>CM057451.1:799595000-808665000 GCA_016271365.2 Neoceratodus forsteri | reverse complement strand
TGGCACTGTGGTACATGGTCCCCGATTGGACCGAGAGTTTTGACACCAAACACTTAAGCTATCAAAAGCCAGAGCTGAAAGGGACAAGGAGAGAGTTACGGGGAGAGAGAGAGAGAGAGAGAGAGAGAGAGGAGGAGGTTCCTGCCGAGTGCCTTTAGTTTGCTTTGCTAAGCACAGCCACCAGAAGAGTGGGTACTCCTCGGATTCTGGGCCAGAGAATCCAAAGATTGAGAACAAAAGAATCGCAGAAAGGAGCAAGAGCTACAAGTAGTGGGGTACCATGGGATTCTCAGCCAGAGAATCCAGATGATGAAAAAGCAGCACCACAGCCTGCACTGGAGCCATGAGGTAGGGGGTCATGTGTGGGGTCTGTCAGTGGGAGGCCTCAGAGCAGATCATGTCCAGGTGCTTCCAGTGGGCAAATTCTGGGCTTTGGGCCCAGCAGCCAGCAGGAGCATGTGTGAAGGCTGCTATAGGTCAGGCAGTTGTTGTCCCCAGTTGAGCCTGCTCTATGTAGCAGTGCTTGTGTGGAGCCAGAGCAGGGAGCTGCAGCCTGTTGTTCCTTTTCTGTTGGAGGATGGTCAGCTTGGCCTCAAGTAGGCCATTTCCTTGGACTGCAAGCTGCCCAGTGATCCTGGAGTAGCTGCCTGGGACCACATGGATATGCTGCTGCATGTTCAGAACGGGGGCCACGGGTCCCAACTGTAGCTAAATGTCTAGCGTGCATCTAATAATGTGGATCCTGGTCCTTGTTTTTCTGCTTTTATGAAGTACCTGTCTCTGCTGTTCGATTAATTGAGCATTAAATGGAATACCCTTGTCCTACAACTTTCTGTTTGCCTCATGTGTTCTAAATAGACTATTTTGCCACAACTAAAAGAAGTTGCCTCCACAGCCTTGCCTCCAGTGTTTTCCAGCCCAGCGCCATGAGGATCTGGTGCCCCAGATGGAGTCCATCCATCATCATCTTTACCCGGGGACATTCAGGTACTGTTTTTTCATTGTCATACTTCTGGACTGTGTTTTTATTGGCTGTATGGCACTCCTCCTTCCCCACAAACTTTACCATCTAATTACCCCTAGACAGAGGAAGTGGGGGCGCTTACACTATTATTACTCTGTTTAAGAAATATTGAACTGAACCCTGGTCCTCCTTCTTCAAATATGACACCTTCTGACCTTGCTACATCAAATGGACTAAAATTTATGTTCATCAATATTCACAGCATGCTAAATAAATTAGACATAATAAAAACTTGGGTTGGCCATTCAAAGTTGGACATGCTTCTATTAACTGAAACTTGGCTTAACACATTCACTGATACTATTGTGATTTCCATCCAAGATTATGATGTATACAGACAGAATCAATTAACACATGGTGGAGGAATGGTTCTCTATGTAAAAAAATAAGCTTACTTCCTCCCTAGTTGCCACCTTATGTAAGCCACCTGAATTTGAATGTATTACAGTTTCTATAACCCTTTCAAAAGCTGAGTCGATTAATGTAATTAGCTGTTACAGACCCCCTTCTGTGGGATCTGATAATCTACCATATCTGTTCAAATGTATTAATAATAGTAACAATAAAACACTTATCATAGGGGACCTAAACTTTGACTGGCTGACTTGAAAATCAAATGACTTAAAAAGGTTCTGTGATGAATACAGATAAAACAACTAATTTCAGAACCTATAAGACCTAACAAACAAAATCCTTTAAATTCATCCATCCTAGACATTATATTTACTAACAGACCTCAGAAGATTATATTGTTAGCTGTCTTTGATAATGTCTTTAGTGATCATAATGTTGTGGTCTGCTCCAGAGGGGTTAAAAAGTCTTACAGTAAGTCATCCTTCATTTGCAAACATTCTTTCACTCATTACCCTGTACAAGAATATCTTCACCAACTGGCTGGTATCAATTGGCAAGACTTCTATTCAGCACCCTCAATTCATGAGGCTTATGGCATCTTATCTCTCTAGCAAAAGCATTGCTGCTCTTTTTATAACAAGTCTTTGCCTCGTTGACATCCTGCTTCTCTCAGAATGTTCTTGTCAGTTTACTGAATGTTCTTGTCAGTTTCATTCCTTGCAGGCACAGCAAAACAGTACATGGTGTCCCAGAGCAGACCTCTTGTTGACAACTCTGCAAAGTGTTTTAAAATTGCATCTCTAGTTAACCCCCCTGAGTTCCAAATAGCATTTTGTAATAATTTCAACAGTAAAACTATATACCATTTTAAACAAAGGGATCCCAGTATCCATGACATTTCCACATAAAGATTCACATATATTTTTATACCCACAGATATGCAAGGGGGAAGAAAAGACAGAAACAGCAAGGGAAGGCAGAGAGAAATAGCGAGAGGCAGAGAATCGCGAAACTGTCGGGAGTGATCAGTTCCTAGATCTCACAAGAAAATTTGGTTGCGCAACCAGACAATGAAGAGTCAGAAAAGGAGAAGATAGAACAGACCTTTGTGTTTAAACTCTTTCTGCATAACAAATGGGGCAGGACATTATTCAACCCTGTCACTCTGCTCACTGTGTCAGTAGTGCTTTTTCCTGACAGATGTTGCCCCCCCCCCCCTTGGAGGAATGGTCAGACATATGGCAACTTAGATTCAATGCAAAGAAGTACAAATTAATGCACTTGGAAAACAAAAACCCAGGAGAGTACACAATAGCAGGGGAGGTACTAACAAAAACAAAAATGGAAAGGGACCTTGGGGTAGTCATATCAAATGATCTAAAGGTGGGTAAGTAATGTGAGAAGTCAGTAAGGAGAGCCAGGGGATACTGGGATGCATAGGAAGGGGCATCACAAGTAGAAAAGGGAAGTGGTTATCCTCTGTACAGACAGTTGGTGAGACCCCATCTGGAGTACTGTGTGCAGTTTGGAGACCTCATCTCACAAGGACATAGACAGGATGGAAGCAGTCCAGAGGAAGGCAACTAAAATGGTGCAGGGTCTGCATCAGAAACAATATGAAGAGACTGAGAGAGCTTAATATGTATACCTTTGATGAAAGGAGGGACGGGGGCATGATAGAAGCGTTCAAGATACCTCAAGGAATCAACAAAGTCCAGGAGGTAGCATCTTTCAGAAAAAGAGATGTGTAAAGGGAACAATTTAAAGATAGAGGGGACAGTTCAGGGGCAATGTGAGGAATTTTTTTTCACGGAGAGAGTGGTGTATGCATGGAACTGCCTTCCTGGAGAGGCTGTGGGGTCTAAAACAGTGGAGGAATTCAAACATGCATGGGACAGACATAAGGCAATTATAGTGGGGGGTGGCAGGAAGTAGGCTGTTGGTTAACTAAAATCTGCAACTTATCCAGTAGGTAGGGAAATGGGCAGACTGGGTGGGCCAAGTGGTCCTTATCTGCCTTCAAAGTCTATGCTTCTATGTTTCACCAACAGGTATTAAAAGTCATAAACCAGCTTGCCCCTTTATGTAAAATGTAGAACAAGGAAAAGAGACTCCACATGGTTTACCAGTGAGCTCAAACAAGCCCTGATGGAAACAGATTTGTACTGGGTTAAAGCCAGAAACTCCAAAGCAGAGTAGGACTGGGTAAATTTCAGGCAAAGGAGAAATTGGTATACACAGTTAATCTGATTGGCCAAAGCAAATTCAGTTCAAGTTTATTGTAGGAAAACTCCATTGAGCAACCTCATTCACGAGATCCTAGTACAAGACAGGTGTACAACAACAGGTTTACAAAATAAAAGGAACATACTTTGAATTAGACAATGGGTTTCCTATATCACAACATACAGTCACAGTAAAAAACAGGTCCTGGCAACAAGATAGTGCAATAATGAGGCAAATTACATGATGCAACAATGCAGCAATCTGCAGTAGGATGTAGAGAAGGCAAGGAATGCAGCAGAGGGAGAGGACAGGTCAGGAGTGGGTAAGAATGTGAAATAGTTAATAGGGAGGAGAGTGCTACAGGAGAGGATAGGGGACTTAGGCAGCAACAGGACAGCACATGAGACAGGGCAAGAGGGGAAGATTAGAGGAAAGGGGGGGAAGAAGAGGGATTCAAAGAGCTAAGCCCTCAGGCTTATGATCATTATATGTTGCTGCTGGGGAAAAGCAAATGGGACCCTTCCACTTTTTTGGAAAGTGATAAATAATAATAATATAATAATAACATTTATTTGTTATAGCACCTTTCATGTTTCAAAGTGCTGTACAATCATAATACAAATGGAATGCAATAAATACAATAAAATCAGGAAAATACAGAATAGGCGTTCCCCCCACAGAAAAGTCTTAAGAGCCAGCTTGAAACACCCCACCGTCCCGTACTGCCGAAGCTGACATGGCAGAGAATTCCAGAGGGTAGGTGCCACAAACCCAAAAGCATGTGCACCCGATGATTTTGAACTTATCCTCAGAATCACTAGCAACCCCTCATCAGCCGAGCGGAGCTGTCACAGAGGGGTGCATGGAACCAGGAGCTCTTTCAAGTAATCAGTACCCTGTCTGTGTAGGGCTTTGTAAGTCAATAGACTTACCTTAAATGTAATCCGCCACTGAATAGGCAGCCAGTGCAGACCGTGCAGCACAGGGGTAATATGAGTTCTTCTTGATACCCCAGTCAACAAATGTGCTGCCGCATTCTGCACTAGATGCAGGCGGTGGATATCAACCCCAGGAAGCCCTATGTAAAGGGAGTTACAGTAATCAAGGTGTGATGTCACAAAGGCGTGGACCAAAACTAGAAGGTCGCTGGGTGAAACAAGGTGCCTAATCTTGGCAATGCTCCTAAGATGATAAAAGGCTAGCTTGACGACTCCTGACACCTGATGATGAAGGGTCAGACCATCGTCAAGCACCACTCCTAGGCTACGCACACTTTCAGAGGTGAGAATCTGGGACCCTCCCAAGATTAAACTGGAGGGAAACCCAGTCCCCAACCCCTCTGTCCTGTGACCCAGGTCCACAACCAGAACCTCAGTCTTTCCTGGGTTCAACTTTAATCCGCTGGTAGTCACCCAATCTTGGATTTCTGCATGCCAGCTGTTTAGTGCTGGGATAGCACTAACCTGGTCAGCGGTAAAAGACAGGTAGAGCTGGGTATCATCAGCATAGCAGTGAAACCTCAGCCCATACCGTCTTATAATGTCTCTGAGGGGCAACATATATACTGCGAATAACATGGGGGACAGCACCAAACCCTGGGGTACCCCGCAAGGCAGTGGGAAGGCCCTGGAAGAAAAAATACCCGAGACAACTCTCTGTGATCTACCAGCGAGGAAAGATGTAAACCATCTGAGAACTGTACCAGACAGCCCATAGATGGACCTCAGACATTCGAGCAGAACCCCATGATCCACAGTATCAAAAGCTGATGATAAATCAAGGAGAACCAAGATGGAACAATGTCTCTGATCTCTTGCCATCAGGGGATCATTGAGCACCCGAACCAGAGCAGTCTCAGTACTATGTCTCTTACGAAAACCTGATTGGAGAGGTTCATATAAATTATGGATGGTTAAATGGTTATCCAGTTGAGCCACCACAACTTTCTCAATAACCTTCCCCACAAAAGGGAGGTTAGAGATAGGCCTGTGGTTTGCTAGGTTATCGGGGTCTAAAGAAGCTTTCTTCAGGATGGGTCTCACCACCCCAATTTTCAGGGAGCTAGGAAACTCACCCGAATCCAGAGAGCACCGGACAATCTGAGCTAAGACCGGGCCAATGATGTCGATACAACCCAAACTTAGGGAAGTAGGGCAAGGGCCTAAACTACAGCAAGTGGGATTCATCGCCTGGGCAGTCCTCATAACATCCACAAACTCTGGCAGATCAAAGGTACTCAAGGAAACTCCAGACTCTGTGACATAGCACCGATCAACAGCAACACCCATAGAGTGAAGTTGGAGGCATTCATGCCTGATGTCAGCCACCTTATTCTCAAAGAAGTGAGTGATCTCATTATAATCCTTTTGTGAAAAAACACGATGGAACTGCTGACAAGCTGGGCTGCACAGTCCGTCAACAGTCCTGAAGAGTTGAGCCGGTCGGTTCCGTGCGACATCTATTTCCCTGGACAGGAATTATGCCTTCTTATGAGAAATTTCTGTTTAATAGAGTTTATAATGTTCTAACAAAACAAGGTGATCGGCATCTAAGTCTGTCCTCCACCAACGATGCTCCAACTTATGCCCCTGTTTCCGCAATTCCCTTAGAGTCCCATCAAACCAAGGCGCCCCAGGGCAACGCGGAAAGGGGCGAACACGAACAGGAGCAATTAGATCGAGAGCTGTAGAGATGGTCCTATTATAGGCCGCAACTAACTGCTCAGGATCCATGCTAGTTTTGTGAAATAGAGAGAGAGGTCAATTACCACCATCAGGTCATCAGGGACCACTTCTTGCAAAGGGCGGTAACTGACCATCTCCACAGGTGCCGACCTATACAGGGGGCCAAAAAATTGAACCCAACAGAGTAGTGGTCGGACCAACCGACTTGTTCCACCACCAAGTCGGAGGCCTCAATCCCCAGGAGGAAGACTAGATCAAGAGAGTGACCACCCTTGTGAGTAGCTGAGGAAACAACCTGTGTGAAGCCCAAAGATATCATTGACTGGAGGAAGTGTTGACCAAAAAGAAAAGATTCGTCATCGACCCAGGCATTGAAGTCACTCAGAACCATCAATCTGGGCGACTCCAATGACATGTCGGTGACGAAATCTATTACGTCCTGCAGGAACAGCTTCTCATCGCCCGGTGGATGGTAGATGAGACCTATCCTGCACCCCACACCAGCTACCATGGTACACTCAAATGACCCAGCCTCCTCTACTGGAACATTAGTTAGGCCCAATTCGGTCTTAAAACAGACCATGACCGCCCCCCCCCCCCGCAATCCAATCTCGGGCGATGTAAAACCAGTACCCGGCTGGAACAGCTGACTCTAAAATAGGGGCAGCGTTTCCATCTAGCCAGGTCTCGGTAATGCAAACCAGATCTGTCCTCCCAACAAAATCTGCAATAAGACCAGTCTTGTTGCAGACAGATCTGGCACTGCACAACAGTGCTCCAGTTGGACGAGGTTGATGAGCTGTTCCAACTACTTGCCCTCCAGAAATGGAGCTGCCCTTGGGTATGGGAACCAGAACAGAATTACCACGTTCCAGATACCATTTCACCCCAGGATGTCTTCTGGGCCTAACCACCCCTATGGGAGAGCACCACTCATTTGGACACCGCTGTCCAAACCCCACCCACCCCCAACTCCTTCCCTGCATGCAATCCCAGTGCTTGACAGCGTAATAGACAAAAGCAGGCGGGGGGGAAAACTGGCAGAAGGCGTGGAGAGTGGAGGCCGAATAGTGCAGGACTGGGGGGCAAGCAGGCACATACCACTAATAATTATAGCAGAATAACAGGGAAAGCACATAAAACACCAAATTCCAAATTCAAAGGGAAACAGCAGGCACTTTAGAAAACCCCAAAACAATAATAATTTATCCAATAATCCTTGCCCTAATGAAAAATATAAAACTATATTAAACTCTACTAAGCTACCCTCCTCCCACTATAAGATGACTTTAACCCAAGAAAAAATAAATAATAATAAAAAATAAACAATTTTATAGTCCCCTTTCACAGGATAACACAATCCCCTCTCACAGGATTAAAAAACAAACAACTTATAAAATCTCCCCTCCAACAGCTTTCTCACTGCCAAGGAGGGAAAGAAAAACAGTCAAGCAATAAAAATAAACATACACATGAACATCAAAGATATACCAAATAAATATAGGCACCCTGGAATTCTCACCACCAGAAGACCAAAAACAAAATTAATAAGTCTGGGAAAAGTCATCAAGCAGTAGGAGGAGCTGTAACAAAATTCAAAGCAATAAATCCAAGTCCAAAAGAAAATTTTGAATAATCCAACAAGGGTAAAGTCATAGAAGGTCCACCAGTATCAGAATAAAACTTCAAATGTAGCCACATGTGGACTCAATATAGTTCCAGGACAAAACCACAAAGTCTCAAAAGGAGCCGGAGAAGCAAACAGGCCAAGTCACTAAAAGCGGGGCTCCCTCTTCCCACACCCCCAAAACTGCCTAAATAGGTTAACTTACACCACTAGGACCTGCAGCTACAGAATCCTAGGGCCGGAACACTCGGACCGACCCCAATATATCTTAGGGGCCACCACTAATCCCTAACTCACTTAGGAAAAGTGAGGTAGCTCCTGCTTGGTCCCGAGAGACACTCCAAATTACCCAGGCACAAAGGGGGGGGGGAGCCTTTCACCACCAAACCTCTGCTATGGCCCTGCCTCTAAACACACAGCTCAGGATACAATTAAAGAAATAAAGTTGCTGGAAGGAAGGGCTCGGATCATTGAATCAGACCCTCTCACTCACAATACTCCAGTCCCTCTCACTCGCAGAACTCCAGGAAATCCCACAGCAGTGTCTTCAGCTGATATCAAGAGCTATTGCCTTGCAAAGAGCCCTAATTCCCAGTTCTTCATGTCCAGCACAGCAAATACATCCAAAAACGTGAGGAATAAAGCGGGCTAGAAACAAATCTGAGAAAAGTTAATAAGTTTGAATTCCAAAATGAAAGGACAAGTCCCGGAGGCCACTTTCCATCTCACCAGCTCCAATTTTAAACTGGCTATTAGTTCCAACACACAACAGCCGCTGGCTCCAATGCTCATGCATTCAGAAACGCTCTCTTCATGAACGCACACACCGGTGGTACCGGCAGATATTTCAATTTAACACAGCAGCAAAAAAATATATGACAACCGCAAGACAAAAAGTGGTTAGGCGATTTAACAAAAAACGCTCAAAACAGCTGCTAGTTCCAATGCTGCAAGCACTTGCTTCATGCACACACTGGAGGTACCGGCAAATAAACAGCTAAACACGGCTACAAAACGACCACTAAAACAAACTAAAATAAAAATAATATATAATAAAAATAACAAAGAACGACAAAGAATTAAACAAAATAAATGCAAGGGCAGTAAAACAAATAGTGAGGGCTCGTCCAGCACGACCACCATCTTCAATCTTCCTCCAAGAACCCTAGGATATACAGCATTTAGAGGGTGGATCTGCCCCTCCCTCACTACCGAGTCAGGTGAAAGTTGATAATAAACTATGTACAGACAACAAATAATCTTGGAGAAGTTGAACTCACACTTTGCCTCTGCTGGAAATGTTTTTGATTGCTCAAGTATTGCCTAGACCCCATTGTCTCCAGAGAAATCACCTAACCCACCCTCCCCCACACACACAACTGCTCAACTCCATTCAATTTCCAGCAGTTTTCCTATATGCAACTGGATCAGCTCCTTCAGAATCTTGACTCCGAAAAAGTGCTGGAGTTGATAACATCGAACCTGTCTTTCTAAAAATGGGTTACCCAATTCTAACTGCACCTATAACCCATCTTTTCAACCTATCAATCACTAGTTGTGACATTCCATTGCTATGGAAAACTGCTCATATAATTTCACTATTTAAATCTGGTGATGAAAACTCAATAAACAATTGCTGACCCATCTCCATTTTACCAGTTCTTGCCAAACTGCTGGAGAAGTTGGTATATGAGCAGCTTAGAGAATTATATGAATAAATTTAACATCATTAACCCTATGCAATCAGGCTTTAGAGCTGAACATAGTACTACTTCTGTGCTAATCAAAGTTATAAATGATTGTGTCACAACTTTGGATCAAAATCTTACCAACGTGGCTAAATTCCTAGACCTTAACAAAGCTTTCG
Organism: Neoceratodus forsteri; assembly: GCA_016271365.2. Classification (NCBI taxonomy): domain Eukaryota; kingdom Metazoa; phylum Chordata; order Ceratodontiformes; family Ceratodontidae; genus Neoceratodus; species Neoceratodus forsteri. Next base: position 808,655,218 of record CM057451.1, on the reverse strand, counting down.
ATACTGTGGAGCATAGTATTCTACTGAATAAACTCAGACTTGTTGGCATAGGTCCTGATGCTATCACATGGTTTAGATGTTACCTCTCTGGAAGATGCGAACAATTGAAGATGGAAGGCTTGTCTTCCTCTTGTGTCCAAATGTGTAAAGGAGCAGTACAAGGATCTGTTCTGGGACCTTTGTCATTTATGATCTACACTAATGACATGGGTGATAACATTGTAAATGCTAAACTGCATGATGCTGTTTTGTGTACTGTGAGTACTACACCTGAGATGGCCATGAATTCACTTCAAGAGACGTTTACTTCTAAGCTTCTCATAAATGCTGCTAAAATGAAGATTATGGTTTTCTCTCCTAAACCCATCTGCCCCCCCTCAAGTTAGGAATCAAGGGATAGATTCACAAACACCCTGAAATACATGCAGCTGTGGGAAAAACATGGAGCAAGTGGGTTTACCACTTGTTGATCTGTAATTTGCCGCAGTTTTCCTGCAGTTGTGGGAATTCACAAAGGTGGAGCCAGATTATGGCTGGCTCCACAATTTGTGGCTGCTTGCAGGTAGTGTTGCCCAGGAAATCTCCACAGCTGCAGAGAAATGTTATGGCTTATGGGACTGGCTGTAACAGCTGCTGCAAGTGCTGTGCAGTGGGTAGTATTCTCCACAGCTGTGGAGATTTCAGTCCACAAATGGCATTGTGGAGTGGGACTTAGTCCCATTTTTTTTGTGAATCCAGCCACAAATCCCTAACAAGGGAAACACTTGAAATGGTAGATTCCTTTAAATACCTGGACATGTGGTTGGATAATAAGTTATCCTTCACTGTGCATATTGAAAATCTCAGTAAAAAGCTACACCTCAGACTGCAGTTTTATTATAGAAACAAATTCTGTTCCAACCTTGAAGCTAAAAAAAAAAGACTCGTTCAGGTGACATTTCTTCCTCTGCTGGACTATGGTGCTATTACATATAGAAGTGCTACAAGCACTAGTCTGGTTAGGTTAGATGTGCTGTATCGTAGAGCACTCCAGTTCTTCTCAGATCCACAGGCCAAACCCCATCATTGTCTACTTTACAAGGAAGTGGGATGGTCTTCACTAGAATTCAGAAGGCTCAGACATCTAAATTACTGGTCCTTCAAAGCGATGCAGAATTCTGTACCATTTTAAATAGCTGATCTCCTTCGCAGATTTACAGAACCAATGTATGGCACTAGATGCCAGCTGTGCTTGTTTTTAGTGTATTTAAATTTGTCTGTCTAGTTACATTTCTGGTCAAAAACAGGGCCTAAGTACTTGTAGTTAGATGCAATATCTAAATTATTATTGCCAATTTTCCATAATACAGGTTCTCTGTACTTAGAATTACTGAAAATTATAATATTTGATTTAGATGGATTAATCAGGACAAATATTCTTTTCAGTTACCACTTTTTCGTAGAACTATTGGTCAGAGATTAATATTGCATAAGGCTCCCAAATTGTTTAATTCCCTCCCTTCAGATTTTTTCTACTTTTAAACAATTGGTAATTTCAAACATAGGGCCAGATATTCAAAACTTTGCGCCGGGCAAAAACCGTTTGAGCAGGTTTAGCGTGGGATTAGCGTCTGTCTGCTATATTCAAAAGGCCAAATAGCGTGGGCAAACTGCATTAGCGCTGGGCAAAATCATAATGTATGCAAGGGGCAAACTGACATGAATACAGGCGCAATGCTATATTCAGCGACTAGTGCCGCGCTAAGTGGTTTAGCGCGACCTAGCACACTTAGCGAGGTGCACATTACCACCCAGAAAAAGCTCGTCTTAACCCTGGGCAATCAGATTTGCGCAGTGTTTGCGCAGCGTTTGCGCAGCTTTGCATGACCCTAACAAATAAATATGACACATTGACAAAGCCAAACATAGAGGAAACATGCTGCTAACTGATGGCATCACAAGGATGCCATCATCTGCCACCAGTCCCAGCCATGCCAGGCAGTAAGTGTTGACCCTGCTGCCAGTGGACAGCATGGCAGTGTGGCCATACAGCACACACCTGCAGACCACTCTTCTGTGGACACCAACAGATGTCAGCTCACACATGCAGCACTGTGGGCATGGAGGATGTTGAGGAGAGAGTGTATGGGTGGCCAGGCTGTGCCACAGTCAAGGTGTGGCCACAAGGCTGGGACACATCATGCAGTGCACATGGGCCAGTATTGGGAATACCCCAACACCAGTGTGCCTTTCTGGTAATATATGCCCCCCACGGCCACATACCACACAGCTGTACAACTGCCACAGTACACAAAGCCGGACATGTATATGTAACTGTGAGCATCCCATGCCAGAGGTGCAGCATCTGTGGGTCACACAACAGGGTAATAGTAATGTCCACTGTCAGTAAACACCTGCAGATTGGGCCTCTCACTGTGTATAGTGCAGTCATTATCACTGCCCTACACACCATAGGCATTGCTGTGTCCACACACTACTGGACCCCTTGCTACTGTAGTGTCTGCTGTGCACTGTAGCATGACCTACAGTGTGACAGTTGTATGCAGTACCACCACCATCTGTGCCTATGCCATGTTGTCCCAGTACAGCTGCAGGCAGCAGCGCATGTGAAAGTACAGTGTTCAGAACTGTATAATATTCCCCAAACTATTTGCACAGCGCTAACATGTTTGCTCAGGTTTAGCGCAGGGCTAAACTGTTAGGCCAGTGCAAACTACATGCAAATCAGGGCATAATGAGATGCTAATTTGGATGTTTGCCCAGAGATTATCTAAGTAGGCTCATTTGCATGTCACTTATGAATATGGCAAAGTTTAGCGCCAGACAAATGTGTTTGCACCGGGCTAATGGTTTAGCCCTGCACTAAACCCGCGCAAACGTGTTAGCGCTGCGCAAACAGTTGGGGGAATATTTTACAGTTTTGCACACTGTACTTTCACATACGCTGCTGCCTGCAGCTGTACTGGGACCACGCATTTGCTGGCACACACATTGGCCACATAGTTCACCTCTATCTACCTTCACATCACTGTGCACTGTGTTGCTGTTGTGGTTTGCACTTCCTGGTTGCCATATTCAGAGCTGTCTTATTCCAGGGCTAAGTTTGCCCTGCACTCCCAGCCCAGTTTGTCTGGCCTCATTTCCATGCTATATTCAGAAGCTGTTTGCCCTGGCCTATTCCTTTTGAATATGGCTTGGTTTGTGCTCTGGGCTAAGTTTGCCCACTGGGCAGTGCTAATTTAGCCCTGGGGAAAAGTTTTGAATATCTGGCACAAAAACTTTTCATACACCTCAGTTTACAAAAATGCATTTAATTGTTTAGCATAATTTTATACTGTATTGTTCTATGTGTATTTATTTGCATTGCTGAACGTTATTTATTGTCTATTGTGTATCACGTTTGTTTTTTATAAATTGCTTGTCGCCTGTGAAAACTATAGTTTGCTCATTAGGCTCACAAGGATAAAAAATTTAAAACAATTAAAAAAATTATGAAATCCAGTCTCTCCAACTGTTCCATGGTTACTCTAATGGCTCTTTTTAGGCCCAGTGGGGTCTGTGAGCATAGCACTATGTCATCTGCATAGCAGAGCATGCTAATTTTATGGTTATCAATACTGGGGCAAATGTTTCTGCTTCCTACACTTCCCTAGTCAATGTTTCCACATATAAATCAAAAAGTAGAGGTTCTAGTAAACAGCCCTGTTTCACCCCTTTCTCTATAATAATCCCATTGGACAATATGCCATCTCTCATTATTCTGACAAAAGATCTATTATCTGTGTGTAATGTCATTAATATTGCTAATAACTGACTATGCCCTGTGTCTTCAGTATATCCCATAACTTTCCCCTATTTACTTTATCAAAGGCTGTCTTTAGATCTAAAAAAGCCATATATTATGCTACATTCATGTCTGATGTGTATTTCTCAATCAGGAATTTTAATATGAACATATTACTAGCTGTTCAATAATCCTTCCATAAACCTGATTGAACTTCAGATAATAAATTATTTTCTGATACCCATGTAGATAAATCATTCAGTATATAATGGGCTGGAGATTCAAACTGCGCTATTTTGTGGCGCAAGCTCTTGCGCTGCACAAAATAGTTGTGCAGGGGTGTGGCTGGGGCAATATTCAAAGGAGTTGCGCTATTGAGCAACTCCTTTGAATATCACCCCGCCACAGCCACTGTGCATGGCGCAGTGGAACTTGCGCCACCGCAAGTGGTCAGAGTGGAGCATTCAAGTTGCGGTGGCGCAAGTACCATTGCGCCATGCGCAAATTTCTGATATTCAAAAGGTGACATGCAAATGGGGCCATAATTCATGTAAGGTGCAGGGGGGGCCATTTGCATCTGTTTATGACCCCATTTGCATGACATTAGCATGCAGGTGTGCCGATCCCCAAGGACTTGCGCCTAGCGCCCTGCCAGGCAAGCAGTCATCGGGGACCGACGCCCCCTGCAGCCCGTTCGAAGGCAAATGTGTAAGAAATCCCCATCCCCGGATTGGCCGATCACGGGCAAATGCATAAACATCCCTCCCCGACTGCCAGCCCAATCACGGCAAAAGCTTAAACCCCCCCACCAGCCCGATGCGCGGGCAGCAAAGTGTCCCCGAACATATCCCTGGTGGTCAGTGGACACGCTAAGCCCGAGTGGGCTGTAAATGCTTAAACACCCCCCGACCACTTATCCTGGTGAAATAGTGTCGCCCCACCCACCCGCTCCCCCGGCTGGGCGGTGAGCGGCAGCATCATCCTGCCTGCCACCCGCGCCCGCCACCAACTGGCTGCCAGTAGGGCTGCATGCCCATTGGTGCAGAGCAAGAGCCAATGGGTGTGCAGCCCATACCATACAAGGCAGTCCAGATATGTGAATGAATTAATTCATTCACATATCTGGACTGCCTTGTACGGTATAGGCTCCACGCCCATTGGCTCTTGCTCTACACCAATGGACGTGCAGCCCTCCTGGGCAGTCAGTCGGTGGGCGGCAGGAGGGTGGGATGCTGCCACCCACTGGCTGCCGGGGGAGCAGGGTGGGGTGGGGGACACTAGATCACCAGGGATATGGTCTTGGGGGTGTTTACATTTAGCCCACCATCGGGCTTAGCGGTCCACTGACCACCAGGGATACGCTTGGGGTGCTTAAGCATCTACAGCCCGCGATCAGGCTTAGCGGTCCACTGGACCACCAGGGATATGTTCGGGGTGTTTTAAACTTCTTCAGCCCGCGATCAGGCTTAGCGGTCCACTGGACCACCAGGGATATGTTCTGGGGGACACTTGCTGCCTGCGATCGGGCTGGTGGGGGTTATTTAGCGCTTGCCCACGATCGGGCCAGTCGAGGAGGGTGGGGATTTTATACTTTTGCCAGCGATCGGGCTGCAGGGGGCACAGGGAGTAGGTTGAGGGCCAGCCACAGGTGGCAGCTGCTGTGTTGTGGCCCTGCAATGCGGCAGCTCACCTGTGGGTGGCCTCGACTTACTCCTTTTTTTGGCTCAAAGTTGTGCAGGCGCAGGTTGGGGGTGCCTGCACAACTCTGCACAGCCCGGCTGAATATCGGGCTGTGCAGTTTATGCATGGTTCCTCCCCCTCCAGTTCAGCGTGCATTCATTAGCATTGCGCTGTTGCTCAGCATGTTTTCAGTGGCGCAACTGCCTCCTGCTGAATATCGCAGAATGGCGCAATTTCAGACTTGCGCAGGTGCAACCCTATTGCCCATGGCGCAACCCTTTTGAATATCCCACCCAATATGTGTAACTATTTTTAGTCCTACTCATAATAAACTTATTGGTGTAAACTTCTCTGGGTCCTTAAATGAAGCTTTCTTACATAAGGGAACAATTAAACCATTCTTCCATTCATATGGGAGTTCATTAGTTTTACAAATATAGTTATATACTAACAGACTAGACCACCACTCTGGGTATGCTAGAAAAAATTCTGCTTGTACCCCATTTATTCCCGGTGCTTTATTTCTTTTTTGTGCCTTTATCACCAGAATGACTTTTGCTCTGTTATAAAAAGATGCTGGTTCTCTTCGCCAGTATAATTTGACATTCTCCTCCCTAGTTGATTTCTAGCTAAATTTGTTTGCTCATTTTTAACTATATCTCCTAACTTGTTATCATATTTATTCACCCATTTTATTTTCCATATTTTATCTGAAAAAAATGTATTCACGTACAGTAGCTGTTTGAATTACTGATACTGTATTATGTTGTATATTTTTTGTTCCATATGCCACCATATCCCAGAAGCCTTTGATATCTTTTCTTGCTAGTGTATATTGCAATTTCAGCCATAGTTGCTCCTTGTATTCTAATTTCTTGGTTTCTATTATTTTCTTATATTCTTTTTTAGTTGATATAAAGGCAATCCTCAAAACCAGTTTGGCCAAGTTCTGAGCCAATCTACCAATTTTTTGCACAGTTTTTTTCATAATCTGACAATTGGTATCATACCAAGTATTATGTCTTATTACTGTTTCTTTTTTTATTGCACCATTTTCGGCCTTAAGACTTCTTTTCAAATTTTCCAAAATATACTCATAATTTTTAATTGGATTAACAATGGAGGTACCCAAACCATGGTCCCTTATAGAACTTAATTTCCTTAATTCTTCAATGATTTTCCCCTCTGTAAATGGTATCCAGTATATTTTTTTTCTATTTCATATCATCATATGCCCATCTGTCTGTTGTAGATCTATCCATATTGGGCTCTTGTTCTTAAACTTAGCTTTAATGTCAAGAGTAATGGGGAAATGATCACTATCTAAAATAGGTATGACAGTGAATTTATTGACCAAATTAAAGGAAAAAACGTCTATGAGGCATAAATCCAACATGCTACCCCCTTTTTGGTTGGAAATGTCAATTCACCAATGATGTCTCACTGTACCCGACCGCTAACTACCCTTAGATTATTAGATGCTCCCATTTCCAATAAATATTTTTTTTTATTCATTACCAAGTCCTTTGACTCTCTAATTAGGACATTGTATGTGTCATCTAATTGCCATTCGTGCAAATATAGTTCTAATTTATTACCAGTTTGAATATTAAAATTTCCCATTACAATAACCAGAGTACCTGGATATTTAAATTGTATCTGTATTAATGCAGCATCTGATATACTTCCAGAGCACTTTTAACATTAAGCGTATTGGATGGAGAGAGAGAGAGATATGTATTTATAGCAAAACTGTTTGTTCCTTCCCTCGTCTTTACCAAAATACACAAAAACTAAAGAGTACCATAATTTAATCTGATAAATTCATAACATTTGCCTGTTGAAACCAAGGTAACAAGGCCTCCCTTTGCTCTACTAAAATTAAACTTCTTTTCAGCTTCTATTACCCAGGTAGTATATCCCTCTAATGTAAATGTTGAACTCCACAACTAAGTATCTTGTAAAAGAAAGTCTTATATCCCTCTAATGCAGGGGTTCTCAAATGGTGAGGCCAGCCTCCCTTGGGAGGCCCCAACCTGTTCCAGGGGAGGCTCAAGCAAGTCTGAAAAAGTACTGTATTTAAATTTTGAGTTTTATATATTTTGTGTGAAGAGATGATGCAAACTGAAAGAGGATAATAGTAGGTGAATGTAATGTATTTATTTACTAATAGGTGATAAGGGAAGCTGAATGAGCCAAGGCTCATTTCAGGTGTGCCCAGGGAAGGGTTGGGATTGAATACATTTCAAAAGGCAACTGCAAAACAATCAAAAAATATACAATGAACAATAGTGTAAACAAATATGAACAATAAACTAATAATGAGTGGTGGTAATTGATCAATTTGTAACCTGATGGCAGAACAGCCCAAATACAAGGGTTGAGCATAGAAGTGCTAAGAGCAATAGCAGGAAGGAGTAAAGTAATTCCAGAGAAGTTGCTTAGGAGCAGGGAAGGATGGGGAGATGCAAAGTATGTACGAAGGTTATTTCATATAGAGAGGAAACAGAGAAAGCAGTCTGACCCATGAAGGTACTGCAACAAGAGGTAACAATGGTTCAAGAATGAAAATAGCAGAGTACGTAGGTTGGCCTGTGGGGGAGGTACAATAAGTTGAATGATAATACGTTTATTCATTTATTATTCGGATAACACCTTTGAGCACAGGAGCTCTTTTTTCAAATGTTCCACATCAGTATAAGACACAGTACTGAATGTGAGCCAAGTACTCAAAGGGTTTCAATTTATTCATGGTGTACTGCGAAAAGTACAGTATGCTATTTTTCTTTGAGGAGGCCCAAGATTATTTAAATTTTTGGGGGAGGCTCAAAATCTTTTCCATGGATTTTGGGAGGCTCACTGTGACAAAGTCTGAGAACTATTGCTCTAATGTAAATGCTGACTTACACAACCAAGTCTCTTGTAAAAGAGTAATATCATGCTGTCTTATTTCCTGCACCCATCCTCAGTCTTCAGTTTTAGTTGCCAGACCACATATATTCTAGCTAATGATTGAAACTGTGCCCTGATATCAATTTGAATCAATACTGATTATACTTTTGTATGATTCTAGTTCTAGTTCTTCTGAGCTGTCTTCTTCCCAGTTTCTTGCTTCAAGGTAGATAGATGATACTTCTAGCACTTCTTTATCATTAATTCTTGTGCCTCTTATTGTTCTTCCCCTTATTTACTCCCTTGGTGTTTCACTGTCCCCTTCCAACATATGAACAGCTGAATCCACCACTCACAGCTCTGCTGGATCCTAGGACTAGACCCTGGATGGATGGCATCCCTAGAGCTACTGCTCAAGACTGCAAGCCCGGCCACCAGACCTGAATAGCTGAATCCACCCCTGACCAGGGCTCACAGCTCTGCCAGATCCTAGGACTCAGTCCCCAGACAGACAGCATGCCTGGAGCTGCCACCCAAGACCTCAAGCCCAGCCACCAAACCTGACTAGCAGAACCTGTCCCTGACCAGGGCTTACAGTTCTTCCGGATCCCAGGACTTGGCCCCCGGATGGATGGCATCCATGGAGCGGCTGCCCAAGACCGCAAGCCCGGCCACCAGACCTGAATAGCTGAATCTGACCCTGACTAGGGCTCACAGCTCTGCCGGATCCCAGGGCTTGGCCCCCGGATGGACGGCATCCCTGGAGCTGCTGCCTGAGACTGCAAGCCCAGCCACCAGACCTGAATAGGTACTGCTGCTGCTCCACCAATCAGAAAGCGAGTGCTTCCTCTGGCTACACTTCGATTGGTCACTTTCTGCTCTCTGCCTGTTTGCCGCCTGACGCTGTTTAAACTGTATTTTATTCCATGTAATTTCTGCCTAAAAGACCTGTAATTACTACTGAAAAGTAGAGAATTGTTTAAGCTGTTGAATTTAGAGCTGATTTACAGACTTAAGTGATTACAGCCCTTCCCTAAATATCTGTCTCTTTCTTAGCCCTTTTGGCACCTAAAATCCTTTTGCCTTGCTAATTTCCCCTGCTGTGACTGTCTGCCACACAGCCCTCACCTTGCTTTTAACTATCCCCTCTCTGTCTCTCTCTTTCCTGCAGCTGAATCCACCCCTGACCAGGGCTCACAGCTCTGCTGGATCCCAGAACTCGGCCGCCAGATGGACGGCATCCCAGGAGCCACCACCCAAGACTGCAAGCCCGGCCACCAGACCTGAATAGGTACTACTGCTGCCCCACCAGCACTGCATGGCGGCTCCCCACCCACCACCACCCTTCCGCCCTATCTCAACTATTTTATTTATAGCTGAAGCAAGTCACATGATAGCAGAGTTTTCTAACAGTCTACTTTCCCATTGGCTCCTTATATTCTCTCACCACTAGAGGGGCCACGAAAGCCAATACTCACCCTACTGCTATCACTGCATTACCTTTGCTGGTACCTAAACCTAACTCTTGCCACCATGCCACCCACTACCATGTGCCTGCAACACCCACAGCACATACTCTTGATGATATTTATCTGCACCTTCCTTGGGCCAGCAGTTATGCCTACATCACCTGCTACATATCCAGTTTCTCAACCTGATGCTGCCACAGTTAACTATGCTGGGACATTGCCCTACACCCTGACTCTGTGCCACTCTATCTATCTGCATTACCCATCGTAACCTTGCGCCTCTCCTACTGGCCTGCCTGATCTACTGATCACGTTGCTCAAAATCTCAACTGCTCCCTGTTGTGTACAACTACCTGGATGCCCTGTTCAGTGCTACTCAGTAACCCATAAATACCGTAAAGCTAGATTCCTGACTTTCCTGCTTCTCCTCCTGCTTGCTGGTGATGTCCACCCTAACCCTGAACCCCCTTCCACAAACTCCCCTACCCCTCTTCTCATCTCCTCCACTCCCCTAGCCCTCCTGAATGGTCTAAAAATTATCCACCTAAATGCCCGCATCCTTACCAGTAAACTACCTATACTGCAGGTCATGGTCCTCGAATATAAACCTGATCTGATATAAACATCATCCCAGAAACTTGGCTCTCAAGTCATATCATGGACAAAGAAGTCTTTATTCCTGGGTTCACTTTAAATAGAATGGACAGACTTGGACAAGGTGGTGGAGTGGTGATCTATGTCTCTACCTCCCTACAGCACTCAATTGTGTTAAAAGTCACCTCTCCTTCCTCTCACGAAGCTCTCCTCCTCAACCTGAAGCTACCTTACTCCTCCCCACTATTTATTGCAGGAGTTTAGGGTTGTCACGGCCAACCCTCTTCCCAAGTCATGGATCTGATCAAGAAACTGACTGCCCTTGTCCACTTAGGACAGCTGTACATACTGGGTGATTCTAACGTCAACTGGCTTTCTAACACGTTAGCCAAAACTTGCTCCTACATGGAGTCACTAAACTTGACACAGCTAATACAGGAACCTACTCACCTGAACAACAAAACTAAAAACCATTCCCTTCTGGACCTAGTCCTCATGTTGCATCCTCACAGGGTCAAGGCTGCTGGCCTCCTACCTGAAGCACTAAGTGACCACCATCCCATACACATGGTGTGCAAAATACACAGGCAAAAAATACCACACAAAATCCTCCTAACCCACACCTACTCCTCCCTTGACACTCTACCTCTTCATCGTGATCTCACCAACACTGACTGGTCACCACTTGACGTTTGCACTTCAATTGATGCTGCACTTCAACTGTTCAGCTTTAAGTTCCTTCATGTTTGGAACCAACACTCCCCACTGAGTGAAACCAGAGTCCGAGGAAACCACCTACCATGGGTAACCCCTGAGCTCCTGTCCTGTCAAAGAGACCAGGACACTACGTGGCATAAACACAAGGTAACCAAATGCCCCAGGGACCTCCAATGATACACAGAAACATAACATAGAAACATAGAAGTTGATGGCAGATAAGGACTGCAAGGCCCATTCAGTCTGCCCATTTCTTTTTCTACCTTATAAAAGTGCCATCAGCCTTTGCTCTGTCAGTGGCCTATCTATTCATAATCATCTGTATTGCTCCCATATGCCTATCCCATGCCTGTTTGAAGCCCTGCAGTGTATTCATAGCCACCACTTCCTGAGGTAGGCCGTTCCATGCATCCATCACCCTTTCTGTGAAAAAGAATTTCCTCACATTCCCGCTTAATGAACCTCCCTCTAATCTCATGCTATGTCCTCTTGTCCTGCTATTTTTCTTATATTTAAACATGTTAGACTCTTTCACCTTGTTAATGCTGTTAAGGTGTTTGAATGTCTCAATCATATCACCTCTGTCCCTCCTTTGCTCAAGGGTATACATATTGAGCTCTGTTAATCTGTCCTCATATGTCTTCTGATGCAGTCCCTGCACCATTTTGGTTGCCCTTCTCTGGACTGCCTCAATTTGGTTAATGTCCTTGTGAAGGTGTGGCCTCCAGTACTGCACAGTACCCAGATGGGGCCTAACTAATGTCCTGTAAAGAGGGATTATTACCCCTCTACGACTTTGTTATACCCTACTAATACACCTAACATCCCCTAGACTTACCTACTGCTTTAGAGGTCTGCTTGGATGATTTCAGGTCATCGGTGATGATGATGCCCAAGTCTCTTTCTTCCTTTGTGACTGCCAGCAACTCCCTCCCAGCCTATAGGTGGCTTCAGGGTTTCTCTTCCCTATGTGCATGATCTTGCACTTCTTTGCATTAAATCCCAGTTGCCACTCTTCTGACCATTTTGCTAGTTTATTCAGATCTCTTCTCATTCTGCCCACCCCATCTGGATCATCTACTCTGTTGTAGATCTTGGTGTCATCTGCAAACAGACAAGCCTTACTATCTAGTCCATCTGCAATGTCACTAATGAAGATATTGAAGAGGACTGGCCCCAGGACTGATCCCTGAGGTACCCCACTTGTGACTTGCATCTCTTCTGACTGTATACCATTTACCACCACTCTCTGTTTTCTGCCCATCAACCAGTTTGCCACCCAGTTGACCAACTTCTGACCCACCCTGAGCCTATCCAGCTTATTAATTAATCTTCTATGTGGAACAGTGTCAAAAGCTTTGCTGAAGTCAATGTAGGTGACATCAGCTGCTTCTCCTTGGTCCACCACTCTGGTTACCCAGTCAAAGACATCTGTGAGATTAGTTTGACAGGACCTTCCTTTTGTAAACCCTTGCTGTCTTGGATCCTGTACCCCTATGGATTGCAGGTGTTGCACTATCCTTTCCTTAAGGAGTGCCTCCATAATCTTGCTCACTACTGAGGTAAGACTGACTGGTCTGTAGTTCCCTGCCTCCTCCCTGCTACCAGTCTTGTGGAGCAGGATCACATAAGCCCTTCTCCAGTCTTCTGGGACCTCTCCTGTGCTCAGAGACTCACTAAACAGTTCTGCTAATGGCTCTGCTAGTTCTGCCCTTAGCTCCTTAAGTACCCTGGGATGTATGCTATCAGGTCCCATTGCCTTGTCCACCCTGAGCTTAGCGAGCTCTTGTAAGACCCTTTCTCTTGTGAAGGGAGTGGTGCTCACCTCCCTCCCCTTTGTGTCCATGGTTCTGAGCTGTGGGCCCTGCCCTACCTTCTCTTCAGTAAATACTGAGCAAAAGTATCTATTTAGGATAGATGCTTTTACAGGGTCCTCCTCCTCCTCCTCCTCACATGCCCCCTTTTCTTCTTTGAGCTTAGCAATACCCCCTCTGGACTTTCTCCTTTCACTAATGTATCTATAGAAAGTCTTGTCACCTTCTTTTACTGTTCATGCTAGTGTTTCCTCAGTTTGGGACTTTGCCTGCCTTACTGCCTTCCTGCTTCCCTTAGAGCAGTTTGGTATGCCTCCTATCTTCATCCCGCTGTGTTCCTTATATTTCCTGAAGGCCAGCCTTTTGGCTCTGACCTTTTCTGCTACTGTATTTGAGAACCAAAGTGGTTTTCTTCTTCTTTGCACTTCCTTTTCTGTCTAACACAATGGGATGTTGCTTCAAGTATTGCATCCTTAATGCTTGCCCACTTTGCCTGTACCCCCTCACCTGTTTTTTTTTTTTTTGCCAGGGCTAGCTTAACTCTGTTGGTCATCTTATCAGAGTCAGCTCCTCTGAAGTCCCATATGTTTGCCTTGGAATGTGATGATTTAGATGTAGTGGCCAAATTGAACCATACCATGTGATGATCACTGCCCCCCAGGGGACCCTATACTTGGAGATCTGTGATCCCTTTCCTGTTAGTCAGTACTAGATCTAGGATAGCCCTGTCTGTTGTGGGTTGTTGTACCAGTTGTTTGAGGCTCTCCCCCTGCAGGGAATCCACCATGTGTCTAGTTCTGGCAGATGTTCCTGCTGGTATTGACCAATCTGTATCTGGCATGTTGAAGTTTCCCATTATCAGAACCTCCCCTTTAGCTATCATGTTTTATATATCTTCTAACAGTAATGTGTTTATGTCCTCCCCCTCATCTGGGGGCCTGTAGACAACCCCAGTTCTTATTGCTGTCCCATTTCCTGTTACCAGGGTGACCCACAGTTCTTCTGGCTCCTTATGTGTATTCTGAATTTCTGTAGCTTTGATATTTTCACTGACATACAGGGCCACTCCATCCCCCCTTTTTGCACCTTGGTCTCCTCTGAACAGTACATATCCAGGTACTGAAGTCTCCCAAGTGTGGTTACTGGTAAACCACCTCTCAATAATTGCTACTATGTCCAGTTTAGCCTCTGACATTACTGCCTGCAGGTCTGGGATCTTATTTCCCAGGCTGTGAACATTTGTGTACATGATTTTCCATTGGCCAGATTTCAGTGTGTTAGTTGTTGGGTGAGGTTTGGCATTTCCCTTGTGTGTCGTATGGGGAGATGGACCTTTTTTCTTGCCTGGTGATGCAAATGAACTGCAAACATGCTGAATCCCTGTCTGACCACTAGCTGAGGGGGGAAGGGTGTTCTTCCCATTCGACATATGGGGTGCTGCACCCCCTCCCCAATTGCTAGTTTAAATATTCTGCAAAGATGTCAAACTTCTGCCCCAATGCACTAACTCCCTCCTTAGTCAGATGCAGTCTACCAAATTTAAAGAACTTGCACTCCCAGAACTGTTGCCAGTTTCCTACAAATCTGTGTCCTTTTTCCTGGCACCAGCCCTTCAGTCACATGTTTAGCTCCCCTATCTCCCCTTCTCTGACCTTCCATCCATCTGCCCCTCTCTCCCAGACTGGCAGGATCTCAGAAAAGGAGATGCCGGACAAAATGGATGATAGTTTGTCACCCTGCTGGGTCAGGTGTTCCTTGATCTCCACAACTGACAGGCTGGCGAGATCATTAGTTCCTATGTGTACCAGGACATCAATGTTTTCTCCTGCTTTGTGAACAATTTTAGCAATGTGGTCAGTGTCTCTCCACGCTGATGTACCTGGGAGACATCTGACCATTACCCCTGGCTGGAGATGGGTGTCAACTCCCTGAATCATGGAGTCTACTATGATCAGAAGTTTTTTTGATTTCCTTTCTGATTTTTTTTTGTTTTGGTTCCTGATTTGGGTGAGCTTTGTTGTGCTAGCTCCTGTGCTGCAGTGTCCTGCTCTGCAGTGTCCTCTGCCCCTTTGTTTGATTTCAAGGATAGAGGCAGATACCTGTTTGTAGTGTTTATATGGTTTTTGGAGGTAATATGTTGGAGAGCACCGACTGATGGGGCACCCGATTTGCCCTCTAACCACCTGCCAACCTCCTAGACCAACTACCCTCTGGGGTACAGGTTTTTCTGTTGGATGTTGGGGAAATGGCAGGTAGTTCTTATAATGTATTTTGTCTTGAATATGAAACTTGAGGTGCACAATCTCTGCCCATGCTGCCCGGAGCTGAGCCCTAAGATCTCCAATGGCCCAGCATGTAGGACAGTGTCCTAAATCCTGTAAGACTGTCATTCTGAAAAGTGTACCTGCAGTTAATGATATCCATTCCAGATAAGTTGCTGGGTTTATAACCTGGTCAGAGTAATTAGAAGGAAGAAAATGCAAGTAATGGTTTGATTTTGTGTTTTGTTTTCATATAACTTGTTATAACAAGTTAAATTACTAGTGCCCCTGTAAATGAGCTCACCTTGTGGATGTCCCACTGATCCAACCCTTCTTGCTTTGCCACAGGAAATGTCACAACTGTGGTACCTTATAAAAGGAGTGTAGTGTGGGGTGGTTGGGGATGGGGGTGGGTGGCTGGGCCCTTCCCTTGCTGAAAAAGAAGAACCATGGACGAAAGAACAAGGAGGTAAGAGCAGAAACAATCAGTCAACAACAAATGCAGTAACCCTGAAAGCTTATCCTAATGTTAGATAAAACTGTAAAACCTGTAAAGCACCACCTGTAATAATTTCAGAGAAGATATACCCTGTAAGAAACACTTTGCTACAGAGAAAACTAAAGCAGTAACAGAAGACATACCTTGCAAAAGACAATTTGAATCAGAAGATTACAGCAGTAATCTGTTAGCACACACCTGTAGGCACACCTTGTTATAATGCAGAAGAAGGTATACCAGCAACAACAATTTGAATCAGAGAAAAATAAAGCAATGGAATGTTAGCAACAAACAGTAGCAATCCCTGTGAGTACAAAATAAAAATAACAACACACAGTAAATCTGCTTAGCCAAAAGAAGTCTTAATCATTTTCCTTTGCTCTGGTAAGGTTCTCTGCTCTGCCTTTCAAGCAATCTTAGAAAGAGAGAGCTCAGGTGAAGCTAGGTGCCTTGGCCAGCAAACCAAGTCTTCTATCTCCCAGATACAGGGAGCTATGAAACAAGTGTACCAAAGCTATCCGGCTGACCAAAACTGAACACTACCAGGCTACCTTCCAAGATAACACAAACAAACCTTCTAAATTCTGGAAAGTTGTCTAGTCCTTCTTTTTCCCTTCCACCAAGCCCCCCCACTCCTACCCTTATGCAAAATCTCTCAGACACCTCAGAACCTAGGGCTGTTGCAGAATGCTTTAACTCCCATTTAACACCCTGCGCCGCAATGCTCCAAGCGGCCCCCCTGATGCCCATGCAACTCTCCGGTTGCCTCCTCCTTGGTTGACACTGGCCCGCCTCTGCCTTCCTTGGCTTCCTTCTACTCCTCCAGCTCCTCTTCTTCTACCCCTTCTTCTGCACCCACATCTCCCCTGCTGCTGCCTTACAAGCCCTTCGGTCCATTAACCTTGCCAAAGGCTCCTCTCCAGATAACCTGGACCCTAAGCTCCTCTCTCTGTCTGTTCCTGCCAAGGCTTATCCTATATCCCTCTTGCTAAACCTCTCCCATGTCTCTTCCATTGTCCCTGCAGCTTGGAAACATACTACAATTCTACATCTCCCTAAAGGGGAAGATCCCTCCTCCCCTAGCAACTACCACCCTATCTCTCTCCTTCCTACTCTGGCTAAGCTCCAGGAGCACATAGTACTTGAACAACTCTCCTCCTATCTTACTGACTCCTCCTTTCTCGCTCCATTCCAATATGGCTTTAGAAAACACCATTCCACCACCACTTCCCTGTTACGGTTGACTGACACTGTTGCCATGGGCATGGACAATGGCCTCATAACCTCAGCTATTTTTATTGACCTGGCCAAGGCCTTCGATACGGTCTACCACCCTATACTCCCGTCCTGCCACAGGTCAGCTGGTCTCTCCCCAATGCCATGATTGGTTCAAGTCTTATCTGTCAAGCAGATTACAATCTGTCTGTATGGCTGATACCATCTTCCCTCCCCTCCCCATTACCATAGGAGTCCCTCAGGGATTGGTACTTGGGCCACTCCTTTTTTCAATCTTCCTCAATGATCTCCCTCAGTTTTGCATATCGACTAACATACACATGTATGTCGACAACACTGTACTGTTCACAACTGGCAAATTGGTACCTGATGTCACCACCAGGCTCCAGCTGGATTTCAACAATGTACAATGCTGGCTTAGTGAGCACCACTTCTTCCTAAATTTAAAGAAAACAGTCTCCATGACTTTCTGTACTAGGCAGAGGTTGGCAAGGATCCCCTCCTCACCCACTTTTTACACCATCGATGGGACTGTATTAGAAGACACCTCTTCCTTCTGCTACCTCAGAGTTTGGCTGGATAGGCACCTAAACTTCTCCATCCACATCAATGCCATTCTAAAGAAACTCCAGCCTAAGCTAAGGGGCCCTCTACCGTAAAAGAGGTAGTATCGCTCTTCCGGCTAGTCGCGAGCTGGTACTTAAAATGATACTGCCAGCATTCGACTATTGTGACATAGTTTACGGTGCTGTTCCTCAGTCCTCCTTATCCAAGCTGGAACCTCTCTTTAACTCCTTTTGCTGGTTTGTCTTGGATGCCCCTGCTCTGACCCACTACTGCATTCTCTACCGCTCTCTAGATTTTCCCTCACTTGTCAACAGGAGAACCTTGCACGCTGCAAAATTTACCTCAAAATTCTAGCTAGGTTCACTCTCCCCCCTTACCTCTCTGCCTCCTTATCTGCCCCTCACCCCTCCAAATACACCCTCCAATCTGATGACTCTCGTTCTCTGAATATACCGTACAGAAACACTATGTCAGGCCAAATGACATTCTTCCATCACCTACCTAAGCTCTGGAATCAACTACCAACCCACATCTGCCACTCCTCTTCAACCTATTCTCTCTCTACATCCCTAACAAACTATCTGGTGATGAACTGCAACTGCACCTAGACCCTCTGAGCCCCTGTCAAGCTGCTGGTCTATACCTCCTCCTTCCTCCAGCTGGGCCAAATATGTCTCCCCTATCCTAACACTTCTTGCAACCTAGTACTTTCTGCAACCTAGCACTTTCTGTTCCCTCTCCTGTACCACCCCCTTCCTGAGTACCTAATTACTGTGTTTCCTGTCAGACTCCCTCTATGTATTCTAGTCTAGAAATGTTAATAACTTTTGATGGTTGTAATCCTGTACTGTCTGTCTATATGCTGTTAAGCTATTTACCTGATTTATGTATCCTGTTTGTTTTATATAAGTTCCCACTCCCCTTACCCCAGGATGTACCGTGAGACAAGCATTTGTTGCTCAGTGTAACTTTTCTGGTGAAACATTTCAATAAATAAATAAAATAAATAAATATTCTACAAGTTTAATGTAGTCTGCTATTCTTGTTCGTAGCTTGTTTCGTTTTCCCTTATTTCCCTAGTTGTCGCTATAGTCCATACCCTTCTTCCTATTCCTTTCCCTATTATTAATTCTATTTTTCCTATGTAATGTCATGTTAGCAAATGTTGTATCCTTTGTTGTTCCAAAGGATATGAAATCATTTTTCTTATCCAATAGATTTGTCCTTATTCTCCTTGAATTAAGGAGCAAGCAAATTATACCTTTCCCTGCACCTGTTTTATATGTTTAAGTGGAACTTATATCTTTCCATTTAAATCTTTCCCCAATACCCCTTTACAAATATTATAAGTCAAAATCCTTAGTGCCATTGCATTTTTGTTTCTTCCTTTCGGAACCCTGTCAAGAAAATATGTGGGTAATTATAAACCTGCTTCTATTTCTTGTTCTTTATTAAATAGCATCAACCCTCCCATCCTGGAGTTCACTAGGGAGCTCGGAGCCTCTGGCAGATGCCACATAGGCTCCTCTCTAACATCAGCCCTCCTGCCATGGAGCCACTAGGGATCTCAGAGCCTCCGGCACCTACTACACAGGCTCCTATCTCACATTGGCCCTCCCAACCTGGAGCTCACTAGGGAGCTTGGAGACTCAGGCAGCTGTTACACAGGTACAACGAACCTCCTGAAAAAGCTACCTGCAGTTTTTATCAGCAGACATACTGTATACAGATTGTTTATTTTAACCAGTTGCACCTCCTTTTGGGCAATGTGTCCAGTGCATTTTGCAATGCAACTTTGAGAATTATCTCCTTATCTCCTCTCAGCTATTTGTGGCTCCTTATGAGCCAAGTTGCTTGGTTATTCCTGCTTACTGCAGCTCCATAGGAGCATTGTGTGTTTTATTCAGTTAGTGCTTGCAGCTGTTTCTATTTGTGAACCCTGTCTCAGCTTAGTTAATCTTTGAGATTTGTTACCTGAATCAGGCTTCGGTAGCCAGGGTCATTGTGCCATCCGCATCTCAGCCATCATTCCCCTGGCTGATCTACTGCACAAGTGCAATTTGTACAACTCTGCAGCTGCCACCCATCCCAGTACCCATCCCCGCCTTGACCTTGATTCTTTTGTTGTGGTTGCCTGCCAGTCTTTCCCTGCTGCTTAATATCCTAATGACCTAAGACTACTTGAGGAATGATCACGGGTTTGGCAGTTGGGATTCAATGCTAAGAAGTGCAAGATAATGCATCTGGGACACAGAAACCCAAGAAAGGAATACAGGATAGGGGGTAGATTCTAGCCACCACAAGTCAGGAGAGAGACCTGGGGGTAATCATATCCAATGACCTGAGGCCAGCCAAACAATGTGAAAAAGCAGTGGGGAAGGCAAACAGAATGCTGGGGTGCATAGGAAGGGGCATAACCAGTAGGAGAAGAGAAGTGAAGTGGTGATGCCATTGTATAGATCACTGGTGAGGCCTAATCTGGAATACTGTGTCCAATTCTGGAGACCACATCTCAGGAGGGACATAGACAGAATGGAAGCAGTCCAGAGAAGAGCAAAAAAAAATGATACATGGACTGCACCACAAACCTTACAAGGAAAGACTCAAGGAACTAAACTGCTATTCACTGGACGAGAGAACGGAGAGAGGTGATTTGATAGAGACTTTCAAATACCTTAGAAGAATAAACAGGGTACAGGAGGGGAGCATATTTCATAGATGAAAGTGTACAAGGACAAGGAGACATAACATGAGGCTGGAGGGAAGGAGGGAGGCTTAGGGGGAATGCTAGAAATATTTTTTTCACAGAGAGGGTGGTGGATCCATGGAACAGCCTACCAGTGGAAGTGGTGGAAGCAAAAACAGTGCAGGGATTCAAAAGTGCATGGGATAAGCATAAAGGCACCCTGCTGTACAGCAGAGCAGGGGAAAGGCAGTCCAGATAAAAGTAGGGATTGCCAAACCAAGTTGGGAAATGGGCAGACTAGGAGGGCTCTATAGTCCTTATCTGCTGACAGATTTTATTTTTCCTCTTCCACAGGCTCCTCTCTCACATCGGCTCTCCCATCCTGGAGCACACTAGGGAGCTCAGAGCCTCCAGCAGCTGCTACAAAGGTACAACGAACCTGTGTTAGCCCATTTCTGATTTCATAGAGACTGCCCCCCCCACCCCGGGTTGTCTCTAGCTTTATACTTAATCTAGGTCACGTGATCTATCATGTGACAATCTTCCCTGAAACCATCTTAAAAGTTTCCCTGCTGCAGGTTATACTTTTCAGCCATTAGGAGTCACTGTTGTGCTTAACTCTCCCTCTGACACTGTCAGCATAATTAACCCTCTTGTACATCTTTTTGGCTCTTCACCTAGGCCTTCTCCTGCCCGTCTTTGGTGTAACCCTCCCCTCCTACCCAGCTTATGCCCTAGGATTTGAACCCCCAAACCTACACACAAGAGGCAGTGACCCTAACCACTATGCCATCCATCGACTACTATTTTCACCTGACCTATTTTTCTCCTTAACCTCTTTCAAAAACCAGCCCCGGCATTTCCGCACCTGGATGGCCATCACCCCCAGTAGCCTTCCCCACTCCCATCAGAACTAGTTTAGACCAGGCAGACAATACCTGTCTGCTATTCACTCTTTTGACTGACTGCCTCGAATTAAGGCCAGAACCTTGCTCTGTAACTACCAGTCTAACATGGGGCCCTTAAGTACTTAGCCTCCCTAGTTTTCCTTTTGTTATTCTTAGTATCTCCAGGCCCAGTTAACTACCAGCCCATTACTAATTATGCCCCCAATATCAATAAAATCTTACCCTGGGCATGCAACATTGACTTTCACACCTGACTACTGTCTTGGTCCTACCAAACTGCTCAGGTACTCGAGCCATTGCCTCGGTTATCCTACCCTCTCCCTCTCACCCTGCCTCATCCTTTTGCTGTACACAACTAAAGTTGGTTGGTCCAGGATGAATAAATTGCCAACCACCACACTTACATTGCTAAGACGTTTCCTGCTCAGGAATACCCTGCTTCTTCTATTGCTCTCATGAAACATCACCCTAAACCTGGCACTGTTCAAAAAGCACCTTGCCATGAAAGCAACCATGGCACCCTAAAACTTGCATCCATCAACATATGTAGCCTATTGCCCAAACTCAATGACCTACAAATCTGGGTTACTCTGTACAGGCCAGACGTGTTATCAGTTGTGGAAACATGGCTTACCCCCAAGGTTCCTGATACAGACATTTCCATTGATGGTTATACCCTTTTTAGACAAGATAAGGTTGGCAAAAGGTGTGGGGGGTGACATTTACCTAAAGGACTCTCTTCAGGGGCATATCCATCCAAAATTGGACACTGAGAATAATGAGCAGGCCCTTGCCATCCGGGTACTTCTTGGCCACCCTTGTAAATCACTTGCCATACTATCAGTCTATGTCCCACCATGTGACCAAGCCAGTGGCTTCAATATGATAATGGACTGCCTAACCAGCTTACCATATCACTCTGAAGTTGAGGTAATAGAGGACTTTAATGTTAACTGGCTTGCCCCTAAGATGGATCCCTATAAGGATGCCATCTTTGCCATTGATGTTTCCCAACTGGTAGCTACCCTCACTAGAATCAATTTCAGGACTGGATCCAGCACATTTCCTGAATGGCTACTCACTAATCACACAGTGAGATCATTGATACTGCCATCCTCCCAGACTTGATCAGTGATCATTTCCATGTTGTATGCTACTGGTCTAATAGGGTCCACAAGCCACGTGCCAAAACTGCTGATCATCATGTCATAAAGAAAGGGCAGCTCAAACATCTCTAGGCCTATCTTCAACAATGTGACCGGTCACCCCTAGATTCAGCTCAAAGCGTTAACCAAGTATTGGAGTTTTTCATCTCTAAATTCAATTCAGCCTGCAACATCTTTGTCCCTATCAGAAAAGAGAAGACTAAGGGGATAAATAACCCCTGGATTACCCTCTCCATACTCAACAAGATGGCCACTAGAGATAAACTATGGCATCGCACACAAACAACCAGGAAACAGATTGACATCCAGCTTTATAAAGCTGCCAGGAATGCCTGTACCTGAGAGGTCCATCTTGCCAAAATCCACCAGTTAAAGAAGATGCTCTCAAACTCCTGGGGTGATGGCAGGAAATTCTGGAACAACCTTAAGGGCCTCACTGGCAAAACCAACAAATCCTCACCCTCAATGCTTGAAGTCAATGGTGAAACCATTCAGGACCATAAGTGAGTAGTAGATACTTTCAACAATACCTAGGTTACACAGTAACATAACTCATCCAGCTTGAACCATTTTGAAAAAAACTGCTGTCCACACATAAAAGTTGCATTAAAGTAAGCAGTTTACTGGTGGCAGAAAACAAAAGCACCTCGAGCTACCTTGTTTTCTTGCCACTGGTAGCTTTCTTGATGTAACTTATGGACAGCACTTTTTTTCATAATGGTTCGAGCTGGGTTAGTTCCATGACTGTGTAACCCAGATACTGCCTGTGTCATGCTGAACCAGGTCCCTGCAGGTGGTTCTTTCCTTGTGCTAACTCTCAACAATGCCTTTGCTGACCTAGGAGGAATAGTCCCCCCTGGCCACCCAGAGCACACACATGCCCCTTTCTACTTCAGGAGGATCACCTTGAATGAAGCCAAAAGGTATCTCGGCAAATACAGTAGTGACACACTCAACCTCAAACTCCTAGACCTCACCCTAGATGCAGTTCTGTCACTACTCTCAAAGCTGTTGAATCTGTCACTTTGTCTTGAGCAGTTCCCCCATTGCTGGAAAGCCTCTGTGGTTATTCCTGTCCAAAAAAGTGGCGATCGAGCACAGCAGTCAAACTACCACCCAATATCAATCCCCCCAAAGGCCTTAGAGTGCATTGTCTCAGACCAGCTACTGAGTACTGTGATAAATACCAAATCCAATGCCCATAACAGCATGGATTTCATAAAGCACATGGTACCACCACTGCTTTGCTTGAGTACACTGGCTTTATCCACCATGCACTTGACCAGGGTCAACTAGTGGGGTCGATTTACATTGACAGCACTGTCTTTGATACAGTTAACCATACACTACTACTTGACTCACTCCTCACCATAGGTCTCTCTAATATGGCATACAGATGATTTAAAAACTACCTTGATGGCAGGGCCCAGCAAGTCAAAATTAGTAAAACTCTCTCTCTCTCTGACAACTGTCTAGTGCATTCTGGGGTACCCCAAGGTTCAGTACTGGGCCCCTTACTTTTTAGCCATTTCCTTAATACCCTACCTCAGGCCTGCTCCAACAACTTATTACTTCATGTGGATGATGCCATTATCTTGTCTAGTCAACCCTGTAAAACAGGTACTGCAGCATAACTTCACAGTTGTTGAGACTTGGTTCTCTAAACACAAGCTCCTAATGAATTATAAAAATATGAAAGTCATGGTTTTCTCTACCTCACACAACAGACACAAATCCCACCAACTTACAATTCTAAATAGTCACAGCTCACCTCTAGAACTAAACTTCAAATACCTGGGAATAGCTCTAGAAACATAGAAACATAGACTTTGATGGAAGATAAGGACCACTTGGTCCACCCAGTCTGCCCATTTCCCTACCTATTGGATAAGCTGAAGATTCAAGTTTACCAACAGCCTAATTCCTCCTACTCCCCATTATAATTGCCTTATGTCTGTTCCATGCATTCTTCAATTCTCCTACTGTTTTTGACCCCACAACCTCCTCAGGAAGGTGGTTCCATGCGTCCGCCACCCTCTCCATGAAAAAAAAATTCCTAACGTTGCCCCTGAGCCATCCCTCCTCTATCTTTGAATTGTGCCCCCTTGTTCTTGCACATCTCTTTTTCTGAAAGATGCTACTTTCCTGGACTTTGTTGATTCCCTTGAGGTACTTAAAAGTTTCTCTCATGTCCCCCCGTCCCTCCTTTCCTTGAGGGTATACATATTAAGCTCTCTTAACCTGTCTTCATACGGTTTCTGATGCAGACCCTGAACCATTTTCATTGCCCTTCCCTGGACCACTTCCATCCTGTCTATGTCCTTGTAGAGATGGGGTCTCCAAAACTGCATGCAGTACTCCAGATGGGGTCTCACCAACTGTCTGTACAGAGGGATAACAACTTCTTGTTTTCTACTGGTGACGCCTCTTCCTATGCATCCCAGTATCCCCCCAGCTTACTGCCTTCTCACATTGCTTGCCTTCCTTAAGGTCATCTGATATGATTACCCTCAGGTCTTTTTCAATTTTTGTTGTTGTTAGTACCCCCCTCCCCCATTGTGTACTCTTCTCCTGGGTTTATGTTTTCCAGGTGCATCAGTATGCACTTCATTGCATTGAATCTAAGTTGCCATATGTCTGACCATTCCTCCAACCTTGCAAGGCCCCTTCTTATCCTTTCCACCCTCCCTTGTGTGTCAACTCTGTTGCAGATCTTTGTGTCATCTGCAAAGTGGCATACTTTTCCTTTCAGACCCTCTGCAATGTTTCCTACAAAGACATTAAAGAGGACTGGACCCGGTACTGAACCCTGCGGTACCCCTCTAGTAACCCCATTTCTTCAGAGTGAGTTCCATTTATTATTACCCTCCGTGTCCTGTTGTGCAGCCAATTTGTTACCCAGGCTACCACCCTGGGACCCACTCCCAGGCTGGTTAATTTGATTATTACTTATGCTCCTTGTCTTACACTAGCCATGTAGACCACATCGCAAAGGAAGTAAACACTAGGATTGGGCTCTTAGACGCTGCATGACTCCTGATGCTCTTTGGCTAGCAGTCACTAGATTGATTCTTTTAATAATTGACTACAGTTTAGTCATTTATGGTGCTGCCACAGATATTGCACTCAAAAGAATATTTATTGCACTAAATAAGTCATGTAGGCTGGTTACAGGGGGCCATAGATGCACTAATACATGTGACCTATATGCTTAGTCAAGATGGCTGTACCTTAAGGGCAGGATTACTTATCAGTCCTGCCTACTTTCTGAAAAAAATCTGCTTTGGCCAAACCACACCGGCCATAGCAAAATTTCTCACCCATGCCCCTAATCCACCTTGCACTCATGGCATGTCTAAACAGGCCTATCTAGTCCCTCTCTGCCACACTTCTCAGGCACAGCAGTCATTTCTGTACAGGGCACCTAGTTGGTTAAATTATTGTTTCTGACATGGTACCTTTGTAAAAGAACCTCTGGCTCCGAGGTATTTGTAATCCAAGAAATAAACAAATAAATAGTTCTTTGCTGCAGTCATTTTCATTATGGTTTCCTCTATTGCTGTCTTTCTGTTTGTTCCTAACTGACTTCTCTAGTGCCGTACCTTTTGGAGACTTGTCCAGTCCCTGCCTATTTGCTTCAAGGCAGATTTGCTTTTCATATTAATTTTTATCCTTAGATTTTGTCCTCTGTAGTATTTCTTTGTCAGTATTAAAATGTGTTAAGTCACATAAATCTGTTTCTTTTCTGTGTTCCTTTGGTGTCTGATTACCCCCTGATCTCTTTTTATCTTTTGAAACTTGTTTTTGTTTATTTCCTTTCTTATTTAAATTTTTGACTAACGTATTAATTGCTACCTTTTCCTGTTGTGCTATATGTTTGGTTGTAGTTTTAATATCCATTTTATTTGACTGGAACAATACATCATTTTTTGTTCTCTATATTAATTCTTTGATGCCATATTTTCCTTTTCTGTATTATTTAATAATGAATACATCAAGTTCATCACTGTTCAGAGTACAATACTGTTAATCTGGTTATGTTGGGGACAATGGGAGCCATTAAACGTGTTCTTCATAAGAGAGGATTTGTTATAGAGGGGTGCTTTATAGAGAGGGAGCACTGTACTTATTATTCTCTCAAATTATTTATTTTAATTTGTACAGTTTCATTAGAATTAGTTTAAGTTCCACATCACTATTACTTCAATAAATTATTTCTTTAGTGGATGTTTTATGTGTTAGCTCTTCTCTGCTCCACAAATGTGGAATGTCAGGAGGATGATTGGGGGAAGGGGTCAAAACTCAAACAATCTATGTAAGGTGAAATGAAGTTTTCAAAATCCTGCAAGTATACATTTCTTGTTACAGGACTATTGTTAATATGATGTCCTGTTTCAGTAGCTTTAACTATGTTTTTTTTTTTTTTTACTTCTGAGACTCTCATTAGTTGTTGTTTAATTGTATCCCCAACTATGCTTTTTGTCTCTAAGGCCCTCTTGTCCCTTAATTGTTGTTTAATGGTATCCCCTTTGTTCAAAGAGTCTTCAATTCCAATATTGTCAATATTTTCTTTTATATTGTTTGAGTAATCATATAGTTCTCCTATCTCTACTGTTTGGGAGTTCTCAGGTTCCCTTGTCTCTACTAATAGTGGACGTTCTGCACTTAGGGGTA
The DNA here is from genome assembly GCA_016271365.2 of Neoceratodus forsteri. NCBI lineage: Eukaryota > Metazoa > Chordata > Ceratodontiformes > Ceratodontidae > Neoceratodus > Neoceratodus forsteri. The sequence continues at coordinate 808,628,271 of CM057451.1, read as the reverse complement.
CTGATATTCCTCCTTTCTTGGGTAATGAGGTATTCTTAGGTGTAATAGAACCTTTAATTCTAACAATATTATGTGGTCCTATTGTATCCAATTTTGTTCCTGGCATGATTAAATAATTAGTATTTTTTTTCTTACTAGTATCTTGCTCTCTGTTTTTTATGTTTTAATTTTGCTTTTGTTTAGATTTATTATTAGTGCCTTGGGGCTAGCTTTCCTTCTCCCCCTTAAAATCATAACTCAATTAAAACCTTAACAGACTTGGTTGTGAAACATAAATTATTTTGTTTCTTAACTTGGTGTTATAAAAATGTATAGTAAATACAGACTCTTCACAAATAGGCCAGAGAGTGACCTTTGTTAATTATAGGGATGTAGAGTGCTAGCCCAGAAATAAATACAAAATAACATAAATTAAAAACCAAAATAATTCCAGTTATTCCAATTCCTTCCCTTCCTTCTAGTCATTTTAAGTTCACTATGTGGATTATAAATCTTTAACTAAGCACAAGGTCCCCAGGGTTAAATGTCTTGTATTTCTTCCCACAGAGTTGTCTTGTCGACAGTGTTTGTTGAACCAAATGGCACCAGGATGAAAAGTATACCTTTCTTGGAATTAAAGTTACATTACCTTAGCAGAACAGAGTCAATATTCTTGGTTTTTGCTGTATATTTCAATTAATATACCTCATCTGTTGCTACTAATGTGCTTTCCACACAGCAGTTCACCAGTTCAACTAAGAACTAGATCTCTTGTACTGGGACCTTCAATTTAGGGTAAAAAAAAAAGGAGTTAGTGTGTTTGTCAGAGGTAGTTGAAGTAAATTGTTATCTGTTATCTGTGGTATCTGTGTACTTATCTAGGTGCTTGTCACAGGTGTCAGAAGGGAATTGTTATCTGTGAAATTAACTAAGTGTAGAAAGATTTGCAAAGTAGGGGGAGTGGCTTAGCTAGAAGGAGTCAGGTTAAGACCAGATATAAACACTGCCCTAGATAGCTTCTGCCACAAAGCAAACAGAAAACCAAGAGGAAGGAGCTACTGGAATAACTAAAACTTCTCTACTGGGGCTATATTGCCCTCCTTCCCTCCCCTCCACTCCCACCCTAAACCAGTTCTACTTTTATAGGCACAGGATTTAACTGACAACAGGAACTTCCTGTTTGGGAGCAGGAAGTGAGTGATCACAAAGCCACAAAAGACTCACCATCCTAGAAGGGCAAGAGTAGCTCTCCGCCCTCCCCAGCTGCTGAAGGTCTGACTCTGAGCAAATAAGGAGACTACTGAGAAATATTGGAACTTCTTGTCTCAGAACAGGAAGATCAGGAGCTAAAAGGGTGCAGAGACAGTAAGTAGGGAGAGAAGAGAGAAAAAAAATTAAACAAACAGAGGAAAGAGTAAGTATTCCAAATAACAGTTAGGGGGCCATAAAAAAGACATGTTGGAAGTGGTGCAGTGCAGTGGCTGTGGAGCATCAGTCTTCCAGGAGATGTTCTGGAGGTTGCAGCATTGTCCCATCTGTAGACAACTCTCTGGGCTGAGGCAGGAGGTTGCTCATCTCCAGGCTGAGTTGGCCAGGATTTGTGGTACCTCCTCTCCCACCCAGGGACCACCATGGTCACTGCCATTGCCTCAGAGGTTGCCAAGAAAGAGGAGTGGTTGGACCACAGTGGGCCCAGGGAGGCTGAGGGAGGTGGAACAGAGGCAGATCCCTCCAGTTGTACTTCATCACAATTTCTATGCCATTCTGGAAAAGTGTGGTTCCTCTATGGAGGCACCCACAGTGGAGACCAAGGAGGATGCTGGGAACCTCCACAAAGGATACCCACAGGAGGGTGGCATGGAACCCCACAGGGGAAGGAAACAACTCCTGGTGGGGGACTCCATTGTTAGGAAGGTAGAACTGGAGGAGGAAGGGGAGAGGGAGGAAAGATGCCTGCCTGGTGCCATAGCTTGGAGGGACAGGGAGTGAATCCTCAGGATCGCAGGAGCAGCTGCACAGGGGAAGGAGCTGGATGTCTTTGTCCACCTAGGGACAAATTACCTGGTTAAGAAAGGGATCAGAGCAGTGCAAGAACCATTTGTGGAGATGGGGAAGGGCCTTAGACAAATAGCACACACGGTAACCTTCTCGGAGGTGCTGCCTGTCTATGGCATGGGTGAGGCTAGGGTGCTCCACACCATGGGATTCAATCAGTGGTTGAAAAACTCATGCAGAGCTCAGGGATTTGGCTTCATTGGGGACTGGGGGTCCACCTGGAGGGATGCAGGTCTATACTGGCATGATGGTCTGCATCTGTCCAGAAGGGGAACCAGGATCCTAGGTGATAGGTTTAAATACTTCGTTGTCAAGCATTTAAACTAGCCAGAGGGGGGAGGCATTGGAAAGGAGCAGGGAAATACTAGTCCCCCAAAAATATCAAGGTACTAAGTGAGGTAGATACCAACATAGAGATGTCGATAGGGAGAAGCGCAGGGGTAAATGGAGAAATTGACAAATGCAATAAGGACAGGGATGGGGCAAAAAAGGGTAAGGCCATCAAGAAATGGAGAGTAATAAGTACCAATGCCTGTAGTCTGGGTAACAAGCTCCCTGAACTGGTGGCCTTGATGGAAGAGGGATGCCTGGATATCATAGCAGTCACAGAAACATGGTACACAGAGAACCATGTCTGGGATGTTAACATACCAGGGTACACAACCTACAGGAGAGACAGAGAAGGCAGAAGAGGAGGGGGAGTAGCTCTCTATGTAAGGGAAGGGATAAAAGCAACCAAACAAAAGAGTAAAAAGGGAGGAGAGGAGGCCCTGTGGGTCACCTTAGAGACTGGAAATGGCACCACAGTCCACACAGGGGTTGTATATAGACCCCCATGTCAGGGGGAGGGAATGGACAAAGATATGATAGAAGGCATACTGAAGATGGCAGAGAAAGGGGAGATACTGTTGATGGGGGACCTTAATATGCCAGATGTTAACTGGAGCACCTTTGCAGCAACCACATCCAAAAGCAGGGCCATTCTTGATGCCCTTCAGGTGGCATGCCTCAGACAGCTAGTTTTGGAACCTACTCATGAGGGAACAATCTTAGTCCTCATACTCTCAAATGGGGACAGTGAGAGAATTTCAGATCTAGAAGTGGGTAGCCATTTGGGAACAAGTGATCACCAAACAGTGTGGTTCACGATAAACTCAGCTACAGAGTCGAGCCATACAAAAGTGAGGGTTCTGGACTTCAGGAGGGCTGACTTTGGCAAGATGGGAGAGTGCCTTAGAAAAGCACTAGCAAACAGGCTAGAAGGAGGGGTGGAGCAACAATGGGGGAAATATCAAAACTGCCATCACAGAGGGAACAAGCCTTTGTGTGAAGCAAATAAACAAATCAAAATGAAAGAAAAAGCCACTATGGTTCTTAAAAGAGGTGGCGGTGAAGGTTAGGGAGAAAAATATAATATTTAGGAAGTATAAGAAAACACAGAAGGAGTAGGACAGAGAACTGTACCAATTAAGGCAGAAAGACGCAGGGAAGGTAGTCAGAATAGCAAAGGCACAAACTGAGGAAAAGATAGCTAACTCAGTTAAGAAGGGGGAAAACCTTTTATAGGTATATCAGGGAGCATAGAAAGACAAAGGGAGGGATAGTGAGGCTGAATAGAATGGATGCTGGGTGAGCAGAGAGTGACAATGAAAAAGCAGGGATACTGAATGAATACTTCTGTTCAGTATTCACAAAAGAGGAAGTGGGAGAGGTGCCAAATCCAATTAACAGAAGCACTCTGGATTGGAGGATTGATCCCAGTCCTTTCACAGAAGAAAGGGTTCTGAAAGAACTCCTAAAACTGAAGGTGGACAAAGCAATGGGGCCAGATGGAATTCGCCCCAGAATTCCAAAAGAATTAAGCAGTGAACTAGTGACACCACTGACTACCCTTTTTAACAAATCATGGGAGGATGGTGTGGTACCTGAGGACTGGAAGAAGGTGGATGTGATTCCCCTTCACAAAAGTGGGACCAAGACAGAGGCAGGAAACTACAGACCTGTCAGTTTGACCTCTGTGGTAGAGAAAGTGATGGAATCACTTCTGAAGGAAAGAATTGTTGAGTACCTAGAGGCCAGTGGGGCACAGGACCCAAGGCAGCATGGGTTCATACAGCGGAAGGTCATGTCAGATGAATCTAATTGATTTCTTTGACTGGGTGACCAAAGTAGTAGACCAGGGAGGGGCTGTGGACATGGCCTACCTAGACTTTAGCAAGGCATTGACACAATCCCACAAAAGATTAGTAGTCAAATTAACCAGCCTGGGAGTGGGTCCCAGGGTGGTAGCCTGGCAAAACATTGGCTGAATAACAGGACACAGAAGGTAATTGTAATTGAGTCCACTCTGGAAGAAAGGGAGGTTAACAGTGGGTACCTCAAGGTTCAGTACTGGGTCCAGTCCTTTTAATGTCTTTATAAGTGACATTGCAGAGGGACTGGAAGGAAAAGTATGCCTTTGCAGATGACACAAAGATCTGCAACAGGTTGATACACAAGGAGGCGTGGAAAGGGATGAGAAGGGACTTGGCAAGGTTGGAGGAATGGTCAGAAGTATGGCAGCTTGGATTCAATGCAAAGAGTGCAAAATAATGCACATGGGAAACAAAAACCCAGGGGAAAATTACACAATGGGGGGGAGGTAGTAACAACAACAAAAATGGAAAGGGACCTGGGAGTAATCATATCAGATGACCTTAAGGTTGGCAAGCAATGTAGGAAGGCAGTAGGGAGGGCTGGGAGGATATTGGGATGTATAGGGAGAGGTATCACCAGCAGGAAACAGGAAGTTGTTATCCCCCTGTACAGACAGTTGGTGAGACCCCATCTGGAGTACTGCGTCCAGTTCTGGAACCCCATCTCCCACAAGGACATAGACAAGATGGAGCAGTTCAGAGAAGACAACTAAAAATGTTGCAGGGTCTGCAAAAGAAGCCATACGGAAGAGACTAAAGGAGCTTAATATGTATACCCTTGAGGAAAGGAGGGAGGGACACGATAGAAACGTTCAAGTACCTCAGTGGAATCAACAAAGTCCAAGAGGGTAGCATCTTTCAGAAAAGAGATGTGCAAGAACAAGGGACAATCTGAAGATAGAGGGGGACGGCTCAGGGCAATGTGAGGAAGTATTTTTCACAGAGAGGTGGTGGACACATAGAACAGCCTTCCTGAGGAGGTTGTGGAGTCTAAAACTGTGGGAGAATTCAAAGAATGCATGGGACAGACATAAGGCAATTTTTGTGGGGGTAGGAAGAAATAGGCTGTTGGTTAAATAGGATCTGCAGCTTATCCTCTAGGTAGGAAAATGGGCAGACTAGGTGGGACAAGCGGTCCTTATCTGCCATCAAAGTCTATGTTTCAGCAGAGAGTGTTTAAACATGAAAAAAACCTCTAAACATACGAGGTAAAAAACTTAAACAATATCTCTATCAAGATAGTCTTGCTACAGAATCTAAGAAGTGAATATAAGTTATTGTTAAATAGGAAAAAGAAAGAACATAGTAATTCTTTATTGTGTGCTTTGTGTGAATCAATTGAAGATAAGAATTGCAAAAACCTTTGGACTTTGGTAGCCCTGAGGACAGAGAATAATTCACAAAATATTGACACCATTAGTAGCTCAAATGACTAGTTAAACTATTCTAGAGCAATGTTTTATGATAACACTTTTGCACTGGATTAAAGTAACATTGACTGACAATAGCCAGGTAAATGCAAATAAACAAGAGACTATTAATGAAGGATGGATAGAGTTTAATATTAAAGTCATTGATGCAATCAAAAATGTAAAAAAAAGCAACAGAGCAGGTGGCATGTCTGCTGAATTGTATCAAAGAAACTCTCAATGATGGGCAGAACTGTTGATCTCTTTATTCAACACAATGGTAAATTATACAATGGCGAGAAAGAATCCTGGACTGTGATTGGTCAATCTGGGGCTGCACCCATGGCATTATCCCAGCATAACACCACAGCTCTAGTATCAGCCTCATATTGCTTTTCTTTTTTCCATCTCCTGTTAAGAAACAAAAATATTTTTCCACACTAATAAAAACATTCTTTAAAATTATTTATTTATTCTATATATATAACAAAAAGCCATTGTATAATAGGAATAATGCACTCCAGAGTGTATGTTGTGCTGAGATAATGCCATGCCTGGGGCATTGGATGCACTCGGCATGCAGCCTCATGCCCAACCCCCAGGCATGGGATTATCCCAGCATGACACACACCCTGTCATGCGTTATTCCTTTAATATAAAAGGATTCCATAAATTTGGAAATTAGGTCTAATTGCACCTATTCATAAGAAAGGGTCAAAAATGTTTCTTCAAGACTATAGCCCAATAACATTTTTATCTATTACCTCAAAAATATTCTCATGTCTGATACTTAATCATCTCCAGTGATGGATAGAAGATAATAATATTCTGTATTTTAATCAAGGTGGCTTTAGGAGAAGTTATGGTACACTAGACCTGATTATTACATTGGATTATCTTGTTAAAAAGTATGCTGTCAATAAAAAGCACAAATTATATGCAGCTTTTATTATAAAATCTGTGTTTAAGTTGGCTGAAAGACACATTTTATGGAAAATTCTAGAGACTTTAAATATTAACAAAACTTTTTTTTATTCTTGGGTAACCAGGAAAGGCCCACTCGGCACAACTGCCTGTTTTCAAGGATGACCCAGAAGCACTTGAGAGATTAAGTGATTCACTTAGAATCACAAAGTATGCAAATGGAGGTTGTGAGAATTAAGCTTGTGTCTACTGGATGTACCAAGCTCATTCACAGCTCACATTACTCTAACCGTTAGGCTGTACTGTCACTCCAGACACCCTTAGAAGTCTTACAACTTCCACATTACAATAACAAAGCCTGCATTCGAGTATATAAAAATGGGGGTGTCACTAAACTTTTTATATTAATTTAGGTGTTAAACCAAGGTGCCTTCTTGCAGTGTCTCTGTTCAATATATGTATTGACCAACTAGTTCATGATCTCAACAAAACTGATACATTTTCACCATCTATTGATAGGATCCTAATATAAATTCTATTATATGCTGACAATGCAAACCTGATGTCTGAAATACCATTAGGACTAAAACATGCTTTAGATTATGTTATAACATCTGTAAATTGACTAGGTTTGGAGATAAATGCTGAAAAAAAAATCATGATTTTCAGTGGAAATCAATTATCTCAGCATAGACAGGTGGTTAATAATTACAGTTTTGAAAAAGTTGATATATTCTGTCACCTGGGGGGTTAATCTGAGAGAAAATTGAGCTGGAAGCAACATGTCAAAAAAACAAAAAGCAAAAAATGCTGCTGTAAAGTCAAGTTTAGCTATTAATCGATTTTGGGTAATACATTTGCCAACTGTTCATTTGTTGGTATGAAGTTGTGTTTTAAAGCTAAAGTAAATTCTCAAATACTATACAGAAGTAAAATGTGCAGAGTAAATAATAACGTGATAAGTAAAGAACTCAGTGTGGTTCAAAACACATTTTAAAAAATGATATAATGATACCCAAAAATAATTGCTGGCACAATTGTTCATGCTGAGACAGGATATCTGAATATGGAGGCAAGAATGCTTAAAAGAGCTATTACATATTGGGCAAAAATGATTAACTTGCCCAAAAACTGACTTCCATATAAATGTTGGTGTAACACACAAATCAATAAAAATGATAAAAATTGGTTTGGGAAATTGAACAACAGTCTTGCTAAGTTGGGCTTAGAAAAGTAATTTGTGCAAAGGCCTAATGAGAAAGATACTCAGGATGCATTTATTAAATCAGCCCTAAGAAAGTCCCTGACCCTGCCCACCAATTGGACTTGGGTAAAATCCATGACTCCCGGACACACCACTTACAGTACATAGGCCCCAGAAAGATGTGTTTGGGTTCCACTTTATTTAAAATTTTGCAAATTAGTCTCATACAGAAGAGCAATCATTAGACTATGTTTAGAAGTTTGGCGGATTCTTTCAGTAATATATACTTACATAACCCATGTGTGCAATACTCAAACATTTGTGAATGTAAACCAGAGGTTCTACTCTCTGTAGTGCACTTACTGCTAGACTGCCCATTATTGGAAAAGGAGAGAGGGAAATGGCTGAGTCCATTTTTAACAAAAATGTCAGGACAACCTCATAAATAAATTGTTAAAGCATTTATTCTCTGAGCACAAGACTGTAATTTATGCTTTAGGCTCATATTCTTTAAAAAATATTTTCTCCCTTAAGATAATGAGAGATAAACTGAATCTTCCCTTTTATAAGGATTTTTAGTATTCTTTTTTAAATTATACCAATGACTCATAATGGTATTACACAGTCTCCATTTGTAATTGGTACAATTGTCATGAACATTACACTGGACAGCAGTGTGAGGGTTTAAGCTTTAATAGTTTATATAAGCTGTAAACTATCTTTTCTGTATGAAGCATATTCGTATGCTGCAATGTTTTTTTTTATGCATACTTAATAAAGAACTCTTAATTCTTGTATTAAGTTAACATCTGTGTATAGGGATCATTCCAGGGATTGCTAAGAAGGTCTGGCATTAGTAACAAGATGAATCATTTTAGCTGTTTGTTATGTATATGGGGAGCTCTTTGTGCCTTACACTTTCAAACACAAACAAGCATTTGTCAATGCTGAATGTTTGCTTGCTGGCATTAGCAGTGGAAGTGCAGGAGTTAGACAGATGTAGTATAGGAATGGCATTGAAGTATTGAACTGATGCCAACTCCACCCTCTCTCTGCAGAGATGGACAGGCATTGGGGTGTGCCTTTGGGTCAGCACCCATGATGGTAACAACATTTCACCTCACACTACCCTTCAGACACCAACAAGTGTTGAGGTGTGCCTTGGGGTGTTTCGCCTTTACATTCACCTCATTCCATAAGGAAATATGCTGAAATGAGTGCAGTATAGGAGAATGGGGTAAACTCTGGGGGCCAAGGGTCCAAGGCTCACCTCGATGCCTCTCACTGGCTACAGAATGGGGGTGGGAGTGAGATGGCATGAGCATTACTGTCGACAATCCCCAAGTCACACCCCTGACACCTGTCAGTCCCTACAAGGTAGGGTGTTATGGTTGAAAACCCTAATGTCCTGGGAGTTTCTTGGTATTTTTACTGCAAGTTTTCCACATGGGTTTTTTGTGACCCCACCACATGAACAGTGACGCTATCAGTTTGTTACGTGAAAGGTGATTTTGCAGAGAGACTGTGCCATTTGGCACCACAGGTGCAAAAACACATTTCAAAAAGGATGTGAAAAGTGACAGGTGTACTGTTCATGAGGAGGTGTAAAAAATGGCATTGTTGAAAATCTGGAGTGAAAATATACAACAACTGGTGAAGTCATGAGCATGCATAGGAACTGCACAACGTACACCCATAAAGTAAGTAGTTTGGGGATTTTTTTGCAGAACATTTTCAACATAGGTATTTGTGCAACTCTGCTCATGAGCAGTGTCACTGTGATTTTTGTGGTCTATCCCAGACACTAATTTCCCACAGTGACAGCACTATTCTGCGCCGGAAGTGTGAAAACACATTTCGGCCAGGGTGTGAAAAATGACAGCTGTACTGTTCATAAGGAGGTGTGGAAAAATGTCAATGTTGAAAATCTGGACTGAAAATATTACAAAATCATGAACTTATGAGGGTTCAAGGAAACTGTGCAATGCACGCTCATGACAGAGTCATTTTATGGACTTTTGTCACCAAATTTTCAACATAGGCATTTTACCACCTCTGCTCATGACAAGTGTCACTGTGATTTTCTTAATGTGTCCCAAACATTGATTTCACACACCAACCATGCTAATTTGCCTGGTCTGGTGGTAGTTCAGGTGGATGTTAAAGATCCCATGGCACTTCTCGAAAAGAGTAGGGGAATTTTCCCCAGTGCCCTGGCCAAATTTCTCCCCATTCACTAAAAATACCACCAACAGCTTAATCTGGTTTGAATTCAGTTGGCATTCATCTCTATCCCCCTCCCCCAGGTCGTGCCTGAAAATAGGCAGAATTTGTTTAGTGCACTTACCCGGTCAACAAAAAAAATGAACGAAATGAAATGTGTGCTACATGTGCAAAAACACATTTTGGGCATGATATGAAAAAAGACAGCTATACTGTTCATAAGGAGGTGTGGTAAAATGGCAATATTGAAAATCTGGACTGAAAATATAAAAAATTTTCAAAGTTACGAGTGTGCATAGGAACTGTGCAATGCACCCTTGTAAAACATTCATTTTTGGGAATTTTTTCACCAAATTATCAACATAGGGCTTTTGGGGGCCTACCTCATGAACTGTAACACTGTTGTTTTGTTACTCAGTCCCAAAAGGTGTTTCAGTGCAGTGACTGCAAAATCACCTTTCCGGACTGAATAACAAAATGACAGTGACTGAGTTCATGAGGTGGATTCCCAAGAACCCCATGTTGAAAATTTGGTGAAAATAATTCCCAAAAATCGTCAAGATATGCACCAAAGTTTTAAAAAAAACCTTTATTGCATTATACAGCATACTGGCATTTCTTCAGTTCGCAGTCAGCTTTGAAGAGTGCAGACGTGTTCCTGGTCCACTGAAGATCATCGCACTGGCCTCCAGAGGTAAGTATGGGGTCAGGGGGTGTGGGGAGGTGAGGAGATGGGTGCGCAGAGGGTGGGTGTGGGTTGGGGAAGGGGGGGCGAGACAGTCAACGAGGGACCTTTTTTTTTTTTACAGGTGTTTCTATGTTTGTTTAGACTATGTGGGACTTTGCCATGCTGGGGTGGGCTACCAGCATGGCGGCTGGAATTTTTTTTGGGGGGGAGCCAGTGGAACCAATGGGGGATTGGGCACCCCCGACAACCATATGGACTTCTGCCATGCTGGGGTGGGCTCCTAGTGTGGCATGTGGAACTCTGGTTTTGGGGGGGTACAAACCATATAGTCTAGCCGATGGGGTATTGGGCACTGCCAGTCAGCCATACAGACTTTTGCCAAACTGGGGTGGGCTCCCAGCGTGGCACTGGAAGTCTGTTGGGGGGGCAGTGAAGCCAACAGGGGATTGAGCACCCCAGTCGGCCATACGTTGTCGAGGTGGAGCGCATGAGCATGCTGGGGTGGGCTCCCAGAGTGCTACTGGGGGGGAGTAGACAAAAACAGAGCTGTCTATGACAGCTATACAGATGCAGTGCAGAGTGTAGGCACTTTGCATGCTGCTGGTGGCAGTATGTAAATTACCTGCCGACGGCAGTATGAAAATTGCCTACACGTTACCACTGCTGTTTGCAGCATTTTTTTGCTTTCAGCTGCATGCCACTGCATTTGAATGAGTCAAAGACAGTCTCGACATTCATTGAGTGGCGCAGCAGCTCCTGCAAAAGGGAGCAGGGCATTGGAAGTGGGGAGGCAGCACTCACGAAAAACTCAGGTGGTGGCACTATGTTTTCGCATTACGTGTGCAAGGCAAACATAATAAATGGATTACTACTACTGATTGTGGCAGTCCCTATGATACAGACATGAAAGCCAAACTTACAACAACTTTAAAAAGAGACTTTAAAAACAATTGCAATGATCAGATACACTATTCAGTAAACAATTGGTGACAATATAATTTGGTAAACATGATTTTGTAAGAACTAAATATCAAGGAACATTCAAAATGACAGAAACATAGAAACATAGACTTTGACAGCAGATAAGGACCACTTGGCCCACTCAGTCTGCCCATTTCCCTTCCTATTGGATAAGCTGCAGATTCTAGTTAACCAACAGCCTACTTCCTGCAACCCCCCACTACAATTACATTATGTCTGTCCCATGCATGTTTGAATTCCCCCACTGTTTTAGACCCAACAACCTCCCCAGGAAGGCAGTTCCAAGCGTCCACCACTCTCTCCATGAAAAACAATTTCCTCACATTACCCCTGAGCCGTCCCCTCTGTCTTTAAATTGTGCCCCCTTGTTCTTACACATCTCTTTTTCTGAAAGATGCTACCCTCCTGGACTTTGTTGATTCCCTTGAGGTACTTGAAAGTTTCTATCATGTCCCCCCCATCCCTCCTTTCATCAAGGGTATACACATTAAGCTCTCTCTCAGTCTTTCTTCATATGGTTTCTGATGCAGACCCTGCACCATTTTAGTTGCCCTCCTCTGGACTGCTTCCATCCTGTCTATGTCCTTGCATAGATGGGGTCTCCAAAACTGCACACAGTATTCCAGATGGGGTCTCACCAACTGTCTGTACAGAGGGATAACCACTTCCCTTTTTCTACTTGTGATGCCCCTTCCTATGCATCCCAGTATCCCCCTGGCTCTCCTTACTGACTTCTCACATTGCTTACCCACCTTTAAGTCATTTGATATGACTACCCCCAAGTCCCTTTCCATTTTTGTTGTTGTTAGTACCTCCCCTGCTATTGTGTACTCTTCTCCTGGTTTTTGTTTCCCAGGTGCATTACTTTGCACTTCTTTGCATTGAATCTAAGCTGCCATATGTCTGACCATTCCTCCAACCTTGACAAGTCCCTTCTCATCCTTTCTACCCCCCCCTTGTGTATCAACTCTTTTACAGATCTTTGTGTCATCTGCAAAGAGGCATACCTTTCCCTCCAGACCCTCTGCAATGTCACCTATAAAGATGTTAAAGAGGACTGAACACAGTACTGAGCCCTGAGGTACTCCACTAGTAACCCCCCTTTCTTCAGAATGTGTTCCATTCACTATTACCTTCTGTGTCCTGTTGTGCAGCCAATTTGCTACCCAGGCTACCACCCTGGAACCCACTCCCAGGCTGGCTAACTTGATTATTAGTCTTTTGTGCGGGACTGCATCAAATGCCTTGCTAAAGTCTAGGTAGGCCATATTCACAGCCCCTCCCTGGTCTATTACTTTGGTCACCCAGTCAAAGAAATCAATTAGGTTCATCTGACATGACCTTCCTGCTGTAAATCCATGCTGCTTGGGGTCCTGTGCCCCGCTGGTCTCTAGGTACTCAACAATTCTTTCTTTATGAAGTGATTCCATCATTTTCCCTACCACTGAGGTCAAACTTACAGGTCTGTATAAATAATGACAGTAAATGTCATTGTAATGCAAGTGGACTGCTGCCATTAATATTATTACTACTTAGTGGTAATGTTGAAAGAAAACAAGGGCCAGCTGTGAAGAGGCTGGAATATACCTCTGGACTGATTATTAGATTTGCTACTAATCAAAATAAACAGGAACATCACTGTGACCGTTACCATAAATTTGGAACTATATTTCCTGAACAGAGAATTCAGTACTCAGTATAAACATTTCTCCACAAGGTGCTGAACACATGAACACCTAAAGTTTTAAGTGATAGGCTAACAAGAGTGAAAAACAGCAAATAATTGCATCTATCATCAGTAAAATACTATCAAGAGGGTCAGACCAAAACCAAACTAGCTGAATGCCTGTTGTCCTATTATGGTCATAGATTACTAAATGAAATACTTGGATTGGGACAAGATGTTCAGTCTAAGACATATATGTTTAAAATAAATGCAAACACATGTGATTGCTTTACTAACACCTGATGAATTCCATACTATGTTTTGCTGCATTAATTGAACTTATATATATATATATACTGTATGTGTGTGTTTGGGTATATATGTATATATATATATATATAGATATATATATATATATATATCTATATATATATATATATATATACACACATATATATATGCAATGGGAGTGAGCATGACAGTCACATGATAAATCACTGTATCTAAGCTACTATGTGTATAAATGTGTATTCTTGGATTTATACACATAGTAGACATGTCATAACACATGTATTTACACAGTAGACACGTCATGGAACTCAAAGCCCACACTGTCCTATTAAAATGTGAATGGACTACTTCCACATGGCAATGGAAAAAAAAGTTCTCATGCCACCCTAAACATCTCTGTCAACCACGCACCACAATAAGAAAAAAAAAGCTGTTCAGTTTTCATTCTTCTTTCACAGATCAACAAAGCAAACATAGTGTCTCAACCACATGCAGTACCACCACAAAACACTGAGTAAAATAGTGACCTTAACAATCCTGTAACTATTGAATAATAATGGCAGACAGTACCATGAATGATAGTTTCAGATTGGAGCTTCAGGACATACTTACTCAACTTGAAATGGATACTGATCCCCATGAGGACCCAGAGATTGTCAGTCAGCATTCACAAAAAATGGACATGCAGCAGCAGAAGCAGCAAGTACCTCAGCAAACCCCAACATAGATTTAGCAGAGATAGACAGCTACTGTACATTGATAGAGTAAAAATGTAAACACATCAAAGAAAACACAGACATATGTAGCTACAGTATTTTCACATGCTATCTAAGGGAAATGCTAGGCATAAATAAAGTCTTGCAAGAGATAGCACCAACAGATTTGCAACATTACCTTTGCCACTAATTTATGTACTGTGAAAAAAATAGAACAGGTTATGAGCCACTGACTTTGCATTCAGTTTTCCAAAGTACTGTACTGAACACTTTCTACATGGAAAAGATTATCCCTGTTCACTGTCCACATCTCCCAGTTTTGAAAAGGCAAGACAGGTGTTACTGTCTAAACAAAAAAGTCTTAAGTGTGAGGGAAAGGGGTCAAAACCCAAGGCGGCTGACAAGCTGACAGACGATATAATAAAGCTGCTCTATGAAAAGCAACAGCTCAGTCCCTACATCCCTTACTTCTTACTGAATACCATGTGGCTGATAGTCAGTATGTATTTTGGAGTCAGGAGCAATACTGAGATGAGGAATATAAAGTGGGGAGACATAGACATACAACAAGATGAAAACAGGAAGCGTTTTTTACAGTATACTCTAGAAAGGCAGATTAAGAATAGGACCTGCTCAAATCTGAAAGACTCCAGAAAAATAAAGCCACGAGCCTATGAGTTGCAAGAAAATGTTGAGAAATGCCCCGTCAGCAATTATTTATTTTACAAGGAAAAAAGACTCCTCAAAACACTAACAATAGACTCTCCTTTCTTTTAATCAATTAACACAAATGTTAAAGACTATTACCCTATGTCCTGGTACAAAAACCAGCCAGTTGGTGTCAACAAGTTGTCTACAATTGTTAAAACAATTATCTAAAAAGCAGGCATACAGACAGATAAACGGCTCACTAACCACTCTGCTAGAAAGCATTTAATCCAGAAATTAACAGATTTAGGAATTGTACCAAGTGACATCATACAAGTGACAGGTCATAAGCAGCTAAGCAGTATAAATGATTATTCATGAATGAATGAAAGCAAGTAGGAAAAAATATCGAAAATCCTAAGCGGAGAGTCTAAAGCCACCATCATAAAAGAGTAAAAAGAAAGAACAGGACTAACTACAATAACAGACAACCTATTAGATGTGTCGGGGACCTGCTTCCACCGCCCCAATATAAAAGCAAAAAAACATAGGCCCCAATTCTAGAAAGGAACCACCTGTTGTAACAGCACTTGCGCCAAGTAGAATGGTGCAAGTAGCAACTTACGTCAGCAGTTGTGACTTTCGCTATTCTACAAAGTGGCCTGTGGCATGTCACAGGCCACTTGCGCCGAAGCTCAGGGATAATGCATCTGCACTGTCCTTGTTGATTGCTGTGTGTTCGCTGGCTGTGAATAAACCATTGAGAAACTGAACCTATAACCAGCTTGGAGTCTGCTTTCTTGTGAACGGTGAGTGCTTCCACTCTTCTTGTGATATCGGTATCTTGTGGAGTGTACCACCAGCTTAGTACTCGACTCCCTGACTCAGCTTAGTATACTGCATCAGCACTGTTTGTTTCTGAGCTGGGAATAAACAGTGTCAAAACATCACCACAGTAAAGCAGCATGGTAAATATTGTATATTATATTACAGATATATTGTACTATCTGTTGATACTTTGCACTACAAATAACTTTAGTGATAATTGTATCTCTTCTTGCTACTGTGTACTGTAGGGATCCAGATTTGAATTTGATACAGATGGTTTAGCATGCAATAATAACACATATCCAGGAATATTACAGTTTTGGAAGACAACAACATGAGCATGATGCAGGTGATATAGTGAACATTTAGAAAAGGTGTTGCCAGTTGTAGCTGCCAAGTCAGGGCTTGCAACTGGAATGAAATTAGTATTATATTACAATGATCTATCAGATTTTTAAGAATTTGTGCTGTTGAAGTAGCACCCATGATTAATAATCTTTGCAATTGGAGTTTACTAGAGGGTACATTCCTTATTAGATGGAAAATAAGCAAAGTAATTACAATTTCAAAGGGGGCTATGCTACTAGCCCTCAAATTACAGATTACTTTCCAAATGCAGCTCAAAAGAACAAGTAAAGGACAAACTGGAATACAAATTAAATCTATGGAGGCTTTATTGGTCACAAACACTACTAAATATAAACATTTGGGAGTGTCTTGTGACCAAAGTTTAAACTTGTCCTCTTATATGGGATTAATGGCATCTAAAAAAGAAAAACAACAGTACTGGAGCCATGAGGAAGTTGGTCTTTTGTTTACCACTGGAAGCCAGGGAAAAATATTTCAGCAGCTGCTCATCATGGTTGTTGAGTATGATAGTAATGTGCTACATCATGCAAAATAATTGCAACCAGTCTTAAATAGATAAATTATATGAAAGAATTGTTAGATTTGTTCTTCAGTGTAAGCCAACTATCCATTATAATCATCTTTACGAGAACGTGAAATGGCAGCTTATGGCTATAAGAAGAGAACTAAGCTGGTTAACAGTGATTTTTCAAATATTATGATCTGAACATGTGATTAACTTAGGCAGACACAAATGGGTTTATCAGTGCCTTCTTTATTCAGTCACAGGAACCACTGCACACAATGAGGCATGGCCTCCTACTGAGAAGGTTCCACAGCCCCTAGCATCTAGAAGCACAACTAGCAAGTTGTTACATTAGGCAAGGCAAGGTAATTTTATTTACAAAGTGACCTTTCCCATGGGCTCAGGGCACTGTACATAATTTAAAATTATAAAACAAACATATCCCACAAGGATAAAAACATAATAAAATAAAAAGATCATAGCCATTAAAATACCTAGACTATTATACATCTGAAAACTCATTAACTGCGGAAGGCCTTCTCAAACAGTTTTTTAAGTGATCTTTTGAAGGCCTCCACTGTGCCAGAAGAGGGGATACTCCCTGGAAGGGAGTTCAACAACATTGGTACTGCAACACCAAAAGCTCTGTCACCAGATTGTCTCAGATGGGATGAGGGAACGACAAGTAGGCCAGCATCAGTGGAGTGGAGAGGTCAGGTTGGGAGGTAAGAAACCAGCAGATCTTTCATGCAGTTAGGCCTCAAATTGCACAGGACTTTGCATGTTAACAAGCATATCTTGAAGGTTATGCACCACTGCAAAGGCAACCAGTGCAATGCACGCAGGACCGGTGTGATGTGCTCTCTGACAAGTTCCCATCAGCAGCCAAGCTGCAGCATTCCAGACCAGTTGCAGGTGCCACATTAAACTTCCAGACAGTGATGAAGATAAATGTTCTAAGATTTGTTAAAGAGACAACAGCTAGATGAAGCCCCATACTTCAGTGTACACTACATCGCCCCTGTGGTTGTAAAAGTGAGTACCACATAATCAACTTGTAAACAACATTAAGAAAGGATAAAACATTAACACACTGTGAAACCTTATCCTGAGTTAATAAATTTAAAAAAGATACCAAAATGCTCTTCTGCTGGGGAAGTGGGATCCGCAATGGTGGACAGCCAGAGTAGGATCAATGAAGGAGTACGCCATAACTACCTGCAGATTGGCCACAGCAACATGTACCATAGTAAGAGATGTTGAGAAATAAAATTTTGCCAGCCAAATTGTGGTGAAATGGGCAATTTCACCATGTGAAATGTTTTGCGAAAATTGCAGTGAAATTACACAATTTCACCAGTAATTTGTCCATCAATTGCCTTTTAAATAATTATGTTTTTATTTTTTTTTAAAGCTTCCTGGTATCTAGTGGTCCCCCCACTCCCACCAGCAGCACACCAGCCCAAATGAATTAGAATCCCCCCCCCACCAATCACCGGCTGGTGGCCAAATTAAACAACCCCCCAAGTTATAGTCCAATCCCAGGCTGGCCCAGCCATGACCCCAATCTGTTTAAAATAAAATGCAAAAAAAAAAAAAAACAATCCTGCCCTTCTCCCTGGTGTCTAGTAGACCCCCACCCTGTCACCACTGTCAGACTGACACTGACCACCCTGCTCCCCCCCAAGTCATCTGATCAGGTCACTGGCACAGCCCTCCGGTCACCTCCACAGCCACTGGCCCAACTGAGAGGTGGGGCTTCAGTGAATGAGCGCATGCTTGTACAGGCACACACTAATTCACTGAAGTGCTCAGTTGGGCCACCAGTCATGGAGGTGAGTGGAGGGCTGTGCCAGTGGCCCAATCGGGTTACTGGGGGGGAGTGCTGTCAGTGTCAGTCTGACAGTGGTGACTGGGTGGGGGGTCACTAGACACCAGGGATATTATATTGGCCAGTGAATGGCCATGAGGGGAGGGTTCTACAACTACAAGACAGCATGCTCTGGACAGGACAGAGTCCAAAATTGGTCATTAATTGCAAAATTTCACCCATGGGTGGCAACATTTCATCCATGAGCAATATTTCAACAGCGTGGGGGTAAATTTTGCATTTTGCCAAGAAAAATATTTAGCAAAATGCACAAATTCTGCAAAATATTTCACATGGGGAAATTTTCCAATTTTGTACATCACTAAAATGCAAAAATGCAATGCCCCATGGATCACCCCACCCCTCCTCCAGAGACTCAAAAACAGAGATAATCTCTGGCACATTGCTGTAGAATCTGGAAAGGCATCTGACAGACAGGCCTACAATGCAGAACACAATAAGTGCACTTGGGCCATTAGGCGGGCCAAGGCAGAGCACTACCAGACCACCCTCGCTTCCGCTTGGGGTTCAGCCTGGACCTTCTGGGATAATATGAAAGAGATAAATTGAAGTCCTGATCCCCCCACTATCTCAGCTCTCCATCAATGGCACCCCCACCACAGATCCACTCCTTATAGCCAATTGCTTTAACACTGCCTTTTCTGACCTAAGTTCAGTCCTCCCCAGCAGCTTCTTTGACCCAATCCCCACCTGTGTCCCTCTGGTTCTGCATCACCCACCATTCTACCTGTGCACCCTATCCCCCCAAGAAGCCAGGCCACACCTGCTAAAAGCCTTAAGTAGCAATAACCCCAGCAGTGACCCCCTCAACTCCAGGATCCTCCATATGGTCTTGGACGAAGTCCTAGTCCCCCTGATTGAACTTCTAAACAAGTGTCTATGCCTGGGTCAGTTCCCAAGTGCTTGGAAAACTGCTGAAATCACACCCATACATACGAGTGGGGACCGGTTCACGCCCTACAATTACCAGCCAACCTCCACCCCCCCACTCTCTAAAGCCCTTGAAAAAGTGGTGTTGGTCGAGCTCTCTGAATACCTAACCAAGTACAACATTATGTGCCCAGAGCAGCACAGTTTCTGCCCAGGACACAGTACAACCACTGCTCTCCTGGAATTCTCCCAACACCTGCATGCTGCTCTCAACTCTGGCAGCCTTGCAGTAGCAGTGTTCATTGACCTATTCAAGGCCTTTGACAGTGTCTGTCATCCCCTTCTACTCGACTCTCTCCACCAACTTGACATCTCTGGTGGTCCCATTTCCTGGTTCTCTAGCTACCTCTCCGCCAGATCCCAGCATGTCAAGATCAGCGGCTCCCTCTCCAGCACTCTTCCTGTTCGCTCCGGGGTCCCTCAGGGCCCAATACTTTTTAGTTTCTACCTCAACACCCTCCCCAGCTCATGTGCTGGTAAAATGCTCCTCTACACCAATGATGCAGTCCTCGTTGCTTCGCATCCCGATCCCACCTTCCTCCAATTATCCCTCC
Organism: Neoceratodus forsteri; assembly: GCA_016271365.2. Lineage (NCBI taxonomy): Eukaryota > Metazoa > Chordata > Ceratodontiformes > Ceratodontidae > Neoceratodus > Neoceratodus forsteri. The sequence goes on along the minus strand of CM057451.1, from coordinate 808,608,215 downwards.
AGCCAGCTTACAACCAAGCCGAAAGGTGGTTAGGTGACCGCAGACTGGTCATTAACCTAAAGAAAAACAAATCAATGCTCTTCTCCTACCACCAAAATAAAGCTAAAAATATCCCCCTCTTGATTATCCCCAGCACTCTGCACCCGCTAGAACAAGTGACCACATACAAGTACCTACGTATCACGTTCGATACTGCCCTCTCCTTCCACACCCACATTAATGCCCTGTCAGTCACCATTAACTCTCGGAGTGGCCTGCCATACTGGCACAGGGACTGCCTGCCTGCCTCAGGTTGCCCTTAGGCTGGCCATCACCTCCTCCATCTTGTCCCTCATGGACTATGGCTTGCCCATCTATGCCGCAGCTGACAACACTGCCCTCTCCAAAATCCAACTCTCCATCAATAAGGCCTGTAGGCTCCTGACCGGTGCCCCCAGCCGCACTCACACCTGCCTTCTCTATACTAGCACCAATCTGCTCAACTTTGAGGAGCGACTGCTCTACCAGACCTGCCTTCTTGCTAACAAATCATTGCTGGGATGGCCTAGTGGCACTGAGGGTTGAGGTGCTGGACACCACACCTCGCACCAGGCTGGTAACCCAGGTTCAGGAATGAGCCTGGGTCATTGGGGGTCGGCAGGGGAGGAGAAGAACAGAGTGTCCGTAGGACTGCTCTCCTTCTCCGGGGGAGTGGGTTGTCTCAGTGTGCTAGTGGCCTCTAGCAGTGGCTGGGGGCAACGGCAGGTCACAGGCAGACTAGGGGGACGTGTTACAGCAGATTTCGGGAAGGAGTGCATGTGGTAGCATGCGTGCTCCTCTCCCTTGGCGTCATTGCATGCTTCGGATGTCATGGGGAGGGAGAACATGGAAAAATATGGGCACCAGATGCAGCGGCATGATGGCCATTCCTGGAGGGAGTAACTCAGTGCTGATGATGCACAGCTTAACTGGATCCTAGTCTGGTGTGAGAGCTTGAGAGGGGGGCTCGCCACCTCCCCACCATGGGGGACAAGCCATGGGGATATGCCGTGGGCCTGAATGTGGAGCAGAGGAGTCCTCGAGATGGTGGCCGGATATAATCCTCAGAGGTAAGAAGACTGGTAACCAGGGAGAAAAAGTACTAACAAAAAAAAAAAGGAAAGAAATCTCTGCTAGGACTCTCCCCCCTCCCCCCGGGGGGTCTCCACCTCCGTACAGTAATCATCATCATCCATCACCACCCATAGCTCTGTTAAGGCCACTTTTAAGGTGCCCAGAACCAAGACCTCTCTTGCCCAGAGATCCTTCCTCTACCGAGCCCCCACCTGGTTCAACTGCCTCCCTAGCTGCATCTCCAACTTGCCAAAAATTGGCTCCTTCAAAACAGCCCTTCGGAACCATATCTTTAATACCCACTGTTGTAGGTGCAACTAACCACCTGTTTTAACCTGTGGTACTTGCTGCCTTGCCCCCTGGCTCGACAACATCCACTGGACAGCCTCTCCCTCCCGCAGACCCACTCCTTCCCTACTAGGTCCAAACAGGAATGTAACCCGCTGTCTTCTCTGAGGACCTACTATATCCATGAGTGTAACTCACAATTTTGTAACACTATGTAACCTAAGTAATATACAAACTACTACATTATGTAACCTAAGTGTATCTATGTTAAATGTTCCTTTTACTGCACCTGTAATGTTATCCTCTGTTTTAGTCTGCACTGTAATAACTGTATTGATGTCTGCTCCCCCTGCAACAAGGTGCCTTTGTAAATGAGTCTCTGACTCAAAGATTGTAAACCTGATTTATAATGAGTAAATAAATGAATAACCATAGTGCAGGGAAGGAAGGAGAGAAGGGAGAGGAAAAGGGTAGCGACTGCAGATACCTAGAACAAGACAGTAGGCATTCAGACAAGTTCTGTAAGTGCATGACAACACATTAGAGAAACTGGATGAAATAAATCAAACATTTTACAAGAACACACTAGATTTTTATTTCTTTAATAATAATAGAGAAAAGTATTGGCAAAAATAATCCATTTCACAGACAGGTAAAAGTGAGGATGGATAATATCTAGAATGATAAATTGTGATCAATAATTTATGGAATTACATCATACTATGCATGAAAAACATAAAATAGGAGATGAAAATATGAAGACTATGGCAAGAACACCTTTGTGGAAAAAATCAGCACAACACAACTTTTTTTCAAATTCAGAAGAGCACATTATGAAAACTGTAATCAAGAGTACCATTTGTGTTCCAACACTCTGAGTGCCAGTCATAAGATGTTCAAGGCTGACATTGACCTTAGTGGTTAATGGGAATGGTGTTGTGAGTGGTTTAAACCTGTTCTTGATATGAAAGAATAAGATCTGCAAAAGCACTCCTAGAGTTCTGTGAATAGAGATGCAGTGAAGTTTAACTTCGCCCGCTAAGGTAACTCGAAGCGGGCAAGTTCTAATTCGCGTAGCACTACACAAAATTCCCATTAAAGGTCAAAATTTGCCTTTAATGGACCTCACATTGTCCACTTCAAGTTAGCTTTGAATTACAGTTTGAGAAGGCAAAGTTGGTAAGAAACAGCCCACAGATCACATGTCTGACTGTCTGCAGGTCACATGATGCAGGCAGGCAGTTAATTAGGCAGAAAGTCAGTGAACTAGTTGTACTTTCTCTTGGAGAAGGAGCTGTTTAGTCAGCAGTGTTGGTTTACTATGTGATTTTTTGCTCCAGTAGCTGTTAAGCTCTACCTATTTAGCATTTTTTGTGCTTAAAGTTTTTTTGATTCTGTTGTTTACGTTTTGCAGCCAGTTTGAGTTGATTTGAAAATTTAGTTCAGTTTAGAAAATTAGTTTTTTTTGCTACTTAGTTTTAGTTACTGTAGTTTGAGTACTAGTATTTTTACTAGTATTTTTTTTATTTTATATTTGATTTACGTTTAATTTTTGTTAATATAGAGAGAGGTGGCCAAAGTGCAGGGTAGCTGAAGCCACAAATGCGTGGCAGCCTGGGGTGACCATTTTGCCTCAACTAAGGCACTGTTTTGACCTTGAGTGCTCCCTCACAGTCACAGCCCAATGTTGAAATTGGCCTTCTGGTGCCCGGAGCAGCAGCAGCTGCTGCTTCTTCTTCGGTGATAGGTGTTGCAGCCACTGCCAGCCCTGCAGCATTGGTGGCTAGCAGTGCTGACGACCCTAAGAAGCAGGACCAGCAGCAGCCTGAACATCAACAGCAGCAGGAACCACAGTAGCAGCAGCAGGAACTACAGCAGCAGCTTGTTGCCCCTCCATCAATTGCAGCACAGCAGGTGGCAGTATCTGGTGCCCCCCCACTGCCTGTGCCTAGTCCTCCATGCAGCTAACCGATTTGTGGATTTTTCACCTCCCTCCCTGGTGACCCAAAGGTGGTTAAGTGCAAACTATGTCAAGTGCTTGTACTTTGTGGTCATAAGGGAGGCCACTTGGGCATGGGTAGGCAAAGAACCCACCTTGTACTGCACCACCATGCCAAGTGGGAGATGAAGCTGCAGGAGCTACCAGCAAGTCCAGCAGTGGAAGCCATTGAAGAGGGAGTGCATCCACCTGCGCAGCATCACCAAAGAATGGACAGGGCAGTAGAACCAATGATGGCTCCAGCAGCTGCCCACAAGAGTGACCCATCACAAATCACAAATGCCTGATATGCAGGCTGACCTGGTTGTGTCATGGAGTGAGGTGGAAGCCATCCGTAATGTTGTTGAGGGTGCATGCCAGCAGCTGAACCAGATTGAGGGTCCGAATGCTGAAATAATCAGCATGTTAAGAACACTTACTGGTGGTGGTCAGCCCCAGCCCCCACAGGCCCAGTAAAAAAGTATTATTTAATCAAATATCTCCCCAAAAAACCTGCTCTCTGCTTTTCCTTTTTTCCCAGTCAATGTTTTTTCATATAGACTGAGTATGTTCAATTAATGTTTTCTTCCTGATGTCAATTTTGTTAGTCCTTATTTCATGATGCTCATAACACTAAATCCTATTTCCCCACCTGCCCCAAATGTCCCCCACCCCAGTATGCTTACTCCTTACTTTATTATATTTAATAAGTCATGTGGTCACCAACTTTGCAGACACTGCATGCTTCATTTCATTTCATTTGAAATGGGGCACCAAATGCCGTCCACTTTTATTGCAGCGTGCATTGCAGCACCATAGTTTCACCTGTAATGAAAGCATGCAGCATTCACCATTTTGCTGACCCTTGTTTATTAAAAAAATAAACTAAATTAAGTAACAACTCTGAAAATACTTGTTACTGTTCTGAACATTTTTTCAGGGGATTATTCTTCACATGTGGACACTAATACTGTATGCGGAATGATGTAGCAAGATATCAGTATAATCTGGCCATGTTCATAAGATAATAAATTATGGGGGGTGGTTGATTGTCATGGTAGGTGACTTTATGGTATTTTGATCATAGTTGTTGTGGCCCATGGGTATGTATACTATGAAAATGTATGTAACAGATTAAACAGTAACCAAAAAGTAATACAGCATAACAATTAAAGCATCAGTACAAGAATGCAGTTACAATTCTGACCGATACTTTTTTATTCTATTTTACATTGCCCTTTCTCTAATAACTTGTGTATATGTATGCTACCCTTCTTTCCACAATTTATTTAAGTCTGCATTACTCCATTTTTTAAATGAGAAATAATAAAAGTAGTGCTCATTGTAATGTTACTGTGATCTGGGTTTCATCAGTATTCCCAGCTGTTTTTGAATAGATACTATTCCATTATGTCATGTAGCACTGTTTGCTGCATGTGACTTCGTTGTAGTAATAACAAAACTGAATTTAAGTAGTTCCTGTCCAAAAGCATATGCGACAACTGATGCAAACCTTGTGCAAGTCCAATTAAAATGAGCGCTCCATTTATTACTTCCGATTCTCAAAAAAATTGTAGGTGCTGCATACTTAGATTGTTGAAAGAAAGATATCGATCATATACACAAGTTTTAGATTGGGTGGCAATGTAAAATAGAATAAAAAGTATCAGTCAAAATTGTAGCAGCATTTTTACACTGATGCTTTCATTGTTAGGCTGTATTACTTTTTGGTTAGTGTTTGCTGTGTTAAATTTTCATAGTATACATAACCCACAACAACTACAATGAAAATACCATCAGGTCACCTGCAATGGCAACCCCCCCCATAATTTCCTGTCTTCTGAATGTTGCCGGTTAATAGTATACATCATTTAGCATACAGTATTAATGTCCCAATGTGAATAACAACCCCCTGAAAAAAAGTTCAGAAAATTGACAAGGATTTCTTGATGCTCATAATTCTAAATCCCCAGCTCCCCCAGATGTTCCACCCCCAATTGTGGTTTCCACAATAGAAACAATTTTTTTCTTAGTACTTTCTTTATTTCATTTTTTTAAAATTCCCATGGTTATCAACTTTTTGGACACTGCGTGCTTTAATTTCCTTTGAATTTGCAGCACAGAAATGCATGCTGCAATACACTTTTATTGAAGCAGGCAGTGCATCACCACAGTTTCACCTATAATGAAAGCACACAGCATCCGCCATTTTGCAGAACCTATGACATTTAAGAAATAAAAGAAAGTAAAAAAGAACTCTGAGAAACTTCCTTTCTATTGCAGAAAGCATAATGGTGGTGTGATAGATTTGTGAGAGGTGTGATTTAGATTAGAATTATGACTTTTTTCCTTACATTTGGTTAACGCAGCAGTACAATAATCACAATACCATTAAATCACCTACCATGCCCCCTCCAAATGTCCTATCTTGTAAATGTCCCACTGTTTTAATCTCATGAAAAGTTCAGATGAAGAATAAGGCCAGAAATGTGTCACAGTGTTCCAAGTGAGACCATTGCTTGCTGACACCTGCTGCTGCTGCTGCTGCTGTTGTCCTGATACTTTAATTTCATGAAAAGTCTAGATGAAGAATAAGGCCTAAAATGTGTCACAGTGTCCCAAGTGAGACCATTGCCTGCTGACACCTGATGATGCTGCTGCTGTTGTCCCACTATTTTAATTTCATGAAAAGTTCAGATGAAGAATAAGGCCAAAATATGCAGCAGTGTCCCAAGTGAGAGCATTGCCTGCACTGATGCCTGCTGCTCTTTATGTGTGCCTTCATGCCACAATAGTGAGTTAGTGTTCTCCCCACTATTTTTTTTTTTTTGCATAGACACAGCCATTTAATTTCTATTAAATCTTGTTGTGTGTTGTAAGCAGTCCATCACGTTTTTCCTTTTCAGGGAATCATCATAATACATATGGAATTTTTCCACTTTACCATGGTGGGCATGCTGATCACATCCACATGCCAGACATATTTTATGAGTCCGACATCTAATGTGGTTCTGTAACATTTAATTTGCATTCAGGAGGGGGGGTTACTGCTGTGGTTGACTGAAATATCATCATTTATGATTACTTTTTTTCCCTCAGGTCATAGGCACACTTGTGTTCTGCATGTTTGGGATTGTTGATGGCTTTGGCTGTACGGAAACTGTCAAGCCATGAAAGGTAAGTTTTTTTTTGGGGGGAGGCATAATTTTAAAACAAGTTTCATTAATGTGTTTGTCTTCTTTCCAGGTATTCAACGTATCTTAACTGTTTTCATCTTCAGAATGGAAGATACCTCCGATGGCAATCCACAGCACCTCAATGTTACCTGAAAACAGATGAAGAAGAAATTATTAGGAGTTCATTGCAGTACCACCTTCAGATCTCAGCATGGCTGTTCCTGTCTTCTGTTATATCCAGCTTAAAATACCAAGCTATTAGTAAAACCCCTTAAAAAAATAACATGTTTAGTAAGTGACACAAATTGGCCCACTGTCTCAAGTTGCATCACGTGTTTTCAGGATCAGGATAGCACATTGAACAACCCTCATGTACTGAAGTATGCCTGTCCCATCTGTGAAGAAAAAATATATTATCTGGCCTGTTTGTCACTGCTGTTGAATGCTTTACACCAGTGGAAAAAAATTAAAACAGAAAATGAAAGAGGAAATAATAGTGATACTTACCTGTAAATGTTATCCTTTAGGTGGTTGGAGTAATGTAGTCCTGCAAGTTTATACTATCTGTAACCTGTGAAAACAAAATGAAAATCAGTTTTCTGTATTTGGTGACAGTGGTATCTTTAAAATGGTAAAGGAAGGATTCATACCACAGTTCAAGTCAAAACCATAGTACATGACATTAGTACATACTTACTGTAAGTGAGTGATAAGAAGCAGGGTGGCTGTGGCTGGCTGTGGGTTCATAGCTTGGGCACAGGTGCAATGTTTCTATCACTCTCAAGAGCAGGGTGGCTGTGGCTGGCTACAGGTTCATAGCTTAGTCACAGGTACAATGTCTCTCTCACTCTCAAGAAGCAGGGTGGCTGTGGTTGGCTGCAGGTTCATAGCATGGGCACAAGTACAATTCCCAGAATTTCAAGTCTCAAGAAAGGACTTTAATTATTTTATTTAATGTAAATTAGTGGCCTTTTTGATAATTCTAAGTAACCAGAAGAAGTATTGAATGCAAATGTCATTATGCCCTACCATCAAGATCCTCCTCATCATCTTCAAGGAGGAAGCAGCCCTCACAGTCATCAACGCCAGAGTTGTACGCACTTGGAAATTCTTTTTCCATGACTGCATCATCAACCTCATTGGTACACCACTTGACGATGCCACCAGGATGGTCTGCTTCACCCGCATCTTCAGCACAACCACCAGTATGACTGGGTATAAACACAGGTGTGGTTGTCTTACTTGGTATGTGACCTTCATTTATTTTGATAAATGTCAGCCTGCTGACATTGGTAGGTGATAGGCTAGTACAATAGTCATGCACTATGGCCCCTGCAGAACTAAATACCCTCTCCACACTTACATTGGATGATGGACAGGTCAGGTACTTCAGTGCTGCTGAAGTCAGTGTTGGCCTTTCATTCACCTTGCCACTCCAGTACACCAGAGGATCGCCAGGTATTGTCAGATGCCTGTTTTCTTCCAAATAGGCCTCAACCATGCTCTGTGTAAAAATGTTGTGAAATCGGCAATTTCACCATGTGAAACATTTAGCAAAATTCTGCCATTCCATAACATTTTGTGCCGTGTGCAAAACTGTGAAAATTCATATATGAAACATGAACTTTCACTGTGAAATGCACAATTTTGCCAAATTGCGCTTGAATGTTGCCAAATTTCACCTGAAATTCCCCGTTTTGCAGGCATAAATTTGCATTTTGTGACACAATTTCATATTTCATGGTGAAATTTCACATTTCACGCCCACAAAATATTTAGCAAAATGCACACATTTTGTGAAATATTTTGCAGAACAAAATTTTCTAATTTCACACATCTCTAGCTCTGTGATGCATGCATTCCTAATGAGTCATCCACCTGTTCCAAAGATTCATCTAGGTCACAAATTCCTACTTGGAACAAGGTACCCCAAAGTGGATTAATGGCCAACTGTGCAGCAGACACCACCCCTTGCCCCTCAGACACCTTACTGGATGTACTGGGTCCATAGTGACCTTCAGCCTTGCTATGCTGTGGTTTGCAGAACTTTGCACATGACTTCTGTTCCCCATGAACCAATTGGACCAACTGTCCAGTCAGATTTTGAACCTGATCATGTCCTCTCTCCAGTATGGATGCAATGCCATATTTGTAGCATGGATCCAGCATTGTGGCTATTCCAAATTCTGGAAATTGCTGAATAGTGGCAATGTGTCAATTGCTGTCTAATACTGTAATCATGTGCTTCAGTAATGCACGCCTTGACCTATCTCTGGCCACATCAAGGCTTGGCTGCAGATTCAACAAAGTCTTCCTCAGCACTAGTGGTGGGTGAAATGGCCAAAATACGCTCTGCAAAGTGTTTCCTGGAGTAATGCAGAATCCATGAAGTAATCCGCAATGTGAAGCAGAGTACTCTGCATCTTAGTGAGGAACACGAAGTCCATTGAAACCAATGACTTTGCGTTATTCCGCTTTCCCCAAATCACTTCTCCACCAATTTTAAGGTAAAGTACATTGAAATCAATGTACTTTGCATCACTTCGTCTTGTTATTGAGCTCCAAGATGAATTTTGCAGTGATTCATGGGATTGCAGTCACATGGGCTCTAGATTGTTCTGCATAGCCTCAGTTCTGTGTAGTGTATGTGTAGTGGAAGATGGAGACAGTTTCCTTTCAAAGCTCTGCAATTCAAATCCTCTGAAAAGCTGTTAAAAAAAGCCTTTTTGAACCATTTTGTTATGCTCAAAATTTAGTAAATTGATTGTAGGAAACCCTCCTGTGCTCATATCATCGAGTGTTTATTGTCTGTGTGGATTTTGAATGTTAATTTAGAACATTAAGTCTGTGTACTGACAGACACTTGAAGTTTGCTTTGGAGGAAGGGCATATCTGTGGTGAAGGTATGTTAAAACTGGGAGAAAAAGGCAGTCTTTCTGTTTTGGTTATATTTTTCTTGTATAACTGTGTTAATGTACACACAGTAATATTTTCAGTAATTCTTAACTTTATTTTGCTGATTGTTGTGGTGCAGCAGTGCATAATTTCAGTTTGTTTAAAAGATTTGATTATATTACTGAAGTTTAAATTTGCTACGCTTTACTTGTAGTGTAGTGTGTGTTTGAGTGTGCGTGTGTGACGTGTGCCATCAGATCAAACACATTTTATTGTGCCACAGAGTAATTGCAGCAGTGTAAACCTGCTACCCACTGCACCTGCATGGAATTTTTGCACTGCTTTGTGGTATTTTTACTGGTAGTGGACTGTTACTGCCGTGCACTAACCCCCAACCAGCAAAAGGTATTCTTTTCCAGATTTGGATTTGTGACTTGTGAGTACTGGTTAGGTGGTGTTGTGCCTTTGCATCTGTATCTCTTGAGTATGCAGCGCAATCTTAATCTGTCTGTGCATTTGCATCTTCTTAGGGCCCAATCTCCATCTGTAACTTAAGTCACAGTTGTTTGCTTGGCTTCCCTTCAGAGTACTGGTGTGGTGCTTATCTCTGCGTGAACATTGTACTCATTGATATGCATTTTTAAGTCAGGGTGATCATCACGAGTCACTCATGATACAAATCGCGTTCTTCATCTTCACGGTCACAATTCATGAATCACAAAACTGTAAGTTTTTTTGTAGTTAGTTCCATGTAAGCCTGTTTCATAGTATCTCGGGTCTCGGCTTCAGTCACCATCATACTCGATGACATGAGTTTTCAAATTAGGTAGTTTTGTGTGGTACAGGTCAGGGAAGTACAGCCGTAGGTATTTACATTCCCATACAGTTTATCATTGGTCATGTCACACCAGACACTCATCACAAGACAAATCACGTTCTTCACGAAACACAGCAGTTAATTTTTTTTTCAGTTGTGATGATACGCTGAAGACCTGTAAAGATGATCAAAACATTGATGAACTTTTTTAACTTTTTTTAAATAATACCCCCAAAAAAACATACTTTCCTTCACTGGCTTGACAGTATTCCAACACCAAAATTCCTCATCAAGCCAAGACATACACCCCAAGTTTGACTATATGACCTGTGATACAAAAAAAAAAGCAATGATTGCATATGTATGTGTGTATATATATATATATATATATATATATATATATATACATATATATATATAATATATATATATATATATAGATAAAGGATATGAACACTAAGGTCAACTCAGGTTCTGTGGAAAACCATGATGGTGCCAGGTACATTAATTTACCAAAGGTAGTATTAGTGTACACACAGAGGGCATCCTTCCTGTTGGGGGTCAGTGCAGCAGACATTGGGCAACCAACAGCATTATCATATCACCATGAATGGTTAACTCAATGGTCGGGTCATCCTTCTAGCACATCACTTTGCAAGACACTGTGCATCAGCCCAGTCAGGCCAAGAAGCATTACAAGAAATTCCAAAAGCAGCAGCAGGGGACATACTATAGTTCTTATTGGAGTGTGTGCACATATGACTGAGTGTGGCATGAATTAATGGAGACTTTTCTTTCCATATTATGCTCTCATTTCTCTTCATCTGTATTAGGGATTTTTCTGGACAAAAGACAGTAGCATTTTGGGGATGCACATTAATTTTGGTGACTGTGTGTGACCACTGCATGCATGACTGAGTGCGCCATTAATTCTGGGAGATTTTGCATTTCTTGTTGTGCTCTCATTTCACTTCGTCAGCACTGGGGAATTTTTCTGGACACAAGACAGAAGCATTTTGGGGATGCATATTAATTATGGTGACTGTGTGGGGGAGGGGCTGCCAGTATTGTTGTCATTTTGTCTTACTTCATGTTAAAGTGTAATGACAATGCAAAGTAATAATTACAAGGCGAAGTGAGTCTTTCATACTGCCACTCTTAGTGTTGCCACCTTTGGTTAAGATGAAAACTGAATACTAAATCACACCCCCAAACTCCACCCCACTCCTTTTATGACTAAACGAGGGCATCGCTTGGACTCTGATTCGCTTGATTTATTCAGAATTGCTGCTGATATAACATTGTGTACAACTTCTTTAAATTACATCATGATTATTATTTTTGGTTTGTTTGATTTAGATTTACATATTTTAAATGTCAGTGTGTGTGTTAACATTTGGTGGGGTTAGAGAGAGGGTTCAGGGAACTTTTCATCCTGTGAACACAGCTTAGCTGACAAATCGAGTGACTACAAGGACACCTCTGACAACCAGCTATTTTGGATCAGGTGGCCTTTTCTGTTAAAACTATTTCAGTAAATAAATAAATAAACTACATCAGTAACGGCGGATGAGATGTAATTACAAATAATCTGCCATTTTAAGATGTACTACTGCCCGTCCCATTGCTCCTACTCTAAAGTTACTTGTAATGTCAGAGAAGTTTTTAAAAGTGGTAGGAACTAGTCTATGCTGTTAAATACCCTATTTTTTTCCATGTCAGTCATACATAGCAGATAGCATGATATGTGATATGTAGTGTAGAGGCAGTATAGCACAGTGATTTAAAGCTCTGAGCTGCAATTCTGGACACCAGGGTTTGAATCCTACAGCCCAAACTTGCATACTGTGTGACCCTACACAAATCACTTAATTCCCTTGTGCTCCTAGGTTGCACCTGTAAACAAGCTTTAGCTTAGGGTGTCTCTTCTGGTAAAAAAAATAATAATGTTTTGAGAAATTTTTTATAAATTGCCTAAATTTGCAGTGCCATCAAATCTAGATTATGTTCCTGTCACCTCATCAGTTATTGTTTCTCTCTCTCTCTCTCTCTCTCTCTCTCTCTGTCTCTTCCTTTTCTCATTTCTGTGGCTTTGCATGACATTAGCCACATTATTCTGTGCTGTTCATCTGAGAGGCTTGGAATGGTCTTCCTGGAATACCCAGGTAGTATGAAAACTGACAGCAATAACTACTAAGAGAGGTGTAGGATTGCTAGAAATGAAATAAAATATTAGATTATTGATTTAACAACAAAAGGGGTAACAGATATTAAAATATAGAACAGACCCTAAAAAAATGGTGAGCATTTAAAGGTATAACAGTATTCCTTATCACAGCAGCCAAAGACCATACTCACAATGCAGCCTGGAAAGGATTAGGTTGACTTGCTGCTAATGGTCTTAATAGCCCTACTTTACTCCTTTCAGACTGACTGGTATACAAACAAAAGTCTGCATAACATCAGAATTTGTTTGTAATCTGAATATGCAAGTAAAATAGTGAAGGATTTAACAGAATCTGTTTTACAAGTATGTGAGCGTTCAAAATTACTGAAAAAGTGCTACCTCTGAATAAAACTGGATTAGCAGGTAACGTTTCTGAAACACAATGTACAGTCCATACTGGGACAGGAAGTTACCCTAATGTGGTGCCTGTCTGGTTTCAGAAAAATGAAGGTGTTAATTAAGGTGGCATTGTTTACCCTTCCCATGAATAATCTTCCAATTTGCTGGTGTGAAGTTAGAGGTGACAACTGAGCAGACAGGGACACATTTGGCTCTTTAAGTGCCCTGCTCTTGAAGGCACTTCTTGATCAGCATGCACTGCAAGCAAGCAAGCACACTAATCAAATCAAATCAAATCTTTATTTATCCAGGCGATCACCGTTGAGCAGGCTCATTTACAAGGTGGACCTGCTGTTGTGAATGACAGTTATACATACTAGTGTTATACATATTAAAGGTGCAGTATACAAAGTGTGTTAAGGTAAAAAACAGACTTGCAAACAAATAAAAAATATAAAAAGAATTAGGTATGTACAATATATACATTCCAAGTACACATGTGGGAGCATACAAGCATCACATAACATTATTGTGGCATATTCAGCCTTCACATATACAGAAGTTAAAGTACCCTATTTATCCAGGCCTCTATAGAAAGGTGCAAATTATGAACAATTCAGCCCTCAACAACTAGTTATGCTAGGAGGGTGGCCAGGCTTTAATAGAGCCCAAGATGCAAACTGTAACAACTATTGGAGCGTCATAATGGAGTGGGTAGTGAAAAAAAGTGCCAAGGGCTCCGAGGGTCAACATGACAGCTGACTATTGAACAAGTTAGGAAGGGAAAAGAGGGGTTATGTTCGTGGCTGCATATGATAATGCTAGCAAGGGAGCCATTAACAGGACAGTTAGGAGCTATGGAAACATTTACATATTCGGCAAATGTTTTGTCATAAAGAGTCCTAAACACAGCAATACTGACAGTAGAGCTAAGTTTCAGTGAGCTTTGAATCCTTTTCCAAAGTGAAGGCAGAGCATGGCTTATGGCTGCCCTACCAAAGTGGTTACTGATCCTGGGAATTTTTAGGGAAATTAGCATTTGGCTTCTTATGGCATAGCTGCTTGTTGGACTTAAGGGGAGGCAGGCAGCAATGTAATCAGGGAGTTTGTTGGTGATTGCTCGAAGTGTCCAGATAGCTGCATTTCTATGCCATCTGTATTGCAGCGAAGGCCACCCTACTGCAGTGTATAATGAGCAGTGGTGCGTGGTGGATGGAAGGCCAGTTATAAATCTTAATGCTCTGTGGTACAGTACATCCAGTTTTGCAAGTTGAGAAATAGAGCATTGGCCATAGATAATGTCAGCGTAATCAATTAATGAGAGGAATGTAGAATGAACAAGCTGTCTTTTTGCGGCCTCAGTCAGGAGATGTTTAATTCTGTAAAAGAAGCCAAGCCTCTGCCTAAGCTTCTTCAACAATTCTTCGGTGTGCTCCTTAAAGGAGAGTTTGTTATCCAGCCATATACCCAGGTATTTGAATTTCGGCACAAACTGAAGCTTTTCGCCTCCCACACTAAAATGTCAGACACTTGCTTACAGTCAGATGAGAAGAAAATGAAATAAGTTAGTAGGGAATTTCACAGGTACTGCCTGACCCACCATAAAAACCCAATTTGCAATGGTGAAAACAGGAGGACTGAATCTGAACCTAGAAAACTGAATCATTCAGTCAAAAACTGAGTAGGTGGTAACCTTAGCCACTCTGTGTAGTGGAATGACAATGCAAAGTGCCCACTTCATGGGCATCTCGCCGGCGAAATTTAAATTCGCTGCATCTCTACTCAGCACCCGGAGCAGTGGAATGGTTTGACTAAAAGATGCAGTGTCACAACTCACTGCCTGTGTGGCATATTCAGACGGCCTCAGAATTAATATTATTGAATCCATAAGTTGCCATTGTTCAGTTGTCATAGACACTGAGGCCCCAGAACTGTCATGGCTAGTGTGCATAACTAGGTACTAGAAGATGGCTTTCTACTGCTCATACAACTGCTCTGCCATGTGAAGTGTCAAGTTCCATTTCATGACAACTTCAAGCTTGAGGCAGTACTGAGGGAGGCTGTTTTGAATTTGCAACTGCCTAAGTTGGTCAGGGGCCTTTCCAGAGCATGTAAAGTGGGCACAGATGCAGTGGCAACTGTCAGCATTTGTTTAATTTCAGGGTACTGCAGAAACTCCTGTACCACAAGATTTAAACAGTGGGCCATGCAGGGAACCTCACAAAGTCACCATTGCTGATACATTTACCAATATTTGATCCATTATCACGTTTTTCACAGTTTGATTTTTTGTTCCCTCCCACAGAATGGCCACTGTATCAAATATCTGCGCAGAACTGAGACTCCATGTCTTGGACTTCCTTGCCTCCCATGGAGGATGGGCTGACTTCATGTGGGAAGCAAGTCAATCCAAAAACCCAAATTAGGCAGCTTCTGCAAGAGGCTGGCACTCAGGAAGGTATTGTCCACACTGCGGCCGAGGCTGCAGCTTGGGCCGCCCTGGATGGTGCCCGACACAATCTACCTCTGCCTGATCAATCCAGTAATCCCCTACAAATGGCCTACTCTGTTCAGCAAATTGCTGACAGCATCGATTGGATGAACCAGTCCAACAACCTCAGCTGTCACTTGGAAAAGGTGCATTCTAAATGCAAGATGCTCAGCCTCACTGTAGAATATCAGGTCCAAATACTATGCCAGACCATTGATCCTGGTTTGTGGGATAAACTCCCTGATGCCGTCCACCAGGATGGGAATGCCACCTTTGATGAGGTTTCAGCCAAGCTCATTTCTGCTCACAGCCCAGGTGTAGTAGGAGTGATGCTTGCATACCCTGTAAAACAGAATGCAAAGGAAAGTCCAGCGACTTACCATCAGAGACTTTGGATGGCCTACCGAGCAGGAAAGCACTTGGCACAAGAACCTGCGGATGTAGATCTTATTGAATATAAGACTCTGTTCCTTAGGAACATGATTCCAGCAGTACAAGAAAAGGTAGAGCCGACCACCTACCCCCATACGGATAGGTTTGCTGATATCCTTCAGAAAACCAAGAGAGTGTACCAACTCTATATCTGTGATCTGGGCTCCGGTTCCAAGAAAGTAGCCACCATGGAGCCTACTCCGGAGGCCACGATGCACTACACAGTGGAAGAGCAGGCCCAACACCAACATGCCCAACATCAGCAAGCCCCTCCAGCTGATAACCAACACCCCCAACAGGCCCATCAACAACAACCACAACAGCAACAACAATGGAGTGGGAACCGGAATTGGCATAAGTATAAAAAACATAAGGGTAAACCACAACAGCAGAGAACAGGCCCTTCATATAGGGAGATAGCTGAAGAGAACTGGAAATTCCGAGAGCTCCTGGGACAAGTCCGCTCTGCAGCAGATACTGTTCCCGCACAGACCCTTAGAAATATTATAATCTATAATAGATATATGTTCATGCTCTGAAATATGTTTTATGGTTTGTTTTATATGTGTTTGATGTTATTTAAATGTATGGGCATCGTACAGTGTTCTGAGCCCCACCCCCACCGGGAAGGTGGGCTTTATAAATAAAGTTTTGACTGATTAATTGCAAGTAAAATGTGCAATACTTAATAAATACACAAAACATGTAACAGACTACAATATAATACAATATGAAACAATATCAACTTAGTTTTTATGAAATGTGTAGTTTGAGAAACAACATCCCCATATGGATTCACAAATGTCTTTAAATATTGATTTTTTCACTCTTGGATTAAAAGCGCTATTTATCATTATAATATATCCATAAAAAGATAACAGAGAGAGATTTTATGATTAAAAATATCTGCTTTTTCCTTGAACTATACTTAGTGTGTTCTAACCTTAGTTTTCCATTTGTATTTTCAGATTGGGTTTGCACCAGGAATGAGAGTCCCTCACCATATGTTAATATCCAGCAGCAGCAGCTGTTTTTTCTTCTTTTTAAATCAATAGCTTTTCAGATGGCAACTTAATCTGAGATGACAGTTTTTGTCTCCTCACAATTTAGATTGGAGTATAGAATTGATTATGTAGTGTAAGGAGTTTGTTGCTTGTTTTTATAAAAACTAAGTTGATATTGTTTCATATTGTATTTATATTATATTCTAGTCTGTTATATGTTTTTGTGTATTTATTAAGTATTGCACAATTCATCTTGTCTATATTACCGTATAAGGATAGAGCTGGGTTACTTATATAACTGTTTTTATTAGTTGTGACAATTGACTATGACGTCATGCTTTACATATATGAGGTGATCTGACTAGGCGTCTGACACATCTTTTAATAAAGGAGCTATTCCAAAATGCATCAAGGCATGTTTTTTTTATCTCTGGCACCTTAACACATGGTAACTTTCTTGGAATTGCTACCTGTCCATGTCATGGCGGAGGCCAGGGTACTCCGCACCAGGGGATTCAGTGAATGGCTGAAGAGCTGGTGCAGACCTGTGGGATTTGGCTTCACTGGGGACTGGGGGACCACCTGGAGAGGTGCAGCCTTGTACAGGAGGGACAGCCTGCATCCATCTGGGGGCTGGGGGGGATCAAGATTCTTAGTGAGATGTTTAAATGTTTCATTGGCAAACATTTAAACTAGCCAAGAGGGGTGGTGGAATTAAGCAAGGAAATACCAACTGCCCCCCCCCCCACAGGTTAAGGTAGACAAACAGATATTAGATACGAGAAAGGAACAGTAAAACAAGCCAAGGGGTATGGCGGAATTAAGCAGGGAAAAAACAACTGCCCCCCTCCACAGGGTGAGGTTGACAAGCAGCCAGATACCAGGGCTCTGGAAGAAACAAAAGGAAACACAAAGGAAGGACATAGCAGGGGAGGCATGGAGGGAGGACATAGGGATCAGGATGGGGGAGAGCTGATACAGGCTGAGGGACCAAAACATGAAAAGCCATGTGTATGCCTGCCCGGAGCCTGGCAAACAAAATCCCAGACCTAGGGGCCTTGATGATGGAGGAAGACCTAGACATTGTCGCAGTCACTGAAACATGGTACACATGAAAACCATGACTGTGATGTTACCATACCAGGGTACACAATCTTCAGGAGAGACTGGGAGGGCAAAAAGGGGGATGGGCGGCTATGTACATCAGAGAAGGGATAAAGCAATGGAGATGGGGAAGACAGGAAGAGGAAGAGGATCTATGGATCACATTAGAGATGGGAAATGGCACCACCATCTGCACTGGAGTTGTATACAGACCTCCAGCACAAGGGGAATAAATAGACAGGATATTAGTGGAAACCATATACAAAACAACAGAGAAAGGGGAGGTGTTGCTGGTGGGGGATCTAAACATGCCAGATGTTAACTGGAATACATATGCAGCAGTCACTACCAGGAGCAAACATCTTGGATGCCCTGGAAGGGGTGTGCTTCAGACAGTTGGTGAAGGAGCCCACACAGGAGGAAGCAATACTAGACCTGGTTCTCACAATTGATGACAGAATAACAGATCTATTGGTGGGCAGCCATCTAGGGTCCAGTGATCACCATACAGTGTTTTTTAAGGTAATGACAGTAGTAGAGTCAAGCCACTCAAAAGTAAAGATCCTGAATTTCAAGAGGGCAGACTTTGCAAAAATTGGGGAACACCGCCTGAAAATCCTGACAAAGGGGGAGGGAGGGGGCAGAGTGGAGGAACAGTGGCAGAAACTTAAAGAAGCCATAGCAGAAACAACAGGCCTGTGTAAAGCTAATAAACAAAGCAAAAAAGAAAGAAAAAAACACTATGATTTTCAAAAGAGGTAGCAGGGAAGGTTAGGGAAAAAGAAACAGGCGTTCAGAAAGTGCAAGGAAACACAGACGGAGGGAGGCAGGGAAAATTACCAGGCAAAACAGAAGGAGGTCGGGTAAACAGTCGTGCGCAAAGGCGCAAACTGAAGAAAGGATAGCAAAGTCAGTAAAAGAAGGTGACAAAACCTTCTTCAGATATATCATGGACAGAAAGAAGACAAATGAAGGGATTGTGAGGTTGAATAAAGGGGGGGAGTGTGCAGACGGGGGCCTAGAAAAAGAAGAAATGCTAATGAATACGTCTGTTCAGTATTTACAAAGGAAGAGAAAGGTGAGGAACCAAAATTAGGGGGTAGAAACACACATGGGGGGGGTGGACACCAGTCCATTCACAGAGCAGACAGTCCTAAAGGAACTCTTGAAATTAAAAGTGGACAAGGCAATGGGACCAGATGGAATGCATCCCAGAATACTCAGAGATCTCAGGGAGGTACTATGGGTACCACTGACAGCCCTATTTAACAAATCACTGGAGGAGGGAGTGGTACCACTACACAAAAGTGGGAGCAAGGTGCAGGCTGCAAATTACAGGCCAGTCAGCTTGACCTCAGTGGTGGGGAAAATCATGAAATCCATGTTAAAGGAAAGGATTGTGGCATATCTGGAGGCTAGTGGGGCACAAGACCTGAGGCAACATGGATTCACAGCAGAGAGATCTTGTCCAACAAATCTGATAGATTTCTTTGACTGGGTAACCAAGGTGGTGGATCAGGGAGGGGCTGTGGACATGGCCTATCTAGATTTTAGCAAGACATTTGACACTGTCCAACACAGGAGGCTAGTAAACAATTTGAGCAGTCTGGGATTAGATCCCAAGGTGGTACAATGGGTCAGAAATTGGCTGAGCAACTCAACACAGAGGGTGGTAGTGAACAGAGTACAATCCCAAGAGAAGGAGGCAATCAGTGTGTTGGCACCGGACAGGACTGCAGCTAGCAATTCCAGGGCCCCGGGCAGGCAGTCAGATGAGGGCCCCTGTATCCCTAACAAAGTAAGCTGGGGGTCTGGGGTTTTTGGTGCTCTCAGGTGAGTTTGGGGGCTGTTAGTGAAGCTAAAAACAAGATTTTGTGAAGCTTTCCCAATGCCATATTCAATGAAGGAAAGTATTTTTAGCCCGGAGTCTTATTCATATTTATAAAAACAGAAGAATTTTTTTATAAATGTGGTCTGCTGCCAGCCGTGATGTAAACCTTCATGATTCCCACCATGGCTGGCAGTGGTCCGAATGCAACAGACAACATGTGAACCTTATTCCTTTTGTATAACAACACTAGGATTGTTTTATAATCACAACAATGCACTTCTTGGCACATGTAGTATTGAGATTTATAGACTTTTCATGCATTTCAAGTCACTTGGCTGCGTTTCGTGTTACCCCACACCTGTCATGTGTAAATCCCAGAAGACATGCACTCTCATTATTTCATAACTGGTAACATTTCATTATTTTAGATATGTGTTGGCATCAGTGGCTACTGTCATTCATCATATCTTCTCATAACAGCAAATGAACAAAATGACAGAAATCTAAAGGTCATTGATAACTGTTTTATTATCAATCTTTTAAAATAGGTTCAGTGACAGTATTTCGATGCGTAATACATTTTTTAGAAATTACTTTTTTTAGTCGTAAAAATGAATTCACAATACATCACAGTTCACTACAACATTAAAATATATTTTTTATATAAATGGTATTAATGCCTATCCTATTAAAACTTTCTAAATAAGCGGACCCCCTCCCCACCCATCCACTGATCCCACCACCCTGCTCCCCGGTCAGCAGCAGGCGGCAGCACCCACCACCCTGCCCCACCACCTGACACTGTAGGTAGGGCTGTATGTCCATTGGTCCACAGTGTGAGCCAATGGACGTGCCTTATACCATACCACATTCCGGATATGTGAATGGATCCATTCACATATCTGGATAATGTCTGTTATAATGACATGCCCATTGGCACACGCTGTGGACCAATGGGTGTACAGCCCTATCAACGGTGTCAGGCAGTGGGTGACAGTCGTAGGATGCTGCCCGGCACTGACCGGGGTAGGGGCAGTGGGGATCAGTGGGCAGGGAGAGGGGTGCACTGACCACCAGGGATATGGGTTATCTCATTCTTTAACTTAAGCCTGCGATCGGGCTGACAGCGGTCCACTGGACCACCAGGGATATAGGATAAATAAGTTTATTTACTTAGCCTGCGATCGGGTGGGCAGCAGTGCACTGGACGTTTTCTTCATTTTACTAATGCCCGTGATCGGGCATGGGGGGGTGCCACCACAGAGGTGCAGCCAGAGCTCGGGTGGCCACCCACAGGTGGCAGCTGCCGTGTTGCATCCTGCAATGCGGCAGCTCACCTATGGGTGGCTGTCCATTGCTCTTTCTTTTTTGGCTTAATTTTGTACTGGTGCAGGTAGAGGGTTGCGCATGTATGGCTCTGCACGTCCCGGGCTGAATATCGGGCTGTGCACAGTATGCATAGGCACCTCCCCACCTATGCCTACGCCCATTACTGATCGCTCGGGTGCATCCGGAGTTTGTGCCGCTTTCCCCTCGAATATCGTGCAGGACGCATAAGTGAGTTCGCGCGGACTGCACACTGTTATGCCATGTGCAACCCTTTTCAATATCTGCACCACGGTGTCAGTCACTTCATGACTTCTTTGACCTGTGAGCTTAACTTGTGAGAAGCAAATTTTTCCGTGCTTTCTTGTCTGCAAAGTCTTGTATTATATTTCTAAAGTCAATTTTCCATGCAGGTTCACACTGGGTTGACAGCATGGCCAAGCTGCTTAAACAGTCCTGAGACATAGTTGATTGAAAATAATTTTTGATGATAGAAAGTTTACTGAAAGCTCTTTCTCCTTCTGCAACAGTCACAGGCAGGGTGCAAAATATCCTAATTGCAACACAAATTTTTCTGAATACTGTTTCTAGTTTCATTCTGTAGATAGCATTCAGTAGGGCCAAAGGTTTTAAATGTTTCTGAAAAGTGGCACTGTATATTTTTCTCAGGTGTCAAACTTCATCAGCCAAAGCACTTGTCAGGTCTTGAGAATATTTGTTGGTTAACGTCTCACAAGATGTAATTATTTCTTGATCATTTATGCTTCTCAACTGTAAAACTGGAGCAAAGTAATTGCAGATTTGTATAAGAGACTCAAATCTGCAATTTAATTCACTGATGATGTTGTCCATTGCAACATAAAAAACTGTGTAGAAACATAGAAACATAGAAACATAGAAGTTGACGGCAGATAAGGACTGCAAGGCCCATCCAGTCTGCCCATTTCTTTTTCTACCTTATAAATGTGCCATCGGCCTTTGCTCTGTCAGTGACCTATCTATTCATAGTCATTTGTATTGCTCCCTTATGCCTATCCCATGCCTGTTTGAAGCCCTGCACTGTATTCATAGCCACCACTTCTTGTGGTAAGCCATTCATGCATCCACCACCCTTTCTGTGAAAAGAATTTCCTCACATTCCCCTTAATCGGCCTCCTCTAATCTCATGCTGTGTCCTCTTGTCCTGCTATTTTCTTATATTTAAACATGTTAGACTCTTTCACCTTGTTTATGCCCTTAAGGTGTTTGAATGCCTCGATCATATCACCTCTCTCCCTCCTTTGCTCAAGGGTATACATATTGAGCTCCGTTAATCTGTCCTCATATGTCTTCTGATGCAGTCCCTGCACCATTTTGGTTGCCCTTCTGGACTGCCTCAATTTGGTTAATGTCCTTGTGAAGGTGTGGCCTCCAATACTGCATGCAGTACTCCAGATGAGGGCCTAACCAATGTCTTGTACAGAGGTTATTACCTCCCTCTTACGACATGTGATACCCTACTAACACACCCTAACACCCCCTAGCCTTACCTACTGCTTTAGAGGTCTGCTTGGATGATTTTAGGTCATCAGTGATGATGATGCCCAAGTCTCTTTCTTCCTTTGTGACTGCTGCAACTCCTCCCAACCTATAAGTGGCTTCAGGGTTTCTCTTCCCTATGTGCATGATTTTGCACTTCTTTGCATTAAATGCCAGTTGCCACTCTTCTGACCATTCTGCTAGTTTATCCAGATCTCTTCTCATTCTGCCCACCCCATCTGGCTCATCTACTCTGTTGCAGATCTTGGTGTCATCTGCAAACAGACAAGCCTTACCCTCTAGTCCATCTGCAAGGTCACTAATGAAGATGTTGAATAGGACTGGCCCCAGGACTGATCCCTGAGGTACCCCACTTGTGACTTGCATCTCTTCTGACTGTATACCATTTACCACCACTCTCTGTTTTCTGCCAGTCAACCAGTTTGCCACCCAGTTGACCAACTTCTGACCCACCCCGAGCCTACCCAGCTTATTAATCAATCTTCTATGTGGAACAGTGTCAAAAGCTTTGCTGAAGTCAAGGTAGGCGACATCAACTGCTCCCCCTTGGTCCACCACTCTGGTTACCCAGTCAAAGAAATCTATGAGATTAGTTTGACAGGACCTTCCTTTGTAAACTCATGCTGTCTTGGATCCTGTGCCCCTATGGATTCCAGGTGTTGCACTATCCTTTCCTTAAGGAGTGCCTCCATAATCTTGCCCACTACTGAGGTAAGACTGACCGGTCTGTAGTTCCCCGCCTCCTCCTGCTACCACTCTTGTGGGCGAGATCACATGAGCCCTTCTCCAGTCTTCTGGGACCTCTCCTGTGCTCAGAGACTCACTAAACAATTCTGCTAATGGCTCTGCTAGTTCCTCCTTTAGCTCCTTAAGTACCCTGGGATGTATGCCATCAGGTCCCATTGCCTTATCCACTCTGAGCTTAGCAAGCTCTTGTAAGACCCTTTCTTTGTGAAGAGTAGTGCTCACCTCCCTCCCCCTGTGTCCATGATGCTGAGCTGTGGCCCTGCCCTACCTTCTCTTCAGTAAATACTGAGCAAAGTATCTATTTAGGATAGATGCCTTTACAGGGTCCTCCTCCTCACATGCTCCCTTTTCTCCATTAAGCTTAGCAATACCCCCTCTGGACTTTCTCCTTTCACTAATGTATCTATAGAAAGTCTTGTCACCTTCTTTTACTGTTTGTGCTAGTGTTTCCTCAGTTTGGGACTTTGCCTGCCTTACTGCCTTACCTGCTTCCCTTAGGGCAGTTTGGTATGCCTCCCTATCTTCATCCCGCTGTGTTCCCTTATATTTCCTGAAGGCCAGCCTTTTGGCTCTGACCTTTTCTGCTACTGTATTTGAGAACCAAAGTGGTTTCCTTCTTCTTTTGCACTTCCTTTTCTGTCTAACACAATGGGATGTTGCTTCAAGTATTGCATCCTTAATGCTTGCCCACTTTGCCTGTACCCCTCACCTGTGTTTCTTTTTGCCAGGGCTAGCTTAACTCTGTTGGCCATCTTATCAAAGTCAGCTCCTCTGAAGTCCCATATTTTGCCTTGGAATGGGATGATTTAGATGTAGTAGCCAAATTGAACCATACCATGTAATGGTCACTGGCCCCAGGTGACCTTCTACCTGGAGATCTGTGATCCCTTCTTTGTTAGTCAGTACTAGATCTAGGATAGCCCTGTCTCTTGTGGGTTTCTGTACCAGTTGTTTGAGGCCTCCCCTGCAGGAATCCACTATGAGTCTAGTTCTGGCAGATGTTCTTGCTGGTATTGACCAATCTGTATCTGGCATGTTGAAGTCTCCCATTATCAGAACCTCCCTTTAGCTGTCATGTTTTGTATATCTTCTAACAGTAATGTGTCTATGTCCTCCTCTGGTCTGGGGCCTGTAGACAACCCCAGTTCTTATGGCTGTCCCATTTCCTGTTTCCAGGGTGACCCACAGTTCTTCTGGCTCCTTATGTGTATTCTGAATTTCTGTAGCTTTGATATTTTCATTAACATACAGGGCCACTCTCCTCCCCTTTTGCACCTCGGTCTCTTCTGAACAATACATAGCCAGGTACTGAAGTCTCCAAGGTGGTTACTGGTAAACCACGCCTCACTAATTACTACTATGTCCAGTTTAGCCTCTGACATTATTGCCTGCAGGTCTGGGATCTTATTTCCCAGGCTGTGAGCATTTATGTACATGATTTTCCATTGGCCAGATTTTGGTGT
Source organism: Neoceratodus forsteri (assembly GCA_016271365.2). Taxonomy (NCBI): domain Eukaryota; kingdom Metazoa; phylum Chordata; order Ceratodontiformes; family Ceratodontidae; genus Neoceratodus; species Neoceratodus forsteri. The sequence goes on along the minus strand of CM057451.1, from coordinate 808,583,466 downwards.
GTTAGTTGTTGGAAGTTTGGCATTACCCCTGTGCATCGTATGGGAGACAAACCTTTATTCTTACCTGGTGATGCAAATGAGCAGCAAACCGCTGAATTCCTGTTTGACCACTAGCTGAGGGGAGGGTGTTCTTCCATTCGACGAGGTGCTGCACCCTCTCCCCATTTGCTAGTTTAAATATTCTGCAAAGACGTCAAACTTCTGCCCCAATGCACTGACTCCCTCTTTAGTCAGATGCAGTCCATCAAATTTAAAGAACTTTCGCTCCCAGAACTGTTGCCGGTTCCCTACAAATCTGTGTCCTTTTTCCTGGCACCAGTCCTTGAGCCACGTGTTTAGCTCCACTATCTCCCCTTCTCTGACCTTCCGTCCTTCTGCTCCCCTCTCCCAGACTGGCAGGATCTCAGAGATGGAGATGCCGGACAAAATAGATGATAGTTTGTCACCCAGCCTAGTCAGGTGTTCCTTGGTCTCCACAACTGACCGGCTGGTGAGATCATGAGTCCCTATATGTACTAGGACATCAATGTTTTCTCCTGCTTTGTGAACAATTTTGTAATACGGTCAGTGTCTCTCCATGCTGATGTACCTGGGAGACATCTGACCATCACCCTAGCTGGAGATGGGTATCAACTCCCGAATCATGGAGTCTCCTATGATCGAAGTTTTTGGATTTCCTTTGTGCTTGTTTAGTTTTGGTTCTGATTTGGGTGAGTTTTGTTGTGCTAGCTCCTGTGCACAGTGTCCTGCTCTGCAGTGTCTTCTGCCTTTTATTTGATTTCAGAGATAGAGGCAGATACCTGTTTGTAGTGTTTATATGGTTTTGGAGGCAATGTGATGGAGAGCAGAGGTGATGGGGCACCTGATTTGCTCCTCTAACCACCTGCCAACCTCCTGGACCAACTACCTCTGCGGTTGAAGTTTTTCTGTTGGATGCTGGGGAAATGGCGGGTGGTTCTTATAATGTATTTCCTCTTCAATATGAAATTTGGGCGTGCAATCTGCCCATGCTGCCCGGAGCTGAGCCCTAAGATCTCCAAAGGCCCAGCATGTAGGACAGTGTCCTAAATCCTGTAAGACTGTCCTTCTGAAAATTGTTCCACAGTACCTGCAGTTAATGAAATCCATTCCAAATAAGTTGCTGGGTTTGTAACCTAGTCAGAGTAATTAGAAGGAAAAAAAGGGAAAAAATGCAAGTAATGGTTTAATTGTGCTTTGTTTAACTTGTTATAACAAGTTAAATTACTAGTGCCCCTGTAAATGAGATCACCTTGTGGAGGCCCCACTGATCCGCCCTTCCTGCTCTGCCACAGGAAATGTCACAACTGTGGTACCCTATAAAAGGAGTGTAGCGTGGGGTGGTTGGGGATGGGGTGGGTGGCTGGGCCCTTCCCTGCCTAAAAGAAGAACCACAGACGAAAGAACAAGGAGGTAAGAGCAGAAACAATCAGTCAACAACAAATGCAGTAACCCTGAAAGCTTATCCTAATGTTAGATAAAACTGTAAAACCTGTAAAGCACCACCTGTAATAATTTCAGAAGATATACCTGTAAGAAACACTTTGCTCCAGAGAAAATAAAGCAGTAACAGAAGATATACCTTGCAAAGACAATTTAAATCAGAAGATTACAGCAGTAATCTGTTAGCACACACCTGTAGGCACACCTGTAATAATGCAGAAGAAGGTATACCAGCAACAACAATTTGAATCAGAGAAAAATAAAGCAATGAAATGTTAGCAACAAACAGTAGCAATCCCTGTGAGTAGAAAATAAAAAACACCACCACACAGTAAATCTGCTTAGCCAAACTAAGTCTTAATCCTTCTCCTTGCTCTGGTAAGTTTCTCACTCTGCCTTTCAAGCAGTCTTAGAAGGAAAGAGCTCAGGTGAAGCTAGGTGCCTTGGCCAGCAAACCAAGTCTTCTACCTCCAAGATATCAAGTAACCTGACTTTTTAACCCTTCTTTCTGTTGGAAATTACTGACAGTTTGCCAGCTCCACCCCCACATACACACCTAATCCTTTGGAAGAGCTGTGGGAGGAAAAGCAATTAGCTCTTTCAATGTGAGAAGGAGACTGAAACACCTCTGAGACAACAAACCTTTTCAACAAACAAGAATAAAATAAAACACAGTGTCAAACAGTAATTTTGCTTAGCCCAATGATAAAAAAGTCACAAAAATGTAAGCTCCACCTGTAATACAGTAATTTCAGAGAAGATATACCCTGTAAGAAACACTTTGCTCCAGAGAAAAATAAAGCAGTAACAGAAGATATACCTTGCAAAAGACAATTTGAATCAGAAGATTACAGCAGTAATCTGTTAGCACACACCTGTAGGCACACCTTGTAATAATGCAGAAGAAGGTATACCAGCAACAACAATTTGAATCAGAGAAAAATAAAGTAATGAAATGTTAGCAACAAACAGTAGCAATCCTGTGAGTAGAAAATAAAACACCACCACACAGTAAATCTGCTTAGCCAAACTAAGTCTTAATCCTTCTCCCTTGCTCTGGTAAGTTCTCTACTCTGCCTTTCAAGCAGTCTTAGAAGGAAAGAGCTCAGGTGAAGCTAGGTGCCTTAGCCAGCAAACCAAGTCTTCTACCTCAAGATATCAACTACACCTGACTTTTTAACCCTTCTTTCTGTTGGAAATTACTGACAGTTGCCAGCTCCATCCCCCACATACACAGCTAATCCTTTGGAAGAGCTGTGGGAGGAAAAGCAATTAGCTCCTTCAATGTGAGAAGGAGACTGAAACACCTCTGAGACAACAAACCTTTTCAACAAACAAGAATAAAATAAAACACAGTGTCAAACAGTAATTTTGCTTAGCCCAATGATAAAAAAGTCACAAAAATGTAAGCTCCACCTGTAATACAGTAATTTCAGAGAAGATATACCCTGTAAGAAACACTTTGCTCCAGAGAAAAATAAAGCAGTAACAGAAGATATACCTTGCAAAAGACAATTTGAATCAGAAGATTACAGCAGTAATCTGTTAGCACCACCTGTAGGCACACCTTGTAATAATGCAGAAGAAGGTATACCAGCAACAACAATTTGAATCAGAAAAAAATAAAGCAATGAAATGTTAGCAACAAACAGTAGCAATCCCTGTGAGTAGAAAATAAAACACCACCACACAGTAAATCTGCTTAGCCAAACTAAGTCTTAATCCTTCTCCCTTGCTCTGGTAAGTTTCTCTACTCTGCCTTTCAAGCAGTCTTAGAAGGAAAGAGCTCAGGTGAAGCTAGGTGCCTTGGCCAGCAAACCAAGTCTTCTACCTCCAAGATATCAACTTGTTACGGAATCTATCATCTGCACTTTGACTGGTTTCTTCATCTGGAGTGTCATCGCGAAATCTCTTGCGTTTTCTTTGCCAACTTGTTTCAAAGTCAAACTCGGGTACTACATCCACCGACTGTGCCACTAGTCTTGCCTCTGAAATAATGGCATTCCATTCATTCCTGAAGAACTACAGTTCCTCTTTCAACTCAGCTATGTTAGCAACTTCTATTCTAGTGAAATGGCTATAGACTGAAGAACCAAGTTTCTCTCTTCAAACCTTTGGAGAATTTTTACCCAAAACGTGGCAAGCACAATTGCATTGTATGACTTGAAGCATGTTAGCAGACCCTTTGCTTCTGCCAGTGCTTCATTAGAGAGCTTTTTGGACTGTATGATATAGTCTAGAGCTTCCATAATGCTGGGAAAGTGTTTTTCAATAGGGTGAATTGCCTTGATTCGAGCACTCCACCTGGTTTCAGACATGCTGTGTAGTGAGCAACCTGTTTTTTCTTTCAAAATAGACCATCTCTCAGGGCTTCCACTGAACAAAATATACAGCCGATTTACGAATCTGAAAAATGCTGCGATCTCAGGGCATGATTCTGCTGCATGCATCTCCACAAGGTTCAGAGAATGACAGGCACATGGAGAATAAGTGGCAAGTGGGTTCTTTTGGCGAATACAAGCTTGCACCCCCTTGAATTTTCCAGACATGTTTGCTCCATTGTCAAAACCTTGTTCACGACAATCAGCGATGTTGACTTCATGTTTTTGCAATCTCATTAGCAGCATATCTGCAATTTCCTCATCACTTTTTTTTGAGAAGTCAAAGAACTCAAGAAACCTTTAATGAATTGTCCATTCTTCGGTATCTTGATCCTTATGTACATATCTAAGGACAACCACATTCTGTTCTGTATGCGAGATGCCTGGAGTAGCATCACAAAGAACAGAAAACTAGATGGCTTCACTTCTCTCTGTTAGAATTCTGTTCACAACCTGCTGATCACATAACTCTATGAATTCATTCTGACTTTTCCACGATAGGTAATGAGCCTTCATTCTTTCACCCCTGTCTTGCTTTTGCCTCACCTTCTCTAAATGATCACGCAGAATGGGATCATAGTGTGAGATCAGTTCCAGCACACCTAAGAAGTTACCATTGTGTGCATCGCTGATTTTGGCAGTTCCACCTTGAAATGCCAAATTTCTTGATGCTAGAAACAAGGTTGCATCCAAAAGTCTCTCTAATAATGCTTTATGCTTTTCTGCTTCTGACTGCATTTGTTTCTGCAGTTGGCTATCAATCCCTTTACCTTGTAATGAATGTTGAAGGTTTCTCCATTGCCAGTAACAATGCTGGTGTGCATTACTCATTTCATGTTCTGGAAGCTTATCATATAATTTATGCCACTTGCCATTTGGGTTAAGACCTTCTTTTTTGCCCAGTGCACTGTCTGATTTTTTTATCAGGACACTGGAAAACAAAAAACACAGGACACAAAATAATGCTCCTTTACTTTTGCTCCACATTAACCAGTCCCTTGGTGTCCTCTCATGACCATTTGAGGATTTAGAGTACAAAAGATATTCAGGGAATGATCAACCATCAGGATCAGCTGGTATTGAATTTTTGAATTTCTTCACATCAAATTGGATTGTTAAACATTTGACAATATTTTGTCTCTCAATGTCAGATACATTTTCTGGCCACAGACCAGGGTCATTTGAAACAGCACAAGTCACTGTCATCATTCTGGAGCTGGTTTGAGGCACATGTGTCTTCATGTTCCTGTGATTGACCTTGAGATGCCGCAATGGATACAGCTGTATTTTCGACCTCCATATTGTTAGACATAGTCTGACATTCAGCTTCTTCACGAGAGGGGATATCTTGTTGGGCTTCATTTTCATGCACATTACCTAAAAGGTACTTCAAAATTGGTTTACTTTTTTTTCAGATCTGATTCTACTTTTTCTCTTTCCTTTTTTTCTTTCCGCTTCTGGTAACCAGATTTATGGTCATACATTTTTGAACAGATAGACAAGTTAAGACACCCAATTAAAAAAATAGATCACAACAGGCTTTCAACTCTAGGCAGTCTTCCTCTCATGTGCTGTGGAGAACACATTGGGCACAACTTGAAGAAGAAATCACAACAGGCTTTCAACACTAGGCAGTCTTCCTCTCATGTCCTGTGGAGAACACGTTGGGACACATCTTGAAAAGGAGATCACAACAGGCTTTCAGAACTAAGCAGTCTTCCTCTCGTGTGCTGTGGAGAACACGTTGGGCACAACTTGAAGAAGAGATCCCAACAGGCTTTCAGGACTAGGCAGTCTTCCTCTCATGTGCTGTGGAGAACACATTGGGCACAACCTGAGGAAGAGATCACAACAGGCTTTCAGCACTAGGCAGTCATCCTCTCATGTGCTGTGGCGAACACATTGGGACACATCTTGAAAAGGAGATCACAAAAGGCTTTCAGGACTAGGCAGTCTTCCTCTCATGTGCTGTGGAGAACATGTTGGGCACAACTTGAAAAGGAGATCACAACAGCCTTTCAACACTAGGCAATCTTCCTCTCATGTGCTGTGGAGAACACGTTGGGCACAACTTGAAGAAGAGATCTAAACAGGCTTTCAACACTAGGCAGTCTTCTTTTCATATGCTGTGGAGAACACATTGGGACACATCTTGAAAAGGAGATCACAACAGGCTTTCAGGACTAAGCAGTCTTCCTCTCGTGTGCTGTGGAGAACACGTTGGGCACAACATGAAGAAGAGATCACAACAGGCTTTCAGGACTAGGCAGTCTTCCTCTCATGTGCTGTGGAGAACATGTTGGGCACAACCTGAAGAAGAGATCACAACAGGCTTTCAACACTAGGCAGTCTTCCTCTCATGTGCTGTGGAGAACACATTGGGACACATCTTGAAAAGGAGATCACAACAGGCTTTCAGGACTAGGCAGTCTTCCTCTCATGTGCTGTGGAGAACATGTTGGGCACAACTTGAAAAGGAGATCACAACAGGCTTTCAACACTAGGCAGTCTTCCTCTCATGTGCTGTGGAGAACACGTTGGGCACAACTTGAAGAAGAGATCTAAACAGGCTTTCAACACTAGGCAGTCTTCCTTTCATGTGTTGTGGAGAACACGTTGGGCACAACTTGAAAAGGAGATCACAACAGGCTTTCAACACTAGGCAGTCTTCCTCTCATGTGCTGTGGAGAACACGTTGGGCACACCTTGAAGAAGAGATCACAACAGGCATTCAACACTAGGCAGTCTTCCTCTCATGTGCTTTGGAGAACATGTTGGGACACATCTTGAAAAGAAGATCACAACGGGCTTTCAGGACTAGGCAGCCTTCTTCTCATGTGCTGTGGAGAACACATTGGGCACAACTTGAAGAAGAGATCACACCAGGCTTTCAACACTAGGCAGTCTTCCTCTCATGTGCTGAGGAGAACACGTTGGGACACATCTTGAAAAGGAGATAACAACAGGCTTTCAGGACTAGGCAGTCTTCCTCTCATGTGCTGTGGAGAACACGTTGGGCACAACTTGAAGAAGATATCACAACAGGCTTTCAAGTGTGGGCAGACAGTCAACCTCCTCTATTTGTTTATGACACCTGTAATATTGGAAAAGCATTTTAATTATGTTACTTCAAAGGGAAGCTGTTACACCATTTATCATCATAATGTGTCTATTATATAACACATAGAGGATTGCCTATGGGGAGTCATTCACAACAAGGATATTCTTGTTTGAGAGGTATCCTTGACAATGTTCTACCTCAAGAGCAAAGCTCGAGAGGTCGTCCTCTTGCCAAGGATACCTCGAGATCTGAGAAGATCCTTGCTTGTGAATGACTCCCCATAGACAATCTTTTATAGTGTATGGGGAGTCTATTCATTTCAAAACAGCAAATGGAAGCAGAATATTTTTTAAATCATGGCTTACCTAGCTTGGCAGAAGACTCCAGGAGAAAGGACTGCTGTGTGACTGAACTTCTCTGCTGGGACTAAATTAGAAGAACTTTTGTATTTAGACCTTCAATTTAGGGTAAAAAAACTAACATACAAAACAAAAAAAAAAAGTGTGTGTTTGGGTTAACTGAACTGAATGGGTAACTGAAAAGTCATCTAGGTGTAAATCTCAGGTGACTGAAAGGACTTAACTGTTGTGAGGTTTAAATTACTTGTAGAAAGATCTGGTAAGTAGGGGGAGTGGCTTAGCTAGAAGGAAGCTACATTTAAAGACTGCCTTAGAAAGATTCTGCTAATAGCTTGGCAGAAGACTCCAGGAGAAAGGACTGCTGTGTGACTGAACTTCTCTACTGGGACTATATTGCCCTCCTTCCCTTCCCTCCACCCCCCACCCAAAGCTAGTTCTATTTTTATAGGCACAGGATTTGACTGACAACAGGAACTTCCTGTTTAGGGGCAGGAAGTGAGTGATCACAGAACCACCAAGGACCCACCATCCTAGAAGGGCAAGAGTAGCTCTCTGGCCCCTCTAGCTGCTGGAGGTCCGCCTCTCTGAACAAGTAAGCGGTCTACTGAGAAATATAGGATATTCTTGTCTCAGAACAGGACAATCAGGAGCTTAAAGGGCACACAGGCAGAAAGTAAGGAGAGAGAGAAAAAACAGAGGAAAGAGTAAGGATTGCAAACAGTTAAGGGGCCAGAAATAAGACATGATTGGAGTGGTGCAGTGCAGTGGCTGTGGAGCAGCAGTCTTCTGGGAGATGTTCTGGAGGATGCAGTGTTGTCCCATCTGCAGGCACCTCTCTGGGCTGAGGGAGGAGGTTGCTCATCTCCAGGCTGAGTTGGCCAAGATTTGTGAGACCTCCTCTTCCATCCAGGGACCACCAGTGCCACTGCCGTTGCCTCAGAGGTTGCCAAGAAAGAGGAGCGGTTGGACCACAGTGGGCTCAGGGAGGGTGAGGGTGGTGGAACAGAGGCACATCCCTCCAGTTGTACCTCTCCACAATTCCTACACCATTCTGGCAAAGTGTGGTTCCTCTATGGAGGCACCTACAGTGGAGACCAAGGAGGATGCTGGGAACCTCCACAAAGGAGACCCACAGGAGGGTGGCAGGGAACCCTGCAGAGGAAGGAAACAACTCCTGGTGGGGGACTCCATTGTTAGGAAGGTAGAACTGGGCAAGGAAGGGAGGAGGAAGGTGCCTGCCTGGCGCCATGGCTTGGAGGGACAGGAGTGAATCCTCAGGATTGCTGGAGCAGCTGCACAGGGGAGGCTGGATGTCATTGTCCACTTAGGGACAAATGACCTGGCTAAGAAAGGGATTAGAAGTGCAGGAAGAGTTTGTGGAATTGGGGAGGGGCCTTGGTCAAGTTACGCATGCGGTAACCTTCTCGAGATGCTACCATCTATGGCATAGGAGGCTAGGGTGTTCCGTACCATGGGATTCAATCAGTGGTTGAAAAACTGGTGTGGAGCTCAGGGATTTGGCTTCATTGGGGACTGGGGGTCCACCTGGAGTGATGCAAGCCTATACTGGCATGATGGGCTGCATCTGTCCGGGAGGGGAACCAGGATCCTAGGTGATAGGTTTAAATGCTTCATTGTCAAGCTTTTAATCTAGCCAAGGGGGGAGGCACTGGAAAGGAGCAGGAAAATCCTAGCCCCCCCCAAACAATCATGGTAGTAAGTGTGGCAAACACCAACATGGAGGTGTTGATAGGGAGAAGGGCAGGGGTAAATGGAGAAAGTGACAAAGGCAAGAAGGACAGGGATGTGGCAAAAGGGGGTAAGGCCATCAGGAAATGGAGGAATGAGTACCAATGCCCATAGTCTGGGCAACAAGCTCCCTGAGCTGGTGGCCTTAATGGAAGAGGGATGCCTGGATATCGCAGCAGTCACAGAAACATGGTACAGAGAACCATGACTGGGATGTTAACATACCAGGGTACATAACCTAAGGAGGAGACAGGCGGGGAGAAGAGGGGAGGAGTAGCTCTCTATGTAAGGAAGGGATAAAAGCAACTGAACAAAAGAGTAAACAGGGAGGAGAGGAGGCACTGTGGGTCACCTTGGAGACTGGAAAGGGCACCACAATCCACACAGGGTTGTGTACAGACCCCCATGTCAGGGGAAGGAATGGACAAGGATATGATGGAAGCATTCTTAGAATGGCAGAGAAAGGGAGATACTGTTGATGGAGACCTGAATATGCCAGATGTTAACTGGAGCACATTTGCTGCAGTGACATCCAGAGCAGGAGCCATTCTTGGCCCCTACAGGTGGCAGGCATTAGACAGCTAGTTTGGAACCCACTGTGAGGAGCAATCTTAGACCTCGTACTCTCAAGCGGGGACAGTGAGAGGATCTCAGATCTAGAAGTGGGTTGCCATCTGGGGACAAGTGACCATCAAACAGTGTGGTTCACGTTAACTCAGCTACAGAGTCAAGCCATACAAAAGTGAGGGTACTGGACTTTAGGAGGCTGACTTTGGCAAGATGGAGAGTGCCTCAGAAAAGCACTAGCAAACAGGCTAGAAGGAGGTGTGGAGCAACAATGGGAATTATCAAAACTGCCATCACAGAGGCAACAAGCCTTGTGTGAAGCAAATAAACAAATCAAATGAAAGAAAAAGCCACTATGGTTCTCAAGAGGTGGCTGTGAAAGTCAAGAAGAAAAAGATAGCATTCCAGAAGTATAAGGAAACACAGAAGAAGCAGGACAGAGAGCTAGCACCAGTTAAGGCAGAAAGAAAAACGGGAGGGAAGTCAGAATAGCAAAGGCCCAAACTGAAAAAGATAGCCAACTCAGTTAGAAGGGGATAAAACCTTTTATAGAGGTACATCAGCGGTGAAAAGACAAAGGGAGGGATACTGAGGCTGAATAGAATAAGCGGTGGGTGGGCAGAGGGGACAGTGAAAATCAGGAATACTGAATGAATATTTCTGCTCAGTATTCACAAAGAGAGGAGGAAGTGCCTAATCCAATTAACAGAAGCACTCTTGATAGGGGGTCGATCCCAGTCCTTTCACAGAAGAAAGGGTTCTGCAAGAACTCCTAAAACTGAAGGTGGACAAAGCAATGGGTCCTGATGGAATTCACCCCAGAATTTTAAAAGAATTAAGGAAGGAACTAGTGAAACCACTGGCTACTCTTTTTAATAAATCATGGGAGGATGGTGTGGTACCCGAGGACTGGAGGAAGGCGGATGTGATTCCCCTTCACAAAAGTGGGACCAAGACAGAGGCTGGAAACTACAGACCTGTCAGTCTGACCTCTGTGGTAGGGAAAGGGATGGAGTCACTTCTGAAGGAAAGAATAGTTGAGTACCTAGAGGTCAGTGGAGCACAGGATCCAAGGCAGCATGGGTTCACAGCGGAAGGTCATGTCAGACCAGATCTAATAGATTTCTTTGACTGGGTGACCAAAGTAGTAGACCAGGGAGGGCTGTGGACATGGCCTACCTAGACTTTAGCAAGGCATTTGACACAGTCCCACACAAAGATTATTAGTCAAATTAACCAGCCGGGAGTGGGTCCCAGGGTGGTAGCCTGGGTAAAACATTGGCTGGACAACAGGACACAGAAGGTAATTGTAAATGGAGTCCACTCTGAAGAAAGTGCGGTTACTAGTGGGGTACGCTGAGGTTCATATTGGGTCCAGTCCTTTTAATGTCTTCATCAGTGGCATTGCAGAGGGACTGGAAGGAAAAGTATGCCTTTGCAGATGACACAAGATCTGCAACAGGGTTGATACACAAGGAGGTGTGGAAAGGATGAAAGGGACTTGGCAAGGTTGGAGGAATGGTCAGGCGTATGGCAGCTAGGTTCAATGCAAAAAGTGCAAAATAATGCACCTGGGAAACAAGAACCCAGGGAAGAATACACAATGGGTGGGAGGTAGTAACAACAACAAAACAGGAAAGGGACCTGGGGTAATCATATCAGATGACCTTAAGGTTAGCAAGCAATGTGAGAAGGCAGTAGGGAGGGCCGGGGTATACTGGGATGTATAGGGAGAGGCATCAGCAGCAGAAAACAGGAAGTTGTTATCCTCTGTACAGACAGTTGGTGAGACCCCATCTGGAATACTGTGTCCAGTTCTGGAGACCCCATCTCTGCAAGGACATAGACAGGATAGAGGCGAGTCCAGAGGAGGGCAACTAAAATGGTGTAGGGTCTGCAAGAGAAGCCGTATGAGGAGAACTAAAGGAGCTTAATATGTATACCCTTGAGGAAAGAAGGGAGAGGGGACATGATAGAAACTTTCAAGTACCTCAAGGGAATCAACAAAGTCCAAGAGGTAGCATCTTTCAGAAAAGAGACTTGCAAGAACAAGGGACACAATTTAAAGATAGAAGGAGGGGTTCAGGGCAATGTGAGGAAGTATTATTTCACAGAGAGGGTAATGGATGCATGGGAACAGCCTTCCTGAGCAAGTTGTGGAGTCTAAAACATGGGAGAATTCAAGAATGCATGGGACAGACATAAGGCAATTCTTGTGGGGGGCAGGAAGATATAGGCTGTTGGTTAAATAGGATCTGCGGCCTATCCTGTAGGTAGGGAAATGGGCAGACTAGATGGGCCTAGAGGTCCTTATCTGCTGTCAAAGTCTGTGTTTCTATGTTTCTATGTTTCCATGTTGAGACTTGCTCCACTGCTACAAGCTCCCTCGCTGACATGGCTTTTAAATCGCGCATGCACAAATGCGTTTGCTCTTGTTGTGCGGCACCGGTGACGTACCCAGTGCAGCACAACAAGATCATGATGCACTGAGGCAAGCACAACAGCGCTGTTGGGAGCATGGATTTCCATGCTCAACAGTATTCTACCATACACTATACATTGTATGATTGATTCCCTTCTTCAAAAGTAGAATTGGGTGTTGCTGGTTGTTTAATGGGGCTCTTTTACTACTGCTAATGTAACAATGTGAGCAATAATACCCAAAAGGGTGAGAGGTACTGATCTATACTGCACCTTCCAGAGCCGTTATGAGGGCCTGACGTCACAGGCGGTGGGCCTTACAGCTCCCAGAAGGTCAGGTATTGCCCATACCACCCACCCTGGAGGGTATTATTGCGTTTAGAAAATGGGCTTAATGTTATTTTTATTAAATGCTCAGAAGAATTTTAAAAAACAATTAAAAAGAGTAGAAAAGTTGTTTTTGCTCTAAAGTAGTTCCTGTTGTACTTTACTTGTTATGCTTGCCAGTAGATGGCGTCAGTTGGTAGATACAGCTGTTATGGCAGATTCAGTACTTTCGCTTGATAGGAAGAAGTATACAGAAACAGGAGCATGGTTTACCTTTATTTATATTGTAGAGTACTGCGATTGGGTCATAAAGGTAGGTGCTTTATATGTGAGGCAAACCTGGAAGGGAGTGAACACGAGAATCAGAAGCAGAATGGAGCGGGATAGATGAAGAGATGCCGACAGTCCCGAAGAGATGCTGGTAGCACCACCTGTACTTTTCATTAATCTGTTTGAACTGTTTCAGTGTGGTGGAAGTTGTAAAGTAGAGGGCACTGTTTGATGCTTCCATTTCATTTCTTATAGTCCCTTTGTATGTTCGTAATGGCAGCTGTTTCATGCACGAGACCTGGAGAGATTAAGAGATGCCAGTAGCGCCTAATATACCCGTATCCCACTTCTCATTTGAACTGTTTGTGTTGTGATGTAGTGGTCTTCGACTGCCGGATGGGGGGGGTTGCAAAACTGGAGAAGAGCCATTGGTTCTGGGTCCTTGTGTGTGGTCAGGTCACTCTGTCTGTAGGGAGTAAAGCAGGTGTCCATTCTGTTGCATTTCATTTGTCATCAAGATAACTTTTATACAATACTGTGATTTTACTTGGTGGTGTCTGCTCTGAGGAGTCAGTGGTGAGTGGAGGGGCTTGCTTGTTCTTTAGGTTAGCAGTAGGAAAAAATGCCTTGAACTGTTGCTGGCAAGCCAGATGCAAGGTGACTGTGAGAGGAGAAGGAGCTCTGTGCTGTTGTGGCATGTAATTCGTATGGGAATCGCATGGGAGGCCCTAAAGTCGGTCTGTAGCCATTAGTGAGGGCTCATCAGACTGATCCCAATGATCTCTGAAGAGAAAGAAGTGTGGAAACCAGGCTTGCCTGTAGAAGACCGAAGATTTTGCTGAAGAACGATCAGCCTGTCAGGGACTGAAGTTTCTGTGAGTTCTCCCGGGTTTTGCAGTATTTTGCGATCGGAGTTCGAGGAGCAGCTGGCCTGGTATTGTAATTTCCTTTACATATAAATGTGTTATGTGCTGGAAGGGGATCACGCTCTGGTTTCTTCAATTGCTGTAAACTGTGCTAGAGCTGGAAGTAGTTTTTCACCAGCCCAAATCGGACTGAATCCATGCTGCCTGGTGCAGACAGGCCCAGCCACGAGGGTCTTGCCTCAATACCTCGCTGCACAGAAAGATCCTTCCTCAAAGGGACCCTGCTTCCTCTGACAACTCAGAGAGATCATCCATCAGCCTTCCTGTGCTTAGCCCGGGTATCGTGAGTAATTATCAGGGTAGTTCCCTGCACCTTTCATTAAATCAAAGTGTGTCATCTCATTTGCTTGTGCTTCTCTTTCCACAAACTGAGCCATCTGGCTCCGGATTGCAATTTGGGTGTGCATGTTCTTTTTTCCATCACAGGGCCCCAGCTAGCTGCAACGAACCTGGCTAGCCCCTTTATCCATCCTGGGTACCCAGAGAGTGTGACTATATGAGACTCTTAAGTGCATATACAGTACTGTGATTATTGATGTGTTTAACCCAAATAACCTGATTTGCCCCTTCCTTGTTACAGCTCCCTGAATAAAATCAGATCTGTTTGTTTCTGCAAATTTACCTTGACTGTGGTGTCAGTTTATGCTAAAGCTATTGCATTGTGGCTACTGTACTGCATCATCTTATTTTACAGTGGGTCCCCACAGTCAAGTTGAAGGAACCAGTCCAGAGGGTAAGAGTCAAGCACAAGTGTAAGTGGTTTGCTTATCAGGGGTATTGTAACAGTCACCGTTGTGTACTGTGTGGGACACTGGTGGGAGAAAAGGGGGGGGTCACAGTGTCCCAGAGGGCTGTGTCCAAGCTAGGTTAACCACTACCAACCCCGACCTCTGGGTGGAGGCACCTGTCATAAGACCTGGGCCCCTTAACCTGTCACTAGCCATACAGGCAGGGGTAGTAGCCCTTGGAATAGCGCCACCTAGGGGTTACAGTAGCAATGGCTGGAAGGGTGAGGGTGAGGAGTTGTATCCATGAGGGCTCCTCAGGTGAGATACAGGCTCAGAACAAAATGACAGGAGGACTTAGAGCTTGTCTGGAGAAAAAAGGGCAAAAATCAGTAAGAATGATAAAATATTACTGTTCAGAAGGGATGTTGGTGCCTTTAATGGCAACATAGCTGTGCAGGGTCCTTCATAGTGTAAACACCCATCAAAAATATTTTAAACAAGGTGTTGAACTAACCTGGAGGTGTCCACAATTCAGATATATCCATGTTGAAGCTAGGCCAGTATTAGATCAAAGCAACAGCCATTTCATGAAACCTTGAACCAGACAGTGATACAATGCTTACGGAAGCTGTGCATTGTTAAAAGGACACTGTCAACCCCCTAAGGCCTCAGCTTGTTTATAGTTAAAAAAAAACACTTTATGATTGCTCACATTCTATAGAGATTGCTGCTATAGCTGGTGGTTTAATTCTGATTCTCTTTTTTAAGTGAAAACAGACTGTCCACCATACTAGTGTCACCAGACAAAACCATTTTTTACAGTAATCGGTCAGTTTCCACTGAATCTTTCCTGGAATTGAAAACAGTCCCCAACACAGCCTAGCCACTCATGATGCAGCCAGGGCTCAGACTGAGGTACAGGGAGCCCACCTGGAAAGTTACTACAGGGGCCAATGTGAAAAATGAATATGAGAGGGCCCAAGGTGAAAAACTATGTCAGTATTCCACTTAAATTTGATGCACTAGTATTGTGTCATCTTACATTTACTTGCAGGGTCCAAAATACCCCATTTAATAAAACAAACTAATAAATGATTCTCAGCATTTTGAAGGTGGCCAGATACCCAACAGAGGGGGCCTACTTGGAAATTTCAGGGTATCCTGCTGAGTCTGTCCAGTTCTAGATGCACAGGGGGCATTTCTTATGTTCAGGAAGTATGCAATAAGAGTAGATCGAAGACTGTAAACAAAACAAGGTTGACTATAATCACACCGTTGGCATGAGTTTCAGTTTTACTACAAAAGGAAACAGATAAAACAACCAGCAACATCAATGAATTTTAGAAAAGCCAAGCAATCATTAAATGCAGTGTCAGTGGTTCAGTAGGTAGCACTCTCGCCTCTGAGGTCAGGAGATCAGAGGGCTGTGGATTCAGTTCCCACATCTGGCACTTGGGTTAATATCCCAGTACTGACACTGTAGTGCAGCATGAGAGGGGTGCTGCACTTCTGAGGTGCCGTCTTTTGGATGAGACGTTAAACCAAGGTCCCATCTGCCTGGATTGGTGGTAGTTCAGGTGGATGTTAAAGATCCCATGGCACTTATCGAAAATAGTAGGGGAAATTTTTATTGACAAAGAAGCTACAAACCAAAATCACATTGACAAAAATAAATACAAAAGACTAGTGTAACAGGAAAATCAGAATCAGTCACCCATGGTAAGCATTTCCATAAAGCAAACAATAATCCAGATGACAAACTTCTTAGTTCAGAAAAATAAACATCTTTTAAATCCTGTTCAATACTTTGGACCACCAGTAGGTGGGACATATCTTTTTGCTGCAAGGTGAAAAGACAGTGAGCAGTCCATAAATGCCATTTAATGATGGTAAACAATAAGTTTAGAGTGTCAATATTCCACTTGCTGGAAACCTACCGTACAATAACATCTCATAAGTAACAGAAGTAGATAAAGGTTCCTTCCATCTGTTTGCTAAAAACAACCAAAAACCAGTGATATAGGAACAAAGAAAAAACAGGTGTTGTATTGTTTCATCCTGATTTACACATAAAGATCTGGAACACAATCTTTCATTCAGCTGTTTATGTTTATGATTTTCCTTAATATTGATCTGTTCATGACAACTAAGGCAATGTAGATCCCACATCTTCTGGCGGATGCAAGGATTTCTTAACAGTGGGCCAGATATTCAAAAGGGTTGCACCATGCGCAATAGGGTTGTGCCTGCACAAGTCCGAAATTGCTCCATTCTGTGATATTCAGCAGGAGGCAGTTGCACCACTGAAAACATGCAGAGCAACAGTGCAATGCAAATGAATGCATGCTGAACTGGAGGGGGAGGAACCATGCATAAACTGCACAGCCCGATATTCAGTTGGGCTGTGCAGAGTTGTGCAGGCGCAACCCCCAACCTGCGCCTGCACAACTTTGAGCCAAAAAAAAAAAGAATCAAGTAGAGGGCCACCCACAGGTGAGCTGCTGCATTGCAGGGCGCAACACAGCAGCTGCCACCTGTGGCTGGCCTCAATCCTCCCTGTGCCCCCTGCAGCCCGATCGTGGGCAAAAGTGTAAAATCCCACCACCACCCCACTGGCCTGATCGTGGGCATGGCTTAAATCTCCCCCACCAGCCCAATCGCGGGCAGCAATGTGTCTTCCCCCAGAACATATCCCTGGTGGTCCAGTAGACCAATAAGCCCGATCGCGGGCTGGAGTAGTAAAACACACACCCCCACCTCCCGAATATATCCCTGGTGGTCCAGTGGACCAATAATCCCGATCACGGGATGGAGTTGTAAAATCCCCACCCCCCACCTCCCGAATATATCCCTGGTGGTCCAGTGGACCAATAATCCCGATCGCGGGCTGGAGTTGTAAAACACACACACCCCACCTCCCGAATATATCCCTGGTGGTCCAGTGGACTGATAATCCCGATCGCGGGATGGAGTTGTAGAACACCCCTGAACACATCCCTGGTGAACTAGTATCCCCCCCACCCCACCCACCCATGAAGCCTGCACCCGGCTCCCCACGCAGCCCGGCGGCAGCATCCCACCGCCCGCGCCGCCGCTTTACCGACTGACTGCCCGGTGGGACTGCGCTGCCATTGGTGTAGAGCAAGAGCCAATGGGCATGCACCCATAACGTCAAGACAGTTCAGATTTGTGAATGAATGTATTCATTCACAAAACTGGACTGTCTTATCTGGTATGAGCTGCATTGGCTCTTGCTCTGCGCCAATGGGCGTGCAGCCTACGAGCAGTCGGTCGGTGGGCGCAGCGGTGAGATGCCGCCGCCCGGCCGCGGGAGTGTGGTGGTGAGGGCTTCATGGGTGGGTGGGGTGGGGACACTAGGTCACCAGGGATGTGAGGAGTTTCTAACTTCATCCCGCGATCGGATCGGTCACTGGACCACCAGGATCTCGGGAGGTGAGGTGTGTTTTACTACTCAGCGCCTCGAGCTTATCGGTCCACTGGACCACCAGGGATATGTTCGGGAGACTACGCTGCTGCCCACGATTGGGCTGGTGGGGGCATTTAAGCTATGCCACGATCAGGCCAGTGGGGGTGGTGGTGGGGATTTTACACTCTTGCCCATGATCGGGCTGCAGGGGGCATCAGTCCCTGACGGCTGCTGCCTGGCAGGGTGCCAGGTGCAAGTCCTCGGGGATCGACGCACCTGCATGCTAATGGCATGCAAATGGGGCCATAATCAGATGCAAATGCCCCCCCTGCTCCTTGCATGAATTATGGCCCCCATTTGCATGTCACCTTTGAATATCGGAGGGTGCACATAGCGCAATGGTACTTGTGCCACCGCAAGTTGACTGCACCACTCTGACCACTTGCATGGCGCAAGTTCCACTGCGCCATGCACAGTGGCTGTGGCTGGGGTGATATTCAAAGGAGTTGCTCAAGGGTGCAACTCCTTTGAATATCGCTCTGGCCACACCCCTGTGCAACTATTTTGTGCAGCGCAAGGGCTTGCTCCACAAAATAGCACAGTTTGAATATCTGGCCCAGTGTGTATAAAGCAGGTAAGGAAGTAGGGGGGCATTTGGGAAAAATTACAAGGTCTGCACAAGTGGTATCTATCAAAAAATTATAAATCGCTTTCCTATTTTGAGTCATAATCATATGGCTAGTAATCTTCCATTGTTTTAAATGGCAAAAGGTATCGCGAAGATAAGAAGGGGTAGACGATACATGTTTAACCTGTTTCAAAGTGTTAAGGTCCCAAAGATGAAACCAGTGTTGACAGGATTGAAAAAAATAAAATTCTCATCCCACATCATAATTAACTAAAAGTGGTTTAAGATTAGTCACAAAAAAGAAACTATTATAAAAAAATAATGGGTGTATCATATTAAGACCATCTTCCTTGAAAGGTAAGCAGGTAATGGAATGCTTAATGGGATTCAGGCGGCTGCCCCACAAGGCCTGAAAAAATATACTCAGAAGTTTGGTTTCCAAAACACGGGGAGGGGAAAAAACATAAGCCAAAAACAAAAAAATCAGGAGCAAGTGACACTTTATCAAGTAAAGCCTCTTTTTTTTTACTGAGTTTCCAGGTGTTCCAAAGAGAAACTTTGGCCTGCGCTAGGTCCAGTTTGGAGTCCAGTTGAGAATGTCTAAAGGACCTGAGCCAAATAGAATGCCCAAAATCTTAATAGGGGTGTCACAAAGTGCAATACTGGAAACTATTACATCATTAGACTGCGAGATCCAAGCCATCGACAGAGCACATTTCTCCCAAGTTCAGGGATGCTCCTGAAACAAGACCAAAGGACTTACAAAGATGGAGAGATGCGTCTGCTGAAGGAACATCAGCTACTATTAAACTCATGTCATCAGCATAGGCTAAAACAGAAAGTAGTAAGGAACAAATAGGCCTAACATTGTGTGCTGTATTAATGGTGCTAAGTAAGGGATCCAAAAAAAAGATAAACAAAAGGGGGCTGAGTGGACACCCTTCACCCTTGCCTAACACCTCTCTTTAAAGGTATCAAAGGACCCTTCCAGCCATTAACAAGAGGGACAGAAGTGGCTGTAGAATATAATAAGTGTAACCAGGACAGAGTAGTCACAGGAACCCTATAATGTCTCAAAACCTGCCATAAAAAATCATGACTCACCGAATCAAATGCCTGTCTTTGATCCAGTGAATACAGGATGCCTGTTAACCTATGTGAATTGCCATGTTCCACCAATTCCCGTACTAAAAGGACATGATTATGTATACTTCTGCCTGGAACATTACTAGATTGAGCTTCCGAAATAACAAGAGGGGCCAGCTTTGCTAGACGGAGAGCAATAATTTTAGTTAAAATTTTAAAGTCCGTATCCAATAGGCTAAGAGGCCTCCAATTAGTCAGTAATTTTCTGTCTCCTTTCTTATGGATATAGAAGGTACTACCCATATTAAATTCTAATGGTAAAGTATCAGCTTTTAAAAGGAAGTTATAAACTGCGGCTAATTCCACGCTCAACTCAATATTAAGCAATTTATAAAGCTCATTCGGAAGGCCATCCAAGCCTGGAGATACTCCAGATCACAGAGTTGTGATGACCTCAACTACTTCTCATGCCTGAATATCAGAAGCAAGCACATCAGATACTGATTGTTGCACATCAGGAACAGAAATGGGACTAAGGAAGGTCAATATATCATGTAGACATATAGGGAATGGACTGAATAAGTTTTGAGTATACTCAGCCACATAATTTTGGATAAGCCTAGAATCAGTAATTGTATGACCAGCTTCAGTCACAATAGCATCAATGGTTCTCCCCGTAATCTGTTTAGAAAAATGTGCAAAAGGGCAGATCACACCATAGGCACCTTTTACACTAAAACGTTGACATTGTTGCATTGAAGCATATTTTTTGGAGTGATATTCCATTAAAGATTTTTTCAGGGTACTAATTTGTGAAGAAAAATCCTGGCCAGTGGTATACAAAAGGGTAAGGAGTTTTTGTAGCTGATGTCGTGTCCAATGGTATGTGAAATAACAATCTTCATGATGGGTTTTGCTAAAGGATTTCAGTAATTTCGTCAAATCCTTCTTAGTATCTAACCACCACCACCAAGGATCATCGTAAAGAAAAAACACAGATTTTCTGTTTTGAAAAAAGATTTAAGAAGTGTTAACAACAGAGAATGCTCCAATAAGGAAACATTAAATTTCCAAGTGCCAGGACCAAAAGTTGCAACATTCTTAGGACCAAGAAAAATGGCAAGCAAATCATGATCTGAAAATTCAGCCACCTGTACTTCAGCAGCGGAAGTTTGTAAAAAGGAGGACACAAACAAAATCTATCCAGGTAGCTAAAGAGCCTTTATGAAAGGTAGGGGTATGTGTCTGGGTGGAAGAAAGATAAGCATCCTTCAGTTTTGCAGAAAATAAAAGATTTTTGAGAAAGTGGTATCACAAAATAATTTTGTGGTTTTTGAGAATGAGGACCTGTCCTTAGTGGACAACCCACAATTGAAATCACCACCAAAAATGACGTGCATAGAGGTGTAAAGATAGGGTCGAACCACTTTCAAGAGTTCAGTCCTAAGTGACTTGGTTTGTGGGGCATAAATATTGATAGTACGAAAAGGGATAGAAAGGAACCTAAAGTCTATCAATAATACTCTGCCAGGGCATAAATCTAGAATCTTAATAATAGAGACATTAAGAAGATGAAACAAAATACCCACCCCAGAACATGTCTCCTGTCCAAATGACCAATAGGAGGGGCCTAAATGCCAGGATTTTTGGGCCCTAGAAATTTCAGGCAAATAATGGAATCTAACATCTTGTAGAAGTATGAGACCTGCAGTAAGGCAAGACAAAAATTAAAAAACTGAATCCCTCTTATGTTGTTTTTTATACTGTTAACATTAACAGTATGTATTGCACAAGAAGTAGACATATGCATAGCAATCACCTCTGTCTACCCTTCCTCGGTGTACATTCTTTATGTTTTGTCTTGGCCTTGGCTTTCCTTTTTTGGGACCCCACATTGTCGATAGGGACTTCAGTATCTGTAGTAAGTTCAGGGTGAGAGGACTTGACAGAAGAAGAGTCAGAGTCTGTGTTTTCAGAAGTATGTCGCAACAATACATATTTATTCATCAAAGGGAGAGCCTCTACCTTCTGAGCCTTAGAGGAAGGTGAACCAAACTTTCTTGAACCCCTTGTAATTCTAGAAGGTGTAGTAAAAGGGTCAGAAGAAGAAGGTTCCATTGTTTCTAATGGTGCCGGGGGGGGGGGTCCCATAGAAGAGCCACCTGAAGTAAAACAGCTAGGAAGAACTGGGGAAGAAGGAGAGTGGGGAGGTAAAGAAAACGTAACAGGTTGTGGGACAGGCTCCGTCAAATCCTCCCCAGCAGTTACTACAGTGGCAGTGGAAACAACACTATGTGATTCAGCTAAAGTAGTGGGGGCAACTGTAGAAGTAAAGAGGGACCCTTAATGTTAGAGCGTTGGGCCACTGTAATAATAAGCCATTGCACCTCTCCATCAGCTAAAGTAGGAGAATTATAAGCAGCCCAGGAACATTGCTGAAAAGTATGTCCCAGGTCTTCACATAAAACACAGAGAGGTTCCTCAGTACACTGTGAGCCTGCATGACCAAGACCACCACAAACAGTACATTTAATAGTGTCACAAATGCTACTGAGATGAGAGATGGAACTCCACTTATAACAGGCTTTAGGTTGTCCAGAATAGAACAAAACTCCCCTATCCCTGCCTAACAGAAAACTATTTGGTAGGTGTTGAATACCAGTATCAGTAGTCCGGAGCATAAGCCTAACCTTCCTCCCTCCTGTCCACAAATTTTCTGAATCAAAAATAGCTTCAGGGTCAGAGAGCACTGTACATCTTTGTTTCAGCCAAACTGTAATATCGTTCAAACTAACACCTTCATCTCTAAACAGAATAGTGACAGTCTTTTGTGCAGGTTTCGTTAAAGGAATTGCACTGAAAGGTGACCATAAAGGGGTATTTTTCAACAGATGAAATTGTGACCAAAATTTCTCTAAACCTTTTAAGGTTTTAAAACTTATATCAAAATGGGACTCATTAGAAACATGTATCAATGCGTGGATATCATAAGCAGCAAATTTCATGGAGTTTTTAAGCAAAGTGCGCCCAACAAAAACCCTATCAGGCATGTCAGGTAAACCCCCTAAATACTGTAGCCTGACAGCATTGTGTCTCTTAGCCTGTTGGGTGGGAACAGAAAAATAAGATGCATGCAGTACGTTTTAGTAGATGTAGAAGCAAGAGAAGTCGCTCGTTTAGTCCACTGAGGTGGTAGACCAGGGCCCTGGGGTGGTAAACTTCTTTGAAGAGGGTCGGAGTCTGAAAATGGAGCTGCAGGAGAAGTGGAAACCAGTAAATTGAGAATTGGATTCTGTGTTAAGTGCAAAGCAGGCGTAAGCATAAAGTCTAACTGGTCTTGCACAAGAGAAATAGCTGGGGCATCTTCAGGGGTGATCCGAATGGGGGAAGGACCGGGGTGCCAGGTACCAACAACTGGATCCCTCTCCCACCCTGCTTCAATAAGAGCAGAGTCAACTGACCAGTATCCCTGATGAACAACCTCTGCAGGGGACAAGTCAGATGCAGTGGTTCGTGGAAGAAGATCGGGGGAATCAGCAAGGTTTTCAGGAGAAGTTTCAGCAGCAGGAACAGAAGAAATCGTCAAACAGACCACATTGGAATGCGGAAATGTCAAGGCTGTCTTTCGGTCATCTGACGCAGCAGTCTGCAACAGTGAGTCAGAATCAGTAGGCAGCTGCAAAGCTGAGTTCTTAAGTGCTAAAAGCTCATGTTTCTTTGTAAGATAGCGTGTTTCCTCAAGTAATAGCAAAGCATCCATATCTGTAGGTCGTAAACATTCAGTATTATGTAGAGACTCTTTAGCAGATGCTAGCTGTTGCAGTATAGGAACAGACTGGGAAGAAACAATTGTTTACTTACTTTGATACATCAAGGGTTTCTGAGGAGGGAAATGAACTGGGAGATGCATGCAACTTAGATCCATTAGAAGAAGCCTGAGGAAGAATCAATGAGGTCTCTGGCAATCCAGAGACAGGTGAGGAGACCAGCCCCCCTGCCTGCAACACCTCCATGTCCTCCACAGCATGTCCAGAGGCAGCCATCTTGGTCCCACCGGAAAATGGGTCCCCCCTGCTCACAGGGAGCAGAGTAGGGTAATTTCCCTGGTGTCCTGGCCAAATTTCCCTCATTCAGTAAAAGTACCAATAACAGCTTAATCTGGTTCAAGGTCAGTTGGCATTCATCTGTATCCCCCTCCCCCGGGTCGTACCTGAAAATAGGCAGGATTTGTCTAGTACACTTACCTGGTCAACGAAAACTAAATAAAATAAATAAATAAATGTAGGGTTTCAAGTAGAAACACTGTGATGCAAAAAAGGGTTGACAGTGTCTCTTTAATATGTTCATTCAACAAATTCACAACTAATCTGAGGCACGTTTTCAGTAGTGGGCTGCATGACGTTTCACAAAAATTACAACAACATCCGTTATTGAGTAATACAATACCATGCTGTAAATCAAACTCAGTATTCAGTTACACCAAAAAGTACAATGCGTTTAATATAACTTATTATGATGACAAGCAACATATTTGTGGGGTACTTGCTTGGTTAAAAAGCCACTGTGCTATCAAGTGAAAGAAGTGGATTAATACTTGGATACTACGGGGTGCGGGGGGGGGGAGAATTGTGGCATCCCAGCATGCTACCGACTCCTGTGGAGACTGGGTGTACACAGGCCGGGACCACCAAAGTAGTGGGCGGAGATAACAGGGAATATCTGTTGGTCAGGTGCGGAAGCGTGCATGACCCGCACTAGCGTCACTCTATGTCCATGACTCCTGGGGGAACCTAAGGAATAAGCCCTTGGTACAGAAGCTTAATGAAGCCCCTTGACCCAACCGGAATGATACTCGAGATATAAGCCTTCCCTGGGGCCTCAGGTGGATCTTGGTCTCTCCCATTGGAGAGCCCTGCCACAGGAAGTAAGCTGTGGGCATCCCATACTGGACAACCTTTTGGACTTAGCACAAAATTGTTTTTATTTCTTAAGAAATGGCATCTGGGTCACGGTTTTATGGTTGCAATAATTATTTTTTTTCCAGGCCAATATATGTTAGAAAAGCTATGTTCTTTCGTTAAACATTATCTGGTTATTGACTCTCAAGTCAAGTGCAGTGAGGAAAATAGTACTTTTCTTACCGAGTACAAGACAGCAGATGCCTCTGTGGCTCAGCTGATATGGAGTATACCCAGCAGTCGCCCCAATCCAATTATACTGGATCACAACAGTTTGCCAGATGTGGTGTCAGCAACATGTGCATGACCTGGGCCCCCTCACCGCAAGGTTTGTTGCAGTAAGGAAGTTGCGATCGAGTGAAATTAAATTAAATTACTTAAAGGTGACAAGGTGAAAAAAATTCTATAGACTTGCTGATTTAGTGCTTTAAACAAGCAGCTCTTTGGTATGACTTGCTCCTTAAAAATAGTTATTTGTAATATCTGGTGATCCAGTGACTTCCTCCTTCCCTACCATATCCAGTGAAACCAGATTTATTTCAAAGGCAAACCTTCCCAAAAAGGCTCTGAGCACCGTACAAGTTCAAATAACAAGCAAATGCAAAGACCACATTAAAAAAACTATACAAAAATAATTTTTTTGTTAAAATCAGCACAATTGCAAAGTAAAAGTTAAACATATATCAGATACCAAAGGCTTCAGAAAATGTATATATTTCAAGTAGTTTTGTGATCATAATCCGTACCATAATTTAACCACTTGTGCTGCAACCCAGGCCACCAGGATCAGCAGTGGAAGACTCACTTGCAGGATCAACATCACAATGTTCACTGAGTCTACTCTACTTCTGAGGCTACAGACCAGTAGTCCTTCATGACAGGACTCCAGATTCAGTGCTATTTCCCACTTGCGCAGGAGCGCTGATCAGTGCTGCTCAGAATACGAGTGAGGTATGTGTCTAGCAATAAAAAAGGCTTCATTTAGCATGTCTCATATGGCACCTTTAACTAATCTGCAGAGATTTCAAGATCAGAAACACATAGACATTCACATCCTAGTCTAGTAATAGCGTTAAACCTGACTATGCGGTAGGAGGTGGAATAAATGTATAGTGTCTGCTGTTGAAAGCTATGGAGCAGAAGTGTGAGTCTTGTCTTTCTGTCCTTCCAACTGACTGAGTATGGCCAGCTCTCCATGGTCCATTTACTCTGCTGCCTGTTACACTGTCTCTTTGTCGCCTGCCCAGATCAAGTCCTCACTGCTACCAAATCACAGTCCCTGCTCTCTTTGGGCACAGGCACAGTGTTTTTTTTTTTTTTTAATTGGCACCTGCTTGGGGAGACGTATATGTGTGTGTGAGGTGGGATTGCTGCCTTCACATTGGGGGAGGCACCATAGCAGGTTACAGAGAGCGTGAGTCTGGGGATGCTGCAACAGATCACAGAGGAGATGGATGTGCGCTGCAGCAGGATAAAAAGTAAAATAGTGGAAAAAAAAAGAGGCTAAATTATTAGTCGGGCTGAGCCTGCCCATGATTGTACCTTGTGTGCTATTTATTGTGTTTGTAGTAATTTTCACCTGAAAAGCGAGGTGGTACCTTACCTGCTCTTCAGCAGGAGATAGATCATTAGCAGCTAATGATCCATCTCCTGCTGATGAACAGGTGCCACCTTGCTTTTCAGGTGAAAATTACTACAAACATACCTCTCAAGTGCCCCTGATTTTCAGGGATGTCCCTGATTTTGCCTCAAAATTTTACTCTGTCCCTCCTAAAATGTGTGGTTTTGTGGCTAAACAGTGGGGGCTATAAGCACAAAACAATGTCAAGCATTAAAGTTACAGACTTGTTCTTCTTTAGAAAATGCATTTTGCACTAAGCCCCATATTCTACCAGCTTTCTGGGTGGATTATGGATATCTCAAATTTTGAAGATGTGTCCCTGATTTTGGTCCTTTGTCCCTGATTTTTTTGCCTTGTCCCTGATTTATGAGGCAGGAGGTTGAGAGGTAAATGACTACAAACTCAAGTGGACCTGAGAGGAATAACAAGGGAGCAGCATCCAGTACCCTCATCTTATCAATAACACATCATAATGAATCTGCTTTTTATTCCTTTTTTTGTACACTTACCAAGCTGGATGGATGTCTGGACAAGGACAGTCAATGGAGTCAACAGAATGAGTGGGGACACGACACCTACACACCGCAGTCCATGCAGTCACATTCCATTTGGGGAGTAGAAAGTGGTGGGTGCCACGCTTACTCGATGAGGCAATGATGACTACTATGAACATGAAGCATTAAGGCCTGTGACCCAACTACTCGGCAGCAGCTGAGCCTGATGTACTCCGGCGGCGACCGTCCCGGCTCACTCAGTGACTTGTTGCTTGCCTTTGGCTGCCTCTGCCTGACCTCGTTGTCGTTGTGTTCTACTGGTCTGGATGGATGGATTGGTGGTGAACCGACACTCAAGCAATCCCTCTCACTCTTCTGACTCAGGGCGGCAAATGTACAGAGGGTGTTGCACAGTGCTAGGCAACGTTCCCGCTCAGAACAGATGCACAGGACAGGAGGGAAATGTCATCACGTTTAGCAGGGGTCCGTGTGGTGCTGGCGGCCAGCCACTGTAATATCTTTTTCTTTGCCGTCCAAGTGGGGGGGGGCATCATTTATGCAACAGCAATGGTAGGACTGATGCATAAATAACTCCCCCCCAACCTGGATGGCAAAGAAAAAGGTTTTACAGTGGTGCCACATGGCACCGATAGCATCTTCTTAAGTGGCGATCTTCAGAAAAGGACGACAGGAGGGACAAATAAAAAAGATTAAAAATACTTTTCAGTGCTGCTCAGGCGGGCCCCCCTTAATGCAGGGCCCAGGAAAAAAGTCCCAGTTGTCCCCCCATAATGGTGGCCTTGGCACTGGATTCAGTTCTGGGTCCCGTCCTCTTCAATGTCTTCATTAGTGACATTGCAGAGGGGCTGGGGGGTAAGGTGTGCCTCTTTGCAGATGACACCAATATCTGCAATAGGGTAGACACTCCAGATGGGGTGGAAAAAAAATGAGAAGAGACCTAGGCAAATCGGAAGATCAGTCAACGGAGTGGCAGCTTAAATTAAATGAAAAAAAAGTGCAAAGTCATGCACTTGGGCTGCAGAAATCCTGGAGAGGAATACAAAATGGGGGGTGGGATACTAACAACAGCAAAAATGGAAGGGAACCTGGAGATAAACATAACAGACGACCTGAAGGTGGCCAAGCAACGTGAAAAGGTGGTGGGGTGGGCCGAAGGGATACTGGGGTGCATAGGGAGGGTCATCACCAGGAGAAAACAGGAGGTGATGTTGCCACTGTACAGACAATTGGCTAGGCCACATCTGTAATACTGTGTTCAGTTCTGGAGACCTCATCTCCGCAAGAACATTGACAGAATACAGGCAGTCCAGAGAAGGGCAACAAAAATGATGAAAGGATGGCACCAGAAAACATATGAGGAAAGACTGAAATACCTCAATATGTATACCCCGGAGGAAAGGAGGGAGAGAGGGAATATGATAAAGACATTCAAGTGCCTCAGGGGAATCAACAAGTCCAGGAGGGCAGCGTCTTTCAAAAAAAAGATATGTGCAAGAAAAAGGGGTCATAATATGAGGCTAGAAGGGGGAGACTCAGGGGAAATACGACAAAGTATTTTTTCACAGAAAGGGTAGTGGATGCATGGAACAGCCTCCCAGAGGAGGGTATATGGGCTAAAATGATTGGTGTGTTCAAGAATGCATGGGATAGACCAAAGGCAACCCTAGTGATAGGAAAGAGATGGTAAGCTGCTGATAATTTATGATCAGGAGTTAATTAGGTATGGAAATGGGCTTACTAGGTGGGACAGGCTGTCCTTATCTGCTGTCAAAAACTATGTTTCTTAATAAAATTGTCAGTGTTTTGTATCTGAATTCAGAAGCAGCATCTTTATATCAGAGATGGTGAGTGCTAGATTCTGTTGTGGTTGTACTATATGATTGATCTTTAAGCACCCCATCGCAGTGCGACCTCCTAGTTGTGTACCAATGTCTCCAAGTCTACAGTATGTCTGGTATGTTGACAGCCCCCATCATTCTCACATCCCCTTTAGCTACACTGCAAGCCCACTCTCCCCCTAGCTCCTGATCACTCAGCCTCCTTATTCTGATTTAGAGGTCTGTATATAACCCCTACCCTCAGGCACTTACAAGATGGAGTAGTCAAGTTTACCCTGAGTGACTCCATCCCAGCATTGGCCCTCCTAATCCACCCTTCATCCATTATCGTTATGTTATCTTTTATAAAAAGGACCACCCCTCCTCCCTTTGCCTATTTGCCTGTCCTTTCTAAACAGAGTGTACCATGGGATCACCAGAGCCCAATCATTCTTTCCCAATGCCCAGGTTTCTTTGATGGCCACCATATCTAGTCCGACATGAGCTATAAGGGCCTGTAGTTCACTAACCTTATTTTCCAGGCTACTAGCATTTAGTCAAACCACCCTCTAACCACTGTTCTTTCCTTTTCCCTGACCTTTTCTGACTGACATCTCCTGCCCTGTAGTCCTGACTGTCAGTCCTCTAGAATCCCCACCTGATGCTGGATGGAGTAATTATAATATTCCTGATGATGTCCTCTTCTGATCCCTTGACTGTGATGGATCCTTGGCTGGGAAATCTATGCTGTCTTCAAGATGTTTATTGATTCATTTATTTATTTCAAAACATTTCATCAGGAAAGACTTACTGAGCCAATAACAGCTCATTTCCAGATGTGTCTTTGGGGGGAAAGGGAATGAGCAAGGTCATAAACAATGGTTTCCAAGAGGTAGCACTCAAACATGCCTCAGAAGTCACACAGCCTATCCACAATTCTGAAATGCAATCCACAAAGCCGGGTTAACTGAGAAAGGATGTCACACACTCCAGCAAAGCTTTGGAGAAGATAAAGACTTCTATTTTAAAATGAACAAAGTGGCAGTGGCACCTCCTACTACCACCAATGTTTTGTGCCAAAATCAAGCACTTTTTCAAGGCCTTGGAAGAGCATTTGATTTTGGTGTGAAATGCTGGTGGCAGTACGAAGTGCCACTGCCATTTTATTCATTTTTAAATAAAAGTCTCTATCTTGCATCACCATATTTCCTGGGCATATAAGGCAATACAACCCTTTTGGGAAAAGATACAAGAGGTCCTGAAGGACATATTGCAAAAGGAATTTCCAATTCAACGCACCAACTTAGTACTGGTGTTTCCGTTCCGACTCTCCCTAAAACCCTCAGAAAGGAAGCTGGTACTGATGCTTCTGGTACCAGCTCATAAGAGTACTACAAGTCAGTGGCTTCATGAGTAAGTCCCAACACTTACTGAAAGGATAAAAAAGGTATCAGAGATAAAATGTTAGCAGATCTGAATGCTTGTATTTACCTGCCTGCAGAAAAAAGACTGGAAATTCCATCTCCTTGGGAACAGCTTGGACAGGAGAGAAAGAAGAGGGCCTCTGCGAGTCACCAAGAGGACTAGATAAGGGACAACAATAAACAGAGATGAACTGAAATGAACAGGGAGGACATCGAATGAATGATCTGAGACCTAGAGGCAGTAGGAGACAAGTTCTCACAGAAGGGTGACAATAACCCATTTAACATTAATTCTTAAGGGATTTGTAAAAAAACACTGGTACACTAGGATGTGGATGTTTTAGTCAATGAAGATAGAGAAGGACCTGAAAACTGATATACCAAGTTGTCCTTAGTTGTTTGAAAGAGCACCTACTGTAGTTATATCATAACATGGAACAGAGTATGCTCACTGGTGTAGTCTTTGTGGATTATATCTTGATCACTCCCTCTTATACATCAGGGTCACACATCTGTGTCTTGGTCAGCCCACAGAAAACTGGTTCACCAATTATTTGGCAGATCAGAAACAAATAGTGAAGGTAAGTACTCAGCCATACTCTAAATGAAGTATGGAGTACCATAAGGATCCATTTCAGGACCCTTGTTGTTTTCTCTTTTCATTAATGATTTGCCCTTAATATGTAAAAACACCAAAGTAATACTGCATGCTGATGACGTGGTACTGTATACAGCCTAGAAGAATATGAATGTGCCACAAAACATCTTTCAAGCTAAATTAAAATGGATGGTGAACTGATTCAGGGATAGTAACCTTGTTCCAAATAAAAAGAAAACAAAGAGTATGTTTTTTCTGTATGGCACAAAAGTACAAAACAAACAGAAATAACTTTTAAATAAAACATAAATGAAACAGAAAGTCTGGAAGTTGTTGATAACTTCAGATATCTTGGCATCTACCTGAACTCAAGATTAACACGAATCACAAATTACTCACATCACAACACAATTGCATAACAAACTTGAGGCACTATGGGCTCCATTTTCAAAACGTTAGCATGACACAAACTGGGTTTGTGCCATGCTAACCTGGAATGGTGCCAGCTTTCAGGGATGTGCCAATGTTCAAAGGGCACAGATGCATGACACACTGCCAACAGCACTGTCGCACACAATATTGTGCTGCGCCTACGCCAGTGAGGGTTCCCTCATGCATATGTGGTGCAGCACAATATTGAAAGTGTTCAGAAGTGTTAAACAACCACCAGCAGTGGCAACATTAAATGCTTCTGAAACCCAGCCCTTGAAAGTGCGCAGACCTGTCTGACCACTGTCAAGGGCTGCTGTTCTTGCAGTTCAGCGTCCCTCCCTAGCCTTGACCCCTTCCCCAGTATTATATTTACTATCATTGATGGTGGTGTGGTCACTCTCCAGCCTCAATCTCTTCCGCGGTATTGTATTTATTATCATTGGTGGTCTAGTGGTCCCTCCCCAGCCCCAATCCCTTCCCTGGTATTGTATTTATTATCATTGGTGGTGTAGTGATCCCTCCCCAGCTGCGATCCCTTTCTCAGTATTGTATTTCTAATCCCTGGTGGTCCAGTGGTCCCTCCTCCTCCTCCCTCCCCCATTTTCCAATCACCATCCTCACTGAAAGAAATACATTCCCTGGTAGTCTAGTGGCCTTCCACTACCAGCAGGTAGTGACCCACCATCCCGCTCCCCCAAAACCCGACCTGTGCCAATGACTGGCACATCCATCCTCACACCGCCACTGCCATACACCGACTGAACTGTCAATGAGCATGTACAGTACAAAGTACACACTCGCTGGTTTACCAGGGAAGGGATCGTGGCTGGGAGGGAGCACTACATCATCAATGATAGTAAATATAATACCAGGGAAGTGGTCCAGGGCTTGGGGGGGAACTGGCCCTGCACACTCGAGCTGGGCGCTCACATGCAGATGAGCCCATAATGGGCATGCAGATGGCCCCTTAGTGCCATGCATGCCCAATGGGCTAATTTGCATGTTTGGGCTGAAATTTCCTCATGGGTGCCACAGCGCTCACCAGTGTGCATCACACTTTACTCCTATTGGCGGTCTTCAGTCCCGGCCCCTGGTAGTGTTGTGCCAAACATGGCAACCGCTTGCTGTGAGCTGTGCTACCGGGGTCTGATATTCAAAGAGATAGTGCAGTCAGGTCAGATTGAGCTATCTGTTTGAATGTGGTGTCAGAGCCAGCTGTCACTATACTTTTGGGAGGCACACCATTTTATGCATGCAGCCGGCTGACTCTGAATATGGGAACCTATATGCCTTGAAAGATTATCTCACTGATGAGATGAGAAGAGTCATCAACTAGAGCAGTCTGCTCTGACTAATCAAGTATGGGAGTGTTATATGGGGAAGGATATCTAAGAAAATCCAAACAAAAAGAAAATCCCTGTACAATTCAATCTGCAGATTTGCTCTAGTGGCAAAGAAACTAGAACATCATTGTGTACTGTACAAAAAATTGAAGTGGTTACCCTTAAAAATGCTCGAATAATGGCTCACAAGATGATTAAAAAGGGGGAGAGGGACTCCTGTCCAATATTATTAACCCTTAGACTGTCGACAGAATTAGAACCTTTTGGAGTTCTGGATGAATATTATCAGTCTGTGACCCTGTAAGGGTTAAAATTCAAACTAGCATAAACAAATCTAAGATCCTCTGATGCACTGTTGTGGATGTTACCCCAGTTCAAGACCACAGCAGACCAAAAACCTGAAACAACATGCCTATTGAAGTAAGACAGGCCAGAACACTGTCACAGTTCAAGGTATTTTACAAGCAGTACTTATTTAATGCACTCATTTGATTTACCATACTACTCACAAATTTGAATGTTGCACTATTTGTTGTGCAGTGTTGAATTCTGAACTGTTCCCACCCACTTCATGATATTTAAATGTTTCTGTTTCTATTACATTATTGTATATTAACATCATGATAAGTACACGACTGCATTTATGGATAGTAAATGCTGTTAATAAGGTGTCATGGGATCACGTGATGCTCAGCTAGAAACAAGACGTGTTTTGGTGAGCTCCGCTATCCCTCCGCAATTTCAAGACTGAATTATCAACTCCTGCCTTCAAAGCTCCAATCTATCTTTAAATTTTCAGTTCTGTCTAAAGAAGGAATTAGGTGGCGAGTTCTACTTACTATAGAAGAAGAAATGGAAACCTCTGTGCCTCCTTCCACACTAGATATGCAGGCCACCCAGGATCTGACCCAAGATTAGAGGCCAAGCGGCCACGTCACAGCTCATCTCCCCAGCAAGATGCAGCTGAACTATCCCCCTCGCATGTCTATTCAGAACTTTCTGCACTTAATGAAGCTATCCTCAATTTGATCAGGGAAGTAGCTGAAAAAAAAACAGTGCTTGTACAGCTTTTCTGTAGGGTTGCAGATACTGAAGTCAGAGTGGGATCAATAGAACATGTTCAAGAAAAAAATCCAGCCTGAAATTGTTGCTCTTAAGTGTACGACAGTGAAGCTCGAAGAGCGTATCAATGATCTGGAGGGGAGGAACTGCTGCAACAATTTAGTGTTACAAGGTTTACCTGAAGGTGAGGAAGGACCCAACACCATTCAGTTTTTACAAAAATTCCTCAGGAAAACTGTTGGGGACTCAGTACATGGCCCAGAATATGTAATCAAGCGAGCTCACTGCTTGTTAAGAGCTAAGTCTCACTCTTCTGATCCTCCTTGGCCGATAATCTTCAAATTGTTAAATTACCTTGACAGACAGCATATTTTGAAAGAAGCGAAGAAACTCTCTGCGATATTATGGGAAGGTAAAAAGCTTCGTATAGCACCTGATCTCACCTACAAAACCCAACAACTGCGTGCTACCTTTCAACTAATCACTTTCAAATTGTGGGCTGTGGGAGTTAAGCACAGAATTCTTTATCCAGCCAGATTAGAGGTCACTTTTTCGATGGAGCTAAACGTTTTGACACAGCTGAGGTTGCCCTGACAGCCCTTCTGAAATCTTTCCCGGATTTGTTTGCAAAATGAGAGATGTGCTGGGGACATGCTGCTGTTAAACTTGGGAACATGGATCCTATTTCTTGGTATATCTTGATTTGATCAACTGAAGCAAGTGAATATGAAAGAACTCTTATGTTGCTCTTCACTAGGAACTTGTAATAGATTTGAGTAATCTTTCGTTAACTGTGTTTCCTTTCAGCCAGTAACGATAGGGAGTGAAGACTGTCATTTTAGAAGGAGCTCCCTTCCTGATGACTCTACTTTTTTGATGGCATTTTAACATTGCTTTTTTAGTCCATTAAAACTCAGGTTGCTCCCCCAACTCCTGCTTCACTACTTTGCTGTTAATGGCTGCTACTTTTTCAAGGATTTTCATAGATTTGTTTTATTTGTCTTGCTTAGAGGATCAGCAGGTCTGGTTGCTGGATTTTTCTTTTTTCCTTTTATTTTCCCTATTACTTTAACTCATTCTAGTGAAATGTAACAGGAGCTCATAGCCACTAGAGGTTGCTATTATCCTTTTATTTTTTTTATTTTTTTTTTTAATTATTATTACACTTTATTATTGACTATTATGGTGACATTGGCATACTACCAACATGCAAACAAGT
Source organism: Neoceratodus forsteri (assembly GCA_016271365.2). Classification (NCBI taxonomy): domain Eukaryota; kingdom Metazoa; phylum Chordata; order Ceratodontiformes; family Ceratodontidae; genus Neoceratodus; species Neoceratodus forsteri. The sequence goes on along the minus strand of CM057451.1, from coordinate 808,549,086 downwards.
GTTCCCCTGTGGAGTGGGGATATAATCATTCATTTTAAGGGGGCTGTCTAAAGATTTAATGCATTATGGTACAACCTATTTACATTCTATGGCATATTATTTAGAGCAGTAATCGGGTACTCATTTGCTTAAGTTAACAGATTATGGATGCTTCTCAGACAGCTACTATGGGGAATGAGAACTGTCACTTTAGAAAGGGCTTCCCCGTGACCCTGTCTTTTTGGTTTTTATTTAGCTAATCATTTGATACTTTCTTCATTTTATTTAAATTTAAGATGCTTCTTAAAGTTTTTCACCAGACTGTTAATTGGATGCTACATGCTTAAGGACCTCGACCAACACATCTTATATGTTTAACTCTTGAGATCAACAGGTCTGGCTATTTGGTCACTACTACCCTTTACTTTATACTATGTCTTTCTATTTTATTTTTGAATACTAAGGCATTGTTTTCATGTTGCAAATAGGCAAACGTATCCCCCTTCGGAGTGGGGTTGAATTTAATTCTTTTTTAAGAAATCATCCAATGTTTTAATGTCATTAGAGACATTTTATTTCTATTTTACGTCATATAATAATTAAAGTAGAAATTGGGTACCCAATTGCTTAATTTAGCAGGACAGGAAGGATGTATAGTATACTGCATTTTCCTTCCTTCTTTCTTTGTAGTGACCACTGGAAACTCTTTACCTCAAACGAAATTGTACATAGGGGAGTTGGAAATGTTATTTCTCCTTGATATTTTCATGTGGACGATCGTGTGCTCACCCCCCTGATGATCATCGTGGTCATTAGCAGGGGGAGTAGGCTCAGGGCCAGGTGGAGTTTATTGTACATAGTTTCTGTGATCTTTGTTAAATTTACTATTCTGTTTGTGTTTTGGATGGTTGAGAGGGTATTGGAGGGTGGAGAGAGAGGGATGGGGTGGGGGAAGGAGCAGCATAGCCACACATACTTAGCTACTTCGGGGATCTTTTGGATTTCAATATGGCATACCTGGTAAGGCTCGTTTCATGGAATATAAAAGGAGGAAGCGATAACAATAAAAAATACATGATTTTAAAACACTTAGCAAAATACAACCCAACAATAGCCTTCCTTCAAGAAACCCATTTACTAACTGACCAACTAAGTACTCTCCAAAAATGTTGGGTTGGACAAGTATTTGGAGCAGGATTCAGCTCAAGAAAATGAGGAGTGGCTATTTTGATTGCTAAAGGAATTTTTTTTACTGCCTCAGAAGTAATTTCAGACCCGGAGGGTCATCATGTTATTGTACACGGTCTACTTAATAACGTATAGGTTGTTCTAGACTCAGTCTGTGGACCCAATATAGATTCCACTTCTTTCTTTTCTCATCTACTTACTGTATTAGGCCCATTATTCCATCATCCACTCATTTTAGGGGGTGACTGGAACATAGTTCAGACTAATGATATGGATCGGCCTCACAACCGTGGTATGGATACCTCACCTGCGCAAAGAGCGTTGCATGAATTGATCTCTTCTGCAGGGCTAGTAGATCCCTGGAGGATATTATACCCTGATACAAAACACTTTAGTTTTTATTCTGCAACTCATAATAGTTTATCTAGAATAGACTTTTTCCTTCTTAGTCAACAATTGAGTCCTTCCATACTTGAAGCTCAAATCCATCCCAGAGTACTTTCAGATCACTTCCTCATATCAGTGGATGTGGCCTTTTCAAAAATCCTCCTTAGACCACACACATGGTCATTGAATAACTCAGTTGTAAAAGACCAACTAGTAGTCTCCGGTCTAATTTCTTCCAGAACTCTATCCAGGAGAATCTAAATTCAGTCCCAGCAGTGGATAAAATTTGGGTGACTCTGAAATCTACATGGAGAGATGAGTTTATAGGAATCACCTCAACCCAAAAAAAGGAAAAGTTATCACAAATGAATCAATGCCTGGACAGAATTCACACATTGGAAAGTATAGGACTAGATAAGATATCAGAGTTAGATAAACAAGAACTCACCCACCTACAAGCTTATTATTCTAGTCTACTTTTGAAAAAGGTGGAAACGGCAGCTTCCTTAGCAAAAGCTACCTATATAGGCCAGGGGAGCAAAGCAGGTAAGCTGCTAGCCTGGCACTTAAAGCAGCGTTCATCTTCTAAATGGATTTCAGCAATTAAGCGCTCTCAGGATGGATCTATACTAGTGGACCTGAGTGAGATGTTAGTAACATTTAAAGATTTCTACCAGTCTCTTTATTCTTCTCACCCACTTTCACCTTCTCAACTTCAGGCAATTTACAGTTTTCTCCATAATTCTAATCTCCCACAATTAGCTTTGCCATCTCGAGACCTTCTGGAGAGGCCGTTTACTTTGGAAGAAATCAACTCGGCCATCAATGCTTTAAAACCTGACAAGGCCTCTGGCCCAGACGGTTTTACTGGTTATTTCTATAAGAACTTCAAGGCTCAGCTTGCCCCCCCCCCACTCCACCTTTTCAATTATTGAGATACTTCGGATGTAACTGAATCCTCATTGTTCGAGGCAAGAATTATTCTCATTCCCAAACCAGGAAAATATCCTACTATTATACGTAATTATAGACCAATTTCTCTCCTGAATGTAGATATTAAAATATATGCAAAGGTCTTAGCAGAAAGGCTAGTGAAGGTCTTGACTTCTCTTCTAGGACCAGAGCAAGCAGACAGGGATCATTTCAAGAAACTTTTTCATCTTATTTCTGCATCCATGGAGCCCAGCCTTGAAGTGATGTTGGTCTCCCTGGATGCAGAAAAAGCATTTGACAGAGTGGCTTGGCCTTACATTTTTACTGTCCTATCTTATTTTGGCATTCCTGAATGCTTTTATCAAGCGAATCCAGGTTCTTTACAGTTCCCCTTCAGCAAGGCTATTATGTAATAACCATTTATCTGACCCTTTTATTTTATGTAGTGGTACTAGGCAGGGTTGCCCTCTGCCCCCTTATTTGTTTAACCTGTCTATTGAGCCTTTGGTAAGGTCTCTTAACCAGATACAGGGTATCAAAGGAATACCACTTGGTGACTTAAATCTTAAATTATCCTTTTTTGCAGATGATTTACTCTTACACCTTACAGATGGCAGACAATCCCTCTCATTAGCATTAAAGATTATAGAACAATTCAGTGTGTTTTCAGGATATAAGTTAAATAAGGGGAAAATTACGGTGTACTCTCTTTCTGGTTTGATAAATAAAGCGCATATCACTGACATGGGCCTGCTCTGGAAAGGTACAACGATCACATTTTTGGGCATTAGAGTTTCAAAAGACCTATCCAGGCTTAAAGATTAAAACTTAGATCCTCTTTTAAAATTGATACAAGAATATTTGGGAAGATGGAAGAATTTACCACTTACCTTCTGGAGCAGGGCCAATATAATTAAGATGGTTACACTTACCGGAATATTTTATCCTCGATCTAATCTTAACATATACCTCCCCAAGTCTTTTTTTTTCAGCATTACATAGAATTTGCTGTGACTTTATTTGCAATGGGAAGACCCCACGTATAGCCTATTTGAAATTGACTAATTTGAAGGCTATGGGAGGCTTAAGACTTCCGGATTTTTTCCTTTATTATCTAGCTATCCATGTGCATAGATTCTCGCACTGGTTTAAGCTAGGAGCAGATTTGCTGGATACAAATAATTGGTTACAGTTAGATTATAAATATGTGACTAAATATAAAGTTTCTTTAGCTGCAGTTTTATTTAACTCATGGAAGGTAGTCCCATCAGCACTGCAGGATTCACCGATTGGATGGAACATCAAAGCATTCCAACAACTGTGTACATTAATCAGATACAGTCCAAAGAAGGATATCACCCAACCTTTGTTAAATAATCCTAATCTAAAGATAGTGAACAAAGTTATTCGTTTAAATGAGTAGCCAATGCAAGAACCTCTAAAGTTAAAAGATTTAACCCAAGGGAACTCATTACTTTACATTTTCGCTCTTTGACATAAATTTAGCTTGTTACACAAATCAAACCTTTTTCTGGTTTCAAGTTCGCCACTGTGTAAGTAACCTATTGGGTAGACCCCCATGGTCAGATAAGATTGGTACCCTTTTAGACTCCCTCCATGTTATAGCTAAAAATCCTAAACCAATCTCTAAACTCTAGGATGAGCTTCTTAATCACTCATGGATTGGTATTTCTCCGGTAGCATACTATTGAAAATATACCCATGATATTTCTTTCTCTGATACCACATGGATGCAGATTTGGACTGATAACTTTGAGTTAATTAAACAAGATCGAATAAGTAATTTACAATTCAGAATCCTCCATAATCTATACTATTCTCCCAGCAAATTGTATAAAATAGGTAGGATAGCTTCCCAGAAATGTCCAGATTGTAGACATGATGACGCTACATTATACCATAAACTCTGGACTTGTTCTAAAATACAAAATTTTGGGGATACAGTTAAAAGAAAGGTTGCAGATTACCTCAGTATATCTGCCTTTTTTTCAGTGGAGACTTGCGTCTTGGGGTTATATAACTCTATTCTGACTGTTTTTCAGAAAAAGTAAGTTGCTATGATTTCTCTAGTTACTAAATTGTTAATCGTAAGGCATTGGAAAGATGATTGGATCCCTTCATATCAGGAATGGTGGGCAGAACTCCTCACTGCCTTAAATGCTGAGAAAAGTATTGCTAAAATCTCTCAGTCATGGAGTACATTTCAAAGATGTTGGAGCCCCCTTTCCCTAATGCTCAAAGATAAATTTGGCTTTTAAAGCTTACCCTTTTAACCCTCGCTTTCTTTCTTACTTTTTTTGCTTTCCTCTTTCTCCTCCCTGTATGTACCAAGGTATACTGTATTTTCTGTCCCACCTATGGAAGCTGTTACAAGGTACTAGCTGTGTGTGCTCTGGGAGGGAGGGATAAAGGTGTGGGTGGGTGGGGTGGAGGACTGTCTGTGACGTATTGTCCTTCTTTTGTTTTCTTTGGCCATGAACGGTGATTTGTATTGTATTGTACCTTTTTGTATCAGAGGTCTTGTTTGTATAAGTTGTTATTTTACTGGAAAGTTGAAATAAACTTAATTGCAAAAAAAAAATAATAATAAGATGTCATGTACTGTACAACAAAATGTCTTGTTTCTGTCCTTCATGTCAGGGTTTTGCCTGTAAAAGGGTCACATGACCCACTGTACTCAGCCAGTTACCAAATGTTAACTAAATAAATAAATAGTTTGGCCATGTTAGCCATTTACAGCATTAACAACAGGAGAACTGCATCAACATTTACAAATACTATATGCTGTGCAGAGTGTTTTGATTTATGTGTGTAGTCCTTGCTTGTCCTTTCGTTTGCTTGCTGTTATGATTTTTTTCTATATTTGTCTACTTGTTTTATGGTCCTCGGGAATCTTCATGCTTGCTTCTTTATTATCTTTCCTCTTCTAGCAATGTCTCATGTCCCATGTGGCAGTAATGTGTTGCAGACCATTGAATCAGTGAGTTGAGACTTTTGGCTCTGTCTGCAGCTGCACTTTGTTGTTATGCACCTGTTGTCCTGGCCTCAACTAACTCTAATCCAGTCTCTTAGTTTTCAAGGTGTGTGTCTAGGTCTAGCCAGCAGAAGTGAGTGTTTTATTTCTTTCATTTTCTTTTCATCAAACCACACTTAACCTTAAAAAAGCACAGAAGCCACCCTAGATCATCAATGCAATCATTAGTGAAGACTCTAGCTGTTTCCATATAGAATAGCCCCATCAATTATCCCTCAGGTGTTTGTCAAACTGTGAATGCAACCTTTATTAGTGCTTGCTGCATAGGGAGATGCACTCAACACAGTTTTGTTGCTGTAAACTGGACAGCAGGCTAGCTCTCACTGAATCAATGGTCAATGTATTACTGCCATGTGGGACAGGAGGCATTGTGGGAAAGGAATGATAGTAAAAGATGCAAGCATGCAGCTCCACAGAGGCCATGTAACACATAGACAAATGCAGAAAAAATTTCCTAACAGCAAACAAAGGAAAGGAAGCATTAAACTACACATACACAAAAATCAAAACTCTCTACACAACAGTTTGTTGCACATGTTGACTGTAATTTTGTTTTCCTTTAATTAAAATGTTGACTGTCTTTTTCCTTTAATTAATGTCTCAAGAGGTGCTATAAGTACTGAAATGGGTTGTAGGCCATTACCAAATGAATTTTAGAAAAGTATTAATGTATTTTTATGTCTACTACTGAACTGAAATCATGTAACAGGAGAGCTGTGCAGAATATAAAATTCTGCTGTTAGAATGCCCATGGGATTACCATTCTGATTCTGTGGACTGTTATGGAATTTCAGAGAATTTGCATGGAAATTCTGTGGAATTTCACCAAATTTTAAATTGCAGTTATTTTAGTCTAATTTTTAAAGTATGTATTCCAATTATACTGACCTTGGCAGGTTTACTGATACTGATGGTTTGTATAAGTGAGCCAAATTTCAGACCCTAGACTGAGCAGAAGCAGGGTTATAGGGGACCAAACATTTAATCTAAATTTAATTTTCAGGTTTTTTTTTCATCTAATTTTAAAATTTCTTATCCAAATTTTTAAACTGTTTCAGGATTTAAAGAAATACTACTAGGCTGTTATACTAGGATTAGAATGGTAGAATGGGTCCATATTAAACCGCTCCCCACCTTAGTGGGACCATTTCAAACCATTTTGTGTTGTGAATGTATCAATAGCCTTTTTAATGTCCAGTATAGTACCGCTGGTCACTACCTTACTCGGTAAAGTATTCTATATTCTACCAGCTCTATTTATGAAGGAAATATATCTACTGTTTCTGATTTAATTTGCATTCTATGTCCGCTCAATCCTATTGGTTAATCCTGAATTTCAATGCCTACCTCTCCTTTGAGTTCCTCATCTTTTTATATTTTATACATGGTCATCAAATCACCCCTAATTATTCTTTGTTCTAATGTAAACAATCCTGATCTTTTCAGTCTTTCAGAATAACTTCCTCTATCTATGGCTCCAATCATCCTAGTGTATCTTCTCTGGACTGTCTCTAATCTTTTTATTTCACCCTGTGTGTAGGGGCTCCACAGCTGTGATCCATAATCCATATAAGGTCTTATATATGTTTTATACAGCAGCAATAAACATCCCATTGATTTGCTTACACCATCCCCCACAGAAAGTTGGTCAACAAACTGGGAAGCACGGGGTGGTGGACAAGATAACTAGATGGGTGGAAAACTGGCTAGCAGACAGGACCCAATAGGTGGTAATTAATAGGGTGCACTCTACAACAGGGTGGGTGACAAGTGGGGTGCCCCAGGGGTCAGTGTTAGGACCGCTCCTCTTCAGTATCTACATATGTGACATAACGAATGAACTGGAGGTATGGGTGGCTCTTTCTGTGGATGATATGAAAATCTGCAATAAAGTGGACACTGAAGGAGGGGTGGAAGACATAAGAAGGGATCTGAGGGAACTGGAGGAGTGGGTGGAGACCTGGCAACTAAACTTCAACTTTAAGAAGTGTGCTGTCATGCACCTGGTACACAAGAACCCGAGGGTAGGTTACAAAATGGGGGGGGGATCAGGACATTGGAGCAGGAGAAGGACTTGGATATAGTAGTCACCAATGACCTTAAGGTGGGGAAACAGTGTGCTGGGGGTGGGGAAGGCATATGGGATGCTGGCAAGTATAGGCAGGGGAATCACCAGCAGGAGGGGGAAAGTCCTGGTGCTCCTGTACCAGGCTATGGTGAGACCACACCTGGAATATGGAGTGCAGTTCTGGAGGCCTTACTTGCTCAAGGACACAGATCTGATCAAAAGGGTTCAGTGAAGAGTGACCAAGATGGTGCGAGGGATGAAAGGCATACCACATGAGCAGAGATGCAAAGAGCTGGGGTTGTACACACTACAGAATAGAAGGAAGAGAGGGGGACATGATAGAGACCTTCAAATATGTTAAAGGGACAAATAAGCTGGGCCCGGGGAGTTTATTCCAAATGAAAAAGGGCACCATGACAAGAGGGCATGGCCTGAGACTACAAGGAGGACACTTCAGAGGGAATGTGAGAAAGCAGTTATTCACGGAGAGGGTGGTGGATGCCTGTAATGGGCTTCTGGATGAGATTGTTGGGGTGGAGACAGTGACAGGATTCAAGAGGGCTTGGGACAAGCACAAAGGTTTACTAGGGAGTGGGGTGGGTAACCAAGGAGGGAGGCAGGTAGTTTAGCATAGGGAAAAGGGCAGACTGGATGGACCATGGGGTCCTTTTCTGTCATCAAGTTCTATGATTCTATGAACTCCTCTTTATGTTCTTTATCACATAATTTGATTTCTGTATAATTGTTGTTCCATGATGTTTAAAACTTGGATTGTTATCAATTATAATTCCACAATCCTTTTCTTCGGCTGCTCTTCTTATGGGTCTCCCATTAAATGTGTAGGATATAGCATGATTCAGCTTTCCTAAGTCCGTTACAGTACATTTATCCATACTAAAAGGCATCAGATTTATTTTTGCCCATGTTTCAATTTTGGACAAATCTTCCTTCATTTTAAGCTGCTGTGCTTCTGTATCTACTGGGTCGCCCAATTTAATATCATCTGCAAACTTGATGACATGATTGGTTATGCTTTGGTGTAAGTTACTGATGAATAAGGCAAAAAGTACCAGACCTAACACAGACCCCTCTGGGACCCCACTGACCACTTCTATTGGGTCTGAGTATTTGCCTAATACTTGAACCTTTTGGATTCTTGTGTTAAGCCAGTTTCTAGTCCAGGTTATACCCTACTGTCTGTACCTATTCTTGTAATTTTTTGCCAGTAATTTTCTATGGGGGACTTTGTCATAAGTTGTCTGGAAGTCAAGGAATACTATGTCCATAGCTATGTTATTGTTCAAATTTTTGTTTATGTGCTCATAAAAGCACAAATGATTTGTTACACATCCCGTTGTTTTTTTCTGAAACCATGCTGTTTACTGTCCATATATCCCAACTTTTGAAGGTTATCTTCAATTTTAGTTTCAAAATACTTTCCACAATTTTTCCCAGGACAGCAGTAAGATTTACTGGTCTATAATTTGATGTGTCAGCTCTGTACTCTTTCTTGAAAAGTGGGACCACTATTGCCTGCTTCCAATCATCAAGGTTGTCAATGGACTACAGGACCCAAGGCTGCATGGTTTCACCAGGGGGAGGTCATGTCAGACCAACCTCATTGAATTTTTTGACTGGGTGACTAGGGAGGTGGATCAGGGGAGGGCAGTGGACATGGCCTATCTGGACTTCAGCAAGGCCTTTGACACTGTGCCACATAGAAGACTATTACACAAACTGGGGAATAAGGGTGGGCAGGACAGTAGTGTGGTGGGTAGGTAACTGGCTGGGTGGCAGGACACAGAGGGTGGTGGTAAATGGCTGTCACTCCACAGAGGGAAGAGTGACCAGTGGGGTACCACAGGGATCAGTGCTGGGACGGTCCTATTAACATCTTCATCAGTGACATTGCACAGGATCTAAAAGGCAGAATTTCACTGTTAGCTGATGACACAAAGCTCTGTAACAGAGTAGACACACAAGAGGGTGTAGACAGAATGAGAAGGGACCCGCAGAAACTTGAAGAATGGTCAAGGGTTTGGCAGTTGAAATTCAATGCAAAGAAGTGCAAGATAATGCATATGGGGCACAAAAACCCTGGCACAATATATCAGTTGGGGTGAGGATATAGCATGCACCAAGCAGGAAAGGGATCTTGGGGTTGTCATCTTCTGATGACCTCAAGGTAGGGAAACAGTGTGACAAGGCATCAGGTAAAGCAAATAGGATGCTGGGATGTATAGGCAGGGGCATCACCAGCAGGAAAGAGGAGGTCATAATTCCGCTATACAAGACACTAGTGAGGGCCCCACCTGGGTACAGTGTACAGTTCTGGAGACCATACCTACGTAAGGACATAGACAGGGTAGAGAAGGTTCAGAGGAGGGCAACAAAGATTGTGCATGGGTTGCATCACAAGTCCTATGAAGACAGGTTGAAGGAACTGAACATGTACTCCCTGGAGGAGAGGAGGGAGAGAGGGATATGATAGAGACATACAAGTATCTTACAGGAGGAACAGGGTGCAGGAAAACACTATTTTTAAGCGAAAAGATGTTTCAGGACTAGAGGGCATGGGATGAAGTTGGAGGAGGATGATTCAGAGGAAACATGAGAAAGAATTTCTTCACAGAACGGGTGGTGGACAAGTGGAACACCCTGCCAGAGGAAGTGGTGGGAGCTGAAACAATCACGGGATTTAAGAATGCATGGGATAGACATAAAGGAATTCTAGAGGTCAGGGGTAAGGGGAAATAGACTTCTAGGAAAACAAACTGAACTTACAAGCTCAAATGGGCAGACTAGGTGGGCCATAGGCCCTTATCTGCCGACACTGTCTATGTATCTATGTATCTATGTATCCCCAGTTTGAAATGATGAACTGCATATTGCAGCTAAGGGTTCAGCAATCAATGTCCTAACTTCTTTCAAGTACCTAGCGCTTAGGTGGTCAGGACCCAATGAATGATGTGACTTTAACTGGCTTAAAAAAATATTAAATTTCTCTTGGACTTGTAGTTAAGTCTAGGCCCTGACAGGCATTAGTTTCAATCTTCTCCATTGCACTATACTTTTTTTCGTAGACTGTTCCAAAATACCTATTAAAGGCATTTGCTATGTCTTTTGAGATCCTTACCTCATTACCTTGAACTACCAAGGGACCTAGAAGATTTTCTGTCTTTCTTTGCTGATTTATGTATGTGTAAAAACCTTTACCATTATCCTTTCTGAAAGCTAGATTCATTTCAACTTTTCTTTTTTTAGTTTTAATAGTTTTTTTCAGTTTATTTAGTACAGTTTTATAGCAGTGCAGTGCTTCGTTTGTTCCCGTGCATTTCATTTTATCAAAAGCTCTTTTTTTTTAATTGTGCTTAATCTAAGGACTTTATTAGTACACCATGGGGGTATTTTACATCTTTTGTTATACATTTTTTATTTGGTATGTATTTATCCTCTAAATGTAAGAGTTTTTGCTTTAGTGTATTTCACATTTTTCCATGCTTTTACCCTCAAAACTTCTTCCCCAATCCCATTTACATAGTTCTTTTTTGATTTTAGTAAAATTTGCTTTATTGTAACTTTTAATAACTGTTGACCCTTAATATGTATCTGCTGATTTTTCATAAGAAATTTTACAACACTGTGGTCAATATTGCCTAAATGCTCATGCATCTTTATTTTTTTAATCAAATCATCCCTATTCGTTATAATTAGGTCAATTATTTTGTCATCTCTGGTTGGTTTGTGAACTAATTGACTTAGCCCTGACATTGCTAACATTTCTAAGAAATAGCTTGTGTTCACATTCCTAGAGGTACATTGCATGCAGTTAATTTCTGGGTGATTAAAATCCCCTGTGATAACCACATCACCTTCTGCCGCTATGTTTTCAATTTCTTGCTGCATAAGAATCTTTATTTTATTGTTGGTGTTTGGTGGCCTGTAGAATACACCCCCCAATTTTTTTTTGTCAGATGCTCCATGGACAACAGTCCATAATGATTCAATATACTCATTATCCATAGCATTATTGTACAAGGTGTTTTTTATTGTATCCCTAATATACATAGCCACACCTCCCCCTTTTTTGTTTTTTCTGGTCTTCGAATATAGTTTATACCCATCTATGTTAATATTCCAACTTGTTTCTGAATCCCACCATGTTTCAGTAATCATGCAAATGTTCACCTCTTTAGTAGCCATCATGACCTCCAGTTCTGTTTTTTTATTAGCATTAAGGTTTCTAGCATTTAATGACCATATCTTTTTGCCAGCGACCCTGCTCCTTCCAATTTTATGTTTTCTATCAGACCTTAAAATGACCTCAGAGGTTTTGCCCCCTCTCTCCCATCCTCTCAGTTTAAACATTTGTCCACAGTTCTTTTCAAAGCTAATCCTAACCTCCTACTCCCCTTCTTATTCAAAAAGAAGGGGAGCTCAGCTCGTCCATGTGGTTGTGAGGGCTAGGTGTGACATGGCCCTCCCCCAAAATTGCAAATCAACCCCCCAAGCAAGCCAAAAGGAGCAGCTTAGCTCATTGTGCAGTCATGAGGGTCAGGTGGGACACAGCCCTCCCCCAAAGCTGCAAGCCGACCCCCCCCAAACAAGCCAAAAGGAGCAGGTACACAATGTGTGAAAAGCGCAAAACAGACCAACAGTTCAAATTCTCTGTTTACATTCCAAGTTCAAATTTGGCCTTTTCAAACTGTCTGTGCCTTACTTTAATGGCTAAGAAAATGGACTATTCTACTTTTATTTAATGCCTTCTTTACTAAGTAAACAGACTATGAAACTTATTTCAGCCAGTATTTATCGGCATAACATTTCTGAGCTCTGAAGGGCTGTTATTGTTCCCTGTGTTGTGTACCCTAACTCTCATACGCACATCGGACAGTTTGGACAGTAGCTTTAAGCTTTTCTAGAGCTGTGTAAACTGGGGTTATGCCTAATTCATTTCTAACTACGAGAGGCTGCCTGCTGTGAAACAAAAAAAAAATACAAGATTAATTGGCCAAAGTTATTTTTAAACTGTTTTAGCAAGAAGTTAATTTTGTTGTTTGATTCAAACTACTTTATTATTTTTTTTTATTTACTATGTTTTTTGTCCGCCCCCAACATCAGAGCTTTCTGCCCTGGTCACGGTCCTCGCTGCTCTCCACTCCCATATGGCTGAGACTCCCTGGTTGGCCCCTTGGCTTACCTCCCAGGGCAGAGCTGCAGTACCTTCCAAGGTGCCACGGACATAGGTCTGGTCTGGGGAGCCGGCTGGGAGCTGATGAAGGTGCAGTGAGGTGGGCTTCATGGAGACACTGGCAACAGTGTTTTTTTCCCCTGTAGACTTGGGGGTGGGGACGTGCAATGATGATCTGCATCCACCCTGCCCCCAGACGTCCAGATGCCAGCTGCTTGTGGTTCCCCTGGCCTCCGCCAGGGGTCCCTCTATGCACCGGACATTCTCCCCACCCTCCCCCCAGAGAAGGACAGCATTCCATGGGAAGGTCCATCCTTCTCCGACGGCTGGCCCTCTGATAACCTGGGTCCATTCCCGAACCTGGGTCTCCGGCATCACAAGTGGAAATCCAATCTCTGTGCCGATGGGCTGGTCTGATTCAAACTACTTTATGTTTTCAAGTATGCAACTACTCATTTGGGCACCAGAAGTATTTTAATTCCCTGCTGAGTATTTCTCCTGTCCATCTTTAAACTGCAATAGGGATTTCTAGGGAACTGGTTGTACTTTGGTTACAAGTGTAATTATGTGTAGTCTAAACAAAAAAAAAAGTCTAAACAAAAATAAAACAGTTTGCACTGAGTGCAGAATTCCCTAGTTAGATCTCCCATCAGGACTCCCTGTTTAGCCCAAGCCCCTCACTCACAGTTTTCCCATTCTCCCAGTTCTGCTCATCCCTTCCTATGTTCCAGCCCCTCCCTCCCTTGTACCTGCATTAATCCTCGTTCTCTGTTCCTCCATAGCTCAGCTCATCGTGCAGTCGTGAGGTCCAAGTAGGACACGGCCCTCCCCCAAAGCTGCAAGCCAATCCCCCAACAGCCAAAAGGAGCAGCTCAACTTGTCATGCAGTCATGAGGGCCAGGTGGGACACAGGCCTTCCCCAAAGCTGCAAGTTGACCCCCCCAAGCAAGCCAAAAGGAGCAGGTATGTGGCATGTAAAAGGCGTGGAATGGATCTACAGTTCAGATTCTCTGTTTGGGCACCATGTTCAAATTTGGCCTTTTCAAACTATCTGTGCCTTACTTTCATGGCTAAGAAAATGGACTATTCCGCTTTTATTTAATGTCTTCTTTACTGACTAAGCAAATGGACTATGAAACTTATTTCAGCCTGTATTTATCAGCATCGCATTTCTGAGCTATGAGGGGCTGTTATTGCTCCCAGTGCTTTGGAGTTTAATTAACTGTCACATGCACATCGGGCAGTTCAGGCAGTAGCTATAAGCTTTTCTGGAGCTGTGTAAACTGCGGAGCTGTGTAAACTGGGGTTATGCCTAATTAATTTCTAGCTATGAGAGGCTGCCTGCTGCTGTGAAACCAAAAAAAAATCAACAACAAAAAATAATTTGCCAGTGTCCTTTTTAAACTACTTTAGCAACAAGCTGATTTAGTTGTTTGATTCAAACTACTTTATGTTTTCAAGTATGCAACTACTCGTTTGACCACCAGAAGTATTTTAATTCCCTGCTGAGTATTTCTCCTGTCCACCTTTAAACTGCCATAGGGATTTCTAGGGAACTGGTTGTACTTTGGTTACAAGTGTAATTCTGTGTGGTCTAAACAAAAAAAAAGTCTAAACAAAAATTAAAAAGTTTGCACTGACTGCAGAGTTCCCTAGTTAGATTTTCCATCAGAACTCTCTATTTAGCCCAAGCCCCTCACTCACAGTTTCCCCATTCTCCCAATTCTGCCCAGCCCTTCCTCTGTTCCAGCCCCTCCTTCCCTCCCTTGTACCTGCATTAATCCTCATTCTCGGTTCCTCCACAGCTTAGCTCATCGTGTGGTTGTGAGGGCCAGGTGGGACATGGCTCTCTCCCAAAGCCCAAACCGATCTCCCCCAAGCAAGCCAAAAGGAGCAGGTATGCGGCATGTGAAAGGCATGAAATGGGCCAGCAGTTCAGATTCTTAGTTTGGGCCCCACTGACGTTTTGTGTCCGCTCCCCACCGCCCCCACCACTACCCTTGGTTGTCCGTGTAATATATAGTGGTGGTCACATGCCGGTGAAAACCTAACAGCCCACTTTCCCATTGGTTGATTATCAGCTTCCACCACTAGAGGCCACAGCATACACTAATTCCTCTGGGTTACTAGTTGAGGTCCACAGGGTGGCTTGCAGGCTTAGCTGCAATCTTATTTCTTGCTCCAATGGCTTCACCACAACCCTCCTCCTTCCCAGAGGTGCAGTCTTGCCAGCCAGGACCTCACACCCTAGCCTCCCCATCTCATCCCCCCCCCAACCTCAACTGTAGAGATATTCCCGGCTACTTTGCATCTCGATCTGCTGGCTGGCTCTTCTGTCCTCTTGCCCTCATTCCATGCTGGCCTGGCTGCCCTGAAATTCCATGCCCTAGCCTGCTCTTCAGCCCCAAAACAGACACCGTATTCTCGCAAACTCCTATGGGCCTTGCCCAAAAGCAAAATCTTGATACCCTTACTGCTCCTGTTATCCAGGGACATTGAATGCAACTCTGGGCCACCCCCTTCCCATCCAAATATTGCACCCCTCTCCTACCACCCCGTGGCTTTAAACTCATGCACCTAAATATCTGAAGCAGTGTAAACAAAATTAGCCTGCTGCAACCAATTGTTCTCTCCTTAAGATCGGACATACTATTACTGAAACATGGCTGAAACCACACAATCTGGATACAGAATTTGCAATACCTGGATACTCTCTAATTTGCCAAGACCACCCAGGCACCAAAAGACGTGGTGGCGTCACCATGTATATCAACTCCTCATTTTAGTTTACTCCGGTCCCACTGCCCTGACCCAAGCACACCATCAATGCTTTATTAATCAAACTATCCCTCAACCACACCTGCCCCATAGTTATTGCTGGATCCTACTACTATCCAGATTCAACTACACCCTCCATTTCAGAACACCCTTACAACACTGGCCTCTGGAGGCGAGTTACATATTTTCAGTAACTTCAACCAAAACTGGCTCTCAAGTAGTAGTTCCAAGCTGCGTAACAAGGTGGCAGCTTTAAACCTGTCTCAACTTATCACTGAGCCCACACATCTCAACCGCAACTCATCTAATCACTCTCTCTCTTGGACTGGTCCCTCACCTCATACCCACATCGTATAGTCACCGCAGGACTGCTACTGGACTCCCTAAGCGATCATCACATGATCTACTCAGTGATGAAAATCTACCATCCTAAGGCACACCCCCCCAGGACCATCCTTAACAGATCCTTCAAATCCTTGGACCTAACATCTCTCTTACACAACCTGCCTAATGTAGATTGGTCTTACATCCCCAGGGTTACTGCTATAGACTATGCCTGGGAGTTTTTCAAGGCCAGGTTCACCGCTGTCTGGAACTCACATGCCCCTCTAAAAAGAGCACAGGTGAGGGGCACCCATCTGCTATGGATCTCTGTGGACATTATGTCCCTTCTGAAAGATAGGGATGATGCCTGGAAGGCTTTCAAGGCCTCTGGCTCCCAGGTGCACCAACAAAAGTATTGTGCACTATGCAATGCCTGTACTAGACATATCCATAGGGCAAAGGTGAAGTACTTCAGTGGCACCTTCAACACCAACTTAAGACAACCATCAACATTTTGGAAGGTGGTCAATCTCTCTTCACCCCTCCCACTCAGTCCACCACCCCTGCTGTAATTGTTGATGGCTCCACGATTATGGACACAGTCGAACTGGCCTCTCATTGTAATTCCTTCTTTACTGAGTGCACCTCATCACTTCTGACCTCCCTCAATCTGGACCCCACTACCTTTTCTCCACCCAGCCCCCCAAACCAAGTTCCCCCAGCTGACACACCTTTTGCCTTCCATCAGACTTCCCCTGCTGAAGTCTACAAAGCCCTACTGGCCCTAAATCCAGCCAAGGGCAAATGCCCTACTGGCCTAGACTCCAAATTGTTATATTTGTCAGCTACAGCCATCACCAGTCCCCTGGCATCACTCTATAACCTCTCATTCTCTCTAGCCGCTATTCCCACCGAATGGAAGCATGCCACAGTCGTCCTTCTTCCCAAAAGGTGGAGAGCCCTCTGCCCTAGATAACTATCACCTGATTTCACTCCTAACTATCATGGCTAAAATCCAAGAACACCTAGTCCTTTCACAACTCTCCACCGATCTTGATTCCTCCTCCTTTTTCACACCTTACCAGTCTGGCTTCACGAAGTCCCACTCCACCACCACCTCCCTCCTAAAACTCACTGATTACAACCTCACTGCTATGGATAGAGGCCATATTACCTCAGCCATTTTTGCTGACCTGGCCAAAGCCTTCAACACTGTCTCCCATTCACTTCTTCTATCCAAGCTCTCTCTTTCGCAGGGTTCTCAAGTGTGGTCACCTGCTGGTTTCATTCCTACCAGCTTGGAAGATCCCAATCTGTCAGAGTTGTCAATACCACCTCTACTTCCCTCCCTGTTACCTCTGGTGTGCCACAAGTTTCTGTCCTTGGTCCGCTTCTGTTCTCCATCTTCCACAATGACCTGTCCTCAGTCTGCTCTCACACTTCCATTCGCATGTATGGGGATGATACAGTGCTGTACACATCTGGCCCCATCACCCTTGATGTAGTGACGAGAGTCCAGCAGGACTTCAATGCTGTTCAGTGTTGGTTTTGCTCAAATCAGCTGTTTCTCAATGCCAAAAAAACTGTCTCTATGACTTTTGGCACAAGACAGAGTCTTTCAAGGCTTTCCTCCACCCCCTCCTTCCACACCCTGGATGGGGCTACTCTTGAGACTTGCACCTCCTGCAGATATATTTGGGGTCTGGGTTGACCAACACCTTGACTTCTCTAAAGATACTGATGCCATCCACAAAAATCTCCACCCCAAGCTAGACGCTTTGTACCGTAGTCGTGGATGCATCTCTCTGCCAGCTCGCCGTGCAGTTGTGCAGAGGTTGATTCTCCCCATCTTTGTCTATGGGGACATAGTCTACAGTGTCGCCCATAAGTCCACCCTAGCCAGACTGGACTCCCTCTTCCATTCTTTCTGTCGCTTTGCCCTTGACTGCCCTCATAACATACATCTCTGTGTCCTTTACCACAACCTAGACCTCCCCTCATTGCAGGACTGGCATCACTCCCACAATACCAGTCTCACGGCCAAATACTGGACACAGTCCCTCCCTCTATATCTCACCTCTGTCCTCTCAGCCCCTACCTCCCAGGGCTACACACTAAGAAAAATTGACTCACATCAGCTGCCCATATCACACATGTCAAATTTGACTGGCCGGGCAACATTCTCTTATCGCATACCTAAACTCTGGAATTCACTTCCCTCAGATATCCTGCACACCTCCACCAGTCAGCTCCTCAACTCCCTTCTCAAAAAACACTTCTACCCCATTTTCTCATGCACCCACTCAAGCTCTCAACTTGGCTTTCAGGACCACCTGTAATAGGGGTGACCCTTACTATGTACTGTTTCCTTCAACTCATTTTTTGATGTTAACTACTGTCTGTAGAAATGCACTTTACCTTGTATGCTTTTTCCTGTATTTTAATCCTGTATGATTATCTTGTAAGTGTTTGAACATGTACAGAATGTCTGTATTCCCTCTCCCCCTTTCCCCAGGGCGCATCTGGAATTGAGCAGTAGTCTGCTTAGCATGCCTTCCTGGTTAAACCTTTTAATAAATAAATATATAAATGTAGTCTGTCCTGGCAAAAGTGTGCCAGATCATTTGTAAATTCTCCCCAATGAGTTATGCACCCTATTTAGTCCTGCAATGTCCAAATCCTTAGCCAGTTGTTCAATTCCTTTATTTTCATGTTATTAAAGTTACTTTCTTTTGGTACCAGCAGAATTGCATAGAAATAAACTTTACTGTTTAAATTCTTTGCTTCCTTCCATATGTCCTTAAATTCCTTTTTGATCTCTTCCTGTCCCTGACTCTTAATATTATTCATCCCCAAATGTAATATAACAGTGGCTGTATCGTCTCTTTCCCGTATAATATTTTTTAACATGTCTTTGACATTCCCAATATTTGCTCCTGAGAAATGGCTAGTCGTGATACTTTCTTTATTGCTACTAGATGTATATCTGTCTGTGTATTTAATGAAAGAGTCTCCTAGTACGTACACCTTCTTTCGTGCTTGAGAGGTTTGGGGTGTGCCTATCATCCCTACAGTGTGTACCAGGGTAAGTGACTGTGTAAAATCCATTTCATGCTCCTCTGGGGTTGTTTGGCCATTGTTTGTTTGCTGTGCATTACATCTACAATTGAGAAATATGCAACATAGTTATGTGCATTATGTTTTAAGCCTCAAGCTTTAAAGAGGGCTGCTCTATGGGTTGCCAAACATTTTGCCACAATTTAGATTTTAATTTAATATACTTTTGAATGCATTCATTGAAATGTTCTAACATTTTGTGTGTCTATAGGCTATTATAAATATATATATATATATATATATATATATATATATGTCCAGTTTTAGATTTCTAGCTCCAAAGTTGCCTACGTTAGGTGCAGATACACATTTTCATGAATTATGCAACAAAAAAATAAAATGACAGACTTTGAGCACCCACTATTTTGAGATGACGCATCCTAATGTCATGTTGTTTGGCACACTATTAGGACCCCTATCATCAAGTAATCATGCCACATTTCAGATATTTAGTTCAACACAAGGCAGAGTTATTATTAAATTAATAAATTTCAAAAATTCTACTGAATTTCATCACATTTTACATTTAGTTATTTTGGCCTAGTTTTCAAAGTACGCATTCAAATGATACAAAAGTTGGCAGGTATACAGGTACTAATGGCATTTTTATAAACGTACCAAATTTCAGAGTCCTAGATTGTATGGCGGTGAGTTGCGGGTCACCAAACATTTCATCAAAATTAAATTTTCAGTTATTTCCATCTAATTTTGAAACTTCTTATTGATTTTGTTTTAGTATAATTTTCTAAAATGTTATAACATTTTGCAGGTAAAAGGGTTATTACAACATTTATATAAATGTACATAGTTTCAGATTTCTAGTTCCAAATGTGACTGAGTTGCATGCAGATACAAATCTTCATGAAATTTCTCACAAAAAATAAAACAGCAGACTTTGAGCACCTACAGTATTGAGACGATATGTCCAAATATCGAGATATTTAGCACGCCATTTGAGATTCTATCAGCAAGTAATCATGCCATATTTTCGATATCTAGCTCAATAGACAGTTTTTGATATCTTGGTATCTTACACAAAAGAAGGCAGGGGCCTATCTAGGTTGTCTCCCACCACTAGGTGAGTTATTTCCAGGCTCTGGTTTGGAGGATGCATTGATCTAATATATGTTTGAAGCAATCCAGAGACTCTGAATTTACTGGGTAACTTGGTAATGAATTCCTCTGGTGGGCTGCCCTTATAGTGAAAAAAATTGCCCCATTTTGGTATCATCAGTAAATTTGGTCAGGTTGCTTCTAATGCCAGCATCCATATCTGTAACGAATAGGCCAAACAAAACTGGGCCCAGCACCAAGCCCTGGAGTACCCCACTACATACATCACCATCTTTGGATAACACACAATTCACCCTGACTCTCTGAGTTGTATTAGAGAGCCAGTTTTTAATTCATCTGATGATGTCATTGTTGATGACCATACCTAGCAGTTTGTTTACCAAAAAGTCATGAGGGACCTTATCAAATACTTTGTCTAGGTCCAACATAATCACAACATATGAGAAGCCTTCATCCAGGCTTCTGCTTACTTCCTCATAAAAGGCAATTAGGTTTCTATTGCAGGACAGACCCTGTTTAAAACCATGCTGGGAAACAGCCTGAAGTTGTAACTCATTAAATTCATCATCAATTAACAGTTTTAATAATGTTTCCATTATTTTGCAGCATATTGGGATTAGGTTTATAGGTCTATAATTCCCAACTTGACCCCTACTTCCTTTTTGGGCTAGGAATTACTATTGCCTTGAACCAATCCAGGAGGACTGTACCTGACATTAAAGGTTTGTTGAACGTGATGGAGAGTGGGAGGGCTAGAGATTCAGCTATAGTTTTCAGGAATAATGGATGCATATTGTCTGGCCCAGAGGATGTATTTTCCTTTATGGCTTTTATTTCATAAAGCACCTGGGATGGGGAAAATCTGCAGAGGGCAGAGTATCATCTGGGAGAGCATGAGCTGGACCTTTTTCATTGTTAAACACAGATGTGAAAAACTCGTTGAAGGCCTGTGCCATCATCTCCAGATTTGTTACTGTTAGATTATTTTGTGTCAGAGGACCAATCGTATTGTTGGTAGTAGTCTTGTTATTATTTATGTAAGAGAAGAAGGCCTTGTTATCCCTGGTAAATACTAACCTACGCTCTACATTTAATCTTTCCTGTATAATTTGGCGTTTGACCATTTTTAATTTTTTCCTGTAGATATTTTTATTTGCTTCAGTTGGAAATCTTGTAGATATTTTGTAACTTTTTTCTTTAGCTTTTATTGGTTTCCCTAATTGATTTAGTTAGCCAAATAGGAATACAACCTTTATTATTGTATTTTTTAACAATTGGTACACATCTATCTTCCAGTTCCAGGATTTTACTTTTAATAGTTTCCGACATACTGCCGGCATCTTTATTTGCTAAGACGACATTCCAGTCGACTGTAGCCAAGGATTTTTTTATCATATCCCAGTTTGTTTTTTCATAGTTTCTAAAGGTAGTAGAATTTTGTTGGGGATCTCTCCTAGCTATTATTAAACTGGTTAGTTTGCAATGATCATCAGATCCCAGTGGACTATGAACCAGTATGTCTGAAATACTACTTCCCACATTGGTCATAACCAAATCCAGAATGTTATTTCCCCTTGTAGGGCTAGAGACTAGTTGATCCATATCATTAGAGTTTAATATTTTGACAAGATTCTTTTTAAATTCTGTAATACCTGTTAGTTCACTCCAATTTATGCTCAGTGCGTTAAAAACTCCAAGAATGAGAACATCTCCTAGAGTGGAGGCCTGTTCAGTTTCTGGTAATATTATTTTATTGTAGTCTTTTGAGTTTGTTGGTTTGCAGTAACTATTTCTTCATATGAGTTTTTTTCTATTTTTAAGTTATGACCAAATTGATATATTTCTATTGAAATTCTGAAATCCAATTGTAGAAATGAAAGGAAAGTGTGACTCTCACTGGGATTTGAACCCAGGACCTCAGCAATCCGTGCTTTAGCTATTAGCCAACTGAGCTATAAGAGTTTAGCCAATTAAGGCCCCTGAGTTTTCCCATGTGAATCACACGTACATTCCTTTCTGGTGTTGCAATGAGCAACCAGAAAGTCTTTTTACAAACTCAAATAACTCTCCCTCAATCTCTCTCAAGTGCAGTATATGCCACTGCGAGGTAAATTTAGGAATCCAGTTGTAGAAATGAAAGGAAAAGTGTGACTCTGAGAAATCAGAAGTTTCTCAGTCTACTCAGCTCTACGTATGTAAGAGCTATGGCATGGTACTGTATGCCTCTGGCACCTCTGCCTCTGACCTAATGGCCTGGCTCCAACTGGAGGGGGAAGACTCAGGGAAAACGTGAGGAAGTACTTCTTCACAGAAAGAGTAGTGGATGCCTGGAACAGCCCCCAGTGGAGGTGGAGCAGGCAAAAACTATAATGGAATTCAGGAAAGCATGGGATAATCACATGGGAACCTTAATGGTTAGGGAAGGGAGGGCTATGCCGCAGATCAAGTAGGGTCTGCGGTATTACAATAAGTAAGGAAAATGGGCAAATTAGGTGGGACAAATGGTCCTTATCTGCAGTCAATTTCTATGTTTCTATTACAGCTTGTTGAAAAAAGCTGATTTTAAAACAAAATGAGGTAACTGATTGGGTACTAACAGGCAAGATCAGAAAGGTAGCAAATAGGGTTGATTTGATCAGATTAATATCTAGTAAGTCCAAAGGCCATAGGCTGTTTTTGACATTGGCAATAAACCACATTGCAAAATCTGCCTCTAGTCCCACCCCTTTTTCTGACTGCTGAGTAATACATTCTTCTCCAAAGCCATTTGTAATGTCAGAGAAGACTTTACTGGGGCAGTAAAAGACCACACATAAAATGCAGAGTGGAAAAGATTAGGCTAATTTACCATGAAGGGTCATGAGAGGCCTGGTCTCCTCTGCCATTGTTATTGACTTGGCCAAAGCCTTTGACACTGTTGCCCTTCCTTTCTTCCTGGACAAACTTAAGGCAGCAGGGCTTTCTGCCTCCTCGGTTGAGTGTTTCACTCTTACCTTGAAGACAGGTCTCAAACTATTTGAATTGGTGATGCCTTATCTCTCAGTTCCCTATCTGTACCCAAAGTGTCTGCCCTTGATCTGAATCTATTCTCCATATTCCTAAATGACCTTCCCTCTGCCTGCTCCACTGTGTCCATTCACATGTACACAAATGGCATGGAACGCTATGCCTCTGACATCTCTGCCTCTGACTTAATGGCCTGGCTCCAACTGGACTTCAAAAACATCCAGCACTGGCTCTGGGAAAATCAGCTGTCCCTCAATGCAACAGAAATGGTCTCCATGACTTTTGGCATCAGGTAGAAACTTGCTAGGCTCACCCCATCCCCTCCATCCATACCACTTATTGTATTGCAACTGAGAAAGTCTCCTCTTTTAAATACCTTGGGGTTTTGTTGGATTGTCACCTTGATTTCTCAATTCATGTGGATGTATCAACAAGAAGCTTCACCCCAAACTTGGTGCACTTTACAGGAACTAAGTGAGCATCCTGCTTCCTACTTATAGAGAGATTATCTCGACAATTATTCTCCCAATCTTCTATTAAGGTTACATTGGACTGTAAGCACTATGACTACATGTCATGTATCTGAGGCACATAGCAACCCTACATGTGAATGCTGTGCAGTGGGGGTCCCATGGCTTTCACTATTGCTGTGCTGGCCAGATGCGCATCTGATACCCCAGCCATGCAGGCAGCTACACGCCACACGCAGGCCGGGGGGGGTTGTCAGAGACATGCCTGCACTCTATGCAATCCACAAAGGGGTGGAATCACACACAGTGCCACACACTGGGGTGTGAGAGTTATGGCAGGGGGGACCCTGTTGTGCACCCAGATGATCCAGTTCCATGTCATTCAGTTTGCCAACCCCATGTATCTTCCAGAGACCTTGAGCACCTTGGGAATGCCCACTGTAGTCATTCAATAGGTATCTGTTAGTAGCATTTGTAGCTATACCATATGTGTGCCACAACATTGCTGTTAGAATGGGTGGAAGGGTACATGGCAGGTGGAGAGTGGGCGGAGCAGTAATTCACTGTTATGGTACATTGGGCAGTGTTGGAAACCCCTATGCCCACACCTCACATACTAGTGACCTCAGGGTCTGAGGTCTAGATGGGTATGGATGCTGCTGTGGAAGGGGACACCCCAGTTACAATGACACTTGGAATACCAGTATGACTACCAGGCACCCACACCCCTTACCTGTCCCTGAGTGGCAGTGATGCCCCTGCTATTGCTGCATACTGTTCCTCTGTCCCTCACAACAGTTGTGGTCATGTGTCTGCCCAATGGGGACTGCAGGAACACAGTACTGCTGGGCATGCATGGCACGGATATGTTCTTGGTCATATCATGCATTGTTCCCTACATCTTGTGCTATCAGCTGTCTGCAGGCTTGTTACCTATAGAAAAAAAAAACACAAAGTTGGTGCGATAAACAGCAGCATGATTTGCTGATCATCTATATAAGACAGCAGATAGTCCAGAAACACAGAAAAACAGTGATACACGCAAAAAAACTCAGGTTTCAGAAGTTTATTGTGAAAGTACTAGTGGCCCCTTAGCACTTTGAGAGTATCAACCCTCTTCATTGGTGAGGGTGGAGTCATACATTGTAAGCAGCAATATAAATACACAACAATTAATTACACCATGTGATAAATATTCCAATCAGATCAAACCACTAATAAATATTCAGTCTTAGTAGTAACTAGTGCAAAAATAACATTCTAAAAGGTGCTCGAATGTGCAAATACATAAAGTGCTTAGTTTTAAAAAAACTAAATTTGTTATATCAATTAGCATCCTAAAACATCACTAGGCAAAAGACACTTAAAGGAATATAATCTGACATATATACACTGCTAATTAAAGTTTTAAAATTTATTGGACACCATTTCATAGAATCATAGAAGGTGACAGCAGAAAAGGACCTCATAGCCCATCTGGTCTGCCCCTTACCCCACTAGCCCAAACTACCCTAACTTAAGGCACCCCACTTCTCTTTAGCCACATGTCTCTTTCTCAAGCAGTCTTGAATCCCTCTATGGTCTCTGAGTTCACCACCTCCTTCGGAAGCCCATTTCAGTTCTCCACCACCCTGTCTGTGAAAAACTGACCTCTCACATTGCTCCTGAAGTGCCTCCCAGGAGTCTCAGTCAGTGCCTCCTTGTTATTTTTCCTTCCTTCCTGTGGAATAACTTCCCCATGCTTCCCATATTCATCCCTTTGATGTATTTAAAGGTCTCAATCATGTAACCCCTCTCCCTCCTGGTCTCCAGTGCATACAGCCACAACTCCAAGCATCTCTGTTTGTGTGGTTTGCCCTTCATCCCCTGCACCATCTTGGTTTCCCTTTGCTGAACCCTTTTGATCGAGTGTATATCCTTGCGCAGGTAAGGCCTCCAAAACTGAACCCCATACTTGAGGTGCTGCCTCACCAGGGCTTGATACAGGGGCACCAGAACCTCTCTACACCTGTTGGTGATCCCTCTGCTGATGCTTGCCAGTATCCCAGACACCCTCCACACCACCCTTGAGCATTGTTTCCCTACCTTGAGGTTGCTGGAAACTGTTACTCCCAGATCCCTCTCATCATCTGTTACCCTGACTGTCTCTCCTCCCAACATGTATTCAGCCCTTTGATTCCTGTGTCCCAGGTGCATAACAGCACACTTCTTGATACTGAATTTTAACTGCCAGGTCTCCGTCCACTCCTCCAGTACTCTCAGGTCCCTTCTCATGTCCTCCACCCCCTCAGGGGAGTCAACCCTATTACAGATTTTCATGTCATCTGCAAAGAGGGCCACCCTCCATTTCAGTCCTTCTGCGATGTCCTGTACATAGATATTAAAGAGGAGGGGTCCCAGCACTGCCTGAACCCTGAGTGTACCTCATTCACCACCACCCTCTGACACCTATCTGCCAACCAGTTTTCCACCCACCTTGTTATTTTGGCCCCTACCCACATGCGATCCGATTTGTTGACCAGCCTCCTATGGGGTACGGTGTCAAAAGCCTTACTGAAATCTAGATAGGCCACATCCACACCTCCCCCCCCAGTCCACTGTCTGCATCACCCAGTCAAAAAATTTGATCAAACTGGACTGGCATGAATTGCCCCTAGTGAACCCATGCTGTCTTTCATCCAGCAGATCATTCACTTCCAGGTACTTCGCTACCCTTTCGCCAATGAGTGCCTCCATGATCTTCGCCACCACTGCGGTTAGGCTGATGGTGTAGTAGTTTTCCCTCAGCTCCCTGCTTTCCCCCCTTGTGGATTGGAACCACCATTGCCTTTCTCCAGTCCTCCAGCATTCTACCAGTGTCCAGGGACAGATAGAACAGCCTCACTAGTGGGACAGCCAACTCCTCTCTTAGTTCCCAAATCACCCTTGGATGCAGGCCATTCAGACCCATGGCCTTGTCCACCTTCACCCTGGCTAGTTCCTCCCTAACTCTCTCCGTGGTGAAGGGATCCAATACCCCCCCCCATTTCCAACTCTGGCTCTCTACCCCTCCTTCCTCTGTTCAGGTCTTCTGCCTTCTTCCTGTCCCCCTCCAACTGCTCCCTTCCTCCCACCCCTCAGCCTTTCAATCTCCTGCCCAGCCTTCCTCCTCTTCCCCATGTATCTATAAAATGTCTTCTTCCCTCCCTTGGCCTGTTTCGCTATCCTTTCCTCCATGTCTGCCTTAGTCCTTTTAATGAATTTTCCCGCTAGCCACCTCACATCCCTATAAACCTCCCTGTCCCCCTTCCCCTGAGTACCCTTGTATCTCCTGAACACCCTCTGCCTACCTCTTACCGACCTTTCTACCACCCTGTTGAACCAAAGCGGCTTCCTTCCTCCAGCTCCTTTCCTGACACTTTTGATGGATCCCTGTGTGGCTTCCTGGATCTGGTCCCTGATAGCTACCCATAGTTCATCTGCATCACTTATATCCCCAAATCCTTTCTTTACCTCCCTCACAAGCCTTCTTAATTTGTTGAAGTCTTCCCACCTAAAGTCCAGCACCATTGTGCTGGTTCAGGTCCGCGTCCTCCCCGCCCTCACCTTGAACCTGACAGTCTTGTGGTCACTTTTGCATAGTTTTTCTCCTAGAAACATAGACTTTGACTTTGAAGGCAGATAAGGACCACTTGGCCCACCCAGTCTGCCCATTTTCCTACCTACTGGATAAGCTGTAGATTCTAGTTAACCAACAGCCTACTTCCTGCAACCCCCCACTACAATTGCCTTATGTCTGTCCCATGCATGCTTGAATTCCCCCACTGTTTTAGACCCAGCAACCTCCCCAGGAAAGTGGTTCCATGCATCCACCACTCTCTCCGTGAAAAAGAATTTACTCCCATTACCCCTGAGGCATCCCCCCTCTATCTTTAAATTGTGCCCCCTTGTTCTTACACATCTCTTTTTCTGAAAGATGCTACCCTCCTGGACTTTGTTGATTCCCTTGAGGTACTTGAAAGTCTGCCCTGTCCCTCCTTTCATCAAGGGTATACATATTAAGCTCTCTCACTCTCTCTTCATATGGTTTCTGATGCAGACCCTGCACCATTTTAGTTGCCCTCCTCTGGACTGCTTCCATCCTGTCTATGTCCTTGCATAGATGGAGTCTCCAAAACTGCACACAGCATTCCAGATGGGGTCTCACCAACTGTCTGTACAGAGGGATAACCACTTCCCTTTTTCTACTTGTGATGCCCCTTCCTATGCATCCCAGTATCCCCCGGCTCTCCTTACTGACTTCTCACATTGCTTACCCACCTTTAGGTCATCTGATATGACTACCCTCAAGTCACTTTCCATTTCTGTAGTTGTTAGTACCTCCCCTACTATTATGTACTCTTCTCCTGGTTTTTTGTTTCCCAGGTGCATTACTTTGCACTTCTTTGCATTGAATCTAAGTCCTACCACCACCTCCTCCACATTCTCCCCATTCGTCAAGACAACATCTAGCAGGTTGCTCCCCCGGTAGGCTCTGCAACCAGTTGTTTCAGGAACACCCCACTTAGCCCGTCCACTGTCTCCCTACTTCTTGCTGAAGCTGCCTCAGGATGGTCCAGTTCACATCTGGTAAGTTGAGGTCACCTATGAATAGTGTATCCACCTTGAGAGCCATTCACTCAGTATCCTGCAGCATCACCCTGTCCCAATCTTCTCCCTGTGATGATGGTCTATATATGACTCCCAGTCTCAGATATTCCCTTACCCCCCTGTATAGCTTCACCCGTAGAAGTTGCACAGCCCCATTGCCGTCCTGTTCCTCCAATGCCTGTAAGTCCTCTTTGACGTAAACGACTACCCCCCACTTCTTGTCACAGACAAAATTGAATTTGGTTATGAAGAGGTCAAGGCCTACATCCACGTCCTTAGCTTCACACTGGTCAGATCAGTCTTATGGTCCAGGCATATGGTGTGCAACCTCCAATATAGTCATCCCAGGCAAGCATTTAACCCATATTCCTCTTTTCCTGTGACCCCACTTGATCCCCTGTAAGACTGAGTTGCCAACCAGTAGCACCTTGACCCCCTCTTCATTCTTGTTTATCTGTGACATCACTCTCCTTTCCCTAGTCTCCCTTGTGTTGTCTAGGCACCCCATTGAAGCAGTCCCCCCGGCCCCCTACTCTGATCGTTCTTCCTCCCCTGCCCTTCTCCTTACCATATGCCCCCTCAGCCTCCTTGTCTTTTTCTTCACCAACTCCATGCACACTTTCCCCTCCCTGCATCCCCTCTGATTCCACTTTAGTCACAGTGTCCTCAATGCCTGCTCTTATGCTTTCCCCACTGACTTCCCCCTTCCCCGACCCACCTGCCCCCAGCCTCTCTGCGACTCCCTCTCTGCCCTTGCAGCGTAGGTATCCTCCTCCCTTCCCTGATTGCTGTGTTTCACTCTCCCATGGCTACCCTGTGCTCCCTCCATACCTAGATAGACCCTCCCTTCTTCCTTGCTCTTGTCCAGTATTCTACCCTTTCCTGTTTCCCTTGATCTTCTCACATTTTTTTTTACTTAGTTCCAGAGTTCTTCCTCTGTTACTCTCCTCTTGTACCCTCCTGTCAAGTTCCCCTCTGGCCATTTACCACCCACCACATTCCCACTGCCTGTTCCCTACAACTTCCTCCTCCTGTTCCATCATCTCTGTGAAGATCCAATATCTATTTGAGCTTGATCTGGATCTATCCCCCTTTCACTTGCACTCTTATCCACTGTACCCCTGCCTCCTATCCTGGTTCCCTCTCCCCCCAGGGTGACCTGCTCTCCCCCAGTTCATCCTTCTGTACTTATGCCTCCTACCCTCCTCCTGAACACTTCCAGTGGTTTTCTTCTCCATATCCACCCTTGCCCAATATAATTCCTTTCTTAGCCTTGCCAGCTTAGTTTCCAGCCTCCTCAGCCTCTGGCAAACTGGGCACTCAACCAACCTCCACAAGGTGCTCATCAGCATAACTGCTCCACAGTTATTACACCCCATGGTCCTCCCTCCACTATTTCACCTTCTGTCCTATTTTCCTCCCCCTTTATTTCACTCCTGCCCATGTTGTGGTTGCCCCCACTGACCATTCCACCAGCTGCCACTGTATCCCCTCCTGACCTGATCCCACCCTGTCCCTTGTGCACCTTGTATGCCATGTTCCCTGTTATGTAGCCTCTCAGCTCCCTAGTTAACACCTCAAGGTCTGCCTAGCCCCAACCACTCAGATTGGATCTAAGACCCACTCCCTATAAAGTAGTTTCCCACGGCAATCCATCCATCTCCAAGAGCTTTAAACCTTGTGGATGCAATAAAAACATCAATAGGCTATTGCCTGTTATCTTCAGCCATGTAACACTTAAACATCAATTTTCAATAAGTCCCAATTTTCAATAAACCCCATTTACCTTGTGCAGCTTACAAACTTTAACCTTGCTATGAACACTTAAACATTAATTTTTCAATAAACCCCCAAAAATCTCTTGCAGCTTACTTTAACCTTGCTTCAATTTTTAACCTTGCTACAGGTAAAAACAACAATTTTCAATAAGCATCTTACAGTCTTTAACTTTGCTACAGTATTGCTTTAAGCTCCTATACCTGAATTATTTCCTCTCAGACCTTGTAAGTTGTTTTGTCATTATAGGGCAGTCATGATCCTTCTCATTGCTTACCCATGCCTCAAGAGTCCTCCTAGGCCCTTACCAGTGCACCCCTTCTTCAACTCCCATGACCCAAATTTTGCAGTTCAAAGCTCCAGCAACCTCAGTCCTTTCTTGAAACAGCCCTGTTGTAGCAGAGTACAGTCCATTGCCAAAGTAAAACTTCCAGTCAAGAATTTTCCAGCCCAAAGTTCAAGCCCTTTTGTGAATATTCCAGTCCACTGCTCAGCTCATTTCCATCCTCAGACCAAGCACAGTCTTTTTTGTGAAACAAAGTTTGTTAGTCCAACCTCCTGGCCAATTCCCTAGTTCTCCTTGCTGTAGGCTCCTCCTCCCTCCGGTATTTAATAGAGGTCATGGCCAGGGATGATGGGCAGGATGAAAAACCTCCTTCTTGATGCAGCAGCTCCTGAGTTCAGTAGCCTGCCTCCTGGCTGTTAAAGCCTGGCTGCATCTGAACTCTGGCACCTCTTGACCTGATTGGCCCAGCCGTCTTCCTTGGTTGCTGATGTGGCCAATCAGGGACCCTCTCATTGATACAGCCTTCACTATGTGCCCTCATCACCAACTGCAGCAAGAGCTCCCTGGGCCGTGCCTTCCTCCTCGGCCACTGATGCAGCTGCCCAAGTCCTCTGATGCTCTTCAGCAGCCACCAGCTCTATGGCGACAGCTTTCTGCCCCCTCACTGCAGACTGCAGCAAGAACTCCTGAAGCAATGGAAAAACCTCCTCCTCGATGCAGCAGCTCCTGAGTTCAGTGGCCTGTCTCCTAGCATTTAAAGCCTGGCCGCGTTTGAACTCTGGCACCTCTTGACCTGATTGGCCCGGCCGTCTTCCTCAGCCACTGATGCAGCCAATCAGGGACCCTCCCATTGATCCAGCCTTCACTCTGTGCCCTCACCACCAACTGTGGCAAGAGCTCCTGGGGCAGCTCCTTCCTCCTCAGCCACCAAAGCAGCAGCCCAGGTCATCCAATGTTCTCCAGTGGCCACCAGCTCCACAGTAGCAGCTCTCTGTCCCTCTCACCGCCGATTGTGACAAGAACTCCTGGGGCAGTGGAAAAACCTCCTTCTCAACACAGCAGCTCCTGAGCTCAGTGGTCTGCCTCCTGGCCATTAAAGCCCAGCCACATTTGAACTCTGGTGCCTCTTGACCTGATTGGCCTGGCTGTCTTCCTCAGCCACCAATTTGGCCAATCAGAGACCCCCTTGTCCATCCAGCCTTCACTCTGTGCCCTCACTACCAACTGCAGCAAGAGCTCCTGGGGCAGCACCTTCCTCCTCAGCCGCCAATGCAGCCACCCAGGTCCTCCAACGCTATTCAGCAGGCACCAGCTCTATGGCAGCAGCTCTCTGCTACTCTCACTGCCGACTGTGGCAAGAACTCCTGGGGCAGTGGAAAAACTTCCTCCTCGATGCAGCAGCTCCTGAGTTCAGTGGCCTGCCTCCTAGCTTTTAAAGCCTGGCCACATTTGAACTCTGGCGTCTCTTGACCTGATAACCTGACTCTTTAGCCTGACATATTTAAGTTGTAGAAAGAATTGCATTTTTTATTCAATTTTTATTTTTGTTATTATTTAATAATGCTATATATATTTAGCATGATGTTATATCATATTATATTATATTATAATGGAGTCAGCTTTTCAGCGACTTCACCTAAATAATTCATTCTAACAACCTCTGACAGCTGTAGTTGTGTCTAAAGTCTGATGTTAAAGTGATGCAAAGAAAAACATAAAATGTATGCAGCATGCACAAACAGATAGTGGGAGAGAACTGAGTTACAGCTGAAAACAAAGATTTGTCATAAATTGGAATAGAGACAGGAAAAAATGAAAATGAAACATGAGAATAGAAAATGAAAGATGAAAATAAAAAAGGGGGTTAGAAAAAACAGTTACCAATAGACCTGGTGTGTCCCTACTGTGGAGGCCTTGTCCCTGACATGGTTACACCATGTCCCTGTATTCTTTGGCATGAGGGTGCGAGGCAGTGGGTACTGGTGGTGTCCCTTTAAGGCCGTGGGGTTCTGTGCCATCCCAGGCTCACCTATACACCTGCATAATGGATCCACTCTGGGACCCAGGGCAGGCATCCAATTAGATGCCTGCCTGGGTCCCGTACTCCTCCACCATGCAGCCTCATTCTAGTAACATGCAACTGTGTGCCGGGGGGACATGGACAGGAGGCCAGAGACAATGAATACTGGCTAGTGTGCACCTGTTCATGGATGCAGAGCTGCATGGGCAGGATACGCTTCTTTGGTACCTACTTTACATCCTTTTGAACATAGGGCTCGTTGTTTGCAGCACTGCTATCAAGACCACCTTTGCCAGACTGAATACATTATTTCACTCCTTCTGCCACTTTGCCATGGACTGCTCCCCTAGAACCCATCACTATTCACTTTATTCTTCCCTCTCCTTTCCTTCCCTTTACACCAGGCACCTGTCTCATTGCTCTACCTTCATCGCTGAATTCTAGATTGGATCCCTTCCACCTTATCTTTCCTCTATCATAACTTCCCCTTCTTCTTTCTCCTACTCCCTTCACAAATCAGGCCCTTGCTCCCCTGCTTTCTTTAAAAAATCCTGTACTGGCCAAGCTGCTTTCAGCTTCTGCTTCCCCAAACTTTTTCTCTCTCTCCCCTACTGTTTGTACTGCTTCTTCTTGCTATTAACTCAAATCTTTCATTTATGTGTTCACTACTCACTCATGTAGTTGCCCTTGATTCTGGGCTAAGGTTGCAATCTGCAACCCTTCAGTTCCACAGTCCTCTTCCTCCCCTGCTTGTGCCCTAATACACTCCCCCTGCACCCCCCGATTCCACCTCTTTCCCTGCTGATCTCAGTAGTACTTTGTTCACCCTTCAGTTTTCTACTATCTGCACATTTTTGCATTGTTGCTTTTCAGATGCTCTGCCTAGCATGGCTTGTTCATTGTAACTATTTAACTGTACAGCCCGATTTTTGTAATGTATGTGTTGTAACTTACTGCTGCATACTCTCCCTTCCCCTGCACCCAGGATGCATCTGGAAATGAGCTGTTCCCACTCAGTATGCCTTTTCTGATAAGAAAGGAAGGAAGGAAGGAAGGGAGGGAGGAGGAGGGAGGAGGAGGAGAGGAAGAGAAATGAAGAGAAAAGAAAAAGAAGACCAAATGTTACACCTTCTAGAAGACTGAGTGGTTTTACAAGCAAAGGTTTGTGTGGCATCAGAACTTGTCTGTAACCTAGACATGCAGCCAAAACAATGAATGATTTGACAGAATCTGTTTAAAAGGTAATAGGAAATGATTTTACATCATTAACTGTCTTCACATTTTTCTTTCCATGCTACTGTAGTTATGTATTCTAATATTTTTTGACCAATTTATTGATATGTAAATAATCTAGCTGTGGGGTACCCTCAAATCTACATTGCATTCCACTCTCCTTAGTAGCTTTCTTTTCATATTCCTAAGACATTCCGTGACATCAGTTACACTGTTCCATGCTACTGTATTCATCTGAATGAACGAGAATGGCATTATTGATGTCGTAGAATGC
Organism: Neoceratodus forsteri; assembly: GCA_016271365.2. Taxonomy (NCBI): domain Eukaryota; kingdom Metazoa; phylum Chordata; order Ceratodontiformes; family Ceratodontidae; genus Neoceratodus; species Neoceratodus forsteri. The sequence goes on along the minus strand of CM057451.1, from coordinate 808,515,298 downwards.
TCATGTAATATGAAAAGAGAGAGTGGCAACTGCTATGGCTAGAAGAAATTAGGGTAGTTACAAAGGCAATCTTATAAAACAAACAAGTCACTCAAGGGAAACATCGGTGCTGCCAGGGGTCAAAAGAGTCAATATTACAAAACAGACAACCCCAGCATTCATCGTCCATAAGAAAAAGGCACTAGTCATATTGCAAAAGGTGGCCTTTTATTTTAGTGCAAAATAGCATGTTAAAGGTTAAAGTGCAGACACACAGGCTCTGACACAAAACTTGATGTTTCATGCCAGTACCGAGCACTTTATTAAGAGTGAAACATTGGTGCTACAACACAGCTTACAAAGCACAATAAACATGTGCAAATTCCATGCATAATTAGCTAAGCAAATAACATGCAAATTAAAAGCTAGTTAAAAACAATTACACTTTTGCTGATGTGTCTGAAAAGCTAATCAGGGATTGATTAAAGCAGCTATGCAATTACATACTATACAATGGCAAGAAAGAATGCTGACCTCTGATTGATCAGTTTGGGACTGAACCTAGGATGTTACCCCAGCATAACCTCCCGGCTCTAGTCCCAGCACAATCATGACCACAGAAACTGTAAAACAAAGTATATATATCACTGCACAGTCATCCCCGCTGTCTTCTTCACTGATTCCAGTGCTGAAGTGAAAGCCGCGTTACCAATCGGCTTCACAGTCATTCCCACAAACTTGCTCTCTTAGTGAAAAGAAGAAATAAAAAGAAACTTAGCCAAATGAAAGCTGTTAGTGATTGGCTGCAGTCCCCTGCTCCTTCTTAGCCAAATAAAAACTGTCTTAGCCATCAATTCAACTGCAGTCCCCTGCTGGCCCCACTCAATAACACAACCAGAGATTTCTTTTTTGCTTCCTGCCAACAATCCGTTCCTAGTTAGAGAAAAAAAAACACACACCATAAAAATGGCTCTCTCGGCTCGTTATTTTGTCACAAAATGGAGAGGAGCAAGTGAGTCAGCTACAGAGTCTTTCAACAGTCCAGTGCCATGTGACCACTGGAAATATGCCTCACTGTTCAGCTCTTCTGTTTAACTCTCATTAGCAGGTGGCCAGCAGCAGCAGCAGTAAAGGGACAAGAAGTTCAAACACTGCTCACTAGCTGCACAATAAAAAGTAAAACCTATGAACATGGACCCATGAAGACATATGTGTCTGTGTGTAGGAGGAGGGGGCATCCATTACACGGCCACAACTTAACACAAGGAACTATTTTTTTTAAACAGTATCCCTCCACAACAAAAAACACCCAAAAATAAAATACAAACACAATTTTTAAAACTATTTTTGAATGAAAATGCTAATGAGCCATTGTATAATAGGAATAATGCCCTCCAGGGTGGGTGTTATGCTGGGATAACATCCCTTCCCAGGTGTTGGATGCTCTTGGCCTGCAGCCTTGAGCCCAACCATCTGAGGCAGGGTGTTATCCCAGCATAACGTCCACCCTGTCAGGCATTATTCCTTTATTATTGCTAATTCATAAACAATTTGAGATCTGCTGATTGTCAAAAAATTCTTCATGGTACTGCTTGCTGCTGTATAGAAACATAGACTTTGACAGCAGATAAGGACCACTTAGCCCACCCAGTCTGCCCATTTCCCTACCTACTGGATAAGCTGCAGATTCTAGTTAACCAAAAGCCTACTTCCTGCAACCCCCCACTACAATTGCCTTGTGTCTGTCCCATGCATGTTTGAATTCCCCCACTGTTTTAGCCCCAACAACCTCCCCAGGAAGGCAGTTCCACATCCACCACTCTCTCCATGAAAAAGATTTCCTCTACATTACCCCTGAGGCATCCCCCCTCTATCTTTAAATTGTGTCCCCTTGTTCTTACACATCTCTTTTTCTGAAAGATGCTACCCTCCTGGACTTTTTTGATTCCCTTGAGGTATTTGAACATTTCTATCATGTCCCCCTGTCCCTCCTTTCATCAAGGGTATACATATTAAGCTCTCTCAGTCTATCTTCATGTGATTTCTGATGCAGACCCTGCACAATTTTAGTTGCCCTCCTCTGGACTGCTTCCATCCTGTCTATGTCCTTGCATAGATTAGGTCTCCAAAACTGCACACAGTACTCCAGATGGGGTCTCACCAACTGTCTGTATAGAGGGATAACCACTTCCCTTTTTCTACTTGTGATGCCCCTTCCTATGCATCCTAGTATCCCCCTGGCTCTCCTTACTGACTTCTCACATGCTTACCCACCTTTAGATCATCTGATATGACTACCCCAAGTCCTGCTCCATTTTGTTGTTGTTAGTACCTCCCCTGCTATTGTGTACTCTTCTCCTGGGTTTTTGTTTCCCAGGTGCATTACTTTGCACTTCTTTGCATTGAATCTAAGTTGCCATATGTCTGACCATTCCTCCAACCTTGCCAAGTCCCTTCTCATCCTTTCTACCCCCCCCCGTGTATCAACTCTGTTACAGATCTTTGTATCATCTGCAAAGAGGCATACCTTTCCCTCCAGACGAATCCAATTACTGGAGCATATTCAGCACACAATATGTGACTGCTGGTTCTTGAACTATGAGAACAATACAGAGGAAAATGTTACCGTCCCAACAGATTAATGTCACACTTATTCAGAGACATTATTACAAAAATACTAATTGTAGTTCACAAAAAATATTGATTCTAGTCCCCAAGAAATGTATCAAATCAAACCTGTCACTTAATCCTTTTCCCTTTGTAGTTTAATTATTTTTAATACAAAAGGACCAATGCTGCAACACTTTTCTATCAATATCCTCCCTCAGTCCCATAAGTACGCTTTCTAGTCCTATAAAACTGAGTTTGTTATTTGGTAACAATAATAATGAAGCAGTCAATGATAATGTTCAAGAAAGGGAAAGTGAACATTTTAATTTTGTATCTACTTATATAGCAAATCTAAGAAGACAGAGCACATGATACAAAATACTGGCACATGCTCAAATCAGATTCCAGACTAATAAATGCACTACAGTGATACAAATATTTTTGTTCAACAGAAGTCAGAATTTAAAAGATCAAGTAGTACTCAGCTATCAAAAACTACAACATATGGATATTCAATGCGATTGGATATCAAGAGCCCTGGTTAGTAACTACCCATGTGGTTACTGTAAATATTAGAAGCATCAACAAGACACAGAAAAGGACCACTGGTTAATCAAGTTCACTCATAAAACCTCAACAAACCTGGGACCTACTATCCATACAGGGATCTTACCCATGCTATCCACCCCATGCTCCTCGCCCTACCACTATCACCCTGAGAAACCACAAATCCCTTCACTCTGTCCAGCTGCAGTGACAGTTTGGGCAGCCACCACATCAACTGGCAGGTTGTTACACTGCTCCACCATCTTTTCTGTAAAATAAGACTTTTTCACTTTCCCCTTGAACTTCGCCCCATCACTTTCCACTTGTGCCCCCATGCTCATGATCATCTACTTATGCTAAATAGTTCCTTAAAGTTCACATTATTCATTTCTTTCAGGAACTTGAAGGTCTTATCATATCTCCCCCCTCTCTTGTCTGGTCTCCAGCCAGTAAATGTTCAGTGCCTTGAGTTAATGCTTGTAAGATCTGCCCTGCTGGCCCCTAATCATTTTGGTCACGTTATTTTGCACTGTCTCCAGCTTGTCTTTGTCACTTCTTAGGTGAGAAATCCAGAACAGGGCACAATGACCCAGGTGGGGCCTCACCAGTGATCTATAGAGGGGTAATAATGTTTCCCTTCTTCTGCTGTCAATACTCCCTTTCTAAATACCCCAGCATCCTGTTTGCCTTACTGTTGGCCTTGTTAAACTGGTCTGATCATTTTAGAGAGTCACTGTTGATGACCCCCAGGAATCTTTCCTCAATTGTCATGCCCCCAACCACTGCTCTGTCTGGTACTGTATTTTTATATGTAGATCTGATACTATTGGACAGGAAATTGTAAGAAAAATGTATATGGTTAGGGGGTTCATCAATTGTAACTCTGAAAATATAGTTTACTTAGCCATTTGTCAGTGTAAATATGTCTATGTAGGGGAAACCACAAGGTAATTAAAAATCCACATTGGTGAACACGTGGGAGCAATTTCAAAAGGCAACAGAGATAATGCCCTGGATTCCATGTTCTCCAAAATGGTGAAGATCATACATCCAGTTTTTTGAAAATAGAATATGTACATATGGAACCGAAAGGGGGGATATTGATAAAAAGGTGTTGCAGCACGAGTCCTTTTAGATTAATTAATTAGAGGATATAAAGGGAAAAGGGTTAAATGACAGGTTTGGTTTGCTACTCTTACAGTCAGTATGTTTCATAATAATGTCTCTGAGTAAGTGTGACATTAATCTGTTGAGATATTAACATTTCCCCCTGTATTGTTCTCCTAGTTTAGCAACAAGCAATCACATTCTGTGTGCCAAATATGCTCCAGTGATGGGATTTGAACCTACACTTCTGAAACTCAAGAGGTCTCCAATTGTTTATGAATTATCACTAATGTGTAATTGTATAGCTGCTTACATCAATCCCTGATTAGCCTTTCAGTAGCACTAGCAAAAGTGCAATTGTCCTTACCAGTTTTTAATTGATATGTTATTTCATGAATTAATAATACAAGAAAGTTGAATGGGTTTATTGCACTATGTAAGCTGTATTGTAGCACCTATGCTTCACTCTTGATAAAGCACCAGCCAGTACTGGCACAAAATATTGAATTTTGTGTCTGAGCCTGCTTATCAGCACTTTAACCTGTTGTTTTTGCACTAAAATAAAAGCCCACTTTTTGCAGTTGTGATTGGTGCCTTTTTCTTACATATGTTGAATGCTGGGGTTTTCTGCTTTGTTGTTACAAAGGCAAAAAAAATAGATTATTAATTTAACAAAACAGTACAAAATATATCTGAATATTGTCTGAACAGTAATAGAAAACATGAGGGCATCGAGAGGTATAAAACCTATTTCCTGTCACCTTTAAGTAGTATGTGGCCACTCAAAATGGATTAAAAACCAGACTACCTCTGAACAAGATGGACCAGGAACTAATGATCACTAGATTATGTGTGTTAATATCAGATTTGGAGTGGATACAAAACAGTTGCAGATGAATGTCCTGGACTTTATTTATTTCTTTTTGTATTTATCTTTTGTCTACCAGGTAGGTAAACTAGACAAATAAATGCCTAATTATCAGGTGTGACTCATAATGTAGAGTCATGGTGATGATTAAAGTGATTTGGTTAAGACACAGTTATAAGTCTATAATTTATAGATCTTATTTTGATTCCTTTCTTTCTGTATTACTAGGTTAATTTACATGGAAGTAAAAAGAATGAGAATTACTGGCAAAAGTAGACTTGACATAAATAAAGCTAGTATGTAAAGGTTTTATTTAGCATGTGTTATGTTGGGCACAGAATGTGCCCAAATCCCAGGACTTTGCTTGAAAAGACGGAGCTTTATCGGGGGTGGGTATAGTTGATACTGACATGTTTAAATACTCCACAAAAGACATGTGATCAGCTACCATTCTTGCACTTGTAAAAGTAGCCCCATTACCAAAACGTAAAATAGATACGGTGCTTAAGAAGATAATGACCTAAATCCCAAAAGCCTCCAATACACATACAATAAATAATAATTAAAATTACAGCATCAAGAAAGATAACCTGCAGCAAGATCACAGACAAATGTGGATGCCAAGGTATTGTATATTTGGTTGTATAGCCTTACGTATTGTATGCTATAGTTCACAGGTATCATATCATCACAGGCATTAAGTACAAATGTATGAAAAATACACAAAAAAATTATAGGGTAGATTGTGAGGGTGCCTTCTACTAAACTAACAGAAAAAAGCCTCAGCATCAAGAAATACCCTTTAAGTGCCATCTAAAAGAAAAAATTACTCACCTTAGTAATTGCTTTTCTTCTCATGGAGTCTTGCTATATTATGACTAATGCTCTATCTGGGCAGTTTCAAATGAAACTGTCAGATCTTTATGAAGCTAATACTAAGCAACAAGTCTGTGCGGAAAGCTCTACACTAGCCAAATGGCTACCTACTAGTAGAAAAAACAACAATATAAACAACAATAACAATAATAACAATGAATAATAGTATTATTAGTTACCCCCCTGACAAGCACCATTAGGACCCCCCCCTTCCCCCAAAGACTCAAGTCCAGGAAGGGGGCCAATATATACCTAAATAAAATAACCTAGTTCCCTAACCCTAAATAAAAGAAGGTAAGGGAAAAAAACCTACAATGGCATGACACAGTGCTTGCACTAATTTGCCACCCCTACCCAAGTAGAAGTTCTGAGAGGGGCAGGAGGGAGGGTGGTCATAATATAGCAAGACTCCATGAGAAGAAAAGCAATTACTAAGGTGACTAATTTTTCTTCAAACACCATGAAGTCTTGCTATATTATGACTAATGCAGATTACACAGCAGTACCTCCATGGAGGAGGGTCAGAACCTACTTAGAAATAGGCTCTGAAGCACAGCTGTGCCAAAACGAGCATCTCTCCTGGACTGAATATCCAGGGAATAATGCTTGCAAAAGTGTGAACTGTTTTCCAAGTAGCAGCTGACAGATTTCCAGAATGGGAATATCTCTAGCAGCCGCTAGAGATGCAGCTGTACCCTGGTGGAGTGAGCCCTCAGTCCTGAGGGGGTTCTCTACCTAGTTTTTGATAACAAAATTGGATACAAGAGACAATCCACCTTGCAATTGTCCTCTTAGTGTCAGGTTTCCTTTGCCAACCTCGCCATAGGTAAGGAAGAGTTGGAGGGATTCGAACCTGGACCCTTGGTGCGTGCTCCAAATAGTAGCTTAAGGCTCTTTTGAGCCCAAGCTGTGCAGTCTTCTCACCTGAGGAAGAATGCTCAGTGAAAAATACTGAAGAGATATGGATTGGTTCAGGTGGAAATCTGAAACCACTTTAGGCAAAACTTTCTGTTAGTCCTGAGGACTACCTTTTATCTCTGGAAAGAGATAAAATCTTCTTCCACTGACAGGGCCTGTAGTTCACTTATGCATCTGGCAGAAGTGATAGCCACTAGGAAAACAGTTTTCCAAGTTAGAAACTTGAGCTCTGCTGAGGACAGAGGCTCAAAGGGAGGTTGATTAACTGAGCAATGCAAACATTCAGGTCCCAGGCGGGAGCTGGTTCTCGAAAAGGAGGGTTAGTGTGAAGTAACCCCTTAAAAAACTTGGAAAACACAGGGTGAGAAGAAAGGGAAGCAGGCTTCCCTGCTGACACAAAAACAGAGACAGTTGCCAGATGAACCTTTAAGGTAGCTGGCCTAAGGCCTAAGGAATTTAAATGGACCAAATAGTCCAGTAAAATGGGCAGATCAGCAGATTCTGGGATAATCTGCTTCTCAGAGCACCAGATGGAAAACCTTTTCCACTTAGAATTGTAAGTGGCCCTAGTGGAAGGTTTCCTTGAAGCCTTTAAAATATCCAGAACACCTTGAGAAAGGTGTAAGTCAGCAAATTCTAACTCCTCAAGAGCCATGCCTTGAGATGGAGGGATTTGAGGTCCAGATACCACACTCTCCCCTGTGCACAGGCCAGCAAGTCGTGGACTCTGGGCAAGCTCATGCAGGGTGGACTGTCAAGGACAGAAGCAGTGGGTACCAGGGCTGTCTGGCCCAATCTGGGGCAATCAGAATCACTTTGCAGGGCTGAGATCTGATTTTTACTAGTACCCTGAAAAGAAGAGGAAAGGGGGGAAGGCATACAGAAACTTCCCTTTCCAATCCAAATGAAAGGCGTCCAGGGGGACTGAGCCCAGCACTGGAGGCCTGCAACAAAACAGAGGAAGTTGGTGGTTGTCTGGGGCTGCAAAAAGATCTATCTGAGGGGTGCCCCATCTGGCAAAGACCGACCCCAGCACCTGAGGATTCAGAGCCCATTCGTGATGGCCCTGAGAAATCCTGCTGAGGGCATCCGCCAGGACATTGTCCTTCCCTGGAAGGTGAACTGCTATCAGGGAGGTGTTCAGGGAGTAAGCCAGAGACCACAACTTCATTGCTTCGGTGCACAAGGCTGAAGACCGAGTGCCCCCTTGCTTGTTGATGTACCACATTGTTGTGGTGTTGTCTGTCCTGACTTGAACTAGTTTGTTCTGGACAGAAGCTGAAAATGCCTGAAGAGCTAGAAAGACAGCTCTGAGTTCCAAAAGGTTGATGTGGAGCAGAGATTCCTGAGGAGACCACACTTCCTGAGTGGACAGGTCGCCCAAGTGAGCACCCCACCCTAACAGGGAGGCATCCATGGTGAGGGTGAGGGAGTGGGAGACGGGAATGAAAGGAACCCCTTGTTTTAGATTGCTTTGATCCTTCCACCAGTGTAGAGCCAGGATCAGAGTTTGGGTCACTGGAACCAATTTGGAAAGGGGTCCCTCCTTTGAGACCAATAGGCCTCAAATGGAACTGAATGTCCCTCATCTGGAATCTTGCTCCTTGCACTACCACTGTGGAAGCAGCCATGTGCCCTAGGAGTTGCAGAAAATGCCTTGCTGGTCGAGAAACCCGCAGGGTAAAGGAGGATGCCAGGGCAATGAGCCTGTCTACCCTTTCCTAGGGAAGAAATGCCCTGGCTAACTTGTGTTCAATTCTGCACCTATGAAAGTTAGTACCTGAACTGGTTCCAGAACTGACTTTGGTAATTCATCAGGAATCCCAGGGAAGTGAGAAGCTGCTGGGTGACTTGCAAGTGGGATTTTACCTGATCTGGGGACTGACCCACTATGAGCCAGTCGTCCAGGTAGGAAACACAGCAATCCCTTGCCTTCTTAAATGAGCCACTACCACAGCTAGACATTTTGTGAATACCCTTGGCGTCAGAGGTAGGCCGAAGGGCATTGCCTGAACTGGTAGTGGCCTGAGGGCAGTTCGAACCTGAGGTACTTTCAGTGAGAAGGCCTGATCAGAACATGAAAATAGGCATCCTTGAGGTCCAGGGAAGCCAGCCAGTCCCCTGGCCTCAGGGAAGGCAAAATCATTGCCAGAGTTAACATTTTGAACTTTGGTTTCAAAAGATGCTTGTTCAGGTACCTTAAATCTAGGATGGGCCGCCATTCTCCTGTCTTTTTTGGGGTAAGAAAGTATCTTGAGTACAGCCCCTTGCCCTGATGGCAAGGAGGGACCCTTTCTACTGCTTTGCAGTCCAGAAGAGAAGAAACCTCTGCTTCCAAAGCAAGGGCTTCTGTAGGATTTGCAGGTGGAAAATGTCTGGCTCTCATCTTTGGAAACTGTTTGAAGCTGAGAACCAGACCCTGGCTTATTACCTCCAGAACCCATCTGTCTGAAGTTAGGGACACCCAGTTCTGGCTGAAATAAACCAACCTGCCCCCACTGGTACAGGAGAATCGGCCCTGGGCACCCCATCAGGGTGCCTGCTTAGTAATGGCCTTAGGCTGAGAGGGAGGGATGGTCTTGTGCCCCATCTACCTCTGCCTCTGAAGAAACCCCTCTGTGCAAATGCAGAGGAGTCCTGAGATTGGTAAAAAGGCCTGTGGAATGGCCTGCCCCTACCTCTGGGAGCGTGCCTCTGTGGAGTGGCATGCCTCTCCTTAGCCTGGGCACTTTTGTAGGTAGTTCTGTATTCATCCATATTTTTCATATAGTTTTCTGTTTGTTCCCCAAACAGAGAATTACCCACTACAGGAAAATCCATAGCCTTTGACTGAGTATCTTGGGACAGATTAGTGCATCTGAGCCATGCCAACCTACGGAAAGCTACAGAAGTGGCCATGACCCTAGAGGAAACATCATTAACATCAACAGCAGTATGAAATTGAACTTTAGAGGCTTCAATGCCATCAGCAGCCACCTGTTCCAACTCACTAGCCAGCTGGCCATGTACCTGCTTGGCTAACTGCAATACTGTGTCCCATCTAGATTTCTGATATCTAGCTACATAAGCCATATAATTTGCCTGCCTGAGTCCCAAAAAAGCTGCCATATACTGTTTTTTTGCCATGGCATCAATCTTCCTAGAATCCTTATCAGGAGGATGTGAGGCCAGGGGAATATTAGCCTTGTCACAGGCTGCAGCTTGAACCACACCTACATGACTACACTGCTCAGTGAGGAAGTCTGTATCAGAGCCTGACAAAGTATACCTTCTGTCCATTTTTTTATCTACAGGAGGGAAAGAATGAGAATTTTTTTAAATCTTTGTTGTTTGCTTCCTAAATGACTTATGCAAAGGAATAGACAACCTCTTAGACTCTGGTATATCCATCATTTCTACATAATCAGGCTCCTCTTGCTCATCCACAGCCTCCTCTAAAGGAAGTTGGAGGGTTTCTGCAACCTTTTTGTAAAACATAAAATGAGAAGGGGACTCAGACAGAATAGGAGGAGATTCTAAAGGTCTGTCTGGAGAAATTTCCGGTTCAATGGGCATGTCCAGACCCTCCCAGCCACATATATATTGATCAAATTCCTCCTCCCCCTCCTGTGGTTCATAAAATTCCTCAACAGCATACTCCTGAACCACTGGAACTGAACGAACCAACCCTTTACCAACTGTTGGTGGTTCGACAGGACCCTGAGACAGTGACTGGACAATCTGTATGGCTTTAGCTATTTCTGCAGCAGTTGGAGAGACAATTTTGGACTCCAAACCTACTGATTTCCTTGTCTTTTTCACTGGGACTAGTTCCTCTGAACCAGCCTTCCTTTTGCCCGAGGAAGTCTCGCCCTGGTCAGAGGGCACTCCCTCTGGTCCAGTGGGTGCTGGACTGGGCTGGCCATCTGGGTCAGTGGACTTTTTGGCCTCTCGTTCCCTGAGCCGGCCCAATCTCTTTTCCAGGGTGGCTGCAGGGAAATTTTTACACACCTGGCAGTCTGACAGGAGGTGGTCAGCCCCCAGACAATAAACACAAGTGGTGTGTGGGTCAGCCTTGGCAAAGGCTTCCCCACAGACATCACAGTGTTGAAACCCAGTGGGCCTGGTTTTTCTTTTGGGTTTCTCAGACATAATGCCAGCCTAACCAAAAACTTGCCCTTTTGATGGCAGTGCCAGGCAAGACACTCTTGTCGGTTCCTAACCATGTCACGGGTATTTGAAAAAACCTAATTTCAAAGCAAGGTTTTTTTAGAACTGATAAGAACCGGGAGCCGCACTCTAAAAGCCCAACCAACACTTTAAAACGTTAATTTCAGCAAACCGATCGGTTCAAAACCGAACCGATAATTGAATTTCCACACAGACTTTAATTTTTGTACTTACGGTTTACCAGATAGAGCTTTTAACCGAAATGCGGTAAAATAAATACTTTTTGCCGGTTCAGATGAACCGAAAATACTCGCTTGAACCGAGAAATGAACCGAGCTGAAGGAGCTGATCTCCGGAGCGACTGTTCAGTGAAGCGGAGTAAAGAATCTGACAGTTTCATTTGAAACTGCCCAGATAGAGCATTAGTCATAATATAGCAAGACTTCATGGTGTTTGAACTAATGCAACAAGTATTACTATGGCTAAAAAATTATTCACTGCAAAAGTAGCATTGTTCATTGGTATAGTTGTCATGTAACACATTTCACACATATTTATAGAAACTAAATGCAAAATATGGACAAAACAGAGAGAGAGTCTTAAAAGATAGAATACAAATAAGGAGTACCAGATCTAGCCCTGCAATCACTCTTAAGCCAAATTACTATACTAGATAATGTGAACATATTGGGGTTCATCAAAAGCTCAGACTGGTGTAGGTAGATGTAAAATACGAGAAACTGAGATTCCTGACAAAAGTTTGTGTTATTTAAAAGGAAAGGGAAAAATGTTGGTTATTACTGTTCAAAAGAAATGGATCAAACCAGCATTATACATTTTGGTTATTAAATGAATGGTTTTAAATTAACTTCTCCATTTAAGCCATGTGGATTTAGACTGTTTTGCCTGAAAATCCAAGCACTTTCCTTTTAGAGGAGAAGACTCAGTCGGTCTCCTCTGTGTTTGCGTGAGATTACCCTCTCCAAGCCTATAGATCTCAACTCTTTTGGGTTACAGTTGTGACAGTTAAAAAATATAGGCCCACAGGAGTATCCCATTTCAAATTTATAACAGACCTAACATGTTCCTGTATACGAACCTTCAAATAACATATCGTATAGTCTATATATAACAAGCACTTACAAGAGACCTTGCATCTACTTCCCAACACCAAAAAAGCTCACTTTACTCTTTTTGTATGATGAATAAAAAGGTATCAAATATATTTACCACAAATTATGAGTACATTTACTGTATAAACAGAAGTACAAACCCCAAACAGTGGTAAAGAGAGCTGCCTGACACTATTTAGCACCCCTGCGGGTGCTTTTTCAAGGGTTCATATAACAAGCCACAACTACACCAAATCACATACACCACAAATATTGTTTTGCATTCAATGAACTGTCTAACTTCTATTTTTTTTTACTTCTTTTAGATGTGCAAATTCTTTTGACTGTACAGCATATTGGAACACATTACAGTTGTTACATTTAAAAAAAAACTTAGGATACTGTGGTAGCCAAGTGATGATGAAATCAAGGTCAAAAGAACAAAATTATTTATGCCCAAGTCCACCTTCTGTCCCCTGTAAGTAACATTAACACTCAAGCTTATGAAAGAAATGTTATAAAACAGATCAATAAGCTATTTACTAAATAGAAAAATAAATGTTTCATAATAACCTGTGTCTTTCAGAATAAAAGCAGTCAAAGAACAGATGAAAAATAATATCATTATTAAGGCAGCAGATAAGGGTGGGAACACAGTCATCCTGGACAAGAGTAACTACAGAGAGATTGTCATTAAATTGTTGGGAGATGAAAGTAATTGAAGAAAATTGACAGGGAACCCATTATAGACATATAAATTGGGAGTATTACTTGACTGGGCCAGAAATAATCACATTATATCTGAGGAAGAATTCAGCTTTTTGTGGTCCCTCCTTCTCTGTTGTTCCTACTTTCAACATTCTCCAGAAACCTCATAAAAACTTACAGAACCAACCAGATTGACCGATCATCTCCAGTGTGGGCTCTCTCTTTGAGCCCCTGTGTATTTTCATAGATTTTTTTTCTGCATAAACAGGTCCATAATTTGGAATCCTATGTATAGGACATCAGAGTTGTTTTGAATGTATTTAGGGACTTTGAATGGAAACAGGGTTACCAGTGGCTTTGTACTGATGTTGAAGTATTGCACACATCAATTAAACACACTAATGAGGTAAATGCTTGCAGATTGCTTTTAGAAAGGGGCTGCACTGAGTGTGCCAATTTAATTAATTCTGGAAAGCCTGTGGTTTGTACATGCCTACAATTGCTTTGAATTTGAGGGTAATTTTTCACCATCAAATTGGGGGGATGGGATGGCCATGCCATGGTGGCAACCATTGTCCTGGCATCTTCCAATGTATTTTTATGCTTGTGGGAGTTGGACACTGTATTTAACAGAAAAAAAACAGATTCATCAAGCATATTGTACAATAGTATCAATACACAGATGACACTGTATATGTGTGTGTAAAGGTATCCCATGAGAATGGCAATCCCTACTGAGCGATTACCAAAAGGGCGACTCAATAGCAGCACCTGTTCTCATGGTGAGTGGACGGGGGGTGAATGTGGGTACAGCGACATTCTGTCACTATATGTATATGTGCGCACATGGGGGGAGTGAGCATGCTGCGCGATGGGCAGAAGGGGAGGGAGGGTATGTGAGGGGTAGCGCGATGGTGGGTTGCCAAGCTGGACATGTGGTGTGGTGGGTTCATGGCAGGCTATGGTTGGGAGAGTGCCGGGTTCAGTGCTGGGCATGTCGGGATTTTTGCACTGCCCAAGAACATTTTTTTTGGTTTTACTTTTCACACACCCCTTCCCCCAGCATGCACATCCTGGAGTTGAGAATCTTTAGTAGGGGGGCACAGCACCCTGCATAAACAAAATTAAGTTCCCAGTGCCATTTTGCCATGCACCGGGAGTGTACATCATCAAACTGTATTTTCGCTGATGTACAGTTGCCCTAATGGTGATCGCCTTTCCGCAATCACTGTTATCACGTAGATCCATGTGGGAAGGTTCTGATATCTTACAGATTTTATGGTATAGTTAAATAATACCGACATGAACCTCCACTTCACACACTCCTCACACTTCTTAGATGTCACTTCATGGGTAGGTAACAACAAGTCCAGACAAAAGCTTACTGAAAATGTACATCTGCCAACATACTATTGAGGGCAGATAGTGCTGCCAACCAGAAGTCATCAATTGAATTGGTCTCTTACAGCTGGTTGGTTACAACCCAGTGAAACTGCTCTAAGACAGAAAATGTTGAAGCACAAGCATTAGAGCTAAAAAATAAATTGCTTCAAGGGGGTTAACAACATAATTTGGTAAATGAAGCTATTGTAAGGGCAAAGAACCTTGATAGGGAGAGTCTTCTGAACACAGTCACAAAAAAAAAAAATCAGAAAAAGCAACAATGAGCCCGGTCATGTTTATCACCAAATGTAATAACTATGCTGGCCATATTAGTAACATCATTTGGAAGAACTGACCCATGCATCTGGGTGATAAGGGACAGGCAGAATGTGTTGGGAACATCTTAGGGTAACCTTTCACAAAGGTGACAGCCTGGGTGATGAGCTGGCACACAGCCAATTTTCTAGAACACAGCTAGAGGTGTCCCCTTAGTTACCACAACAGCCTAAAGGCTTTTTTTAATGTACCAACTGTAATGTGTGCCCATATGCTGTATAGTCAAAAGAATTTGCATACCAGAAAGTCACCAAAAATGTAGAAGCTAGCTCATTAACTGTAAAACAACATTTGTGGTATATGAGATTTGATATACTTGTGGTTTGGTACATGTACTGTAGGTCATAGGATACATTGTTTGAAGGAGCATATACTGGAACATGTTAGGTCTGCTATAAGTATGAAATGGGACATTTCTGTGGGCCTACATTTCTTTAACTGCCACAACTGTAACTTTGGGAGGCAGTATAGTGCAGTGGTTTAAGGCTCTGAGCTGCAAATCTGGAGACCTGGGTTTGAATCCCACAGCCTCCACTTGCATACTGTGTGACCCTGAGCAAGTCACTTAACTTCCCTGTGCTCCCAGGTTGCACCTGTAAACAAGCTTTCAGCTTAGTGTGTCTCACCTGGTTAAACAATTGAAAAAAAAAAAAAGAAAGAAAAAACTATAACCCAAGAGACTTGAGGTTTATGGGCTTGGGGAGGGTAAGCACACCCAGTTGCAAAGGAGACAGACTGAGTCTTCTCCTCTAAAAGGAAAGTGTTTGGATTTTCAGGCTAAACAGTCCAAATCCACGTGGTCAAAATGAAGAACTTTAATTTAAAACCGTTCATTTAATATCCAAAATGTATAATGCTGGTTTGGTCCATTTTTTTTTCTAAATTGTAATAACCAATATTTTTTCCTTTTCTTTTAAATAACATGAACTTTTGTCAGGAATCTCAGTTTCTTGTATCTTATGTAATGTGTTAAATGAAAACTATACCAATGAACAATACTGTCTTTGAAGTAAGTCTTTTTTAGACATACTAATAGTTTTTGTGTTAGTTCTAGATGGCATGTTAAAGGTATTTATTGATGCAGAGGCTTTCTTCCTTTAGGTTAATAAAAGAAACCCTCATACTTTATAAGTTTGCATGTGTGTGCGTGTATTTTTTCATATATTTGTACTTAATGCCTGTGGTGATATGATACCTGTGAACTATGGCATAAGTCAGTAATGTGATACTGCCAGACATACAATGCCTTGCCATTCACATTTGCCTGTGGTCTTGCTGTAGGTTATCTTTCTGGATGCTGCAATTTTTAATTATTAGCTATGTTATGTGTATTGGAGGCCTTTTGGATTTAGATCATTAACTTCTTAAGCATTGTACCTATTTTACATTTTGGTAATGGGGCTACTTTTACATGTGCAATTATGGTAGCTGATCACATGTCTTTTGTGGAGTATTTAAACATGTCAGTATCAGCTATGCCACACAGCCTGATGAAGGTCCTTTCTGAGAAGAGAAGTGAGGTTTAGGCATCTCCTATGTCAGACACAGCACTTGCTAAATTAACATTTATGCACTAGCTTTGTCTATGTCAAGTCTGTTTGTGCTCATGCCTGTAGTTCTCATTGGTTCTAGTTTCAGTTTGGGGTTGGCTGCCCTGTTACTGTGCACTCCGACTACTGAGCACTACTCCTTTATTCATTGTCAGTATTTTACATGGAAAAAGGATCCTTGCCACCTACAGTTGAGCTACTCCTGCTAGTCAGTCCCTACCTAAAGCAACAATCCTCTGTATGTGATATGAAAATAATTTCTTTACTCGCAAACTGCAATGCCACAAACAGGATTATGACTTCAGTAAAGGATCAAGAATGAAAAAAAAATCAATGAATGTTAAGGGGCACAGATTCTGTTTCCATCCACATGAACCTGGTAATGAAGAACAGTGGAAAGAAAAAAGAAATCAATATGTCAAATATCAGCTGAATGTACACAAATATTGTGTTTTTCAAAGTTTTTTTTTTTTTGTTGTTTTTTTTTTTAACAGTAACAATCTTACAATATGCATAAAACTCCACTACCCCCACTCTGGAGGCTGCACTTCTCCTCCATTGTACAATAGCACCTCAAACTTTCTGGTATTTGAAAGTCCTAGTATTGAGACCATTGAGCCTGGGCTCACGGAAGGCCACACCACTGACCCATCATCAAGCCAGCCCATCTTTAATGTCTTCTCCCCAGATCATGTGGGAACAGCCTCTGAAAACTTATGGGATAGAGCTTTGCAACCCCTGGTCTCAGAGATAGCAGCTCTAACCAGTCAGCAAAAGTAAACTTCTTGTTAGCTAAGCAGACAGACTGCGGTCTTGTTCTTTACATGTTGCATTCACAACTTTCTCCACCAAATGGCCCTCTGCATTTGGCCACTGATTCTATATAGATCATACACTCAAGGGCTTATTTCATGTTTTTTTTTTTAAATCATATTACTGTTAGGTTGTTCTTTTTTAAAAATGCTGTAGGTGATATGACAACCTGGTGGCTCAGTGGTACTGTATTATGCTTTAACTTTCCAGTATACAAATATCATTTGATTGATTGATTAATTGAATATATGGATTTCGAAAATAATAGTATCCTAAAGCATGCAAAACATTCTGGTAATATCACTGCTGCAAAATTGATAATACCATTGATGCACACTGATAATAGTATTATTCAGAGCCCACAATACTATCGTTTGGAGCGCTGAATGATACTATTAGCACAAAAACTTTACAGCAAAAGTGCAGGATTCCCAGATCATTGACTGGTTGCTATACAACCATGCCATGCTACCAAACATTAATCAAACATTGAGATTGAAACCACGGCTCATGATTGGCCGCTTTCTGTCTGTGGGCAGGCAGAACACTTTCAAAAACATGGCGGCTGTCTCTCGCTTAGAGAGAGTGTTATCGTAGCCACACTGTTTTCCTGTTTTTTTTTCTTTTAATTGTAGAAAACAAAAGACTTATCTGGTTGATCCTGCGTTCTCCAAACAATATAAAGGTATGACTCTCCACAAAACTAAAAAATTCAAATTGGCTTTTTGTTGCATGAGGTGCTTACAGGGCAGGGGGAAGAAGTGAGACTGAGCGGCGGCAAGCCAGGACTAAGACAATCCATCACTGCAGTGATCGACTGCCTGACGTCACAAAATGATGAAAAAAATTAAATAAAAATTGGATCCTTTTATTATATTAAAAAAAAATAACAAATAGGTTAGTCTGTATTTACAAGGGGATAATTCCATCGTGAAGTTCTGCGGACATGGGAACCTCTCGATGGAATTATTCTCTTGAAATGCAGACTAACCTATCTATTATTCTATTTATTACATGACAGACCAGAGTTGGGTGCGAGCCAAGGAAACCCATACTGGAGCTGTCTGGGGATGGGCACTTCACAGAAGTAAGGTGCTCAGCTCCTGAGGAGGGAAGAAAATAACAGCGGCTGTGGGTCAAGGAATTTCACACTGTGGGTAAGGTGCTCTATTACTGAGGAGGGAGGGGGAAGAGACATGTGGGCCATGGAATCCAATACTGGAGCTGACTAGGGAAAGACACATTATTGAAAAAAAGTGCTCAGCTCCTGGGGAGGGAGGGAGGCTCTGGGCCATGGTATCACACAGTGAAGATGGCTATGGATTGGCACACCACGTAAGTAAGGCACTCTGCTCCTGGGAAAACTTGGATTACAATCAAAACTTTCTCCACAATATGGAATTCTGCATTTGGCTACTGATTCTGTATACACTACACCTTAAGTGCTAATGTTTTATAAATCATATTACTGTTAAGTTGTTTTCCTTTTTTCCAAAGTGCTGCATGTGATGGGACAGTCCAATGACTCAGTGGCCATGCATCACACTGTCGCATAAGAGACCAGCATTTGGTGTGAACCAAAGAATCCCACACTTGAGTCAGCTGGGAATGGGCACATCTCAAAGGAAAGGTGCTTTGCTCCTGGGGAGGAAGAGACCGGGGCACAGAATCCCTCACTTGAGCTGACTGGGGATGGACAAATCATGGAGGTAAGGTGCTCTGCTCCTGGGGAAGAAGAAGGAGGATGTGGGGCCACATAATCCAGCACTGGATCTGGCTATGAATAGGCACATTATACAGGTAGCATGTGCAGGTCTCAGGGAGGGAGGGAGGAAGGGTACGGGCCACGGAATCCCACTCTGGAGCTGGTTGGGGATGGGTACATCATAGCAGCAAGGTGATTTGCTCCTAGGGAGGGTGAGAGAGGGGGCATGGACCACAGAATCCTGCACTGTAGCTGGTTGGGGATGGCCGCATCATGGAGGTAAGGTGCTTCATCCTAGGGAAGGAATAAGGGAGAGAGAAAGTTGGATGTAAGCTAGAAAATCTAGCATTGCAGCCAGCTGGATATTGGCACATCATAAAGGTAAGGTGCTCTGCTCCAGCAGAGGGAGGGTGTGAGCTATGCAATTCATTACCAGAGCAAGCTGCAGCTGGGCACATCATGGAGGTATGGTGCTTTGCTCCAAGTGAAGGAGAGAGTGAGAGAGGGTGTAAGCCATGAAATCCCACACTGGATCAAGCTGGGGACAGGCACATCACAGAGGTAAGGAACACTGCTCCTGGGGAAGGAAGGATGGCGTGGGTAGCAAAATTCCACACTGGAGCTTGCTGAGGATGGAACATCATGTAGGTAAGGTGCTCTGGTCCTGGGGAGGGAGGGGGCGAGCCACAGAATCCCACACAAAGGTACAGTGCACTGCTCCTTGGGAAGGAGGGAAGGTGTGGATAATAGAATACTGCACTAAAAACACATGAAGATGGGTATATTATGTAGGTAAGGTGAGTTAAAGAGGGAGAGAATGTGTGAGCCAAAGAAACCTGCACTGGAGCTAGCTGCAGATGGGCACATCATGGAGGTAAGGTGCTGTGGTCTGGGGAGGGGAGGAGAGGGGGGAGTGTGTGGGCCACAGGATCCCACACAGGTGCTGACTGCAAATTGGCACATCATTTAGGTAAAGGGTTTTGCTCCTGGGAAGGAAGGAAGGAAGGAAGGAAGGAAGGAAGGAAGGAAGGAAGGAAGGAAGGAAGGAAGGAAGGAAGGAAGGAAGGAGGGAGGGAGGGAGGGAGGGAGGGAGGGAGGGAGAAGGATATGGTCCATAGAATCCAGCACTACAGCCAGCTGGAGATGAGTATTTTATGGAAGAAAGGTGCTCTGATGCTGGAGAGGAAGGATGTGAGCCATGGAATCCATTACAGGATCCAGCGAGAGATTGGCATGTCATAGTAGTTAGGTGCTCTGCTCTTCGGAAGGGAAGAAGGGAGAAGGATGTGGTCTACAGAATCCAGCACTGGAACCAGTTAAGGATCGGCACACCATGGAGGTACTGTAAGGTGCTCTGCTCCTGGGGATGAACACCATTAGCCATAGAATCACATACATCAGCCAGTGGGGGGGGGGGGGTTGTGCTCATAATAATAATAATAATAATTCTTTATTTATATGGTGCCTTTCAAAAACCAAGGCGCCGAACAAACAAAAAAAAACAAGTAAACCATAAATTCTCACATTATAAATACAATAAAATGCAGATAAAACAGTAAAACAAAGTTTAAATCATTCACTGAATGCTTGCTTCCACAAATAAGATTTGATAGCCTGTTTACAGTAGTAGCCAGAGACACTGCCAGCTATTTCCAGATATTTCGTGAAATTTCTGAAGAGTTTCTCTCTGCTGCCCCTACTGTGGAAATGCAGAAAGCAGGAGATATTTCTGGAAATATCACAGAAATTTCGGGAAATATCTGGCAGCGTCTGTGGCTGCTACTGTAAATCCCTCCACGGTTGCGCACTCCCATAACTGATGGGGTAGAGAATTCCAAAGGATTGGGGCTGCATGCTTAAATGCACGAGCCACTGAAGATTTTAAACAAAACGTTGGAATCTTTAGCAACCTCTTGCCAGCCGAGCGGAGTGATCGCCCAGGGCAGTAAGGAACCAGAAGCTTTCAGGTAGTCCGGGCCCAATCTGTGTAGGGCTTTATAAGTCAGAAGTCTGACTTTAAAGGTGATCCGCCACTGTACAGGCAGCCAGTGCAGTTCGCACAGCAACAGAGATATATGACAGGGCCGAGAGGTCCCTGTCAATAGCCGGGCTGCTGTGTTCTGCACCAGCTGCAAGCAGCAGATATCCACCCCAGGAAGTCCTAGGTAAAGGGAATTGCAATAATCCAGGTGCAAGGACACAAAGGTGTGGAGTAACGTGGGGAGATCGCCAGACAGAACAGATGCTTAACCCTGGAGATATTCCTCAGATGGTAAAAAGAGGAGTTGACGACAGCTGACACCTGCGAATGCAATGTCAGCCCTTCATCAAAGATTAGCCCCAGGTTTCGCACCTGTTCAGAGATTGGGAGTGGTAGGCCCCAAGAAAAAGTTCCGAAGGGGAACCTTCCCCCTAACCCCCCCATCTGGCACCCTGGGTCCACAACCAGCACCTCGGTCTTTTCTGAGGTCAACCTCAACCAGCTCGAATTCATCCAATTCTGGATTTCCATGAGGCAGTTGTTAAATACCGAGAGGGCTCTATCCTGCTTGGGTGCAAAAGAAAGGTAGAGCTGGGTATCATCAGCGTAGCAGTGAAACCTCAGCCCATACCTTCTTACAATGTCTCCGAGGGGTAGCATGTACACTGCAAACAACATGGGGGACAGCACCGATCCATGAGGGACCCTACATGACAGAGGAACTGGGACAGAGGAATGAATCCCTGACACCACCCTCTGAGTTCTTCCAGTGAGGAAAGAAGTAAACCAACTGAGGACTGTACCTGACAGGCCACAGATAAACCTCAGGCGACCGAGAAGAACCCCATGGTCCACAGTGCCAAATGCTGATGAGAGACCTAGAAGAACCAAGATGGAATGGTTTTTCCAATCTCTTGTCATCAGGAGACCATCGAGCACCTGAACCGGGGCCATCTCAGTGCTGTACCTTTTTCAAAAAACGGATTGAAGAGGTTCATAGATGTCATGGATGGTCAAATGGTTCTCCAGTTGTAAGGCCACTACTTTCTCAGTCACCTTCCCTATAAAGGGAAGGTTTGAGATAGGTCTGTAGTTCGCATGGCAATCTGGGTCCAAAGAAGCTTTCTTCAAGAGGGGTGTCACCACTGCCTCCTTCAGGAAGCTAGGAAACCCACCTATTTCCAATGAGCACCAGACTATCTGTGCTAGGGCCAGACCAATGTCACTACAGCTTATAAGCAGGGTAGTTGATCCTGGGTCCAAACTACAGCATGCAGGGCACATACCCTGGGCAATCTGCATGACATCCATGAATTCCGGCTAGTCGAAGGCACTCCAGGAAAACTGAAGAGCATTGTCCGAGCACCGATCCAAAGCAACACCCATAGGGTGTGCTGGTTGGAGCTCTGCCCTAATGTCAGCCACCTTAGTAACAAAGAATTGAGCAAGCTCATTTCTCTCTACTTGCGAAAAGGCTCTTCGAACCTGCAGACAGGCTGGGTTGAACAGTCTGTCTACAGTTCGAAAGAGCTGAGCTGGTCGATTCTGAGTGGCCGCAATCTAACCAGACAGGAAATCTGCCTTCTTACGGGTGATTGCAGCTTGATAGGCTTAATAATGGTCCATCAATCTAAGGTGGTCGGCATCCAGGGCGGATCTCCACCAGCAACATTCTAACCTTCGTCCTAGTCGCCACATCTCCCTCAAAGTCCCATCAAACCAACGGGACCAAGGGCAAAGGGAGAGAGGATGAACTTGGACAGGAGCAATGACATTCAGGGCCACAGAAATGACTTTATAATAGGCCATCACTAGGGCCTCAGGCTCATTGTTTGCTGGTGGAAGAACCGATAGGTCAAGCACTGCCACCAAGCCTTTGGAGCTTACATCTCATAAAGGGCAGTATCTGACCATCTCCACAGTGGTAGGCCTACAAAGAGGGGCACAAAAACTGAACTCCACGGTTTAGTGATCTGACCATCCAACAGATTCCATCCCCAAATCAGAGACTTTGATCCCCAGGAGGAAGACTAGGTCAAGAGAGTGACCATGTTTATGAGCAGCAGTGGTAACAACCTGTGTGAGGCCCAAAGAAGTCATTAATTAGAGGAAGTGCTGTCCAAATTGCAAGAGTTCATCATCAACCCCCCCCCAGGCATGAAGTCACCCAGGACCATCAGCCTGGGCTTCTCAAACACCATGTTGATCACGATGTCCACCACTTCCTGAAGCAAACGCTTCTCATCACCGGGTGGACAGTAGATGAGGGTGATCCTACAACCTACACCTGCTAGTATGGTACACTCACATGACTCAGTCTCCTCAACTGGTACACTCGTGAGGCCCAGTTCAGTCTTGAGACAGACTGCACCCCCCCGGGATCCAATCTTGAGTGGTGAATCACCGAGTACCTGGCTGGAGTTGCGGCCTCCAATATAGGGCCAGAGTTCTCATCCAGCCAGGTTTCAGTAATGCAAGCCAGGTCAGTTGTTCCCACAAGATCTGCAATAATTGCAGTCTTGTTTTTAATGGACCTGGCATTGCATAACACCGCTCGAGTTGGATGAGCTTCCAGGGCTGCCCGAATGGCCTGCCCACCAAAATTGGTAGTACCCTTGGGTATGGAAACCAGGCATGGTGAACCATGATCTGGGTACCATTTTGCCCCAGGGTATCTTCAGGATTTTATGACCACAATGCGGTGGCCCTGCTCTTTCATCCTCCACCGTTCACCCCAGTCCCCCCACCCAGTGAGCAATACCCAGCGTTCTACAGCTAGCTGGTAAATTGTAAATTGCAGTGGGGGAGAGATAAAAGGGCAGAGGGTGCAAAGGGTGGAGGACGAATAGCACACGACCGTGGGAGCAGGCCTCCAACACATTTTAATAACCTCAATAAAACTACACCACTCCAGAGGGAAAAAAATATAACAAAATAACAAACAACCCCAATCACTTAATTCACTAAGATATACTCATAAGATAAAATAAAGGAAATTAACAAAACTTATACAAAAATAAAACATAAAACTCCCTCAACTCTCACTTGGGGGAGAAAAAGTAAAACCAGATATATAACCAAATAAATTATCAAAAAAAGGAAAACATCAAACCCCAAAACAATATTAAATTAATAGTAAAATAAATAAATATGACGGTCATTCAGTCCCAGCCAGCAAGTTTAATGTGATCAAGAGGCTGTGCATAAAACAGCAGAAGAACCTTCAAATAGTAACTGAAGGCAAAAAGTCCATGTAAGTCCAGTAGCAAGGATATATCAAATTTTTTTTTCAGCCCCCAATGGACATCTCACCATCAGAGGAGACCGACAAATCCCCCCCCCACCCCGGACTGTTATTTCCTGGGAGAATAGATGTTTAAAAAGCTCAGTTGTTTCTCCAGTTCACAGAATACTCTCACTACAGGGGGACTTTGCTAAAAATGACCAGACTCTTAACTGTTTCTGTACCCTCTAACGGTCCCGGGACTGAAAGATGAGAAGGCACTCTCACTGCCTTCTAGTCAGAGTTTAAACAAGGAATATGGACAAATCTGACCATGTCTTGAAGGGAAGAAAGTCCAAGATGATCCACTTCAGGAGCTATTGCTCTGAAGCCGGAGTGGGCCCCAATAAATCCAGCAGAGGAGCCAAACTGCAAACCTGTGGCTACTGCTATGGATCTCCGTCCAGGCCCACTTTTATTTATTATTTATTTTGTATTTATTATTTATTACAGTCTTGAAATTAAACCACTTGAGCTCAGAGCTCTTTACAATGATTCCAAGTCAAGGTCACAATACAAAACATAGTAGTATAAAATTACACAGAAGAGGGAATTATATAATGGACAGGGTTCAACCTTAACATTGTTTTACTAGTCCTAAACCTAGTGCAAATTGGCCAGGGCTAGTGCAGCTAACCCTCTACTTGTCCGTCTTGACTAGTGCAGGTTTTTCATGGCTGTTAATGAAGTTGAAAAAGTCCCTACTTTGGCAGGCTGTAGTCCTTTTGCTAATCTCCCTCAGTGTTCCAGGCATCCTGGTGTGATCAACAGCTCATTAACAGCTGCAATTATCTGGCAGTTTAAGAGGGGGATCCAACAAAAGATTCAATGTGAGTCATTATCACTCAGTTGTTGAGACATTCAGCTAGTGTGCATGCTGTGATCAAGGGCAGAGTGCTGTTAAGTAACTAGCTTCCAGTTTGCTGAAATTGTCTTTGATTTGTCCCACAATATTAAAACCAGTGTGCCTCATTTTCCAACCTTTTGAGTGCCTGTATCCAACACTGTAGTGACAGAATGCTATCATATATACACAGTCTGCCCAGCCAGGTGGTCTGTCCACTCTATACTTTCTCTGGACACCACTGCAGACTAGACTCTGAAGTGGCCATCCATAGACCCATAGCTGCCATTACTGACTGGTGTAGGGTTCACAGCTCCTCTTAATGGATCCCACCAGTCAATGCCATCAATGCAGTACCACCCAGCATGTCATTTCATCCTAAAAACAATGCTTTGGAGCATGCATGGTACAAAGCAAAACCTTAGTAAAATATATAATTTGAAAGGTTAAAATAGGTATTCCTGGTGTGCACATATCATCCCATACAGAAAGAGAGGCAGTACAGCATCATGCCTGTATACTGCTCCCCTTTGACTGATGAAAGGACACTTATGAAAAATCTGTTTTTATTAGGGCAGAGCATGTTAAATCAATATTTTTGTGCCTGGTATATATAAACAGATATGTCAAAGTTTCTTACCTCCCAGCCCCCTGTGTTTGTTTATCTCTATCCAAAGAAATCCTAGAACTGCCCCTGGCTCACTTCGCAGTGTAAGAAAACTTCCAGAAGTGCAGTTCTGGTTAATCACAGGATGGGGATGAGAGTGTCTTTCTCTGCCTGATTCTGTACATTGCCCTGCAGATCAGGGTGGGACTGTGGTGACGTACATGATGATGTTGGCTATTGTGTGTGAAGAACTAGAACTGCCTGATTGAACATTTGCTATTCTGTTATTCTCTGGTTTGGCAGGGAGGGGGCGAAGAAAGAGGAAGCAAAGGGCACATTGTA
Source organism: Neoceratodus forsteri (assembly GCA_016271365.2). Lineage (NCBI taxonomy): Eukaryota > Metazoa > Chordata > Ceratodontiformes > Ceratodontidae > Neoceratodus > Neoceratodus forsteri. The sequence goes on along the minus strand of CM057451.1, from coordinate 808,489,581 downwards.
AAAAAAAAAAATGGGGGCACACACTGCGAGTGATTGGACTGCAGTCTTTTTTTTTTTTGCTGGGGCAGAAAGCAATGTGGGAGCAGGATAAATATGCAATAATCAGAGTATTTCTTGGCTTGCATTTTTCCTGTATAATCGATCAAAACTGACCATTATTATTGTGGGCTAGTGCAACCATCTGTGGGCTAGTGCAATTTTTAATCTACTTGTCTGGCTGGCTAGTGCAAAAAAAAAAGTTAAGGCTGACCCCTGACAATGGAGCAGACAAGACAATCAGGAAGGGGGAGTAGGGGCCAAAAAATAGACTTACGGGTATTAGATGCCTGACAGTGAGTACCAGTTAGTTGTCTGTGGTGGCAGGTTAGTAGAGAGGAGATAAGTGCAGGGTGGGCAGGAGAGGAGCCCCAAAGGCCAAGAGAGCAGACACTACCGTGAGAATGAAGCTAGGCAAAGGAGGGGGGAGGGTGTGTTTGTGGAGGCAGATGGTGAGGGTGGGGGAGAGGAGGCAAGAAGGAAGAATGGCAGCTGGTGAGAGTGATGGTAGAGGAGGCAAGGAGGAAGGAGTAGTCTCACAGAAAGTAGGGAGCAGGGGTGGGAGGTGAGGTTGGGAGTTGTGTGGAAGGCAAGGGAAGGAGTAGGGAGTAGGGCGAGAGGTGAGTGGGTGGGAAGAGGGACAGGGCTTGAGGAAGGAGAGGGAGAGAGAGAGAGGGGCTTCTAGGTATCAGTGTGTCAGAGGAGTGGAGGTGAAGCTATGAGTGACAATCACATGAGGCATCATTTAACAAGTGTCGCTTAAGGTGGACTTTGAAAGCACACAATGTGCGCTGCTGCATAAGATCTTCCTTACCAGCAGGCCTCATGGAGAATTCCAAGGGACACTAGTCAAAGTCACTGGCTACCCGGCAAAATAAGACCTGGACCCCAGCTCAGCCACACACCACAGTCAACACACTGGCAGGATCAGGGCACCAACTCCCTGCTCCAAATCAAAGCCGGTCCTCATATGCCCACTACTCCTGGTGACCTCAAGCCAGCTGCCAGCAATCCAGAGACAGTCCACTGCCAGTAGTTTGAAATCTTCGCTCACATAATCCAAATCCCCTTTGCCACAATACCTGTTCCCTTAAACAACACAGCTTCTCAAAAACTTCATCGGCTGATTATAAGGCTAACTCAACTGCACATAGAGCCACCAAACACCAGCAACAATAATTCCTTGTCTGAGGGTCCTGTAAAAACAGCATCCAACAGTAAGTGATCCCAAAAAGTCTGCAGGCAAACCGAGAACACAGGCAGTAACAGGCAGAGACGCGACGGCCCCAGTGCACACTACAAGCCCTTCTAAGGAATCACCCCAATATCACTCATAAACTCAGCAGACTCCACCTCTGTACTTGCTCCAATGCCAACTCAGAGATCAAAACAATGAAGTAGGGAGATTCGGAGGCACACAGCCTAAATAACGGACAGGTCCGTAGACAAATTCGGGGTAAACAAAATGAGTAAGCAAATCTGTAGAGTCTGTAGAATCCATAGCCAAGGCCCCTAGAATTCTGCAGCCGCAGAATTTTGCGCAGGACTTGCAATCTATTGCAAAACTTCACTCTTCTTGGTGATTTTTATTAATATTTCTGTTTATCCATAGAATCTGGTTCCCTTCCCCTCTTTTCATATCCTAAACCCCATATGCTCAGAATGTGATGTTATCATTGCTATAACATCATACCTTAGCTAATGAAATGGCTGCATTCTGCAACAGAAATGAACAGTCACTTATCTACCACAGCTCCCACTGCCAGAGATGGTGGCACAGCACATCAGCCATGGTGATATTTGCTCAACCTGCACTACAGCCTAATACATTTTTCAGTCTTACATTATTGCGCTGGAGCCAACTTAAACAAAACCTTGTCAATAGCACAGACATGTTAAGTCCATATCTCAGTTTGTACAAACCTATTTGTGCTTTTAAGGTACAGAGATGCCATCTGAAATGAATAACTGGTAAAATGAATTTAACTGTCATTTTTAAGAAAAATAAAGTAATTATGCCCAGAAAAGCGGAAATATAATAATATGTAGACCTGCTGAAAGACTAGACCTGTTAAATAAATAATTGCACGGTAAGCATTTTTTCGAGGGTTATTGATTACATATTGTCATTGGTTGATAGAATCACCTAAAAGTTATGGAGAAATGTTGCGTGCAGGGACAGCTGTTGGGCCAGAGGGTAGCATGCTGTGTTTCTGTGCCAGCAACTCAGGTTCAGAGATTAGCTCTGGGAGCTGGCTGGGCAGCACAAGGATTGGTGGAACACATCACTGCTCAGAGCCTGGGAAGGTATGGTGCAGTGTTCTGTCACATGGTAGACACATTGTGATGGGCTGGAGAGCTCTAGCTCACAATAGTTTCACATGCATGTCATGGCCTGACAGTGTTACGCAGTGTGTCAGGGTAAGCAGGTTGACATGAAAAATTAGTTTTGCAATAACTCTTCTATTCCATTTCTAATGGCACCTGTATGAATGAGGATGCAAGTTCATGGAAAAAAAAAAGATATATATATATATGTGTGTGTATATATATATATATATACACACACACACACACACACACACACAGAGTATCTCTGTCTCTTTTAACACACACACACGTACACACATTTGTATGTATGTTACAGATTGCATATAAATATATAAGTGATACACAGTGGGAACCTCATGAGTGGTGTAGAAAGCACATACAAATATATAAGTGATAGACAGTGGAAACCTCATTAGTGGGACAGATAGCATGCATATAGAAATACCTTATTTATCACATAAGATCCCCTCTACATATGTCATTTGTGCAACAGGCTAGGACCTTAAGCGAGAGACATTTGTTTTGCTTTTTTAGACATAAAATTATTTTTATAAGTCTGTAATTTTTTGAACTAGTGTTACTGTGCTTTCCACCATCCTGACTGCTATAACCACTGCCATGAAAGTGAAGTCAGGATGGCAAGCTAACACTGTGTTGTGGTAATTTGTTAGTGCCACATAACTTCCGCAGAAATTACAAACCACCGCCGCAGAAGTTCTGCGGCAAATGGTAGTCTTGCCACAGAACTTGGTCCCACTGTGCCACAGAAAAGTAGAGGCCCTGTCCATAGCAGTATATACGAAGCAGGCAAAACTAAGAGACTAAAAGACACTAGGCTACAGAAGCAGCTGACGATGCGCCCAGCCTGGTGGCCATATTGTATCCGTGACTCTCTCCCTTTCTGTGGCTCATGGTGGTAAGATGCTCTGTTCCTGGGGAAGGAGAGCAGAAGGGATGGTGTTTGAAATAGAATCTCACACTGGAGCAGCTGGGAATGGGCACATAACAGAAGTAAGGTGCTCTGCTCTGCTCCTAAGGGAGGAGGGAGGGTGTGGACCACAGAATCTTGCACTGGACCTGGTTGAGGATGGGCACATCATACAGGTAAGGTGATCAGCTCCTGCAGAGGGAGAATGTTAACCACAGAATCTCACATTGGAGCCATCCTGGGATGTGCCCATCATAGAACTAGTAATGGATTGAAAATCGTGGCTCTGAATATCTGTAGCCTGCTTCCCAAGATGCGCAGCTGCAGGCATGGACTTGACTGCACAATCCAGATATTATTTGTCTGATGGAAACCTGGCTCAAACCCAAGGTTCAGGATAAATGCATTTCCTGAATGGGCTTTGAAACCTTTCGGCTCGACAGGCTGGGTAAATAAGGTGGAGGCTGTCTCATCTGTGTAAAGGATGAACTAAAAAGGAGTAAGCTGCCTGTTCCTGACAGTGCCAGTGATTACGAAATGCTAGCTGTTAAGCTTCTCCTGGGCAGACAGAGTAAGGCTCTCACTGTGTTTTCTGTATACCTGCCACCGGAAAAAGTCAAATCAGGGCTCAGCCCTGCCCTGAAAACCATCTCCAAGCTGAAGGACAACTATGAGGTTGTCATTACTGGGGATTTTAATCTTAACTAGATCGGCAAAGACACTGATCATCTTAAAGATCAGGTCACTAGCTATTATCTCACCGAAATGATCTCTGAGCACACGAGGCTAACCCAGAACATGGGTAAGGGAACCATCCTTGACTGAATTCTTTCCAGCAGTCCTAATAAGACAAAAAATGTCATGGTTTTTCCAGACTGCCTCCTGTGGCTTGCACCTAGGTCACAAAAGAAAAGATAGAACCTCCCATCACTGGTACATAACAGGGTTCTCAAGCATTGGGCAACCCGGGCCTTTAAAGCTGCCCTGGCCAAAACCGACTGGTCTCCAATTGACGCAACTGATGACATCAACCAGGCCGTGCAATTCTTTATAGACAACTTCAATGGTATTTGCGATACCATTGCACCACTAAGAAAGAGAAGGATAAGGGCAGCCTCCAATGGCTGGTTCTCCCGTGATCTACTCAACTGAATGAGGGAGCGGGATAACCTTTGGTGTCTGGCTAGAAATTCTGGCAACCCCACTGACTGGCAAAATTACCGGGCAGCAAGAAACAAGTGCACGCTGCTCATTTGGCAAGCCAAGGCAGTACATTACAAAGAGAAGCTAAACAGCAGTTGGGGGCAGGGCCGGTTTTAGGACTTTGGGGGCCTCCAGCAAACTCAATGACTGGGGCCCCACAGATGGACCCCCCCAGGAATCTTTCTACATAGCCCATATTTTACGAGATTAAAATACTAATGCACGTTTAGGTGATAAGCCGCTCTTCCTCTCCCTTCCCCACAGGACCCAGTGCTGCTAGGCTGGGGGTCTGGCTGGTCGCGGTACTGCCGAAGCGGGCACGGCATATATGCTGCGTTAATACCCGCTTCGGCTGCCGTCTCGTGACAGCCCTAGCCCTATCGGCTTGCTCCCTCAGAGGTGCACAGTTCATGCCATGTTACAACAGGCATTAACCTTATAAATGGATTGGGATCCATTTGTGAGACACGTCAAAATGGAGTTACATTGAATTAAAGGCAACTAATATATTGAAGGAGTTGAAGTGAAAAAAATAAATATAAAAAAATATGCACTACTGTCAGGCTAAAATATAAACTCCAATTCAACAAGGGCAAGAGAAACAGAACAAATTGAAGCCCAGTTGTTGAATTAAAGTGCAACACAAGAGGGGGCCCAGGATTACAAATTAATTCTTACAGAGGAACATATGTTGCAACATAAGACTTAACATAAACAGTACCCTATGGATGATAAACTGAAATACACATGCTGAAGTAGACACTTTTTTAAATGTTAACACAGTACAGTACAGTGCAAACCAGCAGTAAAAAGGATGTTGGACTAACTCACTCAGGGAAAGTTACTTCTAATATATGCCAAAACAGGAGCATCTCAAAACCTTACCAACTTTTAATATAACTTGCAGGTTGGCCATAAATTAGCTTTAGAGGAGACTAATAAATGTTATTTTAGCAAACATTTAGGTTCAAGTCAAGGACTAAGGCCACATAGCCAATGGTACATACCTAAATTAAAGAAGAAGGAAGTGAAGGCAAGGCACTGGTCTCACTCTGACAACTCATGGTGGTGGTCGGCTGATCTGATCTCATCTCCGGGCACTGACTGTCTGCACAATGCTGCCCTTATCCACTGAATAGCTACTGCTGCTTAGATCTGCTTTAAAAAAGTGAACTAAAGCTGTAGGCAGCTAGCAGCAGATAACAGTGGCAGCCTCTGGTCATCTATCAGTGGCGGCTTGCTGGCTTGTGACGGTGAGGTCAGAACTGAAAGCTCTGCTGGCTGGCTCTGGAATCTCTCTCTCTCTCTCCTTGGCTTGTCTGTCTCCGGCGGCTGCCTGCGGCTGTACTTGCAAATTCTCTCTGGCTCTCTGAACTCAGCCTCGGCTATGTATGGATTTGAGGCTGAAGGGGGACTGAAGTATCAGGGCTGTGTGGGTGGAGGTGCAAAAAAACGAACGGACAAAGTACAGCCCCTGCCATTGGCTTCCCCGCCAGCCAGTGCACCTACGACCTTTCCTTGTGCAACACAATAGGGGAACGTGGGAAGACGGAGACCAGAAGTAAAGGAGATGGCGTCACACCATTGGCGTGGACCGCGTGGTTTAGCAGGGAAATCAAATCGGGATTCGGGGGCAGCCACCCCAAAGGGAAGCATTTCAGGACAGCAGACTGGAAAAAAATACCGAAAATCATTCGGAACAGGCAGGCTGACAGAAAATTCGGGAAGAATTGTAAGGTATGTTACTGTGGTGAGGGGGCCTCCCGCTAGCCCCGCAACATGATGGGGGCTCCCTGTGGCCACGGGTCTCGCGGGTGCCTAACGCCGGCCCTGGTTGGGGTATGGTAGATGCTTCTGGGACAACATTAAAGATCTGCTTGGAAAGGAAGACAGGAGACATCCCACAATGCTCACCACTAATGGGACTCCTACCACTGACCTGCATATCACAGCCGAATCCTTTAACTTGTCATCCTTTGATCTTAGTGCTGTCCTGCCACCAGACTATTTAAACAGCCCAGAACCTCCCTCTCCACGAGACCAACACAACCTCTCCCATTCAAAGTTCTATTTTAAACAGGTCACAATTAGTGAAGTCAGAACCTACATACATAAGGTGCTCGGGAAAACAAGGCTAGGTAGCGATGGTTTAGACATGAAGCTTGTGGTGATAGCACTTGAAGAGCTACTGAGACTAGTTACCAGGCTCTTTAATAAATAGCTTGCCCAGGCGAAGTTCCCTTCAACCTGGAAGTTAGCCCCGGTCATCCCAGTTTTAAAAAGTAGGGATTTGTCCAACACTGCCAACTATAGACCTATCTCCATCCTCTCTCTAAAGCCCTAGAGAGGATTGTGGTGGACCAGGTTACTGAGTACCTCCATAAGTATGGACTCCAATGCCCGCAACAGCATGGATTCCACAGGAACCACAGCACGGCTATTGCCATGGTGGAGTTCTCTGACTACAGGCACAAAGCCATGGATGGGGGCCATTTGGTGGGATCTATATTCATAGATCTCACTTGACTAAAGCATTTGACACTGTCAATCATCGCATCCTTCTTACTGACCTACCAAATCTGGGGATCTCACCTGAAGTGATCCACTGGTTCCAAGACAACTTATCCCACGGAAAACAAAGTGTCAAAATAGGAACAGCCAAATCTCCCTCAAGGGAAATTACTCTAGGGGTCCCCCAATGGTCAGTATCGGGGATGCTCCTATTTACTCTATTTATCAATAGACTCCCTGAAGCTTGCGAGAGCAAGATCATCCTGAATGCAGATGATGTCATCGTTCTGTGCAGCAGCAAGCAGCACATGACCCTGCAGACAGAACTTCAGAGCTCGTTCAGTGGGCTGGAGGATTGGTTCTGTAAAAAAAAGCTGCTCCTCAATCACAAAAAGACAAAGACGATGATCATCTCTAGTCCCCAGCACAAGAAAACCCTCCTTGCCCTTACTATCACCAATAGCAAGGCTGCCCCGCTGGAGCAGGTACACTGTTTCAAGTACGTATGGGTTATTATTGACGACACCCTCTCCTTCGTGCAGCACATTGACTACGTGGTAAAAGCAGTAAATGCAAAGCTCAGTGTGCTCTATAGGCACAGGCAATACCTCACACCATTAGCCCTTCGTCTCTCAATCTCCTCCTCAGTTCTGTCAGTCATCAACTATGGACTTGTGGTGTATGAGGCCACCTCCAATACTGCACTTGCACACATTGCAGTGGCCCTTAACAAGGCATGCAGGCTAACACTTGGGGCAGACAACCTTACACACACATGCTCCCTCTTTGAGCAGACCAATTGGCTTAACCTACCTAAAATATCAAACCTACCTGTTAGGCAAGAAATCACTATTAGGCAAAGCAGCTCCATTCCTCAGTGGCTTGCTGCCTTCCTGTAGTTCTGGGTACCAGACCAGAGGCCACTCCTGGGGATCCCTAGCAGTCCCCTTCAGAAAAACAACAATAGGATAGCAGTCATTTGTGTACCATGCTCCTCTGTGGCTTAACGAGATCCCGGGTCACCTACTGACAAACTCGAGCCTACCTGCTTTTAAGGCCGAGCTTAAACAGTACCTCTCTGGAAGCATGGCCTGTTGCTGTAGGAAGTAATTGCATTCCCAGCCCTGCAAGTCTTAAGACACAATCTCATGGCTAACCGACATGGATCAAGTCACCTCCCACACCCTTTTTAACAAAGCCCCCACAGGGCCACTGCCTACATCCTGGATCCCCCAACCCCAACTCTCTACATCACTTCCACTACGTAGATGGATCTAGCACCCTGGCTACTGAAGATTATACCTCTGTGCCAAGCCTTTGGCTGTTGTAAGTTATACCTGTGTACCTGACAATGTTTGGCCTTGTCATGTTTCTCTGCACTTACCAGATAGCTTATGTCTCTGTTAGTAATGTTTCACCCTTGTAATTTGCTTATACTGGGGCTCCACCCTCCTTTGTTTTCTTGTTCTCAGTTGTTTACACTTTGCTGTACCTGATGTGGAACATTTGTAAAAGAGCTTTTGCTCAAAGATAATGTCCAAATCTAGAAAGAAAGAAAGAAAGAAAGAAAGAAAGAAAGGTGCTCTGCTTCTGGGGAGGGAGAGAGGGAGGGAAGGAGTGCATGACCACTGAATCTCACATGAGCTGGTTGTTGATGGTCACATCATAGAGGTATGAAACTCTGCTTCTGGGATGGAGGAAGGGGGTGGGCTACTGCATCCCACTCTGGAGCTGGCTGGGGATGGGCACATCATGGAGGTAATTCGCACTTTTTCTAGGGAGGGAGAGATGGTATGGACCACGGAATCTTACACTGGAACCAGCTGCGGATGGATGTCCACATCATGTAGTTAATACGCACTGCTCCTGGGGGAAGAAGTTGTTAGCCACTGAATCCCACACTGTCATCACCAAGGTAAAATTATCTGCTTCTGAGGAGAGAGAGAAGGTGTGAGGCATGAAATCCTACACTCGAACTGGCTGGGGAAGGGGAATTTATGGAAGTAAGGTGCTCTCCTCCTGAGGAGGTATAGAGGGAAGGAGGGTGTGGGCCACAGAATTTCACACTGGAGCTGACTGTTGACAGGTGCATCTTGGAGATAAGGTGCTGTGCTCCTGAAGAGGGATAGAGGCAGGGAGTGTGTGAGCCATGGTATCCAGCACTGGAGCAGGCTAGCAGGTACATCATTGAGTTAAGGTGCTCTGCTCCTGGGGAGAGACAGAGGGAGGGAGGGAGGGTGAGTGTGGGCTATGGAATACTACACCAAAGTTGGCAGGGGATGAGCTAAGGTGCTCTGCTCCTAGGGAAGGAGGGAGAGTGTGGGCCATGGAATCCCACATTGGAGCCAACTGGGCATGGGCGCATGCCAGAGGTAAGGTGTCCTACTCCTATGAAGTGTGGGAGGTAGGTAGGAAGGATTGCATGGGCCACAGAATCCCACACTGTAACTGGCTGCAGTTGGGCACATCAAAGAGTTAAAGTGCTCTGTACCTGGGAATGGAGGAAGACAGGGTGTGGGCCACATAATCCCACAAGGGAGCTGGCTGGGGTCAAGCTTATTCCATAGGTAGGGTACACTGTTTCTAGGGAGAGAGGGTGTGGTCAATGGAATCCTACACGGGAGCTGGCTGGAGATAGGCACAGCAAAGAGTTACAGTACTCTGCTCCTGGGGAGGGAGGAAGGGAGGGAGGAGGGAGGGATGGTGTGGGCCACAGAATCCCACACTGGAGCTGGCTGTGGACAGGCACATCAAAGTTTTAAAGTACTTTGCCCCTGGGAAGGGAGGGAGGGTGTGGGTCACAGAATCCACACAAGAGCTGACTGATGTTTGGCTTATTCCAGGGGTAAGGTGCACTGTTTCTAGGGGGGAGGATGTGGACTATGGAATCCCATATTTCAGACAGTTGGGGAATGGCACATCATATAGCTAGCCTCTTCTGTCCCTAGGGAGGAAGGGTGTTAGCCATGGAATCCCACACTTGAGCTGGCGAGAGATGGGCACATCATTGAGGTAAGGTGCTCTGTTCCTGAGGAGGGAGATAGGAAGGGACGGTGGAGTGAGGGCAAAAAAATCCCAAAGTGAAGCCAGCTAATGATAGCCACACCACAGAGGTAAGGTGCTCTGCCTCCAGAGAGAGAGAGAGAGAGAGAGAGAGAGAGAGTGTACAGGTCACTCGGCTATCCCACATTCCCCCACCATCCAACAAGGGAGCAAAATTTGTATTTGCAGATGAAGTAGGCACTCTCCTGCCTTCCCAGCTGAAGAAAGGGAGCAGGCATGACAGCCCCATACACAAGGTGGAGGACATGAGAAACCAGGGAGGTAAATGGACTAAAACAACAAATCAAAATGTGCAAGTGGTGAGGAGAAGAGTACTATTAATCCAACTGGCTGAGGGGCTGTATGTTATAGCAGCTCATGAGATTTTTATTGTGCACAGGATATTCTGCCCAGTCGTGGTGAGAGAGGTGGAAAGATGTATCACTTGGCCATGACACTCATGAAAAATCAGAACTCGAAAATTAATTGGTAGAAACTGTCAAAAACCCTGATACCAATGAAATAGTTCAACTCTTTGTAAGCTGATGGCATTCATTTCAATTATTATGGTAATCCCTAGAGAATTTCCAAACAAATGAGTAAGGAATTGGTGTATGCACTGATGCCTTAATAACTGCATACCCTTGGAAGGTTGTGAGGCATGAGGCACAGCCCAAGGACCTTCAGCTACTCAGAAAGTACATCTGTTTTAGCACATCACTAATCCAGGAGTGTGCTATTTCACCTATTTTAAAATGCATTAAAGGCTCAAATATGCAAACTTTTCAATTAGGGGTTCATTCAGGGCCACTGTTTAACTTTCTAAGAAGGTAAATTAATCTTTGAGGTTTACCTTCCAACGCAATTAAAATGCTACTCATATCCTGAACAACTGGTAGTCACGTATTACACTGAGCTATAGGAACAGAAATACAGGTGTTGTCTGAGATTTTTATTGTGCACAGGATATTCTTCCCAGTTGTGGTGAGAGAGATGGAAAGATGTTTCACTTGGTCCTGACCACTGCATCTCTTTTTGGATAGTCATGTGCTGTAGCTGTGAAACAGGAGATCCTAGCAGGTTCTAATCCTACCACACCTGGCTCCCTATGTGTGATCCTGAGCAGGTCACCTGGCCATCCAATGTTTCAGTGCACCCAGCTTTAGTACTGGGCACAAGAAGCAGGACCCCCCACCACCCCGAAACCACCAGTAAATGTAAATAAGATGTTTCATCTAATTTGGGTTATTCTGGGTAAATAAACTGTCACCAAAAAAAAAATGTTTCCCTGTTGCTCCTGTGCGTGACATTGAGGAGAGGAGCTTCAGGGCTGTGGTTAGTGTAAGAAGCTAGATCCAGGAAAGTGCTGTCAGGCCATGGCTTATGATAAAAATAAATCACAGCTCTGGCAATGAAATGATTGGCATACAGTTGAATAAAAATACTTATGAAATTAAAGAAACCCTAACCTTTCCCTGCTCTCTCTGATCATAATTGCAGTAAGGCTGTTCAAGAAAGAGAGAGAGAGACAGTGTGGTTCTTGTGAGGTACTTCATCCTTCTCTTCACCCCTGGGGTTTCGGAGGCACTTGGCTACACTCTGTCATCTCAAGGGTGTGATTATTTCATAATAATCCCACCCTCCTGTCTTCCTTTATTGCTTCAATATTCTGTGTGGTGTACCAGAAATATGAATCCCCATGACAACACATTCAGATTGATGTGCATATTTGCTGTCTGTTCCCTTTGTGATAATTCCAAAAAAATGCATCCTGGAGACGTTACTCATCTTTTTCCTATTTTTTTTTCATAATATCATCTGAGCCCCATGAGATGACTTGGGAATTATGCTGACTTCAAGTTCCGACAACAAACTAAGAAGACCTTTCACTCAACGTTTACAGCAGGCTTATTTTGGACAAGCTCTGTAAATGACATTGACCTTCAGTGGCATTGCTGGTTTTGCAGAAGTTATAATAGCCCATTTGTGTTTTGTTTGCCTTCTTTATTTTCATAAAATGAATGTAATGTACAGAATATGGGACTTTTGTTATGTCATGCTTACCCTTGCCACTGAACAAACTGTCATGTCCTGAAATTAGCTCCAATAAAAGCAGTGCCCCACTGTTATGGTAACATTATTGAGGGTCTGTTTGTTGATGCTAGGGAAATTGTTGTTTAATTTGCAGTGATAAACATGGCTTTCTTTGACTGGTCAAGGGTCAGGATCAGCTGCTGTAAGGCAATGATATGGACAGCTTCCTTGTCTGCTGCTACAAAGTAAATGTCACTATGAAATCTTGGCAAATGTGTTGGCAGGAAGAATACAGGGCTACAAAAGGAAAAAGATTTGGGGAAGGGATTTGTGATGAGCTGATATTTTTGATGCCCACTTGCATCCATGTCGTTTGCAGCATAAATAAAATAATAAATACAGGGCAATGGCAAGGATGAAAGATTATTGTTTTAGCTGGCTGCCTCTGTATCTCAATTGAAATCTGTCAACCAAACTATCTTTTTAGGTTCCAAATCGATTTAACAATACTAAAAAAACATGTTTAGGAGCCTTGCCACACTTGCCACCATTGTAAATCACTTATTTCAGCGAATCATTGCACAAAGTCACTGTTCCCCTTATCGTGCATACAGCAGATTCCCATGTGGGAATGTTAGGAGTGGAACATTCTACCTACAACCAAGTAGAGGGCGGGCTTTATTTAAATTATGAAATTAAAAAAACAAGAGTTAAAACTTATTCTAAATCACTGTAACCTTAGCTATATATAGATAGATAGATAGATAGATAGATAGATAGATAGATAGATAGATAGATAGATAGATAGACAGATAGATATGTTTTGCAATTTATTGTCCCTCCCCAGCCATCCTTTCAGGGATATACCATGTAATCAGGGATATACCCTGTAATCGGGGTTATACCCTGTTCAGGCTGTATAAACATTCATGGAGACAGCCAGGAGTGCTTTTCTGCCCTGTTTCTTCCCGAATCCCACCCTCAAGCCTAGTGATGTGGGCCATACCATCAACAACCATAATGTCCCTGTGGCACTATGGTTAAAGGCAGGCTGTCAGGCCCAGCTGACGGGGTTGTTGTGTCATCAAAACCCCTCCCCAGCTGAGGCACACTGCCACACAGCAGCTTGCTCAGCCAAGTCCATTTTCAAACGCGATAATCCAGCTCTGCTCCTGACTCTGGTTTGCATGTGAGGTAGTGCAATGCACTGCCACTGGTCCCTAGAGGTGGCCCTAAAAGGAATGATTTATCATTAGTTAATAAGGCCTCCACATGATGTGTCTTATGGTATAATAGACTCTGCTTATGAGGTCTGGCCAGCCAGAACTGCTCAGCTTTGCTTTGTTGTCCGCTGACCTAGATCTCATGCTGTCTCTTATACCATAAGAGACACCACTCAGAGGGCTTATTGGCTTATAAAGTGGCAGGTAGCTACGTAGAGCCTTGAGTGGGGAAGAGGAGTACTTTGTACAATAGTGTCTTATCAGTGGGAATTGTCAAGCTAACACAAAACTGAGTAGAGGTGAAACAGTTTGAAAAAGAATCCAACCGCGGAAACTGGGAAGGGGTAGGGGATGATTCTTTTGAAACAGATATGACTGGCTGGAATGTGGGGGTCAAAAGAAGGATTTTTTGACTGGGTTGTATTAGCAAGAACCATAATCCTTACAGAAGATACTGCAAAAAAAGAAAGAACATTATATATCATAACTTGTAATGCAATCCCCCATCCAACAAAATTAAAACACACAGCAGGTTGGGAGGGGGAATGCCACTATACTAAAGTAAGTGAAACCCAAAGCATAAAATATTAGTATTTAATTTCCCATAAAGTAAACTTTGTGCTTCCATAAATAAGGTATAGCCATATCAATTTTAACAGAAAGAAAGAAGCATATAAATGTTCAAATCCCCACACAGAATAAGTTGTATAGAACCAGTTCCTAAAAAACAATAGGATTTGTACTATTCAGACTCCAAGAAATAAATTAATACCCAATTCTGTCATTTCTTCACTTATTTTTATTCATAATGTATTCTTTCTTTCTGTGCCTATTGCCTCATGATCCCCTAGGGTTCCCTCTGGAACCTGCTCCCCTCTCCTCTCCACCTCTCCCTTCATTCCCTGCCATTAGATGTCAGTTAAGGCATTTTCCTGTACCCTCCTGTCCCTGTCACCCCCCCCTTTGACCTTCCATCCTCTCTCTTCTGGCTCCCCTTAATCGAGGCTACTTGTGACTCTGCCCTAGGTCTGTTCTTGACCCTACTAGCACTGTCAATTACCCCCGACTGGCACTGTGCATTTATGTCATCCTCTTATGTCTATCTACATATCATTGCACTAATTCATGCTATTATTGTTATACCTATTCACCAAATTGTTCATGCATTCTATACTGCTGTCCATGTAACTGCATTCTGTGTTTTGTAATGTTATCCTCTTTGTACTCCGCCCCCTCCCCGGTTGCGCTTGGAAATGAGCTTTGGCTCGGTGTGCCTTTCCTGGTTTCCAATTTTTAAATAAATAAATAGAGTTAGATTAACTGATGGTATCCAAGACCCTGGCCATGCCTTAGTCCTAAGGGTGAGTTCCACAGAGACCCTGAGTTACACAAGAAAGTCACAAAAATTGGCCATGAAGCTCCACCCTGTATACTGAAGCTCTTACACTGGTAATCCACTCAGAAGTTTAACAGCACCTTGAACTGCAGAAAGGGAAGTCTGCAAGCTACAGCAACTCTACTGTCTTTGATGGTAATTTGATCCAGTCACCTCAAAGTAACCTGAGGTATACTACAGGTACACTGTGAGCAAAGTGAACTTTTTTACAATGACCATCAATGGATGCACATCTTGCAATTCACAATGATGGTGGGTTGGACCAACAGTTGCACACTGGTGTGCAAAGAAGTAAAGGATGAGTAGGGTCTGGATTTGTAACTGATCATTCACCTCCTTGGAATGCCCCTTAACCCCACCATATATGGACACAGAATGCCCCACATGGGGCTATGAGGACATGTCCACTGTGGATAACCCAGTAGTAACTCACCCATGAATGTTGCCAACCGGAACTGAGACAGAAACGGAATGGTACTAGAACAGAAAAACTTCTAGTGTGCCAAATACCACTAGCTTGGCTGCCAGTCAGAATGTCTCATATCCTTTGATTTGTCCTCACCAAACCAGGGATGTAGCTGCCATGACCTGCCAAAATGACCCCCAGTCGATTCTGGTGAGCTCAGGGCGGGGGTTAAGTGGTTCAATGCAGGCAGTCCAGAGGATGGGGTGACATTCTGGCTCATGGTGTTTTGTACAAAGGATCATGTCTAGTCTGGCAGCATCCCTGTGTCAGTTTTTAACCTTCTCTCTCCAGTACATGCAAGTCAGAACAGTAACCTGTGCTGCCTGCGCAGGTGTAGGAGTGATGAGGTTGTACTGCATAGCATCCTATTAAAGTTGCCCGCCTACTTAGTGGTTACATGGTGTAAGTGCACACTGGTGACCTTTGTGACCTCCCACTAATGTTCCTGCTGATCTACTGACACTAACAGTGTAGCACACCGAGCCCATGTGACAGTGGCAAGTGCACTTAACTGAGCAACAAACCCATGGTAGATGGTTTTGCTTCACAACACTGTACCAGTCACATCAGGGACCACATTCACATGGAGTAATAGTAACAAATTGTATTGTTATATGGTCTGTCAGTAGACCACAACATGGTACATACCGTGCATTTAATATGTTAAATACAAAAAAAGGTGACTGGGGGCTCAGCAAAAGAAGAAGGCATCAGAAACAGAAACATGTTACACACTGTAAGTGAAAAAAGGAAACAGCTTTCTTTTCTGGTTTCAGTAGGGTTCTTTCTGCAATCCTGTGGTCAAGCTGTAAGGCACAACAGGAGACAGCAACTACAATAAGCAATATTTTGGTGTATTCTGTACATGTATTACACTTTGCACACACTCAGCAACAATACAGTATTCTAAGAATATATATACCTCCAGTGATCCCTACCATGGTCCACACTCAGTAATACAGCTCATAGTATTTCTGTGCATCAGTTTTAATACTGAGGTAGGATGGTATTGTAGTAACATTAGCAATTAAGGGGGTGATGTCTTCCAGCCACAGTCTGACCACATCTGACCACCTCAGTGAGCCTTATAATGAGGCAACAGTTGACACCTTGTAAGAACACGTTTAATTTATGTATTCAGAATTTGGTGACCAGGATAGGAACATTGAGTCAGAGCTTGATTTAATGTGCTACCTGGGGAAGGGGATACAGTATGGAGTGAAACAGCAATAAAAATAAAGTGACAACAATGGGTACAGGTACATGAAAAATAAAAGCAAGGCACTGTAAAAGGTGCACAGAGCCAATTGATTATGGTGACAGCCAGGATAGGAGCTAGTGAAGTGTATCACTAACGTACGGCGAGATATTTGTAACAGAATCAAGAGGGCATAAAATTCAAATTACAGATTATACTGAGTGTTAACATATACAATAAGGTAACAGGTAAAACTGGTAATAGTGTGGGGGGTGGGTAGCACATGGATTGTTGTAATGTGAAGAGAAGAGGAAGATGGCTAGCTGCAAGTGTATGCTTTTGAGAACTATGGCAGTAAAAGTAGTTTGAGAGAGAGCAGGGGGAATGTGAGATAGATGGGGAGAGGAAGGTTGTTCCTCACTGTTGAAGGGCAGATAGATAAAGCAGGTTGGCTGGATACAGATTCACTGTGAGGGACATGAAAGGAGTGGGCAGCAGGTGATTGGAGGAAATAGAAGGCTGGGATGACAGAGTTAAGGAGAGAGAAGATAAATGGGAAAAGTGGAAAGCCAGTATTTGGCTGGGAAGGAGGAACAGAGCGAGAGACACTGAACCTCTAAGAAGGTGAAAGAGAAATTAGCATTAAAGGAGCTGTGATGGGTAAAAATGGACACTAGAGCCAGCCCGCTGGTGCAACAGAACTCCTGTTCACGATGCTGACCTAGCAGGTTCAGGAACAAGCCAAGCAAGGAAAGGAGGACTGAGTGACCAATCTGACACTCTCCTGCTCTGAGAAAGGGGTTTCTGCTGTCTGCTGCTCTCCTGCCATCTGGATGACATGGGTGCAGCCATGACTAAAACGTTGGGAGGGGGTCAGGACATTGCTCAGCAGAGCAGTTCATGCCCAAAGTGCCTGCGCCAATGTGAATAGATGTTTAACACAGAAGCAAAAAGTAGCTCAACTTTTTTTTTGTTTCTTTGAAAGGGAGGAAGGGAGATATTGGATAACAGGAGAAATGTTTTGTGAGTCACAGCACATTTTAATTGTTTATCTTACATACAAATCACTAGAAAAAAATAGAGGAAGCAGAACAGCATATGGTATACAGTGATGCTACTTAATGTGTCTCACCTGGTTAAACAATTGGAAAAAAAAACTTCTAAACTCCCATTCTACTGCTAAAAAAAATGGAGGTCACCCACCCCTCACTTCAATGTGGACCACTTACTATGTACATCAAAACAAATAAATCAGATACTTGCCAGACCAGGAGATTTAGTTGAAACTGAAAAATATTGTTTTCTTTTTTTTTTTGTCATTGTGTTTATCAGATCAGTAATTTTATTGTATGGCTAAAAAGCCTTCACAAAAAGACAAACTTTGCAATAGCAGTCATATCAAGTTAAAAGAACAGACATAGCTAAAATTAATATCAATATATGTGTATGATACATGCACACAGACTAATACTCAAATAACTTATCATAATCTACAGTAAGTGTCTAAAATACAGACATAGATTAAAAGGCCTGAAATACATTCTATAAACTGCAAATACATGCAATAAGTAATGCCCAAAAGTCACCCAAGATTTCATAATACAGTGATTCTCCTCTTGATTCCATTGATAGCATAAAAATACTTAAATATTCTATCTAGTGTCCACAGGTCCTGGGTATGCAGTAATATATTAATAAGTGTTACTCTATCGACCTGATATATATTATTTATAAAGGAGGCAAGCCAATAAGCTCTTTGTTTTGTGTACCAAGTGCAGTACCAGAGAACATGCATTAAGTCTTCATTTCCCCCATAATTACAGTCACAGACCCCTGACTCTAGTCCTGATTTTTATGTTTGCTTGCGTGCATGTGCAAGAAACATAGTGCCATCATCCGAGTTTTCAGAGGTGTGGCAGCCATCTTCCAATTCAGTCAGTGTGTTTGCAGGCACAGTCACAGTTCTCCAATCAACTCTGCAGCTGTCTATGACAGCAGTTGAAAATACAGTGCGGTACAGTTGAAAGAGCTCCACTTTAGTAACAGCGCTCCCCCCGCACGCATACACACGCATATTTGTGTGCTCATGTGCTCCCCAAACACATACTGTATGGCCGATGGAGTGCCCAATCCCCATGGGCTCCACCCCCAAAAAGTTTCCAGGTGCCATGCTGGGAGCTCTCCTCAGCGTGGCACACGTCCGTATGGCCGACAGTGGTGCCCAATCCCCTGTCAGCTCCAGGCCCCCCCCAAACAGCCTTAATGCTGCCACACTGGGAGCCCACCCCAGCGTGGTACAAGTCCGTATGGCCGACGGGGGTGCCCAATCCTCTGTTGGCTCCAGGGCCCCCCAAACAGCCTTACAGCTGCCATGCTGGAAGCCCACCCCAGCGTGGCAAATGTCCCACATCGTCTTCATTAAAAAAAAAAAAAACTCTGTAAACAAGAAAACGTTCCCTCAGCGGTCTCTCAGCCCACCTGCATCCACCCACTGCACACCCTGCCTCCCCACACACTCCTCACCCCATACTTACCTCCGGAGCTTGGCGTGATGATCTTCAGTGGACCGGGAACATTTCTGTACTCTTCAAAGCCGACTGCGAACTGAAGAAATGCCGGTAAGCTGTATAATGCAATAAATAGGGATTTTTCAACTTTAGTGCATATCTCAGCCATTTTTTCGAATTTTGGCAACAAATTTTCAACATAGGGTTTTTTTGGACCCCTCCTTATGGATTCTTGAACTGTCATGGCATTAATCGGGCCCGAAGGGTGATTTTGCAGTCACTGCATGGGGAGATGTCCGGGTCAATAGGCACATCCAGACTTTCATAATCAACATCATTATCCTCATACTCTCCCTCCTCCTCCTCCGGTTCATAAAATTCTTCTAAAGTATAATCCGGAACCGGGGGAACCGACCGAACCGAGCCACTGACAGATGGTGCCGGTTCGGCCAGAACCGAAGTTAGCGAATGAACTATCCTTATTGCTTTGGCTATTTCATCAGCGATCGGAGAAAGAACTTGTGGATGATTTTTCCCTTTTCTTTCTTTTAGTCAGAACTGACTCCTCAGAATCAGTTCTCCTTTTGCCCGAAGAAGTTTCGCCCTGGTCAGAGGGCATTCCTTCTGGTTCGGTCGGAACCGAACCGGGCTGGCCATCCAGGACAGCGGACTTCTTGGCCTCCCTTTCCCTCAGTCTACCTACTTTCTTATCCAGGGTAGCTTCAGGAAAACTTTTACAAATTTGGCAGTCTGAATTGAGGTGGTCAAACCCCAGACAATCAACACAGGTGGTGTGGGGATCAGCCTTAGCAAAGGCTTCCCCACACACACTACAGTGTTGAAACCCAGTGGGCCCGGGTTTTTTCTTGGGTTTCTCAGACATGGCCAATCCTATCCACAACTTACCCTTTTTTCAGCAATCCACCAGGCAAGACACCCCTATCGGTTCCTGACCGTGTTACGGGTCTTGGAAAAAAACTTAATTAAATCCGTTCTTTTTAGAACCGATACGGACTGGTTACCACACTCTAATAAATTCAGTAGTTTTTTTAAACCAAACCGATCGGTTCAAACCGAACCGATCCAATGTTTACAAGTTCCACACAGAAACTAAATGCAAAACCTATCTAGTACTCACGGTACCACAGACAGAGACTTAAACCGACAGGTTCAGAAGCCGAAATTCGGTCAAAACCGAGCGAAAAAGCGACACTTTAACCGACTTTTTTTGAACCGAGCAAAGGAGAAATCTCCGGAGTGACTGTTCAGTGAGGCGGACTAAAGAATTTGACAGTTGGAGTTTAAACAACAGCAGACAGAGGCTTCAGCTGAGCTCGAGCTCAGCATTCCATGCCCTGCATGGAAAGTTAACTCTTTGTTCTCCGGGGCAGTTCAAAGGTTGGCAATCACTGCAAGAGTCAGAATACAGCAAGACTTCATATTGTTTGAAAGCAATGTTTTGGAGAGATTAAGAAAATCAAAGTTACACTGTTCATGAGCAGAGGTGTTAAAATGGCTATGTTGAAAATTTGGTGACAAAAGTCCATAAAATGACTGTGTTATAAGTGAGCATTGCGCAGTTTCCACGCACCCTCATAAGTTCATGACTTTGTAATATTTTCAGTTCAGATTTTCACCAGTGGCATTTTTTCCACACTTCCTTATGAACAGTACAGCTGTCATTTTTCACAACATGGCCAAAATGTGTTTTCATACTTTCAGCGCAGAAATGCGTGGTCGCTGCGGGAAATCATTGTTCAGGATAGATAAAGAAAATCACAGTGACACTGTTCATGATCGGAGGTTCCAAAATGCCTGTGTTGACAATCTGCTGTAAAAAATCCCCAAACTAATTACATTACGTGTGTGCGTTGCACAGTTTCTGTGCACACTCATGACTTTACCAGTTTTTTTAATATTTTCACTGCAGATATTTTCAACATTGCCATTTTTTACACCTCCCCATGAACAGTACAGCTGTCATTTTTCACATCCTGGTCGGAATGTGTTTTTGCACCTGTGGTGCTAAATGCTGTAGCCGCCGTGCAAAAGCAGTTTTTGGCTAACAAACTGATATTGCCACTGTTCATGAGGTGGAGGTCACAAAAAAAAAGCATGTTGAAATTTGAAGTGAAAATACCAATGAATGCCTGAGGCGTTAGGGTTTCCGACCATAATGCCCCACCCTGTAGAGAATGACAGGCATCAGGGGTGTGACTTGGGATTCTTGCCTGTAATGCTTATACCATTCCACACCCTGCAGCTGGTATGCCTTGGACTCTTCAGTCCCAAAAGTTCACCCCATTCTCCTATACCACACCCATCTCATTGAATTTCCTGATGGAATGGGGTGCGCATAAGGACCAAAGACCCCAAGGCCCACCGTGACACTTGTCGGTGTCTGCGGAGTAGGGTGTGGTGAAATGGCGTGGCCGTTATGCCTGACGAGCCAAAGGCACACCAAGTGCCTGTCAGTCTCTGCAGGGTGGTGGTGAGTTTGGCTTTAGTTCAATACTTCACTGCCATTCCTATTATGCAGCTCTGTAACTCCTACACTACCAATGCCAATGCCAGCAAGCAAACATTCGGCATTGACAAATGCTTGTTATGTATTGAAACAAGGGCATGTTGCTGGGAAATTGTTCACATTTATAATTAGCAAAAATCAAATCTAAGTTTAGAATCCATTAAAATATCCAAGTATGGTTTAAAACCAAAATAAAAGTTATTGTGTGCAAACCAATTTGAATAATGAGAATTGGCAATGGACTTCAAATCCAACGAGTTCCAATCTCTGGTTACCTTTTTTGCTACATATTTTTTATATTGTCTACTTAATATTATATTTTAAATTAATCAATTTATGTTTTTCTAACAGGGGGTTTAGGGTATTATACCAATACCCATTTTTGTACCCCAGATTATGCCAGGCGTCTTTCTCTTGTAGGCGTAGTTGAGCAAGAGTAGGTTCAGTTAACCTCATACACCTGATCCAGTAATTAAGTTTCCTAATTTCTGTTGCGGCACTAATATTAGAAAGCCCCAACTCAGATCTCAAATAAGCAGCAGGACAAGAATGCCTTACTCTCAATATATTCCGCAGGACTTTATTTCTTTAACTTGTATTGTATTTGTTCTGTAATGTGGAACCTTTGTAAAAGAGCCTGGCTCAATGGTACTTGTAATCCTAGTTGTAATAAAATAAAAATAAAAAAATAAATATAAAGGGGACAATAATCAATTCATGTTTTTAAATTCCCAAATATCAGATCCATAGAGGAGTTGTGACTCAGATTTCACTTTAATCACTTGTGTTTGTGTTTATCCAGGGAGCTGGCAGGTGGGATGTGGCCCCCCACTCAGAGGGTCTGTATTTGTCCCCATCCCACAACCCCATCACCGGGATCGCAGTTGGGAGCTTCTTGGAGCTTGCCAGCTCCATTTTTAATTTTTTTCCTTTCACCCCTGCCACAGCCATGCATACGCGTGTGGAGGCACACACATGCCATGGTTCCACAGTGCCATCCCTGTGCCTGCCACACACCTGCCTGCACCACCCTCAGACCTTCGCCTGGGGGCATTTGCACTGTGGAGGCAATGAGGACCCTCCCCAGAAATGGAGAACTGTGAAGCAGCTGATTAATCCTGCTCCCTCCCTCTCCCCGGCTGACCCCTGACAACCCAGGCTCGCTCTGACCCAGGTTGCTGGCATAGCACAAGGTGTGGGGTCCAGTGCCTCAACCCTCAGTGCCACCAGGCTGGCAACCATGTTTTTATTTTCAGACTCTATTACAAAGAGTGTTAGTATGTCTGTTACAGCTGTTGAAATGGTTTATTTCCACCCACCCATTGCATATCCCATGTATACAGGTATAAACATTATATTGGCATATTCTTCTGCATAAGACATCTTCTCACTCTTGAAGTCAGGAAGCAGCTGGTTCAAACAACCTTTCTACCCCTGCTTGATTACGCAGATTTTCTATACAGTCACTGCCCCCAGCATGCACTTCAGAAACTTGATACACTCTACCACCGAGCCTTGAGATTTATACTTGTTATGCCACTTCAGACCCATCACTGCCTGTTGTACCAGGCTATTGGCTGGCTACCCCTCTCTCAGAGGAAGCAAATAAATGCCCTCATGTGGATCTTCAGTGTGCTCTCCAACAAACTCCCACCTTACATCTGTAATCTGTTCGAACAGTCAACAGGCATATATGTCTTACAGAATTTCTCCCTTGTCCTCCTCAAGGTGCCATGAACAAGGACCCATCTTGGCGCAGTTGCCATCAGCTTCTTCCTACCATCACTCTGGAATAATTCACAAAAAGTTAAACTCTCCTGCCTACCCAGCCCTTATGTATTCAAACAACTGCTTTTTAGATGCCTGAAAACTGCGTGTGACTGTCTCAGGAAATCTTTGATACACAATTTGAACATATCCTTAGCTGATAGATTCTCCTGGCCTACCTATTCCCCCTGTAGACTGGCAGCCCCTAGAGAATCTACACCTCCCATAGTGCCCTCCCCGCTTCTCTCACTGTAGCAACTCCCTTTGGGGGATTCTAACATAGCATTGTTAACCCTCCTCCCCTTATGTGGTTTCTATCCCCCTTCCCACTGTATCTTATGTGTCATTGCCATCCTCTCATGCCTTGCTCACCTACTGTCCCCAAACATTCTATTATGAAGTAATTATGTATGCACACAATCTTTGCTATCTGAGATGTATTCCCAAGATCCCTACACCTAATGTTATTTTTAATTATAGTGTTTTCTTGCATGATATGTCTTGATATGTTGTCATAAACTGTACCTGGAATTTGTTCTGTGTGTCCAGGATCATCTTACAAATGAGCTCACTCAATGATGTAACTGCCTGGTTAAATAAAGTTTGATTGATTGATTGATTATTTGTTTTTTATTTTCATAATTGTGTAATTTTTTAAAACCCATTATTTGATAAGAGCAATAAAGACTAGACACTTCAGTGTGCCGGAGTGAATAGTAGTGTAATCACCACACTTCCACGAGGCAATAATGCATTTGGAGTCAGCCTTCAGCCTGGTGCCTTATTATGGCCACGGACATCCTTGCAGTGATTCCATACCCTGTTGTATCTTAGCTATGGTGTACTAGAAGGAACAGAGTCTGCGCCCCCAAAAAATTTTTCTTTTCATTTCAACTTCCTCCCTTGCCTTGCCCTTGGGTGTGACAGGACAATTCCCATTTTTATTTATTTGTAATTTTGTCCTATCCAGATATTGTCTAATTTACACTACCACTCCCCCTCCAAAAAAAAAAACTAAACCAACATGAACTGAACACAGTGGAAGACACAAGAAAACTTTTAGATTTATTTTAATATTACCCTTAGCCTTCACTTTCCCCCAGGTCCACAAACAATCCCCAGAGGTCCAGGTGGTCAGGCAGCAAGCAGTAGTAGTAGCAAAATGTATTCATTTGGGTAGTCCACTGTGGAAGTCAACTCCAGGTCAAGGACCATTGGCCCCTGACTGTCTCTGCAAGCAGGCACTCCAAGACCTCTGACAGCAGCCCTCTAATTCCTCAGGTAGGCCAGGGTAACTAAGATATACCACCAGCCTGACAATTCAGCATTCACTCCCAAATGGTGTGTCCAACAATCCAAAGTAAAGTACTCTGTCCCCAACCCCAACTGACTCCACATTTCAGTCCAGAAAAAAATGTACAGCTAAAGCTGACATTAGGAGCCAAAGATCAGTTGAACAGCTCCCTCCACCACTCATTATGACTGACTCGCTGTCATCTTGTTCCTCAGCCTCAGACCAGGTGGTGGTGGGAACAGCATGAAACTTGATTGGCTGCCTATGTGTCATATCTTCCAGAGGACAAATATATTCTGTTTTTATGCAGGGTAAAAATCAGAGTAAACAGTTACTGTGTAATCGAATACTACTCTGCATGTAAATGCCAACATCAAGGACATGGCGATTGATGTTGGGATTGGTCCAAGTGCACCGACTACTTGTGTATTAAAATTGTGCACATGAACCTTGGCTCTAGCTTCAATCCCATGCACATGCCTGGTTGAGCTCTTTCTAGTACCCTCAGCTTTGTGCCATGTATTCAGTGCAGCAGTGCTTGGATGGCATAAAACCATTCACTCCAGAAAGAATCGATTTCTTTTGACATTGAAACACAAGAGTATTCCAAGTCAATTATCTGGAATCAAAGGCCAGGAAATTGACTGGAGCAGCATGAAAACTTAGTAAGTGAAGTGCAGGGTTAAAGGAAACACTGAGAACTCTCCTAAACTACTTTAGTAATGGTGGACTGCTTTGAGTCAAAAAAAGGCCACTACACAATAACCTGAGTATTTGTGCTTTTATCAACAATCCCTGATGTTTGACCAAGATGGCTTCCTCTGGGGACACTGAAAATAAGTTAAAAATATATACATGGACTTGCACCTACACTTGCTACTTTCTTAAAAGTTTTATAGCACTCATATTTGCATAGAACTGAATTCAGACCCCTTTATTATTTAATATCTAGTAAATCCCTTATTGCAAACCATCTTAACAGGTTACCGTAGTACCCAGTACCAAGAATGTTATTCTTTTTCATTACCAGGATGTGCATTTATTTAAAAAAAAAAATAAGATACTAAGTAAGTGTAGGGGAATGTAGTGTATGTATCTGAGTTCAAGACAACTCAGTTTTTATGCAGTTCTACAGTGGTGTGCAAATGCACTTACTTGCACTAGTGCAAGTTGGAAATGACCTGCTCCATGGAGCTTCAGCTAATAGTTGGCTACTGGCAGCAAGAACTGCATAAGAACACAGTAGTCTTGAGCACACTGCTTTTCCAATAGAAATAATCGTGTTTTTTTTTTAAATGGCTGTATAGTACCTTGTTAATTAAAATGTTTCAGCTCTTTCTTCCATAGATGCAGTTTACCGTATGGCACTACCTTCCCTTATGCCTACTTACTATCTTAATTTTTTTTTAATAAGTTCAAATCCAAATAATGAAAGAGAACTGATTAATAGGAGAAGATGAAGTGGAACAGGCTGGGACAGCAGCCAGCCAGGACTTGAGGACTTCTGAACTCTCCGGAGTGGGTATGGTATGGTTGGGTTGGGTTAGGGTAGATAATAGTAGGTATGGTGACAAGGAACAATTGGAGCCACAGCCATCTTGACTGAGAAGCAAAGGGTAGCAATGGATCATAGAGCAGAGCCACCGAGCTGGTTGTGATGTCTGAGTCATTGGGTTAGGTCTGGCCAGGAATGAACAGGAAGGACTGTCTCACGGCATGAACCTATTACTGCCTCACTTACTCATTTGGCTTGAGGCTCCCTCCTCACTGTAAGTGATCATTGTGGTTGTGATGCTTGGGTCATCTGGTGTGTGCAGAGGCTTTACTGCACTGTTCATTAGTGGGTGCCCAGCTAATCTTCTTATCATCAAAGGTGCCACTAGTGCCTTTCAGCAACAATGGTGGGACCTGGACTTGAGATAACTCTGCCTGCCCAGAATGTTGTGCTAAAAAATATACAGCCTGAAGGTTAGGCTGTCAGCCCTGAAAGTTTAGGAGGACATCATAAGGGACTGAAAAGGTTGAAAGTGGCTGATCACCCTCAACCCTCCGGTGGCTGCGCCCATGCTGAGTGACCACAGGGGGTGATGCAGGGGAATAGTGAGTGAATATGGGAACTAGAACAAGCATCTGTAATCTGGGTGTGTCAGGCATGGCGACACCCAGTGACATAAAACACGCAACTGGGGGGTGGGTGGGTTACAGAGAAAACTGACACAGGTAGGGCAGATGAAACCCCCACTGGCCCACCATGCTCAAGTCAGATTCCAGTCACCACCTCACAGAGGGACATCCCTGGTCTTTACCTCCACTGTGGGTGACCAGATGAACAGCAGGGAAGAAATGCCAATGGGACTGGAAGTATACCCAGCCCTGAGGCTAAGCCAGGAGTGTAGGGCAGCAGCAAGTTATGGGTGGGCTATATGGTCCCGGAAAATCTGGCTGGTGAAACCTGGACTGGTGAATTAAGGGCTTTGGGGGAAGGTCTCATTTGTGGCTGGGAGATAAACAAAGTTAAAAAAAAACAGAAACATAGAATTTGATGGCAGATAAGGACCGCTTGGCCCACCTAGTCTTCCCATTTCCCTAGCTAATGGATAAGCTGCAGATCCTGGTTAACCAACAGCCTACTTCGTCCTGCCCCCCACTAGAATTGCCTTATGTCTGTCCCATGCATTCTTGAATTCCCCCACTGTTTTTGACTCTATGACCTCCTCAGGAAGGTTGTTCCATGCATCTACAACCCTCCCTCTGAAGAAATACTTCCTCTCATTACTTCTGAGCTGCCCCCATCTTCAAATTGTGCCCCTTTTTTCCTTGTACATCTCTTTTTCTGAAAGATGCTACCCTCTGGGACTTTGTCCATTCCCTTGAGGTATTTGAAAGTTTCTATCATGTCCCCCCTCTCCCTCCTTTCCTAGAGGCTATACATCGTAAGTTCCTTTAGTTTTTCTTCATATGTCTTCTTGTGCAGACCCTGCACCATTTTAGTTTCCCTCCTCTGGACAGCCTCCACCCTGTCTATGTCTTTGCAGAGATGGGACCTCCAGAACTGCACACAGTACTCCAGATGTGGTCTTGCCAACTGTCTGTACAGAGAAACATAGAAACATAGAATTTGACGGCAGATAAGGACCGCTTGGCCCACCCAGTCTGCCCATTTCCCTACCTGATGGATAAGCTGCAGATCCTAGTTAATCAGTAGCCTACTTCTTCCTACCCCCAACCCCTAGAATTGCCTTATGACTGTCCCATGCATGCTTGAATTCCACCACTGTCTGTGACTCCACAACCTCCTCTGGAAGGCCGTTCCATACATCCACCACCCTCTCTGTGAAAAATACTTCCTTAAATTACCTCTAGGCACCCCCTTCTATCTTCAAATGTGCCCTTTGTTCTTGCACTCTTTTTGAAAGATGCTACCTCTTGGACTTTGTTGATTCCTTGAGGTACTTGAAAGTTTCTATCATGCCCCCCTTTCCTCAAGGCTATACATATTAAGCTCCTTAAGTCTCTCTTCATATGTCTTCCGTGCAGACCCTGCACCATTTTAGTTGCCTCCTCTGGACAGCTTCGATCCTGTCTATGTCTTTGCGGAGATTGGGTCTCCAGAACTGCATGCAGTACTCCAGATGGGATCTCACTAGCTGTCTGTACAGAGGGATAATAACTTCCTGTTTTCTACTGGTGATGCCTCTCCTTATGCATCCCATTATCCCCCCAGCCCTCCTTGCTGCCCTCTCACATTGCTTGCCCACCTTTAGGTCATCTGATATGACTACCCCCAGGTCCCTTTCCATTTTTGTTGTTGTTAGTATCTCACCCCCCATTGTGTACTCTTCCCCTGGGTTTTTGTTTCCCAGGTGCATTACCTTGCACTTCTTAGCATTGAATCTAAGCTGCCATACATTTGACCATTCCTCTAACCTTGCCAAGTCCCTTCTCATCCTTTCCACTCCACCTTGTGCATCAACTCTGTTGCAGATCTTTGTGTCATCTGCAAAGAGACATACTTTTTCCTTCAGTCCCTCTGCAATGTAGACATAAAGACATTGAAGAGGACTGGTCCTAATATGACCCTGGTACCCTACTACTAACCCCTTTTTTCAGAGTGGACTCATTTACTATTACTTCTGTGTCCTATTCTCCAGCCAATTCTTTACCCAGGCTACCATCTTGGGACCCACTCCCAGACTGGCTAACTTGTATATTAATCTTTGTGTGGGACTGTGTCAAATGCCTTGCTAAAGTCTAGGTAGGCCATGTCACAGCCCCTCCCTGATCAACTACTTTGGTCACCCAGTCAAAGAAATCTATCAGATTTGTCTGGCATGACCTTCCCGCTAGACTCCATGCTGCCTTGGGTCCTGTGCCCTCTGGCCTCTAGATATTTAACAATTCTTTCCTTCAGAAGTGATTCCATCATTTTCCCTACCACTGAGGTTAAACTAACAGGTCTGTAGTTTCCTGCTTCTGCCTTGCTCCCACTTTTGTGAAGGGGAATCATATCTGCCCTCCTCCAGTCCTCGGGTACCACCCCCATCCTCCCATGATTTGTTAAAGAGGGTAGTCAGTGGTGTCACTAGTTCTACCCTCAACAACTCAGTTCAACAACTTCTTGTTTTCTACTGGTGATGCCTTTCTCTGTGTATCCCAGCATCCCCTAGCCCTCCTTGCTGCCTTCTCACATTGCTGGCCCACATTTAGTTCATCTGATATGACTACCCCCAGGTCTCTTTCCATTTTTGTTGTTGTCAGTATCTCACCCCCCGTTGTGTACTCTTCCACTGGGGTTTTGTTTCCCAGGTGCATTACTTTGCACTTCTTTGTAGTGAATCTAAGCTGCCATACATTTGACTATTCCTCCAACCTTGCCAAGTCCCTTTTCATCCTTTCCACCCCACCTTGCATATCAACCCTGTTGCAGATCTTTGTGTCATCTACAAAAAGACATACTTTCCCTTCCAGTCCCTTTGCAATGTCACTTATAAAGACATTAAAAAGGACTGGCCCCAGTACTGAAACCTGCAGTACCCCACTAGTAACCTCCCTTTCTTCACTGTGCACTCCATTTGCTATTACCCACTGTGTCTTGTTGTCCAGCCAATGTTTTACCCAGGCTACCACCCTGGGACCCACTCCCAGGCTGGCTAATTTGTTTATTAATCTTTTGTGTGGGACTGTGTCAAATGCCTTGCTAAAGTCTAGGTAGGCCAATGCCCACAGCCCCTCCCTGGTCTACTACTTTGGTCATCCAGTCAAAGAAATAAATTAGATTTGTCTGACATTACCTTTCTGCTGTGAATCCATGCTGCCTTGGGTCCTGTGCCTCACTGGCCTCTAGGTACTCAACAATTTTTTCCTTCTGAAGTGATTCCATCATTTTCCCTACCACTGAGGTCAAACTAACAGGTCTGTACTTTCCTGCCTCTGTCTTGCTCCCACTTTTGTGAAGGGGAATCACATCCACCCTCCTCCAGTCCTCAGGTACCACACCATACTCCCATGATTTATTAAAAAGGGTAGTCAGTGGTGTTACTAGTTCTTCCCTTAGTTCTTTTAGAATTCTGGGGCGAATCCCATCAGGCCCTATTACTTTATCCACCTTCAGTTTTAAGAGTTCTTTCAGAACCCTTTCTTCTGTGAAAGGACTAATATCAACCCTCCTATCCAGAGTGCTTCTATTGACTGGACTAGGTATCTCCCCCTGATTTTCCATTGTGAATACTGAGCAGAAGTATTCATTCAGTATCCCTGCTTTTTCACTGTCGCTCTCTGCCCAACCACCTTCCTCTTTATTCAGCCTCAGTCTGCCTCAGTCTTTCTTTGCTCCCTAATGTACCCATAAAAGGTTTTATCCCCCTTCTTAACTGAGTTGGCTATCTTTTCCTTGGTTTGGGCCTTTGCTATTCTGACTGCCTGCCCCGCTTCCTTCTGCTTTAACTGGTACAGTTCTCTGTCCTGCTCCTTCTGTGTTTCCTTAGACTTCCTGAATAATATCTTTTTCTCCCTTACCTTCCCCGTCACTTCTTTTGAGAGCCATAGTGTTTTTTTCCCCATTGTTGCTCCACCCCACCTTCTTTATTTATTTATTTATTAGAACATCAGTTTAACAACCTTTGAGCCAGAGGCTCATTTACAAAGGTACCTCGTTACAGTGAGGACAAAACAGTACAGGAAACAAACATCAAGGCAGACAAAACATCTGAGAACATTTAGGAAGCAGCTAAAAAATGCAGGCATTTGTCAAACACAGTATACTAACAGGCTTACATGTGCACTTTACAGAGTAGACAATATATAGTAGTTACATGGAGATTGATTCAGTGGGAAGAATAAAGGTAAGGCTGGGTGGGAGACATCAGAAGAGGAGTGTGGGGAAGATAGTAGCAAGTGAAGGTAGAGCTGGACAGAAGGTCAGAGAGCGGCTCAGTGAGCCTTGTCTTGGAGGATAGGAGGAGGCTTAGAGGCAGGTACAGCTGCATGTTGAGAGCAGGTGATTTCTAAGACTAGTTTTGAAGTCACGATAACGAGGCGGCATCAGTGACTCCGGCGGGGAGGGCGTTATACCAACAGGGGGCTCTGTAGGGGTAAGCCCTTTGACCTTGCGAGGTTCTCGCCCTCGGTATAACCACTGCAGTTTTGCGGGATATGCGGGTATGCAGTGTAGGGTTAGCACGGTAGATAGTGGTTGACAGACCCGGTTGGGATAGCCCAAGGAGTGATTTTTTTGTTAGGAGGCAGGTTTGGTATTTGAGGCGCTCATCTAGGTTGAGTAGATTAGCCATGGTGTAAAGATGGCAAGTGTGGGTTAGACTAGAAGCCCCAGTTATGAGCCTGCAGGCCTTGTTTAAGGTGAGGTGGATCTGGTGCAGGGCAGTCTGGTCTGCTGCACCATACACAGGTAGGCCATAGTCTACCAGAGATAGAACAGAGGATGTGAATGCAAGTCGGAGGGCATCCGTGGGGAGGCAGTTTTTGTGACGATAGAGGATACCCAGCTGAGTGTTAGAGGCTGAGGCAAGGCAGAGATGTGGGCATGAAAAGAGAGGGCAGGGTCAAGGTTATACCTAGGTATTTATAAGAGTGAACTAGCTCAATTAGGGAGTTTAGAGGTGAGTGGACTGCAGAGGATAGTTACTGGATTTATTTTGGGGGTGGGCAAAGAGCATGGTTTTGGTTTTCTTTAGATTAATTACGAGCCTGTGCTCAGTAAACCAGGCTTCTGCGTCATTGTAGGATTCCTGCAGAGAATCCTGAAGTGAGATGGGATTACGGTCGGAGGCAAAGAGTACAGCATCATCTGCATAAAGAAGGATTTTTCCAGTACATACACTGGGCAGGGAGTTGAGTAAAAAAGGGAAAAGAGCAAGGGCCCAAGAATGGAGCCCTGAGGGACTCCGGAGCAGATAGGGCAGGTGCTGGAAAGTTTCCCATTGATTTTCACACATTGTGAGCGGGCCGACAAGTAGCTGGAGCACCAAGAAACAGGCCCAGTGTCAAAGCCTAAGTGACTAAGGGTAGCTAGCAGGAGGGGGTGGGAGACAGTATCAAAGGCTTTTGATAAGTCAATGAACACTGCACCTGCTAGGGAGCCAGAGTCCAGTGAGGTGTGAAGAAAGTTAGAGAACCCCAGGAGGGCAGTATTGGTGCTGAGGCCTGCTCTGAAACTATGTTGTTCTGGGCAGAGGATGCTATATTTATCGAGGTATTCAGAGATTTGGGAGGCCACAATTTTTTCTAAGGCCTTAGAGAGAGGAGAGAGGATTGAGATAGGTCGATAATTGCTAGGGAGGGTCCTATCACCACCCTTGTATATTGGGGTGACAGTAACTATCTTCCAGGCAGAGGGGAATTGCCCTAGGCAGAGGGATTTGTTAAAGATGCTAGTGATTGGTGAGAGAACCAGATCCAGAACCTGATGGAGAAGACTGGGATCAAGGGAGTCATTGCCAATTGTGTTACTCTTTAAGGCTTTGAGTAAGTAAGGTCTGACTTCCTGGGCAGTGACTCGGTGCAAGTAGAACAAGGGGTGTGGGAGAATAGGGTCAGACCTGGAGGGAGGAGGAGCGAAGAAATTATCAGAGAGCACTGGGCTAAGGTCTGTTAAAGAATTGTTGAGGTGGTTGGCAATAAGGACAGGGACTGAGGAGACCGAACCATTAATGTTGATAAGCGAAGGTGGGGGAGAACGCGTGCCACCATTCAGCTGCTTAATGTTGTCCCAGAAAGTTCTAGCATTCCCCCATGAGGAAGTGAGGGAGGCTTGATAGTGCTCAGCCTTCGCTTTGTGGGTGGCCCATGTACATTTGTTCCGGGCAGCAGCATAGGCCAGCCTGTCAGCTGGGCTGCCCGTTTCCATGGTAATGTGCCATAGATTGTCCCTGTGCTTAATAAGTTGGCGCAGGGTGGGGGTAATCCAGGGGCATGCCTACTTTGGACCGGGGCAGTTATGGTGCAAAAATGTCACAAGCAGAGTTGAAGGTGTGGATAAAGAAGGTAAGGGCCATGTCAATATCCGGGCGTTAGTATAGGGGACCAGTCTATGAGGGCTAGGAGTTGCTTTGAGCCTTTCAGCCACTGGGTCTAAGATGTCATGAAGGGTAGTTTGTGCTGTGGGTTTGGTCAGGGAGGTTGACCAATAGAAGAGAACCGGGGAGTGGTCGCTAAGGCAGTTCGGGAGGATTTGGATATTGCGGATGAAGTTAGGGCAGTTTGTGAGGACCACATCCAAGAGTGTGCTAGAGCCCATTTTAGGATTCACTCTAGTGGGTTGGGAGACTAGTTGGGTTAGGTCGATGGCTGTAAAGACGTCAAGGGAGGAAGTGGATGAAGGGCTAAGCCAATTGATGTTCAAGTCCCCCACAAGGATTTGGTCGGAGGAGTGGGGTAGGGAGGTAAGATAATCGATTAGTGGGCCTAGTGCTTGTGCTTGATTTTTTGGAGGAATGTATGCTGTAGTCAGGTAGATGGGACCCCTAGAGGGATCAGGACATAATTTTAGGGTTAGGGCCTGAGCCCTGCAGTCAAGGACTGGGGCTGGGAGGGCTAGTCCAAAGAGAGGGTCTTTGACATAAATGGCACAGCCCCCACCTCGCCTACCAACACGGTCCTCCCGATAGAGGGAGTAGCCGGGGAGTGAGATCAGGGAGTCAGGGGTAGAGTCTGACAGCCAACTTTCAACTATTGAGATAATGTCAGGTTTATGAACTGCAATCCAGCAACTGAGAGAGTCGAATTTTTTAAGGAGGCTACATATGTTCATGGAAGCATGTTCATGCCCCTTGCCTGTTTGCTAGTGCTTTTCTGAGGCACTCTCCTATTTTGACAAAATCAGCCCTCCTGAAGTCAAGTACCTTCACTTTTGTATGGCTTGACTGTATAGCTAAGTTTATCATGAACCACACTGTTGGTGGTCGCTTGTTCCCAGATGGCTATCCACTTTAAGATAGGAGATCCACTCTCTGTCCCCATTTGAGAGTACCAGATCTAAGATTGCTCCCTCTCGAGTGGGTTCCAAAACTAGCTGTTTGAGGCATACCCCCTGTAGGGCATCGAGAATGGTCCTGCTCTTGGATATGGCTGCAGCAAAGGTGCTTCAGTTAACATCTGGCATATTCAGGTCCCCCATCAGCAATTTCTCCCCTTTCTCTGCCATCCCAAGGATGCCTACTATCATTTCCTTGTCCATTTCCTTCCCCTGACATGGGGCTCTGTATATAACCCCTGTGCGGATTGTGGTGCCATTTCCAGTCTCCAGGGTGACCCACAGTGCCTCTTCTACTCCATGTTTGCCCTTTAGTTCTGTTGCTTTTATCCCTTCCCTTACATAGAGAGCTACTCTTCCTCCTCTAGTTCTCTCCCTGTCCCTCCTGTAGATTGTATACCCTGGTATGTTGACATCCCAGTCATGGTTCTCTGTGTACCATGTTTCTGTGACTGCCACAACATTCAGGCATCCCTCTTCCATCAAGGCCACCATTTCAGGGAGTTTTTTACCTAGACTACGGGCGTTGGTACTCATTACCCTCCATTTTTTTATGAGTTTATTTCTTTTTGCCCCATCCCTGTCCTTACTGCCTTTGTCTTTTTCTCCATTTAACTCTGCCCTTCTCCCTTTCGACTGCTCTATCTTGGTGTTTACCTCACTAACTACCCTGATTTTTGGGGGGCTAGGATTTCCTTTCTCCTTTTCAGTGCCTCCCCCCTTGGCTAGTTTAAATGCCTGCCAATGAAGCATTTAAACCTATCACCTAGGATCCTGGTTCCCTTGCTGGATAGATGCAGACCATCGCACCTGTATAGGCCTGCATCCCTCCAGGTGGAGCCCCAATCCCCAGTGAAGCCAAATCCCTGAGCTCTGCACCAGTTTTTCAACCAGTCATTGAATCCCATGGCATGGAGTACCCTAGCCTCAATCATGCCATAGACAGGTAGCACTTCCGAGAAAGTTACCGTGTGTGCTACTTGTCTAAGGCCCCTCCCCAGCTCCACAAACTCCTGTTGCACTGCTCTGATCCCATTCTCAGCCAGGTCATTTGTCCCTAGGTGGATAATGACATACAGCTCGCTCCCCCTTGCAGCTGCTCCCATGATCCTGAGGATTTGTTTCCTGTCCCTCCAAGCTATGGCGCCAGGCAGGCACCTTACCCTCCCTTTCCCCTCCCTCCCCAGTTATACCCCCCAACAATTGAGTCCCCCACCAAGAGTTGTTTCCTTCCCCTGTGGGGTCCTGTGCCACCCTCCTGTGGGTCTCCATTGAGGAAGTTCCCAGCATCCTCCTTGGTCTCCACTGCAGGTGCCTCCATAGAAGAACCATGCTCTGCCCGAGTGGTGAATGAACTGTGGAGAGGCACAACTGGAGGGATGCACATCTGTTCCACCAGCCTCACTCTCCCTGAGCCCACCATGGTCCAACCACTACTCTTTCTTGGCAACCTCTGAGGTAGTGGTGAAGTAATGGAGTACTAAGAGCAAAGTGGCAGAAGGACTGACAAAGGGTGTCCAGCCAAGCAAGTGTAGACTTTTGAACACTGCTGTAGACTGCATCCACATAGTCAAACACCAGCTGACACTCAGAGTCTTGAAGACAAGGGTATGCTGAAACTTGCTAGTCTTTATCTAGAACCAAAAGTCAGGGAGAGAGTTTTTTTTGGCATTTAGTTAGATCTAGTTTGAGCAGAATTGGCACTGGACACTGTCAAAATCATTCTGGAGCTCAGGGACCGAAACACTTACAGCAAATACACCTGTGTTATCAGCATTAATGTATACGTGTGAGGAGCCACAGGTGGATGGGACATCATTTAAGAAGATGGAGAAAAGGACTGACCAAGAATAGAGCTATAAGGGACACTGAGCATGATGAGCAGGGGGGTTGGTAAGGCATCGCCAACCTGAAGCAACAAAAGCCAGTCCAAGGGGTAGGAGCAGAACCACCTAGCTGCCATGGTGGATAGGCGTGCAGCACCTAACTTATCCATTCATAGAGGGCCACAGTCATGACGGCCTGTGCTAGGTATTGTTAGAGGGCTAGACTTGAGAGCAGTGGAGGAAGGGAAAGGGAGGTGAAGTGCCTGAGAGGTGCTTGGGCTTGGAGGTATGGAGAGCAGATCCAGAAGATCACTAGGGCAGCAGGTAATATCAAGGAGCTAGATGTCATTGTCCACCTGGGGACAACTGACCTTGTATAGGACAGGGTTGGGGTAGTGCAGGGAAATTTCAGGGAGCAAGTGAAGAGCCACAAGCAAATGGCATGCATTGTGGCTTTTGCTGAGGTGTTACCTGTCTATGTCAGGGGAGAGGAAAGGACATTCTGTAGCGGGGCTTTTAACAATTGGTTGAAGGTATGGTGCATGGAGGAAGGCCTTGGCTACATTGGCGACTGGGTGCCAATCTGGAAAGATATGGCCCTCTATGGGGTGACAACCTGCATCCTTCTAAGATGTGGACCACAATCCTAAGTGGGAGGTTTAAATGCTACTTGGATGAGCATTTATTCTAGCTGGGGGGGGACTGTAGAACTAAGGGAGGCAACAATTTCCCCCCTGGCTAATGAATCAGAAAAGGGAAGAGAAAGGGGAAAGTGTTTAACCTGGAAAGGCACAATAAACCAAAGCTTGTTTCCAGGTGTAACTTGGGAGCACAAAGAAGTTAAAGGGAGACTGTCAGCCCCCCGGCCTCACATTTTACCTGGTGCAGAAAACACACTTTCTGGCTGCACACATTGGGCCATATGCACAATTGGAGTGGACGGGCTACACATGTGTATCTGGGGCGCATAGCCACTCCGCACTCTATGCACCCCCCCGTGGGGTGCACTAAGGGGGGGCATGTAGCACCAATGCACCAATCCTCCTGGTACGTGGACCACACCATGCCAGAGGTGGGCTGTATGCATGCCAGCACTGCGCACCATACAAAAAGGCATGTAGAGCTGGGCGCAGAGGTATGGAGGAGGGTGCAGCTTACGACGGGAGAGACCCTGCAAAACTCACTACATTCCCCCTTGGAGGTGCCCCACCAGTCGCAGCAGAATCAGGTGGCCATCCTCCATACAGCCCCAGCCCTACTAGGACAATGGCGAGGGCTGGGCATCTGGGCAGGCGAGAACCAGTACAATGCCAGACCCCCATGAAGACATGGCATCCCATCACCCACTATCCTGGCAGACCCCCCCCAACACACGGTGGTGTCTGGAACCCAGCAGCCTTAGAGAAAGCCATTGCCCCCCCACATGGCACCACCAGGTGGGGGTGTTGTTGGTGCAGCATTGGGTGGATGAGGAGGGCACCGCTCAAGGATGCAGTGGCAGGGGTACTGAGGGTGGCCAGTGGCCTGGCACAGAAGGGGCTTCTGTGTGCCCAGGGTGGGAGGCAGGTTCCCAGACTGCCTATGGTACTTGGGAGTGCTGGGTGTGGTGTCAGGTCTTGTGGGGAGTGTGCTGGAGCAGGATCAGGGGACATCTGTACCGGGGGTGGCATGCGGGATGGGGGCAGGGTACCATAGCCAGGAACCTGTCCATGCACTGGGAGGGTGCCATGCAGTTCAGGCTGGTGGGTGTGTCCACTGGACATCGTGGCCATTCTGTGTGGGTCCAGGGTGCCTGCAGAGAGCATTCACACACCTGGACCCATACCATAGCACAAGAGATCCACTGAGGGACCCATGCCAGGCATCCAATTGGATGTCCAGCTGGGACCACTACTCCACCCGCAGCTGCCTTGTGTGGCCCTGCGTGCCAGGGGGTGGAGCCACAGACAGGTGGTGGTAGTTAGTGAATAATGGCTGGTGTGCACCTGTCCACAGGTGTGGTGCTGTGTGGGCTGGTTACTTGCTTTTTGTGCGTAACTTGCGCCCATTGGTGCATAGGGGCCATTATGTAGAATTAGCTGATGTGGCTGGTAGTTTGATTCCAATTGCTGTTTTTTAATAATCTCACTGGAAGTTGAAACCCGCATGGTCCACTCTAGTTTAGCACACTGCGTGGAAGCGCAATCATATTTCCAAATGGGGTCAAAGCACCCGGGAGCTCGTTCATGGCTCCTAATACCTGACTTCAGCGAAAAACATATCATGACAGAGTAAAACAAGCATTTGTCAATGCCGAATGCTGTCACGCTGGCATTGGCTTTGGTAGTGCAGTGCAGAAACACATTTTGGGCAGGATATGAAAAATGACAGCTGTACTGTTCACAAGGAGGTGTAAAAAAATGGCAGTGTTGAAAATGTGGCATGTAAATATTGCATATTTGTGAAGGTACAAGGGTGCATGGGAAATGCGCAATGCACGCTTGTAACACAGTCACTTTATGGACTTCAGGCACCAGATTTTCAACATAGGCATTTTAGCACCTCTGCTCATGTACAGAGTCACTGTCATTTCCTCACACTGTCCCCAAAAATGATTTCACACAGCGACCACGCTATTCTGCGCCGGACGTGCAAAAACACATTTTGGGAAGGATATGTAAAATGACAGCTGTACTGTTCATCAAGAGGTGTGGAAAAATGCCAATGGTGAAAATCCAGAGTGAAAATATTACAAATGCAGAATGTTACAAGCGTGCTTGCAAGCTGCACAACACACGCTCGTAACACAGTCATTTTAAGGGGTAACATCACCAAATTTTCAACATAGGCATTTCAGGACCTCTGCTTGTGAACAGTGTCACTGACATTTTCTAACCTGCCTCGAACACTGATTTCCCATAGTGACTGCGCTATTGTGCGCCAGAAGTGCAGAAACACATTTCAACTGTGAAAAATGACAGCTGTACTGTTCACAAGGAGGTGCAGAAAAATGACAATGTTGAAAATCTGATGTGAAAATATTGCAAATTCGTTGAGATTCACGAGCTTGCGTATAACTTCATAGCACTTACGCTGAATAAAACAACCATTTTAATTTTTCCACCAAATTTGCAACAAAGGCTTTTGAGAGCCCACCTCATGAACACTGCCACTGTCCTTGTGTTAATCATTCCCGGAAGGTGATTCTGAGCAGTGACTGCGAAAACACTTTTCGGGACCGAGTAATGTCATAACAGTGACAGAATTCATGAAGAGGTATCCCAAAAACCCCATGTTAAAAATTTGGGGCAAAAATTCCAAAAAATGCCTTAGATATGCATCAAAGTTGAGAAAACCCTATTTATTACATTATACAGCTTACCGGTATTTCCTCAGTTCGCAGTTGGCTTTGAAGAGTGCAGACAAGTTCCCGGTCCACCGAAGATCATTGCACTGAGCTCCAGAGGTAAGTATGGGGTGTGGGGGTGTGGGTAGGCAAGGTGCGCAGTGGGTGGGTGCAGGTGGTGGGAAGGGAGACTAAGAGTTTGTTTACAAGTGTAAAAAAAAAAAATTGCAGATGGTTTTCTTTTGTTACAGGTGTTTTTTTTGGGGGGGGATACAGTAGCCGATGGGGGATTGGTCACCCCCATTGGCAAATAAGGAGTGGGAGATGGACGCCGACGGGGATTGGGCACCCCCATTGGCAAACAACAAAAGTGGGGGGGCGCATGAGCCAAGGGGGATTGAGCATCCCCTCAGCAAGCAAAACAGGAGGAGGGTGACCATATTATGCAGACGGGGAGTGGGCTCCCCTGTCGGCACATAGATGATGGACAGGGTAAGCTGACCACTGGAATGGGCACCCCCGAAGTCAGCAGTTTAGCTGCCACTGTGCTGCCATGTTTGTAGCGGTGAAGCACGTAGGAAGGTCCACTGTGTGTGATGAGCTTTGCTTGCATTGCATCGGACCTTTCCTTAGATGTGCTCGCTGCATTAACTATGCATGGTGTGGCATCATCATGCTGGCTGATTGGGGAATGAGGGACGCACCTACTGATGTGTGCCCTGCATTCGCCCGACAGCAACCGCACCTCCAAATCTCCACTGCAGCAAGATGTTGGCTGCGCAAGTGCGCCAACATAAAAAGATGAACTCTAGAAAGTGACACTTACTTACAAATGAGGCATTTGTTGGTATTTTCACTCCAAATATTCAACACAGGTTTTTTGTGATCCCACCTAATGAACAGTGGCACTATCAGTTCGTTAGCCAAATGGTGATTTAGCACACTGACAGGTGTGAAAACACATTTTGGGCAGGATCTGGAAAATGGCAGCTGTACTGTTCATGAGGAACTGTAAAAAAATGTCAATGTTGAAAATCTGGAGTGAAAATATGAAAAATTTGAGAAGGCACTAGCATGCGTAGAAACTGTGCAACGCATGCCCGTAACGCAATTATTTTGGGGATTTTTTTAACCACCTTTTCATCATAGGCATTTTGGGACCTTTCCTCATCAACAGTGGCACTGTGATTTTGTTAATCTGTCCCGAAAGTTGATTTCTCACAGCAACTGCACCATTGTGTGCCACAGGTGTGAAAACACATTTCAGGCAGAATGTAAAAACTGACAGCTGTACTGTTCATAATGAGGTTGGAAAAAATTGCAATGTTGAAAATCTGGAGTGAAAATATTAAAAATTGCCAAAGTTACGTGTGGAAACTGTGCAATGCACGCTCATGATGCAGTCATTTGCTGCAGTCACAAGGCAGCAGGTAAAGCAAATAGGATGCTGGGATGTATAGGCAGGGGCATCACCAGCAGGAAAAGGGAGGTCATAATTCCGCTAAACAAGACACTAGTGAGGCCCCACCTGGAGTACAGTGTACAGTTCTGGAGACCATACCTACGTAAGGACATAGACAGGGTAGAGAAGGTTCAGAGGAGGGCAACAAAGATGGTGCATGGATTGCATCACAAGTCCTATGAAGACAGGTTGAAGGAACTGAACATGTACTCCCTGGAGGAGAGGAGGGAGAGAGGGGATATGATAGAGACTTACAAGTATCTCACAGGGGGGAACAGGGTGCAGGAATACACTATTTTTAAGCGAAAAAGATGTTCCAGGACTAGAGGGCATGGGATGAAGTTGGAGGGAGGACGATTCAGAGGAAACATGAGGAAGAATTTCTTCACAGAATGGGTGGTGGACAAGTGGAACACCCTGCCAGAGGAAGTGGTGGGGGCTGAAACAATCACGGGATTTAAGAATGCATGGGATAGACATAAACGAATTCTGGAGGTCAGGGGTTAGGGGCAACAGACTTCTAAGAAAACATAAACTGAACTTACAAGCTCAAATGGGCAGACTGCGTGGGCCATACGCCCTTATCTGCCGACACTGTCTATGTATCTATGTATCTATGTATTTTTTGGAATTTTTTCACCAGATTTGCAACATGGGTTTACAGGGACCTCACCTCATGAACAGTGGTACTGTTGTTTTGTTAATCAGTCCCAAAAGCTGATTCTGTGTGGTGACTGCAAAATCACCTTTCAGGACCAAGTAACAAGATGACAGTGCATGTGTTCATGAGGTGGAGTCCCAAGAACCCCGTGTTGAA
Organism: Neoceratodus forsteri; assembly: GCA_016271365.2. Lineage (NCBI taxonomy): Eukaryota > Metazoa > Chordata > Ceratodontiformes > Ceratodontidae > Neoceratodus > Neoceratodus forsteri. The sequence continues at coordinate 808,448,201 of CM057451.1, read as the reverse complement.
AATCTGGTACCAAAATTCCCCCAAATGACTGAGATATCCACCTAAGTTGAAACCCCAATTGTCTGCCATTATAAAGCTTACTGCATTTTGTTCAGTTCCCAGTTGGCTTTTGAAGAGTTCAGACGTGTTCCTGCTACACTGAAGATCACAGAATTGGCATTCCAGAGGGAAGTAGTGAGTGGGGGGTGTGTGGAGAGGTGGTGCACTCAGAAGATGGCTGCAGGATGGGGGAGGGGCGTAGCTGGATGATAAAGGACCATTTTTTTTACTGGTAAAAAAAAGAAGCCAGACTTCAGGGCATGGTTTTCTTTATTTACAGGTAAAAAAAAATTATTTTGGGTGCACTGGGGTGGGATCCCAGTGTGCCACGAGTTTGGGGGCCAGGATATGATACCAACGGGAATTGGGCACCCCCATCAGTAAAGACAGAGTGTGTGGGAGTGGGGAACATGATGTCAATGTGCATTGGGCACCCCTGCCAGCAAACAAATTGAACTGGGGGGGGGCATGCCGACATGGGGAATGGGCATCTCCAGTGTTGGCTTTGTGGGGATTGCGTGGTGGGTGGAAGGAGCTGCCACATTTATTGGAACATTTTACTAGGAAAGGCACATAAAGGAGCCTTGTCATCTGACGCTCCAATGAGGAAACTGCACCTCATTGGAGCAGCAGATTTCTTTCAAGGTTTTGGCTTTCTTTGAAGTTTCATGTCATCACTAGAGTGCTTGCTAATTGGTGGCTGAGGGACGTACCCACTAAAGCATTCCCTGCATTCGCCAACACTGACACACTTCTGAATGTGCTATTACCACAAGATGTTTCTTGCACAGGTGCAAGACAACATAAAAAGGGCATGATCACCTAATAAAGAATTTCATACACAGAAATTTATTGGAAGGAAATCATAACAGTGAGACTTCAGAAGCGTGTTGGGGAACACAAACAGACTTTAGAATTACCTCCACCCTGAAAAAGTGGTATTAAAGCACCCCAAAATATTAGTGGATGTATGCTGACTAAATCTGGCCAGTGTACTCCAATAAACTCACTTGTATACATATATTTAAGTGGTGAGTGGTCTTCACTTTCCTATGTATTTGGGTATGTCTTGATGGGCATTCATAGGAACAGACTACTCACTGATTTTGAGTCTTTTTCACCCAGGGAAGAACTGGACACTCCTTTGATCTGTCCAGACTTTAGCAAGGTCTTTCACACTGTGCCACACAGGAGACTGATAAAGAAATTAAGCAGTCTAGGGGTGGGGATCAAAAGTTGTGAACTGGTTGGAAACTGGTTAACGGATAGGACACAGAGGGTGGTGGTTAACGTCACTCACTCTAATGATGGGAGAGTGACCAAAAAGGTGCCTCAGGGCTCAGTACTGGGACTGGTCTTCTTCAATGTCTTCATGAGCAACATTGCAGAATATCAGGAAGGGAAGGTATACCTTTTTGCAGATGAAACCAAAATCTGTAATAGGCTGGAAATGCAGGAGAGGGTAGAGAATATGCATAGGGTTCTTGAAAAACTCAAGCAGTGGTCAAGAGCATGGCAGTCATGTTTCAGTGCCAAAACGTGCAAGATAATGCACCTAGACCAAAGGAACCAAGGATATGAGTATAGGGTGGGGAGGTACTGACAGTCACTATGTAGGAAAGGGAGCATGGGGTCATCATATCTGATAACATCAAAGTTGTAGGGCATTGTGACAAAGCAGTGGGTAGGGTCAGTGAGATGCTGGGATGCATTAGGAGAGTTATCTCCAGCAAGGAGGAAGGAAGTGGTGTTGCCACTATATTGCTCACTGATGGAACCACGCATGGAGTATTACGTCCCATTCTGGTGCATGCACTTCAGAAAGGACATAGACAGGGTGGAGGCTGTAGGAGGATAACTAAAATGCTGCAAGGGTTGCGCCAAAACGCCCAACAAGGGGAGACTGAGGATCTTCACATGTACACTCTGGAAGGGAGAAGACCAAGTGGGGACGTGACAGAGACTTACAGGTACATCACAGGTGTAAACAGGGTGCAGAAGAGGAGTCTCTTTCAAATGAGAAAGAGCACCAGCACCAGAAGCATGAGATAAAGCTGGAGAGGTGGCGAGTTTAAAAGGGATGTGAGGAAGTACTACTTCATTTAAAGAGTTTTAGATGTCTGGAACAGACTGCCAGCAGGAGTGGTGGAAGCAAAAATAGTAGGGAGCTTCAGGCATGCGTAGGATGGACATAGAAGAACATTATTAAATAGGCAAGGAGGAGGGAGGGTTACCGGAGACCATTAAGGGTCTGAGGAGACAGATGAGGCAGACAACTATTTGGGAGCAACTGTTGTAGTTACTTGAGGTGTCTGAGAGGTTTGACCACAGTGGGGAGGTGGCCTAGTACAGCAACCCAAGTGATTTTGCTGTTACAGCATCAAGGCAGCTTAAATCTTTGTCTGGGTGGAGGCACCACCACTTCTTTCTCTATCAGATACAAACCACCCTCACTGCTGAGTGAGATGAGAACTCAGGAGTCACCAAAAACATCTACAGCACCACAGTGGCATCTGTAGTGGAGTCTTGCTCCTGTTGCAAGCCTGGGAGCAGAGCCACTGTGCAGGCACCTTACACATGGAAGGACGGTTAGAGACTTGAGTGACGTAGACCAGGAAAACTTTGGTGGTGCTTTAATATGGCAGATCTTACAGATGCAGTAGACCATGCAACAGTCACTGAAAGCATCTGGTATGGTTTTGGAATAAAAAATGTGTCAGGGTTTGAAAACAGGACCTACTCAGTCAGTCAATTCTTTATTGATCGATTACAATCATAAAATTACAAGAAAGGCCAATACAATCAAAAAAGAAGTACAGAAGGTAAAACATAAAACATTACAAATCATTATGATATCATAAATAAGTTTTAGCAATACAAAAAGTCCTCCTAAGCTAAAGTCATAAGTATGAAGGAAGAAGAGAGAGGATTACACAAATCAACACAATCATAGAATATAAAGTGAGATGTCCACCAAGGCAAGATTTCAATCTGTATAAACAGGGTAAAGTAACAATATCTGAGCCATATTTTATTTATAGCACAGAGATATCCACCCACTTTGGAAATTGCATAATCGTCTTCAGTGGTAAGCATTATAAACAGAAGTTCATACTTATTAGTAAATTCTGAGCAATTCAAAACTGGAGTAAGACAGATTTTCCTGGCTTTGTTATATCATGTACCTTTGAACACAACAAGAAACAGATTTTCATAGTTTTAATTAGCACAATTACAAATGTTATTTTCAGTATTAGATGAAGTATTCTATCTGACTTTTAAATCGTTACTGAAAAAGAGTTTGAATCTGTGCAAGGTACTGTATATAGTCTCCTCATGTTATAGTTGGTCAAATAGTCCACATAGTATCTCAGGCCATGCCTGACATCATTCTGGGCCAGCCAAGGAGAATATCTTGACTGTTTGATTCCTTCAAGGTCTTTGTTGATATGAAAGTTTTCTATCTTCTTTCCAACGTAGGTCTTATATTTTAAACTGAAGGTTATGCGGTTATGCATTTTTGGACATATCTGTCCAAGAAATCCAGGTCACATTGTTTAAAAATCTTAAAAATTCCAGAAAGTCAACCTGAATAACAACACACTGTATCCATCCACCTTGCCTGTTCTTCCAGACATTTGTGAGGGAGCCTATGTTCTAGCATTCTAGTGATTCTTAACCAGTAGTTGTTTTGCGAATTGAAGCCAGTACATAAAGGTTAATCATACACAACTCAACTCTAATGTAATGGGCAGGGGTTGATTTCCCTACTCCTAATGGTGACCTATATATTTGATTCAGCAGGCCCTCCAGAAAGTCAAGATTTCTATGATCCCAGATTTCAATTTAAAAAAAAGAGCCTGAGAGATGTATTTTGCTCTAATCACTTCCAACACAGGCCACACACTATAGCCTCCATTACTGCCTGTTAAATTTCTTAAATGCCACAGCAGATTGTCTTAGTTTAACAAGCACATCCTTTATGGTTCTTTGATGCCGATTCAACAAAAATTTTGTTGACTGACTTTTACGTCGATGGATTTATGTCAACCACAAATTGAGGCTGGCATAAATGCATCTGGAAACCTGTGAGTTTCTTTGGGGGGGCTTTGCCCCACAAACCCCCCATGCAGGGGTCTCTGCCCCCCGCACCCCCTGGACCTAAGGATTATCAACTCTGAGTCAGAGTTGATTCGGGGAGGTGGTGCAGGACCAGGGGAAAGAGTGCCAGGGTCCCAGGTGGACTTCACAGCGATCTGTCGATGTTGTCGGCATCGACGCATTCGTTGTAAAGGTTTTGCTGTGAGATCGGCATACGATCCATTATATGCCTTGCCCATAAACCATTCTCTGAGAAAACTAGGTTCAGGTAGGTATATGATTTGGCTGAATTTAGTTTTTTAGTTCCAATGTTTCAGACTCCAGAAGTATTCTTATCTCCAAATGTAAGAACCTGACTGTTGGATTTGCTTCTTTTGAGCTGAAACTTTCCTGCGAAGGTGTTCAGCAGGTTCAGTTTTTCTTGTAGACCAGGTTTTGAAAAAACAATTAAAGCCAATCATCGGCATAGGTTAGGGACAGACATAAAAGAGTCCTTATCTTTGGGGAATCAGAGCTTGAATTACTCAGGTCCACACCTAGTTTATTTAAGTAAATACAGAAGAGTGTAGGGGCCAGGACACAGTCCTGTCTCACCCTTGTATTAGTTGTGAAGGATGAAGAGAACTGACTGCTGGTCCCAACTTGAATCTAAGCCCAAGTGTTGGAATAAAGGTTTCTAATTATGGAAATAAGATTAGATCTTTTCCCCAATTCCGCATTGTATCCCAAAGTACACTACGTGATACTGTGTCAAAAGAGGAGCCGAAGTCAATGGAGGTCACATACAGTTTTTGCCTTCTCAGCTTGAAATATTTTTCTGTTAGGTGTGCCAAAATAGAAACATAGAAACACAGAATTTGACGGCAGATAAAGACTGCTTGGCCCACCCAGTCTGCCCATTTCCCTACCTAATGGATAAGCTGCAGATCCTAGTTAACCAACAGCCTACTTCTTCCTACCCCCACCTCCTAGAATTGCCTTATGACTGCTCCATGCATTCTCGCATTCCACCACTGTTTTTGACTCCACAGCCTCCTCCAGAAGGCAGTTCCACGCATCCATAACCCTCTCTGTGAAAAAATACTTCCTTACATTACCTCTGAGCCGCCCCCCCATCTTCAAATTGTGCCCCTTGTTCTTCCACCTCTTTTCTGAAAGATGCTACCTTCTTGGACTTTGTTGATTCCTTGAGGTACTTGAAAGTTTCTATCATGTCCCCCTCTCCCTCCTTTCTTGAGGCTATACATATTAAGCTCCTTAAGCCTCTCTTCATATGTCTTCTGGTGCAGACTCTGCACCATTTTAGTTGCCCTCCTCTGGACTGCCTCCATCCTGTTTACGTCTTTGCGGAGATTGGGTCTCGAGAACTGCACGTAGTACTCCAGATGGGATATCACCAGCTGTCTGTACAGAGGGATAACAACTTCGTGTTTTCTACTGGTGATGCCACTCCCTATGTATCCCAGTATCCCCCCAGCCCTCCTTACTGTCCTCTCACATTGCTTGCCCACCTTTAGGTCATCTGATATGATTACCCCCATGTCCCTTTCCATTTTGGTTGTTGTCAGTATCTCACCCCCCCTTGTGTACTCTTCCCCTGGGTTTTTGTTTCCCAGGTGCATTAACTTGCACTTCTTAGCATCGAATCTAAGCTGCCATACATTTGGCCATTGGCTACCTTTGGTCCTTCAACCTTACCAAGTCCCTTCTCATCCTTTACACCCCACCTTGTGTATCAACTCTGTTGCAGGTCTTTCTGTCATCTGCAAAGAGACATACTTTTCCTTCTAGTCCCTCTGCAATGTCACTTATAAAGACATTGAAGAGGACCGGTCTTAGTACTGAACCCTGCAGTACCCCACTAGTAACCCCCCTTTCTTCAGAGTGGACTCCATTTACTATTACCCTCTGTATACTGTTCTCCAGCCAATTCTTTACCCAGGCTACCATCTTGGGACCCACTCCCAGGCTGGCTAACTTGTATATTAATCTTTTGTGTGGGACTGTGTCAAATGCCTTGCTAAAGTCTAGGTAGGCCATGTCCACAGCCCCTCCCTGATCTACTATTTTGGTTACCCAGTCAAAGAAATCTATTAGATTCACCTGACATGACCTTCCTGCTGTGAATCCATGCTGCCTTGGGTCCTGTGCCCCTCTGGCCTCTGGGTACTCAACAAATCTTTCCTTCAGAAGTGATTTCATCAATTTCCCTATCACTGAGGTTAAACTAACAGGTCTGTAGTTTCCTGCTTCTGCCCTGCTCCCACTTTTGTGAAGTGGAATCACATCTGCCCTCCTCCAGTCCTCAGGTACCACCCCATCCTCCCATGATTTGTTAAAGAGGGTAGTCAGTAGTGTCACTAGTTCTACCCTTAGTTCTTTTAGAATTCTGGGATGAATCCCATCAGGCCCCATTGCTTTGTCCACCTTCAGTTTTAAGAGTTCTTTCAGAACCATTTCTTCTGTGAATAGGCTGGTATCAAATTCTGTATCCAGAGTGTTTCAATTTTTTGGTTTAGGTACCTCCCCCTCTTCATTTGTGAATACTGAGCAAAAATATTTGTTTAGTATCTCTGCCTTTTCACAGTCACCCTCTGTCTACCCAACCTCCCCTTTATTAAGTCTCACTATCCCTCCCTTGGTCTTCCTTCACTCTCTGATGTACCTATAAAAGGTTTTATCCCCTTCTTAACTGAGTTGGCTATCTTTTCCTTGGTTTGGGCCTTTGCTATTCTGACTGCCTTCCCAGCTTCCTTTTGCTTTAACTGATACAATTCTCTGTCCTGCTCCTTCTGTGATTCCTTGTACTTCCTGAATGTTTTCTTTTTCTCTCGAACCTTCCCTGCCACCTCCTTTGAGAACCATAGTGGTTTCTTACATCATTTTGTTTTGATTATTTGCTTCACACAAAGGCTTGTTGTCTTTGTGATGGCAGTTTTGATTATCCCCCATTGTTCTTCCACCCCTCTTTCCTGCCCATTTGCTAGTGCATTCCTTAGGCACACACCCATTTTGGCAAAGTCAGCCCTCCTAAAGTCCAGTACCTTTGCCTTTGTGTGGCTTGACTCTACCGCTGCGTTTATCGTGAGCCATACTGTTTGATGGTCACTAGTTCCCAGATGGCTACCCACTTCTACATCTGTGATCCTCTCTCCATCTCCATTTGAGAGTACCAGGTCTAAGATTGCTCCCACTAGAGTGAGTGCCATTACTAGTTGTCTAAGGCATGCCCCCTGTAGGGCATCTAGAATAACCCCACTCTTAGAAGTGGCTGCTGCAACTACACTCCAGTTAACATTTGGCATATTCAGATCCCCCATCAGCAATATCTTCCCGTTTTCTGCCATTTTAAGGATATTTTCTATCATTTCCTTGTCCATTTCCTCCCCCTGAGATGGGGGTCCGTATACAACCCCTGTGCGAATTGTGGTGCCATTGCCTGTCTCCAAATTGACCCACAGTGCTTCCTCTCCTCCCTGTTTACCCTTTTGTTCTGTTGCTTTGATTCCTTCCCTTATGTAGCGAGCTACTCCTCCTTCTCCTCTTTTACCCTCCCTGTCCCTCCTGTAGATAGTGTATCCTGGAATGTTTACGTCCCAGTCATGGTTCTGTGTGTACCATGTCAAGTCACTACCTAATGATAACTGCTGGAGATGCAAACAACCTGGGGGTGATTTGGTCCATGTATTATGGAATTGTCCTCTCATAGCGCCAGTTTGGCTGGGTGTATCACAAGAGGCCAGTAAGATTCTATGCTGCCCCATTCCCCCTTCAGCCCCACTGATGCTGCTGGGTATGAAAGCTGATGCCCCATATCTCAAGACCTCACACTATAGATGGCTAATGTTGCTATGCATGTTGGCAAAGCGCTCAATCCTCAGTAACTGGAGAAGCTCCACTGTACCCTCTATTACTGATATCCTTTCCTGTCTTGCCCCACTACATGAGTTGGACAGTGGGTCACATATGGCTCTTGGCCAAGGGTATAAATTCCATCAATGTTGGGCCCTATATATGGAATACATGGACCCCTTGGCTGGCATAGGCTGAATATGAAGTTCAATCATTAAGGATACACTTTTACTGAACTAGCAATGTTTAATGACCTTTCCTAGATAATCAATGTCCTTAACAGATAAATAGGATTATGTTCACTCTTTTATCTCAATGAAGTTTCTTCCTTTTATTATGTTAATAGTTACGTGTGTATGTAGCAACTGCTCTCCTAGATTCAACATTTCGGCATTTATGTTACAAACCTCAACTGGTTTGCTGCCTCAGATGCTTTGTGATGATCTTTCCCTTTCATTACAGTCACTACCGTGATGACCACTGGAAGGTACAGCTTTCTGAATTTCTTAAGCCGTGACTATATATCAACATAGGTACCTCCTACTGGTCTGGCTTTAGCACCCATAGTCTCCTTCTTTCTGTTGAGGTAGTTCTCCATCCGGATGCCTCTCCCAACTAGGTAAGTTCATTAATTGATGTTTGGACAATAACATTGCAGGTATGGATCTGACCCTTATTTCTCTGGTACAAGAATATACTTGAGACTACTTAACTTTTCTGTATCATTAATGTAATGATAATACCTGTGTTTCATATTGTAACAAGTGTTGCTGTCTGTATGTTTAAAATCAATAACAAATGTAACTGAAAAAATGGTACAGTGCCACATTAGGTGTCGGACAAGTGACATATGTCTGACATATGGATGTGATCAGCATGCCCACCATGGTAAAGTGGAAAAATTCCATATGAATTATGATGATTCCCCGAAAAGGAACAACATGACAGACTGCTTACAACACACAACAAGATTCAATAGAAATTAAATGGCTGTGTCTATGCAACAAAAATTACAGTGGGATGAACAATAACTCATCATTGTGGTATGAAGGAGCACACAAAGGACAGCATGTATCAGTGATGCAGCAGGCATTCACACAGGCAATGCTCTCACTTGGGACACTGTGACATGTTTTGGGCCTTATTCTTCATCTGGACTTTTCATGAAAGTAAAATAGTGAGACAACAGCAGCAGCAGTATGTGTCACCAGGCAATGGTTTCACTTGGAACACTGTGACACATTTCGGGTCTTATTCTTAATCTAGACTTTTCAAGAAATTAAAACAGTGGGACATTCACAAGACAAGACATTTGGTGGGGTCATGGCAGGTGATTTTATGGTATTCTGATTATTGCACTGTGCTTTAACCAAATGTAAGGAAAAAGGTCATAATTCTAATCTAAATCATACCTCTCACAAATCTATCACACCACCATTATGCTTTCCACAATAGAAAGGAAATTTCTCAGAGTTCTTACTTACTTTCTTTTATTTCTTAAATGTCATAGGGTCTTCAAAATGGCAGATGCTGCACACTTTCATTACGGGTGAAATTATGGTGACACACCACCCTGTTCAATAAACGTGTATTGCAGAGTGCATTTTGGTGCCTCAGATTCAAAGGAAATAAAAGCACGCGCAAATGAAAATTGATGATCATGGGAATTAAAAAAAATAAGATAAAGAAAGTAATAAGAAAAAAATAGTTTCTATTGCGGAAACCATAATTGGGGGTGAAACATTTGGGGGAGCTGGGGACTTGGAATTATGAGCATCAAGAAATCCTTGTTAATTTTCTGAGCATTTTTCAGGGGATTATTTTTCACATCAGGACACTAATACCACATGCAAAATGATGTGTACTATAAGCCAGCAACATTCAAAAGATAGAAAATTATGCAGGGGGGGGGATTGCCATTGTAGGTGACTTTAGGGCATTTTGATTGTAGTTGCTGTGGGTATGTATACTACAAAAATTTAACGCAGCAAACAGTAACCAAAAAGTAATACAGCCTGAACAATGAAAGCATCAGTGCAAGAATGCGGTTACAATTTTGACGGACTTTTTTATTCTATTTTACATTGCCATCTAATCTAATTACTTGTGTATATGAAAGATATCCTTCTTTCAACAGTTGAAATATGCAGCTCTAAATTTTTTATTTGAATCGAAAGTAATAAAAGGAGCGCTCATTTTAATCAGGCTTGCACCAGGTTACATCAATCTTTTCAAATGCTTTTGGCCAACAACTACTTAACTTCAGTTCTGTTGTTACTACCATGAAGTCACATGCAGCAGACAGTGCTATATGACATAATGGAACAGTATCTGTTCAAAAACAGCTGGGCATACTGATGAAAACCAGGTCATAGTAACAGTATAATGAGCACTACTTTTATTATTTCTCATTTAAAAAAATGGAGTAAAGCCGGCTCAGTGGCACAGAGGGTTGAGGCACTGGTGCCTTACCTCAGCCCACGCTGGCAATCTGGGTTCAGGAATGGACTTGGGATGCTGGGGGCTGGCAGGGGCAGGAGAAGATCAAACATCTGTGGGGCTGCTCTCCTCCCCTTGGGTGGGATCTGGGATGGCGTCACTCAGCAACGGCCTCTGGTGGAGACCAGGAGCACTGCACAATGGCATAAAGAGGAAGAAGACCAGAAAAAGTGAAAAACCCACCCCACGCTCAGCAGGATGATGGCTGTTCAGCTTGCCGATGCCACCAACCACTGCAAGCCATACTCACCTCAGCAGCACCCTGGGGCCAAGTAGCTGCACTGGTCACCTCCCCAGTGCCTTCCCCTTCAGAGAAGGGGGACCCATCCAGCGAAGGGTAACACCGGATTACCCTGGGGAGTGGCTGCTATGTGAGTTCAGGAGCTTGGGGGTTGGGTGGGTCAGAGGGAGCCTTAACAGCCGAAAGGAGTGGCAGGATGTGGGGGGCTAAAAAGATAATACAAAAAAAAAAAGGAGTAATGCAGAATAAAATAAATGGTGGAAAGAAGGGTAGCATACATATACACAAGTTATTAGATAAGGAGCAATGTAAAACAGAATAAAAAGTATCAGTCAAAATTATAACCACATTCTTGCACTGATGCTTTAATTGTCATGTTGTATTACTTTTTGGTTACTGTTTAATATGTTACATACATTTTCATAGCATACATACCCATGGGCCACTACAATCAAAATACTATAAAGTCACCTACCATGACAATCAACCACCCTCCATAATTTACTATATTATGAATGCAGCTGGATTATACTGATATCTTGCTACATCATTCAGCATGAGGTATTAGTGTCCACATGTGAAGAATAATCCCCTGAAAAAATGTTCAGAAAAGTAATATGTATTTTCAGAGTTGTTACTTAATTTAGTTTATTTTTTTAAATGATGAGGTTCGGCAAAATGGCAGACACTGCGTGCTTTCATTACAGGTAAAACTGTGGTGCCACAATGCACACTACAATGCATTTTGGCACCACAATTTCAAATGAAATGAAATGAAAGCACACGGTGTCAGCAAAATTGGTGACCACAAGACTTATTAAATATAATAAAGTAAGGAGTAAGAACAAAATCATTTATATTGCAGAAAGCATAATGGGGTTGGGGGCATTTGGGGAGGTGGGGAAACGGATTTAGTATTATGAGCATCAAGAAATACAGGATTAACAAAATTAACATCAAGAAGAAAACATTAATTGAACATAAATTACATAGTTTGTATGAAAAAAAATTATTGATTAAGAAAAAATGGAAAAGCAGAGGACAGGTTTCTTGGGGGGAGATTTGGTTAAATAACAATTTTTTACTGGGCCTATGGGGGTTGAGACTGACCAACACCAGTAAGTGTTCTTAACATGCTGATTATTTCAGCATTCTGACTCTCATTCTGGTTCAGCTGCTGGCATGCACCCTCAACAACATTAGAGATGGCTTCCCCTCACTCCATAACATAGCCAGGTCAGTCTGTGTGGCAGGCATTTGTGACGGGTCGTGCTCACGGGCAGCTACGGGAGCCGCCACTGGTTCTGCTGCCCTGTCCATTCTTCGGCAATGTCACGCAGGCAGACGCACTCCCTCTTCAATAGCTTCCACTGCAGGTCTGGCTGGTAGCTCCTGCAGCTTCGCCTTCCACTCAGCATGGTGGTGCAGTACATGGTGGGTTCTTTGTCCACCTCTGCCTAAATGGCTTCCTTTGCAACCATGACATACAGGCACTTGACAGAGCTTGCACTTAACCACCATCGGGTCACTGGGAAGTGGGGGAGGGAGGCAAAAAATTCCCAAATGGGCAAGCTGTGTGGAGGACCAGGTACAGCAAGTGGGGGGGGGGCACCAGATACTGCTGCCTGCTGTGCTGCAATTGGTGAATGGGCAACAAGCTGCTGCTGCTGTGGTTTCTGCTGCTGCTGCTGCTGCTGTGGTCGTTGCTACAGCTGAAGTTTGGGCTGCTGCTGGTCCTGTTGCTTAGGGACCTCAGCACTGGTAGTCACCAGTGCTGCAGGGCTGGCAGTGGCTGCAACCCTTATCACTTAAGAAGAAGCAGTTGCTTCTGCTACTGCTTTGGGCACCACACAGCCACTTGCAACATTGGGCTGTGACTGTGAGGAAGCATTCGAGGTCAAAACAGTGCCTCGGTTGAGGCAAAATGGTCACCTCAGACTGCCATGCATTTGTGGCACCCGCTGCCCACCACTTTAGCCACCTCACTCCATATTAACAAAAATTAAACGTAAATCAAAAGTAAAACCAAAAAATACTAGTTAAAGTACTAGTACTCAAACTACAGTAACTAAAACTAAGTAATGCAAAAAAACAACTTTTTAAAACTAAGCTAAGGTTTTAAATAAACTCAAACTGGCTACAAAACTTAAACAACAGAATCAAAAAACTTTTAAGCACAAAAAATGCTAAACAGATAGAGTTTGATAGCTACTGGAGCAAAAAAGCAAACAGTAAACCAACACTGCTGACTAAACAGCTCCTTCTCCAAGACAAAGTAAAACTAGTTCACTGACTTCCTGCCTAATTAACTGCCTGCCTGTATCATGTGACCTGCAGACAGTCAGACATGTGCTCCTTGGGCTATTTCTTACCAACTTTGCCTTCTCAAACTGTAACTTGAAGTTAACTCGAAGTGGATAACACAAAGTCCAGCAAGGGTGAATTTTGACGCTTTAATGGGAATTTTGCGTAGTGCTACACTAATTCAAAGTTGCCCACTTCAAGTTAACTTCGCTAGGGTTGCCACCTGTCAGGATTTTTCACCTGGTGGTCAGGTTTTCAGGGTCCTTATCAGGTAATCCAGTTTTGCTCTGTGCTGGTCAGGTTTTTAGAGCCATTTTGAGTGCTCACATACTTTTGAAACAGATTTTGTCTTCTCATTCATTGTTTTAACTACATGTCCAGGTTATAAACAAGTTCTGTTGTCAGTATAGCCTTTTGTTTGTGAAAGCAGTCAACCTGGGAGGTGTAAAGTATGGCCATTAACACCATTAGCACTTACTTAACCTAATCTTTTCCACGGCAGCAAGGCTGCCCCCACCTTTTGTAACAGTAGCAGAGCTAGTTGCCTTCCACTTTCATTTGCTGGTAAACATTTTCATCTCTAACAGAATTTAGACATTTTAAATGTTTTAAATTATGTTTTTCCTCAAGCAAAAAATGTGGCCATTTCTTTGACTTTAAAATATTACTGTGGACATGAAAAGGAAATGGAGCCAGACAAATATATAGTACACATTATAGAAAACAAGTTCTTTATTATGTATTATTATATACCAAGTATACTGTTGTATGCTATTTAAAGTATTTCCCTTATCTCCCCCATATCATATCAGCGAATGAGATTTATTTTATCTCTGTATGTTTATCTGGTAAACTAATGTTAATAAATCAATCAATATATACATAAGTAAATAAATAACTAGGAAGAACCTAGGAAAGTAACTTCAACAGGTACAGTACAGTAGCTTAAGATTTTTGTTGAACTGCTTTAAGTGTTGTATTTTATTGATATAACCATAGGCTTTCTAGGAGGAGCAATGCATGATGAGTCATGAAAAGGGGTGGAGCTAGGGGTGGAGCTTAGGATCCGGTTTTTGCCTCATCCAAAGGTGGCAACCCTAAACTTCGGGGGTGAAGTTAAATTTCGCTGCATCTCTACTGATGATTGTAAGTGGCAAGGTAGTGCTCTGAAGTATTCAGAAGAGCAAACTATTTATTAAATGCCATCAATAAGAGTTTTGTGAGTAAGGCAAGTGATTTGAGATTTTCTCTCCACCATACTTATGTGAGACCACACTTAGATTTACTTAGGTTATTGCTCCTAGTTTGGGGGTACACTTAGTATTACAGAAAGGCACAAATTGGGGCATGTTCAAAAAAAGACAACAAAGTCAGTAAAAGGGCTAAATGGTCAAACTTATGAACAATGACTAGCTTCTCTTAGACTTAACACTCTCCACAATAGATGTATTAGAGGGGACATTCTGTTAATGTACAGAATTATCAACAATAACTTATGGAGGAAATGAACCTCAAATTTAGAGCTCAAAATAACTTAAGGGGGCACAAAAAACAAATACAGTCAACCAACTTTAAAACAAAGAATTGTGGCATGTCTGCTGTCTCAGCGGTAGCACTACTGCTTGCAGCGTGTATGCCCTGGGTTTGGGAGCAGATCCGGGAGTCTGAGGGTCGGTCAGGGGGAGGTTGGTAGAGTGTCCGTTGGACCACTCTCCACCTCTGGGGGTGGCAACCCACTCTGGTCCAGATTCTGGTGTTACCCGGTGGAGGCTAGGCACCAAGCTAGGACTTCACAAAAGACTCCGGTGGCGGTAGGCATGTGCGGCATTCATGTGAGAGTGTGCCCATGCTGCATTGATGTTATTGCACATCTCCGGCCATGGGGTGAGACTTAGGGAGGAAACTCAAGGATCACCAGCTTCATGATGCTAGTCCCTCCACCCTGTGTGGCCAAATCATGATGGGCCCCTTCTGGACACAATGCGGGATCCTGTGTGCAGTGGTGCTGCTGTGGCCCCACCACCCCCACCAGGGGGAAAGCCCTGGGGTCATTAGCGGCTGCTGGGTGAGTCCCATGGAGGAGGTCCCGTTGCCGGGGGTAAATGGGGGGGCAGTAATGCTGATACCTGCCAGGCTCCCAAGTCAAAATAGATAAGCAAAAAATAAAAATTAATAAATAAATAAAACACAGAAGAGTAAAAGATACTTTACGCAAAGAATAGTTAATATCTGGAAGGGTTTACCATCACAGGTGGTAGCCTGAATTTCATTTATTTATTTAGATTCAGATTAAATACCTTTGAGCCATAGGCTCGTTTACAAATGTTCCAAGACAGTTTAACAGATTACAGAGATGAGGTACAAAGTCATGAACATTATACAGAAATGGTTATAAAAAACACAACAGTATGACTAATTACTAAAGTACAAACAGAAAGTGCTAGGCATAGCAATAACTACACTGTGTAAGTGTGGACTTAATCTTAAGCGGACTTTGGGTCAGCAATCAGATCCCAAGGTAGGACTTTATAGTAGAGATTGTGGCTGCCAAGGAGGCATTGTCAAGTAGGGGGAGAGGAAGAAGGTAAGGGTGTGGGAGATGGGAAGAGGAAATGTAAGATAGTAGAGGGAGCTGAGAATGTAGAAAGCCCATCAGTGGCAGGTTATAGGTAACAATTGCAGAGACATTCAAGATAAGGTTGGTCAAACATCTGGCTGGTCAGGGTTTCCTGAACTACTATTATTAGAATGGGACAGCATATATGGGCTTATGCTTTCTGCTGCCTCAAAAATTCAAAGTGAAAGTGAAATCAAAGTGAAATGTTGGGATCTTTCCTGACACCTTTTTTATGTATAGATACTACTGTTGACCCTTTCCAGGACTGAGGTGTCTGCACAAATTGAAATATATGAGGAGAACATTGCTCCAAACAGATGGGTTAAGTAAGTAAACTTCTGATGGAATGAGATCGGGGACAGGGGCTTTTTTATTCTTTAGCGAAGCTACTGCCAAATAGACTTCATTTCTCTGAATTGGAGGAAAGTTAGGCCTGTTAGACAGCCACTCAGAGGAGGCAGGATCATCTCTGATGTCATTATCATAAACAATCTTTGTGTAATTATTGACCCCCATCTCCAAGGAGGATGTATGTGTCAAGTTCAAACTTTTTTTTGATTATTGTGCCGTTGACTACCATGCACCAGAAAGATTGAGAATCTTTGCTTTGTATTACCCTAAACATCCTATCCCACTGTTTGTTGCATAATTCTCTTTTTTAATTTTCTATAAAGTTTTTATATAATGTTCTTTCTCTATTAAGCTTTTGGAATCTATTCTTGTCCTTAGACATTTTAGTTTTCCTTATAAGTTTAGTAAGTTTCACTTTAAATTCACTATATTCTTTATCAGACAAGGAAGTCCTGAACTGAAGATGGTCACCTTTACTGGCAGGCCTATAGATAAGGTTTCTTATACCCTCGTAGCAATCATATAGCATTTTTGTTAAGAGTGATAGATCACTAAGGGGCCCCGTATTTTGAACAAGGGGGGCAAGGGAATGCAATACAAAATTGCCAATAATTTCAATCTCAGAGTAGTTCCACCTTGTTCTTGTGTGGTTCCTGGCTTCTAACTCATAGTTGGATCTACAGTAGGGGAGCTGAACTTTCTTTGGTGGTGTACCAATCCATTCTACCCCATTCTAATATTACTGGAAAGTGGTCTTTCTCCCCGGGTAAGCACCCTTCAAGTCTCCTATATGCCCATAATACCATTCCATAAGATAAAATCAATTACTGATGCACCTAAAAGGCGAAGATAAGTTGGATCTCCTGACATATATCCTTTGATCCTTCCATTCAGTGATGCAAAATTATGTATAGTCGTTAACGCTATTAGCTTGTAGCCGGCAGCATTATTTTTTTTTATCGACTGAGCATCTGGGTCAACTGGCAGCCTTGCTATCCAGATAGTTTTTAATGACATTATCCAGATAGCCATCACAGTTTCCAGTTCTTGCATTAAAATCTCCTACCCACAAGGTATTGATATTCCCATGTAAGTAATACATTTTGTTTAATGTCTCTCCCACATCATCCTAAACTGAGTTACAACAGAAGCTCAATGAAGTGGGCGGTACATATGTATTCAGCAAACAGAATTTATATTCAGAATTTTCTACATAAAAAACCTGGACAAAGGGAACTTCTAGTATGGGTGTTACTTTCATATCATGCCCAATCTTAAACCATGCAGCCAGACTGCATGATGCCCTGCCATGTTTGACTTATTTCCTTCCTGGCACATGGAAACAACTATACCCATTCATGGAGATGTCTGTATCCACATCATGCCAAGTTTCTTGAAGGCAGATAATACTACAAGACCCTATGTACTGTAGTTACATGACTCTGGATCTAGAAATTTGGCCATTTAGTCAGCAATATTCCAAAAGATCAAAGAGCAGCTGGAGCATGTTTCATTATTAGAAAATACTGAATCTCCTTCTTCTTCAGTACAATAAACTAGTCAGCATTCTTGTCCTTTGAGTATGGCAATGGTATTACTTATTGCTACACTAAAAAAATGGCCTGGTCATTGAAATGCTCCATGGGAATGTGGAATTTTTCTAATTCAGGTTGGCAATTTTTACTTTCTTGTTCTGTAGGTTTTACAACTGGTGAGTCTGTTTGCTCAGACTCCAGACACCCCTCTGCAACAGTATGCAGCCCGAGTTTATCTACTTTACTTGCTTTGGAAAGAATCTTCTTCACCAGGCTCCTAGAATTAAAAGTGAGAAAGATCTGATCACTCTGTGTATCTCTTCATGCCCTACGTGCACTCATAAACCCACCTTCTAGGGGGATCTGCATAGCCTGTTGAAGAAAGTCCCTCAAGGCTTGTACTAGCTTTTGATCATTTTCATTTGGGAGCCTCTATATACCATATAGAAATAAGTACTCTTTTGCAAGGTCCTTACTTACTCTTCTTTTAGTTTCATTTCTGGCTAAAGAAGAAATTAAAATTTCACTTTCAGCCACCCAATTAATCTAATATTTGAGCTTTTCCTATTAAGCTGTCAGCTGCTTCTTTCCCTTTTAAGAGGATGTCTACCTGACCAGCTGCATTGTGTGCATCTATATACATCAAGGATTTTGAATTTCCAATATGGGATCTAAAAAGACCAGGTAAAGAAATTAAGTAGAGCTTTCTTTGGATTCTTTCTATTTTCATCTTTGATCTTATTAAACCCAAATAAATGTAATTAAAACAATTGTGTATGATCTCAAGAGGGTCTGATATTTTCAGAATCTCAGTTAACATAGGTAAAGTTATACCCTAATGTGTAGGGATGCACTGATTATCCATATATGATTAGCCAATCTCAGTGATTCACAAAAGATGTATGTACATTTTATACCCAGCTCATCTTTATCATTTATCATTTTAATAAAATCCCTATCTCCCACCTCCAGGCCCAATTCTGTCCTTGATAGAGTCAAAGTCTTATTTCTTAAAATTAGTTGGGTACTGTGGGTTCTACTTTCAGGCCATATAGGCACAAAACTGCACAGTCCTCTAAATTAACTAAATTAGAATGAACTTGCTAGACATTGTTTGGAGTTTTGCGTGTACTATGTATTTTCCCTAGCCCTGTTCTAATGGCCTGATGGTTAGTACTCCATTCTCTCTATTTGGATTTTAAAGCTTTTATCTCTTCTCTAGATTTAGTTATTTTGTTCGATACATCACCCTGATGTACTGGGTTGTCAGTGTTATTACCTTGACACGTGGGGACATGCGCTTTTACTGTACTTCCTTGGTGCCCTTTCCTTTAGCTACATAACTCTCCATCTTATTCTTGGTAACAACATCCCCATTTGGTGTTTTATATTCAGAACCTATTGTTGATATATCTAACTCAATCAAGTTCTCAGACTTCTCTGAGTCTTTCATCTTTTTATTAGCTAAATTCCTCTTTTTTTTAATTTTCATTTGTTTTTTAAAGATATTGCCTTTTGTTTTAGATTCATCTGGTACGATCACCATGCTAAAGTCAGGTTTGTTTTGATTTTCTACTGAGAATTCCATGGAGGATTACACTTTTGGGGGAAATAGTTTATCTAATTGTAACAGTACATCATCAATTCAGAAACCATTTATGGCAATATCTTCTCTAGTGCTCTCCATTTTATTCTTGAGTATAACCAGCTGTTCCATAAGCATAAGATTAGCAGTATAGGTGTTTTGCATTACTCTAATAATATCTGTGCTCTGGTAGCTGGGAAATATTTGAAAGTCTCAATAGGGTTAAAGGTAGTCTGCTCTTGTGGTACTCTGTCTCTGTTATCTATTAAAGTGTCTTTTGTGCCTCGTTTGAATGAGAATTTGTTTTACATGTCCTAGATTATTCTTTCCTTAACCTATCCAAACTTTTGAGATCCAGAATTGTTTCCTGTAAGTCCACCAACATACCAGGTCAATTCACTGTATGCTTAACTGCAAAGTCAAAACTGTGCACCACATACAGTGTGGTGCACTAGCGCAACATGGTACAAAACCCCGCAAGACACAAATGTTGTATGCAGTTTTGTACCTTGTCATGCATGGCTGGTGGGGATGAGTAACACAGAGGTCAAGACCTTTGCTGAGGAGGTGGTCCACTGAGTAGTCACTGTGGCCAGAGGCATGAGCCACGGCAATGCACGGCAGCTATGCATCTGTGGACCGGGACTTGAATACCAGTCCCGGACTTTTGCGGGCCACATTGTGCATATTTTGTATTTTTTTGCCCCCATCGGTGTTTCTCCACATCCTCATGTTGAGCCCCCCCCGAGTTGATTATATTAATAAGGGGAGTTCTGGGGTGCGAGGGACAAAGCCCCTAAAGAAAACAAAGAAGTCTGTTGCATTGTGTGCCAACTTTGCTGTTGGCATTCTGTTCCAGCACCAGCAAAGCATCTGCTGTATTTACAGTGTGGTATATTGCTGTGCTGTTTTTGTGCATGGCGACGTGACCCCATGCCATCCACCAATACTTCCTTAATACTATTCCCCTCCAAGTTCTTTTTCCCAGGGTGCCATCTGCCTTATCCATTGTCTTTCCTACACTCTCCTTAACCTGTGTTGTATCTGGCAGTGACATGAAACTCTGAAGTAATCTTTCTTCTGTGGGCAAGTGCCTGTCTATCCAGGGGATTAAGATCAAGATTTGCATCCTTCCCCTGAGTGATTTCCTGAAAATTCCATAGATCTGGAGTAGTTTCTAATGACTGGGATGAGATAAGAGATGCTATGAGTTTGGGAAATATGTTATTGAGCACCTTCCCACTTTTGGGTAAAACACTGGGAGTGTATACTCTGGGGGTGGAAGTTAACACAGTTGTTCAAATTCCACTGAGGATTGTGTGGCACTGCTGGACCTACTAGCACTTTCAAAGTACTTACCATGATTCCTGCACTCTTATCCTCTCTATGAAAAAGTCTGGTGATTTTAATATGTTTGGGATCAGAGTCAGATGATACTTTTCTTCCTCTTTTTAATTTTAATCTTAATATCAGGCATAGATTTATTGGAAATGTTGGAATGTACAGACACACCTGGCAGAACTTCATTTAATTTGTTCATTTAGTTTCTTGTTAATACCATTTTAGTATTATTGTGGATCCCCAAAGACAACACTCATTATCCTACAGTCCAACACCAGAGTGGTGCCAGAAAGTTAAAATTAAAAAGAATTAAAAGTAAAATTAGAATTAAAATAGTTGGAAAGTAATTATAAAGATTCCAATCCAGAGCTATGAAAGCTATGTTAGTGACCATGCTATGGTTTAGTAAGAATGCAAAGAATACTTTTAACTCAGTTATTGATACAGTTAGTGTGGTTTCTCTGAGCACACAATGAACTATAAATTGTGCTTCAACAACCATAGCGGAGTTGTTCCTTTCCCCATATCCCCAACTCCTTTTTCCTCTTTGAACACAGCAATATACAGAATCGCTACAACAAGCAGAGATCGAGATAGTGGGCAAGATTATGGAGGCACTCCTTAAGGAAAGGATGGTGCAACACCTGGAATCCATAGGAGCACAGGATCCAAGACAGCATGGGTTTACAAAAGGAAGGTCCTGTCAAACTAATCTCATAGATTTCTTTGACTGGGTAACCAGAGTGGTGGACCAAGGGGGAGCAGTTGATGTCACCTACCTTGACTTCAGCAAAGCTTTCGATACTGTTCCACATAGAAGATTGATTAATAAGCTGGGTAGGCTCTGGGTGGGTCAGAAGTCGGTCAACTGGTTGGCACACTGGTTGACGGGCAGAAAACAGAGAGTGGTGATAAATGGTATACAGTCAGAAGAGATGCAAGTCACAAGTGGGGTACCTCAGGGATCAGTCCTGGGGCCAGTCCTCTTCAATATCTTCATCAGTGACATTGCAGATGGACTGGAGGGTAAGATTTGTCTGTTTGCAGATGACACCAAGATCTGCAACACAGTAGATGATCCAGATAGGGTGGGCAGAATGAGAAGAGATCTGGATAAACTAGCAAAATGGTCGGAAGAGTGGCAATTAAGGTTTAATGCAAAGAAGTGCAAAATCATGCACATAGGGAAGAGAAACCCTGAAGTCACCTATAGGCTGGGAAGGGAGTTGCTGGCAGTCACAAGGGAAGAAAGAGACTTGGGCATCATCTTCACCAATGACCTGAAATCATCCAAGCAGACCACAACAGCAGCAGGTAAGGCTAGGGGGATGTTAGGGTGTATTAGTAGGGTATCACAAATAGGAAGAGGGAGGTAATAATCCCTCTTTACAAGACACTGGTTAGGCACCATCTGGAGTACTGCGTGCAGTACTGGAGGCCACACCTTCACAAGGACATTAACCAAGTTGAGGCAGTCCAGAGAAGGGCAACCAAAATGGTGCAGGGATTGCATCAGAAAACATATGAGGACAGATTAATGGAGCTCAATATGTATACCCTAGAGCAAAGGAGAGAGAGGTGATATAATCGAAACATTCAAACACCTTAAGGGCATTAACAAGGTGAAAGAGTCTAACGTTTCAATATAAGAAAAATAGCAGGACAAGAGGACACAGCATGAGATTAGAGGGAGGCTGATTAAGGGGTAATGTGAGGAAGTTCTTTTTCACAGAAAGGGTGGTGGATGCATGGAATGGCCTATCCTCAGGAAGTGGTGGATATGAATACAGTAGATAGCTTCAAACAGGCATGGGATAGGCATAAGGGAGCAATACAGATGAGTATGAATAGATAGGCCATTGATAGAGCAAAGGCCGATGGTACATTTATAAGGTAGAAAAAGAAATGGGCAGACTGGATGGGCCTTGCGGTCCTTATCTGCCATCAACTTCTATGTTTCTATGTGTTTCTATTAGATAGTACATCAGCTGTCTCACAAAATGTCTGTCTACAGTTGTGATACAGTCTTGATTTAGATTTTAAATTAAAATAAATGAAGGGATTTACAGGCCAGTTCTTAAAAGATTATTCCAAAAAGATTGTGTAACAGAGTTCTTCTTCAATGGCATCTAACTGGAAACCATGCCGTAACACCAGTGCTTGTGCACTTGAAGCTTACTTCATGTAATAGCAGCACAGATGTTTAAATTAAAAAAATAAATAAATAGCTAAAAAGAAGGACTAGATAAAACAGAGTAGACTGTGGTGCAAAAATGGGCTAGGATGCTTTGTGTTCCACGATTGAAAGAATTAACATTAAAGTTTAAATTGAGAAAAAATCAAGAGTTCAAAAGTTTGTTTTGGGAACTTGTGTTTGAAGACAGCATTTGATCTGGTTAAGGGATCTCTCCTCCTTGTTTCCCAAGTTCAAAAAAATAAGGCAAGGAGCTTTGCTGAATAGAGTTTTCAAAGCACTGCAACAGCAGTTGCATTAGATTCAGTCCATGTCTTCATTTTGTTCCAATCTTGCTCAGCCTATAAGATGCAATTGTTTCTGTTTTAATCTGTTTCATTCTCAGTGTGACCAGTCCTCCGCAGGGCTCCCTGCCTTCACAGCCTTGATGGGGAGCTCCTCCACTGTTCGAGCTCCAGGACTTCAGTCTACCAATGGCTGAGCTGCAGAACACAAAGAACAGAACAGAGAAACTGGTGACACAAGCTGGTCTGGAAAGAACTTGGAAATTTACTATTAGATTTCAGGCAATGTTGGCATAACTGTAGTTAGTAAAAGAAAAAAAAAAGCATATCCAAGTCCCTGCTACTACTGCTCCTCCACTGCAGTATTGCATGCAGCTGCCCCAATCCGGAATCAGATTGAAGTCACTCCTACCCTCTTAGCTCCCACAAAGCACCTGTTCCTCAACGGAACCACTCTGC
The DNA here is from genome assembly GCA_016271365.2 of Neoceratodus forsteri. Classification (NCBI taxonomy): domain Eukaryota; kingdom Metazoa; phylum Chordata; order Ceratodontiformes; family Ceratodontidae; genus Neoceratodus; species Neoceratodus forsteri. The sequence continues at coordinate 808,424,799 of CM057451.1, read as the reverse complement.
TGATGTCACAGAATGTTCAGGCAGCATGAAAGGAGAGAGCATCAACTTAGTTCTGATGGGCAGGGTCCCTGACTGCTGACTGTCTCCTCGGGTTGACTCCATTGGGCAGACTCTCCTGTCCTTGTCTAATGGGTCCTTCACACTGGACCTAGTCAATGAGGAAATACAGTAATTTGTGGGGTTGGTGCTGAGACTGGTTGCTCTGTAATGAATTGTGTGAAATTGATAGACCTAATTTGGTGAATGTTGTTTTTTGCCATGTACTCTAATAATGCAAAGCATTATGGAAACTATATGAAAATTACTGTGAAATAATTTAGACTTCTTCTGCTCTTTCAGACTAACCCTTGCTTCAGTACTTCTGTGCTGTGGTTCTTTGTCTTTGAATTGCTTTCTAATTTTTCTTTAGATCCCCCTGAATTAAGAGTTCACCTGAAGCTGAAAGACAGGATGGTTGGGAAGGTGATGGTACAGACATCAGGATTAGCTTTTGGAGGTGAGTAAATGCCATCAATAAAAATTGGCAGTGAGCAGGGGAAAGAGAGCCTACACTTGAGGAGTTCATGGGATAAGGAGACATCAGAATGATGCACAGTGTAACAGTTAAGGCTGTGATGTATGCATAAAAATATATCACTTCCCACGGTCCTGTCTGTGAACAATGTGTACCCAAAGTCCAACTTCTTCCTCACTGATGTGGACAGAGAACCAGGTTTCTGTAATAATTAGGACATCAGGATTGTAGTGTATGACCCAGAACCTTAGGTGGTGAAGCTTGGGGAATAGACTCCTGATGACTATATGTAAAATGTTTAGTTCTTTGGGCAGGTTGGGGTATGGGAAGGAGTGGGGCTAGAGTTTAGCTCCACATCACCTAACAGCAGTAAAAAGATTATGAAGAACATAAGGGTGTGAGACCTGAGCCTTTAAACAGGTACACAGGATGAGAGGTGGGAGCGGTAGGACTAAAGGGAAAGATTGAAGAAGACCGTCATGACTGAGAGAAGGGGAAGAGACAAAACCAGGGTAAATGAGGAATGGGGAGATGGAAGGTGAAGAGAGGCAAGACAAGGGAGAGGGGAGGATATGAGGATTAAGATAGAGGGAACAGTGAGGGGGACTGAGAGAAGGTGAAGAAGGGAAAAGAGGGGCAAATTGAAAAGGAGTGGGGTGAAGCATAGTTAGTCAAAGATGGTGAGGATTATTGAAAGTTGCAAATTATAATAGATAGCTGGCAGGGGTGGCAGGGAAAGAACCCCCATCATACTGTACAAGTTTACTAGTCAGCACAGGTAATACTTATTTAAACATGGAAACCAGGAGAAATTTTGGCTAGCAATAAAAAGAATTACTAGAGGAGATGTGACTGCACATTTGACCAGTACAAACAAGTATAGTAGTCAGCACAAACTAACTAATTCATAAGAGTAAACCAACAAAATTAAACAAACTAGAGGGGCTAACTAAGCTGTAACAGGGAAGGGGACTTGCAATTAAACTAAGAAGACTAGTCTGGGCAAAGTAAGCAAAAGCAAGGCTAGGAATGACTAACTAGGTTGATACAGTGCAGAAGTAACATTATACAAAGAACGAGATTAATGAATACCAATCTGAGTAGGCAGGTGATACTACTGTGCAAATGCAATACAGTAAACTGGAACACATCTTACATCAAACAATAAAGCAGGGATGTACATAATCTTAAATGAAGTCTGTAGTGGATAGAGAAAGAGATAGCATAAGTCCCTTTAGTGGAGGGTAATTATTTACAGTCCCAGTGGGGGTGAGAAAGTCCTATAGGTCAGTGACCAAGGGCCTGATATACCGAAAGCACAAAGCAGAGTAGGGTTGCCACCTTTGGATGGGGCAAAAACCGGATCCTAAGCTCCACCCCTAGCCCCACCCCTTTTCATTACTCATCATGCATTGTTTCTCCTAGAAGGCCATTTGTTATATCAATAAAGAACAACATTTAAAGCAGCAGTTCAACAAAAATGTTAAGATGCTGTACTGTACCTGTTAAAGTTACTTTCCTAGGTTCTTCCTAGTCATCCATTTACTTATGTATTTATTTATTGACATTGATTTATCAAATAAATATACAGAGAAAACAAATATCATTTACAGATATGATCTGGGGGGAGACAAGGGAAACACTGTAAATAGCACATAACAGTATACATGGTCTATAATAATACATAATACATTGGTTCATGTAATGTGTACATTACATCTTTTTCTGGCACCTTTCCCTGTTCATGTCCACAGTACTATTTCAAAGCCAAAGAAGTGACCATACCATTTTCTTGAGGAAAAAAAAATAATTTTAAACATTTAAAAATGTCTACATTCTGTTAGAGATGAAAATGTTTACCAGCAAATGAAACTGGAAGACAACTGGCTCTGTTACTGTTACAAAAGGTGGGGGTAGTTGTACTGCTATGCCACTTTAAGATGTAGAGGAAAAGATTAGGTTAAGTAAGTGCTAATGGCCATACTTTACACCCCCCAGGTTGACTGCATTCCCAAACAAAGGGCTATATTGACAAGAGAACTTGTCTGTAACCTGGGTATGTAGCTGAAAGAATGAATGAGATGACAAAATATGTTTCAAAAGTATGTGAGCACTCAAAATGGCTCAAAAACCTGACTAGCACAGAGCAAAATCGGATTACCTGATAGGGACCCTGAAAACCTGATCACCAGGTAAAAAACCTGACAGGTGGCAACCCTAAAGCAGAGTGTAAAGTTTTGTGCTACACTTTGCAATTGCCCAGGGGTCTGAGGATGCTATATGCTATTGAACAGTGTACCGGCGCTATCCAACTGAATATAGTGCCATGTTGGCCCAGCGCTAAGTCAAGTAGCGCTGATCAGACATGGCTCCCAAAGTGGGCTTCAAGAGGGGACAGCACCGGAGTGAAATCTGCAGTTTTCAAAGGGATCCATGCAAATGAGTTCATTGGGCATGCAAGGCACTACAAGACCCTATGCATGCCCATTATGGACACATTTGTATTGGTAGCAAAGGCAAGTTAGCATGGAACTGCCCCCCCCCCCACACTTTCCCTAGTCCGAGACATTTGTAGATATCCCTGGTGCTCAGCCACTGATCACAAGCTGTAGTAGTAAAATAAAACCCTCCCTGGCGTAGTGGTTTCCCCGTGATCATCAGCCCATAATAAACAAAAATCCTCCCTTGTGCTAGTGGTCCCACCTCCCTCTGATTGCCAGCCTGTAGTAAAAAAAAAACTCCCTGGTACTAGTGGTCGGCCCTCCCTCTGATTGCCAACCCACAGTAAAAAAAACTTTCTGGTGCCAGTTGTCCCCCCTCCCTCCAATTGCCAGCCCGTAGTAAGATTGACAACCCTCCCTGGCATCCAGCAGTCCCCCTGGGCACCAATTCATGGTATGGCTGGTCACAGTTCTGTAATCCCCAGCATCTTCTGCCCCCCCAATGCAGCACTGAACGCCCCCCCAGTCACCTTACTACTATCTTGAGTGCTACGGGTGCACATACGGTGACCTGCACAGCCTCCTCACATCTCAGCCAGCTGCCATATGTCCAGGCAGGGGCAGGTGTCTTAGTTATAAAGACAGGGTGATATGCCCTGTCCTGTAAATAAGACACTCCTGCTGGACATATGGCCACTGAACAGTGGCGAGGGCTGTACTAGCCAATTATATGCGCACTCACGGCAATGAGGATGCTGGTAAGGTGACTGTGGGGTGGCTGTTTGGTGCCGCAGTGGGGAACACTGGACTCCAGGTCATGTTGTAAGATTTACTGTGGGCTGGCAATCAGAGGGAGGGGGGACCTCTAGTGCCAGGGATTTTTTTTTTTACTATGGGCTGGTGATTTGGGGTGTGGACCACTAACATCAGGAAGGTTTTTTCTTTACTATGAGCTGACGATCAGAGGGTGGGGGGACCACTAGCACCAGGGATTGTTTTTATTTACTATGGGCAGGATATCAGAGGGAAAGGGGGACCACTAGCACCTGGGAGAGTTTTTATTTACCATGGGCCTGTGATTAGAGGAAGGGAACCACTAGCACCTGGAAGGGTCTTTATTTACTATGGACTGACTATTCAGGGGGGAGGGAGGGCTACTAGCACCAGGGAGGTTTTTTTTTTGTTACAGGCTGCCAATTGGTGGGGAGTACCACAGACCACAGGGAACGGGTGTGCTACCCCAGAGGCCAACTTTCTAGTTAGCTGCATTACCTCTGACAGCCGCTCAGGTTGCACAGAGTAAGAGGGTGTTTTGTTCAGTGGCATTTGCGCTGCATAAAAGGACCACACTAAACCCTTTTGCATGGTGCAAATCTGCCAAATATCAGCTTGCACCAATATTCTTGTCCACATCACCCATTTGTTTTTATGTTGATTGTGAGCATGCGCAAGAAACATATTGCAGCAGGTTGCCAGAAGCAGGTTGTGGAGGCACGGCACTGTTGTGGCCAATGCCCCCACAGCCTTTAAAGGCATGGCCCGCTTTCCCCAATGCCGTGGCACGCTGCTGCTGACACTAGTTCAGCCAGTGTGCCACAACCTTGTAAGGTTTCAGCCGCTGCAATCAGGGGCCACCTCGTCATTGCAGCATCAGCCATTTGCTGCAATGAGGGAGTGATCCGTCATTGCTGGGTGGAATCTTGTAACAGTGGTAGTGTTTATGAAAATGGCGGTGGCTGTGTTTCTATGACTTATGGAAACTTTGTCAGGGACTTGGGGGGTGTAAGGTGTGTCAGGGTGAGGGGACATTGTTTTTTAAAGTCTGGGTGGTGGTATAGTGGGACTTGGTGGCACAGTGCAATCATGGTCTGTTTGAATGTTAAAATTATTCTTTTATATAATAAAAGAACTTCACAGAGCATAGTCGAAGGGTAAAGTCAGAAACTTTGCAACCCTTTGCATAGTGCAAAATTACGAACATACAAGCATACGCATTTGCCTGCAGAAATAGGCCACCTGGTCTATCAAGTCTGCTCGAGTGTGCAGCTAGCACCCTCACCTTGCAGCTGCCCCACCACCCCTCCCCTTCCCAATTGCCCCCCTCACCTTGTCCCACCCCCTTTTGAAACTACCTACTGTCTTACAGGCTACCACCTCCTTCGGTAGAGCATTTCCTTCTGCCACGACCCTCTCCATAAAAAGTGTCTCCTCATTTTCATCCTAAATCTTCCCCCCCTCCAATCTAAGGCCATGCCGTCTTGTGTCCTTCCCCCTCCTCAGCCTGAGTATCCCCTCAGTGCCTGCCTTGTTTATCCCCTTTATGTGCTTGGAGGTCTCAATCATATTCCCTGGTCCCTTCTCTCCTCCAAAGAGTATATGTTCAGCTCTCTCAGCTTCTCCTCGTATGGTCTGTCTTCCAATCCCTGGATCATCCTTATTGCCCTGTGTTGTACCCCTTCCAGTAACTTCACATCCTTCTTCAGATATGGGTGCCAGAATTGCACACAGTGCTCCAGATGTGGCCTGACCAGTGCCCTCTAGAGAGGCAGGATCACCTCCCTGCTCCTGGAGGAGATCCCTGTCACGATACAACCTAGCATCCTATTGGCTTTCTCTGCCACCCTCCTACATTGCTCTGTATTGTTGATCTTCCCCATTACAACCACCCCAGATCCTTCTCCTCCTCCTTGGTGGAACCTAGTTGCACTCCTCCCAGCTGGTAACCCCTCCCTGGGTTCTTTGCTCCAAAGTGCATGACTGCACTTTTTTGCATTGAATTCCCAACTTCTCACCAACTTCATCAGCAAAGTTTAAGTTCACTGCATCTGTACTCTAGATCCTGTCTGCTCTCTCATCCTACTTGCAAGTCTACACTTTTGCATGGGGCAAGGAGTGACAGTATGAATAATGGTGCCTACTGGTGATTGTTAAAGGACCTGTCTGGAGAAGAGAGAAACAGACTGATGCACAAAAAATAAAATGTTTATTTTATTTTAGACACTATAAGCCAGGTTAAAATCAGATGCATATTGAAAAAATGACCTTAAAGTCATGACTCTGATGTTTGTCAGTATATGTCTTCTTTTGTTACTCCTCCTGCAAACTCCATGACTGTAAATGACCCTGCAGCTCATGTACACTCTTTCCCAGGATGCATGTCTTGCTGCTGTGGACACTGAGAACCCACAGTTCAGATCTTATACGTGGCCTCTGATGATCCAACTTCCTGCTGATAAACTTCCAAAAGCTACTCCCTGATGTGTCAACACCCCCAGCACTTGCCCTGTACAACTGAGATAGGGACAACTTGGTAGCACATGAGGTGGGTGTCTGAAATAAGGCGCCATCTGAAACGGTGAGGCGATGTGGGTGAAAGCCTGAATGGCGAGAAGGGAGGGAGGGTGACCGAGCGTGGTGGGTAATCGAGCGGAAAAGATGTCGCTATATGTACACTTGTGCAGGTGGATGAGCACGATGAGCATGGCCTGGGAGGGGGCGAAGGGAATGTAGGGAATGGCACTGCGGTCAGCTGCCGAGCTGCACCATGGCGTCGGGGGTTGGCCTCCACTTGCAGTGCTGGGGTTCTGGGTTCGGGTCTGGGTCCGGGCGCTATGGTGGTACTGTTGCACCCAGCCCAAAACTTGCATTTTTTTTTGCTTTCGCTCCCCCCCCCCAACATCACCCCAAGGTTGAAAATCCTTGTGGCAAGGGAGATGCAGGTAAGAAGCCCCAAGGGGAGTGCCATTCTTCCATGCGCCAAGGATGTCAGGGTGGCAAAACTGTTTTTGCAGCCCTGGTGTAACGATAATGCGGGTCGCCATTCGGCACTCTCCATTATCACATAGAACAAGACAACTTAGGATCTCAGCTGACATTTCAACTGTTCTGCAAAGAAACATTCTGCAATGCACAGTAGCTCCTTGAAGCTGAAGTGTTTTGCCATATAGTGCCAGACAGCACTTCTGGACCCCCCTCAGTTGCCCAGTGCAGAGAGGATGCTGGACTACAGACTTACTGTCTTAGTTGGGTTTCTGGTACCCCTTAGTAAAGGATGTGGCATTCCATGTTCCTATCAGGTTCAAGACAGTGACCAACCTTGACAAGGTCCACAGGTTCCCAAGTGGCCTATTGCTTATGGTCCTCCTGTCCACAAACCTGTTCTAGTAATAGTCCTGAACACGGTGCTCAAATCTCTGCAGAGAACCCATTCTGAACTGTATCTTCCTGTGACTTGAAATATCTGTCCTGTAAGACTTTATTCCTGGTGGCAATTACTTGGGCCCTACAAGTGTCCAAGCTAAAGTCCTTGGTTCCCTACCCACCTTTTCTGGTGTTTCACAGGATAGGGTGGCATTGCATACTCACCCCAAATTCTTATCTAAGGGGGTGTTTAATTTCATGTTACAATGTTACAGGCCAACAATGGCCTTCCTGCCTGCATAACCCCTTCCCTCTCACCTGCAGTGCTTATTTCTAAGATTGCCCTTGGCTGGAATGTCATGCTACCTAACATTTGGCACATTTTGAATTACTGGAATCTCCTAAGCCTCAGTCTCTTACTTCTTTTATTGTGTAACTATGTATTATTATGTTGACCTTTGTATGTATGTATACCCCCAATTCCTTCAACGTGGAACCTTTGTAAATGAGCAGTTCCAGCTCAAAGGTATCTGTAATCCTAGATTTCAATCAAATAAAATAAAAAAAACATCAAACCATTTTGTTTCCATCATCCTCAGAATCTGGCTGAGGTGCTGTTGCACCCTTTGGATATCCACAGAACACTCTAGTACTACATGGACTGTACCAAAGACTGTTCCTGATCCTGCCAGCTTTTCCCCTGGAAATGGATACTAGACAGGCTTGTTTCATGTTGGACAAGGTGCTCAGTAAAACCAGAACTAGTAAAGCACAAAAGCACACCTACAGTTCTTAAGGTGCTTTTTTATATGATGCTGATAAAGTGCAAAATTGTTACACCTGACTGCTGGAATGAACCCCAGTGCTGTGAGAAGATAACCTCGTCCTGGGGGTGGAGGGGCTTAAGAATTGTAGTTGTACTTGTTGTTTGTGCTTTGTTTATTTCCTTTGGACCTGGTACCAGGAATACACCAGTATCCCAAGAGTGTCTCTCGAAATGTTTCTCCTCCTGCTTCATATTCTGCTTCAGGAGGGTGGGGCAGGATCTGCTGGGTATTGTTACGGGGCATGCCACATGGGGCAACGCGGCCTCAATGGCCTGTTTTTGCCCTTTGCAGCCACTGGTATTTTCAGGGCTGTTACCTTACAGATGATCCCCACTTTTTCTAAGCATTACAGTTTGAATCAGATCTCCCACGAGATTTTTTTTTTGATTGCTGTGTTGCAAGGACCGCTCTCCTGAGAAGTTGGTGCACTGTTTTACAATACCTGCCACCTGGTTGGGATTGGAACTGTTTGGTAATGTACTTGGCTTTATGCAGATATCATCAAAGAAGATAGGATAGTTACTTACCATTACAAAATGGGTTGTGAGTTTTCTGTGTCCTGATTGGCTGAGAGGTGCCTCTGGTCATGTCCTTATGAAGGCATATTGTGCAGTGAAGTTTTACTATGCACACGAAGGTAATGTGAAGTTCCCAACTTCACATCCACGTATAGTTACGCAAAGTTTCCATTAAAAGGTCAAAATTTGCCCCTAATGGACTTCCCATAGTTAACTTCCTGTTAACTGTGGGTAACATTTTGAGAAAGGTGAAGTTTAAGAGAAACAGCCCATAGACCACATGACTGACCATCTGCAGGTCACATGATGCAGGCAAGAAGGTAATCAGGCAAAAAAAGTGAACTAGTTTCACTTTCCCTTGCCCTGTGCTAAAGAAGGAGCTTTTTGAGAGTGTCTGCATAGTGCTAGTTGGAGATTTACTCAATGTTTCTGTTTACTGCCATATTTCTGCTTTTGAGTTTTGTCCCTTTTGTTATCATATTTCTGAGTCCTGATTTTACTTTGTTTTTCTCTTTTGTTTACTTCTGAATACTTGTATTCATTTTTTTTCCAAGTGGAGAGAGGTGGTTTTCCTGCAGGGACTCATGGTCGTCTTGGACCACAGATGCGTGATGGTGGTGTTCGCATCAACCATGGGAACTTGTTCCCGTCCAGGGCTCCCCTCCCAGTAAATGCTGTGCCCACTCACAGTGGAGTCAGTGGGGTCAACCAAGCAGCACTGGTGGTGCCTAGCACTGCCCCCCCTACTGCTGGCCAAGGCTCAGGAACAACAACAGCAGCAGCAGGTGTCCCCCCCAACTGTACAGCAGCCTACAACATCTGGGCCCCCCCCCCACTGCTTGTGCTTGGTCCTCCATGCAGCTCAGCAGTGTGGCATTTTTTTCTCCACACTGCCAGGTGACCCTAGTGTGGTTAAATGTAAGATCTGTGGCACGCAGGTGTGGCATGGTTTGAAGGGTATGCATCTGGTAAAAGGTGGCCAGAGACCTCACCTGACTGTCCACTGCTGTGCAGAGTGGGAGGCCAAGGTGGCTGAAGGAGCAGGAAACGCTCCTGCAGTGCAAGAGGTGGCAGCACAGCCTTAGCCTGCACGGCATGAGAAACACAGCAGAAGGGAGAGGGAACAAGTGGCGGCTTCCGCACCTGCACATGAGTGCAACCCAGCTGAAAGCCTGGCCACACAAATAGATCTTAGCCTACAGTGGCGTGAGGTTGACCACCTCGATAACGTGGTCGACACAATGCAGCAGCAGTTGGACTGAATGGAGGGTCATCAGCTGCAAATAATGGTTATGCTCCAATTGCTGATTAGTCAGAACCAGGCCCAGTAGACTTTTTGTTTTCTTTCTAACTTGTATTGTGTGTTCTGTCTTTATTTTTCCCAATTTTCTCCCCCCCAAAAAAAATATTAAAAACACACCCAAAAAAATTATACGAGGAAAAAACATTTAAAAATCCTGTCCTGCACTTTCCTTCTTTTACTACTTAATAATCTTTTTACATACAGAAAAAGTATTTAATTTCTGTTTCGCAGTAATGTTTTCTTCCTGTTGTATTGTGTTAAAGAAACAGTGCAATAATATGTTAACAATTTTGACCTATACTATTTTATTCTATTTTCAATTGTCCCTTATCTACTGACTTGTATGACACCATTCCTTTCACAATTAATGTGATTCTGCATTATAAAACAGTCATTAATGAAAGGTCAAATGTGACGGCTTGCCATTTTGCAAAAAAGTGTCACATGACCATTTATTAATGTCCTGGTAGACCAACAATTGGCATACTGATTGTAAAAAGCTTTTTATTTTTTGCTATTTACAGTTAGTTAGCCAGTTTCATAACTGCAATAACCCCACTCCAGCCCATGGGTGTATCAGGGCATTAATGCACTTCCCAGCTGGTTTCAGGCACTCGGGCAAGCCCTTGTGCCTCACAATGCACCCAGGGCATGCAGTAATGCCCTGATACACCCAGTGTCTGTCGTGGGTTATAGTGTACCTACCCCCTATTTTTTAGATGTGAAATAATAAAAGTAGTGCTCCTTTTACTATTGTTCCGATCTAGTTTTCATCAGTATACCCAGTGGTTTTGGAACACTTACTGCTCCATAAGGTCATAGTGGTGGAAATTTTCCTGCTGGATTGCATGCTAGTTCATTTTAGTCACAATAGAAATTATTTTAAATAATAGATGTACAAAAACAGGTGGCAATACTGATGAAAACTGTCTGCAAGCCAGATTAAAAGTAGCGCTCTGTTTATTATTTTAGATGTGAAAAAAAGGAGTACAGCAGCCGAAAATTGTGGAAAGAAGGATATCATATAGATAAGTTAGTAGATAAGTACCAATCGAAAATCGAATACAAAAGTATAGATAAAAATTGTCACCTGATTATTGCACTGCTACTGAACTTGTCATGCTATATTACTTTTCTGTTACTGTTGCCTGTGTAAAGTTTTTGTAGCACACCCACAACTACAATCAAAATACCCTACCATCACATACAATTACAATCCCCCCTAAAAAAAATTACTATCTTATGTGAATGTAGCATGCTTATACTGCTATCTTGCTGCACCATTCAGCATGCAGTATTAGTCTCCCGATGAAGAATAATCTCATGAGAAACCGTTCAGAACAGTCACAAGTATTTCTTGACGCACTGTTAAAAGCATGTACCTAGAGCCAGAAATCTACACAAGTGTCCCAATCGAAACAAGCATTTGTCAATGCTGAATATTGATTGAGTTGGTCTGCTGAGCTTGCTCAATGGACCTCTGTCACTGGCTCAGCCTGTTTGTCCCAGTGCTGCAGGCTGCTCTTTTGTACAGGGCTGCTGCTTGCATTGGCACCTTGTTCTGCCGAGGAAGAAATCCGCAGCTGTCCCGACAGAGTTCCATTGAGGTGGCTCACTCCCCCTCTCACTCGCTCATTCTGTTTCTCCTGGCACTGCAGGCTGCCCTTTTGTGCTGGGCTCCTGCCTGTATTGGTGGCTTTTTCTTCCCACAAAGAAATCCACAGCTGTCCCGACATAGCTCCATCAAGGTCGCTCACTCCCTGTCTCACTCACTCCTTCTGGTTCTCCCAGCGCTGCAGACTGCCCTTTTGTACTAGGCTGCTGCCTCTGTTGGTGCCTTTTTCTGCCCACAAAGAAATCTGCAGCAGTCCCGGCAAAGCTCCGTTGAGCTCCCTCACTCCCCTTCTCTCACTCACTCATTCCGTTTCTGCCGGCGCTGCAGGCTGCCCTTGTCTTCTGGGCTCCTGCCTGCGTTGCTGCCTTCTTATGCCCACAAAGAAACTTGCAGCAGTTACAATACAGCTCCGCTGAGCTCACTCACTCACTCATTCATGTTTTCCTGCCACTGCAGGGTGCCCTTTTGTACTGTGCCCCTGCATGCATTACTGCCTTTTTCTGCCCACAAACAAATCTGCAACAGTCCCAACAGAGCTCCGTTGAGCTCACTGACTCCCCCTCCCTCACTCGCTCATTCTGTGTCTCCTGGTGCTGCAGGCTGCACTTTTGTACTGGGCTACTGCCTGCATTAGCGGCTTTTTCTGGCCAGAAAGAAAACTGAAGGAGTCCCGACACAGCTCCATTGAGCTCGCTCACTCCCCCTCTGTCACTCACGCATTCCGTTTCTGCCAGCGCTGCAAGCTGGTCTTTTGTACTGGGCTCCTGCCTGCATTGCCGCATTTTCTGCCCACAAAGAAATTCACAGCAGTCACAACAGAGCTCCGTTGAGCTCGCTCACTACCGCTCTGTCACTCACTTGTTCTGTTTCTCTTGGTGCTGCAGACTGCGCTTTTTTATTGGGCTCCTGGCAGCGTTGGCACCTTTGTCTTTCCACAAAGAAATCTGCAGCTGTCCCGACAGAGCTCCATTGAGGTCGCTCAGTCTCCCTCTCTCTCATGCGCTCATTCTGTTTGTCCTGGCGCTGAAGCTGCCCTTTTGTACGGTGCTCCTGCCTGCATTGGTGCCTTTTTCTGCCCACAAAGAAATCAGCAGCAGTCCTAATAGAGCTCCGTTGAGCTGACTAAGTCCCCCTATCTCACTCGCTCATACCGTTTCTCCCACCGCTGCAGGCTGGCCTTTTGTACTGGGCCCCTGCCTGCATTGACACTTTTTTCTGCCCACAAAGAAATCCGCAGTAGTCCTGATAGCACTTTGGTGAGTTCGCTCAGTCCCCCTTCCTCAGTCGCTCTCTCGTTGTTTTTCTCCCAGTGCTGCAGGCTGCCCTTTTGTACTGGGCTCTTGTGCTACATAGAAACATAGAATTTGATAGCAGATAAGGACCGCTTGGCCCACCCAGTCTGCCCATTTTCCTACCTAACGGATAAGCTGCAGATCCTAGTTAACCAGCAGCCTACTTCTTTCTACCCCCACCACCTAGAATTGCCTTATGACTGTCCCATGCATGCTTGAATTCAGCCACTGTTTTGGGGCCTTTGTCTACCCACAAACAAATCCACAGCAGTTCCGACAGAGCTCAGTTGAGCTAGGTCACTCGCCCCTCTCACTCGTCGATCTTAATCTGTCCCAAACACTGATTTCCCAGAGTGACTATGCTATTCTCCGGCAGGAGTGCAAAAACATATTTTAGCCAGGATGTGAAAAATGACAGCTGTAGTGTTCATAAGGAGGTGTGAAAAAATGCCACTGTTGAAAATGTGGCGTGACAGTATTACAAATTTGCGAAGTTACAAGGGTGTGAAACAGTTCAACGCAGCGTTTGTAACACATCGTCATGTTATGAGTTTCATCACCAAATTTTCAACATAGGCATTTTAGGACCTCTGCTCATGAACAGTATCATTGTCATTTTCTTAATCTGTCCTGAACAGTGATTTCCCACAGCGACCACTCTATTCTGTGCCGGAAGTGTGAAAATACATTTCGGCCAGGATGGGAAAAATGACAGCTGTACTGTTCATAAGTAGGTCTGGGAAAATGGCAATGTTGAAAATCTGGAGAGAAAATATTATAAATTCGTGAAGTTACGATCATGCGTGCCAACTGCACAACACACGCTCGTAACACAGTCATTTTATGGAGTATCATTACCAAATTTTCAACATAGGCATTTTAGGACCTCTGCACATGAACAGTATCATTGTCATTTTCTTAATCTGTCCTGAACACTGATTTCCCACAGCGACCATGCTATTCTGCACCATAAGTGCGAAAACACATTTCAGCCAGGATGTGAACAATGACAGCTATACAGCTTACAAGGAGATGTGACAAAATGCCAATGTTGAAAATCTGGCATGAAAATATTGCAAATTCACGAAGAAGTTACGAGTGTATGTAGCAACTGCCCAACACACGCTCGTAAAACAGTCGTTTTTTGGATTTTTCCCACCAAATTTGCAACATAGGCTTTTTGAGATCCCACCTCATGAACACTGGCACTGTCATTTTATTAATTGGCCCCGAAGGGTGATTCCTTGCAGTGACTGCGAAACCACCTTTCGGGGCCGATTAACGCCATGACAGTTCAAGAATTCATGAGGAGGGGTCCCAAAAAACCCCATGTCGAAAATTTGGTGAAAAAATTCCCCAAAATGCCCGAGATATGCACTAAAGTTGAAAAAAATCCTATTCATTACATTATACAGCTTACCAGCATTTCCTCAGTTCATGGTTGGCTTTGCAACTTAGGCTATTTGAGAGCTCCCCTCATGAACAGTGACACTGTCATTTCGTTAATTGGTCCTGAAAGGTGATTCAGCGCAGTGACAATGAAATCACCTTTCGGGACTGAATAACACCATGACAGTGCCTGAATTCATGAGGAGGGGGTCCCAATAATCCCATGTTGAAAATTTGGTGCCAAAATTCCCAAAAATGGCTGAGATATGCACCAAAGCTGAAAAGCCCCTATTTATGCCATTATACAACTTACCAGCATTTCCTCAGTTTGCGGTTGGCTTTGAAGAGTGCAGACGCGTTCCCGGTCCAGCAAAGATTGTCGCGCCGAGCTCCAGTGGTAAGTATAGGGTGAGGGGGGTGTGTGGGGAGGCTGGGTGCGCAGTGAGTGGGGCGGGTTGTGGAGGGGGGTGGGGAGACTATGAGGGACCATTTCCTTTCTTTCAGGTACAACAAAAACCAAGAAAACATTGGGGGACCACTTTCGACATTATAGGGGCATGTGGCATGCTGGGGTGGCTACAAGCATGCCACCGGAGTCTGAGGGGACAGCTGTAGCCGCCGGGGGATTAGACACCCCCGTCGGCAAACAACAAAGGGGGTTATTTCTGCCGAAGGGGATGGGGCACCCCGTCGGCAAACAACAAAAGGAGGAATTCCTTTCTGCTGATGGGGATTGGGCACCCAGTGACACACAATTAAATGGGGTGTGTTACATTATGCCCGATGGGGTGGGCTCCTCTGTGAGGAAATAAACATGGGGGTTAGATATTGTTTGTGAATCTGACAGCAAGCCATCGCCATGTTCACAAACAATATCAGAGATCCATCCGCCCTGCAATGGCCAGGTCCCTCCCTCATTGCAATGGATTAACTGGCAGCTGCAATGACGAAGCGGCCCCTGGTTGCAGCGGCTGATTTTTCAGAAAGTTGTGGCATGCTGGCTGAACTAGTGTCAGCAGCAGCGTGCCACGGCATTGGAGGAAGCGGGACAAGCCTTTGCAGACTCTGGGGGCATTGGGCACAACAGTGCCACGCCTCCACAACCTGCTTCTGGAGAAAGCTGACGCAACATGTTTCTTGCGCATGCGTGCAATCAACATAAAAATGGCTTACTGGCATCTGCTGCTGCTGCTGTTTAAATGTCATGAAAAGTTCCGATAAAGAATGATCACATGAGAAACTGTTCAGAAAAGTCACAAGTATTTCTTGATGCACTGCTAAAAGTGTGCACCTACAGCCAGAGCTCTACATAAGTGTCCCAAGTGAAAAACTGGCTTGCTGGCACCTGCTGCTGCTACTGCTGTTGTCCTGCTGTTTTCTGCTGCTGCTGCTGATGCACAGTGTGTTGTTAAATGATGATAGCCACAGATGATCATGGATTGAACTATAATTTGATGTTCTGGAAAATTCTTTTTTAGCGCTGACTGAAACATGCTGCTCTATGTGTGTGTATATTCATACCAACAATGGTAAGTTAGTGTACGTGTCACTGTCATGTTTTTTCAGAGACACTGCCATTTAATTTGCATTGAATCATGTTTTTTGTTGTAAGCAGTCTGTCATGTTGTTCCTTTGTGGGAAATCATCATCATACATACTGATTGTTTACCCTTCACTGGTGTGTTGGCCATGGTCACATTCACATGCCATACATATGTGCTGACATCAGTTTTATGTGATAATGGCAATCGCACAAAGGCAATCGCCGTTACGGCAAATGTACATCAGCAAAAATTAATTTCACCGATACACACCCCAGTGCATGGCAAAAGGGCACCAAGGACTTACATTTTTAATGTTTATGTGGGGGGCTGCACCCCTGCACCCCCCCCATGGGGGCTTCACCCCCTCCTAAAGGATTCTCAACTCCAGGGGGGTGCATGTCGAGGGATGCAAATAAAAAAAGAAAATTCGGGCTGAGCACAACAAAATGTATGCATGCCCAAACCCGGCATCCTCGCAGCTGAAACATGCGACCCACCCACCACGCCATGGGGCAGCTCGGCAGCCCATCACTACAACATGCCACACAAACCCTCCCTCCCTTTCCACCATGCTTGCCTCCCCCACATGCGTGTGTATATATGGCAACAGGATGTTGCTATACCTGCAGTCGCCCAACCCATCCAGTAGCCTTCTGATAAGGCGCCACTATAGAGTCCCCCCTTTTGGTGTGCGCTCAATAGCAAGCACCCTTATCACTGGATACCACTGCCATCTAATGTGGAACTGTAAAATTTACATTTCTAGGGATGTGGATATGTTGTTCAATCCACACTGTCTGGCAGGTTCCTTGCCACTTTAAATCTTGCCAGAAGGTCTTCAAGCTGGCTCCTCTCACCCACCCGGGTGGTAAAACCCTCGGTTCTTCCCCATGATGCCAGATCTTCCTTACCGCTTGGAAGCTCAGGTTCCCTCCTTAGCGCTCTGCATTTTAGACCTGGATCCACACTCTTCGAAATTTCCAAAACTAATTTTAAAATTTTCAAGACTTCGGTCTTCGTCTTCCCTTGTAGCTGTGATGGACAAATTGACTCCCTGCTTCCGTCTGTGCCCGTGTGGGAAGAAGATGTCCCAGACCGATCTACACTCCACATGCGTCTGCTGCCTGGGGCTTGACCACTGTTCGCAGGCTTGCGATTTCTGCAAGTCCTTTTTGACTTCGGTCTTGGAGGACCGCGCTGTCAGAATTCTTCTTAGGCGCCTTGAAAAACGGTATCTGCCGGTCAAGTCTAAGTAGGCCCGTTGGGCGGTGTCCGCGGTGGCAGGCTCCGCGGAACAACTGGAGCAGTAGATCGCCCTCAAGGAGGAGGTGGCCCAGGCCACTTCTTCTTCCTCCTCGACCATGGCATTTATTCCGCTCTCTTTGGCTCCTCCTACACTGCTTCATTTAAGGAGCTTTGTCAGTCCCTCTCCACCAAGGGAGAAGGGCCATCGGGACATTCCAGTCGGTCCAAGAAGAAGGACTCTAAGGGTAAGTTCCACCGTCGACGTTCATGGGAGTGGGAGAGATCCCCTTCACCGGACCGTCGACTCTCGACTTCGGTCGAGGTTGCGGCTGCAGCCACTGGCTTCTCGGTGTCCCCGTCAGGTCAGCCGGCCGAGACATCCGTCGATGCGGTCGAGATTTTTCTAGACCCATCGGACGGTTTGTCGACTGGAGATGCCAACAACCTTTCTTCACTGGTTCCCCTGGTGGTTACCGAGGACTTGCCTGTGCCTCCTGTACCAAAGTCCCCAGTCAAGGTCCCTGAACTGAAGGAGGGGCGGGTTTTCCCTGTACCCTCTCTGACCCACCCTCAGAATCCTCAAAGGTCTCGGTCCTCTTCCATGTCCAGCTGGTCCCGCTGACATCGGCTGTCTCAGTCTCGGCACCATGGAAAGCGGCATCACCACTCATTCTCATCGTCCTCTTTGGAGGATAGGCTCCGGCACAAGTTGCATCGGCACTACAAGGATTTGATGTAGCAGCAACTTCTATTGACCAGTAACAAGCCGACTCCGTCGCCTTCTCCGGCCATTAAGTGGCTGTCACCGGAGCAGCTGAAGCAACCCCTCATGGTAATTGAGGAGCCGACCCCTGCACCAGTTGTTAGGCCGAAACTGGCTGCTCCACCTATTGTGGTGGAACCTCCGCCTCCACAATCGAAGACTGGGGCCTGACCAAGGATTCTTGCTCAGGTCAGGGCTTACCCCATAGATTGACGGTCACCCGCACTCCCGATCATCCTCGGCAGGTGGAGGGTGGGCTCAGTTTAGTTGTTCAAGAGACCTCGAGTCTGACAATGAATCCTTTCCTGTTCTCCAGGTCACTTGACCTGGAGTCTGCAGGGGGCCAGTCAGTGGATGACAGCCCATCCTTGTTTTTAGGTTTGCTTTGACTTATCTCAGAGTCCACTGGGATGCAGCTCGAACCCATTTCAAAGCGGGCCAAGTATCCCCTCATGGAGATACTGGACTGAGGGGATTCCCCTACGGAGGCCTATCCAGCGGCCGAATCCATTGTTGGCCCGGCCCTGGAGTTGTGGCAGTGGGCAGCATCTTGTCCCGCGTCTTCGGCCAGGATGGCTCGCAAGTACGTGGTCCCCACCAGCTCACTCTCTGGTTTCTTGGAGCACCCTTCTGTGGAGGGGTTAGTGACCGATAGCATTTTCCAACATTCCGGGAATGCTCGGGACATGGACAAACTGCCCGATAAGGAATCCAAAAAGTTGGATTTCATGGGGCAGAACGTTTACGCTGCTTCCTCCCTAGGCCTTCATCAGGCTAGCTCAGCCCTTCTGATGGCGCATTTCTCACACGCCCTTATGGTTCCCTGGATGAGGTGATTCCTCATCTCCCGGCTGACCTTCAGATGACGGTCTAGCAAGTGCGGGATCAGGGAAGGACGGTGGCAAAACAACAGCTCCAAACTTCCTTGGACATTGGTGATTCTTGTGCCTGATCAGTAGCGGCCGCAGTGGCCATGCGTCGCAGAGCTTGGCTGTGGATCTCCACCTTCACGGCGGACACCCAGCATAAGCTGGCAGACGTTCCCTTCCTAGGCACTGACTTGTTCGGGCTGGGGGTGGAAGGCCATCTCCAGAGAATTGAGAAGTCCAGTGCCACCTTGGACTCAGTCACGTCTGCCCAGAAGGACAAAGGCCGCCAGCAGCAGCGTAAGCCCTTTCACCCTTCTGCTCCTGCAGCACATCCAGCCCAGCAACACCATCACCAGGCCAGCAGGCTCATACTTAGTGCCCTAAGGCCAAGTCTGCCACTTCCTCAAGTTGGAAGCCTGGAGGCAAGGGTCCAAGGGGTCCCTCAGTGGGCCCTTCCTCCATGCCTGCCCAGTGATGGGTTGAGACGTGTCACCCCAACCTCGTAACTTCCCCCTGGGGTTCCCCCCATGGGAGGACAGCTCTGCCACTTCTTTTCCACCTGGTCCACTATCACCATGGACCACTGGGTGCTAGAAGTGGTAGGCAGGGGTCTGCCTCTGGAATTCGAGCAGTTCCCTTCCTATCGAGCCGTCGCCCCATGGGGGGCAATGGGTTCTGCAGCTTCTCTGTTGGCTAGTTGAGCCAACATTGCCTTGCTCCTCCAGAAGGAGGTGATCAAAGAGGTAGCGGACCCTCCTCCAGACCCAGGGTTTGCGTCCAGGTAATTCCTGGTCCCAAAACGGACAGGAGGCTGGTACTTCATTCTCGACCTGCATGACCTGAACAAGTTCCTAAGGCTGCGCACCTTCAGGATGGTCACTCTGGCTTAGATCATTCCATCCTTGGAACTCGGTGTGTGGTTCTATTCTCTGGACCTTCAGGATGCGTTCTTTCACGTCCCAATCCGTCCGTCTCATCAGTGATTCCTCTGCTTCAGAGCAGAGGGATCTCTTTATGAGTTCCGGGCCAAGCCTTTCGGCCTCTCTCCAGCTCCCAGGGTCTTCACTAAATGCATGGCAGTGGTGACAGCATTCCTGCAGCACTGAGGGGTTTGTGTGTACCCTTACCTGGATGACTGGCTGATTACAGCCCCTTCCAGGTTGGAGGTGGAGCGGTCCAGGGATCTGGCCCTCCAAGTCTGTTCTCAGATTGGCCTCCTCATCAATGAGACCAAGTCGGAACTCGTGCCTTCTCAGGTGATTCAGTTCATCAGGGCAGAGCTCAACTCTCTTCAAGCCAGAGCCCGGCTCTCAGCGGACAGGGCCGCGGTCCTTTCCTCCTTTGCCCAATCATTTCTGGTTGGGCAATTGCACCCGGCCTGGGACTTCCTGCACCTTCTGGGCCTCATGGTGGCCTGCACCAGTGTGATCCATTGGGCCCACTGGCATATGCGTCCCCTGCAATGGGGACTGGCCTGCCAATGGTCTCAGCGCTCCAGTCCTCTGGACCAGCCAGTGACGGCGACCCAGGAGATTTGAAATGGCCTACAGTGGTGGCATGTCCCAGTTCATCTGCAGGAGGGTATCACATTTGTCTGCCCCGAGCCGACGGTCATCTAACAACCGACGCCTCTCTGATGGGTTGGCATGCCCATCTGGGGGAGCTCAGGGCCCACGGCCTCTGGTCCCCTCAGGAGTCTTGATGCCACATCAACCTGCTGGAGCTTCTAGTGGTGCATCTAGCCCTCACTGCCTTCGCTCCATTTGTATGGGGTCGGGTGGTTCAGGTCCAGATGGACAACATCACGACCATGTACTACCTCAACCGTCAGGGCGGGACGCACTCCTGGCCTCTGTGCAAGGAGACTCTTTGCACTTGGTCTCTCGTGATCAGCCCGGAGGTGGATCTCTTAGCCATCCATGTGGCAGGAGCCTTGAACAGTCTGGCCAATGCCCTCAGCCGGATAGGCGCTGCATCTCACAAGTGGTCTTTCCTGCCGGAGGTAGTACAAGATCTGTTCTCCCATTGGGGCACCCCTCAGGTGGATCTGTTCACCTCCAGGGAGAATGCAAAGCTGAGACTGTTTCATGCCCACCCCCCTCAGAAGGGCTCGCTGCAGGGGGATGCCTTCTCAAGGCCGTGGACCCCAGGCCTCTTCTACACCTTCCCTCCATTTCCCTTGATCCACAAGGTGCTTCTCAAGGTGAAGAGGGACAAGGCACAGGTGATTCTGGTAGACCCAGACTGGCTCCGCCAGTTCTGGTATCCAGATCTCCTCAGCCTCAGCTCCAGGCTCCCGAGGCGGCTTCCAGCCCGCCCGGACCTGATCTCAGTCGACAAGGAGAAGGTACTCCATCTGGACCTTCAATCCCTGCACCTGATGGCCTGGTTCCTGAGTGGCTAGAGTTCCAGGCCTTGGGTCTTTCCGACGAGGTTCTCAACGTCATTGAGGCATCCCATAAGGAGTCAACCAGAAAATGCTATGCCTTTAAATGGAAGAGATTCTTCATTTGGTGTCAGGACAAGGGGTTGGACCCTTCTTTCTATACATTGGCTAGCATTTTAGACTACCTGTGGTCCCTTTCTCAGCTAGGGCTTCGGTCTACGACCATTAAGGTGCACCTGGCAGCCATCTCTGCCTCCAGGCATGGGCTGGCAAGCAGTCGGTGGTGCAGGAGAAGGTGGTCAGGTGTTTTTTCAAAGGCCTAGACCACATATCCCCTCTGGTGCGAGAACCTGCACCTCCGTGGGATCTACTGCTGGTATTGGCTAAGCTCATGGGCAAGCCATTCGAACTGATGCACAGGTGTGACATCTCCCACCTGTCATGGAAGACCACCTTCTTGGAGGCTATCACATCAGCCAGAGGGATGGGAGAGCTCCAGGGGGCTTTCCATTGAGTCTCCTTATCTGGTCTTCCAGAGGGACAAGGTTGTCCTTCGCCCCCACCCAAAATTCCTTCCGTAGGTGGTGTCAGAGTTTCACCTTAACCAGGTGTTGACTCTGCTGGTGTTCTACCCCAATCACACCTCGGAGGCTGGATATAGGCTTCATACTTTGGACCCTAGAAGAGCGCTCTCTTATGATAAGGAGCGAATGGCTGAAGTTCGGGGAGAGGTTTTCCAGCTGTTTGTCACCTACACTGAAGCCGCACCTGTCAGACCTGCAGGCAAGCGGACGATAGGCAGGTGGGTCACCTCCTGCATAGATCTCTGCTATAGGTTGGCAGGCATGGAGCCTCCCAAAGGGATAAGAGCTCATTCTACCCGCCATACCACTGCTTCGGTGGCTGCTTCTAGGGACGTCCCTATCCAGGAAATCTGCAGGGCTGCTACCTGGAAGTCAGCACACACCTTCATTTCCCATTACCACATTGACCTTGAGTCATACTGGGATGCTGGTTTTGGGACCTCAGTTCTCCAGTCCTTATTCCCTAAGTAGGGGATGCGTGCCTTGCCTCCCTCCTCCCAGAGAACTGCTAGGAGTCTGCCAGACAGTGTGGATGAACAACATATCCATGTCCCTAGAAATACAGGTTACTCACCTGTAACAGGAGTTCTAGGAATGGTATATATTGTTCATCCCCATATTCCCCCAACCTCCCTGGCTTGATGCTTGGCCTGGCTGTGAAGGCTAGATCTGGTGTCATTGGGGCAGAGGCGAGGGTTTACCACCGGGTGGGTGGGAGGAGCCAGCTTGAAGACCTTCCGGCAAGATTTAAAGCGGCAAGAAACCTGCCAGACAGTGTGGATGAACAACATATGCCACTCCTAGAACTCCTGTTATAGGTGAGTAATTTGTATTTTTGCTGGGGGGGAAGGTACTGCTGTGAGTGAGTGAATTATAAGCATTTCTCATTACTGTTCTTTTATTTTACATTCTCAGGTCACAGCACACAGATTCATTGCTGTAGTGAAACCATGTTGCTGCTGCACATGTGTTCCACATATGTCTGATTGTTGACTTCGGCTGTATGAACAATGTCAATCCATGAAAGGGAAGTATTTTTTGGGGGGGGGCAGGGTTTGCATGCCTTATTTGGAAAACAATTTTCATTAATATTGTTGTCTTCTTTCCAGGTCTTCAGTGTATCCAAACTGTTGCCCGTCTTCAGATTGGAACATACCGCCAGTCCACAATACCTCAATGCTACCTGCAAACAGATGAAGAAGAAATTATTCTGAGTTCATTCCAGTACCCCATTCAGTATCAGTACTCCATGGAGCTGTTTCTGTCTTTTGTTATATCCATAATCTGGCCTGTATGTCACCACTGTTAAATACTTTACATCTGTGGAAAACAAGGGAAACAAAAAAAAAAAGGAAGCAGTCCTCTCAATCCTCATTGCCAGAGTTGTACCCACTTGGAAATTATTTTTCCATGATTGCATCAGCAACCTCAATGGCACACCAGGATGGTCTGCCTCACCTGCATTTTTCAGCACCACCATCATCGTGACAGGGTACAAACATAGATGTGATGTCCTGCTTGGTATGTTGGGCAAAAAAAAGTTAAAGTGGTGTGGATCATGATCGTGAGGATGAAGAATCTGATTTGTCTCTTGACTCGTGATTGTGACATGACATGAGTACAATGTTCACTGAGATAACATGCACCACACCACTGGTACTCTGAACACTACTGGAACATTCAATGTCATCCTCCTCATGCCTGAAGTAAACCTCCGTTGTTAATTCACAACTTTTACCTACATGGCTACTTGCTGTTACTTGAAGACTGGCTGGCAGATTTTATTTCAGACACACATGCAGAATTTATTTCACACACCGCCTATGCTAAGGTCTTGTGACTTGTGATTATGACATGACGTGAGTCATGATGAACTTCCCAGAACTGCACAATGTTCGTGCCAAGATAAAATCTACAGGATTAAATAGGTTTGCCTTCTTGTGAGGACAAGGTTCCAGGTGTTTCTATCACAGAAAAAATATCACGGGACAAAATATCCTGGTCAAAACATTGCAGGAAAAAATAAAGTATGGTAAAAACATCACAGTACAGAACAGTGCAGGAAGCAGGGAGTACAAGCCATAAGGTGACAAAAGAGCGCAGGACACTGGAGGGTTCATAGGGGAGAGCACCTAACTTCACACAGCTGTCCCTTGGCCACTTCACTGTGCCATGAATCTCAGTCCTGCACTGGGGGAGGGCTAACTTTGCACTGACTTTATGAAGTTAGGCCAGCCCCAAATGAGGACAGAGAAGTGGCTATGGGGCAGTTGTGCAATGTTAGGCTCCCTCCAATGAACCCTTCAGTGTCCTGTGCTCTTCTGCTGCTTTGTGGCTTGTACTGCCTGCTCCCTGCACTGTTCTGTCCTGCAATGTTTTTACCAAACTTTATTTTTTTCCACAACGTTTTGACTGTGATATTTTGCACTGTGATATTAACACATGGAACTGAGGACGAAGATTTGAGTAGGGCATCCTACAGAACGTGAACATAAACAGAAGCATTGTACTAGACCAAGGATCTTGAGTGATGTAACATGATAACTGGGTGTCCTCCAGTCCTGATTCATGATGAAATCGAAGATAAAAAAAAAAAAAAAGACAAGGGTTGAACCAAAAAAAGTTAAAGTGGTGTGTGTGATTCGTGATCGTGAAGATGAAGAATGTGATTTGTCTCGTGACTCGTAATCGTGACATGACATGAGTACAATGTTCTCACTGAGATAATATGCACCACACCACTGGTACTCTGAACACTACGGGAATATTCAAAGTCATCATCCTCATGCCTGAAGTAAACCTCCGGTGTTAATTCACAACTTTTACCTACATGGCTACTCGCTGTTATTTGACGACTGGCTGGTAGATTTTATTTGAGACAAACACACAGAATTTATTTCACACACCACCTACATTAAGGGTGATGTTACAGGTACTGCTGTTACCCACACAGATTCAGGGATCTTGCCTGGCCTAACCCTCTCTGATACAGTACTTTTTCGCTTCAAAGATTTTTTCCTATTTCATTTATTCCACGTGATGTGATGGAATGCCCTGCCCACTGAGCCAGAGCTTATACCCCACTGACTTATGTGGCTCATACGTCACAGTCAGAAACACCTTCGCCTTACCGTGTCTTTGTGGGCATTTTTTTAGATTACACAGAGTCACCAAGAAAAGAAATACGTTTATTACAAACAGTGATTTTTCTAATTTTGTGGGTTGTTAAATTCAAGAGAATGCACAAGAAGACAGCACAATGACAAAAATACTCCAATAAGTAAGTTTCTTTATTATGTCTTTTTCTTTCAGTTAAATGGTATAATATGCAGTGAGAGACAGTATTTAATCACAGACTATGGGGAAACACGCGATAGTGGTACAGTGATAACAATTTCAACAGACTGAACAATGACAATTAACAGCAATGTTATAGTTATTCAGTTTTTGGTGGATGGGAAGCCAAAAAACAACAAGAGTGACTTCCAGATGGAAACTGAGCACTAAACAGGTGTAACTGCACAGACACAGCAATACCGCCTCTCAGTCTGGCTATACTGTATATTTGGGGGTGTCAGCAGGTGATTATCATTATTCCACTCTCCCTGCTAGCTGGATAGGGAAAAATATTGTTAAAGCTGATCCTTAGCTAAATACTTCCATGAAGAGAAAAACATGCTGGCTTTGTACCCCCCCAATGACAAACAGTGCAGAGAGCTTTGGACCTGAAGGTAAACTGGGAAGTCTCCAGTTTCCTCTTCACCCAGACCACACTAGTTAAGGACCTTAATGAGAGGGGACAATAAATAGTTATAAAGGTAAAAGATTTGGTAAACATATTTAAAAAAAATGCAGCAAGGCATGAACAGGTGAAGTTACCTACACCGAGCTGAGGCCCTGTTTGGTGTTTCTGAACAGTTGGAGCCCTTCCTCAGACCTAAGTGCAACACCAGCCCACCACTCACTTGTGCATTTACAAAGCATTCTAGTCCTCCTGGGGCATAATGGATGTGTCGGCATGGGCAAGCCACACAGTGCTGATCCCACAAAGATGTCAGGGAACACTAAGGGTGCACTGCTGGGTGCCTTTTCAGAAGGGGCACTGGTTGACTAGTTTGACTAACTGGGAGACACACTCACAGTGTGTTGATTTAATATTTTGATTTTGCCTGGCAGCATACACAAAACTATTCAGGAGTCACAGCTTATTTATTATTTATTTATGTAATGGCTGTGGGGCAGCAGTCTTCCGGGAGTCTTTCTGGAGGCTGAGATGCTGCCCTATTTGTAGGCAACTCTCTGCCCTGAGGGAGGAAGTTGCCCATCTTCAGGCCACACTGGACAGTAGTACGAGGACCTTCCCCCAGGCCACACTGGACAGTAGGAAGGAAACCTCCCCCATCCAGGGAGCACCACAGCCACCACCACTACCTCAGAGATTGCGAAGAAAACACAGCAGTTGGACCACAGTGGGCTCAGAAAGGGTGAGGATGGTGGAATGGAGGCACACCCAGTCAGTTGTTCCACTCCACAATCCATACACCATTCTGGGGGAGCATAGCCCCTATGGATGCACCCACAGAGGAGACTAAGGAGGCTGAGGACAGCTGCCACAAGGGAGGCCCACAGGAAGGAGGGAGGACACCACAAGGAAAGGAAGCAGCTCCTGGTGGGGGACTCAATTATTAGGGGGATAGAACTGGGAGGAGCTGGGAAAACTGAAGTAAGGTGCCTGCCTGGTGCCATGGCTTGGAGGGACAGGAAGCGCATCCTCAGGATCACAACAACAGCTGCAAGGGATTCTGAGCTGGACGTAATTGTCCACCTAGGGACAAATGACTTGGCTCATCATGAGGTTAGAGCAGTGCAGGAGGACATTGCAGAGTTGGGGAGGGGCCTAAGACAAGTAGCACACACAGTATCCTTCTCAGAGGTGCTGCCTGTCAAAGGCATGGGTGAGGCGAGGGTAATTGGCACCATGCAGTTTAATGAATGGTTGAAAAAATGGTGTGGAGCATAGGGGTTTGGCTTCATTGGGGACTGGGGTTCCACCTGGAGGGACAACAGCCTATACTGGCAGGATGGTCTGCATCTGTCCAGGAAGGGGAACAAGTCTTTTGAGCAATCGGTTTAAATGCTTCATTGGCAAGCTTTTAAACTAGTCAAAGGGGGAGGCACTGACAAGCAGCAGAAAAATCCCAGCCTCTCCCTACAAAACAGGGTACTAAATGAGAAAAAGACCAAGGTAGAACGGTCAGTGGGGGATGCTGCAACAGAAGGTAAAGCCATCAAAAAATGGAGAGCAATGAGTACCAATGCCCGTAGTCTAGGTAACAAACTTCCTGAATTAGTGGCCTTGATGGAGGAGGAACATCTGGATATCGTGGCAGTCACAGAAACATGGTACACACAAAACCATGACTGGGACGTAAACATACCAGGATACACTATCTACAGGAGGGACAGGGAGGGTAAAAGAGGAGGAGGAGTAGTTCTTTACATAAAGGAAGGAATAAAAGCAACAGAACAAAAAGGTAAACAGGGAGGAGAAGAAGCACTGTGGGTAAATTTGGAGACAGGCAATGGCACCACAATCCCAAAACAGGGTTAGACACAGATCCCCTTCAGGGGAGGAAATGGACAAGGAAATGATAGAAAGTATACTTAGAATGGCAGAAAAAGGGAGATATTGCTGATGGGTGATCTGAATATGCCAGATGTTAACTGGAGTGCAGTTGCAGCTGCCACTTCAAGAGTGCAGTTATTCTAGATGCCCTACAGGAGCATGCCTTAGACAACTAGTACTGGAGTCCACTCGAGAGGAGCAATATTAGACTTGATACTCTCAAATGGAGATGGAGAGAGGATCACAGATGTAAGTGGGTAGCCATCTGGGAACTAGCAACCATCGAACAGTATGGTTCACAATAAACACAGTAATAGAGTCAAGCCATACAAAGACAAAAGTACTGGACTTTAAGAGGGCTGACTTTGCCATAATGGGTGAGTGCCTAAGGAATGCACTAGCAAATGGGCAGGAAGGAGGGGTGGAAGAACAATGGGGAATAATAAAAACTGCTATCACAGAGGTAACAAGCCTTTGTGTGAAGCAAATAAACAAAACAAGACGATGTAAGAAACCACTATGGTTCTCAAAGGAAGTGGCAGTGAAGGTTCAAGAGAAAAAGAAAGCATTCAGGAAGTACAAGGAATCACAGAAGGAGCAGGACAGAGAACTGTATCAGTTAAAGCAAAAGGAAGCTGGGAAGGCAGTCAGAACAGCAAAGGCCCAAACCGAGGAAAAGATAGCCAACTCAGTTAAGAAGGGGATAAACCTTTTATAGGTACATCAGGGAGTGAAGGAAGTCCAAGGGAGGGATAGTGAGGCTTAATAAAGGGAGGGAGGGTGGGCAGAGGGAGACTGGGAAAAGGCAGAGATACTAAACAAATATTTTTGCTCAGTATTTATGAAGGAAGAGGAGATACATAAAACAAACAGTAGTAACACTCTGGATACAGAAGTTGATACCGGCCCATTTACAGAAGAAAGGGTTCTGAAAGAACTCTTAAAACTGAAGTGTGGACAAAGCAAAGGAGCCTGATGGGATTCATCCCAGAATTCTCTAAAAGAACTAAGGGTAGAACTAGTGACACCACTGACTACCCTTTTAACAAATCATGGGAGGATTGTGGTACCCGAGGACTGAGGAGGGCAGATGTGATTCCCTTCACAAAAGTGGGAGCAAGGCAGAAGCAGGAAACTACAGACCTGTTAGTTTAACCTCAGTGATAGGGAAAATGATGGAATCACTTCTGAAGGAAAGAATTGTCGAGTATCTAGAGGCCAGAGAGGCACAGGACCCTAGGCAGCATGGATTCACAGCGGGAAGGTCATGCCAGACAAATCTGATAGATTTCTTTGACTGGGTGACCAAAGTAGTAGATCAGGGAGGGGCTGTGGACATGGCCTACCTAGACTTTAGCAAGGCATTTGACACAGTCCCACACAAAAGATTAATATACAAGTTAGCCAGCCTGGGAGTGGGTCCCAAGATGACAGCCTGGGTAAAGAATTGGCTGGAGAATAGGACACAGAGAGTTATAGTAAATGGAGTCCACTCAGAAGAAAGGAGGGTTACTAGTGGGTACGCAGGGTTCAGTATTAGGACAGGTCCTCTAATGTCTTCATAGCGACATTGCAGAGAACTGGAAGGAAAAGTATGTCTCTTTGCAGATGACACTAAGATCTGCAACAGAGTTGATGCACAGGTGAGGTGGAAAGGATGAGAAGGGACTTGGCAAGGTTAGAGGAATGGTCAAATGTATGGCAGCTTAGATTCAATGCTAAGAAGTGCAAGGTAATGCACCTGGGAAACAAAAACCCAGGGGAAGAGTACACAATGGGGGGTGAGATACTAACAACAACAAGAATGGAAAGGGACCTGGGGGTAGTCATATCAGATGACCTAAAATGGGCAAGCAATGTGAGAGGGCAGCAAGGAGGGCTGGGGATACTGGGATGCATAGGAGAGGCATCACCAGTAGAAAACAGGAAGTTATTATCCCTCTGTACAGACAGCTGGTGAGACCCCATCTGGAGTACTGTGTGCAGTTCTGGAGACCCAATCTCCAAAGACATAGACAGGATGGAAGCTGTCCAGAGGAGGGCAACTAAAATGGTGCAGGGTCTGCACCGGAAGACATATGAAGAGACTTAAGGAGCTTAATATATATAGCCTCGAGGAAAGGAGGGAGAGGGGGGACATGATAGAAACTTTCAAGTACCTCAAGGGAATCAACAAAGTCCAAGAGGGTAGCATCTTTCAAAAAAAGAGGTGTGCAAGAACAAGAGGCACAATTTGAAGATGGGGGGGCAGCTCAGAGGTAATTTAAGGAAGTATTTTTTCACAGAGAGGTTGTGGATGCATGGAGCGGCCTTCCGGAGGAGGAGGTTGTGGAGTCAAAATCAGTGGGGGAATTCAAGCATGCATGGGATAGTCATAAGGCAATTCTGGGGGGTGGGGTTAGGAAGAAGTAGGCTGCTGGTTAACTAGGATCTGCAGCTTATCCAGTAGGTAGGGAAATGGGCAGACTGGGTGGGCCCAGCGGTCCTTATCTGCCGTCAAGTTCTATGTTTCTATGTTTCAATGTTATTTATATCATTTTGTTAACCAGGTAGGCCTGCTAGGTACAAGAGGTCCCTTTTTCTGGGGTAACCTGGAATTAATTACATAAAAACCTATTGGATATGGGACATTATCAGTGAGACAAGACAGTTTTTGAAACAATCATGGCAATTCAAATGTCTGTGTTACAGAGGAACGTACCTAGACATTGTATAATCACTTACAGATTTACAGAGGTGGCTTTCAACAATGACAGAGTGTTAATATAAGTTACTATGGTTACAGGCAACAGACATCAAACCACACATAATTTAATTACTTAATTTGAAAGTTAGAAGCAATGTTATAACCCACCGACTTTGAACTAGTTTTTCAAATCCCTTGTAACTCCAACAGCTGTGGAAATAAAATGGCACAAGTGGATCTCCACTTGTTGAGCCACAGTTTTTCCCATGGTTAGGGTGTTTTCAAAAGTGGAGCTGGTTTGCAACTGGCTCCATGATTTATGGCAGCATGCTGCTGCTTTTTCGGTGCAGCTATGGGGAAAAGTTATGCCTGCTGGGATCAGGCATAACATCCCCCGGAGCTGCGCTGGCTGAAACTACAAATCTCAACAGGTGCGGAGATTTCATTCTATGGCCGTCCGGGGCTAGGTTGTGGAAATTACACCTGATATGTACTTATATCCCACCCAAGGGCAGACTGCCTGGACTCTCCTCTCTTCTCCACAGTACCAGTGACATAGTGGGTACAAATGAAATCCTTGTCATAGGAGATTTCAATTTAGACTGGCTGGCACCCAACCGTAAAGTATACGAGCCTCTGCTCTCGGGTCATGCCCTGAGCCAGATCATAACCGAGCCTACCAGGCCTTCCCCCCCCGGGGGCTAAAGGGTCCCTAATTGACTGGATCCTGACAAACAGACCTGACAGGATCACATCCTCTGGTATCCTCCCTGTTGCCATCTCCAACCACTCACCTATCTTCTGCACATGGGGCATTTTGCAGACTAAAATACTCAGTAAAGTGATCCAGATGAGAGATTACTCCAAGTTCAATACCCATCACTTCCTCTCAGACCTCACACTAGTGGACTGGTCAGGGGTCACTGCCCTAGATGACCCAGCCCGAGCTCTGGATGCATTCCTCATTAAATTCATCCCCGTGCAGAACAAACACGCCACCATCACCAGGAGGCAAGTGAGGGGCACTGTTACCAAATGGCTTCATGGGGGCCTTTTCTCCCTTATGAAACTCAGGGACAAAAGCTGGGCATCCTTTAAGGCCTCCCAAAGCAATACTGATCTCCTTGCCTACAGGACCCTCAGAAACTCATGCAAAAAAGCCATCCGCTCTGCGAAAAATGAGTACTGCCAATCTGCCCTGCTCTCCTCAGCACACAACCTGAGGAGTTTCTGGCAGAATATCAGAAGAGCGGTAGGCAAGTCTGCCAGAGTGCAAGTCACTGACCTACTCATAGGCGGGGTCAGCTGTAACAACCCTCATACTATCTCCAACGCCTTTAACTCCCTCTTCTCCGAAATATCTGCCCCACCTTCCCAGTCGAACTGCCCCAAAGCCAGCTGACTCCTCTCCTCCTGGTACAAATTCCTGACCACCACTCTACCTCCAACAAGTGTCTGTAAATGAGACCCAGAAGCTCCTCGCCGGCCTCTCCCCTCACAGCGGCGTGGGGCACGACAGCCTTGAGCCAAGACTCCTCAGACTAGGGGTCCACCTCTTTGCCAGGCCCTTTACTCACATTTTCAATGCCTCCATTAACTCCGGGATCATACCAGATATCTGGAAAGTGGTGAAGGTTGTCCCAGTCCTAAAACAAGGCAACCCCAAGGATCCCCAGAACTATCGACCCATTGCCATACTGTCCGCCGCCTCCAAAATTCTTGAGAAAATTGTGGCCTCCCAGCTATCTCAGTATATACAGAACCACAACCTCCTCTCACTGGCTCAGCATGGGTTCAGAAAAGGACATAACACGGCCACTGCCCTTGCTGTAGTCACCTCTACCATAAGAACTGTTGCTGACCTGGGCAACCTCACCGGTGCCATCTTTGTGGATCTCTCCAAAGCCTTCGATTGGGTTGATCACACCCTTCTTAGCTCCACTCTCCTATCCCTTGGCTCCCCCCCCCAGCCCTCATGTGATTCCTCAACTATCTCTCCAGTAGGCAGCGGTACACCAACTTTAATCGCACCATCTCCATCCTCTCTCCTGTTCGCTGCGGGGTCCCCCAGGGCTCTGTCCTTGGCCCAACCCTCTTCTCCCTCTTCATCAATGATCTTCCATCTACCACGGTACACGGGCATACCACCCTGTATGTGGATGGCCTTGTCATCCTGGCCAGTGCCCAGGACACCACCACCATAAACTCCCAACTAAATGAGGACTTCAAACGCATTCAATCCTGGCTGGTGGAGCATAGACTCACCATCAACCTAAAGAAAGCCCAAGCAATGCTGTTTGGGTTACAGAACAAGATAAAATCCTGCCTCACCCCCCTTCAAATACATGGTGTGGACGGCTCCCCTCTGCAGACAGTGGCTGCAGTAAAGTACCTGGGTGTCACCCTGGGTCTACAGCTTGATCTTACCCTGCACATTCGAAATGTCTGCAAGGCTACAAACTGTAAGCTCGGTCTCGCCTGCAGAGCCAAAAGTTGCCTAACACCAGCTGCACGTTTGACCCTTGCCAGAGGGGTCCTCCTCCCTACTCTTTGCTATGGGCTGGTTACCTTTGCCCCTGTACTCACATCCAGCCTCCTGAAATGGAACTCAGCCTACAATAACATATGCCGCTTCGCCCTCTCCGCCCCTTCCCTCACTCACCGCTGTGATCTCTACACCCGGCTGCAGTGGCTCCCTCCAGAAAAGCACCACACCTTCGTGCTTGGAAATTTCATTGACAACAGCATCAGATCAGCCACCCCCCTGTCCTCATCCCTCCCCTCAACCCTGACCCCCCCTTCCTATCATCTCAGGTCAGGGGCAGCATTAGATCGTCTGGTTACTAGAACTCACTCCCTCACGGGTGATCGGGCCTTCACCGCCTATGCCCCAAAAATCTGGAACTCCCTCCCCGTCCCTACCCGGTCTTCCTCCACCAACCACCACTTCAAAACCTCTCTCTGGAACTTCCTGACTCCTCCCACCTTATGTCCCTGTACCTCGTAGTACACCTAATCCACCTGTACACTGCGGACCCTCAGTGCCCCCTGCACTTACTTTCCCGAATTGGTAGTGGTCAGCCACTCGCTATTCCTGCTGCCCTTCCCCAAGCCCACCAAAATTGTCCAGCTATCGTCTCATGTCCCACTCCTGGATGAATCATGTTCTGCTGAACTCTTAATATGTATTGCTCCCTTATTCCTCCAAGGTTATGTCTATTATTTTCTTGTTTTGCCAAAATTGTTTTCTTTTTACCTACTACGATAGCTGCCTATCTTAAGTTGTTTTTGTACCATCTGTATGTAACTGACTCCTTCACTGCTATTGTATGCTTGTATGTAACTGACTCCCTCACTGTTATTGTATGCTTCTACCCTTGTAACCCTCCCGGGCCACACCTGAAAATAGGCACTTGGCTGTCTAGCGTGCCTTACCCGGTTAACAAAAACAAATAAATAGTTCCCACAGCATTTGAACATCTGGCTGCTTGTTTGCTCCCAACCCCCCACCCTGCACCACCTTTGCAGCTCACACAAAAATATGCAGGAGTAACAGCTTGGTTTAATTAATTAATTTGGAAGTTGAAAGCAATGTTTTGACCCGCAGACTTTGTTTGCTCCCAACACCCCCATACCTGCCAACTGTTTCTGCTAAGCTTCTGAAACCTTTCAGATGTGTCACTGATTTTGGCCATTTGTCCCCAAATTTTTTGTAAGCCTTGATTGCCCTCAGTTTCATGTGAGGCTGCCCAGCAGGTTGAGAGGTATGCCTGACATTGTTTGCTCCATCCCCTAGCCCCTCCAATTGTGTTTGCTCCAGGCTCCCCTAGACTTTGTTTGCTCCTTACGCCCCCTCGGATTTCTTGCTCCAGGCCAGACCCTCCATTTGTTTCTTCTCCCCACCCCTACCCCCCATCTGAGCAGCCCATACAAAAATGTTCAGGAGTCACACAGCTTAGTTAAATCAAATTAATTGATTAAGTTCAATTTGGAAGCAAATTTTTGTCATGACCATCTATGCTGCACATGACCTCTGGTTGAGTTTGTTTGCTCCCGACACCCCTTCCCCTCAATTTTACTTGAGGCTGGTTTGCTCCAGACCCTTTACTTTCTTTGTTTCTCTTCCCTCCCCCTCTTGGCTAAGCAGCTCACACAAAAATGTTCAGGAGTCACACTGCTTAGTTTAATTAATTGAATAGAATTTTGAATTGATTTGGTTCAGTTTGGTAACAAAAAATTGTTATGATCAGTCCAGCCATGGTGACTATGTTGAACCTGACTCCTGGCTGACTTTGTTTGTTTCTGACTCATCCTTTCTTTGCTTCCAACGATCCCTCCCAGGATACAGATTGATTTAATAAAGAGACAAGTGCAGCACAACAGCAAGGCTCTTTTTTCCTTTTTTTTTTTTTTACTAACTAGTGCTTATTCACTATCAGAAGGCTATACAAACTTTAACTGAAAAGCAGCAAAGAAAAAAAA
Organism: Neoceratodus forsteri; assembly: GCA_016271365.2. Lineage (NCBI taxonomy): Eukaryota > Metazoa > Chordata > Ceratodontiformes > Ceratodontidae > Neoceratodus > Neoceratodus forsteri. The sequence goes on along the minus strand of CM057451.1, from coordinate 808,390,575 downwards.
CTGAGCAAATAACCCTTACCAGCCTCCCATCAGATGCTATGATGAAATGAAAACTAACAAATGGTTGGAGAGAAGAGATGAAAGTAGTAGTCAAATCAGTGGAATCAATCATCCAGTCATTGCTTCATCTCAGCTCCTATTCACTCAGGACACCAAACCAAAGCCAGTTGTTGAAAGTAACTTGCAGAGACAAGTGAAACAGTGAAGAGACCATCTCAATGTAGTGGCCAGCTTTTGAACTGCCCGCCACTGTGGCCACATCACACACTGACACATTATAATTAAAAGTCAACCAAACCAACTAATAACAACACGCATTCACCCCAAGCACCATGCTCTCTACCTATTTGTCTCCAGTGCCACCCCCCCAACTAACGGCTGAATACTGAGGTGAAGGAGTGATTCAGAAAAGAGTCAAGTTACCTTGTTTGAGACAGGCTTTGTCTCTTTTTTTTTCTTCCCAGTACCACACCACAATAATGCTGCCCTGGATGTATATTGTATGTCAGACAAGGGGTCCAGCCCCTACATGCACTAGCGCAGCTGCTAAGTTTTATTGTCGGCTTTCAAAAGAGAAACACTGCCAGTCACTGTCCTGAAATGATGCTACTTCCCTGCTGGCTGGTGCATGACAAGAGAGAGAGCGAGGTGAGACCACTGCCAAAGGCTACTGATTCCTTTTCTTTTTATGTTTTTTTATGATTGCAATGATTCACCAGTCACAACTCACGATCCTGAAGCAGCCAGTCTCCTCTCCATGTTGTACTTACTTTAAATGCTGTGCTCAGCTGCCCCCCAAAAGTACACAGTGTACATTAATATACACATTGTGGGGGCCCACCCTGACCCTGTGAATTAGCAAGTCTGGTTCTAGTCAAAAGTCATTAGGCAATTAAGAGACTACAGGTTTTTATCAGTGGTCTAGGGTTATCATAGGTTCAGTATGGAGATGCGGTACAGGTGTGAGCTAGTCAGTTGTGGTGACTGTGGGGTGCTCTTCACCAAGGTTATGGACTGGAGGAGGGGACACTGCCCCATCCACAGGACCATTGCAGAGCTTCATGCTCAGCTGGTAGTAGTACAAAAAGAGATATCTTAGCAGTGTCACCAGTTCAGCTGAAGCCCACTTCCCGAGAGGCCTGCAGGTCCATCAGGGAGAGTGGTGGGGAAGGGAGGGAGAATGGAGGCAGGGGTAGCCACAAGAAGGCTGACCGGCCCCACAACATTCAGATGGCAAATCACGTTGCACCCCTGGAGGAGGATTAGGTACCTAACTCCTCTGGGGGAGGACTCTGAGTTAGTCAGGGATAATGGGCAGGATGACTTGGTGGCACGGGGAGACAAGCAGAGGAAGTCAGCCAGGAGAGTCCTAATGGGAGAGTACTCAATGATCAGGGGGTAGAGAGGGTGGTGAGAGGGGAGTTAGATGGAAAGTGGCTGGACAGGTACCTTCCTGGTCATCAACCATCCTGGATATACATAGGATAAGGAGAATGGTGAAGGGTGGGGGACTGGGGTTGCTGGTACACTTGGGTACCAACAATATGACAAACCAGTCTCTGGAGATGGTGAAGCAGAATGTTCACAGAGTGGGGGACAGACTGAATGCACACTTTCCTCCCTGGCCATTTTCCCTGGCCATTTTCAGAGGTCCTCCCTGTAGGGAGGGAGGAAAAGCTAGAATAAGGACAGATGAGACAGAGGAGTGTAATTGGGTGGTAAAAGGAATAGTATTAGGAGACGCTGTGCCACCTTGTGGGGGGCTGGGGGGCCTCCTTGGACAAGAGGCTCTTCAAGGGGGTGGTCTTCACCTGACAATAGAAGGGCAAGTGCACTGGGGCAGACGTTTGACATCTTCAGTGGGCAGTTAAACTGACTGTGGGGGAGACTGAGACTAGTGGAACCACTGTTAACGGAAAGAGGAAAGGGAAGGGAACCTAGCTAGCACTCTCCCTAATCTAGGGGATTGTAGCAGCACAGTGAGCAAAAATAAGGACAAGGTTCAAACTGGACTAGGAGAAGGGACCAAGGAGGGAGAGCTCACAAAGCCTGCGGTCAACATGAAAAACAAGAAGTTTAGAGGACTATGGAAGAATAAGGGAGAAAGATAAGTAAAAAGCAAAGCATGGATCAAGAGTTAGATGGAAAGGGGTCTGTCTTAACACCAGGAGTGTGGGTGATAAAAGATGTGAGCTCCAGGCAATGACGACAGACACTGAGATGGACCTAGTAGCCATCAGAGAAACTTGGGCATCACAAATAATGACTGGGACTTGACAGTCCCTGGTCACACGATGTTTAAGAGGGATACAGAAAAATGCAAAGGGGGGGTGGGCATAGCCCTATATGTCAGAGAAGGCACTGAGGCTATAGAAGATGGATACATCAGGGAAATTAATTGGATGACAGAGTCACTGTGGGTGCAGCACACGGCAGACTCTGACAAGAAACCACATTTGGGGGTAATCTATAGACCACCAGGATAAGGGAAAAAGAGGAATAAGGAGGTTGGGGCAGAACTAGGAAGGGGAGTGACAAAGGGGGAAGTAGTGGTGTTGAGTAATCTGAACCTGCCAGAAACTGATTCGGACATTCCAGTTGCCAGGAATGCCAGAAGTCAGGCACTTCTAGATATATTCCAGGACTATATGCTGGTGCAGCTAGTTAAGAAACCCACTAGGCAGGCTGCCATTCTAGAGGTGGTGCTTACCGTCTTAGAGGTGGTAGGAAGTGTGATTGTAGAGGAGTCACAAGTGTCCAGCAACCATAACTCTGTCTGGTTTGAGCTGGCCCCTTGACTGGAAAGAACCAGTTGAGGACTGAGGCCCTTGATTTCAGAACAATGAACTTCAGGATGAAGGAGTTGGTCCATGACAAGTTAGTCAGGGTAGATAAGATCAGAGGTGTGGAGGAGCAATTGGGGCAATTAAGGGGGCCATTCCTGAAGCATCTAAGTTATGTATGAGCACGGTAACCAAAAGAAACAGGTACAAGAGACCAACATGGTTGTTGGAATGGGTCAGGAAAGCAGTGAGGGACAAAAAAAGGCCTTTACCAGGTACATGGAAATGCAGAAGGATATTTTTCATGGCCTATCCCCACACACCGGAGCACAGTTCACAAGGTGTTTTATTAAATTTTTATGTTGATTGCGTGCATGCGCAAGAAACATGTTGCGACAGGTTTCTCAAGAAGCAGGTTGTGGAGGTGTGGCACTGTTGTGGCCAATGCCCCCACAGCCTGCAAAGGCTTGCCCCGCTTCCCCCAATGCCGTGGCATGCTGCTGCTGACACTAGTTCAGCCAGCGTGCCACAACTTTAAAAAAAAACAGCCGCTGCAATCAGGGGCCTTGCGTCATTACAGCGTCGGTCATCCGCTGCAATGAGGTGACCCGTCATTGCAGGGCGGGATGTAAAACCCCTGAGATTGTTTATGAACATGGCAGCGGCTTGCCGCCATGCTCACAAACAATATAACCCCCCTACGTTTAGTTGCCGACAGGGGCCCCAATCCCCGTCGGCATTCTGTGCCCTCCCGCTTTTGTTCCTGCCGACGGGGTGGCCAATCCCAGTCGGCTGTAGTGTTCCCCGTTTGTTTTGTTGCCGATGGGGGAGCCCACCCCTGTCGGCATTCTGTTACCCCTTTTGTTGCTGCCGTTCGGTGCCCAATCCCGTCGGCATACTGATACCCCGCCCGCTTGCCGGAATGGGTGCCAACCCCGTCGCTACTGCTGCCCCTGTCCAGGAAGCCTCTGCTGGCACACTGGGAGCCCACCCCAGTGTGCTGGATGCCCCTGCAAGTGAGAAAACGGTCCCGCGAAGTCTGGTTTATTTTTTTTTTTTAAACCCTGGAAGAAGGGACACCATACCTCGGCACTCGCCCTGCTTCCCACCCGCAACCTGCACCCACCCACTGCATGCCCTGCCTCCCCACACCCCCACCTCGCCCCATACTTACCTTAGGAGCTCGACGCAATGATCTTCGGTGGACCGGGAACACGTCTGCACTCTTCAAAGCCGACCACGAATTGAGGAAATGCCGGTAAACTGTATAATGTAATACATAGGGTATTTTTAACTTTACTGCATATCTCAGGCATTTTTGGGAATTTTTTCACCAAATTTTCAACATGGGGTTTATGGGACCCCTTTTCATGAATTCTTGAACTGTCATGGCGTTAATCGGCCCGGAAAGGTGATTTCATGGTCATTGCGCGGAATCACCTTTCGGGGCTGAGTAACAAAACGACAGTGCAGTGTTCATGAGGTGGGCTCTCAAAAAGCCTATGTTGCAAATTTGGTGGGAAAATATCCTAAAAATGACTGTTTTACGAGAGTGCGCTGCGCAGTTGCTATGCACGCTCGTAACTTTGTGAATTTGCAATATTTTCATGCCAGATTTTCAACATTGGCATTTTGTCACACCTCCTTGTGAACGGTTTAGCTGTCATTGTTCATATCCTGGCGGAAATGTGTTTTCGCACTTCCAGCGCAGAATAGCGCAGTCGCTGTGGGAAATCAGTGTTCGAGACAGATTAAAAAAATGACAGTGCCACTGTTCATGAGTAGAGGTCCTTAAATGGCTATGCTGAAAATTTGGTAATGATACTCCATAAAATGACTGTGTTACGAATGTGCGTTGCGCAGTTTGCACGCATGCTCGTAACTTTGCGAATTTATAATATTTTCACTCCAGATTTCCAACATTGCCATTTTCCCACACCTACTTATGAACAGTAAAGCTGTAATTTTTCCCATCCTGGCTGAAATGTGTTTTCGCACTCCTGGCACAGAATACAGCGGTCGCTGTGGGAAATCACTGTCCGGGACAGATTAAGAAAATGAGAGAGATATTGTTCATGAGCAGAGGTCATAATATGCCTGTGTTGAAAATTTGGTGATAATAGCCCATCGAATGACTGTGTTACAAGTGTGCGTTGCACACTTTCCACGCACACTTGTAACTGTGCAGATTTGTAATATTGTCACGTCACATTTTCACCAGTGGAATTTTCCACACCTCCTTATGAGCTGTGCAGCTGTCTTTTTCACATCCTGACCGAAATGTGTTTCCAGTTCCGGCGCAGAAATACCGTCGCTGTGTAGAAATCACTGTTTGAGACGGATTAAGAAAATGACAGTGGCACTGTTCATGAGCAGAGGTCCTAAAATGCCTATGTTGAAAATCGGGTGACGAAACTCCATAACATGACTGTGTTACAAGCGTGCATTGAACTGTTTCCATGCACCCTTGTAACGTCTCACTTTCGTAATATTTTCACCCCACATTTTCAACAGTGGCATTTTTCCACACCTCCTTATGAACAGTACAGCTGCCATTTTTCACATCGTGGCTAAAATGTGTTTTTGCACTCCTGCCGCAGAATAGCATGGTTGCTGTGGGAAATCGCTGGATGGGACACATTAAGATCGAACGAGTGAGGGGGGGGAGTGACCACACTGAACTGAGGTCTGTCGGGACTGCTGTGGATTTGTTTGTGGGCAGAGAAAGGGCCCAACGCAAGAGCCCAGTACAAAAGGGCAGCCTGCAGCACTGGGAGAAACAGAACGAGAGAGCAAGTGAGAGAGGGGGAGTGAGCGAAATCACCGGAGCTCTTTCAGGACTGCTGTGGATTTCTTTGTGGGCAGGAAAATGCATCGGTGCAGGCAGGGGCCCAGTGCACAAGGCCAGCCTGCAGCGGTGGGAGAAACAGTACGAGCGAGTGAGACAGGGGGACTGAGTGAGCTCAACGGAGCTCTGTCAGGACTGCTGCAGATTTCTTTGTGTGCAGACAAAGGCATCAATGCAGGCAGGAGTCCCGTACAAAAGGGCCGCTTGCAGCACCAGGACAAACAGAATCAGCATGTGAGACAGGGAGACTGAGCAACCTCAACAGAGCTCTGTGGGGATAGCTGCGAATTTGTTTGTGGACAGACAAAGGTGCCAGTGCCTGCAGGGGCCCAGTACAAATGGACAGCCTGCACTGGCGGGGAACCCAGAATGAGCGAGTGAGACAGGGGGAGTGAGCGAGCCCACAGAGCTCTCTATTGTAACTGCTGCAAATTTCTTTTGGACAGAAGAAGGTGGCAACGCAGTAGAAGTCCAATAAAAGGGCAGCCTGCAGTGCCGCAGAAACGGAGATGAGGAGAGAAGGGGAGAGAGCCAAACTGAGCTTATTGGGACTGCTGCAGATTTCTTTTGGGCATACAAGGCCCCAACAGAGGCAGGAGCCCAGTACAAAAGGGCAGCCTGCAGCGCCAGGACAGACAGAATGAGTGAGTGACACAGGGGGAGTGAGCGACCTCAATGGAGCTCTGTCGTGACTGCTGCGGATTTCTTTGTTGGCAGAAAAAGGTGCCAACGCAGGCAGGAGCCCCGTAGAAAAGGCCACCCTGCAGCACCGGCAGAAATGGAATGAGTGAGTGAGAGAGGGGGGGAGTCAGCAGGCTCAACGGACCTGTGTCGGGACTGCTGCAGATTTCTTTGTGGGCAGAAAAAGCCACCAACAGAGGCAGAGCCCAGTACAAAAGGGCAGCCTGCAGCACTAGGAGACACAGAATGAACGAGTGAGAGAGGGGGAGTGAGCCACCTCAACGGAGTTCTGTCGGGACAGCTGCAGAATTCTTAGTGGGCAGAACAAGGAGCAAATGCAGGCAGGAGCCCAGTACAAAACAGCAGCCTGCAGCACCAGACGAAACAGACTGAGCGACTGACGGAGGGCCAGTGAGCGTGCACAACACACCAACGCAATCAACATTCGGCATTGACAAATGCTTGTTTTATTTGCTATGCAGTTTCCCAGTTGTTCTGCTGTTTCTGGTAGTGAGTCTGTCCCTTACCAGTCACCATACTAAGTGCTTTTCTTTGAGTACTTTTGTGAGTGGCTGTCACTTTATACAATTTTACAGTTCTTTCCCCATCCCAACACACAGAAGCACATTTTACGAAGTGTTTGGTTTTATTTTATTTACTGTTCTTGCCCCTTTGTTTCGGCTGTTTCTAGTAGCGAGCAGCATGTCCCTTACTAGCCAGGGTAATAACCACTTTTCTCCAAGTGCTTTTGTGAAGTATATAGTATTTTACAAGAATTTTCTTTTTCAAAACAGTTTTCTAAGACCTGGTGAAGCCACAGATGTTGGCTTTGGTTTGAAGCCTTTTTAAATAACTGCAGTGTTTCTCTTTTTACAATCTTTGCACTACTACTATTTAAGTGTTGGTGTATAAATGCTATTCTGTTTGGCCTTAGTCACACAATTCTTGCACTACCAGTATAAATCATTAATGTGTAAAAGTAGGGGGATTTCACTAGTGCCCTGGCCAAATTTTGCCAATTTACTAAAATACCGCAACAGCCTGGTCTGATTCAATTTCAGTTGGCTTGCATTTGTATTCCCTCCAAGGCAAGGCTGAAAATAGACAGTATTGTCTAGTCCTCTTTTAATCCTGGTATCTCGGAAGAACTGTCTTCAGAAAGGGGAAAGAGTAGGGAAAGTATAGATCTCCACCCCCAGAGTTAACTTTGTGGATCGTTGAGAGTAACCATTAATTTTGTTTTAAATGGGACTCTCAGCTCCCCTGCAGCAATGCTGGGGGACATTGAGGTCTTGATTCAGCAAAACGCAATGTAAAATTGGTGGGCAAGAGGATTCAGAGGATCAACTATATAAAAGCTACAATACTTTCAAGTAAGTGAATAAAAATGATTATATTGTAGTTTGCTAAATTGGAACCACATCTTCCAGCAGCATTGCTGCAGGGGAAGGGAACTGAGAGAGGTCATGGTTTGCAGCATTTCAATAGGGTAGCTGAAAGTTCACCTTTAGTCAATGGGACTAAAGCCTCTGGTATTATAACTCTAATACCAGTACTGAATAGAATACATGCTGTTATTGTATGGTTGAAAATGTGTGTTACAGTTTGTACACCATGGCATACCACTGTCATTAAAAGGCAAGCTACAGTTTGTACACTAGGGTGTACCACGGCAGGTACTAGGGCCCACCTTGGCACCATTTCAAGGTGGACCCTTTGTTATCCAGTCTGACCCTATTACTTCCTGTCCTGCTTTGCTAACTGGCTGTCATTCCTGGAGTACTACCTTGTACCCCAATTCTGTGTAGATTATTTGGGTAAAAAAAACTACCTACCACATGCTTACTGTTTCTCAATGCTGTGCCCTTAGCAAAGCCCATATACTCCTAACCTTTATAAGTATCTGGCCAAGGATTCTAATTTGTTTCAAAAGATACAGTACAACACCATGGTATTATAGCATTTATTACCCTACAGTGTCATATATTGGACGTAACTTACCCAGTTGCTGAGAATCAGTTAATACTTAGGTGTACCCCAGAAAGTGAGTTGTTGGGTTCCCTTTTTTTCTTCGGGATATCTAGGTACAAGTTACTGATTGTCAACAATACAGAAAGAGAAGAGGACTCTAGACTAAATTTTGTAACCATGTTCTCTGGGTAGGCAAGTGTAACTGAAAAGGAAGCAGGTGACCATACTTCCAATCCATAAATCCGGTTCTAAATCCAATCATTTCAAATTACAGGCCCATTTCTTTATTAGCCCCTTTATCCAAGATGTGTGAATGTATTGTAATGGATCAGACTACTACATTTTTGACCATAAATGGCCTATCAACTCATGTTCAGCAAGGCTTTGGGCCATTACATAACACTGAGACTGCCTTAGTAAGGTTCATGAACTATGTTCATCAGGCCACTGATTCCAATAATGTTGTGGCTCCTGTGTTTGTGGACCACACCAATGCATTTGACCTAGTGGATCATGATTTTCTCCTGTTGTTGATTTCCTAGTGCTATTAGCTGGTTCAGAGACTATCTTGCTGGCCAAGAACATAGAACCATTATTAATAATCATTATTTCAGTTTTTTAAAGTTAATGGTGGAGTACCACAAGGTTCAATTTTGGGACCACTTCGCATCTTCCTTTTTTTACATGACCCTCCCTGCTGCTTGTCCTTCTTCAGAAATACTCCTCTATACAGATGATGCAGTCAGTTTGAAACGGGATGAGATATAGCAATGCTTAAACAGCTACTGACGCATCAAAGAAAACTTTAAAAAATGTAACAATTAGGTACAATTCTGCTTGCATTCCATTTCTATTTTATATATTTCTCCTCCCATAATTTATTACTAAAGAAATATGTATGAATATATGATCATTGTCCCTTAGAGTTTATTTTGAGTTCATCTGCCTCTCTATCTTACTCCTTACTCTAAGTCATAATCCTCTGTTGTGACATCATAGTTTGTTGCCATGGGAGTAACTGTGAGATCACAAACAGTGCTCTGTGATGTCAGATAGGGAGAAAGCAGCAGGAATAGATGAACTCTTCAAGAGCAAAGATCTTGTTTTCATGCAAATGACCTCAGTAATAAATAATGGTGAGGAGAAATACAGAACTAATGGGAAATACAAGATGTACTGCATCTAAATATTATGTTTTGATAAAGTTCACCTGACCACGTCACCAGCTCTTTAATGTTACAATACAAAAATAATTTGACGGTCTTCAGCTTTGGTTCTTGACCTGCAGGATGGTCCTCAATATGAAAAAAAAACAAAGTCTATTGCCTTTGGAAAGCCCAAGATGTTCTGCAATGGTAATCTGTCCATTAATGTGTTATATGGGGTACCTCTCAAATTGTTCAATGAATTCAAATACTTGGGGGTTACCATGGATCGTGCCCTTACCTACTGTATGACATCCATGTTGACCAAGTAGTGAGAACACTTCATCAATGTTTAAGCTCATTATATCGAGTCTGCAGGAGTCTTGTGCATGAAGCATGAGCCTTGTGGTCAATAGCCCACTTTTTTCTGTTCTGGACTATAGAATTCTTTGTTATTCATCTGCTGGGTGGGGGTTGCTGTTCAGGTTAAGAACTGTCTGTAAGTCCATATGTCAGTTTGTCTCTGACAGTCTTCTGTGAACACATTACTGTGCTCTGTACCAATCTTCTATGGTTTTCACGTAAGTTGCTTTCTTTTTCCATAAAATTGCACTGTGGAAGGTTCTTTCCTCCACCTTGGATCTGCTCCCTATCCATTTTAATGATTGTCATACTACTGTAGGTTACAAGATATCATATATGTTTGTTTTATGTGCATCCCTCTGTTGTACTTTATTGTACTCTGTGCTCTCATGCATTGGTTTTAATAACTGTTTATATGTCCTGGGTCATACCTGTAAAAGGGCCCTGGAGCCCATTGTACTTACCCGGTTAACAAAATTTTAAATAAAGAAAAAATTAAAATAAAATATCACTCATTATACCTTTGAGAAGAACAGCCCTTGGTCATAGGGCTCTGAATTTCGTTGGTTCTCAGTATTATAGTAATCTTCCAATAAATGTCAAGTGTTGTAAATCAATATTTTAGTTTAAAAAAGTTATCATATCTGCTTATTGACCAGTTTTACTGTAACTGTTTTTAATGTTCCCTGATTGTATTTTGTTGGGGTCTATGTCTCTTGTATGATAGATGCATTTGAAAGTGGGCACTTTGCTCAATGTGCCTTCTGGGGTAAACAATAAATTAAAATGAAAACTAAATGAAAATGTGGTACAAGATAACTGGCATGTAGTGTATGGGAGAGGGCTGTTGTGTATAAAAATTGATGGAAATATAGTGCTGTTGTATCATTGATGTGACATCAACATGTTATACCATCTTGAGGACGTCACATCGATGGTACAACAGCGTGGAATGTGGGTGCGCATGCATGTAAGTTAAGTGCCACACTTCCAGGAGATGGCCGCAGCGGTAACAAAGAACTCAAAAACGAGGAACGACAGACAAAGTAAGGGAAATCATATTTTTCCCCTACCAAACAGCAGCCGTGTTTAAATGTATTTGACAAAAAATGTTGTTTGTGAGATCGGGAGAGGGACCGGGACTGATTGTAACTGCTTGCGGTGTGGAGTTAATGTTGGAAAGCACGTTTTTTTTTTCTTTTTAAACAAAAAATTAGCCTCCAGCAGTGAATTTTTGGTGTACTGAGCCCATACACTATACAAAATAATGTATGGGCATCAGTTAACAATATCGCTGAATTCGCTTCTCGAGGTTAGCAGGCAACAGTAAACCTCTTGAGCTTCACTCTCGAGGTTTACACAGTTGCCATGGTAACCCCCAAAGTGAATACAGCATTGTTGTTAACTGATGCCCATATATTATCCTCTATATCTTCCAGTTGGAAGAGAGACTTATACCTGCAACTGTGTCTCCACCTAGTTTTGTCTGTAAAATGGCCTAGTTTAAATGATAGACTGGTATATAGGGCAGGATTCACAAAGAAAGCCAAAAATCCCACAGCTGCAGGAAAAAGGCCTGCAGCACTGCAAACATACAGTTGCATGATATTCACAAAGAAATTTTGAGCAGGTGCGGAATTCCATAAAATCCCAGCAGCTGCGGAAATTGAGCAAGTGCTGAAAATCCACAACTGTGGATCCACAGCTGCAGAAATAGTTTAGGAAGCACAGCAACAGTGAACCTAATTAGCTGGAACAGCAGACTTTAACATTGCTGCCATAGCATGAAGTTGAAAGCACCCACAAAGAGACCAGCAACCAGTCCCTCAACTGGGACCACTGCAGCACCACAGGTACCAGCAATACCATGGCACCACAGTGGCTGACTGCCACTGCTGGTCCTCCCTGCCTGAGCTATTCCTGTTGCCTGAAGGGGTAGCATTCGCTGCAGGCTGGTCAGGCTCTACTGCCTGTGGGGCTCCGTCATGGGCTGCACTGGGTCTGGTGGTTGTTGCCTGTTGCCATATCATGGCAATGTGTGCTGTTGTTGTAACATCAGACACTGTTATGCTCACTAGGATGCTATTACCTGTGCCTCACCTCCACCTTAATTGATTCCAATTGTTGGGGCACTACTGCAGTTTGCTGAGGGAGAGTTACACCTCCTTCCACTGTGTGTAACATTTTCTCCACAACTGCAGAAAAAAACTGGTTATGAATAGCCTTTCAGGGGATGTGCCTTACTTATCTCACACCTTTTTTTCCTCAGGGACTTCTACAGCTGCACTTTTTTTCACATTCCGTAGTGTTTTTTTCCGCAGCTGCCAAGGGTTTTGTGAATAGCACTCAGTGCAAATTCCCCTTTGTTTCCATAGCTACGGCAATTTGGGGGACTTAGGGACGGTTTTGCACCTTCAGAAAGCTTTGTGAATCCAGTCCATGGTTACTATCAAGTCCCAGTGGTTGCCATACCTGTGGGAACTGTAAGTCCTGCCATGACATCCTCTGGACAAAAACCTTTACCACTGTCATTACGGACTGTAATTATAACATCAGGCAGTTCACTAGCTGTGTTACAAACAATGTTGTGTATCTTGCTACATATACTGTACTATACCTGTGGAGCTTTTTATGTGGGAAAAACACTTACTCTTTTAAAATCAGGATGAGTGAACACCTCAAAAGCATAATAAAAGGAGGTGAAAATAATGTCCCGGCAGTCCATGCTAAGTCTCTCAGTAGTGGGGGCAACCCATACAGATTTAAACAAATTTTAAGTTTGGGAGGCAGTATAGTGCAGTGGTTTAAGGCTCTGAGCTGCAAATCTGGTGACATCCAGCATATCAGACTTGGGTTTGAATCCCACTGCTTCCACTTACATACTGTGTGACCCTGACCAAGTCACTTAACTTCCCTGTGCTCCCAGGGTGCACCTGTAAAAAAAGCTTTCAGCTTAGTATGCTACTCCTGGTTAAACAACTAAAAAAAAAAAAAAAGTTCTGTGCTACTGACAGGACTAGACTAGGAGGAAGAGGGTGAGATCTAACATACTAACATTCTAATTGCTAGCAGATTAGGCCTTACGGTCTATCAAGTCTACTCAAACCTCAGATCCCTAGTTGGGTGCCGAGGCCCTCCCCCCTTGTGTTCCAGAAACCCCTATCATTCATTCCCCGGCCAGGCCATCATCTGATACATCCGCTTTCTGTGTCTGTCCCACCCTCTCTTGAAGCCCTCCACTGTGGATCTCTGAACCAGCTTGCCAGGCAGTGCATTCTAAGGGTCCACCACCCTCTCAGTGAAAACCTCCTCTTTTCCCTCACCCTTCCACCTTCCAACTTCAAACCATGCCTCTGGTGATACCTCCCTGCTTTAGTCTAAAGATTCCCTCCATGTTTACCCTATTTATTCCCTTGAGGTACTTGAAGACCTCAATCATGTCCCCCCTGTCTCTCCTCTCCTCCAATGAAAACAGGCAGAGCTCCTCAAGTCTGTCCTCATACATCAAATCTCCTAGTCCTCGTATCATCTTAGTTGCCCTTCTCTGTACTCTCTCCAGGAGCTGTATGTCCCTCTTCAAGTGTGGTCTCCAGTACTGTACACAGTACTCAAGATGTGGTCTAACCAGTCCATTGTACAGCGGCAGAATTACTTCCCTGCTCCTAGAGGTGATCCCCCTTACGATGCATCCCAACATCCTGTTTGCCTTTGCTAGCCACTCTCCTGCACTGCTCAGAGTTATTCGTGCACATGCATCCACCATGACCCCTAGGTCTTTTTTCCCTGTTGAGGCCTCCAGTGCCTCCCTCCCAGGGTGTACCTGTGTTTAGGTTTCCCCACCAAGATATAACACCTTGCACTTGGTGATATTGAAATTTAATTTCCATGTGTGAGCCCAGCTTTTCAGGGTGTCCAGGTCCCCTTGCAGTGCCAACCTCCCTCTTCCCTCAACTACTGCTCCCATCTTGGAGTCATCAGCGAAGAGACTCATTTCACACCCTATACCCTCCCTGATGTCCGATATGTATGCATTAAACAGGATCGGACCCAGGAACAAGCCCTGCGGTACCCCACTACTGACCTCTCTAGGGTTCGAGAGCTCCCCACTGACCACTACTCTCTGGGTGCATCCAGCTAGCCAGTTTTCAATCCATCTGACCATCAAAGGGCCTACTCCCAACCCCTGTCAGTTTCTCCGCCAGACCATTGTGGGGGACAGAGTCAAACGCCTTGCTGAAGTCCAAGAATAATACATCCACAGGCTTTCCCCTGTCCAGTTCTGATGTTACCCATTCGTAGAACTCCACAAGATTGGTTTGACATGATCTACCTGGCACAAACCTATGTTGCCGACTATCCAGACCTCCCACCTCCTCCAAGTACACCCCCAATCGTTCCTTTAGTATACTCTCCATTAATTTTCCCACCACCGAGGTCAAACCAATGGGTCTATAGTTATCTGGTACTTCCCTCGACCCCCCACACCAATCCCTAGGTACCCTCTCTGTCTCAAGCGACCTGTTGAAGAGCTCCACCAGGGGTGTAGCCAGCATGTCCGCCAATTCCCATAGTACTCTCACATGAATGCCATCTGGCCCAGGAGATTTATCTTTCTTTAGGGCCTCGAGGGCTAACCACATCCTTTCGGTGGAGATAGCATCATCTGTCTCCTCCACCTTACTGGCCTTTTTATCCTTATCCTGATGTGACACCCCTGGGGTACCTCTCCCTCCCTCTTGCTCCATTTCTGTTGCTTCCCTAATCCCACTCACTACAGCTTCTATCCCCATTGTGCCTTGCTTTGTAGATATCCCGTACCCCTCCTTAGTGAACACAGAGGCGAAGTACTCATGTAATACCTCTGCCTAGTCCCTCGCCTCTTCCACCCACCCTTCTTCTGATCTCAATCTGCTGAGATGGCCCTTAGTTTTTCTAGATTGCTTACTTTTGAAGAAAGACTCATTCAGGGTTTATAGTCTGGGGGCTTTAACTGCACTTTGATTAAATGACAAAACTGATATTGTTCCCTTCCTGAAGAAATGAGATTGTATGACTTAATGTCTGTTTTCTTATGATTCACTCTGACTATGCTAGTCCTGCCCCACCCATATTTACCAGTAATATGTATCTGGCTGCAACTAAATTTGAAGCCCTATTATTACTGAAGCCCTCCAGTAGATGTGTTTGTTTCAGGACCTTGCACGTATGCTGCAAGAAACTACATGTTTGTGCACAGTTGCACCATGTTTGGACTTGGAACCGCTCAATAATTTTATTCAGTATGCAGATGTGCTCAGTGTATTTGGTTATTAGACTCCAAGCTGTTAATTTGTTTTGGACTTAAAGTTGCCAAGGGCTAGTAGCCCATTTTTGAGTAGGAAATATGAGTAACAATTGTTTTTAAATTGAATGCATGTTTATCCTGCACTGATGAGGCACTTGTGCTATATGCATGTTACAATTTCAACTGTGTTTTACACAAATCTTTTTTGCACATTTGAATTGCACTGTTTGTTGAACCAGCACTTGTCACTTTAAATCATCAGCTTAAATAGCCATCTGTAACTGCACCCTGCTTTCCCCCTGAAGATGCACTATGTGCAAAACTGGTCAGGAAGCTTGCACACTCTGCATGTTTTTTTATTGGGCATTTAGTACATGTAAGTGTATACAAAAGTTAATAAAATCCATCTGTAGCTACTTGTTGTTTGGTGCCAGTTTTTGACCACTTCATAAGTTTGTCTTGTAATATGCAGCACAGCATAGGAGTTGAGCTGAGATTGTTGTTGCTGCTTGTCTGGCTATGATACCTGTGACTTAACTGATCCCCTCATGGCAGAGTCTCCTGCGGACCTGTGTCACCCTGCAGTTGACCCAGAAACATACTCCACTCTGACCCTGTGCTGCTCATGCAATGGGACATAAGTGTGATGGATTACACTAATAGAAAGAGCTAACTAAAAGAAAATCTGTACATTTTAATGAGAAATCACCAAGAACGATGAATTCTGTGGCACTGCATGTATTCTGCAACATGATGAAACTTGTGAGGTGGTGGAAGACAAGAATCACAGGGCCTCGGTCATTACTGAACATCGACACATCTCAGTGAATGCCTTACCACTATTCTAAGTGGTAATAAGAAACTATGTGGATAAATAGTTCTAATAATAAAACACATTCTGTACCTAATTCAGCTTCACTGCACGCATGAGCCTGCTGCATGCAATGGCAGGGTACCTGTGGGATCCATGTGCATACCATGTGCTATCCATTAAACACAGACTCCAACCAATAAGAAGGAAGAATCTCCAACCTCTGTTGTTCTATTCTATTCTATTCTATTCTATTCTATTCTACTGTACTCTGGGAAGCTGAGTAGCCTACTGGGTAGAGTTCAGTAAAACTACAAAATAAACATTGTCATCTCAAGATTAAGTAACGCAACCTTAGAAAGCAAACTACCCAAGACACATACCAAAGAAATGAGATAGACACAGGACTTAGAAAGCATTTCTCAATGCCGAATGTTGTCTTGCTGGCATTGGCATTGGTAGTGCCAGAGTTAGAGACACATAATAGGAATGGCAGGGAAGTATTGAAGTGATGCCAACCTCACCCCCACCCTGTAGAGACCGACAGGCACCGGGGTGTGCCTTTGGGTTGTCAGCTATAAAGCTCATACCATTGTACCTCACCCTACCCTGTAGACACTGACAAGTGTTGTGGTCTGCTTTGGGGTCTTTAGGCATTATACTTACCCCATTCCATAAGGAAATATGCTGAAGTGGGTGCAATATAGGAGAATGGTTTGAACTTTGTGGTCAAACAGTGCAAGGCACACCATGATGCCTGTCACTGGCTGCAGGGTGGGGGTGGAATGGCGTGAGCATTACAACCAATGATCCCAAGTCACATCCCTGATGCCTGTCAATCTCTACAGGGTGGAGTGCTACAGTAGGAAACCCTAACACCGTAGGCATGTGTTGGTATTTTCACTCCAAATTTTCAACATGGGCTGTTTGTGAGCCCACCTCATGAAAAGCGGCACTATCAGTTTGTTAGCTGAAATGTGGTTTTGCACTGTGGCTATGCCATTTGGTGACACAGGGATGAAAACACATTTTGGACAGTATGTGAAAAATGACAACTGTATTGTTCCTGAGGAGATGTACAAAAATGTCAACGTTGAAAATCTGGAGTGAAAATATGAAAAATTGGTGAAGTTATGAGCATGCATAGAAACTGTGCAACACATGTCTGTAACCCAATTATTTTGGGGATTTTTTAACCACATGTTTAACATAGGCATTTTGGGACCTCCCCTCGTGAACAGTGGCACTGTGATTTTGTTAATTTGTCTGAAACGTTGATTTCGCACAGCGACCATTCCATTGTGCGCCACAGCTGCAAAAACACATTTAGGGCAGGATGTGAAAAAAGACAGCTGTACTGTTCATAAGGAGGTGTGAAAAATGCCAGTGTTGAAAATCTGGCAGGAAAATATTGCAAATTTGCGAAGTTACAAGGGTACGTGGAAACTGCACAACGCACACTTGTAACACAGTCATTTCATGGAATTTCTTCACCAAATTTTCAACATAGGTATTTTAGGACATCTGCTCATGAACAGTATCACCATCATTTCCTCAAACTGTCCCGAAAACTGATTTCGCACAGTGACTGCGCTATTCTGCTCTGGACGTGCGAAAACACATTTTGGCCAGGATATGTAAAATGACAGCTGTTCTGTTCATAAGGAGGTGTGGAAAAATGCCAATTTTGAAAATCTGGAGTGAAAATATTACAAATTCACGAGGTTATGAGCGTACGTGGACACTGAGCAATGCACGCTCATAAAACAGACATTTTTTGAATTTTTTTCCCACCAGATTTGCAACATAGGCTTTTTGAGAGCCCCCCTCATGAACAGTGACACTGTCATTTTGTTAATTGGTCCTGAAAGGTGATTCAGCGCAGTGACAATGAAATCACCTTTCCGGACGGAATAATGCCACGACAGTGCCTGAATTCATGAGGAGGGGTCCCAATAACCCCATGTTGAAAATTTGGTGCTGAAATTCCTAAAAATAGCTGAGATATGCACCAAAGTTGAAAACCCTCTATTTATGCCATTATACAGCTTACCGGCATTTCCTCAGTCCACGGTCAGCTTTGAAGAGTGCAGACGTGTTCCCGGGCCACCAGATCGTCGCGAGGGACTACGGTGGTACGTATGGGGTGGGGGGGGGGTGTGGGGAGGCAGGGTGTGCAGAGGGTGGGCGCTGGTTGTGGGAGAGGGGCAGGGAGACCTCGAGGGACCCTTTTCTTTTTAACAGATTTAAAAAAAAAAAAAACATTGCGGGACTTTTTTTTTTTTTGCAGAGGATTTGGCATGCTGGGGTGGGCTCCTAGCATGCTACCTAAGTGTTTTTTTTGGGGGGGATGCTGTAGCCAATGGGGGATTGGGTGCCCTCTTGGCATACATTTTAAATGGGAGGGGGTCATTATGCCGACGGGGAGTGGGCTTCCCCATCGGCAATGCGACTGGAGGCAGCTGCTGTCACTGCCGCCATGTTGCGTGCATGTCGGGAGGCGTGTTGTGGTCCTGCTACATGAGAGCTTTGCTCTCATTGCAGCAAACCTTTTCTTTGATCTGGTGGCCACATTAGGGATGTGTGATGTCAGCGCCTGCTGCTGGCTGATTGGGGAATGAGGGACGCACCTACTGATGCATGCCCTGCATTCACCCAACAGTGACCATATCTCCAAATCTGCTACTACCGCAATATGTTGGCTGCGCATGCGCGAGCCAACATAAAAATGGTGTAAACTGTGTACAATATACAAACAAATATACTGGTGCTGTTTGCATTATTTCTGAGCCCTTTGTGTGCATCATTTTGTTGGTACTTGCTTTGATCTCCAACACTTACTGTATGATCTTAAACAAGCCATTAAATATATTTGTTTTTAACATCCTCTCACTCTCTCCCTCTTTCTGTCTGTCTTTCCTTACCCTATCCTATCTCTTCATTTCTCAATTGTTTCAGTGTGTGCCTACTGACTGCTGCAACTGTTCATAGCTTGCAACAATATTGGGTTGCAGTGTATATGAAAGGCATTACAGAAAACCAAAATATTACTTCTTTCTATTCTGTTCTGTGTTCCATTCTGTTCTGTTCCATTCCATTCTTTTCTATTCTAGTCTGTTATATTCTTAGGGCATAATCCATAAAGGCTCCAGGAGGCATATATCTCCTTGTGGCAAAGGTGCATAGGCACCTCCTGAAACAACAGGACCTTAACTCATATCATCCAGGTCCATAGAAATTAATATAGAATAATGTAGGACCTGATTAAACAGGGTCATCGTGTAGGGCTAGTCATGCTTTTGCAATCTCTGCAAACTTTTACTAAATACCCCTGATTAAAGTAGAACAAGAAGAAAATGAATGCAAAAATACAAAGAAGCTAGATCAATATAAAACAAGCATTTGTCAATGCCGAATGTTGATTGCATTGGTCCATTGAGATTGCTCACTGCCCCTCTGTCACTTGCTCGTTCTGTTTCTCCCGGTGCTGCAGGCTGCTGTTTTGTACTGGGCTTCTGCTGCGTTGGCTCCCTTTTCTGTCCACAAAGAAATCCACAGCTGCCCCGACAGAGCTCCGTTGAGGTGGCTCACTCCCCCTCTCTCACTCGCTCATTCTGTTTCTCCAGGCGCTGCAGGCTGCCCTTTTGTACTGGGCTCCTGCCTCTGTTGGTGGCTTTTTCTGCACACTAAGAAACTTGCAGTAGTCACGAAACAGGTCCGTTGAGCTTGCTCACTACTCCCCTCTGTCACTCGCTCGTTCCATTTCTGCCGGCACTGCAGGCTGGCCTTTTGTACTGGGCTCCTGCCTGCATTGCTACCTTTTTCTGCCCACCAAGAAATCTGTAGCAGTCATGATAGAGCTCCGTTGAGCTCACTCGCTGCTCCTCTCTCACGCGCTCGATCTGTTTCTCCCACCGCTGCAGGCTGGCCTTTTGTACCGGGCTCCTGCCTGTGTTGGTGGCTTTTTCTGCCCACAAAGAAATCTGCAGCAGTCCCAACACAGCTCTGTTGAGCTTGCTCATTTCCCCTCTCTCACTCGCTCATTCCGATTCTGCCACCGCTCCAGGCTGCCCTTTTGTACTGGGCTCCTGTCTGTGTTGCCGCCTTCTTCTGCCCACAAAGAAATCTGCAGCAGTCACAATAGAGCTCCATTGAGCTTGCTCATTCCAGTTCTCTCACTCGGTCATTTTGTTTCTCCCACTGCTGCAGGCTGCCCTTTTGTACTGGGCCCCTGCGTTCATTGCTGCCTTTTTCTGTTCACAAAGAAATCTGAAGCAGTCGTGACACAGCTTCAATGAGCTTGCTCACTCCTCCTCTCTCACTCACTCATTCTGTTTCTGCCAGCGCTGCTGGCTGGCCTTTTGTACAGGGCTCCTGGCTGATTTGTCACCTTTTTCTGCCCACAAAGAAATCCGCAGCAGTCACAATAAAGCTCCATTGAGGTTGCTCATTCCTCCTGTCTCACCTGCTCATACTGTTTCTCCTGGCGCTGCAGGCTGCCCTTTTGTACTGGGCTCCTGCCACTGTTTGCGCCTTTTTCTGCCCACAAAGAAATCTGCAGCAGTCCTGACAGAGCTCCATTGAGCTCGCTCACTCCCCCTCTCTCACTCGCTCATTTCAAAACTACCGGCACTGCAGGCTGCCCTTTTGTACTAGGTTCCTGCCTGCGTTTCCGCCTTCTTTTGCCCACAAAGAAATCTGCAGCAGTCACGATAGAGCTCCATTGGGCTCGCTCACTCCCCCTCCCTCCCTCGCTCATTCTGTGTCTCCCGCTGCTGCAGGCTACCCTTTTGTACTGGGCTCCTGCCTGCATTGGCAGCTTTTTCTGCCCACAAAGAAATCTGCAGCAGTCCCGACACAGGCCCATTGAGCTTGCTCACTCCCCTTTTCTCACTCACTCATTACGTTTCTGTCTGCGCTGCAGGCTGGCCTTTTGTACTGGGCTCCTACCTGCGTTGCTGCCTTTTTCTGCCCAGAAAGAAATCCTCAGCAGTCATGATAGAGCTCCGTTGAGCTCACTCACTCCCTCCCCCCACTCGCTTGCTTTGTTTCTCCCGGTGCTGCAGGTTGCCCTTTTGTACTGGGCTCCTGCCTGTATTTGCACCTTTTTCTGCCCACAAAGAAATCTGCAGCTGTCCCAACAGAACTCCATTGAGCTCACTCACTCCCCCTCTCTCACTCGCTCATTCTGTTTCTGCCAGCTCTGCAGGCTGCCCTTTTGTACCGGGCTCCTGCCTGAGTTGCCGCCTTCTTCTGCCCACAAAGAAATCTGCAGCAGTCAAAATAGAGCTCCGTTGAGCTCACTTACTCCCCCTGTCTCACTCGCTCATTCTGTTTCTCCCACCACTGAAGGCTGCCATTTTGTACTGGTCCATTGCTGCCTTTTTCTCCCCATAAATAAATCCTCAGCAGTCCCAGCAGAGCTCTGTTGAGCTCACTCACTCCCCCTCGCTCACTCACTCGTTCTGTGTCTCCCGCTACCTCAGACTGCCGTTTTGTACAGTGCTCTTGCCTGCTTTGTCAGCTTTTTCTGCCCACAAAGAAATCTACAGCAATCCTGACACAGCTCCATTGAGCTCGCTCACTCCCCCCACCTCATTCGATCATTCTGTTTCTGCCGGTGCTACAGGCTGGCCTTTTGTACTGGGCTCCTGCCTGTGTTGCTGGCTTTGCCCAAAAAGAAATCCGCAGCAGTCATGATAGAGCTCCGTTGAGGTTGCTCACTCCCCCCACCTCACTCGATCATTCTGTTTCTGCCGGTGTTACTGGCTGGCCTTTTGTACTGGGCTCCTGCCTGTGTTGCTGGCTTTGCCCAAAAAGAAATCCGCAGCAGTCACGATAGAGCTCCGTTGAGGTCACTCACCCCCCCCGTCGCACTTGCTCATTCTGTTTCTCCTGGTGCTGCAGGCTGCCCTTTTGTACTGGGCTCCTGCCTCTGTTGGCACTTTATTCTGCCCACAGAGAAATCTGCAGCAGTCCCGACAGAGCTCCGTTGAGCTCGCTCACTCCCTCTCTCTCTCTCTCACTCTCTCATTACATTTCTGCTGCCGCTCCAGGCTGCCCTTTTGTACTGGGCTCCTGCCTGTGTTGCCACCTTCTTCTGCCCACAAAGAAATCTGCAGCAGTCACGATAGAGCTCCATTGAGCTCGCTCACTCCCCTTCTCTCACTCGGTTGTTCTGTTTCTCCCGCTGCTGCAGGCTGCCCTTTTGTACTGGGCCCCTGCGTGCATTGCTGCCTTTTTCTGCCCACAAAGAAATATGCTGCAGTCCCAACACAGCTCCGTTAAACTTGCTTACTCCCCCTCTCTCACTCGCTCATTCTGTTTCTGCCGGTGCTTCAGGATGGCCTTTTGTATTGGGTTCCTGCTTGTGTTGCAGCCTTTTCCTGCCCACAAAGAGAAACCCGCAGCAATCATAATACAGCTCCATTGAGCTTGCTCACTCTCCCTCACTCATTGTGTTTCTCCTGGTGCTGCAGGCTGCCCTTTTGTACTGGGTTCCTGCCTGCATTGGCACCTTTTTCTGCCCACAAAGAAATCCGCAGCAGTCCCGACAGTTCTCCGTTGAGGTTGCTCACTCCCCCTGTCTCACACGCTCTTTCTGTTTCTCCTGGCACTGCAGGCTGCCGTTTTGTACTGGGCTGCTGCCTCTGTTGGCACCTTTTTCTGCCCACAAAGAAATCTGCAGCAGTCCTGACAGAGCTCTGTTGACCTCACTCACTCCTCCTCTCTCACTCTCTCATTCCGTTTCTGCTGGCACTGCAGGCTGCCCTTTTGTACTGGGCTTCTGACTGCATTGCCACCTTCTTCTGCTCACAAAGAAATCTGCAGCAGTCACGATAGAGCTCCATTGAGGTTGCTCATTCCCTGTCTCACTCGATCATTCTGTTTCTCCTGGCACTGCAGGCTGCCCTTTTGTACTGGGCTCCTGCCTCTGTTGGCACCTTTTTCTGTCCACAAAGAAATCTGCAGCAGTCCCGACAGAGCTCCACTGAGCTCACTCACTCCTCCTCTCTCACTCGCTCGTTCCGTTTCTGCTGCCGCTCTAGGCTGCCCTTTTGTACTGGGCTCCTGACTATATTGCCACATTCTTCTGCCCACAAAGAAATCTGCAGCTGTCACGATAGAGCTCCATTGAGCTCGCTCACTCCCCTTCTCTCACTCGGTCCTTCTGTTTCTACTGCTGCTGCAGGCTGCCCTTTTGTACTGGGCCCCTGCATGCATTGCTGCCTTTTTCTGCCCACAAAGAAATCTGCAGCAGTCCTAACACAGCTCCATTGAGCTTGTTCACTCCCTCTCTCTCACTCGCTCATTCCATTTCTGCCGGCGCTGCTGGCTGGCCTTTTGTACTGGGCTCCTGGCTGCGTTGCCGCCTTTTTCTGCCCACAAAGACATCTGCAGCAGTCACAATAGAGCTCCGTTGAGGTTGCTCACTCCTTCTGTCTCACTCGCTCATTCTGTTTCTTCTGGTGCTGCAGGCTGCCCTTTTGTACTGGGGTCCTGCATCTGTTTGCGCCTTTTTCTGCCCACAAAGAAATCTGAAGCAGTCCCGACAGAGCTCCGTTGAGCTTGCTCACTCCCCCTCTCTCACTTTCTCATTCCGCTTCTGCCAACGCTGCAGGCTGCCCTTTTGTACTGGACTCCTGCCTGCATTGGCACCTTTTTCTGCCCACAAAGAAATCTGCAGCTGTCCCGACAGGGCTCCGTTTAGGTCGCTCACTCCCCATCTCACTCGCTCATTCTGTTTCTCCTGACACTGCAGGCTGCCTTTTTGTACTGAGCTCCTGCCTCTTTTGGCACCTTTTTCTGCCCACAAAAAAATCTGCAGCAATTCTGACAGAGCTCCATTGAGCTCGCTCACTCCCCCTCTCTCACTCACTCATTCCGTTTCTGCTGGCGCTGCAAGCTGCCGTTTTGCACTGGGCTCCTGCCTGCATTGCCGCCTTCTTCTCCTCACAAAGAAATCTGCAGTAGTCAAGATACAGCTCTGTTGAGCTCGCTCACTCCCTCTCTCTCACTCACTCGTTCTGTTTCTCCCACCGCTGCAGGCTGCTCTTTTGTACTGGGCCCCTGCGTTCATTGCTACCTTTTTCTACCCACAAATAAATCCACAGCAGTCCCAGCAGAGCTCCGTTGAGTTCACTCACTCCCCCTCGCTCACTTGCTCATTCTGTGTCTCCCGCTGCCTTAGACTGCCCTTTTGTACAAGGCTCCTGCCTGCATTGGCAGCTTTTTCAGTCCACAAAGAAATCTACAGCAGTCCCAACACAGCTCCGTTGAGCTCGCTCACTTCCCCTCTCTCACTCGCTCATTCCATTTCTGCCGGCGCTACAGGCTGGCCTTTTGTACTGGGCTCCTGCCTGCGTTGCCACCTTTTTCTGCCCAAAAAGAAATCCACAGCAGGCACGATAGAGCTCCATTGAGGTTGCTCACTACCCCATCTCACTAGCTCATTCTGTTTCTCCTGGCACTGTAGGCTGCCCTTTTGTACTGGGCTCCTGCCTCTGTTGGCACCTTTTTCTGCCCACAAGGAAATCTGCAGCAGTCCCGACAGAGCTGAGCTGAGCTTGCTCACTCCCCCTGTCTTACGCACTCATTCTGTTTCTCCTGGCACTACAGGCTGCCCTTTTGTACTGGGCTCCTGCCTCTGCTGGCACCTTTTTCTGGCCACAAAGAAATCTGCAGCAATCCCACAGCGCTCCATTGAGTTTCCTCGCTTACTCCCTCTCTCACTCGCCGTTTCTGTCTCCTGCTGCAGGCTGCCCTTTTGTACTGGGCTCCTGCCTACGTTGGCGGCTTTTTCTGCCCACAAAGAAATCTGCAGCAGTCCCGACACAGGCCCGTTGAGCTTGCTCACTCCCCCTCTCTCACTCACTCGTTCCGTTTCTACCAATGCTGCAGGCTGGCCTTTTGTACTGGGCTCCTGCCTGCGTTGCCAGTTTTTTCTGCCCACAAAGAAATCTGCAGTAGTCATGGTAGAGCTCCGTTGAGTTCACTCATTCCCCCTCTCTCACTCACTTGCTGTGTTTCTCCCGGCGCTGCAGGTTGCCCTTTTGTACTGTGCTCCTGCCTGCATTGGCACCTTTTTCTACCCACAAAGAAATCTGCAGCTGCCCCGACAGAGTTCCGTAAATGTCGCTCACTCCCCCATCTCACTCGCTTATTCTGTTTCTCCTGGCACTGCAGGCTGGTGTTGTCAGAACTAGTTAGAGAAAGATTGAACCCTCCTCGAACCCTGGTGGTCGGGGTTCTAGTTTAGAACTCGAACACTGCAGGGTTTGCAAAAGGGTTCGAATCATCCATGAATCTCCTCACTTCTGTGTGCTTTCACTTTGTGTCCCTCCCATTCCCGTTGTTCCCGATTTTGGCACCAGCTGAATAATGCAGCTCAGTTCGCTCGCCCTCACATCAGTGTTATTGTTGTCGTTTTGTCGGCTGTTGTCGGTTTGTCACGCTAGTGTAACTGTACCACCTGATCATCTGCTATGTAGTCAGGTGGTGGTGGTAGTATGACTCGAGTCAGTCTCATGAGTCGAGAGATCCTGCTGAAGTCATCTGCACAGCTGTGGCTCCATTGCCATTCAGTCTTGTAGTGGAGAAGGAGGAGCAGCAACGTCTGTGTGCTCTCAGTTCAGTTGTGCGTGTGATGACACGAGCGACTGTTTATGTTATTAAACCTGGTCCTGTATGAGTGTGTATGTGCCTGAAAATTAAAAAAAAAAAAGTTAATGGGCAGGTGAGGAAAAGGAAGAAGGAAGTCGGGAATCTCGGGATCGGGAACTGAGGAAAGAAACTAGGGCGGGAACTGAGAAAGGAGCTAAACGGTTGGGACTCAGTACTGTCGGGAGGACTCAGGGTCAGGAATTAGTTAACTTGCAGACTGCTGCCTGGAGACTACCTGTGTACTAGTGTTCAATCACACATACCTCAAGTTGCTTGCTGAATTAAACACATTTTCTTTGCAAATCACAATTGTGACTCGTGGGCCGTGGCACTCTTGGGAGAGCTCCCTGGCTGGTGGAGGGGTGTTTTATTTTGGGAAAAAAGAGGTTAAATTAAAACACTTTACTGATTGTGTGAAACTTGATGTTCTAAGCCCACAAAAAGGAAAAAAATCATTTGGTCCCAGTCCCACCCAAAAATTGTCTGGAAGGAAGTCAAGGTTCTCTCAGCCAGGACTGTGCTGGGTGGGGGGCTTCAGTAAACTTTCTCCCTAAAAAAATCTCCATTGCATCTTCTGTGAGGTGGCCAGCAACTCACCCTGCTGCTGTCTGTGCCATTTGACTGCACTTACCTGGCTATTACCCAGAGTGTGTTACCGTGTGTAGCCCAGTGGCCAGTTTTGTGGTGGCATCTCTTTCTTCGGTTTGTGTGTATAACTCTGCCTCTTGCGGTCAGCCCATCACCCTGCTGCTCTGCGCCCCTTGACTGCACTGTACCTTACCCAGTGTGTGTTTCCATGTGAAGCCCAGTGGCCAGTTGTGTGGTGGTATTATCCTTAAATACACGACAGAAGCCTAAAAATATATTTCCCCATTGGGAGGAGAGACAGAAAAATCTCTTTCCTCAGTTTGTGTGTGCAACTCCGTCTCTTGTGGTCAGCCCATCACCCTGCTGCTGTGCGCCCCATGACTGCACTGTACCTTACCCAGTGTGTGTTACTGTGTGAAGCCCAGTGGCCAGTTTTGTGGTGGCATCTCTTTCTTCGGTTTGTGTGTATAACTCTGCCTCTTGCGGTCAGCCCATCACCCTGCTGCTCTGCGCCCCTTGACTGCACTGTACCTTACCCAGTGTGTGTTTCCATGTGAAGCCCAGTGGCCAGTTGTGTGGTGGTATCATCCTTAAATACACGACAGAAGCCTAAAAATATATTTCCCCATTGGGAGGAGAGACAGAAAAATCTCTTTCCTCGGTTTGTGTGTGTAACTCCATCTCTTGTGGTCAGCTCATTACCCTGCTGCTGTGCCCCCCTTGACTGCTATGTGTATGCCTATGCCCAGCAGCCCAATCATTCTGTAAGCCTTGAACCTGGGATCCTTTAGTTGCAAACCATCATATTCTTCAATTACTTTCAGTCCACTGCATCACAGTGTCACACAACCAAAATAAAATTTTGGAGTTGTAGCCAGCGATCACAGATCACATTGCTTTCTTACACAGGAATTGTGTGGGTGTGTATACTGGTACTGATATGGCTGACACCAACATAGATGAATCATCTGGTGCTGGTGTTGGAGCAGGTGTTGGTGGTAGTGGTAATCCTGGTGCTAGCAGAAATAACCAAAATGTTTCACGTGATAAAAATTCAACAAACAGCAAAAGAGCAACAGCGAAGTGTGGTAAAGGGGGACCTTTTAAGAAAACCTGTGCAGCTGCTGGGGTCACAAAGAGAGGCACCATAAAGTATGCAGTTCATGCTGTTAAAATCCCTGTGACTAGCAGTAATAATGCAAGTGACAGTGAGTCCCTGTCTGACTCAGACTCAGACAGTAACTCTGTCTCAGTCCGACAATGTTGTGTCTTGCGACGTATCATTACTTCCTCAACAAAGTGAAATGAGCAAGTCTGCTGACAATGAATCAGGTAGTGCACTTGCAAATACATCCAGCACTGTTGGCAATGAAAAGGACATATCCATTGAATCCACCACTTCTGTGTCAGCCAGCAATGAAAATCCATCAGAGTCTTCTG
Organism: Neoceratodus forsteri; assembly: GCA_016271365.2. Taxonomy (NCBI): domain Eukaryota; kingdom Metazoa; phylum Chordata; order Ceratodontiformes; family Ceratodontidae; genus Neoceratodus; species Neoceratodus forsteri. Next base: position 808,362,998 of record CM057451.1, on the reverse strand, counting down.
CCCACTCTTCTAGTATCAAAGAGCATGTCCTGGATTCTGTTAGGACAGGTGAAAAGACGCAAACAGTCTTTAGCTATCTTCCAAGCACTCGAACAAAATCTGTCACATCTGAGGTGTGGAATTATTTCTCTGTCAGTAAAACTGAACCATGCAGAGCAATTTGTTCCCTGTGTAAACAGAGTGTAAGCCGTGGTAGAGTTGTGCCATGCCTTGGCACTACAGCTCTTAAACGCCATCTGAAAAAGCATTCAGTTTTGCTTGATCATCCAAAACCCATGTCCTCCATCTTCCAGACCACAAATGAGACGGGTCGGGAATCTGAAATGGATACTGAATTGTCTGAACCTGATGTGGACAGAACCACTGTCAACCCTAGGATTACTGTTACCACTAATGCCAGCACCATTAATACCAGTTGCACATCCAGTGATGGCACTGAATGTATAAGTCCTAGTCCACCATCCCAGCGTCCATCTGCCCATTGAAGCACGGTGTATAATAAACCAGCAGGGACATGTTGTAAACAGCTAACACTGTCTCAGGCATTTGAAGGGAAGAATACCTTTACTAAAAATCATCCAAAGACCCTTCATCTAAATCACAGAATGGGTGAACTGTTAGCTGGAGCTCTTCTCCCATACTCTTTGATAGCTCATGAGGATTTTAGGGAGCTCTTGAAACTAGCAGAGCCTCATTACAATGTTCCTCATCAAAGGTACTTTTCCTATGTTGAAATACCAAACATTTATCAGGCTTTAAAAGCAACACTGATGCTTGCACTTAAAACTGCAGAGGGTGGGGTTATTCATGTCACAACAGATATGTGGACCAGCACTCAAAACATAGATTACATGTCCGTTACCACTCATTGGGTCACGTCTTCTTGTGGTTCTTCAAAAACAAAGACACCCCAGAAGATGGCACTGCTGAATATAAAGAAGTTTGGGCAAAGTCATACAGCTGCAAACATTTTGCAGGAACTAAATGACCTCCTTAATGAATGGGTTTATTCTCACGGTCTAAAATGTGGCTTCACAGTAAGTGACAATACTAACATACTATTTGCCAGCAGATTAGGCCTTACGGTCTATCGAGTCTGTTCGAACCTCAGATCCCTAGTTGGGTGCCGAGGCCCTCCCCCCCTTGTGTTCCAGAAACCCCTATCATCCATCCCCACCCCCCTGGGACAGGCCATCATCTGATACATCCACTTTCTGTGTCTGTCCCACCCTCTCTTGAAGCCCTCCACTGTGGATCTCTGAACCAGCTCACCAGGCAGTGCATTCTAAGGGTCCACCACCCTCTCCAGTGAAAACCTCTCTCTTTCCCCCACCCTTCCACCTTCCAACTTCAAACCATGCCCTCTGGTGATACCTCCCTGCTTTTAGTCTAAAGATCCCTCCATGTTTACCCTATTTATTCTCTTTGAGGTACTTGAAGACCTTAATCATGTCCCCTATCTCCTCTCCTCCAATGAAAACAGGCAGAGTTCCTCAAGTCTGTCCTCATACATCAAATCCCTAGCCCTCGTATCATCTTAGTTGCCCTCCTCTGTACCCTCTCCAGGAGCTGTATGTCCCTCTTCAAGTGTGGTCTCAGTACTGTACACAGTACTCAAGGTGGTCTAACCAGTCCATTATACAGCGGCAGAATCACTTCCCTTGCTCCTAGAGGTGATCCCCTTACGATGCATCCCAACATCCTGTTTGCCTTGCTAGCCGCCTCTCCTGCACTGCTCAGAGTTATTCATACATGCATCCACCATGACCCCTAGGTCTTTTTCCCCTATTGAGGCCTCCAGTGCCTCCCTCCCAGGGTGTACCTGTGTTTAGGGTTCCCGCCCAAGATGCAACACCTTGCACTTGGTGATATTGAAATTTAATTTCCATGTGTGAGCCCAGCTTTCCAGGGTGTCCAGGTCCCCTTGCAGGGGCAACCTCCCCTCTTCTCCCTCAACTACTGCTCCTATCTTGGAGTCATCAGTGAAGAGACTCATTTCACACCCTATACCCTCCCTGATGTCCGATATGTATGAATTAAACAGGATCGGACCCAGGACCGAGCCCTGCGGTACCCCACTACCAACCTCTCTAGGGTTCGAGAGTTCCCCACAGACCACTACTCTTTGGGTGTATCCAGCTAGCCAGTTTTCAATCCATCTGACCATCAAAGGGCCTACTCCTAACTACATCAGTTTCTCCACCAGACCATTGTGGGGGACAGAGTCAAACGCCTTGCTAAAGTCCAAGCATAATACATCCACAGGCTTTCCCCTGTCCAGTTCAGATGTTACCCATTCGTAGAACTCCACAAGATTGGTTTGACATGATCTACCTGGCACAAACCCATGTTGCCGACTCATCCAGACCTCCCACCTCCTCCAAGTACACCCCAATCGTTCCTTTAGTATACTCTCCATTAATTTTCCCACCACCGAGGTCAAACTGATGGGTCTATAGTTACCTGGTACTTCCTCAACCCCCTTTATGGATTGGCACCACATGTGCCTCTCGCCAATCTAGGTACCCTCCCTGTCTCAAGTGACCTGTTGAAGAGCTCCGCCAGGTGCAGCCAGTATGTCCTCCAATTCCCATAGTACTCGGATGAATGCCATCCGCCCAGGAGATTGTCTTTCTTTAGGTCTAGAGGGCTAACCACACCCTTTGGTGGAGATAGCATCATCCATCCCCTCCACCTTACTGGCCTTTTTATCCTTATCCAGATGTGACACCCCTGGAGTACCTCTCTCCTCCCTCTTGCTCCATTTCTGTTGCTCCCTCATCCCACTCACTACCGCTTCTATCCCAAACGTGCCTTGCTTTGTAGATATCCCATCCCTCCCTAGTGAACACAGAGGCAAAGTACTCATTAAATACCTCTGCCTGGTCCCTCGCCTCTTCCACCCACCTCCTTCTGATCTCAATCTGCTGAGATGGCCCTTAGTTTTCTCTCTGCTCCCCAATGCCAGAAGAAGTCCCTTTCCCCTCCATGTGTCCCCTGTGCCCAGCCACTGCTTCATACTGGACTTTGCTCCTCTCACCATCCGTGACTTTTCTAGATGCAAGATGGTACATTTCTTATCCCTATCCACTCTTGTTGTTTTATATTTTTGTAGGCGCCTTCTTTTCTCTGACCGCTACCTGTACCTCACTGGACCACCAGCATGGTTTATGTGACCTTGCTCCCTGCAGTTCCAACATAGCGCAGATCCTGACTGCCTCATGAAGTCCCCATTTTATAACCTCCCATCTCCTTTCCACATTTGTCATTGATGTAATCTCCTTCAAGTGATCCTTGAGAATATTTCCTATGCCCACAAAGTCTGTCCCCCTGAAGTCCACTGCCAGTGTCCTAGCTCTCACCCCCATTCCCCCATGCTTATTTGAAACCAGACAGTATTGTGGTCGCTCCCAGTCAGGGTCCCTTACCAGATCCCCATCTGCCACAATCACGTCCAGGACATGCCCCTCCCTTGTGGGCTCCATCACATGCTGTGTTAAGAACACATCCTAGAAGCCGTCTAGCAGCCTCTGCTCCTTGGCCACCTTAGAGGACGTGGTTCCCCAGTTTGTACTTGGCATATTAAGGTCCGCCATCAACACCACTCCTTCCCCTTTTGGTCCACACTGGGAAAAGATGTTGTCCAGCAAACCATCCTCTAGAACATCACTCATCCAGGGGGGCCTATATACTATACCCAGCTTGACTTATTCTCCTGCTGGGAACGAAGGTGACCCATAAGGCCTTACGTTTGCTTCCCCTCTTCTACCCTAGCACTTCTATGTCATCTCTAATGAACATAGCCACTCCACCCCCTCTGCCCTCCTTTCTATCCTTCCTAAGCATAGTGTACCCCTGCACGTTTAGGTCCCAGTCATGGTTTTTGTTGGCCCATGTCTCCATGACAGCTGCCACATCCACCCCCCCTCGAACAGCATGGCCTAGAACTCTGGTAACTTGTTTCCCAAGCTCCTGGCATTTACTAACACCAACCCCAACCCTTATCCCTGATCCCCTTTGTCGAACCCCACACAGGTTCCTTATACTTCCATCCTCCCTCTGCTCCTCCTGAAACCTCCATCCCCAGTCTGTCCCCCCCCCTTGGGTTTGAAGGCTACTCCCCTCATCTGGAGGAGAGGGCTTCCTGGTCACCCCTCGCTTATCCCTTCCCCTCACAAGTTTAAACCCCACCTTTCTTGAATGTAGTCAGCCATCCCTGTTTAAGGACTTCCTTCCCTAATGGGGCAAGATGAAGCCTGTCCTTGGCATACAGTCCCGTATCCTCCCAAACTCCCTTCCAGTTTCCTAACACCCCCAACCCACTCTCTTCACCCCACTTCCTGAGCCAGTCATTAACCTCTGTGATCTTCATTTTTTTCTCGACTGAGGCCTTTGGTACTGGCAATATCTCTGAAAAGGAAATGTTGCATCCATTATCCCAACAGACTCTGGCAAGTTCTTGGAACCTTGCTTGGATTTCCAAAATGCTATTTTCCTCTAGCTCGTTAGTTCCCAAATGCACCAGGAAATCCAGTTTCCCTCCACAATCCCTAACCAGTTCATACACCATGAACTTTGCTCTGTCCACTGTCAGCCCAGAGATACTCACTACCTTCGCCTGGCTATGGCATCCACCCCTGTCCCTCCCACTGGATACCCCTAATCATCGAGTCTCCGATAACAGAACCTTAACACTCGCCATCATCCTTATGGTTACCCACTATGCCCTCTCTCAGCCTCCCCTATCCCCCCTTTATTCGGTGATCTCAATTCCATGGAGTCTTCCTGCCTTATTAGAGACCCCTTGTCACCCTCCTTTCTGCCTCCTCATTATTTTGCCCACTTAACTCAGACCCCCTCTGAATGGTGTCCCTTTAACCTCTCTTATCCAAACCATTTATCCTGACCCTGATGGTTTCCTTCCCCACACCATCCTCCCCTTGTAATAGTACCCCTGCCTCCAGAGGCTCTCTTTGGGTCCTCTTTAGCTAGGGCCCCATCCTTGGTACTGACCCCCTGCTGAAGGAGGCTCTCCCACCTCCTTGTCTCCCAGTTTCTCTTCAGCCATGCTCTCCTCCATGTCTGCAATATGTTGCATCTCCCCATCTGCTTAACATTTATGTTTCCCTTCTCCTCTGGGACTATTTCTATCCTCCATTGCCGGTCTGTGATGCCATATGGGTATCCGACTCTCCCCGCTGCCTCTGTATCAGTTTCCTCATTTCCACCAACCCCTTCCTCCCTCTAGGTTGCTTAGTAGCTCAAATTTATTGTGACACTCTATGTCAGCCTCCATCAAGTAACCGGAGTTTCCCCTGACTGCACCTCTAAACTGCCCCTCTTCTTCCCCTCTTGCTCTGTTCTCCTTAGGAGCTCCCTTTCCACAGTCTGCTGTTTTAGGCTTCCCCACAATAGCCCCTCCCTTCTCAATGTCTGCTCTACTAGGCTTCCCCACAACAGTCCCTCCTGACTCTTCCCCCTCCACTCTCTTTGTATTCGGAATATTCACCCCGTACGCTTTCCCCTTTAGCACCAACATCCCTATCTAAGGGTCCTCTGTCCCTAATATCCCACCTCCTGCTTGCTGTAACATAATGTCCTGTAATTTCAGAGCATTGCCCCAGCCTCCCCTCAGACCCACCCTTCTGCTGCCCATATCCACACCCCTTATCCTTGGACACCCCCCAGCTCCCCAGCTTACTCCTTAACCAACATACCTCACCCTGATACAAGATAGCTGTGCTCACAGAGTGGGCAGCCTCCTCTCTCCAGGCCCAATTGAGAATTATTGCCATCCCACAGCCTGTGCAGCCTACAAGCCTTCCCAAGATGCTTGCCATGGTGGAATATGGCCACTCTGTTTGTCCCCCTCTGTTTATAATGGCACACACCTTTTTCTCACTCCCTTCCCCCTGGAATACAGTTTCTGTCTATACTGACTGCAGTTATTTACAAACCCAATTTCAACCCCACCAAAAAAGTTCCCAAGTCTCACAAACGCATATAGTGCAGTGTGTGTCCAGTCCCACTAACAGTGTGTGTATGCAGACATCAGGTACCATATGATGTCACAGGCCCACCAGTTCCTGTTGCTTTGAATTTCTGTCCCAAACAGAAATACACAGCCCTTCAATCCCAACCCCAGTGGCTTTTCAGTATTTAAGAAAGCCTACAAAACAGGGTGGGTGGGAGGCTCTTACCAACACCAGGCAAACATCACATTTAAATTTCACTCTAATTATCATTGCCAATCAAGTGTTCCCAAGCCTCAAAAGTTACAATATCACAACCCAAGTAACAGTTCTAACTCAAAGTAGTAATTTTTAACACATAGAACTAATTTCATGTACAAAACTAGTCAAATATTTCAGTAAAACAGAATATAACCCCAGACCTCTGTCCTTACCAGCCTCCTGCTTATGTTCCCAAGTGAACAAATGGAGCCAACATCTTGAAAGCAGTACAGTATGGAGGGTTTATGCATGCTTCTTGCTTTGCACATTGCTTACATTTAATTGTCATGGGATTTCTCAGCAATGAAACACAAGTGGATGCTATGATTGCTGTTTGTAAAAAAATTGTGACTCACTTTTCACATTCAACCAAGGCTATACGGACATTGTCCAAACTGCACAAAAAACACAAGCTACCCCAGCAAAAGCTGATTCAAAATGTTTCCACTTGTTGGAACTCAACGCTTTAAATGCTGCAGCACCTCTTGGAGCAAAAGCAAGCTGTACATGAGTATTGCTCCAGTTACTTTATTGGAGATGGCATTATGCTGTCTGTGCTGCAGTGAAAATTAATGGAGACAGTGTGCTGCATCCTAGCTCATTTTGAGACAGCCACAAGGGACATGTCTTCTGAAGGCACATCTGTGAGTCAGGTTATCCCACTCATAATGCTAATTTCTCATCATCTTAGTGTTCTAAATCTAGAAATAGAAAAAGACACATCTGAAGCTCAGACAACATGTCACCTGTATCATGGGACTCTCATGAAGAGAATGAGCGAGCGCTTCAAAACCAATGACAAATTAGTTACAATGACGAAATCAAAACACTACATCCTTGCAACTCTCTTAGATCCCAGGTTCAAGGATATACATCTTACAAAAATAGGTGATATAGAGCAGTACAAATGTCTGTTGTTAGATGAGCTGCAGCACTCACAGGAGTCAAACACAGACACGCACAGTACCCTCAGGTTGTCATCACCACAACATGCAGGTCCATCTTCACAAAGGGATACAGAACTGGAAAAGTCACCGAACATTAACAGTAGTTGTTCCACAACTGCCACTTTTTCAACCCTTAGTAGCAAGCTAAATCCGTGGCAAAACCTTTCCTAAATTGCTGCCATACCAGCTTATGCTGATTCCTCTTCTGAGCGGTCTCTGTCCATCATGGTAGACAGTTACCTGCAAGAACTGCCTATTCCTATTGATGCATGCCCTTTTGAATACTGGAGATCAAAAAACTCAATTTGGACAGAGCTGTATGATGAAGACTGTAAATATCTTGGTTGTCCTGCAACAAGTGTCTCTTCAGAGTGCATGTTTAGTACAGCTGGCAATATTGTGACAGACACCAGAAATAGGTTGCTGCCAGAAAACATACACATATTAACTTTTATTGAAGTTAATAAGTCAAGATTTTCATATCCCTACGAGAGTATAAAAACTGATCCTGAAGTGATTGATGTTGTGGATGTTGATGGTGATGACAACTCAGATGGTGGTGGCTGGTAAATGTTGTGTGGGACAGAGTCTCTCTGCACCAAAAAGGAAACTTTTACAGACTGTGATGACTTTGGTTGTCTCTCTCCTTTCTCGATCTACTACCTTGGACTATATACCCCACAAAACTTTCACCATTTCATGGCAAACTGCTTTGTACCTAGGGTCTAAAGTCAACAAGTTTTATATACAGGGCAATTTTAACATCAGTGGGAACAGGTCCAAATTTGGCATAAAAGGGACACTGTCATGTCAATCATTTCTGCATCATATTATTTATAGTTAAAGTGCAAACATGTATTTTTGGATTTACCTTCTGTGACTTTGTGGTGCATCAGGATGGGCTGGGACTGGGGGAGGTCTATTTTTTAATTTTAAAGAGGACAAAACAATGAGTTCTAATTGGTAGCTGTTTATTATTTTTTCAATTACAGAAATGTTAGCCATAAACCAAAATGATCCATATGTAACTTATCTTACTAAATAAAAAATTATGGGAAAAACTGTATTTTGTATTGTTATGTTTCTGTGGGCAGCATCCTATTACAAGTCTCTTCCGGGAAACAGAGTCATCTGGAGTTTTACTTATGTCATGGTTGAGCACATATTCTGTAAGCATAGGTCTCATACCACAATAGCTCGTGTTTAACATTCTGTTGTACACAGACTATGGCATAATAGCAACAACTCTCAAATTACTGATTCCATGAAGAGGACTGTACAGAATGTTGTCCATAAGAAGAAAGCAATTGAAAAGACAGTTTTTCACATAAGTGTTGTTTATTAAGGAACAGTTAAGTATGGCTCATTTGGAGGCGAGAGTTTCATTTTTCTTGAGTAAGCATGTGTAGTTTTAGCATTTGAAAGGGGGAGGAGGGTAGAATGGGTGCTGGAGTGTGGGAAAGGGCTGGAGGTTGGTTTAATATGGATGCAAGAGGGAGAAAGATGGCATGGATGCTAATGCGTGGGTGAGGGTTGGGGGTTGGTTTTAACATGGATGCAGGAGGGAGAAACATGGCATAGTTGTTAGTACTTGGGGGAGTGGTTTTTAATGTGGGTGAGGGATGGAGAAGGGTGACATGAATGGTAGTTCATGACTAAGTGTGGGGGTAGTTTAAACATTTGGGTGAGGGAGGAGGGTGGAATACGTGCTTGAGGGGAGTGAGGGTTGTGGGTTGGTTTTAACACATGGGTATAAAGAGGTGGTATGGGTGCTACTGCACAGATGAGCGTGGTGGAAGAAAAGTGGAATGGGTGCTGGGGTGAAAGGTGGGTGTTGTTTTAGTCCTTTCATTTACAGATTCGTGATCAGCTGGGGTGGTGAGGAAAAGATGATGACTGACCGATGCTATGGGAGGGTTACTCCGATTGCCCACTGTGGAACCTACTATAGATATAATATATATATATATATATTTTTTTTTTATTATTATTAAATACATTGCAAACTGCTGCCACCTAGCACAAGTGTCCTGTCCCCTTTAAAAAAGAATAAAGGACTCAGAAATAAAAAAAAATCAGCATCAGCAGTTTTCACAGAATGTGACCTATCATAAAGTGTTTTTGCTTTACAAGTAGTGATAATTTGATACATAATGGGGTTGACAGACACTGTCCCTTAAACATCACATGCCAACTGCTGCAGCTACATTAAATGTTCCTTAAGTAGTATGAGGTGAGGAAACCATTTTTTTTATTTATGTGACTGAAATACAGATTTTATTGACATATCAGCTGGAAAAATGCATCATCTTAGAAAGTTGTATGTATTACTTCAATTTTCCAACAAGAATGTTGGTATATGTATGCATTGTCTTAGAAAAGTGCATGCATTTTTTTGCCAGCAACAATGACATATTATTTTTATTCAAATGTCTTGACTGACTACGTTATGACATAATATGTTTTGCAACAGTTCCATGTGCTGCGACTGCAGTACCTTGGCTTGACTTTGTTATAAAAGCTTTCTTTTAAACATAGCAACTTTTGATTTACTCATTTAAAACACAAAGCAGCAAATAGCTGAAATTAGGTAATATCAGTTATTTTTTCTAATAATTCTTGATGATGAATATATATAACTGAGTACATAAATGGCTAATGTGCCTCTTTCTTTGAGTAAGGAACTATGATGAAGCTGCAGCAAGAAAAACTTTTAACATACCGGGTGGGTGGGTGGGCCTGTTAAGTATTAAGTTGCTGGCTTTAGCAAACAGAAGAAACCATAGATAAACCTAGTTGTATTCCTATCAATGTCACACATGATCATTTCTGTCCCCCTTATATTAACAGTTTTTCCTTTACATGTATTTCATTACTATCTTCATTACTGACAGCACAATAAAAAATAGGGTTTGAGTTCTAAAAAGATCTAAAAAAGATTAGAACCCTAGAACTTTTTAAAAGTTCTAGATTAGAACTAGAACCCAGAACGTCAGAGGGTTCTCACAACCCTAAAGGGAAGAACAAAAAAGCTCAAGAGGTCATGGAGGGAGTGAGGGCCAAGAGAAAAGCATTTCGGAGACTCAAGAAATCGGTAAGGGAAGATGACAAGGATGAGTATACAAAGAAGTCCAGGGAGGTTACTAGGCTAGTCAGGGCAGCCAAGGCTTCAAGAGAGCTGAGACTGGCATAGGGTATTAAGGATGGAGAAAAGGATTTCGTCAGATACATAAGTGAAAGAAGGAAGAACAAAGACCACACTGTAAGGATTAGGAAGGACGGAGGGTGGGTGGGGAAGGGAGTGGATCAGGTAGAGGCACCAAATTAATACTTCTGTGCTCACAGAGGGGAAATGGGGGTAGATACCACAAAGGAGGGGTGGAGTGGGCTGTGGGGGTGAGGGAGAGACTGATATAGGGCTTACAGAGGACAGGGTCCTAGAAGGATTAAGGGCACTAAGGGTAGACAAGGCACCGGGACCAGATGGCATTCACCCTAGCGTACTTAAGGAACTACTGGAGATCCTGGCAGGACCACTGGCTGACCTGTTCAGTACCTCCCTGGACACAGGATGCATACCACAGGACTGAAGGATGGCCCATGTGGTACCCATTCACAAACGTGGCCCTAAGGATGAACCAGGCAACTACAGACCAGTGAGCCTCACGTCAATTGTGGGTAAGCTCATGGAGACGATCCTAAAAGAAAGGCTGGTGACCTTTTTAGAGGATAATGGACTCCAGGATGGTCAACAGCATGTGTTTGTCTCAGGCAGATCCTGCCAGACAAACCAAACTGAGTACTACAACTGGGTGACCAGGGGAGCTGGCCAAGGGCCATGCTGTGGATGTCTTGTATTTAGACTTCAGCAAGGCCTTTGATTCCATGCCGCATGGGAGCCTGGGAGGGAAGCTGGAGTACATAAGGGTGGGAACAAGGATGGTTAAATGGATCAATAACTGGCTGAATGGAAGGCAGCAAAGGGTGGTAGTGGAGGGGGGGATTCTCATTCCTGAGGGCAGTGATGATGGTACCACAGGGATCGGTACTGGGACCGGTGCTGTTTGGGTTATTCATAGCTGATATCTCACTCAGGATCTGGAGTAGGATCAGTCTGTTTGCAGATGATACGAAGATGGGAGCTGTGGTAGATGACATCAAGGGTTGGAGGGGGCTGCAGGAAGACCTCATCAAACTACTGGAATGGTCAGAAACATGGCAATTGGGATTCGGTACCAAGAAGTGCAAGTTACTGCACTTCAGAGTTAGGAACCATTGGAGGAGCTATCAGCTGGGAGGGATACAGTTTGAAAGCAGTGAGGAGGAACGGGATCTAGGGGTGCTTATAACAGGGAGTATGAACAACTCAGCTCAGAGTAGGAAGGTGGCAGAAAAAGCCAACAAAATGCTGGGGTGTATAGTGAAGGGAATCTCCTCCAGAAATAGGGAGGTGATCCTTCCCTTGTACAAGTCGCTGGTCAGGCTGCACCTGGAATACTGCATGCAGTACTGATGCCCATTCCTGAAGAAGGATGTCAGATTGTTGGAGGGGGTGCAGCGTAGGGTAACAAAGATGATCCAGGGATTGGAGGGAAAGTCCTACGACGATAGACTGGGCGAGCTGAACATGTACTCCCTGGAGGACAGGAGAGATGGGGGAATTTGAGCAAAACCTTTAAATATTTAAAGGGGATAAATAAGACTAATACAGAAGGGATTTTCCAGATTAGAAGAGGAAAGTATACGAGAGGGCACCAGCTGAGATTGGAGGGGGGAAGATTCAGGAGGGAAATCAGGAGACATTTTTTCACAAAATGGGTGTTAGACAAATGGAATGCTCTGCCCGAGGAGGTGGTATCCTGTAGAATGGTGGGTGGTTTCAAGAGGGGATGGGACAGAGTGGGGGAGTAATGATGAAGAGGGGTGGGGAGGGTGGGGCAGCTGCAAGTTGAGGGGCTAGCTGCACAATTGGGCAGACTCAACAGACCATGAGGCTTGTTTCTGCTGGCTTTTCATGTGTTCATATTATCATATGCCTCAAATGGCACTATGTCAATACAGTAAAAAATAAAATTACAAACACAAAAACAATGCATCAACATCAGCACCAACAAAAATAGCACTATCAAAAACAGCGAGCACTAAAAACAGCGAACACTTAAAAGTGAGTAACTCACTACCGCAAGGATGGGAATGGCATTTTGTTGGGGGGTCAGGATAGGAGCAGATAAAATATTCTCCTCCAGGGAGAATGTAACTTGGGGAGGAACAAAGTCAGGTGGGGGCAGATAAAATATTCTCAGTCCGGGGCACAACTCAGGGAGGGGGCAGATACAGTAAAATATTCTTGCTCCAGGGGACACAACTTGTGGAGAGGGAGAAAGTTGTGAGGGGCATATTTCATATTACATCTCCGGGGGGAGCAGAACTGGTGGGGGGAAGCCTAAAGGTGGGCACAACCTTTAAAAAAATAAAAAACCCCAGAAAGCTTGAGTATTGAAACCAGGTCTGCTGGACATAGCAATCGCACGCACAGGCAGCGACTCTAACCTCTAGGCTATGCTGCCAGCACCAATTTGCAGCACAAACCACCAGGCTTGCATCACTAAACTACATTTCTGCTGACAACTACCTACATCACTGAAATAACCATGCACTGTTATGACCACTTCACTAATATAACATTCGCTATATTTACCTCGCAGTTATTCATTCACTGAAATTCACTCGCTGTTTTGACAGGACACCATCCCAAACAAATGCTGGACCTGTTTTCATAGGGTCACATTTGTCATATTTAATGTGATGCCTGCACTTAGGACTTTTTCTGGGCAGCATGTACCCTCCTGTCATGCTCTTCACTTGTGCTGCCACAGACGAGAATGTCATCCATATGACACACCACACCATTCTAATCTTAGGATCCAACACATTCTTCAATGGAAGTGTTCAGGAGTAGACAAGTACTGAAGTGCAATCTCTTAAAACAGTATTGTCAAAAGTGCATAATTACAATTTCCTGTCTATCAAATATGTTCCTTATTAGTATTCTCTCTCTCTCTCTCTCTCTCTCTCCTTCCCCTCCTGTTTACCTTTGCCTCCCTCCCTTCTGCAAGCGTTCTCTCTTCACTCTTCACCCCCTCTTTCTCCATCCTCCCCTCCCCTTCTCCCACCATCCCCTCCTCCTGCCTTCCCTCTCTCCTCCATTCCCCCTGGCTCCCTGGTGCCTCACTCCTCCCTTCCTCCTGCCTCCATCTTGAATCTCTAAGATCCTGACTTCCCCTCCTCCCTCACTCACCCCTACTCTCCCTCCCAACTGCCACGAAAATTCTCCTCTGTCCCAGTTAAGCTCCTTATCTCACTGCTGCTATTATTTGCAAAAGACATCAAACCCAATTGTGGCCCTGCTCACTCCTCTCCCACCTGCCTCCCCAAAGGGTCAAGAGTGGCAGACCTCAGTGCTAAAGGTCTCCTCCCTAAGGTAGACATGCTACAACCGCTCATGGTTAACCTTCACCCTGACGTGTTAATTATCTCTGAATCTTGGTTTTTCCCCAAGATTCTGGATACTGTAGTTGCCATACCAGGGTACTCCATTACCCACCAGGATCGTGCCAGTATGGCTGGTGGTGTTGCCATGTACCTATTCTCTGCCATCCAGTTCACCTCTATACTCTCTACCTTTTCCCAATCTGCCTGCAAATTTTAACTCCTCAAACTCTCCTTCCCTTTGTCTAGCCCCATCTTCATGGCTGGTGTCTACTGCTGCCCAGGCCTCTCCCTCTCTTCTGTCACTAACCCCCTCACTTCTATCTCTACCCATGCCTCGACAGGTGAATTACTCATCCTTGGGGACTTCACTTTAAATTGGCTCTACCCTTCTCATTCCAAATTCTGCCAAAACATTAAGTTCCTTAATCTTTCTTAACTGATCTCTGACTCCCCCCCCCCCCACAACCATAAATCCCTCAATCACACCCTACTGGCCTAGGTTCTTGCCTCCCAACCCCACCAGATTATTGCTGCCAGCACCCTTCTGGACACCCTCAGTCACCACCATCTGGTCTACTGTGTCCGCAAATTACACTGCTCCAAGGCCTTACCCCTTCTGGTCCAGTCCTTCTGATTACTGGACTTATCCTCCCTCTATGCGGACTTGGCAGCTACTGACTGGTCACCAGTCTCCTCTGCCAGCTACATTGATTCTGCCTCGATTATTTTAAGCTAAATTTCAGTCTATCTGGGACCTGCATACTCCTCTCAATAAAAACAGGGTCCGTGGTTCCCACCTCCCTTGAATCTATGCTGAATTGCTGGCCTGCCTGTGTGCTCAAGATCTTGTCTGGAAGATACACAAATCCTCTGGCTTCCCTGCTAATTTATTCAAGTACTGTGCCCTTCGCAATGCCTGTAATGAAATCACTAGGCTTGCCAAGATGGAGTACTTTGCCTCCACCTTCCAGACCAACATTAATCACCCCTCTAAGTTCTAGAAAGTCATTCATGCCCTCCTCTCCCCCCAACCCAGTCCTTGGCCCCAATCCTCAAAGTAAGTGATGTCACCATATCTGACCCTTTCTGTTGCCTCCAAGTTCAACACTTTCTTAACCACCTGTGCCTCCTCCCTTCTCTCATCCATTGCTCCCAGCACTTCCCTTCCCCCTTCTACTCTCCCTGTCCCCCCTTTTTCCTTCTCTCCTATATCTCCTGCTGACACTCTCGAGTCCCTTCTAGAACTAAACCCCTCTCAAGAGTATGAGCTCTGACGAGCTTGACCCCAAACTCTTCCATCTCTTTGCCCCAGCTATTGCTCTATCACTCTCCTACCTTCTAAACCTCTCATTTCCCCCTTGCTTCTGTCCCTGACACATGGAAACATGCTACTGTTGTACCCCGTCCCAAAGGAGGTGACCCCTGCAGTCCTGGCAATTACCACCCTGCTTCCCTGCTCCCCACCCTTTCTAAACTTCAAGAGCACCTAGTACTTTTTCAGCTCTCCCCCTTCCTTAATTCATCCTTCTTCTTCACCCCTTTCCAGTCTTGTTTCCATAAATCCCACTCCACTTCCTCCTCCCTACTCTGGCTTACTAACGCCATTCTCTCAGGCATGGATCAGGGCCTTACCATATCTGCCATTTTTGTTGACTTTGCCAAAACCTTTAACACTGTAGCCTGCCCCCTTCTTCTTAAACATACAACAGCAGAGCTTTCCACATCTGCTACTAAGTAGTTTTGCTACTACATTGGTGGTAGGACTCAATCAGCTAGAACTGGAGATTCCTTATCCCTTCCACTCCCTATTACCACTGGTGTCCCCCAGGGTTCCATCCTTGGCCCAGTTCTCTTTTCAGTTTTCCTGAATGACCTCCCCATTGCCTGAATTTCTGCGTCCATCCTTATGTAACCCCTTTGTTACCCAGGGTTACTAGAATCCCAGTAAGACCTAGTGGTAGGCAGGGAAGGCAGCTTGTGAAACTCCAGTTAAATGGGTTTCACACTGTCTCACTCTGTCCTCAGTCACAGCTGAGACTAGAGGGATGACATCATAATAGAATTGTTACAGCTGCATGAGCCACATTTGGAATCTTCAGCTCAGAGTAAGTTTAGAATCTTGGGAATTCAAAGTGAGAGTCTTCAGTTCGTCCTTAAGCAAACAAGAAGGACACCAGTAGTGTCTGTTTACCCCCTTCCCTCTGGGGGGGGTGAGGAAAAGTTCTTTGTGGGTTCCAGGGGCAATCCCCTTCTCCCACCCTGGGAAGAAAGCTGCCTGTTTTAATTTAAGTTCAGTCTGTTCATGTATAACAGCAAAGGTTACAGTTTTTCACCTGTGGGGCACCTGCAACGAATGGGTGAGTGTTTGGCCCCATTGGAAGGGGCAAACAACTTCTTTTCTTCAGTTGGATTTCAAGTATTGGGGACTGCTATTTGGGAGAACTATGTCAACTAGGGCAAACAAATAGAGCAGTCATCTGTTTAAAGTGTTAAAGTTCATTGTAGAGGGGGTGCTTCAGGTCATCCACCATCAATCTGCAGTTTAAAGTCTAAAGTTCTGTGTGTCCAGAGAAATGGCCAGGTATGGGCTGTGGGAGCTGGAGGTGGGAAAACCCCCCATCTTTAGTAACCAGGTCCATCTCTACGGATTTCTTCTGTGTTTTTGCTACTTGCCTCATGTGCTTGGCCAGTGATGGGGTGGGTACTCAGACGTGGGTCGCAACTTGAAAATCTCTCTAGGAGTCGCAGACTCTAAGTGGTGTGGGGAGCCACAGGATGGGAAACTTACTCCTTGTTGGATGGGAGTACTCCTTGTTTGATGGGAGTTTCGAATTGGAAGTACGAAAACAAAATCTCTCTAGGAGTCGCAGACTTCAAGTGGTGCGGGGAGCCACAGTTTGGGAGTCTCCTTGTTTGATGGGATGTCTTTTCAAGTAGAGTTTGGGTTCATTCGCCAAGTGGACCATCAGTCGAGTGGCCGGCAGGGGAGCCAGGCCAGTCGGGCTGTGTATCCAATGCACATGCAAAGTCCGGGCTGAGTTCCTGGTGGGTCCAAAGCCAGACAACTGTTGTATTGTGTTCATTCCTCAAATGGACCACTGTGTTTAACCTCTAATCTGCATTACAGTTATGTAGCCATTTGGGGGGACCATACAGAGCTTTGTTTATGTTCAGTGAGTTAATAAATAAAGCCACACTGAAAAATCCCAATTCTGGTTCTGGACATTACAGTTATTGCTTCCTGTAGAGTTGGATTTACTTGGGTGCCCCTGTGCAGAGTAGTCAAACCTAGGTCTCTTGTGCCAGGTAACATAATCCTTCCCCGAACCCGTAGATAGACATATGTATATCCATGTTACAAAAAGGGACATATGCCTTACACTTATTTATGCAGATGATACAGTTCCTTACTCCTCTGGTTCCTCCCCCCCACCTGATCTGATGGCCAAACTTCAGCTGGACTTCGACAATGTCCAGCACTAGCTATGATCAAATCAACTGTCCCTCAATGCAAAAAAAAAAAATTGTCTCCATGACCTTTGACACTAGGCAGAAGCTCTTCAGCCTTACTGACCTCCACTCCTTCCATACCCTTGATTGGACCATGACTGATGATGTTCCCATCTCTAAGTACCTCAGGATCTGGCTTGATCAAAACCATGACTTTTCTGGGCATGTAGATGCCATCCACAAAAACTATACCCTAAACTAGGTGTATTATAGAGGAACTGTGGTTGCATCCCCCTGCCAGATAGTAGAGCCATTTTCTAGCAAATTATCCCCCATTTTTCACTATGGAGACATTGTCAACAGTGCTGCTTCTAAGTCCACCCTGACTAGACTGGATTCTCTCTTCCACTCCTTCTGTCACTTTACTTTGGACTGCCCACCCCACATCCACTGTTGCTCCCTTTATAGCTCCCTCTCCCTTCCCTCCCTTGAAGTCAGGTACCTCTATCATTGTACCTCATTTATCAATAAATTCTAACTTGGCTGTCACCCCTCTTACCTCACCTCTCTCTCCTCTCCCCTTCCCACTACACCCTTCATAACTCTGACTTCCACTTTCTAGCACTCCCTACTAGGTCATCCTCAGCTGGCCAGGCTGCCTTCTCCTACCACTCCCCCAAACTATGGAATTATCTCCCCTTCTCCATTTGTTGCATCTCATCCCTCTGCTTTCTCTCCTCTTTTCTCTTCATTTTCTCTTCTCACGTTCTACAACTGCACCTGACCCCCCTCAGCACCTCCTTTTCCCTTCTTCCACTCCCTCTACCTCTCCCACCCCTTATCTCCTTTCTCCTCTAATCTCTAACTCCTCAACCTAGCTCCTGCTGCCAACCACCATTCCCCCTACTTCAGACAGACTCTTCTTGAATATCTATTGGTTAGTTTCACAATCACCTGCCTCTATTTTCTGCACTTTGCACTTAATTTGCATCCCCTTGTCCTGGAGTTGCATCCTGCTATATTCATGCCAATGTACATATTTTGCTGAAATGCCTTCATTGTTGCTTGTTATATGATGTTTATTTGATGCTTAATTATGTTTTTACATGCTATGTAAATACTGTTCTTTGTCTTATTCATGACCCTCCTCTACACTCTCCCCCCAGGATGCATCTGGATATGAGTTGTTATCAGCTCAGTATGTCTTTCCTGGTGAAACGTTTGAAATAAATAAATAAATAAAGTAAAATAAATTGTGACTTTCTGAGATGCTTCTGAGAGGCAATACCAAAATCCAGTGTTTGCATCTAGTTTTGCAAGAAAGGTAGCATCCTCCAGTGTCTGTTCTAATGAGGGAAGGATTTACTTCCATATCTGATGGATTTATCCATCCTAGTCAGGTTCAAACATATTCAAATTGTGTGATCTAGTTGAGAAGACTGTTGTCATTCTGGTGCAGCACTCTAGACAGTTCTCCTTAATAGTAATTCTAATGTCCACCATTCAGGATAGTTTCTCTTTAATCTGCACTGTCTGTGCACCAGAATCCATTTGGGTGCTGTATGAGATGGTATGGCTCCCAATGTGAACTGGATATGACATTCCTCTTTGAGCTCTTCTAACCATTAAATAGTTCTGGAACCTCCACTGGCATTATGCCACACTGTCTAATATGGTGAAGGGATACCTTACCCCCTCCCTTTTGTTTATAGTGGCTTTGATTACTTCACACACATCCAGGGTGTTTTTTCCTAGCCCCATCAGGATTTTGCTTGCTTTTCTAAAAAGGATTGTCTGTCCTGTTCCAGACCATTTCTTGGACCTGACAACTCCAAAAAGAGAAATGTCTGGCTTATACTCTGGTACCTCATGTACCTTGTACACATAGGATTTTGTCTGAAACACACTATTAAGTGTCCCAATTAATAAAATGTGGCAGCTAGCAAATGTGTAGAGCTTGTGTGACCCTAATATGTTCTCTTCACGTGTTTCCATTCTTGGTAGAGGTGCCAAGAGATGGGATCTCAAGGTTAAAGGAAATAAGTAATTATAATTTAAAGCCATGATGGAGGACAGGGTGGAGGACTGAAGCAACAAAGGCAAGGGAGGTCTAGGGTGTTTAGTTTTATATAGTTGAGGGGCAGTAGTTAGCCCACTGTTCTACTGAACCATAGGCAAGTCTTTTAATTCGGTGTGGCAGTTGGCAAATGCGTAATGCAATGGTGACTGCTTGGCTGGCTTTCTTTTCTTCTTGTATTTCCACCTTTAATAGAGGTGCCAAGAGGTGGAATCTTGAAGCTAAAGAAAATAAGTAATTATAATTTAAAGCCCAAAATACAAACTATGACATGGAAATTAAACCACCTCCTCCACATCACAGAATAAAAATCTAAGGCACTCAAGACAGAAAAGCCCACTGAAGGTGATACCTCTGGGGACCCATGGTATTATGTCTGCCCTCCCTCTGAGCTTCCTTGGAGGAGATTTGCCTATATGCTTGTTGAAGTTCTGCTACGGGATCTCTGATATAAAGTTCATAGCCTAAGAAAGACTATCTTCCCAAGATTTCATTAATATGACCCAGGATATTTTTTCGTAGAAGCTATAGTAGTGGCTGCAGTCTGCAAGAAGTGACTAGAATAGTTGAGGGGTTCCAATCTTAGATGGCTGATGAGGATTCTTAGATGAGAAAGGAACCAAGATGTAGTGATGATTTTTTTTATAAGGGGGGAGGTACAGCTATTGATGATTAAACTTGATTAGCTATGAATTAGTCCAAAGTAACACTTGGTAATAGGTATGGTAATGATGTGAAATATTTTCTATCTCTGATAGTCAGTCTAAGAGTATGTGCATCAGACAGTATCTTACAAAGACTGGTAGTTGAGATATGAATATCTGGTGTAAATGTTAAAGAAGGGATTGAAATACACTGGATCTCTGATAGCTGTTGAAGGCTAAGCTGTGCAGCACATAATAAAACTTAACATGCACCACCATGACATGCACAGAAAAAAAAAGTCAATCTTCAGTCAGGTACTTCTTTTGATCACAATGGGGCCTATGCACAAAGGGTTGGATTGCCTACACAGTGCGGCAACCCTACATCAGAATGTTGTGCAGCAGGGAGACCAGCAGACCCCCGGTGGCATTCAAAGAAGGAGTGTACACCCCTTATGCATACATTCCCCTGGCCGATGATGCAACAATGCATTGCAGCCAGTCCTGGGGCATATTTGTGGGCATGTCTGCACTCTGTGCCATTCACAATGGTGCAGAGTGCCAGGAAAGGGGTTGCACATTATGGCAGCAGGGCCCTGCTGCATATTTTACATGCTCCCCCAAAAGTACCCCAGCAGGTCGCAGGATGACAGAGCCCCCACCTATCATGCTGCTCCAGCCATCTGGACTAACAGGGTAGGATGTGAGCAGCCATTCAGCACTCACCAATAAGCATGTATTAGTGCCTTCTCATGCCATCCCAGATTTCATGGCTCATGCAAAGCAGGGGATCCACTAAGGGACCCAGGAGTGGCATCCGATTGGATGCCTACCTGTATCCCTCGATCTCCCCCCCCCCATGATCATGCATCCCAGGGGGTGTGGCCACAGACAGGCAACCTTCAGGGGCATGGGTTTTGTATACAGCACACCTTGCGCTTGCCTGCGGATGTGTTGTAATGTAGGCCACGTAGCAAGAATTGTGGGTACCCGGCTCAAATTAGTGCACAGGCCCCAATGTGCTTTCTTTATTATGTGCAAAATGTGGCAGAGCAGATAGCAGCAAAGCAACTCAATGTTTGGCTTTTACAAAATCCTTTTAAAGAGTCATATATTGTTTGTTTTGTTACATTCCAATGCATTGCCATTAAACAGGAAGATCCTATATTCAAAAAGGCAACCCATTCAGACGTCACATTACCAAATTATGAGCAGTGCTCTGTGTTAGCATAAATAGTGATATAAGTGCATAACATGACTTAGAAATAAATATTAGAAGCATGAGTCCCTGTTGTTGCAAAAGCTCAATGCATATCACAGTTAATCACAAACCTGTACACAGATGAAGCGAACTGTGTTCATATATTAGTGTGGCAGAATACAGTATGACAATCGTCTTTCATCAGCAAAAATAAGGAGAAGCAGTTAGAATGATACTGTTAAGTAAAACACTATATATTGCCTAATCTCTGCAAGGGAGTATATACTTGCTATCAGTTTCCTCATTTCCTGTTAAACTCATACTTTAAGACTTATTTTTATCTAGTCCCTAGTTTTCCATCCTTGGGTTATGCAAAAATGCTACTCATATGCAGAGGTGTTGTTTGATGATTGCAAAAGTTATTCTAATTAATTATAACCTGTCTAGAACTGAATTTCCAAAAAGTGACTGCAGAAAGGGTATCAAATCAAAAGGACCAATAATTCCAGGCCATTGTTTTGCCTTCAAATTGTATATCCAATAAGCCTTGCTTTGAGAGAATAGCTTATCGTAGTCCCCTCCACTTTTGTTCTGGTGCGTACTATCTGTTCCCAGAAAGGAAACATCATTTGCCCCTCTCCCCCATTATCTAGACATATTTGGCAATACTATATTCCAAATTCTCTTATTTGATAGCATGGCAATACTCTCCCACTCAGATTTTGTGTTTGTGCCTCATTTTCACAATGTAAAGTGATCTTTATGAACAACTGGCCAAACTTATGACATCTTGTGTGCCACTAATGTCTCCCAATACCCGTCATACTATTTCATTTCATTTCATTTTTATGTTTGCTTGCACGTATGTGCAAGAAACATAGTGCCATCATCCGAGTTTTCAGAGGTGTGTCACCCCCTCTTCCAATTCAGTCAGTGTGTTGGCAGGCGCGGCCCCTGTCCACCAATGCATGCTGGAGCTGTCTATGACAAGCTCCAAAATGCAGTGGCATACAGTTGAAAGGTTAGCTACGCTTCAGTGAGCAGTGATCAGATATCGCTTGCTCATGCTCAGCTCCCCCTACACACACGCACGCATACTGCGTGCTCCCCCCCACACACACACACTCTATAGCCGACGGGGGTGCCCAATCCCCCATCGGCTGTGCTGCACTCCCTTCCCAAAGCCTTTCAAATGCCACGCTGGGTGCCCCCCAGCGTGGCAGCTCAATAGTATGGCTGATGGGGGTGCCCAATCCCCATCGGCTTCATGTCTCCCCCAATTGCAGGTTGCCGCTGGGAGCCACCCAACATGGCAACAGATGCCCTGGTCGATGGGGTGCCCAATCCCCGTCAACTCCCACCACCCCAGCCGTCCTTCACCACGCTGAGGAGCCCACCCAAGCGTGTAAGCGTCCAGCGTCGTCTTTTTTTTAAATCCCTGTAAAGAAAAAACGGTCCCACACAGTCTTCCTGCCCCTCCCACAATCCGCACCCACCCACTGTGCACCCTGCCTCCCACACCCCCTCACCCATACTTACCTCCAGAGCTCAGCGTGACAATCTTCGTGGACCGGAACACATCTGCACTCTTCAAAGCTGACCACGAACTGAGGAAATGTCGGTACGCTGTATAATGGGATAAATAGGGTTTTTTCAACTTTGTTGCATATCTCAGGCATTTTTTGGAATTTTTGCAACAAATTTTCAACATGGGGTTTTTGGGACCCCTTCTCATGAGTGATGTCACTGTCATGGCGTTATTCAGACCCACAGGGTGATTTCGCAGTCACTGCGCGAAATCACCTTTCGGGCCTGATTAACAAAACGACACTGCCAGTGTTCATAAGGTGGGCTCTCAAGAAGCCTATTTTGAAAATTTGGTGGAAAAATTCAAAAAAAATGTTCTACGAGCGTGCGTTGCGCAGTTCCTATGCAGGCTCGTAAGTTCGTGGAATTTTCTATATTTTTCCAGATTTTCAACATTGCCATTTTAACATACCTTCTATGAGTAGTACAGCTGTCATTTTTCACATCTCACCCAAAACGTGTTTCTGCTTCAGTGAGCTCTAATGGCGCAGTTGGTGTCTGAAATCAATGTACGGGACAAATTAAGAAAATCACAGTGACACTGTTCATGAGCAGAGGTCTTAAAATGGCTATGTTGAAATTTGGTGAAAAAATTCCAAAAATGACTGTTTCTGACGTCGTTGTACAGTTCCTACCTGCATTTCGTAAGTTCACGAATTTTCAAGATTTTCCTCCAGATTTTCAACACTGCCATTTTAACATACCTTCTTGAGTAGTACAGCTGTCATTTTCACATCTCACTCTAATGTGCTCGCTTCAATGAGCATAAATGGCTTATCGTGTGCGAAATCAATGTATGGGACAAATTAAGAAAATCACAGTGACACTGTTCATGAGCAAAGGTCTTGAAATGGCTATGTTGAAAATTTGGTGAAAAAATTCCAAAAAATGGCTATTTCTGACGTGCATTACGCGGCGGTTCCTATGCTGCGCTTCGTAAGTTCGCGGTACCAACATTTTCCTCCAGATTTTCAACATTGCTATTTTACCACACCTCCTTATGAGCATATGAGCAGTACAGCTGTCATTTTTTTTTATATCTTGCCCAAATGTGTTTCATTTATGTAGCGCACAATGGCGCAGTCGGTGTGCGAAATCAATGTATGGGACACATTAAGAAAATCACAGTGACACTGTTCATGAGCAGAGGTCTTAAAATGGCTATGTTGAAAATTTGGTGAAAACAATTCCTAAAAATGACTGTTTTATGAGCGTGCGTTGCGCAGTTCCTATGCATGCTCGTAAGTTTGCGAATTTAATATTTTCACTCCAGATTTTCAACATTGCCATTTTATTACACTTCCTTATGAACAGTACAGCTGCCATTTTTCATATGTCACCCAAAATGTGTTTTCACACATGTAGCGCACAATGGTGCTGTTGGTGTGCGAAAGCAATGTTTGGGACAGATTAAGAAAATCACAGTTACACTGTTCATGAGCAGAGGTCTTAAAATGGCTATGTTGAAAATTTGGTGACAAAACTCCATAACATGACTGTGTTACGAGTGAGCATTGCGCAGTTTCCACGCACCCTCGTAAGTTCATGATTTGTAATATTTTCAGTCCAGATTTTCACCAGTGGCATTTTTCCACACTTCCCTATGAACAGTACAGCTGTCATTTTTCACAACATGGCTGAAGTGTGTTTTCACACTTTCAGCGCAGTGATGTGTGGTCGCTGTGGGAAATCATTGTTCGGGACAGATAAAGAAAATCACAGTGACACTGTTCATGATCGGAGGCACCAAAATGCCTGAGTTGACAATCTGCTGTAAAAAATCCCCAACCTAATTATATTTATTTATTTATTTTGCTTTTGGTGACCGGGTAAGTGCACTAGGCAAACAATGCCTATTTTCAGGCACGACCTGAGAGAAAACATTTTACAGACAAACAATAAACATGTGACGCAGCACATGGAGGCAGTACAAAACAGGATAAAAACAGTGTGTAATAAGTACATTGACATTCTGAATACTGAAGGTTAGGTATTACGGGTGTGCGTTGCACAGTTTCTATGTATGCTCGTGACTTCACCATTTTTTTTTATATTTTTCTGCAGATTTGCAACATTGCCATTTTTTACACCTCTCCATGAACAGTACAGCTGTCATTTTTTACATCCTGTTCGGAATGTTTTTGCACCTGTGGTGCTAAATGCCGTAGTCGCTGTGCATAAGCAGCTGTCGGCTAACAAACTGATACTCCCCCTGTTCATGAGGTGGGATCACAAAAAAAACATGTTGAAAATTTGGAGTGAAAATACCAATGAATGCCTGAGGCGTAGGGTTTCCAACCATAACACCCAACCCTGTAGAGAATGACAGGCATCAGGGGTGTGACTTGGGATTCTTGCCTGTAATGCTCATACCATTCCACACCCTGCAGCCAGTGAGAGGCATTGAGGTATGCCTTGGACTCTTCGGCCCCAAAGTTCACCCCATTCTCCTATATCGCACCCATCTCACTGTATTTCCTAACGGAATGGGGTGCGCATAAGGGCCAAAGACCCCAGGGAACACCGTGACACTTGTCAGTGTCTGCAGGGTGGGGTGTGGTGAAATGGCGAGGCCGTTATGCCTGACGACCCAGAGGCACAGCCCAATGCCTGTCACTCTCGGCAGGATGGTGGTGGGGTTGGCTTCAGTTCAATACTTCACTGCCATTCCTATTACGCAGCTCTGTAACTTCTACACTACCACTGCCAATGACAGCAAGCAAACATTCGGCATTGACAAATGCTTGTTATTTTATA
This sequence comes from Neoceratodus forsteri, assembly GCA_016271365.2. Lineage (NCBI taxonomy): Eukaryota > Metazoa > Chordata > Ceratodontiformes > Ceratodontidae > Neoceratodus > Neoceratodus forsteri. The sequence goes on along the minus strand of CM057451.1, from coordinate 808,337,610 downwards.
CTGGAAAAGCATGTGGGCAAATTGTTCATTTTCACAAGCGTTCAGTTGTCCAGTTGTAACAGAGGTGGAGATATATACACTTTATATAACAAGCACACAGTTATAAATATACAATGTGAGACAAAATGAATGAATGAATAAAATGTATATTTATACAGGTAAAATTAATTGTCAGGGTAAAATCCTAATTACAACAAAAAGTATGAAGCAGGATAATTAGGCACAAACACAGGGTGAATTATATACAATAAAATACAATTTCATACATAGTGTGAAAAGGAAAAGGCTTGTCTACAGCAACTACAATAGTAACAGCAAGTCTATATGTGCTATGTACAAATTTACATAAGTAAACCTAAGGGAAGGGGTAGGAAAAATGAACCAGAGAAATGCTTAGAAGGGGAGGGAGGCATAGAAACAATGAGGTGGACAGGATTAGAGAAAATGAAGCTTTAGAGAGCATGATCGAATATACTAGCAGAAATTGTAGGAATTATTTGTACAGGCACCCTTTAGGATTGTCCTGGGCAGTAGTTAAGAATCTGAGATATACTACCTAGGACAGCTACAGGGGGGGTTGTTGAGCAGGTGCTCCTTCAGTTTAATCTTAAAAGTACTGAGGGAGGGGCTGCTCCCATGGTTAGGTGGAAGAGTGTTAAAAAGCTTGGAACCTCTGTAGGTAATCGATCTGTGCCCCAAAGAATTGTTGCAGTAAGGGACCCAAAAAGGTGATGTGGTAGAGTTCCTAGTGAGCCGAGTGGGGTAAGCCTTCTTGGAAAGAGAGAAGGTACTTTGTGGTAGATGGTTGTTGAGGATTTTGTAGAGAAACGTGGAAGCCTTCCATGTGAACCTGTCTTCTCGGAAGAACTAGTGTACTGTCTCGTAGAGAGCATAGCTATGGGTATGACAGGGGAGCCCAATAACAAATCTGATAATGTTATTGTATGCCGTTTTGAGCTTATTGAATGTGACAGAATTATTTAGAGGGGAGTAGATGATGGATCCATAGTCTAGGAGAGGTAGGAGTAAGCTGGAAGCCAGCCTACTTCTAGATTCAGGGATGAGGAATTGCCTGATCCTGTAGAGGAGTCCAAGTCTCTGGTGAATTTTGTTTATTAATTGTGTTATGTGTGGGTCGAAGGAGAGGTGCTTGTCCAGTGTTAGGCCAAGGTATTTAAATTTGTGAACCAGCTCAATGATCATGCCATCATTATCTTGGAGGGTGAAATTGAAATTAGATGGTTTATGCATGGCGGCCAAAAACATACATTTAGTTTGTTTAGAGCCCGTGACCATTTCTTGAGTGGTGAACTAAGAGTGAAGGCTGTGAAAATCTGTTTGAAGTTTGAAGAGAAGGGTGGAAGGGTTAGTGTCCTTACAGTATAAGGTGGTGTTATCTGCATATAGGATGTTGTTGATATGTGAACAGACAGAAGGTATGTTGTTAATAAACAGAGAAAAAAGGAGGGGCCCAAGTATGGACTCTTGTGGAACTCCATACTTAATAAGCCAGTCAGACGAAGTATGTTCCTCAATAACTGTTTTGTGGTACCTCGAGTGGAGATAGTTACCAAACCAATTGACTGTGTTTATAGAGAAATTCAAGAGGGCAAGGGTAGTTTGCAGTAGGTTGTAGTCCACCATGTTGAAAGCCTTGTTAAGGTCCATAAAGACAGAACCCGTGTAAAGACCGTCATCCATGACCCTGTAAACGTCCTGTGTGAACCTAACGAGAGTGGATTCTGTGTTGTGTTTAGCCCTAAAGCCATGTTGAGGTGGCTTAGCCAGCGAACAGAATGGCAGCTTGATTCACGAGGAGCAGCGAGCAGACTACATTATCCAACATTTACACTGCTGAGCCGGCTACTAACCGACAACAAAGCAATATCCTAAATACTCCTGCTTTTAACTACAAGGGCATACCTTTTTTCCCCTGATCTGGAAACCTCTTTCATCCGTCGCATAGCTTTGAACAAATTGGCCTGCAATACGATGGCGGCGCAGGGTCCAACTCTCGATCTCAGCCACAATAATATTATGTTTGAGAAGATGCTGAGATGCATGGATGAGTTAACCGCGGCATCCCATCATACGACGGCGGGAATTCAGAATTTGACTGGCCACCTAACGCACATAGAGCATTAAGCGCAAACCCACAAGTTGGCCATTGAGGAGATCCGAGGAGTTCAAAGGGAACAGCAAACTACCATCAATTTACTCCTGGCAAAGGTGGACGACTTGGAAAATCATAGCAGGAGAAATATTTTGAGGGTGCTAGGGTTCCCAGAGGGCATGGAAAAAAAGAGACACTGTCCGTTTTCTAAAACAAGCCCTACCCAAAATCTTGGGCCTGGCAGCAGAATTCCACCTGGAAATCGAGCTGGCTCATCAGTCCCTCACTCCAGCTCCTCAGAAAGGGGAGAAACCACCGCCCATTCTTATGAAGCTGTTCGCCTATAAAACAAGACAAGACATATTGCTGCGCTCTAGAGAGGTGGGGCGCTTGAACTGGCAGGGACACCCCATTTCAATTTATCAGGATTTCTCCAAGAAATTGTCAAACAAATGAAGGGAGTATACGCCAGCCCACCACACTATGCAGAAACTGGGCATACAATACTCCTTGCATTACCCGGCCACCATGCGCATCATTCAGAATGGGGTCCCATCTTTTCTTTGAGACACTGTGGCACTTGAAGCTTTCCTCGATCAGCAATCTGGAGATGGCCCCCCCCCAGAACACTAGCCCTGCAGATAACCTGGACCCCGAAGACATGCTGTTGGGTGAGGAACCAAAAAGCCAAGAAGAACTCCCTCGGCACAGCAGGAAACGAATGGCCAGGGTGAACCACAAGTGTAGAGATCATCCCATGTTACGGGTAGGCCCTATACCTCAAGAGGCAGACAAAGAACAACAGAGGGAGGAGAGCACAGCCCTGGTGAGGTACATGACTAAAAAACCCTTACAACATCCTGAGCTCTCCTTTGCCAAACACCAGAGTTCTGCATCCAGAGGAAGGCTCCTTGCCTGAATTGCTCTCCCATACCTCCGCGCCAACGATGCCAGAAAGCCGAACAGAACGGAACGAAGCCTCAGGCCTACCAGTGATGCAGCTGTCTTCAGGATCAGCACCTGACTGCCAAGATTTGGGCCCAGTCGAGACGGAATCTCCAGCACGATCCTGGAGCCCTGTGGTAGCCACCCTGGAACAGAGATAACCTTATTAGATAAGTACTCTCCTTAAGGTTTGTCACTTTCTGGGTTAAATGGTGTTTAGGGGGTGCTCCCTTTTATTTTGCCTAAGGTGTTAAAAACTGTCAGTAACTTGATGTCAGGAGATCACAAGACACTGGGACTTTCGCCTTTGAGGCGCCTTGATCTCCTGACCACCTGGGTCATCCCCTAGCACATAAGATGGGGAGATGGGGTGTAGGAGGGATCTCATGGGCAAAAAGAAGAGTAAAAACCATGCGTCTTACAGAGGGGTACTGTTTCTAAGGACTAAGCTAGGGTAAATCTCACAAACAGGTGCTAAGCAAAACTCATGTCTCAAAATACCCCATCTCCTTGGCAATGCTGGCTGAGAATCCCTGGCAATGGATGACGAATTCTGAGAACACCGATGGGGGAACATTTATTTACCCCCAGGGCTGACCCTGCCCACCCATCTAGAAGGACCTCCATTTTATGCGGGACCTTCCTGTATGGACCACCCATGACCCCCCCATGGTCCCAGACTCAATCCGGCAAAGGAGTTCATATTTCTACTCCTCAGACCTACGGAGTCCATTATAAGCTTGAATCAAGGTTAGTGCTGTCAGGTGAAGCAAACTCTCTATCCCTCTGCTAGCTGCCATACCTCTCTATTATGTTGAGAGGTACAAAAGTTAACAGACCAAAGAGATACGTAGCCACCACGCCCACAGGAACCACCCAGCAGATCTTGCTTGACCAACCTGGAGAGGCGATCACATATGCTGGACAGCTCCAACTGGGCACGATAGTGCAGATAGTATATATGTTTCATGATTGGTTTGTGTTTAATGTTCTAGTGGAATGGTTATGCCTACCCAGCAATAGAAGTGTTTATCTTTTGGAAGGCATACAATTTCAGGAGACAATCTTACATACAAGTTGGCAACACTCCAATGGTACTACCCAGGTGCCACTCTTGGCTCACTACGTAATTTCTGATGTAATGCCCCAGAATGAGGCCCCGCACTACCAAGTCAATTTGATACCTACGTCACAACTCACCAAAGCCCCTTATTGTTCCCAAACAAGGCTTCTAATACCTACCCCTATAGGAGCTATGGGTCACTTTCCAATCCCTGGTCAGCTGGGCAGCCTGGCATCCCAACCTATGCTTCCCGTAAGATGACACCTCTTCCTCTTTACTGTTTTTTTGCCGCTGCCTAGACTCCTACTTTCCCCCGATACCCTTGACTATGGCTAATCTGAAATGTAACACTTGGAACGTGAGAAGGCTGAATACACCAGTGGAGAGGAAAAAGGTGCTAACATATCTGAAATGAGCTAAAATCCAGGTTGCCTTTCTACAGGAGACAAAACTCACTAGGAAAGATCATGAGCTCCTTAAAAAAGATTGGGTGGGGCTGGAAATTCACACTTCCTCACCAACTAAAAAACGTGGGGTAGCTGTTCTCCTACACAAACATTTGCAATGGTCTCTTATCATGTCTAAGGCTGACCCACAAGGTAGATGGTGTTTGGAATCTTCCAAACCCCCACAGGTCCCATCCTGCTAGGGAATCTTTATGGTCCCAATGAGGATGACCCAGCCATTTTTCACCACGTTTCTCAAACCCTCCTTAACATGAATCAAAGTGGACTACCAATCATAATGGGGGGTGGGATTTCAACCTGGCTTTAGATCCCTTATTAGATAAGAATATTGCCGGAGGGGGAGTCCACATGAGAGGGGATGAAGAGCCCTACTGAGTTGGATGTAGGACCAAGGCTTGGTAGACATATGGAGAGTACTGAATCCTAGAGGACGGGACTATTCTTATTACTCCGCAGTACACAGAACCTATAGCCACATTGACTTCCTATTAACTTCCCCCCAGATCACACAGTCTACTCTAGCATCCGACATACTACCTATCATGATCTCTGACCATGCTCCAATACAGCTGGATATGCTCTGGGGTCCACCCACTCCCACATTGACTTCCTGGAGTCTTGACCTCTTGTTAGTCAAGGACACTGAATTCCTGCAATGGGCCTGAGCTGAAGTAGAGCTGTTTTTCCAGGAAAACCCTGCCCAGGACACCATGGCAGGGACCAGATGGGAGGCTTTCAATGCCACGATGAGAGGGAAGATAATGGGATATGCGGGTGCTAGGAGATGGCATAGGGAATAAAGACTTAATGACCTAGAGGTTGACCTCCGTATCGCGGAACGCCAACACAAAGAGCAGGGAGGGAAGACCCAAAAAGAATCCCTCAGACAGAGGATAATAGGCCTCCATATGGAAATTAACTCCCTTCTCTCAAGGCGGGTGGAAATCTCCATTTTGAGTTTGAAATATAAGTACTGGGAGGGGGAGAAAAAGGGGGGAAAGTTATAGCTTACAGGTTGTGGATGCAACAAATGGAAAGACGTATTGCTGGACTGAAAGATACCACCGGAGCAATATGCACCAAAGAAGCTGATCTGAATGAGGTTATGGCAACGTATTATTCCTCCCTATACACTCCTTCTAGAGAGGCACACCCACAGGCAACGCATGCCTACCTTGAATCTGTATACCTTCCCACTATAACCACGCAACAGGCTCAACAACTGGATGCCCCACTTACCATAGTAGAGGTTAAATCAGCTCTACTTTCCCTTAAATCAGGGAAGGCTCCCGGAGGTGATGGCTATTCAACTGAATTCTGGCAGGCCCTAGCCGATATTATTGTCCCCCCTTTATGTCAGACTTATGTTGAAGTAGAAATGCTTGGGACCCTCCCCCCCCCCACCATGCGGGAGGCAACGATTACAGTGCTGCCAAAAAAAGGGAAAGACCCTACATCCCCAGATAGCTACCATCCAATATTCCTCCTCAACGTTGACAGTAAGATCCTCACCAAAGCTATGGCCCTCAGACTAGGACCTCTATTACCGCAGCTCATACACCCCTCCCAAGTGGGGTTTGTCCCAGGTAGTTATAGTGTGGGTCACATCAGGACTCTCACTAATCTGACCCAGATAGCTCAGCAACTCCCAACCTCAGTGGCAGCGATAGCCATAGACTTCGAAAAGGCTTTTGATTCCCTTGAATGGGACTACCTACATGCCGTCCTCGAACACCTGGGCATAGGACCTCGCTTTAGGGCATGGGTAGCAGCTATATATAGCTCTCCTACAGCCCGAGTATTGACTAATTCCACCTTATCTCCTTCCTTTGGCCTAGCCCGGGGTACTAGACAGGGATGCCCTCTCTCCCCCTTACTGTTTGTCCTAGCAGTGGAACCACTGGCAATAACCCTTAGGGACAGTATGAGTATACGAGGGATCCTAGCAGGCAACAGACAATATACCACGCTCATGTATGCAGATGACCTTCTAGTCCTGCTAGCGGATGTACCCTCGGCACTGCCCCTATTGCTCAATACCCTTCACTGTTTCCACACACTATCAGGCCTCCGTCTTAATCAAACTAAAACTGAGGCACTCCCCTGAATCCCAGATGCACTCCCCAATCACTAGGTAACACTGGTTTAAAGTGGGCTGGAGACAGTGTCACCTACCTAAGAATTGATTTTACTACCACTCTTTCCAAAATATGGGATCGCAATCTCCATCCCCTTCTATTAGACATGAAAGAGGACATGGCTAGATGGTCCAAACTACACTTAACCTTAGCAGGAAAGGTAACAGCGATTAAAATGATCTTAGCCCCCAAAATGTTTTATATCCTAGCACACATCCCTCTCTCCCTCCCCCAATGTTGGACTCAGAGGATCGATAAGGCTGTTGGTCAATTCCTATGGGAAGGGAAATGCCCAAGGTATAGCAGGAACAAACTTCGAGCTCACTGGAGCCTAGGGAGGTGGTGTCTCCCGTGGTTTGAGGATTATAAATGGACCTTTCATATGACACATTCACTACACTGGTTACGGGGAAACAGTACCTCCAGACCCCAATGGGTAGACATAGAGCTGGCTGTCAGTCAACAGACATCTCTATCACTCCTGATCTATAATACCCCCTCTAAAGGACTCAAATTGTACCCCACCATAGGAGCATCATTACAGTGTTGGACCAAGATATGGAGAAGGCTTAGAATGACCCTTGCCCCAGTTAAGCTAACCCCCTATGGGGAAATGGGAGACTGTGTATAGATAACAAACAGATACACTGGAAAGGGTGGTTCGATAGGGGAATATCTATGATAGAGGACATTATGGCCCCTACATCTATGGTGGTAGACACCTTTACCAACTTGCAAGCCAAATGGTCACTCCCTGCCTCAGACTTCTGGAGGTACTTACAAATCCGCAGTTCAGTCCGTACCTATGTCTCCCAACAACCACGGGGTTAAACTCAGATCATACCCCTTTGGTAGAAAAAAAATAGGGGCTTAGCTAGCTCTGTTTATGCAACCTTGAGAGACACTCTACCCAGCCAAACAGAAAAATCCAAACACAAGTGGGAAACTGCCCTGAACATTGAGCTTACAGACCAACAGTGGAAGGAATGTTGGAGTACTGCTCACAAGTACTTTACTGATATGAAGAGTAAATTAATCCAGAATAAGATCCTCCACTCTTGGTACCGCACACCTGTGGTACTCCATAAGTCAGGTGTGTTACAATCCAATCTGTGTTGGAAATGTCACTCCCAACTAGGGGATCTCCTTCATATCCTATGGGAGTGCCCCTTAGTGCAGAAAACCTGGGACTATATTTGTGATACAGGAACTAAAGTCCTGCAAAAACCTATTCTCGGGTCTTTTCCCCTCCTTCTTTTGGGTTTGAGATCCGAAGCACCCCACCTTCGTGATATGGACCACCGTTGGCTAGCTCTTTGTGCTATGCAGGCCAAACGCCTACTGCTCTGTAGATGGAAAACAACAGAGATCCCTAGTGCACAGGAACTCCTGGCATCCATGGTCCAGATAGCTGCCTTGGACTTAGTGAGAGACTCTATGGAAATCTATATACAATGTTGGACCCCCTTTACTAGATATGCTACCCCCAACACAGGAGTAGGCTGAAAATGTAAATAAACGACTGATTGCTTGTTGTCTGAACATTAGCTGGGAATCATTTTGACCCACTTATCTGTAACCTAAATCAATGTGTGGTGTTTACTGTTCCTGTTATTGTATATAGTTATATTATTTAGTATATAGAATAGTGGTTCTTTCTGTTTGATTTCATTTAGAGTGTCAGAAGCCTAGACTACACCCAATCCTCACAGAGAACCAAGATACTAACTAGTGGAGCATGGAAGCCGTGTCCCTCCATTTCGACAAGGTTAACCTCCTTACAGTGTCCGGTATGTGCATGTTAACACCCGTTTTGTATCACTGATCAAGCTGACAGAGTTGTCTATGTAACCAACAACTCCTTACATTTTTTTCTTTCGTCCTGACTGGATCTTGCTTTTTGTATGTTGAAAAAGCCAATAAACAACTTAACAGTAAAAAAAAAGCCATGTTGAGCCTTAGTCAGATGTCATATTTGTTTAAGTGCTCAGTGGTTTGAGATTTAACTCGTTTTTCCATTATCTATTTTTTTTTGAGGGGGGTGAGATGGGCTTGTAATTGCTTACTTTCTGTTTAGAACCAGCTTTATGAAGAGGTCTGAAGGTGGCAGTTTTCCAGGCCACAGGCAGGGTACCAGAACAGAGGGATAAATTCAGAATAATGCTGAGAGAGGTGGCAATGTCCTTCATTACGAGTTTTAGGATGTGAAAATCAAGACCATCAGGACCAGTGTTGGGTCTAGGGTTGTTTTTTCTTATAAGTTTTATGGTATCAGTGGTGAGACAGCCTTGAAATAGAAAGTGGGGTAGGAAGCTTTCGGGGAAGGGGCGGGTAGAGGAAGCTGCTTGGGGGCAACATAAAAGGGAGGGGCTTGTACTTGTCAAAGTCCCTAAAAAAGGAATTAAACAAGCTAGCCACTCATGTTGGGTCATTTGTTAATTTCCCTTCTGTCATAAATGTAATCTGCTCTCACTTTTTGTCTTTACCCAACAGGGAGTTTAATGCCCCTCAGAGTTTTTGGAATTTGCACTATTGTATAGCTGACTGTTCTTAAGGTGGTTGATTTTTGCAGAATAACCCGCTGGCTTGAATCTGTCACAGAGTGTTTTATACTCTTGGGTGAGAATGGGAGAGGGTGATTTCCTGTACCTAGCCCAAGCCTTGTCTCTGCCAATTCATACTTTTGAGGAGGTCTGGTGTGATCCACTCGCTAGATCGCCCAAGGACTCTAATCTTCTTTAAAGGGATGAGGATGAGGTGTATGTTTTTAATATCAGATGTGAAGGACCAGTCAGCTGATTTGAATGCATGAGAGAGTTCTTCTATGTTTGCTTTTTTAATTGTCTCGTAAAGATGTAGTTAGGAGCAGATTTAGGGGCTCTGGCTGACCAGTGACGAAAAACAGCAGTGTTTGCTAATGGAGTCGGGGAGAACACCCGAGGCTGTGACTCTGGTGGGATTTGAAGCTATGATCCAGTCAATGGTAAAGCTGTTTCTCATTTTATAATTTGCTCTGGTGGGGTGGCTATTATTTGGTACAGCCCAGTGCTGGCAAGAAGTCCTTTGGCGCAGTTGGACTGGCTGCTGTCCCAGTTTAGATTAAAATCCCCTAATATGATCCTTTTCCTATTACTTGAGAAGGAAGGCTTGTTTGAGAGAAGGGATTCAAGCTCAACAAATGGTGTTCCAGGGGTAGATAGACAGATGTGATAGTTAAAATGTTTTTTTTTCCTATGATTAGATTTTATGAGAGGGATTCAGCTTAATTTCAGCATCCAGGTGTAGCTTGGTGTACGAGAGCCTCTCTGATATAAAGAACAGGCAGCTGCCTCCTATTTTTTCTATCTTTTCTAAAAAGAGAATAGCCTTTGAGTGTGATTTCACGCAAGGAAACTTTGGGGGTTAGCCAGGTCTCTGAGAGGACGATGATGTAAAAATTGTTGTATTCAACCCAGGCTTCAAAGGGGGTTTTCTTAGCTAGAACACTTTGAATGTTGAGGTGGGCAACGCTGATACATTTCTTGTCATGGCCATTGGGGGGGGGTTGGGGTGAGGTCAGGGTGCTGGTCCTGGGTTGGGGTGAACGGAGCCAGAGAGGAGGAGAAGGAGAAATATAAGATGAGTTAGCCTCCAGTTTTTGCATAGTCACTATAGCGTATCACTGTCCACCTGTCGGATGCATTTGTCAATAGGGGGCAGCAGAACAGTGTGAGGCAGCAGTGTTGTGTGTAGTGAGTGATAGGAGAGTGCACTATGTCTCTGACTAAGCTGAGCATACTTGGGAGGATGGAAGACTTTGGGATCCGAGAGCTAACAATTCCCGTGCATGCCAAGCATCCAGAATCCAGCCAGAAACGGACACTGTCAACATATGGAGCCCCAATTGGAAGTATCTGAAATGTGAGGGAGGGGATGGAAGAGCTTGGCAGAAAGGCTTAATGGTAGAGAAGAAATAAAGGGAGAATTTGTGTGAGTGCAATCATTGTCGAACAGAGGAAATTTGCATACTAGGCTAGGGGACAGGAATTAAGGAGTTCTGTTAAATAGAACCTGGAGTAGGGGTGAAGATTAGGATTTCCTCAGTCAGAGCAATCTAAATGAGAGACATCAAAAATAGGTTTCAGTGCATCATTGTGCAACCAATGCAAATACATGACATCTAAACCTTTGATGTTAATAGCTGATTAAGGAGTGGGGGAGATTGAGTAGGTACAAACTACTGGGCAGTATGTATGACAAGGGAGCAGTAGGCAGTCAGAAGTAGAAGAGGGTGAAAACGTTCATAGGTAACCACAGTTGGTGTGCGTTTATTGGTATTAACCAATGTTGGTTTGGATGGCTGGCTGAAATGGCTGACTAAAATGCTCCCCTAGCATCCAGTGAGTATAAGAAACCAATTGAAAATTGAGGAGATAGAAAAAACTCACAAGCCACCAATAGGAGGGAACAACTATAGCTATAAAAGCAAGTGTTCAGATTGGGCAGAAGAGGGGGATGGGTGGGGAGACAATGCCAAGTGACATTGGAAAAATACAGGAGAAGGGCGTTGTGTCCATTCTGTTCCTGGCAGCTGTGCGCATGCCTGATTCAGCTGATGGGCGGGCAAGGACCAGCTCCAGTTGCAATGGCCACAGAATGGTTAGCCTGTGGGGAGGGAGGAGTCTGAGGAGGAGGAAAGGACAACAATTAAAATAAATAGCTGGTGGGGGGGTCTTGGGGAGGAGAAGAGGGGACACAGGAAAAATAGGTAGCAGGTGGGGAGGGAGGGATAGCTCAGATTACTTTGCAGGACAGAGGAGCAAGAATAGTGAATTAACTTAAACAAGGAGCATGTGAATTTAAACAAAAGAGGGAACAAGTGAAATTAAACATAGGAGAAACAGCAGAAACAAGGACCAAGTGAATTAAGTAGAATGGAGCTATCAATTGACTTACACTAAGCTTTCATTAAAACAGGCATATTAGACCAGAGAATTCAAATTAGGGAGGAAAGCAAAATAGAATTTTTTCATTGAAAAAACAACAAAATACAGTGCTGAATTGATTAGTTCTGAACACACTGACAAAAAAAGTTAAAAGTTGTTCAGCAAGGTAAGTTCATGATACAATTAAAGCAGCAGAGCAAAAATTTAAGAAAAAGCACCGAAATTCAAACAGGAGAAGAGTGCTGTCTTCATTCTGTGCCTGGCAGCTGTCCACATACCTGGTTCAGCTGATGGGTGGGTGAGGAGTAGCTCCGGCAGCTATGACCGCAGAAAGGTTAGCCTGTGGTGAGGAAGGGTGTCTGGTTCAGCTGATGGGCAGGCGAGGAGCAGCTTCAGCTGCAGAAAGGTTAGCCCGTGGGGTGGGAGGGTGTCTGGTTCAGGTGATGAGTGGGCGAGGATCAGCTCCAGTGGCTAAGGCCACAGAAAGGTTAGCCCATGCAGAGCGAGGGTGTCTGATTCAGCTGATGGGTAGGTGAGGAGCAGCTCCAGCAGCTACAGCCACAGAAAGGTTAGCCCGTGGGAAGGGAAGGTGTCTGGTTCAGCTGATGGTTGGGCAAGGAGCAGCTCTGGTGGCTATGGCTGTAGAAAAGTTAGCCCATGGGGAGGAGGATGTCTGGTTCAGCTGATGGGCTGTGAGGGTTCAGAAATTCATTGCTGTGATACTGTGATAAACTGTAATATGCTTTTACTTGTTTGTCACAACAGAGATTCATGCTTTTAATATTTACTGGTTTTTAATTCACTTTAAAGAGCTAGTAGAACCAAAAATAGCAGACAGGAAAATGTTACAAATTTTAAGAAGGAGCAGTTGTTAACTTTTTATTTCTGAAGTATGTTTCTTGTTCTGTTTGCTCATCAGAAAGTTTATTGTGTGACAGTATTATGCTGGATGTGTGGAATCGCACTCTGTCTGGCAGCTGGCATATCTAGTTCTATTCTCCCACTACATCATCACATTGTGACCTCACTCACTGTGACATCACAGGTGACTGACCTGGCAGGTACTGAGTCACTCTTCCTGAGCAGCTGTAATGTCACAATCAGCGAGGTCATAATGCTAATGATGTAGTGGGGGGGAACAGAACTAAATATGTCATGCGGCTGCCAGGCAAAGTGTTACTCCAGAGATCAACAACTACTAACATCTGGTAAAAAAATATTTTGTTTACCTAAAGGGAAAAGAAAAAAGCACCTTAGATATAAAAGTTAATAGCCAACTGCTTTTAAAAAAACTAATATTAATTTTAGGCAGTATGCTAGCTCTATAAATACATGTATCAATATTGTTTCTAGCACAGAACACTTTCCATCATTGGGTAATGTGACATGTGAGTTTAATAGAAAATTAGGTAACTGATAGCTGGTATAGTCTCATGTAGGGATTAGGCAATATATAAGTTTCCACGTTACAGTATGAGTCTAACTGCTTCTCTTTATTTTTGCAGATGTAGCTAAAAGTTGGTTGTCATATCGTCCCACACTGATACATGAACAGTCTGCTTCTTTGTTTTTCTTGTCTGAATTTACTTTATGCACTTATATCACCATTTTTGGGCAATGTGACATTTAATGGGTGGGTGTTTTGAATGCAGGAACTTCCACTTTAAGGGCGCTGTATTTAAATGACACAAAACTGAATATATGACTCTTGAAAAAAAAAAAGCATTTAGTAAATGTGAAACATAGGGTCCAATTCCAAGATGCATTACGCATGGTGCATGGTGGATTACGCCAAACCCCATGGCATAAATCGCAACTTGCACCATGCATTACACAGGCTGCAATTCCAAAAAGCACCTTGCACCGTGCTATATGCGGGTTGTGACAAATGTGGGTTACGCCACCCACTACGCCCGCAACCTGCAGCTGCATGGTGCAAGAAGCTGCCCCAGTGACACTGAGGGTTGAGGCGCTGGACACCACACCTCGCGCCACGCTGGCGACTTGGGATTCGGGAGCAGACTGGGGTTGCTAGGGGTCGGCAGGGGCAGGGGAGGATTGAGCATCCGGAGGACTGCTCTCCTCTCCTGGGGTGGGTTAGGAGTGCCTATTGCCGCACTAGTGGCCCCCAGTGGAGACTGGAGGGTAGCAGTGCCGGAGGACCAAAATATGGGTTGGGAGAGGCAGACGACCTGTGTACATGCATGGGAGCATGCACGATACCTGTTGGATGTCTTTGCATGTCCTCTCCCTAGGGGAACCACTCACGCAGGAAAATCCTTTCCCGGCAGCAGTACGATAGCCACCGACAGATGACCAGATTTGGTGGGCCAGGCAAAGCCTGATGGTTAGGATGGGGCTCAGAGTGATTCCAGTCTCCTCCCCAGTTCCCCCCTCACTGGGGAGGCCCTGCTGTAAAGGGCAAGCTGTGGTCCTCTTCGCCTCAGCAGTTGTGGTGGAGGTTGGCTCCTCCAATGATCTGTTGAGCATCAGTGTACATGGCCTGAAATGGGGTAAGTACTCCCCAGCTACAGTGGAGTGCATAAAAGAAAGTTAACAAAAAAAACTAAAAAAGCATGGCGCAAGGATTGGTTACAGCAGCAACTGTGCCTAATTCCAAAAGGGCAGCTGCTGTAACCCACTTATACAATTCCAAGAGCCACAATGGTGCAGCAGAGTTAGCCCACCTGGGAGATGGTCTAAGGGGTATCTGTCCGTGCCAATAGATGGATGCCCACTCCGCAGCACCACCGCATGGACATTGCCCAACTCCCCATATCCCCCACAGCAGAGACATTCCCCCCATGCCCCCGGAAGGCAGGGACCCCCAGGGTCCTATCAGCAGTGTGCTCCCAAATGCCAGTGCCATCTGACCAGCCCCCCCAATGCCCCCTGGTGTATGCGGTGGTGTTCTGGGGTGGGGGGCTTTGGGAGGTTGTTGAATGCATGCTGCGACTTGTGGCACCCAGGCCTGGTATGCCATGCATTCGGTGCTAGCCTTCAGCTGCCGCAAGTCGTGGGCATAAGTGCTGGGGACCCTGCTAGTCCTGGAATATGGCGCAGGGTTCCCAGCATACCGCTGCATATGCCTGTGAGTTGTGCCATGCCTTTTGGAATCAGGCCCATTGAGTTGTTTTGCTGCTACTTGTCTGCCACATTTTGCTCATAAAGAAAGCACAGTATGAGCAAAAGCAGTAACTGACTGAACAGTCCCTTCTTTATCTTGTGTGGGTCAGCAGCGATGAGTGATGACGAGTTTCATTTTGTATTGCAGTGGCTGGTTATGTGAGTCGTGCACCACTGGCCAAAGGTGCCACCCCCCCAAAGCACAAAGAAAGCTGAGTCCATAGCTACTTGGAGTATCAGATCAATTAAAGGTCTAAATCCCACATTCTGAGGAGATCAATCAAGCTGCAAAAAATAAGAGAATCTATACTGTAGGTTGCCCTCACACTGGTTTCTTTGATATTACATTCTTGCAGTTAGAAGCACAGAAACATAGAATTTAATGGCAGATAAGGACTGCTTGGCCAACCTAGTCAGCCCATTTTTTCCTACCTGTTTCATATACCACAGATCCTAAATGATCTGCGGTTTACCCTCTCTTTCCTATCCCTAGAGTTCCTTTATGTCTGTCCCATGCATTTTTGAATTCCTCTACTATTTTTTGCCCCTACAACCTCTGTTTGGAGGCTGCTTCATGGATCAACCACCCCTTCCATAAAAAAATATGTTCTTATGTTACCGCTAAGTCTACCCCCTCTGTTTTCATATCATGGCCCCTTGTTCTTAACATGTTTTGTTTTTTTTAAAGATGCTGCCCTTTGTACCTCATTTACACCCTTGAGGTATTTGAAAGTCTCAATCATACCCCCTCCTTTCCTTCTGGGAATACATATTGAGATCCTTCAGTCTCCAAACATATGATTTTTGGTGCAGCCCCCACACCATTTTTGTTGCCCTTCTCTGAACTGCGTCTACTCTGTCTATATCCTTCCAGAGATGCAGCATCCAGAACTGGACTCACTACTCTAGATGAGTTTTGAATTTATAATTTTACTTGAGGGTTTGAAAGGAATTCATTGTTCCAAAGTAGCATTAGGGCACCACTGGTTGTAAGTAGAGTAATATGAAGTATTTACTGGGGAGAACTAATAAGTGGAACTGGATCCCAGATCTAAACTGTTTAATGAAACAGAGAGAAGCTTAAATTGTATGCAGACCGAAGCAAATGCTACTACTTGATGAAAATTAGGATTGCTTTGATTTAAGTTATAAAGAATATAAAAGTCAGAATGTTTGTTCCATGCAGTATGCTATACCGCTTTGGTAGAAGTAACTATGGCTTGCCATATGATGTTCAAAGCTATGGTCAGATACTGTATCACATCAATTGGAGTTCATACAGATCTGGAAGAGTGATAATTTATTGTTCCCAATAGGAGTTAGAATGAATTTATGTATTTATTTTTTATTTATTTATGTACAGTATGTATGTATGGATGGATACATATGCTGAAGGATGGTGCCCCAGCCCTCTCAAGACCTCTGACCTGGCTCATAAATTGGTCCTTCCTGGTGGACACCATCCCAGACCAGTGGAAACAGGATCATGTGGTTCCTATCCATAAGGGCGGACATCAGGAACCCATTGGCAGCTACAGGCCAATTTCCCTGCTTTGTATCCTGGCAATAATCCAGGAAAAGCTGGTTTATGGACAACTCCGTGACTACTTAGAGGCTCACTGGCTTATTGCCCCATCCCAGCATGACTTCAGAGCCAAACATGGGACTGACAGTGCCCTAACGAATTTCTTGGCAGATGTGCTCAGGGAACTTGACAAAGGGATCCACACTAGAGCAGTTTTCATCGATCTCTCCAAGGCTTTCGACCTGGTTGACCACAAACTACTGCTACACAAGCTGTGTAACATAGGCCTTGACCTCCATGCTCTCAAGTGGTTTGAAAACTATCTAACTGGTCTTACTCAGAGGGTTAAGTGGAAGGACGAGATATCAGACCCACTTCCCCTAAAAGAGGGGTTCCACAAGGGTCCATCCTTGGTCCCCTCCTCTTTTCCCTGTTTACAAATGACTTGAATGGCCAATGTGGGGGCAGTGCTTTTGTTCAGTACACTGATGATGCCGTCATCTACCGATCCTCTGACAACCTGGGAGGCCTTATCCCACTCCTCCAAGAAGACCTGCTGTCAATGGAGAACTGGTTAGTTGAGAACAGATGATTCTTAATACCACCAAAACCAAGGCCATGCTGTTTGGACCAAGATCCCTTGGCCAAGACAGAACACAACTCCTACAACTTACCTCCAGATCTGGGAACCATATAGAAGTGATGGCCTCCCTAAAATACTTAGGCTTCACTCTGGACCAAGGATTCACACTAAAGAACCATGTTGAACAAGTTACCAAAATCATACATGGGAAACGTGGAACCCTCTACCACCTCAAGGATCAGTTGATCCCTGAAGCTAGGACTGCTATTGCCTCTAGCGTCCTCCTACCAACACTGACCTATGCCGCCCCGGTCATTCAGGGTATGGCAAAGCTTGAGATCAATAAACTACAGGTCTGGTACGACAAGGTGGTTCACTTCACCACTAAGTCACACTCTAGGAGCCACCACTGTGACTCCCTAGCTCTAATCAGTTGGTCTTCATTTGAAGCTCGCCTACAGTACCCTCTGCTTTGCCTAGCATACAAGCTAATTAGCTCAACCCATTCTACTAGTCTCTCTGGACTCATTGCTGCCAAGCTAAACCTTTGCAACCTTCGTACCTCAGGCCAAACTCTTCTAGAGATTCCAAGAGTAATGACCAAGGTAGGGGGGCAAGTCATTTTCCTACTCCGCCCCTTCCCTGTGGAACAAACTTCCACCTGCAGTGCAGGAAGCACCCTCAATCAAGATCTTCTGCACAAAGCTCAAGGCACACATGCTCGCTGTGAGCCAATGCCAATGACATGGTACCTGACACCTCCCCTTCTCGCCCATCTCGCCCATCCAAGTACATGCCTCGCCCTACCAAAAGCTGGGCGTTCCATTTTTTAAAGCACTTTTTCCTTACCTGGGCTCTCTATTTGACAAATGCTCGATGTTGTTAACTTCACTTAACCTATGTGTGTTGCTTGTGTTCTCTGGCTTGTTTTTCCTTTTCAATGATCGAAATGTTGTTTAATCTGAAACCTGTTACACAATATGTTATTGCTACAAGGTGTATCAACCTGCTATGACCTATTTATTGTACTCTCACTGTATATCCTATTCTCCATGTAACCCCAAGTCACCCCTGAAAAAGGGACCTCCGGGACTCAGTGGGCCTACTCGGTCACCAAAATTGAATAAATAAATAAATAATGTATGCAAGTATTCATTCATTCATTCATTCATTCATTCATGTAGTTAGTTAGTTTTTGTTAACCAGGTAAGTGCTCTAGACAAACATTTCCTATTTTCAGGCATGACCTAGGAGAGTTACACAGGCAGGTTCAATACAAAATGAGATTACATACAACATCAAGCAGTTGTACCAACATTAAACATTAGGGATAAGAAGAATCTTAGAACATTTACAGTAGATATATTAATAAACGTGAGCATGATAAGTACATAGCAGAGATAGTCTGATAATTCTAATGTGTGAATCATGAAGATAATTCTGAAGATCTGCAATTCAAAGTGGGACAGTCAAGCAGCAGTGGAATTATTGGATCCAGGTATATATAAATAATGAAAAATTCACCGGCCCAGTGGCGCTGAGGGTTGAGGGGCTGGACACCACACCTCGCGCCACACCGGAGACCTGAGTTTGGGAATGAGCTCGTGTTGTCAGGGGCTGGCAGGGGAGGACTAGGATCAAGCATCTGATGATTGCTCTCCTAGTCCTGGGGTGGGTTGGGGAACAACCATTGCGTGGCAGTGACCTCTGGGGATGCCTGGAGGTACTACTGGCGTAGTGGTAGCTGGGGGGGGGGAGTGTGGCGGACGTTAGCACATTGTGCCTGACATCATTGCATGTCTGCATTCCTGTGGGGTCAGAAAAATCAGAGGAAAAGGGGCTGGGCATGACTGTGCAGCTTGATGGCCACACCCTGCACTGCCCAGAGAACTTGCAAGGAGTCCCATCAGGGAGGATCCGGGGCTGTCCTGGCTGGGAGTGGCAGAAGGGACCCTCTAGCAGGATAGCATGGCAGCCATCCCGAACCCTCCTGGGTGCGGTATGAGCCACCCTGCTCTCCAGGACGGCAGGGCCGGTGGCTGGATGCTCCAAGCTGGTCATGCTGCAGAAGAGATAAATAGCAGCAGTGAAAAAAAAAAATAATGAAACATAAAACAACATAAAACATAGAAACAGAATTTGATGACAGAAAAGGGCCCAGTGGCTGTCTTTCCCACTTACCCTCCCCCCCCCCGACACTCTTACTATGGCCTTGTACATTTATCACCCTTGTTTGAATCCTTCCCTCTGTTTTGGCAAATACTACTTCCTCTGGCAGTGCATCTCCCTTGTCCAGTACTTTTTCCATGAACATGTGCTTGTGAACATCCTTCGTGAATGTTCCCCTGACCAGTTTAAGTGAATTCCCCAACGTGCTTTTGTTTGTGCTTAAGACGAAAAATTCTTTACATGACACCCTGTTTATCTCAAGTGCCATTTGTATACCTCCATCATTCCCCTCCCTCTCTCCCTCCTAGTCTATAGGCTGTACATGTTGAGGTCCTTCAGCCTTTCCTCACGTCATCTGTCTATGCCCTTGAACACATTGGTTACCCTTCTCTGTATCATCTCACGGTGTTTTCATAGGTACAGACTTCAGAATTTTGCACAATATTCCAAATGTGTGCACCAGGGGTCTGTGCAGGAGGAGGATCACTTCCCTGTTTCTACTGCTGATTCCCATTCCTATGCAACTCCAAATCCTGTTTGCCTTTCTCATAGGCTGTTGCACTGTGCCATAGATTTCAGACTATCTGATATTTTTACTTCCAGATCCTTTTCCTCAGCTGTGCATTGTGTCACTACTTCTCCCATCAGGTTCTACATTTTGGGGGTTTTGTTCCCTACGTGCATTACCTTGCATTCAGTTGCCATATCTTGGGCCATCTCTCCAACCTTCCCAGGCCATCCTCAATGCCCTGTTCCTTTTCTCAGCATTCAACCATCTGCTGATCTTAGGATCATTCGTGAAGTTGCTGATCTTGCTCTGAATAACCACCCCTGTGTCACAGATAAATACTGTAATGGACCCACGCTCAGCACCATTACAAAAGCAGAAACTCCTGCTGACTTCTGGGGAAAGGTGGGGCCCCAGATTCTGATGCCCTTTCTCTCTCTCCCACAGGCTGTTGATCTGCTTGAGCTTGAGCAACAGCCCCAGGCACCAATGGTATGCCATTGCTACAATGACAATTTTACCATGACCAACAGTACAGTGACAACAGCAGCAGGTCACTGTAGTGTCAGCGTGGGACCCTGGCAATGCTTTCTGGGGGTCTTGCACCCCCTTCCCAAATCAACTCTGGCTTGGAGTTGATTATTTTAGTTATGGGGGTGTGGGTGCAGAGCCCCCCATATGGATTCATGGGGCAAAGCCCCCCAAAGAAAACACAGTCTCAAGTGGCCAGCTTTATGCCGACTGCAACTGCGGTTGACATAAAGGTGTGGCTGTAACATCGGTCAACAACAAATTTGTTGACTGACTGTCATGGATCCGGCACCAACTGCAGCAGACTGTGAGTAGTGTTTATAAAGGCAGGACTGTGCTGGGTACAAGCAGACCTGGTAGAGATTTCATTTTAAAAAGACCTGCTGTGCTGGGAGTGGATGCCACCTGCACCATCCCAAGCCTCCAAAATCAAGAACAAATTGTCGAACTACTGAGATCTGATAAGGAAGAGAGCAGAAACTGTGTGCAACCCAGCAAGTGTATAATGCTGAAGATCCAGAGAGGCACAAGAGATTGAGAGCTGCTAGTCCAGGTCCCATGGAAGGGGTTTGAAAGTCAGGACATGTGTGGGTTGGTCCAGGGCATCAGCAGTCCAGAGAGAGTAAGAGAAGGATGGAGGAGCCAGAGACCTGTGTGAAAATGTTGGCGTGTAACCCAAGTCAATCTGCTAAAGAAGTTCATGATTGCAGGGGAACTGGAATGACCTGTGGTGGATATTGCTACAGTTGTTTATTAGAATAGAAAGTGACCAGTTGCTTAGCCCAGAGATGACCTCATGTTAAGGCTGCTGCTATTGTAAGAAATGTTTCAAATGAAGATTACTTGGCACTGAAGTAGGGAAAGTCATATGCAGTCAAATGTCACAGAAAGGTAAACCACGCCCCATTAAGAATGTCAGCATAGCTGAAGGTGTAGCAGCAGTAATTGTTATGGGAGATTGTTCTAGGATCTTAGTAAACTAGAAATTTCCATTCCAATGTGAAATGAAATGAGATGACATTGCTAGGTCTGACTTGGGGGAAGCAGTGATTGAAATGTGATGATCCAGCAACTGTACTGAAAAAGCCAGGGTAAAGAGGCTGAAGATGAATGATCTGCCCTCGGGGATAATGCACATGCCAAATTAAGCAAGCCTAGAAATGACAGTAACTCCTTTTCTTGGCATGCGGAACCACACAAAAATGAGGAAGTTAGGGCAGGCCAATGTAACCTGGTGCAAACAAGTTTTCATCATCTCAGAATGTTGTTCAATGCCAAGAAATTCCAAGGTTGCAGCCAGTCATATGGTCTTGTCTGCAATGAGATGCATCTGTAATGATGAAAACAGATCCTTAAGACATGCAATTCTGGCAGCAGGAGGAGAGCAGAGTGGATCAATAAGAAGAAAGTTGTTTAGGAGATGGTGAACGAATGGGCAGTTGAACTTATTTAATAGGATCCTGCAACAGGAATTTGAGAAGATGGCAAATAACATGGGGCTGCTCTTAGAAACATAGACACATAGAAAAATGATGGCAGGAGGAGACACAGGATCCATCAAGTCTTCCCATGCCCTCTTGCAACCAAAGGTTAACTCACAAAGAGAAGGGAGAGAGGGGCATTACTAGTGGAGAGATTGAGCATGGCATGGCAGGGGGAGGAATAATACTCAGAGAGGTGAGAAGGGAGAGGAAGGTTGGCAGTCACACAGGAGGAGGGGAAGGAGTCTCAATTGAGAAGGGCAGGGGGGAAGACACTGGGACACAGTGTAAAAGCACCGTCTTGAGTGGCCCCAGAAATGAGAACCTGGGTGGGGGGTTGATGACGGGCACAGGGAAAGAGGAGGGAGGTGTACTGGTGTTGGGGGACTCCATACTCAAGGGGATCAGATGGGGTAGCAAGGGGGAGAGGCATAGTCAGATATGGGTGGAGTCCATACCAGGATTAAAGGCAGACAAGGCAGGACAGGAAATCCTAAAGAGCGTAAGGAGGGGTAGGAGGAAACCACACATTGTGGTACATGTGGAGACAAATTACCTAGTGGGGGAAACGGTGGAGATAACAAAGGAGAGGACTGAGGAAGTGGGAAGGTTGAGCGAGGAGACTGGGAAATCTGTGGCATTCTCCGAGGTGCTCCCAGTACCCTGAGCTAGCACAGTAAGAAAGGAGAGGATTAGGGAGTTGAACACATGGTTGGTAGAATGGTGTCAAACTAAGGGATATGGGATTGTGGGCAGCTGGGGAAGTACCTGGGATAATAACAATCTGTTTGCAAGGGATAGGCTGCACCTGAGTGGGGAAGGGAAGGAGATATTAAAGCAAAGACTGGGAAGGTATATTGCAACAAAGGTGGATTTAAACTAGATGGGGGGGGTGGTAAGTGGACAGCAGGTAGGCAGGGATCCGATAGATTAGAGTCACAGCCTACACCCCAGGCTAGCAGGGAAGAACTTGGGGTGGCTGAAAAAGAAGGGTGTAGAAGGGGGGAAATGGAGGCCAATGAAAGGAAGGGGGCAGGATGGAGGGTGGTCTCACTGAATGCAAGAAGCTTAGGCAACAAATCAGCTAAGCTACAGGCACTCTCAGCAGTGTGAAGGGTGGATATTACAGCTGTCACAGAAACATGGACAACTGAGCACTGGGACTGGTATCTGGCAGTCCCAGGATACAAATTATACAGGAAGGACCATAAGGAGGGGAGGGGCAGTGGAATGGCAGTCTATGTAAGGGACGGGATCAAATGCACAAAGGACGAGGGGGAAGAAAGGAGAACAGAGGCAATCTGCCTGCAGCTCCTAGACTCAAGGGGTAGGAAACTGAGGTTTGGGGTGGTATTCAGGCCACCGTCCCAGTCTGAGGAGCTTGACAGGGAATTAGCAGGACAAATCAGAAGGGTATGTAGAAAAGAGAAGTTGGTCATCGTGGGGGATTTCAACTTGCCGGGGGTTGACTGGAGCATTACGGTCAGCTCCAGTGTTAGGGATCAAGTGCTCATGGACGCGATCTAGGAGGGTCTCCTGACACGGTTGATTGGTGTACCTACTAGGCTAAAGAACACTTTAGATCTAGTGTTGTCAAATGGGAAGGCAGTAAGTGAAATAAAGGTGGAGGACCCACTAGCCGACAGCAATCACCAAATGGTGTGGTTTAATTTTACGATGTGTGGGGAGCCAGAGGAGTCAGTTACCCAGGTGGTAAACTTCAGGGGAACAGACTTTGGGAGGATGCAGGAAGTACTAAAAGAGAAACTGGTGGGCATAAGGCAGGAGATGGATACAGAGCAGAAATGGGATATTATTAAACGAGGGATTGCAGAGGCAACAAAAGCCTGTACCAAGACACAGAGTAAGAGGAGCAGAGCAAGTAAACCATGCTGGTTGAACAACGAGGTAGAGGAGGTAGTGACTGAGAGCAAAATGAGAGGCACACTAGAGTTATAGGAGGATGGGGAAGGAAGTGGACAGGGAGGAGTATGCAAGATGGTCCAGGGAGGTGACCAGAAAAGTAAGAGAAGCCAAGGCCCAGAGGGAGCAGAGATTAGCACAGGGAATTAACGGGGGAGACTTTTCAGATACATCAGGAGAAAAGGAAGTGCAAGGAGACAATAGTGAGGATAAAAAGGGGTCGGGAGTGGATGGAAAAGGGAGAGGAGCAAGCAGAAGCACTGAATGAATACTTTTGCTCAGTGTTCATGTAAGAAAAGGGGGGACCGCTACCACCATGAGCTGGGAGAATGGGGACAGGGGGGAAGAGGAGGTGACAGATGGAAGAATTGAGGCAAGTACAGTCCTAAAGGGACCAAGGGCACTGAAGGTAGACAAGTCACCAGGGCCGGATGGTATCTACCCCAAGATGTTAAGGGAGATGGTGGAGGTGCTGGCGGAGCCGGTGGCAGATCTGTACAGCACCTCACTGCAGTCAGGATGTGTGCCACTGGACTGTAAGATGGCACATGTAGTGCCATTACACAAGAGTGGACCAAGGGATGAACTGGGTAATTATCGCCCGGTAAGTCTAACCTCCATAGTGTGTAAACTCATCAAGACAATACTAAAGGAAAGACTGGTGTCGTACATGGAGGACAGTGGCCTTCAGGATGTGAGGCAGCATGGGTTCATTTCAGGGAAGTCTTGTCAAACCAACCTGATACAATATTATGACTGGGTGACAGGTGAGCTGGATAAGGGTCATGAGGTGAATGTTCTTTACTTGGACTTCAGCAAGGCCTTCGATTCTCTGCCTCATGGGTGGCTTGGAGGGAAGCTAACTGGTGTAGGGGTAGGGGCAAAAATGATGAACTGGATTACAAGTTAGCCGAGTGGGAGGCTGCAACAGGTGGTGGTGAGAGGGGAGCTCTCAACTTCAAGGCTGGTGATGAGTGGGGTGCCACAGGGCTCTGTGTTAGGGCCAGTATTGTTTGGGCTCTTCATATCAGACATTGCACATGGGATGATGAGCAAGGTAAGTCTGTTCGCTGATGGCACCAAAATCAGAGCAGCGGTTAATGGAGGGGAGGGATGGAAGCAGCTGCAGGGGGACCTAACCAAGCTAGAGGAGTGGTCAGAGAGGTGGCAGCTTGGGTTCAATGTAAAGAAGTGTAAGGTTATGCACTTTGTGGTGAAGAACCCAAGGAGAGAATACTGGCTGGGGGGGAGTTAAGCTGGAGATCACTGAGGTGGAGGAGAAGGACCTAGAGGTAATGATAACAGGGACCATGAACAACACTGCCCAGCGCAGGAGAGTGGCTACAAAAGTGAACAAAATGCTGGGGTGCATAGCGAGGGGGTTTTCATCCAGGTGAAGAGAGGTGATCTTGCCCCTCTACAGGTCGCTGGTAAGGCCGCACTTAATATATTGTGTGCAGTTTTGGAGGCCATACCTGAAGCGTGATATCAGGCTACTGGAGGGGGTGCAGAAGACAGCAACAAAGATGATATGTGGAATGGAAGGGAGAGACTATGACAGTAGGTTGGGAGACCTGAATATGTACACCCTGGAGGATAGAAGGGACTGGGGAGCATGACATGATAGAGACATTCAAGTATGTGAGGGGAATCAGTTAGGATGGGGCAGATGGGGTCTTTAAGTTAAGGAGGGGGAGGGTCACCAGGGGGCATGGGCTACTAATAGAGGGGGAAAGATTTAGGAAGGAAATGAGGAGACACTATTTCACAGAGAGGGTGGTAGTTGTTTAGCCAGGATTAGCACACTAAGCTGAAAGCTTTTTTACAGGCGCGACCTGGGAGCACTGGGAAGTTAAGTGACTTGCTCAGGGTCAAACAGTATGTAAGTGGAAGCTGTGGGATTCAAACCCAGGTCTAGTCTGCTGGATGTCACCAGATTTGCAGCTCAGAGCCTTAAACCATTGCGCTATACTGCCTCCCTTAAATGGAATGCACTACCAGAATAGGTAGTATCATGTGCTGTAAATCTGTGAACAGCTCCAAAAGGGCACCTCTCCCATCCAGGGAGCACCAGAGCCACCACCACTACCTCAGAGGTTGCAAAGAAAGCACAGCAGTTGGACCACAGTGGGCTCAGGAAGGGTGAGGATGGATGAAGAGACACACTCAGTCAGTTGTTCTCACTCCACAATCCATACACACTCTGGGGGGAGCATAGCTCCCTATGGATGCACCCGCAGAGGAGACTAAGGAGGCTGAGGACAACTGTCACAAGGAGGCCTACAGGAAGGAGGCAGAGGACACCACAAGGAAAGGAAGCAGCTCCTGGTGGGGACCCAATTATTAGGGATAGAACTGGGGAGCAGGGAAACTGAAATAAGGTGCCTGCCTGGTGCCATGGCATGGAGGGACAGGAAGCGATCCTCAGGATCACGAGAGTAGCCTGCACGGGAGTCTGAGTTGGTCGCCATTGTCCACCCTAGGGACAAATGACTTGGCTTTACAGTGAGATTAGAGCAGTGCAGAAGGACTTTGTAGAATTGGGGAGGGGCCTAAGACAAGTAGCACACACAGTATCCTTCTCAGAGGTGCTGCCTGTCAATGGCATGTGGAGGCGAGGGTGTTTGCACCATGCAGTCTTAATGAATGGTTGAAAAAGATGGAGCACAGGGGTTTGGCTTCATTGGGCACTGGGGTTCCACCTGAGGACACCAGCCTATACTGGCAGGATGGTCTGCATCTGTCCAGGAAGGGAACAAGTCTTTTGAGCAGTCAGTTTAAATGCTTCATTGGCAAGCTTTTAAACTAGTCAAGGGGAGGCACTGATAAGCAGCAGGAAAATCCCAGCCTCCCTACAAAACAGGGTACTAAATGAGAAAAAGACCGAGGTAGAAAGGTCAGTGGGGATGCTGCAACAGAAGGTAAAGCCATCAAAAAATGGAGAGCAATGAGTACCAATGCCGTAGTCTGAGTAACAAGCTTCCTGAATTAGTGGCCTTGATGGAGGAAGAACATCTGGATATCGTGGCAGTCACAGAAACATGGTACACACAAAACCATGACTGAGACATAAATATGCCAGGATACACTATCTACAGAAGGGACAGGGAGGGTAAAAGAGGAGGAGGAGTAGCTCTTTACATAAGGGAAGGAATCAAAGCAACAGAACAAAAGGGAAAACAGGGAGGAGAAGAAGCACTGTGGGTAAATTTGGAGACCGGCAATGGCACCACAATCTGCACAGGGGTTGTATACAGACCCCCTTCTCAGTGGGAGGAAATGGACAAGGAAATGATAGAAAGTATACTTAGAATGGCAGAAAAAGGGGAGATATTGCTGATGGGTGATCTGAATATGCCAGATGTTAACTGGAGTGCAGTTGCAGCAGCCACTTCAAGAGTGGGTTATTCTAGATGCCCCAAGGGGCATGCCTTAGACAGCTAGTATTGGAGCCCACCAAGAGGGAGCAATCTTAGACCTGGTTCTCTCAAATGGAGATGAAGAGGATCACAGATGTGAAGTGGGTATCATCTGGGAACTAGCGACCAATCGAACAGTATGGTTCACAACAACACAGCAATAGAGTCAAGCCACAAAGGCAAAAGTATTGGACTTTAGGAGGGCTGACTTTATTAAATGGGTGAGTGCCTAAGGAATGCACTAGCAAATGGGCAGGAAGGAGGTGGAAGAACAATGGGGAATAATAAAACTGCCACCACAGAGGTAACAAGCCTTTGTGTGAAGCAACAAACAAAACGAAACGATGTAAGAGCACCACTATGTCTCCTAAAGGAAGTGCATGAAGGTTCAAGAGAAAATAAAGCATTCAGGAAGCATACAAGGAATCACAGAAGGAGCAGGACAGAAATGTATCAGTTAAAGCAAAAGGAAGCAGGAAAGGCAGTCAGAACAGCAAAGGCCCAAACCGAAGAAAAGATTGCCAACTCAGTTAAGAAGGGGGATAAAACCTTTTTATAGATATATCAGGGAGGGAAGGAAGACCAAGGGAGGGATAGTGAGGCTTAATAAAGGGAGGAGGGTGGGCAGGGTGACAGTGAAAGGCAGAGATACTAAACAAATATTTTTGCTCAGTATTTACAAAGGAGGGGGAGGTACCTAAACAAACAGTAGAAACACTCTGGATACAGAAGTTGATACCATCCCATTTACAGAAGAAAGGGTTCTGAAAGAACTCTTAAAACTGAAGGTGGACAAAGCAATGGGGCCTGATGGGATTCATCCCAGAATTTAAAAGAACTAAGGGTAGAACTAGTGACACCCACTGACTACCCCTAACAAATCATGGGAGGATGGGGGGTACCTGAGGACCGGAGGAGGGCAGATGTGATTCCTCACAAAAGTGGGAGCAAGGCAGAAGAGGAAACTATAGACCTGTTAGTTTAACCTCAGTGGTAAGGAAAATGATGGAATCACTTCTGAAGGAAAGAACTGTCGAGTATCTAGAGGCCAGAGGGCACAGGACCCAAGGCAGCATGGATTCACAGTGGGAAGGTCATGCAGACAAATCGATAGATTTCTTTGACTGGGTGACCAAGTAGTTGATCAGGAGGGGCTGTGGACATGGTCTACCTAGACTTTAGCAAGGCATTTGACACAGTCCCACACAAAGATTAATATACAAGTTAGCCAGCCTGGGAGTGGGTCCAAGATGACAGCCTGGGTAAAGAATTGGCTGGAGAATAGGACACAGAGAGTTAGTAAATGGAGTCCACTTTGAAGAAAGGGGTTACTAGTGGGCACCGTGAGGATCAGTATTAGATCGTCCTCCAATGTCTTTATAAGCGACATTGCAGAGGGACTGAAGGAAAAGTATGTCTCTTTGCAGATGACACAAAGATCTGCAACAGAGTTGATGCACAAGGTGGGGTGGAAAGGATGAGAAGGACTTGGCAAGGTTAGAGGAATGGTCAAATGTATGGCAGCTTAGATTCAATGCTAAGAAGTGCAAGGTAATGCACCTGGGAAACAAAAACCCAGGGGAAGAGTACACAATGGGGGGTGAGATACTAACAACAACAAAACTGGAAAGGGACCTGGGGGTAGTCATATCAGATGACCTAAAGGTGGGCAAGAAATATGAGAGGGCAGCAAGGAGGGCTGGGGGTATACTGGGATGCATAGGGAGAGGCATCACCAGCAGAAAACAGGAAGTTATTATCCCTCTGTACAGACAGCTGGTGAGACCCCATCTGGAGTACCGTGTGCAGTTCTGGAGACCCAATCTCCGCAAAGACATAAACAGGATGGAAGCTGTCCAGAGGAGGGCAACTAAAATGGTGCAGGGTCTGCACCAGAAGACATATGAAGAGAGACTTAAGGAAACATAGAAATATAGAATTTGACAGCAGATAAGGACCGCTTGGCCCACCCAGTCTGCCCATTTCCCTACCTGATGGATAAGCTGCAGATCCTAGTTAACCAGCAGCCTACTTCTTCCTAACCCCACCCCCTAGAATTGCCTTATGACTGTCCCATGCATGCTTGAATTCCACCACTGTTTTTGACTCCACAACCTCCTCTGGAAGGCCGCTCCATACATCCACAACCTCTCTGTGAAAAAAGTACCTTAAATTACTCTGAGTCGCCTCTTCTATCTTCAAATTGTGCCCTTTGTTCTTGCACACCTCTTTTTGAAAGATGCTACCCTCTTGGACTTTGTTGATTCCCTTGAGGTACTTGAAAGTTTCTATCATGTCCCCTCTCCCTCCTTTCTCGAGGCTATACATATTAAGCTCCTTAAGTCTCTCTTCATATGTCTTCCAGTGCAGACCCTGCACCATTTTAGTTGCCCTTCTCTGGACAGCTTCCATCCTGTCTATGTCTTTTATGGAGAGTGGGTCTCCAGAACTGCACGCAGTACTCTAGATGGTCTCACCAGCTGTCTGTACAGATGGATAATAACTTCTTGTTTTCTACTGGTGATGCCCTCCCTATGCATCCCAGTATTCCCCAGCCCTCCTTGCTGCCCTCTCATGCTTGCCCACCTTTAGGTCATCTGATATGACTACCCCCAGGTCCCTTTCCATTTTTGTTGTTGTTAGTATCTCACCCCATTGTGTACTCTTCCCTGGGTTTTGTTTCCCAGGTGCATTACCTTACTTCTTAGCATTGAATCTAAACTGCCATACATTTGACCATTCCTCTAACCTTGCCAAGTCCCTTCTCATCCTTTCCACCCACCTTGTGCATCAACTCTGTTGCAGATCTTTGTGTCATCTGCAAAGAGACATACTTTTCCTTCCAGTCCCTCTGCAATGTCGCTATAAAGACATTGAAGACGCACCCATCCTAATACTGAACTCCTGCGGTACCCCACTACTAACCCCTTTTTCAGGAGTGGCTTCCTTTACTCTGTGTCCTATTCTCCAGCCAATTTTTATCCAGGCTGTCATCTTGGGACCCACTCCAGGCTGGCTAACTTGTATATTAATCTTTTGTGTGAGACTGTGTCAAATGCCTTGCTAAAGTCTAGGTAGGCCATGTCCACAGCCCCTCCCTGATCAACTACTTTGGTCGCCCAGTCAAAGAAATCTATCAGATTTGTCTGGCATGACCTTCCCGCTGTGGATCCATGCTGTCTTGGGTCCTGTGCCCCTCTGGCCTCTAGATACTCAACAATTATTTCCTTCAGAAGTGATTCCATCATTTTCCCTACCACTGAGGTTAAACTAACAGGTCTGTAGTTTCCTGCTTCTGCCTTGCTCCCACTTTTGTGAAGGGGAATCACATCTGCCCTCCTCCAGTCCTCATGTACCACCCATCCTCCCATGATTTGTTAAAGAGGGTAGTCAGTGGTGCTCTAGTTCTACCCTTTAGTTCTTTTAAATTCTGGGATGAATCCCATCAGGCCCCATTGCTTTGTCCATCTTCAGTTTTAAGAGCTCTTTCAGAACCTTTTCTTCTGTAAATGGGCTGGTATCAACTTCTGTATCCAGAGTGTTTCTGCTGTTTGTTTTAGGTACCTCCCCTCTTCCTTTGTAAATACTGAGCAAAATATTTGTTTAGTATCTCTGCTTTTCACAGTCACCTCTGCCCACCTCCCTCCCCTTTATTAAGCCTCACTATCCCTCCCTTGGTCTTCCTTCGCTCCTGATGTACCTATAAAAGGTTTTATCCCTTCTAACTGAGTTGGCTATCTTTTCCTCGGTTTGGGCCTTTGCTGTTCTGACTGCCTTTCCAGCTTCCTTTGCTTTAACTGATATAGTTCTCTGTCCTGTTCCTTCTGTGATTCCTTGTACTTCCTGAATGCTTTCTTTTTCTCTTGAACCTTCACTGCACTTTGAGAACCATAGTGGTTTCTTACCTCGTTTTGTTTTGTTTATTTGCTTTACAAAGGCTTGTTACCTCTGTGATGGCAGTTTTATTATTCCCCATTGTTCTTCCACCTCCTTCCTGCCAATTTGCTAGTGCATTCCTTAGGCACTCACCCATTTTGGCAAAGTCAGCCCTCCTAAAATCCAGTACCTTTGTCTTGTATGGCTGTTGACTCTTTGCTGTGTTTATTGTGAACCATACTGTTCGATGGTCGCTAGTTCCCAGATGGCTACCCACTTCAACATCTGTGATCCTCTCTTCATCTCCATTTGAGAGAACCAGGTCTAGATTGCTCCCTCTCGAGTGGGCTCCAATACTAGTTGTCTAAGGCATGCGCCCTGTAGGCCATCTAGAATAACCCCACTCTTCGAAGTGGCTGCTGCAACTGCACTCCAGTTAACATCTGGCATATTCAGATCACCCATCAGCAATATCTCCCCTTTATCTGCCATTCTAAGGAGCTTAATATGTATAGCCTCGAGGAAAGGAGGGAGAGGGGGGACATGATAGAAACTTTCAAGTACCTCAAGGGAATCAACAAAGTCCAAGAGGGTAGCATCTTTCAAAAAAAGAGGTGTGCAAGAACAAGGGGCCAATTATGAAGATAGAGGGCGGCTCAGAGGTAATTTAAGGAAGTATTTTTTCACAGAGAGGGTTGTGGATGCATGGAACGGCCTTCCTGAGGAGGTTGTGGAGTCAAAACAGTGGTGGAATTCAAGCATGCATGGGACAGTCATAAGGCAATTCTAGGGGTGGGGTAGGAAGAAGTAGGCTGCTGGTTAACTAGGATCTGCAGCTTATCCATTAGGTAGGGAAATGGGCAGACTGGGTGGGCCAAGCGGTCCTTATCTGCCATCAAATTCTATGTTTCTATGGGACAGGAACAGGGAGAGTGGGGGGTAGGGGGGTGGCAGTGGGATGACAAAGGGGTGGGGGAGCTACAAACTACGGGTGCTAGCTGCACACTCGAGCAGACTTAGATAGACTAGGTGGTCTGTTTCTGCTGGCACATTTGTATGTTCGTAAGTCAACATGAAAATAAAAAGACTCTTCTCATTGCATCTGTAAAAACACCCTCCTACCAGTAGGGTGAGGTGCTTGGTTACTAGTAGGTGCCTGTCATGTTAAGACTAGCATTTGTGCTTGAGTCTGACAGGGGTTCATGTCAGTGGGAGGAATTTAGTCATAGTTTAGTCTAGGGCATACAGTTCAGACAGTCAGACAGATTTTGATCTGGGAACTGATTTGGACAATTTGAGCAGACCTCCAGAGGAGCAGCCTATGGGGCTGTAGCTCCCAGGCTTCCAGTTAGGATATCTTTATGGCAAATATGTAGTTGGACCACTAGGAGGGTGTGGGTACAGTGGGGGTTCCCCCTCAAGTGGAACATCCTGATGGGTGGCTAGCCTAACAACAGATCCCCAAAGATCAACGAGAGACCCTGGTAGTGGCAGTTTTCAGTTGGTGCCCATGCCAAGGAATATGGTGCATAAAGAAGCAGTGGAGGACCCAGAGTGAAGATTGGATGCAATAAGGTAGAAAATGCCTAGTCAACAGAGTTGAAGTGTCCTGAGGCAGGTCATGAAGCTAGCATAAGTTTTGGGATACAACAGGTGTTAGCAGGCATGCTGACCTGACCTGCCTATACAGACTAGAGACTGAGTTCTAGAATACTTGCATAGTTATAAATCACAATAATATAAATTAAGTTAAACTGAAAGTTTAAAGTAAGAGCCTGAGTTGATGCCTGCCTGACCTTCATGGTTTCAGAGGAAAGATTGTATAATAATTTTCACACATAGAGAGTGATATGGAGACTTTCACTATGCATGCCAATATAACACGAGGTTGATGCAGAACCTCCACAGAAAATAAACAGGGATGCACCACCAGTAGGTACTTTGCCTCTCTTCCCACCCACAACCACTGACTGCGTACACACAGGAACTCTCTGCATTACCTCCCCAATAAAATAGCTGCAGGATCTGTGTGGGAGACACAGCAACTGCACTGGACTGACCCAGGAGACCACAGGAATGTGAGGCTTGTACAACCCTGAAGCATGACACTGACACAGTTTCAAAGTGAAAACTTAATGTAAACGTTACAGAACTGTTCTGCAACATATGGACACAATTTGTATGAAAGGCAATAGCATTTAACAACAGCAACATAAACATTTGCTAATAACTGAGTTTTGAATAAACTGTTTGCACATTAACTCCTCTTGTTATGTTCCTACAGGTCTGTACCTGTTTTCCCTGAAGAATGTAGGCTATTTTCACCACCCACCAGGCCCCCCCAGTTACTCAGACTCTAACCAGCACTAGGCCCCACCTCGGACCTCAGTTGCTGCATTTACAAATTACTTTGCCTAAAGGGCATGCAGTGGCTTCTAGGCCTATACTCACCTTAATCAGCCCACTCACCCTTTACTACCAGATACCCTCACCTGGTACCTAACATGTAACTTTGACTTTAAATTACGTAAACACGCTAGTTACTTAAACTCTACACATTTCATAACAGCAGTACATTGCATTACATAGCATTAACTCAATAGCATTCACAGCACACTCCCCGCCCCCCCAACAGTCTTTAATATCCAGTCCTTCAGTAGCTGGACAGTAGTCCCTGAAGCAGAAGTATTCCAAATTCAAAAATGCAGAAAATTGTCCCTCTTAAACTGGCCACAAGATGACAATAAAATGATACTGTACCACTTCTCTTTATGACTAAAGAAATGGCGTTCTGGACCATCTGGAGTCAGCACCGGATCTGGCGCTGATGATCCTTGGAGATGATCTGGATTCTTGAAGTGTTTGCAGTTCTTCTTGACTAAACTAAAAACGCTTGTGGAAAAATAGGTATTTGAAGCATCGGGCTATTCTACACTGTTCCTGCTCTGACTTACTGCCCTACTATCCTTATCACTGGGATGCTGGTGATCCCCTGTAGTCTATTCTCTTAACTGAGGGCTAGTCCCCCAGGCCCTGTCAAACTGATAGGCCTCAGCAGACTGAAATCCCTCTGTACAGGTCTGGTCCTTTCAGGTTGCTCTCCCTGCTCGAACTCCCTGAAAATGAGCTATGCAGCTCCTTTTATACCTTTTCCACATTTTATTTTCACAAAATCCTGGTCACTGGGTGGACAAAACCCTGTTCCAACTCTCAGCACCAATCAAATTAAATTCCAGCTTGGAGTTTGGCAGCAGCATTAGCCACAATGGAATCCTAGTTTTTGAATTCCAACTTCCTTCGCTGAAAACTCCAAGGCTGCTCTGCTCTGTCAGCCTGGATTCAATGTAATTAACACATAACATTTGCATAAGTAAATTACTGTAATGAAGTCTAAGCATTTTTACACTGTTCCCATATGAAAGCTTCCTTTCCTGGCTTTCTCCAATGTATTTTTTAAGAAATTTCGGTATGAGAACCTGGAGTCAGTAAGGCTCAAAGTTTCCCCACTTTGTATGTAACACCCCCGAAGTGGTGTGCTTACCTTAAGTCATCCTTCTGGCATCTTGTTGCCTTCTACCTGATCAGGTCCAGTATTGTGTTCTGCCTAGGAGCCTAGTTAGTGTCCAGTAAGAATGCAACATTCATGTATGGAAATGCTGTATCCTTGACCTCTGTGTGAACATGCGAATTAATGCCATCATGCTGTAGCTTTAAGAGGATCAACCCTGTGTATAGTGTATATAGCCTGTGCTGGATCCGAATGTAACAGAGCTCGCGACCAGCCAGGGAGTATTCCCCTAGACTCCACTCTGCAGTTGCTTAAAAACGCAGAAGGAGCTCTCTTAAATGCTGTAAATATTTATTCCTAAAAACTAAACTGTCGTATGTAAAATTAACTTAAATGTGAGACTGTTTACTTTCTGTCCTGCAGCACTCATGTTTGTCACTTCGACCCTGCTTTCTAGACAGTCGGAAATCAAAGGTTTTTTTTGGGGTCCTCCTGCTATGGTTGCTGGGAGAAACAGTGAGCTATGTGCTTGGCGCCCATTCCGGCCAGTTGGAATGCTAGGATTGTGATGGGCAGCTTCAGCATTTAATGGGATTACAGTAATCTGTTTTCTTCCATTAAGGAGGGACAGTTGAACTGGGTAGTCTGGAGAGGGCTTCCAGAAGGAGAAGTGGTGAGGCCTGCTTAACTCTTAATTGCCTAACCGCTTGAACTTGAGCTGTTTGAACAACTGAAACTGCAGATTAAATTCTTTATAGCTCCCCAGCAGAAAGGGAGTGTGGTTTCTTCCTGAAACTGCCATTTTTGACTGAACTGCATCACAGCCTATGTGATGATTGCCAAGTTGAACTACTGCGAAGTGAGAATTCTGCCTCAGAGACTGCTGTTTAAAATTAAAGCCTGTGGCAACAGAGTTTGTCTCCTGCCTAGCTTCTTTCAGAGGAGACTTGAAGATAAGTGTTACAGCTTACTGCCAGAGACTACCACCTACCAGGAGGGAGTTTACCTGCTGGATGTTACTGCTACAGTAAGTGCAGAAAACCACCAGCATCCCAAGCATGGTTCTAACGGATGGGACCTGGTTCTAAAAACAAGCCAAGGACAATGTGGGAGTAAAAAGAGTCCCAGGAGCATGAGCAAACAGGGAAAAGCACAAGGAGAACCACAGCAAGATGTAAAGGGGGACACCGAAAACCAAAAGGGACCAGAGAGAAAAACAAACAGTAAACAGGGAAGTAATGAGGTGGGGGAGCTGAATTAGAACATAAACAAGGAATAATGGTGAAAGCAAGAGCCAAAAAGATAAAGCAACCAGATAGGAAACACGAAGGTAATACCCAATGCAAAGGAACTAAGGCATGGACTTGTGGGAGGACTGGCCATATATAGCTGAGTGTCGGAAGTTCAGCCTTCTGCCTCTCAGAACCACAGGCAAGCCTTTAAACTAAACATATGGCAAATTACATCTTTCATACTGAAGCAAATGGTTTGGTACCTTTTATTGGACCAATACTGATGTTACAAAAAGAACAAAGTGCATAAGCTTTCGGACCAACAAAATCTTTCTGCTTCCAAGGAAGGACTTGGTTGGTCCGAAAGCTTAGGCACTTTGTTCTTTTTGTAAGATCAGTGTTGATCCAATAAAAGGTATCAAACCATTTGCTTCTTGATCTGTTCTTACAAGGACCAATGCGGCAATTAAACTAAATCTGTATCTCTTTCATACTGTAATTCATTGCACTGTAAGATGTGCTGGTGTTTCCACACCTACCACATTGCATCCTTGTGTCCTCTCTTAAGCTAGGTGTTCCCTTCCTGTTTTGCCTCAGATGGCACTATTTATCCCCCGTGGCTGGCACTGGCCAGAGATCTGACTGCTGTTTCATATGGCTTTGCTCTACTAGGCCATTGTGACAGCCTTCTCCAGCATGTGAGTGCTATTAAGCTACATACAGTCGGCTGCTGTCTTGAAGTCTTGCTATTATCTGGCCTTGGATAGCTCTTCTTCCGAGTCCCAATATCTTTAAGTGTTTTGCTATGGCATACAGTGTTGTGAAAACATTTTCAGTGGCTTCACCCACTTCCTTTTTGTGCATATTACATTTTACCCTCTCGTATATAACATTTCTTTCCCCTGTAAAATATTGTCAGAGTACCCAGAATATGAAACAATGTCTTTTGTTCTTCTTTGTGATTCTGTCAGTGTCATCACTTTGAGGATATCATTAGCTTTGTCACCCATAATTATTTTGGGTATTAACCTCAGTTTCCACATATTATGTTCCTAATTTGCTCAACTGGTAGAAATTTTCGAAGTGTCCAAGCCATTTAGAAAACTTTTAAAATAGAAGAGAATACATGGATGAACTGCTGTTAAATTAAGAAAAGCCAGTGCACAAAAGTGAGCTACTATCCACTCAGATCTAGAGATCCTTCTGCAGCACAAGCCAAAGAGAGAGAGTGGGCAGGGCAAAACACACCAGTACAGTAAGCAAATTGAATCACCTTTACAGTGTCAATGGAGAACTCATACTGGTACCCACACACCAGTAGAATCAGTTCAATGGGTCACTCGGCTCCTGGGGGTAGGAGTTAATAAGAAAAAAAAACTTGATGAACCTAGGGATTTGGTGTGGTTAGTGGGATGGTGATTCAAGAGGATTGGATTGTTTGGTAGGTAGTATTTAAATGACTGTACAGCATGATTGTAACTTTGGCTTACACACTCTGCCTCTGCTAAAGGCTACCACCCTCTCTGGGTGCAGAAATCCTCTTGAACAGGATTATGGCCCTAGATGTGTCACAGGGATGTGGACCCTTAGACCAAAGGTACCTTAGGGAAGAGGACTAAACCCCAAAGAAATGAGGTACCACCAGAGAGGAGAGAAGAAGTAGGGATGAGGCAGATGGTAGTTGATAAGAAACCTGGGGCATGATTTTCAAAAGTTTGCACGGGCGCTAATGGGTCTTTGCTTGCGCAAACTTTGGTTTGCGCTGGAGCCCCATACTCAAAAGCAGTTATTTCACAGGCAAAGAGGGTTAGCGCCTGTGCAAATCATAGTGTATGCATGTGGGCAAGGAGAGGGTATGGCCATGAATATGCATGCAACCCCATATTCAGTGGAACTGCACTGCTCAGAAGGGCTTAGTGCTGTCCTTTTGTGCAGCACATATACCGCTAAAAAAAAAACTGACTTAACTCTGAGCAATCCTTGCAGTTGACTGAGGAATGCAGCCACCTAGCCAGTTGGCTGCTGCGGAAGCAACCACACCCTGTGATCCATGGCACCTCCCCCCCGCTAATCGCCAGCCCGTTCAGTATAATAATACATCCCTGGTGTTAGTGGTCCCCCCCACACCAATCGCCAGCTCATTCAGTATAATAATACTTTCTCAAGTTCAACTGCTCCCCGCCACTGATCACCATCCCCGGCATAAATAATACAGTCCCTGGTGGTAGTGGTGCCCTTCCTCCTCTAATCCTAGTCCTGTCATTCACTTTCAGCACTTTCATATCCCTGGTGGTAATGGTGCCCTAACTCCGTCTGTTCTCAGCCCTGTCATACACTTTCATCACTTTCATATTATTGGTGGTAGTGGTGCCCTCCTTCCCTCAGATCCCAGCCCCATCATACACTTTCATCACTTTCATGTCCCTGGTGATAGTGGTGTCTCCCTTCCTCCAATCCCAGCCCTGTTATATACTTTCTTATCCCTGGTGGTAGTGGTGCCCTCCTCCCTCCCTCCCTCCCTCTGAGCAGTGAAATTTTACAATCGGACTTGCAGAAATGAATTGTAATTTTTGTATGAAGGCAGAGTATGTTGTTTGTACCTTTGAGGTGTTTTATCTTCACTAATTAAAAGAAGTAACGCACACAATCTGTTAGTGGTTCGGTTGCCTTTATTACCAGGAGTGCTTTTTCTTTGGGAATGCTTGATTTAATTATTGTTGGTGGTTGGGAGTTGTGTGTGCTGCCCACTGCTCCATTGTACCACAGGCTAAGCTCATCCATTTTATAAAAAAAAACACTTGCTGGATGTTCTCTGTGTCCAGTGTTGACAGGTGAGGCTTCACCACATCCTCAACATCTTCTCAGAGGGCATTCTGGGAGCAGGTGTGGTGTTTCACTGCCAACTGTGCTGAGGGGATAATGTCAAACTTCTTTTCCAAAAGCCCAGTGTGTCTCTGGATAAAGCCTCAAGTGGCACTGTAAAATACATTGAGGACATTTTATGCAGTTAGAGGCTGCTGCTCTGCTCTCTTCCATTGCTTCACCTGCAGGGACTGAACTCTGCCCACCCACTCTCCTCTTACAGTGTATAGTAGAGTGTTGTTCTGTTTAGAATTCCATCCCTTTCAAAATGTCGTTGTACCACAGTTTAAAGGGTTATGGAGTGTGATTCTACCCTACCATGGTAGAACAGCATTCTAGAACCTCTGGAGACTGCATGAGTGAGTTTCATTTTGAAAGCAAAAGAACCAATGCACACATATTTCACACAGTACTATACACTATAAAAAACATAGGATGAGCAACTATATGCACAACCAGTGAGTTCTGCCACCTCGGGATCTGATTCCCATGGACCTCTCGAGGTTAGAGGGAATCAGGACCCCTCTGTGGCAGAACACACTGGTTGTGAATAATTGCCCATCCAGTATTCTCTATGTCTGGTCTTCTTACGTGTTTCTGAGGACTCTGCACTGGGGGGTACCAGCAAGTACTGCTGATGGATGTCTCTCATCTGCTTGATGTAGCACTGATATCATCAAACCCTGCTCACAGTAACTGAGCTTTGAGCACAGCTGAAATGATACTGTCAAATGCAGTCCCTGCCACTTGAACGATGGATCAAGGCTGGTGGCAAAAATCTAATTTTTGTTGGCCTACAACCTGCAAACATGAGTGTCTAGTTCAGTGCTCAAGTGCTCTGCGAGGATGGTGACATAGAAACATAGAATTTGATGGCAGATAAGGACTGCTTGGCCCACCCAGTCTGCCCATTTCCCTACCTAATGAATAAGCTGCAGATCCTAGTTAACCAACAGCCTACTTCTTCCTACCCTCACCCCCTAGAATTGCCTTATGACTGTACCATGCATGCTTGAATTCCACCACTATTTTTGACTCCGCAACCTCCTCCAGAAGGTCGTTCCATGCATCCACAGCCCTCTGTGTGAAAAAATACTTCCTTACATTACCTCTGAGCCGCCCCCCCATCTTAAAATTGTGCCTCCTTGTTCTTGCGTTCCTCTTTTTCTGAAAGATACTACCCTCTTGGACTTTATTGATTCCCTTGAGGTACTTGAAAGTTTCTATCATGACCCCCCTCTCCCTCCTTTCCTTGAGGCTATACATGTTAAGCTTGTTAAGTCTCTCTTCATACATCCTCTGGTGCAGACCCTGCACCATTTAAGTTGCCCTCCTCTGGAGTGCCTCCATCCTGTTTATGTCTTTGAGGAGATTGGGTCTCCAGAACTGCACGCAGTACTCCAGATGGGGTCTTACCAGCTGTCTGTACAGAGGGATAACAACTTCCTGTTTTCTACTGGTGATGTCTCTCCCTATGCATCCCAGTATACCCCCAGCCCTCCTTACTGCCCTCTCATATTTCTTGCCCACCTTTAGGTCATCTGCTATGACTACCCCCAGGTCCCTTTCCATTTTTGTTGTTGTTAGTATCTCACCCCCCATTGTGTACTCTTCCCCTGGGTTTTTGTTTCCCAGGTGCATTACCTTGCATTTCTTAGCATTGAATCTAAGCTGCCATACATTTGACCATTCCTCCAACCTTGCCAAGTCCCTTCTCATCCTTTCCACCCCACCTTGTGTATTGACTCTGTTATAGATCTTTGTGCCGTCTGCAAAGAGACATACTTTTCCTTCCAGTTCCTCTGCAATGTCGCTTATAAAGACATTGAAGAGGACCGGGTCCTAGTACTGAACCCTGTGGTACCACACTGACTGTGTGTTGAGTCTACCCTGGATCTTTTGCAGCCAGCAAATCACCTCAACGTATTTGTAACAATTTGCTTTACAGGGGCTGCACTGACTTTGCATTGAGGTCATGAGTGTTCCTTTCAAATGGGGCCAGCACTGTGGAGAGCATGTGTGGATGCTGATTATGAATAACATTGCAAAATAGCATCATGAGCACCTGCACTCAAGGGAGGGTGTGGAAAGGTAGAATGGTCAGGAGGCACATGAAACCTTGTTAGCTTCAAATGACCGTGAAGGGTCCTTGTGCCGCTCTTGTTGTGAGTTGGCTTCCTGAAATACCACAAATACCTGACCAGGTAGGAAGGAATAGTAAGCTAAGGGGCAATGAGGTGGAGCTCACCCCAGGAGAAAATTCAGAGGAGTACCAGGGTTTGAGGACAAGGAAGTCCAGCAGACAGATGGCTTGCGAGCACTCCACAATAAGTAGGTGACCACAAGCATCTTTGTAAGGACTTCCAACTAGTTGGGCCACAAAATGAAAAAACGAATGTTAAAATAAAGACAGCCGGTTCTCAGTGCTGTATCATTTTTTTTTTTGTGTAACATTTTTATTTGTTTTTCCATTAAGTTACTACATACAATCAAATACATAACTTATTCATCCAGTTACCACCATTATATTCCGCAGAGATCAATCTCTTCACTTCATTCCACACAATGTTGCAGTTGATTTATACAGAGTTGCATTACATTGAATTATACTGGTTTAAAATTATATCAAATAATATATTATAACATAAGATTAAATAAAATCCAATCAGGTCAAAGCAGAACAAATCAAAACAAAGTGCGGCCATTATTCTCTTGCCAGGTACCGTCAATCTTCTGCTCCATCCAATCTTTTCCACACTCTTCTGTCATTCACCATTATCCATTATCTTAGCCTTCCTTCCCATACTCATTACCCTCACCTTCACCACTTCATCTTTACTACTTTCACATACCTCTCTTCACTTCCTTCTTTCCTTTCTTATCCTCCTGTACCCTCCCATAACATCCAACTTTCTTCCTCCGTTAGGGAGGCCAAGAACGGGGCCCAGTGTCTTTCAAGCCCCTCTTCTCTACCTCCCATCACATACGTCAGCCTCTCAAGTCCCAATGTCTGTAACACCGTCCTCCACCACCCTTGCACTGTTGGTGCTGTCTGCAAAACCCATGTATTCTGAATCCCATGTTGAGCCAAGACGAACAGCAACCTAATCCACCTGGGAAGCGGTACCCATTCCTCCTACTCCCCATTCTCCACTCCAAATAAACATCGCAAAGTGTCCATTGGCAACTCCCTTCCGGCTATTTTCCCGACTCTATCCACTACCTCCCTCCAGTATCTCTGTAGTATCAGGCATTCCCAAAAGCAGTGTACATACGTTCCCCTTTCCGAGCCACATCTTTCACATAAGGGCGAGACTTCAGGGTGCGTCTTATGTACAATTACTGGTGGTAGGTATACTCTGTGTATGAACTTAAAGTAGGCCTCCTTATATTTGTTGCATATCATTATTCCAGTGTGCATCTGCAGCAGTAATATCCAGTTCTGGTCCAATATCTCCCTCCCAAGGTCCCTCTCCCACAATTTCCTAGTCCTTACTGTTCTATCTGGTAATATTGCTTTTCCTCTCTTAGCCGCCCTGCCTATAAACCCCTTTACCTGCTTTTTAGCTGCATATGTCTTCCCCTCTACTGGGTCCACTTCATACAGCCCTTTGTTTTCTTTTCTCAAACTTCCCATATATGCCCTGGTCTGGAAGTACCGGAACCTATCCCTCTTATCCCTTCCTACCACTTCTTGCAACTCCTGTAATGAACAGAACCATCCGTTCACCAATAGATGCCCCAAACTACCTATTCCCTTTCGCTCCCAGTTCCCAAATCCTATATCCCCCATTCCTGGCAAGAAGTAGGGATTCCCCGCCACCGGCAACAAGAGTGTCTCTTTCCCTTGTATCCATCCTTTCCTCTTCAACACTTTCCAAGCCACCAGTACCTGTACCACCATGGGATTCACTTCTTTTCCCATCTTATACACCCTTAGGCCTCTACTGTGGAGCTATGCTGTTAATTTCCCCTGTGTCTCTCCCTGTTCCAGTTCCACCCATCTGGCCACTTCAGGTTTATGCACCCAGTCTGCCACATATCTTTGTTGTATGGCCAGAAAGTAGTTCTCCAAGTCTGGAAAGTTTAAACCCCCTTTTTCTTTATCTGCTTTTAACTTCCCTAGACTCAACCTCAGATGCTGCCCTTTCCAAATAAAAGCAGTAAAGGCCTTCTCCAATCTAGTCACATCCTCCTTGGACAGGCCCAGGTGTATCATTTGTAAGTGATACAGGACCCTAGGCAGCACATTCATTTTTATTATATTAATTCTACCCAGCCATGACACGGGCAGATGCTCCCATCTTCTTAGGTCTACTTCTATAATTTTTATCAATTTTGTATAGTTTAAGTTGTACAGTGACCCCAAAGATCTACCCACCTGCACCCCCAAGTATGTCATGCTCTCCCCCACCACTTTGAGTCCCCAGTGTTCAATCTCCTCACCCGATCCCTTAAGCCACATAACATCTGACTTTCCCAGATTAACTTTATAACCCAAAAATTTCCCAAACTCCTCAATCAAGGCCAAGAGAGCAGGAACCGAACTTCTAGGATTCTTCATAAACAACAGCATATCATCTGCATATAGTGCCAGCCTCTGCTGCGAGCTACCCTCTCCTCCTGCCCCCTGTATGTCTTACTTTCTCTAATTGCCAATGCCAGAGGCTCTATAGCAAGTGCAAACAATAGTGGGGAGAGCGGGCAGCCCTGCCTCGTACCTCTCTCCAAGTTAAAACTCTCTGACCTGCCCCCATTTACAATTATCTGCGACCTGGGCTTTCTATACTGTACATCGCCTTTACCCACCCTAGGAATGGTTCACCCAGACCAAACCTCCCCAATATTTCAAACAAATAATTCCATTCCACTTTGTCAAACGCCTATACCGCATCCATCGAAAGTATTCTGTTATCTTCCTTCCCCCTTCCTGCCCTCCAAAGCACAGTAAGTAGCCGCCTCATATTATGACACGGCTGCCGTTCTTTAATAAACCCCGTTTGGTCCGGGTGAACCAGCCCCAGTAGGATTTCCTCTAATCTACTGGCCAAAACTTTAGCCATTATCTTCAAATCACAATTCAACAATGATATTGGCGGATACGAGGCGCACAGAGCAGGGTCCTTTCCCTCCTTTGGTATGAGGCATATACTAGCATCATAACATGTACTGTATCTGGCAAGCTAACCTCTTCTATCCCTTCTCCCTGTTGAAACACTCTGCACAGTACCTTTGCAACTCGGGTCCCCAGCAACTTGTAATAGTCCACTGGATACCCATCCGGGCCACTCGCTTTCCCTTTCTGCAACTTTTGAATAGCTCTCAACACCTCCCCCTCCGTTATTGGTTTTCCTAGCCTTTCCCTCTGCACCTGTGTGGCTTTCGGACTTTTATTTTCTCTAAAAATTCTATCATCCTTTCCTCTGTTCCCTCGTCCTCTGCCTGGTACAGCTTTTGAAAGAAGGCCTGAAGGCATTCCCTATCTCCTTTTCTTTACTCTGTAGGGTGCTCTTTTCATCCCTCACTACCAAAATTCTATCTATCGTTCTGTGTCCCTTCATAAGGTTGACCGCCATTGGACCTGGTTTATTTCCCCACTCAAATATGTATCTTCTGTTAAACAGATTAGCTCTCCCTGCTTCTGACCTTAGGTGCACATTCAGAGCCTCCCGAATTACTCCCAGTGTCCGAATGGCCTCCCCCTTTTCCCCTCAGGCCATTCTCTTCTCTAATACCTTTAGTTTACTTTCTAGCTCCTTTCTCTGTGCACATCTTTTTTTCTTTATACAGGATACATATTCAATAACTGTTCCCCTCATAAATACCGTGCCCGTTTCCCATAAAGTGTTATTTGAGGTGTCCTCCTTATCATATGTAGCCATGAAGAGATCCCAACTATCCTCCAGGTGCTTTCTAAATTCCTCATTCTGAGCCAAGCAAGTGGGGAATTTCCATGCGGGGGGGGAGTCCCCCATCTTTCCCTACCTTGTATTTTCACTATCACCATAGCATGGTCTGAAACATGTATTGGGCTGTGCTGTACCTCCCCCAACCGCTTGTACCATTCCCTTGTAGCATATACTGTATATAATCTATTCACTTCCATATTTTATGGGGGTTCAAAAAAAATGTATACTCTCTCACTCCCGGGTTTGCTGTTTGCCATACATCCACCATTTCCTATTCCGACATTCCCTCTTGCCATTGTTGCATTGCCCCTGAACTTCTCCCCTTCCCCTCGGAGTGGTCCATTTTTGGGTCCATGACCCAGTTCAAATCCCCCCCCCCATTATTAGCCCTGGGAAATGCTCCCTCACCAATAAATCCAGCAAAGAGGCATAAAACTGGTATTCAAATACCGCTGGGGGGTATACTGATCCCAGAGTGATCTGCTCCCTGTCCAGGGTCCCCACAATAAAAATATACCTCCCTTCCTTCGTGTCCCTGATTATTCTCTGTACCTCT
The DNA here is from genome assembly GCA_016271365.2 of Neoceratodus forsteri. Lineage (NCBI taxonomy): Eukaryota > Metazoa > Chordata > Ceratodontiformes > Ceratodontidae > Neoceratodus > Neoceratodus forsteri. Next base: position 808,292,751 of record CM057451.1, on the reverse strand, counting down.
AAGTTCAGCCCCTTAAGTATTAATATTGCCACCCCCCTTTTACGCACTGAGGCCAAAGCCGCATAGCATTTCCCCACCCATCCCCTAGCCAGTTTAGCATGCTCTACTTCTGTTAGGTGCGTTTCTTGTAGCAAAGCTATATGGGCTCCCCCTCTTTTAAGGGCTGTCAGCAACATAGACCTCTTTACTGGATTTGTAATACCCCTGACATTCCAGGTAATTACATTAACATTTTTACTAATCGCCATTCAAGTATACTCCTCTTTTCCCTTTCATCATCATCCTTCCATCATTAACATGAAAGTTTATATATCTAACTTCTTTGGTTGCACTTTGTTCATAAAAAACAAGAAACTGTAATAACAACATACACACTTTCATTAACATTTTAAACAGATAACTATATACACACATCCCCCTCCCTTTCTTCCCTCTCTGACCTGTTGTTCCCCCACCATGTCCCCCCCTTCATTTTTCCTTTATTGATTTCCTTCCCTCCATCTTCCATGTGAACCCTCCTCTTCCATTTTCCCGCTGCTTCTTTGTTCTTTATCACTCCCTTCCCTCCCCACGCTCCCCCGCTTCCTTTTCACCTTGAAATATCCACCCCCAGTTCAGTCCTTCCCTTCCCCTCTACCACCCCCTGCACTCTCCCTCGGTCCTTAGACACTAATAGTCTCCCTGACTCAAGTGTCTGCCTCATTCCCAGGTGCTGTAACAGGCATTTCCACGCCACCCCCCCCACGGCCACTTAACCTTTATGACCCATAATAACCATCCCTATCCATTTCCCGCATATCTCTTCTCCTAACCCCCCCAGTTCATTTTCCTCCATCCTATTCCCCTTCAGATCTTTCGTTTTCAATTTCCCCATTTCCTGCCTTATTTCTCCCCTCTTTAGTTAGCGCCACACAAATTTGTCCGACAGTTGAGGATATCAGCAAGGGCTACCAGGGAAAGCAGGCCACACTAAAAAAAACACCGCGCTAAGCCCCTCTCCCCACCCGCCCTCCTACCTGCACCCAGACATTATTTGAGACAGTTCCTTCCATCACTGGGCTTATGGCAGTCTCTCTCGAATCCAAATAGCTCCACCACTAAGTCCAATTCCTCTTCTCGCCAAATTCTTGTTCTCTGCCTCTGTCCATTTCCGCTACATCTCTCTCCGCCATTTTCTGGGCATTCCACCATTTTTTGTTCAATTCCAAGTCCCCCAGATCTTTTTAATATATGGCAATATCCTCATCCTCTCAAAATCTCCCGTCTTCACCAGCACGAACTTTAACATCAAAACAATATCTCCAGAACCAAATATAAGAGAACGATCCTCCGCATTTACATCTGTGCCTCATCTCTCAAATCTCATTGTAGAGCCCTCAGTTCCCTGTCCCATTTCTCCATACAGGTCTCAGCGCAGCTTTTGTCTCAGGCCACTCACAAACTCCTCTACTTTTTCCACTTCCCAAAACGAATATGTAGTGCCTTCATGCTTTATTTGTAAAGTAGCTGGGTAAATCAGGAAGTTTTCCACTTTCAGATCACGCAGTTGCTGCATAATGCTATTGAATGCCTTCCTTCTTTTCAAAAGCCTGGCCGAATAATACTGCGACATAAATAGACGATGGCCTTCATATTCCACCTTTCCCTTCTCCCAATATGCCTTCAGCATAAGTTCTCTATCTTGAAAGTGGTGGAACCTAAATATTATCTGTCTCTGTGGCTGGTCATTCGTAGGTTTGGGCATCATGGCCCAATGGGCCCTCCCAAGCTTTAATTTACCCTTTGCTGGTTGCAGGCCTAGTAGCCCAGGCAATACTGTTGAGCAAAATTCCAGCACACTTTCCCCTTCCATACCCTCCGGCAACCCTCTCAGTCTGAGATTCAAACACCTGTGATAGTTTTCCTGATAGTCAAATGCATCTTTTAGCTCATTCAGCTCCTTCTGAAGTGCCACCATGAACCCAGGAGTCGCCAGCAGCTCATCCTCCATGTGTGATATTCTCTCCTCCATCTCCGTCATTCTGCCAGTCTGCACCACCTGCTGCTCTTGTATCTCTTGTAATTTCAGGTCAAGCTTTCCTTCAAGTTTAATTAATCGGGGCTCCAGTGCTGCTATAACCTGCCCCATTACCTCTCTTCCGAGGGCCGCCACCTCCGCTGCTGAAAAGGAAAATGGCCACCACCATCACCTCCCTTCTTTGCACTTTTTGTCGCAGTCCTCTGGCTCTTAGAGGGTCCAGATGCCAACTATTCATCCATCCCAAGTTCGCACACCATCTGCTACACGCTTTTCACACTTTTGGGAACTTTTTAACTTTTATTTTAATGTTTATAGCTGCGAAGAGGGAGCAGCACGGAAATTCGCGTCTGTTCAGCTAGCTGCTCATCAGCGCCCCGTATCATTTTTTTAAATAAAAAAAGCATTACTGACTGTCTCTGCTGAGAAATCTGGTACTCTTGAAATAAACTCACTGCCCCGCCTCCCAGGTTTCAGCTGAAAGATGAAAGCTATGAGAAAATGCTAAAACAGCATGTGAGATCACACACACACCAGGTTTTAGATACCAGGTGCTACATGGCAGGCCAGAAGCTATTTACAGATTTTTCTAAGTTAATTATAGATGTTGTTGTTAAGATGGAAGACCATATCCATTTTATGGTGTTGGAGGGAAAACCCAAGTTATTACACAGGAGTGCGAAATCAATAAAGATGCTTTCATGTCCTGAAAGGGGGAAGCTTATCATGAGATCAAAGAGATCTCATTTGAAGAACATATGAGTCATGCTTAGGATTGCAGGATTTGATACGTTGAAAAGACATCCTGTTTTTGTATATATATATATATTTTTATATATAATCTGACAGAGGAGGAGCTAGGTGATGTCACACAAAAGGGGTTGGCAAATACAGTTTGCTTAAGGAATATTCTGTTTTACTTAGACACTTTTATCTAGACTCTGACAGGGACACATCTGTGAGCACTTTAAGCAGGTATTTAGAGACTAAGTACTGTAGTAGGAATTGCACTGTTTAAACCTTCTTCTTTTATAAGATTTGTATGTTTTGTAATATAACAGTTCTGTATTTTGTGTTTGACATATTTTTATCTATTTTTAGTAAAACCTCTTCTTAGAGCTTACTTGGTCTGCCTTTGTTTTTCCTTCACTTGTAAGAAGAGTATATATGGTTATAGCAGGCATGAAGCATAAGCTTGAATGGTGGTACCAAACTGGAAAGAGAAGCATTTTAAATCTGAGGTCTTTATTAAAGTTTTTAAGAATTTATCTCTGTATACCTGGTTAGGTGCCCATAGGCAAGGGTATCCGGCCCCCCGAAGACAGATATATCTGAGCCTGTGCATTGGGTATGCTAGCAAGAGGTTCACAGTTTGAATCCCTCCAGAACTGAGACCAAAGGTTGATCTGAACTCACAAAACAGACAAGAGGGTTATCTTGTTCTGTTAAACTGTTCATAAGACTGAGCTTGGAGGCTGGCACTTTGGGAGTAGAGGACCTGACCTGCTGAGTGGGTTTGTGACAGATTGGTTGGCAACGGTGGCATAATTTTGGTATTATGAGCTTGTATTGTTCTGTGTCAGCTTGAGACCATAAGCTCTCTTGCAAAGAAAGAAAAAAGGCAGAGTTTTAGTTTAAAAGGAAACAGAACTATATATCACTTGGCGTACAGTCAAGTTCCTACCCGTTTTATTTTTTTTCCTAAAGTGCAAGTCAGAGTAGCCATAGTCAGGGAAGAAGATGGCTTCCAACTACAGCAGACACACTGTAGATTACTTGAAGCAGTTGTGCGGGGGCAGAAGAGTCCCATTCAAGGTGACAACCAAAAAGCAGAACCTCATAGAGGCTCTGATGGTAGCAGATACCCAGAGCAGCAAGTCACAGACCGTGACTGAAAGGGACCAGACCTTGAGTGTGGCAGGGCTAGTGGCCAGTGCTGTGTCCAGATCCAGTAAGGATGGCAGCAGGGCCACTGTCAGTGAAGGACCACAGCAGCAGGGAAAGGTCACCAGTATCCTGCAACCAGAGGTACTCAGGCTGCAAACTGAGTTGCACAGAATGGAACTGGAGGCAGAGCAAGAACAGAGAGATGCAGACCATGAGGAGTGTGAGCGCCAGTGAGCTGCAGAGGAGAATAGAGAGGAGTGCCAGAGGCAACAGGAACTGGAGAAGCTACGACTCTGACCAGCGGCACCAGAGCAGGTAAGTGGCTTGGGTTTAACTGGGACTGCAGAACTGGGTTATAAATTGAACTCCAAATTAAAAGCCAAGTTTAAAGAGGGGGAGGATATGGATGCCTTTTTAAATTCTTTTGAAAAAGTTTATATTCAGGCTAAAATTCCTAGAGAGCTCTGGATCTTCCAGCTATCCCCGCTACCTACCAGAAATGCTCTGGATGCATTGGGTCAAATGGGCAATGAAGACAGCCATGATTACAACAAGCTAAAAGCTGCACTGTTAAAAAAGTTTGAATTAACTGCTGAATCATACAGAGCTAAATTCTGTAAGCTCAGGAGAAGCCCTGATATGAGCTATGAGGAGCTAGCTATGAAACAACGTCAGTTTTTAAAACGTTGGTGGGAAGGAATTGAGGCAAACTCTGTTGATAAAATTGAAAATGTGATTTTATTAGAATAGTTTTATTGGGCTTGCCCAGCAGAGCTAAAACCTAGCTAGAGGACCAAGAGCCCAAAACAGTGCAACAGGCTGCTGAATTCTCAGACCACTATGCCAAGAGCAGACCTACTCTGAGAGCAAATGGGGTGGGTGTGGCAGTGCAGAAAGGGAAAATTGCACCTTCAGGGCAGCTAAAACGCTCACTGCCTCCACCGAAACCAGTTAGCACCAGGTTTCAGAGAAAAGATTTCTCTGAGAGAAGAAATGAATGTTGTTGTGTAAAGAAACTGGGCATATTGCCAGACAGTATCCCAAAAAGGCAAATAGTAATACACAACAGGGTGCTAGAAAAGAAGTAGGTTGTTTGTGTGTCCCTGGAAGCATGCCAGTGAATCAGAGGGAACACATGCACACCGTCATGGTAAATAGGCGTGCAGGATTAGGGTTAAAGGGACACAGGCATCCCTGATGTTAGTAGGGATCTGGTACAGCCTAGTCAGCTTATACCTAATAACACGCCACGTCCAAGGGCTCACTGGTGAAGAGAAAACATTGCCACTGACCAGTGTTCTCCTGGACTGGGGTGAAATAGAGGAATCAGCAACAGGTGGCTGTAGCTAAAACATTAGCAGTGGATGCGATCCTGGGTAACAGTTTCGCAGGATGGAATGCAGTTACCGTAGTTAAGCGGTAAGGGAACATAGTTCCTGAACCCCACAGAAACCAGTGTGGAAACCACTGAGAGGCTGGTTCCCCAGCCTGTGTCTCCAGAGGGGGAGACTGATAAATATGGGGTAGAAATTTCCCCGGTAGCAGGTGACCACACAGCTACGGAAGGTTACTCTGAAGAGGGAGGGGGTGACCCACTGTCAGAGGGTTGGGATTGACAGTGATCCTAAGTGCCCTGACGCTAGTGCTAGGGACCCTAGTTTATCAACTGAAGGGGATGTGTCCCATGCCTTGGGAATGTGTGATGGGTTTGCAGCTGCTCAGAGGAGTGACTCTAGTTTACAGAAGCTGAGGGCATGGGCAGACTCAGACAGTGCACAGGGAGGTGACGGAAAACATAAGGTTTATTGGGAAAATGGACTTATGTATACTCAGGTGGTACACACAGAGGGATGCTAGGCAGGCAGCTTGTCATTCCCCAGGGGTATCGTGAGCAGCTGCTCAAGACTGCGTATGTTATTCCCTTGTCTGGTCATCTGTTAATCGCATGCACAATGCAGTGGTTGGCCCAGAATTTCTTCTGGCCTAACTTCACCCAGCAGGTGAAGGAGTATTGCAGGTCTTGTCACCGGTACCAAGAAATAGGGAAGGCGGGCAAGAAAACCCAAGTCACCCTGATTACATTGCCCATAGTGGAGGAGCCATTCCAGAATGTGGGAATGGATATTATGGGGCCTTTAAATACCCTCAACTCCTCAGGGAAGAGATTCATCCTGACTGTGGTGGATTATGCCACTCGGTACCCAGAGGCAGTAGCCCTATCCTCACTGAGGACAGACAAAGTGGCAGATGCCTTACTTGGGATTTTCTCCCATGCTGGGTTTCCACAAGAGGTTCTCACCGATTGAAGGGGTTCCTTCATGTCGGACATGATGAAATGTTTATGGGAGAAGTGTGGAGTGGTGCAGAGATGCAAGACACTGTATCACCCACAAGCCAATGGACTTGTGGAATGATTCAATGGTACCCTAAAGGCAATGCTCTGGGCATTTGCTGAACAACATGGGAGGGACTGGGAGAAATACCTTCCCCACTTGTTGTTTGCATACAGGGAGGTGCCCCAAGAGTCAACAGGATTTTCCCCCTTTGAACTCTGATATGGACGCCGGGTACATGGGCCCCTAGACTTGATCTGGGAGGACTGGGAAGGCAAGCATGCCACCCAGGAAACTCCCACTGTGGATTATGTCCTTAGGTTTAGGGAAAGGCTGAAGGAGCTTATGGGGACAGCCCAGAGCAACCTAGCAGCTGCCCAACAGAAACAAAAAGTGTGGTACGACCGCAGAGTCAGAGCTCGCTCATACATGGTGGGTCAGGAAGTCATGGTCCTTATTCTGGTCCGGAAAGACAAGCTGCAAGCTGAGTGGGCAGGACAGTACAAAGTGGTTAGGAGGTAAATGACGTGAACTACATTGTGGAGTTACCTGACAGAAGACAGACAGAAAGGATGTACCATGTCAACATGATGAAGCCATATGCAAATAGGGCTGACATGGTGTTTGCAGTGTGTAGTCATGTGGAGGGGATGGACGAAGGAGACCCCCTTCTGGATTTTCTGGAGGAAAGTAAGTGGGAGTACTTTGTGGAGGCAGTAAAATTGTCTTCCCAGCTGGTCCTGGACTAGATTCAGAAAGAAAGGGAGGTTTTAGCAGACTTTGCCCCATTGTTTAGCACCAAGCTGGGACTAACCCCCTTAGCGACACACAATGTGGAAATAGGGACACAGACACCCATATGGCAGACAGCATATCGGGTGTCAGAGGTTGTCAAAAAGTACATTAGGAGGGAAGTGGAGGAGATGCTTGATTTAGGCATAATCGAGAGATCCCACAGCCCCTGGGCCTCACCCGTAGTCTTTGTACCTAAGACAGATGGCTCAACTCATTTCTGTGTGGACTATCATGGACTGAATGCAGTCATGAAGTTCGACACCCACCCGATGCCCCGGACGGACAAACTCCTGGACAAGTTGGGAGGGGCAACCTACCTTACAACCATTGACCTGACAAAGGGGTATTGGTGGGTAAAGAGTTGACGAGACAGAGCTATGGAGTGGTTGACCTCATCACTCAGATAGGCTTATTTGAGTTTAAAGTAATGCCTTTCCGAATGAAGAACGCCCCGGCCACTTTCCAAAGGTTGGTGAACCAGGTGTTAAATGGTGCTGAGGAGTACGCTGTGGCGTACCTGAATGACATTGCCATCTTCAGTACCAGCTGGGATGAACACCTATCCCACCTTAGGGAAGTGCTGGACAGGATACAGAGGGCCAGGCTCACTGTCAAAGCTGAGAAGTGCCAGGTGGCCATGGGAGAAGTGGCATACCATGGGCATGTGGTAGGCTTGGGACAGCTCCATCCTAACCAAATAAAGATAGAAGTGATCCAGTCGTGGCCCAGACCAGAAACCCAGAACCCGGTCAGGAGCTTTCTAGGGACAGCAGGGTACTACAGGAAATTTGTACCCAATTACAGTGCCCTGGCTGCTCCCCTATCTGACCTGACAAAGAAAAGGATGCCAAAGAAAATTACCTGGGGCCCAGCCTGTGAGGAAGCCTTTACCAAACTAAAGGAGGCACTGTACAGTACTCCTGTTTTGACAAGTCCTGATTATAGCAAAACCTTTATAGTTCAGACAGATGCCTCAGACGTGGGTATTGGAGCAGTGCTGAGTCAGACGTCCAGCCAAGGGACAGATCACCCAGTGGTGTACTTGAGTAGGAAGTTGCTTCCCAGGGAGCACGCATACTCCATGGTGGAAAAGGAGTGTCTTGCCATAGTGTGGGCCCTAAAGAAATTAGAGCCATACTTGTATGGGCAGCATTTTGTGGTGCAGACTGACCACAACCCCCCGGTTTGGCTGACGCAGATGGGGAAAAACAATGGCAGACTGCTAAGATGTAGTCTTGTTTTACAAGGGTATGATCTAACAGTTGTACATAGGGCTGGAGCGAAGAATCAGAACTCAGATGAGCTGTCTAGGGTCTATAAGGAGTGAACTGATTTGGGAAGCTCATCCCATGTAGGGGTTAGAACCCCCAAATTCAGTCTAGGTGGGGAGGAATTGTGACATGGACAGCCAGTTCTGAGTGCTGTATCATTTTTTTTATATAAAATGTATTACTGACTGTCTCTGCTGAGAAATCTGGTACTCTTGAAATGACCTCACCCCCCGCCCCCAGGTTTCAGCTGAAAGATTAAAGCCATGGGAAAATGCTAAAACAGCATGTGAGATCACACACACACCAGGTTTTAGATACCAGGTGTTACATGGCAGGCCAGAAGCTATTTACAGACTTTTCTAAGTTAATTATAGATGTTGTTGTTGAGATGGAAGATCATATCCATTTTATGATGTTGGAGAGAAAACCCAGGTTATTACACAGGAGTGCGAAATCAATAAAGATCCTTTCATGTCCTGAAAGGGGGAAGCTTATCATGTGATCAAAGAGATCTCATTTGAAGAACATATGAGTCATGCTGAGGACTGCAGGATTTGATACTTTGAAAAGACATCCTGTTTTTGTATAAATATATATTTTTTTATACATATAATCTGACAGAGGAGAAGCTAGGTGACGTCACACAAAAGGGGTTGGCAAATACAGTTTGCTTAAGGAATAGTTTGTTTTACTTAGACACTTTTATCTAGACTCTGACAAGGACACATCTGTGAGCACTTTAAGCAGGTATTTAGAGACTAAGTACTGTAGTAAGAATTGCACTGTTTAAACCTTGTTCTTTTATAAGATTTGTATGTCTTGTGATATAATAATATTTTGTGTTTGACATATTTTTATCTATTTTTACTAAAACCTCTTTTTAGAGCTTACTTGGTCTGCCTTTGTTTTTCCTTCACTTGTAAGAAGAGTATATATGGTTATAGCATGCACGAAGCATAAGCTTGAATGGTGGTACCAAACTGGAAAGAGAAGCATTTTAAATCTGAGGTCTTTATTAAAGTTTTTAAGGATTCATCTCTGTATACCTGGTTAGGTACCCGTAGACAAGGATATCTGGCCCCCCAAAGACAGATATATCTGAGCCTGTGCATTGGCTACGCTAGCAAGAGGTTCACAGTTTGAATCCCTCCAGAACTGAGACCAAAAGTTGATCCAAACTCACAAAACAGACAAGAGGGTTACCTTGTTCTGTTAAACTGTTCACAAGCTTGCGCCCGGAGGTTGGCACTTTGGGAGTAGAGAGACTGACCGGCTGAGTGGGTTTGTGATAAACAGTACAGGAAAATGAGGTGTGGAAGCTATCTAATATTGGAGATGTACAGAAAATTCTGTCACAGCCAGCAAAAGTCTATATCTGAGGCCCCAGTAAGTCAGCAACACCAGAGATGGGGCAGATTGTTTGCCACAGCAAACATTTTAGGACTTGCAATGCAAATGAAAGACCATTATCAAAGTTAAAGAAGAATTACAGCTTAAAAAGAAAGAGTTGTTTATATATACAAGTAGGGGTGTACAGGTCAAATTTTCTGATTCTGTTAAGTAGGATCGAGTCAGGCAAATCAGAACCAGAACTAAACCCAGAACTGGAACCAAAAGTGTAATATACAATATATAGAATAATGGCTTGGTAGGTGGTTATTACAAGAATTATACTCATACCCAAGGTGTGTGATGCCACATAAACTCCGAGTGCAAAGCTCAAGGGATTTATAAAAGCATCCCACACCAAGGGTGTGTATAAAATTTGAGTTTTACACACCTAGCTAAATTTATTTTATATCTTTGCTGGGGAGTGTTTTTTTGCAATGGCAATTATATAAAATATAAATACAGCTTTTCAGCTGCGGTACGGTCAGGTTTCAGTACAGTCCACGACAGCTAGTAAAACCAAACTTTTTGTTTTGTTTTGTTTTTCCTCTCAGTTTTTTTTTTTAAGCTTATCCCTTCCAGCAGAAAGCACCCAGTTAATGATTTTAAAATTAGCTTATCACCGAGTTTGAGCACCAGTGGCAGTGAAGACTCCAGCACTAAGAACTGGCACAGACAAAGGAAAGAGCAGCAGCTGGTGCATGCATGGACTGAGGGAAACCCAGCAATGTTCATCGTTATAACTTGCAGATTATAATGGTGAATTGTAACTGAGTTTTCCTATGGGGAAAAAACATGCACCAGTTATTATATCGTATTATACAACTAGGTACAAAAATGGCAGGCTCCAATTGGTCAACTGCCACCTTGTGCCCATTGTAAATCCTCCACAGTACCAACGGGAAGAGATGCCAGTTCCCCACTAAGCTGCACCAATGACTCCTGTGAAATCATTCTGACCTCCACAAAATCAGGAGTGGTACAGAGGGAACAGACAATAACAATGTCCTAACGACGAGTCCAGCCCCCTCCCCCAGAAATGTAAAGCCCTCTGGATTAAAGAAAATAAATCCCATCATGTTCTACACACACTTGTACCTGTACATTGCTGTATTCATCCCAGATAAAACCTCTTCATATGTTTGCTTTCTCAGTGACTGCTGTTTGCAGTTTTGAACCTCTCAGGGCCCCCACATCACTGCATGCACAAATTGAAACTGCACACACTTTCGCTTCAGGATGCGAAGACGGGTACTATTTTTTTTCTCAAGGAGCAGTAACAACAATAAAAATATGGTAAAATATAAATGAAAATATTTTCTTTATTTTTTTCAAATGCAAAATAAAAGGACATTGTATAATAGCAAGTTACCTCAACAAGGGTGTGGGTCATGTTAGGATTTACAATGGCTGGTGTGTTTTGCTCACTCGGCCGATCGGCCTCGTGACCAAACAACACACCACCCATTGTAAATCCTAATGTAGCCCACACCCTTGCAGTGATAAATTGCTCAAATAATTCGTAAGTGCTGCAAAAAGCTGTAGAATTGGGTTTCATCCTGGTGAGCTTCATTGTAATCCAAGAGGTGTAGCGGACAAAGTACTGTTGAAAGCTTTGTTTCTTCCAGTACAACACAGAAACTATTCTCAGGCTCTGGCACAAGGTTCAAGTTCCAGTTTCTATACTGAAACCTCTAGAAATAGGCTTGTCTCTAGCACAGCTGCAGAGGATCAGTGTCACACACACATCATGTCAAAAACATTTGAACTTAAGTCAGACGAAAAAACAAGGCCACATTTAGAAATGTTGTCACAAGAGGACTTCATTGCTGAAACAATGCTTACTGCATAGTATACCTTAATGAATCCAGAGATCCAAACTCTGCCTGAAACAGGTCCTTTGTTGTACTGGACATTGACGAGATCCATTTGGCAACCTCTTGTTCAAGTTGTTGCCTATTACTCTGCTTTTCTGTCCACCCACCAGTGTATCTTCAGAAAGGATATTCAGTACCACTGTTGACACTAACCAAATTGTCCAACATTTTTTAAAGGAGTACTACAGTCAAAATTTGCAATAACATATGTTGTACAGAGTATTTTAATTTGTGTGTGTAGTCCTGGTGTGTCCTTCCCTTTGTTTGCTATTAAAGAGTTTTTTTTGTTAATTAGTCAGCTAGTTATGTGGTAGTTTTTTGGCTCCTGGGGATCTCCATCTTAGTAAGAATATTGCTCTTCTTTTTCCTATAACACCTACTACCCCATGTGACAGTGATGCATCCAGGATCACTGATTCAGTAAGTACTAGAGATAGGAATCTGATTTTCTGGCCTCCACTGAATAGCTCTAATTCAATATTTTTGTTTTCTATGTGTGTGTCAGGTCTAGGCAGCAGGAGTAAATGTATTGCTTTTAAAACATTTCATTCCACAGGGACACATGTATGTCTTTTCAACAACTCCAGCAAAAATATGGTCTTTGGAAGGAAGATAATTTCCATTTCCTTCAAGTTAGACACTTTATCTTTCAATAACCACATCTCAGACAATGACAAAGACCTCAAACATCATTGGAAGAAACCTTCTACTGGTGAATTAGGCTGAGGGTGAAAGTCAGACCCATCTCTGCCTTATATGAATTCCTTATGGATCTGGCCCCCCAGCTGATGAATGGCATTTGCCTTAAATGGGAGCAAGACTCTAACTCCATCCCCCCAGTACTATGGAACCACCGACTCAGGCGAGGATGGGCAACCAGTGTGTCACCCACCTGGCAGGAGTATAATTGGAAAGTAATAATGAGATATTTCCACACATCCGCAATAACAGAGCATTTTCACTCCATCCATTCAGATTTATGCTGACGAGAGTGTAGTTTAGTGGGCTCTCACTATCACATTTATTGGGACTGCCCCCGCCTAAAACCATATTGGCAATAGGTACATGCCTATCTGCAGACACTTTTTGGTCTGCCCCTGCCATTTACTTTAATCAGTTTGGTGCTTGGTTGCTTGGGGTTGGTGGAGGGCATAAGATCCAGTTCAGTAAGCAAACTGTATCAGATCTTGCGAATAGCTGTTTTAAAATGTATCACATTGAATTGGTTATCCCCGTAGGCACCCACTCTCTCTCAGTTGAAATGTAAGATTTCAGAGATTGAATCAATGGAGAGAATTTCAGCTGCTTTTCATTTGCAGACAGAAACATTTTTGGAGATATGGTGCCCCTGGCATCAGATGGAGTCGTAGGTCACAGGGAGACTTCTCACTTGTTCCTTCTTTTCCTGCTTTTTCTCTTTCATATATCCTATTACTATTCTTATTTATCAGATATTCTGTATGGGACAATGACCTTCTGCTTGAAGCACTGATTATGGGTTGAGCACTATACTTGGCCTATAAGGCCAGGACAGGCAAATCTGGTGGACTGAGACCTCTCATCCCCGCCCCCCCAGCTCTGGGGAAGGCTGCACTTGTATACACTGCACACAATGTTTTGACTGTTTGTAATTATAATGGTTAAGTAATGTTTGATATGGTTAGCTGGAACAGTGGCAAATATTGCTTGGACTTAATACCTATATTTCGTAGTTCCTGTCAATGTAACTGCGAACTGTAAGTGTATGTGCCTCACGACCTCCTTGTGAATGAGCTTGCTCAACGGAGTCTTTCCTGCAATAAACTTGAGCTTGAACTATATAATTATTTCCTCCCAAGTAAAGCAGTAACTAAGTGCTAGGTATATAGTCATGTAAATATAATTGACCATCATGCTTTTGAAAGTAATTAATGGATTCCAATAATTGGTACATTTCCATTGTAACGTTACCTGCTGTGATGTTTTCTATACTTGACTGATACAAATAGAAAAGGAAGTAAAAAAAAAAAACATTTTATTCCATCAAACTATACAAACCTATGCAGTCATAAAATGACACTAATCACCCCAGATCATCAGTGCTATAATTAGTAAAGACTCTAGCTGTTTTCTTACAGAATAACCCACTCAGTTAACCCTCATGTATTTTCTAAACTGTAATTGCAGCAATTAGTGCTCACTGGATAAGGAAAGTTACTTAATATCACAGCCCTGTTGTTGTAAAATTGGCTCTATACCATTGCTTGCTGAATCCATGGTACCAGATATATCACAGTCACATGGGAAGGAGGCATTTTGGGAACAGAACGGACAATAAAGCATGCTAAGAGGGAAATCCTCAGGGGTCATAAAACTAGCAGGCTGATTAAAAAAAACTTCTTATAACAGGCAAAGGGAAAGACACACTAAAACTACACACACAAAACACTCTGCACAACATATGTTTTTGCAGATTTTGACTGTAGTACTCCTTTAAGGAAAAACAGCCAACTGGCTAAACTGCAGCTGGCCCTTTGGGCAACTGTGAGAGATTAGCATAAAAGTAGATGTGATAGCAGACAGCCAGGCATACTAGGTGACAACAAGCAGAGGCATACTACACTGACCAACTGGTCTGACAATAATGTTTAGTTGTTGGTAGGAAAAATAGCCAGATAGTTAAACTGCAGCTACTCCTTTGGGTAACTATAAAGAACGGTACAAAAGTGAACTCTACAGCAGACAGCAGGCACACTAGGTGGCATCAAGCACTGGCTGACTACATTGACTGAATTGTCCCATTTTTTTTTTTTTTGTTAAGGAAAAATAGTCAAGTGCTTAAATTGTAACTAGCCCTTTGGGCAACTGTGAGAGAGAGAAAGAGCACAAGTGGACGTGACAGCACGAAGCCTGGCACACTAGGTGGCAACAAGCAGATGCATACTACATTGACTGAATTCTCCTACAATTTGTTTTTTCTTAGGAAAAATAGTCAAGTGCTTAAATTACAACTAACCCTTCAGGAAACAATAAGAGAGCAGTATACAGCTGGACATGATAGCAGGCATTCAGGCATGCTAGGGGCAACAAACACAGGTGCACTACTCTGACTGACTCTTCCTACAATTTTTTTAAAGGAAAAATAGACAATTGCTTAAATGCAAATAACCCTTTTGGCAAGTGGGACAGAGCACTACTCAAGTGGATGTGACAGTAGGCAGACAAGCACACTAGGTACCTACAGGAAAAGGCATAGTACATTGACTGACAGCTCCAGCAACTTTTTTTTAAAGAAAAAATAGACAAGTGTTTAAATGCAACATAACATTTTAGCAACTGGAATAGAGCAGTACACAAGTGGACATGACAGCAGGCAGACAGGCATGCTAGATGGCAACAAGCAGAAGCATACAGTGACTGGCTGTCCTGCTATTTTTTTTTTTTTTTTTAAGAAAAATAGCAAGTGTTTAAATGCAACTAGCACCTTGGCCAACAGTGACAGAGCAGCACACTCATGGGAGTTGATTGCAGGCAGTCAGGCATGCTATGTGGCAGCATGCCAACAGTGTACTACACTGACTCATTGGTTCTACCAATATTTTTTTAAGGAAAAATAGTCAAGTGCTTTAAATGCAACTAGCACTTTGGGCAACTGGGTTAAGAAAGTGGCATGTAACTGGATGTGACAGTAGGCAGACAGGCACGCCAGGTGGTAACAAGTAGAGGCATACTGCACTGATTGACTGGTCCCACTAATTTTATTTTTAAAGGAAAATCAGCCAAGTGCTTAAAATGCATCTAGCCCTTTGGGCCACTGGCTTAAGAAAGCAGTATGTAGCAGGACATGACAAAAGCAGGCACAGTCATGGCAAGCTGAGGCATATTAGTCTTTTTCCTTCAGGTATTTTTGTCAGTGCAGTTTAGCTGTAATCCCCCTGCCATGGCTACGATGCCCAGTGCACTGCTGCCAGCCTGCCTGGTCCTGCTCTGCTTCTCTGGCTCTTTGAGCTTCAACTTGTTGCTGAAGGAATGGTGCAGAGAGGAAGGGACACTGGGACTGGGGACATACTGGGAGGATAAGTGTCTATAAAGGGGTGATGGCCTACATCTGTCCAGGAGGGGAACTGCAGTCCTCATCGGCCATTTTAAATGTTACTTTGATGAACATTTAAATTAGCCAAAGGGGGTGGCAGAAGGAATCGGGGAGTCAGAAAGTGCCCCTCCCCCCCACATGCTGAAGTAGAAAGTAAAGAGAACCTGAGAGGAGAGGACTCCCCCAGGGTGCAAATTAATAAAGGAAGCAGGGTGGTAGAGATAAAGGGAGAAAGGAGCAATAGCACTTTAAAGAGAGAGAGAGGGCAAAAGGGAGGGCAAAAAGGAAAAAAGAGGGGCAATAAGCAGAGTGCAAACAAAATCCAGAAGGCTATGTGTGTGAATGCTAGAAGTCTAGGAAATAAGATTCCTGACCTAGAGGACATCATGGCAGAGGCTGACCTGGATATTGTGGCCATTACCAAGTCACGGTGCATTGACAACCATTACTGGGCTCCAGGATCATCAACAAGGTATTCACTGGCCGCACTTAATTGGTAACCTTTATAAAGGTCTAATGGAATTGTCATCCATCTCCTCATTATTTATACTGGAGAAATGGAAGGAATACAGAGCTAAATGTCCATATTACAATGGATGTCTGGATAAAGTATGCATCTGCACACTATATCCTCCTCCCTACTGTGGAGGGAGAGATTAATCTTGGAAATGCCAAATGCATTATTTCTGTTCCCCTGCAGTACAAGCCATGTATATGAGCCCACTCATGGGACAATGCTGGATGGGCTGTGGAGAGACCTTGGCCACTTAAACTCATATTTTTTGGTCAGGCCCTTCCTTCACCTTGTTCTGGCAGAAAGTTCCTGAAACCCTTAATGCCCTGTTTGTTGAGCAGGATCTGGGCATCCATAGATACATACAGTAGATACATAGAATTTGTTGGTTGATAAGGACAGTCTAGCCCATCTAGTCTGCCAATTTGACCTACCTTCCCTTACGTTACAGATTTAGCTGATCTGTGGCTTTCCCTCTCTTCTGTTCCAATTAAACACAAGTGTCTGTCCCACGCATTTTTGAATTCCCCCGTTTTCTCTCCCACCACCCCAGCTTGGAGGCTGTTCTATTTGTCCACTACTCTCTCTGTAAAGAAGTAGCTCCTCACATTTCTCTTGACCCTTCCTCCTTCCAACTTCAGGTCATGTCCCCTAGTTCTATTGCATCCCCTTCTCTGAAAGATGCTTCCCTCTTGTACCTTATTTATCCCTTTGAAGTACTTGAACATCTCTATCATGTCCCCCCTCTGTCTCCTCATTTCCAGAAAATATATATTGAGTTCTTTCAGGCTCTCTTCATATGACTTCTGGTGCAGCCTTGTACCATTTTTGTGTCCCTTCTCTGTACTGCTTCCACCTTGTCTATGTCTTTCCTGAGATGAGGCTTCCAAAATTGGAGACTGTACTCCAGATGAGGTCTTACCAATGATCTGTACAGTGGCATCACCACCTGCCTCTTTTGGCTGGTGGTGTCTTTCCCAATGCACTCCAGCATCCTGTTGGCCCTTCTGACTGCCTTCTCACACTGTCCAGCCATCTTTTGGTCCTCAGATATAATCACTCCTAGATCCTTCTCCTGTTTGGTGGCCGACAGTACCTCTCCCCCCATTGAATACTCTTCCCTTGGTTTCCTGTGCCCCATGATTTTGCACATTTTTTGCATTGAATCTCAGCTGCCATGTATTTGACCATTTTTCTAGCCTGCCCAGGTCCTTTCTCATCTTTTCCACCCCTCCTGGTGTATCGACCCTATTGCAGATCTTTGTGTTGTCTGCAAAGAGGCATACCTTTCCCTCCAGCCCCTCTGCAATGTCGCTTATGAAGGCATTAAAGAGGACCGGGCACAGAACTGAACCTTGAGGCACCCCGCTGGTTACCACTCTCTCAACAGACTCTGTTCACTACCATCCTCTGTGTCCTATCGCTTAACCAATTTCCAACTCAGTTTACTACTCCTGATCTGACGCCCTGGTTGTTCAACTTGTTTAATAGTCTTTTATGCAGGATGGTATCAAAGGCATTACTAAAATCCAGATAAGCCACATCCACTGCCCATCACTGATCTATCTCCCTGGTAACCCAGTCAAAGAACTCAATTAGGGTCGTTTGGTAAGACCTGCCCACCGTGAAGCCATGCTGTCCTGGATTCTGCAGCCCTCTGGATTCAAGGAATGTCACAATCTTCTCTTTGAGTAATGATTCCATCAATTTCCCCACTACAGAGGTCAGGCTGACTGGTCTATAGTTACTAGCCTCCTTCCTACTTCCACTTTTATGGAGAAGGACAACATTCACCTGCTTCCAGTCAGCTGGCACCACCTGTGTTTCTAATGATTTGTTGAACAAAGCTGTCAGTGGTGCCACTAGTTCCTTCTTCAGTTACTTAGAATTCTGGGATGAATTCTATCTGGCCCCATCGCCTCGTCCACCTTCAGCTTTTCTAGTATCTTGAGGACTCCTTCCACTTTGAATGGACTTGTATCTATACCCCCTCCTTGGTGGATCTTCCATCTAGCTGTGGACCCCCATTCCTTTTCTACAGTGAAAACTGAACAGAAATACCTGTTCAGGATTTCATCTTTTTCCTTATCCCTTCAGTTGGTTCTTCTCTCAGTCCCATCTGGAGCAATCAGGGGGCAAAGTCTGAAACTACTGCTGATATTAATATTTGCAGCAAAAAAAATTATAACTAAACTGGTTATGAAGAACCCTCCTGCAACCATCTACCTGGGTATCCTTATTTATTTATTTATTTCATAGTTTGGAAATAACCTTTGGGCAAGGTGTTCATTTGCAAAGGTTCCACATCAGTATTAAACAATACAATGCAATACAATACATACATACATTTATACATATATACATACATACATACATACATACATTATAAGAACTTCAGTTCACAAAAAAAATAGAAGGGAGTACATTTTTACAAAGGTAAGCGAATAATTCAGGCAACAGCATGTATAATCACTAATGACTTGCCATATAGCAAGTAAGGGATAATTCAACCATGGCAATGTTCAGGCAATGACTCAGATGACTTATAGCAGATGTCCAAGTTCAGAGTACCCCTGACACAATGAGTAAAGTTAACAGATGTTCACTTTATTGTTCAACTGGTATAGTAAAATACATTATTCAGTTTCAAAAAACAAGTGCAAGGCAGCCTGATGGGTAGGCTCTATCAAGGGGTTGGCATCCTAAAGAGTAGGCTCAGTCCAGGAGGTGGAGGGCTTAGATGAGGAGGAGGAGACTAGAGGGAGATTAGTGGGAGAGATCAAATTTAGGCAAGAGGAAGTGGAGGGGTAGGGGTGGAGGATATAACAGTAATGTGAGTGGGGGTCTTTGCATTAAAAGGGAGGAAAGGTAGAATGGGAAGAAGGAAAGGCAGATGCGAAAAGGGTTAGGATGGGAAGACTGGTAGTAGCAAGAGCTCAGTGTGTAGGAGGAGAGGAGAAATTTATTAAGTACATCAAGACACTGAGAAGAGCTAGGCACCAGGTCAGTGGAGTCAGCTCATACTGGGGATATGATTCAGGCTAGGGGAAGAGGGGGTAAGTAGAGGTCTAGAACGTCCAGAATTGACAGGCAAAATCCTGCACTCAAAAGATCTAGTTTCAGCTAGTAAGTGTTTGAGGTCAGTTTTGAAAGTGCAAAGACTATCTATGTTTATTAAAGATGTGGGGAATTCATTTAACCAAAGTGGGACCCTATATACAAAGGACCATTGTCCCACTAAGGTTTTCATGAAGGGAACAGAGTGGGGCCTACTGGCCATGCCTCTGGTCTGATAACTAGAGAGAATAACCTTCACTAAGTCCCCTAGGCAAAGGGGAGCTTTGCCAAGCAAAGTATTCTTACCAAGGAGACTCGTCAGATACTTTATCCTATTCCTGAGGTTCAGTCAATTTGACTGCTCATAGAGCGAGCAGATGCGTACTAGGTTATCCATACCTAGGGTGAGTCTGCACACTTTGTTAAGGGTAGTCACTACACATTTAAGAGCAGAGCCAGTAACTGCACCGTAAACTACCAAGCCGTAATCGATGAGTGTCAGAGTAGAGCTAGATACTGCCAGGCAGAGGGCAGACGGTGTAAGGAATTTTTTGCGTCATGAAGGATTCCCAGGTTAATGTTGACAACTTTTACAACCTGTTCAATATGTTGAGCGAAGCAGAGAGTGTCATCAACAGTTACCACTAGGTATTTGAAAGAGTGTACCTGTTCAAGAGGGCAAGCCTTTTTATTGAGGATGGTCAAAGCAGGGTGCTTTTTCTTGAGCTGGTGACTGGAGATCAGCATAGTTTTAGTCTTCTTATAATTAAGGAGCAGTTTCTGAGCACTGAACCACTCTTCTAGATGGTAGAAGGTAGACTGTAGTTCTCTGCGGAGTTGATCAGGTTGGTTGCTACTACCAAGGATGACTGCATCATTCGCATATAAAATTATTTTACTCCTGCAGGCATCTGGAAGGTTATTTAGGAACAAGCTAAATAGTAGAGACCCCAACATGGAGCCTTGAGGGACCCCAAGAGAGACATTCCTTGTGGTTGAGATGGTGGAGCCGATTGTAACACTCTGAGACCCGTACAACAGGTAGTTCTTGAACCACATGACTGCTTCAGGGGCCATTCCTAAGGACAGCAGTTTCTGAAGCAGGATAGGATGGTTGACAGTGTCAAAGGCTATAGTGAGATCTATGAAGATAGATCCCACTAATTTGCCACCATCCATAGCCTTGTCCACATAGTCGGAGAATTCTACTAAAGCAGTGCCCATACTGTGGCACTTCCAAACGCCGTGCTGCTGGGGACATTGCAGACCATATTTCTGGAGGTACCCGGTAAGCTGATCAGCAATTATTCTCTCCAACACTTTTGAGAGAGGGAAGAGAATAGAAATAGGCCTGTATGTTTGCAGTGCTTGAGCGATCCCCGCTTTTGTGAACTGGGGTCACTAGGGCCTGTTTCCATACAGATGGGAATTCAGTCAAGGCAAGTGATTTATTGAAGATTTTGATTACAGGAGTTATTACTTCATAAGAGCCATAGCCATCAGCTTCATGTCGATATTGTCACTAGCAAGCCTGGTTTTGCCCAGTGTCTTCTGAACATATTTTCTGGCCTCATTGGAGATGACACATTTGAAGTAGAAGTTGAGATGGCGGGGATTGCCATATGACATTAACAGGGTTTGTTCAGTGGAATTAAGGTAGTCAGGTGAGAGTACAGAGCTCAGATCAGTGAATGCAATATTGAAAGCTTCAGCTACGGTGAGAGGATCCAAAGTTAGTGTACCATTCAAGTTGAGCATCGTAGGGTGCCTCCTATCATCTTTACCAAAACAATCCTTTATATTCTCCAAAAATCTTTTTCCATTGCCCCAATTACTGTCCATCTGTTCTTTATAACATTTAGCTTTAGCGGGTCTTGTTGGATTCGTACACTTATTGCACACTGCCCTGTTCTTCTGTAAGTCTACCAGATTACCAGAACTTTTTGCCCTACTGTACAGGTTATCCCTGGCCCTCATTTCATCTAGAAGATCCCTAGTGATCCGACCATTTGAGATTCCCCTGACCTTTCTTATTTGCAGTGGTGCATAGATATCACAGATTACAATTTACCTAGTTGAGAAGTAATTAAGGGCACTGTCTATATCCTTAGCCTCGTCAATGGGAAACCGATCAACTAAAGACAAAGCTTCTTTAAACGCACCTAATTTCCACCTCTTTAATACCCTGCTCAAGATGGTAAGTGGGGGTACTTTTTCCTCCCGATTCATCCAAGTACATATAACCGGAGAATGATCATTGAGACAGTCAGAGAGCACCTCAATGTTCTCTATTCTAGTAGGGCAACTTGACAGGATCCAGTCTAGTAGGATGCCCTAGCCTTAGTTAATAGTATATATAGAATTGAACTTTTTGCAGCTTCAATACATGATAGAACAGTCAGAGCTGAGGAATTGTGGAGGAGATGTGTGGTCTACCTATAGATAATAATCCAGACTTTATCCCATAACAAGGTGTTGAGTCTGGTTGCCATTTTCCTATCTTAATATATCTTTGGGGGAGCATTGTATATGCAGAATTCCTAGGTCTGTGACTTATGTATATACAGGATAGTGCATGGCGTCCTATACACAAAGCTATTCTTCAACCGAATGATTACTATGATGACTGATGACCTCGAAAGCGAAGCTCGAGAGGTCCTTTCATCATCATAGTAATCATAAGGTTGAAGAATAGCCAAGTTGTGTAAAGGACACCATACACTGTTCTATATAGTGATTAAGGATGATCCCTTGTGATTAAGCCAGTAACAAATCTTAGGAGCATAAGTATCAAATACACGGGACTAGATGATGAAATGAACACAAAAACAGCTTCTTTGTCTGACATCTGATGACAGTTTTTCTTGCAGTGGTAACGGCTTTGAATATACTGTGGCTGACATTGCTACACTGCTTGTAAATGCTGGTAAACTCTGGCACTTATGTTTGTGTCTGATGTATGTTTTTACTTGTTTTTTAAACTTATGACAAACGCTGTGGATTTAGATGGTATGCAATGCAGTTAGAACTGTCACTTTGAAACTTGCGCTCAGGTCTGTGTGATGTCCGTACTGCAGCAGAATGAAAAGACATTCTGCTGCACTACGGATGTCACTACTGCAGCAGAACAACATTTTACAGTGCACTGAAAACTATCCACAACAATGTCTATCCATACACTATAATTAATGAAAGTATAAAGATATTCTGTAACCTGCTTGAAGCCTGCTTCTTTCCCGTTGACAACTGTGTAGGTGGTGCACCGATTGTTTTTCTATTTTTCCTACTCTGCAGCTACTTTTTGCTGCTATACTGTTTGTCCTCTTTTTATCATGGAATACATATTGTATACAATCTGAAGTTATAAGGACCGGGTGGGAAGGAAAGGAGGGTGTGTGGTTTCAGCTAGAAGAAGTGACATCCTAGACTCTCTGCAGGGGGCATTCCTCAGGCAACTAATCAGTGAACCCACTCATGATGAAGCAATACTGGACCTGATACTCACTAATAGGGATAGTGTTGCAGACATCAAGATGGGAGGCCACTTGGGGACCAGTGATCGCCGTATGGTATGGTTTAATATAAGAGAATCCAAAGAAGTGGGACACTGAAGAACACTCGGCTATGACACATGAATATACTGAAAATCCTTTATTTGAAACCAGAAACAAGTCCAAGGTGCATACAAATAAAAGCAAGAAAAGAGAAACTAGATTGGTTTCAGTTGGATTGTTCATTTGAGTTAGTAGCATGCCAGCACTGGTTTCACTGCAGTAACCTCTGATTCAATTGGTTCAATATAAGGATGGCTGCGGAATCAAACCAGAAAAGGGTGAGGGTCCTGGACTTCAGGAGGGCAGATTTTATAAAGATGGATAAATGCCTCAGGGATGACCTGGAAGAGGGGGACATCACCTCAGTGGGGTGGAGGAACAGATCAAAGGGAACATAATAATGGCAAGAAACCTCTGCATCAAACAAGTGAGGAAAAGCAAGAGGAAAAAGAGAATGCTTTGATTCTCAAAAGAGGTGGCTGAAAATGTAAAGCCTAAAAGGGTGGCTTTTAGGAGGTATAAGAAGATGCAGAGGGAGGAGGATAGGGAGATGTATCAGAGGAAACAGAGAGAAGCAGGGAAGGTAGTAAGGAGCACAAAGGCACAAACTGAAGTGAGAGACTAACCCAGGGGGTAACAAAAGGGGACAAGATGTTTGTTAGGTATGTAAATGAAAAGAGGAAGACCAGGGGTGGTATTGTAAGGTTAAAAAGGGAAGGGGGGGCAGTGAAGAGGGGGACCAGGAAAAGGCAAACATCTTGAGCAAATACTTTAATTAGTGTTCACAGAGGAAGAAGAAGGGGAGGGCCACAAAAAAGTAACAAAAGCTTTGGTGTGAGAGAGGTGGACACTAGTCCTTTTCTGGAGGTAAGAGGCCTGAAGGGACTTACTAATCTGAAGGTGGACAAGGCAATGGGGCCAGATGGGGTGCATCCAAGGGTACTGAAGGAGCTAAGGAAAATACCGGCTACACCTCTGACAGTTATGTATAACAGTTCACTGGAAACAGGAGACGTTCTACAGGACTGGAGGAAGGCAGATGTAGTCCTACTACATAAAAGTGGTAGCAGGGAGAAGTCTGGCAATTATAGGCCAGTCAGCGAGTCAACGGTGGTGGGAAAGTTAATGAAATCACTGCTGAAAGAAATGATTGTGGAATATCTTGAATCCAGTGGGTTACATGGTTTCACAGTGGGGGAGGTCATGTCAAATGAATCTTATAGATTTCTTTGACCTGGTGACCAAGGAACTACATCAGGTTGGCACAGTGGATGTGGCCTACCTTGATTTCAGTAAGACGTTCAACACTTTTCTATGTAAGAGACTACTAAGCAAGCTGGTTAGCTTAGGAGTGGGGCCAAAGGTTGTAAACTAGATAAGAAATTAGTTAGGGGACAGGCAACAGAGGGTGGCAGTAAATGGAGTTCACTCCAAGGAAGGACGGGTGACCAGCGGGGTGCCTCAGAAATCAGTGCTAGACCCAGTCCTCTTTGATGTCTTTATAAGTGGCATTATGGAAGAGCTGGAAGGCAAAGTCTGTCTCTTTTTCAGATGACACCAAAATCTGCAATAGGGTGGGCACTCCAGGGTGGGTGGAAAGGATGAGCAGAGACCTGAGAAAACTAGAGGAGTGGTCAAGGGTATGGCAGATGAGTTTCAATGTGAAAAAGTGCAAATTCATGCATTTAGGACATAGAAACACAAAGACGGAGTACAAAATGGGTGGTGTGATATTGACGACCATGAAGCAGGAAAGAGACATGGGGTTAATCATATCGGATGACCTAAAGGTGGCCAGGCAGTGTGACAAGGCAGTAGGGAGGGCTCCTGGGATGCTGGGTTACATAGGGAGGGGTATCACCAGCAGAAAGAGGAAGGTAGTGTTGCTTCTATATAGATCACTGGTAAGACCCCACCTAGAGTACTGTGTCCAGTTCTGGAGACCACATCCCCAGAAGGACATAGACAGAATGGGGTTGGTTAACAGGAGGGCAAATTAAATGGTGCAGGGTCTGCATCAAGAGCCCTATGAGGAGAGACTAAAGGACCTTAATATGTACACCTTGGAACAGAGGATAGAGAGGGGGGATATGATAGAGACTTTTTAAATATGTCACGGGGGTTCACTCTCCAGTTCAACTTGTATGGAATCCTTCCCATATCTCAAAAAGATCCTATTCATGGTCCTTAAATAACAACATACTTAAAGATGCCAAACATTAGTTAGATTCCGATCTTTTGTGCAATCATCGATTAAAGTTAACTGGGACTCAATTTCTAACATAGACCAATCATGGGCCGCTCTTAAAGCGGTTTGGAGAGGGGAGCTAATCAGGATTGCTTCAGTGAGGAAGGTGACTATAACCAGGAACTCTCTAACTGTTTAGACAGGATTAAAGCACTTGAGAGTGTGCAGGAGGACATGAGATCAGGAGCTCAAGATCAGGAACTCTCACGTTGAGGGCATGGTATGCGGAGCCATGAAGGAGAAGGTGATATGCTCTTTGGGGAAAGTGAAAGCGGCCTATATTGGTCAGGGCAGTAAAGCCGGGAAATTATTGGCCTGGCAGCTAAAGCAAAAGGCTGAAGCTAGATGGGTGCCAGCCCTGAAGCATCCTGCTTCTTGTGAATTGGTTACTGACCCTAAAAAAATTCTGCAGATTTTTACGACTTTTTATAGGGAGCTGTATACGAGCCAGCCATACTCTTTTCATGTTTTCTCTAAAATGAATGCTTTTTTGGCTGATACGCCACTCCCATATTTGTCACAGGAGTCTAGTTTGTACTTATTATCTCCTATTTCTCACGAACAGGTTCTGTCGGCTATTGACTCGTTGAAGGCTGATAAGGCACCAGGGCCTGATGGGTACACGCCTCAATTTTATAAGTTATTTAAATAGGAAGTAGCACCGCTTTTAACCCAACTTTTTAGTTTCTGGTCTCTTCATGGGGTTAAGGTAAAATCTCTTTTCAAAGCTAGGATAATCTTACTACCCAAGCCAGGCAAACCTACAGATCAAGTGGGGAACTATAGACCTATCTCGTTGTTGAATATAGACATTAAAATTTTTGCTAGAATACTGGCTTCCAGACTCAAGAAGATCTGGGGAGAGTTGATTAGCCCGGAGCAAGCTGGCTTCATTGAGGGTCGCACTGCGGCCGACCACTTTAGGAAATTATTTTACTTAATTTCTGTGACTGCTGACCCAAACAGGGAAGCCTCCCTGATTTCCTTGGACACGGAAAAGGCTTTCGATCGGGTGGAGTGGTCTTTTATGTTCGAAGCCTTAGCTAAATTTGGCATTCCCCAACGTTTTATTCAGTTAATTCAAATTCTTTATACCTGCCCAACAGCTAGAATTCAAAGCAATAATTTAATTTCTGAGACCTTCCCACTTTTAAGAGGTACCCGTCAAGGATGTCCTCTATCCCCTTATCTATTTAATTTATATTTAGAACCCCTAATTAGAGCTATTAAGGGCGACAATAAAATTCAGGGTATTAGGATTGGAGGCCAGGAACACAAATTGTCGGCTTTTGCTGATGATCTTCTGTTACATATTCGGGACACAACAGTGTCACTTCCTAGAGCCCTGGATCTTATCGAAGCTTATGGTGTTTTTTCAGGTTTTAAGCTGAATTTGGCTAAATCAATGTTATACCCATTGTCAACCTATCTGGTAAGGGATGGTGTCTGAATTTAGGCCTTCAGTGGCAAACTAATTCCTTAGGATACTTAGGTATTCAAATTTCTAAAACTTGGAGGATTTGGCCTGGTTAAATTTGAAGCCTACCATTAAATCCATTAAAGAAGACTTAGATAGGTGGACTCAAGCTTGCCCTACCTTTTCAAGTAGATGTAACACTATTAAGATGGTGGTATTGCCGAAAGTTCTCTATCCCTTCTAACTTGAACATATACCTCCCTAATTCTTTCTTTAAGGAATTAAGTAGGCTATGTTCGAATTTTATATGGTAAAACAAACCTCCTCGCAGAGCTTATTTCAAACTTTGCAGGCAACGTAAAATGGAGGGTCGGCAGTTACCTGATTTCTTTAAATATTACTTAGCAATTCATATGGCTAGGGCTGTCTTTTGGTCAGGTAATATAGATGGCTCTCCTATGGGCCTAGTGTTGGACAGGACCTTTGTTAAGGATTTAAAGATTGACTTGGAGTCCCTTTTATATATTCCTTGGGTCAAAGTCCCAGAAAAAGTTAGGAACTCGCCTCTTGGGTGGGACATCAGGGCTATACATCAGCTTTACGCTGTTTTAAAAATTAGCCCGCGCTTTGACATTTCCCAGCCCCTGCTGAGAAACCCTAATTTCTTAATCGGGAACCAGCCAGTGGTCAGGCTTTTCTCAACATCTTCACCTAAGACTAGGGTGTCAGATTTCTATGTAGGCAACTCTATACTCCCACTTTCTCTATTAGCGGATAAATTTGGAGTTAAACCCCAGTCCTTGCTAAGACTGGCTCAAATTAGAAGTAGTATCCAGTCTGTTTTTAGCAAAGGTTCTATTTCGGTCCAAGTGGGGGACTTATGGGATAACCTTTCTAGACTTTGTCTATCAGGTAAATTGGTATCCAAGATTTATCAATTTATTACCACGAAGATGAGTTCTAATTTATCTCCAATTTCTTTCTATTGGAAGGTCAATTTGTCCCTGGATTGGCCCGAGAAAACGTGGGAAGAAATCTGGGCAGATGCTCATACACTTATAAAGCAGGACAGGCTAAGAGACATCCAATTTAAGTTGTTACATAATATTTATATGTCCCCAGCTAAAATGCACCAGTGGAATAGTCAATATTCCCCAGCATGTGTGAACTGTAATGGTTCAATTGCTACTACTTTTCATAAGTTATGGAGTTGTCCTAAGAGTGCCATGTTGTGGGAGATGGTTAAACAGGGGTTGAGACCCTTCTGTGATCTTTCAATATTTTTCATACCAGAAGTTTGTATTTTGGGGAGATACAATGTTATCTCACGAAGCATTTGCATTGGTCACCAAATTGGTGATACTCCGTCATTGGTGTGAGGTATGGTAGCCATCCTTTAAGGAGTGGTGGGAGGAGTTTTTAAATGCATTACATGCTGAAAGAGCAGTATACTTATCTACATATTCCTTACATAAATTTGATAAATACTGGGAAAGTTTTACCCACCAGTTGAAAGAAAGATATGGATACTAACACTGATCCAGGACTGTCTCATATCACCTCTTTTGGTGAGTTATAGACTACCCTTCTCTTTCTTTTCCTTTTTATGTCAGGTAGTAGCCGTAATAAATACTCTTTCTTCCCTTTCCTAAGACTGGATTCCTTTTGATTTAAGAGGATCAGGTTTAGCTATTAATCACCTTATCGTACTTAACTTTATGGATAGCTCACGGGAGGTGGGGGATGGGTATATTTGTGGGAATGTCGCTCTTTTTTTTTCCTTTTTTTATTATATTATTATTGTTTAATTGTTTGCTAGCTTTTGTTGGGGTTTTGTGCACACTGTATAAAATGGAGAACTTACTGTTGCCATTGTTCCTATGCACATGTTTGTTATGTTTTTCAATAAAGTGCAATTATTGGCAAAAAAAATATGTCACGGGGGTAAATAAGGTACAGGAAGTGAGTATTTTTCAGAACAAATGGTGCACAAGAACAAGAGGACAAGGACGTGCTATGAAACTGGAGGGGGGTAGATTCAGGAGAGATGTGAGGAAGTACTTCTTCACAGAAAGAGTGGTGGATTCCTGGAACAGGCTACCAAAGGAGGTGGTGGGGGTGAAAACAGTGGTGGGGCTCAAGTATGCCTGGGATAAGCAGAAGGAAATCATACTGGAAAGAAAGGGGGGGAAGGGAGAAAGAGCTATAAATCAGGTATGGTCTGCAGCAATAGTTTAGGTCGGGAGAAATGGGCATACTGGATGGGTCAAGTGGTCCTTATCTGCCATCAAATTCTATTTTTTTTTAATAAAATCGACTCTGTTTATTCACGCCTGGTGGTTAGAGGATATACTACACATTGGTCTGCTGGGTCCCAGCAAGGATCTCTGACTTCATGCTGCTCATCCCAGAGGGTTTTTTCTGTGTGTCGTTTCCACCGTGCCCCTCCTTGACAGAGACATGCATGCAATTACCTTAGCGCATGGCTGGGGATGCTCCCACCCCTAACATGTAGAAATATGGTGAAGTAAAATTTTGCCAGCAAATATTGTGCTTTGTGGAGCTTCGTGAAGCCTCCACTGATCAACTGAACTTCGACTTCCCATGAATTGCATAAATTTCACCACAAAATTCTCACATTTTGCTGTAAAGTGTGAAATTTGCTGCTAAACTGCAAAATTTGCAGGTGAAATGTTGCACTTTTTGTGGCAAACTTAGTGCAATTCGCTGTCCACAAATTGCACAAATTGTGTGAATTTCAATTCCCCAAAAAGGCAGCTTTTATGTCTAGGATGATTGTAGTTGTGAAGAACTGACCGGCTCAGCTCTTTCAGGTTGTAGACAGGCTATTACATCTGGCCTGTCTGGAACCTGTCAGAGCTTTATAAGCTTACAAGTGTGAGGAGTTCACTCGGCTCTTCTCAGGCAGAGTGTCCTCTTTGAGGGCTAGGATTTCTCCAAGCTGAATACCATTCTTCAACAGTGGTGATCCCTGGCTGGGTGGACACACTCGGTTGCCCTGGGGAGAGTTCCAATCGGTGACGATGGTGGAGGTCTGTGAGATGATCTCTGGGCTGAAACCAACATTCTGCAACCTTGACCCGGACCCGACATGATTCTACTTGGCTGCATCGAGGTTCTGGGTCAAGTTTTTGCCAAGGTGCCGGGAGTTCCTTGTTGGCAGGAGATTTTCCAGAGTCCTATATTCAGGCTCTGGTTAAGCCTCTGCTGAAAAAAACATCTTTGGACCCCAATGTCTTGGCGAATTACCGGCCTATCTTGAATCTCCCTTTTTTTGGGAAGGTTCTTGAGAAGGGGGTCATGAAACAGCTTGAGGGTCACCGCATGGACTTCCAAATTTATGTACCATTCTAGTCCAGATTTAGGGCCTTGCAAAGCATGGAGACCATGTTGGTCAGGGTGTTGAATGACCTGCTCAGGCTGAGAGATAGAGGAGAGAAACACAGAAATATAGAATTTGACGGCAGATAAGGACCGCATGGCCCACCTAGTCTGCCCATTTTCCTACCTAACAGATAAGCTGCAGATCCTAGTTAACCAACAGCCTACTTCTTCCCACCCCCCCACTAGAACTGCCTTATGTCTGTCCCATGCATTCTTGAATTCCTCTGTTGTTTGTGACTCTACGACTTCCTCAGGAAGGCTGTTCCATGCATCTACAACCCTCTCTGTGATGAAATGCTTCCTTACATTACCTCTGAGCCGTCCCCCCCATCTTCAATTTGTGCCCCTTGTTCTTGCACATCTCTTTTTCTGAAAGATGCTACCCTCTTGGACTTTGTTGATTCCCTTGAGGTATTTGAAAGTTTCTATCATATCCCCCTTCTCCCTCCTTTCCTCAAGGCTATACATCTTAAGTTCCTTTAGTCTTTCTTCATATGTCTTCTGGTGCAGACCCTGCACCATTGTAGTTGTCCTCTTCTGGACAGCCTCCGCCCTGTCTATGTCTTTGCGGAGATGGGGTCTCCAAAACTGTACACAGTACTCCAGATGTGGTCTTACCAACTGTCTGTACAGAGGGCCAATGACTTCCTGTTTTCTACTGGTGATGCCTCTCCCTATGCATCCCAGTATCCCCCCGGCCCTCCTTACTGCCTTCTCACATTGCTGGCCCATCTTTAGGTCATCTGATATGACTACCCTCAGTTCCATTTCCATTTTTGTTGTTGTCAGTATCTCACCCCACATTGTGTACCCTTCCCCTGGGCTTTTGTTTTCCAGGTGCATTACTTTGGACTTCTTTGTGTTGAATCTAAGCTGCCATACATTTGACCACTTCTCCAACCTTGAGAAGTCCCTTTTCATCCTTTCCACCCCACCTTGCATATCAACCCTGTTGCAGATCTTTGTGTTATCTGCAAAGAGACATACTTTCCCTTCCAGTTCCTCTGTAATGTCACTTATAAAGACATTAAAAAGGACCGGCCCCCGTACTGAACCCTGCGGTACCCCACTAATAACCCTCCTTTCTTCACTGTGGACTCCATTTACTATTACCTGCTGTGTCCTGTTGTCCAGCCAGTGTTTTACCCAGGCTACCACTCTGGAACCCACTCCCAGGCTGGCTAATTTGTTTATTAATCGTTTGTGCGGAACTGTGTCAAATGCCTTGCTAAAGTCTTGGTAGGCCATGTCCACAGCCCCTCCCTGGTTTACTACTTTGGTCACCCAGTCAAAGAAATCAATTAGATTTGTCTGACATGACCTTCCTGCTGTGAATCTATGCAGCCTTGGGTCCTGAGCCCCACTGGCTTCTAGGTACTCAACAATTCTTTCCTTCAGCAGTGATTCCATCATTTTCCCTACCACTGAGGTCAAACTCACAGGTCTGTAGTTTCCTGCCTCTGTCTTGCTCTCACTTTTGTGAAGGGGAATCACATACCCCCTCCTCCAGTCCTCAGGTACCACACCATCCTCCTATGGTTTATTAAAAAGGGTAGTCAGTGGTGTCACTAGTTCTTCCCTTAGTTCTTTTAGAATTCTTGGGTGAATCCCATCAGGCCCCATTGCTTTATCCACCTTCAGTTTTAAGAGTTCTTTCAGAACCCTTTCTTCTGTGAAAGGACTAATATCAACCCTCCCCTATCCAATTGACTGGATTAGGTATCTCCCCCTGCTTTTCCATTGTGAATACTGAACAGAAGTATTCATTCAGTATCCCTGCTTTTTCACTGTCTCTCTCTGGCCAACCACCTTCCTCTTTATTCAGCCTCAGTATCCCTGACTTTCTTTGCTCCCTAATGTACCTATAAAAGGATTTATCCCCCTTCTTAACTGAGTTGGCTATCTTTTCCTCAGTTTGTGCCTTTGCTATTCTGACTGCCTTCCCCGTTTCCTTCTGCTTTAACTGGTACGGATCTCTGTCCTGCTCCTTCTGTGTTTCCTTATACTTCCTGAATGCTATTTCTTTCTCCCTTATCGTCCCCACTACTTCTTTTGAGAACCATAGAGGTTTTTTCCTTCGTTTTGATTTGCTTATTTGCTTCACACAAAGGCTTGTTGCCTCAGTGATGGCGGTTTTAATGTTTCCCCATTGTTGATCCACCCCACCTTCTTGCCTGTTTGCTAGTGCTTTTCTGAGGCACTCTCCAGTTTTGACAAAATCAGCCCTCCTGAAGTCCAGTACCTTCACTTTTATGTGGCTTGACTCTACAGCTAAATTTATCATGAACCACACTGTTTGGTGGTCACTTGTTCCCAGATGGCTACCCACTTCAAAATTAGAGATCCTCTCTCCATCCCCATTTGAGAATTCCAGGCCTAAGATTGCTCCATCCCGAGTGGGTTACAAAACTAGCTGTCTGAGGCATGCCACCTGTAGGGCACTGAGAATGGCCCTGCTCTTGGATGTGGCTGCAGCAAAGGTGCTCCAGTTAACATCTGGCATATTCAGGTCCCCCATCAGCAATACCTCCCCTTTCTCTGCCATCCCAAGGATGCCTTCTATCATTTCCTTGTCTATTTCCTCCCCCTGAGATGGGGGTCTGTATACAACCCCTGTGCAGATTGTGGAGCCATTTCCAGTCTCCAGGGTGACCCACAGTGCATCCTCTCCTCCCTGTTTACACTTTAGTTCTGTTACTTTGATTCCTTCCTTTACATAGAGAGCTACTCCTCCTCCTCTTCTTCCCTCCCTGTCCCTCCTGTAGATTGTGCACACTGGTATGTTGACATCCCAGTCATGGTTCTCTGTGTACCATGTTTCTGTGACCGCCACAATATCCAGGCAACCCTCTTCCATCAAAGCCACCATTTCGGGGAGCTTTTTACCTAGACTACGAGCATTGGTACTCATTACCCTCCATTTGTTTATGGCTTTATTTCATTTTTCCCCATCCCTGTCCTTACTGCCTTTGTCTTTTTCTCCATTTACCCCTGCCCTTCTCCCTATCGACTGCTCTATCTTTCAGTTTACCTCACTAACTACCCTGATTTTTGGGGGGGGGCTAGGATTTCCCTTCTTTTCAGTACTTTCCCCTTTGGCTAGTTTAAATGCTTGCCAGTTAAGCATTTAAACCTGTCACCTAGGATCCTGGTTCCCCTCCTGGATAGATGCAGACCATCACACCTGTATAGGCCTGCATCCCTCCAGGTGGAGCCCCAGTCCCCAGTGAAGCCAAATCCCTGAGCTCTGCACCAGTTTTTCAACCTGTTATTGAATCCCATGGTGCGGAGTACCCTGGCCTCAACCATGCCATAGACAGATAGCACTTCTGAGAAAGTTGCCATGTGTGCTACTTGTCTAAGGCCCCTCCCCCTCTCCATAAACTCCTGTTGCACTGCTCTGATCCCATTCTCAGCCAGGTCATTCGTCCCTAGGTGGATAATGACATCCAGCTCCCTCCCCCTTGCAGCTGCTCCTATGATCCTGAGGATTCATTTCCTGTCCCTCCAAGCCATGGCGCTAGACAGGCACCTTACCTCCCTTTTCCCTCCCTCCCCCTGTTCTACCCCTCTAACAGTTGACTCCCCCACCAGGAGTTGCTTCCTTCCCCTGTGGGGTCCTGTGCCACCTTCCTGTGGGTCTCCATTGTGGAGGTTCCCAGCATCCTACTTGGTCTCCACTGCAGGTGTCTCCAGAGAGGAACCATGCTCTGCCAGAGTGGTGAATGAATTGTGGAGAGGCACAACTGGAGGGATGCACCTCTGTTCCACCACCCTCACCCTCACCCTCCCTGAGCCCACTGTGGTCCAACCACTCCTCTTTCTTGGCAACCTCTGAGGTAGTGGCAGTGGCCTGGGTGGTCCCTGGCTGGGGGAGCAGGTTTCACGAATCCTTCCCTAGTCAGAATGGAGATGAACAACCTCCTCCCTCAGACCAGAGAGGTGCCTGCAAATAGGGCAGCAGTGCAGTTTCCAGAATGCCTCCCAAAAGACCGCTGCTCCACAGCCAGTGCATTGCACCACTCCCCAAATGTCTGTGTCCCTTCCTGTTACAGATGCTTTTCTTTTGTTGTTTTATTGTGCGTAAGCTTGTGAGTGTCTCTACCCCCTATTCAGTATGCTGTGCCTTTAAGGATATGAACAGGTGTTTGTTGTTAGCTGTTTTGGGGAAGTGATGTCAGAACCCCTGCTATAAAGGAAGTTATGCACTTGGGGTGGGTGAGAGGGAGTAAACCTATGCCATCCAGAAACAGTCAACTACAACTCTGACCCTCCACCCCAGGGAGTGCCTTCCTTCCTTTCAGACACCTATTTCACAGAGGTTAATTACCAGGGCTAGTCACAAATGACTGTAAATATCTCCCAGCTACATTTCCTCCCTCGCAAATTAAAGTTAAAACTAAGCAAAGCCAACCACAAAAGCAAAATCATTACTAGTTACTTACACAGGTCCAAAAAGTAATAATTCAGTTCAGTGTAGTCTAGAAAATAACCTCTTTAATTCAAGGAAGCTGTGGCTGCTTTCTCCCTCTCTGTGCCTCAGAGAGCAAATGACTCTTGTCCTCCTTGATCTCTCCTCAGCATCTGACACTGTGGACCATGGGGTGTTGTTGGACAGGCTGAGGGAGTATGTAGGACTCATCAGCATGGTCATCAACTGCTTTGAGTCCTTCCTCCAGGGCAGGTCTGAGAGGGTGATATTGGGGAATTATTCCTCAGACCCAACAGACCTGCCCTGTGGAGTTCCCCAAGGCTCTGTCCTCTCCCCCATGTTTTTCACAGTATGTACAGTATGCTGCCCCTGGGAGAGGTTATAGTTATAAGACAATATGAGCTGAGTTTTCATTGCTATGCTGATGATACTCAGCTCTACCTGCCCTTTGCACCTGGGATATCTGATGCAGTTGACATGCCAAATGCATGCTTGGCTGAGATCCGGGCTTGGACACCCGGATCTCGAACTGGCTGGACTTAATCCAGAGAAGACTGAGATGCTGGTGGTTGAGCCGGGTCCAAGGAGAGGAATGAGGGGCCTCTGTGGATAGGTTGGAGATTTTTGTTGGCCCAACTGAAATGGAGGCCTCCCCAAAGGTGAAGAATTTGGGTGTTGTTCCGGACAATGAGCTGACATTTGATGCACAGGTGTCGGCTGTTGTCCGAACCAGGTTTTACCATCTCCGGAACATTGCCCGAATTAAGTCCCTTATTCTCCCTGACAACCTGACCATACTGGTACATGCTTTCATCACCTCGAGGCTTAACTACTGTAATGCACTCTACCTCTGGGTCAGAAGAGGTGCGATGCGGTGCCTGCAGCTTCTGCAGAAAGCAGCGGCCAAGTTGTTGACTGGACACTCGAGGTTCAGTCATATTACAATGGTGCTGTGCAAACTGCTTTGGCTGCTAGTGAGCTGGTGCATCACCTTTAAAGTAGGTCTTTTGGCCTACAAGGCTCTACATGGGTTGGGACCTGGTTACTTGAAGGAGTTTCTGCATCTCTACACCCCATCTTGCTATCTCAGATCAGCTGGAGAGGCCCTCCTGGAAGTCCCCAGGGCTAGGTTAAAATCTTTTGGGGACCAGACATTTGAAGTGGCAGCCCTGGTCCTCTGGAATTCATTGCCAGGGTACCTCCAGGAGGTGCCCTCCATGGAGTTCTTTAAAAAACATCTTCAGGCCTTCCTGTTCAAGCAGGCCTTTAGGACCTGAGGAATTTATTGTGGGACCATCGGTCAGCTTGGGAATCAGTCTGTTTTTAGACTTTTAATGGGTTTGTGTAATTATGATGTATTGTATGTCGACTGTTCTTCATTGCTGTATTTGTGTTTTTATATCTTGTTGTAAGGGCACCCTGAACCCTCGGGGAAGAGCGCCTGAAAGAAATAAACTCTACAGCTACTGCTAATTTCACTTTGTGAATTGCGCGAAATTCACGAATCAACTTGCGGAGCAGATTTCAAGCACTTCTCCCATCTCTACCGACATGCAGATGTCTGCCACCTCCGCCAGTCTGGCCTCATAACTGGTCTCAGGCTCACCTACTCCCAGCTGTCACTAGAGGTCAGTGGATGCCGGGTGTCAAATCCAATCCTTCCCCGGAGAAGGCAAGCATTCCCACAGATGCTCAGTGTTTCCTGCCTCAGACAGCCCTCTGACAACCCTGAGTCCACTCCCAAACCCAGGTTGTCGGTATTGCAAGGAGGAGCACTACTGCTCCGCTGGCAGGCCAGCCTCTTATTTTGTTATTTAAAGATAAAATACTAATAGTATTTTCTTTCAGACAATTTTTTCAGAGCTGTTTAGCTCTAGTCTGCCAGTCCTGGCCCCAGTGTGCACTGCACTACTGCTAGCCTGCCAGACCCTGTTCCTCTCCTATGCAATTTTTTTTTTTCTTAAGATAAAATACTAACTGTATTTTCTTTTAGGTGTTTTTTTACAGTATTGTTCTGTATGAGCTCCCCCTCCCTGGAACCAGTGCACTGCTGCCAGCCTGCCAAGCCCTGTTCTGCTCCTCTATCTCTGTCTTTTTTTTTTTTTAAGTTAATGGTATTTTTTCCGGTACTTTTTGGTGCAGTTTAGCTCTAGTCTCCCTACCCTGGCCCCAATGCCCAGTGTATTGCTGCCAGGTGCCAGCCTGCCAGGCCCTGTTCTTAATCTGCTTCTGCTCCTCTGTCTCTGTGATTTTGTTTTTTAAAGATAAAATAATAACATAGAAACATAGAATTTGATGGCAGATAAGGACTGCTTGGCCCACCCAGTCTGCTCATTTCCCTACCTAATGGATAAGCTGCAGATCCTAGTTAACCAGCAGCCTACTTCTTTCAACCCCCACCCCCTAGAATTGCCTTATGGCTGTCCCATGCATGCTTGAATTCAACCACTGTTTTTGACTCCACAACCTCCTCCAGAAGGCCATTCCATGCATCCACAACCCTCTCTGTGAAAAAATACTTCCTTACATTACCTCTGAGCCGCCTCCCCTCTATCTTCAAATTGTGCCCCCAAGTTCTTGCACACCTCTTTTTTTGAACAGTAAAGTCCCATTAAAGTTTACTAAAATAAAGATTAATTGCTGATTTAAAGCTGTGACTGTAGCTGTGAGCTGACTGCCAGTCTGCACTTGCTCTTTCTCTTTCTCTCTCAGTCTCTCCTCATATGAGCTTTATGCCTTGCTGCAGCTGTTCAGATCCCCCAGGACCACCCCAGAGGAGCCAGCCAGCAGCCAATAACCTTCCTCCCCTCTAGTCCATCCCTGACAGTCAGCAGATACACCCCATGGTCAGGGCCCCGTGTTTACTGCGGCAAAGTGGACATACATTCTGCAGCAGAACCTCATACTTTCTGCAGCAAAACAACTGCTGATTCTGCGGCAGATAAATTGTGGTTAAACAGCATACCTTCAAGGGGAACAAGTCTTAGTTTACCCTTTGACTGCCTTCGTGCAACCACTCCACTACACTGAAAATGGAACAGCAGGTCATTTGACAGTATGTAGTTTTCTTATCACAAATATTTATTTATTTTTTTATTGACCAGGTAAGTGCACTAGACAAATCCTGCCTATTTTCAGGCACGACTCGGGGGAGGGGGATACAGATGAATGCCAACTGACCTTGAACCAGATTAAGCTGTTGGTGGTATTTTTAGTGAATGAGGGAAATTTGGCCAGGACACCGGGGAAATTCCCCTACTCTGCTTGCCAGAGGGCACTGTGCCTTTTCATCTTCCCCTCAGTGTGTGAGGGATTTTAGTAAAGACAGGACGTGTGGGAGGCTGAGGAGCCAGTCACCTCCTCAGCTCCCAATGGATGCAGTGGTCGGGTCATTTACTGGAACTGTTGTGGATGACTACGATGAAATGGCATGTGAATTCTTACCTGCTGTGGCTGCCGATCCAAGCGGTGTATGTATTGTAATGGGAGAGTCGCTGTCAGAGGATACAGTTGTGACTCTACGTATCCAGCTTGCAGAATTAGATCAATGACGGAACCTTTTGCTGTGGGAGTTGCAGCAAACATGACCGGATGATTGTAGCACACCAGACCAGGAAGGGAAGAGTCACCCTGCTACACCAGCTCCTTCGATGCAGGCACCAGCTATGGGCACTGTCAGGAGTTTGTCTCCTGTTTCTCTTGGCGATCCGAGTGTGATTTTTTCAGCACAGGGTGAGTCTACCAGTGAATTTGCTGCTACTCTGTTTTCCCAGCCCCAGATCTGCAATGCTGAGGTGCTTGCTACTGCTGGTAGCACGACTGGTACTGTGGGGACTTTTACAATAGGCCTATCCCCGAAGTCCAACCACACAAGGGGGGGGGTCCATGCCATGGTCCTTGCTGGAGGTATGACCCCTCCTTTCTAGACACCAGATTCCATTTCATCTATGCCTCTTTCTGATCAGGACTTAAAAGCCCCAGCTACATGAGTGGAGACAGCCCTGGAAGCTGCGGGGTGGGTTAAATCCCGAGATGGGAAATCTTGGGATGCAAATATGCCATCTGGAGATGGTGTTACTCTTTCCTTTCTGGTTGCAGACACCGGATTTCCACCAGGACAATTGTCTGATGATGTTTCTGCTCCTGCTTCTCTTATTCCTAGTCCTGGCCTAATGGAGACCATTAGGCAGTTGGAAGATGAAGGTTTGTCACTTTCCACTGACCCACCCCATTCTGAGGCCTCATCTGAAGGCTTAGCACCTCAGCCATCTACTGCTCCAGCACCTTTGATACCTGAGCCTGAAGCAAGCAAACCGCCATCTGTGTGGCATGACAGGGTAAATGAGAAGTTATTTCCTGCTACTTTTGCTTTATTAAATGAACCCGCTGCTAGACGTAATGTGGTATGTTTGAAGTTTCGGGGTTCTATGGAAGATTTTCCCAATAGACTTTTTATTGGATGGGAATTGTTGAAAACAAGCATGAGGTTTTATGCATATGAAATATATGATTTGATTCATATGCCTGGGGATACCATTTTTGATGTCAGTTACAAGCATCCTGCAGGATTGGACAGATTCTGGAAGCAATATCAGGCTTTAAAAAGTACTCCTTTATGGAAACCTTTTCTGGTTATACCTTTAATGAAGCCAGTCATAAAGAAAATTACCTTACTGTTCAGGAATAAAGGGGTAAATGTTGCCGATATAACCTACTGGTTACAGCAGCACTGTACTGTAAAAGGCCCCCCTTATCACATTCTTGATGACAAACACCTTTGGACAGGGGGTTGGCGTTATTCAGTTGATTTACGTTTAGACAATGGGTTAACCAAGCATCTACCTAATTATTTCTTTTTGGGAAGAGACAGGGGAGTTCTTTTTTATCTGGGGCAGCCAAGGGCCTGTTATAAATGTGGGGCTTTGGGGCACTTGAGTAATGTATGTGATCAGCAAAAGTGTGGGCTTTGTGGGGATTTAGGTCACGTAGGGGCTCACTGTAGATGTCCCATGAGGTGTAATTTGTGTGATGAATAGGGACACACTTTTTGTTCCTGCTCTTGGGCCTCACATAATCAGGCTGATCCTGCCATTCGAGCTGAGCAAGATGTTTATGTTGCAAATGCACAAAAGGAGCATCAAAAAATGCAGGCTTTGCTTTTGCATTCTGATTTTCCAGTTCATGATTCCCACCTGTCTCCTTCTTCTTCTTTAGTTACTACTGCAGAAGAAGTAATACAGGTCCCAGTTTCAGAGCGTATGGATATTGCTACTCTGGTCCCGCTCTCCCCTTCCATTGCTGGTGTACGTACTGAACCTGGTATGAATCTCCCTTCCTCTCCTCTGGTTCCTGAACAAGGGGCTGTTACATTCTGTTACATTAAGACAGTCTTGGCCTCTGATGTTCCCCAGGTCTGTGTGCCTATGGAGAAGCAGGAGACTCCTTGTATGCCCCCCCGGGAGTTCAGACTGATACTCCCTTTCAAAGAGTCACTCATTCTAGGTCTACCAAGACTGGCTCTTCTGTCCCTTCTTCTTGTTCTGAGTCTGAATTAGTTATTGCTGCTAATCCTTTTGCCCTCTTACTGGATCATGAGGGAGATGATGATGGGATGGACTCAGATTTTTCCACAGTTGCCTCCTCACTTCCAGATCCTACTCATGATACAGAGGTAAAAGATAAGCCCAAGCCTAAGAAACGGAAAAAAAGGAAATGACTTGAGTCTAGTCTTTGATTTTCCTTTTTTCCTCTCTGGCATAGGGTGTTACTTTACTCACTGTTAACGTTCACAGTATTAAATCCCAGTTAAGACAACGTCTTACTTTTGCCAGCCTTAGTGAGCATTTTGGTTCTATTATCTTATTACAGGATACCAGATTGGGCTCTCTGACAGATATAAGAGAAGCAGAAAAAGATTGGTGATGGGG
This sequence comes from Neoceratodus forsteri, assembly GCA_016271365.2. Classification (NCBI taxonomy): domain Eukaryota; kingdom Metazoa; phylum Chordata; order Ceratodontiformes; family Ceratodontidae; genus Neoceratodus; species Neoceratodus forsteri. Next base: position 808,252,556 of record CM057451.1, on the reverse strand, counting down.
TGCTTCTTTTTGGTCTCTGGGAGAAGATGTATGTGATGATTTAGGTCTTTTGTTTTTCTCTAGTCTTGCTATACAAGTATTGCAAATCTTAGTCATTTTACCAGGTAGGGCTATCCTTATGGATATTATTGTATATCATTGTGCATATCGCCTTATAAATATTTATGCACCTCAATCTAAGGCTGACAGATCAGCCTTGTTTACTCGTATATCTCCGTATTTACATACCTCAAAGTTGGTCTTGTGTAGTGGTGATTTTAATTGTGGATTAGCAGCTAGAGATTGGGGACGTAAAACTCAAAAAATGTTTTGTGATACAAATGCTTTATTGCGAGTCTTGAATGCTAATAACTTACTGGACACTTATGATTTATTACAGCAGATGCCAGAGCATACCTTTTATAGGGGGACTATTTCAACTAGGATAGAGTTCTGGTTTTTGTCCAGATTTTCCTGTCTTGCAGTCACAGTCTTGCCACTGGAGACTTCTGACCATTTAGTTCTCAAATTGACCATTGGTGTTTTTCAAGAACTTGTACTGGGACGCGCCTATTGGAGACTAAATACATCCTTGTTACAAGCTGAGGATTTGTCCTCACAGATACACACCTTTTTGTTGGTTAGGGCAAATATTGCCTTTGTTGTATGATAGCCTGCTGGAATGGTGGAAAGACACTAAACTTGATCTAAAGCTGCTTTTTCTTCAGGTCTTCCGGACAAAAGCTCAGAATTCTTATCTTTCTTATTTGGGTTATAGAGCTCAGTATTTGAAATTGCTGTCACAGGCATGTTCCTCACAGGGTACTAAGCACAGCAGTTTTTAGATATTAAAACCAAAATGCTTGATTTTCTTAAAACCCGTGAGCAAAGGCATAGGCGTCAGCAAAAATATGTTGTTGTAGGCACCCGAGAGCAGGTCAATCCCTTAGATCTTTCTGACCAAGAACGGCCACACTTATGTATGTCTGCTTTACAAACTTCAGATGGATCATTAGTTCATAATACTAGGGGTTTACGGAATATGGTGCAGTCCTATGTTACTCAGACTTTCCAAAAACCTGATTTTGTGTTTTCCCCCTTTTTACATCATCTTGAAATTCCGTCATTATCAACTTTAGAAATTGATGCACTGGAATCTCCTATTACTTTGGAGGAAATTAGCCAGGCCATAGGCCATTTGTCTACACACACCAAAACAGGGATAGATGGCCTGCCAAACGAATTCTATAAAAAATATGTGGATATTCTGGTACCTTGGTTACTTGTAATTTTTTAATCTATTTGGGCAGAACACCGACTCACCTCAAGTATGACAAATGGTATACTCATTTTTTTATATAAGAAAGGGAATCCTGCACTTTTACAAAATTGGAGACCTTTGAGTTTGCTAACTTCTGACTATAAAATTTTGGCTAACATCTTAAATTACCATCTTTCTAAGCTTGCCAATAAATTGTTGAGCCCCACACAATCCTGTGCTGTTCCTGGTAGAAACATCTCCCAGAATTTAATATATGTTAGGGAATTAATTGATCAAGGTCTTCAGAATAAACTATCTGGGTATTTGTTAAGTTTGGACCAGGAAAAGGCTTTTGATGCCTTACGTCATGATTATCTTTGGGCTGTTTTGGTTTATTATGGTATTGCACCTCATTTTCTAGAATTACTGCAAACTCTTTATTCCTCAGCAAGAATAACACCTATAGTTAATGGACATTTGGGTGTCCCAATTCCTTATCAGGTTGGGGTTCATCAGGGCTGTCCTCTGAGCCCTTTGTTGTATGTTTTTGGTTTAGACCCTTTATTGCGTTGTATTGACATGGATCAAAACATTGCAGCCATTGTTTCTTCAGATGGCTATTCCTTTGCTAAAGTTCTGGCTTATGCGGATGATTGTATTTGTTCTATTGCTGATATTGACTCTGGGATCTGAGTTTTTGGTTTCTTAAAATCAGTACAGGAGAGCACTGGGATTAAAATTAATACTGCTAAGTGTTCCTTAATGCCTTTAGGTATGGTACCTAGTATACAGATTTTTGATATTCAGGTGGTTGATACTACCTTGAAGTTCCTGGGGATATTTTTTGGTTCCCCAGAGTCAATACAGAGTAATTTGGATATGGTTTTTGATACAGCATTACATAAGGTCAAGAAATGGCAATCCTGGAAAATGACACAGAAAAAACGTATGTTTCTGTTAAAATCTTACATTGCTCCTCTTTTTTTGTACCTTCTCGAATTTTTCCGTAACCATTTAATATGCATTCAAAAATTTTGAGTCTTTTTTTTCAGCTGGTGTGGGGCTGTCGTTTGAACCCAGTGAAGGGGGCACACACCTACAGACCTTGGAAGGAAGGTGGATTGGGTATGATAAATCTCATTGTTCATTTTTTGGAAAATTTTTATAGTTCAACCAGGTCTATGCTGTTGGAGCATGATGAAATGGGTCATATGTGTATGTCTCTGTGGGGGCGATCTGTTTTAACGGCATGGGGATCGGGAAAGTGGCACCCTATGGATAAACAACTGCCCTTGTATGTTCAGTTAACTTTGACGTATATTAGATTGTGGAAAGTGGAACTCAGTTGGTTTGTTTCCCATGAGCGGAAAACTTTTTATGCTTATGTGGTTTCCACTTGTTATTTTGAGGACCCCCTTTTTTGTGTTCCTACTCATATTAACACAGTTTGATTATTAGCAAGTATAACAGACCCTAGAATCCCACAGAAAATACAGGATGTAGTTTGGTTATGTGCACATCAAAAGCTTAACGTGAGGGCTAATCACAAGCATAAGCAGCTCAGTGATAGACTTTGTCTGGAACCCTCCTGTCAGGGGCTGCCTGAAACTATGCAGCACTTATTTTTTGAGTGTTCCCTCACTCTACCCTTTTGGTATGCTCTGGCACACTGGTGGGGAGAACCACTTTTTGAAAGTATTACTTATGACATTTTGGTATTGGGGCAGATTCCTGCATAATGGGGCAAATGACACAAAAGTACAGTGTTTGTTTTATTGGCTTGTCTTAAATGGCATATTTGGCAGGCTCTGTGTTTAAGAGTGCTGCAAAACAAAGTTTTACAATTGCAGGAAGTTTTTTTTCATCTCCAGGAAGAATTGGATGCTCTCTATGCTTATGAATTCCATACACTGGGAGATGTTGTAGGTACTTTTCTTTGGAAGAATGTTACCTAGGTAGGATGAACTTATTTGTTATTCCCTTTTCTGATTATTTTTATATATATATGCTTGTTTTTTGATTATATTGTTTTTCCTTCTCTTTTCTGTATGATGTTTTGGTGAATTATTTCATTTTGATGTCATGGTTTTTGGTTTTCAATAAAAATATCCCCTACTGTTTTCAAGAAGTGCCATGGGATCTTTAGCATCCACCTGAACTACCACCAATCCAGGCAGTTGGGACCTCGGTTTAACGTCTCATCCAAAAGGCGGCACCTCAGAAGTGCAGCACCCCTCTCATGCTGCACTACAGTGTCAGTACTGGGATATTAACCCAAGTGCCAGATGTGGGAACTGAACCAACAGCCCTCTGATCTCCCAGTCTCAGAGGTGAGTGTGCTACCTACGGAGCCACTGACACTGACAATTATTGATATTGAACTGCAATAACCCAAATCTGGTGTTCTCTTTTAATGACTTTTCCCTCCCACCCCAAATTTGAAGGCTCATGTGTTCTTCTTCTGGGAATTGGTGGCTTTTGCTGTTCTCCTAGGTTATAATTGGAGGAGGACATAAACACTCAGCTAAAACTACACAGAAGGCAAAACCTGCTTGGATTTCTTCTAGTTTATATTTACAGTTAGCAGAAATGGAGATTCCAACTTGAAGGCCATTTTTTTTCTGATTTTGATCAACATTCTTTTAGATTACATTTTTTTTAAAACTAGGAATACCCCAACTGTCTTGCAACAAGCATGTTGAGTGCAGTGTGCAAATGTGTGTGTGTGGGGGGAAGGGGATTGTCTTCCTATAATAGTGATGGAGGGTGTAACTTGTAGTGTCTGTAGGATTTGCTGACTCCTGATTTTTCATTTGGGGAACACACTAAAAAATGCAAGCGAGTCATTCTTATTAAGCTGGAGTAACCTTGGCTAGCATGTTTTCTCTAAGCAACTCAGGAGGTGGTGGTGTTCTTCAGTCAGTGATCCTCATTTCACTGATGTGTAGTAGCAATCAATACAATTCTACATTCTGATTTTTTTCCCTTATCTGCTCTCTCCATTTCTAGTATACACTGGTCCCCAACTCTACTGCAGCTGGGCAACTTGACCCTCCTTAAGAACTGAGCTTGATGCCACCACTTAGGCTGCAGGTTCAAATCTGCTAAGAACTTACTCTCACACTTGCAGGTACAGATCTGCAGCCCACAAATCAAAACTGTAATCAATGTCCATCAGTGGGGACCGAGTCCTCTGCTCAGTCTGCTGCTAGCCGCATGTTTCTGCAGTCAGCTCCTCCTCCAATACCTGCCACCACACCGAGATCGATTCCACCTCCACAGACACCACTGAATCTTCTCACTTCTTGACTACTGCTCACCGTTCTTCCTTCCAAATTCATCTTCCAGGGATTCAGCATGCACTGTGTGCAGCCTCACAATGAAAAATTAACATGGCTGAGCTAGCCACACCTTCACAGCAGCAGATCATAACTGCTCTGGACCTAATCAAGCTCTGCTACTTTGCATCAGTCCCCCCACAATACTGACTGGACAGAGTTATGTAACAAGAGCCAGCATGAGTGAAGATGCTATGCTGCCACTAGCTTTCTGGCTTTGTAGTGGGTAGATTCATTTTGTTGCCCCTTCTAATGAGTATGTATGCCATGGCATACTTAACATATCAGTAGCTATGCCCTTGCCTTGTATCATCATATAGCACAGTTAACATTTCTGTGGCCATATGGCTGGTTTTCCCAATTTCTGCGACCAGTACTGATTTCTGCGGTCAGCCCTGATTTCTGTGCCCACTACGGCAACCGCAGAATCGCAGAAAACATGGGGCCCTGCCCATGGTAGTAGCCCTCACACTGTAAATAGCATTGAATAGTGCTCACAAATTTGAATGACAGGCAATAACTGCTTCTTCTTGTGCAAATGGCTCACTGTTGCTGCCAGGTTCCACTTCCTGGAGCCTGCTTCACACCCTTGTGCTGTCCCATTTCTCCAGTCTCTCTCTGTCTCTCTCTCTCTCTCTCTCTCTCTCTCTCTCTCTGCCCACATCACACCCACATTCCAGCAGCTGTGGCTGTGTGAATAGTTCTTGCACCAAAACGTCAGATTTTCTTCCTCACATCTGCCCGCCCCAGCTCCTCATGCACAGTAGCATGCCTACCCAGTCCCTCCCATCACCCCATTCTCAGAAAACAAAGCTCATGCGTGCGTGGTCAGCCACACTGGTGTTCTGTGTGCGAGCACTACGTGGTTCACTCAGCACCCCTCCTTCAACTGTAACTTGAGTGAGTCTGCTCACTTGATCAAAGGAAGAATGCTGTAGGGTCACAGTGCCTTGCTACTACTGTGCCCATCTGGTCAATTGTGGGTTTTTATGGTGGGGTGAAAGTGTCTATGGCCGGTTGTCAAACTTGGTGCAGCAGGCAGGTCAAAGCAGGTCAGACTGGCTGTAGCCTGGTTTTGGCCCACAACATCGATCCAGGCAATGCCCAGCCAGCCCAGATCTCTGGCCCAGCTGCTACACACTCCTATGTACAGGCCAAACAGAAGCAATAATGTAGGTGTGTGGGTGGTTACAAAATGCATATCTTTCTATCATCCTGAAGCAATGGTTGGGGTATTTGAGCATGAAACTTTGGTGATATGTGTATACTTGTGAATGTTTTTGTGACTAAAATGCCTTCAAAATCCAGCCAGTAACTTATTACTCCACTGTGTTGGGCAGATTTTGAATGCTTACCACTGGGGCAGGGAATGGGAGGGGGGGGGCTAGTGATTACAGCTTCAGAGATGACAAGACTGGGCCACAGACTAGGTGATTTTGGTATGGAGGGATTGAGTGTGGCTGATGAGGAGTACAAGAGACCGTGTCAAACTAAAACCTGCAGCACTGCTCCTAACTAAACTGCTATCAGTACTAGAAGAGGGAATGGTAGGCCCACCACTGGGTACTGCACTTGATGATGTCTGCAGATTTTGTTTCAGCCTCAAGTTGTTCAACATCAAGATAGTGGTCAAGTCTGACATGCAGTTTCCATGGCTTATCTTGCACTAACACACTGAGCATGCAGCCCTAGCGACATCATCTTTGGCAAAAATGAGATGCAGCCACAATGAACATTGACACTAGTACTGTTTGACTGAGGCTTAGGGCCCTGACCAACACCGAGTTCCTTTTTGCCTTTGCCAGACTTGTGGGCAGGACCCTGTATCCTCCCCCCCACCAAACAACAGATGCCCATTGAGTTTATTACAATAAAACCTGTGAATGTGGACCATACAGATAAAGACTAAGATGCCCATGGCATGATTCATTTGAAGAAATATTAACATAGAAACACAGAAACATACAAGCTGTCAGCAGAAAAGGACCTCATGGCCCACCCAGTCTGCCCTAAGTCTCTGCTTATTGAGCTGCCGCAGACTCTAATTAATCTCCGGCCTCCCCCCTCCCCTTTACTAAGGTCCACTTGTGCCTATCCCATGCGTGTTTGAAACCTGTTGCCATTTCTGTACCTACCACCTCTGCTGGGGGGCTGTTCCAGCCATCTACCACCTTTCTGTAAAGAAGTATTTCCTCACATCTCCTCTAAGTGTCCCCCCCCCTTCTAGCATCATATCATGCCCCCTTGTCTGTGAGCATCTTTTTCCTGTGGAATATATTACCCTCCTGTACCTTATTGATGCCCTTGAGGTATTTGAATGTTTCTATCATGTCTCCCCTTTGTCTTCTTTCCACCAGAGAATTCATACTAATACGGAGGAACTCTTCTATGCAGGATAAAGTTCATTAAAAACTAAAAATGAAGGCTCAGCTGCTGAAGACTAATCACTTTGCTTTTATCTTCCACCACTGCATGACATTTTGTGTCATTGACACTTTCTCAGGTTGGCGGTCTGTAACTTTATCTTACTCTAATTCACTGGAAAAAGCTGGCCAATAACTTATATGGTATACCAGCTTGCCTAACCTCCCGGGCAACTCATGTATTCCTTATCTTGTACAGTAGGGCTTGTAAAGTTATGGTTATTGTACCCCCGGACCAGCTGTATTCCCACTGAGAGAAGCAGAAAGATGGCTGGCCCCGGGACACTATAGCCTAACTCTACAAGCACTATTATTATTATTATTTTATTATTCTTTGGTAACCAGGTAAGGCCCACTCGGTACAAGCTAAATGGGCTAGTGCCTTTGCATGTCATGCCCCCCAATACTGGAACTCTCTCCCCCTAACTACACACATTGATCCATCCCATGCCTCTTTCAAAAGACTACTATGCAGACATCTAGCTGATTCATGTAACTGCTCTTGCTTCCAGCCACCTTAGCTTGTTCCTCTTCTTCCTACTATGACTTTAGCCACTACATTTCCAGTCTTTCCCCAAGAAATGCTCAGCACTTCCCTCTTTCTTGCTTACTTGTATGGTCTACTCTCAATTACTCTTGCCGCTCTCATCTTCCCTTGTCTCTATTTTCCCTCACTGCACTGTCCTCTATCCCTCTTTCCAACGTCACTACTACTTCATTACTCTCCTATACCTATTCTATGTGACTATACTTATGTTACAGCCCTTCCTTGCTTTATCCTAACCTTATTAGACAGAGATCCTACTCATATTACCTTAAAACTGTTTTTGTTTCTCCCTCTCTTTTGATGTATTACTCTGTTGTATATGCCAACCTGGCTTGGTATTAATTTATTCCTGCTTCAATGTTTTCCACCCTTGCAAGATGTTCATATGAATGTTATGACCTGTTGTAAACAATTTATGTTATGTTATGTGATGTGATGTGATGTGATGTGATGTGATGTGATGTTATGTTATGTTATGTTATGTTTATGTTATGTTATGTTATGTTATGTTATGCTTTGTTTATGTTTGGCATCTGTACCCTCCCAGGTCGTGCCTGAAAATAGTCATTGCCATGGCTAGTGCACCTTACCCGGTAAACAAAAACAAACTAAATAAATAAATAAATTATTGTCCAACCTCTAGGCTATACTGCCAGCTCCACTGCTGTGCAAAATAAGGAATACATGAGTCACACAGTAGGCCAAGTATTGGTATACCGTCTAATTTATTAGCCAGAGTTTTCCAGTGACTTAGAGTAAGATAACCTTATAGACCACCAACCTGTGGATGTGGAACCACGGGAAATGGCAGCAATGATTGCTTAGTTTTCTCTGGGTGGAAGAAGTGAACTACATTCCTAGCCAGTCTCTGCCCTTTTATATTTCCTCATTTTGTCTGATTCCTTTTGGTGTTTCTCCTGCATATAGGAGGTATATACTCTACCTCATCTCCAAAATCAGTTTGGTGAGTATCACTCTGAGAAGTACCATGTAGCTCTAAGGACTTAGGGAAACACTCTGAACTATATGAGTGGTCCTCGTCATTAGTAACATCTGTGACTGAGACACTTACAATGGGGCCTATGCATGAAAAAAAATGCATATACACCACGGATACATGGCACATAGGCACAGCTAAGTCACCTAGCCATGCATTGGGGTGCTACAGACCTATGCAACAAACACTACAGGAGTGCATGTCCTTTCTGCACCTGATCCCCTGACCGTTCACCCTGCTACATGTATGGATAGTCCAAGAGGGTGTCTGGGGGTGTGGCCACATCCTACACGATTCACAAAGACACTGAGTGCCAGACAAGGAGGGCACAAGATACACAGGCAGGGACCCTGCCATATCTGTTGCACCCCCCACTGAGTAACCCCATATGCCACAGGAAAAGCGGGACCCCTCCTACCATACTGCCTCAGCCCTCCAGTCAGGCAGGGAGGAATGGGGGCTGCCATTCAGACACTCACACAACGTGTTTCATTTTGGGAACTTTCACTGTCTCACAAGCCCCTGCTCCATGTGGAGCAGGGGATCTACTCCCAGATCAGGAGGGGCATCTGATTGAATGCCCTTCTGTGTCCTCCAATCTTCACTGATCCTGATTATGGAGGCAGTATAATGCTGTGGTTTAGGGCTTTGAGCTGCAAATCTGGAAACCTGGGTTTAAATCCCACAGTCCCCTCTTGCATAATGTGTGACCCTGAGCAAGTCACTTAGAAACATAGAATTGACAGCAGATAAGGACCACTTGGGCCACCTAGTCTGCCCATTTCCCTACATAATGCATAGGCTGCAGATCCTAGTTAACCAACAACCTACTTCCTCCTACCCCCCACTAGAATTGCCTTATGTCTGTCCCATGCATTCTTGAATTCCTCGACTGTTTTTGAGTCCACTACCTCCTCAGGAAGGCTGCTCCATGTATCCACAACCCTCTCCATGAAAAAATACTTCCTCACATTACCTTTGAGCCATCCCCCTCTATCTTCAAATTGTGCCCCCTTGTTCTTGCACATCTCTTTTTCTAAAGATGCTACCATCTTGGACTCAGTTGATTCCCTTGATGTACTTGAAAGTTTCTATCATGTCCCCCCTCTCCCTCTTCTCCTCAAGTGTATACATATTAAGCTTCTTTAATCTCTCTTCGTATGTCTTCTGGTGCAGACCCTGCACCATTGTAGTTGCCGTCCTCTGGACAGCCTCCATCCTGTCTATGTCCTTGTGGAGATGGGGTCTCCAGAATTGGATGCAGAACTTCAGATGGGGTCTCACCAACTGTCTGTACAAAGGAATAACAACTTCCTGTTTTCTACTGGTGATGCCTCTCCCTATGCATTCCAGTATCCCACCAGCTCTTCTTACTGTCTTCTCACATTGCTTGCCCACCGTAAGGTCATCTAATATGACTACCCCGAGGTCCCTTTCCATTTCTGTAGTTGTTATTATCTCACACACCCCCATTGTGTACTCATCCCCTGGATTTTTGTTTCCCAGGTGCACTACTTTGCACTTCTTTGCATTGAATCTAAGCTGCCATATATTTGACCATTATTCCAACCTTGCCAAGTCCCTTTGCATCCTCTCCACCCCACCTTCTGTATCAACCCAGTTGCAGACCTTTTTGTCATCTGCAAAGAGACATACTTTTCCTTGTAGTCCCTCTGCAATGTCACTTATAAAGACGTTAAAGAGGATTGGTTCCAGTACTGAACACTGTGGTACCCCACTAGTAACCCCCCTTTCTTCAGAGTAAACTCTGTTAACTATTACCCTCTGTATCCTGTTGTCCAGCCAATTTTTAACCCAGGCTATCACCTTGGGACCCACTCCAAGGCTGTCTAACTTGTTTATTAATCTTTTGTGTGGGACTGTGTCAAATGCCTTGCTAAAGTCTAGGTAGGCCATGTCCACTGCCCCTCCCTGGTCTACCAAATTGGTCACCCAGTCAATGAAATCTATTAGATTTGTCTGACATGACCTTCCCAATGTGAATCCATGCTGCCTTGGGTCCTGTGCCCCACTGGCCTCTAGGAACTGAACAATTCTTTCCTTGAGAAGTGATTCCATCATCACTTAACTTCTTGTGCTCTCAAGTTACACCTGGAAACAAGATTTGACTTAGTGTGCCTTTCCTGGTTAAACAATCCCCCGCTCCCCACGAACCTGTGTGCCAGGGCTATGAACAACTGGCTGGTGATTGTGAATGCTGGCCACCATGTGCCTGTCTGCAGGTATGGAGCTGCATGTGCCAGGTACACACATCTCATGCATACCCGGTCAAGAATAATGAATTGGCCCCATTACAAGCACTGTGTTGTGGTAAAATGATTAAGGTCTTCATAGTTACAGGGGCAGTAGCTGTGGCCATGGTTAGAGTCACTTCAGCTGCCGTAATGACTGTGGAGGAGGTGGTAGAGTCTGAAATTGTGACAGTGGTGGTGGTGCCAGTGACTTCAGGGGGACAGTAGCTATAGCTGTGGTAGTTGTGACAGTGGCAGCAGTCATGGCACTGGTGATGGGGGTGGTTACAGTACCTTGAGGTATGGCAGTAATAGAGACTTCCTCAGCAGTGGTGGTGTCTTTATTGGAAGCACAGATTCACACGTATACCTCTCAAGTGTCTCTGATTTTAAGGTACATCCATGATTTTTTCACAAAAAGTCACCACTCCTCCTAAATCTGGACTTTCTTCCACTGAAAAGTAGGGATTTAAACCAAAAAACATAACAGACTTTAGTGTGAAAGAAAAACTGAGGCACTCAAAACAAAAAACTTTCAGAAATAAAAATGAATCCAAGTGTTTATTATAAGAAGAGAAATGTCGACTAGCAGTCCCAGTGCATAGACCAGAAGGTCTTTATCAGATGGCATGTCAGATAGGTATGCAAACCAGAATTTATTGTAAGTAATTAATTGTACTTTGCATACCTGTTTGACATACCCACTGGTGAAGAACTTCCAATCAAAGCACTGCAGCTGCCAGTCGGCATTTCCTTTCTCACAAAAAATACCAGTACTTGGATTTACTACTTTAGCTCCTGAAAGATTTTTTATTTCAAGTGCCTCTGTTTTTCTTTTGTGTCCCTCAGCAAATCAATAGAAACAGGGGTGGTTCCAGGAGACTGGAGTTGGGCGAATGTAGTCCCTCTCCACAAAGGTGGGAACAGGGAGGAGGCTTGCAGCTACAGGCAAGTCAGCCTGATCTCGGTGGTGGGGAAGTTAATGGAGTCACTGCTAAAGGAAAGGACTGTAATATTACTTGAATCCAGTGGAGCACAGGATCTGAGGCAGCATGAATTCACATAGGGAAGGTCTTGTCAAACAAATGTGATAGATTTCTTTGACTGGGTGACCATGGAAATAGATCAGGGAGGGGCGGTGGATGTTGCCTATACAGATTTCAGCAAGGGCTACGACACCATCCCACATAGGAGGTTGGTAAATAATTTGGGCAGCCTGGGAGTGGGCCCCAAGGTGATAAACTGGGTCAGAATCTGACTGAGTGACAGGACACAGAGGGTGGTGGTAAATACAGTTCAATTTGAGGAGAGATGGTGACCAGTAGGGTGCCACAGGGATCTATGTTGGGGCTAGCCCTCTTTAATGTCTTCATAAGTGACACTGCAGAGGGACTGGAGGGGAAGGTATGCCTCTTTGCAGATGAAACTAAGATCTGCAACACGGTCAACACTTGTGGGGGGTGTGGAAAAAATAAGAAAGGATCTAAACATGCTTACAGAATGGTCGAGAGTGTGGCAGCTAGAATTCAATACAAAGAAGTGCAAAATCATGCATTTGGGGCACTGAAATCCAAGGGAGGAGTAAAAGATGGGTGGAGAGGTACTCATGGCCACCAATCAAGAAAGGGACCCGAGGGTAATCATATCTGATGACCTAAAGGTAACCAAACAATGTGAGAAGACTATGGGGAGAGCCAGTGGGATGCTAGTGTGCATAGAGAGAGGTGTCACCAACAGAAAAACAAGGTAGTTATGCCACTGTATAGATCACTAGTAAGACCTCATTTGGAGTACTGTGTCCAGTTCTGGAGGCAGCATCTCTGGAAAGATGTAGACAAAATAGAGGCAATCCAGAGAAGGGCAACAAATATGGTGCAAGGACTGCACCAAAGTCATACGAGGAAAGACTAGAGGACCTCAATATGTATTCTGTGGAAGAGATGAGAGAGAGTGGGAATAAGATAGAGACATTCAAGTACCTCAGGGGTATAAACAAAGTACAGGAGGGTAGCATCTTTCAAAAAACAGGATGTCCAAAACAAGGGGACGTGATATGAGGCTAGAGGGGGTAGGCTCAGGGGCAATGTGAGGAGTTGTGGATGCTTGGAACAGCCTCCCTGCAGGGGTGGTGGGGGCAAAAATGGTAGGGGAATTCAAGAATGCATGGGATAGACATGAGTACAATAACAATAGGGAAGAGAGGGTAAGCTGCAGATCAACTCAGGTCTGCTGTATTGCGTTAGGTAGGGAAAGGGGCAGACAAGGTGGGCCATACAGCCCTTATCGGCCATCACCTTCTGTTTCTATGTTTCTCGTCGGTTAGCCACCTTTGAAACATAGAAACATAGAAACATAGATTTTGACAGCAGATAAGGACCGCTTGGCCCACCCAGTCTGCCCATTTCCCTACCTAATGGATAAGCTGCAGATCCTAGTTAACCAGCACCCTACTTCTTCCTACCCCCACCCCCTAGAATTGCCTTATGACTGTCCCATGCATGCTTGAATTCCACCACTGTTTTTGACTCCACAACCTCCTCCAGAAGGCCATTCCATGCATCCACAACCCTCTCTGTGAAAAAATACTTCCTTAAATTACCTCTGAGCTGCCCCCCCCTTCTATCTTCAAATTGTGCCCCCTTGTTCTTGCACACCTCTTTTTTTGAAAGATGCTACCCTCTTGGACTTTGTTGATTCCCTTGAGATACTTGAAAGTTTCTATCATGTCTCCCCTCTCCCTCCTTTCTTCGAGGCTATACATATTCAGCTCCTTATATGCTTTCCGGTGCAGACCCTGCACCATTTTAGTTGCCCTCCTCTGGACAGCCTCCATCCTTGCAGAGACTGGGTCTCCAGAACTGCATGCAGTACTCCAGATGGGGTCTCACCAACTGTCTGTACAGAGGGATAATAACTTCCTGTTTTCTACTGGTGATGCCTCTCCCTATGCATCCCAGTATCCCCCCAGCCCTCCTTGCTGCCCTCTCACATTGCTTGCCCACCTTTAGGTCATCTGATATGAGTACCCCCAGGTCCCTTTCCATTTTTGTTGTTGTTAGTATCTCACCCCCCATTGTGTACTCTTCCCCTGGGTTTTTGTTTCCCAGGTGCATTTTCTTGCACTTCTTAGCATTGAATCTAAGCTGCCATATATTTGATGATTCCTTTAACCTTGCCAAGTCCCTACTCATCCTTTCCACCCCACCTTGTGCATGAACTCTGTTGCAGATCTTTGTGTCATCTGCAAAGAGACATACTTTTCCTTCCAGTCCCTCTGCAATGTCGCTTATAAAGACATTGAAGAGGACCGGTCCTAATACTGAACCCTGCGGTACCCCACTAGTAACCCCCCTTTCTTCAGAGTGGACTCCATTTACTGTTACTCTCTGTGTCCTATTCTCCAGCCAATTCTTTACCCAGGCTGTCATCTTGGGACCCACTCCCAGGCTAGCTAACTTGTATATTAATCTTTTGTGTGGGACTGTGTCAAATGCCTTGCTAAAGTCTAGGTAGGCCATGTCCACAGCCCCTCCCTGATCTACTACTTTGGTCATCCAGTCAAAGAAATCTATCAGATTTGTCTGGCATGACCTTCCCACTGTGAATCCATGCTACCTTGGGTCCTGAGCCCCTCTGGCCTCTAGATACTCAACAATTATTTCCTTCAGATGTGATTCCATCATTTTCCCTACCACTGAGGTTAAACTAACAGGTCTGTAGTTTTCTGCTTCTGCCTTGCTCCCACTTTTGTGAAGGGCAATCACATCTGCCCTTCTCCAGTCCTCGGGTACCACCCCATCCTCCCATGATTTGTTAAAGAGGGTAGTCAGTGGTGTCACTAGTTCTACCATTAGTTCTTTTAGAATTCTGGGATGAATCCCATCAGGCCCCATTGCTTTGTCCACCTTCAGTTTTAAGAGTTCTTTCAGAACCCTTTCTTCTGTAAATGGGCTGGTATCAACTTCTGTATCCAGAGTGTTTCTACTGTTTGTTTTAGGTACTCCCCCCTCTTCCTTTGTAAATACTGAGCAAAAGTATTTGTTTAGTATCTCTGCCTTTTCACAGTCCCCCTCTGCCCACACTCCCTCCTCTTTATTAAGCCTCACTAGCCCTCCCTTGGTCTTCCTTCGCTCCCTGATGTACCTATAAAAGGTTTTATCCCCCTTCTTAACTGAGTTGGCTATCTTTTCCTCGGTTTGGGCCTTTGCTGTTCTGACTGCCTTCCCAGCTTCCTTTTGCTTTAACTGATACAGTTCCCTGTCCTGCTCCTTCTGTGATTCCTTGTACTTCCTGAATGCTTTCTTTTTCTCTTGAACCTTCACTGCCATTTCTTTGAGAACCATAGTGGTTTCTTACATCATTTCGTTTTGTTAATTTGTTTCACACAAAGGCTTGTTACCTCTGTGATGGCAGTTTTTATTATTCCCCATTGTTCTTCCACCCCTCCTTCCTGCCCATTTGCTAGTGCATTCCTTAGGCACTCACCCATTTTGGCAAAGTTAGCCCTCCTAAAGTCCAGTACTTTGAGGCACTGGTCATTGAAGTTCTTAAGCATGCTTGGTTCTTTGCTTATTTACAGACTTTAATGTAATAGCCTAGTACTTGTTTAAAAAAATGTGTTTAACACTAAGCCCCTTATTGTGACTGCTTTATGAGCTGATATTACCATTTCTTAAGGTCTTTCTCTGATTTTGGTCCTTTGTCCCTGATTTTGTAAGCCATGTCCATGATTTGAGTGGCCAGGGGATGAGAGGTATAGTCAAAAGAAAAACACTAAACATATGTACTACTCCCATAAAAGGATGGAGCTTTAACAGTTCTGGTGGTACTTTAATCCCCACTCCTACCATTGCTTGAACTGGAACTAGCCTTGCTAGCATAGAAGAAAATTTGGGGACCGCAAATACAGCCAGATCCTCTATCACCCTCTCTTTTAACACTGCTTTGTGCTGGTGGTGTAGATGGTGATTTGCTGAAACTGGAGCAAGCAAATTTGCAGATTTATCAGGAGTGGTCTCTTCAAGTGTGTGCTGCTTGTGTAGCACTCTGTGTGCAGGAGTGTTGCATAACACTTACACCACTCAAACAAGCCCCCCCCCAACACATTTAGTGATCAGAAACAGATAAATACACTACTACTAAAGGGAGCAGTCAAGCAAACCCCAACCTGAATCACACACAGAACTGAGCCTGAAATGGGGCCAAAATCAATGCACAAGTCAGTGAGTCAAGCGTGACCTACAGAACACTGCATCAATATCAAAATATGTGTGTGTGTAAAGCCATGCATGCATAGGTTGGAAGCAGCCTCACAAAAAACAAGCATTTGTCAATGCCGAATGTTGTCTTGCTGGCATTGCCATTGGTAGTGCAGGAGTTGGAGAGATGCATAATAGGGATGGCAGTGAAGTACTGAACTAATGCCAACCCCACCCCCAACCTGCAGAGACTGAAATGCATTGGGGTGTGCCTTTCGGTCATCTGCCATAACACTCACACCATTTCACCTCACCCTACCCTGCAGACACCGACAGGAGTCGTGGTGTGCCTTGGGGTCTTCAGGCCTTATGCTCATCCCATTCCATAAGGAAATATGCTGAGATGGCTGCAGTATAGGAGAATGGGGTGAACTTTGGGGCTGAAGACTCCAAAGCACACCTTGATACCTGCCACTGGCTACAGGGTGGGGGTGGAATGGCATGAGCATTACAGCCAATGATCCCAAGTCACACCCCTGACACCTGTCAATCTCTACAGGGTGGGGCATTACAGTTGAAAACCCTAACACCCTGGGTGTCTGTGGGTATTTTCACTCCAAATTTTCAACATGGGCTTTTTGTGACCCCACCTCATGAACAGTGGCACTATCAGTTTGTTAGCCAAAAGGTGATTTTGCACAGAGACTGCGCCATTTGGTGCCACAGGTGTGAAAACACATTTCAGGCAGGATGTGAAAAATGACAGCTGTACTGTTCATGAGGAGGTGTAAAAAAATGGCAATGTTGAAAATCTGGAGTGAAAATATGAAAAATTGGTGAAGTCATGAGTGTGCATAGAAACTGCGCAATGCACACAAATAACGCAATTGTTCTGGGGATTTTTTTAACCACATTTTCAACGTAAGCATTTCAGGACCTCCCCTCATGAACAATGGCACTGTGATTTTGTTAATCGATCCCAAAAAATAATGATTAACCACAGCAAACACATCATTGTGTGCCACATATTTCTGAGAATATATCCTCAGAACATTTAGATACATCAAGATGGGGTAACTCCGAAATTTTGTGGATAAAGATATCACCACCAAAAGCAGCAAAAATTAATATCAGTCTTGTTTATAGACCACCATCTATTGGGGCCTCTGATGATTTCATATTATTAGATTTTATTAAACAGTTAGGTATGACAGAGAATGTTATACTACTTGGTGACTTAAATCTACCTGAAATAAATTGGGATACACTAACAGCTAATACCCCTATGGAAACTAACTACTTGGATACATTTAACTTAGCAGGGATGGAACAATATGTGCAAAACAATACCAGGAGTGCGTATATATTAGACTAGGTATTAAGCAACCTGGATAATAATATCCAAAATTGTACAATATTGTCCCGTCTGGAGTCTAGCGACCATGCTGTGATTAGTTTTAAGTACCTAGAGGTCCTGGGTAATAGTACTGGTAATACAAAAATCTATAAATACAATATAGCCAATTTCGATTTAATGAAAGGTGAGATGTCTAATTGGAATTGGCAACTAGATTTTGCAAATCAAACAGCTGGAGAAATGTGGGAAAAATTAAATAATAAAATATTCCCATTGGTTTAAAACTTTGTACCCACTATAGATAAATATAATGGAAGTAAAAGACCCCTCCCACCATGGTTGTCCCCAGCAGTCAAAAAAATGATTAAGCATAAGAATATAGCCTATGCAAAGGCCAAGCAGAGTGGTAATAGTGAATGTTGGGATCAATACAAGATCTGTCTAAAAAATTCTAAAAAGGGTATTTCCACAGCTAAAAGAAATTCTGAACACAAATTAGCTATCAAGACACAGGATAACTATTAAAGCTTTTATTCTCACATTAATAGTAGAAGGGGGAGGTGGTGGCACGATTACTTCTATAAAAGACCCCGATGGTAATACGATTTCATCAAACCAGGAAATGACGGAAGCATGTAATAAATACTTCTCTTCTGTCTTCAATATGGGTCCGCAAATAAAAAGCTACCATGATAGAAAAAAGTCCCTAGGCCCTAGTATTACAATTGATGCCTCTGATGTGGCAAAAAGATTAAAGGATATCAATTCAAATAAAGCACAGGGACCCGACGGGGATGCATCCCAGGGTAATTAAGGAACTGGCAGATAGTTTGGCCAACCCAGTTACCTGTCTCTTCCAAAAATCCCTAGATACAGGCAGGGTCCCAGAAGAATGGAGGCAGGCTGTAGTTGTTCCTAACTATAAAAAGGGCTCTAAGCAGGAGGTCACTAACTATAGGCCTATCAGCCTGACTTCTGTGTTGGGGAAAATTCTGGAAAGTATTATCAAGGAGAACATCATAGACTTTTTAGAAAAAACAGGGGCTATTAACAATACACAGCATGGGTTTACCAAGGGCAGGTCATGACAAACTAACCTTCTAGAATTTTATGGTAAGGTTAGTAAAGCACTGGACATGGGTAACTCGGTTGATGTAATCTTCCTGGATTTCGCCAAGGCATTTGACAAAGTGCTGCATGAAGAACTAATTAAAGCCCTTAGTGCAGGACTCCATGACAAATTAGCTCAGTGGATAGAGGCATGGCTGAGCGACAGGAAACAGAGGGTGTGTATTAGGGGCAAATTTTCTGGATGGGCAGATGTGACCAGTGGAATACCCCAGGGATCGGTTTTGGGCCCATGTCTTTTCAACCGCTATATTTCCTCAATGTATGTTCAATCAGGGGTGTGGCTTTCCAAATTTGCGGATGATACACGCCTGAGTTTTTCAGTAAACAGTCTAATAGAGGTGAATATCTTACAGGCAGCCCTAAATTATCTAGATGCATGGGCCTTAAACAAGAATTCCATGTTTAACCATGAAAAATGCACAGTTATGCTATTGGGGAAACATAAGCTGTTTAAGTATAGATTGGGAGGCAGAGAACTTAGGGTCTTTCAACATGAAAGAGATTTGGGTAGAAGGGTCAACAGTAAACTTAATTTTGTAATGCATTGCAGGCAGGTAATTAAAAAAGCAAGTAGTATACAATATTGTAAAGACAAAGAACCTCTGAGCTCAAACACTGAGGCAAGGGTTACCCCAAGGGGCATTTGGCTGGGAAGCCAAGTTTCAAGAAAATACAAAATCACACATGCCCCCACAATGCAAAGCATCATGGGCTGCATATGCAAATCACAACAGAATGTTATGCTGGTCCAACTTTAAGCAGAATTGCATGGTGCGAAAGGCCTCTCACACAGTTTGCAAAGGGTGCTAACAGAAGACATAGACACGTGTTTCGTCCTCAAGACTCATCAGTATGCCTCGTCTATTTGACACCCCAGTGGAATGGACCAGCTACCCTTAGGCAGTGTGCCTTTGATATATTGTGAACCCATTAAAATAAAACTTTAGAGTTAAAGAACCTTCAGCAAAACACTGAGGCAAGGGTTACCTCAAGGGCATTTGCCTTGCCTCAGTGTTTGTGCACAGAGGTTCTTTGTCTTTTAAATAGTTTTTTATTTTAATGGGTTCACCACAATATATCCAAGGCACACTGCCTTAAGGGTAGCTGGTCCATTCCACTGGGGTGTCAAACAGACGAGGCATACTGATGAGTCTTGGTAGGACGCTTTGCAAACTGTATGAGAGGCCTTTCGGCACCATGCAATTCTGCTTAAAGTTGGACCAGCATAACATTCTGTGGTGATTTGTATATGCAGCCCATGATGCTTTGCATTGTGGGGGCATGTGTGATTTTGTACAATATTGTATACACAAACACATCAAAAGCAGAGATAGAGCGGTCTTAGTTCCCCTGTATACCTCCTTGGTGTGCCCCCACATGGAGTATTGTGTACAGTTTTGGGCACCAGGTAATAAGAGAGATACTGTGGCTCTGGAAAGGATTCAGAGGAGGGCTACTAAGAGAATTAAAGATGTCCAGAGACAGAGTTATGAACAGAGATTGCAAAGCTTTGGAATGTATTCTCTGGAGTCTCATAGATTGCGGGGAGATATGTGCTGGATATTTATGGCTCTTAAGGATATACAATTGATGGAACAGCTTGGCCTAGTATTAAAAAAACGTACATTTAACACCAGAGCTCACCCCTTCCAGTTGTATAAGGATAAGTTTAATACCAAAAAGAGACGATACTGGTTCAATATAAGAGTGACAGGTATTTGGAATGCTCTCCCAAATGAAGTAGTGACCTGTTCGACTATGAATGCTTTTAAGAAAAAATTAGAGTCTTACTTAATAAGTAAGGGTATTGGGGGTTACTCTTGAATACTTAGGCGAGCACTATGGACATATGTCTTCTATGCTCAGATTAAACCTATGAACCTATGTGAAAAAACATATTTTGGGCAGGACGTGAAAAATGACAGCTGTACTGTTCATAAGGAGGTGTGAAAAAATGGTAATGTTGAAAATCTGGAGTGAAAATATTAAAAATTGTCGAAGTTACGAGCATGCGTGGAAAACTGTTCAACACACGCTCATAAGGCAGTAATTCTTTTGTATTTTTACACCAGATTTGCAACATGGGCTTTTTGGAACCCCACCTCATGAACAGTGGCACTGTTGTTTCATTAATTGGTCCCGAAAGGTGAATCCACACAGTGACCGTCAAATCACCATTAGGGATGGAGTAACGAGATGACAGTGCAAGTGTTCATGAGGTGGGGTCCAAAGAACCCCATATTGAAAATTTGGAGCCAAAATTCCAAAAATGGCTGAGATATCAACCTAAGTTGAACACCCATATTGATGCCATTATAAAGCTTACCGTGATTTTCTTCATTTTGTGGTCAGCTTTTGAAGAGTTCAGACGTGTTCCCAATCCACAGAAGATTGCAGTGCCGAACCTCTGGAGGTAAGTATGGGGTGAGGGGGGCTGCAGGGAGGTGGGGTACATAGAGGGTGGGTGCGGTTTGGGGGAGGGGGTGCCCAGGATAACAAGGGACGGTTTCTTTTTTACAGGGACATTCTCTCTCTCTCTCCCTCTTTCTCTCTGTCACTCTCTCTCTCACAGCAGACATCAGGGGATGGTTTTCTTTATTTACAGGTAAAATTAAAAAAAAAATGTTGGGAGCACTGGGGTGGGCTCCCAGTGTGCCCCATGGGTTTGGGAGGGGGGACTGGTGCCAACAGGCATTGGGCCCCTGTTGGCAAAGAAAGTATGTGTGTGGGGGGGCATGATGTCGACAGGGATTGGGCCCTCATCGGCAAAGAAACTGTGTGAGAGGGGGCAAATGCTGACATGGGGACTGGCCACTCCTAATGTTGGCTTTGTGGGGATTGTGTTTGACGGGTGTCACAAGCCCACTCCACCAGTCAGGCCCTCTGATCCCACAGTGCCAACCTCTGAGCGCAGTATTGTGAATGGGTAACAGAACAGGGTGACCCTCCTGTCTGTCTGTGGGTCCGAATCAACTTTGGTCTAAAGTTCTGGGGGGATTCAAACTGTGAACCTTATGCTAGTGTACCCAAATGTACAGGCTCAGATAATTCTGCTCTTCGGGGAATGCCAGATATATTTCGCCTAAGGGCACCTAACCAGGTATCCAAAATGAACCATTAAAACTCTATGAAAAGACCTTACGTATTCTTACCTTTTTCCAGTTCAGTAACACCATTAAGCTTATGAACAGTTGTCAACTTTAACCATCTATACTTCACATGCAAAAGAAAGAATTTCGAAGGCACACCAGGCAGCCTCTTTAAAATAAGAGGTTTACTTAAAAAGATAAAAATATGTAAAATGTAAACACAGAACACTATATCTTAAAGCATACAATTGCTTACAAGAAAACAAGGAAAAAGTTCAAACATAAGCTCCTACCACAATACAATTGGACTTTCCTATCTAATGTATATCTTTCTTACAGTGCTTATAGTAGATGTTATTTCTAAGAGCCCACCAAGAAAATTGTGTAAATGATTAGACACCGAATAGTTTAAACTGACTCTCAAACACACCTCTTCCATGATGTCACCCAGCTCCTCCCTGTTAAATATAAAAAAAAAATACACAAAGGATGTCCTATCAGGAGGTATATTAAATAAGGTGATATCAGCAAAAACTCATTTCCCAATATGACTCTTTGATCTACATTCCCTCTTTGATCGCTGAGCAGTTCCTGTTCCCAGCCCATATCCAAAGACCTTTACCACTCTGCAGTTTTCTCACCTAGATGTCATATAGCTTCTTAACACCAGTTGATATTAAGTGTTCTTCCTCTAAGACATCATAAAATGTATATTTTAAGTTCCCAGCTTCAAAGAAGCACAGATCAATCAACAAGGCCATAAAATGCAACTTCTTGGAAGTTAATCACATTACAGAGCTCTGCTGTTTAACATATATCCTGTCATTTTAACTGAAACCTGGGGGGGGGGGCATCCCAAAGGCTGTCTCATGAAAGACACTCAATAACACATTCTATATACAAATATCATAGAGCAATCATAAGCAGCTGGCCAAGTGTCACAATCCTCCCCACCTAGACTGAATTTGGGGGCTCTATCCCCTGCATGGGATGAGCTTCCCAAATCAGTTCATTCCTCATAAACATGCAACAAACCATCTGAGTTCTGATTGGTCACTCCAGCCCTATGTAAGATTGTCATGTCATACCCTTGTAAGGCAAGACTCCATCTTAACAATCTATCATTAGTTTTGCCCATTTGCATCAGCCAAACCAGGGGGTTGTGGTCAGTTTGTACCACAAAATGCTGCCCATATAAGTATGGCTCTAACTTCTTTAACCTTTTACTCAGATACACTACAGGGTGATCTTTCCCTTGGTTGGATGTCTGACTAAGTACTGCCCCAATACCCTCATCTGAGGCATCAGTCTGAACTATAAAGGGTTTGCTATAGTCAGGACTTGTCAATACAGGAGCACTGCACAGTGCCTCCTTCAGTCTGGTAAAGGCTTTCTCACAGGCTGAGTCCCAGGTAATTTTCTTTGGCACCCTTTTCTTTACCAGGTCAGATAGGGGAGCAGCCAGGGCACTGTAATTGGGTACAAATTTCCTATAGTACCCTGCTGTCCCTAGAAAACTCCTAACCTGCTTTTGCATTTCTGGTCTGGGCCACACCTGGATCACCTCTATTTTCACCTGGTTAGAACAGAGCTGTCCCTGGCCTACCACATGCCTGAGGTATGCCACTTCTCCCATGGCCAACTGGCACTTCTCAGCTTTGACAGTGAGCCTGACCCTCTGTATCCTGCCCAGCACTTCCCTAAGGTGGAACAGGTGTTCCTCCCAACTGGTACTAAAGATGGCAATGTCATCCAGGTACGCCAAGGCGTATTCCTCAGCATCATTTACACCTGGTTCACCAACCTTTGGAAAGTGGCTGGGCATTCTTCATTCCGAAAGGCATTACTTTAATTTCAAATAAGCCTATAGGAGTGATGAAGGCTGACCTCTCCCTAGCTCTGTCAATTAACTCTACCTGCCAATACCCCTTGGTCAGATCAATTGTCATAAGGTAGGTCGCCCCTCCCAACTTGTCCAGGAGTTCGACCGTCTAGGGCATCAGGTGGGCATCTGACTTTGTGACTGCATTCAGTCCATGATAGTCCACACAGAAACAAGTAGAGCTGGCCCACCGGTGCAGCAGTTGGATTTTCGGTTGCGACACCAGCGACCCGGGTGTGGGAATGGACCCGGGGAGCTGGAGGGCCAGCCGGTGGAATAAGGATTGAGCACCTCCAGGCTATTCTCCTTCTTCACGGGGAGGGTCGGGGAGAATGTCCGGTGTGTGAGGACTCCTAGCAGAGGCTGGGAGGAATTGCTAGTGCCAGCATACAACAGAAAGAGGGGCAGGACAGACACAGGTCATCATTGAACGTCTCTGCCCCTCAGGGGGAAAAACTAAGAAACATACAGTTCGTGCCCACCTCTATGAAGCCTGCCCCTGCCCTAATCAGCTTTCTAGGCTGGCTCCATGATTCTAGTCCCATGATTTGTGGACTGATGCCCTTGGTGTCACAACCCCACCCTGAGGGTGCAAGCCGGGGGTGTCTGGAGTCAGGCCAATTGAAAGTGGTGGTATAAGGGGTCCATGATCATGCAGATCCTTTGCAGAGTGTGAGCTACAAAAATATAGAATAAAAAAAAAAAGAAACGAGTAGAGCCATCTGGCTTGGGCACAAGGACTATGGGTGAGGCCCAGGGGCTGTGAGATCTCTGGATTACCCCTAAATCCAGCATCTCCTCCACTTCCCATATGATGTCCTTTTGGACAGCCTCTGACACCTGATATGCTGTCCACCGTATGGGCGTCTGTGTCCCTGTCTCCACATCATGCATCGCTAAGGGGATTAGTCCAGACTTGGCGCTAAACAGTGGGGCAAAATCTGCTAAAACCTTCTTTACTTCCTGGATCTTGTCCAGGGCCAGCTGGGGAGATAATTTAACTGCCTCCAAGGAGGACTCCCACTTGCTTTCTTCCAGCAAGTCCAGAAGGGGGTCTCCTTTGTCCTGTCCCCTTCCCAGGACTACATACTGTGAACACCATGTCAGCCCTATTAGCATGTGGCTTCATCATGTTGACATGGTACATCCTTTCTTTCTGTCTTCTGTCAGGTAACTCTATAATATAGTTCACATCATTTACCTTCCTAACTGCTGTGTGCAGTCCTGCCCACTCAGCCTGCAGCTTGTCTTTCCAGACCGGAATAAGGACCATGACTTCCTGACCCATCATGTACAAGCGAGCTCTGGCTCTGTGGTTGTACCACAGTTTTTGTTTCTGTTGGGCAGCTGCCAGGTTGCTCTGGGCTGTCCCCATAAGCTCCTTCAGCCTTTCCCTAACCTAAGGATGTAATCCACTATGGGGGTTCCCTGGGTGGTGTGCTTACCTTCCCAGTCCTCCCAGATCAAGTCTAGGGGCCCATGTGCCCAGCGTCCATATAAGAGTTTGAAGGGGGAAAATCCTGTCGACTCTTGGGGCACCTCCCTGTATGCAAACAACAGGTGGGGAGGGTATTTCTCCCAGTCCCTCCCATGCTGTTAAGCAAACGCCTGGAGCATTGACTTCAGGGTACCATAAAATCTTTCCACAAGCCCACTGGCTTGTGGGTGATATGGTGTTGTGCATCTCTGCACTACCCCACACTTCTCCCACAAACATTTCATCAGGTCCGACATGAAGGAACCCCCTCGATCAGTGATAACCTCTTGTGGAAACCCAACACGGGAGAAAATCCCAAGTAAGGCATCTGCCACTTTGTCTGTCCTCAGTAAGGATAGGGTGACTGCCTTGGGGTACCAGGTGACATAATCCACCACAGTCAGGATGAATCTCTTTTGAGGAGCTGGGGGTATTTAAAGGCCCCACTACATCCATTCTCACCCTCTGGAATGGCTCCTCCACTATGGGCAATGGAATCAGGGCAACTTGGGTTTTCTTGCCTGCCTTCCCTATTTCTTGGCACCGGTGACAAGACCTGCAATACTCTTTCACCTGCTGGGTGAAGTTGGGCCAATAGAAATTCTGGGCCAACTGCTGTGTAGTGCACACAATTCCCAGATGACCAGATAAGGGAATATCATGTGCAACCTTGAGCAACTGCTCATGATACCCCTGGGGAATGACCAGCTGCCTGCCAATCACCCATCCCTCTGTCTGCACAGCCTGAATATACATCAGTATATTTTCCCAATAAACCTTATGTCTACCTTCACCTCCCTGTGCTCCGTGAGAGTCTGCCCAAGCCCTCAGCTTCTCTAGGGTCACTTCTCTGAGCAGCTGAAAACTCTTTACACATTCCCAAGGCATGGGACAGGTCCCCTTCAGTCTCTAAACTATTGTCCCTAGAACTAGCATTAGGGCACTCAGGATCACTGTCATGCCTAACCATCTGACAATGGGTCACCCCTCCCTCTTTGGAGTAACCCTCCGTAGCTTTGTGGCTAACTGCTGCTGGGGAAATTTCTACCCCCTTTTCATTAGTCTCCATATCAGAGGACAAAGGCTAGGGAACCAGCCTCCAAGTGGTTTCCACAATGGCTTCTGTGGGGCTCAAAGAACTACAATTTTCCCTTGCCGCTGGGCTACGGGTAACTGCATACACCATCCCCTGTTTGAGATTATTGCCAAGGATGATGTCAACTGCTAATGTTTTGGCTACAACTACCTGTTACACAGTTTCCCCTGTTTCACACCAGTCTAGGAGAACACTAGTGAGGGGCAATGTTTTCTTCTCACCAGTAAAGTCCTGTACAGTGACATATTTATTGGGTATAAGCTGACCAGGCTCTACCAGATCCCCTTTTACCAATGTCAGGGATGTCCCTGTGTCCCTTAAGCCTTGTGTCTGTACATCATTCACTGTGACTGGGTGCATGTGTTCCCTCATGTTCACAGGTATGCTTCCAGGGACACACAAACAACCCACTTCTTTCCTAGCACCATGTTGCGTTTTGCTTGCCCTTTTGGGACACTGTCTGACAATATGCCCATTTTTTTTACAAAACCAACATTCATTTCTTTTTTCTGAGAAATCTTTTCATTGAAACCTGGGGCTAATTGGTTTAGGTGGAGGCAGTGAGGGTTTTAGCTGCCCTGAAGGTGCGCTTTTCCTTTTCTGCACTGCCACTCCCACACCATTCGCTCTCAGAGCAGGTCTGCTCTTGGCATAGCAAACTGAGAGTTCAGCAGCCTCTTGTACTGTTTTGGGATCTTGGTCTTCCAGATAGGTTTTCAGCTCTGCTGGGCATGCCCAAAAAAACTGTTCTAGTAAAATAGCATTTTCAATTTTATCTACAGAGTTTGCTTCAATTCCTTCCCACCAACGTTTTAAAAACTGACATTGTTTCATGGCTAGCTCCTCATAGCTCATGTCAGAGCTTCTCCTGAGCTTACGGAATTTAGCTCTGTATGATTCAGCAGTTAAATCAAACTTTTTTAAAAGTGCAGCTTTACATTTGCTGTAATCATTACTGTCCTCTTTGTCCATTTGACCCAATGCATCCCAAGCTTTCCTGGTAAGTAGCAGGGATAGCTGGAAGCTCCAGAACCCTCTAGGAATTTTAGCCTGAATACAAACTTTTTCAAAAGAATTTAAAAAGGCATCCATATCCTCCCCCTCATTAAATTCAGCTATCAATTTGGAATTCAATTTGTAACCCAGTCCTGTAGTTCCAGTTAAACCCAAGCCACTTACCTGCTCTGGTGCTGGTGGTTGGAGTCGTAGCTTCTCCAGTTCATTTTGCCTCTGGTGCTCTCACTCCTCTTGGTCCACCTCTCATTGTTCATGCTCCCTCTTCTCCTCTACAGCTCGCTGGTGCTCACGCTCTTCACGGTCAGCCTCTCACTGTTCATGCTCTCTCTTCTACTGGAACTCCAGCTCCATTCTGCACAACTCAATCTGCAGCCTGAGTACTTCTGGCTCCAGAATGCTGGTGACCTTCCCCTGCTGCTGTGGCTCTTTGCTGACACTGGCCCTGCTGTCATCCTAATTGGATCTGGACACTGCACTGGCCGCTAGCCCTTCCACACTCAAAGTTTGTCTTTTACAGTCACAGTCAGTGACTCGATGCTCTGGGTATCTGCTACCATCAGGGCATCCACAAGATTCTGCTTGGTGGCTCTTACCTCATACAGGACCCCTCTGTCCTTTCACAACTGCCTCAAGTAGTCTACAGTGTGACAGCTATAGTTGGAAACCATCTTCTTCTTCTCTAACTATGGCTACTCAAACTTGCACTTTAGAAAAAAATAAAACAGGTAGGAACTTGACTGTAAGCCAAATTACATAGTTCTGTTTCCTTTTTAAGAATAAATCATTGCCTTTTTTTGCAAGTGAGCTGTATAGTATTAAGCTGATACGCTGAACAGTATAAAGCTTGTGTTACAAAAATTATCAGCACAACTGCCAATCAATCTGTCACAACCCCACTCCACAGGTCAGGCCCTCTGCTCCCACAATGCCAACCTCCAAGTGTAGTATTGTGAACAGGTAACAGAACAGGGTAACCATACTGTCTGTTTGTGGGTCCAAATCACCTTTTGGTCTAAAGTTCTGGGGGAATTCAAACTGTGAACCTTATGCTAGGGTACTCAAATGTACAGGCTCAGATAGTTCTGCTCTTCAGGGAATGCCAGATATGTTCCGCCTAACAGCACCTAACCAGGTATCCAAAATGAACCATTAAAACTCTATGAAAAGACCTTTGGTATTCTTACCTTTTTCCAGTTCAGTAACACCCTTACGCTTATGAACAGTTGTCAACTTTAACAATCTATACTTCACATTCAAAAGAAAGAATTTTGAAGGCACACCAGGCAGTCTCTTTAAAATAAGATGTTTACTTAAAAAGATAAAAATATGTGAAACGTAAACACAGAACACCATATCACGAAGCATACAATCACTTAAAAGAAAATAAGGAAAAAGTACAAACATAAACTCCTACCACAATACAATTAGACTTTCCTATCTAACGTATATCCTTCTTACAGTGCTTATAGTAGATGTTATTTCTAAGAGCCCACCAAGAAAAGTGTGTAAAAGATTAGACACATAATAGTTTAAACTGACTCTCAAACACATCTCTTTCATGATGTCACCCAGCTCCTTCCTGTTAAATACAAAAAAATAATACTCACAGGATGTCATATCGCAAGGTATATTAAATAAGGTGACATCAGAAAAACTCATTTCCCAATATGACACTTTGATCTACATTCCCTCTTTGATCTCTGAGCAGTTCCTGTGCCCAGCCCATATCCAAAGACCTTTACAACTCTGCAGTTTTCTCACCTAGAAGTCATATAGCTTCTTAACACCAGTTGACATTAACTGTTCTTCCTCTAAGACATCATAAAATGTATATTTTAAGTTCCCAGCTTCAAAGAAGCACAAATCAATCAACAAGGCCATAAAATGCAACTTCTTGGAAGTTAATCACATTACAGAGGTCTGCTATTTAACATAAAACCTGTCATTTTAAATGAAACCTGGGGGGGGGGCATCCCACAGGCTGTCTCATGAGAGACACTCAATAACACATTCTATATACAAATATCATAGAGCAATCATAACCAGCTGGCCAAGCATCACAGCAGGCAGCAGGAGCCGCCATATTTACTGAAAGGTTTCACCAGGAAAGGCATGTAACAGAGTCTTGTCATCAGTTGCTCTAATGAGATAACTGCACCTCATTGGAGGGGCAGATTTCTTTAAAGGTTTTTGCACTCTTTGAAGTTTCGCATCAGCACTAGCATGCATGCTAATTGGGGGCTGAGGGATGCACACACTAAAGCGTTCCATGCATTAGCCAACACTGACACACCTCTGAAATGTGCTACTACCACAAGATGTTGCTTGCACCTGCAAAAGACAACATAAAATTTCTATGAACAAGCAAGTGGAGTACCGTAAACTGTGGGAGGTGCAAGTCATCCAACTGCCTTCCTCAGTCATACAAGGAACCAATCCTGGAAACTAAAGACACACGACACACAACTCAGTGAGACAAGTCTGACTCACTGAGAACTGCATGCATACAACCATGCACACAAAGAAAGGTGCTTTACAAAAAGAAAAAGACACACACACACACAAGTCATGCATGGTGAGCTGCAGGAATGGAGAGACAGCTAACTGCCCACTTTGGGTGTACATGGGACTATGTCCAGAATGTGATGACAAACAACACACAACTCAGTAATTCAAGCCTGTGGGGATATGTGAGTAATGAATAGCATATCCTGAATACTACGAATAATGTAATATATATTATTCGGATATGAATAATGAACAGTAGCACTAATCGCACCTGTTCCTATTTGGGATATACTATTTAAAACAAAAGAAAAAATAAATGGACCCCACCCTCCTCCCCAGCCCTATCCTTAAATACAGAACTTCCATCCTATCCCGCTACAATCCCAGACCCATGCTTCTCTGCCCCAACACCAAAAATTTCTTATTTTGTGGAGTATATAAACTCCCATGATGGATGACCAGAACAACCTGTCCATCTCAACATCGGCCACCATCTTAACACTCTTTTTTTTTTAATTAATATTCGCCCACCCTGTCAGTACTCTCCTCCCCCAGCAGCCACTTTTTCTTAAAAGAACCACAGTTAGAGAGGATGAAGGTGACTGACACAACCCGCCCTCCTCCACGGTCGACTGCCTTCTACTGAATGCAAGTGCTCCTGCAGTTGCACATAGTAAAATCAGCTGATCATGTTGTCAGCTGGTTTTACTATGCAAGTGAGCATGGGAGAGCTTTCATTCAGTACAAGGCAACCAACTGTGAAAGAGATCGGGTCACCTTCATCCTTGCTAACGCTCTTCTTTTAGGAAAATGTGGGCACTTGGCGACAGGAGAATGGGAGGAGGGTACTGCCAGGATGGGGGAATATTGACTTTAAAAAAATTAGTGTTAAGATGGTGGCCAGCCGTGGAGGTGGGCAAGTTGTTCTGGCCACACATCTTGGGAGTTTTTTTTTAAATGCACTCCACAAAATATGACATTTTGAGTGCTGGGTGGGGAAGAATGTGGGATTGGAATTTTAGCAGAGAGTGGGGGGGACGGGGATGTGTGTATTTAAAGATTAGGCTGGGAAGGGTGGTGGGGGGATGTTTCTTTTTATTTATTTTTTTCCACAGGCACATGAATAACAAATACAAATAATGAATACCAAATATTTGGGTTCCCTAATATGAATACTGGACTAAAAATTCAAATAAGGTATTCATACATCCCTACAAGCCTGACCCACTGAAAACTGTAGCAGATTCAAAAACTTGTATACACATAGTCAAGCACATACAGAAAGAAGCCAAATAAAAATTCACTAAAAATACCACCAACAGCTTAATCTGGTTCAAGGTCAGTTGGCATTCATCTGTATCCCCCTCCCCCGGGCTGTGCCTGAAAATAGGCAGAATTTGTCTAGTGCACTTACCCAGTCAACAAAAACTAAATAAATAAAAAAGTACACACAGACAAGTGGTGCAAAGTGAGCTGTGATGGGGAAGTCAACCAACTAACCTCCTTGGTCACATGTGGAACTGAATAAGCATGGAACCGGATGACATGGAACACATTATTCATAATCAAGCCTGACCCACTGAGAACTCCGGCAGTGTCAAAAAAAGCATGCACACAGTTGTGACCATGCAGGGAGCACCCCAGAAAAACCAAAAGACATGCACAAACAGGCAAATTGTAAGGGGCTTTCAGAATACATTCCCACCTTACTACCTCCCATTAGCTGGCTGAACTTCGGTGAGCTGGGCTGGGGGGTGTAATTTTTCTATATGCAGTGCCTCCACCCAGAGATTCTAACTAAGTGGGTGAACTGACAGCAGGGAACAACCCTCTGGGAAAATGCACCTACCCACATCCCCTTCAGGATGCCCCCCCCCATCCACAATACAGTACCAACAGATGATCAGACAATAAAGATACCAGTTTAGCAAGACAGCACAGGTTTATTATAACTCCAAAACCCCTGCAAAGGAAGGTCAGTCAACATGTACACTTTATCAGACCAGTCTCGATTAGGTGTTCAACATAATTGGGGCAATTAAGCTCTAAAAGACTCTGTATAATAAAATTCCATGTGGCATGTCCAGTGGTGTGGCAGGCTGAGGCATTGTCTTCCTCACCACCTGCTACACCAGAGACCTGGGTTTGGGAATGGATGCAGGAGGCTCAGGAGTTGGCTGAGGAGGAAGTATTGAGCATTTCAAGAACAGCTCTCCTTCCTCGGGGGCACTTGACCTGCAGGTCATCTGCCACCTAGAGGAATCTAGAAGAAAGAACCATGAGACCACAAGAAAGGAGGGGGACCCCATGCCCAGATGCTGAAAGCATCTCTGAGAAGGTGAAGCACACACATCACGTCATTGCTTGCTTGTGGGCTTCAAGGGTGAAAAGCCTTTAACCTAAGCATGGAGATGGCCTGGTCCCTAGCAGTCTCAGCATTGATGATTGGGTGCCTCTGGCAAGTCCTATGTCAGAGGACACCATGAAGTATGGTAAGCTCCAGAAAGGCTGGGTAATGGGGCCAGGGGGACCAGTCCAGATGATAGCCAGTTAGAGAGATCAAGGAAGGTAAAGTACTGATAAAAAAAATCATGTAGAAATAGTGATGAAGTACTGTAGGATCCCACTAGTTGCCATTAACTAGGCTCAACAAGGTACAGCTCTGTTCTTTATCAGCTGTTAAAATCAGCAATCTTCTTCAGAAAACTTCCTGTACTGGAGGCCCCTACCCCTCCTGCATGGTACCAGGATATTACTGTTAAATAGATCAGCGTACTTGAACAGCAGTGCATGGGTACCCAGTGTTAAATTGTTGCAGGCCCGTTGATGTTGCTGTGGGCTGGCCAGCATTGTTGCACAACAGTTGCAGTAAGTTAAGCCCCATAAGCCACACAGTTGCTTAAAGGGGAGCTGCAGTCAATGTTTACAAAAAATAAAGAACAAAAAAACAAGGGGCTGCATCAGCGTGTGGTCTGAAAACAAAACAAAATGGTAATATTAAATGCACGCTAAAAATAGAAAATAGAGTTAAAATCGACATTTCAACCTTAAGTCTTCTTCAAGAATTATCTAAAAGAGAAAAAAGCAAAACTTTGCTTTTTTTTCTCTTTAAGATAATTCCTGAAGAAGACCTAAGGTCAAAATGTCTATTTTAACTCTATTTTCTGTTTTCAGCATGCATTTAATAATTTTGTTCACAAAAATAATGTTGTGCAGAGTACTTTGATTTGTAGGTGTAGCCAGTGTGTCCACTCCTTTGTTTGATGTGGAGTTTTTTTCTAAGTTTGCCTGCTAATTTTATGGCCCCTGGGGAATTCCATATTTGCAGTTTTTATTGATCTTCTCTTTCCTATAATGCGTCTTGTTCCATGTGACAATGATTCATTTGTGACCATTAATTCAGTAAGAGCTGGCTTTGTGTCAAGCTTACTCCAGTAGAGCTGAGATTTTACGCTGTGGGGTACTGAGTTAAGTAACTTTCCTTGTCCAGTGAGAACTAATGAAGACTACATTTACAGATGACAAACACCTATGGGATACCAGTAACTGAGTGAGCTGTTCTGTCAGGAAACAGATATAGCCTTCACTGTATATAGCATTGGTGGCCTGAAGTGATCTGTGTGTTTTTAATGGCTCTGTGTAGTTTGCTTAAACAAAACACTTTAAATAACAAATATTTACTCATACTGGCTAGACCTACAGTAGACACATACCTAGAAAACAAAAAGTTTGGATTACAAAGAGTTGTTCACATCCAGCACAGAAAAAGTCAATCAGGAACCAAAAGGCCACAGCAAAGCAGGAGGCAGCAGGTAAGAGGATCAATTCAGCATGGCCCCCAGCAGTGGTAGCAAGGGGAAGAGCAGAGGATGGTTCCCTCCCACCCACCATCAGTGATCAGCCATATAGGCCATTCAGGAGTAGGCAGGAGAACAACAAACAGCAATACATGAGCAGCAGGCCAGAAGGCAGATAGTCAACTGTGAGTGCAACAAACAGAAACAGAGACAACATCTTCCCCACTGGGGTAGTACTGGCCCAACATAAGGCAGCAACAAAGCAAGGGTATCAATTAAAGGGGCAGCAAGGGCAACAGGGATCCACTGGCAGGGGAAGGAGCACAAGAAAGCAGAGGAAGGCCCCGTCCTTTGACACAACAGAGGTAGGGAGCTAGAGAGGCAATGGATAAAATAAAAGTAGAGCAGAAGGGCCAACAATAGAAGCCAGAAACAACAAGGGCCTGGCATGAGGCCACATTAAAGTCATTGGAATATAGTGCATGGCATAGGAGATGAGCAGAGAAGCACAACAGTAATATTTGGGATGCCTGTGGAGGCAGTGGCAGGGCTACAAAAAAGCAGCAAAAGGAGCAGCAAGATGCAGACAGAGCCATAGAGGTGGCCAGTAGTAGCCTGCAGAGAGGAAAGATGAATAGCCTGAAATGGGACTACAAGTAGCAGCAAGGAAGGTGACCCTGGAAGCAGCATCAGTTGCCACGAGATGGACATGGAACCAGGAAGAAGGAACACAGAAAAACAAACTAGTAAGTGGAATAGAACACAGACCCCTCCCCCGCCCATGAAGGAGAAAGTTGACAGTGGAAGAATGGTGAAATAACTGGCTGATAAGACAGGAGCAGTCAGCAAAGAACTGTGTGTCAGGTAAGCAGAGCCTGCAGCAGTGAAAGAATGAGCACCCCAGGGATGGGGATACAGGAGCAGGCCCTCAGTGCTTGTCAAGGGGTGGAATACAAGCTGCCACCTGTCCCACCAAACCACTGGCATAACCTGTCAAATCTATCAGATTTCATAAACAGTAATGAGCCTCATGTCTGCGTCTTTAACTTGGAGTTATCTGAGTCTTCCTATATGTTTTAAGACAGACTCTAAAATAGGCCACAAAGCAAACCATAGTAAATCTGTAGCATAAACAGATTAAACTAATTTTCTTCTCTCCTTCCAGCAACCGCAGAGAGGATGCAACCTTGCTTTAATTAACGTCAAAACAGATTCACAGCAAAAGAGTAAAAATGATCCCGAAGTTACTCCCAGTCCTATTAACCACAGTTCATACACCATTACATGTCACAGCAGCAGAATCCCTGGACAATTACAAAACTATATCCATATGATAGTGACCTAATTGAAAAGCCTGGAAAAGCTGAGTGGATATGTGAGGAAAGTACTGATTTTTCCAGGGGCGTGTAGACAAACACTCACAAATGATCTCTTTGCCCTGTTTGTCTGCTTCAGTCGTGCAGTACTACAGAGGTCAGTGAACTGTAACTGAAACCTACTGACAGACAGGAAGCTGGCCTTTAATAAATCACTTCTGGTATCAGAAACAGGATCCCGTAAAACAGCAGGGGCCCAATTCAGCAACAGATTATGAGAAGTTATGCACTCAGTGCCCTGAATAAGACAACTGAAACTTATTGCCAGAGAGGAAGCTGACTCTCAATAAACCACTTCTAGTTCCAGAAACAGCACCAGATTAAACAGCAAGGGGCCTGTTCCACAGTGTTTTTTTATGAAGTTATATACTCACGCCCCTATGAAAAACAAGGAAACAAGCACATTAACAGTACATTACAATTCTGGGAGGTAAGGGAGGTTGCTGGGACTAGTGTTTCATGTGTAACATATTGTTTTACTCACCAGTTTTAAAGAGATACTCCTTTTTAAGTTCGTTGTGAGTGCACACACAGTGAACTTCTTGAAATGAATTGCTTTTTGAAGGGTGTGACGCTGTCTGTCCAATGCAGAGTGCTTTGCAAGGGGCTCAGCAATGTCACACCAATCATCAGCCAGGCTTGATCATGATGCTGTTTTGCCTGAAACAGTCTGTACTTGAAAAGAAAGAACTGCACCAATCATGTGGTGGCTTTTTCCTTTCATCTGCAGGACACCACCCAGCAAACAGCTGTTGAGTGACCTGATCAGCCTGGTAGAATTCCCACTGCCACCCTACCGGTCCCTTCTGTCACCAGGCTTTGATTTAAATTGTGGTACCCACCACTCTTGCTGATGCCTCCTCCAGTTGCTGCAATTTTACCACTGCTCACACTTGTGGAGCCAGGCCAATCGCCAATCTGACTGACTTGGGCAGGGTGTGAAAGCCAGCAGCTGCATGACTCTGAGGAATTTTGAATCAGCACGGTTGTGTGAAGGAAAGGCTTAGCTGTGTTGCCTATGAAGGCTTTCCATTCCCCCACCAAACCTGGCATCCAGTTAAACCCTTCTGCTCCCTTCCTGTGTGTGCTGTCCACCCCGCACCCTCCATTACCACATAGGACCCTTTTTCTTCCTTTTCCTCCACTCTGAGATACTGTTATTATCTCTTATTTAGGGCAGGGATCTGCCTCCTTGAAGATTTCTGAATGACACATAATCTCAACCCTCAGTCCTCTCATTGTTGGATCCATGAATCATGGAGAAGAGAGAAAAGGAACAAACTTGTGGAAAAACACTCCACACCCTCCCACCATCAATTTTCCCAATATCCCCATTGGCAGGAAGGACAAACTTACTGCAGCCTGAGGAGACCCATGCCAGCTTGACACTTGCCATAGCCAGGGTCCCAGGTCGACTCCCACTCTGAGTTTCAAAGCTCCCTGTCCACTCTGCCACCCATCGGTCCTGGGTCCTGTACTCTCACTCTGGACATCTCGCTGCTCTTTGCATCGGTCCCAGGATCTACTCCAAGAGTCATCTCCACCCACCAGCCCCACTTGGGCTCCCCCAGCTCCCTCTCTCCAGCAATCCCTCGGCACCTCAGTAGCCAAGCAGCAGTGCTGTGGTGCCTCCAGGAGTCCACAATCTGCAGCTCAAGCTGGTCTCTGTGCACAAAACCTTGGAAAAGGGCAGCAAATTCATCAAACGGGATGAGGTCAGCTCTG
This sequence comes from Neoceratodus forsteri, assembly GCA_016271365.2. Classification (NCBI taxonomy): domain Eukaryota; kingdom Metazoa; phylum Chordata; order Ceratodontiformes; family Ceratodontidae; genus Neoceratodus; species Neoceratodus forsteri. The sequence continues at coordinate 808,216,106 of CM057451.1, read as the reverse complement.
ATTTCTTATTCCCACGATTCTGCTCTACTGTGTTTTTACTTTGCTAAACTGTTAAATTTATGGGATCCCAGCCTAATGGGTTTGGACTGCAGATCAACTTGTTGCAGGGAGAGGGACAGAGGAGAAAGTTAAATTTTTCATGAAAAGTTGTTAACGTTCACAGAAGTTCCTTAATTCTATTTTGCCAGAAAAGTAGTCCACTTAGATTTTCCCATCTTACATTTTTTTTCTGGTAGTGATCAGAGAAGGAGTGGTACTTTCATTACTTGTTTCAGAAAGAAATACATAAAAAAAGTACAGCATGCAGTTCATTTAAGGATGAGGTTATTGTTGGTAAATGATTAATTTTGTTGCTGGTGTGGGGGAGAGTTGTCTGTGAGGGTGATAGTGAAGGACGAGGTTAGGTTTATTATTATTTTTATTTATTATGATAAAGGAAGTTACTATGCAATCTGTCCCTGCTGTTGGGGGTTTGCACTTGGATTGCCAAACCTTCTGCAAGTTGGCTGCGTATATAACCCTCCCAATGTTGCCCACTCTGTGCTTCAGGACTTAACAAGTACCCTAGCAGGGACTACTCCTATGGAGCTATTGATCCTGGGGGACTTCAACCTAAGGCAGGAAACTACTACTGAACAAGTGCACAGGGCCTCGCTCCTTGAAGCAAACCTGACACAGATCATCACTGAGATCACCAGGCAAAACACAAAAACAGGGAACCACTCCAACCTTGACTGGATTCTAGCATCAAATCCTGCAAATATCCAAGCGGTTGGCATGATGTCGGATGCCCTGAGTGATCATTTGCCCACTTTCTGCATTTGGAAAAACAGGCCTGCTAGGATTAGAGATGCAGAGAATTTAAATTCCGCCGGTGAAGTGTCTGCAAAGTGGGTACTTCACTTTGCCACTCCACTATGCGAGTGGGTAATGCAAAGTGCTCACTCCGCCTTGTCATTACCACTTCGTGTTAAGGTGGAATGACAATGTGAAGTAAGGCGAAGTTGTTGTTTTCAGTGGACTTTGCCATGCTCTTTAGCCATAGCCAAGCAGGAAAAGGAAGGAAATGAGTCATACAAGCAGACACTTTCACTTTCTCCTGTGCAGACGGAGACAGAGAGAGAGGAGTGTGTTGTTTTGTGACTGCTGAGACTTGGAGATTGGAGCGAGAAGGAGATTTAAACTTTGATTTAGACCCAACAGCTTTTTTAAAAGCTACATTTTTTTTGTCTTTTCTGTACTTTTTTACTTAATTTGTTCTTTCTGTAAATTTATTTCTCTTACCTTTATAAATAGTTAGTTGTTTGTCTGTGTCTGTGTGACTGTGTGTGCGTGTTGTGTGACAGTGTGAGTAGTCATTGCTCAGACTGAATGAGCGCAGTAGGAGAGATGGACCAGGGTGAGGAAATGTCTGGGGCAGGGGCAGCTCTGGGAGAGTGTGGTACTGGTAGGTGTCATACTGTGCGCCTGCGTGGTGAGCATGGTCGCCGGTTCCTGTTGGACTGATCAAAAATTCTGAGTGTCCCCCCTTCCCCAGAAGCAGGACCAGCACCACCTCCTGACTCTGAGGCAGTTGAACCACCACCACCACCACCATGTCCAGCACCAGCTCCAGCACCAGGTCCTCTGGAGCAGGATGTGTCTGTGCCCCTGGGCCCAGGTGTGGATCCCAACCCTGCTGAGCACCATGACCAGCTGGCTGCCAGTTCATCTGGCCCTCCACTGCCTGTGCCTGGTCCTCCCCGCACCTCCGCTGTTTGGCAGTTTTTTCACTGTGTTGGGGGGACAGCAGCATGGTCAGGTACTGCCTTTATGAAGTGGAGGTGTGCCATGGCCCCTGGAAGACTCACCTGGGGACTGGGGGCCAGTGCACCCATATGCTCCACCAGTTGGAGTGGCAGGCTGCCACAGAACAGGCCATGCCTGCACTGGCTGGCCCTTCTGTGGCAGAGGGTGCAGCTGTACATGACGGTGGCTATAAGAAGAGGAGGGCCAGAGCAGCACCTGCTGCTCCACCAGCACCCAAACCACCACCACAACCAGCAGGTCAGCCTGTAGAACATCTGGACCTCAGAGAACTGTGTGTAATGCAGGCTGACTTAGCAGTTCTTTGGAGTGCTGTCAAGGAGAACAATGAGAGGTGAGTGCTGTCGAGCAACGGCTGGATCGCATTGAGGGACATCAGTTGCAAATTATGTCCATGCTGGAACTGCTGCTGGATCATCATGGGATCCCACATTAGATTTTTTTTCCTCACACCATGTGGCCCCTCACACCATCCTTGCTGTGTTATAAACTGTATTTCTCCACCATCCCTGACCCTTGTATGTAATTATGCCCTTTTTTGTTGTCTTCTATATGTGTGACACTTTGTATTCTGGCCCCCCTTCCTTCAGTTAAGTGAGAGTGTGTGTGTGTGTGTGCACTGTTTTGGTGCCTCATTCATGTTTACTTTCTGTCGTGGAGTGTTTGTGGAAAAGCAGACTGAGCAGTGCAAGTATACTGTGCTAAACTGCATGTGTGCAGTCAGTCTTCTTTCCTGTCTGTGTATGTACTGTAGACACTGTCCAACTCCCCAACTTAAAAACACTTATTAATGAGCACAATGGTATGGTGGTGAAGCCTGGAGAGATACTACAAAACAGGCTTACAATACATCCAAGTAACTAGTAAAAAAATGAATGTTGTGATTTGTGACATGATCGTGAATCGTGACTGCATTTGTGACCGTGATGATGAAGAACATAATTCAGTGTCGACGGTGTGAGATAAATATGGAACTATATTGGAAATGCAAATGCCTACGGCTGTACTTCCCCAATGAGCTGTAGCACAAAACTCCCTGACTTAAAATCACTCATTAATGAGTACGATGGTGGGGTGGCGAAGCATGGAGAGATGCCACAAAACAAGCTTACAATACATCCAAGTAACTAGTAAAAAAATTTATGTTGTGATTCGTGAGTGATGTGATCGTGAATCGTGATTTGTGACTGCATTTGTAACCGTGATGATGAAGAACGTGATTTGTATCATGAGTGACTCATGAATGTGATGATGGTCCTGACTTAAAAATGCATATTAATGAGTACAATGTTCATGCAGAATTATGCACCACACCATTCCAGTACTCTGAAGGGAAGCCAAAGAAACAACTGTGATTTAAGTTACAGATGGAGACTCGGCCCTAAAGAGATGCAAATGCACAGACAGATTAAGATTGTGCTGCACACTGAAGAGATGCAGACACAAAGGCACAACACCTAACCAGTGCTCACCATCAGAAATTCAAATCTGGAAAAGAATACCTTTGCTGGTTGGGGTGGGCCATGGGGGGTGTACTGCACTGCTGCAGTAACAGTCACTAGTACTAGTACCAGTACCAGTAAAGATACCACAAAGAAGTACAAAAATCACATGGCTGCAGTGGATAGCAGGTTCACATTGCTGAAATTACTATGTGGCACAATAAAACGTGTCTGATTTGATGATACGCGTCACACACATGCTCACACACACACTAAGGAATGCATAGCAAATTGAAAACTTCAGTAATATAACCACGTATTTTAAACAAACTAAAATTATGCACTGCTGCAACACAGCAATCGCAAAAAAATGGCAAGACTTATTGAAAATATTACTGTGTACATTAACACAGTCATACAAGAAAAATATCACCAAAACAGAAAGAACTGTCTTTTTCTCCAAGTTAATCTACCTACACCACAGATACGCCTCTCCCCAAAGCACACTTTCACTTTCTCTTACTATACAGATTCAATGTTGTACATTAATATTCAAAATCCACACACAAACAATAAACACTCAATGATATGAGCACAGGAGGGTTTCCTACAATCGATGAGCTAAAGTTTGAGCAAAAAAAAAAAAATACTAAGAAAAGCTTTTTGAACAGCTTCTAGAAGGTTTGAATCACAGAGAGCTCTGAGAGCAGACTGTCTCCTATAGCTTCCTACACACACTACCCCGAACTGAGGCTGTGCAGAGCAATCTAGAGTCCATGTGACCTGAAATCCCTTGAATCACTGAAAAATTTGCCTTTGGAGCTTAAAAACAAGGAGAAGTGAGGTGAAGTACATTGTTTTCTATGTACTTCACCTTAAGAGTTGGTGGAGTAGTGGTTTGGGAAGGCAGAGTAATGCAAAGTTATTGTTTTCAATGGACTTCGCATTACCCATTATAATGCCAAGTATTCTGCTTCACACTGCGGGGCACTCCACGATTCACTTTGCAGAGCGAAGTGGGGCCACTTCACCCATATCTAGCTAGGATTCCCACCAGGCTCATTGTAGCCAGGAACTTCTCTAGCTTCTCTGCTGAGGCCTTCCAGAGCTGTCTGGCAAATGCTGACTGGATGCCAATCAAACTGCTAGACAGTGTTGATGAAGCTGCACAGTTCTTCCAGCACACATTCTCTGCTGTGGCCTATCTCCTTGCTCTTGTAAAGAGAAGATGCACAAAATGTCAATACCGCAGATGGATCACGCGGGAGCTGAAATCCCTAATGAAGGGCAAGACAAGGTCTGGAAAAAGTACAGGTGCACTGCCCACCCAGAAGATCTATCTGATTATAGGTCACTGAGGAACCAATGTAAGAAGGCCTTAAAAACTGCAGAGAGGGAGTACATCAAAACCCTCCAGCAGCAAACCTTGACAGACCCTGAGTCCTTCTGGTCTAGCATCAACACCCTGATAACAGGCCCAAACAAATCTCCCCAGGGCAATATAATCCGCAATGGTCAAACCTTAACTGATGGTGCTGAGGCAGCTGCGGCCTTCAATAGCTTTTTCACTGACCTGGGCATACATAGATCTAACCCTCCACACCACAGGCAGGGCCTTCTGGATACTGAAATCCAAGATCCTCTAACCCCTCACTTCCACCTTAGGACAGTGCACATCAAAGAAGTGCTGCCCCTCCTACTATCCTTAAAATCCACTGGGTCAGTGGGACTAGATGGACTGGACCCTAGGCTGCTCACAGCTGCTGCCCCTGCTATTGTCTTACCTGTCACCTGGCTTATAAACAGATCTTTGCTGGATGAAGCTGTCCCCAAAATATGGAGGAAGGCCCACGTGGCACCAGTCCACAAGAGAGGACCTAGGGAAACAATAGGTAACTACAGGTCCATCTCTGTCTTCTGCTCCATAGCAAAAATCCAAGAGCAGCTAGTGTACTGCCAGCTTAGGGACTACCTGGAAGCAAACCAACTTCTGGCCCCCCCAACCAACATGGTTTCAGACAAAAGCATGGGACTGACACTGTGCTCATCAGGTTCACCTCTGACATCCTCGCTGCTTTGGATAAAAGCACCTCTACATGGATGGTCTTTATTTTTTATTGTTTATCTTTTTATTGAAATATAAAAGGAGACATGCAAGCATATACATAAAAAAATATCCACCATATAGAAATACAAAATGAATCACTTATCAAGCATGTTATATAGAATCCATATAACAGAGATGCCTAGTGTACACATAATGATGATAAAAGTTGGCCTTGATTATGTCAGGAAAGATGAACAGGTGCGCTATAATCATAAGACACAGAGTGCTGTAGAAGGTACTCAGGTCCAAAATAGATGCTGATGACAGGCAATGGTCAGGCATGTAATAATTTATATAAAGTGATACCTATAAGAGTACAAACCTTGTACACTAGTGGAGGAAAGAAGAAAAAGGAATACAGATATAGGTAAGACAGAGATAGAAAGAGATAAAGGAAAGAGTAAGAGTGGAAGGAAGATAAAGAGAGATATCTGTGCACGATAGTATTAAAAGGACCCTAATCAACTGCAAAAGAGAATAAAAGCTAGATGTCTAAGGATTAGGGTTTGTAAAACTTAAGAATTAATATATTTGAAGAAATCCTGCTAACACTGATTATATGCAATGGGTCGGTCATGAATAACATATAATAAACTACGTAACGAGGCATACTGAGAAAGGCTTTGAAAAACTTCTGAGAGGGAGGGAACCGAAGAAAAATTCCATTTCATCAAAATTAAACATTTAACCCAAAGGAAAGGTATATATAACCATCTAAAATGTGCATGTGAGAGGGAGATATTATTTGGAATAAAGATGCCCAGAAGAAATAATTTAGGATCAAAGGGTAGTTTTTGTCCTATGACTTTAGAAGTGAGGGAACAAACTTTACGCCATAATTTATCAATGGGAGAGCATGACCATAAAATATGGAGCAAATCCCCATTGGTCTGGTTACATCGCCAACAGTTATTACTATTTAGTAAACCCATACGTTGAAGGAGGGAAGGGGTTCTGTACTACAAACGTAGGATCTTAATTTGTATTAAAGAACTTTTGAGTATCCTTAAATGAGTTATGTGTGAGATACCAACATTTGCTCCATTGTGAATCAGAAATATTGTAGTGAAGAAGGTTGCTCCACTTAATTTTGACTGAAATGGATTGATCAAGCCTCCCCCCACAAAACATGGCAGGTAGTAGGGTAAACACTGAGGTGCAGAGCTTGACAGAGGGCAGGACAGGGGTAAATGGAAAAATGGACAAGGGCAAAAAGAGCAGGGATGGGGTAAAAAAGGATAAAGCCAACACTAAATGGAGGACAATGAGTACCAATGCCTGTAGTCTTGGAAACAAGCTTCCAGAGCTAGTAGCCCTGATGGAAGAGGAACACTTGGATATTGTGGCAGTCACAGAAACATGGCACATGGAGAACCATGACTGGGATGTCAACATACCAGGGTACACAATCTACAGAAGGGACAGGGAGGGTAAAAGAGGACATGGAGTAGCTCTCTACATAAGGGAAGGGATCAAAGCTACAGAACTAAAAAGTAAAGGGGGAGGACAAGAGGAACTCTGGGTCACCTTGGAGACAGGGAATGGCATCACAATTTGCACAGCGGTTGTTTCGGATGAGACGTTAAACCGAGGTCACATCTGCCTGTATTGGTGATAGTTCAGGTGGATGTTAAAGATCCCATGGCACTTATCAAAAAGAGTAGGGGAATTTCCCCGGTGTCCTGGCCAAATCTCCCTCATTCACTAAAAATACCACCAACAGTTTCATCTGGTTCAAGGTCAGTTGACATTCATCTGTATCCTCCTCCCCCGGGTCATGCCTGAAAATAGGCAGGATTTGTCTAGTGCACTTACCCAGTCAACAAAAACTAAATAAATAAATAAAAAAAAATACAGACCCCCGTCTCAAGGGGAGGAAATGGACAAGAAAATGATAGAGGGCATTCTCAAAATTGCTGAAAAAGGGGAGATACTGTTGATGGGGGACCTGAATATGCCAGATGTTAACTGGGCAACATGGACTGCAGCCACATCCAAGAGCAGGGTCATTCTTGATGCCTTACAGGGGGCATGCCTTAGACAGCTAGTGGTGGAACCCACTCGGAAGGGAGCAATATTAGACCTGGAACTCTCAAATGGAGAGAGGATCACAAATTTAGAAGGCAGTAGACATCTGGGAGCAAGCAACCACTGCACAGTGTGCTTCACAATAAACACAACCATACAAAGACAAGGATACTGGACTTTAGAAGGGCTGACTGGACTTTAGAAGGGCTGACTTTGGCATAATGGGTGACTACCTGAGGAATGCATTAGCAAATGGCCAGAAAGGAGGGTTGGAAGAACAATGGAGAAAAATCAAAACTGCCATCATGGAGGCAACAAGCCTTTGTGTGAAACAAATAAAGAAAACAAAGCGGAATAAAAAAACACTATGGTTCTCAAAAGAGGTGTCAGGGAAGGTTAAGGAGAAAAAGGCTGCATTCAAAAAGTATAAGGAATCACAGACAGAGCACGACAGGGAACTGTATCAATTAAAGCAGAAAGAAGTGGGGAAGGCAGTCAGAAAAGCAAAGGACCAAACAGAGGAAAAGATAGCCAACTCAGTTAAGAAGGGGGATAAAACCTTTTATAGGTACATTAGGGAGCATAGAAAGGTTAAGGGAGGGATAGTGAAGATTAATAAAGGAGAGGGGAGGTGGGCAGAGGGAGACAGTGAAAAGGCAGAGATACTGAATGAATACTTTTGCTCAGTATTCACAAAAGAAGAGGAGGAGGAGTTACCTAAACCAAACAGTAGAAGCACTCTGGATAGTGGGGTTGACACCAGTCCATTTACAGAAGAAAGAGTACTGAAAGAACTCCTAAAACTCAAGGTGGACAAAGCAATGGGGCCTGACGGGATTCACCCTAGAATCCTAAAAGAGCTAAGGGAGGACCTAGTGACACCACTAACCACACTTTTTAGCAAATCATGGGAAGATGGGGTGGTACCTGAGGACTGGAGGAGGGCAGATGTGATTCCTCTTCACAAAAGTGGGAGCAAGGTGGAAGCAGGAAACTACAGACCTGTTAGTTTGACCTCAGTGGTGGGGAAAATGATGGAATCACTTCTGAAAGAAAGAATTGTTGAGTACCTAGAGGCCAGCGGGGCACAGAACCCAAAGCAGCATGGATTCACAGCAGGAAAGTCATGTCAGACAAATCTAATCGATTTCTTTGACTGGGTGACCAAAGTAATAGACCAGGAAGGGGCTGTGGATAGAGCCTACCTAGACTTTAGCAAGGCATTTGACACAGTCCCGCACAAAAGATTAATAATCAAGTTAGCCAGCCTGGGAGTGGGTCCCAGGGTGGTAGCCTGGGTAGCAAACTGGCTGCACAACAGGACACAGAAGGTAATAGTGAATGGAACACAGTCTGAAGAAAGGGGGTTACTAGTGGAGTACCTCAGGGCTCAGTACTGGGTCCAGTCCTCTTTAACGTCTTTATAGGTGACATTGCAGAGGGTCTGGAAGGAAAGGTATGCCTCTTTGCAGATGACACAAAGATCTGTAACAGAGTTGATACACAAGGTGGGGTAGAAAGGATGAGAAGGGACTTGGCAAGGTTGGAGGAATGGTCAGACATATGGCAACTAAGATTCAATGCAAAGAAGTGCAAAGTAATGCACCTGAGAAATAAAAATCCAGGAGAAGAGTACACAATAGCAGGGGAGGTACTAACGACAAACAATAATAGAAAGGGATCTGGGTGTAGTCATATCAGATTACCTAAAGGTGGGTAAGCAATGTGAGAAGTCAGTAAGGAGAGCCAGGGGGATACTGGGTTGCATAGGGAGGGGCATCACAAGTAGAACAAGCATTTGTCAATGCCAAATGTTTGCTTGCTGGCATTGGCATTGGTAGTGTAGAAGTTACAGAGCTGCATAATAGGAATGGCAGCGAAGTATTGAACTGAAGCCAACCCCACCACCCTGCAGAGAGTGACAGGCATTGGGGTGTGCCTTTGGGTCGTCCAGGGCATAGCGACCTAAGCCATTTCACACACCCTACCTGCAGACACTGACAAGTGTCACGATGTGCCTTGGGGTCTTTGGCCCTTATGCGCACCCCATTCCATCAGGAAATACAGTGAGATGGGTGCGGTATAGGAGAATGGGGTGAAATTTGGGCCCGAAGAGTCTGAGGCACACCTTGATGCCTCTCACTGGCTGCAGGGTGTGGGTGGGGGTGGAATGGTAAGAGCATGACAGGCAAGAATCCCAAGTCACACCCCTGATGCCTGTCATTCTCTACAGGGTGGGGCGTTATGGTCGGAAACCCTAACGCCTCAGGCATTCGTTGGTATTTTCACTCCAAATTTTCAACATGTTTTTTTTGTGACCCCACCTCATGAACAGTGGCAATATCAGTTTGTTAGCAAACTGCTTTTGCACAGTGACTATGGCATTTGGCACATGGTGCAAAAACACATTCGAACAGGATGTGAAAAATGACAGCGGTACTGTTCATGGGAGGTGTAAAAATGGCAATGTTGAAAATCTGCTGTGAAAATCTTTAAAAAACTGGTGAAGTCACGAGCGTGTGTAGAAACTGTGCAACACACACCCGTAATGTAACCAGTTTGGGGATTTTTTTACAGCAGATTGTTAACACAGGCATTTTGGGACCTCCGATCATGAACAGTGTCAGTGTGATTTTCTTTATCTGTCCCGAACAATGATTTCCCACAGCGACCACGCATTTCTGTGCTGAAAGTGTGAAAACACATTTCGGCCATGTTGTGGAATATGACAGCTGTACTGTTCATAAGGAGGTGTGGAAAAATGCCACTGGTGAAAATCTGGACTGAAAATATTACAAATTCATGAACTTATGAGGGTGCTGGCGGAAACTGCAGCTACCGTAACACAGTCATTTTATGGAGTTTTGTCACCAAATTTTCAACATAGCCATTTTAAGACCTCTGCTCATGACCAATGTCACTGTGATTTTCTTAATCTGTCCCAAACATTGTTTTGCACACCAACTGTACCATTGTGCGCTCATATGCGGAAACACATTTTGGGTGAGATGTGAAAATGGCAGCTGTACTGCTCATCAGGAAGTGCGGTAAAATGGCACTGTTGAAAATCTGGTGTGCAAATATTACAAATTCGCAAACTTGCCAGTGTGCGTAGGAACTGCGCAACGTGTGCTCCTAAAACAGTCATTTTTGGGAATTTTTTCACCAAATTTTCAACATAGCCATTTTAACACCTCTGCTCATGACCAGCATCACTGTGATTTTCTTAACGTGTCCCATACATTGATTTCACACACCGACTGCGCCATTGTGCGCTACATGGGCAAAACACATTGTGGGCCAGATGTGAAAAATGACAACTATACTGCTCATAAGGAGGTGTGGTAAAATGGCAATGTTGAAAATCTGGAGTGAAAATATTGAAAATTTGCGAACTTACGAGCATGTGTAGGAACTCTGCAACGCACGTTCATAAAACAGTCATTTTTAGGAATTTTTTTACCAAATTTTCAACATAGCCATTTTAAGACCTCTGCTCATGAACAGTGTCACTGTGATTTTCTTAATGTGTCCCATACATTGATTTCGCACACCGACTGCGCCATTGTGCGCTACATGGGCGGAAACACATTTTGGGTGAGATGTGAAAAATGACAGGTATACTGCTCATAAGGAGGTGTGGTAAAATGGCAATGTTGAAAATCTGGAGTGAAAATATTGAAATTTCGCAAACTTACAAGCGTGCGTAGGAACTGCACAACACACGCTCGTAAAACAGTCATTTTAAGGAATTTTTTCACCAAATTTTCAACATAGCCATTTTAAATCCTCTGCTCATGAACCATGTCACTGTGATTTTCTTAATGTGTCCTGTACATTGATTTCGTACACCGACTGCGCCATTGTGCACTACATGGGCGGAAACACATTTTGGGTGAGATGTGAAAAATGACAGCTGTACTGCTCATAAGAAGGTGTGGTAAAATGGCAGTGTTGAAAATCTGGAGTGAAAATATTGAAAATTCGCGAAACTTACGAGCGTGCGTAGGAACTGCGCAATGCACTCTTGTAAAACAGTCATTTTTAGGAATTTTTCCACCAAAGTTTCAAAATAGGCTTTTTGAGAGCCCACCTTATGAACACTGGCAGTGTCGTTTCATTAATCATTCTGGAAAGGTGATTTCACACAGTGGCTGCGAAATCACCCTTCGGGCCTGAGTAACGCCATGACAATGACAGCATTCATGAGAAGGGGTCCCAAAAACCCCATGTTGAAAATTTGGTGCAAAAATTCCAAAAAATGCCTGAGATATGCAATAAAGTTGAAAAAACCCTATCTATCCCATTATACAGCTTACCGGCATTTCCTCAGTTCACGGTCAGCTTTGAAGAGTGCAGACGTGTTCCCAGTCCACCGAAGATCGTTGCGCTGAGCTCCAGAGGTAAGTATGGGGTGTAGGGGGTGTGGGGAGGCAGGCTGCGCAGTGGGTGGGCGCAGGTGGGGGCAGACACAGCAAGGGACTGTTTTCGATTTTCAGTTTTTTTTTTTATTACGACGACGCGGGATGTTTGCCACGCTGGGGTAGTCACCCAGCATGGTAGAAGGATGGCTTCAGAGAGGCATGGAGCCAACGGAGGATTGGGCACCACCATCGGCCATGGCATCTGTTGCCATGCTGGGGTGGGCTCCCAGCGTGGCACCCTGTCCGGGGGGGGACACAGTGGAGCCGACGGGGGATTGGGCACCCCCATTGCATAGACATGTAGCCACAGTGGGGTGGGCACCCAGCATGGCATATGAAACTGTGTTTCGGGGGGCGCAGCACAGCCGATGGGGTATTGGGCACCCCTGTCGGCTATACAGTCTGTGCGTTGGGGGGGCAGCACCCAGCATGTGTGTGTGTGTGTGTGTGTGTGTGTGTGTGTGTGTAGGAATAGCGCATGAGCAGGTGATATCTGATCACTGTTCACTGAAGCATAGCTCCCCCTTTCAACTGTACTCCACTGCATTTTGGAGCTATCATAGACAGCTCCAGCAGGCATTGGAGAACTGCGGCTGCACCTGCAAACACACTGACTGAATTGGAAGAGGGCTGACACACCTCCGGAAAACTCTGATGATGGCACTATGTTTCTTGCACATGCATGCAAGCAAACATAAAAAGGGAAGTGGTTATCCCTCTATACAGACAGTTGGTGAGGCCTCATCTGGAGTACTGCGTGCAGTTTTGGAGACCTCATCTATGCAAGGACATAGACAGGATGGAAGCAGTCCAGAGGAGGGCAACTAAAATGGTGCAGGGTCTACATCAGAAACCATATGAAGAGAGACTGAGAGAGCTTAATATGTATACCCTTGATGAAAGGAGGGGCGGGGGGACATGATAGAAACTTTTAAGTACCTCAAGGGAATCAACAAAGTCCAGGAGGGTAGCATCTTTCAGAAAAAGAGATGTGTAAGAACAAGGGGGCACAATTTAAAGTTAGAGGGGGGACGGCTCAGGGGTAATGTGAGGAAATTCTTTTTCACGGAGAGAGTGGTGGATGCATGGAACCACCTTCCTGGAAAGGTTGTGGGGTCTAAAACAGTGGGGGAATTCAAACATGCATGGGACAGACATGAGGCAATTATAGTGGGGGGTTGCAGGAAGTAGGATGTTGGTTAACTAGAATCTGCAGCTTATCCAATAGGTAGGGAAATGGGCAGACTGGGTGGGCCAAGTGGTCCTTATCTGCCGTCAAAGTCTATGTTTCTATGATCAGGGAGATTATCAATAATGTCTTTATAAATGGAGCTATTCAGTTTTTTAGATAGTTTTACCCAGTGCAAGATGTAGTGGTCCAGAAGATTATGATTATGAACAAAATTTGCAATGGAATTATAAACTGTTCAAATTTGTAAAAACTTCCAAAAGTCCTGATTAGGGAGTTTCCAGGTTTTCTGCAAATCAGAAAATGTTCTGAGTGTGAGTGAGTTCTGGTCTAGGATGTCGCAGAGAAAGAAAATGCCTTTATTCTTCCAAGTACGACAGAAAGTCAGGTGGTTTTCTAGGGTGAGTAATGAGTCGCCCCATAAAGGAGCATATAACCAGGGTTTGGGGTTAGATTTCAAGAATTTGTGGATTAATTCCCAATAAAAAAACAGAGGATGATATAGTCAGGTGGGATTTTAATTTGAAAGTAAGGGGGTTAAAAATAAAGGAAGTAGGAACTCCTCCAGGACACAAAGCAGATTCCATTGCTATCCAAGGAGGATCATGGGAAGAAGGTTTCTGAAACCATTTAATGGTTTGGGCTGTCTGAAAAGCCCAAAGATACCTTTGAACCAGGGGAGCTCAAATCCACCTTTTTTCCAGTGTGAATGGAGTTTGTTATGGTTGAACCTCGGTGGTTTCCCATCCCATATGTAGTTTCCTATTAATTTATCAATTTTGGAAAGGAAAAAGGATGGTAAAATTAAAGAAATATGGGTGAAGAGGTAAAGAATCTTGGGGGATATGGACATTTTAATGGATGCAATTTTCCCCAAAAAGGAAAGGTTAAGAAGTTTCCATCTATCTATACTTGTTTTCATATTGTCTAATAAGGGATAAAGGTTAATGTCTCATATTTTCCCTAAGTTGCTGGATATTTTAATGCCTAGATATGTTAAACCTTGGGGTGAGCAGCGAATTCCAAGAGGTAGGTTCATAAAGGGTTTACAATGGCCATTAAGGGGTAGAGTTTCTGATTTGCCATAATTTAAAGCAAGGCCAGAAATATTTGTAAATTTGTTAAGTAACTCAACAAGTAGGGGTCCAGCCTCATTAAAATTTTCAAGCAGAATTAAAAGGTCATTGGCATAGGAAAGTGAAATATATTTCGTGTTTCCCATAGGGATGTCATTAATACCAGCAGATTGGCGTAAGCAAGCAGTCAAGGGTTCCATGGCTAAAATGAACAAAGAAGAAGATAAAGGACAGCCTTGCCTGGTTCCCTTCGACAATTGGAAGTGGGAAGAGATGGTCGAATTGGTGAGCACTCTAGCTACCGGGGAGTTATATAATAGTTTAATCCAGGAGCAGAAGGTATGATGGAGTCCAAAATAAGATAACACTTGATAGAGGTAGTCCCAATTTAAGGAATAAAAGGCTTTCTCAAAATCAATGGCTATAGCCACCGCCAGTGAGTTAAGAGATTTGGCTTTGTGAACTAGGTTGAATAGGGAACGTAAGTGGTCAGATCCGGACGTGTGTTTAATAAAACCAGCTTGTGAACAATGGGTGAGTCTGGGAATCAGAGGTTCAAGTTGAGAGGTAAGTATTTTAGCAAATAACCTCCCGTCTGTATTCAACAAAGAGATTGGTCTATAATTAATTGGGTTTAAGGGGTCTTTATCTTTCTTAGGGATTAAGGTTATGATCACCTCAGTACAAGAGGGGGGAAGTTTGCCAGTGATGCTTCTTGATAAACATTGAGAAGAAGGGGGCATAAAATATCAGAGAACTTTTTATAGAAGTCGACAGAAAATCCATCACCACCAAGGGATTTACCAGGTTTCAGGGATGACAGGGATGTGAGTATCTCTTGCAGTGAGAAGGGTTTATCTAAGAGATTAGTTTCAGGCAAAGAGAGATGGGGAAGATGTAAAGTTTTGAGAAACTGTTGAATTTGTTCGGTAGATGGGGGTTCTGTGTTACAGTATAGTTTTTGGTAAAAGGTTCTCATAATATGGTTTATGGATGGATTATCACAGTGAGTTATGCCTTGCTCATCTTTAAGACTTAAAATATATCATTCCAATTGTTGTACTTTGAGCTGGTAAGCTAGGAGTTTCTCATTTTTATCCCCATGCTCCCAAAATTTTTGTTTAAGTTTAAAAAGGGCCAATTCAGTTTTATGAGAGAGTAATTCGTTAATTTTGATTCTGAGTTGAAGAATTTCAAGATGAAGGGGGGGGAATCAGGGTGATGTTTGTTAGAGGAGAGGTAGAAGTTTTCTTTAGTTTTAAGTGATTTTTCCATATCAGCTAATTGTTGCTCATGCAGTCTTTTTCTATGGGCGGCATAGCTGATAATTTCCCCTCGGATCGTAGCTTTGAGGGCTTCCCATCTGGCGGACATAGAAACTTCGGTAGAATTGTTGTGAGTAAGGAAGTCCTGAATTTGCACTTTGATCATAGATAGAAAATCAGGATATCTAAGCAGGAGAGGGTCTAGTCACCAATAAGTAGATTTGGGTGCAGGTTGCTTTCACTTACAACAAGAGTTAAGTCCCTTCACATTCCATGTATATAAAAGTAAATCACTCATAATTTCTGGACTGAGTAGTACGGTATGGGCTGCACACCCATTGGCTCACGCTGGGAATCAATGGGCATGCAGCCCTACCGAGCTGCAGTCGGTGGGCAGGGGCGCAGGCGGGTGGTGCTGCCACCCACCAGCTGACAGGGGGAGTGGGGCAGTGGAGCTCAAGTGGGTGGGTGGGAGGGTTACACTAGACCACCAGGGTAGTAGGGGTCTGTTATGTGTTGCAGATGCCCGCGATCAGGCGGCGATTGGTCCACTGGACCACCAGGGATATTGGATGTGGGGGGGGGACTATACCGATGCCTGCGATCGGGCACATAGAGGTCCACTGGACCACCATGGATATTGGACGGGGGAGACTATACCGAATGCCCACGATCAGGCACATAGAGGTCCACTGGACCACCAGGGATATTGGATGGGGACTATACCGATGCCCGCGATCGGGCACATAGAGGTCCACTGGACCACCAGGGATATTGGACGGGTTTTTTTTTTATTTTACATGAATGCCCATGATCGGGCTGCAGGAGGCATCGGCCCCGATGGCTGCTGCCTGGCAGGGTGCCCGGCACAAGTCGTCGGGGATCGGCGCACCTGCATGCTAATGGCATGCAAATGGGGCCGTAATGAGATGCAAATGGTCCCCTGTGTGCCTTGCATAAATTATGGCCCCATTTGCATGTCCCCTTTTGAATATAGCGGGTGCTGTGCATGGCGCAATGGCACTTGAGCTAGCGCATCTCCATGCTCCACTCTGGCCACTTGTGCTGGCGCAGTGCCACTGCGCCATGCACAGTGGCGGTGGCCAGGGTGCGATATTCAAAGCTGCTGCACCATAGCGCAGCTCCGTTGAATATTGCCCAGGCCACACCCCTGCACAACAAAGTTGAGCTGCGCCCAGGCTTGTGCCATAGCCTGGCGCAGTTTGAATATCCGGGCCTTTGTATTTACTATTGGATTTAGCTTTGCGTCTTTTTTTTGGGAGGTTCAAGAGACTTAATGGGAGAGATAGCAACAGCATCTGCCCACAAGGAGTTTGCAGAGATGTTGTTCTGTGTTGCTGTATGTAAGTTAGAGGGGACATTGTCTGTGTTATGATCTGATAGGTCCTCTTGTGATGAATGTATGTACTCTGCTAGAAGAGCAAACTTATTGTTTAAGGATATGGCAGGATTCACAATCGAGTGAGCGGTAGAGGATTGATAGGTCATAGTCAGACTTTCAGTATGGCAACAGGATTGTTTAGTTGAACCAGATCCAGAACGTATTTGTTCTTGAATTCTTTCAGATTGCCTGTGAAGGGGAGCAGCTATGGCTGAGCTGGACGGGGCTTCCAATTGAATGGTGCTTCTTTCATCGTCCTGTGCAGCAATTTCCTCCATTCGAGCAGACTCCAAACTGCCTGTTGGATTTACCTCCAAAATTGGTACCGTTGGGGTAGATAAAGGTATAGAAACATCCAAAAAGCTAGCAAGAGCATCGAGGTATTAAAGTCTTTAAAAAAGGAGCCTTGAAAAATGTACGTTGTCGCTGGGTGGCGTAATGCAAATTTTATGCCTCTTTGATGCATTATGGATTTCAAAGGGTTGAATACCTTTCTTTTAGTGGTTAGCTCCTTCAAGAAGTCTCTATCAATTAGGATTTTATGATCTTGCCACATAAGTTCTCCTACTTCTCTAGCACACTTAAGGATCAGTTCGGTATGTGCTCAATTTAGAAAGCGGGCGATGATGGGTCTGGGACAATGATCTTGGGCAGGCCTGGGACCAAGGGTTCAGTGAGACCGCTCGATGGTCAAAAGTAAGTTGGGGTAACTTTAGCAAGGTTGGCAAAACATGGAGCAGCAAAGCAGATGCATTCCCCAATTCAACACCTTCGGGGAAACCGAAAAGCGTAAATTGTTTCTTCTATTTCGATTCTCAATGCTGTCGATTTTGGATTGGAGAGATTTAATAGTGTGGTCCTGATCGTGGATCATGGCCTGTAGATCATGTATGGAAGTTGCATTTTTAGTAATTACGTTTTCATTTATAGTGATTCTCTGGTGTGCCGATTCAAGCGTGGCAGTATTCTGGTTAGTGGCTGTTTTTTAAATCACTGATGCCAGTCAATAACTGAAAACATCGCTTCCACTTTTGCAAGTACATTGGATTGCAGATGGAGGTCCACCATAGCATTAGCCAGTAAGGTCTACCAATCTTAGTACTGATATGCCCGAGTAGAGATGTTAATGCTTAAAATAACTTACAAGTTGTATGAGGCTGGTTGTTTACAGGCTGAGATTGAAAGCTGACATTAAACGGTGGTCTGGGTATGAATAGATGAGGTTAAATTACTGCATTCCCTGCAGAGAAGTCTGATTATGCTGCCATCTTCTGCCAGGTCAGGCCACACCCCCAGGGGCAGTCTTTATTGACCTGAACCAGACCTTTGACCTGGAAGACTACCCCCTTCTGCTAACAAAACTGAGTAAATTTGGACTTGATCAACACTCCCTGAACTGGATCTGCAACTACCTGCCTGGCTGCTCCCAACAGGTCAAGTGGAGAGGTTCAACCTCTGGAACACTCCCCATAAATGAGGGGGTTCTACAAGGTTCTATTTTTGGGCCCACTCTTGTTCCCCCTGTTCGTCAATGACCTCCGTTGCCACTGTGGGAACAGCTCAGTGGTGCAGTACGCTGATGACATGGTACTTTATAGAACTGCGTCTCACTTGGACGAGCTTGGGCCTCTGCTCCAGTCAGACTTTACCAAGGCTGAAGCTTGGCTAATCAAAAATCGTCTGGTCCTTAACCCTAATAAGACAAAAGCACTCCTGTTTGGATCTAGATCCCTGGGTCCTGATCAGGCTCATCTTATCCCACTTGTTACTGTATCTAGCTCCACAACTGAGGTGGTCCAATCCTTCAGATATCTTGGCCTTATATTAGATCAGGGGCTGTCACTAAAACCATAAGTGGATCTAGTAACAAAAAACATACACCAAAAACTTGGCCTACTTTACTGCCTAAGCGCTAACATGATACCAGAGACTAGATTGGCGATTGCAAAGAGTATCCACCTCCCAACCCTTACCTATGCTGCCCCAACTCTACACGGCATTGCAAAACATGACCATTGTAGACCACAAACCCTGTATCACAAAATAGAACGATTTGCCATGAAAGCTCACCCAAGGACCCACCATTGTGATGTCCTTACCTCACTCAACTGGCCCACCATCAGCCACAGGCTTCAGTACCCACTATTAAGTTGGACATATAAGCTTCTTGGTGATAGCTAACTGAGCTACTTGCTCCGAAGCTGTGTAGCAGACCTCTCTGCACTTCAAGCAAAAAACTCCTGGGACTACCCAGGATCAGCTCTGCAGCTGGCAGCAAATCCTTTGCCCGTACTGCCCCTGTACTGTGGAATAAGCTCCCTGAACACCTACAGGAAGCTACCTCCCTAGTGAAATTCCAGAATGGAGTACACGAGCACCTACTAAACTCCAGTCACTGCTCCTGTCCCAAGGGCTAGCTCACTTACATCCTGTGGATTGATGCAAAAGCTAATGAAAAGTCTTTCTCCATTTTTTCTCTTGCCTGTGATTTCTTTCAGCAGCCATTGTTGAATTGTGTAAACTTCCTGTATATAACTTCTCTCTACTATGAAAACTGTATACTGTCTTTGCACTCCTGTATGATATGTCCTGCACTGTACAACTTGTATGTATTTGCCTTGCTTTATGTAATTAATTCCAGGTCACTCCTGAAAAAGGGACCTTCAGGGCTCAATGGGATTACCCAGTTAACAAAAATTAATAAATAAATGAGCTTGTTCAGAAAGGGTTATGTGTGAGAAACCAAAGAAGGAAGTTGGAGCCCTGGAGGATGGCTCTAATCATTGACTCCACGTGACAGAGGGAATAGGAGTGGGAATCTTACAACTGTGCCTCTTAGGCAAACACCGGCTACATCTCCTTGGTATAGAAGGGAAGGAAGTGGTTTTGTTGTTTTTTTTGTACAATTGTAGCATTAAGTTACAAGTGCGCAATAAATGTGTGTCAGGAAAAGATCTGTATTGCAAGACTCATGAGGTCATGTGGAGGTTAAAGAAATTCAGTGTTGGCTGGTGGGGCGGGCTTATGATGTCTAAGACTTTATGGTACAGAGTATTCTCAGGTTTAACATGCCAGCATTTCACACAGAAGGAGTACTTTGTAATTTTATCATATCCAGCAGGTGCCCACTTTAGGCAATCAAACCCTGACAGTTAGTGTGTTTTGATCAGACCAGTCCAAGTGGCACCTGCCTTGTAGGAATATTTATATTCTCAAATTTGTAGTCACCTCATTTCCTAAAGTCCCACTCCCTCTCTCTGTGTGCTGTCTGCCCCTCAACCACTGTTACCCCACCGAACCCAGCATCCAATAAAACCCTCCCGCTCCCTCCTTCTGTGTGCTGTCTGCCCCACAACCACCATTACCCATCCTGGCACAAAGCTGCAGGTAAACGTTCGGCATTGACAAATACTTGTATGAATTCAGTCTCTGCACAGAAAGGCTGTTGTTGCTCTGTATAAGTGGTAACATAAATGTTTAATAATTTGCATGGAACTCTTAATAATATTGTACTATTTGTAATATATGTTTTTTATGTACCTTGATAGATACTTTATGTAGGTTACCATTATAAATGAACTATGCTCAACAGTTATAACCTTTAAATAAATTAAATTAAATTAAATGTTCTTTTTAAGCATTATATGCCTGTAAGTTCACTGTGATAGCTGCTAATATATATTCTGTGATGCACTGGTCATGAATTCTGACTTTAACCTGCATAACAAAATCTTGTGTCTTTTGATCTGTTAGCCAGACCTCCTTTATAGGCAATCTACCTTTGGTATTGTGATAAGAGCCCCAGCCTTTCCACTCCAAGCAAACAATGCAGTGGTAAAATAAATCAATAGGCACAAGTCTGAGTCCCACCACTGAAAAATGAACAACACTGTTAATGACTGACCAAAGCTGGATCGCTCCATGTATCTTGACAAGAGGCAGTATAGCGCAGTGGTTTAAGCTCTGAGCTGCAAATCTGGAGACCTGGGTTTGAATCCAACAGCCCCTATTTGCATACTTTGTGACTCTATGCAAGTCACTTAACTTCCCTGTGCTCCCAGATCACACCTGTAAACAAGCTTTAAGCTTAGTGTGTCACTCCTAGTTAAATAAAATAAAAAATAATTAGATAAAAAAACAAGAGATCTTTTACCAATGACTTTTTAATATTTTTTTTTTGTTTGTTTTTTGCGTTAATGTTTTATTAATGTGGTTGTGGTTTATTGCCAAGTTTGATCTATGTTGGGGTCACATTAACTAACTGGGTCTGATGATGTCATCCTTCCAGGATCCATTTAAAGAGGACAGGAAATTTGTGCTAATTGACAGCAGTTTGTAATGTTCCTGTTTAAAGTAATGAAATTCATACCTCCAGATGATCCTTATTTAATGTACCTGAATAAAAACTGATCTTCCCAATTCTTTTCTTTTTATGGAAAACATTCTGCACAGTTCCTTTCATGGAACTTGAGTTTTTACTGTCATGGTTTGTGTACAGAATGCTAACTATGAGCTGCTGACCTATCAGAACCATGCTGAGACTTCTATGCACAAACTGTGACACAGTTATAACTGCACATCACTGGTTCCATGAAGATAACTGTAACTGTAATTGTAACATAATGCTGCCCATAAACACAAAACAATGTAAAATGCAGTTTTTCATATTACTTTTCCTTCAGGTACAGTTAAATGTGAATAATTTAGGGGAATGAATAGTATATCTGAAAATAAGAACTTGATAAGCAGCTGCCAATTAGAAATTATTTCCTGTCATCAGTAAGGAACACCTGATGCTTTAATTTTTTGCCCTAAAATGAGATAATGTTGGAACTATTAGGGCTAGAGACTTAATTTTTGTTTTAAACAAAAGCTTGGAGTCAGCTAAGTAAATATATAGAGAATACTGGATAGGCAACTATGCACAACCACTGTGTTCTGCCACAGAGGGGTTCTGGTTCCCTCTGATTTTCGAGAGCGAAGCTCAAGAGGTCTGGAGGAATTCGTTCTTGAGGTCAGAGGGAATCAGAACTCTGAGGTGGCAGAAGACACTGGTTATGTATAAAGTTGCTCATCCTGTATTTTTTATAGTGTATAATATTATGTGAAATGTGGGCATTATTTTTTTTCTCTTTCACAATGAAACTGACTTGTGCAGTCTGTAGAGGTTCTAGAATGCTGTTCTACCGCAGAAGGGTACAAGCACATTCCATGACCTTTGAACAGTGGTACAATAACATTTTGAAAAGGATGGATTTCTATATGGAACAATGCTCTACTATACACTATATATTACTCCAATGATCACATATTGATATAAAAAACAAAATGTTTCATATCAATATAAAAATAAAATGGTGTAGCAACACAGGATAACTGCATTGACTGTTTAAAGGTTAGAGCTTGCAAAATGTAGCGTCAAGCATTATAAAAATATCATAATAGATTATTTTTGGAAATGGTCAGAAGATAACTACTGGTTGTTCTGTCTGAAAATAAACACATTCTATTCTAGTTCATTTTATTTACTTATTTGAAAATAGGTGACCAAAACTCGTGTCCAGGTGTGACCAGGGATGAGGGATTACTCAGTGTGTAACAAGCACAAGGAAGCCAGGCAAACAATAATATCAATAGATATACACAATAAATAAACTGATGATAAGGATGTATATAATCTTAAATCAGCAATGCAATGAAATTGGGTAAAAAATTTGATCCTACCCTTAAGTTCACCGTGCGCGCACACGCAGTGAACTTCTTGAAATGAGTTGATTTTTGAAGGGTGTGACACTGTCATGCAGAGTGCTCTGCAAGGACTCGACAGTGTCACACCAGTCATCAGCAAGGCTGATCATGATGCTGCTTTTCCTGAAACAGTCTGTACTTGAAAAGAAAAAGCTGCACCAATCATTTTGTAGCTTTTTCCTTTCATCTGCAGGACACCGTCCACCAAAGAGCTGTTGAGTGACCTGATCAGCCTGGCTAATGTCCCTTCCCCACTCGCTACCCAACCAGTCCCTTCCATCATCTGGCTTTAATTTAAGCTACGGTACCCGGCACTCTCACTGCTGCCTCCTCTAGTTGCTGCAATGTTACCGCTGCTTAGACTCACAGGGCCAGACTAGTCACCAATATGATTGACTCTGGCAGTGTGTGAGAGCCAGCAGCTGAGTGACTCTGAGGAACTTTGAATCGGCCCGGTATTATGAAGGAAAGGCTTAGCTGCATTGCCTAAGAAGGTCTCCTCCCCCCATTCAGCTCCAGTTTTTAATGCTGCCTGAGAGCCTGTAGTCGGGCTGGCAGTCTGCTGACTCTGCTCTGGCCTGCCTGTCACTCTGTCACCCTGACTGATAATCCTCTCTGGTTTTGTGCTTCCCACACAATCCGGTGAGTTCCTTCGCTCCACCCTGGCGGCACCACTGACTAAGCAGGCCAAGCCGAGAACCAGAAGATGCAGTCCACAAAGAAGAATCCCCAGAGGAGGAGAAGGCACAGACAGGCCCAGATGAGGAGTCGAGAGAGACAGAGAGGACTGGAGTGAGTCGAGTAGTCGACAATGTCCTTGGTTTGGTTGTGGTCACCTGGTACTACAGCTGAGCCAGGGAGCCAGTCAGCCAGCCCCAGTGAGCCCACCACAAAAGAAAAACCAGCACAGGCCTAGCAGGACTGAGGTAGGTCTCAATGTAGAAGGCAGCCACCCTACCCTTTCCCAATCTCGGAATTGCTCCTCTCTAAGGCATTCCCCCAATCTAGGACTTGTTTTATGTTTATTTTTTATCTTCACACCTTTTTTTAATCAAATTGCATCCCATAACTGCACATTTTGCTGCATCCCTGTTTAGCAGTGGTTTCTTTCTCTGGGCAGCCTAACACAGCGGGTGAGTTAGAGAGAGAGAGAGAGAGAGAGAGAGTGAGCACAAACTTTGTGCTCTACATGCTCTTTCTCTCTCTCTCTCTCTCTCATATCGCAGCTTTAGTGTGTGTGACATTGGGAAGTGAGGAGTTGCAGCAGTCATTTCTGTTTCTGTCTCTGATGGCAGCTTTAAACAATCCATGAAGCGGGAGACAGTGAGAGAGACAGAGAGAGAGTGTCAGAGAGAAACAGACCACTGCCAGTGTTTTAATGTATTCACCTGCCGTCCCACTCCCATTTGTCTTGTGACCTGCACAGCATAATTGCTTCTCTCTCTCTGATCGCCTGGTGTCTTATCTGTGTGTGTGTGTGTGTGTGTGTGTGTGTGTGTGTGTGTGTGCCTGCAGTGCTCATGTATGTATGTAAACTGCAAGGATGTGGATATATTCACCCGGTTTGGTCCCTCCCTCAAAACCCCAAAGTCTCACTCCTCCTCTGTGTGCTGTCTCACCTCAGATCTCCATTCCCATCCCCCCACCACATTCCTCCATTCCCGACCCAGTACATTTGAAATGGAAAACCCTCCCTCTTTCTCTCTCCATATGTTATCCTACCCCCCCTTTCCATTCCCATCCACCAAATAAAAGAAAAACCCTCCGTGTGTGTCCTGCCATAACCCCACCCTCCATTCTCATCCACAAAATACAACCCCCCATGTGCTGTCCCACCCCCTACCTCCATTCCTGTCTTGGTAGCTGAGTGTTCAGCTTCCCACTAGTAGGTTTGGAGGTTCGACTACTCACGCCAGCCTGGTGGTTAGTAGCAGGCTGTCCTGAGAGATCACCCTATCAGTGCCCTGATGAATACAGATGTCAACCAAACAAAAAAAAAATCTTCTGCTCCCTCCCTTTGTGTCCTGCCATCCCCCTGCCCTCGTTCCTGTCCAGAAAGTACACCCCCATCTGCTGTCTCACCCCTGCCCTCTGTTCCCATTCTGTAGCTTACTGTTCAGCTTTCCTCTAGTAGGTACAGAGGCCTGGCAGTCAGCAATAGGTCATCCCAAGAGCCTGCGCCATCAGTGCCCTGATGAGTACAGGTGTCAAGGTGTCAGGCTGAAGTGTCTGGCAAGTTCTGAAGTGTGCGCCCTCAGAAATACCGAGTGTTGGGCCACATTTTCTTAGCTACTTTGATTAAGTGTTTAAATTGAACAATTGTTCTGTGCTTACCATTACATTTTGTTTTCCTGCCTTGTATAGTTTAGCCTGTATGTAAATATTCCTGCTGAACTATATTGATTTTGCTTTCCTCCTGGGAACACCCAAAACAACATGCTGCATATCTTGAGGTTATTTCAGCTGGAATAATTTAAACTATATAATTAGACAGACAAAGGTTAAGGAGAAAAGGACAGCATTCAGGAAATATAAGGAAACACAGAAGGAGCAGGACAGAGAACTTTATCAGTTAAAGCAGAAAGAGGCTGGGAAGGCAGTCAGAATAGCAAAGGCCCAAACCGAGGAAAGGATAGCCAATTCTGTTAAGAAGGGGGATAAGACCTTTTATAGGTACATTAGGGAGCGAAGAAAGACCAAAGGAGGGATACTGAAGCTTAATAAAGGGGAGGGAATGTGGGTAGAGGGTGACAGTGAAAAAGCAAGGATACTGAACGAATATTTCTGCTCAGTATTCACAAAGGAAGAGGAGGGGGAGTTACCTAAACCAAACAAGAGAAACACTCTGAAGACGTGGGTCGATACCAGTCCATTTACAGAAGAAAGGGTTTTGAAAGAACTAATAAAATTGAAGGTGGACAAAGCAATGGGGCCTGATGGGATTCACCCAAGAATTCTTAAAGAACTAAAGGTAGAACTAGTGACACCGGTGACTACTCTCTTTAACAAATCATGGGAGGATGGGGTGGTACCCGAGGACTGGAGGAGGGCAGATGTGATTCCTCTTCACAAAAGTGGGAGCAGGACAGAGGCAGGAAACTACAGACCAGTTAGTTTGACCTCAGTGGTAGGAAAATGATGGAATCACTTCTGAAGGAAAGAATTGTTGAGTACCTAGAGGCCAGTGGGGCACAGGACCCAAGGCAGCATGGATTCATGATGGGAAGGTCGTGTCAGACGAATCTAATAGATTTCTTTGACTGGGTGACCAAAGTAGTAGACCAGGGAGGGGCTGTGGACATGGCCTACCTAGATTTTAGCAAGGCATTTGATACAGTCCCACACAAAAGATTAATACACAAGATAGCCAGCCTTGGAGTGGGTCCCAAGGTGGTAGCCTGGATAAAAAATTGGCTAGACAACAGGACGCAAAGGGTAGTAGTAAATGGAGTACACAGTGAAGAAAGGAGGGTTACTAGCGGGGTACCGCAGGGTTCAGTACTGGGACTGTCCTTTTAATGTCTTTATAAGGACATTGCAGAGGAACTGGAAGGAAAAGTATGTCGCTTTGCAGATGACACAAAGATCTGCAACAGGGTTGATAATACATGATGGAGTGGAAAGGTTGAGAAGGGACTTGGCAAGGTTGGAGGAATGGTCAAATGTATGGCAGCTCAGATTCAATGCAAAAGAAGTGCAAGGTAATGCACATGGGAAACAAAACCCAGGGGAGCGTCACAATGAGGGGTGAGATACTGACAACAGTAAAATAGAAAGGGACCTGGGGTAATTATATCAGATGACCTAAAGGTCGGCAAGCAATGTGAGAAGGCAGTAAGGAAGGCTGGGGGATACTGGGATGCATAGGAAGAGGCATCAATAGTAGAAAACAGGAAGTTGTTATCCCTCTGTACAGACAGTTGGTGAGACCCCATCTGGAGTACTGTGTGCAGTTCTGGAGACCCCATCTCCGCAAAGACATAGACAGAGTGGAGGCTGTCCAGAGGAGGGCAACCAAAATGGTGCAGGGTCTGCACCAGAAGACATACGAAGAAAGACTAAAGGAGTTTAATATGTATACCCTTGAGGAAAGAAGGGAGAGAGAGGGACATGATAGAAACTTTCAAGTACCTCAAGGGAATCAACAAAGTCCAAGAGGGTAGCATCTTCCAGAAAAAGAGATGTGCAAGAACAAGGGGGCACAATTTGAAGATAGAGGGGGGAAGGCTCAGAGGTAATGTGAGGAAGTATTTTTTCACAGAGAGGGTTGTGGATGCATGGAACAGCCTCCCTGAGGAGGTCGTGGAGTCAAGAACAGTGGGGGAATTCAAGAATGCATGGGACAGGCATAAGGCAGTCCTAGTGGGGGGTAGGAGGAAGTAAGCTGTTGGTTAACTATGATCTGCAGCTTATCTATTAGGTAGGAAAATGGGCAGACTAGGTGGGCCAAGCGGTCCTTAACTGCCGTCCAATTCTATGTTTCTATGTAAAGAAACAGGTAGATACATAGACAGACAGATAGACTGTTTAATTTGCAACTGCTTCTTAAAGTCCTGGTCACTGCAGCACCATTCCCAGCCTGGGTAGGGACCAGAACCGTAGTCCTACCAATTGCATCACTCGGTACAACAGCAATACCAATGGCAAACTTTGGCATTAACAAATGCTTGTTTTACTTTCTGTTTATTGCTTGTACCACCCCATCACCCTCCCTGGTCTTCCTACAGGGCAAGAAAAATGTGTCATTTCCCAGCTCTCCTCCTTTCTTAACTTCTTCTTTCTCAGCCCATTCCTGTCTGGCTTCCACAAAGCCCTCTCCCCTGTTTTGTCACTTGTCTGGCTTATTGATTCAATCCTAAATGGGATGATCCCAGGCCAGTTTACCTCCACCATCTTTGTTGACTTGGCCAAGGCTTTGGACCACATAGATCACAACTTCTGCTTGAGAAACATGCTGGGGTGGGTCACTCTGATCTCTCAGTCAGTTGTCTCTGCAGTTGATAATGATGATAAAGTGTTTTTTTTTTTTTATATATACAGGACATCGTATCTTAAAGCAAAGCATTTTTTTCAAGTTAAAGCATGTTGGCATTATAAGCTCAGTGCAAGATAAAAAAATAAATTACCAGCATAATCACAAGCCACATAATCAACCAAAGATAAAGAACATACACATAAGGAAAACAATCCATCAGTAGCATTGTCAGACAAGCTCCAATCAGTCCAAGTTGGAGATGACCTCTCCCCATTCCATCTAGTCTATTTCCACAAAGGCTCTATTATGGGTTCAATACTAATTTCCATTTTCTTAAATGATGCCCCCTCAGTCTGTGTCTCCTAACACATTAATATGCATCTTGATGACACAGTACATTATGCCTCAAGTGGCACTTGATGACACACTACATTATGCCTCAGGTGCCACCTTTGCCCTTGGTTGGAAGTGTTGCAGCAGGGTGACTTGAGGTGTGTTTTCACTACCTATTCTGCACCATTGCTAGTGGTGCAGACCTGTTACAATTGTGCCATAATTGATGTGTGAATGGTATACAGAGCATTGCAGTGGTACTGCTGCAGGTGTTTTAGCCCTGTGTATAAACTTGCTGCTCCACTCACAACACTGCAGCTCATGCAGCTGACCCAGCCCCGTGATACCTGCAAATCTTGCATGATGCACTTCAATACATAAACAGGAAGTCAGCAACCATCCATTCTGTGCTCCTGGTCCCCCTTTACCTAACCCTGCTGACTTGAAATGCTGCGTCTTAGTCCAGGAAATAACTTGTAATAAAAAATGCAAGTAATTTAAAACCAAAAGTCGGTGCTCAGTACTGACATCCTCTGAGACCCACGTAACTTCCCCGTCCCACTCTACTCCCAGTGGAAATACTGAGTAATGGTAGTTTACTCACCTGGTAAAGGTGATTGCATGAGCATCACCTTACAGCATCCCCTCATCCATTACCTCTGGCTTACGTCCACCTCATAGGCTGCAAATGCACATGTGACCAGATTCGAAATCCGATCTGCCTAGCCCCTGCTCCTTTCCTCAAGTCTCCAGTTCAATCTTTTCCAAAGCTGTGTTGCCTGGTGTTATGCTGTGGTAATAAAAGTTATTGTATGGAGGTATTGACAAAAGAGAAAAAAGCATATATACATAAGTTCAGTGTGGGACCCTGTGGTGTAATAATGGGATGATTGATCTGGGTAGGTAATCATTTTGACATTTATTTCCTATTATTTACATTCTACTTCTGTCTAGGCCGTAAGGTCACTGGAAGACTGATACTGTCCCGTTATTGACTTAGGATTGTGTTAGCTGCACAGTCATCCAAGAGAACCTGGGCGGGACTGGGGCTGCTGTAAGGTGATGCTCAAGCAGTCACCTTTACCAGGCGAGTAAACTACCATTGCATATTGCATCACCTTACAGCATCCCCTCATCCATTACCTCTGGGTTGTAAGAAGCAGTGTTATAGTACCCTATGTGTTGGGAGGGTCAGATGACCGTGTAGCTAAGGCTTGGTGACAGTAAGTAGTACCTTTATAGAGAAATCTGCCCTTTCTACATTAGCCACATTTAGTTTGTAGTGTCTGGTAAAGGTATGGACTGATGATCAAGTGGCGGCCCTACAGCTGTCCATTATAGAGGCTTCAGTTCTCTCTGACCAGGATGTAGCCACTGCCCTGGTGGAGTGGGCCTTAACTCCCTGTGGATGTGTGAGGCTTTGTGATTTGTATGCCTCCACAATGGTTTGTTTTATCCAGCTGGCTAGGGTTGATGCGGCCGCTGTTTGTCCTTTTCTGGGTCTGCTGTAGATGACAAAGAGTCCCTCTGATTTTCTGAATTCCTTAGTCCTGTCCAAGTAGGTAGTGATCACTCTCTTCATGTCCCAATGCTTGGCTTTCTGTTGGTTAGGCCAAGCTGGGAGTTCTACTGGTTGGTTGGCATGGAAGGGGGAGTTGACCTTTGGAATGAAGTAGGGGGAAGTTCTTAGGGTAATTCCATCATTATGGGAACTCAGATAGGGTGGTCTGCAGGAGAGGGCTCTCATTTCTCCTATTCTTTTGGCAGAACAGATAGCCAGTAGGAATTTTGTTTTGAGTGAGACCCATTTGAGATCTGTTGAGGTCATAGGCTCGAAGAGTGGGGAGGCTAGTGCCTTGAGTACTACGTTTAGGTCCCAGGGTGCCACAGTGTGTCTTTCTTTGGGCTGTATATTGGACACCACCTTCAGGAATCTCAGGACGTCAGGGTGTGATCCTGGTGTGTATCCTTTGAGGAGTCCTGTGCCAGCCCCTCTGGCTGCCACCCGGACTCTGAGGGACGTTGTTGATAGGCCTTTGTTTACTCTTTGTTGGAGGAATAGTAGGACATGTGAGATGTTAATTGAACGTGTTTGGATGTTGTGCTTGTGGCACCATGTTTCAAATATTTTCCAAAGTCTTTTGTAGGAGTTGGTGGTGGAGGTGCGTTGAGAGTGTAGCATAGTTTCTACCACTGTGTGGTTGTACCCCTTATCTAGCAGTCTTTGCCTCTCAGTAGCCAGGCCATGAGTTGCAGTGGTGCTAGGTTCAGGTGGTCGATTGGACCCTGGGTCAGGAGGTCTGATCGTAGGGGAAGTGTCCATGGTGTGCTTATTGACAAGGCCACAAGGGTAGCGAACCAGTGTCTTCTGGGCCATCGGGGGGTGATTATGACCACTATTGCCTCCGATTGTTGAATTTTGTTTAGCACTTGCTGGATGAGTGATATTGGGGGGAATATGTAAGCTCTTTGGAAGGACCAGTTTTGGGTCAGCGCATCCACTCCGCAGGAGTAGTAGATTGGTAACTGTGTGTTTTTTGCTGTTGCCATCAGATCCATCTCCAGTGGTTCCCATTTTTTGTTGATTTTCTGAAAGGTGTGTGGGTATAGGGACCATTCTCCTGGAGCTATCTGTTGGCGGGTCAGCCAATCTGCCTGTATGTTGAGTTTGTCTGCTAGGTAAACTGCTGTGATTGATAAGAGGTTTTCCTGTGCCCAATTTAGCACTTTTTTTGCTTCTCTTAGTAGCTTTGTGTTCTGCCCTGGTTGGAGATGTATGCCACCATGGCCCTTTTGTCTGACCTGATGAGTACTCTCTTGCACTTGATGAGTGCCCTGAAGAAATGTAGTGCATGGTATACTGCTCTCATTTCCAGTATGTTGATTTACATTCGGGATTCCATTGAGAACCATTTCCCCTGTGCTGGGATGTGGCTGAGTGTTACCCCCCAGCCTTTGAGGCTTGCGTCTGTGTCGAGTACTACGTCATGCCATTTGTCCAGGGCTTCCCCCCCTGTTTAGGTTGTGGCTGTTGGACCACCATTTCAGCGATGCTTTGGCTTTGTGATCCAATTGAATTGTTTGTTGGAGGCCGTGTTGAAACCTGTGGCCCTCCCGTATTGCTATGTTCTGGAGGGGGCGCATGTTCCATAGTGCTCATGGCACTAGGCCGATGCATGATGCCATGGAGCCTAGGGTTTGCAGTGTTGCTAGCAGAGTAGGGTTGCTCTTGGTCGCTACTGCTTATACCTGTGACAGTACTTTGTCCATTCTTTTTTGGGATGGTCTTGCCTTTCCCATTGCTGTGTTTATGGTTGCCCCTAGGTGGTCTATAACCTGGCTCGGTATTAGGCTGCTCTTGTTCCAGTTGACTACCGAACCATGCGTCTGTAGGGTGTGTACCACTGTTTGAGTATGTTGTTGAGAAATTGCTGGGCTTCTGGCTCGGATGAGCCAATCGTCCAGGTAAGGGATAATATGAATTCCTTGTTGTCTCAGTTTGGCTGCGAGTGTGACAGAAATCTTGGTGAAGACTCGGGGAGCTGATGCTAGTCCAAATGTTAGCATCTGGTACTGGTAGTGGTGACCCAGTATTTTGAACCTGAGGTACTTGTAGTGAGTTGGGCGAATGGGAATGTGTAGGTACGCATCTCTCAAGTCAATGGAGGTGAGGTAGTACCCGTGTTTTATAGATCGTAATGTTGTCTGGAATGTCTCCATTTTGAATTTTTTGTAGTGTAAAAAACTGTTGACAAATTTGAGATCTAGCACTGGCTTCATGTCCCCTGTCTTCTTGGGCACCAGGAAGAATATGGAATAGATGCCCTGGTCAACTTGGTCTGGTGGGACTTCCGCTATTGCTTTGTTGGTTAGTAGAGAACTGATTGAAGTTTGTACTGCCTGTATTTTGTGAGAGATACCACCATTCTGTTTGAGAGTGGTTTCTGAATGAATTAAATTGAGTATCCCTTGGAGATTGCTTCCAGGACCCATTTGTCTGAAGTTGTCTGATGCCACATGTGCGAGAATTGACTTAATCTGGTGCCTATGGGGGGGGGGTGAGTGCCCGGTAGGTGCCATATGGAGTGGTGGCCAATTCGAGCTATATTTTCCTCATCTGAAGGATGACTGGTACCTGCCTCTCTGATATTGTCCTCTGGCTCTGGCTCTCCCTCTTGCACTGCTAAAGTATGAGGGTTTGAATTAGTAAGATTTTGATTGGGAGTACTGGGAGGTTTGCCTTCTGTCATGCCTCCCTCGAAATGGGCGATACTTGCCTCTAAAGGTTGAGAGGTAGGTGCTTGAGGATGGTCTTTCCTTATTGAGTATTTTGCCGTCTCCTTTTTGCTTTCCATATTTCTCTAGCCCTTCTCCAAAGACTAGATTCCCTTTAAAGGGTAGCTTGCTGAGCATAGTCTTGAATTCAGAGTCTGCAATCCAGATCTTGAGCCATATATGGCATCTCACTTTGTTGGTTAGGGCTGCCAGTCTAGCTGACATGTTTAGAGCATCAATGGATGCATTGGCTGCCTACTTAGTCACTTGTGTGGCATATTCTGCTAGGTCAGCTTGCTTTGAGTTAGGTTCTAATGAGGATGCTAGTTCTTCCAACCATGTGACCAGGACCCTTGAGGTATAAGTTGCGACAGTATTGGCCCTACAGGACATGCCTGTCATTTTGTAGGACCTCTCCAGTAGTTCTTCCATCTTTGTGTCTGTTGGGCCCCAGAGGGGGGTGGTTGTTTGAGGGAGGACGGTTTTCTTGCATAAACCCATAATTTGATGGTCGATAGTGGGGTGCATTATGTCTTGTTGACGTCGTCCTGCACCGGGTAGAATCTGTCGAAGGTGCATTTCTCCAAAATTCTGGATGGGTCCGGGGATTGACACTCTTTCTCTATGACATCAGTTTGCATACTGGGAAGGTTTCATCCTTCTTTTGCTTAGCTCTGATAAGGGGTTCAGCTTACATTGTTGAGGAGCATCGGGGACTTCGAACCCCATTATTTATTTTATTGCTCTTATAATTTCTGGTAGTGCCTCTACAGGGGTGAGCTTTTTTATGAGAAGGAGGTCTTCCTCATCTTCCTCTTGCTGGTCCTCGTCCCTGGATTCACTGTTATGTGGTTCTGCTGGTTCCGGGCCTGCCGGGGTGCCTGGCTCTGTGGGTGTTTGCCTGTCGTATTTGTCATCATTGTTACTGTGACTGTCAGGTTGTGGTTTGTTTCCTTTATTATTTTGGGATAGTTCCTCCATCCTCTTCAGTATCTTTAGCATCACTGCTTGCTGTGTCCTAAAGAAATCCTCTGCCGTGGATGGTAGTTCATTGGGTGGCGCCTCATGAGGGTCTGACCCCTGTTCCATGTCATTGTCACTTGCAGTTCCTGGATCATGCTGTAGGTGAGCGCATGTGGGGCATAGTGGTCCTGCCTGATTGCCCAGTAGGGCAATATGGCAGGTACATTTTAGTTTACCCATCCTGTGAGATCTGTGGAGACAGGAGGGGTTGGGGGTGGGACACAAAAAGAGAGATGTAGTAATGTTGAAGCCCTGAGGCAGAGTAAGGTTTAAGAATATAAGAATATGCCAGCATAAGTATTTATAAATATGTGTAGACTTCTGTGAACTCCCCCCTGTGGGTATTGAACCCTGCTCCTAAGCATGGGATGTTGGCAAATGGGATCGGACAGCCAAACGCTCTTTTCTGGCTGTTCATTGTGCTCTGCGTTGTGTGACCTTGCCTTCTGATTATCAGTTATCTACCCCGAAGGATGTCACCTGATGGAATTTATTTGAGCCCTGATGTACTGTTAGGAGTTGTATGAGACTCTGAGGTGTGCTGTGCCTTTAAATCGGCTCATACGGCCGGTCGCGATGTGCACATACGCGTAGCGCAGTAGCGCATTGCACATGTGCAAAGTCTCCATAGCTGGTAGGCTCTGTCCACCATTAGAAGATGGCGGCGGGTCCGTAGAGGTACAGTGTCATGCTGCATCCTTGTTTGTGGATCTATAGGGTGCGCCACCTGGCTGTTGGATTTTGGTGACTCACTATGGGGTGAAAAACAACAACGAGGTGTCCCCCTGTATGGTGAGCATCCAGAATGACTCTTGTACTGTGGGGATCATGGAGATATGCCGTTATGCCTTGTGCTTTGGTTGGGCCCGCTCGTAAGGGGGCCTGACTAGCGCGAGGGGCACCAGAGCCGCTCGCAAGGGCCTCTAGGGCAGGGGGGGGTGGTTACGGCATTGAGATCAGATGAAGAGGCAGCGTGAGCAGTAGTCTGAGTGGTGTTAGAGGCACTGGAGTCACTCGTAAGGAACTCTCGGACCATGGTGGGGAATTACAGAGTTGCAAACAGACAGAGAGGCTGTGCGAGCAATATGGGTACTCAGTGTACCAAAACCAACAATGCTAGACATGCATATTCCTCAATGGCATTCTCAGACAGAATAGACATTTAATTAGGTGCAGCATCAATCATCTCAGTAAATTGGAAGCATTCTTACTCTTTGTAGTAGTTACATTGCTAAACCTTGTCGTTTGTACCACATGCCTTGCTTTCTGGTGTCCCTTAAGCCTGGGTGGCTAAACTAAGGTCTGTTGCAGGAGTACTGTATAGTTAAACTAAGGTCTGTTGCAGGAGTACTGTATAGTTAAACTAAGGTCTGTTGCAGGAGTACTGTATAGCTGGATAGGTGGTGCATAATAGTAGCAGCATTGTCTTGATTAAGTATATCAGAGAGTCCATGTAAATCTGAGTACAGGGTTAATTGTAATGGGCCTGGCTAGTGGCTTGACTGGCTAGTGGCTGCTTCTGTAATTTGAATGGCTGGTTACTTTATAGTATCTTGAGCTTTCTTTCTGCATCACAGAGCAGTTGCAACATATTACCCTGCTACTGTTAAATACAAATTGTATACTTGTAGAAATAAATATAAGAGTAGTCAAGAAATGCCCTTACCTTGATCAGAGTTGTTTGGAGCTAGGCAATATGCTTGCAACCTCTGCGATGCACATGAATGAACTGGAGACTTGAGGGAAGGAGCAGGGGCTAGGCAGATCAGATTTAAAATCTGGTCACATGCATTTGCAGCCTATGAGGTGGATGTAACCCAGAGGTAATGGATGAGGAGATGTTGTAAGGCGATGCAATATGCAATGGTAGTTTACTCACCTGGTAAAGGTGATTATAGGAGCACCTTTTTACAGCACTCCAAGTCACAACACATGGGTTATCTTGTGCCTTCCTCATAGGCTGATACGCAAAAGAATTCCATATTTCGAAAACCAATCTCTCTCTACCTTCTTGGTTCCCACAATCCCCAGTGCAAATTCTTCCAGAGCTTGCAATAATCCTGAAAATAATATAAGTACCAATAGAAAAATAAACCTAATGGCTCCCCACTGGGGTGCTGTTAAATAATAGACACACATACAAGTGGCAATCCTTAAAGGGCTTTCACCTTCTTTTAATGATACCTACTAACATACTATGCCTAGTTAAATATATTGTATTTGAGTACATATATATAGCTATTTAGGCTATGAACTTTCTGATTATTCCACGTATATACAACATTCGCCTCTTTTCCTGTGGCATTAGAATGTGTCAACATAAAACCTATTTTTCCTTTGAACCTTTCCTCCTCCTTGGGTGGGATAAAGAGTGCTGTAAAAAGGTGCCTGTAAAAAGGTGCTTCTATAATCACCTTTACCAGGTGAGTAAACAACCATTATCTATCGCACCTTTTTACAGCACTCCAAGTCACAACACATGGGTGATTACACAGCAGTATTGGTTACTTGTAAGGTGGGAGGTGGAATAGGTGTTAATACAGTCTTGATTAGCTTTACAGCCAAAATCTGAGCTACCAGGGAGGTCGGTGTCCAAACGGTAAAATATACTAAATGTATGGGGGGATGACCAAGTAGCAGCTTGGTAGATTTCAGTTATGGAGGCTGAGTTACACTTCGCCCATGAAGTTGCGACCGCTATAGTGGAGTGGGCCCTAATGTGAGATGGGACTGGTATGTTCGTTGTGGTGTAAGCTTTAATTATGGTTTGTCGTAGCCATATGGCTACAGTCGACCTTGATGCTTGTAACCCCTGTTTGAGTCCCTGGGGAATAACAAACAGACTGTCTGACCATCTGAAGGCAGCTGTTCTGTTGAGATAGATTCTAGGTCTAACAGTGTGAGAGTGTTCCTGTGGAGATTGTCCTCTTGTGGACTGAATGTAGGTTACTGAGTTCTCTTGACTCAGATGAAAAGTGAAGGCCACCTTTGGGATGAATGATGGGACTGTTCGTAGAACAACCCGGTCAAGGAAGAAACTCAGGAAGGGTTCTGTACAAGACAGGGCCTGGATTTCGCTGGTCCTTTTGGCTGGCAATATCACCAAAAGGAAAGCTGCTTTCATCGTGAGGATCTGTAGGGGGACTGCCTCCACAGGTTCGAAGGATGTTCTGGTTAGAGCATTCAGTACCAGGTTGAGGTGCCATGAGACCATGTGTGGTCTGGGGGGTTAATATTGGCTGCGGCCATTAGGAATGTCTGCACTAATGGGTGTGCCCCTGGTAAGTGTCCATCTGTTTCACCACGGTTAGCACCAATGGCTGCTGTTTGTGCCCGTAAGGATGCTGGGGTCAATCCTTTATCTAAGCCATTCTGCAGGAATTTCAAAATATCTATGACAGTTCATGCAGATGCAGTTTGATCCCTTGCTTCACACCAAGATGAAAAGGCTAACCAATGTCTATTATATGTTCTGTTAGTAGAGTCCCTTCTGGCCTGTAACATTACTTACCTTACTGGATAACCCAGCCTTCAACAGTCTAATCCTCTGAGTGGCCATGCCATTAGTCTCAGTGGACATGGGTCCTCATGCTAAATCGGTCCTTGTTTGAGGAGATTCTGGTATGAGATTAGGGGCATTGGTTTGTCTATCAGCATCCTCTTGATGAGGGTGTATCAAGTTCTTCTCAGCCAGTCTGGGGCAATCTGCAGTACCATGCTACCTGTATCTCATATTTTCTGCAGGACTTGTGGTATCATTGAGATTGGTGGTAAAACATGCTTTCTGGAAGTTCCATGGTGTGAATATTGCATCCACCCCTACTGCTCCCTTCTCTCTGAACCTGGACATGAACCTTGGTAGTTGTTTGTTCTGGGCAGATGCCATCAGATCTATCTGGAAAGGTCCCCATCTCATTTGTAGTCTTTTGAAGATATCTGGGCTGAGTTGCCACTTCTCCTGTTGAATCGACTATCTGTTTAGCCAATCTGCCCTTGATTTCAGATTTCCTGCTAGATTGACTGTGGTAAGACTGAGTAGGTACTTCTCTGCTCAAACCATTAATATGTGGTTCTCTTGTGCCATTGCTTTGCTCCTTGTGCCTTCTTTCTTGTTTATGTGTGATATAGCTACTTTGCTGTCCGTTCACACTTTTGCATGCCTCTGTTGGATCTGTGTTTGAAAATGCTCGGGGCTAATCGAATGGCTCTGGTCTCGAGGAAATTAATTGGGAGGTGAGATTCTTGTTCTGACTACTTTCCTTGTACAGGCAGTCTGCTCAGAACAGTGCTCCAGCCTTGCAGGCTTGCATCTGTTTCAAGTATTTGTGTTACCTGCTTGTCCAATCTTGCTCCCTGTCAGAGGCTGTTTAGATTAATCCACCAGTTCAGTGAGACTTTTACTGGTGTTGCAAGAGTCACCCTCTGATTGTAGTTCTGTGAGTCATAATTCCAATTGTCCAACAGGAGGCACTGCAGCAGCCTAATGTGGGCTCTCACCCAGTCGTGTAAGTCTATGCATGCTCCCATCAGACCCAGTAACTGCATCAGGTGCCATAACGTTGTCATCATGCCTTGTAGTATTCTTCTGCAATACATAATAATGTTTGCTACTCATTTGTCTGAGGGCCTTACCATGCCCCTTGTTGTATCGAATATTGCCCCAGATGTTTTATTGTTGTTGATGGATACTGGTAATTTTTTTGACGTTGATTATCAATCCATGCTCCCTGAGTAGTTGTTAGACTTGTGTGGTTGCCCTCTGTTATTCCTCCAGTGTCCATACCCATATTAGCCATTTGTTGAGGTACAGTATTACATTTATTCCTGCCTCATGCAGAATTGCTACCATTGGTGCCATGACTTTCATAAATGTCTGGGGAGCTGATCAGAGGCCAAAAGGGAGACATTGGTATTGGAAGTGGAGTCCCAGGATGCAGAACCGAAATAATCTCTGGTGGGTAGGCCTGATGGAGATGTGAAGATAGGCACCTTTGAGGTCTATGGAGGTGAGCACATCCCCTTTGTGGATGGCTGTAATTGTTGACCTTAGCATCTCCATCTTGAATCTCTTGTATCTTACAAATTTGTTGACAAATTTGAGGTCCAAGATCGGTCTTAGGTCTCCTATCTTTTTTGGTACTAGGAAGAAGACTGAGTAAACACCTAAACAATGCTCTTGTTTTGGGACTGGAATTATGGCCTTGCTGTGAAATAACTGGTTCAAAATTGTCCTGAGTTGGCTTACAGTATTCTTGTCCCCTGTGATATAAGGTTGTATGATTCCTTCCCATCTGGGGGTTACATTGAAGTCTATTGCATATCCTTTTGATACGTGTCCCATTTGTCTGACACTGATTTGGTCCAGGTTGCAGTGAACTTCTGCAATCTCCCTCCCACCATGTCTGGTGCCTCCTGGACTGGCAGATTCTCATTGACAGAAACCTCTCTTGGAACTGTTGGGTTTATATGACTGTTTGTTATTGTAGCTTCCTCCCCACCCTCTGTTGTTTTGGTAGTGTGGCTTGCAGTTGAAAAAGTTCAGTTTGAACCCCAATGAACATCTGTCTTAACCCTGATGGCTTTTACTCCTTTTGTTTTTATTTCCAAAGTTGTGGAATTTGTTACTCTGAAAGGAAGGCAATGTTGCCTGGACTCCTTGGTTATCTTTATCGTTCCCTTTTTTGTTCACAAATTCCTCTATGTCAGGGCCGAAGACTCTTATCACCTGAAAAAGTTAGTTTCATGACTCTACTTTTAGATTCCTGGTCCACGTTCGACATCTTCAGCCAAATGTGTTTTCTGGCTCTGTTAATAGCAGCTGCCAACCTGGATGACATTTTGAAACTGTCTATTGTGGTGTCCACCACACATTTTGACTGTTTGTATGGCATAGTCCATTGTAGCCCTATGGGCACTAGATTTTGGGATGTCTTGGCGGGCAGCCTCTAGCCATCTGAGCACTGCCCTGGAGGAGTACATGGCTGCCATGGATGCCCTCATGGCCATAGTCATCATATCATATACCTTTCTGATTACGTTATCTACTCTTCTATTCATAGGATCTTTCAGGGCTGAAGCCGATTCAGAGGGTAAGACTGTCTTGTGACTGAGGGAAGAAACTTCTGAGTACACTTTAGAGGATGCCGAGCACACTTTCTCTTTATCCTGGTTTAGGGAGCATCGCCTTTTGAAGGTCTCCAGCTCCATGGGTCAGACAATGGCAGGTAAGCACTTGAGGGGGAGAGCACAACAATCTCAGGGCAGCAGATATCTGAGCATCACGATCATGGCTGAGCAAGGTAAACCACGAGATAAAGAAGGTTCAATAAATCCTCCCAAGGGGACCAAACAGTATAGCCACCTTCTACTCCCAGTTGAGCAAGGTAAACCGGGGGTAGGGCAGGATGCTGCAGCAAGACTGGCAGGCTCAGAAGTGTATTGCCGACTTCCCTCACTCAGCAGAGCAAGGTGAAACTGAGGGGGGACTTCCAAGCCATTGCATATTTTCACTAAATGCAAAATGAAAATGAGTAAAACTTTAATCACAAATACAGTATCCTGACTGGACCTGACACCACAGTTGCTAAACTGTCTGATAATATGATAATTCACAGTTATACACCAGTCAAGGCTGCATATTGGTGTTTCAAATGGTAGCATATTAAGGCAATTAGAAATTTAAGAGGGAAATAATGGCAAATGCCTAGCGCTTCATACCTTAAGTTTTAATTTTTGGGGGGTTGGCACAGAGCTAAACAATCTGTGACCACCCTGGTGAGATGCACAAAAATAACTGGGGATGATGGGAACCAAGTAGGAGGAGAGAGATCAGATTTCAAAATCTGGAATTCTTTTGTGCATCAGCCTATGAGAAGAGCTCAAGATAACCCATGTGTTGTAACTCGGAGTGCTGTAATAAGGTACGATACATAATATGTGTGAAGGGCTGTGTGCAACTCAGCCTTAGCCTGCAACAGTGCAGGAGACCAGCAGTGTAAATGTGCAGCTGGATCAGAACAGTGGATGCAGAGGATCAGTAAGGGATGGTGGGCTAGACATAGGCCCATAAAGAAAGCTATAAAATGCCTCAAATTCTCTGGTAATAACTCTAGGAGAAGTTTTGATAAAGTTGTCCATTTCTGATCTGATCGAAGAGACAATATGGAAGGCTTCCTGTTTTCAGAGACGTAAAGCCATAAGACACCCAGACATTCTTCCTTGATCAATATAAGTAGCATGTGTCTTTAAAAATAGAATATTTGGCTTTTTCCCATAAGAGTGCAGTGTATTTGTCACAAAGAGAAATGAATTCTACTCTGAGCTCCTCAGATGACTGAGGACTCAACTGTCGTTCTTCATTCTACCTCTCTGATGTGATTCAAAGATCATCTGATGCAGCAGCAGCTCTGTGCTTCTTCTTTTTAGATGCTAGTCAAATGAATTATCCTCTGATAAAGCATCTTAAAGTGCTCCATTCTTTGTTGCCTCTCTCGATGGAACCTGTGTTATGAAGAATGATGACCCTATTTTTTAATTCTTTAAATAATGTAGTCTTCTTTTAGTAGTTGATTATTTAATTTCCACGTTGTATCCTTATCAGAACCTAATAGAAAACTGTGTCTTAACCATATCAGGGAATGATCTAAAAGGACCTGAGGAGCCATCTCTCATCCCTGTGGGCTATGCAGAGCTCCTTGGCTATAAAAAATATAGTCAATACGAGAAGAACAGCTGTGAGCTGATAAATACTGTAAAATGTATACTCCTCGGATGAGGGATGTAAAATCTGCCAAAGATCACACAGCCTCAAGGAATCAACCATATCTCATATGGCTCGCTGGCCTGGAGGTAATCCAGCTTGCTCTTTACCCATCTTATTTATTTTTATTTATTTATACTGCAATCAGTTTACAACCTTTGAGCCAGAGGCTCATTTCCAAAGGTACCTCGTCAATAGAAGGGAAGATAATACAGATACAAAGACATCCTATAAGCGAGCATAAGCATAAAGAGACAAGCATAACTGGATCAAGGATACAGTATACATTGGTAGTATTATACAGTGCAGGTACAGGTACAATAGATAACAGGGTAGAATACAGGGTTTAGCAGCATAAAGGTATGACATTTGCAAGTTGGCAAGGTGAAACAGTCAAACAGGTTACACGGTATTAGATTACAGAGAACGTTAGGCATGTGAACAGGGACAGTACAGCTGAAGTTTGATTCGGTAACAGTGTTGCATACTAGTAGGACAACATAGCAAGCAGTATCATAAAATGCCATACATGGTTAGTTCTTGACAGTAGCGAGACAGTAGGCAGCGGGATATGGCAGTAATGTAGGTGGTAGAAATAAGGAGGTGAGAGGCAGTTGCAGCCCGGTGGGCAATGTCAGGACAAAGGGTGTTTGTGCATCTGTTATGCACAGGTGCAGCACGCTTGTTGAACAACTTGCTTTTGAGGGCATTTTTGAATTTGGAGATGGTGGGATTTCAGTGATGGCTCGAGGAAGTCGTTGTACCAAGAAGGGCTCTATGGCAGAGACCTCTGTCCAAGTGAGGTCCTAGCTCGAGGAACCAGGAAGGTGGCCTTGCAGGAGGTCCAGTGCTGACTAGGGGCTGGGCTAGGAGGAGGAGGATGTCCAGCCCGGGAGGAGAAAGTCCTAGCAAGGGTTTTTAGATATAAGACAAGTTTAGGTATGCAGCCGTTCGTCAAGGTTTAGCATTGTAGCCAAGTCATAAAGTTGGCAAGTCTGTGTGAGCCTAGGGGCCCCAGTGATAAGCCTGCATGCCTTATTTAGAATGAGGTGGATTTTGTTGAGGGCAGTCGTGTTGGCAGCACACAGACAGGTAGCCCATAGTCAACTAGGGATAGTGTGGAGGATGTAACACTGGCCGGAGGGCATTGGGGGAGACAGTTTTATAGCGGTACAAGATAACAAAGTCGTATATTGGTTGCAGAAGCGAGTGCTTGATGTGGTATGGTAGGTGAGGGCTGAGTCAAACGAGACCCTAGGTACTTATATGAGTGGACTTGCTCCAGTTGCTGTTTGAGCTGAGAGGATACTGGACAGAGGAGTTGTAAGCTTTGTTTTGAGGGTGAGCAAAGAGCATGGATTTAGATTTTTAAGATTTAGGAGCAATCTATGCTCTTTAAACCAGGTTTCAAGCGTCATTATAGGCACATTGTAGGAAACCTGGAGGGAAGAGGGGTTACGGTCGGTGGCAAAGATGGCGGCATCATCTGCGACAGTAGAATGTCCTAGGGCAAGCACTGGGCAGGGTGTAGGTATAGAGCGAGAAGAGAAGGTCCCAGGATGGAGCCCTGTGGAACCCCGAGAGGATCGGTCGGATCGGAAAGTGTCCCACCACTTGACACGTTGGGAGCGGGCGGATAGGTAGCTGGAGCACCAAGCAAGTGGTCCAGTGGCAAAACCAGCATGACAGAGGGCTTCCAGCAGTAGGGGTGGGAGACCGTGTCAAGGCCTTTGATAGGATCGAGGGAACAGCGCC
Source organism: Neoceratodus forsteri (assembly GCA_016271365.2). Lineage (NCBI taxonomy): Eukaryota > Metazoa > Chordata > Ceratodontiformes > Ceratodontidae > Neoceratodus > Neoceratodus forsteri. Next base: position 808,173,499 of record CM057451.1, on the reverse strand, counting down.
TCGCAGGGAGCCAGCGGCCCAAGGAGGAGTGAAGGAAGGATGCTGATTCAATAAGAGCTGTGCTAGTACTGTGTCCTGCATGGAACCGGTTGTTCAGGGCAAAGGATGTTGTATTTGGTCAGGTATTCAGTGATTTGTGTGGCAGCTAGTTTTTCCAGGGCCTTGGAAAGGTGGGAGAATGGAGATCGGTCGTAGTTCCTGCTAGGGACCTGTCGCCCTTTATGGATTGGAGTAACAGTTGCAGTTTTCCATGAGGTGGGAATTGTCCCAGGCAGAGGGATTTGTTGAGAAGGCTGGTGAGTGGGGTGAGGACCTGATCAAGAACCAGCCGGAGAATTCTGTGGTCCAGGTTGTTGTCACGGGACTGTTGCCTTTAGTGCACGGGTCAGGTGCAGTCTGGCTTCCCGGGTAGTTACCCTATGTAGGTAGAAGCAAGGGTGATGGAGGGCAGGGGCAGGTTGGGAGGGAGGTTGGTCAAAGAAGTTACAGGGGAGGATAGGGCTAAGGTCTGTAAAGGTGGTGTTGAGGAGGTTTGCAATGTCGGCGGGCTCTGTGACTGTGGTGTTGTTGGTGGTAATCTGGGAAGGGGGAAGGGAGTGAGTGTTCCCATTCAGTTGTTTGACCTTGTCCCAGAAAGTACCATCTTGTCTAAATCATGGGTAAAAGAGATATTCCAGTCTCCCCCAATTACGACAGGGAGTGAAAGAAAAGGAGCTAAAAGGGTGGCCAGTTTAGTGAAAAAGAGTGTGTCTCCTCATTAGGCCCATAAACATGCTCGGCATGAGTTCCATATGGTCTAACTGACCCTTTACAAAAATGTACCTGCCCTCTGGATCTTGAAGACTCTGAGTGCATTTAAAGTTTGTGCTTTTATGACTCAAAATGGCTACCCCTTTTTTCCTAGTGGCGTCGCCAGCAGCAAATACCTGACCAATACATTCTCTACGAAAAAGAGTACCTTCTGACGTTAATAAGTGTGTTTCTTGCAGAAAACTTATATTACATTTTAAATGTCTCAAGTGCTCAATAATTTGATACCCCTTAACCTTGGAATGAGCACCTTTTACATTCCAGGAGGCATATAGTATACCATGAGACGTGAAAACCTTCAAAACATATTACATAGCTTTGGAGTCCCTTAATATATCTAAATGTCACAGTAACTAGTAGTTTTGTTTTTTATTTAATCATTCAGACATAACCTTTGAGCAAAATGCTCTTTTTCAAAGGTTTCATGTCTTGACAGGAGGACAACACAGAAAGGTAGTTACAGAGTATGGGTGCACAAGTACAGAGACAAAAAATACAATAAATAACAGCAATTGGTCTGACTGTTTACAATTGTAAGCTATCTCATATAGAGGAACAGCATATTGTAGTTAGTACAGCCCAAGGTACATGGTGAGTGCTGTGGGTTTAAGAAACTAATTCAGCAGGAGGTAAAGCAGCCAGGGGAGGCACTGTCGTTATTTCATATAAAGTGGGGGGGTGGGGTGGACTCAACATAGGCTTTCACACCCTGAATGTTAAGGCAGCCAAGTGGAGGCTTTGTTGTTAATTCTAGTCAAGGGCAGGGGGGTAATTTTCTGTGCAGGACTGACCTAGTAGGAACATACTAGAGAGCAATGTGAGGGAGGACCGAACACAGAATAAGAATAAGCTTGGGGGAAGATAGGTGCTTTGAAACAATCACATTTGTGCAGGGTCAATGGCAGGGGAGGGACTTAAAACAGAGTGCTGAGTTAAAGACAGTAGATAGAAGGCTTGTCAACAAGCTGTGGCCATGAAGGCTCAAGTTCAAGGGCTGGCAAGTAGTAGGAGGAAGTAGGAGTTAAACTCAGGGTTACTGGGCAGCAGGGTAACAAATCGGAGAATGCAGCCCAGGAGCAGGCTGACTCCAAGCATTCACCCACTTCCCATCCACCCACCCACCCACAGCATACATCCACTTCGTTGCCCCCTCCCATTTCACAAAGATCAGAGAACTATTGCAACAATTTAATAAAAACATTCATTCAAAACAACCAAACATTCCACCAAATCTACAAACCCACCCCCAGAAGCTTCTTTTAGATAACCCCTCCTACCCCCCCAACCCCAAAATATTAACTTTTAAAAATGTTCCCCCTTCTTGACCCTGAATCCATTATATTCTTTGGGGGGGGGGGTATGGTAGTCCAGGCTAGCTAGTCAGGTCCCCCCGCTCTGATTGAAAACATGCCAAGCAACAGCTAATGCAGTCATCATGTGACCATATTAGCACACGTATGACTAGAAGGCAAACGGGGCTGATTGATCGGCATGTATGGTTATGCTATGTAGGCTGACTAGTCAATGACACAGACCACGCCACCCTCATCTTTCACATCATGCACACCATGCACTGAAACAACCACATGATGACTGTATTAGCTGGTGCTTGATGCATTGCAGGTTAGATGGGGGGGGAGCCCAATTGCCTAACCTACATTTTGGACTACAATGCCTCTCCTCAATATTATGGTTCTGGGGTAAGAAGAGGGGCAATTTCTCAAAATATGATGACACTTTGAGGCCTGGAGCTGAGCAGGCTAGGGAGGGGGAATGTCTAAAAAGATAGTGTTGACTTTTGTCAATGCCAGGTCAGTTATTATTTTTATGTTGGCACGCTTGCGCAGCCAACATCGTGGGACAGTGCAGCTTTGGAGGCGCGGTCGCTGTTGGGTGAATGCAGGGCATGCAGCAGTAGGTGCATCCCACATTCCCCAATCAGCCTGCATGCCGGCGCTACACCATGCATACATAATGTGGCGAGCACATCTAAGAAAAGGTCCTCTGCAATCCAAGCAAAGCTCATCATACACAGTGGTCCTTTTCTTTGCCATGCCTGCCATTATGCATGGTTGATGAGTGCGTGCTGCCTAACTACTGCCGACTTCAGGGGTGCCCAATTACCTATTAGTTAACCCCCACTTTCTTTGTGTGCGATGGGGGAGCCCACTCCGTCCGCATAACTCTAATTGTTGAATGCCGAGAGGGGTGCCCAATCCCCTTGGCTTGCACCTCCCTCCGCTTTCTTTCTGTGCTGATGGGGTGCCCAATCCCGTCTAGCATTTTCTCTTCCCCCATGTTGTGTGCCAATGAGGGTGCCCAATACTCCATCTGCCACAGACCCCCCCCAAACAGTTAGGTGGCAGGCTGGGGCCACCCCAGCATGCCAAATCCCTAACAAAAAAAAAATGTGTCCCACAATGGGGGTTTTCAATTTTTTTTCCTGTAAAATGAAAACGGTCCCTTGTAGTCTGGATGCCCCTTCCCCCACCCGCACCCACCCACTGCGCACCTGCCTCCCTCCCCCTCACCCCATACTTACCTCTGTGAGTGCGGCTGATGATCTTCTTGGACCAGGAACACATCTGCACTCTTCAAAGCCGACCACAAACTGAAGAAATGCTGGTAAGCTGTATAATGGAATGAATAGGGTTTTTTCAACTTTAATGCATATCTCGGGCATTTTTGCAAATTTTGGCCCTAGATTTTCAACATGGGGTTTTTGGGACCCCTTCTCATGAATTCTTGCACTGTCATGGCATTATTTGTTCCTGAAAGGTGATTTCGCAGTCACTGCGCAGAATCACCTTTCAGGACCGAGTAACGAAATGACAGTGCCACTGCTCATGAGAGGGGCTCTCAAAAAGCCTATGTTGCAAGTTTGGTGGGAAAAATCAAAAAAATGACTGTTTTACGAGGGTGCATAGCAACTGCACAATGCACGCTCATAAGTTAGCGCATTCACACTATTTTCATGCCAGATTCTCAGCATTGGCATTTTACCACACCTTCTTGTGAACCGTACAGCTGTCATTTTTCACATCCTGCCCGAAATGTGTTTTTACACTTCCAGCGCAGAACAGCACAGTTGCTGGGCGAAATCAGTGTTTGGGGCACATTATGAAAATGACAGTGACACTGTTCATAAGCAGAGGTTCTAAAATGCCTGTGTTGAAAATTTGGTGACAATACTCCATAAAATGATTTTTACAAGCGTCCGTAGCAACTGCGCAATGCACGCTCATAAGTTAGTGCATTTGCCATATTTTCATGCCACATTCTCAACATTGGCACTTTACCACACCTTCTTGTGAACCATATAGCTGTCATTTTTCACATCCTTGCCAAAATTTGCTTTCGCACTTCTTGCGCAGAATAGCGCGGTCGCGGTGCGAAATCATTGTTTGGGACACATTATGAAAATGACAGTGACACTGTTCATGAGCAGAGGTCCTAAAATGCATGTGTTGAAAATTTGGTGACAATACTCCATAAAATGACTGTGTTACAAGCATGTGTTGCGCAGTTTGCATGCACAATCGTAAGTTCGCAAACTTATATTTTCACTCCACATTTTCAACAGTGCCATTGTTCTACACCTCCTAATGAACAGTGCAGCTGTCACTTTTTACATCCTGACCAAAATCTGTTTTCGCAGTTCCGACGCACAATAGCGCGGTTTCTGTGGAAAGCCCGTGTTCGAGACACATTATGAAAATGGCAGTGACACTGTTCATTAGCAGATGTCCTAAAATGCCAATGTTGAAAATTTAGGGATGAAAGTCAATAAAATGAGTGTTTTACAAGTGCGCATTATGCAATTTGCACGCATGCTCGTGAATTTGTAATACTTTCACTACAGCTGTTACTCATTGCCATTTTTCTATACCTCCATATGAATAGTACAGCTGGCTGAAATGTGTTTTCGCACGTCCGGTTCAGGATTGCACAGTCACTGTGTGAAATTACTTTTCAGGACACTTTCAGGAAATGACAGTGACACTGTTCATCAGCAGAGGTCCTAAAATGCCTGTGCTGAAAATTTGGTGGCGAAAGTCCAGACAATGACTGTGTTGCAAGCGTGCATTGCGCAGTTTCCACGCATCCTTGTAACTTTGTCAATCTGCAATATTTTCATGCCACATTTTCACCACTGGCATTTGTGCACACCTCATTATCAACAGTCCAGCTGCCATTTTCCACAGCCTGCCCAAAACGTGTTTCCGCAGCTCTGCCATACAGTGGCGTACTCGCTGTACAAAATCACCTTTTGGGACACATTAACAAACTCACAGAGCTATGCCTCTCCACCTCCGCCACTGCCAATGCCAGCGCAACAACATTCGGCATCAACAAATGCTTGTTTTATTTCACCGAGATTGATGTCTAGGAGGATGGGTGGAGGGAGGCTGGAAAAATGACTGGAGTTTTGAGGTATCTAACCACACCCCAGGTATCGGGATAATTGTTTTCAGAAAGTTCAAAAACAATTCTGAAAATTTACCCCAGAGTGGATCTAGCTGAGCTATCAGGTAAAACAAGAATGATATGAATTTTGCACTGTCCATGCAACTGTAATCAGAACACATAAAATTAATTTACTTTGGTTTCTAGTGGATCTTTTTCAATAAGATGATTCTCTCATTTTGCTAACCAGCTATCAAAAGATAAGAAAGCATCACATATATAATGATGACTACGAACACACCTCCGCTGCATGTGCACATGCTGATAACTGTGTAACTAGCCTCTTTCTTCATCCAGCTCAAGGCAAATCACTAAAGAGCAGTTAGAGGGTTTACCATGACCCTGAGAGTGGTTCTCTAGTACGCTCCAGCTTGGAGACAGGGTGTCTGCAGTTTGTGCCTAGAGTATCCTGACTTAGCCAGAAGTGGAAAACTTGTACATGAATATTCAAGGCCCTATCCTTCTCCCTTTGCCCCATAACAGGGGAAGGCAAACTGTGGGTCTGGGAAGAAGAGAAGAGAAGCGGAAGCAGTGCTGTGAAGACCAGAGGTACAGAGGAAGTGTCCAGTCTCTCTGGCTGTGACCAAGCCGAGGGAACCCACAGGCTCAGGGATGGTGGCAGAGTCCCTAAGTATGGGTGGCACTGGTCCCCTCCAGTGAGGGCTCTGGAGGCTCCGGATCCAGTTGAGGTCACGGAGCAGAATCCCCCTCTGGACATCAAATAAGAAGTCCTGCCTGTGAGATGTGAAAGATCGAGTAACTGGATGGCACATGGGAGTAATGGAGAGTCACCCCTCAAGGAAGGTCACTGGGATCTATAAGGATCCACTCCCATTATCTGTACACAAAAGAGGGAGCAGATCTGTATGTTAACCTTCATTAACTTGCCCTTTGGAAATTAAAAACCTAGGCAGTAATTTGTAATTATGTAACTCCCTGGGGAGGTGCCCCAAATGAAGGACATCAGGTGGTGGGGGCCTGATAAGAGTAGGGTCGGTAAGTTGCCAGGATGAACTATTAAAACAGGTATGTTGTAAATTCCAGCTTAGCCAGCGAAGTTGGTGCTGTACACAAAATTGTTTTTATTTCCTGGTCCACTGTACACTTCACTTGGCAAAGTTTTCATTGACAAAATAAAGAAAAACCTTCCCCCCACATGTAGCACCCCTACCACCTTCCTCCTCAAGCCCTAGCCATAAAGAATGTCCTTATTCCCCACCCTGTAGTCTCCATTTCCCCCTCCCCAACCCCTCCAGAGTTGTGTAATAATCATTTGCCACCCCATACCTTTTCTCCCACCCTTGTATCAATCTCCCACCCTCCTCCCCCAGTCCTGATAATTTAATTTGAGTTTTCCCCATACCCCGACCTTCTCCCCCATGCCACACTGAAAGTATGCTGAAGATTATTGATGGCAAGAATGGCAGAGGGCAGGCTCGACACAGAACCTCCTTTCACTACCTCGATGGGCCACTGTCTGACTGAATTAAAAAGAGTGCATTCATAATAATCAGTTGTTGCGAAGAGTGCATGCTGTTTCATTCAGATAGCAGCAGGCCAAGATGGTGAGAGGAGGGTCTGTGCTGCCCACATCCTGTTATATACCTGTCATCTATCATCTTCCATATCCTTTCAGGGTGGCATGAAGGGTAAAAGGATGTAATAATTGGGTGCCCAAAATGTGGGGGGAAGGGATTAACTGAATTTAACTGGTCAGTGTTAGGGGGATTGGGTGTAGGATTGATTCGAAGGTGGGTGGAAGGGTACTTGGTGGCAAATAATTATTACAGTTAATGTCACTGAGGATGGGGAAGCAGGGTGGGATTAGGTGTTATGAGAATAAGGGAGAGTGAAGTTTCTTTATTAATGATCAGAACAGGGGACAGAAGGGTGGCAAGTGTACTATGAGGAACAATGATTATGCAAAGTGGCACTTTACTGGCAAAGTGTCTCTTCACCAGGGAAAGTGGGTAATTCAATGGTCAAAGTGCATCATGTAGTGCATACTTTACCAGCAGAGTACCACTTTATGAAGTCTCCACCCAGAAAAAGTGCCCACTTGGCCATGCAAAGAATGACACAAAATATCACTTTGCACTATGTGAAGTAATGGCACTTTCCACAGTTTTTAAGGAAGCCAAGTTTGTTGGCTATGCAAGCTAAGCTTGCTACCCCCCCTCCACCCTAACTACCTCTTACACTACCACTCCACAAAGGTCTAGATTAAGGAGTATTACAAGGCTTTTCTGACATGCCTTAACTGTCTTTAAGGTGGTTATAACTTATGCCTTCTTGGGTATCTCCTGCAATGTGGTTTGTTATTTTGTCATCAAGTTACAGTTGCTGTATTTATGCTGCTACGCAGTTCGCGTATTTGACCCCACTATACAACCTTATTGTATTTATAGTTGGACATTTGCTCATGTACCCTGGACATCTTGTATAGCATTTGCTATTTCTGAATTGCTCTCCCTGCCTCCCCCCACACACACACACAGACACATGGTAGCAACTGGAAATTAACCCTTCCTGGACTGTGCTTGCTCGCCTGTTTCAAATAAATAAATACATTATGATATGGTTATTAGGAACTTGTGAATAATTTAAATACACATCTGACTTGTATAAGAAGGGACAAATATTTAACTAGTTGTTACTCATGTTAAAATAGTGTTAAAAAAGGGTTTAGAAGCCTTTCCTCCTACTAGGTATTCAGAGCTAGATCCATGGCTACCCATCTTCTCCACTGTCCTTTCTGTCCCCACCTCTGTCTTGTCCTATGCAAATTATTTTTATTTATTTATTTATTAGCTTTTGTTGACCAGGTAAGCACACTAGACAAAATAATTGCCTATTTTCAGGTACGACGCGGGAGAGTACAAAGAGGTACAAAGTCCATACGAAGAACAATATTTTTTCCATAAGAACAGTTGCCAGTTCCCATATGTGTGTTTTTGAATGTGCTTCCCCTTCCTAGCTTATCTTTCCCTGACTGCAAAAATGCATATATCTTAAGAGGCGGCAAAAGGAGGCAATAATCCAGGGCAGTCAACATATACATGGGGGCTGACCAGAGAGCAATACAGCAGCAGCCTCACCTCCCTCCTCCTGATAGTGATGCCCCTCCTTATGCACCCAACCATATCACTTGCCCTGTCCACGGCCTTATCACACTGTGCTGCCACCTTGAGGCCTTCTGATATAATAAGCCCAGGGTCCCTTTCCTGTCTAGTGACAGCCAGTTCCTCCCCCAGTCATACACTCTGCACTGGGGCTCCTATGTCTTATGTGTATGAATTTGCACTTTTGGCATTAAACCCCAACTGCTATGTCAGCAATCACTCCTCAGGTTTCCCTAGATCCTTATGCATTTTCTCAATCCTCTTTTGAGTGCCACCATATTCCAAATTTTGGTGTCTCCTGAAAACAGGCATACCTTACCTTCCAGTTCTTCTGCAATATCCCCTATGAAGAAATTGAAAAGGTCCCAGTAACAATTCCTGTGGTATTCTTTGGGTATAGAAGTAATTTTGTCTGTCACTGTAAAAGTAATTTAACATAATAGTCTACTATGTCCTCTGGTGAAATGGGATCCAGTTTTTGGTTACAGATCCATTTGTCTTTTTAGTATCTCTACTTATATTTTAAAAATCAGTGACAGACCACCACAGTTCACCTTCTCCCTAGGCTAACCATATCGAGCTCCTTGAACCTGTTGTCCTAGCTCCCTTCTGGCCAACAGGGCACCTGTTGGAATGTGACCATCATTAGGGTGCAACAAGGGGAAATTCACCATCCCCCCGAGGTCCACCCCTACAGTTAGAATAATTAGAAGGGGAGTGTGGGAGTGTGGGGGCACAGCCCCCCTGCAAAAATAGGGAATTATAAAATCAGGACTTGGCACCCTAATGACTGGGCATGTTCCGATGGGCACATTCCGAGGGTGGAACTGTCATAGCTAATTCCCTTCAAACCCAAGAGCCTTTGATGGCCTTGTCTGGAGTGACAGCAAAAACCCAGGTTAGTGCCAGCGCTAATCTTTGAATATGGGACCTTTAATGTTAAATCCCAATATTTTCACCCTGACAACTTTGAGACCGTTCCATGATGCCTGATAGACTCTTCCCTTGATGTAGGGGCCAGAGGGCCCTGGGCATCTGCTTCTGCAGACAAACAGAAGCACAGGGTCCAAATGGATCTTTGTTTCCACACACGATTCCAGTATCATAAAATGCAGGGAAATTCATTGCGACAAACTAAGTTAATGCAGAGATTTGGGTTTAAAAGAACTAAAAGCTCAGAAAGTAGGGAAATAAAAACATTGGGGTTTGGAGTCTCAGGAGTCTTGGCGAGTCAGTGGTGTGGTGTTCCTTGGAGCTGGCAACACTAATGCCCACCCCATCCCCTGAGTGAACAGGGGTTGGCAACCCTAATACCTACACCTCCTCTGAGCAAACAAAGTTATACATGATCTCTTGCTTCACAGGCCCTACAAGAAGAAAATTATGACCAACTCTTTTGGCCCCATGTGGTGAGCCATACTTCTCTGCCTCCAAACTGTACATGACTATGAGGCATGGGCTTGGACCTGTACCTTGTGTTTAGGCAGGAGGTTTGGGTTGGGGAGGGGGTGAGCATGAGGGTTGGCAACCCCAAGAGACACCGTACTATTGATTCTCCAGGATTCCTGAGACTCTAAACTGTAATGTTAACATTTTCCTACTCTGTGTGCTTTGATTTTTTTTGTGTGTGTGTGTGTGTGTGTGTGTGTATCTGGATATCTATATAGATACAAATATATATTTAGGTTTGAGTAGGCACTTTAATGTTAAACCTCAATATCTGCACTTTAATAACTTTGCAACCGTTCAATGGATTTGTACAAAATTTTGCATGCACAGTCTTGTGTGGTATATCTCTTGACAGGCCAAGTTTCTTTTCAGTTGGATTTTCAGATTTTGAGTTGCACATACTGTAGTGCAAAATTGTTAACATTAGCCTTTTTGTGCCCTTTTTACGTTCGCTTGCGCGCATGCGCAAGGAATGTTTTGGGAGAGTAGCACACTTGGAGGTGTGCCTCTCCCATCCAATGCACTGCTCCCTTGAGCAGGCATTATGGTCCTGCACCAATGGGTGCCAGAGTTCAGTATGACAGCGGTGTTCCTCTGCTTCAAAGGAAAGCACCACTGCCATACTGAGCGCCACCGTCACGACGTCCCCCCCTCACATCACGCGTTGCCCCCCCACGCGTGTCATGCACCCCCCACAGCTTTGGTGCCGCAAACTTTGTTTGCGGCGAAGTGCCCAATCTCCCGATCAGCTCACGGCCCCCTCCCGCATAGTTTGCGAAGGGTGCCGAATCCCCACCAGCTCCTCACCCCCAGTCATCTTGTGCCACGCTGGGAGCTCCACCCCAGCTGGCAAACGGGTCCCATCGTCTTTTTTAAACACCTGTAAAATAAAAACGGTCCCAGCGTGTCTCCTAGTCCCCCTCCCACAACCGCACCCACCCACTGCAGCACCCAGCCTCCCACCCCCACCCCATGCCTCCGGACTCCAGCGTGATCTTGATTGGACTGGGAACACGTCTGCACTCTTCAAAGCACGCGTTAACTGAGGAAATGCCGGTAAGCTGTATAATGGGCTAGATAGGGGGGTTTCAACTTTATTGCATATCTCAGTCATTTTTTGGAATGTTTGCACCAAATTTTCAACATGGGGTTTTTGGGACCCCATCTCATGAATGATGTCACTGTCATGGCATTATTCAGGCCCGAAGGGTGATTTCGAGGCACTGCGCAGTCACTGCACAAAATCACCCTTCAGCCTTGAATAAAGCCATGACAGTGAAATCATTCATGAGAAGGGATCCCAAAAACCCCATGTTGAAAATTTGGTGCAAAAATTCCAAAAAATGACTGTTTTACGAGTGTGCATTGCACAGTTCCTACGCAGGCTCGTAAGTTCACGAATTTTCAATATTTTCACTCCAGATTTTCAACATTGCCATTTTACCACACCTCCTTATGAGCACTGCAGCTGTCATTTTTCACATCTTGCCCAAAATGTGTTTCCGGCCATGTAGCGCACAATGGCACAGTCAGTGTGCGAACTCAGTGTATGGGACACATTAAGAAAATCACAGTGTCACTGTTCATGAGCAGAGATCTTAAAATGGCTATGTTGAAGAATTGGCAAAAAATCACAAATAACTGTTTCTGACGTGTATTGTGCGGTTCCTCGCACACTTTCATTAAGTTCTTCAATTCCAATATTTTCCTCCAGATTTTCAACATTGCCATTTTACCACACCTCCTTATCGCACTGCAGCTGTCATTTTCACATTCTGCCCAAAACATGTTTCCACCCATGTAGGTGCACAATGGCGCAGTCGGTGTGCAAAATCAATGTATGGGACACAGTAAGAAAATCACAGTGACACTGTTCATTAGCAGAGGTTTTAAAATGGCAATGTTGAAAATTTGGTGAAAAATTCCTAAAATGACTGTTTATGAGCATGTGTTGCACAGTTCCACATGCGCTTTCGTAGGTTTGCGAATTTTCAATATTTCCACTCAGATTTTCAACATTGGCATTTTACCACACTTCCTTATGAGCAGTACAGCTGTCATTTTTCACATCCTGCCCAAAACATGTTTCCACCTATGTAGCGCAAATGGGGTAACAAAAAGGTCATGCTGACAATTTATTGTGCAAATACCAGCAATCGCACAGGGCATTAGGGTAAAGCACCATACATGCCAAACACCACTGCAAATACCTGCAAGTGAACATTCGGCATTGACAAATGCTTGTTTTGTCATCATGCTGCACCCAGATGGTTTGGAATTTTAGTCTGAAATTTTCAGGGTAAAGGGTTTGACCAACAGAAGTACCTTTCACTGGTTTAGTGAAACAATATTTATTCTTTCCAAAGTTATTTAACTTTAAAGTTTTGGGTTCTAAGGTTTCTCAATAGTCTTTTAGAAAGCTTCCTGGAATGACAAAGGAATTTGGTCTCATAAAAAAGGATTCCTTTTCTTAAGGGGTCAATCCTTTCTCATGAGAAACATTTTTTTTTCCTTGAGCCACCATCTTGTTTTCCATTTTGTCAAATCAAATAGTTGTATAACTCACTAAAATGATGCCTTCCATAGACACCAAAACATGTATCCTGCTCATCATGACTTCATTAGATGGACTCTTTATTTATTTTTACTATTGAAATGCCCCAGGAATGTGATTTTTTCAATATTTAAATCCCATTTTGTGACTCGCTAAGTTCCATTTTCGTGAATCCTTTTTCATTCTCACAAAAAAAGAAATTGGCTCATGAAATTTAAAAATCTTTTTTTCGAGAGATGGTACAGTGATACCCCCACCCTCCAACTGTATGCAAATCACTAGCAGTCCCAAAATGTATATCCTTGGTGACTAGTGGCACTGCCCACCATACAATCCCCAAATTATTTGTAATTATATCCCCAGTGGTGGCCACTGGTACTCACCCTTTCATGTAACTGTTAAGCTGCAGATCAGAAAACAAAATAGAGATCAAGGCAGCTAAATGAATGAGTCAGAGCCAAAGCAAAAATTGTGTGCTTACAGAGGCAGAAGAAAGCTCAGCATCATGGTCATCAGCATGCATATGGAGCCATCCAAGAGTAGAGGTTCAATATCAATACCAATTACTTTATTAGGTAATAAAACAATAAAAGTTCACCAGCAGCAGTTTGGATAGACACAGCAGATAGCAAGGTGAGGATACACCCCCTCCACAACGTAACAGTCAAACGTTTTCACATAAACCTTGCTTTTTAAAGGCTAAATGAAAACTAGTTCAGTGTGTGTTTTAACTACAACAATTTAAGTCACAGTGCACCTAATTAAAACCAGCAAAACATGCTCAAGTAAAATACAATATATATACTAAAGTAGATGCACACACACACACATATATATGTATATATACACACAAACACACTCCCATGAAAACACTAAATCACTGAATCCCATTCACATTTGTGGATGCCAATATATTGCTAGATTCATAAACAATCAGATATCAAAATGTATAAACCATAGCCTATTATTGAAACGTTTACTAATAATGGAATAGATATTGAGAAGATATCTAATGATAAATAACATGCTAAATTATGTAAAAATGGATATAAAAGAAATAGAAAAAGTAAAAGGAAAAGAAAAGGGGTGAAAAAAGAGGAAGTAAAAAAGGAATGTAGGACAGGTAGGGGTAGGGAAAAAGGACAGACAACAAAAGCATAATAGGGTAATCCCATATCTGATATTAATAATTCATCGTGGCAAGGTGACAAGTTTCTATAAATGCATCTAGTCACAACAGATAAAATATTCAAGTTGAATATTATAAATATTATGGAATTATTTTTAGATAAATAATATGCCTCATAAGAATTATAAATATATATATATGTATATATATATATATATACACACACACACACATATATATATATATATATATATATACACACACACACACATATACAAGAGAAAAGGGGAGAAATGAAAAGGAAGGGGGGAAGGGAGGGAAAGGGGAACAAAAAAAGGGAAATTATTGGTACATGAACCCCATATCCAATACGTACACTCATCCATGATGCAGCTATATCTCACTTTCAAATTTACAAATTATTTTCAGAATTTTCCATAATTGCATTAGATAAGAAAATCAAACTAAAAATATATATATATTAATTATTGCATAAGAATTTACTACAGAGCTAAAATAAACTTTAGGCATGTTATTTACCATTAAATATCTTTTTACTATCTATTCCATTATTAGCAAATGTTTTAATAATAGAATGTAGTTTATACATTTTGATATCTGATTATTTATGAATTTAACAATTAATTGGTGTCCACAAATGTGCATGGGAATTCAGTGCCTTAGTGGATAGATGGGAGTGTATATATATTTGTGTGTGCATCGCTTTACTATGTATTGTATTTTGCTTGAGCATGTTTTGCTGGTTTTAATTAGGTGCACTGTCCCTTTAATGATTGAAGTTGAAACTTGCACTGAGATAGCTCTCATTCAACCTTGAAAAAGCATGGTTTGTTATGCTTGGGTTATGCCCCTTATCGTCCCACATACACCTCACACTGTATCCCTGGTCTATTGTACTGTGATACTGCTGTTTTGCGCTAACAATGTAGATATGGGCGTCCATCGTATACACATGAGTGCTAGGAATGTGCTTTGCTGCTAAGATATGCTAATATTGTCATGCATGATTCATTATAACTTACTATAATACATTCTTCTAGATTAGTTTGTCCTTCATAGATATTCCATTTATTATCTACCCTATTACTGATATGATGACTCTGAGGGATCATCAGTGAGTATTGTATACTTATATATTCTCATATAATTATATGTAGTGGGCATTTTACACTCAGGCAGATATGCCACATGTAATAGGGCCCTGTCACCATCAGTTCTCTTTGTCTAAGCAAGCTGACACACAGAGAGAAAGCCTTTGTTATGTCTATGTTTTATACTGTATGTAAGCAAGAAATGCTGCGTGTAGTTTGAACCAGTCAGCATTTCTTTTGTCTAAGCTATAATGCTAATGAATGCATATTCTGTCTCAAATGATACTCATTAGTAATTCTGTCTCATAAGTCATTATCCAGTGGAGAATGACTTAGGACCATACATATTGTTCCTCATATCTGTAACTATGAGATAATCTCTGTTGCTGTGCTGTTATCTGTAGTATATAGTTGTCTCCAACCCACTGTAGCTCTCTCTGGACACTACTAGTTCAGCTCTAGAAGAATTAGTACTCTCTGGCAGACAGCTGAAGAGTTGGGGGAGAGAGACAAGACCTTAGAGAACCTAAGATCTACAATCCTGGAGATTATGTACATTCTTCAGACTAGTGGTGAGAAACCCATCTCCCTTGTGATTTTCTTTGTCACATGTTTGGCGTAAGTAGTATAATAAACTTCATTAGCACTTCTTGCTTGTTTATGAATGTTTCTTGGCAGACTCCGAGACACAGGAATCTGTATTATTATTATTTACTCTACACACCAAGAGTGTTTAGATTACAGGTTTACATAAAAATGTTTGGCTGTTATGTTGGGAGTGTGTCCTCACCTTGCTACCTGCTGTATGCATCCAAACTGCTGCTGGTGAACTTTTATCATTTTATTACATAATAAAGGAACTGGTATTGGAATTGAACATCTACTTTTGGATGGCTCCTTATGCAGGGTAGTGACCATGATGCTGAGCTTTCTTATGTCTCTAGAAGTACACCATTTTTACTTTGGCTCTGGCTCATTTGTTTAGCCACCTTAGTCTCTGTTTTGTGCTCTCATTGTGTTTGGCGTGCTTCTCATATCACCACCCTCTCCAGCCTAATATGTCTGCAACTAACACCGTACACAACAGCAGGGACCCCCCTGTCCCCCATGCATTATCTAGTTAATTTGTGGACTCATTATTTTTTTGTGAAGGTGACGTTAACCCACTTTTGAATTAACTTTCAGGCCAAGAAAAATCGCTGGTCCCACCCCTGCAATGATCATTGTAAACCAACCCACTGATATAGGAACTGCATTCATTCAGCTAGAAAAGGTAGCGTTGAAAGCCCAATGACTGTACTGGCAATGAGTTACATTAACAGCGTATTTGGAAGTGAAGAGAGCACTTAGGGGCTTACGCTTTTCAAGCAACCAGCATTTGACACAGAGACAGATAATTTTCTAGCAGGCTGTCAAAAATTGCTACTCGGTTACTCAGAAGGGCTGATTGAATACATTTTAAAGGATGCAAAGAGTGAGGAATGCGACATTAAAGCTGAACCTTTGCAGAAGGAGGAAATAGCAAGTATATACTCCACATATCCAGAATACCCAATATATGAAAATAACTTGAGGATGCTATCCTTAAACAGGATATGAGAATCAAAAAAGTTAAAATGAATAAATTTGACAGGGACAGTGCAGATTATGCAGAGGGCAGAATATTTAATTTGAAAGGTCAGATCAAACCTTTAAAGTTAATTTTGAAAAACACCAGACATCAGAAACATCCACAATATACATCGATTTCAGAAGATGTTTGTACAAGTTGATCAGATTCTGATAATGCCTCAAACAATCCTTTTTTGGGCATCAGTGGGGAGGAGCTCCAACCAAATCAGGAAACATACTGAATCAAGAGACAACAACTAGGAACCTAGGTACAAGATATGACCCCCCATCAAATAGAGGAACAGCAACAACAACTTCAGCTGCTGGAACAACCATTAAGCCGTAGCTCATGAATAGCCAGATTCTGAGAAGATCTATCAGGAGAGGCACAAGAGGAAAAGAAAGACATAACAAGGTGAGAGGCGATGTACTGGAGAGAAGCAATGTACCACAGATGTGTGAGAGGGAACCATCAGAGGAGATGAGGACGGGGCATAGATATTAAGTACCTTTTTGGTGGTAAACATTTCTGATTACCAACTTTTGTAAAAGAAACACAATGTGCTACAGAATGGCTTATCTTTTGTGCCCACAGAGGATCTAAATCATTTTGATACTACTGTTGACTTTCATAAATTTATGAGGAAACTACATCATCAAGCCTGCTTTGCTATAGATATGGTCTCTACGGAACAGGATGTTACTACAACTACTGATGTCACACTTCCAATATCTGATTCAGAAAATAGTAATGATATCCAAAAGGCTTTTTTCCATAGTCCACCTTCATGCCTCCACTGAACAGTACAGTTTCTGAATTCAAACTAGTCTGTTCACAGGACTTGGAGAATTTAGAGATTCTGCCTGCAGGATTCTATAGCTGCACTCATGAAGAGAAAGCAGCAACAGAGAAACTGAAAAACAACAACATAATTATCATTGAGCCTGCAGATAAAAGCAGATCAATTGTTGTAATGAATAAGACTGATTATGAAGTTGAAAAGTTAAAGTAATTATTTGATTCAGAGTTCTATGATCCTCTCCAACATGATCTTATGGCAATACACAAATGGAAAATGTGTTTTATTTTGTATGAAGCATTACAAACCAACTTAATAGATCATAACACCTAATAATTCCTTACAGTTTTACATCCTATTCGTCCATCCATTTATGGACGTTCTAAAATTCATAAACACCTTTACCAGCCACTAGTTAGAGATATAGTAGTTAGTATTGGCTCTATCACTGAGCCTTTGGCAAAATATGTGGATAGTCACATCAAACCAGTAACTGTACAGACTAGATCATATTTGAGAAATACTATGCATCTGCTCAATATTTTGAATGACATGGAGATCAAACTGAACCTGTATTATGTAACAATGGATGTAAAATCCTTATATACAAGTATCCCATGTCACGAAGTGAAGGAGGCTTTATGGGAATCCTTGTATCATACCTTGTATGAAAAATCTACATTGGGATCTGCCATAGTGGAATTTGTTTTAACTCTTACAGAAAAAATCTCACTTGTAACTCATTTCTGTTTAAATACAAGATGTATCTTCAGAAGAAAGGTACAGAAATGGGGGCTGCTATGGCTCTAAATTATGTTATTATTTATTTAGCGAAATGACCAACAAATCAACAGCTTACAAATGTATAACTGGTTTATGTAGCATGTTTACATAATGCAAGAAAACATTCACTTAATTAACACACATTTAAAAACTGCTTAGTAAACATGCAGAACAGGTCAGTCCTAAATATATACAGTAATTTTAATGCAGGACTTTTTTTTTTTTTACGGCTGTGGGAGGAGCCTACAGCCATTTTGGGCTTGATTGTAGCTTACAAAAATGGCTGATCATGAAACATTCTGTTGGACTTTTGGAAGTATCCTTCCAAAAGTCCAACAGAGCTTGAAACACTCCACCATGATCAGCCACTATGGAATAACAGCCACACTGTTTTGGCTGTTACTTCTGCATTCCGGGCAAGAATTACACGTGCATGACTCACGGGCATGTGTAGTTCCACTGGCGCTGCCTTGTTCTGAATGGCAAAATGCTATTAACTGCAACTACACATGCACGAGTGCCACACATATGCAGTCATGTCACCATCATTAGCACAGGCAGGAAAGAAAAACCTCCCACTAACTGTTGCCCCACTAACTCATGTGGCACACTGGGAGCCCACCCCAGTGTGTCCAAATGTATTTATTTATTTACCCTGCACTGGCATCATGTTGCCCAATCCCTGTGTCGGCATTATGTGCCCCCCTCCCAACTCATGTGGCACACTGGGAGCCCACTCCAGTGTGCCTAAATGTATGTTTTTTCTTTTCACCCTGCCAACATCGGGGCACCCAGTCCCTGTGTCAGCTTCATGTACCCACCCCCCAACATATGTGACACACTGGCAGCCCACGCCAGTGTGCCCAAATGTATGTTTTTTCCCTGTAAATAAGAAAAATCTTCCTGACATTTTGTTTTACCAGTAAAACAGAGAGCTGTCCCTGGTCATTGCCCCAGTCCCCATCCCCCATCTCCACCCTCCCACTGAGCACCCATCTCCTCTTACCCCCCCCCCACTTACTTACCTCCAGAGGTCAACCCTGTCATCTTCTCTGGACCGGGACATGTCTGCACTCTTCAAAGCTGAACCGCAAACTGAAGAATCAAAGGTAAATGACGTTCAATAGGGTTTTCAACTTAAGTTGATAAAGCAGCCATTTTTTGGAATTTTGGCCCCAAATTTTCAACATGGGGTTCTTGGGATCCTACCTTATGAACAGTGTCACTGTCATTTTGTTACTCAGTCCCAAAAGGTGTTTCACATTCACTGCATAGAATCACCTTTCAGGTACTATTAATGAAATGACAGTGCCACTGTTCATGAGGTGGGGTCACACAAAAAAACATGTTGCAAATTTGGTGAAAAAAAATCCAAAAAATGATTGTTTTACGAGCGTGTGTTGTGCAGTTTCTATGCACGCTTCTAACTTCACCAATTTTTTAAGTTTTCACTCCAGATTTTCAACTTTGCCATTTTTGCACACCTCCTCTTAAACAGTACAGCTGTCATTTTTCATATCTTGCCCGGAATGTGTTTTCTCACCTGTGGCACAGAATGGCATGGTCACTCTGTGAAATCATCTTTCAGGACAAGTGAACAAAATGACACTGGCACTCTTCACGAGGAGGGGTCCCAAAATGGCCATGTTGAAAATGTGGTGCTACATCTCCAAGAAATGGCCACGCTACAGCCGGGCATTCAATAATTCCCATGCACATGTGTAACTTTTGTCACTGGGCAGCTCATCACAGCCGTATCGGCTCTGGCTAGAGTTTGTTGAACTCTGCTTCAAATGAGGTTATTATGGAAATTCCTATCCTGTTAGAAACTGCATATTGTGGTGGTTGGATGTTCTGGGAGCAGTTTGATGAGTGAATTCTGATATTAAAAGTGTGACAGAGGCCGGCCCGGTGGCACAGAGGGCTGAGGCGCTGGTGCCTTACCTCAAACCATGCTGGCGACCCGGGTTCGGGAACGGACTCGGGTCACTGGGGGTCAGCAGGCGACAGGAGAGGATTGAGCATCCTAAGGACTGCTCTCCTCCCCGAGGGTGGGTTAGGGTCATGTCTCGCTCTGTAGCAGCCCCTGGTGGAGACTGGAGGCACTACAAGAAGCGGCCCGACGTCAGGGAAAAACCAGAAAAAGGCGAAAAATGGCGTCCAAGCGACCGGATGGCGGACGCCTGGACCCCCCACCTCCATGGAACCCCCAAAGAGCCAGGGGAGTACCGAACCCCAGCAGCATCAGGGCCGAGAGCAAGAATGCCTGAAGGCTATTTCCCTTCGGAAGGAGGGGACCCGTCCGACAAAGGGTTACGTCAGGCTACCCTGGTCGGCTGCGATCTGGGATCAGGGGAAGCTGGCATTGGGGAGGGTTCAGAATGGAGACACGGTGGGGTAAGTCCTTGGCAGAAGGCCTGAAGGAGAGGCCGGTCGGATGTAGGGAGGCGATAAACAAATAATGCAAAAAAAAAGTGTGACAGGAGCTGGAAATGTTCTGTACAATCTTTTCTCCAAGCTGCATGCTTTCATCTTGGCACAGCTGTGTCTTGAAGTTCAGTTCCTCATCGCCAGCATGGCAATGATTTCCCAGATTAGATTCCAAAACTGGTCCATGATTTGCTTCAGCTGCTGATTCTTCTGTTTGAGTTTCTTGTTGACTTCCACTATCATCCACCTCTCTTCTTCACTGCCAAAGAAAAGTTGGATGGCTGCACTTCGATCATCATGCTTCAAGTCATCCTCCTCAAAGAATGGAATAAGTTACTCAGTTGGGATGGTTTCAAGCCCAGCATAATTCTCATTGTATTTCTCATAGACCAACCTCGGCTTCCTAAAGAGCATGGACTACTGGCAGAGGTATTCCTACAGCTTTCCCAGTCTGTCCTGGTGTGTGCCTGTGTGATAGGTTACACCATTCAGCAACTGCATATTCTGCAAAAGCTGAAATATCTCCATAGTGCTAAACACTTTGGACCCTATGAGCAAATGGGCAGGATATACACCACCAGAGGCACTTATCCCACCTACATAGCTCCGCACCTTTGGACAGGTACATACTCGCCAGTATTCACTACCGGACACCACCTGTCCACAGCCCCACCACCCGGCATGCAGGCCTGCACAGGGTGGCTGAGAGGGGGCGCATAGTGGACCCAGCCAGGCATCCAATCAGATGTCCACCCTGGGTCCCAAGTGGATCACTTGTGGAGCACACACGCAGCTGGGTGCAGGTCTGGAGGTGCAAATTGCACCTGCGGACACCCAGACCCATGTTGCAATGCCCTTTCAGTTGCTGGACCACTGGACAAGGTTCTGGAGCATGGGGTCCTCCCACCACCCACCTCCCCATCACATGGTACCCACCGGCACCCATGTAGCAAGGTGCCCCCAACACCCTCTGGCACTGGACCTGCTACACATGGTTGACCCCCAAACTCGGTACCTTCAACCCACCATCAATGTCCAGTAGTGCCCCCATGGAGCACCGACCACCCCCTACAATACCTGCAGTGTTGGTGCCATGGTCAGAGATGGCCAGCAGCACAGCCCTCCACACACCTCCATAGCAACTGGCCATCTGACATACGTGGGTGCACATCGGCTATGCACACTTGCGTATGTCAGATGATTGGTGGCCATGAAGGTGTGCAGAGGGCTGTGCTGCTAGTTGTCTGTGACTGTGGCACTGACACTGCAGGTATGGAGGGGTGGTGCTGTGGGGGGGCACCACTGAACACTGAAAGTGGGTTGGGTACCAGGTTCGAGGGTCTGCCATGTGTGGCCAGTCCGGGAACCAACAGGTGTTGGAAGAAGTCAGCCTGTCCATCACATCAGGGACCAAGCATACGGGGGCCATATACAGCACAGTGATGCGGTGAGCATGTGTGGGGAGGGGGGACACATGGTACTATAGGGTTGGGGCTGGCCCATAATGGGGGGGCATGGCGTGGCACTGCCATTATGGACACAGCTTTCCATTGACTGGGTAGTCACTCAGTCAGCTGACCCGACCCCCACCAGCAGCCTAGTGGGCTGGAGCATCATGGGAATCAATGTCCCTGTTCCACCGCGACCAGCAGGCCATGTCTTAGGGGGTGTATAGTGGGTAACAGCAGGGTCCTGTCTGCTGTAACCTGTTCTGCACTTTGCTTCCTCCTGCAACCAGCACTACACACCTTTGTGACTGGCACAAAGTGCCATTCCACCCCCGGCATGCCCCCACCTGCCCTAATGCATTGCTGTCCATGCTGCCAGGGATCAGGCGCATAACTGTGTTGTGTCTGGTTTGTGATTGCTGCGTGGGGTCTGTGGGACCCAGCTCCATGACATTCACACATATCAATGTCAGTGTGCCCAGTTTCCATGGTGTGTTGGCATTGTGCATAGGGCCCAATGTCCTTCACTGTTTCTTGACTGATGTGACAGAGGAAAGCTATGTTCACCTCACGTCCTTCTTGAACCTGCTGGTTTGAAAAATCTCCAGAAGCCATCCCAGCTCCACCTATTGGAGGTGTTGCCATTTTTCTTCTCTCAGCTGTGCTTATTATTTCAATAAAATACCATGCCTCTAGTTACTGATATCTTCATGGAACTAGTCATACACCCTGCAAAGCTCTCACTACATCCTTGCCCTGCCGACATTGAATTTTGCAGCACCAAGAACACCATGAGATGTGCATTCTCTCTCTTTAGTGAAATAGGAAGAGTGATGGTTATGTGGAGATGAAGCCCCCTATGTTCAACTAATTGATGTGTACAAACGATATATTGATGACCTGTTTTTTTTGGAAAGGGTCCATGGAGCAGCAAAATTCCTTTCTTTGATATTTGGAAGGCACTAACAGAAACTTTAAGTTTGAAATTCATACAGACATTAGCAGCATCAACATCCTGGAGTTAGTTATCAGGAAAAGTAACAACAATGATGTAGTTACTCAGGTGAATCAGAAACCAATGGATAGAAATTTGTTCCTTTACTATCAAAGCTACCATCCTTATTATGTGACTCATAACATCCCTACTAGGCAGCTTATTCATATGAAATGAAATTGCTCTGATGAAATGGATTATCAGGGGGCGTGGCCTAGATGAGGAGCCGAATGGAGGTGTTTTAGAAGAGCTCCTTCCTAATCCACAATAAATCTGCTGCATCTATCATTAATAGCTGCCAAACTTCGCTTATTATAACTTGTAAGGACACTTCAATGTCATATCAGGCAAGATCTACAAAAAAAAACAGGCAAAACTTACGTTTTCTCAGGGACCTAAACAATCTGTCCCCACTAGGCCTAAGATTTCACCAAGCAAATCTCCAGCCGAGGACTCGGCTGAGAACCAGGACCTGGGAGTGACTCAGACGATTCCACAATGGAGGCAAACCATCAGTCTCTGGAAAGGTTTATTTGGGGCCTAAAATATGATTTGGGCACCAGAATGCGGTCAGGTTTTGATAACCTGACTGCACAAATACAACATCTGCAACAGTTAGTAAATACTATCTCTGAAACAGTGGATGCTCACGAAACTCATATCATGGAGGCAGAATTGTGTATTAGTTCACAGGAAGATATTACGGGCCAACTAACCACAAACTTGCAACAAGCCCTCAAAGACATTAAAATATTGAGGCAGGAGATTGATGATCATGAGAACAGAGAAAGGCTCTGCAATATTAGACTAGTTGGCCTACCCGAAGGATTAGAAGGGAAAGACTGCCTGGTATTCATTAAGAACTGGCTCCAGAAACAACTCCAGTTAGCCCCAGATTTTACCCTAGAAATTCAGAGGGCACACCGATCACCAGGCCAGGGAGGGAGAGAATTGGCGAAGAAGAGTACGCAATAGAAATGAGCTATAGCCTTTAAGTCATCTTAAAATTGTCATTTGAGAGCTCTATTAGGGATATATTGATAAGAATAGGCTGAGCAATTCTGTTAAAATTGTAAACTTTATTTTTTTATGTGGAGGAGGGTCAGGACCCACACCAGTCTGGGCATAGGAGAAGGCCTATCCTCTGACATAGCACTAATGGGAGTGCTGCAAGTGCAACAGGGAGCATGGAGAGGCCGGAAAATTTAGTGTATAGTGCCAGCTTGTGGAGGGTGTGAATCACCACTCACAGCTTCTTCCCCTCAAGTAATTTTTTATATAAAGCGACAAGGGATGCATGTAATAATTTAGTATTAACTCCATATTTTTTGTTTAGATGGATTGGGCAGCTCATTCCATGAGGAGTAAAGGAAGTTAGACTCTTTTTATTTTGGTTAGGTAAAAGTGGGGGAATATTTACAAAGGGTCATTCAGGGTGGGAGGGCTCATTTAAGGTGTAAAAACTGGGAAGGGGGAATTTCATCTATGGGGTATTTAGTCTACAAGAAGGGGGACTATGGAACCCATTTGGGGGGTTTACGATTCTACAAAAGTTGTGTTAATGTGGGGATAGGGGATAAGGGGGAAGGGGTCTCACGTTTTTGTTATGGGGATGGTTAAAAGTAAAAATACAGGACAGTTCAGACCAAACCTCAAAATATTTGGTTTGTTTCTGATAATGTATAAAGTTACAGGTCGCACTATTGTTTTTTTTTCTCTATGACAATGGCTGAGTTAGCAATCATGTCTAGGGATGTCAACGAATTGAAAACAGTGGTTAAAAGGAAATGGATCTGGTCATATATAAAAAAACAAAAGGAGATGTAGTCTTGCTACAGGAAATCCACTTTACAAAAGCGGAAGCTGATAAACTAGCCCATGCTTGGGGTGGGGTCCTGCTAGTGGCATCATTTACATCTAATGCTAGAGGTGTAGCCATTTGGATCTGACCAGGCCTACCAAATAGAGTGAAGGGTTTTAAGGCAGACCCCAGGGCAGATATTTAATTGCGGAGATAGATACAGGGGGAAAGGAATATACACTTGCATCCGTATATGGCCCTAATTTTGACTCCCTGGATTTCTTCACACATCTGGGAGTAACCCTAGCCCCTTACCAGGATAGTGGGAGGAGAGTTTAATACGTACTTGGACCCCAAATTAGACCACTCTGGGGTAAAAAGCAAACCGCATCCCAAAAGTGTGACAGCCCTGTAGGATCTAATTTCTAGGAGAGCAATAGTGGAGGCATGGAGGCATACCCACTCAGGAGATAGAGAATACTCATTCTACTCATATTCTCACCGAGTGTATACAAGGTTAGATTACATTCTACTTTCTCCACAATTGATCATGGCCCCCTTCCATTCTAGCTATGGCCCCATTTTAATGTCAGATCATGCTCCATTACTACTCAAAATAGTGGTACCCCAGCAATCGGGTGGAGGACCACAGTCGAGACTGGACCCTGCCCTACTCTTAGACAGTGAATATATTAAGCACATAATGGGGAAAATTACAGAATTTATTGCAAATAATAAAGATCAAGGTACCCACATAAACTTTGTTTGGGATGCCCTCAAAGCTTATATTCGAGGGGAAACTATCTCATATGCAGCCTTTAAAAGAAAACAGTCCCTAAAAACAGAGGTACAACTACTAAATGAGATCCGGGAATTAGAGAAAAGAGCCATGACTAATCACCAACCCCAACTTATACAAGAATTAAAACAATTAAAGTGGAAACTGAACCAAATAGTTAATGGGAAGCTAGAGAGTGACCTGGTTATTAGTAGATTATACAACCATTTCGAGGGGGACAAATCCAACAAATGGCTGGCCAGCATGATTAAACATGAAAAAAAGGCAGAAAGGGCAATACTGTTAATGATGCATTCAGATGGAACCCCCACTTATGACCAGAAATAAATAAATGACATTTTCAGAACCTTTTACTCAGCATTATACACTACCCAGATTCCGATGGGAGCTAAACCGGAGGATTTCTTGCAGGAGATCTCTCTGCCAAAACTAGACGAGACTCTTGGTAATGATCTAAATTCCCCCCTTAATATAGAGGAAGTTAAATTTGAGGTTGGTCAAATAAATAAAGGGAAGGCACCAGGTCCAGATGGCATCCCAGCTGAATTTTACAGAGCCACATGGGATGTAATTGGACCCCTTATGGGTGAGGTAATAGAGAATGCTTTACAACACGGAGAATTGCCACACTCTCAGAGGTTGGCCACAATAATAGTACTCCCCAAGCCTGGTAAGGACCCCACCAAGTGTGGATCCTATCGCCCCATATCACTTCTTAACACTGATTATAAAATATTGGCAAAGATTCTATCGAATAGATTGGAGGGAGTGATATCAGGGTTGATACATAATGATCAGGGGGGCTTTGTTAAAGGCCATCAAGCCAAACACAATCTTCACAGATCTATCAACATCATACATAGATGGAAGAAGGGGGAACCACATAGAGGCCTTCTGGCCTTGGATGCTGAAAAAGTGTTCCACCAGGTCGAATGGCCATTTATGTTTGAGGTGCTGCAAAAGTTTGGTCTGGGGGAGAATATCCTAAAATGGATAAGATGCCCTCTATGCTTCCCCACAAGCACAAATATTAACAAATAATACAATATCAAGCTCATTTGCCTTGTCCAAAGGGACAAGACAGGGTGGTCCCCTGTCACCCCTACTATATGTGCTCACAGTGGAAGCCTTGGCCTCTGCAATATGGGGACATGAGGAAATAAGGGGCTGTAGGGTGAGAAAGGTGAGTCATGTAATCTTCCTATCTGCAGATAACATTTTATTATTTTTGGAAAACCCCGGTAAGGCCCTTCCAGCTCTGAATAAGATATTTGAGGTATATGGCCCTCTGTCAGGACACAAAATTAAATGGGACAAAAGTGAATGGATGCCATTGGGATAGAGGAGGACTTTGATATAAATTGCTGGGACTATAATAAATTGTACTAAACAGATTAAATACTTGGGAGTATTGTTACCAAGCAGATTATCTCAAATTATAACAATCAATTACTAACCGTTAGTCTAAAAAATTAAAGAAGACTGCATTACTTGGAGAAGTCTTCCCCTCATACTAATGGGACGAGCCAATTAGGTGAAAATGTATATATTACCCAAAGCCTTATATCTTTTTCAGTCGATCCCAACATCTATCCCCCAGAAATATATCAAAGCATTGGAAGGAGCCTGTACCCAACTCCTATGGCAGGGCAGAAGGCCCAGAATCAAGAAAGAAGTTTTGTGGTTACCAGTAAAACAAGGGGGGTTGAATTTGCTTAACTTTTACCTTTATTATCTGTCGGCCCAACTGGTACATATTCATGATATGTTGAGGGCAGAAAAAGATACTCCATCTTGGAAAGAGCTGGAAGGGGGGGCCCATATTTATTACTCTTTATAGGTCAACAGCCTGGGGAGGGGAACACCATCAGTGATAACAAACCCATGCACGAAAGCCACTTGGGGGGCTTAGATGAGGGCTCACGCATTGTTGGGTCACAAGCCAGGTCTGTCACCGGATACAACTTTAGTGAAGTACCTACAGGGGAAGGAGAAACTAACACTCAGTGATAGAAGAGGATTAGAAAGGTGGGATAGACAGGGACTCTTTCAACTTAACCAGCTCTTCAAAGATGAGAAGGTGAGGCACTTCCAAGCATTAATGGGTACATATCACCTACACCCCTCCCATTACTTTCTGTACCTTAGAATATATAGCAGAATTCAGAGATCCCACACAGATTCTGAGGGATCACAAGATACACATATGGGACAAACTGGTTTCCTGGCACAACGCTCTCCATTGGAAGAACTCTTTATAACATTCTCCATTGCTAGGAGATTCAGACCCCTTAACAAATGTTACAAATTATTGTTGTGTGGTTTACCAGACCCCATGGAGAGAGTTAAGGGAGCCTGGGAGGAAGATCTGTACCCTGAAGGTCTATCTGGTGGGGATTGGAAACTGCTCTTGAGAAACATCTTGAATTGCTCAGTCAACAATAGGCTTAGAGCCATACAATATAATGTCTTGCACCGCACATGTCACACTCCAAAACTGGCACACATAATAGATCCTACCTCCTCCCCATACTGCCCTAAATGCATAGTCCAAGTAGGGGACTTTTATCACATGATATGGAAATGTCCTAAGATCCTGTTATTCTGGACGGGAATAATTGAAATTCTATCCAAAATACTAAATGTTAATATAAGATTGGGCCCAGCTAAAACTATACTGGGCCTGCCTACTATGGGTAATAGTAAATTGGGAGGAAGTCAGAGATTAAGGAGGATAGGAGTGATAGTGGGCATGAGAGAACTTCCACTATATTGGAGACTGGCACAGGTTCCTACAGTGACCTCCTGGGCCTCTTCCCTAATATAAGTAATGAAACTGGAGAAGATACAATATAAAGTCAGGGGACAATTGGGGAAATATGAGGAGATCTGGTCATTATTAGAGGAATCAATTCAGAGAGACTGGTTTTCATAATTTTGAGTAACCTGCTAGATCGGTTAACACACCAGGAAGCTTTTAAATCAAGTCATACTGCTTTTAAGTACATATGGTTAAGACTTAGAGTATTTACCTGATCATGTATAAATTTGATTAATGGTACCTGTACAAAGAAAATTAATATATCTGGAACTCCCATGGATGGGAGACGAGGTATGTAAGAACTTGTCCTATCATAAATAAAGTACACAAAAAAAAAAAGAAATGGATTATCAGTGTCATGCTATCAATTTAACTTCAAGATTTAAGGAACGAGGGTACAATATGGACATTATTTCTCATGCCAAAAGGAAAGTTGACAGCATGGACAGAAGTACACGATTGGTGCCACATGAGAGAATGAACAGTGGGAATAGCTTTGCTAATGAAACATTAGTTTTATCACTGACTTTAGCCCACAACCTCACCTGGTTAAAGGCACTATAGATGAACATT
This sequence comes from Neoceratodus forsteri, assembly GCA_016271365.2. NCBI lineage: Eukaryota > Metazoa > Chordata > Ceratodontiformes > Ceratodontidae > Neoceratodus > Neoceratodus forsteri. Next base: position 808,144,796 of record CM057451.1, on the reverse strand, counting down.
GGCATATTTTGGGCACTGATATTAAGCTTGCACAGGTTACAAAGAATTGCCCCGTACTATTTACAATATAAGAGAGGAATGAAGTTACATGACATTCTGATTCACAGCGCTCATTGGGATGTCAACAATCACAAAAATAATTCATTACCATGTGGGACTATCAAATGTGGCAAGTGCCACTTCTATCAATATATTCTTACTGACACCTCTTGCTCTGACCCTGTTACTAAACAAGAATACATGATTAGAAACTTTGGGACTTGCAGCACTAACAATGTGATTTATTTAGCTATATGTCAGAAGTGTCCCAGTTTCTACATTGGCAAGATGACCCAAAAACTAAAAAAGAGAGCGGGGCAACATAAAAAAGTATACTCAGACTGGATGATGTCAGTGCCCTTGCACAACACATCAAACAAAGGGAAAAATAACATTTCTTTTTGTTTCAAATGATCAAAAAGTGGAACTGTCCATCAGGTGAGGTGATCTGAATAACAAACTCCTCCAACAAAAGTCTTTTTGGCAGTATAAATTAAAATCATATAATCCACCTGGTCTCAATGACACCTTTCAATTAACTCCATATTTGGTCTAAGACAATTCTTTGATTCTCTTTAATTCAGCAGTTAAATTTGTTAATAGTGTGTTGCCTTTAGCTTTGTAGTAAATCCTTTTGCAATCATGAATATTATATATATACATATATATATTCAGCTTTATTTTCTTATCTAATGCAATTTTGGAAAATTCTGAAAACAATTTGTAAATTTGAAAGTGAGATATTTGTAATGGATTAATGTACATATTGGATATGGGTTTCATGTATCAATAATGTTCCTTCTTTTATTCCCCTCACCCTTTCATCTGCTTCCCCCCTCCATTTTCCTCCATTCCTCTTCCTTTTTTCATTTTTCCCTTGTACATATATGTATACATGTATATATCTATACAGTATCTATCTGTCTATCTATCTATCTATCTATCTATCTATCTATCTATCTATCTATCTATCTATATATATTTATACAACACATGTGCTTGGATAAATTCTATTATAAAAAGCGATATCTTAAGCAGCCAGTGGAGATAACACTGATATCTCCATGTTCCTATACGTCATCATGATATCTTCAACACTCCTATACGTCACAGTGTTGTCTTATAAACTCCTATACGTCATCTCATAAATCCTACTGGCGTCTTCGAAATTGAAAGTGCTTCTGTGCTGCTTTTCCATAACATGCGCCCCCCCCACAACGCGATTCTTACACCTCATATATCCTCCGTGCCACCATTTTCAAACAAGAATTATTTAAAAAAAAAGTATCTGATTGATCCTGCTGTTTCCCTGTTGTGTCGCCAGTTTTCATTTCTCACATTCTAAATTGGTAGCGTGACCGAGCGCTTTTGGAGCTGACAGAGATTCAAAAAAAGTGCTCTCACTGTTAAATGTTAAAAAATACAGTTCACTTTTGCTAATATTGCAGAGCTTTGTTACAATCTAGGTGCCGAAAGTAGAAACAAAAGAGAGCGTGTGTCAGCAACTTCAGACATATGAACGCGAGTGCGAGTGAGTGTTACTATAGCAACGCGTTCCATTCAAATCTCTGAAGCTGTCACCTCGAGCTCTCTCCTCTTTCCACTGTTAGTAGCTGGATTGCAACAAAGCTCCAAAATATTAGCAAAAAGGCACTGTATTTTTAACATTTCACAGTGAAAGTGCCTTCTTTTGAATCTCTGTCCACTCCGAATCTGTCTCCACTCCGAAAGTGTTCGGTCATGCTACAAATTTAGAATCTCCAGAAATGAAACTGCTGACACCACGAGGAAATGTCAGGATCAGCCAGATAAGTTTTTATTTTAAAAATTATTTACCAATTATAGCTACAGGGCTCCCCATCTACAGGGATTTCTATAAAATCTGAAGCCATGTAAAAATAAACTTGTTCCCATTAGCTTTTTTTGGTTATACTGCAAAACAGAACAATTAAACAGCCATAGAAATTAATATAATATTCATGAAAACACAGGAGCATTGCTCTGCAGTTACTGGAAAATGCCAAATCAGTCTGAAAGCATGTGTCAGACCTGCTGGAGAAAGAGAAGAGGTTGGCTGGTAGTCCTGCCTCATCAATAAGATATATGGTGGATTGTCAAGTGAGGGATGTGGTAAGTTGCCTAAAACTTATGTAGATGGTTGTCTTGACAACCCAGCACATATGTTGTATAAGCAGAATATGACATGGCCTGACTAGTGAATCATATTTATCTTCACTCGAGGCCAATGGCGTCAAGATATCTCACTTTCGTGGCTTAGCCACTCGTGAGATATCATGATCATTGGCCTCTCGTGAAGATAAATATGATATCTTCAGTCAGGCCATGTCATATCCCTATATATATATATATATATATATATATATATATATATATATGTGTGTGTGTATATATACTGTATATATATGTATATATATATATATATATATATATGGGATATATGATGGGCAGGAGTGTGATAAGGAAAATATTCTCAATCCTGTAGAGTGAGCTCTGGATATCTCATGAGTGCCAAAGGCATGAGTGAGATATCCAGAGCTCATGATGCAGGAGTGAGAATATTTTCCATAACACACGATCTACACATCATGTGTGAGATTTATACAATTGCGGTGAGTGGTACATAAGTGAGAGGGTTTTATGTATTTAGTTTATGGATTTTTGGGGGTCTGTGGAGTGTTCTTTTGTTATTGAGGCTGTGTATATGTTTTGCACTTTTCTGACTGGTTGAAGTGTGTGTTGCTGATGTGTGCTTGGCTGCATGTTGTCTATGTGTTATGTTTCATTGGATGTTGTGCCTTGGTGGGTGGGACTTAGGCTGGCATCTGGGAATGGGATTTATCAAAAGTTTCTTTTCTTTTCTTACATTTCTGTGTTTGTGAGCATTTTTATTTAGTTTGTTTCTTACAGCTTTAGTGTACTACTTGTGTGACTGTTTTAACTTAGTTTTGCCCTGCTTGTGTCAGTTCCATTCAGCCAAACTGTGGATGTTTCACTTTCAAGTTATAGAAGCGGTTTTACTTCTGTTGCTTATTGTGTTTTTCAAAGTATAATATAAGGTATGCAAAGTATAATATAAGGTAACTAAAGTTATTTTTTAGTGGTTTTACAAGTTGAATTGTTATAAATTTTGCTCTTCACAATGATATGTTGCTTGTTTGATGTGTTTCATTTTACTCTGTGCTGGAGTCTGATTCAAGTACTCTTGTTCACTTTCTGTGCATCTGCTTGCAGCGGGGACCTGGAGGAAGAGAAACAACACAGTACAGAGTTAGCTTTTCCTTTGTAACTTGTTACTTTGTGCCTATTTTGTGAAGGTGTCCTTGATGGCAAAACATGTTTTCTTAGGAGCAGCAGCTGTGTTTCAGGTGAAAGCATTGTACTCCTGTATTTGTTTCTATGGTAACAGCACATGTTTTTCTTGTATGCTGAGGGAAAGCTGCTTAGAGTGATGATATCAGTGACCTTTGTGTGCACTGTGTGTGTGTAAATGGCTGATATCATAGTACCGGGTGATCACATCACGGACATAATATCGCCAGAAAATACAAAGCAGGTTAATCATCACTGACTACAATGTCGGCATGGAATGATGTCACCCACCCAAACCCTGTGGGCACTGCACCGAACAAATAGGCAAGGTGCCGACCGAACCCTGCCCACCAAATGGTGCCCGAGGCACCGTAACTTCAGCCAGTAGCAATGAGATGGCCGATCCACCATACCCCCCGCAATGTGGTTGACTACATCCCTGGTGTCTAGTGGCCCCCCCACACCATCCCAGGTGCTCACCCCCAGCACTCCCAACATACCCTGACAACAGGCGAGCAGCCAGCACAGCCCTGCACACACTGCCATGGCTGGCTGCCCCACTGAATGAACCGGATGAGTGTATGCGTATATGCCCATGCAGTCCATTCAGTGGAGTGGCCAGCCATGGCTGTGTGTGGAAGGCTGTGCTGGCCTCCCTCCCATTGTCAGCGTATGTTGGGGCGTGTGCAGGGGTGGGCATCTACCTGATGGGGTGGTGTAGGGGAAGGAGATCCACTAGACAGCAGGGATGTAGTCAAGCACATCACAGCAGGATGGGGGGACCAGCCATCTCATTGCAGCTGGCTGCAGTTATGGTGCCTCAGGCACCGTTCATTGGGCAGAGGTCTAGGTCGCTGCTACCCTGAAGAGACTGTGATGATGGGGTCTTCCTCCTTTGTGTAATAGCCAAGGAAAGGTTGATATCTGGTCATGAGACTCAAGACTGGTATTTTGCTCTTATCCAGAGCTAGAGGGATGCTCAGGATCCTCATGGAAAAGGTGCAGTTGTGACCTCGGTGAGCATTATAAAGAATGAGAAGGGTATCCCTGTTCATCCCCTGTCAAGGATTGTACTTAAGGGGGGCACTTTGAGCTTAGTGGGCCTGACCCCCAAGGGTGGGTTCCTGACACTTGGCACTTCCCAGTCTGTCCAACAAATCATCTTTCCTGGGCATAGTGTAGTTGTCACATATGGATGTGTGGTTACATTTCATAAAATCAAGGTAGATTCTTATACCCCCATCTTTTTTTATTTGTAATCACCATTGGCGATGACCAAGTACTTCTTTGATATTCTAATGATAATCAGCTCTTTCATCATTTGTATTTCTACTCTTAACAGCTCTGGTAATCTGCATGTATGCTGTCTGATAGGGCAAGCATTCTCTGTCACTATTACAGGCTTGATTCCTTTTGCTCAGCCGGGCACTGTGGTAAAAATACTTTTAAATGTCTTTACCAGGTTACAGATTTCTGTGGTTTGTACTGTGGATAGGGAACAGCTGAGCAGCTGTGGAGGAGCTGGCTAGCTAGATGAGGAGCTTGTATACCTGACTGTTTTTTTTTTAATTTGGTATGTGTACTTGACATTGGTTTTTACCTTTGTTTTATCACTGCTCATGGGAGTTTATTTATCTGCACTTGGAGCTTTTAATTTTTTTCTCTCTCCTTTTTGAAGATGTCCAGAGGAGCAGATCCTGGAGACTAGCTAGAGTCTGTGGAGGTGCTGCTGGCACTGGAGGTGTTGGAGAGTCAGGGAGTCAGAGACTCAGAGAAGGTTGTGCCACAAGGGTCTCCCATTGGTATCCTTGGAATTAACATTGGAGGGGTGGAAATTACTGATTGCAGGATCAGTCAGGCTGAAGGGGCTAGGAGATGGGGAGAGATCAGAAAATACAACCATTCTTATTCAAGCCAGGAGACAGAAGTCAGGAGTTTGAAGCTTGTATTTAATTGATTTAACTGATTAAATTAAGCTGCGAGCAAAGTGGAGAGCTCTGAGTACAGAAAGCAAAGTGTCATGGTCGGGTTGAGTGGAGAGTTTAGAAAGCTCTGTATAAAGAATTCCTAGAGCATTCAGAGAACTCAGAGAATTTAGAAAAGACAGAGAATCCAATAACACTACCCCTTTCCTCAGCCTGCAGAGAATAAAGCTCTGCATTTGTGTTTGTAGCCTTTTGGTACGGGGTCATAATGTCATGTCAAAAACAATGTGGCAAACAATGCTGCATTCAAAATGCTTTGTGCTGCAAACTGAGTTGGTGAAGACAGCAACCAAAACAAAAACAGCGTACACCACAGAAATGAATGGGAGACATTGAGATTGTTTTGTTTTTGCGGCGGTCACCACCCCCACAACCACTGATGTAGGGGACTTCACCTCCACACCCCTGAAACTAGAATTACTGACCCAGAGGGGTATGTGGACTGAGGGGATATGGGGAAACTCAGGAGGGGGAACTTAGTTTCTAGCAGCAGAAAAAGAATAAAGCTATCTGGGGACGGGGAATCAAACCCTGATTCCCCAGATTTACACTGCTTCAGGTGTTTATGCCTTAGCCACTCCACCACTGGAGTAGCTCAACCAGGCACAGCACCTGAGGCTTCTTCAGCTCTTCCGTCTATCTGCAGTCAGCGACAGGGGTAGTGCTAGTTCCCTACTGCTGTTATACCCCTATCGCTCTAAATGTTTCCGCGCTCTACAAAGCAGGGATATTGTTGCACTGTTTCAGTGATGTTATATTGACCCAGTACCTAGCCTTTTCAGTATTTCCATTCTTATTTGGTAAATATTAGAGAATAGGTACTGCGGGACTCATGGGGATATATTAACCACCATAATATCCTTTCTCTTTTAAATCAGTCTTTTTATATAATGGCATAAATTTACGTTTTTAATACTCCAATACATTTTAATATAATTGTTCTTTTTTTACATTTAAATTTAGCACCCTTTTATGAATTGCTGTAATTGACACAACTGACACCACCTCTCACTTAAATTGGTAGCACTCTGTGTTGGATACATTTTCCCAGTAGTCTGCACTCACTGCAGATGCCATGCTGCTGAGTAAGTGATCAGCATACTTGCTGAATCTTTTTTCACACTTTGATCTTCATACCACTTCTTCTCCTTTTTGTAATATCTATATTAACAGACCATTTTTATTCTTTTTCTCAGCTTAAATCATTTGTCTTGCCCAAGTCTTGGTAGCCTAGCACTACGTGTGGAGTTATAGAGTTGGTCATTTGCTGTTGTGATGTGGCATCTACCACAAATAACAGCTTTGGGGCACTATAATACCCAGCTTTGAGCACTCACATATCTTTAGGAGACTACTTTATTTTTCCCATATATTTGCCACAGCTTTTCTATCATGTACAGTAAATAGTGTGACATTTTTTTTATGCTAAATTAACAAAATCTATATGCTAGACCTTTACATGAAAGAACGCTTTTCCTCATGATAACTAATCCACTCTAAATCCTATGTCACTAGACGATACTCAGTTTTCAGCAACTCAAAACTGCTACCAATTAGATACTATATTTCCACTTTTGTCAGTCAAACATTGTGGATGCACTGTGGAAATGAATCCACTGGGACTAAGTGGCTTCAACACATATTTGGATTTGTGGGTTGCTGGGGAGTTTCTTTCTCATAAAAGGACCTTGTATAGCCTGGTAACATACCTTTGGCTGTGGACTTTAGAGCAGGGTTTAAATTGGGCAGTAGCCACAGGAACTCAGTTCCACCATTTCTTAAAAAATTGTATGACAGTTCCACCACCCTTGTCATTTTTCTCCATTGAATACCATAGGGGAGTTCCACCACCTAAGAAATGACAGTTCTGCCACATAGAACTCTAGATGTTAGAGTTCCCCCACCGAAATATGTCCAATTGAACCACTGCTTTATTTATTTATTTATTTAAACCTACTGGAATTACAATCCTTTGAGTCAGTGACTCTTTTACAAAGGCTCCACGTCAGATAACAAACAGTGTACAGAACACATAGGGAGTACAGAACACAGTGACATGAAATAGACAGCAGTTACAGGCATGAAATAGAGCATTGGTTGAAGCTTATGCAGAGTTAAATACTGGTTTACATAGATTATGTAAGTAAACACTGATATATATATATATATATATATATATATATATATATATATATATATACATATATATATACAGCGATAAGGTGTGCAATTTTCTAAAAGGTAGGCAGGATGAAGATCCTTTGTCATGAGTGTATCGGTCACAGTTGAAGCTTACGAGAATAGAAATCCAAAGTCAAGGGATGTGGAGAGTGAGGGGGGAGCCATGGCAGACAGGAGGGGTGGACTAGTAGCAGTCACAGGCTCTAGAGGAATGGAGATGTTCCTTGAGAAGGGTTTTGAAGCTGCCTAGCTTATTTTCTGAGGTGATGAAGCTGGGAAGAGCATTATCCAGAGGTGGGCTCTGTAGCAGAAGGATGTCTGCCCTAGGGTAGTTCTGCAGTGGGGAATCAGGAGGGAGGATCTGGAGGAGCTGTGGGTGGCTTTCTCCATGGATGCAGGCTGCAGAACAGTAGAAAGGCCAGGGGCAGCTAGTCCGTTGGTGATCTTTTTGGCAAGGAGGCATGTCTGGTACCTAAGTCTCTCATCAAACTCGAGCCAGTTGGTGAGACTATACAGTGAGTAGGTGTGTGCCATCACCCATGATAAGGTAGCAGGCTTTGTTTAGGAATACTCTGATTCTGTGTAGGGCAGAGCTATTGGCTGCTCCATCCACCAGGATCCAATAGTCTACAAGGGACAAGATAGAAGACAAGACAACAAGATGGAGAGCCTCTGGGGGGAGACAATGTTTGTACCAATAGAGCAATCCAATTCTGGCATTGACATGAATACTAAGGAAGTGGATATGCTCCTGTTAGTTGAGTGTTATGTCAAGGGTGACCCAAAGGTATTTAAAAGTAACAACCTGTTCAAGGGGTAACAGTTGGGAGCTGAGGATTTTCAGTGGGAAACCTTTGTGTTTGCTCTGGTTGTGAGCAAACATCATAACTTTGGTCTTTTTGTAGCTTAGCACCAACCAGTGATCAGTAAACCAGGATTCTGCCTCATTGAAAGATTTCTGCAGGGACAGCTGTAGCAAGTGGGGGTCGGGGTGGGTGGAGAATAGAGCCACATCATCGACATATAAGAGCTATTGCCCTGAGCAGGTCTTAGGTAGAGTGGACAGAAATGGACTAAAAAGAAGGGGCCTCAGGATAGAAACCTGGGGCACCTCAGATTTAACCAGGAGACAGACAGCATGTGGTTAATTTTGACTTGCTGAGGCCTATCGGTTAGATAATAAGCAAACCACATGATGGCATCCTGGGAGAGACCTGTGTGGGTAAAGGCAGATAGGATGAGTGCATGATTAACAGTGCCATAGGCTTTTGACAGGTCAACATAGACCAAACCAGCCAGGCAACCTTTGTCAAGAGCAGAGTGGATAACGCTGGTGAACTCTAGCGGTGCTGTGGTGGTGCTGTCATTGTGCCTTTTTCAAAAACTGTGTTGTTCTATGCAGAGTAGGTCATATTTAATGAGGTGGTCAGTGAGTTGGTCTGAGATGACTTTTTTCAGAGCCTTGGTGGGGGGAGAGTATGGAGATGGAGCGATAATTTTCCTGGGTGAAAAGGTCATCACTTTTGTGGATGGGGGTAACAACAGCAGCTTTCCATTTGGATGGAAAGCAAAGGGAGCAATTAAGTATGCTAGTTAGGTGGGAGAGGACTTCATCCAAGGTCATGTGAAGGAGTCTAAGGTCCAGAGTATCACACCTGTAATGAGACTTACCTAAAGCTTTCAAGAGGTATGGCTTTGCCTCCTGTGGGGTGAGGGTTTTGGAATGAAAAGGGGAGGTGAGTGGGGAGCAGAGGAGAGGTATGGGGATCAAAGAAGTTGGGTGATAGCACACTACTTTGGTTCAAAAAAAGGAGAATTTGAGGATGTCAGCGATGAGCTGGGGGTCAGTGGAGATACAACCGTTGATGTTGAGTTGGGAGGGGGGCAGACACAGTTTTCCCATTGAGTTCCTTCATGTTATCCCAAAACTTACAGCTTGAGCCCCAGGAGTAGGTGATGTATGCCCTGTAATGCTCAGCGTTGGCCTTTCATATGTCCCCGGTACATTTATTACCTGTGGCCCGATAGCGCTGTCTATCAGACAATTTACCCGATTCAAGGGCAAGGTGCCAGAGAGTTTCTCTGTGATGCATTTGGTCTAGGAGTGCCTGAGAGATCCAGGGGGTGTCAGGGCCTTTTACAATACTTTTGGTGAAGGGATGAATATATCACAGGCCGAGTTGAAGGAGGAAATAAAGTAGTCGAGGGCTAAGTCTATGTCAGGGGCATGGTTGAAGGGAGTCCAGTCCCAGTGAGCAAGGTGTTTAAATGCCCCAGTTTACCCGGTTTGAGTTGGCACTGGAAAACAGTTTTTGGGGCTGTTTTTTTGCCTTACATGACCAGGTACAAATCATTGGTGAGTGATCGCTCAGGACATCAGGGAACATTAAGACACCAGTGATTTTGTTAGAGTGAGTGGTACGCATGAGTTCAAGTAGGGTGGAGGATCCATTTTGGGGTGTTAAATGAGTAGGGGATATAAGAGAGATCCATAGCAGCTATAGTATCCTTGTAAGGGGTGGCAGTGTAAGATTGGTAATTAATATTGTAATCCACAAGTGCAACAAGCTCCAATTTGGGGGGTAGGAGTGAGATGTAGTTCAGAACAGACTGAAATGCTGATTTTTGGTTCTGAGGGGGAATGTAGATGGAGGTAATAGTGAGGGGGTCTCTGGCCATGCCAGCAGCGATTTTCAGGGAGAGTGCTTGGGCACCATGTTCCAACTGCGTTGGGGGGGTGCCTGACCCTGTAGAGAGTCATGGAGATAAATCACACAGCCTCCTCTGCATTTCTCAACTCTGTCCTCCCAGAAGATGGAATACCCAGTAATAGATACAGCCGAGTATGGGATATCCTTTGAGAGCCAGGTTTCTACTACTGATATGATATCAGGCTGGTGTTGGGCCATCCATCCCTACAGATATTAATGGATGTGATACGGAGTCCATCAGCAGTGGCACAGTTTGGGTTGGGAGCAGAGGGAGCCAGGGTTGGGGTGCACATTCCCTGACATCAGTAGCAGGAGAAGAAGGGTCCTGAGAAGGATATACTTAAATTGCTTGCAATGGCCGGTGCCTGGGTAAGAGAAACAAGTTGGCTTAGTGCAAACTACTGGGATGGGGAGGGCTCATAAGTGTGGTACGGAAAGGAAGAGGGGGGCTGGAAATGTCAGATCTAGAGAGGGCATGGTTAGGGGTGGGGCTGGGGTGGAGGGTGGAACAGAGGCAACTGTGGAGAAAGTGTTGCTATGCTGAGGGGTGGAAGTGGGGGGTTGTCCAATCAAGGGTGGTAGAGACCATGGAAGGGATGATTATGGAGAGGAGAAGTAAACAGAAAGAGGCGTGGAAGGTTGAGAGGAGGCCTAAGTATGGAGTGGCCATAATCAAACTAAATAGCAGACAGAGACTTCACAAAGTGGAGAAAACTGATAGTAGAGGGTGTAGGATGGGGGGAAATAATACTAAAGGACATCCAATAACATCGCAGTCCACCTGGTGCAGCGGTAGCATCGCAGACTGAGGTGCAGAAGTTGCAGGGTTCAAGTCTGGGGAGAAGAATTGACAGATCAATCAGAGGGGTGGGGAAAGAGGCAGGAGTGGAGGAGGAGAGGAGGAGGAGTGGGGCAGAGCTAGAGTGGCTGAGAATGGAGGAAAAGTGGTGCAGAGGGAGGTACAACACTGCCTCTTAGTGGCTGAATGTGATAACTGAGTAAGGGAAGAACAGGCAATTAGAAAAAATTGGAACAGTTACGTGACCTGATGAGGTCAATAAATTAAGGGACGCCCTTCGATGGTGGGTTCTTTAGGCTGGGATAGGCAGGGCAGTCGACGCAAAGAATCAACATGCTAACACCACACACCAAAGTTGCAGAAGGAGGGAGATGAATTACCTTTAGGGGTTCTGTGGTCTACACTCTCCCAGCAATGTGACCTGTGTGCTGGTGTCCATAGAGAGCCTCTAAAGTTCTGCAAAACAGCAATTAATGCTGCCAGAGACTGTACTATAGCCAGTGAGACAACTGATTATTCAGTCAGAAATGTTTATTTCGAAACATCTTTATAATATTTAAGGCTTCACTGTCATAGCATTTCCTGCAGTAACTTTGTTATGTTTTCTGTCTTGTGCTTATTGTACTGTTACAGTGGGCCTAACTCTTTACTAACACAAGTATTGAGCTACTTAAATAAATGGAAAGTAGGTCACCATTTTATCTGTTGAGGTGATTCTTTTTTGCTATCACCTTTACTGATTGCTTTGATGAGTGAAAAGCACATTTATGGAATATCGTCATAGTACTTTCGCAATAAATATTTTTATTCTTTTTGGCTTAACAGCCCATAATTTAAACATGAGTGAATGGTCAGAAATGGTACTAAGAAACTAAAGAAAACATATAATAATGCTGCAGGAACTAAAAATGGTAAGGGGAAGATGCTCATAAGCAATAAAAAGATAACAGTTCAGTTGATCTTCTGTGTCAAATCCATTTGAGGGGCAACTTGCCCTCTTACCTCATCTCCTAAAAATTAACTGCAAGTGAGGCAGGATCAGAGGAAAGGAACTATTTGTTACAAAAATTTAAATTGTTGGAGTCACCAAAAAAGGATTAAATGTATTAACTCCATAACCAATCATTATCCCCAGATTAATGGAAGCAGAGTTTAACCTGTCTAGAATCTATCCAGCTAGAGAGAATTTAAATGATTTAACAGCTTGTGAGTAAGAATATCAGGTGATAGTGCCTTCCATGAATTTCACTTTTAGTGGTAATTCTACAGGAAAAAATATATTTGGATGATTACAAAAAATGTAATACCATATCTTAACAAGCCAAAATTAGACCCACATTGTAAATGCCCAGATATCCCTTTTAAATAGTTAGGTACTGATCAGAACTCTGAGAAGAATACACATGCTGAAAATTAATGTTGTGGACATTAACCACCAAATATAGAACCTAAATTAATGCAGGAATTTAAGTAACTCAAACAAGCCTTCCTACAAAATAATTTCCTTTTGAAAGAAATGTTATTAGTACGCTGGCCCGGTGGCACTGCGGGCTGAGGTGCTGGATGCCTTACCTCGTGGCACGCTGGCGACCTGGGTTCAGGAGCAAGCCTGAGACATCAGATGTCAGCAGCAGGGGGGCAGGGTGGAACTGGATAGAGCTGTCGGCAGGCAGGCTCTCCTCTCTGGGGATGGGATTGCGGCATCCCTCAGCCAATGGCAGCCCCTAGTGAAGGCTAGGGGTGGCAGGGCTCAGAAGGGGCTGGGTCCTAGGCCATGGGGTGGGGGAAAGGGGTCGTAACTGGGGCTGTAGGCACATGTGCGCTACCATGCACATGCGCACCTACTCCTGGGGCCCCTGGGCAAAAACTGGAGGACAAAAATGCTGACAGCAGCAGGATAATGACCGACTCCCCGCAGGCTCCGCTCCTGGGCCGGTACAAGGTAAGCGCTGGCTATTCCGGGTGATGGGGCTTGGGGTGGTCGGTCAGATGGGGGCAGCTGACTGGAGGAGTATAAATAGGCAATAAAAAAAAAGAAATGTTATTAGCTATTAAAGGACAGACAGCTAGTGTAATAAAAAATTAATGCTATAAGAAAGGATCCTTTAGAACCTATAAAGGAGGGAAGGCATCCAAAATACCTGTTATACAATGTTAACTCAGTAGCAAACGTGGAGAACATGATAAACAAGAACATCAGTATACAAGGGATGGAGAACAGACTCGTTCAAATAAAAATAACCAAAGAAAATCTACAGGAGAAAAAAAACAGAAAAGCTACTAGAAGAGTTAAAGCAGCAGTGCAATGAATTTGGCCAAATAAATTGGCCCCACCTTTTTTCTGTTGTAAAATTCCAAACATCTTCCAGTTTTATTTGATGATAAAAATTTCTAGTTCCACCAAAATGTGAGTATTTTACAGTTGTTTTAATCTACTTTTTTTTTTAAGAAAAAAGATGGACGCTACATTAGATTTAGAAATAGCATAGTAGACCTGGCAAGAGTTAGGTTGAGAAAATGAATAATGGTGCATAGCCTAGGAGGTACCTAGAAAGTAGAGTTGACAGGTATGCTAATATTTTTATTATTCATTGAAATTAGCATTTGGGGGAAAAAACTGTTGCACCCCTGCTTTAAACAAATTAAAAAAAAAACTTCAGTAAATAGCACAAATAGCAAAATAGAAGATAACTCAAAGCAGAAGTTGATGTACCTGTAAACAGATAGTTAAAGGATTAGAAGAGGAAGAAAAAAGAAACATCACTACACAAATCTGGAAAACAAAAAGAAAAAGGTTCCTCTGGTCCTTCTGAAGTGGAACAAGTTAATCCTAGAAGGCAGTACATGAGAAGGAGTGATAATAAAAACAATCATCCTGGAAATCTAAATACTGTTTATATTAAATGAGTTCCAAGTCAAAAAGAGAGACACATTTTCTGGTAAAAATAACTATTTATAACCTACTCAAATCTATATCAAAGGAAGGTTTTAAATGGGATGAGGAGCAAGATGACAGCAGAACTGTGCTGCAGGCTGCTGGCTCTCCATGAGAGAAAGCAAATCCTCCTCTATTTTGTCTGTTTTTACTGCCCGTTTTAAGATTTTTGGAGAGCGATTACTAAATTTGATGCGTGAGTTCTCAGGTCGTCTTAATACGATGGCGAGAACCTAAATTACACTTGTTTGCTTTTAGTTAGGGCATGAGTGATGGCATTTTAGCATAGGCGGAGTAGGGGAGTGAGGTAGCCTAGGCATTAATTTTATTTGTTTTTAAGAACAGGTTGCAGCTCACCAATCCCTTCTGAACTGTTTCCTGGGGGATCTAGTTCTGGTGTGTTGGTACTGGTACTGGTATCCACTCCTGGGCTGTCATCTCTTCCCTGCTGGATCACTGTCACAGGGGCAGCATTGCATCTTATGAGAATGCCCCGAGGAGCGGAGGGTCAGACTTTGAGGAATTTCCCCTCCCACCTGCGGTCTGTCGGTCTGGAAGACAGGACTTTACAAACTACCATTTCTGTGACCGCTAGCTTTCTGGAACTGTGTGCCTCACCGATGCTTCTTTTCTTACTTGAGGGCCAGTGATGTTTATCCTGATCCACTGGGCTGTTGGACTGCTCCTCTAGGGTTTGCAGTCACTGAAGATGCTACCACTTTGTTGAACCCGGGGTAAAGGGTGGACTGTCTGTCAATTGCCTGGCTGGTTCCATGGAGCATTGTATGGGACTTCTGGCTGCTTCATAGTCTTGAGAGGCCAGTCTGTGCAGCTTGGAGGATTTGTGTTCCAGGACTTGGACCCCTATGGATTATCGATTAGGGGGCCAGAAGATCTCCATACTCTGGTAACATCCCTTGGGGTCCCAGTGGCTGGTGAGAGAAGCACTGGGGCTTCCCTGGGAATATGTCCTTGGTTGCATTTCTTACTGTTAGCCATAAACATCTGTCTACAAAGTGACTGGGGCAGTGATAGGGCCCTTGCTTAAAAGTAGTTTTGGCATTGGACTGGCAGCATTTTCAGATTCCTGTTTTTTCTGTAATTTGAAATAATCCTGAGCATGTGGATTTTATTTATGAGCTGCATACTGCGCTCTAATTTGTATTTAGACTTAATTGCTGGCTTCCTATTTCTTTGGGCTGTGGGTGGGGTGGGGGGTGGTGGGTGAGGAATTTTTAAGCCAGAGAATGTGTATATGAGAGGTGTATGGTTTAAGTTTGTTGTTTTAGTGTATGTCTGTGATGTGCATGGTTGTATAGTGAGTATTACGACCTGGGACTTTTCAGTCAGGCAGGATGTGTCAGGGAAAGGATAGGGGCCTGGGGCAGGCTAAGATAGTGTACGGGGCATCCCAGCTGCTCAATCTGTGGCCTTTTTCCAACCCTCCAGTTTCTTCCACCACAGCAAGATGCTGTTGGGAAGTCAGGATTAAGAGGAACCGCATTGATCGTTTGTGAAAGGGTGCCCCGTACACTGTGTAGGGGGCATGATTGCGGTAGTTAGGTGCAGAAGGCGCCCTGAACTTTGAATGGCCCCAGAGAAAGGGCAAACATAGTTGGTGCCCGTCATCAGAATTCCCACCAGATTGAGTGGGCATGCAGCCAGAAGGGCTGCACTGTCTAAAATTCCCCTGAGGGCAGTGCTTTGTAATGCCAGATCGATCAGAAATAAGACCGCAGTTATAGTGGACTTGATTACTTCAGATGATCTGGCTTGCATTTTGGAGACCTGGGTGGGTGACAATGCTGGCCCGGTTTTAGAGGCTGCCATCCCACCCTGGTATGCTGTAGTGCACTGTCCCAGAGTGGAACGCAGGGGTGGGGTAGCAATCTGTTTTAGATCCGAACTGGGCTTCACCCTGCACCTAGTGAGAACACCAGGTTCATTTGAATGTGTGGCCATTCGTGGGGGTCTGGGCACAGGCTGCAGGATTCTCCTGATTTACCGCCCCCCCAGGAAGGCAAAAGAATTCCTGCAGGAAGTGGCCACCTTCATCATCGGTGAAACATTGGAGGCCCCCAGATGTTTAGTGCTGGGGGACTTTAATGTTTGGGCTGATGACGAATCATCTCGGCTTGGTTATAACTCCCTCCAGATGATATCATCTCTGGGTCTGTCACAAGATGTTTCCTCTGTGACCCACCAGGGTGGCCACATGTTGGACCTGGTCTTCTCTCTGGGGCTTGAGATAAATAATCTCAAGACTGATCTGGTTGCTTGGTCCGATCATTGCACAGTGGAGTTCCAGTTTGGAGTCCCCCCCCCAAAGAGTCCTCCCCTGCGGTGATGGTTAGCTATCACCCTTTGATGGATTTGACCCCTGAGGGCTTCTGGCTATGGCTGATCTATCTAGTGTGGACAGTGCATGCATTGGGGGTACATGCGCTGCTGTTGCAGCCTCTAATAAGGTGTTAACTGATGCGCTCGACTCCCTCGTACCAGTTTGTGTATGACCGAAATCTTCTCACTTGAGGACCTCTTGGTTTGATGGATATCTCAAGGTGATGAAGACTGTGGGTCAGAGATTAGAGCACTGCTGGCAGCGGAAGACTGGGCTGGAGGGGAACAAAATGGCCCTGCATGCACTTTATGGTGTGTACCAGGGGGCAATCAACTGTTAGAAGGCAGAGTTCCGGAGTCACGTAATGCTGTGTAAGGGATAGGACGTGTTCGTCAGAGCTCCGTTCTTACACTGACCTAATTCACTATAAACACCCGCTTATCCCATTTGTTTTTCTATCTTTCGAAAGTTTAAGTAATCGAGAATCGCAGAGGTGGTGTTTTGCCAGTATTTGAAGTCAGACATTCCTTTGAACATGTCTACACAGCAACTAGCTGAAGAGGCCACACAAGAAGCAGAGGCCAAGCGCCCTCATCGTAGCTCTTCTCCCCAAATTCCTCCAGAGGAGTTCTCGTCTTCAAATATCTATTCGGAGCTAACAACTATTAAACAGGCTTTGTTGAAGTTAATTGAAAATGTAGTGGATTTTAAGCCAGCACTTACGCAGCTAGCCCGCAGAGTTACTGACGCAGAATCTAGAGTAGCCTCTATAGAAAGAAAACAAGATAACATGGAGCCCGAGGTGGTGGAAATAGAAAGGAGTTTATCTAAACTGGAGGATCATTTTGACAACCTGGAGGGGAGGAACAGGAGGAAAAATCTGGTGCTGATAGATAGGCCTTCCCGAAGGTGAAGAGGGCCCTAACACAATACAGTTTCTACAGCGGTTTTTGAAAAAAACTGTGGGTCCCTCTCTGAATGGCCCAGAGTTTATTATTGAAAAAGCACATAGATCTCTTAGGGCAAAACCCTCCCTGGATGACCCGCCTAGGCCAATTGTCTTTAAATTATTAAATTACTTAGACCGGGAATTTATCCACAAGGAAGCTAGAAAGCTATTCTTTGGGAGGGTACAAAACTGAGGCTGGTGCCAGATTTAACGTTGAAAACTCGCCAGTTATGAGCTTCATTTCGTCCCGTCACTTCAAAGCTGTGGGCAGCTGGCATAAAGCATCGTCTTCTATATCCAGCCCATTTAGAAGTTACCCTAACAGAAGGTGCCAAGCATTTTGATTCGGCGGATGATGCCATAAAGACTCTGAGAAAAAGTTACCCTGACTTGTTTCCTAAATGAGGAAGATGTAGTGTGGTTGAATGTGGGACTAAAGAGTCAGTTATAAAGAACATTAGAGAAGAGACGGAGTGCTACTGCATTGTTTAATCGTCTCTTTGCGGCTCTGGTGTATTTAATGGTTTGGTAGAGAGTTACATGAAGTTACCTACTAGAGAAGGCAAAGCACGGTTGTAGAGGCACCATTGCATAGTTATTTTTTTTAAGTCTAATTTTTTGCTTTTATTCACACTGTAGTTAATTTCAGTAAGAAGCTGTTGTGAACACCGCTGTTCAGTTTTGTCCACTAGATGGTGCCAAACACTTTCTGTTTAATAGGCAAGCGTTTACTGCCAGAATCTTTAAACAAAGTTTTTAGGTTTTCTGTATCTTTGCCCTCTGTTTGTTTTCCCTTTACCATTCCCTTTCGTTCAAACAGTTCTAGATTCTTTAACTAAGCATTCTATATGCCTCAGTGTGCTACAAGCTCAGTGGGAGCTATGTATAATTTTTCTTTTTTTGGATTTACAGGGGTACCGGATAGCAATTTCGTGGGAGAGAAACAATATTAGGTGAGAGGAATCCCAGCTGAGACAGCCCAGTCTCATACAGTTTTGCCATTTTTTTTGGTCCTTTTTTACTAGTTTAGTTAATCATTTTGGCATATTGTACAGCATGTACAGTCTATTCAGATGTGCGATTCACAGTCTTTGAGGCAGCTTTAGATATAAGCTTAAACTGAGCTTGCAGTAGGTTTTAGAAAACTTTTTTGGAGCCACTTTTATATTTGGAATTACAAGGTTCATTATGGGAACATAGTCCCTGACAGGATCCTAAGCTGTGTTCACAATAGTGTTTGTCTTTCAGGAGTTTTCTTTTTATTAGATTCTCAGGATCTAGTCAATGCCAGGATGTACAAATTCCAGCAATTATCTCTGCTGGGAAGTAGGGTGCTTATTTTATTTTCCCGTTTATATGCTCAACCGAGGGAGTTTGTTACCTAGCTAGTGTTGAGTTGAGGTATATAACATCCCATCTTTTGAACCACTTTTACACCTTGTGGATGGGAGGTCTATACTGGTGGGATGATGGAGGGTGAGACAGAAGTTATTCCTGTGTTTTTTCCCTTTTAGAGGTTGGGGAGGTGTTAGAGCGGTGCTCTCCCTTTGAGAGCATCATGGACCATGAAGTAGGGAGGGGGCTTAGGGCCCGGGTAAGAAGACTTGTATATAGTTCAAGGATTTTGTTAGCTAGCTTAGTTTTAATGTGTTTGGGGGATATTTTTGGGGTAGCCCTTTTTTTCTTGGGGGGTGGTATCAGTACAGCCCTTCAATCCATTTCCATTACATGGCACAACCATGTATTAATCTATGCTCAATGGTCTGAATATTCTTTCGTGGAACATTAATGGGGGGAAGACAACAAGAAAAAATATGTTATTCTAAACCATCTTGCTAAATTTGACCCTATGATAGTGTTTCTCCAAGAAACGCACATGCTTCCAGAACAGCTAAAGTTTTTTAAAAAGAGCTGGGTGGGCCAAGTTTTTGGAGAGGGATTTAGCTCTAGTAAGTGGGATGTGGCCTTGTTGCTAGCCAAAAAACTACCCTTCATTCCGGTAGATACTGTTAGTGATCCTGAAGGGAGGTTTATGTTTGTTGTAGGTAAATTAGGAAACCTTGATATAGTATTAGGATCAGTTTATGGCCCTAATGTGGAAACCCCTTCCTTCTTTATACATTTAGCACTGGTATTGGCTCCCTTTTTGCAATATCCTATTATAATTGGTGGGGACTGGAATTTAGTTCAAGTAAGTGATCTGGATGGTACTTATCTTAGAGGGGTGGGACTATCTTCAGCTCAAAAGGCTTTAGGAGAATTTATCTCCTCATTGGTTCTTATAGACCCTTGGAGATTACTTAACCCATCAGGTAAAGAGTTTACTTTTTTTCCCCAGTACACAAAAGTTTCTCTCGCATTGATTATTTTTTAGTCAGTCATCAGCTAATTTCATGTATGACCGAATCCAAAATACTAGCCTGGGTAATTTCCAACCACTCCTTAATTCTAGTTCATTTAGAAATACCCAACGTTCCTATCAGGTCGCATACGTGGTCATTAAATAATACTTTATTAAAGGACAAACAAATTACTTTAAGATTCCAACAATATTTGCAGGACTCTATTAAGGTCAATTATAACTCAATACCTGCTGTGGATCAGGTCTGGGCAGCTTTAAAAGCTACATGGAGGGGGGAACTTATACGTATTGCTACAGTACAAAAAAAGGAAAAGACTGGTCAAGCTAATAATTGTTTGCAGAGAATTAAGAGTTTGGAAAATAAGGGAGTGGACAACCTTTCACCTTTAGAAGATCAGGAACTCACTAGGCTAAGAGCACACTATGCAAGTACTTTACTAGAGAAAGTAGAGAGGTTGGCTTCTCTATTAAAAGCGTCTTATATTGGCCAAGGCAGTAAAGCAAATAAACTACTTGCTTGGCAATTAAAGCAACAATCAACATCAAAATGGATTGCAGCTATTAAACACCCTCAATCAGGTTCTCTGGTGGTTAGTCCACCACAGATGTTAACTCTCTTTAAAGAGTATTATAGGCGTTATATTCCCCGGACCCATTATTTAGTGTTCATTATGAAAAAATGTCAGCATTTATAAAGAGAGCAGATTTGCCCTCCTTATCGGGAGATAGCCAGACCTGCTTAACAGCCCCAATCACTGTGGAGGAAATCTCGGCGGTGATCGATTCTTTAAAACCAGATAGCTTTACGGGCCTGTTCTACAAAACTTTTAGAAAGTATCTTACTCCTTTGCTGCTACAGTTGTATACTTACTGGAGTTCCTTCCCAGTTCAGGACCAGTCACTATTTGAAGCGAGAATAATTCTCTTACCCAAACAAGGGAAGGATCCCATAGTGATTAGCAATTACCGGCCTATTTCCTTGCTGAATATTGATGTTAAAATGTATGCAAAAATTTTGGCCAACAGGTTGGAGGGAGTATGGAAATGTCTGTTAAGCCCTGAACAAGCAGGGTTTGTGGCGGGGCGTACTTCATCAGATCATTTTAGGAAACTATTCCACCTGATTTCTGCATCCAGGGACCCCAGGCTGGAAGCTGTCTTGGTGTCCCTGGATGCAGAAAAAGCGTTTGATGGGGTAGAGTGGGTATACTTGTTTGAGGTCCTGTCAAAATTTGGCATTCCACAGTCTGTTGTTGATCAGATCCGAGTTTTGTATCGTTGTCCATCAGCAAGATTGCAGTGCAATAATCATATTTCAGATTCCTTCCCACTTTGTCGAGGCATACGGCAGGGATGCCCTCTTTCCCCCTATTTGTTTAATTTGTATATAAAACCGTTAGCTAGAGTTCTCAATTTAGAACAGTGGATAAGAGGTATACGGTTAGAACATTTGGAATTTAAGTTATCCCTGTTCGCTGATGATCTACTTTTTCTTATTTCGAGCAGCAGGCAGTTCCTCCCCTGTACCCTCCAAATTATATCTCAATTTAGTGAGTTCTCAGGTTACAAACTCAATAAAACTATGGTATATTCCTTATCTCCTCTTCTTACAAGGGACCTAATTGAAAGAATGGGCCTCCAATGGGAGAAAGAGTACCTAACTTACCTGAGTATCAAAATTTCTAAACATAGGCCGGCCCACCGGCGCAGCGGTTGGATTTCTGCTTGTGAGGCCGGCGACCTGGGTTTGGGAATGAGCTCAGGTCGCCGGAGGGCCAGCCTGGGGGAGAAGGATCAAGCGTCCCACGACTGCTCTCCATCTCCGAGGGGAGGGCGCGGGATGTCACCGATGCATGGGGACACCTGGTGGAGGCCAGGAGTACCTCAGCATACAGGACAGAAAGGCTCCAAGGGGCGGGACGGATGCTGGCATCATTGCATGTTCCCGCCCCTCTAAGGGGGAGAAAACAGCCCGCCTCTCGCTGCCTAGATGATGCCCGCCCCTCAAGCTGCTATTGGCTCCCCAGGCCGACTCCCGCCCTATCTCGTTGTTCGTGGCACACAAAAGGGGATGGTGCCACGTCTCTGTGGGGGTAATCAGGGGGTCCCAGAGTACGGCTCATGGGGATGCTGCAGCCGAGGGGTCCATGACCGGGCAGACGACCGGCAGAGAGAGGAGGAGGGCGCTAAAAGTGTAAGTAAAAAAAAAAATAAAAAATTTCTAAACATACTTCTAGACTTAAGGAACTTAATTTAGACCCATTGATAAAAACAACTAAAGAAGATCTGGCTAGATGGAATAATTTACCGTTATCCTTCTGGGGGAGGTCCAATGTCCTGAAAATGTCAATTTTGCCCAGATTTTTTTAACCCCTTAATAATCTTAACATATATCTCCCTAAATCTTTTTTTTTGTCTCTTCAGAGGATATGTTCGGATTTCCTATGGAAGGGGAAGGCCTCACGTAGGGCCTATAGGAAACTCACCTGCCCTAAGGCAATGGGGGGGCTACAATTACCAGATTTTTATGTTTATTACCTGGCAATTCATGCTAATAGATTTTTACACTGGTTTACGTCTACGGCCAGTATTCTGGAGAGCCCCTCTTGGTTGCTCTTAGATAACCAGCAGTCTTGTTCTTGCAATATGGCCCTCGCGGCTTTGTTGTTTAATCCATGGTCAAATATTCCACTAAAACTCAGAGACTCCCCTCTCGGGTGGGATGTGAGAGCTTTACAACAATTATGTTCTTTGGTTCAGATCCATACTATAAAAGATCTGAAGCAACCCTTGTTTAATAATCCAAACCTAAAAATAGATAAGAAAACAGTTAAAAACCTTCCTCGGGGGAGCTCATAATGAGTTATGCTTAACAGATTTTATTTCGGGGAACTCAGTGATATCTATTTCTAACTTGCAAATTAAGTTCAAAGTACCCTTGAAAACTCGGTTTCAGTTAATTCAAATATGTCAGTGTATTATACATTTTCTGGGTAAACCTCCATGGTCAGATTATGCGGGGGAACTTTTAAACAACCTTTGGACACTGTCTAGGGGTTGGAAAGCAATAGCTAAATTGTATAAAGGAATTATAAGGCACGCTGTGCTAAAGTTCTCCCCCATAGCTTATTACTGGAAAAATAATTATAACAAGGACTTTCCAGATAAAATATGGGAAACAATCTGGACTGACAATTATCTTCTAATTAAGCAAGACCGATTGAGGAACATTCAGTTCAATATTCTTCACAATTTATATTTTATGCCCAGTAAATTGTACCGGATAGGGAGGCTGTCCTATGCAGAATGTAAGGAATGTGGCACTGAATTTGCTATATTACACCACAAATTGTGGTCGTGCCCTAGAATAGCCAAATTCTGGGACACGGTCAAAAGGTGGGTGGCACCTTATCTTAAAATTGCCCCGTACTTTGATGAGGACACTTGTTTTTTAGGTATGTACCCATCGGTTCCTACCTATTTTCAAAAAGTGCAGTTAGCATTGGTGGCTTTGGTCACAAAGTTGGTAATTCTTAGACATTGGAAGGAGGAATGGGGACCTTCTTTTAGAGAATGGTGAGTGGAATTTCTTACCGCTTTAAATGCAGAAAGATGTGTAGCTAGGTTCTCCCACTCTGGTGAGAAGTTCCAGGAATGCTGGGGTGAACTTTTCTCAATCCTTAAGGATAAATTTAGATATTGAATTAGCTCCCACCAGTCCCTCTTTTCTTTCTCCTTTCCTCCTGTCAAGGCCTAGGACCCCTCTTATATATCTATTCTGTCAGGTGATTCTCTGTTAAGGTGATAGTTTTATCACTATGCTTACATGGAGGGCATAGTATCTTTCAGTATTTTCTTTTCTTCAGCTTATTTTTATAGGTTCTTTTTTTTTTTCTTCTCCCTCTTTTTCACAACATTTGGTGTTGTAATGGTTAAGGGCTGTGCCATGAATCTGTACCTGAACTTTTACATGAGTCTTTACAAGGGTCTAATTTGTTTATATAATATCTGTCATAGGTGCAATTGGGTTATGGTAGAGGGGGCTGCTGCAGGGTGGGAGGGGTTTCTTATTCTTAGGGTTTTTTTCTTTATGTTGCTTATGATTATTGTAATATGAACATGTCTGTGTTTGCCTAGCCACGATGGAATTTTGTTTTGTACTTTTCATATGTGCTTATGTTAAAACCTGTTCTCTTGAAAATAAAGTTATTTGCAAAAAAAAAAAAAAAAAGAAGGCAGAGTTCCTGTCCAGGGAGATTGCCACCGGGAGGAACCGTCCAACTGTGCTTTTTCGGACTATAGATAGGCTTCTTCATCCAGCCTGTCTACAGTCAAAAAACATTTTCAGATACTTTATGTGAAGAGTTTGCTCAGTTCTTCTCAGACAGAGTGTCTGCAATCCAGCAAAAAATTACCCTAGCAAGCCACACTGTGGCCGACAGTAGTCACCGTGGGCATCCACAGAGAACTCCACCTTGTTGGGATGAGTTTAGACTGGTTTGTAGGTGACTGAGTTCACTGGGCTGGCTCCTTGACTGAAGCACACGTTTTGTGAACTGGACCCAGTGCCGACACATTTCTTGATGGAATGTGCTGACTCCATCAGCCAGATGTTTGCCTTGATAGTTCGGTGTTCTCTATTGGAGGGGGTCTTCCCTGATATCTTGAAGGAGGCATTGGTGAGACCCCTTCTGAGAAACTTTCTTTAGACCCGGACATCAAGGCAAATTACTGTTCCATCTCCAATCTTCCATTCTTGGGTAAGATTGTAGAGAAGGTTGTGGCGCTTCAGCTTGAGGAACGCCTCGGGACCTATAAGCTATACAAGCCCCTCTAATCTGGGTTTTGTGTGAAGCACAGCACTGAAGATGCATTAGTTCGGGTGCATAATGACCTCCTTAGGGCGAGAGATCGATGGGATGAAACAATTCTCTCCTCAGCATCTGACACAGTGGACCATCATGTGTTGCTTGACCACCTGAGGGAATTCTGTGGACTTGCTGGCACTGTTATCTGCTGGTTTGAATCTTTTTTCACCAACAGGAGGCAAAGGGTAATGATGGGGAATTTCTCCTCCTCCCCTAGCCTCCTATTATGCGGAGTACCACAGTGTTCAGTCTTGTCACCGATGTTGTTCACCATTTACTTGCTGCCCCTTGGGAGAGCTCATTAGGAAGTACAGCTTGGGTTTTCATTGCTATGCTGATGATACACAGCTGTATCTTTCCTTTGCCCTGGGACATCTAATGTTGTGATTGTGCTAAACACCTGCCTTGCTGAGATCAATGATTAGATGGCTTCTAGCTGATAGTGACTCATTCCTGATAAGATGGAGGTACTAGTGGTGGAGCCAAACAAAGAGCATGATAGGATGGCCTCTGGTGCAGAGATGGGGCTTTTTCTTGGATCTTCACCATTGAAGGCCTCTTCTAGGGTGCAGAATCTAGGCATTATTCTTAATAGTGGACTGACTCTTGAATATCAGGTGTCATCCATTGTTCTACCAATTTTTATCCTCTAAGGAATATTGCCAGGATTAAGACCCTAGTTCCACCCCAGACCTCCCCACATTGCTGCATGCCTTTGTGACATCCAGACTTGACTACTGTAATGTGCTCTGTCTCAGGATTTCTGGAGGCACCCCCTGCCGGCTGCAACTGGTGCAGAATGCAGCTGCCAGGTTGCTGATGGAGCAGTCTAGGTACTGCCACATCACCCCAGTGCTGCGAGAACTGCACTGGTTGCCAGTCAGGTGGATGGTCCTCTTTAAGGTGGGCTTACTCACCTTTAAGGCCCTACATGACCTGGGCCATGACTACTTAAATGACCTTCTAACACCTGCTGTCTCAGTCCGCTTCCTCTACTCCTACTCTAGGGGCTTCCTTGCATTTCCCAGGACGAGGTTGAAAACTGCCGGCAACAGAGCATTTAGCGTCACAGGCCCCATCCTATGGAATTCGTTACCTCCAGCTATAAGAGAGGCCCCATCAGTAGAGGTATTTAAAGTCTGCCTCAAGGCCTTTCTGTATAATCAGGCCTTCCCAGATTTCATTTTATGAGCTTTTATGGCCTGACTTCTGTGATTATTTTTTGTCCTTGAACTTTTCAGCTTTTATTAGTTATTTCAGTCATTTTGATTTATCTATTTAATTGTGCTGATTTAATTTGTAGTATTTATTATGTGGTTGTATTGTGGGTTTTTGCTTTCTGCTACTGTTTTGTTTATTGTATGGCTCCCAGAGCCTCTAGGATGGGCATCTTTTAAATAAAATTTGCCTTGTCTTGCCTTCTGTTTACCATTATAAAGTGAAGCCAGCTGAGGGAAAGATCTGCCTGGTGGTCAGGTCAGCACATATTAGAGAAAACATTTTGGAATATTGTCTAATTCTTGCAGATAATGGCATCTATTTGAATGACCCTTTAACAGAAGAACATGTACCACCTGTAAACATATGTGACAAGCAGACACATGTAAAGCAGAAAGAATTCCTAAAAAGGAAACAGCAATATATTATGGAGTTCTTGGACAAGGGGATAGTTGGGAAACACTGTCTAAATGGATCTGCAGTTCAGCAAACATATATACTGTAAGAAGAAGAAAAGGAAAGGGTATAAGAATTAAGAATTAATATCAAGATTATAGTGACAGTGAGGTGGAGGGCAAGGTCAGTCCTAAAACTATGATAAATAAGATATTCTCTTCTACAGCATGAGGTCTCAGACTGTCTGACTGAAGTAGTGGATGAAACCAAAGAGGTAATTTATATAACTGGGGAACTCTAGAAAGCCATTTTTTTGCAAAAACTTCTTGGAATTTAGCTGGTATAAAAAAAAGTATCAGCCAAAAATTGGAAGTCTGAAAAACAGAAATATCACATAGTTCTACTCCAAGAAACATAGATTGGAGAGAATTATGATGTCAATATAAATGGCTATACAAAATTTGAAATTAAAAGTGTAAAAGATTCAAACACTTAGGGCCATAATAGAGGAAGTCTCATTACTCTGGTTTCATCTGTAATGTGTATTGCAAGTGATTTAATTGTTATTGAAAAAGAATACTGTTTATTAATGCTTATTCCTTTGTCGAGTAATGGATATCTGTAAATCGCTAATATCTATATGGAACTAAGTACAACATTAAGGAAGGACATATTCAGTGCCAGCTGGTTGAGCGCACATAACAGTGTGCTCTGCAAAACAGATACACCAGCTGGCACTGTAGCAGTATTCAAACAGCATGTGTGATCGACACAGACCACGCATCCAGTTTGAATATGGGACCCCAGTTAGTAGTAGTAGTAGTAGTAATGATTTTATTCATTATAATGAACAAGGTTGCACAGCGTAATGCAGGTAGCCACCATGGTGGGTGCACCATGTCCAGAGCTGGGGATGAACACCGCCAGTGGGGGAATGCATGGCGCAGACCTGGAAGCACCATTCTCCCAAGGGGGATAGTCAGCCAGCATATGCTAATGAGCTCATTGGGCTTACATAGTGCACACAGGCCCCATGCATACCCATTATGGGCTCATTAGCATGGCTGTACCCAGCTGGATGTGCCTTGCAGCCCCAGTCCACGTCATTGAAGCACACTGGAGCACCCACCCTGTTCTGACCCTAGTGCAGCACCAACCCAACCATCAACCCAGAATGCAACAGAACACAGCCCCATGCCATTCCTGAACTGTAGAGTCCCCCCAACCCTGCCTCAACACCCACTCGCTGACCCAGACATGAACACACTGATCCCCGATTATACATACATATGATGTATGTTCTCACCCCAAACCAGTATCCATAGTGTTGTGGTACCCTCCTCCCAGCCTTGAACCATGGGATACACATACTTGTGCAATAGTCCCTTTTCTGTAGTCTATTGGTACCCACCTCCCATTCCCAGTCCCCGATTGAAATCCAATGACTGCCAATCCCATTTCCAAAGTGTAGTGGCCCCCCACCCTGTCAGACCAGACCCTGACCCCGCTCTCCCCTGACCCAACCAGAGCCAGTGACTGGCTGTGCCTCTGCACACCATCATGGCCAGCCACCAATTGGACTGTCACAGCATTGTACTTTATGCAGCTTGCGCTCATTGGCTGAACTCATACCATGTACAGTACACTGCTGTGACAGTGCAGTTGGTGGCTGGCCATGGTGGTATGCAAAGGGCAGAGCTAGTCACTGGCTCCAGTTGAGTCAGGGGAGCAGAGTCAGGGTGCTACGGTCTGATGAAATGGGGGGCCACATCACTATGGCACTACTGGCCGGGGGCCATGCTAAGGCACACATGACATGGGGGATCAGGGCCAGGAGGGGTTCTGGTGGTAGTGGGAAAGGGGACCAGGGATATGTTGGAGCCGGGGATCTGCATTGGACCAGGAGTAGTGCTAGTTGAGGGGTGCGGTATTGTGTCATACCGGGGATGGTGTGGGGGGGCCATGTACCAGTAATTGGAGGAAGGGGGACCCTACACTATGGGATATATGGTGGGGGGTTGGTTCCTGCCATGGACCACAGTGTGTCGGGTATGGGGGCAGGGGACGTCTGTGTACTGCGGTGGAGGGGTGGGAGTCCTTCACACTTTGGTTACAGCCCGTGGCTACCTCCAGTGTGACTGGAGCTGGGGGGGTACTACACTATCGGGCTATACAGGGATGGCCCTGGTTCATTCGAGGATGGAAGGGGGGGTACTTCTGGTCCACCAAGCCTGACTGACTGCTGTGCACCTGGGTGCCTGTGGATGGCTGGCCAGGTTAGGCCATCTATTTGTGGCCTAACTGTAGGCTGTGCAGCTCTGGACTGTGAGGGGCACATTCCCACTTAATATGCCGCAGTGTGGCATGTGCATGGGAATTCCCCTTCCACATGCGAGGCATACATTATAGTGCACCCTGGCCCATTCCCTTGCGGCCGGCGCTTCCCACACCTATGAATATCATGCTGTGGTGCATTGTTGAAGTTGCACCGCACATCTCCCTTTTCTGCCGTGATGCATCGTGCATCTCCTTTGAATATGGGGCCCCAAATGTGTCTCATACAAGGTTAGAAGAACAGATCAAATAGGTAATAGATTTGAGAAATAGATACTATAAACTGATTTTTATATGGATGGGATACTTTAATGCTCAAATAGGCACCCTCTCTGGTTATGGAACAAAATTATGATGATGGTTCTTTAGATATTATTTTAATATTGATGCTTCTTTTGCTATTAAGAAAATAAAATAAATGTTTTAACTGCAATTTTGATTTTATTAGTTATTTTGTCTTAATCGGGGGTTAGACAGCTTGCGGGCCAAATTTTTTAAATAAATATATAATGGTTCTCACAGATACTTGCAACTCTTTTTAATCAAATGGATGTCACAGGCCTTACATCAGAATTATGGCTAACCTCTGAAATTGTTCCTGTTGAAAAAGGGACCAAAAATGATCCTGCTAATTTTAGACCAGTTTCCCTTTTGTGTGTACAGTACCATCAAAATACTCGATATTTATTGAGTAAAGTAGATCTATGGATAGAACAATACAATAAATGTTCTCAGAAAATCAGTATGGATTCAGGGCCAAAAGATCAACTGTGGGTAAAATATTTATTATAAATCATTTAATTCAAAGATGCATTAAAGGGAGAAATGATGGCTTGTATTTTTGTTTTCTTGACTTTAAAATGCATTTGATAACATCAGCAGAACTATTCTGTGGAAATTGTTAGTATATTTAGGTATGCATTTACAACTGCATAAATTAATAGTACCATTACATACAAATACATCTTCATTCATTCGATGTAGCACTGATGGAAAATTAACTAATAAGATGAAAATTAATAAAGTAGTGAAGCAGGGGTGCCGTTTGGCACCAGCCCTATTTACCATTAATATTGATCAGATTGTGAGAAATCTAGAAATAATTGATACAGATGCCCTACAAAGTATGAATCATCTAATAAGTATATTACTGTATTACAGATAATGACCTATTCATTTCTATGTCTACCTATGACCTACAGAAGGCCCTGGATAGTGTTTATAGCTCTCTAACTAACCTCACCATAAAATTTAACTACAAACAAAACCCAGTTATGATCATAAACAAACCCAACTCTAAGAGATATTAATGGAAAGTGAAAGGGGATTTTATTAAATAAATGGATGAGTTCATGTATCTAGAGGTAAGTATAATATCAAATTGGAGTTCGCAATGACATATAAAGAATACAAATCCAACAACCATATAAATAGTGTTAACTCTAAATAAGTTTAGTGAAAACTTGATTAACAGTTTATTCATAGCCATGATGGACACCCTTAACACAAAGGTAGATTCCGTTTTGCTGTTAAGTGCTGAAGTGTGGAGTACATACCCATTTGTTGCTTTGTTGGAACCAATGCAAAATTTGTTTTTAAGACTGGTCTCAGGTATGTTACAAATAGTTTCAGGAGATCATCTATGTAAGGAAACAGGTCAAAGATCCATAGTAATCAAAGCACTTATTAGAGGTATAAACTATTGGTACAGACTGATCAAAACCCAAAAAGTGTTTTGCTATATCCACGTTGGCAAGAATATATTTTTTAATAAACAAAATAACATTGTTCTTTTGTCATGGTTTTTAAACTTAAACCCCATTCTTAGTAAACATGGGCTAACTGCTGTTGGTAAGGTTTCTACTACGGTATTTCAAATCCCCCCCCCCACCCCCCAAAAAAAAAATATAGGGATGAAGCAATACAAAAACTAATTGACATATCAAGGCAAGGTGGGATAGGAAAAGTCAGTAATTCCTCATTATTCTGTCAACACAATGTATTAAATAGTAGTAATCTGGTTAATGATTATCTTTTGAGTTGTGAAAATACACTACATAGGAAGTGCCTGGCTACAGCATATGGATCATATGGACATACAGAGCTTAGTAGACATGGGTCCATATAGCTTGCCATAAGCCCTATCCATAATATCCCTTAAGATGACTAGATTTATAGTAATTATCCACTTTACTTTTAAGCTCATCAATGCTCCTACTGATTACAATTTCAACTCTAAGTAAGTTCCAAATGGATACTACCCTCTGATTGAACCAGTGCCTCCTTATGTTGTTCCTACAAATTTTACCTGACAACTGTAGTAGGTGAGACCGGGTATAATAAATCTGATCATTTATGTCTAACCCTAGACAATTCCATAGATTCTCATCTGTCAATGGCTTAAAAAGTAGGCATGTCACCTATTAGTATCTGATATTCCAGTAGGAACATATCTAGATTGTTCAACCTATCTTCATAGTTCATGTCCTGAGGCCGTAAATCATTTTGGTAGCCCTTCTCTGTACCCATTCAAGGGAGTTGATCTCAGATTTATTGCAAGGTGCTCCAAATTTGTACACAATATTCAAAATGAGGTCTGACAAGTGTTGAATATAATGGTACTAATATCTCTCTTCTCTTGCTCTTAATATGCCTGCCTATACAGATCATTATGCCTGTTGTTTTCTTCACAATTGCTTTGCAGTGCCCTTTGAAACTGAGCTCATTATCAACCATTAAACCTAAATCTCTTTCTTCAGTTACCAACCTGAGGTCAGCATTATTCAGTTTATACTTTGCTTCCCTATTTTGTCTCCTGCGGTGCATGACTGCACATTCGTTCACATTTAATTCTAATCCATGTTCTTGGATCCAGTTGACTAAATTTACCAAGGAAGCTTGAAGTCTTTGCATATCTCCATTATTGTTTACCACTGTTACCAACCACATAACATCAGCAAACTTTGCCTTCCAGAGGCCCTCCCCACTGGTCATACTGGTGATGTAGATATTAAATAAGCATGGTCCCAACACGGCTAGGCTCAGATTTGATATACATTTCCACTACGAGTCAATTTTTATTAAATTGTAAGATTATAAGAAAGCTAGAGCTTTCAAATGTGATTATAAGAAAACTAGAGGTTGCAAATGTGACAACCTAGCTAATATTACATCAGTACATTTGATCTGGGTCTGTCCATTGTTAAGTAACATAATAAATAAATGGTTAGCAATGCATTTGGAAAACATAAGTGGTTTAAATTCACCAGAAAAACCTTTTGCACTTTTAAGTGGGAAAATAAGGTTATAACCCAGGCATATCTGGATGCGTGTAATATTTTTAATTTATGAAGATTTTGCACTGACAGCTTTGTTATACCACGCTGTTTGTCTGTGTTATTCCAGATTGTTTGTCTGGGTAATGAAATGTCTTGATTATATATCTTCTTTGCAAAAAACTTCATTAATGCATCAGTTAGGGTGAATACCACAGCACAAAAAGCAGGGAAATGAGGCGTTAGGGTTTCCAACCCTAACACCCCACCCCCAGGGTTCCACACCTACCCCCGTTTCAGCTCTTCATACACCAACAGGCATTGAGGCATGCTACTGGGTCATCAGGCCCAACTCTTACCCCATTCCACATGTAAACAAGCTTACATGCTACAGTAAAGAACAATGGGGTGAGAGTCAGACCTGACAACCCAATGGCACACTTTGATGCCTGTTGGTGTGTGGAGGGTATGGAATGGGGTGGAGTGGTAGGGGTGGGAACCCCGTGGGTGGGCTGTTAGGGTTGGAAACCTTAATACCTCATTTCCCCTGCTTTTGTTGCTATGGTATTCACCCTAACTGATGCATTAATGAAGTTTTTTTTGAAAAGAATTTCCCTTCTTTTCAGATAGTATAATTGCATCCTCATTTTACTGTGGGAGCGCAGGGTCCCATGGACCCTACACTCCTATCCCTCCATTCAGACAGTATAACAGTGTCCAAATGTCACAGTGGTAATGCAGGGTACCTTGGACCCTGCTCTTCCATTCCTTCATCCAGACAGTACAACAAGTACAACAGCATCCATATGTTAAGATGGTAGTGTAGAGTCTGAACCCTCCATCGAGATTGTACAGCACTGTCCATATGTTATGGTGGGAGCACAGGGTCTTTTGGATACTGCACTCCCTTCTCTCCATCGAGATTGTACAATGTTGAATTCACCCTAACTGCCAGTGATTCATTTTTGAAATGGCCAATAATTTTACATTTTTTTGACAGTGCATATCTCAAAAGCCACAAAGCCCATCCATACAAAACTGGCCATGTCAAGAGACCTTCCCCTAGAGATTATGCATGGCAAACTTTGTGCAAATCCATTAATTGGTTCCATAGTTATTAATGTTCAAAAGTAAAACAATTTGGTTTAATTTTCACAAGCAAGGATTCATTTTCAAAAGCGGCCATTAATTTTGTTTTTTTGACAGTACATATCTTAAGAATTACAAAACCCATCAACACACAATGTTAGCATGTCAAGAGACCTACCTATAGAGATTATGTATACCAGATTTCCTGCAACTCCATTGAATGGTTCTAGAGTTATTAACGTTCAACATTTAAACAACTTGGTTTAATTTTCGTAAGTGATGATCCATTTTCGAAAATGGCCATTAATGTTATATTTCTTTAACAGTCCATATCTCAAACACAACAAAATCCATCCACACAAACTTGGGCATTTCAAGAGACATACCCCTGGAGATTATGCATGCCAAATTTTGTGCAAATCCATTGAACAGTTCCAGAGCTATTAACATTAAAAAAAAAAAACTTGGTTTCATTTTCGCAAGCACTTATTTTTGAAACTGGTCCATTTTCATGCTAAGCACTAAACTTTCCCCATAGGAAATAATGGGAAATTTAAAACTTTAATAACTTTTGAATAGATTACTATTTTTCACCAAACCTTCAAATGGCACATCTGTGAGGCAAAAGCATTCCGCCCTGAAAATTTCAGTCCAGTACCTAAAGCTGTTTCTGAGATACCGGTTGAGAAAAAAATGACCAAAAACACAAAATGTTCTTTTTTTTCAACACTTTGTATCTCAAACAGTTCTCAATGGATTTGCATGAAACATGGCATGTTAAGAGACCTACTGATGGCCATATGGCATACCAAATTGCATGAACATTTATTGAACAGTTCCAACATTATTAAGCTTCAACCTTTTGAGTTTCTTTTTCGAAAATGAGACCTTCCATTTTCGAAAATGGCCCAATTTCGTGATAAACACTTAACTTTTCCCTAGGAAATAATAAGAAATTCAAAACTTTAAAAACTTTTGAACAGATTAATAGTTGTTCACCAAACCTTCAAAAAGCACATATGTGACCCAAAGGCTTTCTGTGCTGAAAATTTCAGACCACAACATAAAGGCATTCCTGAGAGGTGAGCAAAGAAATGTTGAAAACATTTTTTGTTTTTGTTTTTCAGTATTTTATATCTTTGAAACCCTTGATGAATTCTCACAAAGTTTGGCAGTACAAGAGACCTACCCCTAGCGATTATGTATGCCAAATAGCATGCAAATCCATTGAAGGGCTCAGAAGTTATTAACACTCAAAGTTTGGACTTTAACATAGAAGTGCCATTTCACCCTAACTATACTGGCGCGACAGTGCCAGTATATATATATATATATATTATGGTAGCACGGTAGTGCTACCATAGTTAGGGTTGAGGAGCGATTTACATGTTAAACCCAAAATATTGCACCTTAATAACTTTGCAACCGTTTGATGGATTTGCCTGAAATTCGGAATACATGATCAAGACCCATCTTGCCGTGGGATCTGCCAAGTTTTGTACTGGTTGGATACACAGCTGTGGGTTATTAAGCATGATCTGTGCGTGCATTCGCTTTTTCTAGAATTCTCACGGTCGGCCTACAGGTGATTCGCGCGGTTTGTGACCGGCCCGAAATCTTCAGGGAATGTCGGCCGGGGTCCCCAATGTGCCTTTCAAAGATTTCATGAAAAAATATTAAACTGTTCAAAAGTTATGGCAGTCCGAATTTCTGTTTTTTTCCCATAGGATAACATTACGGTGTTCGCCACGCCTTTGAGGGCCCGTATCTCGGAAACGGTGCGAGATACAGAGTTTTTGTCAAAAAATTATATGAGGGGGCTATGTATAAAACTATCCAGGAAAGAGATAATACATATGACTTTTAATTTTTTTTTCTATGTCGTACGGTTACTGAGATATAAGCAATTTACTATTACAACTACTGATTTTTGTGTTCCGAGAGTCATTATTTTGCATACATTCTTTCTACTCACTGTCTTCCTCTATACAGCTTTTGGGGAAAACCAGCCTGTGCGCTTACATTACTCTTACCATTACCATTTCTGCTTGCGGTTCCCTACCCGTTTCACTTACCGTTCACGTTTATGCCACCATGTGCGTTACCCTTTGCGTTTTCATTTGCAGTTGCGTTTCTGTTGTTTTTAACATTTCTGTCTACAGTACTGTTCCTCTTTCTGTTTTTCTTTGCATCACCATGCGCATTACGATTTGCGTTTGCGGGCACAATGTTACAATGTCACAAGACATCACCCCCACGCTCCCGCCGCTGCATTACATTCACTATTTCTCATTATCATTCTCAAAAAGAAGGGAAATTAGAGGCAAAAAACTCTGTTTAATGCATCAGTTAGGGTTGTTCCACAGTGATAAAAGTGAGGAAATTCGATGTTAGGGTTGAAACCCCCTTTGCACCCCTTCAGCCCACCCCCCCAACTGGAATCGGGGTTTGCATTGGGGTCATCGATCCTAACTGTCACTCCATTCTCCTATTCCTCAGCTTCTTTCCACATGTGATGGGGTGACACTTAGGGCCGATGACCCCAATGCGCACCCCGATTCCAGTTGGGGGCTGGGTTGGAGGGGTGCAAAGGGGGTTTCAACCCTAACATCGAATTTCCTCACTTTTGTCGCTGTGGAACAACCCTAACTGATGCATTAAACTGAGTTTTTTGCCTCTAATATATATATATATGGATTTCAAATAAAACTCTGTTAATGCATCAGGTAGGATTGATTCCATATCAACAAAAATCTGGAAACTTGATGTTAGGGTTACCAACCCTATCCCCACAAACACACACTCACCCTTCACTGACCAACAGACACCAGGGTGAACCTCGGAGTCATCTGGCCTAACTCTCACCCCATTCCATTTGAAAGGAAGCTGAGATGGTACAATACAGGAAAATGGGGTGAGAGTTAGGCCTGATGACCCCAAGGCACACTCCAATGCCTGTTGGTCTGTGAAGGGTGGGGTGTGTGAGGGAAGCAAAGGTTGGTAACCCTACATCAAATTTCCAGACTTTCTTTGGTGTGGAATCAACTCAACTGATGCATTAATGGAGTTTTCTTGCAATTAATTTCCTTCTTTTTGAGAAAGTGAAATGTTATTCATATGGTATCCACAGGTGGGGGTGCAGGGCCCAGAGGGCCCTGCACTCCCACCCACCCATAAGTGTAGAGGCATAGTGAAGGAGGGCCCTGTGTTCCCAGTTTTGCATAATGGAATCCATAGTTGGGAGCATGGGCCCTCTGGGACCTGCGCTCCCACCCACATAAGTATAGAGACATAGTGCAGGAGGGCCCTGTGCTTTCAGTTTTGCAAAATCTGATCCATAGGTGGGAGCATGGGCAGTCTGAGCCCTGCACTCCCACCCACCGATAAGAGTAGAGGCATAGTGTAAGAGGGTCATGTGCTCCCAGTTTAGCATAAATGGTATGCATAGGTGGGAGTGCAGACCCTCTGGGCCCTGTGCTCCCACCTACCCATAAATATGGACTCATAACACAGGCCTAGAGAAAAAGTTTGACAAACATATTTCTGGCCATGCTTCATGCTAAGGAAAACTAATATCAGGGTCGTGTTCATAGAGCCCTGATAAGGTAAACCAAACTGTTGGTGTTTACCAAAGGGCAGTATTTTTTGAGCTACATCATTTTTTTCATGTCACTAAAGGAAAACAAGATTGCAGCAGCACAAAAGTAAAAACCTCAAGCACGACAGTAAAATGGGCTTTCGCGAACGCTTTCATGGTACACACATATTTTTTCGATAAGCTATAATGGGAAATGAAAAAGTTCCATAACTTTTGAATGGATTAATAGTTTTTCACCAAGCCTTCCAAAGGCAGTTCCCTGGCCCAGCCCTCATATACCCTGAAAAAGTCAGACCAGATGGACAAATTGTTTGGGCTGTGAAGATGAGCAAGGAATTGCACAAAATTGAGGATTTGTCAGTCTTTTCACACTTCACAACCGCAAATCTAACTGGAATTAAACTTTCCAGATCCAGAGATCAATGATACCAGACCACACATGCAAACGTTCCAGCCAATTGGACAAATAGTTGCAAAGTTATTAAAGTGCAAAATTTTGAATTTAACATTTAAGTGCCTACTCAACCCTAACTATACTGGCACTATCGGGCCAGTATAATATGAATATGTGTTGACATCAGGAGTTATATTTAGATGGAATGGTCTGGAATGCCATTCCACCTCCTCAGCCAGCCAGCACCTTCACTTTCATTATAGAGTCACTCACTCCTGCTAGTCATGGCCCAAGATTGCAATTTCAATCGCACAGGTTGGCATCTGACAGAGTAGATAATCTAGACCACCAAGTACCTCAAACAGCCAATCTGTGTTCACAATCTTGAGGAGGACCTCAACTATCCAACCATGGCATTTTTAGTGAGGCAGTGACACAGTCATGTAATCATTATGGGTTGGATTCAGTGGGCGGTCTCTTTAAATTGAGTTAAACACACTCAGCTGTTCTCTTTTTATGGCTGTGGGCAGAGCCTACAGCTGTTTTGGCATATCTTGCCTTAAAATGGACAATCATGGCACCTTCCATTTGGACTTTGGGAAGTATCCTTCAGAAAGTCCAACGGATCTTGAAACACTCCGCCACAATTGGCTGCTATGGAATAACAGCCACACTATTTCAGCTGTTACTTCCACATTCTGGGGCAAGAACTGTGCATGCATGCCTCACACTCATATGTAGTTCCACTGGTACTGCCATCTTGTGAATGGCAGAATGTCATTCACCGCAATTATGCATGTGCGAATGCCATGCATGTGCAGTTGTATCACCACCAGTTGGCAGCACTTGCTCTCGCAGAGCTCTGCAAACTCACCACAACTGTATAGGCTCTGGCCAGAGTTTGTTATTTTTGCTATTTGGAGACAGATAGTTAGTCAGCACTAACCTCCTCACTACAGAAACTGCCCAACCACTGACTGCCACCAAGGCCAGGGAGAGAGAGAAAGACCCTAGCCCACCACCCAACCCAACTTCCAGCTCAGCAAGAGACTCCACTGGGCCATGACCCTCACTGCTGGCCACTACTAGCACCAAGCATACAACTGCTGTGCTATTTCAGAAAAAGGTTCTTCTCCAAGGGAGCAGTGAGACAATGACCAAGAGACCTGCCAGCTCCCACCTGACCCAACCAGACTCCTGAGAAACAGAGAGAGACCCCACCTGCCTCCAGACAGCGAACCTGAGTGAGTGGACAAAACTGTATTTTTCTACCTGTGGTGTGACTGAGGAGAATATTTTGGTAGGGTTATTACCATCTAATGATTCAACTGGGGGAAGGAGAATTTGGGTTGAATAGAGAGGAATGAAAGAAAAGAGAATGTGGAGAAATAAAGGGAGGAGGGTGGAGAGTGGTAAGCTGCAGAAACTGTGGGGCGGCTGTGTTCTTGGGAATAATGTGGCCGGCAGAAGGAGGCACAGTATGCAGGAAGCTAAACATCTTAATGGGTGAGGTACAAATGCTTAGGGCAGAGCTGAGAGCATTGGCAGGGAGACATGTAGGTATGACTGGTCTTGGGACAGGGATAAGTGAATGAGGCAGGGGAAAAGTTTAACTGGAAAGGTTTGAGATGAAGGTTAGAGCTTAGCAGGGAACACAGAAACAGATGATATGAGTGTGGAGGGGGTGGTGGTGCTGGGGTGAACAACATAGGAACCTCTATTTGAGAGGGAAAAGCAGAGGTAAGCAGGATGGAGTACAGCTAATAGAAAGGGGAGGGTGCAAAGAAGGAGGAGATGGGAGTCGACACAAGGAATTTCAGGTTAGAAATCATTTCCCCACATTGTATGTGGATGCAGAAGGAGTTACCTCATCATTTATAGTACTGGGAACAAGGTATGGAAAGTCACTATTAGTAATTACACAGGTGGGACTTCGGTAGGAACAGGAGGTGCCAAGATGCAAGGAAAAGACAAAGTAAGTAGCATATAAACATAGAATTTGATGGCATATAAGAACCACTTTTCTGTTTTGGTGGTTATTGATTGCAAATAATGTTTAAGTTTACTTCATGACTTACGTAGATTTTTTTTCATGGTTCCAAAAACATGATATACACCTTATAATAAAACATGATATACACCTTTTTTTGGGTTACTTATGTCATTACTTGTATCATTGTGCTATGCACAACATGAGTCTTTCTTTGCCCAGAAATTAGAGTTCCACCTCCTCAGAAATCCCAAATTAACCCCGACTGACATTAGTTAAAAATGTATTTAACTGTGAAAAACTTAATTTCACTTAAATCTGGTAATCTGTATGTCTTTTATCTGACAGAGCAAGCATTCTTGGTCACTATTACACGCTCAAGCTCTTTTGTTCTGCCTGGCACTGTGGTAAAGTACTTTGAAATGTCTTTATCAAGTTACAAATTTCTGCAGTTTGTACTGAGGATAAGGCAACATTTACCTTTACATCAGAAGTTACAGTTTGTTCTCATCTGTCATAAACTATATCAAAATCTTCTTTAGCAGTTTCTGGTAATACTACCCATTTCAACCCATTTCTTTAGGAGGTTAGCATGGTATATCTTGGTAGAACTCTTCCTATCGGGGGCTCAATCTCTTAGTTAACTGTATCAGTACATCTAACCATTTTATAAGACCATTGCAACTTCATTAACAGTTTGTTTTGTATATGCCCTTTCCGCTGGAACACAGGATGCCATGGAAGTGCTTATCAACTGCCTGGCTGAGATCACTGACTGGATGTCCTCCAACTGCTTGTGACTGAACCCTGACAAGATGGAGGTAACGGTGACTGAGCCAGGTTGCGGACTAGATGAGAGTGTCTCTGGAGTGGCTACAGGATTGTTCCTGAAATCTGCTCTGCTGATGGCCTCCACTAGGGTGTGGGATCTTGGCGTTATCCTGGATGACAGACTGACACTTGAAGCTCAGGTGTCATCTGTGGTCCAAGGTGGTTTTTTACCACTTGAGGAATATTGCCAGAATTAAACCCCTAGTTCCATGCAAAGAGCTGCCATCACTGGTACATGCCTTTATTACATCTAGGCTTGATTACTGTAATGCTCTATACTTTAGGGTCACTGGAGGGCCCCTCTGCAGGCTGCAGCTGGTGCAGAATGCAGCTGCCAGGTTGCTGACAGGCCTGCCCAGATTTAGTCATGTGACCCTAGTCCTGTGAGCTCTGCACTGGCTGCCTGTCAGGTAGAGGATCATCTTCAAGGTGGGCTTGCTCACCTACAAGGCCCTATATGGACTGGACCCTGGCTATTGGGCATATCTCCTGACACATGCTACATTAGTCCATTTCCTCCACTCCTTGAACAGAGGCCTCCTCACTGTTCCATGGGCCAGATTAAAAACTTCCAGTGACTGTGCCTTCAGTGTCACCGGACCAGCCCTTTGGAACTCTTTTCCAGCTACTGTTAGGGGGCCCCAACAGGCAAGATGTTAAAAAAGGGTCTTAAGGATTACCTATTTGACTTGGCCTTTCCCGATGAAGGTGGCTGATCAGTGCTAATTTAATCATTTTAGATATCATAGTATTTTGTTTATTGTTTTAATATGTATGTATGCTGTTTGTGTTTTGTACTTTTTTATTACCCTACTTGTTTTTATGTAAGGTGCACAGAGTCTCAGGGATTGGGTGTCATATAAATGAATGTGCCTTGCCTTGTTCTCTGTAGTTGGTAACAGCAACAAGATTTTTTCACCAGACTCAGAAACATTTTTACCCCATGGCCATATTACATCTTCTGTTGTTTTGGGCACCTTCCTGATTACTGTGGGCAATTTCGACATATTTTGCCAGTTTCTTTCTCCATGCACACATATGAGTTGTAATAGATTCTTTCTGAGTGGGATTATCTTCCCATGTTTCTTTTATTACATCTAGTGGGCAGTGACACTCTAGGTTGTCCACCATACAAAATTTCAAAGGGTGAAAAACCTCTTGATGCTTGTGGTACTTCTCTGTAAGCAAAAAGAAGGTAAAGTAAATATTGGTCCAAATCTTTCTCCTCACCTTTCACAAACCTTTTCAACATACATTTTAGGGTTTAATTAAAATGCTCAGCAAGAACGTCTGTCTGAGGATGATAAGGGGAGATTCTTATGGCAGTGATACCTAGTAGTCAGTACAGCTCCTTCTGCAATGCAGCCCAAAAATTGCTACCCTGATCAGTAATATCTTTAGGTATGCCCATCCTAATAAAAATTTTGGCAAGCTCTGTTGCCACTTTTGGTACTGTGACAGTACACATTGGAGCTGCCTCTGGGTATCAAGTAGCATAGTCACGTATAACCAGACTGAATTGATTTTCCT
This sequence comes from Neoceratodus forsteri, assembly GCA_016271365.2. Classification (NCBI taxonomy): domain Eukaryota; kingdom Metazoa; phylum Chordata; order Ceratodontiformes; family Ceratodontidae; genus Neoceratodus; species Neoceratodus forsteri. Next base: position 808,103,641 of record CM057451.1, on the reverse strand, counting down.
GTTCACTTTTGTCTACGGGCTAACCATATCCATTGCAATACTCTCAAAAGACACATAATATCAAGTGTAGGGGCACCAGGTGCACCTTGCCTTTTTCAGTCACTGTGGCTACTTTCTGACATTCAGCACAAGAACTGCTATACATAGCAACATCCTCATGAATCCCAGGCCAGTGAAGTTTGTACAACAATCTCCCCAAATGACTAGCCATAGGACTATCATGAACTATCTGTAACAACTCAGTTCTATACTTCTTTGGTATGATCAATTGTTCTATATGTTCCTGCATCTGAGGATTAACCCAGACTCTGTACAGTAGCCCATCATATTTTTTTAAACATTAGTTCACCCTGTTTTTGTTTTACCCCAGCTACTTAAAATAACCTTGGAGAGAAACATAGTTAGTTGCTCAGAAAGAAAATCACAATCAGTTATCCATTTAGTTTCAGCATTTTCATGTATCAGCGTCTTATGGCCATCAGACTTTTGTTGCCACTCTTTTTTGGGCATCTTCTTTCTTTCCCAGACTTCTGGGTCTTGCAGCTGGTCTCAAACAAGTCTGAATCAAAGTCACCAAAAGGAAAAGAGTCCCCAACTTCTGAAATTTTCTTTGCCTGAGCTCTTGTTATCACAGTTGCTGAAACAGCAGGGTTTACTTGTTCTTTGATTAACTTTACAAATCCAGGAAAGTAATTTCCAATAGTCACATGTACTAGTAACCTTGGTACTACCCTCATTTGGTGCAACACCCATTAATGTTCAGAGTCACTTGGGTAGTGGGATAGTATCAAGTCCCTATGGATGCAGATGATCCCAGTACCTGGTACTTTTCTACAGTTTTTACCCATAACTTCAGTCTGCATCAGGTTCTGTCTGCTTCCTGAATCTGTAGGTCCCTTCACAGTCTTTTACTCCCACACTGACATCTGTTAAATACTTGTCCCATTTTGCTAAGGCCAGATTTGCTCTAGTGTTAACCTCCTTAGTTTTGCAGTGTTACCTGGCTTATTACAATTGTAGCAAATAAAGTCTTTAGGTGCAGATGTGTTACCCCCATCAGAGTTCTTATCTGATCTGGAGTTACTGTAAATCAGGAAAAAATAAGGTTGTACCATTCCATGGCTGTTACTTCACTGCTGTGGTGTCTGTGTGGCCATCTGATAGTCCTCAGGAAAATAATTGACCATTTCCCCCTCTTTCTGGTTGATGTTCTTTTACCCAAAGCTGCACATATGTAGGAAGGATGTTGATGAATTGCTCCATTGCAAATATTTCAATGAACTGTGGCATTGTTTTGGTAGAAGCCATTTAATGAGGAGTTCTCTGAGTCCAGTGAAAGCTTCTTGAAGATTCAAAAGTCACAAAAATCCAGGCACTCACCACTGCTTCATGAAAAATAGCCACTCCAGTTATTTGAATATAAAAGGCATTTATTAGCTTAAAAGAGTTATACGGATGTAAAAAAAAAAAAAACACAAGATGCCTGATGCATTTTGGATTAGTAAATAATTTTTTTAAAAGGCTTACAGAACAAATGAAAATAAATGCTTTTCTAGGTCACCTATTAATGACATCATAAACTGATGTCACAACAGACATACACAGAGCAATCATTTAATTATAAACATTCACCCCAAATGGATATGTGTTGCCAAGTACCAATAATTTATACACTTTTATAATCATCCAAAAACCTCAATTCCAAAATTAGCTGCTAAAATTATTATATTGTGTTATAAAAACCTCCAATATCAAACCTCAAAGTATATTACTAAATATTCTAAATCAAACTCATGTATTAGCTACTATTGTAGCAGAGCATTAAAAACAGCTTGAATCCCCTCAAACCAAAACATGTCCTAACAGAGCAAATTACCCTTTGACAGCCAATTCTGAAAGAGCTAACTTAAATGCCAGCTCTTATATGTGCCAGATTTTTAAAAATAGTTAAACACCCAGGAGGCAGATATAATAAAAATATTGCCTATAACCACATTTAAGTGGAATTTGGGCTTGCTTTTAAATTCTATAGAAGTATTTTATATCAGCCACTACAGAAAAAAAGAGAATCAAGAACAAAGCTGTCAAGATACAAAACCACAGAATAAAATCACCAACATCTGGCAAGCTCAACCTGATCATTAACACCAGGCCAATAGAGCACCTCCAGTTGGTAAATCCAAAAGCTATTCACCCTAGCCTTTAGTGACCATGATTAAGTGTTTCTTAGCTGGGTATTGTCTTGTATTTTAATATTACATTTGTTGTTTGTATTGCTATGGCTTTTATGTACAACATTCTGAGCCTCTGGGATACAAATAAAATTACCTTACCTTCCTCAGGAATTCCCATAGGGACACTAGTTCCTTGAGCTTATTCTCGAAGTCTCACCCTTAATTTAAGTGGATCCTCTAAGGAACTTTGTTGTGTACAAAGAACCTTTCTACTAAGACTTTTGAAATTCTGTCCCACCTTCTACTCTTTTGTAAGGAAGGGTAGTGCATAGCTGGTGAAATGTTTGGTCACTGAAGACACAATAGTACATAGCATATTTTTGCAGCTCATCATGCTCCATTTAGAGGAAATTGATGTGCACAAGTTCCATGAGGCTGCTTGTTCCAATATTCACCAGAGGGGCTTCTCTATCAGGCAGAGTCTACCTCTGGACAAAACAACTACACTGCTGCATTTGTTTGATCTTACTTCCTACCCTGGGCCAATAGAACCACACTCTGAAAAGATCTAACATCCTCTCACTTTGCAAGTATCTCATGTCATCATACAGAGAGTGCATGGTGATCTTTCTGTACATGGGAGGAAAAAGAAGTTGACATTGCAAAAATTTGGCATGTCCTTGTGTCTCTGTATGCAGGCATTTATCATTTAGTTTGATCTTTGTCCACCTTTGCAACAGTAAAGATTTTTTTGGATGACTGGGTGTCTCTTTGTTGGGTTCCATGTGATGACGGCAATCGCAGAATAGCGATCGCCATTTGGGCGAGTGTACATTGTTGAAAATAAATCATGGTGATGTACACTCACAGCGAACTGCAAGAGGGCACCCAGTTTCTATGTTATGTGGGGAGCTTTGCCCCCACACACCCCTACTAAAGGATTCTTAACTCCAGGGAGATGCATGTCGGAGGGGGTGTAAAATTGAAAAATAAATTAAAACCCGAGCCGATGCAAAATGCGATCATCCCAGAACCAACCTGGCACCCTTCCAACCCTAGCCTGCCATCTACCCACCATGCCACAAGGTCAGTTTGGCAGCCCGCTGCCACACTACACCCCACAAACCCTCCATCCCATTCTGCCTGTCACACGGCATGGTCCCTCCCCCCATGTGCATGTATACATGGTGATATCCCATTGCTATATTTGCCAACCTCTCATATACAGTTGCTACCCTGCCAGGTAACCCTGTATACAGGCACCGTGATTGAGTAACCCTTTTTAAAAGCACTCAGTTGCGGTTGCCTTGTGCATGGGATACCCATTGTTGCAGTACAATCTCCACTCTAGGGCAGTGATAACATTATTGGAGCTCTGTACATTTATTTGCTCTCTCAGCAGGTCCTCATGACTTAACTGGGGATATAAGTTATGTACAGTCCTGTAAAGCCACATTAAGCTTGGGGAAGGCAATCTACATATGTTTCCATGGTGCCCTCAAGATTTTTAGAATTAGCAGGGGTGTCTTGCCTATCCTGTTTTCACAACACCTTTACTACAGTCCCCAGGATGTGAATGTATTCTGCAGTGTCATTGGAGTCTCCAGGGAGGGTCACTGGGACAAGGCATCAGTGTCAATGTGATTGAGTCCTGGACAATACTACACACTGTAGTCATAAGTAGAAAGAGATGACAAACAGCAATGTGCAGCTACATCGAGCTTACCGATGGGCTAGACATATGTCACAGGGTTGCTGTTAGCCTTGTCTGTTATCTTGTTGTCATATATATATATATATATATATATACTCACTGAATTAATCTAGTATGGCCCAGTTTCTAGGCAAAGAACTCTAATTTGTGAACTGGGTAGTTCTTCTCAAAGGATGTTAAAGTTCTTGCAAATTCCATGGGTTTCATACTTTCAGGGTACTGCTGATAAAGTAACATTCCTAGGTTAAGCAAGCTGTTACAGTTGCGAGGCAGATTATATCTGAATTTCTTTTATTTGTGGGAGTATTCTAAATTATACAATGGCAACAAGAATGCTGTAATCTGATTGATTAGTGCCCTCCTTCACCAGTGAGGTTATCTTAGCACAACCTCACTGTCTGAAGGTCAGGCACAAAGATGACCAGTTACCCATGAAATGGGCGCATGAGGAAGGGTGCCATCCATTATGGTGACACCTTCCCCACACAATCCACTCACAGCGAATGACAGTTAGGGTGACCGGATGAATGGGTGGGCGAACTAGGCGACAGGATGTCGCTATACGTATGCTCGCAGAGGGGTGGGAGTGAGTATGGCGAGCATGGGCTGGGAGGGGGTGGAGAGGCTGTAGGGAGTGGTGCTGTGGTTGCCAGTCGAGCTGCGTAGTGGCATCTGGGATTGGCTAGTGGTTGGGGTGGCTGAGGTACTGGGTTCGGGTCAGGGCGCTGGTGTGATTTTTATTGTGTCGGGACCTAACCTTTTTATTTTTACTGCTTTCACCCCCTCCTGACATGCACCCCCCTGGAGTTGAGAATCCTTAAGTAGAGGGGTGCAGGGGGTGGTGTGGGGGAGCAGCTCCCCCACAGAAAGCAGTAAAAATATGTCCTGGCTCTGTTGTGCTGGTGCGCCGGGGTTGTCAGAGTGCCGAAAATGTGTTTGGCACTCTGACTGAGCGTTAACGGTGATCGCCTTTAGGCATCTGCCATTATGACATAGACCCGATGACCACAGGACTGAAAAAATTATCACTGCACCGGTTCACTTCAAACTCGTCACTTCAGCACACCAAAACAGGAAAAAACCCAGCCCTCTAATTTCCACTCCATTCACACTGTAAAACTAAGTGGCCCCACTAAAATAAAGTGCCTGCCTACACAAGTGAGAAAACCAGCAAAAATGCTAATCATGAAAGTTTTTTGTTTGCCCATAGCTTTCCCAACCACAGCCACTTCAGTGATTCCCACTTGACAATACGACTCAGTGATACAAATGGTGCCAGATTCAGTCACTTTTAACAAAGCATCCTCTTTAGTATCCCCTCATTCCTCCCATTACTCACTTTTATTTTTTTTTTTTTTGTAACAACACCATGATCCCTCTCATGAAACAGGACTGAGCAACTGTGTGAGCGAGCAAGTGCATTTCTAAACAGTCACTCTTCAACTAACTTCCTTCTCTTGTTTTTTTTTTTTGTTGTAACTCCACCATAAAAAGAAAAGTTACAAACATTTTCCCTACCTCCCTACCTCCATCCTCACAGCAGCGGCAGTGAGTGCTGTGGTCGTCAGAGCGGGGATGGTGGCGGTGGCAACATTCCAATTCCGATTCCAATGTAGCCTCAAAATTAAGAAGCAGTCAGACAAACACAGAGAAACAAAACTCAAACGTGGGAAAAAAAACATAAACACCAAGAGAATAGAGCAGATTAGTAGCAACGTCTGCCAGCACTAACAAAGGTTGCTATGCGAAGTGCAGAGCCACACAAAAAATACAGCAGCTCCACCTATTGGCTGCAATAAATCAGCACTATTTTTTTTTTAAAAGTATGTCTACCCAATCAGAAAGACAGAAAAATTACTTTAAATGTATTTTTCCAGCTTTTTATTGCTTGTTTTACAATTGAGCCATTGTTTAATATCAAAAGTGCACTCCAGTGTGTGGGTCGTGTGGGGGTCATCCTGGGATAACTTTGCTGGGGCATTGGACACACTCAGCCTGCAGCTTCATGCCCAATGTCCTTTTGTAATAGAAAATGTAATCTAAGGAGTCACAACCACCAACTTGCGCTTACATATCCTAGAACTAATAAAAGGAGAACATACTTTACCCAGAGGATAATTCCATTGAGGAATACTCTCCCTAGTTCCTTACTTCAAAACTCCAACCATGATATATTAAAAAAAAAAACTAGACCATTACTTGTTGCAAGAATTGGGATGTTAAAGCCAGCATTGCTGGAGACATACAAATATGGGCCTTAGCCTTCTGTATGCCTACTTCTCTTAGTATGAAACCACTCCAGGTGTGAGGTAATCCCAGCAGAACCCACACTCTGTCATGCATTGTTGCTTAATTCTACAATATATCCTAGAACCCACACTCTGTCACGCATTGTTGCTTAATTCTACAATATATCCTAGAACTAATGCTGCAACTGCACTCCAGATGTTAACTAGAGTGCAGTTGCAGCAGCCACTTCGAAGAGTGGGGTTATTCTAGATGCCCTACAGGGGGCATGCCTTAGACAACTAGTATTGGAGCCCACTTGAGAGGGAGCAATCTTTTTTTATTTTATTTATTTGTTCTAGGATTACAAATACCTTTGAGCCAAGGCTGTTTTACAAAGGTTCCACATCATTGGTACAATTGAAACAATCATAAGCAAAGATAACAGTTTATAAAATTAAAAAAAAAAAAACAACAACACATAGTCTTGCAGATGAAAAAAGAACAATAATGTGAAACTTTGGGGAAGGGAAAGGGAAAGGAGGAGGGTGAAATCAGGGAGACTAAGTGGACAGGAGAGAAGGGGAGGTAAGTTGGTGGGGACAGAGAGAGGAGAGGTGGAAGGCGGATAAGAATAGAGGTAGTACAGCCGGGTGGCATTTATCATGGGCCAGCAGGGGAGGTGAAGATAGGAAGGGGGATGCTGGCAAAGTGCAGGAGTAGATGTGGGTCCAAAAGGGCATCTTTAGACCTGGTTCTCTCAAATGCAGATGAAGAGAGGATCACAGATGTAGAAGTGGGTAGCCATCTGGGAACTAGCAACCATCGAACAGTATGGTTCACAATAAACACAGCAATAGAGTCAAGCCATGCAAAGGCAAAAGTACTGGACTTTAGGAGGGCTGACTTTGCCAAAATGGGTGAGTGCCTAAGGAATGCACTAGCAAATGGGTAGGAAGGAGAGGTGGAAGAACAATGGGAAATAATAAAAACTGCCATCACAGAGGTAACAAGCTTTTGTGTGAAGCAAATAAACAAACTGAAATGATGTAAGAAGCCACTATGGTTCTCAAAGGAAGTGGCAGTGAAGGTTCAAGAGAAAAAGAAAGCATTCAGGAAGTACAAGGAATCACAGAAGGAGCAGGACAGAGAACTGTATCAGTTAAAGCAAATGGAAGCTGGGAAGGCAGTCAGAACAGCAAAGGCCCAAACCGAGGAAAAGATAGCCAACTCAGTTAGGAAGGGGGATAAAACCTTTTATAGGTACATCAGGGAGCGAAGGAAAACCAAGAGAGGGATAGTGAGGCTTAATAAAGGGAGGAGGGTGGGCAGAGGGTGACTGTGAAAGGCAGAGATACTAAACAAATATTTTTGCTCAGTATTTACAAAGGAAGAGGAGGTACCTAAAACAAACAGTAGAAACACTCTGGATACAGAAGTTGATACCAGCCCATTTACAGAAGAAAGGGTTCTGAAAGAAATCTTAAAACTGAAGGTGGACAAAGCAATGGGGCCTGATGAGTTCATCCCAGAATTCTAAAAGAACTAAAGGGTAGAACTAGTGGCGCCACTGACTACACTCTTTAACAAATCATGGGAGGATGGGGTGGTACCCGAGGACTGGAGGAGGGCAGATGTGATTCCCTTCACAAAAGTGGGAGCAAAGCAGAAACAGGAAACTACAGACCTGTTGGTTTAACCTCAGTGGTAGGAAAATGATGGAATCACTTCTGAAGGAAAGAATTGTCGAGTATCTAGAGGCCAGAGGGGCACAGGACCCAAGGCAGCATGGATTCACAGCGGGAGGGTCATGCCTGACAAATCTGATAGATTTCTTGGACTGGGTGACCAAAGTAGTAGATCAGGGAGGGGCTTTGGACATGGCCTACCTAGACTTTAGCAAGGCATTTGACATAGTCCCACACAAAAGATTAATATACAAGTTGGCCAGCCTGGGAGGGGGTCCCAAGATAACAGCCTGGGTAAAGAATTGGCTGGAGAACAGGACACAGAGAGTAATAGTAAATGGAGTCCACTCTGAAGAAAGGGGTTACTAGTGGGGTACCTCAGGGTTCAGTATTGGACTGGTCCTCTTCAATGTCTTTATAGCGACATTGCAGAGGGACTGGAAGGAAAAGTATGTCTCTTGCAGATGACACAAAGATCTGCAACAGAGTTGATCGCAAATGTGAGTGTGGAAAGGATGAGAAGGGACTTGGCAAGGTTAGAGGAATGGTCAAATCTATGGCAGCTTAGATTCAATGCTAAAGTGCAAGGTAATGCACCTGGAAACAAAAACCCAGGGAGGAGTACACAATGGGGGTGAGATACTAACAACAACAAAAATGGAAAGGGACCTGGGGGTAGTCATATCAGATGACCTAAAGTTGGGCAAGCAATGTGAGAGGGCAGCATAGAGGGTTGGGGGGATACTGGGATGCATAGGAAGAGGCATCACCAGTAGAAAACAGGAAGTTATTATCCCTCTGTACAGACAGCTGGTGAGACCCCATCTGGAGTACTGCATATAGTTCTGGAGACCCAATCTCCGCAAAGACATAGACAGGATGGAAGCTATCCAGAGGAGGGCAACTAAAATGGTGCAGGGTCTGCACCAGAAGACATATGAAGAGAGACTTAGGAGCTTAATATGTGCAAGCCTCGGGGAAAGGAGGGAGAGGGGACATGATAGAAACTTTCAAGTACCTCAAGGGAATCAACAAAGTCCAAGAGGGTAGCATCTTTCAAAAAAGAGGTGTGCAAGAACAAGGGGCACAATTTGAAGATGGGGGCAGCTCAGAGGTAATTTAAGGAATATTTTTTCACAGAGAGGGTTGTGGATGCATGGAACGGCCTTCCGGAGGAGGTTGTCTAGTCAAAAACAGTGGTGGAATTCAAGCATGCATGGGACAGCCATAAGGCAATTCTAGGGGCGGGGGTAGGAAGAAGTAGGCTGCTGGTTAACTAGGATCTGCAGCTTATCCATTAGGTAGGGAAATGGGCAGACTGGGTGGGCCAAGCGGTCCTTATCTGCCATCAGATTCTATGTTTCTATGTATGGAACATCCTGCTTTGCTGAGATTTGGTGGCTTATTGGTCTCTCCAGGTTTTCTCAGAGCCTGAGCTACTTCATCCTTAAATGGGACTGCAGCTAGGTATTTAAAAGATAGTGACATCGGGTCTGCAAGAACAAAATGAAACAAAAGAAGGCCTCTTGTGAAAGGAGCTAGCTCTAATAAAGAGAACAGTTAAAGTAAGAAACTTTGGTTAAGCAGCATTTTATCCAATTCTGAATGCTAATAGCTGTTTGGGGAAAATGGATGAGCGTTCTGAGGGGAGATGTGTGAATGGCATATAGACAAACAGTTGCCCTGAGCAACAGCATGCCCCCACACCATGGAATTCTGGCAAAAGAAAAGGGCTTCTAGTCAGATGACCAAGTGGCCATGACAGAGAACACAGTAGGTTGAGACAAAGTTTACTGCTTCCTAGGAGGTCAGGCACATGTTTTGTAACTCACAAAAGAAGGCAATTCAGTCCTCTTTCCTCTTCCCAGAGCTAAGAGACAAGCGGGACTGGCTGTGAGTCATAGAGGAAAAAAGGACAAATTCTACTGAGAACAATGTGCTGTAGGTAGAGACTTCTAAGATCTATGGGTAAGTCTTAGAATTTGGCAGTTTAGTTAACATTTTCCTATTCTATGCTTTTGTGTTTTATCTGTTTATTTTAAATTTCTTACTGCCTGTGTGTATTCATCTTTATGTTACTGTATACCTTGTAAATCTTGTGTAAATACTAACTATGTTATATTTTAAAAATCTGTTATTGCAATGTATGAATAAGTACAGGTAATCTGACTGACTTCTGTGACTGTGTCACTAAGACAGTAGACAGGGGCCAAGCAGTAGACATCCTCTATCTTGATTTCAGCAAGGCCTTTGACTCTGCCCCACAAAAGGTTGATCAGGAAGTTGGTAGATCTTGGAGTTGAGGAAAAGACGGCCAGATGGGTGGAAAACTGGCTGAGGGACAAAACCCTAGACAGTGGTTGTGAGAGGGGGGAGGGTAACCTGGCACCAGAAAGGTAACCAGTGGGGCCCCGCAGCCTGGGCTCAGTGCTGGTGCCGCTGTTGTTCAATGTCTTCTTCAATGTCATTGGGGATTGCATTAAGTGCAAAATGTGCCTATCTGCAGATGATCCCAAGCTCTGTGGGAGAGTGGACACAGCTGAAGGGATACAGGACCTACAGGAAGATCTGGAAAAGCTGGAGAGGTGGTCCAGGATCTGGCAGATTGGCTTCAATGCTAAGAAATGTAAAGTTATGCATATTGGAGCCAAGAATCCCAGGACAGAGTACTACCTGGTTGGAGTCCAAATATCTGCATCAAAGGAGGAGAAGGACCTGGGAGTGATGATCACTAGTGACCCGAAGCACTCCTCACAGTGCAAGAAAGCAGCAGCAAAGGCAAACAAGATGCTGGGATGCATATCTAGGGGGATCAGTAGTAGGAGAGAGGAGGTTATACTGCTCTTGTACAGGTCACTGGTAAGGCCGCATCTACAACATAGATTTCACTACTGGTGCCCACACCTCAAAAATGACATTAACCTGCTAGAGAAGGTCCAGAGGAAGGCTACAAAGATGACAGCAGGTCAGCAGGGTAAGGTATATGAGAAGAAGTTGAGGGCACTGAACATGTACTCCCTGAAAGACAGAGAGAGAGAGAGAGAGAGAGAGAGAGAGAGAGAGAGAGAGGGAGTACTTGATTGGGACCTTCAAGTACTTGAAAGGGGTAAATAAGGTTGATAAGGAAAGTCTCTTTAAGCAGAGTGGCAACCATAACATGAGGGGGCACAGTCATAAACTGGAAAGTGAGAGTTTTAGGAGGGAGGTCAGGAAGCACTTCTTCACAGAGAGGGTGGTGGACACTTGGAATGCACTGCTGGAAGAGGTAATCTCATTCAAGACCGTGTACAGCTTTAAGAGAGGCTGGGATAGGCATAGGGGGAAGGTAAGGATTATGGGTAGGGAGGACAGGAGGAGTGTGGAGGGAGGTCAGGGACAGTAGCTCAAGCTGTGGACCCTGCAATATGAGCAGTTTTGGTAGACCAAATAGCCTTCTTCTGCTGACTTCTTCATGTGTTCATATGTATGTATATATGTTCATATGTTTTCTGGGCAGTTCTGATATCTGACTTCAAAAGAGCTCTGCCAAGTTTAAAGTAAACCACAATTTAATACAGAGTTAGGGTAGAGGATATCTGAAGTGACTATGCTGACTTGTATGTCAGAGAGTCCTCATTCTGTGTGAGCAGGAGCCTGGTAAGGGATGAGATGTGGGTAGCCCTGAGTTAGTCATGACCAGGTTGATGGCAGCATAAAAGGGTAAGCAAAATAGCTCACAGCAACTATGTGAATGTCGTGGATGGTGTTGTGACACTGGCATCAGTGTGTAACATGTATGCTCTTGCTGGATCAGCATACACAAGTGCTACTGCATGGGTCTTAGAAACAGAAACATAGAATTTGATGGCAGATAAGGACCGCTTGGCCCACCTAGTCTGCCCATTTCCCTACCTGATGGATAAGCTGCAGATCCTAGTTAACTAACAGGCTACTTTCTCCTACCCACACTAGAATTGTCTTATATCTGTCCCATGCATTCTTGAATTCCCCTATTGTTTTTGACTCCACGACCTCCTCAGGAAGGCTGTTCCGTGCATCCAGAGCCCTCTCCATGAAAAAATACTTCCTCACATTACCGCTGAGTCGTTCCCCCCTCTATCTTCAAACTGTGCCCCCTTGTTCTTGCTCATCTCTTTTTCTGAAAGATGCTACCCTCTTGGACTTTGTTGATTCCCTTGAGATACTTGAAAGTTTCTATCATGTCACCCCTCTCCCTCCTTCCTTTGATGGTATGCATATTAAGCTTCTTTTAGTCTCTCTCTTCGTATGTCTTCTGGTGCAGACCCTGCACCATTTTGTTTGCCCTCCTCTGGACAGCCTCCACCCTGTCTATGTATTTGCGGAGATGGGGTCTCCAGAACTGCATGCAGTATTCCAGAAGGGGTCTCACCAACTGTCTGTACAGAGGGATAACAACTCCCTATTTTCTACTGGTGATGCCTCTCCCTATACATCCCAGTATCCCCGAAGCTGTCCTCAGCTGAAGGATTATCTCCTTGAAGACTCTGTTATAGAAGTGATCACATTGTGCTCCGAACAGTAGTTTCAGTGTATTTCTGATGTGGTTGTCTGTTTGTTGTTCATAAGGCACCCCCTGGTCAGAGTCAGCCGTGGGCACACCACTTGAGTGTAGTCTTTATTGAAAACATTGGTAGTAGCAGTAGAACCCAAAGAATCACTGCAAATCCTCCTTAAGGATAGCTTTGGTGGTAAGGGCCTTTGCTACAGCCTGTTCAAGTAATTTACTGAGTATTGATAGTAGTGCAATGGGTCTGTAATTGTTGAGAAGCTTTGGGGTACCGTATTTTGAGAACAGGAGCAATTTCTGCAGTTTTCCAATTATTGGCAACTATGCCAGAGGAGAAGGACAAACTGAAAATGTGCGTGACATTGGAGGCTAGTATTGGAGCACCCAGGAAAATCAGTCTTGGTAGAACCCATCGGTCCTGTGCTGCCCTCATTTGAGAGGGACTTTAATAACTTGAAACCTATACTGAGAAACATCGGCTTTAAAGAAAAATATGGGTTCGGGGGGGTGGAATGGGGGTGCTGGGAGAAGTTGATTATCCAAGAGGGTGAGTGGTCTGCAAAGTGGGAATTAAAAGTGTTGGCAATGGTTTTGTGGTTATTACAGTGAACCTCATTAATTAGCAAGTCGTTTGCATGGCTGTTTGATGGGCACCCAAACAGGTCTTTAATGTGTCCCCAGAAACCCCCAGGGTTCTTAGCAGAGGCAATTAATTGTTCTTCACAGTATTGGCTCTTGACAAGGTGGGTGGCCTTTTACGTAGGCTGTGTAGGTGCTGGTAGGCAAGTCAGTCCATTGGGTTGCAGTAGGCTCTGAAAGCCAGCCAGTTTTTGTCCCTTGTTTTGAAAAGGGAAAGGATGTCCCTGTGAAGCCACCTGGTGGAGATCCCTTTAACTCTTATCCTGGTGACAGAAGGCAGCATTTCCTGTATTTGGGACTGGAGGCAATGAAGGAGACAAAGGGCAGAATTCACCTCATTAGAGAGGAATATTGGATACCAGTCAATGAATGACAGTTCATGGAAGAGAGAGGAGAATTCAAGGTGAGTGGGATCATGTAGGGAAAGCATTCTTGGAGTCACTTTGGGGGCTTTGACTTTCTATATGCATATGGTGGAAGAGTGGCCACTCAGTGTGTCGGGCATTACCTCTGCAGATAGAATTCTGTCAGGTTTATTAGAGAGCGTCCATTTCAGGACAGCATGCCGTCCATGTTAGGGTGAGAGATGGGTCAGGTCAGATATGATCTGTGTTAGATTAAGTTTACCAATGAAAGTATCGTAGGATTTATTTTGGGGGCCCAGCCAGTCTAGAGTAAAGTCAGTCATAACTATCACCTCATTTTACCTGATCATAGGGGAGATAACCTTGGTGAGAGCAGTAAGACCAGTGATCCCATTTTGAGGAGAGTTGCAGAGGCAAATAAAACTCCCCAGCAAAAGAGTGCAGTGAAGTAATTCACGTGGGGACTTTAGCATGGGCATGTGCTGAGCTGTAACATTGAGGAGGTTATTAGACTTCCACCTCATTTGGGAGGAAGCCTATCAACAGAATAAGGTTGTAGTTGGCAATTACACAAGCAGAATCAGGGATATTTGGTTGTAGTGAAGTTTCTGAGACTCTTACAATGTCAAGGGAGAACAGGGCCATCTAGGAGTCAAGCCTGGCTTATTAGCTAGTAGGCCCTATATATTAAGGTGGGAGATTTTGATTCCCTTGCATCCCACCCAGTAAGGTGGTGATGAGGGCGAAGGTAGTTGGGGCATAAGATTGGGTTTGATAGTTATTTATGTATGTATTCATTTATTTATGTATTTATTTCAAAAGCCTTACCAGGAAACATACTGAGCTGGCAACAGCTTGTTTCCAGATGCGTACTGAGATGATGGGGGGTTGGGGTAAACAATGTAAGATGTGCAAGTAAAAATAACATACTTTAAGTATAACAGTACTTAAAATAAAATACAATGCAACAAAAATTATATTACAGTAAAATAGAAATAGGGGACGTGGCCAAGCTGGCATCCAGAATGGCTGCTTAGTCCTGGAGCTCTGAGCCTAAACCGTCAGGAATCTCCCTTTCCCCCGCTACACCGGGACTTACTGAGATAAAAAAAGTGGGACTTTGAAGGGAAAACAGTTATGCCACTGAAGATGTCAAAAAACAGGGCAACTACCATTTAAAAGTGCCAACAACAGGCTTAGGATTTGGGCCTGGAAGCTCTGTTGCCCGAGCAGCTGGTAATGGGGCTGCAGCAACTGTGAGGCTGTGGAAGACAGCGTGTATAGCCCTCAGTTCTTGGTTTTGGAAAAGCTGTTTAATGATTTAAAATACGATCTGACGAGTAAAATGAATGCGGGGTTTGAAAATGTATCTGCTCAACTGGCCCTTTTGCAAACAACAGTAAATAGCTTGGGGGAGACAGTGGAACAACATTCGGCCCAATTAACGGAGGAGGAAGAAAGGGTTAGTACGCAAGAAAATCAATATAACCAGTGGAGCCCCCAAATGCAATCAGCAATGACCGAAATAGAGAAATTAAAAGCAATACTAGATGATCATGAAAATAGGGAGAGGCGAACAAATATAAGAATAGTGGGCATGACCGAAGGTGTGGAAGGCAGAGACTGTGTAACTTTTTGCCAGACATGGTTAAAGACAAAGTTAGATCTACCAACGGAGTGCTCCTTGGAGATACAATGGGTGCATAGAACTCCCGGTCGTCGTCCAACCCCAAATGAAAGGCCTCGTCACATAATTGCAAAATTCCTGAGATATCAAGACAGAATGACGGTACTGAATGCAGCACGAAAGGATGGTGCCATTAGGAAAGGCTCTCAATCTGTTAGTATATTACAAGATTTTTCACGATTGGTACAAACAGATTGGAATGCCTTTATGCCTGTGAAGAGGAGGTTGCATCAACTCGAGTGGCCTTTTGCACTTGTCTACCTTGCTTGATTGATTATACCGAGAAAGAGTGCTACACCGAAGGTGTTCACAAATCCTGATGCGGCAATGCAGTATATTGAACATGAATCGAAACAGCAAGAAAATGCAGATGGGTGAACTTTACTCTAAACTTAAACTGTACAGATAAGTGTTTTTATGCTGGCAGTGCAACTTAATAAGGGATGAGGATATAGGGAGTGGGGTTGGAGGGGGGGAAGTAGAGCTTGTCTCAGTCTGCTCCAAAACTCTTTGGAGGCATATCAAGGCTGGAGTGGGCGGCCTTCCCCGCTTTCCCCCTTGCTCTAGCTCCTGACAGGACTGTTGATTTTCCTTCTCAGAGATGCTTCCAGAGTGATATTACAGATATTCATCTGCTGCCGCTTGACTTTGCTTTATGTTCTGGGACCAACTTTTATTTTATTTATTACATAGCAGAGTGTAATATCAGTGGCTTGATCAACAAAAAGAAAAAAAAAACAAACTGGGAGCCAAAGAACTGCTTTTTTTTTTTTTTTTTTGCACATAAAATGCGTAGCTGGTGGGCTTTTGTATTGGCAGAGCAGCTCAAACAAGGGATGAAGGTGCGGGGCGAGGGGTGTTGGGGGGGGAAGTAGAGCTCAGCTCGGTCTGTTCCGAAACTCTTTGAGGCATATAATGGCTGGAACGGGTGGCCTTCCCCACTTCCCCTGGCACTAGCTCCTGGCCAAACTACTAACTTGGAAGGACACCCAGAGTGATTCTACAGAGACTTACTTGCTGCTGCTGAATTTTGTTTTTGTTCTCATTAATTGGGACCAGCTTCCGTTTTAATTTATATACATGAGAGAGCAGTATCAAAGGCATGTTTAACAAACTAATAGGGAGCTGAAGATCTAACCTCTCATTTCTCAATTCCTAGCAAAGGAGGGGATGAAGGGAGGAAATGAGTACTTAATTTTAACTAGTGATATGTTTTCCTTGAATACGTGGATGCAACATATGTCCTGGGGGGGAAGGAACTCAGTTGTTTTTTTTTTGTTCCATGTGTGGCGGGTGCGGGCCGGTTCAGAAGACCAGTAGGAATGCTGGTTATCTCCCTTTCTTCTGGAATTAGGGTGTCACTTTTGCACGATCCAGGGATGAAAGGGGGAAGGGAACACTTGGAGATTGAAAGGACGTATGAGGAATAAGGAGACTGTATTTAAAATTATGAGTAGGGGCCTGGCCACCCCGACAGGCTCCTCATTCTGGAGGTTCCCTGTGGAGGGATGGACCCTTAAGTGTCCTCGACTAGCCCATCCTTTCATTTGCTTACTTTATTTGGGCAGTTGGGTTGTGGGAACATGTTTCTACGGTTGGCAGATCAAGGAGGGAACCCTGGGCGGGGCCCCACCATACCGCCGTACCTGGACTTATAGAGGGATAATGACGGTGTGGCCAGCAGGCTAACCCACAATATTAAAGGGGGTTCTAATTAGATTTATACTTGGGGGGGGGGAAAGGGGAAGCTAGGTGGTGAGTAAAAGTCAGAAACCACCTCGCTAGATTCCTGATAAAGGGACTTAGTTTCTATTAGATTAGATAAGCTCCTGTTGTGCAGGTCTTCACTTTCTCTTTTTTCTTTCCTTTTTTCTTTGGGCCTCTCTTTGGTTTCTTTTTGAAATGTTACAGACTAGATGGGGAGGAAGAAGAGGTTACTCATTAATTGGGAGAAAAAATAAAAAAGGTCAAGAGTCGGGTGGTATGAGGGAACTTGATGAAGATGGAATTCAATGTGTATGGGGGAATCCTAGATCTGGGAATAAATATGATGTCACCAGATGGCTAGTTTAAAAATGCTATCCTGGAATGTAAACAGTTTGAAAACTGCAGTGAAATAAAAACGTGTATGGTCTTGTATAAAGATAAAAAAGGCAGATGTTGTGATGCTACAGGAGTTACACTTAACATGTGAAGAGATTAAGCTGGTAGAAAAAAAAGTGGGGGGGTACAATGGTGGCATCTCATTTCACGTCCAAGGCCAGAGGAACATGTGTATGGTTTAGACTGGGGATCAGGGTACAGATTCACACAACTCAAAGAGACAGTCAGGGAAGATATGTTATAGTGAAGGCTATGATGGAGGAGGAAGTGCTAGTCCTGGGGTACTTGTATGGACCTACATTCGATTGCCCAGAATTTTTTGAGCATCTATCTATTATGCTAGCAGTGTTCCCTGACAAAATGATTATAGGGGGTGATTGTAACACCTATTGGGATCCCCTGCTTGACCACTCAAAACCTCGATTCAGACGTACCCCCAAAAGTGTGGTGGCCCTCCGGAGGCTGGCAGAGGAAAGGGCCTTGCAGGAAGTGTGGAGATTTAAACATCCAGATACAGAGGAGTTCTCTTTCTACTCTTGTGCCCATAAGGTCTATACAAGACTAGGTTATTTCCTGGCTTCTCCTACTTTTCTAGGGTGAATAAGAGAGTTAGAATATGGCCCTATTATAGTGTTAGGCCAAGCACCACTACATTTAGAAGTGGAGAAAGAGATAGATGGGGGGGTGCGGCAATGGAGAATGGATCCTACACTATTGTTAGACCCCCAGTATGTACAACAAATATCCAAGAGACTTCAGGAATTTCTAGAAAATAATAAAGTGGAAGACACCTCAGCAAGGACTACGTGGGAGGCCTTGAAAGCTTTTGTAAGGGAGGAGACTATCTCATATGCAGCCTTTAAAGGCAAGCAAGAAAAACAAAGGGAGAATGAACTAGAATCCAATATAATGAGGCTAGAAAAGCAGATTATGGGTAGTCAGTCATCTGGGGATGTGGTGAAGTTGAAGAGTACAAAGGGAGAATACAACCAATTGTGTTGTAAGCGTATAGAAAGGGATATCCTAATGTCAAAAGCAGGACAGTACATCAAGGGGGACAAGTTGGGGAGATGGCTGGCCTGGTTAATTAAGACACAAAGAGCAGAGAGAACTATTCTAGCAATAGAAAATGAGAATAGGGAGTGTACCTCCTCTGCCCGAGAGATAAATACTATTTTTAAATCCTTCTATGAAAAGCTATACACCTCGGAATTCCCACAAGGAACAAATCTGGAGAGTTTTCTAGAAAATATTCCCCTTCCTGCAATACCCACCCAAGTAAATGAAAAGCTGGGACAAGAGTTCACTGTGCAGGAAATTAAGGAGGCAATTTGGGTGTCAAGATCAGGAAGCGCTCCGAGGCCAGATGGCCTGCCCCTGGAATTTTACAAAAAGTTTTGGGGAGACTTGGGCCAGCTCTTTCAGTATATGGTAAGGGAGGTGTTGGAGGAAGAGGGGTTGACACCATCTCAACAGTTAGCTGTTATAACAATTTTACCCAAACCGGATAAGGATCCAAAAAAATGTGTCTCTTACCATCCAATCTCTTTGCTAAATGCTGACTATAAGATAATAGCAAAAATATTGGCAAGGAGGCTGGAGGGGGTCCTACCACAGGTTATTCATCACGATCAAGGGGGTTTTGTTAAGGGGAGGTAGGCAAGGCATAATTTAAGATGGGTAATGAACATTATCTGGCAGGGGTCAAGAGGAAGAAAAGCTTATGGGGGCCTTCTCGCACTGGATGCAGAGAAGGCCTTCGACAGGGTCGAGTGGCCGTTTATGTTTGCAGTATTAAAAAAGTTTGGTATGTACCCAGTCTTTAGGCATTGGGTAGAGTGGTTATATCAATCCCCATGGGCCCAAATCCTTACAAACAATATGATGTCACCCTCCTTTCAGCTTCATAGAGGGACAAGACAGGGATGCCCCCTTTTGCCACTGATATATGTCCTGACCATTGAGGTACTGGCTACAGCCATTAGACATCACCGTGAAATAGAGGGCTATATGTTTAATGGGGAGGAGCACGTTATCTCTCTCTTTGCAGATGATGTGCTTCTATTCCTGGCTGACCCAGTAAGAGCAAAGCCTGCTTTGACTTCCCTTTTTAAGGAATATGGTCCTCTCTCTGGGCATAAGATCAACTGGAATAAGAATGAGTGGCTCCCGCTGGCGGACGGTGGAGGGTCCATACATATAAGCAGAATAGATATCCCCCCTAGAACAGTAATTAAATATTTGGGAATACTACTCCCACATAAGATAACAGATGTGGGACATATAAACTACAGCCCATTAGCAACAAAAATTAAGGAACAATGTAGTAGGTGGAAGTCACTCCCCTTGTCTTTGTTGGGAAGAGTAAATTTAGTAAAAATGCAAATTCTACCTCAATGCCTTTATCTTTTCCAGACCCTTCCTGCTATGCCTCCACTGTGTCACCTGAAGTCTCTAGAGGGCTCTATTACCTCTTTACTCTGGGAAAATCGTAGACCTAGGATCAGGAAGGAGGTGTTGTGGCAACCACTTCATAGAGGGGGCTTGACACTCCCCAATCTGAAGCTATACACCTTAGCGGCCCAACTAACATATACTGTATTATGGACTGTCAGGAAATAGGAGGAAGAATGAGGGCCTGGGTCACTATGGAGTCACAATTCAGGGTGCGTTCTCCCTACGCCCTGCATCTCCTCCCAGTAAGTTTGCGGGAGGGAGATGGTGAGAAACCTAAGAACCCATTCACCAATAGTATGTTTAAGGTCTGGAGGATGGCTTCATTAATGATGGGAGATAAGGGGGGGCATGTCACCGGAGGGATCCATTTTGTACAGCTTGTGGAAGGATGGAAGGGCACCCCCCTCAGTCAAACATGCTCTGGGGCAGTGGGAGAGGAAGGGTGTCTTTCTCCTGTCTCACTTATTCAATAATGGGACCTTTTCTAGCTTTCCTGAGTTAAGACAATTATATGATATTCACCCCTCACACTACCCTATTTATGTGGTAATAAGGTTCAGGCTGCTTAAATTAACTGGGTTAAGGGGGGGACCATCCTTGAGCAGGACGTCTCTGGAAGAGATCTTTCAACATTGTAAAAAACATGTGAGTGTGAAACCACTGTCAGTACTATACAAAGCTTTACTGGGAGCACAGCCAGATAACCTGCAAAAGCTAAAAGACAGCTGGGATAAAGACCTGGGTGTAAACATGTTAACAGGAGGGGACTGGAATTTGGCCCTTCGGAGTAGCAAGGCTGTCTCAGTAAATAATAGGTTATAAATAATTAACTATTTATTTATTTATTTAAGAGATTTACCAGGAAGGCATACTGAGCTGAGTACCACTCGATTCCAGATGTGCCCTGGGGGGTGGGGTTTACAAAGGTACAGTAATACAGAAGAAAAAAACATACATAAATATGTTTGGTACAAAACAATGGATGAGACAGTCATAATGCAATATTGAAGGTACATTTTCATTAACATTGCAATAACATTTGGTGCTGACAGCATCACAAACTACTGAAAATGGAGTAACCAGACTGGTGTTAACAGCTGGTAGTTAGGAATTGTGAGGGGTTCAATGGGGGAGGGATACAGGAGTAGTTGGTAGAGAAGTGCGTTTTAATAAGGGCATTCTGGTGTGGAGTACTTGTGGTGTGTCTAGTATCGGCTGCCAGGGAGTTCCATAATTTGGGCAACCTGAAGCTGAAGGCAGCCTGGCCAGTCCGGGTGGATCTGTGTGGAATGTGCAGGAGCCTAGAGTCTATGTTCCTGAGAGCATAGGCCGGTGGGGGGAGGGCAGTTAGGGAGGACGACAGGTAGGAGGGGAGTGTCTGCGACCAGAACTTAGCAGTGGTTCTGGGACAGTGTAGCAATCGCCGGTTATGTAGAGAAGGGAGGTCCAAGGACTGGTAGAGGTCACAGTGATGAGTATTAGGAGGACGGTCCAAGGAGAACCGGCAGAAGGAGTTGAAGAGGGGATCAAGCCTAGTTAAGGAAGTTTGGGGGGGCAGCACAGTAGACAACATCACCATAATCCATAATCAGGAGGATTATTTTTTGGACTATTGCTAGTCTGCTTGGTAGAGGTATGCAATTTTTGTTCCGGAAGAGAGCTTACAGCATGGGGTGCAGTTTTTTGTGTACAGCATCTATATGCACAGAAAAGTCAAGGTACTGATCTAACCAGATACCAAGATATCTATATGAAGTGCAGGCCTCTGGAGGAAAGCTATCCAGAGTGTAGAACGTGGGGGCAGTAAGGCAGGTTAGTTTGGCCCGAGAGCCGAAGGTGAGGGAGACTGTTTTTTCTGAGTTTAAGAATAGTTGATTTGAGAGGAACCAACGTTGGATGGAGTCAAAGTCCTTCTGTAGACAGGCTGTCATGGCATTAGTGGATGGGCCAGAGGCAAACAGCACCATATCGTCTGCGTACATATGGATAGCAGTATGTGGGCAGGCAGCAGGCAGGTCATTGAGAAAGATAGAGAACAGCAGAGGGCCAAGTACAGACCCTTGGGGCACTCCACTGGTGACAGGGAGTGAGGTGGATCTAGCCGAGCCAATACGGACTGATTGGGACCTACCTGTCAGATATGACTGGAACCAGTTATTTGCGTTCACAGACAGTCCGGCTTGGGTGAGTTTAGCCAGCAGCAGGGGATGTGAGACCGTGTCAAAGGCTTTAGCCAGGTCGATAAATATGGCTGCTGTTATTTCCCCTTTGTCCATACCCGTAAGGATGGAGTTAGTGAGGCGAAGAAGAGAGGTGGTGGTGGAGTGGTTTTTTCTGAAGCCGGCCTGGTAGGGGGTGAAAAATGATGTGGTATCTAGATAGTGGTGGAGCTGGGATAGTACAAGGCACTCTTGAACTTTGGCTAGGATGGGGAGCAGTGAAATGGGATGGTAGTTGGATGGGGAGGAAAGGTCCCCTCCTTTAGCTAGGGGAATGACTGTGGCTTGTTTCCATATTGTGAGGACTGCACTGAGTCTAAAAGACAGATTATAGAGCAAGGTTAGAGGGTGGGCTATGGCAGGTGCTGAGAGCAGGAGCATTTTGGAATCAAGGCCCGATGGGCATTTACCTATGGATGGGTTGAGTGACTGCAGTATTTTTAGCACCTGGCCAGGTGAGACTGGGCAGAGCGAGAAGGAGGCCGGGGAAGATACTGTAGGGGAAACAAAGGGCGGGGGATGGGAGGAGAGTAGAGAAGATGTAGTGGTGGAGAAATATGAATTAAACTCAGTGGCAACCAAGCTAGGATCCACGATGATTCTTCCTCCTAGGTTGAGAGTGGGAGTGGGGGGGGGTTGGGCCGCTGGGGAAAGAAGGGATTTTATTGACTTCCAGAACTGAGTAGGGTGAGCGAAGTTATTGTTGAACGCAGTTTTAAAGTAATTTGATTTGGCCTGACATATGAGTCTTGTACAGGCATTTCTTAGCGATCTGTAGTGTTGCTGAGCTGTATGAGTACCTGTAGCCTTGAATGATTTCCAGGCTTGGTCTCTGGCTCGTAGTTGTGCCATGAGGTTAGTTGTTACCCATGGTAAGTGGGCTCCTCTTACTCTGGATCTCCTGAGAGGAGCGTGGAGATCCCAGATGTCTAGGAAGTTGGCAGAGAAAAATTTCAGGGCCTCGTCCATGGAGGTGGCCCTAGGGATGAAAGACCAGTCACTGCTGTTGAGGTTGTTTAGGAGAGCGGTCAGATCAAGGGATTTGTAAACTCTGTTGTAAAGTGTGCGGGGTGGAGGGGCCTTGGATCGGAAGATTTTATGCACCATATAAATCATATGGTGGTCACTAAGGGAGTCTGGTAGAAGGCCAGCTTTAACTATACGATGAGGGTGGGTGGTAAGGGTCCAATCCAGTAGTGTGTGTTTATTGGATTTGTGGTTTAGGCGAGTGGGTTCCCCTATTTGCTGGGACAAGTTTAGAGCATTTATTTGGCATTGTGTTTTGGAGGCTACGCTGCCTAGCCAGTTCTGGTTGAAATCTTCAAGGATATGGAGTTCGGCGCCTGCCGTAAGGGACCTCAGGTTGCCAAGGTGGTTAAGGATGCTGCCCAGAGGTGTGTCTGGCGGGCAGTATGATCCTGCTATGTATACTGGGATAGAGTGTGGCAGGAGGATTTTGATTAGAAGGGAATCTATAGATTGTATGGGTACTATAGGTGTGATTTTGGAAAACTGGAGATTAGAGGAGATATACATGGCAGTGCCGACACCCTTCTTTCTGCCCTGCCTGTCTTGGCGGATTAAGGAGAACCTGGGTATTAAGAATTCCTCTTCCAGGTTATGGGGCTTCAGCCAAGATTCAGTAATGATTACAATATCAGGGCGACGGGCTAGGACAGTGGTTTGTAGCGCTGCTATTTTGTTTAGGATGCTGCATATGTTTAGGTGAACTATTTTAAAACCTCTAGGGAGGTGCGTAGCTGGTGCGGGGGGTTGGCCAGCTATAGTGGTTGGTGGACCTGGGTTACGTTCTACATCCCCGGCTATAAGGAGAAGGAGAGCCAGGGTGTGCCTTACTAGACACATGGTCTTTAGTGATGACCAGCGTCGAGGGGGACGGTTGGAAGTTAGTGAGTTAGGCTTAGGATCTGAGTAGAAGGGGATATATAGGGCTGGTAGCTCTGCATGGAAAGAGGGAGGGAGGATAGATGCCCCCAGGGACCAATTATGCTGGTGGTACCGATTGTGGTCCGCTAGTGCAGAGGAGGAGTGGAGGGGTGGCTTTGCAACCGAAGAGGGAAGTGGCAGTGAGCCAGGTAGAACAGGGTGGGATGAGGGTGGAAGGGAAGATAAGGTTAGGCATAGCATAAGAATTGCTAATGTGAGATACTGCATTTTTTTTTCAGTAGTAGATTTGAAAGCTGCTCTGTGGTGGCCCTTAGTGGCTGAATAATATAAGGAGCTAATGGGAAAGTGGGCTGATTGGTTTACGCTCTCACGAGGTCAACACTATATAAGGAGGAGCTCACCAAGGGTGGTGGTGGGGGCGGTGGGGAGCCTGCACACAGTGCAGGCGGGGCTAGAGCTCCCTGAAGCAGCTGCAAGCTGGGATCACTACCTGGGCGCTCTGGTGCTGCTCTGTTCTCCGCGGGGGAAATTCGGTGGCTGTGGGGAGGGCTGAACAGCTTGCCTCGTGACCACACTGCTGGAAGGGACACAAAAAGGCAGCTATAAGTAGAGGTTGGTAGGGAGGAGGAGCTAGTACATCTACACTGTTTTAACATGCAGCAAAGTTGTAATTATGCAGCTTAAATTGATTTAGGCAGTATTACAGGCTGTAAGGTTACAGGAAAAAAAATAATGGATTCAGGCTCGGTTTAAAAGCAGTCAGAGTAGCTTAGCCGGGTTAAAGATCTTTTAAAGCAGTGTTCAGTTCCTTATTAAAGTACATTACAGTACTGCTCTATTCCCCTTAAGGTACTGTTTCCCCTGGTGCAATTTCAATGTCGATTTGGAAGGCAGAGTGCTGTGAAAAAACTATCTGCACTGCTCCACTGACACAAAACCGAAAGGCACAGTCAGTCTTTGATTTGAAAAAAGCACCAAGTTTAAAATCCGTGGCGCAGCTCCCTGAAGCAGCTGCAAGCTGGGATCGCTACCTGGGCGCTCTGGTGCTGCTCCGTTCTCCGCGGGGGAAATTCAGTGGCTGTGGGGAGGGCTGAACAGCTTGCCCTCGCGACCGCACTATAATATTGTGCACAGAATTTACCACACCCCAGCTTTGGCACACAACATTAATCCTCAGATTTCAGACCAATGTCCTAAATGCTGTATTCAGGGATGTACGTTTTACCACTTGGTTTGGGCTTGCCCAAAAGTAGGAATATACTGGAATGAGATAAATCAAATCTTAAATAAGGTTTTGGGATGTGAGATTCGTTTAGATCCTGTGGATATTTTACTGGGGGTACCAAGAAAAGGAGGGGGTCAATCAAAAGCTTCACATCCTCTGAGATGACTGGCCCTAGTTGTGGGTAAGCAGATTTTAGTTCAAAATTGGATGGTCCAGGCCATGCCCACCATTGCCCAGTGGGCAAGAGCCCTCTTAAATAATATGAGGTTAGAACATATCCAGTATAAAGTCTTGGAATGACTAGACAAATATGATATGATATGGTCCCCCTTTGAGAGGGCATTGGGTAAGGAATGGTTCTCGCTCTTCTAGGAAATCCTCTGTTATGAGGGCATTAGCCTTTGTATAGATGGAAAAGTTCCTCTGGCTCTGGAATGTGCGAGGGGTTATAATAAATTGAAGGGATGCCTTAGTACTCAACTGGATTAGTGGAGGATCTCTTTGTAAAGAAAGTAATAGAAAAACCAAAATGAGATACAGTCAATAAGTTTCACTGTATGAAATGGAGATATAGATGGATCATGGATTATACCCAAACTGATATGTACATATATTAAGATGTAAGTGATCAAGATGTCATTGCTTCTCTGACTCTGTAGAGTTTTCTCGACCCACTGACTCTTCCGTAAATAAAGTTAAAAAAAAAAATAGAAGTAAATGTATTACAGTTGTACAGTCAAGGCAACACAAA
Source organism: Neoceratodus forsteri (assembly GCA_016271365.2). Classification (NCBI taxonomy): domain Eukaryota; kingdom Metazoa; phylum Chordata; order Ceratodontiformes; family Ceratodontidae; genus Neoceratodus; species Neoceratodus forsteri. The sequence continues at coordinate 808,077,957 of CM057451.1, read as the reverse complement.
ATAAAGATGTACTACATTGCACATTAAGGTACAAGTGCAATGCAGTACTAGGAGCAAACATCAGATAAGGAGCAGGTTACTACCACCCAGATTATGAGGCTGCAACAGTTATCAATGTCAGAAGTGAATAACGGAGTAGAAACAGTTTTGAGCCACACTGATCAGAGGCCAAGGGTAAACACAAAGTTGTTCACAGCCAGGGGTGGGGATACATGGCCAGAGTCACATCTTTAAATTTCAAATGTAATTTTAACACAGTTACACCACTCATTTTTAAAAGAGAAATACACCAAGAGGTTCAGCTGGATGTCTAGTATTGGAAAATTGTATTTAGGTCATATAGGACAAAAAAGTCTAAAAGTGATCCTTGCTTGAGTTTAGCATAGCCCCAGCATTGTGTTGTGTGAATGTGCTGGAGCATTGGGTAGTCGTGCTAAGAGTGGGTCACCTGAATTAGGAGAGACTTATCAAAAAAGTGAAAAGATAATAATAATACAAAATTGGGGACTACAGTACAGTTCTATATCCTTACTGAAGACTACAGGGGGCTACAGGGGGATATCTGAAATAGTGAGTAAACAGTCAGTAAAAAGCTGACAGTGCCCCTCTGAAAACTAAGTTAAAAAATATTGCTTTGGCCAGGTGGCGCTGAGGGTTGAGGTGCTAGACTCCATACCTCGCACCTCGCCGGCGACCCGAGTTCGGGAGTGAGCTCAGGTGTCGGGGGTCAGCAGGGGCAGGGAGAGGATTGAGCACCCACTGGGCTGCTGTCTTCCCCTGGGGGAGGGTGGGGGATAGCTCGACACACCAGCGGCTCCCAGTGGAGATTGGGGGTGCTGCGGCATGTCAGCTGTACGTCATACCGTGTGGATGACACTGGCAGGGTTGCCTTGTGCCACAGCATCATGGGTGCACCACATGGGGGGAAGGGGCACTCAGAACATGGAAAAGCCTAGCCCCAAGGGGGAGGCAATGGCACCTGACCCCCATGCCCACTGCTGGATCCACCCTGCCTGGCCTTCCAAGTCCTCCGCCCAGGGGACCCACTCCCACAGCCAGAGTCTACAAAGAAAAAGAGTGCCCAATGAGGAGGGGTGGCCCCACCCCGGAGGGGTTAAGCTGAGGGTGCTGGCTGTGTGAAAGGTGGGGGAGAGAGGAGGCACAGGTTCAGGGGGGATCTCAGGTGGGCAGGAACAGGCAAGATGCCTAAGAGTTGCCTCCTTGGGTCGTGACCAGAGAGAAATAGAATAAAAAAATATATACATATATATATATATATATATATATATATTATGGTAGCACAGTAGTGCTACCATAGTTAGGGTTGAGGAGCCATTTACATGTTAAACCTAAAATTTTGCACCTTAATAACTTCAATGGATTTGCCTGAAATTTGGAATACATGATCAAGAACCATACGTCTTGGGATCTGCCAACTTTCGTACTGTTCGGATATACGGCTGCAGAGTTATTAAGCATGATCTGCGCGCACGTTTATGCTTTTTTTGAATTCTTTGCTTGTTTCTATAGGTTGCATAGTTTGCGCGACCAGTCCAAAAACTTCAAGGAACGTGCGGCCAGGGTCCCCAATGTGCCTTTTGAAGATTTCATGAAAAAATATTAAACAGTTCAAAAGTTATTCAAAAAACAATTTCCCATTATAAGTCAATGGGAAAAATTAACAAAAAGTTCAACAGTGTCGCAAATGCACTTTTTAGTGTCGCAAATGGCTCTAGTAGTATTACAATCTGCCATTTTGTTTTCAGTTAGTGATCTGAAAAATGCTTGCCATTTAAATGTGGGACCCTCTAGCAACACAATTCTTTTTGTGTTTACCTAGTCGGACCCTGAGGATGCTAGGCATGTCTTTATTTTGAGGTTAAACACCCTAAAAATATGTTTTTTCAATTTCTGAAAAAAGTAGTGTCGCACTCATAAAAGTGTCGCAAATGCTTGCGACAGCTGTTGCAAATCACGACAGACTATGGCCAAAATGACAGCAGTTCTTTGCCACCCTGCTGCAAATGAATGGTTTGGTCTTTTGGGCTGAAATTTGGAGGAAGGCAGCCAACTTCTCACAGATGTGCCTTTTGGTGGTTTGGTGATAAAATATGGCATGGATGCAAAGTTACGGTACTCTGAAGTTGACACTTTTTCCCATAGACTAACATTGAGACGTCCGCTGCATGACAGGAATTCTTTGCCACCCTGTTGCACGATAACGGTTTGTTTTTTTTACACTGAATTTGGAGGGAAGAAAGCCAACATCCCACAGATGTGTCTTTTGGTGGTTTGGTGAAAAAATATTACAATGCGGCAAAGTTATGGTACTCCGAACGTCTTTTTTTCCCATAGGATAACATTCACAGTGATTCGCCGGCATAACACAGGGGCCGATATCTCGGAAGCGGTGTGAGATATGGACTTTTCGTCAGAAAAATACTTATCCCCCTCTCAGGGGCTAAGTACAAACCTAGCCAGGAAAGTCATAAATCATATAACTTTTAAAAAAATTTTCTACGTCGTACGGTTCCTGAGATATAAGCAATTTAGTATTCCAACTCCTCATTTTCTGCTCCAAGACCCATTATTATGCATACATTCTTTGTACTAACTGTTTTTCTCTATGCAGCTTTTGGAGAAAAACAGCCTGTGCACTTACATTACTGTTACCATTACCGCTTTCGCTTGCAGTTCCATACCCATTTCACTTACCGTTCTCATCTACGCCACCATGTGCGTTACCCTTTGTGTTTTCATTTGCGCTTGTGTTTGTGTTATTTTTACCATTTGTGTCTACAGTACTGTTTCTCTTTATGTTTTGCTTTGCATCACCATGCGCATTACCATTTGCATTTGCAGGCAGCGTGTTACTATGTGACAAGACATCACGTGGCTCCACCGCCGCATTACATTCACTATTTCTTGTTATCATTCTCAAAAAGAAAGGATATTAAGGCAAAACTCGATTTAATGCTTATCAGTTATGAGTTAATTAGCTTATTAGCAGGAAATTTGTGTTAGGTTGCAAGCCCCGCTTGACCTCATTACCTCAATGGTATTAGGGGTAATTGGGGTCGCCAGTCCCAACTCTCACCCCATTCCTCCCATACCTCTGCTTCTTTACACATGTGATAGGGTGAGAGTTAGGCTGACGCACCCCAATGCTCACCCTGATGCCAGTTGGGGGTGGGCTGGAGGATTCAAGGGGCTTTCAACCCTAACACCGAATTTCCTCGCTTTGTCGCTGTGGAACAACCCTAACTGATGCATTAAACTGATTTTTTTGTCATATATATATATATATATATATATATATAGTTTGGAAAATCATTTGTACTTGTACCTAATATATTAATGTAAATGTTGTATTCTATTAACTGTATTGTTTTTTCTGGGTGGGATATTCAAACAGGTTGTGCAACCCACTGATGCGCCCTGGAGTGATATTCAATGGGAGAATATGTGCAGAACAAATCCCCATGTGCCGGGGCGCATCGGTAATATATGCGGCGCAGGTGGTGGGCGTTTCTTGTCATATTCTGCACATCCCGGTTATTCAGCCCGGATTTGCTGGAGAATCTGCAGGTGCAACCCCTACATGCACTGCAATACAGTTGGTTACAAAATAGCAGTAAATGAGCTGGCCACCCACAGTTGAGCTGCTGTAATGCAGGGCGCACACTGGCAGCTGCCAGCTGTGGGTGGCCACCCAAGCTCTGGCGGCACCGTCCGCATGAGCACCCTCATGCCTGATCGTGGGCTGTTTCAAATAATAGAGTCCATGGTGGTCCAGTGACCTACCCCCTGCCCGATCGCTGGCTGTAATAAGAAATAACCTTCCTAGTGGCCCAGTGGAATTCTCTCTGCTCGATCGCGGGTTCGTAAGATTAAATATTCTGAAAACAGCGGGCCTGGCATTCTCCCAACTCGGCTCATTCTTCCCCGCCGACCCCTGCTCGCCCCCAGTCAGCAGCGGGCGGGCAGCACCCCACCTGCAAGCCTCTCGCCGCTCATCGACTGACAGCGCATATTACGGCTGTACGGGTTAGTTGGTTCATGGGTCAATGGGCGGCAGATCAGATTGTATTACAGTAGTCCCATTGTGAATGGATCCATTCACATACTGGGGCTGTGTAGTATGGTACGTTCTGCACACCCATTGGCCCATGCTGTGGACCAGTGGGCGTACAGTCGTACTGTACGCTGTCAGTCGGCAGGAGGCCAGGCAGCTTGCAGGTGGGGTGCTGCCGCCTGCCGCTGACTGGGGGGGGAGCGGGGTGGTGGGAAAGAGTGGGCATGGTGGGAGGGGGTACGGGTACCGCTGGACCACCAGGGAGTGTTTTTAATATTAGAGCCCATGATTGGGCAAGGTGATAGGTCCACTGGACCGCCAGGGAGTTTATTACCAATTACGGCCTGCAATTGGGCGTTGGAGCAAGTTGCCAGTGAGGGTAGGGGGCATCGGTCCCCGACGGCTACTGTCTGGCAGGGCGCCAGGCACAAGTTACTGGGGATCAGTGTGCCTGCCTGCAAATGAGGCCATAATGACACGCAAATGGCCCCATTTGTGCCTTGCATGCATTATGGCCCCATTTGCATGTCCACCACTGAATATTGCGGTTAATGCACCTAGCGCAACGGCACTTGCACTAGCACATCCCCCTGCTCCTCTCTGGCCACTTGTGTTGATGCAGTGCCACTGTGCCATGCGCTATGCGGGAGGCCACGGAGTGGTATTCAATGGTGCTGAGCCATGGTGCAGCACCGTTGAATATCACCCTGTCAGCGCCCTGGCACATCCCAATTGCGCTGCGCCCAGGCTTGTGCCACAGCCAGGGGCAGTCTGAATATCCCACCCTCCATGTTTAATTTCTGGGTCATCCACAGACATGGGCATTCAATGCTCATGGTGCTAACCTGGCTAACAACTTTTAAATAAATACATAAATAAATCAATAAAATATTTATTAACCAACTATTCATATGTATTGGGCAGCTGTTAGAGACTTGTGAACCAGACAGTTTATATTTACTGGCTAACTGTTTATATTGAATTGGCAGTTAATCACATCCCTCCAGTTTTCTCTGTTGCTTATTTATTGTATTTCTATTGCTCTGAGTATTGGAAGGGCACCTTATTAATAAAACAACCTACTTACCAAATACGATCAGTGCACTGACTCACTGTGCGAATCTCAGCAAGTTACTAAGACTCAAAAACTCAGTTCATCCAGCTGTAAAAATGGGTAAAAGCAGGACCCCAGTGAAAACAAAATATTATACCTCAACTGGTCTAGCCTGTGGATAATAAATTATGTTAACAGGACCTCTGCAGGGTGTCTCTTGCCATGAGGATCTAAGCATGAGGTATGAGAGAGAGGAAGTTCTGGCTGCCCAATCACATGAGATGAGTCTCTTTTATCACAGGAGACAACCCACTGAAACCTTATTAACTTTTAATAAATCCTTAAGATAACTAAATTGATTTATAACTTTCAATTAAGTTTTTTTTTTTGTTAATTTCAAAAAGTTATACGTAGCTGCCCTCCCACTGGCTTTGCGGTGGAATGCTGCACTCTAAATGTTCTTTCACAAGAAACCACTATACGCAGCATAAGAGATACAATGGCTCTGTGGGCTAATTGGCTGAAATCATGTAAGTGGTTTATAATGGAAAATAAAAGTACAATAATCATACAAGAGTGTTTTTTTTTTATTCTTCTCGTAACTGGGTAAGGCCCACTAGGCACAAGTGGCTGTTTTCTGTGGCAACCCGGGGGCACTGGGGAGGTCACATGAATTGCTTAGAGTCACACTGTATGCAAGTGGAGGCTGTGGGAATTAATCCCAGGTCTGCTGGATGTACCATGCTCATTAACACCTCATTACTCTAACCTCTAGGCTCTACTACCAGCACCATTTTAACTGGTTCTTCTTCTGTCTCAGTTTAGAGTTTATCAGCCTGATTCAAACCATCTGCATACAATCCCTGCACTGCTAACATTTAAAAAATCATTTCACTGGACAGCTGATCGAATGCAGTTGTAGTTGATGTGATCTACAAATGTGGCTATGCTCTCCATTTATTTCCACCCTTTAGAGGTGCCATGGGTATGTGAACCCAATATCCCAGATGTGGACTGGGCCATCCAAACAGCTGCTTTAACCAGGAGCAGAGACATCATGGATTCCCTACAGTGGGCAGGCCTAAGACAGCTAGTGACTGATCACACCAGAGAAGGGACAATTCTGGACCTAGTACTGATTAATAGGGACAGAATCGCAGATGTCCAGGTGGAAAGTCATCGGGGTCCAGTGACCATCACATAGTGTGGTTTAAGATAGGGACAGAAACATAGTCTAGTCACACGAAGGCAAAGGTCTTAGATTTTAGAAGAGTGGATTTTGCTAAAATGGGGAGTTGTATCAAAGAGGCACTGGTAAGAAGGGAGACTAGAGGGGGAGTTGAGGAGCAGTGGGAACAACTAAAGGGAGCCATAGAGGAGGTGATGAGACAACGGATCAGGTAGGTAAATAAGAGCAAGCCATGAAGGAAACCACTGTGGTTCTCAAGAGAGGTGGAAAACAAGATATGGGGCAAAAGGGCAGGTTTCAGGAAATATAAGGAGATTCAAAGTGAGGAGGAGGACAGGGAGGTGTACATAAGGAATATAAGGGAAGAAGGGAAGGCTGTTAGAAGAGCAAAGGCGCAGACTGAAGAAAGATTAGAGCAAACAGTGAAGAAAGGGGACAAGGCATTCTATAGAAATATAGAAACATATAAACATAAAGTTGATGGCAGATAAGGACTGCAAGGCCCATCCAGTCTGACCAGGTTTTCTACCTTATGAATGTGCCATAGGCCTTTACGCTGTCAATGGCCTATTTATTCACTCATCTGTATTACTCACTTTTGTCTATCCCATGCCTGTTTGAAGCCCTACACTGTATTCATATCCACCACTTCCTGAGGTAGGCCATTCCATGCATCTACCACAATTTCTGTGAAAAGGACCTTCCTCACATTACCCCTCAATCAGCCTCCCTCTAATCTCATGCTGTGCCCCTTTGTCCTGCTATTTTTCTTATACTGAAACATGTTAGACTCTTTCACCTTGTTAATCCCCTTAAGATGTTTGAATGTTTTGATCATATCACCTCTCTCCCTCCTTTGCTCTAGGGTATACAAATTGAGCTCCGTTAATCTGTCCTCATATTTTTCTGATGCAGTCCCTGTACCATTTTGGTTGCCCTTCTCTGGACTACCTCCATTTTGTTAATGTCCTTGTGCAGATGCATTCTCCAGTACTGCACGGGTACTCCAGATGGTGCCTAATCAGTGTCTTGCAAAAAGAAATTATTACCTTCCTCTTACGATTTGTGATACCCCTACTACTACACCCCAACGTCCCTCTAGCCTTACCTACTGCTTTAGTGGTCTGCTTGGATGATTTCAAGTCATCTGTGATGATGCCCAAGTCTCTTTCTTCCCTTGTGATTTCCAGCAACTCCCCCTCCCAACCTATACAGTAGGTAGCTTCAGGGTTTCTCTTCCTTATGTGCATGACCTTGTATTTCTTTGCTTTAAATCCCAGTTGCCACTCTTCAGACCATTTTGCCACAAACAATGGGTACAACAACCCACAAGAGACAGGGCTATCCTGAATCTAGTACTAACTAATGGGGAAAGGATCACAGATCTCCAGGTAGAAGGTCACCTGGGGGCCAGTGACCATCACATGTTTTGGTTCAATTTGACTGCTAGAACTAAATCATCCCATTTCAAGGTAAAAATATGGGACTTCAGAGGTGCTGACTTTGACAAGATGGCCAACAGAGTTAAGCTAGCCCTGGCAAGAAGAAATACAGGTGAGGGGGTGCAGGCAAAGTGGGCAATCATTAAAGATGCAGTACTTGAAGCAACATCCCATTGTGTTAGGGAGAAAAGCAAGAGCAAAAGAAGGAGGAAACCACTTTGGTTCTCAAAAACAGTAGTAGAAAAGATCAGAGACAAAAGGTTGGCCTTCAGGAAGTATAAGGGAATGCAGCAGAACGATGATAGGGAGGCATACCAAACTTCCCTAGGGAGAGCAAAGAAGGCAGTAAGGCAGGCAAAGGCCCAAACCGAGGAAACACTAGCACGAACAGTAAATGAAGGGGACAAGACTTTCTATAGATACATTAGTGAAAGGAGAAAGTCCCGAGGGGTTATTGCTAAGATCAAAGGGGATAAAGGGGAGTGTGTGGAGGAGGACCAAGGAAAAGCATCTATCCTAAATAGACACTTCTGCTCAGTATTTACTGAGGATAAGGTAGGGCAGGGCCCACAGCTCAGCACCATGGACACTGGGGGGAAGGAGGTGTGCACAATTCCATTCACAAAAGAAAGGGTCCTTCAAGAGCTTGCTAAGCTCAGGGTGGACAAGACAATAGGACCTGATGACATACATCCCAGGGTACTAAAGGTGCTAAGGGTGAAACTAGCAGAGCCATTAGCAAAATTGTTTAGTGAGTGTCTGAGCATAGGAGAGATCCCAGAAGACTGGAGAAGGGCTCATGTGATCCTGCTCCACAACAGTGGCAGCAGGGAGGAAGCAGGGAACTACAAACCAATCAGTCTTACCTCAGTAGTGGGCAAGATTATGGAAGTACTCCTTAAGGAAAGAATAGTACAACACCTGGAATCCATAGGGGCACAGGATCCAAGACAGCATGGGTTTACAACAGGAAGGTCCTGTCAAACTAATCTCATAGACTTCTCTGACTGGGTAACCAGAGTGGAGGATCAAAAGGGTGCAGCTGATGTCACCTACCTTGACTTCAGCAAAACTTTCGATACTGTTCCACACAGAAGATTGACCAATAAGCTGGGTAGGCTCAGGGTGGGTCAGACATTGGCCAACTGGGTGACAAACTAGTTGATGGACAGAAAAAAGAGAGTGGTGGTAAATGTTATACTGTCAGAAGAGATGCAAGTCACAAGTGGGGTACCTCAGGGATCAGTCCTTGGGCCAGTCCTCTTCAATATCTTCATCAGTGACATTGCAGATGGACTGGAGGATAAGATTTGCCTGTTTGCAGATGACACCAAGATCAACAACAGAGTAGATGATCCAAATGGGGTGGGCAGAATGAGAAGAGATCTGGAAAAACTGGCAAAATAGTCTGAAAAGTGGCAACTGGGGTTTAATGCAAAGAAGTGCAAGATCACAAGATCATGCACACAGGGAAAAGAAACCCTGAAGCTACCTAGAAGTGAAGTTGCTGGCAATCTCAAGGGAAGAAAGAGACTTGGGCATCATCCACCCTTCGCGCATTCTGCCATTTCCCCCATTGCAGCTTACAACCTACCAGTGCTGTAGAGTTCTGGGTATTGCTTTCTGGGGGGGGGGTCAGAGGGTGTGAATGATAGAGGGTGAATGAGCAGAGCCACCATATCGAGGTAGTAAAACCCAGAAGGCACCCTGGGGCAAAATGGAACCTGGATCGTGGCTCACCATGCCTGCTTTCCATACCCAAGAGCACCACCAATATTGGTGGGCAGGCAGTTCGGCTGGCCCCGAAAATCCATCCAACTCGAGTGGTGTTATGTAACGCCAGGTCCATTAAAAACAAGACTGCAATTATTGCAGATCTTGTTGTGACAACGGACCTGGCGTGCATCAGCGAGACGTGGCTGGTTGAGAACTCTGGCCCCATATTGGAGGCAGCATTTCCAGCTGGGTACTCGGTGATACACTGCTCGAGATTGGATCGTGGGGGGGTGGGGGTGCAGTCTGTTTCAAGATCGAACTGAGCCTCACGGGTGTAACAGTTGAGGAGGCTGTATCATTCACGTGTACTGCAGTAGCGGGTGTAGGCGGTAGGATCGCCCTCATCTACCGTCCACCTGGGGATGAGAACCATTTCCTTCAGGAAGTAGTGGACTTCGTGATTGACATGGTGTTTGAGTCGCCCAGGCTGATGGTCTTGGGTGACTTTAACACCTGTGTAAATGATGAACTCTCGCAATTTGGACAACACTTCCTCCAGTTGATGATGTTTCTGGGCCTTACACAGATTTTTAATACTGCTACTCATAAAAACGGTCACTCTCTTGACCTAGTCTTCCTCCTGGGAATCAAAGCCTTCAACTTTTGGGTGGAACCTGTCAAGATGGTCTGATCACTGCACCGTGGGGTTCAGTTTCTGCACCAACCTTCATAGGCCTACCCCTGTTGAGATGGTCAGGTACCGTCCTTAACGAGATGTAAGCTCCGAAGGCCTGGCAGTGGTGTTTGACCTATTGTTGATTCCAGGGGCAAACAGTGGCCCAGAGGCTTTAGTTGTGGCTTATAATGAGGCCATTTCTGCAGCTCTGGATGTCATTGCTCCAATCCGTGTTTGTCCTCTCTCCCTTCACCCTCAGTCCCCTTGGTTTGATGGGACCTTGAAGGAGATGCAGTGACTAGGACGTAGGTTAGAGCACTGCTGGTGGAAATCTACCCTGGATGCCAACCATCTTAGATTAATTGAACACTATTGAGTCTATCAATCTGCAATCACCCTTAAGAAGGCAGAGTTCCTGGCCGGGGAGATTGTGGCTGCTCAGAACTGACCAGCTCATCCCTTTTGAACTGTAGACAGACTGTGCAACACAGCCTGCCTGCAGACTCAAAGAGCTTTTTCACAAGTGAAGTGAGATGAGCTTGCTCGATTCTTTGCAGCTAAGGTGACTAACATCAGGGCAGAGCTCCAACCAGCACACTCTATGGAAGATGCTTTGGATTGGTCCTCAGTCACCGTCTCTCAGTTTAACCTGGAGTACCTTCGTCCAGCTGGAGCACACTGATGTAATGCAGATTGTCCAGGGTAAGCACCCTGTGTGCTGTAGTTTGGACCCGGGCCCAACTACTCTGGTTATGGGATGTTGTAATAACATCGGCCCAGACCTAGCATTGATAGTCTGGGTGCTCCTTGGAGACAGGTGAGTTTCCTAGCTCCCTGAGGAGGCGGTGGTGACACCTCACCTGAAGAAAGCTTCTTTGGACCCAGACTGCCCTGCTAACTACAGACCAATCTCTAACCACCCCATTGTAAGGGAGGTGATTGAGAAAGTAGTGGCCCTACAACTGGAGAACCATTTGACCATCCATGACATCGATGAACCTCTCCAATCCGGTTTGCAACAGAGGTATAGTACCGAGACGGCGCTGGTTCTTGTTCTCAATGATCTCCTGATGGCAAGGAATAGGAAAAATTGTTCCATCCTGGTTCTTCTAGATTTCTCATCAGCATTTCACACTGTGGACTATGGGGTTCTTCTTGAATGTCTGAGCCTCATCTGTGGCCTCTCAGGTACAGTCTTCAGGTGGTTTACATCTTTCTTCACTGGCAGAACTCAGAGGGTGGTATCAGGGATTCATTCCTCTGACCTAGTCTCTCTGTCATATGAGGTACCTCAGGGTTCTGTATTTTTCCCATGTTGTTCATAGTGTACATGCTACCCCTCGGAGACATTGTAAGAATGTATGGGCTGAGGTTTCACTGCTATACTGATGACACCCAGCTCTACCCCTCTTTTGCACCTGACCAGGATAGAGTTCTCCCGGTATTTAACAACTGCCTCACTGAAATTCAGGGTTGGATGAATTTGAGCTGGCTGAGGTTAAATTCGGAAAAGACTGAGGTTTTGGTCGTGGACCCAGGGAACCGGATAGAGGGGTTGGGAGCAGGTCTGCCTTCGGGATTTTCCTTGGGGGCTCCCAGCTCCTTACCTGAGAACAGGTGTGAAACCTGGGGGTGATTTTTGACAAAGGGCTGGCACTGTAATCAAAGGTGTTGGCAGTCATTAAATCTTCTTTCTACCATTTGAGGAACATCTCCAGGGTTAAGCACCTAGTTCCATCTGGTGACCTCCCTACATTGATTCACGCCTTTGTGACTTCGTGCCTTGATTACTGTAACTCCCTTTATCTAGGGCTATCAGGGGTGGATATCTGCTGCTATAAGCTGGTGCAGAATGCTGTGGCCTGGTTATTGACGGGGACTCCTCTGTCTTGTCACATCTCTCCAGTGCTGCGTGAGCTGCACTGGCTACTGGTGCAGTGGTGGATCACCTTTAAAGTCAGACTTCTGACTTATAAAGCCCTACATAGAGAGGGCCCAGACTACCTGAAAGAGCTTCTGGTTCCTTACTGCCCCGCGCGATCACTCCGCTCAGCTGATGAGGGGTTGCTAGAGATTCCAAGGGTTTCTTTAAAATCTTTGGTGGCCCGTGCATTTATGAAAGCGGTCCCAGCCCTGTGGAATTCTCTACCCCGTCAGCTATGGGAGTGCGTGACCATGGAGGGATTTAAACAGGGCCTTAAAATGCACTTATGGCATCAAGCCTACATTGTTTGATTTTATCCTGTCTGCTATCTGAATTTTATAAGAGGGACTTACTGTTTTATTGTGTTGTTTTATCTTATTGTTAGGTGCCTTTGTTTGTTGAAAGGTGCCTTATAAATAAAGTATTATTATTATTATCACAGATTACCTGAAATCATCCAAGCAGCCCACTAAAGCAGTAGGTAAGGCTAGAGGGATGTTGGGGTGTATTAGTAGGGGTATCACAAATCGTAAGAGAGAGGTAATAATCTCTCTTTACAAGATACTGATTAGGCATCATTTGGAGTACTGCAAGCAGTACTGGAGGCCACACCTGCACAAGGACATTAACCAAATGGAGGTGGTCCAGAGAAGGGCAACCAAAATGGTGAAGGGACTGCATCAGAAAACATATCAGGACAGATTAATGGAGCTCAATATGTATACCCTAGAGCAAAGGAGGGAGAGAGGTGATATGATTGAAACATTCAATCGTCTTAAGGGCATTAACAAGGTGAAAGAGTGTAACATGTTTCAATATAAAAAAAAAATAGCAGGGCAAGAGGACACAGCATGAGATTAGAGGGAGGTCAATTAAGGGGTAATGTGAGGAAGTTATTTTTCACAGAAAGGGTGGTGGATGCATGAAACGGCCTACCTCAGGAAGTGGTGGATATGAATACAGTGTAGGGCTTCACACTTAATTCACACACAATGTATTCCCTACTTATAGCGACCCTACTGACTTCCAGGATCATACTACTTGCTCTACAACCCACCCCCCAGTGGCTCCTATACCACACCACTATATCTATTACCCTAATCCTTCAGCTATCACTGATAACTACAGGCTCAGCCCTCCAACTTCTCCCACTCATGCCAAATTGATCCCAATGACTTATACCCACACACACCCACGTTAACACACACACTCACACAGGGTATGCATTGTACCTCAGCTCTCCCCCACCTCAGACCTCAACCCCCCACCACCCATGTTAGCCCCACATTCATCCCCCTCACTTCCCTTTCCCTTTTACCCAGCGTCATTTCTAGTCTCACAGTCCCCTCCTCCAACAGAAAAAGCCCATCACCCTACCAATCCCAGCGTCTGTCACCCAAACTCTGCAGGCTGGCCCTCCTGCGGAACACCCTCCTACTTCATAGAATTTGACATAGAAACATAGAATTTTGTGGCAGATAAGGACCGCTTGGCCCACCCAGTCTGCCCATTTCCCTACCTAATGGATAAGTTGCAGATCCTAGTTAACCAGCAGCCTACTTCTTCCTACCCCCACCCCCTAGAATTGCCTTATGACTGCCCCATGCATGCTTGAATTCCACCACTGTTTTTGACTCCACAACCTCCTCCGGAAGGCCATTCCATGCATCCACAACCCTCTCTGTGAAAAAATACTTCCTTAAATTAGCTCTGAGCCACCCCTCTCCCCATCTTCAAATTGTGCCCCCTTGTTCTTGCACACCTCTTTTTTTGAAAGATGCTACCCTCTTGGACTTTGTTGATTCCCTTCAGGTACTTGAAAGTTTCTATCATGTCCCCCCTCTCCCTCCTTTCCTCAAGACTATACATATTAAGCTCCTTTTGTCTCTCTTCATATGTCTTCCAGTGCAGACCCTGCACCATTTTAGTTGCCCTCCTCTGGACAGCTTCCATCCTGTCTATGTCTTTGCAGAGATTGGGTCTCCAGAACTGCACGCAGTACTCAGATGGGATCTCACCAGCTGTCTGTACAGAGGATAATAACTTCCTGTTTTGTACTGGTGATGCCTCTCCCTATGCATCCCAGTATCCCCCCAGCCCTCCTTGCTACCCTCTCACATTGCTTTCCCACCTTTAGGTCATCTGATATGACTACCCCCAGGTCCCTTTCCATTTTTGTTGTTGTTAGTATCTCACCCCCCATTGTGTACTCTTCCCCTGGGTTTTCATTTCCCAGGTGCATTACCTTGCACTTCTTAGCAATACTATCTGGCAATATCCACCCCAACCCAAGACCTTCCAGCACAAAGACCTCTCCAAAAAAAACACAGGGGAGACTGCTGCTAGCCACCCTTAATATTTGCAGCCTACCCAAAAAACACACCCCTCTACAAGGCTGGTTTGCCCAACATGCTCCAGACATACTAGCCCTCTCTGAGACCTGGCTCTCTGAAAAAATTCCCAATGATGCTGTCTCCCTAAGTAATTATACCATCTTTAGGGCAGATAGGACCAGCAAGAGAGGCAGTGGCTGCGCAATTTATATTAAATCCTCACTCAATGCCACAGAAGTACATACCCCCGCCCCACAATATGGAGCCCAGACTCTAACTGTCAAACTCAGTCTGGGTTCCAAAACTCTCCACATCATTTTGGCATATATCCCCCCGATAAACCAAAAACCTGCATTTGAGTCGATCCTTCACACTATCTCCCACCTACCTAATACTAGTGAAATCATATTAATGGGTGACTTCAGCGTCAACTGGCTAGCCCCAGCCGCATCCAGCTACAAAGACACTGCCCTGGCACTGGATCTTACCCAACTAGTCACCTCTCTGACCAGACGGGACTTTAGATCCGGGACCTCCACCCTTTTAGACCTCATTTTCACCAACAGACCACGTGACCTCTTCCATGCAACTGTGCTCCCTGACTCTATCAGTGACCACTCCCCGGTTACTTGCTGGTGGTCGGGTAAACTGCCCCCTGCCCTGCCAAAAATCTCTTGGCAGTGAAGCTTAAAAAAAGAGGCCTAGAGAACCTCAAAGACTATCTATCCAATAGCTACTGGCTCCCAGGAGGATAGAACTGGGGGGAGCTGGGAAAACTGAAGTAAGGTGCCTGCCTGGTGCCATGGCTTGGAGAGACAAGAAGCGCATCCTCAGGATCACGAGAACAGCTGCAAGGGAGTCTGAACTGGATGTAATTGTCCACCTAGGGACAAATGACTTGGCTAATCATGAGATCAGAGCAGTGCAGGAGGACATTGCAGAGTTGGGGAGGGGCCTAAGACAAGTAGCACACACAGTATCCTTCTCAGAGGTGCTGCCTGTCAATGGCATGGGGAGGCGAGGGTAATGCTACCATGCAGTTTAATGAATGGTTGAAAAAATGGTGTGGAGCACAGGGTTTTAGCTTCATTGGGACTGGGGTTCCACCTGGAGGGACACCAGCCTATACTGGCAGGATGGTCTGCATCTGTCCAGGAAGGAACAAGTCTTTTGAGCAATCGGTTTAAATGCTTCATTGGCAAGCTTTAAACTAGTCAAAGGGAGGCACTGATAAGCAGCAGGAAAATCCCAGCCTCTTCCTACAAAACAGGGTACTAAATGAGAAAAAGACTGAGGTAGAAAGGTCAGTGGGGGATGCTGCAACAGAAGGTAAAGCCATCAAAAAATGGAGATCAATGAGTACCAATGCCCATAGTCTTGGTAACAACCTTCCTGAATTAGTAGCCTTGATGGAGGAGGAACATCTGGATATCGTGGCAGTCACAGAAACATGGTACACACAAAACCATGACTGGGACGTAAACATACCAGGAAACACTATCTACAGGAGGGACAAGGAGGGTAAAAGAGGAGGAGGAGTAGCTCTTTACATAAGGGAAGGAATAAAAGCAACAGAACAAAAGGATAAACAGGGAGGAGAAGAAGCACTGTGGGTAAATTTGGAGACAGGCAATGGCACCACAATCTGCACAGGGGTTGTATACAGACCCCCTTCTCAGGGGGAGGAAATGGACAAGGAAATGATAGAAAGTATACTTAGAATGGCAGAAAAAGGGGAGATATTGCTGATGGGTGATCTGAATATGCCAGATGTTAACTGGAGTGCAGTTGCAGCAGCCACTTCGAAGAGTGGAGTTATTCTAGATGCCCTATAGGGGGGTATGCCTTAGACAACTAGTATTGGAGCCCACTCGAGAGGGAGCAATATTAGACCTGATTCTCTCAAATGGAGATGGAGAGAGGATCACAGATGTAGAAGTGGGTAGCCATCTGGGAACTAACGACCATCGAACAGTATGGTTCACAATAAACACAGCAATAGAGTCAAGCCATACAAAGGCAAAAGTACTGGACTTTAGGAGGGCTGACTTTGCCAAAATGGGTGAGTGCCTAAGGAATGCACTAGCAAATAGGCAGGAAGGAGGTGTGGAAGAACAATGGGGAATAATAAAAACTGCCATCACAGAGGTAACGAGCCTTTGTGTGAAGCAAATAAACAAAACAAAAGCGACGTAAGAAACCACTATGGTTCTCAAAGGAAGTGGCAGTGAAGGTTCAAGAGAAAAGAAAGCATTCAGGAAGTACAAGGAATACCAGAAGGAGCAGGACAGAGAACTGTATCAGTTAAAGCAAAGGAGGCTGGGAAGGCAGTCAGAACAGCAAAGGCCCAAACCGAGGAAAAGATAGCCAACTCAGTTAAGAAGGGGATAAAACCTTTTATAGGTACATCAGGGGCGAAGAAAAGACCAAGGGAGGATAGTGAGGCTTAATAAAGGGAGGGAGGGAGGGTGGGCAGAGGAGACTGTGAAAAGGCAGAGATACTAAACAAATATTTTGCTCAGTATTAACAAATGAAGAGGGAGGTACCTAAAACAAACAGTAGAAACACTCTGGATGCAGAAGTTGATACCAGCCATTTACAGAAGAAAGGGTTCTGAAAAGAACTCTTGAAACTGAAGGTGGACAAAGCAATGGGGCCTGATAGGATTCATCCCAGAATTCTAAAAGAACTAAGGGTAGAACTAGTGACACCACTGACTACCCTTTTAACAAATCATGGGAGGATAGGGTGGTACCCGAGGACTGGAGGAGGGCAGATGTGATTCCCTTCACAAAAGTGGGAGCAAGGCACAGGAAACTACAGACCTGTTAGTTTAACCTCAGTGATAGGAAAATGATGGAATCACTTCTGAAAGAAAGAATTGTAGAGTATCTAGAGGCCAGAGGGCACAGGACCTAGGCAACATGGATTCTAGCAGGAAGCTCATGCCAGGCGAATCTGATAGATTTCTTTGACTGGGTGACCAAAGTAGTAGATCAGGAGGGCTGTGGACGTGGCCTACCTAGACTTTAGCAAGGCATTTGACACAGTCCCACACAAAAGATTAATATACAAGTTAGCCAGCCTGGGAGTGGGTCCCAAGATGACATCCTGGGTAAAGAATTGGCTGGAGAATAGGACCCAGAAAGTAATAGTAAATGGAGTCCACTCAGAAGAAAGAAGGGTTATTAGTGGGGTACCGCAGGGTTCAGTATTAGGACCGGTCCTCTTCAATGTCTTTATAAGTGACATTGCAGATGGACTGGAAGGAAAAGTATGTCTCTTTGCAGATGACACAAAGATCTGCAACAGAGTTGATGCACAGGGTGGGGTGGAAAGGATGAGAAGGGACTTGGCAAGTTAGAGGAATGGTCAAATATATGGCAGCTTAGATTCAATGCTAGAAGTGCAAGTAATGCACCTGGGAAACAAAAACCAGGGAAGAGTACACAATGGGGGTGAGATACTAACAACAACAAAATGGAAAGGGACCTGGGGGTAGTCATATCAGATGATCTAAAGGTGGGCAAGCAATGTGAGAGGGCAGCAAGGAGGGCTGGGGGATACTGGGATGCATAGGGAGAGGCATCACCAGTAGAAAACAGGAAGTTATTATTCCTCTGTACAGACAGCTGGTGAGACCCCATCTGGAGTACTGCGTGCAGTTCTGGAGACCAATCTCCACAAAGACATAGACAGGATGGAAGCTGTCAGAGGAGGGCATAAAATGGTGCAGGGTCTGCCCGGAGACTAATGAAGAGAGCGAAAGGAGCTTAATATGTATAGTCTCGAGGAAAGGAGGAGGGGAACATGATGAAAGCGTTCAAGTACCTCAAGGGAATCAACAAAGTCCAAGAGGGTAGCATCTTTCAAAAAGGGTGTGCAAGAACAAGAGGGCACAATTTGAAGATAGAGGGGGGGCATCTCAGAGGTAATTTAAGGAAGTATTTTTTCACAGAGAGGGTTGTGGATGCATGGAATGGCCTTCCAGAGGAGGTTGTGGAGTCAAAATTAGTGGTGGAATTCAAGCATGCATGGGACAGTCATAAGGCCATTCTAGGGTGTGGGGGTAGGAAGAAGTAGGCTGCTGGTTAACTAGGATCTGCAGCTTATCCAGTAGGTAAGGAAATGGGCAGACTGGGTGGGCCAAGCGGTCCTTATCTGCCGTCAAATTCTGTGTTTCTATGTTTCCCCATACACGCCACGCAGTCAGTAGACCTTGCTCTCGCCCACTTTATAACCACATTCAACAAAGCCTGCGATATATTTGCTCCCCTCACAAAGTAAGTTGTGAAAACCAGAACCACCCCCTGGATCACACCCCCACTCCTAAACCTGATGCAACAAAGGGACAACCTCTGGCACAAGACTCTTGACTCCCAACTCACCCAGGATAGACAGTTTTACAGGGAGGTACGTAATAAATGTATAAGGTCCATGCGGCAGGCGAAAGCTAACTATTACCAACAAACCCTTACCTCCTCCTGGGAGACGGAAAAAAATTCTGGAACAACATAAAAGAACTCAGTGGTAAATCCTGCTCCCCCACTCCTACCCAACTCAGTCTAAACGGGGATGTCACACAAGATCCCGCTACTATCGCAGAAGCCCTTAACTCCGCCTTCTCGGACCTCTCCCATATCCTCCCTCCTAATTTCTTCACCCTACCACAACCCTCCCCTTCCCCTGAAACCCCGTGTAATGTCAACTCACCTCCTTTCCGGCTTCGAGTCATCCCCTGCAGCGAGGTAAAACGCTATATTACCAAAGCTATCGCCAATACCCGTTACAGCAACGACTCCCTAGATCTTAAACTCATTAGGCTTACCCTCGATGTCACACTACCTCACCTTACAAAAATTCTCAACCTTTCACTATGCCTCAGCCAGTTCCCCTCAACCTGGAAGAAAGCCATAATCACTCCCATTCTGAAGAACGATGACCCCACTGTCACCAGCAACTATAGGCCTATCTCAATACTTCCTCCTCTCTCCAAAGCACTGGAAAAAATAGTCTCGGACCAGCTAACAGAACATCTAACTAAATGCAACCTCCTCAGCCAGGAACAGCATGGTTTCCAGACTGGCCATAGTACTGTCACTGCACTTACTGAGGTCACCATGTTCATCCACGAGGCCCTTGACCAAGGCTCAATCGCAGGGGCAATCTATGTGGATCTGACCAAGGCATTTGACATGGTCAGTCATGAACTACTGCTTTGTGTCCTTCCACAACTAAATGTGGTCCCTGAGGCTACTGCCTGGTTCAAGGATTACCTCTCAGGATGGTCACAGCACGTCTGGATAAACACCACCATCTCCACCTCCAAAACAGTTTGTTCAGGGGTCCCGCAGGGGTCTATACTTGGCCCATTGCTCTTCACCTTCTTCTTAAACTCTCTCCCTAAAGCATGCAGTGGTCATCTACTACTCTACGCTGATGATGCGGTTCTGTACTGGAAACACCCTCAACCGAGCGCCCTCCAACTGGCCCTTCAGGGTTTTTCTGGGGAGCTAGAGAACTGGTTCACTGATCACCGCCTGATCATCAACTATAGCAAAACTGAGTCCATGATCTTTGTGCATCGCCAAAGCCCACATAGTCAGGTGGCACTCCTAATTAAGAACTCACTAGGCACCCAACTGGAACATGTTACAAACTTTAAATACCTGGGTATCACATTGGATACCTCCCTCTCCTACCATAGTCACGTCGAACTTATCTCTTCCGCTGTCAACACTAGAATGGGCATCCTCTACAGACTCAGGAACTGCCTACTGCACAGGCCATGCAACTTGCAGTCACCTCCTCCATCCTCTCCCTAGTTGACTATGAGATAGTTATATACAGCTCAGCTGAACCCACCATGCTAAGCAGTTTAAACACTGCCCTGAATAAAGGCTGCCGCCTAGTTATAGGCAGTGACAGACTAACCCACACCTGCGATCTTTATACCCTGACTGGTTGGCTAAATTTCCAACAAAGATGAAAATACCACACCTGCATTCTCGCATAAAAGATACACCTCCAGCTAGCCCCCATCGGCCTACTCCCCATTATCAGTGCAGCCCCCATCAGGTGTAATACAAGACTCACAGCAAACCCATCATTTCTGGTCCCCCTTTGTAGAACATCCCTAGGGCAAAGATCCTTCAGCTACCATGCCCCTCTCTGGCTCAACACATTACCCCCCCCACTCTCCCAGTCCCATAGCATCTCACTATTCAAATCAGGCCTTAAAACTCAACTAATGGAGAGTGCTAAATGTGATTGTGGCTAACACTGCCAACCCTCTTTGCTCCCAAATCCTCCACAGGGACTCCCTAGACCCTATGAAACGGCATCCTACAAATCTCTGTCTAGAGACTCCGAGAATGCTACCTAATTTACCTCACCTGCTAAATAAGTTCTAGCCTGGACTGCTCTGTCAGTGCTGAAACTGTAAATACTGCCTGTATATGTTCGTCTTTTACTGTATTTGTTTACCCTCCACACCCTGTAACCGATGTGGAGCCTTTGCAAAAGAGTCTGTGACTCAAAGGATTGTTATTCTGACTGTACGCAATAAATCAATCAAAAAAAATACATGAGCAATACAGATGAACATGAATAAATAAATAGGCCATTGACAAAATAAAGGCCTATGGCACATTCATAAGGTAGAAAAACTGGTCAGACTGGATGGGCCTTGCGGCCCTTATCTGCAGTCAACTTCTTGTTTCTATATTTCTATGTTTTTCCAGATCTCTTCTCATTCTGCCCACCCCATCTGGATTATCTACTCTGTTGCAGATCTTGGTGTCATCTGCAAACAGGCAAACCTTACCCTCCAGTGCATCTGCAATGTCACTGATGAAGATATTGAAGAGGACTGGCCCCAGTACTGATCCCTGAGGTTCCAAACTTGTGACTTGGATCTCTTCTGACTGTATACTGTTTACCACCACTCTGGGTTTTCTGCCTGCCAACCAGTTTGCCACCCAGTCAACCAACGTCTGACCCACCCTGAGCCTACCCAGCTTATTAATCAATCTTCTATGTGGAACAGTATAGAAAGCATTGCAGAAGTCAAGGTAGGCAACATCAGCTGCACCCCCTTGGTCCGACACTCTGGTTACCCAGTCAGAGAAATCTATGAGATTAGTTTGACAGGACCTTCCTGTTGTAAACCCATGCTGTCTTGGATCCTGTGCTCCTATGGATTCCAGGTGGTACACCATCCTTCCCTTAAGGATTGTCTCCATAATCTTGCCCACTACTGAAGTAAGACTGACTGGTCTATAGTTCCCTGCCTCCTCCCTGCTGCCACTGTTGTGGAGCAGGATAACATGAGCCCTTCTCCAGTCTTCTGGGACCTCTCCCGCACTCAGACACTCACTAAACAGTTTTGTTATTGGCTCTGCTAGTTCCACCCTTAGCTCCTTTAGTACCCTGGGATGTATGCCATCAGGTCCTATTGCCTTGTCCACCCTGAGCTTATCATGTTCTTGTAGGACCCTTTCTTTTGTGAAGGGACTTGTGCACACCTCCCTCCCTCCCCCAGTGTCCCTGGTGCTGAGCTGTGAGCACTGCCCTACCTTCTTCTCAGTAAATACTGAACAGAAGTATCTATTTAGGATAGATACTTTTCCTTGGTCCTCCTCCACACACTCCCCCTTATCCCTATTGATCTTAACAATACCCCCTCTGGACTTTCTCCTTTCACTAATGTATCTGTAGAAAAGTCTTGTCCCCTTCTTTTACCCATTCATGCTAGTGTTTCCTCAGTTTGGGCCTTTGCCTGCCTTACTGCCTTCCCTGCTTCCCTTAGGGAAATTTGGTATGCCTCCCTATCTTCATCCCGCTGCATTCCATTATATTTCCTGAAGGCCAACCTTTTGGTTCTGATCTTTTCTGCTACTGTTTTTGAGAACCAAAATGGTTTCCTTCTTCTTTTGCTCTTGGTTTTCTCCCTAATACAATGGGGTGTTGCTTTAAGTATTGCATCCTTAATGCTTGTCCACTTTGTCTGTATCCTCTCACCTGTATTTCTTTTTGACAAGGCTAGCTTAACTCTGTTGGCCATCTTATCAAAGTCAGCTCCTCTGAAGTCCCATATTTTTGCTTTGGATCGGGATGATTTAGTTCTAGTGGCCAAATTGAACCATACCAGGTGATAGTCACTGGCCTCCAGGTGACCTTCTACCTGGAGATTTGTGATCCTTTCCCCGTTAGTCAGTACAAAATCCAGAATAGCCCTGTCTCTTGTGGGTTGTTGTACCAACTGTTTGAGGCCCTCCCCCTGCAAGGACTCCACTATGTGTCTAGTTGTGGTGAATTTCCCTGCTTGTATTGAACAATCTGTAGCTGGCATGTTGAAGGCTCCCATTTTCAGAACCTCCCCTTTAGCTGTCATGTTTTGTATATCTTCTAACAGTAATGTGTCTATTTCCTCCCCCTGGTCTGGAGGCCTGTAGACAACCCCAGTTTGTATGGCTGTCCCATTTCCTGTTTTCACAGTGACCCACAGTTCTTCTGGCTCTTTATTTGTGTAGGTACATTAAAGAAAGAAGGAAAGGGGGAATTGTAAGGCTTAAAGGGGATACAGGGGAGCTTAAGGAGGAATACATGGAAAAGGCAGAAATACTGAACAAATACTTTTGTTCAATATTCACTAAAGGAGGGAAGGGTCAGGAACTACAGACACAAAGGGTGGGGATAAGTAAACATGAGTCCATTCACAGTGGAGGAGCTCACAAAACTGAATGTGGACAAAGCAATGGGGCCAGATGGCATACTCCTGAGGATATTAAGAGAGCTACAGAGAGAGCTAGTGGCACCTCTGGCTGCACTGTTCATGGAGTCATTCATCACAGGAGTGGTTCCAGAGTACTGGAAGAGGGCACATGTAGTCCCTCTACACAAAACTGGTAGTAGGGAGGAGGTAGGGAACTATAGGTTGGTCAGCCTCACCTCAGTAGTGGATAAGATCATGGAGGCACTGCTTAAAGAAAGAATAGTGGAACACATGGAATCCAGCAGTGCCCAGGATCTGAGGCAACATGGATTCACAGCAGGAAGGTTGTGTCAGTCGAATCTGCTAGATTTTTTTGACTGGGTGTCAAGGGAAGTAAATTGAGGGGGGTAGACATCACCTACCTTGATTTCAGGAAAGCCTTCAACATCATCCCACATAAAAGGCTGGTCAACAAAATGAGTAGTCTGGGTATGGGGCACAAGGTCATAAACTGGGTTAGGAGCTGGCCAATGGACAGGAAGCAGAGGATGGCGGCAAATGGGATCCAATCAGGGAGAGGGGGATGACTAGTGGGGTACCTCGGGGATCAGTCATTGGGCCAGTCCTGTTTAATGTGTTCATTAGTGACACTGTGGTAGGACTGGAGGGAAAGGTCTGCCTGTTTGCAGATGATACCAAGATCTGCAACAGGGTGGATACTCTGGACAGGGTGGAGAGAATGAGAAGAGACCTGGAGAAGCTTGTAAAATTGTCTGAAGTGTGGCAACTAAGATTCAATTGCAAAAAGTGCAAAATAATGCACCTGGGAAAAGGGGACCCTGGGGAGAACTACAGGATTGGGGGGAGTTGCTGACGATCACCAAGGAAGAAAGAGACCTGTGGTTGTCAATTATGATGACCTAAATGTGTCTAAGCTGAGTACAAAGGCTGCAGGGAGGGCCAGTGGCATGCTGGGGTGCATTGGCAGAGGTATCACTAGCAGAAGGTGGGTGGTATTGATGCCATTGTACAAAATGCTAGTGAGGCCTCACCTAGAGTACTGTCAACAGTTCTGGAGGCCATACTTTTGTAAGGCTATTGACTGGGTGGAGGTGGTCCAGAGAAGGGCAACTAAGATGATACAGGGTTTTCACCAGAAAACATATGAGGAGAGACTAATGGACCTCAATATGTACTCGCAGGAGAAGAGGAGGAATCGGGGGGACATGATAGAAACATTGAAGTACCTTAAGAACATTAACAAGGTGCAGGGAGGAGACATTTTATTTAGCTGTTTAACCAGGAGTAGCACACTAAGTTGAAAGCTTTTTACAGGAGCAACCTGGGAGCACAGGGAATTTAAATGATTTGCTCAGGGTCACACAGTATGCAAGTGGAAGCTGTGGGATTCAAACCCAGGTCTGGTCTGCTGGATGTCACCAGATTTGCAGCTCAGAGCCTTAAACCACTGTCTATACTGCCTCCAATACTGCATACTGCATCTTCTAATATAAGAGATGTACAATAACAGGGGGGATGATATGAAATTGGAAGGTGGCAGGCTCAGGGGAAATGTGAGAAAGTTTTTCTTCACAGAGAGGGTAGTGGACACATGGAATAGACTGCCACAGGAGGTGGTAGGAGCGAGCACAGTGGAGGGTATTAAACATGCATTAGACATTCATAAGGGTACCATAGAGGTGCGAAGGAGGAGTGAAAAGCCATTGACCAGGTAGGGTCAGAGGCCACAAAATAGTGTATTGGCTTTCAGGCAGACTGGATGGGGCTGGCATTCCTTATCTGCTGACAATTTGTATATTTCTATGTAAAAGAAATACTGGACTGAAAATCACCAGCTGGAGATCCCCTGAGTGAGATCACCAGAGAAGGAGGAGGGGTGTGAGGGGGGAAGTTGTAGTTTAGAAACCTGGGTTCCGGTCAGCTGAGTGGTAAATAAGAAAAAGGGGGGATTCAAGCAGCAGACCACCAAACACCAGCCAACTAGGAATTCAGTGGGCATCTGATTGGATGCAGCTGTTCTTGATGTGACATATAAATGTGGTGGAGGATCTCTGTATTTCCACCCTTAAGAGGTGCCATTGGTATGTGAACCCAAAGCTAAAGGAAATACTGGACTGAAATCCTCAAGTATCAGATTGTAACAGTGGAATACTGACTCTTCCAACTCACAGACTAAAATAATCCCTTGGCATAGAAAAGGAGAAGAAAAAGACCCTTTTAAAGATAAGACGTATGGGTTTCCTAAGCCACAGGAAACCTCCCATCCAGAAACCATAAATTAAGAGGATGACATTTTGGGGGCTAGGCAGATTTTGGTTGAAGGGTCCTGGACTTTTTTTCCCCAAGACCGATGGTTTTAATGATATGTACTGGAATCTGATTCCCTGATGCTCTTGTTGTGGTGTAAATATAGAAAGAGTGACCAGAAAAAGAAAATGGGCTAAGATTGAGTCTAGAAAGAAAGTCCATTGCTGAGGGTGACCCAGGAAGATATCATATGGTTACTTTGTCCATGAGGAACAGCAGTAGATTGGATGGAAAATAAATACTGATAGAAGATGGTTATCTGGCAGCATTAGTTCTGTGTACCGAAGGAGATGGTTTTCCCTTGATGGGTTCTGTTTCTTTTTGGCTGAGAGGTATAGGATTTCTTGATGTTTTAGTTAGGTCGAACATTTTGACATGCCGGTCTAGTTGGAAAGTCTCTGCTGAAGAGTTGAACTCTTCTGGTCGTAGAAAGCCATAGACGGTAAGACTCATGATGGCTTGAAGCAGATCATCAATTTCAGGTTAAAACACTCTGGAGCAAATCAGTAGATTGAGCTGTTGGTAGAAATGTGTGTCTTTAGGTTTGTTAATGTGACTCATGTTGATGGAGGGTTCCTTTAGATCCAGAAGAAATATTAAATAGAAGATTTACATAACTAAGAGGGACAGCAAGACATGGTAAATATGAGATTTAAGTGGACACCTGCTATGTATTGTTTTATTAAGTTGTTTGTTTGCGGAACAGAAATCCATGAAGTCTGATATCTGATTTGAGGAATTATTGTCAGTACCAATAATGCAAGACTAGGAATACCATTTCTAAGCTGTGGGGTAGGATGATTTCATACTGGTTGCAAAGGAGTTTCAAAAGAGATGGCTTTATTAGTGAAGATGGAGTAAAATTCTAGTTCATGATCAGGTTGTGGAATGAAGAAACCCAGAAGGAAGTCATTTTGCTTAAGGGGCCTGCATTCTGAAGGTCTATTAATTGAAGCACGAGGGGGGGAGTCAGCAATGGAAAAGCAAAGGAAAAGCAGACATTCTGAACCAGTATTTCTGTTTGGTGTTCATGATGGAAACTAACGAGATGGTGCTTGAATATGTCAATGCTGAAAGAGATGGGACAGGTCCTGTCCTGACACAAAGATCTGGGAAAAAGTGGACAGTGAGAAGAGTATGAGACCCATAAGAGAAGATCTGGAATGACTAGAAAAATGCTCAAGGGTATGGCAGTTGAAATTTAACACAAGAAGTATACAGTAATGTACACAGGGGACAAGAACCTGAAAACAGAATATAGGATGGGCAGGGGGACATAAGCAAAGAAAAGGTCTGACAAAAGGGACCTGAAGTTGATGCAGTAGTTATGGACAATTTGGAAAAATCTGTGCAGTGTGATAGGGAAGTGGGGAAGGTGAATGGGATGCAGTGATGCACTGGAAGAGGGGATCAGCTGCAGTAGGAGAGAGGTGATCTTGCCCATGTGCAGACCCCTAGTTTGACCTCACATGAATTACTATTTGCAGTTCTGGAAGTCACAAATGAGAAAAGATAAGGACAAGGGGGAGGTGGTGCAGAAAAGGCTAACCAATTTGAATAAACTTGAACTTGAAAATGATTCAGGGACAGCAAGTGAAGTGCTACCTGGTGAGATTGGGGACCTCAACATGTACACACTGGTAGCAAGAAGGGAAATTAAGGATACAATACTTTCATTGGATAAAAAATGGTAGATGTAGAGTTGTTCATACTGAGTGGAAGCATAGGCACCGGAAGGAACTCAATAAAGCTTACGAGGGAAGTGGGATATAGAAAGGACATCAGGAAATATTTCATCATGGAATGATAATGGATAGGTGAAAACATTCACCACTGGAAGTGATTTGTGCAAAATATGTGGAGGTATTCAAACTTGGATGAGCAGACACATGGGACTGGTAAGAACATCAACAAAAAGAGGAGGGGGGAAGAGGAGTGGATGGCCACTAGGGCCAGGATAGGCCACAAAGCCTTTTTCAGCCGACGACTTGTTTTTATATCAACTGTTATGTTTATATGTGTATAGTTCCTGCTCCATGGAGGTCTTGAGATTTGCATAGGGTGATGGAGTGCCTCCTGACACCAGGAAGTGCTGTGATATTGTAAGCATAGGATCACAGGTGTCAATTATACACAAATTAATTCAATACTGGTAGTGAAGAGAGCGTATACAGTATATGCCAGCATCTAATGTATTGGTAATTTTTTTTATTAAGATTTGTATCCTGTGGTACTGGTCATCCTTGACTGCAGCTTAGGGTTATCATGGCTACCTCCCCACACAGTCATCCACAACCCTTTGCCATCCTCCAACAGGAGTCCACAAAGAGAGTGCCTGAGAGTGCCTACAAGCATCATGTAGTGTGTACCATGGATTTTCTCCCTTCCTCCATCCTCTCTCCACCCTCCTCCCACTTGATTTTGCTACCATAACTAGTTGTGGTTTCTGACACCAATACCATATCTAGTTGTGGTCTCTGATACCACAGCCCAATCTCTGGGGAGGGCAAGCTCTCCAGCTCTACTCTGGGAAAGTGGTGATGCCAAAAGCAGTACTATCACCTCTCTAGGCTGCACTCAGCTCTAGCTGCCTATCAGCATATCCCACATCCACTCACTAACCTGGGTCACCAGCACAGTACAAACTCCGAGACCATGCACGCATTTCTGCCTGCGTGTTTTCTGACTGCGCGCATGTGAGGTCAGGGTTTTGACCGGATACAGCAGCCGTGTACTGTATATCCATTTGTTTGGACTTAGATACATAGACATTGTTGGCAGATAAAGGTCTATGGCCCACCCAGTCTGCCTATTTGAGCTTGTAAGTTTCCCTCACATTTTTCTAGAAGTCTGTTGCTCCTTACTCCTAACCGCCATAATTCCCTTGTGTCTATCCCCATGCATTCTTAAATCCTGTAATTGTTTCAGCCCCCACCACTTCCTCTGGCAGGGTGTTCCACTTGTCCAGCACCCTTTCTGTGAAGAAATTCTTCCTCACATTTCCTCTGAATTACCCTCCCTCCAATTTCATCCCATGCCCTCTAGTCCTGGAACATCTTTTTTGCTAGAAAATAGTGTATTCCTGCACCCTGTTCCTCCCTGTAAGGTACTTGTATGTCTCTATCATATCCCCTCTCTCCCTCCTCTCCTCCAGGGAGTACATATTTAAGTCCTTCAGCCAGTCCTCATAAGGCTAGTGATGCAATCACTGTATCATCTTTGTTGCCCTCCTCTGAACTTTCTCTACCCTGTCTATGTCCTTATGTAGGTAAGATCTCCAGAACTATACACTGTACTCCACGTGGGGCCTCACTAGTGTCTTGTATGATGGAATTCTGACCTCGCTTTTCCTGCTGGTGATGCCCCTGCCTATGCATCCCAGCATCCTATTTGCTTTACCTGCTGCCTTGTCACACTGTTTCCCTATCTTGAGGTCATCAGAGATGATAACCCCAAGGTCCCTGTCCTGTTTGGTGCATGCTATATCCTCACACTCAACTTATATGCTGTTCCAGGGTTTTTGTGCCCCATATGCATTATCTTGTACTTCTTTGCACTGAATTTCAACTGCCAAACCCTTGACCATTCTTCAAGCTTCTGCAGGTCCCTCCTCATTCTGTTTACTCCTTCTGGCATGTCCACAATGTTACAGAGCTTTGTGTCATAAATGAACAGGGAAATTTTGCCTTCTAGGTCCTGTGCAATGTCACTGATGAAGACGTTGAATAGAACCGGTCCCAGTACTGATCCCTGTAGTACCCCACTGGTCACTCTTCCGCTGTGGAGTGACAGCCATTTACCACCACCCTATGTGTCCTTCCTCTCAGCCAATTACCCACCCACTGCAGTACTGTCCTGCCCACTCCCATATTCCCCAGTTTGTTTAATAGCCTTCTATGTGGCACAATGTCAAAGGCCCTGCTGAAGTTCAGATAGGCCATGTTCACTGCCCTCCCTGATCCACCTCCCTTGTCACCCAGTCAAAAAATTCAATGAGGTTGGTCTGGCATGACCTCCCCCCGATGAAACCATGCTGCCTTTGGTCCTGACATCCATTGGCAACCAGATGTTCCACCAATCTCTCCTTCAGTAGTGCTTTCATGATCTTCCCCACTACTAAGGTCAGGCTGACTGGTTTGTAGTTCCCTGCGTCCTCTTTGTTCCCGCTTTTGTATAAGGGGACTACATCTGCTGTTCTCCAGTCTTTGGGTACCTTCCCTGTTTCCAGTGATTGACTAAACAGGATTGCCAGAGATTCAGACACCATCTCTCTTAGTTCCTTTAGGACCCTGGAGTACACTCCATCTGGCCCTATTGCTTTATCGACTCTTATTCCTTCCAGTTCCTTTAGGACCCTTTACCCTGTAAAGTGACTTGAATCCATTTCTGCACCATTTCCACCCCTTGTAGTCCCTTCAGGCCCATTACCCTCCTCTTCTTCCTCTGTAAAGACTGAGCAGAAATATCTGTTCAATATGTCAGCTTTACTGTTGTCATCCTCCACGCGACCCCGTCCTCCCCCTTCAGTCTCACTATCCCTCCCTTTACTCTTCTTTTTTCACTTATGTACCTGTAAAAGGTTTTGACCCCTCTACCCACTGATTTTACAATGCTCTCTTCTGTCTGAGCTTTGGCTTCCCTTACTAACCTCCCTGCCTCCCTATGCTTCTCCTGGTACTTCCCCCTATCCCCTTCTGCCTGTGTCTTTTTGTATTGCCAGAATGCAATCTTTATGGATTTCACTTTTTCCGCTACCTCCTTGGAAAACCATAATAGCTTCCTCTTCCATTTCCCCTTGCTAACCTGCTTAATGCATAATTCTGTTGCTCTTGTAATCCCTGTTTTAAATATTGCCCACTGTTCCTCCACCCAATTCCCTCACCATTCCCATTAGTGCCTCTTTTAAGCATGTCCCCATTTTCCCAAAGTCTGCCCTCCTAAAATCCAGGATACATGTTTTTGTGCAGTGTGGTTCTGTTCCTTCCGTGATTTCAAACCACAGTGACCAGTAGTCACTGTTCCCCAGGTGCTCCCTCACTGTTACCCCTATCACACCATCCCTGTTTGTGAGCACGAGGTCAGTATTGCCTTCGGCCGAGTTAGTTCCATGACCAGTTGCTTAAGGAAGACACCTTGAAGGGAGTCCAAGATAAATCTGCTCCTGGTTGATGCTGCTGTTGTTGGTTGATATGGATCCAGTCCACATCTGGAATACTGAAGTCTCCAACCAGCACCACCTCCCCCTTCTCTGCCATCCTTTGGATGGCTAGCATCAACTCCTTATCTGTTTCTTCCTCCTGGGCTGGTGGTCTGTAGATCACCCCTGTGCGGATGGCTGACCCCATTTTCCTTTCTGGCTTAACCCACAATATCTCTCCCCATTTTGTTCCTTCTGGA
Organism: Neoceratodus forsteri; assembly: GCA_016271365.2. Classification (NCBI taxonomy): domain Eukaryota; kingdom Metazoa; phylum Chordata; order Ceratodontiformes; family Ceratodontidae; genus Neoceratodus; species Neoceratodus forsteri. The sequence goes on along the minus strand of CM057451.1, from coordinate 808,047,106 downwards.
TCTCTATGGCCTTTATGCCATCTTTCACATAAAGTGGCACTCCTCCCTCCCTTCCTGCCTGCCCTGCCTCTTCTAAATATGTAGTAGCCGGGTATGGCCATCTCCTTGTAATGGTTATCATTACACAAGGTTTCTGTGATGGTCATAATGTTCAGGTCCGACTGCACCATGTCAGCCTCCATATCCTCCATCTTGTTGCTAAGGCTCCTGGCATTGGCACACATGGCTTTTCATGATGTGAACTCCCTGAACTGTTTAGCTGTTTTACTCCAACCCCCTTCCTGGTTGTCTTTTATCCCTGGCTCTCCATGGTGTCTACTCTTCTGTTGAATTTTGTCCCCTTTCTGCCAATCCCCTTGGGTGCTTTTCTCCATCTTTTGCACACTGCTTTGTAGAGCTATCCTCTTCTCATGTTCACTGGTTCCACTGCTAGCTGTGGGGGGTGGGCAATTGGGTACCCTTCTTGCTGGCCTGCCACCCATCCCCTTAGCTATTTTAAACACTTGTCCATGTAGCATTTAAACTTATCATTGAGTTCTTGGATTCCCCTTCAGGATGGATGCAGGCCATCAGGCTTGAACAAGCCCCAATCTCTTCAGGTGGCTCCCCAGTCAGCAATGAATCCAAACCCTTCCTCGCAGCACCAGTTCCTCAACCATGTGTTAAAGTTCCTGGTGCGTGCATCCCTATGCTCTCCCGTGCCTCTCTCACAGGTAGTACTTCCAAGAAGGTGACAGATGTAGCTACTTGCTGGAGACCACTCCCCAAGTTCCTAATCTCTTCCTGAACTTCCTTAGGCTCACCATTTGCCAGGTCATTAGTACCTAGGTGGATAATGACATCCAGCTCACCCTCTCGTCTTGCCTTCCTAGTGATCCCTGTCACAAACTCACTCCATAAGTCAGGCTCTCTGCTCCCACAGTGCCAACCTCGAAGTGCAATAGTGTGAACAGGAGACAAACAGGGTAACCCTCCTGTCTGTTTTTGGGTCCAAATCATCTACTAGCCTCTAGTCCTGGGGGTCAAATGTGAACCTTATGCTAGCATACCCAGTTAAAAGAATCGGATAGATATTCTCTTCGGAGAAATGCAATATAATCCTTCACCCAGTGGCACCCAGCCAGGTTCCCAAAATGTACCCTTATGACTCAACATGAGACCTACTGTAGGTATATTCTTACCTTTTTGCCAGATAGTAACACACCTGGTTGAACTCTTAACAGCTGTCAGAATTAAACACTGGTTCAGCATTCACATGCAAAAGAAACTGAGAAAACACAGGCAGAATTTCAAGGAAAATATTGTTTACTAAAAATTGTAAAATAGGTAAAATATCAAACACAAAACATATACAATACATCCAATAAAATAAATGGGGAAATTACAGAACAAAGACACCTACAAAATTACTTAAGTACTTGCTTAGCTAAATGTTACCAGAAGTGCTTTGCCTGAGTTTAGAGACAAACGTCTCACTCCTGTGGAATCCAAAATAAAAAGCAATGTTTCCCTCAGATGTCTGACCATCTCAAAAACCATCTCCCTACCCCCTTGGTGAGGTCATAGTTAGATCCTCCCATAGACTTAATTTCTACTGTAGAAATCAACAGTCAGCAATTTTTAAAATATGAGACTCTTTTCAAACATTCCTCTTTGATCTGTCTGCTGGTTTTCTGCTTTGCAAGGATGATCTTGAGTTTACGACTGATCACAAGGTTCTGTGATCAAATGGTCTCTTCCTGCAGGAATCATACAATTTTATGAGGTCTTGTCTTCTGGCAGATGACCAAAGCCCTCTGTTGAAACAGAACAGGAAACCTTTCATCAGTTTTCCCCTAGCCTGCTTTTATAACAGCCAGCTGCTTCAACGCACTGTCACCTTGGAGGTCAAAGGTCAATTATTACTGCTAGGTTGTTTTCTTGTCTAAGCAGACTTTCAAATACCATATTTTTATCACAATTTATAAATATAATATTAAGGAAGTGGCAGAGCATCACAATCCCAAGGATCCTCCTCCCATCCCTCCATACCGTGGCACCTGGTAGTCACCTCACCTCTCTGTCCTCCTCCTTGTGTGTTCCTACCTAGATTCCTCTAATGATAGAGTCCCCTGCCAGGATTTGCTTCCTCCTCTTCTGGGGTCCACTGCCCTCCCCACTGAGGTCATCTCCTTAGTTGACCTCTACATCCTTCCCTTCCCTTCCACTTCTCTGGGTACCTCTGTTTGGTTGTTCCCATTTGCCAGTGCAGCATATGAGTTCAGGAGTGGAATAGGATATGGGATGTGCCTCTGCCCAACTGCCCTAACTCTGCTTGAGCCCACCATCATCCAAGTTCTCCTCGTTCTTGGCATTCTTTGAGGCAGCGGAGTTGGACTGGGTGGTCTCTGGATGGAGGCGAATGTACTTCTGACCCAGTTTACTTCCACTCTGAGTCTGACTACCTCATCCCACAGTCCAGAGAGATGCTTGCAGATAGGGCAGCACTGCAGCATTCTCTTTCAGGAGATGAAATGAATTTTGATTTAGTCTAATATTGCCGGTTGCTTGTGTGGAGAACATTATTTCAAAACCCCCCTTTCTGGGGTGTTTCTTTTAGTTATGACTTCCTTCTCTTTCTGTACATTTTTAGTAAATAGTGACTCTTCATTTGCTGATAAAACCATAGTTAAGGCTCTTGGAATTCTGTAGTTCTATGACTGTGGAAGTACCGCTGAAATGGGGCACTGCCACAAAACTTCAGTGGTGGTGCAGAATCACCAATTTTGTGGTGATTTTATTTAAAAATAACCAGTTTAATTCTAAGTTCTTTTCCCCTCGTCATCTGCCCTAAAGCCTCTCCACCATGCTCAGTATATATTATCAGTGTTATCAAATGATATGTTAGCCAATGGTAGGAGAGAAATCCACCACAGAAGTGAAACCAACCTGCTACAGTAGTCAAGGAGCCCTGGCACAGAACTTACGGCTGAAGTTTTGTAGAGAACCAAAACTCTGTATATCAGGGAGTTTTGTTATTTAAAGAGAAGGCAACACTCCTTCAAATACATATGGAACACATGGGCACATTTCTTGGGTCACTGATCCTAATATCATTTATTGTGAGGAATTGAAAACTACCACATCATTAGAAGAAGGACAGATAAGGATGAAAGATAAGAGATAAAGTAAGCAGGGGACATGGACCCAATGTGTGAGAAAATGTGTCTGTGCAACCAGGGAAAGAGAGAAGGGATAGCAGAATACACAGAGAAAGAAGGAAGAAAGATAGCAGCAGGCACCTCTTTAACTGGAATAGTACCTTGTTACCATGACCAACTGTGTCTTGTGTAGTGGAGCCCACAATTGTACTTGGCTGGCCAAAGTTCAAGTGACATGCTGGCATCAACAACAGTAACAAGTACCTCCAATCCCAAGTCTCACCTGTTCATGGAATTGAGCTCCAGCTAGCTGATGGTGTTAATGATGAAACTCACCATCTTACTGAATCTGTTCTACTTTAGCTCATTTCCCTTTTTAAGGGATTATTTTTGAAACACTGTCCTTTTTATGAATTGGTTTCAGAGAATTAAAAGCCCTAACCTGACTGCATGTCTGTGAGTGGTGCAGAGGTGCTGACTCAACCACGAAGGATCAGTAGGGATGCCTTCTGCTACATTGTAGAGGAGACATGATATGATATATGCATTTTGGATCACTGTGGAGGTGGGAAAAGGAAGAAAAAATGACTCACCATAGTAATGTTGTTTCTTCTCAGGGATCCATCAGTGAGGCTTAAAAAAGTGCATAATTCCGAAGAAGTGTGCTGTCTTAGAGACAGAACTGTGTGCAAGTAATAGAATTTTGAGATACGAGTTCAAACACTGCACTTGGGTCATGCTTTCCCTACTGGCTTAATGATAGACTTGTTTCTATAGCCAGAGGAGCAGTGATTATGACAGTTATCTAAGTGGCTAACAAAATACTTCAAAAATGCTACTTAAAAAAAGTTAAAACCCAAATAAATTATTAGTAGGCCAAAATTAACATGAAATGATCACAACTTAAAATTGTTGAGAAATTGCAACAGGTAATGCTTAAGCAACCATAAGATAACTGATTCTTGTGTGAATCTGTTTTCAGGTTCTAGAAGGGGATGCAGGGTTAGGGATTGTAAGGCTCATTGATGGATCCCTGAGAACAAATAACATTACTACAGTGTGTATTTCTTTCTTCAAACAATAAGAATCCATCCATTAATGATGCCTTGCAAACATACAGACTCACTAGCAGTCCCTTGGGAGGATGGGTCTTCTAGATCATATTTAAGAAAAAGGTTCTGCAATGCAGCATGGAAGGGACACATGCCCCTTTTTCAATTGATCCCCTGATCATTCATACAGCTACTCATGCGGTTGGTTCAAGAACATGTCTTGGGGGAGCATGCCCACACTCCATGTTATTCACATAGATGCACTGCCGGGCAAGGGGGCACAGGATATGGCAGCAAGACCCTACCGTATCCATTGTGTGCCCCCCAGAGAACCCCCACAAGCTGCAAGATAACAACCCCCCCAGTGCTCCTGGGTCACCCCCGAAAACAGACATGTGTACCTGCTGATCCTTACACTGTTACCAAAAGAATAAAAATTAAACAATAGATTACTTCACATCCAACTATAGGCAGAGCTGTGCAAAGTGTATGGGTCACAAGGCATTTTTCTGCAGACAACTTATTTGTTTCTATATCAGCTGCCCCCCCCCACCATGCTGCTCCAGCCCTCTGGTTAGGCAGGGAGTGCTGGAGACAGCAATTTGGGCACTCATCCTTTTCAGATTCAGATGTCCCATGCCTTTTCATGATCCCCTGCTTGCAAGGAGCAGAGGATCCACTTCGGGACCAGGACAAATATCTGATTGGATGTCCGCCAGTGTCCTCCAATCCACTCCCATGTAAGAGTGCACTGGGTGGTTGAAGATGCAGACAGGCACCACCTGGTGGCCAAAGTTCATGCATGCTGGCCACCATCTGCCTATGCATGAGTGCAGAGCTATGTGGACAGGGTACACCTCTCATGCATATTCCTTGCCTGGCATATGGACTGCAGAAATGTTTGTGTCCAGGGAGTAAGCTAGATCCCAGATCCTCATAGCTTTGGTGCACAGTTTTGAGGATCTTGTTCCTCCCTGTTTATGTAGTATATTGTAGTGGTACCATATGTCCAAGTTTTGATTGACTGACCTTGTAACTGGAAGGAGAATAATTGCATTGTCAGCAGTACTGCTCAAAGCTTGAGGAGGTTTATGTCCTCCTGAAAGCTCCAAGTGGCACCTGGAGCTCAATCCTGGGAGCTCCAGTTGCCACTTACCTTGAGGTCCTCTAGGCGGGCACCCCACTCTAGGAGTGAGGAATCTATTGTGAGTATCTTGGTGGGAGATTGCTGGAGGAAGGGAATGCCCTCTCTGATTTTGTTTGCATCCTTCCATCACTTCAGTGCTTATACAAAGATTTTTGTGATTGGCACTAACTGAGCAAGGAGTCTGTGTTTTGGGACCAATAACCTCTTAGGTGGTACTGTATGTATTTCATCTGGAATCTGGACCCTGGTGCCATTGCTGTGGATGAAGCCATGTGGCCCAGAAGTTGCAGAAAATCAATTCAAACAACATGAAGTCTTGCTGTATTCTGACTATTGCAGTTATCCCCAGCACTCAAACTGCCCCGGGGAGTAGAGGGTTAATTTTCTATGCAGAGTATAGAACGTTGAGCTCGAGTTTGGTTCAGACCTCTGTCTGCTGCACTTTGAAGTGCAACTGTCAGATTCTTTACTCCACCTAACTGAACGGCCCCTCCGGAGATTTCTCCTTTGCTCACGGTTCATAAGTCAGTTAAAGTCCTCGGTTTTACCGATTATTTTTCGCAAGTTTTGGTTCAGATCTTTGTCTGTGGTACAGTAAGTACTAGGTAGTGAACTAGACATAGTAAACTTGTGGAAATTGTAAAAATAGATTTTTCACCTGGTTCAGCTGAACTAGCCGTTTAGTGATTTATATATTCTGTCTTTGTTTTTAAACTTAGAGTGTGGTTACCGGTCCTTATCGGTTTTAAAAAAACTACATTTTCTTGTGTTTTTTTCCAATACCTGTGACACGTTTAGAAACCAATAAGGGTGTCTTGCCTGGTTGTTTGCCATAAAAAAGGTACGTGTGTGGTTAGGATGGCTATGTCTGAGAAACCCAAAAGAAAAAACGGGCCCACTGAGTTTCAACACTGCAGTGTGTGTGGGGAGGTCTTTGCTAAGGCTGATCCCCACACCACCCGTGTTCATTGTCTGGGGTTTGACCACCTTGATTCAGACTGCCAAATCTGTAAAAATGTCCCTATGTCTACCCTGGAAAAAAGATTAGGTAGGCTTAGTGATAAGGAGGCCGTGGAGTCCGCTGATCCGGATGGCCAACCCAGTTTGGTTCTGACCGAACCTGAGAGAGTGCCCTCTGACCAGGGTGATACTTCTTTGGGCAAGAGAAGAGCCGATCCTGAGGGATCGGTTCCTACAAAAAGTAAAAGAAAAGGAAAATCAGCCGGTTCGGATCCAGAGACCCATTTTCCGACCGCCAAAGAGATTGCCAATGCAATAAGGATTGTAGAATTGCTTTGTCCATTTCCATCTGATCCAGCCTTCTGGCAGGCGCTCAGTTCGGTCGGTTTCTCTGGTTCAAGATTATGCCCCTGAAGATTTCTATGAACCGGATATGGAGGGGGATGAAGATTATGATGATGAAGATGACAATGGTGTGGGAGGTCTGGTTGAGCCCATTGAACCAGACATCTCCCCAGACAGTCCTTCTGGTGTTTCTCCCTCCTAGGTTTTCTGAGTCCCCTTCCCACTACATGTTTTACAGGAAAGTGGCAGAAACCCTCCAGCTCCTTGTGGAAGAAGCTGTAGAGGAACAAGAGGAACCTGATTATGTGGAGATGATGGACATTCCAGAGTCCATGAGACTGTCTATTCCCCTTCATAAGTCTTTTGGGAAACAGACACAAAAGATTTTAAAAACTCCAAATTCTGTACCTCCTGTCGACAGAAGGATGGACAAAAGGTGCACCTTATCAGGTTCTGGTCCAGAGTACATGTATCAACAATGCAGCCATGTTGGGGTTGTGCAGGCTGCAGCCTGTGATAAGGCTAATATACCCTTGGCTTCACACCTCCAGATTAGGCTTCTAAGAAGCTGGATGCCATGGCAAAGAAACAGTACATGGCATCCACCTTGGGACTCAGGTAGGCTAATTATATCGCCTATGCAGCCAAGTACCAGAAGTACAGGTGGGACACTGTACTGGCACTGGCTAAGCAGGCCTCCCCCAAGTTAGCTTTCGGAGCTGGAGGGGGTGGCTGCTATTGGGATTGAGGCATCTAAGGTACAGTTCCATGCTGCTGTGGACTGCAATGATGTGTTCTCTAGAGTCATGGCTACATCTGTGGCTCTTTGGAGAATGGCTTGGCTCAGATGTACTAGTCTCTCACAGGACACCCAGGCTAAGGCCATGGATTTCCCTGTGGTGGGTAATTCTCTGTTTGGGGAGCAGACAGAATTACATGAAAAAGATGGATGAGTATAGGACCACCTATAGGACTTCACAGGCCAAGGAAATGCAGGCAACTCCTCAAAGGCAGCAGGCTAGGGGCAGGGGCAAGCCTTTTCATAGGCCTTTCTACCAACCACATGCCTCTTCTCCCTTTCCTCAGAGAGGGTTCTTCAGAGGGAGAGGCAGATGGGGGATGAGTAGGCCTGCATCCATTCCTCAACCTAAGGCTCCTGCCAAGCAGACACCCTGATGTGTCAGCCCGGGTTGACTCCCCCATTCCTGTAGGAGGCAGGCTGGCTTACTTTGTCCAGGACTGGATGTCTGTTACCTCAGACAAGTGGATCCTGGAGGTGGCAAGCCAGGGGCTGGTTCTCAGCTTCAAGAAATTTCCAAAGCTGAGGGCCAGATCTTTTCCACCTGAAAGCATCTCTGAAACCATTGCCCTAGAGGCAGAGGTTTCATCTCTACTGACTCTAAAGGCTGTAGAGAGAGTTTCTACATTGCACAGGGGCAAAGGTCTGTACTTTGGGTACTTCCTCACCCCCAAAAAAGACAGGGGAGTGGTGACCCATCCTATGCTTAATATACCTGAACAAACATCTTTTAAAACCAAAATTCAAAATGGTGACTCTGGGAATAATCCTTCCCTCTCTAAGGCCAGGGGACTGGCTAGCCTCCCTGGACTTAAAAGATGCCTACTTTCACATTCCCATCAGGTGCTCCCACAGAAAGTACCTCAGGTTCGAATTGCCTTTAGGCCATTATCAGTTCAAAGCTATGCTCTTTGGCTAGATGTCAGCTCCAAGGGTATTCACAAAATGCCTAGCAGTAGTAGTGGCCTTTTTAAGAAGGAAAAATGTTTCCATATTTCCATACCTGGACGACTTGCTCATTGTGGGTCAGTCCCCAGACCAAGTCAAGTCAGACCTTCAAGTGACTTAGCAAGTGCTCACTTCCCTAGGATTCCTTCTCAATCTTCCCAAGTCAGTTCTTGAGCCTGTACAGCTCCTCACCTTCATAGGGGCAAGAGTTGGACACAGTCAAAGCAAGAGCTTTTCTTCCCCTGGAAAGGGCAAGGGCTATTGCAGAGTTGGCTTCTTCATTCCACCTTCTGGTCTCTCGACCAGCAAGGCACTTACTTCAACTTCTGGACCACATGGCAGCTTCTACAGCAGTGGTCCAAGGGGCCAGATTTCAGATGAGGGACATTCAGTTTCACCTGAGGGCCTTTTGGTCTCAGAAGAAAGATTCTCTAACCAAACTAGTTCCACTGACCCAGACTCTGATCCAGGTGCTCCAATGTTGGCAGAATCAGGGCAACCTCAGGCAAGGAATCTCATTCATCACTCATTCTCTCTCAGTGGTCCTAACCACTGATGCTTCTCTGTTAGGGTGGGTAGCCCATCTGGGGGCTCTCACAGCCCAGGGACTGTGGTCCCCTCAGGAATCCCTTCTTCATAGAAAGATGCCTTAGAAAGATTTTGCCAGTAGCTTGGCAAAAGACACCAGGAGAAAGGACTGCTGTGTGACTGGACTTCTGTGCTGGGATTAAAAAAGTAGAACTCTTGTACTTGGAACTTTAATTTAGGGTAAAAAAAACTAACAAACAAAACAAAAAAAGTGTGTGTTTGTCTGAGTTAACTGAACTGAATGGTTATCGGAACAGTTATCTAGGTGTAAATCTCAGGTGATTGAAAGGACTAGATAGCTGTGAGGTTTAAATTACTTGTAAAAAGATCTAGTGAGTAGGGGGAGTGGCTTAGCTAGAAGGAAGCTACATTTAAAGACTGTCTTAGAAAGATTTTGCCAGTAGCTTGGCAGAAGACACCAAGAGAAAGGACTGCTGTGTGACTGGACTTCTCTGCTGGGACTAAAGAAGTAGAACTCTTGTACTTGGAACTTTAATTTAGGGTAAAAAAAAACTAACAAACAAAACAAAAAAAAGTGTGTGTTTGTCCGAGTTAACTGAACTAAATGGTTATCTGAACAGTTACCTAGGTGCAAATCTCAGGTGATTGAAAGGAGTTGATAGCTGTGAGGTTTAAATTACTTGTAGAAAGATCTAGTAAGTAGGGGGAGTGGCTTAGCTAGAAGGGAGCTACATTTAAAGACTGTCTTAGAAAGATTTTGCCAGTAGCTTGGCAGAAGACACCAAGAGAAAGGACTGCTGTGTGACTGGACTTCTCTGCTGGGACTAAAGAAGTAGAACTCTTGTACTTGGAACTTTAATTTAGGGTAAAAAAAAACTAACAAACAAAACAAAAAAAAGTGTGTGTTTGTCCGAGTTAACTGAACTAAATGGTTATCTGAACAGTTACCTAGGTGCAAATCTCAGGTGATTGAAAGGAGTTGATAGCTGTGAGGTTTAAATTACTTGTAGAAAGATCTAGTAAGTAGGGGGAGTGGCTTAGCTAGAAGGAAGCTACTTTTAAAGACTGCCTTAGAAAGATTTTGCCAGTAGCTTGTCAGAAGACACCAGGATAAAGGACTGCTGTGTGACTGGACTTCTCTGCTGGGACTAAAGAAGTAGAACTCTTGTACTTGGAACTTTAATTTAGGGTAAAAAAACTAACAAACAAAACAAAAAAAAAGTGTGTGTTTGTCTGAGTTAACTGAACTGAATGGTTATCTGAACAGTTATCTAGGTGTAAATCTCAGGTGACTGAAAGGACTAGATAGCTGTGAGGTTTAAATTACTAGTGTGACTAGACTTCTCTACTGGGACTATATTGCCCTCCTTCCCTCCCCTCCACCCTCCCACCCAAAGCTAGTTCTACTTTTATAGGCACAGAATTTGACTGACAACAGGAACTTCCTGTTTGTGAGCAGGAAGTGAGTGATCACAGAGCAACCAAAGACCCACCATCCTAGAAGGGCAAGAGTAGCTTTCCAGCCGCCTCTTGCTGCTGGAGGTCTGCCTCTGAGCAAGTAAGGGGTCTACTGAGAAATATAGGATATTCTTGCCTCAGAACAGGACAATCAGGAGCTTAAAGGGCACATAGGCAGAAAGTAATTGTAAATGGAGTCCACTCTGAAGAAAGGGGGGTTACTAGTGGGGTACCGCAGGGTTCAGTATTGGGTCCAGTCCTTTTTAATGTCTTCATCAGTGACATTGCAGAGGGACTGGAAGGAAAAGTATGCCTTTTTGCAGATGACACAAAGATCTGCAACAGGGTTGATACACAAGGAGGCGTGGAAAGGATGACAAGGGACTTGGCAAGGTTGGAGGAATGGTCAAAGTATGGCAGCTAGGATTCAATGCAAGAGTGCAAAATAATGCACCTGGGAAACAAGAACCCAGGGGAAGAATACACAATGGGTGGGGAGGTAGTAACAACAACAAAAAAGGAAAGGGACCTGGGGGTAATCATATCAGATGACCTTAAGGTTAGCAAGCAATGTGAGAAGGCAGTAGGGAGGGCTGGGGGTATACTGGGATGTATAGGGAGAGGCATCATCAGCAGAAAACATGAAGTTGTTATCCCTCTGTACAGACAGTTGGTGAGACCCCATCTGGAGTACTGTGTCCAGTTCTGGAGACCCCATCTCCACAAGGACATAGACAGGATAGAGGTAGTCAGAGGAGGCAACTAAAATGGTGCAGGATCTGCAAGAGAAGCCGTATGAGGAGAGACTAAAGGAGCTTAATATGTATACCTTTGAGGAAAGAAGGAGAGGGGACATGATAGAAACTTTTAAGTACCTCAGTGGAATCAACAAAGTCCAAGAGGGTAGCATCCTTCAGAAAAAGAGACTTGCAAGAACAAAGGGACACAATTTAAAGATAGAGGAGTGCGTGTTCAGGGGCAATGGAGGAAGTATTATTTCAGAGATGGTAGTGGATGCATGGAACAGCCTTCCTGAGGAGGTTGTGGGGTTAAAACTGTGGGAGAATTCAAGAATGCATGGGACAGACATAAGGCAATTCTTGTTGGGGTAGGAAGAAATAGGCTGTTGATTAACTAGGATCTGCGGCCTATCCTATAGGTAGGGAAATGGGCAGACTAGATGGGCCTAGCGGTCCTTATCTGCCATCAAAGTCTATGTTTCTATGTTTCTATGTAAGGAGAGAGAAAAAAAAAACAGAGGAAAGAGTAAGGATTGCAAACAGTTAAGGGGCCAGAAATAAGACATGATGGGAGTTGTGCAGTGCAGTGGCTGTGGAGCAGCAGTCTTCCGGGAGATGTCCTGGAGGATGCGGTGTTGTCCCATCTGCAGGCACCTCTCTGGGCTGAGGGAGGAGGTTGCTCATCTCCAGGCTGAGTTAACCAGCATTTGTGGGACCTCCTCTTCCATCCAGGGACTACAAGTGCCACTGCCGTTGCCTCAGAGGTTGCCAAGAAAGAGCAGTGGTTGGACCACAGTGGGCTCAGGGAGGGTGAGAGTGGTGGAACAGAGGTGCATCCCTCCAGCTGTACCTCTCCACAATTCCTATGCCATTCTGGCAAAGTGTGGTTCCTCTATGGAGACACCCGCAGTGAAGACCAAGGAGGATGCTGGGAACCTCCACAAAGAAAACCCACAGGAGGGTGGCAGGGGACCCCACAGGGGAAGAGCAACTTCTGGTGGGGGACTCCATTAGGAAAGGTAGAACTGGGGAGGAAGGAGAGGGAGTTAAGGTGCCTGCCTGGCACCATGGCTTGAGGACAGGAGCGAATCCTCAGGATTGCCGGAGCAGCTGCACAGGGAGGGAACTGGATGTCATTGTCCACCTAGGGACAAATGACCCTGGCTAAGAAAGGGATGAGAGAAGTGCAGGAAGAGTTTCAGGAATTGGGAGGAGCTCAGGACAAGTAGCACGACGGTAACCTTTCTCGGAGGTGCTGCCCATCTATGGCGAGAGGGCTAGGTGTTCTGCACCATGGATTCAATCAGTGGTTGAAAAACTGGTGTGGAGCTCAGAGATTTGGCTTCATTGGGGACTGGGGGTCCACCTGGAGTGATGCAAGCCTATACTAGCATGATGGGTTGCATCTGTCCAGGAGGGGAACCAGGATCCTAGGTGATAGGTTTAAATGCTTCATTGTCAAGCATTTAAACTAGCCAAGGGGGTAGACACTGGAAAGGAGCAGGGAAATCCTAGCCCCCCCCAAAAAAAATCACAGTAGTAAGTGCGGCAAACACCAACATAGAGGTGTCAATAGGGAGAAGAGCATGGGTAAATGGAGAAAGTGACAAAGGCAAGAAGGACAGAGATGGGGCAAAAAGGAGCAAGGCCATCAGGAAATGGAGGGTAATGAGTACCAATGCCCGTAGTCTGGGCAACAAGCTCCCTGAGCTGGTGGCCTTGATGGAAGAGGGATGCCTGGATATCGTAGCAGTCACAGAAACATGGTACACAGAGAACCATGACTGGGATGTTAACATACTATGGTACATAACCTACAGGAGAGACAGGCAGGGGAGAAGAAGGAGGAGTAGCTCTCTATGTAAAGGAAGGGATAAAGCAACTGAACAAAGAGTAAACAGGGAGGAGGAGGCACTGGGTCACCTTGGAGACTGGAAAGGGCACCACAATCCGCACAGGGGTTGGTAAGACCCCATGTCAGGGAGGAATGGACAAGGATATGACAGAAGGCATTCTTAGAATGGCAGAGAAAGGGGAGATACTGTTGATGGGAGACCTGAATATGCAAATGTTAACTGGAGCACATTTGCTGCAGCCACATCCAAGAGCAGGGCCATTCTTGATTCCCTACAGGTGGCAGGCCTCAGACAGCTAGTTTCGGAACCCACTCATGAGGGAGCAATCTTAGACCTTGTACTCTCAAATGGGGGCAGTGAGAAGATCTCAAATCTAGAAGGGGGTTGCCATCTGAGAACAAGTGACCATCAAACAGTGTGGTTCACGTTAAACTCAGCTACGGAGCCAAGCCATATAAAAGTGAGGGTACTGGACTTCAGGAGGGCTGACTTTGGCAAGATGGGTGAGTGCCTCAGAAAAGCACTAGCAAACAGGCTAGAAGGAAGTGTGGAGCAACAATGGGGAATCATCAAAACTGCCATCGCAGAGGCAACAAGTCTTTGTGTGAAACAAATAAACAAATTAAAATGAAAGAAAAATCCACTATGGTTCTCAAAAGAGGTGGCTGTGAAAGTCAGGAAGAAAAGATAGCATTCGGAAGTATAAGGAAACACAGAAAAAGCAGGACAGAGAGCTGTATCAGTTAAGGCAGAAGGAAACAGGAGGAAGTCAGAATAGCAAAGGCCCAAACTGAGGAAAGATAGCCCAATTCAGTTAAGAAGGGATAAAACCTTTTATAGGTACATCAGCGAGCGTAGAAAGACAAAGGAGGGATAGTGAGGCTGAATAGAATGAATGGTGGGTGGGCAGAGAGACAGTGAAAAGCAGGATACTGAATAAATATTTCTGCTCAGTATTCACAAAGAGGAGGGAAGTGCCTAATCCAATTAACAGAAGCACTCTTGATAGGGAGTCGATCTCAGTCCTTTCACTAGAAGAAAGGGTTCTGCAAGAACTCCTAAACTGAAGGTGGACAAAGCAATGGGGCCTGATGGAATTCACCCCAGAATTCTAAAAGAATTAAGGGGTGAACTAGTGAAACCACTGGCAACTCTTTTTAATAAATCATGGGAGGATGGTGTGGTACCCGAGGACTGGAGGAAGGCGGATGTGATTCCCCTTCACAAAAGTGGGACAAAGACAGAGGCAGGAAACTACAGACCTGTCAGTCTGACCTCTGTGGTAGGGGAAAGTGATGGAGTCACTTCTGAAGGAAAGAATAGTTGATTACCTAGAGGTCAGTGGGGCACAGGACCCAAGGCAGCATGGGTTCAGGCGGAAGAGTCATGTCAGGCAAACTAATAGATTTCTTTGACTGGGTGACCAAAGTAGTAGACCAGGAGGGCTGTGGATGGCTTACCTAGACTTTAGCAAGGCATTTGACACAGTCCCACACAAAAGATTAATAGTCAAATTAACCAGCCTAGGAGTAGATCACAGGGTGGTAGCCTGGGTAAAACATTGGCTGGACAACAGGACACAGAAAGTAATTGTAAATGGAGTCCGCTCTGAAGAAAGAGGGGTTACTAGTGGGGTACCACAGGGTTCAGTATTGGGTCCAGTCCTTTTTAATGTCTTCATAAGTGACATTGCAGAGGGACTGGAAGGAAAAGTATGCCTCTTTGCAGATGACACAAAGATCTGCAACAGGGTTGATACACATGGAGGCATGGAACGGATGAGAAGGGACTTGGCACGGTTGGAGGAATGGTCAGAAATATGGCAGCTAGGATTCAATGCAAAGAAGTGCAAAATAATGCACCTGGGAAACAAGAACCCAGGGAAGAATACACAATGGGGGGGAGGTAGTAACAACAACAAAAGGAAAGGGACCTGGGGTAATCATATCAGATGACCTTAGGTTAGCAAGCAATGTGAGAAGGCAGTAGGAGGGCTGGGGTATACTGGGATGCATAGGAGAGGCATCAGCAGCAGAAAAAAGGAAGTTGTTATCCCTCTGTACAGACAGTTGGTGAGACCCCATCTGGAGTACTATGTCCAGTTCTGGAGACCCCATCTCCAAGGACATAGGACAGGATAGAGGCAGTCCAGAGGAGGGCAACTAAATGGTGCAGGGTCTGCAAGAGAAGCCGTATGAGGAGAGACTAAAGGAGCTTAATATGTATACTCTTGAGGAAAGAAGGGAGAGGGGACATGATAGAAACTTTAAGTACCCAGTGGAATCAACAAAGTCCAAGAGGTAGCATCTTTCAGAAAAAGAGACTTGCAAGAACAAGGGACACAATTCAAAGATAGAGGGGGGGGTGGTTCAGGGGCAATGTGAGAAAGTATTATTTCACAGAGAGGGTAGTGGATGCATGGAACAGCCTTCCTGAGGAGGTTGTGGGGTCTAAAACTGTGGGAGAATTCAAAAATTCATAGGACAGACATAAGGCAATTCTTGTTGGAGGTAGGAAGAAATAGGCTGTTGGTTAACTAGGACCTGCGGCCTATCCCATAGGTAGGGAAATGAGCAGACTAGATGGGCCAAGCGGTCCTTATCTGCCGTCAAAGTCTATGTTTCTATGTTTCTATAGCAATCTCTTGGATCTCAGGGCGGTCTTTCTGGCCCTGCAAGCTTTCTTTCAGTCAGTGCAGAACAAGGTGGTTCAGGTCAGGACAGACACCACCACCACCATGTGGTACATCAAGATGCAGGGAGGCACTCAGTCCATGGCCTTGTGCACGGAAGCCATGAAATTGTGGTCCCCAGCTTATTCTTTGCAGACCTCTCTGATAGCAGTCCACCTTCCAGGGAAGGACAATGTGCTAGCAGATGCATTGAGCAGGATCTCCCAGGGCCATCACAAATGGTCACTGGACACTCTGGTGTTGAAAGTGATTTTTTCAAGGTGGGGCACTCCAAAGATAGATCTCTTTGCAGCCCCAGACAATCACCAACTTCCTCTCTTTTGTTGCAGACCCCCAGTATTGGGCTCAGTCCCTCTGGATGCTCTGATTTTGAACTGGGAAGGGAAATTTCTATATGCCTTCCCTCCCTTTCATCTACTGTTCAAGGTTCTGTTCAAGGTAACGTCACAACCTTGCAAAGTGATTCTGATTGCTCCAGACTGGGCCAGGCAGCCTTGGTACCCCCTGTTGCTGTCCCTAGCAGTCCATCGTCCCCTGTCTCTTCCCAGGAATTACAACCTGTTAACCTCCTCTCAGGGGAGGATTTGGTGCCCCAATCTTCGGTCTCTCAATCTCAAGGCATGGCTCTTGAAGAGCTAGAGTATGCAGATTTGCATCTGTCCCACTGGGTTCTGGATATTCTCAAAGCCTCTCAAAAGCCTGCCACCAGGAAAACGTACAACTCCAAATGGAAAAGATTCAGCGTTTGGTGTTCCAAGAAGCATATATCCCCAGACACTGCTGAATTGTCTACAGTTCTGGAATATATGATTCATCTTAATGGCCTAGGCCTCAGACAAGCTACTGTCAAAGTATATTTGTCAGATGTTTCTGCTTTTCTGTCAGCAGGAAAGCCTTCCTCACTGTCATCTCACCCTGTATTCTGTACATTTTTCAAGGGATTGCTTCATACTCATCCCCACTTTAGGGATCCTACCCCTGCTTGGGATCTTAATGTTTGCATTGCTCAGCTTATGCAACCCCCTTTTGAGCCTTTGTCTTCAGCAGAGCTTGAGTACTTGACTTGTAAAACTGTGTTCCTAGTAGCTATTACCTCTGACAGGCGTATCAGTGAATTGCAAGCTCTGTCAGTGGAGCCTGATTTTATCTCATTCTATAGAGATAAGGTGGTCCTTAGAACTAATAGGAGGTTTTTATCTAAAGTGGTTTCAGATTTTCATCTGAACCAATCTATGTCTCTTCCTGTGTTCTTCACTGATCATTCTTCTTCAGAAGAAAGAAGTTTACACAGTTTGGATGTTAAAAGAGTCCTTAGTTACTACATTGAGCGTACTAAAGCTCACAGGTTTGACTCCCTTCAGTTGTTTCTCACTTATGGGGAAGTGGATAAGGGCAAACCTGCCACTAAGAGAACTATTGCCAGGTGGATTGCCTCTTGTATTCAATTCTGCTATGTGAAGCTAGGCAAAATGCCTCCCTCAGGCCTGAGGGCTCATTCGACTAGAGATACAGCTGCTTCCCTGGCTGCGGCCGGGGATATTCCTTTGCTAGAGATATGTAAAGCAACCACCTGGAAAACAGTCCATACATTTACCAAGCATTACTCCCTGGACATCCAGGCTAGAAGTGATGCTTGGTTCGGTACAGCAGTACTGCAGAGCCTATTCCCAAGGTAGGTTTGATTCCCTCCTCCATGGAGGTACTGCTTGGTTGTCTGCAATAGTCAGAATACAGTAGGACTTCATGTTGTTTGAAGAAAAAATTACTCACCTTAGTAATTATGTTTCTTCTAATGGAGTCTTGCTGTATTCTGACCTCCCTCCCTACCTCCCCTCTCAGAACCTGTTTTTGGGAAGTGGGCTGGCAGGTACAGTGTTGCACCCCAGGAGTGCATTTGGGTTCTTCCTCCTTTTAGAGATGGGGAGTGGGTTATATTATTAATTTAAGAGTCTTAAGTTGTTCACTAACTGGTTTTTGATTTTGGATTTCTTGACTTGAGTCTTTTGGGGATCCAAAATATTTGGTTGCCATTTGGCTAGTAAAAATGTTACAATTTCCACATAGAAGTTAGTTAGTATTAGCTCATAAGAATCTGACAGTTGCACTTCAAAGTGCAGCAGACAGAGATTTGAACCAAGCTCAAGCTCAACATTCTATGCTCTGCATAGAAAATTAACCCTCTACTCTCCGGGGCAGTTTGAGTGCTGGGGCTAACTGCAGTAGTCAGAATACAGCAAGACTCCATTAGAAGAAACATAATTACTAAGGTAAGTAATTTTTTCTTGCACATCTTGGCCTGTCTATGGTGAAAGATTCTGAACTTGCAATAAGGTCTGATACCCTGTCCTGTGGAGAAAAGGGCTTTCCCAGCAGGGTATTCAGCTCTTCTCCTATGAAGTCCAGGATTTGTACTGGTTCTGTTTGGGATTTCTCCAGGTTTATTACTAATCCCAGGTTCTTCAAGGTGTTTTTTTTACCAGGTGTATAGGGCACATTGCTTCCTCCTTTGTTTTTTCTGAGACTAGCCAGTCGTCCGGGTAAGGAAAACTACCTTCTTATGTAAGCTGCCACCATGACTAAGCACTTTGTGAATACCCTTGGTGCTTAGGTGAGACCGAAGGGTAGGGCTGCAGACTGGTACTAGAAGTTTCCTAGCCTGAACCTTAGGTAAATTCTGTGACTGGGTCTGACTGGAATATGGAAACAGGAATCCTTCTGATCCAGTGATCCCAGCCATACTCCTGACTGCAGAGATGGGTTTACTGTGCCCAGTGTGATCATCCTGAATTTTATTTCTCGATATGCATGTTCAGGTATCTAAAATCTCAAATGGGCTGCTGTTCCCCATTTTTCTAGTGGGTCAGGAAGTATCTTGAAGAGAAACCCTTGCCTCACCGTGATGCAGGGACCATTTCTACTGCTTTTGATTGTAGTAACTTAACTGCTTTACTTCCAGTTCCAGGAGATTTTTTTTCTGTTGGTGAGTGAGCTGGTACGTTTTTTTCTCACTGTAGTTTGGGAAACCTTTGGAACTGCATAGACAATCCCTGAGCCACTACTTCCAGGACCTTCTTTTCTGTGGTAAATTTTTCCCATTCCTAAAAGTAGTAGGTCAGCCTTCCTCTGACTGGCAACTGCTGGCTGGTGACCTGGGCAAAACTGTCATGGGTCTTGTTTAGATTATGGCTTGGGGGTTGATACTGCAGCATGCCTTGAGCCCCTTCTGTCTCTGCCTCTTTAGTAACTTCTCTGTAGCTAGTACTCATAGGCAGCATAGGATCTTAGCTAGTAACCTCTACCTTTACCTCCCCTTCGAAAAGGCCTGTAGGAAGTGGAGGAGTTTTCTTTCTTAGAAGAGGTCTTTAATGTGCTAGTACTTGTCCACTTTTTTCATGTACTGTATGCCTCAGTTTTTTCACCAACTAGAGAATTTTCCTAAAAGGGGAAATAAATGGCTTTAGTTTTGGTGTCCTGGGTAAGGATAGTTATGCTTAGCCAGGCAAACCTCCTCAGTGACACTGCATGAGCAAAGACTCTTGATGCAGTCATTGGTATCTACCATCATGTTCAACCGGTATTTCATGGCATCCACGGCTGACTTTGCTGTTGTAACCAGGTCCTGTACCACTTCATCATCTACTTTATCAGTCAGAGCCAATATTGCCTTCGCCAGTGCTTTCTGGTACTAAGCTGTATACACCAAGTAAGTATTTTTTTTTAATTCTTATTATTTTTGTAACAGTGTAAGGACCCCTAGGCACAAGTGCCTGTTTTCAGGGATGACTGGGAGCACTGAGGTGGTTAAGAGACTTGCTCAGAAGCACAAAGTATGTAAGTGGTGGTTGCAGGAATTAAACCCAGGTGTGCTGGATGTATCAAGCTCATTCATAGCTCATTACTGTAACCTCTAGGATATACTGCCTGCCTTACAAACAAAGGAGCTGTTTCAAAAACTTTTTGCCCATTGTACACAGTTTCCTTGAATCCTTTTCAGGGAGCAGTGTTGAAAGGTACCTTGGCTGTCTCACAAGCAGTCACCAGTACCACTCCTTCATGATCAGGGTGGGCATACAGGGGCTTTCAGGATGGCACCATTCCCTTCTGACTAACCGTCAGGTGTCTCAGAAGGCAGTGCAGGCCCTTGGATTATCAGGCATCCTTCTTTATGCCTGGCCTCCTTTTTCCTCCACTATTGATCCTCCATCTAGAATGCCAGTGAGAAGAGTGTTGAGCATACACGTACAAGTGTGCCAGCACAGAGCCGATAGATGACTTCCCTCCAGCTCACTGCTCCAGCAGCATCACCACGTGTGCTCACCCAAGCTGTGGTAGAGCAGTGCAGGAAGCAGTGCAGGAAGCCAGCTTCCCTCTGGAATGCAATGAGGAGAGCACTGAGTGTGCACATATAAGTGTGCTGATACAGGACCAGTCGACATCTTCCCTCCCACTTGGTGCCTTAGCAGTGCCACCACCTGTGCTCACCCAAGTGATGGTGAAGCAGTGCAGGAAGTCATCCCACCTAGCCTCCCTGTAGGAAGCAGAGAAGAGCACCACATGAGTTGTTCATTTTTTCTTCCTCCTATCCTTCTAATGCTTGGGGCTGATTCCCAAACTCATATTGCTGGCATGACTGTGACAATGCTACCACTGCAACAAAAGGCTGGCAGTGATGTTTATATATATATATATATATATATATATATATATATATATATATATATATATATATATATATATATATATAGTACTAAGGTCACTGGTCAGAATTGGACGGACAAAGCCTTCATAGGCAGAGAGCAATTTTTTTTTTAATACAGAAGATGGCACTGGAGTCACAGGTCTGGAGTTGGATGGAGGGAGCCTGCAGAGGGAGACTGGGAGAAAGGATATATAAATGGAAAGACTGCAGTGTTTGTTTGAAAGAAAGGAAACAATCTGGGAAACAGGTAACCTGCATTGCTCCGCAGCTCCTGTGTGTAGATGCACTAGAAATTACTGCATTACTGCACTCCACGCACTGCATTACTGCACTCCACGCACAAGAAACATAGAAACATAGACTTTGACGGCAGATAAGGACCACTTGGCCCACCAAGTCTGCCCATTTCCCTACCTATTGGATAAGCTGCAGATTCTAGTTAACCAACAGCCTACTTCCTGCAACCCCCCACTATAATTGCCTTGTGTCTGTCCCATGCATGTTTGAATTCCCCCACTGTTTTAGATCCAACGACCTCCTCAGGAAGGCTGTTCCATGTATCCACCACTCTCTCTGTGAAAAAAAATTTCCTCACATTACCCCTGAACCGTCCTCCCTCTATCTTTAAATTGTGCCCCCTTGTTCTTACACATCTCTTTTTCTGAAAGATGCTACCCTCCTGGACTTTGTTGATTCCCTTGAGGTACTTGAACATTTCTGTCATGTCCCCCTGTCCTTCCTTTCATCAAGAGTATACATATTAAGCTCTCTCAGTCTCTCTTCATATGGTTTCTGCTGCAGACCCTGCACCATTTTAGTTGCCCTCCTCTGAACTAATCTACTGACAGACTTCTGTTGCAGAGTACACATGACAAGGAGATATTTCAAGATCTAGAGGAGGGATTTCATGATCTGGACAATATTAGAGCCTACTTGGATAATTAGGAAGAGGAGGGGGTAACTTGATTTCCTGGGATACATATAAAAGCCCTGGCCTAAAGACCAAGAGGGTTCTTCTTAAAGCAATTCTTTCTACTACACCTAGAGTGCAAAAGACTGGAGGCAGTATAGTGCAGTGGTTTATGGCTCTGAACTGCAAACCTGGAGATCTGGGTTTGAATCCCACAGCCCCCACTTGCATACTGTGTGACCCTGAGCAAGTCACTTAACTTCTTGTGCTCCCAGGTCGCACTTGTAAACAAGCTTCAGCTTAGTGTGTCTCTCCTGGTTAAAAAATAAAAGACAGGCATACAGAACAGCTAATATTACAGTACTACACAAGAACACAACATTCATATGCCAGGCAGCATTGCATTGGCCTATAAAATGAGCACCACTATGTATACTGTAAAAGTCTAGAACTCCAAGCACAAACAAAAGATGTCAGCTCTGGGTTTCTTTACTCATTAAATGTGTTCTTACCAGAAACTCCCTGACTTCAGCAACCTTCCGACTAGGACTGTTCAGGTTTGCCACCATATGTCCCAAGTAACAGAACTGCAGAGATCTGCCCACTTATGCTGCAGCCCTAACCAGCTGTGAAGGCCATGTCTAACCATGGTTGGTTAGTTGACACTTAGTTACTGTTTTTTATTTACATATTTTTTTTCAAATGCTAAAATGCCAAGAGAAGTGACAGCTTTACCCTATTTATATCCTGAGAATTTTCCAAAAGGAAGATAAGTTTATATCTGAGTGCATTGTTTGCCTCAGAAAGTCCCTAAAGTGGCAAAGTCATTTCCTCAGGATGCCTCTGTTATGTTAACACTACCTAACCTGCATTGTGAAATTGCATAAGCCAGTCTTGTTGCTTGCCAGTAGCTGACGTCCATGTAGTCCACAGTCTCCGGTCTGCTGCTGCTGTTGTTGTTGTTTCAGTGTTTGAGATTCCCCTGAGCTAGTATCTGACAACATCCACAAGTAAAGATCAAGACTTCCCCTGCATTATTTGTTTAGTCATTGTCATGTATCATCCATATTTATTCTTAAAGCAAAATTTATGTATTGTCAAACCATTCTGACAACTTTAATAAACAATATGTTTTAAGAGCTCATCTTCCATCATCTTACCACACCCTCACACAGATGGAAAATATTATGGGTTACACGATTTGAGACCACAAAGAAGGGCAGATATCAGGAGGTCTGTCAAATCCTGGTTTGTCCTTCAAATTTTCAGAAATGTAAACCACTGCACTCTGATATGAATTAACTGCCTAAAACTTATACATTAGATTACTACAAACAACTCAAAACCAAGGAAAAGGGACATTAGGGATGAAGAGACAAGACATCAATATCATTGTGAGATTTTTTTTTTTTTAAGACTAAAATGTTGCACTAAGGACCAAAACATATTAAGAGAGAGAGATGGAAAGAACTCAAGGTTGAAACATATTAAGACAGAGAAGGAAAGAACTCAAGGTCTATCTGGTCTGCTACTTCCCCAAGTGGTGGAGACTATATACCTTAGCTAGATGCCTGTTGCAGGGTAATGTTTAGCAACTGCCATTTCCTGAGCTAGTCTGTCCCATATATTCTCCATTCTGCAATATGATGCTTCCTAATGTTTCCATTTCTCCCACTCCCAGTTGCAGTGCATGCCCTCTAGTCCGATTAGTCCCACCAGCCACCCCCTTAAGAATTCTAAAAATTGTAATTATCTTCTCTGGACTTAATAAATTTAATTTTGCTAAGCAGTGGTCAGAACTCCAGAACTCAACTCTCTTTGTTAATGAGGTGGCCCTGTACTGCACCTTCTCCAGCTCCTCAATATCCTTTCTGTACTCAGAAGGCCAAACCTGAATACAGTACTGCAGGTGGGACCTAACCTGGGCTTTGTACAAGGGAAAAATAACCTACGTTGATCAGTTATTTATCACCCCATCCCACCACCCAAGACACCTAAGCATTCTATTGACTCTTATCTTGATGCAGTGCAGTGCTTCCAATTGTTACTCCCCCTCCCCAAATATGTGGGTGCTTACCTGACTCTATGGAGCTCCAACTGGGGCTGCTATCATTGTTGCTCTCCAGTTCCCAAGAATGCCATCAGAGACCACGACAGTGAAAAGGAGAGGAGATTTTTTTGGCCCTGCCTGTGCCATTCCATCTTCATGGCTTGGTACAGCACATCAAAGGCAGCTCTGCTACCTCTGTCAGAGAGCAACCATGTTACCCAACTAGAACATATGTGTTAAACTTTAGGGTCTCAAACTGTGAAATATTTAATCAATTAAGTATAACATTATAACGTTTTGTCAGTAATAAAAATAGTTTACAAAAAAAGTGTTTTAAGGGCAGGAGCCCATGTTGTCTCTCTGACATGCTTCAGCATGGCAATGGGGTCAGAGTACATTGCAAAAGCTAATCAAGCTCAAAATAAAACAGGCATTCAGCACTTGCACTCCAGAGCCTGGAGTAGTAACTCCAGTGAACGTAAATGATGCAAGTTATTTGTGCAAAATAAATGTCAGTTTATCATTGGCAAGTTGCCATAAGTCAAAGCAAGTTACAAAAGCAAATCAATAGGAGAAAATCCATGTGTCCAGGTGTCCCGGCGCTTCACCACGTAAAGCTTCATGAGCGACGTCTACCTGGTACAGTAACACAGAAACAGAGACTTTGATGGCAGATAAGGACTGCTTGTCCCACCCAGTCTGCCCATTTCCCTACCTATTTGATAAGCTACAGATCTTAGTTAACCAACAACCTTATATACTCTTAAATTGATGACATCACAGATCAATTCAAAGGAACAAAAAATTAACATAATAACAAGTAGAAAGTAAAAAAAGGTGTAACTATTGTATGACGTGTTAATGCAAAATCAGTTGGGAAGGGGAATTTATTCTTTTAATCAATATAGGTCCCCATCCAAGCCAAATGAATATCAATTGCACCAGCAACCATAGGCAAATTCACAGGCTCACCCAGTGAGTAAAGCACAAGCACTACATTTATAACAACAAATGAAAGGCTCTGCCTGTAATCTTAATGTTATCTCTAAACTATATAAAAATACATTTCATCAAGCAAAGAAAGATACTGAAGATAGAACAAAATAACAGTGCTGGAGTCAGGAGCAAATCCACTCATTACAGTCATTCCAAAATAGCCTGGTAAAACGTGGTAAGCAGGACATCCTACAATCTTCATAAGCTACAACTGTAAAAAGAAAATAGAGGAGATATAGTTAATAGTGAATCCAAACATTAAAACAAACAAATAGAAAATATACAACAATTCAGAAGGGAGTTTCAAAGAATATTTTAATCTGTTCTAGCATATGTCAAACCCCAAGGTTTGCAGAGATTGGGGTGCGAGGGTTGGGGGACTGGGGTGCGGGTGTTGGGGGACCATGGTGGGGAGGGGTTTAGGTTGTGGTTGTTGGGGTGTTTTTTCCCCTCAAATGCTACATGTTCGAGTTACCATTTAAACATATTCAAAAGTATTCACAAATACGATTTCACTTCCCAATCTTGATTCAAACCCTCAGGTGTTAAGGCATTCAACATAAATATCCAAAGAATTTCCCTTTGGGACAGTCTGTTCAACCTATAACCACCACTCCTTTCAATCCTAACCTGTTACAAAACCATAAATCTCAGAGATGTCGGGTCACAACTGTGGTATAGTAAAAAATCTATAGCTACTGGATTATTCATATCTGTGTTGAGTATATCCCTTATGTGTTCTTGAATTCTAGTTTTGAGTGGGCACATAGTTATACCTGCATACAATGATTGCATCCACACCATAGTGCATACATTATGTATGTGGTTACACATGAAAATAAGCTGCTTGATGGATATCCTTCTGTTGTTCATAGGGGCTATGAAACTGCTACCCTGTTTTTTTTTTGTTTTGTTTACTTCTTTATCTCCTCCAAGAATGGACCCCTTCCTCTAGCCCTCCCAGCCCCATCATCTCAGCATCCACTGGTACTCACCCCTTGCTTGAGGTGCCAGCTAGCCGAGTGCAGCAACTGTGGAGGGTTGGAATCATCCTACTGGTCCACAGTATTTTTCATCCTCCTGTTTTCTTCCCTGCCCCCTAGTGTGGGACAGGTGTGTAATGACACCAGTTGCCTAGCTGCACGTGCTTCCACACACAGCATGCTGGGCATCTGCTTTGTCTCTGCCCCCATCTGTAGAATTGGTGTGCCAGTCTCCGGCCACCGCTGAGGTCCAGGTATGCACTGATCTCCAGTCCCACTCCTCCCAGAGAGAGGAGAGCTGTCCTTTGGATGCCTGATCCTCCCCCTCCCCAGCTGACCCCCAGCGACCTGCTCACACTGCAAACATGGGTAGCCAGCATGAGAGGAGGTAAGGCATCACTGCCTCAGCCCTCCACACCACTGGGCCAGCTTAAACCCTGTTGACAGTGTGTGCACACACCACAATTCCCACATTTGTATATGCCATTTGGCTTCATAGGTATCCATTTCCTAACCAGTGGGTTGCCTCTTGAGAACTGACTGCGTACTAATTCATCCTGAAAATTCCTGCCTCTTTTAAATGAGACTCTAGTTCTTTCACCTATATGTTGTGTCAAAATGCTGTCACTCAATGAAATAGGCCAGTGTTTTGTAACTTCATTGCCCAGACTTTCCTGCTAAATGATTAAATCTGGTTACAAAGTTAATTTGTCTCTTGTCCTCATGAGTTTTGCCCTTGGGTCTAAGAAGATCCTCCCTGTTCTTAGTTTTCACTCTTATAGCCCCAATCCAAGAACCGTTGCTTTAGATCTTCAGCCTGTATTAGGAACATATGCTGCTCACTGCAATTTCTCCTCAGTCTAAGAAATTGACTGAATGGTATTGTCTTTTAATTACTTAGATCGTGAAATGGTGGCTAGTAGGAGGTTGCTGGTGGCTGTGGGCTTTCTATAGCCTTTTATAATAATGCAATTATTGGTCCTCTGGATAGTGTTATTTCAAGGAATTCTGTTTCACCTGAGTCACATTTGTATGTAAAACATAAATTCCTATCATTTTGATTTTGCCCCTGCACAAATTTCTCTGCCTCTAACTCAGTTCCAGACCATATGCACAATACATCATCAATGAAGCGAGCCCACTGCACAATGTACTTAATAAAGGGATTGGAATTTGTATTGAAAAGGATCTGTTCTTCCCAGTATCCAAAAAATAAGTTTGTATACAAGGGGGCCATGGTGGCCCCATTGCAGTTCCACATTTTAGTAACTAAAAATCACAATTAAACTCAAATTAACTATGCTTCAAGACAAACTCCAATCCCGCAAAAATCAAATTCAGAGGCAGTGTTCCTTCAAGGAGGTCCTATGATAAAAACTACTTGTATGCCTGTATTCCATCAGCATGCCTAACTAATCAATCAATCAATCAATCAATCAATCAAAACTTTATTTAACTACGCAGAGTCATCATTGAGCAAGCTCATTTTCAAGATGGTCCTGGCAGAAGGGAAGAGAGCAAGGAATAATACAATTGGACACTTAGTGCAGGCTGATACGTACAGTAAAAAATAACATCAACAACATTGGATAATACAGAGTGTGCAGATTGTTAACAATTTAAATTAAGGGTAACACCAACGTCAGAGGGGGATACTAAACAAGGCAATAGAAATAACAGGGTGTGGTAAGATGATTATACAAACACTAGAACAAAAAGGCATGAACAGACTGACCAGGAGGGTCAGCCCTTAGTAGAGAAGGATGGGGGGAAGGGGAAGTCAGGAGGAGGATGTCAACACTAGAGGGAGAGATGACACAAACATAGTAAGATCTCAGGGGGTAAGAAGAGTATACAGAGGGAGATGTGCAGAGAAGTGCTGGAGTTGTAGGTAAGTGCTAAGTAAATGGAGAGCAGGACAGGGAGGCCAGTAGGAGACTCACCTGTGGCAGGTACATATGACCTTCAGGATGCGTGTGATAGACAGCTTAAAGGTAAGGGGACCCAGCAGTAATGAGAAACTTAGTGCCTTTTGCATGTTGTTCCAAAGGGAAGGTAGGGAGAAATTTATAGAAGCCTTACCATAATGGGATCTTATTCTTGGCACCTTGAAGGATACAAGGGATGTGCTTCTTAGGCCATATGCTTCTGTTATATGTTCAAAGAAAGCAGAGGTATAATCTTGTAGTTTATCAGTTAAGGCCCTGTAGAACCACAGGAGGGCATTTTTGCCTCCTCAATGTAAGAGATGGCCAGGCAAGCTTTTGGTAGAGCAAGCAGTGGTGGGTACGACTGGGCATATCTAGAATAAACCACAAGGCACGGTGATAGAGGGTGTCTAATTTACATAATGCCTGATTTGAACAGTGGCTGTAAAGAATGTCAGCATAATCGAGCAGTGTAATAAAAGTCATAAGGACCAGTGTCTTTCTGGCTTCTTTTTTTTTTCTATTTTGCCTTTTTGTTCCCTGCTGTCTTCTGCTGATTATTTGCTTGGTCATGGTGCCTCCAACTTCCACCTACCACCATGCTCCTCCCCTGAAACCCCTGACTTACCCCTCGGAGGATGGGGTTGTGGCTCTGGCCAGGTGCCACAATCTATGAGACTATCTGGGGGAGCCAGTTGGAGGGCTAATAGAACCTGAGGCAGGTTTCACGGAGGTAGCAGACTATGGGAAGGTTTTTTTCCCACTTTTATCAAGGGTGGGGACATGCAATGACATCCAGTGTCCGCCCTGCCCCTTTGATGCTGTTGTGCACCAGTAGCTGCAGTGCCCCTGGCCTCTGCAAGGTGTCCGTAAACACCAGATGGGATCCACACCCTCTTCCGGAGAAGGAGAGCAGTCCATTGGACGCTCCATGCTTCTCCCCCCGCTGGCCCACCAGTGACCTGAGTCCATTCCCAAACCCAGGTCACCAGCATCGCAAGCGGAAATCCAACCACTGCGCTGATGGGCTCATTTTCTTTCTGCCTTCTAATGTGAGGAGATGTCCTATGGGATGAAAGGTACCTAGACGTTGTCTTAGCTTTTTTGATAGCTCATTCAGATGTATCGCAAAATTAAGCTGGTTATCCAACCAGACACCCAGGTAGTTAAATTTATCCACTATTTCCAGAGGTTCACTAACTGAGTGTAAATCAAGTGGTTCGATGGTGGCCCCTGGGTATGAGCGGTAAGTGAAGATAAGATCATTGCCTTTTTTTTTTTACATTAAGCAGGAGCGTGTGCTTTAGCAAATTGTGTTGGAGGGTGACAAAGTCTTGTTGTAGCTCATCGTAAGTGATGTCCAGGGATGAGTAAATAGTGAAGAGAACCATATCATCAGTGAATAGATGTATGTAGCCTGAGCGTATGTGAGAGTCGATATGGTTTATGTATAAGGCGAATAAGATGGGGCCCAGGATGGAGCCTTGTGGCACACCCCAAGGAAGGGTTTTAAGCAGAGACAGTTCCCCTTGAGCTTTACTCTGTTACAGTCTGTTGGAGAGATAACATTCAAACCATTTTAGGGCAGTATTGTCTAGGCTGAAGTTGTTCAGGACGTTAAGCAGAAGGCTATGATCCACGGTATCAGAGGCATTACTAAGGTCCAGAAAGAGGGCATAGACATTTTTTTTGTATCCAAAGCATTTTGCCAGTCATTGGAGACTGGCGGAGGCAGTTATAGTGCTATGCTTGGGTCTAAAACCTGATTGGGCCGGGTTCAAGAGGTTCTCGTATTCTAGATAATCCCTAAATTGGTAATAGACAATTTTCTCCAGGATTTTTGACAGGGTCGGAAGCAGCAAAATAGGATGGTAGTTGTTCAGGTCAGTCGGATCTCCAGACATGAAAAGGGGAATGATGTGCGCTGTTTTCTAAAGAGGAGATAATTCACCCTGAATCAGGGAACTATTAAATAGGTGGGTGACTTGGACAATCAGATGGCAAAAGCCTGTTTTCAAGAAAAATGGTTCTATAAGATCGGCAGCGCCACACTTTTTTGTGTCCAGAGATATTAGAAGGTCCTCCACCTGTTTGAATGTAACTGGTTGAAAGCAGAAGGAAGAGTGTCTTGGGTTTGTGCAGTGTCAGAGGATATGCCATCAGTGGCATTGCTGCAGACATTATCTTACTGAGGGGTGAATCATCGAAAGCAAGGCCTGCTGTGGCAAAATGATTGTTGAGTTGTTCAAGAGTGTCAGCTCTGGTTGTGTAAGAAATGTTACCTGCCACTATTCTAGCGGGCAGGGGGGAGGCTGACGAGTGAACTTCAGCCTCTTTAAGAATGTTCCAAAAACTGGCTGAGCAATTTTTATTTTCTTCAGGGGAGGTCAGGAAATAGAGTGATTTTTTTTGCCCTTATTAACTTGGTGCAGGCATTTCTAGCCACCCAAAAGGCAAGCCAGTTGGCTTCTAACTTTGTTTTCCTGGCTCTTTTCCACAGTACCTCCCTGTCCTGGAGGGCTTTCTTCAAGGTAGGTGTGAACCAGTCCGGGGACCTTTTTCCTTGTTTTGATCCTCCTAAATGGAGCATATCTGTTTATCAGTCCCACTAGTAGGTTTTGGAAAGTACTGGAAGCCTCAAGGATAGAGAGGGCTAGATAGAAATTCTGCCAGTTGATGTTACCAAGGTCTGTCAGGAAGGTGGTCCAGCAGAAGTTTTTTAGGCTTCTTTTTAGCTTGAAGGTAGAAGTAGACAAACCTGTTATGGGACCGGCAAATACAGGCAGTGGCACAGTGATCACTGAAGTCACTTTGAAAAA
Source organism: Neoceratodus forsteri (assembly GCA_016271365.2). NCBI lineage: Eukaryota > Metazoa > Chordata > Ceratodontiformes > Ceratodontidae > Neoceratodus > Neoceratodus forsteri. The sequence goes on along the minus strand of CM057451.1, from coordinate 808,017,035 downwards.
CTCCTGTATGGGTGATGTTGTGAGGCTTACTGACAAGCATAAGATCCAGCAGGGTACTGTAGCTGGGGTTTTTCTTGTTTGGTCCGGTGTTCTCTGGAGTTATCTGGGTTAACCCATGTACATCGCAGAACTTTTTAATCTTGTTAGCGCAGGCATTGTTCCAGTTCAGATTGAAATCTCCCATTATTATGCTTTCTAGGTTCACCTTATCCAGTATGACGTGGAGGTGTTCTAGAATGCCAAGCATCGCAGAGGGTGGCCTGTAACAGGCAGATATTAAGAGGGCTACTTCAGGTGAAATGGTTAACTTAAGGGCAAGGCATTCGAATTCCTTAGGTAGGGAAGTCCGAACAGTGTCTGAGACATGGTATTTGATCTTGGCATAGATAACTGATGTGTACAGTGACTGTGTTGATGGTTAACCATCGCATGCCTTCCACCCATGCAAAGTCCCTGACTTGTTCTATTATATGCATTGTATCTCTAGTGTAGGACTTTAAGCAGGAGACACTGTGCTTTAGAAAGAAGTCTAAGAACTCAAATAAATTGTTGGTCAGGGAACTGACCCCAGACACAATAGGGCATCCTGATGGATCACTGATATCTTTATTCACCTTAGGTGAAATATATAACATTGGTGTAATAGGGAATTTAGGAAGTAGTCATTTAAATTCATCCTCCATGATTTCCTTATCCATCCTTGCCTTCTCTAGCATAGGGATAAATTCTAACTTATATTTAGATAAGAGATTAGAATTTAATAGTCCATAATTTTCCCTGTCTGACAGTAAATCCAAAGCATTATTTCTACAGAAATCCCTGTCCATTATGACTAAATTCCTGCATTTATCTGTGGTTTTAATAACCACCTTGCGATTAGTTTTTAACTCATTTAAGACAATTGGGGGTGGGGAGTTGAGGAGCAGTGGGCCCATCTGACAAGAGCCACAGTGGAGGCGAAAAACCTTTGCATTAGGCATATAAACAAGGGCAAGAGAAAGAGAAAATCACTATGGTTTTCAAAGGAAGTGGCTGGGAAGGAAGGTAAGGGTGAAAAATGTAGCTTACAGGAAATACAAGGAAACACAGAATAAGGAGGACAGGGTAGTGTACCTGGATAAACAAAGGGAGGCAGGGAAAGCATTCAGGAGTCCAAAGGCACAAACAGAGGAAAAAATAGCACAGGAGGTTAGAAAAAGGGGACACAACTTTTTATAGGTTCATTAGTGAAGAAGAAAAAACAGGGGTGGGATTGTAAAGCTTAAAGGGGAAGAAGGGGAGTGTGTGGAAGAGGACATAGGAAAAGCATCAATACTGAACAAATAGTTTTGTTCTGTATTCACAGAACAAGGAGAAGCTAAGGGACCACAGTTAGGCACCATGAGCAAATATGGGAGGGAGGTGGACTCCAGTTCATTTATGAAGAGGGAGTTCTAAAAGAACCCAAAAAACTGAACGTGGACAAGGCAATGGGACCAGACAGGGTATATCCTAGAATATTAAGGGAACTATGGGAGGTGCTGGCAGCAGGGCGGGGGGGGGGTGTTTAGGATGTTCAAACACCCCTGAAATGACTGCAAAAATGTATTTAAAATTTTTCGCACAGAGCGCGCTGTCCCTTTAAATTTCTGCTTCAGCACCTGATCGCCCGTTGCTGTTGTGCTGTTGCTATGCTCCTAAGTTTCAAGTTGGGAAAGCTGCAGCTCACTCCCTCAGTCAGAACTCACGTTCTGCCCCAGAAAAGTTTTTCCAGACTCGGAGGGTGAGGTTGTAGCTCTGCCTAGAAGCCACTTGCTTGGGAGACGATCGGGACAGCACTGTTCGGTGAAGGTACTCTCTCTCTCCCTGCCATCGGATGATGTTCTGGTTGTCTCTCTCCCAGGATGGTGTAGCTGCTGCAGAGTGGGTCGCTTGCTGCTGCACTTGCCCGAGTTATTCCGCCCCTTTATATACACTGTTTTAAAGCCTTGAAATACTGTAAAACTGTTAAATGAAACGCAAAGCAAATTTCACGGTTACCATCTTTTAAAGTGAAACACACAAACTTGAGTTCGTGCAACACGTCATCCCCAAACTTGAGATACAGCTTGCAAAGTGCTTGGTAAAAAAATTTCTTGGAAACATTTCTTGACCTAACTGCCAGAAAAGATGATTGTCTCCACGGGTTCAAAGAAGCAGGGATCAAAGCAACACATGACAATTGTATGTAATTTAAAAATTTCCATCAGTAATACCATACCACCCTTCATCTAGTCATTCACCATTAAATCTTACACATTTTAATGCAGGTTTCAGAGGTTACCGGGGTGCTACAGCGCATAGTAGAGAGTGTCAGAGAAGTCTGCGATATTCCTGATATGCCCAAAGCAGATACTACTGTGACTAACACCGCTAATGCGGAACAAGGCATGTTCACGCTGAACATAAGAGGACTGCAGAGAGAGAGAAGCTACAGGGAGAGGTACGACAAATGACAATGGTGTTGTTTTTCTTTTATTTTCCAGCTGCTTAATGTTCTCTCCCTCTCTCTCTGCTTCTCTCTGTCCACAGTTACACAGTGTGGCAAAGGACTTAGCCAAGAAATTGAGCAGCACACACTCCTAAATGAGTAAGCTGACTAATATTGAATGCTGCTGCTGTATACTATTTCTTTAATTATGTAGCTTCTTAAGGTTATTTCTTTTTCTCCCCTTCACAGACTCCCTGTTTCAGCTGAAGGGAAGAATGAATACTGTATTTTACTATCTACAACTTTTGTATAAATAAAGAGTGCTGCACACTAATTTCTGTATTCTTTCTTTGATGCAGTTAAATTATGTTTGCGTGGCTAATAGACCCACGAACATAGCGAGATTAATTTTCAGTATTAATTACCAGTTTTACAGTATTTGGAAAGAGGAACTGTTTTTATGTCTCCACTCCAGTAAATGTGATGTTTATTCTAAACTGTTTTCTCCATGATGTTGCAAAGAGTGAAAACAAAGATCAAACGGCGTTTGATCTTTGTTTTCATTCTTTGCAACATCACGGAGAAAACAGTTTAGATAAACAATGGTGTACTTAGCCACCGGCGGGTATAGAGTAGCCTGGGGGGGTTGGCTCTTTCTTTGTGCGCGAAATCCGCAAATCACGGTCCTCTTCCTCGGCTCCACCTCAGCTGAGCAGACAGCAGTCAATCAAGTCGCACAGCATGTATTTGGCAGCTTGGAGACCGAGAGAGGGAGAAGAAGCGCGTCATCGACGTCGAGTAAAGGAGAGTCATAGCGAAACGGGAGTCGGATCTTCTGGAGCCTGGAGTCTGGACTGTGCTGCCACTACCAGTGCCACTAGTCATCACTGCCTAGTCCTACCAGTTTTCTTCAGTGGAGTTGAGGGTAGGCACCCCGAACTTGTTTTCTGAGACCCCAGTCACTGTTGGTGCGGCCGCGCAGGGTGTGTAGGGGGGGTTGGGGAGTCGCGATCACGATTAGGAGCCAGTGCCCAGGCCTGTCACTGACAGGATGAGGAGAGATCAAGAGTGAGCCATCCACTTGGCCTGCTGCAGTCTATTCCTGCCCAAAGTCCTCAGAGTCTGGACCGGAGCCTGGAGGTGAATTTAAGCCAGGTAAGGAAATTGAGGAATTGCCTGACTGTCACTGGCAGGAAAGGAGTGCAACTACCAGTCTGGTAGTACCAGAGTCCTGAGGAGATGTCAGAAAGATTAGTCTTCAGAGAATAATGATGATAACACCTCAGTGAGGTGTTATCATCATTTGTTCTCAAGTTAGTGACCCCAGAGGGCTACAAGGGAATATGTGGTTTCATGGTCTGAGAATTCACACAAGTTAGTGACCTCAGAGGGCTACAAGGGAATATGTGGTTTCATGGTCTGAGAATTAAAGGTAGGAGGAAGGAGAAAGGAAGTCGGGGAGAAGAAGGAGGAAAAAGTTGGGAGAGGGGGAAGAGGCGCAGGTAGAGGATGCAGGGAGGCACAGGTGGTGGTAAAATACAAGGCATGGGCTGGGTGTACATCCAGATGTGTCAGACACTTGTGGGGTGGTTATCCCAGAGGGCTGAATATATGGGTGTCGGGTAGACATTCGAGCCCAGAAGCAGGAGAATGTGAAGACTGTGGTTTTGTGTAAGAATGTAGTGGTTTCATATGCAAGCAATAATACCCGACAGGGTGGGCGGTATTGGGCAATACTGGTTGCCCTGGGCATAGTACAACCACAGGTGGAGGGCCTTATAGCCCTGGAAGGTCCGGGTATTGCCTATACCGCCCACCCTGGAGGGTATTATTGCGCTTAGAAAATGGGCACCATGAAAAAAAAATTGAATCAATAAATGCTCTTTAAAAACTTGTTCAAAATGAGTTCTGTTATGAAATAGTTCCTCTGCCTGTATTTTCATTGGTCACACACACACACACACACACACACACACACACACACACACACCAGCACAGATCGTGATTGCAGATTATTTTCATTCAGACAGGCAGGAAACTGCCCCCCACAGCAGAAGAGACACTCAGGAGTTTAGTTTTTTCATTCAGACAGGCAGGAAACTGCACCGCCCCCACCACAGCAGAAGAGATACTCAGGAATTTTGCAGGTGGAGGGCCTTATAGCTCCTGTCCAGTCCAGTATTGCCCATACCGCCCACCCTGGAGGGCATTATTGCACTTAGAAAATGGGCTAACTGTTGAAAAATAAATAGACAGAATAGTAGGTTTTTAAGTGAATAAATAACTTTTAATTTTAACATTCTTTTGAAAGTTGAGAAAAAATAGTCCGTTTTTAACATGCATAAAATGCTTAAGAATATTGTAAATAGACTGTTAAACATGAATGCTTTAAAATGGTATTAAATACTGTAAATAGAATGGTTTAAAAGACTGTTAAACATTTAAAACATTTTGAGGGTAGCATTTAGTGAAAAAATATTTTAAAATACTGTTAAAGATGAAATGCTTAAAAATGATTTAAAATAGTGTTAACAGAATGGTGTGAAATACTGTTAAACTTGTTGAGGGTAGCGTTTATTTCTGGTAAGTAATGAAGTTTATTGGTGAATTAAAAGTGCAATTGCTAGGCTGGAAAATGTTCTTCGTTGCAGTTTGTGTGAGATCAGTAGGTGGCAGGCTTCTGTTACAGCTGGTGCTGGGGTCTTTGTTATCTGTGTTCTGCTGTGCTGCCTGATTTGACGTTTTTTCCTTTTGACTTTGCTTGCCTGCTAGTATGGAGCTCCATATTTTTCTGTCGGTAGTTGAAGGGGCCCAGTATGATGCCAAACTTTGTTCTGAGCTATGGCCTGTCACTGCCACAATCTCTTTGTCGGTAAGTCCTGCTCTGGATAGCAACTGTACTGCAGTTGCACGAATACTGTGATTTGTGTAACGCTGGGACAAATCTGCTTCTTTGCTGAGTCGAGGCATGAGGGAGCCCAAGTAATTTTTTCTCATGGGCTTCGTGGTATACCAGTACTGTTGCTGGTCAAAGATCTGTTGTGGGAGCTTCTTGGGATGCAGATAGAAGCTTGATGCACTTGGTGGACATTTCTCTATGTATTTTAAGAAGGAGCTAACAGGGCAGAGCGGGTCGTTTTTTTGCTCAGAAATGTAACCCCGTGTGTTTCTTTGTTTCGCTCCTGTGGATCTTTGTGGTTTTTAGTCTGTTGATTGTGTGTGAGGGTTACATATTTATGCCCAGTTTTGTCCTCTTTTATTGTGAAGCTGTCTCTGGTTAGTTCACGGATGCCCTCCCGACCGCGCCTGGCCACGTGAAGCTGGATATCGAACCAGAATTTACAGACTAAGCCGGGAGCAGTTTCGGGATTTAGTGCTGGGCTGTTCCTCAGTTTTTCTAGGTCTGCTGTATTTATTGCTGGATAGTGGCTTGTTATATCTTTTTGTGACTTTCTGAGTCATTTTAGCACTGCTGCTAGTACGTTGTTTCAGGAGTTAAAAGCTGGGTTGCTAATGATGCTGACAGGGCGACTGAGATCTGCGCTGGTGAGGTGGCGGTTGATGCCCGTGCGCAAGGCGCAATACCCAGCTACAGAGTAATCTGTCCCACTGCTTGTTCGGACCTCGGCGTAGAATCACCTGAGGAGATCGTTTAACTGTTCAAAACTGATGGTTTGCCAGTTAATAGTTAGGTGATTGTGTGTTAGCCACTGTTCGAAAACGGAGACTGCCCATTTAGTATTTTTCAATGTATTCTGTTCTTGTCTTTCATTTTCGATACTATCTAGCTGCAGATCTGTGACAGAAATGAAGCGATCACTTACTTGTGCTTTTTCTGTTTTGTTTTTTTACAGGACGACTTATTTTTGGTTGTTCTGGTGGCTGGTCATCTTCCGTGAGTACATTGTGGCGCTTTAAAATGCTTATAAGATCGAAATTTATTGGCATGTGGTCAGACATATTTGGTATTTTTTTATCGCAGGTTTAGTACTGTTAGCTGCTTGACAGAAGTGGTCAGCTGGGCTGCAGGATATGGACGAGGTACAGTGGTCAGCTGACTGGCACTTCTTACTTGCTGGTCATCTATTGAAACTTAATGTACCCTAAGTTGAGGGTACTGACCAATGAGATTGCAGCAAGTAAGAAGCCCATTTTCTAAATAACTTTAAATCAAGCTTGAAACTGGGATTGAACCTAGTCACCCTTGTGAGTATGGCTAAATTACCCGGGTCAATGCCGAATGTTGTCTTGCTAGCGTTGGCATTGGTAGTGCAATAGTTAGAGAGATGCATAATAGGAGTGACAGTGAAATGTAGAACCATCCTGAACCCCAGCCCACCCTGCAGAGAGTGACATGCATTGGGGTGTGGCTTTAGGTCATTGGCCCAAGTCCATAACGCTAGTTCCATTTCATGTCACCCTACCCTGCAGACTCTGACAGGTGTTGCATTGTGCCTTGGGGTCGTCAGGCCTTGCACTCACCCTATTTCATAAGGAAGTATGTTGAGATGGGTGCAGCGTAGGAGAATGGGGTGAACTTTTAAGTGGAAGAGTCCAAGGCACACATGGATGCCTGTCAGCGACTGCATGGTGGGGGTGCAGTGGTATGAGCATTATAGCCGACAAGGGTTCTGGGAGTTCAACCAAGCTGGGAGGTAAACAAAGAGATGGCCTGCAAAAGCAAGTGGATTTAAGTGCCTTTACTGTTTATCAACTGGGGTACTAAAGGAAAATAATTATATTTAGCATGAGAGTTGGTCCGAGGAGTGGTGGTGGTGGACAAGAGTCTGTACTATGGATGTTCCGAGGTTGGACAGAAGGAGTTTAAAACCCAACAGGTGCAAAACAGGAGTGCGCAATCACGGTAAGTCACACGTGCTGCACCCCAGTGTAGTCTTTCTGAGGAACAAGTTTTCCTAGAGGCAGGAGGCAGTAAAATACAAAGAGACACTTTTGAGAGAGATTTTTTTTGTGTTGTTTGAGGTAGACAGTACAGCAGGCAGCACAGGCAAGCAGCACATGTGGAATTTGTTCCTATGTAGAAGCTTGTGCTGTGCTGCTGTTTTGAAAGCCCCACTTCCCACTGCCGGTGACCAGAGGATGATCTGATTGATGATTTCACTTTTGTTACAACTTACATTCAATATTTTTTTTAATGTGTGGCTAAGTGTTTAAATAATATTAATGAAAGAGAAGGGGGGAAGGGCTTGGCCAGATGGCCGCCCGCCTACATGTAACAAATCTCTCTAAGCGAGAGAAAAAAATGGTGGCTAGCAAGTTTGAAAATTCAGATGGCCCAACAATACCCCAAGTAATGGAGCTCCCTGAATTATCTTTTTTTTTTGACAGGGCTCTATTAAAAAATAAATGCATGCCTGACAGTGGCTTTCAGCTAATCAAGATGCTTTATTTTTCAAGCCCATTTTCTAAGAGATGGCAACGTTGACAGTTTGGAGTGAAAATATTGAAAATGCTTGACGTTACAAGCGCGCATGAAAACTAGGCAACACATGCTCGTAACAGTCTGTTTTTTGGAATTCTTTCACCAAAATTTTAACATAGGCATTTTGGAATCTCTGCTCATGAACAGTGGTGGTAGGATTTTCTTAATTTGTCTCGAACATTGCTTTCCTACAGCGACCATGCCATTGTGCGCCAGATGCGCAGAACCACATTTTGGGTAGGATATGAAAAATTACAGCTGTACTGTTCATAACATAATCATTTTGTGGAATTTTTTGACCAGCTGTTTAACATAGGCATTTTGGGACCTCTGTTCATGAACAGTGCCACTGTGATTTTCTTACTGTGTCCCGAACATTGTTTTCCTACAGTGACTGCGTCACTGTGTGCCGGATGTGCTAAAACACATTTTGGGCATGATGTGGAAAATAACCACTGCACTGCTCATAAGGAGGTGTGCAAAAATGGCAATGTTGAAAATCTGGAGCAAAAGTATTACAAATTCTCGGAGTTACAAGCATGAGTGGGACCTGCACAACGCACACTCGTAACATGGCCATTTTTTGGAATTTTCTCACCAAATTTGCAACATGGGTGTTTTGGGAGCCCACCTCATGAACAGTCACACTGTCTTTTCCTTAATCAGTCCCAAAAGGTGATTCCGTGCAGTGACTGTGAAATCTTCTTTCAGGACCGAATACCAACATGACAATGACTGAATTCATGAGGTGAGGTCCCAAGAACCCCATGTTTAAAATTTGGTGCCAAAATTCGAAAAAAACAACCGAGATATGCACACACAGAGTAGGTGCTATAATGTGTAGACTAAGACTTTTAACATAGAAATGAATAATATTCTAATTTGCTAAGTCAAAATAGAAGTGTTTAGCCTCCTCTTCTGCCTGCTGTGTTAGTAATGCTGCCTGGTAACAAGGCATTGTACCACTATGTAAATGGATTATGGTAGAATGTTATGCCACCAGCACCAGGTCATCCTCCACAACTCACCCATGTTTTCTGTCATGGTGTCCTAGTTGTCCCCCGCCCCCATGTTACTAATGTGCAAGCATGTGCCCCTTTTGTATATTTGTATGTCAAAAATGAGAAGTTATATGTACTCTGAGTTCTGAGAGCAAGCTGTTAGGCTTATGCTACTAGGTCTGACTTCTGAGAGTGCACCACCCATGTCAGTCCATACTGGAAACAAAGATTGAATGTCCACTACTGGAAATAGGATTGTGAATTATGGTTATTTCCACCCACAAAATGGTAAACACTCCAAACCAAGTGGTCCCACAAACTTGGTCAAGTTACACACGGGTGAGGCAGGCAGCAAGTTTTATTTTTCCTCAGAGCACAAAGGCATTAATTTTTCACTAGACAGAACTCAAACATGCCCATTGCTCTGTTAAGAGTTCTAGAACATTACATCTTTTCTTTCTGGGAATTTTAGGTGAGGTTCCTCCCACCCTAGCCCCAGCCAGCCTCTATCATGCCATCCAATTGGGAAAACACATAATGACCAGACCGTCCACACTCTCTTGGGCACTAAATGCGTCCACTATAAATGCAAGCTCAGCATGTATTTGTGGTGAGGCTGGGGCTTGGACTGATGTATTCTAGCCTGATCTCTGTGCACATACACCAAGAGACAGCAACAAAGAAATTGCTGGTCTCCCTCTGTACTCTCAGTTTTGTTCAACTTGCAATACTGACATCTGACTAAAGAAAACCTTTCACTTTCAAGGGTCACAGACTGGAAACTATCTATTCTCTCCTCACAGGACTGCTAACATTCTTCTGCTCTAACAGGGGATCGCCTCTTGCACTCATAGAACTGCTGTCCCATTCTCCTTCGTCTCTGAAATGACAATCTGTTGTCCTGGCATCAACAGTCACCACCACTTTCCAATGGCACTGCTGACATCACACTCACTATGGTGAGATAAATGACTAGGAAGCACAGTGCAGCAAACACCCGAACTACCCCATTCCCCACACTTGTGTCCCCACAGTTTCATGTCTTATAATGGCTGGTGGCTCCTGATGGGAAGTGGAAAGCATTGGGGTCCCACCTCCTTCTGCTTTTCAGATTAGTGTTACTGAATCATCTTTATTGATGTTTCACTTGCAATTTAAGTGAATGGATCCTTAGGCACACTCATCAACTATCAGGCACAGGTTAAACAGTTCCTCGGGCTGAAGAAAAACTGGAAGATTTTATCACTGGTGCCCGATAAACACAATTTCTCTACGTGGCCTTTTATGCTTTTGTTCGCATTCATCTTGTGCTTTGTTCAAAGTTTACTCTACTTATAATGTTTACTTCTTCTTGGTGAATCATAGCACTGATGAGCATTAATCCGCGGTTTCTGTTACAGCTTGCTGGAGTTGTAGTCCTGGTTACTACCTGCGTAACAATCTTATCACTTTGCCTACAGTGATCACATTGTGATCCAAATAAATAGCAGCACAAGATGGAAGGGAAAAAAAAATCAAGCAACACACTGCTAAACTATTTTGCCAAGAAACCCCGTGTTGAAGATGTACCAGAAAACACTGACAGTTCACTCAGTGACCAGGATCCTCATGTTTCACAAGTGAATAATCACAGTGACAGTTCTTCAGAACCACAACCATCGTGTTCCACCAGTGTACCTGATAATATAGGGAGTGATCATGCTGGCGCTGCTGCTGCTGGTAGCACTGGCACTTGTAATGCACTTGACATAGGACAGTATGCAGAGATAACTGATGCAACTGCTGTATCTGAACAGCTGAAAATTTGATTTACTCAGAAATGTGTAGCGACCTTCAAATGATTATTCTTTCCCAAAAAATGATCATAAATTAGCATTTCAGGCTTCATGGTTAAGCAGATTTGTCTGGTTGTGTTACTCTGCAAAAGACAACGGAGCATTCTGCAAAGTTTGTGTTCTGTTTGCTAAAAGTGCTGTTGGAAAGGGATCACATCAGACTTTAGGGGCACTGCTTGATAAACATTTCACAAAGTGGAAGAAAGCACTGGAGGTATTTAGTCATCATGCAAAAATGGCTTATCATCAACGTTCCCATGAACTGGCAGAAAATTTATTGAAAATGAAAGCAGGATCACTAGTAGACATTGCCACACAAATAGATTCCCAAAAAAAGAAGGCGGTGGAACAAAACCATAACAAATTGACATCAATTATTGATACAGTGCTTGTGTGTGGGAGACAGGGACTTGCTTTTCAAGGCCATAGAGACAGTGGACCAATACAGTCCTATAATCCAGTACTAACTATAGAAAATGATGGAAATTTCCATACGCTAATAAGGTTTAAGGCTTATAGTGGAGACCAAGTGCTGCGAGATCATCGCCAAACTTCCTGTCTTAATGCGACTTACATTAGTCTACATTCAGAATGAGATTGTCACTACATGTGGAGCTATAATCCAGAGAAAGCGGGTTGACAAAATCTGGAATGCAAAATACTTTACAGTCCTTGCGGATGAAACAACAGATATCTCTGGAATAGAGCAGCTTTCAGTGTGTGTCCGATATGTTGATTGCCAAGTTAGTGAAACGGAACCTTTCACAACTTACAGCATGAGAGAAGATTTCTTGGGTTTTATGCCTGTATATGATATGACAGGAAGAAATCTGTCTGATAATATTCTGAGGTTTCTTGCCAGTGTTGGAGATCGTGGTCTCAACCTTAGTGATATGCGAGGTCAAGGTTATGATGGCGCCAGTAATATGTCTTGCAGAGTACAAGATGTACAAGCATTAATTCAGCAGCAATACCCAACAGCTCTTTTCTTGCACTGCACTAGTCACTCACTCATTTAGCTCTAAGCAAAAGTTGCACAGTGCCAGCTATCCGCAATTGTTTAGGGACTGTCAGTGATGTTTGCACCTTCTTTCGAGCTTCTGTACAGTGTATCGCTATCTTAAAGGAACAAGTAGGCATGCTCCTTCCTCAATCAAAAAAAGACAGACTTTTACCTCTGTGTGACACTCGGTGGGTTGAACGACATGAGAGTTTAATAACCTTTAATGAGCTGATTTCTCCAGTCGCAGCAGCAGTGGAACACTTCGTAGAACATGGAAACAATTAATGTTCTTCCAAAGCTACTCAGTTTCGTGCTACAATCGGCCGCAGCGAATTCCTTGTTGCACTGCACTGCTGTGTACAAGTCTTCAGTGTCTCACTCCCTCTGTCCAGGTACTTGCAGCAAGAGAACTGTGATATAAGTTCTGCCCTAGCCCATGTATGCAGTGTCAAAGATGCCATACGTGAACTGCGATCAGACTGTGATAGTTCTTTTCATAAAGTCTTTGAGGGCACTCAAAGAACAGCCCATGGCATGGGCGAAGAGTTACGGATTCTAAGACTAAGTGGCAGGCAGCAACACAGGGTAAACTACCCAGAAGACAACACAGAGCAATATTTTCAAAGAGCTGTGTACATTCCTTTTCTTGACTTTTTTTTGTCTGAACTAGACAATTGCTTTACCTCTCATTCAAAAGTGCTTTCTGGTTTCAATAGCATCTTGCCAGTATACCTAACTGATGGCTTTGCAAGTCATTTACGTTCTGGAGCATCAGATCTTGTAAAATTTTATGAGTCTGATCTTGATTCTGAACAGGTTGTAATGTCTGAAATGAAGCTGTGGGGCCATAAATGGAAAAATACTGCAGAAAAACCTAAATCTGCAATAATGGCATTTACTCAGTGTGATGCACAGTTTTACCCAAATGTGCACAAGCTTCTGCAAATTTTGGTTACACTACCTGTTTCTACCGCATGCTCAGAGCGATCTTTCTCCTCTCTCAGGCAATTAAAGAGTTATCTTCACAATACCAGCTGTGAAAACAGACTTGTTGGTCTTGCACTTCTAAGCATTCACCGGGATATTCCATTGCAAAGTGAGGAAGTGATTGACAGACTAGCGACCACACATAGCTGACGTTTGAACTTACTACTTTAGAGTGTTTGTCCAGCAACAAGAGTGGTTGCAATCCCACATTTCAAGAAATAGTCTAATAAAATGTTTCCAGTAACAACTGATATAAGACCACTATCTCATGATGACTGGTGTGGGACTACTTTCATACAACTGGTCTGGAAACAGTTTCACAGGAATACTGCTCTGTCAACAGTTTCAATGAATGTCTGAGCACTGCTCCGTCTGGGACTCTGGCACCAATTCCCAAATTTATCTGGGATCATTAGCTGTCAGACATGTGTATAACTGCAAGCTTGCTATCCAGCTGCCAGTGTGTCACCATAACATAGTGGTATTTGCACTGGTTAGTGCTGCAGTGAACTGCAAAATCCTGCAATCAGGGCAAGAAATACATTTTTGTAGCTGATTGTCCAACAAGGTTGAAGCGCAAATATACATTACTCATGTTGACTGTCCCACCAACTCTGTAGGTGTCTCGTTCATTTTTGTTTCAGAATGTTATATTTCCACTTCTAGATTAGTGCTAATAAATAGTGCACTCCGTGTCTGGTGCAAAGACAGTGCCATGAAAAAAAGAGCTTGATAATTGATGAAAAAGCCTAAAACAGGCTTCTAAATATTACCTACTGGCTGGTAAATGGCCCAGGGAATTATAATCACAAGTCTGTCCACAGGCAAGTGCGCAAAACTCCTTTCTGGTACACCATGACCTAGAAACATAAAAGTTGATGTCAAAAGTAGTTCGCTAGCTCATCTAGTCTGGCCATTTGTTATAACCCTATTTTGACTCTCGATTTGTCCTTCGTAGTCTTGGTTCCCAGCCACTGTTGACCCCCATAACCTCCTGGGGCAGGCTGTTCCAAGCATCCACCAGTGTTTCTGTGAAGAAAAACCTCCTGGTGTTGGTAGAGAACCTCTCTCCTTGCAGCCTAAGATCATGTTCCCTGGTCCAGGAGTTCTTCATGAACTGAAAACGTTCCTGTGCCTGTTAATGCCTGTTATGTAATCAAATGTTTCATTCATGTTCCCACCCTCTCTTCTCTGCTCTAGGGAGTACATATTCTGTACAGAGGCAAAAAGATCCACCTCTGAGGTGCTCCACCTTCTCAAAACTGTACTGAGTATCTGGGGATTCAGACACCACTCGTGGTGGTCCTGATTTATTCTGCTGAGGGAATATATCAATACATTGTCCTTCCCTGGAAGGTGTATGGCTGATAAGGATACTTTCATGGAATATGTCAGTAACCACAGCCTCATTGCTTCTGCGCAAAGTTGGGCTGACCTGGTCCCTCCCTGTTTTGTTTATGATGCACATAGTTCACTGTCCTAGCCAGCCAGTATTCATTATGCTAGTGCTAGAGATTGCTGTGCATGCTGTCAGGATTGACCCACTACTAGCCAGTCATCCAGGTATGAAAAAGACTGTTACCCCAGTTTTCTCAAACACTCTACCATTACGGCCAGGTACTTTGTGAAGGCCCTTGTAGCAGAAGTTAGAAACATAGAAATATAGAATTTGACAGCAGATAAGGACCGCTTGGCCCACCCAGTCTGCCCATTTCCATACCTAATGGATAAGCTGCAGATCCTAGTTAACCAGCAGCCTACTTCTTCCTACCCCCAACCCCTAGAATTGCCTTATGACTGTCCCATGCATGCTTGAATTCCACCACTGTTTTTGACTCCACAACCTCCTCTGGAAGGCCGTGCCATGCACCCACAACCCTCTCTGTGAAAAAATACTTCCTTAAATTACCTCTGAGCCGACCACCATCTATCTTCAAATTGTGCCCTCTTGTTCTTGCACACCTCTTTTTTTGAAAGATGCTACCCTCTTGGACTTTGTTGATTCCTTCAGGTACTTGAAAGTTTCTATCATGTCCCCCTCTCCTCCTTTCCTCAAGGCTATACATATTAAGCTCCTTAAGTCTCTCTTCATATGTCTTCCGGTGCAGACCCTGTACCATTTTAGTTGCCCTCCTCTGGACAGATTCCATCCTGTCTATGTCTTTGAGGAGATTGGGTCTCCAGAACTGCACGCAGTACTCCAGATGGGGTCTGACCAGCTGTCTGTACAGAGGGATAATAACTTCCTGTTTTCTATTGGTGCTGCCTCTCCTTATGCATCCCAGTATCCCCCCAGCCCTCCTTGCTGCCCTCTCACATTGCTTGCCCACCTTTAAGTCATCTGATATGACTACCCCAGGTCCCTTTCCATTTTTGTTGTTGTTAGTATCTCACCCCCATTGTGTACTCTTCCCTGGGTTTTGTTTCCCAGGTGCATTACCTGCACTTCTTAGCATTGAATCTAAGCTGTCATACATTTGACCATTCCTCTAACCTTGCCAAGTCCTTCTCATCCTTTCACCCCACCTTGTGCATCAACTCTGTTGCAGATCTTTGTGTCATCTGCAAAGAGACATACTTTTCTTCCAGTCCCTCTGCAATATCGCTATAAAGACATTGAAGAGGACGTCCTAATACTGAACCCTGCGGTACCCCACTAGTAATCCCCCTTTCTTCAGAGTGGACTCCATTTACTATTACTCTCTGTGTCCTATTCTCCAGCCAATTCTTTACCCAGGCTGTCATCTTGGGACCCACTCCTGGGCTGGCTAACTTGTATATTAGTCTTTTGTGTGGGACTGTGTCAAATGCCTTGCTAAAGTCTAGGTAGGCCATGTCCACAGCCCCTACCTGATGTACTACTTTGGTCACCCAGTCAAAGAAATCTATCAGATTTGTCTGGCATGACCTTCCCGCTGTGAATCCATGACACCCTGGGTCCTCTGCCCCTCTAGCCTCTAGATACTTGACAGTTCTTTCCTTCAGAAGTGATTCCATCATTTTCCCTACCACTGAGGTTAAACTAACAGGTCTGTAGTTTCCTGCTTCTGCCTTGCTCCCACTTTTGTGAAGGGGAATCACATCTGCCCTCCTCCAGTCCTTGGGTACCACCCCATCCTCCCATGATTTGTTGAAGAGGGTAGTCAGTGGTGTCACTAGTTCATTTAGAATTCTGGGATGAATCCCATCAGGCCCCATTGCTTTGTCCACCTTCAGTTTTAAGAGTTCTTTCAGAACCCTTTCTTCTGTAAATGGGCTGGTGTCAACTTCTGTATCCAGAGTGTTTCTACTGTTTGTTTTAGGTACCTCCCCCTCTTCCTTTGTAAATACTGACAAAAATATTTGTTTAGTATTCTGCCTTTTCACGGTCACCCTCTGCCCACCCTCCCTCCCTTTATTAAGCCTCACTATCCCTCCTTGGTCTTCCTTCACTCCCTGATGTACCTATAAAGGTTTTATCCCCCTTCTTAACTGAGTTGGCTATCTTTTCCTCAGTTTGGGCCTTTGCTGTTCTGACTGCCTTCCCAGCTTCCTTTTGCTTTAACTGATACAGTTCTCTGTCCTGCTTCTTCTGTGATTCCTTGTACTTCCTGAATGCTTTCTTTTTCTCTTGAACCTTCACTGCTACTTCCTTTGAGAACCATAGTGGTTTCTTACATCGTTTCATTTTGTTCATTTGCTTTACACAAAGGTTTGTTACTTCTGTGATGGTAGTTTTTATTATTCCCCATTGTTCTTCCACTCCTCCTTCCTGCCCATTTGCTAGTACATTCCTTAGGCACTCACCCATTTTGGCAAAGTCAGCCTTCCTAAAGTCCAGTACTTTTGCCTTTGTATGGCTTGACTCTATTGCTGTGTTTATTGTGAATCATACTGTTCGATGGTCGCTAGTTCCCAGATGGCTGCCCACTTCTACATCTGTGATCCTCTCTTCATCTCCATTTCAGAGTATCAAGTCTAATATTGCTCCCTCTCGAGTGGACTCCAATACTAGTTGTCTAAGGCATGCTCCCTGTAGGGCATCTAGAATAACTGCACTCTTCGAAGTGGCAGCTGCAACTGCACTCCAGTTAACATCTGGCATATTCAGATCACCCATCAGCAGTATCTCCCCTTTTTCTGCCATTCTAAGTATACTTTCTATCATTTCCTTGTCCATTTCCTCCCCCTGAGAAGGGGACTGTATACAACCCCTGTGCGGATTGGGGTGCCATTGCCGGTCTCCAAATTTACCCACAGTGCTTCTTCTCCTCCCTGTTTTCCCTTTTGTTCTGTTGATTGATTCTGTTTGATTCCTTCCCTTATGTAAAGAGCTACTCCTCCTCCTCCTTTTTTACCCTCCCTGTCCCTCCTGTAGATAGTGTATCCTGGTATGTTTACGTCCCAGTTATGGTTTTGTGTGTACCATGTTTCTGTGACTGCCACGATATCCAGATGTTCCTCCTCCATCAAGGCCACTAATTCAGGAAGCTTGTTACTCAGACTATGGGCATTGGTGCTCATTGCTCTCCATTTTTTGATGGCTTTACCTTCTGTTGCTGCAACCCCCACTGACCTTTCTACATCTGTCTTTTTCTCATTTAGTACCCTGTTTTGTAGGGAAAGGCTGGGATTTTCCTGCTGCTTATCAGTGCCTCCCCCCTTGACTAGTTTAAAAGCTTGCCAATGAAGCATTTAAACCAATTGCTCAAAAGACTTGTTCCCTTCCTGGACAGATGCAGACCATCCTGCCAGTATAGGCTGGTGTCCTCAGATGGAACCCCAGTCCCCAATGAAGCCAAACCCTGTGCTCCACACCATTTCTTCAACCATTCATTAAACTGCATGGTGCAAAGTACTGCCTCACTCATGCCATTGACAGGCAGCACCTCTGAGAAGGATACTATGTGTGCTACTTGTCTTAGGCCCCTCCCCAATTCTACAAAGTCCTTCTGCACTGCTCTAATCTCATGATGAGCCAAGTCATTTGTCCTAGGTGGACAATGACGTCCAGCTTAGACTCCCGTGCAGCTGTTCTTGTGATCCTGAGGATGTGCTTCCTGTCCCTCCAAGCCATGGCACCAGGCAGGCACCTTACTTCAGTTTTCCCTGCTCCCCCCAGTTCTATCCCCCTAATAATTGAGTCCCCCACCAGGAGCTGCTTCTTTTCCCTGTGGTGTCCTCTGCCTCCTTCCTGTGGGCCTCCCTTGTGACAGTTGTCCTCAGCCTCCTTAGTTTCCTCTGTGGGTACATCCATAGGGGAGCTATGCTCCCCCAGAAAGGTGTATGGATTGTGGAGTGGAACAACTGACTGGGTGTGCCTCTTTTCCACCATCCTCACCCTTCCTGAGCCCACTGTGGTCCAACTGCTGTGCTTTCTTTGCAACCTCTGAGGTAGTGGTGATAACTCTGGTGCTCGCTGGATGGGGGAGGTTCCCTTCCTACCATCCAGTGTGGCCTGGGGGAAGGTTTAATTACTACTGTCCAGTGTGGTGTGAAGATGGGCAACTTCCTCCCTCAGGGCAGAGAGTTGTCTGCACATAGGGCAGCATCTCAGCCTCCAGAAAGACTCCCAGAAGACTGCTGCCCCACAGCCATTACATTGCACTACTCCCCACATGTTTATCTACTTTCTTTTTTGTGTGTGTGTGTGTGTGTTTGTGTGTGTGATTGGCATGTTATATAGAAATATATATATTATACAATGTGTATGCTTATATTGTCAGTGCAGTGTGCTGGAAAGGATATGACAGTGATATGCACCCAGAGCCTCTGGGATTGGGCGTCTTTTAAATAAATTTTGCCTTGTCTTGCCTTGCACCTTGCACTCTTGAGGAAATGATGTCAGAACCCCAGGTATAAAGGAACTATTTCCAGGGGTGGGTGGGGTGAGGGTGGGAAGGAGTTTGGCCTAAACAGTGCCCTCACAAAACAATCAGCTAAAACGCCTGACCCACGGTTGTGATGAGTGCCTCTTGCCAGCAAGATGCCCCACACAACAATTTGACAGAGAAAATACCCTGCTAATTGAACAGAGAAAAATCCAGACATCCAAGTCAGACACAGGTAAACCTCCCCAGCCCCAAAACAGCCTAGTAGTTTGTGCTCTGAAAGCAGTCAGCCCCAAAATAAGTCAGCTGTGCTTTAAACTCTTCCTGCACTGAAAATCTTAAGAATTGTAACAAACATAAAGCTAGATCCACCTCCCTCTGTTGCTAGAAAGACTGTCTTTTCCTGATAATTCTACGTTCCTTATTTCACCTTTCAGTTAGACGTAGCCTCCACCTGCATAATATCTGCTACAAACCATAGACAATTGTAAGGTTCACCTCCCTCTGTTGTGAGTACAACTCGCTTTCTTGCAAGTCCTATGTTCGGTGTTGCAGCTTCCAGCCAGAGGTAGTTTCAATTTAAGAATTAGCTGTTAGTAGTTTTGAAAACCCCCTTCCTGATTTAAAAATGAAATTAAACACAAAACAATCCCAATGTAAGACTGTAAAGTAAGGAAAACTTCCCTCAGATGTAAGTAAGAGAGATCAGTTGTAGATTTCTAATCCAATATAATATATCCCATGCAGCTTCTCAGTTATTTCAAAGCACAGCCTGTTACACCACTTGAAGAGATGGGCTTCTGTCTGAAACAGGATCACACCAGTAGTTTATAGTAATTGATCAATGCTAGAATATCCATCCACCCAAAACAATTGGCTATGATGCAAGGTCTCCCTGACTAGTGAAGACAATTTCCACCACCTGAGGCTGTGTCTGGCATCAAATTACAAACTGCAGCCTTTGCTATTCAAAGTACACAGCTACTACCAATAAGTTATTTCCAACTATTTTAATTCCAACTACATTAATGTAAACTGTCAGAATACTAGCAGACAGTCCAGGTAGCCACAAAGGAAAATCAAATATGCAGTTATTTCAACCCTTCTGAAATTGCTCACAAGATTAGTAGTTTTGAAAAACCCCTTCCTGATTTAAAAATGAAATTAAATACAAAACAATCCCAATGTAAGACTGTAAAGTAAGGAAAACTTCCCTCAGATGTAAGTAAGAGAGATCAATTGTAGATTTCTAATCCAATATAATATATCCCATGCAGCTTCTCAGTTGTTTCAAAGCACATCCTGTTATACCACATGAAGAGATGGGCTTCTGTCTGAAACAGGATCACACCAGTAGTTTATAGTAATTGATCAATGCTAGAATATTCATCCACCCAAAACAATTGGCTATGATGCAAGGTCTTCCTGACTAGTGAAGACAATTTCCACCACCTGAGGCTGTGTCTGGCATCAAATTACAAACTGCAGCCTTTGCTATTCAAAGTACACAGCTAATACCAGTAAGTTATCTCCAACTATTTTATTTCCAACTATATTAATGTAAACTGTCAGAATACTAGCAGACAGTCCAGATAGCCAAATGGAAGTGCTATTAACTGACAGTGGCATGAGGCAAGCCTGAATCTCAAATACTTTTTGTGACATGGTATGATAAGGATGTGAAAGTAAGCATCCTTTAGGTCTAGGGAAGCTAGCCAGTCTCCCATTTGCAATGTGAGACTGATTACTGAAAGAGTAACCATTTTGAACTTTGGCTTCAAAATGTGTCTACAATTCTTAGATGAAGAGTATGTCACCAATCACCATTTTTTCTTCCTAGTAAGGAAGTATCTGAAGTAAAAGCCTTTACCCCTTTGACTTGGGGGTACTGGCTCCATTGCTTTGATTGCCAGAAGATGTTTTACCTCTCTTTCCAGAAATACTCTGTCTGCAGATCTACCTGGTGCCAAGGTTCTTGTTCTCAGCTTGGGGAATGATCTTAAGCTAAGTGCTAGACCATGACTCCTTATCTCCAGGGCCCACTTGTCTCCTTTATCTCCTTGATTTGGAGCCTGTACATGCCTATTCTGAAACGTTTTCCCTTGTCCATGCCTACTGTTAGCCACAGTGACTCAAAGCCCTCAGGTTATCCTTTTACTGGCTTCCATCATATTGAAAGAAAAGCTTTTTTCAGAAAAGTTGTGCTAGTTCCATATGTAATGGTATCCTGTGTCTTAACACCAATCTCACAGCCATGAGTTGAATTTACATATTGCAATCTCTCTGACTCGCTTGGTGCTTTTTCTTTTTCACAACACTGGCAGCACTTCTGAGAAGGCTGCTTTGCACGGAAAGGAAGACTAGGTGGGCAAAGCAGTCCTTATCTACCATCAAATTCTATGTTTCTACATGTGCAACCTGTGTATTCCTACAGAGGATTTCTTTTAATTTGTGCTGCTTGGTGAAACTGCTGATTCCACATAAGATACCATTCTAAAACATTTGTTTCAATAAACATCTTTCAACAATTGACACCATGACATTGAAGTATCCATAGCACAACCTTACACAGGTAGCAGCTTTCCAGTGATGTGGTGTTAATGCTTTTTTCACTTGTTACAGGCCGACCCAATGACAGACAGAGAAATTAAAACAGCAGTCAGTGAGGGGAAAGTGGGCATCACAGACTGTGATCCAGGTGTTCATTTCAACTGTTGATTACAATCCAGGTGGTCTCAGTTTCAATCACAATTTCTTCTAAATGTATTTCAGCCTCAAATTTCACTTGAGCGGTGATCATGGTGAAATGATGTTGGAATACTGATTCTACACTAACTGGTGTAAATGGCAATAAAATAAATATGTCAGAAAAACTGTTCCCAGACCAGTAAAGTCATCAGTCTCTGACCAGTTGTCTTGGAAAACTTGTCTTTGGCCAGCCATTAAGAGAAGCAGGACCCAGAACAGTCATCTCAGGAACAAACTTACTGCAGCTCAGAACTGAGTGAAATTGAATACATAGTAAGGAACGTGTGTACTGTCATCATTGAATGCATCTCTCTGCACCATGTCATTGCAGAACTCCTATTCATGAAACTAAATACAACAAAAAGAGTGATTTGAGCATTAAAAAAAATCTTGGGATGTGAATTGCAACAGTTAGTTGGAAGACAAAGGCACTATTGAAGACTACTGAGGCAACTGGTGATAGCACTTCAGCTTACAGTGCTTTTTGAAAGCAATCTATTCTCTTGTTGAATAAACACTGCCTAACACAATTTTTGTAACATGAGTTAAGTTTCTCAAAGAAATGGAATGTCCCAACCATTCTTCAAAAGATTGCATATTGAAACAGACTGGGCTGACTTAAGACACCTTCATGAATGCTACTACACTATCCTCCCAGAGGACAGGTACCACCAACGATGTCTCCGGAAAATCCTCCCCATCAAGTGGCAAGACCACCACACTAATGTCAGTGTTCTCGCTGAGGCCAATGTCACCAGCATTGAGGCAATGATCGTCAGACATCGATTCCGCTGGACTGGACACTGTGTACGGATGCCCAACTCTTGACTCCCCAAACAAATTTTATACTCCCAGTTCTGTCACAGCCAGAGATCCTGTGGTGGTCAAAGGAAATTCTACAAAGGCACACTGAATGCATATGTCATGAAAACAGATACAGACATAACAAGCTGGGAGGAGCTGGCCACCAACCAATCTCAATGGTGCCAGAACCTCCATCAAGTGGGGGCCTGCTTCGAAGAGAAACACCTTGCCCTTGAAGCCGAAAACAGAGAGCGTAAGAAGGAAAGGGAAAGAAACCCCAGCCAGCGGGCAACTCTCCCACATGGAAACATCTGCTATTTCTGCAGATGAATCTGTGGCTCTAGGATTGGATTACTGAGCCACCTCAGGACCCATCAGTGAACCATGGTAGAGATCATCCTGGAATTGAGGGATCGCCGACGATCCTCCCAGATGCATGACACCATTGCAGATAGTCAAATTCCATGGAGAAGCTAGATGCTGCTGTGAATGAAGAGCCAGTGAAAAGCTAGCTTTATACTGGATGAGTCCACACAAGACATCAGCAATTGAATGAATAATCCTCAGTCTGGCCCCTAACAGAACATGAAGAAAAGTGAAGACAAGAAGACACTAAATTGTAAGTACAACGTTTATTTAACACTCATATCAACATGTTTAACAACATTTTTTTTTAGACAGTAACTTTACTTCAAATGTTTCTCACAGGCTGTAAGGGTTGGTGGTGGTGGTGTGGTTTATCATGGCACTGTTGGTCAGTCAGTGCACTACCATAGGTACTTGCAGCCTTGCTGGCAAAAGTGCATATTGTACTGCATGTGGAGTGAGAGGTTGATGGCATTGTTGGACAGCCAGTTGTCCACAACCATTGGAGGTCCTACTGACTGTAATGCCAACAAGAGTTTTCCACACCCCTGATTCTTTTGTAATGAAACATTCCAATGAAATTAGCAGTGTGGAACATGTAACTAAACTGCACTTTTACTTCAAAAAAAACACTAAAACTCACCATAGAGCATGTAAACACTATAGAGCTTCTGAGGTCTAGCAGCTCCCAGACATCCAGCAGCAGCCTTTATGTAGAAATATTTCAAACATCACAGTATATTACAAAAACTGCATAAGCCTAACAGCTCACTCTCAGAACTCGGAGTACATATAACTGCTCATTTTTGACATACATATATATAGAAGGGGCACACGCTTGCACTCTGGTAACATTGGGGGGGCAAATAGGGCACCATGACAGAAAACATGGGGGAGTTTAGATAGTGACCTGGTGTTCACGGCATAATATTCCACCACAATCTGTGTACATAGTGGTACAATGCCTTGTTACCAGGCAGCATTACTAACACAGCAGGTAGAACCACGGTGGTTGATCGCACTGTTAGATAACCAGTTGTCCACAACCATTGGAGGTTCTGTAGACTTTTGACAGTCACCGTCTCCCACAACCCTGATTCCATGTGAAAAAAAAAAGTTTCTCATGAAATTAGGGTGGAGAACATGTAACAAATGTGTGTGTTTCTTCCAGAAAACCCCCAAAATTCACCACAGAACATGTACACACCCCAGAGCTTCTGGGGGCCTGGTGGCCCCAGACCCCCGGCTTTTATCTGTCCTTTTTCACAAATGTCATATTTAAACATGCCCCCAAATAGAATTCTGACTATGCCCCTGGCTGGCAGCACCACTGGCAGCGTTGTTCAACAAGTCATTCGATATGGGAGTGGTTCCAGAGGACTGGAGGAGGGCAGATGTAGTCCTTCTTCACAAACGTTGGAGTAGGGAGGAGGCCTGAAACTACAGACCAGTCAGCCTCACCTCAGTACAGTAGTGGGGAAAATTATGGAATCACTAGTAAAAGAAAGTATTGTGGAACACCTTGAAACCAGCAGATCACAGGATTAGAGATAGCATGGATTCACAGCGGGAAAGTCATTTCAAACAAATCTAACTGATTTCTTTGACTGGATGACTAGGGAAGTAGATTGGGGGAGCAGTGGATGTGGCCTACTTAGATGTCAGTAAGGCTTCCGATATTGTTCCACATAGAAGATTTGTGAACAAGCTGAGCAGCCTGGGAGTGGGTCACAAGGTAGTCAGCTGGGTTAGGAATTGGCTGAGTGATAGAAGACAGAGGATGATGGCAAATGGAGCTCAATCTGAAGAAAGGAGGATAACCAGCAGGGTGCCTCAGGGAACAGATCTGGGGCCAGTCCTGTTTAATGTCTTCATAAGTGACATTGTGGAGGGGCTAGAAGGAAGGTGTGTCTCTTATCAGATAACACTAACATCTAAAATAGGGTGGATACTCCAGGAGGGGGGGGATGAGGAGGGACCTTGGTAAACTGGAGGAATGGTCTAGAGTGTGGCAGCTGAGATTCAATGTGAAAAAGTACAAAATCATGCATTTGGGGTGCAAAAACCTGGGGAGGATTACATGAAGGGGAAGCTACTGACAGTCACCAAACAGGAAAGGGATTTGGGGTTAATCATATCTCATTACCTAAAAGTGGCCAAACAATGTGTTAAGGCTGTGGGGAGAGCCAGTGGGATGCTGGGGTGCATAAGAAGAGGTATCACCTGCAGAACAAAAGAAGTGGTGATTCCACTGTATAGATAATTGGTAAGGCCTCATTTGGAATAATGTGTCCAGTTCTGGAGGCTGCATCTCTGTAAGGACACAGACAGGGTGGAGGCAGTTCAAACAATGGGAAGAAGGTGGTGCAGTGCCTGCACCAAAAATCATATGAGAAGAGACTGGGATACCTCAATATGTATACCCTGAATGAGAGGAGAGACAGGGGAGATATCATAGAAACCTAGAAACATCTAAATGGCATAAATAGGGTACCGGAGGATGGCATCTTTCAGAAAAGGAAATGTTCAGCAATGAGGGAGCATGACATGAAGTTGGAAGGAGGTAGACTAAAGGGTAACATGAGGAAGTATTTCTTCATTGAAGGGTGATGGATACATGGAATAGACTCCCAGTGGAAGTGGTGGGGAAAAACACAGTGGTGGAATTAAAAAATGCATGGGATAGGCATAGAGGAACCCTAACGATAGGAACAAGAAGGTAAAGTCAGAAATAAGTAGAGTCTGTGACTTTGCAGTAGGTAGGGAAAATGGGCAGACTGACTGAGCCTAGCAGTCCTTATCTGCCATCAATTTCTGTGTTTCTATGTAATATGTTCTTCATTGGACAGAGTATTTTTACAGTGACTGTCACTATCTTTCAAAATGTTTAATACCTCATGCATCATTGTTTTTCGATATGCATTAACACAGGGGTTTAGAGTCTGTGGACAAAAAAATTGATTTAGGCCTGAATAAACATTTCCTAATGTCCTTCAAATTATTTTCATTCACATCATATAAGTCCTTCAAATTATTTTCATTCATATCATATAAGTGCATATTCAAGTACTTGCTAGCAGTGCTGTCAGCCTGCTACATGTTCTCAATAATTAGTTCATTCAAAGCAGCCAAACTCTGTGCATCTACAGGATCCCATTCACCAAAGTTTTCAAGTCCCAAGTAAATGTCTGAAAAATCCAGTAAGAAAGGTACTTCCAAAACCCCATATTCATCCTGGTTGTTAAGTGGAGCACCCATTGTGTGAAGACCCATCTCGGAAAAAACCAATGTATTAGCTTGTGGTGGGACACTATCAAAGTAATCCTTAAGTTCAATTCTCTGAAAAAAATCTTTCTAAATCTACTATAATGTCAAAATCATTAGGTTTGGCACTCAGGACAAAAGACAATCATTTAATAATACACTAATCTGCTGTTCAGTAAGCTTGTGTCCAGACAGATTGATTATTTGCCACTCCAAGTCTTGGGTTTGGTGGCAGGATCTCCTACCACCCCTCTTTCCCTTCTGTGTCTGAACTAGGAATCAAGAACACATAAGGGATATACGCAGTAACAACACAGATATGAATAATCCAGTAGCTACACATGTTTTAATATTTATTCCCAAAATGAGTGTGCACTGGGACACGGTGCACAAGAACCAACAAGTAATGAAAAGAAAAAAGTTCTGGTACACACTAACTCATGAGAGGGACATATGAATTTTAAAAAAAACAAATAATTTATTTCACCATGACAAAAAATGTGTCCAGCCTTACATGTTTCAGACTGGCTACAATCCTTTTTCAAAGGCTGAAGACGAGCCAAAACACTCCTCTTAAATACAAACAACCACCAGGTAGCACACATAAAATATTTTATAACACGGTGTCATTCCAGTTAATTACAGGAAAACTTCAGAAGATCAATGCCATGGTCAATTATCAGCCCTAGCAATTAATGCAAAACAAGGACTGCCATGAAAACCAAGACTAACATTAATAAATAAATACATCATTACTATCGAGTGCATTGTCACTCATATAGGCATCTATAAAGGACTACACTAAAAAGTGCTAATGTAATTGTAACTTCTAAAATATTCAGATCACCTAACAATCATACATGTATTTCAAATCAAAGGAGTATTAGTTTATCAGAAAATGGAACAATACCAAATAACAGAACGGCAGAAGAATTCATTTTTGGTAATGAGGTGAATGTGTTTAAAGACAAGTTGTTGCTGTGGAAATGTTATATTGACGACATTCTTATTTTATGGCAGAGGGACATTACCAGTCTCAATACCTTTGTTGAATATTTACATAGCACGAACTCCCATCTTAAATTCACCTCTACAAGTTCAAATGATTATATTACTTTCCTGGATTTGGAAATTGAAAAACCTGAATTTGGTTCTTTGAAAATGATCATATACCACAAAGAGGTGGATGGCAATACTATTGTATCGGCAAATAGTTGCCATCCACCACACGTAGCTAATAACATTCCATATGGTCTTTTTGTAAGAACCAAACAGAATTGCTCTGCTTAATGGAGGATTTTGAAAGGGGAGTAGAAAATCTTACTGAGAGATTAACACAGAGGGGATATGGAAGAACATTCATTCAGAAAGCCCATGAGAGAGCTAGAAACACAGAAAGAGAAACACTTCTTTATGATCAAACTGGAGAAATGAATATAGAAGATTGATTCAATTATGTTGCTGAATACTCAGCACAGGCAAGAGAGTTTGAAAATATTAAAAAACACTGGCACATGCTGGGAGTAGAACCAGGATTAAAAGAACTGGCTCAAAAGCAAGCTAGAATGTGCTACAAGAGAGCACCCACACTTAGGGATTTGCTCACACACAGTCACTTTAAAATCAAGCAGCCAGAATTGTGGCTTAATAAAACAAAGGGGAATTTTAAGTGTGAAAAAAATGTGTGTAGTGTGATTATATTATTCAGGGCAAACATTTCTCCAGTTTTAATAACGATAAGTCCTTTGCAGCACTGAAGGTGTTATTTATTTAGCAGCATGTGAATGCCAAGCTTTCTATGTGGGTAAAACCATTAGAAGCTTTAAGGCGAGGGTGGAGGAACACATTAGAGCTATTCAAAGGAAGGATGTTAGTTATGCTACAGCAGCCCGTATTGCAACAGTTAGTGACAACTCTCCTCATTCTTTCAGATTTATGGCTATTGATAAAGTATGCCATAACCCCAGAAAGGGAGATTATGATAATCTTGTCCTGCGTAGGGAGAATTATTGGATTCTGACGTTGAGGGCAAATACTAGCCCAGGATTGAATGCCCCACTAGAAATCCACCAATACCTTAAAAAACGATGAACTGAGATCTTGCATACATGCTGTGCTTTATAACAGTATTGTTACCCTTCTGTTGTTTGGTATTATTCTATTTTCTGATAAACTAATACCCCTTTGATTTGAAATAAATGTATGATTGTTAAGTGATCTGAATATTTGAGAAGTTACAATTACATTAGCTATTTTTAGTGTTAATCCTTTATAGATGTCTATATGAGTGAAAATGCACTAGATAGTAATGATGTGTTTATTTATTAATGTTAGTCTTGGGTTTTATGACAGTCCTTGTTTTGCATTAATTGCTAGGGCTGTTAATTGACCAAGGCATTGATCTTCTGAAGTTTTCCTGTAATTAACTTGAATGACACCACGTTGTAAAATATTTTATGTGCACCACCTGGTGGTTGTTTGTATTTAAGAGGAGTGTTTTGGCTCATCTTCAGCCTTTGAAAAAGGATTGTAGGCAGTCCAAAACATGTCAGGCCGGACGAATTGTTAGTTGTGGTGAAATATATTTTTTTAATTAATGCATCCCTCTCATGCGTTAGCGTGTGCCAGAACCTTTTTCTTTTCACATTTTTTAATACACCACAACTGCAACCCAACATCTCTGAAATGCATTGGTTTGGAACAGGTTAGGATTGGACAGAGGGGTGGGGATAGGGTGAATAGACTGTCCCAAAGGGAACATTTTTGGATATTTATGTTGAATGCTTTAACACCTGAGGGTTTGAATCAAAATTGGGACTTGAAACCATATTTTTGAATTTTTCTGAATGTTTCTAAATGGTAACTCTGAACATGTAGCATTTGAGGGAAAAAAACACCCCAGCCACCCTGACCTAGAAACACAGAAACATAGAATTTGATGGCAGAAAAGGACCACTTGGCCCACCCAGTCTGCCCATTTCCCTACCTAATGGATAAGCTGCATATCCTAGTTAACCAGCAGCCTACTTCTTTCTACCCCCACCCCCTAGAATTGCCTTATGACTGTCCCATGCATTCTTGAATTCAACCATTGTTTTTGACTCTACAGCTCCTCCGGAAGGCCATTCCATGTATCCACAACCCTCTCTGTGAAAACATACTCTTATATTACCTCTGAGCCGCCTCACCCCCATTTTCAAATTGTGTCCCTTGTTCTTGCAAACCTCTTTTTGAAAGATGCTACCCTCTTGGACTTTGTTGATTCCCTTGAGGTGCTTGAAAGTTTCTATCATGTCCCCCCCTCTCCCTCCTTTCCTCGAGGCTATACATATTAACCCCTTTCCCTTCCCCCACCCCAATCCCCACAAACCTTGGGGTTTGACATATGTTAGAACAGATGAGAGTATTCTTTGAAACTTCCTTCTGAATTGTTGTATATTTTCTGTTTGTTTTTTTTAATGTTTGGATTCACTATTAACTATATCTCTTCTATTTTCTTTTCACAGCCGGAGCTTATGGAGATTGCAGGATGTCCTGTTTGTAACATTTTACCAGGCTATTTTGGAATGGCTGTAATGAGTGGAATTGCTCCCAAATCCTGCACTGTTAATTTGTTCTATCATCAGTATCCTTCTATACTTGATGAAGTGTATTTTTATGTAGTTTTGAGATATTGCTAAGATTACAGGAAGAGTATTTCATTTGTTGTTATAAATGCATTGCTTGTGCTTTATTCCCTTGGTGATTCTGTGAATTTGCTCATGGTTGGTTGCTGGTGCAAATTATATGCATTTGGATTTGAAGGGGACTTATGATAATTAAAAGAATAAATCCCACCAACTGGGTTTGCATTGTGCACTACATACATTAGTTATACCTTTTTTGTACTCTCTACTTGTTATTATGTTGATTTTTATTTCCATATGAAAATATTGATGATGTCATTAGTTTAAGAGTATATAAAGGTGTATCCTATACCAGATAGCCTCCCTCTGATGTAGCCTTACATGGCCAAGTGCCAGGGCACCTGGACACATGGATTTTCTCCTATTGATTTGCCTTTGTAATTTGCTTTGACCTATGGCAACTTGATGGCAATACATTGACATTAATGTTGCATGCATAACTTGTCATCATTTACCTTCACTGGAATTATTTCTCTTGGCTCTGGATTGCAAGTGCTGAATGCTTGTTTCACTGTGTATTTTGGGTTGCAGCCCTGCACTCACACTCCACCTCAGTTGAAAGTGCAGCACCATTGTTTCCGGTCAAGCTCAAAAGCCTGCAAAGGAGCTATAGTGGACTGATAGGATTAAAGGAGAACAAAAGTTAAAATTTGCAAACACATATGTTGTGGAGAGTGTTTTGATGTATGTAGGTAGCCCTAGTGTAGTCTTCCCTTTGTTTGCTATTAGGAGTTTTTTTCCTAAATTGGCTACTAGTTTTATGGCCCCCTGTTGATCTCCATGTTTGAATATTTTATTGCCCTTCTTTTCCGTACAATGTCTCCTGTTCTGTATGACAGTGGTGTGTCCAGGACCAGTGATTCAAAGAGTAATAACTGTTGCAGCAGCAGTTTGCTGTTAGTAACCTGTTCAGGCTTCAACTAAATAACTCTTTATAATCCACCCCGTTTCTTTTATAGGTTTGCGCCTAGTTTTTCAAAAGCAAGCCACATTCTACAGATTAAACAGGAGCATGAGTGATCAGCTTTGTTGGGTCTCCCAGAGCCATTCTGGCTCAAGCTCAGATCATCAGAAAGGTGCTGTGGCACCAGAAGGTATCCTGTTTATATTAAAAACAAATGTGGTTTCCTGACAACCTAATTCTACCCATTGACTGGAGCTTCCTCCAATCAGGAGGAAGCTAGTGTGAGACGGAGGAGCTCGTGAGGTACTACGTAAGGACTGACAGCTACCAGTTTTCCACTGAAGTCCTGAACTAAGGGGCTTTAACTTAAGGGTGACACACTGGGGGCAACAGCATGGGCCAACTGTTGGCAGGAGATGCACCCCTGGTGTGACACCCTAAACTTCACTAAAGTGTAAATTAAACATTAGGAAATGTAATCATATATGTTTGTGACATTTGCAAACAACTGCAACCAGAAGCAACTCCACTAGCACAGTAAGTAATTCAGGGTGTTAAATAGTATTACTACAAGAGGACTAAGCTAAAGGGTGGGTGAAAATGGGATAAATTTAAGAAAAATTGAAAGGTGTTAATTAGGATATATTTCTATTAAAACTTTACATATTTCAAATTGTAACATAAACTGTGTTCGGTGACTGATGATCAATTGATGCTAGGTGCACTTGTTTAGGTAATGAATATGTTTTTTGGGCACAGTCTTTAAGCTATGTCAGGAAACTCTGTGAGTAATTTAAGGTACCATCTCTAACTAAATCATCAGGCTTTTGTAATTAATTAGTAGCAAGTTACATTCAGTAGAGGGGATGCAGGCTGCAACCAAATAGGAAGGGAACTAGGAAAACAGATATATGGGAAATATTACCCTATTAGAAATACTGGCAGAAGGGAAAGAAGGAAGCACTCTAAATGGGGTAGGGTTATAAAATAAAATCCAGAAGAAAGGGGAAAAGAAGAAAAAATTACTCACCTTAGTAATTATGTTTCTTCTAGTGGAGTCTTGCTGTATTCTGACAATTGCAGTTAGCCCCAGCCTTTAAACTGCCCCGGAGAACAAAGGGGTAACTTTTCTATGCATGGCATAGAATGTTCATCTCGAGCTCAGTTGAAGCCTCTGCCTGTTGTTATTTGAACTGCAACCATCAGATCTTTATGAGCAAAACTCACTAGGTGTTCTGTGTGGAAACTGTAAAATTTTTAACTAGCCAACTGGCAGAAAAATAGTTTTGGGTGCTCAAAGGAACACTCAAGTCAAGAAACCCAAAAACAAAAAACAATCAAATGAAATAACATTACACCCAAAGAAAAAAGAGGGTGTAAAAGGGGGCACCTCTAGGGTGCCAACACTATGCCTGCCCACCCATATCCCAAAAATCTAGGTTCTGAGAGGGGAGCTGGGGGGAGGTCAGAATATAGCAAGACTAAACTAGAAGAAACATAATCACTAAGGTGAGTAATTTTTTCTTCAAATAACATGAAGTCTTGCTGTATTCTGACAATTGCAGACTACCAAGCAGTACCTCCATGGAGGAGGGATAGAACCTACTTTGGAAATAGGATCTGAAGCACTGCTGTGCCAAACCATGCATCACTCCTAGCCTGGATATCCAGAGAGTATTGCTTGGTGAATGTATGGACTGTTTTCCAGGTGGCTGCTTGACAAATTTCTAAATGAGGAATATCCCTGGCAGAAGCCAGGGATGCAGCTGTTCCTCTTGTGGAATGAGCCCTCAGCCCTGAGGGTGGAGTTTTACCCAGTTTTTCATAGCCGAATTGTATACAAGAAACAATCCACCTGGAAATATATCTCTTGGTGGCAGGTTTGCCCTTCTCAACTTCTCCATAAGTGAGAAGCAACTGGAGGGAGTCAAACCTGTGACCCTTGGTATGCTCTATGTAGTAGCTAAGGGCTCTTTTAACATCCAAACTGTGTAGCCTCCTCTCTCCCAAGGAAGAATGATCAGTGAAGAAAACAGGGAGAGATATAGACTTATTGAGGTGGAAATCTGAAACCACTTTAGGCAAGAACTTTCTGTTAGTTCTAAGGACCACTTTATCTCTGTGAAAAGAGATGAAATCAGATTCCATTGACAGGGCCTGCAATTCACTGATACGTCTAGCAGAAGTAATGGCTACCAAAAACACAGTTTTCCAAGTCAAGTACTTAAGGTCTGCTGAGGACAAAGGCTCAAAAGGGGGTTGCATAAGTTGAGCAATGCAAACATCAAGATCCCAAACAGGAGCAGGATCCCTAAAGGGGGTATTGGTGTGAAGCAATCCCTTGAAAAACTTGCAGAATACAGGATGGGATGACAGAGAGGAAGACTTGCCTACTGACAGGAAAGCAGAAACAGCTGCCAAGTGTACCTTGAGAGTAGCTGGTCTGAGACCTAGGCCATTGAGATGGACCATATAATCCAGAACCGTAGGCAATTCAGCAGAGTCTGGAGAAATATTCTTCTTTAGAACACCAAATGCTGAATCTTTTCCATTTGGAGTTGTAAGCCTTTCAGGTGGAAGGCTTTTGAGAAGCCTTAAGGATATACAGAACCCCTTGGGAAAGATGCAGTTCTGCAAACTCTAACTCTTCAAGAGCCAGTCCTTGAGATTAAGAGACTGAAGACTGGAGTACCAAATCCTCCCCTGAGAGGAGGTTAACAGGTTGTAATTCCTGGGAAGAGACAGGGGAAGATGGACTGCTAGAGACAGCAACAAGGGATACCATGGCTGCCTGGTGCAGTCTGGAGCAATCAGAATCACTTTGCATGGTTGTGACCTTATCTTGACTAGCACTTTGAACAGGAGAGGGAAGGGGGAAAAACATACAGAAATTTCCCTTCCCAGTTCAGAATCAGAGCATCCATGGGGACTGAGCCCAAGACTGGGGGTCTGCAACAAAAAAGAGGAAGCTGATGATTGTCTGGGGCTGCAAAAAGATCTATCTCTGGAGTGCCCCATCTTGAGAAAATCACCTTCAGCACCAGAGGATCTAGGGCCCATTCGTGATGGGCCTGGGATATTCTGCTCAGTGCATCTGTTAGAACATTGTCCTTTCCTGGAAGGTGAACTGCTATCAGAGAGGTTTGCAGGGAATAAGACAAGGACCACAACTTCATTGCTTCTGTGCACAAGGCCATAGACCGAGTGCCTCCTTGCTTGTTGATATACCACATGGTGGTGGTGTTGTCTGTTCTGACCTGAACCACCTTGTTCTGTACTGATTTGGAAAAAGCTTGCAGTGCCAGAAACACTGCCTTGAGTTCCAAGAGATTGATGTGTAGAAGAGATTCCTGAGGTGACCACAGTCCATGTGTGGTAAGTTCCCCCAAATGAGCTTCCCAGCCCAGCAGGGAAGCATCTGTGGTGAGGACCACTGAATGAGACTGAGTGGCAAATGGAACCCCTAGCCTCAAATTGTCCTGATCCTGCCACCATTGCAGGGCTTGGATCAGTTCCACTCACTGGAATTAGTTTGGTAAGGGAATCCTTTCTTTGGGACCAAAAAGCTCTTAAGTGGAACTGAATGTCCCTCATTTGGAATCTTGCACCTTGGACCACTGCTGTAGAAGCTGCCATGTGGCCCAATAGTTGAAGGAAGTGCCTTGCTGGTCGAGATACCTAAAGGCTGAATGAAGAGTCCAGCTCCATGAGAGCTCTTGCCCTGTCCAGGGGAACGAAGGCTCTTGCTTTTACCATATCCAGCTGTGCCCCTATGAAGGTGAGGAGCTGCACCGGTTAGAGAACTGACTTTGGTAGGTTGAGAAGAAATCCTAAAGAAGTGAGCACTTGCTGGGTCACTTGCAGGTGTGACTTGACTTGGTCTGGGGACTGGTCCACTATGAGCCAGTCGTCCAAATATGGAAAAATGGAAATCTTTTGGAATGTGGGTAGGTGGACAGGCACAGTGTTGGCACCCTAGAGGTGCCCCCTTTTACACCCTCTTTTTTCTTTGGGTGGAATGTTATTTCATTTGATTGGTTTTTGTTTTTGGGTTTCCTGACTTGAGTCTTCCTTTGAGGACCCAAAACATTATTTTTCTGCCAGTTGGTTTGTTAAAAATGTTACAGTTTCCACACAGAACACCTAGTGAGTTTTGCTCGTAAAGATCTGACGGTTGCAGTTCGAATAACAACAGGCAGAGGCTTCAACCGAGCTCGAGATGAACATTCTATGCCATGCATAGAAAAGTTAACCCTTTGTTCTCCGGGGCAGTTTAAAGGCTGGACCAACTGCAATTATCAGAATACAGCAAGACTTCATGTTGTTTGAACAAGAGTTAAGGAAGGAGACAAAATAAGTCAGGATAGGCTCAGTGGTAAAATAGAAAAGCAAGATCAGAAGTTTAAAAGAAAGGCAAGCAGGTAGAGTTCAGAGACTCCAAGGGAAATAGGTTAGTTGGCAGTGCTTTAAAAGGGCAAAGGGATAATCTACTGTATTATGGGAGTGGAACAGTGTAATGGGTGTGGAGCTGCAGTCTTCAGGGATACAGTCTGGAGATTGAGGTGCTTCCCCATATGCATGCACACTCTGTGCTGAGGGCAGAGGTTGCTGGCCTCTGAGCTGAGTTAGAGAGTATATACTGGACCTCTGACCCCTCCCAGCAGCCACTGAGTAAGCTGCTTTTGCTTCAATGGATGTCTAGGCAGGAAAGGAAAGGATGAACCTTACTGGGCTTTGGGAGTGTAAGGATGGTGGGTGGGGTACACAAGCCTCAGTCACTGCCACTATGTAATTCCTTCACCATTCTGGCAGATAGGCAGCAGACAGGAGACACCCAGAGTAGTGGCAAGGAAGGAAATGGAGGACCCTGAAGGTGATGTCCCAGGATGGGCAGAAAAGGCCCCTAGCAGAAGAGGAAACAGCTGCTAGTGGGGGACTCAGTTTCAACGGTGATAGATGTGGGAACAGGTAGGGGAGCAGAGATGGAGGTACCTACCTTGCACCTCAGTCTGAATGAATGGAGAGATTATCCTAAGGATTGTTAGGATAACAGGCCAAGAGAAAGATCAGGATGTCATAGTCAACCTTGGTTCTAATGACCTGGCAAGTTAAGGAGTGGGAGTTGTATAGTGGCTTTTCAGGGAGCTAGGATGGGGCATTAAAAAGCAGCACAAATGGTGGAATTTGTGGGTGCTACCTATGTGTGGCTGAGGGGAGGTTGGGGAACACCACACAAAGGACTTCAACATCTGGTCAAAGGCATTGTGCAGAGATGAGGGATTCGGGTACACTGTGAACTGAAGGATGACCTGAAAGGATGTGAGCCTATGCAAAGGTGATAGCCTGCATCCTTCTGTGAAGGAAATCTCAGTACTCAATAGGAGGATTAAATATTACTGGGACGATCATTTAAACTGATATGGGGGAGACTGTAATACCAAGGGAGGCATAAATTGCCCCCCAGGTTAAAGCAACACAGAGAGAGTACCCAAAGGGGAAAAAAGGCACCCAGTGCAGGGGTCCAGGATGAAGGGAGTGTGGGAATGGCGGTGGACAAGGGTGGTGGGGACAAAAAAGCAGAGAGAGATAAATTGTACAAAGGAAAAAGGAGCAGAAAAGGGAAAGGGAAATTAGTTAAAGTTGCAGGAAGCATTACAGACAGTAGGGGAGGAGATAAGGGGGAGATGGGCTACAGAAAAGGAGTATGCAAGGATTGGGGAGCCATGTGTGCCAATGCAAGAAGTCTAGGAAATTACATTTCAGATCTGGAGGCCATCATAAAAGAGGAGGACCTAGATATAGTGGCCAGAACTGAGTTGTGGTGTACTGAAAATCATGACTGGGATATAGCGACACAAGGATACACTCTGTTCAGAAGGGATAGAGAAGGGAAAAAGGGAAGGGGGTTACTTTGTATGTGAAGGAGGGTATCACGACCATGGAAGTTCATAGAAGAAGTACATAGAAGTTGATGGCAGATAAGGACCACAAGGCCCATCCAGTCTGCCCATTTCTTTTTCTACCTTATAAATGTGCCATCAGCCTTTGCTCTGTCAGTGGCCTATTTATTCATAGTCATTTGTATTGCTCCCTTATGCCTATCCCATGCCTGTTTGAAGCCCTGCACTGTATTCATAGCCACCATTTCTTGTGGTAGGCCATTCCATGCATCCACCACCCTTTCTGTGAAAAGAATTTCCTCACATTCCCCCTTAATCGCCTCCCCTCTAATCTCATGCTGTGTCCTCTTGTCCTGCTATTTTTCTTATATTTAAACATGTTAGACTCTTTCACCTTGTTAATGCCCTTAAGGTGTTTGAATGCCTCGATCATACCACCTCTCTTCCTCCTTTGCTCAAGGGTATACATATTGAGCTCTGTTAATCTGTCCTCATATGTCTTCTGATGCAGTCCCTGCACCATTTTGGTTGCCCTTCTCTGGACTGCCTCAATTTGGTTAATGTCCTTGTGAAGGTGTGGCTCCAATACTGCACACAGTACTCCAGATGGGGCCTAACCAGTGTCTTGTAAAGAGGGATTATTAACTCCCTCTTACGACTTGTGATACCCCTACTAATACACCCTAACACCCCCCTAGCCTTACCTACTGCTTTAGAGGTCTGCTTGGATGATTTCAGGTCAATAGTGATGATGATGCCCAAGACTCTTTCTTCCTTTGTGACTGCTAGCAACTCCCCTCGCAGCCTATAGGTGGCTTCAGGGTTTCTCTTCCCTATGTGCATGATTTTGCACTTCTTTGCATTAAATCCCAGTTGCCACTCTTCTGACCATTTTGCTAGTTTATCCAGATCTCTTCTCATTCTGCCCACCCCATCTGGATCATCTACTGTGTTGCAGATCTTGGTGTCATCTGCAAACAGACAAGCCTTACCTCTAGTCCATCTGCAAGGTCACTATTGAAGATGTTGAAGAGGACTGGGCCCAGGACTGATCCTGAGGTACCCCACTTGTGACTTGCATCTCTTCTAACTGTATACCATTTACCACCACTCTCTGTTTTCTGCCCGTCAACCAGTTTGCCACCCAGTTGACCAACTTCTGACCCACCCCGAGCCTACCCAGCTTATTTATCAATCTTCTATGTGGAACAGTGTCAAAAGCTTTGCTGAAGTCAAGGTAGGCGACATCAACTGCTCCCCCTTGGTCCACCACTCTGGTTACCCAGTCAAAGAAATCTATGAGATTAGTTTGACAGGACCTTCCTTTTGTAAACCCATGCTGTCTTGGATCTTGTGCTCCTATGGATTCCAGGTGTTGCACCATTCTTTCCTTAAGGAGTGCCTCCATAATCTTGCCCACTACTGAGGTAAGACTGACTGGTCTGTAGTTCCCCGCCTCCTCCCTGCTACCACTCTTGTGGAGCGGGATCACATGAGCCCTTCTCCAGTCTTCTGGGACCTCTCCTGTGCTCAGAGACTCACTAAACAGTTCTGCTAATGGCTCTGCTAGTTCCACCTTTAGCTCCTTAAGTACCCTGGAATGTATGCCATCAGGTCCCATTGCCTTATCCACCCTGAGCTTAGCAAGCTCTTGTAGGACCCTTTCTTTTGTGAAGGGAGTAGTGCTCACCTCCCTCCCCCCTGTGTCCATGATGCTGAGCTGTGGGCCTTGCCCTACCTTCGCTTCAGTAAATACTGAGCAAAAGTATCTATTTAGGATAGATGCCTTTACAGGGTCCTCCTCCTCACATGCTCCCTTTTCTCCATTAAGCTTAGCAATACCCCCTCTGGACTTTCTCCTTTCACTAATGTATCTATAGAAAGTCTTGTCACCTTCTTTACTGTTCATGCTAGTTTTTCCTCAGTTTGGGACTTTGCCTGCCTTACTGCCTTCCCTGCTTCCCTTAGGCAGTTTGGTATGCCTCCTATCTTCATCCCGCTGTGTTCCCTTATATTTCCTGAAAGGCCAGCCTTTTGGCTCTGACCTTTTCTGCTACTGTATTTGAGAACCAAAGTGGCTTCTTCTTTTGCACTTCCTTTTCTGTCTAACACAATGGGATGTTGCTTCAAGTATTGCATCCTTAATGCTTGCCCACTTTGCCTATACCCCTCACCTGTGTTTCTTTTTTGCCAGGGCTAGCTTAACTCTGTTGGCCATCTTATCAAAGTCAGCTCCTCTGAAGTCCCATATTTTTGCCTTGGAATGGGATGATTTAGATGTAGTAGCCAAATTGAACCATACCATGTGATGGTCACTGGCCCCAGGTGACCTTCTACCTGAGATCTGTGATCCTTCCTTGTTAGTCAGTACTAGATCTAGGATAGCCCTGTCTCTCGTGGGTTGCTGTACCAGTTGTTTGAGGCCCTCCCCTTCAGGAATCCACTATGTGTCTAGTTCTGGCAGATGTTCCTGCTGGTATTGACCAATCTGTATCCGGCATGTTGAAGTCTCCATTATCAGAACCTCCCTTTAGCTGTCATGTTTTGTATATCTTCTAACAGTAATGTGTCTATGTCCTCCCCTGGTCTGGGGCCTGTAGACAATCCCAGTTCTTATGGCTGTCCCATTTCCTGTTTCAGGGTGACCCACAGTTCTTCTGGCTCCTATGTGTATTCTGAATTTCTGTAGCTTTGATATTTTCATTGACATACAGGGCCACTCCTCCCCTTTTGCACTCGGTCTCTTCTGAACAATACATAGCCAGGTACTGAAGTCTCCCAAGTGTGGTTACTGGTAAACCACGTCCTCATTAATTGCTACTATGTCCAGTTTAGCCTCTGACATTATTGCCTGCAGGTCTGGGATCTTATTTCCCAGGCTGTGAGCATTTGTGTACATGATTTTCCATTGGCCAGATTTTGGTGTGTTAGTTGTTGGGTGAGGTTTGGCATTACCCTCAACGTCGTATGGAGAGACAATCCTTTTTCTTACCTGGTGATGCAAATGAACTGCAAATATGCTGAATCCCTGTTTGACCACTAGCTGAGGGGAGGGGTGTTCTTCCATTCGACGTATGGGGTGCTGCACCCCTCTCCCCATTTGCTAGTTTAATATTCTGCAAAGACATCAAACTTCTGCCCCAATGCACTGACTCCCTCCTTAGTCAGATGCAGTCCATCAAATTTAAAGAACTCGCTCCCAGAACTGTTGCCAGTTCCCTACAAATCTGTGTCCTTTTCCTGGCACCAGCCCTTGAGCCACGTGTTTAGCTCCCCTATCTCCCCTTCTCTGACCTTCCGTCCATCTGCTCCCCTCTCCCAGACTGGCAGGATCTCAGAGAAGGAGATGCCAGATGAAATAGATGATAGTTTGTCACCCAGCCTGGTCAGGTGTTCCTTGGTCTCCACAGCTGACCGGCTGGCGAGATCATTAGTCCCTATGTCTACTAGGACATCGATGTTTTCTCCTGCTTTGTGAACAATTTTAGCAATGCAGTCAGTGTCTCTCCATGCTGATGTACCTGGGAGACATCTGACCATTACCCCTGGCTGGAGATGGGTATCAACTCCCCGAACCATGGAGTCTCCTATGATCAGAAGTTTTTTGGATTTCCTTTTTGCTTTTTTTGTTTTGGTTCATGATTTGGGTGAGTTTTGTTGTGCTAGCTCCTGGGCTGCAGTGTCCTGCTCTGCAGTGTCTTCTGCCTCTTTGTTTGATTTCAGAGATAGAGGCAGATACCTGTTTATAGTGTTTATATGTTTTTGGAGGTAATGTGCTGGAGAGCAGAGAGTGATGGGACACCCGATTTGGCCCTCCTAACCACCTGCCAACCTCCTGGACCAACTACCCTCTGCGGTCGAGGTTTTTCTGTTGGATGCTGGGGAAATGGTGGGTGGTTCTTATAATGTATTTCCTCTTGAATATGAAATTTGAGGCGTGCAATCTCTGCCCATGCTGCCCGGAGCTGAGCCCTAAGATCTCCGAAGGCTCAGCATGTAGGACAGTGTCCTAAATCCTGTAAGACTGTCCTTCTGAAAATTGTTCCACAGTACCTGCAGTTAATGATATCCATTCCAGATAAGTTGCTGGGTTTATAACCTAGTCAGAGTAATTAGAAGGAAAAAAAAAAAAAAATGCAAGTAATGGTTTGATTGTGTTTTGTTTAACTTGTTATAACAACAAGTTAAATTACTAGTGCCCTGTAAATGAGCTCACCTTGTGGAGGCCTCACTGATCCACCCTTCCTGCTCTGCCACAGGAAATGTCACAACTGTGGTACCCTATAAAAGGAGGTAGTGTGGGGTGGTTGGGGATGGGTGGCTGGCTGGGCCCTTCCCCGCCGAAAAGAAGAACCACGGACGAAAGAACAAGGAGGTAAGAGCAGAAACAATCAGTCAACAACAAATGCAGTAACCCTGAAAGCTTATCCTAATGTTAGATAAAACTGTAAAACCTGTAAAGCACCACCTGTAATAATTTCAGAGAAGATATACGCTGTAAAAACACTTTGCTACAGAGAAAAATAAAACAATGAAATGTTAGCAACAAACAGTAGCAATCCCTGTGAGTAAAAAATAAAAACAACACCACACAGTAAATCTGCTTAGACTAAATAAGTCTTAATCCTGTTCCCTTGCTCTGGTAAGTTTCTCTACTCTGTCTTTCAAGCAGTCTTAGAAGGAAAGAGCTCAGGTGAAGCTAGGTGCCTTGACCAGCACACCAAGTCATCTACCTCCAAGATATCAGCTAACCTGACTTTTTAACCCTTCTTTCTGTTGGAAATTACTGACAGTTTGCCAGCTTCACCCCACATACACACCTAATCCTTTGGAAGAGCTGTGGGAGGAAAGCAATTAGCTCCTTCAATGTGAGAAGGAGACTGAAACACCTCTGAGACAACAAACCTTTTCAACAAACAAAAAAAAACAAGAATAAAATAAAACACATTGTCAAACAGTAATTTTGCTTAGCCCAATGATAAAAAAGTCACAAAAATGTAAGCTCCACCTGCAATACAGTAATTTCAGAGAAGATATACCCTGTAAGAAACACTTTGCTACAGAGAAAAATAAAGCAGTAACAGAAGATATACCTTGCAAAAGACAATTTGAATCAGAAGATTACAGCAGTAATCTGTTAGCACACACCTGTAAGCACACCTTGTAATAATGCAGAAGAAGGTATACCAGCAACAACAATTTGAATCAGAGAAAAATAAAGCAATGAAATGTTAGCAACAAACAGTAGCAATCCCTGTGAGTAAAAAATGAAAACAACACCACACAGTAAATCTGCTTAGCCAAAATAAATCTTAATCCTTTTCCCTTGCTCTGGTAAGTTTCTCTACTCTGCCTTTCAAGCAGTCTTAGAAGGAAAGAGCTCAGGTGAAGCTAGGTGCCTTGGCCAACACACCAAGTCTTCTACTTCTAATCTAGGTTCAAGGGAACCTAGAGGCAGGAAAGGGGCTGGAAACACTGTAGTCCTCACTGGAGACTGGAACAGTGGTCATTATTCACATGGGGGTAATATGCAGGCCTCCAGTACAAGGAGAGGAATTGGCCAAGGCATTAGAGGAAAACATCAGCAGGATGGTGAATAAGAGGAATGTGCTCATGGTTGGGGACTTTAGTCTTTCTGCTGTGGACTGGAGCCTTCCAGCAGCAGTTCAGCTAGAAGCAGTGCAATCTTAGACTCTATACAGGAAGTGTTTCGCAGGCAGTTAGAAAGTGAACTCACTAGGGATGAAGTAATACTTGACCTGGTACTGAGAGAGAGAGGGAGAGGAGGGAGGGAGGGAGGGAGAGGAGAGAGAGAGAGAGAGAGAGAGAGAGAGAGAGAGAGGGAGGGAGGGAGGGAGGGAGAGAGAGAGAGAGAGAGAGAGAGAGACATAATGTTTTTTTAGCTATATTGGTCCTTGTACAAAAAGATTAACAAACTGGGTGATTTGACACCTTTTATTGAGCCAACAAGAGATTTACAAAACACAAGCTTTCAAGCTACACAGAGCTGTTCTTCAGGCATGGCAGTTTCTTATGTCTGTTGTGTGTGCAAACATGGATGAACATGTTGATATGAGAGTTGCTATAGAGGGGTGTGGGGGGTGGTTCCAATGGAGAGCTCTGCTCAAGGGGCAGGTCTGTGGCAGGTGAATCAATAGGCAGGCTGCTGATAACTTACTTTCTGTTTTGGGGGAGAAGTTGGCAAGGTTTTCAAAGGACACAGCCAAAGCAATAATGGCTTGGCTCAGTCCTTTGATGTGTAAACAGCCTTGCAAGAGATTACATTTAATTCCTGGTTGCACATTCACATTGCCAACACTCTTACAATGACAGTGGCAGTTGCTGACACAAACGAGCTTGCTGAGTACCAGCCTGCTCGAGCGGACATGTGAACGTTTTGCAGCTCGCTCTATGTGTAGCGCTGTTTCAGTAGCAAATTAATCCCTCCAGCTCGCTCCCACTGCTGCTGTCCTCCTTGCACCCTTTGTTCTGTTAGAGCCTCCCCACAGCAAACCAATCCCTCCCACTCCCTGCCACTTCTGCTGTCCTCGCTGCACCTTCCATTCTGTTCAAGCACCCCATCCCACAGCAAATCAATCCCTCCCACTCCCTACCACTGCTGCTGTCCTCCCCACATCCTCCATTCCCCGTCTCCCTGGACACTGGGGAGCCCACTCCCAATGTCCAGAAATGTGAACAACATTATTCCCTGTAAAAAAAAAAGAAAAACATCCCCAATGTCTTTTTTTAAACCTGCAAAAAAGAAAACAGTCCCTTATTGTCTTCCCCACCCCCCTCCACATCCTGGCCCTCCCACTGTGCACCCATCTCCCTGTACCCCCACTCTCTTACCCATACGCAACTCTGGAGGTCTGGAGCAGTGATCTTCTGTGGACTGGAAACGTCTGCACTCTTCAAAGCTGACAGGCAAACTGAAGATTTCAAGGTAAGCCAAATAATGGGAGTCAATAGAGGGCAATTTAGGTTGATATTGCAGCCGTTTTTAGGAATTTTGGCCCAAAATTTTCAACATGGGGTTCATGGGCCCCACCTCCTGAACACTGTCACTGTCTTTTCATTATTTCGTCCTGAAAGGTGATTTCGTGGTTGCTGTGCATGGAATCACCTTTTGGGATGGATTAATGAAATGACAGTGCCACTGTTCAAGAGGTTGGGTCCCAAAAAACCCATGTTGCAAATCTGGTGAAAATATTCTCAATAACGACTGCGTTATGAGCATGCATTGCACAGTTTCTACACACATACTCCTAACTTCACCAATTTTTAATATTTTCACTCCAGATTTTCAACAGTGCCATTATTTCACACCTCCTTATGAACAGTATAGCTGTCATTTTTAATATCCTGGCTGAAACATGTTTTCACACCTGTGGCGCAGAATGGTGCAGTTGCTCTGCAAAATCACCTTTCAGGATAAGTGAATGATATGACAGTAGCACGCTTCATGAGGTGGTGTGCAAAAGGCCATGCTGAAAATCTGGTGTGAAAATATTAACAAAAACAAATTACTAGCCTGCACTTTAATTAACAAATGCAGGCTCGTACCTTTGGTATTTTTTAGTATTTTGACCCCAAATGTTCAACATAGCCATTTCTTCACTGCACCTCATGAATGTGATAGCTGCCATTTTTCAGATCCTGGCCAAAATGTTTTTTGCATCCCAAAAGGTGATTTTGCAGCCACGGCGTGAAATTACCTTTTGGACAGGAGTTGACGTTGTACTTTTCCTTTCTTCATGAGGTGGTGTAATAAGACAGCTATGTTGAAAATGTGGTGTAAAATAGCTAAAAACAATGAAGTTATGAACCCATGTTGAAATTTGCCAACGCCGGCTCATAACACCACCCCCCCCCTCCAAAATGACACCAGTGCACACAATGAACATTCAGCACTGACAAATGTTTGTTTCAAAAGACAAACTTAAATACATTAGGTAGAATTGATAACATCAACTTTTCACACATGCGTGTGACATTTCAGTTGATAAGGTAGTAACTGGATATGTGCAAAACCAAACAAACAACAACAAAAAAAGATTAGAAGTGTTAACATGGAATGTGACAGCAGCGGGCATATAAATTGTTAAATGATTATGTTCTGAGACTCCCTAAAAGCACCTAGAGTGCTAACTTACCTAACCTGATTGTCAGGAACAAACTTTTACATGACCGAAACAACAGAACATTAGGAGGCATTAAACCCTGCAACGTTCCTAGATGTAAAACGTGAGCACATTTCCACTTCAGACTATCAATGCCCCCCAAAACAAGCAATTCAAGATACAGGGGAGTTATACATGTGGATCCCCTAACGTTATTGTATTATGTTGTTATATTACATCCAGTGCAAGAAGTGTCCACATACAGGATATGTGGGGGAACCGTGAAACCCCATCAAACTCAAATCAACTCAC
Organism: Neoceratodus forsteri; assembly: GCA_016271365.2. Taxonomy (NCBI): domain Eukaryota; kingdom Metazoa; phylum Chordata; order Ceratodontiformes; family Ceratodontidae; genus Neoceratodus; species Neoceratodus forsteri. Next base: position 807,972,400 of record CM057451.1, on the reverse strand, counting down.
ACAGGCATGACATTAAGGTAAAAAAGACTGAAAATCCAGTGGGACATTTCTCTCAATCTGATCACTCCATTGTTATTCTGACCTCTCTGTCCTGGTTCTTCAAACTTAACTCAAAAATACACAAGAAAGGCAAGTTTATGAGCTTAAACTTGTCTTTTTGGCTCTCACAATAAGGGACTGAATGTAGACCTGAGTTCCATGACCCATTACAAAATTTAAACTGACAATTGCTTTTCTCTTTACTTAGGTACATGTACAATTACTGTGGATATCTTTGTATACAATGTCTATTAAATTAAACTTATACATGAACATGGTTTATTTATATATTTGTTCATACTGTTTGTTGTGTTCTTGTGCATATGGGTGTTTGTAAATGTTTTTATTTCACGCACACACACATATTCACTCACACACACACTGCCAGTCTTTTGAGGAGGCTCAGAACATAATAATTTAACAGTTTATTGGCCTCCAGCTGTCGCATTCCATGGAGAGGAGCCTACATTATTAATCTTTTACATGTTTGTTGTGTGTGCACATGCAACAAACATTTTGTTAGGAGAGTGGCTTTTGAAGGGTATGACACTGTCAGTCCAGTGCAGAGTGGTCTGTAAGGGGCTTGTCAGCATCACACTAATAATCAGCCAGGCTGATCATGTCAGTGTTCCGGCCTTCTGGCTGAAACTCTGTGTATTTCAAAGAAAAGAGGTGATCCAATCATAGGTTATCTCTTTGCTTTGATCTACACCACCCAGCAAGCATAGCTGATCTGTCATGATGAGCCTGTTGAGGAAATACACCCTGTAACAAAAAAAACATCCATCAATGTCTTTTGCTGCCCTACCCTTACTGTTCCCCTCACCTGACAATCCCACTTGCCTCCCCCCACCCTCACAAACATAACACTGACACTGGGGGTGCCCAGTCTCCCTGTGTCACCACCTGAAATGAACAAAACCATCACAAGTAGTTTTTTTAAATGTACCCCATAAAAAAGAAAAATGCCCACCAATGTCTGTTGCTGCACAGCCCTTACTGTCCCCCAACACGACCCTTCCACTCAGCACCCACCACCCCACACCCCCACACACCCAAACATAACACCGACACTGGGGGTGCCCAATTCCCCAGTGTCACAATCTGAAATAAAGAAAACCTCCCCTTGTGTTTTTTTTTTTGTTAAATAAAGCCTGTAAAAAAGAAAACCATCCTTTGATGTCTGCTGCACTGTTACTGTGCCCCCACTGAGCCCTTCCACTCGGTACCCACTTCCCCATGCCCCCCCCCCACAAGCTCTTATTTACTCTCCGGTTGTCCAGTGCTATAATACCACTGGACCACAGGCACATCTTCACTTTTCAATGCCAGAACATGAACTGAGGAAATCTGGTATGCTGTTTAATATATTTCAAGTCAAGTCAAGCTTTATTTTTATAGCACCTTTCCAAGCTAAGGCACTGTACATAAAACCAAATACAGCCAATATAAAAAAAAAATAAAACAATAAATCAGTTTATCCATATTCTGGGAAGGCTAGATTAAATAAATAAGTTTTTAACTCAGTTTTGAACCTATCAACGGTCAGGCATTTTCTCAACCGACAAGGTAGAGAGTTCCACAGGGTTGGTGCCAAGAAAGAAAAAGCTCAAGAACCAGATGTCTTCAGTCAGACCTTGGGAATCTCCAGCAATCCCTCATTGGCGGAGCCGAGGTGGTGGAGGGGGCAGTAGGGTACCAAGAGATCTTGCAGGTAGCCGGATCCCTGGTCATGTAGGGCTTTGAAGGTTAGCAAGCCAACCTTAAAGGTGATCCACCACTGAACAGGCAGCCAGTGCAGTTCGCAGAGCACAGGCATAATATGATTGGTCCTAGAAGACCCAGTCAGAAGCCTGGCTGCCGCATTCTGCACCAGCTGCAAGTGATGGATATCATCCCCTGGTAGCCCTAGGTAGAGGGAACTGCAGTAATCAAGATGGGTAGTGACAAAGGCATGGACCAATGTTGGAAGATCATCCAGAGGAACCAGGTGTTTCACCCGAGCGATATTCCTAAGATGATAAAAAGATGATTTAACGATAGCTAAAACCTGAAGCCTTAGAGTCAAATCATTGTTGAAAATAACACCCAGGTTTTGCACCCAGTCTGAGGTAGTGAGCTGTGTACCACCAAGCAACAAGCCTGATGGTTGTCCAGCCCCCAGATCCACCCCCCAGATGACCTGGGTCCACTACCAACACTTCAGTCTCAACCAGCTGGAGCTCATCCAGATTCTGATCTCAATAAGGCAATTATTTAGTACAGAAAGTGCATCATTCTGACTGGGCAGAAAGGACATATACAGCTGAGTGTCATCTGCATAGCAGTGGAAACTCAGACTGTATCACCTGATGATATCTCCCAATGGCAGTATGTACACTGCAAACAACATGGGGGCAAAAATGAGCCCTGTGGCACCCCACAGAGCAGGGAGTGAGTACTAGAGGAGCAAATTCCAGTGGCAACTTTCTGAGACCTGCCCATGAGGAATGAGTGGAACCATTTGAGGACTGTACCAGACAGCCTACAAAAGAGCCACAGGCGCTCCAGTAGCACACCATGGTCGACAGTGTCAAATGCAGCAGAGAGATCAAGAAGGAACAGAATAGTGCATGCCTTTCGACCTCTAGCCATTAGGAGGTCATTCAATACCTGGACAAGAGCAGTCTCCATGCTATGCTTCTTCCTGAAACCAGATTGGAGAGAATCATAAACATTGTATGTTGTAAGATGATCATCCAATTGCAACGCAACCACCTTTTCAATAACCTTACCAACAAATGGCAGGTTAGAGATAGGCCGGTAGTTAGCTAGACAGCCTGGATCCAAGGAGGATTTCTTAAGGAGTGGTCAAATTACCACCTCCTTGAAGGAATCAGTAAAGACCCCACTCTCCAAAGACTTTCAGACAAATTCAGCTAGGATCAGGCAGTTAACATCTACACATCCCACTAAAAGGGGTGTAGAGCCCAGATCCAAACTACAACTTGTAGGGCACAATGTTTGGATGGTCTTTACAATGTCCATGAATACTAGAAGGTAGAAATATGACCAGACTGACTGAGTGCATGCCACCTCCTGTCGATCACTGCAATCCCTCATAGAAGAGACCAGAACGATGCCAGACCTGATGCTGGCAACCTTGTCTTCAAAAAATCGAACAAACTCCTCGCATCTTAGCTGAGAAAAAGCTTCTCTGTGCTGGAGACAGACTGGATTGCACAATCTGTCAACAGTCCGGGAAAGCTGAGCTGGTCGATTTTGCACAGCAGAAATCTCCCTGGACAGGAATTCTGCCTTCTTATGGGTGATTTCTGATTGATAGCTATCATAATGTGCCATCAACCTAAGCCCGTCAGCATCATGGCTGGACTTCAGCCAGGCTCTCTCCATCCTTCGGCCAACTCGCCTCAGCTCCTTCAAGAAGCAGTCAAACCAACGGCTGCTTGGGCGAAGGGTGAGAGGTCGAACATGAACAGGAGCAATCTTGTCCAGAGCATCTCCCACTGTCTTATTGTAGGCTAGTACAAGATCATCTGGACTCATGCATTCACCTGACAAGCCCGATAGGTCCAGCACCACTGATAAGTTGCCAGGATTAATCCCCTTAATGGGCGGTACTGAAACATCTCCGCAGGGGCAGACCTATTGGGGGGGGAACCTGAAGCTGAACCTTATGGTGTGATGGTCAGACCGGCTGACTGGTTCCACCCCCAAATCAGCTATCTCCATACCCAAAAGGAAGATCAGATCCAACGAATGACCCCCTACATGGGTCGAGGAGGTAACTACCTGTGTAAGACCCAGCATCATCATCAGCTGGAGGAGATTTTGACCAAAATACAAGAGTTCATCATCGACCCAGGCATTGAAGTCCCCAGAACAATCCATCTGGGGGGCCTCAACACCATGTCGACGATGAAGTCTGCTAACTCCTGGAGGATTTCTCCTCCATCTCCTGGTGGACGGTAGATAAGGAGAATCCCGCAGCCTACACCCTCTCCCAGGATATATTTGAAGGATCTGGTACTTCCCAATGGCACATCCACAAGGCCCAGCTCAGTCTTAAACATAATGGCCACACCCCATGCCCCTACGATCCAACCTTGGACGGTGTATCACCGAGAACCCAGCTGGAGTTGCTGAAGCCAATACAGGGCCTGCATTTTCATCCAGCTAGGTCTAGGTGATGCTAGCCAGATCAGTTGATCCAACAAGATCAGCTATAATAGCTGTCTTGTTTTTAATAGATCTGGCATTGCATAACACTGCCAAGGCAGGATGAGCCATCAGGGAAGACCTTGGCACCTGCCCGCTAATGTCGGAGCCCTTGGGTATGGGGACAAGTCAAGGAGAACCTCTTTCCTGACTCCATTTCACCCCAGGGCATCTCCTTTACTCAATGACCCCAATCTGCCTTTCCCCACTCCTGTCCCCCACCAGGCCCAGATCTCCCCCTTCTCTTACACCCCTTAAGTATACCCAAGGCACAACACCTAAAATAGGTGTCAGACAATAATGGGGGGCATTCAAAGGGACATAGTTCTCTGAGCCTGGTGGGGGAATAGTGCCTGACATCACTAGACCTCCCGAACACATTATAAAACACAAATAAAGAAAACTAAGTAAACTAAAATCAAGACCCACCCCCAAATAATTAACTCAATAACAACAAAAAACAATCCCAACCCAACCAGGATTTAAAACCCTGGCCAACAATCAAGGATTAAGACAAGCACAGCTCTGAATTATTAATGTCCAGTAAAGTATGATATAATGTATTTGCCAAGTCATTTAGAGTTTAAACAAGGGTAGCTCTCACCTAACCCTTGCAAGAATGTCCAAGGAGTGGCCCTCACACTGCCAGAGAAAGTGAGTTTAATAAATATTAAAAACCATAGAGGCTCTCTCACTGCCTCTGGGAGTAAAATTATTCTAGCACCTGATGATAGATTTGGTCCAGAATATAACAGAGCAACAGAGCGAGGAGGTCCTCCAGTGGGCTCCTGGGAGTCAGATCTTACATTATGTTAAAGCCGTTCTTCTTACAGCAGTTTTCTTTTGGCATTTCAATGAGGTTTTGAACCTAGTGGCATAACTTAGTCATTTGGTAATTCCATAATTTGCACTAGAGGTACAAACAACTCAGCTCTCTGCATCCCTTTCCGTACAGCCACACAAGGCCAATGGTCCTACAAATACTGGCCACCACTTTGGCTTAATGCGCTTGACCTAGGCATCACAAAAGAGGACAAAATAGGCCGCTTTAAAGATGAAGTTTGAAGTTTATTGTTCTAGGAATTAAAGGAATTCTAGGAAGGTAAACTCCTAGTCTCCTCACCACAAACAGGAACTGTGACTGTGAGACTTGAACTCCCCCACACTCTCCCCTCCTCTTTCCTGCTACCCTCATTCTAACCTGCACTCTTGCCTCTCCTCTATTCTTGGTAACACTCCCCTAGTAGGCTCCAAGTCCCTGCCTCAGCACTTCCTCCCCAGTGAGTCTAGCCCTCCTTTATGACTGCACTCTTTAGCACTTAAAACAAAAGAACTGCTGCCCATCAAGTTCTCACCTCCTTGCATATAGTATTAGTTAATTATTTTACAGACTATATCATCCTCTGTTCTCTACCTGATTCACTCTATATCCTGTAGATTCTCAAGTTGTTCACTTAACAGCCTGTCAACCTAGCCTGCTTTAAATTATGTGTTTGTACATTTTTACTTATGTACTCCCTGTTATTGTAATTATGTCACCTCTCTAACCTGATGTACACAGGTTTTTCTAGGCATGGAACCTCCTTGTATCTGCTTATGTACTTGTAACTATTGTAAATGATGTTATGCCCATGTATTACTATGATGTGGAACCTCTGTAAAAGTGCCTTTGGCTCAAAGATACTTCCTAGAAATAAATAAATAAAAGTTTGTTAAATAGTTTTGCCCCAAATTTTTAACATGTCTTTTTTTGGACCCCACCTCATGAACAATGGCAGTGAAATTAGGCAAATCTGTTCTAAAAGGTGAATTCACTGTCACTGCACAAAATCACCTTTCAGGCAGGTGTTTTTTTTTTCTACCCTTGTTCATGAGGTGGGGCCATACGAAAGCTATGTTGAACATCTGGGGTAAAAATATTAAAAAACAACAAAGTTATGAGCCTACATTGAAATTTGTAAATGAGGCTTGTGACTTTGGTAATTTTCAATATTTTGACCTCAAATTTTCAAAATAGCCACTTCTTCACAGCACCTCATGAATGTGACAGTTGTCATTTTTCAGATCCTGGTAAAAATGTGTTTTTGTGTCTCAAAAAGGGATTTCACTGTCACTGCATGAAATCTCCTTTCAGGCAGGAGCTGGAAATTGCTTCCACCCTTTTTCATGAGGTGGGATCATGAAAAGACTATGTTGAAAATTTTGGGTGAAAATATAAAAAACAACAACAAAGTTATGAGCCTACATTGAAACTTATAATTATAACTATGGTAATTGTCAATATTTTGACCCTACATTTTCAACATAGCAATTTCTTCACATCGCCTCATGAATGTGACAGCTGTCATTTTTCAAATCCTGGCCAAAATGTTGTTTTGCACTTGTGACATGCAATCTCCTTTTGGGCAGGATTTGAAAATGTTCTCCACCCTTGTTCATGAGGAGGGCTCATAAGAAGGCTATGCAGGATCATAAGAAGGCTTTGCTGAAAAGCTGAGGTAAAAATTTGAGAAAACAACAAAGTTATGAGTCTACATTGCAATTTTTCAATGCAAACTTGTAACTGTGGTACTTTTCAATATTTTGACCCCGACATTTCAGCGTAGCCATTTTTTACACCACCTCATGAATGTGACAGCTGTTTTTTCTCAAATCCTACCCAAAATAAAATTTCAGCCAGTGTTTTATAGATGGCACCTGTCATGCCAAGAAGGGTTGGTTATAAAAAGATTATGTTCAAAATTTTAGGAACAAATGTGAAAAAAAACAATGTTATGAAGAAACAAATTGTTCCAACATTTACTCATAACTTCATTTTTTGCAGATTTTGGCCCCTAATGTTCAACACCAGTGGGAGACAAACCGAGGCCCATTATCGCCAGACTATTCAATTTTGCTGAAAAAGAAGCTATACAGGGGTATGCAAGAGAGCTTGGGGCACTACAATGGAGAGGTCATCGTATCATGATCTTTCAGGACTTTTTGAAGGAACTTGCAAACAAACAGAGTCTTTACAGAGATACGCCATAGATTACATGAATTGCAAATACCCTTTGCTCTCCGGTATCTGGCTATATTGAAAATTACAGTGAACGGAATTTCACATCAATTTGCCACTCCCAAGGCTGCACTTGATTATATTTCAGTGATCTGGCCTACCTCTGGCCCCTCAGAATCCTGTGCTGATGGTTTGAATCACTCTATTGACCAAGCACCGAGGAACCCCCAGAAGCCCAATTGCCTGGGTGCCCCGGGGCCTGGTCCCCACCGGTCTTTCAAGAATGGGCTGGAGCCCAGGAAACCTAAAGTTCAGAAGAGGCCTCCACAATCCCCACACTCTAAGAGAGATCACCCACAAGGGCACAGGCGAGAGGAGGCTGGTACCGAACAGAGTGTTAGCAGAGTGGAAGGCCAGGAAATCATGTATACCAGCCCCTACTTTTCAAAAACAGAGTTTAGCCACTTGAATCACTTCAGAAGGAGGACATACCAAGCGCTATGGAACCTTCCACTGATGAATGTAAAGGTTCAGACTCGGTGGGCACTGAGACCTCTTGGGCCAAGGACACTGAGGCCGCTTTCCCATTGCTGGACTTAGAACTGAAACCAGCGGCCTCTGCTGCACCACCAGTCCTTGAATCCATGATGCAACCACCTGAGGACATTAATTCAACTTGAACAACCATCTGACAGATGGTTCTCAGATAAGTACCCAAGGTTTTGTGTCTGAGGGCATTGGGGAGGATGTCGTCACTCACTAGGGGGTAGCACTTAAGGGGTCTAAAATGGAGCTGCTGTTACTTACAGTTATCCCTGATTGGGGCCCTAGTACCTCATGCTAGGCTGCTCTGTATACTTGCCAGGCCATCTGAGGGTACCCCCCGCTTCGATAGACACTTTACCGCGGAGATACTCTGTTGTATGTATGTGGGCCAATTGGCTTGAGAGTTAAAGCGTACAGGAGTTTATGAATATATTTAATATGCTGTTTGTCTTCAGAAACATTTGCATCTTTGTTGGTGCTCTTTTCATGGAGGTTGTGGGTCCCTCTTTGAACCTGCACCGCCTGGGTTATAGCTCAGCCAACCCGTGAGTATAGACAGTTGAAGCTGATCTTTACACTATTGTTTGGTTAAATACGCGTATCTGTTTGGTAACAGCTCCCTTTCGTTTTTGAGCTGGAAGCCAGCTACATAGTGGAAAGCACCTATTTTCCAGACGTACGCATTCCTCCCCCTTCCTAACTGAGTAAAAGCTCCTGGGATAACTCCTGCTAGGCTCTGGGGTATAGCTGTCGATACTTGTACATTGACTACAGTCTAACAGTTTATTACAGGCTTTTGTTAGTTACCCTAGCATTTGGTGGGTTTGGCCTAGAACTGGTGGTCTTTGCCACAGGCCCCACAGAAGTGAGAGGGTTTTCCATTCACTGTTCTCAGCTGGATAAGCCCCCCACCATTCTCATTATAGGATAAGTTTTGAGTGTTCTTTTTTTTTCCTTTTTTTTTCTGTGTACAGAGTTGTTTTAGATAGAGAAACACAGTGTGGGATCTCACATTAGGCTTATGGTGTGTTAGGTGCTCTAACTTTTACTATGCAAAGAAGTGCAAAATCATGCACATAGGGAAGAGAAACCCTGAAGCCACTTATAGGCTGGGAGGGGAGTTGCTAGCAGTCACAAAGGAAGAAAGAGACTTGGGCATCGTAATCACTGATGACCTAAAATCATCCAAGCAGACCTCTAAAGCAGTAGGTAAGGCTAGGGGGGTGTTAGGGTGTATTAGTAGGGGTATCACAAGTCGTAGAGGTAATAATCCCTCTGTACAAGACATTGGTTAGGCCCCATCTGGAGTACTGCGTGCAGTATTGGAGCCACACCTTCACAAGGACATTAACAAATTGAGGCAGTCCAGAGAAGGGCAGCCAAAATGGTGCAGGGACTGCATCAGAAGACATATGAGGACAGATTAGCGGAGCTCAATATGTATACCCTTGAGCAAAGGAGAGAGAGGTGATATGATTGAGACATTTAAACACCTTAAGGGCATAAACAAGGTGAAAAGAGTCTAACATGTTTAAATATAAGAAAAATAGCAGGACAAGAGGACACAGCATGAGATTAGAGGAGGCCGATTAAGGGGAATGTAGAAATTCTTTTTCACAGAAAGGGTGGTAGATGCATGGAATAGCTTACCACAAGAAGTGGTGGCTATGAATACAGTGCAGGGCTTCAAACAGGCATGGGATAGGCATAAGGGAGCAATACAAATGACTACGAATAGATAGGTCACTGACAGAGCAAAGGCCGATGGCACATTTATAAGGTAGAAAAAGAAATGGGCAGACTGGATGGGCCTTGTGGTCCTTATCTGCCGTCAACTTCTATGTTTCTATACTATGAGGGAAGGTATCCTTTTGGGTTTCTACCCTCAGTCTCTTAAGGATTATCTTACCCTAGTGGACCTACGTAGTACAGTCACACCATTGAATCTTCACATCCCCCCCCACAGTTAACCCCCTTTAACTAGCCGCTTGAGCGGGATAGTATGACAGACCTATTAGTGCACACTTGGAATGTATGGGGCTTAAATTCCTCTGTCAAAAAGAAAAAAGTTTTAACCCACTTGAAGCATCTTAAATCTCAGGTGGCATTTCTTCAGGAAACAAAACTCTCAGGAGAGGACCACACTCATCTGATTAAGGACTGGGTTGGACAACAAGTATCTTCCCACTCCACTACTAGAAAACACGGAGTAATAATTTTAATTCATAAATCTTTGCCTTGGACCCTCTCTAAGATGCTGTCTAGTGCTGATGGTAGGTGGGTTTTAGGAACCTATGATACCCCCTCAGGACCTATCACTCTCTGCAACCTTTACACCCCAAATGAAGATATGCCACAGTTTTTTCATGATATAGCACAGGCTATTTTGGAATTTACCCCCCTTCCTGCCCCCTCCTCATTGGAGGAGATTTTAACCTCTCATTAGTTCTGTCTCTGGACAGGAATGATGGAAGCAAAGAGACACACATTAAATGTATAAATGCTCTCCACCAAATGATTTTGGATCAAGGGCTATCAGATATTTGGAGACTTTTCCACCCCAAAACTAGAGATTATACTTTCCACTTGGAGCCCAACGCCTCCTACAGCAGATTGGACTTTTGGTTAGGATCCTCAGCAGTTATAGCTAAATCTCTAGATGCTACCATTCTCCCTAGAGTAATTTTAGATCACGCCCCAGTGCAACTTTTAATGCAATGGGACATAACCCTCCCCCATCCTGTCACTGGAGGTTAGATCCTATACTAATTAGGGACCCGATTTTATCCCATGGGCTCAGAATGAAGCTGCCCTTTTCCTAGCCCACAACCCGATAGCTGACACGTCTGCTGGTAACACATAGGAAGCCTTTAAGGCCACCATGCTTGGCAATATAATAGGATTTGCAGCAGCAAAAAGAAGGGAGTGGGAACTACATCTGACATCTCTAGAACAGAAATTGAAAGAGGAGGAAAGCCTTTTTAAGGCCACACCCTCCCCCACTCCGAATTCCCCAGTAGGTAAAGTTGTTCTAAAGCTGTGGTTTGAGATTAATCAGCTCCTTAATAGAAAGGCTGAAATAGCCATATTACGTTTACAACACTCTTTTTGGGAAGGTGGAGATAAAGCTGGCAAGATACTTGCTTATCAGCTTCATAAACGACAAGCTAGTACATATACTGATGGCCTTACGGATGTAGGTGGAACTCTGACCACAGTCCCCAAGGCAATAAATGATACAATGGCCGCCTATTATAAGACGTTATACACTTCCACTCATGGCCATCTGAACAAGGAGATATAACCCTTCCTCCAATCCTGTCGACTCCCCAAACTTACTGACCAACAAGCTCAGTTGCTTGAGTCCCCAATATCCACAGAGGAGGTTAGTACTGCAATTAAGTCCCTCAAGCTGGGCAAATCCCCTTGAAATGATGGATACACTGCAGATTTTTACCAGGCTCTAGCACCCACTCTCACTCCACTGTTAACGGCAGTATTTCAAGATATCGAGCTCAGAGGTGCTCTCCCGCCTCACTAAGAGAGGCAACTATTGTACTCATCCTGAAAAAAGGCAAGGACCCCACCAAGCCAAGCAATTATTGACCAATATCCTTGATTAATATTGATAGTAAGCTTTATGCCAAAATCTTAGCAACCAGGCTAAATCCCCTCCTGCCAAGTCTCATACATCCATCCCAAGTGGGTTTTATCCCCAGGTGACACAGCTCTGATCATTTGAGGACATTAATGAATCTCATCCACATAGCAAAATATCTCCCTACCCCTGCTGCAGCAGTCGCAGTGGATTTTGAAAAAGCTTTCAACGCCATTGAGTGGGACTATTTATATTTGGCTTTGGCATCATTTGGAGTTGTCCCCAAATTCCTGTCAAGAATTCAAGCTATTTACACATCTCCCTCAGCTAGAGTTAACACGAATGCCATACTCTCCAGCCCTATTCACCTTGAACGGGGAAAAAGACAAGGCTGCCCATTGTCCCCCCTTCTTTTTGTTTCGGCAGTGGAGTCTCTAGCTCTGGCACTCCATAGTCACCCAGGTATTAATGGTATCAAAGTGGGTAATACAGAATACACTTCCCTTATGTATGCTGACAATTTGCTTCTCCCCTTGGTAGACCTGCAAAGATCCACTCCTCCATTATTGGAGTTGTTGGATTTATTTTCCCAATATTCAGGACTTAAAATGAATCAGGCCAAGATGGAGGTACTCCCCTCGAATGGGAAATCTTCCCAAGAGATAGCCCAGACCGTAGGCCTTATGTGGGCACCTAAGGGGATCACATATCTGGGTATTAAGCTCACATCTTCTTTAGATACTCTCTGGCAGACAAACATTTAACCCCTTCTTAGCTCTCTAAAAATGGAGTTTGATAGATGGAAACCTCTACAAATGATGCTGGCAGGCAAAATTGCTGCAATTAAAATGGTTTCTACACCCAAGATTTTTTATCTGCTAATGCATATCCCTATTCTCCTCCCTAAACAATGGTATCTGGCTTTGGATAGGCTTATTGGAGATTTCCTATGGGAAGGCAACAAACCCTGATTTAGCAGTGCCCAACTGAGATCTCATTGGAGCAAGGGAGGGTGGAGACTTCCATGGGCAGAAGGGTACCAGCAGGCATTCCTTTTGGCACAGTTAATGGGCTACACCCCCTAACATCACTATCCCCACAATGGGTATGTATAGAGCTTTATATTACTGAGTCAGTACATTTCTCATCCCTTTTGATGCCCCACAGGGCTCATATAGCTATCCCCTTTGTCAGAGGTAGGTTCATTTACACGTCTCTATCTGTTGAGGCAGCCAGGTGCAATTGGCTGGGTGTCCACAAAAGAATGAACCAGACTCCTCTTTTCATGTCCTACACCCCTCTATGGTTTAATCCAGATATTACTGTTGATGCACAATGGGTATATTGGAAATCCTGGGCAGACAAGTGTATTCTCATTTTAAAAGACCTGCTAGACCCCACTCTTAAGACCCTCTATACATTTCAATCCCTTCAGCGTATCTGGAACCTTTCTCGTACAAACTTTTGGAAGTATCTTCAGCTCAGGGCAGCACTCAGGTATATATTGCACCCTTCGAAGCCCCAAACATACAACTCAGAGCTACATATCTGGATACAACATCCGAAAGGTCTAGCAGTGCGCATCTATGCTAAACTAAGAGATACCCTTCCCCAATATTCTGAGAGGGTGAGACTCAAGTGGGAAAAGATGCTCCAGACCCCTATCTCCTCTATATCCTGGGAACAGTCCTGGAGAGGTACCCATAAATGGCTGATGGATGCTAAGTCTAGATTATTGCAGAACAAAATAGCCCACTCTTGGTATAAATCACCAGCTCTGCTTTATACTGCTAAGATTCTGGAGTCTGACTCTTGCTGGAGATGTCAGGGCTCAGGAGCGGATATTCTGCATATACTCCGGTCTTGTCCACAATTGAAATCTCTGTGGCAAGGCATCCATGATACTGCATGCAAAGTGTTAGAGAAGAAGCTTCCTTTTAGTCCACTTTTTCACATCTTGGGTATCCGAATGGAGCTCCCACAAATGACCCCTCATGAGACTAGATGGCTGGCATTGATCTCGCTTCAAACTAAGAGAGCTCTATTATGCAAATTAAGGTCACCTCTGATGCCCACAGTGACGGAGGTGTTAGTATCTCTTTCTCTTTAGCCAAATTGGACAGGATTTCACACCTGCAGAAGTACCAAATGTCCAAATTCAATCAATGTTGGACCCTTTACCTTAACTTCCTGAAGCTTCAGAACTCGAACATCCCGAAGGATGGTATTGGTTGACTTCTCTTACCACTGGCTGATATAGCTATATATATATATCCCATGATATCATACAAGTTGGGTGGGTTGTATCCCCCATAGGAAATCTCTGATGGGCATATGGCCTTGTGAAGACATACATTAGGCTCTAGTACTTTTAAGATGCCTAACCCCCCCCCCACCAGGCCTTGGAGTGAGCTTGGTGGGTCATCACAGCTCTCTAAATGGTCTCATCTCAATAATACACTATATGAGGTCAACATCTTTGGGTAGGAATGGCAGCCTGTCAGATATGAAGTTACTGCTGCTATAGTTAATTATATTTTCTTATTTTACAATAATTAATTTGTTCTAGGAGATTGCTAGTCATGAACCTTGCATTGATTAGCTTTGCTATCCCCACTAGTTATGTTACCCCATGTTCTTTGTCTCTTCCCTCTTTCCCTTCCTTATTTGTCTCCCCACCCCTTTTTCCTCCCCTATCCTCCCCATTTTGTTTCCCTGGAGTGTTGAGTACAGTAACACTGTATTGCCAATGAGTTTTTGATCTGCTGTTTCCTCCACTCTGTATATCTGTATTTGTTGGAAAACAATAAAAGATGTTGTTACAAAACTACATTGAACTGCATTCCTAATTTCCTCAGTTCCAGGTCCGGTGTTGAAGAGTGAAGAGGTGCCTCCAGTCCAGAGAGGATTACAGCATCAGACCCCCCAGTAGGTAAGTAAGGGGTGAGGAGTATGGGTGGTGGATGTTGAGTCGGAGGTTTGTGGGGAAGGGCATCAATGGCAGTGGGTCGGTAATGCTAACAGACATCAATGGACAGTTTTCTTTTTTACAGGATGTATAAAAATTAAAAAAAAAGACTATGAGGAATGTTTTTCTTTATTTCAAGTAATGACACTGAGGTTTGGCCACCCCAGTGGTGGTGTTATGTTTGGCATCACTTGGAGTGGACTCTCTGGTGTTGCACAGTGAAAACAGGCAGGTTGGGGGTACTAGCTGGCACTGGGGAATGGGCACCCCAGTGTCAGAAAATTAAGAAGGAATGGGTGGAAGAGATTATTTTTATATTCGGAAGGGAGGACTACAACAGGCTGATCATGATGCTAATCAGCTCTGCTTGCTATGCGGCATTGTGCTTATCAAAGGAAAGAACCACCCTATGATTTGGGTGGCTCTTTTCTTTGAACCACATGAAGTTTCCACCCAGCAAGACCAGAAGAGTGCCATGATCAGTTTGGCTGATGATTGGTCTGACACTGTTCAGCCCCTTGCAGACTGCCCTGCATTGGGCTGACAGTGACACACCTCTCAAAATCCACTATCATACCAATATGTTCACTTTGGCAAGTGCAAGGGTGAACATAAAGAAGGCCACTATGGTGATCTAAGGAGGTGGCCATGAAAGTAAAGGAAAAAGTGACTTTCAGGAGCTACAAATAAACTCATAGACAGGAGGATCGGGAGAGAACCAGGTAAAATGGGGAAGCAGAGAGGACAGTTAGGCAAGCAAAAAAACAGAGGAAAGGACAGACAAAGAACTGGCAGAAAAGAATAAGTCTTTCTTCCGGTACATACTGTAAGTGAGAAGTAGCCAAGGGCTGGGCTAGTGAGGATAAGAAAGTTGGTAGATGGTAACTGCACAGGAAAAATCTGACATCCTGAACAGATACTTCTATTCTGTCTTCACAGTGGAGAGGGAGGGAGATGGATGGACCAGCAAAAAGAAGCAGGAACACAGAATGGGGAAGATAAACACAAGTCTATTTACAGAGGAAAGAGTCTTGAAGGGACTTGAAAACTTGAAAGTGGACAAGGCCATGGGACCAGACGAGCTACATCCGAGGTTGCTAAGGGAACTCAGGAAGGTGCTTGCTGCACCACTGGCAGCTTTATTCAACATATCACTGGAAACAAGAGAGGTGCTAGAGGATTGGAGGGGTGAAAATGTAGTTCTGCTCCATAAAAGTGGCAGCAGGAAGGAGGTCAGCAACTGCAGACCAATCAGTTTCACATTAGTGGTGGGGAAATTAAGGGAAACGCTGTTTAAAGAAAGGCTAGTTGAACATTCTGAAACCAGAGGATTGCAAAACCAAAGACTGCATGGATTCATAAGAGGGGAGATCATGTCCAATGAATCTGATAGATTTCTTTGACTGTATGACCAGGGAATTAGATCAAGAAAGGGCAGTGGATGTGGCCTATTTGGAATTCAGCAAAGCCTTCAACACTGTACCCAATAGGGAACTGTTAAATAAACTGGATAGACTGGGAGTGGGAGCCACATTTGTTAATTGGGTAAAAATGTGGTTAATGGATAGGCACTAGAAGGTGGTGGTAAATGGCATTCACTCAAATGAGGGAAGAGTGGCCAATGGAGTGCCACAGGGTTCATTATGAGGGCCCAGTTCTGTCAATATCTTAATAAGTGACATTGCAGAAGAACTTGAAGGGAATGTATGCCTTTTGCAGATGACACCAAGATCTGCTGCAGGGTAGATATCCAGGAGGAGGTGAAGAAAATAAGAAGGGACCATAGAAAACTTGAATAGTGGTTAAAGGTATGGCAGTTAGTGTTCAATGCCAAAAAGTGTAAAATCTTGCAATTAGAGCATAAAAACCCAGGAGATGAGTATGAAATGGGAGGAATACCTGCGGTCACTATAAAGGAAAGGTACCTAGAGGTTATAATATCTGATTATCTTAAAGTCACAGGGCAGTGTGACAAGGCAATGGGCAGGGCCAGGGGATTGGTATCACAAGCAGAAGAAGGGAGGTGCTATTACCACTGTATAGATCACTGGGGAGACCACATCTGGAATATTGTGTACAGTTCTAGAGGCCACATCTCAGAAAAGACACTGACATGATAGAGGAAGTCTAGAGAAGGACAGCAAAAATTGTACATGGGCTACATGAGAAAACATATGATGAGAGGCTGATGGATCTCAATATGTACACCCTGGAGGAGCGGAGGAAGAGAGGGGACATGATAGAGACCTACAAGTACCTCAAGGGAGAGAACAGGGGACAGGTGGAGGGTCTGTTTCAAATAAAAAAAGTGCAACAGAAAAGGAGGGCATGAAACCAAGCTAGAAGGGGGAAATTTAAGAGGCATGTGAGGAAATACTACTTCACTGAAAGAGTGATGAATGCCTGGAACAGCCTGCCACAAGAGGTAGTAGGGGCAAAACTTGTGGGTGGTTTTAACTCATTCCTTCCTGATGACGCCATATGGCGTCATAAAAAAAATACCTCTTTTTCCTGATGACGCCATATGGCGTCCTAAATCATGTGCTGTAGTGCCTGATGACGCCAATTGGCGTCCATATCATTCTCTTGGTGTAGCTCAAGCATTTGTTTACATTTGATGAATTGAGTTGTACCAGCTAATAGAGGACATCGTACCCTTACTGATTTTACCTAATATAATATGCGTTCCCATTGGCTATTTTTGAGAAAACAAGCCTTATTACATAAATAAATAAATTTACTATTTTTTGCATGTGCTATGAAAAATGTATTATGTTCATTCTGCCATTAGTTTGTATTGTAACAGCAAATCATCTTGTTTTAGTGTAACATGTTAAGCTGATCAGGTTGACACTATAATTAATTTCATAACTTACTGTATATTTTTTTTATTCGAGCAATCCAATTGGCTGTCACCACTTTGGTGTATTTTTTTGTCTTTTGGGGTATTTTTCTACAATAACATGTTGTCACTGATATCATGATTGTTATAACTATTAGTCCATTTATACCACTAAGTGAGCTGAATATTTCTGTAGTTAAAAATCGAGCTCTGTGATTGGTCGGATTCTCTGACATCATCAATTCTGAATTTAATTGGTATAAAGGGATTGTCTTAGATGCAGGCACCATCCCTCTGATGAAGCCTTAGTTGTCGAAGCACCAGGGAACCTGCACACAGATCTTTTGTTGTGCCTTCCACTGTTCTATTCAATGTGTGTGCCTGAAATGTTAGACTAAATCCTTATTTAGCATTCAAGCAAGGACTCGTATTTTTTTACAACCATCACTGGAGGGAAAGTGGCTCTCTGGGCTCTGGAGTGTACAGTGATTTTTTCTTTTTTGATGTTTCAGTTAGTGGTGCGCCCTCACATGCCCCTAGCTCTGTAGTGCGTCACCATTTGGTCATATTGATCCTCACTGTTGCCATGCTTGCTCTATGCTTATTGTACACGTCACTATTTCCATTAACCAGTCAGAGCACACACTGGTGCAGGAAGAGCATGGCGACTGGAAATTTAGTTTCAAGATGGAGTTGCTGCTCTTATCCTAAAATACTCACTTCATTTCGGTGCCAAAACCTCGATTTGTAATCTGTATTTACTTTATTTGTTTTATTTTATTTATGATAAAAGTTTTCATAGTTGTTACTTTGTTCATTTTGGGATAATTTCTGGTCATCCTGTGTGATCACATCTTATGGATCCGGCTGGCATTCCTGATGGGAGAGAGTGTTTCTTGTGCATGTACTAGATGAGGTCACGTGAATTCAGCACCTTTTGTTACTTTTTAGAGAGTTTATGTTCGGATTATGGCTATATTAAAATCTATGTGGCATGTTGCTCCCTGCGTTATGGATGATAAGTGGGTTAGGGTCAGTAGCATGTTTGTCTCATGCTCTGCACTTGAGTTTTCTCCCTAATACACAGTTGCTGATTGTTGAAAATGAAAAAATAATGGTGTTGCCTTCAACTTATCTGGCATCAGTCCAGCCCCAATCTCTGATGCATTGTAAAGGCCAAATCAGTTTTGAATTCCTCCACAGTCACTGGCGTTGTCCATCGACTCATATGACATCAGTCCAGACTGAACCTCTGATGCACTGTAAAGTGTTCTTCAGGTTAAAATCCCTCCACGGCCACTTGTAAGAACTAGCTCCTTACCATTCATCAGTCGAGCCCCAAACTGTAGTGAACAGTGAAGTACATTTTAGGTTCAGATCCCTTCTCAACTGATGGTGTTGTCCATCGACTTGCCATGCATCAGTCTAGACCAATCCCATAATGCACTGTGAAGTGCATTTCATGTTCAAAATCCTCCACATCCACTGGTGTAGTCCATCAATTCATATGACATCAGTTCAGCCCCAATCTGTGATGCACTGTAAAGTATTCTTCAGGCTCAAATCCCTCCACAGCCACTTGTAAAATCTATCTCCTTATCATGCATCCGTTGAGCTCCAAACTGTAGTGAACAGTGAAGTGCATTTCAGGTTCAGATCCCTCCACATCCAATGGTGTTGTCCATTGACTGATCTGGTGTCAGTCCAGCCCCAACCTCTACTGCACTGTAAAGCGCTGATCAGGTTCAAATCCCACCAGAGTCACTGATTTAGTCCATCTGTTCATCAGTCTTCAGTCCAACCTTTATCTCTGACACTCTGTGATGTGCATTACTGATACGGATCCCTCCTCAGTCACCATGGTGTAGTCCATTGTGCACATCAAGATTCATTCCAACACTACCCTCAGATGCACTGTAATGTTCTATTCAAGTTCGATTCACTCCACAACCACTTTAGTCCCTTGTGCTCATAATGCTTCAGACCATCCCTTACCTTTGATGCGCTGTGATGTGATCAGTGCCAGTGTATGACTTATACAGTCCATTCAAATGAAACATAGCACACAGTACAGATGTGCACCAGTAAGCATCACTCCATGGTGCAGGCATACCCACACTCCTTCCCACCCACACAGTGTGCCCTACTGAATGCTGCAACATATCACATGTGTATGCAGGCAAACCATGTGACACAGCACATAGTACACAACCTTTACAGGTGCCCATATCATCACCCTGTATACCCACAATGTTTCTGCATGGCATATGAACACCATTACCAGGTGCAGGCAGCCCCACCTGCTTCCCTACAACTGAGTATACCCCAAGGATGGGTGCCAATTCATGATGCAAAATGACTGCAGTGCCTATGAGCATCATTCCTTGGTACAGGCACACCCACCCTCTTCCGCATGATACAGTATACCCCAAATTACCAGTGCCTTTTCAGCAATTTCATCATCCTATATGTATACCCATAATGTATCTACAGTGTCTGTTAGCACCATTATTACATGCATACAGCCCCTCTTATTTCCCCAGAACATATGAAGTGCATCTGAGCCTGTATTATGAATGCAGGACCCCCCCCAACACACAGTGCTTCATCATACAGTCATTCCCTCACCTTAAACCATCCCATAATACAACCCCCAAAAAATAAACTATGCCAGGAAATTAAATAATACACAGATTTATGTAACATGATGTTTACTGAAAGTCTGTGAACCTTTACATGAACAACATCATGCTTCATTTACAGCATGATAAAGTGAACAGCACAAATAAAATACAGTTTCCTATTCTTATTATGGGATTTTATTACAAAAATAAAATAAAATAGTTTATTTCAATGAAATTAGAAATTTTAACTACAGCACATATGCAATTAATCATAGAGAGACCTCCAGCACTAACAAATGTCTCCATTTCCTGTGTCAGCTCACTGACCCACACTGGAAGCGTTCTTCCTGTTTACATCACTTGACCTCACACAGCACTTACTTCCTGCACCACTTCCTGATATGTACTTCTAAGGTACTGTGTAAATATGTTCTTACTAAACTAGGGGAAAAACAAAAAAATTGATAATCAGATTCATAAACTAAAATCAGTGAGTAAGAAGAATTAAACACTGCAAAAATTCCAACCAGTGGAGTGGAACAAAAAACTCAAACTGTAATAACAAGAGATTCATGTATTGATTTCTGACTAAAAAAATGGTTAAAAACTTGCAAAATTTATATTTAGACAATGACAGATGTTTATTGTATATTTTTAACAATTTTAATCAGCAATTTTACAGAAATTTAATAGTTTTGCATGACTAAGTAAACAGAGCATAATTATATTTAGATAAAATCATCAGAATTTATTAAAATATGAAAACAACCTTACACAACATTAAATCCAGTTAAATAGACATTACCAAACCTCACTCATTTTCAAAAACCTTTTGTCCTGAAAAACTTTTCTTTTTACAGTTTTAAAATTGGATGTATGGTTTTTAAGATATGTAGGTTTAAGCACAGTGTGTTTGTATGAATGCTGCAGATCTAAAACCCCTTCAGGCACACAGGTGTTCTAGCAGCAGGCAGAGGCTACCTGAACATTCTAAATGACAATAGGATAGAATGAGTTAAACATGTATGGGCTAGACATAGGGGAATACTAGTAAATAAAAAGGGGGTCTTGCTGGAGACCAGTTATTCATTTATTTATTCCACATAAAACCCTTTAGGCACAGCCTATTTACAAAGAGCTTAGTCGGTGACAACAGTAACACAGCAAGTACAGGGGATTGTATGTAGACAGTACAACTCTGCAATACAGTAACAGAGCAACACTTTACAATATAGTAAATAAGGTTACAGGTAAGATAAGAGACAACAGTAAAACAGATAGTGCTGTCCCTGCAAAGTTTGTGACAAAAATTATATAATTATACAAATTGTTCAGCCACAGCCAAAAGCATGGGCATCAAGGAACAAACAATATAATTCAGGTTGGCCTAAAAGAGCGACAGCAAAAAGTCAGCAGAAATAGCAGCAAATTCCAGATGGAGACAGTGAAGAGAAGAGTTGGGATTTAAAAAGGCTCAAGGTGCTGTCAGTTTTAAAGGAGGGAGGTAGATCAATCCCTAGTTTGGCAAATCTGTGGGAAAAGCAAGATTGGCTGGGTGAGGTTTTCCTACGGGGAAGTAGCAGACAATGTTGTTACACTCCCCTAGTGGGATATGTTTGTTCGACAAAGCACAACAAGGACTGGAGGTCAGGGAACAGTGAGCCCTAAAGAGCTTTTCTACCAGTGTCTAATGTGTGATAGAGCAGTTTAGAGTCAAGATTGAGCCAATTAAGACTACTATACAGCACACATGCATGCATGTCACGTTTTAGGCTGAGGGTAAAGTGGCAAGCTCTGTTAAGAAGATTCCTGACTATTGAAAACTCTTCATCATTTGCAGATCCATAGACAGTGATCCCATAGTCAATGATGCTAGTGATATAGCTCTTCACCATTACATTTCTTGATTTCAGGCAGGAAGCTATTCCTATGTCAGAAAAGAAGCCCATGTCTAGAGTAGACCGTTTTGACTAGAATGTCGATGTGAGCCGCAAAGGACAAGGTCGAGTCAAGGGTAACCCCAAGATACCTAAAGGTGTCAACCTGGTCAAGGGCGGGTGCCAGAAGTGGAAGTAATGTTTAGTGCTACAGAAGAGGGGATTTTTATGGAAGACAAAGACCATACATTTTGTTTTCTTGGTATTCATTATGAGTAGGTTGGCAGTGAACCATTTTTGCATGCCATCAGAGTCGGATTGAAGTTTACTTTGCAGGTTCGCCATGTTCCTATCTCTAGAGAAAATGACTGCATCTTCAGCACAGAGCAAGATGTGTGAAGACTTGCAGACAGGCACTCCATTAATCAAGAGACATAAGCGATGGGGTCCAATGACTGACCCTTGGGGAACTCATACAGTAACTGGTCAAGTATTCAGTAAT
This sequence comes from Neoceratodus forsteri, assembly GCA_016271365.2. Lineage (NCBI taxonomy): Eukaryota > Metazoa > Chordata > Ceratodontiformes > Ceratodontidae > Neoceratodus > Neoceratodus forsteri. The sequence continues at coordinate 807,950,188 of CM057451.1, read as the reverse complement.
GCATTGTGACATTTAACCACTTTGGTTCTCCCAGCAAGGTAGTGTCTGAACCTGGAGACAACATCAGGAGAAAGGCCAAGGTTAAGGAGTTTCTGGCAGAGGAAGGCATGGTTTACAAGGCTGAAGGCCTTGGTGAGGCCTATATATACATATGGACCAGCAATGTCTCCCCTATATAGGGCACAGTGTAGTGAATATGTGAACTCCAGTAGTGCAATCATTGTGCTGTAGTTTTTCCTGAAGCCATATTGCTCCTCAGCAGGAAGCCCATAATTATTCAGGTAGATAGTGAGCTGATCATTAACAGCCTTCTCTAAGATTTTCAATAGTGGGGGAAGAATGAAGATAGGGCGATAATTAGCAGGGAGGTTATTAACACCTCCTTTATGAACAGGGGTTACAGTATACAAGCTTTTTTCCAGAGCTCAGGGACTTGTCCAGAGGAGATGGACATGTTGAAGATAATTTTAAGGGCAGGTGACTTCCCTAGTGACTAGCGTGAGGAGCTTCATATCGATTTTGTCTGGACCAAGCTGAGTAGTAAGTCTGGACCTAGTTAGATAGGTGAACACTTCCTTCCATATCAGCCTTTTAAACCAGAACATAGGCCTGAGTGGGAGGTCAGACAATTCCACACCAGAGGAGGGGAAAGTGGGAGGGTCCAGTATGTATGAGGCTAGGTCACAAAACATGGTATTGAGTTAGCAATATTTTTGTCCCCTTCAATTGTGGAGCTACTAACCAGGATGGAGCAGGGCAGGGGTTTCTTAGTATTGCCTAGGATATCGTTACTACTACTCCAAGGATGCTTAGAGTGGTTGAGGAGGTTTTCAGCTGGGATTTGTTGTAGGCAGCTTTGGCTTCCTTAATGCAGGCTTTGAGAAAGTTCCACAACTTCTTGTACCTCTGAAGGCATTTTGGGTGACCAAGCTCTTTGTACAGAGTCCAAGCTCTGCCCCACTCCCATGACAATGGTTTAATGGCAGGGGTGTACCAAGCCTGTGAGTTGCTTTTCCTATGCAGAGTCTTGTAGGGGGCAACAATGTTACAGATTCTGTTAAACTGGAGTATGAAATACTCTAGAGCAGCATTCACATCACGGGTGTTAAGAAGGGCCAATCAAGCTGTTGGAGTAGTGCACAGATGTAAGGGAGCCTGAGTGTTTGAAACACTCGGGCTTTGACAGAGAAGGGTTCACCTTTAGTAACCTTAGCTGACCATCTGCAAGTGACCAGGGAGTGGTTGCTAAGGAATTCTGGGAGGACAGTGGTGGAGACTGGTCTGTCAAGGTGACTGACTAGGATTCAGTCGAGCATGGTGGAGGTGCATGTTTTATAGTTCACCCAGGTTTGGGTGGAAATGGTGAGGGTTAGAAAGACATTGGCAAGTTTGTCCATGTAGGCCTAGCAATTACTAGACAGAGTACTGCAGCTGACATTACCCAGGACAATCTTTTTATGATGTGATGATAGGCTTGAGATTATGTTGATGACATGGTCAAGGCCATTGCCAAGATTTTTTGGTGGGATATAAACTACAAAAAGGTAGAAGTTCTTCTATTTTTGGGCCCAGGCTTAAGTTTACCACATGGAGTTCCCATCCATTGGGTACAGGTGGGAAGGTGAGTTATGGTCTGCTGGACAGAATAGGTAGGGAAGAAAACTGGGCTGACTGAGTGGGCCAAGCAGTCCTTTTCTGTCGATAAATGCTATGTTTCTATGAATTATCCCACTAGTGTTTGCCATCTGTAAATTCAGCCTTCATTAGATCTCTCTGAATAAGAAGTTACTTAAAATCACAGCTCTACTATCGTAAACTTAATATAAAGCAATTCTTTTTGAATTACTGGTCCTGGACACATCACTTTCACAGGGACAGGAAACATTATAGGAAAAATAAGAGCAACAAAAAATGCAAAGATGAAGATCCCCAGGAGCCACAAAACTAGCAAGCAAATTCAGAAAAAAATCCTTACAGCAAAGGGGAGGACACACTAGGACTACACCTACAAATCAAAACAGTCTGCACAACATCTGTTTTGTAAGTTTTGACTTTTGTCCCCCTTTAATTCACTGGGCAGTTTGATAGTCAGTCCGTATTCGAGTGACAGTCAGATAGACCCTTCCAACAGATGGACAGGCAGACTGAGTCAGTTAGGAAGCTGTCTGCTGCTATTAGACTGAACAATTTTTAAAACACTGTCTCAGTCTGCCAGAAGCTAGAGTAGAGAGTAAACTTATCATCTACAAGGGCAAGCCAGCACAGAGCAGAGACTTTGAAGGGAGAATTGCATCTATGCTGCCACATAGAGGGAAAACTGACAATCACAAAAACAGAAAGAGAGAAGACAGAGTGAAGCTGCAGCTGAAGACATGAATCTGTAAGAGAAAGCCACCCAGAAGCTGAGCCTCGTGTAGCTGAGAGACATTTTCCCTGATCAGACCTATGGGTCTCCAACTGTGTTACTGTCAACTGGGTCTAAAGTCACCATACCAGTCTCCACAGCAAGGTGATTGCCACAACAAAGGGGGTTGTCTCTGGACTTTGCTAGGTGAACTGGAGAGGCCTGAAATGATCAAGGCATCCTAAGAGACTGATGGAGTGAGAGCCCAGCTGGGCCTGTGTAAAGTGCTATGCAGAGAGCGAGAGAGAGAGAGAGAGAGACTGGCAGAAGAGAAATGGAACCATCGGCAGAATGACATCTGACTGCGTAAAGAAATGGGTACAAATAGACAGGACTGTGCTAAGAAATGTAAGCCTGCCAGCCTCAGGGTAACCATAAGTAAACAAACAGGGTCCATGGGTCTTGCAGCAAAAATCCTGTATATAGTTCTACAAAGCAACAAGCTAATTTTAATTTTGTTGGACTAGGCCATACAGCGAGGAGCACAATTTGGGGGTTTATTATCAAGCGTTGTATATTTAGTTTAAGTGCACCAACAGCAGAACTGTCAAGTATGGGGTACTGTGGTTGCTACTGGGGAAGACTGCACTGTTAAATAAGTATAAGTTCTGACATATCATTTTGTTTTGCATTAACCCTTGCTTTCCTTCCCGCAGAACTCTATTCCTGATCTCAATAAACATTTTATTAGGTATATACGCATATGTGAAAAGATGAAGAAAAGGGGAGGGATACTAAGGATAAGGACAGCAGAGTGAGACTGCACAGAGGAGAATCAGAAAAAAGAAGTGGTGGGTGAAGTGGGCTCAATCCGCTCCGTGAAGTGATTCGTGGAGCAAAGGTGGATTCATGGAGTGCTCCACAACGTGAAGCGGAGTACTTCATGTTATAATGAGGAACAAGAAGTCCATTGGAAGCAATGACATCACGTTACTCCGCCTCCCCAGGCCACTACTCTGCCAAATTTAAGGCAAAGTGGATTGCAGGCAGTGCATTTCACCTCACTTCGCCTTATTTTTGAGCTCCAAAGGTGAATTTTGCAGTGATTCATGGGATTTCAGGTCACATGGCGCTATATTGATCTGCACAGCCTCAGTTCAGGGTGGTATGAGTAGGAAGGAATAGGAGACAGTGTGCTCTGATAGCTGTCTGTGATAGGAATCCTGTAAAAGCTGTTCAAAAAGCATTTTTGCTTTTTTAGGGGGAGATCCAACTTTAGTTCATCTATTGTAGGAAACCCTCCTGTGCTCATATCATCGAACGTTTTTGTTTTTGTGTGGACTTTGAATGTTAATTTACAACTTTGAGTGTGTGTGGTGAAAGACAGTGAAAATGTGCTTTGGGGGAGGGGTGTATCTGTGGTGTAAGTAGATTTAAGTTGGAGAAATAGTGATTTCTTTGTTTTGGTTATATTTTTGTTATATAACTGACTGTGTTAATGTACACACAGTAATATTGTCAGTAATAGTAGAAATGTTCTTGCTGTTAGTTGTGTGGATGTGGTGCAGCAGTTCATAAGTTCAGGTTGTTTACATTACAAATTTACAATACGTAACGTGGCATAGTACTGAACTTTTGCATTTGCAACGCATTCTTCGTTCAGCATTGTACACAAACTGTTCTGTGTGTGAGTGTGAGTGCAGTGTTGAGTGCATCAAATAATATACCTTTTATTGTGCCACAAATTAGTGTAATTGCAGGTGCAGCAGTGTGAACCTGCTATCCACTGCAGCTGTCTGATTTTGTACTGCGATCGTGGTATCTGTTCTTAGTTTTGCTGCTTGTAGTGCCGTAAAAATCAGCACTGTCTGCATTCAGTGCCCCCCTCCGCCCCCATGATCAAAAGGTATTTTTTACCAGATTGGATTGTTTTTGACCTCATTAGCACCACTGGTTACTGAAGTTGTTTTAATTCCGTGACAGTCTCAGAGTAGTCTCTTATCTGTTGCTGAAGCCACAGTTGTTTATTTGGCTTCACATCCAGCATCCCTCCAATCAGAGAGTGAACATATCAAAATCTGAATTTGATTATAATATTTGTGGTTAATCCCCCAAAATGCCTGCAAAGAGATGTGCAAGCAAAGCTGTTTCTCACCATGGCAATGTTGGCAGTAAGATGGTCTGTGGGCGTGGTAGTAGTACGCAGACGTAGAAGTGCATTGTTGATGTGAAGAAAGGTATTTCTCCAGCAATGTTTTTTACAGCCCAATCAGTAGCTTCACTCATAGTTGGAGGAGATTATGTTTTCCCAGCCGGTGGTGTTAGTGTTACTGGTGTTAGTGGTGGTGGAGGTAGTATTAGTATTGTTGCGTCAAGTTCTAATTCCGACCAGTGTACCGTATCCAAAAATATTGAGTGTGAAGCAGTGCAAGTGAGTGGCAGCATATATTATGTCATACTTCCCAGTAACATCCCAATAACTGAACCTGAGGATTCTGATAATTATGTCAATGATAGCATACAATGTGATATTCCATCCACCATGGCACTTAATGTCACGCATTTTCCATGCAGTGATTCATAGTGTGGTGAAAAAATATCAGGTGATGGTGGTGTAGATGCTGCTGATGATGATGATGTTGCTGTTGTTGCAACATGCAGTCCACATGCTAGCATCCAAGTAGAAGATGTGGATGTGTGTAACGTTGATGAATATGATGATGATGATGTAATTGACCCCAGTTGGGAACCGGAGAAAAAAAAATTAAAAGTGGCTGTGTCTGAGTCTGTTTGCAGGAATCCTCCCCCTTTAAAAACTTGTGATCTACCAGTTTTAGTTGATGATGATGATGACCCAGTAATCAATATGATAGGCAGTCGTGGTGGTCAGCTGCAGTCCAGGTGTGCAGTGCCCGAAACATCACGTGCCCCCCCCCACTTCAGTGCTTAAAATAACGGACTTAAATAAACCACATCATGGACATGTTAAAAGCAGAGCATCACAATCCCTTGTTTGGAATTATTTTGTTCAAGATGTAAATGATGATTCAGTTGCAATCTGCCAGGTTTGCCATGTGTGTGAGTCGAGGTAAAAAGTGGAGCCATCTGGGCACAGGATGACAGCATACGCATCTTAAGAATAGGCACTTGGCACTGTGGACCCAGCACACGCTGGCAGCTAATACCACAGTGGGGCGTTCAGCCGTGTCACTGACAACCATAGCCAGCATGTTATCCCTTTCCATGACTGTTAAGCCCAGTAGGAAATTAAACGTGTGCAGTAGTGCAGTAATAATAGCAGAGGATTACTACAGGCATGATGAGGTGGAGGACCATAATGACTCTGAAATGTTGTCCAGTGCTGGTGAGAGTAGCAGTTTTTGTGGTGATGGTGAATGCAGTATGTCTGGTGCAAGTGGTACATTTGAGGCAGTATAGCACAGTGGTCTAAGGCTCTGAGTTGCAAATCTGGTGACATCCAGCAGACCAGACCAGGGTTTGAATCCCACAGCTTCCACTTGCATACTGTGTGATCCTGAGCAAGTCGCTTAACCTCCTTGTGCTCCCAGGTCGCTCCTGTAAAAAAGCTTTCAGCTTAGTGTGCTATACCTGGTTAAACAACTAAATAAAAAAAAAATAAATAAATACATCAACCTCGGTTGGCAAATCTGGCAAAAAAACAGCATTTCTGGGTTTGTCATCATCACCTGTGCAACTGTCTTCATCAAATGTTCACGCTCCACCCCCTGCCAATGCCATTCATCACAGAGCACAACCATTTGTGATCAACACACCCCGTGTAAAACATTTAAGTCAGCCCACATTACAGAGTGTTTTTGCACATAAGCTGAAGTACCCCCCGAATCATACAGCGTCATGTGAACTCAATGCTGCTGTAGTGGAAATGCTGGCATTTGATCTTTTGTCCTTCTTCTTTGTGGAGAATTCTGGGTTCCAGCGGTTTGCTGCATGTGCCTGTCCAAAATGGAAAGTCCCATCCAGGACATACTTTTCTACCCGTGCTGTCCCCAAGTTGTTCCGCACTGTGTCCAACTCAGTAAGACATGCCCTTCAGCATTCCTCATCTCCATTCTTCCATTTAACTATGGACATGTGGACAAGTGTCAAAACAGCTGGGAGTTCATATCTGTGAATAACTGCACACGGGGCACAGGTGCCAGGGGTTGTTGGTGATGTTGGTAGTGTGAATAATCAGTGCAGTAAGGTGGATTGTCACGGTAGCAATCTTCCAGGAATTCGACAGCATGCAACGATTGCTATGTGCAGTGTGACCTGTTCATACACTGGTGAGAACATGTTGGACGTGGTACTGACTGAAATTGAAAGATGGCTAAACCCTCTGTCCCTGAGAGCTGGGTTCATAGCAAGAGACAATGGCCTGGACATTCAGACTGCACCAGGCTGTGGCGCAAGCCTGGGCACGCACAAATGGGCTGCGCAGGGGCGTTGACAGGGTGATATTCAATGGATCTGCGCCATGGCACAGCAGTGTTGAATATCGCACCCTGGCCACCTGCAGTGCGTATGGCACAGTGGCACTGCACCAGCGCAAGTGACCTGAGTGGAGCAGTGGGATGCGCTAGCACAAGTTCTGTAGCGCTAGGCGCAACAACCGCGATATTCAAAAGTGCACATGCAAATGGGGCCATATTGCATGCAAGGACAAATGGGGCCATTTGCATGTCATTATGGCCCCATTTGTATGCAGGTGCACCGATCCCTGGTGACTTGCACCTGGCGCCCTGCCAGGCTGCAGCCGTCGGGGACCGGCGCCCCCTGCACGACGCGGCAATGTGCCCCACTGCCAGATCATGGGCATATGTAGAATTAAATATTCATCCAATATCCTTGGTGGTCCAGTGGACTGCTCGCAGCCCGATCGCGGGCATAAGTTAAAATTAAAGACGTCCAATATCCCTGGTGGTCCAGTGGACTGCTCGCAGCCCAATCACAGGCATAAGTTTAAATTCAAGACGTCCAATATCCCTGGTGGTCCAGTGGACTGCTCGCAGTCCGATTGCAGGCATAAGTTAAAATAAAAGATGTCCAATATCCCTGGTGGTCCAGTGGACCGATCACGGGCATATGTTGTAAAAGATAGAGGTCCAATAACCCTGGTGGTCCAGTGATACCCCCCTTCCCACCTGCCCACTGAGCCCTACTGCCCCGCTCCCCCCTGGTCAGCAGCGCGTGGCAGCACCCCACCCGCCTGCTGCCCTGCTGCCCACTGACTGACACCGTACGGTAGGGCTGTACACCCATTGTTCCATAGCGTGAGCCAATGGGCATGCAGCCCGTACCATACTACACAGTCCAGATATGTGAATGGATCCATTCACATATCTGGACTGTGTTGTACGGTTCATGCTACACACCCATTGGCTCATGCTGTGGACCAATGGGTGTACAGCCCTACCGTATGGTGTCAGTCGGCAGTTGATGGGGCGGCAGGTGGGTGGGATGCTGCCACCCACCACTAACCGGAGGGGGAGCAGGGCAGTGGCACTCAGTAGGCGGGTGTGGATGGGGGTACCACTGGATCCCAGGGTTATTGGACCTCTACCTTTTACAACCTATGCCCGCAATCGGGCTGCAAGTGGTCCACAGGACCGCCAGGGATATTGGACGTCTTTTAATTTAACTTATGCCCGTGATCGGGCAGCAAGCGGTCCACTGGACCACCAAGGATATTGAACGTCTTTTATTTAACTTATGCCCATGTCGGGCTGCGAGCAGTCCACTGACCACCAGATCATAGAACTGCTTGTATTTCAACAGATTCCCGGGATCGGGCATTGAGAGACGCCGCCACGAAGGTTCAGCCGGAACTCAAGTGGCCACCCACAGGTGGCAGCTGCTGTGTTGTGCCTTGCAATAGGGCAGCTCACCTGTGGGTGGCCAGCTGTTGTTCCCTTTTTTTTGGCTCACCTGTGTGCAGCGCAAGTAGGGGTTGCACATGCATGGACTCAGTACATCCCGGGCTGAATATCAGGATGTGCAGAGTATGCATGGGCAGCCCCCCCACCTGCGCTGCATACATTACTGATGCGCTCCGGCACATCAGGATTTGTGCCAGGCACAATCCCTGTTTGAATATCGCGTCAGGGAGCATCAGTGGCTTGCACATGGTGCAACACTGTTGCAACATGCGCAATCCTTCTGAATATCCGGGCCAATGGGTCAAATCTGGTGAAATGCATCACGAATGGTGTTTTTTTTCATGTTCTATGCATGGCCCACTGTTTAAATCTTGTGGTTCAGGAGATTCTGCAGCACCCTAATATACAGGAAATGCTGACTGTTGCACAACTTATCTGTTCTCACTTTTCAAGATCTGGAAAGGCCCATGACCAGCTGCGGCAGTTGCAGATACAAAACAGCCTGCCCCAGGACCGCTTGAAGCTGGAAGTTGTCACCCAATGGAACTCCACTTTATACATAGCAGAGAAGTTGTATGAACAATATAAAGCCATCTCAGAATATCTTGTTATGCACACTAGCGAGACAGTTCTGGGGCCTCCATATCTATGATGACTGAACAGTTGCGCCTCATGGACTCTGTAATAACAATTTTGTGGCCTTTTGAACATGCCACACAGGCAGTGAGTGGCGAGTCTGCCTCCATTAGCCAATCAATTCCACTGCTGTGGGTGCTGAAGCAGACATTGGTGAATGTACAGCATAGCCTTGATGTTGCTGGAGACGGTGGTAACAGCATGATGCTGCAACACATGCTGACAGTATTCGACCAGAATTGTCACATTGTGAGCATTCAACGTAGTGACAACTTTGCCATAGCAACAATGCTGGACCCTCGATACAAACATGGAATTGCATCAGTACTGCAGGGAGGGCCTGAACAGGTAAAAAATGTCAGTGGTCAACTGGTGCGCTTGGTTCATGGGGCACAGAAGTCACGTGCCAAGGTCAGCAAACTCAGCAGCATAATCCGGCTGATGATGTACCTGGAGGACCATCAAGCATATCCTGCAAGGGGAAGGGGACTGCAGTTCCAGGTGGTCTGTCATCCAAAGTGGCTGGCGTCAACCCGTTTTGGGAGGCTTTCTCCCAAGTGGGTATTTGTGAAATAAATGATTCGGGAGAACAGGATGATGCATCAACAACTGGACTTAGTGCTGCACAGAGAATGGTTGAGTCATATTTGTCTGAAAACAGGCATCTGACAGTATCTGAAGATCCTCTTTTGTACTAGAGTGCAAAGGTCAGTGAATGGCCAGAGCTGACTGCAGTGGCACTGAAGTACCTCACATGTCCAACCTCCAGTGTAAGTGTTGAGAGGGTATTCAACTCAGCAGGTGCAATAGTCAGGAATCGTTGGACAAACTTGTCTCCTGCAAATGTTAGTTTGCTAACATTCATTAAAATGAATGAGAGGCACATACCAGCACAGACTGCAACCTCGGTATTCGTACCCCGGCCTAGTCATGGTGGTCTTGCTGATGTGGAAATGGAGCATCTTGGTGGCACTGGCAGTGGCTACCTGAAACGCCCACCACTGATGTAGATGACAACACAAAGGAGAAAGAATTTTCCAGTGGCCAGACTTCAGACATTGATGACTGTGAGGGCAGCTTTCTTTATGAGGATGATGATGTGGTTAATGTTGGCAGGTTTTACCTGAAGTTTTTAAAAGATGGTGTGCCCCAGACCACCACCACTGGGACTGATGTTAGCCACTGCCACTATGAGTCTGTCTGCCCGCTGGACCACCACCACTGGGACTGATGTTAGCCACTGCCACCATGAGTCTGTTTGCCCCCCTGGTCCACCACCACCGAGACTGGTATTAGCCACTGCCACCATGAGTCTGTCTGCCCCCCGAACCACCACCAGGACTGATGTTAGCCACTACCACCATGAGTCTGTCTGCCCCACGGACCACCACCACCAGAACTGATGTTAGCCACTGCCACCATGAGTCTGTCTGCTCCCCGGACCACAGCCACCGGGACTGATGTTAGTCACTGCCACCATGAGTCTGTCTACCCCCCAGACCACCACCACTGGGACTGATGTTAGCCACTGCCACCATGAGTCTGTCTGCCCACCGGACCACCACCACCTGGACTGATGTAAGCCACTGCCACCATGAGCCTGTCTGCCCCCCGGACCACCACCACCACGGGACTGATATTAGCCACTGCCACCACTGAGCTTGAGTCTGTCTAGACCACCACATCCATCAGTCACAGACACAAAGCTTCTTAATATTTAAATCATAAAGGTGAGTATGTGTACTCATGTTTGTTATGCTGCTTCACTTCCTTTAGTTGTATGTTTTGTTTTCTGTAGCTTTTCAGAGCTGCAATGGTAAAACACATACGGTACACTTCTTTTGTTTCTTTTACAGGGTAACAAAAAAAGGCTCCATCGCTAAAACTCTTTGGGAATGGTACTGTACCTGTACCATACAGAGAGGAAGCGATGTAACATCCATGTGAAATCCATTCTGGTAAGTATGAAGATTTTATTTCATGCATTTCATTGTTTTGTAAAGACTGCAGCAAATATTGCACACAGGTTGTATTAGTTGACAAGATGTGGGTTTAAAATGTAACTTGACTTTAGATTGAGATTTGAGAACCAGGGAGGGACACATAACAATTAAGTTGTAAGTCATTCATTTCTTTTTTTAGGAAACTTCCAGATGTTTTGTTGTTCTGTCAAAGTGGCCTTATCCCAAAAGTTCTTCAACATCAGGCACCCCCCTCCCCCGAGCTTGGGCACACATGCAACACGCAGAAGTCATTTCATTAGATGACAATGAAAATCCTAAGACAACCGGACTCCAGAAGGATGGTGATGAAATCTGTGAAGAAGTAATAAAATAAGAAACCATTAGAGAAAAACCTGCAAATATGATTCCCCCCAACCCCCAGAAAAAAAATAATTACCTTCATGTACTTGAGAGTTATCTGTTTCCAATTTCGGTGCAAAAAATTCTCACTGAGCACTGGAATGTACACACCAACAGTTTCTGTGTGACCTGTGATGCAGAACAATACCATGAGTACATGTCCATGTCAACCCCCCTCCTCACCTACAAAATACACAACACAACCATATATCTATATATATATCTACTCACCAAGGCTACTGTTAGTGTACAGCCAAAGGGCACCCTTCAATCCAGTTGAGATGATCGCATTGCATTTGCTGGAATTGTCTCGCAGAACACATTGGACCAGCAACACAATGCTCACAGTCATCATTTTATATTGGGGTATGTGCTGAAACACTCTCATTCCACTGTGTTAACACTTGTCAATTTTCTGCACACAAGCAGGATTCATTTTGGGCTGGCAGAAAAAATCGGGGGACACTGCCACTTTTGTGTGCATGACTGAGTCGCCATTAATTCTGGAGGACTTTGTATGTGCTGAAACAGTCTAATTTCACTGTGTAACCACTTGTCAATTTTCTGCACACAAGCAGGATACATTTGGGCCTGCAGTAAAATCTGGGACTCTGTGCTACCACTGCACGCATGACTGAGTGCACCATTAATTCTGGGGACTTTGTGTGTGCTGAAATTCTCTCATTCCACTGTGTTAACACTTGTCAATTTTCTGCACACAAGCAGGATGCATTTTGGGCCTGCAGAAAAAAAATCTGGGACTCTGTGCCACCACTGCATGCATGACTGAGTGCGCCATTAATTCTGGGGGACTTTGTATATGTTGAAACAGTCTAATTTCGCTGTGTAACCACTTGTCAAGCAGGATGTATTTTGGGCCTGAAGAAAAAATCTGGGACTCTGTGCCACTTTTGTGTGTTCTGTGATTGCTGCTGTGAGCTCATGATGTCATACTGACATTTTTACTATTAAAGCAGCATTGCAAGAATGTCCTCACAGTTTTGAACTTTACTTTTTTATGCTACTTTACATTGCCACAACCACCATTAGTTACCTCTGAGTCATGACTTGAATGATACGATTCTTTTCACAATTTATGTCTGCGTTACTTCCTTGACTACTTTTTTTCATGTATGAAAAAAAAATGAGTATGCCTTCCAATATTGTTCGGACCAGGTTTGTATTTATTTGCAGCTGCTTTCCAATAACTATTGTTCCGTGGTGTCATAAAACACTGCCCGATGCATAACTGTTAATTAACAACAGAAGTGATACATAACAGCTAATTGATGTGATGGAGAAAAGCAGAGGAAAACAAGGACAAAGACCTGGTCAGCACCAATTTAAAAGGAATGCTTCTTTCATTATTTCATACGTGAAAAAAGGTAGTACAGCAGACTTAACTACTGCAAATTCTCGTATCATTCCAGTCAGTCAGGATGTAAGTACAGGAAGTTGTAACACAGCATTAAAAAATATAGGTCAGAGTTATCAACAGATTGTTGCACTGCTGCTTTACAGAGATTCAGCACATTACATAGTTATGGTGATGCACATAAACTAATATGTGGGGGCATTACTCCCACTGGAATATTTCTTGCTCTGCAGAGTGCAATATATTTCTGTGAAAACCATCCATAATTTCATTACAGTGAGTCACGTGATGGAGGAATTACCAATCAGAAAAGCCACCCACATTCTGCCACCCTTTCTCAGCAACGTTAGGACGTGATGCCAGGGGGAGCGCAGGTGCATGCTCCACTATAGTGAACGTCCGGCAGCTATCCCAATGTTTCCTTATGTTATAAGGTTGACTTTGTGGTGAAATGTGGGAATGTTTCCACTAACAAGGCTCTTCTTACTGGAAACGTGCCCACATGTTTCACCACAAACTGACCATTATAACATAAAGAAACATTCAGAAACCTACCGGACAATCGGATATTCACTGTAAGGACACGCACATGCACAGTCCCTGCCATCACATCCTAACGTTGCTGAGAAGGGAAGCAGAATATGGGCAGATTTTCAGAATGGGAATTCTTCCACACGTTACACACTGTAATGAAATTACGGGCGGTTTTCACAAAAATGTATTGCACTATGTGGTGCAAGAAAGATTCCCCTTGAAGGGAAAATGTGTTTGATTAAACAACAACAAAGAAATAACACAAAAACAGTACAACACAGTAGTGGGGTAGGGTCAGGGGTGGGAGTGGGGTGGCAGAAAACAATCCCCTCACTTACTGTGGCCGTGGGATGCTGTGGTGGTCCAGCAGCAGGTGCAGCATTGAAACTATTTGCTGCTGCTGTGCTTCTACTTTGTTCACCTGCTGCTGCAAAGCACTGAACTGCTCACTATTTTCTTCAAGCACTGCCCACACCAGGCTGATGTCAGACTGTGTTGCAGGAAGTGGTGGGTTCCACTGCAGTGGGGAATCCAGGTAGTGGGAGTGGTGTTGGACAGGGTGGTGTTGGTGGCTGTGGTAGCAGTGGTGGAGCAACTGCTGTAGTAGCCCTCCTCCTGCTACAGCAGTGACTGCGAGGCACAACTCCCACACCAACAGCATCCTCGGCCACTGCCATGGAAGGGCCAGCAGGTGGACACCTGGCCCCTTCCATGACAGCCTGCCACTATGCCCTGTGATGGTTCAGCATGTGGGTGCACTGGCCACCGGTCCCCAAATGTGTCCCATGGGGCCACAGCACACCAGCACACCACACACATGGCACACCACCACTGTACTATCTCCCCCCACACAGTTAAAAAACTTCCCACACTGGGGAGCTGCAGGGAGGACCAGACACTGTCCTCACATGGGCACAAGTCCCACCACCACCTACAATTTTCAGGGCCACCTCCTGTGGCTGTGGAGGTGATGGAGGGGGTGCTGCTGGAGCTCCAAAAGCTGCTGCTACTGGTGGTGGTGGTGGTGGAGGTAGTTGCGGAGAAGGTGGATGCACAGCAGCTACCAATGGCACTGGTGCTACTGCTGCTCCTGTTGCTTCAACGGGGGAAGCAACACCTGCCAGGAGTCGGGAGCGGTCCAACATGACATGACCACCCTGCCCCCCCATGGGTCCGCACTCCCCTCCTACCATGCCCATGGGCCAGCGACTCGCCTTCTCCTAGGTCCATCCTCCTGAAACCATGGGCCGACACACACACACACAGACAGTGGACACACACTCACACACAGTCAGTCACACACACAAAACATAACTTGCACAAAAAAATTCACAAACAAAAAAAAACACAGATACAATACAAAAACTAAATAAAGATATAGCTTTTAAAAAAGCTGTTTGTTTTCTCTGGAATTGAAATGCAATGAAGTGGCAACAAGGCAATCAAGCACTGTAACTCCTCTCCTCTCACAAATGCTTTCTCCCTCTACAAATGCAAAGGAGAAAGTGAAACTGCTTCTGTGACTCACTTCCTTCCTGCCTGGCTAAAACATGTGATTTATAGTACTGCAAGCCATGTGATGTGCCTATTCTAGTCTCACTTCGCCTTACTTCGCATTAAGGTATAATGGCAATGCGAAGTGGTAATAATAATATAGCGAAGTGAGCACTTTGCAGTGCCCACTTCACGTTTTGCTCCACTAATGCGAAGTGCCCACTTCATGTCCTCTTTGTAGGTGGATTAAAAATTCGCTGCATCTCTAGAAAAAAGCAGACATCCTGAACAGGTATGTTTGATCAGTCTTCACTTTGAAGGGGGGGTGGACCACCAAGAAGCAGCAGAAACACTGGGGGTGGGAAGTGGACACAAGTTCATTTTCAGAAGAAAGAGTCCTGAAGGGACTTGAAAATCTAAAAGTGAACAAGGATATGGGACTGGATGGGTTACACCCAAGAGTGCTAAGGGAACTCAGGGAGGTGCTTGCTGTACCAGAGATGGTCTTATTCAAAAATTTGCTGGAAACATGAGTGGTTCTAGAGGATAGAAAGTGACCAGACATAGTATAGCTCCATAAGAGGGCAGTAAGGAAGTGGCTAGAAACAATAGGCTGATATTCTCACATCAGTTGTGGGGAAATTAAAGTGGGTTGCAATACCCTAATGTCTTAACTGGTGTGCACAATGTTATGGCCAACCATCCAATGTGATCTACGTTGTCCACCCAAATGCTTTAACAATCAAATTTTTGATTGTCACTACCTTTTCTACTTATTTAGCCTACTTGTATGCGGTTCTCTCTCTGTTTCCTGCCTCTTGTACTTACTACTTCGAGTTCATTTATCACTGAATTTATTAAAACTTGTACATATTGTATGTAACCTATGTAAATTGTGCTGTTCTAAAACTTCTGTATGTGTACTTGTATGTACTATCCCATTCCCTCTACCCAGAGGATGCATCTGGAATCGAGCGGTAATCTGCTCAGTATGTCTTTCCTGGTAAAACTTTTAAATAAATAAATGCCAGTCAGATCTGATTGATTTCTTCAACTGGCCATGAATATGATCTATTTCTTCAACTGGGTGACCAGGGAAGCAGATGATGGAAGAGCAGTAGACCTGGCTTATTTAGACTTCAGCAAGGCCTTTGACACTCTGCCGCATAGGAGACTGATAAGAAACTAGGCAGTCTGGGGGTGGAATCTAAGGTGGAAAACTGGGTAAGAAACTGTTTAATTGTTAGCAGCAGAGGGTGGTGGTAAACAGCATTTACTATAATGAGGGAAAAATGACCAGTGGAGTGTTGCAGGGCTTAGTACTGGAACTGGTCCTGTTCAATGTGTTCATAAGTAATATAGCAGATGAGCTGGAAGGAAGTTATGCCTTTTTGCAGATGTCGCTGTTAAGGAGAATGGGTAGAGACCTGAGAAAACTCAAGGAGTGTTCAAGGGTATATGGCAGTTGGGGTTCAATGCCAAAAAGTGGAAAATCATGTACTTTCCTTTAGTTATTTATTTAATTTGTTAACCAGGTAAGAACACTGGACCGAGGGTCCTTTTTCAGGCTCAACCCAGCTAGGTTATACAATACAAGACATACAAGACATAGGATAAACATTCAATAACAATTACAAATACATAGATCTAGCAAATATAACTTTAGATGTTTTTTAAAAAATGTGTAATGAGCAACCAACACGTATAGAGTCAGGCAAGCTGTTCCAAAAACACAGAGCAGCTGCAGTAAGTACATGCAATCCAGCTCTAGTTTTACAAAGATCTTCATTAAGTATAACTCCATTTGCAGCCTTCAAACTAGGTAACAAATCCCTATCAAACAGAACATCAGAGAGAGGAGAAGGCACAGAATAAAAGCATTTTTAAAAATCAAGCAACCAAAAAATACTGTATACAATGAACTGGAGATAACCAACCAAGTTGGGAATATAACTGACAGTGGTGAGAATGTACAGGAGCCAATAAAAATTACAAATATTATTATAAACAACAGAAAGATTTTGTACCTCTGTAGAAACGAGATCAAAGAAAAGGTTGGATACATAATCAAAATAGGGCAAAAGAAAACCAATAGCTATAGCTTTACGAGATTCAAACAAAAAAATATCAACTGACAAAAAACTCCAATTTTTTTGATTAATATTACTACAAACAGATTTGAAGTGATCAGAAAAAGAAAGCAAAGGATACAAAATAACACCAAGGTTTTTGAATTGGGATACTTGTTCAATTAAGTTACCTTGAATATTATATAACTCTAGTAAGGGACAATTTACCAACTTAATACTTAACCAAAAATCATATATATTTTTTTCATTTAAAATAAGTAGATTTTTCAGAAAACCAATTATGAACAAGAGAAAAATCAGACTGCAGATCTTTAGCCAATTTAAGTTGTTCTTTAGCTGATGAAAAAAGAATAAGATCATTGGTATAAAGCAAACATTTACAATTTCTGATAACAGAAGGAAGAAAATAAAGTGGCCACAAAATTGACCCCGAGGTACACCCCTGTCAGTTTTATTCACACTAGATATCACTGAAGAAATTGACTTTAATTGAGATCGAGCTGCTCGATAATCTTCAATCCAAGAAGCAACATTAGGTGAAAAACCCAAAGATTTTAACCTAAAACAAAACATCTTATGATCAATAAGATCAAAAGCCTTGGTTAGGTCTATGAACACGGCCCCAGTGAGGAAACGATTCTCCATTTCACTGAGAACCGAGTTTGTGAACCTGACCAAGGCCGTTCCAGTCTCATAACCCTTTCAAAAGTCATGCTGCTATGGACAAAAAAAACATATTTTTCCAGGTAATCATTCATTTGTTCAGCTACCATTTTTTCATGAAATTTACTAATTTGGGTTCAATATTGAAACAGGCCAAAAATCATCAACACAAGCAGCATGGATTTTCTTGGGTACAGGTATAACCCTAGCACATTTCCATGCCAAGGAAATTGGTAAGAAATAAGTGACAAATTAAATACAGTACACAAAGGGGATGCAATATAAGGAGTAGCCAATTTAAGAAACCAACTATCCAGCCCAGACCCACAGTCAGAACTATTATCAGGGAGAAAAGAAAGTAATGTATAAGCCTCACTAGGAATTACTTGTTTAAAATAAAAATCAGGCCAATTACAAGAAACACTGGAATTAGAAGAAGATGAGGAGTTCCCAGGAACAACATAATCAGAAGATTTAGAATTAAAAGGATTCATAATTTCTAAAGTGGCAGTAATCTCTATATTATTTACCTTCAGGGATTGAACTGTACATTTATCCTTAACATTGATCAAAGAAATTACATAGTTCCAAAAATGATGGGAATCAGGCCAATCCAATTCCAGTTTTTCCTATAATACTCCATTTTAGCAGATCTAATCAGAAATGGAATTTTGTTTCTAATTTTTTGATACATGTTACAACCAGTAAACTGGCAAAGGAAACTTAAATAAGGCCCATGCCACATTTTGTTGTTTGATCAGTTTATTGATATTATCTTTTATCCATCTATTAGGGGCACCCCTAACTATCCTAGTATGCAAATGGAAATATTTTTCTTGAATAGGAAAAGTTGTTGATGAAAATAATCCAAAGCCAAATCAACATTAGGTATTAAATCAATATAAGACCAATCAGTAACAGACAATTCCAAAGTCAGATCAGAAATAGCAACATTTTTAAAGTTACAAGACTTAACACATGATGGAATTTTTGGTGGTCTAAAAGATAAAACACAATATTTAGCAAGGTGGTCACTAACAGAGTCACTAAGCACGACAACAGTTAATACTTTGTGATCCTGATTACTGAGTAGCCAATCCAATAAAAGAATGATTAGGGGATTAGAGTTTAGAAATACAAGAGCTGAGTATAAAATGAGTGTGGGGGTACAGATGGTCACTAAGCAGGAAAGAGACCTTGGGGTTATCGTATCAGATGACCTCAAAATGGTGGGGGCTGGGAGTGTGATAAAGCAGTGGGCATGGCCAGTGGGATGCAGGGGTACATAGGGAAAAGTATCACCATGTATTAAGTATCCTGAATTGTATCACTATGCCTCCTACTGTGTATTATGATTTATTATGCTTTCTATTGTGTACTACTGTAATTGTGTTACTATTGTATTTGTATAATTGTATACTGTTGTATATTTGTACCCTTGTTCCCCTGTCCCTCGGGTCACACCTGGAGACGAGCCTTGGCTCAGTGTGCTTTTCCTGGTTACCAAATGTTTTAATAAATAAATAAATAAAACAGCAGAAAGAGAGAGGTGGTGTTACCACTGTATCAATCACTGATGAGACCCCACCTGGAGTACCGTGTTTGGCACTGGGTCAGAACATAGCCAACCACAATGGCATTGGCATCAACAGAGCGGCAAAAATGCCATTGATTTTGTTTTTGGGGGGGCTCTGTGCTGCCCCTCCACACACACACACACCCCAGACTTATAGATTCTCACTCCGGGGGGCAGATCATGCGGCAAGTTAAATTTGTGGGGCAATGGAATACTTTTTCCACTGTCCCATGTAAAAAAAAAAAAAAACAAGTCCTGATTTCTGAAAAATGGTTGGAGACTAGGATCAGAACCCTGGTCTCCACTGCATTCTGGCTGAGCTGCTTTATGTCCCAGCCCTCCACACCACAGGAGCAGCTTGGCCAAGCCTTACTATTTTGCTGCCCTTGTCCAGTGGCAGCACCACGGACAGCAACCAGGGGAGTACATATTGCAAGCGCTCTACATCCCTGCTCACTGTCCATGGTAGCACTATCCAGACTAGTGCTCAGTTGACTGGCACTATTCTGATAGCACTAATCTAACTGGGTACCCTGTGTTTGGTTCTGGAGGCCGCATCTCAGAAAGGACATATGCAGTCCAGAGGAGGGCAACTAAAATGGTGCAAGGGTTGCATCACAAGCCCAATGAGGAGAAACTGAGTGATCTCAATATGTGCACCCTAGAAGAGAGGAGGGGGGGACATTATAGAGACCTACAAGTACCTCACAGGGATAAACAGTACAGCAGGAGAGTTTATTTCAAATGGGGAAATGTACCAGATCAGCAGCATTTCAGAACAGGCAACACGTCCTAGGTAGAGTATAGCTTAAGTGTGGTGCAGCAGCAGGGGAGACACAACTTGCGAGCGTGTCAGAGGAGCTAACCAATTAGAGGGCAGATTCACAAAGGTGCCAATTTTAAACATCCTCCCAGTGCCTTAAATAGCCTGGATACTGGATTTACTGGATATTGTAGGACAAAATGAGGCACAAGACCCATCAAGATTGTCCCCCACCAGTGTGGGTCATTAATTGTTGGAATAATTATGATTTAACCAAATATCAAGTTTGTTCTTAAATGTATCTAACTTGGTACAGTTTACAAGTTCTTAGGGTAACAGATTCCATGCCCTTGATGCTCTAATACAGAAAACGTTGTCCTTTTCTTGGTTCTCGATCGATGGATAACTAGCTGTTTATTATGAACTCTACCCACTATACGTTTAGCTGCTGGAGATAGTCCACATTGTTTCATCAAAATCAGAGATTGTAATATTTTAAATGTAACTAAAATATCTCCCCTATACCTTCTTAAATGTAAGGATGGTAATCCAGTGGTTTTTAACCTAGTTTCATACTCAAGGTTTGGTATTTTAGGAATCATTTTAGTGAATCTTCTCTGAACTTACTCAAGTCTATTGATGTCCCTTCTCAAGTATGGATTCCAAAATGGTGATGCAAAGTCCAAATGTGGATGAATATAGACTCTGTATAATGGGATAAGGCAATCTGCTGCACAGCTTCTCTGCCAGACCACGGCTTTCATTTTGTCTGATATTGGAGGACACTACCTGATTGTTTTTCAGGTCAGCAGCAGTTCAGAACAGGCAGCATAGCCTAGGCAGAGTATGGCTTGGGTGTAGTGCAGCAGTAGAGGAGACACTGCTTGAGAGCACTTCCCAGCTCTTTGCCCCTCCACCCAACTACCCTAGTCCTATTCTACATTAATAGGTACTGCATTAGAATGATAGTAGGCACTTCCTGTACTTCTTGTTAGGGACAGGAGCCTCCAATCCTACCCACCCATCCAATCAATATATTGGGTGTTGCAGCTGACAGAGGTGTTCAACAGAGTGCAACGGGAGCTTGAGTGACATCAGAAACTTCCTGTCAGCGGCAGGGGCTCCTGCATCAACCCTTCCAACTAAGGGCGGCAGCTGTCAGAGAAGGCTACAAAGGTCTAAGGAAGCTTGACTGGCATCAGTACCTTCTGGTCAAGGGCAGGAACTTCCAGTCTAGTTTCAGACCTCCCATCCACCTTTTCCACATGCTCCACAGGAGTTATCCAAAATAAAGCAAGTTACACAACAAAGAAATCAAAATGGAGTTGGTTAGTTGCAATGGTTGCGGGGCACTAATCTCCAGGGGACATCTCTGGAGAATGGATCACTGCCTCATATGTTGAACACTGTATGAACTCAGGGCTCAGCTGGATGCAACCTGGAAGGAAATAGCACAGCTGCAACACCAGCTGTACTGGTGTTCTACCCCATCACGTCCACTCCCTCAGAGGTCCACTTGGCTGGAGGGTGGAAGGTGGTGGTGAAGGGGGCAGTAAAACTATTAGGATGAACCAAGCAAACCCTGTTCCACCCACGACGATCTCAACCACAAACCACTTTGCACCCCTAATGAGGGTAAAGGATCCTGACCTCATGAGGGGAGACACCATGTCCATTGAATATAGAAGGCAAAACAGAGCAATGACATCCAGAGTCAATGGGAAAAACAGAATGGAAGTAACAAGTGTAAGCAAATTCTGGTTGTAGGGTACTCAATGATAAGAGTAGTTGAGCCCCACCTGAGTAATAATACACAAACCAAAATGATGGTCAAATGCCTCCCCAGAGCCTCGGCCAAATGCAATGTGGAACACATCAGGAGATTAGAGGATACATGGGTACATAGACACTGTCGGCAGATAAGGTCCTATGGCCCACCCACACTGCACAATTGAGCTTGTAAGTTCCCTTTACATTTTT
This sequence comes from Neoceratodus forsteri, assembly GCA_016271365.2. NCBI lineage: Eukaryota > Metazoa > Chordata > Ceratodontiformes > Ceratodontidae > Neoceratodus > Neoceratodus forsteri. The sequence goes on along the minus strand of CM057451.1, from coordinate 807,928,470 downwards.
CTAGACGTCTGTCGCCCCTTACCTCTGACCTCCAGAATTCCCTTATGTCTATCCTATGCATTCTTAAATCCCATGATTACTTCAGCCCCCACTACTTCCTCACTTCCTCTGGTAGGGTGTTCCACTTGTCCACCACCCTTTATGTGAAGAAATTCTTCCTCACATTTCCTCTGAATCACCCTCCTTCCAACTTCATCCCATGTCCTCCAGTCTTGGAACATCTTTTTGATGGAAAATAATGTATTCCTGCACCAAGTTCCTCCCTGTAAGGTACGTGTATGTCTCTATCCTATACCCTTTCTCCCTTCTCTCCTCCAGGGAGTACATATTCATGTCCTTCAGTCTGTCCTCATAGGACTTGTGTTGCAAGCCTTGTACCATCTTTGTTGTCCTCCTCTAAACCTTATTTACCCTGTCTATGTCCTTACATAGGTAAGGTCTCCAGAACTGTACACTGTACTCCAGGTGGGACCTTACTAGTGTCATGTAGAGTGGAATTATAAACTCTCTTTTCCTGCTGGTGATGCCCCTGCCTATGCATCCCAGCATCCTATTTGCTTTGCCTGCTGCTTTGTCACACTGTTTCCCTACCTTGAGGTCATCAGAGATGATAACCCCAAGGTGTCTTTCCTGCTTGGTGCATGCTATATCCTCTCCCCCAACTGATATGTTGTTCCAGGGTTTTTGTGCCCCATATGCATTATCTTGCACTTCTTTGCATTGAATTTCAATTGCCAAACCCTTGACCATTCTTCAAGCTTCTGAAGATCCCTCCTCATTCTGTCTACAACCTCTGGTGTGTCCACTCTGTTACAGAGCTTTGTGTCATCAGTGAACAGGAAAATTCTGCCTTCTACTGTAGGTCCCACATAATGTCACTGATGAAGAGGTTGAACAGAACCAGTCCCAGCACTGATCCTGTGATACCCCACTGGTCACTCTTCCCTCTGTGGAATGACAGCCATTTATCACCACCTTCTGTGTCCTGCCACCCAGCCAATTACCCACCCATCACACTACTGTCCTGCCCACTCCCATGTTCCCCCATTTGTTTAATAGCCTTCTATGTAGCACAGTGTCAAAGGCCTTGCTGAAGTCCGGATAGGCCACATCCACTGCCCTCCCCTGATCCACCTCCCTTGTCACCCAGTCAAAAAATTAAATGAGGCTGGTCTGGCATGACCTCCCCCCAGTGAAACCATGCTGCCTTGGTTCCTGTAGTCCACTGGCAACCAGATGTTTCACCACTCTCTCCTTCAGTAGTGCTTCCATGATCTTCTCCACTACTGAGGTCAGACTGACTGGTCTGTAGTTCCTCACTTCCTCTTTGTTCTCACTTTTGTATAAGGGGACTACATCTGCTGTCCTCCAGTCTTTGGGTACCTCCCCTGTTTCCAGCGATTGGCTAAACAGGATTGCCAGTGGTTCAGTCACCACCTCTCTTAGTTCCTGCAGGACCCTAGTGTGCACCCTATCTGGCCCCTTTGCTTTATTGACTCTTATTCCTTCCAGTTCCTTTAGGACCCTTTCCTATGGAAAGAGACTTGTGTCTATTTCTGTGTCGTTCCCACCCCTTGTACTCCCTTCAGACCCATTATCCTCCTTTTCCTCAGTAAAGACTGAGCAGAAATATCTGTTCAGTATGTCAGCTTTACTGTTGTCATCCTCCATGCTGCCCCATCCTCCCCTGCATTCTGACTATCCCTCCTTTTGCACTTCTTTTTTCACTTATGTACCTGTAAAAGGTTTTGTCCCCTAGACCCACTGATTTTGTGATACGCTCTACTGTCTGAGCTTTGGCTTCCCTTACTGACCTCCCTGCCTCCCTTTTCTTCTCCTGGTACTTCTCCCTATCCGCTTCTGCCTGCGTCTTTTTGTATTGCCTGAATGCAATCTTTTTGGCCTTCACTTTTTCTGCTACCTCAGCTCTGCTCCGCTGGGTAGAGCAGAAAATGGACTTGGAGTACTAGGGTATCTTGAAACTAACAACCTCGCCAACCAGATGATGGAGGAGGCCAAACAGATCTTAGTTCAGCTGAGCAAATGGTTGGCTGCTCGTTTGACCTCCCTAGCTTACTCTGAGGTCCTCCCAGTATGGGGCAAAGGAGGAGGTATTGACAGGATCAGGACTAAAGAGGTTAATTAATTCAATGCTTGGTTGCAAGGATGGTGCCAGGAAAAAGATTACTAGTTCATTGGTGCCAGGGGGACTTCTGGGAGAGACATTTGTTTAAATTCAATGGACTTCACCTAACCATAGAAAGGGTGCGGGCACTTGGGCAAAACTTTGACATCTACCTGGATTGTTTAAACTAGGAGAGGGGGAGTTTGAGGCTAAGTAACCCATCAGAGAGATCATAAATGATGGAAACTTAGCTGACACTCACCCACAAGCAACAAACTCTTGGCCACAAACTGGGAGCAAGTGAAAGGAACACAAGGGGAGTAAAAGGGCCTGTAAACGGGGTAAAATGATAAAAAATGAACAGGTGAAACCTAAAAGGGGGAAGAAGATTATTCCAACTGGTTCACAGAAGGTGGTTGGCTTCAATCCCAGAAGCCTGGAAAACAAAATTAGTGATCCACAGGAAATAATGGCAGACACCCAAGTGGACCTGGTGCCATCACAGAAACATGTGCCACAAAGAACAATGACTGGGACCTCTTAGTCTCAAGTTATTCTCTCCATAGATAGGATAGGAAAGGTGTGAAGGGAGGAGGGGGAGCACTATATGTTCGTGATGGTATAACTGACACATCAGTCGGTACTAACAAAAAGGAGGGGATAGAATCACTGGGGGTTCGGCTCAGCCCAGCATCTGGAAAAAGATATACATTGAGTGATATACAGACTGTCAGGATAGACAGAGGAGAGGGAAGTGAAACTCACTGAGGACATCAGAGGTGCAACACAAAAAGGGGAGGCTGGCAATCTAAACATGGCAGACATCAAGTGGGGTAACCTAGTTGTGATATCATCAAGAAGTCAGAATGTGGTAGATGCCTCACAGGACTGCCTACTCACCCAATTGGTTAGCACACTGACCAGATTGGATGCCATCCTCGATGTGGTCCTCACAAATTCAGAGGTGGTTGAAGATGTTAAAGTTGTAGAAGCACTAGCAAATAGCAACCACTACTCCGTCTGGTTTGCATTTTCATCAGGGGATGTAAAATCTCAGTCCCCGGTGGAGGTCTTGAGCTTTAGGGGAGCCAGCTTTAGAAAAATGAAAGTGATGATCAAAGACAACCTGGCAGGGGTTCATGGAACATTGGAGGTAGAAGACATCTGGGGGCTGGTTAAACATGCCATAGCAGAGCCCACAAAACTTTGCCTTAGGACAGTGCTGAAAAGAAAAAAACATAAAAGACCCATATAGTTCACTAACCAGGTCAAGACTGCAATCAGAGCCGTAAGGGAAGCTTTCTACAAATATAAAAGGAACTAGAATGAAAGTGACTGGGACATCTTCAATCAGAAAAGTAAGGAGACCAAGAAGGCTGTGACATCTTCAATCAGAAAAGTAAGGAGACCAAGAAGGCTGTAAGGCTAGCGAAGGCATTGACCAAACTTTGGATTGCTACAGGTATCAAATCTGGCAACAAACAATTCTTTCAATACATCCAGGAGAAAAGAAAAAAGGGCTGGGATAGTTAAACTCACAGAGGGGAACAGGATCATCGAGGATGACAGACAAAAAGCCATTGTCCTTAACAACTTCTGCTCGGTGTTCATCAAGGAACAGAATGCACCATTGGCTGAAAGTGGCATTAAAACAACCGATGCAGGGAACTCACAAATGGAGACTCCGAAAACTTCCACCGACAGAGTTAAAGAGGCACTAATGCACCTAAAGACTGACAAAGCACCAGTGCCTGATGGGCTACATCCAAGGGTGCTAAAGAAACTTGCTGAGGAACTGGCAGACCCATTGGCATATTTGTTCAATTGCTTTCTTCTGATGGGAGTGGTACCAGGGGACTGAGAAGAATGGTGGTGGTACCTCTCCACAAGGAAGGGAGTAGAGAGGAGGCTGGCAACTACAGGCCAGTCAGCCTCACATCTGTCAGGGGGAAAACAATAGAAACTTTAGTGAAGAAGAGTCACACCAAGGTGACCTGGAGTGCTCTGTGACAACCAATAAATCAAAAAACAGACAGTCATGGCACTTATCCAGGGCATATATGTCCATGAAAATGAAGAGTCCAAGGGGCTGTATCTTTGATTGAGCTTTTAAATATGGCTCCACTGTGTGTTATTGTCTTGTCTTTTACAACTATTGATTGTAGATAGCACTAAGCACATTATTTCACATGTTGATATAAGGTTATTATGTGAATGTTGCATTTTGTAAGTAAATTGGTAACACTTTTTACATAACAGTATGTGCCTTTAAATACATGCAGTTAACATTGGTATCATGTGATCACTTGCAAGCTATTTAAATGTTGGAAACATAGGGGGCAGTGTCTTTGATAAAGACTCATTAGAGATCAAACATCAGATCTCTGGTGTGGTTTCCCTGGCCCAGGAGAGCTGTTCTTGTTTTGTTTGGCAAATAAATTAAGTAAACTGTTTGAACAACAAATACCTGGACTCTTCATTTTCATGGACATATATGCCCTGGATAAGTGCCATGACTGTCTGTTTTGTTTTAAGACAATGGAAACCTTAGTTAAACAGGATACAGTGGAATACCTGAAAAGAAAACAATCTCCAGGATGACAGATAGCATGGATCTGTGGTGGGCAGGTCATGCCAGATGAATCTTATTATGTTTTTGATTGGATAACTATGGAATTGGATAAGGGACACCCAGTGGACCTCCTCTACTTCAATTTCAGCAAGGCTTTCAACTTGGTACTGCACAATAGCCACTAAAAAAGTTGGAAGACCTTGACACTGCTGAAAGCTTAGTCAGGTGGGAGGGGAATTGGCTTAGGGATAAAAGTCAGAGGGTAGTAGAAAACGGAAAATGGTCAGTCAAAGGTAGAGTCACCAATAGTGTGTCCCATGCTCGGTCTTTGGCCCGTTCCTGTTTAATATATTTATTTGTGACATAAGCGTAGGCATTCAGGGTAAGCTGGAACTCTTCGTGGATGACATGAATTTGGGCGGTAGGGTCGACAACGTGGAGGTAATTAGGGAACAAATGACTTACAAAGGCTAGAAAGATGGTCTAATGTCTAACAGCTGAAATTCAAAGCAAAGAAGTGCTAAGTGTTGCATCTAGGTATAGGGAATCCTAGGATGGATTACTGACTCAAAGGGGTCAGACTCAGCACCTCTCTGGAAGAAAGGGACCTTGTCACCCTTAAAGCTTACAGCAAGGCAAATAGAATGCTGGGGTGCATAGGGAGAGGGTTCAAAAGCAGGGGCAAGGAGATGATCCTCCCACTATACAGGTACCTGGTGAGGCCCCACCTGGAGTACTGAGTCCTGGAACCAGCACCTTAAATATGACAGGGATAGGCTGGAGACTGGAACAAAGAGCAACCAAGATGATACAGGGTCTCCAAGGAATCTCGTATGAGGAACGCTTGAAGGAGTTTAACTTATTTTCACTGGAAACAAGGAGGGAGAATGGGGATGTGATTGAGATATTCAAGTTCTTGAGAGGCATTAATAAGGTGACATACACAGAACTACTCCAGAGGGCCACCAGCTCAACCACCAGGGGGCATGAATGGAAGCTACGGGTAGAGACCTTCAGAAGAGATCCAAGAAATCATTTATAGTGTATGGTGAGCCCCTGTTTTGCATCAAAATCAGTGGTTCTCAAAATGTTGTTCTGCTGCAGTTCAAAAGGTCATGAAATGTGATTGTACCCTACTGCAGCAAAACAACATTTTGAGAACCTCTAGAGGTTCCAGCAGTCTATGTGCACATGCTACACTAACTGTCCAGCACAAACCACAGGATCAACTAGATAAGCAGTGTCTTCAGCGATGGCAGCATGAGCGGAGGAAGCAGTGCACAAACAAACATGAAACAGGCAGATCAACCAGATAAGACAACATAACCAACCACATAATTTATTTAAAAAAAACACACTGCTAACACACTTCTTGCTTAGTGAGAGAAACAGGGACCATATATTTTTTTTAAAGCCCTCCCTAAGGAAACTCGGAACCAATAGAAGACCACACTACACACACACAGATGGCTGCTAACTAACAACCTCACCACAGACCCTAGCAACTAGCTTTTATTAATGGACTGAAATGAAGCAGCCAAACTTCTTTATTTTACTAAAAAAGAGAGTTTGAAATATTTTTAAGTGAATCATACACTATAAAAAATAGTGAATGGGCTACCATATGCCCAACCAGCCTATTGTGCCACCTCAGGGTTCTGATTACCTCGAGACCTCTCGAGCTTCGCTCTCGAGGTCTGAGGTAATCAGAACCCCTCTGTGGCACAATAGGATGGTTGTGCATGGTAGCCCATCCACTACTCTCTATTTTCACAGAAAGAGTAGTGGAACCCTGGAACAGCCTACCAGCAGAGGTTGTGAGTGCAAGGACCATTGCAGCCTTCAAGCAGGGGTGAAATAGAGCAAAGGCTCTAGGAGGATCTGTGGGATCAGGAAAGGGTAAAATTCAGAAGGGGGACTAGATGCCAGGACCTATAAGAGGTCTTGGAAACTCTTGGGCAGATTAGATGGATCCAATGGTCTTCTTCTGCAATCACTTTTCTACATTTTCTATTTTCTAGGGGAATAATAGTAGTTGGGCAGGTAGGGGAAAGGGTACCCAAAGTCCAGGTAGGCATTGCAGAGACAGAATAGGCAGGAAACATCTGATCAGCCTGGGTGGGTCAAACGATCCTATGATTCTAAGTTACTTGTTTAAATCCTTGTATTGTGAGTATATTGTTTGTAGAGCACCAAATGTTATATTTTGGTACAACACTGACTGCATCATGTGAGAGTTGGGTGGACTGTACCAGTTGGGATTATACTGGGTTGGTATTGTTTCCCAGAGGGCAGTACTAGCTTATCTAGCCCACTTAGTCTTGCCATGGGTGGAAGCAAGCACAACTTTTTATCATCAGTAACACTTTGGGTAATGAAGCACCACAAAAATTACCGACCCAGGCCCCTCAACCATACTTGTGCCAATAAAGCAGGGGTAAGATACTGTTATCTAAGGTGACCTGGCACATATTCTGAAGACACCACCGGAATCTCCTCTTCACCACCTGTAGCCACCCTACCAAGGGCCCTGTGCAAGTCAGGAACTGTTTGGAACATCCTAAATTTTGAAAATCAAAATGGTCTTCCAAGAAGTCAAACGGTGGTGTCAAACTGAGAGTTTGGACCCCTGGAATACATTACTTCTTACAAGTATCAGTGAAGGGCCAAGTAGGGAAGTCATCTTGGGAGTGTTGTTAAAAGAGTTTAAAGAGACTGGAAGCAAACAGTCCACTGCCTGGCCTATCATCCAGTCATGGAAACTATGATTGCTGAAGTAGAGAGTGACAAGGATATACAGTAGAATCTCTCCAATTACCAGTTTTATTTACCTCCAAATATACCAAGTAAGCACGGCATCTGCTCAGTTGGGAAAGCCCACCAAAGACAGATAGCACACCAAGCCAACCTATAGTAAAGGACTGAATATCAAAAGTAAAAGACTTGCTTGCCAGTAAAAGGAAGACATGGCAAGACCTGCAAGCATTTGTGGCACTTGATGGGAGTGCAGTGACATCAAAAGAGTCATTATGCCATGCAGTGTGATCTTTGATGGAGATGGCTCAGAAGTCACAAAGAAAGTACAAAGAGTATTGAAGACTAAGGATGTTCTTGGGAATCAAGCCTACCTCCAATGTGGAGCAGGACTTTAATATGTGTATAGAACAGGCCTCCCAGATGGTACAGAACCTGACCTACCCTGTTGACAAGAAGGCAAGTATGGATGAATGCCTAAGAGGGCAAGTACCAGACTCCATTATAGCTCTGAAGGCCACATAATTTAATGTCATCCTTCTCATCTATCCATGCTAGAAGATATGTGTGGGAGTCTGGAGAAGTCTGAGTGAGGAATGATGAAGCTTTCATTAAGAGAACAGAATAAGAGAGAAAGTGGCTCTTCTAGATGAAGGAAAGAGTCACGGAAAAACTGATGGCGTGACTAAGATCAGAAGTGATGAGGATAAGTGAGGTGCAATTATTAAGTAATTAATAATTACTAATGGAGGAGTGGTTACAAGAGCACCAGTTTAAACTCCATAAAATGGGGTTGAGGGTCAAAAAGTATGTCAGAAAGTAGTGTTTTATAGATACAAATTGGTGGCAGAATTGAACAGGCTTCTGGAAGAGGTCATCTGAGCTGAAATGGTGGGAGGGTTCAAAAGGACGTGGGGCAAGCACATGATAAAATTTTGTATGGGGCCAGTTATGGAGAGGGAAAGAAATGAGCGCTGAGAGGGGCACAGCCTCATAATTAGGTAGGCATGGGCAGACCAGAAGGGCAAATAGGCCTTTATCTACCAACATTTTCTATGTCTATTTTCAATTAAAGGGACCACTCTTGAAGCAACCAACTCATGACTGAAGAGGGCCACCAGAGGTAACAAGTGTAAGAGACTGATCTGATCTCAAAAGGAGTAAGGAAGGGTCAAGAAAAACTCTCTCACTAAGTACAAGAAGAATCAAGAGGAGAAAGTGGGGTAATACCAGAGCAAGTTGAAATCGGCCAACAAGGTAGTCAGGAATGCAAAGGCAGACACAGAGATGTGAATTGCCAAGTGTGTCAAGGTAGAGGAAAAACAATTATTCCAGTACATTGTGGAAATAAGGAAGATGAGGGGGGCATTGTTAGGTTAGTAGAGAGGGAGGAGAGTAGTTAAGGCCGATGAGCAGAAGGCAAATGTTTTAAACTATTTCTGCTGAGTATACAAGATAGAGGATGAAAGGCCTTTACCAGAAAGTGAGGTTAAAATACCCTCAAGGGGGTTCAGGAAATGGAGTGCATGTGGATTACAGTGAATAGGATACAGTAAGAAAATGGCTTACTGCCCTGAAAATAGGGTGCCAGGCCCATGTGGTTTACACCTGAGAGTGCTCAGGAAATTGGCTTCACTGTTGACTGAGCCCTTGGCTGACCTACTCAATGGCTCATATAAACTGGTGCAGTTACAAGGAAAGGAGGACAATGAACATGGCCATACTCCACAAGGAAGGGGTAGGGCAATTACAGTTTGGTCAGTCTTACCTCCATCATAGATAAACTGATGGAGACCCTGGTCAAGGAAATTCTTGTAACCTATTTAAAGGAGAACAGGTTACAGGGCAGTAAACATCATTTGTCTGTGGCAGCATGGTCATGTCAGAGCAACCTAACAGTGTTCTTTTGTCTGGGTCAAGAGGGCAGTGGATAAAGGGTAGGTAGCAGATTTACTACATCTCGATTTCAGCAAATCCTTTAATTCAGTGCTATACAAGAGGCTGCAAAAGACATTAGAGGACTTAGGAGTGGGGAAGAAATTGATCAGGTGGGTTGAGAATTGCCTAGGAGAAGCAACAGAGAGTGGCAGTTACTAGGGTTAAATCAGGGGACAGAGGGATCACGAGGGGTGCTGCAGGGATCAATCTTGGGACCTATCCTTTTCAATATGATTATTGGTAACATGGGGAAGGTATACAGGTCAAAATGTATCCCTTTTCAGATGACACAAATGCAGCAAGGTGGATAGTAAAGGGATGTGAGGGAGCTACAGAGGGATCTTGAAAGACTGGAGAGAGGGTCAAAAGTATGGCAGCTAAAGTTAGGGATGTTTGGATGCTCTGGCATCTGTTCCAAAAGCACAAAGTCAGAATTTCGGTCTTTCCAATTCTGATTATTATCCGATTCCATTTATGAGCTCGGAATGGAACTGGAGACTGAATCAGAATTTCTGATCACACATCCAAACCTCTGAACTACTTCCTCCGAGTGCACAATAAGTAAAAAAAAACTTTAAACAATACCCCCTCTCTGCTTCAAATAGATACCCCCCATATCTGGCCTGGATGGGGTCCTTCTCTTCCTTGGACCTAGTGTTGTTTATGGTCTGGTGATCAAACATTCAGAGTGGTGTCTGTTGACTGGTGGAGTGTTCTGTTGGTCAGCATCACTGCAGCTCCAACTTCCTACTACTCCTCTGCCTTTCTTGTCCTGCAATCTGGCCTTTGTTGACCTGCTACAACTCAGTCTCCCTCTCCTCCCTTCCCTTTGACGACTGCTCTTTGCATTCATGCAACCCAGACCTGAGTGCTACTTCCTCCAGCTGCCTCTTCTGCCTTATCCTGGGCCCCAGTGGACCGACACAATGCACCCCCTTTTCCAGCTCTGACAGCAGGGTTCACCCACCAATAGCTGCTGCTGGACTCATTTTCTTTTGCAGCAGCAAACAAGGTATCTTCCAAAGAGTTGGGGTGTGGCTAATTTGGAGCAAACCCTGGGTTCCTGGCATACCCATTAGTGTGTATTGCTCTAGAGAATCTGTCTGGAACACAGACAGTGGTGCTGGTGGGCCACCTCTGTCCCAGTGCCCTTGTGCAGCAAATACATCAGAGAACTTGCTGAAAATCTGGAATCAGGGAGGGGGAACGGAGAGAGTAAGAGAAGTAAGAGCACCCAAAAAGCCAAAACCTCAGCAAGCAAAATGGTGGAAGAGAAAGAGAGAGTAGACCCAGTCATCAGCAGTGACCCTCTTGCCTGACTCTGGGACCAGGATGGGGGTCGAGGCTGGGCAGCCTGGTGATTAATGAGTTGGACATCTGGGGGGTTAACTAATGCTGGTGGCATGTGAGAGACTGACCAGTGGACCTCTGACTGACCAACTAACCCAACGCACCACAGTCCATCTGTGCAGCACAGACTTAACACTACTAATCAGTCAGTGCACCATGAGTGCCCCCAACCCCACAGAAACAGAAGGAGAACACGGAACAAGAATAGCTGCACTTGGGTAAGGGAGGGGACATGGAAGGGAGATTTAAGAAAGATGCTTGTCATGTACTTGAATGCAGATTTGGAATTGCATTCTGATTCAGAATCCGATTCATATCCAAAAACGTTTTGGAATTCAGGTTTTGAGCCTTGAATGCCAAAAATCTGAATTAAAAAAAAGCCTGTACTCCAATTAATCCAATTCCATTTAACAAATTCTGAGCAACCCTAGATGAGATTCAATGCCAAGAAGTGCAAGGAGATGCACATAGGGAAAATGATCCCACAGACAGAGTTTTGGAAAGGAGGGGTTAGGTTGACCAGTACAATAGAGGAAAGGGACCCAGGAGTTATTATCCGTGACTCCCTCAAACAAACCAGTCAGTTTAATAAGGTCTACAGCAAGGAAACAAGAAGGTTGGGGTGTATTGGGAGGAGTTTTGACAGCAGAAGACAGGAAATGATATTACCCTTGTATATTGTAGGTCATTGGTGAGGCCTCATCTGGAATATTGTGCCCAGTTCTGAAGTCCACACCTCAGAAAGGACAGGGGTAAACTGCAATCAGTGCAGCAAAAGGTCACCAAGATGATTTAGAGCCAACAGGGCAGATCCTATAAGGAATGACTAGAGGCTCTGAACATGTACTTGCTGAAGGCCAAAATAGAGAGGGCAACATGACAGAGACCTACAAGTTCCTAAGGGGAATAAATAAAATGAAAGTGAGGACCTACTGAACAGAAATAGGATTGCAGTAATAAGGGGGCATGAATGGATACTGGTAGGGGAAAATTCAGGAGGGTGTGAGGAAGTTCTACTTCAATGAGGGGGTGGTTAAGCTATGGAACAGACTACTTGGCAGAGGTTGTGAGGTCAGGAATCTTAAACAGATTCAAGCACAGCTGAGACAGGGTACAGGGACTGATTGTTCCACTGAAGGGAAGAAAGAGGATTCAAGGGAAGAGGCAGGGGTATATACTCCATCGGGACATTAGTTCAGAGGTGAGAGAGAGAGATACCTATTTGGGCAGATTGGACGGACCCATGAACTTTTTCTGGAGGTAGTGCCTCTCTTTCTATGTTTCTCTCGGGCATCCAGAAACATGTAGTAAATATGGTACAGAGGATGTACTAGAAAAGCAGTTTGTCAGCCAGGGACATGAACCACATCTGAGAAGATCAAGTGTTGCAAAGAGCTGCATACTCTGACCAGATACTGACCAATCTGCACATGAAGGACCAGATGGACCAGTTACTTCTGTTTGGAAAGTTTATGCAAGAAACACAAGAGCAAAGGGTGTGAGTTTCTTAAGGACAGACCCCCTGAGCCCCAATTGGGATGGCTCACAATGTAATGCCAGTGAATGCCACCTCCACAGACTTAAGTGGGCCAAGTATCTGAGATCTGAAGGTGCTGATCAGATAATCAACAGAGATGGTGTTGGGGCTCAAGGTCTGGCAGCCTATTGATCCTCTGTGGCACTTGAGCAATAAGGTCTGTGGCAGGACCCCTAGATTTCTGTGGCATATTTTTTTTTCACTTCTACAGCAGGGATTATTTACTTTTGTGGTGGATTTCTGCTCCACCTTTGCTTAACAGAAAAAATAATATACATAGCATTGGGAGGGACTTTACAACAGATGGGGAAGGGAAAGCCACCTGGATTTGTGGAAAACTTATTTAATGAAAATCCCCACAAAATAGGGAATTTTGGAGTACCACTGAAGTTCTGTGGCAACGACTTAACTCTGAAACTATTTCACGGACTGGAGAACTGCAGAATTTCTGGGGCCTTGAGAAGAGGCTGTGCCATTGGATACCACCTGTGGAGGAAGCCCCTACGCCAAGGCCTGCTGCAGTAAGGGGCCCCATCACAATGTCAAGTTGCAGTTGCCTCAAGGAATAGGACAAAGACTGGAAACCTCCAGGTGAACCACCACACCATCTGATAAGTAAAGAAGGGAGCATCTACAACAAATGTGGGTACGATGGGCATCTAGAGAGAGAGAGGCTGTATCTCTCCACATTATTTTAGGAAAGTGAATGTCCAGTTCAAAAAGAAAGCCAAAAAAAATGGGGAAAATTCCAAGAGACCTAGTAAAGATGCACACTGGGAACCCAGTGGAATTTTACTAAGTCAAATGTCAATATGAAAGTAACTCAACATAATGCGCCCAAGGAACTGGTGGGACCTTGTCTGAAGTTAACATGACTATTAAGGGTGTGGGCACCAGAGCCCTCATTTCCAAAGACTTGTATGACATTCAAAGGTTACCCCTATTTTTGCTTGTGTGTTCCCTTTTATTGTGGCATCATGCTGAAGCTGAATGGATGAGTTGTCCTTTATGCTTAGATCACTTTTAAGTAACCTGCTATTTTACAAAGAAAAGTTACCACAGCAGTGTACTCATTTATATTCATGCCAATGTTTATTTATTTTGTTTTTGGTAACCGGGTGAGGTGTGCTAGACATAGAAATGCCTATTTTCAGACACGACCAGGGAGGTTACAACAGTTTGTACTTGATAAGATGACAGATATACAGTAAAAAACAGGACAATAGTAGGATACAATACAGATAATCAAATCAGTCAATACTATTCAAAAACATGCTCAGTCTGGCCAGAGAAATAGTCATCCTTTCCTTTCTGCAGGAGTACTGTTGCGATATATGCTGTTACTTGATTTAGACTACATAGTCCACATGTGTTTTTTTCGATGCTGCTGGAGCTGAGTTCACTGCACTTTGGCATATTTATTTTTCCTTTCCAGACGTTGAGACAAAAGCAGAGTCTAATGTTGAGCCCTTCTTTGGGACTTCTGTGGAGTACTGATTTGTTGGATAGTGTTGATATATGTTAACTCATGGACGTTGCAGCCCTCCTCCTCTCTTCTGTTTGGTTAACTAATATATGGGTCCCACTTCCTTTGGGATCCTCCCCCTTTTGTTTGTGTTTCTAACTTTTTCAGGTTCTGAGAGTCCCATACTCTTTAATTTAATGGTTGTGGGTAAAGTATATAGTGTTAATCATAAGATGGGGCTCCTGGTCCTAGCACTGTTTTTGGTAGGATTCATTGCTTTACTAGGTTTACAATGAAAACTTACTTATGCTCCTTCTATTCCACGGGTGGAGGGGAGAAAGGGTTTCTGTTTGCCATCTATTATGACTATGCTATAATGTATAGGATGTAATTGCTTTGTTGGGGTATGGGGGCTGGGGGTCTATGAAGGGGTCTCTGGATCACATCATAGGCCAGAGAGTTTGCGGAGTGCAATCATTGGACTGGGGATGAGTTATTCTTATTGGATAATTTTGGGGAAATGTTGGTTTTGGGTGGGGGAGAGGGAGCATTTTTTGGGGGTTTGGGTAGGGGCATTTCACCATCTCTTTGCATTGATATGGAATATAATTCAGTTGTCACTTGGGGAGGGAAGTATGGTGTGGGAGTGTTGTTAATTTTTTTGGTTTCTTGCTTGGTGGTTTGGGGAATTTTGGTGTGGTGGGATAGGGTGGGTCCCAGAGCACAAATTCTAATAGATTCTACAGATTTTCTGATACTACATTTATTAGTATTGCATTTAGGGTCTAGTTTTTTTCTGGTATGAGAATGGTCTTTAAGTTTATTTCATGGAATATTAAGGGAGTGAATGAAAGAAGGAAACGCAACATGATTCTTTGACATTTGAAGAAGTTTCAACCTTGAGTGGTCTTTTTACAGGAGACCCACTTGAGCTGGGAGGATATTAATTACTTCCATAGAGAATGGGTGGGGCAAGTCTTTGGGGCAGGTTGTAGTAATAAGAGAGGGGGTGGCAATCCTGGCTAATAGAGGTATATCTTTTCAGCTGCTTCTGGAATGCTAGTATCCCAAAGGCCGCTTTCTCCTGGTGTATGGGTGCCTGGGCCTTACTGAAGTTCTTTTAGGTTCTGTGTATGGGCCCAATTCGGATTCTCACCATTTCTTCTCACAACTTTTGACTCAGTTAGAACTGTTTGCTCATCAGCCATTTTCATTGGTGGAGACTGGAATTTGGTTATCCACTTGGATATAGACAGATCCAGTCCCCATCCAAAAGGTCTGTTCCTGGCTCAGCGAGGCCTGCAGGAGCTTATGGACAATATTGGGTTGGTGGATCCTTGGCGTATTTTGCAGCCTGTGGAGAGGCAGTATATGTTTATTCTACCCCATGCCCTACTCAATCCCATAGAGACAATTTTTTTAATTAGTAAAGATTGTTCACAGCGGCTCTCTTGTGATATTCAGTCAGTGATCCTTTCAGACCATGTCCCGGTGTATATGGAACATAGGGTGAAAGGACTAG
This sequence comes from Neoceratodus forsteri, assembly GCA_016271365.2. Classification (NCBI taxonomy): domain Eukaryota; kingdom Metazoa; phylum Chordata; order Ceratodontiformes; family Ceratodontidae; genus Neoceratodus; species Neoceratodus forsteri. Next base: position 807,913,207 of record CM057451.1, on the reverse strand, counting down.
AGGAGTAAGACAGAACTTAGTGGATAAACTCCAACTTGTAAAGGATCCCAGCACTCTTGAGGTTATTCAAAAGTATTTACAGAATTTTCTTCAGGAGAATAAAGGGCTGTCCAGGCTTTGCATGTACTATGGGGGGGACTGCAAAATGCACCATTAGGGGCAAATGCATATGTCTTGCCTCTAAGGCTAAAAAACAGTATACAGACAAGGCTAATTCCCTGTTGTATTAGATCAGAAGTTTGGAGTACCAGCTTTCTTCTAAGTTTGATCCTAACATCTGGGGAAAATTGAATTCCCTTAGAGCACAATACTACGGGTTGCTCGCTGAAAAGGCTGATTTGGCCTTACAGCACAGTTTAATAAGATATTTAGAATCAGGGGAGAGGGCGGGCAGGCTCCTGGCTCTGAAACTGAGGTGGATGGATGCCACCAACATGATCCCCAACCTCCAGCCTATGCCTGGAGGGGAGACACTTACTCACCCGCGCGCATAGAGGAGGCTTTCCATTAGTTCCATAAATCACTACCTAGTCTAGTTCCTAGTGAGCAATTAAATGCAGACCAGATTGATGCTTACCTAGACCTGCTTCCCCTTCCCTGCCTCACTGAGCAACAGCAGGACTTATTACAGGCATCTATTTCTACCTCTGAGGTACGCCAGGTAATTGAGCAGCTTCCGAAAGACAAGGCCCCTGGACCGGATGGGTTCAATAACAGTTTTTATTTTGCATGTATTGATATTTTACCAATTTTTGGCCAGATTGTTTAATTTTCTGTGTTTCTCTGGACCTTTAGATTATTCGTTCACTCAGGCATGGATTACTTTAATACATAAACTGGGGAAACCTGAGCTTCTACCTGGAAGTTATCACCATATTTCGTTGTTAAATTCTGATATAATATTTCTAGCTAAAGTGTTGGTGAAATTATCTCCTACAGGTCTGATTCAGCCTTATTAGCCCTACGCAAGTTGGCTTTGTGGTGGGTTGATCCTCAGGTGACCATCTATGTAAGGTACTGTATTTGATTTCCATATCTGGGTAGAGCAGGACACCCGACGCCTTGGTCTCACTCGACACAGAAAAAGAATTTGATTGGGTTTCCTGGCCCTTTCTGTTTGCTACCCTGCGTCAGTTTAGTTTCCCTCCCTTTTTTGTGATTGGCTGAAGGTTTAGTATTGCCATCTATTCGCCAGGATTTGGTGTAATGGTGTCCTGTCCACTCCCTTTTCTTGTTGCAAGGTACGAGGCAAGGCTGTCCACTTTCCCCTTTTTTGTTCAGTCTATATTTGGAACCCCTTCTTCATTTGATTCAATTAAACCAGGGTATTAAAGGGATTCAGGTGGGTGGCTTGGGTTATAAGATATCTGCATATGCGAATGTTCTTCTTTTACATGTAGAAGATCCCCAGCCTTCTATCCCGACTGCTCTGGAGGAGATTCAGAAATTCTCTCTGGTAGCATGGTACAAATTGAATGTGGATAAATCCAAGGTATTGCCTTTAAACTCTTTGGTCCTTAAACACTGGACAGATGAGATGGGCCTCTCTTGGGAACCCAAGGCACTCACTTATCTGGGGATCCAGCTGACCCGCTCTCTTTCTGACTTTTTTTGAAATATATTATTTTATTGATTTTCTCCAGTGTAAACTTAAATGACATGACACTGTTAACAGGAGTAGTAAAAACTACATTTACATACAGGAAAACAGAAACAGAAATAACAGTAAGATGTCCCCACCCCATTATCCCCCTCCCCCACTCTACCTACCCACTACACCCCAATATCCCACATATTACCCTTCTACTCCCACCCCTACCCCACCTACCTAGGCTTAGATGTACCCATATATTCCTATGCACACTAAGGGCAATACACCATTCAGGAAAAGGCATTGGATTGAGACAGAGAAAGGGAGATATATTTCTCTCACAAAGAGATAGGGTACCCTGAGTGTCTTTTAATCCACCTTTACCCCTACTTGAAGTATTTAAATTGCATGCATCCCAGCCCAGATCCTTTTGTATCCAGAGGAGGGATGACCCCAGTCAACCTTGAATTGTTCCGCACGCAGATTAAACAAAAGTTTCTGAAGCCATTCTGCATAAGGAATCTTCTGAGCATCAATCCAGTGCCTTAATACCAGTTTCTTAAGTGTCAATGCAATCATTGTCATGTGATATCTATGCACTCTGACCTTGACCTTGGAGTAATCCCCGATGAGGCATATTTCCAGTATGAACAGCTCATCGAGTCCTAACTGCAGATCAATCTTATCCCGGATTTCCATCCACAGGTCCTGAACAGAGGGACAGTCCCAGAAAATATGTTTGAGGGAATCACCTTCCAGTTTGTTTCTCTTACAAGTTGGAGTAGAGACCTTAACAATTTTGAAAAGTTTGAGAGGAGTCCAATACATATCTTGCAGAATTTGAAATTGTGTAAGTCTCAACCTGTCTTGAGATGTATAAATGTAGGTTCCTTCCCAAATTTTATTCCAGTTAATGTTAGGATCTGGGAACTGCATAGCCCAGTATTTGGGCCTTCCATCCTGATTAGTGGATGTCAAGTCCAAAAAAGAGCTGTATACATGAGACATTGCATGAGGAAGATGAACAGCTTCCACCAAGGAAAGAAAAAAATCCGAAAACTTGTCCTCTTTAACCAATTGTCTTTTTAACCAGCTTAGAAGATAAATTACCTGGTATATCTTAAACATCTGTACTTGATTGAGGGTAAATTTGTTAATAATAGCGGTCACTGATAGACACTCCCCCTCCCCATCCAACAGATCTCTTATATTCGTGGCCTGAAACTGGGGAATCCAAAGTTTGGGAATCTTTTTGCCACCTATCTTAATGTTTAGGTTTTCTACCAATGGTTGATTCCAGTCTCGTGTGTAGTCATATTTTAGAAAAGCACACAGATGAGCATGGCACCTTACAGAAACCACAATGGAGAATGAGAGAGACTAGCTGGGAGATTTTTCAGTGTACTATGTAGTATCGTAGATATGGGCAAATTTGCTGCAGCTAGCATCTTTCTTTCTAGAGTTAACCACAGTGGAACATATGGCAGCAGTGATAGTGTCTCTTCGCTGGACAGCCATTTTATATACTTGGTGACCTGACTGGCCCAGTAATAGCCACCAATATGTGGTAGTCTCAAGCCACCTCTATTCTTGGGTGCCGTTAATTTCTGGTAAGCTCTTCTAGGAGGCCTACCTGCCCATATGGAGGATGAAATTATAGAATGGGCTTTCCTGAACCATTTGATGGGTAGCCATATATTAAGCATGTGCAAAGGATAAGAAATCCTGGGTAAAATATTCATTTTAACAACATTAATACATCCCCAAAGGAGATAGAGAGAGAGATGTCCATCTGGCTAGGTCTTGCTGTATAATGTGCAAGGTTTCCTCAAGGTTTAGCTTCCACATTAGGGAGTCGGATTGGTAAGAAAAATGCCCAGATACTTCAAACATTTAGGAGTCCACTGAAGCCCCAAGTGCACGATATTAATCTTTAACAATCCATAATTAAGGGGAAAAACCATGCTCTTATCCAGATTAATTTTATAATTGGAGTATTTGCCGAATTCTGAGATAATTTGCAAGGCCGCCCCAAATGCTACTGCAGGGTTAATAGAGTGAAGCAAGATATCATCTGCATATGCCAAAAGTTTTAAATCAAAGCCATGCAAGGGAATGCCAGATATCAAAGGGCTGCTTCTGAACTTAGAGAGCAAAGGTTCCAAATAAATGTTGAAGAGAAGTGGGGATAATGGACACCCTTGATGAGTCCCCAAGTGGAGAGAGAACCTATCCGAGAAAACCCTGTTGCAATAAATACAGGCCTTTGGGTTACATAGAAACATAGAATTTGATGGCAGATAAGGACCGCTTGGCCCACCCAGTCTGCCCATTTCCTTACCTAATGGATAAGCTGCAGATCCTAGTTAACCAGCAGCCTACTTCTTCCTACCCCCACCCCCTAGAATTGCCTTATGACTGTCCCATGCATGCTTGAATTCCACCACTGTTTTTGACTCCACAACTTCCTCCGGAAGGCCGTTCCATGCATCCACAACCCTCTCTGTGAAAAAATACTTCCTTATATTACCTCTGAGCTGCCCTCCTCTATCATCAAATTGTGCCTCCTAGTTCTTGCACACCTGTTTTTCTGAAAGTTGCTACCCTCTTGGACTTTGTTGATTCCCTTGAGGTACTTGAAAGTTTCTATCATGTCCCCCCTCTCCCTCCTTTCCAGCCAATAAATTTCTTTGGGAACCCAAATTTTTCCATTGTGCTAAATAGAAAATCCCAGTCCACTCTGTTCAAAGCTTTCTCCACGTCCAGGGACAGCAAGCCGACCAGTGTGTCAGAGTCCCTGGATGCAGAGAAAATGTGTGACAACTTTCGCAAGTGATCTGAAGAGTTTCTTCCCCTCATAAAACCCATTTGGTCTGGGTGAATTATGGAGGGCAGAACCCCAGCCAGTCTATCTGCTAATAATTTAGCTATGATTTTCACATCATAATTCAATAGTGAAATGGGTCTATAGTTGGTGACCTGTTCTGGGTCCCTTCCTGGTTTATGTAGGACAATAATTAAGGCCTCCAAAAATCTATCATCCATATCCTTTGCCTCTAGAAACCATTTGAACAACCGATCTAACCAGGGGTTAAATGTTTATAGAAAGATTTGTAAAAATTCGGGGAGAATCCTCAGAGCTGGAGGCCTTATCAGCAGAGAGAGAATTTATGATGTTCCTTATTTCTGTTTTAGTTATGGGAGCTAGCAGTTTTTGACTGCTGGGACTCTGTTCATTTTGACAAAGGGAGAGCCGTAAGGTACTCTGTTATCTTTTGTTTCCCAGGGAGGTTAGGCATTGGGCTGTATAAATCCTAGTAGTAGCTAGCGAATTCCTGTACAATCCCTTTGGGGTTCAATTGTATGGTGTCATCGTGCCTGTACCTAATACCCTTCACTATTCTTAATGCTTCTTGAGACTTCAATGGAGGGACAGCAGTCTGCCTGCCTTTTCCCCCGATCCACACAATTAACTTTGGTTCACAGTATTGCATACTCAGCTCTTTCAAGCAGAAGGGAGCTGTATTGAGCCCTTAAGCCCAGTAACCTATTCCTTTCTCCTTCCGGAGTGGCAGGTGATAAATCTCTTTCTATCAGACATATATCTCAAAGTAGAGTGAGAGCTTTCTGTTCTTTGACCCTCTTTTTATAAGAGGCTATCCTAATCAGCTCCCCCGTGAGGATGCATTTCAAGGCACACCATTCTAGATCAATTCTACCTGTAGAGTCAAAAGATTAAACACTGTATATTGATCAATGGCCTTCGAGATGTCCCTAATAACTACCTCATCTCTCAGTAATTGAGTATTTAATTTCCAACTGGTCTCTATTGGCATGTTAGGAGTAAGATTTAGTGAGCAACACACCACTGCATGGTCCAAAATAACTCCTGGTTCAATGGCACTATCCATAACCCCTGGTAAGACATTATGACTAATTAAGAAGTAGTCAATTCTGGTAGCCGTACCATGTACATTAGATTGGAATGTGTACTCTCTCGATGAGGGGTAGAAGACCCTCCAGGAATCAAGCAATCCCAATTGGTCCGCCATATCCCTGATTGCTCGCTGTGCAGGCAAGAGACCAGATCTTCTGACCCCTGATCTATCCAGGTCAGGGGTAAAAGACAGGTTCCAGTCTCCTCCTAAAATCAGAGGAAGGGAAGCATAGGGAAGCAGGTCTGTTAATAAATTGGAAAAAAAGGCCGGAGAGTCACTGTTAGGACCATATATACAACATAACGCCATCTCTGTGTGGTCTAATACCCACTTCAAAATTAAGTACCTACCACTTGGGTCTCGTATACAGTGCTCACAATTGAATGGGACATTTTGTGCAAATAATATGGCCACCCCTCTACTTTGTGTGCTTTCTCCAGCATTAAAAATCTGACCCACAAATTTTCTTCTGAAGAGGGGGCCCTCTGGCTCCAGTTGGCGGGTTTCTTGTAAAAATATAACAGCCCCTTTAAAGTGTTGCAAATGCTTCAGAATTTAATCGCGTTTAACTTTCTTTCTGCACCCCTGATGATCCAAGTAAGCATTTTCATGCTACCCGCCATTTAGTATCCCATGTTCACTATATCTTAAATCCAGATAGATTGTTTTTCCCCCTATTCTTAATAACATCATGCCGAGGTCACCCTCCCTTCGCCCCCTCCTTTCCTAAACCCCAGTAACCCTTAAATAAAATAACACAGATTCCTCCAGTGATCCATTTGCCCCCACGACCCTGTTTAACCATGGGTTGCAAAAAAAATGTAATTACCCCCCCACCACCACCACAACCACCAACAAAAACCTTTTTCTGGTACGTGATGAACAGATACAATAATCAACACCTCCTCCCTTCCGCCTACCCATGTCCGTGATACCTCCTTTAGGCAAGAAAGTGATTATAAAAATGACATTGCTATGTTAATATCCTGTTCAGATTCCAGTACTAATATTAAAACAAGAAGCAGTGCAACAGGCACTATGAACACATAAAACATGCAGTGTTAGGACTGAGAACTCTAAGCTCCCAGTACCATTGCCAGTAATCCCTCAATTAGCCACATGTCTGACCCTTTAATCGGAAACAAAAATACAACAGAAACTTAGGAATGGGCAATTTGGGTGTGTTAGGATGCCCCTTTCTGCCTTTTGTGAATATATCACCTCTGTAAATGTTACCGGGTTACCAGACAGACTAGCACTCTCTGTGGCCTTGTAAAATTAAACTACGATTACACCTTCAGAACCTCACAACAGCAGAAGAAAACAGTGAAAACTTTTAAATTCGACAAACTTTGTCCAAAATAAAGCTAAATTTCAGATCACAGGCAACCACTTCACATAATTAGTCTAAGCATATCATCCAGAAAATCTGAAAAGTCTCCTTAAACCTTCTGCGATATGATAGATGGAGACTCGTAGACTTCAGCTTTCACCCCTTCACGATAAGAATACAGTCTGGCACACGTCTACTTTTGTGTGCTGAAATCGCAAACGAGAACTGATTTGGGAAATTCTTAATATCACCAAGCCCTGTTACAGGTGGCAGCGTTACTGCCGAATTATTCTTATTTCAGGCCCTCTTCTCCTTCAGCGATCCTTGAACAGATTTGGCATGGCAGCCCTCAGAGTAGCCTCCGCAGCTTTTGGGTCTTCAAAGCTGGACCAGGTACCATTGAGCAGGGTTTGAAATTTCGCTAGGTACAACATTTTGAATTTTATCCTCGCTGGTATCAGTTTATTTACAAGGGGATGAAATTGAGCTTTGCGCTAGCGTACGGACACTGGTAAATCTTGATTGGAACTTTTCTCTCTAAATCCCAGTTTATACACCTCCAGAGTTTAAAATTTGTCTTTTTGTGGAAAGGTGGTGCTCCTTGTAGGGCTTATTTCAAGTTATTTATTTATTTATTGAAAAGTTTCACCAGAAAGGCACACTGAACAAGTTGCTCATCTATGGTGCATCCTGGGGGAAGGATAATAGAGAGGCATATGTACACGAACATTCAAAAAACAAGCTGGATAAGCAATTTCTTGGCAGAATGTAGAGAAAACATACAAGGAAACTGCATAATAATACCTACAGAAAAGCGGATTTGTACAGACACTGAATTCTATGACAGTGCTACATTATCAAGGCTTACATGGCACATATGAATTATGATCCAGTAAAAGATACCTGAACATAAAGTCAGATGAGTTATAGTGCAAACAGTATTGCAAGTGCTACGGGACAACTACTGCTGAGCTACAGTAGCAGCCATGAGGTAATTAAGCAGTGGAAGGAAATGTTAACTATACCAAAGGAGTTTGAGGGCCTTCGCTTTGCCCAACTTCTTCCTGTATTATTGTGCTATACATTGCAGTAAAATATTTCAGTGGGGTCATACCCTGCCAACTCAAGCTGACCAGACATAGTGCCCTCTATGGCTCTCTCTAGAGAGGCAGTTGTGCCTACAGTATGGCCTCCATCTTGGTAGCTTTCTCTATGTGAAGCCAGCTGACCTTCCCAAGCAGCTTTGTCTGTCCCTTTACTGTGGTCCCTCAAAGACCTATGACAGATCTATATTCATTTGGACCCGGATTGGAGTAAGGACCTTACACAACCAACCATTGGCAACCCAAATATTTAAATTGCTAACCGCCCTATATCTTTTAATTTTTGTCCACCCCTTAGGGATTCCTCCTTAGCTTCCCTGATTGAAGATGGTAAACCCATTTCAGCTAGAGTACTTCAAAGGCATTTTGCTATCCCCTTCCCTTGGCACAAGCAATCCAACTCTGTGCTGCAAGATTTTCTGGCCACTGGGGGCAACCCCATTCTATTTCTGGGTTTTATGTGCAGCTCCAGAGATTAGACCTGAGAAGCCCAAGAGAGACTTGTTTTTATTGGCATTAGTGTTGGAACCCACTTGGGAGGGAGCAATTTTAGACCTAGTACTCTCAAATGGGAGTGGAGAGAGGATCTCAGATCTAGAAATGGGTAGCCATCTGGGAACAAGTGACCACCAAACAGTGTGGTTCATGATAAACTCAACTGTAGAGTCAAAAAAGTGAAGGTACTGGACTTCAGGAGGGCTGATTTTGTCAAAATGAGAGAGTGCCTCAGAAAAGCACTAGCAAACAGGCAGGAAGGAGGGGTGGAGCAACAACAGGGAAACATCAAAACTGCCATCACAGAGGCAACAAACCTTTGTGTGAAGCAAATAAACAAATCAAAATGAAAGAAAAAAACACTATGGTTCTCAAAAGAGGTGGTGGTGAAGGTTAGGGAGAAAAAGACAGCATTCAGGAAGTATAAAGAAACACAGAAGGAGCAGGACAGAGAACTGTACCAGTTAAAGCAGAAGGAAGAGGGAAGGCAGTCAGAATAGCAAAGGTCCAAACCAAGAAAAAGATAGCCAACTCTGTTAAGAAGGGGATAAAACCTTTATAGAGTACATTAAGGAAGAAAGACAAAGGAGGGATACTGAGGCTGAATAAAGGGAGGGTGGGTGGGCAGAGAGACAGTGAAAAAGCAGGGATACTGAATGAAAACTTCTCTAATGCCCCAATAATAACAAGTACCCCCCTGTAGCCAGTCAGTTCCCCTGTTGTCCCCAGTCCCCTATGTACCCAGACCCCGACAAAGTAAACTGCAGCTGCAGTTTAAAACATTTTTTTCCTTCTATTTGCTTCTGCAGCCTGCCAAGCCCTAACACAAGGGAATGCTATCCTTGCGCTAGGCAGCTTCTTGCCTCCCTGGTCACTATGGACTCGGCATCCCGAGTGCCAGGGAGGGCTTCTGTGGCTGGTAACTGCCGTTTTTAAAAGAGTATTCGGGAGTCAGCAGTCGTGGTGGTCTGGTGAGCATTACCAGGTGCCCTGACTGAACAAAATAGAAGTGTGCGGCTCAAAGCAGGGAGAGAGAGGATGCAGGGAGGTAAAAGCAATTGGTAAAAGTACCTGCAGTCCTCCTCTCATCCCTGCAGCAGCTCCCGAAGGTCCAGTGGTTACTCCTGTGTTGGCGGCAGTACAGCAGCGGGTCGCTGACGGCAATCGGGGGGTCCTTCTCCCGTCTCTCTGCTATGGTCTAGTCGCCTTTGCCCCTATGCCCAAATCTAGCCTCTCAAAGTGGGATACAGCTTATAATAACATCTGCCGCTTTGCGCTTGCGGCCCCCTCCTTAACTCACCGCTGCAACCTCTACTCACGTCTACAGTGGCTACCCCCCGAGAAACACCGTACCTATGTAGTTGGGAACTTCATTGACAACTTTATCAGATCTGGTACTCCTGCTTCCCTTGCCCTCCCCCTACCCCCGACACTTCCTCCTACCCTCTCCGGTCAGGAAGCAACACACGACCGGGTTGGTTCCTAGAACCGCATAACCAGGCGGGTGACCGGGCTTTTGCCGTCTATGCCCCAAAAATCTGGAACTCGCTCCCTGCCTGTACTCGGTCCTCCTCCTCCCATCTGGGCTTCAAATCCTCCCTATGGAATTACCTGAGGGCTCCCTCCACTTGTTCATGCATCCTGCAACACTCGCACTCTGATGTGATGGGATAGGCCCTGCCTCCTTAAAGGGCTACTATTAATATCATTTTACCCCTGGTGCCTGGCCCTGAAACTGTTCCATGTCTCACCTGAGCCAGCCCTATTCCGGGTGGTCATGGTCCCCCCCTGGCACTTGTATTCTGTTTATGATTTTCTGTTGGCATAAGGGTACTCACCTGTATGCACCGAACCTCACTGTGTTATACCTACCCCCTCGGGGTACTGTATCTCTGTTATTTTGCACTGTACGTTTCCTGTACCATATTGTCTCCATATGTTAACCTCCTACGATAGTCCTATCAAGCTGTCATGTGTCATGTTGTAAACCTTAGCCTTTGACTCGCTGTTTGTTTTTCACTCAACCCTCCTTACCATGTTTATGCTCGTCCTGTACCTTAATGTAATAACCTCGCTCATGACTGTATGTAAAGCACTCTGTAACTCAGTTTTGTAACCCTCCCAGGTCTCACCTGAAAATAGGCACTTGGTTGTCTAGTGTGACTTACCTGGTCAACAAAAGCAAATAAATAAATTAATAAATCGACCGCATCACAAGCTAGTTGGCCCAGTAATTAACTTAATTAAAAAAAAAAATTATTTGGTCCCTCGGTGGTGAGGCCCACAAGTGGGGCCGCATCTCAGCACCAGCCACAGCAACAGAGCAGCGAGGGCCGAGTAGTAAGACCCCTTAGTCGTTTGCCAACTGCCTGCCTGCTTTTCCTCCAGTGCCAGCAGCAGTATCTCCCTCCAGCCCCCTCCTGTAGCAGTTCTTCTCCCCAGGTCAGGGTGGTGAGTCGGCAGCACCAACTGGCAGGTGTTGACCGCCAAACTTTAATTAAATAAATAAAAAGTTTATTTGGCGCAGTCAGGAGCTTGGAGAGACAGCCTATGAGGCAGCCTAGAGGGGCAGAGCAAGGTCCCTTATAGGAGGGAGTACCAGTGGGTGGGAATATCTTTATTTATTTAAATTAGCTCTAGCATAGAGTAACAGGCAGGGGACGGAACTAAGCTAGGACTAGCCGCTTGATAGACAGAGGTCCCTGCCAGGGCTCACAGATTTAAAGAGGCAACATCAGGCCCAGCTATTTAAAGGGGAAATAGACCCCAGTAAGTCAAGGGGGCCAGCTCAGAGTACAGAAAGCACCAGTGCCTTAGGCCAGCTAGCCAAGTTGGCTACCAGAAAGGGCTAGTTAACCCAGTTGCTACTGGTTATTTTTATTTAGCACATATAAGGGCCAGTATGGGCAAGGAGGACCCCAGTTGTTTTAGTAGCCATGGTGGCCAGGTGGGCCAGTGAGTTGGAGGCCAGGTAGCCAATGTTTTTTCTTGATGTTCTTTACATTCTATGCAGTTTTTCCAGTTCTGGGTGGGCCAGTAGGGGACATCAGCCTCAGATAAGATATAGCATCCCAGATCAGAGCCCATTGGCCAGTAGCCAAATGGCCACCAATAGATAAGCTCATCAAATATTTAATAGTGCTCTCCTGTCATTTGGAAATGCACTCTGATTTTAGTAATAAGCCAGCAGGGAGTAAAGGGGAATGAGTCAGGCAGTTTGCCATCCCCTTCAGTTCAGTAGCCATGTCTGTGCCCAAGGGCTAGTAACCCCTGTAACTTCCCAGTTGCCCCTAGTCTGAGGAGGGACAGTTAGGGAGGGACTTTAGTGTTTAAACTTATCAAATTACCTTTGCCTTAGGGTAATTTTCCCATTAGGTGCTTTCGGAGCTTATTACCTGTGGGAAGGGTACAGAAGGTATACCCCAGGGTCCCCACATAGCTGGCCCTTAGCTTTTGGTAGGTTTTCCCCAGTGTATTCCTTTTCTAAAATTCCTGCCCAGATTGTTGCTGTGTGATACTGGGATTACTAAGAAAAGCGCAGCACTGTAGAGACATTGAGACTGTGTTTTACAGAGACTGTACATGGATCCTATGATGCAGCTGCCTTTTTCTGCTTAAACTGTTGTGCTGTAAGGAACTATTGGACTAACCCTGTATATGCTGTGCTTATATTGAAATGTTCTGCTGGTTTTCTTTCACTGGATTATGCTTAGAGACTATGGGATCAATCCTGCACTAGTGTCTCCGCCCAGGAACTGCTCTACATGTTATTGAACTGCCCGCTCATCCAAGAATTGAACTCTCCAGACTGATGCTAATCATCTTCACCTGATTCTCATTCTCCTCATGTACTGTTGCTCTCAGTGACCAATCAGAGACTGAAATCACCTTCCTTATTCTACCAGTTGGGGCTAGTCACCAGTATAGGTCTATCATACTTAGCCCCTGGCCAACCGCTTCATGTCCAGAACGTCCAGCCACTCCCCTTCCTAACAGTGTTTAGGTAGTGCAGGGAACCACCCCGGTTCACGGGTAGGGATCTATTGTAACAGTAAGGGTGGGGCTTTGGATGCAAGAATCCAGAGACCTTTGGCGTGGTGTCTGCGTCCTGTCTTGTGTCCTGGAGTCAAGCTTCAGCCCAGTGTCCACATCCTGAATTTCCCTGAAACCAGTTTCGGCTTAGGAGTTCACCTACAGCAGTTTGAGTTTTCCTCGTTTCCTTGGGGTCTTCTACTGACCAGGAGTTCCCACACCTTCATTGCACTGAGTGCTTCAGCTTCCTCACAGTATGATTGCCCTGGAGCCCTATTTAGCCAGGAGGCTTGCATAGCTGGGGTTCTTGCTCGTTTCAGTCCTTTCACCCTTCATTCTTCTGATCTGACCAAAAGCCGGCCAACATTACACATCGGTTGCCACCGTTCCGGACTTATGAAGGACTGCGTTCATATGGTTATTGCTCACAGGTTGTATGTAATGAAATACAGTATAAGAGTCATCCTAGAGTTTAATAGACTATTTACTATAGAGTAATAGAGGCTTATAGAGTGTAGAACGTAAGGTTTTCATATGGTATAAGCATCATCATTATAGAGTTCATAGCAGTAAGTTTGCTACCATAGAGTTATAAGAACCTAAGCTATAGAGATATAGTTGGATGAACAAAGAATAAGCTACAGTAAAGTTATAGCATCCCACGTTACAGTATAGATTGGTTGTATACTGCTTGATCTCCTTGGTGCCTTGCACCCAGTAAACCTGCTTTTATTCCCAAGTTTGTCTTCTGCCTCTCCTTACTCTAGCACAGCTACACCATCAGTGAAATTAGACACTTGAGTTCTATACACTTCTGCTCAGTATTCACAAAAGAAGAGGAGGAGGAGGTACCTAATCCAGTCACTGGAAGCACTCTGGATGGGGGGGGGATCTATATCAGTCCTTTCATGGAAGAAAGGGTTCTGAAAGAACTCCTAAAACTGAAAGAGGACAAAGCAATGTAGCCTGATGGGAGTCTCCTCAGAATTCTAAAAGAACTAAGGGGAGAACTAGTAACACTACTGACTACCCTTTTCAACAAATCTTGGGAGGATGGTGTGGTACCTGAGGACTGGTGGAGGGTGGATGTGATTCCCTTTCACAAAAGTGGGAGCAAGACAGAGGCAGGAAACTACAGACCTATCAGTTTGACCTCAGTGGTAGGGAAATTGATGGAATCACTTCTGAAGAAAAGAATTATTGAGTACCTAGAGGCCAGTGGGGCACAGGACCCATGGCAGCATGGCTTCACAGTGGGAATGTCATGTCAGATGAATCTAATCAATTTCTTTGACTGGGTGACCAAAGTAGTAAACCAGGGAGGGGCTATGGACATGGCCTACCTAGCCTTTAGCAATGCATTTGACATAGTCCCACACAAAAGATTAATAAACAAATTAGCCAGCCTGGGAATGGATCCCATGGTGGTAGCCTGGGTAAAACATTGGCTGGACAATTGGATGCAGAGGGTAATAGTAAATGGAGTCCATAGTGAAGAAAGGGGGGTTACTAGTGGTGTACCACAGGGTTCAGTACTGGGTCCAGTCCTTTTTAATGTCTTTATAAGTGACATTGCAGAGGGACTGGAAGGAAAATATATCTCTTTGCAGATGACACAAAGATCTGCAACAGGGTTGATTCATAAGATGGGGTGGAAAGGATGAGAAGGGACTTGGCAAGGTTGGAGGAATGGTCAAATGTATGGCAGCTTAGATTCAACGCAAGGAAGTGCAAAGTAATGCACCTGGGAAACACAAACCCAGGAGGGGAGTACACAATGGGGGGGGGTGAGATACTGACAACAGAAATGGAAAGGGACCTGGGGTAATTATATCAGATGATCTAAAGGTGGGCAATCAATGTGAGAAGGCAGTAAGGAGGGCTGGGGGATACTGGGATGCATAGGGAGAGGCATCACCAGTAGAAAACAGGAAGTTGTTATCCCTCTGTACAGACAGTTGGTGAGACCCCATCTGGAGTACTGCGGGCAGTTCAGGAGACCCCATCTCTGCAAAGACATAGACAGGATGGAGGCTGTCCAGAGGAGGGTAACCAAAATGGTGCAGGGTCTGCACCAGAAGACATACGAAGAGAGACTAAAGGAGCTTAATATGTATACACTTAAGGAAAGGAGGGAGATGGGGGACATCATAGAAACTTTCAAATACCTCAAGGGAATCAACAAAGTCCAAGAGAGTAGCATCTTTCAGAAAAGAGATGTGCAAGAACAAGTGGGCACAATTTGAAGATAGAGGGGGGACAGCTCAGAGGTAATGTGAGGAAATATTTTTTCACAGAGAGGGTTGTGGATGCATGGGACAGCCTTCCTAAGGAGGTCGTGGAGTCCAAAACAGTGGAAGAATTCAAGAATGCATGGGACAGATATAAGGCAATTCTAGTGGGGGGTAGGAGGAAGTAGACTGTTGGTTAACTGGGATCTGCAGCTTATCCATTAGGTAGGGAAATGGGCAGACTAGGTGGGCCAAGTGATCCTTATCTGCCATCAGATTCCATGTTTCTATGGACCTTAACCTGGATGGCAAGGCCTGGCAGTCGGTATGGAGGAGTATGTATAAGTATCATAAACAGGAACGATATCAGCTATTACAATTTCGCATCTTGCATAATTTATATATCACTCACCTTAAATTGTATAGAATGGGAAATCTGGATCTCCAATCTGCACCCGCTGTGGACTTGCTGATGGGACTCTGAAACACATTTTGTGGGAATGTTCAAAGGTGGCACCATTTTGGCAGGCCATTCGCAGTTCCTTAGATCCATTTTTTGGGATTGGATTCTTTTTTACACCACCGATGTGTCTTGTAGAATATCACCTGGTAGAACTGTTTGACCCTCAAAGGGCTTGTATGTCATTGATTTCTATCATAGCCGAGATTAATATCATATGGCACTGGGCAGATGAGTCCTTACCCTCACTCAGGGAATGACATATAGAAATACTGCAAGCCATGTAAACAGAAAAAACATATAGCTCACCGTCAGGATAGATATGATAAATTTATATTATGCTGGGTGCCACTTTTGGCTTTATTATCTATCTCTGCAGGTCCTTCGGTGGGTGCAGCTTGAACTGGATGGTAAAGGATACCCTCCATTTTTCTGCTTTAGTGTTTTAGTTTCAGGATCTAGCTCCTGGTTTATGACTGTCGACTTTTAGTAGTTCTGCTCGGAGGGAGTGGTTGGGTTGTTTGGTGGGGTGGGTGGGGTGGGAGTCTGGTGTTTGTTTTTTGTTGTGAACTTACTGTGCTGTTGACTCTTAATTTGTTTGATGTTGTAACTGTGTACTTTGTGTATCTGCCAAAATGTAATAAAGTATATTAAACTGCAAAAAAGACTGGTATGACAAGCATTTGTCATATTTTGAGTCGCATCCTTTGGAAGGATTGGATCTGTGGGGACTCAGTGACAAAAACTACCCTTACCTGGGATATATTAAAGTATGTAGCCCCCCCCCCCGAGAGTTATGTGAGTAGAAGTTCCCATAGAGACACTGACATTCAGGTGCCCAGAGTCTAGGATATACTACAATGTTCTTGTTTTTGTTGAGGCCAATGCCCACATGTTTGAATGCCTGTAAGAACTGTGCAACAACATGGAAGCCAAACAATGGGGGAAAGTTTTGCTCATTCACACATAAAGAAAGTTTACAGGAAGAAGACACAGAAGACACAGTTGCACATTTCTGTGACTAAATAGCCAGCTGGAGTGGTGTGGTGCTTGGAACTTCTTGATTCTTTTATGATACTGTCAGCCAACTTTGCTACCCAACTCAAATCTGCCGTCTCCAGAGCTGTGAAGTTTTAAAAGGATATGAAGAACCACATCCTTACAGTTGATGCCCCAGGAGAATGTTGCTTGCCTGATGGACTGCTAGTGAGGCCCAGTGTGATTGCTAAACATGCCCATGCATATGTTTGGAGAATCACTGACCAAGTGAAAAATACATTGGACAGAGATATCATAATTATGAGAAGGTGCACTTTGGCTCACATGCACTGCATGGATAATATAGTCAGCCCAAAAACATTTTTAGACATCAAAATTGGGATTGATCCAGGGGCCTTTGATTTTGGAGATGTACCCACAGCAGAGGAATGGAGTGTCAGGGTAAGCAAGAAGTTATCCAGGAGAAATAAAGTCTTCTGCCTGAGTGAGAGGGATGTTGGATGTATACAAGAAGAGGAATGCCACATTAGACAGCAGAATGACAGACCTTTTTGTCAAGCATTCCAAAGATTAGCGCCAGCTGACATTGATGATGTAAGATGCCGTTTTCAGGAAATTTTGGCTGCTGGTATCATAAAAGAATCAAGAAGTCCATATGCCTTGCAAATTGTTGTTGTCCAACAGAAGAAATAAAGTGTCTGAATCTATGCCAACTATTGCACTCTTAGCAAGGACAATCTTGGAACAAAACACCATACCAGGAGTACATGATACCTTGGATTATCTGAATAGAAGCAAGTGGTTCACCATGCTTGACCTTTGCAGTGGGTATTATCAACATTGTTTTTCATTTCTTAATGTCAGTTGGTTGGAAAGCCACAATCCAGAAAAGATGTCACCACACTTCCAGTTTTGCTCTCTGTACAGATGCCAATGCGAGCAGAGGTGAGCACCAGTGAAGATAACACTGGCAGAGGCGGTATCTGGCAGTGTCAGCCAGGAGAAGACAGGAAGCAAGAACTTTGATGAAAGTTATAAAACCAGTTATATATCATGAATATTTAGTAGTAGCCCATACTCTGAATTACAATGGTCATAAATATTTTTGAGTTGTTAAACACAAATCAGAATGTAAAGGTAAAGAAGTGGTCACAATTCCCTAACTTTTAAATGTCTGAAGCTGTTAGCCAAGGCACAAAATATGAATGTGTACATTGTGAGAAATGTGAATTGAATTGCATTGAAATACTGCCCCTAAGAGATAACAAAACCACAAAATGAATTTAAAATTATAAAGGAAATTAGGCAACTTGAGAGTTTCCTGGATTGCTCCTTACTACGGGTCAAAAATCAAAATCTATACCCAGTCTAAATCTACCACAGAACAATTTCCAAGGTGATGGAATTACAAGGGGAAGCCTCCAGAAAAGATAAAGGAAGAAGGAGAGGATGATGAATCTAAGATTAAGTGGCTAGTAGGGGATCAAAAAGGGGCAGAAAAGCATGTCAGCACAACTGTGGTGGGTGGGGTGGGGTCCCATCCAGATTAGTTTCAAAGCTTTAGACTCACAAAAGGACATACATGGTGAAAAGATAGTTCAGGATATTACACCAACAACCTCCAAGAACACTGGGACAAATAGTGTTCCTAGGTGATTCAATTATTAAATATTCAAATAATATAATCTGTTGCAATGATAAGGTTAACACAATGGTCAGCTAACTCCTGGGGGCTATAATTATGGATATGGAAGACAAGATAGATGCAGTCGTGAGTGGGACAGGAGACAGTCCAGTGTCAGCATTCACATTAGTACAAATGATATGGGAAAGAAATTGAATTAAGATATCAGGGAAGATTATGCAAACTAGGAATAAAACTGAAAGAAAGGGCTTGCAATGTGATAGTCTCCAAAATTCTGCCTGTACCAAGATCCTCCTGGGCAGGCAAAATGCCATTAAAGCAACAAATAGATGGTTGAAAAACTATTCCAAGAATTAGAATGTGGCCTTTCTGATGAATTAGGATGCATTTTGGTAGCAAAATTATATATATTCAGCTGATTGATTACACTAAAATAGAAGGGAGGCAGCTGGCCCACCAGTGCAGTAGTAATGCTACCACTCATAACATCAGCAACGCAGGTTTGGGAGCAAGCTTGGGCCACCAGAGGGCCAGATGGGGAAGGATGCTCACCTTCTCGGGGGAGGGAGGGCTACCATTCCCTGCTGCGATACTATCACCTGGTGCCCCCTGGTAGTGGTTGCACATGGAGACACTGGAAGAGGGAATGGGATGTTGCCAGTAGCATGTAATTAAGGAAAAGTTATAACAGCAAAGTCATTACAGTGACTGCTGAACAGTAAGCACAACAATGGTGACCAGGAAAGTATGGTGAAGTCACAGGAATGGTGACCATTACCATCAATGAGCATCTCATGGGGGTGTGGGGGCAGAGTCCTCCACATGAATATAGGTGACTAGAGTCTGGGGCAGGCACCGGTCAAACAACGATGTGGAGGGGTGGCACAGGGGCTTCAATACAAGGCTCTGTGTGTGCCACCCCAATATTTGGCATTTGTTGGAGTGTCTCAGGGAGAAGCAATGGATGTCAGGTTCATCTTGAGCAGCTAGTATCAGGTGCAGGCTGTGCACCTGAGAGGCAGAGGTACCGTGATTTGAATGAGCGGCTTAGTGTGGTCGTGGCAGAATACGCTGTTCATGAGAGTTATGAATACCTAAGAGGTCTTGCCTACAATTTTCACTTTCAGGTTTAGTGTGCCCTGTAATATGCCTGTGTTGTGCTGGAAATGCTTAGTAAATGTGTTGTAATTGACTGTTACCACTTATTATTGTTGCCACTTATGTATGCGCTGTTACGGAATTGCTGTTTTGATGGTCACCATAATTTCATTGCTATTTTGACATGGAACCAGTGTTGCCATACTCTTGTGCTGCATATGCTTGCATGTGTGCACTGGGCAAAAGGGCCTCTGCCAACATCCAGGTCTGGGAGAAAAACAGGAAAATGCCAGCTGGAGCAGTATGTTGTCTGCCACTCCTTGCAGGCCGCACTCTGCTGACAGTGGCTCCCTTGCCACAACCACAAATTAATACCAAAGGAGGAATGGGGATCCTTCAACAGCCCTGCCCTGGGGAGCAATCCAGGGAGGAACATGGAAACAGGTAAGCCCCAGGAAGACTGGGTGATGGGGCTGGGGAAGCAGCAGAACTGATGAGGAACCAGCCAGAGGAGGGGGATAAACAGAAAAATGGAGGCCAAGCTACTGAGCAACAGAATACAAAGTGCCATAGATAGGCATTTAAATTAAATCTGTAGGGGCTAAGGAGTGAGCACTGGTCTTTTATGGAACACAGGAGAAATGAGAAGTGCCAGCAATGTCCAGGGAAGGCTGAAATTCACAAGTACAAAAATGCAGTTGCAAAGGGAAAGAAAAAACAATCAGACTCCTTAGGGGTGTATGCTTCTGAAAGCCAGGAGCCTAAATGGTGCTAATTTGAGCTAGAGGCAGTTATTTACAAATAAACCAAAAGTATCAGTATTGCCAAAACCTGGTGGAGTGTAATGGGTAGCTTGGATAAAGACATCAATGGGTATCAATTCTTCAGAAGGGATAGAATGAATAAGATGGGAGGTGAAGTCACTGTCTATATTAAAAGCAATATAAGCATCTCTGATATTGTCACACAAATTAAAAATGAAGAAGTTTAGTAGCGTTAATACGGATAAAGGTTGAACTAGGAAAACCTTAGAACATCATACTTCACTTGGAGCTTGATACAACCCCAAAATCCCAGCACTGTGAATGATCTGCTAGTCCTAAAAGAAATTACCAAACCACTGGAATCAGATGATATGTTGACAATTTGAGTTTTTAATCTCCCAGATATTGAATGGAAAAACTTAAAGGAAAGGTCCCCCTCAGCCTTTTTTACTATATACCTGTGTAGTTTGTAGGCATAACCAATGACTGCCTCTATTGCACCCCCCCTAATTTCATCAGGATTTAAATGTAAATGAAGTTACTTAAATCTGGTGTGAAAACCTTTTGACTTGGGAGGTGGGTATTACTAGGGAGTGAGTTGGTTGGCAGCAGTGCACTGTGGGTATAGTGGAGGTGATCAGTATTGGGGTGGTTAGGAGTAGGAGATGCCCTGTGGCTAAATGAAGCCAGGAGAGAGGGCCAACATGTTTAGTGCCCATTACCAGGGTTCCCACTGGACTGAGTGGGCAGGCAACCAGTGGGCCTGCAGTCTCCACCAGTCCACTTCGGGCCGTGCTGTGCAATGCCAGTTCAATGAAGAACAAGACCGCAATTATGGCAGACTTGGTTTCATCTGTTGCTCTGACTTGCATTACAGAGACTGGCTGGGAGATAACGCTGGACCAGTTTTGGAGGTGTCTGTTGCCGCAGGGTATTCTGTAGTGTACTGCCCAAGGAGGGAATGCAGGGGTGGGGATGTGGCCATCTGTTTTAGATCTAGCTTGAACTTTGCCATGCACCCAGTGGGTTCCACCTCATCCTTTGAATGTGTGGCAGCATGTGGGGGTCCAGGTGCTGGTTGCAGGATTCTCTTTGTTTGCCACACTCCGTGGTTGGGGGGGTTTCCTGCAGGAGGTCATGGATTTCATTGTCGACATGGTGTTGGAGTCCCCCAGATGGTTCATTCTGGGGGACTTCGATGCCTGAGTTGACAACAGATACTCGCATCTTGGAAACAATCTCGTCCAGTTGATGACATCACTGGGCCTGGCACAAGCAGTTGCTTCTGTGACCTATCACCATGGTCACACCTTGGACTTGATATTCTCACTGGGACTTGAGGTCATGACCCTTAGGACTGATCAGGTCGCTTGGTAATTTTTGTCATTTTTCTTTGCAGTTAATTTGTTTATTGATTTTTGAAGTAATAGAAAACAAACATAGTATTACAGCATAGTGAATAATAAAATACATCTTGGGTTAAGCAATAAAAATATGCTATGTGCTTGACAGTGGTAAAGTAAGGTGATAAAGGTAAGGTATGAATTATGGTTGCACCCATTGTCAAAAAAAGGCAAAAAAGAAAGATCAGATACAGTGATTATACACTGAGCACAACATATTACCATGTTATGTAATATTAGGAGAAAAAATTAGAACATACAGTAATAATTTCAACACATTTTAAACAACAGAGATATATCATAAAAAGAAAGTATTAAACAGAAATGATACATAGTAGAGTGATGGACTGATGGTTAATAAAGTTCATTAAACCACTAGGTCCAACAGATTTTAAATAATTTAGATAATCATGCCAAAAAAGTTTGTATTCATTCAGTCGGTCTAAGACAAGGTAATTAAAACATTCCAGAGATGCAGCTTGGGTTAAGTTTTTAAGGATGTCTGCTATGTCAGGTATTATAGTGAATTTCCAGTACATTAAGATAAGGTGTTAACTTGCATAAAAAATATATTAACCATCTATGTTGGAATTTAGAAAGTATTTTGTCATTCTGATTTACAGTTCTCAATAAGAAGTATTTATGATCAAAAGAGATATTGTGACCTACAATTTTAGATGCAAGATGGCAGATGGACTGCCATATTTTATAAATGGGTTTGCAGAACCATAAAATGTGTAATAAATCACCACCTGGAGCATTGCAGTGCCAACAGTGATTGTTCAGTATTAGTCCAAAATGGTACGGCATTGATGGGGTTCTATACCAGAGGTGGAGAATTTTGAATTGGATAAGCATACTGCGTGTATCCTTAAAAGTACTGTGACAAACAGTTCATCATTTGTCCCATTGAATGTCAATTATAGTATACTGTAAAGCTTCGCTCCACTTAGTTTTAGCTGCATGAAACTGGTCTGGTAAATTGTCTCTGATAGCTTTTTATATTTTACTAATCAGACCAGATGTGACACCAGTCCATAAGGCAACATAATTATCAATAGGGGGTTGTCTAGATAGTTTTTGTAGTGAAGTTGACAATGCGCATCGAAGTAGTAAAAACTTCCAAAGCTCATGCCTGGGTATGCCCCATATAATTTGTAATTCAATAAATGAATTCAGGGTTAGAGAGTTATTAATTAAGATATATCCCAGAAAGTATATTCCTCTGTTCTTCCAAGACAGGCAAAACAGCAGGTGGCTATCAAGGATGATACTGCAGTTTCCCCAAATGGGGGTGTAGAAAGCAGGGGTAGGGTTGGATTTTAGCCATTTATGTAGTTTGAACCAATAAAAGACTGATGAGGCAATAGTGGGATGCTTTCCTTAGTTTGGGGGTTAGGGTATTGTAAATAAAAGTAGTAGGGATATTACCTGGAGTCAGCAAAGATTCCATATCCACCCATAAGGGGGTTTGAGTTTGGATTAGTGAAACATCTAAGAGTTTGAGAGGCTCGAAAGGCCCATAAATAAGCTAAAAAACAGGGCAAACCGAAACCACCTCTAGACCAATGGGATCAAAGTTTATTATGACTAAACCTTGGAATATGACCTTTACAAATAAAGTTGCCTATTACTCTATCTATTTTAGCTAGAAAAGTGGAGGTAAGATTATTGTAATACTGGCAAATAGGTAAAGTATTGATGATGTTATAGATATTTTAATGGCAGCTGTCTTATCAGGGAAAGATAAATTCAGATGTTTCCATCTATCTAAAGTTGTTTTAATGCCTGATAGTAGAGGGTTGAGGTTCCCTTTCCAAATCTTGTCCAAATTTGGTAAAATCTTAATGCCTAAATATGTAATACCTTGAAGGGCCCAACAAAATCCTATGGGGTCATTCATCGTAGGTTTACAGAAGGTATTCAAGGGTAGCACCTCAGATTTTCTGTAGTTTACTGCTAACCCAGAAAGTTCAGTAACTTTATTAAGAAATTTAACAAGGGGATGAGCAGCAGATTCTAAATTTTCTAAAAGGATTAGAAGATCATTGACATAAGATAATGAGGTATACTGACAGCCACCATTAGAAATGCCCCTTATATCACTGGTTTATTGAAGGGTAGCTGTCAAGGACTCACGGCTAGAATAAATAGGAATGGGGATAGGGGACAGCCTTGTCTGGTGCCTTTGGCAAGGTGGAATGAAAGAGATAACATATAATTGGTGAGGACCTTTGCAGAGGGAAGGATATAAAGTAGTTTAATCCAATAACAAAATCGGTCACTGATACCCAAATGTAATAAAACCTAATATAGAAAGTTCCAATCTAAAGAATCAAAAGCTTTTTCAAAATCAACGACAACAGCTGCCACAGGAGATTTAAGAGTTTGGGCTTTATACATAAGGTAAATAAAGAACGTAGCTGGTCTGAACTGACCCTACCTTTAACAAAACCTGTCTGAGATTGATGAACTAATTTAGAAATGAGGAGTTCCAGATGCAGTGTTAAAAGTTTAGCAGATATTTTGCTTTTGGTATTAAGTAAGAATATGGGGCAGTAATTGGATGGCAAAGAAGCATCTTTATTCTTTTTTGGAAGTACTGTAATAATTGCTTCTGTCATAGTTGAAGGTAACTTGCCAAAACAGATGAAATCTTGAAACACTTTACATAGTAAAGGGCAAAGTAGATCAGCAAAGGACTTATAAAAATCTACAGTGAAGCCATCTCCTCCAGGAGTCTTGCCAGATTTGAGAGATGCTAATGCATTTTGGATCTCTTGTACTGTAAAGGGTTCATCTAATACTTCTGTTTCATGTTTGGAAAGGTAGGGAAGTATTATTTTTTCTAGAAATATTTGAATTAAATTAGGTTGTGGAGGGCGTGGGGTGAATATAATTTTTTATAAAATGACATCATAATATTATTTGTAGAAGGGTTGTCGGTGTATATTTGAGCCAGGTTATCTTTTAAGCCAGCTATTTGCCTTTCCATTTGTTGGGATTTTAATTAATAAAATAATATTTACCACCTCTGTCACCCCTTTCCCAATATTTGTGTTTTAGCTTAAGCAAAGCTATTTCTGTCTTACAAGAAATAAGTTCATTAATTTGCATACATAATTGCAAAATCTCTGAATGGAGAGGGGAATCAGGATTGGGGTGTGGAGTAGCAAAATATTGAGCTTCTTTGGTTTTAAGTTATTTCTCCATCATATTAAGTTGTTGCTCTCTTAATTTCTTCTGGTGGGCAGCATAGCTTATAATTTTTCCATGAATTGTGGCCTTAAGTGCTTCCCAAGTTATATCCATGGAAGTATCTGATGGATTGTTATGAAATAAAAAAATTGTATTTGGGTTTTGATCCAGGGTAAGAATTCTGGGTCTTTGAGTAGTAATGGGTCTAGGTACCAGGAAGGGGATTTAAGGGGAGAGGAACCCCAATAAGATATAATTTAACAGGTGAATGGTCTGATATAAGTAAAGGCAAAATAGATTTGATTATTTTTTCAGTAACATTAGGTGAAGTAAGCCAATAATATATCCTACTGTAAGATTTATGAAGATAAGAATAAAATGTACGTTCTCGGTCACTGGAATGAAAGCGTCTCCAAAAATCTGATATCACAAAGTCCTTCATTAACAATGAAAGGGCATCTGTGCTTCTGGGATGTTCATCAGACGATGAATTACTTCTATCTAAACATGCATCTAGTGTAAGATTTAGGTCTCCACCCATTAGGATAGGGGAATTGTTTAAATTATTTGAAGTTATCTGTTGGGCTAAGTTATGAAAGAATTCAGGGGTATCAGAGTTTGGAGCATAGATAGTAACTAAAGTCAATGGTCTGGAGTTAGTATCAAAGGAAGCAATCACCCATCTACCTTCAGTGTCTCTGATATTATTTAAAGGGGACCATTTTAAATTCTTATGAATCAGTATTGCAATCCCAATTTTTAGAGGAGGAGGAAGAAGCTGCACATATGTGGCCAACCCAGGCACTCTTTAGTCTGTCGTTGTCCTCTGCTAATAACTTGTAAAAATGCTATTTGTGCTTTGTGTTTTTTAAGATTATTTAAAACTTGTTTATGCTTGCTAGGTGCATTGAGTCCCTTTACATTCCAGGTGGAAAGTAGTAAGTCAGTCATAATGACTTATGTAAAATCCGGTTATAGTAAAGTTTATGGAATTACCAGGGACCAAAGCACCAAGCAAAAATGAAAGGATAAGTAACACATAGCAGAGCACAACAACAGGCCTAATATTGACTGTTACCTTGTAGGTATAGTTGAAATGATAGCTTGGAAGTAGACAGGTCATAGGAATGAGAATGGATAAAAGTGTTCTAAAATACCAAAATGTGTATCTCTCTGTAATAGAACTATTTAGTAATAACATTAACAACTTTAACAACCAAGGTATTGTAAAATACCAAAACTTAAGCATCTTAGATGTGTAGAGAGATATGGGTTGGCCAAAGTACCAAGACCCTCTCTCAACACATCAGGGCATGAGTAGAAAAGAAAGAAATTAAGAAGCATGGATATAAATCCACTACTCCTTATACATCACAGTATATTACAGTAGTATAATATTATGATAGATGCAGAATAAATCCCAAACAAATAAGATCGTATTAGATTGTCTGATTAATACCTTATATCACACCAACATCACATGCATAAGAAATCATGTAACAATTGAAGTTCCTAATACTTCCAGTCACAAGGTTAATAATTTGACTGAATATTTAATTAATATTAATATAGTTGCATATATCATTCACATTCTTTTATAAAAGCATGCAATACCTATTCAACTATATATAGCCTAAGTGAGGCTATAGATCATTCGTAATTTGCTTATAGAATGAGATCATTAGGGGCAGCAAGAAATAGTCTGCAGGCAATACTATCACTTAGTAGAGGTATACAAGGATTAAATCAGAGGCTGAACAAATCTAAATAGTTTTTGGACAGCTACCCTAGCTGGTGGTAGTATGAATGGAATCATTGAATTTGTGTCTCCTTAAGAAGTCATAAACAATAACTGATTAATATAGTCAGGCTTTGAACTTATAAGTGCATTCCAAAGAAAGTGTTGGGGGGGGGCAGAGTATAGGTGGTATTTTGCTCAAACATCACCATACATAGAAACCAGGGTTATGAAGTCCATGATTAAAAAGACCTCGAACACCCCAGTTATAACAAAGTTAGGATGCCTACAGTGTGATATATAGGCTTTGAGCAATACCGCAATTTTAGGGAGAGTCAAGTTTCAGGTTTGACTAGGGTGTGCATACAGGGATGCACCAAAATGTTCGAAAATAGCCAGTAAAGAAAGTAATTATAAATGCAGTTTGATCAGTTGTAATGGCACAAGAGACATAGCCAAAAAGAGCCAATGGTTCCCCAGTAGTTAGCAGCAGCTCCTTCAAATACCTGGGTATCCTCCTAGATGAATCCCTGGATTTTGACCTCCATATCACCGCCACCTGCAAATCAGTTAACACTAAAATCAGAGATGCCTACCGTACTAGCTATGCCCTCATGCCATCTGCCAGGCTTGCTGTGGCTCAAAGCCTACTGCTCCCAGCCCTGGCTTATGGCTCAGTCACCTACCTAGGGGCATCAAAGACCTCCCTACATAAATGGGACACCACCTACAATAACATTTGCTGCTATGCCTCTGGATCACCATGTTTCAAACATCACTGTCAGCTTTATGCTGACCTAAAATGGCTCAGCCCTGCTGCCCACCGGCTACAGTCCTATGGCTCCCTAATTGACGGTATAACTAGATCAGGCCTCCCCAAATCCTTCGCCTCCTTGCTACATTCCCAAACCCCCTCCTATGGTCTCTGGTCTAATGACCATGCCCCTCTCTTCATCCCCAGATGCAAAACCACTATGGGTGCACGTGCTTTCTCTTACTCAGCCCCTAAGCACTGGAATTCTATCCCTCAAACTACTCGCCTAGCTCCAACCCATGCTGGTTTCAAGAAACTTCACCGTGAACATCTATTAGCTTCAAATCCTTGCACATGCTTCCATCCACCTTAGCCCATTCATTCCTTCCATTTTCATCCTTGTTCTTTACTGCACTCCCTCTTCTTCCCTCTCACCCCTTTTCACCCTGTTTCCCACTACCGCCTCCTCCTTCCCCCTCCTCTTTTACCTCTCTATGTTTGAGCCTTGCAATGGCACTTACTGTTTTTTCTGTACTTTCCTGTTTGTAACAGTACTGACTTGTTGGCACTTGTTTATATTTTTGACTTTTTCCTAAATGTACTGTTTATATTGCTTGACATTATCTAACTCTGTATATCATCCAGTTGCCAATTTGTTGTATTTCAGACCATCCCATTGTCTACCTTTTCCTTGTGCTGTGTCACATTGTACTGCTCATGTATTTTTTTTTCACTTGTATGCTCCCTGGTCGTGCCTGAAAATAGGCATCTCTATGCCTAGTGCACCCATCCAGTTGCCAAAAGCAAATAAATAAATAAAGATGTTTGCAAATGTCCAATAGTGTTACACAAAAAAGGAGATAAAGTAAGAAAAAATAATCATATACAGAACAAATTTATGAGGCTTCAAATGGGAACAAGTTAAACCCACCAGGAAGAGGCAGCTGTATCAACTTCTATAAGAACTGTTTAAATGTTGTATTACTGTTTATTAAATAAGTTATAATGATCACCATGCAGAGTAGATCCAATATTACTAGGCTATTCAATCGTATGCAGGATCAATATTATAATCTGTGTATAATGGAAAACACCAACAAATAGTAAAGTAAAACAAAATAATGGCTTGAACAGAGTGAGTCTCTGTAAATGATGTACAGCTTTGTCAGTTCAGCACATGAGGGAAGTGATAGTTACAATAGGATGTTGTGTCAGAGGGTGTAAAAGAAAGGTGTTCATCCAGATGTGGACCTGCTCTGATGTAAACATAAGGGTTAGGTAATAAAGTTTAACCCATTAATATACAATAGCAAAATACATGTACTGGAGATCAAGAAGGCTTGCTCCTGCGAATGTCTATCGGCGTTTTTATGAGTTTGCTTTTTGTTTTACCTTTGCATTTCTTTTTAGGTGGTTCCATACCTTTCAAGGGTGAGCTAGCTACAATTTCGGCCCAAGAGGAATCAGCTGAATTGCAGCTTAGTCCATATGTAGTTGCATGGGCATTTGCTGTAGAGGGATCATCTTGGGAGAGGTCCTCTTGCGATGAATTAACAGTATCCCACAAGGATGCAAACTTGTTATGTAAAGGAATGGGGGTGCTGAGAGTAGTTGTGCAGATTGCAACCATCGAGTGGCTGCGTGAGATCTCTGGAATACAACAAGTGTTTCTGTTGGTGGTCACACCCATGGAGACCCTCTACTGAAGTCGAGCATACTGCCTTTGAATCTGGAAATCAGAACAGATTTTAGAGGTTGAGCTGGATTCGGAATCAACCATGGAGGTAGGAGTGTTGTCTGGGTTGATGTTTGGAGTGGCTGCATTCACATTTTGAGTTGAAGACGTGTTGGATCCCGGTCTTGAAGGGGACTTTGTTGCATACTGCTTAAAAAGGATATCAGGGCTACAGAGGAATTAAAGTCATTTGAAAAATTGTTTAGATAGATTCTTATAACTGCAGGATATCTCATCGCAAATTTGATTTCCATTTGATGCAGTATGTACCTTGCTGGAGTGAAAGCTTGGGGATTTGCAGATACTTCTTTTGAAAAATCTTTGTAGATAAATATGCAACGGTCTTGCCAAGTACTGTAAGTGTGCGTTTTTGTTTAAGGAAGTAACATCAAATGAAGTTTTTCATCTTCTGCAGTCTCTCACAAATAAAGGGACTGACTGCGGGCAAGGGGTTGGATGCCCACTTCTTAAAATTGGCTATCCCCTGTATTATGGATCCCCTTTGTTATATTTTTAATAAGTCACTGGCTATAGGTGTTTTTCCCCTCTCCTGGAGGGTGGTTCCAATTCCAAAAAAGAGCTATGCTACTTCCATGGATGATTATAGGCCAGTATCGATACTGAATCCTCTTAGCAAACTACTTGAGTGTTTAGTGGCTAAGCAAATTGATGCCTATTTGGTTACCCATGATTTGTTGTCAAGGCAACAACATGGGTTCCGTAAGCACTTTGCTATGGGCACAGCCTTGGTTGGGTTCACGAACACTGTCCTGCATGGGTTTGAGAAGGGTTTGATGACTGGGGCAGTGTTCATAGACCTAACCAAGGCCTTTGATTTGATTGATCACGGTTTGGACTGCACAAAATTGAAAGATCTGGGGTTTTCTGATGTCGCTGTTTCTTGGTTCTATGATTATCTGAGTAACAGGTGTCAATTTGTTCAGGTGGGTTCTGTGGTTTCTGATGTCTTGCCAAATAGTTGTGGTGTGCCTCAGAGGTCCATTTTGCCACCCCCTGTTATTTTCTATTTTTATTAATCAGCTTTACAATTAGCAATTGCTATTGATTCTCTTCTTCCATATTTCGATTACAGTTCTTGTTTATATTATAACATAGGTACAAAAGAAATGCAAGCACTAACTGTGGCCTATAATATTTGTAGATTAATTTTAGGAGCCCCCAATAGGACACATGGTGTAATCTTTATTCTCAGTTGGGGTAGAAACATAGAAACATAGAATTTGATGGCAGATAAGGACCGCTTGGCCCACCTAGTCTGCCCATTTTCCTACCTAACAGATAAGCTGCAGATCCTAGTTAACCAACAGCTTACTTCCTCCTAACCCCCACTAGGACTGCCTTATGTCTGTCCCATGCATTCTTGAATTCCCCCCACTGTTCCTAACTCCATGACATCCTCAGGGAGGCTGTTCCATACATCCACAACCCTCTCCATGAAAAAATACTTCCTCACATTACCTCTGAGCCGTCCCCCCTCTATCTTCAAATTGTGCCCCTTTGTTCTTGCACATCTCTTTTTCTGAAAGATGCTACCCTCTTGGACTTTATTGATTCCCTTGAGGTGCTTGAAAGTTTCTATCATGTCCCCTCTCTCCCTTCTTTCCTCAAGAAATACAGTACATATTAAGCTCCTTTAGTCTTTCTTCATATGTCTTCTGGTGCAGACCCTGCACCATTTTGGTTGCCCTCCTCTGGACAGCCTCCACTCGTCTATGTCTTTGCAGAGATGGGGTCTCCAGAACTGCACATAGTACTCCAGGTGGGGTCTCACCAACTGTCTGTACAGAGGACAACAACTTCCTGTTTTCTACTATTGATGCCTCTCCCTATGCATCCCAATATCCCCAGCCTTCCTTACTGCCTTCTCACATTGCTTGCCCACCTTTAGGTCATCTGATATAATTACCCCCAGGTACCTTTCCATTTTTACTGTTGTCAGTATCTCACCCCCCATTGTGTACTCTTCCCCTGAGTTTTGTTTCCCAGGTGCATTACCTTGCCCTTCTTTGCATTAAATCTGAGCTGCCATACAATTATAGAAACAGTTTCCCTAGTTGCAGAATAGAATATTTTGTTGGCTGTCTGATGTATAAATGTTTTTACTTTGGCTCCCTTTTTCCTCTTTCTGATCTTGTTGTAATGAGAGGGTTGCCTCCCAGCCTGAGATCGGCTGACGGACCCATATATTTTGTCCCCAGGTCTCAGCTTAGATTAAGCACTAGAGCATTTTCAATAGCAGCATCCTTGTATTGGAATTCACTCCAACTTGATGTTAGGATTGCTCCGTCTGTTTTAACTTTTAAACAACGGTTAAAAAGTTATTTATTACATAACTCTGTTTGTAATTGCAATTTGTAATTTGGATTTTTTGGTTTTGCATTGTTGTTGATTGTATTTGTGTATTTTTGTATGTTTTTTTGTCCAGGTAGGGCCTGAAAAGGGAGTTTTGGTCCAGTGCCTTAACCCGGTTACCAAAGAATAAATGAAAATAAAACATGAAAATTGGCCTAGGTCTTTGGTCTGGTGGCAGTTTAGGGCCTAGAGAGCGGTGCAACCGTTCTATGATTATGCCTTGCTCCGACAGCAGCAGCAGCAGTATTATGGGCAGTACATGTAGGAGGAAAACAGTAGTGTTTTTGAGATCTATATCTTCAGGAAAACCAAAGAATCACAAGTTATTGCTACGACTGCAGTTTTCTGTATCATCTAGTTTATACTGCAGTTGTTTTATGGTTCTATCTTGCTCCCATGATAGTTGCCTGTAGTTCATGCACTGAAGCTTCATTGTGCTTAGTTTTGTTCTCTGTCGATGACAAATGAGAGTCAATATTCGTTCATGTCATAAACCAGCTTTTCAAACATAGCTTCTACCTTTTGCAGAGAGGTGAGTTGTTGTACAAATTCAGTCATGACTGAAGGCCTGGTATTTGCAGGTATAGATCGGTGTTAAGATCAGAGTAGCCCAGAGCTGGAATCTTGAAGCAGAAAATAAGGAGACAGTATAGCACAGTGGTTTAAGGCTCTGAGCTACAAACCTATAGACCAGTGTTTGAATCCCACAGCCCCACTTGCATACTGTGTGGGACTGAGCAAGTCACTTAACTTCTATGTGATACCAGGTCACACCTGTAAACAAGCTTTCAGCTTAGTGCATCTCTCCTGGTAAAAATAAAAGAACTTACAGGAATGCTACAGCAGAGTTTACTTGTTATTATTTCATCGAAGTTGTTCCCATTTATGTCCTAGATGATTGCAGATGAAGGTGGATAATCAAGTTAGTCACAGAGAGAAGGATTCAGATATCCATCTTAGCTAGAGCCAGGCCATGCCCCCTCTCCATTTTTTGTTATTTTTCAAACCCTTACAAACATAATTTCTGACCAAAAGCCTGATGAGGTACAAATGTATCACAACTTATCTGTGATAAATGGTAAAGTGGTAGATGAACAAAAAGCACAATGTTTTCCAAGCTTTCATTTGAAAGATGACATTTTCTACTGGGTAGAACCTGAGAAACATGGGACTTCACATTACCAGTTAGTGGTTCCCAGATCTGCAAGAAGGGAGGTACTGAGACTGGCCATACTATACCTATTATGGGTCATTTGGGCAGGGAGAAAACCAAGGCATGCATACTTGCTCAGTTCTTCTGGCCAGGTATATGGAAGGAAATACCAGACATTTGTGCTTCATGTCCTGAGTGTCAGTTGGTGGCCCCCAGAAGTATTAAAAAGGGTTTCTTTGATCCCTGTGCCCTTAATAGACACCGTTTGTAAGAACTGGAGTTGAGATAGTGGGACCCTTGATAAAACATACATCTAGGTATCAGTATATATTGTTTATATTGGATTATGCCACCCATTACCCTGAGGCTATTCTTCTACATTCCACTACAGTTCGGTCAGTGGCAAAAGAATTGATAAAAGTGTTTTCCTGAGTTGAGTTGCCAAAAGAAATCCTAATTGATGAAGGCACCAACTTTATGTCAAAACTTGTGAGGGAGGTGGGTGTTTTACTGAAGGTTACATTAATCTGGACATCATTGTATCACCCACAGACCGATGGATTAGTGGAATGCTTTAATAAATTGCATGCATAAATCTGTGTCAACCGACGAAAAAAACTGGGATGAATTGTTACCCTATTTAATGTTCATTATTTGTAAAAAGAAGGTCCCACTATCTCAGCCCCAGTTCTTACAAGCTTGTGTATAATTCCATCCTTGTACAAGCCACTTGTTGGTCCAATAAAAGGTATTAAACCTTCCATCTTCTCCATGTTTATTATTTGTGAGATGACACATCATCCACTAGTTTCTCACCTTGTTTTACAGGTGACAACCTCAAAGGATGTTAGATCTTGCAAAAGAGGCATGGGAAGAAGAGGTCTATAGCCCACCTAACCTGCTCCTATATGTATTACAAATAATAGAAAGATTGGACATAGCTGGCATATTTTCCAAAGGAAATTTTATAAAAGCACAGCAAACCCAGGCAGGGCACTATAATCAAGAGGCCAGGCTGTGGAATTTATGTCCAGCGGCAGAGTAGTCCTTCTGTTGCCTAGCTCTGAGAGTAAACTCCTAGCTAAATGACAGGGACCATATGTGATACTCAGAAAGATGGAGCAGGTTAATTCCGAAGTCCTACAGCTGGACAAAAAAAAAAGGAAAACACATTTTTCATGTCAATTTGTTGAAACCCTGGAAAGAGAGGGAGGTATTGCTCATTGACTCAGAAGATCCCAAAGGGTCCCTAGGTTTGGTGACAGATGAGGACATTGGTGACAGAACTCTGGACTAAGGACTTAAAATTGTAAAGGAACTGAGCACTGTCCCAGTGGACAACTGATGCAACCAGACTCAAAAGGAATAAACCCAGAGACTGGTAAACAAGTTTGAGGATGTATTCTCCCTGAAGTTAGATTAACCCATTTGATCCAGCATCACACACGTAGACACAGACTCAGGTGTCTGGATCCATGAACAACCATACTTACTACCAGAAAGATCCAAGATACAGTACAGGAGGAAATCAAGTCTATGGCAGAGAACACCAAGACAAAGGAGCTGCTGTTATAACTACTTCTCTACTGGGACTAAAGAACTATAACTCTACTACTGGGACCTTCAATTAAGGGTCAAAACAAAACAAAACAAAAAAGTTAGTGCTTTTGTTTGAATTGGCTAAAGTGCATTGTTATCTGTGCAATTATCTAGGTGTTTGTCTCATGTGGCCAAAGGGAATTGCTAACTGTGCAATTAACTAAATGTAGAAAGAGCTGTGAAGTAAGGGGAGTGGCTTAGCAAGAAGGAAGCCAGGTAAAAGCCAGATTTAAGAACTGTCCTTGATAGCTTCCACCAGAGAACAGGCAGAGAACACCAAGAAGAAGGAGCTTCTGTTATAACTATACTTCTCTATGGGGACTATATTGCCCTCCTTCCCTTCCCTCTACCCCCCCACCAGTAGCAGAACCAGGTTTTGGATAATTTGGGAGCCAGGGAGGGCCATTCAGTCAATGACAAGCTCCACAATGGGCACTAAACAGTGAATAAAGATGGTGGCAGGGTGCCACTACTCACACTGGGGCAGCCAGGAGGGGAAACCACCCCCAGCCCCCCCTCTGGCTCTGCCACTGCCCCCACCCTAAGCCAGTTCTACTTTTATAGGCACAGGATTTGGCTGACAAAAGGAACTTCCTGTTTGGGAGCGGGAAGTGAGTGATCACAGAGCCACAAAAGACTCACCATCCTAGAAGGAAAAGAGTAGCTCTCCATTTCCCCCCAGCTGCTGGAGGTCTGACTCTGAGCAAATAAGGAAACTACTGAGAAATATACGAACTTCTTGTCTCAGAACAGGAAGATCAGGAGCTTAAAGAACACAGAGGCAGTAAGTAAGTAGGGAGAGAAAAAAAAAACAAAATAAAAAAAATAAACAGAGGAAAGAGTAAGTATTCCAATCAACAGTTAAGGGGCCAGAAATAAGACATGATAGGAGTGGTGCAGTGCAGTGGCAGTGGAGCAGCAGTCTTCTGGGAGACGTTCTGGAGGATGCGGTGTTGTCCCATTTGCAGGCACTTCTCTGGGCTGAGGGAGGAGGTTACTCATCTCCAGGCTGAGTTGGCCAGAATGTGGGGACCTCCTCTCCCACCCCAGGGCCACTGCAGCTGCCCCAGAGGTTGCCAAGAAAGAACTGCTGGACCAAAGTGGGCCAGGGAGGTGAGGGTGGTGGAAGAGAGTGCATCCTCCAGTTGTACTCTCCACAGTTCATATGCTGTTCTGGCAAAGTGTGGTTCCTTCATGGAGGCATCCGCAGTGGAGACCAAGGAGGATGCTGGGAACTCCACAAAGGAGACCCACAGGAGGGTGGTATGGACCCCACAGGGAAGGAAACAACTCCTGGTGAGGGACTCCATTGTTAGGGGGTTATAACTGGGGAGGAAGAGCAGAGGGAGGTGAGCAGCCTGCCTGGCACCATGGTTTGGAGGGACAGGGAGTGAATCGGGATCGCTGGAGCAGCTGCACCGGGGAGGGAGCTGGATGTCATTGTCCACCTTGGGACAAATGACCTGGCTGAGAAAGGGATCACAGCAGTGCAGGAAGAGTTTGTGGAGTTCAGGAGGGGCCTTAGACAAGTAGAACGCATGGTAACCTTCTCAGAGGTGCTGCCTGTATATGGCATGGATGAGGTTAGGGTGCTCCACACCATGGAATTCAATCAGTGGTTGAAAAACTGGTGCAGAGCTCAGGGATTTGGCTTCACTGGAGACTGGGTGACATCCTGGAGTGATGCAAGCCTATAGTGGCATGATGGTCTGCATCTGTCCAGGAGGGGAACCAGGATCCTAGGTGATAGGTTTAAATGCTTTGTTGGCAATTTAAACTAACCAAGGGGGAAGCACTGGAAAGGAGCATGGAAATCCTAGCCCCTCCCCCCAAAAAACAGGGTAGTAAGTGAGGTAAACACCAAGATAGAAATGTTGATAGGGAGAAAGGCAGGGGTAAATGGGAAAAATGACAAAGGCAATAAGGACAGGGATGGGGCAAAAAGGGGTAAGGCCATCAAGAAATGGAGGTTAATAAGTACCAATGCCCATAGTCTGGGCAACAAGCTAGCTGAATTTGTGGCCTTGATGGAAGAGGGATGCCTGGATATTGTAGCAGTCACAGAAACATGGTACACACAGAACCATGACTGGGATGTTAACATACCAGGGTACACAACCTACAGGAGAGGCAGGAAGGGTAGAAGAGGGACAGGAGTAGCTGTCTATGTAAGGGAAGGGATAAAAGCAAGGGAACAAAAGAGTAAACAGAGAGGAGAGGAGATGAGGCACTGTGGGTCATCTTAGAGACTGGAAATGGCACCACAATCTGCACAGGGGTTGTGTAAAGACCATCAT
The DNA here is from genome assembly GCA_016271365.2 of Neoceratodus forsteri. Taxonomy (NCBI): domain Eukaryota; kingdom Metazoa; phylum Chordata; order Ceratodontiformes; family Ceratodontidae; genus Neoceratodus; species Neoceratodus forsteri. The sequence continues at coordinate 807,877,268 of CM057451.1, read as the reverse complement.
GTCAGGGAGAGGGAATGGACAAAGATATGATAGAAGGCATCCTTGGAATGGCAGAGAAAGGGGAGATACTGTTGAAAGGGGACCTTAATATGCCAGATGTTAACTGGAGCACCTTTGCTGCAGTCACATCCAAGAGCAGGGCCATTCTCGATGCCCTTCAGGTGGCATGCCTCAAACAGCTAGTTTTGGAACCTACTCATGAGGGAGCAGTCTTAGACCTCATATTCTCAAATGGGGACAGTGAGGGGATCTCAGATCTAGAAGTGGGTAGCCATCTGGGAACAAGTGACCACCAAACAGTGTGGTTCATGATAAACTCAGCTACAGAGTCAAGCCATACAAAATTGAAGGTACTGGACCTCAAGATGGATGACTTTGGCAAGATGGGAGCGTGCCTTAGAAAAGCACTAGCAAACAGGCTAAAAGGTGGGGTGGAGGAACAATGGGGAAATATCAAAACTGCCATCATAGAGGTAACAAGCCTTTGTGTGAAGCAAATAAACAAATCAAAATGAAAGAAAATGACACTGTGGTTCTCAAAAGAGGTGGCTGGGAAGATTAGGGAGAAAAGATAGCATTTAGGAAGTATAAGGAAACACAGAAGGCGCAGGACAGAGAACAGTACCAGTTAAGGCAGAAGGAAGCAGGGAGGGAAGTCAGAATAGCAAAGGCCCAAACTGAGGAAAAGATAGCCAACTCAGTTAAGGAAGGAGATAAAACCTTTTATAGGTACGTCAGAGAGCGTAGAAAGACAAAGAGTGGGATAGTTAGGCTGAATAGAAAGGACGGTGGGTGGGCAGAGAGGGACAGTGAAAAAGCAGGGATACTGAACGAATACTTCTGCTCAGTATTCACAAAAGAGGAGATGGGGAGGTGCCTAATCCAATTAACAGAAGCACGCTGGTTAGGGGGTAGATCCCAGTCCTTTCACAGAAGAAAGGGTTCTGAAAGAACTCCTAAAACTGAAGATGGACAAAGCAATGGGGCCTGATGGAATTCACCCCAGAATTCTAAAAGAATTAAGGGGAGAACTAGTGACACCACTGACTACCCTTTTTAACAAATCATGAGAGGATGGTGTGGTACCTAAGGACTGAAGGAAGGTGGTTGTGATTCCCCTGCACAAAAGTGAGAGTAAGACAGAGGCAGGAAACTACATACCTGTCAGTTTGACCTCTGTGGTAGGGAAAGTGATGGAATCACTTCTGAAGGAAAGAATTGTTGAGTACTTAGAGGCCAGTGGAGCACAGGACCCAAGGCAACATGGGTTCACAGCATGAAGGTCATGTCCGACAAATCTAATTGATTTCTTTGATTGAGTGACAAAAGTAGTAGACCAGGGAGAGGCTGTGGACATGGCCTACCTAGACTTTAGCTAGGCATTTGACACAGTCCCACACAAAAGATTAATAATCAAATTAACCAGCCTGGGAGTGGGTCTCAGGGTGGTAGCCTGGGTAAAACATTGTCTGGACAACAGGACACAGAAGGTAATTGTAAATGGAGTCCACTCTGAAGAAAGAGGGGTTACTAGTGGGGTACCGCAGGGTTCAGTACTGGGTCCAGTCCTTTTTAATGTCTTTATAAGTGACATTGCAGAGGGACTGGAAGGAAAAGTATGCCTCTTTGCAGATGATACAAAGATCTGTAACAGGGTTGATACACAAGGAGGCTTGGAAAGGATGAGAAGGGACTTGACAAGGTTGGAGGAATGGTCAGAATTATGGCAGCTTAGATTCAATGCAAATAAGTGCAAAATAATGCACCTGGGAAACAAAAACCCAGGGGAAGATTACACAATGAGGAGGAAGGTAGTAACAACAACAAAAATGGAAAGGGACCTGGGGGTAATCATATCAGATGACCTTAAGGTTAGCAAGCAATGTGAGAAGGCAGAAGGGAGATCTGGGGAATACTGGGATGTATAGGGAGAGGCATCACCAGCAGAAAACAGGAAGTTGTTATCCCTCTGTACAGACAGTTGGCGAGATCCCATCTGGAGTACTGCATCCAGTTCTGGAGACCCCATCTCCACAAGGACATAGACAGGATGGAGGCAGTCCAGAGGAGGGCAACTAAAATGGTGCAGGGTCTGCAAGAGAAGCCATACAAGGAGAGACTAAAGGAGCGTAATACTGCATGTATACCCTTAAGGAAAGAAGGGAGAGGGGGAACATTTTTAATTTTTTATTTTAGTCTTTGGTAACTGGGTAAGGCCCACTAGACACAAGTGCATGTTTTCAGGGGTGACCTGGGAGCACTGGGCTGTTAAGTAACTTGCTTAGAGTCACACAGTATGCAAGTGGAGGTTCTGAGAATCAAGCTCATGTCTGGTCTGCTGGATGTACCAAGCTCGTTCACACCTCATTCCTCTAACCTCTAGGCTATACAGCCAGCCAGATGATAGAAACTTTTTAGTACCTCAGTGGAATCAACAAAGTCCAAGAGGGTAGCATCTTTCAGAAAAAGACATGTACAAGAACAAGGGGACACAATTTGAAGATAGAGGGGGGATGGCTCCGGGGCAATGTGAGGAAGTATTTTTTCATAGAAAGGGTAGGGACACATGGAACAGCCTTCCTGAGGAGGTTGTGGGGTCTGAAACTGTGGAAAACTTCAAGAATGTATAGGACAGGCATAAGACAATTCTTGTGGGGGGTAGGAAGAAACAGGCTGTTGGTCAACTAGGATCTGCAGCTTATCCTGTAGGTAGTGAAATGGGCAGACTAGGTGGACCAAGCGGTCCTTATCTGCCATCAAAGCCTATGTTTCTATGTTCCTACATTTCTATGGGTTGGGAGTCATTGAGATATCCTAGAGTGATCTAGCTCTGTTGTGTTAGTTCCAAAACCAGATGAGACCACCCAATTTTGTATAGATCTGAAGAAAGTTAATGCCACGTCCAAGATTAACTCATGCCCTATGCCAAGGGTCCAGGAACTCCTGGACCAACTGGGGAAGGTTCATTACATTAGTACACTGGCTTGACCAAGGGGTACTAGTAAATCCTGTTAACTCCCATGTCCTGTAAGAAAGTAGCCTTTGTCACCCTGTTTGGCCTATATCAATTTACTATGCTTTCTTTTGGATTTCATGGGGCCTTGACCACATTCCAAAGAATGATGGATTGCATCCTTTGTCCCCACAGGCTCTGTGCAGCAGTGTACCTGGACAATGTTATCATAGCCCTAAATGAGACAGCAACCTACAGGATGTAGCCATGATACTTCAATTACTCAAAGAAGCAGGTCTCATGGCCAATGCCACAAAATGTACCCTTGGGGAGCAGGAAACAAAATATTCAGGGTATACAGTTGGGAATGACCACATATGCCCAGTTATCAACAAAGTAAAGGCCTTAGCTGACTATCCCATCCTAACTACTAAGAAGCAAGTTAGGTCCTTTTTCACTTACAGGATACTACCTCCAGCTCATTCCAAAATTATCAGCCCTTGCTTCCCCACTGATTGACCTAACCAAGAAAATTGCCTTGAATGAGGTCTGTTGGTCACCTCTTTTTTAAACTCAATTTTTATTGATTTTCTTTTAAAAAACAACAATTAATAAATCAACATGCATTAGTAAAACATCACAATACCAGACCACAGAAAAGACTATACAATATCAAGAAACTACAAAGTGAATATATGAAAAATGTATGTGAATATCTATGAATGCAATCACTATACTTATATCTATGAGAGTGATACATTAAGGATTATTAACAATTTGTGAGCAAAATTCTATTAAAGGGCCACAGATATCATTAAAGATTTCATTTTGATTAAGCATTGAGTGGCTGATTCTCTCATTATTTTCCCAAGCTGCTAGTGACTCCAACCATTGTCTGATTGAGGGCACCAAAAGCTCTTTCCAGTTTTGAAGTAACAGAATTTTAAAGGCAAGAGCTACAAAAATGAATCATATTTTTTCATATCTTTGTAAACCAAGAATTCCAGAAATGTCCCCCAAGATAAATATCAAAGGGGAGAAAGGAATGGATGTTCATAGAAAAGTTTGACACACTGCATGACTTTGTTTCCACATATTTAAAACTCCTTTACAGTGCTATAGTAGGTGACCCAGACCTGCATTTGCTATGCCATATATTCAACATAAATCATCATTAGTCAGACCTATACTAAACAGTTGCCTAGGAGAATAGTAGCAGTAATGTAGTATTTTGAATTTAATTTGTCTCCCTTCAGTTTCCTTGCAACACTTCACTGCGTTATCCCATAGATTGTCCCATGTGTCATCTGAAATGTTAATATTCAAATCAATTTCCCATTTACGCTTGGCCGAATTTGTTAGGAGAGGGTCAGTGACATTGATATTTTTATAAATAAGACAAAAGCCTTTTGGTAGGAATGCTATTTTAAGTAAGTTTTCCCATGCTTCCTGGGATTTGAGAGTGCAACTTGCATCCAGGAATTGGTTTCTCATGAATTGCCTTATTTGTAAGTAAATGCAAAAATCATATTTGTTCAGCTGAAATTTATATTTAAGGTCCTTAAATAAAAGTAGTCTATTATATTTATCTTCTAAATCACCTATAGTTTTAATACCCTTACTTATCCATTCTTTGTTTACCAGCCCCTTGCCACACATTGTAAACACTGTGTTATGCCAGATTGGTATGAACCGAAGAGGAATATGTTCAACCTTTTTAATTTGGTTATACTTTTTGCAGGCCAAAATTGCTATTTGGAGTGTAGGATGATTTTTTTAAATTTAGAGGGATTTTCTTAAAAAGAAGATCAGTTAAGTTTAATGGGAAGACTAGGTCCTTTTCTATAGACAGCCACAAAGGAGAACGTTGTAAATCGTTGGGCGCCAGCCAAAAGGCTGCTTGTTTAATCTTGAAGGCCCAAAAATATCCCTGCCAGCATAGCAATGCCCATCCACCTTTTTTCACAGGTTCTCTCAACTTAATTTTAGATAACCGAGGGTGTTTCCCTTCCCATAAAAACCGTGAAATGATTCTATGAATTTTGATAAACCATTGCACTGGGATATTCGCCGGGAAGTTGTTCATAAAGTAGAAAAATTTGGGAGCTATAATCATTTTTAGTACATTTATTTTTCCACAGAGAGATAAATGTAAATTAGACCATTTGTCCAGAGTGGTTTTCAGATCATTAATTAAAGTGGATATATTTTGATAAAGGATCTTTTCAAATGATTCAAACAGGTGAATACCAAGTATAATAAACTATGTCCAAATCATTTTTCAGCTTTACCAGTTCCAAAGAGGGTTGGCTTAGCCTCAGGCATTCTGATTTACCCCAATTAACAAAAAGCCCAGAGATGCTTCCAAAAACATTTAATAGTTCTTTAACCTCGTGTAAAGAAGTCGTAGGTTGAGTAAGGGTCAGTAAAATATAATCGGCAAAAGCAAATATTTTGTTTGAGTATTTTCCAAGTTTGATTCCAAATATTTTGTCTGATTGCTGCATCCTTCTAATGAGAGGTTCAGTAGCAAGAATAAATAACAAGGAAGATAGTGGGCACCCTTGCCTAGATCCCCTGTGTAAAGGAAAAGGAGAGGACCTCAGCCCATTTGTGATTACACAGGCTCTAGGTTTTGCATACAGTGGGCTGGATATTCAATAGGGTTGCGCCTGCACAAGTCAGAAATTGTGCCAGTCTGCCATATTCAGCAGGAGGCAGTTGCGCCCCCCCCCAAGTCAAGCTGAGCAACAGCGTAATGCTAATGAAGGCATGCTCAACTGGAGGGGGAGGAACCATGCATAAACTGCACAGCCCAATATTCAGCGGGCTGTGCAGAGTTGTGCAGGCGCAACCCCCAACCTGCGCCTGCACAACTTTGAGCAAAGAAAAAGGAGTAAGTCGAGGCCACCCACAGGTGAGTTGCCACATTGCAGGGGCACAACACAGCAGCTGCCACACATGGGTGGCCTGACCGACTACTATGCCACGCAGCCTGATCACGGGCATAAGTAGAATAATCCCCCCTCCCCGACTGGCCCGATTGCGGGCATAAGTGAAAAATCCCCCACCCACCGACTGGCCCGATCGCAGGCATAACTGAATAATCCCCCCTCCCCGACTGGCCTGATCGCAGACATAAGTGAAAAAATCCCCCACCCCGACTGGCCCGATCGTGGGCATAACTGAATAATCCCCTCCCCTGACTCGGTTTACGGGCATAAGTGAAAAAATAACACACCCCACTAGCCCAATCGCGGACAGAAAAGAGTTCAACCCCCAAGAACATATCCCTGGTGGCCCAGTGGACCCCAAAGCCCGATCGTGGACATTAGGGTCCAGCACCCCCAAGGTCCACCTACCCTGGTGATCTAGTGGCCCCCCACCCCATACCCAGGAGCACCACCCCGCTCCCCATCAGCCGGTGGGCGGCAGCATCCACCACCTACTGCCCCGCGCCCACCCGATGGCTGTTCAGCAGGGCTGCATGCCCATTGGTTCAGAACAAGAGCCAATGGGCTGCAGCTATCACCTAAGAGCAGTCCAGATATGTGAATGAATTCATTCTTTCCACATATCTGGACTTCTTGTCTATGGGCTGCACGCCCATTGGCTCTTGTTCTGAACCAATGGGCGTGCAGCCCCACGCGAGCAGTCAGTCAGTGAAGCGGCAGGCGGGTGGACGCCGCTCGCCGCTGACGGGGAGCGGGGTGATGGCTCCATGGGTGGGTGGGGTGGTAGCCACTAGATCACCAGGGTAGGTGGACCTTGGGGTGGACTATAATGCCTGCAATCAGGCTTCATGGGTTCACTGGACCACCAGGGATATGTTCTTGGGGTTGAACTCTTTTCTGCCTGTGATCAGGCTAGTGGTCGGTGGGTTTTTTTCACTTATGCCCGCAATCAGGCCAGTCTGGGGGGGATTATTCAGTTATGCCCTGATCGGGCCAGTCGGGGGTGGGGGTATTTTTCACTTATGCCCTCAATCGGGCTGCAGGGGTGCCGGTCTCGATGGCTGCTGCCTGGCAGGCGCCAGGCGCAAGACCTCTGGGATTGGCGCACCTGCATGCTAATGGCATGCAAATGGGGCCATAAATAGATGCAAATGGTCCCTGTGCCTTGCATGAATTATGGCCCCATTTGCATGTCACCTTTTGAATATTGGAAATTTGCACATGGCGTAATGGAACTTGCGCCACCGCATCTTGAATGCTCCACTCTGACCACTTGCGGTGGCGCAAGTTCCACTGCGCCATGCACAGTGGCTGTGGCCAGGGGGTGATATTCAAAGGAGTTGCTCAATAGCGCAACTCCATTGAATATTGCCCCGGCCACACCCCAGTGCAACTTTTTTGTGCAGTGCAAGGGCTTGCGCCACAGAATGGCACAGTTTGAATATCCAGCCCTGTGTCTGAATCCATTTTAGTATGCCAGAACCAAACCCATTATATTCTAGGACTTTATATAGATACCCCATTCTAAGGAATCAAAAGCTTTACTTATAGCCAAGGAGATTGCTATGGAAGCTAAGTTACTATCTTTTGCCTGTTTGTTTGCCCATAGAACTGAAAACAACCTCCAAAAATTGTCTGAGGCTTGTCTGCTTTTCATAAAGCCTATTTGCTCCTTCCCAATCAAGTTAGATAATACCTTGACACTCTATTTGCTTATATTTTTGTAAGTATTTTGTAATCAAAATTAAAAAGTGAAATTGGTCTATAGTTACTACATTCTAGTTCACTCTTACTTTTCTTATGCAACAGACAAATATAAGCTTCATTCATTCAGTCCAGGAGTAATTCATCTGAAAAGGAGTCTTGGATAGCTTCCAAAAGCTGAGGGCATCTGGAGAGGCCTAAAGATTTATAAAATTCCCCTGGTAACCCATCCAAGCCTGAGGATTTTCCCTTGGGGTTTTAGCAATAACTTCTGAAATCTCTTGTAAAGTAATAGGATTATCGAGCAGGGACCTTTCAGAAGCATTTAGACTAGGTAGATTAGACTGTCTAAGGAATTCTTCTATGCAGCCTGCCTCTATTGACCCTTAAGATTTGTATAAGTCACAGTAAAACTCCTTAAAACAATCATTCTTTTTTTGTATTGAAAGTAGTTGCCCCATTACTTTCCCTTATACCATTAATCACATTTTGATTTTGGGTGTTTCTTAAGTCTATATGACAATAATTTCCCAACTTTCTCCCCTGACTCCCAATTTTTTTGTTTCATGTGAAAGAGGGAATAATCAATTTTAGCAGAATGCATTTTGTTTATTTCATATTTCAATCCTATTATGTTAAGTAACCCATTCTTTACATTCTGAGGGTTTGATTTCAGGTCTGGCCAGGCTTTTTTTAACATGTCTTCTTTCTCTTTTAAATCCTTTGGTTTCTCCTTTTTCTTTCTAGATGCATAATTTATAATACAGCCCCTTATAAACACTTTATATGCATCCCAGACAACCTTAGCTGAAGTTTCCCCATTACAATTTATTTTAAAGAATGAGGCTGTCTCCTCCTGTAGCAATTTCTTAAAGGTTGAATATAACAATAGAGATGTATTAAATTTCCAACTACTCTACCTTCCACTTTAGTTGTCTAATAATAATACACTCTTAAGTACACAGCAGTCTGACATTAGAAGATTTTCATAACTTATATGACTGATGTTATTACATAAGGCAATAGGAATATAAAAATAATCAAGCCTACTGAATACTCCATGTCTTGCAGATAGAAAGGAAAAATTCCAACCAGTAGGATGCAGCATTCTCCACACATCTAATAGACCCAGATCTTTTATCATATTAAGAAGGCTTTTTTTTAGAATTGGATAAGGATCCACTGCCCCTATATGATGTTTTATCTAAAACAGAATCCATTCAAAACTACGTTAAAGTCCCCCCTAGCACAATCTCATATTGTCCAACACTAGCTGCTCGAAAAGTTAAATTTTGAAAATATTCTCTTTGATTTGAATTTGGAGCATAAATGTTACATATTGCCACTTTTGTTCCATATAGATTCCCTAATAATATATGATACCTTCCCTGTGTATCTGTTAAATGACCATGCTTAATGAAGTTTATCCCTTTCCTAATGAGAATAGCAACCCCTCTCTTTTTTGATGAGAAACTACAATGCTCTACTGTTGCAACCCAACCACGTGCAAGTTTGTCTGCTTCTGAACCTACAAGATGGGTCTCGTGCAGTAGAGCAATGTCAGCCTTATGTTTCTTTAAGTGATTTAATATCCAGTATCTCTTGATTACCCCCCTTGACAGTGACATTTCGCCAGCGAGGGCCCCCACTGCGACTACAGCACCTAGCCATGGTGGAGACCCGCTGGAAACCAGCGCTGTCTGTTGGGGGTCCTGCAACCCCCCCAATCAACTCTGACTGGAGTTGAGAATCCTTAAGTGGGGGTGAGTTGGGGGCAAAGCCCCCCTGCGTGGGGGGTTCAGGGGGTGACACCCACCCAGAAGAAAACAAGTCAACAAAGTGTGAACCGGCAGCCAACTGCAGAATGCGGTCAACCTGCCGGTGTCATAGAAACATAGACTTTGATGGCAGATAAGGACCGTTTGGCCCACCTAGTTTGCCCATTTCCCTACCTAGAGGATAAGCTGCAGATCCTATTTAACCAACAGCCTATTTCTTCCTACCCCTAACAAAAATTGCCTTATGTCTGTCCCATGCATTCTTGAATTCTCCCACAGTTTTAGACCCCACAACCTCCTCATGAAGTCTGTTCCATGTGTCCACAACCCTCTCTGTGAAAAAAATACTTCCTCACATTGCCCCTGAGCCGTCCCCCCTCTATCTTCAAATTGTGTCCCCTTGTTCTTGCACATCTCTTTTTCTGAATGATGCTACCCTCTTGGACTTTGTTGATTCCACTGAGGTACTTAAACGTTTCTATCATGTCCCTCCTCTTCCTCCTTTCCTCAAGGGTATACATATTAAGCTCCTTTAGCCTCTCCTCATATGGCTTCTCTTGCAGACCCTGCACCATTTTAGTTGCCCTCCTTTGAACTGCCTCCATCCTGTCTATGTCCTTGTGGAGATGGGGTCTCCAGAACTGGACGCAGTACTCCAGATGGGGACTCACCAACTGTCTGTACAGGGGGATAACAACTTCCTGTTTTCTGCTGGTGATTCCTCTCCCTATACATTCCAGTATCACCCCAGCCCTCACTACCGCCATCTCATATTGCTTGTCAACCTTAAGGTCATCTGATATGATTACCCCCTGGTCCCTTTCCATTTTTTCGTTGTTACTACCTCCTCCCATTGTGTAATCTTCCCCTGGCTTTTTGTTTCCCAGGTGCATTACTTTGCACTTCTTTGCATTGAATCCAAGCTGCCATACTTCTGACCATTCCTCCCACCTTGTCAAGCCCTTCTCATCCTTTCCTCGCCTCCTTGTGTATCAACCCTGTTGCAGATCTTTGTGTCATCTGCAAAGAGGCATACTTTTCCTTCCAGTCCCTCTGTAATGTCACTTATAAAGACATTAAAAAGGACTGGACCCAGTACTGAACTCTGCGGTACCCCACTAGTAACCCCTCTTTCTTCAGAGTGGACTCCATTTACAATTACCTTCTGTGTCCTGTTGTTCAGCCAATGTTTTACCCAGGCTACCACCCTGGGACCCACTCCAGGCTGGTTAATCTGACTACTAATCTTTTGTGTGGGGCTGTGTCAAATGCCTTGCTAAAGTCTAGGTAGGCCATGTCCACAGCCCCTCCCTGGTCTACTTTTGTCACCCAGTCAAAGAAATCAATTAGATTCATCTGACATGACCTTCCCACTATGAACCCATGCTGCCTTGGGTCCTGTGCCCCACTGGCCTCTAGGTACTCAACCAATTATTTCCTTCAGAAGTGATTCCATCACTTTCCCTACCACAGAGGTCAAACTGACAGGTCTACAGTTTCCTGCCTCTGTCTTGCTCCCAGTTTTGTGAAGGGGAATCACATCAGCCTTCTTCCAGTCCTCAGGTACCACACCATCCTTCCATGATTTGTTATAAAGGGTGGTCAATGGTGTCACTAGTTCTTTGCTTAATTCTTTTAGAATTCTGGGGTGAATTCCATCTGGACCCATTGCTTTGTCCACCTTCAGTTTTAGGAGTTCTTTCAGAACCCTTTCTTCTGTGAAAGGACTGGGATAGACCCCCCTCTCCAGAGTGTTTCTGTTAATTGGATTAGGCACCTCCCCCACTTCCTCTTTTGTGAATACTGAACAGAAGTATTCATTCAGTATCCCTGTTTTTTCACTGTCACTCTCTGCCCACCCACTATCCATTCTATTCAGCCTCACTATCCCTCCCTTTGTCTTTCTACACTCCCTGATATACCTATAAAAGGTTTTATCCCCCTTCTTAACTGAGTTGGCTATCTTTTCCTCAGTTTGTGCCTTTGCTATTCTGACTACCCTCCCTGCTTCCTTCTGCCTTAACTGGTACAGTTCTCTGTCCTGCTCCTTCTGTGTTTCCTATACTTCCTAAATGCTATCTTTTTCTCCCTAACCTACACCGCCACTTCTTTTGAGAACCATAGTGGCTTTTTCTTTCATTTTGCTTTGTTTATTTGCTTCACACAAAGGCTTGTTGCCTCTGTGATGACAGTTTTGATATTTCCCCATTGTTGCTCCACCCCTCCTTCTAGCTTGTTTGCTAGTGCTTTTCTAAGGCACTCTCCCATCTTGCCAAAGTCAGCCCTCCTGAAGTCCAGAACCCTCACTTTTGTATAGCTTGACTCTGTAGCTGAGTTTATTGTGAACCACACTGTTTGGTGGTCACTTGTTCCCAAATGGCTACCCACTTCTAGATCTCAGATCCTCTCACAGTCCCCATTTGAGAGTATGAGGTCTAAGATTGCTCCCTCATGAGTAGGTTCCAAAACTAGCTGTCTGAGGCATGCCACTTGAAGGACATCAAGAATGGCCCTGCTTTTGGATGTGGCTGCAGCAAAGGTGCTCCAGTTAACATCTGGCATATTAAGGTTCCCCATCTACAGTATCTCCCCTTTCTCTGCCATCCTAAGTATGCCTTCTATCATATCCTTGTCCATTCCCTCCCTGACATGGGGGTCTTTATACAACCCCTGTGTGGATTGTGGTGCCATTTCCAGTCTCTAAGGTGACCCACAGTGCCTCCTCTCCTCCCTGTTTACTCTTTTGTTCAGTTGCTTTTATCCCTTCCCTTACATAGAGAGCTACTCTCCCCTTCTGTCCTCCCTGTCTCTCCTGTAGGTTGTGTACCCTGGTATGTTAACATCCCAGTCATGGTTCTCTGTATACCATGTTTCTATGACTGCTACGATATCCAGGCATCCCTCTTCCATCAAGGCCACCAGTTCAGGGAGCTTGTTGCCCAGACTATGGGCATTTGTACTCATTACCCTCCATTTCTTGAAGGCCTTACCCTCTTTTTGTCCCATCCCTGTCCTATTGTGTTTGTCACTTTCTCCATTTACCCCTTCGCTTCTCCCTATTGACATCTCTATGTTGGTGTCTACCTCATTTAGTACCCTGATTTTTTTGGGGGGGAGCTAGGATTTCCCTGATCCTTTCCAGTGCCTCCCATCTTGGCTAGTTAAAATGCTTGCCAATTAAGTATTTTAACCTATCACCTAGGATCTCTGGTTCCCCTCCTGGACAGATGCAGACCATCACACCAGTATAGGTCTGCATCCATCCAGGTGGACCCCCATTATCCAATGAAACCAAATGCCTGAGCTCTGCATCAGTTTTTCAACCACTGATTGAATCCCATGGTGTGGAGCACCCTAGCTTCATCCGTGCCATAGACAGGCAGCACATCCGAGGATGTTACCATGTGTGCTATTTGTCTAAGGCCCCTCCCCATCTCCACAAATGCTTCTTGCACTGCTCTGATCCCTTTCTTAGCCAGGTCATTTGTCCCTAGGTGGACAATGACATCCAGCTCCCTCCTCTGTGCAGCTGTTCCTGTGATCCTGAGGATTCGCTCCCTGTCCCTCCAAGCCATGGCGCCAGGCAAGCACCTTACCTCCCTCTCCCCTTCCTCCCCCAGTTCTACCTTCCTAACAATGGAGTCCCCCATCAGGAGTTGTTTCCTTCCCCTGTGGGATCCCATGCCACTCTCCTGTGGGTCTCCTTTGTAGATGTTTCCAGCATCCTCCTTGGTCTCCACTATGGGTGCCTCCATAGAGGAACCACACTTTTCCAGAATGGCATAGAAATTGTGGAGAGGTACAACTGGAGGGATGCACCTCTGTTCCACCACCCTCACCCTCCTGAGCCCACTGTGGTCCAACCGCTCCTCTTTCTTGGCAACCTCTGAGGCAACGGCAGTGACTCTGGTGGTCCCTGGGTGGGAGAGGAGGTCCCACAAATCCTGCCCAACTCAGCCTGGAGATGAGCAACCTCCTCCCTCAGCCCAGAGAGGTGCCTGCAGATGGGACAACACTGCATCCTCCAGAACGTCTTCCAGAAGACTGCTGCTCCACAGCCACTGCACTGCACCACTCCCATCATGTCTTTTTTTCTGGCCCCCTAACTGTTGTTTGGGATTCTTACTCTTTCCTCTGTTTGTTTATTTTCTTTTTTTCTCTTCTCCTACTTACTTACTGCCTCTGTACCCTAATAGCTTCTAATCTTCCTGTTCTAAGAGAAGAAGTTCCTATATTTCTCAATAGTCTTCTTACTTGCTCAGAGTCAGACCTCCAGCAGATAGGGGATGGATGGAGAGCTACTCTTGCCCTTCTAGGATGGTGATTCTTTGGTGGTTCTGTGATCACTAACTTCCTGCTCCCAAACAGGAAGTTCCTGTTGTCAGTTAAATCCTGTGCCTTTAAAAGTAGAACTGGTTTAGGGTGGAGGGGAAGGAAGGAGGCCAATATAGTCCCAGTAGAGAAGTATAGCTATACCAGTGGCTCTTTCCTCCTGGTGTTCTGTCTGTTCTCTGGCAGAAGCTATCTAGGGCAGTGTTTAAATCTGGTTTTAACCTGGCTCCTTCTAGATAAGTCACTCCCCCTACTTTGCAAATATTTCTACACTTAGTTAATTTCACAGATAACAATTCCCTTCTGACACCTGTGACAAGCACCTAGATAAGTACACAGATAACAGATAACAATTTACTTCAACTACCTCTGACAAACACACTAGTTCTTTTTTTACCCTAAATTGAAGGTCCCAGAACAAGATTTCTAGTTCTTAGTCCCAGTAGAGAAGTTTTAGTTATACCAGTAGCTCCTTCCTCCTGGTGTTCTGTCTGTCACTGACAGGGCATTCGACAACATTTTTGTCTGACTCCCGTCATGGATCTGGTATCTCTTAACCGGAGAACCTAGGCCCTGTACATTCAAAGTAATGAAATTCACTGTATTCATTTTATCTATAAATACAACAATTCAAAGTTTACAACTCCAGTAATAAAATAAAAGGAATTAACCAATCTATAACTTAAGGTGTACAATAACCAGTATTAACTTTTTTCTTATATGGTAGTATATGGATATCTGTAGTTATACTAGTGGATACCCTAGTGAACTCATAGCCAAACACACTAAAGAAGGGCATGAGTTACCCACTGAGAAGTTTATCACAAACAGGAGCACACAACCTTTTGACAGCCAGAACTTGAGATCCTACACATGACCTTAGATATAAAGATTTCTTTAGAAAAGTTTAAAATCCTCCTCGTAAGTTATTAAGTTATTTGTAGACTATTTGTACCTTTAATCATGTCAAATATTAAGTATTACAACCCTCCCTCATAGTATTCCAATAAGCCCCTCTAAATAATACTATAACATATGCAATGCATCAAGACTACCAGACTCCCTATCTAGTTAATACCAAAACCTTCAATTGTAAAGGTACAGATTTAAACAAGCCAAAAGGCACTCCTCTCTGCATATATTTCTACTTACCTTTCCCTTAAGTCTGTAGCTGAATTCAACAGGGATGCCTATCTCTATAAATAAAAAGGTATCCATTCAATGACAAGCCGTTCCTCCAGCGCTGACCTACTAAGAATGTATATATTCCTTAAATTAATCAGCCTAGAAACTATTGGCCTGCAAGTTTCAGTAGCTGCACTGCTTCAAAATTATATAATAGATGCAAATAATATGAATGGAAACCTCATCATCTGAGATTAGCAATAGCCCCTAATAAGTAGAGCAATGACAGCCTGGAGATATAACATATCTATGAAATATGGTGGCAAGATCTGGACCTTCAAAACTGTCAAAGCCATACACAAGCAAAAAAAATATATCATATAAATACTAGTCTGAAACTAGTATTGTTGCATTGCTACTTTATATAATCCCTTGATACTCCAGTATCCATGAGAGAAAGAAAAACAGCCCTTTTGTAAAATAAGTTAATCTCCCTCTGTCCAAAGCATAGAAAGAAAAGAAAAGGATTTGAAAGGGAGAAGATACAAATAATATAACTTGGAACTCCTGTAATCGGTTAATATTGCCAATAGTTTTCAAAAAAAGGAAAAAGGAACAACACATTGGCAAAACGTTGTACCTGCTTAGTGAATCAGAGGACAGGCTCCTGGACAGCAATAAAGGCAACCACTAGGATTTTCTTAACCCTTGACCTCCAAACTCTGTCCTTTCAACTCATTAAATATTCCATTTTGTTTTATTTTTTTACTGAAAATAAATAAAGCAAACCTAAAAGTATCTTAGGAGTCAAAGTATAAAAATGTAACGTTAATAATCATGAAATGACTGTAAGTTGAAATAAAAGTGGTAAAGTTTTCCTGCTCAGAAAGGGCATGTGACAGTGTTTAGCCAATTGCTAGCAACCTGCCACAATCGTCAAGGAAAAGACCAATCTTGTTGTTGCTTCACAATGCTTCAAGTAGCAAGTTCACAGTCTGAGTCATTTGGGGAGATAGGTGCATTAAACATGTCCTCCACAGGACGAAATCTACTCTTCAGACATTCTTGTGAGTCAGTGATAAGCTTTGAGTCTCTTGTTGCTCCTTTCACAAAAACAGAACTCACCATGGATCTTGAGTTGGTATTGGAAATGATACTCTTGATTTTAAAAACAGTCTGTGCCCTTCTATTCAGTTTTGATGACCAAGCCAGTGATTTTGCAATAATTTTTTGGGGGTCTGAAGGTCTCCTCGAAAAGTGTTTCAGTACTGGAATCGATGTTTGCTTTTGCACTATTTGAGCACTTGCTTTAGAGGGTGAAGTGCGTGGATTGTTTCTTGATTCAGAAGCGCGTGGCAGAGGTTCTACTTGAGAATTTTTAGGGTAATGACTTCCATTGCTGGCACTTTGATTTTCTTTAAAGTTTGAATACACCTTATGCTTATGTTGTAAAAGTTCAGTCGCCTCCATCCAGGATTTAGTGACGAAATCCCAAGCCTCATCTGCTAAGGTGAAATTATAAGACCCCCTTTTTGACACCACAAGCACTGCAGGATGTTTAATATAGTAGGACATGTTTAGTTTTTGTTGTACAAAACAAATGTCATTGAACAATTTCCTTTTCTCCACAATCTCAGCTGAGAAGTCCTGGAATATATTCTATCTTTACCCCAGTAAAGTGTCTTTTTCTGTCTAGCCACAGCAAGTATTTCCTCTTTTACATTAAATCTTAAAAATTGAACAATGATTGGCCTCGGTTTTTGTCCTTGTTTGGGAAGGGATCGAAAAGATCTGTGGCTTCTCTCTATTTCCAGGGACCAGGACCAACTATAATTTAAAAGATTTGGAATAAGTTCTTGCAAGAAACTAGTCATGCTGTTCCCTTCTAGCAGTTCAGGGACCCCAACAATTCTCAAGTTATTTCTCCTGCTCTGATTCTCTAAATCATCTATTTTAACCCCCATAGCCTCAAGTTTTGACATATTTTGTTCTGATTTATCTTCCAGAGCACTTAAGGACTCTTCAATCAGTGCTAACCTCTCTTCAATAGTGTTAAGCCTTTCTGCTAGAATATCTGATTTCTCCTTCTCTCTGCCCGCTTCCTGTTTTAGGCTCATAATGTGCACATGCATAGATTGCAGTTTGTCCTTTATAAACTCCATGTCAGTATTGCCCTTACTGTAGCTTTTGTTGTTTTTTTTATTATTGAAAGGAAATTTGTCAAGACTTACAGAGGATTCAGAGGAGCATAAGGGGAGCCCCCGTTCTGTGTTACAGTTGCGGCCGGTCTGCCCTTAACGTCATTCGGCATGCCTAGCTGTCACAGAGCTGCTTACGAGGAAGCTTAAAAAAAAAAAAAGTAAACTAAACTACTAAACTACCCGAAACTTGGAGGATGTAAGCAGCGGTACTCCGTACAAATAGTGATCGAGGATTTAAATTAAAATCTATATTTAATACTTTTAAAATACAGAAAATATAACATGTGGTGGGAGAGCTTCTCTTTCAAGCTGTCATTACTTCAAACGCTGGCACGCAACCCCATGTCTGTTGGTCACCTGAGTGTCAGACAGCATTACAGCCCATCAGAAATGTGCTGTGTGGGGTCAGTCATATGAAGTCCAGATTTCAACTGTCCCATAGTTTTGCACACAGATATCTCTGAGGTGGAGCTGGGGTAATGTTATCACAAGGCTTTGAGGATGGGATTCACCCCATTCTGTACAGTACCTATCTTACAAATGTTTTTTTCCTGGAGCAACACTATGTCACTGGAAAAAGTGTCTGGCAGTAAAGTGGGGGGTGGTTGCGATACCCTACTACCTATTAAGATGGAAGTTCACCCTCATCTCTGACCATACCCCATCAAGTAGGTATATGCTGTGCAGGAAACCAGTGTCCATGTCACCAGATGGTACTTAGCACTACAGCTTGTTTTGTTTGATATGCACCATCAGACAGGTACCCAGTATGGTAATGTGTTTTTCTGTCTCTTTGGATGGTGGGTCCCAGAACACCCTTACTGAGCATGCCATGGGCATGATTCTGATGAAGAGGGTACGTGATGGAGTCTATGTCTGTCACACTCCTTTCACAAGTAAACCACTTCCCAATGCTACTAAACAGGCAACGCAGCTTTTGATGGAAACTGTGATGGGATTTGTACCAAACCCTTTTTGCTTTGAGGTTGACCTGTAACTGCAGTATCTGTTCTGGTAATTGGATGTACCTTGGAGGGGAGTGTTAACAAGCAATACCTAACACCCGGCAACACAGGCAATGCAGGATTTAGCTGGGATTGTGGTGGGATTTATACTAAATCCACTTTGCTTTAAGGTTGGCCTTTTAAGACCTCGCCGAACTGCCTGTTCTGGGCATTAAATGCACCTCAGTGGGAGGGGTATTAACAAGCCACTACTGGGCCCAATAAAGGGAAAGAGGCACAGGAATCTATGAAGTGAAGACAAAGAGAGGCTGCACTAAGAACTTTTTGTTAAGGTGAATACATGCTGCTTGTTTTTGTTTTCTCTCTGTTACTGAAAGTAAAGCAGATTTCATTAAATTTAAACTAGTGTCCAGAGTGTTCTCTTTGAGAGTATTCCCCAAGAAGTCACCCAGTTCACTACCCTCTCACAGTCCCATACTGTGTCAAGTGTTTCTTTTAACTGTGTACAGTATATCTGACAAGCACATGACTTGGCACCAGATTCAGTGCATAGGGTTGGACTGGGCATGTAAGGGCCCCCTAGGAAGGTGTACACAAGGGTCCCCACAATGGCAGATGCAAAAATCCTACATATACATTGAGGGCTACTCAGCTGCTACAGGGCATAAAGCTGCTCTGTCATGTCTTGTTATGTGGGGGCAGCAGGACAAGTGCCATGTGGTCAGTCAGGCATAAGGAGGAAGGCAGTGAATTCATCTGGCAATAGGCAGAGCTAAGAGAGAATGATGCATTTTTTGGTGGACATGACTTACTGCACGTAAGACCATTCTTGCCATCAGTTGGATGCTATTGAGTCCTGCACCCAGACCACATTGCTACCTAACCTCATCCTGTCCTTCCTGCTTATAGTCTGCTTCAGCCTGCTGTTTCCATCTGTCTTGTGGGTGCCCAGCTGCATGCTGCATGGCAATCTTTCTGCTCCTCCTCCAATATAACAGGACATGGGGAGGAGCAGATATTAATGGCACAGAGGTAAAATGATGGGGCATACACAAGTAGTACAGCCAGCAAGATTGGCTTGGGTGACTGAGGCAAAAATGGAAGCAAGGCAGGTAGTACAGCAGTCTACCCCCCCAAACTGAAGCCTACCAAGGGTTAGGGAATGACATCACACTGCAACCCTTGACTGCAGCAAGGGCTAATGGGTGAGAGAGAACCCAATCCTTGATGGAGGAGCCAACATAAAAACTTAACATTAATTCTGATTGTTAAAGGGGAATATGACATTTTCCATGGATAACACTATAAATTCAAGAACATATTGGGTTCATTATTCTATCTTTATCAAAGAAATATGAATTCAGAGCAGAGCACATTTATGCAGAAGGAATACTGTAGCTGTAAGCCTGTAACAGATTATTCTCTGATGTATCAAAACTTGACAAATTGCTATTTCCTTCAAACTGTCCCCTAAAGATTTGAGCCATGCTGCCAGAGCAGACAGCGATGGGGCGGAGGAGGCATCAGAAGGCCAACTATTTTCAGTGCAAGCAAATTTCCTCCAGTAAATTAAAGCTCAGAAAATTGTTGACTGTCTAATTAAATTTTCACTGTAAAATGTTGAAGAGCTCAGCAGCAGATGTGATGTGAAGAGGCTGACCAACAAGGAGCAAAAAATAAAAAAACAAACATACCTGACTGTGGCTGTGCTGATGTTCTTAGGCTATCTTTGTGATGGCTCTGGGTCCAGACAGCACCAACAAGAATAGCACAGTCAAGAACTGTGTGGTAAAAATAGCGCAGATTTTTCTTTTGCTGGGGGCTGTGCCCTTCGCACCGCCCAGACTAAAGGATTCTAAATCTGAAGGAAATGGATATTGGGGAAAGTTAAAAATCATGGGGCCATGGAATACTGTTTCCACAGCCCCACATAAGAAAGTGTAAGTCCCGAGTGCACAAATACATGTTGGCTACCAGGATTAGAACCCAGGTCTCCAATGGTGGTAGCTAAGCTGTTCAATGCCCCAGCCCTCCATGCCACGGGAACAGCTCAGCCAACCTACTGGCTCCTGGTGCTCTTGTCAGTCTCCAGCACCATGGACAGTGACCAAGGGAGCACTTACAGCAAGTGCTGTATATCCTCCCTTGCTGTCCTATGTAGCATTTACCAGACTAGCGCTGTGAATTGTGGCGCTATTCTGGTAGTGCTCTTCTAACCAGGTAGCCTCTGGAAATGTTTGTGCTGCTGTTCTTGTGTTGCTGTGACTTTAATTGAGGATACCTCCTCCCTGCTGCTGCAGTCTCCTTCTCCGATGGTCCTGATCACCAAATTCATCTCTCCTGGTGGCTGATTTGACCCAACTGCAGGCCGCCAGTGCATGCACTACTCTCCTAGTCCTCTGGAGGTCAGTGGACTGCCACAATGATCAGGATCATGACTAATGGGCCTCGGGGCATGTCGTCACCCACCCACCCACCTGACGCCGAATGCTCCCTCTCTCCCACCTCCCAGGCTGCTGCTGAATTGGACAGCGCTCCACTCTGACTCTGAGATAGTCTTCCTCTTCAGCTGCTGTGCTGGTTCACCTCTGGCTGGTGTCTGCACTGAGACCAGCTGCTCCAATGGTGAGAGAATTGGTGGTATAGTGGTGAGCATAACTGCCTTCCAAGTAGTGGACCTGGGATCGATACCCAGCCAATGCATGGACATGTTTTGGGCTGACAGTATAGCCTAGAGTTTAAAGTAATGAGCTGTGAGTAAGCTTGGTGCATCCAGCAGATCAGACCTTGGTTTGAGTCTCACAACTTCCACTTGCATACTGTGTGACTCTGAGCAAGTCACTTAACTGCCCTGTGTTTCCGGCCTTAGCTAGGTGCAAACTGTGCCCCTGCACCTTGGGGGCCCATACTTTTTTCTTGAGGAAGCAAAAATCATTTCAAACATTTAAAAATGCCTAAATTTTGTTATAGATAAAAATGTTTACCAGCAAATCAAAGTGGAAGACAACTGGCTTTGCTACTGTTACAAAAGGTGGGGGCAGCTTTGTTGCAGTGGAAAAGATTAAGTTAAGTAAGTGCTAATGGCGTTAATGGCCATACTTTACAGCTCCCAGGTTGACTGCTTTCACAAACAAAGGGCTATACTGACAAGAGAACTTGGTTGAAACCTGGACATGTAGCTGAAACAATGAATGATATGACAAAATCTGTTTCAAAAGTATGTGAGCACTCAAAATCAGGGGTCGATCTTAACATTGTTTTACTAGTACAAATTGTCCAGGCTAATGCAGCTAACGCACTACTTGTCCATTTTGACTAGTTCAGATTTTCAAGGTTGTTAGTGAAGTTAAAAAAGTCTCTACTTTAGCAGGCTCTAGTCCTCATGCTAATCTCTCTCAATGTTCCAGATGGCCTGGTGTGGTTAACAGCTCATTGAGAGCTGTAATTATCTGGCAGTTTAAGAGGGAGATCCCACAAAATACTCAATGTATTGAGTCATTATCACTCTACTGTTAGGACTGTCAGCTAGTGTTCAGGGTGTGATCAAGGGTAGAGTAATGTTAATTCACTAGCTTCCAGTTTTCTGAATGGGTCTCTGTCTAAAAATTAGTCCCTTGTTATTAAGACCAGTGCCCCTCATTTCCCTACATTTTGAGTCTCTGTATCCAATATTTCAGTGACAAAATGTGAGGAGGTATACAGGGTTGGCCCTGCAGGTGGTGGGTTTTATCCCAGCCTCACTGTAACTTCCCTCTCCCTTCCATATCTCTTAACTGTGTTCTTTCCCTGGACACCACTGCAGACCAGACTCTGAAATGATCATCCACAGATCCATAGCTGCCATTATTGGCAAGTGTAGAGAGTCCCCAGCTCTTCTAAATGGACCCTGCCAGCCATCACTATCCATACAATCCCACCCAACATGTCCTTTCATCCTAAAAACAAAACTTTGGATCATGTATGACACAAAAATAAACTTTAATAAAACACATAATTTGAAAGGTTAAAATAGGCATTCCTGGGGTACATAGATCATCCTATATAGAAACAGAGATAGTATAGTCTTATGCCCATGTACTGTTTCCCCATGGCTGATGAAAGGACAATGTTAAAGAAAAATCTGTTATTGTTGGGGCAGAGCATATTAAAATAAATACTTTTTTTCACTTACTCTTTATACTCCCCCCTAACCCACAGTACTCCCACTCTTCAGGAGACACCTAGGGCCTTGTAGTCTCCAACCTCTTATCTGGAGCCTAGTGCAGTCCATCCCCCATGTAGCCATGGCTGTATCCCCCAGGTGGGTATGGGGTGGGGGCATCCCTTGAAGTCCTTCTTGGTCTCGTTGGATGCTGGTACCAGGTCAGGTAGGGCCATTGGAGATCGGGGCCTGGTGCTCCATCTACTGGGAGCACTGCAGGGTCTTTTTCCTTGTTCTAGGGGAATGGCCTACGCCCCAACATCAAGGCATCTCTGCCGATGTCCACCACTCCCAACCCTCTCTGTACACTCATATGCCTGCTATGCCTCTGGCTTCTTCCAGAGGCCAGTCAGGTGCCGAGTAGTTACCCCCCTCCCTCCTGGGAGAGGAGAGCTGTCTTCGGATGCTCAATCCTCTCCCTCCTTTGCCAACCCCCAATGGCCAGGGCTTGTTCCAAACCTGGGTCGCTGTTGTGGAGCGAGGTGTGGCATCCAGCACCTCAATCCTCAGCACCACCAGGTTGGCACAAAGGCAATGCTTTTAAAAATAAAAATGTCATAGTTTTCTATTTCCAAAGCCCCTTAGGTTTGTGTAGCTCCCACCCCAAAGAAATCTTAGATGTGCTCCAGGCTCACTTGAGACTGTACAAAACCTTCCAGAAGTGCAGGTCTCCAGTTGACGATAGGGTGGGGGCTGAGAGTGTCTTTCTCTGCCTGACTCTCTCCATTGCCCTGTGGGTGGTGATGACAGTGTGGTGAGGTGCAAGATGATGTCAGCTATTGTGTGTGTGCAGAGCTAAGACTGCTTGATTGAACATTTGCTGTTGTGATATCCACTGGTTGGGGTGTGTGTGCAGTGTGTACAGAAAGAGAAGAGGAAGAGAGGAGGCCATGGTACAAAACAGTGGGGGGGGGGCTCACTGTGTGTGATGGCATTGCAGTCTTTTTTTTTTGCTGGGGAGCTGGAAGCAATTTGGGAGTAGGATAAATGTGCAATCAGAGTATTTCTTGGCTGGCATTGTTTCCTGTGTAAGTTATCAAAATTTACCACTATAGCCGGCCCGGTGGTGCTGAGGGTTGAGGAGCTGGATGCCACACCTTGCACCATGCCGGCGGCCTGGGTTCGGGAATGAGCCCAGGTCGCCGGGGGTTGGCTTGGGAGGAGAAGGATGGAGCGCTCAATGGCTGCTCTCCTTCTCTGTGGGGTTCCGCCGCAGTACCGCCATCTGGGGGAGCCCGGTGGTAGGTGTGGTATGTCAGAGTAGCAGCAAGGGTATTGGATGGATGTCAGCAGAGGCAGGGGGTGGAGCGGGAGGCACGTCTCAGCGTGCCTCCTAGCTCATTAGCCCCACTGCACGCCAACGTCTAGGGGAGCTCACCAGGAAAATGGAGCCCGTCACTCCTAGATGACGACTCCTCTGAAGCCGGACCACATTACTGGTGCTCACTGGGGCAGACTCCAATGTAGACCACTCACTCTACCATTGTGTGGGGGAAAGGCTTGGGGTGATCTTCCTCTGCCCCGTCCAGGGGGTATACCGGGTTACCTGAGGGCTCTCTGAGCAAACGGACACTCTAGAAGCAGACTCCTGGGGGCACCATGGGACGTTGTGGAAGGCTACTTGAGGGGTCTGAAAGAGTGGAGTGATGGTGCAGGTAGGAGGATAAATGTAAGGTAAAAAAAAAAAATGTACCATTATAATTGAGGGCCAGTGCAACCATCTATGAGCTAGCACAATTTTGAATCAACTTGCCCTGCTGGCTAGTGCAAAATTTTTTACGGCTGGCCCCTGCTCACAATGGCTCAAAAATCTGACCAGTACAGAGCAAAATCGGATTTCCTGACAGGGACCCTGAAAACCTGATCACCAGGTAAAAAAACCTGACAGGTGGCAACCTTACAGGTGTCCCATAATTTCATTTTATTTTTTTTACTAGGAGAGACACACTAAGCTAACAGCTTGTTTACAGGAGCAACCTGGGAGCACAAGGAAGTTAAGCAACTTACTCAGGGTCACACAATATGCAAGTGGGGGCTGTGGGATTCAAATCCAGGTCTCCAGGTGTGTAGCTCAGAGCCTTAAACCACTGTGCTATACTGCCTCCTATAATAATCCTCTCTATTCTATCTCACACCTCCAGAAAAGTTAAGTAGTTTAACGTGTTTGCAAATCAGAGTATCTGAGGTGTGAGTGTCCAGTAATGATGTCTCTGTCCTTACAAAACTGAATACAGCAGTAGTACCATACTTACTTAAGTTCTGGCTCCAGGCTCAGTCAGATTAATTTCCAATGGTGAAGTCAAATAATTCAGTGCAGTCAATGGCACTAATTAAAAGATGCTGGTTAAACTAGTAGACCTGCTACTGCTTTATTAATACAGGACAGGAGGGTTAGTTATGTGTAAATGTTGGATGTGGGGGTGGGCCACAGTGAATGGAAAGGTGGGGCCCGGCAGGGGGCTGCACTGGGGCCCTGAATGATTAAGACTGGCCCTGAGTGCTCCCAGGTTGTCCCTGAAAAATGGCACTTGTGCTTCGTGGGCCTTACCCTGTTACCAAAGACTAAAATACAATGGCGCTGTCTCACACTCTCATAAAACTTTATTTCAAACAGGATTATACAATACAATAGATTGTACTTTGACCTGTGCAGCTGATTGAGAAAATGCTGCAACTTCTCTATTGCCAGAAACTCCCTGATGATGACAGTAAATGGAGAGCATGGGGGCATGCTTTATAGACTACTATAGGGACACGTGTTAACTGTTTTTTATACTTTCATCGCCATGTATTTTGACAAATCAAGTTACCTCAACAAGATCAGCTCTCAACTAACAAGGTCCTTGTTAATTGAGCAGTGACCTTGATTTGTCAAAATCGCAGTTCTAAAGTATAAAAACAGTTATAAACATTCCTATAGTAGTCTATGGAAAGCGATCTTTCACCAGTTCCATTCTTCCTATACTACAACTTGCTAGCATGGGGCTTGTCTGGCAACAAGGAGGTGCAACATTTTCTCGATTGGCTGCATGGATCAAAGTACAATCTATTGTATTGCGCAATCCTGACTGAAATAAATTAAAAGTTTTATGGCGATCAATTTGGGGTCAATTAAGGGTTATTATAAGTCTGAGGGGTGCCCTAGTAGGAACCTGCTCTTTAAGTAACCTTTCACCTAACCTCATTCTCTTCACCTAACATAGAAACATAGAATTTGACGGCAGATAAGGACCACTTGGCCCACCCAGTCTGCCTATTCCCCTCCCTGATAGATAAGCTGCAGATTCTAGTTAATCAACAGCTTACTTCCTCCTGCCTCCCACTAGAATTGCCTTATGCCTGTCCCATGCATTCTTGAATTCTCCCACTGTTCCTGACTCCACAACCTCCTCAGAAAGGCTGTTCCATGCATCCATAACTCTCTCTGTGAAAAAATACTTTCTAACATTACCTCTGAGCCATCCCCTCTCTATCTTCAAATTGTGCCCCCTTGTTCTTGCACATCTCTTCTTCTGAAAGATACTACCCTCTTGTACCTTATTAAGTCCCTTAAGATACTTGAAAGCTTCTATCATGTCCCCCCTCTCCCTCCTTTCCTCAAGGATATACATATTAACCTGCTTTAGTCTTTCTTCGTATGTCTTCTGGTGCAGACCTTGCACCATTTTGGTTGCCCTCCACTGAACAGCCTCCACTCTTTCTATGTCTTTGCGGAGATGGGGTCTCCAGAATTGCACGCAGTACTCCAGATGGGGTCTCACTTACTGTCTGTAGAGAAAGACAACAACTTCCTGTTTTCTACTGTTGATGCCTCTCCCTATGCATCCCAGTATCCCCCAGCCCTCCTTACTGCCTTCTCACATTGCTTGCCCACCTTTAGGTCATCTGATATAATTACTCCTAGGTCTCTTTCGATTTTTGATTTCGATTTCAGACGCTGTCCTCCGAGCCCATCTCCCCCTCACTCCATTAGCCTTCCTTCCTTGCTCCCTTCTACAAGCCCATATCTTGCACCCTACTCTTGCTACTTCTAGTATTTGGCTTCTCTCATTTAGTGTATCATACTTTGCCTTGTATTTGCTTGATACATCATCAGACAATACCTCTGGCTGTTCAGTTTTGTTTTACCTTACTGTATGTTTTTGTAACTAAATTGTATCCTGTTTTATATACCACTTGTTCTGTTTTACCGACATGGAACCTTGGCAAATGAGCCTTGGCTCAAAGGTGTTTTCTGAAATCTAATAAATAAATAAATAAAGCACTGCCTCTACTGGCATGCCTTTCTGAGGCTATCTGCTTCAATATAACTCTGCCATGGGCTGGTGGTGTCAGAAGTGAGGAAGGAGTGGTGCTGGTACTGCTTAATGTTAACACAACACAGTGGATTAGGACTGGATGAAATTTGTCTTCCAACAGCAAAATTCTGGCAAAATTCCAATTTCAGTTTTGTGAAATTTCACAAACTTTCCATGAAAAATTAGCAGAATGTCACCAAAATTGTTATTTCAGTTATTTCCATCTAATTTAAAATGTGTTTGTCCAAATTGCACCACATTTGGTGTGCTGCCTTTACCATGGTCCTCTCAGAAGTGCACCAAGTTGCAAATTCTGGGCCCGATTCTATAAGGGTGGTACAAGTTGCCGCCGATTGCAACTTGTGCCACCCACAACTGCAACAATGACCCTGCTCCCTATTCTACAAGGGGTAGGGTCTCCACAGCAAAGACCCATGACTTGCAACATGCGGCCAGGTATACTGAACTGCAGGTGCACCTGGCGAGCATGTTGCAAGCCACAACAGCAGGGTGGTGCGGTCAATCCCCCTACCCATGCCCGACCCCGAGTCACCAGCCACAAATGCGGCATATACCCAGGGAATCCCTGGTAGACTAGTGTCCCCCCATCACTGTTACACACAAATACATATCCCCAATACCCTGGTAGTCTAGCAGCGCCCCCGAACTGTATATAAAAAATATTGTTCCCCTTATCCCTGGTAGTCTAGAGGGCCCCCATACTGTATGATATAAATATTGTTCACCCAAACCCTGGTAGTCTAGCGGCCCCTCCATACTGTATAAATTAAATATTGTTCACCCAATCCCTGGTAGCCTATTGGCCCCCCTGGCTGTGCCAGTTGCTGGCTGGGGATAGGTGGAGGGGTGCTGAGTGGGCTGGCACGAATGGATGGGGGGTGGGGGCCACTAGACTACCAGGGAATTGGTGATCATTATTTATTTGATGATGTTTGGGAGGGCCGCTAGACTACCAGGGATTGGGTGAACAATATTTAATTTATACAGTACGGGGGGCTGCTAGACTACCAGGGTTTAGGTGAACAATATTTATTTCATACAGTACGGGGTGCTGCTAGACTACCAGGGATAAGGAGAACAATATATATTTCATACAGTACAGAGGGGCCGCTTGACTACCAGGGAATTGGGGGGAATATTATGTATATGTTGATGGGGGGCACTAGACTACCAGGGCAGGCTTTTTGCTGTATTTGCAGTGAGTGACTCGTGGTTCGGGGCATGGGTGGGGGAATGGCAGCGCCGCCCTGTGGGGATTCTGAAAATGGGTGTTTCGGGGGTATGGGTAGCCCTGTGGGGCCCCGCTGGGGTTTGCTGGGCATGGGGGGGGAACCGTGCACTGACCACTGGACAGCCGACGGGTCTACAGGACCCCCGGGGGCATCCATAAGTTATACCGGCTAAATGCTGGTGTAACTTACATTGTCATTTTTCCTCCAGGGGTTCTTGTAGAATCCCGACATAGGGACTTTGTGGCTGCTGTTCTAGAATGGGGTGCAACTGCTGCCGTAAACCCCCTAGCGCCATGTCGCAGGGGGCTTATGCGGCGTAACTGCTGTTTGGCGCAAGTGGCCTGCGACATGTCGCAGACCACTTTGTAGAATCACACATGTCGCAACTGCTGGTGTAAGTTGCTACATGCACCATTCTACTTAGCACATCTGCTGTTACACCAGGCATAACCCTTCTAGAATCTGTCCCTCTGACTTTAAAGACGACAGACGTATAAATCTTCAAACTTTTGGAAATTTCAGAATTTCATTTTGCAAGTATGTAAACTGCAGAATTTTAAGCCCCTATGACTTTAAACTAGAGAACTGAATATCAACAATTTTGTTAGGTTCATTGACCCCAAATATTAGGCTTTGAAGCCACCATCATGGCACAGCAGCAGAGCATCGTGCTGCCATGCTAACAGCCCAGGATTGGAAGTAAGCCTGAAAATGTCATGTCAGGAGGCAGGCCACGTCAGAGACAGCTGCTGCTCATCAGTGCGTCTCGGTCAGGCAGGATTAGCAGCAGGTTCCACCAACACAGCGACCCCTGTGACTGGGCCAGGATGCATACTCTTGCCACTGGGGAAGCTGTGGCTTTGTGAGGCTGACAGAAGCACCACCCACACCAGGGAGGTGGTAGGGAAAAAATGTGGGAGAAAAACTGATAGCCAACTGAATGATGGCTGGTTTCAGCCCTATCAAGGTGAACAGGGTATATCTCTGAGAGGCAAGCTGCTAACCAGGAGAAAAAACAATATGGGGAAAAAAAGAAGCTTTGTGTGCTAACTCTCTAATCTCTTGCTCAATGGCTGCCCAAGTTCTAAGCAGCCAAAGATTCTAAGGTAACATCAGTAACTAAAGTTGAATTTCATGAGCTTCTTTTGTAAAATTGTGGAATGCTGTGATTCTTTTGTCGAAGCCATAGCCATCTGTTTTGCCCAGTCATACCCCTGAGTTTCCATTGTAGGGGAAGGTAAAGGTTGGGTAAAGAGGCAATAATGTAGTATTCATAAGAGGTTCCACAGAAAAAGTAAAGTGATGCCAAGTATCAGGTCAATATTTTGAGTGATGAACCATGAAGAATATTCATGAACATCACTGGGCACTAGCCTGTCATCCTGCAATACACCAGCTAACAACTATAGAAACATAGACTTTGACAGCAGATAAGGACCGCTTGGCCCACCTAGTCTGCCCATTTTACCACCTACAGGATAAGCCGCAGATCCTAGTTAACCAACAGCCTATTTTTTCCTACCCCCCACAAGAATTGTCTTATGTCTGTCCCATGTATTCTTGAATTCTCCCACAGTTTTAGACCCCACAACCTCCTCAGGAAGGCTGTTCCATGCATCCACTACCCTCTCTGTGAACAAATACTTCCTCACATTGCCACTGAACCACCCCCTCTATCTTTAAATTGTGTCCCCTTGTTCTTGCATGTCTCTTTTTCTGAAAGATGCTACCCTCTTGGACTTTGTTGATTCCACTGAGGTACTTAAATGTTTCTATCATGTCCCCCTCTCCCTTCTTTCCTCAAGGGTATACATATTAAGCTCCTTAAGTCTCTCCTCGTATGGCATCTCTTGCAGACCCTGCACCATTCTAGTTGCCCTCCTCTGGACTGCCTCTATCCTGTCTATGTCCTTGTGGAGATGGGGTCTCCAGAACTGGATGCAGTACTCCAGATGGGGTCTCACCAACTGTCTGTACAGAAGCGGATAACAACTTCCTGTTTTCTGCTGGTGATGCCTCTCCCTATGCATCCCAGTATACCCCCAGCTCTACCTACTGCCTTCTCACATTGCTTGCTAACCTTAAGGTCATCTGATATGATTACCCCCAGGTCCCTTTCCTTTTATGTTTTACTACCTCACCCCCCATTGTGTAATCTTCCCCTGGGTTTTGTTTCCCAGGTGCATTATTTTGCACTTCTTTGCATTGAATCTAGCTGCCATACTTCCGACCATTCTTCCAACCTGCAAGTCCCTTCTCATCCTTTCCATGCCTCCTTGTGTATCAACCCTGTTGCAGATCTTTGTGTCATCTGCAAGAGGCATACTTTTCCTTCCAGTCCCTCTGCAATGCCACTTATAAAGACATTAAAAAGGACTGGACCCAGTAGTGAACCCTGCAGTACCCCACTAGTAACCCCTCTTTCTTCAGAATGGACTCCATTTACAATTACCTTCTGTGTCCTGTTGTTCAGCCAATGTTTTACCCAGGCTACCTCCCTGGGACCCACTCTCAGGCTGGCTAACTTGTATATTAATCTTTTGTGTGGAACTGTGTCAGATGCCTTGCTAAAGTCTAGGTAGACCATGTCCACAGGCCCTCCCTGGTCTACTACTTTGTTCACCCAGTCTAAGAAATCAATTAGATTCATCTGACATGACTTTCCTACTGTGAACCCATGCTGCCTTGGGTCCTGTGCCCCACTGGCCTCTAGGTACTCAACAATTCTTTCCTTCAGAAGTGATTCCATCACTTTCCTACCACAGAGGTCAAACTGACAGGTCTGTGGTTTCCTGCCTCTGTCTTGGTCCCACTTTGTGAAGAGGAGTCACATCTGCCTTCCTCCAGTCTTCGGGTACCACACCATTTTCCCATGACTTGTTAAAAAGGGTAGTCAGTGGTTTCACTAGTTCTCCCCTTAATTCTTTTAGAATTCTGGGGTGAATTCCATCAGGCCCCATTGCTTTGTCCACCTTCAGTTTTAGGAGTTCTTTCAGAACCCTTTCTTCTGTAAAAGGACTGGGATCGTCCTCTCTATCCAGAGTATCTGTTAATTGGATTAGGTACCTCTCCTCTTTTGTGAATACTGAGCAGAAATATTCGTTCAGTATCCCTGCTTTTCACTATCCCCTCTGCCCACCCACCATTCATTCTATTCAGCCTCACTATCCCTCCCTTTGTCTTTCTACGCCTCCTGATGTACCTAAAGGCTTTATCCCCTACTTAACCGAGTTGGCTATCCTTTCCTCAGTTTGGGCCTTTGTTATTCTGACTACCCTCCCTGCTTCCTTCTGCCTTAACTGGTACAGTTCTCTGTCCTGCTCCATCTGTGTTTCCTTATAGTTCCTGAATGCTATCTTTTTTCCCCTGACTTTCCCCGCCACCTCTGTTGAGAACCATAGTGGCTTTTTCTTTCATTTTGATTTGTTTATTTGCTTCACACAAAGGCTTGTTGCCTCTGTGATGGCAGTTTTGATGATTCCCATTGTTGCTCCACCCCTCCTTCTAGCCTGTTTGCTAGTGCTTTTCTGAGGCACTCTCCCATCTTGCCAAAGTCAGCCTCTCTCGGTCCAGTACCCTCACTTTTGTATGGCTTGACTCTGTAGCTGAGTTTAACGTGAACCACACTGTTTGATGGTCACTTGTTCCCAGATGGCAACCTTCTGCTAGATCTGAGATCCTCTCACTGACCCCATTTGAGAGTATGAGGTCTAAGATTGCTCCCTCATGAGTGGGTTCTGAAACTAGCTGTCTGAGGCATGCCACCTGTAGGGCATTGAGAATGGCCCTGCTCTTGGATGTGGCTGCAGCAAGTGTGTTCCAGTTAACATCTGGCATATTCAGGTCCCCCATCAACAGTATCTCCCCTTTCTCTGCCATCCTAAGAATGCCTTCTATCATTTCCTTGTCCATTCCCTTCCCCTGACATGGGGGTCTGTATACAACCCCTGTGCGGATTGTGGTGCCACTTCCAGTCTCCAAGGTGACCCACAGTGCCTCCTCTCCTCCCTGTTTACTCTTTTGTTCAGTTGCTTTTATCCCTTCCTTTACATAGAGAGCTACTCCTTCCTCTCTTCTTCCCTACATGTCTCTCCTGTAGGTTATGTACCCTGGTATGTTAACATCCCAGTCATGGTTCTCTGTGTACCATGTTTCTGTGACTCCTACAATATCCATGCATCCCTCTTCCATCAAGGCCACCAGTTCAGGGAGCTTGTTGCCCTGGCTACGGGCATTGGTACTTATTATCCTCCATTTCCTGATGGCCTTACTCCTTTTTGCCCCATCCCTGTCCTTCTTGCCTTTGTCACTTTCTCATTTACCCCTGCCCTTCTCCCTATCGACATCTTTATGTTGGTGTTTACTGCACTTACTACCATGACTTTTTGGGGATAGGATTTCCCTAGAGCTTATTGACTTAATCACTTGTGGTAACACATGCAAATGCAGCATTGTTCCTGTACAATGCCACCTGCTGACTCTTTAACAACCCTGTAGATAACAATGTATATTTTTACTATTTGAAAACAGCACCACTAAGTGACACCAAGACTTACAACTAGCTGCAGCTTAGATCACTGTGACAGAAGTATCTGGATATCATAGCAGTGTTGGAGAGCATTGCAGGGCTATGATGCTAGTGCAGGTAAGGTGATTCAGTGGTGATTTGCGAAAGTTAAATTCCAGAAGAGGAATTCTACTGGCCTTACATATTATGGGTCTGTACATTTTTGAGCAAATTTTGCCAATTAGTAATTTCTGAAGTATCTACAATAAATGTTAACCTACTAAACCACATTTATCCAGCTTAAATAGATTCCAGGACATATTTACTTAGGTATGCATACCAATTCTTGAGTGTATGCCTGCAGTAGCAGTGGAGCTATAAACATTAAAATATTTTGAAAATCTTCACACGATTTAATGTAACTTTTTTGCAGTCCTCACCCTTCCCTCACTAGGGTGTTTACTTGGCTTGGCCATGGGGGTGGGGGGCGTCACACAAAAACATTTATATTTTTAACCTGGGAACATGGGTGTGTCATAGTACTGGGAGGTCTAGACTATCTGAGAGGCACCAGTAAAGCGCAGTTCACACACAGATGAATCTCCAAGCAGAATTAGAGCCAAGTAGAAGGTTTTATTCTGTATATGAAGGACTGCTGGACAACATTCTTGCCCATTGGGTCTGCAGGTGCAGAAGGTACACAAAGTTCAACAGCAATAGTAGTGATTTACTACAAGTGCATTTCTTTGGGGTACCCTTCCCTTGAAGGCTAGAGAAAGGGATTTCTGTCCATCTCTCTTCTAGGCTATGGACACAAGATAAAGCATGTCCAAAATGGGTGTGAACAAGGCCAGGTTCACAATTTATCAAACTCCATATTCTTCTAGAAAGTGAACAATGCTGGGTTCACATTTCCCAAAGGTGAGTAACATTGGCCCCCCCCCCCTTTTGCCAAAGTCCCATCTCCAAAGAGCCTTATCAGGACAGAGTATGTCCACACATCTTTAAGAAACAGTTCCAGTGACATTTAACCAAACTGACAAAAGGTTTTCTTCTTATATTCCAGACAGAAGCGAGTGCAGTTCCAAGTTCTAGATAGAGGGCAAGCAACTCTTTTCCAATAGAATAACTGTGAAGGCACCATTTGAGTAGTAAAACAGTCCTCCAACTGTTCTGAGGTAAAATTGTCCAAATTATACAGGAATTCCCTCAATGATAGGGAAAAAACCAGTCCATTCCAATCCCTAGGCAGCACTTTTCCAAACAAAAGTCTCTCAGGAATGGGGGAAGACCCCATGGATTACTCACAATTACTTGATCCACTGTCTTTTTTCACCCCCTCAGGGTTCTGTACAGGAGAAGGTCAACACCATGTCTTGACACCGGACTACTCTGTGATGGAACTAGGGACTGAAACAGGTCAGGAGAGAGCTGGCACCACTCCTGAGGCTCTCCTCAGTCAGCACTCCGAGCTGTACTGCACTGTTCTGAGGCAGTAACTCATTGGCTCAACAACATTCTCTCATGGCATATGCTGCTGTGAGGCCACTGCCATTTGGAACTTCTGCCCACAATGACTGAGAAGCTTCAAGGAGGCCATAGAAATTAACCCTTTGCTGTCCAGGCTACCTATCTAGAGAACCCACTAACTACATAGGGTTCTAGTAACCCAAAGGGGAACCCAGGGGTTTCATTAGCAAATGCTTAAATTGTGAAATTTTGAACTCCTGTAACTTACAAGTTATGTAATCAACTACCCCTGTGTTTAGCAGTATATAAGGCTCATCCAAGAAAGTATGCATATAAATGTTCTATTATCTAGCTCCAAAGATTGATATTGTAAGCATAGAAATATTTTCAGAAATTTTCACATGAATAATAAATGTCCAGATGTTAAGCCCCTATAGCATCCCTGCACTCCCCAAAATGACACAAAATCATGACTCCTTTTAGGGCCTCATCCACACAGCATGCATGCCAAATTTCAGATGTCTAGCTATACAACTGACAAAGTTATGACCAACTAAAGAATTTTGAAAAATTCTTAGAAATTTCATAACATTTCTTGAACAAATAGTTTGATACCTTCTATTGGACCAACAAGGATGTTGCAAAAAGAACAAAGAGCTTTAGCTTGCAGACCAACAAGTCCTTCTTCAGAAGCCTAATGAGAGTTATTTAGAAAATCCCATATTATTAACACTTAGAACATACAGAAAAAAAGCAGAAATAAGTCTCATTGGTTTAAAACAGGCCTTCAGAAATAACTAAAGTGACTTTGGAGAGCTTGAATATCTAAACTGTGATTTCAGCTGAACCAAACTTAAAGTGCAAAGGTTGTCTAGAGATAATAGCAAGCAGAGAGTTCAAACCCACATATATTATACCATGTATCAGTCTAATGGATAAAAAATAACTTAAGATTCTCTGCTCATGAAATCACGTCAAGTGAAGAAACCTCCCCGAAGACATATACTTCATGAGTGAGGTAACAGTCCATCAGTAAACTCCAGCTTCAATTCTGCTCAGAACATTGTATGTGAATTGAACCCATGATAATAAAATGACCCTAGAGA
Source organism: Neoceratodus forsteri (assembly GCA_016271365.2). NCBI lineage: Eukaryota > Metazoa > Chordata > Ceratodontiformes > Ceratodontidae > Neoceratodus > Neoceratodus forsteri. Next base: position 807,842,421 of record CM057451.1, on the reverse strand, counting down.
AAACAACTTCATGTCAAAATGTAACATATTACCAAGTAAAAAAACAAGAAAAAATAAGCTCCAAAATTACAATACAGAAATGATCTTTACATGACGTATATAATGATGAAAGTGATGTGTACCCAAAGTGAGTAAGTGTATCACACTGATGAAAGTACAACTGGCTGGACATATATTCTCAACATAATCTCAACAAACTATTATGTTTCAGAAACCTTAAGCCTTTGTTGTATCATGATTTACACATGATAATATCCATTGTCAGTGTAAGTGCCAAGTACAAAAAAGTGCTAGTCAAGGATCCCCAAGAAATTGAGACTATGCAGCCTGATATGTACAGATTTTAATAAATTGCCAGTGTATAATCAAAATAATACATATATAGAAACAGTCCAAGGAATCTAAACAAAAATTATTAGGAACTGACCCCCTTCCCCCCGGGAGAAAGTAACTAGTTAAAATTAAATATATGTTCATGAATCCTAATACACCATCAATTGCACCCATCAGTACAATAGTTATCCAAAAAGGAATTGTACCTGTCATGAACTCCCAAGTAAATGAAACAAGTGTCCTAATAAGTACAGAGTTTAAAAACATTACAGTATATACTCAAATTACAGAACTAGCAGAAGGAAGTAAACATCCGCTATAACATGAGTCCAGAGTTTTAGCCACTATGACACCATAATGTCATGTACTTGAACATAAGTTTACCTCAGTATCCTCAAAATATTCACATGCACTATACCCACATAACCACTCATCTCAAATATGCATATTAAAAATTCAATGTGCCACACTTCTACCCCCGCAACACACACGTAAAAACATAGTCACCAACCCACACACCCATGTACACATTCACACAATACTAATGTGAAAGGCCAACCTGTAGATAACCAGCTAAGAGGGACTGTGTAAGAGTCAAACTCCAAAGCTCAATGAAAACCTAAAATATGTATGTCCATCTTTTGAAGTAAAGGTCCATGTAAGTTTGTGTGTAATGTGTCATATAGCCAACATCAATGTTCAAGCCATCTTGCACTGTATTAAGAAGTAACATGAGCCTGATCTCATAAGATCATCTCTGTTGTGTACTGTTGAAATGTTCTTTCAAGACCATCACAGACATATCTGAAACAGAGTGGTCATCTTGAGAGAAGTGTTGTGCCACTGGTGTGTCAGTCATCTTCCATTTAATATCATACCTGTGTGATAAATAGCCTAGTGTGGTGCTAAACACTTGAACGCACACTAGGGCTCTGCTGCTCTATTTTTGTAAATTAAACTTGCCTACACTATATTATTTAAAACTACTGTGCTGCTGTGACTTAAAGCCCTGCTCTGTGAGGAAGCAGGAAGAGGAGTTATAGTTCACTAGCTGTGTCTAGGGACTACAACTTGTGTTTCAATATTATAAACTGTGTTTGGAGGTGAGAAATATCTTTTTATTATTAACCCATGGTGTTGTGGAACGTGTACACACATTTTAAAGTTATTTTTTAGAAGCTTTCTGCTTCTTACTCGCTCTGTGACCCCGGGAACTATTTCCAAGTCATGGGAACAGCATTAAAGTGTGCCCTGCAGTGAGCGCAAGCAGATAAATAGCTTAGTGTGGTGCCAAATGCTTGAAAGCACACTCAGGTTCTGCTGCTCTATTTTTGTAAATGAAACTTGCTTACACTGTATTATTTAAAACTACTGTGCTGCTGTGACCTGGAGCCCTGCTCTGTGAGGAAGCAGGAAGAGGAACTGTAGTTCACTAACTGTGTCTAGGGACTACAACTCACATTTCAATATTATAAACTGCATTTGGGGGCTAGAAATATATTTTTATTATTAACCTATGGTGTTGTGGGACTTATGCACACATTTTTAAAGTTGTTTTTAGAAGTTTTCTGCTTCTTACTCACTCCGTGACCCTGGGAACTATTTCCGGGTCATGGGAACAGCATTAAAAGTGTGACCTACAGCAAGCAGGGTGAGTGTGCATTGTCACGATCAAAGACACGTGCATCTGCATGTGTTTTGTGTGTGTTTGGAGGGTGAGGAAGGACACCATAATAATCAATAGTTCTGAATACACCCGGTAGGAGGTAAGCTGATAGACCCTTGTGTCTTAGCAGTTCAGGATAAGAGCCTTGCTCAATATAAGTAAAATGAATGAAACAATCACGACGGTAGAGGGCAGGGTAGGTTTGAAATGTAGTACCTGCTTGATGTACTGTTTTAATACTGACAATATGCTAAATAAAGTGTTTTTTATTTTATTGTTTAACCAGGTATAGCACACTAAGCTGAAAGCTTTTTTACAGGAGCAACCTGGGAGCACAAGGAGGTTAAGTGACTTGCTCAGGGTCACACAGTATGCAAGTGGACGTGCAAGTGGAATTCAAACCCAGATCTGGTCTGCTAGATGTCACCAAATTTGCAGCTCAGAGCCTTAGACCACTGCGCTATACTGCCTCAGTGCCTGAGTGTTTCAATGCTTCAAGTGTTTACAAAATGAGGACATGGGTCAAGAAATGATTCTCTTTAGTTCTAGAATAAGAGCCTTTGAAAAAAGCCATATTGAGACGTTCTAACCGTATATTTAATGGAGCAATATTAGATTCCTGCACTAAGTACAAATCAAATGATATTAGTACACAAAACTATAACAAAAATGAACTTTCACATGGCAACTGCTCTGATGCCTCAGAGATCCCCTGAGTGCAGCAAAATAAAACAAGCATTTGTCAATGCCAGATGTTGTCGCGATGGCATTGGCTTTGATAGTGCAGTGCGGGAAAACATTTTGGGCAGGATGTGAAAAATGACAGTTGTACAGTTCATAAGGAGGTGTAAAAAAATGGCAGTGTTGAAAATGTGGCATGTAAATATAGCAAATTTGAGACGTTACAAGGGTGCGTGGGAAATTTATTTATTTATTTAAGAGATTTACCAGGAAGGCATACTGAGCAGCATGCTCGATTCCAGTTGCGACCTGGGGGCCGAGGCCCGGTGCATTACATTGAAAATAGTGCATTACAATAACAATTAGGATACAGTAAAGTGTACACCTGGAGCCTTAGGTCCGGGAGTTTATATACAGGAGATAGCTGTGTGGTACAATACAAAAATCAGGAACGAATTTTACAACAACATATCAGAATGAGAGATTGATTAAATTAGCTTAAACAGGAGCAGCTAGAGGAGAAATGTGCCTTGAGTAGTCGGGATCGCTGATAGGGATTTTGTGCATGTCTTATGGGGGCAGGTAGGGCGTTCCAGATCTGTGGTATTCTGTAGCTAAAAGCTGCCTGCCCCTTGGTAGTGTGCATATATGGGATGTGGAGTAGTCTTGGGTCCGTACCTCTTAGGGAGTATTCAGGTGGGGGTTGTTGGGAGATGGTAGACACCAGGTAGGGAGGGAGGGAGAGAGACCAGTATTTGGCAGTGAACCTGGCGCAGTTTATTAAACGCCGATCATGTAGGGATGGCAGGGTTAGGGAGCTGTATAGAGTGCAGTGGTGGGTGGATTGCGGGCAGTCAAGGATGAAACAACAGAAGGAGTGGAAAAGGGTGTCTAGGCTTGCCAGGGCAGACGCAGGAGCGATAGTGTATACTATGTCACCATAATCATGTACGGGAAGGATCATTTTTTGGACTATAGCGTGCCTCGCTTGTGTGGGGAGGCAGTTTTTGTTACGATATAATGTGCCCAGTTTAGGGAGCAGCCTCTTGTGTAGGGAGTCAATGTGAGAGGCAAAATCAAGGTGCTGATCAAGCCAGATGCCTAGATATCTGTAGCTAGTGCATTGCTCCAGTGTAGTCCTGTCCAGGGTTGCGAACAGAGGGCAGGGGGATTGGAGGGAGAGTCTTTGTTGGGAGCCAAACATGACCGACACTGTTTTTCTGGGGTTTAGAAATAACTGGTTCAACCTAAGCCAGTGCTGGATGGCAGAGAAATCCTCCTGAAGGAGAGATGCCACTCTGCTAGTTGAGGGGCCGGAAGCATACAGGACAGTATCATCCGCATAAATTTGGATGGAAGAATGGGAGCATGCAGAGGGGAGGTCGTTTAGAAAATTGGAGAAAAGTAATGGTCCAAGGACCGATCCTTGGGGCACACCCAATGTGACTGGAAGGGGGTTTGAGGGGTGTGATGCAATTTTGACAGTTTGCTTCCTGCCCACGAGGTAGTCATGGAACCACTCGATTGCTGGGGGTGCTAGCCCTGCAACAGTAAGCTTGGAGAGGAGCAGGGGGTGAGAGACGGTATCATACATGTGATATGTCCAACTTGCTTAAGAGGGAGATTTGGGTCAAATTAGTAGGGAGATTGGCCTACCAGTAGGGAGATGCTGTAACGTCATGAGTTTTTCCTTACATGGCATCAAAAAATAATAATAAAAGCATTTAATATATTTCATTTTGTCAAGAATAAACATTAAAAATAATCAACAACTAGTTGTACAAAGTTATTACTTACATTGTTCATCACTAGTTTACTTTTTATGTGTCTTTATCTGCCAAAAACAAACATGAATGGATATTTTGGACATAATTTTACTTAAGCAGGAGATTTTGTTTCCCAGGAGGAGAGAGGGAGTTCAGTCAAAACAGGGTCTCCTCGCAAGAGGAGCTATCACATGTATGTGAGGTATTGAAGGCCTTGCTCGGTCAATAAAAAAATAGCGGTGATATGACCTTTATCGACACCGGTGAGAATGTCCCCAGAGACCTGTAGTAGGGAGGAGTAGTAGAGTGGGTTTTTATGGAAGCCGGATTGGAAAGGCGTAAAAGGAGGCACTGCCTAAGTATGGAGTCAGTTAGGACAGTACAAGTCACCCTGAGTTTGGCTAGAATAGGAATAGGAAATTGGCCTGTAGTTTCCTGGGAGGAGGGTCACCGCCTTTTGGGAGAGGGATAACAGTGGCCAGTTTCCATGCTGTTGGTAACTTGCCCAGTGAGAAGGAGAGGTTTAGAAGGGCAGCTAGGGGGGTGGCCTATGGCAGGGGCCGACAAGAACAGCATCTTGGTGTCCAGGGATGTCAGGCATTTGCCTTTATTGGGGTTCAGTGCCCGTAGAGAGCGCAGGACTTCCGCTGGGGAAATTGGTTGAAATGAGAATGGCTGGACTGGGGATGTGAGGGGTGTATGGGCGGTGGGGGGTGACTGGGTGTGCTTGTGAGTGAGGGAGGATAGAAGTTTGTCTGCACAGCTGGTGAAATGGGTGTTAAAACATTGGCTACGCTGATGGAGTCGGAGATGAGGTGCCCTGATTTGATAGGGTTGGGGTGGAGGTTGGGTTGGGGAGAGCAGGATTTGAGATTTCAGAAATCAGTCAGATGGTTAAGGTTATTACTAAAGGCTGTTAGGAAATAGCTTTTTTGGCTTGGCGGATGATGTTTGTGCAAGCATTTCGCAGGATCTGTAGGTAGCAAGGAGGCCTGGGTGCCCAGTTTCTATGTGCCTTCCATGCATGGTCTCTGGAGTGGCATTTTCTAATTATATCAGCTGTGATCCATGGGAGATGAGCCCCTCTAACCCTTTTTGTATCGAGAGGTGCATGCTTGTCCATACTTCTAGGAATCTGGTTTGGAACGCATCATAAGCATTGTCAATGGTGGAAGCCTCGGTGATGCAGGACCAGTTTACATGTCCCAAGTCTGCCAGGAGAGAGTCAAGGTTTAGGGAGTTATAGGACCTGGTCCGTAGTGTCTTGGGGGGGGCTGAGAGGTTATGTACCTTCCTGATCAGGTAGATCATGTGATGATCACTTACTGAGTCTGGAAGCAGGCCTGCATTCAGAATTCTGTGAGGTGCGAGGTGAGGCGCAGTCCAGTAGGGAGTGGTTGTTTGACTTAAGGTTGAGTCTGGTGGGTTCTTGTATGAGTTGGGTGAGGTTCAGGGCCTTTATTTTGGTTTCATGAGGCTTTATCGGCACCTAACCAATTGGCGTTAAAATCACCTGTGGCATGAAGCTCGCCACCTGCAGCTAAGGACTGTAAGGTGGTTAGATGAGAGGATGACGTCAGGGGTGCTGGGGGCAATATGAGCCTGCCACGAAAACAGGGGTGGTATATGGGAGTGACAGTTTAATGAGTACCGAGTCGATGTTGGCTGGGAGAGAGGGGATGTCCACAGTAGTGAACTGGCGGCTGTTGGAGATGTACATTGCCATTCCTCCGCCTCTCTTTTTGCCTAGTCTGTCATGTCTGATGATTGAGTAACCTGGTAAGGAGACTTCAGCATCAGTATGGTGTGGTTTTAGCCAAGTTTCTGAGATGATCAGGATATCGGGGTGCAGCGTTAAAATGATGGGTTGTAATAGCGAGATTTTGGATAGCAGACTGCAGGTATTTAGGTGCAGTATACTTAGGCCTTTGGGGAGAGCTAAGGGGTGCTGGTATGTGACATGTTGGGACCTGGGTTAGCCTCTATGTCCCCTGACAGGAGCAGGAGAAGGGCAAAAAGATACTTTGTTTTTGTTCTGGTATGGTTTGAGCATGTGGTAGGGTTTTGATGAGGGGAGGTACCAGGTAGGTGGCGGAGGGCTGGGGTATGTAAGACCGAGAGCCCCGGATGAAATGAGGGAGGCAGGATTTTGGCACCGATAAGCCCATAGTGGACGTGACCCAAATCATGTGCAGGTGTGTTACAGGAGGCAGCATAGACTGGCTGAGGTGCTAGCCGAGGGGGCAAGGCGGGTGGGGGCTCCGTATTTGGGAGATAGGCTGGTGGCAAGGTGGTTTGTGATGCCATAGAGAGGAAAACGATGGTAGTGAGAAGCAACATCCTGGAACAGGTATGTTTGTGGCAGGGAAATATCTTGGTGCCCTCTGGTGGTAGCAACTGATAAGCTGCAAATGGTAAAATGGGCTGATCGGTTTTACTCAGTCATGTGACATCAGCCTATAAAAGGAGGAGTTGACCAAGGGCGGTGGTAGGGGGCCGGCACGCAGCGCCGGTGGGGCAGAAGCACACAAGCACTGAAAACGAACTGGATGTACTGATTTTTTAAATGCAGCAGTTGGCAGTTTGAAAAAACTGCGCTGAGCCTCTCTTTAAATCCTGTACCTGGGTGCTTCGGTGGGGGGGGTCCGAGATGAAGATGTGCAGGGGAGGGCTAGCGTCTTTCCTGGGGGCCCTCACGACCCGTGTCCCAGCCGCCTGGGTGCTTCGGGGTTCCGAGATGAAGATGTGCAGGGAGGGCTAGCGCCTTCCTGGGGCCCCCACGCACCCATGTCCCAGCGCCTGAGGAAAAAGAGGGGTTTATAAATCAACAGTGGGAGGAGTAAACAGAGCTTAGGTAAGAGACAGATAACATTACTTGGAGGACTAGAGTTGTTTGCCTGAAATTGCCTGGAATACTGTTGTGGGTTTGTTAGCCAGAATCGCAGAGGTGCTGAGAGCTCTGGTGACTGCGTGGTTAATGGCCACAGCAGCTCTAGATCTGGCATGTTAACGCTGTAGGAGTTGTTTTAAATGAAGTGGCAGAAGGTCGCTCCTGCAGCAGCGAAGCGCTTGGCTTGCTTGCAAGGAAGAGCTGAGTACAGTGACCTGCTAAGCTGAACTGGGGCTTAAACTTTAAACAACAGGGTGATTTCCTGGGGGTAGTAAGTTTGTAGGCTGGGACCTAGCTACAGCTTCACAAGTGGCCAGAGGTGAAATTACTAGGCAGGCTCCACTTGCTAAAATGTGCAGGATTGAAAGTGATTTCTTTTATTTTTTCTTACTTTATAAATTACGGGGAGCAATCAAATGGCTGCAATTTTCCATGATTGTTAGAGTGCCATGGAGTAGGCAATTCCTCCACAGCTGCAGGGCAGGACAAGATTACAGGTAGCTAATGCAAAAACAGTCAGCTTTCTGGTTTTCGGACCTTTAAGGGACACTAGATTGTACAAAGCATTGAAACAGACTATATCCATAGAAGAATTTAACAATTGCTTACTTAAAAACTCAGGCACAGTAAAATTTCTATCCTTAAAGCTCCTGAGCAGATTACTGTTTACTGTGGGGTGCAGTTTGGTAGAATTAAAGCTCCAACACAGATACCAATAACAGTAGGGTGCAGAGGATAAAATTGAGAAAGGCAGAAAACAATCAGCACGCCTATGCTGACAAGTAATGTTGAAACAGCATACAATTTTAAGCACACAAGCACTGAAAACGAACTGGATGTACTGATTTTTTAAATGCAGCAGTTGGCAGTTTGAAAAAACCGCGCTGAGCCTCTCTTTAAATCCTGTACCTGGGTGCTTGAGGGGTCGAGATGAAGATGTGCAGGGAGGGCTAGCGTCTTTCCTGGGGGCCCCTCACACGACCCGTGTCCCAGCGTCTGGGCTTGCTGGGGCGGGGTTCCGAGATGAAGATGTGCAGGGGAGGGCTAGCGTCTTACCTGGGGGCCCTCACGACCCGTGTCCCAGCGTCTGAGGAAAAAAGAGGGGTTTATAAATCAACAGTGGGAGGAGTAAACAGAGCTTAGGTAAGAGACAGATAACATTACTTGGAGGACTAGAGTTGTTTGCCTGAAATTGCCTGGAATACTGTTGTGGGTTTGTTAGCCAGAATCGCAGAGGTCCTGAGAGCTCTGGTGACTGCATGGTTAATGGCCACAGCAGCTCTAGATCTGGCATGTTAACGCTGTAGGAGTTGTTTTAAATGAAGTGGCAGAAGGTCGTTCCTGCAGCAGCGAAGCGATTGGCTTGCTTGCAAAGGAAGAGCTGAGTACAGTGACCTGCTAAGCTGAACTGGGGCTTAAACTTTAAACAACAGGGTGATTTCCTGGGGGTAGTAAGTTCGTAGGCTGGGACCTAGCTGCAGCTTCACAAGTGGCCAGAGGTGAAATTACTAGGCAGGCTCCACTTGCTAAAATGTGCAGGATTGAAAGTGATTTCTTTTATTTTTTCTTACTTTATAAATTACGTGGGAGCAATCAAAATGGCTGCGACCTTTCCTGCGATTGTTAGAGTGCTGCGGAGTAGACAATTCCTCCACAGCTGCAGGGCAGGACAAGATTACAGGTAGCTAATGCAAAAACAGTCAGCTTTCTGGTTTTCGGACCTTTAAGGGACACTAGATTGTACAAAGCATTGAAACAGACTATATCCATAGAAGAATTTAACAATTGCTTACTTAAAGACTCAGGCACAGTAAAATTTCTATCCTTAAAGCTCCTGAGCAGATTACTGTTTACTGTGGGGTGCAGTTTGGTAGAATTAAAGCTCCAACACAGATACCAATAACAGTAGGGTGCAGAGGGTAAAATTGAGAAAGGCAGAAAACAATCAGCACGCCTATGCTGACAAGTAATGTTGAAACAGCATACAATTTTAAGCACACAAGCACTGAAAATGAACTGGATGTACTGATTTTTAAATGCAGCAGTTGGCAGTTTGAAAAAGCGCTGAGCCTCTCTTTAAATCCTGTACCTAGGGTGCTTGGAGGTCCGAGATGAAGATGTGCAGGGGAGGGCTAGCGTCTTTCCTTGGGGCCCTCACGACCCGTGTCCCAGCGTCTGGGTGCAATGCATGCTTGGAACACAGTCATTTTATGGGCGTTCGGCACCAAATTTTCAATATAGGCAATTTAGCACTTCTGCTCATGTACAGTGTCACTGATATTTCCTCAAACTGTCTCAAAAAGTGATTTTGCACAGCGACCATGCTATTCTGCACCGGAAGTGTGAAAACACATTTTGGGCAGGATATGTTAAATGACAGCTGTACTGTTCATCAAGAGGTGTGGAAAAATGCCAATCGTGAAACTCCAGAGTGAAAATATTACAAATGCACAACGTTACGAGCGTGCATGCAATCTGCCAACGCATGCACATAACACAGTCATTTTATGGAGTATTGTCACTAAATTTTCAATATAGGCATTTTAGGACCTCTGCTCATTGAACTGTGTCACTGTCATTTTCATAATCTGGCCAGAACACTGATTTTCCCACAGCAACTGCGCTATTGTGCGCCGGAAGCGCGGAAACACATTTTGGGCAGGATGTGGAAAATGACAGCTGTACTGTTCACAAGGAGGTGTACAAAAATGACAACGTTGAAAATCTAGCATGACAATATTGAGAATTTGTGAAGTTATGAGCCTGCATAGTAACTCCGCAACGCACACTCGTAAAACAGTCATTTTTTGATTTTTTCCACCAAATGTGCAACATAGGCTTTTTGAGTGGCCACCTCATGAACACTGGCACTGTCATTTCATTAACTGGTCCTGAAAGGTGATTCTGCACAGTGACTGTGAAATCACCTTTCGAGGCCGATTATTGCCATGACAGTGATAGAATTCATGAGGAGGGGTCCCAAAAACCCCATGTTGAAAATTTGGTGCCACAATTCCAACAAATGCCTGAGATATGCATCAAAGTTGAAAAAACCCTATTCATTCCATTATACAGCTTACTTGCATTTGCTCTGTTCGCGGTCGGCTTTGAAGAGTGCAGACGTGTTCCCGGTCCACTGAAGATCATTGATCTGGACTCTGGAGGTAAGCATGAGGTGAGGGGGGTGTTGGGAGGCAGGATGCACAGTGGTGGTGCGGGTTGTGGAGGGGCCAGGAGACCACTCTGAGACTGTCTTCTTTACAGGAAAAATAAATAAAAGACATTGGGGGACTGTTTTCATTTTAATAGGTGCTTTGGAATGTTGGGTGTGCTCCCAGCACTGACACCTGTGTGTGTGGGTGGGTGGGTGCTTTAGCCGATGGGATTGGGTACCCACCGTAAGGCAAACAAGGAAAGGGGGAGCCGGAGAGCCGAGCGGGATTGGGCACCCCGGCAATCCAAAAATGGAAGGGGGGACCACAACAGGGACTAGGCTCCTCATCAGTAAAATTCAAGGAGGGAGGAGGGATACATGTCAATGGGGATTGGGCACCCCATCGGCAAAGAGAAACTGTTGGTGGGGCGCATGATGCCGAGTGGGACTGGGCACTCCCTCAGCAATCAAAAAAGGGGGGGTTACATGATGCCGACAGAGATTGGACATCCTCATCGGCACACAATAAAGGAAGGGGGGTTGACAGGCAACAGCAGCAATCACTGCTGCCGTGTTGCCTGCATGTAGGAAGAGGCATGTTGTGGTCACACTGCATGAGAACTTCACTCTCATTGCAGCGGACCTTTTGTCAGATCTCTTTGCCTCATTAGCCAGGCAGGGTGTCGGCCCCTGCTGCTGGCTGATTGGGGAATGCGGGACACACCTACTGGTGTGTGCCCTTATCACTAAACAGCGGCCGCACTCTCCAAATTCCACTGGTTACAAGATGTTGGCTGCTCAAGCGCACTAAACATAAAAGAGCTAGAGAGGAGGAAGATCTCACTGATGCAGAAAATATTGTATCGGGTTCAAAGTAATCAATTTGCTAAAAAGGGCAGGAAAGTGACACAGTTTAGCACTACAATTCAGAATTACTTTGACCCACTTAAAGATCTAGTCGAGGAAGATAACCTACCCCCCCCAACAGTTACTGTTGTTACCACCTGCACATTCTAGTACAGTACATATAGTTACAGATGAAGATCCTAACCCAGTTACAGTTCTACACAACCAATGTAATTCAGAAAATCTTATGGAGCTGGGTGAGACTGATGTTCCTGAACTTAGACACATATATGTTCTAGGTGACTGTATAGTCAAACAACTTGATCGACCAATTTGTGAACTTGATAAAAAGAACAGGACAGTCTTTTATTTTTGTTGTAAGATTTTTATTGTTATTTCCATTTTACACACTAAAAGAACATACTAAAGTAGCACACATCATAAAGGTCAGAGCCAGATCACAGAACAGTATTGTACAGGTAACAAGGATTCCCTGAAGGGTGGGGAGGTATGGAAGGGAAGGGGGTGAGGGATAGGGAGGGGAGGGAAAAGGAATGGAAGGGCATGAAAGAGGTATGGAACGTACATGGTATAGACCATACAACTAAGGAAGCTATTGTGAGAAAAAGTGTCTTACATGTTACGCTAGTATCATTAGTCTTATGATATCAGTAAGTTAAGTTACATACCGAATGCAACAATAGGGAGCCATATGGATCGCTCCACAGCAGGGTATATATTAAAACTTGAACTCACCGCACCGGAACATCTGCAGGGTGTTGTTGAACATAGACACACTTAGCTGGAACTGTATGTCACGCTGACTCCCCCATCAAAGTTTCGAGGAGAAAGCTGAGTACCCCAGTATGCATGTCTGACAAGATCCATGGATGATCTAGAGCACAATCATAGGAATCTCAGAAAATCAAGTTCAGGATTTGAGTCATCTGTCTATTATCAAGACCAGGAGCAATCAATTAAAGAACTCAATTAAAGGCACCTGCAGTGGAGACCAAGGAGGATGCTGGGAACCTTCACAAAGGAGACCCAAAGGAGGGTAGCATGGGACCCCACAGGGGAAGGAAACAACTCCTGGTGGGGGACTCAATCATTAGGGGGGTAGAAATGGGGGAGGAAGGGGAGAGGTGCCTTCCTGGCACCACAGCTTGGAAGGACAGGAAGTGAATCCTCAGGATCATGGGAGGAGCTGCACGAGGGAGGGAGCTGGATGTCATTGTCCACCTCGGGACAAATTACCTGGCTAGGAATGGGATCAGAGCAGTGCAAGAGAGTTTGTAGAGTTGTGAAGGGGCCTTAGACAAGTAGCACATATGGTAACCTTCTCCGGAGGTGCTGCCTGTCTATGGCAAGGAGATGTTAGGGCACTTCTCACCAGGGAATTCAATGAGTGGTTGAAAACTGGTGGAGCCCAGGGTTTTGGCTTCATTGGGGACTGGGAGCCACTTGGAGGGATGCAGACCATACTGGTGCGATGGTCTGCATCTGTCCGGGTTGGGAACCAGGATCCTAGGAGAGGTTTAAATGCTTCATTGGCAAGCATTTAAACTAGCCGGGGAGGCATTGAAAAGAAACAGAGAAATCTGAGCCTCCCCACAAAACATGGTGATTAGTGGAGGTAAACACCAAGGTATAGAAGTTGATGAGAAGCAGAACAGATTTAAATGTAAAAAAGGCAAGGCAGTAAGGACAGAAATGGGGCTAAAGGGGTAAGGCTATCAAAAGTGGAGGACGATGAGTACCAATGTCTCGTAGTCTGTGTAACAAGCTCCTGAACTAGTGGCCTTGATGGAAGAGGGTTGCCTGGATATTGTGGCAGTCGAGAAACATGGTACACAGAGAACCATGACTGGGATGTCAACATACCAGGATACACATCTACAGGAGGGACAGGGAGGGTAAAAGAGGAGGAGGAGTAGCTCTCTATGTAAAGGAAGGGATCAAAGCAACAGAACTAAAGAGTAAACAGGGAGCAGATGAGACACTTTGGGTCACCCTGGAGACAGGAAATGGCACCACAATCCGCATGGGGGTTGTATACAGACCCCCATCTCAGGGGGAGGGAATGGACAAGGAAATGATAGAAGGCTTTTTTAGAATGGCAGAAAAAGGGGAGATATTGTTGATGGGGGACCTGAATATGCCAGATGTTAACTGGAGCACCTTTGCTGCAGGCACATCCAAGAGCAGGGTCATTCTTGATGCCCTACAGGGGGCATGCCTCAGACAGCTAGTATCGGAACCCACTCGAGAGGGAGCAATCTTAGACCTGGTACTTTCCAATGGGGATGGAGAAAGAATCTCAGATTTAGAAGTGGGTAGCCATCTGGGAACAAGCGACCACCAAACAGTGTGGCTCACGATAAACACAGCCATACAATCAAGCCATACAAAAGCAAGAGTACTAGACTTTAGGAGTGCTGACTTTGGGAAAATGAGAGAGTGCCTCAGAAAAGCACTAGCAAACAGGCAAGAAGGAGAGGTGGAGAAACAATGGGGAGTGATCAAAACAACCATCACAGAGGCAACAAGCCTTTGTGTAAAGCAAATCAATAAAACACAACGAAGGAAAAAACCTCTATGGTTCACAAAAGAGGTGTCAGGGAAGGTTAAGGAGAAAAGGACAGCATTCAGGAAATATAAGGAAACACAGAAGGAGCAGGACAGAGAACATTATCAGTTAAAGCAGAAAGAGGCTGGGAAGGCAGTCAGAATAGCAAAGGCCCAAACCGAGGAAAGGATAGCCAATTCTGTTAAGAAGGGGGATAAGACCTTTTATAGCTACATTAGGGAGCAAAGAAAGACCAAAGGAGGGATACTGAAGCTTAATAAAGGGGAAGGAATGTGGGTAGAGGGTGACAGTGAAAAAGCAGGGATACTGAACGAATATTTCTGCTCAGTATTCACAAAGGAGGAGGAGAGGGAGTTACCTAAACCAAACAAGAGAAAGACTCTGAAGATGGGGGTTGATACCAGTCCATTTACAGAAGAAAGGGTTCTGAAAGAACTAATAAAATTGAAGGTGGACAAAGCAATGGGGCCTGATGGAATTCACCAAGAATTCTAAAAGAACTAAGGGTAGAACTAGTGACATCGCTGACTACTCTCTTTAACAAATCATGGGAGGATGGGTGGTACCGAGGACTGGAGGAGGGCAGATGTGATTCCTCTTCACAAAAGTGGAGCAGGACAGAGGCAGGAAACTACAGACCAGTTAGTTTGACCTCAGTGGTAGGGAAAATGATGGAATCACTTCTGAAGGAAAGAATTGTTGAGTACCTAGAGGCCAGAGGGGCACAGGACCCAAGGCAGCATGGATTCATGATGGGAAGGTCGTGTCAGACGAATCTAATAGATTTCTTTGACTGGGTGACCAAAGTAGTAAACCAGGGAGGGGCTGTGGACATGGCCTACCTAGATTTTAGCAAGGCATTTGATACAGTCCCACACAAAAGATTAATACACAAGATAGCCAGCCTTGGAATGGGTCCCAAGGTGGTAGCCTGGATACAAAATTGGCTAGACAACAGGACGCAAGGGTAGTAGTAAATGGAGTACACAGTGAAGAAAGGAGGGTTACTAGCAAAGGGCACCGTAGGTTCAGTACTGGACCGGGTCCTTTTTAATGTCTTTATAAGTGACATTGCAGAGGAACTGGAAGGAAAAGTATGTCTCTTTGCAGATGACACAAAGATCTGCAACAGGTTGATACACAAGATGGAGTGGATAGGATGAGAAGGGACTTGGCAAGGTTGGAGGAATGGTCAAATGTATGGCAGCTCAGATTCAATGCAAAGAAGTGCAAGGTAATGCACATGGGAAACAAAAACCCAGGGGAAGCGTACACTGTGGGGAGTGAGATACTGACAACAGTAAAAATAGAAAGGGACCTGGGGGTAATTATATCAGAGGACCTAAAGGTGGGCAAGCAATGTGAGAAGGCAGTAAGGAAGGCTGAGGGGATACTGGGATGCATAGGAAGAGGCATCAATAGTAGAAAACAGGAAGTTGTTATCCCTCTGTACAGACAGCTGGTGAGACCCCATCTGGAGTACTGTGTGCAGTTCTGGAGACCCCATCTCCGCAAAGACACAGACAGAGTGGAGGCCGTCCAAAGGAGGGCAACCAAAATGGTGCAGGGTCTGCACCAGAAGACATACTAAGAAAGACTAAAGGAGCTTAATATGTATACCTTGAGGAAAGAAGGAGAGAGGGACATGATAGAAACTTCTAAGTACCTCAAGGAATTAACAAAGTCCAAGAGGGTTGCATCTTCCAGAAAAGAGATGTGCAAGAACAAGGGGGCACAATTTGAAGATAGAGGGGGGACGGCTCAGGGGTAATGTGAGGAAGTATTTTTTCACTGAGAGGGTTGTGGATGCATGGAACAGCCTCCCTGAGGAGGTCGTGGAGTCAAGAACAGTGGGGGACTTCAAGAATTCATGGGACAGGCATAAGGCAGTCCTAGGGGCGGGTAAGAGGAAGTAAGCTGTTGGTTAACTAGGATCTGCAGCTTATCTGTTAGGTAGGAAAATGGGCAGACTAGGTGGGCCAAGCTGTCCTTATCTGCCGTCAAATTCTGTATTTCTATAGTTTCTATGTAACTTAAGGTAACGAGGGATAAGAGTAAACAACAGTAGGATATTAATGACTACAGTCTGCACAGAGGGCAGAGCAAGGTGTCCAGTATATTCTGGGGGCTATAAAAAACCCTGAGCATCTTGAAACCTGGGTACTAGGTGACTTGTAAGAGCGTCCCTATGTTATGTATACCCTACATTCTACACATCAACTGTGCAGCATAGTGTGATCCAGGTAGTTGGGAAGAATATCAGCCAGTTCCTGTCTGTGGTAAGCCAGGAGTTAAAGAGGGCAAACATTTTAAGTAGGGAGTCCAGCATAGATTAAATCTGGCAATTTGATATTTCTGGAGATGGGAAATCCTGTCCAGTTTAGCCACAGATGAGAGAGAAGCCATAACTTCTACCAGAGTGGGTGTCAGGGGGGAATCTCCACTTGCAGAGAAGAGCTCTCTTGGCTTGAAGAGTCAGGAGGGCAAGCCATCTAGTTTCAGAGAGGGTTAGCCGGGGTAAATCACTATGAATACCAAAAGGTAGAAAAGGGGGCAGACAGGAATCTGTTTCCCCAGTACCTTTGAGGCAGTGTCCTGTATACCTGTCCAAAGGGTTTGTATGTTTGGACATGACCACAGAATATGTAGTAAGTCAGCCCCGGCCCCTTTGCACCTCCAGCAAGCATCTGAGTCCAGACGTCTGGCTTTAGTGAGTACAGCTGGAGTATTATACCAGGAGTGTGATATTTTGTTTTGTATTAACCTTGACCTGGCATCAGTCAACCAAACATGTGTATCCTTCCTTACCTGATTCCAGGATACAGTAGAGATGGGACACTGCAACATTGCTTCCCATTTGTATTTTGCCTTTTCAGATTGGGGTGGAAAAGTCTCTCTCAATTTCATATAAATACGTCCTGCTAAACCAACAGGGTGTTGTATCCAGCTGGGTAAGACCAGAGTGCTAATCTGGAATAGGGGGAAGTGCTGGAGTGCATCTCTCAGTTGGAGATATCTCCAGAATTCCAAGGAAGAAAGACCCCATGTCTGCTGAAGGGATTGGAATGTGTGCAGGACTTGAAGGTTTTGGTCTATGAGGTCGTCAAGCTTATGAATACCCCTATCCGCCCAGGATTTCCAGTATATGGAATTGCCACCTATGGCAATAGCAGAGTTTTGCCAGGGGGCATATTGGAGGGTGGGAGGGGGTTTAGTTTCAGCTTTTTATGAGTGGTCAACCAGTTATACTTGGACATGTCTACAGTCGGTGAAGTAAGAGATGCCTTTAGGGGGGAAGCAGGGCAGAACTTATAGGCCTTTCAGGATTTTAATAGTGAAATGGGGTAAAAAGTTTCAGTAATATCTAGTTCAATTCAGATCCATTATGGGGAGAAAGATGTTAGAGGGTGGAACCATTTAACGGTTTGTGCTGGAAGGAATGCCTGACGGAACCTTTGATACAGGGGATGTTCCATCCCCCTAGATTCCAGTGTGTTCTTAGTTTAGACCGGCTATACCTGGGTTTGTCTCCCTCTCAAAGGAAGTGGCCAATGGCTCTATCTATGAGCATATACCATTACTTGGGTAGAGAAATAGAGATGTGCATTAAAAGGTAAAAGATCTTGGGAGCAGAGACCATTTTTATGGCCGCAATTTTCCCTGCCACAGTAAGTTTGAGAAGTTTCCATCTATCATACTCTAGTTTGATGGATACCAGAAGGGGGGTTATATTGGCCTGCCAGAGTGTGTCCAATGAGACAGTAAGGGTTATGCCTAGGTATGTAATTTCCTTAGGGGCCCACATTAGACCATTGGATTGAGCCATCTGTTGGGAGCACTTATCATTCAAGGGAAGAAGTTCAGTTTTTGTTTGGTTCAACTTCAGTCCTGAGTACTGAAATAAGGAGTCTAGAAGGTACAATAGAGGAGGTATCGAGTGTGGTATATCCACCAGGGGAAGGAGAAGATCATCGGCGTACATAAGCGATTTGTATTCTGTGGACCCTACTTTAATACCTTCAATTTCTGGGTGATCCCAGATAGCACTTGCCAGAGGTTCAACAGCCAGAATGAAAAGAGGAGGAGAAAGGGGCCATCCCTGTCTTGTCCCACGTTCTGGCAAAAATGGGGAAGAAAGAGTGGAATTAGTACTGAGTCTAGCTGAAGGTAGTGAACATATAACTTGAACTCGAGAAAGGAATTTAGTGCCTATACCCAATCATGTAAGAACCAGGTACAAATAATCCCATTCAATGGAGTCAAAAGCTTTCACAAAATCCACTGCAATGGCTGCTGCTGGAGTAGGAAGAGATCTAGAAAGGTGGATTAAGTTTATAAGGGTTCTTAAATAGTCCGAGCTGTGACAGCCAGGAATAAATCCTACCTGAGAGAGGTGTACCAGATTCTGCAGTTATGGGCTTAGTCGAGATGCCAGAATTTGTGCATATAACTTACTGTCAATGTTAAATAAGGAGATAGGGTGGTAATTAGCTGGGTTAGTGGGGTCTTTACCTTTTGGGGGGATAATTATGATTGTAGCTTCTCTTAGAGTGGGAGGAAGAGTACCCTTAGGTTCTATTTCTTCAAAAACCTCAGTAAGAAGGGGGTAATAGTAGGAGCTAAGGCCTGATAAAAGTCCCCAGTATATCCATAATTTCCAAGGGATTTACCTTCTTTCAGGGTACCAATGGCAGTGGTCACTTCTTCTGGGGAGATGGGAAGATCTAATAGGTGTGCCTGGTGGGGGGTTATCATAGGGAGCTGTTGGGTTTATAAGAAAGGTTGTATGTCTTATTCAATCCAGTATGCATGGAAGAATACAAAGATCTGTAGAAATTGGTCATGGTATCATTTATCGCTTTGGGGGTGGTAGCCAGGGACCCATGGGAGTCTTTTAAGCCGGCGATATACTGACTTGCCTGCTGTTTACACAGCTGATATGCAAGTACTTTACCTCCCTTGTCTCTTCCCTCCCACAAGGTATGTCGGAGCCATAAGATGGCAACTTCTGCCTTTCTATTTAAGAGCTGATTGATTTCAAAATGTAGGTTCAGAACAGTTCTACCTATTAGAGAGTGAGGGGATGAAGACGACAGAGTTTTAAAAATGGCTTTTGCTTCAGCTAGCTTTTGTTCAAGAGCTGACAGTTGATGTTCTCTCCCCCATCTCTTAGCTGTTGCATACCCCATAATACTACCCCACATGGTGGCCTTAAACACTTCCCAGGTATTTCTTGCAGATGTATCAGTTGTGGGGTTGTTAGCCAAAAAGAAAGAGGCTTCTGTTTGGGCCCATGGGATAAAGTCAGGGTCTTTCATTAAAAGCGGGTCCAGCCTCCAGTTCAGAGATTTCGGTAATACCGGGTCCCATTGGAGAAGGAGTTGGACCTGGGCATAGTCAGAGATAACCCATGGGAGAATAGCAACATCTATGATTTTGGCCATAATAGTGGGGGATCCCAGCTAGAAGTCTAACCTACTATATGAGGAGTTAGTCTCTGAGTGAAAAGTGTAATCCCTAATCCGATGATGAAAAAGTCTCCATATGTCTGTTAACCCCTGATCAGCCATCATTTGGTGCAAAGCTGCATTACCCCTGGTATGCGCTTCTTTACCTCCATCATTCCTATCCAGTGTTGAGTTAAGGGTAAGGTTAAAGTGACCCCCAATTAGGAGAGGACATTCAGAGGGATTAAATTCTAGTATAGCCTCTGCAAGATTGTAGAAGAACTGTGGGGTATCTATGTTAGGGGCATATATATTGCATAGTGTAATCTTACCCGAAGGAGTGGTGTATGTTGCCATCACCCAACGACCTTCAGAGTCAGATTTTTGATGATCACAGGTCCAAGGTAATGTTTTATGTATAAGAATAAGTATGCCACATTTCCTGGTGAGGGCATTAGAGTGGACCTCTTGGCCCACCCAGTCTTTGGACATGCGTGTATGATCCTCTCCTGTTAATTTAGTCTCCTGGAGAAATGCCACTTTGGAGTGAAGGTGTTTCAGATGGGACAGAACTGTTTTCCACTTCATTGGGGTGTTTAGCTCCCTGACATTCCAGGAGTGAAGGGGTATATCAGAAGACATGGTCATTTGAAGGTATACCAATGGCTAATGGTATGTACAGTAATTGGATATGTAAGCTAAGGAGGGATAAAAGGTGTCCCACTCTACAGTATAGAGGTTGCTATCCCCTAAAAGGGGAAAGTGGGGTCAAATTCCTACTCAAAGTATAGAAATTCTGCACACAGTATAAACTGCCAAACTGTATTGCTCTGGACAAAGCTGTATAGTTGTAGAATCAAATACAAACAGTGACACTAAATAAAAAAAAAAATGATAATGAGAAATGTGAGGGGCTTAGCCGGCTGAATCCCCAGCCAATGGTATGCCCACTCACTTCTATGAGGCGTGATATAAGAGAACCAAAGTATGGACGACTTGGCTTTTCCTGTTATGTAGTATAGTATTCATCAAGTTATCAAGCTCCAAAGTTGTAATGGTGGCACCTATCATTCGGTAGGCCTTGTGCCAGAGCCTGACAGGTTTCAATCAACAGACCAAACCTCCACTCAAATAAACAGAATCACACCTGTACCCTGATAAAGTATCATAGAAAGGATTAGAAGTAAAAGCTAAAGGGAGTGAAAATATGGACCGTTGCATTTGGGGGTGGGGAGGACTCTCAGGGCCGTTTCTGGAGTGGCAAACTGACAAGAAGCTCCCTCTGCAGATATCTTTAAGGTAGCTGGATATCGCAGAGCAATGGGGATTTACAGTTCATGCAGTCTTCTACACACCTCTGCATAAGCCTTCCTCTTAGTGGCAAGTTCCATTGAATAATCCTGAAATATCATAATTTTATGACCTTTCCAGTAAAGAGTGCCCAGCTCCCTTGCTCGTGCTTGGATCACTGCTTTTTCTGCAAAGTTTAGAATTCTGGCAATAATAGCCCATGGTCTATTCCCCTGCAGAGGTTTAGACTGAAGTGAGTGGTGGCCCCTCTCTACTACTATTCTGGTGTTGGGAGAAAGTTGAAGGAGCGTAGGGAGAGCATGTTGCAAAAAGGGTAGTACTTTACCCATTTCACAGCCCTCAGAAAAGCCAAGAAGTCATAGGTTATTGCGGTGGCCCCTGTTGTCCAGATCATCTATTCATCCTTGTAGAAGGTGATTTTGAGCTGCCTGCTCCTGCATAGTGGCATAATGGCCCTGGATAACATCATCATGGGCGAGGGCTTTCTGTTCTATTCGGTCGATTCTCCCATCCAGTTGTATGGAAAGCACTGTAGTGTTGGATGCTAGTGTTAATGCATCCACACTAGTGCTGATCGATAGCTCCTCACCCCCTGCCAAATGCACCATGCGGCCTGTTGGTAAGTAGTTGTAGCCAGTTAGAGAGTATTAGCAGTCAAATCCTCTGAGGGATTTCTCCCAAAGTTGGTCAGATTAAGGAGATAGTGTGCTGATAACAGTAGATCCTAAAATTCCTTGAGTTATTTGGTTGTAACAGAGTTACTGCAGGTTCTGGGCTCTAGGTGTATGGCTGAAAGAAATTAGGTTGCCATCTTATCTGTCAGTTGGCCATGCCCCCGACTGTCTCTTGTTTTAGGGGTGCAAGAATCAAGAATATAACAAAAATGATCAGACAGATTTTAAAAAACAGTGGTGAAAAGCCTCTAGTAGTTGGCATGAAGGGGTCAATAACATTATGCATCAGAACATCCAGAGCATTAAGGAGGAATATGTGGGCCTAACCAAGACATTGTCAGATATGGACTGCCTAATTGTTTTTTCAGAAATACTTCCTGTACCCAGGGCTGACCCTCAAACAGAATATAAAATTAGACAGGTCAACAACTGGTTACGCTCTTGGTGCCTCAAGCAGAGCATAGGATGCATAACACATTGGGAAATGTTCCATGACAAAAGTGATCTGATTAGTAGGAATTGCTTGCACCCTAACAGGAAGGGATCGTCTCTCTTGGGAAAACACATGAATGACTACATAACAAGGTTGTTGAACTAAAGTCTGGGGGGGAAGGGAGTAACAAATATTCTTACACACTAACTCAACATAGCCCAAATATTTCTGATATAACTACTGTTTTAACAACTACAATGAATAACACATACAGGAAAAATATTAACAACAATGAAATACCACAAGGGTCGATAACTTTTACTACTGGCAATAACAGTTCAGAGCTTAAAATCTTACTTCTGAATACCAGGAGCTTAAGAAATAAAATGGATGAACTATGATACAAATTAAGTAAAGATAATATTGATATCTGCGGGGTAACAGAGACCTGGTTCTCTAACTCAGACTGGGGTATGGATATACAAGGTTATATAACAACATTTAAACACCATACAAAATCTAAGGGGGGAGGTGTCACCTTATATATCAGTGATAATTTAAACAATTATGAGGTAATGAAGAATGAAAACTTAGAGACAGATAATGAAATCATTTGGGCTAGATTTGAAAGCAATAACAGATGGACAACTATTGATATGTTACTGCTCTCATAACCTTGATGCTTTAGCTAATGAAGATTTCATGAAGACTACTGAGAATGTTACCGTTTATGATGATCTGATAATAATGGGAGATTTTAATTTACCCAATATATGCTGCCAATCCCTTGAAGGGAAATGTAGCCTTGAAACTAGATTTGTGAATGTCACAATACAGCATGACATTGAACAGTTAGTATTGGACCCAACTAGAAATCAAAGCATTCTTGATCTGATTTTTACAAATATCAAAGACATAGGGGATCTACCTAGAATACTGGAACAATTGGGGGATAGCGATCATAATATGATCCTATGGACTCTGGAAATATACACTAATATAACTATAGGTATTACAAAAACAAAACAATTTTATAAAGTAGAGTATACTAAAATAAAAGAATCCCTGACTACATGGAATTGGGAAGAATAATTAAATAACCTGGACACCGAGAGTATGTGGGCACTTATCCTTAGAAAACTTGAATATTATATCAAGCACTGGGTTTCTGAGTGTAAGAAATACATTAACAATAAAAAAGTCCTGTTGTGGCTGAATATAAACATAAAGAGACAAGTACAAAACAAAAAATGGGCATTTAACAAATACAACAAAAAAAACATCAACAGATAGGTGGCACAAGTTTAAATTAAAGGCAAATATTACAAAAAAGGCTATTAAAAATGCCAAAAACAAACCTCGAACTTAATTTGGCAACTTTAATTACAGATAATAAAAAAAGTTCTACAATCACGTGGGATTGCTAAAAAGAAATGCCCCAAAAATAGGCCCTCTTTTCAAGGATCAAGCATTAATTACCAACGAGCAGAAAATGACTGAAGAACTAAACTCTTATTTCAATAGTGAATACAAAACTAAAGAAGAAGTAAGACTAGATAGGTTACAAAATCCTGGTAATTGGAAGTCATGAGTGCTATAAAATCTCTAAAAACTAACTCATCTTCAGGGCCTGATAACATCCCTCCCAAGTTTCTTAAAGAACTAGCTAACAAACTGTCTGGAATATTTACCCTATTGTTTAATACTTCAGTTAATGAAAGAGTTGCAACAAAGATTGGAAAAAAGCTTTGGTCATATTAATTCACAAAAAGGATACTAAGCAAAATGTAGGAAATCATAGGCCTATTAGCCTCACTTCCTGCATTGAGAAATTGATGGAAACGTTACTTCTGCAAAAGATTACTGTGCACATCCAAGATAAGGGTATCTCTGATATAATGCAGTATGGCTTTACACAAGGCAGATCCTGCCAGAATAATTGAACACATTTTTTTAAACTTATAAGCAATGTATTGGATAATGGATCACCAGTCAATGGCATCTTTCTAGATTATGAAAAACCCTTTGATACTGTCTCTCATAGAGTATTGGTAGAACTAATTAGAATCAAGCTTCATCCTAACATCATTAAATGGATTGATTCATGGTTAAAAGATAGAGAGCAGTGTGTAATCATCAAAGGTTAAAAATCCAAATGGACTAATGTTACCAGCTGGGTGCCCCAGGGATCAGTATTGGGGCCCGTATTATTGAACATTTTGATACCCATTATGCAAACTACCAATGGGGTTTGGATAAATAAACATGCAGACGACAGCAAAATCATCTGTATTACAAATTATATGCAATCAATTTGAGCATTACAAAATAACTTGTACCAACTGGCTTTATGGGCAATACAAAACAAAATGACATTTAATATGGCTAAGTGCAAGATAATGCACCTTGGAAATAACAACAGGTTAGCTAATTACACACTGAATAATTTTCAATTGCAAGTTGTTACCTCAGAAAAAAACTTGGGTGTCACTATTACAAATGACATTAAATTCAATACCATATGTACATAAAACAATTAAGAAGTGTCATGGAATAATAGCATGCATATTTAAACATATTAAAAGTCGTACTGCTGAAGTCTTAGTCCCTTTATATACCAGCATGGTGAGGTCACAGATTGATTTTTGTGTCCCCTTCTGTGCAGTGGTGCAAGTGGTAGACAAGAAGTACAGGAACTTGGGCATTGGCAAATATGAGATGCAGAATGAAGATCCTCAATCTGAAGGATAGCTGTGTCAAGACACATCTACCTGTTTCAACACTAGTAGATTCAATTAGAGATACTGAAGTATTTCTAGGAAAATAGCATTGTTGTACACGTTAAATGTTGTTATGGAAACCCTGATTTCAGGTCACAGGCTCAGAAACTGTCATTATGCTGCTGGTTTAAAAATGTCATTTCCAGTGTCAGTGGGAAGAAGTACAGGAACTCTGTTCCTGCTGCAAAAAAGGCACAGGAACTGAGTTCCTGTGCGTTCCTGTTCACTTTCATCACTGCTTCTGTGCCCCCACAACATCAGGAGCTAAAATTATGGTAGGCAAAATACTGAGGAGAATAACAAAAAGCATTATTAACTTAAGAAATGTTAAATATGAAGAGAGAGTAAGTACACTGGGGCTTTACTCTCTTGGCTGTAGGTCTCTGAGAGGTGACCTGTGCCTTACTTATCTGGCATTTAATGATCCAGCTCTGTTTATGCTTTGAAAGGAAACATTCTAACAAACATACAAGATCTTATAAATTAAAACTACAAGTTAAAATTAATAAAACTACAAAGAGGAATAATTTTGTAACACGAAGAATTCCTCCTATATGGAACTCATTACCTAAGGCAGTAGTTATAAGTGATAATATAGAACAATTTAAAGTCAGATTGGATCAATTCATGGGAAATAGGAAATTCCTTCTCCGCCACTAGGTTAAATGGTGGCGAGTTCTATATGTGTTTGCCCTTGAACCCATAGTTATCTATGAACCTATGAATTCATTCTAGTGTAGAGTTCCCATCTCGTCTTCCCCACATACCCTGTGTGAGGTAATTTCCTGCACTGAATAAGATAAACAACATTGCTTGATGTTTGTTTGTTTGTTTGTTGAATTTTGTTGACCCGGTAAGCCCACTGGGCCTAGAAGTCCCTTTTTCAGGGATGACCGGGGGGGGATACAGATGGTAAGCAACTGAAATTGAACCAGTTTAAGCTGATGGTGGTATTTTTAGTGAATGAGGGACTTGAATGATGTACATGTATAATTATCCAATATCCTGAATTGTCTGTTTTGTAAGGTAACCACACAGTCTGAGGTGCAAATGTGCTCACAAGTTTTACATCTGCATTTATTACAAGGTTGTGTGCCATATGATGTCATGGCATTCTGTTCAGGTTCAAGTTTCCTCCTAATAATCTGGTTGGCTAAATTGGATGGTTGTTTAAAAGATAGTAGCGGCAGTTCTCGAAAAATACAACTAAAGGTTTCACTGATTATGGCGTGTAGGTCCTTAATAATCTTACGTAGAAGTTCAAGGTAAGGATGATATTTCTTGAAATTTCATGAACTTAATGGAATTTTACAAGAATTCCATGAAACTGAAATCTCTTAATTTTGCCCAAGCTAACAATAGATAGTGAGACTTAGGTAACATTGGTTTGCACTAATACTCCAAATATCACTAGTGAAATCCATATAACCCCCCTCTGCCTCCATCAGAAGTGTCAGCCTCTGAATAAATACTGGCTCATTAATACTTGGGAGAACATGCCTGTAAAATGGCATGTTCTCCCAAGTATTTCTCCCAAGTATCTCCCAAGTTGAGGAGGCAGTATAGCGCAGTGGTTTAATGCTCTGATCTGCAAACCTGGAGACCTGGATTTGAATCCCACAGCCCCCACTTGCATATTGTGTGACCTTGAGCAAGTCACTTAACTTCCTTGTGCTCCCAGGTCACACCTGTAAACAAGCTTCAGCTTAGTGTGTCTCTCCTGGTTAAATAAAAAAAAATGTAAAGTGTGATGAAATGTTGTATTTGGGCTTCAGTTTATGCAACAGTCTTTGAAAAACAGTGTCCTGTACAATGGAGAATGGCTGAAGATTAATGGTCATCATCTCTCCAATCAGTTGTGTAATTTGTACAGAGGTTGAAGGATTTGGCACAGTTTAGTGCCAGCATGCAAATTACTCAGGCAGTAAGCTGTGTAGTTTGTTTTGTTGGTGGTGGTTGAAGTTGTACTTTTAAAGCAACACCAGTACCTAGGGATGCATCAGCTAGCTACTATAGTTGTGATGGTGACTGCATTATTTGGACAAACTGTCTTATCCCACCAACCATGTCCAACTATCTCTGCTGCTACTGCTGGACCATGTAACTCAAGTGGGGCTTGGGAATCGATGTGACTGTTAGGAAGATGCCATGTTCCTACTTCAGATGATCAGCCAGGACACTGATTCCCCACTGCCCGAGTTGGCTCACCCTGGCATATCTTTCTGTAACACAGATTGCAACACACTCTCAGTGGATTTGAAGGGATCATCTGTAAAATACTTCCACACGGCAGACAATCTCTGTTTTCTAGCTACATGACTGATGGGGATCTTAAATTGGGAGCAACAGAGTGGCAACTGCAAGATGATTTCACTTTTTTTCTGCCAGAGGGCAATGACATGGCTGGGCTGGATGACCTGTCAGGGCAGGAATTGCAGCAGCACTAGGGCTGAAATGAGGTTGATTATCTGTGGGCTGGGGATGGGCTGCCCTTTCAATTTTCCTGGCTAACCAGCTTGTTTTCTTGCTTTTCTCTTTTACATTATTCTTTTAATTTACCATTTCCTCCTGTGATGGCCTCCACCCCTCTCTATCACAGTCATCAGCAGAACGTTTTGGTGTAACTGGCAGCACATGTTCAGCCTCCTCTGCTTCATCCTCCTCTTCTCCTATGTGTACATCCTTCTCTCCTGCTTCCTTCTCTCCTCTATGTGATTCCTCCTGCACTACTTCACATCTTGAGCCTCTAGCTTCTACTCCCTACTTCTTCTGCTGTTTGACTTCTTCTTCCCCTTCCCCACATCTCTCTGTCTTAGTATCTCTTGATTCTTCAAATGTTCCCTGCCCTTCTGTCTACCCCTTCTTATATGCTTAAACTTCTCCCTCTCCTACCACCTCACTCTCATGCCCTCCTGCCCCAACAGTTTCACTTTCCTCTTCCTCACTGGCACCATCCTCCACTATAAGCTGATTCCGTGGTGGTGATACTGGATTGTTTTATAATATTGCATGGCTGGTACACCTCGCCCTAACCCAAATAATTCCAATTTTCTTCTTAGATGACAAGAAAACAGTAGTATCAGTGCCAGACCCTGACTTACTGCCACATTCCTCACGCTAAGACTGAGCAGCAGAACTGGGTCTGATAATGTTACTGCTGCTGATGCCAGATTTGGGGGCTGGGGACTAAGTGAGGCATCACATAGTGCCTCATGGTGAACAGGCAATCATCCATATAATTTTGCAGAGGTGGCCATGGCGGTTCTGGTGCCACTGGTCCTGGCAGCTGGTATTATGTTGTTCATGCAAGAGGAGAAAGAGAGGAGGGTGTACCTTTGCAGATGAAGATATACCTCTTATATCACCATTGGTAGGGACCTCAAAGTACTCAAAGGAGGAAAAGTGGGAGATCTACCTGCTTCTGTTTTGCTCAGGGCACTTTCATCACCAGATGCTCTGCATGACTGAGAAATTGCCACTTTCAGTGTGTGTGGAACCAGTTAACTTCTTGGGACTAATAAACCATGTTTTCTTTTTTGGATTTACTCACACACACCCAGCCCTCGTCCTTTTCTCTGGGATAGCCTCTGTCTTACCATTATGACTCCCAGTCCCTGTCCTGACTCTTTCTCCTCCACTGCTTACAGTAAGGAACACAGAAACTGAGCACTATCAGTCACTGGATGCAAATCTTTAATTTATTAAAAAGTATAGCTCAGTGCCATAAAGCGTCACAGTACTGATTGTCTACTAACAATGTTGTGCATTCATCATGTGCAGCTGCAAAATTAAGTGAGTCAAAAGCACTTTTGCCATATCCATAAGGACTCTAGCCCTTTGAGGACAGTTCCTCATCCTCAGAGGGCATGGCCATCTTATAATCAGTGTCTGATCTTATAGCAGTTGGCTTGGTGATGTCATACTCCAGGACAGGTCTGAAGAGTTCACAAAGTTCCATGCTAAGTATTCAGTGTAATATGTGTCAGACAGAGAAACCCAAAGGTGCAACACGTACCACAGCAACAGCAATCAAAGAAAACTTCCAGGTTGGGAAGTGAGATGCAGTGCTGCAATAGCTCTCCACAAAAGTACTCAAATACCATTAGGTAAGGCAAGGCAAGTTCATTTATAAAGCACTCTTTCCCAAGGGCTCAGGACACTGTACATAATTTAAAATTATAAACATAACAAATCCAATACAATTTAAAAACATACTAAAATACATAATAACCAATAAATAAACAGCTTAAGTTAGTCCAAAAACTCATTAGCTGGGGAAGGCCTGCTCAAATAAATAAGTTTTAAGTAATACCCTCATGTCAGCAGAGCAGATCCTGCTCAGAAGGGAGTTCAGCAACAATGGAGCAGCCACAAGTTGCAGCCCCAAAAGCTCTGACCCCTGACTGTTTCAAACAGGATGATGGAACAACAAGTAGGCCAGCTTCATTGGAGCGGACAGGACATGTTGCGAGGTAAGAAACCAGGATGGCTGGCAGTATAGCCTAGAGGTTAGAGGAA
This sequence comes from Neoceratodus forsteri, assembly GCA_016271365.2. NCBI lineage: Eukaryota > Metazoa > Chordata > Ceratodontiformes > Ceratodontidae > Neoceratodus > Neoceratodus forsteri. Next base: position 807,813,332 of record CM057451.1, on the reverse strand, counting down.
TGAGGTGTAAACGAGCTTGGTACATCCAGCAGACCAGACCTGGGTTTGAGCCTCACAACCTCCACTTGCATACTGTGTGACTCTAAGCAAGTCACTTAACTGCTCAGTGCTCCCAGCTCGCCCCTGGAAACAGGCACTTGTGCCTAGTGGGCCTTACCCGGTTACCAAAGACTAAATATATATATCTATCTCTTAAGTAGTTAGTTCCTAAATTGTGTAGGGCCTTGTATGTTAACAAGCTTAGCCGAGACGGTGGAGGGGTTCAAGAGGGGGTGGGACAGGTACAGGGTAAGGGTTCTGGAAGTGAAATCCAGTGCAGCGAGAATATCTGGAACTGGGAAGGGAAAAGCCAGAGAAGGCAAGGGGGGCAGCAAGGTCAGCTCCCAGGGTGGGGGCTGACCAAACGAGCAGACACGAAAGACCATTAGGCCTATTCTGCTGGCATTTTAGTATGTTAGTATGTTATCTTGAAGGTTATGCATCACCATAAAGGCAGCCAGTGCAGCGCATGCAAGACTGGAGTGATGTGATCCCTCCAAGAAGTTCCCATCACCAGCTGAGCTGTAAAATTCTGGACCAGTTGCAGGCATTGCATTAAATATCCAGATATCCCAAAGTATAGAGCATTGCAGTAGTCCACCCTGGGGGTAATGAAAGCATGAATGATCATTGCCAGGTCAGCATAAGCTAGTTGTGGTTTCATCCTTGTGGTCATTTGAAGATAGTAAAAGCCAGATCGAGCCACCACTGACACCTGTTGATCCAGTGCCAGCCTGTGGTGCAAAATGACCCCAAAATTCTCAACTGCATCAACAGCAACAGGAGACTGACTATCCAACATAGGAAGAGCTACTGCATCTCCCATCACTGAAGCACCCTGTCAATGTGCCTCAGTCACCATGATCTCTGTCTTTTCTGGGCTGAGATATAACCAGTTTGAGTACATTCAGTTATTCATCTTGCAAGACATTGCTCCATCACCGAGGCCACATGAAACTCACTGGAAGAACAAGAGAGGCATAGCTGAGTATCATCAGCATAGCAGTGAATCTCAACCCAGCACCATCTAATGATCTCCCTCAAAGAAAACATATACAAAGAAAACAACATGGGAGCAAGGATCAAGCCTTTAGGAACCTCGCAGGAGGCACAGAAGCCCCATATATAAAGTTCTTTAGGGTGACTTGCTGTATTCTCCCAGTTATGTAGGATTTAAACCAGAACAAATCCTTGCCGGTGATATCCACATAAGTCCTTAGGTGATAGAACAGCGCTCCGTGGTCGACTGTGTTAAATGCTGATGAGAGATCAAGAAGGACCAAGATGGAACTAAGTCCTCAATCCCTTGCCAAGGGGAGATCATGGGTCACCTGTACAAGTGTAGTCTCAGTGCTGTGACAGGACCAAAACCAGACTGAAGAGGTTCATAGATGTTATAACACTCGAGGTGATCCACAAGTTAGTCAACTAACACCTTCTTGATAACCTTCCCCAAAAAGGGACGGTTCAAAACAGGTCCATAACTCACCAGAACATCAGGTTCCAATGAAGTTTTTTTTCTGGATGGGTCTGACCACCGCCTTTTTCAGGGCAGATGGAAAAACACCCTACCCAATGGAGCCACTGACAATCTTGGCATTCACTAGACCCAGGGATTCGCTGCAGCCCAAGAGCAGCCAAGTTGGTTCCAGGTTCAGTATAAAGCAGTTGGAACGCAAACTAGAGATCATTTGGAACACCTCATCCTTCAAAACAAGCCTGACTCACTCCACATAGGAAGATCTACATAGAAACACAAAAAAAAAAAAACACTGCCCATCTATGGTATGAATCTCAAAAACAGAACATAAGAACAAAAAAAGATCTGCACCCAAAAGCCAGGATGACAACATTAATATAATCACTGGTGACCCTCCCCATCACACTGTTTATAAAACTCTCCCAAATGCCATAATAACCCAAAAGCAAGTTATTATAGTGTTCTATAAACTTTCTTTCACCAGAAGTGTCCTCAGTTGTCACTCAGTCGAACTGCACCACTTCATTGGCTCAAACTCTGTGTGTGGGCAGGCTGAAGAGTGTTACAAACATGGCAGATCAGTTTTCCACTTACAGACGAGCCGCTATTGTACACTACCCTCCCAATCTTTATTATATTTACTTTTTTTATTCTTTATCTGGTTGATCCTGCCTTTTAAATATAAAACAAATATCTGGTTGATCCCGCCATCCGTCTTGATCGGGAGACACCTAATGCAATCCAGGATGGGCCATACCTATCAGTTTAAAAAAGTCAGAATGAGAGAGAGAGAGAGAGTGAGTGTTTGTGTGACTATGTGTGTGTGTGTGTGTGAGAGACAGAGAGATGTGTGTGTGTGTGTGTGTGTGTGTGTGTGTGACTGTCAGCAGAAGAGAGACTGAGAGATAGAGAGGTGTGACTGTCAGCAGAAGAGAGAAACTGTGTGTGCGTGCATGCGCGTGTGTGTGTGAACACAGACTGACCAAGGGACAGCAGGGCTCACACATTCACTATCTTGGGAAACTGTCTTGAGGAATAACTCCTTGCACCAGTAATTATAAAAAATAATGGATATGTAACTGTGTTCTTATGGATTTTTTTTACACACCTAGGATTTATTCTATTTTTATGCTTCATAACGAGGACCCCTCCCACCACAAGAAGGCAACACAATTTATTTGATGTTGGCTGAGACCGTTCACCCTTGGAAGGGTTGGAATTTCCGCCAACCCACTCCAGAAGTTCCCCTCAAGGACCCTTAATAACTAATTCTGTGCAAACGCAGTACAAGACGTACTATCGGAATTACTGTACAGAAATATTCCGAGGTTTAGTGCTTTTAACAAACACTGCTCTCATTCATATTACATCAGATGAATCATTTTCACACTGTATCATTTGGTATGCTCTCAGCACCATATCTGGATAGGAAATCTGCATTTTGATGTTTTGCACCAGACCTGTGTTTCACAGTAAAACAATGTGGCTGTAATGACAGATACCACCACATAATCTGCATGTTTTTGTCCTTCATTTGGTTTACCAACATAGAGGATTATGGTCTGTCATCACCACAAAATCATTGCTTCAAAGATACTATTTAAGGGATTCTATGGCCCATTTCATGGCCAAACATTCCTTTTCTATGGTTGAATATGTTTGCTCACACTCATGCAGCTTCCTACTAAGGTACAGTACTGGATGTTCTCCCTTCTCATCATGTTGCAGGGTTTTAAATAATTGATTAGCATTTTTTTTCTTGGGGCAATGCTAACTGTACAGAAAGTATTTATATAGGTTTTTTAGAAGTGTTATGTTTGTTAAACACAGTGAGGCAAGTACTATGCATTTTCACAATGTTTTAGCACTTTTATGAGCAAAACGCTAATCAATATTTAGAATTAAATAAAACCCTGTGTTGTGTCAGCACTGCTCCCAAGCCTGTGTCAGAGACGTCTGTTTGTATTTCAAAAGGTTTCTGTAAGTCAGGACTAGTTAGAACTGGGGCTGAACAAAGTACTGCCTTAATGTTTCTGAAGGCCTCCTCATATGCTTGAGTCCATTTAACTTTGTTGAGGTATTTATTTTTGGTAAGCTCTGTTAAGGGAGTTGCCTGAGTAGCAAAATCCAGGATGAAATGTCGATAGTAGTTTGCTAAACCCAAAAAAGATTGAACATGTATTTTAGTGATGGGGATGGGGCTGTTGGCTACTGCCTCCACTTTGCCAATCTCTGGTTTCAGGGATCCTTTCCCAGTTTTGAAACCCAAATATCTGGTCTCTGTCCTTGCTATGGCACACTTGGCAGGATTAATGGTTAACCCAGCATCTTTGATAGTTTGAATAATAGCTTAGATGCACTAAATGTGTGGCTGGGCCAGTTGTGACTGAAAATGACCACGTCGTCCAGGTAAGCTGAACTATACTGGGAATGAGATGTTAAGACATGGGCCATATAGCGCTGAAAGGTGGCAGGAGCACCATGGAGTCCAAACGGCATTGTCATAAACTGGTACAATCCTACTGGTGTAGGGAAGGCTGTTATTTCTTGGGCATTGGGGGTCAAGGGAATTTGTTAATATCCCTTGGTCAAATCTAGCATGCTAATGTAGCAGGCATTTCCTATTCTATCTAACAGGTCATCTATTCTCAGCATTGGGTACCCATCAAAATCTGAGATAAAATTTACTTTTCAGAAATCCAAGCACACTCTTATTTCTCCTTCTTTCTTATTCACTACCACCATCGGGGAAGACCATGCACTCCTAGAAGGAACAATTACCCTCAACCTTTCCATCTTTCTCACCTTGTCAATCACCTCCTGCCTAATCTTTTCAGGAAATATGTAGGCTTTTTGATGGATGGGTTTCTGCTGGTTGACCTTGATGTCATGTTCTACTCCCCTAGCCTGTCATGGGGTGGTTGTGAAAGTGTCCTGAAAATAGTGTGGCAACTGATCTACCTCTGCTCTTTGTTCAGGTTTTAAGTCAGGATTTATTTGTATACCCTCATCACTTATGGGACGGTCAAGCATCTCATTAGCAGTATCCATTTCTGTCTGCTGTGGCTCAGGGTGAATGTATAGTGCCTGAACCTGGGGTTTTTCTACCCTTTCCCCAAAAAGGTTTGCATGCTACACCCTCTTTGTTAGTCGATGACCAAGCATTTCAATCTCAAAACTGACATTTCCTATCTGTCTAACCACATCATAAGGTCCCTACCAATGCATTAACAGTTTGTTCTCAGTTGATGGCAACAATAATAAAATGTTTTCTCTAGGCAGAAAACATTTGCTCTTTAACCCCACATCATAAACTTCTTTTTGTTCCATTTGTTTCTGGGTCACATTCAAGTTGGCCATGGTAACTTATTTCACCAATCTGTCTCTTAATGCTGCCATATAGTCTAGGATATTACTATACCCAACACTTGTACCTTCCTCCCAGTGCTCTTTCACCACATCTAATGGTCCCTATGGATTCCTTCCGTAAAGTAATGAAAAAGGTGAAAACCCAGTTGTTGCTTGGGGTACCTCCTTGTAAGTGAATAGGAGGTAAGGGAGGTATTTGTCCCAGTCCCTTCCTTCTTCCTGAATGTACTTTTGTAACATCCTTTTCAATGTTTTGCTAAATCTTTCCACAAGGCCATTTGTTTGTGGGTGGTATGGAGAAGTATGGACAGCAGATACCCCTAGGAGATGATATAACTCCCTCAACATAACAGAAGTAAAATTGATACCTCTGTCTGTAAGAATCTCCTGGGGTATTCCAATTCTGCTAAATATTTTAGTCAACTCTTCAGCCATACTAGCAGAGCAACAGTGTGCATGGGAAAAGCTTTGGGGTACTGTGTGGCATAATCACACACTACAGGTATGAACTGGTTACCCTTTGAACCTTTAGTAAGAGGGCCCACAACATCCATTGCGATTCTTTTGAATGGTGTGGTTACATAGGGTATAGGCTGAAGGGGGACCTGATCATGTTTTCCACCCTGAGCAACTAGTTGTCATTCTGCACAGGCATGGCAGTACTCTGCCACATCTTGATATACACCTGGCCAACTAATGTGTGAAAGTAACCTTTGTAAGGTTCAATCCTCCCTTTGTGGCCTGCCATTGGGATATTGTGGGCTAACTGCATTACCTACTCCCTCTAAACCTTGGGTAACATGTATTGCTCTACTGGCATATTCAATGCAGGGTCAATATATCTCTTTTTAGAACAAAATGAGATTGTCCAGGGGTTTTCTCCTGTTGTACCTGTGGAAAAAAAGGTTTAAGAGATATGTCCTCTTGTTGCTCTTTAACAATATCCTATAAAGGTAGTCCTGGTGCAATGCCAGTGGAATTATGCTTCTGTTCTTCTACCCACTTTCTCTGTTCTCTCTTCTTCTGCTTTTTATATTTTCTTGTTTTCCCTGAGTCCTCAAAAAAGTCATCTTCAAAAGGGAAAACTTGGTCTAAGTGCTTCCTGGTCTGTGAGCGAGTCACCAAATTTACCGGATTCGAATAATCCTGGTGTGTTTGCATTAAGGTGTTAAATAGTGGAAAATCCTGCCCAATTATCACTGGCTGCTGGCAATCTGGGTACCAGTCCTACAGTCATGCAGTGATATTCATCATTTACTTTCAATTCAGCCTTGGTGGTATGATACTGATGTATGTCTCCATGAACACACATAACAGAGGTATCATCTGGGCTGACTTCAATGTCTGGAACTAAATCTGCTCTCAGTAATGTCTGTCTGCTCCTGGAATCCAATAAACCCACAGTTTGTTGATCTCCAATCCCCACTGAAGCAACATAACCAATGTTAGCAAATGCCAAATGGGTGATGTCAGGCCTTTTCTTGTTCAGACAGTTTCACACAATATGGCCTTTTCCTAGACAACCATGACAAATTAACTCTGCATATGGTATTCTTCCCCCTCTATCTTGCCTGTTGTAATTATTCTGCCGTGTATTAGAGTAATAAGGTCTTACCAACTCTGTAGCATGAGATGGGGTACTTTGTTGTCTTTGTTGTCCTCTGGATCTAGTGGGTCAAGCAGTCAGATAGTCCTCTGCTAATTTCACAGTATCCTCGGCTGATTCCAGCTGATGCTCCTTTACCTATAATTGTACATCATGTGGTAACACCTGGATAAATTGCTTGATGAGGATCATGTCCATGATCTGCTCTTTAGATTTCGCCAAGGGTTGTAGCTGTTTCCCTCCGTAGTCTCTCACTTTGGCATAGATTTCTCGGGGAGTATCATAACCTGTCACTCTGTGTCTGAAAACACTGCCTGTAGGTTTCTATGCTGATGTCATAGCATCTTAACACCTCTTCTTTAATACGATCATAATTGTTGGCATCCACTCCACTTAACTGGCTGTATGCCATCTGTGCTCTACCAGTTAAGTAAGGGACTGGTCTTATGACCCATTGGTCATGGGGCCATGCGCATGTCTGGGCAATACGTTTGAAAGTGGTGAGGTATGCCTCTATATTGTCACTTTCAGACAATTTGGTCAACTTTACATCCCTATGTACAGTTCAATCAGGCTGACTTTGTGAGAGAGCCAGGGTGTCTGTCTATTTTTCATCTTGTCTTCAATGCTCTTCTGCTTGGACATACCTGTCCTCCTCCCTCTGGTGACAATCCTCATCCCTCTGTCGTTCCATCTCCATTTGGTGGATACACAACCATCTTAATAGTTCTTTGGGGTCATCTGGTGCTGGGGTCATCTGAGCAGCTTCGGCTCCCTGTTGCTTCACGGTCTCCTCACCCATGTCCTCATCCTCCAATATCTTCATCTTGGGTATCACTCCAGGACCCAAGCCTGGTAACAACTGTATTCCAGTTCTCTCCATTACTGACTGAGTGATGTGATATGCACCTTTGTCTGTCTGGTCCCCTTCCTCCATCTGTTAGGGTACTTAACTTCAATACCCCTTGGCAATGCCTCCTGGGCAGTATATACCAGTATCCCACTCTGACACCAGTGTAGAAGCGTGGAATAATAACAGATGTCCAGACAGAAGTAAGGTGCATAAAAAAGGCAAATGCATGTGTTTGTCAATTTATTTTACAAAATAAATAAAAAGAAATAATTCACAGAATGGAAAAAATCTGTGTTATTCTTCACACCCACAAACAACAGGAAATACTTCTTTCAACAGACTCCTGAAAATGTCTTTTCCTTCCTTTGGCAATATTTAGCACTTGTGTGAAAGCCTACACATAGACATCCTCCTTTTACTGTGGTCAGTCAAATACTGACCCACCTCTCTCTAACTGTCCCCTGGTGGAGAGTTTATATACTACTTTCTTCTGTGACCTCATAGTCATGTGACTATGCAATTAGTAAACCTTTGACTAGTTATATGGCTACCAACTCTCACACTGACCATGGGTTACAGAAAATGTCACTTTAGAAATAGGTGCACTATATTCTCTAGCATATATCACATTTAAAGGCTCAAATCTGAGGTGCCGTCTTTTGTATGAGACATTAAACTGAGGTCCCATCTGCCTGAATTGGTGGTAGTTCAAGTGGATGCTAAAGATCCCATGGCACTTACTGAAAAAGAGTAGGGGAATTTTTTTATTCATAACTTAAAAGAACATATAAACAAATCAGTATTTCTTCATACAAAATCATAAAAAAGGAGTAAACTTAAATACAAAAGAGTATTACTGCATACTGTAAACCCAAAACATAACTAAAATACTGTAAGCATACCCCCTGCCCCACCCTACCAAAAGAGTAGACAAATTTTATATTCATAACTTAAAAGAACATATAAACAAATCAGTATTTCTTTATACAAAATCATAAAAGGAAAAAAAACATAAACACAAAAGAGAATTGCTACTTATTGTAAACCCAAAACATAACTAAAAGACTATAAGCATACCCCCTCCCCTTCTCTTCCAAAAGAGTAGGGGAATTCTTTAATCAAAACAAAATTATAAAGTTTTTAGTACTCCATACTAAATCATAATGAAAGAAATAAAATAAAAATTAAGTATTACAGCATACTTGAACATTAAACTGAAAAAAAAATCCATATGTGTACATAACCCCTGTCCCAGCCCCACTAAAAGAGCAGGGGGATGTCATTACAACTGCAAAATTCAACTGATAACTAAATTCACAACATAGCACACAAAGAAAAAGAATTAAAATTACAATTTCAATAAGTATTGGATCATACCTCATCTAGACCATTCAATAAGAATCCCTAACATCTAGGGAAAAACAATATTGTACTATACACATGACTACACACCATCAGCCTTTCATCCCGTATCTAACCAATCTTTCCATATTTTACTGGTTAAATGCACAGGCAAATTTGCATAGTCAATCCTCTTTAGGGAAAGTACTGTGTCAACAATCAACCAAAGCAACTGATCCGGAGTAACATATAGCATTGTAAGGAACATCTGACCCAGCTTTGCCATACATGGAATTTTAAACATCCCAAAATACTCTGTAATACAGATCAGTCATAACAACTCCATCAGTTGGTAAAATGCCAAATAATAATATATCCGGAATCACATTCAAAAAAGGTGAAGTGGCCCAATATCGTACCAAAACAGCGCAAAATTGTAAAATATAAGGGCAAGAAAACAATAAATGATGCAAAGATTCCACTGTTTCAGAACACGGGTGACTTCTTGGACGAGATCTATCTTATGTATTTTTATGTTTTAAATTATCTTTCACCTGTAATTTCCTATCGACACAAAGCCAGATCACATCCCACATACCTGGAGGCATATGTGTAGAACATAACATAGCTATAATAGAAACAATATCTCTCTGTGACCGTTGCTAATGCTCAGGTAATTGCATAAAATGTTTCGCTTGAATTACAGCATACAACTCTTTCTTGACAAATTTCCCACCATCAATCTTGTCACCTGCCATTGTTTTAACTTACTAAAACACAAAGAATAAGTAACTAACAAATTTTGCAGATGCTTTTGTTTTGCCACTGCCTTGTCCCATGCCCAATCATTAATCCATACCGAAAGGACATCCAGCACCCAAGGGGATCACATTTTCTGCATATTTGCAAACAGAGGCTTAACATTCACAAATAAAAATACAGAAAAGAAAAAAAAACAATAGGATTAATCATATTTTAACTTCCCTGTCTTTTTTTCCAAGTACAATATATTTCTTTTAATGGGATTTAAACAGTTACCCCATAGCGTCTGAAAGAAAATACTTAATACTGTACTTTTTAAACTTCTAGGCAATGCATAAATAGTGGCTGGATACAAAAACATACCCAATAAATAAGTCTTAATCATGTATACCCTCTTTCATTTTGCCATTCTCTAGTTGTTCCAGTTCCTGATCCTTAATCGTGCATCCTGAATAATATATTCCTAATTATAAACCTCTGGCTGATCTATGCCAAACAAACACCTAGGATCTTTATACCTGAACTAAGAACCAGAATTCCCATAATCACCTCGTAAGTGTCACCTAAGTCCCCTAGGGAAACACATTTACTCTTGTTAAAATTAGTCTTAGCCCCTATACCCACCATAAAATCATTCAAAACTTCTTCTGCAGCAACACTAGATGGAAGATCTGATAACAAAACACATAAATCATCTGCATAAGTAAGAGTTTTAAGCTCGATCATATCACTATGAAGTGAAATACCACTAATAGTAATTTTCTCGTTCAACTGTCTCAACAAAGGATCTATCATGAGAATATACACTAGGGGACTAAGAGGGCATATCTGTCTCACCCCTCTCCAATTAGACCTAGACTTCCCAATTCTACCATTCACATAAGGGGCAACAACAGCCGAACCATAATATCCCTATAACCATGTAATAAAATGATCAGGAAAACCATAATGGGCCAACCAAGACCATAAATAATTATGAGACACCCTATTGAATGCTTTTAACTGATCCAAGCTCACCAAAAATTCAGATATATATTTAATTCATAGAACTCCTATTAAACACTTCCCTAACAAAATGAGAGCATCTGAAATATTTCGACCCTGAACAGAACAAAATTGTGAACAATGAATTATGTGAGGCAACACTACTGCTAGTCTATTACTTAATATTTTTGTCATAATCTTCCAGTCAGAGTTAAATAGTGTTATGGGCCTTCAATTACGTAAAATCCTCCCTATCACCTGATTTAAATAAAAATATCACCAGGCCCTGATTAAAGCTCATAGGGTAATTACCAGTATCTAAACAAATCTGAAATTAAAGCATTAGTTCAGATCCTAAAATAGAAAATATCATGGGATATATTTCATTCACCAAGCCATCCTGACCATGAGTTTTACCTTTAAGTAATGAAGTCATTACTGTTTCCAATTCTGCCTGTGTGAGCGGCTGTTTATCAGGTCTTGATTTTTTCATCTGTTAAAGAAACATCAACCCTAAACAAGTTTAATAAATACTTATCTAGTTCTACCAAAATATCAGGCTGAGATGTTACAAAAGTTCCCGAGAAGGTCAACACTTGATGCATTTCCTTATGTCTCCTATGCATCTCACACTGTTCAAATGGATTACTCTCACCTTGTGTCCCTGAAACTCCAAATTTTTAAGCTGTTTCTAAACCTTTTCCTTTTTCATATAGCAACTTGGCTAATTCCATCTTTAAAGCCTGTACCTCACCCATATCTACCTTTAAGCCTTGCTGCAACCTACCATATGCCATATCTAGTTTATATCATACCTCTTTATATGAGTCATGCTTTGCTTTACCCATCATTTTCCCAGTGGATTGAAAATAACCTCTAACATCAGTATTTGTGTCATCCCACCATTCCTGAATTGAATCATAGAAAAAACAAACCGATTTTCGGCCCAGTAATAAGGATACAAGACCCTCCTTAACTTCTTGGAAATCTAGTAATGACAAATTTAGTTTCCAGTAACCAGGGCCTTTGGAAATTTCTGGGAAATCCAAGAAAGTAACTTGTAACAGCACATGATCCAAAGCTGCTACAGGAACAGCAGCCTGTGAGCGAAAGTATAAATTTGGAGAAACAAAGCAATAATCTCTCCTGGATTTTCTGGATCCTGAAAAGTAAGTGTATACTGTATCATGTGGTTTAGACTGAAAAACATCAATCAACCCAGTAATTTTCAAAAGACCATTTGAAAAATTAGAGTCATAATATAATTTGGGACTGTTAGCTCTCCTATCCTGTATTGCCCGATTTATATTAAAATCTCCACCAAAAAGAACATCTCTTCTAGTTAGCAAATATGGTTGCATTTTTTCCAGTAATGCAATGCGGATAGTTTTAACCTGTGCCGCATATACATTTATTAACCTAAAATCTGAGGCCTGTATAGCTATACCTAGCAAGAGACTGTGACCAACCTCAATTTCAATTACATCTGTCACCACAATATCTGAATTCAAAAAACAAATTCCAACTCCAGAGCAAAGCTCTTTCCCCTCCCGACCAAAAACTAAGGACCGCACGTCCATGCTTGTGAGGCCTTCTCGAAATCATCAAACGTATACAGTCTCGTATCCTGAAAAAATACAATATCTCCTTTAAACTTTGAGAAAATCTCATGAGTTGCTAATCTTTTATATTCAGTATGAATACTGTTTACATTTAAAGATGCCATGGTCAAATCATGCATATTTAATGGGATTTAAACAGAAGTTAATGTCAAGTGGGCAGCTTTTTCTTCCTAGCACTTTTCCGTAAACCCATCCAAATCCCAGCCTTATTCTTTGTTTTATCTCCCCCTTAGATTTTCCTAATTCCATATCCAATGCTGGGTCTCTTTGTGAGGAAGATTTAGAGGCTGTATCAGAATCCAAGTCACTGTATCATCCTCTGCTGACACAATCTCATAAGAATTAGACAAAGGAAGGTCTGAAGCAATTCCCTGAGCCTGGGGAGGTCCTAATTGTTTCATTGGTGCTGCTCGCAGTATACAGGCAGAGGGCTGCGGAGGTGCCATATCCCCTTTCTCCATAGGAAGAGATTGTTACGGGATACCTACCAAAAGAGGTCCCACCACGCCATCAACACTGGGGACACCAAGAGAAACTGGACCAGTGGCCAGACCTCCAGGTCCTGTAGGAAGGTTCTGTTTTTCAAAACCCCTGGGAGGTCTTGGCCGCTGTGGGTCAGGTGGCACTCTACCCTCTTGGGCCATATTAATATAATAATCCTGTACAGTAAAATCTGCTTTGGGAGTATTATGGGCAGCTAATGGACATTCTGTAAAGGTATGGCCAGGTTCATCACAAAAACTGCAGGTAGGAGAATTATCACATTCAGTACTAACATGCCCCATATCCCCACACTGAAAACATCTTATTTTGTCACAAGAAGTGTTAATGCTGTGTACTGAACCACATTTATGGCACTCACGTGGCTGTCTGGGATAAAAAAAGAAACCCCTTGTCTTGACCAATAAAGAAACAGTTCTGTAAATGCTGAAATTCATTGTCTACAGCAAACAGCTTTACTTTAATGCATTATCCCCCATTCCAAAAGCCCTCCGCATCTATAAGAGGCTCTGGAGTGACTTTAACATCACATCTCTTGTCTAACCAAGATAAAATATCAGAAATGTTGACTCCTTCATTCCAAAATAAAACAGTAATAATACAAAAAGAATGTTTGGTTAGAGGAATAACCTGAAATGATGTCCAAAGTGGGGTTGTTTTCAATATTGAATATTTAGTCCACAATCTTTCCAACACAGTTTGAGTCTGAAAACTCACATCAAAAGTCTGTTCTCTCGGAGCATGAATCAGAGCATAGACTTCATTACCCACAAAGTACCTATCCAGCAATTCAGCCATACCTCCCAAATATCTTATCCGAATGGCCACCAGCTTGTGGAATAAGCCTGTATAAGAAGGTTTTTGTTGTACATTGTCCTTCTGCATTAAAGGATCCTGTCCATCTAACTTGTCAGGAATCCCAGCACAATTCTGCCCCACATCAGAAAGGGAGGCCACAACCACAGACTCTGAGGTAATAATTGCATCTGAAACAACAGGAGGATCCCCCACCCAGTGAGACAAGGGGAGAAAAAGAAGGAGACTGTAAAGGCGCCAGAGGCTGCTGCTCTTCCTGGGGACCCAAATTCTGGTTACTTGAAATCCCACCCAAGGCTGACTCCAGTCCTACCTTATTTACTTTTTATTTTATTTATTTGCACATCGGTTTACAACCTTTGAGCCAGGGGCTCATTTTCAAAGGTAACTCATCACAAAGAGGACAAATACAGTACAGACATTCATGTTACAGGATGTAGGTTACATGGAATTAACATACACGTTTGTGAAGAACATGATACGTACAGCAGTAAATACAAAATACAAAAACTCACTTATGATTACAGGATATGGGTACATCAATCAATCGGTGATTGGACCGATATTACAGAGAGGCCAGATTGGTTATTGTGGCACCATAGGGACTGCAAATGGAGCAGTCAGTAGAGCAGTGGTAATTTAACAGGTTACAGCAGTATATAATGGTAAGAGCAGTCACCTTCCCTGAACCCATCACAAACTTCGGATCTACAACTCAAGAACCATCCATTTTTTGCAGCCAGCCTGACTGCCATAATGCAGAATCAGCCCACATCTCCCGACAATGACAAGCAACTGGTAAATCCAAGCTATCACTGGGGGAAAGCAGCAGCTGGTCAGGTGTACCACTCACCTAAGACCCCAAGAAAACTTTCGACATATTAGGCATCAGGGAAGAAGATACACTGGCCATCCTTTTTCTTTTTTTTCATCCTGTATTCTGGAGGTCTCTTGTTGAAATACTCACCTAGCTTCGCAAATAGTATTTTGTGAAGTTTTTTGTAGCTCTACTTCTTCCAACGGAACTCCCGACTCCTCAGGTTCTACCAGGTCCATGCTCCACTGCCATCGGTCCCCACTATCAACGCCAACTGTGCCCGCTAGAGAATCACCGACCGAACTGCATCCTACCACATCAGGCTCCATACTGGACTCCCACCACACACCTACAGGACAGTGCTCCCTACCAAACAGTAGGGGAAAGTTTTATTAAAGAACAAATCGGTACAGTTAAAAAAAAGAACAATACAGAAAATCACAAATGAAGCAAAACAAGAAGCAGAAAAAAAGAAGCATACAAAAACAAATGGTCAATACAATAGGGTAAAAAAATAAAGAAAGAAAAAAAGAAAGAATACACCAATACCCACACAGTTCAAGTAACAGCCGCATCTGTTTCAGTGAGCCAGGGCAAATGCTTCCATAATCCAGAAAGGCCCAGAGCAGAAAGATGCGAGCTGTCCGACAAATGTACTACATGGGCTTCAGCAATTATCTTGTTGCATAATTCAACATAAGTGCAATAGTGTTGTTGCAAACTAAATAAACAATAGGACATCCAAATATTCCATTTGATAATTAAAAATAAAACACACAGAGTTTCCAAATCCCATTTCCCCCAAGAAGAGGATACATAGCCATATATAAGATTTGCATAAGAAATCCTAGAAAAAAGTGGTTCCCCCCACTGGTCAGCTAAATATGTCCAGAAATCTTTAATAAAGGAGCACTGAAAAAATAAATGGTCAATTGTTTCAAGGGAGGCAGTACATTGCGGTCTACCGCAGAACCTGTCAGAGAGCTGTTTATGTTTGTGATTACTCTTGATATTAATCTTCTCATGGCAAGAGAGCCAATGGAAGTCCCACATATGTGCAGGAATCCTAGGATTCACCAATAGGAGTTTCAGGGAAGCCCTATACAAGGCATCACATTTCGGGAAGTGGTCAGGGGAGGGACAGACAGAAGTCAGTAAATTTCTATAAACCATCGTATGTGAAGAAACCATCAAGAGCTGATGAGGAGTAATTTTCCATTGTTTTAAATGGAGGAACGTGTCTTTTAGGTACTGAAAGACTTCCAAACCCCGGAGAACCGTAATAGAGTTCCGTTCCCAAGAATGGAACCACGAGCTGCAATTACCATGGAGCCAGCACTCCCACCCATGTTGCCTATTAATCAAAAGAGGTCCTAAATTGGACATGAAAAAACACTAGAAAAGAAAAGAATCAGATTCACCATGTTCAGCCTGGAACGAGCAGATAAAGAACATCCCTCTTGATTGGGTTAAGATGACTACCCTATATCACCTGGAAAAACAAACTCAAGAGAGGGGTTTCAAGTTTTTTTTGAACAGGGAACACATAAATATAAAAAAATTGGAAGAAGAAAGGTTTTCACCAAAAACACACATTTTTTCTTCCCAATCTTACTACGATTCTATTGAGAAACCTCAAAACGCCCAATAGCTAGCTTTGCCTCCCAATTTTGGTCATAAATCCCCGGAGGGCCCAAACTTAATTCCCAGGAGAGACATAGAGGATGAGGAAACAGAAATCGGGCCAATAGAGGGGACAGCCTGTGAGGAGAGGCCCAGCACAAAAGCATGACACTTGTCCAAATTCAAGCTAACCCCCAAAACCAAACCAAAGGAAAAGCATTCCGAAAGGGCTTTCTGAACTAAGGAGGCATCTGCAGTCAACAAGCACAAGTCATCAGCATAAGCCAAAGAGGAGGGTGTGTCCTGAACAGCAGGATGAGAAATCGGGTGAATACTCGGGGACATATTTAATTTACGTAATAAGGGGTCAATAAAAAAAGACATATAGAAGAGGGCTTAGGGGGCACCCTTGTCTCACACCTTGCTTAATGGGAACCAAGAGACCCAGCCACCCATTGACCAGAGGGATCACAGTGGTGGTCTGATAAAGAGATTGTATCCAAGAAACAAATGTAGGAGGAATACCATAATGTAAAAGAATTTCCCACGAAAAATCATGACAAATGGAGTCAAAAGCAGACTTTCGGTCTAAAGAAACAACATACCCCAAACATTGACCAGAAAACCCAGAGGTAAAAATTTCCCACACCCAAATAAGATGATCCTGTATTTTCTTTGAGGAATAGCATAAGCTTGCTCAGAGGAAATTACAAGATCTACAACAGATAACAATCTGTTAGCCAGAATTTTGGACAATATCTTACAATCCGCATTAAGCATGCATATAGGTCTCCAATTATGCAAGTCAGATGTATCCCCTTTTTATGTAGAAAAATCAAGGCTCCTTTAGTAAAGTTAAGAGGAACATCTCCCAATTCCAACATAGTGTTAAACACCAGGGCCAATTCTGACCCCAGGGAGTCACCCATAAGCTTATACAATTCATTCCGGAGCCCATCAGTGCCCGGGGTTACATTAGGCTTCAAATGACAGATAACATCCAGTACCTCAGGTAAATTAATAGGCTGGCTTAAACCCATAAGAACCTGTGGAGAAAGATCAGGGATAAAAACATCAGATAAATACTGTCTGATCTGCCCAACATCTGAAGGGAGTTCTGAAAACAAAGTACAAGAAAAATCAGCCACAATTCGGATAATATCACATGGGGAGCTATGAAGAGTACCCAAATCGTCCAACAGGCTAGGGATGCCTTTTTTGCCGACCTGTGATTTATTATGGGTAAAGGGACAAGCTTCATGAGCCACACCCTTAGTGCCAAATCTATGTTGCCAGTAAAGGTGGGCAGCCTGAGTTTTAGAATAACGCAACATATTCTGCCAAACTGAGTGAATATGCACACTCAGATCTTGGCCAGTAGTATGTGCAAGGGACAAAAGGGATTGTAAACACTGGTGATCTTGTAAGTATGACAAGTATGCCGAGGTGCTTTGAGCCTTGCAGCACCACTGAAGGAGCTTCAAAAGATCCAACTTCAAATCCTCCCACCATTGTACAGGGTTCTCATAACACAGGAGCACAGATTTCCTGGCAGTTAAAAATTGGCTCAAGGAGCATAAAAAAACATCATCTGTAAGTAAAGAAATATTAAATTTCCAAGTACCTGGGCCTTTGGAACAGGGAGGGGGGGTTATCATCAAAAGAAAAAAGCCTGTGGTCTGAAAATTCAACAGGATCAACACAGACCTTCTAAAGAACCAAAGGGGGGATAGAAAAACATAGTCAATTCTTGTGCCAAGACACCCTTATGAAAAGTGGGAGAATGATGTCTCGTAAATTCCAAGACAGCATCCCGCAGGTTCACAGTGCTAATCATGGAATTTAAGGAGTGGGAATCACGATATAACTTCCTAGTAGTAGTAGTATACAAGCCTTTATCCAGAAGGGTAAGCCCTCACTTAAAGTCTCCTGCAAAAATTAAATGTTTAGAAGTATGCAAAAAGGGCTGAATTTGAGAAAAAATGTCAATCCGTGCAGTTTTAAGATGAGGAGCATATAAACTGATAAGGCAGTAAGAGACCTGGTGAACCAAAGCATCAAGAATCAGCACTCGACCAGGGACAATATCATAAAGCTTGAGAAGCACAAAGGCAACAGAGTGAACCAAAATCACCACATCAGAACATCTGTCCAGACCCACTGACCAATAAGAAGGGCACAGAAGCCAGTATCTCTGAGCCTGTTTCAGTTCATGCAAAGCATGAAACCTAACATCCTGCAGGAATATTATACCACCTGGTAAGGAAGCTAGGAAAGTGAAAACAGTGTTACGATTATCCAGTCTCTTAATACTGTTGATATTCAGAGAGTAACAAGCAAAGGGTGGGAAGCCATGGCAAGAAAAAGCAAAAACAGGAAAGGCAAATAACCAACATTATTTTTTCTTATCCTTCCCACCTACAGCTTTCAGTTTAGATCTGGCTTTCTGTTTTTGGGCCTCCCTACCCATAGAGCAAACCTCAGTATCAGTAGTACCTTCTGGATCAGAAGACGGAAGAGAGGAGGAATCAGTATCCTCACCAGAGTCCGCTGAAGTCTCCTGCAAAACATCATAGGTGTTTAAAAGTTGTACAGGGACAGTCTGAACAGCCTTAGAAGGAGGTGGGGTAACTTTCAGCTTGGAACATGCAGAACGTCAACAGACAACCTGCATAGGTTTCTGAGGAGGAAGCATAGCATTCAGGGGATCACAGACCAGTGCCTGAGTCTTGGGGTCAGCCACCACCAGGTCTGGGGAAACAGGTGGGGGAAGCTGACACTACCAGTCACTCAGAGTAAAATACGCTTGGAACAGGTGGAAGCACAGTAGATAAGGAGGGTCCAGCAGGGGCTCGAGGGAGATCAGAGGGACATGATTTATTATGGAAATTAGCATTTTGGGCCTGAGTAATAATGAAATGCTGGTCTGCCCCACCACCATGGTATTCCTGATTATGGGCCACCCAGGAGCAATTCTGAAAAGTGTAACCAGGCTTGTCACAGAGGTTACAGCAACATTCATTCAGACAGGATGCACCCAAATGGCCCAATTCCCCACATAGATTACACTTCACAGTGTCACAGACACTACTCAAATATGAAGAATTCCCACACCTATAACAAGTCTTTGGCTGACCCGGATAAAATAAAAACCCCTGTCCCTGACCAAAAAATGGAGTTTGGGAGGTGAAGGACACCAGACCCATCAGACTTCAGTAAAACCTTAACTTTCCAGCCACCAGTCCAGATATTTTTGGAATCCAGAATGGCCTCAGGGTCCCCGAGAACAGTACATCGGAGCTTTAACTAGTAGAGAACATCCGCCAAGTCCACACCTTCATTTCAAAAAAGAATGGAAATAGTTTTATAAGCAGGCTTTGTTAGAGGAATGGCTAAGAAGGGTGACCATAAGGTAGACTTCTTCAGCGTGTGATACCTAGACCAAAATCTGTCCAAACCCCTAGAAGTCTGAAAACTGACGTTAAAGGTAGTCTCTCCTGAAATGTGGATAAGGGCATAAATTTCATGGGCAAAAAATTTCATAGACTACTTAAGCAAAGTTTGGGCTACAAAGAGATGGTCAGGAGGTTCCTCCATACCCCCAACATAGGAAAGATGAACCACATTATGCCTCTTAGCTGGCAAAACAGGCAAGCAGAACAGGGAGGAAAAGGATTTCTTTTGTCTATCAGGCATAGCATTATGCAGAGCTGCCATAAGGCTAGGACCTGGGAGTAGGGCTGTAGAAGTGGTCGTCAGGGTAGGAAAAGCAAGACTAGGATTCTGGGTCAGCAAAAGATCGTCATTACATCCAATGATCCCAAGTCACACCCCTGATGCCTGTCAGTCTGTACTGGGTGGGATGCTACAGTTGGAAACCCTAACATCGTAGGCATGTGGTGGTAGTTTCACTCCATATTTTCAACATGGGCTGCTTGTCAGGCCACCTCAAGAAAAGCGGCACAATCACTTTGTTAGCTGAAAGGTGGTTTTGCACAGCGGCTGTGCCATTAGGCAACAGAGGGATGAAAACATTTTTGGGCAGGATGTGGAGAGTGACAACTGTATTGTTCATGAGGAGGTGTAAAAAATGGCAATGTTGAAAATCTGGAGTGACAATATGAAATATTGGTGAAGCAATGAGCATGCATACAAACTGCACAACACACATCCATAACCCAATTATTTTTGGGAGTTTGGTAGCCACATTTGTAACATTGGCATTTTGGGACCTCCCCTTACGAACAGTGGTGGTGTGATTTTGTTAATATGTCCTAAAATTTGATTTCCCACAGTGACCATGCCATTGTGCACCACAAGTGCAGAAACACATTTTGGGCAGGATGTGAAAAATGACAGCTGTACTGTTCATAAGGAGGTGTGAAAAAATGCCAGTGTGAAAATCTGGCATGGAAATATTGCAGATTTGTGAAGTTACAAGGGTACATGGAAACTGCGCAATGCATGCTTGCAACACAGTCATTTTATGGACTTTTGGCACCAAATTTTCAACATAGGCATTTTAGGACCTCTGCTCATGAACAGTATCACCATCATTACCTCAAACTGTCCCAAAAAGTGATTTTCACAGCAAACGCACTATTCTGCACTGGATGTGTGAAAACACATTTTGGGCAGGATATGTAAAATGACAGCTGTACTGTTCATCAGGAGGTATGGAAAAATGCCAAGCTTGAAAATCTGGAGTGAAAATATTACAAATTCATGATGTTATGAGCATGCGTAGAAACAGCACAACACATGCTCATAAAACAGCCACTTTGGGGAGTTTTGTCACCAAATTTGCAACACAAGCTTTTTGAGAGCTCCCCCCCCATGAACAGTGACATTGTTGTTTCATTACTCAGTCCCGGAAAGTGATTCCGTGCAGTGACCAGAAAATCACCTTTCGGGACTGAATAATGCCACACAGTGCCAGAATTCATGAGGAAGGATGCCAAAAACCCCATGTTAAAAATGTGGTGCCAAAATTCCAAAAAATGCCTGAGATATGCATCAAAGTTGAAAAAACCCTATTTATTCCATTATACAGCTTACCGGCATTTCCTCAGTTCACGGTCGGCTTTGAAGAGTGCAGACATGTTCCTGGTCCACCGAAGATCGTCATGCTGGACTGCACAGGTAAGTATGGGGTGAGGGGGTGTGTGGGGAGGCAGGGTGTACAGTGGGTGGGAGCAGGTTGTGGGAGAGGGGGGCAGGGAGACTGCTGAGGGACCATTTCCTTTTTCCACAGGTGCAAAAAAAAAATTGCAGGACCGGTTTTCTGTTTACAGGGGCATGTGGCATGCTGGGGTGGGCTCCCACATGCCAATGAAGCCTTGTTTTTTGGGGGGGGCAGCTGTAGCTGACAGGGGATTAGGCACCCCCCCTTGGCAAATAACAAATGGGGGGTTCTTTATGCTGATGGGGAGTGGTCTCCCCCATCTGCACATACATTGGGGGCAGGGTAAGCCAACAGGGGGATTGGGCATCCCGAAGTCGGCAGTTTGGCGGGCAGTGTGCCACCATGTTTGTGTTTCTGGGTAAGCACTTTGGGAGGTCCATTGTGTGTGACGAGCTTTGCCCACATTGCAGCAGACCTTTCCTTAGATGTGCTCACTCTGGTGATGTGGTGCCGGCATGCAGGCTGATTGGGGAATGAGGGACGCACCTACTGATGCATGCCCTACATTCGCCCAACAGTGACTGTGCCTCCAAATCTGTACTACCGCAAGATGTTGGCTGCACAAGCGCATCAGCACAGTAAATAATTGGCTATGTAACTGTGTTCTATAGAAAATCCATAACACACAGTTGCATATCCATTATTTTCTATTTATTTCCTCATGCAGTAACTGACTCTGCTTCAGAACAATCCCATATGTATTCAGAGCTACATGACTCCTTTCTCAAGGTGTGGAGTTGCCAAAGCAATACTAACCATATATACTCTCTAATGGCCAATTACAGGCAATTATTTTATGTATTCAAATAGCATAATGCATATTAAATTCATGCTGTTTGTTATGTCTATTGAAGGAAACAGAACTGTTTTTTTAAAAGCCTGTCTAAGCTAAAACTGTATATATGTAGCATCTAACACCAATGAATTAAAAAAAAAGCATTTAACGTAAGTTGTATCAATAGATGGAGGGCAATGTTACTGTATCTGACATGAGCCTTATTGAAATTGTTGGACCTAGTCCTAGGGTTACATTTTCTTGAGGTCTTAACTTAGTTGATATTCTTTCCCACAGGCATTTTTCAGAAGCTAAAATAGAGAATTGGCTCAAATATAGGCTGATAGGATTTTTTTCCATGTAAAAGTTGCTCAGCCTGTTAATTTGGAGTTAGTGGTAGGCGAGTACAAGGGGGACAAATCAGATGCAGGCAGTCAAAATACAACAATTTGTTAGCCGTTATTCAAAAAATGTGGTGTATGCTGCCTGGCGCTCCTGCAATAAGATTTATGTAAGCAGGACCACCAAGCAGCTGAAACTTAGAATACTTAAAACATATTGAAGCTATAAGAAATGGATTAGAAAAAGATGCAGCTGGAATGCACTTCAAAATTTGTCATCAACAAAACCTCAATTATTTTAAGTTTACAGCTTTGTAATGTGTTATTAAACCAACCAGAAAATGATGCAGGCTGAACAAACTTTTGAAAAGGGAATCTTGGTGGATTTTCCATCTGAAGACTTTCACCTGTATGTCTAAATGAAATCTGGGATCTTAAACCTTCTCTGTAAATCGATTTATATATATTTGCTATGTAGTTCTTGTTAGGGTGTTGTAAATGTTTGTCCTATTATTTGTAAATATATTTTGTTAGAATAATATTCATTGCATCTTCTACATTTTTTTTGTTTTTATTTAGTATTTTCTAATATTTCCTAGTATTTTTTTTGGGGGGGGAGATGTATTTTCTAGGTCTCCCAGAGGGTGAACACAGATCTATTTGTGTACTATTTATATTTATTCCTTTTGGATATTGGGTATAATATTCTGAATTTGTATTAGAAACTCTGTTGATATGTATTTGTAATCAATTGCCCTCCATCTATTGATACATAGGTCTTATGTTGAATGTTTTTATTTTTTTATTCACTGATGTTAGATGCTAAATATATACCATTTTGGCCTAGACAAGTACAGTATCTGAAAAATAGTTCTGTTCCTTTAATGGAGAGAACAGACAGCATGAATTTAATATGTATTATGCTATTTGAATAATTGAATGATTGCCTGTAATTGATCATTAGAGAGTCTATATTATTAGCATTGCTTTGGCAACTCCACCCCTTGAGAGAGGAGCCATGTAGCTCTGAATGTTCAAAGGGTTGGTTTGTGGGAGAGTCACTGAGTGCATGAGGAAATAAATTCATTCTATCATCCTTGCTTTGGGGTGCAGATCGCTTTTTGTTCTTTCAGGCAGATCTGTATTACCAGAAGGTAGACCACAGCCGGCTCATGACAGGCTCGTTGAAGAGATACCAGATCTAATGAAGGACACTTTGTCTGAGAAGAATTTGCCAAACTCTTTGCACTTATCTGCTGAAAAGACTCGAACAGATCACAGACAGAGCTGATTTAGCAACTTATCTATGGTGCAAAAGAGCTGAACTGTTTGATACTTCCCTGTAGCAGTCGACTTTGACAAGAACTCTGTCTTTTTAATGTTGATTGCCCAATGATACCCATCGTAGTGAGTTTTCAATGCCCACCTGCTTATCTTCACATTGTGACCTTTTCCAAGCTCTATTAGCTAAATAGCACAGCAATGGAGAATGTATTAGGCATGTTTGCTAACAATAGTGTGTGAGGAAGTGAAACTGTGTTGCAGTGAAAATGGTGATAAACAACCAATACTCAAAATAGAGAACTTCATGGTTTTAGCCACTAACCATGCATATGTCCTCCATTATTCTGTTACCTCCTTCTTTTCTTGTGTTAATTTTGTTTATTCCTCCCTCCATGTGTACTTTCATTTTTTTCTTTCCCCTCCTACCCCCCAACATCATTCTTAATTTCCTTTTGGTCTCCCCTTCCCCATGTTTTTATTTGTTATTTTCCATTTTCGTTTTTGATTTCTGGAGTTCCTTGTTAGTATTGTTTCTCCTGGTTATCTCACTGGATTTTGATATTAATGATGTCAAAGCTGATCCAGTCGTTTGGTCAAGTTCATCACATCATGCAGTTTCATTGCAGGATTCGTCATTTAACCTCCCCAGTGAAGATGGTCAGTTACTGCTCTTTTAGAAATCTGGAACCTCAGAGTCTCCTAGAAGTACTAAGCATGTCAGACATTGAGACCGCTTGTGCAATGGGAGCCAAGGCAGCCATGGAAGGCTACAGTGTGGATTTTATTGCCACAGTTGACTCTCTAGTACTCTCCATATCTACCCCTTGATATCCCACTGTAGGTTACCATGGTTTGATGGTGATCTGTGGAAGTTGAAGACAAAGGGGCAGAGGCTGGAGACTTGTCAGCAAAGATCCCTCTTGAAGGAGAATAAATTGGTACTGAGGGCTCATTACAATGAATACCAGTGGGCAATCACTCTGAAAGTCAGCATTCCCATCATGGGTGATTGCTTCTTGAATGAACCGTCCAGCTCAGCTCTTCAGTACTTTGAACAGACAATTAAATCCATCCTTTCTGCAGTCCTGCAGAGTCTTTTCCTCAGACATGTGAGGAGCTTAACTCATTATTTCATGACAAGGTGTCCTCTATTCTAGCTGGGATATCCTCAAGCTGCCTGTTGTCAGCCAGCAGTGTCCAGTCTTTGATGGACAGAGGCACTCTACTGGGTGGAGTTTGAGCTGGTGTTGACAGATGTCCTTCAGGTGGTTTCTGGACTGCATCCCATCTACTGTATGTTAGACCTGGGACATTGTAGCTTCTTTTAGAGTGCTAGGGCTCATTTGGTCTGATCTTTGTGGAGATCATTGGGTGCAGACTCATGGAGCGATTTTTCTGTCCACCCTGAAAAGGGTAGTGTTGAGGCTCTTTGTAAAAAACATTCTTTGGATCCTGACATTCTCTCAAATTACAGACTAATCTTGAACCTTCACTTTCTAGTGAAGTCAATTGAGAAGGTGGTGGCAGTGCAGTTGGAGCAACACCTGGAGAAATATGACATCTATAGCCTTTTCAGTCAAGTTTCTGGCCTCACCATAGTACAGAGACCACTCTATTCAGGATGCACTGTGATCTCCTTCTTGTGAAGACAGCATGCATTGCTGCATCCTTGTCCTGCTTGTTCTTTCTTTGGCCTTTGACACAGAGGATCATGGGGTGTTATTGGCTTGTCTGAGGCACTATGTAGGATCACGGGGATGGTGTTATGGTGGTTTGAGTCCTACCTGTCTGACAGAGTGCAGCAGATGGCATTTGGCTCTTTCATCTCTAGCAGTGCCTCAGGGGTTGATTTTAGTTTCTATGTTATTCACCATATAGTTATTTATTTATGTTAAAACTGGTGACCAGGAAAAGCACACTGAGCCAAAGCTCTTTTCCAGGTGTGACCCAGGGGCAAGGGGAACAAATACAACAGGGGAATAATATACATCAGAAACAGTATAGTACAGGAAACACCAAGTTTACAGTGAACTAAGGATATGTTATAATTATATATACAGTGAGGTACATACAGTAGTTAAAATTACAGTACAGGAGCGAATAGAAATTACTGAACATGGTTACAGGTAAAAGAAAAAAGTAAGATAATGTTACAGTACTGTATGAGAACAAAGTTGGGAACAAGGTAACTAATTAAAGAAACAGGAGATGGGAAAGAAGGGGGAGGGAAGTAGAAAGGATGTAGAATAGGGCACTGGGCAGCTGTAAGAAGTGAATAGCTGTAAGAAGTGAATAGGGGATCGATGTGGATTAGGACCGGGGACAGCTGCAAGATGTGCAAGGGAGAGACCTGAGGAGGTGCTTAAGTGATGGAAAGGAGTGGAGGAGTGGGTGAAGCTTGTTTGAGGGGAGAGGTTGTTCCAGAGGGATGGGAATCTATAAAAGAATGCAAGTTTCCCAGCTTAAGTGAGTACTCATGGGAGGGCGAAGGAGCGGAAGCTATTAGCATGTGACTTGTAGGGGGAAGGAGTAGCAGGAGTTACAAGAGAAGAGAGGTAGGAAGGAAGGGTGCCAAACCAATATTTGGAAATGAAGATGGCCTGGTAAGTTTCTGTTTTGAGACAAAGATCATAGCTACTGTCTTTCTGGTGTTATGTTTTAGGCAGTTAGCATTGAACCAGCTTGATACTGGAGAAAAGTTATGTTGTAGAGGAGCTTGGACAGCTGAGGCAGAGGGACCAGAAAGGAAGAGGACCGTGTCATCCACATACATATGGATTTTTGCATGGGAGCAAACCGAGGGGAGGTAATTTATAAACAGTGAAAAAAGAACGGGTTTGAGGATTGAGCCCTGAGGGACACCTGCAAGTATATGGAGGGAGGGAGACTAGATATTACTGATTTTAATTGATTGGGACCAGCTAGTTAAGTAGGAGCCAAACCATGCAACAGAAGCTGGGGAGAGGCCGATAGCACTGAATTTATCTTGAAGAAGAGGGTGGAACTGGGAGACAGAATCAAAGGCCTTAGCACGGTCAATGAATATGACCGAGGTGATCTGCCCTTAATCCATTGCAGAGTGGATGGCATCTGTGAAGCAAAGAAGGGAGGAGGTGGTTGAATGGAATTTCCTAAAACCAGATGGACTGGGGAGAGGATACTGGAAGCAGAGAGGAAGTCATTTACCCAATAGAGGACAAGAGATTCAAGAATATTGGAGAGTGAGGGGAGAAGAGATATGAGGCAGTAGTTGCCAGGTGCAGTGGGATCACCCCCTTTGTGGAGGGGGGTGACCATTGCAGCCTTCCATGCAGAAGGGATGGTAGATGAGGAGAGAGATGAATTGAAGAGGTAGGTTAAAGGGTCAAAATGGAGGGTGCTGAGATTTTGAGGAGCCTAGGGTGTTAGCCATCAGGGATGGACTTAGAGTAATTGAAGGATCCTAAGGCTTTAAGGACACCCACTAGGATACCAGAGGTAGCTGGAAGCTAGAGGTCTGTGAGGATGAGGAAGAGGGAGCAGGGCAGGAGTGGGGAGGAGAGGGAGAAGGGTGGGGGGGTGTGTGGTAGGGTGCAGGTAGTAAAGAACTTATTTAAGGCATCAGCGACAGAGGTAGGGTTGGAAACTAGGGAGTCTGCCACTCAGAGAGTGGGAGAGGGGGATGATGTGTTGGGGTGCAGGACAAGCAAAGATCATTCCATAAGGAAGGCAGGGAGTTGTTAGAGGTGTGAAGATGGGTTTTAAAATATTCAGATTTAGCCTGACAAATACGTTTCATAAAGCTGTTTCAGAGGGTTCGGTAATTTTGATGGACAGTTGGGTCTGATCTGTATTTGAAGCAATGCCAAGTGAGGTCATGGGCCTTGCACGCAGAGAGGATGTCTAGAGAGGTCCAGGGGTTATGATGACATCTGACTCTAACTGTTTTCAGTGGAGCATGGGCATCCAGACATTAAGGAAGGTTAGTTCAAAATAGGAGACAGCAATGTCAATAGATGGAGTGGATAAGACTGGTGACCAGGTAGAGGAGTAATTTATGATTTAACTGGTCAGTACTGGATGTATTTGGGGGGAGCTAGGATGAAGGCATAACTGACTCAGCCTAACTCTTATTTTAAGTTTGACAGTATTTTTATTGATACTTCTAGCACTGAAGTATATACAATTTAATTTGTCAACAGTATGCTGTTTTGTGGGGGAATTTATTACTAATATGGTGTAGTGAAGTCTGCCCCTTCCCCTGTAGCATTAGTTTAAAGTAGAATCAATAAATTTAGTGATTTGTTTACCTAGCAAAGTGCTGCCTCTTCTGCTGAGATGCAAACCATCCCAACTAAATAGTTCATGCTTGTGCTCAAATTCCTCCCAATGTGTAATACTGAACACCTTGTTTTAAGCACCATAGACGTAACCAACTGTTAATAGCTTTAATGTTATTTGTGTGACGTGCTGAAGCTCTAGGTATAGATAGAATCTCAGAAAAGGCTATCTGGCAACCTAATTCAACCAACTTATTTGTAAGTGCAACAAAATCCTGTTTTATATTTTGTACAGAGTCATGAAAGGTATTGTTTGCACCTACATGAATGATTACTAATGGCTTATCACAAGAGTTTTTTTAGGAAATAAATGGAATCACCTAATACATAAATATCCCTAGCATTAGTTACTGTGCCATTTCCTGTATCCATAGTAATATCTACTGTGGTGAAGGGAGATTTGCAAATAAAGTTAGTAGTTACAGCAGGTGTTGATACAGGTGTGAGGATACTAATAGGTTGGAGGACAGCATCATTAGGGTAAATTATCAAATTAATAGTTGTTACTGCTGACGAGATTGAAGGAGAAGTAAGGGCTGGAAAGATTACATTGGGTGTAACCGGTTGTTCGGTACATAACTGACTAGAGGTAGATTGTGCAGGGGGATTTATATCTGATGAAAGGCTAATTGAGTCAAACCTGTTTAAAATGGCCAAGTTAAATTGATTTGTCTTATGGCCTTTTTAATTAATGCACCAGATACCAGTTATCATCTGAATTGATGGGAGTATCATCCTCCCTAATCCTTTTCCTATTAGATATACCTGAGATGGAAATAGGTTGGTCTGTGGGGAGTGAAACTAAAGGTGCAGAAATATGGAGTGATTTACTAGCAACATTTTGAGATGATCCCTCATCATAACTATCTTGTTGAGTGTTAAAGGATGTAAGTACAGAATCTGCATTCAATCTTTTTGCCATCTCCTTTTGGCTAAGCTTCAGTAGAGGCTAGTTTTGTGCTAAAACAGCTCAATTCATGTAACATTTCTGCATTTTCTATACATTTAGAACATGTGAACAAATCAATTACTGATTTGTCATTTGTGATGTAATACATATGACAGACACTGCATTTTAAACCGACATCACCATCCATTGTCATAATCGTGTTTGCCATTTATTTATTTTATTTAAAATTTTGGTAACCAGGAGAAGCACACTAAGCCAAATCTCATTTCCAGGTGTGACCCATGGGAAAGAGAAGGAAGGTAGTACAAATATAAAAGACAGATTACAATTAAATAAAAACATCTGAGTAGAAATATGAGGTGCTTGAAGTACAATTATGTGAGCAGTAGGGACTGGAATAACGCATGAGTAATTAAGCAAGAAAATTTGGAAGAGGTGTAAGCTAATAAATAGTAGCAATAGTAAACAGGAAAGATGGATAAAAATAATTCAGAAAAGAGAGCAAAGAAATAATAATATGCAATATAGTCATGAACATTTGAAGAATAGTATAGTGCATAAAGATTCAAAATAATAGGGGTAGAGAGAGCCTCACCCCAGGCTGTCAAGAGGAGGAAGGACAGGAGCAAGTGTGAGTAAGAGTTAGGGATAGCACATGTTCTAAGTTGTGAAGAGATGGAGTTAGATGAAGGGAGATTGGTAGTGAGTTCCAGAGGGAGGGGAGTCAGTAGGAGAAAGCAGCCTATAGAGTGTGGAGGGGGAGAAGGTATGGGAGTCTCTGGAGTGTAACAGGTAGGAAAAGAGGGATGGGGGAGAGGTGGGAGGAGACATAGGAAGGGAAGGGAGGGATCCAGACTAGAACTGGAGATAAAAGTGGTACACTGATGCTGCCGGTGTAAGTCAGGAGAGGGAAGAGCAGAGGGAACAGTGGTGTAAACAGGGTGGAACATTACAGGCAAAAAAGCAAAAAGCATTATAGAGGGAA
This sequence comes from Neoceratodus forsteri, assembly GCA_016271365.2. Classification (NCBI taxonomy): domain Eukaryota; kingdom Metazoa; phylum Chordata; order Ceratodontiformes; family Ceratodontidae; genus Neoceratodus; species Neoceratodus forsteri. Next base: position 807,783,720 of record CM057451.1, on the reverse strand, counting down.
CCCAGTCTAGAGAAGGATGAGTCAGGGGTAGATCCAAAGATCACACTGGCATAGTCAAAGACAGGGAGGATCATTCTAGTAAGCAGCTCATGGCAGATGCCAGGAGAGAGGGAGCCTCTGTTCCGATACATGGCAGCCAAGCCTGGGATGGAATTTGGAGTAGATATAATCAATACGGATGGAGAAATTAGTTGACTGTCTAACTAGACACCTAGATATTTGAAGGCAGGGACAACATCAAGAGTGGTGCCATCTAGGGTGGAAAAGGTGGGAGGAGCCTGGCATGTTTCTGTGCAGTACCAAAAGTCATGGACATGGTCTTCTTAAGCTGATTTACCTGGAACCAGTGTAGAAGCCTATGAAAGTCATTCTGTACCTGAGATTCAACCTCTGGGGCTAAAGGTCCAGAAGCGTGGAGGACTGTGTCATCAGCGTACATATGGATATGGGAAGTGACACAGACAGAAGGAAGGTCATTTAGAAAGATCAAGAAAAAGACAGGGCCCAGAATGGAGTCTTGGGAGACACCTGCTAGAATGGGAAAGGGGGGGGACAGAATGTCACCAGCCTGAATGCATTGAATATAGCCCATAAGATCAGACCTAAACCAGTCCACAACATGGATTACTAGACCAGCAGAGAGAAGTTCAGATAAGAGTAGCTGATGAGACACTGAATCAAAAGCTTTAGCTAGGTCAATAAAGATGGCTACTGTGATGTGTCCCTGGTCCATGCCCATGAGTACAGAGTCGGTGACATGGAGAAGGGAAGAAATGGTAGAGTGATTCTTTCTAAAGCCAGATTGAAAAGGGGAAAGGAAATCTGAGGAGTTAAGGAACTCAATAAGTCTAGTGAATACAAGGAATTCTTGCAATTTCACCAGGGAAGGGAGGGGAGGAGTGATATAGGTCTACAGTTGCCAGAAGTAGAGGAATCACCCCCTTTGTGAAGGGGGGCACCTTGGCAACTTGCCAGGCCTGAGGAACTGTATCTAGTGTGAGACAGAGGTTCAGCAGGTGGGAGAATGGGAGAGCAATGGCAGGGGCAAAGATCAGGAGAAGTTTGAGGTTGAGGCCATCCAGGCTGGATTTATATGGATTGAGTGAAAGCTGGGCAATGAAAACTTCTTGCACAGAAGCAGAAGCCCCTAGATGGAGAGGGGGCAAGGGAGCAGGAGGCATAGGAACAAGGCTTGGGGGAGGGCACAAGTAGTGAAAAGGAGTTCAGTATTGAAGCAATGGAGCAGGATTCCGAGACTGATAGCCTGTCAACCAGCAGTGTGGGGGGGGTTGTGAGGGGGATCAAAGAGGGAGGGAATGAAGAGCCTTCCAGAATTTGGAGGGGAGTTGAGATTGTGTTGGAGGATACATTTGAAAAATTATGCTTTCTCTGTTCTAATAGCCTTCATACAAGCATTTCTTAAGGACCTATAGAGGTGGAGATCAGAGGGAGAAAGGGAGGATTTGTAGCATGCCCAGGCAAGATCTCAGGATTTGCAAAGCTGGATTATGTCAGCAGACACCCGGGGTGGTGGGACCATCTGACCCTACATCTTCCAGGGGGTGCATGAGTATTCCATACTTTGTTTAGGATATAGCAGAAGAGAGAGAGAGATGAAACAATACCGGGGGCAGAGAATATGAGAGACCAGTCAGAAGAGAGAAGGTTGTGAAGGAGGGCATCAGTGTTTAGAGACCTAAAGGACCTAAGCCAGAGATAGTTATGTAGAGAGTGGGACATATGTGCCTTCCTGACACAATAAGTCATATAGTGGTCACTGAAGGCATCAGGAAGAGTACCAGCAGCCACAACGCAGTGGGGGAGTACTCAGTCCAGAAGTGAGAGGTTGAAGCAGAGTGTATTTGGCCAGGTGGGTTCCTTGATTAGCTGAGAGAGGTTTAGAGACTCTCTTTTCAATTATGGTCTTGAGGACAGGAGAGGAACAGTTAAAGTTAAAATCCCCGAGCAGAATAAGCTCACCAAAGGAGGCTAGAGAGACTAGGGAGGAAATGATGTCAATGAAAGAGGTAGGAGAGATTTTAGTAGATACATACATCACTCCTACAAGATGATGAGGGAGGAGGGGAACTTGAGATTAATCAGAAGGAGCTCATGTGAGAAGGGGAGGGATTCACAAAGAGCGGCAGAACAGGGCAGATTTTGGCAATGAAAATGTCTACCCTGCTACCCCATTTACTGTGGTCCTGTCAGAAGAGGTGGAAGCTGGAAGGAATAGCTGGGAGTCTGAAACTCTAGGGGAATGCCAGGTTTCTGATATGCAGAGGAGGTCAGGGGAATATTGGAGACCCAGACTTTAAGGGAGTCAAGCTTGAAAAGCAGAGTCCTTGCACTGAGGTGGCAAATTCGGAGGCTTTAGGTAATGGAGAACATAGAAACATAGAATCTGATGGCAGATAAGGACCGTTTGGCCCACCTTGTCTGCCAATTTCCATATCTAACGGATACGCTGCAGATCCTAGTTAACCAACAGCCTACTTCCTCCTAGCCCCCACTAGAATTGCCTTATGTCTGTCCCATGCATTCTTGAATTCCCCCACTGTTTTTGACTCTACAACCTCCTCAGGAAGGCTGTTCCTTGCATCTACAACCCTCTCTGTTAAGAAATACTTCCTCACATTACCTCTGATCTGTCCCCCCTCTATCTTCAAATTGTGCCCCCTTGTTCTTGCACATCTCTTTTTTTGAAAGATGCTACCCTCTTGGATTTTGTTGATTCCTTTGAGGTATTTTAAAGTTTCTATCATGTTCCCCCTCCCCCTCCTTTCCTTGAGGCTATACATCTTAAGCTACTTTAATCTTTCTTCATTTGTCTTCTGGTGCAGACCCTGCACCATTTTGGTTGCCCTCCTCTGGACAGCCTCCACCCTGTTTATGTCTTTGCAGAGATGGGGTCTCCAGAACTGTACACAGTACTCCAAATGTGGTCTTACCAACTGTCTGTACAGAAGGCTAACAACTTCCTGTTTTCTACTGGTGATGCCTCTCCCTATGCATCCCAGTATCCCCCCAGCCCTCTTTACTGTCTTCTCACATTGCTGGCCCACCTTTAGGTAGTCTGATATGACTACCCCGAGGTTGAACATCACCTGCTAAGAGGAGGAGGAGGAGGAGGAGCTAGTGGTGAGATCTTTGTACTGTAAGATAATGAGAGAGTTTAGGTCTGGATGGGGGAGGAAAAGAGAAACAAAGCATGTGAAGGAGCCCAAAGCCGAGGGAATAGGAGGACAGAGAACCAGGGTGGAATGTAAGGGTAGTGCTGTGAGGGAGGAATGGGGAAGGGGGGGAGATAGGTTAGGTGTGAGATGAGTGGAGGGAGTGATATTGGGTGTCTTGTGTGGGGGACCAACACAGGAGGATAGAGATTGAAGGCATCTGGGAGGGTAAAAGGGGGTGACAGATTGAACACTTTGAAGAATGAGGTGCTACTAGTGGAGCCAAGTCAGTTTGGGTCAGCACTGATGAATAGTAGCACCATCCTACCCTTGTTGGATGGTGTGACACTCAGAGCTGTAGATAGGGTGAGGAATTTGGGGGTCATTGTGGACTCCAAGCTGACATCAGAATATCAAGTGTGAACTGTTGTCCACAGTGTCTTTTACCATCTTCAAATAACTCCTGAATTAAGCCCTTTCTTGAACCCACTGATCTGGTTACACCAGTGCATACCATAGTCATGTTAAAATTAGATTACTGTATCCCACAATGTAGTGCCCCAAACTTGGGGGTACAACAAAAGGCAGACACTCTTCCCCCTTGCCCAAAAATGTAACTTTTTCCCTTTCCTCACCACCCCCCCCCCTTTGCCAGCTAGGTCCCCCAACTCTGCCCCAGCCTTTATTCAATTTCATACCCTTGGCACGGCAGGAGGGCTGAGGGCAGAACTCACTCCTTCTCTAAATGCCCAATCCCCTGGCAGCTAGCTCGGACCACCCCTGCTCTACCAATGGGCCTGGGTAGTGGTTTCAGGGGTTTGTTGGTAGCTGGGCTTGGAGGGTGGAAGATGAGAGGAGCACAGATGGAAAGAGCATACCTGTAGTGTGTCCATGGCTCCTCCAGTGTCACTCCCCCTCTAGCTCGGTCCCTTTGCAGCAGCAGCGATTGGGTAGAAGTGGTGGCTGCCAGACACGGACTGTTTTCTGTTCACCGAATGTCCAGGCAGTGGCAGCAGGGACAGGTTGTGTGGGAGGACCCAGGTGTGAGGCAGTAATATCAGTCCGGGCAGAAAAAGAGCCCCAGACCTTTCAGTTTCACTGCCAGCCACCAAAGCAGCTGCACTAAAGCCGGGTGGGAGCATGGCTCCCCAGCCACCTCTTCCAATCCCCCCCCCAGCAGTAAAAGTCCTGGGCTGTGGTGGTGAGTGGGCCATGTGCTCAAAGTTGTTTTTACTTGTGCCACAGGCATCGGGGAGTGTGGGGGGGTGTTAAAGGGCCAGAGCCCAAATTAAGCAAAGGGTGCATAGTGGGCTCCCAGGGTAGGCTGTGAGCCCAAATTTCAATTCTTTTGTGCTACAGGCACTACTAGAGAGGGAGGCACTTAAGGAGTGGACAGAGAACCCATGCAAGGAAAGAGAGGGGCAAGTGATTTAAAGGAAACTACATGCAAATATTATAAAGACACATGTTGTGCATTGGATTTTTGTTTCCCTGATGATCTCTAGCATTTTATTACCTGTGTCAGTAGCAAGATTTTCTTTTTTCTCTGCAAGTTTTATGGTCCCTCTGGGTAGCCATTCAAGCTTCCTTCATTGCTTTCAATCTGTTGGAATTTTCCTAGAATGCCTCTGGGAATTATGCGAATTAGACCTTGCATTAGAACTAAGAGCCCAGTATCCTAGTTATTGTAACAGTCCCCCTGACACTCACACTCATCTGGGCTGCCCTGGCATTCTCAGGGGTTCTCGCAGCACCTCCCTGAGGGGCTGGGCCTGAGTCCAGACTGGATTTTCTGTGGAGCCTTGGTGCCTCTACCTGGGGCCCCGGTGTTGCATCCTGTGGGTAGAACAGGTTAGCACTTTACCCCGGGATCAGTAATGGTTTCCCCTATGACTGCTCGCGTGGACCACCCGGACCCACACTCCCTCCCCACAATGGTTATAACCACACACAGCAGATGGAAACTGATGAACAATAAATAACCAGTTTATTATCATACCCTAATACAGAGGAGGTGGGAGCTAGTCCCTCTAAACCTCCAGGATACCAAACACTCCCTTATCCACACTCTTCCCCCTCCCTGGATACACCCAGACCAGTCACCATCGGTGGGTACCTCACTGTCCCTTAGTCTGCAGGCCTGCTGTATACCACTGGGGCCCTTGCACAGTAACACAAGTTCCAAAAAAGGAGGTAAATTTGGTGTGGAGTGTGGCTCCCCCCGACCCTCCTGGCAGAAGCAACAAAGGTCTCCCCAGAGTTGCAGCTTGGGGTACTCATGGTGCCCTTAGAGGATGAAGACACTCGCTATCCACATCATGGTGTTCTGCGAGGGGGAGGCACTGTTCTTCACCTGCCTGGCCTTTCCAGCTTCACCCGCAGGCCTTTGTATACAGTTTTCACCAGGCAGGCCTGTTCATCCTTCTTCACTCTGCTCCACTGGTCTCGGCAATGGGGGGGGGCACAGTAGCTCAATCCCCATAGGGGCCTTTTCCGCACTAGCCCCACTTCCCCAGCTTCTCCCCTGGCAGAAACCACTGATCCTGGTGCAGCAGAGTCCCCAAGGCAAAAGGCTGAATGTCACTTCGCCTTCCGGCCCTAACAGTCAGCCCCAGTGCCTTCAGAGAAAAGACCTGTGGGTCTTTCCTGCACAGCCACAGCTGCTGTCTATTCCCCTCAGTGTCCTTGCTTGCAGTTTGTGGAGAGTGGGGGTGGGGGAGACAGGTGCAGCCTGAGAGCCCCTATCTGGCAAGCAGCATACTCAGCTCTCTTCTCTCATGGGGGGCCTTGAATTTCTCTTCTTCAGGTTCCCTCTCCCTCCTCCCAGCTGGCTCTCCTTTCTTTTCTCTGTCCCCTTTGTTGTCTCCCAGTTTCACACCAGTCCCTGCCTTTTAAACCCCCAGCTCCTGTCCCCTTCCCATTGGCCACCGGCCCCCACATGACCACCCTGATGCCTGTGGGAAATTTCCCAGCAGCCGTAGGTCACCTAGAGGCATGGGGGCCACCATCTTTGTTTTCCCCCCAGCCGGGAGGACCTCGGGGCCCCCCCAGGGTGATTTAAATATCATGACAGGAGCATGTCCGGTCACGAGGCACCTTTTCTCCAGTCCCACTGCTCGCTTGGGGACCCGGGGAAGCTTTTTTGTTCCAGGCAGCCGCATGGCTGAAGGCAGAAAGGGGTCCAGGTCCCTTTAAATCTTTGTGGTGGTCCCCACACATGTGCAAAGTGTGCAGGACCGCCATGCTGAACCATCCCCAGTGCTTTCCTGGTCATGCAGCCCCAAGCCCCTGCTATCATCTCTCCGAACCCAGGACCGCGCGACTCCCCACCCGATGGCCGGGAAGATCCCACCCCAGTTGCATGTGGCCCTAATGGGTCAGCCACCCGTGATGAGAGCTGCATCGCTGGCCTGGGAGGTCACTGGGTGCGACTCCTGCCAGGATCCCTGGACACACAGCACACGGAGCCCCCACAGCAGGTAAGCCCATATTGGGGGGCTTTACACACTTCCTTGGCAGAAGACCTGGCATCCCGACAAGCCCTCTGGGAAACCCATGACCAACAGCATGCACTTTTCTAACTGTACACCTGGTTCTTGACTAGAACCAGAAATAATCAGATCCCCAGACAGGCTTGTATCAGGCCGGGCCATGGTAGCATACTATATACATGTAATATAGGGTGGGCACCTACATTGCCCTACTGCCTCCCTATGGCAACACAACGGGGTTGGAGAACAGGCACCATGGGCCAGAGGAGAATATCAAGAGGCAGGTTGGCAGGCTCACCCAGGGATTCATATGTGAGCTTTACTGCAGGCCAGAGGGCTGGCCCAATCTCCAAGGCAAGGCATCAGCTGTGCGGTGACTGAGTCAGGGATGCAGTCAGTCCATAAGGTCATGGTCTGTCATCCTCCTTGGGGCAATCCAGTACCTCTATACTGTCGGGGTTTTGTTCTGAAACCTGGGCAGAGGCCGTAGCTGCAGGTGACTTGCAATCTCTTGAAGGTGGGCAGCTGGAGGCCCTTGGACCTACAAACCCCACTCTAGATGGGGCCCAAACACCGGGACAGTGGGCCCGGCCTCTGGGACAAAGGGTGGGGCCTTGGGGTTCAGGTGAGGACTGGTCTCGGGTGGCTGGTGCTTTTGGAGGGGCAGAGGTCCAGCAGGACCACTCCCACTGGGAGGGGCTGTCGGCCCTGTTCCCACTGCAGACAAGGAGAGTCTCCTCCTCCTCCTCGCTTGCATTGCTGGAGTAACCTTGGGTTCCAGGAAGGGCTGTCAGGTGTCGAGTCAGTGCCCCGGTGGGTGTACTGGGGTGGGAAGGTGCCAGTCCCACTGCTTACACATCCTCGGTAACGGGTCACCATGCCATCGGTGGGTTGGACCCTGAGCCGGGTAGGCATGATCTCCGATGGGGAGCAGGTGATTTTGATTTACCATTTTCTCAAGCCCATGGCCATGCTCCTGTTTTACACGACATACATCGGTAGGCCACAGTTTCTCCACCACTAGATAACTGACTGGAGCCCACCAGTCCTGTATCTTGTGCTTGCCTTGGAGTCCCAGGTTTCGCAGCAAGACCCTGTCCCCAACCTCCAAATCCTGGCAGCGCACTCTGGCGTTGTACCTCCTATTTCTCTGACAGCTTTGAGACGCCACCACGGAGGTGAGCTTTTACGTCACTCAGAGCTCTTCCCGTAAGCCGCTGGTGTACTCCAGGTACGATTTATGGGAGGTCCCATCAGTGGATACCCCGAAACACAAGTCCACCAGCAGTCGGGCCTCCCGACCGAACATGAGGTAAAAGGTGGAGTGCTGGGCCACATTGTTCTTCGTGCAGTTGTATGCACGTACCAGTTGCCCCACCATCTGACTCCAATTGGCCTTGTCGGCAGGGTCCAGGGTGCCCAACATGTTCAGCAACATTCTGTTGAACCACTCAGGCTGGGTATCCCCCTGGATGGTAAAGGGTGGGTGCAGCCCATCAGGGCAAATTCTTCTGCTGGATACACCACAGGCAGCGCTTGCAATAGCTCTCCATGTCTGCCTTCATCCGGGGCCAATAGAACCTGGCCCAGCATGTGTCCAAGGTGTGGTCATATCTTAAGTGCCCCATATCATCATGTAGTGACTTGAGGACCACCTTCCAGTAGACATCCGGCAACACCAACTGCTGGTTCAAACTGCCCAAGGAATCCCGGTCTTGCACCACCCACATTAACAACCCATCCTGCAGCACCAACTTGTCCCCTTCCCTGAGCAGCTACCAAGCATCAGGGTGACATCTCCGTGGAGAGGGCCTGAAGCAGATCTCAGATGCCAGTGTCCAACCCTTGCTCCCTCAGCAAATCGGCATTACTAGGCTGTGGCAAGGATGAGAGGTCCAGGCCCGCAAAATTTAGATAAGCCAGATGGATTGCTTTGGGGGGCTCCCAGTATTTCTATGCTCTGGGTGGGACAGTCAGTGGCATTTCTAGGGGGCCCGGCATGGGAGCAGAGCACCCACACCAGAGCCAGTTCAACCCAGAGCAGGGGTCTGGGGGGTCATTGTGCGGGCATCAGGACAGGGCGTACGTGTTGGCCCACCCACTCTGATACTCCAGGCTGAAGTTATACGTGGAAAGGGCTGACAAACCATCGATGCCCTGGAGCATCCAATTTAGCCATGGTGGTGACATAATTCAGGGGTTGTTGTCCATGTGCACAGTGAGCGGGACCCCATACAGGTATTTGTGGAACTTCTCTGTGACCGCCCACATTAGGTACCAAGAACTCCAGTTTGTGCACTGGGTAGTTCTTCTCAGAGGGGTTAGGCCCCGGATAGCAAATGCCACGGGGCGGAACCCGTCAGGGTACTTCTGATACAGGATGGTCCCCCACCCGGTCAGGCTGGCGTCAGTGTGCAGAATGCAGTGCTTAAGCGGGTCCATGAAAGCGAGGACTGGAGCTTCCCATGATCTCCCAGAAAGCTTCCTCACATTCCAGTGCCCAATCGGCCCCAAAAGGTTCCACAATGCACAGGTAATCCTTGCAGGGGGATTAACCTTTCTTCCTGTTCGTTGAAGAATAACCCTACATGAGGTCATTCAGCGGACATACTACCAGGGAGTAGTCCTTCACGAACCACTGATAATACCCACAGAACCCCAAGAAGGATTGAAAGGCACGCAAGTGGGTGGGCCAGGGCCAGGATTTTAGGACCTCCAACTTAGCCAGGTCCATCCGCACCCCTTTGGCAGAGACAATGTGCCCCACATACTTGACTGCAAGCTGACAGAACTGGCATTTGTCTATGGAGACCTTCAGGCTAAACTCCTCCAGCTGGTCCAGTACCTTCATCAGTCAGGCCTCGTGCTCTTCTAATGTGTGCCCGAAGATGATGAGGTCATCCAGATAGACCCACCAACAAAGCAGACCGATATACAATAAAAAAGGCGGGCTCACGAGTACCAGGCAAATAACCACAATGGTTAAAAATATACAAAACCTTTTATTGAAAAAAAGAACAGGGTAGCACCCCTGTAGCACATCCTCCACTCGGGGCACTGTGTATTGGTCAGGAATGGTGCATTTGTTTAGGGAGCGGTAGTCTATGCACATCTTCACCACCCCGCTCTTGTTCCGGGCCACCACTATGGGGGAGGCATATGGGCTCTGGGATTCCTTGATGAACCCAGCGTTCAGCAACTCAGTCAGGTGTGTTCTGACATCCTCCACATCCCCAGGGGCCAAGCAATGCGACCACTCCAGGAATGGGTGGTTGTCACATAACCGGATGAGATGTTCCTCCCCAATAACACACCCCATGTCCCACTCATGCAAGGAGAAAACCTGCTGGCATTTCGCCAACTTGTGGCTCAGGCTCCACCTGTAGCTGTCCGAGATGGGAGAGCTCCCGAAATCGAACAATAACGGATCTATCTCCTCCCCTGGGTCTTCCATTGGGGTGATGGACATGGCTCCAGTATGCTGAAAAATGGACGCCAACACACAACCCCTCAGGTGGTCACTGGCCTTTGACTCTTCCAAATTTTAACCGTAACCGCGGGCGAGGAACTGCCGGGCGAGCAATCCCTCTGGACTAAGAGCCCATGTGGCAGGCTACCCGGAGGAGGGGCATCAAGCATGAGCACCTCCCCAGAGGGGATCAGTCAACTGGCGATCCCTACTGCACGGCACTAGGCACCTGGGGAAAATTAGTTTTCCCCTTCACTTATAGGACCACTCCGACTCTGCCTCCATCGGCCCCACTGGGGTCACCAGTCACTTCAAGCCCCAACTGCTTCAGGTGATGGTAACTACAGGCTAGTGAGCTCTCCTATGCCACAACCCAGTCATGACACATCTGGGCCAACCACTCAGACATGTTGGCATTGGTCCCAATAAGCACCAGGGTGTCAGACATGCTCTTCGACTCCAGACAGACCAATGCTAAGGCCTCTATAGTGGGCAGGGCTTCCCCTCCTTTGTTGGGAAGGAGATGCGGCCACAATACCCATCATACGGGTAATCCAGTGCTGCCAATACCTCACAGGGACAATCCTGACAGGGGTCATAGAGGAGGTGGGTTAGGTGCTGGTCATAAAAGGGCCAGTGGATAATGGTATCCTGGGATCTGCTGTCCAGCAGTGATTAGCAGACCACCCTTTCCACCAGAACCTCGGTGTGGCCCTTCGCATGCCCCAGTTGGTGGTATTTGTAGGTCAGTCCAGAGGGTGGAGCAAGGCTATCTCGGGTGAGGTTGCTGCCTTATTGGCCCCCATTGGAGTTTTCCTGGTCTCGGTACCTCTCAGCTACCAGCTGGGGTTCACCTCCTGTGGCAACTCCACCTGGTATGGCCGTCCTGCACACACCTGAAGCAAATCCACCCATCCTGGTGCCTCAAGGGCCAGACCAGGAGCTGTATAGCTCGGAGTGGCCACCAAGCATCAGGTGCCTCCCTGGCTGGGAGAGAGGGGGACTCCATGGCCAGCTGCATTGCCCATACCAGGTCCTTCAGGCCCTGGACCTCCTGCAACACTGCCCCCAGGTCCAGTGACCCGATCAGTTTAGGCTGGGCCGACTTCTTTGGCTGTAGGGTGGCGCTGGTGGTGCTGAGTGCTGCCCACAGGGCCCCCACTTCCTGTTGGGCCTTCTCCTCCTTGACCTCATCCAGCAGCTGCTTGACAGAGGGGGGTTCATTCTTCCGAGCCTGCAGCCCGAGGGCAACTATTGTCAGGGGGGAGTGCACTGCCCCCTCAGTATTTGCTCCAACCACATCTGTGCTACTGCGGAAAGAGGGTAGTGCCCAGCTTCATCCAACTTGTGCACCACAGTCTTGACTTGGGTGATGTACTGAGACAGTTTCTTGCCCACCTTTTGGATGGTGCCCCACAGCTGGCTCAACACTGCCTCCCTCTTTTTGACCACCCCAAATGTGCTCCGCAGGATGTTCAAATAGTCCTGGGAGGTGCAGTGGGACTGGCTGGCCCATAGGGACCAGATCACATCTAGTGCCATACTCTGGAGGATCTCCAAGATCCTCTTGCTCTTTTCCTCCCCCGAGCACCCCCAGACCTAGATCATCTGGGCAGCCTGGCTGCTCCAGCAGTGGAAATCATTTTCCCCCGCAAGTGAGGGGAGGGCACATGAGAAGGTGCACAACCTCTTATACTGTTCATGGGCCACCCCCATATAGGGGATTAACCCACCCAGCAGATCCATTGGAGGTGCCCCTCCTCCTGGGAGCAGAGTCCAGATATCATGCAGGGTCTTCCTTTCCTCCTTGAGCCACTCCCCCAGCTAAGTTTCGAAATCCACCTGTTCCTTGGGGGGCCCAAGGGGCCCAGCTCCCCAAGGGCTGGCTGTTGGGTGACCCCTTTTTTAATAGCCCCATGTCTCGTTGGACACCCCCAGGTTGACTTCAGGGGGTGCCTCCACAGAGCCCAAATCCTTTCCCGCCTCCACGGTTATATCCCTACACCCCCAAAGCCTGTTGGTCACCACCCTCGGGAGCTTCAACTCCCCACAGTTAGGCAGGACCCCCTCTAAGATGTTTAATATGTCCTCCTTCCATCGCCCCACTGCCATGTTACACACGAGTAGCATCTTATGGGAGGCCAGTCCTCTATCCCTCTAAGTCATACCAGTCCTCTACATCCTGGAATGCCATTCCCCTGGCCTCCCCCATTAACTCAGTACAAAACTATTACCCAACCACAGGATTAAAAGAATACTAGAGGAATACACCTAGACGTGGGGTAGGGAGATCAACTACAGTCACGTTTGGGCAGTCACGGGGTCAATAAGTTAGAATCTCAGCAGTGCCTCCATTTGTAACAGCCCCCCAACACTCACACTCACCTGGGCTGCCCCGGCGTTCTCGATGGTTCTCACAGCACCTCCCCGAGGGGCCGGGCCTGAGTCCTGACCAGAGTTTCTGTGGTGCCTTGGTGCCTCCACCTGGGACCCTGGTGTCATCTCCTATGGGTAGAAAAGGTTAGAACTTTTCCCCAGGATCAGTAATGGTTTCCCCCTATGACTGCCCGTGTGGACCACCCAGACCCACACTCCCTCTTCACAATGGTCATAACCAAACACAGCAGATAGAAGCAGATGAACAATAAATAACCAGTTTATTATCACACCCTAATACACAGGAGGTCAGGGCTATTCCCTCCAAACCTCCAGAATACCAAACACTCCCTAACACACTCTCCATTCTCCCCTTCGTGCACCTAGACCAGTCACTGTTGGTGGGTACCTCACCATCCCTTAGTCTGCAGGCCTGCTGTATACCATTGGGGCCCTTGCACAATAACACAAGTTCCAAAAAAGGAGATAATTTTGGTGTGGAGTGTGGCTTCCCCCGACCCTCCTGGCACAAGCAACAAAGGTCTTCCTAGGGCTGCAGCTCAGGGTACTCATGGTACCCTTAGGGGATGAAGACACTCGCTGTCCACAGCATGGCATTCCACGAGGGGGAGGCACTGTTCTTCGCCTGTCTGGCCTTTCCAGCTTCATCAGCAGGCCTTTGTATACAGCTGTCACCAGGCAGGCCTGTTCATCCTTCTTCCCTTTGCTCCACTGGTTTCGGCAATGAGGGAGTCACAGTAGCTCAATCCCCCTCGGGGCCTTTTCTGCACTAGCCCCACTTCCCCAGCGTCTCCCCTGGGAGGAACCAATGACCCTAGTGTGGCAGAGTCCCCGAGGCCCATGGTTGAATGTCACTGTGCCTTCCAGTCCTAACAGTCAGCCCCAGTGCCTTCAGGGAAAACACCTGTGGGTCTTTCCTGCACAGCTACAGCTGCTGTCCGTTTCCCTCACTGTCCTTGCTTGCAGTTTGTGGAGAGTGAGGGCTAGAGAGGTACAGCCCGAAAGCCCCTATCAGGCAGGGAACCTATTCAGCTCTGGTCTCTCGTTGGGGGCCTGGAGTTTCTCTTCTACAGGCTCCCTCTCCCTCCTCCCAGTTGGCTCTCCTTTCTTTTCTCTGTCCCCTTTGTCCGCTTCCAGTTTCACACCAGTCCCTGCCTTTTAAACCCTCAGCTCCTGTCCCCTTCCCATTGGCTGCCAGCCCCCACGTGACCACCCTGCTGCCTGTGGGAAATTTCCCAGCAGCCCTAGGTTACCTGGAGGCATGGGGGCCACCATCTTTGTTTTCCCCCCAGCCAGGAGGACCCCAGGGCCCCCCCGAAGTGATTTAGCCCACAAAGCGGGCTGAACTGTTCAAATATCATGACCGGAGCATGTCCGGTAACGAGGGGCCTTTTCCCCGGTCCCGCTGCTCACCTGAGGACCCGTGGAAACTTTTTTGTTCCAGGCGGCCACATGGCCGCAGGCAGAAAGGGGGCAGTCCCCGCGCATGCACAAAGCGAGTGGGACCTCCATGCTGAACCAACCCTAGTGCTTTGCCGGTCATGTGGCCCCGAGCCCCTGCTAGCATCTCTCTGAACTCAGGACCAGTCGACTCCCCACCCAATGGCATGGAAGATCCCACCCCAGCTGCATGTGGCCTGAATGGGTCGGGAACCTGTGACGGGAGCAGCATCGCTGGTCTGGGAGGTCTGTGGGTGCGACTTCCAACAGGATCCCCGGACACACAGTGCATATAGCCCCCACAGCAGGTAAGCCTGTATTAGGGGGCTTACATTGTAATCTTGTCACACCATCTGGCTGCAACTGCTTGTGAAAGTTAAATGTTTGAAAAAGTATATGGCCTCCCTTCCCAGCCAAAGCCAGATTTTTCTAAGCACTAGCTGTTGTTATTCTAAATGTGTGACAATTTTTTTTGTAAAGTGCTGTCACTGGATGATAACAAAGCCAATACAACTTTGAAGGACTTGGGTCTAATTCACATAATTCCCAGAGGTATTCAGGGAAAATTCCAGCTGATCAAATGACTACCCCCAGGGGCATAAAAAAGAGTCACAAACACATGGAACAGAACACCAGGAACCATCAGAAAACAAAAACACAATGCACAACATGTGTTTTTATAATCTTTGCATTTAGTTTTCATTTAAAAGCCCCAGGGGGAAGAAAGGCAGAGAGTGTTTGGTTGATGATCCCGGGTGCTCCCAGATCTACAGGGATTCCTGTATTTTAAGGGATTTTTACTACAAAAACGGGATACGGGAAGGAAATCTTTTATTTTTAAAATATCAGGGGAAATGGACAAAACACTACGGGAAAATGCCCACTATGAATCTCATGGCTGCCAAGATCCAGACAGAGCCCTCCAATTGGTGCTCAGTTTGCTGACTCAGTTTGCTGAATATTAGACTTGATTCTCTCAAATGGAGATGGAGAGAGGATCACAGATGTAGAAGTGGGTAGCCATCTGGGAACTAGCGACCATCGAACAGTATGGTTCACAATAAACACAGCAATAGAGTCAAGCCATACAAAGACAAAAGTACTGGACTTTAGGAGGGCTGACTTTGCCAAAATGGGTGAGTGCCTAAGGAATGCACTAGCAAATGGGCAGGAAGGAGGGGTGGAAGAACAATGGGGAATAATAAAACTGCCATCACAGAGGTAATGAGCCTTTGTGTGAAGCAAATAAACAAAAACAAAGCGATGTAAGAAACCACTATGGTTCTCAAAGGAAGTGGCAGTGAAGGTTCAAGAAAGAAAGCATTCAGGAAGTACAAGGAATCATGAAGGAGCAGGACAGAGAACTGTATCAGTTAAAACAAAGGAGGCTGGGAAGGCAGTCAGAACAGCAAAGGCCCAAACGAGGAAAAGATAGCCAACTCGGTTAAGAAGGGGATAAAACCTTTATAGGTACATCAGGAGGCGAAGGAAGACCAAGGGAGGGATAGTGAGGAGGCTTAATAAAGGGGAGGAGGGTGGGCAGAGGAGACTGTGAAAAGGCAGAGATACTAAACAAATATTTTTGCTCAGTATTTACAAATGAAAGGGGAGGTACATAAAACAAACAGTAGAAACACTCTGGATACAGAAGTTGATACCAGCCATTTACAGAAGAAAAGGTTCTGAAAGAACTCTTAAAACTGAAGGTGGACAAAGCAATGGGGCCTGATGAGATTCATCCCAGAATTCTAAAATAACTAAGGGTAGAACTAGTGACACCACTGACTACCCTTTTAACAAATCATGGAGGATGGGGTGGTACCGAGGACTGGAGGAGGGCAGATGTGATTCCTTCACAAAAGTGGGAGCAAGGCAGAAGCAGGAAACTGCAGACCTGTTAGTTTAACCTCAGTGATAGGAAAATGATGGAATCACTTCTGAAGTAAAGAATTGTGAGTATCTAGAGGCCAGAGGGCACAGGACCCTAGGCAGCATGGATTCTGGCCGGAAGGTCATGACAGATGAATCTGATAGATTTCTTTGACTGGGTGACCAAAGTAGTAGATCAGGGAGGGCTGTGGACATGGCCTACCTAGACTTTAGCAAGGCATTTGACACAGTTCCACACAAAGATTAATATACAAGTTAGCCAGCCTGGGAGTGGTCCCAAGATAACAGCCTGGGTAAAGAATTGGCTGGAGAATAGGACACAGAGAGTAATAGTAAATGGAGTCCACTCAGAAGAAAGGAGGGTTACTAGTGGGGTACGCAGGAGTTCAGTATTAGGACGGTCCTCTTCAATGTCTTTATAGCGACATTGCAGAAGGACTGGAAGGAAAAATATGTCTCTTTGCAGATGACACAAAGATCTGCAACAGAGTTGATGCACAGGGTGGGGTGGAAAGGATGAGAAGGGACTTGGCAAGGTTAGAGGAATGGTCAAATGTATGGCAGCTTAGATTCAATGCTAAGAAGTGCAAGGTAATGCACCGGAAACAAAAACCAGGGAAGATACACAATGGGGGGTGAGATACTAACAACAACAAAATGGAAAGGGACCTGGGGTAGTCATATCAGATGACCTAAGGTGGGCAAGCAATGTGAGAGGGCAGCAAGGAGGGCTGGGGATACTGGGATGCATAGGAGAGGCATCACCAGTAGAAAACAGGAGATTATTATCCCTCTGTACAGACAGCTGGTGAGATCCCATCTGGAGTACTGTGTGCAGTTCTAGAGACCCAATCTCCGCAAAGACATAGACAGGATGGAATCTGTCCAGAAGAGGGCAACTAAAATGATGCAGGGTCTGCACCGGAAGACATATGAAGAGAGGTGAAAGGAGCTTAATATGTATAGCCTCGAGGAAAGGAGGGAGAGGGGGGACATGATAGAAACTTTCAAGTACCTCAAGGAATCAACAAAGTCCAAGAGGGTAGCATCTTTCAAAAAGAGGTGTGCAAGAACAAGAGGCACAATTTGAAGATAGAGGGGGCAGCTCAGAGGTAATTTAAGGAAGTATTTTTCACAGAGAGGGTTGTGGATGCATGGAGATGGCCTTCGGAGGAGTTGTGGAGTCAAAATCATGGTGGAATTCAAGCATGCATGGGACAGTCATAAGACAATTCTAGGGGGTGGGGGTAGGAAGAAGTAGGCTGCTGGTTAACTAGGATATGCAGCTTATCCAGTAGGTCGGGAAATGAGCAGACTGGGTGGGCCAAGCGGTCCTTATCTGCCATCAAATTCTATGTTTCTATGACTTTGCTACACTAAGTAATTCTGTTGGTCCATTTGCAGCCTGTGTTTCTCTGGGGTAGTAAGGTAATGTATTGGCAGTTCATCTTTTTGAGGATGAATTCAGATCTTCTGATCAAGAACCAGTGAGCTGCTGCATGATCCAAACACCTGTCATGTGGCCCCACTCAAAACAGCAACACCGTTGAGTCAGCCGAGCTGCATTTGAAATGCCACTGTTCTGGACTAGCAGAGCCTAAGCCACTGAAGGTAAACTAGCCTTCTTGTGGGCAGCCTCAGGTTAGTCTATTTTAAACTCATTTTAAGTGCAAAATGAGTCAGACAAAAGACTGACCACTTGATGGTGTTATGCTTTGGGGGGGGGGTGCAAGAAAGAGTGCTTAAGTGTTGCTTGAGGGAAGCAGCGCCCTGAACCACCAAGGCAAACAAACCTTCTGTTTTGCAAATTTGTCTGTTTTAAACACATGAAGTGCAAAAAGCAAGCCAGACAAGAGACTCGATGGCGGTGGGCTTTAAAGGGTGACGGGGACACAAAGAGTGCTTAAGTGCTACTTGGCTTGTTTGGTGCACAGAGCAAAGTTGTGTTTTTAAAAAGATCACTAAGGCAGCACTTCTTCTGACCAACCTAGAGGCTGAGGTTATTTGAAAAAAAATTAGATAATGTTTCTATTTAATTGTGTGCCTAGGAAAGGTATGGGGGCGTCTTCATCAAGATAAGCAGGAGTTATGAATTATATGTGTGAGATCAGAAGGGACCTATAGACCCTGGTCTGGCCTAAGGTTAGTAAAATAAATGAAAAAAAGGGAATATTTGTTTTTACCTCAGAGTTTGGTGCACAAATCTGTGTGTGTGTGTAGGGGGGATGCTTAAGCATGCTAATGAAAAACACAACAATACACTGAAACAATGTTTATTAATGGAGCGCTACAGGTACACAGAGCTGTAGGCCCAATGCATGACTGGTGTGGAGTGGTTGTACGCATATCTAGAAGCGAGTAGCTACTTCACCCTCATGCCCCAGATATGGCATGCGAGAGGAGCATGAACCACTGCACCCAATCCCGTGTCTGCAGACAGCTCTGCGATGGGGACATTCCGTGTGCGTGCCAGCACTACGTGTATTCACTAACCCGCATGGCCGCATGGGTGCAGAAGGTGGTGCAGGGTACAGTAGGGAGACCCTGCCATAACCCACCGCATGCCCACATGAACACAGGCATTCAGTCACTGGGGGACCAAGACAGGGCACACTGTGCTGCTCCCGACTGCTGGGCAGCAGGAGGTGGCAGGGGCAACTGGATGGGTGAGCGCCCAGAAAGTTTATGTGAGGCAGCACTGGGACTGGAGGGTGCCACACTGATCGGGTGTGTGCTATCAGCATGCACAGCCCCAGACCCATGCCACCCCTCATGTGGGATCACTATGGGTCCCGGGGACATCCATTGGATGTCTGCCTGGAACAACTCCTCCCGGCCACCCTGCAGAGTCCTGTGCATTGGGGAGGACCCCTGAATAGGTGGTCTGCATTGGTGAATGCCAGTATGGGCACACCTGGCCGGGGCTGCAGGGGCGAGGGTGGAGTATGCACATTTTGTGCATCCCTATGCCCCTTTCATGCATTATATACATAGATACATAGACAGTGTCGGCAGATAAGGGCCTATGGCCCACTCAGTCTGCCCATTTCAGCTTGTAAGTTCAGTTTGTTTTCCTAGAAGTCTGTTGCACCTTACCCCTGACCTCCAGAATTCCTTTATGTCTATCCCATGCATTCTTAAATCCCGTGATTGTTTCAGCCCCACCACTTCCTCTGGCAGGGTGTTCACTTGTCCACCACCCGTTCTGTGAAGAAATTCTTTCTCATGTTTCCTCTGAATCAGTCCTCCTCCAACTTCATCCCATGCCCTCTAGTCCTGGAACATCTTTTTAGCTTAGAAATAGTGTTTTCCTGCACCCTGTTCCTCCCTGAAGATACTTGTATGTCTCTATCATGTCCCTCTCTCCCTCCTCTCCTCCAGGAGTACATGTTCAGTTCCTTCAACCTGTCTTCATAGGACTTGTGATGCAATCCATGCACCATCTTTGTTGCCCTCCTCTGAACCTTCTCTACCCTGTCTGTGTCCTTACGTAGGTATGGTCTCCAGAACTGTACACTGTACTCCAGGTGGGGCCTCACTAGTGTCTTGTATAGCGGAATTATGACCTCCCTTTTCCTGCTGGTAATGCCCCTGCCTATACATCCCAGCATCCTATTTGCTTTACCTGCTGCCTTGTCACACTGTTTCCCTACCTTGAGGTCATCAGAGATGATAACCCCAAGATCCCTTTCCTGCTTGGTGGATGCTATATCCTCACCCCCAACTGATATATTGTGCCAGGGTTTTTGTGCCCCATATGCATTATCTTGCACTTCTTTGCATTGAATTTCAACTGCCAAACCCCTGACCATTCTTCAAGTTTCTGCAGGTCGCTTCTCATTCTGTCTACACCCTCTGTGTGTCTACTCTGTTACAGAGCTTTGTGTCATCAGCGAACAGTGAAATTCTGCCTTCTAGGTCCTGCGCCATGTCACTGATGAATATGTTGAATAGGACCGGTCCCAGCAATGATCCCTGTGGTACCCACTGGTCACTCTTCCTCTGTGGAGTGATAGCCATTTACCACCACCCTCTGTGTCCTGCCACCCAGCCAGTTACCTACCCACCACACTACTGTCCTGCCCACACCCATATTCCCCAGTTTGTGTAATAGTCTTCTATGTGGCACAGTGTCAAAGGCCTTGCTGAAGTCCAGATAGGCCATGTCCACTGCCCTCCCCTGATCCACCTCCCTAGTCACCCAGTCAAAAAATTCAATGAGGTTGGTCTGACATGACCTCCCCCTGGTGAAACCATGCTGCCTTGGGTCCTGTAGTCCATTGACAACCAGATGTTCCACAATCTCTCCTTCAGTAGTGCTTCCATGATCTTCCCCACTACCAGGTGAGGCTGACTGGTCTGTAGTTCCTGCTTCCTCTTTGTTCCCACTTTTGTATAAAGGGACCACATCTGCTGTCCTCAGTCTTTGGGTACCTTCCGTTTCCAGTGATCAGCTAAACAGGATAGCCAGAGGTTCAGCCACCACCTCTCTTAGTTCTTTAAGGACCCTGGGGTGCACCCCATCTGGCCCCATTGCTTTATCAACTCTTATTACTTCCAGTTCCTTCATTCATTGTGAGCAGAACACAAAATGTATCAGTCTGTGATTAAGGGGCAAATTTGAAGTTAAGGCATTTCATACTATAAATAGAATACTGCATAAAGGACCATACTATTACAAAGTTATAATACCTTCGGGAGGTTCTGGAGACATGTGAACCTTGAAAACTGAGCTTTATATGTTCCAACATGTTCACAGAACCTCAAGATGGTATTATATTGTTACATATAAAGTTCTTATAGTTGTAAAGTTGTTATGTGATACGTTGTAGGTGATTTTTTATATTTAAAATAAATAAGAACACAAAAAACAGCCTGAACATTTGTTCTACTGATTTTATTGACTGGCATGATGACACCAATTGCGCATACATTTGATTTGTGCATACAGGAAAATCTACAGGAATTTCATCCCAGTTTTACAGGGAGCATACAGGAAAATTAGAGTGCACTACAGGAAAATGCTTTGCCCGATCTGGGAGCACTGGATCCCTAATCAAGAGAAAGGAGCAGACCAGGGACACAGCGGCCTTAAAGCCCTTTGTTCTACTTTGGCACCATTTTGTGCCAGGGGGGTAGGGCCAGGGAACAAAGGCACCAGAGAAAACCATTGTGAGCGAAGGGCTAGCAGCGAGATTCCTGGCCCTCATACTTATTTATTGAAGGGCGGGGCTGGGTATGGTCATACACAAAGCAGTGCCTCATTAATATTCATGAGGGAGCATGGCCAGGAAGGAGGGTCCTATACAACCAGGCATAGGGGTGGATATTAATATTAATGAAGGCGGTTGGCTTAGCAGGGTCAGCTAGAGAAAGGAAGATCCTCATAGGCACAGCACCCTCCAAGAAGAGGGGAATTATCTGCTGGCCCTAGGTTGCCCACTGAGTTATGTGAATGTACCTTGAGCCCCACCCAACCCGAACTGTGCTGTAGCTTGTCTGGTGCCTCCTAGAAACTGAACCCTTTTCCAATAGCTAGACTGTCTGCATAAAATTCAAATTGTCTGCCTAAAATCCAAACTGTTTGCCAAAAAACAAACTGTTTGCTTGCAACCTAAATAGTGTCATTGAGCTGCGTCCTTTGTGTACTTGATGTCCAGCTTTGCCTTTGTTGCCAAGACCAGTTTCTTCAGCCCCTGATATCAACCTAGGGAGGTCCCTGGCCACTCCTTTATCTTCAGCAGACCTGTCTCCAGTGACATCGACCTGCTTTGAAGCTCCACCACAGTGTTCGAGCATCAGTCCTGCAATGGTAAGTTGTAGAGAGCCACTAGTTAGGTATCCAGAAGTGAGGCCGCTTAGGAGCCACCCCAGCTCAAGAGTGAGAGACCACAGTTAGCGTCATGCATGACCCTTTTATTATTTTTTTACCCATCTGCAAGTGTATGCGTACCAGTACTGCTCCATAGGGGCCACCCAAGGATCAAATTGCCAGCAGTTTTCATGTGGGGAGGTAGCCTAGGTGCTGGGAAACTGCCAGTGGTCATTGCTAGGGATCATCCCTAGAACCATCTGCTCAACTGGGGGACTTCAGCTTCTTGCTGGAATTCTTAAGGAGTTACAAATACCATTCCACTCCTTCGGCCCCCTACATCTATACCTTGGGTTATGCACAAAGTTGTTGCAACACTTGTAGCTAGTCTAGACAGCAGAAGCCAGGTTGGTTGCTGGGACCTCTTGTTTTAAGTATATTAAGTCAGTTCTCAGTGCTCTTCACTGGTTAGCAGTGTGGTGGTGTATCAACTTCAAGGTCTGCTTGCAAATCTCCAAGAGCCTGCACAGTCTGGGTCCAGGATACCTAAAAGACTTCCCGACACCATACATTCCTGCCTGCCCCCTCCAGTCAGCAGAGGCAGACCTCTTGTTTGTACCAAGATCTTGTTTGAAATCCTCGGGAGATAGGGCATTCAGAGTGGCTGCCCTGATTCATTGGAGCACCCTTCCCCAGGAGGAGAAGGGTGCTCCTTTATTGGCCATGTTCAAATCATGTTTGAAAACTCACTTGTTTACACTGAATTTCAGGCCTGGTGCTTCTGTGTAAAGTTTCTCCTGCTGTTTTATATTCTCTATTATATACATTGAGTTTATTTTAATTTTATTTTATTGAATTTGCTGTGTATACTGTGAGACTCCCAGAGCCCCTGGGATTGGGTACCATACAGATAAAATTGCCTTGCCTTGCCTTTACACCTTTCTGTACACAGCAAGCTCCCTGTACCCTATTTGTAAAAAAATGTCTAAAAAATGTATTTTGATTTTTCATTTACTCTGCATTTTTGCCTGATTCATGATGCATAGTTCTTAATTCCTCTACAGCAGCCTCATTAGGTCCATTCTATCATACTAGACACCAGCAGAGCAGGCCTGTTGGTCTATCAAGTCTGCTCGTGCATCAGCACCCTGATTGGGTACCGTAGCCCTCTATCTGTCTCCTTCCACTGTTACTCCAACCCCCCAGTCCTGCCCCTCCCAGGGAAACTAGCCTCTGCTTTATCCCTTGCCTATACCTGTCCCACCCTCTCTTGAATCCCTCCACCGTAGCTGCCTGTACCAGCTCCCCGGGCAGCACATTCCACAGTTCCACCACTCTCTCTGTGAAGTACCTCCTCCTCCTTTCCCCCCTAATCCTACAACCCTCAATCTTCCAACTATGTCCTCTGGTGATTCCACCCTCCTTCAGTCCCTCCTCTCCTCCAGCAAGAACAGGTTCAGCTCCCCTAGTCGTTCCTAGTATGTCATAACCCCCAGGCCCCAGATCATTCTGGTTGCTCTCCTCTGAACCCTCTCCAGGAGTTGGATGTCCCTCCTTAGGTGTGGCCTCCAGAACTGCACACAGTACTCAAGATGTGGTCTAACCAGGCTGTTGTACAGTGGCAAAATCACCTCCCTGTCCCTTGAGGTAATCCTCCTAGCGATGCATCCCAGCATCCTATTTGCCCTGACCGCAGCCCTCCTGCACTGTTCTGAACTATTCATGTTAACATCCACCAAGACTCCTAGGTCTCTTTCCCCTGCCTTGGCCTGCAACTCATCCCCTCAGGGTATACACATAGTTGGGGTTTTCCCACCCTAGGTGTAGCACCTTGCACTTGAAGGAGTTAAATTTCAATTTTCAGGTGCAGGATCACCTATCCAGAGTATCCAAGTCCTCTTGTAGGGCCAATCTCCCCTTCCTCCACTTCACCACCACCCCCAGCTTAGAGTAATCCACAAAGAGACTCATTTCACACCCGATACCTTCCCTGATATTGGAGATGTAGGCATTAAACAGGAGTGACCCCAGGACTGATCCCTCTGGGACCCCACTTATGACCTCCCTAGGAGATGAGACCTCCCCTCCAACCACTACCCACTGAGTGCAACCTGAAAATCACTTTCCAATCCACCTAACCGTCAATGGGTCTACCCCCATCCTCCCCAGCTTCTCCCTTAGGTCAATGTGAGGGACCGAATCAAATGCCTTGCTGAAGTCCAGGAACCGTACATCCACTGGTCTCCCCCTGTTGAGTGCTGATGTCACCCACTCATAGAACTCTACAAGGTTTGTTTGACATGATCTACCTGTCACAAACCCCTGCTGCCAGTCATCCAGGTAACTCATCTCCTCCAAGAAACCTCCCAGCCGTTCCTTAAGTATGCTTTCCATTACCTTCCCCACCACTGACATCAAACTGACAGGTCTATAGTTTCCTGGCTCTTCTCTTGATCCTCCTTCATGGATGTGCACAACATGTGCCTGCTTCCAATCCCTTGACATCTACCCTGTCTGGAGTGAGAAGTTAAAGAGATCCGCCAATGGTGCAGGCAAAACATCTGCCAACTCCCTCAGTACTCTGGAATGAATAGCATCAGGCCCCAGAGATTTATCCTCTTTTAAGGACTGGAGGGCTTCCCACACCTGACCGATAGGAATATCAGCATCTGTCCCCTCTCCCATTCAGAAGAACCAGCCTGATGTCTCACCCCTTGCCTACCTCCCCCAGTGGCTTGTTCTTCAGCAGATACCCCAACAGTGAGGTCTGCTGCACCTTCTGTGTCCTTCAACCCCTTTTTTGGAAGTTCCCCAGCCTCCTCCCTAGTGAACACTGAGGCAAAGTAGTCATTCAGTACCTCCGCCTGCTCTCCAGCCCCTTCCACCCACCCCCAGCTGTCCTCAACCTACTGAGCTGGCCCTTGACCTCCCTCTGCTCACCAATATATCTAAAGAACCCCTATTGCTATAGGCTATATTGCTTTAGAAAATGGGC
Organism: Neoceratodus forsteri; assembly: GCA_016271365.2. Classification (NCBI taxonomy): domain Eukaryota; kingdom Metazoa; phylum Chordata; order Ceratodontiformes; family Ceratodontidae; genus Neoceratodus; species Neoceratodus forsteri. The sequence continues at coordinate 807,759,053 of CM057451.1, read as the reverse complement.
TTTTTATTTCCTGGCATCTGATTGGCTGGTGCCCTTGCCAAGGGGGTACATTAACTTTCAATAGATGCCCAGGAAATAAAAAGTACCAGCCTTAGTGCCCCATCACCCACTCATGTACCCCTTCGCCCAGTCTGCATCCTGACTGGCTGAAAACACACAATTTAATTTTAAATCACCGCCATTTTTACTCTCCCTTAGCGAGAGATACTGGCCCTCAATGCTATGCAGTTCACTACCAGGTACCGCACCAATCTGTCACACAACCTCAGCGGGGCTCCTTTCAGTCACATTTTTTTTTCTTGTGTACCGTATCCTCTTAAGCAATTATCTGTGACTCTCAATACCTGAGCTATCCCTCCAGCTTACCTCTCAGCACACGAGAAAACTGTACTGGATACTGAGCAAGACAGCACCCCCAAGCGATTTCTCAGTTTCCGTTAGCTTTTCAAATAAAAAACAACATACACTAGCCACACAAAAAAAAATAAACCAACAAAAGCAAAGCTCTCCAACCGATCAGCTTCATGGAACCGCCTGTAATCAGTGCGGTTTTGAAATGTGCAGCGCGTGCATGCCTTTCCAAACCTAAACCAAAACTTCCCTTCCTCCTCTCCCAGCTCATTTCTACTGTCCGTTTACACTCTTCTGCACACTAGAAACATAACCAGCCCCCAATACCCTATACAGAAGTGCCGAACCACAAGACCACGGAGATGACCAAGAAGCACAGAATCCTTCGGCTCCCCAAAACTAAGCAACTCCTGCCGGTTTCAAACAGAAAAGGAAACAACCAGGCGGCACAAGGGCACCTTCCTGAACAACCCAAACCAATCACAATGACAAAGACTCACTCCAGGAGATTGAAGGCATCGACCGTAAGTCCACCATCCGGGAAAAGCAATCACACTTCCTCGGCAAGAAGATAATAAAAACGCAACAGCTCCTACAAACCCCTGAGAGCCCAGCAGCTAGGAGACAAAACAAGCACAAAGCGGGCGGCTCTGAGCATGTCCTTGCGAAAAACAACAGCGCCTTTCGCTCAGTATAGCAGCTTAGGTGACAACACGCACGCTCACCATGCGCTAAAGTAAAAATAAAACAAAAAGTAATAGTGTCATGCAACTGGGGGACACAACAGATTGTTTACCAAGTGAAGCACAGAAACCACCGCTAATAACTTCCGGATTAGCGATCCCCGTTTGTACTCACTTATTACTGGCACCTTTTGAACCTGCGATAAAACACAGTTTCTCCTCTCCAGTTTCGGAAACTTGATGTCTTATTTTAGATGATGGGGGGTAGGAGAACAGAATGGCTCTGTCACCAGAATGAGTGTGTGTGTGTGTGTGGGGGGAGGGGTTAGGAGATAGAACAACACATAAAATGAGGGACTACTTTATGAAACAAAAGTTAATTATTTGATATTTCTATTTATGTTCAGTCATTTCATTAGTTATTTCACAACCTAACAAAATGTACAATATGCCCATTTTCTAAGCGTAATAATACCCACTCAGGGTGGGCGGTATTGTGCTATACCGGACCTTCCAGGGCTATAAGGCCCTCCGCCGCGGTGTCGGGCCTCACACGCCCCTGGCCGGTCCGGTATAGCACAATACCGCCCATCCTGTTGGGTATTATTGCTTACATATTGTACCAGGCTGAGTTATGTTATGTTTACTATTTCTGTCACTACAGATACAGGAGGATGTTTTCAAGGTAAAAGGGAATGCCTTGTTGTTGCTTGCTGCTGGAAGACTGTCTGTTTCCTGAGTAAATAATGGATTTATTCATTGGCTTTTACTTTCTTTAAAACCAGGAAGTCTTTTTTTGTTTACTACCTTTGTCTGTCTATTTTGAGTATTGCTTATTTATCACCATTTTCACAGCAACACGTTTGCACTTCCTCACACACCATTGTTAGCAAGGACACACCATACAATTTCCATACCTGTACTGTTTAGCTAATGGTATTTGAGTACCTTTGTGGAGCACTACTGCAGCAACACCGAACCTTACTTCCCAACCTGGAAGTCTTCATTGGCTAATGTTGCCATGGTATGTGTTGCAGCCTCAGGTTTCTGTCCCTGACAAGTATTGCATTCAGGACCGGCATTTGGCACACACAAATCATGCGACCACAGCACAGCCAGGGCACATGGGGGCTGAATATACAATGCACTTTTGAGAAATGTGGGGAGGCAAGATTTTTACAGTATGGTGCAAGCAGGTTCAGTTTGATGCTGGACTTTCTGTTTGGTCACAGAAGTAGTGAAAGCCTCATTAAAATACATAACTAGTGTGCTCACAAACTGCGTGACACAGCAGGTGGTGACACAGCCAATCATAGAATTAACATATAAAGGGCAGATAAGGACCGCAAGGCCCATCCAGTCTGCCCATTATTTCTACCTTATGAATGTGCCATAGGCCTTTAGTCTGTCAATGGCCTATCTATTCATACTCATCTGTATTGCTCCCTTATGTCTATCCCATGCCTGTTTGAAGACCTGTTCTGTATTCATTTCCACCACTCCTGAGGTAGGCCGTTCCATGCATCTGCCACGCTTCCTGTGAAAAAGAACTTCCTCACATTACCCCTTAATTGGCCTCCCTCTAATCTCATGCTGTGTCCTCTTGTCCTGCTATTTTTCTTATATTGAAACATGTTAGACTCTTTCATCTTGTTAATGCCTTTAAGATGTTTGAATGTTTCGATCATATCACCTCTTGCCCTCCCTTGCTCTAGGGTATACATACTGAGCTCCGTTAATCTGTCCTCATATGTTTTCTGATGCAGTCTGTGCACCATTTTGGTTGCCCTTCTCTGGACTGTCTAAATTTTGTTAATGTCGTTATGCAGGTGTTGCCTCCAGTACTGCATGCAGTACTCCAGATGGGGCCTAACCAGTGTCTTGTAAAGAGGGATTATTACCTCCCTCTTACAACGCGTGATACCCCTACTAATACACCCCAACATCCTGCTAGCCTTACCTACTGCTTTATTGGTCTGCTTGGATGATTTCAGGTCATCTGTGATGATGATGCCCATGTCTCTTTCTTCCCTTGTGATTGCCAGCATCTCCCTTATCAACCTATAGGTGGCTTCAGGGTTTCTCTTCCCTATGTGTATTCTTTGTGTTAAACCCCATTTGTCACTCTTCCAACTATTTTGCCAGTTTATCCAGATCTCTTCTCATTTTGCCCACCCCATCTGGATCATCTACTCTGCTGCAGATCTTGGTGTCATCTGCAAACAGACAAACCTTACCCTCCTATCCATCTGCAATGTCACTGATGAAGATATGGAAAAGGACTGGCCCCAGGACTGGTCCCTGAGGTTCCCCATTTCTGATTGCATACCATTTACCACCATTCGCTGTTTTCTGCCTGCCAACCAGTTTGCCACCCAGTTGACCAACTTCTGACCCACCCCGAGCCTACCCAGCTTATTAATCAATCTTCTATGTGGAACAGTATCGAAAGCTTTCCTGAAGTCAAGATAGGTGACATCAACTGCTCCCCCTTGGTCCACCATTCTGGTTACCCAGTCAAAAAATCTATGAGATTAGTTTGACAGGAACATCTTGTTGTAAACCCATGCTGTCTTGGATCCTGTGCGCCTATGGATACCAGGTGTTGCACTATCCTTTCCTTAAGGAGTGCCTCCATAATCTTGCCCACTACTGAGGTAAGACTGACTGGTCTGTAGTTCCCTGCCTCCTCCCTGCTATCACTCTTATGGAGTGGGATCACTTGAGCCCTTCTCCAGTCTTCTGGAACCTCTACTGTGCTCAGAGACTCCCTAAACAGTTCTGATAATGGCTCTACTAGTTCCATCCTTAGCTCCATTAGTACCCTTGGATGAATGCCATCAGGTCCATTGCCTTATCCACCCTGAGCTTTGTGAACTCTTGTAAGACCCTTTCTTTTGTGAAGGGACTAGTGCACAACTCACTCCCCCCTGTGTCCATGGTGCTGAGCTGTGGGCCCTGCCCTACCTTCTCCTCAGTAAATACTGAACAGAAGTATCTATTTAGGATAGATGCTTTTCCTTGGTCCTCCTCCACACACTCCCCCTTATCCCCTTTGATCATAGCAATACCCTCTCTGGACTTTCTCCTTTCACTAATGTATCTATAGAAAGTCTTGTCCCCTTCTTTTATTATTGTCCGTGCTAGTGTTTCCTCAGTTTGGGCCTTTGCCTGCCTCACTGCCTTCTCTGCTTCCCTTAGGGAAGTTTGGTAAGCCTCCCTATCTTTGTCCCGCTGCATTCCCTTATATTTCCTAAAGGCCAGTCTTTTGGCTCTGACCTGTTCTGCTACTGTTTTTGAAAACCAAAGTGGTTTCCTCCTTCTTTTGCTCTTGCTTTTCTCTCTAACACAATGGAATGTTGCTTCAAGTATTGCATTCTTAATGCTTGCCCACTTTGCCTGTACCCCTTCATCTGTATTTCTTCTTGCCAGGGCTAGCTTAACTCCGTTGGCCAGCTTATCAAAGTCAGTCACTCTGAAGCCCCATATTTTTGCCATGGAATGGGATGATTTAGTTCTAGTGGCCAAATTGAACCATACCACGTGATGGTCACTGGCCCCCAGGTAACCTTCTACCTAGAGAGCTGTGATCCTTTCCCCATTAGTCAGTACTAGATCTAGGATAGCCCTATCTCTTGTGGGTTGTTCTACCAGTTGTTTGAGGCCCTCCCCCTGCAGGGAATCCACTATGTGTCTAGTTCTGGCGGATGTTCCTTCTGGTATTGACCAATCTGTATTAGGCATGTTGAAGTCTCCCATTAACAGAACCTCCCCTTTAGCTATCATGTTTTGTATATCTTCTAACAATAATGTGTCTATGTCCTCCCCTGGTCTGGAGGCCTGTAGACAATCCCAGTTCGTATGGCTGTCCCATTTCCTGTTTTCAGGGTGACCCAAAGTTCTTCTGGCTCCTTATGTGTATTCTGAATTTCTGTAGCTTTGATATTTTCATTGACATAAAGGGCCATTCCACCCACCCCCAGCCCTTTTGTACCTTGGACTTTCTGAACAGTACATAGCCGGGTATTGAAGTCTCCCAAGTGTGGTTACTGGTGAACCATGTCTGCTAATGGCTACTATGTCTAGTTTAGCCTCTGTCATTGTTGCCTGCAGGTCTGGGACCTTGTTTCCCAGACTGCGGGCATTGTGTGCATGATTTTCCATTGGCCAGATTTCAATGTGTTAGTTGTAGGGCGAGGTCCGGCATTTTCCCTGCACGTCGTATGGGGAGCCGGACCTTTTTCCTTACCTGGTGATGCAAATGAACTACAAACATGCTGAACTCCTGTTTGATCACTAGCTGAGGGAGGAGGGGTGTTCTTCCCATTTGATGTATTGGGTGCTGCACCCCCTCCCCATTTGCTAGTTTAAATATTCTGCAAGGACATCAAACTTCTGCCCCAATGCACTGACTCCCTCCTTAGTCAGATGCAGTCCATCAAATTTAAAATACTTCCGCTCCCCAAACTGTTGCCAGTTACCTACAAATTAGTGTCCTTTTTCCTGGCACCAGCCCTTGAGCCACATGTTTAGCTCCCCTGTCTCCACTTCTCTGACCTTCCATCCATCTGCCCCCCTCTCCCAGATCAGCAAGATCTCAGAGAAGGAGATGTAGGACAAAATGGATGACAGTTTGTCTCCCAGCCTGGTCAGGTGTTCCTTGGTCTCCATAACTGACCAGCTGGCGAGATTATTAGTCCCTATGTGTACCAGGACATTGATGTTTTCTCCTGCTTCCTGCATAATTTTAGCAATGCTTTCAGTGTCTCTCCCTTCTGATGTACCTGGGAGACATCTGACTATTACCCCCCCGGCTGGAAGTAGGTATCAACTCCCCAAATCATGGACTCTCCTATGATCAGAAGTATTTTGGATATCCTTTTTGCTTTTTTTGTTTTGGTCCCTGTTTTGGGAGAGTTTTGTTGTGCTAGCTTCTGTGCTGCAGTGTCCTGCTCTGCAGTGTCCACTGTCCCTTTGTTTGATTTTGAAGACAGAGGCAGATACCTGTTTGTAGTTTTATATGGTTTGTGGAGGTGATACGCTGGACAGCACTGAGTGATGGGGCACCCAATTTGCCCCTTCTAACCACCTGCCAATCTCCTGGACCAACTACCCTCTGCGGTCGAGATGCTTCAGTTGGATGTTGGGGAAATGTCGGGTGGTCCTTATAACATATTTCCCCTGAATATGCAATTTGAGGTGCACAATCTCTACCCATGCTGCCTGGAGCTGAGCCCTTAGATCTCCAATGCTCCAGCATGTAGGACGGCTTCCTAAATCCTGTATAACTGCCCTTTTGAAAAGTGTCCCGGAGTCACGTGATGAGCCGGCTCGGGTAAGACGCGCCTTTCGCTCCTCTGAGCCCCAAGCGTCTATATTAAGCTTAAAGTACCCGATTTTGGTGGCGTTTTGTGATCATCTTTGATTTAGTGTTTGTCTGGAAGCACCGAGTGGTCTGTGGGTGGTGCAAATTTCAGTTTGCAGAGCGGAGAGGAAATACATTGGCAAGCCTGCAGGAGTGAGTCGGGTAGGCCAAGCCCGACCTCAAGTGATTGGATGGAGACCAAGATCGTAGCTCCACTGACGGGCGCCGCCTAGCTCAAGAGGCTGGAAGCCCCACTCCCCGCCGACCTAGAGCAGGGTGAAGTGCTCACTACAGAAGGAGGTTCGAGTCAATACTGAGGACATCAAAGAAATTAAGTCCCTGCTGCAAGGTTTGGTAGTCGACTTTGCCGAAGTGAACCAGGCCACACTCACTGGCCCAAAGCATGAACAACGCAGAGGCCAGGATTACTTCTAAGAAAGAAAAGTCACCACTTTAGACCAGGAGATAGTGGTGCTTTGGAGAAAGGTTAAAAACTAGAGGAAAGGCTGGAAGACCAAGAAGCAAGAAATTGCAGAAATAATTTAATATTAGCGTGGCTACCAGAGATCAGAAGGTCCAGATTGTGTTGCTTTTGTACAAGAGCTGCTTTTGAAAATGTTTGGCCCTTCACCATTTGGGAAGGTACAATCTGGAGCGGGCTCATCACCATTGAGGGAGGCCCCCACCAGGGCTAGACCGAGGTGATAATTATGAGGTTCCTAAATTATAAGGAGAAGTCATATGTACTCCAGATGTTTAAGCAAAGAAGTCATTGCAGTGGAATGGAGCCTCAGTTTGGTTCTTCCAGGATTTGGTTCCAGGGGTCAGAGAGAAGCAAAAAGAATATGGAGATATCAAGAAGAAGCTCTATCTGGCTGGTATAAAATTTCAGCTTCTGTATCTGGCTACGTTAATGGTGAAACTCTCTTTGGGGAAAAGAAATTCTTAACAGCAAAAGACGCATGGGATGGACTCTGTGCTGATCTTCCGGATCTCTTCAAAGGCTCAACCTGAGGATGTCCTCTGTGTGAGGGCAGGTCTCATTCGGACTTATTGGGAGGAAGCTCTTTGGCCATTTAAAGTGCTGGGTTGGATTAAGTAGGCCTCGGCCAGAAAAGGACGCATTTAAATAAAAACTGGGGGTTGTCTCTACGAGGGCCCCTGTGGTGGGGAGGGGGGAAGGGGTGGGTGGTTGGGTGGGGAGGCTGGGAGAGGTCAAGAGGATTCAGGGCTGTCTCAGGGGTAATATGTGGGTTATAAGGGAGCTGTTTTGGGTTGTAAAGGGCCGGGTTTACCTTAGGGTTTGACTAAATAGACTCACTGGGGGAAAGGGATGTAACAAAGAAAGTAGTGGGCTCAGAAATTATTAAGGGTGGGAGCTCCGAGGGAGAGCTATGGACTGCTGCTGGAAGCACTGCCTGAGATTGTTCGACTATTCAACCTGAATGGAAATTGGACTTGCTGTCTATTGCTAGTTTGTTTTGTTTTTTTATGTTTTAGCCCTCTTTGGAGTAATGGAATTTCTCTGGGCAACTTTTTATTAAAGGCTACTGCTCAGATTCTTGGGTTCTGTCAGGGAGCTTGGGGCCACATAGCGGGTTCTTATAAATTAAGTGGAGCTCTGGGGGAAGAGGAAAGTGGTTCATCCACGACTCATTGAGTTATGGTGGGTCGGTCTTGGGACCGGGGAAGTGGGGGAGGGTGGGAGAGGAGAGAGAGTCCCAACCAGGGAAACTGTGGGAGGGGATCCTGGATAGTCTGCGTCCAGGTTTGGTTATCTAGTAGTGCACTAGTTACATGGCAATATATAACATTATTTCCTGGAATGTCAAAGGTCTAGGGACCAAATAAAGATTGACAATCCTGAGGTACATTGGTGACAAGGATCTCACATTGCAGCTCTACAAGAAACTACATTTATTGTCGGACGGGTGGAGTGTTTAAAAAGCGCTGGGTAGGCCAGGTTTATGGGAGAGGGAGAGAGAGAGAGCATCGGGGGTCGCAATTTTAATAAATAGGTCGTGTCCCCTTGAGGTTAATCAGGTGGTAACCCGGCAGGATGGCAGGGAGTTTTGTAAGGGTAACCTACATGGGAAGGAGGTTGTGGTGGCATCTATTTATGGACCAACTCCACGGACCCTGAATTTTTGCCTCTATAGAAGAAAATATTGCAATGTTCCCATCATTGTCACTGATATTAGCAGGTGATTGGAATCTCTGTTTCGACAACAAAAGAGACAGGAGACCTCCTGGTAAGGGCCCTGGATCTAGAGCCCAGGCAGCGCTGACCAGGTTTCTAGAAGTGGCAGGCTTGTGTGACCCAGCTAATTTGTTTGGGGATGGGAGTTCTAAGATGACATTTTATTCAGCGCCTCATAGGGTTCACACTAGGATAGATTTTTTTTTGGTCAACAGGGAGGCGCTAGGGGGGATCAGAGCCTTCTCGACTGAAGGTAGAACTCTCTCCGATCATTCCTTGATTCGGATTCAATGGGAACCAAAGTTGCTTCCTACAAGACCTTTCAGGTGGAGGCTGCAAGATTGGCTATTAACATCAGAAGGGAGAAGGGAAGAGCTTGAGGGAGCCCTGCAGGAAATCATTGGGGTACAAATACCCACACTGACAAATAAGAAATTAGCTTGGCCCACATGTAAATTCCTGTATTCTATGGCTGCTAAAGCGTTTGCTGACAAAGTGAGAGTGATTAGAAAGGCGAAAGAGGAATTTTTTGAGGCTGCTATTAGTTCTCTATCACAACAAGAAGGGACCTCAGAAGAAATAGATATGGAGCTTAAAAGTTTAAGGAGGGATCTCTTGGAGATTCTGTATGGTAAGACTGAATTTTGGCTAAATAAGATTAAGGCTAAATACCTCCTTCAGGGGATGTGCCAGGCGCTTTTAGCTGCGAGGATTAAAGAATGGGAAGCTTCCAGGACTATCAGTTCAATTTTTCATGAGGAGATTAAAGACGGATCCCAGGATATAGCGGAGGCTTTTGCTTCTTTCTTTGAGGAAGTATATCAGAGAATCCCTCAGGGGGACAGGGAGATAAGAGAGTATCTAGAACTATTCAACTTCCAACTTTGGGCCCCACCTGGCTAAGAACCTGGAGGCCCCAATAACTTCCTCTGAGATTATAGAGGTGGTCCGTCTCTCCCTTCAGGGAAATCTCGGGCCTGACGGTTTAACGAAATTTTATCAAACTCATATCCAGTCTATTCTCCCAATTTTAAAGGAATTTTTCATACTATTATGCGGAGGGTATTAACCATCATCCATATACCAAGCATATGTTACATTAATACCTAAACCTGATAAGCCGAGGGATGCCATGGGAAGCTATAGGCCTATATCGCTGATAAATCAAGATATCAAGATACTTACAAAGATACTGGCCAACAGGATAATTAAGGTAGCTCCAAATTTAATCAGCCAGGAACAGGTTGGTTTTATGCGGGCGAGGGCATTAGATGCACTAGGAAACTACACCATATTATAAATTTTGCCTCAGGCTCTGGGATTCCTTGCCCTGATCTCCTAGATGCTGAAAAAGCTTTGACCGAGTCTCCCATTTTTTTTGTTCAGAACAATGGAGAAAATGGGGTTCCCAGAGGGTTTGATTAGGGCATCAAGAACTTGTATGCAGCCTACACGCTAGAATATTATGTAATGGCTATCTTTCAAGAGAATTTCAGTTAAAAATGGTACTCGGCAAGGGTGCCCTTTATCACCGATTTTGTTCAACATCTATTTAGAGCCCCTATTAAGGTCGATCAGCAGGGAGGTCAGGGTCCAGGGAATTGGGATTGGCAACATGGAGCTTAAGTTTTCTGTTTTTGCAGATGACATTTTGCTCCACCTTCAAGATCCAGTTTCTTCTTTTAGTTCTGTTAGGGAACTTATAGAACAGTACGCTAGGGTATCTAACTATAAACTAAACCTTGCTAAAACACAATTCTACCCATGACTCGCATGTATTTAGGGCAGATTTTGCATCCATGGGGGTTCAGTGGAATAAGGATAAGTTAAAATACCTGGGTAGTTGGATCACTGCAGATCAGACAATGGTGCGGATACTAATAGGGGGAATTATTTCGGAGATCTCAAGGGATGTCGTAGCAGGAGCAAGCTGCTCTCTGAACTTGCAGCAAGATTAGGTATTATTAAGATGAACATTCTGCCGAGGTTGTTGTACCGATCTACTTGGCTCCTTATGTCATCCCGCAAAGTGGTTTAAGGTTATTAGGAAATTGGTGTTGGGTTTTCTATGGGTAATAAACCCACTAGGATTAAATATAGAGTCCTGTGTAGGTTCTTGAAGAGGTGGAATCAAATTGCCTGATCTTCAGGCTTACTATGTAGCAGGCCAGTTGGGTCTGATGGCTCAATGGGCAAGGGACCTGGAGGGGGAGAACCAACCGTTTGGTTACAACTGAAAGGAAGTGGTTGAGGGATATAAATTATTCACCTGAATCACTACTATATGCTGGGCCTAAAGCGTGCAATGTAAGACCGAGGAAGGGAACCCTATTAGGAAGTCTCTGGAAGCCTGGTGGGCATTCCTTACCCTGGGGCAAAGAAGCTCTCAGGTCAAATCTCGGGAGCAGCCTATTCTAAGGAACCCCAGTTTGACTATTGGAGGCCAGGTGCTTGGCCAGAGGTGGGTCAGTTATTTGGAAGGTCTTGCTTTGAGAGATATGCAGCAGAATGGGAAAGTTTGGTTGCCACCACAGTGTGAGGCTCTGCCCTTTTTTCAAAGGTTACAGCTCAAGCAAATGATTGTGGGGGTTCGAGGGGGAAAGGGGGAGTTCACAGATAGCTTTCTTTCGTGGGAGTGCCTGCAAGGGGCTGTTAATAGAACTGGATTGCTCTCACGGGTATATAAGCTACTCTTGAACTCCCGTAGTAATAGTGATTTAATTTCTATTGCTTATTGGGATAAAACATTGACTCCTAGGCTTAACTGGAGTTCTATTTGGAAAGCTACTAAATATTTGGTCATCCCCAAGTATAGAATCACACAGACCTTGGTAGTTCATAATTCCTTTTATACACCTGTTAAACTTGCTTCGAGGGGTCTGAGGCCGACTGATCTTTGTTTCAGATGTGAAAAAGTAAGGGGGGACCTGCTACATATCTTATGGAGCTGTGAAAAAATTCATATGTTATGGGACGAGATTAGACAGGGACTTGACCCCAGCCTGGGATATTATGACTATGTTACACCTGAGATTTGTGTATTAGGGGACTACTCCCTTGTTGAGGGTACCGCCCCAAGGTTTCATTTAGCTTTAATGGGATCATTAGTTAAAGCGTTTATTTTAAGCCATTGGAAGGATGGCCAGATATATTTATATGAGCATTGGGTGAAGGATTTACTGAGGTCGCTGGCTAGGATCAAAAACCATCTTATGTCTGAAGGTAGACAGGAGGTGTATGTTAAAAGATGGGCTAGTTTAGAGTCAGCTTACCTATAGCCTGATTTGAGCCTCTGAATAGAGGCCTGTATGTGCTAGGGAAGCTGCTTGCCACATTTGGTGGAGTGGATGTGGCATTAGGGGTTGTCACACTGCTTATTGGGACTTTGTTTCTACTAATCGTTCCCTATAGATTGAAGGTATTATTAGGTGGGATTGAGTAGGGTTTTTATTTAACTGAATGAAACGCAGATTCAGCGAGGAATGATAGTTGGGGATGGTTAATCCCTTGGTTTGGGACTCTCTCTCTCACAGGGGTGCTCTGGATACCAAGGGATTGAGTAGGATTGACTTTAAACTGAGATGCTTGGTGTTCTCTTTTTTCTTTGTTTTTTTCGAAAATGAGGGTGGGTATTTAGTGTAGTGAGATTCTGAGGGTAAGTAGTGTATTATGTACCAGCAATTGCTATTTAGCTAGCTCCTCTGGGTCATTGCTTAACTGTGGGCAAAGTTTTAGGGTGGGTATCCAGTGGCTTTGTAAATAGGGGTTGTATATAGTTTGCACATTCAGTTTTTGGAGTGTGCACCCGGAATTCCGGGTTTATGTGTTTGTATGTCTCACTAATTTTGGAAAATAAATAAATCTTTCCTTTAAAAAAAAAAAAAGAAAAGTGTCCCGCAGTACCTGCAGTTAATAATATCCATTTCAGATGAGTTGTTGGGTTTATAACCAGGTCTGAGTAATTAGAAGGAGGAAAATGAAAGCAAAAGTTTGATTTTTTGTTTTGTTTGTTTTTGTATAACTTGTTATAACAAGTTAAATTACTTACGCCCTTGTAAGTGAGGTCACTGTGTGATACCCTCTGATCCTCCCCTTCCTGTTTTGCCACAGAAATGGCACGACTGTGCTACCCTATAAAAGGTGTAGCATGGGGTGGTTGGGGATGGGGTGGTATAGGCCCTTCCCTGCGAAAAAGAAGAAACACGGACATAAGAAACAAGGCGGTAAAAGTAAAAACAATCAACCAACAACAAATGCAGTAGCCCTGAAAGCTTAGCCTAATGATAGATAAAACTGTAAAACCTCTAGAGCACCACCTGTAACAATTTCACAGAAGATATACCCTGTAAAAAACACTGTGCTACAGAGAAAAATAAAGCAGTAACAGAAGATATACCTTACAAAAAACTATTTGAATCAGAGATTACAACAGTAATCTGTAAGCACGAAACATTAACCAACCTGTAGGTACACCCGTAATAATGCAACAGAAAGTATACCATGCAACAGCAATCTGAATCAGAGAACAATAAAGCAGTAAAATGTTAGCAACAAACAGTAACAAATTCTGTGAGTACAAAAGAAAATAATAACACGTAGTGAATCTGCTTTAGCCAAAAGAAGCCTTAATCTTTTTCCTTGCTCAGATAATGTTGTCCCTTGCTCTGTCCTTACAAGCAAGCCTAGAAGAAAAGAGTTCAGGTGAAGCTAGGTGCCCTTGCCAGCAAACCTAGTCTTCCACCTAATTAAGAATTAATTCTATGCAGCCAATTGAAAGTGGGCACAGTGGGCAGTGCACAACTTTGAAAACTGGTGGTTTGCAATGGCTGCCAAGAGCTGGAGGGCGTGAGTGACATGCCGTGGCTGTTTGTTTATTATTGGAGTCCGGCCTGGGATTCAAGGCAAGGGTCAGGATGTGATACGCCATCTTTGTTATTTCCATTACTGGAGAAAGTTTGAAGTGACTGAGGGAGGAGACCATGCCCTGCCCTTCCCAGAGACCTCCCAAACTGCTTATAGCATTGTATTTATTTATTTAAATGAAAGTTGGTGACTGGGAGAGTCACACTGAACCATGGCTCATTTTCAGGTATGATCCAAGGGAAAAGGAAGGAATATGTTGTTTGAAAGACACTGAGCGCACTGTAACTGGGCTGCACCGAGGCCAGGACCAGGTGATATTCAACAGTGATGCGCCATGGCTCAGCACTGTTGAATATGGCATGGAGGGTACACATACTGCATATGGCGCAGTGGCACTATGCCAACGCAAGACACAGAGAGGGAGCACAGGGATGCGCCAGTGCAAGTGCAGTTGTGCTAGACCCATCACCAGCGATATTCAGCGGCGGGCAAGCAAATGAGGCCATAATACATGTAAGGTGCAAATGGGGCCATGATTAAATTAGAGGTTTGTAAAAACGCTTGCTGAAAATGCTTGTATACGCTTGCAGTTTTTAAAAACGCTTGATTAAAATATAGGTTTAAATGCTGATATACGCTTGCAGTTTTGCAGTGTAAAATGGAGTAGCATCTGACCAGGCCCCTCCTCCTTCCTACCTGGTCCAGTGTATAACCCCTATCTTTTCTGTGTCTCCTCAGCAGGTTGGTCGTGAGGGCCTCGGACTTCAGCCCTTCCTCCCCAGTACCCAGCAAGCTGTCGGACCCATGGAAAGATCCTCCAGTGTGCAGGTACGCAAGCTGCTCCCACAGATGGCAGTTCTCATTGTAAGCCCCATCATTTGTAACTGCGGTCCGCTATGGAGTGAACAGAACAAAGGGACCTTCACACTTGCGCCTTTTTCTCATTATTGTCGGCGCAGCTCTACTGATAGTTTTTACAGACCTTGTATAGCCCTGCATTCTGCTTGTTTGCTGCCTAACTCAGGTGCTGCTTTAAGTCTATTTTGCTTGCTTGCAGGTTATCTTTGGGAAACTTTAAGTTACTTTACCCTAGCCCCTTCGGTTATGACTTAAAATAGTAATCACACCTAATACAATTCATTATTGGCTCTCTTGGCTGTTAAAATGTAGCACAAAGTTCGTTGAACCTCAGGAGCAAACATTTAAAAAACGCATGATTAAATTAGAGGCTTGTAAAATCGCTTGCTGAAAATGCTTGTATACGCTAGCAGTTTTTAAAAACACTTGATTAAAATATAGGTTTAAATGCTGATATACGCTTGCAGTTTTGCAGTGTAAAATGCAGTAGCATCTGACCAGGCCCCTCCTCCTGCCTATCTGGTCCAGTATATAACCCCTACTTTTTCTGTCTCTCCTCAGCGGGTCGGTCGTGTGGGCCTTGGACTTCAGCCCTCCTCCCCACAGTAAGCCGTTGGACCCATGGAAAAATTCTCCAGTGTGCAGCTGGTCAGTCGTGAGGGCCTCGGACTTCAGGCCCCCCAGCACCCAGCAAGCCGTCAGAGCCATGGAAAAATCCTCTGGTGTGCAGCGGATCGGTCATGTGAGCCTCGGAATTCAGCCCACCCCTCCAACCCAGCATGCCATCGGACCCACAGAAAAATTCTCTGGTGTGCAGGTAGACCAAGGTGCTTCCACAGATGGCAGTTCTCTGTGTAAGCCCCATCATTTGTAACCGCGGTCCACTCTGGAGTGAACTAAGCAAAGTGACCTTCATACATGGCACCTTTTTCTCATTATTGACGGTGCAGCTCTACTGATAGTTTTTACAGGCCTTGAATAGCCCTGCATTCTGCTAGTTTGCTGCCTAACTCAGGGGGTGCTTTAAGATTATTTTACTTGCTTACAGGTTATCTTTGGGGAACTTTAAGTTACTTTACCCTAGCCCCTTCGGTTATGACTTAAAATAGTAATCACACCTTATACAATTCATTATCAGTTCTCTTGGCTGTTTAGATGTGGCACAAAGTTCGTTGAACATCAGGACCAAACATTTAAAAAAACGCATGATTAAATTAGAGGCTTGTAAAAACGCTTGCTGAAAATGCTGGTATATGCGTGCAGTTTAAAAAAACTCTTGATTAAGTTTGTTGAACCTCAGGAGCAAACACTTAAAAAACGCATGATTAAATCAGAGGTTTGTAAAATCGCTTGATGAAAATGCTGATATATGCTTGCAGTTTTTAAACACGCTTGATTAAAATATAGGTTTAAATGCTGATATAGGCTTGCAGTTTTGCAGTGTAAAATGGAGTAGTGTCTGACCAGGACCCTTCTCCTGCCTACGTGGTCCAGTATATAACCCATACCTTTTCTGTCTCTCCTCAGCGGGTCGGTCGTGAGAGCTTCGGACTTCAGCCCCCAGCAAGCCATCGGACCCACAGAAAAATCCTCCGGTGTGCAGCGGGTCGGTCGTGAGGGCTTGGACTTCAGCCCCCAGCACCCAGCAAGCCGTCAGACCCACTGGAAAATCCTCTGGTAGGCAGTGGGTCGGTTGTGAGGGCTTTGGACTTTAGCCCTCACCCCTCAGCCCCAGGAAGCCATCGACCGATGGAAAAATCCTCCGGTGTAGCGGTCGGGTCGTGAGGGCCTCGACTTCAGCCCCCCAGCACCCAGCAAGCCATTGGACCCATGGAAAATCCTCCTGTGCAGATATGCCAAGCTGTCCCACGGACGGCAGTTCTCTCTGTAAGCCACATCATTTGTAACTGCGGTCCGCTCTGGAGTGAGCAGAACAAAGGGACCTTCACACTTGGCTCCTTTTTCTCATTATAGTCGGCGCAGCTCTACTGATAGTTTTTACAGACCTTGTATAGCCCTGCATTCTGCGTGTTTGCTGCCTAACTCAGGGGGTGCTTTAAGATTATTTTACTTGCTTACAGGTTATCTTTAGGGAACTTTAAGTTACTTTACCCGTGTCCCTTCAGTTATGACTAAAGTAATCAGACCTTGTACAATTCATTATCAGCTCTCTTGGCTGTTTAGATATAACACAAAGTTCGTTGAACCTCAGGAGCAAACATTTAAAAACGCATTATTAAATTAGAGGTTTGCAAAACGCTTGCTGAAAATGCTGGTATACACTGGCAGTTTAAAAACGCTTGATTAAGTTTGTTGAACCTCAGGCGCAAACATTTCAAAATGCATGATTAAATTAGAGGTTTGTACATAGAAACATAGACTTTGATGGCAGATAAGGACCACTTGGTCTACCCAGTCTGCCCATTTCCCTACCTACTGGATAAGCTGCAGATTTTAGTTAACCAACAGCCTACTTCCTGCCACACCCCACTATAATTGCCTTATGTCTGTCCCATGCATGTTTGAATTCCTCCACTGTTTTAGACCCCACAACCTCTCCAGGAAGGCAGTGCCATGTGTCCACCACCCTCTCCATGAAAAAAAATGTCCTCACATTACCCCTGAACCGTCCCCCCTCTATCTTTAAATATTGCCCCCTTGTTCTTACACATCTCTTTTTCTGAAAGATGCTACCCTCCTGGACTTTGTTGATTCCCTTGAGGTACTTGAACATTTCTATCATGTCCCCCCTGTGCCTCCTTTCATCAAGGGTATACATATTAAGCTCCCTCAGTCTCTCTTCATATGGTTTCTGATGTAGACCCTGCACCATTTTAGTTGCCCTCCTCTGGACTGCTTCCATCCTGTCTATGTCCTTGCATAGATGAGGTCTCCAAAACTGCACACAGTACTCCAGATGGGGTCTCACCAACTGTCTGTACAGAGGGATAACCACTTCCCTTTTTACGTTCGCTTGCGCGCATGCGCAAGGAACGTCTTGGGAGAATGGGACACTTTGGAGGTGTGCCTCCCTTTAATCCCCTGCTCCATTGAGCAGGCAGTGGCAGTCCTGCACCAATCGGATGCGGTGCTGTGTATGACAGCAGTGGTCTTCTCTTCAAAGGCCACCACGCCTCACATACACAGCACCACCCACCCTGCCCCCACAGATCTTTGCTGCCATGCTGGAGCCCACCCCAACGTGGCTCAACATCCCAGCATTGTCTGCCGCACGGGGTGCCCAATCCCCCATCAGCTCCAGGTCCCCCAGCCATCCTTCTGCCACTGCTAGAGCCCACCCCAGCGTGGCAATGTCCTGTCCCGCGTCGTCTGCTGACGGAGGTGCCCATTCCCCCATCGGCTCCACGGCCCCCCCCAGCCATCCTTCTGCCATGCTGGGAGCCCACCCCAGCGTGGCAAATGTCCCACGTCGTTTTTTTTTTTTTAAACCTGTAAATTAAAAACGGTCCCACGGTGTTTCTCCCAGGCCCCCCTCCCACAACCCACACCCACCCACTGCGCACCCCACCTCCCCACCCCCTCACCCCATACTTACCTCTGGAGCTCGGCGGCGATCTTCAGTGGACCGGGCTACGTCTGCACTCTTCAAAGCCGACCGCGAACTGAGGAAATGCCGGTAAGCTGTATAATGGGCTGAATGGGGGTTTTCAACTTATTCATATCTCAGGCATTTTTGGAATTTTGCAAATTTTCAACATGGGGTTTTGGGACCCATTCTCACAGAATGACGTCACTGTCATGGCATTATTCGGGCCCGAAGGTGATTTCACAGTCACTGCGGGAAATACCGCCGTGAGCGCAGGCTGCTGACATCATTCATGAAGAAGTCTAAGCACATATCGATAGTGATACCAAAATAAACTTCATTTTAAGTGTGCATTAGCAGGTTCTCGCAGGCACCATTAAGGATTCGCGAATTTTCAATATTGCACTCCAATGACTTCCAAATACCTAAACAGCACATAGAAGCAAGCAACATTCGGCATTGACAAATGCTTGTACTTCTTGTCACTGATTTTTTAAGCCATGTCCAAGTGCCAAATACCACTGCAAATACCTGCAAGCGAACGTTCGGCATTGACAAATGCTTGTTCTACTTGTGATGCCCCTTCCTATGCATCACAGTATCCCCCTGGCTCTCCCCACTGACTTCTCACATTGCTTACCCACCTTTAGATCATCTGATATGACTACCCCAAGGTCCTTTCCATTTTTGTTGTTGTTAGTACTTCCCTGCTATTGTGTACTTTTCTCCTGGGTTTTTGTTTCCCAGGTGCATTACTTTGCACTTCTTTTGTTGAATCTAAGTTGCCAAATGTCTGACCATTCCTCCAACCTAGCCAAGTCCCTTCTCATCCTTTCTACCCCCTCTTGTGTATCAACTCTGTTACAGATCTTTGTGTCATCTGCAAAGAGGCATACCTTTCCCTCCAGACCCTCTGCAATGTCACCTATAAAGATATTAAATAGGACTGGACCTAGTACTGAGCCCTGAGGTACTCCACTAGTGACCCCCCTTTTTTCGGAATGTGTTCCATTCACTATTACCTTCTGTGTCCTGTTGTACAGCCAGTTTGTTACCCAGACTACCACTCTGGGACCCTCCCAGGCTGGCTAACTGATTATCAATCTTTTGTGCAGGACTGTGTCAAATGCCTTGCTAAACTCTAGGTAGGCCATATCCACAGCCCTCCCTGGTCTATTACTTTGGTCACCCAGTCAAAGAAATCTATTAGACTCGTCTGACATGACCTTCCCGCTGTAAATCCATGCTGCTTTTGGTCCTGTGCCCGCTTGGCCTCTAGGTACTCAACAATTCTTTCTTTCAGAAGTGATTCCATCATTTTCCCTACCACTGAGGTCAAACTTACAGATCTGTAGTTTCCTGCTTCTGCCTTGCTCCCACTTTTGTGAATGGGAATCACATCTGCCCTCCTCCAGTCCTCAGTTACCACCCCTCCCATGATTTGTTAAAAAGTGTGGTCAGTGGTGTCACTAGGTCCTCCCTTAGTTCTTTTAGGATTCTGGGGTGAATCCTGTCAGGCCCCATTGCTTTGTCCACCTTGAGTTTTAGGAGTTCTATCAGGACTCTTTCTTCTGTAAATGGACTGGTGTCAACCCCCCTACCCAGAGTGCTTCTATTGTCTGGTTTAGGTAACTCCTCATCATCTTCTTTTGTGAATACTGAGCAAAAGCATTCATTCAGTAACTCTGCCTTTTCACTGTCTCCTTCTGCCCACCTCCCCTCTCCCTTATTAATCTTCACTATTCCTCTCGTAACCTTTCTATGCTCCCTAATGTACCTATAAAAGGTTTTATCCCCCTTCTTAACTGAATTGACTATTTTTTCCTCGGTTTGGGCTTTTGCTATTCTGACTGCCTTCCCCACTTCTTTCTGCTTTAATTGATACAGTTCCCTGTCGTGCTCCTTCTGTGATTCCTTATACTTTCTGAATGCAACCTTTTTCTCTTTAACCTTCCCTGCCACCTCTTTTGAGAACCATAGTGTTTTTTTAATCATCAAATGATTATAAAATCATTTGATGAAGATGCTGATACACGCTTGCAGTTTTTAAAAACCCTTGATTAAAATATAGGTTTAAATGCTGATATAGGCTTGCAGTTTTGCAGTGTAAAATGGAGAAGCGTCTGACCAGGCCCCTCCTCCTGCCTACCTGGTCCAGTATATAACCCCTAACTTTTCTGTCTCTTCTCAGCGGGTCGGTCATGTGGGCCTCAGACTTCAGTCCTCCCTCCCTCCAGCAAGTCATCGGACCCATGGAAAAATCTTCCAGTGTGCTGCGGGTCATCCGTGAGGGCCTCAGACTTCAGCCCCCACCCAGCACCCGGCAAGCCGCCGGACCCATGGAAAAATCCTCCACTGTGCAGCGGGTTGGTCATGAGGACCTTGGACTTCAGCCCACCTCACCCCTAGCACCCAGCATGCCATCGGACCCACGGAAAAATCCTCCAGTGTGCAGGCGCCTAAGGTGCTCCCCACAGACGGCAGTTCTCTGTGTAAGCCCCATGATTTGTACTCCGTGTAGCAGTCGGTCGTGAGGGCCTGGGACTTCAGCCCCCCAGCACCCAGCAAGCCATCAGACATGTGGAAAACTCCTCCCAGTGTGCAGCGGGTGGGTTGTGAGGTCTCGGACTTCCAGCCCTACCTCCCCTCAGTACCCAACAAACCATCAGACTCATGGAAAAACCTCCGATGTGTGGCGGGTCGGTCATGAGGGCCTGGACTTCAGCCCCCAAACACCCAGCAAGCCGTCAGACCCACGGAAAAATCATCCAGTGTGCAGGTACGCCAGGCTCTCCCACAGACAGCAGTTCTCTGTGTAAGCCCCATCATTTGTAACCACGGTCCACTCTGGAGGGAGCTGAACAAATGGACCTTTATGCTTGGTGCCTTTTTCTCATTATTGTCGGCGCAGCTCTAATGATAGTTTTTACAGACCTTGTATAGTCCTGCATTCTGTGTTTTTGCTGCCTAACTCAGGGGGTGCTTTAAGATTATTTTACTTGCTTAAAGGTTATCTTTGGGAACTTTAAGTTACTTTACCATAGCCCCTTCAGTTATGACTTAAAATAGTAATCAGACCTCATACAATTCATTATCAGCTCTCTTAGCTGTTTAGATGTAGCACAAAGTTCGTTGAACCTCAGGAGCAAACATTTAAAAAACGCATGATTAAATTAGAGGTTTATAAAGTCACTTGCTGAAAATGCTGGTATGCGCTTACAGTTTTAAAAAACTCTTGAATAAAAAAATAGGTTTAAATGCTGATATACGCTTGCAGTTTTGCAGCGTAAAATGGAATAGCATCAGACCAGGCCCCTCCTCCTGTCTACCTGGTCAAGTATATAACTCCTACCTTTTCTGTCTTTCCTCAGTGGGTCGTCTTGAGGGCCTCGGACAATCAGCCCTCCCCCCACCAGCAAGCTGTTGGACCCACGGAAAAATCCTGCGGTGTGCAGCGGGTCAGTCGTGAGGGCCTCGGACTTCTGGTCTCCCTCCCAGCACTAAGCAAGCCGTCAGACCCATGGAAAAATCCTCTGGTGGGCAGCGGGTCGGTCATGATGGCCTCGGACATCATCCCTCCCCAGCACCCAGCAAGCCGTCGGACCCACGGATTATCCTCTGGTGTGCAGTGGGTTGGTCGTGAGGGCCTCGGATTTCAGCCCACCCCAGCACCCAGCATTCCGTCGGAACCGTGGAAAAATCCTCCGGTGTGCAGGTATGCCAAGCTGCTCCCACAGACGGCAGTTCTCTGAGTAAGCCCCATCATTTGTAACCGCGGTCTGCTCTGGAGTGAGCTGAACAAAGGGACCTTCATACTTGGCACCTTTTTCTCATTATTGTCGGTGCAGCTCTACTGATAGTTTTTACAGACTTTGTATAGCCCTGCATTCTGCTTGTTTTCTGCCTAACTCAGGGGGTGCTTTAAGATTATTTCACTTGCTTACAGGTTATCTTTGGAGAACTTTAAGTTACTTTACCCTAACCCCTTCGGTTGTGACTTAAAATAGTAATCACTCCTTATACAATTCATTATCAGCTCTCTTGGCTGTTTAGATGTAGCACAAAGTTCGTTGAACCTCAGGAGCAAACATTTAAAAAATGCATGATTAAATTAGAGGCTTGTAAAAACGCTTGCTGAAAATGCTGGTATACGCTTGCAGTTTTAAAAAAAATGCTTGATTAAGTTTGTTGAACCTCAGGAGCAAACATTTAAAAAACACATGATTAAATTAGAGGTTTCTAAAATCTCTTGATGAAAATGCTGATATACGCTTGCTGTTTTTAAAAATGCTTGATTAAAATAAAGGTTTAAATGCTGATATAAGCTTGCAATTTTGCAGTGTAAAATGGAGTAGCGTCTGACCAGGCTCCTCCTCCTGCCTACCTAGTGCAGTATATAACCCCTATCTTTTCTGTCTCTCCTCAGTGGGTTGGTCGTGACGCCTCCAGACTTCAGCCCCCAGCAACCCGTCAGACCCGACGGAAAAATCCTCCGGTGTGCAGCGGGTCAGTCGTGAGGGCCTCGACTTCAGCCCTCGCCCCCAGCACGCACCCAGCGTCATTAACCCACTGAAAAATCCTCGGTGTACAGCAGGTCGATCATGAGGGCCGGACTTCAGTCCACCCCACAGCACCCAGCATGCCATCGACCCACGGAAAAATCTCCGCGTGCAGGTACTCAAGCTGCTCCCACAGATGGCAGTTCTCTGTGTAAGCCCCATAATTTGAAACAGCAGTCCGCTCTGGAGTGAGCTGAACAAAGGGACCTTCATACTTGTCACCTTTTTCTCATTATTGTCAGCGCAGCTCTACTGCAGTTTTTAAAAGCTTGATTAAGTTCGTTGAACTCAGGAGCAAACATTTAAAAACGATCATTAAATTAGAGGTTTGTAAAATTGCTTGCTGAAAATGCTGATATACGCTTGCAGTTTTAAAAATGCTTCATTAAAATGTAGGTTTAAATGCTGATATAGGCTTGGAGTTTTGAAGTGTAAAATGGAGTAGCGTCTGACCATGCCCCTCCTCCTGCCTACCTGGTCCAGTATATAACCCCTACCTTTTCTGTCTCTCCTCAGCAGTTCGGTCATGAGGGCCTCGGACTTCATCCCTCCCCAAGCAAGCCGTCAGACCCACGGAAAAATCCTACAGTGGGCAGTGGGTCGGTCGTGAGGCTTCAGACTTCAGCCCTCCCCACACACCCAGCAAGTCCGACCATGGAAAATCCTCCAGTGTGCAGCGGGTCGGTCATGAGGGCTTCGGAGTTCAGCCCCTCCCAGCACTCAGCAAGCCGTCGGACCTACGTAAAAATCCTCCAGTGTGCAGGTACGCCAAACTCTCCCACAGATGGCAGTTCTCTCAGTAAGCTCCATCATTTGTAACTGCAGTCTGCTCTGGAGTGAGCTGGACAAAGGGACCTTCATACTTGGCACCTTTTTCTCATTATTGTCGACGCAGCTCTACTGATAGTTTTCACAGACCTTGTATAGCCCAGCATTCTGCTTGTTTGCCGCCTAACTCAGGTGGTGCTTTAAGATTATTTTACTTGCATACAGGTTATCTTTGGGGAGCTTCAAGTTACTTTACCCTAGCCCCTTCGGTTATATTTTAAAATAGTAATCACACCTCAAACAATTCATCATCAGCTCTCTTGGCTGTTTCGATGTGGCACAAAGTTTGTTGAACCTCAAGAGCAAACATTTAAAAACGCATGATTAAATTAGAGGTTTTAAAATCGTTTGATGAAAATGCTGATACACGCTTGCAGTTTTAAAAATGATTGATTAAAATATAGGTTTACTGCTGATATGAAGCACAGTTTTGCAGTGTAAAATGGAGTAGCGTCTGACCAGGCCCCTCCTCCTGCCTACCTGGTCCATTTTATAACCCGTACCTCTTCCGTCTCTCCTCAGTGGGTCGGTCGTGAGGGCCTCGGACTTCAGCCCCCCTCCCCAAGCAAGTCGTCGGACCCACGGAAAAATCCTCCTGTGTGCAGTGGGTCGATCGTGAGGGCCTCGGACTTCAGCCGTTCCCCACCAGCACCCAGCAAGCCATCAGACCCACGGAAAAATCCTCTGGTGTACAGCGGGTCGGTCATGTGGGCGTCGGACTTCAGTCCACCCCAGCACCCAGCACGCCATCGGACCCACAGAAAAATCCTCCGGTGTGCAGGTACGCAAAGCTGCTCCCACAGATGGCAGTTCTCTGTGTAAGCCCAATCATTTGTAACCACAATCCGCTCTGGAGTGAGCTGAACAAAGGGACCTTCATACTTGTTACCTTTTTCTCATTATTGTCAGCACAGCTCTACTGCAGTTTTTAAAAAAGCTTGATTAAGTTCGTTGAACCTCAGGAGCAAACATTTAAAAAACGCATCATTAAATTAGTGGTTTGTAAAATTGCTTGCTGAAAATGCTGATATACGCTTGCAGTTTTTAAAAACGCTTGATTAAAATGTAGGTTTAAATGCTGATATAGGCTTGCAGTTTTGAAGTGTAAAATGGAGTAGCGTCTGACCATGCCTCTCCTCCTGCCTACCTGGTCCAGTATATAACCTCTACCTTTTCTCTCTCTCCTCAGCAGGTTGGTCGTGAGGGCCTCGGACTTCATCCCTTCCCCCCCAAGCAAGCCGTCAGACCCACGGAAAAATCCTACAGTGGGCAGTGGGTCGGTCATGAGGGCTTCGGACTTCAGCCCCCCCCAACACCCAGCAAGCCGTCGGACCATGGAAAAATCCTCCGTGTGCAGCGGGTCAGTCGTGGGGCCTCGGACTTCAGCCCTCGCCCCCCAGCACCCAGCAAGCCGTCATACCCACTGAAAATCCTCCGGTGTACAGCAGGTCGATCATGAGGCGTCGGACTCAGTCCACCCCCCCCCCCACAGCACCCAGCATGCCATCGGACCCACGGAAAAATCTCCGGCGTGCAGGTACTCAAGCTGCTCCCACAGATGGCAGTTCTCTGTGTAAGCCCCATAATTTGAAACAGCAGTCCGCTCTGGAGTGAGCTGAACAAAGGGACCTTCATACTTGTTACCTTTTTCTCATTATTGTCAGCGCAGCTCTACTGCAGTTTTTAAAAAAGCTTGATTAAGTTCGTTGAACCTCAGGAGCAAACATTTAAAAAACGCATCATTAAATTAGAGGTTTGTAAAATTGCTTGCTGAAAATGCTGATATACGCTTGCAGTTTTTAAAAATGCTTCATTAAAATGTAGGTTTAAATGCTGATATAGGCTTGGAGTTTTGAAGTGTAAAATGGAGTAGCGTCTGACCATGCCCCTCCTCCTGCCTACCTGGTCCAGTATATAACCCCTACCTTTTCTGTCTCTCCTCAGCAGTTCGGTCATGAGGGCCTCGGACTTCATCCCTCCCCCCCCCAAGCAAGCCGTCAGACCCACGGAAAAATCCTACAGTGGGCAGTGGGTCGGTCGTGAGGGCTTGATCAGCCTCCCCCAACACCCAGCAAGCCGTCGGACCATGGAAAAATCCTCCAGTGTGCAGAGGGTCAGTCATGAGGGCTCGGAGTTCAGCCCTCCCAGCACTCAGCAAGCCGCGGACCCACGTAAAAATCCTCCGTGTGCAGGTACGCCAAACTCTCCCACAGATGGCAGTTCTCTCAGAAGCTCCATCATTTGTAACTGCAGTCTGCTCTGGAGTGAGCTGGACAAAGGGACCTTCATACTTGGCACCTTTTCTCATTATTGTCAGCGCTAGCTCTACTGATAGTTTTCACAGACCTTGTATAGCCCAGCATTCTGCTTGTTTGCCCCTAACTCAGGTGGTGCTTTAAGATTATTTTACTTGCATACAGGTTATCTTTGGGGAGCTTCAAGTTACTTTACCCTAGCCCCTTCGGTTATATTTTAAAATAGTAATCACACCTCAAACAATTCATCATCAGCTCTCTTGGCTGTTTCGATGTGGCACAAAGTTTGTTGAACCTCAAGAGCAAACATTTAAAAAAACGCATGATTAAATTAGAGGTTTGTAAAATCGTTTGATGAAAATGCTGATACACGCTTGCAGTTTTTAAAAATGATTGATTAAAATATAGGTTTACTGCTGATATAGGCTTACAGTTTTGCAGTGTAAAATGGAGTAGCGTCTGACCAGGCCCCTCCTCCTGCCTACCTGGTCCATTTTATAACCCGTACCTCTTCCGTCTCTCCTCAGTGGGTCGGTCGTGAGGGCCTCGGACTTCAGCCCCCCTCCCCAAGCAAGTCGTCGGACCCACGGAAAAATCCTCCTGTGTGCAGTGGGTCGATCGTGAGGGCCTCGGACTTCAGCCGTCCCCCACCAGCACCCAGCAAGCCATCAGACCCACGGAAAAATCCTCTGTGTACAGCGGTTGGTCATGTGGGCCGGACTTCAGTCCACCCCAGCACCCAGCACGCCATCGACCCACAGAAAAATCTCCGTGTGCAGGTACGCAAGCTGCTCCCACAGATGGCAGTTCTCTGTATAAGCCCAATCATTTGTAACCACAATCCGCTCTGGAGTGAGCTGAACAAAGGGACCTTC
This sequence comes from Neoceratodus forsteri, assembly GCA_016271365.2. Taxonomy (NCBI): domain Eukaryota; kingdom Metazoa; phylum Chordata; order Ceratodontiformes; family Ceratodontidae; genus Neoceratodus; species Neoceratodus forsteri. The sequence continues at coordinate 807,732,669 of CM057451.1, read as the reverse complement.
ATACTTGTTACCTTTTTCTCATTATTGTCAGCAAGCTACTGCAGTTTTTAAAAGCTTGATTAAGTTCGTTGAACCTCAGGAGCAAACATTTAAAAACGCATCATTAAATTAGTGGTTTGTAAAATTGCTTGCTGAAAATGCTGATATCGCTGCAGTTTTAAAACGCTTGATTAAAATGTAGGTTTAAATGCTGATATAGGCTTGCAGTTTTGAAGTGTAAAATGGAGTAAGCGTCTGACCATGCCTCTCCTCCTGCCTACCTGGTCCAGTATATAACCTCTACCTTTCTCTCTCTCCTCAGCAGGTTGGTCGTGAGGGCCTCGGACTTCATCCCTTCCCCAAGCAAGCTGTCAGACCCACGGAAAAATCCTACAGTGGGCAGTGGGTCGGTCATGAGGGCTTCGGACTTCAGCCCCAACACCCAGCAAGCCGTCGGACCATGGAAAAATCCTCCAGTGTGCAGAGGGTCAGCCGTGAGGGCCTCGGAGTTCAGCACCCCAGCACCCAGCAAGCCGTCGGACCACGGAAAATCCTCCGGTGTGCAGGTACGCCAAACTCTCCCACAGACCGCAGTTCTCTTGGTAAGCCCCATCATTTGTAACTGCAGTCCGCTGTGGAGTGAGCTGGACAAAGGGACCTTCATACTTGGCACCTTTTTCTCATTATTGTCGGTGCAGCTGTACTGATAGTTTTTACAGACCTTGTATAGCCCAGCATTCTGCTTGTTTGCCGCCTAACTCAGGTGGTGCTTTAAGATTATTTTACTTGCTTACAGGTTATCTTTGGGAACTCAAGTTACTTTACCCTAGCCCCTTCGGTTATATTTAAAATAGTAATCACACCTCAAACAATTCATCATCAGCTCTCTTGGCTGTTTCGATATAGCACAAAGTTCATTGAACCTCAGGAGCAAACATTTAAAAACACATGATTAAATTAGAGGTTTGTAAAATCATTTGATGAAAATGCTGATATACGCTTGCAGTTTTAAAAATGATGGATTAAAATATACTGTAGGTTTAAATGCTGATATAGGTTTGCAGTTTTGCAGTGTAAAATGGAGTAGCGTCTGACCAGGCCCCTCCTCCTGCCTACCTGGTCAAGTACATAACCCCTACCTTTTCCGTCTCTCTCCTCAGTGGGTCGGTCATGATGGCCTCGACTTCAGCCCCCTCACCCAAGCAAGCTCGTCGGACTCACGGAAAAATCCTCCTGTGTGCAGCGGGTCGGTCATGAGGGCCTCGGACTTCAGCCGTCCCCCGCCAGCACCCAGCAAGCCATCAGACCCATGGAAAAATCTTCCGGTTGGCAGTGGGTCGGTTGTGAGGGCCTCAGATTTCAGCCCTCCCCCCCAACATCCAGCAAGCCGTCGGACTCACGAAAAAATCCTCCGGTGTGTAGCGGGTCGGACGTGAGGGCCTTGGACTTCAGCCCACCCTCCCCAGCACCCAGCATGCTGTCGGACTCACAGAAAAATAATCCGGTGTGCAGGTACGCCAAGGTTCTCCCACAGACAGTGGTTCTCTGTGTAAGCCGCATCATTTGTAACCGCGGTCCACTCTGGAGTGAGCTGAACAAAGGGACCTTCATGGTTGCTGCCTTTTTCTCATTATTGTTGGTGCAGCTCTACTATTTGTTTTTACAGACCTTGTATAGCCCTGCATTCTGCTTGTTTGCTGCCTAACTCAGGTGGTGCTTTAAGATTATTTTACTTGCTTACAGGTTATCTTTGGGGAACTTTAAGTTACTTTACCCTAGCCCCATCGGTTATATTTTAAAATAGTAATCACACCTTATACAATTCATTATCAGCTCTCTTGGCTGTTTAGATGTAGCACAAAGTTCATTGAACCTCCGGAGCAAATATTTAAAAAAACGCATGATTAAATTAGAGATTTGTAAAAACGCTTGCTGAAAATGCTGGTATACGCTTGCAGTTTTTAAAAAGCGCTTGATTAGGTTAGTTGAAACTCGGGAGCAAACATTTAAAAAACAAATGATTAAATTAGAGGTTTGTAAAATTGCTTGCTGAAAATGCTGGTATACACTTGCAGTTGTTAAAAACGCTTGATTAAAATATAGGTTTAAATGCTGATATAGGCTTACAGTTTTGCAGAGTAAAATGGAGTAGTGTCTGACCAGGTCCCTCCTCCTGCCTACCTGGTCCAGTATATAACCCCTGCCTTTTCTGTGTCTCCTCAGCAGGTTGGTCGTGAGGGCCTCGGACTTCAGCCCTTCCTCCCCAGTACCCAGCAAGCTGTCGGACCCATGGAAAGATCCTCCAGTGTGCAAGTATGCCAAGCTGCTCCCACAGATGGCAATTCTCTGTGTAAGCCCCATCATTTGTAACCGCGGTCCGCTCTGGAGTGAGCTAATCAAAGGGACCTTCATACTTGGTACCTTTTTCTCATTTTTGTTGGCGCAGCTCTCCTGATAGTTTTTACTGACCTTGTATAGCCCTGCATTCTGTTTATTTGCTGCCTAACTCAGGGGGTGCTTTAAGATTATTTTACTTTCTTACAGGTTATCTTTGGGGAACTTTAAGTTACTTTACCCTAGCCCCTTCGGTTATGACTTAAAATAGTAATCAGACCTTATACAACTTATTATCAGCTCTCTTGGCTGTTTAGATGTAGCACAAAGTTTGTTGAACCTCAGGAGCAAACATTTAAAAAACACATGATTAAATTAGAGGTTTGTAAAAACACTTGCTGAAAATGCTGGTATACGCTTGCAGTTTTTAAAAACACTTAATTAAAATATAGGTTTAAATGCTGATATACGCTTGCAGTTTTGCAGTGTAAAATGGAGTAACGTCTGACCAGGCCCCTCCTCCTGCCTACCTGGTCCATTATATAACCCGTACCTCTTCTGTCTCTCCTCAGCGGGTCTGTCATGAGGGCCTCGGACTTCAGCCCTCCCCCTCCAGCAAGCTGTCGGACCCACAAAAAAATCCTCCGGTGTGCAGCGGGTCAGTCATGAGGGCCTCGGACTTCAGCCCTCCCCCCCCCAGCACCCAGCAAGCCGTCGGACCCAAGGAAAAATCCTGCGGTGTGCAGCAGGTCGGTCGTGAGGGCCTTGGATTTCAGCCCACCCCACCCAGCACCCAGCATACCATTGGACCCACTGAAAAATCCTCCGGTGTGCAGGTACGCCAAGGTGCTCCCACAGACGGCAGTTCTCTGTGTAAGCCCCATCATTTGTAACCGTGGTCCGCTCTGGAGTGAGCTGAACAAAGGCACCTTCATACTTCGCGCTTTTTCTCATTATTGTCGGCGCAGCTCTACTATTTGTTTTTACAGACCTTGTATAGCCCTGCATTCTGCTAGTTTGCTGCCTAACTCAGGTGGTGCTTTAAGATTATTTTACTTGCTTACAGGTTATCTTTGGGAAACTTTAAGTTACTTTACCCTAGCCCCTTCGGTTATGATTTAAAATAGTAATCATACCTTATACATTTCATTGTCAGCTCTCTTTGCTGTTTAGATGTAGCACAAAGTTCGTTGAACCTCAGAAGCAAACATTTAAAAAACGCATGATTAAATTAGAGGCTTGTAAAAATGCTTGCTGAAAATGCTGATATACACTTGCAGTTTTTGGAAAATGCTTGATTAAGGTTGTTGAACCTCAGGAGCAAGCATTTAAAAAACGCATGATTAAATTAGAGGTTTGTAAAATCGCTTGTTGAAAATGCTGATATATGTTTTCAGTTTTTAAAAACGCTTGATTAAAATTAGGGCTAGAAGTTCGGTTCACCCTATCCCAGTAAATGCTCAAACTCTCCGAGTTCACGCTTTTTACCAATTATTTTTTTAGTAGGTGAGACACACTAAGCTGAAAGCTTGTTTGCAGGTGTAACCTGGGAGCACAAGGAAGTTAAGTGATTTGCTCAGGGTCACACAGTATGCACCTAGGGGGCTGTGGGATTCAAACCCAGGTCTCCAGATTTGCAGCTCAGAGCCTTAACCCACTGTGCCATACTGCGCTTTTCTAAGGGTTGCAAACATTTGTAATAAAAATAAGACCTTTGGTTCGCAGTTCACCAAATCAAAAAAACAGTTATTTTTTTCCATACCTTGCAGTTCCTCCAGTTTCTGCAGCGCATGCTCTGTATTTCTCTCAGAGTCCTCCCCACGTGGTACATTGAGAGGAGAGTCATGAGACAATGAAGCTTGTCTGTCTGTCATCCAACCTTCCTCCAGTAAGAAATTATTTGATTGGAGGAAGGAGGATTTACACACCACCCACTATTACAGGGAAGCAAGTAAAGTAATAGGGGCAGCAGGTCACACAAACACGCGGCTGAACAACACAATGTCTTGGCTTAGATCTGCTCCACATTTTAGTGTTGTATGGTGGTGTGGTGTGAGCAGGACGCTTTTCAAGCTGCTTAGCTTTTTCTTGTTGGATTCAAATAGTTAGTTTTTGCAGTACTTAACTGTACTAGACTAGAAGCACCCAAACAAATCTATCATTCACCAGACAAAAAGAGAATATAAATATAATTAGATTCAGCTAGTTCATTGAAAAATACACTTCTGATTGAGTGGACTGAGAGACTGAGAGTACGTCAGTAAAATTACTGTGACTGAGTGGACGATTAGGAGTCAGGACTTGGGAGGATAATTTGAGGAGCACGCTTTTAACCGAAATTAATTTCAGTTCTCTGTTCTGGTTCTTAAAGAAGATCCTTGCAGTTGGAAATCAATCTTCTTTGGAACTGGAATACATTTAAATAAAAATAAGTCAGGACTGAGGCAAAACAACCAAAAAGTAAAGTTTGTCACACAGCAACAGCAAGTACTTACTAGTAGTAGTACTAACTATTTGTTTTTCCCCAACATCCTATGAGATTATATACTTAACAGTACTACTGCAGTACTAACACAATTAGAAATTTTGAATAATTCTGAATTTGTACAAGTAATACTGGGGGGGGGGGGGCATGAGTCTCTGCAGCCAGTCTTCTTTTTTCTTTACTAAAAAAGTACAAGACAAAAAAAAATTAAAAAGTAAGGTTTTATTTGGTGCAGTGCTTGGAAAATCCTGTGTTCCCAAGTACAGACAACACCCATATTTTATTTAGTGCAGTACTGCTTTACTGACCTGTTTGGGATATACCCCATTTTTTTCACAAACTACTAGACGCGTCGCAGCCAGCAGTGTTGTATTTACTTCCTACTTATAGTACTTGACTCAACATAGCCAGCAGTGCTGTATTTACCTGTTAGGGAGAATATATCCTTGTGTCTTACCACTTAAAGCATTTGACTTGATGCAGCAAGCAGTGCTGTATTTACCTGTTAGGAAAAAATATCCCTGTGTCTTACTACTTAAAGTACTTGACTCGATGCAGCCAGCAGTGCTGTATTTACCTGTTAGGGAGAATATATCCCTGTGTCTTACCACTTAAAGTACTTGACTCGACGCAGCAAGCAGTGCTGTATTTACCTGTTAGGGAGAAAATATCCCTGTGTCTTACTACTTAAACAGTACTTGACGCAGCAAGCAGTACTGCTATTTACCTGTTAGGGAGAAGTATCCCTGTGTCTTATTACTTAATATACTTGACTCAACGCAGCAAGCAGTGTTGTATTTTCCTGTCAGGGAGAAAATATCCCTGTGTCTTCCTACTTAAAGTACTTGACCCGACACAGCCATCAGTGCTGTATTTACCTGTTTGGGAGAAAATATCCCTGTGTCATACTACTTAAAGTACTTGACAGGACGCAGCCAGCAGTGCTGTATATACCTGTTTGACAGAAATTATCCCTTTGTCTTACTAGTTAAAGTACCTGACTTGACGCAGCCAGTAGTGCTGTATTTACCTGTTAGGGAGACTATATCCCTGTGTCTTACTACTTAAAGTACTTGACTCGACACAGCCATCAGTGCTGTATTTACCTGTTAGGGAGAAATTATCCCTTTGTCTTACTAGTTAAAGTACCTGACTTGACGCAGCCAGTAGTACTGTATTTATCTGTTAGGGAGAGATTATCCCTGTGTCTTACTACTTAAAGAACTTGACTCGACACAGCCACCAGTGCTGTATTTTCCAGTTAGGGTGAAATTATACCTGTGTCTTACTAGTTAAAGTACCTGACTTGACGCAGCCAGTAGTGCTGTATTTACCTGTCAGGGAGAAATTATCCCTGTGTCTTACTACTTAAAGTACTTGACTCGACGCAGCCAGCAGTGTTGTATTTTCCTGTTTGGGACTAAATTTCCCTGTGTCTTACTAAAAGTACTTGACTTAACGCAGCCACAAGTGGTAAAAAAAAATAGCAGCACTTCTCAGGCAATCTAGGCAACAGTAACAACAGTACAGAAAATTCAGGATGTTGCAGGAGTAACCCGTCGTGGTACTCAGAGGATGAGCACAAGGGCCATAATAGTGCAGTAGCCAGTTTTAGTAAGCAGAGTGATGGATGATGATGAGGAGGAGGAGAAGACTGATGAGAGCGAGGGGGAAATCAGTGGAACAGATCCTGAGCTTGTAGTAGATAAGGCAGCAGTCAGTACGTCAAGTAGTAGTAGCTCTGGGGAGTGGGATGAAGAGGAGGAATACAGAGGCAGAAAAAAAACAAAAACAAGTTCTTGGAAGGATGGCTGTGGTGCTAAAAAAACATAATGATAGTGGGGCATAACTTGGAGAGTCAGACACCCACACATGCAGAGGAACAACAGAGGACAGAAGATGGACAGGCTTCACGAGGGGAAGAAAGAGATGCAGTTCAACCAGTCAGAGAGGTTGTGCATCTTCAAAATTACGTGTAGATGGACATGGAAAGACCTCAAAGAGGTAATGGAAATATTAGTGGCTGTGGTGGTGGTGGCAGTGGTAGTAGTGAACCTATCCTCCATAAGAAGCAGTGCACAAAATCTGTGAAATCCTTTGTGTGGGATTTTTTCACACAAGATAAATCATCTGGCAGCCATGTGGTTTGCAAATTATGCAAAACAAAATTAAGTCATGGTAAAGTGGGTACTCAACTGGGAACATCAACAATGATAAGACATATGAACAAGTCTCTCACTTATCAGTATCAAAAAGCACAAAAGGAGCAAACAAATCGTTGTTGCACGTCTGCACTCAGCTGAGGAGGATGAGGTAATGGATGTTTACCAAGATGATGAAGTAACTGATGCGGAGGTGGAGGATGATGAAAGTCTTCCTTCCAGTCAAAGCACAGCATTCTCTGTTTCTCATTTCTTTACCCCTCTGACTCCACCACCACAGCCCAACCGGAGTCATGTACCATCCATGGCCACAACATCCACGCCTCATGGTGGTAAAGGTCAAGGGAAGCAGCCCAGAAAATCAGGTGATAGCAGCAAGCATAGTGGGCATTGAATTTCTTTGAAAGACTGCTTTGATCAGTCACAGAAATATAAGCCCAACAGGCCTGAGGCAAGGCGATTGACAAAGGCAATTGGGGAGATGATAGCCACTGACTTCCTTCCATTCTTATTTGTGCCTAACCCAGATTTTAAAGCACTCATGGAAATTGCTGTGCCAAAGTGCCAGGTCCCCAGCCAGACCTATTTCTCCAGTGTTGCCATTCCAGATTTGTATGACACTTCGGAAAAGTGTGTCTGATGCTCTGAAAGGTTCAGTGGGCAAAAAGGTTCATGTCACAACAGATATGTGGATCAGTGGTCACACGACTGACTATATGGCTGTGACTGGCCACTGGGTAAACTTTCCTCCCTCTGCCTCCTCCTCATCATCACCATCATCATCATCATCATCATGTAGTGGCACTGGTGGTGGCAGCAGCAGCAAGAAGCAAGAGACTTTCACAGTTCAAAGGCAGGCAGCTTTATGTATTTATGGTTTTGAAAAAGATCACAAAGCGGAACATCTTCTGGAGGGCCTCGAAGAAAAGTTTGCAGAGTGGCTGACTCCAAAGTCCTTGCAACCAGGGTTTATAGTGTCTGACAATGCTTCAAATATTGTGAAAGCAGTAAGACTTGGTAAGTTTACAGATGTACCATGCTTTTCACACACTATTAACTTGGTGGTAAAAGACTTCATCAGTGAGGACCGAATGTGCAGAACTTGAGCTACCCACACTGTGTGCACTCACTTTAGCCATTCTGTGAAAGCCCGAAGTTGTTGCGGCAGATTCAGATTGAAAACAGCCTCCTCTCCACCAGATGATACAGGAAGTTCCAACCCGGTGGAATTCCATTTACTATATGATGCAGAGAATGCTTGAGCAACAGAAAGCCATCCATTAATATGCAGTCCAACATGGCATTGGGAAAGAAGATGTGAATATCAGCCCCAATCAGTGGCATCTGATAGAGAATCTTTGTTGTATCCTTATACCCTTTGAGGATGCTACCTGAGTGGTGAGCTCTGATGGTGCCGGACTAAGTCAGATCCTACCCTTAATTTCACTCATCAGGATGAGACTCTAGCTTCTCGAGTCAGTTCTTTGACAATGATGACATCAGTGCTGCATCACTTGTTGGAAAAATTATACAAACTTTCCTAGCTGATGAGCGCATTGTAAATATGTGCAAAGCAGAACATTACATTTTGGCCACACTTCTGGAACCTTGGTTTAAGGATACAATTGAGACATTCTTCAAACCACATGACTTTAAAGACCTGGAACACTATCGTGAACTGTTAATTGAGAAAGTGTCAGCACGTATAGTTCAGAAAAATAGTACATCATCAGTGCCCTTTTGGCAACATTCAAATTCTGACCAAAATCTAGTGGAGAGGGAAGGAGCACAATCTGCTGCTGCTGCTGCCACCACTACTGATGTTTTGGCTCATCAAACGTAAACCAGAACTGCTGCTACACCACAAGAGGACAAACCACTGTGGGACATGCTGTCAGACTTTGGTCTAATAAAGACAGCTGGGAAGACTCAGGCAGCAATAGTGGTAACAGAAGTCCCTGCTGCAAAAATGGTTAAGGATTATATGGAGGAGACCGTACATCTCACTGCAGGTGATGAACCCTTGCTTTATTGACAACAGAAAAAATTGATCTGGCTTTCTTTAACTGAGATCGCAATTGAATACCTCAGTTGCCCACCTGCCAGCACATATTCAGAGAGAATTTTTAGTGCTGCTGGGGCAATAGTGAATGACAAAAGAACAAGTCTTTCCATGAAGAATGTAGAGAGGCTCACTTTTTTTTAAAATGAACCTGCCTCAGATCAAAAACATATACTGTCCCAAATTTATGCAGGGTGACAGCACACAGATGGCATCATGCCACGCTGGTGATGACGACGATGATGGTGAAGGATTCTGTTGCCACTAGTAGCCACTAGCCTTTCCAGCTGTCTTTCCTCCACTGGTGGGTCCCATGTCTCCTCCTCATCTTGGAGTTCCATTAATTTCAGAAACAAACATCCACTACTGGTTCTCATGTGCCACTAAGGCCCAATCTGACTAGCACCAGAAACTGAAGGACCACTGCATATGGCAGTTCAACTAAAATAACCAGAAATGGCTACACATTGTCACACAGCTCTGTCTTCATCCATTTGTTTTATTGGATTTTTATTACAAAATACACACTCAATGAATACTTCTTACTGGCTGTTAACAAACAAAAACATTAATAAAATAAATAAGTAATAAATAACTATTCTTCTGGTTAGATTCCAGATGGGAATTTAATGGGAATTTTAATTTAAAGAATGTTTTTTTTTTTTGCTGTAAAATGTCAACTTTACAATACATTCCCAATTTCAATGTTGCACCCAATGACATCCAATGTTTTGATCTGAAGGAACCATTCACCAGATAGAAACTGTTTTCATTATAACCTGTAAAATGAAAATAAAAAAAAATAGATTTTACAAAATGATGTTCCCACATACTGCACTAACTGACTATCATGACAATAAAAAAAAATTACTGATCTTACCCTAGCTCCCGTCCGAAACTCCAAGCCCTCCAAACCCCCTGGGACACTCCCTCTTACAAATACTATTCACCCTCCATTGTTAGACACCAAACATGCACATGACCTGGCATTATAAATAAACACAATTTGCAGATGGTATACTGTTATGGGTTTTTCAATTATTCTGAATAAAGATAAGGAAGGGACAGATGTTTGGGAGGGTGGGACAAATAAAGTAATACAGTATTGACATAGTTACCTATGGGAGGTATAGGGATCAGGGCAGGAGAGTGTGGTGGGTAATGTATTACTAACATCGACACTAGTTACTCAGAATAGCAGAAAGCCCCAAACTAATAGCTACACAGACAAAATTTAAAGTACAAACATAATTTAATCCACACAATCTGGTAAAGCAAAACGCCACACTGCCCCAAGCGTGTCAGCACCATGCCTTTCTCGGGCGGGGGCACTGAGGACGGTAAGGTACAAGAAGCCGCTGGGCAGTGGTGTTTTGCTTTACCATTACTGTGTGATTAAATACATTTTGTACTATAAACGTCTGTCCATGTACTTATTTGGCACTAAAGCAGCTAAAGCTATAGGTACCACGGGCACCAGATATTTTGAACTGGGCTCTATTAGTACCTGAGTCTAACAGTGGGGGAAGATTTAAAATTGTTGTAACAGGGTACAGCTCAGGGGGTTAACCCTAACCAGATTTAAAAAGCTAAAGTTGTCTGGGATAATATACGAGTCATATATCATCCCTCTGACCTTTACCACTTGTTAAATCTGTGTCAACACTAGTATTTTTAAGCATCTGCTGGGTAACCAGGTGGTTCTATAATATATAAGCAGTAAGCACATTCCACCTGGTTCTAAACTATAAAAAAAAATCCACATATTTTATCTTGCATGTTTGGGAATACACATGTAATACTAAGATTCTAACTTTAAGAATGGTAAGTTTTGCAAAGCTTTCGAGCACCGAGACAGAATCCCATGCACCAAAGCTTTGCAATACTTAATTGTATTTATACCATTCTTAGTACTACATGTAATTTCCCAAACAAAAAACAATACTTCTGTGGATTTCTTAATTAAGTAGAACCATGTAAACTTAAGTTTTTTTTGCATTATATATTACGGAACTTTGCTATACCATGTAGAATCTGGTTTTACTTAGTAGAACTTATTTTTTTACATAGTAGAACTAGTTTTATTTAGTTTTCTTTAGTAGAACCTGGTTCTACTTGGTAGAACCTGGTTTTACTTGGTAGAAATTGATTATAAATGGTAGAACCCAGTTCTACCTGGTGGAACCCGATTCTACTGGGTTCTACCTGGTTGAACCAGGTAGAAGTTTTCTGGGTTCTACTCAGAAAGTTTGCAGGGTAGAACTTTTTAGGGGTTCGCAGCCCTAATTAAAATATAGGTTTAAATGCTGATATACGTGTGCAGTTTTGCAGTGTAAAATGGAGTAGCATCTGACCAGGCACCTCCTCCTGCCTACCTGGTCCAGTATATTACCCCTTCCTTTTCTGTCTCTCCTCAGCGGGTCAGTGGTGAGGGCCTCGGATTTCAGCCCTCCCCCCCAGTACCCAGCAAGCCGTCAGACCCACGGAAAAATCCTCCGGTGTGTAGCGGGTCAGTCGTGAGGGCCTCGGACTTCAGCCCTTCCTCCCAGCACCCAGCAAACCATCGGACCCACAGAAAAATCCTCCCGTGTGCAGGTACGCCAAGCTCTCCCACAGACGGCAGTTCTCTCTGTAAGCCCCATCATTTGTAACTGCGGTCTGCTCTCTCTCGAGAGCTGAACAAAGGGACCTTCATTCTTGCCACCTTTTTCTCATTATTGTTGGCGCTGCTGTACTGATAGTTTTTACAGACTTTGCATAGCCCTGCATTCTGCTTGTTTTCTGCCTAGATCAGGGGGTGCTTTAAGATTATTTCACTTGCTTACAGGTTATCTTTGGAGAACTTCAAGTTACTTTACCCTAGCCCTTGGTTATGAATTAAAATAGTAATCACATCTTATACAATTCATTATCAGCTCTTTGGCTCTGTAGATGTAGCACAAAGTTTGTTGAACCTCAGGAGCAAACATTTAAAAAGCATGATTAAATTAGAGGTTTATAAAATTTGCTGAAAATGCTGGTATACGCTTGCAGTTTTAAAAACAGTTGATTAAAATACAGGCTTAAATGCTGACACACGCCTGCAGATTTGCAGTGTAAAATTGAGTAGCATCTGACCAGGCCCCTCCTCCTGCCTACCTGGTCCAGTATATAACCCCTACCTTTTCTGTCTCTCCTCAGTGGGTCGATCGTGTGGGCCTCGGACATCAGCCCTCCCTCCCCCCAGCAAGCCGTCGGACCCACAGAAAAATCCTCCGGTGTGCAGCGGGTCACTAGTGAGGGCCTCGGACTTCAGCCCTCCCCCCCAGCACCCAGCACCCAGAAAGCCGTCAGACCCATGGAAAATTCCTCCGGTGGGCAACGAGTTGGTTGTGAGGGCCTCGACTTCAGCCCTCCCACCCAGCACCCAGCAAGCAGTCGGACCCATGAAAAAATCCTCTGTGCAGCGGTCGGTCGTGGAGGGCCTGGACTCTCAGCACTCCTGCCCCCAGCACCCAGCAACCCATCAGACCCACAAAAAATCCTCCGTGTGCAGCGGGTCGGTCATGCGGCCTCAAACTCAGCCCATCACCCCCCGCACTCAGCATGCCGCCGGACCCATGGAAAATCCTCCAGTGTGCAGGTACGCCAAGGTGCACCCACAGATGGCAGTTCTCTGTGTAAGCCCCATCATTTGTAACCGCAGTCCGCTCTGGAGTGAGCTGAACAAAGGGACCTTCATACTTGCTGCCTTTTTCTCATTATTGTCGTGCAGCTCTACTGATAGTTTTACATACCTTGTATAGCCCTGCATTCTGCTTGTTTGCTGCCTAACTCGGTGGTGCTTTAAAATTATTTTACTTGCTTACAGGTTATCTTTGAGGAACTTTAAGTTACTTTAACCTAGATCCTTGGTTATGGCATAAAATAGTAATCACACCTTATACAATTCATTATCAGCTCTCTTGCCTGTTTAGATGTAGCACAAAGTTTGTTGAACCTCAGGAGCAAACATTTAAAAAATGCATGATTAAAGGTTTCAAAAATGTTTGCTGAAAATGCTGGTATATGCTTGCAGTTTTTAAAACACTTGATTAAAATACAGGTTTAATGCTGACATACGCTTGCAGTTTGCAGTGTAAAATGGAGTAGCGTCTGACCAGGCCCTCCTCCTACCTACCTGGTCCAGTATATAACCCCTTACTTTTCTGTCTCTCCTCAGCAGGTTGGTCGTGTGGGCCTTGGACTTCAGCCCTCCCTCCCCCCAGCAAGCCGTCGGACCCACAGAAAAATCCTCCAGTGTGCAGCGGGTCACTCGTGAGGGCCTCGGACTTCATCCCTCCCCACCGCAGCACCCAGCAAGCCGTCGGACCCATGGAAAAATCCTCCAGTGTGCATTTACGCCAAGCTGCTCCCACAGATGGCAGTTCTCTGTGTAAGCCCCATCTTTTGTAACCATGGTCCGCTCTGGAGTGAGCTGAACAAAGGGACCTTCATACTTGTCGCTTTTTCTCATTATTGTCAGTGCAGCTCTACTAATAGTTTTTACAGACCTTGTATAGCCCTGCATTCTGCTTGTTTGCTGCCTAACTCAGGTGGTGCTTTAAGATTATTTTACTTGCTTACAGGTTATCTTTGCGGAACTTTAAAATGCTTGATTAAGTTAGTTGAACCTCTGCAGCAAACATTTAAAAAACACATGATTAAATCAGAGGTTTGTAAAATCGCTTGCTGAAAATGCTGGCATATGCTTGCAGTTTTTAAAAACGCTTGATTAAAATATAGGTTTAAATGCTGATATAGGCTTGCAGTTTTGCAGTGTAAAATGGTGTAGTGTCTGACCAGGCTCCTCCTCCTGCCTATCTGGTCCAGTTTATAACCTCTACCTTTATGTCTCTCCTCAGTGGGTTGGTTGTGAGGGTCTTGGACTTCATCCCTCCCCCAGCACCCAGCAAGCCATCGGACCCACAAAAATCCTCCGGTGTGCAGGTACACAAGCAGCTCCACAGATGGCAGTTCTCTGTGTAAGCCCCATCATTTGTAACCATGGTCAGCTCTGGAGGCCCTCACCCCACCACCACCCTTGGTGAGCCTCCTCTTATAGGATGAGTCACGTGAGCCACTGGGCCTATCAGTCATTTTCCCCATTAGCTGCTTCTCAGCCATCACCTCTAGAGGCTGCTCTGCACCTTTCCTACTATGCAGCTGCTAAACTGTTGGCCCAGAGCAGGATAACCAAATCCAACAATTTGATCGCCAGTTGCCCAGCCATTCCCGATAAATGTAGACTATACACTGTAGACTGTAGACAAACAGCACCTAATGTTTAACTCAAAATGCACCTGCTTCTCAGGCCACACTTGATAAACAGGCCTACCCCCAAGGTAACACCCAGCAGGGCTACCTTGAGAACCCTGTCTCCATTCCAGCCTAGCCAAGGGCTTAAGTAAGCTATCGGTCCTCTTTAAACGCACTTGGTACTGCCCTCCCAACCCCCCACACACACACACCATACTCCGACAAAGCCCCTCTGGAGCTGCTCCCCATCACAGCCCCCTTTCACTATCCCCCACCTCTCACTCTCTGCAGTTGGTTTCAAACCCAGTCCCCTTGTTTCACTGTCACCCAGCCTCTCGCCATCTGGGATAGCATTAAACCGTATGCAATTACTCTGCAATAGTCTATCAATGGATTTGGAAGTTTCCAGGGGTGTGCTACCTAGGGCAACTGATTAGAAAGAGCTTAGTATTCAATTACAACTGCTCAGTTTTTTTTTTTCTCCTATTTGTCTAACTGTCATGTAATCACTCTTTAATGCCTAATGATCAGGCCTCTGTAACCACCGAATATGTGTATTGTCTTATTGTCCACCCTGACGTGGAATCTTTGTAAAAGAGCTCACGTTCAAAGGTCTTTCCGAAATACTAATTAAACAATTAATTAATTAATTAAATATAGCAGGCCCTACATAGCACAAGTCAGCCACTCATAACCCATTGGGTTGTTTTTCAACATTAGCACAGCCAGTGTCCACTCTTCATTGTGCCAGCCAATTTTGTATCACTGCCTTCCCATTTTCCCATACCTTCATTGGCAACCTCTAAGCTATGGCCCAATCTGCCCTCAAGCATCACAGCCTGGATATGGCCGACCAAGTCTCATCCCCTCCAGCCTCCTGGTATCCGCCCAAATAGTGTGCCTGAAGAAAAGCCGCTACATGTTGTACCCATGACTGCAGGCATGGCCCACCACGGGCTGGCCGCAGGCATGGCTCCCATCCCTAGACCCCAGGCCACCATGTACTCTCTCACATCCTGGCATTCAGCAACGGGCCTAAAAATGGTTCATCTGAACATTCGTAGCATCCTCACCCAATCTGGCTGAGCTCATGGCTTGGGTAGCCCACCTTAACCGTGACATCTTGGGGGTCTCGAACCTGGCTGAAGCCCCACACACCTGACTCTGCATGCACCCTCCCGGCCTGCAGCCTCATCAGACAAGACAGAGCTAGAAACAAGCGTGGGGCAGGGGGTACTCAACTATTACATACTCCTAAATGTGTCTCTCATTGAACACACCACCCTCACACCCCCAGTCTGTGAGTTCCTGCATGCCCTTTCTCCTGCTAGGTAACACCAAAAAGGTACACTTGGTCTGTGCCTATAACCCACCGAATGGAGGAGTGTCAGAGCTCTCCTCACTACTGGATAGCTTAAAAGTAAAAGTTGGCTCAAACGAGGTTCTAGTCCTTGACGACTTCAACTTAAACTGAATGGGTCCCAACATCCAGGGCCAGATTAAGCTCCTGGGGGGCCTGGGGCACTTGGACCTCTGGGGGGCCCATGGCGTACAGTGTTTATGACATGTGAAATCTCCCCAACCCATGTAAGGGGTCACAGGGGCATGCCCCCAGAAAATTTTGAAAAAATGGTTGAAAATGGTGCACTTTAGGGGTTTCCTTTATCGTTTTCTGATTTTTTTTCCTACTGTAAAAGTGACACTTTATGCTGAAAAATATTACATGCCACTGCCTCAAATCATATATTGTATGTTTCCATATTCACATATATGGATAGTACAAATTATATGTGCTTTCAGAATATGAATATATAAACATCGGTGGATATTACTACAAATATATATAATATTTGCAAAAGTGAGACAGCGTAGGATAGGGCAGTGTTCAAACTTTGGGGAGGTCTGGTGGGGCGGGGCTTGAGTCTGGAAGGTGTTTACTACCCATTCACAAAGAAAGGGTGCTACAAGAGCTCGCTAAGTTCAGGGTGGACAAGGCAGTGGGACCTGATGGCATACATCCCAGGGTACTAAAGGAGCTAAGGTTGGAGCTAGGATAGCCATTAGCCATTATCAGAACAGTTTATTGAGTCTCTGAGCACAGGAGAGGTCCCATTTTTTTCTTTTGTTTTTTGAGTGACATCTTGGAGTGCGTAAAGAATTGCTAGTACAGAGAGTACTCAGCAGCCAAAGACAAGTGTAAAGATGATTCACTGGCCACTGAGGTGGACGGTGATAGGGATAAGGCACTGACTCCAGGGTCTGTTGGTGTCAAAGCCTCATATCCACTTCTGCTGGTGCCAAGAAAAGGCCAGAACTTGGCCACGTCAGAGTCCCTATGGAAGATATCTAGGGCAACAAAAAAATCTCTGTATTTCTCCTTATTATAGTGGCCCATCCGGCCTGAATGTGGACAACCTCTGTAAAAGTGGTGAGGCCCCAGAAGAAGACAAGACTCAGTGTGTACATCAGGAGAACTTAGAAGAAAGGTGAACCTAGATGAATATGGATTTGCAGGACTGGACTACACAGTCAAAGGTAGTAGAGATGTGTTCATCTACCCCAGCATCCCTTACAGGTAGTGTGCAAACAGCCCAGTTACACAAGAATGAAGGGCATACCAATCAAGACAGTCTGACATAGTCAATAAGAAACAATTTCATCAAGAAAATGGGCCAGCTTCTCCATCAACCATAGGGATGTACCCTGTGTAAGAGGTAGTGTAGTCAATCCAAAAGGTGCATAGGATGTCCCATGAGCAGAACAACTTCCAAGCACAGTTACACTGAATAGTGCACAGGGGCATGTGCTGCATTTAGTAATCTATCAGGAATATACCCAGGCAGGGGAGGAGGAGGACAAGAAAGAAAAGGTAGAAATAAGTTGCGCTCCAGAAAAACCCCTTGTTTTGCTGGTGGAAGGCCCATGGGATCCTTACCCTGACACTTGGTCGCTTGTCACCCCATTCTCTATTCATCATAATTTCCCCAAAACAAAATCAATTTATGCTACTAGAACATGGCATTTGCATGACTTAGCAGTTGCAAATGTATCAATAATGTCATCAAAGCTGATTTGTCAGTATATCACTTTCAATACTTAGAAGAGTGAGTGCACTGAGACGGTTATCTCGCATTGTAGATCGCAGTTTGTTTTTGAGGGCCATTTTGCTGAATGAGCGTTCACCTGAGCAGTTAGTCACCATCAGTGACAGCTACATGCGAAGAGCGACAGAAACATTCAGAAAGGTCTCTTGCAGTTCTTCAGTATGAAGTAGTGATGCTCGAGATAGTGGTGAATCACAACCTCTTGCCTTTGCAAAGCTAATGAACTGAGACATTTCACCAGGGAAGACCTCAACAGACAAGTCTGATGGGTATTCTTGAGCTAATTTCTGAGCCTCAAGATGTATTGCCTCATCAGTTAAGACGTCAGAGTCCACTATAACTTTGAAGCGATCATAGACACTTTGTGACGAATCCTGTAATTCAAAGCCATAATGAGGCAATCTATTATAACCAAGTAGGTCTCAGTCCGGAATTTCTCTCTGCCAGTTAGAACAACTCCTTCAGATTGCACATCGTCATATTGCATGTCTCTTTCCTTTTCCTTGACTGATCAGTTCTGTAAGTAGAGGAGCCAGATAATTCTTGTGCTCGCATTTCAAATGTATCGAAACTATCACGTAATGTGTTGACAAAGGTTTTGAGAGATGTCAGTAATTCAACAGCTGATTTAAGATCAATTTTGCTATGTTGCAAAGATTTGCTCGTCGCATTAAATCTGACAAGAATGGTATTCCACAGATCACAAAGAAATGCTGTTTTGACTAACTCCATTGTTTGGGACAACGAGTCTGCCTCATGTCTTGAGATGCCATTCTGATGTTCATCATCAGCCATTTCCTCTAGAGCAGCTTTGATGTCGGCATAGCTGTCAAAGAGTGCCTTGGTTGCATCAGCACCTGCAGACCACCGTGTGTCAAACAGTGACTTCAGTGTCAATCCACCACCTTTCTCTTTTAAGTGTTTCATCAACACTGACCAACGTGTGTAGAACGCCGAGAAGAAAGTGTATACTTTCTACAGAAAGCCAAAGAAGCTGACTGCCTCGACACAGCAATCAACAGAATTAGAACCAACTAGGTTCAGAGAATGGGCAGCGCAAGGTACAAATATTGCTAGAGGGTTCACTTGTCTGAGTCGTGCTTGCATGCCAGAGTATCGTCAAGCCATGTTGTTTGCATTGTCTTAAGACTGGCCACAGCAATCCATGAAGTCAATGGCTTCAGTCTTCAGGTAGTCTAGCAGAGTATTTGCTAGGTCTTCAGCCATATGACTGCTGATTTGCAGGAAAGTCAAGAGCGCTCAACTGGAACACCATTTAAAACATATCGAGCAATCACAGTTAGCTGATCAGCGTGAGTTAAATCAGGCATTGAATCAACAGATACTGAGAAATACTTGGCCATTCGATTTCTCTAACAATAGTACCTCGAACATGGTTCGCCATGATTTGAATGAATTCTTCAAATATAGTTGAGGACAGGTAAGCAGGCTTTCCTCACCAGCATTACCAAAGTTTTCTATATGTGTTGCCAGAAAGGGATCAAACTTGCTATCAATTCTATGCAACCAAGGAAGTTGCCATTATGTTTTGATTCAATTATTTCATCATCTCCTGGAAGGGCAGGCCTCTCTCAGCCAGATGAGTAACAACAGCCACTCACCGACATAATACATCACGCCTAATACTGCTTTCTCTCCTGACACTGCTTCTCCAAACTGCGTCAACATGGCAATATTCTTTACGATGGTTGCAAATGCTGAGAATGCAATCTCTGTGCACGCCACTTCTTCATGTGTGCGGATTCTTCCTCGCCTGCTTTTTCCAGTCATTAAAACCATCAACTGCGAAAATGATCCTTCTGACTTGTCATCAGCGCAGCAGAAGAAACAGTATACAGATCCTTTGAAGGACTATATAGCATCCATTTCCTCAGATGCATCTCACCATTCGATCCGCCTGGTGTAGAACATGTGATTTTTCATGAAACGGAAATGCCCTTGGCTGTCTCTGTGTTGGGTTGTAATAACGCTTTGACTTCATGTCTCTCAGAGTCAGTCTTATTCTGCAACTGTCTGGTCCTTCTCAATCCAGAAGTCCACTGTGACGGAACATATGAGGAACCACTCCATGGATTAGTTGATCAACATTCATATTCATCATGTACTGAGTGTGATGAATCGCTGATAGGCTCCTTCTGTCCCAAAAACATGTCATCATTTTCATTTGTGGAAGTGGCAGTCAAAGGACACTGGTGGACAACCACAGTATTGTCTTCAAAATGTTCTAAATCAGATTCCACATTAGGATGTGCCTGTGAAACTTCAGAGTTGACAGTAGCATTCACACACTTGCTGAGGATAACTAGTTGGGGTGACAAGGACATCAGCTGACACAGAAGCATTAATTGTGAAAAATTGACTGAGTCGGAGGGTCTTTGCCAACACGGAATTCAGCTTATCTTGCTTCTGTTTCTGCAATGCGACGCTTCAGAGCACCTGATTGCAAAACCTTTGTGGCATTTTTCTTTAATCTTACACGCACACTGTCTCCGCATCCCAGTCAGACCTGGGAAACAAATAGAGATTGGAAAGAACTGAATACAGTAGTAATTGTTAGTAATCACACAGTTAACTGTCAACATAGTTGGAAGCCACAATAATGTTAGTCTCTATCCAAAATTTTAAGACGCACATTTTTTTCTTTCATTCCTGAACCAAAATGTGGAAAAATGGGTACCATACAAGTCAGAAGGCAAGTGGCAATCTAAAATAGCATAAAAAAGTATAGGTCAACATTTTCACCAGATTCATGCACAGCTGCTTTAGCCAAAATTATCAGAAACATGTGGAGCACCATTATTCATCCTCTCAAGCTGCCACTTAGAAAATGGTTAAAAGTATTCCAGGCTTCTGATTGGCTGAGGGACTCTCTAGCTGGGCATCTATCACACAACTGATGGCCGTCTTTTAAAGTATCAGCCCAGCCAACCCATGACCATCACCACAGTCCTGCTGCCCAACCTGGTCTCTAATTGGCTAAAACACCTCATTTCATTTTCAAATCTCCGCCATGAATTTGTCTTAACAGAGCTAGACCACACACCAGTCCACAACGTGTTCTCCCAATAAAATTATGAACCTAATGTGATCCTCATGGAAATAAGCAGAGCACAGCCAGTAGAAAAGAAATAAATGAACCTGTTTTCACAAAGTTACTTTTTTCTTATCTTCCGTCCACACCTGAGCTGTCACGATTTGACAGTACAATGGACAACGTGGCATTTTGCCCCATTATCCACGAAATCCTGGTCACACTTTTAAAATCAAACTGAAAACCACCATTTTTCTATGAGTCACCAAGACAGCCACTGAGCTGGAAGCTCCAACCCTCATGCACACACACGCAGACACCACCAAATGACAATCTAAATAAAGAGCTCCAAAACAACAACAGCAGTTTTCATTTTCAGACTATGACAGCTACCACGCCGCTGCCACCACCACTCACATCCGATGCTCACCTGTCTCTTAACCCAAAGACAAGCAACTCTATTTTTTCAATCCATATAACCTAATTTCTAAGCACATATAACACCTCCAGGGTGGGTGGTATGGGCTATATCCACCCTTCCAGGGCTATAAGACCCTCGCCTGTGGCATCAAGCATCATTACGCCTTGGTGGGCAGGACAATCAATACCACCACCCTGTTGGGTATTATTGGTTGCACAGCATGTATCAAGCATGCTTTTCTTTTGAAATTGCAAGCCATGATGTAGCTAGTCTACAGATATGTACTGTACACTATTCCCATAAATTTTAGTACAAAATGATGATGACAACTAAAATGCAGTCTTACTTACCTCTGATAAACTCTCCTAGTCTCCTCTCTGCCTGAAAATGAATGAACTACTCGAGTCGGCCAGGCGCCGTGGTCTTCTTTTTTACTATTCAGACTCGATAGCAAAATGCTCTGAAAATAGAAAAACAGAAAAATAAATACTGTATCTTGAAGCCAAATAAAGCCCTCTGAACTGTAAATGCCATCACTGATGACCTGAAATCATCCAAGCAGACCTCTAAAGCAGTAGGTAAGGCTGGGGGGTTGGAGTGTATTAGTAGGGGTATCACAAGTCGTAAAAGGGAGGTAATAATCCCTCTTTACAAGACACTGGTTAGGCCCCATCTGGAGTACTGCGTGCAGTATTGGAGGCCACACCTTCACAAGGACATTAATCAAATTGAGGCAGTCCAGAGAAGGGCAACCAAAAGTCCAAAATGGTGCAGGGACTGCATCAGAAGACATATGAGGACAGATTACTAGAGCTCAATATGTATACCCTTGAGAAAGGAGGGACACCTAAGGGCATTAACAAGGTGAAAAGAGTCTAACATGTTTAAATAAAAGAAAAATAGCAGGACAAGAGGACACAGCATGAGATTAGAGGGGCCACTTAAGGGGTAATGTGAGGAAATTCTTTTTCACAGAAAGGGTGGTGGATGCATGGAATGGCCTACCTCAGGAAGTGGTGGCTGTGAATACAGTGCAGGGCTTCAAACAGGCATGGGATAGGCATAAAGGAGCAATACAAATGAGTATGAATAGATAGGCCACTGACAGAGCAAAGGACAATGGCACATTTATAAGATAGAAAAAGAAATGGGCAGACTGCATGGGCCTTGCGGTCCTTATCTGCTGTCAATTTCTACATTTCTATGTTTCTATGGAGAGAGCCTCCCTCACCACAGAGGGCTCCAACGGTATGAGTAACTGCATTATAGTTAGACAGGGAAGCAGCATTATTATGGCAAGGAACATGTTTGCTTTGGGAGACAGTAACGACACCAGTTGTCAAGTTAAGCAGGTAGGTCACTAACCCTTTAACTCAATGTTCTCCATCACAAAGAAATGCCTAATTGCAGTACTTCCTCCTCCTGCCTGTAGCGTAAGAGTACCATGATCAGCCACATATGGTATCTTGGTATGGGGATATGTAAACTGTGAATAATCTTCCTTCCTTCCTTATGACAGGACTAGTAATTCGACTTAGCCTTCTAGTCCTGTCACAAGGAAAGAAGTTATTAGCAGATTACATAGCCTCAAGTTGAACACTGTCTGTAATTTGTTGTTGAGGTAATAAAAGTACAATTTCCATTTAATACATTTAAACAACTTAAAATCAAGTAGTTGAATTTGAAATCATGTAGATTCACTCTCAAAAGGAAGGAAGGGCATTTCTATTACATCAACAACAAGAAATTACAGTGCACAGTGGTTGGTGTGTGTGTGTGTCGTTTTGCTTGTGCTTACAGTGCTTCTGTACTTGTGCATATTTTTTTGGTTCAACTGCCGTCAGATCCTCGGAGCAGTGAGTCGGATCAAGAGCAACAGCAACAGGGAGTTAGTACTAGGGACTCTGGAGGCGGGAGCGCACTCAGACAAGAGAGAGGAGTACTAGTGTCCACTCGACTTGACCGTCATCTCAGAGAAGTAACAAGAGAGGAGAGGTGGCAGCCGAAGGAACTGAAGGTGGAGACGGAGTGTGGAAGTCGGAGGACATACTTGAGGTCAGGAATTAATTCACAACTTGAACTTCCAAATAATTTAACATGAAAAGAAAAAACATCACATGCAGGCTGTAGCAGACCTGCCAGACCAGTTCATCTAACTTCTTTCTATGGTACCTACCCGGGCCTGGCTGGCTACCCCCCTCCCCGGCCCCACCCCAGAGTAAGAATTCATTCAGGATGGTGGTCCATGCCTTTCAAGTGTCCCTGATTTTCAGGGATGTCCCTGATTTCACCTCAAAATTTTACTCTGTCCGGGACAGACTGTCCCTCCTAAAATCTGTGTTTCCTGACTAAACAGTGATGATTGTAAGAATAAAATTATGCCAAAAACAATAAAGCTGCAGACTTCTTATATTCTTCAGAAAATGTATTATACACTGAGCCCTTATATTCTGCCAGCATTAATCTGAGTGGATACTGGATTACTGGTTACTGGATAGCACCAATTTTAAAACTTTTAAGTGTGTCCCTGATTTTGGGCCTTTTGTGCTTTGTCCCTGATTTTTAAGCCTTGTTTTTTGTCCCTGATTTATGAGGCAGGAGGAGAGGAGGTTGAGACTGAGGCGATTCAATTAAAATAAATAAAATCATTCGAGAGAGTCTTTAGACAACTTATTATCCTCTGTACAGACAGATGGTCAGACTCATCTGAGTACTGCGTACAGTTCTGGAGACCCAGTCACCGCAAAGACATAGACAGGATGGAAGCTGTCCAAAGGAGGGCACTAAAATGGTGCAAGATCTGCACCGGAAGACAATGAAGAGAGACTTAAGCAGCTGAATATGTATAGCCTTGAGAAAGGGAGGGAGAAGGAGACATGATAGAAACTTTCAAGTACCTCAAGGGAATCAACAAAGTCCAAGAGGGTAGCATCTTTCAAAAAAAGAAGTGTGCAAGAACAGAGGCACAATTTGAAGATAGAGGGGCAGCTCAGTGGTAATTTAAGGAAGTATTTTTCACAGAGAGGTTGTGGATGCATGGAATGGCCTTCCGGAGGAGGTTGTGCAGTCAAAACAGTGGTGGAATTCAAGCATGCATGGGACAGTCATAAGGCAATTCTAGGGGTGGGGTGGGGTAGGAAGAAGTAGGCTGCTGGTTAACTAGGATCTGCAGCTTATCCACTAGGTAGGGAAATGGGCAGACTGGGTGGACCAAGCGGTCCTTATCTGCCATCAAATTCTATGTTTCTGTGTTTCTATATCATCTTTTACAGAGTACAATCCCAGTGTTACTATACAGAAGTTATCCATCAGATGTATCTTCCTATCAATTACTGTCAGTATTTATATTTTATCATGAACACTGCAAACAATACAATAAAAGCTGGTAAACACCAGCAACTGAATGGTCTGTGTCTCCATTATTCTATTCTATGTTCTAGTATTTGTGTTTGTTCTCCCCTTATTTTATTAAATCCCCCATTGGCCCTTTTTCTCCAGTTTCACAGTACCCCAGTTCCTCTAGTATAGCTTTTACCCACCACCCAAAGTACCCAGATATCTGTCCCAGTCCCTTTCAAATCTCTTCCTTTCCTTCAGGCTATATGTTAGCTTGTCTACTGTTAGTACCATCATAGTAAGTCCTTTCCATTGTTCTAGTGTAGAATCAAAGCTTGTAGTCTGTACATTTTGTATCCCCTGCCTTGCAACCACCAGGAGCACTCTTATCCATCTAGGGTATAATACCCATTCACCATTGTCTATTCTTTCTATCCCTAAGAGCAATGATTTTTGAGAGAATTCAATAGGTTGTCCTTTAATTGCTGATATTTCATGCGCTATCCCTTTCCAGTGCTTCACAATAATCAGACACCCCCAGTAGTAGTGCATATATGTCCCTCGCACTATTTTACACTTATTGCACAATGGGGACACTTCAGGAGAAAATCTGTGTACCATATGGGGGGGTAGTGTAGTCGCTGTATGAATTTATACTGTGCTTCCTTATATTTATTACAAACTAACATATATGTGACTCTAATAATATTTCCCAATTAGATTCAGGATTTCTTCCCCTATACCTCTTTCACAGCTTTTTTGTTCACTTGTGAAGGCTATTTAAAGTATTTTCTATCTAGTTTTATGGCCACCCCACTAACTCCTTTCATTCTTAGCTGCTCCCAGAATCTCTCCTTCAAGTTCCGTAAGTGGCCTCTGATCACTTTCTCTCAGTCAGTAGCCCTCTGAAACCTCCTTGCCTGTTCCTCTCTCACAGTCCGCTCTCCCCCACCCCAGGCCTTTAACATATTAATTTCACCATCTGCAAGAATTTAGCCTAGGTACCAGCCCAAGCCTCCTGCTGGTTATCTCTCTACTCCTGCTCTCCCCTCCCGCATTAGCTCATACCCTAGACTTTAGTTAGGAAGCCAGCCTCCTTCCGATGCTTTCTGTGCGCTCCTTTAACTCTTTGCTTGTTCTTGCCCCGGGTCCATATCTGTTGGCACTCTCCTGCTGCCAGCTGCCACTGAAATGGCAGGAAGAATTCCTGAGGGGCACGGTGCTGTCTGCCGGCTCCTCCACAGCAAGGTATATACTGCCAAACATACTTCTCAACTGTCCCTGATTTTCAGGATGTCCCTGATTTTGCCTCAAAGATTTCTTCTGTCCCTCGTAAAATGTCTCT
Organism: Neoceratodus forsteri; assembly: GCA_016271365.2. Taxonomy (NCBI): domain Eukaryota; kingdom Metazoa; phylum Chordata; order Ceratodontiformes; family Ceratodontidae; genus Neoceratodus; species Neoceratodus forsteri. The sequence continues at coordinate 807,707,112 of CM057451.1, read as the reverse complement.
TTTGTGACTAAACAGTGGGACTGTAAGCACAAAATAATGTTAATAAACATAAGTTACAGACTTGTTCTTCTTCAGAAAATATTTCTACACTAATCCCTTATTCTGTCAGCTTTTCAGTGAATATAAATTTTAAGATGTGTCCCTGATTTGGGTCTTTGTCCCTGATTTTTTAAGCCTTGTGATTGTCCCTGATTTAAGACACTAGAGGTTGAGAGGTATGTATGCTGCCAAAGGACAAAGTGATTAAGTACCTCCCGAGTCCCACCACCTCCTCGTCACTGATCGCTATCGCTTATTCGCTATATTTTTTTTTCTTCCGTCCTGTTGTTCACCTCTCTCTACTAGTCTCCTTCCTCTCACTAGTACTTTTAGTAATAATAATGTTGTGTCTGACTAGGGTTTTAGCCGAGGCCCGTACCAACTTCCAACACAACAAGCAAGATTAGCCCGGGGGCGGGAACCTCACGATCGTGAACGAGACTCAGTCCACCCAGCAGCAATACCCAGTCCCAACAACACACGTCTGCTCAGCTCTAATTTCTCTCCTACATCTGCGTGGTGCATACGATGGACAGGAGTTTTTACTTACTGATGATGCGATCATGCGCAGACGCAGTCGGTCAGACGAGACAAGCAGCGACGATGAGGAAGGAGGCTGCGCGCTGCGAAGCGACCACATGACTTCTCTGCAGCATATCATGTGATCCCCCCCCGGCTGTTCCATTGCAGTGAATGAGGCAGCAGCCAGCACAGCGGCGACACTTCTGGCAAAAAGCAGGAACAGCAGGGGCCGCCGGCAGCAAGAGATTTAAAGCACCGGCAGCCACGTGAAACTTGTGCTGTTTTTCCGGGCCCGCAGGGTACCCCCTCATGGTGGGGGGGGCCTGGGACATTTGCCCCATTTGCGCCCCTCTTAATCCGGCCCTGCCAACATCAAGCAATATGAACCTCTGCTCGCTGGCTTTGCCCTCAGACAACTCATCACTGAACCCACCAGGCTCTCTCCCGAGGGATAAAGGATCCCTCATTGACTGGGTATTGAGCAACATACCAGACAGAATTGTCTCCTCAGGCATCCTCCCGGATGTCATTTCAGATCACTCACCACCTACTGCACCTGGGGCATCCCCAGCCCAAAATTCCCAGTAAAGTGATCCAGATGAGGGACTCCACACTCAACATTGGAGACTCTTCGCGGACTTGAGGTGTGCAGACTGGTCCCTGGTCACCGCCACCAGTGACCACTCAGGAGCTCTTGAACATCTTCTCTCGTGTTCACTCCTTTACAAAACAAACATGCCCCCTCACAAAAGGAGGGTAAAGGAACCATCACAAAATGGCTCATGGTGGACTACTCTCCCTCATGAAACAGAAGGACAAATGCTGGCAGAGATACAAGACCTCCTCAACATTAAGGACCTCACAGAATACCGGCAGCTCAGAAACTCATGCAAAAGAGCAATACGTACTGCCAAGAGTGAGTTCTGCCTAGCGTCCCTGCTATCCTCAGCTAGAAATCCAAGGAGTTTCTAGCAAATATCAAAACACAGTTGGTGCGTCCACCAGAGTCCAGGTCACTGACCTGCACATTGAAGGGGTCAGCTGTAACAACCCTCTCACCATCGCTAATGCCTTCAACTCCCTGTTCACTGACCTGCCCGCTCCCCCTACCCAGTCCCCCATCCCCATGCGAGCCCTCCTCCCAACCCCTCTTTTACCTAAAACAGGTCTCAGCAAAGGAGACCCAGAAACTCCTTGCAGGTCTCTCCCCTTACAGTGGGGCAGGGCATGACTGCCTTGAACCCAGACTGCTCAGCCTGGGGCATCCCTTCTTGCCTGGCCTGTCGCCCACATCTTCAACGCATCATTAATCTCAGGTATCATCCTGGATGTCTGGAAAGCGGTCAAGGTCATCCCTGTCTTCAAACAAAGCGATCCCAAAGACCTTAAGAACTACCACCCTATCACAATCCTCTCCGTGATCTGTAAGCTTCTTGAGAAGGTTGTTGCATCACAGCTCTCCCACTATCTACAGAGCTATGAGCTCCTCTCCCCTGCCCAACACAGCTTCAGAAAAGGGCATAGCACATCTACCACCCTTGCTGTGGTGACTTCCACAATCAGGTCCACTACTAATCAAGGGAAGCTGACTGGAGCTATCTTTGTGGACCTTTCTAAAGCCTTCTATTGGGTTGACCACTCCCTCCTATGCTCCACTCTCCAGTCACTGGGCCTCTCCCCCTGCCCTTGCCTGCTTCTCTAACTACCTCTCCGGCAGGCAGCAATACACAAACTTCAACCATGCCCTCTCTGGCCCCTCCATAGTAAATAGAGGGGTCCCCCAGGGTTCCGTTCTGGGTCCAATACTGTTTTCCATATTCATAAATGAACTGCCCTCCATCACAGCCCATGGGCACCCAACCCTCTACGCAGACGACGTCGTCATCCTGGTAAGCTCCCATGATATCTCCCTCATTAACTCCAGGCTGAACTCCGACTTCCACCTAATCCAAACCTGGCTCGAGGGCCATAAGCTGACCATCAACCTAAAAAAGATCCAGGCAATGCTCTTCGGCTCCACAGCCAAGAATAAAACCTGCTCTGATCCCCTAAATATCCTTGGAGCTGATAGTGCCCCCCTGCAATCCACAGCCTCTGTCAAGTACCTGGGTGTAACCCTCGACCCACAACTGGACCTCTCCCAGCATATTCAGAACACGTGTAATGCTACAAATGCCAAGCTCGGTCTAGCATACAGAGCCAAACGCAGTCTTACCCCAGCGGATGTATTGCAAATTGCAAGGGGATCCTCCTATCCTCCTCTGCTATGGGCTTGTATTTTTGCCTCTGTCCCTAAGACCAGTCTCATTAAATGGGACACTACATACAACAACGATGCTGCTTTGTGCTCTCTGCACCTCACCTCATGCACCACTGTGACCTTTACTCGCGACTTCAGTGGCTCCTCCCATAAGTACCGCACTTTGTCCTAGGCAACTACATTGACAACATCGTCCGAACTGCTATATCTTCAGCACTTACTCTACCCTCAAACCTGGGACTCCCTACCATTACCTTAGATCTAGAGATTCAGCAGGACCTCCTGGTTCAAAAACCCGTTCCTCACGGCGATCGGGCATAACCTTATCGCCTAGAGTATGGAACTCCGCTCCTGCAATCACTCATGCCACCCCTCCCATCCCTGTTTCAAAGCCTCCATGGGGTTTCCTGAAATTGGCCTCCACCTGTCTCTGTGCTACTGCTTCCCAGTTCGACAGGTTGAGGGCGTGACGCCTAAATACTGAATGCTCCTCCTCCAAATTGTTGCTGTCTGTAACTGATAGCTGCATCAAAGGTTTCTATTTGACCTGGGCCCCTTCCCTGCCCTTACATCTGTGGGATTCATAGAAACATAGACTTTGGACGACAGATAAGGACCACTTGACCCACCCAGTCTGCCCATTTCCTACCTACTGGATAGCTGCAGATTCTAGTTAACCAACAGCCTACTTCCTGCCACCCCCGCACTACAATTGCCTTGTGTCTGTCCCATGCATGTTTGAATTCCCCCACTGTTTTAGCTCCAACGACCTCCCAGGAAGGCAGTTCACACATCCACCACTCTCTCCGTGAAAAAGATTTCTCACATTACCCTGAGCCGCCCTCTATCTTAAATTGTGTCCCTTGTTCTTCACACATCTCTTTTCTGAAAGATGCTACCCTCCTGGACTTTGTTGATTCCCTTGAGGTACTTGAATGTTTCTGTCATGTCCCCCTGTCCCTCCTTTCATCAAGGGTATACATATTAAGCTCTCTCAGTCTCTCTCTTCATATGATTTCTGATGCAGACCCTGCACCATTTTAGTTGCCCTCCTCTGGACTGCTTCCATCCTGTCTATGTCCTTACGTAGATGAGGTCTCCAAAACTGCACACAGTACTCCAGATGGGGTCTCACCAACTGTCTGTACAGAGGATACCCACTTCCCTTTTTCTACCTTGTGATGCCCCTTTCTATGCATCCCTGTATCCCTAGCTCTCCCTACGACTTCTCACATTGCTTACCCACCTTTAGATCATCTGATATGACTACCCCCAAGTCCTGTTCCATTTTTTGTTGTTGTTATACCTCCCTGCTATTGTGTATTCTTCTCCTGGGTTTTTGTTTCCCAGGTGCATTACTTGCACTTCTTTGCATTGAATCTAAGTTGCCATATGTCTGACCATTCCTCCAACCTTGCCAAGTCCCTTCTCATCCTTTCTACCCCCGTGTATCAACTCTGTTACAGATCTTTGTATCATCTGCAAAGAGGCATACCTTTCCTCCAGACCTCTGCAATGTCACCTATAAAGATGATAAAGAGACTGGACCCAGTACTGAGCCCTGAGGTACTCCACTAGTGACCCCCTTTCTTCGGAATGTGTCTCACCTCACTGTTACCTTCTGTGTCCTGTTGTGCAGCCAGTTTGCAACCCAGGCTACCACCCTGGGACCCACTCCCAAGCTGGCTAACTTGATTATTAATCTTGTGCGGACTGTGTCAAATGTCTTGTTAAAGTCTAGTAGGTCATATCCACAGCCCCTCCCTGGTCTATTACTCTTGGTCACCCAGTCAAAGAAATCTATTAGATCCGTCCTGACATGACCTGCCTGCTGTAAATCCATGCTGCTTTGGGTCCTGTGCCCCACTGGCCTCTAGGTGCTCAACAATTTTTTCTTTCAGAAGTGATTCCATCATTTTCCCTACCACTGAGGTCAAACTTACAGGTCTGTAGTTTCCTGCTTCTGCCTTGCTCCCACTTTTGTGAAGGGGAATCACATCTGCCCTCCTCCAGTCCTCAGGTACCACCTCATCCTCCCATGATTTGTTAAAAAGTGTGGTCAGTGGTGTCACTAGGTCCTCCCTTAGTTCTTTTAGGATTCTGGGGTGAATCCATCAGGCCCCATTGCTTTGTCCACCTTGAGTTTTAGGAGTTCTTTCAGGAATCTTTCTTCTGTAAATGGACTGGTGTCAACCCCCCTACCCAGAGTGCTTCTATTGTCTGGTTTAGGTAACTCCTCCTCATCTTCTTTTGTGAATACTGAGCAAAAGTATTCATTCAATATCACTGCCTTTTCACTGTCTCCCTCTGCCACCTCCCTCTCCTTATTAATCCAGTTACCTACCATCCTACTTCCTTCCGAGGGCATGGCTGGCCTAACACAGCTGACTCTGTTTTTCCATTATTTGTACAAGCAGTTACTCCACCATACTGTTTACTGTGAATCCTGTAGATCTTGTTTGTTACCTTTTCTCAGCCTGTAAAGCTTGTAATTGAGGGCTTTGCTGGCCTATACCCTGTTAACTCTGCTGACCTTGCTTGTATTTTACTGTTACTCTACCAATATTGTTTTGTGATTCCTGATGCTCTTATATGTTAACCTGTTACTCTGCTTGATGTGTTGACTGTACCTTGTAACCTCCCGAGTCGTACCTGAAAATAGGCACTTGACTGTCTAGTGTGCTTACCTGGTCAACAAAAGCAAATAAATAAATGTTAATGTCGTGTTAATATTAATAATATTTACTTCCTCACATTGGTGTATCGTGGTAACCCCCCACCCTCCCATGAAATTCTGTATGATCCCTGGTGTCCAGTGGCACCCCCCTCACTCCGATCCCCATATAATCTATAAATAATGTCAGACATTGGTGGTTAGTGGTACCCCCACCCTTCTCTGTCTGTGTCAAATTAAAATTAAGAGAACCATTCCTCAATGTCTTTTTAATTTTTTTAAACCTGTAAAAATAAGTGCAATGCCAATCACACCGCTCCCCACCGAGATCCACTGTGCCACCTCCCCACCCCTTGGCCCCCCAGATGCCCTCACTCACCTGAACCGGTAACACAGTCAACCTCAACTCTTGATCGAGATGCGTCTGCTGCTGGAACTGGCGCTGCTCTCTGTCAAGTAAGATAACTTTACCATATACACATGTTGTGAAGTGACCCAACCTCAGTACAGCATGAAAATAGAAAGAAGAATGAGAAAGCAAGAAGAAAGTGGGAAGCGGGGGGGCATGTGGTGTGCTACCATCAAGCCGTTTTTTTCTCTTTAGTTAGCTCTCACTACACTATAATGGAATAGATTTTTACTAGGTGGGTTTTATACCACATTATGTACTCTACAGTTAGCATTAGCTGGGATTTAGTTAGGATGTTGGTATCTCAAGCAGCGCTCATCTAATATACTCTTAATTGTGGTACAGTCGAACTCCACTTAAGTGAATATCGCTAAGCGCATATTCCATTTAAATTAATGTAATTATGTGGTCCTGATTCCTATGCTATTCTGCCCAGCTTAAATATTCCTGTTTAGTGAATAGGAAATCCTTTTAAGTGGATTAAAAATGTGCTTGCCCAAAGGCTTTTAACAGTTTCACAGTGCCTTGTGTCGGGCTGTCCGACTCAGCTTTGTTAATTACCCACTCCTTAATTGCTCAAGCTGACAGTGCTGCTATACAAAGGTCATTCATGCTGCTCCACATAACCCCACCAGGTGTTAAAGGTGCTATTAAAGTCTCATTGAAATTCTGCTTACAGCAATCACCACAAGCAAGCAACAATGGCGAGTAATGTGGAGCCTAAAAGCCCACAGCGGAGAGACAAAGTGCTCACCATAAGCCAGAAGGCTGACGCTTTTAAAATGCTGTCCAATCCAGGGATGGCACAGTCAGCAGTTGCTCGGCACTGGGATGTCTCACAGCCTTAGATCTGCTGTCTACAGAAGAACAGAGACCAAATCCTGGCTGAGTTTGAGGGGCAACAGCAACCGAGCAAGAAAAAGAAAAGCAGGAGGGCAAGGACTCCACATTTTATGAAGCCTCCTTGCTGCGGTTCGAACACGCCAGAGCAGCTGACATCCCATTTCAGGTCCCCTGTTTTAACACAAGGCCAAGAAGCTCACAGATGCTCTGCATAAACCTGAATTTGAGGTGACCAATAGGTGACTTTCAAGATTTAAATCTCACCATAACATCATTTTAAGCATGCCCATGGGGAAAAAATGCAGATTCCCCATCCGCAGGTGACTAGGTCCAAACTGTGCTGTCGAGTTTGCTTGCTGATTATACCTGGATACAGTCTGCAATGCGGACAAAACTGGAATTTTTTTACTGTGCCACTCATGATTGCATGCTTACATTTAAGGCTGATTCTTTTACCAGGGGAAAGACAGCAAAAGATAGACTTATTATTTTAGCATGTACCAACATGACTGGGTCAGATAAATTGAAGTTGGTCATGACTGGCAAAAGTAAAAATCCCAGGTGTTTCAAGGGAGTAAACATCAGCAGGCTGCCAGTCATTTATAGAGCCAACAATTGTAATGCTTGGATGATGGCCAACCTATTCACTGAATGGACCAGGGACCTTGACAGATCCATGAGGAGAAAATGGAAGCAGATTTGCCTCCTGCTGAATAACTGCAGTGTGCACCCCACACTAACTCTACAGAATGTTAAAATTGTGTTTTGCCCTTGAACACTACATCCCTTATCCAGCCCATGGACCTGGGAATCAAAAATCTTAAAGGATTGTACAGGTGCAGAATGCTGGATAGAATCCTTGCTGGTATGACTCGGGTGAGATTGAAAACCTCACTGAGATGGCCTGCTGTTTATCTGTTCTTGATGCAATACACCTACTGCATCAGGCTTGGTGTGATGTGAAAGCAGTCTCAATTCAGAACTGCTTTCGAAAAGCACATTTTTTTTGTTCCAGGTTCTAATGAAATACAAGCCTTAGAAGAAACTGAAGATACAGAGGCTGCCCCCCCCCCCCCAAGATATGGACCTGGAGACCTTTCAGAGGTTTGTCACTACCGGTGATAACACCCCATGCTATGCAAAGTTACAAAATGGACACTGCAGCCCAAGTGCTGTCATCACAAACAGCTGAGGAAGACAAGGACAATGATGAGTGTGAGGAGGCAGAACCTGTACCCACAAATGCAGAAGCTCAGAACTGTTTAAGATGGCTTTCCGAGATTCCTCAAGGTAAATGCCACTGCTGAGGAAGACTTCAAGCCCTATTATAAGCTTGAAGACATCTGTGTGAAAATGTGCACTTTAAAAAAGAGACAGCTCACAATGAGAGAGATGCTGTCCACATGTTATCCATCAGCTTAGCAACCCGCTTTAAAGTGCAATATGGTACTGTACAGTAATGCTTTACAAATTATTTTAAAATGCTGTTTTAATGTTTTTTTATCATTCTTCCAAGTGTGGTCATATGAATTCAATTTAGTGTATTTATTGTATTTCTACTTGATGGTTATGACTAAGTAAAGTGAATTATTCATTATCGCTGTTTCCAACTACCATTTCTATCATTTGAAAACTGACACCAACACAGAAAATTGGAATTTTGTTTAAGCGGATAGCCTGGTTTGGTGAATATATTCAGGTGGAACTCATTTAAGTGGGTTGCACTGTATCTACCTGATTTTGTCTCTTGAATTACCCTAGATGTTAATATATTTATGTTTTTTGAACCTTCAATTTTATTTTTTATAATCCATTCTAATATGGAGCAGTGTCACTTTAAGGCATTCAATTCTTTGAAAAGTTATTTTTTAATTCGTATCAAGTTAACCCTTGCTGTGCTGCATACTGATATATCAGTCCAGAATTCCTATACATTCTGATTCTGTCAGCTGCCTAAGGGTTAATTTTGATTAAATCAATAACTTAATGCCTTGTTCTGCCATTTACCATTTTTTCTACTCAACGCTCCAATTTTAGAAGGGACTTTTAGTGTGCAGCTATAAAACTTTCTTTTCCCGTATTTGTTTTTTATATTTTTGGATATTTTTGTTTTAGCTGGATATTAGTAGATAAGATTTTTACATTTTAGCTGGGTATCCCCATTAAATTGCAATTTTTCACAAGTTTTATTTCAGTGAACGATCATTGAGCTAACGCACACTAGGCACCTATCACCAGGTTATTATTGGGTGTATGACAATTCACTCCCGACCACTCACTCCCTACAAACTCGCTCCCATGGATATGCTCTGTAGACAATTCATCCCTATGCTAACACACTCCTAACATACTGGTTCCCATCTCTCATCCCCATTCAGAGAGGCAGGCAGGGAGTGATTTGATTGGGAGAACACAAAGGCAGGGAGTGAATTTTATAGTACAGTGCTTGTGGACTTATTTGTGGGGAGTTTTGGAACTTGTTTGTACTTTATAATCTTTATTAAGTATGAAAACTTAAAAAACTTTGAAAACTTTAAAAGCATCATTTAGCAGTTCAATAATCAAAGTGTATGCCACACCTCATAAGAATTCCTCTGTTATTCTCTTGTTGTACTTTTCAATGATGTATGCAAGCCTTTCAACTTTGGTAAGGTAAGCTGTTTTATGTCCTGCAGGAGCATTGCCAGCTTTTAGTTGCTCGATGCTGGAGTCTCTTTCTTTGGATGCTCGCAACCCATCGATAAATTTCCACAATGTGGAGTGGACCATGCAGAGCACACTCTGCATACCTCTGTGGAACAACTCAACTATGTTGTTTGTTTTGCTCTCCTTTTTGAACAGTATCTGAGTGGTTCCACAGAGCTATTGAAATTGCAGCTGTCGCATGCACCAGTCCCCCTCTTATTTCTCCTGTCAATCCAAACATCTTTAAAATAGTCCACAATTGGCTTCAGTTCGGGGGGGGAAGGGGGTGAACCTGCAGTGACTCATCAGTGGTATCTTCAAAGTGTGCCACTACCTCTATTGGTGAGTAAAAAGTCAGGGCTGATAAGTATTTACATTTGAGAGCAAATTCAGCATCATTTATTTATTTTATTTATTAAATTTTGGTGACTGGGTAGGCCCACTGAGCCCCGAAGGTTCCTTTTTCTGGGGTGACCCGGGATAACAATAAATTTATGATACAGTGGATAAAACATTTGGTTACAGGATTATACAGGCTTACTTTAGCTGTTACATACATGGTTATCATCATTCATGACACAGTCTTAACTAGAATGCTGTTTGGCTTAGTATTGAGCATGGAAAATTGATGTGAAGTTTTCAGAAGGAGAGCAACCTCCATGCAAGAGATAGTATATAGGATTGAGGAACCAGGGTGCCCTGGATATTGGGAGGGGTTCCTCGGTAGGCTCGCTTTTTGAGAGGGTTGATGTGGGAGAGGGAGGCAAGCTATGAGCAATAGCAGAGGCATGGACTTATGGCAATCATATGGGCCTTAAGTCTGGTGTGGAAGTTCATAAGTGAGGAGGCCTCCTGCACCAGTGGAGGGAGGTTGTTCCACAGGTTGGGGGCTAGGGAGGAGAAAGATCTGCCACCTGCATTTGTTCTTACTCTGGGGACTTTCAGTAGCATTTGTTCTGATGTCCGTAGTCTCCTGGGGTTTTGTTTTATTGCTATTGTTCCTACTATGCTGGGAGGGGCGGGCAGTTTTAGTAGCTTGTAGGCCTGGACGAGCAGGGGATATTGTAGGCTAGCGGTCAAGGAGGGCCAATGTAGCTGGGCCAGTGTATCACAGTGGTGGCGTCGCAGATGGTCCTGGGTAGCAAACCGAGCCACCTTGTTGTACAGGATTTGCATCCTGGAGACCTCTTGTTTAGCCATGCCCTGTATGATAGGTGCAGCATAGGTCAAGGTAGGGAGCAGGACACTTGTGGCAATGGACAGTCTAGCCTCGGGGATAAGCTGGTCCTTGAGTCGGTACAAGGTTCCAAGTTTACGGTGTAAGGTCTTGGTGACCTGGTCCACATGGTCCTTGAATGTGATAGATTGGTCAAGAGTCAGGCCTGAGTATTTAAGGAGGGCACTACATTGATGCTTTTTCCAGAGAGCATGGTAAGATGCAGGATGCAGTCCTGTCATGACCCAATGATCTGGGCCTGAATAGCATCACCTTGGTTTTGTCTGCGTTTAGCACCATTCTGTTCTCTCTCAGCCATGCCTCGATGGATGAGAGGTCCTTTGGAGGAAAGGACCAAGAGCAGCTACGTCACCCAGGAATCGGTAGATGACTGTGTCATCAGCGTACTGGACAACCAAGCTCTCCTCACAGTGGGTACTCAGGTTGTTGGTGAATAAAGAGAATAGGTGGGGGCCCAGGATTGAGCCCTGTGGTACACGCTGTTTTAGGGGTAGTGGTCCAGACATGGCTCACTTCCAGGGGACTCTTTGTGTCTGGCCTGTTAAGTAGCTCTCAATCCACTTGAGAGAGTGGGGGTCTAGGCCCACATTGTTCAGTTTCTGAAGCAGAAGATTGTGGTCGACAAGGTCAAATGCCTTGGACAGGTCTATGAAGACTGCACCTGTGGGTATACCTTTGTCCATTGCTCTGAGTACTTCATCTGAGAAGTTAATGAGGGCAGTATCAGTCTCGTGGTTAGCCCTGAATCCGTGCTGAGGGGGAGCTGGAAGCTGATGAGCCTCCAGGTAATCATGGAGCTGGTTGTAGACAGGCCTTTCTTGTAGCTAAGCAAGTGTGCAGAGCAGGGAGATAGGACAGTAATTAGTTAGGTTTTCCCTGGGGCCAGCTTTGTGGATTGGGACCACATTGGCCTGTTTCCACTGGTTAGGAATGATTCCCTCCCTTAGTGATCTATTTAAGAGCCAAGTCAAGGGCCTGGATAAGGAGGTGGCCCCTGCCTTGAGTAGCCGAGGGTTTATCCCATTGGGTCCACCTGAGCCTTTGACTTTCAGCGCCTTTAGGAGGGTTAGGACCTCTTTTCGCTTTACTAGTCTCAGGTGGAAAGAGGGTCATTTGTAGTGAGTTGGTTCACCTATGTTCAGCGCAGAAGTCTGGGAGGTCTGCCCAGCCTTGTAGGCCTCAAGGTCTGTGAAGTGGTTGTTAAGGGCAGCTGCTATTTGTAAGGGGTCACTTACAAGCTGACCATTGACCACAATGGGGCATGGTTCAGACTTTTTGTTGCCCTTGATTAGGTCGATGACATGATTCCAGAACTGCTTAGGGTTACCTAAGTTGGTTTTCTGGAGGTTTGTGAGATACCCCTTTAGCAAGCTTAATGGCACTCTTGGTTTTGTTTCTTAGTGCTTTGTATGCCACAAGGTCTGCGGAAGGGAATAGAGCTTGTACTTCTTCCAGGCCTTGTCCCGACTAATCATGAGGGATTTAAGGGATGGGGTTATCCATTTGTAGCAGCTGCCCTTAGATCTCAGTCTTTTCAGAGGAGCAAAGAGGTTGGCCGCTGTACATAGTAAGTTCTGGAAGTATTCAAGGGCCTCGTTCAGAGTATGGAGGAGTGTTATTGGGCTCCAGTCCCGACTGCTTAGGTAATCATTGAATTGCCCTTCCGAGAAGTTGGTATAGTCCTGGGCGGTGAGGATTCTGGGCTGGATCCTAAGTGCCCTGTTCTTCCAGATACAGAAGATCGGGGAATGGTCACTCAAGGAGTCTGCCATGGTATCAGCAAGCTGGGTGTTGGCAGGGTTGGACACCAGAGCCCAGTCGAGGGTGATGTGATTCCCAGTTTTATAGTTCAGTCTGGTCGGTTCAGAGATGACCTGCCTCTTGGGTCAGTGACATCAAGTCATGGCCAAGGTCCTGGGCCCAGCTGAGGATGAAGTCTCCCAAAATGAGAAGCTCAGTTGAGACTTCTGGGGCCAAGGCATTTGTGATGGCCTCGAGGGATTGGAGGGCTGTCTTAGGAGGACTGTAGACACACCCTATAGTAATTTGCTTGGTACGTTCAAGGGTAATACGGATGAATACAGATTCTCCATCGGAGAGGGGGCTTTGCTGCAGGCTTAGGAGTAATACAGTAAGGTGTTCTTTGGTATAGATTAGAACACCACCCCTTTTTTGGACTCCCTGTCCTTATGGTAGGAGCTATAGCCCAGTGCCTGAATCTCATGGTCAAGGATGTGGGCTTTTAGCCAGGTTTCTGAGATGGCTAGGACATTGGGCTTGTAAAGGTCTAGCCAGGCTTGGACTTCATGTATTTTTGGGTCTGATGCTACATACATTCATACGTGCTATCTTAAGACCCTTTGCAGACACCAGCGAGGTTCTAAGGGGATGTCACTGAGATATTGGTGGTGCTAGGGTCAGGGTTGGGTTGAATATCTCCTGCCAGGAGAAGCATAGCAGCTATCAGGCAGAGAAGCTTAGGGCTAGGTAAGGTGAGTGGGTTTCGTCGACTCATCCTGCCTGCAAAGTAGAACAGGTTGTAACATATGCCCTTTCTTACCATCTCATGAGCAGATGATAGAGCAAGCATGCTTGAACTGAGCATTCCATTATGGAAATTAAGGGGGGGGTCATTATGCCGATGGCCCCTTGCTTCAGGATGACCTGGGTCGATGATCCTGTCCACCCAAAGTAGAGATAGTGAGTAGATTAATGCAAGAAGTACCCCTTATTTGGGAGGGGTGCTTAGGTCTCATGCACCTTGGGTTCTGGGGCTGGGGCAGGTGTTTGGTGAGGCGCCATTGTGTGGTTACGATTGGGGCAGCAGTAGAAGGGTACCACCAGTCAAGTTGGTGTTAGGTTTAGCTAGGGTCAGTTCCCTCCTTTGGTCTAGCTTTGTCTGTGGGGGACAGTCCCTGGCTCAAGTTGAGCTTTTAGAAGCAAATATTGTTAGTGTTCTCAAGTAATGAGCCACAGACTCGGCTGTTATAGGATTTTGGCTACTTGGCTAGACTATGGGCAAGGCAATCTGGGGAAAAAAAAGAAGCATTCACTACCCTTGCCCTGGGCTAGTTATGTTTGGCAGAAAACAGTTTTGCCCCTAACCCTTAGATTTAGTAGTTTTAGCGTATGTCAAACAGGTTTGCCCTGGCTAGTATACAGTTTATAAGAAGCAGCTAGGTATTCCTTTGTTTTTGGCAGTATAAACACACTTTCAAGGGAGGCACAGCTTAGCAACAGATTATTAGGTCAATTTCAAGTAGTTAGTAGGTCTTGCATGTGTACATTAACAGTAAACCAGGAGGCGTTTAAAATAAATTGAATAACATTACAGAGCTTGTAGGTACGTTAGCATAGAGTATTGGTGCAGACCTCATTCAGGAGGGGCACAAGTGAAGTTACAGTGCTGAGGACCAGAGCTCTTTGTCTGCATACAAGTCTGATGCAGTGGTTAGGTCCAGAGCGTAGGATGGGCAGGTTTGTGGTGCCAAGCGTTCCCTGCCTTGCCCACAGATGAGTGGTTCAGCAGACCAAGTGGGCGTGGCAATCGTGCATTTAATGGGAGGAGGAAGGGGTGGGTGGGTGGGAGAAAACAAAGTCCACTGAGTCAGTCATCCGTATCATGGCTGTACTGAACAGACAACCCCCTCTGTCTGTATTTTTTGATACATGCACTGGGTAAAATGAAAAAAATCCCAGTTGTCGAGCTTGAGGGAATACAGTTTTAAATGCGTTTATAGTGGCCAATTCAAAGTCTGTCATTACTTGTGGTGGAAGATGAGGGTTCAGCTGTTTTAGTGCAGTCAGCATACCCTCATAGGATTCTCTGCATTTGTTGGGCAGAAGAGCATATATGGCAGGCTGGAGATTATCAAATCTTTCACTCAAGATCACATACATCTGGTGGAATAAGGGTGGGGCAACACTAAAAGTACCATCCATATACCAAGTGTTGCAGCGTTCTAAAAAGCGGAGATTAGTCTCAGTGCCAAAAGTTAGAATTCTGTCTGGACCTGCACCACTATCTTAAAGCAGGAAATTAACAAAGGAATCACCCCGGTCCGGAGTGCGTGTTCTGTATGAGTCAGGGATTGCAAGGTCTGACAAGTCCCTAGGGTTGGGAGGTGCACCATGTACCCACACCTTCTGAATGGTGCACTTAATATTTTTGTCAAGTAGTTTACCTTGTGTAGCCATAGAAATATGTTACCTGGCATGAATGACAATCTGGGCTGTAGTATCCTGTGTTGTTACAGCCCTCTGCTTGGCGATATTCACAGCCTCGGCTTTCTCAACAACACTAGTGTCAGGTGCATGAGTGTGCTGTGAGAACCGAAAGATGATAGTTGGATCTTCTTCACTGGCAGTATGTACCGTGCATTACAGTCTTTGGGTTTCCGCACCACTCATTGCATTGCCAAATTGCCTTTCCCTCATGGCCCCTGTTATGCATTGTATAGATGAAACCATCTTCATCCACAAGCTTGCGTCAATTCCATTTGAACATTATGAATTGACCAGACATTGTGACAGCACTTGCACTTGTGACAGCACTTGCAACACTAGCAGCAATGAGGTATGTAGGATGATATGGCAGCTTTATGCTGTGTAGTCAGCGGTGATTGGAAGGTACTATGTGCAGTCTCGGGAGCTAGTTGGGCAGTCAGGAGCCAGTCTGTACAGAGCTAGTTGGGCAGTCGATTAGAGAGAAAATACTTATTTACAGGTGCAGGTAACTCTTTTATTCAGGAGCGAGTTCTTGCAGTCTGGGAGCAAATTGGTTTTGGAACATGTCAGCGCGGGATGAATTGTCGCATGGGCGTATCCGCAGGAGTGAGTTTGTAGAGGCAGTGGTCGGCAGCAAATTGTAGCACTCCCGACGAAGAAAACTGAAAGTGCTTGTTGGGTAACACAGTGTGAAAATGGCAGGATCAACCAGCTACGTATTTTAAATCACGTATGCTGTATGTTGTGTTGGGGGGTGATATAGGGGTTGTGTTGGGGGAGCCAAAATATGTTATATAAAGTACTGCAACATGTGTAAGTCACCTCTATTTGGGACAACGTGCTGATGGATGATGTGGAGGGTTGTGGGGGTTGTGTTAGGGGCCAAATCATATGTTGTATAAACAGAACACGACATGGCCTGACTCGAGGTCGGTGACATCAAGATATCTCACCGTGGCTTTGCACTCATGAGATATCATGATATTATTGACATCTCATGAAGATAAATATTATATCTTCAGTCAGACAATATCATATCATCTAATACACATATTATATATATATATATATATATATATATATACATATATACAGTACATACATATGCATATATATACATACATCTATATAATAAATAATAATAAAACTGTATCTTTCAGGTACCAAGGTGCTGTACAATCTTAACAATACAATCCCAGAGAAATACAGTTAAAATAAACCAATAAAATCATAATATCAATTCATAAAAATACTTGTCTCCACAGGTAGGTCTTAAGTTCCTGCTTAAAGCTCTCCACGGTTGTACATTCCCAAAGCTGACGGGGCAGAGAATTCCAAAGGGTTGGGACCATAAACATAAAAGCGTGGGCCCCAGAAGATTTCAAGGTAACCCTTGGAACCTCCAGCAATCCCTCACCAGCCGAACAGAGCTGTTACACAGGGTTGTAAGGAATCAGAAGCTCTTTCAAGCATTTGGGACCAAGTCCATGTAGGGCTTTGTAGGTCAATAGACCGACCTTTAAGGTGATCCACCACTGAATTGGCTGCCAGTGCAGATCGCGCAACACAGAGGTAATATGTGACCTTCTAGATGCCCCTGTCAACAATTGAGCTGCAGCATTCTGCACTAGCTGCAAGCAGCAGATATCAGCCCCAGGAAACCCTAAGTAAAGGGAGTTGCAGTAGTCAAGGCGGGGAGGTCACAAAGGTGTGGACCAACACAGGCAAATCGCTAGACAGAACAAGGTGTTTCACCCTGACAGTGCTCCTAAGATGGTTAAAGGGTGACTTGACGACTGCCGACACCTGATAATGAAGGGTCAGCCCGTCGTCAAGTACCAGTCCCAGGTTATGCACCCATTTTGAGGCAAGGATTTGATCTCCCCCTCCCCCAGAAATAAACCAGAGGGCTGACCAGTCCTCAACTCGTCTATCCTGTGGCCTGGGTCCACAACCATAACCTCAGTCTTTCCTGCGTTCAACTTTAACCAGCTCGAATTCATCCAGTCATGGATTTCAGCAAGGCAGTTACTAAATACTGAGAGAGCACTATCCTGGTCAGGAGCAAAAGACAGGTAGAACTGGGTATCATCAATGCCTGAAAATAGTCACCTGCTGGCTAGCGCACCTACCCGGTAAACAAAAACTAAATAAATAAATAAATCATCATAGCAGTGAAACCCCAGCCCATACCATCTTACAATGTCTCCGAGGGGTAGCTATATACACTGCAAACAACATGGTGGACAGCACTGAGCCCTGAGGAACCCCACAAGGCAGAGAGAAGAGCTGGAAGAAAAATCCCAACACAACTCTGCGCTCTACCAGATAGGAAATGATGTAAACGATCTGAGCACTGTACTTGACAAGCCACAGATAGACCTCAGGCACTCAAGCAAAACCCCATGGTCAACAGTGTAAAGACTGAAGAGAGATCGAGCAGTACCAGAATGGAACAGTTTCTCTGATCTCGCCATCAGGAGATCATTGAGCACCCAACCAGAGCAGTCTCAGTACTGTGCCTCTTACAAAAACCTGACTGGAGAGTTCGTGAGATATTATGAATGGTCAAATGGTTCTCCAGCTGGGTTGCCACTACTTTCTCTATAACCTTTCCTATAAAGGAAGGTTCGAGATCGGTCTGTAGTTTTATTTATTTATTTATTAATTTTTGTTAACCAGGTAAGCACACTAGACAATGAGTGCCTATTTTCAGGTGAGACCTGGGAGGTTACAGTACAAAGAACAATAGTACATTTACAGGGTGACATATAGGCCCGCAACTACAAGTGGGCCAGGATGGAGTACAGTACACAGAACATTGTATAGACAGGGAACAATCTCACTCACACACAGGTGGGAACAGCATAAGGACAATAATACATGTACTGAGCAACAAACTAGAGAGCTGTACCACAGGCTCAAAAGCGAAGTGCAAATTGAAGCAGTAGTGGGAAGGGTAGGAAGCAAGAATTAGCAGTGGGCAATATAGGGCTAGAACCAGGGGGAACCACTAGGCAGGGGCGAGCACTGCAGCAGGTGAGGGACTGACCAGTCCAGGACCAGCCCAGTGGGTGGGTCTGGAGATGGTGAGGGACCCCTTAGGAGCAACGAGGTGGGGATCCAAGACAGCATGGTGGGAGGGTGCACCGAGGGCAGGTGGGGCAGGGATCTGGAAGAGGGCAGGGGAGCAAATAGGTGCAGGGAGTAGAAGAGGTTGGGGCCGAGCCCAACGAGGTGGAAGAGAAGTCAGGCAGCCAGGGTGAAAATACACGCTTCCACAAGGGCAGGTGGAGGCCCCTTTGAGGAATTTCCAGAGGGACGTTTTGAAGCCAGAATGTGAAGGGGTAGCACGCACAGGAGAAGGAATGGAGTTCCAAAATCTGGGGGCGAAGATGGAGAAGGCCTGATCCCCAGTGAGGGAGCGGGCCCTGGGGACTTTGCAGGCGGGAGTCGAGCTGGGCCTAAGCTGATAGGCCAGAGTGCAGGGTAATAAGGGAAGGGCAAGTGCAGGGGGGCAAGCAGTAAGGACAATGCTGTCTACCATGCTACCAAAAACAAAAGCTCGGTGTTTTTCAGGGGGAAGCCACTCCAGGCGGGCATAGAGAGCATACCGATGCGTAAGGCAATGGGCCGAGAGGGCAAAGCGACAGACATTGTTATATGCCGTGTCCCATTTTGCTAGGGAGGCCTTCAGGACAGGCGTGAACCCAACAAGCCCATAACAGAGCGTAGGTAGGAGGATCCCCCTGGCTATGGCAAGCCGAGCGGCAGGAGTGAGGCAGTCCTTGGCCCTATAGGCTAGGCCAAGCTTACAGTTGGACGCCTTGCAAATGTTTCGGATATGCTCGGTGAAGTCAAGCTGGGGGTCAAGGGTCACTCCTAGATACCTGGCGGAGTTCAAGACAGGCAGGTGAGAGCCATTCCCCCCAATTATGGTGAGGGGCAAGAAGCAATTTTTGCCGCTGACCCGAATACCATGGCATGTGTTTTGTCGAGATTAACGGTAAGCTTACGTCCCAAGAGCCAGCCTTGGATCTGCCCAAAATCAGAATTGAGTTGGGAGTTGATGGTAGCGGGGTTCCGGGCTCTAGATAGTAATACCAGATCATCCGTATATAAAGTGGTAGACCCGAAGGTCGTGACTATGGGGAGTTCGTTTACATAGAGGGAGAACAGAATGAGCCCGAGAACAGACCCTTGGGGTACTCCACTTTTAACTGGGGAGAGGCCCGAGAGGGCACGGTTAAAACAGGAGTATTGTTGTCTCCCCTCAAGGTAGCTGGTGAACCATTCGAGCGCCGGGGAGAAGCCTTGCCCAAGTAGGGTGGAGAGAAGGAGATTATGGTCAACTTGGTCAAAGGCCTTGAGAGGTCGACAAAGATGGCCCCAATCAGTTTTCCAGCCGGGTGGCAGCTCTGACCTGGGAGGTGACCGTGGCGAGACCGGTGGAGGTACTGTGCCCTTCCTGAAGCCATGTTGGGCAGGAGAGAGAACTGCATACTCCTGCAGGTAGTGGGAGATTTGGCCAGCTACAGCTTTCTCAAGTACCTTGCTGATAGCTGGGAGTATAGCAATGGGGCGGTAGTTATTTAATTCCTTGGGGTCCCCATGCTTAAACACTGGGACAACCTTAGCCACCTTCCATATCTCAGGTACAATTCCGGAGGTGAGGGAAGAGTTAAAAATGTGGGTAATCGGCCGAGCAAGGTAGGGCGACCCCTAGACTCAGAAGCTTAGGTTCTAGGAGATCGAAACCCGCCCCCCGAATGGTGAGAGAGCCCAGCTAGGAGGGTTAGAGTTTCTCTGGCCGAGAATTGCCTCAGGTAAAAAGGAGGCCAAGGGGGGGGAGGTCCTGAGGGTCCCTAGTGGGGGAGGGAAGGTGAGGGGGGACCGGCAGTTCAGAGAACAGGCGGTTGAACGCTGAGGCGATTGTCAAGGGGTTGTTGCAGTTTACCCCCTCTAAGTTCATGTCAACGTCCAAGTGCTTGGCGGACACCCCCACCAAGCTTTTAATGGTTTTCCAGAAACTCCGGGGGTTGTACGCTGACTTGAGCAAGGCAGATTTACAGAACTCACTCTTGGCGGCGCGTATGGTGGCCTTACAAGAGTTCTTCTGTCGTTGATATTCAAGGAGATCTCGTGGGTCGCCAGAAATGTTGTATTTGATCCAGCATTTGTCTCTCTGTTTCATGAGAGCAAGTAGTCCACCGTGCAGCCACTTGGTGACAGTGCCCCTAACCCTTCTTTTAGTGAGGGGAGCGTGCTTGTCCTGCAGGGGGATGAAAATCAATAGGAAGTGGTCTAATGCAATGGTAGGGTCACTGGTGCTAAGTACCCTGGCCCAGTCAGTACGACATAGGTCATCCAGGTAGTCGTCAGGGATAAGTTTGGAATAATCCCTGACCTGAATCAATCTACTAGGAATGTTTGAGGTAGTGGATCCCCATGCGCAGTAGATGGGTGAGTGGTCGGAGATCGCGTCTGGGAGAGTACCAGATTGCAGGATTTTATCCGGATGATTACTCAGTAACCAGTCGATCAGCAAGCCCTTGTCCCCCCAGGAGGAGATGCGAGTGGGTCCGGAGATGGTCTGACAAAGGGAAAGGCAGGACAGAAGTGGCTCAAATTGCTTGATATTTGGCCCCAACCAGTTGAGGTTGAGATCCCCCAGGATAAGGACCTCATTTGACCCAACAGTGCCCTTTAAGTGGTCAAGCAGGAAGGAGAGTCCAGGAACCCGCCTCTTGGGAGGGTAGTAGGCACAGACCAGGTGCAACTTTTGGAGTTCCCAAGAAGCAAAGGGAGGAATGAATTCGCAACCAGAGGGGTTGGACGGGATAGGGATAGCAGGATACATTTAGGTGCACCTTAAGCACAAGAGTACTCCACCCCACGCTTGTTTCCCAGCCCTGTCCCACCTGATTAGGCTGTAACCAGGAATGTCACTATGGGAGTCAGGAGTGCCAGGCTTCAGCCAGGTTTCCGAGTCCCAGGATGTCAGCCTCATACAGGACACCCAGGCAGTCAGTTCCGCCAGGTTGTGTTGGATACTCCGGATATTTAAATGTGCTATTTTTATGCCTTTTTTTCAGCAGCCAGGCGGGGGGTTGCTTGTGTAAGGGAAGGGGGGCTGGATGCCCAGCGTAGAAAGGTGAGGAGACTGGCAGCATGGGAGGAGCCATGGTCTGGTACAACTAAGCTGCGGGATTACCCAGGCTTGAGAGCAGTCCAGGGAGTCCAAATGACTGTTTGTCGGATTAAGAGCCTGGCGGAGCACAAGGCACAGTGTCCAGCAACCAGAGAGTGAGAAGAGGGTCAGGGTAAGGGAGTCAAGGGAGGGCTATGTGGTTATGAGGCACACTGAGAGCCCAGCACCTTATAGGACAAAACAGCAGTAAACCTTGGGGGGGACCTGGCTCAAGTATAGCAAGAAAGGGGCGAGGAGAGGAGAAGGTGCCAAGGGGCCAGTCAGAGAGGAGACTTCCAGAGAGTGACCATGATTATGGGTAGCTGAAGAAACAATCTGTGTGAAGCCCAGTGATGTAATCAGCTGGAGGAATTGTTGACCAAAAGACGAGAGTTCGTCGTTGACCCAGGCATTGAAGTCACCCAGAACCATCAGTCTGGACGACTCCAATGCCATGTCAGCGATGAAGTCTGCCACTTCCTGCAGGAATCACTTTTCGTCCCTGGGTGGACAATAGACGAGAGCGATTCTGCAGCTCACACCAGCTACCACAGTACACTCAAAGGATTCAGCTTCCTCTACTGGTACACCCATGAGGCCCAACTCAGTCTTAAAACAGAACGCTACCCCTCCCTGCCATCCAATCTCAGGCAGTGTATCACTGAGTACCCTACTGGAATTGATGCCTCTAAAATGGGGCCAGCATTTTCATCCTGCCAGGTCTCAGTGATGCAAGCCAGATCAGCTGTTCCAACAAAGTCGGCAATAACAGCAGACTCGTTCTTAACAGATCTGGCATTGCATAACACTGCCCAGGTTGGACAGGGTTCCTGGGCTGTCCCAGCCACTTGCCCATCAAAAAAGATGGTGCCCTTGGGTATGGGGACTAGACATGGATCACCACGTTCCAGGCTCCGTTTCACCCCAGGATGTCTTCTGGACCTAACCAACCCTATATGAGAGAACCATTCCTTCACCATCCAATGTCCACGCCCCCACCATGCCCACCTCCGTCCCTCCTACACGCAATGCCAAGTGCCCGACAGCACTGGTAGTTAGAAAATGGTGGAGGGGGAGAATGGATGGAGGGCACGGAGAGAGGAGGACGAATAATGCATGACCAGGGGAGCTAACAGGCACATACCACAAGCAAACTACAGCTAGAACCAAACACCACAATAAGGTCCTAATTTTCTTATAAGTAACTACCCTAAATTATAATATACTCAATAGGACTTTAAGCTAAAAACCCACCCAGATCACACCTTTCTCACTTACATAAATAATTCAAAAATCCTAACCCAAAAATAAACAAACATCAAACACAAATAAGAAACTTCCCCACCCCAAAAACCCTCTCACGGCTCTGAGGAGGAGAAAATTATACTAAACAAACATAAACATAATATTTATAAAATAAAAACAAAATAATAAAATAAAAAAAAAATATATATATATGTAACCCCTAGATGGCGATATCCCAGGGGCTACTACCCCTGCCTGATTTGCCACTAACAGGTTGAGGGGCCTGGATCCAATGGCGGGTGCCTCCACCCAGAGGTCAGGGTTTGCAATAGTTAAACTAACTTGGTCACAGCCCTCTGGGACACTGCAACCCCTTTCTTCCCACTAGTGGCCCACACAATATATCAGAATTACCTTCACAGTATACACTACCCCAGGTCTGGTTCCGGCACTGGGACCTCCTGTGAAATGAGAACAGTGCAACAATCACAGTACAGTACTTTAACATAGACAAATACCTCAGGCAGTATAACTTTGCTGAAACAAGCAGCTCTGATTTATTTAGGGGATATAACAAGGACAGGGAAATCAGGTTAATTAGCTTATCACTCTAATAATCTACCTATGGCTCTGTGCAGGCCTATCCCTATCAGTTACTGTCCCTGGGTACCCAAGCCCTAGTGGCTAGTCAAACAGGCGTGGCAGCTGGTAGGGGCCCTTTCACACAGAGAAGAGGAGGAATTAAACAGTCAGCAGTACAGTAATTCCATTTGGATTTAATGTGGCAATTCAACAGGAGCGACCCTGAATTAGTACTCACGACCTCCAAATAAGATAGGGTCCTTCAATGTCAGCAGGGGCTCACTTGAGGTACACAAACCTCTTCACACATCCATATAAAAAGAAAGCACTATACCAGGCAGGCTGCATCTGTATCCCGATCGCAATTACTGCACAATACCGAGAGAACACACAGCAGATTCAGTTCCTGACAGACCGAGTGCAATTTTCAGCAATTCCTCCAGTCTTCTACAGGGTGAGCCTGGTTTCTACTCTTCAGAGATCCTTTGATTCTTTTCACAGGACGGATTCAAGTCTAACAAGCTGCAGACCGAACTCTGGGCCTTACACACGTTTTTGACTAAAACTGCACACTGAAAAAGCACAGGGCTCCTTCCTTCTTCACTGCCAAGCTCAACTGAAACTCCAACCGACAAAACGGGCACTTCCTTTGAGTTCCTCCCAGTTCTTGACTGGATTGGCTGTCCTCACAATAGACTGCTGCTGTTGGTCCAAAAGGCACTGAAGTCTAAACTACATCTCCCAGAGTCACTGCCCATACAATCCTCTTGTGGCTGGCTCAGATTATGAGTCCAAGTTCTGATTGATCCAAGGCACCATTTTAGAGCTAGCTTACCCACACTGATTGGTCCAGTTCAGCAGTTCAAAACTAGAATGGGGAACTAGCAGACACAGTTCTGACTGCAAAGAAAGCAGGTTAGACAAACTGTAATTTCATTATTACTCTAAATAATTTCTGGCAAACAGTTACATCTTTCAGATAGGTTCCTTTGCACTCCTAGTGACTGCAAAAATGAAGTGAATTGGCAGCAGCTTGAGTGGTACTCAATCAAAGAACACACAGTCCCCATACAAACTAATTATGTCTGCAAGCAGACAGCTCTTAAAGAGACAGTACCAGAGGTTCTAAAACACTCACTGATAAATGGCTTAAATGCCAAACACCATTCAGGCTTGGAGCATTCAAGCAAGCTCCTGGAAGTCTTTTGGGAACCCCCATTTGCAGGGGGGTTACATATAATAAAAGAAAATAAATAGTCCAAGTCCCGATGGTCCTCTGACTACCAGCAGGACTATAAAAAGTACTCAAAAGCAAATATATAAACGGTCTTTCATCCAGTATTTGGCACTCTCACTGCCAGCAGTAATGAAATAAAAAGTAGGCAGGATCCAAACAAATAAAAATGTTAAGGCACTCTCACTGCCCAAACACACTCTTCCTTACAGAGTGGGGGTAAAAGATCCAGCGGAAATCAAATATCACACCAACAATCCAGAAAAAAGTTAATAGCTGCTCCATCATACTCCAAAAGCTATGAATCCGAAGACAGTGCATACAGTCTCAAGACAAATTAATGGGAGAAGGAGCAAGGGGACCCTAAGCAGAGGCCAGGAGTGTGCGTATATCAAAACAAAGAGTGGAGTCCCCCCCATCATCCCAACCTACCTAATCAGGCCCTGCACATACCACCCAAGACCTGTAGCAACAGGCACCCTGAGGCCAGACCGACAGGACAGACCCCGGGATCACTTAGGAGCGCCCAAAAGAATGTCTCCAGCTCCCCAGAAGCAAATGAAGTGGTTCCCACTCAGTCCTGGACAGTATGACTGGGAATCACCCAGGCATGGGAGGGGGTGAGGCTTCCCTCACCCAGCACAGCACACTGGCCCTGCTACCCCAAGCTCAGTATAAATTGCTCGTATAATCCCAATGGTGCAGAGTGCAGCAACAATCAGGTCGAGCCGGATTAAATCAAAAAAGAAGAAGGATACCAATTTTAACAAAACAGGTCCGACCACTCACGATACTCCAGGATAGTGATACCAGTTCTTTCAGTCGTGAGCTGCTTCTTGCAAATCTAGCGTGTTGAGGAATCCAAACGTCAGAAGAGGCAACTGAAAAGCACCGAGCCAGAACATCCAAGAGACACCAAACCAGGCAGCGGGCACCAAACTTCCCCCACCTCCACAGCCCACAGAAACATGGGCAGATGAGTCAGGACCAAACCGGAGCCAAAACTCAGCCATACACTATGCACAGCGCCTAGCAAAAAGCCGACAAACGACCGTCAGCAAACAGTTGAATCGAAAGGTGAGGCAAAAAAGTTCAAACCTCTAAAAATACAAAATGAAAAAGCAATAAAAACAATAAAACGATAAAGCAGGGTAGATTCAGGGTAAGTTCACAGTGCAATATTTGTATGTTATGGACCTAGAGTGAGATTTTCTTGATATTCTTACTCTAGATCTATCTGACATAAATGGATTTTTCTGCACTGCAAAAGCTCAGCACGAGACAGCTTGATCTGTCCATTAGAACACAGAAGTGAGCTATCTTGTGCTGAGAGCCTGCAACTGCCAGAAATTTGAAACTGAGCTCACTTTAGTATTTCTGAGAATCATTTCATGAATGAGAGATCCTGCAGTATGTAACTCCATGGATAATAACTTACATTAAAAAAAGTTATGATTAATTTCCTCGGCTGAGAACATTCTTCTAATACAGTATGTTGCCTCACTGTCTTACTTGACCGTAGTGAATGGAAAGTCACTAACATCTTCTGGCTGCACTGAAACAGACTAATCATGAAGAATTGTCAAGTGAGAGGGCTAACAGAGCACATAAGTAATTAAATTCATTATTTGAGGTAACCCATTCTTATCACAGCAGTGTACACATTGTCAAACAGTGCCCAAAGCACCAGTAAACTCTTAGGACTCGATTCTCAAAGACAGCTGAGATTGGTGCAAGCTGTGGCAAACAACAAATTGTGCTGAAGCCCAGTGTGCCAGGGACCCTGCACCAGATTCTGGTACAGGAGGGATCCAGAAGCCTACGTCCCCACACTTGCAGCAACCTCTCCCATCCATGTGATAACGGTGACCACGTAATAGCGATCGCCATTTGGGCAAGTCTACACCGCAGAAAATGAATTTCGCCAATATAGACTCGTGGCAAACAAAATGAAGGCACCGGAGACTTACATTTTATTTTTTTATTTGGGCCCTCCACACCCCCCTACCAAAGGATTCTCAGCTCCAGGGGGAAGCATGTCTGGGGAGTGCAAAACTAAAAAGAAAAGAAAATCCATGACATGGGGCAAAAAACGAGTGCGCCCAGAACCGAACCCAGTACCCTCCCAACCCCAGCCTGCCACCAATCCACCATGTCACATGACCAGCTTAGCTACCCAATGCCGCACTATGCACTACAAAGCCTCCCTCCCCTTCCACCTGTCACTGGTGTGGTCCTCCACACCCTGCATGCATGTATACATAGTGACATCCTGTCGCTTAGTCGCTGAACCCCTATCCGTAGCCTCCCTGCCTGGTAGCCCGTAAAAGCTGTGATTCAGTCACCCTTTTGAAATGCTCAATCACAGTCCCTAAAACATGGGATACCCAACAAACACATGGTGCTTGGGAGGGTTTGCAGAGGTTCCGTGTGGCAAAGTCTAGCAGTCCCCCATTCCTGAACCACTGGTAAAATAAATAAAAGCCCTTCCCAGGTGATATAGTGGCCCTGCTCGCTGAGCCCCAATGTCCACAAAAATATAATTAATAAAAATTATAAAAAGGTTCTCAGAAATGCTGCAATCTGATTGGCTGTTAGGATTCCAACAGCCTTACATTAATCCATGTTATACTGTCATGTACAGCCTGATCACAATGGCACATGGATTCTTCATGTCAGCATTTCATCCTCTAGCACTGCTGAATGACTGAAATGATGCATTCTGATTTTGAACCAGCATTCTTAAACTGTTGGTGGAAGAACTACTTTATTAAAAATCTCCCTCTAAATGAGGAAAACATTAAAAAAATACACTTTTAACACTTTTCTTTGGAATAATTTTTTATAATAGTAATAAGGCACTCCAGGGGTTAGATTAACAGTCAGTCACCCCTAGGGGCAATATAGCACTGGCTGCCTCATGCCACATTACACCCCTAGGGGTGATTAACAGTACTGTTAATTCAACCCTGGTCATGCCCTTATTGCTTAAAACTTACATGGTGGCCCATCACTGGCCCCCAGATTCCTGATGTCACATGTAAATGTACTTAATAAACAAAAACTTCCTTGGTGTGTCTAGTGGACCCCATCCCCCACCCAGCAGGTAGTGCCCAGCACCCCACTCTCCCATCCCAAAACAGGGCTGACAACCAGCACAGCCCTCCTCTCACCTCCAGCTGGCCACCAACTGAACTGTCAGTCTGCATGTACTGTATGCACGAACGTGACACACTCAGCAAATACAGTACACGCTCAGTGACAGTTCAGTTGGTGGCCGGCTGCAGAGGTAGAGAGGAGGGCTGTGCCAGTCGACGGCTCTGTTTCAGAATTGAGGGAGTGGGGTGGTGAGCACTACCAGCTGGGGTGGGTGGTGGAGGTCCATTAGACCACCAGAGAAAGTTTTTTTTCATTAATTATATTTACATGCAACATCGGGGATCGGGGAGGAGGCTATTAGACCACCAGGGAAGGGTGTATTTATTAACTACATTTGTGGGCAACATCAGGGATCTGGGGAGGCCAGCTAGACCACCAGGAAGTTTTTTTATTAATTATATTATACACAACACTGGGGATTGGGGAAGGGGCCACTAGACCACCAGAGAGTTTACAGTAAACCTAATGGAGGATCGGGGCTGGGGAGGGAGGACCACGGCACATTGACACAAATATTGAACTGTCCCAGAGGACATTTTCTATACCCTTAGACCAGCCCTGGCTGATCTAATGATACTTAGAAATTTGCCCTCTGGGACAGTTTTGATAATCACAATATAGAGGATGTGGCAGTATGCATCTGCCACATGCACCCTAGGTCCATGCTGCAGCCAGTTTAGTGATGCAAGGCTGGTGCAAGCCCCCTCTGGTGCATGCAGCCTAAGTTTGATGCAGGTTGCTTTTCAGAATAGCTCATGGCATATTGTTTGATGCAGGGTGCCACCTGTGTTATTTATGTTTGATGCAGGCTCCATGCATCATTTTAAGGGCTTTGAGAATCAGACCCTTGCACTGATGATGGAATTTATCATTTTTTCTGCAGTATTTTGCAAAGGCATTATCCAAAAGAGGGGGTGAACTGAGCTTGGCAAAGTATGTCATTTAGAAAAACAAGCAGTCCAAAATACTTTAATTACTGTTTGAATAGTACAGCCGAGACTTTGAGCCTACTCATTCAGCGGTCATGCCGATGTGCATGCTTCAATTCTCAACTGTACTATTCAAACAGTAATTAAAGTATGTTAGACCATTCGTTTTTCTAAATGGCTGACATTGTCAAGCTCAGCTCACTCCCATCTATTGGATAATGCCTTTCTAAGATACTGCATAAAAATGATAAACTCCTCAGTACAAGAGTTGACTGGGACTTCGGGCACCTTTTGACAATTTGTACGTGGAGTGAATGAGCTTGAGCATCAAGTGGCTGAAATAAGAACGGGTCACAAAGGTACAAAATACTCAAAAAGGGCCAGTAAATGTATAATGTAGAAACATAGAAACATAGAATTTGACGACAGATAAGGACCGCTTGGTCCACCCAGCCTGCCATTTCCTACCTAATGGATAAGCTGCAGATCCTAGTTAAACAGCAGCCTACTTCTTCCTACCCCACCCCTAGAATTGCCTTATGACTGTCCCATGCATGCTTAAATTCCACCACTGTTTTGACTCCAAACCTCCTCCGAAGGCCGCTCCATTCATCCACAACCCTTTCTGTGAAAAAATACTTCCTTAAATTACCTCTGAGCCACCCCCCATCTTCAAATTGTGCCCCTTGTTCTTGCACACCTCTTTTTTTGAAAGATGCTACCCTCTTGGACTTTGTTGATTCCCTTGAGGTACTTGAAAGTTTCTATCATGTCCCCCTTCTCCCTCCTTTCCTCGAGGCTATACATATTAAGCTCCTTAAGTCTGTCTTCATATGTCTTCTGGTGCAGACCCTGCACCATTTTAGTAGCCCTCCTCTGGACAGCTTCCATCCTGTCTATGTCTTTGGAGATTGGGTCTCCAAAACTGCACGCAGTACTCCAGATGGGGTCTGACCAGCTGTCTGTACAGAGGGATAATAACTTCCTGTTTTCTACTGGTGATGCCTCTCCCTATGCATCCCAGTATCCCCCCAGCCCTCCTTGTTGCCCTCTCACATTGCTTGCCCACCTTTAGGTCATCCTTTCCATTTTTGTTGTTGTTAGTATCTCACCCCCCATTGTGTACTCTTCCCCAGGGTTTTTGTTTCCCAGGTGCATTACCTTGCACTTCTTAGCATTGAATCTAAGCTGCCATACATTTGACCATTCCTCTAACCTTGCCAAGTCCCTTCTCATCCTTTCCACCCTACCTTGTGCATCAACTCTGTTGCAGATCGTTGTGTCATCTGCAAAGAGACATACTTTTCCTTCCAGTCCCTCTGCAATGTCGCTTATAAAGACATTGAAGAGGACTGGTCCTAATACTGAACCCTGCAGTACCCCACTAGTAACCCCCCTTTCTTCAGAGTGGACTCCATTTACTATTACTCTCTGTGTCCTATTCTCCAGCCAATTCTTTACCCAGGCTGTCATCTTGGGACCCACCCCAGGCTGTCATCTTGGGACCCTCCCAGGCTGGCTAACTTGTCTATTAATCTTTGTGTGGGACTGTGTCAAATGCCTTGCTAAAGTCTAGGTAAGCCATGTCACAGCCCCTCCTGATCTACTACTTTGGTCACCCAGTCAAAGAAATCTATCAGATTTGTCTGGCATGACCTTCCGCTGTGAATCCATGCTGCCTTGGGTCCTGTGCCTCTGGCCTCTAGATACTCGACAATTCTTTCCTTCAGAAGTGATTCCATCATTTTCCCTACCACTGAGGTTAAACTAACAGGTCTGTAGTTTCCTGCTTCTGCCTTGCTCCCACTTTTGTGAAGGGGAATCACATCTGCCCTCATCCAGTCCTCGGGTACCACCCCATCCTCCCATGATTTGTTAAAGAGGGTAGTCAGTGGTGTCACTAGTTCTACCCTTAGTTCTTTTAGAATTCTGGGATGAATCCCATCAGGCCCCATTGCTTTGTCCACCTTCAGTTTAAGAGTTCTTTCAGAACCCTTTCTTCTGTAAATGGGCTGGTATCAACTTCTGTATCCAGAGTGTTTCTACTGTTTGTTTTAGGTACCTCCTCCTCTTCCTTTGTAAATACTGAGCAAAAATATTTGTTTAGTATCTCTGCCTTTTCACAGTCACCATCTGCCCACCCTCCTCCCTTTATTAAGCCTCACTATCCCTCCCTTGGTCTTCCTTCGCTCCCTGTGGTTTATCCCCTTCTTAACTGAGTTGGCTATCTTTTCCATGGTTTGGGCCTTTGCTGTTCTGACTGCCTTCCCAGCTTCCTTTTGCTTTAACTGATACAGTTCCCTGTCCTGCTCCTTCTGTGATTCCTTGTATTTCCTGAATGCTTTCTTTTCTCTTGAACCTTCCTGCCACTTTTTTTTTAGAACCATAGTGGTTTCTTACATCATTTCGTTTTGTTTATTTGCTCCACACAAAGGCTTGTTACCTCTGTGATGGCAGTTTTTATTATTCCCCATTGTTCTTCCACCCCTCCTTTCTGCCCATTTGCTAGTGCATTCCTTAGGCACTCACCCATTTTGGCAAAGTCAGCTCTCCTAGTCCAGTACTTTTGCCTTTGCATGGCTTGATTCTATTGCTGTGTTTATTGTGAACCATACTGTTCGATGGTCGCTAGTTCCCAGATGGCTACCCACTTCTACATCTGTGATCCTCTCTTCATCTCCATTTGAGAGAACCAGGTCTAAGATTGCTCCCTCTTGAGTGGGCTCCAATACTAGTTGTCTAAGGCATGCCCCCTGTAGGGCATTTAGAATAACCCCACTCTTCGAAGTGGCTGCTGCATTTGCACTCCAGTTAACATCTGGCATATTCAGATCACCCATCAGCAATATCTCCCCTTTTTCTGCCATTCTAAGTATACTTTCTATCATTTCCTTGTCCATTTCCTCCCCTGAGAAGGGGTCTGTATAACCCTGTGCGTTGTGGTGCCATTGCGGTCTCCAAATTTACCCACAGTGCTTCTTCTCCTCCCTGTTTTCCCTTTTGTTCTGTTGCTTTGATTCTTTCCTTTATGTAAAGAGCTACTCCTCCTCCTCTTTACCCTCCCTGTCCCTCCTGTAGATAGTGTATCCTGGTATGATTACGTCCAGTCATGGTTTTGTGTATACCATTTTTCTGTGACTGCCACGATATACAGATGTTCCTCCTCCATCAAGGCCACTAATTCAGGAAGCTTGTTACTCAAACTACGGGCATTGGTACTCATTGCTCTCCATTTTTTGATGGCTTTACCTTCTGTTGCAGCATCCCCCACTGACCTGTCTACCTCTGTCTTTTTTGTGATGTGTTTTAAGACCTAATGGGGGGGGATATTACATAAATTGCACATGCCAAGTGCATGCTGTGAATATTGCTGATATTTACCCTTATGATATCTGACTTCAAAAACATTGGCACTCGTTATGTGATGAGGTCAAATGTCACTCAGATAAATATCACCAATATTCACCATATGGCAGTGGCATATTACATATATCTATATCTATTCCTATCTCTATATCTATATCTGTATCTATTAAAGGGGCACAGTAGCACCCCTGTAGTCAGGGTTGAATAAGATGTTTAAAGTTAACACCCTAAATCTGCACCTTAATAGCGTCACCCCATTCAGCAAAATTGCATGAAATTTTGCATGCATGGTCTGGGGTGCAAGGCCTCTTGATTTGTCAAGTTTTCTGATTGCTGGATGTCCTGTTTCTGAGCTCTGGATAGGTCAAATAGTGAGAAACATTAGGGGGTTGGGGTTGCTAGTTTTTTTGTTTTAAATTTTCATGGTACAAGAGGCTTGCTCTAGAATGGTGTATTTTGTTGGTTTGCTGAAAAATATTAATCCATTCAGGAGTTACAAGGATTGGAAATGTAAGTTCTAAGCATGCTCAGTAGGATCTTTCATTTATATTTTGGTACAAAAGAAGAATTTCTGTTCACAGATGAAGAATCTTCTTTAGGAGCCAAAATTCTTCTTCATAAGATAAAATAAATTATTTCATTTGGCAGCCATCTTGTTTCAGTATTTTACAAACATAAAATTTTGAAAGTCCATAAAATGGTGCCCAGGAGAAAAACAAACACATGAATCTAGCAAAGCGGAACTCGTTTTGCTGGATTCTAGGCTCTTTTTCCAAAAATGACCCCGAAATATTGTTTTGGGACATCCAGAAAATCCTTAACAAGGTTTGTTTTCTGAGTCAATTTTTTTGTTTCATGAGGCTCACAAAAGAACTCAGCTCATGAAAGAAGATGACGTGACTTAGATTTTTTTTCATAGTTCTTTCGTGAGCCGACCTTCTTCTTTTGTCAGTCAAGAAAGAAATTATGAAAGAAGAACGCCAGCTCACGAAAGAACTATGGAAAAAAATCTAAGTCTCACCATTTTCTTCCTTGAGCCAATATTTTTCTTTTATGAGTTCTTTTGTGACTCCTGGAAGAAGACGGTCAGCTCATGAAAGAATAGGGTGGGGCTTATTTTGTTTCCCAGTTCTTTTATGAGGTCATATGAAAGAACCATTGTCCTTTTGTAAGATCTCATGATAATCCTGGTAATGGACAGTTCTTTCTTGAATTGTGAAATTGTGAAGCTGCAGCTGGAAATCTGTCTTTTTCTCTCTGTGTCTCTCGCTCTATCTATAGCTATCTGTCTGTCTGTCTATCTACCTATTTTTTAATTTTTGTTAAATGGACTGGGGTGCCTGCCCCAAGTACCAATTCTCTTGTTCCCCTCCCCACAACAGGTTGCCTACCCCTTCCTTGAATAGAGGTAGCAGCACCAGAGTGCCCAACTCCAGTGCCATCCAAGATTCTCCTGACACTGGGGTGCTCAATCCCCAGTGTCAGCTTCAGTCCCCTTACAAAAAAGAAACAATCCCTTCTTGATCTTTTTTTACTTGAAAATAAATGCTCCCACCCACCTGACCCTTGCTTAGTACCTACCATTTAATCCCCCCACCACACACACCCTCATTCACCTGGTCATGTTCAATGATGCATTCACCCATGTTCTCTGTATGAGAACAGTGGGACTCTTGAAATGTGAAACCACAGCTGGAGTTGTGCTGCAGCTTCATTTAAAACAGTGATCTGCTGATCACCTGATCTGTCTCTTTTGTCTCTCAGTTGCGGGTCTGTCTGTCTGTCTATCTATCTATTTTTCTTAAGCAGATCAGGGTGCCCACCCCTGTACTGCTACTTTCTCCCCCTCCTCCAGGTCATCTTCCCCCAATTTTTTAAGTAGTAAGTAGACTGGGGTGTCCTTCTTGGTGCCATTTTTCTTGCTTCCTCCCCTGCTGGTCACCCACCCTTCAAAATATGTGACAGATCCAGGGTGCCCACCTCTATGGCTCCCAAAGATCATCTAAGTACTGGTGTCAGCTTCTGTACCCCTACCATCTATCTGTCTGCCTGTCTATCAATCTATCTATCTACTTAATCTATCTAGCTATCAATTTTAGCCGACTGGATTGCCCACCCTGGTACTGTGTTTTCTCCTTCTCACCTCCAGGTTGTCCACCTCCCCAGTGTCTCTTTGGTTAAGTATTGAATGGACCAAGGTGGCCCACCTCAGTATGGCTTCTCTTACCCTCCTTTCTGCTGGGTTGCCCACCCTTCCTTCAATATAGGCAGCAACACCAAGGTGCCCACCCGTGCCACTGAAGATCATCCTTACACAGGGAGACCAAATTCCCAGTGTCAATCTTAAAGTGGTCTATTGGTGATCTGACTCCCAGCACCCCCACCCACCCAAACCTGGCCCTCCACTAAGCATGCACCACCTTATACTCTACAGTTAATGCCACAAAAAGTAGGGAAATGTGGCATTAGGTTTTCCAACCCTAACTCCTCACCCCCAAGCAGCAAAAGGAAACATCATTAGAGTTTTGGTTCTCCAGAAGTTTGGCAAATCAGTGGTGGGGTCTTCATTGGAGTTATCAGCCTTAATGCTCACCCCTTCCCCCAGCTTATAGGCCCCTATCCAAAGCACAAGTTACAGCTGTAAGCCAGTGTCTCATACTGATGCACTTTTCAAAGGCAGAGAAATATGTCTCAACACATGTCCCCAATACAGCGTGTTCCCTGGGGGCCCTGCATGAAGAAAGAGGAGCACATCTGACCCTGTTTGCTTGGGGAATGGGGTGGGCAATAGAGTGGACAACCCCAAGGAAGACCCTACCACTGATTCATCAAGACTCTAGAGACCAAAAAAAACTAATGTTTTTTCCTTTTACTCCTTGGGGGTTGGGGGTAGGGAGTTCTGGTTGAAAACCCTGACACCACATTTCCCTACTTTTGTGGTGCTAGATAGTAAGATAAACAGATAGACAGATAGATAGATAGATAGATAGATAGATAGATAGATAGATAGATAGACAGACAGACAGACAGACAGATAGGCAGACAGATACAGGGCTGTTGCCAACTGGGGGTTAGTGAGGTTTGAATGACCCCCCCATTTGGAACATCATTTCTGAGTTTGCGCATGTGCTGCAAACTCCTTGGAATAGTGACTTTGAGGGGTGTGACACTGTCTGTCCAATGCAGAGTGCTCTGCAAGGGGCTCGACACTGTCACACCAATCATCAGCCAGGCTGGTCCTGATGCTGTTTTGACTGAAGTGGGCTGCACTTGAAAAGAAAAAGCAGACCCAATCATGTGGCAGCTTTTTCCTTTCATCTGCAGGTAACTACAGAGCAAACAGCTGTTTGCATCATGATGTCTCTGCCCCACCATCGCCACCCCACTGGTCCCCGCCTGAAAGGTAGAAGGAGGCGCTTCCTGACTGCCATCTCCACATCCCACTGTCTCCATCGCTGTATTTTCTCACCTGCAGCAGAGCAGGCCACAGCCTAAGCTCTGTAGGCGGCTGGGAGTATTGCTGCCCAAAGGCACTTTTATCAAGCACGATTGATTTCACTAGCAGATCCCCCGCCTGCCGACATCAGGGTGCTCAGTCCCCTCATTCTTTAATGTGGCACACTGGGAGCCCACCCCAGTGTGCCAAAAACTGCCTGTGGTGTTTCTGGCACCG
The DNA here is from genome assembly GCA_016271365.2 of Neoceratodus forsteri. Classification (NCBI taxonomy): domain Eukaryota; kingdom Metazoa; phylum Chordata; order Ceratodontiformes; family Ceratodontidae; genus Neoceratodus; species Neoceratodus forsteri. The sequence continues at coordinate 807,671,838 of CM057451.1, read as the reverse complement.
GAATGCCCACTCCCGGTATTGGATGCCCCCACGCCATTATATTCTCCGACCATGGGGTGCCCAATCTCTGGGTCAACATTGATCCCCCCCAGTACTCTGTCACACTGGAAGCCCACCCCATTGTGCCAAAATCCATATAGCTTACCTGTAAAAAAGAAAACAGACCTACAATGTATTTTTTTTAACCTGAAAAAAAAGGAAATGGTCCCTTGCTGTTTCCACCAGCCCCCCTTCCCCAACCTGCACCATCCCTCTGTGCCCCACTTCCCACACCCCTTCTCATCCATACTTACCTCTGGAGGTTGGGAGCAGTGATCTTTGGTGGACCGGGAACATCTGCACTCTTCAAAGCTGAACTTCTAACTGAAAAATGCCGTAAGCTACATAATGGCAGGCAATAGGAGGTTTCAATTTAGGTTGCTATCTCAGCCATTTTTGGAGTTTGGTCCCACATTTTAGCATGGGGTTCTTGGATCCCACCTCATGAACACAGTCACTGTCATTTTCGTTTGCTCTGTACGAAAGGTGATTTCATGGTCGCTACATAGAATCACCTTTCAGGACCAATTAATGAAATGACAGTGCCACTGTTCATGAGGTGGGGTCCCAAAAACCCTTGTTGGAAATTGGTGAAAACTCCCAAGAATGACTATTCTGACATCCATTGTGCAGTTTCTATGCACGCTTGTAATGTCATCAATTTTTAAGATTTTCACTCCAAATTTCCAACATTGCCATTTTTTCACAAACCCATATGAACAATACAGCTGTTATTTTTTTGCATCCTTCCCAAAATGTGTTTTTGCACCTGTGGCGCAGAATGGCATGGTCGCTGTGCAAAATCAACTTTTGGGATGGATTAATAAAATTCCAGTGCCACTGTTCATGAGGAGGTCACAAAAGGCCATGCTGAAATTTGGTGAAAACTGCTGTTGCCTCAGAGGTTGCCAAGAAAGAGGAGCGGTTGGACCACAGTGGGCTCAGAGAGGGTGAGGGTGGTGGAACAGAGGTGCATCCCTCCAGTTGTACCTCTCTACAATTCCTATGCCATTCTGGCAAAGTGTGGTTCCTCTTTGGAGGCACCCACAGTGGAGACCAAGGAGGATGCTGGGAACCTCCACAAAGGGACCCACAGGAGGGTGGCAGGGGACCCTGCAGGGGAAGGAAACAACTCCTGGTGGGGGACTCCATTGTTAGGAAGGTAGAACTGGGGGAGGAAGGGGAGAGGGAGGTAAGGCACCTGCCTGGCGCCATGGCTTGGAGTGACAGGGAGCAAATCCTCAGGATTGCCAGAGCAGCTGCACAGGGGAGGGAGCTGGATGTCATTGTCCACCTAGGGATAAATGACCTGGCTAAGACAGGGATTAGAGAAGTGCAGGAAGAGTTTGTGGAAATGGGGAGGGTCTTTAGACAAGTAGCATACACAGTAACCTTCTCAGAGGTGCCGCCCATCTATGGCATAGGAGAGCTAGGTGTTCTGCACCATGGGATCAATCAGTGATTGAAAAACTGGTGTGGAGCTCAGGGATTTGGCTTCATCAGGGACTGGGGTCCACCTGGAATGATGCAAGCCTATACTGGCATGATGGGCTGCATCTGTCCAGGAGGGGAACCAGGATCCTAGGTGATAGGTTTAAATGCTTCATTGGAAGGCATTCAAACTAGCCAAGGGGGAAGCACTGGAAAGGAGCAGAGAAATTCTAGCCCCCCCCAAATCATGGTAGTAAGTGCGGCAGACACAAACATAGAGGTGTCAATAGGGAGAAGGGCAGGGTAAATGGAGAAAGTGACAAAGGCAAGAAGGACAGGGATGGGGCAAAAAGGAGTAATGCCATCAGGAAATGGAGGGTAATGAGCACCAATGCCCGTAGTTTGGGCAACAAGCTCCCTGAGCTGGTGGTCATGATGGAAGAGGGATGCCTGGATATCGTAGCAGTCACAGAAACATGGTACACAGGGAACCATGACTGGGATGTTAACATACCAGGGTACATAACCTACAGGAGAGACAGGCAGGGGAGAAGATGAGGAGGAGTAGCTCTCTATGTAAAGGAAGGGATAAAAGCAACTGAACAAAAGAGTAAACAGGGAGGAGAGGAGGCACTGTGGGTCACCTTGGAGACTGGAAAGGCACCACAATCTGCACAGGGGTTGTGTACAGACCCCCATGTCAGGAGGAGGGAATGGACAAGGATATGATAGAAGGCATTCTTAGAATGGCAGAGAAAGGGGAGATACTGTTGATGGGAGACCTGAATATGCCAGATGTTAACTGGAGCACATTTGCTGCAGCCACATCCAAGAGCAGGGCCATTCTTGATGCCCTACAGGTGGCAGGTCTCAGACAGCTAATTTTGGAACCCACTTGTGAGGGAGCAATTTTAGACCTTGTACTCTCAAATGGGGGCAGTGAGAGGATCTCAGATCTAGAAGTGGGTTGCCATCTGGGAACTAGTGACCATCAAACAGTGTGGTTCACATTAAACTCAGCTACAGCGTCAAGCCATACAAAAGTGAGGGTATTGGACTTTAGGAGAGCTGACTTTGGCAAGATGGGAGGGTGCCTCAGAAAAGCACTAGCAAGCAGGCTAGAAGGAGGTGTGGAGCAACAATGGGGAATCATCAAAACTGCCATCACAGAGGCAACAAACCTTTGTGTGAAGCAAATAAACAAATCAAATGAAAGAAAAGCCACTATGGTTCTCAAAGAGGTGGCTGTGAAAGTCAGGAAGAAAAGATAGCATTCGGAAGTATAAGGAAACACAGAAGGAGCAGGACAGACAGCTGTACCAGTTAAGGCAGAAGGAAGCAGGAGGAAGTCAGAGCAAAGGCCCAAACTGAGGAAAAGATAGCCAACTCAGTTAAGAAGGGATAAAACCTTTATAGGTACATCAGCAGTGTAGAAAGACAAGGGAGGGATAGTGAGGCTGAATAGAATGAGCGGTGGGTGGGCAGAGGGGACAGTGAAAAAGCAGGATACTGAATGAATGTTTCTGCTCAGTATTCACCAAAGAGGAGGGGAGCGCTAATCCAATTAACAGAAGCACTCTTGATAGAGGGTCAATCCCAGTCCTTTCACAGAAGAGGGTTCTGCAAGAACTCCTAAAACTGAAGGTGGACAAAGCAATGGGTCCTGATGGAATTCACCCCAGAATTCTAAAAGAATTAAGGGAGGAATTAGGAAACCACTGGCTACTCTTTTAATAAATCATGGGAGGATGGTGTGTATCCGAGGACTGGAGGAAGGGATGTGATTCTTCTTCACAAAAGTGGGACCAAGACAGAGGCAGGAAACTACAGACCTGTCAGTCTGACCTCTGTGGTAGGGAAAGTGATGGAGTCACTTCTGAAGGAAAGAATAGTTGAGTACCTAGAGGCCAGTCGGGCACAGGACCCAAGGCAGCATGGGTTCACGGGGAAGGTCATGTCAGATGAATCTAATAGATTTCTTTGACTGGGTGACCAAAGTGGTAGACCAGGGAGGGCTGTGGACATGGCCTACCTAGACTTTAGCAAGGCATTTGACACAGTCCCACAAAAAGATTAATAGTCAAATTAACCAGCCAGGAGTGGGTCCCAGGTGGTAGCCTGGGTAAAACATTGGCTGCACAACAGGACACAGAAGGTAACTGCAAATGGAGTCCACTCTGAAGAAAGAGGGGTTACTAGTGGGGTACCGCAGTGTTCAGTATTGGGTCCAGTCCTTTTTAATTTCTTCATCAGTGACATTGCAGATGTACTGGAAGGAAAAGTGTGCCTTTTTGCAAATGACACAAAGATCTGCAACAGGGCTGATACACAAGGAGGCATGGAAAGGATGAGAAAGGACTTGGCAAGGTTGGAGGAATGGTCAAAGTATGGCAGCTAGGATTCAATGCAAAAGAAGTGCAAAATAATGTACCTGGGAAACAAGAACCCAGGGAAGAATACACAATGGGGGAGGTAGTAACAACAACAAAATGGAAAGGGACCTGGAGTAATTATATCAGATGACCTTAAGGTTAGCAAGCAATGTGAGAAGGCAGTAGGAAGGGCTGGGGGTATACTGAGATGCATAGGGAGAGGCATCAGCAGCAGAAAACAGGAAGTTGTTATCCCTCTGTACAGACAGTTGGTGAGACCCCATCTGGAGTACTGCGTCCAGTTCTGGAGGACCCCATCTCCACAAGGACATAGACAGGATAGAGGCAGTCCAGAGGAGGGCAACTAAAATGGTGCAGGGTCTGCAAGAGAAGCCATATGAGGAGAGACTAAAGGAGCTTAATATGTATACCCTTGAGGAAAGAAGGGAGAGGGGACATGATAGAAACTTTTAAGCACCTCAGTGGCATCAACAAAGTCCAAGAGGGTAGCATCTTTCAGAAAAAGAGACGTGCAAGAACAAGGAGACACAATTTAAAGATGGAAGGGGGTGGTTCAGGGCCAATGTGAGGAAGTATTATTTCACAGAGAGGGTAGTGAATGCATGGAACAGCCTTCCTGAGGAGGTTGTGGGGTCTAAAACTGTGGGAGAATTCAAGAATGCATGGGACAGACATAAGGCAATTCTTGTGGGGGGTAGGATGAAATAGGCTGTTGGTTAACTAGGATCTGTGGCCTATCCTGTAGGTAGGGAAATGGGCAGACTAGATGGGCCAAGCTGTCCTTATCTGCCATCAAAGTCTATGTTTCTATTCCAAAAAATGACTGCGTCACGAGTGTGCATTGCACAGTTTCTACGCACACTCGTAACTTTGCCACTTTTTCATATTTTCACCCCAGATATTAAACATTGCCATTTCTTCATACCTCCTCATGACCAGTACAGTTGTCATTTTCCATATCCTGCCCAAAACGTGTTTTCGCACCTGTGGTGCCAAATGACACACTAGCTGTGTGAAATCAACTTTTGGGATTGAGTAACAAAATGATACTGCCACTGTTCATGAGGTGGTGTTGCAAAAGCCCATGTTGAAAATTGGGAGCAAAAATACCAACTAACACCCTGGGTGTTAGGCAAGGGGCGATCTTAACATTATTTTACTAATGCAAATTGACCAAGGCTAGTGCAGCTAACTCTCTACTTGCCTGACTTGACTAGTGCAGATTGTCATGGCTGTTAATAAAGTTAAAATAAATCTCTACTTTAGCATTCTCTAGTCCTCATGCTAATCTTTCTCAATGTTCCAGTTGGCCAAATGTGATTAACAGCTCATTAAGAGCTGCAATTATCTGGCAGTTCCAGAGAGGGGATCCCACAAATGACTCAATGTGCATCATTATCACTCCACTGTTAAGACTTTCAGCTAGTGTCCAGGGTGTGATCAAGGGTAGAGTGCTGTTAAGTCACTAGGTTCCAGTTTTCTGAATGTGTCTATGTCTAGCAATTTGCCCAATATTATTAACACTATGTCCCTCATTTATCTACATTTTGAGTGTTTATATCCAACATTTCAGTGACAAAATGCAAAAAGGTGTGCTGGATTGGCCCTGCGGGTGATAGGTTTTATCCCAGCCTCACCATAACGTCCCTCTTCCAAATCTCTTAACTCTGTTCTTTCCCTGGACACCACTGCAGACCAGACTCTGAAGTGGCCATCCATAGATAGTTAGCTGCCATTAATGGCAAGTGTAGGGGATCCTCAGGTCTCCTAAATGGACCATGCCAGCCATCACCATCCATACAGTTCTGCCCTTATCCCACTCAGCATGTCCTTTCAGCCTAAAAACAAAGCTTTGAATCATGTATGGTACAAAAATAAACCTTGATAAAATACATAATTTGAAACCTTGAAATAGGCATTCCTGGGGTGCATAGATCATCCTATATGGAAATAGAAATAGTCTTGTGTTATGCCTGTGCACTATTTCCCCAGGTCTGATAAAAGGACAATGTTAAAGAAAAATGTGTTATTGTTGGGGCAGAGCATATTAAAATCAATGCTTTTACAAATAAAAATGTCATAGTTTTCTATTTTCCAAGCCCCTTAGGTTTGTCTAGCCCCCACCCCAAAGAAATCTTAGATGTGCTCCTGGCTCACTTGAGACTGTACAAAAACTTTCAAAAGTGCAGGTCTCCAGTTGACTATAGGTTGGTGACCATGAGTGTCTTTCTCTGCCTGACTCTGTTCATTGCCCTGTGGGTGGTGGTGACAGTGTGGTGAAGTGCATGATGATGCCAGCTATTGTGTGAGCAGAGCTAGGACTGCTTGACTGAACATTTGATGATGTGATATCCTCTCTTTCTGTTTGGTGTGTGTGTGGGGGGGTGCAGAAAGAGGAAGAGGGGAGGCCATGGTACAAAACAATGGAGGGGATCTCACTGTCTATGATGGATGGTATTGCAGTCTTTTTTTTCTGCTGGGGAGCTGGAAGCAATGTAGGAGCAGGATAAATGTGCAATAATCAGAGTATTTCTTGGCTTTGCTTGCATTGTTTCCTGTATAAGTGAGCAAAATGTACCACTATAATTAAGGGCTAGTGCAACCATCTGCAGGCTAGTGCAATTTTGAATCAACTTACCCTGCTGGCTAGTGCAAAAAAAGGTTACGGTTGACCCCTGGCATTAGCGTTTCCATCCATAACGCCCACCCTTAAAATGCAAGGCAGAGTAATATACACAGAAAAATATGGAAGGCATGTACAACAGCAATACCAACAGTGAACTTTCGGCATTGACAAATGCTTGTTTTTATATTTGTAACCATTTTTGTGTTTCCCTTTAAAAATTTACAGAAGACTGTGGTGCTTTACAACAGAGTCTGGCTGGCACATTGGCTTCACTCTGATACCCCTCCACCCACCACACCAATCTGCTCCTCTCCCATTAATGCCAAAGATGTGGAGCTGCCCAGTGAGACCAAGTGACACCCCCACCCCAATCTGCCACCCAATCAGCTCCCTTGTACCTGCCTGAGTCCTTTGCCACTGCATGAGTGGCCAAGGATGGAGCATGGCCGCCACGATATCTCCTTGAGTAAGCAAAACCAGCCAAGAAAATGCAGTGTCGGTGGCTCTGTCAGCAGATAAATTGTGTTGCTGGCAGCTGTGAGAAGAACATAAGTTCTTTATTTGTGCCTGTAATTCAGCCAGTGAGGGGGCTAACAGTGGAGCCAGATGGGTGAGGAGAGATGTTCCGGGGGAGCCAGGGGTGGAGTGGACAAGTGTCTCACAGCAAGGGGCTGTAGCTGAACAGAACTTGAAAAATGTAAAATAAAAGACAAATAATAGTAAAATTCTGTCACTTTCTCCACAGCCACAGAGGATATAATGGCAGCCTCTGGTTACTCACTTCATCTTGTTGGAAGAGTATTTGGCTTCTGACTCAGAAGCCAAATCCACTACCAACAAGACGAATATTTTCCCTGTGTGACTAGCAATGGTATGAGCCTCACAATGTACATTGCAACCTGCAGAGAGGCTCATCAGATCTACAACAGGTACTGGCAACCATTCTGCATTAGCCCTTTCTTGCTTCCCCCCTTTTCTGGACAAGTTCTACAGCACACTGCAATGCCCAGAAAGATGGAGATACTTTGTAAAATTGTTCTTTATATATGGGTACCTCTTTATAAAACGTGTTACTGGTTGTCAGTGCTAAGATGATACAACTCTTGTTCTGCCTTTGTCCTTCCGAATGCTGATATAATGCGCAGCAGCTAAACTGGTACAAAAGTTAGTTAGAACCTATAACCAGTCATCACTACTTGCAGTATGTTAACTTAAAGCAGCAGTACTACGAAATCAGGAAGTGACATATCAAAATTCTGTTTTTCAGCTGTAAGCATGCGGCCAAAGTTCCAGTTTCCATACCTGTAAATGTTTTTTTCCACTCGCCTTTAGTTTTTTAGATATTTGCAATTTATTTGAAGTGTTGTAGTGCTACAAAAAATATGGCAGCTAACTAATTTTCAGCTGCGCTTTTTCGACAGGTTACATCACATCTTTTGACAACAGCAGAGGGACCCTCTGCTGACCATTCCTGATGTCCCTGCAAGTCATTGACATGTGCAATTGGCAGTAGAGGGAGTTTCAGTGCAACATGCTTAGTGGCAAAAATGTAAACAAAAGTAGAGAATAACTGAACAAATTAATTGGGGATAGTGCGATGCCGGCGAGAAAGAGTACCAGGTATATGATTAGCAGGGTACAGGGAATAAACTGTCAAAAAAGCGCAATTTTTTTTTTGTAGTACTGCTGCTTTAAGTGTGCTCCATCTATCAGAACCTGTGCATGTTACTGTGTAAGGCACCAGTTCAGTCTAACTAATTACCTATAACTCCTAACTCCTATCTGAGCTCTCAGAACCCTCTCAACAGCCTCTCAACTCCCTGTGACCACCTGGATATCTCACAGACCAGCTTATCTTTGACCTCTGCAGCATGCAAAATGGAGGGTGCTGTATTTGCCAGTATTGGTTTGTGTCACATATTTTTTTCTGCAACTCAGGGCAACTTCTGTGTCACTGTGAGTGCCTGTACTGGAGAAACTCGTGTTTTGTCACTGTACTGTGCCATACTATTAAAAGACCATCACAGTAGTGGCTTGCTTATAGGGGATATTCAAACTGCAAATCTGAGACACAGGTGTGGGGCTCTGAAGTGGCAGGTAAGGGCCCCTTTGAAAAATGATGTTGTCCTTTATGGCTGTTTCTGAGCTAGGAATGTGGCAGTGTGGCAACTTTAAATTATACTGCCTACCCCATTGTGTACCTCCATTTTAAACTGAGGTATGCAACGGGGGTGAGCAGTACAGTCAGTACCAATGTATACTATTTATCTATGGGACGCTGACCTAGGTTAAAGGAGATGGGAAGTGAATTTCTTCTAGTTTTGCCTCTTGGGTAGATTATTGATGTCCAGCAGTGACTTTTGTGCATCTTTTTTTGTGGTTTGGGTGCTCAAAACCATATCTGTGTGCTCCGTTCATTTTCTGCACTGCCTACCAGCTTAACACCATCTAGTTTTTGTATCAGGAGTCAGCGCATGTTAAGCCTTGAAATGCTGACATCATAGACTCCTGATACAGCATGTATGCTGATGTAGCTGTTTGCGGCAACTCCATTGAAGATGCCACACTCCATGTATGTAATGGCTGGGGCTGACTGAGGAACTGAGCTTGAAAGGCAATCGGCAGCTGCTCAAATCCCCTTTTTCTTCTTTGGCCAGTCTCCTTGCAACTGCCAGTGGATTGTGACTGAAACTGTTTCAGTTCCTGTAGAGAGATAACTGTTTGTTCTTAAGAGAGGGCACCATTCAAAAAGTTTTTGAATAATGCCCCATCTTTTGTTTCTTCACTTGTGTCTGGTGGGTCACTCTCCATCCTGCCCCATTGCTCTAGTGCAGGGTTTCTCAAATGGTGAGGCCAGCCTCCCGGGGGAGGCCCCAACCTGTTCCAGGGCAGGCTCAACCATGTCTGAAAAAGAACTATATTTAAATTTTGAGCTTTAGGTATTTTGTGTGAAGGGATGAGGCAATCTGAAAAAGGATAAGAGTAGGTGAATTTATGTATTTATTTACAAATTGGTGACCAGGGAAGACACTCTGAGCCAAGGCTCATTTCAAGTGTAGGGAGTGAAGAAAATTCAAAAGGCAACTACAAAACAATGCAATACAAAATGAATAATAGTGCAAACAAATAGGAACAATGAACAAATAATGAGAGGTAACAACTGACCATTTAGACTGGTGGCAGAACAACCCAAATACAGGGCTTAAGCAGAGACATTGTAGGAGTAAGAGCAGGAGGAAGCAAAAGGATCTCTGAGAGGATGCTTAAGAGCATGGGAAGAGGGAGACAGGTAGGTAGGAATGTTATTCCAGATGGAGAAAGCAGCCTGACCAATGAAGGCACTGCAGCAAGGGGTAACAATGGTTTTGGAGTCAAAACAGTGGAGCAAGTAGGCTACCCTGGGGAGGGAGAGTTACAAGGAGGGGTACAATAAGCGGTATAAAATGAGAGCTAACTACTCAAAGGAGTTTCACTTTATCACTGAGGTACTGTGCTAAGATGTAATTTTTTTATGGGGAGGCCCAAGACTATTTCAGTGTTTGGGGGAGGCTCAAGATGTTTTCATGGCTTTGGGGAGGCTCACCATAACAAAGTTTGAGAACTAATGCTCTAGTGAAGCCAGACATTTAGATGCTGCAGCATCAGAACAGGAAGATCAGGAGATAAAAGGGTGCAGTGGCAGTAAGTAAGTAGGGAGAGAAGAAAAAAATAAACAAACAGAGGAAAGAGTAAATATTCCAAATAACAGTTAGGGGGCCAAAAAAAAGACTTGAAGGGAGTGGTGCAGTGCAGTGGCTGTGGAGCAGCAGTCTTCCGGGAGATGTTTTGCAGGATGTAGTGTTGTCCCATCTGCAGACACCTCTCTGGGCTGAGGGAGGAGATTGCTCATCTCTAGGCTGAGTTGGCCAGGATTTGTGGGACCTCCTCTTCCACCCAGGGACCACCAGGGTCACTGCCGTTGCCTCAGAGGTTGACAAGAAAGAGGAGTGGTTGGACCACAGTGGCTCAGGGAGGGTGGGGGTGGTGGAACAGAGGCTCATCCCTCCAGTTGTACCTCTCCAAAATTTCTATGCTGTTCTGGAAAAGTATGGTTCATCTATGGAGGCACCCACAGTGGAGACCAATGAGGATGCTGGGAACCTCCACAAAGGAGACCGAAAGGAGGGTGGCATGGGACCCCACAGGGGAAGGAAACAACTTCTGGTGGGGGACTCCATTGTTAGGAAGGTAGAACTGGGGGAGGAAGGGGAGAGGGAGGTAAGGTGCCTGCCTGGCACCATGGCTTGGAGAGACAGGGAGCGAATCCTCAGGATCATAGGAGCAGCTGCACAGGGGAGGGAGTTGGATGTCATTTTCTACCTAGGGACAAATGACCTGGCTAAGAAAGGGATCAGAGCAGTGCAAGAAGCATTTGTGGAGATGGGGAGGGGCCTTAGACAAATAGCACACACGGTAACCTTCTCAGAGGTGCTGCCTGTCTATGGCACGGGTGAGGCTAGGGTGCTCCACACCATGGGATTCAATCAGTGGTTGAAAAACTGGTGCAGAGCTCAGGGATTTGGCTTAATTGAAGACTGGGGGTCCACCTGGAAGGATACAGGCCTATACTGGCATGATGGTCTGCATCTGTCCAGGAGGGGAACCAGGATCCTAGGTGATAGGTTTAAACACTTCATTGACAAGTATTTAAACTAGCCGAGGGGGGAGGCACTGGAAAGGAGCTAGGGAAATCCTAGCCCCCCCCAAAATATCAGGGTACTAAGTGAGGTAGACACTAACAAAGAGATATCTATAGGAAGAAGCACAAGGGGAAATGGAGAAAGTGACAAATGCAATAAGGACAGGGATGAGGCAAAAAGGGGAAAGGGCATCAAGAAATGGAGGGTAATGAGTACCAACGCACATAGTCTGGGCAACAAGCTCCCTGAACTGGTGGCATTGATGGAAGAGGGATGCCTGGATATTGTAGCAGTCACAGAAACAAGGTACACAGAGAACCATGACTGGGATGTTAACATACCAGGGTACATAACCTACAGGAGAGACAGGGAGAGCAGAAGGGGGGGGTAGCTCTCTATGTAAGGGAAGGGATAAAAGCAACTGAACAAAAGAGTAAACAGGGAGGAGAGGAGGCACTGTGGGTCACCTTGGAGACTGGAAAGGGCACCACAATCTGCACAGGGGTTGTGTACAGACCCCCATGTCAGGGGGAGGGAATGGACAAGGATATGATAGAAGGCATTAATAGAATGGCAGAGAAAGGGGAGATACTGTTGATGGGAAACCTGAATATGCAAGATGTTAACTGGAGCACATTTGCTGTAGCCACATCCAAGAGCAGGGCCATTCTTGATGCCCTACAGGTGGCAGACCAGACAGCTAGTTTCAGAACGTACTCATGAGGGAGCAATTTTAGACCTCGTACTCTCAAACGGGGGCAGTGAGAGGATCTCAGATCTAGAAGTGGGTTGCCATCTGGGAACTAGTGACCATCAAACAGTGTGGTTCACATTAAACTCAGCTACAGCGACAAGCCATACAACAGTGAGGGTACTGGACTTTAGGAAGGCTGACTTTGGCAAGATGGGAGAGTGCCTCAGAAAAGCACTAGCAAACAGGCTAGAAGGAGATGTGGAGCAACAATGAGGAATCACCAAAACTGCCATCACAGAGGCAACAAGACTTTGTGTGAAGCAAATAAACAAATCAAAATGAAAGAAAAAGCCACTATGGTTCTCAAAAGAGGTGGCTGTGAAAGTCAGGAAGAAAAAGATCACATTCCGCAAGTATAAGGAAACACAGAAGGAGCAGGACAGAGAGATGTACCAGTTAAGGCAAAAGCAAGCAGAGGGAAGTCAGAAGAGCAAAGGCCTAAACTGAGGAAAAGATAGCCAACTGGGTTAAAAAGGGGGATAAAACCTTTTATAGGTACATCAGTGAGCATAGAAAGACAAAGGGAGGGATAGTGAGGCTGAATTGAATGAACGGTGGGTGGACAGAGGGGGACAGTGAAAAACAGGGATACTGAACAAATATTTCTGCTCAGTATTCACAAAAGAGGAGAGGAAGTGCCTAATCCAATTAACAGAAGCACTCTTGATAGGGGGGTCATCCCAGTCCTTTCACAGAAGAAAGGGTTCTACAAGAACTCCTAAAACTGAAGGTGGACAAAGCAATGGGTCCTGATGGAATTTACCCCAGAATTCTAAAAGAATTAAGGGGAACTAGTGAAACCACTGGCTACTCTTTTTAATAAATCATGGGAGGATGGTGTGGTACCCGAGGGCTGGAGGAAGGCAGATGTGATTCCCCTTCACAAAAGTGGGACCAAGACAGAGGCAGGAAACTACAGACCTGTCAGTCTGACCTATGTGGTAGGGAAAGTGATGAAGTCACTTCTGAAGGAAAGAATAGTTTAGTACCTAGAGGCCAGTGGGGCACAGGACCCAAGGCAGCATGGGTTCACAGCGGGAAGGTCATGTCAGTCGAATCTAATAGATTTCTTTGACTGGGTGACCAAAGTAGTAGACCAGGGAGGGGCTATGGACATGGCCTACCTAGACTTTAGCAAGGCATTTGACACAGTCTCACACCAAAGATTAATAGTCAAATTAACCAGCCTAGGAGTGGGTCTCAGGGTGGTAGCCTGGGTAAAACATTGGTTGGACAACAGGACACAGAAAGTAATTGTAAATGGAGTCCACTCTGAAGAAAGAGGGGTTACTAGTGGGGCACCAGAGGGTTCAGTATTGGGTCCAGTCCTTTTAATGTCTCATAAGTGACATTGCAGAAGTACTGAAGGAAAAGTATGCCTCTTTGCAGATGACACAAAGATCTGCAACAGGGTTGATACACAAGGAGGCATGAAAAGGATGAGAAAGGACTTGGCAAGGTTGGAGGAATGCTCAAAAGTATGGTAACTAGGATTCAATGCAAAGAAGTGCAAAATAATGCACCTGGGAGACAAGAATCCAGGGGAAGAATACACAATGGGGGGGGGGGAGAGGTAGTAACAACAACAAAAAAGGAAAGAGACCTGGGGGTAATCATATCAGATGACCTTAAGGTTAGCAAGCAATGTGAGAAGGCATTAGGGAGGGCTGGGGGTATACTGGGATGCATAGGGAGAGGCATCAGCAGCAGAAAACAGGAAGTTGTTATCCCTCTGTACAGACAGTTGGTGTGACCCCATCTGGAGTACTGCGTCCAGTTCTGGAGACCCCATCTCCACAAGGACATAGACAGGATAGAGGCAGTCCAGAGGAGGGCAACTAAAATGGTGCAGAGTCTGCAAGAGAAGCCGTATGAGGAAACACTAAAGCAGCTTATATGTATACCCTTGAGGAAAGAAGGGAGAGGGGGGACATGATAGAAACTTTTAAGTACCTCAGTGGAATCAACAAAGTCCAAGAGGGTAGCATCTTTCAGAAAAAGAGACGGCAAGAACAAGGGGACACAATTTAAAGATAGAGGGGGTGGTTCAGGGGCAATGTGAGGAAGTATTATTTCACAGAGAGGGTAGTGGATGCATGGAACAGCCTTCCTGAGGAGGTTGTGGGGTCTATAACTGTGGGAGAATTCAAGAATGCATGGGACAGACATAAGGCAATTCTTGTGGGGGGTAGGAAGAATTAGGCTCTTGGTTAACTAGGATCTGCGGCCTATCCTGTAGGTAGGGAAATGGGCAGACTGGATGGGCCAAGTAGTCCTTATCTGCTTCAAAGTCTATGTTTCTATGTTTCTATGTTTCTAAGAGGTAATCTCATTGAAGACAGTGGGCAACTTTAAGAAAGGCTGGGACAGGCATGAGGGAGGGTAAGGGTCATGGGTAGGGAAGATGGGAGGAGTGGGAAGGGAGGGCAGAGACATTAGCTCAAGCTATGGATACTGCAATACGAGCAGACTTGATAGACCAAATGGCCTTCTTCTGCTGGCTTCTTTGTATGTTCATGTGGAATGGATATTATTAACTGCAGGTACTGTGGAACACTTTTCAAAAGGGCAGTTATACAGGATTTAGGATGCTGTCCTACATGCTGGACCATTGGAGATCTAAGGGCTCAGCTCCAGACAGCATGGGCAGAGATTGCGTACCTTAAATCACATATTACGGAGGAAATATATTACAAGAACCGCCCGCCATTTCCCCAACATCCAAGAGAAGCACCTCGACCACAGAGGGTAGTTGGTCTGGGAGGTTGGCAGGTGATTAGGAAGGGTAAATCGGGTGCCCATCACTCAATGCTCACTAACGTATCACCTCCACAAACCATATAAAAACTACAAACAGGTGTCTGCCTCTATCTCCAAAATCAAACAAAGGGGCAGAGGACATTGCAGAGCAGGACGCTGCAGCACAGGAGCTAGTACTGCAAAACTCACCCAAAACAGGGACCAAAACAAAAAAGCAAAAAGGAAATCCAAAACACTTCCGATCATAGGAGACTCCATGACTCAAGGAGTTGATACCTACCTCCAGCCAGGGGTAAGGGTCAGATGTCTCCCAGGTACTGTACATCAGTGTGGAGAGACACCGACTGCATTGTTAAAATCATGCAGGAAGCAGGAGAAAACGTCGATGTCCTGGTACACATAGGGACTAATGATCTCGCCAGCCAGTCAGTTGTGGAGACTAAGGAACACCTGAACAAGCTGGGAGACAAACTGTCATCCATTTCATCTGACGTCTCTTTCTAAGATCCTGCCCGTCTGGTAGTTCATTTGCATCACCAGGTAAGGAAAAAGATCCGTCTCCCCATATGATGCACAGGAGAGAAGCTGGACCTCACCATACAACTAATGCACCAAAATCTGGCCAATGAAAAATCATGTACACAAATGCCCGCAGTCTGGGAAACAAGATCCCAGACCTGGAGGCAGGGTCGGTTTTAGGACTTTGGGGGCCTCCAGCAAACTCTATGACTGGGTCTCCACAGAGAGGGCCGCCCCCCAGTAATCTTTCTACATAGTATTTCAGTTTCGTAAAATATATGCCAATGCATACTTAGGTGCTAAATCACATTTGGAAGCCTAGAAAAAAGCCCACCACATTTGTAAAACTGAAAAGAATTGTACTCAGACTAACTAGAAACCAAATCAAAAGTAAATTCTGGAGAAAAAATACTTGAAAGAATATGTACATATAAGGGACATAGCTAATTTGAAATTTCTTACACAAATTCATTAGAAGAATCTAGCAAGCTCAACCCCTGCATTTACAATGCAGCTTAATAAAATGTGTGGAGGCACCCGATATATGTAACCATCCAAAAGCATCAGCAAATTCAATCACTCTCACCACCCAAAGAAAGAGACTGCACACAAAAGGTGCTTCATTTTAGTACAAGGTGCAAATGTGCAAAGTCCAACCAGAAGCATATAGTTAAGGAACCAGAGCTCTCCCTGCTCCATTACCCCCCACACTCTGCTGAGTTAAAAGTCTGCATTGTCCATCTAACCCAATATGTTTCCTTATTGTAAGTTGTTGAGGGGTTCTTAGTCTCATCATCCAGCTGAATTATGATTAAGCCTGACCACTACAGCAAAGTGACCACCTCCATCGGTCAGGAACAAATATTATGGTTATAAATTGGAGGGGTTCTTAGTCTCATCATTCACCTGAATTATGTTTAAGCCTGACCACTGCGGCAAAGTGACCACCTCCATCGGTCAGGAAAAAACATTTTATCTTGCCCTTCAGAGTGGATGTCCTTCTACTTTCTCAGTCTTGAGGGTAAGCCACTCCCCAGCTTTATTATTTGGGTAGTGTGTTCCAGCCAGTAAGAGGCCATAGGGTTTAACTGGCGAGCTCACCAGTTTGAAGGTTACAATTTTCCTCTATTCTAAGCTGTATAAGGGATTTGGCAAACTCAACCCCTGTATTTGCAATGAAATTGTGCATGAGTTTTAAAGCTTCAGAGGGACTTTCCAATTTTTTTTGTTGATGAATTCATTGATAAGGTAAGGGAGACTTTTGCCAACTTCATGCTCAATGGACAGCACTGCTAGCAGAGACAGTCTTTCCTGGCTCATTGATGACCTCAGATAAGTCTTTATCAACTTCAGTTTTGAAAAACTGTGTTCTGCTGTAGCCACAGTTACTGGTACTGTCAAAAAATGCGCAATACCACATAGGCATTCATATAGATTTTATGTAGCTGGTTTCGAAGGAGAAAATTTAACACCTGTATTGGTGATGTATCATTCTCAACCATTCCTGCCAGGTTCCTAAGTTCATGTGCAAGTTCATGAGCATCAAAGTCAGAGTGGTTAGTTGTGCTGTCTGTTAATTTTTCTTTGAGAACCTCACATTGTTTTATCAGGTCTTCTATAGAAATATAATTTAGCATTTTTATGTTAGACGGAAATCCAAATGTTTTAGCAAACTCGGACATTTGTTGAAATCATTCACTAAAGGACATCAGTGTGGTGTCCAGTAGTGTGTTGAAAAACTCAGCCTGAAAACTGAGTTCTGGGTCCTGCATTGCATCATTGTGTCCTTTGTAATCAGATAGTGACTTGAACTTTCTGTGTCTTGTCTGAGGGAATTCAGCTGGGACATCCACTTCTGCAGCAATCTTTGAGCCCTGTACCAATGTCTGTTCAAACCCACCCTCTCTGTACTTTTTAAGTATGTCAGTGGTTGAAGCAAGCACCTTCTCACAGGTAGATATGTCAACTGAAGCACCCTGCAATATCTTGCTTGCATGGTTCACTTCAAGCAGGACATCAGATGATGAGACATACAATGAATTTGTATGACAGGAGTTCAGCACAAAGTGACCTTTCCTCTGCATATGTTGGTTCTTACAAACTCTGCAATCTCCTGCAAAGCTCTCCTAAATTCTTTGAGCTGATAGAGAAGTGCTTCTTTTACAGACTCTATCCGGCACTCCCACCGAGTCTCAGAAAGTGACTTGGGAGTTATAAGAACATGATTTTTCAATATTTGCCAGCAGCTTGTTGAGGCAGAGCAAAGACTGTAGACCTTCTGCAAGCAACCAAAGAATGAGACAGCATGTCTTGATGAATATGCTCCATCGATAATGATGAGGTTCAGGCAGTGGCAAGTGAATGGCACATAAAATGCTCCGCAGTTCAATTCTTTTATGCGAGCCTGCACAACAGCTCGTTTGCCTTTCATGTTGCTCCCATTATCATATCCTTGCCCCCAACAGTTGCTGATGTCCAGATTATGTTGCTGTAAAGTCTGAAGAAAGGAGTCAGTCAGTCCTTCTCTAGCTGTGTCATTGGCAGGTATGAACCCCAAAAAATGTTCCTTGATGGTGGCAACATTTTTTGAAACATCCACATGCCTAACAAGTGTCATCTGCTCTTGGTGGCTAATGTCAGGAGTACAGTCCAGGATCACTGCAAAATATCTGGATTCTTGTATCTGTAATACAATGGCCCATACAATTGCACCTGAAATTAATTGAATTATTTCATTTTGAATGTCCTTGCCCAAATAATGGTCCATTATCTCTTTATTCTGAATCCGACAAATATGTCCAGCCATTAGTGGGTCAAACTTTGACAGGAATTCAACCTGCCCCAAAAAATTTCCATTGCCTTAAGTATGAAGCACATCACTTGTGCCATGGAAAACCATATTCCTCTCAGCCAAGAATTGAATAGTTGTTATGATGCGTTCCAAGACTCCAAGCCAGTGTATTATTTCTTTCTCTTTTAGCAGCTGTCTCTTTTCATCCAGTCTCTGGCCACTCTTCAACCTTGTCTCCAGTTCCTTCCACTTTCTCATGCTTGCTACATGTTCTGGTGCACTGTCATGGGAACTTGGAACCTTTGACATTTCTCTCCATGCTTGATAACCTCCAGTCCGAAGAAGATTGTTTGACTGTCCAAATAATTTGCAGGCAAAGCAGAACAGTGCATCCTTGGAGACGGAGTATGTTAACCAAGTGCACTTTACTCTCTCACCACTCGGCAGTGTGTGAAAATAATTCTCTGCTGTAAATCTTCTCTTTTTTCTCATTCACTGGGAATTGTGGCAGTATGACTTGAACAGGTCCATGTTTCACAGATGACACTCGTACCTCATCCTTTAGTGTATCTGGTCAAGTTCCAAGATCCTCAAATGAAATTTCAGAAGATTCAGCTAAATCACATATAATGGTATCTATGCAGGTGGGCACAGTGCGAATAGTGGCAGGTGTGTTCCTGGTCTCCATTGGTACTACTGGGCTGACATTTTCACAGGTGGTGGGCACAGTACTGACAGTAGCAGGAGCATTCCTGGTCTCCTCTGAAGGCAGAACTTCTGGGGTGATGGTGAAAACCATTTCTTCCACTACAGCAGTTGCAGGAACTTTTATTCCAGGTTCAGGTGCTCTTTCAAGATCAGCTCTGCTTCCTAGGCTTTCACATGAATGTGATGGGGTAGTAAAAAATTGCTCAATAGCATCTCTTTGCCACTTTGTGTCTTCATCTCTCTGCTGGTGTAATTTTCTCTTTGCAGATCCCGACAAATATGTGCTCTTAATTTTTTTAAACTGAAGGTGTAAAAAACAAATGTCATTAAACGTTTACACCAGAATCTGCAAATGTACTCAAGAGCAGGTTTTTACTTTCCCCGTTCGTTTACATGGAAGCTGACTACATCAGTCATTTTAATATTCGGTTTTGTCGATCCAGCAACACTTGCATTGGCCTGCTCTCTGTGAAGATTGTGATATGTACAGTAGATGCCCAGGCCCCAAGCCCTATACCGAGATGGCCACAGACAAAACTTGTTCTGTGATAGTCAGCACACCCACACTAGGAGGATCATGACTCCAGAAACACATTGGGTGTGTCACAGCCCCCCCCCGCACGGGGAGTCCATGGCCACTTAACCATTTTACTACACTGGGAGAGTCCTAGTCCCTCACACCCCACGCTAGGATGATCAGACCTCCACCCCCGAACCATGAGGCTTTCGGATATCCGAATTTGGGTGGAGATACGTTGATTTTCTGGACATCAATAGGTAGACATGTTTACCAGTGGGACTGCATGTGCCTGTGTGAGCTAGAATATCTATCTATCTACCTATCTATATATCTATCTATCTATCTCACACACACACACACACACACACACACACACACACACACACACACACACATACACACACACACACACACTCTCTGTATGTTCATGCAAATAAAACCAATTCTGAGCAGAAATTTGCTTGGCTGTTTCTTTAACTACCCACCAGTGATGCAAGTGGTAGACAAGAAGTACAGGAACTCAGGCACTGGCAATTATGAAATACAGAATGAAGATCTTCAATCTAAAGGATAGCGGTGTCAAGGCACAACTAACTAATTTGACGCTTGTAGATTCAGTTAGAGCTATTAAAGCATTTCTAGGAAAATAGCGTTGTACAAGTCAAGAGGTGTTATGGAAACCCTAATAGCAGATCACAGATCCAGAAACTGTCACTGTGTTGCTGGTTTCAGAATTTCAGTTTTAATGTCAGTGGGTAGAAGCACAGGAACTCAGTTCTTGCTGCAAAAAAGATACAGGAACTGAGTTCCTGTGCGTTCCTGCTCACTTTCATCACTGCTACCCACACACCACACCTCAAAATAACCACAGAACAAATAAAGAATCTTTGTAGGAAGCAACAAGTCAGGCCTTAGAACAGATGTGTTGCAGTCAAGAAAAAAATACAACACTGACTTCAGGATGGGTCCCTATCTTGCCTTTAATGGTCATTTCTTTAACAGAGGTATAGCCTCCAGCATCACTTCTAAACAACCAAATCAGCTTAAATCAGAACTGCACTGATCCTGAAAGCAGTTTCACCTGTAAAAATGGATTTGTAAATACTGGTTCAGATTCTGTCGCTGACTGTTCCATCTCTACAGGCTTTGTATTAGTTATCCTACTGGGTATTTCTGGTTTGCACATTGCATTTAAGAATCATTTTTAGAACTGTGAAATAGTTTGTGACCCTTGCTTGATCATTCATTGTTGTCACAATGCATCCATGTTCTGCTATAGAACTTTGTGGCAGAGAAGGACATAAACTATATAGAATTCTAAACTGTCACTTAAACACCAGAGGGTAGATGAGAAACACCCACTGAGATCACTAAAAAGCCTTTAGAGATGGAACAATTACAGAATTAGAATATATATATATGTATATAAAACAGCTTCCAGTGAGCAATATGACTTCAAATTCAGCGCTGTTCCCCTTTAACACATTTAGTGTTCACCTGGTGTGTGATGCAGTATCTACCAAGTACACCCAAGCAGTTGCTAATGAGTTCTAATCCAACATTAAGCTGTCTTCATTTTTACATTGTCCTACAGACTACCAGGTGAGCACAGTGAAGAGCTGCTAATGAGCCCACAGCCACATGCATTTTTTTTTACATTTGTCCTACTAATGCCATAAGAATCTCATAAAGATCTACTAATGAGTCATGAGTTAGCTGAATCACACATTTTGTCCCACAGTTGCGAAAGCATTCCAGGTCAGAAATGTCTAGAAAAAAATGGAGTTAATGTAACAAATATTTTTCAGCCTGGATTGGCACTTTAATTTGCTTTCAAAAGGAGTGGGGGTCTTTTGGTATTCACCTCAGGGCCCTGCTGTGACTTTCACCCAGGTAGACCACCCATCAGCTGAGTCCCTACGCCAAAGTGCATCTGCCTCAAAAAGGCTTAACTTTATATATAGGGAACAGCAAAACGAAATAAAGCTAGAACAAAATGCAAAATGGAGGGTAATGAGTACCAATGCCCTTAGTCTAGGTAAAAAGCTCCCCGAAATGATGGCCTTGGTGGAAGAGGGATGCCTGGATATCGTGGCAGTCACAGAAACATGGTACACAGAGAACCATGACTGGGATGTCAATATACCAGGGTACACAATCTACAGGAGGGACAGGGAGGGAAGAAGAAGAGGAGGAGGAGGAGGAGTAGCTCTCTACATATGGGAAGGGATCAAAGCAACAGGACTAAAGGGTAAACAGGGAGGAAAGGAGGCACTGTGGGTCACCCTGGAGACTGGAAATGGCTCCACAATCCGCATAGGGGTTGTATACAGACCCCCATGTCAGGGGGAGGAAATGGACAAGGAAATGATAGAAGGCATCCTTGAGATGGCAGAGAAAGGAGAGATATTGCTGGTGGGGGACCTGAATATGCCAGATATTAACTGGAGCAACTTTGCTGCAGCCACATCCAAGAGAAGGGCCATTCTCGATGCCCTACAGGGGTCATGCCTCAGACAGCTAGTTTTGGAACCCACTCATGAGGGAGCAATCTTAGATCTAGTACTTTCAAATGAGGATGGAGAGAGGAACTCCGATCTTGAAGTGGGTAGCCATCTGGGAACAAGCAACCACCAAACAGTGTGGTTCATGATAAACTTAGCTGTAGAGTCAAGCCACACAAAAGTGAAGGTACTGGACTTCAGGAGGGCTGATTTTGTTCAAATGGGAGAGTGCCTCAGAAAAGCACTAGCAAATGGGCAAGAAGGTGGGGTGGAGCAACAATGGGGAAACACCATCACTGCCATCACAGAGACAACAAGCCTTTGTGTGAAGCAAATAAATCAAAATGAAAGAAAAAAAACTCTATGGTTCTCAAAAGAAGTGGCAGGGAAGGTAAGGGAGAGAAATATAGCATTCAGGAAGTATAAGGAAACACAGAAGAAGCAGGACAAAGAACTGTACCAGTTAAAGCAGAAGGAAGCAGGGGAGGCAGTCAGAATAGCAAAGGCCCAAACTGAGGAAAAGATAGCCTACTCAGTTAAGAAGGGGGATAAAACCTTTTATAGGTACATTAGGGAGCAAAGAAAGATAAAGGCAGGGATACTGAGGCTGAATAAAGAAGAAGGTGGTTGGGCAGCGAGCGACAGTGAAAAATCAGGGATACTGAACAAATATTTCTGCTCAGCATTCACAATGGAAAAGCAGGGGGAGAGACCTAATTCAGTCACTAGAAGCATTCTGGGTAGGTGGGTTGATATTAGTCCTTTTACAGAAGAAAGGGTTCTGAAAGAACTCTTAAAACTGAAGGTGGATAAAGCAAAGGGGTGTGATGGGATTCACCCCAGATTTCTAAAAGAACTAAGGGAAGAACTAGTAACACCACTGACTACCCTTTTTAATAAATCATGGGAGGATGGTGTGATACCAAAGGACTGGAGAAGGGCAGATGTGATTCCCTTTCACAAAAGAGGGAGCAAGACAGAGGCAGGAAACTACAGACCTGTCAGTTTGACCTCGGTGGTAGGGAAAATTATGGAATCACTTCTGAAGGAAAGAATTGTTGAGTACCTAGAGGACAGTGGGGCATAGGACCCAAAGCAGTATGGATTCACTGCAGGAAGGTCATGTCAAACAAATCTAATTGATTTCTTTGACTGGGTGACCAAAGTAGTAGACCAGGGAGGGGATGTGGACATGGCCTGCCTAGACTTTAGCAATGCATTTGACACAGTCCCACACAAAAGATTAATAAACAAATTAGCCAGCCTGGGTAAAAGACTGGCTGGACAACAGGACACAATAGGTAATAGTAAATGGAGTCCACAGTGAAGAAAGGAGGGTTACTATTGGGGTACCACAGGGTTCAGTACTGGGGCTGGTCCTTTTTAATGTCTTTATAAGTGATATTGTGGAGGGACTGGAGGGGAAGGTATGTCTCTTTGCAGATGACACAAAGATCTGCAACAGAGTTGATACGCAAGGTGGGGTGGAAAGGATGAAAATGGACTTGGCAAGGTTGGAGGAATGGTCAAATGTATGGATTCAATGCAAAGAAGTGCAAAATAATGCACCTGGGAAACAAAAACCCAGGGCAAGAGTACACAATGGAGGGTGAGATACTGACAACAGCAAAAATGGAAAGGGACCGGGGAGTAGTCATATCAGATGACCTAAAGGTGGGCCAGTAATGTGAGAAGGCAGTAAGGAGGGCTGGGGGCATACTGGGATGCATAGGGAGAGGCATCACCAATAGAAAACATAAAGTTGTTGGCCCTCTTTACAGACAGTTGGTAAGACCACATCTGGAGTACTGTGTACAGTTCTGGAGACCCCATCTCCTCAAAAACATAGACAGGGTGGAGGCTGTCCAGAGGAGGGCAACCAAAATGGTGCAGGGTCTGAGCCAGAAGACATATGAAGAAAGACTAAAGGAGCTAAGATGTATAGCCTCGAGGAAAGGAGGGAGAGGGGGGAACATGATAGAAACTTTAAAATACCTCAAGGGAATCAATAAAGTCCAAGAGGGTAGCATCTTTCAAAAAAGAGATGTGCAAGAACAAGGGGGCACAATTTGAAAATAATGGGAAGACAGCTCAGAGGTAATGTGAAGAAGTATTTTTTCACAGAGAGGGTTGTAGATGCATGGAACAGCCTTTCTGAGGAGGTTATAGAGTCAAAAACAGTGGGGGAATTCAAGAATGCATGGGACAGGCATAAGGCAATTCTAGTGGTGTGTAGGAGGAAGTAGGCTGTTGGTTAACTTAGATCTGCAGCTTATCCGATAGGTAGGGAAATGGGCAGACTAGGTGGGTCAATCAGTCCTTATCTGCCATCAAATTCTATGTTTCTATGTAGCAACCCAAAATACGCTTAACTGAGGTGTGGTCCCCAGCTCCAGCCAGTGTGCAGGTAACTGGTGGGGAGCTAGCTAAATGAGAAAGCCATATATCATCCTTTACAAACCTTATCCAATGGTAGCTACTCACACTTGCTCATTCACAAACTACTTGCTCATTCAAACTATAAATGGGATTCTAAATGAGAGGTGTTACTACATATGGCAAACAAAACAAGTTAGTGCACCCTCACCCCCATCCCTCACCCCAAAAAGGGGTAAACCTCTAGCCCTTGTCAATCACAGCACAAGATAGCCAGAGAAATAAAATCCTCATGTATACATTTTTTTGTTACAGTACAAAACAGTGCCCACAGGGGAGGACTTTGATGTAGCGGCACTGATTTTCACCAACGCTCCCCTACCCCAACCCATTCACATGACCTGAGTAAGAGTACCCTCTCTTAGGCCATTACGCTTACACAAGACATACGGCATCTCTTTCAATATATATTGCAACATTTAAAGTGTTAAATGAAATTTCATTTTTATGCATTTTTTTTGATTTAGAAAACAAAAGAACTAGCATTTGCCATACTTTGGTTATATCGGCTTTCAAAGTTGCAGTTTCAGAGGTGGGCAGCTCATACAAAAATTTAAACATTCCACTAAAGACTGACACTTGCAAGAATACTATTCCAACAATTCAGTTCTTGTATATATTTAAGGTGCACTTGTGCCAGAAAACCACCCTTGAGAACACACAAGCATTTTATTTTTGAATTTGAAACACCTGTGAATGTCTTTAAGGCACATACTAGGATATCACTTATTGGCCAACTTGTACGACCTAGTTTATTAAGCAAGCTAATTAAAAACTGTCCTGATTAGCAGCAAGGTAGCTACTACAGCAGAGTGCCAACACCCACCCTGCCCCAAAATGCCCAAGAGAAACTCAGCATGACACCCAACACAGTATAATGAACTATGTCCCAGACCCCTCCAAAACAAAGATTCTCTCTTGTGTGACAGCACTTATAAGACCAGAGCAGCATCTTGAATTTACACTATCCTCCAAATGAAAAACATGTACAGACTTTACATCAGCCAGTGTCTTCAGGGGAGTAAGCATTAACACAACACCACTTATAGAAGCTTTCAAATGCCTAAGGGCATAAACAAAGTGTGGGGTTGGGTGGGAGTCATCATACAATATAGGAGCAGTACAAAAACAAGGGGTTATGATATAAAACTGGAAGGTGGCAGGTTAAGGAGACATGTGAGGATGGCAGCTTAGATGCAATGCAAAGTGCAAAGTAATGCACCAGGTAAACAAAAACCCAGGGCAAGAGTACACAGTGGGGGGTGAGATACTGACAACAACAAAAATGTAAAGGGACCTGGGGGTGTGTCATATCAGATGACCTAAAGGTGGGTCAGCAATATGAGAAGGCAGTAAGGAGGGCTGGGAGGATACTGGGATGCATAGGGAGAGGCATCACCAATATAAAACAGGAAGTTGTTGGCCTTCTGTACAGACAGTTGGTAAGACCACATTTGGAGTACCGTGTACAGTTCTGGAGACCCCATCTCTGCAAAGACATAAACAGGGTGGAGGCTGTCCAGAGGAGGGTAACCAAAATGGTGCAGGGTCTGGACCAGAAGACATGTGAAGAAAGACTAAAGGAGCTTACGATGTATAGCCTAGAGAAAAGGAGGGAGAGGGGGGACATGATAGAAACTTTCAAATACCTCAAGGGAATCAACAAAGTCCAAGAGGGTAGCATCTTTCAGAAAATGAGATGTGAAAGAACAAGGGGGCACAATGTGAAGATAGAGGGGGATGGTTCAGAGGTAATGTGAGGAAGTATTCATTCACAGAGAGGGTTGTAGATGCATGGAACGGCCTTTCTGAGGAGGCCGTAGAGTCAAAAACAGTGGGGGAAGTCAAGAATGCATGGGACAGACATTAGGCAATTCTAGTGGGGGGAAGGAGGAAGTAGGCTGTTAATTAACTAGGATCTTCAGCTTATCCGTTAGGTAGAGAAATGGGCAGACTAGATGGGTCAAGCGGTCCTTATCTGCCATCAAATTCTATGTTTCTATGTGACAGTCTGCCACAGGAGGTGGTGGGAACAAGCACAGTGGAGAGATTTAAACATGTGTGGGACAGGCATAAGGGAACAGAGGTGGAAAGGAGGGGATGAAAAGTCATTGATCAGGTAGGGTCACTAAGAGGCTGCAAGCTGGTGTAGGGCTTATTATGGAAAGACTGGATGGGCCTACCAGTCCTTGTCTGTCAACAGTTCCCATATTTTCCCTAGAAAGCTAATGCAAGCCTGTCCTATTGAGCCAGGCACAATGTAATAGTGCATGCTTAAGTAAAAAGGAAATGTCACTTCTTCTTTAAGTGCTCAGAAGGTCAGACAGTCTACATTTATCATGGGGGTTATTCTTTCACCAAGACTGAACATGTGAAAACAGCAGTACCAGTTTCTGTTTTCACATTTTCCAACAGTCACATCTGCCTACATAGAGAAAGCTTGAAAACTGCCACACTTCCCAATTGTAATTATAAAGAAAGCTTCCAGGGGAAATCCTAAGCGTAACATTTAATCATAAAATGTACATTATTACTGCTAGTAACATCTACAAATTCAGTGTCAATGCCAGTGTCTGTGCCACTAATCAAATAAGGTTCAAATCATTACCCCACATTCACCGGGGCAGAGAAACAAATCTGAGCTGCCATGCAGAACTTTACCAGTAGCTATCTAGCAAATCACATGTAAACAATAATAATGGACATTTTAGACTTATTACAAATGTTCCAATATTAATCGTCAAAATTATCACTGAAGTGTGACAGTTTTCAGGCTTTTTGTAGATCATGTGTGACTTGAAATATCAAAACAGATATTCCAGCTTCTGTACAAGTTGTCTAGCAGAACAACATTATAAATGCTGCAATTCAATAATTTAGAACTGGAAAAAACTTCCTTAACTGCTCAGCCAGCTGTAGCAGCTACATGATTTGACAGTAATGCAAGACTTGAAGAGCAATGTCACTATAAATTCTGCATTTAGACAAGAACGTTTATAAAACTTGCACAATAACTTCTTTAACTGCTACTCCAACTTGCTGAACAATTTGTCACACAAACTAACAACCTAAAGAGCAAGCAATAGTAATCTAGAAACACCATTTATAATATATTTGCAATAAAACATCCTCTAGTTATCACCAATTTACTGCTGATGCGCTATAAAATCAATTGCAGAAGGTCCACACTCACTGTTTAGCTAAAGACTGTTTATTGATTAAAAGGCACTGCTGCTGCTGCTGCTCTCTGCAGTCTCCTCTCGAGTAGTGCACTAACATACTATATTATATGTAACTTGACAAGATTTGGACTGAAAAGAAATACATGTTTAGAATTGAGCCTCTGACTACAGATACTCATGACACAGTCAGTAACTAAGTGAGTGTGTCATCATGTGTATGTTGCTGTCAGTCATGAGACATGAGGGCTATTCTAAACAAACATTATTTTCAGTCCAAATTATGGCCCAGTGCAGACTACCTCATCCTTAGCCCATCTCAGTATCTAAAAAAAAAACTAAAAATACAGCAAAACCCTGATCTCCATTGTCACACAGCAACTCGTCCTCACCTTAAGCAAGCATAATATACTTTCTCTAGTTCTGCTGCTCGGTCTATGCAGTCCCGTCGAGTCTTGACTTTAACAGTAGCAGCCATCTCATCTCCCAACTATCCTTAAATTAAACACCTTAATTGTATTAGTTTTAGCATTTAGCACAAGCATATATATACAAAACATACCTAAGAAAACTTGGTCTCTGGGTGGGGGTGTAATCTCCTCTTCTCTTCAGTCTCCTTAAATCCGGGCACCAGTAGTTTATAATGTACTGATCTGGATTTGCAAGCTTCTGACCAGCTGCTGCTACTGCTGAGAGTTACTTCTTTAAAGAAATAAACTATTTACAAATTTTCGCAGCTGTCAGCACAACAAGCAGTACTAGCAGGGCTGTGTCAGCGGTGGCAACGACAGCAGCAATCAGACCAGGAACTGGATGGGAAGGTCATGTCTGGTGGCTGGCTTCTAGATGTAGTGGGCAGTTGTCTTCTCGTTCCTCCTTCAACACCAAAATTCTTTCCAACGCTCTGGAACTGGTCCTCGGCCGAATGGTTCCAAGAGCGCCAGAGGGATAATCTTTATGATACAGTTACAGACCTGAGTGGGGACC
The DNA here is from genome assembly GCA_016271365.2 of Neoceratodus forsteri. Lineage (NCBI taxonomy): Eukaryota > Metazoa > Chordata > Ceratodontiformes > Ceratodontidae > Neoceratodus > Neoceratodus forsteri. The sequence continues at coordinate 807,643,512 of CM057451.1, read as the reverse complement.
ACATTTTTCAGGTCTGAGGGAGAGGAGGTGCAATAATAGCAAGGGAATGAGTGGAGCCCTGTGATTGGCTCCAACAGCACCTTCCATATCACCATGATGTGCAGCCAATAGGGAACATGTGGAGCTTAGATCATTCTTGCAGTCTGTGGACACTGCAGCGTGGTTTGGTGTTCGAGAGTTAGAATCAGGCGAGGCGGCAGGTGGGCACAAGCAGACCTACCAGCAGCAGCATGAGTTTATGAACAGCTGAAATGAGGCCGGCAACCTCGTGGCTGATGTTGTGGATCTGGATGGACTCTGTTGTTTTTTTTAAATAACTTAAACTTCTTTAGTGTTTGAGGACCTTGCAGTTGCCTTTTTAAGGAAAGGAAATCAGGTGGCGGCAGGCAGCATGAGTAGTGAGCATGAACAGTGAGCTGATGAGCCGAAAACATACAAAAGAAAGAAAGGTATGTAATGCTGCTGCCTGCTGCTTTTGTAAAATTGCTATGTGTATTTTTGTTTATACAATTGGACTGGAGAGTGCAGCAGGGATTTAAGAAATAAAGCCAGAGTCACTAGACCCACTTCAAGTGCTAACTGTGCCACTGCCCATACATTTGGGGGGTCGGCAGGGGCCTCCCACAGCCAGGGGGTTGGCAGGGGCCTCCCGCGGCCGTGGGGTTCCTGGGTGCCTAATGCCGGCCCTGCCTGGAGGCAACAATGACAGAGGCTAAACTGGACATATTAGCGAGACATGGTTCACCAGTAACCACACTTGGGAGACTTCAGTACCCGGCTATGTATTGTTCAGAAGAGACTGAGGTGCAAAGGGGGTTGGGGGAGTGACCTTTTATGACAATGAGAATATCAAAGGTACCAATTCAGAATACACATAAGGAGCCAGAAGAACTGTGGGTCACCCTGGAAACAGGAAATGGGACAGTCATATGAACTGGGGTTGTCTACAGGCCTCCAGACCAAGGGGAGGACATAGACACATTACTGTTAGAAGATATACAAAACATGACAGCTAAAAGGGAGGTTCTAATAATGGGAAGACTTCAACATGCCAGATATAGATTGGTCAATACCAGCAGGAACATCCACCAGAACTAGACACTTACTGGATTCCCTTCAGGGGAAGGGCCTCAAACAATTGGTACAACAACCCACAAGAGACAGGCCTATCCTGGATCTAGTACTGACTAACAGGGAAAGGATCACAGATCTTCGGGTAGAAGGTCACCTGGGGGCCAGTGACTATCACATGGTATGGTTCAATTTGGCCACAAGAACTAAATCATCCCATTTCAAGGCACAAATATGGGACTTCAGAGCATCTGACTTTGACAAGATGGCCAAAGGAGTTAAGCTAGCCCTATCATGAAGAAATACAGGTGAGGGGGTGCAGGCAAAGTGGGCAAGCATTAAGGATGCAATACTTGAAGCAACATCCTATTTTGTTAGGGAGAAAGCAAGAGCAAAATAAGGAGGAAACCACTTTGGTTCTCAAAAACAGTAGCAGAAAAGATCAGAGCCAAAAGGCTGGCCTTCAGGAAATATATGGCAACGCCATGGGACGAAGATTGGGAGGCATACCAAACTTCCTAAAGGGAAGCAGGGAAGGCAATAAGGCAGGCAAAGGCCCAGACTGGGTCCAGTCATTGTTAATGTCTTTGTAAGTAACATTGCAGAGGAACTGAAGGAAAATTATGCCTCTTTGCAGATGACACAAAGATCTGCAACAGGGTTGATACACAAGGAAGCGAGGAAAGGATGAGAAGGGGCTTGACAAGGTGAGAGGAACGGTCAGAAGTATGGTAGCTTGGATTCAATGCAAAGAAGAGCAAAATAATGCACCTGGGAAACAAAAACCCAGGGGAAGATTGCACAAAGGAGAGGAGGTAGTAACAACAACAAAAATGGAAAGGAACCTGAGGGTAATCATATCAGATGACCTTAAGGTTAGCAAGCAATGTGAGAAGGCAGTAGGAAGGGCCGGGGGGATACTAGGAGGTGTAGGGAGAGGCAACTCCAGGAAAACATGGTTGTTATCCTCTGTACAGACAGTTGGTGAGACCCCATCTGGAGTACTGCATCCAGTTCTGGAGACCCCATCTCCGCAAGCACATTGACAGGATAGAGGCAGTCCAGAGGAGGGCAACTAAAATGGTGCAGGGTCTGCAAGAGAAGGCATATGAGGAGAGACTAAAGGAGCTTAATATGTATATCGTTGAGGAAAGGAGGGAGAGGGGGGGACATGATAGAAGCTTTTAAGTACCTTAGGGCAATCAACAAAGTCCAAGAGGGTAGCATCTTTCAGAAAAAGAGATGTGCAAGAACAAGGGGACACAATTTGTAGATAATGGGGGGACCGCTCAGGGGCAATGTGAGGAAGTATTTTTTCACAGAGAGGGTGGTGGACACATGGAACAGCCTTCCCGAGGAGGTTGTGGGGTCTAAAACTGTGGGAGAATTCAAGAATGCATGGGACAGACATAAGGCAATTTTGTGGGGGAGGAAGAAATAGGCTGTTGGTTAGCTAGGATCCATAGCTTATCCTGTAGGTAGGAAAATGGGTAGATTAGGTGGGCCAAGCGGTCCTTATCTGCCGACAAAGTCTATGTTTTTATGAAACACTAGCACGGACAGTAAAAGAAGGGGACAAGACTTTCTATAGATACATTAGTGAAAGGAGAAAGTCCAGAGAGGGTATTGATAAGATTAAAGGGGATAAGGGGGAGTGTGTGAAGGAGGACCAAGGAAAAGCATCTATCCTAAAAAGATACTTCTGCTCAGTATTTACTTAGGAGATGGTAGGTCAGGGTCCACAGCTCAGCCCCATGGACACAGGGGTGGAGGAGGGAGGTGTACACAAGTCCCTTCACAAAAGAAAGAGTCCTACAAGAGCTCGCTAAGCTCAGGGTGGACAAAGCAATGGGACCTGATAGCATACATCACAGGGTACTAAAGGAGCTAAGTGTGGAACTAGCAGAGCCATTACCAGAACTGTTTAGTGAATCTCTGAGCACAAGAGAGGACCCAGAAGACTGGAGAAGGGCTCATGTGATACCACTCCACAAGAGTGGCACCAGGGAGGAGGCAGGGAACTACAGACCAGTCAGTTTTACCTCAGTAGTGGGCAAGATTATGGAGGCACTCCTAAAAGAAAGGATAGTGCAACACCTGGAATCCATAGGAGCACAGGATCCAAGACAGCATGGGTTTACAACAGGAAGGTCCTGTCAAACTAATCTCATAGATTTCTTTGACTGGGTAACCAGAGTGGTGGACCAAGGGATGCAGCTGATGTCACCTATCTTGACTTCAGCAAAGCATTCAATACTGTTTCACATAGCAGATTGATTAATAAACTGGGTAGGCTTGGGGTGGATCAGAAGTTGGTCAACTGGGTGGCAAACTGGATGGTGGGTAGAAAACAAAGAGTGGTGGTAAACGATATACAGTCAGAAGAGATGCAAGTCACAAGTGGGGTACCTCAGGGATCAGTCCTGGGGCCAGTCTTCTTCAATATCTTCATCAGTGACATTGCAGATGGACTGGAGGGTAAGGTTTGCCTGTTTGCAGATGACACCAAGATCTGCAGCAGAGTAGATAATCCAGATGGGGTGGGCAGAATGAGAAGAGATCTGGAAAAACTGGCAAAATGGTCTGAAGAATGACAACTGGGGTTTAACACAAAGAAGTGCAAGATCATGCACATATGGAAGAGGAACCCTGAGGCTACCTATAGGTTTGGAGGGGAGTTGCTGGCAATCACAAGGGAAGAAAGAGACTTGGGCATCATCATCACAGATAACCTGAAATCATCCAAGCAAACCAGTAAAGCAGTAGGTAAGGCTAGAGGGATGTTGGGGTGCATTAGTAGGGGTATCACAAGTTGTAATAGGGAGGTAATAATCCCCCTTTACAAGACATTGGTTAGGCCCCATCTGGAGTACTGCATGCAGTACTGAAGGCAGCACCTGCACAAGGACATTAACAAAATGGAGGCAGTCCAGAGAAGGGCAATTAAAATGGTGCAGGTACAGCATCAGAAAACATACAAGGATAGATTAACGGAGCTCAATATGTATACCCTACAGCAAAGGAGGGAGAGAGGTGATATAATTGAAACATTCAAACATCTTAAGGGCATTAACAAGGTGAAAGAGTCTAACACATTTCAATATAAGAAAAATAGCAGGACAAGAGGACGCATCATGAGATTAGAGGGAGGCCAATTAAGGGGTAATGTGAGGGGCATGGAATGGCCTACCTCAGCAAGTGGTGGATATGAATACAGTGCAGGGCTTCAAGCAGGAATGGGATAGGCATAAGGGAGCAATACAGATGAGTATGAATAAATAGACAATTGACAGAGTAAAGGCCTATGGCACATTCATAAGGTAGAAAAAAATGAGCAGACTGGATGGGTCTTGCAGTCCTTATCTGCCATCAACTTCTGTATTTCTGTGTTTCTATACAACCTTTTATAGGTACATTAAGGAGCAAAAAAAGACCATGGGAGGGATAGTGAGGCTTAATAAAGGGGAAGGGAGGTATGCAGATGGTGACAGTGAAAACGCAGAGATCCTGAATTAATACTTTTGCTCAATATTCACAAAAGAATAGGAGGGGAGTTCTAAATCCAAACAATAGAAGGGCTCTGGATAGGGGGGTTGATATCAGTCCATTCACAGAAGAAAGGGTTCTGAAAGAACTCCTAAAACTCAAAGTGGACAAAGCAATGGGGCCTGACAGGATTCACTCGGAATTCTAAAAGAACTAAGGGGAGAACTAGTGACACCACTGACTACCGCTTTTAACAAATCATGTGAGGATGGTGTGGTACCTGAGGACTGGCGGAAGGTGGATGTTATTTCCTCCACAAAGTGGGAGCAAGGCAGAGGCAAAACCTACAGACCTGTTAGTTTACCTCAGTGGTAGGGAAATTATGGAATCACTTCTGAAAGAAAGAATTGTTGAGTACTTAGAGGTCAGCGGGGCACAGGACCCAAGGCAGCATGGATTCACAGCAGGAAGGTCATGTCACATGAATCTAATAGATTTCTTTGACTGGGTGACCAAAGAAGTAGACCAGGGAAAGGCTGTGGTTGTGGCCTACCTAGACTTTGGCAAGGCATTTGACACAGCCCCACACAAAAGGTTAATAAACAAGTTAGCCACCCTGGGAGTGGGTCCCAGGGTGGTAGCCTTGGTTAAAAAATGGCTGGACAACAAGATGTAGAGGGTAGTAGTAAATGGAATCCATTCTGAAAAAAGGGGGGTTACTATTGGGGTACTGCAGGGTTCAGTACTGGGACTGGTCCTCTTTAATTTCTTTATAGGTGACATTATGGAGGGTCAGGAAGGAAAGATATGCCTCTTTGCAGGTGACTCAAAGATCTGCAACAGGGTTAATACTCAAGGGGGGCCTGGAAAGGATGAGAAGGGACTTGGCAAGGTTGGAGGAACAGTCAAAAGTGTGGCAGCTTGGATTCAATGCAATGAAGTGTAAAGCAATGCACCTGGGAAACAGAAATCTAGGGGAAGAGTACACAATGAGTGGGGGGATTAATAATAACAAAAATGGAACGGGACCTGGGGGTTTTCATACCAGATGACCTAAAGGCAGGCAAGCAATGTGAGAAGGCAGTAAAGAGGGCTGTGGGGATACTGGGATGCATAGGGGGTTATCACAAGTAGAAAACAGGAAGTTGTTATTCCTCTGTACAGACAGTTGGTGAGACCCCATCTGGAGTACTTTGTGCAGTTTTAGAGACCCAGTCTGTGCAAGAACATAGACAGGATGGAGGCAGTCCGGAGGAGGGCAACTCAAATGGTGCAAAATCCACACTGAAGTCACATGAAGAGAGCCTAAAGGAGCCTAATATGTATACCCTAGAGGAAAGGAGGGGGAAGGTGGACATGATAGAAACATTCAAGTACCTCAAGGGAATCAAAGTCCAGGAGGATAGCATCTTTTAGAAAAAGATGTGCAAGAACAAGGGAGCACAATTTGAAGCTAGAGAGGGGGATGACACAGAGGCAACATGAGGAAGTATTTTTTCACAGAGAGGGTGGTGGACACATGGAACAGCCTTCCAAAGGAGGTAGTGGTGTCAATAACAGTGGGGGAATATAAGAATGCATGGGACAGACATAAGGCAATTCTAGTGGGGGGTAGGAGGAAGAAGGCTGTTGGTTAAGTAGGATCTGCATCTTATCCAAAAGGTAGGGAAATGGGCAGACTGGATAGTCCAAGCGGTCCTTATCTGCCATCAAAGTCTATGTTTCTATGTTTCCCTTAGTCCCCCTAACCTCTCCACTAACTTTGCTTTTTTTCTCTTTTAGATAATTACTAAAGATGACCTATGATGGTCGAAATATAAATTCTAACTCTATTTTCAGGATGCATTTAACATTTCCTTTTTGTTATTTATAAATATATAATGTAAAGAAAAATGTCTTTAAGAGCAATGTAATAAATTTTTTGGAAAAACAGTCCCTCTGTCGTTATTATGCGGTTACTTAATCTTGTTTGGTGAAGTTATCTAATCTCATTGATTTTTGATTACACTATTAGTTATTGATTATATATTGTATATACTTGTCTGAGACTTGTTTGGGTTTTGTACTCCAATTGTAATACCCTCCCCCAGGCATGGCTGAAAATGGGTCATTGATCCAGTCCACCTTCCTGGTAAATCAAATCAAATAAAAACTAAAAATATATGCACATTCAATCCATACATACACAAATATATACATAACTATATACATATAAATACATGCATACACAAATACATATCTATATCTATAGATAGATAGATTTATTTATTTATTTATTTTATTTAGTTTTTGTTGGCCGGGTAAGTGCACTAGACAAATCCTGCCTATTTTCAGGCACAACCCGGGGGAAGGGGATACAGATGAATGCCAACTGACCTTGAACTGGATTAAGCTGTTGGTGGTATTTTTAGTGAATGAGGGAAATTTGGCCTGGACACCCAGGAAATCCCCCTACTCTTTTCGATAAGTGCCATGTGATCTTTAACATCCACCTGAACTACCACCAATCCAGGCAGATGGGACCTCGGTTTAACATCTCATCCGAAAGACGGATAGATAGATAGATAGATAGATAGATAGATAGATAGATAGATAGATAGATAGATAGATAGATAGATAGATAGATAGATAGATATGGATACATACCTATGTTCTTTGTGAAAAACACTTGTTAATGTACCAGTTAGTAACTTTACACCACAAAAGCAGGGAGATGTGGTGTTAGTTTTTTTTTTTTTTTTTACTTTGGTAACAGGGTAAGGCCCACTAGGCACAAGTGCCTGTTTTCAAGGGCAACCTGGGAGCACTGGGTGGTTAAGGACTTGTTCAGAGTCACACAGTATGCAAGTGGAGGTTGTGAAAATCAAACTCAGGTCTGGTCTGCTGGATGTACCAAGCCTGCTCACACCTTGTTCCTCTAACCTCTAGGCTATACTGCCAGCCCTAACCCCCCCAAGCAGCAAATGGAAAAATATGGTTTGGGGCATCCAGAGTCTCAGTGAATCTGTGGTGGGTCTTCCTTGGGGTTGTCAACCTTAATGCTCACCCCATTCCTGAGCAAACAATGCCAGGCATGATCTTCTTCAGGCCCTGCATAAAGAAAGCTACAACAAATTGTGCTGTCAACATTTGGTGAGACATACTTTTACCTTTGAAGAGTGCATCACTATGAGGCACAGGGTTGGAGCTCTACCTTGTGCTTTGAACTGGGGGCTACAGCTGGGGGGAGGGTTAAGCATTAAGGTTGACAAACCCAAGGATAACCCCCATCTCTGATTCAGCAAGATTCCAGAGACCCCAAACCCTAATGTTTGTTTCCTTTTGTTGCTTGGAGGTGTGGGAGTGGGGAGTTGGGGTCAGAAACACTAACACCACATTTCCCTACTGTTGTGGCATTAAGTTACCCTAACCAGTGCATTAACAAAGTTTTTTGCAAAGAATATTCTTTCTTTTTGAGATAGTGGAATCATATCCTGAATCACGCAAGTCCCCAAAACAGGTGCAGTTGTGCAGGGTCTTTTTGGTCCTATGCTATAGGAAGACTCTGTCCACTTACAGAAGTGTAGACCTGGCTCATTCCTCTCCCCAGCCAGGAGATACAGAAGCTGCAGGATTGTCCTTTGGGTCTGGATGCCATATAGTGAAGACAACTGTCCTCATTCACTCTTTACACAGTCACTCTGTACACATTCACGTTTTACAAATTTATCTTTCACACATTCACTCTTTATTTTTTCAGATTTAAGGAGGCAAAGATCTGAAAGAAAAAAGAATGAATGCGTCAAGAGTAAATCATGTGTAAAGAATGAATGCATAAAAGGTGAATGTGTAAAGAGTGACTGAGGAGAGTTGTCTTCATTATGTGGTAACCTGGGACTGTGCAGACAACCCTACAGCTTGCTTTCCATGGCTGCAGGGGGGGTGTTGCATGACAGCAGTCCCCCACACTCACCTCATCCATCTGGGCCACTGAGCTCACCCTGAACTCAGCTCACCAGCACAGGATCACAACGCATATCCGCTAGGGTCAAGACTGATGCTACACACAACGTTTCTTAACAGTTACATTTTTTTTTTAAGTTTTGAACCCAGATTCTCAAGATAGTCATCTATGACTTCCCACATAAAACAAATGTAGCATTTATAGTATATTGGCCAAAATGTCATTTCACACCAGAAGTGCAAAAACACTTCTCGTCCAGAATTTAAAAAATGCCACCCCATCACATTTATGAGGTGGTGTGGAAAAATGGCTATGTTGAAAATTTGGAGTCAAAATATTGAAAATTAGCAAAGTTACAAGTGAACATTGAATTACTGCAACATTCACTCATAACCTGGGCATTTCACCATATTTGTACCACACACTTGTAGCATAACCATCTTATTCCCCACCTCATGAAACCCAGTAAGTGAAAATTTTCAAATCCCCTCTGATACATCATTGTGCACCACAGGTGTGAGAAGACATTTTGGCCAGGATTTAAAAAACAACAGCTGTCACGTCCAAGAGGGTGTGTGAAAAAATTACTACATTGAAAATTTGGGGTCAAAATGTTTAAAATTACCAAAGTTACAATCAAGCGTAGAAAAATTCTAGTGTACACTCATAACTTTGCCATTCCTTTGCCATTTTGACATCCGATCCAGCAAAGCGGCACTGCTGGCATCTGTTAGGGGATGGAGAGTCCTATTGCCTTTGCCTCTCCTCCTAGTTGCCAGCAGGTCACCAGAAGCACAAGCACACTACAGTAGCAGGAGCTACTCTGTCTGGCAAGGGTGTAGCCAGGCATACTCACTGTACACAGTTGTGTACAGTTTTGTTGAGTGCCTGTCACAAGCCATACACCATTCTGTTAAACCTATCATTCGAAGCTGTAGTATTTGGGTCAGTGTAGGCCTCTGAGGGGTGTCTGATACATGTATAACCACCCCAGAGAGTAGAGGAATTATCTGACAACATTCTGACTTGTCTGGAAGGGGGTGCCATTTGGAAAGGATGTGTACATCTTTTAAGGGGGGGGGGGAACTGTATGTGATTGTGTACAAAACGGATATATCTGGCTACACCCCTGCTATCCGGTGGCCAATCCAAGGACTGTTCATGTACGGAGGTGGGCACTGTGCAGGAGTTTAAACTGATCCTGCATTCCTGGGGTCCGGCCATTTTGACTGCCATCAGATCCAGCAAAGCGACGCTACTGCCATCTGTTAGGGGGTCGAGAGTCCTGTTGCCTTTACCTGTCCCCCAGTCATCAGCAGGTCACCAGCAGCACAAGCACACTTGAGTAGCAGGAGCTACTCTGCCTTGGGGCCAATCCAAGGACTGTTTGTGTGTGGAAGGCGTGCCTTCTTAACTTTTTATTTGTTTTAAATTCTGTGCCTCTCAAGCAGTCCTGCATGAATGGTCCCACCTTGAGTGGCACAGCCAGAGTCAGAGTCCTTGAGGGGAGTCACCAGAGAAGAGTTGCCTGGACAGCAGGAGACTCTGCCTGACCCTATTCTACACAGTGCATGTGAGTATTTCATCCTGCTTCTATGTTAGGCTAGTGTCCACCCATTGTGTTCCTATGTTATTCTATTATCCTGTTATAATGTCATCCTTGCCTAGGGGTCCCTATCTATCTGCCCATTATGCAGAGTGTCTGTACACTAATCTAGTCCTAAAGTGCCTGAATACCGCTCTCCTACTGCTAGGCTGCTCTACACCTTTGCTATGCTAGTAAAATACAATAATACCATCTGCTTGCCCTATCTACCTTATATTTCTTAATCACTACTACTACTCTACCTTTAAAAGCAGTTTCCAGTCTCCCACTTGCTCCAACACTCATATTACCTACAGTTGTTAGCTGCCCACAGTACCTACCTACAGTTGTTAGCAGCTCTTCTCGGACTGTACAGGAGGTCATGAGGGCATTAAGGAAGCCCTCCCCTGACCTGGAGAGTGGCCGCCCAACCCAACACACGCAGCAAGCAGGTACGGCTCTGTCTTGCTCCTTGGAAGCTCAGCTCAACAGAGAGAGAAAAGGGTGCCAAATCTGAATTCCAGTCAGCAGACAAATGGAGATAGTTTTTTTGTTCCCTGCTCCTAGTCTAAAGTACTTAGTTTTTTCCTACAGCAGGGAGCTTTAACTGTTGTGTGCTGTATGCCTTTAAACAAAATAAAATAATAATAATGTCGGGTGGATTTACAGGCTTCTAGCAGGGTGCTTTAATTATTTAGCTGCTCTCAATCCGATTTAATTTTCACTGCAAATCCAGCCTACTGATGTTAATCACTTAGCTGCTCACAACCCTGTTGTACTGCTGTTTTAAATCTGTAGCTTCTTACAATTTGAATTAATTTTACTGGAGCCTAATGAACTGTTAGCCTAATCCTGCAATGTATATAGAGTTGTGCTGAATGCAGTCATTTGTAGCATGGCCCCTCTCTCGCTCTTATCTACTTAAACTTGTTCTCCGTAGCTCTTCTCGGACTGTGCAGGAGGTAGTGAAGGCATTCCCCTGGACCGGAGTGCAGCCCCCCCTCGACACATGCAGCAAGCAGGTACGGCTCTATCCTGCTCCTCAGAAGCTCAGCTCAGCAGAGAGACAAGCCCTGCTGATGCTTTGCGTCAGCTACCCCACCACCACCATTAGCAAACTCCCAGTTATATAGGCTGGATCACATAGTGTTTTATAACCAATCAGCCCACTTTCACATTTGCTGGTTATACCGTGTATCCACTAGGGGCCAGTATGCTAAGAACACAGCAGTAAAAAGGCCATCCTAACCCTCGCACTGCTGCCTCTCCATGATGATTCCACTGGAAATAATAACCTTGTTTATCCTCATCTCCTGGGAGTCCCTCCCGCTGTCTAACTACCCTACCTTGCTGGACTGCCAGGTACCATGTGTCAGGCTCCCAATAAGCAGTGTTACCTCTAGTACCATAGTTGACTCTCACCCCAGCTGCCACTTCCACACAATATCAATTGGCCCCGGGGTACTCCCATCTACTTTCCAAACTAGCCACCTAGTCCTTCTGCCCCATGCTTGGAAGTCAATAGCTTCTAGGCAAGCCTTATACCACCCCCAGAAAGCTTCACTGGGTTGCACATAATACCAAACTCCTGGTCACTCTACTACTACTCCTTGCAGGTGATATCGAGCCTAACTCTGGACCTACCCTCCACCACACCCCAAAGCCCTCCTTACCACTCCAACTCCCCTCAGGCCTAAAACTGATTCACCTGAATATATGTAGCCTACTACGTAAAATAACCCTGCTTCAACAGCTCGCCTTGTCCCTTAGCCTAGGTATCCTGTTTATCTCAGAAACCTGGTTGAAGCTACACAACCCTGACACCGAATTCGCTATACCCGGCTACACACTTGTCTGGCATGACTGTATGGGCAAAAAAGGGGGTGGCATAGCTACGTACATTGTCTACATCATACAGTTTTCCCCAGTTGCCCTATCCCTGCCTTCAGAATCCATTAACGCCCTAATGGTAAAACTCTCCATCCCCCATTGAATTCCAATTTACATAGCTGGTACCTACTGCGCTCTGACACTAACACACCTGCCATACTTGATCACCTGGGCACACTAAACTCCCTGGCAGCAGGAGATGAGCTCCACATACTTGGGGATTTTAACCTGAACTGGCTCGCTGGGGTTCATTCCAAGCTTCAGGACAAGGTGACAGCCCTAAACCTAACTCAACTAGTCTCCAAACCCACTCAATTAAACCACAGAACACAGAATCACACTCTTCTAGATTGGTCTCTCACCTCACACCCCCACAGGATTCTAGCCCCAGGCCTCATTCCAGATGCCCTTAGTGACCACCATGGAATCTACTCCATACGCAAAATCTTCAGACCAAAAGCTCCCCCTCCCAGAATCATTATGACCAGATCCTACAAATCTCTGGACCTCCCCTCATTACTAAATTATTTGGGCAATTCTGACTGGTTGCGCATTAGTCAATCCACCTCCATAGATGAGGCCCTACTGATGTTTAAGTCCAAGTTCACCGCCATCTGGGACCGCTACGCCCCCCTCAAAAGAACCAGGTCCGAGGTGCTCACCTCCCATGGATCTCTCCTGAAATCCTAGCCCGCCTCCGAATCAGAGACAAGGCCTGGAAAACCTTTAAGACTTTCAATTCTCCTGCTGATCTCCAGCATTACCGTGAGCTTCGCAATACTAGAACTAGGAAAATCCACCAAGCAAAAGCCAACTATTTCAAAGGCACATTCAATTCCACCTCCCATCTCCTGACCAAATTCTGAAAAGTGGTCAAATCACTTCTCAATCCTCCATCGCAGCTCCCCCACCCCTTCCCTGCAGGTAGGTGGACTCACCAGCACTGACCCCCCAGTAGTGGCCACACTGTTTAACTCTCACTTCACAAACAGCCATGCCACTCCCCTGTCCATACCTCACCCTGCTCAGTACCCCGCCCCCAGCAACCCAGCTACTGGCACACCCGCAGATCACTCTTGCCACCATAATCCCGCTTCCCAAGGGTGGTGATACCTCAAACCCAAACAACTATCAGCCCATCTCCCTCCTCCCAATCCTGGCTAAACTACAGGAGCACCTGGTACTCTCTTGCCTATCACCCTTTCTGGATTCCTCCTCCTTTTTCTCCCCCTACCAGTCTGATTTTAGGAAATCTCACTCTACCACTACCTCCCTTCTCAGGCTTACCGACTTCATCTCACTGGGTTGGATGCTGGCCACATCACAACTGCCATCTTCATCGACCTGGCCAAGGCATTTGACAGAGTCTCACACTCTCTCCTCCTGGCCAAACTCACCAATGCCAGACTATCCAGCTGGGTCACTTCTTGGTTCCATTTATGCCTTGCTGGCAGGTTCCAATCTGTCCATATCAGTTTGTCCACCTCGGCACCCCTCCCAGTCTCCACAGGGGTACCACAAGGTTCTGTCCTAGGACCTCTCCTGTTCTTGATCTTCCTGAATGACCTGCCCTCTGTCTGCTCACCCACTTCAATCCACATGTATGTGGATGACACTGTGCTGTATGCATCCAGCCCCTCGACCTCCAAGGTTATAACCTGACTGCAGCAAGACTTTATCACGGTCCAGCACTGGCTCCGCTCAAATCACCTCCTCCTCAATTCCTAGAAAACAGTGTCACTAAACTTTGGCACAAGGCAGAGATTTTCTAGGCTCCCCTTCCCGATCACATTCCACACTCTGGAAGGGTCACCCCTGGAGGCCTGTACCTCCTTCAGATACCTCAGCGTCTGGCTTGACCAGCACCTCAATTGTCTGCACACATTGATTCCATACTCAAGAAGCTGCACCCCAGGCTTGGTGCACTTTACCGGAATTGTGACAGCATCCCTGAACCTGCCTGGAGGGCCATTGTACAGAAGATGATCCTCCCCATCTTCAACTATGGGGACATAGTCTACAGTACTGGCCCTAAGTCCACCTTAGCCAGACTGGACCCTCTTTTCCATTCTTTCTGTTGCTTTGTCCTGAACTGTCCTTACTCCACACATCACTGTGCCCTATATCAATCTATGAACCTCACCTCTCTAGATAATCGTAGACAGTCCCAGTGCTCCAAGATTCCAGTCAAGTTTTGGTCCCAGCTACTCCACTCCAATCTCACTGATGCCCTAGCCAACCCCTGCACCCTAGCATACTATCTCAGAAACTTGAACTCTCAGTCCCTAGCTGTCCCTCATAGGTCCACTACTGTTGGTCAGGCAGCATTCAGCTACCACATACCAACCTTGTGAACTCCCTCCCAGCAAATATTCTTCACTTCTCCCCCCCCCCACACTTTAACTCCTTGCTCCAAGCTCATTTCGCCCCTACCTGCTCATGTTTACTGAGTGGAATGACTAAGTATGTCCGCACTTAGTAATGCATTCAATCTGTGCCTGTACTATTGTTCTCTTGTAACTTGGCAGAAATCACAACATCTCAAACAAGGAACACAATTGGTTCAGTTCCATCAGGTGGTACAAGAGCAACACAGCATTATGGCACGATAATGCCATGTTGTTTGTGAAATACAACAAGTAGCAACAGGAGTAAAAGCAGCAGTGTATTAAACAATGAAAGGTAAAGAACGCTAGAAAGCAAGTTCTGAAAAAGCAAGTAGGTAGGTAACAGGAGAAGTAGGATAAATGTAAGAGACACACAGGGAAAAAAAATAGTAAGAGCCAAAGAGGGCAAAGTGGAAATGGAGAAAAGCTGTATTAGCTTTAGGTTATGTGTAATGACAGATATGCAAGGATGGGTAGATGAAAATTTTGGGAACGACGAAGAAATGGCACGATGTGCAGAGATAGCAAATTGCAGACTGTGCGAAACAGCAGTAGATGTAGGAAGTAGGAAAAAGACAGTGAAAGTAAAGCATCTAGAGACAACAGTTGAGGAGAATGAGGAAGCAGATGTGATGAAAGAGGAGGCGACAGCTGCAGAAAACAAAGTGAATGTAGCAAGAGACATCTAAACATATCCACATTACAGCTTGATGAATTGGAAAGAAAAAAAGTTGAAGCAAATATGGAAAAACACACGATGGGCATGCAATGTGTTTTCAGACTGGTTGCAGCAAAGCAGATGTCAGTTGACGTAGCAACCGTGACAGTAGACCAGCTAAGTGAAATTCTGAGAGCATTTTATGGATCAGTAAAAGCCGAGGGTGGTGACCAGTATAGCATTAGCTTGTCTTGTGGAATAAGAGCAGGGCTCAATCGGTATTTTAATAGTCTAGAGGTCCAACGTAACATCAACATAATAAGTGACGTTGCATTCCAACCAGCAAATAATGTATTTGTGGCTGTAGTAAAGCAGTATAGACGTGATGGTAAAGATAGGGCAAGCCATCACCCTGCAATAACCGAACAGGACTTGCACAAAATAAGAAATAGTACTCAACTGGATCCAGAAACTGCACAAGGCTTAGTCAAGAGGTTGTGGTTCGAACTTCAATTAGGGCTAGTGAGGAGAGGAAGAGAAGGTTTGAAAGAGCTTAAACAAAACTCATTTGAAGTGGCAAAAGATTCCAGTGGCGTAGAATATATCAGTCTCACATTTAATGAGGCCATAAAGAATCACGCAAGAGCAGATGAAACAAAGAGAGAATCACTAAGAGGTGTGTTGTATTCTCAGAGAGATTCAAGGCATTGTCCTGTAACGTTATTTAAAGAATACAGGAGCAGGTGCCTCGATAGCGCCCGTGTTCTATTGACACCCTATCAAACAGCCACAGTGTGTCTTAGATAAAAAAAGAGAAGTGGTTCTCTAGGCAGCCAAAGGGGCAGAAATTATTTGGGAGACATAATGGCAAAAATATTGGAGGACGCAGATCTTAGTAAACGCTATACGAACCATAGCGTCAGAAGCACAGCAGTCCAAATGTTGTCAGAGTCTGGTCTCGCTACTCAAGAGATCATGTCGGTCACAGGACATCATTGTGAGACCAGCCTCCACAATTACTGGGCACGAAGTAAAGCAGACAGAAAGAAATGGTCAGAGATATTCTCAACGTCAAGACCAGAAAATGGCAGCAGTGCAGCAGAACTTGGCAGAAATCACAACATCTCAAACAAAGAACACAATTGGTTCAATTCCATCAGGTGGTACAAGAGCAACACGGCATTATGGCACGATAATGCCATGTTGTTTGTGAAATACAACAAGTAGCCACAGGAGTAAAAGCAGCAGTGTATTAACGAAGGCATACAGGAGCAGCTCAGCACAAATCAACACCAGAAGTGAGTACGCAGCAGAGAAGCGTAGACAACCAGGAAAGTAACACACAACAAGAGGAGAGGCTTATACCAGAAAGACGAGAGAAGCGGCATAAAGGAGAAGCTGGAGACAGAGAGCAAGGAGAGAAAACAGCACCAAAAGATGGCACAGGGGCACATTCAGTAGCAGAGAGACAAGTTGTCGACAACCAAGAGACATGCAGAGAACACAGGTTAGGAAACCATATGAGCTTACCCCCCATAACATTGACAAAGGACAAATGGCAAGTACTATTGGTGATGCTAGGAAAGGAGGGCAGGATGGGAGGGGTGGGAAAGGGTGGAAGGTGGTTACCCTTAATGCTAGGAGCCTTGGGAAGAAAACTGCAGAGTTACAGGTGCTCATGGCAGAGGGAGAGGTGGACACTGCAGCCATCACAGAAACATGGGCCACCCAGTACAATGACTGGGACCTGTCTGTACCAGGGTACAGGTTATTTCGTGAGGGACAGGGTGACTGGGAAAGGAGGGGGGGGTGGCACTATATGTGAAGGAAGGACTGAAGTGTGTAAGGGAGGAAGGGGGAGGAGGGTAGTACGGAGTCACTTTGGATGCATATCCAGGATTCCAAGAATAGGATTCTCAGAATGGGAGTGGTGTACAGGCCACCATCTCACATGGAGTAGTTAGACAGGGAAGTAGCAGAACAGATCAGGAGGACCTGTGAGAAGGGTAGTGTGGTGATTGTGGAGGACTTCAACATGCCAGAAGTGGACTGGAGTACCCCAACAACCAGGAACAGAAGGGAGCAGGTACTGCTGGATGCCTTCCAGGACAGCTTCCTGCTGCAAACGGTCAGTGAACCAACCAGGTTAGGGAATATCCTTGACCTTGTGCTGGCAAATGGGGACTTTGAGAGGGAAGTTACAATGGAAGGACTGCTGTCAGGGAGTGATCACCACTCAGTATGGCTCACACTGGACATGGGCAAGGAAGGAGTGGAATCTGGCACAAGAGTGCTGGACTTCAGGAGGGACAACTTTGGGAGGATGAGAGAAGTGGTAAAAGGCTACCTGGTCAGAATTCAACCTAGTATGGACACTAACCAGAGGTGGGAGCTCATAAAGCTGGGGATAGTGGAGGCAATCAAAACCTGCTGCAAGGCCCAGAGCAAGAAGGCTAGGGCTAAGAAACTGAGCTGGTTGAGCAAGGAGGTCATGGAAAAGGTAAGAAGGAAAAGAGCTGCCTTTAGAAGGTACAAGAAAACAGGGAGGGGGAGGACAGGGAGGAGTACTTGATGGAATCGAAGGAGGTGACTCGAGCAATAAGGGGAGTTAAGGCATTTACGGAGCTCAGGCTGGCACAAGGCATTAAGAAGGGGGAGAAGGACTTCTTTAGGTACAACAGGGAGAAAAGGAGCTGTAAGGACCACACAGTAAGGATTAGGAAGGAGAGGGGTTGAGTGGAAGCAAGGGTGCGATAAGGCAGAAAATGATTACTTCTGCTCGGTATGTACTAAAGAGAAGGGGGGGTGACACCCAAGGGGGGATGAATGGCAGAAATGGGGGGAGGAGGTGAAAGATGGGGAAATCATGGAGGGCAGAGTTTGGGAGGGTTTGAAGGCACTGAGGATGGACAAGGCGCCAGGCCCAGATGGCATCCACCACAGGGTACTAAAGGAGCTGGCAGAGGTCCTTGCGGGACCTTTGGCAGACCTATTTAATGCCTGACTACACTCAGGGTGTGTACCTCAGGACTAGAGGATGGCTCATGTGGTGCCCCTCCACAACAGTGGCCCCTAGGATGAACTGGGGAACTACAGACCAGTGAGCCTCACATCCAACGTGGGTAAGCTAATGGAGACTAGTCTGAAGAGAGGCTGGTGGCCCTCCTAGAGGCCAAAGGACTATAGGACAGCAGACAGCATGGCTTCATACATGGCAGATCCTGCCACACCAACCTGGTGGAGTTCTATGACTGGGTAACTAGGCAACTGGACAGGGGCCATGCAATGGATGTCCTGTATCTGGACTTCAGTAAGGCATTCGACTCGATGCTGCATGGAAGGCTGGGAAGTAAGTTAGGAGGCACAGGGGAAGGTGCAAAGCTAGTGAGATGGGTAGGAACTGGCTTCAGGGAAGGCAACAGAGGGTGGTGGTGGGTGGGGAGCACTCACACCCAAGGGTAGTGATGAGCAATGTTCCACAGGTCTCGGTATTGGGACCAGTGTTGTTTGGGATATTCATTGCAGACATATCATTGGACATCAAGAGCAAGATCAGTCTGTTGGCTGATGATACCAAGGTAGGATCGGTGGTGGACGACATAGCGGGATGGCAGGGGTTGCAGGATGATCTGGCAAAGCTTGAAACCTGGTCAGACACCTGTTAAATGGGGTTTAATGCCAAAAAGTGCAAGGTGCTGCATTTTGGGATGAAGAACCCAAGGAGGAGTTACCAGCTGGGGGGGGAGTGCAGCTATCTGAGACAGAGGAGAAGGATCTGGGGGTGCTCATTACAGGATCAATGAACAACTCAGCACAATGTAGGAAAGCAGCTGCAAAGGTCAACAAAATGCTGGGTTGCATTGCAAGGGGTATATCCTCGGAGGAAGGAGGTGATTCTACCATTGCATAGGTCATTGGTTAGACTGCACCTGGAGTACTGTGCGCAGTACTGGCACCTGTATCTGAAGAAGGACATTAAGTTAGTGCATGGGGTGCAGCACAGGGCAACAAAGATGATCAAGGGGCTGGGGGACTTATCATATGAGAGGAGGCTGAGGGAATTGAACATGTACTCGCTGGAGGAGAGGAGGGATGGGGGGATGTGAATGAAACCTTTAAGTACATGAAAGGATTGAACAAGATGGGTACAGAGGGGCTGTTCAAAGTAAGGGAGGGGAGGGACACCAGGAGCCATGATATGAGACCGAAGGGAGGAAGGTTCAGGAGGGAGGTGAGGAGACACTTTTTAACAGAAAGGGTAGTAGCTGGGTGGAATGCATTACCTGCAGAAGTGGTATCCAGTAGAACAGTGGACTTCTTCAAAAGGGGATGGGACAGAACAAGGGGGAGGGTTAATGTAGTGGAAGGGTGGAAGCTCCAATCTGGACCAGAACCACACCGGAGCTCATTTGACATAGTCCACAGTGTGTGATGACCGGAGCTAATTTTTTTTTACACACAGTAAATGCCGGGCTCACAGCCTAAATGTGATAGGAAATGGTCTCAGAGTGTCCAGTACTAAAATAAATTAATGTTAACACTCTTACCAGTGCTCCTGAGTCACTTTGCCACAGTTACTGACATTAGTCAACACTCCATTTTGTATTGGCATCGGTGTCTCCGTTTTTTTTCCAGCTCAGGATCAGAAGCACTAGCTGTCTGTTACATTTGTTGACGACAACAGGTCCCTCCTGCTAACTCACATTCTGCATTCAAACTGCCACCGACTGTCAGATTTGAAAATGTGTGTACTGTTCTTAGTTGTACATAATTTGGCAGGTTTTCTTTTTTTAACTGAAATCAGTGAAGGTAATTTTAAAGGTACTACTGGCAATTTATCTTATTATGACTAACGAGCTGTCACTGACATTTTTTTATCTACTGTTTGGGATGCCTTTTTATTGTAATATTAGTTGTATACCTACTAGTCATTCTGGATAGTGGTTCATGTTGTTGGACAACTATTTACTTAAACTCAGCAACATATCTTGATGGTGTGCAGATATTCATTTAGCATCTATGTACACTCTTCTTCATTTTGCCCTTTTTCTACCTTTCAATACATTGTTAATGTTTTTAATTCAGAATCCACTCATTTTCAAAGTGAGCTGTCATAGATGGATGTTATGATAACTGCAAATGACATTGCTGTGCAATTGTACTGCAGTGTATGTATTTTTATGATAAAGCACCAACAAATTGTCTGATCTCCGTTTCATTTTTTCTATATTGTTCAGATTATTTAGCTCATTGACAAACAATGATGAGAATTAAACAGATGCACAACTGCATGTCTGAATCTGTCCTTTTTTTCTTGACTTGTTAAAAGTAATAATACAATAAAATGTCTATTTTTTTAATTGTCCACGTATGTATTTGTCATGTTTTGCAGTCATGCTGTTCTTCTTGTTAGTGTTGGGTGGTGAATAGGGGAGTTGTGGCAGGGTGGGATAGGGGTGTAGGGGCTGGGGGGAACAAGTAAACGTCTCTCCAGTGGTGATGGGGGAATCATAAAGCTAGTGATGCAGAAGGTGGATAAGGTCCAATTTGTACATTCACTCTGCATAGTCCTTCCTACATACAAAACTTAATATTGTCCATGACTATGTGTCTATCTTTATAAGTCAATTGAGTGCATCACATTCTTTTTTTTAACTGTACAATTTTTTGTTGCCCCCCACCCACCCATTCTCCACTATATGCGCTATAAATTAATTTGCATTGCATGGAGTTCAATGCAACAATCGAAGCCAAGACCCTACCAGATGTTGTTGTCAGTGTTTTATGCTTTGTACTTTTGTCTAAGTTTAGAATGCTTACATACTACAAAAGAACCCCAGACCAAATGCACTGGGGCATGGGTTATCCTGAAGGATATTGACCATACAGCCAAATTTTAAAGAAAACACAAATTGCACATATCCCAATAATGCAAAGCATCATGGGAAGCATATGCAATTGCAAATGAATTAATTTGGACTGGCTCAACTTTAAGTAGAATTGCATGTTGCCAGAAGGCCTCACAATACAATCAGCAAAGGCTGAGAACAGCAGACACAGACACGTGTTTCATTCTCATTTTGACTCGTCATCAGAGTCCCATATCTGTATCTCAGCCCAGGGAGAGGTATTTGTTTGGGTCATGGGCAGCCCAAAGTAGAGAAAGAAGAGAACTACAAAAGAACCCCAGAGCAAATGCACTGGGGCATGGGTTATCCCAGAGGATATTGGCCATATGTTTATGCTGTGTGTGTGTGTGTGTGTGTGTGTGTGTGTAATGGGGTGTGTGTCGTGGGGGTGGCAGGGGGGGATTGGGACAAACAAAGACACCAGGCATTTAAAAAAAAAAACATCTTTCTTTATACACAAAGTCCATTGTATATACCAACAATAAAAATACGTAAATAAAAAGAAAAAAATAAGGAAAAAGATGGCATAGTGAATCATCCGAAAATCTTGTGCACACCATCAAGGACTGGTTGCTCACATGTATTCATCCCAGGTGATACAAGTCAGAATTTACTTTTTCATGGCACAATTCATTTCATGGTGCAGATGATCCTTGCTCAGCTCCTCAATCCTCCCACCCACCCACAGACAAATAATACAAGTATTAAATGAGCATACACATGCAATAGTTGAACTCTTTCATCCATGCTATTTATTTTGTGTTGCAATTAAACAACAAGCATTTGTCAATGCTGAATGTTGTCGCACTGGCATTGGCAGTGGCGGAGGTGGAGAGGCATAGCGCTGTGAGTTTGTTAATGTGTCACAAAAGGTGATTTTGCACAGCGAGCACGCCACTGTGCGGCAGAGCTGCAGAAATGCGTTCTGGGCAGGCTGTGGAAAATGGCAGCTGGACTGTTGATAATGAGGTGTGCACCGTCATTTCCTGAAAGTGTCCCAAAAAGTGATTTTGCACAGTGACTGTGCAATTCTGCACCAGATGTGTGAAAACACATTTCAGTCAGCTGTACTGTTCAAAAGGAGGTATGGAAAAAATGGCAATGATTAACAGCTGGAGTGAAAGTATTACAAATTCACAAAGTCATGAGTGTGTGTACAAACTGCGCAATGTGCGCTTGTAAAACACTCATTTTATTGACTTTTGTCCCTAAATGTTCAACATAGGCATTTTAGGACATCTGCTAATGAACAGTGTCACTGCCATTTTCATAATGTGTCTCGAACACGGGCTTTCCACAGCGACCGCGCAATTGTGCGCTGGAACTGTGAAAACAGATTTTGTTCAGGATGTGAAAAATGACAGCTGCATTGTTCATTAGGAGGTATAGAACAATGGCACTGTTGAAAATGTGGAGTGAAAATATAAGTTTGCGAACTTACGAGCATGCATGCAAACTGCTCAACGCACGCTCGTAACACAGTCATTTTATAGAGTATTGTCACCAAATTTTCAACAAAGGTATTTTAGGACCTCTGCTCATGAACAATGTCACTGTCATTTTTGTAATTTGTCCTGAACAGTGATTTCGCACAGCGACAGCGCTATTCTGCGCCAGAAGTGCAAAAACACATTTCGGGCAGGGTGTGAAAAATGACAGCTGTACGGTTCACAAGAAGGTATGGTAACATGCCAATGTTGAAAATCTGGCATGAAATAATGTTAATGTGCTAACTTACGAGCGTGCATTGCGCAGCTGCTACGCACGCTTGAAATACAGTCATTTTTTTGATTTTTCCCACCAAATTTGCAATATAGGCTTTTTGAGAGCCCCTCTCATGAACAGTTGTCATTTCATTACTCTGTCCCAAAAGGTAATTCCACACAGTGACTGCGAAATCACCTTTCGGGACCGAATACCGCCATGACATTGCACAAATTCATGAGAAGTGGTCCCTAAAACCCCATGTTGAAAATTTGGGGCCAAAATTCACAAAAATGCCAGAGATATGCATTAAAGTTGAAAAATCCCTGTTCATTCCATTATACAGCTTACCAGTATTTCTTCAGTTCGTGGTTGGCTTTGAAGAGCGCAGACGTGTTCCTGGTCCACAGAAGATCGTCACACTGGACTCCGAGGTAAGTATGGCATGGGGGGGTGAGGGGAGGCAGGGTGCGCAGTGGGTGGGTGCACATGGGAGAGGGGGCATTGAGACTATGAGGGACCGTTTTCATTTTACAGGGAAAAAAACTAAAAAACATCGCTGGACAGTTGGTTTTTTTGCAGGGGATTTAGCATGCTGGGTGGGCTCCCAGCATGCCACCTAACTTTGGGGGTGTCTGTAGCTGATGGAGGATTGGGCATCCTCGTTGGCACACAACACGGGGGGAAGTAATGCCGATGGGGATTGGGCACCCGTCAGCACACAAAGAAAGCGGGGCGCGAGCTGAGGGGATTGGGCACCACCCTCACCATTTAACAATTGGGGGGGTTATGCCGACGGTGAGTGGGCTGCCTTGTCAGCACACAAAGAAAGTGGAAGGGTTAGGGGGATTGGGCACCCCCGAACTCGGCAGTAGTTAGGCAGCCGCCCGCTTGGCGACCATGCACATAATGATGGCGAGCACAGCAAGGAAAGGTCCACTATATATGATGAGCTTTTCTCAGATTGCAGTGGACCTTTTCTTAGATGTGCTCACCACATTATGTATGCATGGTGTGGCGCCGGCATGCAGGCTGACTGGGGAATGCGGGACGCACCTACTGGTGCATGACCTGCATTCTCCCAACAGCGACTGCGCCTCCAAAGCTGCACTGTCCCACAATGTTGGCTGCGCAAGCACACCAACATAAAAATGAATCGTCCAAGAAGGGTTTAATCTAGCTGCTGGTGGCACATTTACAGAGTATTCAGGCATATCTAGCAAATCTGTATGCCACATTCTAATGTGGGAAGGTTTCATCTCTCTGGTGTGACCATCTGCTTCTCAGGGGACCTGCACTACCACTACCTTGTCTGTTGCCATACTGATCCCATATGCTGTTAACCCCTGTGCTAGAACACGCTTTGTATGATTTCTTCCTCATTTATTGTTTCCTCTGTTTGCAACTGCTTCGCCAACTGTGATGTAGCAATACCCGAAATATCTATTATAGTCTAGTTTCCTTGCATTAAATCATGTGATGTAATTTGTCTCCTGACTTGCTATTGCCTCAGTATGCAACTCTGTATATAACTGTAACTCTGTATGTAACTCTCCCGGGTCGTGCCTAAAAATAGGCAACGTTTCTTGTCTAGTGCACTTACCCAGTAAATGAAAACTAAATAAATAAAAGGAGGACCCCTGACCATTATCTATACAGCCCACCATGTAACACCCCTTGTCAAGAGACATTATAATAACATCTTTTGTTTAAAAAATTGTGATTTATAATATCTCATACATTATAACATAACATTATGACATACCAGAAGCATTGAAATATCGTATGGCAGAACAGTGTCACTCAAAACAAACAAATGCTACAGATAGCTTACATTCGGCATAAATGATCCAAACAATCAGAATTACATGGTGTCTGATCAATTCAGTAGGCAAGGTTTCAGCACTAGGAAAATTGATAGTTACAGAAAAGATTTATGGAAACACTTTTTTAAACAACCAGCTCCTCCTGTCAGTGGTAATGCCCCTCTGTCCATCACCAGCACACATACCATGTAAATCATCAGAGCAAGAAAAATGTAACTGCAATCAATTCCATTTTTTTTAATTCAGTATAACATTTAGAAATCAACACAGTGAATATGACTGTTAAGCAATAATCAACAAATCTCACAGTGCCATAGATGTTGTTAAAAGCAGGAGCTACATTCTTTGTTTCCTTTTTTCAATGCTTTCAATGTCTTTACAAATACAGAATTCATTTCCCATCTCCTTTAACCTGATTGTGAGTGCACCACACGCAGGCACACATGACAGTGACATACCTCTGCCACCTGACTAGCTGTATGTTGGTCAAGTGGCATAGAGGTATATAAGGCTGTGTGTGGCAGGAATTACTCAGTGAGTGGCTGACTGTGTATGAGAGAATGCAGAGATGGAGCTTTGAGCTCACTGTATTTTGTATGATCTGGTTGCAGTTTACCTTCGGCAAAAGCATCCATCAAGTGACTGAGTTTTATTTAAAATGAAAACGCTGAAATAAAGAACAACAAGCATGTGTCAATGCCGAATATTGTCATAGCACTGTGATTTTGTTAATGTGTCCCAAAAGGTGATTTTGCACAGCGAGCACACCATTGTGCGCCACACCTGTGGAAACGTGTTTTGGGCAGGCTGTGAAAAATGGCAGCTGGACTGTTGATAAAGAGGTGAGCACATATGCCAGTGGTGAAAATGTGGCATGAAAATATTGCAGATTGACGAAGTTACAAGGGTGTGTGGAAACTGCACAATGCACACTTGCAACACAGTCATTGAATGGACTTTTGGCACCAAATTTTCAACATAGGCATTTTAGGACCTCTGCTCATGAATAGTGTCACCGTCATTTCCTCAAACTGTCCCAAAAGCTGATTTTGCACAGCGACCGTGCAATTATGCGCCAGGCATACAAAAACACATTTCAGCCAGCTCTACTGTTGATAAGGAGGTATGGAAAAATGCCAGTGATGAACAGCTGGAGTGAAACTATTACAAATTCACAAAGTCATGAGCGTGCATGCAAACTGCGCAATGCACGCTCATAAAACACTCATTTTATTGACTTTCATCCCCAAATTTTCAACATAGGCATTTTAGGACATCTGCTAATGAACAGTGTCACTGCCATTTTTATAATGTGTCTCAACATGGGTTTCCACAGTGACTTCACTATTCTGCGCCGGAACTGTGAAAACAGATTTTGTTCAGGATGTGAAAAATGACAGCTGTACTGTTCATTAGGAGGTGCAGAACAATGGCACTGTTGAAAATCTGGAGTGAAAACATTATAAGTTTGTGAACTTACGAGCGTACGTGCAAACTGAGCAACACACACTCGTATCAGTCATTTTATGGAGTATTGTCACCAAAGTTTCAACACAGGCATTTTAGGACCTCTGCTCATGAACAGTGTCACTGACATTTTTGTAACGTATCCCAAACATTGATCTCGTACAGCGACTGCGCTATTCTGTGCCAGAAGTGCGAAAACACATTTTGGCCAGGATGTGAAAAATGACAGCTGTATTATTCACAAGAAGGTGTGGTAAAATGGCAATGTTGAAAATCTGGCATGAAAATATTGCGAATTCGCTAACTTACGAGGGTGCATAGCAACTGCACAACGTATGGTCGTAAAACAGTTATTTTTTTTGATTTTTTCAACCAAATTTGCAAAATAGGCTTTTTGAGAGCCCCCCTTATGAATAGTGGCACTGTCATTTCATTACTTGGCCCCAAAATGTGATTCCACACAGCGACTGTGAAATCACCTTTTGGGACCAAATAACGCCACGACAGTGCAAGAATTCATGAGTAAGGGTCCCAAAAACCCCATGTTGAAAATTTGGGGCCAAAATTCCCCAAAATGCCTGAGATATGCAGTAAAGTTGAAAAAACCCTATGTATTCCATTATACAGCTTACCGGCATTTCTTCAGTTCGCGATCGACTTTGAAGAGTGCAGACATGTTCCTGGTCCACCGTAGATCATCGCGCCGGACTCCAGAGGTAAGTATGGGGTGAGGGGTGTGGGGAGGCAGGGTTCACAGAGGGTGGGTGCGGGTGGGGGCAGAGAGACTACGAGGACCATTTTCATTTTACTGGTGACAAAAAACAAAGACATCACGGGACAGTTTTTTGTTTCAGGGATTTGGCATGCTGGGGTGGGCTCTGCCACCTAAATGTTTGGGGGGCTGTAGCCGGCGGGGGATTGGGCACCTCATCGGCACACAACACGAGGGGAGGATGTTATGCTGACAGGATTGGTGCCCCTATCAGCACACAAAAAAGCAGGGGGCTGAGCTGAGGGAATTTGGCACCCCTGGGCATTTAACAATTGAAGGTTCTTTTATGCTGGCGGGAGTGGGCTCCCGTTGGCACCTAAAAAGCGGGGGCTGAGCCAAGGGGACTAATCACCCGCCTCAGCATTTAACAATGGGAGTGGGCTCCCCCATTGGCACATACAGAGGGGTTGGGGAAACTGACAGGGGGATTGGGCACCCCCAATGTTGGCAGTTTGGCGGCCACTGTGCCGCCATGCTCATAATGTCAGCGAGCACATCCAGGGAAGGTCCGCTGCATCTGACAAGCTTTGCTCGGATTGCAGCAGGCCTGTTCTTAGATGTGCTCACCACATTATGTATGCATGGTGTGGCGCCGGCATGCAGGCTGATTGGGGAATGAGGGACGCACCTACTGGTGCATGCCGTGCATTCGCCCAACAGTGACTGCGCCTCCAGAGCTGCACTACCACAAGATGTTGGCTGTGCAAGTGCGCCAACATAAAAAGAAAAAAAGGGGAAATAAAAGAAACAAAAAACAATCAACCTGCCTGGTGGAGGGAAGCTTTGAGTGCTCGTCACTCACAGTGACCTGCCTGAATCTATCTCCTTGTGGTTATCAATATCAAATCAAACCTTATTTGCTCTGCCTTTTCTGTGATTGTAAACTTAAAGCCTGTAAAGTGCAAGTGCCAGAATTGTATTAGAATACAAAAACAAGCAGGCTATTAACTAGAAAAGAACAAAAGGGGAATAGGAGAGAGAGAGAGAGAGAGAGAGAGAAAGCAGATCACCATCAACCTGGCAGGTTGGAAGCTTTGAATGCTCAGTGCCTGAGTCTATCTCTCCTCATGTTTCTTTTAAATTAGCTGTGCATTTTATTGTTTCATTTAAAGCCTGAAACTGCAGCAGGTACCTTAATTTCATATACTAAAAAAAAAGGAACAACAGTTAGTTTTAATTCCGGCCCCGTGTGTCTCAAATAAAGTGAACCTCTGAAGTAGGGTGCAACTTGCTGCAAGATTCTACTTTGCTAGAACAGGAGTGCTGTACTTCTGTACTTTGTCTTGCCTGGCAGACATTAATTAACAACAAAACTTTTCTGTATACTGCAGCTGCATCTCACACTTGCCAGTTTGCCTGCATGTGACTGTGTGTTCGTTTACCAGCTGCTGTGTGAATATATTACATGGTTTACTGCTCACACCATTGCTGTATGCTCCCTGCTAAATAAAAAAAAAACTACATAAAGAAAAATGCCTTTTGTCTCATTCAAAAAAACAAACCTAGCTAGTAGCTACAGTTGTGGAAGGTAGAGTTTGTCTGTTAGGCTGAGCCACTCCTGAGAGGACAGAGGAACTTGAGAACAAGTGAGAGGACTAAATAAAAAAAAAAAACTACATAAAGGAAAAAGCATTTTTTGTCTCATTCAAAAAACAAACCTAGCTAGTAGCTACAGTTGTGGAAGGGGGAGTTTGTCTGTGAGGCTGAGCCTCTCCTGAAAGGACAGAGGAACTTGAAAACAAGTGAGATGACTAAATAAAAAAAAAACTACATAAAGGAAAAAGCATTTTTTGTCTCATTCAAAAAAAAAATAAGCCTAGCTACAGTTTTGGAAGGGGAAGTGTGGCTGTGAGGCAGAGCCTGTCCCAAGAGGACAGAGGAACTTGAGAACAAGTTTAACTATGTATTATTATGTTGACCTTTGTATGTATGTATACCCCCATTCCTTCGACGTGGAATCTTTGTAAATGAGCAGTTCCTGCTCAAAGGTATTTGTAATCCTAGATTTCAATAAAAATAAAAATAAGTGAGAGGACTAAATAAAAAGAAAATTCCTACAGAAAAGAGCATATTTTTGTGTGTAATAAAAAAAGTTCAAAATGTGCACCAGACAGTGTGAGGAGGAGGCTGTCGTGGGGAAAGGTATGGGGAAACATATAGCACAAACAACACTGCACAGTCTGACTGGTGAAAGAAAAGTTGCTGGGATTTCATCCAGTAGCAGTAGTGGTTCTTCCTCAATGCTTTCCAAACAGACAGAAAAGACCAAAACTACTATAAATTTTTTTGTTTTGTTTTTATTTTAGTCTTTGGTAACTGGGGTAAGGGCCACTAGGCACAAGTGCTTGTTTTCAAGGGTGACCTGGGAGCACTTAAATTTAATTAAAACTAAAGGAGTAGTCAGCACCACAAGGACTGGCAAGCAAAGATACGGTACCTATGTACTATACCATAGTACCAGTATATATTCTAATGAAACAGATGAGGAGAAATCTAGCTCTGATGAGAGTAATGAAATGGAGAATGTGGACAAGGAGGGAGAAAAGCAGAAACAAATGGAAAGCCTGAATGAGGAAGAGGTGGCAGTTGCACAGACACAGGATGAATGTTATGATTTGGACTTGGATGGGATGGGCACGAACAGTGAGGTGCAGGAGCTGGAGAAACAAGATGGGGGGGGCAATGCATTCTGATTTGGGTTTTGTTATTGGCCTGTAGGAACTGTTGGATGGCGATAAGAGCAAAATGTAGACAGATGTTGATGAGCAGCATCCCAGTGTTGAGAAAGAACAACATAGTGGAAGTGACAAAGGAGGACAGTATAGTATGCCTGGCAATAAAAAAAAAGCATTTGTCAATGCCGAATGTTGATTGCGTTGGTCTGTTGAGCTCGCTCAGTGGCCCTCTGTCACTGACTCAGTCTGTTTGTCCCAGTGCTGCAGGCTGCTCTTTTGTAGTGGGCTGCTGCCTGCATTGGCACCTTGTTCTGCTGAGGAAGAAATCCGCAGCTGTCCCGACAGAGCTCTATTGAGGTGGCTCACCTCCCCTCTCTGACTCACTCATTCTGTTTCTCCTGGCGCTGCAGGCTGCCTTTTTGTACTGGGCTCCTGCCTGTGTTGGTGGCTTTTTCTACCTACAAAGAAAGCCACGGCTGTCCCGACAGAGCTCATTTGAGGTCGGTCACTCCGCCTGTCTCATTCACTCATTCTGGTTCTCCTGGCGCTGCAGGCTGCCTTTTTGTACTGGGCTCCTGCTTCTGTTGGCACCTTTTTCTGCCCACGAAGAAATGTGCAGCAGTCCCGACAAAGCTCCGTTGAGCTCGCTCACTCCTCTTCTCTCACTCACTCATTCTGTTCTGCCAGTGCTGCAGGCTGCCCTTTTCTACTGGGCTCCTGCCTGCGTTGCTGCCTTCTTATGCCCACAAAGAAATTTGCAGCAGTTATAATACAGCTCTGTTGAGCTCACTCACTCACTCATTCTGGTTTTCCTGCCACTGCAGGCTGCCCTTTTGTACTGGGGCCCCTGCATGCATTGCTGCTTTTTTCTGCCCACAAACAAATCTGCAGCAGTCCCAACAAAGCCCCGTTGAGCTCACTGACTCCCCCTCCCTCACTCGCTCATTCTGCGTCTCCTAGTGTTGCAGGCTGCCCTTTTGTACTGGGCTCCTGCCTGCACTGGTGGCTTTTTCTGGCCAGAAAGAAATCTGAAACAGTCCCAACACAGCTCCACTGAGCTCGATCACTCCCTCTCTGTCATTCTCGCATTCCGTTTCTGCCAGCACTGCAAGCTGGCCATTTGTACTGGGCTCCTGCCTGCGTTGCTGCATTTTCTGTCCACAAAGAAATCTGCAGCAGTCACAGTAGAGCTCCATTGAGCTTGCTCACTACTGGTCTGTCACTCGCTCATTCTGTTTCTCTTGGCGCCGTAGACTGCACTTTTGAATGGGCTCCTGGCTGCGTTGGCACCTTTGTCTTTCCACAAAGAACTCCACAGCTGTCCCGACAAAGCTGCATTGAGGTCACGCAGTCTCCCTCTCTCATCACTCATTCTGTTTGTCCTGGCGCTGCAAGCTGCCCTTTTGTACGGGGCTCCTGCCAGCATTGGCACCTTTTTCTGCCCACAAAGAAATCCCAGCAGTCCTGATAGAGCTCCGTTGAGCTCACTAAGTTCCCTTGTCTCATTCATTCATACTGTTTCTCCCACCGCTGCAGGCTGGGCTTTTGTACTGGGCCCCTGCCTGTATTGACACCTTTTTCTGCCCACAAAGAAATCCACAGCAGTCCTGACAGCGCTTTGGTGAATTTGCTCACTCCCCCTCCCTCACTCGCTCTCTCATTCTGTTTCTCCCAGTGCTGCAGGCTGCCCTTTTGTACTGGGCTCTTGTGTTGAGGCCTTTGTCTGCCCACAAACAAATCCGCAGCAGTTCCAACAGAGCTCAGTTGAGCTTGGTCACTCCGTCCTCTCACTCGGTTGATCTTAATCTGTCCCAAATACTGATTTCTTAGAGTGACCATGCTATTGTCCGGCAGGAGTGCAAAAACATATTTTAGCCTGGATGTGAAAAATGACAGCTGTATTGTTCATAAGGAGTTGTGAAAAACTGCCACTGTTGAACTGTGGTGTGACAGTATTACAAATTTGCAAAGTTACAAGGGTGCGTGGAAACAGTTCAACGCACGCTTGTAACACAGCAATGTTATGGAGTTTCATCACCAAATTTTCAACATAGGGATTTTAGGACCTCTGCTCATGAACAGTGCCACTGTCAATTTCTTAATCTGTTCCAGACAGTGATTTCCCACAGTAACCATGTTATTCTGTGCCGGAACTGTGAAAACACATTTCGGTCAGGATGTGAAAAATGACAGCTATACTGCTTATAAGGAGGTGTGAAAAAATGGCACTGTTGAAAATCTGGTGTGACAATATTACAAATCTGCCAAGTTACAAGGGTGCGTGGAAAGTGTGCAATGCGCACTTGTAACACAGTCAATTGATGGACTATCATCATCAAATTTTCAACATAGGCATTTTAGGACCTCTGCTCATGAACAGTATCATTGTCATTTTCTTAATCTGTCCTGGACAGTGATTTCCCACAGCGACTGCTCTATTCTGCACCGGAAGTGCAAAAACACATTTCGACCAGGATGGGAAAAATGACAGCTGCACTGTTCATAAGTAGGTGTGGGAAAATGGGAATGTTGAAAATCTGGAGTGAAAATATTATAACTTCACGAAGTTACGAGCGAGCGTGCCAACTGCACAATGCACGCTCGAAACACAGTCATTTTATGGAGTATCATTACCAAATTTTCAACATAGGCATTTTAGGACCTGTACTCATGAACAGTGTCACTGTCATTTTCTTAATCTGTCCTGAACACTGATTTCCCACAGTGACCGTGCCATTCTGCACCGGAACTGCGAAAACACATTTTGGCCACAATGTGAACAATGACAGCTGTACTGCTCACATGGTGGTGTGACAAAATGGCAATGTTGAAAATCTGGCATGAAAATATTGTAAATTTGTGAAGTTACGAGCTTGCATAGCAACTGCACAACACATGCTCGTAAAACAGTTATTTTGGGGATTTTTTCCACCAGATTTGCAACATAGGCTCTTTGAGAGCCCATCTCATGAACACTGGCATTGTCATTTCGTTAATCTGCCCCAAAGGGTGATTCCGCGCAGTGACTGCGAAACCACCTTTCAGGGCCGAGTAACACCATGACAGTTCAAGAATTCATGAGGAGGGGTTCCAAAAACCCCATGTTGAAAATTTGGTGAAAAAATTCCCAAAAATGCCCGAGATATGCACTAAAGTTGAAAAAAAACCTATTTATTACATTATACAGCTTACCGGCATTTCCTCAGTTTGCGGTCGGCTTTGAAGAGTGCAGATGTGTTCCCGGTCCAGCGAAGATCGTCATGCCGAGCTCCAGAGGTAAGTATGGGTATGGAAATTGGGAGGCAGGGTGCACAGTGGGTGGTGCGGGTTGTCGGGGGCAGGGAGACTACGTGGGACCATTTCCTTTTTTACAGGTTGTAACAAAAATAAGACAACGGGAGACCGTTTTCTGATTTTACAGGTGCTTTGGCACGCTGGGGTGGGCTTCCACCATGCCACCTATGTAGGTGGGTTAGCCGACGGGGGATTGGGCTCCCCCCCGCAAACAAGGCAAGGGGGAGGGGAGCTGCAGGAGCTGAGGGGGATTGGGCACCCCTTTGGCTACAGCAACGGAAGGGGGGTATCATTATGCCAATGGGGATTGGGCACCCTGTCGGCAGGAACAAAGCAGGAGGGAATAATCATTATGCCAACGGGGATTGGGCATCCAGTTGGCAGGAACAACAGGGGGTGGAGGATAATCATTATGCTGATGGGGATTGGGCACCCCATCGGCAGAACAACGGGGGAGTTACAGAATGCCAACATGGAGTGGTTTCCCCGTCAGATCAAACTATGGTGGGGATATATTGTTTATGAACAGCCACCCACCATGTTCTAAACAATATCAGGATCCCACATCCCGCCCTGCAATGACGGGTTACTTCCTCATCAGGGTGCCGACATGGCTGACCCCGTAATGACGCAGGCGTGCCTGATTGCAGCGGCTGATTTTTTAGAAAGTTGTGGCACGCTGGTTGAACTAGTGTCAGCAGCAGCATGCCACGGCATTGGGGGACAGGGGGACAAGCCTTTGCAGGCTGTGGGGGCATTGGGCACAACAATGCCACGCCTCCACAATCTACTTCTGGAGAAACCTGTTTCTTGTGCATGCATGCAATCAACATAAAATAGTGGCATCTTATATGTGGTCTTACTTTTCTCTGGCTGCCAATAATGAGTTACAAGCAGTTTGCTCTATATGTGAAAAGACCATCAGCAGAGGGACCAAAAAAGGTGCTTTGGGTACCTCAGCATTAAAAAGACATTTAGAGAGATGTCGCCTTTATGCCTCAGGTGTGATTTGTTGGTCAGAGAGAAAGATGACAACAGCATGCAGGTAGAGTTAGGTCAGACTACAGCTGCACCTGTTGCATTAAATGGTAGCAACAGTCCTGCTGCTTCAATTGTACTGTCAACTCTTTCTCAGTCATCTTCAAGAGTAAGTACTATAAACAGTGCCCTTTTGCCCTTATCATCATCCAGCACTCCTAAAGTTGGCCATCTGAAGACTTCAGCTGCTAGAAAACTGCTCACTATTTCAGAAACAATTGAACATAAAGCTAAATACCAGCATACTCATCCAGAAGCAATTGCTATAATGAAACTCATTTCAGAGATGATAGCACTGGACTTAAAGCCTTACAGAATTGTGGAGCATGTAGGATTTAAAAGGCTTGTGAATCTCCTGTCACCACAATACAATATTCCATCCAGGAAATATTTCTCTCTACTGTCGCCATACCACAGATGTGTGAGTTGGTAAGTGCTAAACTAAAAAATGTTTTAAAAGATGCAGTTGCTAGGGTTGTCCATCTGACTACTGCCATAAGGACAAGCTGCCAGCTGGAACCATTTATGTCGCTGACTGCACATTGGGTATCATTTACTTCCTGTAGTGAAACAGACAATTCCCCTCTGAAACTAGCCCCTTCACAATCAGTATATCCCACAGGATCACACAGATTCCAACATCCTGGATGAGCTCAATGGCTTACAGCACAAAGGCTCTATGTAGGTATTATTGTGGCTGACAGTGGTTCAAACATAAAGAAAGCATTGCCTGATAGGGGGCTTTGTCCACATTCGATGTTTTGCACACTGCCTAAATTTGATCATACATGTCTTTATGGGAGAGGACAGAGATATAAAGGTTCTCTCACATATCTGGCAAAAAGAATCTGCACACTTTTCAGCCACTTCTGCAAAGCACACCAGCGTCTTCGGGCCACACAAGAAGAACACAGACTGCCTCCTAATACACTCTTCCAGGATGTTGCAAGGGGGTGGAACTCTACCTTTTACATGTCCCAATGATTGCTGGAGTGAAAAAAGGCTGTAAGGCAGTATACACTAGGGAACAGCATAGGTGATGCTGATGTGTACAGTAATCCTTAGCAGTGGGATGTTTTAGAACTTCTCACCAAAATCCTGTAACCCTTTAGAAGAAACAAAGAAACATAGAAGTTGACGGCAGATAAGGACTGCAAGGCCTTTCCAGTCTGCCCATTTTTATGTTTGCTTGCACGCATGTGCAAGAAACATAGTGCCATGATCTGAGTTTTTCAGAGGTGTGTCAGCATCTTCCAATTCAGTCAGTGTGTTTGCAGGCGTGGTCACAGTTCTCCAATCACTGCTGAAGCTGTCTATGACAGCAGTTGAAAATGCAGTGGTATACAGTTGAAAGAGGGAGCTACACTTCAGTGAGCAGCTCCCCCCCCCACACACACACACACAGATCAACTGTGTCAGTTGCCTGATAGGATGGTGTAGTCTTGTCTAGCTTAGAGAGACAGCCACACATCATTACTTTAATAAACTGTTCTCTGCCAAAGCAGGACCACCAAAATGTGCGGTACCTAACAGTCCTTACTCACGCCAGCTCTCCAAAGCACACCTTCATGGACTCCATGGGTTCTAATCCTCCAGAAAAAAAATACCTCAGCATTTGATGTGAAAACTCAGACTTCGTTGTATGTGTAATTCCAAGCGTCTTCTCTTACTAGACTCTCAATGTGAACTCCCCGCTGCTAAAACCTAAAAGAATGCACAAAGGAGAACATACTGCTATGCATTTCAGCAGCAGCCAGTGGGGGAGGTTTTCATGACTGAAGCACTTTAATGCGCCTTTTAGTGCTATCATATACACACCCCTGTGTGGTAATTCACTAAACTGCACACTTAGTCTGGTAATGCAGCTTCAAAATATTTTTTTTTTCTCTGAATTGCCGTGAGCAGGCATTTAGATAGAATCACATAGCTCTTTCTCAAATCAGATGCTCAATGAAGTCACATCACCTTGTGACCCTAAACATCTTAGGGTTGACATGTGCCTAACAAAATTGCGAAAACTAGGTATAGAAAAAGAAAACACAAATTCAACCGTAGCTCACAATCGAATCCACCCTTTTCTCCAGTGAATCTGAAGCCGCCTAACAGCCCACCCCTGGGTGCTCATGCACTTCCTCCACCCTCACAACATATGGCCGACAGGGGTGCTGTTGCATTTTATTTCATAATTTCCTGATCCTGTTGCTGCCACCATACTGATACAGTAATACTTTTTATGGCTCGAAAACTACTCGACATTAGCTGAATTATAAATGGCATCCCTGTTTGATGCTGTGGTGCGGAATATGGTGGTGCTCAAATTTTAAGCCAAGTATTACATGCAGATATGTTGTTATTAACTCATGTCACTTACCATTTTATACATCTATTGATTTTTTCAATTTACTTTTGCTGACAAATGTTGATCGCAGGGATTCTGGTGTCACAATTCAGTTCAGTGACATGTAACATCTTAGTGCAGATGCTAAGTAAGTGTTTCAAAATGCTGAAAAAGTTAACAGTCATGAAACTGCATGAACTTCTTTCTTCAGTGTCTGGAGCTGTAGCGGTGTTATTGGCAAGTGCATGTCCCTTTGCTCAAGATCTGTCAGTGAGATGTCTATTCTGTGCAATGGACAGTGGCTGAATGTTATCAGCTGACAGTTTTCATTTCATTATCAACAGATAAATATTCAGAGCTTTGCAAATGCAACTTTGCTGGTAGCACAGTTTCATGCCCCCAAGTGTCTCATCAGTTAGTGGTTATATCTTAACCGATGATCACAAAAAGTATGAAAAAGATTTGCCACTGAGTAATGTAAATGCCAATCCACCTAAGCACCTTTAGGCTGCAAACATAATGTGAACGTATAGGGATTCTGGACCGGTGTATCACTCCGTGGCATAGCAACAGTTAATAAGTTTAAGCACATTCTCAGGACATTGTTTCACTTGCCCCCTCTCCCCACTACGATCCTGGTCACCTGAAATAAACCTGACATTTTAGTATCTGTTTTACATCTTGGCTCAGTTAGGCAATCAGCACTGTAAGAACATAAATGGGCATATAAATGGGGACTATAAGAACATGCTGTGGGTGCTTGTGCTTTAGTCCAGCTGTGCAACATCAACCTGAAGCTCAGGTAGGGCTTACTGTCTACCACTTTGTTCACCCCTCTATGTACTTGTACCATTTCACATCCTCCCTTGCCTTAGTCCAGCTGTGCTACATCAGCCTGAAGCTCTGGTAGGGCTTACTGTCTACCACTTTGTTCAACCCCCCATGTATCGCTGTGCTACATCAGCCTGAAACTCTGGTAGGGCTTACTGTCTACCACTTTGTTCACCCCCCATGTACCTGCACCATTTCACATCCTCCCTTGATCTACAGTGAGTGGATCCCTCATTCATACGTCACATATGCACGCACAAAAAAAAATAAACTGGTCTTCAAAAATTAAGATACATTTATTATGTTTGTTATGTTTGCTTGCACGCATGTGCAAGAAACATAGTGCCATCATCCAAGATTTTGAGTGTGTCACCCGCTCTTCCAGTTCAATCAGTGTGTTGGCAGGCGCGCCCTCTGAGTCATCGCATGCTGGAGCTGTCTATGACAAGCTCCAAAATGCAGTGGCATACAGTTCAAAGGGGAGCTACGCCTCAGTGAGTGTCGATAAGACATCGCTGCCCGCGCGCAGCCCCCCCACACACACACATGCACACGCAGGCGCACACACCCCCGCATGCACGCACACACTGTATAGCTGACGGGGTGCCCAATCCCCCGCCGGCTCCACTGTCCTCACCCCCCCGAGTACTGGGTGCCACACTGGGAGCCCACCCCAGCATGGCAATCGATGCTTTGGGCAATGGGGGTGCCCAATCCTCCATCGGCTGAATGCCCCCCCAACCATCCTTGTGCCACGCTGGGAGCCCACCCCAGCATGGCAAACGTCCCGCGTCGTCATTGTAAACAAAAAGAACACCTGTAAAAAAAAAATGGTCCCACGTAGTCTCCCTGGCCCCCCTCCCACAACTCGCACCCACCCACTGCGCACCCTGCCTCCCACACACCCTCACCCCATACTTTGGACCTCGGACCGGCGATTTATCTGTGGACTGGAACACGCTTCCACTCTTCAAAGCCGATCAAGTAACTGAGGAAATGCCGTAAGCTGTATAATGGCTAGATAGGGGGTTTCAATTTGTTGCATATCTCAGGCATTTTTGGAATTTGCACCAAATTTCAACATGGGGTTTTGGGACCCCTTCTCATGAGTGATGTCACTGTCATGCATGTTATTTGCCCGAAGGGTGATTTTGCAGTCACTGCACAAAATCACCTTTCAGGACTGATTAACAAAATGACACTGCCAGTGTTCATAAGGTGGGCTCTCAAGAAGCCTATTTTGAAAATTTGGTGGAAAATTTTCAAAAAACGACTGTTTTACGAGCGTGCATTGCGCAGTTCCTACACACGCTCATAAGTTTGCAAATTTTCAGTATTTTCACTCCAGATTTTCAACATTGCCATTTTACCACACCTTCTTATAAGTAGTACAGCTGTCATTTTTCACATCTCACCCAAAACGTGTTTCCGCCCATGTAGCACACAATGGCGCAGTTGGTGTGCTCAATCAATGTACAGGACAAATTAAGAAAATCACAGTGACACTGTTCATGAGCAGAGGTCTTAAAATGGCTATGCTGAAAATTTGGTGAAAAAATTACAAAAAAATGACTGTTTTGTAAGTGCTGGCAGTTCTCGTGCGGCTAGTGAGTTAAAATTTTCAATATTTACACTCAGATTTCAACATTGCCATTTTACCACACCTCCTTATGAGCAGTGCAGCTGTCATTTTTCACATCTTGCCCAAAATGTGTTTCCGCCCAAGTAGCGCACAATGGCGCAGTTGATGTGCGAAATCAATGTATGTGACACACTAAGAAAATCACAGTGACACTGTTCATGAGCAGAGGTCTTAAAATGGCTATGTTGAAAATTTGGTGAAAACATTCCTAAAAATGACTGTTTTACGAGCATGCGTTGCGCAGTTCCTATGCATGTTCATAAGTTTGCAAATTTAATATTTTCACTCCAGATTTTCAACATTGCCATTTTATTACACTTCCATATGAACAGTACAGCTGCCATTTTTCATATGCCGCACAAAATGTGTTTTCACACATGTAGCGCACAATGGTGCTGTTGGTGTGTGAAAGCAATGTTTGGGACAGATTAAGAGAATCACATTTACACTGTTCATGAGCAGAGGTCTTAAAATGGCCATTTACAGAAGAAAGGGTTCTAAAAGAACTCTTAAAACTGAAGGTGGACAAAGCAATGGGGCCTGATGGGATTCATCCCAGAATTCTAAAAGAACTAAGGGTAGAACTAGTGACACCACTGACTATCCTCTTTAACAAATCATGGGAGGATGGGGTGGTACCCGAGGACTGGAGGAGGGCAGATGTGATTCCCCTACACAAAAGTGGGAGCAAGGCAGATGCAGGAAACTACTGACCTGTTAGTTTAACCTCAGTGGTAGGGAAAATGATGGAATCACTTCTGAAGGAAAGAATTGTTGAGTATCTAGAGGCCAGAGGGGCACAGGACCCAAGGCAGCATGGATTCACAGAGGGAAGGTCATGCCAGACAAATCTGATAGATTTCTTTGACTGGGTGACCAAAGTAGTTGAACAGGGAGGGGCTGTGGACATGGCCTACCTAGACTTTAGCAAGGCATTTGACACAGTCCCACACAAAAGATTAGTATACAAGTTAGCCAGCCTGGGAGTGGGTCCCAAAATGACAGCCTGAGTAAAGAATTGGCTGGAGAATAGGATACAGAGAGTAATAGTAAATGGAGTCCACTCTGAAAAAAGGAGGGTTAGTAGTGGGGTACCGCAGGGTTCAGTATTAGGACCGGTCCTCTTCAATGTCTTTATAAGCGACATTGCAGAGGGACTGGAAGGAAAAGTATGTCTCTTTGCAGATGACACAAAGATCTGCAACAGAGTTGATGCACAAGGTGGGGTGGAAAGAATGAGAAGGGACTTGGCAAGGTTAGAGGAATGGTCAAAAGTATGGCAGCTTAGATTCAATGCTAAGAAGTGCAAGGTAATGCACCTGGGAAACAAAAACCCAGGGGAAGAGTACACAATGGGGGGTGAGATACTAACAACAACAAAAATGGAAAGGGACCTGGGGGTAGTCATATCAGTTGACCTAAAGGTGGGCAAGCAATGTGAGAGGGCAGCAAGGAGGGTTGGGGGATACTGGGATGCATAGGGAGAGGCATCACCAGTAGAAAACAGGAAGTTATTATCCCTCTGTACAGACAGCTGGTGAGACCCCATCTGGAGTACTGCATGCAGTTCTGGAGACCCAATCTCCGCAAAGACATAGACAGGATGGAAGCTGTCCTGAGGAGGGCAACTAACATGGTGCAGGGTCTGCACCGGAAGACATATGAAGAGAGAGACTTAAGGAGCTAAATATGTATAGCCTCGAGGAAAGGAGGGAGAGGGGGGTCATGATAGAAATTTTCAAGTACCTCAAGGGAATCAACAAAGTCCAAGAGGGTAGCATCTTTCAAAAAAAGAAGTGTGCAAGAACATGGGGCACAATTTGAAGATAGGAAGGGGGTGCTCAGAGATAATTTAAGGAAGTATTTTTCACAGAGAGGGTTGTGGATGCATGGAACGGCCTTCCGGAGGAGGCTGTGGAGTCAAAAACAGTGGTGGAATTCAAGCATGCATGAGACAGTCATAAGGCAATTCTAGGGGGTGGGGGTAGGAAGAAGTAGGCTGCTGGTTAACTAGGATCTGCAGCTTATCCATCAGGTAGGGAAATGGGCAGACTGGGTGGGCCAAGCGCTCCTTATCTGCCATCAAATTCTATGTTTCTATGTTGAAAATTTGGTGACAAAAGTCCATAAAATGACTGTGTTACGAGTGAGCATTGCGCAGTTTCCACGCACCCTCATAAGTTCATGACTTTGTAATATTTTAAGTCTAGATTTTCACCAGTGGCATTTTTCCTAATGGACTGGGGTGCACATAAGGACCAAAGACCCCAAGGAACACCATGACACTTGCCAGTGTCTGCAGGGTGGGGTGTACTGAAATGGCATGGCCGTTATGCCTGACGACCCAAAGGCACACCGCAATGCCTGTCACTCTCTGCAGGGTGGTGGTGGGGTTGGCTTCAGTTCAGTACTTCACTGCCATTACTATTATGCAGCTCTGTAACTTCTACACTACCACTGCCAGTGCCAGCAAGCAAACATTCGGCATTGACAAATGCTTGTTTTTCTACCTTATGAATGTGCCATAGGCCTTTACTCTGTCAATGGCCTATCTACTCATACTCATCTGTATTTCTCCCTTATGCCTATTCCATGCCTGTTTGAAGCTCTGCACTGTATTCATATCCACCACTTCCTGAGGTACACCGTCCATGCATCCGCCACCCTTTCTGTGAAAAAGAACTTCCTCACATTACCCCTTAATCGGCCTTCCTCTGTTTTCATGCTGTGCCCTCTTGGCCTGCTATTTTTCTTAAATTGAAACATGTTAGACCCTTTCACCTTGTTAATGTCCTTAAGCTGTTTGAATGTTTCGATCCTATCACCTCTCGCCCTCCTTTGCTCTAGAGTATACATATTGAGCTCCGTTAATCTGTCCTCATATGTTTTCTGATGCAGTCCCTGCACCATTTTGGTTGCCCTTCTCTGGACTGCCTCTGTTTTGTTAATGTCCTTGTGCAGGTGCGGCCTCCAGTACTGCACACAGTACTCCAGAGGGGGGCCTAACCAGTGTCTTGTAAAGAGGGATTATTACCTCCCTCTTATGACTTTTGACACCCCTACTAATACACCCAACATCCCTCTAACCTTACCTACTGCTTTAGTGGTCTGCTTGGATGATTTCAAGTAATCTGTGATAATGATGCCCAAGTCTCTTTCTTCCCTTGTGATTGCCAGCAGCTCCCCTCCCAATCTATAAACAGCTTCAGGGTTTCTCTTCCCTATGTGCATGATCTTGCACTTCTTTGCATTA
The DNA here is from genome assembly GCA_016271365.2 of Neoceratodus forsteri. NCBI lineage: Eukaryota > Metazoa > Chordata > Ceratodontiformes > Ceratodontidae > Neoceratodus > Neoceratodus forsteri. The sequence continues at coordinate 807,601,743 of CM057451.1, read as the reverse complement.
AACCCCAGTTGCCACTCTTCTAGCCATGTTGCCAGTTTTTCTAGATCTCTTCTCATTCTGTTCACCACATCTGGATCATCTACTCTGTTGCAAATCTTGGTGTCATCTGCAAACAGACAAACCTTAGCATCCAGTCCATCTGCAATGTCACAAATTACTAGGGAAGTGAGTTCCAACAGTGTCACACTCAGCCAAACAATCCCATTGATCAAGATTCTTAGATTTTGGATGAATGCAATCAGGTATGACTTGGAAGGTACAAGAAGACAGTTTCAGATGGGAGAGTCTAATGCAACTGAAAGGGACTTGCCACCCAGAATAAAAAAAGACATAGTACATAGATTGATTAAAAATGTCAGAGATGGTGGGAAACTCTGTGAAATGCCGATGGCAGAACATTATATTATATTATATCAGTAGTACTAGACCCACAGTACAAGATGAAACACTTCTCACAGCATGACACAAATGTGTTCCAAAACTGCAGAGATCAAAATCTTTCAAGAAGTAGATTTGGTTTTGAAAAAAAAACATGACAACAGATGCAGCCCCCTCATCCATTCCTCCTGCACCTTCTCAGCCCTCTCTTCTGAGTCAGACTACAAAACTCTCAGCTACTGACATTCATTCTACTCTCAGCAATCATTTTTGGGGTCATTTGGATGCTGTCATCCTTGAAAAATCAGCCCTTCCTCCTCCATATGTCACTGCTTCTGCCCATGCCATGGTTGACTGCTATTTAACAGAAAAGGGTACTGAATGGAATGAAGATCCCATAAAATACTGGCAAAACAAGAAGCTTGTATGGCCTGCACTTGTGCAGGTAGCTTTGAAGTACATGGTCTGTCCCTCAGTCAGTGTACTTTCAGAGCAACTCTTTAGCTGTGCAGGAAATGTGGTAACAGATACACGATCTAGGCTACTACCAGAAAATGTTGAAAAGTTAACATTCTTAAAAATAAATCTTCCATTGACTGGTTATACCTATGACCCAGATGCAGTAAATATATTTTGCAGTGACCTCAAAGATGTCTACTTGAAATAGTAGAAAAAAATCATCATTTTTGTCTGAAAAAAATCAATACTCTAGCAAGCCCATATGTGGCCTACACAGTTTTTGAGCCTGATGGCACAATGTTTTCAGCATGTCTTCCTTACAGAGTTGGCTAATTTTTGGATTTCCTGAACCTGATGGCTCACTTTTTGCACATGTCCTAATGGACTTGTTTAATTTTTGGACCGCCTAAAGTTAAGACTGATGGCACAATGTCTTCAGCATGTCCTCCTCACCGACTTGGCTAATTTTTGTATCTCCTGCACCTGGTGGCACACTTTTCACAGCATGTCCTAAAGGACTTGTCTAATTTTTAGACCGCCTGAAGTTGAGACTGATGGCACAATGTTTTCAGCATGTTCTCCTCACAGACTTGCCTAATGTTTGGATTACCTGAACCTGATGGCACACTTTTTGCAGCATGTCCTAATGGATTTGTCTAATTTTTGGACCACCTGAAGTTGAGATTGATCACACAATGTTTTCAGCATGTCCTAATTTTTGGATTGCTTGAACCTGGTGGCACATATTTTTCAGCATGTACTAATGGACTTGTCTAATTTTTGGATTGCCTGAATGAAGGTTTCTGAACCCCTAAGGACAAGCAGTTATTTTTTGGTATGGGGCTCCCCTGAATGTGTCATCAATTTGGGTGGGTGTATGGGTGGATGGAACCCCATGCCATAGAAAATAACTGCATGACTCTCAGTGGAGCAGAGAAGGAAGTAGTGCAACAATGACAAACTGATATGTCCATTGTATACTACTAAATGGGAATGGGATGCCCCCTCTGAGATCAGTTTACAATTACAGCACTAGTGCCGAGGCAGGGAACAGACAGAGGTCAACTGCATGACTGTCATATTCAAATGACCAGCACATCAGTGCTATAAACTCACAGTTTTCATTTTCTGAAAAAACTGTTTACAATTCTATGTATGTGTCACAGATCTCAGTGTCATTTTAAGCAATGATATAGCAGATTTGTAGTTTCCATCACATTTTACAAAAGGTTCTGATTCGAATCAGAATGAATCAGAACTTATCAAGACTTTGTCCTAGATCCTGATCCTGATAATAAGGGTCAGAACCTTTTCGGGTTCGCCCATCCCTAGTGCTTACTGAGCATGTTCAGAACCAGTCATTCAAAATTTCAAATTTAAATAACTTTGGAATGAATAAATATTTTTTTCACAGGACAAGCAAAAGGCACATCTGTGGGCTAGCCCCTTTCTACACAGAATATGTCAGACCAACATTCCAAACTGTCTGTGCGCTAGCCAAGTTGACCAAAAACCCATTCAAACCAATGGGAAAAAATCCTGAAAAGTTCACTTTTCGAACTATCTATGTCTCGGAATTCACATATCTGACTAGAATGAAACTCAGTACATTCAGAGGTCTACCAAGTAAGACCATGCAAGAAAACGTTCATGCAAATCTTTTGAACAGTTGCAAAGTTATTAAAGTGCAAAAATTGGGGGTTAACATTGAAGTGTCTATACCATATACCTGGAGGATACCAGGAATGTGCACCCTATCCACTTGAATAATTAGATAGATAGATAGATAGATAGATAGATAGATAGGTAGGTAAATAGATAATTATGCTGTGTTTTAACTCTGAATTAGATCTCATTTGTCTTTATCTAGCTATGGCTGTGCCAATTAAATATAACACTGCTGTAAATCTGATGCTGCAGTATAGATTAAAGCCTTCTCTATTATATTGGGAGGTTCCTACATGCATCAATAGCTCTTTATATTAGACCTGGCTGTATGTGCTCCTTATGGTGAGGAAATAGCAGTGTTGCTCCCATGTTCAGTATGTAGGTGAGGAATATGGTGGAAGAAAACACATGTGTACTCTTGTTATACTATATTGCACCACATTGGTGGAGATACAAAATATCTGAGTTCCATAACAATTGGACATGAAATGATGTTGGCCAGCACTTCATGGTTCAGGTTGATAGCTCTAAAATAATTTCCTACACCACACTACCACCCATAAGTGTGAAATGAGCCAACAGCATTGTGTTTTAGTTTTGACTTTGAGAAACGTGTACAGCATATGCGCTGCTGCATGTAGTGTTCAATAAAACGGTGGCAGGTACCATCAATTTTATTTCAGTTCATAGCTAGTAAAATAACATGGTATTTGAAGTGGTGAGAAATTCTCCTTCTGCACATATAGCTATATTCAAGTGGACTGGTCTTCTCAAGCACTTGACTGAATAACCTTGCTGACTTGCATTTGGTGATGTGAAGGATTTCCACTTGAGCTGTGTGCGAGTATAAACACTATAAAAATAAACATCCTCCATAATCTGTGAGCAGTAATTCATATACTCAGAGAAAAAGTGTTTGTGTAAGTGAACAGGGGATCAGTGGCTCACTGCACTCAGTGCAGCCCACAGCACTACTCCATCTGTGGCTGCTGAAGTCAAGGAAGTCCCATTATTCTCATCGAGAGAATGTGGGTAAGCCCCTCCTCTCTCTAAGCTGGGCACCCTGGATTTTGGGGTGCCCAGAAAAGGAAATTGTAGAGCAATTTTCAAAAAAATAAATACTAGAATGTAACTAAATGGATCCCATTAGCTAGGTTCAGGTGTTTGTTTTTTAAATATATAATTTCATTAATGCACCAGCTGGGGGAACTTAATGCCAGAAAAGTAGGAAAATCGGTGGTGGTGTCTTCCATGGGGTTGTCAGCCATACTGCTTCCCCTCACCCCAGCACATAGCCTCTAGTCCAAAGCACAAGATGCAGCTCCAGACCAGTTCTTTAGAGTGATGCACTCTTCAAAGTATGGCAGTATGTTTGCCTCATGTTGTCAACACAATTTGTTGTAGCTTTCTTCATGCAGGACCCTGCATGAAGAAAGTAGATCTTCTGTAATGCTGTTTGCTCAGGGAATGGGGTGGGCATTAGGGTTGACAACAGCAAGGAAGATCCCACCACAGATTCACCAAGACTCCAGAGACCCCAAACCCTAATGTTTTTTCCTTTGCTACTTTAGAGGTGTGGGTGGGGTGTTAGAGTTGAAAACCCTAATGCCACATTTCCCTACTTTTATGACATTGAGTTACCCTAACTGATGCATTAATGAATTTTTTTGCAAAGAATTTCCCTTCTTTTTGAGATAGTGGAACTGTATTATTCATGTAAGTTCCGTTGGGACCTGCATGAACACATGCAGATGCCTTGTGCCAAAGGAAGACTCCATCTGCCTACAGAAGTGAGCTTTGCACTACCATGCAGTAAAGGATGAAAAGAATTGATGGGGTGTCTAGTCGGCTGTGGAAGTGCAGGGCCCTGTGGTCCCTGCATGTCCATATGGCTGCAGATACAGATGCACAGGGTAAAAGGTTCATCTGTCAGGCAATACACAGGGCCCTCTGCCACCCACAGCTGGAGTGATGCAGGCCCTATGCCAAGAGTACAATTGTCATAACTATATGGTATCCAGGCCTGTGTGAACAACTCTGTATCTTTCATTCCCTGGCTGGGAGGTGTCACACAACAGTGCCATCCATCTACTCCCACCCCATCCAGCTGGGTCACTGAGTTCACCACCAGTCTCAGCTCACCAGCATAGGATCACAAAGCATACCTGCTGGAGTCAAGACTGGCACTACACACAAAGTTTGTTAACAATGATTTTTTTTTGTTTTTATTTGACCCCAAATTTTCAAGATACTCATTTTATGACTTGCCTTATAAGCATGACATGTGCCATTTATAGTGTAGTGGCTGAAATGTCATTTCACAGCAGAAGTGTGAACACATACCTTGTCCAGGATTTTAAAAAATGACAAGTCACATTTATGAGGTGGTGTGGAAAAATGGCCATATTTAAAATCTGGAGTCAAAATATTGAAAATTAGTGAAGTTATAAGTAACGCTGAAATACTGCAATGTCACTCATAACCTGGGTATTTTACCATATTTATATAGCAAATTTTCAGCATAGCTTTCTTATTACCCCACCACATGAACCTGGTAGGGGACAATTTGCATATCCTCACCACAATGTCCTTCCATGCTAGTGAAACATCATTCCATGCAACAGGTGCTAAAGAACATTTTGACCAGGATCTGAAACATGACAGCTGTCATGTTCATGAGGTTGTGTGAAAAAATAGCTATATTGAAATCTGGGGTCAAAATATGTAAAATTACCAAAATTACAAGCAAATATAGAAAAATTTCAATGTATGTGTATAACTTTCTTATTTTTACATATTTTGACCCCAAATTATCAACATAGCCTTCTTATGACCCCACCTCACGAACAAGGGTGGTGAACATTTTCAAATCCAACCTAAAAGGTTATTTCATGAAGCAACTACAAAATCATCTTTAGTACCTGCTTTGCATAATTCCACCACCATTGGTCATGAGGTGGGGTCCCAAAAAGCCCATGTTGAAACTTTGGGTCAAAATATGCAAAAATGACAAAGTTATGCATCAAAGTCAAAAACCCTAGTGAAATATATTGGACTGCACTTACATTAGTTTCTCATATTGCAGTCATTGGTGCCAGCAGCAAGATGTGTCTTTGATCAGAAAGTGGATCTTTGCTGTGGGACCTGTTGTGGTGAGTGAGGGTGTGTGGGGGGGTGTGGGGTGATGGGTGCTTAGTGGGAGGTTGGGGTGGGGGTCAGATCAGTGAGGGACCATTTACTTTTTTGCAGGTTAAACAAAACAAAAAGAAAAGACACAGAGGGGTGGGTTTCTTTATTTCAGCTGAAAGTGCAAATGGGGGTGAATGACTCAGAGAGAAAGAGGGTCCACAGAAGTGGTACCAGGAGTAGGCATCCCGGTCCATTTAAATATTTTTTTTAAATGAATAAAACTTTGGGAAGGTCGGGCCACCTGGAGGGTAAGGTGGAGAAAGAAGTGACATGGGCAACCTGGTCCGCTTAATAAATAGAGATAGATAGATAGATAGATAGATAGATAGATAGATAGATAGATAGATAGATAGATAGACAGACAGACAGACAGACAGACAGATAGATAGAGAGAGACAAACTGAGAAAGAGACACAACGACAGACAGACAGAACAGGGGATCAGCAGCTCACTGCAGCTCACAGCAGGACTCCAGCTGCAGCTGCAGCTGCAGAGCTCAAGAAAGTCCTGCTGTTCTCATGTAGAAAATGCAGGCGAATGGTCCTTCTCATTAAGCTGGGCACCACCATGGATTCTGGTGTACCCAGAAAAGGTATTTCTGGCATTTCTTTTTAAAAACAAACAACAGAATGTAGTTAAATGAGTCCAGTTTAGCTATGTTTTTTTAAAAAGACAAGAGTTTTATGTATTTTCAGTCTTTGAGAGTTTAAAAGGAGGGGAAAAATGATGGCCATCATGACTGGCATTTTTGGAGCGTGAGAGGTAAATCATGAAATCAGCACTTGCATGAGTTTTTGGTTTTTTACCAGTAGAAATTGAACATTAACTCAAAATGCGTTATAACTGTAAAACTGTATAATAGTTTTTCACCAAACCTTCCGAAGGCACACTCTTGGCACGGGTCCCTTCAAACCTGAAAATGTCATGAAAAAATTCCACAGCATCTAGGCTGTAGGTGACAGCAAAAAATATGCAATGTTTTATTTATGTAGTTGTTTAACCAGGTATAGCACACTAAGCTGAAAGCTTTTTTACAGGAGCGACCTGGGAGCACAAGGAGGTTAAGTGACTTGCTCAGGGTCACACAGTACGCAAGTGGAAGCTGTGGGATTCAAACCCAGGTCTGGTCTGCTGGATGTCACCAGATTTGCAGCTCAGAGCCTTAGACCACTGCGCTATACTGCCTCGCAATGTTAAGTATATGTTTTTTTTCTTTCATTTTTCTGGCACTCCGTATCTCAAAAACTACACAAGATACCATAGAATTTGATTTTTTTTGATGGCAGATAAGGACTGCTTGGACCACCCAGTCTTCCCATTTCCCTACCTAATGGATAAGCTACAGATCCTAGTTAACCAGCAGCCTACTTCTTCCTACCCCCAACCCCTAGAATTGCCTTATGACTGTCCTATGCATGCTTGAATTCCACTACTGTTTTTAACTCCACAACCTCCTCTGGAAGGCCGTTCCATGCATCCACAACCCTGTCTGTGAAAAAATACTTCCTTAAATTACCTCTGGGCCACCCCCCCATCTTCAAATTGTGCCCCCTTGTTCTTGCACCTTTTGAAAGATGCTACCCTCTTGGACTTTGTTGATTCCTTGAGGTACTTGAAAGTTTCTATCATGTCCCCCTCTCCTCCTTTCCTCGAGGCTATACATATTAAGCTCCTTTAGTCTCTCATCATATGTCTTCGGTGCAGACCCTGCACCATTTTAGTTGCCTCCTCTGGACAGCTTCCATCCAGTCTATGTCTTTGCTAAGATTGGGTCTCCAGAACAGCACGTAGTACTCCAGATGGGGTCTGACCAGCTGTCTGTTCAGAGGGATAATAACTTCCTGTTTTCTACCAGTGATGCCTCTCCCTATGCATCCCAGTATCCCCCCAGCCCTCCTTGCTGCCCTCTCACATTGCTTGCCCACCTTTAGGTCATCTGATATGACTACCCCCAGGTCCCTTTCCATTTTTGTTGTTGTATCTCACCCCCCATTGTGTACTCTTCCCCTGGGTTTTTGTTTCCCAGGTGCATTACCTTGCACTTCTTAGCATTGAATCTGAGCTGCCATACAGTTGACCATTCCTCTAACCTTACCAAGTCCCTTCTTATCTTTTCCACCCCACCTTGTGCATCAACTCTGTTGCAGATCTTTGTGTCATCTGCAAACAGACATACTTTTCCTTCCAGTCCCTCTGCAATGTCGCTTATAAAGACATTGAAGAGGACCGGTCCTAATACTGAACCCTGCGGTACCCCACTAGTAACCCCCCTTTCTTCAGAGTGGACTCCATATACTATTACTCTCTGTGTCCTATTCTCCAGCCAATTCTTTACCCAGGCTGTCATCTTGGGACCCACTCCTAAGCTGGCTAACTTGTATATTAATATTTTGTGTAGGACTGTATCAAATGCCTTGCTAAAGTCTAAGTAGGCCATGTCCACAGCCCCTCCCTGATCTACTACGTTGGTCACCTAGTCAAAGAAATCTATCAGATTTGTCTGGCATGATCTTCCCACTGTGAATCCATGCTGCCTTGGGTCCTGTGCCCCTCTGGCCTCTAGATACTTGACAATTCTTTCCTTCAGAAGTGATTCCATCATTTTCCCTACCACTGAGGTTAAACTAACAGGTCTGTAGTTTCCTGCTTCTGCCTTGCTCCCACTTTTGTGAAGGGGAATCACATCTGCCCTCCTCTAGTCCTTGGGTACCATCACAAAACTTTCACATCTTGAGACTCTGATAGCTTAACCATGCTTGCCAAATTTTGTTCTATTTTGTCAAATGATGCCAAAGTTATTAAGCTGCAAAAACTGGGGTTTAACATTGAAAAGCCAACTCAGCCCTAGCTATAGGGGTGCTACTACACCCCTGTAATATAAACTTAGAAGCAAAGAAGCAGGAAAATACACCACAGTCTGCCCAATCTGCCCATATACCCACTTTCTGGTGGTGGCCCTCTGTCCTTCACCATAAATACAGAGCAGAAGAAGTTATGTAATATATTGGCCTTCTGCCCATCTACTACTCTCCCTCTGCCTGATGTCCTAGCAATTCCTTCTTTCACCTTTCTATTTTCCATGGCATAGCTAAAATAAATTCTTTGCTCCCCATTACTACATCTGCTGTGCATAGTTTTGTGTTTGATTTCCACTTCCTAATTATCCTCTTTGCTTCTCTTAGTTTTCATTGATTTATCCACTTGTCCTAACCCATCTTTTTCTTGTATTGCTCGAAGGCACTTCTCTTGGCACTTACTGTCTCTTCCTCTTCCTTGAAAAACTATATTGGTTCCCTATATTTGTTACTCTTCTAAATTTTACTCACACATGAAGGCAATCAGTCTCTTTTGGACCACTTTCTGATTCCCCAGTAGGCCCCATGTTAGTAAGAAATGTAATGCTACCTGATCTAGTCAGCTGCGCCCCATACACTTTTACAGGGTTCCCTAACCTAAGGTCCAAGAACAGCTGGTGGAGTTACCATTATATGTCCTAGCTCCCCCTTCCTACTTTCCTGCCCCATTTACCTTTTCCCTGCCCCAGTCATAGAAACATAGAAACATAACACAGAGTGTCAAAGAAAGGGGAATTTGTCCCACTGGGGGACCTTAATTTGCCTGATGTAGAATGGGGAATCCCTAAGGCAACATCTACCAGGAGTAGGGAAGTACTTGAGGCACTGCAGGGATAATTTCTGCAACAGCTGGTTAAGGAGCCTGCAAGAGGGGAAAATATACTAGACGCTGTACTCACAAACAGGGATAGTGTTGAAGATCTGGTGGTAGGAGACTGCCTGGCTACAAGTGATCATGGCACAGTGAGTTTTTATTTATTTAGTTAGTTTTTGTTTACCGGGTGAGTACCATAGCCAAGACTTGACTATTTTCAGGCACGACCCGCGAGAAATACAATTGGTAGGTAAGGAATGACATTACATAATACAGGAAGAGCAAGATACAGAGCAAACAAGATTAGACAAATCATGAGCAGGTACAAGACTGGACAGGATTATTCAGTTGGACAACAGGTTTCAGGACACAAATAGGAAGAATAACAAATAAGACCAGTACAAAGGCTCTGCACTTCAGGAGGGCAGACTTTGAAGGAATGAGGGAGATTTATAGGGAAGAAATGGAAGGCAAAGATCAGATAGAGAATGTGGAGGAATTGTGGAGATGTATCAAGGGGGTGGTACTAAAAGCCACAGAACTATGTATAAGAAAGATAGGAAAAAGAAAAAGAGGCATCTTTCATTTAATAGAGATGTTGTTGGGGCATTAAGGGATAGAAGGATAGCATTCAGAAAATATAAGAAAACTCATAGTGAGACAGACAAAGCTAATTATAATGAGAGACTGAGACAGGCGGGGAAATTGATTAGGAGAGCAAAAGTAGAAATAGAGGAGAGAATTGCTAAACATGCCAAAAGAAGGGACACATCTTTTTTAAGATATGTGGGGGAGAAGAGGAGAACCATACAGGGGATTGTGAAATTGAGAGGGGAGGGTGGTGTACATGCTGAGACTGACTGGGAGAAACTGGAGGTTCTAAATAATTATTTTTGTTCTGTTTTTACAGTGGAGGGGGAAAGGAAGGGAACTGAGTTAAAGAGGATGGGAGAAGAAAAAATGTGAGATGGATCAAAGCCCATTAAGTAAGAACAGAGTAAAGAAAGAACTTCAAAAATTAAAGGTAGATAAGGCAATGGGGCCTGATGGTTTGCATCCAAGAGTTCTTAGAGAGTTGAGGGAGGAGCTGGCAACACATCTGACAAAGTTATTTAATTTATCCCTGGATACAGTGGGGGTTCTGAGTGACTGGAGGATGGTGAACATAGTATCAATTTATATGGGGGACTGCAAGGAAGAGGCAGGGAATTACCACCCTGTCAGCCTCACATCAGTGGTGGGTAAGGTGATGGAGGTGTTAATAAAGGAAAGAGTGGTAAAATACTTCATGGACAATAAACTATTAGATGAAAAGCAACATGGCTTCACTAGTGGGAGATCTTGCCAGACAAGGCTAGGCAACTTTGTTTCTAGGGCGCCCAATCCCTGGGGCTCTGAGTGCCTTACAGGCCTATAAAACACAAATAAAACCAAAGGTAAAAATTTACAAACAATAAAAATTAACAAGATAATAAAATCAGAAAGAACAGCCTTTAAATTGATATATATTAGCTAAAGCAGTTGGTTTGGAAGATTACTTCATAAAAGTCGGGTCAAAGACGTGGGCCTTCAGCCTCAGTTTAAAAACACTGATCAAGGAGGTCTCCCAGACTGCAGATGAAAGCGAGCGGGAAGGTCATGCCAGACAAATCTGATAGATTTCTTTGACTGGGTGACCAAAGTAGTAGATCAGGGAGGGGCTGTGGACATGGCCTACCTAGACTTTAGCAAGGCATATGATACAGTCCCACATAAAAGTTAGCCAGCCTAGGAGTGGGTCCCAAGATGACAGCCTGGGTAAAGAATTGGCTGGAGAATAGGACACAGAGAGTAATAGTAAATGGAGTCCACTCTGAAGAAAGGGGGTTAGTAGTGGGGAACCGCAAGGTTCAGTATTAGGACCGGTCCTCTTCAATGTCTTTATAGTCGACATTGCAGAGGGACAGAAAGGAAAAGTATGTCTCTTTGCAGATGACACAAAGATCTGCAACAGAGTTGATGCACAAGGTGGGGTGGAAAGGATGAGAAGGGACTTGGTAAGGTTAGAGGAATGGTCAACTGTATGGCAGCTTAGATTCAATGCTAAGAAGTGCAAGGTAATGCACTTGGAAAACAAAAACCCAGGGGAAGAGTACACAATGGGGGGTGAGATACTAACAACAACAAAAATGGAAAGGGACCTGGGGGTAGTCATATCAGATGACCTAAAGGTGGGCAAGCAATGTGAGAGGGCAGCAAGGAGGGCTGGGGGGATACTGGGATGCATAGGGAGAGGCATCACCAGTAGAAAGCAGGAAGTTATTAGCCCTCTGTACAGACAGTTGGGGAGACCCCATCTGGAGTACTGTGTGCAGTTCTGGAGACCCAATCTCTGCAAAGACATAGACAGGATGGAAGCTGTCCAGAGGAGAGCACCTAAAATGGTGCAGGGTCTGCACTGGAAGACATATGAAGAGAGACTTAAGGAGCTTAACATGTATAGTCTCGAGGAAAGGAGCGAGAGGGGGACATGATAGAAACTTTCAAGTACCTCAAGGGAATCAACAAAGTCCAAGAAGGTAGCATCTTTCAAAAAAAGAGGTGTGCAAGAACAAGCGGGCACAATTTGAAGATGGGGCGGCTTAGAGGTAATTTAAGGAAGTATTTTTTCACAGAGAGGGTTGTGGATGCATGGAACGGCCTTCTGGATGAGGTTGTGGAGTCAAAAACAGTGGTGGAATTCAAGCATGCATGGGACAGTCATAAGGCAATTCTAGGGGGTTGGGGTAGGAAGAAGTAGGCTGCTGGTTAACTAGGATCTGCAGCTTATCCATTAGGTAGGGAAATGGGCAGACTGGGTGGGCCAAGTGGTCCTTATCTGCTGTCAAAATCTATGTTTCTATGTTCCACAGGGTTGGCCCACAGACACTAAAAGCACGATCACATGATATCTTGAGCCGAACCCTGGGAATGTCAAAAAAGTCCCTCGAAGAGGAGCGGAGGGAGTGAGCAGAGGTCACAGGTAGGAGGAGCTCTGACAGGTAGCCAGGACCCAGTCCATATAGGGCCTTATAGGTGAGCAAGACCAGCAGCCAGTGCAGAGCACACAGGACTGGGATCACATGGCAAGACCTGGGTAGGCCTGTCATCAACCAGGCTATTACATTCTGCACTAGCTGCCGCCTGCAGAGGGTCCCTCCCATGACCCTGAAGTATAGAGAGTTACAGTAGTTGAGCCTGGAGGTCACAAAGGCATGTACCAGGGTCGGCAGATCCTCAGGCGGAACAAGGTGCTTGATTCTGGCGATGTTCCAGAGGTGGCAAAAAACACTCTTCACTACAGACGATGTATACCTGATTTTCAAAGGTCAGCCTGCAGTCCAGGATCACACCAAGATTATGCACCCTCAGGAAAGCCACCAACAGAGCCAACTCCAGGAAAAGCCCTGTGATCACTCCAGGTGACACTCCATCACACCCATGACCCAGCTCAATCACCAGCACCTCTGTTTTATCTGGGTTAAGTCTCAGTCAGCTGGAAGCCATCCAGTCATTGATTTTAGCCAGACAGTTGTTAAGCACATCAACAGCACCGGATGTTCTGGGTGCAAATGACAAATACAGCTGGATGTCATATGCATAGCAGTGAAACTCCATGCTGTATTGCTGAAAGACCTCACCCAAGGGCAGCATGTTCACTGCGAACAGCATCAGCAACAAGATTGAGCCCTGTGGTACTTCACATGACAAGGGAATTGGGGAGGAGGAGGAGGAGAAATTCCCCATCACTACCCGATGCACCCTAACAGAGAGGTTGGAAATCAAACCATCTGATGACAGTACCGGTGAGTCCACAAAACTCACAGAGCTGATCAAGAAGCATGACATGGTCCACCATGTCAAATGCTGATGAGAGGTCGAGGAGCACAAGAACTGACCTGTCTCCTCTATCTCTAGCCCTGAGTAGATCATTATGCACCCTAACTAGCGCCATATTTGTGCTGTGTCTAGCCCAAAAACCCAACTGAAATGGCTCATAGATGTCAAAGGACATGAAGCGGTCCTCGAGATACTGTGCCACCAATTTCTCAACAACCTTACCCAAAAATGGTAGGTTGGAGATTGAACAGTCATTTGCTAGGACATCAGGGATGAGGGAAGGTTTCTTAAGGAGGGGTCTCACCAGTGCTTCTTTCACAATCTCTCTGGACAGGAATTCTGCCTTCTTACGGGAGATTTCCTCCTGGCACTCACTGCAGTGGGCACACAGGGCCAGTCTGTCAGCCTCCAACCGGGTCTTCTGCCAGCAAAGCTCCAACTTCCAACCCATGATCTTGATTGCCTTGATATCCCCATTAAATCTGGGGGATCCGGGTCATATACAGACTGGAGCAATGGCATCCAGTGCCTCAGAAACTACCCTATTATAGGTGGCAACAGCCTCACCGGTGCCACTCGCACATGCTGTGTCAACTCTAGATAGGTCAGCCAATGCCAATAGTCCTTCTGGGTGCAAGCCCTTTAAAGGGCAGTAGCTTACCATCTCTACTGACCTTCTCCACACAGGAAGGACTATCGGGAGGGCCCTAAATGTGAACCCCATGGTGCAGTGATCAGACCAGCAGCCCCGGTCAGTCTTGAGGCTATCAACCTCAAGACCCAGCCGGAACACCAAATCAAGTGTGTGGCGGTGCTGGTGAGTCACAGAAGCAACAACTTGTGCCAGGCCCAGTGACGATATCAACTGGAAGAGGCTGTAACCAAAATGTGAGGATTCATTGTCATCCCAGGCATTGAAGTCCCCCAGGATTAAACACCGAGGGGCTCCAACACCTGGTCAACGACGAAGTCTGCTACCTCCTGCAGAAATTCTCCTCCCGACCCTGGAAGGCAGTAAACAAGAAGAATCCTGCAACCTGCAGCAACAAATCTGATCAAATGTTTTGATGGGGTAACAAAAGTTATTGATCCGGAGGGGGCAATTGATGTGGCCTACCTGGATTTCAGTAAGGCCTTTGATTCTGTTCCTCACTGTAGGCTAGTAAATATGACAGAAAGCCTGGGGGTGGGATAGAAAATAACTAGATGGGTGTAAAACTGGCTAAAGGATAGAAGTCAGAGGGTGGTGTGAAAAGAGGCACTCAGGCACGTCAGTTACTCCACTGTGTCTCTGAGGACTGTGTTTCTCCCCGCTGACACTTCGCATCAGCTGCCCCACTGCCCCCACCACAATCATCCTTGGTGAGCAACTCAATATATAGACTGTGTCAGGTGACATTTTTAACCAATCACACTACTTTCCCATTTGTAGCTCATCAGTTCTCACCACTAGCAGCCACTACAGCTAATTGTAGCACTGAATCCCCCATTCTAGCAACTTCGTGCTGCACATAGCCTATAAATCTATTTTAGGGATAGCCTTTCTTGCCACATTAGCATCCCTCCCACCCTTGCTCCTCCCTAAATCACAGCTTAGTCCTGAAGTAATCACTTCACAAAACACCCACCCAAGTCCCTGCTCCTCCTCCATGATTGGACAGTACCCCCTCGGGCCTCACTGTTACTGGATTCCTGGTCCGTCCATCCTCCCCCCATCTTTTCACGCTGGGCTGACAGTGCTGAAACTCCCCATGTCGAGTTATTTTGCACAGCCCCCCCAGACTCCCTCTGCCCACTGTAGGCCAAAAAATATTCTGACAAATTCAAACTGGTACTAACCTTACTACTCCTCCTCGCAGGAGACATTGAGCTAAGCCCCGGACCAGCCACCCACACTAGCCATAACCCCTCCCCCACAGGCAAACTACCTAGAAGCCTAAAAATAGCCCACCTAAATATATGCAGCCTCCTACAAAAACTGCCATTGCTACAACCACTAGTCTTATCACTATGTCCCGACATCCTGATTATCACTGAGACCTGGCTGAAACCACACAACCTGGATGCAGAAGCAGCTATTCCTGGTTAATCCATCACTCGTCATGACTGCCCAGGCACCAAGAGAGGTGGCGGTATAGCCATTTTACGTACAGTATAATCCCTGGTAAATTTCTCACCAGTCTCGCTATCCACACTCCCGGAAACCATCGACACCTTACTAATAAAAATCTCCTTACCTCACTTAATCCCCATACTTATAGCAGGCTCCTATTGTTCCCCAGGCTCCCAATTAAACTCAGTCACAGCACATCTGGACACCCTAAAAACCATTACTTCAGGAGGGGAGCTCCACATCCTTGGTGACTTTAACCTGAACTGGCTCTCTAGTACTAGCACCAAGCTCTGAAACCATGTGGCAACATTAAATCTGTCTGAACAGATCACTGAGTCCACGCCATCTAAACCACAAAACTCTGAACCACTCCCTGCTGGATTGGGCCCTCACTTCTCACCCACACAGGATAATAGCCTCTGGCCTCCTACCAGACTCCCTGAGCGAACACCATATGATATACGTAGTAAGAAAAATATTTAAAGCCAAGTCACCCCCACCAAAAACTCTCCTCATCAGGTCATATAAATCCCTTAACCTTGAAAGTCTCCTAAATTACTTAGCAAACTTGGACTGGTCTTACATCCCCTGGGCCACCTCCGTGGACTCCGCTCTAGACTTCATCAAGTCGAAATTTCTTGCCGTCTGGGACCACTATGCTCCACTCAAAAAGGTTTGAGTAAGGGCAGCCCATCTGCCATGGATCACTGCAGACCTCATGGACCACCTCCATGCCAGGGACCAGGCGTGGAAAGCCTACAAGTCATCAGGGATGCACGCCGACCACCTACACTATCGAACACTTAGAAAAGTCTGCACCAGGCTTATCCATCAGGTAAAAGCCCACTACTTCACATCATGCTTCCAAAAAAATCTAAATCATCCAGACAAGTTTTGGAGGTTGATCAAATCACTTCTCCCTCCCACCCAGCTCCCCACCCCTGCCCTAGATGTAGGTGGTGCCACCATATCAGAAACACATGCAGTTGCCACGATTTTCAACATGGTGTTCACTAGCAGTGTGTCCCCTCACTACTCTAACCCACCACCTGCTGCACACCACCCGACATCCACATCCCTACCCACTCAAACCCCTTACCTGGCTTTCTCCTTCTCCATGGTTACTCCATCTGAAGTACTCAGAGCCCTGCTTGCCCTCAATCCCTCTAAGGGCAAATGCCCCTCAGGTTTGGATGCCAAAATGCTCTACCTTTCTGCCCCAGCAATCGCCATGCCTCTAGCATCCCTTTTCAACCTCTCCTTCACTACAGCCTCTATACCCTCAGATTGGAAGCATGCCACAGTCATCCCCCTCCCTCAAGGTGGTGACCCATCCCCCCCCCGGTAACTACCACCCCATCTCCCTCCTACCCATTCTAGCCAAAATCCAGGAACATCTAGTCCTCTCGCAACTTACCGCCTTCCTTGACTCCTCCTCCTCCTCCTCCTTCTTTACTCCTAACCACTCCTAACCAGTCGGGTTTTAGGAAATCCCACTCCACTTTCACTTCCCTCCTCAGACTCACTGACTCCATCCTGACAGGTATGGACAAAGGTCACATCACGTCTGCCATTTTCATTGACCTAGCTAAGGCTTTCGACACAGTCTCACATGCCCTTCTCCTGTCTAAACTCTCCAACGCAGGTCTTTCCAGTGCAGCCATCAGCTGGTTCAAATCATACCTGGCAGACAGGTACCAGTCAGTAAGAATTGGTGCCTCCACCTCCAACCCCCTCCCTGTCACCATTGGTGTCCCCCAAGGCTCTGTCCTTGGCCCAATCTTGTTCTCCATTTTCCTCAATGACCTGCCATCAACCTGTCCGCATATATCCATTCACATGTACGCAGACGATACAGTACTGTATACCTCAGGCCACTCCCCACTGGAAGTAACGTCCAGACTCCGACAAGATTTCACTGAAGTTCAGCTCTGGTTTCACACAAATCAACTTATTCTCAATGCCAAGAAAACTGTCTCCTTAACCTTCTGCATGAGACAGAGACTCTCCCAACTCCCTGCCTCCCCCACCTTCAAAACCCTTGATGGGACCCCTTTAGAAGTTTGTACCTCCTTCAGATACTTAGGGGTCTGGCTGGACCAACACCTTAACTTTTCTACTCACATCAAAGCAACCCACAAAAAACTGCACCCCAGGCTGGGCGCATTATACCGGAACCGTAGCTGCATTCCTCTGCCATCCTGCAAAGAAATACTGCAGAAAATGATCCTCCCTATTTCTGACTATGGGGACGTAGTATACAGTGCTGCCCCTAAGTCCACCATGGCTAGACTGGATTCTCTTTTCAACTCCTTCTGTCATTTCGCGTTGGTCTGTCCACCCTCCACTGCGAACTCTACCGGTCCCTTAACCTCTCCTCACTTTTCGACAGGCGCCAGTACCACTGTAACAGACTCACAGCCAAATTCTGGGCCCAGTTATTGCCCTCCTACCTTGCCTCTACCCTAACTGCTCAAACACCATCTACATACTCACTCAGGAATTTCATCTCCCTGCTCCTTCAAGTCCCGTACATGGCGACCTCTGCCGGCCAGTCAGCTTTTAGAGCCCGACTACCAAAACTGTGGAACTCCCTTCTTGAGGACATCTGGCACGCCCCCTCCTCTCAGCAACAAATTTCCCTCCTTAAAGGGCAAGCCTCCACCAACTGCTCATGCTGCCTAGACTCACACTAGAATGGGCCAGCTCACCAGCTGCTACAATTATGGTTCACTCGAAATGTTTAACTCTGTCCCAGTTAGTTGTCACTGCACTTTCTACTAATTACTGCCTGTTGCTTGCTGTGTACATACTGTTTATATTCCTGTATATATCTTTTGTATATAATCTGTAAAATTTCGATGTTCTGTATTTTGTATCTCTGTATTTCATATGTATGTATCATCCCATCCCCAACAACTCCCAGAATGCTTCTGGAATTGAGCGGTAGTCTGCTCAATATGCCTTTCCTGGTAAAACTTTTAATTAAATAAATAAATAAATGGTGAACATTCTAGTATAATGAGGGTGGTGAGTGGTGTTCCTCAGGGGTCAGTACTGGGACCAATCCTTTTTAACATATATATCAGTGATATATCAGTGGGACTTGATGGGAAAGTGTATCTTTCTGCAGATGATGCAAAGTTATATAATAGGATTGACAAAGCAGTAGGGGTTGAGGCCATAAGGAGAGATCTGAATACCCTAGAGAAGTGGTCAGACATTTGGCAGCTGAGGTTCAATGCTAAGAAGTGTGCAGTGATGCATGTGGGGTGTAAAAATCCACTGGTTGAGTACTCACTGGGGGAGAACTGATAAAGCAAACAGAACAGGAAAGGGACCTGGGGATTATAGTCTCAAACAACCTTAAGGTAGGAGATCAACATAGTACGGCAGTAGGCAAAGCTAACAGAATGATGGCATGCATACGAAGGGTTATAACAAGTAGGAAGAGGGAGGGGTTGATGCCTTTATATAAGACCATGGTCAGACTGCACCTGGAGTATGGGATACAGTTCTGGAGGCCTCATTTAAGAAAGGATATAGATGGGCTGGAGAGGTTTAAGAGATAGGCAACAAAGACGGTGCAAGATATGCAAGAAAAAACATACAAGACTAGATGGGGAGACTTAAATGTATACCTACTAGAGGTTAGAAGAGATAGAGGTGACATGATAGAGACTTTTATGCATATGAAGGGAATAAATAAAGTGAATGAAGGTAGCTTATTCAAAAAGAAAGAAGGAGTTAAAACAAGGGGTCAGAATTTGCTAGCTGCATAGCCAAACAGACTTGGTAGACCGTAAGGCCTTTTTCTGATGTCGTTTTTCATTTGTTTGTAAGATTGGAAGGGGGGAAGATTTAAGAACAATGTAAGGAGATGTTATTTCACTAAGAGGGTGCTAGAACCCTGGAACAGATTACCTAATGAGATGGTAGGTGCAGAAGCAGTGGAGGAATTCAAGTGGGCATGGGACAGACACAAGGGATTGACTAGTGGGCAGAGGAAAATATCCCTGGGAAGTGGAGACAAGTAAAGACAGGCGGGAATTGAGCAGACTAGATGGACCAGGATGGTCCTTTTCTGCTGACATATTACTATGATACGATGATATTATGATAGAAACATAGTAGCTTTTACAGAGATCTGGTGCAATGAAAATCAGAACTGGAATGTAGCCATACCAAGGTATGCTCTATTCAGGAGGAACAGAGTAGGAAAAAAGGTAGGAGGGGTTTCTCTTTATGTGAGGGAGAACATATAGGCCATGGAAATATGGGGGGGACAGGGAGAAGTGGAGGTACTCTGGGTCACCCTGGAGATGGGGAGGGGCACTATTCGAACAGATGATCCATAGACTTCCAGCTCAGGGAGAGAAGGGACATAAGGATATGACAGAAGAAATCCATGGGGTGGATAATAAGAGTGAGGTATTGCTGGTGGGATACTTCAATCTATCGGATGTGGATTGGAGCCTCCCTGCTGCAGCAACAGTTAGAATTATGGAAATCCTAGGCTGTCTACAGGGAATGTTCCTCAGGCAACTAGTTATAGAACTCACTCATGAGGGGATGATACTGGACCTGGTACTGTCAAACAAGGACAGTGTCACTGACATTACAATGGGAAGCCACCTGGGGACCAGAGATCATCATTCGGTGTAGTTCAACGTAAGTAACAGACCAGAATCTAACCATACCAAAACGAGGGTCCTGGACTTCAGGAAGGCCGATTTCAAGAAAATGGGGGAGTGCCTCAAGGAAGCCATAGCAGGAATAGGGAAAATGGATAGGGTAGAGGAAAACTGGGCAAAAGGAAGGCCATTGAGATGGCAACTAACCTCTGTGTCAGGCAGATTAAAAAGAGCAAGAGAGAAAAAATAGACCACCATGGTGCTTTGAGGAAGTGGCAGAGAAAGCATACCACACTCATTCATTCAAGCACTCAGTTGGGCCGCCAGCCATGGAGGTGACTGGAGAGCTATGCCGGTGACCCAATCAGGGTACTGGAGGGGGGGCTAGGTGGGTGCTGCTATCTAGTGATGGGGGGGGTCCACTAGACACCAGGGAGATGAGGGTGATTTTTTTTAATTAAACAAATGGAAGGGGCAGGGTAACTTGGGGGGGTTGCTTGTTTAATGTAATTACAGCCAGCGATCAGCCAGGGGTGGGGGGACCACAAAACACCATGGAGTGGAGGGTGAATTTTTTTTTTTAAATAAAACAAATGGGAGGGCAGAGTAACTTGTGTGTAGGGTTCAATTTGTCGACTTGTGGTGGTTGGTGGCGGCAGGCGAAACTGCGAAATTTTGCCACGATTTTGTGTAACATTTCTCCTGGCAAAATTGCCAATCTCACTGCAATTTTGCCAGCAAAATTTAATTTCGCTGCATCTCTACCCACAAGTTCCCAATTGAATCCTAATTTAAAAAAAAACAAGTTAAAGGAAAACAAAGCCAAGCCCTGAGTCCACTACTTCTCAGGTCCCCTGGTTGGCAGCATGATAATGCGAGTGTGTGCGGAGTTCAGAAGTGCCATGCTGACTCCTCACACTGCCTAGTTTCTCGAAACAATAGCCACATTTGGATGCCTAAGTAGGAAAAGAAAATCAAAAAAGAAAACAAATACATATAAATAAAGCCGAACTGTGAGCTAGTACTCTACAGTATCCATT
Organism: Neoceratodus forsteri; assembly: GCA_016271365.2. Classification (NCBI taxonomy): domain Eukaryota; kingdom Metazoa; phylum Chordata; order Ceratodontiformes; family Ceratodontidae; genus Neoceratodus; species Neoceratodus forsteri. The sequence goes on along the minus strand of CM057451.1, from coordinate 807,580,735 downwards.
AAAAAACAGTCACCCAGGGGTGTCACACACCTTATCTTCACTTGCAGCCATCCTGTACTCCACATACCAAATCAATGATCGAAGGATTTGAATCTCAATATACTTTCTCCCGGCAGAAACCAAGACTTTCTCATGCTCTGCTGAGAGAAACGTGAACACTGAGAAACCGAGGGGGTGGGGGAAGGCCCACACTGTAACAAAGAGACAGAGCTATCAAAAGGAAGGGAGCACAGTAGGAGCTCCAACTGGATACAGGACAACCATATAGCTTCACTGCCACCTGCTGGACAATGGAAACTATGGATTCCTTTTTCAATAGGTATACCCCTAACAAAACCAAAAAAAAGTATTTAAATTTTTTTTTCCACATTTTCTTTTTTTAAAATAAATGAGTCATTGTATAATAGCAATAAGGCACTCCAGGTGTGTTATTGTGCAATAATGTCACTTCTTGGGTATTGAACGCACTCGGCCTGTGGCCTTGTGCTTCAACCACCCAAGACGTGACATTATTACAGAATAACATACCCATGTCATGCCTTATTGATTAATTGAAGAAGAAAAGGGATGCTAGTCATATCCATTTGGGATGCTGGGTCTGATGGCCACCACAGATCTTTAGCCTGAGCCTTTAAAGAGTTCCTGATGCTATTGTGACAACTTAAAAAAAAATTATTTATACACAATTCAGCTTATATTTAATATTTTTTCTGTAATTTTCAACCTTACTTCTTTATTACTGAAGATATTTACATACAAACAGGATCACTGCACTATCTATTCTGGCTGCTTGCCTGCACCTGTCATCACAATTCTGTTTGTAGCATCAAAATCTGTTGCTGTTAAGATCATTATGATGCCATAAACAGGGGATTATGATGTCACTTGCATGACATCAGAAAGAGCAGATAAGGGGCTGAATGCTCAAAGCCCTTAGAATGACACAAGATGCCTGCATCAAACATAAATGACGCAAGTGGCACCTTGCATCAAAAATTGTACCCTGAGCTATTCTAAAAAGCAGCCTGTATCAAATGCAAGCTGCATGTGACAAAGGGGCTTGTACCAGCCTTGTGCCACAGAATGGACTGTTTCTTGGTGCAAGAGGGTTTGCGGCAGAAACAGGCTGCCACATGCCCTAAACTGGTATTCTCAAAACCCTCCTAGAGGGCAGTGGCCTAAGTACTGTTAGAGCAGCCAAAGGCTGCTCTAAGGATACATAGAAATCCTCTGGAAGGGTGTGCTGATGTGCCTTCTCCCCCAGCCCTGATTCCTGCATAAATAACATTAATAATGTCCCTGCTAGTCTAGCACCCCCTTCCCATCCCCAATCCCAGTTATAATATTAAAAATAAAATCCCTGGTAGTCTAGTGGCTCCCCAGCCCTGATCCCAGTTAAGATATTAAAAATTAAATCCCTGGTGGTCTAGCAGATCCCCAATCAGCTCTGATCTCAGTTGGTACTAATAAAACATAATATCTGGTGGTCTAGCAGGCCCCCCAAGCCCTGACCCCCTGCTATGTATACTCCAACAGCCCTGGCAATCTAGTGCCTCCCCACCCACTCCCCGCCCTGGCAGATAGTGTCTCACCACCCCGCTCCCCCTCCCCAATCTGAAACAGAGCCAGTGACTGACACAGACCTCCTCGCTCCACCGCATCTGGCCAGTGGCTGAGCTGTCAATAAGTAGTGCGTACTGTATACTGTATAGAATATGCATACCTTATTGATAGCTCAGTCAGTGGTTGGATGCAGTGGTGTGAGGAAAGCTGTGCCAGTCACCGGCTCTGTTTCAGGTTGAGGGCAGAGGGGTGGTAGGGCATTGTCTGCCAGGGCAGAGGTGGGTATGGGGCCACTAGATCACCAGGGCTGTTGACGTATACATGCCAGGGGATCAGGGCTTTGGGAGGTCCACTAGACCACCAGGGATTATGTTTTATTAGTACTGACTGGGAACAGTACCAATCAGGGGTCCACTAGACCACCAAAGATTTTATTCTTAATATCTTAACTGGGATAGGACTGGGGGGGGGCCTGGCAGCTAGACTACCAGGGACATTAATTTCTTTTATTTATATAGGGATCGGGGCTGATCGAAGGTCTGCTAGACCACCAGGGATTTCATTTTTAATATCCTAACAAGGATTGGGGCTGGGGGGGGCACTAGACTACCAAGGACATTAATTACTTTTATTGATATAGGGACTGAGGCTAATCAGAGTTCCAGTGGACTACCAGAGATTTTTTCATTAATATCTTCACTGGGGTCAGGGCTGGGAGCTGTGGTGACAGCCACCAGAGACTGCTGTCGGTGATGTTATTGCCACATGGCTGCCCCATGGCTTGCAGCACACGTTCACTATGCACCGTCTGTTTGGTGCATGACCAAGATTGCCACAAGCCATGGGACTTAGTCACCGGGACCCTACACGATAGATAATTGGGTGCAGAGTCCCTGGTGCATTGGCAATTGGCACAAGCCACCATTGACATCGCTTGCACGGACTTTTGAGAATCGAGCCCAAAGTCTAAGGGACAGTAATACTCTTTCACACAACTGTCCTCAGTAATAAAGAAAAAAGAGAAAGAATTATAGAAAATATATGAACTTTAAACTTAATTGTGTTTAAATCTCACATTTGTTTTAAGTTTTTCTAACGGTGTCAGAGGCTCTTTAAATTTAATGCACAGTGCTGCCAAGGACATTCACTTTCTAGGCCTAACTATCCATCTATTGCTAAATAGTACAGGAGAGGACAGAGCTGTGACTTACTCACAGTTCAGTTGCAATTATTGTCACTGGTGCTCTCCATCAAGACTGGCATCATGCAGACAGATCTTCCTCCACCTTGCTCCAGAATGGTTCAGCTGTGCAGTTCTAAAAGTGCTGGGTCTCTGGTGCTTTCACCCCAATAGGGCATCTTGTTGATCTTTGCTTCTCAATCCTTTTGATGACTTTGCCTCTTAGATCTTCTGATGCTCTTGCAAATGTTTAGGTATTTTGGGTGCAGCTGTGCTGCAGAGGCACTGGTTACTTACCCCCCCCCGCATGGTAATGTCACACCCTCTGGGATCAGATACCACCCACCCACTGCCAGTGAAAGCGGACATGGATACACTGCAGTAACTACAGAGAGTAACTGTTCAGGATGGATTTACCTCTGTCCTGTTGGGACATGTTTGACAACCTGTATCTCATCAGGCAATGGCTCCACAAACTCTGAGCGTACAGGGTTCTTTTTTTTTTAAGTCTTTGGTAACAAGGTAAGGCCCACTAGGCACAAGTGCCTGTTTTCAGGGGCGACCTGGGAGCACTGGGCTGTTAAGTAATTTGTGCAGAGTCACACAGTATGCAAGTGAAGGTTGTGAGAATCAAACCAAGGTCAATTGATTCTGGGTGGGGCTTTTATCACTGTGTTGTCTTAGGCAAACTACACAGAGAGAAGCCAGTCAGAAAAGACTTTCCTGCTCCTGTTGGAAGCTGAGAAACTTGCTATACTGCAGAGAACAAACTAGAACACATTTGAGGAACTGGGAACCTGATAAAACATAATATTGTTGGGGACTAGTTAGGAAGGTAAGCTACACTTTCTACAGAAAGTTTCATTATTTTTTTATTGGCATTAAGAATTGCAGGATTCCATTAAAGTGTAATAATTTTATAACAAGAGGGGGTGAAATACAACTGAAGTTGCTTGATTTCTGTGCTAGACACATAGGATTTGGAAGGATATTTGTGCAATATTTTAGAAGTTACCTGCTGGCTGAACAGTGAGTTTGTTTTTATCCCTGGACTCAGTAGAGTGGTTTGTGTAGGAGCAGTGGTCTAGTAAATCGGGGTGTTGGTTGACTTACTATAAAGGGCAGTACTCACCAGGGTGGTGGAGCAGTAGTGTATTTGATTGTTTCTAACAGTCACCAGTGGTTGTGGCCTACCCACCCCACCCCCGCCCACCTTAGGTGTGGCATTTCCTATAGTCAAGGTTCTGACATCACTTCCTCAACAGGACTTGGGGCAGAACTGTCATATTCTTAATTACCCAGCACAGTGCATTAAGGGTAAGTACACACACAAAAAAAAACATTATACATTACTCATTGTATATTATAAGGAAGAGGGACATGTGAGGAATGGTGCAATGCACTGGCTGTGGGGCAGCAATTTTCTGGGAGACATTCTGGAACTTGCGTTGCTGTCCTATTTGCAGGCTCTGAGGGAGAAGGTTGCCCACTTCCAGGCTGAACTGGCACAAACTAAGGAGGCCTCCCCCACCCAAAGAGCACCAGTTTCACAACCACTGCCTCAGAAGTTGCCATGTGTGAAGAGCAGATGGACCACAGTAGGTTCTGGGAGGGTGAGGGTGGTGGAACAGAGGTGTAGCCCCCAAGTTGCACCTCTACACAAATCATATGTCAGTCTGGCAAATCAAGATTCCTCTATGATGACACCCTCATTGGAGACCAAGAAGAATGCTGGGGATATCCACAAGGGAGACTCACAAAAGAGTGGCAAGAGACACCAGAGGGGAAAGAAACAGCTTCTGAAAGGGGACTCAATTGTTAAGGGTGTAGACCTGGGGAAGGGAGAGGAGAGGGAAGTAAGGTAGCTGCCTGGTGCCATGGCTTGGAGGTACAAAAAGCAAATCCTCAGGATTGCTGAAGCAGCATCACAGGAGAGGAAACTAGATATCATTGTCCACCTCGGGACAAATGACCTAGCTAGGCATGAGATCAGTGCAGTGCAGGATGAATTTGTGGAGTTGGGGAAGGGCCTCAGACAGGTAGCAAGCACGTAACCTTCTCAGAGGTGCTGCCAGTCTATGGCAGAGGTGAGGCTAGGGTACTGCACACCATGCAGTTTAATGACTGGTTGCAAAACTGGTGCAGAGCGCAGGGCTTTGGCATCATTGGGGACTGGGGGTCCACTTGGAGAGATGAAGGTCTATACTGGCATCATGGTCTGCATCTGTCCAGGAAGGGAAACACGCTCCTAGGTGACAGGTTTAAAGGCTTCCTTGGCAAGCTTTTAAACTAGCCAAGTGGGGAGGTGCTGATAGGAAACAGGAAAGTTCAAGCCTCCCCCCACAAAACATGGCAGGTAGTAGGGTAAACACTGAGGTACAGAGCTCGACAGAGTGCAGGACAGGGGTAAATGGAAAAATGGACAAGGGCAATAAGAGCAGGGATGGGGTAAAAAAGAATAAAGCCAACATAAAATGGAGGGCAATGAGTACCAATGCCCGTAGTCTGGGAAACAAGCTTCCAGAGCTAGTAGCCCTGATGGAAGAGGAACACTTGGATATTGTGGCAGTCACAGAAACATGGTACACGGAGAACCATGACTGGGATGTCAACATACCAGGGTACACAATCTACAGAAGGGACAGGAGGGTAAAGAGGAGGTGGAGTAGCTCTCACATAAGGAAGGGATCAAAGCTACAGAACTGAAAAGTAAAGGGGAGGACAAGAGGAACTCTGGAGCCACCTTGGAGACAGGGAATGGCATCACAATCGCATAGGGGTTGTATACAGACACCCGTCTCAAGGGGAGGAAATGGACAAGAAAATGATAGAGGGCATTCTCAAAATGGCTGAAAAAGGGGAGATACTGTTGATGGGGGACCTGAATATGCCAGATGTTAACTGGGCAACATGGACTGCAGCTACATCCAAGAGCAGGGTCATTCTCGATGCCCTACAGGGGGCATGCCTTAGACAGCTAGTGGTGGAACCCACTCAGGACGGAGCAATATTAGACCTGGTACTCTCAAATGGAGAGAGGGTCACAAATTTAGAAGTCAGTAGACATCTGGGAACAAGCGACCACTGCACAGTGTGCTTCACAATAAATACAACCATGGAGACAAACCATATAAAGACAAGGATACTGGACTTTAGAAGGGCTGAATTTGGCATAATGGGTGAATACATAAGGAATGCATTAGCAAATGACCAGAAAGGAGGGGTGGAAGAACAATGGAGAAAAATCAAAACTGCCATCATGGAGGCAACAAGCCTTTGTGTGAAACAAATAAAGAAAACAAAGCAGAATAAAAAACACATTATGGTTCTCAAAACAGGTGTCAGGGAAGGTTAAGGAGAAAAAGGCTGCATTCAAAAAGTATAAGGAATCTCAGACGGAGCACGACAGGGAACTGTATCAATTAAAACAGAAAGAAGTGGGGAAGGCAGTCAGAAAAGCAAAGGCCCAAACCGAGGAAAAGATAGCCAACTCAGTTAAGAAGGGGGATGAAACCTTTTATAGGTACATTAGGGAGCATAGAAAGGTTAAGGGAGGGATAGTGAAGATTAATAAAGGAGAGGGGAGGAGGGCAGAGGGAGACAGTGAAAAGGCAGAGATACTGAATGAATGCTTTTGCTCAGTATTCACAAAAGAAGAAGAGGAGGAGTTACCTAAACCAAACAGTAGAAGCACTCTGGATAGTGGGGTTGATGCCAGTCCATTTACAGAAGAAAGAATACTGAAAGAACTCCTAAAACTCAAGGTGGACGAAGCAATGGGGCCTGATGGGATTCACCCTAGAATCCTAAAAGAGCTAAGGGAGGACCTAGTGACACCACTGACCACACTTTTTAACAAATCATGGGAAGATGGGGTGGTACCTGAGGACTGGAGGAGGGCAAATGTGATTCCTCTTCACAAAAATGGAAGCAAGGCAGAAGCAGGAAACTACAGACCTGTTAGTTTGACCTCAGTGGTGGGGAAAATGATGAAATCACTTCTGAAAGAAAGAATTGTTAAGTACCTAGAGGTCAGTGGAGCACAGGACCCAAAGCAGCATGGATTCACAGCAGGAAGGTCATGTCAGATGAATCTAATCAATTTCTTTGACTGGGTGACCAAAGTAATAGACCAGGGAGGGGCTGTGGATATGGCCTACCTAGACTTTAGCAAGGCATTTGACACAGTCCCGCACAAAAGATTAACAATCAAGTTAACCAGCCTGGGAGTGGGTCCCAGGGTGGTAGCCTGGGTAGCAAACTGCCTGCACAACAGGGCACAGAAGGTAATAGTGAACGGAACACATTCTGAAGAAAGGGGGGTTACTAGTGGAGTACCTCAGGGCTCAGTACTGGGTCCAGTCCTCTTTAACATCTTTATAGGTGACACTGCAGAGGGTCTGGAAGGAAAGGTATGCTTCTTTGCAGATGACACAAAGATCTGTAACAGAGTTAATACACAAGGGGGGGTAGAAAGGATGAGAAGGGACTTGGCAAGGTTGGAGGAATGGTCAGACATATGGAAACTTAGATTCATTGCAAAGAAGTCAAAGTGATGCACCTGGGAAATAAAAATCCAGGAGAAGAGTACGCAATAGCAGGGGAGGTACTAACAACAACAATAATGGAAAGGGATCTGGGTGTAGTCATATCAGATGACCTAAAGGTGGGCAAGGTAATGGGGCCTGATGGGATTCATCCCATAATTTTAATAGAACTAAGGGTAGAACTAGTGACACCACTGACAACCCTCTTTAACAAATCATGGGAGGATGGGGTGGTGCCTGAGGACTGGAGGAGGGCCGATGTGATTCCCCTTCACAAAAGTGGGAGCAGGGCAGAAACGGGAAACTATAGACCAGTTAGTTTAACCTCAGTGATAGGGAAAATGATGGAATCACTTCTGAAGGAAAGAACTGTCGAGTACCTAGAGGCCAGAGTGGCACAGAACCCAAGGCAGCATGGATTCACAGCAGGAAAGTCATGCCAGATGAATCTAATAGATTTCCTTGACTGGGTGACCAAAGTAGTAGATCAGGGAGGGGCTGTGGACATGGCCTACCTAGACTTTAGCAAGGCATTTGACTCAGTCCCACACAAAAGATTAATATACAAGATGGCCAGCCTGGGAGTGGGTCCCAAGATGATAGCCTGGGTAAAGAATTGGCTGGAGAATAGAACACAGAGGGTAATAGTAAATGGAGTCCACTCTGAAGAAAGGGGGGTTACTAGTGGGGTGCCGCAGGGTTCAGTATTAGCACCGGTCCTCTTCAATGTCTTTGTAAGCGACATTGCAGAGGGACTGGAAGGAAAAGCATGTCTCTTTGCAGATGACACAACGATCTGCAACAGAGTTGATGTACAGGGTGGGGTGGAAAGGATGAGAAGGGACTTGGCAAGGTTAGAGGAATGGTCAAATGTATGGCAGCTTAGATTTAATGCTAAGAAGTGCAAGGTGATGCACCTGGGAAACAAAAACCCAGGGGAAGAGTACACAATGGGGGGTGAGATACTAACAACAATAAAAATGGAAAGGGACCCGGGGGTAGTCATATCAGATGACCTAAAGGTGGGCAAGCAATGTGAGAGGGCAGTAAGGAGGGTTGGGGATACTGGGATGCATAGGGAGAGGCATCACCAGTAGAAACAGGAAGTTGTTATCCTCTGTACAGACAACTGGTGAGACCCCATCTGGAGTACTGTGTGCAGTTCTGGAGACCCAATCTCCACAAGGACATAGACAAGATGGAAGCTGTCCAGAAGAGGGCAACTAAAATGGTGCAGGGTCTGCACCAGAAGACATATGAAGAGAGACTAAAGGAGCTTAATATGTACAGCCTCGAGGAAAGGAGGGAACAGGGGGCACATGATAGAAATGTTCAAGTACCTCAAGGGAATCAACAAAGTCCAAGAGAGTAGCATCTTTCAAAAAAAGAGATGTGCAAGAACAAGGGGGCACAATGTGAAGATGGGGGTGGCTCAGAAGTAATGTAAGGAAGTATTTTTTCACAGAGAGGGTTGTGGATGCATGGAATGGCCTTCCAGAGGAGGTTGTGGGGTCAAAAGCAGTGATTGAATTCAAGCATGCATGGGACAGCCATAAGGCAATTCTAAGGGGTGGGGGCAGAAAGAAGTAGGCTGCTGGTTAACTAGGATATGCAGCTTATCCATTAGGTAGGGAAATGGGCAGACTGGGTGGGCCAAGTGGTCCTTATCTGCCATCAGATTCTATGTTTCTATGTTTCTAAGCAATGTGAGAAGTCAGTAAGGAGAGCCAGGGGGATACTGGGATGCATAGGGAGGGGCATCACAAGTAGAAAAAGGGAAGTGGTTATCCCTCTATACAGACAGTTGGTGAGACCCCATCTGGAGTACTGTGTGCAGTTTTGGAGACCTCATCTACGCAAGGACGTAGACAGGATGGAAGCAGTCCAGAGGAGGGCAACTAAAATGGTGCAGGGTCTACATCAGAAACCATATGAAGAGAGACTGAGAGCTTAATATGTATACTCTTGATGAAAGGTGGGACAGGAGGGTCATGATAGAAACTTTTAAGTACCTCAAGGGAATCTACAAAGTCCAGGAGGGTAGCGTCTTTCAGAAAAAGAGATGTGTAAGAATAAGGGGGCACAATTTAAAGTTAGAGCGGGGATGGCTCAGGGGTAATGTGAGGAAATTCTTTTTCATGGAGAGAGTGGTGGACGCATGGTACCGCCTTCCTGGAGAGGGTGTGCGGTCTAAAACAGTGGGGGAATTCAAACATGCATGGGACAGACATAAGGCAATTATAGTGGGGGGTTGCAGGAAGTAGGCTGTTGGTTAACTAGAATTTGCAGCTTATCCAATAGGTGGGTAGGGAAATGGGCAGACTGGGTGGACCAAGTGGTCCTTATCTGCCGTCAAAGTCTATGTTTCTATGTTTCTATGGTCTGCTAGATGTACCAAGCTCGTTCATAGCTCGTTACTCTAACATCTAGGCTATACTGCCAGCCCTGTGTATCTCTGCTGGACACATTAACGTCAACAAGTTAAACCCAGACTTACTCATGCATTTTAGATACATTTGATACTATAAATGCTTTTTAAGGAAGCTGCTGTTTTGTGGTCATAAACACACTTAAATTAAAACCAGCCCTCCCCACAACACAGCACATTAATATACTGCCTAGGCAAGACCTGTATATTTTAAATTGTCTTTTCCTAGTTTTCAGTTGAAAAATGAGTAAGTGTGGTGTCGCTGACAAGGTCACCCTACTCTCCACATCCTACACTGTCCCAAATTCTCAGATACTCATTATGATTTGCAGTACGCCAGTACTGTACCCTCTGTTACTGAAACAGCCCTCTGGAGTTTTTCTTCCTGTACAAGATTTACTTCAGAGCTCCTGCTGAGCTGAGCCGCTAGATCGTTCTCTTTGTTATCAATATAGCCCTCTCCCTCTGAGCTTCTGTCTGACATGTATGTACCTCATCAAAAAGGAATCATCTGTGCAAGCAACTGAGAAACAAGTTCAACTCAGGTGTACTTAAAATTTGTAATAAATTTGATAGCAATAACACTTCTAGGGAGGCTGCTGGTTTGCAGTCATGCATACACGTAAAGGCGATAGGAAACAGTTCCTTTACTCCTCTAAGGCCCTCCTTTACCCTTTTAGTGTCTATCCAATATTCTGATTTTTTTTACCTTTTTTTGTTAAATTAATAATCTATTTTTGTTGCCTTTGTAACTACCCTGAATCCCTTTCTCCTCAACAGTTGCTGTTTTCTCTTTTCATGCTGCCTGAACATTTTATGACATCAACACCAGCATTCCGGGCCATTTCTGATGACTAGCATGGAACAGAGTTATTGATGTCATAGAATGTCTCAGAAATATGATAAGAAAGCTGGCCTGTTGGTAGTGGTACTGCTCCTGATGCCGGCAACCCATGTTCAAGAATGAACGCCAGGGGCCCACTGGGGGGAGGAGGATCTAACATCCAGGAGGGATCCTCCTCCAGGGAGAAAGGGTTGCTGGCTCCACTGTATCACTGCCACCTGGTTGACCACAGGTGGTAGTGCAGTCGGAAAAGCCAGTGGGAGGGACAGAAGCTGGTGGACGCTCTGCACTGTGCACAGTCGCATGCATGCACATGCGCACTCCCAATGCCAGCGTACAAGCAGGAGGGGACCCATAAAAATGAAAAAAACAGAGGTAATGGGGTAATGTTGTCACATACCAAAACAGCACGGTACAATATTGCACTCTTAAAATTGCGACCAAAAAAGGAATATAGTGGAATACTTGTTTTCTGTGGGGGGCATTGCCCCCGCACCCCCTCATTAAGATAACTTCCTCGGGGGGGGGCAATTATGGGTCTTATGCTGTTACTGTTGCACGATTTTGCCCTGTGGCATTGCTGGCATGACATTTTGAACCAGTACAAAAACGGAGTCCAGCAGGATGAAGACTGGCTCCTCATGGGCCCAGCACTGGTAATATGGCACTGGTCTGGGTGGTGAGAGGCACGCTCCCCCAGCCCATAGCTCCCCATGGTAGGGACAGAGACAGGTGGAGGATGGAGTTGATAGTAAGTCAGGCGATGGGACTGGAGGAGCCGGTAAGAAGGTGGGCCAGGGCTGTAGAGGAGGAATAAAAACAAAAATTTGAAAAGAAAGAGCAGTAGCTGGTGAGGAGAGTGGAATTCTATACAGATCTGAGGGCACCCCAAAGCTACATTATTTATTTATTTAAAAAAAATAATCAAAGTATATCAGAATACATAAGTGGCATGGAAAGGAAAATGGAAATGCAGCTAACTATGTACAAATAATTTCCTATCTCCTTTCAATCAGTTTACTAGGAGAGGACCACCACTCTCCTTTAAATCATTAAACGCATTGAAGGAAAAACATTCAACAAAGGTTTACTCAAAGCTTTTACAACACACACACACACACACACACACACACACACACACACACACACACACACGTGTTGCCCAGACAAGGACTGGCTATTTCATTTGTCTTTTCTGATTTTTTTTTTTTTTTGCTCGTACCTTAGTTAAACAAGTTGTCAATGACGAATGTTTGCTAGTGGGTATCATCATTGGAAATGCAGGAGTTAGATGCAAAATAGGAATAGCAGTGAAGTACTGAACTGCACGTCAACCCCACCTCCACCCTGTAGAGATGGACAGGCATTGGGGTAACTGTTTGGGTCATCACCCATGACAGTCATGCCATGTCACCTCACCCTATTCTGCAGACACCAACACATGTTGAGGTGTGCCTTAGGTGTTTGGCTTTACAGTCACCCCATTCCATAAGGACATACACTGAAATAGGTGCAGCATAGGAGAATGGAGTGAAGTCTGGGGCCGAAGAGTTCAAGGTACACCTCGATGCCTATTAGTGGCTGTGGGGTAGGGACGGAATGGCATAAGAAGTACAGTCGGCAATCCAAAGGCACACCCCGATGCCTGTCAGTCTGTACAGTGTAGGACATTATGGTTAGAAACCCTAACGCCTAGGGCTTTTGTTGGTATTTGCACTACAAATTTTCAACATGGCCTTTTTGTGACCCCACCTCATGAAAGCATTTGGGACCTCTTCTCATGAAGAGTGACAGTGTGATTTTGTCAATGTGTCCTGAACATTGAGTTCCAACAGCGACAGTGCCATTCTGCACCACATGTACGAAAACACAGATCGGGTAGGATGTGAAGAATGACAGCTGTATCATCCATAGGGAGGTGTGAAGAGATGGCAATGTTGAAAATCTGAGATAGGAATATTAAAAATCCTCACACTTCCGAGCAAACGTGGAAACTGTGCAACGCATGCATGACACACAGTCATTTTATGGACTTTCGTCACCAAATTTTCAACATAGGCATTTTAGGACCTCTGCTCATGAACGGTGCCACTGTGATTTTCTTAATGTGTCCCGAACACTGATTTCCCACAGCAACCATGCTATTCTTGGCAGTGTCGGTGGCTCAGTAGGTAGCACACTCGCTGGGAGATCAGAGGGCTGTGGGTTCAATTCCTACATCTGGCACTTGGGTTAATATCCCAGTACTGACACTGCAGTGCAGCATGAGAGGGGTGCTGCACTTCTGAGGTGCCGTCTTTTGGATGAGATGTTAAACCAAGGTCCCAACTGCCTAGACTGGTGGTAATTCAGGTGAATGTTAAAGATCCCAAGGCACTTATCGAAAAGAGCCGGGGAATTTCCCCAATGTCTTGGCCAAATTTCCCTCATTCACTAAAAATACCACCAAAAGCTTAATCTGGTTCAAGGTCAGTTGGCATTCATCTGTATCCCCCTCCCCCGGGTCATGCCTAAAAATAGGCAGGATTTGTCTAGTGCACTTACCCGGTCAACAAAAACTAAATAAAATAAAATAAATTCTGTGCTGGAAGTGCAAAAACACATTTCAGCCAGGATGTGAAAAATGACAGCTGTACTGTTCATAAGGAAAAATGGCAATGTTGAAAATCTGGAGTGAAAATGTTACAAATGTGTGAAGTTACGAGCGTGTGTGGAAACTGCGCAATGCAGGCTCGTAACACAGTCATTTTACAGACATTCATCACTAAATTGTCAACGTAGGCATTTTAGGACCTCTGCTAATGAACAGTGTCACTGTGATTTTCTTAATGTGTCCCGAACACTGATTTCCCATAGTGACCGCACTATTCTGCGCCGGAAGTGCGAAAACACATTTCAGCCAGGATGTGAAAAATGCAGCTGTACTGTTCATAAGGAGGTGCAGAAAAATGGCAATGCTGAAAATCTGGAGTGAAAATATTGCAAATTTGCAAAGTTACGAGACTGCATAGCTACTGCGCAACGCATGCTCGTAAAACAGTCATTTCATGGATTTTTTCCACTAAATTTGCAACATAGACTTTTTGAGAGGCCACCTCATGAACACTGGAACTGTCGTTTTGTTAATCAGTCCCGAAAGACGATTCCATGCAGTGACTGCGAAATCACCTTTTAGGACCGAATAACGCCATGACAGTGGCTGAATTCATGAGAGGGGTCCCAATAACCCCATGCTACAAATTTGGTGCCAACATTCCCAAAAATGCCTGAGATATGCACCAAAGTTGAAAAAAACCCTATTTATGCCATTATACAGCTTACTCATTTCTTCAGTTCGCGGTCAGCTTTGAAGAGTCCAGACATGTTCCCAGTCCACGAAGATCATCGCATTGGGCTCCAGAGGTAAGTATGGGGTGGGGTGTGGGGAGGCAGAGTGTGCAGAGGGTGGGCACGGGTTGGGGGCTGGGCCACCAGACTCAACGAGGGACCGTTTTCTGATTTACAGGAACAAAAAAAAAAAGAAAAAAACATTGTGGGACTTTTTTTTTACTAGGGACATTTGGCACACTTGGGTGGACTCCCAGCGTGCCATCTGAGTGTTTTTTTTGGGGTGGGCTGTAGCCGACGGGGGGATTGGGCACCCCCGTCTGCACATACGTGGGGGCAAAAGCCAAGGGGGACTGGGCACCCCCTTGGCATAAAACCAACATTATTCCGATGGGGAGTTGGCTCCCATCTGCAAATTAGACTGGAAAGGGGGAATGAAGTCGACAGGGATTGCCCCCCCCGTTGGCAAACAAAAACTGTTTTGGGGCTGGCACATGATGCTGAGGAGGATTGGGCACCCCCTCGGCACTGGGGGCTATCTAATATTATTTGTGAACATGGCGGCGGCTTGCCACCACGTTCACAAACAATATTACACTAGGAAACATTCTGCCTGCAATGACGGGTCACTCCCTCATTGCAGCAGAAAGACTGACGCTGCAATGATGAGCCAGCCCCTAATTGCTGCTGCAAAAATGTTACAAGTTGGTGCCATTTTTTGAAGCCAGTGTTATCAGCACACTGTGCCTCTATTGGTCCACCAGTGCCAAGCCCCTGAATACTATGCCTCCATTGGCTGCCACACTGCCTCACCTCCACAACCCGCTTCTCTCTTAAGCTGCCACATAATGTTTCTTGCGCATATGTGCAAGCAAACATAAAAAGGGTAGTTGGTTACAAGCTTCAGCTGAAAATAATTAAGCTTGGCACCACTTGCAACTAAGGTTACCCAATTCACTATGTTTTATACCATTTTAAATGTTCAAATACTCACAATGAGTTGCACTCTAATGCTTTCTGTCTGCACAATTAAATCAAAAGAGTAAATGGAGGAGAGGAGGTACTGTGAGTCACCTTAGAGACTGGAAATGGCACCTTGATCTGCACAGGGGTTGTATACAGACCCCCATCTCATGGGAAGGGAATGGACAAGGATATGATAGAAGGCATCCTTAGGATGGCAGGAAAAGGGGAGATGTTGATGATAGGGGACCTGAATATGCCAGATGTTAGCCGGAGCACCTTTGCTGCAGCCACATCCAAGAGCAGGGCCATTTTCAATGCCCTACAGGGGGCATGCTTCAGACAGCTAGTGTTGGGACCCACTAGGGAGGAAGCAATCTTAGACCTCATACTCTCAAATGGGGACAGGGAGAGAATCTCAGATCTAGAAGTGGGTAGCCATCTGGAAACAAGTGACCACCAAACAGTGTGGTTCATGATAAACTCAGCTGCAGAGTTAAGCCATACAAAAGTGAGGGTACTGGACTTTAGGAGGGCTGACTTTATTAAAATGGGAGAGTGCCTCAGAAAAGCATTAGCAAACAGACAAGAAGGAGGGGTAGAGCAACAATGGGGAAACATGAAAACTGCCATTACAGAGGCAACAAGCCTTTGTGTGAAGCAAATAAACAAGCCAAAATGAAAGAAAAATCCATTATGGTTCTCAAAAGAGGTGGCGGGGAAGGTTAGGGAGAAAAAGATAGCATTTAGGAAGTATAAGGAAACACAGAAGGAGCAGGACAGAGAACTGTACCAGTTAAGGCAGAAGAAAGCAGGGAAGGCAGTCAGAATAGCAAAGGCCCAAACTGAGGAAAAGATAGCCAACTCGGTTAAGAAGAGAGATAAAACCTTTCATAGGTACATTAGAGAGTGTAGCAAGACAAAGGGAGGGATAGTGAGGCTGAATAGAATGGACGGTGGGTCGGCAAAGAGCGACAGTGAAAAAGCAGAGATACTGAATGAATACTTCTGCTCAGTATTCACAAAAGAGGAGTGGAAGTTACCTAATCCAATTAACAGAAGCACTCTGGTTGGGGGGGGGGGTGATCCCAGTCCATTCACAGAAGAAAGAGTTCTGAAATAACTCCTAAAACTGAAGGTGGACAAAGCAATGGGGCCTGACAGGATTCACCCCAGAATTCTAAAAGAATTAAGGGCAGAACTAGTGACACCATTAACTACCCATTTTAACAAATCATGGGAGGATGGTGTGGTGCTTGAGGACTGGAGGAGGGTGGATGTGATTCCCCTTCACAAACGTGGGAGCAAGACAAAGGCAGTAAAATTACAGACCTGTCAGTTTGACCTCTGTGGTAGGGAAAATGCTGGAATCACTTCTGAAGGAAAGAATTGTTGAGTACCTAGAGGCCAGTGGGGCATAGAACCCAAGGCAACATGGATTCACAGCAGGAAAGTCATGTCAGACGAATCTAATCAATTTCTTTGACTGGGTGACCAAAGTAGTAGACCAGGGAGGGGCTGTGGACATGGCCTACCTAGACTTTAGCAATGCATTTGACACAGTCCCACACAAAAGATTAATAAACAAATTAGCCAGCCTGGGAGTGGGTCCCAGGGTGATAGCCTGGGTAAAACACTGGCTAGACAACATCTTAATTTACCAGGCATAAATTGGACAACATTACGGACAAATACTACTATGGAATCACGATATCTAGAATTATGCTTGATAGCAAGAATGAACCAGTGGGTAAATGTCAATACTAGAGACAGTCACATATTAGATCTTGTGTTAAGTAACCTAGATGGTAATATAACATCTTGTAAGGTTATTCCCCCTCTTGGATCAAGTGACCACTCTATGGTTTACTTTTCCCTTGACACATTAACAGACACTATTGTAAGCAGGACTTGCAAATATGACTATAGTAAAGCTGATTTTAATAGTATGAGACCATATCTCAAAAACTGGAACTGGGTAGAGGAATTTCAAAACAAAACTCTTAACTCCATGTGGGATCTGCTGGTGGGTAAAATAAGCTTAGCTACCCAAACTTACTCCTTTAGTAAAGAGAACGGATGGCACCACCAAGATCAAACCCAAATGGATGTCAAAACACATACTGAAACTGATAAAGAAAAAAAATAGGGCATTTTATAAGGCCAAAAGATCGTGAAACAACATTTGCTGGAAAACATATAAGGACCTTTTAAAAAAGTTAAAAAAATGTATTAAAGAAGCCAAACTAAAATATGAGTTAAGCCTAGCAACCAGAGTCCAGGATAACTATAAATCTTTATGCATATATTAATGACAAAAGGTGCTTGTAGACCTATTGGCCCACTACATGCAATGGATGGTAGTACAGTTACTGACCAGTCTCTTCTTGCCCAAATGTATAATGATTTCTTTATATCAGTCTTCAATAGTAAATCCTCCCCTAAATTAAAACATTTGCAAACTGTACTAGAAGTAGAATCACTGATAACAAGCGAAGACATACTTAAAAGGCTCCGCAAATTAGATCAGAATAAATCACAAGGTCCGGATGGAATACAGCCAAGAATAATTAAAGAACTGGCAGACCTCTTGGCTGGACCCCTGATGGTTATTTTTCAAACATCATTAAAAAAAGGGCTAGTGTTGGAGGCATGGAAACAAGCAAGAGTGGTTCCCATTTACAAGAAAGGGAGTAGACATGAGGTGTCCAACTATAGACCAATTAGCCTGACATCTGTCTTAGGAAAAATCTTTGAGGGTATTTTAAAAGATTATATTGTGGACCATGCCAAAAAAACAGATCTGGTAGACCCAGTACAGCATGGATTTACCACCGGAAGGTCCTGTCAGATCAACCTGTTGGAATTGTATGGAAAGGTTAGCAGGGCAATGGGTGAGGGACAGCCTGTGGATGTGGTGTATCTCGATTTTTTGAAGACTTTCGACAAGGTCTCCCATGGAGAACTTATTGAAGCATTAATACTACAGGACTTACCAGGAAAAATAACAAAATGGGTAGATGCATGGCTCACCTCTAGAAAGCAGTCAGTAAATGTAAATGGGACCAACTCAGCATGGGCGGAGGTGACTAGTGGGGTGCCCCAGGGCTCTGTCTTGGGGCCCTGCTTGTTTAATATATATATTGCCTCAATGAAAGTCAACAATGGAGTCTGGGTTTCTAAGTTTGCTGATGATACCAGGGTTGGGTTTCCTATTAATAACCAAAATGACGCCACAAAACTACAAGAAGCACTAAATATGCTGGAGTCCTGGGCATTAGATAAAAAACTGCTGTTTAATGTGGACAAATGTTGTGTTATGCACCTTGGGAAGGCAAATAAACAGATACCATATACACTTGGAGGACAAATATTAAATACTGTGGAACAACAGAGTGGCTTGGGTATTATGGTTACAAACGATCTATCACCTAAAATGCATTGCAATTCAGTTATTAAAAAATCAAGTGGTATTTTACACTGTATAAATAAACATATTACATCTAGAAGTAGGGATGTTCTTCTGCCCTTTATACATCATTGGTGAGGCAGATTTGGATTACTGTAGCAGTTTTGGTCACCCAGTGGAAGAACCGAGATAGTGGCACTTGAGAGAGTTCAGAGAAGAGCCACTCAAATATACAGGAGGTTTAAGGATCATGATTATCAAAAGAGGCTAAATATTCTGGGTTTATATTCCTTGGAATATAGGCATTTAAGGGGGATATGTGTTTAATCTATAAAGCCACTATCGATCCAGATTTATGGGAACTACTGGGTTTGAGGTACAGGGAATTGTCGGAATACTAGATCACACCTCTACAACTATATGTGGAATGTCCAAAAACCAAAAAGAGAAAATCCTGGCTCACGCTGAGAGTTACCAATATTTGGAAGAGGTTGCCATTAGAGGTGGTGGCTAGTGTAACTGTAAACGCATTTAAAAACAAACTAGATTGCTTCTTACTTAAGCATAATATTCAGGGTTATTAATAAATGGCGAGCAAAAGGACTAACGTCTATATAGCTCTGTACTTACCTATGAGACCTAAGAGACAACAGGACACAGAAGGTAATTGTAAATGGAGTCCACTCTGAAGAAAGGGATGTTACTAGTGGGGTACAGCAGGGTTCAGTATTGGGTCCAGTCCTTTTTAATGTCTTTATAAGTAATACTGCAGAGGGACTGGAAGTAAAAGTATGCCTCTTTGCAGATGACAGAAAGATTTGCAACAGGGTTGATACACAAGGCGGGTGAGGAAAGGACAAGAAGGGACTTGGCAAGGTTGGAGGAATGGTCAGAAGTGTGGAAGTTTGGATTCAATGTAAAGAAGCGCAAAATAATGTACCTTGGAAACAAAAACCCAGGAGAAGAGTACACAATGGGGGGGGGGTAGTAACAACAACAAAAATGGAAAGGGACCTGGGGATAATCATTTCAGATAACCTATATCAGAGGACCTAAAGGTGGGCAAGCAATGTGAGAAGGCAGGAGGGCTTGGGGGACACTGGGATGTATAAAGAGAGGCATCACCAGCAGAAAACAGGAAGTTATTATCCCTCTGTACAGACAGTTGGTGAGACCTTATCTGGAGTACTGCATCCTGTTCTGGAGACCCCATCTCCGCAAGGACATAGACAGGATGGAGGCTGTCCAGAGAAGGGTAACTAAAATGGTGCAGGGTCTGCAAGAGAAGCCATACGAGGAGAGACTAAAGGAGCTTAATATGTTTACTCTTGAGGAAAGGAGGGAAGGGGGTACATGATAGAAACTTTTAAGTACCTCAGTGGAGTCAACAAAGTCCAAGAGGGTAGCATCTTTCAGAAAAAGAGATGTGCAAGAACAAGGTGACACAATTTGAAGATAGAGGGAGGATGGCTCAGGGGGTGGTGGAGACATGGAACCGCCTTCCTGAGGAGGTTATGGGGTCTAAAACTGTGGGAGAATTCAAGAATGCATGGGACTGACATAAGGCAATTCTTATGGGGGGTAGGAAGAAATAGGCTGTTGGTTAACTAGGATCTGCAACTTATCCAGTAAGTAGGGAAATGGGCAGACTAGGTGGGCCAAGCAGTCCTTATCTGCTGTCAAAGTCTATGTTTTTATGTAGTGCCCCCCCAATATATGCTGCCCAGACTAGGCCTGTATATTTCAACAATCTTTTCCTAGTTTTCTAGCTCTTATTGTAGTTCAAAAGGAGTAGTTGGTTGTATGTTTCAGTTGAAAAATGAGTGATTGCAGCACCAATGATGAGATCACCCATTCACCATGTCCTAAGCTGTCCTAAATTCTCAAATACTCAATACATTGCCGTATTGGGCTTTCTCTATCATCAATACATCCTTCTTGAGTTTTTCTTACCCACATGGTCTTAAAGGCTTCTAGTGAGTTAAGGTATTGTGCTTTTCCCTCTGTTATCAACACTGCTCTCCGAGCCTCTGTTGGGAATGAATGCTTAAGTGTGAGTAAGAGCTCCTGCTCACCATACTCCCTATTTGGCATTCTGCATAATTCTTCTGTTGGCCAGCTTTTTATGTTTGCTTGCACGCATGTGCAAGAAACATAGTGCCATCATCCGAGTTATCAGAGGTGTGGCAGCCCTCTTCCAATTCAGTCAGTGTGTTTGCAGGCGCGGCCACAGTTCTCCAATGCCTGCTGGAGTTGTCTATGACAGCTCCAAAATGCAGTGGAGTACAGTTGAAAGGGGGAGCTATGCTTCAGTGAGCAGCGATAAGATATCGCCTGTTCATGCACGCTCCCCCTACACACACACACCCACACACTGAATGCTCGCCCCCCCCCACGCACACACTGTGTAGCCGACGGGGGTGCCCAATCCCCCATAGGCTGGGCTGCGCCCCCCCATGCAGAGTTACATATGCCACTCTGGGTGCCCACCCCAGCATGGCCACACATTGTATGGCCGACGGGTGCCCAATCCTCATCGGCTCCACTGTCCCCCCAGTACAGGGTGCCAAGCTGGTAGCCCACCCTAGCATGGCAACAGATGCTATTGGTGACGGGGTGCCCAACCCCGTCAGCTCCATGCCCCCACCAGTCGTTCTCCTTGTGCCACGCTGGAAGCCCACCTCAGCATGGCAAATATCCGCGTCACATTTAACAAAAAAAAAAACCTGAAATTTGAAAACCGTATCCCTCTCGCTGTCTCTGCTCCCACCCGCCCACCCACTGTGCACCCGCCTCCCCACACCCCACCCCATACTTCACTTCTGACTCCGCGTGACGATTTCGCTGGACGGAACACGCCTGCACTTTTCAAAGTCGACCGCGAACTGAGGAAATGCTGGTAAGCTGCATAGTGGATAGATAGGGTTTTTTCAACTTTGCTGCATATCTCAGCCATTTTTTGGAATTTTTGCACCAAATTTTCAACATGGGGCTTTTGCGACACCTTCTCATGAATGCTTTCACTGTCATGGGGTTAATCGGGCCGAAGGGTGATTTCGCAGTCACTGCGCGAAATCACCTTTTGGGACCGAGTAAGAAAATGACATTGCCACTGTTCATAAGGTGGGCTCTCAAAAAGCCTATGTTGAAAATTTGGTGGAAAAATTCCTAAAAATGACTGTTTTACCAGTGTGTGTTGCGCATTTCCTATGCACGCCCGTAAGTTCGCGAATTTTCAATATTTTCACTCCAGATTTTCAACATTGCCATTTTACCACACCTCTTTATGAGCAGTACAGCTGTCATTTTTCACACCTTGCCCAAAACGTGTTTCCGCCCATGTAGCGCACAATGACACAGTCGGTGTGCGAAATCAATGTATGGGACACATTAAGAAAATCACAGTGACACTGTTCATGAGCAGAGGTCTTAAAATGGCTATGTTGAAAAATTGGTGAAAAAAATTCCTAAAAATGACTGTTTTAGTAGCGTGCATTGCGCAGTTCCTATGCACGCTCGTAATTGTGCGAATTTTCTAGAATTTCACTCTAGATTTTCCACATTGCCATTTTATTACACTTCCTTATGAACAGTACAGCTGCCATTTTTCACATGTCGCCCAAAATGTGTTTCCGCACATGTAGCGCACAATGGTGCAGTCGGTGTGCGAAAGCAATGTTTGGGACAGATTAAGGAAATCACAGTTACACTGTTCATAAGCAGAGGTCTTAAAATGGCTATGTTGAAAATTTGGTGACAAAAGTCCATAAAATGACTGTGTTACGAGTGAGCATTGTGCAGTTTCCACGCACCATCGTAAGTTCATGACTTCGTAATATTTTCAGTCCAGATTTTCACCAGTGGCATTTTTCCACACTTCCTTATGAACAGTACAGCTGTCATTTTTCACAACATGGCCGAAATGTGTTTTCACACTTTCAGTGCAGAGATGCGTGGTCGCTGTGGGAAATCATTGTTCGGGACAGATAAAGAAAATCACAGTGGCACTGTTCATGATCGGAGGTCCCAAAATGCCTGTGTTGACAATCTGCTGTAAAAAATCCCCAACCTAATTACATTACAGGTGTGCAGTGCACAGTTTCTATGCACGCTCGTGACTTCACTAGTTTTTTTAATATGTTTACTGCAGATTTGCAACATTGCCATTTTTTACACCTCCCCATGAACAGTACACCTGTTATTTCTCACATTCTGTTCAGAATGTGTTTTTGCACATGTGGTGCTAAATGCCGTAGTTGCTGTGCATAAGCAGCTTTCCGCTAACAAACTGATATTGCCACTGTTCATGAGGTGGGGGTCACAAAAATACCATGTTGAAAATTTGGAGTGAAAATATCAACGAATGCCTGAGGTGTTAGGGTTTCCAACCATAACGCCCCACCCTGTAGAGAATGACAGGCATCAGGGGTGTGACTTGGGATTCTTGCCTGTAATGCTCATACCATTCCACACCCTGCAGCCAGTGAGAGGCATCGAGGTATGCCTTGGACTCTTCGGCCCCAAAGTTCACCCCATTCTCCTATACCGCACCCATCTCTCCCTATTTTCTGATGGAATGGGGTGCACATAAGGGCCAAAGACCCCAAGGCACACCGTGACACTTGTCAGTGTCTGCAGGGTAGGGTGTGGTGAAATGGCGTGGCTGTTTTGCCTGACGACCCAAAGGTACACCCCAATGCCTGTCACTCTCTGCAGGGTGGTGGTGGGGTTGGCTTCAGTTCAATACTTCACTGCCATTTCTATCATGCAGCTCTGTAACTTCTACACTACCAATGCCAATGCCAGCAAGCAAACATTCGGCATTGACAAATGCTTGTTTATTTTAGAGATAGTGATCTCTCAAGCATAATAATTGCTGCCCGGGGTTGTGTGCCTTTATCTGGGCAATCATACTGTTTCCTGCCCTTGTTCCCTTTATAGCAGTTGGATTTTTTTTTATTTTGGCTTTTTGTCATCATGTGTGGAGCTCTTGTAGCTGAGCATGTGCTCTACTTTACACAACGTGCAATCTCTGTTCTTGCTGGCACAGCATATCTAACTCTCTCCCTGGAAACCCTATCAAGGATTTCTCATTCTCAAGCATCCCTACTAATGAGATCTGGTCATATAACCTTAATTGGTTGACAAACTACAAAATTATTCTTTTCTTTGAGCACTATCTTAGGACTCTGCCTTTTCTAATGCCCTTACCTACCATCTGGCCAGCTGCCATTTGTGTATCCTGGCTTACAATGCATTGCATTCACTTAGTAAGTGATGTAGAACTGAACCCTGGCCCACTCCATACCTGCTATGCTATATCCCCTGCCTAGAGTGACTCCACAGGCCTCAGAATTACCCATCTAAATATTCAGAGCCTTCAAGCTAATTTTGATGAGCTTTCCAACTGTGTTGCCCATTATAACTCTTGTATACTGAGACAATCTAAGGCATGGCTGAAACCTTTCATTCCTGATTTTGCCTGCTCTGTCCTCATTTTCAACCACCTTAGGAGGAATAGACCTGGCTCCAAGAGAAGTGGTGGTTTTCTGCTGTAAGTCTCATCTTAATATTTCTGTGCTGTAGTATAATAGCCCTCTTCCCCTCCTATGAATTCTTGAATTCCTTATTGCTTTTGGATAACTCAAAAAAAAAAAAAAAAACTGGTGTGTGCCTACAACCTTCCCACAGCCGGTAATACTGGCCTAGCCAACCTTATTGATAAAACAGTTCCAATGAAGGCTCAAATGAATTACTTTGAATTGGAGACTTTAATCTGAACTGTTTGGGAGTAATTCCAAAGCCTATGACTCCACTGTTGACAAACTTAGCCTTGTCCAGTTAAGCTCCACTCCTATGTGACATGCCACCAGTGGAAGAGGCGAATCTCTAATCAGTTGGTTGCTGCCCACCAAAGCTGGTAGGATCCAACAAGTGGGCAGCATCCCTATGCTATCAGTGATCATTCCTCTACCATTAGTGTTTGGAAATTCAGGTTGCCCAAAGTCCTTCCCATAGTTATCTCTCTTCATGACATCTCGAATTTTCATCTTGAAGGATTCCTTGTTGAGTTGGTCCACTTAGACAGGTCTCCTGTCTTCCATACCACTGATGTTTCTTGCCCTTGTCCTCCATCATATGCCTGCTTATCTCACTACAAGAGGTGTTTGCTCCAAACATTAGGAAGAAAGTTATAGGAATGGTTACTAAATGGCTCTATATTTACCTGCTCTCCCCCAATAAAAGCTTGGGTTAGGAGTTGGTATACTTACAAATCATCCTTAAATTTGAATGACTGGCAGGAGTAAAGGAGGCATAGAAACTTATTTAAGAGTGCCAGTCACAGGCTGAAAGTAATTCTTGGAGGAACTCACTCACGTCTGCTGCCTCTGATCCTCATTGTTTCTGGAAGAATGTAATGGATTTTATTAGAGGCTCTGATAGTTACTCGATAAATGACCTTCTTATCGAGGGTGTTAAAGTACAGTTATGTAAGAACTTACCATAACAATAGTTCTTCAAGAGGATCTCTTGCAGCAGGCCATACTGGTGGGATTTGGCTGCCAGGCACTAGGACCACATGGAAACTTTATAGCTAGCAGTCTACCAGAGGGGGCTGGCCATCTCCGACATCACCCTCTGATGTCAGCTTATCCTATAAGAGTAGGCGGCCCCCATAGCCTCCTCAGTTCTCCCGCTGGAGACCAAAAACAAAACCCAATAGGGGAACTGAGGACAAATCTGAGGTTTCCATAGATCAAACTAAAAAAAGGGAGCAGAAGGATCTCTTCCATGGAAGAGGAGCACTAAACAGGAGGCCCAAAGGCCACAAAGCAAGAAGAAAGGGGGAATGAGGAAGGGAAAACTATGGCCTGCTGCAAGAGGTCCCCTCAAAGAGCTACTGTTACAGTAAGTTCTTATGTAACTGTACTATCTTACTTCATGGGTATCTCTTGCAGCAGGCCACATTGGTAGGATGAGTCCCAAGCAGATCTGATACAAACTGACAGTCCGGGTGGTTGGCAGGAAGGACCTAAAAGGGAAGGCCTTGGAGAACAGCCAAGCTGAAATTAGCCCTGCATCTAGAGGTGATGTCCAGACCGTAGTGTTTGGTAAATGTATGGACAGTGCTCCAAGTAGTCACTGCACAGATCTCTGCAGCTGAGACATTTTGGAAACATGCCATGGAAGTGTCCATACTTCTAGCTGAATGGCCACAAACCACACTTGGAAGTTCTTTACCATACTTACTGTAACAGAAGACAATGCAATTGGCTAACCATTTGGATAAACACTGTTTGGACACTGGAACACACTCTTTCCCAGGGGCAAAGAAAGCAAATAATTGGGAGGACTTTCTATGGTCATTGGTCTGGTGTATATTGTACCTGAAAATTCTATGCACATCTTAAGTATTGAGCAATGCTTCCACTGAATTGGCATGCTCTGGATAATAAATAGGCAGGTAGATGGCTTGAATCAAAGTAAATTCAAACACAACCTTTGGAAGAAACTTAGGATGGTTATGCAAAGACACCACGTGTTCATGGAAAATCAAATACAGCTGCTCACACATGGGAGCCTGAAGCTCAGAAATCCTTTGAGCAGAAGTAATAGCAACTGAAAATAATGCTTTCCATGACAGATAGTGTAGCTCACAACTCATGGCTGGTTCAAACGGAGGCAGGGTGAGTTTCTCTAACACAAAATTTAAGTCCCAAGCTGGGACGGGACTGTGGATTGGATGCTTCAAGTGCAGGATGCCTCTCAAAAACATACGAGATATATCAAGTTGAGCTACAGTGTGGCCATTGACAGGTACATGGTAAGCAGAGATGGCCAAGAGCTGTACCTTGATGGAGAAGCACTTCAGATCAGAGTCTGAGAGACAGAAAGTACTCCATGATCTGATTCATCAGACAGGTGAAGGAGTCTAAGTGGTGTGATGCAGCCCATATAGCAAAGTGCTTCCACTTCTTGGAATAGGTGGCCCTGGTGGATGATTTCCTAGCTGCCACCAAAACACCCGCCACCTTAGAAGACACCCTAAACCGGTCAATGACTATGTCCTCAGGATGCTAACCAACTCACAGCATAGTTTTAAAACCTGGCATAACACAGAGACAGCCTTGGTGGGGTTCACAAGCTATGTACAGGGTACCCTTGAAAAAAGGGGCATGCTGTCACTTTTTGTTTATGGACCACACCAAGGCCTTTGATCTCATGGACCATGGTTTGCTGTAGGGTTCTCTTCTTGACCTGCATTTTCTAAGTATGTACTAGTTTGGTTTGTAAGCTACTTCAACAATAGAATGCACAGAACCAAAATTGATGGTAGCATATCCAATCCTCAGAGGCAGTGTAGCGCAGTGGTTTAAGACTCTGAGCTGCAAATCTGGAGATCTGGGTTTGAATCCCACAGCCCCCACTTGCATACTGTGTGACCCTGAGCAAGTCACTTAACTTCCTTGTGCTCCCAAATTGCACCTGTAAACTAGCTTTCAGGTTGGTGTGTCTCACCTGGTTAAACAATTGGGGGGAAAAATGTGGGGTGCCTCAAGGCTCAATTTTGGGGCCTTTGCTATTTACTTTATTTATGACTTCTGCCCCAAGTTCTCGTTAAAAAGCCCAAATAACATTATACGCAGATGATGCAGTTACTTATAGTATCAGTGTTCAACCTGATGATGTATGGTGACTGTACAAAAATATTTTGTTCTATTTAAAAAATGGTTGCAATAAGAACAGGGAGGGGTCAGAAAGGGGTAAGGCCATCAAGAAATGGAGGGTAATGAATACCAACGCCCGTAGTCTGGGCAACAAGCTCATTGAGCTGGTGGCCTTGATGGAAGAGGGATGCCTGGATATCATAGCAGTCACAGAAACATGGTACACAGAGAACCATGACTGGGATGTTAACATACCAGGGTACATAACCAACAGGAGAGACAGGCAGGGGAGAAGAGGGGGAGGAGTAGCTCTCTATGTAAAGGAAAGGATAAAAGCAACTGAATAAAAGAGTAAACAGGCAGGAGAGGAGGCACTGTGGGTCACCTTGGAGACTGGAAAGGGCACCGCAATCCGCACAGGGGTTGTGTACAGACCCCCATGTCAGGGGGAGGGAATAGACAAGGATATGATAGAAGGCATTCTTAGGATGGCAGAGAAAGGGGAGATACTGTTGATGGGAGACCTGAATATGCCAGATGTTAACTGGAGCACATTTGTTGCAGCCACATCCAAGAGCAGGGCCATTCTTTATGCCCTACAGGTGGCAGGCTTCAGACAGCTAGTTTCAGAACCCACTCATGAGGGAGCAATCTTAGACCTCGTACTCTCAAACAGGAGCAGTGAGAGGATCTCAGATCTAGAAGTGGGTTGCCATCTGGGAACAAGCGACCATCAAACAGTGTGGTTCACGTTAAACTCAGCTACAGAGTCAAGCCATACAAAAGTGAGGGTACTGGACTTCAGGAGGGCTGACTTTGGCAAGATGGGAGAGTGCCTCAGAAAAGCACTAGCAAACAGGCTAGAAGGAGGTGTGGAGCAACAATGGGGAATCATCAAAACTGCCATCACAGAGGCAACACACCTTTGTGTGAAGCAAATAAACAAATCAAAATGAAAGAAAAAGCCACTATGGTTCTCAAAAGAGGTGGCTGTGAAAGTCAGGAAGAAAAAGATAGCATTCTAGATAGATACTTCTGCTCAGTATTTACTAAAGAGAAGAGGGGGGTGACACCCAAGATGGGTGAAATGGCAGACGCAAGGGGGGAAGTGGTGACAGATGGGGAAATCATGGAGGACAGAGTTCGAGAGGGTTTGAAGGCACTGAGGGTGGACAAGGCACCAGGCCCAGATGGCATCCACCCCAGGGTACTGAAGGAGCTGGCAGAGGTCCTTGGGACCCGGCAGACCTATTTAATGCCTCACTACATCTGGTGTGTACCTCAGGACTGGAGGATGGCTTATGTGGTGCCCCTCCACAAGAGTGGCCCCAAGGATGAACCGAAACTACAGACCAGTGAGCCTCACATCCATCGTGGGTAAGCTAATGGAGACTATCCTGAAGGAGAGGCTGGTGGCCCTCTTAGAGGCCAAAGGACTACAGGACAGCAGACAGCATGGCTTCATACGTGCCGATCCTGCCAAACCAACCTGGTCGGGTTCTATGACTGGGTAACTAGGCAACTGGATGGGGGACATGCAGTGGATGTCCTGTATCTGGACTTCAGTAAGGCATTCACCCAGTGCCACATGGAAGGCTGGGAAGGAAGTTAGTAGGCACAGGGCAGGTGCAATGCTGGTGAGATGGGTAGGAAACTGGCTGCAGGGAAGGCAACAGAGGGTGGTGGTGGGTGGGAGCCTCACACCCAAGGGCAGTGACGAGTGGTGTCCCACAGGGCTCGGTGTTGGGACCAGTGTTGTTTGGGATATTCATTGCAGACATATCATGGGACATCAAGAGCAAGATCAGTCTGTTTGCTGATGATACCAAGGTTGGCGCGGTGGTGGATGACCTAGGGGATGGCAGGGGTTGCAGGATGATCTGGCAAAGCTTGAAACCTGGTCAGACACCTGGCAACTGGGCTTTAATGCCAAAAGTGCAAGGTGATGCATTTTGGGATGAAGAACCCAAGGAGGACTTACTAGCTAGGGGAGCATGCCCAGACAGAGGAGGAGAAGGATCTGGGTGTGCTCATCACAGGGTCAATGAACAACTCGGCACAGTGTAGGAAGGCAGCTGCAAAGGCCAACAAAATGCTGGGTTGTATTGCAAGGGTATATCCTCAAGGAGGGAGGAGGTGATTCTGCCACTGTATAGGTCATTAGTTAGACCACACCTGGAGATACTAGTGCAGTTCTGGCGTCCGTGATCTGAAAAGGGACATTAAGTTACTGGAGGAGTGCAGCGCAGGGCGACAAAGATGATCAAGGGTCTGGGGACTTATCATATGAGAGGAGGTTGAAGGAGTTGAACATGTACTCACTGGAGGAGAGGAGAGACAGGGGACATGATTGAAACCTTTAAATACATGAAAGGAATAAACAAGACAGGTACAGAGGGCTGTTCAAAGTAAGGAGGGAGGCCACCAGGGGCCATGATATGAGACTGGAGCGAGGAAGGTTCAGGAGGAGATGAGGAGACACTTTTTACAGAGAGGTGGTGGCTGGGTGGAATGCATTACTGCAGAAGTGGTATGCAGTAGACAGTGGACTGCTTCAAACGAGGATGGGACAGGACAAGGGAGGGTTAATGAAGGGAAGGGTGGAAGGGAGGGCAGCTGCAGAAATAAGAGGTGCTAGCATTCGAGCAGACTGATAGACCTCTAGGCCTTTATCTGCTGGCAAATTTCGTATGTTCATATGTTCGTATTCGAAGTATAAGGAAACACAGAAGGAGCAGGACAGAGAGCTGTACCCAGTTAAGGCAGAAGGAAGCAGGAAGGAAGTCAGAATAGCAAAGGCCCAAACTGAGGAAAGATAGCCAACTCGGTTAAGAAAGGGATAAAATCTTTATATGTACATCAGCGAGTTTAGAAAGGCAAAGGGAGGATATGAGACTGAATAGAATGAAAGGTGGGTGGGCAGAGGGGACAGTGAAAAAGCAGGGATACTGAATGAATATTTCTGCTCAGTATTCATAAAAGAGGAGGGGGAGTGCCTAATCCAATTAACAGAAGCACTCTTGATAGGGGGTCGATCCCAGTCCTTTCACAGAAGAAAGGGTTCTGCAAGAACTCCTAAAACTGAAGGTGGACAAAGCAATGGGGCCTGATGGAATTCACCCCAGAATTCTAAAAGAATTAAGGGGAGAACTAGTGAAACCACTGACTACTCTTTTTAATAAATCATGGGAGGATGGTGTGGTACCCGAGGACTGGAGGAAGGCGGATGTGATTCCCCTTCACTAAAGTGGGACCAAGACAGAGGCAGGAAACTACAGACCTGTCAGTTTGACCTCTGTGGTAGAGAAAGTGATGGAGTCACTTCTGAAGGAAAGAATTGTTGAGTACCTAGAGGCCAGTGGGGCACAGGACCCAAGGCAGCATGGGTTCACAGCGGGAAGGTCATGTCAGACGAATCTAATAGATGTCTTTGACTGGGTGACCAAAGTAGTAGACCAGGGAAGGGCTGTGAACATGGCCTACCTAGACTTTAGCAAGGCATTTGACACAGTCCCACACAAAAGATTAATAGTCAAATTAACCAGCCTAGGAGTGGGTCCCAAGGTGGTAGCCTGGGTAAAACATTGGCTGGACAACAGGACACAGAAGGTAATTGTAAATGGAGTCCACTCTGAAGAAAGAGGGGTTACTGGTGGGGTACCGCAGGGTTCAGTACTGGGTCCATTCCTTTTTAATGTCTTCATAAGTGACATTGCTGAGGGACTGGAAGGAAAAGTCTGCCTCTTTGCAGATGACACAAAGGTCTGCAACCGGGTTGATACTCAAGGAGGCGTGGAAAGGATGAGAAGGGACTTAGCAAGGTTGGAGGAATGGTCAGAAATATGGCAGCTTGGATTCAATGCAAAGAAGTGCAAAATAATGCACCTGGGAAACAAGAACCCAGGGGAAGAATACACAATGGGGGGGGAGGCAGTAACAACAACAAAAAAGGAAAGGTACCTGGGGGTAATCATATCAGATGACCTCAAGGTTAGCAAGCAATGTGAGAAGGCAGTAGGGAGGGCTGGGAGTATACTGGGATGCATAGGGAGAGGCACCACCAGCAGAGAACAGGAAGTTGTTATTCCTCTGTACAGACAATTGATGAGACCCCATCTGGAGTACTGCGTCCAGTTCTGGAGACCCCATCTCTGCAAGGACATAGACAGGATAGAGGCAGTCCAGAGGAGGGCAACTAAAATGGTGCAGGGTCTGCAAGAGAAGCCGTACGAGGAGAGACTAAAGGAGCTTAATATGTATACCCTTGAGGAAAGAAGGGAGAGGGGGGACATGATAGAAACTTTCAAGTACCTCAGTGGAATCAACAAAGTTCAAGAGGGTAGTATCTTTCAGAAAAAGAGATGTGCAAGAACAATGGGACACAATTTAAAGATAGAGGGGTGAGGTTCAGGGGCAATGTGAGGAAGTATTATTTCACAGAGAGGGTAGTGGATGCATGGAACAGCCTTCCTGAGGAGGTTGTGGGGTCTAAAACTGGGGGAGAATTCAAAAATGCATGGGACAGACATAAGGCAATTCTTGTGGGGGGTAGGAAGAAATAGGCTGTTGGTTAACTAGGATCCGCGGCTTATCCTGTAGGTAGGGAAATGGGCAGACTAGATGGGCCAAGCGGTCCATATCTGCTGTCAAAGTCTATGTTTCTATGTTGGTTGCTGTCTAGATGTATGGAATTAAATACTAAGAAAACTAAAGCAATGATTTTCACTGGACCAAGAAAGAAGACAGAGCTTAAAGCTCCAATTGTTGATTTGAATGGTGAGGCAGCTACAATGATACTGTAGACAGTTTTAGATACTTTTTTATTTATTTTATTTTATTTTATTGAACTCTAGGATTACAAATACCTTTGAGCAGGAACTGCTCTTTTACAAAGGTTCCACGTCAAAGGATGTAGGGTAACATACATACAAAAGTCAACAATGGTTACAGTCTTAAAAACACAGAGATGTCTAAGCATTTATTATACAGCCAAAAATAGAGGGGCAACATACGCCTGCTTCAGACAAGTTTCAGGGTGAACAGTATATAGTTAGTATAGGGTGTGAGGGAGTCAGGAAAAAGTAGGCATACAAAAGGTCATTGTCGGCGGGTAGAGGTGGGTGACAAAAGTGCGAGGTGGATGGACTGGAGAGCCCATATCTGAAAGTGCCATTAGAGAGGGAGGGGTGGGTGAGCATTTGTGGTGTAGGGAGGGGTAAGGGGTGAGGGAAACTGGTGCCAAAAGTGGAGCTATAAGGGAAGTTACAGTTTACCTTCGACTAGGGTAAAACGAGGAGGCAGTTACTTAGGAGAGGCAGTCACATTGAGTGGTAGAGGCGAGGAATAGTCAGAGTTGCCTTTTAAAGGGACAAAGCATCACAGTTGTAAGTGTTTCTTTGTTAAGGGTATTGTACCACTGAGGAGCCCTGTGCATGAACAACCTCTGACCCATTGTGGTCTGGCATCTGGGGACCTGGAAGTTTTCATATAGAGCACTGCTTGTAAACTGGGTACTGCTGTTGGCAGTAAGGAGCTTTGCCACTCCTGATGGCATGAGCCCAAGGAGAACTTTTTTGGTTAACAAGCAGGTTTGGTATTGTATTGTACTAAGGAGTGGTAGCCATCCAGCCTGGGCGTACAGGTCACAGGTGTGTGTTAGGCGGGCAGCACCCATTAGAAGCCTACAGACCTTGTTGAGTGTCACCGATATCCTCTGGAGGGCAATAGTGGAAGCAGAGCCATAGATAACTAGACCGTAGTCGACGATGGAGGTGACAGAGTTGTAGATGGCCAGTCTAAGGGCATCAGAGGTCATGCAGTGTTTGTGCTTGTGGAGCAGGCCGATCTGTATGTTGGCGGCCTTAGCCACATTGCCAATATGCCGTGTGTAAGAAAGGGAACTGTCCAAGGTGATGCCAAGATATTTAAACTCAGGAACATGTTCAAGTGAAGTCCCCACATGGTTCTTGATGGTGAGAGACAGAGGTTTATACTTGCTCTGTGCATTGCAGACTGTCATGACCTTAGTTTTGCTGTAGTTCAGGATTTTATGTGAGCTAAACCACTCTTCAACATGCCTGAAATCACACTGTAACTGACTCTCAAGTTGTTTAGAGTCTTGGTTGCTAGTAAACAGTACTGCATCATCCGCTTAGAGTAATATTCTCTGTTGGCAGATGCTAGGAAGACTGTTCAGGAAGACAAGAAAGAGTAATGGCCCCAGTATAGAACCCTGCGGGACACCTGAGAGGACTGGTTTTTCATCAGAGGTGATGCCAGCAAACCTAACACGTTGGACCTTTCCCCTGAGGTAGCTAGCAAACCAGGGCAGTGCATCCTTGGACAGCCCGAGAGTTGTCAGTTGTCTGAGTAGGAGTGGGTGGTTAACAGTATCAAAGGCCTTTGTCAGGTCAATAAATACTGCCCCCCCACAGATTCCTTGGGTGAGGGTGTCATGGATGAATCCAGCAAATTTCAACACTGCCGTGGTAATACTATGCCCTTTTCGGAAGCCATGCTGTTCTGGGCACTGGATTTCATATTTGTCCAGGAACTCGACAAGCTGGTCCGAGACTATTCGTTCCAGAGCTTTAGATAAGGGGGGGGAGATGGACCTGTAGTTGGTGTGTAGTGACTTGTCTCCACTTTGTGTATAGTTGTGATAGTTGCCTGTTTCCAGAGTGATGGGAATTGACCAAATCTTAGGGAAAGGTTGAAGATCTTTGTCAGGGGTTCAAGGACTTCATCTAGAACTAGTACAAGCAACTTCAGGTCGAGTGAGTCACCACTGTAGCCAGTTTTGCGGATGGCCTTGCATATATAGGTTCTGGGTAAGTGCATTCGGATCTCTTTGAAAAAGAACTACGGAGCTGTGTGTACTTGGGACACAGTATCAAAGGGGGAATTGGTGGTGGAGGAGTTGAAAAAAATAAGGTTGAAGGACACTGCTAAGCTTGGAGAACGCATTGTTGAACGTATTGGAGATGGTACCTAGGTCTAGCGTAGGTGTTCCATCACTGTTGAGCATGGTGGGAGGTGTCTTAGTATCCTTGCCTGTGAGGTCCTTCAAGTTATTCCAAAATGTTTTCCCATCACCCCAGGAGTTGGAGAGTGCCTCCCTAAAATATTTGCTTTTAGCCTTCCGTATAGCTCGGGTACAGCCATTTCTTGCAAATTTGTATTTTTGAATGTCCCCTTGTGCTGATGTGGCTTGAGCACAGTGCCAGAGGTGGTCCCTTTGTTTAAGCCATGCTACAAGCTCGGAGTTTATCCATGGGTTAGACCTGCCTTTAACCTTCATCTGTTAAAGTGGTGCATGGATATCACAGGTTGCTATAAAGCGGCTGATGAACAGTTCCAAGGCTTACATAGAAACATAGAAACATAGAATTTGACAGCAGATAAGGACTGCTTGGCCCACCCAGTCTGCCCATTTCCCTACCTACTGGATAAGCTGCAGATCCTAGTTAACCAGCAGCCTACTTCTTCTTACCCCCACACCCTAGAATTGCCTTATGACTGTCCCATGCATGCTTGAATTCCACAACCTCCTCCGGAAGGCCGTTCCATGCATCCACAACCCTCTCTGTGAAAAAATACTTCCTTAAATTACCCTGAGCCGCCTCTATCTTCAAATTATGCCTCTTGTTCTTGCACACCTCTTTTTTGAAAAGATGCTACCCTCTTGGACTTTGTTGATTCCTTGAGGTACTTGAAAGTTTCTATCATGTCCCCCCCTCTCCTTTCTTCGAGGCTATACATATTAAGCTCCCTTAAGTCTCTTCATATGTCTTCCGGTGCAGACCCTGCACCATTTTAGTTGCCCTCCTCTGGACAGCTTCCATCCTGTCTATGTCTTTATGGAGATTGGGTCTCCAGAACTGCACACAGTACTCAGATGGGGTCTCACCAGCTGTCTGTACAGAGGATAATAACTTCTGTTTTCTACTGGTGATGCCTCCCTATGCACCCCAGTAACCTCCCAGCCCTCCTTGCTGCCCTCTCACATTGCTTGCCCACCTTTAGGTCATCTGATATGACTACCCCAGGTCCCTTTCCATTTTGTTGTTGTTAGTATCTCACCCCCATTGTGTACTCTTCCTGGGTTTTGTTTCCCAGGTGCATTACCTTGCACTCTTAGCATTGAATCTAAGCTGCCATACATTTGACCATTCCTCTAACCTTGCCAAGTCCCTTCTCATCCTTTCCACCCCACCCTGTGCATCAACTCTGTTGCCGATCTTAGTGTCATCTGAAAAGAGACATACTTTTCCTACCAGTCCTTCCACAATGTCGCTTATAAAGACATTGAAGAGGACCAGTCCTAATACTGAACCCTGCGGTACCCCACTAGTAACCCTCCTTTCTTCTGAGTGGACTCCATTTACTATTACTTCCTGTGTCCTATTCTCCAGCCAATTCTTTACCCAGGCTGTCATCTTGGGACCCACTCCCAGGCTGGCTAACTTGTATATTAATCTTTGTGTGGGACTGTGTCAAATGCCTTGCTAAAGTCTAGGTAGGCCATGTCCACAGCCCCTCCCTGATCTACTACTTTGGTCACCCAGTCAAAGAAATCTATCAGATTTGTCTGGCATGACCTTCCCTCTGAATCCATGCTGCCTAGGGTCCTCAGCCCTCTGGCCTCTAGATACCGACAATTCTTTCCTTCAGAAGTGATTCCATCATTTTCCCTATCACTGAGGTTAAACTAACAGGTCTGTAGTTTCCTGCTTCTGCCTTGCTCCACTTTTTGAAGGGGAATCACATCTGCCCTTCTCCAGTCCCGAGTACCACCCATCCTCCCATGATTTGCTAAAAGGGTAGTCAGTGGTGTCACTAGTTCTACCCTTAGTTCTTGTAGAATTCTGGGATGAATCCCATCAGGCCCCATTGCTTTGTCCACCTTCAGTTTTAAGAGTTCTTTCAGAACCCTTTCTTCTGTAAATGGGCTGGTATCAACTTCTGTATCCAGAGTGTTACTACTGTTTGTTTTATGTACCTCCTCTTCATTTGTAAATACTGAGCAAAAATATTTGTTTAGTATCTCTGCCTTTTCACAGTCTCCCTCTGCCCACCCTTCCTCCCCTTTATTAAGCCTCACTATCCCTCCCTTGGTCTTCCTTTGCTCCCTGATGTACCTATGTTTTGTTTGTATCACTGAATGAATCAATTATCAACTGGTTCAGCCTGCTTACAGTAGATGTGATTTCAGCAGCTGAAGGTGCCCTTGCTTGAGTACCCTGGTATGTATTATTTTAGGAGGTGGCTTGGTGAATTTGTTAGCCCAAGAGCAGATAACAGGTGACTGATCACTTAAAGTATCAGGGAATACAGACACCTGAGAGATTCTATCGGGGTGGTTTGACAGTATACAATCGAGTGTAGGTCCCCGTCCTATAGTTGCACCTAGTGGGGGTGGGGACAAGCTGTGTGAGGTATTGTGCCGTGACAGCATCCTTGTAGGTGCAGGCCTCAAGTGAAAACCAGTTTATGTTAAAATCACCCAGAATTATGGTCTCTGAATTATGGTGTAGTCCCATGAGCAATTCCATGATACTGTTGAAACCACTGGCGTGGGCCTTTGGGGGTACATGTATACAGAGGCTATAGTAAGATTTTTATTATGTGCCCCTAGAAGAAGTTTGATGGTGAGGACCTGAGATGGGGATCCCGAGTTAGAAAATGGGATGACATGTCCCATGAGAGTATCTCTCAGGTAGATGGCACAGCCACCACCCCGTTTTGAAATCCTGCATGCCTGAAGATAGAGTATCTGGAAATTGTGACTGCAGTGTCAGGGATCTTAGGGTTTAGCCAAGTTTTAACAACAGAGAGGATGTCAGGATTGTGCTGCTGAATCCAGGTTTGGAGGTTATCAAGTTTACTGAGGAGGCTACAGACATTGATTGACGCCAATGTGAGGGACACCACCCTTTTATTCTGGGGGGGTGTGGTCGGCCCAATCCATCCTGGGTTGGGGTGTACGTTTCTGGAGAGCAGAAGTAGCATGGAAATAATTCTCAGGAGAGAGGTTTTAAGTATTTTGAAAGCTTACATGTTTGTTAGGCATCTATGCACCTTGGTGCTACGATGCCGGGTTTGTCCAGCCTTGTTGCAGAGAACTGCTAATACTTGTAGGTTCCTCGGAAGGCTGAATGCTTGTAGCTTCAGCTGGTAATCAGTGTGCCAGATAGGGGTGCAGTGGACCATGGTATTATTGTGTTGGATCCCCGTGGTCATACCCCGTGCATAATGCAGGGCAGAGGGTGGCACTGGCTGGCAGGTAGATTGAAAGGAGGTGGCCTCAGGAGAAATGGGACAGTGCAGCACTATCATCACCACTACTAGCAATGTGGAATGCAGGTTTAAAGCAGCTATGATTTGGTTTCAGAAAGGAGACACGGTTTGGCTGAGAGTGGGCACCTGTTAAAGGCTAAAAAAACAGCAGTTTGTCAATTGAGTGATACCTGGTGGTTAAGTCAAAAGCCAAAAGAAATGATCAACAGCTGAGGTCCAGAGTCACAGAATGTGTTAAAATTCCTGAAGGTGATTAACTGTGCCTGCGCATATGCAGAATGTGAAATCCTTTTGTCTGTGTGTTTCTATGTCATTCAAAGAGGTTGCTGAAAAGCCCACGTACAGCTCAAGGAGCAGGTCAGACGAAAATGTGGATTCAAGCAGGACCCAGAGTCATTGAGTTTGTCAGATCTAGTTGCTTCACTAATATTTTGCTTGGGATAGCTTCCAAAAAGTTGATTTTAAAATGAAAATGCAGATACCTGGTGAAGATGTTTTGCAGAAATCCAGTTCAGGAGACTTTCTCAGACGTAGTGAGCAAGAATGGTGTAGTTACACGAAGTAGAAAACCATGTAAAATCCACAGAAACTAAGCTACAGACACAGACAAACACAAGCAGCCACCACACAGACCCAGGAGGCATTAGGGATAACTCTGGATTCAAGCTTTTCATTTGAGCCTTGTTAACAATATTATAAAAATCAAACATCAAAGAATGGGATGTTTGTTTAGAGTTAAACCTTATTTAATACCAGAGTCTAGAAAATTACTGACTCACAGTCTTCTTCTTAGTGTATTGGATTATCGGCTTATTGTATACACAGCAGCAAGTGAAAGAATTTTAGCTAAACAAAGGGTTACTTATAATAGTACCCTTCGTTTCATGACAAACTTCCCTGTTAGAATGCATCATCCTAATCTTTTAAAATTATCAAACTGCCCTTCACTGGTAAATAGAATTAACATAAGAATGGGCACCTTGCTTTTTAAAGGAACCATAGGCCTCCTCCCAAATACTGTTAAGGCACTGTTTCCAAGATGTACAAATACACACTGAACTAGGTCCCAAAGTAAATATGTTTTTAGGATACCTCTATTTAAAAAGGCATTCGGGCAAAAATCACTGCAGTTTAGGCATTCACTTTCTATAACACCATTCTGGATGAAATCACTGGTTGTTCAACTGTCTGATGTTTTAAAACCAGATTGAAATTGTGGTTGGATACCACAAATGATTGCACCTATTATTTAACCTAATAAGTTTGCTTCAATAAGTGTTGTTATTGTACATTAATACATAGATACTGTCGGCAGATAAGGGCCTTTGGCCCACCCAGTCTGTCCATTTGAGCTTGTAAGTTCCCTTTATGTTTTTCTAGAAGTCTGTTGCCCCTTACCCCTGACCTCCAGAATTCCCTTATGTCTATCCTACACATTTTTAAATCCCGTGATTGTTTCAGCCCCCACCACTTCCTCTGGCAGGATGTTCTACTTGTCCACCACCTTTTCTGTGAAGAAATTCTTCCTCACATTTCCTCTGAATCACCCTCCCTCCAACTTCATCCCATGCCCTCTAGTCCTGGAACATCTTTTTCGCTGGAAAATAGTGCATTCCTGCACCCTGTTCCTCCCTGTAAGGTACTTGTATGTCTCTATCATATCCTGTCTCTCCCTCCTCTCCTCCCAGGAGTACATATTCAAGTCCTTCAGCCTGTCCTCATAGGACTTGTGATGCAATCCCTGTACAATCTTTGTTGCCCTCAACTGAACCTTCTCCACCCTGTCTATGTCCTTATGTAGGTAAGGACTCCAGAACTGCACACTGTACTCGAGGTGGGGCCTCGCTACTGTCTTGTATAGTGGAATTACGACCTCCCTTTTCCTGCTGGTGGTGCCCCTGCCTATGCTTCCAAGCATCCTATTTGCTTTACCTGCTGCCTTGTCGCAACATGGTTTATTAACAATCTATATGTATGTGCCTGTTATGTCTGAATGTTTGAACTTGTCGGTTGTGAAAAAGGGCAGTTTTGCTCATCGCCCAACAAGTAAAAACATAAAAATGAAAATGAAATGAATGAGTCAAACATGAAGATGGAGACGTTTGAGATCCAGATAGACTAGGCTGCCCTGCTTCTGGGAGACCAAGCCTGTGCACAGGGGGCAGGGGCATGGGAGGTTCCAATACCAGCTGATGAAGCAAGGGGAACCAAATACAACAGGGCCAGAAGGGGGCGATCAAGATCATAGTTGCCCTTTCCATTTGAAGTTTGACCAGAACCCTCTGAAGGAGTGGGAACGGAGGGAAGGCATACAGGAATGCCCCTTTCCAAGAGAGGGACAGTGCATCTCACCAGAAAATTCCAGGCCCTGGAGTGAGCAAGCAGAAAAGTGGCAGTTTTGCACTAAGTGGGGACACAAAAAGGTCCAACTCTGGATGGCCGTACCAGCCAAACCGGTTTTCCACCACAGACATGCAGAGATCCCACTCGTGAGCTTGTGACTCAGACCTGCTTAAGCTATCTACCAAGATGTTTTGTTCACCGGAAACATGTACCGCCAAGAGTTCCTGACCATGATCTATGGCAAAATAATAGAGCCTCATTGCTTCCTGGCACCGATGGTAAGAATGAGTCCCCCTTGTTTGTTGATATAATGGACCATTATGGAGTTGTCCGTTTGGATCATCAGTGGGTCCAGGGAGGGCCGGATATGGAAGGTCTGCAAGGCATTTAGAACTGCTCACATGTCGAAGACATTTATGTGGAGATTGGTCTCCACCTTGGACCATGTTCCTTGAGTCTGATGGGCCCCCAGATGAGCCTCCCAGCTGAGGCCCGAAATTGCTGTGGTGAGGATTTGCTGCGGGGGTGGAATGAAAATTGGCACCCCTCTCGAGAGATTGTTGGGCTGTAGCCACCACAGCAGCACCTTCTTGACTGGATCTGAGACCAGGACTGGCTGCTACAGGTTGGCAGTATGCTGGTGCCATTGGACCCGCAGCATCCACTGAGGAATCCTCCTATGCAGCCTGGCTAGAGGTACCATAATGATAGCTGCAGCCATGACACCCAGGAGGCACAGAAAGACCTGTGTTGGGATGTGTCAGCTGGAGTAGAGCTGACAGGCTTGATCCATCAGGTGATCCACTCTGTCTTGGGGCAGGACCTTGGCCTGTATCCAGCACCGCCCCAATGTACTGAAGTCATTGACAGAGGGTTAAAAATGACTTGAGCAGATTGATGGTGATCACCAAATCCTGGAACAGTCAGCAGGAATGAGACAGGGTTTGGAGAAGGTGCTCCCTGGATGGTCCTACTAACAGACAGTCATCCAGGAAAAGGAACACATAGGAACCCTGCCATTTAGGGTAGCTGCTATCACTCCCAAACACTTGGTGAACACCCAGGGGGCTGAAGATAAGTCAAACGTCAGAACCCTGAACTGGAAATGGGCTCACTGAAAATGAAATCTGAGGAAGTGCTTGTGGGAGGCACATGCCTTGATATGCAGATAGGCATCCTGCATAGCCAGGGAGCAAGTCCAGTCCCCCTGGTGCAAAAGGGGCAGCAGACCCTGAAGGGTAACCATCCTGAACCATTTGCATTGAATTTATAGGTTCAGCTAGCTGAAATCCAGTATTTGCCAGAGATCCCCTGTCTGTTTGGGAACCAGGAAGAAGTGAGAGTAAAACCCCTTCCCTTACTGGGACTGTGAAATGG
This sequence comes from Neoceratodus forsteri, assembly GCA_016271365.2. NCBI lineage: Eukaryota > Metazoa > Chordata > Ceratodontiformes > Ceratodontidae > Neoceratodus > Neoceratodus forsteri. The sequence continues at coordinate 807,539,786 of CM057451.1, read as the reverse complement.
GATCTATGGCCCTTTTGTGAAGCAGGGCATAGATTTGCTCCCAGATCATGGGGATGTGACCTGGAAGATATGAGGACTGAACTGGAGGGTTGTACTGGGGCCACTCCAAAAGTTCTAGGGAGTGATCGTGCTCTGTGAGCTGCAGTACCCAATTGTCTGATGTGATCTCCTGTTGCCTGTCCATATAGAGGGAGACATGACCCCCCCTAATGCCACCTCCTGCTTTTCTGGAGAGAGGGGGTCTGGCAAGGAGTTAGGAAGGGGGAGTAGCCATAGCCAGGGTTGCAGGACCTCCTCGAGAGCTATTGCTGGTGGAGGGGTGGGAGTGAGCAGTGCAGTTGCCATCACCCTCTGCTTTCCCTGAGGCTTGGCTATCAAGAAGCCAGCAGGGTACTGGACCCATAGAAATATGAATTCACAATAGGGAGGGCTTGTCAAACAAATCTGACAGATGTTTTTGACTGGGTGACAAGGGTAGTAGATTAGGAGGGACCAAGGCAATGGCCTACCTAGATTTTATCATGGTGTTTGACACAGTTCTGAACAAGAGGTTAGTAAACAAGTTGGGCAGTCTGGGAGTGGATCACGAGGTGGTAAACCGGGTCAGTAATTGGCTTAGTAACAGGACACAGAGGGTGGTGGTAAACAGAATTCAATCTGAAGAAAGAGGAGTAACCAGAGGGGTGCCACAGGGTTCAGCACTGGGACCAGTCCTCTTTGATGTCTTTATTAGCCACATTGCAGAGGGACTCTAAAGAAAGGTATGGCTCTTTGCAGATGACACCAATATCTGCAATAGGGTTGATACTCTGGGGGGGGGGTGTATAAGATGAGGAGAGACTTGGCCAACTTGGAATAGTGGTCAAGAGTGTGGCTGCTCAGATTCAGTGCCAAGAAGTGCAAAATCATGCACTTGGGGAACAAAAACCCAGGGGAGGAATACACAATGGAGGGGAGGTACTAACAGCAACCAAACTGGAAGGGGACTGGGGGTAGTCATAAAAGATGATCTAAAAGTAGTCAAACAAAAGGCAGTCCGGTGGTACAGAGGGCTGAGGCGCTGGGTGCCTTACCTCACACCATGCAGGTGACCTGGGTTCAGAAATGATCTCAGGTGGTCGGGGAGCCGGTATGGGGGCAGGGAGGGAGCAGGACTGAGCAGCCAACAGGCAGCTATCCCCTCCCAGGGTAGTTGTCCACCTTTCCCATAGTTCAGCTCCCGTCAGGTGGAGAGTCGATGGAATGCATAGGCGGGAGGAGGTGGCAATGATTGCCAGGGGTGGGGTGTAAGGGGTCGAACTGGAACCTGGCATGCATGTGTGCCTCCACACTTACTCATGCACATGTCTGCCAGTGTCCCAGGTTGGGGTGAAAACTGGAGGAAAAAAGCACACAAATCCAAATAAAAAAAAAAAATTAGCCAAACAATGTGAGAAGGCAGTGAGGAAAACCGGGGGGATGCTGGGGAGCAAAGGGAGAGGTATCGCCAGTAGAAAACAGAAGGCGATAATGCCACTGTACAGGCAGTTGGTGAGGCCTCATCTGGAGTACTATCTGCAGTTCTGGAGACCTCATCTCAAAAAGGACATTGACAGGGCGGAGGCAGTCCAGAGAAGGGCAATGAAAATGGTGCACCAGAAACCATACCGGGAGAGATTGAGTTAACTCAGTATGTATACACTGGAGGAAAGGAGGGAGAGGGGGATATGACAGAGACATTCAAATACCTCAAGGGGAGCAATAGCATTCAGAAAAGAGGTACAAGAACAAGGGGTCACAATATGAGACTGGAGAGGGGAGGACACGGGGCAACGTGAGGAAGTATTTTTTCACAGAAAGGGTGGTGGATGCAAAGAACAGCCTCCCTGAGGAGGCTGTGGGGGCAACAATGATAGGTGAATTCAAGAATGCAAGGGACAGGCAGAAGGCAACACTAGAGGTAGGAAAGAGGAGGTAGACTGAAGATCAGGTAAGCTCTGGAGTTAATTCAGTAAGTAGGAAAATGAGCACACTAGGTGGGCCAGGTGAGCCTTATCTCCCATCAAATTCTAAGTTTCTATGTTTCTAAGAGGTCATGCAACTTTGAACTAACATCTCCTCCTTCTCCAGAGCTGGATATGGCATCACGGTACCAAAACTCCTATGCATTGGTACCCCTTGTCTTGATCCCTCTATTACTTAAATTTTAAATCATTCCTTGTCATTTGGCTTGGTCCTCGACCTATGAAAAATTGCTTGGGTGGTCCTGGTCTTTTAAATGGTGACCCCACGACTGGTGAGAATGACCACCCTATAGATATTCTATCTACATTAAGCAAGCTCCTAGAGAAGGTCATTACTACTCAGTTATCTAATTACTTACTTATTTTAATCTTCTGGGTCCAGAGCAGTATATATTTGTAGAGAAACAGTAGCCAATTTCGGCTATATTCCAATGGGTAAGATTTAATACAACTGACACGTGCATGAACTGTACGTCATTGATTAGAGTCCCAGGTAATGAAGTTGCTACCAAGTCACTAGGTGGACCTGGTTCTTGGATTGGGCGTTGAATAGTGTCATCTTCTGTTGGTGGGAGTACTGTAAGGAAAAGCGCAGCACTTGCCATTGAATGACTACAGCAAAATTGTCAGGTTGATCCTGAAAATGGACTGGTTCATAGAAACATAGAGTCTGATGGCAGATAAGGACCACTTGACCCACCTAGTCTGCCAATGTCCCTACCTAACAGATAAGCTGCAGATCCTAGTTAACCAACAGCCTACTTCCTCCTACCCCCCACTAGAACTGCCTTATGTCTGTCCCATGCATTCTTGAATTCCCCCACTGTTTGTGACTCTATGACCTCCTCAGGAAGGCTGTTCCATGCATCTACAACCCTCTCTGTGAAGAAATTTCCTCACATTACCTCTGAGCTGTCCCCCTCAACTTCAAATTGTGCCCCTTGTTCTTGCATCGCCTTATTTTTGAAAGATGCTAACCTCTTGGACTTTGTTGATTCCGCTTGAGGTATTTGAAAGTTTCTATCATGTCCCCTCTCCTCCTTTCCTCAAGGCTATACATCTTAAGCTCCTTTAGTCTTTCTTTATATGTCTTCTGGTGCAGACCCTGCACCTATTTGAGTTACCCTCCTCTGGACAGCCTCCATCCTGTCTATGTCTTTGTGGAGATGGGGTCTCCAAAACTGTACACAGTACTCAGATGTGGTCTTACCAACTGTCTGCACAGAGGGATGACAACTTCCTGTTTTCTACTGGTGATGCCTCTCCTATGCATCCCAGTATCTCCCCAGCCCTCCTTACTGACTTCTCACATTGCTTTCCCACCTTTAGGTCATCTGATATGATTACCCTCTGGTCCCTTTCCATTTTGTTGTTGTCAGTATCTCCCCCATTGTGTACTCTTCCCTGGGTTTTGTTTCCCAGGTGCATTACTTGCACTTCTGCGTTGAACCTAAGCTGCCATACATTTGACCATTCCTCCAACCTTGCCAAGTCCCTTTTCATCTTTTCCATGCCATGTTGCATATCAACCCTGTTGCAGATCTTTGTGTCATCTGCAAAGAGACATACTTGTCCTTCCAGTACCTCTGCAATGTCACATATAAAGACATTAAAAAGGACCGGCCCCAGTACTGAACCCTGCGGCACCCCACTAGTAACCCCCCTTTTTTCACTGTGGACTCCATTTACTATTACCCTCTGTGTCTGTTGTCCAGCCAATGTTTTACCCAGGCTACCACCATGGGACCCACTCCCAGGCTGGCTAATTTGTTTCTTAATCATTTGTGCGGGACTGTGTCAAATGCCTTGCCAAAGTCTAAGTAGGCCATGTCCATAGCCCCTCCCTGGTCTACTACTTTGGTCACCCAGTCAAAGAAATCAATTAGATTTGTCTAACATGACCTTCCTGCTGTGAACCCATGTTGCCTTGGGTCCTGTGCCCCACTGGCCTCTAGGTACCCAACAATTCTTTCCTTCAGAAGTGATTCCATCATTTTCCCTGCTACTGAGGTCAAACTGACAGGTCTGTAGTTTCCCGCCTCTGTCTTGCTTCCACTTTTGTGAAGGGGAATCACATCTGCCTTCCTCCAGTCCTCAGGTACCACACCATCTTCCAACAATTTATTAAAAAGGGTAGTCAGTGGTGTTACTAGTTCTTCCCTTAGTTCTTTTAGAATTCTGGGGTGAATCCCATCAGGCCCCATTGCTTTATCCACCTTCAGTTTTAGGAGTTCTTTCAGAACCCTTTCTTCTGTGAAAGGAGTCATATCAACCCCCCCCCCCCATCCAGAGTGCTTCTATTGACTGGATTAGCTATCTCCCCCTTCTTTTCCATTGTGAATACTGAGCAAAAGTATTCATTCAGTATCACTGCTTTTTCACTGTCACTCTCTGCCCAACCACCTTCCTCTTTATTCAGCCTCAGTATCCCTGCCTTAGTCTTTCTTTGCTCCCTAATGTACCAATAAAAGGTTTTATCCCCCTTCTTAACCGAGTTGGCTATCTTTTCCTTGGTTTGGACCTTTGCTATTCTGACTGCCTTCCCCGCTTCATTCTGCTTTAACTGGTACAGTTCTCTGTCCTGCGCCTTCTGTGTTTCCTTGTACTTCCTGAATGCTATATTTTTCTCCCTAACCTTCCCACCACTACCTTTGAGAACTATAGTGTTTTTTTCTTTCATTTTGAGTTGTTTATTTGCTTCACACAAATGCTTGTTGCCTCTGTGATGGCGGTTTTGATGTTTCCCCATTGTTGCTCCACCCCACCTTCTTGCCTGTTTGCTAGTACTTTTCTGAGGCACTCTCCAATTTTGACAAAATCAGCCCTTCTGAGTCCAGTACCTTCACTTTTGTATGGCTTGACTCTATAGCTAAGTTTATTGTGAACCACACTGTTTGGTGGTCACTTTTTCCCAGATGGCTACCCACTTCTAGATCTGAGATCCTCTCTCTGTCCCCATTTGAGAGTACCAGGTGTAAGATTGCTCCCTCCTGAGTGGGTTCCAAAACTAGCTGTCTGAGGCATGCCCCCTGTAGGGCATCGAGAATGGTCCTGCTCTTGGATGTGGCTGCAGCAAAGGTGCTCCAGTTAACATTTGGCATATTCAGGTCCCCCATCAGCAGTATCTTCCCTTTCTCTGCAATCCTAAGGATGCTATCATCTCCTTGTCCATTTCCTCCTGAGATGGGGGTCTGTATACAACCCCTGTGCGGATTGTGGTGCCATTATCTCCAGGGTGACCCACAGTGCCTCCTTTCCTCCCTGTTTACCCTTTAGTTCAGTTGCTTTGATCCCTTCCCTTAAATAGAGAGCTGCTCCTCCTCCTCTTCTACCTTCCCTGTTCCTCCTGTAGATTGTGTACCCTGGTATGTTGACATCCCAGTTCCAGTGTTCTTACCCGGTTAACAAAATTTTAAATAAAATAAAATAAATTGATGGGTAGTGTAATTCGGGAACTATGTACAAAAGTCAGGATTCATCACAGCTGTGAGGTTGTAAAGACCTGTGTGCTGCTGTTGGGTTTGGTGAATAGACATTAGGGGCAATACTGATATTTGGCCAGCCTTGGAAACTTCCTTTATAAAGGTGGGCCAAAGGAATTTGTTATCTATTTGGACTGTCAGTATTCCACTCTATCTGTAGGGTAGATTAGTCAGGTGATACCGCCATTGCATTGAGGTAGGCATAGGCATCCTTGCCTTCTCAAACGGTGAGAACATTTTGGGAAATGTTGATAGCCACTGCTATGGCAGAATCAGGTGATGGAGACCCATGTGGGGTTTCATGGATAAGGAGATGAAGGAGCAAGTGCGCTCTTGTCATCTCGATATGGGTCAGTTCTCTTGCACTCCCCAGCGCTACTAGGAGGCAGAGGAGGTACACCATGGTTGCTGAAAAGAGAAGAAAACAGAAAATAGGTTAACTTGCAGATTTGCAGATCCTGCTCCCCTCGATAAGAGGAGGGAGCATGAGTCAGAATCAGTTAATCACCTTTGAAGAGCTTCAGTTAGTTCATGTGGAACCACTTTTTAGTTGGCTTTTTACAGTATGTAAGCCATGCTTGGTACACTGCTCAGCTCAATTTGTTGGTGAGGCCCTCCCATTTGTTCTGAAATGGATGAGCTGGGGTGGAGAATTTTAGAACTATGACTTGGTCCCCTACTTGCCAATCAACTTCTTTTAACATTTCTGTCGAAATACATTTGGACTGCTGTTGGGCATGGCCCAGGTTCTGGGTAGAGATGCAGCGAAGTTTAACTCCACCAGCAAAGTTGGAATGAAGTTGTCCACTCTGCATCACTAAATGCTATGCAAAGTCCCCACAGAATTACACTACGTTGCCTTAGATCCAGAAGCAAATGATTTGATACCTTTTAATGGACCAACATAGATGTAACAACAAGAACAAAGTGCTCAAGCTTTCGGACCAACCAGTCCTTCTTCAGAAGCTCATGGCAGTTGTTTAGAAAATACAATACTTATAACAGCTAGATAATGCAGAGAAAAACAGAAAAAAATTCCCATTGGTTTAAAATACTCATTTGAAAAAAAAAAAGATGATGTCAGAGAAGTTAAACAGTACAATACTGCCCTCAGTCCAATGAACCTTTAGGTTAAGATGTAGGAGCAACAAACATAAAGAATCCTACTGCACATAAATTTAATTGACATAAGATAACACTGCTGAAGCAGATAACTCCCAAATCAAGCCTTGAGTGTCACAGTCAGTATAAGGATGTGATTACTGAAAGGCAACCCCCACCCAGCTTAAAGACAAACTAAGATAGTTATAGGGTCATGAAATTACAATGTATGCATTAAAGACAAGAATACCAGTAAAGTTTTCTAAAAAAACATCAGTGCACACTGTGTGATGTGTAAAACCTAGCTAGACATGTCACCCAGCTGTATTCTCAAGCTAAATAAAAGGCCCAAGAAATTACAAAACCTCAGGACTATATAAATGATAATATAAATATAAATTGATAATATTAGTGTTAAACAAAAACTCTAGTAGAGGAACCTCAAGGAATTCAGACCATGCATCCTGATATGTACTGATGTCAATATATACTGAGAATGTAGCAACTACATGTACCACAAGTGTCTAGGGAATCTGAAAAAGAGATAAAAAAGTAATTTATCTCCTCCTGCTCATACAAACAGTACAACCTAACCCACCCCACATCACAATAATGTGGGTGGGGGAGATACATAGCTTAAACGAGATGTTGTCTCTCTCTCTCTCCCCCCTCCTTTTCTCTCTCTCTCTCTCGTCCCCACAGACACACACACACACACACATACACACTCTCAATCTCTCTCCTAGTGAACCTATATTAACTTCAGTCACTGTAATTGTTCCCCAAAGGAATACAACTTGTAATGAAATTCTGAGTAAATTACTACAATATTAGCCTAATGTAAAAAGATATGTGCAGGACCCCCAAGCAAATGAGATCACACATCCCAATATGTGCAGAGTTACAAAATTATATATAACAGTATAAGATAACACTCCTGTATGTACACTAGCAGGCTGGGTAAACTGAATATGGTGCAATGGAATCAATCCTCCACACAGGCAAAGATAAAAGTAAGGAGAAATTTGTTGTGTGTGAAATGAAAATAGTAACACATTATACCTCCATATAGCTAAATAGAGACTTACCTCAATGACAGCAAGCCCCACATCTATTATATCACATACCCTACAGCACATACCCAGACATACATACACACACGCATCCACATCTCACACATGCTGAAGTCCTATAATATGTCAGCTTGAAGAAGAAAAGGTCTGTGGATGTTAATTTCTGTAGTGTCCCATAAAGCCAATATCCAAGTTCATCCCATCTGCTACCATATTGAGATGTAAATAAGTTTAATCTCAAAAGCCTGTCTCTGTTGTGTGTTTTGAGATTTCCTTTAAGACCATTACTGACATATCTGAGACTGAGTGGTCAGGCTGGGAGAAGTGATGCCCCACTGGTTTTCAGTCTTCCTTGCTGTAATAGTATGCCTGTGAGTTCATCCTAGTGCGGAGCTGTTGGCGTGTCTCTCCTACATAACCTGTTTGTGGACATCTCTTGCACTGAATGAAATAAACAACATATCGTGACATGCATGTATAACTCCCATGCACCTGGAATTGTCTGTTTTGTGATGTAACCACACAGTCTGAGGTAGAAATTAGCCCACAAGTCTTGCAGGGCGTTGATTGCAGGGTTGTGTGCCATTGTGACATGGTATTCTGTTCGGTGAAAGTTTGCTCCAATAATTAGGCTGGATAAATTTGGCGGTTGTTTAAAAGATAGTAGTGGGAGTTCCTTAAAAATACAATTAAGGGTGTCATCCTCACTAAATATTGGGTGGAGATCTTTAATAATCTTACATGAGACGTTCAAGGTCTGGATGATATGTGACTACCAAGGTATTCTTTCTGTAGCTGTCTTTTCTTTATATTGAAGTAGTTGTTGTCTTGGTACTTGCGTTGCCTCGTCTGTTATCCTGTCAATTTCCTGGAAGAGTGTCCCTGCTCCATAAAGGTGTTTTCAACATAGCCAAATGTGTATCCCTGTCATCCTCATTTGAACAAATACGTTGACAACGAAGTGCTTGACTGTATATGACAGATTTTTTGTATGATTAGGTGGTTACTTTTCCTGTGCAGGTATCTCTGTCTGTCTGTTGGCTTCCTGTAAATACATGTATGTAAGGTTCCATCCTTAATGATGACTGTGGTGTCCAGAAAGTTAACCTTGGTGGTAGAGTACTCGAGGTAAGCTTTATAGTAGGGTGGAGATTGTTAAGTTTGTGATGAAAATCTTTGAGTGCATCTGTGCCTTCCGTCCAGATGACAAACAAATCATCAATGTAACGGAAATAAGCCAGTGGTTTGTGGGATACTGCCTTAAAAAATCCTCCTCCAAGTCAGCCATAAAGAGGTTAGCATACTGTGGAGCCATTTTGTGCCCATTGCTGTTCCCATAGTTTGAACATAATGTTTACCATTGAAGTTGAAGTTGTTATGTGTCAAAATGAATTCATAAGTTCCCCCCACCACTCCAGGGTTGATGTTTTGGTCAGGTCCTTTCTCACGTATGTATTTTAAGGCATGCTGCAATGCCATCTGTGTGTGGAATATTAGTGTAGAGGATGTTACATCCATTGTCACTAAAATGGTATCAGGTGGTAAATCCTTATAACCAGAAAGTACACGCAACAAGTGCGTAGTGTCCTGGATATAACTGTCTCTTTCCATAACCAGCGGTTTCAAAATGGTCTCTCAAACCCTGAGATCCCTCAGTCAAGGTACCATTACCAGAGACTATGGGTCTCCTGGATTGCCAGGTTTATGTATTTTAGGCAGCATGTAGAATGTCCCTGGCTTTGGTTCAGCAGGAATGAGGTGAGCTAGTTTCTTTCGGACATGGTCAGGAAAAGTTTTAGTTGAGTCACATAGTTCATCTTTATATCTTGTAGTGGGTCACTTCAGTTCTCTGTAGTATGTAAGATCTGTTAGCTGTCTATTAGCTTCAGTAATATAGTCTTCTCTGTTTAAAATCACCACTGCAGAACCTTTATCAGCTTTTTGATGACAATGTTGTGGTTTGATTTCAGTGTCCTATAGCTCCGTTCCAGTGAGAGAGGTTATAATGGGTTTGTTTTGCCTGGTAAGGATCTGACCACTGACTTGTTGGCGGAAACAATTAATATAATTGTCTAGTTTTTTTACGCCCACTTGAGGGGGTAAAATCAGATTCCTTTTTCTTATCCATTACATTATTGCTGTTTGCACTGTCTTCACTACCAGTGATTTCTTCCCTGCCATGAAAGAATTCTTTAAGTCTCAATCTACGGAAGTACTCCTCTAGTTCACCACAAAACAGTATGTTATCCAGTGGTTTTGTTGGGCAGAAAGTGAGGCCCTTTGAAAGTACATTCAGTTCTCCAGTAGTCAGTGTGTGGTTGGACAAATTAACAACTGAAAGGTGCCCATCAGTATTGTGTTGTTGTTCAATGACTCCATTATGTGCTTCATGGTTGTTAGGAAGTATGGTATGTTGAAGGGCATCTAATTTCCTATTTTTCACAAGCATGGCTTTTCTTAAGGTCCTTTGGTAGTTAATGTGTATCTCTCGCAAGATGTCTTGAATAGGTTCCCAGACACCCTTTCCAGAGTGGTTACAATTTCAGCAAACTTTTGTTAAGAACAACTTTTGGGCATATGACATGCAATCCTGTGATTTCTCAGTTTCTCAGAGGTCCTATGACAAAGTTGTTCTGCATAAGTAGAATTGTTTGTATTTTTAATGGATTCCAAATAGTAAGACCTTTAGGGATAATGTTTCTCCTCTTGCACTGGGTTAGAAAATAGATGTCACTGTCTAGCCGTGACAATTTCTTCTTGATGTTATGTAACTGCCATATTCTACGGCGAATTCCAGTATCTTCCATGTTGAAATCTTGATTTAGTAGTTGCCGTATTGGTCCTTGCAAGAATAGATCCAGAAGCAAATGATTTGATACCTTTTAATGGACCAACATAGATGTAACACTGCACTGCACTGCTGCACTGGCCCAGCCAGAATACCTGTTACGCAGAGACGGTCATCGGAGAGAGACTGGCCTGGGGATCAGCCCCCTGATGAATGCCTTGAATAGGAATGACACCTCGGTGATTTGTGTGGGCCCTGCTTCTCCGGGCACTCCAGCTCAACAGCCTGCAGTCTCGATTTCATCCTGCTTGTGTCCAGTATTGGGTATCATGAGTAAACATCAGGGTAGCTCCCTGCAACAACAGCTAAATCTAAAAGTGTTGTCATCCGATTGTCTTGTTGCCTTTTCTTTCATGAACTGAGCCCTCTGGCTCCAGATTACAAATAGTATGTGTTGTGCATGTTGCTTTTTTCCATCACAGGGCCCCAACCAACTGCAACGTTCCTGGCTAGCCCACCATTTTCCTACCTGGGTACCCAGAGTGTGTAACTGTGTAGGGACTCTGAACTGCATGCATAACTGTCTGATTAATATAGTTTTTAAGCAAATCAACCTGATTACGCCCCTCTCTTGTTCAAGTCCACTGAATAAATCAGATTTAACTTTGTTTGCATTTAACCTGACTGTGGTTCCAGTTTGTGCCAAAAGTATTGTACTGTTGCTATTTGCTGTGGTTAACCTTGTTTTACAGGGGGGTCCCCAGGGTCAAGCTAAAGGAACCAGCCCTGGTGGTAAGTGCAAACAGTGTGGGTAATTGCCTGGTGAATAAGGGTCATTGTGAAAGTAATTATTGTATCTTGTTCAGGCCACTAGAAGGGAAAGAGGGGGGTTACAGTGTCTTGGAGGGCTGTGCCCAGGTTAGCTTGACCACTAACCACCCTGACCTCCGGGTGGAGGCACCTGTTTCATTACTCAGGCCCCTTAACCTGCTACTAACCAAGCAGGCAGGGGTGGTAGCCATTGGGATAGCACCACCTAGAGGTTACATCTTGGAGGTTCACCGCTGGGATTTTGTGCCTTCTAGTGGCCGAAATTATGAATTATTGTCAAACATAAATGGCTACCCCAATAGAAATGGCTGTACACCAGTTGGAGGGGTGGTGTACGGGGCAGGAGATTGACCCCCAAAATGCTCTGCTTATACTGGATATCCCCCTGGGTACCAGTAAGGACACTGTAGAGGGAGCACTCTCCAAAGTTGAATGTTTAAAAAACCCTGTGGTGGTGGGTCGACAGGCTGATTTGATCGCCCAAACTTTCATAGCCTTGGTAAAGTGTAGTGACCTCATGGACAGCTCTAAAGTGCCACAGACTATTGCCACAGAAGGGGTCCCAGCCACCTGGAGACTGATAAAACACAGTAAAGACCCCAGGGAGAATGAGCTCCCACCATTATCTGAGACTTTTGAGGAGAAATTTGCTAAGTTGTTGCTGAAGGAAGGGAAAACTGTGGAGAACTTTAAGAAACTATTCCTGCCAACTGGTGGTGTTCCTTCCTCAACACCCCCTCCCACTTCAGCACCTGTTACTGCCCCACCTTCTGTGCCCAAGCCAATGCTGGACCCTATATCTGTACCTGCCATTAGTCACGACTCCTACTGAAGGCTAAGAATCTTCTCGGGCACCCTTCCCATCCCCCCAGGAGGAGGATGACTGGGAGACCTGGATAGACTATGTTGCCACTCTAGTACTTGAATGGCAATACTCAGAAGCAGAGAAATGAAAGAGGTTGAGTGAGAACCTCCGAGGTCCTGCCCTGGCTACCATCCATGCCAAGCGGGCCAATAACCCGAAGCAACTGCACAATACTATCTTGATGCAATGGAGAATGTGTATAGGAGCCCAGATTCAGATGATGACCTGTGGTGGAGAGTAAGAAACGCCCACCAGTCCTCAGGGGAGCCATTGTCTGTGTATGTACCTCAGCTTGATAAGCTGCTACAAGAGTGCCTCAGAAAGGGCATTTTGCTGTCAAATGAATTAGATCAAACTAGGCTGGACCAGATCCTTAGGTCTGCTCCATTTTCAGAATTGTTACTGCATCAGTTGCACCTCGCCACCCGACTGGAATTGCCCCCTCCTCCTATGACGCGTTAATGAAAGAAATTCAGGGGCTGAGAAAAAGGCGACTCACGTGGAATTGCACCAATATCTCCGCCGGGTACTGCGCAAGTAACCGGAGTGATCAGCCAAGGAGGTCTGGGGCAAAAGTCAGCACCTAATGAGCACCCTAAGAATGCAAAGGACTTCCCACCCTGGGCCCAGTTTTGGAAAGACAAGCTATTAAAGGAAGTCTGAGAGTTGAAGGTGGGTGCCTCTGCAAGGGTTTCCCCCATGGAACAAGATTCTGGCTCCTCTCAGGACATGACTGCCATGGGGGTGGGGGTGCACCCTCAGGCATCCTATACCGAGAGTAGCTCCCAGGCTGAAATCAAATAATTGACTGCCACCCTAAAGGAACTGTTGAGACACGTTGCACCACTCTCACTGCTGCAAGCAGATATTGGACCCCCGTCACTTGCTACTACTTCGGTTCCTCATGCAATGTTCTCTCCAAGGATGACCCAGGAGTCTGTCATTTGTCACAACTGTGGAAAGGATGGCCATATAAAGAGAGAATGCTGGTCTCAGAAAGACTTAGAAAAAGTAGTAAACAGACTCCAAGGGGAGCTCCGAAAAGCAAATCAGTGGCCAAGGGGTGCCCAAAATGATTGCAGTTAGGGTTCAAGCAATACTAGCTCAAACTTCTTTGTGGCTAAATCGTCTGTCCAGGCCCCTGCTGTTGTCCCTCCACACTGGTCCAAAATAGTGGTCCCTTCAATGAAGACTACTGTGGCTGTGAATGGTATTCCTGCTCGGGCTGTGCTTGACAGTGTGTTGCAACTGACCATTGTATTTCAGGACTGGTATGACATACACTTATCTGATGTGCCATTACAATCCCTGGAAGTCCTACATGTGCGGGGGCTGAGCGACAAGTCTGTATCCTGCCTAGGATATGTCCCCGTGGTTGACTTTTCCTGCAACTGTAACTGGTGTAGAGGACAAGTAGAGACACTGGGCCTCAGTGTGTCCCCCACCTGACTGTATGATGGGGTTCTCCTGTTAATTGGAACAACGCCCACATGTTTGGGAGACTAGCACAACTCTGCCATGAGAAACAAGGGCAACTGACTGGATGGGCCCTAAGAATTCCAGCCTTAGTAAAAAGGGCATATGACTTACAACAGAAACCCAATGAAAAGGAACCAGATGAGCCTGTGGGGATAGTGTGGAAAAAGGAACCTGACTCCTTGTTATTGGCCCCCAATGCCCAGTGCACAATCCATGGAGAAGTCCACCTAAAGAGAAATGAAAAAAACAAAATATTAATGCTGGATGCACCAGGTGATGGAAAGTTGCCAGAAGGATTATTGGTTAAACCCGGTGTAACCCCCCTGCATATGGGGGTTCCCAAAAGACTTCCAGGAGCTTGCTTGAATGCTCCAAGCCTGAATGGTGTTTGGCATTGAAGCCATTTATCAGTGAGTGTTTTAGAACCTCTGGTACTATCTTTTAAGAGCTGTCTGCTTGCAGACATATTAGTTGTATGGGGACTGTGTGTTTCTTTGATTGAGTACCACTCAAGCTGCTGCCAATTCACTCCATTTTGCAGTCACTAGGAGGCAAAGGGAACCTATCTGAAAGATGTAACTGTTTGCCAGAAACCATTTAGAGTAATAATGAAAGTACAGTTTGTCTAACCTGCTTCTTTGCAGTCAGAACTGTGTCTGCCTAGTTCCCATTCTGGTTTTGAACTGCTGAACTGGACCAATCAGTGTGGGGTAAGCTAGCTCTAAAATGGTGCCTTGGAGCGAATCAGAACTTGGACTCATAATCTGAGCCAGCCACAAGAGGATTGTATGGGCAGTGACTCTGGGAGATGTAGTTTAGACTTGGCGCCTTTTTGGACCAGCAGCAGCAGTCCATGGTGAGGTGACAGCCAATCCAGTCAAGAACTGGGAGGAACTCAAAGGAAGTGCCGGTTTGTCTGTTGGGAGTTTCAGTTGAGCTTTAGCAGTGAAGGGAAAGGAACCTGTATCGTCCTTCAGTGCCGGTTTTAGTCAAAAACATGTGTAAGGTCCAGAGTTCCGGTCTGCAGCTTGTTAGGACTGAATCCGTCCTGTGAAGAGAATCAAGGATATCTGAAGAGTAGAAACCAGGCTCACTCTGTAGAAGACTGGAGGAGTAGTGAAAATTGCACTCGGTCTGTCAGGAACTGAATCTGCATGTGTTCTCGGGTATTGTGCAGTAATTGCGATCGGGATACAGATGCAGCCTGCCTGGTATAGTGCTTTCTTTTTACCATATAAATGTGTGAAGAGGTTTGTGTACCTTAAGTGAATCCTGCTGCCATTAAGTGACTTTTGCCTGTGACTGTTTACCATATAAATGTGAGGAGTCTCTTGGAGCTCAAGAGTAGCCCTGCTGACATTGAAGGACCCTATCTTATTTGGAGGTCATGAGTACTAATTCAGGGTCGACTCCTGTTGAATTGCCACATTAAATCCAAATGGAATTGCTGTACTGCTGACTG
The DNA here is from genome assembly GCA_016271365.2 of Neoceratodus forsteri. Lineage (NCBI taxonomy): Eukaryota > Metazoa > Chordata > Ceratodontiformes > Ceratodontidae > Neoceratodus > Neoceratodus forsteri. The sequence continues at coordinate 807,524,702 of CM057451.1, read as the reverse complement.
TTTAATTCTCCTTTTTCTCTGTGAAAGACCCTGACCAGCTGCCACGTTTGGACTAGCCACTAGGGCTTGGGTACCCAGGACAGTAACTGATAGGGATAGGCCTGTGCACAGAGCCATAAGGTAGATGAGTAGAGTGATAAGCTAATTAACCTGATTTCCCCGTCCTTGTTATATCCCCTAAATAAATCAGAGCTACTTGTTTCAGCAAAGTTATACTGCCTGAGGTATTTGTCTATGTTAAGTACTGTACTGTGATTGTTGCACTGTATCTTATTTCAGGAGGTCCCAGTGCTGGAACCAGTCCTGGGGGTAAGTGTATACTGTAAAGGTAATTCTGATGTTATGTGAGCTACTAGTGGGAAGAAGGGGTTACAGTGTCCCAGAGGCTGTGACCAAGTTAGTTTAACTATTGTAAACCCTGACCTCTGGGTGGGCACTCCACCATTGGATCCAGGCCTCTCAACCTGTAGTGGCAAAATCAGGCAGGGGTAGTAGCCTGGGATAGCGCCATCTAGGGGTTACATCTTGGAGGCTCACCGCTGGGATTGTGTGTCCTCTAGTGGCCATATTTCGAACCACTGTTAGAAAAAATGGGTACCCCCGACAGTGGCTGTGCGGCTGGTGAGTGGTGTACTGGGAGAGGATCGACCCCAAATGCTATGCTTATCCTGGACATCCCCTGGGTATCAATCACGGACACTGTGCAGGAGTACTTTCCAAGGTGGAAGGTTTACAAAACCCTGTAGTGGTGGGTCGGCATGCTAATCTGCTCACCCACACTTTCCTGGCCTAGTAGAGTTTAAGGATCCCATAGATGGCTCCAAAGTGCCAAGACCATTACCCAGAGGGGCCCTTCACTGCTTGGAGGTGATAACTAGGACAATGCAAAGAGACCGGGGAATGAGCCCCCACCACTATCTGAAACTTTTGAGGAGAATTTGCTAAATAGTTTGCTGGGGAAGGAAAACTGTGGAGGACTTGAAGAAACTATTCTTGCCACCTGGGGTGTTCCTCCCCAACACCTTCTCCCGCTCCAGTGCCCATAATGGTGGCTGAGACAATGCAGACTCCAATTTCTGCATGCCATTAGTCACGACTCTTACCGAGGTTGAGGATCTTCTCTGGCACCCTCCCACCCAGGGAGGATGACTGGGAGACCTGGATGAACTATGTTGCCCCCAAGTGCTAGAATGGCAGTAACTCGGGCAGCGAAGAGGGTTAGTGAGGCCTCCGTCCTGCCTGGCTACCATTCATACTAAGACAGATGACTAACCCTAGTGACTGCACAGGCCTATCTTGAGCCCTGGAGAATAATATAGTAGACCCAGATTCTGATGAGGACCTGGTGGAGTAAGAGATGCTGGCAATCCAAAAGGAGTTGTTGTCTGTGTATGTATCTAGGCTGGAAAATTGTTGCAAGAATGCCTCAGAAAGGTAGTTTGCAATGATTGAACTGGACTGAACCAGGCTGGACAGGATCTTAAGTCTGCCCTTCTCAGAACTGCTGTTGCTTCAATTCGCCTGGCAGATGACTGGAATCCCCACCCTCCTGATGAGTGAGTTAATGAGAGAATTAGAGGAGTTGAGAAAAGAGCGACCTCGGGAGGGACCTGCACCAATAGCTGCATTTCTGACCGAGTGACTGAGGGACCCATCAAGTGAAGTTCAGGGTAGAGGTTGGCAGTAAATGAGTGCTCTGGCAAGAAAAGATATGCCACAATGGGGCGAACAGTTGAGAGAGATCAGGGAATTCAAAAACAGTCCCTTTATGAAGGCCACGCCTGCAATCTGAGCCCTGACCTATATCCATTGCATCTGCTGGCGGGGTGAGGCACCATGTATCTCCTGCTGATAACAGCTCCAAATCAATTCCTTGACCATGGAAGTGGAGAAACTGACGATGTCTCAAATGCTTATCACGCGCAGACAGAGATGGCACCAGGTTTCCAGTTAATAATACCACCCTGGCTCCCAGTGTGGCGCCTCGCCAGCTCAAAACTCAGAAAGTATGTTTTGCTATAATTGTGGAAAGATGGGCACATGAAAGGGAATGCCAGTCCCAAAGACACTGACAAAGTTGCATATAGGCTACAAGGAGAGCTTGGAGAACAAATCAGTGGTTAAAGGTGCCGACGAGTCCCAGTGAGGGCACCAAAATGCTAATCATGTCCTTTTGTGGCAAGGTCAGTTGCCCAGGCCCCCACTACTCGCCTCTCCAGACTGGTCCAGAATAGTGGGTCCCTCCATGGAGACCACTGTAAAGGTGAATGGAGTGTCTACAAGAGCTGTATTAGACAGTGGCTCCCAAGTGACAATTATGTTCCAAGATGGTATCAGAAGCATTTGTCAGGCGTCCCTTACAACCATTAGAAGGACTGCATGTATGGGGTTAAGTGAGAGGCCTACCCCTATTCCGGTATATCAATTTGGCTGTCTTTCCCCACCTCGTGGATGGAGTGGCGAACAAGTAGAGACCCTAGCCTTAGTGTGTCCCCCACTGGACTGTAGTGGTGTCCTTTGTTGATTGGAACAAATGCTCATATGTTGGAAGGCTGGCACAGTTGTGTTATAAAACAGGGTCAAAGAATAGTAGAGCTTTAAGAGTTCCAGCTTTTAATTAAGAAGGCCTATGAGGGCACAGAGAGATGCTGAAAAATAGAACAGAGGAACGGTTGGAATTATGGAAGAAGGATCCTGAGTCTCTGATCCTGGCGCCAAATGCAGTGTACCTTACAGGAGGTCCATATCAGAAAGGATGTTAAGAATAAAATATTAATGTTGGATACCAGGCGATGGAAAATTGCCAGAGGGACTGCTAGTACAAGCCTATGTATTTTGACCGCTAGAGCCCATGCTTATGCCAGAAGGGTAATGGTCCAAGTTCATAATGTGTCTGAAAGAGACATTCCAGTAAATAGAGGTTGCATCTGGCTAATGTGCATTGTGCAGACACTGCAGTGCTACCCAGCAGCAAGAGTTCAAGGAAGAATGACAGAATAACGCCTGTACAACATTTGATTTCGGCGACTCCCGCTGCCAGCTGAATGGAAAGTGAGGATCAGTGAGAAGCTTGCAGAGAGACCAGGTGTTTTCTAAAGGAATGGGGACGGGATGCGTGCAGGAGCTGAAACAATATCCGGACTGCATGACGAAAGACCATTTCGTGAGAGGTCTCGGCGCCTGGCACCTGCTGACATAGATGATGTGAGGCGGCATCTGCAAGAGATGTTAGCTACTGGTGTAATACCAAGAATCCAGAAGCCATATGCTTCCCCATTGTGGTAGTGAGGAAAAAGATGGAACAGTAAGGATGTGTGGATTATCACACATGAAACGACAGACTATCCTAGTCAGTACACAATGCCCGCATTCAGGATGCTGGACTGCCTAAGCAGGAGCAGGTGGTTCTCTGCTGGATCTCCGCATGGGTACTACAAATCTCGATGGCCCCAGAGGACCGTGAAAAGGCGGCCTTTATCTGTCCAGCTTCTATATGAATTCATGAGGATGCCTCAAGGGATTTCTCCAGGTGCCCCAGCCACTTTTCAGCGATTGATGGGCGTGCAGTGGGGACATAGAACACTAGATGTATACCTAGATGTATTATTGTGTTTGGCAGCTCACTGGAGAACATGAGAGCAGATTATTTAGGTATTGGACCAACTGGAGACTTTGGCCTTAAACTGTCCATTGATAAGTGTCAATTCTTTCAAACATCAGTAAAGTATGGGACATAGTATCCACCGAGGAATAGAGACCGACCCAAGTAAAGTTGAGGCCTTGACCACCTGACCGCAGCCAAAATCTAAAGAACTGCAGATTCCTGGGATTCTGTGGTTATTATCGGCGTTCATCAAGGACTATTCAAGGTGATCCGCCTTTACTTAACCTTACTCAAGGGTATCCCCAACCACAAAAATACCAAAGTCAGCGTCCCTCAAGACTGAAGAGTGTATTTTCATCGAGGTGAAGTATTTAGGGCCCGCTGGACTCCTGATTAATGAGATTGCTTTTCATAAGATCATTTATCAACTTACTCATGCTCCCAGTGCTGGCCTATGCCGATCCAAGAAAACCTTATGTCCTGCACACTGATGCTAACTGAGGTTAGGGGGCTGTGTTGTACCAAGAGTCACGAATGGCCTGAGACCAGTGGCCTTTTGCCAGTAGAGTCTGACCCCATCTGAAAAGAACTATCCTGTACATAAGTTAGAGTTTCTAGCTTTGAAGTGGGCTATTGTTGACCAATTCCAGAGTACTTATATGGGGCAAAATACTAGTAAAACTACAATAATCCTTTAACCTATATGAAGACCTCAGCTAAGTTGGATGCCACTGGCCATAGGTGGCTTTCTGCGTATCTACATACGACTATGCTCTAGAATACGAGGCTTGGTCTGTACACACATAGATGCTGATGCTCTCTCCAGAGCCTATTCCCCAGAATGATTGGGTCCGATTGGCAGAACCTGACATTCGGGCACTCTGCCAGAAGTTTGACAGGGAGGAACAAATGTCCACAGGACGCAGTGGACTGCATGGTGGATTGCTTGGGACCCTCTGAGAATTGCATACCTGCCTTGTTGCCACTTTTCTGCAATAGACATTGGTGCACTGCCTCAGCTGGACAATGACAGTATCGGGCGGGCTCAATCCCGCGATCCCATGATCAAAGCAGCTTTAGAAGCCCTCTAGGCAGGAAAAGATGTGTCAAATGCGCTCCACTGATTTGAGAACTGCTTATTATACAAAGAAGGTCCTAAATTGAAACTGATCAATAAACTGATATTTGAAAACAGTAGACAGAGGACAAGTAGACAAACAACAACTAGTGCTGCCCACTGCCTTCGAGACTCAGTATTGAGGTCCTGCACAACCACATGGGGCACCTTGGTATAGACAGAACACTTGACTTGGTGAGATCCAGATTCTATTGGCCTAAGATGGGGCTGATGTGAGCACACATTCAAACTTGTAGTCGCTGCTTACAGAGAAAGCTTTTGCCCCAGAGGCTGTCATTAACATAACCACCCAGTACACCCATGGAGCTGGTCTGTATTGATTTTCTAAGTTTGGAGTCAGATCAAAGAAATATCAGTAATGAGCTGAGTGGTCACACAGCCATTTCACGAGATATGCCAAGCTTTCCCCACAAAGACAAGCATCCACTGTAGCCAAAGTACTTGTGAAAACTTTTATTCACTGGGGCTCCACACAAAGATCCATTCTGATCAAGGAGACTTTGATAGCGTCTGATCAAGAGATGCTTTCTGTGGGAGTCACGAGTCCAGAACCACTCCTTACCACCCCAGGGGACCCACAGCCTGAACGTTTCAACCGCACTTTGCTAGATATGCTAGGTACCCTGCCCAAAGGACAAGCCTAGATGGAGCCAACAAATTAGCACCCTGGTACATGCTTATAACTGCACAAAGTGATGCCACTGGGTTCTCCCCTACCGCCTGATGTTTGGAGAAGCTCGACTACCAGTAGATGTGTGTTTTGGGTCTCTCCTGATGGGTTCAAGCTGACAACTATTTACAGTATGTGCAAAGTTAAAGCCCAGCTAACTCATGCGTACCAACTGGCTCAAACCATGGCTGCCAAAAAGAAATCTGGCCAACAAAGGAAGGTATGATAAAGGTAAGCACAGGAACTCCAGGAGGAGATCGGGTATTACACTAAATCTGGGACTGCATGGCAAGCACAAGATTGTTGACAGATAGCTACCATCTCCTCACATTGTAGTGGGCAAACTAGATGATCTGCCAGTGTACAAGAAGTACGGCCTGAGAATAATTCAAAAGATGTAAAAACAATGCATGAAATCATTTACTGCCCATTGGACAAATTTTGATTGAGTCTGAGCCCTAGAAGATGCCTCTGGACCAGTGACTAGAGCTGCTGCTAAGAAAGATCAAGAAAGTCTGCACCTACAGAAGCAAAGTTAAAGTATTCCCTCACACAAGTCCCAGTTGAGCATGACTGTCAGTCCATATCGGAAGAAAGTGAGAGTGACTTTGAATACTATCCTTCTTACGAACTGAGTCAATTGTTTCGGGGCAATCCCTAGTCAATACTGGAGATGAAGCTGGGCCTTCTGGACTGTCCAAGCCCCCAGCATCGTCCCAGGAGCCAATGCTCCCAGAAAGTGAAGTGCAAAGCATCAGATCAGATGAAATGGAATCATTGTGCATGGTTGAACTGTTTGAGCTTTCAGGTGAGAAAATGATAGATTGGGGCAGACTGGTGATACACCAGAACAAGAAGAATATTTGAGTGCCTGACAGTCCACTGCCAGTGTCCAAAGCTCTCATCGAGCCAAATGTTGTGGACTCAGAAACTGCAACTCCTGGAGCTGAAAGTGCCCCAAGTTCCAGCCTCTCTACCCCATGGAGACTCCCCTGACAAGTGAGACAATGCTGAAAATGAGGCTCAGAGTGCAGAGACTGTAACAGTTCCCCTAGAAAGACTGGTCGAGCTGTAAAGCCTGTGGTGCACCTCAGTTATGATTCCTTGGGAGGCCTGTGGATTTGCCTCTCAATGTTGTCCATAAGGAGTGTATGTGTCCCTGAGCTCATTGCCCAAACTGAGCGTCAGTGCTAACTCAAGTTACTTGTGTTGCCCTCTAAGTATGGTGCCCTTGCCCCGTCAGCCCCAAGGTAACTGATAGGGAAGGGCCCCTCTTCAGGTTTCATGTACAAGAGGTAATAACTTGAGTTATGGTACAATTGTGTGTAATACTGTGTAAAGATGACATACTGCAATGTTTCAGAAATGTGTTCTTGGTAAAATGATATATTGACTGATGATTACATATGCGAGCCTAATGCAAATGTATATGGTTGCAGTTGAAACATGGAGTATTGCCTTGAGCGACATCAAGCTTTCCCAGGCCAGGAAGGTGTAACCCCTGCAAATGGGGTTCCCAAAGACTTCCAGGAGCTTGCTTGAATGCTCCAAGCCTGAATGGTGTTTGGCGTTTAAGCCATTTATCAGTGAGTGTTTTAGAACCTCTGGTACTGTCTCTTTAAGAGCTGTCTGCTTGCAGACATAATTAATTTGTATGGGGGACTGTGTGTTTTCTTTGATTGAGTACCACTCAAGCTGCTGCCAATTCACTCCATTTTGCAGTCACTAGGAGTGCAAGGGAACCTATCTGAAAGATGTAACTGTTTGCCAGAAACCATTTAGAGTAATAATGAAATTACAGTTTGTCTAACCTGCTTTCTTTGCAGTCAGAACTGTGTCTGCCTAGTTCCCCATTCTGGTTTTGAACTGCTGAACTGGACCAATCAGTGTGGGTAAGCTAGCTCTAAAATGGTGCCTGGACGAATCAGAACTTGGACTCATAATCTGAGCCAGCCACAAGAGGATTGTATGGGCAGTGACTCTGGGAGATGTAGTTTAGACTTGACGCCTTTTGGACCAACAGCAGCAGTCTATTGTGGTGACAGCCAATCCAGTCAAGAACTGGGAGGAACTCAAAGGAAGTGCCCGGTTTTGTCTGTTGGGAGTTTCAGTTGAGCTTTGGCAGTGAAGGAAAGGAACCCTGTGCTCCTTCAAGTGCACAGTTTTAGTCAAAAACATGTGTAAGGTCCAGAGTTCCGGTCTGCAGCTTGTTAGGACTGAATCAAGTCCTGTGAAGAAATCAAGGATATCTGAAGGTAGAAACCAGGCTCACCCTGTAGAAGACTGGAGGAATTGCTGAAAATTGCACTTGGTCTGTCAGGAACTGAATCTGCTGTGTGTTCTCCCGGGTATTGTGCAGTAATTCGATCGGGATACAGATGCAGCCTGCCTGGTATAGTGCTTTCTTTTTACCATATAAATGTGTGAAGAGGTTTGTGTACCTCAAGTGAATCCTGCCTCACATTAAGTGACTTTTGCCTGTGACTGTTTACCATATAAATGTGTGAGGAATCTCTTGGAGCTCAAGAGTAGCCTCTGCTGACATTGAGACCCTATCTTATTTGGAGGTCGTGAGTACTAATTCAGGAGCTCCCCTGTTAGTTATACATTAAATCAAATGGAATTACTGTACTGCTGACTGTTTAATTCTCTCTTTCTCTGTGTGAAAGGCCCTACCAGCTGCCACGTTTGGACTAGTCACTAGGCTTGGGTACCCAGGGACAGTAACTGATAGGGATAGGCCTGTGCACAGGGCCGTGAAGTAGATGAGTAGAGTGATAAGCTAATTAACCTGATTTCCCCTGTCCTTGTTATATCCCTAAATAAATCAGAGCTGCTTGTTTCAGCAAAGTTATACTGCCTGAGGTATTTGTCTATGTTAAAGTACTGTACTGTGATTGTTGCACTGTATCTTATTTCTCAGGAGGTCCCAGTGCCGGAACCAGTCCTGGGGTAAGTGTATACTGTAAAGGTAATTCTGATGTATTGTGTGGGCCACCAGTGGAAGAAGAGGGGTTGCAGTGTCCCAGAGGGCTGTGACCAAGTTAGTTTAACTATTGTAAACCCTGACCTCTGGGTGGAGGCACCCGCCATTGGATCCAGGCCCCTCAACCTGTTAGTGGCAAATCAGGCAGGGGTAGTAGCCCCTGGGATAGCGCCATCTAGGGGTTACACCGGCATCTTGCCTGCCCGTGCCCATGCCTATACATGATGAGTAATGGTCCAGATTCAAATGTGTCAGATTGGGAGGTCTGGGTGAACAGAGGTGCACTCTAGCTATAGTACACTATGCAGACACTGCAGTATTACCCAATAACAAGACCTCTGGCCAAAAGGAGAGTGACCCTGGACTTACTTGATTTTGGTGATTCCCACTGCCAGCTGAATGGAAGGCTAGGGTTAGCAAGAAACCCGCCCAAAGAGACCAAGTGTTTTTGTTAAAAGAATGGGACATGGGGTGTGTCCTGGGCGCAGAGCATCATATATGCCTGCATGATGACCGGCCATTTCGAGAGAGATCCAGACGCCTCACCCCAGCGGACATAGATGATGTGAGGAGACACCTGCAGGAAATGCTCGCTGCTGGTGTGATACAGGAATCAAAGAGCCCATATGCCTCTCCCATTGTGGTTGTGCATAAGAAGAATGGGTCAGTCAGGATGTGTGTTGATTATCAAACCCTGAACCAGTGGACCATCCCCGATCAATACACCATGCCCCATATACAAGATGCCCTGGACTGCTTGAATGGGAGCAAATGGTTCTTAGTACTGGATCTTCAAGCGGATATTACCAGATTCTGATGGCCACGAAGGACCGTGAGAAAACCACCTTCATCTGTCCTTTGGGGTTCTCTGATTCCTGAGAATGCCACAGGATTTGGTGCAGCGGTCACCTTTCAGTTACTGATGGAATGTGTGGTGGGAGATATGAACTTGCTGGAATGCCTAGTGTACCTAGATGATGTCGTTGTGTTTGGATGCACATTAGAGGAGCATGAAACCCAACTTTTTAAAGTCCTAGACCAATTGGAAGACTTCAGCCTCAAGCTGTCTATTGACAAGTGCCAGTTTCTTCAAATCTCCATGAAGTATGTGGGGCACATAGTATCTGCAGAAGGGATAGAGACCGATCCTAGTAAGGTCGAGTCACTGACTACTTGGCCCCAGCACCATAACTTGAAAGAGCTAGAATGTTTCCTGGGGTTCTGTGGCTACTACCGCAGGTTCATAAAAGACTATTCCAAGGTGATTCGACTGCTCCTGAATCTCACCCAGGGTTACCCCCCCTACCAACCATAAATACAAAAAAGGGGCTGTCAAAGAACCCAAGAAAGTATATTTCCAAACAGGTAAACCTTTTGGCCCCACTGGACACCCAAATGTGAAGCAGCCTTCCATGAAGTCATATACCAGCTCACCCATGCCCCCATCCTTGCCTATGCTGACCCTACCAAGCCCTATGTGCCGCATACAAATGCTAGTCTGCAGGGCCTAGGAGCTGTGCTGTATCAAGACCATGAGGATGGTTTGAGACCAGTGGCTTTTGCCAGCTGGAGCTTGACCTCGTCAGAATGAAACTATCCCATGCACAAGCTGGAGTTCCTTGCCCTAAAATGGGCCATTGTTGACCAGTTTCATGAGTACCTCTATGGGGCAAAGATATTGGTGAAGACCAACAATAACCCGTTAACCTATGTACAGACTTCAGCTAAGTTGGACCCCACTGAGCACTGGTGGCCCTCTGCTTTATCGACCTATGATTATGCTGTTGAATACAGGCAAGTACTGAACCATGTTGATGCTGAAGCCCTGTCACGAAGGCCAGTCTCCAAGAGCGATTGGGTCAGGTTGTTTGAACCTGACATCCGAGCATTGTGCCAAAGGTTTGACAGAGACAAACAGATGTCTGCAGACACAGTGGACTATCTAGTAGATTGCTTGGGCCCTCTTGATACCTGCATACCGGCTGCCTATTGCCATTTCTCTGCTCTAGATATTAGTGCACTACCTCAGTTTGATGATGACAGTGTACAGTGGGCTTAATCGCAAGATCCTGTGATTCAGCCAGCACTTGATACCCTGCATTTGGGGAAAGATGTGTCCCAGTTGCATTCTCCTGACTTGCAAACTGCCCTATTGTTTAAAGAAGGCCTCAGGTTGAAGTTACACAATCAGTTGTTACACAGAGAGACAGTGGATCGCAGTGGTCGAGTAGACAAGTAGCAATTGGTCCTGCCCATGGCCTTTAAAGATTTAGTACTGAGGTCCCTCCACAATCACATGGGGCACCTAGGTATTGACAGAAATCTCGACCTGGTACGATCTCAATTCTACTGGCCCAAGATGGGCGCTGATGTTGAGCACCAAGTAAAGACCTGCAGTCGTTGCCTGCAAAGGAAAGCCCTGCCTCAGAGGGCTGTGCCCTTGTGAATATTACTACCAGCACTCCCTGGAACTAGTCTGCTTAGACTTTTTGTGTTTAGAACCTGATCAGTGGAATACTGGCAATGTGTTAGTGGTTACGGATCATTTCACAAGGTATGCTCAAGCTTTTCCAACTAAAGATCAAAAAGCCTCTACCGTGGCCAAAGTGCTAGTGGAAAATGTCTTTGTCCACTATGGTGCCCCCAGTGGATCCACTCTGACCAAGGCAGAGACTTTGAAAGTCGAAAGTTGATTAATCAAAGAAATGCTCTCTCTGTGGGTGTGTGCCGAAGTCAAGAACCACCCCCTATCGCCCACAGGGGGACCCTCAACTAGAACGTTTTAACCACACCCTTCTAGACATGCTAGGCACCCTCCACCCAAAAGACAAGCATAAGTGGAGCCAGCAGATTAGCACCTTGGTACATGCGTGCAATTGCACCAAATATGATGCTACTGGGTTCTCCTCCTACCGCCTCATGTTTGTGAGGGAGGCCCGCCTGCCAGTTGATGTCTGCGTTGGGGTCTCTTCAGATGGGGTCCAAGCTGAAAACTACCTGAAGTATGTACAGAAACTGAAAGCTCAATTTAACCATGCATATCAACTGGCCCAGACAATGGCCGCTAAAAGAAATCACGCCAACAAAGAGAGGCATGACAAGAAAGTAAAGGCTCAAGAGCTATGGCCCAGATACTGTGTGTTGTTACACAATTTGGGACTACACAGCAAGCACAAAATTGCTGATAGGTGGCACCATCTTCCTCATGTAGTAGTTGGAAAGTTGGGTAATCTACCAGTATACAAGGTACACCCAGAGAATAACTCCAAAGCTGTCAAGACCATGCACCATAACTACTTGCTGCCTATCAGCCAAGTTATTATTGAAGCTGAGCCAGCAGACATTGCCTCCCCTGGGCTGGTGACTCATGCTGCTGCAAAAAAGAGACAGAGTCAACCTACCCCAGTAGTTACAGAGTTAAGGTTTCTCCCACAGCAGGCCCAGAATGATAGTGACTGTCAGCCCACCTCTGACGTTAGTGAGTGTGACAATGCCTATTACTCCTCCTATGAATTGAGTCAGCTGTTTCAAGGTAACCCTATGACTAATTGTGGGGATGAAGCTGGGCCTTCTGGACTGTCCAACCCCCCAGCTTCGTCCTTGGAGCCAATGATCCCTGAAAGTGAGGTGCAAAGCATCACTTCTGAGGTTGCGGACTCTGTGTTTTGTGGAACTGTGTGAATTTCCTGAAGAAGAGGCTGATGGTCTGAGTCTCCCTGGTGACACACCAGAACCTGAAGAACAATATGAGAGTGCCGACAGCCCCCCTTCAGTGCCACAGAACCTAATTGTGCCAGAACCATCTCTAAAAGAGCCAAGTGTTGTGGAAACAGAGCCTACAGAGCAAGGAGCTGACAGTGCTCCCAGTTTGTACATTCCCATCCATGCAGAGGCACCCCTCACAAGTGACGAAAGCTCCAAAGTTAGTGTTGAAAGTACAGAGACTGTGGCTGTCCCTTCCAGAAAGACTGGCCGAGCTGTCAAGCCAGTATTGTGCTTCAGTTATTATTATCCCGGGAGGCCAGTGGACTTGCCACTCAATGTGGTTCACAAAAGTGTTTATATTTCTCAAAGCTCACTACCCAAACTGAGCTCAATGGCCAATTCCAGGTTGATTGTTCTTCCTTCTCAGTATGGTGCCCCTGTCCCATCCAGCCCCAAGTTAGCTGATAGGGAAGGGCCCCCTCCTACATTGCTTAATGTACAGGAAGTTATAACATGAATCAGTATTGTAATGTCACAAGCATTTGTTAATCATAGTGAAATCAGTATTTATGAAACATACATAAGTATTATCCTTATGGATATAGTATCATGAAGTGTAGTGAATATGTATAGTAAAGTACTACGTTTATATTAACTGATGCATGATTTATTTATTTATTTGTAAATCGGTTTACAACCTTTGAGCCAGAGGCTCATTTCCAAAGGTACCGCATCACATTGAGGTCAAACATAACAAATTTAGGTTACAGAATACAAGTACCTGAAATTAGAGGGTACACATATTGATTTCATACATTATACTGTACAATTTAGTACAATTACATTGAGATGGCTAGCACAAGCTGGTTATAACAGAGGTAAGATGCACAGGAGAAGAAAGTGGGGGGAGGGGTGAGGTGGAGTGCCGCCCAGCAGGCATTGTCAACTGTAGAGAGATTGAGGCCACATTTAGAGACAGGAGCAGCTGCGAGTGTTAAAGAGTTGGCTCCGAAGAGCGGTTTTGAAGTTGGAGATCGTGGGGGCATTGGAGATGGGAGCAGGGAGAGAGTTAAACCAGGATGGGGCTCTGTAGCAGAAAGACCTCTGACCATGGGTGGTCCTAGATCTGGGGACCAGTAGAGTGGTCTTGTTGGAGGTTCAGGTTGAGATAGTGGGTGGGGTATGGTGGATGGAGGCTGTCACCACAGGAGGGGAGAGCCCGAGTAGGGTTTTCTTTGTAAGGAGGCAGGTTTGATAGCGTAGCCATTCATCTAGGTTAAGGAGTTTAGCCTCGTCATAGAGTTGACATGTATGTGTGAGCCTGGGGACACCAGTAATCAGCCTGCAGGGCTTATTTAGGGTGAGGCGAATTTTGTTGAGGGCAGTCATGTCAGCAGCAACATATACTGGCAGGCCATAGTCTACAAGGGACAGTACTGAAGATGTAACAGCAAGTCAGAGAGCATCGGGGGGAGGCAGTTTTTACAGTTGTAGAGGATGCCATGCCGTGTAATAGTGGTGGATGCAAGGGCATCAATGTGGGTGTGGAAGGTGAGGGCTGAATCGAAGGTAACCCCAAGGTATTTGTAGGAGCAGACTTGTTCAAGCGGTTGTTTGGTACTAGGAGGATAGGGAGGGTGGTTGCAGGCTTTGTTTGTGGGGTGGGCAAAGAGCATTGTTTTGTTTTTATTTAGATTAATGATGAGTCTGTGCTCCTTAAACCAGGCTTCAGCATCATTGTAGGATTGTTGTAGAGAGTCCTAGAGGGAGCTGGGATTGCAGTTGGTGGCAAAAATGGCAGCATCATCTGCATACATAAGAATTTTGCCAGAGCATGCACTGGGCAGGGTTTTTAGATAGAGTGAGAAGAGAAGGGGGCCCAGGATGGAGCCCTGGGTTATCCCTGAGTGGATGGGACGGGTTTCAGAGAGTGTCCCATTGATTTTTACACACTGTGAGTGAGCGGATAGATAGCTCATGCACCATGCGAGGGGGCCAGCAGAGAAACCAGTGTGGCAGAGGGCATCCAGCAGAAGAGGGTGGGAGACAGTGTCGAAGGCCTTTGAGAGATCAATGAACACTGCACCAGCTAGGGAGATGGTGTCCAGGGAGGACTGTAGAAAATTGGAGAACTCAATTAGTGTAGTGCCGGTACTGTGACCAGCAAGGAAGCTGTGCTGCTCTGGGCATAAGATGTTATGCTTAGTCAGATATCGGTGATTTGAATGACTACTACTTTTCTAGGGCTTTGGGGGATGGAGATTGGTCAGTAGTTGCTGGTGGAGGACCTGTCGCCTTTATGAATGGTGTGACTATGGCTGTTTTCCATGCAGTGGGAAATTGCCCCAGGCAGAGGATCGGTTAAGTAGGCTGGTGGTGGGGCAAGGACTTCATCCAGCACCAGTCTGAGAATACTGGGGTCCAGGGAGTCACTGCCGGGACTATTGCCATTTAATGCTTTAATTAGGAGGGGTCTGGCTTCCTGGGCAGATACCTTGCGTAGGTGGAAGCTGGGGCATTGGAGGACAAGGGGAAGTAGGCTGGGGGGAGGGTCAAAGAAATTACTGGGGAAAACAGAGCTAAGGTCAGTAAAGGAGGTGTTAAGGCAGTTAGCAATGCAGGCAGGGTCGGTGGAGGTAGAGCCATCAGTAGTGAATTGGGATGGGGAGGGGAGCATGATTTCCCATATAGCTGTTTAATATTGTCCCAGAAAGTCCGGGTAGACCCCCAGGAGGAGGTGAGGGTGGCCTGGAAATGGTCAGCCTTGGCTTTATGGACAGCCCATGAGCACCTGTTCTGAGCAGCATTGTAGGCTTGTTTATCAGCCATTCGGCCTGTTTCAGTGGCAAGGTGCCAGAGGCTATCCCTATTTCTAAGCATTTGTAGTAGGGTAGGGGTAACCCAGGGTGCATTATGGTTTTTGGATCGAATTTTGGTATGGGGTGCAAAGAGGTCACAGGCCTTTTTAAAGGTTTGGGAGAAAAAGGCGAGGGTAGTGTCAATGTCGGGTGCATGATGAATGGGGGACCACTTAATCTGGGTGAGAAACTGTTTAAGTTTTATCAGCCCACCAGGGCGGAGGCGCCTGCGGAGTGTGATCTGGGCTTTGGGTTTGGGAGTGGGGGCCACCCAAAGAAATAGGATAGGGGAGTGGTCACTTAGGGAGTCTGGGAAGACCTAGATGTTATGGATTTTTTGGGGGTTGGTGATAATTATGTCCAGAAGGGTACTGGTTCCTCTTTTGGGTTTACTCTAGAGGGCTGGGAGATGAGTTGCGTCAGGTCTTGGGCAGCGAAAGAATCTCGGATCGTGGAAGAGGGCGCTGAGCCAGTTCACGGTAAGTTCTCCCACTAAGATTTATTCCACCTTGTGGTGGAGGGTGGCCAGATATTCAGTTATAGATTTCAGCGCTGGGTTCTGGTTCTTTGGGGGAATGTAGGCAGTGGTGAGATAGAGAGGGCCCCTGGAGGGGTCAGGAGTGAGTTTGAGGGTTAGGGCCTGGGCCCCATTCACAAGAGCGGGGGTAGGGAGTGCTTGTCCGATGATTGTGGCCCTGGTATAGATTGCACAGCCTCCCCTGCATTTGCCTACTCGGTCCTCCCGATATAGGGTTTAGCCTGGGAGGGAGACAAAGGAGACAGGGGTGGATTTGGACAGGCAGGTTTCAACCAGAGCTATGATGTCTGGTTGATGTACCATGGCCCAGCACTGGAGGGCATCACATTTTTTCAGTAGGCTGCATATGTTCATGGAGGCTATTCGGAGTCCAGTGGCCCTAGCAGGTGGGCTGGAGGGGGCAGGGCCTGGGTTAGGATGCATGTTGCCAGATAGGAGCAGCAGGAAGACCAAGGCTCTGACCAGGGGGTGGCAGTATGTCAACTTCTAAGGGGTATGCTGGGATGGTGAGGAGGCCATAGGGGAACAAGGAATGGGCAGGGTTCAAAAGGTCGGGAGGGCGAGGACGAGTTGCAACCATGGGGAGCCAGGATAGGCAGTGGGGGGCAGCTAGGGGGTGGGTGCGTAGAGCCAGGGTACATGGTCATTGTAGGGTGGGATCGGACTAAGTCAGGGAGGTTGGGGTGCTGGTACAAGTGGGCCGGGAAGATGTCTGGCTGATGGGATGTGGGTACTAGCATGTAAATGAGGGGAGACATTTGAGGAGACATGTACAAACATAATGCCTAATGGTAGCAGCAGGGCAGAAAGTTCAAGTATCTTGGCTGCCCTCAGAAAGCGTGGATACCACTCTGGAGTAGTGGTAGGGTCACAGACTCTGGGGAAAGGGTACAAGATTCGAGACCCTGGTAGGGCGGGTGAACTAGGACCTGGGTGAGAATGGGGATCCAGGTTCTGGGGACTCCAGAGAAGGCTAGGTTTGGGCCAAATCCAGGGTGGAAATAGCGACTCCTATGGTCACTGAGGGTTAGTGGCAGGCTGGGTGCGGGTCTGGTGGTAGGGCAGGGGTCAGTATGTAGGGCTAGCTAGGATGCTGGGTATAAGAGTGAGGTGTTGTCAGAAGCAGAAATGAGAGTAAGTGAGAGAAGTAGTGTATGTGGATAGAGGGGTTCCAGGAAGTAGGAGGAGGAGGAAATTCAGGTAGTGAAACAGAGTTGAATAGTCAGAGGGTTCCTCTGGTGGCTGGCAGGTATAACCTGCAAATGGAAAAGTGGGGACTTGGGTGGGTGGGGCAGTTGACGCGCACAGCGCGTTGATGAGCTAACCCCCCCCTCACAAGGGGGGTCACTAAATTGTGACCAGGCTTTAACCTGAAGAAGACCGATGGTTTGCTGAATGTGATTGGCCTGTCAGGACTTCCAGCTACAGTACCTCTGAACTCTGGGATTGTGCAGAGACTCTGTAATTGTGACTGGAGAGCCATTTGCCTGGTACAGTGGCATTTCTTTACATGTGAATGTGCTGTGTGCTTATAGTGGGTCGTGATTTGATTCCCACTGTGTTCTGAACTGTGTTTTGTTTGCTGGAGTGTATCCAGCTCCATGGACTGAATCCATATCCATTTCCATTTGCCTGGGCCTTACTACACTGGCCCAGCCAGAATACCTACTATGCAGAGAAAGTCATCGGCGAGAGACGGACTAGGGATCAGCCCCTGCTCAATGCCTTGAACAGGAACGATGCCTTGGTGATTCGTGTGGGACCTGCTTCTTCGGGCACTCCAGTTCAACAGCCTGCAGTCTCGATTTTGTCCTGCCTGTGTCCAGTACTGGGTATCATGAGTAAACATCAGGGTAGCTCCCTGCAACAACAGCTAAATCTGAAAGTTTTATCATCTGATTGTCTTGTTGCCTTTTCTTTCATGAACTGAGCCCTCTGGCTCCGGATTACAAACAGTGTGTGTTGTGCTTGTTGCTTTCTTCCATCTCCGGGTCCCAACCAGCTGCAATGTTCCTGGCTAGCCCACTGTTTTTCTACCTGGGTAGTGGGTACCCAGAGTGTGTGACTGTGTAGGGTACTCTGTCTGAACTGCATGCATAACTGTCTAATTAATATAGCTTTTAAGCAAATCAACCTGATTACGCCCCTCCCTTGTTCAAGTCCACTGAATAAATCAGATTTAACTTTGTTTGCATTTAACCTGACTGTGGTTCCAGTTTGTGCCAAAAGTATTGTACTGTTGCTATTTGCTGTGCTTAACCTTGTTTTATAAGGGCTCCCAGGGTCAAGCTAGAATCAGCCCTGGTGGTAAGTGCAAAACAGTGTGGGTAATTGCCTGGTGAATAGGGGTCATTGTAAAGTAATTATTGTATATTGTTCAGGCCACTAGAAGGGAAAGAGGGGGGTTACAGTGTCCCGGAGGACTGTGCTCAGGTTAGCTTGACCACTGACAACCCTGACCTCTGGGTGGAGGCATACATTTCATTACTCAGGCCCCTTAACCTGCTACTAGCCAAGCAGGCAGGGATAGTAGCCCTTGGGATAGCGCCACCTAGGGGTTACATTAGTTTTATTTGTCCATGCATCCACCACCCTCTCCATGAAAAAATACTTCCTGATGCTGCCCCTAATCTGCCCCCCCCCCCGTCTTCAAATGTTGCCCTCTTTACATTATTACATTGTCACGGGTTGAACTTGGGGCAATACTCATGCCATCAGCAACTTCACTACCACCACCAGCAGGGACAACAGCATCTCCAGCCATCACTGAAGCAACTGATTGCACTGTTAAAAACATAGTCAGAGAAATCCCTTTACTGGCACCAACTGTGCACTTATGCTGCATGCTACCATGCCCACAGCCACTCATGCCACTTGCAGCAGTGCCATGGCCAGAAATATCTTTGCATCCATGTCTCTTTGCAGGTATTATTTTGGGTTACACAGAAAACTCACAACAAATTTAGATTTTTGAACTTTGGGGTGGATGGGAAGCCAAAAAAACAGCAACTGTGGCTTATAGATGGAGATTGAGCCCTAAACAGATGCAAACACACAGACAGATGGAGATTGCTCACTCAAGAGAAGCAGCCACACAGGTACAACAACAACGCCTTAACCAGTGGTCACACAAATCCAAAACTGGAAAAATAATACCTTTTGCGGGTTGGGGGGGGGAGGTGCTGCAGTACCAGTCCACTACCTAGACAGACTGAAGCGGTGAAAAATACTGCAGACAGATAACAGATTCAGAGTGTGGCGATTACTGTGGGGCACAACAAAATGTGTCTGTCTTGATGGCATGCACACACACTCACACACTACAGGTAATGCACAGAAAATCTAACAGTTCGGTACACTATATGTAACCCACAGGTGGCACTATCCCAAGGGCTACTACCCCTGCCTGCTTGACTACTGACAGGTTGGGGCCTAGGTTCTATGCGGGTGCCTCCACCTAGAGGTCAGGGTTGTAGTGGTTAGACTAGCTTGATCACAGCCCTCCGGGACACCGTGACCCCCTTTGGTTCCCTCTAGTGGCTCACTCAGTACACAGGAGTTACAGCTCCAATACCCCATGTATACAAACTGTTCACTCATAAAGTACCACTTACCCTCGAGACTGATTCTGCAGCACGTCTCTGAGGACCCCCTGTAAAATAAGGTTAAACAACGTGCACAGCAAAATACAATACTGTTTCCATAAGCACCAACACCATAGATGGTATATAGTATAACAACAACAAATCTGATTTATTTAGGGGACAGCGACACAGGAGGGGGGAATCAGGTTAATTGGTGGCATTAAATCACAGTACTGTGCACACATACAGGGTCTGAAAAGTCACACTCTGGATACCCAGGTTGGGGGTGGGGCTAGCCACGTCCGTTGCCCGGGGTTGGCCGGCAGGTGCAGATGGATAGAGCTCTGTAGAAGAAAATATATGCACAACACCCAATTGTAATCCATAGCGGATGGCTCAGTCCATGAAGCAGTAAAACAACAAGAATTAGATGACACACTTGTGATTGAAAATAGGCTGTAGGAATACCCTGACTTGTACTCACAATACCCAAGCTGAAAACCGGATGGTGGATGTTCTTTTGGATTGCCAGAACAATAAGGCATGGAGACAAAGTCCTTATAACTGGACCCACTGCAGTTGATAGCAAACAGATTTAGTCCAAGACAAGCTGGGGTTTGCTTCCAACTTCAACACACAGCACACAGCACTGGGGATTGGAAATAGCGATTCCCCACAAGCACTACACACATTCATATGTAAAAGAAAAGTACTATACCAGGCAGGCTGCTCCTCGATCCGATCACAATTACTGCAAAATACCTGGGAGCACACACAGCAGCTTCAGTTCCTGACAGACCGAGTGCGATTCAGCAATTTCTCCAGTCTTCTACAGGGTGAGCCTGGTTTCCACACTTCTAGTGCTTCTTTTTCCTGACAACTCAGATTCAGTTCAAACTGGCACTCACAAAGGCTGCAGACCGAAACTCAAGGCCTCACATGCGCTTCCCGCGCAAAACTATGCACTGCAGAAGCACAGAGCTCCCTCTCTCTTCACAGTCACAACTGATCTAATCTTTCCAGTCACAGAACAGGGCATTTCCTTTAGCTTCACACCATTCTGTTGGCTGGTTCGGCTGTCACTCACAATAAGACTCCCTCTGTTGGTGGATAAAGGCGCCAAGGTTAAAACTACATTTCCCAGAGTTACTGCCCATACAATCCCCTTGTGGCTGGCTCAAAATTGAGAGTCCAAGTTTGATTCGTCCACAGGCTCCATTTTTAGGGTCTCCCTATCATCCTGATTGGTTCAAGTCAGCTATTCAGAACCAAAATGAAAGAGTTACACTGAAAGAGTTTGTGCTGAAATGAAGACAGGTTAGACAAACTACACTTTCTCAGTCACTCTAAATGATTTCTGGCAAACAGTTATATCTTTCAACAAGGCTCCCTCTGCACATGTAGCAACGGCAGAAACAGAGCGAACTGACAGCAGCCCGGGTGGGATTCGGGCATTAGAACACACAGTCACCCCATACAAGCTAATTAAGTCTGCAAGCACGCAGCTCTTAAAGAGACAGTACGTGGAGGCTCAAATAGCACTCATTTGGAACCACATTTAAACAGCTCAGACGCAGAACACTGCCCAAACTTGGAACATTCAGGCAAGCTCTTGGAAGACATTTGGGAACCACATTTGCAGGGGGGTTACACCCTTTCTGGCCTGGAAAAACTTGGCATCCACGTCAAGTAAGTACCCCCCATAAATTTCAACACAATCATGTACATTTACATCAATATCACATTAGGCTTATACATGTAATCAGAAAACATATCACCTTACCAGAAACACGTTTCTGAAACTTTTCAGTACATCACTTTTTTCACAGTATTATACACACATTGTACCATAACTCAGGTTATTACCTCCTGTACATGAAACCTGAAGAGGGGCCCTTCCTATCAGCTGTCTTGGAGCTGGATGGGGCAGGGGCACCATACCTAAAGAGCAACACAATTAACGTGGAGGTAGCACTTATGCTCAGTTTGGGCAATGAGCTCAGGGACACATAAACTCCTTTATGGTCAACACTGAGAGAGCAAGTCCACAGGCCTCCCAGGGAATCATAAGCTAAGTGCATTGCAGGCTTTACAGTTCAACCAGTCTTTCTAGGGGAGACTGTTACAGTCTCTGCACTTTTAGACTCACTTTCAGCACTGTCTTGACTTGCCAGGGGAGTCTCCCTGGGGGTAGAGAGGCTAGAACCTGGGACACTTTCAGCTCCATGATTTGCAGTCTCAGAGTCCACAACTCTTGGCTCACATGGGGAGTCTTCTGACACTGGCTATGAACTATCAGGGCACTCAACACACTCTTCTTGTTCTGGTATATCACCAGTCTGTCCCAGTCCATTATTTTCCTCCTCTGAAAGCTCAAACAGTTCAACCATACACAATGATTCCATATCATCTGACTTGATGCTTTGCACTTCACTTTCTGGGAGCATTGGCTCCAGGGACAAAGCTGGGGGCTTACACAGTCCAGAAGGCCCAGCTTCATCTCCAGGATTGACTAGGGGATTGCCCAGAACAACTGATTCAGTTCATAAGAAGGGTAGTATTCAAAGCCTCACTCACTTTCCTCTGACATGGACTGGCAGTCATGTTCAACTGGGACTTGTGGAGGGAACACTTTAACTCAGCTTCTGCAGGTGCCGACTTTCTTGATTTTTCTTAGCAGCAGCTTTAGTCACTGGCCCAGAGGGCACATTTTCAGAGGGCTCAGACTCAATCAAGATTTGTCCAATGGGCAGTAAATGATTTCTATGCATTGTTTTAACATCTTTTGAATTATTCTCAGGTCTTACTTTGTACACAGGCAGATCATCTAGTTTGCCCACTACAGTGTGAGGGAGATGGTGTCATCTGTCAGTAATCTTATGTTTGCCATGCAGTCCCAGATTTCTTAGCAATACCAGATCTCCCTCCTGGAATTCCTGTGCTTTCACCTTTTTATCATACCTTTCTTTGTTGGCCAGCTTTCTTTTGGCAGCCATGGATTGAGCCAGTTGGTATGCATGATTTATCTGGGCCTTTAACTTTTGTACATACTGTAAATAGTTGTCAGCTCGAACCCCATCAGGAGAAACTCCAAAACATACATCTACCAGCAGTCGAGCTTCTCTTCCAAACATCAGGAGGTAGGGGGAGAACCCAGTGGCATCACTTTTGGTGCAGTTGTAGGCATGTACCAGGGTGCTAATTTGTCGACTCCATCTAGAAGCATCCTTTGGGTGAGTGTGCCCTAGCATATCTAGCAAAGTGCAATTGAAACTTTCAGGGTGTGGGTCCCCTGGGGGTAGTAAGGGTGGTTCTGGACTTCGCACTCTCACAGAGAAAGCATCTCTTTGCACAGAGCGACTCTCAAAGTCTCTCCTTTGATCAGAATGGATTCTTTGTGGAGCCCCATAGTGAACAAAAGTTTTCTACAAGTACTTTACCGCCACCCAGTAGATGCCTTCTGGTCCTTGGTAGGGAGAAAACTTGGGCATATCTAAGTAAAATGGTCAGTGACCACCAGCACATTATTACTAATATTTCTTTGATCTGACCCAAACTCAAGAAAATCAATACAGACCAGCACCATGGGTGCACTGGTAGTGATGTTAACAAGGTGCAGGCAGCCCTCTGGGGTAAAGCTTTCCTCTATGTAAGCAGTGACTACAAGTTCAAACCATGTTGGGTAACATCAGCCCCATCTTAGACCAATAGAATCTGCATCTCACCAAGTCAAGTGATTCTGTCTATACCTGCTGTCCATAATGATTGTGTAAGGGCCTCAGTACTGAGTCACAAAAGGCAGTGGGCAGTTAATTAGCTGTTGTTTGTCTATATTTGTCCGCCCCCGTTCACTGTTTCTCTGTATAACAGTCTGCTGGATCAGTTTCAACTTAGGACGTTCCTTGTATAACAATGCAGTTCTCAGATCAGTGGAGCATAATTTGGACACATCTTTCCCTGCATGAGAGGCTTCAAAAGCTGATTTGATTATGGGATCTCAGGATTGAGCCGCGTGAATACTGTCATTGTCCAGCTGAGGGCAATGCGCAGTATCTATTGCAGAAAAGTGACAATAAGCGGCTTGGGTATACAATTCTCAGAGGGTTCCAAACAATCCACCATACAGTCCACTGCGTCCTGTGGACATTTGTTCCTCCTGTCAAACTTCTGGAAGTGCTTTCGAATATCAAGTTCTGACAGTCTGACCCAGTCATTCCTGGGGAAAACAGGCCTCCAGGAGAGTATCAGCATCTATGTGGTTGAGGCCTGCTCTGTATTCAACAGCATAGTCATATGTAGATAATGCAGAAGGCCATGTGGTCAGTGGCATCAACTTAGCTGAAGTCTGCACATGGGTCAAAGGATTATTGTCAGTTTTACTAGTATCTTAACCCCATACAGGTACTCGTGGAACTGGTCAACAATAGCCACTTCAAAGCTGAACTCTTAACTTATGTACAGAATAGTTCTTTCCGGATGGGGTCAGGTACTACTGGCAAGGCCACTGGTCTCAGTCCATTCTCATGCTCCTGGTACAACACAACCCCAAACCTTGCAGGCTAGCATCAGTGTGTAGGACATAGGGTTTTGCTGGATCTGCATAGGCAAGGACAGGAGCTCATGGGTAGTTGATTATATAATCTTATGAAAAAGCAGCTTCACACCAGGTGTCCATCTGGCTCCAAATACTTCATTGGGATGGAAATACACCTCTCAGGCTCAGAGGAGTTGACCCTTGTATTTTTGTGGGTAGGAGGATAACTTGAGTAAAGATTAAGTAAAGGCTGGATCACTCTTGAATAGTCCTTGATGAAACAGCAATAGTAACAACAGAACCCAGGAATCTTCACAGTTATTTTAGAGTGTCTTTGACTGTGGCCAGGTGGTCAAAGACTTCAACTTACTTGGGTCAAATCTCTATTCCTTTGGTGGAGACTATATGTCTACATACTTTACAGAGTAGTTTGGAAGAACTGGATTCATCGGATGGACAGTTTAGTGCCAAAGTCTTCCAGTCGGTCCAACACCTTAAATAATCTACCTCACTGTTCCTCAGTGAGCTGCCAAAAACAATAACATCATCCAGGTACACCAGGCACTCCTAATAATTTCATGTCCCCCACTGCATGCTCCATCAGTCATTGAAAAGTGGCTGGGGCACCTGAAATCCCTTGAGGCATCCTCTGAATTCAAAGAAGCCAAGCAGACAGATAAAGGCTCTCTTTACTGTGACTTAGGGAACATCGGGATCTGGTAGTACCCATTGCAAAGATTCAGCACGCAGGAACCACTTGTTACCATTCAGGCAGTCTAAAGCATCCTGGATCTGGGCATTGTATAATGTTCAGGGATAGTCCACCAGTTCAAAAGCGATTATCCACGCACATCCATACTGTCCCATTCTTTTTCTCACTACCACAATAGGTGAAGCATATGGGCTTCTGGATTCTTATATTACACCAGCAGCAAAGCATCTCTTGCAGATGCCATCTCACATCATCTATGTCAGCAGGGCCAGGCATCGAGACCTCTCACGAAAATGGCGCTTTCATCATGCAGCCATGATGTGGTGCTCAACTCCTTGCACACATCCCACATCCCATTCCTTGAAAGAAAACATCTGGTCTCTCTGGGCAAGGTTTTCTACTAATTCCATCTTCCATTGACGCTAGCAGCAGGGTCCCCTAAAATCAAACAAATTTGGCATCACTCTGTCATTTTCTTTCTCTAACACTTGTTACTGTGTAGCACTGCAGTATCTGCACAATGTACATTAGCCAGGTTGCAACTCTATTTACTCGAATCCAGCTATCAGACACATTATGAACTTAAACTATTACCCTTCTCTGGCATAAGCTTGGGCTCTGGCAGGCAAAACTACCTTGACAAGCAGTCCTTCCGCACTTCCCCATCGCTGCACCCAGCATGAGGATTTTATTCTTGACATCCTTTCTGATACAGACTTCCTGCAAGGTACACTGGGCATTTGGCACCAGAATCAGAGACTCAGGATCCTTCTTCCAGACAATTCCAACCGGTTCCTCTGGTTCCATTTTTTCAGCATCCCTCTGTGCCTCATAGGTCTTCTTGATTAAGGGCCGGGATTCTTAAAGCTCTACCAGTCTCAGACCCCTGTTTCTCATAACACAACTGTGTCAACTGTCCAAACATATGTGCATTCGTCCAATTAGTAAAGGAACCCCATCACACAGTCCAGTAGGGGGACACACTAAGGCCAGGGTCTCTACTTCACCGGCCACTCCAGCCATGGAGGTAGGAAAAGATAGCCAAATTCAGATATACCGGAGTAGGAGTAGTCCTTCTCACTTAACCTCCATACATGCACGTCCTTCCAATGGCTGCAAGGAGCGCGATCTGACAAATGCTTCAAATGCAATCCTGGAACATAAGTGTCACTTGGGAACCACTGTCCAACACAGCTCTGGTTTGGCACACCATTCACTTTTACTATAGCTTCCATTGAAGGGCCTACTATTCTGGACCAGTCTGGAGAGCAGAAGCAAGGGCCTGGAGTAGATGATCTACCCACAGAAGGACGTGAGGTTAGCACTTTTAGGACCTCCACTGCGGTCATTTCATGCACCTCTTAACCACTGTTTTGTGCTCAAAGCTCTCCCTTGCAGCAGGCTCACCACTCTCTCTAAGTCTTTCCAAGACCGGCATTCCCTCTTCATGTGCCCATCCTTCCCACAATTATGGCAAAATATATTTGCTGAAGTTTGGGGTGACTGAGGCATCACATTGGGGGCTGCAGCATTGGTACTATCAATAGAAAACCTTGGTGCCACCTCAGCCGGCAGTGGGTTGGACATTTGGAGACATCTCTTCAGTTCCCTCACCTCCATAGCCAAGACATCAAGTTTTGAACTGTCGTCAACATGAGTTGCTGGGGTAGGCACCCCCACTCCCATAGCAGAAGCAGTCGGGCAAGTGTCAGTGCCCGGACACTGGAGTGGCCTTCATGATGAGACTGTCTGTTACTTTCCTAATCTCCCTCAATAGCTCCTCCCCAGTGCAGGGTATTTACAGCCATCCCCGTTTGGCAGGCACAATCCTCGACTTTCACCATGGGCTGCCGGGTGATCCCTGACTGTCAGCAGCCGACCCCGCCCCTTGGAGCAGAGGCTGTAGCAGCTCCAACTGCACAGGGCTCTGAGAATCCTCCTCCTCCTCAACTTCCAATTTATTTTATCAAATTACAATACACCTCCTATCTTGAAGCTCCCAACTGAAAGGGCTGTAATTTTGAGTGCTTTGCATGTTGCAGTGCCCCAACCACATCAAGTTTAAGTCACTGGCAGCAATTCCCACCTTCCGGTAGGCTCCCCTCTGCAGCTTTCTCTTTCCAGACTAATAACATTGCAGATAAACTTCCCCTAGCTACTGTTTTGTACCTGAAACTTCCACATCGAAGCTCTCCTCTGACTCAATGCTCCCAAAATGGCTTCAAGTGCAGTTAGGCACTTTTGGGCAGATACCTCAGGGTTTGTGGACCTCAAAGACTTAATGGCTTCCAGGCGGGACCTCTCAAACTCTCTAGGATTCTTTTCCATTTCTCAGCCTCTGCACACTGCCACTCAGATACCAAAGGGGCAACACAATCTATCCAGGTCTCACACTCATCCTCCCGAGGGCTGCTGGGACAGTGCCAGAGAAAAGTCTGACTTTCTGTAAGAGTTCAACTGGTTGAGGGAATTATGACCAGGAGGGGGGCTACTGGAGAGGCTCTTGTGGGGAACTGGGGATGTACCTGGAAATGCAAGGGCATGTGGTCATCTGAGAGGTCTAACACCTTTATCAGTTCCTGAGCAGTGTGTCCCTTCAGAGGCTAGCAGTTTGAGTAATTCTCTTTGAACCCAGCTATACTAGTAGACCCACCAGGGAGTGGACAGACCACTATGTAATGAATGACCCTTCATCCTGTCTAGGTACCCTTGGGCATCACGACGAAGGGTACCTTCTCCAGGGTCCCACCTGAGGGAGTTACACAAAATCAATACTATCATAGTCTGCTCAAATAAATCAGTACCTCGGCCCCTTACTTCAACTTTGCCCACGCCCTTAATTTGTTCCACAGTGGATACAATGTCAGCATCACTGGTCCCTAAGGGGACATCCAGCAACAGAATAGCCTTTTGGGGGTCTATCCCCTCAGTTTCGCTCTACCTCATCATTTTGTGCACCATCAACTTATTATGGGGGTCAATTTTTAATATGGGCGTGGTACTCCCTTCCATTTTTTCCCTTAAATGAAACATATCAAGGTATTTTTCCTCACTTGGCCACTAGAGGATGCTAATCCCAGTGGTGCCTCCAAGATGTAACCCCCAGATGGCACTATCCCATGGGCTACTACCCCTGCCTGCTTGACTACTGACAGGTTGACGGGCCTTGGTTCTATGGTGGGTGCCTCCACCCAAAGGTCAAGGTTTGCAGTGGTTAGACTAGCTTGATCACAGCCCTCCAGGACACTGTGACCCCTTTGGTTCCCTCTAGTGGCTTACTCAGTACACAGGAGTTACAGCTCCATTACCCCATGTATACACACTGTTCACTCATAAAGTACCACTTACCCTTGAGACTGATTCTGCAGCACGTCTCTGAGGGCCCCCTGTAAAATAAGGTTAAACAACATGCACAGCAAAATACAATACTGTTTCCATAAGCACCAACACCACAGACAGTATATAGTATAACAGAAACAAATCTGATTTATTTAGGGGACAGTAACACGGGGGGAGGAATCAGGTTAATTGGTGCCATTAAATCACAGTACTGTGCACACATACAGGGTCTGAAAAGTCACACTCTGGATACCCAGGTTGGGTGGGGCTAGCCAGGTCCGTTGCCCGAGGTTGGCTGGCAGGTGCAGATGGATAGGGCCCTGTGGAAGAAAATATATGCACAACACCCAATTGTAATCCGGAGCTGGATGGCTCAATCCATGTAGCAGTGAAAAAACAAGAATTAGATGACACACTTGTGATTGAAAACAGGCTGCAGGGGAATTCCCTGACTTGTACTCACAACACCCAAGCTGAAAACTAGATGGTGGCTGTTCTTCTGGATTGCCAGAACAATAAGACTTGGAGACAAAGTCCTTGTAACTGGACCCCACTGCAGTTAATAGCAAACGGATTTAGTCCGAGACAAGCTGGGGTTTGCTTCCAGCTTCAACACACAGCACACAGCACTGAGGATTGGAAATAGCGATTCCCCACAAGCACTACGCACATTCATATGTAAAAGGAAACTACTATACCAGTCAGGCTGCTCCTCGATCCTGATCGCAATTACTGCAAAATACTAGCGCGATTCAGCAATTTCTCCAGTCTTCTACAGGGTGAGCCTGGTTTCCACACTTCTAGTGCTTCTTTCTCCTGACAACTCGGATTCAGTCCAAACTGGCCCTCACAAAGGCTGCAGACCAAAACCTTAGGGGCCTCACACGACTTCCTGCACAGAACTATACACCGCTGACGCACAGATCTCCCTCTCTTCACAGTCACAACTGATCTAATCTTTCCAGTCACAGAGCAGGGCATTTCCTTTAGCTCCACACCATTCTGTTGGCTGGTTTAGCTGTCATTCATAATAAGACTCCCTCTGTTGGTGGAAAAAGGTGCCAAGGTTAAAACTACATTTTCCAGAGTCACTGCCATACAATCCCCTTGTGGCTGGCTCAAAATTGAGAGTCCAAGTTCGATTCGTCCACAGGCTCCATTTTAGGGTCTCCCTATCATCCTGATTGGTCCAAGTCAGCTATTCAGAACCAAAATAAAAGAGCTACACTGAAACAGTTTGTGCTGAAATGAAGACAGGTTAGACAAACTACACTTTCTCAGTCACTCTAAATGATTTCTGGCAAACAGTTATATCTTTCAACAAGGCTCCCTCTGCACATGTAGAAACGGCAGAAACAGAGTGAATTGACAGCAGCTCGGGTGGGATTCGGGCATTAGAACACACAGTCCCCCCCATACAAACTAATTAAGTCTGCAAGCAGACAGCTCTTAAAGAGACAGTACGTGGAGGCTCAAATAGCACTCACTTGGAACCACATTAAAACAGCTCAGATGCTGAACACCGCCCAGACTTGGAGCATTCAGGCAAGCTCCTGGTAGACTTTTGGGAACCCCCATTTGCTGGGGGGGTTACATATATAACCAAATCTTTTAAACAGAATGAAAATATGCACTACACCACAACAAACAGAAAATAATTATCAAAAATTACTTGAAGTATTACTGTATGTACATAAACACACAAATACTAACACACATTACTAGTACAAAACAGTTAGAAAGACTGCCTTTCTCATGTGAATCTCACTCCACCACCGATACTCCCTCCCCTGAAGCACACTTCAACAGTGTCTGTTAGTACACAGACTGAATGTTCTAAATTAACATTCAAAATGCACAGAAAACAATCAACACTCGATGATCTAAGCACGGGAGGGTTTCCTACCATCAATGTATTTAATTTGGACCAAAATAATTAGATCAGAAGTGATTTTGTAAAGCTTTTTCCAAGATTTGGTTCTCAGAGCTCTGAAAGCAAACTGTCTCCAGCTTTCCACTACACACACTACCCAGAACTGAGGCTGTGCAAGACAATATAGAGCCCATGTGACCTGCCATCCCATGAATCATTGCAAAATTCACCTCAAATAGCAAAATAAAGGTGAAGTAAAGTGAAGCCCATTAAAATCAACAGCACTTCATGTTAAAATTAATGGAAGGCTGCCGGCCCGGTGGCGTAGAGGGTTGAGGCATGGGCACCTTACCTGGACCCACGTCGGTGATCCAGGTTCGGGAATGGACTCGGGACGCTGGGGGCTGGCTGGGACGGGAGAGGATTGAGCATCTGTAGGGACTACTCTCCTCTCTCGGGGGCGGGCTAGGGAAGAAGTTAGTCAGCAGTGGCCTCTGGTGGAGAATAGGAGCACTACACAATGGCGCAGGAGGGACGTCAACCAGAAAAACGTGAAAAATGCTCCATGTCATGCCGGATGACGATTGCCTGTCTCTGAGCCCGTTAATGCCTCTGAAGCCTTCCGCCTCAGCAGCACCCTCCGGGTCAAGATGTTGCGCTGGTCTGCAGCCCCTCTGGCTGGTGCCTTTCTTCGGAGGAGGGGACCCATCCACGAAGGGTTACAGCTGGGTTACCTGGAGGATTCAGCTGTCATATGAGAGTGGAGGACTCGGGGGACAGGACGAGTCAGAAGTGGCATTGTCATTAGGGTCACCACCTTTGGATGAGGTAAAAACCAGATCTGAAACCACGCCCCAAACTCCACCTCTGGCTCCACCCCTTTTTTATGACTGACGAGTATATCACTCCTCCTCCAAAGCCATTTGTAATGTTGGAATAGACATTACTAGTGATAGGAAATGATTTTTATACTGTTATTTATTTGATTTATTTATTCAGTTATTTATTTTTATTCTTTGGCAACCAGGTTACCTCCCATAGGTCACATAGCCCATTTTGGAGTGACCCAGGAGCACAGGAAGGTTAAGTGACTTGCTCAGGGTCACACAGTATTAAGTGCAGGTTGTGGGAATCAAACTCAGGTCTGCTGGATGTGCCAAGCTCAGTCACAGCTTATTGCTCAGTCCTCTGTTAAACACGTTCCCATTTTCATTGCTATGTCAGTCATGTATTCTGATTCCTTGACCAATTTTTGATAACTTAATTTTCAGTGCTTGTGGTACCCTTAATACTGCACTGCACTGTGTTCCCCTTTACCTCCGCAGTTACTGCTGTTTCTTTTCATATTTCTAAGACATTCCACAATTTCAGATACACCATTCCATGCTGTTTATCTGAATGATCTGTCAAAGTGTAGCTAATATCATGGAATGTTCAGGTAATACAAAAAATTAGAGCAAATGTAGTGATAAAAGCAATAAAAGTTAGATTATTAATTTAACAAAAATGGGTCTAAAACTTACCATAATATAGAACAAACAAAAAGAAATATATGAGAGCACATAAAGGTGTAAAAGCTGTTTCCTGTCATAGCAGTAAAAGACTATACTTAAAATTCAGATTGGAAAAGAATAGGTTAATTTACTGCTAATGATCTTAATGGCCATACTTTACACCTCTCAGACAGTCTGTTTTTTACAAACAAAGGCAGGTCTGAATGACTGTGACAGCAGAACTTCTTTGTAACCTGGACATGTAATGCAGCCAAAACAGTGAATGATTTGATACATTAGTTTTAAGAGTATATGAGCACTCAAAATGGCCCAAAACCAGACTGCATGTAACCAAAACCAGATGACCGGATGGAAGCGGCTGAAAAGCGGATTATCCGTCAAAATCGGATAGGTAGCAACCCTAATTGTCATGCTTGAAGGAATGGCTGGCATGGATGCAAGTCGGGGTGAAAAGAGATAACACAAAAAAACAAGCATTTGTCAATGCCGAATGTTGCTTGCTTGTATGTGCTGTTTAGATATTTGGAAGTGATAGTTCCATGCCTTCCTCCCAAGACATCCACTGTGTCTTTCCGTTCAGTATTCACAGAAGAGTGGGAGAGGCAAAGGCCACAGCAGTACAGCAGTTGCCAAGGGGGTGAAGAGGTGGACAATAGTCCATTCAAAAGCAAAAGAGTCCTGCAGGAGCTCACTAAACTGAAGGTGGACAAAGCAATGGAACCAGATGGCATATGCCCAAGGATATTAAGAGAACTGCGAAGGGAGATAGCAGACTCTGGCAGCCATGTTCACTGAGTCATTCAACATGGGTGAATTGGAGGAGGGAACATGTGGTCCCTCTACACAAGTCCGGCAGCAGGGAGGAGGCGGGGAACAATAGGCCATTCAGCCTCACCTCAGTAGTGGGGAAGATCAAGGAGACATTGCTTAAAGAAAGGATAGTGGGGCACCTAGAAGCCATCGGAGCCCAGGACCATAGACAACATGGATTCACAGTGGGGACATCATGTCAGACAAATCTGCTTGATTTCTTTGACTGGGTGACAAAGGAAGTGAATCAGGGTGGGGCAGTGAACAACGCTTACCTTGATTTCAGCAAATCCTTTGACACCATCCCATATAGGAGGCTGATAAACTAGCTGGGTAGGCTGGTCATGGGGGAAAGAGTGGTAAACTGGGTTAGAAACTGGCTAACAGACAGGAGGCAGAGAGTGGTGGTAAATGGTGTGCAGTCTAGGGAGAAGGGGTGACCAGTGGGGTGCTGCAGGGATCGGTCCTAGGGCCAGTCCTGTTCAATGTCTTCATTAGTAACATTGCAGAACGTCTGAAGGGAATTTTTTCACCAAATTTTCAACATAGCCATTTTAAGACCTCTGTTCATGAACAGTGTCACTGTGATTTTCTTAATGTGTCCCAAACATTGATTGTGCACACCAACTGCGCCATTGTGTGCTACATGGGTGGAAACATGTTTTGGGTGAGATGTGAAAAATGACAGCTGTACTGCTCATATGGAGGGTGGTAAAATGGCAATGCTGAAATCAAAATGCAAATATTAAAAATTCGCCAAACCTCACAGTGTGCGTAGGAACTCATAGCATGCTAAATAAAACAGTCATTTTTAGGAATTTTTTCACCAAATTTGCAACATAGGCTTTTTGAGAGCCCACCTTATGAACGCTGGTACTGTCATTTCGTTATTCAGTCCTGAAAGGTGATTTTGCGCAGTGACCGTGAAATCACCCTTCGGCCCCAATTAACGCCAAGATAGTGACAGAATTCATGAGGAGGGGTCCCAAAAACCCCATGTTGAAAATTTGGTGCCAAAATTCCAAAAAATGCCTGAGATATGCAGCAAAGTTGAAAAAAACCCTATCTATCCCATTATACAGCTTACCAGCATTTCTGCAGTTTGCGGTCAGCTTTGAAGAGTGCAGATGTGTTCCCGGTCCACCGAAGATCATTGCGCCAAGGTCTGGAGGTAAGTATGGGTGGGGGGTGGAGAGGCAGAGTGCGCAGTGGGTGGGTGTGGGTTGTGGGAGGGTTGGCAGGAGAAGCGCCGAGGACAGTTTTGTACAGGTTGTTGTTTTTTAATAAGACGATGAGGAAGTTTGCCATGCTGGGGTGGGCTCCACCGTGCCAGCTGAGGGCTGTTTGGGGCTGGAGCCGATGGGGATTGAGTCACTCAATCGTACATAATACATTTTGCCACGCTGGGGTGGCTTCCCAGCATGGCACCTGGATGCTTTGGGGGTCATGGAGCCAACAGGGGATTGGGCACCCCTGTCAGCCATACAGTGTGTGCGTGGGGGGAAGGGGAAGGTGCATGAGCATGTAGTATGCATGCATGCGCGTGTGTGTGTGGAAGGGGGAGCTCTGCTCGCTGAAGCGGAGCTCTCCCTTTCAACTGTATGACCACTGCATTTTCAACTGCTGTCATAGACAACTGCAGCAGTGATTGGGGAACTGGGGCCGCGCCTGCAAACACACTGACTGAATTGGAAGATGGGTGCCACACCTCCGAAAACTCAGATGATGGCACTATGTTTCTTGCACATGCGTCCAAGCAACATAAAAATTAAGGAAGGCAGTAAAACAAGGCAAGTAGCATGAAGTCCATTGGTTTCAATGCACTTCACAATAAAAATAAAGGTGGAGTAATACACTTTACACTGCAGAGCACTACGGAATAGTTTGTTAATATGCAAAGTGCTTCATGTAGAAAGTGAGAGAACTTTGCCTACCTCTAGCTTTGGGCTGCAAACAAGTGAATCTTTACCAGGTTGTCTCTCAATTGCACTACATAAGTGTCCATGGACACTTTGTCTACGGTAGGGGTTTTGAGATCAATCCACAGGTGCTCAGGTAGTCTCATTTGTTTCCCAGTTATTACCTCAAAGGGAGTATACTGGGTGGCTGTTGCTGGGGTTCCTCTGATTGTCATTAGGAGTAAGGGCAACATGGTGTCCCAACCTTTGGGGCTTTTGTTTGCAAATTTACACAACACGAGTTTGATCTGTTTATTTGCTGTCTCTGCCTGTCCTGAGGATGATATGCAATGTGAAACGTCTGACTTACACCTAGTAAGTTTAAACACTCTTGCATCAACTCACCAGTGAAACTGCTACCTTTGTCGAGTCTAACTTAAGAGGTAGGCCCCACCTGGAAACCAGGATTTTGGCAGTAGCTTTTGCAGTGTCTGCACGACACGGGAAGGCCTCTATCCATTTGGAGAAGAGGTCTGTGATCACAAGTGCATAGTTGTTGTTCCTGCTAGTGAGAGGCAATTGTCCAATTGCATTCCAGGGACCTGATTGCCTCCAAGGTAGTAGTCTGGCATTTTTCTTGCCATGGATTGGGTTGTTCTGTGTACTGGTTATGCAGTTGTCAATGTAGTGTTGGACATCCACTTTTATACTGGCCACCAACCAGCAATTTTCAATTTCTGCAGGTTTTGTCTACCGCTTGGTGTCCACCTGTCGGGTATCATGGACCTGATGTATGAACTCAGGTCTGAGTGTTTTTCACATAACCCAAAGTTTGTGGTTGCCAGATTGATAAAATACCAGCTGTTGGTCTGCAGAGAGGTGAAAGTTATCCATATGTCTTTTGAACAGATTGTTCATAGACATCTCCTTCTCCATGTACTTAAGACAGGTTATCAAATACTTCTCTGATCTTTGGATCTGCCCTCTGTATTGCATTGAGGTTCAGAGGGACCACTTTGGTCTTTTTGTTGGTGGCTACTATGTTTGCCTCCATGGGAGGGGACATTGTCCACACCTCCCCCCCTTGAGCTCCATCCTTAGCCAAGGTGTCTGCTCGGTCATTCTGGTCATGAAAAGGTTTGGCACTGGAGTGGGCCCTCACTTTGTGAATGTATAGCATGAAAAGGAATTGCTCAACAAGACTGACAATGTAGATGAACAGATCCTTGTATTTCACTGGAGTACTCTCTGATAATGCAAAATCATGTTTACTCCAAAAAGGAAAAAACTCATTCAAGGAGTTAACACATCCATGAGGAATCAGAGAAGATGACAGTATCCTCTTGTCCCTGTTGGACTACTTCTAGGGCACATGCCACAGCAGCAAGTTCTGCATATTGTGGGGACCGAATGATACACTTTCTGGATACTTCAATGGTACCTCCTGCTGTAGTCAGAACCAGAACTCCAGATCCTGCAATTTGTTCTCCCATGAAGTATGAGGAGAATCCATCCGTAAAGATGTGGCAACATTTGGGATCTGTTAGGATACCTTCAGTGGCTGATAGGAATGGGCCTGGATATGGCAGAATAGATGGCTGTAGGCCACACTCATGTGGTTCTCCTGGGTATAGAAGACCATGTGGCAAAATGGATGGCATTTTGGCAGGAAGGACAGTGATGTCACAATCTTGCAGCAGTAGTGACCAGTGAGTGAGTATGGAGTTAGACACATTTCCATTTTTAAATCTGTAATTCAGCAGAAAGTTGGTTGGGGTGTGGTTGGTGTGTAACACAATAGGGGAAACCCTTATAATGTAGGTGAAATGCTTGACAGCCTAAAAGGTTGCCAAAAGGTTTCTCTCACACAAGGAGTACTTCAGTTCCACAGGGGAAAGCA
Source organism: Neoceratodus forsteri (assembly GCA_016271365.2). Taxonomy (NCBI): domain Eukaryota; kingdom Metazoa; phylum Chordata; order Ceratodontiformes; family Ceratodontidae; genus Neoceratodus; species Neoceratodus forsteri. Next base: position 807,489,039 of record CM057451.1, on the reverse strand, counting down.
TCTGAGAGGCACAGGTGATGGGCCTAAGGATCCCATTTGCCTTTTGTGCCAATTCTGCTGACATGCCCATCTCAAAGGTGGCAATTTCCAAATGTAATGAGAAGTTTGGATTTGGATTGACCAGAGCTGGAGGTGAGGCTAATGCCTTTTTCAGAGAGGTGACAGCAGCTGTGTGTTCAGGTCTCCAATGCCAGGGGACATCCTGCATCAGTAACTCATGCAGAGGTGTGGCCTATTGTGCAAAACTGCAACTAAAATCCCTTGAGTAGTTGACCATACCCAGGAAATGTCTCAGAGTAGCCACAATTGTTGGGAGCAGCAAATTTTTGATACCCTGAACCTTGATCAGGGTAGGGCTTCTTCCCTCAGTAGTTATGTGCAGGCCCAGGAAGGAAACTTCTGGCTGCCATAACTGTACCTGTGCAGGCTTACATTTGAGACCTGCTTTCTGCAGGAGTCTTAATCCAGGAGCTTCAGATGACTTTCCAAAGTCTTGATTGCTAGGAGGAGATCATTCACGTACTGCAAGAGGCATTGTAGTGTTGAGAAGTTCTGAATGGCCTCCCTTATGTGAATGTGGAAGAGGGAGAGTGAGCTGTGGAATCCATGTGGGAGGCAATTCCATGTGTACTGTTTTCCCTCAAAGGTGATGACAAACTTGTATTGGCTCTCAGAGCCAGTGGAAGAGACCAAAAACCATTGGAGATGTCCAAAGTGCTGAACCATGTGTGTTGAGGTTTTAAAAATTTAAGCATGTCTGGGGCAGATGCCACAGTGGGTGCACAACTGGGGTGACTTGATAAAGTTTCCTGTAGTCAATGGTAAGCCTCCAGCTGTTATTGGGCTTCTTCACTGGCCAAATGGGAGAGTTGACTGTAGAACACAGGATCTAAGGACCCTACTTCAGGAGAAAGTCAATGGTCACCCTTAAGGAGGGTATTGCCTCTGCAGGAAATGGATATTGTCATTGTCTTGGTGACTCATCACTAGCCACTTGGATGAGAATATTCATTCTCCCACAATCATGTCTGTGTTTTGCAAAGGCTGCTTGATGCCTTTCCACTATTGGTTTGAACTTGGGAAACAACTCATGGTTTTTCAGTATGACTATGATGTCATATTCTGTATCACTGGGTTTCACTGCTGCCACCACATTTGAGTAAGAGATAAATAGTACTAAACACCAGCCTGGCATTTGGAGCAATAGCTGGTTGGCTACGTCTGCCATGCATCCATAGAGTTCAAGGAAGTCCACTCTCAAGATGCTCTGATGATGATGTAACACCATATGGTCAAAACAGTGTTTCACTTCCAAGGTGCCTATGATCATTGGTATTAGTTTGGACATGTAAGTTGTTATTACAGTCAACTCGAAGGTTTGGGCAGACGTAGATTTCCCTGTTGACCAGGGAGAGAGTTGTGGATCATCTTGAAGCAACACAGAAACTGAAGTACCTGTGCCTGGAAGTAATTCAGGTTGGCAGCCCCCAACTAGTGCTTCCACACAAGGATGTCAGGAATCATCAGTCACTATAGTAGTGACGATTTAGACTGGGGCCTGACACCGTCAGTCTGATCCATTTTGGCTTTGATCACCAGTGGGGCTCATCTCGTGGAGCATTTGTCATACTTCCACACAGGAAGATTTCTGCTTTTGCCATTTGTTCTCCTCAGGTATCTCTTCTGCTGGAGTGGCAGATGGAATTGCAGCCATGGTTCATGCCGGTAGGTTCATTGCTGCCGATTGAACTTTTGCCATATATTCCCGGAACCAATTGCTCTCTTCAGCTAGCTCCTTGTAGGAAGAGCTGGGCCTTCACCCTTTATATCTCTTCTGGTTCTGTTGATTCAACTTGTTCTGATATGTCTTATCATTCTTATTGTGCCCACACACCCTTTTGGTTGGAAGCCTTGTCCTGTTGGAACTCCTTGGATTTTCCTTCCACCACATACTGGGTGGATGGCTTGGTGCTGGGCTTCACCACAGCCACTTTGGCCTTGAAGTCAGGTCCCAGAAGTAAATTTGGAAGGCTCATTCTACCTTTTCAAAATGTTGTGGAAGCAGCCTCTCATTGGGAACACCACTGCTTCCACCTTTTCCGCGACAGCCCAGCTGCAGATTTTTCAAAAATAAACTTTTGCACTCGATTGAGTCTCTATCTGAGTCCTCTCTGGCCATGGTCTTGCCAGTTTGTTAGGCCAGCCACATTGGGCTGGTGTCTCTTTGGTCTATTGCTTGCTCAGATGAGCCAATATTATGCCAACGAGGCTGGGGTTGTATGCTGCCATGAGTGCAGCCGTGACACTTCCAATTTGGTGTCATTGTTTGACCGGACCGTTTCAGGCAGTTTGGCCAAAGTCTCAGGTCGACAATTTGTCTCAGGACCTGAACTCTGTGCTCAGGTGGAAGGCTAAGCATTTCACAGTGACTTTCACCATTTCAGGTGACAGCTCAAATTACCACTAGGGCCCATCAGCCCGCTTTGTCTACTACTGTTTGGATGGCCTGTGCAGACTGTGGAGTGTTTGGGAACTGCCCCTGATGCCCTGTTGCCACGGTTTTTATGACAGCTTTGGCCGTGGCCGTGGCCATGGCCATGCCCTGAATGAGGGTTTGTTTCTTCACCTCCTTTTTAAGTATGTCGGTCATGGCTTTTCGGACCACTGCGGACTGTGCCTTGGAGACCCCGCCCTTCATGATCGCTAAATTGATCATCATTTCTACCTCTTTCTTTTCCTGCTTATTTAAAGCAGCAACTGGTGGAGGTCAAGGCCTCCATCCACCAGAGTCATAAGGACCACTATCTTGGATTTCTCTGTCATCACTGTCATCATCTTCCGATGACATCAGGTCAATGGGCAGAGGGTATGGCATAGCTAGCGCATGACCCTTCAGGATCCCTAACTGTTGGCGTAACTTTGTCATCTTGGCTCAACATTGCGAGTGATTTACCTTGCCTTTGTACTGTCCCTTACTTACATGCTCTTGCAAAACTCTGTACGCAGCGCTCACTTTGTGATTTTCCCTAATCTCCCTGTCCATTGCTTCCTGGCACTTTCCCAACTCATCATACAACTCCTCATTCTCACTCTGCAACATATCATTCATACCAGTCAGCAAATCATTCATTTATATGTATGCTTTTATCCTTCAAAATCCTTATACTGTCCTCTCTTAACTTCTAACTATCCTGTACAGTACAATGCAATTCACGCTGAGCTTTATTACAAAGCTTTTGGTTTCTTGTTCCAGGCTGCTCTGCAGCTCACCCATCTCACAGGTTTTAGATCCAGCTCCTTTTTCAAAGCTAAGACCTCCATTTCCACTGCTAGTAAGGCAGTGTAAAGATAGCTACCATTAGACCCTTCTGGTCATACTTTTTAGCTGTAGGTCAGGTTTCCGAATACAGGGTGCACACATACTGTATCAGATGCCAATGAGATTTTGTGTCCAGTGCAAAATCACCCCAACCCACACGAAAGACTAGGAGATTTGAGACATTTAGTTTCAGCTTCACGCTGATGGCCATTTTGGGGAGAGGTCCACTTTTCCTGCACTAACGAGAACACCAAGCATATCGATCCACTTTATGTACCGCAATTAGGCTGTCATGAAACTGGTATACAGAGTCCCTCAAACCACTTTTCACTGTAGAAGCGAGGGGCATAGGTTCGACCACCTCCATGATCCCTGTCCCGTCCAGGTGTGGAAGTGCCTGAGAGTTATTCTGTATAGTGTTTGAATGAGAGGGCACAGGTTCTCTCACCTACATTATCCTGTGCCCATTCTTCTGAACACCTTTGGTTGTTCTGTTTGAGTTCTGTCCAATCAGGTCCTGCCGTGGTTGCCACTTTGTTATTTGGTTCCAGCAGAATACTCTGACCTGATGACAAAACACTACGTAGACAGGTGTAAGGTTTATTCTCTGGTACACAGGGCTAGAAATAATTTTTGTTCGGATGCCTGTCCAAAGGGCAGGCGGGGTGTAAATGTTGCCTATCTGAGAAATGTTTTACCAGTCCACATTGTTGTGAGGTGAATTTTGACATATCTAACATAAATCAGACTGTAAAGAGGAAATAGAAAAAAATGTTGCATGGGAGGGTTATCTGTAAGAGTCTTTCTTACTAGCTGTCTAGTCTAGTCTATTTCTGAATCAGAACTTGAGTCTCTGCAGCCATATGGTCTCACATGAGGTCTTCTCTTTAGTTTCCCAGATTTGAACCATAGTGTTATAGTATCCTGCAGGTCAAATGTAGCAATACTAGCATCTGACAGCTTGACACGCATTAATTCAGATGTAGTCACAGGAGACAGACAGGACCTCCAGTCAGACTTCACTCTGTCCATCAAGCTGAATCCTGTCTTGACTACTGCAGTTTGTGTTGGGATCAGTAGGGCAATAGTGACTAAGACCAGTATATCAGGGAATCGCTGTTCATAAGAATCATTATGGAGAATCTTTCACCAGAAATCCATATGGTGAAATTTGGGTGACTCATTCAGTGATTTCTTCATATGTGGTTTAAGTTCTAACCATTGAACTTCAATCAAGTTTACATTATGATTGTGTTTCTTGAGGACGTCACTGTAGTGCTCTGTGAGGGTCCTGACTTCCTCATTGCCATAAAGGGCTAGCTGGTCTCTGTTATCTGGGAGCTGTAATGGGTTAAATATCTGGAACAACCAAAGGACTTTCTTTTAAAATTCAAAAATCGTGATTTAATATTTTCAATTGTTGATAAGAGAAGGGCCGTAATATCATGCAGCACTGCCTGCTTGGTTCTAGCTAGACAATAGCCACTCTCAAAGTTAAGGGAGATATCAGATCCTCGGTATTGAACCTTAGTAGCTGTCAGAGCTGTTGTAGTGGCAGAAGTGCTAGGCCTAGTAGTGTCACTGTCAGTATCAGGGAGCAATGGCAGTTCATTACAGAATTTGTCAATTTTATTCTGCACAGCATAATTCTCTAGCGAGAATTGTGCTTTCAACTAACTGACTATTGTTTCCACTGTTGAGCTATCTCTCTGTAAAGTTAGACTGAAGGCCATCATGACAGAAAGGTATTCAGCCAGAAACTGAGTAAATAGGACAAATCTCACAGTACTTATTGTTTTGAACAGCCCACTGGCCTGATCTTTTGTTTGCCCTGTTGTGGAAGCGATGTGCTCTAAATGTACAACTAAGGCCTTGTAGCTGGACAGGATAACAGAGTTCTCTCTCTCTGTCTCTCTGTCTGTCTGTCTCTCTGTCTCTCTCTCTCTCTCTCTCACTCTCTCTTCTCTCTCCTCTCTCTCCCTCGTCTCTCTCTTCTCTCTCTCTCTCCAGCCCAATAGGTTCCAGGCACATTAACTGGTTTGTGAAGGGTGTAGCTCATATTAATGGCTAATTCATTGAGACCAGCCCAGTTTTTGGGAGGCTTATGGTATATTTTATAGATACCCATTAAAACTTCATTAGTTGTTTTTATGGAGGGAATCAATGTTGCTGATTGCTTTATAGCAAGCTCCAACTTGTGAGCACTGCAGTGAATCCATAACAAATGAGGTACCTCTTTCAAAATCCTGCCAAACACCCCAGTCACTTTACCTAACATGACAGGCACCCCATCAGATCCAAAAGCAACATTTTTTTCTTTACAGTCTTTACAGTCAAGGTGAATTCTAAAGATTCACCTATTGATTTAAATGCTTTCACCATTTGGAATAGAGACTGGCTGAAGGAAACACATTTGTTTACTGGACGGAAATATTCCATTGTCCTGATATAGACTGCCTCCTTTTCTATTACTGAGGCATCAGTGCTTGAGTCACATAGGACAGAAATAAAATTGTTACTATTAACCATTTTTTCATCTTTTATCCTTATTGATTCTGATATAAAATTGTATGCCCTCCTTCTGATAGGCAATGCTAAAAAGGTTCACCTGGTACGAGCCTACAACCCTCCAAAGGGAGGAATGCTTGGGCTCTCCTCTCTACTCGGCTGTCTCAGAGACAAAGTAGATTCAAATGAGTTGCTAGTCCTGGGCGACCTTAACTTAAACTGGTTGGGAGGCAACGCCAAGCTCTATGAGCCCTTGCTGTCAGGTCTTGCCCTTAGTCAACTAATCACTGAAACCACGAGGCTCTCCTCCCGAGGGGGAAAAGGATCCCTCATCGACTGGGTACTGAGTAACAGGCTGGACAGAATAGTCTCCTCAGGAATCCTCCCGGATGCCATTTCGGATTACTCACCTACCTATTGCACATGGGGCATCTCCTCTCCCAAAATCTCCTGCAAAGTGATCCAGATGAGGAACTACTCCAATTTTAACATTGTTGACTTCCATACCGACCTACGATAAATTGACTGGACCCAGATCACTGCCTCGAGCGATTCCCTCAAGGCCCCTTGACAACTTCCTTGCAGTTTTCACTCCCCTGCAAAACAAACATGCACCTCTCATAAAAAGGAGGGTGAGGTGCACCGTCACAAAGTGGCTCCATGGTGGCCTATTTTCCCTCATGAAGCTATGGGACAAATGCTGGATGAGATTCAAGTCCTCCCACTCCAGCACCGACTTCCTCGAATATAGACAGTTAAGAAACTCTTGCAAAAGAGCTATTCACTCTGCCAAGAGTGAATTCTGTCAATCCGCCCTGCTATCCTTGGCCAGAAACCTGAGGAGTTTCTAGAAAAATATCAAAAATGCGGTTGGAGGGTCTGCCAGAGCCCAGGTCTCTGACATGCTTATTGGAGAGGTTAGTTGCAATAACTCCTTCACAATTGCCAGCTCTCTTAACTGCCAGTTCTCCAACCTGTCTGCTCCCTATCCCTGGCTCCCATGACCCAGGGTCCCTCCCGTAGTGGGGTCTCCAGCCAACCTTCCTTCTACCTAAAGGCTGTCTCTGTCCTGGAGACCCAGAGGCTCCTTGCTGGTCTCTCCCCTCACACTGGGGCTGGGCACTATGGCCTCCAGCCTCCAGCCCAAACTGCTGCACCTGGGGGCATACCTCCTAGCCAGGCCCATCTCTCACATATTCAACACTTCCTTAATCTCGGGTACCATCCTGGATTTATGGAAGGTGGCCAAGGTCGTCCCACTCCCCAAACAAGGTGTCCCAAAAAATCCCAATAACTATAGCCCTATAGCAATCCTGTCTGCAATCAGCAAGTTACTTGAAAAAGTGGTTGCCTCACAGCTCACCCATTACCTCCAGAGCTATAAGCTACTCTCCCCAGCACAACACAGCTTCAATAAAGGGCACAGCACTTCTACTGCCCTAGCGGTGGTCACCTCCGAGATCAGGTCCACGACGATCAAGGCAAACTGACTGGAGCCATTTTCGTTGATCTCTCTAAAGCCTTTGACCGGGTTGACCACTCACTCCTGTGCTCCTCTCTCTGTGCCTTGGGACTCTCCCCCTCTGCCCACGCATGGTTCACGAACTACCTCTCGGGGAGACAGCAATATACTTGCTTTAACAAGGCCCTCTCTGACCTATCCCCTTTGACCTGTGGGGTCCCCCAGGGCTCTGTCCTTGGACCCATTCTGTTTTCCCTCTTCATAAATGAGCTGCCCTTGGCCTCAGCCCATGGGCAATCCACCCTATACACGGATGACCTCATCATCCTGGCTAGCTCATGGGACATCCAGACCATCAACCACTGGTTAAATTCCTGATTTCAACCAAATTCAGCCCTGGCTTGAGGCCCATAAGCAAACCATTAACTTTAGACAGACTCTGACCATGCTCTTTAGTTCCTCAGCCAAGACTAAGGCCTGCTCTGATCCTCTAAAAATCATAGGAGCTGACGGTTCCCTCTTGCTTGTAGCAGATGCGGTCAAGTACCTGGTAACCCTTGACCAGCAACTGGACCTCATTGCACATTCGCAACACCTGCAAGGCAACCAACAGCAAGCTTGGCCTGGCATACACAGCCAGAATTGTCTCACCCCAGCAGCACAGCTTGCCCTAGGCAGGGAGTCCTCCTACCCACACTCTGCTACGGCCTGGTATCCTTTGCCCATGTCCCAAAATCCTGTCTCTCCAAATGTGACACAGCGTACAACAATGTATGCCGCTTTGCACTCTCTGCTCCTTGACTCATGCATCGATGCGATCTATACTCCCAGCTGGAGTGACTTTCCCCGGAGAGTCACCACACTTTCATCATTGGCAATTTCATCAACAACATCAGCAGAACAGCCATCCCTCCAGCATTCACCTTATCCTTCAAGCCTGCAAATCCCTCCTACCACTTGCGATCCAGCAACTCTCAGGTCCTCCTGGTTCCTAAAACTCGCACCCCAACAGATGATTGGGCCTTCGCTGCCTACGCACCCAGGCTGTGGAACTTCCTGCATGCCGGTGTCCACTCCTCCTCCTTCCATCGCTGTTTCAAAGCCTCCCTGTGCGGTTCCCAAAATTGGCCTCCACCTGTCTCTGCACCTGAGCCTCTATAACCCGGTCTCTACTGCTGATGACGAGTCCCTAGCTACCGCAAGTACTTTGTCCTTTTGAATGGCTCTTTACTATCTGAGGTACCATAGATACTGGGTTCCTTGGCTGACCCTACATGTCTGTTTGACCATGCCTGTACTACGCTGTTTATCTACCTCTTGATGTTATCTATGTGCCTGATGATCTTGTATGTACCCTGATTCACCTGTTATTGATGTATCAGATCATGTTGATCTACCGGGCTGTCTGTAGATATCTGTTGCCCCTGCCTGTATTTATAAGCTAACTACCTCCTGATGTATATTATGTGCCTAATGCTATTCTATGTACCCTGTATTTGCCTGACGCTCATGTTTGTACCTTTGCAATCTTCCGGTCGCTTCCAGAAAATAGGCACTTGGCTGTTCAATATGCTTACCTGGTTAACAAAAGAAAATAAATGTTTGTCACTTCTATAACTGAGTCTGACATTTGCACCATTTATATGTTGTAATTCCAATATGCCAGGAAATCTGTGAATGAGCATTCAGAATTAATCAAATAAAGAATTTTTCTATACAAATGGTCCACTTGTGTCACCTCATTTTTCCATTTGTATTATTCTTGTCTGTTGCTTAGTTGGAAGGGTCTGTGTTAGACACAGTATTTTTTTCATTAGCTAATTTATGAGATTTGGAGAGTTCATGAGCACGTACATTCTCAAGTCTCATGCTCTTACAGCCAGTCATGAAAGCGTTTATTTCTTTTAAGTATTTTGACAATAGGAGCAGGTCATGCCCACATCAGGCACATATAGTAGCCACTCCCTATTTTAATTCCAACTCTCTTGGAAGCCCTTTTTTCCTTTTGTCCCAGTTTCAGTAATGACTGGTGGAGTGGTACCTGGCATAGCAACACTGGCAGTGGCACTGCCACTTGTCACAGCTGTGACCATATCAGTGACAGTGTTGGGGTGAACTGGTGTTACTGACACTGGAGCATACCTAGATGAATCTGAACTTTCTCCTCCCCTTCACATGAAGGTTTGCAATTATTATTATTTTTTTTTTTTGTAGCTAGGATTAAACCTTTGAGAACAAACTCATTACACAGGTTCCACGTCAAGTGAAGCATAAGCAGTAATAACATCACTGTTGAGTTAGGCATTGGCAAAGTGGTTACAGGGCATGAAACTTAAAATACAACAGCATGACTACTAATGACTGACAGAAACTAGTGAAAAGGGAAAATAAGAAGGGGAGGAGAAAGGCACTACAGGAGGTAGTGCAGGAATCAGGCAAAACACATCAATTTTCCACAGTGCTTCCGAGTGCTAGGACAAGGTGCAGCACACCTTGGAAGCAGAATACAAGTACAAACAAACTGTTCTGCACTAACAGAGGTGCTATCGCTCTCAAAAATAAGTACAAATAAATACTGGATTTAAATCATCAAAGAAACAGCTTTATTGCTGCACAGACAAACAGGTACTGGAAATTACCCAACAGCCTCAGCGCTTCACTCCAATGGGCTTCGTCAGGAGGAATCAGCCCTGGGTGAGTGCCTTGTCAAAAGAGATATAAGGTGGCATAGGTGTCAGGCAATGGGGAAGGAGCCAAGTCCAGTACAGGAAACAAGTGCTGAAATGCCTAGGGGGCAAGTTGTGGGCTGGGGCAGGACCAAATAAGGGGTAAACATGAGTGGAAGAGCTTACAGTAGAAATGATGTTTTGGGGGGAAGAAGAGGGGAAGGAGGTAGGAGGGAGGAGCGAAGACAGTTCAGCAGGGGTATGATAGGCTAGAGATGCAGGTGTGTGGTGGGATTACAGTCAGAGGAGCCAGGAGCCCTATTCGCAACAGCCGCAACAAGCATTAGCATTACCAGGTGAACTCTAAGCTCATGCTTAAAGGGACCTAATGTAGGTTTGTCAGTGATGCTTGCAGGCAAGTTATTAAGCCATTTAGGCACACGATAGGTAAAAGTTCATTGTCCTAGTGAGGTGCGACATCGTGGGATCTTGAGGATCGTATTCCCAGAGCTTCTTGTGGAGCGGGGACTTTCATAAGGGGTGAGGAACTTCTGGACGGCAGCGGGCAGCATACTAAGACATGCTTTTTTGGCCAGGAGGCAGGTCTGGAACTCAAGTTTCCATCGAACTGCAGCCAGTTTGCTCGTGCATATAGGTTGCAGGTGTGCGTGCACCACTCGGAGCCTGTGGAGAAGTGGCAGGCATTGTTTAAGAAAATGTTTATATTATTTAAGGCAAAGTCCATTGCCAATTCATATATTACAATTCCATAATCGACCAGGGAGATAACAGAGCTGCGGATGGCCAAGTTGAGGGCTTCAGGGGTCAGGCTGTGCCTATGCCTAAACAGAAGCCCAAAACATATGCTGAGGGTCTTTACAACATTGTCGATGTGATTAACGAAGAAGAGGGTGCTGTCAACTGTGAACCCCAGGTATTTAAAGTGTCAGTGACTCAGTAGGTAGCACACTCACCTCTGAGGTAGGGAAATTAGAGGGCTGTGGGTTCAGTTCCACATCTGGCACTAGGTTAATATCCTAGTACTGACACTGTAGTGCAGCATGGAGAGGGTGCTGCACTCCTGAGGTGCCGTTTTTCGGATGAGACGTTAAACTGAGGTCCCATCTGCCTGGATTGGTGGTAGTTCAGGAGGATGCTAAAGATCCCATGGCACTTATCGAAAGAGTAGGAATTTCCCGGTGTCTGGCCAAATTCCCTCATTCACTAAAATACCACCAACAGCTGAATCTGGTTCAAGGTCAGTTAGCATTCATCTGTATCCCCCTCCCTGGGTTGTGCCTGAAAATAGGCAGGATTTGTCTAGTGCACTTACCCGGTCAACAAAAAATAAATAAATAAATAAAGAACTGTACCTGGTCCAGGGATACCCCATCAGCACTCATAAAGGTAAGCGGGTGCATTCGGTGCTTAATCTGCTGACTGGAGAACAGCATTGACTTTCTTTTATTATAATTCATGCCAGTTTGTGGTCCTTGAATCATCTTTCAACTGAGGTGTAACCCCCCTGCAAATGGGGGTTCCCAAAAGTCTTCCAGGAGCTTGCTTGAATGCTCCAAGCCTGAATGGTATTCGGCTTTTAAGCCGTTTATCAGTGAGGGCTTTTAGAGCCTCTTGTACTGTCTCTTTAAGAGCTGTCTGCTTACAGACATAATTAGTTTTGTATGGAAGGACTGTGTGTTTCCCCAGCTCAAGTCCTGCCGAGCTGTTGACAAATCGCTCCATTTCTGCAGTCTCTAAGTGGGCAGAGTGAGCACTTTTCAAACGTGTAACTGTTTGCCAGAAATCATTTAGAGTATTAGTGGAAATGTAGTTTATCTAACCTGCCTTTCTTGCAGCTGGGATTCTGTGTGTTTTGGCCCTCCATTTTGGATCTGAACTACTGAATAGATCCAAACAGTGCAAGGGGGGCCTCTAAAATGGAGTTTGTGAGGATCAACCAGAACTTGGACTCTTAATTGGAGCCAGCCACAAGAGGATTGTATGGGCAGTGACTCTGGGAAATGTAGTTTTGACCTTGGTGCCTTTTTCCACCAACAGGGGGAGTTTTATTGTGAGTGACAGCCGGACCAGCCAACAGAATAGTGTGGAGCTAAAGGAAATGCACTGCTCTGGGACTGGAGAGTTTAGATCAGTTGTGACAGTGAAGAGACAAGGAGCTCTGTGCTTCTGCGTTGTATAGTTTCATGCAGCAAGCACGTGTGAGGCCCTGAGGTTCGGCCTGCAGCCATTGCAAGCGCCAAATCGGACTGAATCTGACTTGTGAGGAGAAGGAAAGAGATCTGAAGAGCAGAAACCAGGCTTATCCTGTAGAAGACTGGTGAAATTGCTGAATCACGCTCAGTCTGTCAGGAACTGAAGTGGCTGTGTGTTCTCCCAGGTATCTTGCAGTAATTGCGGTCGGGATCGAGAAGCAGCCTGCCTGGTATAGTACTTTCCTTTTACATATAAATGTGCATAGTGCTTGTGGGGAATTGCTTTTTAAAATCCCCTGCACAGTGAACTGAGTGCATGAAGCTGGAAGTAAACCCCAGCTTGATTCGGACTACATCCGTTTGCTATAAACTGCAGTGGGGTCCAGTCACAAGGACCTTGTCCACATGTTCTGTTCCTCCTGGCAATCCAGGACAATCTGCTTCCCATCCAGTTTTCAGCATTGAGTCTGTGAGTACAAATCAGGGTAGCTCCCTGCCATCTGTTTATCAAATTGCAAGTGTGTCATCTAATTGTTGCTGTTTCGTTTCTTCACGAACTGAGCCATCCGGCTCCGGATTACAATTGGGTGTTGTGCATATTTTTCTCTACAGGGCCCTATCCATCTGTACCTGCCAGCCAACCCCGGGCAATGGACCTGGCTAGCCCTTCCCCATCATGGATACCCAGAGTGTGACTTGTCAGACCCTGTAATGTGCACAGTACTGTGATTTAATTCTACCAATTAACCTGATTGCCCCCCTCCTTGTTACTGCCCCCTCTAATAAATCAGATTTGTTGTTATTGAACTATATGCTGTTTGTGGTATCAGTACAGGTAAAAAAAAGCATTGCATTGTGTTTGGTATGTTGATTAACCTTGTTTTACAGGGGGTCCTCAGAGACGTGCTGCGGAATCAGTCTCAAGGGTAAGTGGTATCTATTTGAGTGAACAGTGTGTATACATGGGGTATTGGGGATGAAACTCCAGTGTACTGTGTGGGCCATTAGAGGGAATAAAAGGGGGTCTCAGTGTCCCAGATGGCTGTGACCAAGCTAGTCTAACCACTACAAACCCTGACCTCTGGGTGGAGGCACCACCATGGGACCTAGGCCCTCAACCTGTCCATAGTCAAACAGGCAGGGGTAGTAGCCCTTGAGATTGCACCATCTAGGGGTTACATCTTGGAGGCACCACTGGGATTAGCGGCCTCTAGTGGCCACATTTACGAATTACTGTTGAAAATAAATGGGTACCCCAACAGAAGTGACTGTGCACCAGTTGGTGAGGTGGTGTACTGGGCAGGAGATCGACCCCCAAAATGCTATACTTAACTTTGATATCCCACTGAGAACCAGTACGGACACTGTAGAGGGAGTACTTTCCAAGGTCGAATGTCACTTAGACCTTGTGGTGGTGGGGCGACAGGCTGATCTGCTCGCCCAAACTTTCATGGCCTTAATAGAGTGTGAAGGACCCTTGTAGACAGTTCTAAAGTGCCACAGACTATTACCCCAGAAACCTCCCTGTCTGGGTAGTGATAACCAAAGACAGTAAAGACCAAGGAGAATGAGCCTCCCCACTATCTGAAACTTTTGAGGAGAAATTTGCTGAGTTGTTGCTGGAGGAATGGGAAAACTGTGGAGGATTTAAGGAAACTATTATTGCCACCTGAAAACGTCCCTCCCCAACACTCTCTCTCCCTCCAGCACCTGTTATTGCCCCTCCTTCTGTGCCAGTGCTAGCCCTATGTCTGTACTTTCCAATAGTCACGACTCTTACCGCTGGTTGAAAATTTTCTCTGGCACCTCGCCACCCCACAAGGGAGGATGACTGGGAGACCTGAATAGACTATGTTGCCCCTCAGGTGCTAGAACGGCAATGCTCGGAAGCAGAAAAGTGAAAGAGAGTAAGTGAGAGCCTCCAAGGTCCTGCCCTGGCTACCATCCATGCTAAACGGGCCAGTAACCCTGAAGCGACTGCCCAGGACTAACTTGAGGTCTTGGAGAATGTGTATGGGAGCCCAGATTCCGATGAGGACCTGTGGTGGAGAGTAAGAAATGCACAACAGTACCAAGGGGAGTTGTTGTCTGTGTATGTATCTTGGATGGAAAAATTGTTGCAAGAATGCCTCAGAAAGGGTAGTTTGCCAGCGATTGAATTGGACCGAACCAGGCTGGACAGGATCCTTAAGTCTGCTCCCTTCTCAGAACAGCTGTTGCTTCAGATACGCCTGGCCAATTGACTAGAATCCCCACCCTCCTATGATGAGCTAATGAGAGAAATTCAAGGAGTTGAGAAAAGGCGACCTCGGGAGGGACTTGCACTAATAGCTGCTGCTACGACCAGAGTGACTGAGGGTGACCCATCAAGTGAAGTTCAGGGGCAGAGGCTGGCAGTTAATGAGTGCTCTGAGAAGGAAAAAGATATGCCACAATGGGGCTAACTGCTGAGAGAGAGATTAGGAAAGTAACAGACAGTCTCATCATGAGGCCACTCCTACGATGCAGACACTGACACTGCCAGACTGTTTCTGCTATAGAGTGGAGATGCCTACCCAGGCACCTCAAGTTGACAATGAGTTGAAACTTGATGCCTTGACTATGGAAGTGAGGAAACTTAGAGATGTCTCCAAATGTCCAACCCACCGCCAGCTGAGGTGGCACCAAGTTTTCTAATGATAGTACCAATGCCGCAGCCCCCAATGTGATGCCTCGTCACTCCAAACTTCAGCAGACATATTTTGCCATAATTGTGGGAAGGATTGGCACATGAAGAGGGAATGCCAGTCTCAGAAAGACTTAGAGAGAGCGGTGAGCCGGCTACAAGGAGAGCTTTGGAGCACAAAACAGTGGTTAAGAGATGCACGACATGACCACGGTGAAGGTCCCAAAAATGCTAACTCACGTCCTTATGTGGCTAGATCATCTACCCAGGCTGTGCTACTGCCTCCAGACTGGTCCAGAATAGTAGGCCCTTCAATGGAAGCTACAGTAAAAGTGAATGGTGTGCCCACCAGAGCTGTGTTGGACAGTGGCTCCCAGTGACAATTATGTTCCAGTATCGGTATCAGAAGCATTTGTCAGGCGTACCTTTACAACCATTGGAATGGCTGCATGTATGGGGGTTAAGTGAAGGCCTACCCCTACTCCAGGTATATCCGAGTTTGGCTATCTTCCCCTACCTCCGTGGCTGGAGTAGCAGAGCAAGTAGAGACCCTAGCCTTAGTGTGTCCCCTACTGGACTGAATGATGGGATTCCTCTACTAATTGGGATGAATGCACATGTTTGGACGGTTGGCGCGGTTGTGTTATGAGAAACAAGGGTCAAGGACTGTAGAGCTTTGAGAATCCCAGCCTTGATCAAGAAGCCTATGAGGCACAGAGAGATGCTAAAATGGACCCAGAGGAACCGTTGGAATTGTCTGGAATAAGGATCCTGAGTCTCTGATTCTGGCGCCAAATGCCCAGTGTATCTTACAGGGGGAAGTCCATATCAGGAAGGATGTCAAGAATAAAATCCTCATGCTGAATGCACCGGGCAATGGGAAATTGCTGGAAGGACTGCTTGTCAAGCCAAGTATTTTGCCTGCCAGAGCCCATGCTTATGCCAGAAGGGTAATGGTTCAGGTTCATAATGTGTCTGATAGAGAGATTCAAGTAAATAGAGGTTGCACCCTGGCTAATGTACATTGTGCAGATGCTGTAGTGCTACCCAGTAACAAGTGTTCTGGGGAGAATGACAGAGTAATGCCCGACTTGTTTGATTGTGGGGACTCCCCGTTGCCAGCTGAATGAAAGCTGAGAATCAGTAGAAAGTTTGCCCAGAGAGACCAGGTGTTTTCTTTAAAAGAATGGGATGTAGGATGTGTGCAAGGAGCTGAGCTCTGGACCCGGCTGCATGATAAAAGGCCATTTTGTGAGAGGTCTCGACGCCTGGCCCCTGCTGACATAGATGATGTGAGACGGCATCTGCAAGAGATGCTAGCTGCTGGTGTAATACAAGAATACAGAAGCCCATATGCTTCCCCCATCGTGGTAGTGAGAAAAAAAGAATGGGACAGTAAGGCTGTGCGTGGATTACTCGCACTTTAAATCGGTCGGACTATCCCTGATCAGTATACATGCCCGCATTCAGGATGCTTTGGACTGCCTGAATGGTAGCAAGTGGTTCTCTGTGCTGGATCTTCGCAGTGGGTACTACCAGATCCCGATGGCCCCAGAAGACCATGAGAAGACCGCCTTTATCTGTCCGCTTGGCTTCTATGAATTCATGAGGATGCCTCAAGGGATTTCAGGCGCCCCAGCCACTTTTCAATGATTGATGGAGCGTGCAGTGGGGGACATGAACTTATTAGAGTGCCTGGTATACCTAGATGATGTTACTGTGTTTGGCAGCTCACTGGAGGAACATGAGAGCAGATTATTCAAGGTGTTGGACCGACTGGAAGACTTTGGCCTTAAAATATCCATTGATAAATGTCAGTTCTTCCAAACCTCTGTAAAGTATGTGGGACACGTAGTAGCCACCGAGGGAATAGAGACTGACTCAAGTAAAGTTGAGGCCTTGATCACCTGGCCACAGCCCCACAATGTAAAAGAACTGCAAAGATTCTTGGGATTCTGTGGCTACTATTGCTGTTTTATCAAGGACTAGTCAAGAGTGATCCGTCCTTTACTTAATCTTACTCAAGGTTACCCTCCTACCACAAAAAATACAAGAGGTCAGTTTCTTCTAAGCCTGAGAGAGTGTATTTCGTCCCAATGAAGTATTTGGAGCCAGATGGACACCTGAGTGTGAAGCTGCTTTTCATGAGATTATATATCAATTTACCCATGATCCTGTCCTTGCCTATGCAGATCCAGTGAAGCCCTATGTCTTGCACACTGATGCTCGTCTGCAAGGCTTGGGGGCTTGTATTGTACCAAGAGCATAAGAATGGCATGAGACCAGTGGCCTTTGCCAGCAGAAGCCTGACCCCACCCAAAAAGAACTATCCTATACATAAGTTAGAGTTCCTAGCTTTGAAGTGGGCTATTGTTGATCAGTTCCACGAGTACTTGTATGGGGCTAAGACACTAGTAAAAACTGACAATAATCCTTTGACCTATGTGCAGACTTCAGCTAAGTTGGATGCCACTGGCCATAGGTGGCTTTCTGCATTATCTACATACGACTATGCTGTTGAAACAGAGCAGACCTGAACCACATAGATGCTGATGCTCTCTCCGGAGGCCTGTTCCCCGAATGACTGGGTCAGACTGTCAGAACCTGATATTCGAGCACTCTGCCAGAAGTTTGACATGGAGAAACAAATGTTCACAGACGCAGTGGACTGTATGGTGGATTGTTTGGGACCATCTGAGAATTGCATACCTGCTGCTTATTGCCACTTTTCTGCAATAGACATTGGTGCACTGCCTCAGCAGGACAATGACAGTATTCAGCGGGCTCAATCCCGAGATCCCATAATCAAATCAGCTTTAGAAGCCCTCTATGCAGGGAAAGATGTGTCCAAATTACGCTCCACTGATTTGAGAACTGCATTGTTATATATGGAAGGTCCTAAGTTGACACTGATCAATAGACTGTTATACAGAGAAACAGTAGACAGAGGGGAACAAATAGACAAACAACAACTAGTACTGCCCACTGCCTTTCGAGACTCAGTACTGAGGTCCTTACACAACCACATGGGGCACCTTGGTATAGACAGAACTCTTGACTTGGTGAGATCCAGATTCTATTGGCCTAAGATGGGGGCTGATGTTGAACAACACATTCAAACTTGTAGACGCTGCTTACAGAGGAAAGCTTTGCCCCAGAGGGCTGCCCCCCCTTGTTAACATCATCACCAGTGCACCCATGGAGCTGGTCTGTATTGATTTTCTGAGTTTGGAGTCAGATCAAAGAAATATTAGTAATAATGTGCTGGTGGTCACTGACCATTTTACAAGATATGCCCAAGCTTTCCCCATCAAGGACCAGAAGGCATCCACTGTGGCAAAAGTGCTTGTAGAAAACTTTTTTGTTCACTATGGGGCTCCACAAAGAATCCATTCTGATCAAGGGAGAGACTTTGAGAGTCATCTAATCAAAGAGATGCTTTCTCTGTGGAGAGTGCGAAAGTCCAGAACCACCCCTTACCACCCCCAAGGGGACCCGCAGCCTGAACGTTTTAACTGCACTTTGTTAGATATGCTAGGCACCCTCCACCCAAAGGACAAGCCTAGATGCAGCCAACAAATTAGCACCTTGGTACATGCCTACAACTGCACCAAAAGTGATGCCACTGGGTTCTCCCCCTACCGCCTGATGTTTGGAAGAGAAGCTCAACTGCCGGTAGATGTGTGTTTTGGAGTCTCTCCTGCTGGGGTTCAAGCTGACAACTATTTACAGTATGTGCAAAAGTTAAAGGCCCAGCTAAATTATGTGTACCAACTGGCTCAAACCATGGCTGCCAAAAGAAATCTGGCCAACAAAGAAATGTATGATAAAAAGGTGAAAGCACTGGAACTCCAGGAGGGAGATTGGGTATTGCTAAGAAATCTGGGACTGCATGGCAAACACAAGATTGCTGACAAATAGCACCATCTCCCTCACATTGTAGTGGGCAAATTAGATGATCTGCCTGTGTACAAAGTACGGCCTGAGAATAATTCAAAAGATGTTAAAACAATGCATAGAAATCATTTACTGCCCATTGGACAAATTTTGATTGAGTCTGAGCCCCCGGAAAATGCCCCCCTCTGGACCCGTGACTAGAGCTGCTGCTAAGAAAAAATCAAGAAAGTCTGCACCTACAGAAGCTGAATTAAAGTGTTCCCCTCCACAAGTCCCAGTTGAACATTACTGTCAGTCCACGTCAGAAGAAAGTGAGTGTGGCTTTGAATACTACCCTTCTTACAAACTGAGTCAATTGATTTGGGGCAATCCCCTAGTCAATCCTGGAGATGAAGCTGGGCCTTCCAGACTGTCTAAGCCCCCAGCTTTGTCCCTGGAGCCAATGCTCCCAGAAAGTGAAGTGCAAAGCATCAGGTCAGATGATATGGAATAATTATGTATGGTTGAACTGTTTGAGCTTTCAGAGGAGGAAAACGATGGACTGGAACAGACTGGTGATATACCAGAACAAGAAGAGTATTCTGAGTGCCATGGCAGTCCACTGCCAGTGTCCGAAAGCTCTCCATGTGAGCCAAGTGTTGTGAACTCAGAGATTGTAACTCCTGGAGCTGAAAGTGCCCCAAGTTCTAGCCTCTCTACCCCAATGGAGACTCCCCTGACAAGTGAGGACAATGCTGAAAATGTGGCTCAGAGTGCAGAGACTGTAACAGTTCCCCCTAGAAAGACTGGTCGAGCTATAAAGCCTGTGGTGCACCTCAGTTATGATTCCCTTGGGAGGCCTGTGGACTTGCCTCTCAATGTTGCCCATAAAGGAGTGTATTTGTCCCCGAGCTCATTGCCCAAACTGAGCATAAGTGCTAACTCCAAGTTAATTGCGTTGCCTTCTAGGTATGGTGTCCCTGCCCCATCCAACCCCAAGGTAGCTGATAGAGAAGGGCCCCCTCTCTTCAGGTTTCATGTACAGGAGGTAATAACCTCAGTTATGGTACAATGTGTGTGTAATACTGTGTAAAAAGTGATGTACTGCAAAGTTTCAGAAATGCATTTATGGTAAAGTGATATGTTGACTGATGATTACATGTATAAGCCTAATATGATACTGATGTAAATGTATATGGTTGTATTGAAACTTATCGGGGTATTTGCTTGACGCGGACGCCAAGCTTTTCCAGGCCAGGAAGGGTGTAACCCCCCTGCAAATAGGGGTTCCCAAAAGTCTTCCAGGAGCTTGCTTGAATGCTCCAAGCCTGAATGGTTTTCGGCGTTTAAGCTGTTTATCGGTGAGTGATTTTAGAGCCTCTGGTACTGACTCTTTAAGAGCTGTCTGCTTGAAGACATAATTAGTTTGTATGGGGGGACTGTGTGTTTCCCTGCTCGAGTCCCACTCAAGCTGCTGACAAATCGCTCTGTTTCTGCAGTCGCTAAGTGGGCAGAGTGAGCACTTTTCAAAGATGTAACTGTTTGCCAGAAATCATTTAGAGTATTAGTGGAAATGTAGTTTGTCTAATCTGCCTTTCTTGCAGCTGGGACTCTGTGTGTTTTGGCCCTCCATTTTGGATCTGAACTACTGAATAGATCCAAACAGTGCAAGAGGGCCTCTAAAATGGAGTTTGTGTGGACCAACAGAACTTGGACTCTTAATTGGAGCCAGCCACAAGAGGATTGTGTGGGCAATGACTCTGGGAAATGTAGTTTTGATCTTGGCACCTTTTCCACCAACAGGAGGAGTTTTGTTGTGAGTGACAGCGGACCAGCCAACAGAATAGTTTGGAGCTAAAGGAAATGCACTGCTCTGGGACTGGAGAGTTTAGATCAGTTGTGACAGTGAAGAGACAAGGAGCTCTGTGCTTCTGCGGTGTATATTTTCACGCAGGAAGCGTGTGTGAGGCCCTGAGGTTCAGCCTACAGCCGTTGCAAGCGCCAAATCGGACTGAATCCGACTTGTGAGAAGGAACGAGATCTGAAGAGCAGAAACCAGGCTCACCCTGTAGAAGACTGGAGAAATTGCTGAATCGCGCTCAGTCTGTCAGGAACTGAAGCGGCTGTGTGTTCTCCCGGGTATCTTGCAGTAATAGCGGTCAGGATGGAGGAGCAGCCTGCCTGGTATAGTACTTTCCTTTTACATATAAATGTGCATAGTGCTTGTGTGAAATCACTATTTCAAATCCCCTGTACAGTGAATTGAGTGCATGAAGCTGGAAGTAAACCCCAGCTTGAATCGGACTACATCTGTTTGCTATAAACTGCAGTGGGGTCCAGTCACAAGGACCTTGTCCACATGTTCTGTTCCTCCTGGCAATCCAGGACAATCTGCTTCCCATCCAGTTTTCAGCATTGAGTCTATGAGTACAAATCAGGGTAGCTCCCTGCCATCTGTTTATCAAATTGCAAGTGTGTCATTTAACTGTTGCTATTTCGTTTCTTCACGAACTGAGACATCCGGCTCCAGATTACAATTGGGTGTTGTGCATATTTTTCTCTACAGGGCCCTATCCATCTGCACCTGCCGGCCAACCCCGGGCAACGGACCTGGCTAGCCCCTCCCCATCCTGGGTACCCAGAGTGTGACTTGTCAGACCGTGTAATGTGCACAGTACTGTGATTTAATTCTACCAATTAACCTGATTGCCCCCCTCCTTGTTACTGCCCCCTCTAATAAATCAGATTTGTTGTTATTGAACTATATGCTGTTTGTGGTATCAGTACAGGTAAAAAAAGCATTGCATTGTGTTTATGTATGTTGATTAACCTTGTTTTACAGGGGGTCCTCAGAGACGTGCTGCAGAATCAGTCTCAAGGGTAAGTGGTATCTATATGAATGAACAGTGTGTATACATGGGGTATTGGAGCTGTAACTCCGGTGTACTGTGTGGGCCATTAGAGGGAATAAATGGGTGTCTCAGTATCCCAGAGGACTGTGACCAAGCTAGTCTAACCAATACAAGCCCTGGCCTCTGGGTGGAGGCACCCGCCATAGGACCTAGGCCCCTCAACCTGTCCGTAGTCAAACAGGCAGGGGTAGTAGCCCTTGAGATAGCACCATCTAGGGGTTACATCAGTAAAGTTATCCTGTGGAGTGTGCTCCAGGGAAGTAGGGTTCTTGTCATTAGTAAATAGGATTGCATCATACACATAGAGCAAGATTTTGCAACGGCAGGCACAAGGTAGCTGATTTATGAATATGCTGAACATAAGGGGACTTGGAATAGAACCCTGGGTAACTCCAGAACAAACAGGTCTGCTGTCAGATAGGACATTGTCAATCCTAACTTGCTGGGTCTGGTTGGAGAGGTATGACTTAAACCAACCAACTGTGTCATCCGAGAGACCAATAGCCGCAAGCTGGTCAGCTAGGAGGTCATGATTAACTGTGTCAAATGCTTTTGACAGATCAATGTAGTTTTCACCAACTAGATTGCCCTGTTCAAGGGAGCTGTGGATATAGCCTGTAAACTTGAGCGGGCTGTAATAGTGCTATGACCTTTGCGGAAGCCATGTTGTTCAGCACATTGAATGTTATATTTATCCAGGTATTCCACTATTTGATCTGCAACAATCTTCGAGGGCCTTAGAAAGGGCGGGAGAATCAGAATAGGTCTATAGTTACCAAGTGCGGAATGATTGCCACTCTTGTGGACTGGAGTCACTAGTGCCACTTTCCAGGTCTGGGAGAACTCTGACTCTAAGCAAGGCATTGATTATGCAGGTAAGGGGCTCCAGAGTATCTTCCAAGGTGAGGGCTACAAATTTTAGGTCAAGGGTCCCCACTGAAGTGAGATTTGCCCAAGACCTTTAAGAGGTATTTCCTGGCTTCATTTAGAGATGGTTCTAAACGAAATGGGGGTATGGAGTGTGGCTGGTCTTTGGTTTGCATAGCTGCAGCAGAGTGAGAAGGGAGGAAGTAGTCTGGCGGTAGGACTCCAGAGAGATCTGTGAATGCATTGTTGAATGTGTTTGCGATAGTTTGCTGGTTGGTTGTGGGTAGGCCTTCAATGTTGAGCATCAAGGGTGCTGTTTTACTATCTTTACCCATGACTTCCCTCAGGTTAGCCCAGAATTTTCTACTGTCACTCCAGGACCAGGTGAGTGCATCCTGATAGTATAGGTTTTTTGCAGCACGTACCTCCCTAGTACAGTTATTTTGAGCCTTTTTGTAATTTTGGATGTCTGCCCATTTGCCAGTCTCGTGGGCTCTATGCCATAGGCAATCTCTAACTTTCAAGCTCTCAAGAAGAGTAGTGGAAAACCAGGGGTTGCTCCGTCCTTTTATTTTATGCTTTTGTGTGGGGCGTGTTTATCACAGACCACATTAAAAACGGATGGTCACTGAAGAGCTGCATCAACAGTACTGGAAGAGTAGACTTGGGACCAGTCCTGTTTGCATAGGTCAGTTCTGAGATGGTCCAGGTGACCAGGTTTAAGGACTCTGTTGATGACTGTCCTGGTTGGAGGTTTGGAGAAGGAACAGGACCAGCGACAAAGGACAGGAAAGGGAATGCTAAAGGAGTCAGGAAAGACAGTGGTCACAGATACATGGTCTGGCCAATCAGATAGGACCCAGTCCAGTAATGTGGAAGTGCCAGTCTTGTAGTTTACTCTGGTGGGTGAAGTGACGAGTTGGGAGAAGTGTACTGCTGACACTGCATCCCTATAGGGAGTTGCAGCTAGTGAGAGCCAATTAGTGCTGAAGTCACCCAACAGCAGGGTTCCATGTTGAGGTTGAGGGCACTGAGACAATGCACTAAGGCATCGAGCCCAGGGTTTTTTTGACCCTGAGGTATATACACAGAGAGGACTGTGAGGGTTCTGTTGTGATTCCCAAGGAATATTTTTATTGCAAGGGCTTGAATGCTGGACCCAGTGTCGGGAAGGTGAAGCATGTGAGCCTGTAGGTAATCCCTGAGGTAGATTACACACCCACCACCTCTTTTGGTAAGGTGATTGACCCTGAACACAGTGTATCCTGGGATTGAGATTGAGGCATCCGCAATATTAGGGGAGAGCCAGGTCTCAACTACAGACAGGATGTCCGGGTTGTGTTGCTGTGTCCAGGTGAACAAGCTGTCCTTTTTAGGGAGGAGACTACAAATGTTAAGTGAGCCTATAATGAGTTGACCAGCATTGCCTTGTGTCCCTACAGGATGGGTTAGAGGACCCGGGTTGGGGTGAATGTTGCCAGCTAGTAGCAAGAGCAGGAGGGCTATTTGACATAGGTATTCTCTCAGTAGTTTGGTGCTAAATTTCCTCTGTTGGTCCCTACAGTGGTAGGGCAAGTGTGCAACATTGATGTTGCTAAGCCTAAGATAGAGGGCCATTAAGTGCAAGCACCTAGGAGAGTGAGCAGGGTCTACCCATATACTAGATGTTTTCAGCTCCATAGGAGGAGTGGTTATTGTGATAGAATATGGCAAAATCACTGTGGAGTGTACATTTAGGGATGTCCCTGAGTGGGACAGTGTTACTCCCTGGGATGGTATGATACTAGTACGGCTGGGCAGGCACAGGAGGAAGACAAGCATAGCACCCCACAATAGTGTTGTAATAGAAGAAGCCATAGCTAGGATGAATTCTGGCACGAAGAAACCACTATGGGGATTCCCCTTTAAGGGGGAAGAGTGTGTAGTGAGAGGTCACATTAGGACCTCCAACAGGAGGCTATGGGAGGAGTTGCCAAGAGCATTTAATAGAGGGCAGGGTCAGGCAGGGTGGGCAGGAAGAAAATATGAATATGGGAGACAGAGTTAGTCTAGGGCTGCAGCAGCAGGCAGGCATCTAGTATTTCAAAGTCAAAAGTGAGAGCACTGCAGCAGCCAATGGGCGGCCTTCTGTCAAGCATCCAATAGGAGATGCGGCTTTCAATTCAAGCAGTCCCCCACTGAAGTCGAGGATCGTACCTGATTCTTCCTGTGTCAGGAGGAGTGGGCGGTGACTGCCGTATAGGAAGTGCAGCAGTAGAGGAGGGGCTGCACTCGGGCTGAGGCTGCTTCAGCAGATCTTCGGTGCAGTGTTTTCAGTAGGTCAGGAGGAGTTTATGGTCCGCTAGTCCAAGGTCCGAGGCTGCTCCTACAGCTGATGAGCCTGCATGGGCTGAGGGCTGGAAGGGAAGGGGTTATAGAGAGAATTAAGTAGTCAGGAGGGACAAACTTCTGGGAAAAAGAGGCGGGCAAAACAAGAGTTGCTAGGGGAAGAAATAATAGCACTTAGAAGAGGTGTTAAGTGGGCAGGATGAATATGCAGAGAAAGGGGTGGGGATGGCAAAAGTTCCAGGTGCCAAGAGGAAATTAGCAGGACAATAGGTCAGGTAGACAGGGACAGAAGAAAGGATTTCTAAATTCAAACGGAAACAAAGATGTTTTTTCAAGCTTTAGTGGGTGGTGGTTTGTGCTTAGCTAGGATTTTAAAGAAATGTAAGTAGACAGACAGTGATCAGATAAGACAGAGATCCATCTAAGAAAAGATTGTTTTCAAAAGAGCAACACTTTTCTATGAGTCCTGGCTGTCTCTCTCTAGCCTTCCTTCCACTTCTCTCTGTTTAGTATTTTTTCCAGAAAACCACTGAAAGTGAAAATAATTCACCTGGGAAACAAAAACACAGGGAAAGATTACACGGGGGGGGGGGGGGAGGTAGTAACCACAACAAAAATGGAAAGGGACCTGGGAGTAATCATATCAGATGACCTTAAGGCAGGGGTTCTCAAATGGTGAGGCCAGCCCCCCTTGGGAGGCCCCAACTTCTTCCAGGGGAGGCTCAAGCAAGTCTGAAAAAGTACTGTATTTAAATTTTGAGTTTTATATATTTTGTGTGAAGAGATGAAGCAAACTAAAAGAGGATAATAGTAGGTGAATTGTATGTATTTGTTTACTAATAGGTAACAAGGAAAGGTGAATGAGCCAAGGCTCATTTCAGGTGTACCCGGGGAAGGGTAGGGAGTGAATACATTTCAAAAGGTAACTGCAAAACAATCAAAAAATACACAATGAACAACAGTGCAAACAGATATGAACAATAATATTAATGAGTGATGGTAATTGATCAGTTTGTGGAATGATGGCAGAACAGCCCAAATACAAGGGTTGAGCATAGAAGTGCAAAGAGCAATAGAAAGAAGGAGCAAAGTAATCCCCGAGAAGTTGCTTAGGAGCAGGGAAGGAGGGGAGAGGCAAAGTATGTAGGAAAATTATCTCATATAGAGAGGAAACAGAGAAAGTAATCTGACCCATGAAGGTACTGCAACAAGGGTAACAATAGTTCAAGAAGGAAAATAGCAGAGCAAGTTAGCTGGCCTGTTGGGGGAGTTACAATAACTGAATAATCATATTTGTTTATTTTATTTGTTATTCAGATAACGCCTTAGAGCACAGAAGCTCTTCTTCAAAGGTTCCATGTTAGTATAAGACAAAGAACTGAATGTGAGTCAAGTACTCAAAGGGTTTCAATTTATTCATGGTTTACTGTGCAAAGTACAGTATGTTATTTTTCTTTGTGGAGGCCAAAGATTATTTCAGTTTTGGGGAGGCTTAAAATCTTTTCCATGGATTTGGGAGGCTCACTGTGACAAAGTCTAAGAACTCTTGCCTTAAGGTAAGCAAGCAATGTGAGAAGGCAGTAGGGAGGCTGGGGGATACTGGGATGTATAGGAGAGGCAACACCAGCAGAAAACAGGAAGTTGTTATCCCTCTGTACAGACAGTTGGTGAGACCCCATCTGGAGTACTGTGTGCAGTTCTGGAGACCCTATCTCCACAAGGACACAGACAGGATGGAGGCAGTCCAGAGAAGGGCAACTAAAATGGTGCAGGGTCTGCAAGAGAAGCAATACGAGGAGAGACTAAAGGAGCTTAATATTATACCCTTGAGGAAAGGAGGGAGAGGGGGGACATGATAGAAACTTTTAAGTACCTCAGTGGAATCAACAAAGTCCAAGAGGGTAGCATCTTTCAGAAAAAGACGTGCAAGAACAAGGGGACACAATATGAAGATAGAGGGGGGACGGCTATGGGACAATGTGAGGAAGTATTTTTCACAGGGAGGGTGGTGGATGCATGAAACAGCCTTCCTGAGGAGGTTGTGGGGTCTAAAACTGTGGGAGAATTCAAGAATGCATGGGACAGACATAAGGCAATTTTTGTGGGAGGTAAGAAGAAATAGGCTGTTGCTTAAATAGGATCTGCAGCTTATCCTGTAGGTAGGGATATGGGCAGACTCGGTGGGCCAAGCGGTCCTTATCTGCCGTCAAAGTCTATGTTCTATGTTTCCTATGTTTATATTTTCTCCTACTTGTTTAGGCTTTTGCTTTCTGCACTAAAACCCTCTGGAGGGCTGCCTGTTGTAAACCTGTTTTATACGCTCTGAGTGAGCTTAGAGAATGGGATACAGGCAGAGAGAGCAACATTTAATTCATTCTCTTCCTTTCCCTTTGACAGTGGTGCCTAGTTGTCACTCTGTATTTTTTTTTTTTATTCAGGCCCCCTCCTCTCCACTGCACATACAGAGAGCAGCCCACAGTTCAGCACTCAAGGCAGTTCTGCCTTAACTTTTTTTTTTATTTCCAAACTGAAATAATTCCTCTGTAAGAGCCCTGTCTCTGACTGAAAAAAAAACTGATTATATTATCATCAGGCTCTGTCTTGGTTAGTTTTCTTTTTTCACCACAAGATCCCAGAAAAGTGCTTTTTATGTTTGCTTGCACGAGCAGCACACAAGAAACATATTGAGGTAGTACAGCATTGCAGAGGTGTGGCAGTGTTGTGGCCAATGCAGCAGATGCTTTAATGGGTGTGTCCTCAGCCACCAATTAAGTGGGAAGCTACCGATGACGGTGGTTTCAGAGCGAGCGCCACACTTTAAAGAAATCTGCCACTGCAATCAGAGACAGAGACAGTCTTGTCATTGCAGAGTCAGCTCCCATCCTCCCCTTCCTCGCAAGCAGTACACAGTCAATGTAATGGAGAATTGATAGTAAAAAAGAACTGTGTGTGAGTCTTCCCCAGCCCCTCGGCAGCTGCCCCTTCCCTCACCTTGCTTGCAATCAGTAGGCATGGTAGTATTGCAAGTTGTAATCGCAGTGAATGAAAGAGAGAATTGTTAGTAAAAACTTTGAGTTTCCCCAACCCTGAGGGAAAATGTTGTCACAAAAGGCACTGTGAGGGAAACAGCTTGTAAAGGCCATCTTTCATACCGAGGAGTGATATGTAATGAGTAATCATAATTGCCCAGTACTGGAGATTCTGTTGTCATCCTAACTATGAGGGACCCCCCTCCCTCACAACCAGGTAGGCTCCTGCCACCACCACTCTGTCCCCATGTCTTCTTCCTGAGCAACGTGATTGCTCATTGTGCCTTTCCTGGTGAAACATTTCAATAAATAAATGAGTGGGCAGGGCTCCTGCTACCCACCACCCCCAAAAGCCAACATCGGGTACTCAATCCCCCATGTCAGCATGTATCCCCTCTCCCATTAATATACCACACTGGGAGCCCACCTCAGTGTACCAAAGTAATTGTTTATGTTTTTTGACACCAGGATGCCTACACCAGTGTTGGATGTGCCCTTCCTCCCAAACCCGCCTGTAATTTTTACCAACATCGGGTGCCCAATCCCATGTCAGCATGCCCCCACACACTATTGTGGCTCACTGAGAGTCCACTCCAGTGTTCCTAAATGTATTTTTTGTACCTGTAAAATAAAGAAAATGGTCCTTTTTTTTTCTTTTATTTACCCATAAAAAGAAAATGGTCCACTGTCGTCTCCCCAGTCCCCCACCCCATCCCCACCCTCCCACTGAGCACCCACCTCCCCACACCCCCTCACCCCATACTTACCTCCAGAGGTCAGGAGCAGTAATCTTCTACAGAGTAGGACACATCTGCACTCTTCAAAGGCGACCAGCAAACTGAAGATCTCAAGGTAAGCTGTATAATGGGAGTCAGTGGGCGAGGGGTTCAACTTAGGTTGATATCGCAGCCATTTTTAGGAAATTTGGTCCCAAATTTTCAACATGTGGTTCTTGGGACCCCACCTCATGAACACCATCACTGTTATTTCGTTACTAGGTCCTGAAAGGTGATTTTGCTGTGGCTGCACGGAATCACCTTTTGGGGCTGAGTTACAAAATGACAGTGCCACTGTTTATGAAGTGGTGTCCCAAAATCTCCATGTTGAAATTTGGTGGCTATTCAAAAATGACTGGTTTATGAGCATGCATTGCGCAGTTTCTCCACACTCGTAACTTCACCAATTTTTTATATTTTCAACATTGCCATTTTTCACACCTCCTTATGAATCAGTCATTTTTGCATCCTGCCTGAAATATGTTTTCACATCTGTGGTGCAGAATGGTGCAGTCACTGAGGAAATCAACTTTCGGGACAGATTAACAAAATCACAGTGCCACTGTTCATGAGGAGAGGTCCAAAATGTCCATGTTGAAAATCTGATGAAAAATGATTGAGTTACAGGCGCATTGCAGTTTATACGCACACTTGTAACTTTTCCAATTTTTCATATTTCACTCCAGATTTTCAAAATTGCCATTTGTTCACACCACCTCATGTACAATACAACTGTCATTTTTCACATCCTGCTTGAAATGTGTTTTCATATCTGTGGAAGCAAATGGCACAGTCGCTGTGCAAATTCACCTTTGGGATTGAGTAACGAAATGATAGTGCCACTGTTCATGAGGTGGGGTCACAAAAATCCCATGTTGAAAATTTGGAGTGAAAATACCAACAAACGCTAGGGGCATTAGGGTTTCCAACCATAACACCTTACCCTGGAGAGACTGACAGGCATCAGGGGTGTGACTTGGGATCATCAGCTGTAATGCTTATGCTATTTACTCCCCCCACCCCTGCAGCCAGTGACAGGCATCGAGGTGTATCTTGCGTCTTCAGCGCCAATGTTCTTCCCAGTCTCCTATACTGCACCTATCTCAGCGTATTTCCTTATGGAATGGGGTGAGCATAAGACACAAGACCCAAATGCACACTGTGACATCTATCAGTGTCTGCAGGCTAGAGTGACATGAAATGGCATGAACATAATGGCCAACCACCACAAGTACACCCCAACGTCTGTCAGTCTCTGCAGGGTGAAGTTGGCATCAGTTCAATACTTCACTGCTATTCCTATTATGCATCTCTAACTCCTGCACTACCAATGCCAATACCAGCAAGCAAACAATTCGCACTGACAAATGCTTGTTATGTTTTCCTCTTCCTTGGTTTGACTGTCTCTCTCTGCACTGTCTCAAACACTCTGGATGACTGCCTGTGTGACACGGATACAGACGTCTGAGTGAGAGTGAGACTTCATTCAAAATCTCCCTCCTCTCTCTTACAGTGCCTTGTCACTCTGTATTGGAATTATTTATTTATTTATTTGTTAGATTTTGTTTACCGGGTAAGCACGCTAGACATGGAATGCCTATTTTCAGGTGCAACCTGGGAGATTACAGTAGGTTTACAAGCAACTCAGTTAAGAAGGGGGATAAAACATTTTATAGGTATATCAGGGAGCCTAGAAAGACAAAGGGAGGGGTAGTGAGGCTGAACAGAATGGATGGTGGGTGGGCAGAGAGTGACAGTGAAAAAGCAGGGATACTGAATGAATACTTCTGTTCAGTATTCACAAAAGAGGAAGTGGGGGAGGTGCCTAATCCAATTAACAGAAGCACTCTGGAGAGGGGGGTCTATCCCAGTCCTTTCACAGAAGAAAGGGTTCTGAAAGAACTCTTAAAACTGAAGGTGGACAACACAATGGGGCCAGATGGAATTACCCCAGAATTGTAAAAGAATTAAGCAGAGAACTAGTGATACCACTGACTACCATTTTTAACAAATCATGGGAGAATGGTGTGGTATCTGAGGACTGGAAGAAGGCTGATGTGATTCCCCTTCACAAGAGTGGGAGCAAGACAGAGGCAGGAAACTACAGACCTGTCAGTTTGACCTCTGTGGTAGGGAAAGTGATGGAATCACTTCTGAAGGAAAGAATTGTTGAGTACCTAGAGGCCAGTGGGGCTGGGACCCAAGGCAGCATGGGTTCAAGAGGAAGGTCTTGTCAGAGGAATCTAATTGATTTCTTTGACTGGGTGACCAAGTAGTAGACCAGGGAGGGCTGTGGACATGGCCTACCTAGACTTTAAGGGCATTTGACACAGTCCCACACAAAAGATAAGTAGTCAAATTAACCAGCCTGGGAGTGGGTCCCAGGGTGGTAGCCTGGGTAAAACATTGGCTGAACAACAGGACACAGAAGGTAACTGTAAATGGAGTCCACTCTGAAGAAAGAGGGGTTACTAGTGGGGTACCACAGGGTTCAGTACTGGGTCCAGTCCTTTTTAATGTCTTTATAAGTGACATTGCAAAGGGACTGGAAGGAAAAGTATGCCTCTTTGCAGATGACACAAAGATCTGCAACAGGGTTGATAGACAAGGAGGTGTGGAAAGGATGAGAAGGGAATTGGCAAGGCTGGAGGAATGGTCAGAAGTATGGCAGCTTGGATTCAATGCAAAGAAGTGCAAAGTAATGCACCAGGGAAACAATAACCCAGGGGAAGATTACACAATGGGGAGGGAGATAGTAACAACAACAAAAATGGAAAGGGACCGGGGGCAATCATATCAGATGACCTTAAGGTTGGCAAGCAATGTGAGAAGGCGGTAGGGAGTGCTGGGGGATACTGGGATGTATAGGGAGAGGCATCACCAGCAGATAATAGGAAGTTGTTATCCCCCTGTACAGACAGTTGGCGAGACCCCATCTGGAGTACTGCACCCAGTTCTGGAGACCCGATCTCCGCAAGGACATAGACAGGATTGAGGCAGTTCAGAGGAGGGCAACTAAAGTGGTGCAGGGTCTGCAAGAGAAGCCATACGAGGAGAGGCTAAAGGAGCTTAATATGTATACTGTTGAGGAAAGGAGGGAGAGGGGGGACATGACAGAAACGTTTAAGTACCTCAGTGGAATCAACAAAATCCAAGAGGGTAGCATCTTTCAGAAAAAGGGAAGTGCAAGAACAAGGGGACACAATTTGAAGATATAGGGGGGATGGCTCAGGGCAATGTGAGGAAGTATTTTTTCACAAAGAGGGTGGTGGACGAATGGAACAGCCTTCCTGAGGAGGTTGTGGGGCCTAAAACTGTGGGATAATTCAAGAATGCATTGGGACAGACATAGGGCAATTTTTGTGGGGGTAGTAAGAAATAGGCGGTTGGTTAAGTAGGATGTGCAGCTTATCCTCTAGGTAGGGAAATGAGCAGACTAGGTGGGCCAAGCGGTCCTTATCTGCCGTCAAAGTCTATGTTTCTATGTTTCTATAGTGAAATACAGGCATTAAACAAGGTGAAACAAATAAACAAGTACCGGATGATCAAATAAGCATATACAACAAGCTAAGAACATACAAGCAGTAATAACAATTCTTGGTATGACACATGGGCTTTTAAGGTAGGACACTGGGTGGTTGTCCCAGTATAGGGATGTTAAGTGCTGAGGTGCAGAAAACCATAAGAGTGGATGGTTCCCCTATTTGAGCTCTGGGGAGGGAGTTAGGAACCAGGGAAGTGGATGGAGCACACCTGGGTCCAAGCCAGTGCTGGAGGCACCAAGGAGCCTGTGGACAGTTATAGGCTGAGGCAGATGTCAGGTGAGACCAGAGGGAGCTCTTAAACATGGCATGGGTAGTACTATATCAGATGGGTGCAGGTAGGGTATACCAGAATCTAGGGGCACAGACAGCAAAGGCACGATCACCTGCCAGAGTATGAGTTTTTGGGACAAGAAGGGGGGGCAGAATAGCTGACCCGAGCTAGTATGACGGTAGAGCCAGTTGGAGGAGTTGAGGCAAGGCAGGTGGGGTGGCATTATGGACAATTTTGTCTGTAAAGCAGCCCAAGACAAAGGAACAATAATTACTTGGGGACATCCAGTGTAGGTTTTTGTATAACTCACAGTAGAAACATAGAAACATAGAAGTTGATGGCAGATAGGGACTGTAAGGCCCATCCAGTCTGCCCATTTCTTTTCTACCTCATGAATGTGCCATTGGCTTTGCTCTGTCAATGGCCTATCTATTCATATTCATCTGTATTGCTCCCTTATGCCTATCCCATGCCTGTTTGAAGCCCTGCACTGTATTCATATCCACCACTTCCTGAGGTAGGCTGTTCCATGTATCCACCACCCTTTCTGTGAAAAAGAACTTCTTCATATTACCCCGTAATCGGCCTCCCTCTAATCTCATGCTGTGTCCTCTTGTCCTGCTATTTTACTTACATTGAAACATGTTAGACTCTTTCACCTTGTTAATGCCCTTAAGGTGTTTGAATGTTTCAATCATATCACCTCTCCCTCCTTTGCTCTAGGGTATACATATTGAGCTTCGTTAATCTGTCCTCATATATTTTCTGATGCAGTCTCTGCACCATTTTAGTTGCCCTTCTCTGGACTGCCTCAATTTGGTTAATGTCCTTGTGAAGGAGTGGCCTCCAGTACTGCATGCAGTACTCAGATGGGGCCTAACCAGTGTTTTGTAAAGAGGAGTTATTACCTCCCTCTTCTGACTTGTGATACCCCTGCTAATACACCCCAACATCCCCCTAGCCTTACCTACTGCTTCAGTGGTCTGCTTGGATGATTTCAGGTCATTGGTGATGATGATGCCCAAGTCTCTTTCTTCCCTTGTGACTGCCAGCAACTCCCCTCCCAGCCTATAGGTGGCTTCAGGGTTTTTCTTCCCTATGTGCATGATCTTAAACTTCTTTGCATTAAACCCCAGTTGCCACTCTTCTGACCATTTTACTAGTTCATCCAGATCTCTTCTCATTCTGCCCACCCATCTGGATCACCTACTCTGTTGCAGATCTTAGTGTCATCTGCAAACAGACAAACCTTACCCTCCAGTCCATCTGCAATGTCACTGATGAAGGTATTGAAGAGGACTGGCGCCCGGACTGATCCCTGAGGTACCTCACTTGTGACTTGCATCACTTCTGACTGTATACCATTTACCACCACTCTCTGTTTTCTGCCTGTCAACCAGTTTGCCACCCAGTTGACCAACTACTGACCCACCCCAAGCCTACCCAGCTTATTAATCAATCTTCTATGTCAAACAGTATCGAACGTTTTGCTGAATTCAAGGTAGGCAACATCAACTGCTCCCCCTTGGTCCAGCACTCTGGTTGCCCAGTCAAAGAAATCTATGAGATTAGTTTGACAGGACCTTCCTTTTGTAAACCCATGCTGTCTTGGATCCTGTGTTCCTATGGATTCCAGGTGTTGCACTGTTCTTTCCTTAAGGAGTGTCTCCATAATCTTGTCCACTACTGAGGTAAGACTGACTGGTCTGTAGTTCCTTGCCTCCTCCCTGCTACCACTCTTGTGGAGCGGGATCACATAAGCCCTTCTCCAGTCTTCTGGGACCTCTGCTGTGCTCAGAGACTCACCAAACAGTTCTGATAATGGCTCTACTAGTTCCACCCTTAGCTTCTTTAGTACCTTCTGATGTATGCCATCAGGTCCCATTGCCTTGTCCACCCTGAGCTTATTGAGCTGTTGTAGGACCCTTTCTTTTGTGTATGGACTAGTGCACCCCTCCCTACAGGGGGCATGCCTCAGACAGCTAGTGTTGGAATCCACTTGGGAGGGAGCTCTCTTAGACTTGGTACTCTCAAATGGGGAAGGGTGGGTAGCCATCTGGGAATAAGTGACCACCAAACAGTGTGGTTTACAATAAACACAGCCATAGAGTCAAGCCACACAAAAACAAGAATATTGGACTTTAGGAAGGCTGACTTTGAGAAAATGTGAGAGTGCCTCAGAAAAGCACGGGCAAGAAGGAGGGGTGGAGGAACAATGAGGAATAATCAAAACAGCCATTGCAGAGGCAATAAGCCTTTGTGTGAACCAAATCAACAAAACACAATGAAGGAAAACCACTATGGTTCTCAAAAAGAGGGCAGGAAGGTTAAGGAGGAAAGGATAGTATTCAGGAAATATAAGGAAACACAGAAGGAGTAGGACAGAGAACTTTATAGAAACATAGAAACATAGACTTTGATGGCAGATAAGGACCACTTGGCCCACCCAGTCTGCCCATTTCCCTACCTACTGGATAAGTTGCAGATTCTAGTTAACCAACAGCCTACTTCCTGCAACCCCCCACTATAATTGCCTTGTGTCTGTCCCATGCATGTTTGAATTCCCCCACTGTTTTAGAGCCAACGACCTCCTCAGGAAGGCTGTTCCATGTATCCACCACTCTCTCTGTGAAAAAAAATTTCCTCACATTACCTCTGAGCCATCCCCCCTCTATCTTTAAATTGTGCCCCCTTGTTCTTACACATCTCTTTTTCTGAAAGATGCTACCCTCCTGGACTTTGTTGATTCCCTTGAGGTACTTGAACGTTTCTATCATGTCCCCCCTGTCCCTCCTTTCATCAAGAGTATACATATTAAGCTCTCTCAGTCTCTCTTCATATGGTTTCTGCTGCAGACCCTGCACCATTTTAGTTGCCCTCCTCTGGACTGCTTCCATCCTGTCTATGTCCTTGCATAGATGAGGTCTCCAAACTGCACACAGTACTCCAGATGGGGTCTCACCAATTGTTTGTACAGAGGATAACCACTTCCTTTTCCACTTGTGATGCCCTTCCTATGCATCCCAGTATTCCCTGGCTCTCCTTACTGACTTTTCACATTGCTTACCCACCTTTAGGGTCATCTAATATGACTACCCCCAGGTCCCTTTCCATTGTTGTTGTTGTTAGTACCTCCCTGCTATTGTGTACTCTTCTCCTGGGTTTTTGTTTCCAGGTGCATTACTTTGCACTTCTTTGCATTTAATCTAAGTTGTCATATGTCTGACCATTCCTCCAACTTGCCAAGTCCCTTCTCATCTTTCTACCCCCTTGTGTATCAACTCTGTTACAGATCTTTGTGTCAACTGCAAAGAGGCATACCTTTCCCTCCAGACCCTCTGCAATGTCACCTATAAAGATGTTAAAGAGGACTGGACCCAGTACTGAGCCCTGAGGTACTCCGCTAGTAACCCCCGTTTCTTTGGAATGTGTTCCATTCACTATTACCTTCTGTGTCCTGTTGTGCAGCCAGTTTTCTACCCAGGCTACCACCCTGGGACCCACTCCCAAGCTGGCTAACTTGATTATTAATCTTTGTGCGGAACTGTGTCAAATGCCTTGTTAAAGTCTAGGTAGGCCATATCCACAGCCCTCCCTGGTCTATTACTTTGGTCACCCAGTCAAAGAAATCAATTAGATTCATCTGACATGACCTTCCTGCTGTAAATCCATGCTGCTTTGGGTCCTGTGCCCCGCTGGCCTCTAGGTACTCAACAATTCTTTCTTTCAGAAGTGATTCCATCATTTTCCCTATCACTGAGGTCAAACTTACAGGTCTGTAGTTTCCTGCTTCTGCCTTGCTCCCACTTTTGTGAAGGGGAATCACATCTGCCCTCCTCCAGTCCTCAGGTACTGCCCCATCCTGCCATGATCTGTTAAAAAGCATGGTCAGTGGTGTCACTAGGTCCTCCCTAAGTTCTTTTAGGATTCTGGGGTGAATCCCGTCAGGCCCCATTGCTTTGTCCACCTTGAGTTTTAGAAGTTCTTTCAGGACTCTTTCTTCTGTGAATGGACTGGTGACAACCCCCCTACCCAGAGTGCTTCTATTGACTGGCTTAGGTAACTCCTCCTCATCTTCTTTTGTAAATACTGAGCAAAAGTATTCATTCAGTATCTCTGCATCTTCACTGTCTCCCTCTGCCCACCTCCCCTCTCCTTTATTAATCTTCACTATCCCTCCCTTAACCTTTCTATGCTCCCTAATGTACCTATAAAAGGTTTTATCCCCCTTCTTAACTGAGTTGACTAGTTTTTCCTCGGTTTGGGCCTTTGCTAGTCTGACTGCCTTCCCCACTTCTTTCTGCTTTAATTGATACTGTTCCCTGTCGTGCTCCTTCTGTGATTCCTTATACTTTTTGAATGCAGCCTTTTTCTCCTTAACCGTCCCTGCCACCTCTTTTGAGAACCATAGTGGTTTTTTACTCCGCTTTGTTTTCTTTATTTGTTTCACACAAAGGCTTGTTGCCTCTATGATGGCAGTTTTGATTTTTCTCCATTGTCCTTCCACCCCTCCTTTTTGGTCATTTGCTAGTGCATTTTTTAGGTATTCACCCATTTTGCCAAAGTCAGCCCTTCTAAAGTCCAGTATCCTTGTTTTTGTATGGCTTATCTCCATGGTTGTGCTCATTGTGAAGCAAACTGTGCAGTGGCCGCTTGTTACCAGATGTCTACTGACTTCTAAATTTGTGATCCTCTCTCATTTGAGAGTACCAGGTCTATATTCCTCCCTCCGAGTGGGTTCAACACTAGCTGTCTAAGGCCTGCCCCTGCAGGGTATTGGAGAATGACCCTGCTCTTGAATGTGGCTGGGTACATGTTATCCAGTTAACATCTGGCATATTCAGGTCCCCATCAACAGTATCCCCTTTTCAGCCATTTTGAGAATGTCCTCTATCATTTTGTTGTCCATTTCCTCCCTTGAGACAGGGGTCTGTATACAACCCTGTACAGATTTTGATGCCATTCCCTGTCTCCAAGGTGACCCAGAGTGCCTCTTGTCCTCCCCTTTACTTTTTAGTTCTATAGCTTTGATCCCTTCCCTTATGCATAGAGCTACTCCACCTCCTCTTTTACCTTCCTTGTCCCTTCTGTAGATTGTGTACCCTGGTATGTTGACATCCCAGTCATGGTTCTCAGTGTATCATGTTTCCGTGACTGCCACAATATCCAATTGTTCATCTTCGATCAGGGCTACTAGCTCAGGAAGCTTGTTTCCCAGACTACGGGCATTGGTACTCATTGCCCTCCATTTAATGTTGGCTTTATCCTTTTTTCCCCATCTCTGCTCTTATTGTCCTTGTCTATTTTTCCATTTTCCCCTGTCCTGCCCTGTGTTGAGCTCTGTACCTCAGTGCTTACCTTACTACCTGCCATGATTTATTAGTTACAGCAGAAGAAGGCAGGGAAGGCAGTCAGAATAGCAAAGGCACAAACTGAGGAAAAGATAGCCAATTCTGTTAAGAAGGGGGATAAAACTTTTTATAGGTACATTAGGGAGCGAAGAAAGACCAAGGGAGGGATACAGAGACTTAATAAAAGGGAGGGAATGTGGGCAGAGGGTGACAGTGAAAAAGCAGGGATACTGAACGATGATTTCTGCTCAGTTTTCACAACAGAAGAGGAGGGGGGGGTACCTAAACCAAAGAAAAGAAACATTCTGAATAGGAGTGTCAATACCAGGCCATTTACAGAAGAAAGGGGCTTGAAAGAACTCTTGAAACTGAGGGTGGACAAAGCAATGAGGCCTGATGGGATTCACCCAAGAATTCTAAAAGAATTAAGGGTAGAACTAGTAACGCCACTGACTACTCTCTTTAACAATTCATGGAAGGATGGTGTCGTACCTGAGGACTGTAGGAGGGCAAATGTAATTCCACTTCACAAAAGTGGGAGCAGGGCAGAGGCAGGAAACTACAGACCAGTTAATTTGACCTCAATGGTAGGGAAAAATTATAGAATCACTTCTGAAGGAAAGAATTGTCGAGTACCTAGAGGCCAGTGGGGCACAGGACCCAAGGCAGCATGGTTTCATAGCAGAAAGGTCATGTCAGATGAACCTAATAGAGTTCTTTGACTGGGTGACCAAAGTAGTAGACCAGGGAGGGGCTGTGGATATGGCCTATCTAGATTTTAGCAAGGCATTTGACACAGTCTCACACAAAAGATTAACATACAAGTTAGCCAGCCCTGGAGTGGGTCCCAATGTGATAGCCTGGATAAAAACTGGCTGGACAAGAGGACGCAAAGGGTAAAAGTAAACTGAGTCCACAGTGAAGAAAGGAGGGTAACTAGCAGGGTACCGCAAGGTTCGATATTGGGACCGGTCCTCTTAATGTCTTTATAAGTGACATTGCAGAGCACCTGGAAGGAAAAGTATGTCTCTTTGCAGATGACACAAAGATCTGCAATAGGATTGATACACAAGGTGGGGTGGAAAGGATGAAAAGAAACTTGGCAAGATTGGAAGAATGGTCAAATATATGGCAGCTCAGATTCAATGCAAAGAAGTGCAAGATAATGAATATGGGAAACAAAAACCCAGGGGAAGAGTACACTGTTGGGGGGGTGCGGTGAGTTAATAACAACAACAAAAATCGAAAGAGATCTAGGAGAAATTATATCAGATGACCTAAAGGTGGGCAAGCAATGTGAGAAGGCAGTAAGGAGGGCTAGGGGGATACTGGGATGCATAGGGAGAGGCATCAACAGTAGAAAACAGGAAGTACAGACAGTTGATGAGACCCCATCTGGGGTACGGCATACAATTCTGGAGACCCCATTCTCCACAAAGACATAGACAGAGTGGAGGCTATTCAGAGGAGGGCAACCAAAATTGTGCAGGGTCTGCACCAGAAGACATACGAGGAGAGACTTAAGCAGCTTAATTTATATACCCTTGAGGAAAGGAGGGAGAGTGGGGGACATGATAGAAGCTTTCAAGTATCTCAAGGGAATTAACAAAGTCAAAGAGGGTAGCATCTTTCAGAAGAAGAGATGTGTAAGAACAAGGGGGCACAATTTGAAGATAGAGGGGGGACGGCTCAGAGGTAATATTAGAAATTATTTTTTTACAGAGAGGGTTGTGGATGCATGGAACAGCCTTCCTGAGGAGGTTGTGGAGTCAGGAACAGTGGGAGAATTCAAGAATGCATGGGACAGACATAAGGCAATTCTAGTGGAGGGTAGGAGGAAGTAAGCTGTTGATTAACTAGAATCTGTAGCTTATCCATCAGGTAGGGAAATGGACAGACTAGGTGGGCCAAGCGGTCCTTATCTGCCATCAAATTATATGTTTCTATGTTTCCTTCCCCCCTGTGTCCATGGTGCCAAGCTGTGGGCCCTGCCCTACATTCTCTTCAGTAAATACTGAGAAAAAGTACCTATTTAGGATAGATGCTTTCACATGGTCCTCCTCCTCCTCACATGCCCCCTTATCCTTACAGTGATGGGTAAGCCAAGGGGCAGTGAGGGCAAAGCGGCAGATCTTATTATAGGCCACATCCTATTTTGTGAAACTAGTTTTAGTAGCGAGTGTAAAGGTAGTCAGTCCATAGCTGAGAAAGGGAAGAACAATCCTTTAGTAAGGGCAAGGCGAGCAGCTCCTGTATGGGACCCACGAGCCATGTATGCAAGTCCAAGCTTGATGTTTGTTGTCCTGCATACATTTTGAATATGTAGAGATAGGTCTAACTGAGGGTCAAGAGTAACTCCCAAGTATTTAAAAGAGCATGTAGTGCCAACAGGGACTCCATCATGACTCAAGACATTTAGTGGGATGGGACCCTGCTTAAGCTTGCAGAGGATCCGTAAAGCATAGGTTGTGTTTTCTTTTATGTTCCTTTCTTGTTTTTAGACAGTTCTGCAGCTTGTTAAAGCCAGCCTGTAAAGTGATTCTCAAGTGCTCAATCTGTTCAGGAAGATCATTGATGAAAAGAGAAAATAGGATGGGGCCCAGGATAGATCCCAGAGGACACCAGTCGACAACAGAGCAGGATCTGAGAGAGCTCTATTGTACTTAACAAACTGTAGTCTGCCAGTGAAATAATTGGAAACCAAGTTTAGGGCAGGGCCGGACACACCAAAGGAGTGAAATTTAGTGCAAAGTAGGGTGTGATCCATCAGATCAAAGGCCTTTGAGAAGTCTACAGAGCTAGGCTCCGACAACATGCCGTGGTCCATGGCATTCCTTATTTCAGATGTGACTTTAACAAGGGCTGTACCGGTGCCATGGCCTTTTTGAAATCCATGCTGTTCAGGGGACAGTAAGATGTATTTTGTCAGGTAATATGTCAGCTACACTTCCACCACCTTTTCCAGTATCTTGCTGACAGCAAACAAGGTGGCTATAGGATGGTAATTTTCGATGCATTTCGTCACCCTGCTTAAGCCAGGGACCACCTTTGCTACTTTCCAGATTGGGTGAACGATTCCAGTGGTGAGGGATAGATTAAGAATATGGGACATGGGGAACACAAGTAAAGGGGCCTCAAGCTTTAAGAGCTTAGGTTTGAGGTCAGAAGCTTGTGGGTTTTCCTCACCGAGATTGCCTTAAGATAGAAGGGTGGGTTCTGGTAAGGAGGTATGGGTGGAGATAGATGACTTGTTGTTAGCAGCAGTGAGCAGGGAGGTTTATGCCGAGAGATCGGTGAATTGCTTGTTAAAGGCATTAGCAGTGGTAGAGGCGTTATTGCAATTTATGCTATCAATTAGCATATCCACAGTGTCGCACCTACTATACCCCCCAACGACAGTCTTAATAGTGCACCAGAAGTTTTGTGGATTGCTAGCTGAGGATAAGAGGGCTGTCTTGCAGTATTCACTCTTAACGGCTTGGATGACTTTTTTGCAGTCATTGCGGAGCCGCCAGTATTCATGATAGTCAGACAATTCCCTAGAGTCTTTGAATTTCCCCCAGTGCTTATCTTGGGCTTTCATGAGGTAGAGCAGGTCCCCATGTAACCATTTAGTAACAGTGTCTCTGACCCTCTTTCTGATGCAAAGGACATGCTTGTCCTACAAAGAAGGGAGGATGTTAAGAAGGTTGTCAAGGGCACATGTGGCATCCTGTAGAGAGAACTGGATCCGGTCTAAGATTGTGAGGTCTTGAAGAAAGGTGCAGAGTTGAAGCTGGAGAAGTCTCTCACGTGTAAGATCTTGGGGGGCACTTTGGGAGAGGAGATTCTCCAGAAGCAATAGATGGGGGAGTGGTCAGATATTGAATCAGGAAGGACACCAGATACCGAGATCCTGTCAGGCCTGTTGGTTAGAAACCAATCCAGGAGTGAATCTGTTTTCCCAGGGTGGTGGTTTCATATGGGCACACTAATAAG
Source organism: Neoceratodus forsteri (assembly GCA_016271365.2). Taxonomy (NCBI): domain Eukaryota; kingdom Metazoa; phylum Chordata; order Ceratodontiformes; family Ceratodontidae; genus Neoceratodus; species Neoceratodus forsteri. The sequence goes on along the minus strand of CM057451.1, from coordinate 807,447,273 downwards.
CTGGGTAAGGCTAAGGGTCACCAGCAGTGGTTCGTACTGCTTGACATTGTCTCCAGACCAGTTTAGGTTAAGATCACCACAGATAAGTACCTCATTTGAGGAGATTTTGGGGCAAATGTTATCGAGCAGATTGGGCTGTCCTTGGGCTGCAGTCACAAGCGGGGTCCCTCAGGGATCTGTCTTGGGACCATGCTTGTTTAATCTTTATATCTCTACCATGCAAGTAACATCAGATATTTGGTTGTCTAAGTTTGTGGATGATACGCGTATAGGCCTTCCAGTAAATTGTCAAATGGATGCATTAATATTGCAGAAAGCTCTTGGTGAGGTGGAGTCCTGGGCCAGGAAAAATATGATGTCATTTAGCATTGATAAATGTATGGTAATGCACTTGGGGAAAAAAAAATCCCAAAGTGGATTATAGTTTAGATGGCCAGATTCTTAGAGTAGTTCACGAGGAACAAGATCTTGGGATTAAGGTTAGTAATGACCTTAAATTCCACTCGCACTGTAACCAGGTAGCTAAGAGGACCAATACAATTCTGGGTTGCATATATAGGCACATCAAAAGCAGGAAAGGGAGGGTTTGCTCCCACTGTATACCTCCTTGGTGCGGCCTCATACTGAGTATCGTGCTTAGTTTTGGGCACCAGGTTATAGGGTGGAAATAAATTCCCAGGAGAAGGTTCAATGAAGGGCAACTGAAAGAATAAATGAAGTTCAGGACATGGACTATGGGGATAAACTAAAGAGCCCGGAACTTTATTCCCTCGAATATCGCAGGCTAAGAGGGGACATGTGCCTTGTCTTAGGGATCAGACATACCACACCTGTGCTCACCCCCTACAGCTTAAGGTGGATAGGTTTAACACACAGTTCCGTATGCTTTGGTTCTCAGTAAGGGAGGTAAAAATTTGGAATGCATTGCCCATTGAGGTTGTGGGTAATCAAACATTGTTAGCCTTTAAGCATTCCCTTGACTGTTATTTAAGTAGTAAGAACATTAAGAGGTACTAATTTATTGCTAAGGCATGCTAAATGAACTTCGGTCTTTATACAGCTCAGGACCACCTATGAAACCTATGTGATAGGAGAGCCCCTTGATGCCTTGTTTTGGAGGAATATAAGCACAAATGATGTGAAGTTTTTTCACATTCCCTAGAAGGAGAAGCCCATGAAGGAATTCATAGGTGGCAGAGGATGGAGCTACATCGTACTGGATTATGGATATGTTGAGGTGACTTTTGTAGTATATCACAAGACCATCCCCATGTTTTTTACCTATATGATCATGATGCAGGAGGCTGTAGTTGGAGAGCACAAAGGCTGAGTCGGGGGTGGAAGGTTTCAACCATGTTTCTGCTGAGGCACAGAATATCAGGGTTGTAGTGACCAGTCCATGCAGTTTGCTTAGCAAGGTTGTGGATGAGACTGCGAACATTAAGATGTGCAATTTTAAGACCTTTAAAAGAGGACCAGGAAGGAGTGTTTAAGGTTGGTTGCGAGGTAGGTCCAGGGTTCAGTTCAGTGTCCCCCTCAAGAAGAAGGAGAGCTGAAAACCAGAGAAGGAGGCACAGTCAGCCACTCTTACAAGATTTTTTATGATTGTGGTAGCACGTGCATTTTAATAAGAGGAAAGTGTCTCTCAGAGATTTAGGTGGGAAGCACCAGAGGGTTGCACATTATCATGCAAGAGGCTAAGTGAGGTTGGAGTGGGTGAATCTCAGTGTGGTGTGCTCAAGGGGCTAACAGAAAGTGAGAGAGAGACAGCAGTGAAATGCAAGGTCCACAGAGAGTAGATTAGGCAGGTGAGGAATCCATTGTGGGTATTTAATAGCAGACACCAGAAGGAGGGGTAGTTAGTAATGCCAAAATCAGTGGCAAGTCTAGTGCAGTATGTATTAAGGAAGTAAATTGAAGTAGGCAGGGCAGGATGACTTCCTAATGACAGGCATTAGTTTTGAGTCTGTTAGTGTGCCTGAAACTTGGAATAGTATGATTCTTGCCATTTAAGAAGGGGTGACTACTACTCCAGGTGTCCAATAGGTAGGCTGAGTTAGCAGAGTTTGGAGCTATGAGGGCTGAAAGACCATTTAACAGAGTGGGGGATTCGATCAGAATGAGGGAGCTGAGCAAGCCAGAGGGCTGCTTTAACATTTGCACTACTTTTGGCACTTCAAACACAGCAGCACAGATTAAAACAAATAAACTCCCTCACCTGTCTAGCAGAATTCAGTACAACGGCAATAACAGAGGTAAAGGAGCAGGCTAAAAATGACAGTACAAAATCAGTTAAGCTCCTAAGTTTTAAATTAGACCAGGCTTGTGCTGCATGGTGGAGTCTGAAAATGGCACCAGATGCCTAAGGGGCTCTGAGCTGGCTACTTGAAGTGGAGCTCTCTCTCTCTCTAGCCTGGTCCATGGTCTGTGGGTGACTTGTAGCCCTGAAGTTCCAGTGAGGAAGCCTGAAGTGGAGCTTTCTCTCTCTCTGTGGCCGGGTCAGCGATCTGTGGGCAACTTATAGCCCCGAGGTTCCAGAGAGGGAGCCTGAAGTAGAGCACTTTCTCTGTGGCCCTGACTCCCCCTCCTCTCCGCTACACTAGCAGAGGCTAGAGCACAACAGTCCTCCTGTAGTCAGAGCTGTTTTAATATTTAGGCTCTCTGGCTTAAACCAATACTAAGGTTAGCCTATCCACAAGCTGCAACCAACTCTGGAGGGCTTTATACAGTCTGAGCAAGCTTGGGAGAGATTTTAATCATCCCCTACTCTTTGACAGTGGCAGACAGTGCCTCAAGTTCTCTTTTTATTCAGTCCCCTTGCCCCTCCACTTGCAGACAGAGAGCATGTATGGTAGTTTTATATTTGAATGGCTATGCAAAGGCTTTCTGCCTCCAAATACTGTGGACGTCTGTTTGCACAACACAACACAGAGGAGAGCTTAGAATTTGTTAGTATAAGTCCCCTGTCTCCTCCACCACTCCTCTCTCCTTGACTGTGCCTGTTTTATCTACTTCATTTTTATGTTGGCTCGTGCTTGCGTGCCAGCCAACATTTTGCAGTAGTAGCAGATTTGGAGGTGCGGTCACTGTGGGTGAATGCAGGGCACGCATCAGTAGGTGCACCCCTCATTCCCCAATAAGCCAGCATGCAGGCGTTGACACCAGCTATACGTAAAGTGGCCACCAGATCTAAGAAAAGTACCACTGCAATGAGAGGCAAGCTCGTCATGCAGAGGCACAAGAACATGCCTCCCAACATGCCTTTCCTGGTGAAGCACTTCAATAAACATGGCGGCACTGACTGCCGCCGCACAAATGCCGACTTCAGGGATGTCAATCCCCTGTCAGCATTCCTGGCCCACTCCATTTGCCGGCGGGAGGTCGCACTCCTGCTGACATAATATCCCCTCAAATTTGAAGTGTGTGCTGAGGGGTGCCTAATCTCCTCGGCATCATGCACCCCCAAATGTCTTTTCTGTCGATGGGGGACAATTCCATCCGCTTCAGTCCCCCTTCCCAGTTTAATTTGCCAATGGGGACCCCCGTCGGCATAATGTCTCCTCATTTGTTGTGTGCCAAGGGGTGCCCAATCCTCCTCGGCTCTTGCCCCCTTCAGTATGTGCAGGCGAGTTGCCAAATCCCTATTGGCTACAACACCCCCCAAACACTCAGGTGGCACACTGGGGGCCCTCCCCGTGTGCCAAATGCCCTGTAAAAAAAGTCCCGCATTGTTTTGTTTTTTAAACCTGTAAAAAGAAAACAGTCCCTCGTGGTTCATCATAGAAACATAGAAGTTGATGGCAGATAAGGACCCAAGGCCCATCCAATCTGTCCATTTCTTTTTCTACCTTATAAATGTGCCATCTGCCTTTGCTCTGTCAATGGCCTATCTATTCATACTCATCTGTATTGCTCCCTTATGCCTATCCCAGGCCTGTTTGAAGCCCTGCACTGTATTCATATCCACCACTTCCTGAGGTAGGCCGTTCCATGCATCCACCACCCTTTCTGTGAAAAAGAACTTCTTCACATTACCCCTTAATCGGCTCCCTCTAATCTCATGCTGTGTCCTCTTGTCCTGCTATTTTTCTTATATTGAAACATGTTAGACTCTTTCACTTTGTTAATGACCTTAAGGTGTTTGAATGTTTCGATCATATCACCTCTCTCCCTCCTTTGCTCTAGGGTATACATATTGAGCTCCGTTAATCTATCCCCATATGTTTTCTGATGCAGTTCCTGCACCATTTTGTTTGCCCTTCTCTAGATTGCCTCAATTTGGTTAATGTCCTTGTGAAGGTGTGGCCTCCAGTACTGCACGCAGTACTCCAGATGGGGCCTAACCAGTGTCTTGTAAAGAGGGATTATTACCTCCCTCTTCTGACTTGTGGTACCCCTACTAATACACCCTAACATCCCCCTAGCTTTACCTACTGCTTTAGTGGTCTGCTTGGATGATTTCAGGTCATCGGTGATGATGATGCCCAAGTCTCTTTCTTCCCTTGTCACTGCCAAAAATTCCCCTCCCAGCCTATAGGTCCTGCTCCCTCACCCAACCCGCCCACCCTCTGTATCCCCACCTCCCACACACACCCTCACCCCATACTTACCTCTGGAGCACGGTGTGACGATCTTCGGTGGACCGGGAACACATCTGCACTCTTCAAAGCCGACCGTGAAATGAAGAAATGCCAGTTTTCTGTATAATGGCATAAATAGGGTTTTTTCAACTTTGCTGCATATCTCTGCCATTTTTGGGAATTTTGGCACTAAATTTTCAACATGGGGTTATTTTTGACCCCTCCTCATGAATTCAGTCACTGTCATGGCGTTATTTGGTCCCAAAATGTGATTTTGTAGTCATTGTACTGAATCACCATTTGGGACTGATTAATGAAACGACAGTGCCACTGTTCATGAAGGGGGCTCTCAAAAAGCCTATGTTGCAAATTTGTGAAAACAATCAAAACAATGGCTGTTTTACAAGCATGCGTTGAGCAGTTTCCATGCACACTCATAACTTTGTGAATTTGTAATATTTTCATTTCAGATTTGCAACATTCCCATTTCCCATTCCTCCTTATGAACAGTACAGCTGTCATTTTACATGTCCTGGCGAAATGTGTTTTCGCACTTCCAGCGCAGAATAGCGCAGTCACTGTGGGAAATCCATTTTAGGGACAGATTAACAAAATGACAGTGAAACTGTTCATGAGCAGAGGTCCTAAAATTCAAAAGTTGAACATTTGGTGATGAAAGTCCATAAGATGACTGTGTTACAAGCATGCGTTGCGCAGTTTCCACGCACCCTTGTAACTTTGCAAATCTGCAGTATTTTCATGCCACATTTTCAACACTGGCATTTTCACACCTCATTATGACTAGTATAGCTGTCATTTTTCACATCCTGCCTGAAATGTGTTTTCGCACCTGTGGCATACAATGGCATGGTCGCTGTGGGAAATCAACTTTTGGGATAGATTAACAAAATCACAGTGCCACTGTTCATGAGGGGAGGTCCCAAAATGCCTATGTTGAAAATGTGGCTAAAAAATCAAAAATAATTGGTTACAGACGTGCGTTGCACAGTTTCTATGCACGCTCATGACTTTACCAATTTTTCATATTTTCACTCCACATTTTCAACGTTGCAATTTTTTTACACCTCCTCATGAACAATACAGTTGCCATTTTTCACATCCTGCCCAAAATGTATTTCTGTACCTGTGGCGCCAAATGGCTCAGCTGCTGTGCAAGATCACCTTTCGGCTAACAAACTCATAGTGCCGCTTTTCATGAGGTGGAGTCATAAAAAGCCCATGTTGATAATTTGGAGTGAAAATACCAACACACGCCTACTGCGTTAGGGTTTCCAACTGTAACACCCCACCCTGTAGAGACTGACAGGCATCGGGGTGTGACTTGGGATCATCAGCTGTAATGCTCTGACATTTCACACCCCACCCTGCAGCCAGTGACAGGTATCAAGGTGTGCCTTGGAGTGTTCAGCCCCAAAGTTCACTCCATTATCCTATACTGCACCCACCTCAGTGTATTTCCTTATGGAATGGGGTAAGTATAAGGCCCAAAGACACCAAAGCACACCACCACACTTGCTAGTGTCTACAGCGTAGGATGAGGTAAAATGGCATGAGCGTTATAGCTGACAACCCAAAGGCACACCCCAATGCCTGTCAGTCTCTGCAGGGTTGGGGTGGCATTGGCGTCAGTTCAATACTTCACTGCCATTCTTATTATGTGTCTCTGACTCCTGCACTACCAATGACAATGCCAGCGAGACAACATTCGACATTGACAAATGCTTGTTTATTTAGCCTTTTTGCAGATGGCACAAAGATCTGTAACAGGGTTGATACTCAAGGGGAGGTGGAAAGGATGAGAAGGGACTTGGCAAGGTTGGAGGAATGGTCAAATGTATGGCAGCTTAGATTCAATGCAAAGAAGTGCACAGCGTAATGCACCTGAAACAAAACCCTGGGGAAGCGTACATAATGGGGAGGGTACTAACAACAACAAAAATGGAAAGGGACCTGGGGTAGTCATATCAGATGACCTAAAGGTAGGCTGGCAATGTGAGAAGGCAGTAAGGAGGGCTGGGGATACTGGGATGCATAGGGAGAGGCATCACCAGTTGAAAACAAGTTGTCATCCCGCTGCACAGACAGTTGTTGAGACCCCATCTGAGCACTGTGTGCAGTTCTGGAGACTCCATCTCCACAAGGACATAGACAGGATGGAGGCAGTCCAGAGGAGGGACTAAAATGGTGCAGGGTATGCACCAGAAACCATATGAAGAGAGACTAAAAGAAGCTTAATATGTGTACCCTCGAGGAAAGGAGGAGAGAGGAACATGATAGAAACTTTCAGGTACTCAAGGGAATCAACAAAGTCCAAGAGGGCAGCATCTTTCAGGAAAAAGAGATGTGCAAGAACAAGGGGCACAGTTTGAAGATAGAGGGGACAGCTCAGAGCAACATGAGGAAGTATTATTTCACAGAGAGGGTGATGGACACATAGAACTGCCTTCCTGAGGAGGTCATAGCGGTCAAAAACAGTGGGTAATTCAAGAATTCATGGGTTATAGTGGGGTGTAGGAGGAAGTAGTCTGTTGGTTAAACTAGGATCTGCAGCTTATCCAGTAAGAAGGGAATGGGCAGGCTGGGTGGGCCAAGCGGTCCATATCTGCTGTCAAAGTCTAGGTTTCTATATTTCTAGTCCCTCTCTTTCTACCCCTGCACATGCAAAGAGAGCCCAGCAGTAGCCCACACCACCTCCACAAGCCACAAGTTCACTCAAAGCAAACCTGCTTTAACTGTTAATTTTGCTCCAAGAGCCTTGAGAACAGCTTGTTCATCTAGTTATTTTATTTCCTTTGGTTTATTTTCCCTCCATAACAGCCTTTAAAATTAGCTGCAATATTTTCCGGGACAGGCTTTCTTTCTGCACTGACTGCACACAAAGTGTTTTTTTCTTTATTAAAACAAAACAGAATTATTCCTTTGTGTCTGCTCTGAATGCTCCAACCACGTGCAGAAATCCACCACAGAGCCCTCAAAGTAACCCTGTATGTCTTGTCCTTCTTTCAGTACCAGAAGCCCTGAAATTAAAATGTTTGTATTTATTTATTTCTCTCTATCTGACTTGTGCTTCTTTCCAGGAATAAACATTCTTTCTAATCTGCACACAAAGTGGAGGGTATGGATGTTTTTTCTCCAACCACGTGCTATGAGATTCTGCACCAGAGCCCTCAATGCAACCCTGAGTCCTGCATGCCTATCCTCACAAGAGAAGCCCTGAAAATGTTTTTATTTACTTCGACTTGTTGTGGCTTCCAAGTGTAGTTTAGAAGTCCCAGACTCCTGTCCCACTCCTCTCTCCATTCTTCCTCCTTTAAGTCCAGTCCCGAACCAGACAGCAGCCATTAACACCAGCCAAGCCCTAACTTCAAGTATTTTTTTTAAAAATAAAGAAAAAAGAAAAGAGCCCGAAAAGGGCTGTTGTGTGTATATATAGAATAACCAATAGTTTCTGTCTATTACCAGGAGTAATAGCATCGAGAGGTTCTGGACATATGAATCTCGAGGCGAATATATGGATGCAGCGTTAATTTCAAATGGGCGTCGACCATTTCAGTGAACTGACTTTTTACTGGTTGACCACTGCAGTGTCTTAGCTATGGATTCAGCTGTGTGCTTGCTTGTGACAGTTCCCGCCCCCTGTCCATTTTTTTTAAATGATTGAGATCCTACCTGCTCTTCAGGAGCACGACGGCAGGATCAACCAGATATTTCTAGTTCCTGAGGGAAAACCATAAAATAAAAAAGAGAAGCACGATGACTGAGTTCGCTCTCGGTAAGCGAGAGAACCACTGCCATGTTTTTTGAACTGTTCTGCCCACCCACACAGGAAAACCGGCCAATGAGGAGGCACGCTTACAATGTGGGGGCAGGAGGTTTCTTTTTCGGAAGCTTGGAACGATACTATTGTCAGCACAAAACTGTAGTATTGCCAGTGATTGACAATACTATTACCAGTGATTGACAATACTATTATCACTGAACCTTTCAGGCTATTACCAGAATTTTTTTGTATGCTTTACAGACCTATTAAATTGAAGATAGGTATATTAAAGTATATTATTTGCATAGTTTCAGCGCTGCAGTATTAGTAGCGCTGCGCCAATATAGAAGGCAGCACTCACTCTCCTACTCTCCAAGCTCCTCATGATACTAAGAATAGACCAAAAATGAGGAGAGCAGAGTTAGGACGGCAACCCAGCATGTGTAATGACGATCTAAGACAGCAAGGCTGCTTGTTTCACTTACTGTAGGAATCTTCCCTACCGTCGGCACTTCAGAGTCTTGCTGCGAGAGATCAGGTGACAATAGTAACAGTGGTTACCTGACCTTCAGTGGAAAGGTTGAGCAGAGTGGGTGGCGCTGTACTTTCAGGTGGGCAGAGCTAAGTGACTGCACGATGTTGTCAGGATTCCTTTGTTCCCTGGATGCCACATTGATTCTGCTGGGTCCTAGTGCCCAAAGAAATAAAGTGAAACGCAATTATCACCTGTCCAAGGGAAAGGTGAGCTTCACAAAACGGCTGTCCCACGTGAAAACTGGCTGTCCGGGATGGGTGGACAGCTGGTTATTTTGAGCCCTGCCAATACACATATAAAAACAGCTTACCTAAACAGCTGAGAGTCAGGTACCTCTCCAAACACCAGGGTGATCATACGGAAAACTCAGTGAACAAAGAACTTGCATAATGTTATATACTTCTGATAAGAATGTCCATTACTTGGGTAACGCCTAATCTGCTAAGCAGTATAAGGATCTTATTGGTGGATTAGGTGGGCATCTGGCACCCAAAACTATAACTTTTTACATGTACACATAGATAAGTAATGTTCCTGACTAGTACTACTTTTGGGTAACAATAAAGCTTTTCAGTAGGTTATGCTAAACTTTGCATATTAGCTAATGTCAGTAGGTGGCGCACTGAGACCACAAATATAACACTATATCATAACACTGTTTTCCCCTATGCTGTGAACTGAAGGCAGTCTCCATGAGGGATTCTAGGTCAGGTAGGTCTACAGGAGAGAGAGAGAGAGAGATGCAGCTGACTTGCCTGACAAGCTGTCCCATATGTCTACAGCAGAAAGCATGGGTGTCACCAGCAGCACTGAGGGCTGCAGAAAGGGGCAGGCAGAAGCATCATTTAGTAGCAGCATCATCCGGTGGTGAACCACTCCCCTAGAGGAGCAGCAGCAAGATGTAGTGCTCCTGTTTCTTCCTGATGTCCCAGAACCTCCACTGCCTGAAGAGGGCAGGATCACCCCAACTATAGGACCACCATCTGCTCAGGTGAATGATAAAGATGAAGAGGAGCTCCTTAGAACCTCCCATAGGAAGCACAACTTCCTTTCTTGGGAATTTTTGAGAGTAACCCTGCCAACAACAGCATTGTAATATGCAGGAATTGTCATACTTTTGTTTGGCATGGGAGAAGAGGCACTTACTTGAGCACTGGTAAGCAGCACACCACTTGAATACAAGGTACAGGCATGAGTAGAAAGTGCACCATAGGGCAGCAGAGAGAGGTGGGGGTTGTGCATCTCCTAATAGTCCTCCTGTGCCATGGGGGGAAGTGCAGTAGGAAGAGGCAACGAGGTGACCAGTTGCAAGAGGAGGATACTGAGAAGACTTTGAGAGGGACCTGCAACCAGACTCAGGGGCTGCAGGGGAGAGCACTTGAGACCCCAGCTGCAGATCCTCCTTCCCCTCCTTGGGAGTCTGCCACATGAGCAGAAGTGGCACAACTCTGCCTTAAAATAATGGACCTGAGACGTAGAGCTGTGTGCATGAAGGCTAAAGTGTCAAGCTGCACGAGTCTGCACACACTGCTCCTCAAAAACAGCCACATGACCTATCCTTTCAAAGTCATCTGACCATGTCAGTAGTGCACTGTCGACGTTCCAAGGCTCCTCGTCTGTTCCCAGCAGGAGGTGGGGGCTCACAGCTGCATATTCATGACCTACACCCCTCCATCTGGCTAATACAGAGCACTTTTGACCATTTTTCCGACACTGACCCATGACTGCTGTGTAAGTAAAATGCAAAATCAGCAGTTTTGGCAAGTGGGGGTTGGGGAGTTAAACAAATTGAGGTTTAGCAAACCAGCAGGGGACAGTTTTGGCAAGTGGGGGGGTGGATTTTAAGAATGCAGTTTAAGCAGGGGGTGGTCTGTGCACTCAGGAACCCCCGGCTATGCCTGTGTATTCCCTTTAAACTAAGACATGGGGATAGGTAATTTGGATGCCCTTGCACCAACAGGATTAAATGATGCATGGAATGTCACCACTTTCTTGAAATAACTTCTGAAATATGTTGATTATACATATGTTTGATGCATTCACTCTCTCTGCTGGTTAATATTGGTGTTTTTAAATTATGATTTTTGTGAAACTGACTTTCTTTCTTTTTCCTCCACCATTTAAGTTTGAATTAGCCTATCGTCAGAGAAGATTGAGGGATCGTATCTATCATGATGTTTGCTAATATGCATTTTTCTAATCATGATTTTTGCGAATATGTATTATTCCACTAAGAATTGTTGTTATACTTCATCAGTATAACACATTTTATGTGGATCATTAGATGTGATATAGAGCCTTTTGACTAGTTAGCTCCTTTTTCATTAAGGTGTTTTTAGTATTTCAATAATTCATTCACTTTTAGGGTATTCTGTATTTTATTAATGTAGTCATTTTTACTCTATGCTTTGATCAAGGTATTTATGGGGTGACTGCATCTTATAATATGTAAGTGATGAATGTTTAATGCAACCCTGCACCCTGAGGAAGAACTGTAAGGTTCAAGCTCTGGGAGTAGTTTTTATACTATGGGTTTGTTTTTGGATCCCAGTAAAGCACTGCATTTATTTTCACAGGATTGGCAGCAATGATTTTCTTTTTCAGCGTGATTGTTGCGTCATGCCTCACCTTTCGTTTACCGCTGATACTCTCTAGCTTTGTAGTGCTGGGGCCCACCCTTTCCTTTTGTTAGTTTAACACAGTAATAAACATGGAGGCATCAAATGGAGCTGGTGGCCCATGTTGTTGATTTTAATTTAATTACAGTGTTAAATAGTCTGGGTTAGTATCTGAAGAAAGTCTTATCTGCCTTAGTAACCCCTTGGTGATCCTTTTTCTGTCTGTGCCTTTGTTCTCCTTACTTCCTCATTTGCTTCCCGCTGCTTTGCTAGGTGTACCTCCCTGTCTTCCTCCCTCTGTGTTTCTTTATACTGCCTGAATATCACCCTTTTGTTCCTTCACCAGCTTTGTTATTTCCTTAGAAAACCATAATGGTCCCTTTTTATGTTGATTGCGTGCAGCGCAAAAAACATATTGGGACAGCTTGCTCAGAAGCAGGTTGTGGAGGTGCGGCACTGTTGTGGCCAATGCCCCAACAGCCTGCAAAGGCTTGTCCCGCTTCCCCCAATGCTGTTGCATGCTGCTGGTGACAGTAGTTTGGAACCTTACCACCAACTTGTGACAATTTCGCCACTGCACATCAGGGGCTGCCTCGTCGTGCAGCGTCAGCCATCCTCTCTGCAATGAGGCGACCATCATTGCAGGGCAGAACTTCCAAACCTGATGTTGTTTGTGAACATGGCGGCTTGCCACCATGTTCACAAACAGTATAACCCTCACCTTGTTTATGTGCCGACAGGGGCCCTAATCCCATTGGCTTCGGCCCCAATGTTGATTTTGTTGACGGGAGAGCCCAATCCCCATCGGCATTCTGTAACCAACCCCTGGCATTTATTGTCTGCCGACAGGGTGCCCAATACCCGTGAGGGCTAATCTAAGCCCTCCCCTTTGTTGTGTGCCGACGGGGTGCTCAATCCCTGTCCAGCTACTGCTGTTCCCTCAAAGAAAGAGTCCTTTGGCATGCTAGAAGCCCACCCCAGAGTGCCACATTGCCCTGTAACATAAAAAACAGTCCCACAATGTCTTTTTTTTTTTACCTGAAAAAAAGGAAATGGTCCCCCGATGGTCTCCCTGGCCCCCCTGCCAAAACCCGCACCCACCCACTGAGCACCCTGCCTCTCCACCCCCCACCCCATACTTACCTCTGGAGCTCGGCGTGACAATCTTCGGTGGACCGGGAAAACATCTGCACTCTTCAAAGCCGACCGCGAACTGAGGAAATGCCAGTAAGCTGTATAATGGAATAAATAGGGGTTTTTCCAGCTTTAATGCATATCTCAGTCATTTCTTGGAATTTTGGCACCAAATTTTCAACATGGGGTTTTTGGGACCCCTCTTCATGAATTCTTGAACTGTCATGGCATTAATCAGCCCCTAAAGGTGATTTTGCGGTCACTGCACAGAATCACCTTCTGGGGCTGATTAACGTAACGACAGTGCCACTGTTCATGAGGCGGGCTTTCAAAATGCCTATGTTGCAAATTTGGTGGAAAAAATCCAAAATATGACTGTTTTACAAGCGTGCACTGCGCAGTTGCTATGCACACTCTTAACTTCGTGAATCTGCAATATTTTCATGCCAGATTTTCAACACTGGCATTTTGTCACACTTCCTTGTGAACAGTATAGCTGTTATTATTCACATCCTGGCGGAAATGTGGTTATGCACTTCCGGCACAGAATGCGCGTTTGCTGTGGGAAATCAGTGTTTGGGACAGATTAAAAAAATGACAGTGACACTGTTAATGAGTAGAGGTCCTAAAATGCCTGTGTTGTAAATTTGGTAACGATACTCCATAAAATGACTGTGTTACGAGCGTGCATTGCACAGTTTGCACGCACGTTCATAACTTCATGAAATTATATTTTCACTACAGATTTCCAACATTGCCATTTTCCCACACCTACTTATGAACAGTACAGCTGTCATTTTTCCCATCCTGGCCCGAAATGTGTTTTCGCACTTCCGGTACAGAATAGAGCGGTCGCTGTGGGAAATCACTGTCTGGGACAGATTAAGAAAATGACAGTGATATTGTTCATGAGCAGAGGTCCTAAAATGACTATGTTGAAAATTTGGTGATGATAGCCCATCAAATGACTGTGTTACAAGTGTGCATTGCACACTTTCCATGCACCCTTGTAACTTCGCAAATTTGTAATATTGTCACGCCAGATTTTCAACAGCTGCATTTTTTCACACCTCCTTATGAGCAGTACAGCTGTCATTTTTCACATCCTGACCAAAATGTGTTTGTACAGTTCCGGCACTGAATAACACGGTCACTGTGGGAAATCACTGTTCGGAACAGATTAAGAAAATGACAGTAGTACTGTTCATGAGTAGAGGTCCTAAATGCCTATGTAGAAAATTTGGTGACAAAACTCCATAACATGACTGTATTACAAGCCTGCGTTGAAGTGTTTCCATGCACCCTTGTAACTCCGCAATTTTGTACTATTTTCACGCCACATTTTCAACAGTGGCATTTTTCCACACCTCCTTTTGAACAGCACAGCTGCCATTTTTCGCATCCTGGCTAAAATATGTTTTTGCACTCCTGCCAGAGAATAGCACAGTCACTGTGGGAAATCACTGTTTGGGACAGATTAAGATCAAACGAGTGAGAGGGGTGAGTGACCGAGCTCAACTGAGCTCTGTCGGGACAGCTGTGGATTTCTTTGTGCACAGACAAAGGTGCCAATGCAGCCAGGAGCCCCACACACAAGAGCAGCCTGCAGCGCCAAGAGAAACAGAATGAGTGAGTGACAGAGCGGTAGTGAGCGAGCTCAATGGAGCTCTATTGTGACTGCTGTGGATTTCTTTGTGGGCAGAAAATGTGGCAACGCAGGCAGGAGCCCAGTACAAAAGGCCGGCTTGCAGCGCCAGCCGAAATGGAATGAGTGAGTGAGAGAGCTCAATGGAGCTGTGTCGGGACTGCTTCAGGTTTCTTTCTGTCCAGAATAAGCTGCCAATGCAGGCAGGAGTCCAGCACAAAAGGGTAGCCTGCAGCGGCAGGAGACACAGAACGAGCAAGTGAGGGAGGGGGAGCTGAGTGAGCTCAATGGAGCTCTGTTGGGACTGCTGCAGATTTGTTTGTGGGCAGAAAAAGGCAGCAATGCACGCAGGGGCCCAGTACAAAAGGGAAGACTGCAGTGGTGGGAAACCAGAATGAGCGAGTGAGAGAGGGGAGTGAGCGAGCTCAATGGAGCTTTATTGTAACTCCTGCAAATTTCTTTGTGGGCAGAAAAAGGTGTCAATGCAGGCAGGAACCCAGTACAAAAGGCCAGCCTGCAGCACCGGCAGAAACTGAATGAGTGAGTGAGAGAGGGGGAGTCAGCAGGCTCAACAGACCTGTGTTGGAACTGCTGCAGATTTCTTTGTGGGCAGAAAAAGCCACCAACAGAGGCAGGAGCCCAGTACAAAAGGGCAGTCTGAAGCGCCAGGAGAAACAGAATGAGCGAGTGAGAGAGGGGGAGTGAGCCACCTCAATGGAGCTCTGTCTGGACAGCTGCAGATTTCTTAGTGGGCAGAACAAGGTGCCGACACAGGCAGGAGCCCGGTACAAAAGAGCAGCCTGCAGCACTGGGAGAAACAGACTGAGCAAGTGACAGAGGGGCAGTGAGCGAGCTCAACACACCAACGCAATCAACATTCGGCATTGTCAAATGCTTGTTCCTTCTGTTTTTGCTCATTTCCTTTACACAGATATCGGTTACTTTAATTATGCCCTCCTTTGTTTTTCTACCACTGTGCCTCTACCCCTCCCTGGCAATCCCCCATCTTGAGACAGTTTCCGAGGCAGTCCCATATTTCTTTAAAATCTACCACCCTAAAGTCCAGGACAATCCTCCTCATTTGGTTAGCCTCTGTTCCTACTGTTATGTTAAACCATACTGCACGGTGATCACTGGTATCCAGGGGACTGTCCACTGTGGCATTTGTAACACTGTCCCTCTTTATAAGCACCAGGTCTTTTTTTTTTATATATAGATTTTTATGCCCCAATTTTTTCCCCCCTCCCATGCCTTGGTCACGCTCATGTGGAGGCACGTGCATGCTGCGTTTCTGAGGTGCCCTCCCACTACTTGCTGCCCCCCACCCACCTATGTTGCCCATCTTGCACTACCACAACCCTTGCTGGGAGTCAGGATGGCTCTACTACTGCTCAAGCTACAGCTGGAAGGCTCCCTCCACATGTGGCAGATTGAGGTCACTGGCTAGTAGCACTTTCTTCTTACTGGACATTCTTATGATGGATTCCCCAAATGCCTTATCAAACTCCTTGCTCCATGCTGGAGGTCTGTACACTACCTAGGTATGGGTAGTAGCCCCAGAGCCTGTCTCCAGAGTGATCCACAGCACTTCTAGCTCCTCCTTTACCACAAGGTGCCTCCCTACCATTGTCAGGACCTTGTTGTACCATCTGAGGAATATCGCCTGGGTGAAACACCTGGTTCTTCCGATGATCTTCTAACATTGGTTCATGCCTTTGTAACCTCCCATCTTGACTACTGCAATGCCCTTTACCTAGAGCTACGGGGTGATATCCGTTGCGCGCTAGTGCAGAATGTAGCTTCAGGCTGCTTGACTGGCACCTCTAGGGCCGCAGTCATATTATGCTTGTGCTCTGAGAACTGCACTGGCTGCCAATTCAGTGGTGAATCACCTTCATGGTCAGTCTTCTGACATATAAAGCCCTACACAAACGGGGATCCCGCTACTTGCAAGATCTTTTGTGTCCCTACTGCCTCTTCTGCCCTCTCCGCTCCACCAATGAGGGATTGCTAGAGATACCCAGGGTGTGACTGAAGACATCTGGGGCTCAAGCCTTTGCATATGCAGCCCCTTCCCTGTGGAATTCTCTACCTCATTGGGTAAGAAAGTGCCTGACCATTCAGAGTTTTAAATCAGCTCTTAAAGCTCATATTTTTAGCCTGGCATTTCCCAAAGATTTTAGCTGATTGTTATATTTTAATATGAAGAACATTAAACATTTTAATGTATTGATATACAGTACATTTTAATGGATTGCTTAATAATTTATATTTTAATGGATTGTATATGTGTATGACTGATGTACAAGTGCCTTGATCGATGGAAAGGTAATTTTTATAAATAAACTTGCTTTGCTTTGCTATAAGACAACTCCTCTTCCCCCTCCTTTCTGCCCAGTCTTTCTTGAACATAGAGTAGCCCTGTACAGACAAGTTCCAGTCATGGTACTCAGTGCACTACGACTCCATTATGGTCACTTAATTCAGGTCAGCCTCTGCTATGATGGCTTTCAGGTCTGGAAATTTGTTTTCAGGACTCCTTGCATTGGGACACATGGCTCTCAATACCTTTTTCTCCTCCTGCATGCTGCCCTGCTTCCCCTTTCCATTCCTGTCTGTGTCTTTTTTCCCAAAAGCTCCCTCTAACTCTTCATTTCCCTTTCTACCTTACCCATTCCTTGCCTCCTTCAATCCACTGTCCTCGCTTACCTGTGTTTTACTCACCACTGCGCCATCTTATTTGGGGCAGTCCACTAATCCAAACCTACATGAGCCAATGACACTCTCAATATAATTCTAACCAATAATCCCAATAAAATTGAAAAGGCACATATTAAAGAAATGTTAGGGGAAGCGACCACTGTACAGTCACATTTGAAATTGATGGAGCTATAGCTACAAGCAGAGGGGAAAACAATACAATATAACTATAGAAAAGAGACTTCAAAACAATAAAAGAAGCACTAAATAATTCAAACTGTGATGAAGAATTTCAAGGACAAACTGTAAATGATTGCTGGGATACCTTCACCACTATTAAAATGGAAAACAAATGCATGCCAAAAACTAAGATATACAATGGCAAAGAAAAGAAAAAATGTTGGTTACATTATAACATCACTAGAGCAATTAATAAAAAGAGACAACTATTCATTAAAGGAAAACTAAACCTAAAATGAATTAAAACATATGTTGTGTGTTGTAATTTGTCCCTTTCGAGTATTAAAGATGTTATTTCCCTTCAATCTGTGTATTTTGTTCACTTCCCACAGTATTTTTTATGAACCCTGGGGGCTGCCATTCAGGATTCTTATATTGCCTGGTAGGTGCCAGAATTGTCCCAGAATCCCACTGCAAATGACGTGTCGCCAACCAGCTCTAATCCTTGTTTTTTGTTCTGCTGCAGCCACAGCATCCTGCCTACTCACTCATGGTGTTATTCGTCATAATTCTGTTGGTAAATGAAAAACATTGTTTCCCAAACTATACTAAATCAATGTTTCAGCTACAGATACTGAAAGAGTGATGACTACCCATATGAATGTTGCCCTCTACCCATGAGTTCCTGACCAAAATGGCCATGTCTTTTCACTGAGTACAGGTGTTTGTGCTGTGCTGTCTCCTGCTGGTAAAATCATGTATAAATTTCCCAAGCAAACCCCTTCCCCTTTATTGTTCCTGAGCCTTTAAAACAGTACCATGCTCTCTGTATTTGAAAAACTGGCAACAGTTTGTGAATGGACTCACCACTGTGGAACATTCTTGGATGCCATCTCCTCATGTGGAAGGTGAACCCAATCATGCTGCCCTATTAGTTTTCCTTTTCCTTGTGCTAGTCTTAGTGGTTCCCATTGCAGCCTGCTGGTCCCTGACCTTCACTGTTGTACAGCACTTTGCCCCAGACTGAACCAGCAATCTGACAACTTTTACTTTTCCAGCCTACTAGCTACTGCCTCACCCACCCCTCTTCCCCCTTCTGCACTTATTAGCAAGAGCCTGAGCCTTTTAGCTAGGTACCTCCAGTTTAGGTCAAAATTCTCCCCAGAGTTTCAGCAAGGGCTTGCTTCATGATCTCACTTTGGATATGTATCCAGTCCCTTACGCTTGCGGGGGATATCGAGGCTAATCCTGGTCCTCCTAAGGTACCCAACCTAACACAGCCTCCCCCGTTGCTTTACCTCCCAAAAACCAACGGTCTCACATTGGCTCACATAAACTCTAGGAGCCTTCTAGCCAACCTCCCTGACCTACAGGTTTGGGTGAGTGTGAACTGCCCGGACATCTTAGCTATCACTGAAACATGGCTAAAGCCCACAGTTACTGACTCCCAGTGCTCCTTTCTTGGCTACAATATGCTCCGGGCGGACCGCACCGGGGCAAAAAGAGGTGGTGGCCTGGCGCTCTACTACAAATCACACCTAAAAATCACCCTCATACAGGACTCCCCTCTGCCTAATTGCGAGGTACTCCATTCCCTCCTTCTGCTTGGTGGAGTTAAGAAACTTCATATCTTCTGTATATATGTTCCTCCCAAAAATTCCAAACAGGGTCTCTCAGTATTCATGGATAACTTGTTACCAATAACAGGCAAAAACAACATTATCTGCCTTGGGGATTTCAACCACGACTGGTCAGAGAATAACTCAGCCCATCTATCCTCCCTCATTAGTAAGGCAAACCTATCTCAGCTCATCCAGGAACCCACCAGGATCTCCCGGGGGGTGCCTCGCCACCCTGCTCGACTGGATCCTCACAAATAGGAAGGAATCGTCACCATGGCAGGTGTGCTCCCTGACACCATAGCGATCACTATCCAGTTTACTGTGTCTGGGACACCTCCACCCCCTCTTTCCCCTCTAAAGTTGTTTCCTTCCCTAACCTATCCCACCTAAGCGTGGATGCTTTCACAACTGATCTAGGCTTTGTGACTGGTCTCCTCTCTACTTAACTGATATTAACTATGCAACTGATTATTTTAACTCCGCCCTTCTTTCTCTGCAAAACCTACATATCCCGGTCACCACACACAGGGTGGCAGGGAAGGTGACCAAGTGGCTCATGCTCCCCCTGCTTCAACTGCTGAAATGCAGGGACAAACTTTGGTCTGCGTAGAAGGTCTCTCATCTACTCACCGACTTTGAAGCCTATAGAACTTTGCGGAACAACTGCAAAAATGAAATACGCCTGGCTAAAAGCACCTACTATAGGAACCTCCTAAAGTCCTCTTCCGACAACCATCAAATGTACTGGGCCCAAATCAAGGAAATTCTTGGCAATAACAAACCTCAGACACCAATGGACATGAATATACAGGGTGTTCACTGTAACAACCCGGTCACCATTGCCAATGCTTTTAATTCTCTCTCTTTTCCTCGCTACCGGCTGAAGCACCAGCTGGGACCCCAGCTGATTGGCCTTCTGTTCCATCAATGACCCCCACTCCACCCACCCTTGTGCTGGCTCCGACCGCGTACCAAGAAGTACGTAAACTTCTCAATACCCTACCAGCCCGCGGGGGCCCGGGCGCCAATGGCATCCATCCTGGTATACTCAGGCGGTTGCACCCTGGCTGGCCAAGCGGTCACCAGGCTTTTCAACCTTTCTATCAGTACCTTCTCTGTCCCATCTGCCTGGAAAATGGGAAGAACTATCCCAATTCTCAAAAGGTGATGTCAAACTTATGTCCAACTATCGACCATTTCTCCTCCCCACTCTCAGTAAGCTTCTTGAGAAAGTAGTCGATCAGTCAGCTCTCCGAACACCTCGCCAAGTTCAATCTTCAGACCCCCTGCCAACATGGCTTTAGACCTGGACACAGTACCACCACGGCTCTGACCCAACTCACCAGTGATATAAAAAGCAATATGGATAATGGCCTACTCACGGTGCTGTTTTCATTGACCTGTCCAAAGCTTTTGACATGGTTCATCACCCACTCATGCTGGCGAAGCTCCAATACATTGGTGCCTCTGACCCCACTCTATCATGGTTCCTTAGCTACCTGGACAATCGCACTCTGGCGTTAGCTTTCCACAAGGCTCTATCCTCCCCCAAAAGGATCACCCGTGGCGTTCCACAGGGGTCCACTCTTGGTCCTCTCCTTTTCTTCCTTTTCCTAAATGATATTCCCTACCCTTCCCGTCACAGCTGCACTTTCATGTACGCCGATGACCTGGTTCTCTACTTGGCATCTAAATCGATGGAAGACATCAACCTCACTCTCTCAAATGACTTTCAGGTCCTTTAACAATGGCTGTTGAACAGCCATCACTATCTTAACCTGGACAAAACACGGGCCATGCTATTTGGTTCTTCAAAAAAACTACCCACCATGGCCCCTAAGCTCCTGGTTCACTGCCAGGATGGTTCCTCTATCACCAACCGTCCTCCTTCAAATACCTGGGGGCAACACTAGATCCCTTCCTCGACTTTTCAATACATGTCATAGCGGGTTTGTGTGCTGTAACGCAAAATTGGTGGTGCCTACTGAGTGCGCCACCCTCACACCATCAGCCAGATTATCTGTAGCAAGTCAGGTGCTTCTCCCTCAGTTCCAATATGCTCTACCTCTTATTTACTCTGCCAACTCCCGTGTGCTCAGCAAATGGGACACTTCCCATAATAATATTTGCAGATTCACCGTAACTGGCCCTCGCCTTACTCATCACTGCCTCCTCTATTCCAGGTTAAACTGGCTGTCACCCAAGGATCTCTGGGCCTACTCCCTGGGATGCTTTATTGACTCCCTAACTAGACCTCCTAGACCGAACTCCCTGGCCAACTTGCTGACCCCTGCTCCCAAACCCGTGCCCTCAGGTCCTCCTCTGTCCCTTTGCCCTCAAGTAGACCTTGCACCACAAAATGGGAGAACAGGCTTCTCTTACTTTGCCCTAAGTTCTGGAACTCACTCCCCCTACAGGTTAAAAATTCTACCTCCCACGGGTCTTTAAAAACTCACTGCTCTCTCACCTTCACACCTTGGTCACTGCAGATGCTCCTAACATAACTTGTACTGACTCTGGACCCCTCAAGGGCCCTCTATCTAACTGCAGCCTACATACCCTAAAAATCAAACACTGGCACTGGCCTCGCTAACAGAATACCTTACTTTGCTACACCACTCCTCTGACCAAATACTAGTGGGCAATCTAAACATTAATTGGCTTAGCCCTCTTCCTCTTCTACCCGTGACTCCTTTGCAGCATTGATGTGACTCAACTCATTACCCATCACACTAGATTTAATCCAAGAGGGGCACCAGTACTCTACTCGATGTTGTCCTCTCCAATCGCCTGAAACAGATCTTTGATATCCAAGTCCTTCCTGACTCACTAGCGAACACTCCCACATACTTTTCACTGGACTACCTCAGTATCAAACCCATAGCACAGTCCACCCTACTGGCGGCACCTGAAACCTGGTAGTCTGAAAAACCTCAAGAAACTTCTTTCCCAAATTGACTGGTCTCCTATACAGTATGCCCCTGACATCGATACGGCACTGACTTTCTTTACCCAAACCTTCAATAAAGTCTGCAACATCTTTGCACCTCTGACAGCCCTCCGTTCCAAAGTGAAGAATGCTCCCTGGGTGACCCCTGCCCTGCTCCAACAACTTAAGCACAGGGATAATTTATGGCACCTGGCTACTGAAACTGGCCGGCCCAGCGACAGACAGGCGTATGCTGCTGCTAGAAACAAGTGTACCTGGGCCATCAGAAAGGTCAAGACGGATCACTATCAGTCCTCACTCACCTCCTCCTGGGGGAATGCCAGAACCTTCTGGGACAATATCAAACAGTTAGATGGGAGCACACGCTCTCCCCACCCTCCCAGATCAAAATCAATGGCACTATCTCCACTGACCCAGCCCTTATATCTAACTGCCTCAATACTTCTTTCACGGATCTTAGCCCAGTCCTCCCTAGTGATTTTTTCGACCCCCCCACCTACCCCAGTCCTTACATGCCCTTACTTCCACCTACGCCGAGTCTCTGCCCTAGAACTCAGACCTCACCTAATCAATGCCCTTAAGAGCAATAGTACTGGCAGTGACATCCTGGATCCCTGTATCCTTCGCCAGGTATTGGATCTGGTCCTCGCCCCAATCACCGCCTCTTTAATAAATCCCTCTGTCTGGGGCAATTTCCTTCAGCTTGGAAAGGTACCACAGTCACACCATTCTACAAAGGTGGAGACAGGTCCCTAGCCGGAAACTACGGCCTATCTCCATCTCTCACCGCTCTCCAAAGCCCTAGAAAAAGTGGTGGTCACTCAAATCACGGATTACCTTAGTAAATACAACATTCTCTGCCCTGAACAGCATGGTTTCCGTGCAGGCCATAGCACCAGTACTGCCCTCCTAGAGTTCTCAAATTTTCTCCACACTTCACTGGACTCGGGATCTCTGGCTGGCGCAGTGTTTGTAGACTTATCAAAGCCTTGACACTGTCTCCCATCCCCCCTACTGGATGCCCTCAGTCATGCGGATTTGCCACTGGGCCTGTCTCCTGGTATGCCAGCTATCTGCTAGCCTGCTTCCAAAGTGTTAAAATTAGCGGGACTCACTCCGACACCTGTCCCATCCACTCTGGTGTTCCCCAGGGCTCCATCCTTGGACTCTTACTCTTCTCACTATACCTCAACACCCTACCAGGTTGCTGTACTGGAAATATTTTGCTGTATGCAGATGATGCCGTCGTCTTTGCCTCTGATCATAATCCTATCGCCTCAGGACTCCCTGCAAAGATCATATAATGATGCGAAGGCTGGTTCAAGGAGCATAGACTGGTGATAAATCTCAAAAACAAAAATCAAGATCTTGACACCCACAAAACAAATCCAGCAATTTCAAACTCCATATCCTCTCTAGCACCAAGTTTCCACCGAACAAGTCTACTCATATAAGTACCTTGGGATCTACTTTGACCCTACTCTGTCCTTCCATGATCACATCTCTGCCCTTGCCTCAGCTTCAAATATTGGTTAGGCATCCTATACCGGTACAAAACTGTCTCCCCGAGGCCCTCCGACTCGCGGTCACATCATCTATACTGTCCCTTGTGGATTATGGGCTGCCGGTGTATGGTGCTGCAGATCAGACTGTCCTCAACAAAATTCGCATTACACTAAACAAGGCCTGTAGGCTAATTTCAGGGGTCCCTAGGTTAACGCACACTTGCCAGCTATATGCAAAGGCCATGCTGCTTGACCTAGATGAACGCCTCAGATATCAAACCTGTATCATAACAAAAAGAACTCTCCTTGGTCTATCCCCACCAGGTTTGTCAGTCTCCATCCACCATGCAAAATCCCTAGTACAAACTCGAACCTCTGGCAAAACCACCCTGTCAATTCCCAGGGCTAGGACCTCGTACGGTCAAAGGGCCTATTGCTGCAGAGCCCCATCCTGGTTCAACACGCTTCCCCCCTCTATCTCTGATGCTCCCACGATCTCCAGTTTCAAAACCTCCTTTCTAAATCACCTATTTAATACTTGAAGCTGTAACTGTTACTAAGTTTGGTCTTGCTCAAATGCTATGACAAAGCCACCTGAGTGGCTGCACCCAATAATAGAAGACAGCCTGGCTTTGATAATTTATTGTATACCTCATTGTTGAAACATACCTGTTTGAACCAATTTGTTGTATATCACATTGTTGTAACATACTGTTGTATGGTGTTTGTCATTTTTTGTGACGAGGTACCTTTGTAAATGAGCCCATGGCTCAAAAGTTTGCAAACTGATGTACAAATAAATAAATAAATAAACTTGACTGCCGGCCTGTGGCCCGGACCTATTCCATTTCTTGCTACATTAATGCTTTTAATGTGTTTGTATCCTAGTGTACCAATCTTGTTGTTCTTATCCACTGTGTATGCTGTTAAATTATTGCTTGTTACCTTATGTTTTCTTTGAATGTAAGATGTACTACTGTAATATGTAGTACCTTTGTCCTGTGCTCTCCCAGGTCATGCCTGAAAATAGAGCAGGATTGTTGCCTAGCGCACTTACCTGGTTGCAAAAGCTAATAAATAAAATAATTCACAGCCAGCCAGCTCCCCCCCCACACACACACACATATGCTGATCAGCCCATCAGACATCCCCTTCTAAAGGAATTTCTTCACTCACTTCAGCCTGCAGTCTGTTAGTCAGTTTTTCAACCTGGGCTTCTGCTTCCTTGGGGTCTGTAAACACACAGCTTTTCCTTCTGACAGAAAAATGCAGGCGAGCTAGAAATAACATTAAACATTGATTTAGTTTTTTCAGTGACTAATCCATTCTTTCAGTGGAGGACGTGGGGTAAATTGGGCTCAATCAACTGGTACAAAACGGTATTATTTTATACACACAGGAAGAGTACATATAAACAAAAAAAAGCTAACCTGATTCATCTGGCTGTGTGTGTATGCCATGCTGTACCAATAGTGTACACAGTCAGCCATCTTTTATTTGAAAGAGGTGAGCTGACTCGCATTGGATGCAGGAGCAAGGGAGCAGTGATTTGTCAGAGAGACAGCACACATTAAGTACAGAAATGGATCAGACACACATTTGAGTAACAATATTTCAATTAATCACAAAATATATGCACACCTGAATTGCTAGTAAAACATGAGAGGCAGGGAGAGTGCCCACATTTGTGAAAAGGTATAGATAGTGAGGAAAGGGTGCAGCATAGTGTAAGCCCCCCCCTTCCCATAAGCCTAGGGGCCAGCTGTTCCAGGGAGAGTGTGGCCCACCAACACAGAATCTCACCAGCCTTTCTCAAGCAAATTCATAGAATAAATACAGCCTACTTTAAGATGTCTTCTGATCATTTGGCACCCAAGGTTTCTCTCGAAGAACCAGCCTTCCCCAGTAGTCACCGATGGGAGACTCAGAAAATTCATCTTCTTGTGCCAGCCCCCTTTCATTACTCTCCGACTGGTCCCATGAGCATGAGTACACAGGGATCAAATGCACTCTTCAAACCCTGTGAAAGAAACTTATGAAACCTCTAAAAATTAAGAATGAATTTCATTAACATCCTTACATTTAAATCAAACACGGACTCAGATTTTCTCCCCAGAGCAAATCAGGTTTATTCTCCTGAGCCCGAAATGATAAGCAGAGCTCAGGGGTCCCAACAACAGGAAAAATAATAACATCAATGGTACCTCTACCTTGGACCCGTTTACTATAACAAATACTTTTAACATGGCTTTCACCGATCTGAAGTGTCCTTCCTCAGGACTCCTTTGATGATACCTCTCCTACCTCTGTCCATAGTACCAAATATAAGTCCCCGGTCACACCTCCTTTTTACTTCAGAGAGAGCTCACGGCTAACTGCCAAGAAATACTTAAGCAAAGCCCTAGGGAGAACAAGATTTAGTGGTGACTCACTGGATCTAAAAATCATTGCTCTCACCCTAGACAAACTACTGGAAACCCTCACAAAGATTCTCAACCTCCAGCTTCAACTGGCTCAATTACCCCATATCTGGAAATAAGCCCTTGTTACCCCTGTTCACAAAAGTGGGGATCGAGGCCCTACGTTCATACTACAGACCCATTTCTATCCTACCACCTTTATCTAAAGTGCTTGAGCATATAGTGGCCAACCAACTGGTTGATTACCTTGAGAAATACGCAATTCAATGCCCGCACCAACATGAGTTCCGAAAGGGTCACAGCACCACCACGACTCTGTTGGAATTTACTGATTTCATACATAATTCCTTAGACCATGGCAAACTAGTGGGTGTGGCCTTCGCAGCCCTAACAAAGGCCTTTGATACCATTCACCATACGCTACTTCTTTGACAGCTGTCCTCCACTGGCCTGTCCTCTGACACACTGCCCTGGTTTAAGAGTTACTTGACAGACCACACACAGCAGGTGAAAATATCACGTTATATCTGAGCAGCAGCATGTCCAATCTGGTGTTCTGCAGGGCTCTATTTTAGGGCCGCTACTTTTTAGCATCTTCTTCAACAGTCTCCCTCAGGCCTGTCAACAAAGGATCCTCCTGTATTCGGATGATGCTGTCATCTTCACTAGTAACCCAGACCCTCAGCAACTGGAACATCAATTACAACAAAGCTTTAATGAAGTTCGGGACTGGTTCAACAATCACAGATTGGTCCTTAACTACAAGAAAACTAAAGTCATGATGTTCAGTAGTGAGTGTAGCAAGCATAAATCTAAACCGCTTTCCATCAGAAACTGTCTGGGTGTCCCTCTCGAACAAATACATGATTTTAAATACCTGGGGGTAACCTTGGACTGCTCCATCTCCTTTGCCCAGCACATTGACAATGTTGCACGGGCTGTCAACATCAAGATTGGTTTGCTTCATCGACATAAACGTTGTCTGACACCTGAAGCCCTCAAAGCTGCTATCCATAGCTCTGTCTTATCAATTGTAGACTACGGCTTGGTCATTTATGGTGTGACTACAACCACCTTTCTCGATAGAATAGCCATAGCATAAAAGGCTTGCAGACTTCTTACAGGTGCTGCACACCTTACTCACACCTGTGACCTTTATGCTCAATCCGGATGGCTTCAGCTTAGCAGAAGGATACAACACCAAACTTGTTTGTTAGTTAAAAACCTCTTCTTGGCCTACTGCCTGTGTACTACAAACTTCTTCACCCCTCACTGCAGCTCTCAGCATACTAGAAGCTCTGCCTCCCCATCCCTCCATGTTCCATGATGCTGGACATCCCAAGATCAGTGGACTTTTGCCTACAGAGAACCACTGTGGTTCAACGCACTTAACAAAGAAATCTCAACCCAGTCAAAGCTAGGACCCTTCAAACATTTGCTTCACCAGGATCTCACGACTAACGACTCCTGTGACTGCTACACCTATGTGCCACATTCTGCGGGTGCGATCAACCCACTGTTCCCTCACTCCCTCTTCTATCTGCAGTGCTTCCTACCCTTGCCCACCCTCCCTTCAGCCCTCCTACCTCCTCCCCTCTTACCCCTTCCTTTCCTATTTACAACTGGGGAATCATCTCTTGTCTCGCCCTGAGTAACCCTTCCCTATCTTCCCAGAGTACCCCTTCCCTACCTTCCCTATCTTCCCAGGTCATGATAAGGCATTTGGGCTGCACTGTTCTAGGTCCCTTGCTTTGCCCTCTTCCCTCTCATCTGATTTTTATTTAGCAGTATGTAAATATTGTTGACTGATTTTCTGTAACATTGATTTTCTGTAACACTGTTGATTTTTTGTAACATTGTTTCGTCTTGTTTGTTTGTTCTCCTTTCCCCACTTACATGGAACTTTTGTAAATGAGCTGCCTTGTGCTCAAAGGTATTGTAATCCAGATTGAATAAATAGATAAAAAATAAATAAAGTAAATTAAAGTTCCAAGGGGCTAAACCTTTTTACAAGCGTTACTGAAGGAGGCTTTAATAGGGCAGAAGCTTTAGGCAGAGCAAGAATTTCCACCAGCACAAAACCTTAGTAGCAGTTCTTTTGCCAGAATCAAGGATCTTTTTAGATACTTTTAGAACATAAGGCTCCAAACAGCCCTCCGGCACTGGTAAATACCTAACTTAGCTTCACTCCTTTTATAGCGGGGCTCACTTCAAGCTATTCACCAGTGCTCCTCTTATTTTCCTTCCTTGAGAACTGTCCTGCAGAAGAGCAACAAGCTCCTCCAAGCCACCCCCCAAATATTCCATCCGTTACGGGGTGCTTTACCTGCAACCTGCTAATTCCTCAGCTGCCAGTCCTTCTGTCATGTAATTTAGCTCCAGTCCTTGTACCTGGACCCACCTGGTCCCCAGTTTACTCTGTCTCTAACTTGCAGCATCTGACTCCCATTTTAGCAGTTTCGGTGCCTCCATTACTTATCCGTTTCATTTGACCAAGCTAAACCACTGGCCTAAAAGGACTCAGGGGTAAGCAGGGGATTCTAACCCAAACCCTGAGGACCCACCCGGGCTCTAATCCAGGGCCTCGGGGTGCCTGCCCCTCCAAAGCAGGCCCCCATAGCAGTGTGACCAGTTCCCTAGTCGCTGCAACCATGAGCCACCCTGCCATGTGGGGTGGGATCATGACCACTGCCACAAGTACCCAACCCCCTGCAGAGGCCCTGCCACAACCTCTGCAGCCCCAATGGGTCGAGATCACCACTCCAATAGGCTGGGGCCTAACATCCCTGGGAGATTCATGCTCCAACCACCCTGCAGACACTCCCTGGATGCTCTCACCACCTAGTTCCAAGGGACCCAGGACCCAACAACCGCAACTGCCTCCCAGATGTCCTCTCACGGAAGCCCACCTAGGGACCCAGCGCATTGCTGCTGAAGCTGTCGACCCTGGGGGGAGACCCCCCCCAACTGCCCTGCTGCTGTTACCAATGGTCTGTCTCCCTCCAAGACCCAGAATTATCTCTGCACCCTCTATATATACTGTCCCAATCTCTGCTGCCCCCAAGTGGCGGCTAGCAGAATTCTTTCCCCCAGAGCACTAAAACCAAAAACCCTAAACCTCAGTGGAGAGGGAGGCGACCTTAAAGTGATCCATAAAGCCCCTCTCAAAATGAGAGGGGGCTTACAATAGGTTTACAAAACATAGAAACATAGAAACATTGAATTTGATGGCAGATAAGGACTGCTTGGCCAACCTAGTCTGCCCATTTTTCACTGCCTACTCTATTACCTCAGACCTACTTGATCTGCAGTTTACCCTCCCCGCCTTACCTAAGGTTCCCTTACCTATCCCATGCATTCTAGAACCCCACTACAGTCTTTGTCCCTACCACCTCCACTGGGAGGCTGTTTCAGGCATCTACCACTCTTTCTGTGAAGAAGGGTTTCCTCACATCTCCCCGGAGTCTAGCCCCTCCAGCTTCATAGCATGATCACTTGTTCTTGAGCAACTTTTTCTCTGAAAAAAATGCTTCTCTCTTGTACCTTATTTATACCAGTTAGGTATTTGAAAGTCTCTATCATACCTACTCTCCATCCTTTCCTCCAGGGTGTACATATTGAGGTCCTTCAGCTTCTCCTCATAGGGCTTTTTATGCAGACCCTGTACCATTTTAGTTGCCCTCCACAGGACCGCCTCCACCCTGTCTATGTCTTTCCAGAGATGAGCACTCTAGAACGGGACACAGTACTCCAGGTGTGGTCTCACCAGTGATCTATACAGAGGTAACACCATCTCCTTCTTTCTGCTTGTATTATGCCTCCCTGTGCATTCCAGCATCCCACTAGCTCTTCCAATTGCTTTGTTGCACTGTTTGGCCACCTTCAGGTAATCAGATATGATTAGCCCAGGTCTCTTTCTTGTTTGGTGGCCGTCAATACCACTCCCTCCATTTTGTACTCTGCCACTGGGTTTCTGTGCCCTAGATTCATAGATATGTGTCGGCAGATAAGGACCTTCTTGGCCCATTGAGTCTGTCTATTCCCCCACTCCTTACTTGTCCCCCTCACCCATAGATTCCATATATTTTACCCTACTTCCATAGTCAACATCTTGTGTTTGTCCCATGCCCTCTTGAAACATGCCACAGTTCTGGCCTCCACCACTTCCTCTGCAGACTATTCCAGGGCATCACCACCCTCTCAGGGAAGTAATGCCCCCTCACGTTACTCCTAAACCTACACCCCTCCACCCTCAATCCATGTCCTCTAGTTCTCTACCTACCTTCCCTGTGAATAAGCTCCCCATCTACTTCATTAATCCCTTCACATACTTAAATGTCTCTATCTGTGTCCCCACTCTCTCTCTGGTCTCCAGCGGTAAAAATCCTTTCCTCAATCTCTCTTCATGATGGCTTCCCACTTAGCCCAAGCACCATCTTGGTGGACCTTTCTCTGTACCCTCTACATGCTATCTATATCTTTGTCTAGGTGAGGTCTCCAGAACTGAACCCCATACTCCAGGTGGGGCCTCACCATGGATTTGTAGAAGTGGCATCAGCACCTCCAGCCTTCTACTAGTTATCCCCTCCCTATGCACGCCAGCGTTCTGTTCACTTTTCCCACCTCCTTGCTGCATTGGGTCCCCACCTTAAGGTTGTTTGTGATCATGATTCCTAAATCCTTCTGCTCCATTGCTTTCATTCCCCCAGTGTATAATTTGCTGTGGATTATTCTGCCCCATGTGCATCACTGTGCACTTTTGGCATTAATTTTACCTGCCATGTTTCCGACCAACTCTCCAGCAACCTTAGATCTTCCCTCATAGCCTCCACCGGACCACCCTGTCTGGGATGTCCACCCTGTTGCAGATTTTCATATCAACTGCAAAAAGGCAGACCTTTCCCCGCAGCCCTTCTGCTATGTCACTGATGTAGATGTTAAATAGGATGGGCCCTAGCACTGACCCCTGTGGATCCCACTCGTCACCCCTACCTCCCGAGAATGCACCCCATTTACCACCACCCTCTGGCTTCTACCCATCAGCCAGTTCTCCATCCACTTTGTTATTTTCTGACCCACCTCCAAACTCTCCAGTTTATTTACCAGTCGTTTGTGGGGCACAGTGATGAAGGCCTTACTGAAGTCCAGACAGGCCACATCCACTACCCCCCCCCCGATCAACCACCCTCATCACCCAATCAAAGAACTCTAACAAGTTCATCTGGCATGACCTCCCCCATGTGAAGCCATGTTGGCAGATGTACTGCAGCCCACTATCCTCCAAATAGCTAACCACCCTTTCTTTTAATATTGCCTCCATCACCTTACCCACCACAGATGTAAAGCTGACTGTTCGATAATTGCCTGCCTCCTCCCTGCTGCCACTTTTGTGAAGTGGCACCACATCCGCCCTCTTCCAGTCCTCTGGCACCCACCCTGTAACTAAGGACAGTTTAAATAATCTTGCTAGTGGTGCCGACAGCTCCTCCTTAGCTCCCTGGGCACCCCTAGGATGCAGGGCATCTGGCCCCATAGCCTTGTCTGCCCTCAATTTACCCAGCTCCTCCTGAGCCTGTCCTAACTGACTGGACTAGGATCCACCCTCCATCCACCCTTCCCTCCCTCCAACACTGGTCCCCTTCCTTCTCACTTTATCGTGAAGACCAAGCCGAAGTGTCTATTCAGCACCTCTGCCTTCTCGAAGTCCCCTTTCACCTATACTCCCCCTTCTTCCTTTGCCCTTACTATTCCCTGCCTTAGCTTCCTCTTCTCCCCTATGTACTGGAAAAAAGATTTATCACCCCTTTTGGCCTGTCTAGCAATTTCTTCCTCCGTTTCTGCTTTTGCCTTCCTAATCTTCCACCCAGCCACCCTCAGTTTCTCCCTGTAAGTTCCCCTGGCCTCCTTTCCCTGCATCCTCTTATATACTCTGAATGCCATTTTTCTCTCCCCTATTGCCTCCTTCACTTCCCTGTTGAACCAAAGTGGCCTCCTCCTTCTTTGTCTCTTTCTCACCTTCCTTATACAGTTCTCTGTGGCTTTTAGTAGCCCCCCTTGATCTCCTTCCACAGTTCCTCCACCCCCCATCTCATCCTTCCCCTCCATTTTGTTTTGGAATATCTCCCTCATCCTGGAAAAATCTGCCCCCCTGAAGTCCAGAACCTTTGTGATGGTCTGACTCACTTCATACTCCACTCTAACTCTAAAGCCCACTGTGCTATGGTCACTAGCTCCTAAGCTGATCCCCACCCCACTCCCTCCACACTATCCCCATTTATGAGGACCATGTCAAGTATATTACCCCCCAGTGGGCTCCCTGACCAGCTGCTGCAGGAAGGCTCCTTGGAGGGACTTGAGGATCTCCCTGCTCTTGGTCGACCTAACTGCTGGGATATCCCAGTCTATATCTGGGAGGTTAAGGTCGCCCACCAGCAGAATTTTCCCCTTCAATGCCATCCGTTGAACTGCCCTCAGCATCTGCATGTCCACATCCTCTCTCTGCATTGGAGGTCTGTAAACCACTCCCAGCCTTATTGATGCCCCAGTCCTTTTCTCTAGTATGACCCATAATATTTCTGCTTCCCCTTGCTCCTCTTGCACGTCTGTCACCTTATGCCCTCCCTGATGTACAGCGCAACCCCCCCCAGTCCTATCCTTTCTGAATAATCTATACCTCAGGAGCCCTACTTTCTAGGACTGGTGCTTGGACCACCAGTTCTCTGTTATAGCTACAATATCCAGGCCCTCCCCTTCCATTATTGCTTGAGGTCCACAGTCTTGTTCCCCAGGCTTCTTACATTTGTGGAAAGTCCCTTCCACCATATAACCCCTCCTCCCTACCATTACTGGTCTGTACCCTCCACCCATTGGTGCAGAAGTGCTTGCTAGTCCATTCTCTCCTCTTGCTGAGCCCTCACCCATCCTAGCCTTGTGCACCCCATTGTCAGTTTAAACCCCAAGACCTTATCAATGTATCCTTGGGGACCCCTTAGTACTCTTGCTCCCTCTCACTCCAGATGCAGTCTATCCTTCCAGTACAATTCCTCATCCTCCCATGTGTCCCCCACCCTCCTATGCATGCAAACCTCTCCTCTTGCACCATACCTGAAGCCAATCATTGAACTCCCTGATTCTCATCTTCCTAGCAGTGCTGGCACAGAGGACTGGCAAGACCTCCGATAAAGCCAAGGATTCTGCCTCTTCTAGGCATCCCAATGCCAGTGCCTTGAACCTCCTCTTAACCTCCTCCACTTCATTACTTGCCAGATCATTCATTCCCAAATGAAGGATAAAGTGTGTTTCTCCACCAACCGAGCCCGCTCCTTGATCATTTGTATTGCCTTCCTGCCTCCATCCCCAGTTCACAAAAGACCGACCTCCGCCTGTATGTAGAATCCTTCCTGATCCAATATATCCCCTTAATGATGGAGTCTCCGAATACTATGGCATTCTCAACCTCCACTACTAATGAATCTGGTCTTGTTCCTGGCAGGACCCTTTTCCTCCTAACTGCATCTCACTTCCCTGAACTGTCTACCAGACCCCACTGTTCTCCTCCTCCTGGTTCCCCACTTTTTCTGCCCTTTATGAAAGATTCTGGCCCCTTTTCTACCAGTCTCTCCTTCGGTCTCCTAACTGTATCCTCCTCACCTTCCCTGGTTACCCGAGTCCCTTGCTTTCCCCTTTCCTTCACCTCTGCCACCTTCTCTCCATTTTCCTCCCCTTCCTTGCCTCCCCGCACCTTCTGGTTCTCCTCCTTGCTCGTCTCCACTCCCTCTGCTCCCTTCACTGTGTTTTTAACATTATCCTTCAAGCCTCTCCTTTCCACCACCTTACCTCCACCCATTTTCCTACCAATGCTTCTAACCCTCCCTTCCACTCTGCCCAACCCCTTTCCCTGGCACAAACATGCTGTTTCCCCCATTCTTCCAGAACTTCCCCCTTTGCTTTATCTGCCAAAGGTATGTACCTGTTGGACACCATAACCCCCCCCCCCATGTATGATTTATTTCCTCCTGCTGCTGAGGTATGAGCCCATAGCATCCACCTCCTTTACTCCTCACCTCTTGCCAGCTATTACAACCCCCACTGCCTGGTCTGGGAACCCTCATCACCCTGCCCCCACCATCATGCCCTTTGCTCCATGTCGCCATCTGATCTCACCCCCCTTCCATTTCAATAGGCCACTGCATCCCCTATGCTGCTACTGTGAGTTAAATTCCCCCTTCTTGCCATTTCCTCTTCACTTGCTTAATTCCGCTTGTTCTTCCCAGTCTGATACATATCAGACAACACCTCAACCTCCACAGTGTTTCCACGAACACGCTGCACCACATCTGTTGAAACCCACTATTCTGCCACTCTCCTGCCTTCCCCAGAGCTTCCCTCCCTATCCAAAAGACCCATGCCCTGCCTTCTCCACCATCCTGCCAATTCAATTTTATCTTAAACAGTACCTACAAATACAGCAGTTAACCTGCTATCTCTTCATAAGTTAACCATTTCCTACAAATCTAATAGTTTAAATGAGATTAGTATTTTAAATGCAGTTTCTTCCCAACTTAACCAGTACACACACATTTAGTAGTTTAGTAGTTTAAATGCAAGTCTTCCTATATGCAGCACCTACAAATACAGCAGATAACATACAGTTTCTTCCTAACTTAACCATTTCCTACAAATCTAATAGTGTAAATGAGATTAGTATTTTAAATGCAGATTCTTCCTCACTTAACCAGTACCCCCAAATTCAGCAGTTTAAATGCAAGTTCTTCCTATGTGCACTCCCTTAAACAGTACCTACAAATCCAGTACCTTAACTGCAATTTTTCCTAAATGTCACAACAAAGTGCATGATTTTGCCCTTTTTTGCATTGAAACTTAACTGCCATACCACTCCTCTAACTTTCTCAGATCACTACTCATTTTTCCACCCCTCATGGAATGTCTACCCTATTGAAGAGTTTAGTGTCATCCACAAAAATGCAGACTTTCTCATCCAGCCCCTTTACAATGCTACTAATAAAGACATTAAAGAGGACATAATTCAGAACCCTGAACTAATGACCGAATTGGGACTTGAGTTTAAAGATCATAGATACGACACAAGGGGTCATCCACTCCAGCTAATTAGGAAATCACATAATGATCTACATAGGAAGTTTTTCTTTACCCTTAGAACTATTAATCCATGGAACAGACTTCCCCTCTATGTTATAGTTAGTAAAGATAAAACCGAATTTAAAGCCAAATTGGACTCCTTTCTATTATCTGATACTAAGTTATCATATTATAATTGATTAGTATGGGAGCTCTTATGGGCCTTTGGCTCTCTTGCTCTCTAAGTAACCTTAGTAGAGTAAACACTGAGGTACAGAGCTTGACAGAGGGAAGGACAGGGGTAAATGGAAAAATAGACAAGGGCAATAAGAGCAGGGATGGGGTAAAAAAGGATAAAGCCAACATTAAATGGAGGGCAATGAGTACCAATGCCCATAGTCTGGGAAACAAGCTTCCAGAGCTAGTAGCCCCATTGGAAGAGGAACACTTGGATATTGTGGCAGTCACGGAAACATGGTACACGGAGAACCATGACTGGGATGTCAGCATATCAGGGTACACAATCTACAGAAGGGACAGGGAGGGTAAAAGAGGAGGTGGAGTAGCTCTCTACATACAGGAAGGGATCAAAGCTACAGAACTAAAAAGTAAAGGGGGAGGACAAGAGGCACATCGAGTCACCTTGGAGACAGGGAATGACATCACAATCCGCACAGGGTTGTATACAGACCACCATCTCAAGGGGAGGAAATGGACAAGAAAATGATAGCGGCATTCTCAAAATGGCTGAAAAAGGGGAGCTACTGTTGATGGGGGACCTGAATATGCCAGATGTTAACTGGATGACATGGACTGCAGCCACATCCAAGAGCAGGGTCATTCTCGATGCCCTACAGGGGGCATGCCTTAGACAGCTAGTGTTGGAACCCACTCGGGAGGGAGGAATATTAGACCTGGTACTCTCAAATGGAGAAAGGATCACAAATTTAGAAGTCAGTAGACATCGGGGAACAAGCGACCACTGCACAGTGTGCTTCACAAAAAACACAACCATGGAGACAAGCCATACAAAGACAAGGATACTGGACTTTAGAAGGGCTGACTTTAGCATAATGGGTGAATACCTGAGGAATGCATTAGCAAATGGCCAGAAAGGAGGGGTGGAAGAACAATGGAGAAAAATCAAAACTGCTATCATGGAGGCCTTTGTGTGAAACAAATAAAGAAAACAAAGCGGAATAAAAAAACACTATGGTTCTCAAAAGAGGTGTCAGGGAAGGTTAAGGAGAAAAAGGCTGCATTCAAAAAGTATAAGGAATCCAGAAGGAGCATGACAGGGAACTGTATCAATTAAAGCAGAAAGAAGTGGGGAAGGCAGTCAGAAAAGCAAAGGCCCAAACCGAGGAAAAGATAGTCAACTCAGTGAAGAAGGAGGATAAAACCTTTTATAGCTACATTAGGGAGCATAGAAAGGTTAAGGGAGGAATAGTGAAGATTAATAAAGGAGATGGAAGGTGGGCAGAGGGAGACAGTGAAAAGGCAGAGATACTGAATGAATACTTTTGCTCAGTATTCACAAAAGAAGAAGAGGAGATGTTACCTAAACCAAACAATAGAAGCACTCTTGGTAGTGGGGTTGACGCCAGCCCATTTACAGAAGAAAGAGTCCTGAAAGAACTCCTAAAACTCAAGGTGGACGAAGCAATGTGGCCTGACGAGATTCATCCTAGAATCCTAAAAGAACTAAGGCAGGACCTAGTGGCACCACTGACCACACTTTTTAACAAATCATGGGAGGATGGGGGCGTACCTGAGGACTGGAGGAGGGCAGATGATTCCCTTCACAAAAGTGGGAGCAAGGCAGAAGCAGAAAACTACAGACCTGTTAGTTTGACCTCAATAGTGGGGAAAATTATGGAATCACTTCTGAATGAAAGAATTCTTCAATACCTAGAGGCCAGCGGGGCACAGGACCCAAATCAGCATGGATTCACAGCAAGAAGGTCATGTTAGATGAATCTAATCAATTTCTTTGACTGGGTGACCAAAGTAATAGACCAGGGAGGGGCTGTGGATATGGCTGACCTAGACTTTAGCAAGGCATTTGACACAGTCCCGCACAAAAGATTAATAATCATGTTAGCCAGCCTGGGAGTGGGTCCCAGGGTGGTAGCCTGGGTAGCAAATTGGCTGCACAACAGGACACAGAAGGTAATAGTGAATGGAACACATTCTAAAGAAAGGGGGGTTAATAGTGAAGTACCTCAGGGCTCAGACTGGGTCCAGTCCACTTTAACGTCTTTATACAGTAGGTAACATTGCAGATGGTCTGGAAGGAAAGGTATGCCTCTTTGCAGATGACACAAATATCTGTAACAGAGTTGATACACAAGAGCGGGGTAGAAAGGATGAGACGGGACTTGGCAAGGTTGGGGGAATGGTCAGACATATAGCAACTTAGATTCAATGAAAAGAAGTACAAAGTAATGCACCTGGGAAATAAAAATCCAGTAGAAGAGTACACAATAGCAGGAGAGGTACTAACAACAACAATAATGGAAAGGGATCTGGGTGTGAGTCATATCAGATGACCTAAAGGTGGGTAAGCAATGTGAGAAGTCAGTAAGGAGAGCCAGGGGATACTGGGATGCAAAGGAGGGCATCACAAGTAGAAAAAGGAAGTGGTTATCCTCTGTGCAGACAGTTGGTGAGACCCCATCTGGAGTACGCGTGCAGTTTTGGAGATCTCTTCTCATGAAGGATATAGACAGGATGGAAGCAGTCCAGAGGAGGGCAACTAAAATGGTGCAGGGTTTACATCAGAAACCATATGAAGTGAGACTGAAAGAGCTTAATATGTATACCCTTGGTGAAAGGAGGACAGGGGACATGATAGAAACTGTTAAGTAACTCAAGGAATCAACAAAATCCAGGAGGTAGCATCTTTCAGAAAAAGAGATGTGTAAGAACAAGGGGCACAGTTTAAAAGTTAGAGGGGACGGTTCAGGGTAATGTAGAAATTATTTTTCACGGGAGAGTGGTGAACACATGGAACCACCTTCCTGTAGAGGTTGTGGGGTCTAAAATAGTGGGGAATTCAAACATGCATGGGACAGACATAAGGCAATTATAGTGGAGGTTGCAGGAAGTAGGCTGTTGGTTAACTAGAATCTGCAGTCAGAAGTGGAAGAAGCAATTAACGCCTAGTACCAGATAAATCACTGGGACCTGACGGTTTCCATCCAGTTTTATAAAATCTTTCATAAAGAGTTAGCCCCTCTTCTGCTCAATTTATATGAGTATATGTATACCGCAGATACTCTAGATTCCACGTTACTGGAAGCCACAATAGTTCTACTTCTCAAGCCAGATAAACCACCTGAGATTCCGACTAGTTACCGGCCCATCTCTCTTTTAAATTGGGACATAAAAATATTAACAAAAGTACTAGCTAATAAGGTCAAGAAGTTTTGGACTCACCTGTTGAGTCCCGAACAAGTCGGATTTGTGCAGGGCCGCTCTTCGGCCGATCACCTTAGAACTCTTTCACATATTTTTCAGGCCACCCAAACTTCTCATATCCCTATGGCCCTCATCTCATTGGATGCCAAAAAGGCCTTTGACCAAGTTAGTGAGACTTCCTCTGGGCTACACTCAATAAAATGGACTTTCCTGACTCGTTCATTAGATGGATCCAGACGGTATACAAGTCACCTTCTGCAAGAATTTATTGTAATGGTGTTTTTTTCATCCCATTTCCCTTTGTTTACGGGCACCAGACAAGGATGTCCATTATCCCTTTTTCTTTTCAATTTATATCTGGAACCCCTTCTTCTCTCTTTTAAACAGGATCCATATATACAAGGCTGTCCAATATATCAGCACACACTAACCCTATCTGCATACGCAGATGATGTATTACTTCATTTGGCTTACCCTGATACATCACTGGCTCACACGTTACAAATCATTGCACAATATAGTCAAGTGTCTAACTACAAATTAAATCTTACTAAATCCGAAATCTTCCCACTGAATATTTTCACACACAAAGCCAGCTTTCTGCAGTTTGGGATGAAGTGGTCCTCCCACTCAATTAAATATTTAGGGCTGCACCTCTCTACAGATCCTGATTCACTCAAAAAGCTTAACTTGGATGACTTAATGGTAAATATTCACACGATTTTAAAAGATAGGCTAAACTCCCTCCCTCTCTCGTTATGGGGTAGGGTCAATATAGTTAAGATGAATGTTTTGCCCCGCCTTTTTAATCCCTTGAATTTGCTTAATGTATGGCTTCCTTTGTCGTGCCTGCAGCGCTTCCACTCCATACTTTCTAAATTTATCTGGCAGGCTAAATGTTCTAGACATTCTTTTCTTAAACTTAGTCTCCCCAAGAATTTTGGTGGACTACGTCTCCCCAATTTCATCTTATACTACTGGGCTAGTCACTTGTGAAACTGGTAGATGGTTACTAGCTAGAGATGACGAATTTACTCCTATCTGGCTACAGCTCAAAAGACATATTCTGAAAACAAACATCCTTAACTCACCTCTTATTTTCTCTCTCTCACACTCAATACTGCCATCTTTAATCAAGGAGTCTGTTATCGGTACCTCACTCAAGGTTCTGGATCAGTGTTGGCATTTCTTTGGTATATCAGGCAAAAGGGACATGGCACAACCTCTCACTCTCAATCCCAATATCAGAATTGGTGGCTCACCAATTCCCTTAAGGTGGCTCCCCCAACTCCAAGGAACATTGATAGAAAACTAATTCCCGCATGGCTCTCTTCTCTCGAAATCATGGAATCTTTCGAAATACCACCAAAAGATATATTTAAAGTATTTCAATTGAGGCATTTGGTCCTGAATAATTTTGGCACTGAACTTAAAGAATCTCAAACCAGAATCTTCTTTTCTCATATTCAAAGTTATATAAACCGACGCACACAGTCTTGATTTATTCCTTCTTACTAGGCCTCAAATTTCCCAAACCCTTATCGGGTTCACGTAGTCTGGTCTCTCTTCTGCCAAATACTACATTTAATTGGTCTCAGATCTGGACAGATTTACATAGATTTCACACTCAGGATAGATTAAGACTCATTCAATATTACATCTTGAATAACATATATTACACTCCAGTGAGACTGGTTAGATTGGGCAGGCTTCCTGATTCCAGCTGCACCAGATGCGTCCGGAATGACGGATATCTGCTACACATTTTTTGGTATTGCAAGAAGGTGTCACCATTATGGCAGACAATTCAGACAAATCTTAATCCATTACTGGGTTTGGATGGATTGTTTACAATAGAGATATGTATCCTGAGTATATACTCAGATATTCATATTACAGAACGTAAATTCCACATGGCATTAATTTCGATGGTGGTTAAAAAAATGGTACTCAAGCATTGGATGGACCAACAGAATATAACCTATGCGGAATGGCTAAAAGAAATGTCTACCTGTTTTAAAAATGAAAGGCCGATAGCAAGTTTGCGTAACTGTACGGGTTCATTTAATAAAAAGTGGGGTAAATTGTATGCTTTGTATTTACATACATCTGGGTGGAGATGTCTCTGCTGGAACCACAGCCTGTTAGAGTGATATTACAACATCTTAATAAGATTTCTGGTTTAATTAGTTGGCACTCGTGTGGGGGGCACACTCCAGGGGTTGGGGGTGGTTAATGGGGGATTACAAGGATGATGGAATATAGCTGTCAGGTATTTGATAGAAATGGGCATCTCATGTTTTTCATGTTCTGCTGTATGATATTATAATATTTGAGATGCTTAGAGGGTAGTCCCTCATCATGATGTAACTGGACATGGGTACTGAGTTATTTGTATCCTTAAACTCAATAAAGCGTTTAAATTTGAAAAAAAAAACTAGAATCTGCAGCTTATCCAATAGGTGAGGAAATGGGCAGACTGGTGGGCCAATTGGTCTTATCTGCCCGTCAAAGTCTATGTTTCTATGTTTCTATGTTAGTATGAACCTTAATATGACTGGTTCCAGTATTGATCCTTGTGCACCCGCTGGTCACCCTCCTTCCTTGGATTAAAGTCCATTTACCACCACCCTCTGCCACCCTATCCCTAACCAATAGTTTACCACATGCACACAACAGGGCAGCTCTAGCAGCTATGGTGCATAGTAACAATACCAAAATTGAATAAAATAAAAAGTAAACCACTCGTGAAGACAGAATAGCAGTGTTGCTAATCACTTTAATGTGCAATACAACATGCCCATAAGATAATGGTAAATGCACGGATTGTCTTACAGGCATGCTGTATTGCACATTAAAGTGATTAGCAACACTGCTATTCTGTCTCCTGAGTGCCTTTACTTTTTATTATAATAATTTACCACCTTTGGTCCCACTCCTAGGCTGCTAAACTTGCTTATGGAGTTTCTATGTGGACGATGCTTAAGGCCTTACTTGAAATCTAGGTAAGCCACATCCATCGCTCCACCCTGATCCAAATCCCTGGTCACCCAGTCAAAGAACTCTATCAAATTTGTTTGATATGACTGCCCCTTGTGAATCCATGCTGCCTCGGATCTTCTAAGCCACTGGATTCAAGATATTCCACAATCCTTTCCTTCAGTAGTGATTCCATTAATTTCCCCACTACCAAAGTCAAACTGACTGGCCTGTAGTTGCCAGCCTCTTCCCTGCTACCACTTTTGTGAAGTGGGACTCCATCAGCCCTCCTTCAGTCCTCCAGAACCACTCCTGTCTCTAGTGAATGACTGAACAGGACTGTCACAGGTGCAGCCAGTGCCTCCCTGAACTCCCTCAATATCCTTGTACAGTATGTACTCTGGTCCCCATTGCCATGTCCACATTCAGGTTTGCTAGTTCTTTAAGGACTCTCTCCTCTGAAAATGGACTAGTACCCAGCTCCCTTCCTTCGATGCTCCTTTTACTATTCTATGGCCCTCACCTTCCACTTCCTCTGGGAACATTGAACAAAAGTATTTGTTTAGGATGTCTACTTTTTCCTGGTCCCCCTCCACCCAATCACCCCCTTCCTTTCTTAGCCTTACAAGCTCACCCCTGGTCCTCCTTTTTTCACTTACATACCTGAAAGATGTCTTGTTCCCTTTCATTACTGCCTGGGCTATAAGGGACAGTCAAGACAGACAATGGGCCCAATTCCAAAATACATGGTGCAACTCGTGGGCATATGCTAGTTGCACCATGTGCCACTATGCCAGGAACCCTGCACCCTATTCCAGGATAGGCAGGATCCTCGGCACTTATGTACCGTGACTTGCAGCAGCCACAAGGTTGTGCCATGGGAATGGTGCAATGGACTTGGATGCCGAAAGTCGGAGACCTCCCCGTGAGCCCACCCACGCTGAAACAAGCCCACAATCCCCTGGGGGCCATGGGGGGTAGGCAGTGTGGCTCAGGCACATATGGCACCCTGAAAAATGGCCCGAGTGGCACTCAGACTTGTGGCGGGAGGGGCCACACTCTGTTGGGGGGTCCATGGGGCATGGCTGTCTGCATGTTGTGGTGCTGCAGGGTGGGCAACAGTCAGTTTGCCAGTATGGATGCCCCTTAGACCAGCTAATTGCTGGTGTAACCCACAGTGCACAGTGGGACTTGGGGTGTGTAGGGGAATTCTACGGCAGCTGCCCTTTCAGAATAGGGCACCGTTGCTGCGTGGACCCCTTTCACTATGTTGTAGGGCTGCAGCTGGCAGATGTCCACTTGGGCACAGGCCACTCGCACCATGGTGCAGGACACTTTCTAGTATACCAAATGGCGTAACGCATGTCACAAAGGGTGACTTGTGAAAGGCGTAACCTGTTTCAGAATTGGCCCCAATATCTTTAACTGTCCTATAATTTCCTAGTATGGTTCCTAGCATAAATCTTCTGATCAGCAATTAAAAACTCTCTTAATACCCTACTGTGATTAGAAGACTTATTAACACCAGATATGTGTGCAATAGTACATATATGCAGCACAATGGCATTATGTCTACTAGGAGACACTCAATCATGATGATCACAACATTAGCCAAAAAATGACTTTGAAGCTATGGCTGGAGAAGAGCGTTCCAACCCTAGCAGAATGGCATGCAGAAGTAACTGGGACTTTAACACTTAAAAAAGTCAGTCAGATGGACAAAGAAGAGCCATGAAAGCTTACATACAGAAATTCAGTAATTAAGAAGCATTACTAAATGTAACTGCTGATTGATCGCCTAAGTGGCGAGGTTTACACCCATAGATGCAGTTCCTATTCATCCATCCTAATTGCTAATAAATGTTAGAGCATCACAGTAACCCACTGACATGCTAGGATACCAAAACCAGATTCTTGAGTCATACCCTCTCACTCTTAAGTTTCTTTGTAGGATTCCACTACTTAAAACTGAATAACAGTTTTGTGCTTGATACCTAAGTTGAATAGTGAAATGGCTGAATAAATAGCAGACAGGATATAGTAATGCTGTTATAGACTTTTTTTTTTACTCTTTTCCCCCTATTGAGGATAAATTATAAAATAATAGTCCCAGAGGTGGTGTTGGATTGACAGATTGACAGTTAAGAATAACTGCAGGTGATGAACAGTGGTGTAGAAAGCAAAGACACTCAGCACATTAACAATTTTTTTCTGCCACATTTGATTGTGTTACTTGCTATTGTTAATACACGTGCTAGATCACCTAACGTTATGAAATCAGATAACCTCACAAGTCAGTAGTGGTGATGGACTATCCTGAACTATACAAATCAAGTAAAAAAGAAGCAGACTTCCGATAGACCCTTGTGTACAGTAGAATATGACTATACTAAGTGGTTGTGGCTTACACAACCCAAATTGAAAATGTTTAATTAATGTATCTATTTAAAAATTTCACCAAGTAAACATACAGCGACACTAAGATAATTTTGTTTACAGATGTGACATGGGAGAGGAATAATTGAGGTAGGAAGAGATATAACACAAATCTTTATACAGTACAATAATTACACACTGAGATCAAAACATTATTATAAGAATATAAACACAGTATGTACATATGAACTGGAAAAGTCATAAATTTTAAGTGTTTTCACAATAGATTAATTGGGAGGACAATCACATTTCAGAGTACATCATGGGAGAAAAAAGAACAATGTCAGGCAATTTACAGTACAAGGCAATTATATTTATGAGGTGGAGCTAGCTGAGGCAAAATGGAGACCGGCTATTTCCCAAGGCCAATTGTTCCATACCTGAGGGAGTTTGTGACTAAAAAGCTGGCTGGCCAAAATGTTGCATAAGTCTGGGAACAATGAGTCTGTTACCAAGTTGAACTGAAGGTTGTGGCGGGGGAGGCAGCAATGATAAGCAGGATACTCAGGTTGCTGGGTAGTTCATTAAACCAAAACTTGAAACCATAGAGAGTGAGGTGCTGAACATGTGTGACTTTCAGTGAAGGACAGTTCAGGCAATCATATAGCATGCAGTGGTTGGTTCGTACCAGGCAGCAGAGAAGGAACTTGTAGA
Organism: Neoceratodus forsteri; assembly: GCA_016271365.2. Taxonomy (NCBI): domain Eukaryota; kingdom Metazoa; phylum Chordata; order Ceratodontiformes; family Ceratodontidae; genus Neoceratodus; species Neoceratodus forsteri. The sequence goes on along the minus strand of CM057451.1, from coordinate 807,403,012 downwards.
GGGCGCTCAGTATGGAGCCTAGTTTTTGTAGTTCACACTTGGGGGCTAAGTCATGTATCACATTGCCGAAGTCAATAACAGAGAGAATCAGACTTTACACTAAGGACTTTTTCAGACTTTGTGAGAGGCAGTCACTAACCCTGTATAGGGCTCCAAGCTTTCTTTGGAATTTAGACACCAAAGACTTCAGGCAACACCATCAGGGGGTTTTATGTCTGGGGAAGGACCACCTGATGGGCACTTTTCAAGCCAAATAGCATAGAAACATAGACTTTGGCAGCAGATAAGGACTGCTTGGCCCACCCAGTCTGCCCATTTCCTACCTATTGGATAAGCTGCAGATCCTAGTTAACCAACAGCCCACTTCTTCCTACCACCACCAGAATTCCTTATCTCTGTCACATGCATTCTTGAATTCCCCCATTGTTTTTGACCCTACTACCTCTGCAGGAAGGCCGAGCCATGCATCCACCACCCTCTCCATGAAAAAATACTTCCTCACATTGCCCCAGAGCTGTCCCCCCTCTACCTTCATATTGTACCCCCTTATTCTTACACATCTCTTTTTCTGAAAGATGCTACCCTCCTGGACTTTGTTGAGTCCCTTGAGGTACTTGAACATTTCTATCATGTACCCTCTCTCCCTCCTTTCCTCGAGGGTAAGTCAGTTTTTGTCTGGTTATGGGCTAGATGGTTAGGTAAATACCAGTTGAAGAGGTTAGCACAGTACAGAAAACAAGCAGAGCACTCAGGGTTGAGACTGCTGCATAGAAACGGCAGTAGCAAGTAGAAATAGAAAAGAAACAGCACACAGCAAGGATTGCAAAAGAATAAGTTGTTTATTCAACAACTCATTCTTCTGCAGTCCTTGCTGTGCACTTTTTTATTTATTTTGGGGGTTTGCATTTCAGAGAGGTTAACATAGCCTGGTTGCTGACTCAGTTTTACCAGAGGTAAAATTGTAGTGTCATCAGCATATATTTGGATGCTGCATGAATTTACAGTCTGTGTTAGATCATTAACAAAGATTTTAAAAGTAAAATTACTAAGGACAACTGATATAGGTTCATAGGTATGATTACAGATCCATAAGCTACCTGAGCCATGTGAGGACTCACCACTGATTAGTAGTAAAATCCCATTTTTATTACATACACTTGTCCAATAGATGCTTAAAGGTAGACAAGTTATTAGCAGTAACTACCTCAGTAGGAGGTGCCTTCCATGTCCCCACAACCCTTTGATTGAACCAACTGCCTCTTTTGGTGGTTTTATACTGTTTCCCTTTCATTTGAAATGGGTGGGCCCTTGAAACCCTGTCAAGGATAGCCTTCCTGCACTAACCCACAGATTCCCACATAGTTTCATCGGTTAGTGCTCTGAAAACGAAATACAATTCCCCTCTTAATTTTGCGATAAGCATGCAAAACACTCCCAACTCCTGAGTCTGGTATGATATGTTTTGTTCTTTAAGCAAGCAACATGTTTAGTTAATCTTTTCTGCACTCTTTCCAGCTGTTTATTACTACTAACGCTTTGTGGTGAAGAAAAAGGATGCCATTCTCCAGGATAGGTCTGACCAAAACTTATACAGTGGGATCAAAACCTTCTCTTTCCCAATCCTGATATTTCTGAGGATGTTCCCTATGGTTTGCTGGGCCTTTTAGTTATTTCATTAATATGTTTATCAAAAGCTAGTGTATTAGAAATAATGATTCCCAAGTCCTTTTCTTTCTCTGTCTGTGATATAATTTTACCATTAACTGTGTAGTGCTTTAATATTGTTATAACCAAAATGCATAACTTTGCACTTGTGCTTAATTGCCCAAGTATCCAAATTTTTCAGTTGTTTCTGGAAATTTTCTATAGATACCACGTTATTCACAAGGAGTCAATCTTTGTGTCGTCTGCATATTTGCAGAGCCATGTCCCACCAGAGACTTGCATTAATGAAACAAACAAGTTGAAAAAGAGAGGCCCAAGTATCGGCCCCGGGGCACCCCACTAGACACATCTCCGCAGTCCGAGAAATAACCCCATATCTGTACTCTTTGTGTTCTCTTCTCAAGCCATGAACCAATCCAAGCTATTAATCCATAATGGACCCCGAGTTCTTGTAGGGTCCTAATTAGTAATTCATGGGACACTGAGTCAAATGCCTTAGTGTAATTAAGATATATCATATCCATTGGGAAACCCTGATCAAGGGCCTGGTTGACAGGCTCGAAAAAGTGAAGCAAGTTACAAGTACTAGCACATGATCTTCCGGGTGAAAAAACATGTTGTGTTATATCAAATATTTGTAGCTCCTTAAGATTTTCTTCCAGATATTTTTCAACAAAACCTTCCATAACCTTACCTAAAACTGATGTTATACTAATAGGTCTATAATTATCCACATTTGCTTTGTCCCCAGATTTATGTATGGGAGTGATGTGTGCCTGCTTCCATTCTTTCAAGATTCTTCCCTCCTTTAATGACATATTAAATAGCACAGCCAGTGGTCCTGCAATTTCTTCAGCTACATTCTATAAGAACATGTGATGCCGCCCACCAGGACCTGCAGATTTATGAGTATCTAATTCCTTTAGCATATCCTTTATTTGGGTTTCAGTAATTTCTAGTTGCCAGTTTAGACAATTTGGTTACCTATTTGCTAATTCACAGGGACTATGTTGTTTTTGGTAAACACTCAAAAATTGCCTATTAAAGTGCACAGACATATCAACCTCATTGTCAACTATGTTGTTCCCTTCTTTTATTTTGGTTATATGTTTTTGCCCATGTCATAAACTGCCTATATAATTATTAAACTATTTACAGTTGTTCTTCATATTAGTTGCCAGTTAAGTTCTGCCCTGGCTTTGGCCCTCTTTATAGCTTTTTTAACATTTACATACAGATACCTTATATTTGATCAACATTGCCTGGGTTGGATTTTCTTTATATTTTTAAAATCCCTAGCTTTTTTTATTTATCAGCTTACGAATCGAAGCATTAAACCATTTAGGAACCCTACCCTTGTTATTATATTTCTCAGTTAATGGAATATATGCCTGTATACAATTCTGTATTTTTTGTCAATAAGGTCCCAAACTTCCTCCATAGATGAGTACTTCAACTCTTGCTGCCAGTTCCAACTCCCCAGTGCCTGCTTGATTTTTAATAGTCTGCTTTCCTGTAATTCCTTATGTTTGTTTTACCTTTTATTTTGATATTTTCTTCCATAAATGAGCAAGCCACCATACAGTGGTAACTATTACCTAGGGGCTGAAGTACCCTTACATTGTGAATTGCCCCTTCAATATTACAGAGAAGCAAATTCAGAATATGGGTTTCCCTTGTATTCTGTTTCACATACTGCTCAAAGGAGTTGTATAGACATATCTCAATAAACCTTTCCTCAATCTTGTTACTACCGTGCAAGGAGTTCCAATCTAATCTTGGAAAAGTAAAATCCCCCATTAAAAGGCAAATCTCCAATTGCTGCATGTTATCAATAATACTCAGAAACTGAATGTTTTCAGCATGGCTCAAATTCGAGGACCTATAACATAAGCCTAGGGTAATATTTTTCTTTCCAGTAAAAAAAAAAAACACTAAACAAGGTAGACAGTTATGTGGGGAGTAGTACAATGTAATGGCTGTGGGGCAGCAGTCTTCCGGGAGTCTTTCTGGAGGCTGAGATGCTGCCCTGTTTGCAGACAACTATCTGCCCTGAGGGAGGAAGTTGCCCGTCTTCAGGCCGCACTGGACAGTGGCAAGGGAACCTCCCCCATCCAGGGAGCACCAGAGCCACCACCACTACCTCAGAGGTTGCGAAGAAAGCACAGCAGTTGGACTACAGTGGGCTCAGGGAGGGTAAGAGTGGTGGAACAGAGGCACACCCAGTCAGTTGTTCCACTCCACAATCCATACACCAATCTGGGGGAGCATAGTTCCCCTATGGATGCACCCACAGAGGAGACTAAGGAGGGTGCAGACAACTGTCACCAAGAAGGCCCTCAGGAAGGAGGCAGAGGGCACCACAGGGAAAGAAAGCAGCTCCTGATGGGGGACTCAATTATTAGGGGATAGAACTGGGGGGAGCAGGGAAAACTGAAGTAAGGTGCCTGCCTGGTGCCATGGCTTGGAGGGACAGGAAGTGCATCCTTAGGGATCATGAGAACAGTTGCCGGAGTCTGAGCTGGATGTCATTGTCCACCTAGGGACAAATGACTTAGCTCATCATGAGATTAGAGCAGTGCAGAAGGACTTTGTAGAGTTGGGGAGGGGCTTAAGACAAGCAGCACACACAGTATCCTTCTCAGAGGTACTGCCTGTCAGTGGCATGGGTGAGGCGAGGGTACTTTGCTCCATGCAGTTTAATAAATGGTTGAAAAAATGGTGTGGAGCACAGGGGTTTGGCTACATTGGGGACTGGGGTTCCACCTGGAGGGACACCAGCCTATACTGGCAGGATGGTCTGCATCTGTCCAGGAAGGGAACAAGTCTTTTGGGCAATCGGTTTAAATGCTTCATTGGCAAGCCTTTAAACTAGTCAAGGGGGGAGGCACTGATAAGCAGCAGGAAAATCCCAGCCTCCCCCTACAAAACAGGGTACTAAATGAGAAAAAGACCAAGGTAGAAAGGTCAGTGGGGGATGCCGCTATAGAAGGTAAAGCTATCAAAGAATGGAGAACAATGAGTACCAATGCCCATAGTCTGGGTAACAAGCTTCCTGAATTAGTGGCCTTGATGGAGGAGGAAGATCTGGATATCGTGGCAGTCACAGAAACATGGTACACACAGAACCATGACTGGGACATAAACATACCAGGATACACTATCTACAGGAGGGACAGGGAGGGTAAAAGGGGAGGAGGTAGCTCTCTACATAAGAGAAGAAATCAAAGCAACAGAACAAAAGGGTAAACAGGGAGGAGAAGAAGCACTGTGGGTCAATTTGGAGGCAGGCAATGGCACCACAATCCGCACAGGGGTTGTATACAGACCCCCCTCTCAGGGGGAGGAAATGGACAAGGAAATGATAGAAAGTATACTTAGAATGGCAGATAAAGGGGAGATATTGCTGATAGGTGATCTGAATATGCCAGATGTTAACTGGAGTGCAGTTGCAGCAGCCACTTCTAAGAGTGGGGATATTCTAGATGCCCTACAGGGGGCATGCCTTAGACAACTAGTATTGGAGCCCACTCAAGAGGGAGCAATCTTAGATCTGGTTCTCTCAAATGGAGATGAAGAGAGGATCACAGATGTAGAAGTGGGTAGCCATCTGGGAACTAGCGACCATCGAACAGTACGGTTCACAATAAACACAGCAATAGAGTCAAGCCATACAAAGACAAAGGTACTGGATTTTAGGAGGGCTGACTTTGCCAAAATGAGTGAGTGCCTAAGGAATGCACTAGCAAATGGGCAGGAAGGAGGGGTGGAAGAACAATGGGGAATAATAAAACTGCCATCACAGAGGTAACAAGCCTTTGTGTAAAGCAAATAAACAAAATTAAACGAGGTAAAACCACTATGGTTCTCAAAGGAAGTGGCAGTGAAGGTTCAAGAGAAAAAGCATTCAGGAAGTACAAGGAATCATAGAAGGAACAGGACAGAGAACTGTATCAGTTAAAGCAAAGGAAGCTGGAAGGCAGTCAGAACAGCAAAGGCCCAAACCGAGGAAAAGAAAGCCAACTCAGTTAAGAAGGGGATAAAACCTTTATAGGTACATCAGAGGCGAAGAAAAGACCAAGGGAGGGATAGTGAGGCTTAATAAAGGGAGGGAGGTGGGCAGAGTGTGACTGTGAAAGGCAGAGATACTAAACAAATATTTTTGCTCAGTATTTACAAAGGAAGAGGGAGGTACATAAAACAAACAGTAGAAACACTCTGGATACAGAAGTTGATACCAGCCCATTTACAGAAGAAAGGGTTCTGAAAGCTCTTAAAACTGAAGGTGGACAAAGCAATGGGCCTGATAGTTCATCCCAGAATTCTAAAGAACTAAGGTAGAACTAGTGACACCACTGACTACCCTCTTTAACAAATCATGGGAGGATGGGGTGGTACCTGAGGACTGGAGGAGGCAGATGTGATTCCCTTCACAAAAGTGAGAGCAAGGCAGAAGCAGGAAACTACAGACCTGTTAGTTTAACCTCAGTAGTAGGAAAATGATGGAATCACTTCTGAAGGAAAGAATTGTTGAGTATCTAGAGGCCAGAGGGCACAGGACCCAAGGCAGCATGGATTCACAGTGGGAAGGTCATGTCAGACAAATCTGATAGATTTCTTTGACTGGGTGACCAAAGTAGTTGATCAGGGAGGGGCTGTGGACGTGGCCTACCTAGACTTTAGCAAGGCATTTGACACAGTCCACACAAAAGATTAATATACAAGTTAGCCAGCCTGGGAGTGGGTCCCAAGATGACAGCCTGGGTAAAGAATTGGCTGGAGAATAGGACACAGAGAGTAATAGTAAATGAGTCCACTCTGAAAAAAGGGGGTTAGTAGTGAGGTACCGAGGGTTCAGTCGTAGGACGGTCCTCTTCAATGTCTTTATAGCGACATTGCAGAGGGACTGGAAGAAAAAGTATCTCTTTGCAGATGACACAAAGATCTGCAACAGAGTTGATGCACGCAGTGGGGTGGAAAGGATGAGAAGGGACTTGGCAAGGTTAGAGGAATGGTCAAATGTATGGCAGCTTAGATTCAATGCTAAGAAGTGCAAGGTAATGCACCTGGGAAACAAAAACTCAGGGGAAGAGTACACAATGGGGGGTGAGATACTAACAACAACAAAAATGGAAAGGGACCTGGGGGTAGTCATATCAGATGACCTAAAGGTGGGCAAGCAATGTGAGAGGGCAGCAAGGAGGGCTGGGGGAATACTGGGATGCATAGGGAGAGGCATCACCAGTAGAAAACAAGAAGTTGTTATCCCTCTGTACAGACAGCTGGTGAGACCACATCTGGAGTACTGCATGCAGTTCTGGAGACCCAATCTCCGCAAAGACATAGACAGGATGGAAGCTGTCCAGAGGAGGGCAACTAAAATGGTGCAAGGTCTGCAGGAAGACATATGAAGAGAGACTTAAGGAGCTTAATATGTATAGCCTCGAGGAAAGGAGGAGAGGGGACATGATAAAACTTTCAAGTACCTCAAGGAATCAACAAAGTCCAAGAGGTAGCATCTTTCAAAAAGAGGTGTGCAAGAACAAGGGCACAATTTGAAGATAGAAAGTGGGAGTGCTCAGAGGTAATTTAAGGAAGTATTTTTCACAGAGAGGGTTGTGGATGTATGGAACGGCCTTCCAGAGGTTGTGGAGTCAAAACAGTGGTGGAATTCCAAGCATGCATGGGACAGTCATAAGGCAATTCTAGGGTGGGAGTAGGAAGAAGTAGGCTGCTGGTTAACTAGGATCTGCAGCTTATCCATCAGGTAGGGAAATGGGTAGACTGGGTGGGCCAAGCGGTCCTTATCTGCCGTCAAATTCTATGTTTCTATGTTTCTGTACTAAATTTGGTCCAGATTTGCTCCACAGGAATATACTCACTGATTTGTATTTCCAGCATGTGTGCTTTTAATGACATAGCAATAAATAAACCCAAACCTCCACCTCTTCTGTCAGCTCTAGGCTTATAGAAGAAATCATAACTGGGGATACTTCCAACCCAATAATCTTCTTCCAGCCAAGTTTCAGTTATCCCACAAATATCTATATCATGCAGTTTCATTATATATAGTAGCTCATCCAACTTATTTTTAACACTTCTGGCATTAACTAATAGTAATTTTAGCTCTTTACAAACTTCATTCATGGTACCCAATCTCTTCTCTAAGTCTGCAGAGTTGTTACCCTGATAAGGCTGAAAATTACTCCTACTCCCCCCAACAATTAGTTTAAAGTATTGTCAATATGGGTTCTGAATAACTGACCCAAATACTTGCTTCCCCTTCTATTCAAATGTAAACTGCTTTACATATGGGATCTTAGGCCCTACTGTCTAATTTCCTATCAATTGGGGGGGTCTTCGTACTGTTAAGTTTTCACTTATATAGCAGTCAATGTTAAAATATGGAAGCAATAACTGAATGCAACCCGAATTATAGAAGCTTCCAATGTCCCTTGAGGATAAAAGAACAAATGAAACCAAATATTTTAAGTGCCCTCTTTGTAATCCAAAATACACTGGGTTTCCACAGTTCTTCCACCTAGGTCTATCAAAATGTACAGATGTAGTCCAGTCCAGTACTTCCAAGGTCCTCTTTACCCAACTGTCTCACTAAAAAGTGTTGCAGAGACTAGCCCTCAGTAATAACCCACAATTCTGAAGATGTGTTTGGACAAGCTGCTTCACTCCTTCTCACTCTCTCATCCTGGTGGTAAGGGTCTCCAATCATGTGGTGCTGCTCACTGATGCAGCAAGGTAATGGATAGATTCGATGGACCATTAGACCTTTTCTGCCATCGACATCAATGTTTCTATTCACCCTTAAGCAAGGACCCTAGAATTCTGCGATACTGCAGTTGCATAATTTTCTGTAGAATTTGCATCATGCCTCAGAAAGTATATAGTGCTGCAGAATTCATTGTTTTTGGTGAAATCTCATTCAAATATAGTTTTTCCATAGTGCCTGTCTCCCTTCCCCATCTCGTTTATCCTGAAGTCCCTCCTCTGTGCTCAGCATGTGATGTCATTGATGACATCACACCATATTTTAGCCAATGGCAGGACTGCATTCTGCCACAGAAATGAATATATCATGCTGCAGAAATCAGAAAATGCTGCCTCAGAAATCAGGATGAAGTGCTGCAGAACACCAGAGGCCCTATCCTTAAGAAGGCCTTTTAAAGAATTTTTTCTTTTGTGCCACAGGGCACAAGACTAGTTGGCCTTTCTGGGCACTCGCAGCACAGCACCTCTGTGAAAATGGAAACCGCCACTAGTCCACTGGGAGTAAGCTGGTACCAGAACTCTTCAGCTCCTCTTAAATACCTTATCAAGGATACCACACAGGCAGAGGCTACCAGCTGCTCCTCCATGCAGTCAACTTCTGCTGTAATCCATCTGTCTCAAGCACTGGCTCACCTCGGTCTCAGTCCTCCTGACTGGATGAAATCCTCAGCAAGGAAAAGGCCTTAAGGCAAGTCTGCCCTTATTCAAACATTCTCCTCCTTCTCCTTCTGTTCCCTGGCTACAGCACCTTCCTCCTGAAGAAATCAAATTGAGGCACTGCACACTTAAGGTCTTCCAGATCCATGGGGCACTGACAACATCTCTCAATTTCTGAATGGGACGCATGCGCCAGCAGGCCCAGTGCACCACAACTGCCTTAGACATGATGAATCCCAGAAGTCAGAGAAAGTTCTGAGCTGGGTGCAACTGTCCAATCTGAAATGAGCAGGCAAAGGAGGACAGGTTTTCCAACCTGTCTGAAGGCAAGGATGATCTGACTTGGAGACAGTCTAGCTCCACTCCAATGAACAGGATCACCCAATTTGTCATGAGTTCAGACTTGTCCAGGATGACCGTAGACCTAAATCCTGACATGTCTGAATCACCAGATTCCTATACTGCTCTATGTTTGTCCTGGATCTGCCCATGATGAATCAGCTATCTAGGTATGGAAATACCTTGATGCCCCTGCACAAGAGGAAGTCTGCCATAACTAACAGACATTTGTTGAACACTCTGGGTGCTGATGACAGAATGAAAGGCATCACCCAGAACTGGTAGAAGGCTACGTCCACTATGAAGCGGAGGAACCAATAATGAGTCTGAGGGATCAGGATATGTAAGTATGCAACATTGAGGTCCAGAGAATAAAACCAGACCCCTGGCTCCAGAGATGGGGTGATATTACCCTTCTTATGAATTAAGCCAGCTGTTTTGGGACAATCCCCTAGTCAACCCAGGGGACGAAGCTGAATTTTCTGGACTGTCTAAGCCCTCAGCTTTGTCCCTGGAGCCAATGCTCCCAGAAAGTGAAATACACAACATCAAATCAGAGGATGTGGAATCATTGTGCATGGGTGAACTGCCTGACTTTTCAGAAGGAGAGGGTGATGTATCAGAGCAAGCTGGTGACACACCAGAACCTGAACAGTGTGCTGAGTATTCTGATAGTCCCTTGCCAGTACCAGGAGTTTCCCCGGTTGACCCAGGTGTTGTGGACCCAGAGATTGTAGACTATGGAGCTGAAAATATCCTGGATCTTGACCTCCCTATCTCGATGGAAACCCCCTTGGCCAGTATAGACAGTGCTGAAAGTGCATCTAACCATTCAGAAATTGTGCCTGTTCCCCCCAGAAGGACTGGCCAAGAAGTGAGACCTGTAGTGAGGCTAAGTTACGAGTCCCTGGGCAGACCTGTGGATCTTCCCCTGAATGTGGTCCATAAGGGAGTGTATGTGACCCCAAGCTCATTGTCTAAACTAAGCCTGGGAGATAACTCCAGATTACTTGTATTAACCTCTGAGTAGGGTGCCCTGCACCCTCCAGTCCCAATGTAGCTGATAGGGAAGGGCCCCCTCTTTCCAGGTTGCATGTGCAGGAAGTGATGACCTGAGTTAAAATGTTTGTATGTGTACTGTTGTATAATCAGTAGTGGAATGTACAATACAATGTAGGTGTATATAACTAAGGTGTAATATGCTGATTGCTGTTTAAAAGGCATGCAAGTTCAAACTGTTCTGCCTTACAGTGATTTAAGGGTATCCACTTGAGGCGGACGTCAAGCTTTTTCAGGCAAGAAAGGGTGTAACCCCCTGCAAATGAGGGTTCCCAAAGATCTTCCAGGAGCTGACTGAGTGCTCCTAGCCTGAATGGTGTTCGGCGTTTAAGCCATTTATCAGTGAGTGCTTTTAGAGCCTCTAGTACTGTCTCTTTAAGAGTTGTCTGCTTGCAGGCATGATTACTTTACAAGGGGGGTTGTGTGTTTCCCTGCTCGAGTCCCGCTTGAGCTGCTGACAAATCGCTCTGTTTCTGCTGTCGCTAACTGGGCAGTGTGAGCACTTTTCTGAGATGTAACTGTTTGCCCTATACCATTTAGAGTATTAGTGGGAATGTAATTTATCTAACCTGCCTTTCTTGCAGCTGGGACTTTGTGTGCTTTGCACCTCCATTTTGGATTGGAACTGTAAACTCGATCCAATCAGAGGGGCACTTAAAATGGAGTTTTGAGCAACCAACCAGGATTGGGACTCTCTTGGGAGCCAACTGCCAATGGGGGATATGACCGGTAATTTTGGGAAGTGAAGTTCTGGACTGTGGCGCCTTTTCATACCAATAGGGGAAGTTATATGTGACTGGCATCTGAAACCTTCCAATTGGGTCGGGTGGCACCCAATGGTGATTCCCAGCCCAGTAGCCGAGAAGGCAGATCCATTGTGGCCGTGACTGAGGAAGGAGCTCCGGGCTTCTGCACTGCCAAGTTTCGTGTGGGAAGCGTGTGTGGAGAGCAAAAGTTGGGCGGCTCGTTTTGCCATGGTGATTTGGACTGAATCCACTGTGTGTAAGGAACAGGAGAGGCTGTGTGGCCAGCAACCAGGCGTACCCTGTAGAGGACTGGAGAATCTGCTTCATCGCGCTTGGTCTGTCAGGAGAGTCAAACTGCAGTGCGAATTCCCTGGTTAGCAGTAAGGCGATCGGGACATTTTATTTATTTTATTTATTTAGCTTTTGTTGACCGGGTAATTGCACTAGACAAATCCTGCCTATTTTCAGGCACGACCCGGGGGAGGATACAGATGAAAGCCAACTGACTTTGAACCAGATTAAGCTGTTGGTGGTATTGTTAGTGAATGAGGAAATTTGGCCAGGACACGGGAAATTCCCTACTCTTTTCGATAAGTGCCATGGGATCTTTAACATCCACCTGAACTACCACCAATCCAAGCAGATGAGACCTCAGTTTAACGTCTCATCCGAAAGATGGCACCTCAGAAGTGCAGCACCCCTCTCATGCTGCACTACAGCGTCAGTACTGGGATATTAACCCAAGTGCCAGATGTGGGAACTGAACCCACAGCCCTCTGATCTCCCAGCCTCAAAGGCAAGTGTGCTACCTACTGAGCCACTGACACATCAAAGCAGCTGCCTGATATGGTAACTTTCTCTGTTCATATAAATGTGTGGAGTGTGTCCTACTCACCAGCCCATGTTCCTCGCTGTGTGGAAGGTGCCCAGCAAAGGTCGTGAGTAAAAATCAGGGTAGCTCCCTGCCAGTTGAGTGATTGAATTGCAAGGGTTTCAACTGAATTTTCTTCCTTGATACATGAACTGAGCCTACCAACTCTGGATTACAAATTGGGTATTGTGCAAGTATTTTCATCCTCAGGGCCCTAACCAGCTGCACTGATCCTGGCTAGCCCCCTCCATCCTGGGTACCCAGCGACTGTGACTCTCATGGACTTTAGCCCTGTGCACAACGCTCTGAATATTAGTGTGGCTGAATCAATTAACCTGATTTCTCCCTGTCCTTGTTGCTTTCCCCTAAATAAATCAGATTTGGTTGTTTAGCAAAGTTACACTGCTTGAACTACATGTTTGTGTTGAAATACTGTACAGTGGCTATTGTATTACTGCATCTTACTTTACAGGGGGTCCCCTGAGTCAAGCTGGGTGAACCGGACTGGGGGGTAAGTGTAAACTGTGAAGGTTCTGCTGCTAAATTGAGTGGGCCACTAGTAGGAAGAAAGGGGGGTTGCAGTGTCCCAGAGGGCTGTGACTAAGTCATATCAGACTGTCTTAACCCCGACCTCTGGGTGGAGGCACCCGCCATTGGACCTAGGCCCCTTAACCTGTTAGCAGTTATGCAGGCAGGGGTAGTAGCACTTGGGATAGCGCCACTTGGGGGTTACACATAGCAATGAAAACTCAGCTCATACCACCTTATAACCTCACCCGGGGAAGTATATACACTGCAAACAACATGGGAGAGAGGACAAAGCCTTGGGGGACTCCACAGGGCAGCTCCATCGGGCCTCAGGAATAAGTCCCCAATATCACCCTCTGAGACCTGCCCCGGAGAAAGGATTCAAACCAGCTGATGACCTTGCCAGTGAGTCCTACATACTCCTTCAGCCTGTCCAACAACACTCCATGGTCCACAGTGTCAAATGCTGATGAGAGACTGAGGAGGACAAGAATCAATCACTCTCCTCTATCCCTCACCCTGAGCAGTTCATTCAACGCCCTAACCCACACAGTACTGCAGTAAAGAACAGTTGCTCACCTTAACATTAGATATTTGAGAGAATCTCATCCGTAGGTCACACCTTTGGAATTGTAAGCCACTGGCATCAGGACCACTCCGAGAATGTTGTTACTGGGGAGCTGCCTGCAATGACATGCAACATCGATGCCTATAAAATGGGGGTGGCTCCATTGCTCCTCAGTTCTCCACTGGAAACAATCTCAGAGGGCATGTCACCAGGAGGAACCAGGAGACCAAACCAGGACCAGGAACATAAAGAGAGGTATGAGACTAGAAAACATCGTACATATAAGGCACTTATGGAAAACATTCAATAAGGCAGTGGATAATCCTACCATCTTACACCTATGAAAAGGGGAGTGAGGGCAGGTGCACTGCAGACCCTACTTGATCTGCAGCTCCTTCCCAATCCTTGCTTTTCAGCCAAGATTCCCTTTTGCCCATCCCATGCATGTTTGAAGCCCACACTGTTCTCACCCCCACCACTTCCACTGAAAGACTGTTCCAGGCTTCCACCACTCTTTTAGCGAAGAAATACTTTCTTATATCTCATACATTTCCCCCTTCCAGCTTCATTGAATGTCCCCTTGTTTTTGAGCATCTTTTCCTCTGAAAAATACTATCCTACTGTGCCTTATTAACTCCTTGAGGTATTTGTACAGCTCTATCATATCTACCCTCTCCCTTCTCTCTTCTAGGGTGTACATATTCAGATCTTCAGTCTCTCCACATAGTGCTTCTGATGCAGCCCCTGCACAATTTTAGTTGCCCTCCTCTGGACAGCCTCTACCCTATGTCTTTCCTGAGATTTGATCTCCAGAACTGAACATAGTACTGCAGGTGGGGTCTCATCAGCTATTTATACAGCGGCAACACCTCCTCCCTCTTTCTGCTGGTGATACCACTCCCTATGCACTCCAGCATCCCACTGGCCCAAACCACTGCCTTGTCACACTGTTGGAGAATGTATTCTTTTCAGTCCCTAGGATCTGGGTTGCACTCGGAGTACTCTGCATGGGCAGTCAGTATGGAGGGGTGCATGAAATTGCAATCGAGTTGTTAGGAGGACAGGCTTCACCCACTGGACCATCAGGCATTGCTAAATGGATCGATCGGCTGTACTAGTGTCATGTTTAACTCATGGGGTGACTCCTCGGGGGACAAGCAGCTTGTAGGTACATGTTACAGTGGTGAGGCAATTGGCATGGAAGGAGCTACTGTACCCGACATCATGGGGCCAGCTTTGTTCTTTGAGGAACAGACTACTCACTGGACCACCAGGTAGTTGTTTTCTGATTTCAGGACGGGGGGGGGCGTTAATTTCAGTGAACTGTGTAAGTTGTTACACAGCAGAGTACAGCTGTGAATTGATATATATGGTACTCTGGTACAAATGTTTCACTGCATGTGTGCTTCCAAATCATTGCTTATCTTGTGTATTTGTGTACATAATACACACATTAAGTGATGATTTCTATGGTTTCGCATTAAAATGAGCCTATGTGGAACGTTGGTGTGTATCCAGTACATCTCCAGAGCTGGGCATCTCTTTCTCCATTGACGTCACGGGAGCCATTTTAGGGTTTTTACAGAGCCGGTTGTTTGAACTGAATCAGGAGAGGTTTTGTTTACAAATCTCAAATGCTATGAAACTGCATTTATCCTTCTTTAATATGCAGTTTCAGTATAAATGTAAACAACAGCCTCTTCTTTACAAGCCTATGGAGTCATTTAAAAAAAACCAAAATGGGTCAAAAGAGGGTTTAGGTATCGATTACCTCATGTCCCTTTCCTATTTGGTGACCATCAATACCTATTCTCCCATTCTGTACTCTGCCTCTGGAGTTTTGTGCCCTAATTGCATGATTTTGAACTTTTCCACATTGAAACCCATCTGATGTGCCCTTAACCACTCCGCAGGGATTCTAAGGTCTCTGCAAATTCTTTGCAACCCCCTCTGGAGTTTCTACCCTGTTGCAGATTTCAGTGTCATCTGCAAAGAGGCATACTTTCCCTTTCATTGCATCTGCAATGTCACTTATAAAGACATTAAAGAGGACTGGTCCTAGCACTGATCTCTGAGGCACCCCACTGGTAAGTCTCCCTTCCCAGAAGTGAACTCCATTTACCACCACCCTATGTTGCCTACCCATTAACCACATTCTTACCCAGTTTACTATTTAGGACCCACCCCTAAGCTGCCTAGTATCCTTATGAATCTCCTATGTGGAACAGTGTTGAATGCCTTAGTAAAAGCTAAGTAGGCCGTGTCTACTGCCCCACCCCGATCTAGTTCCCTTGTCACCCAGTAAAAGAAGTCTATCAGATTTATCTGACATGACCATCCCCTGTGAAACCATGCTGCCTTGGGTCTTGCAACACACTGGATTCAAGGTACTCCACAATCTTTTCCTTTAGCAGCAACTCCATTAACTTCCCTATCACTAGTATCAGACTGATTGGCCTATAGTTGCCAGCATCTTCCTTGCTATTGCTTTCACAAAGCGGGACTACATCTTTCCTCCTCCAGTCCTCTGCAACCACTTCTGTTTCCAGTGAGTTGTTGAACAGGCCTGTCAGAGGTGCGGCCAGTACCTCCCTAAGCTCCCTCAATACCTGTGGGTGTACCCCGTCTGGCCCCATAGCTTTGTCTACTTTCAGATTTGTGAGTCCCTTCAGGACACTCTCTCCTCTATAAATGGATTTGTGTCAACCACCCTCCCTCCCCTCAGTGCTCCTGTGGCTTTTATGTGGCTCATCCCCTTAACCCTTCCTCCATGAAGACTGAACAAACGTATTTGTTCAGGATATCTGGTTGTTTGGAACCCCCTCTGCACAGGTCCCCCTGCCCTTCTCAACTTGACAATCCCTCCCCTCGTCCTTCTCTTTTGACTTACATACCTAAAAATGGTCTTGTCCCCTTTAGATACTCCTTGGGCTATTCTTTCCTAAGTTGCATCTTTGCAATGCTCAGTGCTTTCCCTGCTTCCCTCTGCTTCTCCTGATAAGACTTCCTATCCTCTTCCCTCTGTGTCTCTATACCCACTGAATGCTACCCTCTTAGCCTTTACCTTCTCCACATTCTTTGAGAATCATAGTGATCTCTTTCTTCTGCTTTTGCTTACTTCCTTTGCACAGAAGCTTGTTACTTTCCCTTAACTTAGCCCACAGTTTTTCCACCCACCCAGGTCACCCCCCGTTAGGTCACCTCTGAGGCAGTCACCCGTTTTTTTTTTTTTAATATGCCCTTCTGAGTTCAGGATCCTTTTCCTTGTGTGGTTTGCTTCCACTGTCATCCTTATGTCAAACCACACTGCACAGTTATCACGGGAACCAAGGTGGCCTCCAATAGTGACATCTGCAATACTATCCCTGTTTGTGAACACCAAGTCCAGTATCGCCCCATCACAACTGGGCTACCTGACTGTCTCTCTGAGAAAAGCCCCCTGCAGGGAGTCTGGGATGTCCCTACTTCTAGCTGAAGCTGTGGCTGGGAGGCTCCAATCTATATCTGGCAGACTGAAGTCCCCCACCAGCAGGATAGCCCCTTTTTCTACTGTTTTGCTAATGGCTTCCACTAGTGCCCTATCCAGTTTCTCCCCCTGTGGTGGAGGTCTATAGATCACACCAGTGCAAATAGTGGCTCCGGTTCCTGTCTCCAGGGTGATCCGCAGAACCTCCAACCCCTCTATTCCTATCTGAATTCCCTGAATCTCTGTCACTCTGATATAGAGATGTGAAAAACTGGCAAATTTTGTTTCACGAAATTATTTGTAAATTTGCCTGTTTTGCAAAAATTTTCATGGAAGTATAATTTGGAATTTCGCCTGTGGAAGGTGAAATTTTCGCCTGAGGAATGCAAAATGTCACATGTGGAAGGTGAAATTTCACCCACAGAAGGTGAAATTCACCTTTCACAGGTGAAAGTTCTCCTTTTTAACAGTGACATTTTGCATTTCACAGGCAAAATTCCACATTTTGCACCTGGCAAAATGTTTTGCGTAATAGGGGAATTTTGCAAAATATTTTGCACAACGAAATTGCCGATTTCACCAGAATTTCACCAGCAAAATATAATTTTGCACAATCTCTACTCTGATACCCTCCCTGACATATAGAATCACCCCCCCTTCCTTCCCACCCTCCCAGCCTAGTATGGCCATCTCCTAGTCATGGTTTCCTGTACACGATGACTTGGTAATGCCAAATGTGTACTTGACAACCAATTCCAGTCTACTTGTCTTTCCCTCTCACCATGGTGCCCCTGCCCCCTCTAGCCCTAAGTTAGCTGATAGGAAAGGGCCCCCTCTTGCATTGTTTAAGGTACAAGAAGTTATTACCTGATTCAGTGTAGTAATGTTCAATTTACCTGTGTGAAATATGCACACTGTGTTGCCAGAATGGATATAGTATCATGAAGTGTAGTGAATATGTATAGTAAAGTAATAAGTTTATGTTAACTGATGCATGATGGTACAGACTTGACGTGAATGCCAAGTTTTCTCCAGGCAGGGAAGGGTGTAACCCCCTACAAATGGGGGTTCCCGAAAAGCCTTCCTCGAGCTTGCCTAAATGCTCACTACCAGGCTGGTGTCCTGTATTTTAGCAGTTTAAATGTGATTGCCATAGACTGCCTGTATAACCTCTGTGTACTGTCTCTTTAAGAGCTGCCTGGATTGCAGTCATAAGTAATCTGAGAGAGAGCTCTGTTGAAAGATATAACTATTTGCTGAAAATCATTTAGAATGATAAAGTAGTTTGTCTAACCTGCCTTCTTTGCAGCAAGGACTGTTTTGTTTATCTCCACTATCTTGGTCCTGGACTGCAAATTGGACCAATCAGTACTGGTGGGACCTAAAATGGAGCCGGACTACAGAAGCTGTCTGGAGTCAAAATCTGTAGGAATTGTAGTTTTGGGCTTTTTGTGCCTTTTTGCACCTTTGTTGTGACTGACAGGAGGATCAGCCAACCGAACATTTTGGATCTTGGGGAATTTCCCAGGGGGCGGCAGCTAGTTTAAGTTTTGAGCTGAGAAGTGAAGAAGTAACAGCTCAAGTGATTTTGAGCAGCAGTTTTGTGTAGTTTTGCATGGGAGAACTGTGAAAGGGCTGAGTTTTGGCCTGTCTGTCTGCCTGCTGTCCCTGAGAGGGAAAACAGAGTTTATTCGAACTGAATCCGAGTTGTGAAGACAAGTTAAGCCATTGTACTGTGACCAGGCCTTAACCTGAAGAAGACCGAAGATTTGCTGAATGCGATCGGCCTGTCAGGATTTCCAGTTGTTTTTGAATCCCCGGTTTGTGCAGAGACTTCGCGATTGTGACCGGAGAGTGGTTTGCCTGGTTCAGTATAATCCTTTACATGTAAATGTGCTCTGTATTGAAAGTGGGTCGTGATTTGGTTCCCAACTGTGTGAACTGCGTTCTGCCTGCTGGCAGCTTTATCCAGCCTAAACGGACTGAATCTATGTTCATCTCCATTCAGCCTGGGCCATGCCATGCTGGCCCTGCCAGACTACCCCACTATACAGAGAAAGCCACCGATGAGAGACCTGCCTGGGGATCAGCCCCCTGCTCCACACTTGAACAGGAACAACACTTCAGCGAATCATGTGTGCCCTGCTTCTCCTGGCACTCCAGATTACCCACCTGCTGTCTCGACTTTCGTCCAGCCTGTGTCCAGTCTTGGGTATCATGAGTAATCATCAGGGCAGCTCCCTGCAACAACAGCCTAATCTAAAAGTGTGTCATCTGATTGTCTTGTTTTCTTTTCATGAACTGAGCCCTCCAGCTCTGGATTAGAAATAGTGTCTGTTGTGCATGCTGTTTTCTTCCATCACAGGGCCCCAACCAGCTGCAACGATCCTTGCTAGCCCACCATTCTCCATCTGGGTACCCAGAGTGTGTGTGACTGTTTATGGACCCTGAAGTGCATGCATAACTGTTTGATTGATAGAGCCTTTAAGCAAATTAACCTGATTATGCCCCTCCCTTGTTCAAGCCCCTTAGATAAATAAGATCTTACCCTTTTTTGCATTTACCCTGACTGTGGTTCCAGTTTGTGCAAGAGTACTGTATTGCTGTTATTTGCTGTGTATAACCTTGTTTTACAAGGGGTCCCCAGGGCCGGGCCAGAGGAAAGCCATGGTGGTAAGTGCAAACAGCGTGGGTACTTGTGTGGTGTATCAGGGGTATTGTGAAAGTGATTATTGTGTATTCTTCCAGCCACTAGTAAGGAAAGAGGGGGGGTTACAGTGTCCTGGAGGGCTGTGCTTAGGTTAGCTTGACCACTACCAACCTTGATCTTTGGGTGGAGGCACCTGTTTCAGAACTCAGGCCCCTTAACCTGCTACTAGCCAAGCAGACAGAGGTAGTAGCCCTTGGGATAGCGCCACCTAGGGGATACATTTTGGAGGCTCACCGCTGGGATTTTGTGCCTTCTAGTGGCCAAAAATTATGAATTATTGTTAAAGATTAATGGCTACCCCAGTAGAAATGGCTGTACAAAAGTTGGTGGGTGGTGTAATGGGCAGAAGATTGACCCCCAAAATGCTCTACTTATACTGGATATCCCCCTGGATACCAGTAAAGACACTGTAGAGGGAGCACTCTCCAAAGTTGAATGTTTAAAAAACCCTGTAGTGGTGGGTCGAGAGGCTGATTTGATAGCCCAGACTTTCATAGTCTTGGTAGAGTGTAGTGACCTCGTGGACAGCTCTAAAGTGCTACAGACTATTGCCCCAGAAGGGGTTCCAGCTGCCTGGAAAGTGATAACAAAAGACAGTAAAGTCCCCAGGGAGGATGAGCTCCCACCATTATCTGAGACTATTGAGGAGAAATTTGCTAAATTGTTGCTGGAGGAAGGGAAAACCGTAGAGAACTTTAAGAAACTATTCCAGCCACCTGGGGGTGTTCCTTCCCCAACACGCCATCCCACTCCAGCACCTGTTACTGCCCCACCTTCTGTGCCCATGGCAATGCTGGCCCCTATATCTGTACCTGCCTTAGTCACGACTCCTACCAAAGGCTGAGAATCTTTTCAAGCACCTTCCCTACCCCACCAGGGGAGGATGACTGGGAGACCTGGATAGACTATGTTGCCTCTCTAGTACTTGAATGGCAATACTCAGAAGCAGAGAAATGAAAGAGGTTGAGTGAGATCCTCCAACGTCCTGCCCTGGCTACTATCTGTGCCAAGCAGGCCAATAACCCCGAAGCAACTGCACAGGACTATCTTGATGCATTGGAATATGTGTATGGGAGCCCGAATTCAGATGAGGATCTGTGGTGGAGAGTATGAAATGCTCAGCAGTACCCAGGGGAGCCATTGTCTGTATATGTACCTTGGCTTGAAAAGCTGCTACAAGAGTGCCTCAGAAAGGATAGTTTGCCGTCAAATGAATTAGATTGAACTAGACTGGACTGGATCCTTAAGTCTGCTCCGTTTTCAGAATTGCTACTGCTTCAGTTGCTCCTCGTCACCCGACTGGAATCGCCCCACTCCTATGATGAGCTAATGGAAAGAAATTTTTGGGAGTTGAGCAAAGGCGAACCCATGGGGGAATTACACTCATATCTGCTGCCGTTGCACAAGTGACCCAGAGTGATCAGCCAAGTGAGGCTCAGGGGCAAAAGTCAGCACTTAAGGAGCACTCTGAGAAGGCAAAGGACTTCCCGCCCTGGGCCCAGCATTGGAAAGATGAGCTACTAAAGGAAGTCCGAGAGTTGAAGATGGGTGCCTCTGCAAGGGTTTCCCCCATGGAACAAGATTCTGGTCCCTTTCAGGATGTGACTGCCATGGGGTTGGGGGTGCACCCTCAGGCATCCGCTACCAAGGGTGGCTCCAAGGCTGAGAGCACCGGATTGACTGCCACTCTAAAGGAAACGTTGCACTACTCTCACTGCTGCAAGCAGATACAAGACCCCAATCTCTTACTACTGCTTCAGTTCCTCATATGATGTTCTCTCCCAGGATGATCCAGGAGTCTATCATTTGTCACAACTGTGGAAAGGATGGCCATATGAAAAGAGAATGCCGGCCTCAGAAGGACTTAGGAAGAGTAGTAAACAGACTCCAAGGGGAGCTCCGAAAAGCAAATCAGTGGCCAAGGGGTACCCGAAATGACCGCAGTGAGGGTTCGAGAAACCGTAACTCTAATTTCTTTGTGGCTAAATCAACTATCCAGGCCTCTGCTACTGCCTCTCCAGACTGGTCCAAAATAGTGGGCCCTTCAAAGGAAGTGGCAGTGAAGGTTCAAGAGAAAAAGAAAGCATTCAGGAAGCACAAGGAATCACAGAAGGAACAGGACAGAGTACTGTATCAGTTAAAGCAAAAGGAAGCTGGGAAGGCAGTCAGAACAGCAAAGGCCCAAACCGAGGAAAAGATAGCCAACTCAGTTAAGAAGGGGGATAAAACCTTTTATAGGTACATCAAGGAGCGAAGTAAGACCAAGGGAGGGATAGTGAGGCTTAATAAAGGGGAGGAGGGTGGGCAGAGGGTGACTGTGAAAAGGCAGAGATACTAAACAAATATTTTTGCTCAGTATTTACAAAGGAAGAGGGGGAGGTACCTTAAAACAAACAGTAGAAACACTCTGGATACAGAAGTTGATACCAGCCCATTTACAGAAGAAAGGGTTCTGAGAGAACTCTTAAAACTGAAGGTGGACAAAGCAATGGGCCTGATGGGATTCATCCCAGAATTCTAAAAGAACTAAGGGTAGAACTAGTGACACCACTGACTACCCTCTTTAACAAATCATGGGAGGATGGGGTGGTACCCGAGGACTGGAGGAGGGCAGATGTGATTCCCCTTCACAAAAGTGGGAGCAAGGCAGAAGCAGAAACTACAGACCTGTTAGTTTAACCTCAGTGGTAGGGAAAATGATGGAATCACTTCTGAAGGAAAGAATTGTTGAGTATCTAGAGGCCAGAGGGGCACAGGACCCAAGGCAGCATGGATTCACAGCGGGAAGGTCATGCCAGACAAATCTGATAGATTTCTTTGACTGGGTGACCAAAGTAGTTGATCAGGGAGGGCTGTGGACATGGTCTACCTAGACTTTAGCAAGGCATTTGACACAGTCCCACACAAAAGATTAATATACAAGTTAGCCAGCCTGGGAGTGGGTCCCAAGATGACAGCCTGGGTAAAGAATTGGCTGGAGAATAGGACACAGAGAGTAATAGTAAATGGAGTCCACTCTGGAAAAAGGGGGGTTAGTAGTGGGGTACCGCAGGGTTCAGTATTAGGACCGGTCCTCTTCAATGTCTTTATAAGCGACATTGCAGAGGGACTGGAAGGAAAAGTATGTCTCTTTGCAGATGACACAAAGATCTGCAACAGAGTTGATGCGGGTGGAAAGGATGAGAAGGGACTTGGCAAGGTTAGAGGAATGGTCAAATGTATGGCAGCTTAGATTCAATGCTAAGAAGTGCAAGGTAATGCACCTGGGAAACAAAAACCCAGGGGAAGAGTACACAATGGGGGGTGAGATACTAACAACAACAAAAATGGAAAGGGACCTGGGGTAGTCATATCAGTTGACCTAAAGGTGGGCAAGCAATGTGAGAGGGCAGTAAGGAGGGCTGGGGGGATACTGGGATGCATAGGGAGAGGCATCACCAGTAGAAAACAAGAAGTTATTATCCCTCTGTACAGACAGCTGGTGAGACTCCATCTGGAGTACTGCATTCAGTTCTGGAGACCCAATCTCCGGAAAGACATAGACAGGATGGAAGCTGTCCAGAGGAGGGCAACTAAAATGGTGCAGGGTCTGCACCGGAAGACATATGAAGAGAGACTTAAGGAGCTTAATATGTATAGCCTCAAGGAAAGGAGGGAGAGGGGGGACATGATAGAAACTTTCAAGTACCTCAAGGGAATCAACAAAGTCCAAGAGGGTAACCATCTTTCAAAAAAAGAGGTGTGCAAGAACAAGGGGGCACAATTTGAAGATGGGGGGGCGGCTCAGAGGTAATTTAAGGAAGTATTTTTTCACAGAGAGGGTTGTGGATGTATGGAATGGCCTTCCAGAGGAGGCTGTGGAGTCAAAAACAGTGGTGGAATTCAAGCATGCATGGGACAGTCATAAGGCAATTCTAGGGGGTGGGGGTAGGAAGAAGTAGGCTGCTGGTTAACTAGGATCTGCAGCTTATCCATCAGGTAGGGAAATGGGCAGACTAGGTGGGCCAAGCAGTCCTTATCTGCCGTCAAATTCTATGTTTCTATGTTTCTTCAATGGAGACTATGGTGACTGTGAATGGCATTCATACTCGGGCTGTGCTTGACAGTGAGTCACAAGTGACCATAGTATTCCAGGACTGGTATGACAAACACTTATCTGATGTGCCTTTGCAATCCCTGGAAGGCCTACATGTGTGGGGCCTGAGTGACAAGTCTTATCCCTACCTAGGGTATGTCCGCCTCTGGTTGTCTTTTCCTGCAGCTGTAACGGGTGTAGAGGAGTGAGTAGCGACATTGGCCCTAGTGTGTCCCCCCACCAGACTGTATTATGGGGTCCCCCCTGTTAATTGGGACAAACGCACATATGTTTGGGAGACTGGTGCAACTCTGTCACAAGAAACAAGGGTGATGGACTGGGAGGGCCCTGAGGATTCTGGCTCTAATCAAGAGGGCCTATGATTTGCAACAGAAACCCAAGGAAGTAGACCAGATGAACTGGTGGGGATCGTGTGGAAGCAGGATCCCGATTAAATGGTACTGGCCCCCAACGCCCAGTGTACCATTCAAGGGGAGGTCCATCTCCAGAAAGATGTCAAGAACAAAATACTGATGTTGGATGCGCCAGGCGATGGAAAATTGCCAGAAGGATTATTGGTCAAGCCCAGAATCTTGCCTACTCATGCCCATGCCTATCCACGATGAGTGATGGTCCAGATTCACAATGTGTCAGATCGGGAGATCGAGGTAAACAGAGGGTGCACCCTTGCTACAGTGCACTGTGCAGACACTGCAGTATTGCCCAGCAACAAGCACCCTGGTGAGAAGGAGAGAGTGACCCCAGACTTGTTTGACATTGGTGACTCCCCATTACCAGCTGAATGGAAGGCTAAAATTAGCAAGAGACTTGCCCAGAGATACCAAGTGTTTTCGTTGAAGGAATGGAAGGAAGACCTCCAAGCAGAATTTAACCTTCTACAATACCAGCTCATAAACAAAAAGCTTTTGCTCAATGCAAGAAAGACAAAAGCCATGCTCTTCTCCCCCTCCTTGCATGTGGCAATTCCTGCTGGGGGGGAGCTATCCCACAAATTACCACTGTTCTTGGAGAAACACTAGAGTATGTAGCTAAATTCAAATATCTAGGAGTTTGGCTTGATCATAAACTTTCCTTCACTGACCATCTTGAGAACTACAGAAGAAACTAAGGCAAAGATTAGGACTATCCTACAGAATTAACCACCTGCTCACAAAGGAGGCCAAGATTCAACTGGTTCAAGCTACCTTCCTATCTTAAATAGATTACGCGGACCTGCTCTACAGGCACTGCACTGCCTCTGCACTGGCTAAGATGGACACCCTCTACCACAGAGCTATCAGGTTCATTACTGGCCTTCCACTTTCCACACACCACTGCTCCCTGTACTCTTTTAGGCTGGACTTCCCTTCACTATAGAAGGAATAGAAACACCGCCCTATGGGCCTTCAGAGCAGTGACCAACAAGCTCCCCTCATATGTCTCAGATTGTATTCCCCAGAGTGTGTTAGGCACCTACACTCTAAGGAGCTATTCCCTAATTGCCCTCCAAGTTCCAAGTGTAGGTGGCGTTATCCCAAGGGCTACTACCCCTGCCTGCTTGACTACTAACAGGTTGAGGGGCCTAGGTTCTATGGCGGGTGCCTCCACCCAGAGGTCAGGGTTTGTAGAGGTTAGACTAGCTTAGTCACAGCCCTCTGGGACACTGAGACCCCCTTTTATTCCCTCTAGTGGCTGGCACAGTACACAAGAGTTACAATCCCAATACCCCACATATACACACTGTTCACTCATAAAGTACCACTTACCCTCGAGACTGATTCTGCAGCACAACTCTGAGGACCCCCTGTAAAATAAGGTTAAACAACATACACAGCAAAATACAATACTGTTTCCATAAGTACCAACACCACAGACAGTATAAAGTATAACAGCAACAAATCTGATTTATTTAGGGGACAGTAACACGGGAGGGGGAAATCAGGTTAATTGGTGGCATTAAATCACAGTACTGTGCACACATACAGGGTCTGAAAAGTCACACTCTGGGTACCCAGGTTGGGGGGGGATAGCCAGGTCCATTGTCCAGGGTTGGCTGCCAGGTGCAGATGAATAGGGCCCTGTAGAAGAAAATATATGCACAACACCCAATTGTAATCCAGAGCCGGATGGCTCAGTCCATGAAGCAGTGAAATAACAAGAATTAGATGACACACTTGTGATTGAAAACAGGCTGCAGAGGAATACCCTGATTTGTACTCACAATACCCAAGCTAAGGACCAGATGGTGGATGTTCTTTTGGATTGCCAGAACAACAAGGCATGGAGACAAGGTCCTTGTAACTGGATCCCACTGCAGTTGATAGCAAACAGATTCAGTCCGAGACAAGCTGGGGTTTGCTTTCAACTTCAACACACAGCACACAGTACAGGGGATTTGAAATAGTGATTCCCCATAAGCACTATGCACATTCATATGTAAAAGGAAAGTACTATACCAGGCAGGCTGCTCCTTGATCCCAATCGCACTTACTGCAAAATACCCGGGAGCACACACAGCAGCTTCGGTCCCTGACTGACCAAGTGCGATTCAGCAATTTATCCAGTCTTCTACAGGGTGAGCCTGGTTTCCACACTTCTGGTGCATCTTTCTCCTCACAACTTGGATTCAGAACAAACTGGCACTCACAACGGCTGCAGGCCGAACCTCAGGGCCTCACACATGCTTCCCGCATGAAACTGTATTCCGCAGAAGCACAGAGCTCCTTCTCTCTTCACTGTCACAACTGATCTGAGCTTTCCAGTAACAGAGCAGGGCATTTCCTCCAAATCCAAAAGGTTTCAGTTGGCTGAGTCTTCTTGTCAGTCACAACAGGCTCCCACTATTGGTGAAAAAAGGCACCAATGTCTAAACTACATTTCCCAGAGGCTCTCTTCATACAATCCCCTTGTGGCTGGCTCCACTTGAGAGTCCAAATTCTGATTTGCCCAAAGTAGGCTCCACTTCAAAGGTCCCAAATACTGATTGGTCCCATTCAGCAGTTCTGGACCCAAATGAGGTGGCAAGCAGACAGAGTTATTGCTGTTAGAAAAGGCAGGTCAGACAAACTGTATTTTCATTATCACTCTAAGTTTGGGTAAACAGTTACATCTTTCAGAAGAGCTCCCTCTGTGCTCTTAGCGACTGCAGAAATGGAGCGATTTGGCAGTAGCTCCAGCGGGACTCAAGCAGGGAAACGCATAGACCCCCATCCAAATTAATTATGTCTGCAGGCAGACAGCTCTAAAAAGAGACAGTACGTGGAGGCTCAAATAGCACTCACTTGGAACCACATTTAAACAGCTCAGATGCCGAACACCGTCCAGACTTGGAGCATTCAGGCAAGCTCCTGGAAGACTTTTGGGAACCCCCATTTGCAAGGGGGTTACACCCTTCCTGGCCTGGGAAAAACTTGGCATCCATGTCAAGTAAGTGCCCCCATAAATTTCAATACAACCATATACATTTACATCAATATCACATTAGGCTTATACACATAATCATCAGTCAACATATCACCTTACCAGAAACACATTTCTGAAACTTTTCAGTACATCACTTTTTACACAGTATTATACACACATTGTACCGTAACTCAGGTTATTACCTCCTGTACATGAAACCTGAAGCGAGGGGGCCCTTCCCTATCAGCTATCTTGGGGCTGGATGGGGCAGGGGCACTATACCTAGAGAGCAACACAATTAACTTGGAGTTAGCACTTATGCTCAGTTTGGGCAATGAGCCTGGGGACACATACACTCCTTTATGGACAACATTGAGAGGCAAGTTCACAGGCCTCCCAAGGAAATCATAACTGAGGTGCACCACAAGCTTTACAGCTCGACCAGTCCTTCTAGGGGGAACTGTTACAGTCTCTGCACTCTGAGCCTCATTTTCAGCATTGTCCTCACTTGTCAGGGGAGTCTCCATTGGGGTAGAGAGGCTAGAACTTGGGACATTTTCAGCTCCAGGAGTTACAATCTCTGAGTCCACAACACTTGGCTCACATGGAGAGCTTTTGGACACTGGCAGTGGACCATCAGGGCACTCAAAATACTCTTCTTGTTCTGGTATATCACCAGTCTGTTCCAGTTATTCATTTTCCTCCTCTGAGAGCTCATACAGTTCCACCATGCACAGTGATTCCATGTCATTCGACTTGATACTTTGCACTTCACTTTCTGGTAGCATTGGCTCCAAGGACAAAACAGGGGGCTTAGGCAGTGCAGAAGGCCCAGCTTCCTCTCCAGGACTGACTAGGAGATTGCCCCGAAACAATTGACTCAGTTCGTAAGAAGGGTAGTATTCAAAGTCACACTCACTTTCTTCTGACATGGACTGACTGACAGTCATGTTCAACTGGGACTCATTGTGGGGAACACTTTAACTCAGCATCTGTCGGTGCAGACATTCTTTGCTTAATCTTAGCAGCAGCTCGGGTCACTGATCCAGAGGGAGCACTTGCTGGGGGCTCAGACTCAATCAAGATTTGTCCAATGGGCAGTAAATGATTTCTATGCATTGTTTTAACATCTTTTGAATTATTCTCAGGCCTTACTTTGTACACAGGCAGATCATCTAGTTTGTCCACTACAATATGAGGGAGATGGTGCCATCTATCAGCAATCTTGTGTTTGCCATGCAGTCCCAGATTTCTTAGCAATACCCGATCTCCGTCCTGAAGTTCCTGTGCTTTCACCTTTTTATCATACCTTTCCTTGTTGGCCAGATTTCTTTTGGCAGCCATGGTTTGAGCCAGTTGGTACACATGATTTGGCTGGGCCTTTAACTTTTGCACATACTGTAAATGGTTATCAGCTCGAACCCCATCAGGAGAAACTCCAAAACAAACATCTACTGGTAGTCGGGCTTCTCTTCCAAACATCAGGCGATAGTGGGAGAACCCAGTGGCATCACTTTTGGTGCAGTTGTAGGCATGTACCAGGGTGCTAATTTGTTGGCTCCATCTAGGCTTGTCCTTTGGGTGGAGGGTGCCTAGCATATCTATCAAAGTGTGGTTGAAACGTTCAGGCTGTGGGTCCCCCTGGGGGTGGTAAGGGGTGGATCTGGACTTTTGTACTCCCCACAGAGAAAGCATCTCTTTGATCAGATGACTCTCAAAGTCCCTCCCTTGATCAGAATGGATTCTTTGTGGTGCCCCATAGTGAACAAAAAAGTTTTCTATAAGTACTTTGGCCACAGTGGATGCCTTCTGGTCCTTGGTGGGGAAAGCTTGGGCATATCTCGTAAAATGGTCAGTGACTACCAGCTCATTACTGAGATATCTTTGATCTGGCTCCAAACTCAGAAAGTCAATACAGACCAGCTCCATGGGGCGCTGGTGGTGATGTTAACAAGGGGGGCAGCCCTCTGGGGCAAAGCTTTCCTCTGTAAGCAGCAACTACAAGTTCTAATGTGTTGTTCAACATCAGCCCCCATCTTAGGCCAATAGAATCTGGATCTCACCAAGTCAAATGTTCTGTCTATGCCAAGGTGCCTCATGCAGTGGCGAAGCTAGAGGGGGGCTGGGGGGGGCAGTCACCCCTCCTGGCTGCCCCAGTGTGAGTAGTGGTGCTCTTCCACCAGCTTTATTCAATGTTTAGTGCCCATTGTGGAGACTGTGATTGACTGAATGGCCCCCCTCCGGCTCCCAAACTCTCCTAAACCTGGCTCCACCACTGCCCCATGTGGTTGTGTAGGGACCTCAGCACCAAGTCTCAAAAGGCAGTGGGAAAAACTAGCTGTTGTTTATCTATTTGTCCCCCTCTGTCTACTGTTTCTCTGTACAACAGTCTATTAATCAGTTTCAACTTAGAACCTTCCTTGTATAACAATGCAGTTCTCAAATCAGTGGAGCGTAACTTGGATACATCTTTCCCTGCGTAGGGGGCTTCTAGAGCTGATTTGATCATGGGATCTCGGGATTGAGCCCGCTGAATACTGTCATTGTCCAGCTGAGGCAGTGCACCAGTATCTATTGCAGAAAAGTGGCAATTAGCAGCAGGTATGCAATTCTCAGAGGGTCCCAAACAATCCACTATACAGTCCACTGCGTCCGTGGACATTTGTTCCTCCCTTTCAAACTTCTGGCAGAGTGATCGAGTATCAGGTTCTGATAGTCTGACCCAGTCATTCCAGGGAACAGGCCTCCAGTAGAGAGCATCAGCATCTATGTGGTTCAGGCCTGCTCTGTATTCAACAGCATAGTCGTATGTAGATAATGCAGAAAGCCACCTATGGCCAGTGGCATCCAACTTAGCTGAAGTCTGCACATAGGTCAAAGGATTATTGTCAGTTTTTACTAGTGTCTTAGCCCCATACAAGTACTCGTGTGGAATTGGTCAACAATAGCCCACTTCAAAGCTAGGAACTCCAACTTATGTACAGGATAGTTCTTTTTTGGATGGGATCAGGCTTCTACTGGCAAAGGCCACTGGTCTCAGTCCATTCTCATGCTCCTGGTACAACACAGCCCCCAAACCTAAAAGGCTAACATCAGTGTGTAGGACATAGGGTTTTGCTGGATCTGCATAGGCAAGAACAGGTGCGTGGATAAGTTGGTATATAATCTCATGAAAAGCAGCTTCACAATCAGGTGTCCATCTTACCCCAAAAACTTCATTAGGACGAAAATACACTCTCTCAGTCTCAGGGGGAATTGACCTCTTGTATTTTTTGTGGGTAGGAGGGTAACCTTGAGTAAGATTAAGTAAAGGACGGATCACTCTTGAATAGTCCTTGATGAAACAGCAATAGTAGCCACAGAATCCCAGGAATCTTTGCAGTTCTTTTAGATTGTGGGGCTGTGGCCAGGTGGTCAAGGCCTCAACTTTACTTGGGTTGGTCTCTATTCCCTCGGTGGAGACTATATGCCCCACGTACTTTACAGAGGCTTGGAAGAACTGACACTTATCGATGGACAGTTTCAGGCAGTCCTTCAGTCGGTCCAACACCTTGATTAATCTGCTCTCATGTTCCTCTAGTGAGCTACCAAACACAATAACGTCATCTAGGTATGCCAGGCACTCTAATAAGTTCATGTCCCCCACTGCACGCTCCATCAGTCGCTGAAAGGTGGCTGGGACACCTGAAATTCCTTGAGGCATCCTCATGAACTCATAGAAACCAATAAAGGCTGTCTTCTCATGGTATTCCGGGGTCATCGGGATCTGGTAGTACCCACTGCGAAGATCCAGCACGGAGAACCACTTGCTACCATTCCGGTAGTCTAAAGCATCCTGGGTGCGGGGCATTGTATAATGTTCAGGGATAGACCACCAGTTCAAGGTGCGATAATCCATGCACATCCTTACTGTCCCATTCTTTTTTCTCACTACCAAAATAGGTGAAGCATATGGGCTTCTGGATTCTTGTATTACACCAGCAGCAAGCATCTGTTGCAGATGCCGTCTCACATCATCTATGTCAGCAGGTGCCAGGCATTGAGACCTCTCACAAAATGGCCTTTCATCATGCAGCCAGATGTGGTGCTCAGCTCCTTGCACGCATCCTACTTCCCATTCTTTGAAAGAAAACACCTGGTATCTCTGGGCAAGCTTCTCACTGATCCTCATTTTCCATTCAGCTGGCAACGGAGAGTCCCCAAAATCAAACAAGTCGGGCATCACTCTGTCATTCTGCCCCGAACACTTGTTACTGGGTAGCACTACAGTATCTGCATAATGTACATTAGTCAGGGTGCAACCTCTATTTACTCGAATCTCTCTATCAGTCACATTATGAACTTGAACCATTACCCTTCTGGCATAAGCATGGGCTCTGGCAGGCAAAATACTTGGTTTGACCAGCAGTCCTTCCGGCAATTTCCCATCGCCTGGTGTATCCAGCATGAGTATTTTATTCTTGACATCCTTTCTGATACAGACTTCCCCCTGTAAGGTACAATGGGCATTTGGCGCCAAAATCAGAGACTCAGGATCCTTCTTCCAGACAATTCCAACCGGTCCCTCTGGTTCCACTTTGTCAGCATCTCTCTAGGCATCGCAGGCCTTCCTGATCAAGGCCAGAATTCTTAGAGCTCTACCAGGCCAGGACCCCTGTTTCTCATGACACAACTGCACCAACCGTCCAAACCCATACACATTCATCCCAATAAGTAGAGGAATCCCATTATACAGTCCGGTAGGGGGACACACTAATGGCAGGGTCTCTACTTGCTCTGCCACTCCAGCCACAGAGGTGGGAAAGGACAACCGAATTCGGATATAGCCGGAGTAGGGGTTGGTCTTCTCACTTAAACCCCTGATATGCAGTCCTTCCAAGGATTGGAAGGGTACATCGGACAGGTGCTTCTGATACCAGTCCTGAAACATAATTGTCACTTGGGAGCCACTGTCCAACACCGCTCTTGTAGACACTCCATTCACCTTCAAAATGGTCTCCATGGAAGGACCCACTATTCTGCACCAGTCTGGAGAGGAAGTAGCAAGGGCCTGGGCAGATGATCTAGCCACAAAGGGATGTGAGTTAGCATTTCTGGGACCTTCACTGCGATCATTTCGTGCACCTCTTAACCACTGTTTGGCACTCCAAAGCTCTCCTTGTAGCCGGCTCACCACTCTCTCTAAGTCTTTCCGAGATCGTTATTCCCTACTTCATGTGCCCATCCTTCCCACAATTATGGCAAAATATATCTGCTGAAGTTTAGGGTGACTGAGGCATCACATTGGGGGCTGCAGTATTGGTACTATCAATAAAAAACCTCGGTGCCGCCTCAGCCGGCGGTGGGTTGGCCATTTGGAGACATTGCTTCAATTCCCTCACCTCCATAGCCAAGACATCAAGTTTTGAACTGTCGTCAACATGAGGTACCTGAGTAAGCACCCCCAACCCCATAGCAGAAGCAGTCGGGCAAGTGTCAGTGCCCATACTCCTAGGAGCGCCTTCATAATGAGACTGTCTGTTGCTTTCCTAATCTCCCTCAGTAGCTCCTCTCAGTGCAGGACATCTGTAACCGTCCCTCTCTGACTGGGCCCCCCTTGGCTAACATGGGGACCTCGGATCGAGTCATGAGATTTCGATGTTTCCGGGCTATCAGCATCTGACCCTGCACCTGGAGCAGGGGAAGTAGCAGCTATAACTGTGCAGGGTTCTGACAAACCTTCCTCCTCCTCAACTTCCCGTACCTCCCTCATCAACACATGAAAAGGCAAGGAACAGGATTTCCTTTGATGCAGTTGCAATTTTTTTTTTTAAACTTCTTTATTCGTTTTTCAAACTTTAGACAGACATACATATACCTGGACAAACCAGGGTACACAATCCCAAACTGACTGTGTAAACTATATACAAAACACCTATATACATACACAGCTAATGGGACCATCCTCCATAATGATGATATATTCCTATAGCATCTGTATCATATAGTAACCAGATCAGCAAATACACTTAATCAACATAAATATAACCCCTATAACATGAATCATGTTACTCCATCAGAGGTATCAAACCAGAGCCTCGACCTAAGTAGCAATCCACCCAGGAGGTGGCTCCCTGCTGTGTCCCCTGGAAAGGAAGACAGTCCCCATCCCCCCATAAATCCTAGCAGACCAAGACCATCATCCTATTACCCTTGTACTTAAACCACATCACCCGCCCCCCCAAAAAAAGCTATTCATATAGCCATTTAGACCAACATAGTTCCATAGAGGACTGTATCTCACTCCAACATAACTTTCTCCTGCTAATCACAACCCAACAGACAGGCCTGTGGTTGGGTATTTCTACCCTGCAGCAAATAAATTGCCTCCAGTGTCGACCATCTTTTAGCATATAGCCCTTTTCTACCCTCCGAGTAGAGAAGCCTCTTTATTCTACCCAAAGCCCCAATAAGATCTCTCACCGATTGATCATAAGCATTCATATGGTCATCTTTCCAATGTTGTAGTAAAAAGGAACTGACAATCGTTGTCATCAAAGAGAGATGGTATTTGGGTGTGGTACTTGAGATTTGCGAGAGGTCACCTAAAATACAAATCTCCAGTATTATAAATTCAGAATAGTCCAACAATGGGTCCATATGCTGTTTAATTTCAACCCAGAGAGGCAATATTTTACTGCATTCCCACAACACATGTAAGAGGTCACCTATTCCCACCTCATATCTAAAACACAGGTCTGTCTGTCTAAGATGTCTATCACATAGTTTCACAGGGGTAAAATACATATTAGAGACAATAAAAAATTGCATACTCTTGTATTTGGGTATAGGTATATATTTGTTACTCTTCCAGATACTGTCCCAGGCAAGGCTCCGGGGGGCCATTGTTCTGACTCAATATGAAACCTTTATAGGAGAGTTCAGGCTAAGATAGTCCAGAAGCACCTTATATACTTGTGAGAGAGAGTTAGATGTAGGATCGACTTTCTTTAAATTGTCCCAAATGAGCGCATTGTCCGTAAGGTCCCCAATCCTTTTCCCTACCACCTCCAGCATTCGTGTAAGTTGCTACCTTGTAAAATAGGACATTCCTTCACACTTGGCCAGGAGAGCCACTCTATTGCCCTTGATAACATCCTTTAGTTTCAGACCCAACAGCTGATCAGCCCAGCATTTGTTGATTACCTGACCCCTAATTATTAAATTAGGGTTACCTAGCACAGGTTGATCTCGGGCCTTCATTTGGTCCTTTCTCTGGGCAGGAGTAAGGAATGACCACCAGGCCCTTGCCGATTTAGCAATTGGATTCCAGGATACTCTTTTAAGGCCTTTCAGCATGTTAGCAAAAAGCAACGCCTACAGAGAGAGACCAGAATCCTTTAATATTTGCCTCTCCATTTGTAGCCAGATTGGTATATAGGTGTCTCCTCCCAGATTTCGAACCCATCAAATCATAAGACCCAACTGCCCCACCACATAATATACATGAAGATCAGGCAATTTAATCCCCCCCAATGCATGGGATAGGCACAAGATACTATGCTTCTTCCTAGGGGGTTTAGAATTCCATAGAAATTCAGAGAGCAGCTTCCTAATTGTAATGAACCAGGTTTTGGAAATGCTATATGGGGCTAAATATACTGGATGTAATAACCTGGGCAATAGGTTCATTTTAATGAGTCCCAGTCTAGCCGCAAAGTTCAGAGGAAGCTTATTACATCTTAGTATGTCCCCGCTAATTGCTGACAGGACCCTCTCCATATTTGTTCCAGCACCCTCCTCCATACTAGCTGTAATCCATATGCCCAGGTATTTAATCCTGTCTGTCACCCACTGTAATTGTAGTGGTGCAAAATCTGCCCTGCAGACATACGGTGTCAGAGAGAGAATCTGAGTCTTAGTCAAATTTAATTTATAATTCGAGACTTTAGAGAATCGCTCTATTAAATCAACTATTCTTCCAAAACTTAATGCTGAATCTTGTAAGTGGAGAAGTACATCATCTGCAAAGACGGAAAATTTTAGCTCTCTCCCCACTATTTTAATCACCTTTATAGGAGTGTCCATATTGATAGCTTTCAACAGGGGGTCCAAGTATATGTTAAACAATATCGGTGAGATAGGGCATCCTTGTCGGGTCCCATTTTCTAGCTGAATCTCTTGGGAAACATAGCCATTACACAATACTCTGTTGGAGCTGTATATAAGTTTTTGATACCTCTGAGCAGGCCCTCTGGAAAACCCATCTTCTCCACTGTAGCAAAAAGAAAAGGATGAGGGACCCTGTCAAAGGCCTTCTCTGCATCTAAAGATATCAAAGCTATGGATATTTGAGAATCCAGCGCATAACTGAGTTTATGGTATAATTTCCTAAGGGCATCATGCGCACCCCTTCCTGGCATAAATCCCACTTGTTCATGACTAATTAAAGTTGGGGCAATGCTCAAAATTCTATTAGCCAAAATCCTCGTAAGGATCTTAATATCTTGATTCATCAAGGCTGTAGGCCTATAATTGCCAGGTAAGTCCTTAGGCTTGTTCGGTTTAGGAACAAGTGTGATATATGCCTGGTATAAAGGAGGGTGACACACCCCTTCTTGCATTATAGTACTAAAAAAATTCTGAAGTATGGGAAGTATAGTATGGATATGTGCCTGATAAAACTTAGCCGTAAGTCCATCCGGCCCCGGAGTTTTACCAGAGGGCAGAGATTGCACCACCGCGATTATCTCAGATGCTCTTATAGGAACAGCTAACTCCCTGGCCTGTACTAAGTCTAAGATTGGTAGCAGAATTCCCTCCAGAAATGTTCTGATTTCCTCCTCACCAGCAAGGTTTCTTGCCTGATATATTTCTTTGAAATAGGACGCAAAGGCATCCACTATTTCCTGAGGATCCATTAAAAGTTTTCCAGCATACTGTATAGAAATGACTGTTCTATTGGCTTTCCATTCCTTAACTCTAGCTGCTAGAAGGAGCCCAGGCATGTCTCCCTGCATTAAATATTTAGCTTGAATCTTTTCTAACCAGAATTCCACTTTACCATACAGGATATCCGCCATTTCCCCTCTTAAGCTTTTAAGTTCAACATCTATTTCCCTGGAGGACCCTTCCAATGAAGTCAGCGATTCAATCACCCCCAAAATGAATTCCTCTTTTGCCCGTCTCATTCTATGTCTCTGTGCTGCAAAACCCTGCGCAACCCCTGCATACAACACCTTACAAGTTGGGCACGCCAAGTTTTTATTCTGCAGCGTAGGCAGTTGTTGCTGAATAATCTCTAGAAGGGCTTCCTCTAGTTTATTCTGAACTGAGGTCTCCATCAATAGGGAATCATTTAGCCTCCACCTATATGTTCTAGGAGGGGTAGGGTTTGGTTCCCACATCAATTGAATAGGGGAGTGATCCGAGAAAATTCTACCCCCCGGTTGTCATTTCCTTAACCTCTCTGAGTGCCTCCCTGTTCACCAAAAAAAAATCAATGCAAGATTGACTCTTATAGGCTGCAGAGTAAAATGTCATATTGTTGCCCCCAGTAGAGTGAGTCCTAATTGGGTCTACCAGAGCTGTAACCTCTAGTAATCTATTCAAGGCAATCTGAGCCCTGGACAAAGGCCCTCTGGATGGTGGTATCCTATCTTCCTGATTATTGAAACAAATGTTTCAGTCCCCTGCCAAAATAAGGGAGTGCGAAGAAAAAAACAGCAATATCCCACTCCAATGAAGCAAAAAAATCAAGGTTAGAGGGAGTTGGACCATAGATAGAAGCAACTGAAAGTGCCTTACCGGACAGGGTACCAGAGAAATAGATCCCTCTGCCATCCTCCCTTGTAACCACTTGTTCTACCTGATATGGACAAGTTTTCCCTATTAGGATCACCACTCCCCCCGATGCCCTTTCTTTACCTACCCTAAAGACTTGTCCCACCCACACCCGCTTAAGGAAACTCAACTCCTATGTCAATAAGTGGGTCTCTTGCAGAGCAGCTATTTGAGCCCCCATCTGACCAATGTGTCTCAAAATTACCATTCTTTTGTGTCTACCCCTGAGTCCTTTAGTATTCCATGAAATTATTTTAACACATGACATTATTAGGTATAAAAAGTATTGTTTAAACCATCATTCTGTGCCCGCTCAAGGTCTGCATCCCACTCCCAAACTATATTGGACTCTCCCTCTTTCCAGGTCCCATTAACCCCCCCAATCCCCCCCCATCCCTGATCCTGAGATCGCCCTCCTTTCAGATATTGATTCATGGATGAACCCATTTCTGCGCTTCCCCCAGCCCCTTCAGTTAAATGAGCAGCTCATATGACCCTGCCAATAACAAAAAAGCATCTGAGACATATTTACATCTCTTCCCCTGTACCCCGCTCTCCTTAGTTCTCCACCTTTCCCCTCCACCCCTCAACACATCCCCCTCAGGATTCAGAATCTGCCTTTATACAGCGTGGGTAAATATATTTAAATATTATCCACTGGGCTTCAGCTTGGCAGGGAGTTAACAGAACAGAACAACGCCCCACTCACTGCTTCCCAACTAAGTGGGAAATCCCACCTGCATATTAAGAGCTAACGTTAAACCGCTGAGCATTAGTCCCACCCCCAATGCCGCTCTCACCACCCACCATGGGGTGAGGGGTCAACCCTCCCTCCCTCCATCGACTGATGTTTACCCAACAAGTCCCCCTCTTTCCTCCTTCCTTCCTAAATCAGCCCTTCAAGGGAGGGTCCCCTTGGAGCTCTGAGCTATGCCCACAGGAACCCCTCAACATCCAACCACACATTGCTCTACTTCATAACCCAAGTCAGCCCTCCTCCCACCTAAACTTGCTCATGCCTAATTCAAACCTTACAGCTCTAAACTGGAGTCAATCTCCCTTCACCCCCAAGTTGACCCCCAGTAACTGAACAATCTTATTCTGAACATTTTAACCAAACATTTGCAACAATTAAAAGAAAAACCTGAACAGAGAAATAAACTTGCCATTGCCCTTCAGTCTCAAAAGTCCCAGCTGTTTAGTTCAGACCAGCCCCCTTCTTGTCTGCAAAAGTTCAGGTCAGCGACTTGAATAACTCTGGAAGTTCCACCTGCAGGCCCTCCAAGGCGTCCTGCACAGTCAAGAATCTCTTCTCCCCAGCTTGTAGTCATACCATCAAAGTCGAGGGATATTGTAAACGAAATTTAATTCCTGCAAGGTACAGCTTTTTCTTGATCTCTGAATATTCCTTTTGTTTCTCCCTAATCATTGGTGTTTGATCCTGAAACAGCCAGAGAGACGCACCATTCCATTGTAAAGCCTTATTCTGCCTAGCAGTAAAAAGCACATGAGACTTTTCCTTGTAATTCAGAAGACGCATGATTAAGACCTGAGGTCTTGCTCCCGGTGGGGGCATCTCTCTTAGTGCTCTGTGAGCTCTCTCCAAGTTGTAAGCCTCCCCAAACGGAGTAGGGTCCAGCAATTTAAGCAACAGGTCTTGTATGAAACAAACACAATCCGACCCTTCAGCCCTCTCTGGGAGCCCTGCTTTTATCAGATTATTTCTCCGACTTCTAGACTCTTGCTCTTCCATCCTCTCATCGAATTTCTTGACTTGTTTTCGTACAGCCACCAACTCTTGTTCTATCGTGGATACTTTCCGTTCTTGTGAGGAAATCCTAGCTTCTGCATCCCCCATTCTCTGTGCTAGTGAGTGCAATGCCGGTTTGACTGCGGCAGAATCGATCACCAGCTCCTGCAGCATTTGTTTAATTTTTTGGATATCCTCAGTAGTCTTGCTAGTGACCCTTTCATTGTCTAACGAACCCTCCTGTTCATCTGGGATAGGCGATAGGGGCTTCGGTCTTTTAATCGCCGGGGTTCTCGGCGCTAAAGGCTCCATAATTTCAGCTTCCATCTGGATGCTACAGATTGACCTATTACTGCTGCCGAGAGCGCAATGTCAGGAAAATCGCCGCCTCTTTCTTTCGCTTAAACCCTCAGCAGTTCCACTATAAATCAAGCCAGCAGCACCTCACCAACTAAATAAGGGTATTTTAGCCGAAAGTTACAGGTCCCAAGAGACTTTGCTGCTGTTTACTAATTTTAGGGCCGAGAAGCAGCACAGAAGATGTCTTCTCAGACTCAGCTCATCACGTGACCATGATGCAGTTGCAATTTGAGTAACACCCAGCTGGAGTGCCGGGCATAGCAGAATATATGATCCAGCCTTACCCGGTTCACTTCACTAGAGGTCCAGCCCCCCTTCCGAAAAATGGTCTGTAAGATCCCCTCTAACTGATCCATATAGGCAGGTAACAATTTCCCCGGCTGTTGTCTAACTTCTCTAAGTCTCCATTTCAAGGCCTCAACACTAGTGGAACCCCCAAACAAATTCTCAAGGGTGACTATGTACTCTTGGGCTTTGGCATCAGAGTTAGAGGACCTCAGGGAGTGAAAGGTACATTGGGCAGGTCCCTGGAGGCTTTCTTCCAGGCAGGCCCTTTTTTCAGCCTCCAAGCATTGCCAGTCTTGTACCGCAAGAGCAGCAGAATCTATCCAGGTCTCCAGATCAACTTCCCCATTTGGAGTAGGGTGCATACCAGAGAATACCTTGAGCTTGCGGTAGGGTCCATGACTACTTGCTGGCTCGGGGGCAAGTATAGAAGTTGGCAACAGGACAGGGGTTGGAGCGGGTGCAGATGTTGGGGGTGGTACGCCCTCAGGTGGCAAGAACAGTTTCTTCAAGTCCTCCACAGTTTTCCCTTCCTCCAGCAACCGTTTAGCAAATTTCTCCTCAAAAGGTTCAGATAGTGGGGGGGGCTCATTCCCCCTCGGGTCTTTACTGTTCTTAGTTATCACTCTCCAGGCAGTGAGGGCTCCATCTGGGGTAATAGTCTGTGGCACTTTGGAGCTATCTATGGGATCCTTATATGCTACTAGGGCAATGAAAGTGTGGGTGAGCAGATTAGCATGTCGACCCACCACCACAGGGTTGTGTAAACCTTCCACCTTAGAAAGTACCCCCTCTACAGTGTCCTTACTGGTACCCAGTGGGATATCCAAGATAAGTATAGCATTTTGGAGGTCGACCTCCTGCCCAGTACACCACTCCACCAAGTGGTGTACAGCCACCTCTGTCGGGGTAGTCATTTATTTTTTAACAGTGATTCGTAAATCTGGCCACTAGAGGATGCTAATCCCAGTGATGCCTCCAATATGTAACCCCCAGGTGACACTATCTCAAGGGCTACGACCCCTGCTTGACTACTAACAGGTTGAGGGGCCTAGGTTCTATGGTGGGTGCCTCCACCCAGAGGTAAGGGTTTGTAGAGGTTAGACTAGCTTGGTCACATCCCTCTGGGACACTGAGACCCCCCTTTTATTCCCTCTAGTGGCTCACACAATACACAGGAGTTACAGTCCCAATACCCAATGTATATACACTGTTCACTCATAAAGTACCACTTACCCTCGAGACTGATTCTGCAGCACGTCTCTGAGGACCCCCTGTACGATAAGGTTAAACAACAAACACAGCAAAATACAATACTGTTTCCATAAGTACCAACACCACAGACAGTATATAGTATAACAACAACAAATCTGATTTATTTAGGGGACAGTAACATGGGAGGGGGAAATCAGGTTAATTGGTGGCATTAAATCACAGTACTGTGCACACATACAGGGTCTGAAAAGTCACACTCTGGGTACCCAGGTTGAGGGGGGCTAGCCAGGTCCATTGCCTGGAGTTGGCCGGCAGGTGCAGATGGATAGGGCCCTGTAGAAGAAAATATATGCACAACACCCAATCGTAATCTGGAGCCGGATTGCTCAGTCCATGAAGCAGTGAAACAACAAGAATTAGATGACACACTTGTGATTGAAAA
The DNA here is from genome assembly GCA_016271365.2 of Neoceratodus forsteri. Taxonomy (NCBI): domain Eukaryota; kingdom Metazoa; phylum Chordata; order Ceratodontiformes; family Ceratodontidae; genus Neoceratodus; species Neoceratodus forsteri. Next base: position 807,362,266 of record CM057451.1, on the reverse strand, counting down.
CAGGCTGCAGGGGAATACCCTGATTTGTACTCACAATACCCAAGCTGAGGACCAGATGGTGGATGTTCTTCTGGATTGCCAGAACAACAGGGCACGGAAACAAGGTCCTTGTGACTGGACCCCAATGCAGTTGATAGCAAATGGATTCAGTCCGAGACAAGCTGGGGTTTGCTTCCAGCTTCAACACACAGCACACAGTACAGGGGATTCGAAATAGCAATTCCCCACAAGTACTATGCACATTCATATGTAAAAGGAAAATACTATACCAGGCAGGCTGCGCCTCGATCCTGCAAAATACCCGGGAGCACACACAGCAGCTTCAGTTCCTGACAGACCGAGCGCGATTCAGCAATTTCTCCAGTCATCTACAGGGTGAGCCTGGTTTCCACACTTCTGGTGCTTCTTTCTCCTCACAACTTGGATTCAGAACAAACTGGCACTCACAACGGCTGCAGGCCAAACCTCAGGGCCTTACATGCATTTTCTGCGCGAAACTATACTCCGCAGAAGCACAGAGCTCCTTCTCTCTTCACTGTCACAACTGATCTGAGCTTTCCAGTAACAGAGCAGGGCATTTCCTCCAAATCCAAAAGGTTTCAGTTGGCTGAGTCTTCTTGTCAGTCACAACAGGCGCCCACTATTGGAAAAAAGGCACCAATGTCTAAACTACATTTCCCAGAGGCTCTCTTCATACAATCCCCTTGTGGCTGGCTCCACTTGAGAATCCCAAGTTCTGATTTGTCCAAAGTAGGCTCCAGTTCAAAGGTCCCAAATACTGATTGGTCCCATTCAGCAGTTCTGGACCCAAATGAGGTGGCAAGCAGACAGAGTTCATGCTGTAACAAAAGGCAGGTCAGACAAACTGTATTTTCATTATCACTCTAAGTTCGGGTAAACAGTTACATCTTTCAGAAGAGCTCCTTCTGCGCTCTTAGCGACTGCAGAAACGGAGCAATTTGGCAGTAGCTCGAGTAGGACTCAAGCAGGGAAACACACAGGCCCTCATCCAAATTAATTATGTCTGCAGGCAGACAACTCCTAAAGAGACAGTACGTGGAGGCTCAAATAACACTCACTTGGAACCACATTTAAACGGCTCAGATGCCAAACACCGCCCAGACCTGGAGCATTCAGGCAAGCTCCTGGAAGACTTTTGGGAACCCCCATTTGCAGGGGGGTTACACAAGGGTCAAAACTCGTTTCGGCAAAACTGCTCTAAGCTTCTCTGTACCCACATTGTGGAATGGTTTACAAAGGAACTTGAAGCTGAGCTGCCCTGTTAGCCTGAATATCTTCAAGGCGCTCTATGATCGCTACATGAAAGCACCTTGCAAATGTTTTCCTCACCACTAGCCCACTAATTCTGCAACTCCCTCTTTCCATCCTGACGCTCACCATGTTTCTACCCCTGGCTCTCACTCTTTCCTTATTAACTCTTCCTGATGCACCCACCCTTTCCTGTCCACTCCAGCCTGGCTAAAGTCCCACCCCATCCATAGCAGTGCCCCAATTATCTACCCCTCCTCCGTCATTATCATAATAAACAAGTACACGATAGCCGTCATCACTTTCTGTGGTTTTAGCTCAGTTTTTCCCCCAGTCGTCAGTAATATATCCCTCCTCTTCTTTACCTCTCTAACCTGCCACCCCATACACAGCCTCTTTCCCCTATATGTGTAGGTGCCGGCTGCCTCACTCAAAAGATCTCGGCTTATAACCCCTGTATGCCTCTGGTTGATTGTACGTCTGCTGACTTCTTCAATTGTAAAATAATGCTGTTTTTATTTATTTATTTATTTCAACCTTGTACTGTACTGTATACACTGTATATACTTTTTCTTCCTTGTATATTATTGCTTTTTGTATGCCTGCTTCTGTACTGTACTTTGATGTATTCATGACCAGGTCCACCTTGCAAATGAGCCTTGCTCAATGGTGCCCGCCTGGATAAATAAAGATTTTGATTTATTGATTGATTGATTGACAATGAACGGCCATTTCGAGAGAGGTCCCGATGCCTAGCCCCAGCAGACGTAGGTGATGTGAGAAGACACCTGCAGGAAATGCTCTCTGGTGGTGTGATACAAGAATCCAGGAGCCCATACGCCTCTTCTATTATGGCTGTGCATAAGAAGAATGGGTCTGTAGGTGTAGGCAGGCATACTCCAAGCACTCTATGGTGTGCAATTTTATTTAAGAGGGGTAGCAAATAGGCTCTGAACTGCTTCCTTTTTCCATGACAACTAACAAAGAAAATACTGAACCTTTCTGTAATTTTATTCATAGGAGTCAAAACTAGAAGGACTGATCACTAATTCTCTCTTTGCATCACAAGGACAATACAACTTTACAGGCTCTGGGCTGGTATGTGGGTGTCTTAGGGAACAATGCATGGCATTTGTATTTACCCATGTATGGCAACAACCATTGTCATGAGATGCAAAAGTTGTATTTATTGTGCCAAATGAGGCAATAAACACTGTCCTGGTGTACATTTGTATATTGTCTGGCTACACCCCGAGTTTGGGGGGTTGCTCACTAACAAGGGGGGCTAGCAGTGAGTCCACTTGGTGTACAGACCTGAAATCCCTGGCTACACCCTGGTGAGGATGTGTGTAGATTATCAAAACCCTGAACTACTAGCGGACCATCCCAAACCAACACACTATTTATTTATGTAGTTTTTGTTGACCGGGTAAGTACACTAGACAAATCCTGCCTATTTTCAGGTACAACCCGGGGGAGGGGGATACAGATGAATGCCAACTGACCTTGAACCAGATTAAGCTGTTGGTGGTGTTTTTTTTTTGTTTTTTTTTAGTGAATGATGGAAATTTGGCCAGGACACCGGGGAAATTCCCCTGCTCTTTTTGATAAGTGCCATGGGATCTTTAACATCCACCTGAACTACCACCAATTCAGGCAGATAGGACCTCGGTTTAACGTCTCATCCGAAAGACTATGCTTCATATACAAGATGCCCTGGATTGCTTAAATGGGAGCAAATGGTTCTCGGTGCTGGATCTTCACAGCGGATACTACCAGATCCCGATGGCCCCGGAAGACTGTAAGAAAACAGCCTTCATCTGTCCATTGGGGTTCTATGAGTTTCTGAGGATGCCACAGGGGATATCCGGTGCCCTAGCCACCTTTCAGCGACTGATGGAATGTGTGGTGGGAGATATGAATTTGCTGGAATGCCTGGTGAACTTGGACGATGTCATTCTGTTTGGGAGCACATTAGAGGAGCATGAGAACCAACTGTTTAAAGTCCTAGACCCACTGGAAGACTTTGGCCTCAAGCTGTCCATTGACAAGTGCCAGTTTTTCCAAACCTCCGTGAAGTATGTGGGGCACATAGTATCTACAAAAGGGATAGAGACTGATCCCAGTAAGGTTGAAGCACTGACTACTTGGCCCCAGCCCCATAATCTGAAAGAACTTCAACATTTTACTGGGGTTCTGTGGCTACTACCGCAGGTTCATAAAAGACTATTCCAAGGTGATTCTCCTACTCTTAAACCTTACCCAGGGTTACCCTCCTTCCAATCATAAATACAAAAAAGGGGTAATTAAATAACCAGAAAAAGTATACTTCCTCCCAGGTGAACTCTTCGGGCACTGCTGGATACCCGACTGAAGCAGCCTTCCATGAGATCGTATACCAGCTCACCCATGCCCCCAATCTTTCCTATGGTGACCCACCAAACCCTATGTGCTGCATATGTATGCTAGTCTGCAGGGTCTAGGAGCGGTGCTGTATCAAGACCATGAGGATGGCCTGAGAACAGTAGCTTTCACCAGTAGGCGCTAGACCCCATCTGAACAAAACTACCCTGTGCATAAGTTGGAGTTCCTTGCACTAAAATGGGCCATCATTGACTAGTGTCATGAATACCTCTATGGGGCAAAGATATTGGTGAAGACTGACAATAACCCGTTGACCTATGTACAGACTTCAGCTAAGTTAGACACCACTGGGCACCGGTGGATTTCTGCATTATCAACTTATGATTATGCTGTCAAATACAGACCATGCCTGAACCATATTGATGCTGATGCCCTATCACAAAGGCCCACTTCCAAGAGTGATTGGATCAGGCTGTCTGAACCCAACATTTGAGCATTGTGCCAAAAGTTTGATAGAGATGAACAGATGTTTGCAGACACAGTGGACTGTTTAGTAGATTGCTTGGGCCGTTCTGACACCTGCATACCAGCTGCTTATTGCCACTTCTCTGCTCTAGATATTAGTGCACTACCTCAATTTGACAATGAAAGCATTCAATGGGCTCAATCCCAAGATCCTATGATTCAGCCAGCACTTGATGCCTTGTGTGCCGGGAAAGATATGTCTAAGTTACGTTCCACTGACTTGCAAACTGATTTATTGTTTAAAGAAGGCCCTAGATTGAAGTTGCTCAATCAGGTGTTGTATAGAGAGACAGTAGATCATAGTGGCAAAGTAGACAAGCAACAATTGGTCCTGTCCACGGCCTTTAAAGATTTGGTACTGAGGTCCCTCCACAATCACATGGGGCACCTCGATATTGACAGAAACCTTGACCTGGTATGATCTCGCTTCTACTGGCACAAAATGGGGGCTGATGTTGAGCACCATGTAAACACTTGTAGTCGCTGCCTGCAAAGAAAAGCCCTGCCTCAGAAGGATGCTCCCCTTGTTAATATTACTACCAGCACCCCCATGGAACTAGTCTGCATAGACTTCTTGTGTTTAGAACCTGATCAGCGAAACACTGTCAATGTGTTAGTGGTTATGGATCATTTCACACGGTATGCACAAGCTTTTCCCACCAAAGATCAAAAGCCATCTACCATGGCCAAGGTGCTAGTGGAAAATGTCTTCGTCCACTATGGTGCCCCCCAGCAGATTCATTCCGATCAAGGCAGAGACCTTCAGAGTCGACTAATCAAAGAAATGCTCTCTGTATGGGGACTGCGAAAGTCAAGAACCACCCCCTATCACCCGCAGGGAGACTCTCAACCAGAACATTTTAACCGCACCCTTCTAGACATGCTGGGCACCCTCCACCCAAAAGACAAGCATAAATTGAGCCAGCAGATTAGCACCTTGGTACATGCATACAATAGCACGAAAAATGATCCTACTGCCTCATGTTTGGGAGAGAGGCCTGGCTGCCAGTTGATGTCTGTTTTGGGGTCTCTCCAGATGGGGTCTGAGGCGAAAACTACTTGCAATATGTACAAAAACAGAAAGCTCAAATGAACCATGCCTATCAACTGGCCCAGACAATGGCCGCCAAGAGAAATCTAGCCAACAAAGAGAGGCATGATAAAAAAGTAAAGGCTCAAGAGCTTCGACCTGGAGACCGTGTGTTGTTACACAATTTGGGACTGCATGGTAAACACACAAAATTGCTGATCAGTGGCACCATCTTCCCCATGTAGCAGTTGGAAAGTTGGATGATTTACCTGTGTACAAGGTGCACCCAGAGAACAATTCCAAAGAGGTCAAGACCATGCACCGTAACCACTTGCTTCCTATCGGCCAAGTCATGATTGAGACTGAACCCCGAGAAATTAAGCCCCCTGGGCTGCTGACTCATGCTGCTGCAAGAAAGAGACAGATTCAGCCTACCCCAGTGGTCACAGATTTAAGGTTTCCTCTGCAGTAGGCCCAGAATGATAGTGACTGTCGGTCCACATCTGACAAAAGGGAATACGATCATGCCTATTACCCCTCTTATGAACTGAGTCAGCTGTTTTGAGGTAACCCCCGATAAATTGTGGGGATGAAGCTATGCCTTCTGGACTGTCTTACCCCCCAGCTTCATCCTTCGAGCCAATGCTCCCAGAAAGTGAAGTGCAAAGTATCACGTCTGAAGATGTTGAGTTTCTGTATATTGTGGAACTGTATGATTTTCCTGAAGAAGGGGCTGAGGGTTTGAGTCTTTCTGGTGACATACCAGAACTTGAAGAACACTATGAAAGTGCTGACTACCTCCCTTCAGCGCCTCAAAGCTTAATTGTGCCTGAGCCTTCGCAAAATGAGTCAAGTGTTGTAGAAACAGAGCCTGCAGAGCAAGGCGCCAACAGTGCCTCAAGTTTGGACATTCCCACCCAGGCAGAGGCACCCCTCTCAAGTGACGAGAGTCCCCAAACCAGTGCTGAGAGTACAGAGATTGTAGTCGTCCCCCTCAGAAAGACTGGCCGAGCTGTCAAGCCAGTAGTACACCTCAGTTATGATTCTCCTGGGAGGCCAGTGGATTTGCCTCTCAATGTGGTGCACAGAGGTGTTTATGTCTCACCAAGCTCACTGCCCAAATTGAGCTTGACAGCCAATTCCAGGTTACTTGTCTTTCCCTCTCACCATGGTGCCCCTGCCCCCATCTAGCCCCAAGTTAGCTGATAGGGAAGGGCCCCCTCTTGCATTGTTTAAGGTCCATGAAGTTATTACCTGATTCTGTATAGTAAGGTTCAGTTTACCTGTGGGAAATATGCACAATGTGTTGTCAGAATGGATATAATATCATGAAGTGTAGTGAATATGTATAGTAAAGTAATAAGTTTATGTTAACTGATGCATGATGGTACAGACTTAACATGGATGCCAAGTTTTCTCCAGGCAGGGAAGGGTGTAACCCACCTACAAATGGGGGTTCTCGAAAAGTCTTCCTCGAGCTTTCCTAAATGCTCACTGCCAGGCTGGTGTCCTGCATTTTAGCAGTTTAAATGTGATTGCCAGAGAGTGCCTGTATAGCCTGGTCTGTGTACTGTCTCTTTAAGAGCTGCCTGGATTGCAGTCATAAGTAATTTGAGAGGGAGCTCTGTTGAAAGATGTAACTATTTGCTAAAAATCATTTAGAATGATAATGATAATGTAGTTTGTCTAACCTGCCTTCTTTGCAGCAAGGACTGTTTTGTTTATCTCCACTATCTCGGTCCTGGACTGCAAACTGTACCAATCAGAACTGATGGGACCTAAAATGGAGTCTGACTACAGGAGCTGTATGGAGTCAAAATCTGTCGGAATTGTAGTTTTGGGCTTTTTGCACCTGAAGGGGGAGCCTTTGTTGTAAGTGACAGGAGGATCAGCAAACTGAACCTTTTGGATCTTGGGGAATTTTCCAGGCTGCTGCAGCTAGTTTCAGTTTTGAGCTGAGAAGTGAAGAAGTAACAGCTCAAGTGATTTTGAGCAGCAGTTCTGTGTAATAAAAGACTCCATCTCAGAGGTACTCCCGCCAAAAGAGGGAGTACCACAGAGGTCGATACTTGGTCCCCTACTCTTTTCCCTCTTCACAAATGAACTGAGCCTCCACTGTGGGGGGAGTAAGGTGGTCCAGTATGCTGATGATGCCGTCATCTACCGTCCCTCCACTATTTATTTATTTATTGAAATTTGTTGACCGGGTAGACCCACTGAGACAACAAAGTCCCTTTTTCAGGGGTGACCCGGAATTAATTACAGATAAGAGACACAAGAGCATACAATAGACAAAAGTAGTGCAGTTAATTGCATAGGTACATACATAGGTAGTATTACAGAAAAAAACAGAGAACAGGTAGTATTAGAAACAGTACAAAAACAGGTCAAGACTATGGAGTGTAAGGGGCACCAGCAATTCAAGTGCAACAGCACTGATTGACTACCATTAAGTGAGATTTTAGGGCCATTTTGAATGAGTACAGAGTAGAGCAGTTAGCCACGGCTGCAGGTAGACTGTTCCAGAGTGACGGGGCAGAAATGGCAAAGGACCTGTCACCAGCTTGGGTTCGAGTCCTGGGGACTTCCAGGGCAGGATGGGCAGTTGACCTCAGGTCACGTTTAGCTGATTTGTATAGGAGAAGTCCATTTAGGCTTGGAGGAGCCGGAAGCTTGGCTGTTATGAAGGTCAGGCAGAGTGTAGGGAATGCAAGCCTGGCCTCAAGTGATGGCCAGTTCAAAGAGAAGAGGACATTGCAGTGGTGATCACGGAGGTGGGCAGAGGCTGCAAAGTGGGCAATTTTATGATAGAGGACTCTGAGTTTGTTGAGATCCAAGCCCCGAAGCGGTGGAAGTGTGGGAGCACCATAGAGAAGCACTGGGAGAATGGTACCAGTGGTGATAGCCATATGGGCTTCCCTGGAGAGGAATCCTCCAAGTCTATATAAGAGGCCAATTCTTTGATGGAGGATTTTGGTGGTAGCCTCAATGTGCAGGCTCAGGGTTAGCTCCTGATCCAGGTGCACTACAAGATATTTTGTGGATGAGCAAATCTCAAGTAGAGTCCCGCTGGCCAAGAAGATCTGTAGGAGGTTTGATCTATTGGCTCCTAACCACTTGGAACCGAAAAGTATGGCCTTGGATTTCTTGAGGTTAAGGACTAGTTTCATGTCCACTAGTCACTTTTCCACCTCTCTGAAGTCCTTATTGAGGTTCTGGCCTAGTTGACATAAGTCCTTTGAACTCCTATAGATAATGGCATCGTCTGCATACAGTTGGATGTTGGCCCCACCACAGTGCTTTGGCATGCTATTGATGAAAATAGTAAATAGCAGGGGTCCAAGGATGGAACCTTGGGGGACTCCTTGGTGCACTGGCTTAATTGTAGAAGGTGTGCCCTTCCATTTTACCAGCTGCTGCCTTCCACAGAGGTAATGATGAAACCAGGAGGAGGCAAGTGGATCAAGTCCAAGGTGCTGAAGACAGGAAACAAGGAGATCGTGGTTCACCAAATCGAAGGTTTTCGTAAGATCCAGGAATAGGGCACCAGTGGCTAGACCTTGATCCATAGCCCCAAGTAAATCTGAGGTGAACTTGACTAGGGCAGTGTCAGTGCCACGGTTTTTCCTGAAACCATGTTGCACCTCTGTAAGCAGATTATGAGTTTCAAGGTAATCAAGAATCTGTCTATGCACCAGTTTTTCCTGCATTTTCACAAGCACACTGAGGATTGATATAGGACGGTAGCTTTCCATTTGGCCTTTATCACCACCTTTGTGAATGGGGATAACGGTGGCCATTTTCCATTTGGTGGGGAATTGCCCGAGGAGGAGGGATTTGTTAAACAGGTCCCTTAGTGGAGCCGCAATAATCGGGGCAGCTATTTTCAGAAATTTAGGCTCGATTATCGAACCCAGGAGTGGCATCTGGTTTGATGGTGTTTAGAAGGGTGAGGACGTCCTTCCGTGTAACCAGGTGGAAGTGGAAGTTGGGGACAGTGTGGGTGGGAAAGTGAGAGAAATTAGTGTTGCTAGGTGAGGGATCAGTATATCTATCAAGGTCAGTGAAGAAATTATTAAAAGCATTGGCTAACTCCACCGGATCAGACATTAGGTTGCCTTCAACTGCGATGCTCTGGGGGGCTTCAGGTGAGCGCCCCTTCAGGAGGCAATTTATTTGAGACCAGAACTTTTTTGGGTTTGCCAGGTTAGATGTTTGGAGTTGTCTAATGTAGGCACTTTTAGCATGTTTAAGCTCTTTCTTGCAGCTGTTGCGCAGAGTTCTGTATAATTGCCAATCAGCGTGAACTCCTGAGCATTTGTAGTTGCCCCATGCCTTGTCTCTGAGCTTCATTTGTTTTCTCCTATTCTGATCCAGCCAGTATGCACATTTGCCACTGACTCTCCATTGTTTAAATGGGGCATGCTTATTAAGTACACTTAGGAAGTTGTGGACAAAGTAATCGAGAGCAACATCAATGTTATCAAGATTATTAAGGTCCCCCCAGTGTACCCCTCTCAGATCCCGAAGAAAGTAATTGGGAACAAATCTTGACAGGTCCTGGGCTAGCACAATCCTCGGAGGAACATTTGGCAAGTTACTCCTCCAGATGCAAAGGATGGGAGCATGGTCGCTGAGAGAGTCAGGCATCAGGACAGCTGCTCTGCATCTGTCTGGATGGTTAACCAGTATTCAATCTAGAAGAGTATGGTTTCCAGTCTTAGTGTTCGGCCTTGTAGGTTCACTAATAACTTGCGTAAGGGACATATCAGATAGCGAGGATTTGCTAAATGCATTGCTTAGCCCGTTTAAATTAAAGTCACCCATGAGAATAAGTTCCCCCACAGGGTTACTGGCCAGTTGTCTAGTGAGGAACTCCAGTTCACTTTTAGCCATCTTGGGTGGGTTGTAGGTGCATCCAATGGTTATGGATTTGGTCCCACCCAGAGTGAGCTTAATTAGAGGACACTCTGAATCCCTACTATCCCACCAAGATGGACTGATATTAAGGGCGTTAAGTGAGTTCCGTACATAAATAACCACTCCTCCTCCTTTTCTGTAATTTCTGTCTTTCCAGAAAACAGTGTATCCAGAGATGTCTATCTCATGAGTGTGTATGTAGGGTTTGAGCCATGTTTCTGTGACTCCAATCACATCAGAGGAGTAGAGATCAACCCTGACCTCTGCACCCTGCTCCAAGATGACCTGAACACCCTTAAGAACTGGTTCGTCAATAACGGATTGGTACTTAACATGGATAAGACCAAGGCCATGCTGTTTGGTCCAAAATCCCTGGAACGTGATAGAACACAACACCTACACATCACTTCCACATCATGTGCTAGACTAGAGGTAGTTAAGTCTCTAAAATACCTCGACCTTACTCTGGACCAAGGCCTCACCCTTAAGAACCATGTTGACCAAATTATAAAAACCTTACATGGGAAACTAGGCACCCTCTACAGGCTGAAAAAACAGCTAATCCCAGAAGCCCGGGTCTGCATCGCCTCCAGGGTCCTCCTTCCGACAATCATCTATGCAGCCCCAGTACTACAGGGGGTAGCAAGGACTGAGATGAATAGACTACAGGCCCTGTGTAAAAAGGTGGTTAGGTTCGCCGCCCAGGTAAACCCCAGAAATCACCACTGTGACACGCAATCGCAACTGAACTGGCCCTCACTGGAAGCCCGACTCCAGTACCCTCTATTATGCCAAACCTTCAAATTAATCAGCCAATCCCCCCCTCCCAGCCTATCTGGACTCATTGTGAAAAAGACCAACCCCCGATCCCTTCACTCAACCAATCACACTTTCCTCGCAGTCCCCAGAGTGAGAACCAAGGTGGCAGGCAAGTCCTTCGCTTACACTGCACCTACCCTATGGAACTCCCTCCCTCCTGGGGTGCAGGGAGCACCGTCAATCAAAAGCTTCCACACCAGGCTCAAGACTCACCTGATCACAACCTCCATCTGCCGCTGCTAGGCTCCAGGGTCCTCCTTATGGCCATCTGAAGACCATTGCCCAACATCTACCACCTTGCATAAACCGCACTCCTCTTACAAAACTGCACTAAAAAAGTAGATGCTCACCCATCTCTAACATCCCGCTTCAACTTACCCACCATCCCAACCCCAATACCCAACACAAATGCAGGCTGATCTCAGTATATTTAATCCAGTTGTCTGTATATTACCGTATAGTCTGTATCATACTGTATAATTTGTCTTCTCTACTGTGCTAGCAGGCCTTTCTCTGCATATGTAATCAGTTGTCTGTCCATCACTGTATAACCTGCATCTTATCTGACTATTGTCACTGTTACTGTGTTGTTACCTTTGCTATGTAATCCTGGGTCGCCCCTGAAAAAGGGACCTCCGGGGCCCAGTGGGCTTACCCGGTCACCAAATTTAATAATAAATAAATAAATAATTTACATGGGAGAACTGTGAAAGGGCTGAGTTTTGGCCTGCTTGTCTGCCTGCTGTCCCTGAGAGGGAAAATAGTTTATTCGGACTGAATCGGAGTTGTGAGAACTATTTAAGCCACTGGACTGTGACCAGACTTTAACCTGAAGAAGACCGAAGATTTGCTGAATGTGATCAGCCTGTCAGGATTTCCAGCTGTTTTTGAATCCCCGGTTTGTGCAGAGACTTTGCGATTGTGACCGGAGAGCAGTTTGCCTGGTACAGTAGAATCCTTTACATGCAAATGTGCTGTGTATTGAAAGTGGGTCGTGATTTGGTTCCCAACTGTGTGAACTGTGTTCTGCTTGCTGGCAGCTTTATCCAGCCTAATCAGACTGAACCCGCGTTCATCTCTATTTGGCCTGGGCCATGCCACGCTGGCCCTACCAGACTATCCCATTGCACAGAGAAAGCCACCGACAAGAGACCTGCCTGGGGATCAGCCCCCTGCTCCACACTTGAACAGGAATGACGTCTCGGTGAATCATATGGGCCCTGCTTCTCCTGGCACTCCAGATTAACCACCTGCTGTCTCGACTTTCATCCAGCCTGTGTCCAGTCTTGGGTAACATGAGTAATCATCAGGGTAGCTCCCTGCAACAACAGCCTAATCTAAAAGTGTGCCATCTGATTGTCTTGTTGTTTTCCTTTCATGAACTGAGCCCTCTGTCTCCGGATTATAAATAGTGTGTGTTGTACATGTTGTTTTCTTCCATCACAGGACCCCAACCAGCTGTAACGTTCCTGGCTAGCCCACCATTCTCCATTTGGGTACCCAGAGTGTGTGACTGTTTATTGACCCTGAAGTGCATGCATAGCTGTTTGACTGATAGAGCCTTTAAGCAAATTAACCTCATTACACCCTTCCCTTGTTCAAGCCCCTTAAATAAATCAGATCTAACTCTGTTTTGCATTTACCCTGACTGTGGTTCCAGTTTGTGCAAGAGTACTGTACTGCTGTTATTTGCAATGTATAATCTTGTTTTACAGGGCATCCCCAGGGCCGGGCCAGAGGAAATCCCTGGTGGTAAGTGCAAACAGTGTGGGTACTTGTGTGGTGTATCAGGGGTATTGTGAAAGTGATCATTGTGTATTGTTCCGGCCACTAGTAAGGGAAGAGGTGGGTTACAGTGTCCTGGAGGGCTGTGCCCAGGTTAGCTTGACCACTACCAACCCTGACCTCCGGATGGAGGCACCCGTTTCAGAACCCTGGCCCCTTAACCTGCTACTAGCCAAGCAGGCAGGGGTAGTAGTACTTGGAATAGCACCACCTAGAAGTTACACCAGTCACTTGATATGTGATTAGGATGTCATGGCATTGTCATTCTAGTTCTCATATTGCTTTGGTCAATTCAATGCTGGGGTCTCACCTGCTCACGTAGTGTGACTAAATTTGTAGATGGCATGAATATAACAGTGGTACAAGATACTGTGGAGGGAGAAAATAGATTATGGAGAATGTCAGATACACTTCAAAACTGGCTGTATAGATGGCAATTGAAATTCAGTATAGGCAAGTATAAAGTGTTGCATTTGAGTGTAAGAAACAAGGGGCAGAAATATACCTCAAACTGGGGAGAAAGAGGCCTGTAAAGACTTCTTAGGGTTCTTTTAGAAAGGAAATTGATGCCATCTCAATAGTGTGCTGCAGCAGTGAGTACAGATAACTGCATGCTGGAATGCATTTGAAAGGGAATAGCAAGTAGACCATGTGAAGTAAAATTACATCTTTATAGGGCACTGGAAGGGCTGCAATTGACATGCTTTGGTTAGCTATTGTGAAGACAGTGTAGATGCAGCATAATGCAGCAAAAACAGACCAGGGGATTACAGGTCTGCAGTTATGAGGGAAGATTTGAACAGCTGGGGATGTTTATTTAATTTTTAATTTTTTTATTTAACCAATTATTTTACCAGGTGAGACACACTAAGCTGAAGGCTTGTTTGCAGGTGCAACCTGGGAGCACGAGGAAGTTAAGTGACTTGCTCAGGGTCACACAGTATGCAGCTAGGGGGCTGTGGGATTCAAACCCAGGTCTCCAGATTTGCAGCTCAGAGCCTTAACCCACTGCGCCATACTGCCTCCAATATACTAGGGAAGTGAATAAAACAGAAGAATGAGGGGGATGTGACAGCAATGTTTAAAAGTTTAAAAGGATAACAGATATAAATAGCTGTTTTAATAAGACAGCAGGCCAAGGGATCATAGCCTTGATGTGGGGGGTGGCAGTGTTGAGGATATTACTTTTAAAAGGGAATGGACCTGGTACAGTTTAACCAATCCCCAGCAGTCAGGAATGACGAGGTTCTGCAGCTTGGGAGGGGGCCAGCCATTGTGAATTAAGGTAATAAAGGGATGTGAGACAATGGGCATGAAGACAGAGGGTACCCATAAGCACACTGACTCAATAACCTGAATGTTCTTTCAGTAATAGAGTCAAGCAGCAAGACAGATTTATTTAAGCATCAGCATCAGACTTCATCCTCCAGTGAACTTAACAGTGAGGTAATTCAATTCCAGAGAGATTGAGACCGATGACAAATAAATTTACATATTCATCTTCCACCCACACATACTACTATGGCTGATTAGAAGGCCAAAGAAACATAGAAATATAGAAATATAGACTTTGATGGCAGATAAGGACCACTTGGCCCACCCAGTCTGCCCATTTCCCTACCCACTGGATAAGCTGCTCCTAGTTTTACCAACAGCCTACTTCCTCTTACCTCCCACTAGAATTACCTTATGTCTAGTGACATACTTCTTCAGTCTATTTTGCATTCAACTCCAGCCCCCAACACAGTAGTCGGAGGATCTGTCGGCATCAAGCATATCTTTTTTTCCCAATTCAAAGTTTATTAACATTTTTCCATACAGAGGACAGCTCATCATAAATTGTACAGGGGAAAAAGCAGTGCTTAACAAACTGATAGATGTGTCCTCCCCCCACCAACCCCTCCCTCCCTCCACCTCCATCCCCCACAAATTTTGCACGGCAAAAGTATAGACAAAATAATAAAGTTTCCTAGAGATGAGCTTTGTCTCAGACAGGTTGTAGTGAGTAAAGAGCTTGCAAGGGGCACCAAATTTTATTAAATCTGGCAGTGTTGTTCTGGAGACTTGCAATCATTCTCTCTGACCTGAGATTAGCTAAGAGCTCTCTCAGCCATTCAGTATATGAAATATCCTCGCTGTCCTTCCAGTGTCTCAATATCAATTTTTTGACTGACATTGATATTAAAGCCTTATGGAACTTGCGGGCAATTACAAGAATTTCAGAGAAGTCTTCCAGTAGACAAACTTTAGCTGAAAACAAGTCATTGATACCTAAAAGTGGGTCTACTCTCTGTTTAATGTGTCCATAGAGGGGTTATCTTGGGGCAGGACCAGAAAATGTGAAGCAAGTTGCCTTCGTCCTGTGCACATGTTACGCAAGTAGAGGAAGGGGCAATACCATATTTGGCCAACTTTTGAGGTATGTAATATAAATTATGCAATATGTGGAATTGCATAAGATGAAGTCTATCCTGCATAATAAACTTGTGGCAGCCCTGCCATAAGATGGGCCAACTTATGTTTGCTTCTGGGAAAAGAGAAGCCTAAAAAATAGATGGACCAAAAGGTTCTGGATAAATCCAATCATACAAGACAGTGAATATCTTGGACACAGCATGCGGGAGCCCAGCCAGAGGAACCAACTCTGTTCTAAAAGCTGGGCCCTTAGACAGTAGGGGGGCTACCCTCATGGCTTTCACTAGCAGATGACATAACTGGAAGATTTAAAAAATATTGGAATTTGGGATACCTAACTTAGCTGAAAGTTCAAGTGATGAAAACCAGGGCATGTTTGCTTTGTTCAGAAAATATGAGAGAGTACAATCTTTTATCTGTGGAAGCCAGAGGGACAGGGAGAACCTTACCATCAATTTTAAAATTGGGATTACCCACTAGTGGCTGTGTCAAATCCAGACAATGACTATATTTCATGAAATTGCATAGCTGGAAATGCACTTTGATAGAAAGAGCTATTGGGGTAGAGCAGAGTTGCCTAGGAAGACATTTTATCTTTGTGTGGAAAAGTCCAAAAGGGGAAAGGCCATAATGTTGAATTTCAGCTGATTCTATTTTAAGCCAGAGTGGCATATAAAGGGACGGATGTCCGGGATCTTCTGAAGTAAGCCATCTGAGATATTTACTGGCATGGCTGGCCCAATAGTAGAAACCAACATGTGGGAGACGAAGGCCTCCCTTGATTTTGGGGGCAGCTAACTTGTAAAAGGTGAGACAAGGTCTTTTTCCACCCCAGATGAAATCAATAATAAGACTGGCACCTTCTTAAACCACAAAAGCAGAAGCCATAAATTCAAAAGATTGAGAGGGTAGAAAAGACAGGGAAAAACATTCATCTTAATCAGATTAATTTTGCCCCATAAAGAAAGTGGGAGAAGGGACCATCTTTTTAAATCTTGGGTAAGAGTCAACAATAGGGAGTCTATGTTTTTCTTCTGAGAAGTGTTGAACGTCTGGAGAGATCAGTTCCCAGGTATCTCAGAGATTCCCTTTCCCAGGACAATCCCAAGGTCATCATTTCCTGTTTCAGTACTTTATGATTAAGGGGGAATGTTACTGTCTTGTCCACATTCAATTTATAGTTAGGGTGATATATTTCTTAACAATCTCCAGCATGGGAGGGATTGATAATGCAGGATAGGAGAGCTGGAGTAAAAGATCATCAGCGTACAGAGGGCAGTGGACATGGCCTATCTGGACTTCAGCAAGGCCTTTGACACTGTGCCACATAGAAGACTATTACACAAACTGGGGAATATGGGTGTGGGCAGGACAGTAGTGTGGTGGGTAGGTAACTGGCTGGGTGGCAGGACACAGAGGGTGGTGGTAAATGGCTGTCACTCCACAGAGGGAAGAGTAACCAGTGGGGTACCACAGGGATCAGTGCTGGGACCGGTCCTATTCAACATCTTCATCAGTGACATTGCACAGGATCTAGAAGGCAGAATTTCACTGTTCACTGATGACACAAAGCTCTGTAACAGAGTAGACACACCAGGGTGTAGACAGAACGAGAGGACCTGCAGAAACTTGAAGAATGGTCAAGGGGTTTGACAGTTGAAATTCAATGCAAAAGTGCAAGATAATGCATATGGGGCACAAAAACCCTGGCACAATATATCAGTTGGGGGTGAGGATGCGCTGCACCAAGCAGGAAAGGGATCTTGGGGTTGTTATCTCTGATGACCTCAAGGTAGGAAACAGTGTGACAAGGCATCAGGTAAAGCAAATAGGATGCTGGGATGTATAGGCAGGGGCATCACCAGCAGGAAAAGGAGGTCATAATTCCGTTATACAAGACACTAGTGAGGCCACACCTGGTACAGTGTACAGTTCTGGAGACCATACCTACGTAAGGACATAGACAGGGTAGAGAAGGTTCAGAGGAGGGCAACAAAGATGGTGCATGGGTTGCATCACAAGTCCTATGAAGACAGGTTGAAGGAACTGAACATGTACTCCCTGGAGAGAGAGGAGGAGAGAGGGATATGATAGAGACATACAAGTATCTTACAGGGAGGAACAGGGTGCAGGAAAACACTATTTTTAAGCGAAAAGATGTTTCAGGACTAGAGGGCATGGGATGAAGTTGGAGGGAGGACGATTCAGAGGAAACATGAGAAAGAATTTCTTCACAGAGCAGGTGGTGGACAAGTGGAACACCCTGCCAGAGGAAGTGGTGGGGGCTGAAACAATCACGGATTTAAGAATGCATGGGTTAGACATAAAGGAATTCTAGAGGGCAGGGGTAAGGGGAAACAGACTTCTAGGAAAACAAACTGAACTTACAATCTCAAATGGGCAGACTAGGTGGGCCATAGGCCCTTATCTGCCGACACTGTCTATGTATCTATGTATCTATGTAGCGTAAGCCGAGACTTTGACTTCGTAGTCTTGCATAGTAATGCCTTGAATTCTGGGACAAGCAACAAGCCTACGTATAAGGGGCTCAAAGTATAAGTTAAAAAGAAGTGGGGACAAAGGGCAACCTTGTCTCGTGCCGGATTGTAAAGGAAATAAATCTGAAGCAACTCTGTTACACGACACCTGAGCTGAGGGGTATGTATAGAGTGTTCGGACCCACTTTTGAAATTCTAAGGGGAAGCCAAGAGCATGTAAGGTACAAAAAAGAAAATTCCAATCAGCTCTATTAAACGCCTTCTCGGCGTCTAGGGAGATGAGAGCAGCAGGAAATTTTACATCTCTGGACAATGAGAAGACATGAGCCAGACTGCGCAGGTGGTCAATTGAGGACCTACCCTTCATGAATCCAACCTGTTCCGGCCCTGTGAGATCAGCAAGAACCATATTGATACAATCAGCTAGTAATTTGGTCAGAATTTTGATGTCTTGAGTCAGAAGGGATATTGGTCTGTAACTAGTTTTACTAGATTGGGGGCTTTACCAGGTTTGGGTAGGAGTACAATCAAGGCTTCAAATAAGGTTTTATCAATATCAGAGCCAGAGAGAATTTGCAGGTATAGGAGGAGAAGCAGGAGAACCAATTGTTTTACATAAACGTTATAACAATTAGGAGAGAAGCCATCTGGTCCCAGGGTCTCCTCTGTGGGGAGATCCTGTATGATTCTAAAAATTTCCACTTGAGAGATAGGAGTACATAATGAAATTTGTTATGCTTCTGAGAGGAAAGGCAAATGAGATTCTGCAAGATACTTATCCAGGTATTCTAGGGAAGGTGAATTTGACATAGGACCATATAGTTGCTGATAGTATATATAAAACTCTGCCATAATATCAGCCGGAGTACTTTTCAAGGCACCATCAGATGACCGAATAGTAGCAATGAGTCTCGAGGAGTCTTGTTGTTTAACTCTTAGTGCAAGAAGGCGACCTGCTTTTTCACCTTGATCAGTATATTGAGGCATTGATTTTTAGAATTGTAAATTCTACCTTCTCGCTCAGAAGGTCTAAATAAGTATTGTTCAGCTTTATGAGCTCCTGCTTAATTTGCTCTGGGGTATTTGAGGACAATCTGGCCTCAGTAGCTCTGATTTAGGAAAGAAGACTTAATATCTGACTCTCTCACTTTCTTCCATTTGGAAGTTAGACCAATTAGCAAGGCCCTTTAAAGCACACCATTCTACGTCAGGTTTACCTGTAGAATTGTGATTGACAGATACAAACTGCGTGATATGGTCTGCGATATATTGTACTGTACCCAGATCTTTTAAGAGTTGGTTATTGACTTTCCACTGTCCCCCAGTTTTAGGAAGGAAAGAAAATGAAAGTTGACATGTAACAAGGGAATGATCAGAGGGGGGCCCTGGATGGATGGGCAAGTTTAAAACCCTCAGAAGTTGACCATATAAGATCAAGATATAATCAATTCTTGAGGAGGTCCCGTGAACCAGGGAGGTAAATGTGTAATGTCTATCAAAAGGATGAAAGACTTGCCAAACATCATATAAACCCACCTGGTTTACCATGTCCCTTGATGCCTTTTGGGCTGGAGAGAGACCTTTAAATGTACTATCCGTGCGGTCGATGTTCGGATCAAACGTTAAATTTAGGTCTCCGTCTAAAATCATTGGGATGGACAAGAAAGGAACTAGAGTATTAACCAGCTGCATAAAAAACCCAGGGAAGTCATTATTTGGACCATAAATGCTGCCTAACAAAATATCAGTAGTATATAGCTTCCCTTGAACAAATAAAAATCTACCGTGGGGGGCACCAATAACATTCACCGGGGAAAATAGCATGGATCATGCTATTAAGATCATGACCCCACAGTTTTGAGTACTTCCTTCAGTGGCAAATACTTGACCTATTTGTTGTCTTCTCAACTTTGGCGCTTCCGAAATCAGTAAGTGGGATTCTTGTATGAATGTAATATCTACCTTCAATAAATGTAAATGCTTCAGTATTTGGTATTGCTTCAACTTCTGCTGAGTTCCCTTGACATTCCAAGTGGAAAACACTGAATCCCTAGCCATATACCCAGAATATTTGTGAGTGCATGCCCCTCGGTGAGATGAAAAAAGTATCTGCCCATAATAGTATAGGCATCAAGCATGTCTTGGAAGGCTATATGCCCATTGGAAGACCATGG
The DNA here is from genome assembly GCA_016271365.2 of Neoceratodus forsteri. NCBI lineage: Eukaryota > Metazoa > Chordata > Ceratodontiformes > Ceratodontidae > Neoceratodus > Neoceratodus forsteri. Next base: position 807,342,467 of record CM057451.1, on the reverse strand, counting down.
ATCTGACCAAGCTCTAGCTCACCACCTTACACCTTCCCAACCCCATGAAGTGAATGCCCCACAACAGCACACATATGTAACCCCTAGGCGGTGCTAATCCTAGAGCTACTACCCCTGCCTTCCCTGGCCTAAACAAGGTTGAGAGGCCTGTGTTCCAAAACTCACTTTGAACTGGTTCTTTCCATAATGTTTCATAATGCGCAGTGCCTCCACCCAGAGTATCCCTTTTAAGTGGGCTAGCTGTTACCTGGTATAACCCCCTGGGATGTCATACCACCCACCATTACCTTTAGCCACCCCAACCCATGACCCAATAGCATTTCGCTACGTTTCAGACATTTCTGTATTTGAAGACTTTCTCTAATAATATGCTCATGGCAGCCATTTGCAACAACACTAACAATAATATTTATTTAGGGGCATAGGAGTTAGGAATAGGGAAATAGGAGGAATAGAGGTTATGCATTGATTATATTTACAAAATATACATTTGATTGGTTCGAAGTTGGTTTGTGCTGGTGAAAACCCTCCAGCTGGGTAGATACCAGATAAGCAGAAAAAAGGAATTACATTAGACAAACGGGAATGACACCCAGAGCCCTGGCTTTCTAGTTGCATACTGATAATCAGATGTTACACATTGCATTAACCCCCATCACTGGTACCAGTTCCCAGACTTGCATGAAACCCCCCCAATCTCACATTTTACCCTGGGTACCCAGTTACCAAAGTCCTGGATGGTTGCAGGCCTGGTGGACTTTGTAGCTGTGACGTTGGCCAGCTTTGATTTAAAAGAGAGGAAAGCATTTTTTAACTTTAAAGTATTTTAGCAAATAACAACTTTTTCACTTTAGCAGTAGAGCAGGGGTTGCCCTGTGGTCAGCAGTAGAGCAGGGGTTGCCCTGCAGTTAGCAGAATTAACAATTCAGGTGGAGGTAACCAGCTGGTTACATTGGTTGTATCTTGGATTGGTAATCCTGAATATTCAGCACATTCATACATTTGTCACATCCAGTACTTTTATATTTCATGACATAATCAGGTACAGTCAGAGAAAGGGAATGCCTTCCACCAGGGACCAGGAGGGCCACTCTGGTTCCATTAAACAAGGTAGAAAGCTATCAGTTCCAGGTTATATAGGACAGTCCGAATTAACTTTGGGGTCTCAGTCCATAAATGTGGCAGGGAGGCTAAGGCTGATGGCTCCATGGGACATCTCAACCAGATAGTTAGCACAAGTACATATCAGCACATTACTAGTTTGTCCTGGGTTCACTATAGGTACCCCCAGAACAGTCTCAGTCAGCAGACAGTTTTATAGTAGTGGTCCACCCCTGCTGGGCTAAGGTTATATGCAGCAGTAGGGTGCAGACCCAATGGACAGTCACAAATCAGCAGAAACAATTCAATAGAGGTCCACCCACACTGGGCTAAGGTTATACGCAACTGAACAGGGTGCAAACCAAAGAAAGATTTTCAATTGGACAGTTACTTGGACAAGGCTGTCCCAATTTGGTAAGATTGCTTTCTTTCTTGCACCAGGGGGGTACAAGAGTACTCACTTAGGCTTCTCACGGTCAGTCTTCCACAATGAAGGCTCCTGAGTGCTTCAGTTCTCTCACAGCTGAGGATTTTCAGCTCTCACAGATGCTTGATGTCATCTGGGTTCAGGTCCACATCTTTCCTCAAAGTAGAAGAGAGGGCTAGTACCTGGGGGGCATTCTGGCAACTCCCAAGCTAGCAGTAACTACATGAAACTAAATAACTTTAACTACTAAGATGGCAATTACCCCCTCCTGGATGGAGAGGATTAGCTGGTTCTCGAGGCTTGGATGCATGGCTGGGGCCAGAGGCATCACCCCCGTGGGGGTTCCCGCTCGAATCTTCCTCTTGATCTGACAAAATGCTGGAAAACACAATCTCTTATAGGGCTCTCCTGAGGATCCTGATTGGCTTAAGCTTTTGGGTGCATGGCCTCTGATTGGCTGGAGGGCCTGTCAATCAAGAAAATGAATTATGCATGAACCTCACTCGATGCACAGTTGATTTGCTGTTTTGGCACCTGAAATCATGTCTCTGCAGTTCGCCATGAGTACTTGGTGTTCACCCATGAGCTTTGGCTATTTTCCCACAAGTCCTGGCTTGGTTATCTTGGCTTTCCGATTGGTTGTGGCTGCTGATAATGGTAGCTACAAACACACAGTCTTTAAAAAGAATAGGTACAGTCCCAAACAAAGTCCTGGTGTAGCCAGAATAAAATGATAATTTGCCCAAATGCCCCAAAGTCCATTAGCCTTGAGTGTGTACTTGCTGTCGCTGCACGGGGTTGTCTGTTTGCTCAGTCTGTGAGCCTGTCACTACAGCTCTACCTATTGTAGCAGGCAGGCTGTCTCATCTGAGTCCCAATATACATCTGGTGCAGCCAGGATCAAAGCATTCATTTTTTTAAATCCCCTTCCCTTGTAGACATTTTCCCCCAAACATACATTGCAATGACTTTATTTATTTTTACTTTTCCTTTCCCTGTCAGTCGCAGCTGAGAACAAGCTGCCCCGAGGGCAGACACAGACCCACATGAAGATTCAAAGTGATTGGGGGTCTGACTCATTAATATTCATGAGCCCCGATCGAAAACACTTCATGGATCTCTTTCAGTGTTAAAAGAAGCAGATGCTCAGGGCCTGATCCATGGGTCACTGGGTCCCACTTAGCTGATGGGGGTCCAGGGACAAACGGAACACTTTTCAGAATGACCGCTATTCTAGTGGTCGAAAGATCAAAGGTGCCGATCATGCCTGTGCAATCCCCACTGCACCAAAGTGTATGTCTAAGTGGCGATCATGGTCTGAACGTCAAAAAGCCCCGCAGGGATGGATTTACACAGAGTTAATTACTGGGGCACCAGGGACACAGAAGGAACTCGGGCCAGGACCGGGGGGGGGGGGAATAAAAAAATGCAGGCAATTCCTGGAGGCACTTAGGGAGAACACAAATAGGAACTGCAAGGTGGCAGATAAGCCCCCAATTTGGCAGGGGGGGTTCCACTCTCCCATAGCAACGTACCTTGGTGTTCACACCAAGGGTGTGCCAAGCCTGGCACACTTACATAGAAACATAGAATTTGACGGCAGGTAAGGACCGCTTGGCCCACTCAGTCTGCCCATTTCCCTACCTACTGGATAAGCTGCAGATCCTAGTTAACCAGCAGCCTACTTCTTCTTACCCCCACCCCCCAGAATTGCCTTATGACTGTCCATGCATGCTTGATTCCACCACTGATTTTGACTCCACAACCTCCTCCGAAGGCCGCCCATGCATCCACAACCTCTCTGTGAAAAAATACTTCCTTTGAATTACCTCTGAGTCAGCTTCTCATCTTCAAATTGTGCCTTCTTGTTCTTGCACACCTTTTTGAAAGATGCTACCCTCTTGGACTTTGTTGATTCCTTGAGGTACTTGAAAGTTTCTATCATGTCCCCTCTCCCTCCTTTCCTTGAGGCTATACATATTAAGCTCCTTAAGTCTCTTTTTATATGTCTTCCAGTGCAGACCCTGCACCATTTTAGTTGCCCTCCTCTGGACAGCTTCCATCCTGTCTATGTCTTTGCAGAGATTGGGTCTCCAGAACTGCACGCAGTACTCCAGATGGGGTCTCACCAGCTGTCTGTACAGAGGGATAATAACTTCCTGTTTTCTACTGGTGATGCCTCTCCTATGCATCCCAGTATCCCCCAGCCTCCCTGCTGCCCTCTCACATTGCTTGCCCACCTTTAGGTCATCTGATATGACTACCCCAGGTCCCTTTCCATTTTTTGTTGTTGTTAGTATCTCACCCCATTGTGTACTCTTTCCTGGGTTTTTGTTTCCCAGGTGCATTACCTTGCACTTTTAGCATTGAATCTAAGCTGCCATACATTTGACCATTCCTCTAACCTTGTCAAGTCCTCTTCTCATCCTTTCCACCCACCCTGTGCATCAACTCTGTTACAAATCTTAGTGTCATCTGCAAGACATCTTTTCCTTCCAGTCCTTCCGTAATGTAAACATAAAGACATTGAAGAGGACGGTCCTAATACTAAACCCTGCAGTACCCACCAGTAACCCTCCTTTCTTCTGAGTGGACTCCATTTACTATTACTCTCTGTGTCCTATTCTCCAGCCAGTTCTTTACCCAGGCTGTCATCTTGGGACCCACTCCCAGACTGGCTAACTTGTATATTAATCTTTTGTGTGGGACTGTGTCAAATGCCTTGCTAAAGTCTAGGTAGGCCATGTCCACAGCCCCTCCCTGATCTACTACTTTGGTCATCCAGTCAAAGAAATCTATCAGATTTGTCTGGCATGACCTTCCCGCTGTGAATCCATGCTGCCTAGGGTCCTGTGCCCCTCTGGCCTCTAGATACTAGACAATTCTTTCCTTCAGAAGTGATTCCATCATTTTCTCTATCACTGAGGTTAAACTAACAGGTCTGTAGTTTCCTGCTTCTGCCTTGCTCCCACTTTTGTGAAGGGGAATCACATCTGCCCTCCTCCAGTCCTCAGGTACCACCCCATCCTCCCATGATTTGTTAAAAGAGTAGTCAGTGGTGTCACTAGTTCTATCCTTAGCTCTTTTAGAATTCTGGGATGAATCCCATCAGGCCCCATTGCTTTGTCCACCTTCAGTTTTAAGAGTTCTTTCAGAACCCTTTCTTTGTAAATGGGCTGGTATCAACTTCTGTATCCAGAGTGTTACTACTGTTTGTTTTATGTACCTCCCCTCTTCATTTGTAAATACTGAGCAAAATATTTGTTTAGTATCTCTGCCTTTTCACAGTCACCTCTGCCCACCCTCCCTCCCTTTATTAAGCCTCACTATCCTCCTTGGTCTTCCTTTACTCCCTATGTACCTATAAAGGTTTTATCCCCTTCTTAACTGAGATTGACTATCTTTTCTCGGTTTGGGCCTTTACTGTTCTGACTGCCTTCCCAGCCTCCTTTTGCTTTAACTGATACAGTTCTCTGTCCTGCTCCTTCTCGATTCCTTGTACTTCCTGAATGCTTTCTTTTTCTCTTGAACCTTCACTGCCACTTCCTTTGAGAACCATAGTGGTTTCTTACATTGTCTTGTTTTGTTTATTTGCTTCACACAAAGGCTCGTCACCTCTGTGATGGCAGTTTTTATTATTCTCCATTGTTTTTCCACCCCTCCTTTCTGCCCATTTGCTAATTCATTCCTTAGGCTCTCACCCATTTTGGCAAAGTCAGCTCTCCTAAAGTCCAGTACTTTTGTCTTTGTATGGCTTGACTCTATTGCTGTGTTTATTGTGAACCATACTGTTCGATGGTCGCTAGTTCCCAGATGGCTACCCACTTCAACATCTGTGATCCTCTCTCCATCTCCATTTGAGAGAATCAAGTCTAATATTGCTCCCTCTCGAGTGGGCTCCAGTACTAGTTGTCTAAGGCATGCCTGTAGGGCATCTAGAATAACTGCACTCTTAAGTGGCAGCTGCAACTGCACTCAGTTAACATCTTGCATATTCAGATCACCCATCAGCAATACCTCCCCTTTTTCTGCTATTCTAAGTATACTTTCTATCATTTCCCTGTCCATTTCCTCCCCCTGAAAAGGGAGTCTGTATACAACCCCTGTGCGTATTGTGGTGCCATTGCCTGTCTCCAAATTGACCCACAGTGCTTCTTCTCCTCCCTGTTTACCCTTTTGTTCTGTTGCTTTTATTCCCTCCCTTATGTAAAGAACTACTCCTCCTTCTCTTTTACCCTTCCTGTCCTTCTTGTAGACAGTGTATCCTGGTATGTTTATGTCCCAGTCATGGTTTTGTGTGTACCATGTTTCTGTGACTGCCACGATATCCAGATGTTCCTCCTCCATCAAGGCCACTAATTCAGGAAGCTTGTTACCCAGACTACGGGCATTGGTACTCATTGCTCTCCATTTTTTGATGGCTTTACCTTCTGTTGCAGCATCCCCCACTGACCATTCTACCTCGGTCTTTTTCTCATTTAGTACCCTATTTTGTAGGGAGAGGCTGGGATTTTCCTGCTGCTTGTCAGTGCCTCCCCCTTTGACTAGTTTAAAAGCTTGCAAATGAAGCATTTAAACTGATTGCTCAAAAGACTTGTTCCCTTCCTGGACAAATGCAGACCATCCTGCCAGTATAGGCTGGTGTCCCTCCAGGTGGAACCCCAGTCCCCAATGAAGCCAAACCCCTGTGCTCACTTGGGTACCATCTAAGCAATTTGCAAAAAAACACTAAACATTTCAAGCATTTTTGTCCTGTCTAGGCACATGGCTTCCTAGCTAGAATTGGTTACCATAATCATCCTATTCTAGACACATATTTTCTATTGTAGCAGCAAAAACATTTTTTATTAGCTGTAAACATTAATCGGTTGTTACATACTATGAGACCATTAGTAAAACAAGATTTTTAAGCTGAAAAAAAAAATCGGTGCAATTCCACTTTTGGTCACTATGGGGTGCCCCCCTACATATTGTCACTGAGCCAGCAGTGAACAAATGGCTTACAGCAGTTCTGGTGCCAAAACACATTTTTTAGCAGCAAGGCGGTGGCAGCCAGCTTAAGGATCCCAATACATACAAAACATGGGGGCCACGCTTGGTTTTGAGCATGGCTGACAGTACAATCCCAGCGGTGCCTCCGTTGTGTAACCCCTAGGTGGCACTACTCCTAGAGTTACTACCCTTGCCTTGCCTGGCCTAAACAAGGTTTAGGGACCTGGGTTCCCAAACCCACTTTAAGCTGGTTCTTTCCATAAGGTTTCAAAATGCCCAGTGCCTCCACCAAGAGTTTCTCTGTTAAGTGGGCTAGCTGTTACCTGGTACAATCCCCTGGGATGTCATACCACCCACTATTACCTTTAGCCACCCAACCCATGACCCAACAGCATTACTCCACATTTCAGGCATTTCTGTATTTAAAGACTCAGTCTAATAATATGATCATGACAACCATCTGTAAAAAACGGTAACAATATTTATTTAGGGGCATAGGAGTTAGGAATGGGGAAATAGGAGGAATAGAGGTTATGCATTGATTATATTTACAAAATATACATTTGATTGATTTGAAGTTGGTTTGTGCTGGCAAAAACCCTCCAGCTGGGTAGATATCAGATAAGTAGAAAAGAGAAATTACATTAGATCAACGGGAATGACACCCAGAGCCCTGGCTATCTAGCTGCATGCCGATAATCAGATGTTACACATTGCATTAACCCCCACCACTAGTACCAGTTCCCAGACTTGCATGAAACACCCCCAATCTCACATTTTACCCTGGGTACCCAGTTACCAAAATCCTGGATAGTTGAAGGCCTGGTAGACATTGTAGCTGTTGCATTGGCTGGCTTTGATTTAAAAGAGAGGAAAGCATTTTTTAACTTTAAAGCATTTTAGCAAACAACAACTTTTTTTAAATTGTTTAATTATAATATTTTTCAGATGAAAATTAATACAGAGGTACAGCAATTAATACATAGAGTGTACACATGATATAAATAAGTCGTCTAGACAATTCCCTAGGATAAAATCTATAGAAGTACAAATAATGACAGATGTCAGTGGTGATCAATGTCATATATAGAGGATTAATACAGGGTAAGAGTTCGTAAGAATGTCCATGATTCCTGTAAAGGAAAAAACTTGTCATTTGTATTAACAATTGAGTCTCTATACTAATTAGACTTTTCCTGGTTTCCTTCTCACACATATCAGAATGAGATCTCAAGGGACAAAAGAAGGGTTCAATTGTGATATATAAAATACCCATTTTCTCCATCTCAGTTCAAATAAACCCATCCTATCTACTGATCTAGCAATCAGTCATTCTAATATATAGATCTCTCGGAGCACCCCATGCCAATCTTGGAGGGTAGGGAGAGTCTCGCTGCCCCATCGCTTAGTAATAACTTTCTTGACTGCCAGAATATAGGTAAACAGCAAAGAGCCTCTCTGAATATGGAGGCTTTCCAGGGGGATAGATAGTAGTACCAATTCTGGTGTCAGGACAGCTTCCTCTCCAACCAATTTCACCAAGGCACGATACATTATGCCAAAAAACTCAGACCTAGGCAGGACCAAAAAATATGGGTATGACCTGCATATTGTTCCCCACGTTTTCTCCAACAATCAGCAGTGATTGTAGCAGTGAATTTGGAAAGTTTTACTGGAGGATAGAAGAATCTGCTACCAGTCTTTCATGCAAATTCCCGCCAGTAGGGGGCATTTAGGAGGCCAAAACATAGTTTAGTATATTTTTCCCAGTCATCTATTGAGACTGGCATGGTGAGCTCTCCATTCCAAGTCTCCAATATACCCCTAGTGGATTCTCTAAACAATTCCTGAAGACTCTTATAGAGTAACCCTATAAAGTGTGGCCAGATTTGTCCCTCTCTAGTGGTTATAGCGAGATATAAAAGTGAAGAGAGGGATTTAGGTAAAAAGCATATGGTTACAGCCCTCTGCCCTATTGATTCCTTGAGTCATGTATACCAGGGCATTGTTAGGGCTGGGCCTCTGGGGCTAGAGCCCTGAACATTTTGTCTGGTGCCTCAAACCTTTTCTGTACTGTGTGCTGCCTGCAACCCCCGTTTTTGTGCACTGCCCGTTGCCTCTGATTTTGTGACCATTTCTCCCCACATGCTCACCAGGTGGTCCAGAGCCCTGCTGCTGGACTGGTCTGTAAAATAAATTCCCTGTCTTGTTTAAAACTCATATGGGACTCTTAAACTCAGTGTGCCAAGATCCATAGCGGCCATGGAGCCTCTGTGCACATACGGGAGGGACGTCTGACTTGCCGGGGACGTCATCCTAAGTGAGCAGGAGAGAAGCTGCCTGCTGCCGCTACAGCTTGATTTGCCTGCAAGTGCATCTGTCCAGGCATCTGCTACAAGGGATTGCCTAAGACGTTGGTTGGTGGACCATGGTCAGGGTTCCAGACCAGCAGGCGAAAATCATCACCAGGAGGCAGGAATCAAATTCAGCCTGTGATCTGCGGTCTGCAGGATCGAACGCATCATCGCTGACCAACTCTCTGACTACCTTGACTAACACAACATCTTATGCTCACAACAACATGGCTTCAGAAAGGGGCATAGCACCACATCTGCACTCTTGGAACTAACTGGAGTCATCCACAGTTCACTGGACAATGGTCACCTAACTGGCTCTGTCTTCATAGATTTAACCAAAGCCTTCGAAACAGTTCATCACAGCCTGGTATTGGACCAGCTTTCAATTTCTGGCCTCGGTCCTGTCACCACAGCCTGGTTTAGAAGCTACCTGGAATACAGAATGCAAAGAGTGAAAATAGCCGATGTTCTCTCCAATGCCATGTCAGTCTACTCAGGAGTTCCCCAGGGCTCTGTCCTTGGCCCCCTCCTATTTTCACTCTTTCTAAATAAACTCCCACATCCTGTGGTGAACAATTAATTCTCTATGCTGATGATGCCATAATACACTCCTCCCATAAGGACCCAGTATCTCTGCAAAATAATCTCCAGCACGGTTTTGCCTTGGTGGAGGACTGGTTCAGCAAGAAGAGGCTCATCCTCAACTACTTGGGACTACCATCGAACAAGTTTAAACCTTTAAATATCTAGGGATCACACTAGACAGTAACCTCTCCTATGGGGCACACACCGATAACGTTGCTAAGGCTGCCAACATACATCTCGGCCTTTTCTACAGGCACAGGTCTTGCCTTACCCCAGCAGCTTAAGTATTGCAGTGCAAAGCTCCATTGTCTCCATTATAGACTATGACCTCATTATATATAGATCAGCTACGCCAACTGCCCTCAGACGCATTTCTATATCACTCAACAAAGCCTGCCGACTTACCACAGGATCCCATCGACTAACCCACACTTGTGATCTGTATGCACAAACTGGCTGGCTCCTACTCTCCAATAGCCTAAAATACCTAACCTGTACCATGGTTAGGAAGATATCCATGGGTCTCGCCCCTCCTGGGGTCCAATCTCTCCTCTGCGCAAGCAACAACCCCTGTGTCGTACAAGAGGCTCAGATTCTCAACTCCTGAAGGTCCCATACCACAGAACCTCCCTGGGTCAACAATAATTTGCCTACAGGGCCCCACGCTGGCTGAACAGCCTCACCACCAAGATCACCTCCGCTCCCTCACTAGGACTATTCAAAACAAGGCTCCAGCTTTACCTTGCTGCCTCAAGCACCTGTGACTGCCACACCTAGCTAGCCCTCTGTTACTGCCTCTTCTGTCCTGCAGTAACTTCCCAGCACTTACCACCTCCAATCCCACCCATTTCCACTCCCCCCCCCACTCCCCCTCCTATCCCCACTTACAGCACTTCTCTTCATGTTGACAATCGCTTCTGGCAGCTCAAACCTCCACTGTCCCTCTTACTGCCTGTACCCCCTCCTTACCCTTCCTGTTATAGCTATAAGTTAGTATTGTACATTCATTTAATGGTGTGTCTGTTCTGTATCTTCTGTATGAAACTGCATTTGCTCTGTTATGTACTGTTCTTTGTCTCTACGAGGAACCTTTGTAAAAGAGCTTTGGCTCAAAGGTAATTGTAATCCTAGAATTAAATAAATAAATAAATAAATAAATAAATAGTAATCCATAGTATGAAATGTTCGTTGAACATAGTCAGCAGTTTGCCTCATCTGGAGAAATCCATCCTGATCCGCATGAATCAAACCCGGCAGGACTGCTTCCAGCCTACTCGACCAAATTAACATGAAAGATTTATAGTCACTATTTAGGACCGAGATAGGTCTGAATGAATCTGGTGACAGTGGATCTTTTCCTGGTTTTAGGATACCTGAAATGGATGAATAGGACCATGGTGGGGGGGCAGTCCCCTTTGCACCTCCACAAAGGCCTGTTGCATTGGTTGAAGTAGTTTAGCCTGAAAAGTTTTGTTCCATTCAGCTCCAAACCCATCTAGACCAGGGCATTTTAAAGTTTGGGACTGACCAATGGCTAACTGAATTTCTCTAGTGGAGATGGGGCTCAACAGGGAGGCTTGCTGTGCTTCTGTCAATTTGGGGAAGGTAAGTGGGGCCAAAAACTGGCGAATCACATCTTCTGATGGAGGATTCCGGTCCGCATATAGTGCCTCATAATAATCCTGAAATGTTTTCATAATTTGTGATCCCTTATACTGAAGTATCCCATTTGAGAGTCTTTAATACCTGCTATAGTCGTTGACTGCCTGTAGGCCCTAGTTCTTTTGGCCAAATTTCTGGCATCCTTTGAGCCGCTCTCATAGTAAAACTTTTTTAAGGTATAAAAAGGCTAACTGTACCTTATAGTCCAATATCCTTTGAATTTCCGATTGTACTCTTCTTAGCTCCTCCTGGGGCACCCCCTCCCCTCTGGCACGTCTCTCCTGAAGATCCATGTCATCTGTAATTGTGTGTATCTAGATTCCCATTGCTTGTTCTTATGTATGCAATAAGGCAAAAAGGGGTATGTATAAAGCATATTTTACAGCATGGCCAAGGGCGTAGTAAGGCGCAAGGCCAACGGCCGAGTGACTTCAGCTGCTGTCCGTGCTGTAAAATATGGTTTACAAATACCCCTTAGTGCCTTATTGCACTTATAAAATTGACTTTTTTTTTTTTTACTTTTCACTATTGGAAAAAGCAAGTTTATATGGAGAAAAATAGATTTACTTTGTGCATTTGTGATAAAATAATCAATCCTCCCACTGCAAATGATGTCATTGTATTATCGCCTACTTTCTTCTTCCTGTTTTTTTTTTTTCTCTGTTGTTCCCCACATTCAAGATATGGAATGTTTATCATGGAATACATGGATTCCAAATTCTGCTCAGTTCCACTGGCAGAATGTTTCTCTCCCAACACACTGTACACACAGACAACAAAGGCCTTTATGAAATGGGTATCAAAATTGAGGCAATCTGATTGGGCAATACCTGTGTGATAATGTGTCTTACGCACAGGAAGAAGGACCAGCAGTGCCCTGTGGGCACTGATTCTAGTAAAGATGCCAGTTAGAATGTTGGCAAACTGAAAATCAGCCATCTTCTTTTCACCAACTGCGAGTGACATGCCAGGCTGTATTTTCAGTATGCCAACAAAAAAATGCAATAAATACATCTGACCTGCTGTTCAAATTGCCTCAGTATGTGAAATCTGTGGATGTAGCATGAAGGGAAAAGCTGCAATGTCTCTCACAGCCCACCCGCTTGGTAATGTATTAAAAAAAACCAAAATCAGAACAGCTGAGATCTCTCCACCAGCCCGGCCACTCGCTCCTTAAGATCCATCTTTGAATTTAATAAAAACACAAAGGTACAGCCGCAATGTCTCTCCCAGCCTGCCTGCTCATTCAACTATTAAAACACAAACAAAAAAAAAAAAACGAACAACCGTGATCTCACTAAAACGCTCACTGAATGTCTGTACCTGCCTGCCTGCACGCTCGCTCTGTCTCTCTACCAGCCCGCTCACTCTTAAAATTGTAAATTTAAATTATACATATAAAAAAAAAGCCAAACAGCTGGATTTCAATCTTTTTTTCCCCCTCTTCTCCATACAGCATGGGGGGGTGAATATTTAAAGTACAGAAGCCTTTCTGGGACAACATTCCTTCAGTGCAGAAAAAAACAAAACACAAGACACTTAGGCGGAGGAACTATTTTATTAAAAGTGATACCAACATAGGTGTTTTTTCCTAATTTAAATTGGAAATTTAACCTACTAAATGCGGTTTCACTAAAGATATCCATTTCATAAGCGCAATAAGCCCCTCCAGGGTGTGCATTAGACACTTTAACACACGGCTAGGAGGCTGGACGCACTCGGCCGGTGGCCTCGTGCCTCACTACGCCTCCTAGCCGTGTGTTAAAGTGTTTAACGCACACCCTGTCATGGCTTATTGCTTACTTGTTACAGCCAGAGACCCAGTTATCTCACTGTCAGGGCAAGAAGAAGAGAGTTCCCTGATAAGCAGTTACAGATAGAAGGGGGATATTTGACTGTCAGCAAAGAAACAGTTGTGGTGAAAACTATAAACAATACCTATTGTTTCTAATTTGTTTATGTATGTAAGGAGAGTGTGATAATCAGGGAAACAGCATTTAATTCATTTGTTTATTTTTTTATTTGTAAGCACTAGGTGGTGCTATCCCATGGGCTACTACCACTGCCTGCTTGGCTAGTAGCAGATTAAGGGGCCTGAGTTCTGAAACGGGTGCCTCCACCCGGAGGTCAGGGTTGGTAATGGTCAAGTTAACCTGGGCACAGCCCTCCGGGACACTGTAACCCCCCTCTTTCCCCTCTAGTGGCCTGAACACTGTGCAATAATCACTTTCACAATACCCCTGGTACACAACACAAGTGGCCACACTGTTTGCACTTACCACCAGGGCTGGTTCCTCTGGCTCGACCCTGTGGACCCCCTTTAAAAGAAGGTTATGCACAGCAAATAGCAACAGTATAGTACTTTAAGCACAAACTGTAACCACAGTGAGATTACATGCAGAAAAAGTTAGATCTGATTAATTCAGGGGACTTGAACAAGAAAGGGGCAAAATCAGGTTAATTAGCATAAAGGTTATATCAATCAAGCAGTTATGCATGCGCTTTGAGTCCCCCCACACAGTCCACCTCTGGGTACCCAGGTGGAGAATTGATGAGCTAGCCAGGACCGTTGCCCGTGGTTGCAACTGGTTGGGGCCTTGTGATGGAAAACACAACATGCACAGTACACAATAGTTGTAATCCGAAGCCAGAGGGCTCAGTTTGTAAAGGAAACGAACAACAAGGCAATCAGATGACACACTCAGATTAAGCTGTTGTTGCAGGGAGCTACCCTGGTATTTACTCACGATACCCAAGACTGGACACATGCTGGACAAAAATCAAGACTGCAGGTGGTTGATCTGAATTCCAGGAGAAGCAGGGCCCACACGAGTCACAGAGGAGTCATTCCTGTTCAAGCATGGAGCAGGGGGCTGGTCCCTAGACAGGTCTCTCGTCGATGGCTTCTCTGTGTAGTGGGTAGTCTGGCTGGGCCAGTCTGGCAAGGCCCAGACTGCATGGAGACAAATTCGAGTGCAGTCCAATTTGGGCTGGATAAAGCTTCCAGCAAGCAGAACACAGTTCACACAGTGGGGAACTAACTCACAACCCACTAGCAGCTCATAGCACATTTACATGTACGGGAATTCTACTGTACCAGGCAAAGCACTCTCTGGTCACAATTGCAAAGTCTCTGCACACACCAGGAGCTTAAGTGTAGCTGAAACTCCTGACAGGCCAAGCGCATTCAGCAGAATCTTCGGTCTTCTTCAGGTTGAGCCTGGCCCACTTCAGTAGCTTACTTTAGTCACACAACCTTGGATTTAGTCCAAAATAATCCTCTTCTCTCCCTCTCAGGAGCAGCAAGCAGACACACAGGCCAAACACTCAGCCTTTTCCCACTTTTCCCATGTGAATCCACTCAGGATTGCTGCTCCGAATTACTTCAGCTCCTTCTTCTTGAGCTTCCAGCTCAGAACTAACTGAAAACTGCAAGCAGCCTGGAACTTCCCCAAGATCCAAAAGATTTGGTTGGCTGATTTGGCTGTCAGTCACAACAAGAACTTCCCCTACAGTTGCAAAAAAGGCGCAATAAGTTCAAACTACAGTTCCTGCAGATTTTGAATTCAGACAGCTCCTGTAGTCTGGCTACATTTTAGGTCCCACCAGTACTGTTTGGTCCAATTTGCAGTTAGGACCAAGATAGTGGAGACAAACAAAACAGTCCTTGCTACAAAGGAAGCAGGTTAGACAAACTACATTGTCATTATCACTCTAAATTATTTTCAGTAAATAGTTACATCTTTCAACAGAACTCCCTCTCAGATTACTTAAACTGCAATCAAGCAGCTCTTAAAGAGATAGCACACAGAGGCTATACAGGCTCTGGTAATCACATTTAGACTGCTAAAACGCAGTACACCAGCCTGACAGTGAGCATTTAGGCAAGCTCAAGGAAGACTTTTTGGGAACCCCAATTTGTAAGGGGGCTACACCCTTCCTTGCCTGGGAAAACTTGGCATCTGCATCAAGTCTGTACCATCATAACATTGAAAATGCAACGTATACAAGATATTTATACCATTAGCATGCTAAACAAGTACTATCTAATTCATCAATTGGCATAACTTGTCACTTTACTATACATTTCATTGTACTCCACTATATCATTTCCATTCTGACAATACATTATGCATATTTCACTCAGGCAAACTGAACATTACTATACAGAATCATGAAATAACTTCTTGTACTCTGAACAATGCAAGAAAGGGACCTTCCCTATCATCTAACTTGGGGCTGGATGGGGTAGGGGCACCATGTTGAGAGGGCAGAACAAGTAACCTGAAATGGGCCATCAAGCTCAGTTTGGGCAGTGAGCTCTGAGAGACATAAAAACCTTTGTGGACTACATTGAGAGGCAAATCCACTGGCCTCCCGGGGAATTATAACTGAAGCACACTACTGGCTTGACAGCTCAGCCTGTCTTTCTGGGGTGAACAACCACAGTCTCTGTACTTTCAGCAACTGTCTTGGAGCTTTCATCACTTGTGAGGGGTGCCTCTGCGTAAAGGGGAATGTCCAAGCTGGGAGCACTATCATTCCCTTGTTCTGTAGTCTCTGTTTCTACAACACTTGGCTCATTTTGAAGACACTCTGGCACTGAAGAGGGGTTGTCAGCACTCTCATAGTGTTCCTTAAGTTCTGACATGTCACCAGAAAGACTCATGCCATCAGCCTCTTCTTCAGGCAAATCATACAGTTCCAAAATACACAAAGACTCAGCATCCTTAGATGTGATACTTTGCACTTCACCTTCAGGGAGCATTGGCTCCAAGGATGATGCCAAGGCATTAGGCAGTCCAGAAGGCCCAGCTTCATGCCCATAATTCAACATAGGATTTCCATGAAACAACTGACTCAGTTCATATGAGGGGTAATAGGCATTATCACACTCACTGTCATCTGAGTTAGACTGGCTGTCAGTATCATTCTGGGCCTGCTGCAGGGGAAGTCTTAAATCGGCAATCACGGGGGCAGGTTGACTCTGTTTTTTTCTTGCACTAGCATGAGTCACTGGTCCAGGGGAATCAATCTTGGTGGGTTCAGCCTCAATTATAACATGACCAATAGATAGCAAGTGGTTACGGTGCATGGTCTTGACAGCTTTGGAGTTATTCTCTGGGCTCACTTTGTACACTGGCAAATCATCCAACTTTCCAACTACAACATGGGGAAGATTGTGCTATCGATCAGCAATTTTGTGTTTACCATGCAATCCTAAATTTTGCAACAACACACGGTCTCCAGGCCTAAGCTCTTGAGCCTTACTTTTCTATCATGTCTCTCTTTGTTGGCTAGATTTCTTTTGGCGGCCATTGTCTGGGCCAGTTGATAGGCATGGTTCAATTGAGCTTTCAGTTTTTGTACATATTTCAGGTAATCTTCGGCTCTGACCCCATCGGGAGAAACCCCAAAATAGACATCAACAGGCAGCCGGGCCTCTCTCCCGAACATGAGGCGGTAGGGAGAGAACCCGGTAGCATCACTCTTCATGCAATTGTATGTGTGTACCAAGGTGCTAATCTGCTGGCTCCATTTATGCTTATCTTTTGGGTGGAGGGTGCCTAGCATATCTAGCAGGGTGCGGTTAAAGCATTCTGGTTGAGGATCCCCCTGCGGGTGATAAGGGGTGGTTCTTGACTTTTACACCCCCCATGGAGAGAGCATTTCATTGATTAGCCTACTCTCAAAGTCCCGGCCCTGATCAGAGTGAATTCGCTGGGGGGCCTCATAGTGGACGAAGAAATTTTCCACTAGCACTTTGGCCACGATAGATGCTTTTTGATCTTTGGTGGGAAAAGCTTGTGCATACCATGTGAAATGGTCCGTAACCACTAACATATTGCCAGTGTTTCGCTGATCATGCTCTAAACTCAAGAAGTCCATGCAGACTAGTTCCATTGGGGTGCTGGTAGTAATGCTGACAAGGGTGGCAGCCCTCTGAGGCAGGGCTTTTCTCTGCAGGCAGTGAATACAAGTCCTTACATGGTGCTCAACATTGGCCCCATCTTGGTCCAGTAGAATCGAGATCGTACTAGGTCAAGGGTCTGGTCGACACCGAGGTGGCCCATATGATTGTGGAGGGACCTCAGTACCAAATCTTTGAAGGCTGTGTGTAGGACCAATTGTTGCTTGTCTATTTGGCCACCCCGATCTACTGTCTCTCTATACAACAACTAATTAAGCAGCTTCAACCAGGGGCCTTCTTTAAACAATAACGTGGTTCGCAGATCAGAGGAACGCAACTTGAACACATCTTTTCCTGCATGAAGGGCATCAAGTGCTGGCTGAATCATAGGATCTTGGGTCTGAGCCCATTGAATGCTGTCATTGTCAAACTGAGGTAGTGCACTAATATCTAGAGCAGAAAAGTGGCAATACGCAGCCGGCATGCAGGTGTCAGAGGGGCCCAAGTAATCTGCTAAGCAGTCTGCTGTGTCTGTAGACATCTGTTCATTTCTATCAAACTTTTGGCACAATGCTCGGATATCAGGTTCAGACAGCCTGACCCAGTCGCTCTTGGAAATGGGCCTCCAGGATAAGGCGTCAGCATCAATATGATTCAGGCCTGGTCTGTATTCGACAGCATAATCATATGTTGACAATGCAGAAAGCCACCGGTGCCCTGTGGCGTCTAACTTAGTTGAAGTCTGTACGTAGGTCAATGGGTTTTTGTCAGTCCTCACCAATATTTTCGCCCCATAGAGGTAATCATGAAACTGGTCGACAATGGCCCATTTTAATACAAGGAACTCCAAATTGTGCACAGGATAGTTTCGCTCTGACGGGGTCAAGATCCTACTGGCGAATGTCACTGGTCTCAAACCATCCTCATGGTCTTGATACAGTACAGCTCCTAGACCCTGCAGACTGGCGTCAGTATGCAGCACATAGGGTTTGGTGGGATCAGCATAAGCAAGGATGGGAGCATGGGTGAGCTGGTATATGACTTTGTGGAAAGATGCTTCACAGTCAGGCATCCAACGCAACCTGAAAAGTTCACCTGGGTGGAAATATGCTTCATCTGGTTCTTTGATAGCCCCTTTTTTGTATTTTCGATTGGTAGGAGGGTAACCCTGGGTAAGATTCAAGAGTGGCCGAATCACTTTAGAATAGTCCTTTAAGACCTTTATGAATGGCGGTAGTAACCACAGAATCCCAGGAAGCATTGTAGTTCTTTCAAATTGTAGGGCTGGGGCCAAGTAGTCAAGGCTTCAACTTTACTAGGATCAGTCTCTATCCCCTCTGTAGACGCTATGTGCCCCACATACTTTACAGAGGTTTAGAAAAACTGGCACTTGTCAATGGATAGCTTTAGGCCGAAATCTTCCAGTCGGTCTAGTACTTTGAACAGTCAACTCTCATATTCCTCCAGGGAGCTCCCAAACACAATGACATCGACAAAGTACACCAGGCATTCCAGCAAATTCATGTCTCCCACCGCTCGTTCCATCAGTCGCTGGAAGGTGGCTGGGGCACTCGATATACCCTGTGGCATTCTCAAGAATTCATAGAACCCCAAAGGACAGATGAAGGCTGTCTTCTCATGGCCCTTTGGAGCCATTGGAATCTAGTAATATCAACTGCAAAAATCCAACACCGAGAACCATTTGCTCCCATTCAAAAAATCCAGAGCATCTTGTATACGGGGCATGGTGTATTGATCAGGGATGGTACAGCTGTTGAGGGTCCGATAATCCACACACATTCATACTGTTCCATTCTTCTTATGCATAGCCACTATGGGAGAAGCACATGGGCTCCTGGATTCTTGTATCACACCAACTGCGAGCATTTCCTGCAAGTGTCTTCTCACATCGTCTATGTCTGCAGGGGCTAGGCGTCGAGACCTCTCTCGAAATGGTCATTCATCGTGCAGGCGTATGTGATGCTCCTCACCCTGGACACATCCCACATCCCATTCCTTCAACGAAAACACTTGATCTCTCTGAGCAAGTTTCTGGCTAATTCTACTCTTCCATTCAGTTGGCAACAGGGAGTCTCCAAAAATCAAACAAGTCAGGAGTCACACTATCTATCTTGCCAGGGGGTTTGTTACTGGGCAACACTGCAGTGTCTGTGCAGTGTACCGTAGCTAGGGTGCATCCTCTGTTCACCCGGATCTCCCGATCAGACACATTATGAATCTGGACCATCACTCGTCATGCATAGGCATGAGCACGAGCTACTGTAGCAAGATGCTGGGCTTAACCAATAATCCTTCCGGCAACTTTCCATCGCCTGGCGCATCCAACATCAGTATTTTGTTCTTGATATGTTTGCGGAGGCGGACCTCCCTTTGAATGGTACATTGGGTGTTAGGGGCCAGTACCATTGAATTGGGATCCTTCTTCCACACAACCCCTACCGGTTCATCTTGGTCCACTCCCTTGGGGTTCTGTTGCAAATCATATGCCCTCTTGATCAGAGTGGGAATTCTTAGGGTCCTCCCAGTCCATCGCCCTTGTTTCTTGCAACAGAGTTGTGCCAGTCTCCCAGACATATGTGCACTGGTCCCAATTAACAGGGGTGCCCCATCATACAGTCCAGTAGGGGGGCACACTAAGGCCAGTGTCTCGACTTGCTCCTCTACACCAGTTACAGCTGCAGGAAATGACAACCAGAGGCGGACATATCCTAGGTAGGGATAAGACTTGTCACTCAGCCCCCACACATGTAGGCCTTCCAGGGATTGTAAGGACACAGCAGATAAGTGTTTGTCATACCAGTCCTTAAATACAGTGGTCACTTGCGACCCACTGTCCAGCACAGCCCGAATAGGAATACCATTCACAGCCACAGTAGTCTCCATTGAAGGGCCCACTATTTTGGACCAGTCTGGAGGGACAGCAGCAGGGGCCTGGACAGATGATTTAGCCACATAGGGATTTGAGTTACTACTTCTTAAACCCTCACTGCAGTCATTTTGGGCACTCCTCGACCACTGATTTGTTCTATGAAGCTCGCCTTGAAGCTTATATACAACTTTATCTAGGTCTTTTGTGGACCGGCATTCTCTCCTCATGTGCCCATCCTTCCCACAATTATGGCAAAATATGTTTTCTGGGATTTTGGGGTGGCCGTGGCATCACAGTGGGAGCTGGGGTGGTGGTACAACCAACTGAAGACCTTGGTGCCATCTCTGTCTGCTGTGTGGTGAGCATTTGGAGACATCTCGTCAATTCTCTTACTTACTGTACATAGTCAATACATCGAGTTTTGAGCTGCTGTCAGCAAGAGATGCCTGGGTGGACACCCTCACCCCCATAGCAGATGCAGTTGGATAAGGGTCGGTGCCTGTACTTGCAAGAGTGGCATTCATAAAGAGACTGTTTTTTGTTTCCCTGAACTCCCTCAGAAGTTCATCCCATGGTGGCCCACCCTCATTGGTCCCCACTTCAGAAGGGCCTTCCGATGTCATGATCACTTGGGCTGCACTCACCCTAGAATTACAATCCCCCTCTTCATCTTCAACCTCTCAGAGTTCTTTTATCAAGTCACAATAGTCCGGTGGGTTACCCCTTCTATCTGGGAGCCTTAATTGAAGGAGCTGCAATTTAGAATGCTTTGCATGTTGCAGTATGTGCCCCAACCTCACATGGTGTAAGTCACTGGTGGCTACCCCACCTTTTTGGTAAGCCTTCTGCAGCGCTCTTTCCAGATGAGTAACATATGCAGACCAACTTTCCCCTGGCCATTGTTTTGTACCTCAAAATTTCCACATCAAGTTCTCCCCTGACTCAATGCTCCTACAATTGCCTTAGAGTGCGGATAGGTACTTCTGGGCAGATGCATCAGGGTTTGTGTACCTCAGAAATTTAATGGCCTCTGGGGTGGGACCTCTCAAACTTTCTATGATCCTTTTCCATTTCTCAGCCTCTGCACACTGCCATTCAGGTACCAAAGGGGCAACACAATCTATCCAGGTCTCCCAATCATCCTCCCCTTGGGGGGATGGGGAGGGTGCTGGAGAAGATTCTCAACCTTTGGTAAGTGTCGTGACTAATGGTAGATACAGACATAGGAACCAGCACTGGCATGGGCACAGAAGGAGGGGCAATATCAGGTACTGGAGCTTGCAGGGGTGTTGGGGGAGGAACATTCCCAGGTGGCAGGAATAGTTTCTTTAAGTCCTCCACAGTTTTCTCTTCTTCCAGCAACAACTTAGCAAATTTCTCCTCAAAAGTCTCAGATAGTGGAGGGGCTCATTCTTCCAGGGGTCTTTACTGTCTTTAGTTATCACTCTCCAGGCAGTGAGGGCTCCTTCATGGGGTGATGGTCCATGGCACTTTAGAACTGTCTACTGGGTCCTTACACTTTACTAATGCCATGAAACTTTGGGCGAGCAGATTAGCCTCTAGACCCACCACCACAGGGTTTTGTAAACATTTAACCTTGGAAAGTACTCCCTCTACAGTGTCTTTATTGGTACCTAGAGGAATATCCAGGATAAGTATAGCATTTTGGGGGTCGATCTTCTGCCCAGTAAACCACCCCACCAACTGGTGTACAGCAACTTCTGTTGGGATAGCCATTTATTTTTAACAGTAATTCACAAATTTGGCCACTAGGGGACGCTAATCTCAGTGGTGCCTCCAAGATGTAACCCCTAGGTGGTGCTATCCCAAGGGCTACTACCCCTGCCTGCTTGGCTATAACAGGTTAAGGGGCCTGAGTTCTGAAACGGGTGCCTCCACCCTGAGGTCAGGGTTGGTAATGGTCAAGCTAACCTGGGCACTGCCTCTGGGACACTGTAACCCCCTTCTTTCCCCTCCAGTGGCCTGAACACTGAACAATAATCACTTTCACAATACCCCTGGTACGCCACACAAGTGGCCACACTGTTTGCACTTACCACCAGGGCTGGTTCCTCTGGCTCAACCCTGGGGACCCCCTGTATAACAAGGTTATGCATAGCAAATAGCAACAGTACAGTACTGTGAGCACAAACTGGAACCACAGTCAGATTACATGCAGAAAATTTAGATCTGATTTATTCAGGGGACTTGAACAAGGGAGGGGCAAAATCAGGTTAATTAGCTTAAAGGTTATATCAATCAAGCAGTTATGCATGCGCTTTGAGTCCCCCCCACACAGTCCACCTCTGGGTACCCAGGTGGAGAATAGATGAGCTAGCCAGGACCGTTGCTCATGGTTGCAGCTGGTTGGGGCCCTGTGATGGAAAACACAACATACACAGTACACAATATTTGTAATCCGGACCCAGAGGGCTCAGTTCGTAAAGGAAACGAAACAACAAGACAATCAGATGACACACTCAGATTAAGCTGTTGCTGCAGAGAGCTACCCTGGTATTTACTCATGATACCCAAGACTGGACACAGGCTGGATGAAAATCGAGACTGCAGGTGGTTGATATGGAATGCCAGAAGCAGGGCCCACACGAGTCATGCAGGTGTCATTCCTGTTTAAGCGTGGAGCAGGGGGCTGGTCCCCAGGCAGGTCTCTCATCAATGGCTTCTCTGTGCAGTGGGTAGTCTGGCTGAGCCAGTCTGGCAAGGCCCAGACTGCATGGAGACAAATTCGGGTGCAGTCCGTTTTGGGCTGGATACAGCTTCCAGCAAGCAGAACACAGTTCACACAGTGGGGAACTAATTCACAACCCACTAGCAGCTCATAGCACATATTCATGTACGGAAATTCTACTGTACCCGGCAAAGCGCTCCCCAGTCACAATCGGAAAGTCTCTGCACACACCGGAAGCTTAGGGGTAGCTGGAACTCCTGACAGGCTGATCACATTCAGCAGAATCTTCGGTCTTCTTCAGGTTGAGCCTGGCCCACTTCAGTAGATTACTTTAGTCACACAAACTTGGATTTAGTTCAAAATAATTCTCTTCTCTCCCTCTCAGGAACAGCAGGCAGGCATACAGGCCAAACACTCAGCCTTTTCCCAGTTCTTCCATTCGAATCCACTCAGGATTGCTGCTCAGAATTACTTCAGCTCCTTCTTCTTGAGCTTCCAGCTCAGCCCTAACTGAAAACTGCAAGCAGCCTGGGACTTCCCCAAGATCCAAAAGATTTGGTTGGTTGATTTGGCTGTCAGTCAAAGCAAGAGCTCCACCTTCAGTTGCAAAAAAGGCACAAAAAGTTAAAACTACAGTTCCTACAGATTTTGAATTCAGACAGCTCCTGTAGTCCGGCTACATTTTAGGTCCCAGTTGAAATTTTTTTTACAGTGTAAAGGTAGCAGCCATGTTTGTGGTGAAAGATCAGCTCTGGCAGTAGAGGGCTAACTGAAATGCCCGTGTTCCAGATGCCCATTGATCTGTGTTGCAGACTCTTCACTACTGAGCAGTCCTTTTTTTAACCCATGTGTAAACCATATTTTATACATAAATAAGTGCCAATCAGATTACATTATTTCACCCTGCCATTTTATAAGGGAGGAATAAGATGTAATTTCTCCATGCAACACCGCTTTAAGTGTATCCCAAATAATAGTAGCAGGCATATCAGGGTTAGCATTTTCATTTAAGAGCTGAGTAATCTGATCCCCCATTTTATTTTTAAATTCTGTATCTTTAAGTAAAGCCAAATTCAGCTGCCAGAGGGAAGTTTTTCATGTGTTACCTAAATCTACCTTCAACAGAAGTGGGACATGGTCCGAAAGCTGTCTTGCTGCCAGAGAAATATCCTGTACTCTCTCTAAGTGCTCTGTGGAAATGAAAAAATAATCAATTCTGGAGAAGGAGTGATGCCTAGGGAAGAAATAAATGTATTCTTCTGATGAGGGAAATAAATAACGCCAGATATCTGTGAGGCCTAATCATGGGATTTGTGCTTTAAGAAGTTTCTGGATAGGGGTAATCCTATGAGCGCTTGGGGCTGATGAATCCAAACGGGGGGAAACAGTAATATTAAAATCACTTCCTACCAACATGATACCTTTCTGTATCTCCAGAAGCCTGTTCATAAAGTGCCTAAGTAATGGGGGCACCTGATGGAAGTTATTCACTTGCCAGCGTGACCTCAGTCTCAAACATACTGCCCGGTACTATTACAAAATGCCCATTCTGATCAGAGCATTCCCTCTCCACCTTGAACGGGTGGATGAGGGAACCAACATTGCTACCTGCCTACATTTCCCTGTAGTACTGGAAGAAGAGAAAACTGTATGTCTGCCTCCCATTGCCAGCTTAGCATGTTCGGTCTGGGAGAGATGAGTCTCTTGCAGGTCTATGCAGTCTGCCTTTAGCCAGCATAGATATTGCTGGATCCTAGCTCTCTTTAAATGGTGGTTTATACCATTGACATTCATTGATACTATTTTTGCTAAGTCTGTCTGCATTGTGAAAAATTAATAGTGGTAGCATTATGACTAGATGCCTTCTCCCCCCCCCCCCCCACCAATAACAGACAAGGTGTAGGAAACCAAACCAGGTTAAAGGATCCCATCCAGTATCTATCCCAAGTCACTCAGATACAGCATCACCACCATTGTACTGCCATATAAATATGTCACACTGCTCTATCATTACATTATCAATCCTAGGGTTAAACAAGTTGTACCTCATGAAAAATTGAACTTTACTAAACTGACACCCTAACCATTGAGTGCTTAACATTTTAAACCCTTTATATAAAACAAATTTTACTTTATGTTACATCCTCATAGCTTTTAACATATTAAATTCAGCTGTAACTAGATATATCAAGTCAAACTCGTAGTCTGAAGGACTTCCAAATGTGAGGATGGATATCTGCACCTGCGGGGATCCAAACAGCGTATCTCCTGGTAGGTGTTAACCTTCCCTAGTTGTGGAGGTAATCCCATGCCCAAAAAGGCTGGGGCCTCCAGGAATACAGCATGCTGTTCCTAGAAAAAAGGGAGAAACAGAAAAAGGAGGTAGAAAAGAATTGAGGAGAAGCCTCACTGTGGTATCCAGCAGCTCAGAACAACAGTCCCTCCCCTCAGGTCAAACAATAACAAATCCAGGTATGGTTGTGAAAAATGAGGGAAATCCAAGACCTTACTTCAGCTCTATCATACTTTGATTAGGCAAGTTATTGCAGATACTTACTTCCTTTTTACGTTCAGGGAAGTCAGTTATTTAGTAAAATCGCCAACCATGTTTGAAAAATAGCGAGTCAGTAACATACTAAGAGCTAGGTGGGTGGAAGGGGAAGGTAGAAGCTCTCCTCCACCACAGACCAACAGTCAGCTCAGGGAAGATCCAAAATGGAGGATCCTCCTCAGGTCTAGAGCCAGATCTGCGTGTCACAAAGCCTCCTAATCCCCATCTAAGGGGGATGCCCCCCTCAATACTAAACTCCCACCAACCTGAATATTGATCCAGCGAATGCAGGAGAGAGTTCTTCAGGTACCTTTAGTTCCAGAGTCTCTCTTGCAGGCCACCAAAGTGGACTTAACTGCGGCCAGATTCTGGTCATTCTCTCTTTGTTTCACAGGGACTGTTTGCCATCTGGCTGGGCACTGGTCTGAGTTCTGAGAGCTTGAGCTTCAGTCTGGAAATTGTAGACCCATTTCGGACAGTTCTTCATGCACCTCTTGCGCAGTAGCAAACTCCTGTTTTCCAGAGGGCAGTTGTACCACCAAACGGGAGGGATATGGCATTGCAAATTTATAACCTGCCGCTTTAAAAACAGGTAGCAGCGGGAGATATGCTCTTCTAAGCCGCATCATTTTAGAAGCATAATCATGGTCAAAATAGATGTGAGTTTGACCATAGAAGATTTTCTGATGCTTCCAAGCAGTTGAAAGTACCTGTTCTTTGGTGCAGAAGCTATTGAACCGAAGAATCACTGATCTTGGAGGAACCTTCGAGGAGGTAGGCTTTGGGGCCAGTGCCCGGTGTGCTCTTTCCAGATGCAAGTCAAAGTCAGAGGGTAGTTCCAGAGCGGTGTGGAGCAGAGATTCTATAAACTCTTTAATATTCGAGCCCTCTGAATTCTCTGGGAAGCAGTATATATGAATGTTTTTGTGCATTGCAAGATTCTCTTGATCCTCTTGTCTGTCTAGTATCTGTTCTTGAGTATTTTTAATTTGCTGGAGGGCCTGCTCCAAGTCATCCATTCAGTTTTCTGTAGCGGTTCCCTTGTGCTCTTGGTCATCCATGCGCTGCTCAAGCTGTACCACGTTCCAATGGAGCTCACCATACATCTCCTTTATTTCAGCTCTAAAGGTCAGGATTTCTTGGTAGATCAAGTCCTGCTTAGCCTTTTCAGTTTTTGCTGCTCTGAATTTTCAGGAGTTTTTACTAGGCCCACGCTTAGGGTCGTGAGGCAGCCAGGCAGGGAATCACGTGGTTCTGATGTCTGAGAGGCCTCCATATCGGAGAGATCTGCTAAGTCCTCCATTTTGCACTAGATATAAGTCAGGTTTCCCAAAAAAGTCCACCTATGCATTCCAATATTCATTTGGCACTGAAATTTACTCAATTTATGTATTCAAAATCGGTTCGGAATGATTTCTTAGCCCAAGGGAGATGGAAGTGCTATTTCTAAGCAACCATTACCAATGAGGTGGGACCAGAAGACCCACAAACAACAACTTTTTCACTTTAGCAGTAGTGTATGAGTTGCTCTGTGGTTAGCAGTAGAGCAGGGGTTGCCCTGCAGTTAGCAAACTGAACAATTCAGGTGGAGGTAACCATCCAGTTACGCTGGTTGGAACTTGGATTGGCAATCCTGAATATTTAGCACATTCATATGTTTGTCACATCTAGCACATTTATATGCCATGACATAATCAGGTACAGTCACAGAAATGGAATGCATTCCACCAGGGACCAGGAGGGCCACCCTGGTTACATTAAACAAGGTGGAAAGCTATTGTTTCCAGGTTATATAGGATAGTCCAAATTAACTTCGGAGTTTCAGTCCATTGATGTTGCAGCGAGGCTATGGCTGACAGCTCCACAGGACATCTCAACCAGATAGTTAGCACAAGTATATATCAGCACATTACTAGTCTGTCCTGGGCTCACTATGGGTACCCCAGAACAGTCTTGGTCAGTAAACAATTTTGCTATAGGGATCCACCCCCCATGGGCTAGGGTTATACACAGCAGTAGGGTGCACACCCAATGGACAGTCACAAATTAGCAGAAACAATTCAATAGAGGTCCACCCATGCTGGGCTAAGGTTGTGCGCAGCTGAGCAGGGTGCAAACCAAAGAATAATCTTCAATCAAACTCCTGATTTGTTGAAGCTTTTGGGTTCATGACCTCCAATTGGCTGGAGGTCCTGTCAGTCAAGAAAATTAGTTATGCATGAACCTCACTGGATGCACAGTTGGTTTGCTGTTTTGGTGCCTGAAATTAGGTTCCTGCAGTTCCCCATGAGTACTTGGTGTTCTTCCATGAGCTTTGGCTGTTGTTCCATAAGTCCTGGCTTGGTTATCGTGGCTTTCCGATTGGCTGTGGCTGCAGATAATGATGGCTACAAACACACAGTCCATAAGCAGAATAGGTACAGTCTCAAACAAAGTCCTGGTGCAGCCAGAATAAAATGATTATTTGCCCAAATGCCCCAAAGTCCATTAGCCCTGAGTGTGTACTTGCTGTCGCTGCACAGATATTTTCTATTTGTTCAGTTCGTGAGCCTGTCACTACAACCCTACCTATTACCTTACTTGCAGCAGGTAAGCTGTCTCATCTGGGTCCCAATATATGTCTGGTGCAGCCAGGATCAAAGCATTCATTTATTTTAAACCCCCTTCCCTTGTAGACATTTTTCCCCCAAACATATATTGCAGTGACTTTATTTATTTTTACTTTTCCTTTCCCTGTCGGCTTTAGCTGAGAACAAGCTGCCCTGAGGGCAGACACAGACCCTCATGAATATTCAAAGCTATCAGGGCTCTAGCTCATCAATATTCATGAGCCCCGATCAAAAACACTTAGAGGATCTCTTTCAATGTTAAAGGACGAGGGCGCTCAGGGTCCTGTCTATGGTCACCAGGTCCTACTTAGCTGGTGGGGGTCCCAGGACTGATGGAACACTTTCCATAATAACCGTAATACTAGTGGTCAGAAGATCATGGCGCCGCTCGTGCCTGCATGATCACCACTGCACTGAGGTACATGGCTAAGCGGGCGATCATGGTCTGGACATCGAAAGGCCCAAGAGGGCTGGATTTACACAGGGCTAGTTACTAAGGCACCAGGGAAACAGAAGGAACTCAGGCCAGGACTGGGGGGAAACAAATAAATAAATGCAGGCATTTTATGGAGGTGCTTAGGGAGAACAGGAACAGGAGCTGCAAGGTGACAGGTAAGCCCCTGATTCGGCGAGGGGGGGGTTACACATGTAAAACATACACTTCTCCCTTCTTACATCAACTATTGTGGGTTTTCCCCATTCAGGAACTAATTGGTTACAAAACAGAGGCACTACAGAATATTACTGAGCCTTTAGATAAATATGCACTACTGGGAAAGCTGGGCTCTTAAAAACAATTGGGCTCAAAGCAGTTGCTGTGCTCCTTAGGTCTATGCTGGCACTACAGTCAATGCTAAGCTACATATAGTAGACAGGCACTACTGCAAGCAGGCACACATTAGGCTGAATAGCAATTAAATGTGGATATCACAGCTCACTCAAGCAGCAATCACTGAGCAATTGATTCATACATTGCACCACCTCTGTGTGGAACATAGTCAACCTGAAGTTACTTTCTGTACTGTGATTTTAAAGTCCACAATAAAACTCAGAGCTTCTTTGCAAACTATAACCCTGGTGAGGGGAAATTACTTGAGGAGACAGCTGGTACCACATCAGTTGGGTACATTTTTATTGCAGTTAGTCCCTGTTTCTCACATGCATCGGCAGCTCCCTTCATGCCAGCCACCACATGCCCTTCATCCTGATTTCCTCCAGGGCATACCATCAAGCAGAGGCAATGTTTATTTATTTTATTTTAGCTTTTGTTGACCGGGTAAGTACACTAGACAAGTATTATGCCTATTTTCAGGAACGACCCGGGAGAGTACAACATAAGGATACAGACAATTGTATACAGTAGCGAGTAAGTACAGCTTAACAACATGAGTGAGATAGTAACCTAGTCCAGGGGATATAGACGGACATAATACAACTTATATCCGCTGAGGTAACGAACCCCCAGGATGAGCGGGTCACACACAAATTTACAACAGAAAGCATTTGCACATTTCACGTAAGAGACAAATTAAGAAAGACAATGACCAGGGAACCGTGGCGTGGATAATATGTCCGGGGTCAGGTGCCCTGGTGTAGTGGCAGAGACAAGGAGTGCAGCATGAGATATCGGGTAGTGTCAGAGGGAGGCAAGCTTTGAAGCCGGAAGAGCATCCGTATAGAGGAATACTCTAGGGAGGCTTGGGACAGTCACATGCAGATGCAAGTGTCAGGAAACCCTGGAGGGAGTTACCGAAGCACAGGTGGGAGGACGACAACCTGGTCGGCTCTGGAAGGGAGTTCCAGAGCCTGGGCGCATACACAGTAACATCCCGGCTACCCATGAGGGTGCGGGAGGGGGGGGACCTTGAGCAACCCCAGAAATTGGACCTAAGGTGGTAGGTAGAGGTGTCTGATGGTGGTAGGAGCAGGGCCAGCTCCTGGGGTGCCAGTTCTGACCACTTTGTCGGTAAGGCAGCCCACCCTGAAGTCCAGGTACCTGCAGGGAGAGCCATCCTAGTTTATCGAGCAACTCACAGCGATGGGTGAGGCGGGGACAGCAAGTGCAAAGCTGACTAGATGTTGTTGTATGTCGTGGTGCCACTGCAAGGTGAGTCTGGGGGAGCGAGCAAATAGGTGCAGCCCATAGCTCAGGGAGGGAGAAGCACGCCTTCGCAAGGCCAGTCTGGCCGCGGGTGTGAGGGTTGAACCTGGGCCCTGTAGGCCAGGCCCAGCTTACAGTTAACTGTCCTCACAGATATTAAAGGAGGTGACTACCCATGTTGAGTTGGGAGTCAAGGGTGACCCAGGTTTGGCAGAGTTCACTACAGGAGGAGGGATCCATCAGGACAGGAAATCTTTAACAAGGCCAACGAGGTTTTGAGCCTGGCTGTGGAGCCAAAGAGCATGGCCTGAGTTTTTTTCAGATTCAGGACCAGTTTGTTCTTGGTGATCCAGGTTTGAACATTGCAGAAGCCTTCGGACAGAGCTCTGTTTAGAGTTGCAACGTCTCGGGCGTGAGCCAGGATCACCAGGTCATCAGCATAGAGGGTGGCACTGCAGGAGGAGGTCACCGCAGGGAGCTGGTTGATAAAGAGGGAAAAGAGGAGAGGGCCCAATACCGAGCCCTGAGGGACACCGGAGGTCACTGGACAGGACTCAGAGAGGACTTTATTGAAACTGGTCCGCTGAGTTCTGCCATGCAGGTAGCCCGTGATCCAGTTCATGGCAAGAGGGGAAAATCCGAGTGACCATAGCTGTGAGCAGAGCAATGTGTGGTCGACAAGGTCAAAGGCCTTGGACAGGTAGATGAATATGGCTCCGGAGAGGCTGCCCCAATCCAAGGCTGATCTTATTTTAGATGTGACCGAGATTAGGGCAGTGGTGGTACTGTGACCCTTGCGAAACCCATGCTGAGCTGGGGACAGCAGCTCCTTGGACTGGATGTGCTCTGAGATCTGTTCGGCCACCACCTTTTCCAGGAGCTTACTGAGGGATGAGAGGATGGCAATCGGGCGATAGTTGTCCGGAAGTTTGGGATTGCCTTGTTTCAGAACTGGGACAATCCTGGCCTCTTTCCAGATATCGGGAAGGTACCCTTCAAGGGATAGATTGAAGATGGGCTACAGGGTGGGCAAGGTGAGTAGCGCCAAGCTTGAGGAGCTTTGATTCAAGGTTATCTGGGCTAGGACTGGAGTGCTGGGAGGCCGGCCAGGTGCCTCTGGGTGTCCAGTACAGTCACTTCCCTGAGGTTGAACGGTGCCCGGGTGGGGGTGACCCTCACTCCAAGCCGAGGGGGGAAGGGAGGGGGGCCAGTTCATGTTAGACAAGAGGGGAGCCATGATGGCAGAGAGGTCAGTGAATTGGGTATTGAGGGAGTTGGCAATGGTATGGGGGTTCGTGCAGGAGACCCCGTTGATAAGCATGTCAGATACTCCAGGTTGGGAGGATCCATTAACAATAGATTTTATGTTCGTCCAGAAACTTCAGGGGTTGCTGGCAGAGCAGAGAAGAGCGGACTTGCAGTGTAGCCTGGGTCATCAGGTGTAACACCTGCAGGTGGCTGGACCTATTCTGCCACCAGTACACTGATTTTCCTTGTTCTCCCTCCCAAGGAATAACGCGCAATGACACCAATGGTGGTGTGCGAGACTCTCCCATGCACCCCACACCAGGTGTCTGCCCCTCCTTTTCCAAACTCTTGTGGTCTCAGTATGCTATCTGCAACCACTGCTTGGGGGCCAGAGAAGAGCTGAGCTCCACACTTCCCCACACCCTGGAGGCGGAGGGCAGTCTGGCAGACATTAAATCCTCCTACCCCCAATCAGCCCTCTGACTCCCAGAGCTCATTCTGAAACTTGGGTCATCAGCACTGAGCTGGGCAGATTTAGTAGCTTCTCTACGGAGAAAATCAAACTCCACTACTCGATGTGCCCACAAGCTGGTCTTTACTATACTCTCCACTAATTCCTTACAGACTGCACACTCGGTGCAGAGTCTGCCTCCATCCCAAAAAGAACATTGCCCATATTCCAGAACAATGTGCCTCCGGGGGACACATTGATTAACTCCTTAGACACTAAAGCAGTCTCTAGAGAACTAGAGAAACCAGCAGGGATATCCATGGGTTGCAACAGTTACTACTTATTCTCAAATATTTGTAATGCTTTTAAGTTATTTATTGCTTATCTACAAAAAGTCACATAAATGTAATAGTAATGCAAATTACTTTTTATGCTATTTATATTGATTTCGATTTCATGTCTTCTGCAGATAGAAATGTGAATTTCACTTATAAAACAAATTCTGTGAGATTGATGTCGGAATACCCATTGAATCTAAGCACTGGACATGTTGCTTTTCTACGTGGTGCTGGTAAAGAATGTAAGAATATGACCATGGAAGGACAACTGATCCCACATAATAGTGACTAAAACTGACATTATAGTAACTAGTTAATTTTAGGGAAAAAAGTAACATATTTATGAATACTTATTGCATGCTCTTGAAAGAAACCTACTAATATTACTAGCTAATTAAAAAAGTGATACTATCACATTTACTAGTTACAGCACTGGGGAGTATGAGGAAATGCTATGAAGCATTTTTATTGACTGAGGGGGTGGCTGAGTATGAGGAAAAAGCTGCCAGAGAGTACTGTGAGACTTTTAAAGTTTATTTGGATCGGTTCTTTAAAGAACATTGCAGGTTATGAGAAATGAGCAAGCTAAGGTATGGTTTCTCTTTATCTACACAGCAACCAACATTCAAGATAATGCATGGGCTAGCATGGCGTATGACCCTGTCTTTACCAGATAAGATTGCTACCATGTTGTTCTTAGGAACCCATGTTTTATTAAGCACATTACATAGTCTGTAGCATTTTGAGACGCTTGGGAGTATTGATTTCAGGTGAGAGTCATTAGAAAGTCACATTCTGTTATTTATGGGTGTGATGTCATACCAATGAACAACTGTGTGTGAACTCTGAACTACAACCTTTTTTCACCTAATTGAAATCAGTGAGTAAATAGGGGAGTCAACCAGGTAATATAATGTAGTATTTCTGGGAGAAACAAGCACAGTCATGGAACCTTGGGTTCCTAGAGCCATACCCCACAACCTTGCAATAATGTGGTATGCCTGGGAGGAACACACACATTAATGAAGCCTTCAGTTCCTGGAGACATGCTCTACAATCATATAATATAATGCAGAAGGCCTAGAAGGAATACACATTTACGGAACCTTGGGTTCTTAGGGGCTCACTCC
Organism: Neoceratodus forsteri; assembly: GCA_016271365.2. Classification (NCBI taxonomy): domain Eukaryota; kingdom Metazoa; phylum Chordata; order Ceratodontiformes; family Ceratodontidae; genus Neoceratodus; species Neoceratodus forsteri. The sequence goes on along the minus strand of CM057451.1, from coordinate 807,309,425 downwards.
AAACTATGCAATATAATGTAGTATGCCCAAGAGGAACATACATTCATGGAGCCTTGGGTTCCTAGAGGCTTACTACACAGGTAGTTGCTCCTCTCCTCAGGACTAGGATCCTACAGTCGGGAGTACTTTATTCCAAACTCATACTGGCAAGAATTCAGAAATTCATCATACCAACAACATTATATTAAAGCGGGCTATGTTACTTATATTTAATAATGAAAACAGCAGCCTTACATAGTTCAAGGGAAAGCTGTTTATTGTGTAATAATACCCTCTTATTGTAGCCACAGGAAATAAAATACTTATGGGAGGTTAAGGGATCCTTGTTGCATCTACTTATTACTGTTTCATGTATCAGTCTCCCAGAATCCATACTTTCACACTCACCCCAACCATTATGGGGCCCCCTAGAATTGGAGAGACCACATCCATTGTATGGGGATGAACCTGGTAGTGTCTGGGTTCATCCTGTCCCCAGCCTTTCTCAGTCACTGTTCTTGCAGTACCAGGAGCTATTGGCATCGCAAGTCAACACCCATGCGTCCTAAGGCTTCATTGATCCACTAGAGGTGTCATTATGGGAGAAACATTGACAGACAGTAGGCAAAAGACAAAAAGTGGAACGTCCTTATCAGTGCAGGATCCTCAGTGCAGGTTGTGGAGTGGATGGTGTGCAGTTTCTAGGTAAATAATCAATGATCTGGTGCTGGGTTTTAACCAATGAAGTTGTTCAGTTTGGTCCATTTTTTATACATCATAAGGAAATTTAGTGAATGGAAATGCTAGCTCTACCTCCCTGAACACATTAAACAGTATATAAAGGCTACTTACCTGTAACCATATTTCTTCTACTATTCAGTTCACATCCACACTTTTGCAGTATACCAGGCTATGCTCAGTCACCAGAACAGTCTTCTAATTTGGCCCCCCTCCTGCCACCTGTGGTGTCATCATCTAGCTCTGCCCGGTGTGACAGCAGACATAATGGGCCCTCAGTCTCCTTCTGCTGCCAGATGATCTGTTTGTATGTAGGATTTTGCATGCTGGAAGCAGGTATCTGTGCACCTGTAGCCATGGGAGGTCAGATGGGTTGTGTAGCTGTGAACTAAATATCAGTAGAAGAACTATAGTTATAGGTAACTAACCTCTATTTCTACAAACCTTGATTCAATTCACTATCCACACTTTGGTAGACTCTTAGCAGTCTACTGGGGGGGGGCAAAGCATGTACCCCTACTTGGTGAAAAAACAACTGGAGGACTGAGACCCCACATGCAGCACTACAGTGATGGAGCACGTTGATGCCATAGTGGAAAATTAATGTGGGAGTGCTGGACTAGGTAACAGTCCTGCAGATCTCTTCAATAAGGATGTACCAGGCAGGCAGCCATGGAGGTAGCAGTGTGCCATGAAGGATGTGCCTTCAACCCTTTAAGTGGCTCACTACCAGCCCTATAGCACAGATTGATACAGGCTGTGATCCACCTGCCAATTATCTGCTAAGCTATTGGTTTTCAAGAGGCAACTTCAGTGCAGGTCAGGAACAGCTGCTGAGCCTTGCTGTGAATCTCTGAATGAATTCCTTATAATAAAAGAACACCCAGTGTACATACAGTACATGGTGTGGAAAGCACATTCATTGTCCAAAGTAGGCTTCAGAAAGTAGACACAGAGGTAGAGCACCTGGTTAAGGTGAAACTCTAAGACCAACTTGGGTAGGAACTTTACATGGGGGTGAAGGGCAACCTTGTCCTTGTGAGGGACCAGATAAGGAGACAGATTCCAATGAAACACCTGGAACCCACTCATCATCTGGCTAAAGTGATAGTGGAAAAAACTGTCTTCCATAACAAGTGTGACAGCTCACACTTGTAGATTGCCTTGAATGGGTTACTCATCAGCTTAGCAGTAGCGTAGCAAATTCCCAGAGGGCCTGGGTGCAAGACAATGTTACAGGGCCCCTCCTCAGTTTTGAATAAACATCAAAATTATAATTTGGGCCCATCAACCCTCATGGGCCCGGGTGCCACTGCACCCCCTGCACCCTTGTAGCTACACTCCTGCAGCTTAGCATGCAACAGCAGTAGGTCCCATGGACGCAGTGGTTCATGCACTGAGGAGGAGGAGTGGTTCAGGCATTTGAAAAAAGTACCCAACCACTTTCTCGTGTGCCACTGTTGGCATACCAGCCCACGCCTGGTACATAGAGATACAGCCAGGCACACCTTAAGGGTTGTGGCTCACAATCCTGATTGAGACTGGAGTCAGACGTAGTCAAGGATCTGCACCACTAGACAAGAATGGGGATCAATATCCTTGGGGCATCTGTGAAAGGCTTAGCAATGAAGTAACTGTTGTTATTCTGTATCTGGCACCTGCACTTTTTTGTATCTAAGAATAGCTATTAGAACTGCATTGTTTAAAAAGGTAGGTCGAGACTTTATACCTACCAAAACAGTTTAAATAAACAGCACAGACCTAGCAACAACAAGATTGGCAGTGATTCATCACAACTGAACTGCGACAGTGAGCTCCACGGGTTGTTCTAGGATCAATATCCTTACCTGCACACCAGAGAGAAAAACTCTTCCACTTGAACATGTACATTCTGAGTTGATTCCTTACCAGATACCTTCAAAACCTGAAGAACGTTTTCTGAAAGGTCCAAAGCCTGGAACTCCAGCCACTCAAATACTGGGCTGAGAGGTACAGAGACTGAAGGTCCAGGTGCTGAACCATTCCCTTGTCAGCAGATCCAGATGCAGAGGAAGCCACTACAGAGAATCTGCTGCTGAAGCTGAGATCCTGGTTTCAGAACTGTTTAGGCTGGGCTGAGACTATCAGGATCAGGTTTAGCTTGTCCCTGCATGCCTTAAGCACCTCTTTGAGGATTAAAGGAAAGGGAGGAAAGGCATACAGAAGGGCTGTGGTCCAGGACCAGCATAAGGCATCTCCTATCAGAATTACTGTCTGAGTGAGTGAGCATAGAAGAACATCAGCTTTCTGTTTTCCCAGGAAGCAAACAGGTCCACCAGCGGTGTGTCCTACTGGGCAGACAACTGTGGCATCACATCCTGCTGCAAGAACCACTCGTGTGAAATCTTCCCACTCAGCTGACAGCATCAGTTAGTTGGTTGTCCTTCCCTGTCACACGCACTGTAAGGAGAGCCGCTGCAGGCTGCATACCTAGGATCAGGTGCAAAGCACTCCTGACAAAGTGGAGAAGTACTGCCTGCCCTGTTTGTTCAACTAGAACATTGTGGTCATGTTGTTGGTCTGCACCTGCGTGACCTGACCCTGAATCAGCAAACAAACTCCATCAGTGCCAGGCACATGGTATTGGGCTCCAGCAGACTGATGTGCCAAAACCCATGGGTACTATGGTCAGACAGGGAAAGGGAAGGGAAAGGAAACATTGTTTAACCAGGAGTAGCACACTAAGCTGAAGCTTGTTTCCGGATGTGACCTGGGAGCACAAGACAGTTAAGTGACTTGCTCAGGATCACACAGTATGCACTTAGGCGGCTGTGGGATTCAAACCCAGGTCTCCAGATCTGCAGCTCAGAGCCTTAACTCACTGTGCTATACTGCCTCCATTATGAGCTCCCCCATCATGGACACGTCCACGGTGAACGTGAGGGTCAGCTCTGGGCAGACAAATGAAATTTTGGGGCGCAGCCACCATCCTATTGCATCCTGCATTAGCTGGGTCCACCAAACTGATTAGTCCAGGTTACTGTGGTACTGACACCACTGACACCCCAGTTTCCCTCTGGAGGACGTGCATGCATGAGCAGGACCATCGGACCATGTTGGTTGAAGATGCCATGTACCCCAACAACCAGAGGAATTCCCAAGCTAGGTACAACTGCCCAACTCGAAATGATCAGGCACAGAATGTAAGAATCTCTGCCCTGTCTGCCAGTATGGGAACCCTGGCTTAGTTGGAGTCCAAGCCTGCTCCAGTGATCAGGATCACCTGTTTGGGGACCAGTTCTAACTTCAATGGGTTGACCAGAAGGAAAAGATCCCAGAAAGACTTGAGGGTCAGATCCCTGGACTACTCCACTGCTTTACTGCAGACACCCACTACAAGACAGTCATCCAAGTATGGGCAGATCTTGTGGCCCGAGGAAGTCTGCCATGACTGACAGGAACTACACAAAAACCCTTGGTGTTGAGGATATGCCAAATGGCATGAACAGAACCTCATAATGGGGAACCAGAGGTACTGCCAGTGGGACAGTCAGATGGGCATGTGGAAGAAAGTGTCTTGGAGGTCCAGGAAGCAGAACCAAGCCCTGGACTCAAGCGATGGTATGGTCTAGTTCAGTGACCATACAAAACTTCCACCTGCAGATAGACTTGTTCAGGTTGTTTAGGTCTAGGATCGGTCACAACCCCCCTCCCCACCATTTTGTTTAGTACCAAAACATACTGAGACACATAGCTCTAAGAGGCCAGGGCATCCAGGACCATCTCAATGGGGAACTATGACTGTGCGTCGACAAAACTTTTGTTGACCGACATTACAGTGAAATCTTTATGTCAATCGCATTTGCATTAGGCATAAAGGTGGTCACTGTTTTCCATTTTTTCATTGGGGGGCTTTGCCCCCCTAACCCCCCCAAGCAGGGGTCTGTGCCCCCCCAATTAAAATAATCAACTCCAAGTCAGAGCTGATTCGGGGAGTAGGTGCAAGACCCCCAGAAAACAATGCAGGGGTCCAGTGCCGACACTACAGTGACCTGGCTCTGTTGTCGCTGTACTGTCGGTCACTGTTTACCTGTTGCTGTGGGGGTGTATACCTCTCAATGACACTGCTCTCCAAGAGCAGAGTGATACTGCTGTGCAGTGCAACTAGTGTGTCTATGTGCACCATGAACTCCCATGGTGCTCAGGATTGGAATAGCAGGAGTATCTCAAATTCCAGAGACTGACCCAAATTCACTTTCAGCACCCAGCTGTCTGACATGATATTGAACCACTGTGGAAGGAAGCAGAGAAGACAGACTGGGAGCTGCATCAGGGAACATGTCAACTGTCAGTGTTTTGGAGGGGGCTCTAGAAAACTAACCTATCGATGCACCACTGCCCCCCCCCCCCCCACACACACTTTTTTCTGGCCCTGTCTACCAGAGTTGGGCTTTGCTGGATGGTAGTGCTAGTATGGCTTCTTCTGATGTTGCTGTTCAGGCTGATAGTTGAAGCCACAAAGGGAGCTGTTCTTCAGCTTGGGATGCTGTCTAGCCTGCTGGGATGAAGCCACTAAAACTAGAGTGACACTGGGCTTCTCCATCTGGGTGAGATGATTCTCCACCTCAGGGCTGAAGAACTCAGTACCTAGAAAAGGCACATCTGCCCACTTATGCTGGGTCTCTGGTGCAAAGGTCAAGAGATGCAAGTAAGCCCTCCTGTGCATGGACACTGAAAGGGTTTCTGCATGAGTGCATGAGTCACCCATGCCCAGAGCTGTATGAAACTGGTGTTTAGACTGCAAACATCCCACGTCCCACAGGGCCACTAGTATATGCCTATACACACATGCACACAAAGCCAAAGACTCTGACCCATAAGATATATGGCAACATTTTTAATGTGCAAAATACAGTGTAAAAACGGCTACAAAAGGTGACTACGTACTGATAATGGTCTATTCAAAGATTGTAGATAGGTCTTAGGGAAATACCACAGAATGAAAACAATAAACCATGGCACCTTGCCAAACCAATACTGCAAGATCCCAGGTGCTTCAAGGGCAGACCCTCTTCTCAAAGGGCCACTGCATGGGTGCATGAGTCACCCATATCCAAAGCTGTCTCCAGCTAGTGTTTAGACTGCGAACATGAGGTGTCCTGCAGGGCCCTAGCATCTGTCTGACTGTCTGATGAGAGCATGTCAGTGAGCTTGTCAAAAAGCTTATAACAAAAATAGGCTAACAGGATCACATAGTTGGGCTGGTGCGTGACCATTGTAGCCGCTGCATACACCATACAGGTGAGGAAGTTCTGCTTCTTGAACATCTTCACTGGTAGCTTGTCCATACTCCCTTGTACCTTTAATTTCCTGAAGACTGAGTCCATGACCAGCCCCTCTGCCAAAGTATGGTCCAAAAACCCAGAGAGAGACCCCAATGAGGACTGCATACTTCCAGTCCAGCCTACAAGGGAGTGCCTGGTGGAACATGGGGTGCTACCAGATCCTGAGCACAGGGTTTAATAAGGCCCTGAATAAAGGAAACTCTACCCTTGGGGAGTCATCCTGCTCCAAAATGTCCATCAAAGGGTGGGTCTCACATTCTGGACCTCCTCCAGGAAGATGTCGAGAGTAGCAAACTTGTGCTGCAGAAGAGCAGCAAGGATGTTGAACCCACCCAAGGAGGGCTTACTGTTCATAGAGTCAAGGTCCAGTCTACCTTGGGAGGAGGAGGAGGAGGAAGCCATGAAGATTCCTCAACAGAGTTGAATCTTGTTTAAATGGGGTCATGGACTTTTCTCAGGGGTGTCGACCATCTGCCTGTCAGGTGTAAACACCACTGATAGAATATAGGGCAACCAGCAACCTAAATGATGGTCTTTAGAGGGGGAACCCTCATGCAACTGTGGTGGAGAGGTCACACTAGACATGGTCAAGTAGGAGGGGTGCTAAAGGTAGATACACAATCTGTGGTCCTGAGTGCACAGATATGCACAAAGGAATTGAAGGGGCTGGCAGCATGGATGTACCCCAATCCTGGTCCATCATTACCTATTAGCTACAGAAGAGGACCTCATACCTCTTTGGAATTGATGTCCTCAATGGTGATCAGAGGAAGAGGATGAACTCGACAGTTGCCTGTGTCAGCGTTGTCCCAAGTAGGACTGAGATCGAGACCTCAGCCTGAATCTTGACCTTGACTGTCAACTTCCCAGAGGTCAATGAGGTTCCTGTTGCAGTGCAGTGTAAACCATCTGCTTGAGCAGATTTACCACAATATGCAGCATTAAGCATGGAACCACCGGTGAAGGCTGCACCAGAGTCAGTTTGAAATGGGTCACTGGCTAAAGACCCTCCCAAGTAGGAGAAGGTCTAGGTAGAACCACATCATCAAGGGAGAAGAAGCCTCCTCTTCCTCAGACTCTTTGTCAATGTGGTTGAGAACAATCTCGACTGCCACACCAATCTGGATGACAACTGGAGTCAACATGTGCTCCATTGTGGGTACCATGAAAGCATCAACTGACCCCATGATTGGTTGGATCTTGACCAAGGTCGACCAGTCGGGGGGAAACAGAGGGACTGTGAAGATCAGGAATATTCCCTCCTCCACAATCAAAGGTGATGGTATTTCTTTTTTTTTTTTTTGTTAGAGAAAGAGTGACTTTTGTGGAAAGCTTGAAGAGCCAAGTAGATATCCCAAAACTCGTAGCAATACAAGATCAGAGTGCCTGATGCCTGCCCCATCAGGACCAAGGCCAAGGCTGATGAATGTACCCCCGTTACCACTTTCTCCATGGCTGTAATTTGGGCTGCCAACCCCACTGCTGCTGAGGCTACCTTGAAATAAGCATATCTTCTGTTCATCCAGTGATGACAGACGTGTGGCTTGGCACAACAGACATCCCCAACATTACGTTTAGCCTGCAGGCAGTAAACATACAGTGTCATGTGGATCTGTGGCAGACATGTTCTGCCTGCACTGAATGCACCATTAAGTTAATGTACATATTATACTTTCAGATGTATTGCTGGGCAAAACTACATTGAACATAGTGTTTTGGTCCCAAATGTATGTTCCTGGTAAAAAACAATATTTTATCATACCATGCCATACCATTACCAAAACCCCATCACAATCCTTTTCCATGCATCGTATATGCATTAGAGTACTTCACTGAGCTACACAGGTGTAAGTCACATCTCATGCAATATGCACGGCAGTATTGATCTACAGAAATGTAAGTCATATCTTACACAATATGCCCTGTAATACTGAGCTACAGAAATGTAGGTCCTACGTCATGCAAGATGCACTGTAACACTGATCTACAGAGATGGGTCCTACCTCATGCAATATGCACTGCAGTACTGATCAACACATGAGTACATTGGGGATGTGGTCTGGCAGCCTACAAGATGGCCACTTAGTTTTGTTACTCTGTAGCCTTCATAAAATATCTATCTAAATCTACTTTCATTATAGCATCTGCCATTATAGCCGATAAGTGACCAATGGGGCGCCTCTTGTGGAATGAGATGCTCTGCTTTTTGGTGCAATTACTGTCCTCCTTATGACACGCTCTACCAGTGAAACAATCTCCTCAGTGTCTCAATGGGCCCCACAAGATGGCAATGGTGGGAAACAATCTGGCACCTCAGGCCCTGTCAGTAATCAAAGACATGTTTGCTTAGCTTATGCAACAAATTAATAAATTAGAAGTCAGAGCTCAATGGACAAATGCTGACATCCTGAAAATTGCCCACCGTATGAACGTGGCACAACAGGTGGCTGATACTGAAGACAGAATGGAGTGGCTTATCTTCTATATCCAAGAGCAAGACCACACCATAAGGGTCCTCTGGGATAAGGTGGAGGATCTTAAAAATTCCAGCAGGCAGAATATTCTCCGCTTTGAAGGGTTCTCTGAAGGCTGTGAGGGGAAAGCATAAACTCATTTTTATAAGCTGCTCTGCAGAACCATGCCCTGTAACGATTGAGATAGCCCGCTCACACCAGTCTCTTGCCCTCACCAAACCTAGACAGCAACCAAGAACTATCTTAGCACATCTTGTAAGATTCACAGACAAAGAGAACCTTTTAACCTGGACACAACAAAAGGGAGAACTGTTCTGGAGGGGATACAAAATTAAAATTTTTCAAGACTTCTCAAAGGAGCTTTCTGTGAGAAGGAAAGCGTTCACTCCTGCCATATGGGTCCTCATGGATGTGAGGGCCCAGTACAGGGACCCAGCGACCCTGAGAATAATTAAAAATGGTATGGCCCAGCAATTTGACTCACCTGAGGCAGCCAAGACATACATTTCCTGAGCCTGGCCACAGTTAAGACTGGCACAAGCTCAAGGCATGACCCAGGCTGGGGAGACCTAGACCTCAGCCGATGGACACTGACTCACCTCCTGAAGGGCCTTCAACCATCCACCTGCCATACGGTCCTCCTTTACAGTCTCTCCCAGGAGACTCAGACCCTTGGTGCCTGTCCACCAAAAGATGGAAAAACAAGAAGCAAAAAGGAGGGCAAAGCAGGAGAGAGTTGAGAGCTTGTCATAGAAGCCACAGTGGCAGCTGCACATCGACAGTCTCCTTGAATGATAATTCACCTCTGCTTCACCCCAACCACTATGTGCCTGTTCTCCAGGCCCCTTCAGAAGGAGACAATGCAATACTTCTCTGACCAGGTCAGCATTTCTATGAACTCGATCCTGCAGTGCAGCCGAAGTCTCGGGCCAAAGCGGTAAGCCTGGTAGCTGCAGTAACTACCCTTCTATTGGTTGAATCCTCTAGCATGGCTGAGATGAGGAAACAACTGCAAGCGGTGGAACACAGGGATAATCTGAAGGTACCTGCAATCATGCAGACCACTTAGCAACCCACTCAGCAACTGACTTTGTTCTACTCCACACAATTTGGACTGTGCAGACACTGCCCTTTATATAACTCTCATGACATGACCTCTTGCATCAGAACCAAACTGATCCTATTGAGGCACATCATTAATTAGGTAGGCCCAACCTTAAAGGGGCCACAAGCAGAGCCATGTCTCCCCTCTCTCCTACCTTTGTGGATGCCATGCCTCAGTGAACTGTCTCATATAGACTTTGCCTGCATAACTCATCTGCTTTTTTGTCACAGATACTGACCAAGACAAGGGGGTACAGAGGGTTACTCACCTGTAACTGTAGTTGTAGGAGTAGTATGTGGCATACATCCACACTCTGGCAGTCTTCCCTTGCCCTTTAAACCCAGCCAGAACATCTTCATGCTAAGCTCCTCGAACCCACCTGTATGGTATACTCCTCAGCTCCACCCTGTGACACCAGATCTTGAACGCTGAAAGCAGGGATCCATGTGCCACTTGCCAGGGGAGGTCCAGTGGGTTGTGTGGATGTGCGCCATATACCATCCTAGAACTATGGTTACAGGTGAGTAACCCTCATTTCTAGAGGCATGGATATGGTGCACTAGTCACACTCTGCTGGACTACTAGCAGTTCTCTGGGAGGAGGGGCAAGGCTATTTATCTAGCGACCAGGGATTGGAGAGCTGAGGTCCCAAAACCAGCATCCTGGCATGATTCAAGGGTGATGTGGTAGTGAGAAATGAAGGTGTGTGCTGATTTCCAGATAGCAGTCCTGTAGATCTCCTGGATAGGGACGTGCCTGGAAGCAGCCATTGAGGCAGCAGTACTGTATGTCTAGATGAATGAACTCAAAGCCCTACAGGAAGCTCCCTACCAGCCAACCTATTGCAGAGGTTGGTAACAGGAGAATATCCACCTACCAACTATCCACTTAGCTGCTGGTATGCCAGGTGCAGCTTCAGGGTAAGTGACAAAGAGCTGGTGAACCTCTCCCCGAACTCCAGCTGTGCACTCCTTATAGTATGTGAGCACTCGTCTCAGGTCCAACATGAAGAACCTGTGCTCGGTCTCCAGGGTTGGAGTGGTGAAGTACACCACAAGGTTAATCACCTGATTAAGGTGAAACTCTGACACAACCTTTGGGAGGAACCTCAGGTGGGGCGGAGGACAAACTTGTCCTTGTGGAATACCAAATACAGATACTCCACCAACAGTGCCTGGATCTCACTGGTCCTTCTGGCAGAAGTGATAGCCACCAAGAAGGTGGTCTTCCATGACAGATGTGACATCACACCTGTGCACTGGTTTGAATGGCTTGCCCATGAGCATTGCCAGTACCAGCAACACATCCCAAAGTGGTGGTGCTTCACACATCAGCAGGGCCTAGTGGTCAAAGCCCTTAAAGAAGTGCCCAGCCACCTTCCTCTGTGCCGCCTTTGGCATACCAGCCTGCACCCAGTATGTAGAGATGGCTGCCAGGTGCACCTTGAGGGTCATTGACCTCAGGCCCAACTGAGACAGGTACCAAAGATGATCCAGAATGCCAGCCAAAGGGCAAGCCAGGGGTCTAGCTCCCTGCTCTGCCTCCAAATGATAAACCTATTCCATTTGAAGGCACAGCACTGGTGGGTCAACTCTTTCTGGAAGGTTTCCACAACATGGAGAACCTCTATGGAGAGACCCAAAGCCTGGACCTCTAGCTGCTTAGGAACCAGGCGATCAGATGAAGGGACTGAAGGTCTGGATGCAGGACCTTCCCCTTGTGACAGGATAGCAGGTCTGGGTGAAGGGGCAGTCACCACAGAGGCCTGCTGCTGAGACTGAGGAGATCTGGGTACCAAAACTGGTGTAACCAGTCTGGGGCTACCAGGATCATCCATGCCTTGTGCTTCCGCATCTTGACCAAAACTGTGTGGATCAGTTGAATGGGAGGGAAGGCATAAAGGAGGTCTGGGGTCCAAGGCCTCATGAAGGCATCCCCATGCCCCACACTGTGGGGCAGGGTACAAAACAGCCTTAGTTTTGCATTCTCCCAGGAGGCAAACAGATCAACCAGAGGAGTGTCCCACTAGGAGAATGAGTGGTGCACCACCTTCTGATGGAGGGACCACTTGTGAGACACCTCGCCCACCCATCTGAGGGCATCCACTAGCTGGTTGGAGACTCCTGCTACATGAATCACCAGAAGATCGTCTTCCAAGTTGTGCACAAGGGTCCAGGCATGGACAACCTCCCGACACGACTAGAAGGAATGGATTCCACCCTGCTTGTTCAGGTAGTACATAGTTGTGGCATTGTCCATCTATGCACAACCTGGATAACCTGGCTCTGAATAAATGAAGAAAATTCCATCGGAGCAAGGCACAGTGCATGAAGCTCCAGCAGGTTGATGTAATGGGACTCCCAGTGAGTCTAGAACCCATGGGCCCTTTTGTCCCCCAGTTGTGCTCACCATCCCTCCAGAGACACACTGGTCGTCAGGGTGATTGTCGGCTCTGGGTTTATGAATGGGACTTCTTTCTCCAGATGTCCTGGGATGAGCCACCACTGGATGTCTTCTCACATCTGCTGAGTCACCAAGACCATCTGCTCCAGATGACCTAAGTACTGAGACCACTGGTGTGCTAGTTCACAATGCAAGTGGTGCATCCACCAGTGGGCCCATCTAACCATGCTGGTGCAGCAGGCCATGCACCCCAGCAGCCACAGGAAGTCCCTGGCAGGGTGTGAGCACCCAGCCTGAAATGACTGGGTAAATGAGGTAAGATCTGATGCCTGGTCCGCAGGGAGTTGGGCCTTGGTCCAGAGGGAGTCTAGCTCTGCCCCAATGATGTGGATAATCTCCGAGGGGTTGAGTTCAGACTTGGCTGGGTTGACCAGAAGGCTCAAGTCTCTGCAGGTCTGGAGGGCCAGGTCCCTGGATTGCTCCACTGCCTCCCTGGACTGCCTGGCTATCACCCAGTCATCCAGGTACGGATTGTCCCAAACTCCCCAGTGCCGCAGGAATGCTGCCACCATTGCAATGCACTTGATGAAGACCCTGGGGACTGAGCAGAGGCCAAAAGACATGATCTGGAACTCGTAGAGAACCCCTTTGGCACAGAGAACTGGAGGTACCAACAGTGGGATGCATGGACTGGAATGTGGAAGAAGGCATCCTGGAGGTCCGGATAGCAAAATCATATGCCCTGCTCCAGGGATGGAATTATTTGTTTCAGAGTGACCACCATCCAGAACTTGTGCTTCCTCAGGAACTGATTGAGAGCATGAAGATCCATTATGGGGCAGCAACCCCCCCTTGCCCATTTGGGGGCCAGGAATTACTTGGATATGAAGCCCTGGCCGGCTGTGACATCCAGGATAGAGGCTATGGCTCCTTTCTCTAGGAGCTGAGCAATGTCCTCCCTGAGGGCAGACAATGTGTCCTGCAACACCATGGACTTCCATGGAGCATGGGCTCAGTAGAGCAGGAGAGCCTCAAAGTTGAGAGGCAATCTACTGTCCAACATTTCTAGCACCCATTTGTCCAAGGTGATGGTGGACCAGGTTTGCCAGAAATGGCAAAGTCAACCTTCCACAGGGAGCTGAGGTAGGGACTGGACAGGTGGGAGGCAGACACCCTCTAACCCATCACTGAGCAGCCTTAGAAGAGTCACCGACACTACCTGCCAGAGGGCCCCGTCACCCCAACCCCTGGGCTTCTTGGAGTCTTGATGGGTAAACTTAGGCTTAGGTCGCTAGACCTGCAATTTCCTAGGCTGAGGCTGCTGCTGTTTCTGCTGCTGGGATGGAAAGGGACAAACATAAAGGAGCTTTTACTTCTGCCACTTTCCCGACTGTTCCATCAGAGAGGATGTCACAAAGTCAAGGGTGGCACTGGATTATTCAATACTTGTAAGGTGTCCCTCCACAGCAGGGCTGAAGAGATCAGAAGAACAAGAAGGGGACATCAGCCAATCTGTGTTAGATGTTCGCCGTGAAGGAAGAAATCTACAGCCAGGCCCTACGACACATCATGATTGCTGCAGCCACAGACTGGATGCAGGAGCCTCTGATGTAAAAAGCAGTCTGAAGCTGGTGTTTGGCCAGTGCTCAACTCTGGTCTCTGACTACCTTAACTGCCAACTGCAAATCCATTGAAAGGCGGGAAAGGACATTATCAAGGACACCCATCAGGGCATGACTGAAATTGGCCATCATCAAGGTGTAACTCACCTGATGGAGACCCAGGGATGACACAGCATACTTTCTTGGCTGTGTGGTCCAGCTTCTTGTACTCCTTGTTGGGAGGGCCTTGTCCACATTCCTGACATTGCCAGTCTTGTGGAAGATGGATTCCACCACCAACCCCTCAGCCAAGGGATGGTCTGAGAAACTGGACAGGGAACTGGCTGGGGCCACATACTTGTGGACCATGTGGGCTGAGAGGGCCGAGGAGGAAGCTGGATGCTGCTAGAGCTCCAGTGCAGGACCCAGAACAGCTTCTGCCACAGGGAATGTGACCCTCAGGGAATCATCCTGATTCAGGATTTCTGTGAGGGGGTATTTGGCCCTCTAGTGGACTGGCTCCATAGGGATCTCCATTGATTTGGAGATCAACCGGAGCAAAGCCCCAAAGGAGAACAGCCGGTGTTCAGTAGTCAGTTCTTCAGATGATTCACAGTCAAAGCCTAGGGTCCTTAAAGATTGCATGGAGGACTTGTGGGAGTCCAAAGACTCCTCAAAGACTGCCATTGGCCACTTTTCCCTTGGACCACCCTGGACTCATCAAAGTGAGTGATCTCAACTGACAACTGATTTGGAAGGCCGGTAGCTGTGTAGGAGGCCTTGGTAGGTGCTCCCTGTTAGGGTTGCTTTGGGCAGGGGTTCCACCCAAATCAGTGGAGAGGCCAGAGACACCATACACAGCAGAACCGGGGTGGGCCAGATTGAGGATGACCAGGGAAGCACGGGGTGGAACAGGGGAAGGAGCCTACCCTGTCCAAGGACCCACTGGTGCCAGATCAGCTCTTCATAATGCCAATGCAGCCTGTGATGGAGCCTCTTATTGTACAAGATGCCCCATAGGCCTATCCAACTCCATTCGCCGTACTGCACTGACCCTGATCACGCGCACCTCGTCAAGAGCTACCCTAGTTATTCCGAGAGCCAGGACCTCTCAAGGTCAGAAGGCATTCCCCTACCGTGCGCCCCACTGGTATAACTCCCTCCCTGCCAGTGTCTCAAACTCACTAACCTTAGCTTGCTTTAAGCCCAGCTCAGAAACTTCCTGCTTAGCTCTCGTGAAATGCAACTGCCGCTAGCCTAGTGTAAAAAATATATATATATATATATATATATATACTCTGTTTGACAATGCTCACTGAGCTGCCCCCTTCCTTTCCCTACTAATTCCTCCTCCCTATCTCCCTCCCTTCTACTCCCACCAGCTCTCCCCACCATAAGTTTTGCACCTTTTGTTATCTTTTGCTTAGTTGGAGATTGTATTCTATTGTAACAAAATTGTAATTGAACTGTAACTTTTTTGTTTGTAAGTACTGTGTCCCTTGTACTACTGTTCTGATGTCCTCTTTGTGACGAGGTACCTTTGTAAATGAGCATCTGGCTCAAAGGTTTCTAAACTGATGTTTAACTAAATAAATAAAATAAAGATGCAGAGGAAGAGGAGTACTGACGGCAATGCCAGGCCAAGGGTAGAGTGCAGGAATGCCAGAAGTCCCTTGACCTCGATCTCGAATGAGACCTAGACCTCAGCCAATGAGTAGAGCATCAGCAGTGAGGAGAAGCGGATGGAGAGGATGTGCACAAGACACATACTGGCTCCTGCCACGGGACCCCAGAAGGAGGTAACTCCTGAGTGTAGACAGTATGGTCTACCGACTGCTCCCAACCCTCCTGGGAGTGAGTTGAAAGGATTGGAATCCTTGAGACCGAGTCATCCTCAATCCCATGAAACAACAGATTGACCAGGTCAAGAAAACTCTCAACCAGCTGGTTAGCCTGCATGATGGCCAACAAGCCCGAGGATGGTGCCATGGAATTAGCAGCCTGACCCTTGACCAACACCAGCAGGGCTGAAGTTGAGCGTTCGATGGCTGTTGAGTGTTTTTTGGGAATTGAGGAAGTGGGAAGAGTGTGCTCATTTCTGATCCCACAATAGGCTGTAGGATTTCTTCACTTTCGTTTTGTCACGAGAGGAAGAGTCCTCCCCAGTGTCTGTAGAGACTGGCACATTTCTCAGCATGTGCCTGCGTAGAATGCCCCAATGCTGACCCTGACTGGGAGTAGTGCTGATGCCAAGGAAGCACCCGCAGGTATCCAGTGATAATAGTGACCCAAAATGAGTGACTATAAAAATAGCAACTCATTTTGGGTGACATTATTCTGGGCTACCCTACACAAAAGCGAGTGTATGAGAAAGCGACCGTGGGGAAGGGTGAATGGAAGAGGGGAATAGTGAAGAGAATAGAAGGGACAGGGAAGGGGTTTTAGGGGACTGGTGTGCCTGCTGCTGCTGAGCTAGCCATGTGGTGTGGTGGTAGTGTGGGTGATTAGCTCTGGCACAGCAGGTACTGGGTCTGGGAGTGGGAGCAAGTACATTTTGCCGCAAGCTGCGGGACTTAAATTTTGCTGAAATCCAGATTTTGCCCCCTTCCCGACATGCACTCCCCTGGATTTGAGAATCTTAATTGAGGGAGTGCCCCCCATGAGGGGGGCAAGGGGAACAGCCCTCCCCCACCACACAAAAACACTGTTTTTAAAATCTGTGTGTCGAGTCGCCTTGAAGTGTATATCGCTGATTTGCTTTTCGGCTATATACACTTGCCATATTAGCAATCGCTGTTTTGCGATCGCTATTATGACATGGAACCCACCTGCCACAGCCTGGCCTGCTGCCTCTTTCATGGTCGCAAGCTTGGTAGCTGAGACCGCCACCATGTACACCACCTTGAATGCATCCTTCAAGCAGACTGGGGGGTTCCGTTCATCCGGCCAACCGAGGAGGAGGAGGCGGAGATAATGATCTTCGAGCAACAAAGGCAGAAGTGATTTACACAGGCTGCAGGCTTGATCACCGTGCTCTGCCAGAGGCAGTAAATGCATGACAAGTGCAGGTCTGACCAAGATATCTTTTGGTTGCAAGTGATGCAACGCTTCAAGCCTGGACTGGACTGGGCTTCTTCACAATCCTTGGTGTTAACAGAGAGATGAAATTGAAGCTAGAAGACAAAACGAAAGTAGAAACTACTTTGGGGCCTACACTGCATACGGAGCTGCAAAGGAGGACACCTGACTCTTAAAGTGGAAAGCAAGACCTGATGTCATGAAGTGGAGCCGAGGAATACACCACTGAGGTGGGGGGGGGGAGCTTAGCTTGAAGACATTTCAGCTGGATTTAAAGGGGGAAAGGAAGACCGCAAGAGTGAAGATAGTGCACCATATACATGCCCCTAGAAAAGGGGTTTTGATGCACTGAAATTCTACCTTGTGTGTTTGGGGAAAAGGTGGGGTGGTACTACCATATCATTAACATCGAGGTACTGAGTCTCAAGTTAGTCACCATATGCTCTGTGCTGTAGTCTTCCCTTGGCTTTGAGGCACATTAATGTGGGACGGTTTTATATTTATAGCTTCTAGTGAGACATAGCAATCATCCAAAGGCACAGACATCGTAAGAATGCACACACCTGCTATATGCTACCATTCCCACGAGAGGTTATCAAGGGTGGCTCTCCTATATAAACAATGGTGTTTGCTGGCACCTCTTCTATGGGAGCATAAATCACCACTCCCTCTCCTATATGTTTGCCTCTTCTAGGGTAACTCCCATATTTCTACCTCCCCCATTACGGAGAGAGATCACCCCCTCACCACATAAGCACCTAGGAGGATCTCCTTTAGTCAGTCTTTTACAAAGATACATATAACCCCCACTGCATATCCTGGTTACTGGTATGAGCATGCCAAATGGGGCTTTTACAGTACCAGCATCTCTACACCTCATGCAAAGATGGTGCTCTGAAACCTTATATGACAAACTGAGGGGAGCCCCATCATGAGGGAGACTGGACTTCCCCCTCAGTAGAAGTGAACCCTGTTGGCCTCACAATTTGTCTCAAAATAGTGCTCCAAATACCTGATGATTGGGCTCAAGAGGTTTAAACCATCAGGATTCCACCCAGTCTTTGCTTCAGTGCACTTAGCATACGTCTGTGCTGTACATGTAGGATTGTTTAGGGTGTTGAAGAGTAGCTTACCTTCAGTTTATAGTTGTCAGTTAATAGGTTTGATATGCATTATCCTTATTGCACTGTGTTAATGCTGTACTATGTTTATTCTGGGGTTGTGGGAAGGATAATGACTGGGCTTCTGCATATGGATCTCTAGGGAGTGGCACCATATTCTGGATCACTTTTACACATGTTAAGATTGCGGGACCAAAGATGGTAATTCATTTTCACTACCATGTGTTAGCAGATTTGCCCAGGTATGGAGGTAGGAGCAACCAGGGTAACCACAGCTCAGATATTTGATTGTCATCATAATTCAGCCTAATTGGCTTCCTAGTTCCATACGAACCTATTTCCAAGGTATCATGGCTGACTTAAGGGTGATAACATGGAATGGAATGGGACTTAATTCAAGCATTAAATGGAAGAAAGCTCTCTCCCATCTTAGATGCCAATGAACCCAAATAGCTTTCCAACATGAGACTAAACTGAGCGCAGAGGAAGCCAGCAAACTCAAGACGGAATTGGTAGGAGTAGAAGCCCACAGTGCCTTCTCAAACAATAGAAGGGAACTCTTCATTCTGATACATCAGGCCCCAAATGTTCAATCTCACACCAAAAATGACAAGGAAGGGTGATAATTACAGGCAGAAATTCATATGCTGCAGGACCTCCTGATAGTGGACACTTTTTATGGCCACAATAAAGATGACCTGCAAGCTGCTGCACCTTTTCAGTCATGAACTGTCCGAGTTCATTCCTACCTCCACTCCAATCTTTCTAGGGGGGATTTTAATCTCACTGTGAAGGACTGCATGGACCATTGCGGGGTCACGCAAGAACCACATACCCAGGTGTGTCAGGCCCTAACACAACTGCTGCAACACCACAAGTTGCTTATCTGCTGCCTACATCATCCTTCCACTAGAGATTATATGTGCTTCTCAGCTGTGCACAAAATGTCCAGCAAAATCAATATGTGGTTTACAGGGATCACAGTGGAAAGGGGGGGGGGTCAGGATCATCATGATGGAGGAGTGTTGGTGCTGGGGGACTCCATACTGAAGGGGATCAGATGGGGAGGAAGTGGGGAAGGCACAGTCGTATATGGGTCGAGGCAATTCCAGGGTTGACCGCAGACAGAACAGGGCAGGCACATTTCAAGTGCGAAAGCAGAGGGAGGATGAAACCACATGTGGTGGTGGTGGTGGACGTGGAAACAAATGACTTGGCTGGGGAAACACTGGAAGTGGTAAAGGGGAGGTTCAAGGAACTGGGTAGGCAGTGTGAGGAGGTGGGAGTGTTGGTGGCATTCTATGATGCGCTACTGGTACCATGTGCAAGTACAGGGAGAAAAAAGAAGGATAGAGGAGTTCAATGGGTGGCTAAGGGACTAATGCTGAACCAGGAAACATGGACTGGTGTCAGACTGAGGCAGGACCTGGGACAACAGCGACCTATACTCAGTGGACAGGTTATATTTTAGTAAGGAGGGGAAGAGCATACTCAAACAGGGAATGGAGGGGTATATTTCAACAAGGGTGGATTTAAACTAGGAAGAGGGGTGGCAAGGGGACTGTTGTTAGAAACAATGTCCAGAAAGGGGAGCATAGGGTGCTCACCCCCTAGTTAGAGGTGAAGGCAGTGAGGAGAGGGCACAGAGAGGACCAAAGAGGGAGGAAGAGGATTGGTAAGGTTGGGGAGGCAACAGGCTGAAAGGTGGTCTCACTGAATGCAAGAAGCCTAAGGTACAGAACTGCGGAGTTACAGGCTCTCTTGGCAGTGGAAATGGTGGACATAGCAGCCATCATGAAAACATGGGCCACCCAGTACCAGGACTGGGAGATGATGATCCCAAGGTACAGGCTATTCAGAAAGGATAGGGCCAAGGGGAATGTGGAGGTGGCGATCTATGTGAGGCAGCGGATTAAGTTCGTAAGGGAGGACAGAAGCTCTGTGGATGCAGTTCCAGGATGTGAGGAGTAGGACACTGAGGATAGGGGTAGTGTACAGACCACCATCACAGGGTTGTGACCTGGACCAGGAACTGGCAGATCAAATCTGAAGGGTAAGCAGGAAGGGAAGCACAGTGGTGTTGGGGCATTTCAACCTACAGGGGGTGAATTGGGGCACACCTGCCACCATGAGTGCAATACAGGGTGGTCCTGTTGGAAGCTTTTCAGGACAGCTTCTAGACACAGCTGGTACAGGGGCTGACATGGCTGGAAAGGACTTTGGACCTTGTACTGGATAATGGGGAAGCTGTAAGGAACCTAAAAGTGGGAGAACCGCTTGCTGGGAGTGACCACTACTCGGTGCGGTTCACATTAAACATGGGGAGGGACACGGGGCACGGCTGGTTGAGTTTAGGGGGTGGACTTTAGGATGATGGGGGAAATTCTGAACAAGCACCTGGCAGACATCCAACAGCACATGGATGCAGATCAGAAATGGAATATAATAAGGGGAGGGCTGGTGGAGGCAACAGAGACCTGTACTACGGAAAAACCAAGAAGAGCAGGGCAAAAAAAACAAGTTGGCTGTCACCGGAGGTCAGGGAAGCAGTGAGAGTTAAGAGGGTGACATTTCGGAAGTATAGGAAAATGGGGAGGGGAGAAGATAAAGATGAATACAGGGAAAAGTCTAGGGAGGTCACCAGACTGGTCAGGGGGCCCAACGCATCTAGAGAGCTGAGACTGGCGCAGGGGATCAAAACAGGAGAAAAAGACTTCCATTACATAGGTGAGAAAAGAAGCAAAGACCAGCTTGTGAGGATCAAGAAAGATGAGGGGGTGGGGTAGGTGGAGAAGTGGCGGAGCAGGCAGAGGCACTAAATGAGTACTCCTGCTCTGTGTTCACGGAGGAGAAGGGAGGGACAAATACCTCAGGCAAGTGGGGGGGTGGGTAAGGGGATGGAGAGGATGACAGATGTAGGGATTACAGAGAGCAGGGTGCCAGAGGGGTTGAGGGCATTAAAAGTGGACAAAGCGCCTGGACCGCATGGCATTAGCCCTAGAGTACTGAGGAAGCAGGCAGAGGTCTTTGCGGGGCCACTGGCAGACCTGTTCAATCCTCTCTGGACACAGAATATGTACCACAGGACTGGAAGATGGCCCACATGGTGCCCATCCATAAAAGTGGGATGAAGGATGAACCAGGGGACTATAGGCCAGTGAGTCTCACCTCAGTCATGGGCAAACTCATGGAGACCATCCTAAAGGAGAGGCTCTGAGCTTCTTGGAGGCAAATGGTATCCAGGATGACCAGCAACATGGGGCTGTCATGGGTAGATTGTGCCAGACAAATCTGGTAGAGTTCTATGACTGGGTGGCACGGGAACTGGACAAGGGCCATGCCGTGGATGTCCTGTACTTGGACTTTAGTAAGACCTTTGATTTAGTGCTGCATGGGAGATTGGGGGGAAGCTGGAGTATGTGGCGGCAGAACCAAAAATAGTGACCTGGATCAGGAACTGGATGAGGGAGAGACAGCAAAGGGTGGTGGTAGGGGGCAACTTTCAACACCGAGAGCAGTGACGAGCAAGGTACAACAGTGGCACACCCATCTGCAGAATCTAACTCCGACTTTCTGTCTCACCTACCCATTGCTACTATACCCGCTACTACCTCCACAGAGCTGGATTTTCCTATTACCCTCCAGAAAGTCCAAAAGACTATTAAGTCCCTTAATAAAAGTAAATCCCTACGTGAAAATGGATTTCCAATGGAGTTCTATCAAGTGGCAAATTAGGAGATTAGCCCAGTGTTTGCCTTTAAACATCCTTCCCCTTTCCTATGGTAGACAATCATCACAGTACTTCCAAGGAAGAAAAAAAATCAAGGATGCCTCCCTATCAAGTAACTTTAGACCCATTTCTCTCATTAACACAGATGCCAACATTTTGGCAAAAATCCTAGCCACCCAGTTGAAGAAGGTACTGGCTGGTCTGATTCATCCAACACAGCTTGGCTTCCTTAAAGGGAGAAGGAGCTCTGATCAAACGTGAACACTAATTAACATCTTCCATACTGTTCACCAACCCCCTTCTGTGGCAGCTGCAATAGCCATCAATTTCGAATAGGCTTTCGACTCCATGGAGTGGGAATATCTCCTCACCTCTGTGAGGCCCATGGGTATAGGTCCCACCTTCCTCCAATGGGTCAAAATTCTACACAATGGCCCCACTGCGAGTGTTCTCACCCATGGCCTGACAAAAGAACATCTTCCCCTGAAATGGGGCACTCAGCAAGGGTGCCCCTTGCACCCTTTTTTTGTAATGGTATTTGAACCCCTGGCAGTCACCATTCGTACCCATCCTTCTCTTCAGGGCATACAGGTAGGGGATCTTGACTATTGAACCCTGCTGTATGCTGATGATCTCATGATCCTGCAGGCTGATGGCTCTAAGGCCCTGGACACACACCTTTGTTTACTATCACAGTTTTCCAAGCTGTCAGGGCTAGAAGTCAATGAGACTAAAACTGAGGTATTACCACTCCACAGTAGCTGTCATGCAACCATATATACAACCAGGGGATTAAAGAGGGCTAGAGGGCATCAGCTGTTTAAGGGTGCAAGTCCATCCTACCACTTGTAGAATGGTCCAGCAGAACTTCCCTCCTCTTGGAAGTCCACAAAGATGGAGCTAAACCAATCAAAACATCTCATATTCTCCCTTGCTGGGAAAATAGATACATTCAAGATGATCCTCGCCCCTAAGTACCTACATCTGCTGGCACTTTTACCGCTTGCTATCCTTCCTACATGGTTTAACAAAATAGACTCCCTTATGTGCGGATTTCTACGGGATGTACAAAAGCCATGATATAGCAGAGCCAATTTATAGGCTCAATGGAATACAGTGGATTGGAGTCTATCCTGGCTCAAAGGGTATCATGTTCTTTTTTTTTTGTGTGTGGACTTTCTTTCTGCACTGCCCTCCACAGAACTCTCTCAGGCAGACCCCACTTCTTGCAACCGTTCTACCACCCTGCCTGATCCTCACTCACTGGGAAATCAGGGACAGATACTCCTCACTCTACCCTGATCCAGTGACTCCCAAACTGGACACAAGGCAAGGCAGGGGATTGGGACAGCCGGCGAGATGAGTTCAGCATTGGCTGTGTGGTGGTGGGCACTGGTTGCCGTCATCTATCTGTGGGGCCAGGGATTTTTCCTTACTGCTGTACGGTCCCCTTGAGTGGACGTGCAATGACACCCAGCACACAATGGACGCATTTCCGCACCCATGTGTAAGGTGTCCGCCACCACTCTCAACTCTGGAAGAGTGTGCCTCAAGTTGCGCCACCCCCAGACACCACCAGGAGTAGCTATCATCATGGCAAGCATACCCACCCACCCCAGGAAAGGAGAGTAGTCCTCCGAATGCTCAATCCTTTCCTGCCCCAGCTGACCCCTGACAGCCCGAGTTTGCTACCGAACCTGGGTTGCGGCATGGCGCAAGGTGTGGCATTAAGCATCTCAACCCTCAGTGGCACCGGGCCAGCTTATCATGTCCTTGATGAATCAGACTAAACTAGGGTTTGCCACCGCCATGTATAGCTCCCTGCAATAGCTCCATACTGAGCAGCACTATGTAGGGATGCCTCTGGGGCCACTCTTCTACACAATAAGCCACTTGCATCCTTTAGGTATCACCCCCACTCTCAAGGTCTCTAGGGCTGCCTGGTTTACCTATCACAAATATCTCTGGACAGAACCTACCCCATTTAGGCAGACCCCCCAGGGCTCCAGACAAGGTGAGTATCAACCCATATTAATTATCTCATTTTAGGAAATATTCTTCAGAAAATTTTTTTAATGAGTATCAATACTCACCCAACATTTGTAAATGCACACGACACAGAGTACTGCTTCCTAACGTAACTGGTGATTCAAAAGGAGCAGTTTTTTCCAGATGTACAGCACTCGTACACATCCCAATTTTGTTTTACTCGCTATATTTTGAAACTGGCGAGTAAATTACTCCCTACCTGCCAACATTATCTGGAGCATTGTTGGCCCCTGATCAGGTCTTATCTAGAAAAAAACTGCATTGTTTTTAAAAATATACTACTCACTGCATTCTAACCAAACATTTGTATGCATCTGAATTTGGTTCAACTCACCTCATTTTCAAAATGAAGAGTAAAGTACTCATCTCAAAAAATTTTATCTGGAGCTCTGCATACCCCTTTATGGGGTTGTGATGCTCTTCAGATCAATAATGAACCCATTTACTTCCATACCTGGTGACAATGGGGAATCCTTCAGGTGAAGGATCTACTTATCCCGGATGGGTGACATGTAAAGTCTTTTTGGCCCTACAAGCTAAATATAATCTTCCAAAGCGAGACCACTGGAGGACCCTCCAAATGTGCAGTCTGGTCAGTCCTGCACTTGCACGGCACCACCAGAATACCAGTGATCACTTAGTACACACCTCACCACTGTATTCATCCCATCCCCCTCAGAAAGCAGAGACTATGTACAGATTATTGAGGGATTCTCTGCCAGACCAATACATGGACCTGCAGGCAGCCCCGGCTCTGCTCCAGGGTGGCTGCATCTCCTCAGCTTGGACTGCTGCCCGCCCAGCTGCTCTAAGGCACAGCCCTGATTGGGCTTCCATTCGGGCCTGCCAGCGGTCCTGGCTCTGCTCCTGGCCGGCTGCATCTCCTCAGCTTGGACCGCTATCTGCCCAGCTGCTCTAAGGTACGCTACAGCCTTGCAACCCTGGCTTGAAAACTGCAATTCTGATTGGTTTCACATGTCTGTAGCTGGTCCCCTATTGGCCGCTATAGCCCTCGGCTCCTCTGCTATTGGACATTTGCTCTCCACTATATTTTTAGCTTGATCCTCAGTTTTCACAGCCCTTAGCGCTCTGTATCATATTTGAAACTATGTGTCTCATTTTGAAATTGTATTTTTAATTGTATTGCACTTTAAATGTAAACTGTTAACTGGGTTCTGAATTTCTTTTCCACCGTGCATGCATTGGAAGCTTAGGTGTCTAGTTGGTGTCTGCTCCTTGCCTAGCCAGATTTAGCTTTGCTTGAAAGAAATGTTGCCATTTTTTAAACTGTATTACTGCCTTCTCTGTCTGCCTACCCACTGCTGATCCCTGACCCTCTGTCTCTAGGCCTACCTAACCCTGTCACTTTTCCCTACCCCTACTTCTCCTCCCCACTCCTCTAGACATTAATTTAGCAATAATTTACCTGCTCCCAAACTAGCTCCCCTGTCCCCGCTTCGCCTGTTTCATTCTCCACGCTTGCCTCTCAGTCCCTGACTCCCCCCCATCCCTGCTTCTCCTGCTTCATTCTCCATGCTTGCCTCTCAATCCATGATTCTCTCCCATAGCAGTATCCACACACGCTTCTTGGCTTAGTTCAGACAACCTTATTTCTCCTAATTTCACCTGCCGAATTTCAGATTCCCCTACCTCTCTACCCCCACTCCATTCTGCCCTTTCTCAGTCCTTTTGTTTAACTCAGCACTTTTGGTGCCGTAGCCCAGACACCCCTTCCAGGAATTTTTCCTCTGTCCCCCTCACTATGCCCACCATTCGCACCTACCTCTTTCTGCCATTATTCTCCTTTGGCCCTCCTCTCGCTCCTGTACTGGCTCTTGTTTCAGCATAATACATACTAATTCTCTGCTCTGTCTCCTCCCTTCTAGGTGCAGCCCTGATCGGGCTTCCATTTGGACCTATAAGTGGCCCCAGCTCTGCTCCTGGCCGACCACATCTCCTTAGCTCGGACTGTCACAAACGCACTCAGCAGGTCAGGCCCTCTACTCCCACAGTGCCAACCTCCAAGTGCAAGAGTGTGAACAGGTAACAGACAGGGTAACCATCATGTCCACTTGTGGGTCCGAATCACCTTTGGTCTCAAGTTCTGGGGGTATTCAAACTGTGAACCTCATGCTAGTGTACCCAAATGTATAGGCTCAGATAATCTGCTCTTCGGGGGGATGCCAGACATCTTTCGCCTAAGGGCACTTAACCAGGTATCCAAAATGAACCCTTAAAACTCTATCAAAGACCTTAGGTATAGTCTTACCGTTTCCCAGTTTAGTAACACCATCAAGCTTATGAACAGTTTTTGTCAGTCTTACCCCCTATACGTCATATGCAAAATGAACTTCGAAGACACACCCAGGCAGTCTTTCAAATAATATTTTTACTAAAATGGATAAAAGTATGTAAAATATAAACACAGAACACTATATCAAAAAGTATACAATCACATAAAAGAAAAGAAAGAAAACTACAAACTCCTACCAATGTACAGTTAGACTTTTCTATCTAATGTAATACCTCTATAGTGCTTATAGTGACGTCTTGTTTTCTTAAGAGCCCAAAAAGACATCACACAGATCAAACACAAGTCCTAGTTTAACTGTCTCTCTCTCACACACACCCCTTCTATGATGTCATCTAGCTCCTCCTTTTAGAATATGAAAAATATAATTACAAATAATGATCTCCTGTCAGGAGATATTTTAAATACTGTGACTTCAGCAAAAACTAATTTCCCAAATTATGACATTCTTTAATTAAGCCTGTTCTCTTTGATCTTGAGCAGTTACTGTTTTCCCAAGGAATCAAAAGATTGTATAACCTTTTAGCACCATGGTGCGAAAACATGATTTTCCTCTAAGACATCATAAAAGTTAACTAGCCCTATATCCTGGTAGCTGGGTCAGTTCTAATTGAAATAGGAAAACAGGAGACCCTTAATTAAATCTCTCTAGTCTTTTAATTATCTCCTGGTTTCAGGTCACTTGACTGTAACTGAAACCTGGGGGGGGGGGGCACCCATGACACACTGGAACAATCACACACTATTTTTTATATTGCAAATACCATCCAACAGTCATAACCAGCCGGCCAAGTGGCAAACGGACCGCCACCCACCCAACTGCTCTAAGGTATGCTACAGCCTCACTACGATGGCTTGAAAGTTATGTGAATAACCGAGTAAACTATTATACTTAAAGGGGCTACACTCAATTTTTTCTTACCACGGCTTCCTCCTATGTGTACCCTTAGGAGCTATTCCTTTTCTCTGATTTACCCTCGCTATTCTCCCCACCATGTGGTCATCCCCTTCTGTGCTTCTACCCTCCTTGTGCCAGCTGACATCCAGTTCTTGTACTGCATCAACATGTTTGCCCATTTTGACTTTCCCCTCCACTGCACCCACACCCCATTCTATGACCCAGACACTGTTACATTCACAATCCTCTTGTAAAATGTAGGTCCGTACTGCTGCACTACTGCCCTTAGGTCTATTAATTCTTACTCTTCCAACACTAACCAGCCGAACTTATGATTGGACACAAACATCAGTCCCCTTAATTTTGGGTGGCAACCGCCTATGTGCATATGGATTCTTTACTTCCCCACTCTGCCTTGACTGTACTGCCAGTCAGAAACTCTGGGGCTTGGCCCCCTCCCTTGCACATGTGGCCATTTGGCCACCACCTAAGTTGGCAGCCCCCTCTCTCAATCCTCCCTAGGATTTTCTTTGTACAGGGAAAATGCTGTCTGCGGTGCACCCAGTGAAGGCTGCGACATAGTAACAAACAACTAAAGGAATACCTGCATATGCTAGCATTACTATTATTACTGCTCACTGGTAATATTCACCCCAACCTGAGGCCACCTCAAAAAGTCATGCATCCCTCCGGGAAATGACGGAATGCTCACAATT
Source organism: Neoceratodus forsteri (assembly GCA_016271365.2). NCBI lineage: Eukaryota > Metazoa > Chordata > Ceratodontiformes > Ceratodontidae > Neoceratodus > Neoceratodus forsteri. Next base: position 807,281,898 of record CM057451.1, on the reverse strand, counting down.
GCATCTCTCAACATTTATAGCTTCCTCCCTAAACTAGACAATCTAAATGTCTGGATCACCCAACACAACCCTGATATCCTTTCAATTGTTGAAACATGGCTCTCCTCAAACATACCTGACACATTCATCTCTGTACCAGGCGATACGATCTTCAGGCAGGATCATCTTACCAAAAGAGGAGGCAGATGTGCAATTTATCTTAGAGACAGCCTTCAGGGTCTCGCCCTGCCATTGCCCGCTACCATCAGCAATGTACAATCACTTGCCATCAAAGTGCTTCTGGGGTACACACAACAAGACCATCACTGTATTGTTGGTCTATATTCCACCCAGGCAGACAACCTCTGTCCTAGACTCACTCCTGCAATGCTTGGGTAGTTTAAGTCTTAACTCCAAAGTAATAGTGCTTGGTGACTTCAATATCAATTGGCTTTCCCTGGATGCTAGCCCCTTAAAAAATGCAATCTCCGCTGTTCACCTCACCCAGCTTGTTGAATCTCCCACAAGAATGAACTATAAAACTGGAATGGACACCCTACTGGACTGGGTACTCTGTAACTGCCCTGACCACATTTTTAGCACCTCAGTACTCCTGGATGGTATAAGTGACCACTCCCCTGTCCTATTCTGTTGGGCCAATAAATTCTCCAAACCCCCCGCTAAAACAATCTCCACTAGGTTCCTCATCTGAGATCACCTTGAACTCCTGAAATCTGACCTCCAACAACTAGATTGGTCTTCAGTCTACTCCACCAATAACGTTGATTTTGCACTTGAACAATTTAGACATTAATTCAACGCTATGTGCGACAAGCACACCCCGTACAAAAAAAGTAAAATTAAAGGACACTGTGCCAAGATCTCAATGAGCTCTTAAAATCCAGGGACCATCTATGGCACAGGGTTCAGGCCACAGGGAAACAGGCCGACATACAGAGCTATAAACAGGCAAGAAACAACTGCACCAGGGCTATCCTTTTAGGAAAAAGTAAATATTACAAAGGTGTCCTCTCTCACTCTTGGAATGACGACCGTAAGTTTTAGAGCAACCTCAAAGAAGTCACTGGGAAAGCCCACAAAACACCCCCATCCATGCTTAATGTTAACAGCAACCCTTCCCTTGACCCAATAGACATTGCTAACACTTTTAATAATGAGTTTACTGATCTGAGTGGCGTCCTCCCTCCCAACTTCTGCCCAACTAGCTAAAATGATTCTGTGGGGAAGGCTGTCAAGCCCCCCTAGAAATATAGGAACATAGACTTTGATGGCAGATAAGGACCACTTGCCCCCCTCCAGTCTGCCCATTTCCCTACCTAGAGGATAAGCTGCAGATCCTATTTAACCAACAACCTATTTCTTCCTACCACCCCACAAAAAAATGCCTTATGTCCGTCCCATGCATTCTTGAATTCTCTCACAGTTCTAGATCCCACAACCTCCTCAGGAAGGCTGTTCCATGTGTCTACCACCCTCTCTGTGAAAAAATACTTCCTTACATTGCCCCTGAGTCGTCCCCCCCTCTATCTTCAAACTGTGTTCCCTTGTTCTTGCACATCTCTTTTTCTGAAAGTTGCTACCCTCTTGGACTTTGTTGATTCCACTGAGGTACTTAAACATTTCTATCAAGTCCCCCCATCCCTCCTTTCCTCAAGGGTATACATATTAAGTGCCTTTAGTCTCTCCTCGTATGGCTTCTCTTGCAGACCCTGTACCATTTTAGTTGCCCTCTTCTGAACTGCCTCCATCCAGTCTATGCCCTTGTGGAGATGGGGTCTCCAGAACTGGATGCAGTACTCCAGATGGGGTCTCACCAACTGTCTGTACAGGTGGATAACAACTTTCTGTTTTCTGCTGGTGATGCCTCTCCCTATACATCCCAGTATCCCCCCAGCCATCCCTACTGCCTTCTCACATTGCTTGCCAACTTTAAAGTCATCTGATATGATTACCCCCGGTCCCTTTCCATTTTTGTTGTTGTTACCACCTCCCCCACACTGTGTAATCTTCCCCTGTATTTTTGTTTCCCAGGTGCATTATTTTGCTCTTCTTTGCATTTAATCCAAGCTGCCATGCTTCTGACCATTCCTATAACTTTTCCAAGTCCCTTCTCATCTTTTCCATGCCTCCTTGTGTATCAACCCTGTTGCAGATCTTTGCGTCACCTGCAAAGAGGCATACTTTTCCTTCCAGTCCCTCTGCAATGTCATTTATAAAGACATTAAAAAGGACTGGACCTAGTACTGAACCCTGCGGTATCCCACTAGTACCCCTCTTTCTTCAGAGTGGACTCCATTTACAATTACCTTCTGTGTCCTGTTGTCCAGCCAATGTTTTACCCAGGCTACCACCCTGGGATCCACTCCCAGGCTGGTTAATTTGACTACTAATCTTTTTTGTGGGAATGTGTCAAATGCCTTGCTAAAATCTAGGTAGGCCATGTCCACAGCCCCTCCCTGGTCTACTACTTTGATCACCCAGTCAAAAAAATCAATTAGATTCATCTCACATGACCTTCCCGTTGTGAACCCATGCTGCCTTGGGTCCTGTGCCCCACTGGCCTCTAGGTACTCAACAATTCTCTCCTTCAGAAGTAATTCCATCACTTTTCCTACCACAGAGGTCAAACTGTCAGGTCTGTAGTTTCCTGCCTCTGTCTTGGTCCCACTTTTGTGGAGGGGAATAACTTCCACCTTCCTCCAGTCCTCAGGTACCACACCATCCTCCCATGATTTGTTAAAAAGAGTAGTCAGTGGTGTCACTAGTTCTCTGCTTAATTATTTTAGAATTCTGGGGTGAATTCCATCTGGCCCCATTGCTTTGTCCACCTTCAGTTTTAGGAGTTCTTTCAGAACCCATTCTTCTGTGAAAGGGATGGGATCGATACCCCTCTCCAGAGTGCTTCTGTTAATTGGATTAGGCACCTCCCCCACTTCTTCTCACCCACCATGCTATTTCAGAGCCATCTCAGTCCCTGAAGCCAGGAAATACTTCCTCAGGGTACTGGGGAAGTCAAGATTTAGCAGAGATACCCTGTAACTCAAGTTTGTTGCACTTGACTAGAATGAAATCCTGGTGCCCCCAACTCATATAATTAACCTATCACTTAGGTGCTCACAATTCCCGAAAAAGTGGAAGCCTGCAATGGTGACACCTGTGCATAAAAGTGGTGACCGTGCACTGCACAGGAACTATCGGCCAATCTACATCCTTCTCCTGCTCTCTAAAGCTTTGGAAAGAATAGTGGCTGGCCAGCCAGTTGACTACTTGGGAAAATATCAACTGCAATGCCCAGAACAGCATGGTTTTAGGAGTGGGCATAGAGTACCACAACTGCTTTGCTATAATTCACAGGTTTTATCCATCACTCCTTTGATGGATTTAATCAAGGCATTCGACATGGTGAATCATGCCCTCATGATCGATCAATTCTCTGCCATTGGTTTTTCAAATGACACCATAGAGTGGTTCTGTAGTTACCTGAATGACCACTCACAGCAGGTGAAGATTGGTAACTTCCTTTTTGACAGCAGACCTGTTCACCGAATTGTCCCTCAAGTCTCCATTCTGGGACCTCTCCTGTTCAGTGTTTTCCTTAACAAACTCCCTCTTGCCTGCCAGGGCCATATACTGTTGTATGCGGAAGATGTGGTCTTGTTCACCAAGATGGCCCTACAATGCCACCTAGATGGCCCTACACACTCTCCTGTATGGAGGATGTCTGCAACCTCTGCTCCTCCCACCCCCAGATTTGCTATTCCTGGGCACCCGACCCCTAGCCACCGCTATGAGTGAGGCGTGTACTGGGCATAGCATCCCTCCCTCCACAGAGGACAGCAGTCCATCGAATGCATGACCCTCCTTCTCCTGGCCAACCCTCCTATGTCCTGAGTTTGCCCCTGAGCCCAGGTCACAGGTGCCACAACCTGTAGTGCTACCACTGTACCCGCAGGCCAGCATCTACACAGATGTATGTCATATCTCGTGCTGCATGTACTACAGTTATTACCTACACAGATGGATGTCATGTCTTGAGCTGTATGCACTACAGTCCTGATCTAAACAGATATATGTCCTATCTCGAGCTGTATGCACTACAGTTATGATCTATGCAGAGGTATGTCATATCTCGAGCTGCATACACTACAGTTATGACCTGTGCAGATGTATGTCCTATCTCGAGCTGTATGCACTACAGTCCTGATCGACACACATGTATGTAGTATCTCGAGCTGCATGCACTACAGTTATGATCTACACAGATGGATGTCCTATCTTGAGCTGTATGCACAACAGTTAAGATCTACACAGATGCATGTCATATCTCAGGCTGCATGAACTACAGCTATGGCCTACACAGATAGATGTCATGCCTCGAGCTGTATGCACTACAGTCCTGATCAACACAGATGTGTGTCGTATCTGAAGCTGAATGTGCTACAGTCCTGATGGGCACAGATGTATGTTGTATCTTGAGCTATATGCACTACAGTCCTGATCTACACAGACACATGTCATATCTCGAGCTGTATGCACTATAGTCCTGATCTACATAGATGTATGCCATATCTCGAGCTATGTTTACTACGGTCCTGATCTACACATATTTTTATTTTATTTATTTGTATTTCGGATGACACCTTTGAGCCGGGGGCTCTTTTACAAAGGTCCCATGTCAAGGCAATAAGGACAATAAGGTACAAAACATAACATGATCATTACAATGGAACTTACAACAAAAAAAGACAAATAAGGTTACAATAATAGCAGCCAAATGCATTGTCAAGGAATTGTGTTGCGAGTTAATTATACAGTACAAGTCATAGGCGGCTCAGTGAAGCTTTGTCAGGAGTGGGTTAGTGGGAAAAGAGAAAGCAGAGTGGTGGTGAGGGGGTGGTATGGGAGACATACTTTTCCTTCCAGTTCCTCTGCAATGTCGCTTGTAAAGACACTGAAGAGAACTGGTCCTAATACTGAACCCTGCTGTACCCCACTAGTAACCCCCCTTTCTTCAGAGTGGACTCCATTTACTATTACCCTCTGTGTCCTATTCTCCAGCCAATTCTTTACCCAGGCTATCATCTTGGAACCCACTTTCAGGCTGGCTAACTTGTATATTAATCTTTTGTGTGGGACTGAGTCAAATGCCTTGCTAAAGTCTAGGTAGACCATGTCCACAGCCTCTCCCTGATCTACTACTTTGGTCACCCAGTCAAAGAAATCTATTAGATTTGTCTGGCATGACCTTCCTGCTATGAATCCATGCTGCCTTGGGTCCTGTGCCCCTCTGGCCTCTAGGTACTCGACAATTCATTCCTTCAGAAGTGATTCTATCGTTTTCCCTATCACTGAGGTTAAACTAACAGGTCTGTAGTTTTCTACTTCTGCCCTGCTCCCACTTTTGAGAAAGGGAATCACATCTGCCCTCCTCCAGTCCTTAGGTACCACCCCATCCTCCCATGATTTGTTAAAGAGTGTAGTCAGTGGTGTCACTAGTTCTACCCTTAGTTCTTTTAGAATTCTGGGATGAATCCCATCAGGCCCCATTGCTTTGTCCACCTTCAGTTTTAAGAGTTCTTTCAGAACCCTTTCTTCTGTAAATGGGCTGGTATTAACTTCTGTATACAGAGTGTTTGTATTGTTTGTTTTAGGTACCTCCCCCTCTTCATTTGTAAATACTGAGCAAAAATATTTGTTTAGTATCTCTGCCTTTTCATCGTCACCCTCTGCCCACCCCCTTCCCCTTTATTAAGCCTCACTATCCCTCCCTTAGTCTTCCTTCGCTCCCTGCTGTACCTAAAAAAGGTTTTATCCCCTTTCTTAACTGAATTGGCTATCTTTTCCTCAGTTCGGGCCCTTGCTGTTCTGACTGCCTTACCAGCTTCCTTTTGCTTTAAGTGATACAATTCTCTGTCCTGCTTCTTCTGTGATTCCTTGTACTTTCTGAATGCTTTCTTTTTTCTCTTGAACCTTCACTGCCACCTCCTTTGAGAACCATAGTGGTTTCTTACATTGTTTTGTTTATTTGTTTCACACAAAGGATTGTTACCTCTGTGATGGCAGTTTTTATTATTCCCCATTGTTCTTCCACCCCTCCTTCCTGCCTATTTGCTAGTGCATTCCTTAAGCACTACCCATTTTGGCAAAGTCATCCCTCCTGAAGTCCAGTACTTTTGCCTTTGTATGGCTTGACTCTATTGCTTTGTTTATTGTGAACCATACTGTTCGATGGTCGCTAGTTCCCAGATGGCTACCCACTTCTACATCTGTGATTCTCTCTCCATCTCCACTTGAGAGAACCAGGTCTAAGATTGCTCCCTCTCGAGTGGGTTCCAATACTAGTTGTCTAAGGCATGCCCCCCTGTAGGGCATCTAGAATAACCCCACTCTTAGAAGTAGCTGCTGCAACTACACTCCAGTTAACATCTGGCATATTCAGATCACGCATCAGCAATATCTCCCCTTTATCTGCCATTCTAAGTATACTTTCTATCATTTCCTTATCCATTTCCTCCCGCTGAGAGGGGGGTCTGTATACAACCCCTGTGTGGATTGTGGTGCCATTGCCTGCCTCCAAATTGACCCACAGTGCTTCTTCTCCTCCCTGTTTACCCTTTTGTTCTGTTGCTTGGATTCCTTCCCTTATGTAGAAAGCTACTCCTCCTCCTGTTTTACCCTCCCTGTCCCTCCTGTAGATAGTGTATCCTGGTATGTTTACGTACCAGTCATGGTTCTGTGTGTACCATGTTTCTGTGACTGCCACGATATCCAGATGTTCCTCCTCCATCAAGGCCACTAATTCAGGAAGCTTGTTACCCAGACTATGGGCGTTGGTACTCATTGCTCTCCATTTTTTTGATGGCTTTGCCTTCTGTAGCAGCATCCCCCACTGACCTTTCTACCCTGGTCTTTTTCTCATTTAGTACCCTGTTTTGTAGGGGCAGGCTGGGATTTTCCTGCTGTTTATCAGTGCCTCCTCCCCTTGACTAGTTTAAAAGCTTGCCAATGAAGCATTTAAACCGATTGCCCAAAAGACTTATTCCCTTCCTGGACAGATGCAGACCATCCTGGGAGTATTGACTGGTGTTCCTCCAACATAGTTTTAGTTTTTTTGTGGTTAAGGATGAGTTTATGTGAGCAAAACCAGTCTTCCACTTCTGTGAAACTTCTGTAGTTGAGACTGAAGGGAGTTGGTTTCGGTGTGGCAAGTGAAGATTACTGCATCATCTGCATACAGTAACATTCTGTCATGGCAGGAGGCAGGGGAGATTGTTCAGAAATATGCTGAATAACAAGGGACCCAGGATAGAACCTTGGGGTACTCCAGAGTGGATTGGCAGAGATGACAGATGTAGATCTCGAGCTGTATTCACTATAGTCCTGATCTATACAGATGTATACTATATCTCAAGCTGCATTCACTACAGTCCTGATCTACGCAGATGTAATTTCCTGAGCTGTATGCACTACAGTTATGATCTACACATTTGTATTGTTTTGCAGTTAGTGCTATTTATTCCACCACTGGCTGGCCCAATCATCAGGAATCAACCAACCCAGCCGCACCACCTTGGATCTGTATGGACTTACAGTCCAACTCCCGTCTTCCCCCCTCCCATGATGGAGGCTGCCCATTGACTGTGAAATGTATACTTAGGAGATGCACCATATAGCTGGGTACAGAGCCTCTGAAGGGTCAGTCTCATCACAGTGGCCAGCCTTTTTCTCCTCCTTTATTGTTTCCCTGGGAGGACAGCCATGCAATGCCACCTAGATGGCCCTACACACTCCCCACGTGTAGGACATCTGCAACCTCCACTCCTACCACCCCCAGATTTTCTATCCCTGGGCACCTGACCTCTAGCCGCCGCTATGGGTGAGGAGTGCACTGGGCATAGCATCCTTCCCTCCCTAGAGGAGAGCAGTCCATCGAATGCATGACCCTCTTTCTCCTGTACAACCCTCTGATGTCCCGAGTTTGCTCCTGAGCCCAGGTCAGCAGCCTCGCAAGCTGTAGTGCTGCCACTGCACCAGCAGGCCAGCATCTATACAGATGTATGTCATAGCTCAAGCTGTGTGCACTACAATTATGACCTACACAGATGTATGTCGTATCTCGAGTTGCATGCACTACAGTAAAGATCTATGCAGATGTATGTCATATCTTGAGATGTATGCACTACAGTTATCATCTGAACAGATGTATGTCATATCTCAAGCTGTATGCACCACAGTATGGATCTACACATAGATTCTGCATGCCATATATCTAAAGTTATCTAAATCTTTTCTTCCTCATAGCAGCCGGAGTGGGCGATTGATTTTTGGGACTGGAGGTTAGTTGCCACTCACCCTTCCCCATCCAGGACAGGACAAAAGAGTCCAGGACAAGGGGGTTGTAAAGCTCACCAAGCCAAAGGATTAAAAAGGCTTGGCAGGTGGGACAGCACTCGGGAGTCAGCCACACCAGAGATAGGAACAGAGCAGCACAGTCAGCTGTCTGATTGTTTCTTGAGGAAAAGGACATTGGTGAGACAGGGAAGTAATCAGAGTGTTTTTTTCATTTATCTTATACGTTTGCTGGCTTGTCAGATGACCAAGAGAAGAATAGTAGTGGTTCTCTTAGAAAGGGATTATTTTTAAGCTTATAGTTGTTTTTTATAAAAAGGTTAATTTTACAAAGGGATTAATTTGGTGTGTGGTTAGTGTGTTTTTGTTGTAGTTTTCCCCCCCAGCAGCCAGAGTGGCAGAGTGACAAGAAAACTCTCTGCTTTCTCACTTTAAATGTTGCAGAGTGTAAATACAGTTTCTTTTCTCCCTCATAGCAGCCAGAGTGGCTGACTGATTTTTGAGATCTGAGGTTATCTCCCACCCACCTTCCCCCATCCCACTCACCCCAGGCTACTCTAACTTTATAGGCTCCCCAAAAAAGTAATAATTCCTCATACTAAACAGGAAAGTACAGTTATGTAAGAACTTACCGTAACAGTAGATCTTCGAGAACAGCTCTTGCAGCAGCTTACACCATTATGACTGAAGCCGGCAGGTGCCAGGACCCCTCGGGAATTTTCCAGCTAGCAGTATTCAGCAGGGACTGCCCCAACGTCAGTCCCACCCCCGACATCAGGCAGAGTACATAAGGGGGCAGTCCCCCAGAATCCCCAGTTCTCCTGCTGGAGACTCCCGCCCACTGGATGACATCATAAGAGGAGACTGAGGATCCGCCATCAAATGGCAGTCAGAAAGATGCTGAAACATCTGATCCTAAGAGAAGGTTGCTGGAACTTTAATCTACCTCCAGCGGGCATGATGGGAGGGAAAGTGCCTGCTGCAAGAGCTGTTCTCAAAGATCTACTGTTACGGTAAGTTCTTATGTAACTGTACTATCTTACTTTGAGACACAGCTCTTGCAGCAGGTTACGCCATTAGGACTGATTCCCAAGCAATCATGGAAATCCCACACCATTGAGAGGAGGGAAGGTAGAAATCCCTAATAGAACTTGAACCTAGGACAGAAGTCCTTGAAGGACTGCTAGACCAAAACCTTCTCTTCACCTCGATGCAATATCCAGGCTATAACACCTGATGAAAGTGTGCATGGAGCTCCAAGTAGCTGCAGCACAGATGGCCAAGGTGGACACATTCTTAAGGGTCGCAAAGGAGGTAGCCACCCCCCCTTGTGGAATGACCCTTAACTGCGCCCAGTAAGGGTTTGTTGTGCTTCTGGTAACTGATCATGATACAATGAATGAGCCACCTGGACAGCGACTGTTCGGAAACAGGAGCTCTCATCATCCTGTGGGTGAAGGAGACAACTCGTCTGATTTTTGGTGGTGTTTGGTTCTGGTCAGGTACTATCGAAGACACCTATGCACATCTAGAGTATGCAACAGGGCCTCTCCTCAATTCGAATAGTTAGGGAAGTACACTGGTAGATTGATGTCTTGATTAAGGGTGAGAGCTGAGACCACCTTAGGCAGAAATTTGGGATTAGTCCGTAGGGATACCCTCTCTTGGTGAAAAACCAAATCAGGCTCTTTGCACATGAGTGCATGGAGTTCAGAAATTCTTCTGGCTGAAGTAATGGCAACTAAAAATGTCTTCCAAGTGAGAAGACATAGCTCGTAATCCGTGGCTGGCTCAAAGGTTGGCAGCGTGAGCTGCTTCAGGACAAAGGGTAGAGCCCATGGTGGAATTGGGTCCTTAATCGGAGGTCTAAGGTGGAGAATACCTCTCAGGAAGGCTCGTGCCATGTCCAATTGGGATATGGTGCGTTGGCCTATCGGACAATGATAGGCTGATATGGCACAGAGGTGTACTTTGATTGAGAAGTAGGCCAAGCCTGTCTGAAAAAGACAGGAGGTAGTCCAAGACCGATTTTTCTGGAGAGTCTAGAGGCGAAACCCCCCGCGCTTGAGCCCATAGGCAAAAACTGCACCATTTCATGGTGTAAGTAGCGTGAGTGGCCGGTTTTCTCGTGGCCACTAGAACATCAGCTACTTCATGCGAGACCCCATGTCGCAAAATGGCTATGTATCTAGGAGCCAAGCATGCAGACTCAGTGAACGAAGGTCCGGATGGACCAAGGAGCCCTCTTCCTGAGACAGCAAGTGAGAGCTGATTGGCAGAGGCACTGGAGGTTCCCGGGATAGCTGATGTAGCAGAGGGAACCAGATCTGCCTGGGCCAGAACAGCGCGATGAGTATCAGCGTCGCCTGCTCTCTGTGAAGTTTCAGAAGAACCCTCTGGATCAATGGAAAGGGGGAGAAGGCATAGAGGAATCTGTCTGCCCAGGAGAGGGACAACGCGTCTCACCAGAAAACACCAGGCCCTGGATCTAGCAAGCAAAAATTGGGCGGTTTTGCATTGGATGGGGACGTGAAAAGGTCTAACTCTGGTGTACCCCACCTGTGAAACAGATCCTCTACTACCTCCTGGAGTAGTTCCCACTCGTGGACTCTGGCCTGAGAGCAGCTCAGGCTATCTGCGATGGCATTGTCCACTCCTGGGACATGAACAGCAATGAGGTTTGCACCATGCTGCTGAGCCCAATCCCACACCCTCATGGCCTCCCTGCAAAGTGGGTAGGAATGGGTGCCACCTTGTTTGTTGAGGTAATACATCACCGCAGAATTGTCTGTTTGTAACAGAAGAGTACCCGGTGGAATCTCTGACTGAAAGGCCTGCAGGGCATAAATAACTGCTCTCATTTCCAGGATGTATATGTGGAGATGAGACTCTTGGGCTGTCCACAAGCTCTGAGACTGGACACCATTGAGGTGTGCTCCCCATCTGCACCCAAAAGCATCTGTGGAGAGTGTCACAATCGGAGACGGCGCAATGAAGGGGACCCCTGCCGATAGATTCTTCGGATCTAGCCACCATTGCCAATCCCAGATTATGGTCTTCGTGCTCCAGATTGGAAGCTGCAGATGGTCTTACTTTTGATCCCATTAGACCCATAACGTCCACTGGGTGACCCGCATGTGGAGACGAGCAAGCGGGACAGTTGCAATGGCCCCAGCCATGTGTCCAAGCAGACAAAGGACCAATCTGGCAGGAATGGTCTTCTTTGCTGAAATGTCCCTGATGAGGGATCTGATGTGTTCCGCTCTGTCCTGGGGAAGAAAAGCTTTCCCTTGGATGGTGTCCAGAACTGCACCTATGAACTTCTGGGTCTGAGATGGAATCAGACAAGACTTCTCTTGATTGATCAAGATGCTCAGCGTCTCAAACAGAGACTGAGTATAGTGAATGGCGGACATCAAGGCCTCCCGAGAGGGTGCCATGAGAAGCCAGTCATCTAGGTAGGGGAACACGTAGTGGTCTTGTCTCCTCAGAGTCACCGCTATGACTGCCATACACTTCGTGAATACTCGAGGTGCTGATGACAGTCTGAAAGGGAAGACTCGGAACTGATAATGGTGGCCCTGGAACTTGAAGCGCAGAAACTTCCTGTGCACTTGGGCGATGGGTATGTGCAGGTAGGTGTCCTGCATGTCCAAAGACGCTAGAAAGGCACCCTGCTTGAGCATGGGGCTCAGACCTGGAAGGGTCACCATGCAGAAGCGTTTGTACAGGACTGACTCGTTGAGGTCGCTGAGGTCCAGGATCGGATGGAGATCCATTGTTTTCTTGGGAACCAGAAAGAAGTGAGAATAATATCCTGCATCCCTCTGGTTCCTTGGAACGTGCTTTATCGTTTCTTTTTCCAGGAGCGTGAGCACCTCCTGCCGTATAAGCAGGGCATTCTGACCCGAGTAACGGGAAAGCAGGAGAGGTCTTGCCGGTGGGTGGTCAAGGAATTCTATGAAATGGCCCTTCTTGACCAATTGGAGAACCCACTGGTCGGTAGTGATCGACTGCCACCCTAAAAAAGTGGTGAGCAATGTGACCCCCGACCTTTTGCGCCCATTGATCCAGAGGACGGCCAGGGCTGGGAAGGAGTCATGCTGTGGCAGCATTGATCCCTGCAGGCTGGGCCAGTTTAGTATAATGTTGGGCTCAGCCTGGGGACAACTTAGTTTGGGCTTTTCGCTGAAAGGAGCCCCTTTGTTGCTGTTCGAAACGTGGCTGTTGTCTTTGTTGCAGGCTGTGAAAACGGCTCTGGTTCCTACGAAAGGAACCGGGCCTGGGTCTGTACATGGCCTGAACAGACCTGACTGCCTTCCCAGCGTCCTGAAGTTTGGTGATCACCCTCTCTGAGGGTTCACCAAAAAGTACTTTGCCATTGTATGGGACATCAAGAATGTTTTTCTGTACGTCCCGGGGTGAAGCCGGAGACACGGAGCCAAGAGTGTCACTGGAGACAGATGCCTGAAGCTGCAGCTCTGAAGGACAAGTCCGCAGCATCATATGCAGCTCGTAGTACCTGGGTCCCCACATCAGACCCTGTGCAGAGGAGATTTAGGAGCTCCGCCTTCTGCTCACCATCTGGAATTTTATTGACCAGGTCCTGGCCCTGTTCCCACAGGGTGTTCTGAAACTGTACCATGTGAGTTAGGTAGTTCAGAGACCTGATGGAGCATGTAGCGGCTGCATACATGCGTCTCCCCAGGGCATCCAATTGTTTGGATTCCTGATCCAGTGGCTGTGTGGTCATGTGTTGTGGCCTTTGGGACTGGTCATGTGAGGCCATAATTACCAGGGAGTCTGCCAGAGGTTGTTGAGCCAAGTACTAGTCCTCTCTTGGGGCCTTGTACAGGCGGTCAGCTTTCTTCGGCAGTGCAGGTGTGGAGTGTGGACATTTCCACACAGCCTTGGTGATGTCCGTGAAGGTGTCTACCAAGAGTGACACTATCACAGGCTTTGGATCTTTCTGCCAAAGATAACGGGCAAGGTGCTGTCTTTTGAGGTCGAGTTCCTCAGCATTTCATCCCATGTTGTCCTGGATGCACCTCATGATCTCAGAGAAAGAGGGGTCATCTGGGGGAGACCTGGGAAGGTCATGTGGGTCAGGTGATGAAATGCTGAGAGGAGAAGGAGATCTGGAGTAATCCGAGGTATCCGATCTGGAGTCCTCCCCTACGGGGTATACCACAGACGTCTGGGTTGCTTGGGGCTGGGAGACCCTGATGGGGATCTTGAGGGAGGCCTTCTCCGATCCTGGGATCTACCCTAGGAGGTGGAGTCTGCTCCTTGGGGGTTGGTGGTCGTCCTGCTGGTCCCTGTGGTGGAGGAGGGGGCGTAGGAGGTGAAGGAGCAGGAGGAGGAGGTTTCACTGGGACCACATCTTTGCGGATGGTGTCCCACCAGAAAGTAAATAGCTCCTTCACTTCTTGAATGTTCATGCCCGACGACGGGCCTGCTGCCGGTGGTCTGTCACCGGGGTCGGGCGTTGGGTCTTCGGGTGTCTCCAGGGTGGATGAAGGTGCCCTCGGAAGCCCGGCATCCTCTGTGTCGCCCGGCTGGTCTTTGGGCAACACGGTGTCCTCCTCCATGGAATCCCTGTGACCAGTATCAACCAGTGACTGAGAAGTAGTCTTCAGTTCCAGTGAGGCTGAAGTCAGTTGCTTCGCAGATGACTTCAGGTCCGGTGAATGCCCGGCCGGCGTCTGGTGCTTGGCCGATGTTCTCAGCTCCAGCGAATGCCTGGCCGACGTCGGATGCTTGGCCGACGTTGGGTGTTTGGCCGACGTCCGCTTGAGGGATGTCAGGTCCTTCGTCTTCCTGGGTGGAGGGTCCGGGCCCCTAGAGGGCTGTGAGACTGACCTGGAGTCGGGGTCCCTGACGTCGGATGGACAAGGAAGACTTGTGGTGTTCCAAGGACTTTGAAGAGGCCCACGAGGGAGTAGAGGAAGCCGAGGGCCTGGAGGTCTTAATAGGCTGAAGAGTCAAAGAGCTGCCAGAGGCCCGGACCTTGACCGGAGGGCGCTGAGACCTAGCTCTGGAGGGAGAGTGGTACGATTGGGCAGATCCTGAGCTCCACAAGTCTGAGGCCTGGTTCGGGGATCTGGACCTTGCCTTCTCCTGGTGCTTGTCCCGGTGTTGTGGACCTTGGAAGAAGAGTTGCCCCTGGGGGAAGGTTCCTTGTCCATCCTGTTAAGTTTTTCCTCTAGCAAATAAGCCTGAAGTGCCTTCTGACGGTGGATCCTGGTGTGGCTGTTGAACCCCTGGCAAAAGGTGCAGGCCTTAGTATCATGGTCCGGGCCTAAGCAACTCATGCACGAGGAATGAGGATCCTTGAAAGGGATCTGTTTTCCACAGGTACACTTTGAAAGATGACTCTCAAAAGGAGGAGTTGGAGAGGACATTAATCATATAGAAAATCTGGAAGTTCTAAGTCATCGTGTGCTAGGTAGAGACTGAGAGGCCGATGCTGGCGCGTCGATGGTGGGAAAAGAACTGGGGATTCTGAGAAACCGCCCCCTTATGTACTGTGCCTGACGTCAGGGGTGGGACCGATGTCAGGGTCGGTCCCCACTGAATATTGCTAGCTAGAAAATTTCCGTGGGGTCCTGGCGCCTGCTGGCTTCAGTCCTAATGGTGTAACCTGCTGCAAGAGCTGTTTCTCGAAGTAAGATCAGGGCTTACCACAGATACATATTCACTGACTGAAGATGGTGGTCACGCTGGGCTGCCATCTGTGACTGTGAAGCAGAGACTTTTTAAAGTGCTTTTAAGTGTTTTAAAGTTTTTAGTGGTTCGCTTCTTTTATATGCTGCACACTTAATTGGGCTGTTGGAATTAATTGCATCTAAAGAGTTGCAGATTTCCCTGAGGATAGTAGCCGACTTAAGGTGTGAGGAGATGAAAGTACAGTTACGTAAGAACTTACCGTAACAGTAGATCTTCGAGAACAGCTCTTGCAGCAGGTTACACCATTAGGACTGAAGCTGGCAGGTGTCAGGACCCCGCGGAAAAACTCTAGCTAGCTATCTTCAGCGGGACCTGCTCCGACATCGTCCCGCCTCCCACGTCAGATGTAGTACATAAGGGGCGGTCCAGAATCCCCAGTTCTCACGCCCGGAGACTTCCGACGCAGGCTGACATCAGAATGGGAGACAGAGGATCCACCGTCAGAAGAAAAAGCGGGAAAAAATTCCCTGTTGATAAAGGCTAAAAGCCGCACTCCTCCAAGGGGAAGGTGGGCGGGAAGGTACCTGCTGCAGAGCTGTTCTCGAAGATCTACTATTCACGGTAAGTTCTTACGTAACTGTACTATCTTACTTTGAGACACAGCTCTTGCAGCAAATTCACCATTAGGACTGATTCCCAAGCAGTAACACTGCCAAAAATTCCAGGAGGAGGAAAATAGGAAATACATTCCAGGTCCTGAATCTAGGACAGGAGACCCTGTAGCACCGCCAGGCCTAAACCGGCTCTTCGTCGAGAGGCGATGTCCAGGCTATAATGCCTGATAAATGTATGCACAGAGCTCCAAGTGGCTGCAGCACATATGGCAGAAGTGGAGGCGTTTCGAGTGCTGCAAAGGAGGTGTACGCCCTAGTGGAATGACCCGGACTGAACCCGGGAGGGGATTCTGTTTGAGCTCATAACAGAATGAAATACACTGGACAAGCCAGCGAGACAGGGACTGTTTGGATACAGGTTGGCCCATCAACCTCTCAGAAAAGGAAATGAAAAGTTGCTCAGAACTACGAAATGGTTTAGTTCTGTTGAGGTAATACCTCAGGCTGCGGTGAACATCCAGGGTGTGGAGCAGAGCCTCTCCTCTATTCGAGTAGTTCGAAGTAGACCGGCAGGTCAATGTCCTGATTTAGAGTGAGTGAAGAGACCACCTTAGGCAAAAATTTAGGATTGGCCCTCAGGATACTCTGTCCCGTGGAAAACTATAAGGCTCTTTGCACATGAGATCGTGAAGCTCAGAAATTCTTCTTGCTGAAGTAACAGCAACTAAAAATTGCGTTTTCCATGACAGAAACGTAGCTTGCAATCCATGGCAGGTTGAAGGGGGAAGCATGAGTTGTTCCAGGACAAAGACCGCAAATCCCATGGAGGCACTGGGTCCTTAATGGGTGGCCTAAGGTGTAACACCCTCTCAGAAATTCCCGAGGCGTCTAATTGTGCCACAGTACGATGTCCCACTGGAAGGTGGTAGGCAGAGATGGCACAAGGTGCACCTTGATAGAGGAGTAGGCTAGACCCGAACGAAAAAGGGAGAGCAGGTAGTCCAACACCACTCCCACCGGGCAACCTAAAGGGGAAAAATCGCGTGCTCGCGACCATAAACAAAAACAGCGCCATTTCATGGCGTACGTCGCATGTGTTGCCGGCTTTCTGGCTGCAGAAAGAACTTCTGCAACTTCTTGCGAGACCCCGTGATGCAAGATGGCTATGTCTCTAGGAGCCATGCATGCAGGTTCAGTGAGCGTAAGTCCGGGTGGACTAGTGAACCTTTCTCCTGAGACAGGAGATGGGAGCTGAACGGTAACGGGAGTGGAGATTCCCGGGATAACTGAATTAGCAAGGGGAACCAGATCTGTCTGGGCCAAAAGGGGGCCACCAGGTTCATTATTCCATGCTCCCTGCGTAGTTTGAGAAGAACTCTCTGGATCAACGGGAAAGGAGGGAAAGCGTAGAGGAATCTGTCTGCCCAGGAGAGGGACAACGCGTCTCACCAGAAAACACCAGGCCCTGGGTCTAGCGAGCAAAAATTGGGCAGTTTTGCGTTGGATGGGGATGCGAACAAGTCTAACTCTGGAGTTTCCCATTGAAGAAACAGATCCTCTGCTAGCTCTTGAAGAAGTTCCCACTCGTGGACTCTGGCCTGGGAGCGGCTCAGGCCATCTGCAATTGTGTTGTCCACCCCGGGAACATGCACAGTGATCAGATTCGTGCCGTGTCGGATTACCCAATCCCACACCCTCATGGCCTCCCTGCAAAGGGGGTAAGATTGTGAGCCTCCTTGTTTGTTGAGGTAATACATCACCACCGTGTTGTCTGTCTGAAGCAGAAGAGTACTCGGTGGGATTTCTGACTGAAAGGCCTGCAGGGCATAGAGAACCACCCTCATCTCTAGAATGTTGATATGGAGATGAGCTTCCAGAGGGGTCCACGTACCCTGGGACTTCACCCCGTCCAGGTGTGCCCTCCCACCCTAGACCTGAGGCGTCTGTGGTGAGGATTACCTCCGGGGACGGTGCAACAAACGGGATGCCCATGGAGAGCGACCCTGGGTCTAGCCACCACTGCCAGTCTCGAATCACGGTGTTCGTGATCCTGACCGGATGCTGCAAGTGGTCTTGCCTTTGGTCCCATTGCACCTTGAGCATCCACTGAGTTACCCGCATGTGGAACCTTGCAAAAGGGACAGTAGGAATGGCCGCAGCCATGTGTCCGAGCAAGCAAAGGACCGACCTGGCAGGGACAGTCTTGTTCGACGATAACTCCCTGATGAGGGATCTGATGCGCTCTGCTCTGTCGTCTGGAAGAAAGGCTCTTTCCTGAACGGTGTCCAGTGCTGCACCTATAAATTGCAGTTTCTGCAACGGTACCAGGAGAGACTTCTCGTGGTTGATTAGGATGCCCAGATATCAGAACAGGTCCTGGGTGCTCTGGACCGCAATAACGCCCTCTAGAGGCGGCCATGGAAGCCAACGTCCAGGTACGGAACACATAATGGCCCTGTCTCTTAGAGACGCTACCACTGCCATGCACTTGTAAAGACCTGGGTGCAGATGACAGTCCGAATGGAAGGAGCTCGGAATTGAAGGTGGTGGTAGAGGAACTTCAAGTGCAGGAACCTCTTGTGCACCTGAGCTATAGGGATATGCAGGTATCGTCCTGCATGTCTAGAGACACTAAGAAGGCATCTTGTTTCAGCATGGAATAAGACCGGAAGAGTCACCATCGGAATCTCTTGTAAGCGACCGACACGTTGAGGTCACTGAGGTCCAAAATGGACTGGGGTCCCTGTTTTCTTTGGAACCAGGAAAAGTGGGAATAATATCCTTGTCCTCTCTGGTTCTCCGGGACGTACTGTATCGCTCCTTTTGCAAGGCGCAGTACTTTGCCAGATCAGAGATTTGTGCTGACCGGATACCGGAGAGCAAAGGAGGCCTCGGGGTGGCTTTCTCGAATTCTATATAGTGGCCTCTTCCGACCAACTGAAGAACCCACCTGTCGGTGGTTATAGCCTGCCATCCGGCAGGGAAGTGTAATCGACCCCGACCATAGTTCCCGTTGATCCTGAGGGGCGGGGCGGAAAGAAGTCAGGCTGTGGTGGCTGAGGTCCCGCTGGCTGGGCCGGCTTAGAATACGCTGGTTTCGCCCGCTGGCTGTTTCCCCTGGGCTGTCATGAAACGGAGCCCTCTGTTGTGGAGCAAGCGGGACTGCTCCTCTGCATCAACACCAGGATCGGCTTTGGTTCCCTACGAAGGAACTAAGCCTGGGTCAGTACATGGCCTGAACCGACCTCACCGCCTTCGGCCTCTTGAAGTCTGGTAATAATCTCTCTGAAGGTTTACAAACAAGACTTCTCCCTCGAATGGAGCGTCCATGATATTCTTCTGGGCGTTCGGGGGAAGCTGCAGACGATAACCAAGAGTGCCTCCGGAGGTACCATGAAGCTGCTGCTCGGGCCGAGGAGTCCGCAGAGTCAGACGCTGCTAGCACCTGGGTTCCCACATCTGAACCTGCACGGGAGGAGCTGAAGCATCTCCTCCTGCCCACCTCCGCCAGTTTTCACCCCGCTTCCAGACCCTGTTCCCACAAGGCATTTTGGAACTGAACCGTGTGGGTCAAATAATTCAAGGATCTGATGGCGCAGGTAGCGGAAGTATATGTGCGCCTACCCATAGCGTCCAACTGCTTAGACTCTGTGTCCGGTGGCAGGGTGCTCAGATGTTGCAGTCTCTGGGACCGGTCATGTGAGGCTGTGATGACCAGAGAGTCGGCCTGAGGCTGCTGAGTCAAGTACTGGTCTTCTCTAGGAGCCTTGTACAAGTGATCAGCTTTCTTCGGCATCGCAGGGAGCGAATGTGGACGCTTCCACGCTGCCTTGGTGATGTCCATGAAAGTGTCAACCAAGGGTGGCACCACCGCAGGCTTGGGGTCCTTCTGCTGAAGATATTTGGCAAAGCGTATCCTTTCCGGGTCTAGCTCTTCCGCATCCCATCCCATGTTCTCTTGGATGTGCCTTATAATATCCAAGAACAAAGGGTCATCCGGAGGAGACTTCGGCATCTCACGTGGGTCCGGAGAAGGGATGGAGAGGGGAGATGGGGATCTGGATGTTGAGAACTCTGATCCCATGTCCTCCGTCGAAGGCGATCGTTGGTGTCTCCTGGGTCTCTTGGGGCTGGGTGACCTAGAAGAGGATTTAGACGGAGGTCTCCGTTTGTCTGGTCTCCCCCTGGGAGGGGTTCCGTACTCCCGGGGAGGAGGTAAACGGCCTGCCGACCCCGATGGCGAGGGAGGTGCAGGAACCAGAGGTGTAGGAGGAAGAGGAGGAGGAAGACGAGGAGGAGTGGGAACCACGTCCTTCTTTATGGTGTCCCACCAGTAAGTGAAGAGGTCCTTCACATCTGCTAAAGAAAGGCCCGATGACAGTCCGGGCACCAGTGGACGGTCGTCGGGTCCCGGCGTCGGCTCCACAGGGGGCTCGGGTAACGGCGAGGGTTCCCTGGGCGTCTTGACAAGACCGGGGTCGCCCGTCTGGTCCTTAGGCTGCGTCAATTCCTCCTCAGTTAAGGTCTCCTGATCGACGTCAGGGCTCTCTTCTCAGGAGGGTGGCGCAGCCCCCACCGGCGTCCCGCTGAGGTGTTGGCTTGGCGGCGGCGATGGTCGTCAGCCCATGGTGGCTCCAGGGATGTGGCGAGGGCGGCGGCAGGGCCTTTGGCGTCGAGATCCTGGTCTCTTCAAAGTAGCTCGTCTTGAGGAGGCAAGGAAGCTGACCTGGCGTTTGGGTTCCGGGCGGGAACCCGACTTATGATGATGATGATGGCGATCCCCAGACTTCACCAAGGCCCTGGAGGATGAAGACGAGGACGGCCTGGTGGACTTGGCCTGAGAAGAGGACTTCCTGACCGCAGCTGGGGGAGGCTGAGAGCTGGCCCTGGAGGGGGAGCGGTCGGACATGGAACCGGAGCTGCGAGAGTCCGAAGCCCTGGAGGGGGACCTGGAAGGGGCCTTCTCCCTTCGTTTCTCAGCGTGCTTGTGGGTCTTTTTAGTGGATTCCCCCTTGGAAGACATGGTCTTTAGCTCTTCTTC
The DNA here is from genome assembly GCA_016271365.2 of Neoceratodus forsteri. NCBI lineage: Eukaryota > Metazoa > Chordata > Ceratodontiformes > Ceratodontidae > Neoceratodus > Neoceratodus forsteri. The sequence goes on along the minus strand of CM057451.1, from coordinate 807,261,225 downwards.
CAGTAAGAAAGCCTGAAGGACCTTCTGACGTCGGATCCGGGTTCTACTGTTAAACCCCTGGCAGAAGGAGCAGGCCCGGGTATCGTGGTCTGGGCCTAGGCACGGGACGAGGCCGTGTGGGGGTCCTTGAAGGGATCTGTTTCCATAAGTACACTTGGAAGAAGCGACCGGGGTCGAGAGGACATCAGCCGAAAAACTTGGCATGAAGAAATCCAAATTTCCCGTAGGAAAGAACTTAACCATGGCGGCGCCGCTTAGAGCTGAACGGAAGGGTCGGTGACATGCAAGTCGACGGGCGGAAAGAGCTGGGAATCTGGCGGACCGCCCCTTATGTACTACGTCTGACGCCAGAGGCGGGATCGACGTCGGGGGTGGTCCCCGCTGAAGATAGCTAGCTAGAGTTTTTCCGTGGGGTCCTGACACCTGCCGGCTTCAGTCCTAATGGTGTAACCTGCTGCAAGAGCTGTGTCTCGAAGTAAGATCTTTTGCTCAGCTTCAGTGGTGAATGGTGTAAAGGAGTAATGTTAGCTGGAGCTTTCTGTCTAAGAAGCTAAGAAGCAGACCCACCTTGGAGGACACTTGCCGAAAGGAGACCTGGTTGGACTTGCCTGTTCGAACTGAGGATGCCTGTGGAGAACAGAAGCTACATGTTGCCTTGTGTGGACTTCGTGCTGTCCCTGTAGCTATGCCATCCCCATAAGCGGCTGACTGGCATAATCAGGGATTACCTGGCCGATCATTGCTGCAACTGGCAGAGGAGCCTATGCTGCTATCTGGGTCTTGTGCTGACTACTGCTGTGTGTGCTTTTGCGGTGCCTTCCCTGTAGCCATGCTGTGCCATCCCCATATTCGGCTGACTGATAATGTCAGGATACCTGGTTGATTATTGCTGCAAGTGGCAGGGTAGTCTCTGTTGCTATCTATCCAGGTCTTGAGCCATCCGCTGCTGTGTGGTGGTTTCAGCGGGATATTGCTGCTACTATTCAGTCCATTGGTGGTTAACAGGCCAACACTGTGAGAAGCCCGGGTGCCTGGCATGGTCAGAGTGTAGTCTGACATAAGGTCAGGTTCTGAACATTGAGAACTGTGAGTACGGTATCTTCTCAGTGCCGCTGAAATTCTATTTGGAAATTAAATTGAACATTTTCATCATTACAATATTTGGGCTTTGAGAGAGCCATGTTATTGGGCAAACAGACTGTTTATTCATCAGTTAAATCATAAAGTGAGAGTTCCTGCAAATTGGACAAACTGTATATTGGGCAGTAAGAGCCCTATGTCATTCAATGACAGCAAATTAATTATGAACTGAAAGTGCACAGCACACTTTTCTTTCATCTTTTTTACAAGTTTGGGTTGTGTGGTATTATTTTGTTGGGAACTGGGTGGGGGTATATTTTTAGAGGAAACTGGTATTATGTGAGTGATGCTATGCATGTTTATGTGTAAAGGTGGTTGTGTTAATTTTTTGCTATTTAGAATGTTTTGAATGTTATTTGGGGTGAGTTTACTTAGGTTTACTGGGAGTTTAGAGATGGATACTGGGATTGGTACTAAGTATGTGCAGGGGCTATGGGCTGGTAAGAAGCCCCTACTTGGCAGCCCAGCTGCGCATCCTCCATCCTTTCAAGCTCCCCCCATTGCCTGCAGAAACTTATAGTAGATGCAGGGCTTTGGGGATAACTCGTGGGAAGGGGTCGAGGCAGGGGGCTGCACAAGTGACTGCCAGGGAGTCACTGATGCGGATGGTGAGGTACAGGGAGTACCCTGGGGCAAAAATGGGAATTGGAGAGGGGTCCTTCCTGTCTGATTCCCATATCCAAGGGCTCCACCTCTGATTGTGGGCAGGAGGCTGCTCCAGTAGTCTTCCCTCATCCTACTTGGGCTGTGCTTTGCAGTGCCAGATTGATCAGGAACAAGACCGCAGTAACAGCAGACTTGATTTCCTCAGTAGGCATGATCTGCAACACAGAGACATGGCTGGACAAAAATGCTCTGCGCTTCTTGGAGGCAGCAGTGCAGGCTCAGTACTCTGTGATACATAGCCCGAGGGAGAATCACAGAGGCGGGGTTGTGGCCATCTGTTTTAGAGCCAGCCTGGGCCACACGGTGCTACCAGTGGGTTCTACTGGGTTGTTCGAGTGTGTTGCTGCATGGGGGAGCCCTGGCATGGGTTACAGGATCCAGGCTTATCACACTCCCGGTGTGGGGGGGGGGGGATTTCTGCAGGAGTTTGAAGACTACGTTGCCAGCCTGGTGTTGGAGTCTCCCAGATGGCTAATTCTGGGTGATTTCAATGCCTGGGTTTGACGATGGGCTCTCGTCATTTGGATGTGACCTGCAGATTATGGAGGCTCTGTGCCTGTGGCAAATTGTCACCTCAGTGACCCACTTGTGTGGCCACTCTGGGTCTTGGGGTCGATGACCTCAGGATTGATCCGGTCATTTGGTTGGATCATAGCACCATAGGGTTCATGTCTGAGGCCCCCCCCTGAGGGTACGGCCTCTGTGGAGATGGTCTGGTATCGCCCTCTAAGGGGATTGTTCCCAGTAGGAGTACAGGTGATGCTGGACCTATCGAGTGTGGAAACTGCATGTGCAATCGGGCTGGAGGATACAGGGGCGGCTTATAATGGGACTGTTGGCGTGGCTTTTTCAACGCAATTGCACACGTCTGTGTCCGACCTGTCTACTCGTTCAAGGCCCCCCTGGTTTGATGGGGAGCTTAGTGAGTTAAAGACTAAAGGTTGGAGGTTAGAGTGGTGCTGGAGGAGTTCTGGCCTGATGGAGGACAAATTGGCCCTGAAGACACATTGTGCTGTTTATCAAGGGGCAATCTCCGGAAAGAAGGAAGATTTTTTGTCACGGGAGGTTGCTGTGGTAGGAACAGACCAGGTCAGTTCTTCTGCATGGTAGATAGGCTATTACATCTGGCCTGTCTCCGTGGGGGAGGAGCACTTTCAAGCACAAGATGCAATGAGTTTGCTCCGTTCTTTGCCGACAAAGTGTCCTCTATCAGGGCCAAGATCTCTTCCAGTACCACTCAAAGGGATTGTGGGGTTTGTCCTGAGGCATGTCTGGGCACACCTCTTGTCTGGGCTGAGTTTGATCCAGTTGGAGTGGAGGAGGTTGTTGACATAATCTTGATGCTGCAGCCAACATATTGTGACCTTGACCCAGGTCCAACCCATCTTTTGGTCAGATGTGTGAACCTGACAGGGCCTGTGGTTGCATGGAATTGTCCAGAGTTCCCTCATGAGCAGGGTCTTCCCTAGGGCCTTGAAAGAGGCAGAAAAAAACCTCCATGAACCCGGAGTGTCTCAACAACTACAGGCAGGTCTCGAACCTCCCATTTTTAGGGAAGGATCTAGAGAAAGTGGTTGCCATTCAGCTTGACAAGCATCTTGTCTCCTCCACTACTTATGAGTGTTTCCAGTCTGGGTTCAGGTCTGGGTATAGCATCAAGACCACCCTGGTGAGGGTGCTAAATGATCTTCTAATGGCAAGAGATAGGGGAGAGTGTACCATCTTAATCCTCAATCTCTCAGCGGCGATTGACAGTGGACCACGAGGTGCTGTTGGACCACCTGTGGAACTTTGCTGGACTAACTAGTTTAAGTCCTTCCTCATGGACAGAATGCAAAGGGTAACAATGGGGTTAGCCTTATCTAGTCCAATGTCACTGTCCTGTGGTGTTCCACAGAGGTCGGTCCTATTGCTCTTGTTGTTCATGGTGTACATGCTTCCATTGGGAGACATTATCAGGCGATATGGGCTGGGTTTTCATTGCTGCGCTGATGATACCCAGCTATACCTGTCCAGTGCACCCAGAAACCAGATGGCAGCCTCAGTGATTAACAACTGCCTGCAGGAGATCCAGAACTGGATGACACATAACTGGATGCGACTCAACTTGGACAAGACTGAGATTCTAGTAGTGGAGCCAGGTCGTTGTGATGGAAGGGGATTTAGGGACCCTCCTGAGCTAGTCCTAGGGGGTGTTACCTGGTTTCCTCCACATGAGTGAATGATCGGGGTGTGGTCCTTGGCAATGGCCTGACACTCGAGGCTCAGATGCCAGCCATCATTAAAAGTGGTTTCTACCACTTGAGGAACAGTGCCTGGATCCGAGCCCTGATACCATCTGATAACCTGCCCACCCTGGTGCATGTGTTCATCATGTCCAGGCTGGATTACTGCAATGCTCTGTACCTGGGGCTATCTGGAGGCAACCTTTGCTGGCCGCAGCTGATGCTGAACATGGCAGAGAAGTTGTTGATTGGCAGGTAAAAATTTGCCCATGTCACACCTGTCCTCTGCAAACTGCACTGGCTGCTGGTACGGTGGAGGATTGCTTTCAGAGTCGGACTGCCGACCTATAAAGCCCTGCGGGGGGGGGACCAGCCTACCTGCAAGACCTTCTGATTCCTCATTGCCCATCTTGGGCTCTCCATTCCTCCGAGGGTTGCCTCCTGGCGGTTCCCAGTGCTAGGCTGCGGCAATCTAGGGATCAGGCATTCTTGGTTGCAATGCCAACCCTGTGGAACTCCTTACTTCAACATCTACAGGATCCACACTCGGCAGAAGCATTTAAAAGAGGCCTAAATATATTGCTTTTTACACCTGCTGATCTATTAATCTGCTGAACTATTATCATCTCTTTTGGAATTAAGAATTATTTTTATTACTTTGTTTTACTGATATATTATCTATTGTTGAGTGTGAGGTAGATAGAATTTGTATTAGTCTCTGCCTCATATGTTATTTTGTAAATATGTGTATTTTTAATATTAAGCTCGCCGAGCCTCCGGCAAGGAGCGCTATGCAAATAAAGTTTCTATCTATTGAAGCCTCTCAAAGTGAAATAAGTTAACAGAGCATTTTTAAAGGGTTACCCCTTTCAAAGGGCAAGTACATACAAAGAAGGCTGGCAGAGGCAGAGAGGAGGAGGAAGGGAAAGACAGAAAAGAAAGGAGGAGATAGACACACACAAAAAAAAAGCAAGGGAATTTAGTGGACTACAGCTAATTCAGGGTAAACGGGACAAGCAAAAACAGAGAGGCAAGGTCAGCTAAGGGGAAAGTCAAGAGAGAAAAAGGGGAAAATGGCTGTGGTGCAGTGCAGTGGCTGTGGAACAGCAGTGTTCAGAAAGACCTTCTGGATGTTGCGGTGCTGCCCCATTTGCAGGCACCTCTATGGGCTGAGTTTGGAAGTCAACAGTCTCCAGGCCAAGCTGGCTAGGTTGCAGGAGGCCTATGCACTCACCCAGAAGCCACCTAGCAAGCCTCCACTTAAACATACAAACATAGAATTTGACGGCAGATAAGGACCGCTTGGCCCACCCAGTCTGCCCATTTCCCTACCTAATGGATAAGCTGCAGATGCTAGTTAACCAGCAACGTACTTCTTTCTACCCCCAACCCCTAGAATTGCCTTGTGACTGTCCCATGCATACTTGACTTGAACCAGTTTTTGACTCCACAACCTCCTCCGGAAGGCCGTTCCATGCATCTACAACCCTCTCTGTGAAAATGCTTCCTCATGTTACCTCTGAGCCGCCCCCCCCCCCATCTTCAAATTGTGACCCCTTGTTCTTGCACATCTCTTTTTTTGAAAGATGCTACCCTCTTGGACTTTGTTGATTCCCTTGAGGTACTTGAAAGTTTCTATCATGCACCCCCTCCGCCTCCATTCCTCAAGGCTATACATATTAAGCTCCTTTAGCTCTCTTCATGTCTTCTGGTGCAGGCCCTGCACCATTTTAGTTGCCCTCCTCTGGACAGCTTCCATCTTGTCTATGTCCTTGCGGAGATTGGGTCTCCAGAACTGCACACAGTACTCCAGATGGGGTCTCACCAGCTGTCTGTAAAGAGGGATAACAACTTCCTGTTTTCTACTGGTGATGCCTCTCCCTATGCATCCCAGTATCCCCCCAGCCCTCCTTACTGCCCTCTCACATTGCTTGCCCACCTTTAAGTCATCTGATATGACTACCCCCAGGTCCTTTTCCATTTTTGTTGTTGTTAGTATCTCACCCCCCACTGTGTACTCTTCCCCTGGGTTTTTGTTTCCCAGGTGCATTACCTTGCACTTCTTAGCATTGCATCTAAGCTGCCATACATTTGACCACTCCTCTAACCTTGCCAAGTCCCTTCTCATCCTTTCTACCCCACCTTGTGAATCAACTCTGTTGCAGATCTTTGTGTCATCTGCAAAGAGACATACTTTTCTTTCCAGTCCCTCTGCAATGTCACTTATAAAGACATTGAAGAAAACTGGTCCTAATACTGAACCCTGCGGTACCCCACTCATAACCCCCATTTTTTCAGAGTGGACTCCATTTACTATTACCCTCTGTGTCCTATTCTCCAGCCAATTGTTTACCCAGGCTATCATCTTGGGACTCACTTCCAGGCTGGCTAACTTGTATATTAATCTTTTGTGTGGGACTGAGTCAAATGCCTTGCTAAAGTCTAGGTAGGCCATGTCCACAGCTCCTCCCTGATCTACTTTGGTCACCAGTCAAAGAAATCTATTAGATTCGTCTGGCATGACCTTCCTGCTGTGAATCCATGCTGCCTTGGGTCCTGTGCCCCTCTGGCCTCTAGGTACTCGACAATTCTTTCTTTCAGAAGTGATTCCATCATTTTTCCTATCACTGAGGTTAAACTATCAGGTCTGTAGTTTCCTGCTTCTGCCCTGCTCCCACTTTTGTGAAGGGGAATCACATCTGCCCTCCTCCAGTCCTCAGGTACCACCCCATCCTCCCTTGATTTGTTAAAGAGTGTAGTCAGTGGTGTCACTAGTTCTACCCTTAGTTTTTTTTAGAATTCTGGGATGAATCCCATCAGGCCCCATTGCTTTGTCCACCTTCAGTTTTAAGAGTTCTTTTAGAACCCTTTCTTCTGTAAATGGGCTGGTATCAATTTCTGTATCCAGAGTGCAGGCATGTAGCCAGGGATTTCAGATGTGCACACCAAGTGGACTCATTGCTACCCCCCTTAGGGGTGAGCTACCCCCAACCCCCAGTGGTGTAGCCAGACAATATACAAATGTACACCAGGACAATGTTTGTTGCCTCATTTAGCACAATAAATACAACTTTTGTGTCTCATGACAATGGTTGTTGCCATGCATGGGTAAATACAAATGCCATGCATTGCTCCCTAAGACGCCCACATACCAGCCCAGAGCCTGTAAAGTTGTAGTGTCCTTGGGATGCAAACACAGTATTAGTGACCAGATCTTCTAGTTTCACCTCCTATGAATAAAATTACAGAAAGGTTCAGCATTTTCTTTTATTAGTTTTCATGGAAAAAGGAAGCAGTTCAGAGCCTATTTGCTACCCCCATTAAATAAAACTACACACCATGGAGTACTTGGAGTATGCCTGCCTACACCCATGCCAGAGTGTTTCTATTCTTTGTTTTAGGTAACTCCCCCTCTTCATTTGTAAATACTGAGCAAAAATATTTGTTTAGTATCTCTGCCTTTTCACTGTCAACCTCTGCCCACCCCCCCCTTTACTAAGCTTCACTATCCCTCCCTTAGTCTTCCTTCGCTCCCTGATGTACCTAAAAAAGGTTTTATCCCCTTTCTTAATTGAGTTGGCTATCTTTTCCTCAGTTGGGCCCTTTGCTATTCTGACTGCCTTACCAGCTTCCTTTGTTTTAACTGATACAATTCTCTGTCCTGCTCCTTCTGTGATTCCTTATACTTTCTGAATGCTTTCTTTTTCTCTTGAACCTTCACTGCCACCTCCTTTGAGAACCATAGTGGTTTCTTACATTGTTTTGTTTATTTGTTTCACACAAAGGATTGTTACCTCTGTGATGGCAGTTTTTATTATTCCCCATTGTTCTTCCACCCCTCCTTCCTGCCCATTTGCTAGTGCATTCCTTGGGCACTCACCCATTTTGGCAAAATCAGCCCTCCTGAAGTCCAGTACTTCTGCCTTTGTATGCTTGACTCTACTGCTGTGTTTATTGTGAACCATACTGTTCGATGGTCGCTAGTTCTCAGATGGCTACCCACTTCTACATCTGTGATCCTCTTTCCATCTCCATTTGAGAGAACCAGGTCTAAGATTGCTCTCTCTCGAGTGGGTTCCAATACTAGCTGTCTAAGGCATTCCCCCTGTAGGGCAGCTAGAATATCCCCACTCTTAGAAGTGGCTGCTGCAACTGTACTCCAGTTAACATCTGGCATATTCATATCACTCATCAGCAATATCTCCCCTTTATCTGCCATTCTAAGTATACTTTCCATCATTTCCTTGTCCATTTCCTCCCCCTGAGAGGGAGGTCTGTATACAACCCCTGTGCGGATTGTGGTGCCATTGCCTACCTCCAAATTGACCCACAGTGCTTCTTCTCCTCCCTGTTTACCCTTCTGTTGCTTTGATTCCTTCCCTTATGTAGAGAGCTATTCCTCCTCTTCTTTTACCCTCCCTGTCCCTCCTGTAGATAGTGTATCCTGGTATGTTTACGTCCCAGTTATGGTTCTGTGTGTACCATGTTTCTGTGACTGCCACGATATCCAGATGTTCCTCCTCCATCAAGGCCACTAATTCAGGAAGTTTGTTACCCAGACTATGGGCATTGGTACTCATTGCTCTCCATTTTTTGATGGCTTTACCTTCTGTAGCAGCATCCCCCACTGACCTTTCTACCTTGGTCTTTTTCTCATTTAGTACCCTGTTTTGTAGGGGGAGGCTGGGATTTTCCTGCTGTTTATCAGTGCCTCCCCCTTTGACTAGTTTAAAATCTTGCCAATGAAGCATTTAAACGGATTGCCCAAAAGACTTGTTCCCTTCCCTTCCTGGACAGATGCAGACCATCCTGCCAGTATAGGCTGGTGTTCCTCCAGGTAGAACCCCAGTCCCCAATGAAGCCAAACCCCTGTGCTCCAGGGGTTTGGCTTCATTGGGGACTGGGGTTCCACCTCGAGGGACTTACTCAACAGTTGCCTCACAAAAGAGTGGATGGACTATGGAGGACTCAGGGAGGGTAGGGTCACAAGCACATCCCCCATCCAGTGAAACTATGAAACTCATATGCTGTACTGGCGAAGTGGGAAGATTCCACAGAGCCTGCCAATGTAGTCACCAGGGAGGATGAGCGGGTCCTCCGTCACGGAGTCCTAAGGGTGGGCATGGGCAGCTGGAGTCCCCAGAGGAGGAAGAGGAAGCAAATCCTGTTTGGGGATTCCATTGTGAGAGAAACAGAGTTGGGGAGAGGCGGGGGGTGCCTACCTGGAGGCATGGTTCGGTGGGAGGGGGGCAGATCCTAAGGATCGCCAGGGCAGTAGCAGGGAGGGAGGAGCTGGATGCCACTACCCACATGGGGACAAATGACCTACCTGGGAAAGTGGTGGATACAGAGGCAGTGAAGAAAGACTTTAGGGACTTTGGAACGGGCCTTAAGCAAGTAGTGCACTCCATAGCTTTCTCGGAGGTACTGCCTGTCTATGGTAAGGGGGAAGGTAGGGACATCTACACCAGGGAATTCAATCAATGGTTGAAAGACTGGTGTGGACAGGAGGGTTTTGGCTTAATTGGGGACTGGGGCTCCATCTGGGGGGGATGAAGGACTGTACAAGACGATGGCCTGTATCCATCCGGGGCACAAGATCCTTAATGAGAAGTTTAAATGTTTCATTAGCAACCATTTAAACCAGCCGAGGGAAGGTGGAAGCAAGCAGGAATATCATATTGCCCCCCAACAGGAAGAGAGTCATAAAGGATGCTAGGGTCAAAAGATCACAACCCCCCAGAAATTCCACATAAGTAACATGGAGGAGAGAACACATAATGGGACAAAATGCACAAAGGGGACTAAGGGAAGACAAGGGTGTAAGGGGGAAGGTGACAGAATGTGCAGAGCAATATGTACAAATGCCTGCAGCCTGGGAAACAAAATCCCAGACCTATTGGCATTGACAAGTGGAAGCGGACCTGCACATAGTGGCTGTTACAGAAACATGGTACACCGAAAATCATGAATGTGATATAGCCATACCAGGATACAAACTTTTCGGGAAAGAAAGAAAGGGAGGAGGGGTGGCCATGTACGAGAGGGAGGAAATCAAAGAAACAGAGGTTCAGGGGATGCAAGAGGGAGTGGAGGCATTGTGAGTCACTTTGGAGATGGGAAATGGAACCAGCATTCATAAAGGGGTGATCTATAGACCTCCAGCACAGGGGGAAGAGATGGACAAAACACTAGTAGAAGCCATCCACAAAATGGCAACCAAAGGTGAACTACCGTATCTACTAATGTACAAGCAGAGATTTTTATACCAATTCTTTGTTTCAGTTTAGGGGGTCTTTGCCTACATGCGGGTCAGGCATTCTCCCCTCTGAACCCCCAACCAACATTATGTAAAAAAAGAATCAGTTTATAGCTGGGACTCTGTAACAGACATCTACGGTAATTGGATCTTTCCCAAATGCCGTCTCTATCTGGCCGTAGGCACTCCCATGGAAGAGATTATCGTACACATTGCATTTTGAATGTATTTTTTAAACACAACATGCAAATCTAAATCTCTGCATTCAAACACCTGCCTGACAGACTTCCGATGATCTGCTCCTTGATGCTTTGCTGGAGATTTCAAATCGACTAAATTAAACTTTATGTCAAACACAACTTATATCCTGGGCACTGTACCATTAGTTAACCAGGATCTGATTCACAAGGGAACAAACGGAGAACATACTAGATTCATTATACAGACAAAAGATACGATAATTCTTCCCTTAATTATTATCTTTAAAAAACACTATGAATCCTTAGTCCCAGCCGACTGGTGTACAGCCATTGGTACACCCATTTTTAAACAGGGCTCTCACTCCAAAATTGAAAACTACCAGCTCATTAGCTCAGATCAATACCGTGTAAACTTATGGAGAAAATAATTAAACATCAATTGGAAAATGAAATGTCTACATTAAACATTAATTACAATTACCAGCATGGTTTCAAAACAGGATTTTCATGTACTACTAATTTGATCACTTTTTACAACCATATTAGTTCAAACCTTGACTGCAAAATACCAATGGATGTCATCCTTCTAGATTACAGCAAGGCTTTTGATAAAGTGTCTCATAGTATATTGATCAATAAACTTAATTGTCTAGATTTTTCAGCATCTATTATATCCTGGATAAACAACTGGCTGTGTGGTAAAACCCAGAGAGTCAGGGTGAATAGTGTGCTGTCAGAGGTGGGTGTAGTGACAAGTGGCATTCCCCAGGGAACCGTTCTGGGCCCAGTGTTGTTTAATTTATTCATTAGTGATATGCATATTTCATCAAACAATATAATGGTTAAATTTGCAGACACCAAACTTGGAGGAAAGGTTAATACCCCTGCAAACTGCCATAAGTTAGCATTGGATCTTGCTCTAATTGAACAATGGACTTCTAATAATAAAATGCACTTTAATATATCTAAATGTGCAGTACTTCACTTTGGAAAAGATAATCCCAAACAAAAAAAAATACTGCGGGGGACATTAATTGTGTGTAAGAACAGGACTCCAGTGGCTCTACATCACTGTCAACATTATTACATTTATCATTAGCTGCTATGGATTATTTTACAGAGCAGCAGCCTAGGCTTTCACTGGCGTAATAATTATTTCTTGATTATTTTTTTGACATCTGCTTATATGTAGGTCAGTCTAGTTTTTTTTACAAAAAGCAGTCACATTTTGGGGGGTGTCGCACACACGGGTTGGCTTATCTGTGAGTATATACAGTACATACTACTGCTAGGGGATTTTAATCTGCCAGATGTAGATTGAAGTACACAGACAGCGAGTACAACCCAAAGCAGGCACATTCTGACCACACTGCAGGGGATACGCCCAAGACAGCTTGTGGTTGAACTCAACCATGAGGGGGCTACACTGGACCTGGTGCTCAACAATGGGGACAGGGTCAAGGATGTTAAGGTAGGCAGCCACGTAGGAACCAGAGACCACAGGATGGTACGGCTCAATGTAACCACAGTAGAAGAGGCCAACCACACAAAAATAAAGGTCCTGGATTTCAGAAGGGTCAACTTTGACAAAATGGTAGAATGTCTCAGGGAAGCCTTAACGAAAGATAAAAAAGGGGGGGGATGTGGAGAAGCAGTGGTCTATTCTCAAGAAGGCCATAACAGAGGTAACGAGCCTCTGTGTTAAACCACCAAGCAAGAGTAAGAGAAAGAAATGATCGCTTTGGCTCTCAAAAGAAGTGGCCAGGAAAGTGAAAGAAAAAAGTGGGGCGTTCAGGAGAGGCAAAGAAACACAAAGGTAGAAGGACAGGGAGCAGTATCTAGAGAAGCAGGGGAGGCAGGGAAGGCAGTCAGAAGCACAAAGGCACAGAGGAAAATGTATTGCAGGCTATAACGACAGGTGACAAGATCTTACTCGGACACATTAGCGAGAGGAGGAAGACTAGCAGTGGGATTCTCAGGATAAAGAAGGAAGGAGGAGGGTGTGCAGAGGAGGACATAGAAAAAGCAGCAATACTGAACAAATACTTTTGTTCAGTTTTCACCAAGGAAGGGGAAGGCAAAGGTCCTGATGGGATTCACCCTAGAATTCTGAAAGAACTAAGGATAGAACTAGTGACACCATTGACTACTCTCTTTAACAAATCATGGAAGGATGGGGTGGTACCTCAGGACTGGAGGAGGGCGGATGTGATTCCACTTCACAAAAGTGGGAGCAGGACAGAGGTAGGAAACTACAGACCGGTTTGTTTGGCCTCAGTGGTAGGGGAAAATTATGGAATCACTTCTGAAGGAAAGAACTGTTGAGTACCTACAGCCTAGTAGGGCACAGGACCCAAGGCAGCACGGGTTCACAGTGGGAAGGTCGTGTCAGATGAATCTAATAGAGTTCTTTGACTGGGTGACCAAAGTAGTAGACCAGGGAGGGGCTGTGGATATGGCCTACCTAGATTTTTAGCAAGGCATTTGACACAGTCCCACACAAAAGATTAACATACAAGTTAGCCAGCCTTGGAGTGGGTCCCAAGGTGGTAGCCTGGCTGGACAACATGACGCAAAGGGTAATAGTAAATGGAGTCCACAGTGAAGAAGGGAGGGTAACTAGCGGGGTACCACAGTAATGGGGCTGGTCCTCTTTAATGTCTTTATAAGAGGCACTGGAGAGCACCTGGAAGGAAAAATATGTCTCTTTGCAGATGACACAAAGATCTGCAACAGGATTGATAAACAAGATGGGGTGGAAAGGATGGAAAGGGACTTGGCAAGGTTGGAGGAATGTCAAATGTATGGTAGCACAGATTCAATGCAAAGAAGTGCAAGGCAATGCACCTGGGAAACAAAAACCAGGTGGAAGATTAGACAATGGGGGGTGAGATACTAACAACAAAAATCAAAAGGGACCTGGAAATAATTATATCAGATGACCTAAAGGTGGGCATGCAATGTGAGAAGGCAATAAGGACAGCTGGGGGGATACTGGGATGCATAGGGAGAGGCATCAGTTGAATATAGGAAGTTGTTATCCTTCTGTACAGACAGTTGGTGAGACCCCATCTGGAGTACTGCATGCAGTTCTGGAGACCCCATCTCCACATGGACATAGAATGGAGGCTGTTCAAAAGGGGGCAACCAAAATGGTGCAGGGTCTACACCAGAAGACACAGGAAGAGAGATTAAAGCAGCTTAATATGTATACCTTCGAGGAAAGGGGGGGCATGATAGAAACTTTCAAGTACCTCAAGGAAATTAAAGTCCAAGAGGGTAGCATCTTTCAGAAAAAGAGGTGTGCAAGAACATGGGGGCACAATTTGAAGATAGAGGGGGGACGGCTCAGAGGTAATGCTAGAAAGTATTTTTTTTTTTTTTTTACAGAGAGGGTTTTGGATGCATGAGGAGGCTGTGTAGTCAAGACCACTGGGAGAATGCAAGAATGCATGGGACAGACATAAAGCAATTCTAGTGGGTGTGGGGGGGGGGGTAGGAGGAAGTAAGCTGTTGATTAACTAGAACCGCAGCTTATTCATCCGGTAGGCAAATGGGCAGACTAGGTGAATCAAGTGGTCCTTATCTGCAGTCAAATTCTGTTTCTAGGCAATAATGAGAGATGACAAGACCTTCCTTGGACACATTAGCGAGAGGAGGAAGACTAGAAGTGGATTCTCAGGCTAAAGAAGAAATGAGGAGTGTGTGCAGAGGAAGACATAGAAAAAGCACCAATACCGAACAAATACTTTTGTTCAGTTTTCACCAAGGAAGGGGAAGGCAAAGGTCCACAACTCAGCAAAAGGGCACTATGGAAGGGAGGTGGACATCAGTCTATTCACAGTAGAGAGAGCCATAAAGGAACTCAGGAAACTGAAAATAGATAAGGCAATGGGGCTGGATGGGATTCCCCCCAGAATATTAAAAAAGCTCTAGGAGGTGCTGGTGGTCCCGCTGACTACACTATTCAACACATCATTAGAGACTGGTACAGTCTCAGAAGACTGGAGGAGGGGAAATGTGTTCCCTCTACTCAAAACTGTAAGCTGAGAAGAGGCAGGAAACTACAGACTAGTCAGCCCAACCTCAATGGTGAGGAAGTTAATGGAGGCACTGTTAAAGAAGAGGATTGTGTTATTTCTTGAATCTAGCAGAGCACAGGATCCAAAGTAGCATGGATTCACAGCGGGAAGGTCATATCAAACAAATCTAATAGACTTCTTTGAATGGGTGTCCAAGGAGGTAGATCAGGGAAGGGCAGTGGATGTGCCTACTTAGATTTCAGTAAAGCCTTTGACATCATAAAGTTGGCAAACACGTTAGGCAGTATGGGGGTGAGCCCCAAGGTGGTAAACTGGGTCAAAAATTGGTTGAGGGGCAGGACACAGAGGGTACTGGTGAACAGTGTTCAATCTGAGGAGAGACAGCTGAGCACAGGGGTGTCACAGGGTTCAGTCCTGGGGCCAGTCGTCTTCAATATCTTCATAAGTGACACTGCAGAGGGGCTGGAGGGAAAAGTATGTATTTTTGCAGGTGACACTATGCTCTACAACAGGGTTGACACTCTAGAGGGGGCAGAAAAAATGAGGAAAGACCTAACCAGGTTGGAAGAGTGGTCAGAAGTGTGGCAGCTACGATTCAATGCAAAAAGAAAAATGCAAAGTCATGCACTTGGGGAACAGAAATACAAGGGAGGAGTACAAGATGGGGGGTGGAGGTACTGGCGGCCACCAAACAGGAACGGGACCTGTGGGTACTCGTATCAGATGACTTGAAGGCAACCCAACAATGTGAAGGCTGTGAGGAAAGCAGTGGGATGCTGGAGTGCATAGGAAGAGGTATCACCAGCACAAAGGAGGTGGTTATGCTTTTGTACAGATTGCTGGTGAGACCTCAGCTAGAGTACTGTGTCCAGTTCTGGAGACCACATCTCTGGAAGGACATAGGCAGAGCAGAGACAGTCCAAAGGGGAGCTACAAAGATGGTGCAGGGTCTGCATGAAAAGCCCTACAAGGAGAGGCTAGGGGAACTCAATATGTATTTCCTGGAGGAGAGGGGGGGGAGGGACATGATAGAAATATTCAAGTATCTCAGGCACATAAACAAGGTACAAGAGGGTAGCATCTTTCAAAAAAGATGTACAAGAACATGGGGGCACAAGATATAGCTGGGGGGGTTCAGGGGCAACATGAGGATGTACTTTTTCATTGAAAGAGTGGTGGATGCTTGGAATGGCCTCCCAAAGGAGGTGGTGGGGGAGGGCAAAAACAGGGAATTCAAGAATGTAAGGGATAGACATCAGGGTATCCTAAAGACAGGAAAGAAAGGTTGAGACACAGATCAACTAGGATCTGTGGTTTTGAAATAGGTAGGCGAAATGGGCAGACTGGGTCGGCCACATGGTCCTTATCTGCTATCAACTTCTATGTTTCTATGTTACTTTAAAGCTGTGAAAAGTAGTGTCTCAACATGAAGCTCAGGTAGTCCTAACTTCAATCTGTGATTTATTTTATTTTAGCCTTTGGTAACCAGGTAAGGCCCACTAGGCACAAGTGCCTGTTTTCAGGGGTGACCTGGGAGCACTGGACTGTTAAGTGACTCGCTCAGAGTCACACAGTATGCAAGTGGAGGTTGCTAGAATCATACTCGTGTCTGATCTGCTGGATGCATCAAGCTCGTTCACACCTCATTCCTCTAACCTCTAGGCTATACTGCCAGCCCAAGTGATGCAAGTTTGCTGTTTGTGGTTTTAACTCAGGATTAAATAAATTTTAATCAATCCCACTAATCCAAGGAGATTCAACCACTGCTTTTCTCACTTCAAAGTTCACAGTGGAAAAAACGTTGACCTATACTTTCTTATTCCATTTTAGATTGCCCCCATCTCCTGACTTGTATGACAGCCTTTATTCCCAATTTTGAGTCTGTTTTAGCACTTTTCTTCACATTTGAATTATTTTAAAAGGGAACAGTCAGCACTACAGGTCCCACAGTTGTGTAGGGCTGGTCCCAATGTGCACATTTGTGCAAAAAAAAATTTTGGTTTACTGTTTACCGTAAGCTTCTTTCCCGTCTTGGCATCCCACACGACTCTGTTTACTGTAGTATAGTAGACTGTATCAGACTAATTTTGCTTAGTTTTAGGCTGACATATTCTGTTACTACTGAATCCCCTACAGCTGACATAAGAGCAGTAGGCAGCAGTGGGAGATTCTGTAGCCTGAAGTGCAAGTTAGAGTTTATATAAGCTCTGAGCTTTTGTTTCTTGGTCTCACTGTCTTCCCAGGACTAAGTACAGTTGCAAAGGACTGTACTTAGCCCCTGGAGAAAACCAGACCCAGAAAACATCTGATGAGAGATCATTAAAGCTCTGACCTGCACTGTAGGCGGTATCACGTCGCAGCAGTGATGAGAATACAACTAAGACCATCACAGCGACATTTTTGGCAGTTCGCTGTGATGGTCTGCTGGGTTCCCGACACTGTTGCCTCTGGGGTGTTCGCCCCCTCCCTGAACTAACTCCAACTCGGAGTTGGTTATTTAAAGTCCGGAGTGGTGTGGGGGACAAAGGCCCCCACAGAAAACACCAGTTCCCCCAGTGACGGCACACCACCAATTGGTGGTGTTGAACCGTCGCTGTGCTAACAGTTGGCAAATTCCAAGTTGCCGTGGCATGGTGGAACCACTGCAGGCTTCTGAATCTCCCACTGCTTCCTACTGCTCTGGTGTCAGGAGCAGTGGGTTCTGGGATTTGTAGTAAAAGAAGATGTCAGCCTAGAACAAAGCAAAATTAGTCTGATACAATCCATTACACTACAGTAAACAGTAAGTAAACCAAAATGTTTTTGCACACAAAGTGCACATTGAGAGCAACCCCACACTTAAGTGTGGGGGCTCTTTTTGTTGACTGTTCCACTATAAAAAGAGCACTCCTTTTAATATGGCTCAAATCAGGTTTTCATCAGTATTTTCAGCAGTTTTTGTACACCTCATGACTTCCTTCACACACTGGACCATTAGAGAGCAGGCATGCTGTGGCAGTAGCATGGTTGGATTCCAGTGGGAGGAAGGAGAGCACCCACTGCACCGGCACCTCTTACAATAGCTGGCGACAGCACTGGCAGCATGGGCAGCCACACACAATCTGCTGGGCCCCACCAACAGCAGGGATGCAGAGATGGGCCTCCAAGAGTGCATGGAGGGCAAGGCTAGAAGGGCTAATGAGGAAATGCTGGCCAAATACACTGGAAGGCTGCCGCCTGTAGAAGAGATCTAGTCCCACACACCATGCCTTCCATGACAGAAGACATCCAATGCTCCCAGACCTCCTATCATACCAGCGAAGTAACAAAGTATGCATCCCCTTATGGCAGGCAGAAGGCCCCCTCCCCACAAGCACAGATAAATTAGAAGCCTCCGATTATGGAATGCCTGGGATCTCCAAAGAAGCTCCCGGAGGTGAGTAGGATGCTAAGATGAAGGTGTGATCAAAGGAATTATGATATAACTTAGTGCAAAACATGAAAAACAAAATGAAAAGCTGTAACACATAGTATTGTTTTAACTTTATTTTATTGAAAAAACATTGGAATAAATTATGTAGACATCTTTGTACAGAACCATCATACATTTACAACACAAATGTGATTCCAGTGAAAAATACAATAAAAAAATATGTTCCTTAGATATAGGCGTTTCCCTTTTTAGCCACGGAGTGATTGTAAAGTCACAGATCTCAACAGCATGAGCCACTGGTTTGGAATAAAATCCCTATAATCTTCAGAAAGGCCAGGAACACCGTTTTTCATTCAAGACAAATGTACAAAACATCAGATGAATGCAATACAGCATTAAAAACCTTTACAATTTGTTACAGCTTTTTTCTTCCTAATATTTTATACAGTTCATAGTAATTTCTTTTTTTATACCCACCACCCACATTTCGCTAAACAATATCCCATGACATGACCTTGAGAGCAGAGGTTCAGTCTCACACTGCCTTTCTCTTTGACAAATGTTGTGCCCCGACTGTAAGGTGCCACACTGTGTACCAGTGCACTGTGCAAAAATTATTGGGCCACTGCACCCCTAATGAGGAAGGCAGTGTGGTGTAGTGGTTAGAGAACAGAAATGTGAACCAGGAGACCCTGGGATCAAATGCCACCATAGCTGCTTCTTGTCTTGACCTTGAGCAAGTCATTTGAACTCCCTAGTCTTCAGTTTCTCTCCATGCTTTAAAACGAGGTAGAAGCTGGAGCCCCACTGAACAGCGGATGTTGCAGCTGCATCAGGCTATCCTGGGTGAATCAATTTTAAACACAATAAAAACAATAAAAAAAAATCTATAAGAAGGTCCCCAGGTTTCACTGTGAACAGAATGTGTGAAAAGCTTCTCTCTTTAAAAATTTCCATTTGTAAGCCAGCTGCTCAAATTTAAAAAGGTTTAGGGACCTTAACAATTCATAGGCACATTTTTAAAAGGGATTTAAGACTCCCATTCCCCACAGAACAATAATGAAGAAAGTGTGGTGTAAATTGTGTATTAAAGTGTGACTGGGTGGGGCCTCATTAAAAGGGACTCTGGAGTTTGAGTGAGAAGCAGGATCCCGGTGCGTCTTCTCTTACTACCAAACTCAACTGTTTGTGATCTCCTCATGCTAGATATCTACACAGCAGAGCACATAACTGAATGAAAGATGCACCTGCATTTCTGTGACCCGTTAAGGTTGTGTGAGGTAGAGGATTGGACTTACACCCAAATCAGTGCCCCTGAAAGGACGTTTTAGGAACTGGATGGCAAGGAGTCAAAAGGGTAGTTGCCTAGGTGCTAGTGAGTATTCTGCCATCAGGATGTACTCAGATCAACCCAGCAACTATACAACACTGAGGAAAGGGGAAAGGAATGTGGTTTCACAGAGCACCTTACACACATACTGAATTCAACATATGAATGGCTGAAGCAGTAATTAGGGAAATGCAGGCAGTAAGGTATCTTGTGCAGCAACAAACTCATTTGCTGCTTCTGAAAATCCGAGCTTCAGGAACTGAATGGGAGTGGACAAAACTGACAAGTTATCCTTAACAGCCAGACAGAATGGTGATGCAAGCCCAAGGAAACAGCAGCAGTCTAGTCCAACATTACATACTGTTTTCCCTGCAAACATCTCGTGGGAATTACAGTATTTTCTGTGGCTGTGGATACACCTAAAGGCCAAAATGAAGAGCAGGATAGCTGGCAGTAGCATCCACTGGGGAAAGAAAAAACTGAGTACCAAAGACGGAAGGTCCTGAAAGTCCCCCCCCCCCCCAATATAATAATACTGTGCTTTGTTTAACTGTCCAAAGAGAATCTCCAGGGTCCAACAGTAAAAACTTAGTCCAAGTGCACCTGTGTGATAACTACTGATTTATTGCAGTCAGAAACAACTTAACTGCCTATTCCAAAAATGGAAATAAAGCCCGGAACTCTGGCCTGCAGAGTGAAAACTTGCAGACTGTGATGCAAATCAGGGTTCCTCCCCCACCCAAATTTTTCTGTAGTCAATTTTTGGTGCTTTTGTAAAGTGCCAGACTTGACAGCACCAAAGGCTACAAACTATCTGGACTAAACCAGTAACTCACACAATGCCAGTGTGAGCGCCTAGTTATCCAGTTCCCTTTGTCATCGGTCTGCAGGAGCGTATCCAAGATACTGGATATATGTTTTTTGGGGACAGAGATAAGAGTTTGGAGCTGTATACATTACAGAACCAGAGGAAGCTTTCAAGAATCTCATTTTGCTATGGATAAGGAACTGACTTCAGCAGATATCCTCTTTAAAGCAAGTAGGTCTAAAAACAAACCTCCCCACCATACATGTTAGTTTATAAAAAGGACTGGGAAAAGTTGTAATGTTATTCACTGTTCATGCCCAAAAGGAGTGTGTTTATGTCACAAAAAAAACCACAAGTTGGCCCTTTTTTTTTCCTATTTCCAAATTCCAAGTAATATGCACAGAAACAACCCCTAATAATTGTGGGTTGTTCTGTAATATCCCAGGCCCCTGCAGATGGCGGAAGACAAGATGTGTATAACAAACAGGGTTCTTTGGTTACTGAGGGTCATTAAAATGGGTTGGAAAACTAAGGCAATCTTTATTGGTCAACAGGATTTTAAATGTGTGTATGAGTAAGTATGCCCAGCAAACTTATTTATATCTGCTTATGGAGCATGGGGTAGACATGATTAACCTAGAGTCCTTTCTATGCTACTATGTGTGTCATTATCTTTGTTCAGTTACACACCTCCACTCCCATGACCCAACTAGTTTTTTTACTGCTATTTCAAAATCCATTTTATAAGCTTAACAGCACATTGCAGGGTCTATGGTATAACAAGGCTTAATCGTGTATTCTCAGTTCTTCAATTTTAACCATGTTTTCTAATATTCTGAAAGGATCAAACGGTCTTTTGCTAAACAAAATGGTTCTGAATAGAGGAAGGGAGCATGGTGTTACAGCTGATACACACTAATTAAAGGGAATACTTAATTTTTAACTGAAACTCCATTAATTAATTCATGTCAGCCTTGCCTAAACTCCAGAACAGCCAGAACTGTTGGAATAATACAGAAACGTTTCATACTCTGGCTGGGCAGTGCCTTTTTCAGAAATCAGGGGATCTCTGTCTCAGTGTTT
This sequence comes from Neoceratodus forsteri, assembly GCA_016271365.2. Classification (NCBI taxonomy): domain Eukaryota; kingdom Metazoa; phylum Chordata; order Ceratodontiformes; family Ceratodontidae; genus Neoceratodus; species Neoceratodus forsteri. The sequence goes on along the minus strand of CM057451.1, from coordinate 807,240,059 downwards.
CACCATCTTCCAGTCTCACAATTGGTATGATAGTTGACCATGCACTAATATCACAGAGAACACACAGACATCCTAAAAAGGGTAATTTCCAGCCAGGGAATGACTTACTGAAAAAACACCAAAATACGCTGCTCTTACTGACTGACTCTTACTGAAGAATCTGGGTACAGTACAATTACATTATCAGATATTCAGTTTCAATGTGTAAATTTTAAGGCAGATAAAACTTTAGTTAGACAAAATGACATCTTTGTCACTGTATGAGTCAACGTTTTTGCATTGGTGGCAGTACCGCTTAGAAAACACCCAAGTGTCTTTTATAGCAACACAAGACAAACATACATCAGGCAGCAGCAGCTCCCAAAGGGAGTACTACACAGTACTTAATTGTACACTGTTCCTTTTGTTCTCTAAATACTTCCAATATTTGTTCTTCATACAATAACTGAAAATCTCCTTATTTAGGTACAAAGCCTCAGAATACTGTAAACACATCCTAGAATTTTGATGCTGCTTGATATCGATTTTCCACGATGGAGATTTCTTCACCATCCCTCCTAACACGGCAAGCATAACCACTGTAATTGATCAATGAATGTGCAGCCATATGCTGCTTTATGTCCAACGTTACATTTTCAGTCTGCAAGCATGGCAGTGGACCTCTCACAGATTAGTTATTGAGCTTGGATGACACACGTGACTGGCTAGTAATATTCTGGTCATTGTTCCTGCATTCTTGACTTTGAACCAACTATCCTTGTGTTACCTAAATGTTAGATTCCAAGTCTGGAGTGTTCCATTCACATTGTCAATGTCGGAAGAAAAAAAAAACGGTAAAGGGGAGCATGCATGAACTGGCCTCAATGTGGTCTCTTTCATGATTAGTGCACTTACAAGGTCCCAGCTGTATTAGGATCAATGTGTTTCTTCTACACAGAAGTAGTTAACATATGCAGAACACAAGTAATGACCAGTAACATGCCAAATGTGGTCACTCAATATAACCTACATGGTCTAACTATGCGGTAGAGTCTACTGCATCGTTTACAGTTCCATGAGAAACTTCATAGCTGAGTAAAGGTTTCTGAAATACTGGAGGGGATAGGTTTAGATATCCCACAAACTATGTCATGACTTGAAAAATGAAGTCCCGCCTCAAATGTTGAGTTTTTATCTCCTTTCATACATCACTCACCTAAGCCTCACAGCACTCTGAAAAAGAAAACCTTTTAGAAGCTCTCTGTTCCGACAACCCTTTACTCCAACAGTCATCTAAACCTCTCTCTCCCCCAAAAACCATCTACCAACAGGTACTCATTCAAAATAAACATACAAATCATTTATTGTCTGTGCAAAGACTTGCTAATATTGGTGCCCATAAAACAGGACCAGTGTAATACTTACTTTGTTCAAGATTTACAGGTCTCAAAAAAATGAAAGGAAAAAAAAGTCAAAAGGCATTTAACAATGAGGACACCAAGTTAGTGCCACAACTAAAGTGTTTTTATAAATGAATAGCACAGGTGCATTCCAGAAAAATGTTTGTTCATACTGTGTAAGTGAATGGGCTAGGCTTTTGCAGAAGGAGGATAGGAATATTTTACCTACGTACCCCTTCCCAACCATAGTGACATTTCTGGTTGCAGCCATCCCCATTTATGAGATGACCACTAGGCATCTACACAAGATGAAGCACTGGTCATACTGTGCCCTAGATGTTGTTCACCTTGCCATACTCAATCATTTGTTTGTATGGCAAAGATAGATTAGATTCATCACTAGTGGAGATGATGGTCTCCTCTGAAGACCTACTTAATGCTTCCAGAGCCTCTGGATCTTCAGTTACATTCTCATCTGTAGAATATTTTGAGTTCCTCTCATCTTCCAGCAGATTTGCATCATTCATGAAAGTTATGTTAGCATTATCAAAGATGAGCGAGTCATATTTCCTGGAGTCCCATGGTTCATCCTCATTTTTATTGGCTTTGTCCAATTGGTTTCCAAAGGTCATTACCTCAATGTGACCATCAACAGAGTCTTGGTCATACAGCTTCTTACTCTCCTCGCCCTCCCCCAATTCTGTTTAGAACTTTGGTCTCTTCGTATTTGAACACTTTGCTCTTTGTGAACACAACAACAGGGTCCTTGCTGTTATTGTTCTGCTTACAGTTCTTGAGTGGCACTGCCCCATTCTGGACTGCATCACCACCAGTCTTCAAGGTTTTATTGCCTATTTGTTTCATGTGGTCATTGTATCCCTCATTTTTTCGTGAAAGGAAGCTGAATATTTTCACATCATCGACACCGGACATTTTTTGAGGCTTCTTGCAGTTTGTATCATCATCCATGAATTCTTTCCTCTTCTTCCTCCGTTTCTTTATAGCCTTGTGGACCTCCACATACATGCTCACTTTCCCAGTTGAAAAACAGTGACAGCCAGGCTAAACCAAGATAAATCCACACCTCTACAAAGTATCTGTATAAGGCAGAGTACTCAACATTGGGGTTCACACCTAGAACAAAAGAATAGAAAACAAAATGTCAATCACAGAACTCAGTAACAGCTGCTTTTACCTAGGTCTGTGCCAGGAAAATACAGTTTTATTATATAAACTACATTAGTGGTGATACAAAACATTGTTTACAGCACTGTACAAAACCAGTTTTCTAGCATTCTGACTTCTGAAGCTGGGAAATAAATAGGGGATACATAATGGCCTGACTCTGGACATGCCACGTAATTTTCTGAGTGAGGAGGCAGGACCGTAACCCTTGAGGTGTGAAGACATGAAAGTTCTGCCCCCTCACAACTAAATTCACTATGTCATATATTGAGTCAGGCCCTTGCCTGCACAGTTGATGCCACACATTTTAAAATACACCACACAATTTAAAACATAAGGCTATCAAATGACCTTATTTTTTGTATTAGGTTGAACTGTTTGTTTTGACATCATTGCTCTGTTTAGAAAGTTAACACAGCACCCGTCTGATGTATTCGAGTAAGTAGCAAGCATGACAAGGCATGCAGTTACTAAGAAATACACACTATGGGTGAGGGAATGTGAAAACTGGCAACTTCAGTTTGGCTGTAATTCTGATATGATGTCTTTGGTTTGGCTTTGACACTTTGGCTAAAAACACTTTGGGTCCTTGGTGTGGGGGCTAGCAGGCACAAAAGGGGATATAAGTTGCCCCTTCATCACCCTATGTCAATTCCAGTCAACGTTTTCCACGTTCACTCTTTCCTTCACTTAGTTTTTTTAGCAAAACTCAGTTAGCACCTCGCACAGTGACTGGAGCCACACACTCTCTCTCTCTTTTTACATGCGCGTATATATATAATTTTTTTTTTTTATAGGGATGCGGTCACACCCCTATAGTTAGGGTTGGGTAGGCACTTCAATGTTAAACTCTAAAGTTTGCACTTTAATAACTTTGTAACAGTTCATCATATTTGCATACAAATTTGCATGCACTGTCACCCAGAGTAGGTCTCTGGATGTAGCAAGTTACGTTCCAGTCAGACATGTGGGTTCCAAGTTCCAGAGAGGTGAAAAAATAATTTTGTTTTGCTCATTGACTTTGCTTGAATTTTTCTTTGAACTTGCCTACAGCCCAGACAGTTTGGAATCTTGGTCTGAAATTTTCAGGGCAGAAAGGACCTAGCCCACAGATGTGCCTTTTGCTACTCTGGTGAACAAATAAGCCGTTTTACAGTTACTGCATTTTAACAATTTGAAAAAATTACTTCTGAGCATGCTCAGCAAGCACTAAAAGATAGCTGTATGAAACGAAAAAAATAATTATTTTTTGTAGGACATCATCCTTTTTCATTTGAAGAAAATCCTTTTTCATATGGTCGCCATCTTTTTTTCAGTTTTGCCTAAGAAATTTAGATTTGGAAACCCCCAAAAATGATATTCTGGGGGAGGAACCATTACATGTAGCTTGCTTACTGGGACCCCCTTAGCTGCATTCTGCACTTTACTGCTTGAGAAATTTGGGGTCAAAGTCTTTTAAATTTCCAAAGTTACGTGCGCGTGTTGCAAAATTGCAATGAATGGTCATAACTTTGTCATTGCTGCATATTTTGACCCCAAATTTTCAACATAACCTTTTTATGACCCCACCTTATGGTCACCATGCAAATCCCACCCGAATGGTAAATTCGCCAAGCAAATGCGAAATCACCTTTTGAGAGGGAGTTGCATAACAACATCCCCATTGTTCACGAGGAGGGATCTCAAACAGGGAATACTGAAAATTTGGTGTCAAAATATGGAAACTCTACCGTCATATTCCCCCCTTTTTACAGTTTTATATTAACCCAAACTGATGCAATAACGTAGTTTTTCACAAAGCACTTCCTTACGTTTTGATACAGTGTAAACACAGCCTTAGTTGCCTGTGGGCGTGGCCACCCATGTATAATTTTTTTAGACAGAGTAATCGTATCAGGCATCAGGGGTGTGCCTTGGGGTTGTCCGATCTAATACTCACCCCATTCTCCTATACTGTACCCATCTCAGCTTATTTAGTTATGGAACGGGGTGTTAGGGCTGACAACCCCAAGGCGCATACTCTATAGACAGATATATATGAAGTCTGGGGAGGAGGGTGGAAAATGATTGAGTGGGGAAAAGGATCAGCCACTGAACTCACCCTGCCAACCAGGGAAGGGTGACAGTGTTATTTCTGTAACTGTTTCTGAAGGTCAAAATGATGCAAACTAACCTGAAAGTTTGATTTGTTCGAAACAAGAGTAGAAGCGGCATGTTTTGGCTCATTCAATTTACAAATTTGGCAGTGGCTCATCCTTAATATACACACATTCTGGGGGGTTGGGTACAAGTAACTGCCAAGTGGCCCCCCCCAAAAAAAAAATCATGCCCTGGAGTGTGCTACTGAACTTATTACATGGGTGCTGAAACTTTTAAAATAGGGAAACAGGAAAGAAAAAAAAAAAAAAAAAAAACCAGCACAAGTCAGGTGTGTGGTTATTAAGAAATGACTATACACTACGTGATGTGTTAGTGTCTTTTGTCTGTACTACAATCAACTTATTCTCTCTTTATGCCATCCTCATTTTACCATATCACCTGACTGGCTGTATTTTGTTTACAATTGTGCTTCTACCCTTCCCCTGGGTCACATCTGGAAATAAGCCTTGGCTCAGTGGGCCTCTCCTGGTTACCAATTACACATAAACAAATAGTCAGTCAGATGTTAGTTTAGACCAGTTTAAAAAAAAAAAAAAATACCTGAGAAAAGTATCTCTGTAATTGGCCGAGGCACATCATGTGACCATGTAGTAGAATTTGTCTTACCACATGGCAGGCTGTAAATTAAATTACCAGTTGTCTTATTGCAAAATTTCACATTTCATTTTCCATGGTACAGAATTTTGGATAATGAAGTACAACTGAGAATCAACCTTCTTACATTTTTTAATCCTAACTGTATACATTATTTTATGTTGATTTTGTTTTGTACTGTATTTTGAAATTTGTGACAGACTGTAAAGACCATATTATGGTAGATCAATAAAAAGTCACCTACCTGAAAAAAAAAACCAAAAACAACAGGTTACTCACCTGTAACAGTAGTTCTAGGAGTGGTATATGATGATCATCCACACTTCTTGGCAGTGTTCTTTCCCTTTAAGATGTGTCGGAAAGTCTTCAAGCTGGCTCCTCCCACCCACCTAGGTGGTAACTCCCTCAGCTCCGCCCCATGATGCCAGCTCTTGCCCGCTGGAAGCAAAGTGTGTGCACCGAAGCTGGGGAGGTCAGGTGGGTCCATGTGGATAAACACCATGTACCACTCCTAGAAAGTACAGTTATGCAAGAACTTACCGTAACATTAGATCTTCGAGAGAGGCTCTTGCAGTAGGTAATTACAGATAGGACTGAAGCTGGCAGGCGTCTGGACCCCATGGAAAAATTTCTAGCTAGCAGTCTCTGGCGGGGGACCGCCCCATGTCAGGTGACCAATGTCAGGGGACGTCAGTATAAAGGGGTGGTCCCCCAGGCCCGCCTTCCAGTTCTTTCCCGGCAAAGGCCAAAAAGAAAAGATGAGAGAGAAACAGATGTTTCCGTCCCTGGAAAAGGAGCTGAAAAAGCTTAGGGGGATGGAGGGCAGGAAGGTAATACCTACTGCAAGAGCCTCTCTCGAAGATCTACTGTTACAGTAAGTTCTTACATAACTGTACTATCTTACTTTCAGAGGGCCCTTGCAGTAGGTAATTACAGATAGGACCGAGTCCCAAGCAGTCTGGAACAAGAAGAAGCAAATGGGAGGAGGAAACTACCCAAAAGTAGACCCTCTGGCTGTGAAGGTCTTAGGAAAGAAGACCTTGTAGAACAGCCAACCCGAAGCCAGCTCTACAGCAAGAGGCAATGTCCAAACTATAATGTTTCATAAAGGTATGGACAGAAGTCCAAGTTGTAGCTGCATAGATGTCCGACACCGACACATTCTTGAAACAAGCAGCAGAGGCAGCGACCCCTCTGGTGGAGTAGCCTCTGACTTGACCCGGCAGGTTTTTGTTGTACTCATTACAGAAAATGATGCTATGAGCCAACCTTTTAGATAGGCACTGCTTAGAAACAGCATTTCCTACTCTTTTACGAGCAAAAGAGACAAACAGTTGATCTGTCATTCTGCGATCCTTCGTTCTGGTGGTGTAGTATCTCAGAATTTGGTGAACATCCAAAGTATGCAAAAGGTACTCCCCTTGATTGAAGTGCTACGTAAAGAAAGCAGGCAACTCAATGGATTGATTCAGCGTAGATTCCGCTACCACTTTAGGGAGAAACTTAGGGTTGGTACACAGAGTCACATGTTCCTTGTGGAAAATCAAATATGGGAGTTTGCACATGAGGGCCTGGAGCTCAGAAATCCTTCGAGCAGAAGTAATGGCTCTAGGAAGAGAGTCTTTCATGAAAGGAACTTTAGGTCTGCTGAGGCTGCCGGCTCGAAAGAAGGCAGAGTAAGCTTCTCAAGAATAAAATTCAAATCCCAAGGAGGGGCAGGAACGCAAATAGGGGGTCTCAAGTGGAGAGCCCCTCTCAGAAACGTCTTAGAGACTTCCAACTGCGCAAAGGTTCTGTCCCCAAAAGGAACATGGCAAGTGGAGTTGACCGCCATGTGAACCTTCAGAGAGGAATGGCTGAGACCCAGGTCAAAGAGATGGCACAAGTAATCCAGAAGCCGCTAAACAGAGCAAGAGAAAGGCTCGAAATCTTTGGAAGCGGCCCAAATAGAGAACAGTTTCCACTTCATGGCATAGGTAGATCTAGTGGAGGGCTTACGGGCCTTCACCAGAATCTCAGCCACCAGCAGGGAAACCCCAAACTGGGCTTGAGCTACATCTGCAGGAGCCATGCGTGCAACTGAAGGGACTTGAGGCCCAGATGGACGAGGGTTCCCTGATCCTGGCTCAGCAAAAGCTGCAACAGAGGAACAGGAAGAGGAGTTTCCTCCGAATACTGTTGCGGAAGAGAGAACCAAACTTGCCTGGGCCAAAAAGGAGTGATTAGGATCATGCGAGCTCCTTCTGAGCTGAGTTTCAGTAAGACCCTCAGAATCAATGGAATCGGGGGCATAGACAAATCGGCCCCTCCAGTCTAGAGACAGCACCTCTCCAAAAAATGCTAAGCCCTGGAGTGAGCGAGCAGAAGATGGGAAGTTTTACGTTGTGAGGAGATGCAAACAGGTCTACCTGTGGCGTTCCCCAGCATAGGAAAATATCGTCTGTCACCCCCTGATCCAGTTCCCACTCGTGAGCAGACGACCGACTGAGGTTGTCTGCCAATGTGTTCTCGATCCCCGGGATGTGAACTGCCGTGAGGTGAAAGTTGTGCTGCACAACCCAATCCCAACCCTGCATCACCTCTCTACAGAGAGGGTAGGAACGAGTTCCTCCCTGTTTGTTGATGTACCACACTACACATATGTTGTTCGTCTGGACTGCCAGATGCCCGGGGAGCAGATACAGATGCAGAGCCTGAACAGCATACAGCACGGCCCGAAGCTCGAGTACGTTTATGTAAAGAGTCTGTTCCAGCCAGGACCAGGAGCCCTGGGTCCTGTGAGACCCCATATGGGCTCCCCAACTCTCGCCCAAGGCGTCTGTTGTCAGCGTCTGGGGGGGGGGGAGAGAAGAAAAATTACTCACCATAATAATTTTGTTTCTTCAAAGGGATCACTCATTATGATTAAACTTAATGCAGTCAGCCTCCTATGTTGAACTGCCCGGAGAAATGGAATTTTATGCAAATTATGGAATTCTCAAGTGGCTCATGCCACTTTCAAACTGCTGCCCTAGCAACTGCTGCACTTCGAATGCTACAGATTCTTACGGAATCTAACTGGGTAAAAGACCCACTAGCTAAAAATTAACACTAAAATAATTTTGCCCTTTCAGGTCAAAACATCCTTAACTAACAAACCTAAGAAACTTTAAGACCACTTGGACACCAACTGGTTAAACAAAGTGAGTCTCTACCGTAACCAATATCTGAGAAAAGAAAATACCCTAATGCAGGGATGCAGAGCGACTTCTATAGGTTCTAGTAGGGGAGGTAGGGAGGGTCTTTAATCATAATGAGTGATCCCTTTGAAGAAACAAGATTACTATGGTGAGTAATTTTTTCTTCTAACCCCAGGAATCACTCATTATGATTGAACTTAATGCTGACTACCAAGCAGTACCTTTGGAGGTTGGGCAGAGAACCTATTTTGGAAACAGGCTCTGCAGTACTGCTGTAGCAAACCTGGCATCACCTCTGGACTGCAAGCCCAGGCTGTAATGCTTTGTGAAGGTGTGTACTGTCTTCCATGTAGCTGCTTTACAGATTTACAGTAGTGGAATTTCTCTTGAAGTTGCCACTGAAGCAGCTGTGCCCCTGGTGGAGTGTGCTCTCAGGCCCAGAGGTATCCGTTTACCCACCTTACTATAACAAAACTGTATACCTGCCACTATCCAGCAAGCAATTGTATGTTTTGTTGCAGCTCTGCTCTTACCAACTTCACCATATGTGAGAAAGATCTGTGACTTGTCCTGTAGGACTTGATTCTGTCAATGTAGTGGCCAAGTGCCCTTTTGACATCAAGGGAACCGAGTCTCCTTTCTGGAGAACTGGAGTTGTCTGTAAAAGACAGGTAGAGTGATAGACTGATTCAAGTGAAAAATCAGATACCACCTTTGGAAGCAATTTTCTATTAGTCCGAAGGACCACCTTGCCCCTGTGGAATGAGATCTAGTCCACATCTGTGCACTGGGCTTGTAATTCACTGATCCTTCTGGCTGAAGTAATGGCAACCAGGAAAACAGTTTTCCAAGTGACATACTTCTAATCTGAGGTTGCCATACGTTCAAATGGTGCATCCATGAGTTTAGCAATGCAAACATTTACATTCCAGGCCAGAACCAGATCCATTGGGGAGGATGTAGAAGATTAAGGCCTTTAAAATATTTTCTAAATACTGGATGAGAGGCCACAGACCTCTCCTTACCAAATGACAGGTAAGCAGAGACTGAAGCTAAGTGCACCTTGAGGGTGGAAGTCTTCAGGCCTAAGGAATGTGAATGTGTAAGGTAATCTTGAATAGCCAAATCAGCTCTGAAAGGGCTCACACCCTTACCTGTACATCATATAGTAAATCTTTTCCACTTAGAGGAATATGTTTTCTTAGTAGAAGGCTTCCTGGAACCCCTAAGCACTGTCAGCACCTGCTCTGATAGGTTTAGGTTAGCAAATTCTAAGTCCTCAAGAGCCACGCCTCGAGTCTCGGTGATTTGAGATTGTGGTACAGGATCCTGCCCTGAGAGGAGGTCAACAGGTTGTGCCTCCTGGGCAAGTGGATTGGGGAAACCATTGACAGAGACAGTAGGAGAGACTACCAGTGCTGTCTCGCCCAATCCGGAGCCACCAGTATCATTTTTGTTGGTTGGGACCTCAATTTCAGTAGGGTCCTGAAGATCAAAGGAAAGGGAGGTAATTCGTACAGCAACTTCCCTGTACAATCCAGGGCCATGGCGTCCAGGGGAATTGTGCCCCTTAGAGGAGGCCTGCAACAGTACATTGGAAGTTGATGGTTTTCTACGGAGGGAAAGAGATCCACCTCTGGAATGTCCCTTTTCCTGAAAATTGTACAGAGTACCTGGGTATTCAGGCACCACTCGTGGTGGTCTATACTTATCCTGCTTAGAAAGTCTGCCAGCACATTGTCTTTCCCTGGAAGGTGTATAGCTGACAGGGATACTCCCATGGAATATACCAGGGACCACAGTCTCATTGCTTCTGTGCACAGCAGATCTGACCTGGTACCTCCTTGCTTGTTGATGCAATACATGGTTGTGATGTTGTCTGTTCTGACTTGCACCACCGTGTTTTGTAGACAAGGAGCAAATGTTTTTAGAGCCAGGTAAACAGCCCTGAGCTCCAAGAGATTTATACTAACATACTAAAATGCCAGCAGAATAGGCCTAACGGTCTTTTGTGTCTGCTCGTTTGGTCAGCCCCCACCCTGGGTGCTGACCTTGCTGCCCCCCTCGCCTTCTCTGGCTTCTCCCTTCCCAGTTACGGATATTCTTGCTGCATTGGATTTTGCTTCCAGAACCCTTCCCTGTGCCTGTCCCACCCCTCCTGAACCCCTCCACTGTCTCTGCCTCCACCAGCCCCCTAGGTAGTGCATTCCATGGCTCCACCACCCTCTCAGTGAAGTAGCACCTCCTCCTTTTATGTGCAACAGAGACTCTTAGGGGAACCATGTGCCACTTGCTGTGTGTTCTAACATGTGTGCCCCCCCCCACCAACCTAGCAGAGAGGAATCTGTTGTGAGGATTACTGAGGGTTGTTCCCATATAAAAGGTACACCCACCCTGAGGTTGTGCTCATCCAGCGACCATTGTAAAGCCTGGACTAAGCTTTTTGTGACTGGAACCAGTTTGGACATGGGATCAGTCCTTTGAGATGGAAATGGAAATGGTCCTCTGAAATGGAATTGAATCTCTCTCATTTGAAACCTGGAGCCCATTACCACTGCAGTGGCAAATGCCATGTGGCCCAGTAGCCTGAGAAATTCTCTGGCTGATTTAGGTCTCCCGGACACAAAGGATTTTGCAATCTGCAGAATGCTTGCCACCCTGTCTTGTGGCAGGAGAGCTCTGTCCTGTCTGGTGTTTAGTTCTGCTCCAATAAACTCCAGCACCTGAACTAGTACCTGCTGAGATTTCTCTTCATTTATCATCAGAAATCCCAGGGACTCCACAGTAGATTTTGCTAGTGCCAGTGACTGCACTGCATGCTGCAAAGACTGTCCTACTATTAGCCAGTTGTCCAGGTAGGGAAAGACTGTTACACCTTGTTTTCTCAGAAACTCTACCACCACTGATAGGCACTTTGTAAAATCCCCTGGTGCCGAAGTTAGTCCAAAAGGGAGAGCTGCAAACTGGTAGTGGCCTGAAGCCAGTCTGAAACTCAAGAATTTTCTGTGAGATGGTCTGATGGGAATGTGAAAATAAGCATCCCTTAGATCTAGGGAGGCTAGCCAGTCTCCCTTTTGCAATGAGGGAATGATTATTCCAAGAGTGACCATTTTGAACCTTGGTGTCAAGATGTCCTTGTTCAGAAGTCTTGGATCCAAAATAGGTCACCAATCCCAGTTTTTCTTCCTTATGAGGAAGTACCTGAATAAAAACCTTTGACCCTGCTTGTTAGAGGCACTACCTCTACTGCTTTGATTGCTAGCAGATGCTTTACCACTGTCTGCAGCTGTTGTTGGAGCAAAGGTTCTTGTTCTCCGCTTTGGAAATGATTTGAAACAGAGTGCCAGGCCCTGACTTACTACCTTCAACACCCAGTTGTCTGTGGTGATGGAATGCCAAGCGTGAAGGTAATGAGCCAGTCTGCCACCTACTAGTGGTCCTGCAATAGGGGAGCGACCTGCACTAGCCCATCAGGGGTTCTGTGCGGGCTGTGCCTGAACCTGTGGTGCAGGAGCCACTCTTCTTGTGGCTCTCCTGCCCTTTCCTCTAAAATAACCTCTGGCCTGCTGCTGAGGCGGAGAGGCCTGAGCCTGAAAGAAGGGCTTGGGGTAAAAACCCCATCCTCTACCTCCCCTACTCTGGGGTCCATAAGAGGTGGAGGGCCTATCCTTGGAATTGCTCAGATAGGTGGATTTATATTCCTCCACCTTCTTCATGTATGCCTCTCTTTTATCCCCAAACAATGAATTGTTCTCCAGGGTGAAATCCTTTGCTTTGGCCTGGGTGTCTAAAGTCAGGTTGGTGGCTCTAAGCCACGCACACCTCCTGAGTAAAACAGACAAAGACATTAACCTGGATGCAGTATCATTGGCATCCACTGCCACATGAAATTGGTACTTGGTAGCATCAAGTGCAGCCCTTGCAGTATCCTGTAAGTCTACAGCCACTTCACATGGGACCTTATCAGCCAAAGCTAGAACAGTGTTCCATAGAGCTTTTTGGTACTGCACTGAATATGCCATGTAATTGGCTTGCCTAACTAATAAAGAGGCAGCCATATACCCTTTTTTTCCCATAGCATCCATTTTTCTTGAATCTTTGTCTGGTGGATGGGTAGCTAAGGGATCCTGGCCTTGTCACAGGCAGCAGCTTGTACTACTCCCTCAGGATCAGGATGAGTAAACAGAAAATCAGCTGTAGTTCTGTCCAGCTGATATTTCTTGTCAGCTTTCTTATCCACACCAGGGACGGAGGTTGGATTTTTAAAAATCTGCACTGCAGCCTTTTTTAAAGATTTATGCATGGGCAGAAGCAGACGTTTTGTTGGAGTTAACCCCATCATCTCCAGAAAATCTGTCTCCTCCATATCCTCTTCTGTTTCCTGAAGAGGAAGGTTCAGGGTTTCCACCATGCTCTTAACAAAAGCATAGTGGGAGGAGTATCTCTCAGGACCCATAGGAGGGGACCCAAATTCTTGCTCAGGGGAGACCTCTGGATCTATAGGTTCCCCTTGCAAGTCATCCTCCTCCTCCTCCCCAAACACTTGCAGCAGTTCTTGCCATGCTGGGACTATAGGAGGAACTGGTGCAGTCCGTGTAGGAACTGGGATTGCACCCTGTAGGGCTTGTAGCACTTGAAGTGTCTTAGCAATGTCCTTAGCCGAGGGCATAATGTGCTTGTCTACTGGGAGCTCCTTAGCCTTCTCGGCCGGAGGCGCAGCGACATGTTTTTCTTTACACTTTTTCTTTAATAGAACAGGTTCAGAGCCTGTTTCCAAAACCCTTTTTGTTTTACCTTGTTCAGATTTATCTGAATACTTGTCAAGATCCTTGGCTTTACCTCCATCCTTTTTATGGAAAGAGGAAGAAGCAGAATTATCCATACCAGCAGCAGAAGCCATATCTTCTAAAATTTTTGACCTTTTCTTTAATGTTTTAGGGCAAAAGGTCTTACAAATATCACTGATGGCAAATATATGACTTGGACCCAAACAAGAAATACACAGAAAGTCTATCTGCTTTTGCTATAAGCTACCCACAAGACTCAACATTTAAAACTCGTGGGTCCTGTATGTTTTTTAAGTTTATGTAAGTGGACCTCTGACATTGATAGACAAAAATATTACTTACAATAAACCGTTATTTAAAGCACCTCTGAACCGGAGGATCTTTAAAATAACAACCATTAGCAGTTCCTGGAACCGATCACTATTTGGTTCCTGAACGAAAAGGGAACCGATAAATACAGTAATTTAACAAAAAATAAAGCAGTTCAAGGAACCGATTGCTAAAATATATAAAATAAAGAAAACTGAGGTAAAAACCTCCCAGACTCAGAACCCTCGGTTCCAAGGAATTGTGAGGGAACCGTAAATACAGACAAGAACTACTATAATAATACTAAACTATACTAAACAATGTTTCTAAGGCAGCGATTTTAAATTTAAACTAAAATGAGTACTTATCTACAGATAAACTTTATTCTGAAGACAGTTCAAGGACAGCTCTGCGGGACGTCCTTACTAGGCAGGCAGTGTAAAGAATCTGAAGCACTCAGAGTGCAGCAGTTGCTAGGGCAGCAGTTTGAAAGGGGCATGAGCCACTTGAGAATTCCATAATTTGCATAAAATTCCATTTCTCTGGGCAGTTCAACACAGGAGGCTGACTGCATTAAGCTTAATCATAATGAGTGATTCCTGGGGATAGAAAGGCAGAAGGGAACCCCCCGGCAAAGATTCTCCTGGACTATCAAGTCTCGATGGCTGAGAGGGACCTGGGGGTGGTGGTGGATGTCAAGATGAAAAACTCTGAGACTTGTAGGAGGGCAGCAGCCAAGGCCAACAGGATGCTGGGATGCATCGCTAGGGGGATCACCTCCAGAAGGAGGGAAAGTGATACTCCCTCTGTATAACTGCTTGGTGAGGCCGTAACCTCGAGTACTGTGTGCAGTTTTGGAGGCCACACTTAAAGAGGGACATTAAACTCCTGGAGAGGGTCCAGAGGAGGGCAACCAAAATGATTTGGGGATAGGACCTACGAGGAGAGGCTCGAAGAACTAAATATGTACACATTGGAAGAGAGAAGGGACCAGGGGGACATGATAGAGATCTTCAGGTACAGTACATGAAGGGGGTACATAGAAGAGGAGCAGTCAGGGTGCTTCGAAGGAAGGAGGAGGGGGCCACTAGAGGCATGGGTTGAAGCTGGAGGGGAAGATTCAGGGGAGAAAGGAGGAGGTGCTACTTCACTGAGAGGGTGGTGGAGCCATGGAATGCGCTGCCTAGGCGGCTGGTGGAGGGGTTCAAGAGGGGGTGGGACAGGTACAGGGGAAGGGTTCTGGAAGCAAAATCCAATGCAGCGAGAATATCCAGAACTGGGAAGGGAGAAGCCAGAGAAGGCAAGGGGGGCAGCAAGATCAGTTCCCAGGGTGGAGGCTGACCAAACGAGCAGACGCGAAAGACCGTTAGGCCTATTCTGCTGCCATTTTAGTACGTTAGTATCTACCATTGCAAATCTCGAACCATAGGGTTGGAGACCAGAACTTACTGATCTAGGTCGTCCACCAACTGATCCCATTGAGACCAAAAGGTCCACTGAGAGATTTTCACGTGCAGCCGAGCGTGAGGGACTGTCGGAATAGTAGCCGCCATGAGCCCCAGAAGGTGAAGGACTGACCTGGCGCTGACACACCTGCGGCAGGATAACAGGATGACCTGAGCCTGGAGTGTGGCTGCCCTGTCCAGTGGCAGGAATGCCATGCCGGATGTCGTGTCCAGGATCGCCCAGATAAACTGGAACCTCTGGGATGGGATCAGATGGGACTTGGCCTGGTTGATCGTAATACCCAGGCTGGTGAAAACCAGCATGGTAAGGGAAAGGAAGTGTAGGAGCTTCCCTCGGACGGGGCTGCCAGGAGCCAGTTGTCCAGGTACAGGAAAACCTGAGCCCCCTTGGGTATGGAGGTCGGCCGCTAGGCATTTGGTGAACACTCAGGGTGCCAAGGAAAGACCAAATGGGACGGCCTTGAACTGGTAGTGGTTCCCCTGAAATGAAAAATGTAGGTATTTGCGGTGGGAAGGGTGAATAGGGCTATACAGAAAACATCCTGCATGTCCAGAGTGCACAGCCACTGTCCCGGCCGAAAGAGGGGCAGAAGACCCTGCAGAGAAAGAGAGCATTCTGAACCTTTTGTACTCCACAAACAAGTTCAGGGAACTAAGGTTGAGAATTGGCCTCGTGTCTCTCGACTTCTTCAGGACCAGGAAAAAAATGGGAATAGTAACCTGTCCCCTGATGGTGGGGCAGGAGGGGCTCTATCGCCTCCTTCAGAAGAAGAGAGAATATTTCTTCCCAGACCAGATGATGTTCTGGGGAGTAAGATGACCTGGGGGGGGCGGGGGGTCAAGGTGGTTTCTGAAGAAACTCTATTGAGTGTCCTTCTGCAATCAGCTGGAGCACCCAAGTGTCTGAAGTGAGCCTCTCCCAACCTGGTAGATGGAAGGAAAATCTCCCTCCTACCAGTTCCTCTGGGAGATCTAGAGGCTGTGGGAGAGGGGGGAGGAGTCAGGAGGTGTGAGACAGAGTTGCAGCTGAAGCTCTCGCCACTATTTTGGGCGGGGAGTGCTTGGTTGCTGGAGGGGCCCGACGTTTGTTGGCCTGCTTTCCCTGAGGTTTCGCCTTGGGCCAAGAACATCTGTAAAGGATGACACTGAGCTTGAGGGGGCCTGTACAAGAAGTCAAAAGACTTAAGTGCTGTGCCCTTCTCCTGCAGATTGGTGATGATGTCCTTGACATTGCCACCGAACAGCACCGAATCCCTGAAGGGCGCATCCTGGACAGCAGACTGCGCTTCTGGAACCATACCTGACACTCTGAGCCAGGCATGACGCTGCAACCCTACGGCGAAAGCTAAGCTTTGACCAGCAGTATCCACTGCATTGTACGTGGCACGAAGCTTGTGCCAACTGGCCGAATGTGGAGACCGGACTAGGTCAGCCACTTCTTGCTTCGTCTGAGACTCGGGAAGGGAGTCCAACTTAGTTTCCACCTCACTAAGGATCACCTTCTGGTAGTCCCTCTTGTGAGTGGCGTAATTCAGGGCCCCGATTCCCATAGTGGATGAAGTGTAGACCTTCTTCCCGTACTGGTCCAGAAGGCGGGATTCCTTGTTGGGTGGTGACGAGCTCAAGTGCTTGGGGTTAGCCGTCCAGCCGTTAGCGGCACTAGTCACGACCGAATCACCTCTGGGGTGTGAATTCAAAGAGCCAACACCCTCTGGAGCCTGGTACAACCTATCTGACTTTCTAGGAAGGGGGGCTAATGCCAACGGTTGCTTCCAAATGGGAGACAAGGTCAGCTTGAGGCTCAATCCAGGGTGGAACCAGAGTAGGAGCAGTCTCAGGCAGATCCAGGTGCGTAGAGAGTTTCTTACGTTGTGGATCCGGCTCCAAGGATTGCCACTGATGAACAGCAAGGATTTTGCGCAACTCCGTAAAAGAAAGATCCTCCAGAGGAGACTTCGGAGGAGTCCTTGGCCTGGGCTTGTCTGGAGTGCGTGGCTTGTCGTCCAGATTGGAACGACCATTGGAGTCATCCGAGGAGGATGAAGAAGAAGAGGACTCCTCCCGGTGCAGGGGAGGAATGGACCCCTTGGGAAGCCCTCAGGGAAGCGTATCCTGCCCTGCCCTGGAACCGGAGGGTTCGCCTCTGGTATCTGGAGGGGGGTGAGCCTTGACCTCAGCCCACCAGGAGGTCATAATCTCTTTCAAATCCACCGGCGGCTGAGGGGGAGGTGGAGGAGGAGAAAGGGGATACGGATACTGAGAACATCCGTACGGTGCGTATCCTTATCCCGATGGCAGGAAGCCCGGTGTCAGGTACTGGGGCACCGTGTACTGTGGCGTCAGGTAGGCTGGCGTCGGGTACTGGTGTGCCAGATACTGTGGGCCTGGGTAGGACGGCGTCGTATACGACTGGGTCGGATACCCAGGTACCAGGGTCTCTGAAGGAGCAGAGGGGTCCTAGAAACAGCCCAGTGGGCGGGTCCAGAACGGGAGGCCCAGAGTAGGGACGGTGTCCAGCAAGAAGATGTTGCCGGGCGGTGGATCGGCCGGCACTGGCGTCCGAGGATCCAATGTCGGGTCATCCGGCCCAGCAGGAGGGAGACCCGAGGGCAGCTTGCCAATATCCTCCGTGTCGCACGGGGAAGAAGGGTTATGATCCCCAGGGTCCAGTAAAGCAGACGCTGGGGCCTCGGAATGCAACAAGCATTGTGGCGAGTTTGGGACAACAGAGAGGCGTTAAGGGTCTGGTGTCGGCTCTAACGCCAAGCGGACATCGGACGTCTGGCTGACCGGTGGCATCCGGGTGGGCGTCGGATGAGCCGACATCAGACTTATCGGACCCGGCGCTCGACTAAGGCCGCGATGGAGGGGCGGCCTTGGCGGGCACTTTGGAGGCCTTGCGCTGCCCCGAAGGGTCGGGCGTCTTACCGACCTTGCCTAGGCCGGCGTCTGAGGAGCCGACATCTGGCTTACTGGGGCCGCTCGAACCAGAAGACCACACGGCGGCTGCCTTAATGGGAATGGCTGCCTCCGCTGACCAGGAGGCTCCCGAGGGCGAGCCCGACGGGAGGGTCAACGCCGCCATGGAAGCCTCCAAGACGGCCGTCGCGGAACTGTCTCTCGGGGGAGACGTTATCTGCAGCACCGTGACCCCAGCTGAGGTTGTGGCTACCGTAGAAGAGGAGTCCCGGTCCTTCTTCTTGCGGTAGCCCTCCAGAGAAATAGAGGCCCGCCTGAGTGTTTTCCAACTCCTTTTCCATAGAGGTCATCTTGAGTTTAAGAACGTGGACCTCCAGGAACTACTGCCTCCGATTTCGGGGTGGCCGTACTGAACAGTTGGCAGAGCTGGCACTTCTCCACAGGGTGGTCGGGGCCTAGGCAAAAAAGGCACTGAGAGTGTCAGTCCTTGTGCAGGAACCGGGCGCCGCTCGAATCAAACTTGTTTTTGTGCTCAGAGGGAGTCGGGGACGACATACACGGCAACTGTAGGTAAAGGTTGTCGAATTCTGAAGAAAAGGTTCCATAAAGGTGGCAAAACAACTGACGATTTACTGTGAAGCAATGAACTTAACCGTGAGGTGCTACACATGCTAACGGTGGCAAAGTACTTGGGGGTGGTGGGCGCAGACCTACTTTATACCGTCACCTGACATGGGGGTGGTCCCCTGCCAGAGACTGCTAGCTAGAAATTTTTCCATGGGGTCCTGACGCCTGCCGGCTTCAGTCCTATCTGTAATTACCTACTGCAAGAGCCCTCTCAAAGTAAGATCTACTGTTACAGGTGAGTAACCTGTTTTTCTACAGACATGGATATGATGTTCTAGCCACACTTCTTGGCAGACTCCTAGCAGCTCTTTGGGAGGAGGGAGGCATGGTGCACATCCCCTACTTAGGGAACAGAGACTGGAGAATTGAGGTCCCAAACCAGCATCCGGGCATGACTCTAGGTCAATGGAGGTAATGGGAAATGAAGGTGTGTGCTGACCTCCAGGTCGCAGCCGTGCAGATTTCCTGGATAGGGACGTCCCTGGAAGCAGCCACCAACACAGCAGTATGGTGGGTGGAATGCGCCCTTAGCCCTCCAGGAGGCTTCCTACCCACCAACCTATAGCAGAGATCGATGCAAGATGTGCTCCACCTGCCAGTTGTTCACTTGGCTGCAGGTCTGCCAGGTGTGGCTTCAGCATAGGTGACAAACAGCTGGTGAACCTCTCTCTCCGTACTCCAGCCGTGCACTCTTTGCAATAAGCGAGCGCTCAGAGATTAATCACCTGGTTAAGGTGAAACTCCAACATAACCTTCAGGAGGAACTTCAGGTTGAGGCACAGGACAACCTTGTCCCCATGGAAGACCAGGTAAGGAGACTCCAAAGCACCTGGAGCTCACTGATCCTTCTGGCTGAAGTGCTAGCCACCAAGAAGGTGGTCTTCCATGACAGGTGAGAGAGATCACACCTGTGCATCGGTTCAAATGGCTTGCCTATGAGTTTTGCCAAAACCAGCAACAAGTCCTACAGTGGTGGTGGTTCATGTACCAGAGGGGAAATGTGGTCAGGGGCTTTGAAAAAGCGCCCAATCACCTTCTCCTGTGCCACAGACTACTGACCAGCCTACATCCCATAAGCAGAGATGGCTGCCAGGTGCATCTTAAGGGTCGTCGACCAAAGGCCCGACAGAGAGAGGGACCAAAGGTAATCAAGGATGCTAGCCACAGGACAGGACAAAGGGTCCAGCCCCTTGTCCTGACACCAAATGGAGAATCTCTTTCATTTGAAGGCATAATACTTCTTGGTTGACTCCTTCAGAGATGCCTGCATAACGGTGAAGACATCTTCGGAGAGACCCCAGGCCTTGAACACTAGCTGCTCAGGTATCAGGCTGTCAGGTGCAGGGATTGAAGGTCCAGGTGGAGAATCTTCTCCTGACAGATGGAAAGCAGGTTCAGGCATAGGGGGAAAACGCCCTGGGAACCTGCTGTTGAGGCTGAGATCGGGGTACCAGAACTGGCGTGGCCAGTCCGGAGCCATCAGGATCACCTGTGCCTTTTCCATCCTAGCCTTGAAAAGCAGCTTGTGGATTGAGGGAAGGCATCAAAGAGGCCCAGGGTCTGGAGCCTCAAGAAGGCATCCCCCTGCAGTGTTTCCTGCTGAGGGGGGTGGGCATAAAATAGCTGCAGCTTTGCATTCTTCCTGGAGGTGAACAGGTACACCTGGGGGGTGCCCCACTGGGAGAACAGACTGTGAACTACCTCTGGATGGAGAGACCACTCATAAGGTACCTTGCCCACCCAGCTGAGGGCATCTGCCTGCTGATTGGGTGCTCCTGCCACATGGATGGTCAGGAGATCCTCAGGTAAGCTTCCACCACTGCTATGCACTTGGTGATGACCCTGGGGTTCGAAGAGAGGCCGAAGGGCATGGCCTGGAACTAGTAGAGGGTTCCATTGACTCAAAAGTGAAGAACCTTCGGAGAGATGGATGGATCAGGATGTGAAAGAATGCTTCCCGAAGATCCAGGGAGCAAAACTACATGTTTTGCTCTAGAGATGGTATGATCTGAGACAGAGTTACCATCCTGAAGTTGCATGACCTAAGGAACTTGATGAGGTCGTGCAGATCTAGAATGGGGTGCCAGCCCCCCGTCCACTTTGGCACCAAGAAATACCTGGAAACAAACCCTAGATGTTCCAGAGGATCTGCGACAGGAACATGGCCTCCTTGTACAGGAGCTGGGCTATGTCATTTCTTCTTTTTTCAAATAAGTGTACTTTATTGAATATATTATAGATACGAACCACCACCACAACAATGCAACATTACAGCATAAGTATACGGTGATTAAACAGTACAAAACTCATGACCAGTGTTGTGGCTCCCCACATTAAAGCTAACTCTGATGTGTCCACTGAACAAGTAGGGAAGTCACAGACCATGGAAAGGGCTATGTCATTTCTGAGAGCAGACAGTGTGTCTGCAGAAGCAAAGTACTCCCGTGGGGTGTGGGCTAGTCAAGGAGGGTGCTGCTCCAACTCTAGAGGCAGACCCTGACCCACCACTTTTAGAACCCACCTGTCCGTGGTGACAGTGGACCAGGCAGAAAGGAAAAGGTAGAGCCCGCCCCTCACGAGAGGACCCAGGGGAGGTGTGACAGGCATGAGAGAGGCACCCCTCATCCCTTCACTGGGCAGGCTAGGAGGAAGAGGGCCCGACTGAGTGGCCACCACAGCCTCTCCCTCCTGGCTTGTTGACAGCAGAGGCCACTGACTTGGGCTGAGATGGCCAAGCCCGAGCCTGCAGACCAGCCAGTTGCTGGGCTGGCTTGGCTGGAGTGGAGGAGGACCGAAAGGGCTTCCATTTCTGATTCTGTTTGGAGCCCTTAGGGTCCCTCTGGGCAGATGTCATTGAGTCCAAGGTGGCACTGGACTTCGATGCGTGTGAGGTGACCCTCGACCCTGGGCCTGAACAGGTTGGTGCCCAGGAAAAGGACACCTGCCAGCTTGTCCTAAGTGACTGCCATGAATGTTGAGATCCAGCCCTGTGATGCATGGCCACTGAGGCCACCACAGAGCAGGCACAGGAGTCCCCAATGTCCATGGCAGTTTGGAGCCATTGTTTGGTCACAGCCGGGCCCTGGTCTCGGACCTGTTTGACCATGGTCTGAAGGTCTGTAGGCAAATGAGAAAGCACACCATCCAAGGTGCCCAGCAAGGCATGGGAGAAGTGGGCCATGAGGAGGGCTGAGCTTGCCTGGCAGAGGCTGAGTGAGGAGGCAATACAGACCTTTTTAGCCACATGGTCCAACTTCTTGGACTCCTTATCTGGCAGTTTGTCAACATCCACGTTGCTGGAGTGCCGGAACACAGAGTCGGCCACCAGCCCCTCGGTCGAGGAGTGCTTTGTGAATCCTTAAAGGGAACCGGTGGGAACTGCATACCTCTGGGCCATCCAGCCAGAAAGCACAGGGTAGGAAGCAGGGTGCTGCCAGAGCTCCAGGGCAGGGCCAAGAATGGCTTCTACCACCGAAAATGCCTCTGTTGGAGAGTCTCCCTGGTCAAAGATCTTGGTCAATGGGCAATGAGCCCATTTATGGATGGACTCTATCTTCATACCAGTTGACTCATAGATCAAATGGAAGAGGCCCATAAAAGAGGATTGACCTCCGTCCATTGAGAGATCCCCTATGGACTCCATGTCGACCGGACAGGAGTGCAAGGACTAACCCTCAGTCACCGAAGAGCAGTCAATTGCCGGAGTCCCCACTGACCCTCCATGGACAATCAGGGGTGATAGTGGCAGACAGCCACATCAAGTCCTCATAGCGTCTATGCAACTTGCACCAAAGCCTCTCCTCACCCGAGGAGGAAGAGGATGAAGAATAGCAGTGGTGCCGAGAGCAGGAGCACCACTGACGGCAGGACCAGCTCGACCCACAGGAAGATGACTGAGACTGCGGCCACTGGGAGGACTGGTGGCGGGGCACGGAAGGAGTCAGCAATTGTCGAGGCTCCTCCTGGTCAGGGTCAGGGACCAAAGGCGGTGGGTCAGTGGACTGATCCTCCCTCCAACGGTCTGCGTCAGGACCAGGATCCTAGACAAAGAAGCATCAGCCTCTTTGGTAGACAACTGATCAGTCACCTTGAAAAAAATCTCGGCTGGGACGTCAATCAATGTCTCGGCAGATAGGCCCAATGGGGTTATCATGGAGCCAGTGACCACGGCCGAGGATTCGACAGAAGTAAAATCTGGAGAAACATGGGAATTGGGGTCCCTCGACCGACAGCACGCTCAATCCCACGATCGAGGAGTCTTTTCTTTCTTAGACTCTTTTTTAGATTTAGATTTGCTGGTGGGTCTCTGACTGAAGGTCAGCAGGGACTGGCACAATTCCTTGAAGGAACCTGTAAAGGCTAAGCCCAGCTGAAGTGGCATGAAGGTAGAAGCCGAGGAGGAATGGGCTGTGGCCTGGGCCGCCTCTTCTTCGGAGGCCTCCAGCTGCTCAGCGGACCACGCAGTCATGGAGACTACACAACGGGCACCCTTGGATTTGACCTGCGGGTTCCATTGTGCCAACTGGCCCAGTTTCAGGTGGGTAAGACAGTCCTCCAGGACGGAAGAATGAAATCAATGGCAAAAGTCGCAGGCCTGCTAATCGTGGTCATGTTCCAGGCAGTAGACACACGTGGCGTGCGGGCCGATCGTGGACATCTTCTGCCAGCAAGGGCACCAGTGGAACCTGGAAGCAAACTTATCCATCGCAGTCATGAGCGAAGATCGAGTTGAAGACAAAACTTGAGAGAGTTGGTTTGGAAGTAATTCTGAAATATTTACGCATTGGGTTTACTCAACGTGGGCGCGGTAAGGAGGAGACCAGCTTGTTCCAGCTAAAAAGATCTGGCATCATGGGGCGAAGCTGAGGGAGTTATCATCTGGGTGGGTGGGAGGAGCCAGCTTGAAGACTTTCAGGCACATCTTAAAGGGAAAGGACACTGTCAAGAAGTGTGGATAGAATATCATATCTACGTCCCTGGAATGTAACTTTATTTTTTTATGTTGTATTTATCCTCCTGGGGCATGATGGGGGACACTCCCTTCTGCCATTGCTCCCCCTTACTGTCCACAATCCCTCTGAGATTTACCTGGTGGCTCAGTCCCACATGGATTGCCCCCGAGGTGGGGTCAAGAGGGGGTGGGCCATTCCTCCCCTCGATGCCTGGAATCCAGTTGTTGCCACAGGCTGTCCTGGTGACATGGTGGGTGGGACTGCATACACCCCCATCGTGCCTTCCATGTTCCTCCTGGATTTCCACCCTCTCTCTCCCCAATCACAGCATATATGAGGAACACATGTGCATGGGAGTGCACATGCGCCATGAGACCATGGCTCCCTTCCCTTCCCTCTGACTTTTGTCTGTCTCCTGACACTCCTATGGGCTACCACAAGGCCTCCACCTGGTGGCAGGCAAGAGCCAGTACAGCCAACCTCCACAATCCAGAGGAGGACAGCTGCCTGGTAACTGCTCAATCCTCTCCCAAGCCCCCCCTCCTCAGCTGATCTTCCGCAACCCATGCTCAATCCCACGCCAGTATGGGATAAGGGTAAGGCGCTCAGCACCTTAGCCCTCCACGCCACTATGCCGGCTTCTATAAAATGTATTTTTTACTGTATTTCCCATATGGTTGAAAGCACTGTATTGTTTAACTTACACTTTTGTTATTAGTTTTGTACTGTTTTGTAAGATGCCTGGGCCTCTGGGGAAGAGGGTTCATATAAATAAAACCTACTACTACTACTCTGCTGTGCCTCGGGCTTCACAACCCACCTGGGGTATGCACAAAGGTCTACCTTACCCAACACCCTGCTGTGGTTTATTGCCTATCACAACACTGTGTATGTCATAAAGACATAGTTTAACAAACTGGATATTTGATGACATCACAAAGGCTTCATGCTCTGTGTAGACGTGAACACAACAGTAACAGCGAAATATTAAATACCTTTTTTAAAAGAAGTTCTTTTTAAATTATGTTGCATAAACAGCACAAGTAATGGTTGGCACTGTGGTATAAAGCACATTTATCCCATTAATGAGGATTCAATCTTCATATAGTAGACTAGTCATGCATGAAAAAGTCTTCAAAAATGTTTTGACTGTATCGTTTGTTAAAAGCATGTATCCATGTTAAATTAATTACATATAGGATGAGGAAAAAGATGTGGGTGGTTGCCATCCTCAGTTTTGACCATGAAAGTAATTTTCAAGGTTATAAAGGTCAAGCAGGGTCAACATGGGCATTTTCTGAATTTCACATAGAGTGACATCTACTTCACTATATCTTTCTGGAAAACTAACTTTATTATCACTTAGATGTATATATTGTATGCTATCAATAGTTACATTTTGAACTTACACAGGAATGTATAGCAAAATTGAACACAAAAGTGCATTTTTCTCAAACTGTGTTTATTAACACTGTTGTTGTACCAAATCTTTCCTAGGTACCTCTGTATCTTTAGCCTTTGAGAAAGGGTGGTGAGCCATCTGAAACGAGTCAGGCGTATGTATTTTATACAATAAATATCTCCTTTTTTGAAATAGACCTGTGCACTTGTCTGATTGAGGTTGTGGTGAGTGCTCAATTTTCTAAGTTGTTGTATCTTTCTGTGAGTCTTTGTTCAGCATCCTGCAACTGGAATATACAGGGAGTGTACCTTTTATGATGATTACTACAATCAGGACTACCTCTCAATAGCCCCATCACTGTCTATAATTATTTATCTATATATATTCATTGCAAAAAAACTACGTTAATGCATCAGTTAGGGTTTTTATTAAAGTGTAAAAAGCTGGAAAATTTGACGTTAGGTTTACCAACCCTACCATCCTCCCCATCCTCCAGCCCCACCTTCCATACACAAACAGCCGTCGGGGGGTGCCTTGGAGTCATCAGCCCTAACTCTGACCCCATTCCATGTGTAAATAAGATGAGATGGTACAGTACAGGAGAATGAAGCGAGAGTTAAGCCCAGTGACTCCAAGGCACATCCCGATGCCCGTTGGTGTGAGGAGGGTTGGGTGGGGTGGTAGGGTTAAAAATCTAAACGTCAAATTTCCCAGCTTTTGATGCTTTAATAAAAACCTTAACTGATGCATTAACATAGTTTTTACAATGAATTTCCCTTCTTTTTCAGAAAGTGTAATGTAACTGGTATGTGGTTGTGGGCCCTGCGCTCCCCTCACACTACCCACTGCTACATAATGATATGCATAAGTAGAAGCACAGGCCCTCTGGGCCCTGTGCTCCCAGTAACACGTAAGTCCAGACATACCGCAGCCCTACAGTCATGAAAAGTAACCACTGTAACACTAATTTGGCAATATCTCAGTAACCGTAGCACCTACAGAAAAAAATCCACTGCAGTTGTAATCATGACTTCAACACCTCCACGGGTGCTTAGCTGTGGAGAACGAAAAATCTGCATCTCAAATAGTTTTCGAGATACGGTTGCTGAAAGGCGCAGCTGATGCCACAATTCAATGGATACATGTAACTCGGCCATTTTTAGGATTGTTTTTTTTCACCTAAATTTCAACATGCCATTTTGGGGACCCCAACTCATGAGCAATGTCACTGTCATTTTGTTAATCTGTTCCAAAAGTTGAGTTTGCACAGCGAATGTGCCATTCTGCGCCACAGGTGTAAAATTGTGTTTTGGGCAGGATGTGAAAAATGACAGCTGTATGCTGTTCACGAGGAGGTGTGGATAAGGGTAATCTTGAAAATCAGGAGGGAATATATGAAAAACTGGCAAAGTTACGAGCGTGCATAGAAACTGCACAACATACGCTTGTAACATGGCCATTTTTGGGAATTGTTTTACCAGATTTTCAATATAGACTTTTTGGGAAATCCCATGTTGAACACTGGTGCTGTGATTTTGTAACATCATCACAAAAGTGGATTTTGCACAGCGACCGCGCCACTGCGCCAGAGGTGTGAAAACACATTTCAGGCATGATTTTTGGCTACAACATATTCAGAAGAGACAGGGCAGGCAGGAAGGGAGGAGGAGTTGCACTGTATGTGAAAAATGACATAAGGGCCACAGAGATTCAAGAGGAACAAAATGGGGGAGAGATACTGTGGGTTAAGCTGGAAAGGAAAATGGGGCCAGCCATCCGCACAGGTGTGGTCTATAGACCACCAGCCCAGGAGGAAGAAACAGATAGGAAGCTAATGCTAGCCATCCAGAGGATGGCAGACAAGGGTGAGGTAGTACTGGTTGGAGACTTCAATATTCCAGACGTGGACTGGACTGCATTCCAGCAGCAGCATCAACTAGGAGCAGATTTATCCTGGACTCCCTTCAGGGTGCCTTCCTCAAGCAACTGGTCATGGAACCAACTCGGCAGAAGGCAATACTGGACCTTGTGCTCACAAACAGGGACAGTGTGATGGGGGTAAGAGTGGGGGAGCACCTGGGGAACAGTGACCACCAGTCACTGTGGTTTGAAATCACAGAAAGAGCAGCACCAAACCACACAAAAACACGTATCCTGGATTTTAGGGGGGCAAACTTTGGGAAAATGGGGAGATACTTGAAAGAGGCATTAAGGGGAATGGGGCAGGAATCAGGGGTTGAGGAACAGTGGGAAGTATTTAAAATGGGGATTACAAGAGACAACAGAATTATGTATTATAGGTGTAACCCTAGATGACGCTATCCAGGGGCTACTACCCCTGCCTGATTTGCCACTAACAGGTTGAGGGGCCTGGATCCAATGGCAGGTGCCTCCACCCAGAGGTCAGGGTTTACAATAGTTAAACTAACTTGGTCACAGCCCTCTGGGACACTGCAACCCTTCTTCCCACTAGTGGCCCACACAATATATCAGAATTACCTTCACAGTATACACTTACCCCCAGGTTGGTTCCGGCACTGGGACCTCCTGTGAAATGAGATACAGTGCAACAATCACAGTACAGTACTTTAACATGAACAAATACCTCAGGCAGTATAACTTTGCTGAAACAAGCAGCTCTGATTTATTTGAGGGGATATAACAAGGACAGGGAAATCAGGTTAATTAGCTTATCACTCTAATAATCTACCTATGGCTCTGTGCACAGGCCTATCCCTATCAGTTACTGTCCCTGGGTACCCAAGCCCTAGTGGCTAGTCCAAACCGTGGCAGCTGGTAGGGCCCTTTCACACAGAAAAGGAGAATTAAACAGTCAGCAGTACAGTAATTCCATTTGGATTTAATGTGGCAATTCAACAGGAAGCGACCTGAATTAGTACTCACGACCTCCTAATAAGATAGGGTCCTTCAATGTCAGCAGGGCTCACTTGAGGTCACAAACCTCTTCACACATTTATATAAAAGAAAGCACTATACCAGGCAGGCTGCATCTGTATCCCGATCGCAATTACTGCACAATACCCGGGAGAACACACAGCAGATTCAGTTCCTGACAGACCGAGTGCAATTTTCAGCAATTCCTCCAGTCTTCTACAGGGTGAGCCTGGTTTCTACTCTTCAGAGATCCTTTGATTCTTTTCACAGGACGGATTCAGTCCTAACAAGCTGTTACACAAGCTGCAGACCGGAACTCTGGGCCTTACAGTTTTTTGACTAAACTGCACACTGAAAAAGCACAGGGCTCCTTCCTTCTTCACTGCCAAAGCTCAACTGAAACTCCAACCGACAAAACGGGCACTTCCTTTGAGTTCCTCCCAGTTCTTGACTGGATTGGCTGTCACTCACAATAGACTGCTGCTGTTGGTCCAAAAAGGCACTGAAGTCTAAACTACATCTCCCAGAGTCACTGCCCATACAATCCTCTTGTGGCTGGCTCAGATTATGAGTCCAAGTTCTGATTTAGTCCAAGGCACCATTTTAGAGCTAGCTTACCCCACACTGATTGGTCCAGTTCAGCAGTTCAAAACTAGAATGGGGAACTAGCAGACACAGTTCTGACTGCAAAGAAAGCAGGTTAGACAAACTGTAATTTCATTATTACTCTAAATAATTTCTGGCAAACAGTTACATCTTTCAGATAGGTTCCCTTTGCACTCCTAGTGACTGCAAAAATGAAGTGAATTGGCAGCAGCTTGAGTGGTACTCAAACAGAGAAACACACAGTCCCCCCATATAAACTAATTATGTCTGCAAGCAGACAGCTCTTAAAGAGACAGTACCAGAGGTTCTAAAACACTCACTGATAAATGGCTTAAATGCCAAACACCATTCAGGCTTGGAGCATTCAAGCAAGCTCCTGGAAGTCTTTTGAGACCCCCATTTGCAGGGGTTACATAGGTTAACAAGAGGAAAAGGAAGAGGAGACCATTATGGTTTTCAAAGAGGTAGCAAAGAAAGTGAAAGCCAAAAGATTGCATTCAGGCAATACAAAAAGACACAGGCAGAAGGGATAGGGAGAAGTACCAGGAGAAGCAAAGGGAGGCAGGGAGGTCAGTAAGGGAAGCCAAAGCTCAGACAGAAGAACGCATTGCAAAATCAGTGGGTAGAGGGGACAAAACCTTTTACAGGTACATAAGTGAAAAAATAAAGGCAAAGGGAGGGATAGTGAGACTGAAGGGGGAGGATGGGGGCTGTGTGGAGGATGACAACAGTAAAGCTGACATATTGAACAGGTATTTCTGCTCAGTCTTTACTGAGGAAGAGGAGGTAATGGGTCTGAATGGAGTATAAGGGGTGAGAATGTTGCAGAAATGGACACAAGTCCCTTTACACGAAAGGGTCCTGAAGGAACTGGAAGTAATAAGAGTTGATAAAGCAATGGGGCCAGATGGGGTGCACCCCAGGGTCCTTAAAGAACTAAGAGAGGTGGTGGCTGAACCTCTTGCTATCCTGTTTAGCTGATCACTAGAAACAGGGAGGTACCCAAAGACTGGAGGATAGCAGATGTAGCCCCTTATACAAAAGTGGGAACAAAGAGGCGGGAACCACAGACCAGTCAGCCTCACCTCGGTAGTGGGAAGATCATGGAAGCACTACTGAAGGAGAGATTGGTGGAACATCTGGTTGTCAATGGACTACAGGACCCAAGGCAGCATGGTTTCACCAGGGAAGGTCATGTCAGACCAACCTCATTGAATTTTTGACTGGGTGACTAGGAGGTGGATCAGGGAGGGCAGTGGACATGGCCTATCTGGACTCAGCAAGGCCTTTGACACTGTGCCACATAGAAGCTATTGCACAAACAGGGGAATATGGGTGTGGGCAGGACAGTAGTGCGGTGGGTAGGTAACTGGCTGGGCAGCAGGACACAGAGGGTGGTGGTAAATGGCTGTCACTCCACAGAGGGAAGAGTGACCAGTGGGGTACCACAGGGATCAGTGCTGGAACGGTACTATTCAATATCTTCATCAGTGACATTGCACAGGACCTAGAAGGCAGAATTTCACTGTTCGCTGATGACACAAAGCTCTGTAACAGAGTAGACACACCAGAGGTGTAGACAGAATGAGAAGGACCTGCAGAAACTTGAAGAATGGTCAGGGGTTTGGCAGTTGAAATTCAATGCAAGGAAGTGCAAGATAATGCATATGGGACACAAAACCCTGGCACAATATATCAGTTGGGGGTGAGGATATAGCATGCACCAAGCAGGAAAGGGATCTTGAGTTATCATCTCTGATGACCTCAAGGCAGGGAAACAGTGCGACAAGGCAGCAGGTAAAGCAACTAGGATGCTGGGATGCATAGGCAGGGCATCACCAGCAGGAAAAGGAGGTCATAATTCCACTATACAAGACACTAGTGAGGCCGCACCTGGGTACACTGTGCAGTTCTGGAGACCTTACCTACGTAAGGACATAGGCAGGGTAGAGAAGGTTCAGAAGAGGGCAACAAAGATGGTGCATGGATTGCATCACAAGTCCTATGAGGACAGGTTGAAGGCACTGAACATGTACTCCCTGGAGGAGAGGAGGGAGAGAGGGGGATATGATAGAGACATACAAGTATCTTACAGGGAGGAACAGGGTGCAGGAATGCTCTATTTTTAAGCGAAAAAGATGTTCCAGGACTAGAGGGCATGGGATGAAGTTGGAGGGAGGACGATTCAGAGGAAACGTGAGGAAGAATTTCTTCACAGAACGGGTGGTGGACAAGTGGAACACCCTGCCAGAGGAAGTGGTGGGGGCTGAAACAATCACGGGATTTAAGAATGCATGGGATAGACATAAAGGAATTCTGGAGGTCAGAGGTAAGGGGCAACAGACTTCCTGGAAAACAAACTGAACTTACAAACTTAAATGGGCAGACTGGGTGGGCCATAGGCCCTTATCTGCCGACACTGTCTATGTATCTATGTATCTATGTATGTGAGAAATGACAGCTACACTGTTCATGAGGAGGTGTGAAAAAATGGCAAAGTTGAAAATCTGGAGTGAAACATTTAAAAACTGGCGAAGTTATGAGCATGCATAGAAATTGCGTAATGTACGCTTGTAACATGGCCGCTGTTTGGATTTTTTGCACCAAATTTTCAACACAGGCTTTTTGTGAGCTCCCCTTATGGGGCTGTCATTCCGTTAATCTGTCCCGAAAGGTGATTCCACACATCGACCGTAAAATCATCTTTCGGGACCGAATAATGAAATAACAGTGACAGTGTTCATGAGGTGGGGTACCAAAATGCCTATATTGAAAATCTGGTGAGAAAATACCACAAAATGTCTGAGATAGCCACATTTAAATTCTTTGTTTGTATCGGAATCATACAAAATAGGATCTTAGTTTGTATGATGATACAAACTAAGATCCTATGTCATATGACTCACAAGTAGGATCCTAGTCCGTATCTTGTCATACAAACCAAGATCCTACATCGTATGACGCCGATAAGAACAAATAATTTAAATGTTAAATAACACATTTTAAGGGCATTTTCCGATCAGAAAAGTGCAGAATGCACCTAGGGGTCACAATAAGCAAGCTACATGTGTTAATTCCTCCCCAGAATATCATTTTGGGAGGTTTCCAGATTGGAATTTCAGACAAACTGGAAACAAGATGGTGGCCATACGAAAGAGGAATTCCCTCATACAATGCAGGATTCCTCTTCCATATCATACAGCTATACTGAAATACCTACTGAGCATGCTCAGAAACAACTTTTTACATTTTTTAATTGCAATAACTTAAAAACAGCTTATTGTTTTTTCACCAGACTAGCAAAAGGCACATCTGTGGGGTAGTCACTTTCTGTCATGAAAATTTCATACCAAAAAAATCCTCTGGGCTGTAGGCAAGTTCAGAGAAAAATCCCAGCAAAGCTAATCGGTAAAACATATGTTTTGTCACCTATAAGTAACTCAGTGACCACGTATCTGACGACAATGAAACTTGCTAGATCGAAAGATCTGCACAACAGGAAGGCGCATACCAAATTCCATACAAATCCATTCAATGGTTGCAGTTATTAAAGTGCAAAAGTTTGAGTTTAACATTGAACTGCCTACTCAACCCTAACTATAGGGGTGCGCACCCTTATATATATATATATATATATATATATATATATATATATATATATACACATATACACACACACCACACATTATAGTGGCACAGTCCGCACCACTATATTTAGGGTTGAGATGCCACTTCTATATTAAAGTCAAAATTGTGCGCTTTAATAACTTTAGACTTGTTCAGCGGATTTGCCTGACATTTGGTATGCATGGTAGATCTCTTGATCTGCCAAATTTTGTTTTGTTTGGACTCAACGGTCTTTGCGCACGAAAACGCTGAAAAATGCAAACTTATCCAGTTTTGGAGGCAGTTTTTGGGATATTGTCCATGGTGCTGTGAGGCTGCTGTGTGGCGTGCTGCTCTGCGACATGGCTCGTTTGAAAGAGCTTCACTGGCCGAATATGCCGCTTTTTGTTTGGTGAAAAAATATTGAGGCATTTAAAAGTTATAGCATTTTTAAGTTCCCATTATAAGTCAATAGGAACATTTATATGGTTATTTTGCGAACAAAGAATGAGATTTTGGCCATCTGGTCCCTCCTCATGATCAAAGAATTTGCAGGCTCACAATCAAAAATTCTTTGATCCAGAGGGAGGGACTAGATGACCAGATTTGGAGAGACCAGATAGCCCAATTTTACCAACTTTTAAAATTAAATATCTTAGAAACAGTTTGGTCTTTTAACTTCAAATTTGGAGGGTGCTGACAGGACTCCTGTAGATGTGAATTATGGTGCTTAGGTGTCAGAAAATACATTCACTGGGAGATATGACGTGGCACAGTTTATGTTTTGTGGACAGCGTTTTGCATTGTGGTAGTGGCTTGAAATTTATAAGGTACCTAGTCTCACTGCCATGGACATACTTTTCAATCGTTAGGTGTGTAAAATGTAAACAGGTGCAGAATTCTGCCACTCTGACCAATGAAAATCTCAAATTTTTAAATGTTATATCTCGGACATGGTTTGGTCTTTTAAAATGAAATTTGCAGGGTGTTGAAGGGATATCCTGTACATGTGAAGTATGGTATTTAGGTATTGGAAAATTAAGCTGCTGCAGAGATATTGCGTGACGCACTTTACATTTTGTGTATAGCGTTTTGCATTGTGGTAGGCACTTTTAATGTTAAACCGCACAATTTGCATGTTAATAACTTTGTAATCATTCCACGGATTTGCACAACATTTGGAATGCACAGGCTGGTGTGGTAGATCTCATGATTTACTAAATTGCGTTTCAGTTGGACATACGTTTTTTGTGCAGCTAAGTGCCCAAAAATTCACGTTTCACCACTTTTGCACATTTGTTGTCTGTGGTGCTGCACGGACACAGTGTGGGCTATTGGTCCGAAACGTGGGATGTAGAAAGAGCTTGGGCCAAGGAATATGCCGCTTTTTGTTTGGTGAAAAAAATATTACTCTGTTCAAAAGTTATTACAGTTTGAAATTCCCATTATATCCTATTGGGAAAATGTACATGTATTTTTGGAATTTTAAAGAGGAAGACCAGATGGCCCAAATCGGGATGACTATATCTCAATAATAGTTTG
Source organism: Neoceratodus forsteri (assembly GCA_016271365.2). NCBI lineage: Eukaryota > Metazoa > Chordata > Ceratodontiformes > Ceratodontidae > Neoceratodus > Neoceratodus forsteri. The sequence continues at coordinate 807,206,451 of CM057451.1, read as the reverse complement.
GTCTTTTTACTTGAAATTTGCAGGATGTTGAAGGGATGTCATAGAGGTGTAAACTATGCTGTTTAGGTGTTGGGGAAATAATTTTTTTGCAGAGATATTCAATGATGTAATTGACATTTTTCCCATACAATTACATTGCAGTCTGTGTCATGACTTTCGGCGCAGTTATATTGGAAACAAAGCGATATACAGGCTTTTCGTTACAGGTGGCTTAGATCACCTTCAGGTGATCTAGCCACTGGAAAAAGATTTGACATTGTAGAGTAAGCCTGCAGTGAAATTTTGTTTGTATGTTGCACGGTTCATGACTTATTGTGAAAGTACTGTCACAAGGGTTGAAATAGTGCCTGTCCAGTGCTTTTGGTGCCCATAGCTCGGAAACAGTGTGAGATATGGGTATGGTCTTTCGATGTTGCGTGAAGTACTTACTGCCATGATTACAATGATTCTAGAATTTTTTTTTAATAGCTCTTACGGTTCCCAAGATATGCGCAAATTACTGTTACAAGGGTTTGGTGCCCTATAGTGCTGCTGCATGGCTCTGTAGCTTTGCATAAGTGGGAGCGTGGGCCCAGATGCATAGTGTTATACAAAAATGTGCAACTTGGTGGGAGCTGGGCTCCGCACTCCCACCAATATGTGTTTTTTACTACTTACATTACATTTTTTTCAAAAAATAAGGACATTCTATTCAAAAAACTGTATTAATGCTTCATTTGGGGTTAAAGCAAAAAAAGTCAGGAAGTGAGACATTAGGGTTGAACCCCTAACCGCCCTTACACACACCACCCCAATCCTCCACAGTCTGACAGATGTCATGGTGTGTCATTGGGGTCATGAGGCCTAAATCTCCCCCCATTCTCCTTTACTGTAGCATGACAGCATGCTTGGTCATGAAATATATTATAGGGGTGTGGTCGCGCCCCTATATTTACAGTTATGAAGCCTCTTCTATGTTAAACTCAAAATTTTGCTTGTTAACAACTTTGGATCCTTTCAACGGATTTGCATGAAATTTGGTATGCGTGCTGGGGCATGGTAGATCTCTTGATTTCCCAAATTTTATTTCAGTTGGACTTACAGTTTTTGCACAGCAAAATGCTGAAAATGCACTTTTTGGCAGATATGTGGGCAACTTTTTTGAATTTTCCCGTGGCGCTGTGCGACCATCGTGTGGCATACTGCTCTGCAACTTTGCTCAGCTGAAAGAGCTTAGGTGAAGGAACGTGCCACTTTTCATTTGGTGAAAAAATATTAATCCATTCAAAAGTTATTAAAGTTTTAATTTCCCATTATAAGCCAATGGAGAAATTTATATGGTTATTTTGTGAAAGAAAAGTGGGGTTTTAACCATCTAGTCCCTCCTCACAATCAAAGAATTTGCAGGCTTTTGATCAAATAACCTTAGATCATGAGGAATTCTTTGATCGTGATGGCCGCCATCTTGTTTTTAGTTTGTGGTCGGAAAAATTCAAATATCTCTGCCCTGGGGGGACTTCTGAGGTGAACCTATGGTGGGTTTTGCTCAGGGGTCTTGCCTCTATTGAGCCATGCATGCGCTTTCTTTCAAAATGGTCAAAAAATAGAGTTTTTAACTGTTTTATTCTTTGATCGTGGCTCATTAACGATCTTTAATCGCGAGGGCATGACTAGATGGCCACTTGAAAAAAATCTAATTTTCAGCTCAGGGATGGCTTATTAAGCCAAATGAGGGTGGGTTTTGCTCAGGAGCTTTTGATCTATTGAGGAATGGCTGTAGTTTCATGCATTTCTGCCCAAGAATCGACTTTTAACATTTTTTATTGTTTGATCGTGACCCTTGGGTTGAGTAGGCACTTAATGTTAAACCTCAAATTTTGCACATTAATAACTTTGCAACCATTCAACAGATTTGCACAAAATTTGGAATGCATGGTCTAGTATGGTAGATCTCTTGATTTACCAAGTTGCATTTCAGTAGGACATATGGTTTCTGCGTGGCGAAATACCACACAAATGCATTTTTTCGCCTGTTTTGATGCATTCTTTGTCCGTGGCGCTGTGACCACACCATGTGGTACTTTGGTCTGAAACTTGGAACATAGAAAGAGGTTGGGTCAAGGAACAACCCAGCATTGGTTTGGTAAATAAATATCAATCCATTTCAAAGTTATTAAATTTTACATTTTTGAGTTCTAAGCATGCTTAGTTCACTCAAATATTTATATGTATATTGTGCAAAAGATAAATGGTCTCACGGTCAAAGATTTTGTCAGCTTGCAAAAGGAAAATCCTAGTCCTGCTCCATCCAGAAAAATTATTTCTTTGCAAGTCGCCATCTTGTTTTTAGTTTTCCACTCAAACAAAATGTCATATCTTTCTCCATGGGTGACTTTTGGGGCAAATGAGGCATGGGTTTTGTTCAGGGTGACCCTCTCTACAAAGCCATGCCCCTTTGGTGTGCTTCATTTCTGTCAAAAATTAGGTTTTTAAAAACTAAAATTTTTTTCGCAACTCGCTAATGATCTTCTTTCGAAAGCCTGCAAAATCCTGGTCCGCAAGATTATCCTAGTCTGCGAGCTTTGTTCATGAGGGGATGACCAGACAGCTGGAATTTCATGACCAGATGTCTCTGGGGACAATCAGATGTCCCAGACTGGCGCAACCAGATGTCCGCTTGTGGACTAGGAGTTATCTCACGGCCGAGGATTTTGCTATCTCATGACTGAAAAGTTTTTAAAGGTATAAAAACTTTAGAATTACATAGTTCATTAATGGTTTGGTCTTTTTACTTGAAATTTACAGGGTGTTGAGGGGATGCCCCACAGGTGTGAATTATGCTGTTTAGGTGTTGGGGAATTAAGTGGTTGCATAGTTATGCCATGATGAAGTTGACATTTTTCCCATAGGATTACACTGCGGTGTCTGTCATGCCTTTCAGCACGGTTATCTCAAAAACGAAGCGAGATACAGAGTTTTTGCTACTGGCAGCATGCTGGAACAATATTTTAAACCACAGAGTAAGCCTGCAATGGAATTTTTTTCATAGGTTGCAGGGTTGCTGAGATATTGTCAAATTTGTGTTACAAGGGTTCCTTGCTGTATAGGGCTGCTGTATAGCTATGAGTAAGTGGGGCCCGAGCTCCCACAGATGCATATTGTTATGCAGCAATGGGCAACTTGGTGTGGGTCCCCGCCCTCCCACGAATACATGTTTTTACTATTTATATTACACTTTTTCAAAAAGTAAGGAAATTCATGGCAAGAAACTGTGTTTAATGCATCAGTCAGCGTTAAAGCGACAAAAGCGAGGAAATGAAACATTAGGGTTGAGCACCTAACCCCCCCCCACAACCCACACATCCATCCTCCACAGACTGACAGATGCCAGGGTGTGCCATGGGATCGTGAGGCCTAAGTAGCACCCCATTCTCCTTTACTGTACCATGTAAACCTGCTTACACATGGAATGGGGTGAGAGTTGGGCCTGATGACCTAATGGCACACACTGGTGTGTCTCAGTCTGTGAAGGATGGGTATGTGGGTTGTGGGGGGAGGTTAGGTGCCCAACCCTAACGTTTCATTTCTTCACTTTTGTCGATTTTAACCCTAACTGATGCATTAAACACAGTTTTTTGCCATGAATATATATATACATACACACACACACACACACACACACACAACTGTTAATGTTGTGTATGTTTAGTCTGTTTCAGAAAATAATCTAATTATTGGAATCCTCTGTCTTTGCAGATAAACAACTTGCATGACTGAAAACACATGAGCTACGGAACCTGTAGCCATCATCAAGCACAGAGGTAAACACAGGCACTGCTTATACATGCTGCTTCTGCCAGAACTATGCACCAGTGGATGACCTGCGTACAGCATCGACTGAAGGAGAAGTCAGGATTAGAGTTGTTGCTGAACAGAGGAGAAATTGGGTGATACAAGCTACGTGGATGTTCTACAAAGACTTGATAAGCTATCAGAGCCAGAGTTTGATGCATTAGAGATGAAGTGGCACAAGGCATGCTATAGTACATTTAGCCCAGAGAGCAAACTACCCAGATTAGGGAAGTAATGTCAGGATTCTGCCAGTGTTAGTAGTTTATTTCTCAGCCTTCTTCCTCAAGCAATCCTCCTCCGCCCACACAGTGTAGTTGCCTGCCAGCAACTAACTGGAAACTCTGTATGTTTTGCCAAATACAGAACAAGAGAAAAGTTCACAAAGTGACAACACTGAAGAAGTCAGAAGAAGTGCGTGATTATGCCAAAACCGACTCAAAAATGAGTATGAGACCAGCTGGTGTTAGTGACCTTCTAGCAACTGAAGCATGCCATCATTTCCCATACTGGGTGACATCTGAGAAACAATGCGGCAAAAGAAATCAACAACAGCACCAGAGGGAGGTGCCAGGGATGTGTGTATGGACATGCTATGTGTATGACATGGATAAAGCATAGGACAGATATGAGGGAATGTGCAGAGATATGGGTGCTCACCTGTCTCAGAGATATCAGCCAAGGACAGCAACATTCTATGAAGAATTTTAACACCTGGTTGGACCGAAGGCCAGCTATGCATGGCCTGTCTTGAAATCATCCCTCTTGATGTATCCTGGCGATCAGTCAGAGTTCATCATTGTGAAAATCCTAACAAAGCCTGCTCAGCAGGGTATGTTTTCATCAGAGTCAGAATGCAATGAAGATGGTGGTGGAAGGGCTTTCAACAAACCAGCAACTTCCAGAAGATGATGCTGTACATGTTGCCCTCGGAATTAGACAAGATCAACATTTTTGTCTGACCTTTTCCAAAGGTACTGTACTTGTCTTTGAGGACTTTGAAGATCAAAGGAAACATACAGACAAAAGGATTTCACACTTTGCATATGCCTACTGTCTGACCTACTCCCAAGGTATTGTACTTATCTCTGAGGACTTTGAAGAACAAAGGAAACATATAGACAAAAGGATTTTACACATTGCATATGCCCAGGCCAAGTTTATCACCTTTTCAGAACTTTAACATATTATGTGATCCTGGATCTCAACAGTACTATAGTACTTCTCTTAAACCCTCCGCACCAAACCCTCCCAGTCTTTTTTTTCATTTTCTCTGTACTTCGCCATAGTGCTTAGCTATCCACCTTAGCCCACTAAAATCCATACCCACCACTCTCCTATTGCTCCCACCCCCATAATCTCCGACTGCCTAGCCCATGACTACTGCCTCTCCTGCCTTGCTAAAAAATGCTTTGGCTTAGTCCTCACCACCTGTTCCTGCTCACCCCTCACCTCCTTTTCCCTTATGCCAACTCTCCCCCTCTGCCTACCACCCCTCCACCTATCTCACCTTTCTATACTACTACCAAACATTGTACCATGGCTTTTACTCTGGAAGTCTTAAACAAACATCACCCAATTAATACCTGGGTGCAAGAGCCATATTTCCTAATTGGAAACTGCCACATCATTATAACTCACTAACGATCACCTCTACTGGGACTCCAGAAGACAATCCAAGCATCTTAAAAAGTACAAGCAGAAACTCACTCCAACCTATTATGAACTACGAATGGCATCGCTGAAACTCCTGCTCCTCCCACTTTTAATATCTGGTGGATACACCCAAACCCTGGTCCTGCTGCACTGAAGCTGACAAAAACAGGGAAAGTCAGTAGTGGTCTCTCCATTATCACTCTAAATATCTGCAGCCTCCTTCCCAAATTGGCATCTCTTCAAACTCTCGCTGGACAAAAAACCCTGATATACTAGCCATTGTGGAAACCTAGCTATCTCCGCACCGGATCATGCGGTCTCGCTGAAGGCTACAATCTTTTCAGACTCGACCGGGCAAGCAAGAAGGTGGGGCTGTGCTATCTACATAAAGGACAACCTCTCCTGTCAATGCGCAGCTTCACACCCCCACAAATACGCAGATGTAACTCCTCCCTATCAAACTGCTTCTTGGTGCACAAAACAAAGTTCTCACAGTGGCCAGTCTATATCCCCCAAAGACCACCGTGCCAGTATTAAGTCTGTACTTGATTTTGTTTAGTCTGCAGCCCTCCGAAAATGAGCTCCCTCCTCGGGATTTCAACATAAACTGGCTCGCCTCTGACACTGGCTCTTACAAAGATGACATCCTAGCAGCAAACCTGACTCAGATGGTAACCTCCCCACCGGAAAAATTACAAAACTGGTACAAGCACCCTTATTGACTGGGTTCACAAATCACCCTGACCAGATAAAAAACATTAAAGTCCTCCCTGACTCCTCAGTGACCACTCCCCAGTGTCCTGTACCTGGTCTAATAAATTTCTCAAGCCACCCCCAAAGTTATAACAAGCAGAGTATTGCCTTATAGAATCTTATCAAGTTGAAAACCTATCTCCTACAACAGGACTGGGCGTCAATCCTTGAATCAACTGATATTAATACCTTTCAAGAATACTTCATTAAATCTTTCAACTCTGCATGCGACTTATCGCCCCAGCAAAAAGCGTAAAAATCAAAGCGCTATCAAATCCATGGATTACTGCCAAACTACTTGCTGAGCTCAAGGTTCGGGACCACCTCTGGGCAGTTGCCAGACACAGGCTCACCTCATGATACCCTAAAATACAAGCAGGCACGAAATAGATGTACCTCACAAATCAGGCAAATGAAGAGCGCCTATTTCAAAATGCCCTTGAATCCACCTGGGTGATGGAAGAGCTTTTGGGACAACATGAAACATAATGGGTAAACAATCAAAATCATCACCTACCATTATGAAAGTTGATGGATCCACCACTCTTGACCCAAAGTCTATTGCAGATGCGCTAATAAGACATTCACAGACCTTAGTGGGGTCCTCCCCAGATTTCTTCTCGGACTTACCTGTGCATAGCCTAGTATCACAAAACACCCCTCGTGACAAACCACAATTTTACTTCAAGAAAATCAAAGTGCAAGCACACAAGTACATAAGAAAGGCCTGCTCCAAATCCAGAACAAGTAGTGACACGCTAGATCTAAAAATCCTGTCTCTCACCCTGGATGAAGTAATTCACCCCTTGCAAAATTCTTAATCTGTCACTTGCCAAAGTCAATTTCCCAACAAATGGAAATCTGCCATAGTTACGCCAGTGCACAAAGGGAGACAAAACCTCAACAGAAACTATCGACCAATATCAATACTCCCCTCCTCTCCAAAGCACTTGAACGAATAGTGGCAGACCAACTCTCTGATTACCTGGACAAATACAATCTACTCTGTAATCAACAGCACGGCTTTAGGAAAGGACATAGTACAACAACAGCCTTACTTGATTTCTCTGAGAAGTCCACTCAGCCCTGGACAAAGGGTGCCAAACAGGTGCAGTCTTTATCGATCTTACAAAAGCTTTCAACACAGTCCATCATGGCCTACTTACCTCCTACTTTCTAGCCTAGGCCTGGCGAAGGTCCTTGTGCTTAGGTAAAAGTTACGGTCCAATCGGTCACAGGCTGTAAAATCTCTAATGAACTCTCCGACTTCAAACCAGTTCTCTGGGTGTACCACAGGGATCAATTCTTGGACCGCTCCTCTTTAGCCTGTTCCTTAACTCCCTCCCAGATATCTGCCAGGAGAAAATAATCTTATACACTGATGATGCTGTAATTCTCTCTTCCCATAAGGATCCAAACTCCCTATGAAAAAGCCTGCAACTGCTTTCTCTAGTGTTGAAAGGTGGTTCCTGGATAGTAAACTTGTGCTAAACCACAATAAAACAAAAGCCATGCTCTTCTCCAATCACCAAAACAAAAATAGGCATACCCCTCACCATACAAACCTCTGCAGGAATTACACTGGACCAAGTAAATACTTTCAAATACCTTGGCATCACTTTTGACCAAGGGCTCACCTTGCAACCCATATTGACAACACTGCGAAAACAGTGAACCAACGCCTTGGAATACTATTCCGTGAATCACAATTTCTAAATCAAGCGGCATTGAGAATAGCTATACAGAGTTCCATAATCTCAATCATTGACTATGGCCTTATTATTTATGGCTCAGCTACCTCCACTGCTCTAAGGCGATCTCAATCACTCTAAATCAAGGCCTGCCGGTTCCTCACGGGGCTCAAAGACTGACTCACACGTGTGATCTGTACTATGAATCAGGCTGGTTGAACCTATCAAATCATCTTATTTATCTCACCTGCACAATGGCAAAAAAATCTATCTTGGGACTGACTCCATTATGTATTCAAAACCTACTCCGACTGAATCCTGGCTCACGACCCTCCACCAGATCTGAACGCCAACCTTTCCTGGTTCCGAGATGCCGGACTGCACAGGGACAAAGATCTTTCGCATACAGGGCCCCGACATGGTTCAATGCGCTTAGTCCACCTACTCATCCTCAACCTCGCTTGAAGCTTTCAAATCCATGCTCTATGCCCACCACCACCACTAGCAACTGTGATTGCGCTTAGATAAAGACTACTACTCTCATGTCCATCCTCACATCTGAGGCCTCCTTCCTCCCTGACTAATGAACCCTCTGGTACCTCCACTACTTCCTGTCTCCCACCCAAACTCACTCCCCTTTTTCCTGTCCCTCTCACTTACTCTCCCGCCACCACCTTTCCCTCCTCTCTAGCCTCCTTTGGCGCCTAATGATCACCCTCCCTGGAAGTTTCTTAACCTCAAATTGTCTACCGCTTGAACCTGTTATAGCTTGTTTTTCTATGAAACTTAAAAACGTCACTGCCTTAAACTGTTAATAGCAAATTTATGATGTAACTTTCCTGTCTGGTTTTACCTGTAATGTGTATCGTGCTTTGTTAAATGCTCTTTGTGACGTGGAACCTTTGTAAAAGAGCCCTGGCTCAAAGGAATTAATTCCTAGACTAATAAACTAAACTAAAGATCTACTGTACACACCAGGGCATTCTAGCACATGGCAAGGGACTGATCAAGAACGTGTTGAACAGGTGATCCCAGACAGTCTTTATCAGTTTCACCACTTGCTGTTTGGAAGCACTGATTTTGTGAATGAAGGTTGGCAAAATGAGGATGATGTCAAGTGGAAGGTATGTAGCATTTCCCAGGACATTGTGTATGCAGTGTCAAACAGCCGTTCATTGATGCCAAAGCATATTGGTTTAGGTCTTGCTCTGCACCAGGCTACCTGATCTGAAGCTCTCATAGATCTGTTCCATGCTGAAGACAATACCATTGGTATTGTCATTGTTCAAAAAAGTGACACCCCCATAGCCCAAACCATCCTAGAGAAGTTTGTAAGGAATGGCTGTTTATTTCCCAGACAATACTGCAAAACAGCAGATGATCCACCACTCCTGCGACAACACTGGATGGAAAGAACACCTTTCATTGCACACAGATGATGGTATGACAAAGAGGTCCTCTTCCACAGCAATGTGATCCAGGTGGCAGGCGGATCCTGCAATTAAGAGCTATAAAGCCTGATGCTCTGCAAACATTTTAAATTATTGATCATGCTAGCCTACCATCTGGTCAATAGCCATCACCTTTCTTCAATGCTGACAATAAGATAAGATGTGGATGAGTGGTACTGCAACAACGAAGAAAGGCAAAAGGTTCCTTAGCTGCTCCCTAGCGGGCAAAAGGTCGAAAGACTTGGCTTGGGTCATGTTGCAAATATATGATGAAGAGCATCTGTTAGTTCCTGCCTGGGGAGTATTCAATGAGAGGCAGTATAGCACAGTGGGTTAATGCTCTGCGCTGCAGATCTGGAGACCTGGGTTTGAATCCCATAGCTGCCTAGGTGCATACTGTGTGATCATGAGCAAGTTACTTATCATTGTGCTCCCAGGTTGCATCTGGAAACAAGCTTTGGCTTAGTGTGCTACTCCTGGTTAAACAAGGTTTCCTTTCCCTTTCCCAGTGAAGCTACCAATGTCACTGATCCACCAGTGACAACAGCAGGCATGTTGCCCATTTTTCAGGCACCAGCAAATGACTATGATACACTCACCACTGTGATTAAGTGCTATGTGAGCATTTCAGATCATATATGCCAGAAGCATTCCATCATCACAGCTGACGAGCCATTGTACAGTATGGGCAAAAGGGCTCATATGGGTTAAACCCCAGTTTGAGAATATGACCTTTCTCATAGGAAGACTCCATGTGTGCTTAAACTTTCTGAAAGCCATTGGCCGGCACATGGAAAATGCTGGGCTGGATGATTTGAGGACAGAATCAGATGTGTATAAAACAAACACTACTGAGATCATGCTGGAAGGCAAAGTCTGCTACAATGCAGCACACAGGCTGACATATGAAACTCTGTGGCGTATCAGGCGGCCAATGTTTGAATCATGGCTGGCTGCAAATGATCATACACATGATGTGGAAGTCAAAGAACTTGTACAAAGTGTGGCTCAGCTGTTTCAGCAGAGAGTGGTACTCTGCAATGCAGTGGACAACCTAGCATCACATGTTTTGGGCATTAAGAAAGTTCAAGATCTCATGGAGGACTCTGAACACCCAAACTCCGTGCTGTAGATGACGTACATGAGAATAGTGGAGATCCTGCTGGACTTCATCAGGGCTGCAAGGGTGGCAACTAGAATCTGCATCTGGAAGCATTTGCTGCAATGTTGTCATGGCTCACCATCTATGATCATACAAACTATGCCAGGAGGGGCCCTGTCTATCTAGCTGATGTGAAAGGGCTTGAGAGGTCAGCACCAGATGTCTATGCCAAGTTCACTGCTGGGAACTTTGTTGTTAAGGAAGAAAAAGACACTTTAAACCAAGTTTCTGCTGATCAGGCAACAGCATGGATGAACAGAACAAGCAGAATAGAATCATTATCACAAGAAATGACCAAGCCAGGGACAAGTTCTGCATCACATGGTCAGAACAATCATGCATCTCACAGGACACAAGGAATGACCTGGAATTCAATGAGGAGGAGACCACATTCACACGGTCTAGTAGTCTTCCCTCCAGGATGAATTACGATAGTGATGATGTGAAGAAGCTCACTATACAGCTTATTAGATTTGATGTGTTCAGAGTGCCCATAGCATTAAACAGGAACTTCAGTGATGGTCTAAAAAATTACAGCTTGTAGGTCATTATATGCAGTACTAGACCTGAAAGGGTGTGTGCATTTTTGACCAAGGTTTACTCTACCTTCCATAATTTAGATTTGTTTTTGACCCTACTGCACTTGCCATTGATGCTTAGCTTCTGGGCTGCTAGCTCCTGGTGACATCATTGTAGGATTGGGGAGTGACTCACTCTGTGAAGTACCATGCAGTTGCAACAATGCTGCAAGGGAAACCTACCAGTACTCAGTATACATACTGTGTTCCCCCTTCCCCAAGAAGCCCTGTTAGCAATGCATTATGGCAAAATCCAAATGCCTTGTCAGTTTTTTTTTTTTTTTTTTGTGAAATTGACTCTGCCCTACAGTGATGTCAGCAGTACAACCCTAGGTCCACAGAAACACCAGGCTTGCTATAGAAGCCCTGGTGCACCCTGCAGTTTTTAGCAGCTCACAATGCAAAAACTAACTGATGCAGACAGTAATGAAATACAATTCCAGAATCAATGCAAGAAGGGGTAATTTATGCATGAAAGTCAAAAGGACTGATGAAGGTCCTCTTTAACACCTACTGAAACTGAAGAAGTAGGTGAAGAAGCAGAGAGTAGCAGCATAAACACAGGTTACTCAGCTGTAGCAGGAGTTCTAGGAATAGTATATGTTGTTCATCTACACTGTCTGACAGGTTCCTTGCTGCTTTAAATCTTGCTGGAAGGTCTTCAAGCTGGCTCCTCCCACCCACCCAGGTGGTAAAACTCTCGGCTCTGCCCCATGACACCAGAGCTAGCCCGCTGGAAGCCAGGTTGTGCATCGAAACCGGGGAGGCCGGGTGGGTCGTGTGGATGAACAACATATACCATTCCTAGAACTCGTGTTACAGTTGAGTAACCTGTATTTCTAGGGACATGAATATGTTGTTCATCCACACTGTCTGGCAGACTTCTAGCAGTTCTCCAGGAATAATGACTGCAGAACCGAGGCCCCAAAACCAGCATCCCAGCGTGACTCAAGGTCGATGTGGTAGTGGGTAATGAAGGTGTGTGCTGACTTCCAGGTAGCAGCGCTGCAGATTTCCAGGATAGGGACGTCCCTGGAAGCAGCCACCGATGCAGCAGTATGGCGGGTAGAATGAGCTCTTATGCTTCTGGGAGGCTCCATGCCCACCAGCCTATAGCAGAGATCTATGCAGGAGGTGACTCACCTACCTATCATCTGCTTGGCTGCAGGTCTGCCAGGTGCGGCTTCAGCGTAGGTGACAAACAGCTGGCGAACCTCTTCCTGAACTTCAGCCGCCCGCTCCTTGTAATGAGCGAGCGCTCTTCTAGGGTCCAAAGTATGGAGCCTATATTCAGCCTCCGAGGTGTGATTGGGGGTAGAGCACTGGCAGAATCAACACCTGGTTAAGGTGAAATTCCGACACCACCTTCGGAAGGAATTTCGGGTGGGGGCTCAGGACAACCTTGTCCCTGTGGAAGACCAGATAAGGAGACTTGATGAAAAGCGCCTGGAGCTCTCACATCCTTCTGGCTGACGTGATAGCTATCAAGAAGGCGGTCTTCCACGACAGGTGAGAGATGTCACATCTGTGCATCGTTCGAATGGCTGGCCCATGAGCTAGCTAATACCTGCAGTAGATCCCATGGAGGCGGAGGTCCTCGCACCTGGGGTGTGGGGAAAGGGCGTGATCAAGGCCTTGAAAAAGTGCCAGACCACCTTCTCCTGCACCACCAACTGCTTCCCGGCCCGCGCTCAGTAAGCAGAGATGGCTGCCAGGTGCACCTTAAGGGTCGTCGACCGAAGCCCTTGCTGAGAAAGGGACCACATGTAGTCCAGGATGCTGGCCAAGGAACAGGAGGAAGGGTCCAGGCCCTTGCCCTGATACCAAATGTAGAATCTCTTCCATTTAAAGGCATAGCATTTTCTGGTCAACTCCTTACAGGACACCTCAACAACGTTGAGGACCTCATCAGAAAGACCCAAGACCTGGAACTCTAGCCACTCAGGAACCAGGCCGTCAGGTGCAGGGATTGAAGGTCCAGATGGAATACCTTCCCCTGATTGACTGAGATCAGGTCCGGGCGGGCTGGAAGCCGCCTCGGGAGCCTGGAACAGAGACTGAGGAGATCTGGATACCAGAACTGGCAGGGCCAGTCTGGGGCTACCAGAATCACCTGCGCCTTGTCCCTCCTAGCCTTGAGAAGCACCTTGTGGATCAAGGGAAATGGGGGAAAGGCGTAGAAGAGGCCCATGGTCCATGGCCTCGAGAAGGCATCCCCCTGCAGTGAGCCCTGCTGAGGGGGGTGGGCATGAAACAGTCTCAGCTTCACATTCTCCCTGGAGGCAAACAGGTCCACCTGAGGCATGCCCCAGGGGGAGAACAGATCTTGTACTACCTCCGGCAGGACAGACCACTCGTGGGACGCAGCTCCTATCTGGCTTAGGGCATCGGCCAGAATGTTGGAGGTTTAATATGTATAGCCTCGAGGAAAGGAGGGAGAGGGGGGACATGATAGAAACTTTCAAGTACCTCAAGGAAATCAACAAAGTCCAAGAGGGTAGCATCTTTCAAAAAAAGAGGTGTGCAAGTACAAGAGGGCACAATTTGAAGACAGAGAGGCTCAGAGGTAATTTAAGGAAATATTTTTCACAGAGAGGTTGTGGATGCATGGAACGGCCTTCCGGAGGAGGTTGTGGAGTCAAAATCAGTGGGGGAATTCAAGCATGCATGAGATAGTCATAAGGCAATTCTGGGGGGTTGGGGTAGGAAGAAGTAGGCTGCTGGTTAACTAGGATCTGCAGCTTATCCAGTAGGTAGGGAAATGGGCAGACTGGGTGGGCCAAGTGGTCCTTATCTGCCGTCAAATTCTATGTTTCTATGTTTCCTGCCACATGGATGGCAAGGAGATCCACCTCCAAGCTGCGCACAAGGGACCAAATGTGGAGAGCTTCCCTGCACAGGGGCACCTGACCTGTTCTTGGAGGAACTCAGGCTTACGGACTGGTCAACAGTCTACAGAGCACTGGATCCCTCATCGGCCGTCGCCGCGTTCCACAACATCTTTGTGGATCTACAAGATAGGCATGCCCCTATCACTAGGCGTAGGGTCCGTGGGACAGCCACCCAGTGGCTGAAAGGGGGTCTCCTCTCCCACATGCGAGCGAGAGACAAATGCTGGCATCAGGTAAAACGCTCACATGACACTGCCCTGTTGCAGCAATACAGAAAACTCAGAAATGAGTGCAAGAAAATGATCAGGGGGCAAAAGCGACTTCTGCAAGGCGCCTTCTCAGCTCTGCTAAAGACCCCAGACGGTTCTGGAGAACCATCCAATCACTGGTTGACGGTCGCTCCTACTCCGGGTCAATGACATGCTCATCGAGAGAGTCTCCTGCAACAATCCTCACGTGATTGCTAATGCTCTAAACTCTCATTTCACAGACCTCCCTTCTGCTCTCCGCTAGGGTCCTCAGCCTAAAACTCAAACTGCCCTGCCTCCCGTCCCAATGGGAGTCTGGTCTGACCCGCCTCCATTTTACCTAAGAGGCGGTATTGGTAGCAGGTGCGGCTCTCCTTCTTGATCCTCCCAGAATGCTAGCCCTGGTCCTGATGATCTGGAGCCAAAGCTTCTCAAACTAGGTGCTCCCTTATAGCCTCCCGGTGGCCCACATTTTCAACCTATCCCTTACTCAGGACTGATCCCGGATATCTGGAAGGCTGCCAAGGTCGTCCCTGTCCCTAAGCAGGGTGACCCCAAAATCCTGGACAACTACCGTCCCATAGCTATCCTCTCTGCTGTCAGCAAGCTCCTGGAAAAGGTGTCGTAAACAAATCTCGGAGTATATCCACTCCCATGGTCTGCTGACCCCGGCCCAACACGGCTTTCGAAAAGGACACAGCACTTCCACGGCTCTCATCTCAGTCTCTTCCAGCATCAGAGCTGCTATGGATCAGGGAAAACTCTCAGGTATTGTATCTATTGACTTATCCAAGGCGTTCGACCTCGTTGACCACGACCTGCTTGCCCTGCAGATGAGGTCCCTTGGTTTGTCCCCCACCGCCCTAAACTGGGTCTCTGACTACCTAAATGGCAGAAAACAACTAACTAAATTCAATAAAGTCCTCTCTGCCGCCCGGCCTGTCACCTCTGGTGTCCCTCAGGGCTCCGTGCTGGGTCCTCTACTCTTTTCCCTGTTCATCAACAATCTCCCTGATGTGGTCTCCAGCTGCCGTGTCATCATGTATGTGGTTGACCTGGTTCTCCTGGCCCACTCCTGTGATACAGCCACACTAAACCGTTACTTATCTGAAGACCTCTGGAACATCCAGGCATGGCTCTCCAACCATAAATTGGTCCTAAATCAAAACAAAACCCAGGCTATGCTCTTCGCTTCCTCTGCCAAAATACGAGCCTCTTCAACTCCCTACATATCAACTCAGATGGCTCCCTCTCCCTACCGTGACCTCCTCAAATATCTTGGAGTGACGCTTGATCCCCAATTGGACCTTGGTAGTCATATCCATAATGCCTGCAGTGGGGTAAACCGCAACTGGGGATGGCCTACAGGGCTCGGACAACCTCACTCCAGCTGCTCGCTAGCTCTTGCCAGGGAGTACTACTTCCTCCTCAGCTACGGCTCCCTCATATTTGCTCATACTTCTAAGACCCTCCTAAGCAAGTGGAGCACAGCATAACAACATCTGTCGTTTTGCCCTGGCTGCCCCCCGCCTCACCCATCACTGCGAGCTCTACGAGAAGCTTGGCTGGCTATCCCCGCTCAATCACCTTAACTTTAGTACTGGGTGCCTCGTGAGTAAAGTACTTAGCTCCGGCACCCCTCCGGAACTGGCCCGGTTTCTTGCTCCTGATGACCTCTCCCCCTACCTGCTTAGATCCCAAGGCCCTGGCCTACTAAGTGTACCTACTTCCCGCACCAACATGGGGACGGAGTTTTGCTGTCCATGGCCCCAGGCTCTGGAACTCCTTTCCTGAGAGAGTCCGTGCTGCCTCCTCTCACAAGAGTTTCGGACCTCCTGTGGGATCATCTTAAGGTGACTTCTCGCTGTGAATGTCCTAAGCCTCCTTAGCCTCCCGGTGTCCACTGGTGCCGGCTTCTTCTCTCCTTCTCTCATGCCACCACTCTTGCGCTATGTCCTCGTCAAATCCCTCCCTTGCTTGACTGAGCTTATGATGTTACTATGCTCACAATCCTCACCAGCCCTG
Organism: Neoceratodus forsteri; assembly: GCA_016271365.2. Lineage (NCBI taxonomy): Eukaryota > Metazoa > Chordata > Ceratodontiformes > Ceratodontidae > Neoceratodus > Neoceratodus forsteri. Next base: position 807,190,168 of record CM057451.1, on the reverse strand, counting down.
TTGGTCATTGAATTTATCTCTAATTTATACCTTGCCCCAGCACTGTATCTGGGTGTACCTTCCACATAAATGTAAAAACTGTAAAAATTGTCTTTTCTCCTGTTTTTGTACCTGAATGTATTCATCTGAACCAATTACTGTATCAATGTACCTGTTGTACCCTTTTGTACTCTCCCGGGTCGTTCCTGAAAATAGGCATAAAACTTGTCTAGTGTACTTACCCGGTAAACAAAAATGAAATAAATAAATAATGGAGCGTGTCTCGCCCTGGCAGTTCAGGTAGTACATGGTCGTGGTATTGTCCATCTGGACCTGGACCACTTGACCCCATACAAATGGAGCAAAGGTGGTGAGAGCTAGACGAACCACTTGAAGCTCCAGCAGGTTGATGTGGCATCAGGACTCCCGAGGGGACCAGAGGTCGTGCGCTCTGTGCTCCCCCAGATCGGCACCCCAACCCATCAGAGAGGCATCGGTCGATAGAGAGACCGTTGGTCCAGGGCAGACAAACGGGATGCCCTCCTGCAGATAAGCTGGAACGGTCCACCACTGGAGAGCGTTCCACATCTCCTGGGCCACAGTCACTAGCTGATCCAAAGGATCGGAGTGCTGTGACCATTGGCTGCCCAGTCCCCATTGTAGGGGACGCATGTACCAACGGGCCCAACGAACCACGCTGGTGCAGGCTGCCATGAGGCCCAGGAGGCGCAGGAAGTTCCGGGCAGGGTGCAATTGCCCAACCTGAAATGATTGGGCAAAGGAGGAAAGAACTTCGGCCCTGTCCGCCAGGAGCCGTGCTCTGGCTCGAAGAGAGTCGAGCTCTGCCCCGATGAAATGTATCACCTGCTTTGGCACGAGTTCCGACTTGACCTCGTTGATAAGGAGGTCAACTTGAGAGCAAACCTGGAGGGCCAGATCCCTGGACCGCTCCACCTCCATTCTGGAGGAGGCTGCAATTAGTCAGTTGTCCAGGTAGGGGTACACCCAGACCCTTCGGTGCCGCAGGAATGCTGTCACCACTGCCATACATTTGGTGAAGACCCTGGGAGCCAGAGAAAGACCAAAGGGCATGGCCCAGAACTCGTATAGGGACCCTTCTGCCCTGAAGCAGAGGAATCTCTGGTGGGATGGACAGATTGGGACGTGAAAGAACGCGTCCAGGAGGTCCAGAGAACAGAACCACATGCCTCATTCCAAGGATGGAATGATCTGAGCCAGTGTGACCATCCTGAAGGTTCGACACCTTAGGAACCTGTTTAAGTCGTGCAGTTCTAGAATGGGGTGCCAGCTCTTTGTCCGTTTCGGGACCAGGAAGTACCTGGACACAAACCCCGGGTCTGATGGAGGATCCACCACCTTCTTGATCACCTCCTTTTCGAGGAGCGGGGCAATGTTGGCTCGATGAGCCGACAGGGAGGCTTTGGACCCCGTAGCCCCCCGTGGGGCGACAGCTCGGAAGGGTGGGGCCTGCTCGAACTCCAGAGGCAGGCCCTTTCCTACCACCTCCAACACCCAGCGGTCCCTGGTGATAGTGAACCAGGAGGAAAGGAAGTGGCGGAGCCGTCCCCCTATGGGGGGAACCCAGGGGGGAGCGACGAAGCTTGGGGTGACACCCCTCAACCTGTCACTGGGCAGGCTTGGAGGAAGGACCGGCTGAGGGACCTCCTGGGCCTTTTCCTCCCTGCTTCCTAGTAGAAGAAGCTGCAGGCTTGGCTTTGGGGTGCCAAGCGCGAGCCTGCTTGCCCTGACACTGGTGTTACAATGAACGCGTGCAGAAGCCGTATGATCAAAGGACTTATGTTGCTGATGACCGCCCTTATCCTTCTGGGCGGAGGTGACAGAGTCCAGGGTAGCACTGGACTTTTCGATCCTCTGGAGGTGGCCTTCCACTCCAGGGCTGAACAGGTCAGTCCGCAAGAAGGGGACGTCTGCCAATTTGTGCTGGGTGTTCGCAGTGAAGGTGGATATCCTCAGCCAGGCTCTGCCATGCATGGCCACTGTGGCCGCTACTGATTGGGCACAGGAGTCTCCAAAGTCTAGAGCCATTTGGAACTGCTGTTTCACCACTACCCTTCCCCAATCCCGCACCTGCTTGACCGTAGTCTGCAGGTTGGCTGGGAGATGAGGCATCACCTCTTCCAGGGAGCCCATGAGGGCGTGGGAGAAGTGTGCCATCAGCACATCCAAGCTGGCCTGATGGAGGCAGAGGGAGGACACAGCGTACACCTTGCGCCCGGCATAGTCCAGCTTTTTGGACTCCTTGTCGGGGGGCTTATCCACATCCCTAGCATTTCCGGAGCACCGGAAAACGCTGCTCAGACCAACCCTCCGCAGAGGGGGTGCTCTGAAAAACTGGACAAAGAGCTGGTAGGGACCGAGACACTTCCTGGCTGAAGGTGCAGGACAGGAAGCCGGCTGCTGCCAAAGCTCCAAGGCTGGGCCAACAATGGCTTCAGCCACCGGAAAGGCCTCTGTGGGGGAATCCCCTCGGTGCAGTATCTCCGTGAGGGGATACTTGGCCCGCTTGGATACGGGCTTGAGCAGCATCCCGGTGGACTCCGAGATGAGCCGAAGCAGACCCATGAACGACGATGGGCTCTCGTCCATCGACTGCCCCCTGGAGGACTCCAGGTCAAGGGGCCTGGAAAACAGGGAGGAGTCGTCGTCAGACTCCGAGGAGTCTGCAAAGAACTGCCTGGGGTCTGAGCCACCCTCCACCTGCCAAGGACGGTCGGGAGTGAGGGTGACCGACAACCAGTGGGGCAGACCCTGACCCGACAGAGTCCTTGGTCAGCGCCCCCGATTTCGGTTGTGGAGGCGGAGGTTCCACCACAATCGGTGGGGCAGCAGGTTTCGGCCGAACAACCGGCCCAGGCTTGGGCACCTCGACTACAGCAAGGGGTTGTTTCGGCCTTTCGGGTGACAGCCACTTAATGGATGGGGAAGGCGATGGCGTCGACTTATTCCCGGACAAAAGGAGCTGCTGCCACATTAAGTCCTCGTGTTGTCAACGCAATTTGCACCAAAGCCTCTTCCGAGGAGGAAGATGAGGATGAGCAGCGCCGCCGTTTTCCTCGGTGCCGAGACAGACGATGTCGGCGGGATCGGCTGGACCGAGACGAGGTCCGAGACCAAGACCCTCGGTGTTTCCGAGGGCGGGTCTGGGGGCACTCGCTTCTCCCTCGGCTCAGGAGCCTTGACAGGGGAAGCGCAGGCAAGTCCTCTGTTTCCACCGGGGGAACCGTGATGAAGGGTTGTCGGCTTCATCAGTCAACAGTTCATCCAGCGGGTCGAGAAAATCAATTACCGCCGACGGGCGCCTCGGCCGGCTGACCTGACGGGACACTGTGAAGCCAGCAGCCTTAGCCGCAACCTCGACTGAAGTAGAGTGTCGACTGTCCGGGGAAGGGGATCTCTCCCGCTCCCACGAACGTCGACGGTGGGACTTACCCTCTGAGTCCTTCTTTCTTGACCGAGAAGAGTATCCGAATGGCCCCTCTCCCTTCGTGGAAAGGGATGGGCAAAGCTCCTTAAAAGAAGCTGTGTAGGAGGATCCCAGAGAGAGCGGGATAAATGCCACGACCGAGGAGGATGAGGATGCGGCCTGGGCCGCCTCCTTCTTGAGGGAGATCATCTGCTTGAGTTGCTCAGCCGAGCCAGCCACCGTGGACACCGCCCAACAGGCCTCAGACTTCACCGGCGGGTAACACTTCTCAGGGTGCCCAAGTTGTAACCGGGCAGCGCAGTCTTCAAGGATGTTGGCCGAGAAAGATCTACACAACTCGCAGGCCTGCGGGTCATGATCAAGGCCGAGGCAGTAGACACACGTGGAGTACGGGTCCGTCCTGGACATCTTCTGGGAGTTGATTTGTCCATTGCACCCGTGAGGGAAGAATTTGATCGAAGTCTTGAAAATTTTAAAACTATTTTCAAGTGAACCGAAGAATTAGGATCCAGTCTATATGCAGAGCATTAAGGAGGGAACCTGAGCTTCCAAGCGGTAAGGAAGATCTGGCATCATGGGGTGCAGCAGACAGTTTACCACCCGGGTGGGTGGGAGGAGCCAGCTTGAATACCTTCTGGCAAGATTTAAAGCGGCAAGGAACCTGCCAGACAGTGTGGATGAACAACATATCCATGTCCCTAGAACGCTAGTTTCCTTGCCAACAATAAATAGTGCCCCAAGTGAAGTGGTCAGTGACCTGCAGAGAACTAAAGATCTAGGAAAGCAGAATGTAATCGCCAACATCACACAGCGACTGACTGAGTGAATTAACAAGTTTCATGATGCACTAAAGAAGCACAACCCCAAAACCTTTGCTTATCTGTATAAAGCAATAGTTTCCTCAAAACAGAATGGGCAGAAAACCATCAAAGCTGACAGAAAGCTACTGCAGCGACTGCTTATTGCTATGAATGCTGGCCGAAAGATAGAAATGTTCAATGTCCCAAAGAATGAACTCTCTCCAGTCCCACATTCCCTGGCAAAGGCTGGAGGTGAGATGAACTCCACTAAAGGTACAGCTGCTCAACATCCGGACAACTGGACTTAACACACCCTCAGAAGTTCCAGATACTGATCTTAAGGCATGTGTCTTTATTGATGGTCATGTACTCATTCAAGCCCTTGGAAAGCCTCATGGATGCCAGATGTATGGCAGTTATACTGACATATTCATGCAGTCTGATACATAACCAGAGTTGAGGTCATGTTTGATCACTACGTTGGCGTGGATTCGATAAAAGCAGTTACATGATTCAAGCAAGTGGGCAAGAAGAAGCCCATACAAAAGTTTATTGATGGATCCCATGTCCTACTTTCATAGGTCTGGAGCCAGTTAATTGCCTAGAAAGAGGACAAGGCCAGTCTTGCCAAGTTCCTATCAGAAGTCCTCATGAACAGTGGTAAAGAGCTACGGCTGCAGTATGAGTTGGTAACAGCAGGTGGCTTCACTGATCCTACAGATGCAAGATCAACCAGGAGAGACAAGATCAGTCTTGGTGGAAACCATGAAGAAGCTGACACTAGGCTGATACTACATGCATGCGAGATAGTCAGCAGAGGCTACGAACGAGTGCTGGTCATCTCTAGAGATACAGATGTCATGCTTCTGCTGGTGCACTTTCTGTTCACTTAAGCAGCCGAACCATGGATGATCTCTGGAATGGCCAGGAAGTGAAGATGCTACCCAGTACATGCCATATCTGAGGCTTGCACAGCCTGCGAAGGACAACCTGCTCAGCTTCCATGAACTAACAGGCTGCAACACAACTTCATCCTTCAGTGGTCATGGGAATAAAGTCATACTGGAAAATTTTCCAGGAACAACCCCCTCCCCCCCTTCTCTGTGGAATTGTCCGTGATGGAGCTCTCACCAAAGCTGAGAAGTTTATATCACCTGTAGGGTGCTCCTGAGGTGCCAACAATTTTTTTTTTTTTTTTTTTTTTAATTTGTAGTTTTTCCTCCTCCTGTGTCAACTGGCCCCCTTCAACCATCCCTCCAGCCCAGTCACCCCGGCATCCACCAGAACTTACCTCAATGGCATGGAGGTAACCAGCTGGCCATGTGCGGAGCCTGCTGAGGACCAATGTAATCCTGCCTGTTGACACCATTTTCTGCCCTACCCACCTCCCATCCCGCGTATGAGTGTGCGCATTTGGAGGCACGCACATGCCACATATCCATGCTCCTGTGCCTCCCTGACTCCGGCACTGCCCTCTATCCTCCACTAGGGAGCAGTCAAGGAGCAGGATGGCAACCCTCCCCTGCCAGAAGAGGAGAGCAGTCTGTCACACTCAATTCTCTCCTTCCCCTGTCGACTCCCTGCAACCCGAGAAAGGCCAGGCAGGATGGACCCGGCTGTGGGGGCAGATGCCATCACCTATGCAGCAGACTGGGCTTTTCCTTGTTCTGATGATCTCTCCCCCCCTCCCATGCGTTTGCACGGCCCTGATGCTAGGCGCACAGCAATCCCTGCCTGCATCAGGGCATGCTGATTATGTGTAGCCGAGCGTGCTGCAGCGCCCCTGGTCTCCACCAGGAGCTGTTGGCATGCCAGGCGATCCCCAACCTCTCCCCCCCGGGGAGGAGAGCAACCCAGCAGGCACTCAATCCTCACCTGCCCCTGCCATCACCCGGTGGCCAGAGCTCGCTCCCGAACCCGGGTTGCCAGCGTGGCGCAAGGTGTGGCATCCAGCGCCTCAATTCTCAGTGCCACCAGGCTGGCCCAACCCTCAGTGTTGAGGTGCCAAGTACTGACCATGCTAGGCTACAGCTCTTTGCCAATGCCAAGAAGGGTCCGGAGATGTTACCCCCCAACAAGAGATGTCCTGGAACTTCACATTGCACGTTCCACCTACCAGGCAAAGATATGGCTACAGGCAGACCAATAGCTATTAGAGGGCACATCTCCTGCTAACACCTCTGCCTGTAAGAAAGAGTCAGCTTTCCTACAAGTTGTCTGGACAAGATTGCCCCCCTGTTCCAGACGCCTGCCTAGAAATACTGACCTGTGGGTGCAAATCAAAATGCAGCACAAACAGATGCACCTGTTTCAGGAATGGCTTGAAATGCATCACTGCCTTGCAGCTGTGATATGACTAACTACTGCAACCTAGCTGGCCAACAGACTTCCACACTGCAACCCAGCTGGTTAACAGACCTCCAAACATGGACAAAAAAGATAAAATTCATACATATTGCAATTACAAGGTGATGAATAAAGGTACACAGAAAGCTATATGGGTGCACTGCAAAGATATGGAACAACTACAACTTGCACAACTACATTTTGAGAAAAAACACACTTTGTTTTCAATTTTGCTACACATTACTGTGTAAATTCAAAATGTAACTGTTGATAGCAGTGTAATATATGTGATAATAAAGTTAGTTTTTCAGAAAGTTACAGTGAAGTAGGTGTCAATCTATGTGAAATTCAGAAAATACCCATTGTATCACCACTTGAACTCTGCAACCTTGAAAATGACCTTCAAGGTCAAAATCGAGGATGGCATCCCATCCACATCTTTTTCCTCATCCTATGTGTAACTAATCTAGCACGGATATCTGCTTTTAACAAATAATGCCAGCACAAGTCTAAAACAACATTTTGGCTGGTCTACTAAACGTGTAATATCTGTTTACTTATTGGTGCATCACATGAGTGATTACATTAAGGAGGAGTTTTATAACTACACTTATAATGTGGGTTTGGTGGAAGCTCTTTTTAAAGAATTGTGCTCAAAAGAATACACATGCAGAAGGTGTAGAATGAAACAGAAACTGGGACACTGTTTCACAGTATGCTTATTTATAAAAAACTGAATAAGACTTTTTTATTTACAGAACAAATAATAGTGACAGAGACAAACAGCTATGAATAAGGGTGAGGTATCAAGTATGGACTTTCTGAGCAGCTTCCTGATTTGAAAAAACTAAAGATAAAATATTTTGCTATATTAATAATATATTTTTTTTTAATTTTATTTAAATTTTGGCAACCAGGAGAAGCACACTGAGCTGAAGCTCATTTCCAGGTGTGACCCAAGGGAAAAGGGGTCTGGAAACAAATGAACAGCCAGGTTACAATTAAATATGACATACAAATATTAAAAATAGATGGTAATGAAATAATGGCACATTGGTACAATATTGCTAGACATTTGTAGCCCAGAGTTAGCATAGGAAGTCAGCAGTAAAGGGGGAACTAAAGAAAGCAGGGAAGCAGAGAAAGAGGGTTACTACTGGCAATCAGGAGTCAGATGGATTAGGAAGGTGGTACGTAGAAAGGAAGCAAGTTGAGAATGAGACGAGAATGATGGGTAAAGGAAAGTAGAATGTAGAAAGGAGAAGTCGAGAATGAATGGAGAGAGAGTGAGACAGCCTCACCCAGGTTGTTGGGATGAGGAGGAACAAGAGGAAGAGAGGACTTGGGAAAGGCTATGTTTTAGGGATTGCAGTGAAGGAGATCAACGAAAGCAGTTTGGAAGAGAGTTCCAGAGGGAGGGGAGCCCATAACAGAAGGCCACCTGCCCCTAACTGGAATGGGGACATGGGAAGGGGAAGGTACAAGGGTATATGGAGCATAGCTGATGAGAGGAAGGGGGTGCTGGGGACAGGACAGAGGAGAGGTAGGAGGGGAACAACCCAAACCAGAATTTGGAAATTAGGTTATAACCTTTTATTTTTGACAGTACAGAGAACAGCTCCAAGATTTGGAAGAATTATTATCTGTACGTGTAATATTACTGAAAAAATGTTAAATGTAGGCCACATGTTGCTATATAATTAGCCTGATGGAATTAGTCACTGTAGTTAAAGATTTTATTATTTCTGTATTTATTTTTACTGATTATGTAAATTAATATTCTACTGAATTGATTCCATTAGGAAGGGGCTTGTATACTCCAGGAAGGTTGGAGTTATTATCCTGGAAGTTTTGAGAGTAATAAAAAATGCAAAATATTCAATTTTGGTGAGTGAGCCTCGATTCCAGTCTGCAACTGCCTAAAAATTACAGATAAAATGAATTTGTTAACTGGCCTCTAAGACAAAAATCAGAATTGTTCAAATGCTGGAAATGCTCTACAGGGCCTAGTAAAACTTTAATAAGCCCCACGGACTCATACTGGAGGAGGTAACATTTCTATAAATACACATTCTTGGCCTGTGGAATATATGCAGGGCAAATCTCAGCCTCTGACCTGCTAGCAAGTGGCAACAAATGTTGATTTCTACAGGAGACAACTTTAGAACTTAAAAAATCTAATGAACTGATGAGCATTTTATTACTTTAAATGTTTAGTTTTGTAAGAAAATAATAGGTTGCCTGAAGCGAATGCATAGCATCATACGACATTCGACTGCCACACCATTACAACTGTGAGAACCGACAAGCATACGACCCACCCCCCACGCACACAGTTCCTAACCGGAAGTAATAACTTTCTGCAAATCAGCAGGGCATGTGCTCTACATAAACTAGATATTACAAGATTGACATCTGGACTGTGCAGTAAAAAAAAAAAAACACAAGGAACAAGATCAAAGTAAACCAGAGGGTGTTTTTTTCTAGCCTGCCCAAATGTTCTGCTCCTTGGCCCTTGTCACCCCAGCATCCCCCCCCCCAATCCCCATTACCGACCTTCTCATGGAATTAATAGTTGTCCAGGACTTACCCATGGACCACAACAATGGTGGGTGGCCTGCCATGTCAGGCATATATGTGTGTGTGTGTGTGTGTGTGTGTGTGTGTGTGTGTGTGTGTGTGCGTGGGAGGGGTGGCATCCTTCATGTGTCTCCCTAGGAGTGGCTGTGTGCACTGACAGCATGCAAGTGCATGGTGGCATCTGGCAGTGATCCCTTCTCAGCAGCATGTACCCACTGTGCTGCTACCTTCCTCTGATAATTGGCAGTCAAGTAACGGGACACCATGTCCCCACTCCCTGAGGGAGGAGAGCGGCCTCCAAGCCACTAGAGTCCATTCCCGAACCCAGGTCGCTAGCATAGCGACTGGTACCACTAGTGCCATGTTACTGGGCTGGCCTTTACAGTGGTGGTATTTTAAGAGTAAAGAAATCCCAGCTTCCTTTAACTGTAATTCTAACAAAAAATTGTCATGGGAATAACTAAAAATGGTCAGCAAGAGGCCTCTCACCTGCTACAAAATCCCCAAATCCAATGGTGGTGATTGTGATAAAGGAGAAATAGAGCCCTTCGATGTAGGACCAGCCCTCCGTCACCATGAACACAAAAGGAGGCACAACCAAGTGCACGACAACTCCCCAGATAATGAAGATAGCCGTGCAGGTAATCTGGGCCTTTCGCTGTAATAAACAAAGAGGAAGTGATCAGTTTGAGGTTGTATGCAGCATCTTTCACACAGAGCAACTTGAAGAACTAGTGTACTGCCTAAAGCTAATATTAGTTTTTAAAAGCAGTCAACCATTATCTTTTATATCTGAGGAACTTTTTCTTTTCCCTTTGGTTAATTAAAAGATTGTTTACCTAATGTTAGCAGGTGTGATGTGTTTAATAGCTCTCTGCCTGGCAGCTGACATATCTAGCTCTGTTCTTCCCATTACATATTCAGCACTGTGACCTCACAGACTGTAACATCAGTGCTGCTTAGGAGCAGTCACTCAGCAGCTGCCAGGTCAGTTGCCTGTGATGTCATGGACAGTGAGATCACAATGCTGATGATGTAGTCCGGGATTAGAGATAGATATGTCAGCTGCCAGACTGAGAGTTGTTCCACACATCCTGTACATTATTATCAAATAAAAGTGTTCTACTGAGCAAAAGGAGAATGAAAAATACTTCAGGAATAAAACATTACAACTGACTACTGTGGAGACACAGAATGTTATCCAGGACACTGGGGAATCTCCAGCTCTTATGAAAACTGACAAGATCACACCAGGACAATCACAACAGACTGGGAGATGGGACTTGGGTTTAAACACCTAATCCAATGGATAAAGCTTCCATGATAGGGTACAACTTCATACTACTGCACTGTACTATCAACAACATATAGTACGCTTAAAGGAGAACAGTCAGCAACAAGGGACCCACATCCAAGTATGGGGCTGGTCCCAAAGTGCACTTTATGTGAAAAGAAAATGTTGTTTACTTGCAATTTTTGGTAGTATAATATATAGTAACAGACTAATTTTACTTACTTCGAGTCTTACATCTTTTGTAACTACAAATCCCAGAATCCCCTGCAGTTGATATCTGAGCAGTAGTGCAGCAGTGGGAGATTCAGTAGCTTGCAATGCATGTTACAGTTTATATAAGCTCTGATCCTTTGGATTTCCGCCTGCAATGCTGGCCACCCGGGTTTGGGAACGGACCCAGGTCACTGGAGGGCCGGCCAATGGGAGGAGGACTGAGTGTCCCTAGGACAGCTCTCCTTCTCCGGGGGAGGTGGAGGGGGGGCAGGGCAGCGTTCGGCACACAAACAGCACCTAGTGGAGGCTGGATAGCCGCACTCATGTCGACACTCAACAGAACATCAGACGGGTGGACGCAGGTCGCTATTGCAATACGTCCCCGGCCCTGCTTAAAGGGGGAAAAACTCCCGAACCTCGCCGTCTACATGACGCTCTACCCCATGTGCCTCCGAAGCCAATCCCCCGATGAGATACATGTACCACGGCCATGATATACTGTAAGCGGTCAGTGCCGTGGCCCCGCTGTCTGGGGGAAAGCCAGGGATAACTGGGGGATGCAGGCATAACCGAAGGTGGAGGCGAAGGGGGTGTCTGTGACCAGAGCAGATTCTGACCGGAGTAGTAGGGGCAAAAAGAAAAAAATTACTCACCGAAGTAATCTTGTTTCTTCAAAGGGATCACTGATTATGATTAAACTAAGTGTAGTCAGCCTCCTGTGTTGAACTGCCCGGAGAAATGGAATTTTATGCAAATTATGGAATTGTCAAGTGGCTCATGCCACTTTCAAACTGTTGTCCTAGCAACTGCTGCACTCTGACTGCTTCAGATTCTTACAGAGCCTAACTGGGGAAAAGACCCACTAGCTAAAAATTAACATTAAAATAACATTTTTGCCCTTTCAGGTCAAAACATCCTTAACCAACAAACCTAAGAAACTTTAAGACCACCTGGACACTAACTGGTTAAACAAAGTGAGTCTGTACCTTAACCAATATTTGAGAAAAGAAAATACCCCAATGCAGGGATGCAGAGCAACTTCTATAAGTTCTAGTAGGGGAGGCAGGGAGGGTCTTTAATCATAATGAGTGATCCCTTTAAAGAAAAGATTACTATGGTGAGTAATCTTTTCTTCTAACCCCAGGAATCACTCGTTATGATTAAATTAAATGCAGACTACCAAGCAGCACCTTTGGAGGTTGGGCAGAGAACCTATTAAACAAGCTCAGCAGTACTGCTGTACCAAACCTAGCATCAACTCTGGATTGCAAGTCCAGGCTGTAATGCTTTGTGAAGGTGTGTACTGTTTTCCATTTAGCTGCTTTACAGATTTCCAGTAGTGGAATTTCTCTTGAAGCTGCCACTGAAGCAGCTGTGCTCCTGGTGGAGTGTGCTCTCAGGCCCAGAGGTAGCAATTTACCCACCTTACTATAACAAAACTGTATACATGCCACTATCCAGCAAGCAACTGTACGTTTTGTTGCAGCTCTGCCCTTACCAACTTCACCATATGTGAGAAAGAGCTGTGACTGACTTGTCCTGTAGGACTTCGTTCTGTCATTGTAGTGGCTAAGTGCCCTTTTGACATCAAGGGAATGGAGTCTCCTTTCTGGAGAACTGGAGTTGTCTGTAAAGAAGACAGGTAGAGTGATAGACTGATTCAAGCAAAAATCAGATACCACCTTGGGAAGGAATTTTCTATTAGTCCGAAGGGCCACCTTGTCCCTGTGGAATGAGATGTAGTCCACATCTATGCACAGGGCTTGTAATTCGCTGATCCTTCTGGCTGAAGTAATGGTAACCAGGAAAACAGTTTTCCAAGTGACATACTTCAAATCTGCGGTTGCCATAGGTTTGAATGGTGCATCCATGAGTTCAGCAATGCAAACATTTATATTCCAGGCCGGAACCGGTTCCCTTAGGGGCAGGTGTAGAAGATTAAGGCCTTTAAAATATTTTCTAAATACTGGATGAGAGGCCATAGACCTCTCCTTACCAACTGACAGGTAAGCAGAGACTGAAGCTAAGTGGACCTTGAGGGCGGAAGGCTTCAGACCTAAGGAATGTAAATGTGTATGGTAATCTCGAAGAATAGCCAAATCAGCCCTGACAGGGCTCACACCCTTACATGTACACCATAAAGTAAATCTTTTCCACTTAGAGGAATATGTCTTCTTAGCAGAATACTTTCTGGAATCCCTAAGCACTGTCGGCACCTGTTCTGATAGGTTTAGGTTAGCAAATTCTAAGTCCTCAAGAGCCATGCCTTGAGCCTCAGTGATTTGAGATTGGGGTACAGGATCCTGCCCCGAGAGGAGGTCAACAGATTATGCGTTCTAGGCAGGTGGATAGGGGAAACCACTGACAGACAGCAGAAGAGAGTACCAGTGCTGTCTTACCCAATCCAGAGCCACCAGTATCATTTTTGCTGATTGGGATCTCAATTTCAGTAGGGTCCTGAAGATCAAAGGAAAGGGAAGGAATGCGTATAAGAACTTCCCTGTCCAACCCAGGGCCATGGCATCCAGGGGAATTGTGCCCCTTAGAGGAGGCCTGCAACAGTACATTGGAAGCAGGTGGTTTTCTGTGGAGGCAAAGAGATCCACCTCTGGAATGCCCCATTTCCTGAAAATTGTACTGAGTACCTGAGTATTCAGGCACCACTTGTGGTGGTCTTGACTTATCCTGCTTAGAGAGTCTGCCAGTACATTGTTTTTCCCTGGAAGGTGTATGGCTGACAGGGATGCTCCCATAGAGTATACCAGGGACCACAGTCTCATTGCTTCTGTGCACAGCAGATCTGACCTGGTACCTGTTTGCTTGTTGATGCAATACATGGTTGTGGTGTTGTCTGCTCTGACTTGCACCATCTTGTTTCATAGGTAAGGAGCAAATGTTTTTAGAGCCAGGTAAACAGCCCTGAGCTCCAAGAGATTTATGTGCAACAGAGACTCTTAAGGGGTCCATGTGCCACTTGATGCGTGTTCTAACATGTGTGCCCCCCCAACCTAGAAGAGAGGCATCTGTTGTCAGGATTACTGAGGGTTGTTCCCTTATAAAAGGTACACCCACCCTGAAGTTGTGCTCATCCTTCTACCATTGTAAAGCCTGGACTAAGCTTTTTGTGACTGGAACCAGTTTGGACATAAGATCCGTCCTTTGAGACCAATACTGTCCGAGATGGAACTGAATATCTCTCATTTGAAACCGGGAGCCCATTACCACTGCAGTGACAGATTCCATGTTGCCCAGTAGCCTGAGAAATTCTCTGGCTGATTTGTGTCTCCCGGACACAAAGGAGTTTGCAATCTGCAGAATGCTTGCCACCCTGTCTTGTGGCAGGAGGGCTCTGCCCTGTCTGGTGTTTGGTTCTGCTCCAATAAACTCCAGCACCTGAAGTGGTACCTGTGGATATTTCTCTTCATTTATCAGAAATCCCAGGGACGCTAGTGTATATTTTGTTAATATCAGAGACTGCACTGCATGCTGAAGAGACTGTCCTACTACTAACCGGTCATCAGGTAGGGGAAGTCTTGTTTTCTCAGAAACTCTACCACCACTGACAGGCACTTTGTAAAAATCCTTGGTGCCAAAGTTAGTCCAAAACAGAGAGCTGCAAACTGATAATGGCCTGAAGCCAGTCTGAATCTCAAGAATTTTCTGTGAGATGGTCTGATGGGAATGTGAAAATAAGCATCCCTGAGATCTAGGGAAGCTAGCCAGTCTCCCTTTGGCAATGAGGGAATGATTATTGCAAGAGTGACCATTTTGAACCCTGGTTTCAAGACGTGCTTGTTCAGAAGTCTTAGATCCAAAATAGGTCACCAATCCCAGTTTTTCTTCCTTATGAGGAAGTACCTGGAGTAAAAACATTTGCCCCTGCTTGTTAGAGGCACTACCTCTACTGCTTTGATTGCTAGCAGATGCTTTACCTCTGCCTGCAATAGAATTCTGCCTGCAGCTGTTGTTGGAGCAAAGGTTCTTGTTCTCAGCTTTGGAAATGATTTGAAACAGAATGCCAGGCCCTAGCTCACTATCTCCAACACCCACTTGTCTGTGGTGATGGAATGCCAAGCTTGAAGGTAATGAGCCAATCTGCCACCTACTGGTGGTACTGAATTGGGGATGCAACCTGCACTAGCCTATCAGGGGTTCTGTGTGGGCTGTGCCTGAACCTGTGGCGCAGGAGCCGCTCTTCTCATGGCTCTCCTGCCCCTTCCTCGAAAATAACCTCTGGCCTGCTGCTGAGGCTGAGAGGCCTGAGCCTGAAAGAAGGGTTTGGGGTAAAAACCCCTACTCTGGGGTCTATAAGAGGTGAAGGGCCTATCCTTGGAATTGCTCCGATAGGTGGATTTATATTCCTCCACCTTCTTCATGTATGCCTCTGTTTTATCCCCAAAGAGTGAAACAGACAAAGCCATTAACCTGGATGCAGTATCATAGGCATCCACTGCCACATGAAATTGGTACTTGGTAGCATCAAGTGCAGCCCTTGCTGTATCCTGTAAGTCTACAGCCACTTCACCTGGGACCTTATCAGCCAAAGCTAGAACAGTGTTCCATAGAGCTTTTTGGTACTGCACTGAATATGCCATGTAATTGGCCTGCCTAACTAATAAAGAGGCAGCCCTGTACCCTTTCTTTCCCATAGCATCCATTTTTTCTTTAATCTTTGTCTGGTGAATGGGTAGCCAAGGGGATCCTGGCCTTGTCATAGGTAACAGCTTGTACTACTCTCTCAGGATCAGGATGAGTAAACAGAAAATCAGCTGTAGTTCTGTCCAGCTGATATTTCATGTCAGTTTTCTTATTCACACCAGGGATAGAGGCTGGATTTTTAAAAATCAGCACTGCAGCCTTTCTTAAGGATTTATGCATTGGCAGAAGCAGATGTTTTGTGGGGGTTAACTCCATCATTTCCAGAAAATCTGCCTCCTCCATATCCTCTTCTGTTTCCTGAAGAGAAAGGTTCAGGGATTCCACCATGCTCTTAACAAAAGCATAGTGGGAGGAGTATACCTCAGGACCCCTAGAAGGGGACCAAAATTCTTGCTCAGGGAAGACCTCTGGATCTATAGGTTCCCCTTCCAAGTCATCCTCCTCCTCCCCATACACTTCCAGCACTTCTTGCCTTGCTGGGGTTGTAGGAGGAACCGGGGCAACCAGCAAAGGAACCGGGATTGCACCCTGTAGGGCTTGTAACACTTGTAGTGCCTTAGCAACGTCCTCAGCCGAGGGCATAATATGTTTGTCTGCTGGGAGTTCCTTGGCCTTCTCGGCCGGAGGTGCAGCAACATGTTTTTCTTTACACTTTTTCTTTAATGGAACAGGTTCAGAGCCTGTTTCCACAGCCCTTTTTGTTTTACCTTGTTCAGAATGACCTGAACTCCTGTCAGGATCCTTGGCTTTACCTCAATCCTTTTTGTGGGAAAAGGAAGAAGCAGAATTAGCCACACTAGAAGCAGAAGCCATCTCTTCTAAAATTTTAGACCTTTTCTTTAATGTTTTAGGGCAAAAGGTCTTACAAATATCACAATTGGCAAATATATGACTTGTACCCAAACAACAAATACACAGTGTGTGTCTATCAGCTTTTGCTATAAGTTGCCCACAAGACTAACAGTTAAAACTCGTGGATCCTGTTATTTAAATGGACCGCTGACATTGATAGACAAAAATATTACTTCACAATAAACTTATTTAAAGCACCTCGGAACCAGAGGATTTTTAAAATAACAACCGCTAGCGGTTCCTGGAACCGATCGCAATTCGGTTCCTGAATAAAAAGGGAACCGATAAATACTGTAATTTAACAAAAATAAAGCAGTTGAAGGTACCGATCGCTAAATATATAAAATAAAGAAAAACTGAGATAAAACCCTCCCAAATAGATGCAGAGCCCTCAGTTCCAAGGAACCGTGAGGGAACCGCGAATAGAGACAAAAAACTACAATAGTAATACTAAACTATACTAAACAATGTTTCTAAGGCAGCAATTTAGATATAAACCAATACGAGTACTTATCCACAGATAAACTTTATTCTGAAGACAGTTCAAGGAGAGCTCTCCGGGACATCCTTACTAGGCAGGCGGAGTCTAGAATCTGAAGCACTTAGAGTGCAGCAGTTGCTAGGGCAGTAGTTTGAAAGTGGCATGAGCCACTTGAGAATTCCATAATTTGCATAAAATTCCACTTCTCCGGGCAGTTCAACACAGGATGCTGACTGCATTTAGTTTAATCATAATGAGCGATTCCTGGGGTTAGAAGAAGAGGAAAATAAAAGAAGAAAAAAAAAGTTTTGATCTTCTGTTTGTTGGTCTTGGTCTCCTCCTCGGGCTATGTACAGTCACAGAGGACTGTAATCAATCCCTGAAGAAAAGCAGAACCATATGCTAATATACACTGCAAAATATTGAATCTCCCACTGTAGCACTACTGCTCTGTCAGCTGCAGGGGATTCTGGGACTTGCAGTTACAAAAGGTGTCAGCCTAGAAGTAGTGAGTCTGTTACAATTTACTACACTGCAGTAAACAAATAAAGCAAAATGTTTTTCCCACAAAGTGCACACTGGAACCGTGTGGGGCTCTTTGTGCGGACTGTTCTGACCCAAAGATGAAAGAGCTCCCAGATGAACCCCACTGACCCCAAGACAGGACAATATTAACAGACATCACACATGGCTTAATGATGCAGGTACCACACTGCATAACTTCAGCTGCCAGCGTTTCAGTCTTGGAACAATACAGAAAGGGCATGGCAATAAGAACCCGAGTAAAGCCTTATAAATGTATAGGAACTTTTCTCCATGGGAATTAGCTTTTGTTAACAGTTTACCACAGCAGCAGAAGCCTACACCCATGTTCACTGCTGTGACATTACTGTAGAAGAAACCAGCCGCATACAGCAAACTACTGTGGAATCATACATAGTTGCATTTGTTGGTGCAAAGTGGTTGAAATCCAGCTAGGGTAATGAGGACCACAGCATGAACGTGAGCCATTGGCCATACACTGTGGCCCGCCAGACCCTCACCCCTGACTTGAAGGCACAATGATCCCTGACCCAAGCACAGCTGTTGGGAAGTTTTTTTTTTTTTTTTTTTATATTGAAGTATTGGAATACACCTTTGAGCTGGAAGCTTGTTTACAAAGGTTCCACGTCAAATGAACATTAACACATTACATACATTTCAAGACTATGACAGTGCAAACAGTATAGGTGCAGTGTTACAGGGCAACAGTAACAAAACAGGAGAATACAAGGATAACATACAATTAGATTACACAGTTACAAAGCATGAAGTATTTAAGCAGAATAAATATTTCTTTGTCTAAGCTCAAGAGCTTCAAGCAGAATAAATATTTCATTGTCTAAGCTCCGAGAGAAAGGAGTTTGGGGGGCAGAGAGAGTACCTCAAGAAGAAAAGGAGATGTTGATGGGGGAGATTAGGTAAGGGGGTGGGTGGCAGAGGGGGGAGTGGGCAGGAGGAGGAGGGTTCTATGGGCAGTAACTGGTTTAGCCGGTAGAAGACATCCCTTACAGAAATATAGTTGTGCTGTGTACATACAGAAATTGACCACAGGGCAGTCAAAAAAAGGAATCCAAAAACTTAAGGAACCTTATTTTGTTGCGATAATGGGGAGCAGGAGGCACCACACTGCTCTTGTGTTTACTACAGAGAGCTTTCGTAAAAGTAATGGCATTGGAATAAAGATACCATGACCAAGCACAGACACTCATTCTGGCTTAACAGTAGACCACAACATGCATAATATCCATACCAGGGTTACTCCTCGTTTTGTTAAAAACTGCCCCAATCTTCTGGCACGTCCGCCAAAGAATTTCCCCAAGGCGCTGACCCATGTCAGACAGAGCGGCACTCCAAAAAGCCCATAAAATATACAGAACACTCGGCCTGCTGAGGTCTTCGGAGCAATGTTTCCATAGCCTGGAAGAGAAATAAGTCATATTAGTCACACAGTGACTTACAGCATTTCTGATTGTCCAGCTTAAGTACTCTAACCTCCCAGTTGTTCTGAAAAAAAGCTTTTGTTTTGATTGCCAGTATTGCATCACCATACTCAGACTCATTTCAGAAGGACTTGTGAAGTAATGCATGCTGGGAAACCGTTGAGGCCAATACTACAGCAGACAATGGCATTTCATGACCCTACTCCAGAAACTGTATTAGGACGTGATTTTATATATTTATAATTTTAAAATTTCATGACAGAGTAGGGCACACTGAGTTGAGGTTCATTTCTAGGTGATGGGGGGAGTAAGGAAGGAAAACTATATACAGTAAAAAAAAAAAAAAAAAAAAACAGCAAAAAGACAGTATATAACAATTCAAAAACCATTAAGAGAAGACTGCAAAATATAACAAGGCAGCAGTAAAAAAAATACAAAGTAAGTATTCTAGGATGTCCCAAAAGACTAAAGAAAGTTCTAAAAATGCTACAGTGTGTGGAGGCAGGCACAGCAAAGGCTGGTGGAACAAAGACAAACAGTAAGATTGGCAAGAGAAAAAGGGGGTGTGAGTAATATGGCTCAGGAACAGGGAGCAAGAGGTGAAACAAAAATTAAAGAAGTGACAAGAGAGGATATAGGCTATGAAGGGACCTAGAAGGCTAAAGAAAGGGGATGAGTAACTGCAGGAGCAGGAAGGAGATCCTGTAAGATGATCTACAATACATGGATATGGGGGCTTATATAAAGAAGGGATGATACTAACATCAGGAGCAGGAGGGTCATCCTGTGGTATAATATACAATAAATGGCAAAGGGGCTTTTATAAAGCAACGTGAAGCAAGAGGATGAGACTAAGTGCAGGTGCAGGAGTGTGATCCTGTAGGATGATCTACAATGAAACCGGATGAAAAAGTGGAGGAGGAGGATCCTGTAGAATGAACTATAATAAATGTATAAGGGGCTTTTATAAAGATGGGTATTTATTTATGTATTTATTGAATTTTGATGACCGGGTAGGCCCACTGGGCCCCGTAGGTCCCTTTTTCAGGGGTGACCCGGGAGTTACACTTATTACAGGTAACAGATACAGGGATGATCCTGTAAGACGATCTGCAATGAACTGATAAGAGCCTTTATAAAGACATGGGAGGTGGCTAACTGCAGGATGAGGAGGGTGATCTTGTAGGATGAGCTACAATGAATGGATAAAAGGCTTTTATAAAAGAAATGGGAAGAAACTAACTGCAGGCATCTGGAAAAAGCGTCAGTGTGATGCAAGACATCAGCTTGTGTACGTAGTTGAAGGGTGCTGCTATGTGTTTTTAAGTTTTCTGGAATAAAACAGTTTTAAACAGAACCAAGCATCATGGTCTTTTTTAAGCTATCAAATTGCCCTACTTCTTTACGCATTGCAATTATCCCAGCAATGTTGCTCTATTCATTATGGTAAAACTCGTATCAGTTGAATTGAAAACCAAGCCCTCCAGAACCAAGGCACTCTGAAGGGCCTGAGTGAAAATGTTTTGCTATTTTGTTTAATCCTTTTAATCTCAGAATGCAATGAGCGGCATATACACTTCTCGCCAGTGCAAATTATAAATTGGAGTATATTTCCCTTTTGGGCTCCATTTCAAAATGATATGGAAATTACTCCTCTAAAACTTTGTGGGCCTGGTATTTAAAAAATAGGACAAGCCTAATGCAGCTGTCTGAACTGCGCTTGCCCTTGCACTTCCCCTGGCTCCTGCGATATTCAGATGGAGCAGCACTGTCCAAATGCATATCAGTCCATGTCAGTGCAGCATTACGTGAATCTGCTCTGCTCTGACTGACCAGGGCTGTATATGTCCCATGGGGACAGCACTGCCCAAAACTGTATAGCGCCAAGTCCCCTGTGGGCCACTGGTGCTATTTTCATCGACCTGACCAAAGCCTTCAATACTGTCCACCACTCCCTCCTGCTGAGCCAACTAAAAAATGCTGGTCTCTCCAATGATTCAATCTCTTGGTTCAAAAGCTATCTTGAAAACCGCACCCAGTGTGTAAAAATTGGAGATGTGCACTCTGATTCCAGACCTGTCCTCTCTGGAGTCCCCCAGGGTTCAAAACTGGGCCCCCTACTCTTCAGCCTGTTCCTTAACACCCTACCGGACTCCTGCACTGAACATATCACCCATATGCCGATGATGCAGTAATCCTTGCCACATACCAGGACCCAAAGAAATTGCAAGAAAATCTCCAACTCGGCTTCTCCTCGGTTGAGAATTGTCTCACAAAGCACAAAACTGATCCTTAATCAAAAAAACAAAACAAAAGCCATTATCTTCAGCAGCTCCCATAATAAACATAAGCACTTCCAACTCTCCGTTATCACCAGACAAGGTGCTGCACTGGAACAGGTCAAAAACTTTAAATACCTCGGGATCACCCTTGACCCTCACCTCTCCTACACTCCCCACATCGACCATGTCGCCAAAGCTGCTAACTCCTGGCTAGGCCTGCTATTCCGTCATAGGAAACACCCGACACCTGAAGCCCTCACTGTCGCTGTCCAGAGCTCTATCATGTCCATCACTGATTATGGCATTATCATTTACGGCTCTGCTACAACCACCGCACTCAAACGTGTATCCACCGCCCTCAACAAGGCCTGTCGACTTGTCACTGGCTCCCAAAGCCTAACTCACACCTGTGACCTCTATTCTCAAACTGGATGGTTGAATCTTGCCAATCGAATAAAACACCAAACTTGTATTTCTACTAAGAAAATCTTGCTGGGTCTTGCTCCCCCCGGAGTCTGTGCCCTCATACAACCGAGAATCCACGACAGACATACCAGGGGATCGAAACCTCAGCTTCTGCAAGTCCCGCATTGCCGCACAACACAAGGCCAAAGATCCTTTGCTGACTGGGCCACTAGTTGGTACAACGGTCTTCCCAATGACATCTCATCTTCACTATTGCTCAGCACTTTTAAGACTCATCTCCGCCTAACAATGATTGCCTCCAACCTCTGTGACTGTTGTGGCTAAACATGTGTTTGGTTCCATAGCTAAAGATGCCCTTTTGGATCCACATCTACTCCTGCACTTTGCTAGCACCCCCATCTTCACCTTCCCTGCTGGCCCATGACAAATGCAACCCGGCTGCACTACCTCTATTCTTATCCGCCTACCACCACCTCCTCTCTGTCCCCCAACCTACCTCCCTTTTCTCCCATCCACCTAGTCTCCTGATTTCACCCTCCTCCTTTCCTTCCCCAAAGTTTCACCTTATTGTTTTTTTTTCATCTACAAGACTGTGTTTTTTTTTTTATTTTATAAACTGTTATCTTTGCTTATGATTGCCTCAATTGTACCAATGACGTGGAACCTTTGTAAAAGAGCTCGGCTCAAAGGTATTTGTAATCCTAGAACAAACAAATAAATAAATAAAATAAACATGCTCAGTGCCCTCAACCTCTCCTCATATGCCTTACCCTGCTGACCCACTATCATCTTTGTAGCCCTCCTCTGGACCTTCTCCAGCAGGTTAACGTCCTTTTTAAGATATCAGCACCAGTACTGAACTCCATACTGTAGATGAGACCTTGAGAAGTGGTCCACTGTATGGCTAAGGCTTAATGCAAAGAAGTGCAAAGTAAAAAGATTCCCCCCAAAGGACTATCAAATGGGGGAGTCAGAATGGTGCAGAGGAGAGAGATTTTGGAGTCAAGATTAGTTACAACCTTAGGTCTACTGCTCAGTAAAACATGGGTTTGGGAAGGCTAACAGGATGTTGGGGTGTACCAGAAAAAGGTTTGCAAGTTGGAAAACGGAGGAGATACTGCCCCTGTACAGGTCACTGGTGAGGTCATACCTGGAGTTGTGTGCAGTTATGAAGTCTGCACCTTATGAAGGATGGGGACTACCACGAGACTGCACCGTGGAGAGCCACTCAATGTTTCGGGGGCAGCAGTACATAGATACATAGACAGTGTCGGCAGATAAGGGCCTATGGCC
Source organism: Neoceratodus forsteri (assembly GCA_016271365.2). NCBI lineage: Eukaryota > Metazoa > Chordata > Ceratodontiformes > Ceratodontidae > Neoceratodus > Neoceratodus forsteri. The sequence continues at coordinate 807,167,515 of CM057451.1, read as the reverse complement.
CACCCAGTCTGCCCATTTGAGCTTGTAAGTTCAGTTTGTTTTCCTAGAAGTCTGTTGCCCCTTACCCCTGACCTCCAGAATTCCTTTATGTCTATCCCATGCATTCTTAAATCCCGTGATTGTTTCAGCCCCCACCACTTCCTCTGGCAGGGTGTTCCACTTGTCCACCACCCGTTCTGTGAAGAAATTCTTTCTCATGTTTCCTCTGAATCGTCCTCCTCCAACTTCATCCCATGCCCTCTAGTTCTGGAACATCTTTTTCGCTAAAATAGTGTTTTCCTGCACCTGTTCCTCCCTGTAAGATACTTGTATGTCTCTATCATATCCCCTCTCCTCCCTCTCCTCCAGGGAGCACATGTTCAGTTCCTTCAACCTGTCTTCATAGGACTTGTGATGCAATCCATGCACCATCTTTGTTGCCCTCCTCTGAACCTTCTCTACCCTGTCTATGTCCTTATGTAGGTATGGTCTCCAGAACTGACACTGTACTCCAGGTGGGGCCTCACTAGTGTCTTGTATAGCGGAATTATGACCTCCCTTTTCCTGCTGGTGATGCCCTGCCTATACATCCCAGCATCCTATTTGCTTTACCTGCTGCCTTGTCACACTGTTTTCCCTACCTTGAGGTCATCAGAGATGAACAACCCCAAGATCCTTTCCTGCTTGGTGCATGCTATATCCTCACCCCCCAACTGATATATTGTGCCAGGGTTTTTGTGCCCCATATGCATTATCTTGCACTTCTTTGCATTGAATTTCAACTGCCAAACCCCTGACCATTCTTCAAGTTCTGCAGGTCGCTTCTCATTCTGTCTACACCCTCTGGTGTGTCTACTCTGTTACAGAGCTTTGTGTCATCAGCGAACAGTGAAATTCTGCCTTCTAGGTCCTACGCAATGTCACTGATGAAGATGTTGAATAGGACCGGTCCCAGCACTGATCCCTGTGGTACCCCACTGGTCACTCTTCCCTCTGTGGAGTGACAGCCATTTACCACCACCACCCTCTGTGTCCTGCCACCCAGCCAGTTACCTACCCACCACACTGCTGTCCTGCCCACACCCATATTCCCCAGTTTGTGTAATAGTCTTCTATGTGGCACAGTGTCAAAGGCCTTGCTGAAGTCCAGATATGCCATGTCCACTGCCCTCCCTGATCTACCTCCCTAGTCACCCAGTCAAAAAATTCAACGAGGTTGGTCTGACATGACCTCCCCTGGTGAAACCATGCTGCCTTGGGTCCTGTAGTCCATTGACAACAGTGAGTGTTCCACCAATCTCTCCTTCAGTAGTGCTTCCATGATCTTCTCCCCACTACTGAGGTGAGGCTGACTGGTCTGTAGTTCCCTGCTTCCTCTTTGTTCCCACTTTTGTATAAGGGACTACATCTGCTGTCCTCCAGTCTTTGGGTACTCCCTGTTTCCAGTGATCGGCTAAACAGGATAGCCAGAGGTTCAGCCACCACCTCTTAGTTCTTTTAGGACCCTGGGACACCCCATCTGGCCCCATTGCTTTATCAACTCTTATTACTTCCAGTTCCTTCAGGACCCTTTCTCGTAAAGGGACTTGTGCCCATTTCTGCACCATTCTCACCCCTTGTACTTCCTTCAGACCCATTACCCTCCTCTTCCTCAGTAAAGACTGAGCAGAAATACCTATTCAATATGTCAGCTTTGCTTTGTCATCCTCCATGACCCCATCCTCCCCCTTCAGTCTCACTATCCTCCCTTTGTCTTTCTTTTTCACTTATGTACCTGTAAAGGTTTGTCCTCTACCAACTGATTTTGCAATGTGTTCTTCTGTCTGAGCTTGGCTTCCTTACTGACCTCCCTTTGCTTCTCCTGGTACTTCTCCCTACCCTTCTGCCTGTGTCTTTTTGTATTGCCTGAATGCAATCTTTTGGCTTTCACTTTCTTTGCTACCTCTTTGGAAAACCATAATGGTCTCCTCTTTCTTTTCCTCTTGCTAACCTGCTTAATGCATAATTCTGTTGTTCTTGTAATCCCATTTTAAATACTGCCCACTGTTCCTCAACCCCTGATTCCTGTCCCATTCCCTTAATGCCTCTTTCAAGTATCTCCCATTTTCCCAAAGTCTGCCCCCCTGAAATCCAGGATACGTGTTTTTGTGTGGTTTGGTTCTGCTCTTTCTGTGATTTCAAACCACAATGACTGGTGGTCACTGTTTCCCAGATGCTCCCCCGCTGTTATCCCCATCACACTGTCCCTGTTTGTGAGCACAAGGTCCAGTATTGCCTTCTGCCGAGTTGGTTCCATGACCAGTGAAAGCCATATGAAGAAAGGTTAACAAACCTCAACATTTATACACTTGCTGCTTAGACAGAGTGGGGATATGATTGAGACATACAAGTTCTTGTGAGGAACCAACACAACTGACTACAAAGAACTGTTCACAAGGAGCAAAGACACAGTGATGAGGGAGCTGGGGTGAAAACTGAAGTTGGGGGGGGGTTCAAGAACGATGTCAAGAAGTTATTCACTGAACAGATGAGGACAAATGGAACAGTATGCCCAAATAGTGGTCAAAACCAAGACTGTGACAAAGATTAAACTTGGGTGGGACACATACTAGGGAACAGAATGGCCCACAGGCAGAGAAAAAGGATGGTCTGTGGTTCCGGACTGCCACTAAGGCCATCAGCTCTTTAAATCCAGCCCAACATTAGGCCAGGCATGGAGTCAAGCAGGATTACTGGCAGAATGAATGGACCTCTAAGTCTTTTTCTACTGATACATTAAATGTTTCTATGTATGGAGGAATCGGAAAAAGGTGTGCCACAGAATTTGCACTTTGAAAATAATATTTTCCCCACAGTTCTCAATCATCATTCTGAAGAATCTAGAGTTTGTGCATTTGTAAACAATCCTCACTATGCTGTGTGACTCATTCAGTTGATTCTGAGCTGGAAGGTGTTCTTTTGTTACAACAACAGATCAAATTCAGACCCGCAATCTTTTACATGCAAAGGAGGACAAAAACTAATAAAAAAGTGCTTTCATAAGCCCTGAAATAGCCTACATGAAATTGCCTCTTTGGTGCAACATATGTCTCTTAAATGCTGCCTACTTACCTATTGTAGTGATTACAGTAGCAGAAAAAATCACAGCATTGGGCCAGTTCCAGTTGTTGAAGGTCTCATTTCCTGTGATGGTGACACCCTGCCCAGCAGCATCAGACACCACCTGTGGAGCACGAACAAACATAAAAGATACACAAATTCAAAACTGACATTTTTAAAAAGCAAAGTGAATATTGATGTAGTATACCTTCTTATAAATGTATTCATTTCAGAATAAACCTATCCCCATCTAGATCTACCATTGTTTATTAACAGTTCCAAATCTGTTTATATGCTGTTGCATTTCATTGTATTTTCTGTTATGAGTCATTCTGGAGCACTGATTTGGTGGGCTGGAGTTAGTCTCGACTTTCCCAGTGGGGGCCACTGTCTGGTGCCTCCTGGTCTACTGAAGCCCAATCACTACAGCAGCAGAACTTAGTTACTTGGGGGGTAGTACAACAGGGAGCAAGGGGGTGGATACTGTAGACAAAGACCCCCTATAGAGATGAGGTCTAAGGGTATGATAGGGTGTTTTGGGCAGACTGGATGGACCAATGGTCTTTTTCTGCTATCACTGCCTGTTTCTACGTTACTACAATAACATTAGACTTAAGACCAAGTGAAGAGACTGGAATGTGGAAACTCAAGGGCAGCCTTACTGAAAAGGCACACTGATATCTGTTCGCTGTTTTTAGTGTCTTACTAAAACAATATCTGTTGCCATATTTAATAACCTCCCCACATAAAATGCCATCAAAAAAAAAAAAAAAAAGATTTTCCTTTAATTTGTTCAGTTTCCTGACCCGACATACCACTCCAGAATGCAAGTCCATGACTAATGTGGTGCTGAAGCACCCAAAAACTCATCCACTGACAAGTACAACTTTTTTAAAAGTGCTGGAAGCCAAAGATACGTGTTGACTGTAGCAAGTGTCCCAAGGGCCAGAAAGTTACTAATTTATCTAAATGAGTGCTGCAACATAATTAATTTTAACTCTGAAATGCAAAGCCATGACTCTGGACATGTGCAGTCTCTGCAACATAATTTAAATTTTGAAATGTAAAGTCATAATTCCTAGCATGCGCACTTGCTGATGTGCATGCCCGGAGTCATAGCTTTACATTTCAAAGTTAAAATTAGTTATGTTGCAGTGCTCATTTGGGTAAATTGGTAACTTTCTAGCACTCAGGACACTGGCTACTATCAGCATATATCTTTGGCTCCTAATGCTTTTAAATAGTCAAACTCATCAATGGACGAGTTTTCTGGTGCTTTGGCACCACATCGGTCATGGCATGCACCTTCCATAGCGGTCACGCTGAAGTCTAGGTCAGGTCAGAAAAACAAATTAAAGTTAAATGAAAGGAAAATAATTACTTTCTTGGACAGATGCCGCTTTATATGGGGAGGCTATTAACTGATATGGCTGCAGATATTGTTTTAGCAGGATGCTACAAACATCAGCTACATCCTTGAGGCCTAGGAGTAACCACATAGGAAAAAAACACAGACCACAGTAGCATGGCACTGGCACATTTAGGCCCTGCCACTCTGACTGGCCTCTGTCCAACACACATACGCACCAGCAGTACACTTCCCTGTCAAGCCCTTCAATAGACTCTACTAAGGGTCAGAATGCCCTGTGTACTCCATGAGGAAAGGTTAAGTGACAAAGATGGATGGGGCTGGGTGATCCCCAGGCAGAGGTGGGCAACTCCAGTGAACAGGGGATAAAACAAAAAGAAGACCTGTCAAACTCAAGTCTTTTCCATATCTACCATATAATACCGTTAGTCTGTATGAAACTGCACAAGTAGTAATCAAGCAATAGTGAGCATTTTAAGACACTCCCTTTGTAATCAAACTTTTACTGCTTTATCATTCCTCTTCCTCAGGCTCACAGCTTCCTGTATGTAGGCAAATACATTAGCATGACGAAAAAAAAAAAGCATTAAATCTCACAAAACAACTTCTCTTCAAGGTCCAGATCAGTGTAAAAAATGCTAATTAATAAACACACTCTACTTTGAATAAAAATAGAGTGAAAAAAGCTTGTGATTTGGGCTAAGTGGGTATTTCATAATTATAGCTGTAGGGCAGAGCTCTGCAAGTCGTCTTGCTATCACTTGGGGAAAAAGGGCACTTCAGACTCCCACCGAAGCACTATTTTGGAGTTGAAGTACAATCCCTCCACTATCTGAAATCACTCTGCTGAGGGGGAGAGATAAAGAGTTCCTTTCCTATGTGCAGCATACTCATGCTAGTTCAAATTACAATCAATGGATATGCTCAGTATAAACAGCACTGCTCTCTGCTTTTTCGTTTAGTCTTAAAATGACACCTAAACTCTCATTTTACACATTTTTATCTAAACAATGCCCAGTTGGTCAAAACTGTGTTTGTTATGAGACTGCACTGCTCCAGCAGACATTCAAATGACACTTCTCCCTCTCTCCAAGTGTGTGTGTGCGCGTGCGTGTACAATGATTTACTGCTGTCTGTAGGGTTTGTTAACACTTCCAGGACTGAATGATTAACAGACCTGCACCATTCTCTCATTCTCCCTCTCTCTCTCTCTCTCTCTCTCATATTATCTCTCTCTCTCTCATATTCTCTCTCTCTCTCTCTCTCATTTTCTCTCTCTCTCTCTCTCTCTCTCTATATTCTCTCTCATATTCTCTCTCTCTCTCTCTCTCTCTCTCTCTCTCAGGCTTACGCAGGGGAATACTGAAAAGTAAAGCTGACTAAACATGATAACTTACTTGACTTTTTCAATTTAAACTTTTAAATTATTTCCCAGCTTTTTAAAAATAAAGCTTGCTATGTGAACTGAATGGAGGCTGATGGCTTGGATAAAAAAAATAATATATTTCTGAAACCATGGACTGTTACCTACAGAATATGTATGTAATGCTCATCACTGCTGGGCTTGATGGAGTGCTTAGTACTACATGGCACAGGTCCTGTGTGTCCCCCCAAGTGCCACCGGCTGGGGCCCAGCACACGCAATCGTCCTCACCCAACTCACTCTCACTCCCTCGCCACTCACTCCTCTGACTGAAACTCCCCCCTCCCGCCTAAACTGCTGGGCTTTATCCCCCAAACACACCCATGGTGACCTCCTGACCCACAGGAGGCTCCACCAGAGTACTGAGAAAAATTAACCCTTTTCCCTACTGGGTCGAATTAGGCCACAAAAACCCAGGGACGGGCAAACAGACTAGTAATCTCGGGGGGAGGAGTTACATAAACATAGAAATTGATGGCAAATAATGACTGCTGGTCCCATCTAATCTGCCCCTTTTTAATTATTAACACTTCTGCTCAGATCCAACTTAATCTACAGCACTGTCTCTTCCACCCTCTTCCTTCCTTCCTCCTGTGATTCCTCTGTGTCTGTCCCAGGCATTTTTGAAACCCACCACTTGTTTCCTCCCCACTACCTTCAATGGAAGGCTGTTCCAGGAATCCACTACCCTTTCTGTGAAGAAGTACTTCCTCATATCTCTGCTGAATCCACCACCATCCAGCTTAAAGGGGAACTGTCATCTACAGGATTTCTTAATGTCAAAGACCACAGAAAGCTAATTTGAGTGAGTCACTGTGTTAATCTGTGAGTATTTGCAGTCCAGAGTTATTCCTATGGAAATTAGCCTGTAATACGGGCTGAGGGCAGCCACCTATTTTAGGCTCCTGACAGGAAATTATGTCACTGAGGGTCTTGATTCTCCTTTAACTGTAGGTTAAATATGAAATTGTCTGTTTTTTTAAGTGTGTCTTAAGATGTTATTACAATATTTTCTACATTTATAATACTTGCTTTGTACGTGCATTGGAACAAGTGAGTCATCACCTTTACATTTCAAACTGTTAGTAAAAATAATCCATCTTCAGGATAGCTTTATCCTCTAGGCTATGCTGCCAGCTGATCACCAAAACTACACATCTCAAGGCTGATTCTGTTTTACCAACAGGCATTGGGGCACCATATCAGGATATCTAACCCTGGTTGTGTTCATGTCAGTACAGATTTCTAGGGCTGCCACAGCACCAACTTCTGTCTTTTTCCACTCCTTCTCTTACAGCCTTTTCTCTTATAATTTTGGGTATGAACTCAGGTCTTTAAGATGCAAATGTGACTCTGTACCTACTTACCTGGCATCATGGGGCCAGCCTTAAAATGTTTAGTGTTTGATTATTAGCTGGCAATACAGCCTTGAGAGCTGTGAACAAGTTTCATTTATCCAGCAGAATGGGTTTTGATTTCAACATGCTCTACCTGTATACTGTGTGACCAGAGCAAGTCACTTAACCTCCTTGTGCCCCCAAAACACACCTGAGAACAAGTTGTAGCTCAGTGTGCCTTTCCTGGACGAAGACAGTAAAAACAATCTGAGCATGTGTGTTATGATTCTGAAAATACTATGCTCTTTCTATCTATATTTGACTTGAAAAGAAAAAAATAGGAAACCATTACTTGTTTATTAATTGCAAAAACGTATAGCTGGACAAATTTGTTAAAACATGCATAACATGAAATGCATTATTAAGAGTATTTTACTGCTTTTGATAAAGTTAAAAGCATAACAGTTTCTTACTAAAATACTTTGGATAGAAGGGAATTGTCTACCCTAACAATTCCAGAATTCTACTGGATCATTTTTACTAATAGTTTGAAATATAAAAGGTAATACTCATTAGTTTCAATGCACATATAAAACAATTATTATAAATGTAGAAAGTGTTGTCATTTCAGCACTTTCTACATTTATAATAATTGTTTTGCACTGAACGAGTGAGTTATCACCTTTACATTTCAAACTGTTGGTAAAGATAATCCAGTAGAATTCTGGCATTGTTACAGTACAAAATCCCATTCAAGCCAAAGTATTTCAGTAAGAAACTGTTATACTTTTAACTTTATCAAAAGAAGTAAAATACTCTTTAATTAATGGTGATCATTCTTTACATACTGATAACTGCACTTTTATCTCTAGTTGCACCCTCCCAGTTGATATTTTTGGTTATAACCGGGAGGTTGTAATCCCACACCAGTCAATAAAGCGCAGCCACAGGAAGCTAATTTATTTATTTATTTTTAACTCTTTGGTAACCAGATAAGGCCCACTAACCAGAGGTGCCTGTTTTCAGGGGTGACCCGGCAGCACTAGGGAGGTCAAGTGACTTGCTCAGAGTCACACAGTATGCAAGTAGAGGTTGTGGGAATCAAACCCACGCCTGTCCGCTGGATGTACCAAGCTCATTCACAGCTCATTACTGTAACCTCTAGGCTATACTGCCAGCCCCAAACTGGCATGTAGTTTCTCTGTGCGTGAGCTGAAATCTTGCCAAATTTGGCATCTCTGTTAACGAGCACCAGTACTGGCACTCAAACTTTGCCTAACACTGTTAAGGCAAGTTTTAATAATGTTGTCTACGTGTTTTTGCAATTAATAAACAAGTAATTGTGTCCTATTTTTTTTTATTTTCAAGTCAGATTGGATAGAAAAAGCATAATATTTTCAGGATCATAACACATGCTAAGATTGTTTTACTGTCTTTGTCCAGGAAAGGCACACTAAGCGACAGCTTGTTCCTGGGTGTGTTTTGAGGGCACAGGGAGGTTAAGTGAATTGCTCTGGTTACACAATGTACAAGTACAGCATGTTGGAATCACAACCCATTCTGCTGAATGAATGAAACTTGTTCACAGCTCTTAAGGTTATACTGCCAACTAATAATAAAAAAAAAAAAATACACATTTCAACGCTGGCCCCATGATGCCAGGCCAATAGGTACGGAGGCACAATTGCATCTTCAAGACCCGAGTTCACTTTCAAAACTGAAAGAGAAAAGGCTATTAAAGAGGTAATGGAAAAAGACAGACGTTGGTGCTGTGGCAGCACCAGAAATCTGTACTGACATGAACACAGCCAGAGTTAGATATCCTGATATGGGGGCCCCAATATCTATTGGCAACACACAGCCAGCCCAGCTTCGATTTGTGTAGTTTTTGATGATCAGCTGGTAGTATAGCCTAAAGGTTAAAGCAATCCTGAAGATGCATTATTTTCACTAACAGTTTGAAATGTAAAGGTGATAACTCACCAGTCACAATGCACATGCAAAGCAATTATTTGTAGAAAGTGTTGTAATAACACCTTAAAACGCACCTAATAAAAACAGATGCTTTCCTATTTAACCCACAGTCAAAGGAGAGCCAAGACCCTCTGTGACATTTCCTGTCAGGAGCCTAAAACAGATGGTTGCCCCAGCCCTTAATTACAGGCTGATTTACATAGCAATAACTCTGGACTGCAAATACTCACAGGTAAACACAATGACTCACTCAACTTAGCTTTCTATGGGCTTTCAGACATTAAGAAATCCGGTAGATGACAGTTCCAATTTAATACCATGACCCCTTGTTCTACAGCACCTTTTCTCTGAAACACATCTCCCTCCTGTACCTTATTAACCCTCAAGAGGTATCTAAAGGTCTCCATAATATCCTCACACTCCTCTCCTCCAGGGTGTACATTGTGAACTCTTTTGGTCTCTCCTCATGGGGCTTCTGATGCAGACCTTGCACTATTTTGGCAGCCCTTACCTCTCTTCTTGCCGCCTTCTCCTTTTTCCAATTGTTACCCCTTCTACACCTTTCTCCTTTGATTGCTCTCCCCCACCTATCTTCCTTTGTTAACCTTCTGCATGCTGGTGGGACTCTCTCCTCATGGGATCTCCCTACTCTCTATCTCAGCTTATGGTGGTCCACTTTCTGTTTCCCCTATTTCTTCCATTACCCCCGGCTACTTTAAATGTCCATCAAAGTAACATGTGAATCATCCACTGAGAACTACGATTGCCTCCTGGATGAAAGCAGGCCATCACCTCAATATAGGTTCTTATCCTTCCAGGTTAGTCCACAGTCCACAATGTAGCCGTACCTCTCCTCTCTGCACCAGTCCTTCTACCATTACTTCAGGGGCTTGGTGTGGAGTTCCCTCTCCTTTTCTATGTAGTGCAACACACTCTCGACACTCACATTTTTAACACATGGGAAACATAGGATCAACCAGATAAATGATAAACGTTTAGCAAAAATGAAATTTACACACAGAGCTGACTACGTCAATTCATCTTTAAGTTTAATCCCATGAAACTCTCTTATCAGGTTAATGCATTAGCAGCCATAGTGGCTCTGACCAGAGTTTGCTTCTAGTATCCTTAGCACACTGTCCATGTAATTAGCAAAACTGACTCATATGCCCCCCACATGCTCAATGCATACAATCCCCAAACCTGAACTTTTTTCTTTTTGTATCATCTACCTATACAGCAACAGTCCCTCTGTCCTTGCATTGCATGGTTTGCTTCCTGTAACTGTGTTAGGCTACCAGAAATGCATGCATTTCTTTACTTTTTGACTTGTACCAAATTCCCAACAGAATAGCAGTGCTAGGATTAACGTCCATTCCTCGTTATAAAGGGGACTGCCAGTAAAAACAATATCCTAAGAAAACACATAAGAAGACTGCCCTTGGGACTGTGGTGCAATGATACTTCCAGAACTCAAAAATTCTTCTCTCTTAGGAAGCCCTTGTCTAAGTTTTTTGACCAATATATAAAACCCTTTTGTAATCAACCTATCACCTGATGTGAGGAACACTGGAGATATTTCATGCACCCCTAGTGACAGCCGCAACAAGCAGGATTATTTAGTGACATTCAACAGACGTTGTCATGGTGAGCTTTCCCCAAGTCACAGAAAAGATATTGAGCCTCCCCCAAATATTGAAATAATAATGGGCGTCCCCATAAAAAATAGCATACTCTGCTCAGTTCATCAAGAATAAAGTGAAAATCCTTTGAGTAGCTGGCTCTCATTTTATCCAGTTTATTGTAACTCCCCATTGTAACCCCCAACCACTTCAGCAGGCCAGCCTATTTCTTCTGCTATTTTGACTCTCAAACTATTGTTACCTATTGATGCAATACCTTCATGGGTCAGGCTGTATTTTCTGTCTGTTTCCCCTCTATCTAGAACAAACTTCCTACCCACCTCTGCCTCTCCTTTCTTTAAAAAAATGGCAGACAAGCCTGATGAGCAACATGCCTCCTTTTGTCTGAAGGATCCTATATTTCCCTATATTAACCCTACTTTGAAGCAACTTTTCAAGGATCCTTTTGCTCCCTCCAGCTTTTACTCCTAAGTACCTCTCTGCTTAACCCCTGTACTTGGGCTGTTCTGCCTCCACTCTAATTGGTCAATTGTTGCCTCTCATTTATTTATTTATTTAAGAGATTTACCAAGAAGGCATACTGAGCGGAGTATCGCTAGATTCCAGATGCGCCCTTGGGGTAGGGGGTTACAAGGGTGAAGTAAAGAGAGAACAGTTCAATACATATGTGACAAGGTTATGGCAGACAGTGGTACAGTAGTAACTAAAAATACAACAATAATATAGTGAGAACGATTGTGTCTGCAAGTGGGTAAGGCATACAGCTTACAACAGAATAGGATTAGCAATACGCATTTTAAATAGCACTATGTGAACAGTCTCATCATTTGTTTATTCTTCCTATTTTTCATTTATTTATTTAAGATTAGGATTAACACCTCGGAGCCGGGGGCTCTTTTACAAATGTTCCAAGTCAGTTTAACACAGGACAATACATACGGTACAGGCAAGTTCACATGAATAACAAGCCAGTAATAAACGGACATCCAGATAATTTGTCAGTTACAAAGTGCAAGTGGCATACAGCAGCATGACAATAGGTGGGGCACAAAGCGTGTTAAGTGCAGTACATAGCTTAATTAAGAACACGTGAAATACATAAGTACAGGGCAGACAGAAGCAAAATATTGCTGTATAGTCTGTGGTGCAATGCTTGTTTAGGTAGTCATGTGTTAAATAGGTGCTAGTTAAATAATTTGTTGCAATGAGATACCTTTATCCTCTCACTGCATTGTCTCTCCTTCCCTGCTTCTTTATCCATCCTTCTCTTTTATGTTCCCTCTTTTCATGTTTCCCTTTTTCCTTTCTTCCCCTTTTCCCAGCTTTCTTTCTTTTCTCCCTTTTCCTTTCACCCCCAGCATCCTATAGGGTAATATTCAGCTACTAGTGTGTAATGTGCGGTTTCAGGAGGGTAGCGCAGGATTACCAATAGCCTGCAAATACAGAGCGGTGGTTTTGTTGATTGGGGCCAAAGGTGTATTATTCCTTGGGCCTCCTGTATACACTGTACATGTAATATAGCACTGCTATCAAAACCAGGGTAACGGCAATAAAGGATGGTGGTGAGAGGCAATTGTGGAGGATTTTATAAAAACAAATTAGGCTGATGGCTACAAATGTAGGGTGGTGGTAAAAAAATATAGGGCGATGGCTCACTGTGCTATAATAATGAATGGGGAACACTGGTAGCATATTTGCAGTTTCATGGTTTTGTATCTAATAATAGACTATTTTTTATATTGTTTAGAATGTGACGGATGAAATGACGAACTAACAGTGGATGTCACTGGAATATATGCTAGAAATATGAAGAATAAGTGTTAAATATCAAATGCATTAACTTCGTCCATTTGCATATGTTGTTTTTAATATCTTCGCTTGTTTGCAGGTTTTCACCTTATACACTTACATAAATAACTCCTCATGCTGCCTCTATGTATATAGTGATTGCCAAATTAATTTAAAAGTCATCAACTCAGCATTGCAAATATAAGGAAGGACACTAAATTGGGGTGGGTACCCTTGAAAATATGTCACGGTGAAGGCGCAAAATGTTGGGGCTCTGCTGAATGCCCTAGTTAGTTTGCCTGAATGATCTGTATATGGCTGCACCTTCACTTCACTCAATAAAGGAGCATTTCACAATAAAATATTTTTACAGCATTAGTCTGGTGTTACACATGGGTGCAGGGGCTCAGATTTCGGAGGTACTTTTTAAAAGCATTTTGTGGCAGTACTACTGCTCGTTTTCAAGTCTAACATGTCGAGACTGATTCCGTATTAGGAAAGCTTTTGCACAAACTAATTTGTCCGTTATGTTTACTAAAAAATCCATATCGGGAGAGCGCTTGGTGGCAGATGCGTGTCCTGAGTGAACAGCTGCTTCCGGTGAGTGCCATATTTCAGCCGGGACACTCCTAAATCGAAATATTATCACATTTAAAAAATGAGGCAAACTGGTGGCTTTTGCAATATATAGGGGCACTCTACTGAAACCGTTGTTTAACGGTGTGCCTAGAGGCACAAGGCTCACATTTCACACAGAATGGAGGGGAAAAGCTGACAGTGTCCCTTTAATGTTAATTATAGTATTTCATATTTGTGACTTATTATATTTCCCTGTACTTTCTATAATACTATACTTTTATAGTATTTGTGTTTTTGTTTTCCTTCCCCCTTATTCTTCCTTTATAAATCCTTTTTTTTTTGTCTACCCCTTTCCCTTGTTCATTAATTAATATGCCACTTAAATGTGGTTGGTTTATTATATTGGCACTTTGATCAGTAAGCACTATAATTAATTCACTGATGAGTGCAGTTTTATGGGTCACATGGCAATGAATATTGTCTTTCTAAGAGTGGTGTTATGTGTACTGTCCTTAGCCTTTCAGAAAGGATTGTGGTCAGTCCAAAACATGTCAGGTCAGGACATGTTTGTCTACAGTGGAATAAAGATGCAAAAATGTGGAAATAAGCACCATGTGTGGTAATTTTTTGAGCGCCCCTCTTTATGGGTTTGACGAGTGCCTGAACCTTTATTTTTTATCTTGTTTGGTTCTAGTGCATCGCTTCCTAGTGCACACACATTCCGTACCCAGGTATTAGGAAATGCAGACAAAGTTAACGATTAAAATTACTGCCAGCCAGCAAATGAGACTTGAGGATATTTTTGAAAGAGTCTGCAGAAGGACTGCTTTAACACCTCTAACTGTAGGCTATTCCAGAGGGATGGTGCAGAAACAGCAAAAGATCTGTCACCTGTGTGTGTCCAGGTCCTTGGGACCTCAAGTAGTGGGCATGCTGAGGACCTAAAGTGCCTTCTTCTAGGCTTTGGCCTACAGGATACCAAGGAAACTGGGAGGGAGAGCAATTTTAGTTAGCTTATTGGCTAGGCAGCGGATGGGATAGGCTAATTTTGCCTCAAGGGAGGGCCACTTATAATTGAGAGTACATTGCAGTGATGGTCTCTGGGCCGTACAGCTGCCTCAAAAACGTATATGAAAAAAACAGGAGTATGTCCCTTACAATTCATTTGCAGCAGAGTTATTTGGAATCTGATGTCATAATGCCCTGCCTCTGACATCACTGCAGTAATGTGTGATGTCACAAGCAGGGTGTTATCACCTCGGCTCCAGACCTGGACTTGGCTGTAAGTGAACTATATAGGACAAACATACGGTTTTAATGCAGATGTCCTTAATAAATGAAAGAATGACTCAAAACTGTTTGAAAAATTTTTAACTGACTGCAGCTAATGCAAACTCTGTTTTTGCGGTGTCTGTGCACCTCTTTAATGTTGTAGGCTCAACACAGTTCCAGCACTGCACACTAACGCGCAACAGCTTTTGATGTATCCACACTTTGTTACTGTGCATGGATTTCCAAGATGCATGTGGACTACGTGCAGAACACATGAAGGAATATTTGGAAGCCAGTGCTGGCAGCTAGACTATTAAAAAAGAACCTTTTCTGCTTTTTTGAAAACCTGAAAACAAATAAGATGATGCTCCCTTATTTCCATGGGTGCTCCTCTGCGGTACTGTTTTTATTTTATTTTATTTTTTTTTAAATACCTCCCAAAGGAAGAGAAGATATCATAAACTGCTCCTCAGGGGCTAGCCACATGATTCCTTTCCACTTACCAATTGCTGGCCATGCGCCCTCGCTCTGATTTATGTATATGGAGAGTGTGGGGGCACACTCCATTCAAGTCTATGGAGTCTGATTCGTAAACACTATATTGTTAGTTGAAACCTGGCTCTGATTTTACCAAATGACCACTTAGACAAAAACTGTTTAAATCCATGGGCCCAGGTCTGCTATAAGGATCTCTAAAGAGCATCTCTCATGATGGTCCAAAAAGTCACAGCTTATAGTCATTATATGCAGTACTAGACTTGAAAGGGTGTGTGCATTTGTTATTTTTGGCCAAGGTTTACTCTGCCTTCCATAATCTGGATTGGTTTTTGTGCCCTGCTTTATTCCTGTAGCACTTGCCTTTGCTTTTCAGCTGCTGGCTCCCAATTACATTACAGTAGGGCAGAGGAGTGACTCACACTGTGCAGTCACAGCAGTTTTGCAAGGGAAAACTACCAGTACTCCGTGTACATACTTTGTTCCCCTTTCCCAAAGACACCCTGTTAGCAGTGAATTCTCCATCTTCTCTCACTCCCCATGCTTTGTTACAGAAGTAGAAGTCAGTTAAAAAAAAAAAAAAAACACACACACAAAAAAAAAACAGAGAACATACTGATAAGGCATATGGATTTCAGCATAATGCACTGCTAACAGGGTGTCCTGGTGAAGAGGGCTTGCGTTATGTACACCTAGTAATGTAGTTTCCCCTTGCAAAACATAGAAACACAGACTTTGACGACAGATAAGGACCACTTGGCCCACCCAGTTTGCCTATTTCCCTACCTATTGGATAAGCTGCAGATTCTAGTTAACCAACAGCCTACTTTCTGCAACCCCCCACTATAATTGCCTTGTGTCTGTCCCATGCATGTTTGAATTTCCCCACTGTTTTAGACCCAACAACCTCTCTCAGGAAGGCTGTTCCATGTATCCACCACTCTCTCTGTGAAAAAAATTTTCCTCACATTACCCCTGAGCCGTCCCCCCCTCGATCTTTAAATTGTGCCCCCTTGTTCTTACACATCTCTTTCTGAAAGATGCTACCCTCCTGGACTTTGTTGATTCCCTTCAGGTACTTGAACATTTCTATCATGTCCCCCCTGTCCCTCCTTTCATCAAGAGTATACATATTAAGCTCTCTCAGTCTCTCTTCATATGGTTTCTGCTCTGGACCCTGCACCATTTTAGTTGCCCTCCTCTGGACTGCTTCCATCCTGTCTATGTCCTTGCATAGATGAGGTCTCCAAAGCTGCACACAGTACTCCAGATGGGATCTCACCATCTGTCTGTATAGAGGGATAACCACTTTCCTTTTTCTACTTGTGATGCCGCTTCCTATGCATCCCAGTATCCCCCTGGCTCTCCTTACCGACTTTTCACATTGCTTACCCACCTTCAGGTCATCTGATATGACTACCCCCAGGTCCCTTTCCATTTTTGTTGTTGTTAGTACCTCCTGCTATTGTGTACTTTTCTCCTGGGTTTTGTTTCCCAGGTGCATTACTTTGCACTTTTGCATTGAATCTAAGTTGCCATATGTCTGACCATTCCTCCAACCTTGTCAAGACCCTTCTCTTCTTTTCTACCCCCTCTTGTGTATCAACTCTGTTACAGATCTTTGTGACATCTGCAAAGAGGCATACCTTTCCCTCCAGATCCTCTGCAATGTCACCAATGAAGATGTTAAAGAGGACTGGACCCAGTACTGAGCCCTGAGGTACTCCACTAGTAACCCCCCTTTCTTCGGAATGTGTTCCATTCACTATTACCTTCTGTGTCCTGTTGTGCAGCCAGTTTGCTACCCAGGCTACCACCCTGGGACCCACTCCCAGGCTGGCTAACTTGATTATTAATCTTTTGTGCGGGACTGTGTCAAATGCCTTGCTAAAGTCTAGGTAGGTCATATCCACTGCACCTCCCTGGTCTATTACTTTGGTCACCCAGTCACAGAAATCAATTAGATTCATCTGACATGACCTTCCTGCTGTAAATCCATGCTGCTTTGGGTCCTGTTCCCTGCTGGCCTCGAGGTACTCAACAATTCTTTCTTTCAGAAGTGATTCTATCATTTTCCCTACCACTGAGGTCAAACTTACAGGTCTGTAGTTTCTTGCTTCTGCCTTGCTCCCACTTTTGTGAAGGGGAATCACATCTGCCCTCCTCCAGTCCTCAGGTACCACCCCATCCTGCCATGATTTGTTAAAAAGCGTGGTCAGTGGTGTCACTAGGTCCTCCCTTAGTTCTTTTAGGATTCTGGGGTGAATCCTGTCAGGCCCCATTGCTTTGTCCACCTTGAGTTTTAGGAGTTCTTTCAGACTCTTTCTTCTGTGAATGGACTGGTGTCAACCCCCCTACCCAGAGTGTTTCTATTGTCTGGTTTAGGTAACTCCTCCTCATCTTCTTTTGTGAATACTGAGCAAAAGTATTCATTCAGTATCTCTGCCTTTTCACTGTCTCCCTCTGCCCACCTCCCTTCTCCTTTATTAATCTTCACTATCCCTCCCTTAACCTTTCTATGCTCCCCAATGTACCTATAAAAGGTTTTATCCCGCTTCTTAACTGAGTTGGCTATTTTTTCCTCGGTTTGGGCCTTTGCTAGTCTGACTACCTTCCCCACTTCTTTCTGCTTTAATTGATACAGTTCCCTGTCATGCTCCTTCTGTGATTCCTTATACTTTTTGAATGCAGCCTTTTTCTCCTTAACCTTCCCTGCCACCTCTTTTGAGAATCATAGTGTTTTTTTACTCGCTTTGTTTTCTTTGTTTCACACAAAGGCTTGTTGCCTCTATGATGGCAGTTTTGATTTTTCTCCATTGTTCTTCCACCCCTCCTTTTTGTTCATTTGCTAGTGCATTCTTCAGGTAAAACTGCTGCACCTTCACTGTACTGCAGTGCGAGTCACTCCTCTGCCATATAGTAATGTCAGTAATATAGCTCTGGGTCCACAGAAACACTAGGCTTGCTACAGAAGCTCTGGTACACCCTGCAATTTTTAGCAACTTAGAATACAAAAACTGTAGAGGACAGTAATGAAATGCAATTTCAGAATCAGTGCAAGAAGGGGTAATTTATGCATGAAAGTCAAAAGGATTGGGAAGGTGCTGACAGCAACTCTATCTTCTCTCAGTCACCATGTTTTGTTACAGAGGCAGAAGTAAGTCAAATGTACAAAAAAAACATACTGACAAGGCATTTGGATTTTGGCATAATGCATTACTAACAGGGTGTCTCGGGGGGAAAAGGAACACAGTATGTACATTAAGTATAAAGGGGAGGGGGTTGGGCAGCTGCAAACTAGGGGTGCTAGCTGCACACTCTGGTAGACTGGGTGGTCAGTTTCTGCTGACACATTTGTATGTTCATATGAGTACTGGCAGTTTTCCCTTGCAAAACTGCTGTGACTGCACTGTACTGCACAGTGCAAGTCACTCCTCTGTCCTATAGTGATGTCAGCAGTACCGCCCTGGGTCCACAGCAACACCAGGCTTGGTATAGAAGCTCTGATGCTCCCTGCAGTTTTAAGCAACTAACTGCAGAGGACAGTAATGAAATACAATTCCAGAATCAATGCAAGAAGGGGTAATTTATGCATGGAAGTCAAAAGGACTGGGAAAAATTCTCTTTAAGGATCTATTCAACTGTTCTGAGAGACAGGAGAAGGGCCAGAGGATTAGAAGACAGCAAATGTGGTCCCCCTATATAAAAGTGGGAGTCGGGAAGAGCCAGAAAACTACAGCTCCTTCAGTCTGATAGCTATAGAGGGATAACTCTTGGATTTTATAATTAAGTAAAGGATAGTGGAATTCTGGAAGCTAATGGCCTACAATATTCCAAACAGCACAGATTTACCAAGGGAAGGTACAGCCAAAGAGAGCTAATTTAATTCTCTGATTGGGTGAGAGGTGCCATGCATGCAAGTCAAGTAGCTGATGCCTTATATTCAGATTTCAGAAAAGCATTTGAATCTCCCACACAGGAGAGTGATAAAGATGTTGGGTGACCTGGGAGTTGAGGACAGGATTAATGGATGAGTAAAAAATGGCTGTGTGGGAGGACCCAGATGGTGGATGGTCATAAATGGAGAACCTTCTGAGGAAAAGGAAGTCACAAGTGGCAGCGCCAGGGATCAGTTCTAGGATAGGTTCTCTTTAATATACAGTATGTACTGCATTAAATTTGTAGAGTAGGGTTCAGGGAAAGATATTCCTCTTCACAGATGACACCAAGATCTGGGGGAAGAGTGGACACTGAGGAGAAGATAAGGGTCATGAAGAAATCTGGGGGAGGTGATTGAGGGTGAGGCAGCTGAAATTTAACATGCAAAAGTACAAATGAATGCACAAAGGGCAAAGATCCAGAGAACAGAGTATGACTGGGGTGGCAGTGGATAGCACATTAGAGGAAAGAGATCTGGAGAGTTAATAATGGATAACATGAAGGCATTAGCAGAATGTAGTAGGGCTATGAACAAGGCAAATCGGATGCTAGGTGCATAGGAAAAGGGCCCACTAGCAGAATGAGGAAGGTGCTACAAACTCTGTATAGATCCGTGAATCGCTTCCACCTGCAGTAATGTGTATAGCTCTGGAGCTCACACTTAGAAAGAAAAGGGACAAGCTGGAGGCAGTGAAGAGACAAGCCTCCAAAATGACATTTGGGCAACAGGCTCCATCCTAACAGAAGCGCTTGGAGAATGTCAACATGTTCACACTGGAGGACAGAAGAAAGCTGGGCAAAATGACTCAGATGTTCAGTACCTCTGTGGAATAAACATGGTAGACAACAGGCAACTATTTGCAATGAGTGGTACCAATGATACCAGGGCCAACTCCCTGAAACTGATGTGGGGGGAGGGTCTTGAAGGATGCCAAAGTATATCTGTGTTACAGAAACATCAAATTTGTTGGGAGAAAAGGACTGCTTGGCCCACCCAGTCTGCCCCAAAAGTGTGGTGACAGACTAGAACCAGCTCCTAGAGAAGGTCATTGGGGCTAAAACAGTCGGAAGGTTCAAAAGGGGATGCAGCAAGAACACAGCATAGTGCATAAGGGGGCAGACCTGAGGGGGAGGGGCAAGAAAATGACATGGTCTCAAAAACCAGACTGGCTTGGGTAGACTGGATGGGCTACTAGGCCATTATCTGCCATCATTTTCTATGTGTTTATGTGCTTATAGCTCAGTGTTGCCAAAATGTTTTTGCTCTGGTGTGTCCTTCACACTGCTTTATCTGCAGCACAGCAGGTGCTGTACCAAACATAAAGTGATGCAACAGTACAAGAGAAAACAGGCCTAATGTAGTGAGCCATGGTGCTCAGTGTAATGAAGCTGTTTTTATTTCAAATAACTGTATTGAGAAACAGGATAGTAATGAAAGGATGCTCTCAGATCAGAGGTTACAAATCACAAGGGATGGATGTGTTTTTTTTTTTTCTCATTTTTTTTTTTTTTTTAACGCCCTCTCCCCCCTTCCCACACAGAGTGGGGAGAGTGGGCGGGGGTGACAGATGGGGTAATAACTGAGGCAGGGTATTGGGGGCTCTGAGGGTAGATAAGGCACTAGGACCAGATAGCATACATCCCTGGGAACTGGCAGAGGTACTGGCAGGACCACTGGCAGACATATTCAATACCTCCCATGACACAGTGTGCATGCCACAGGACTGGAGGATAGCCAACGTGGTGCCCCTCCACAAAAGTGGCTCCAAGGATGAACCAGGCAATTACAGACCTGTAAGCCTGACATCCATGGTGGGAAAGCTGATGGAGACAGTCCTGAAGGAGAGGCTGGTAAATGTTCTGGAGGATAATGGACTCCAAGACAGTTATCAGCATGGGTTTGTTGTGGGATGGTCCTGTCAGACTAACCTAGTTGTGTACTATGACTGGGTAACGAGGGAACTGAACAAAGATCATGTGGTGGATTTCATATTTTTGGACTTCAGCAAGGCTTTTGATTCAGTGCCACATGGGAGGTTGGGGGAGTAAAATTGAGGTATGCAGGGTTTGAGACTAAGATGGTTAACTGGATTGAAAATTGGCTTGAGGGAAGACAGCAGAGGGTAGCGGTAGTGCTGGTAGGGCTCTCATCTCCAAGGGCAGTGACAAGCAGGGTGCCGTAGAGATCGGTCCTGCAGCCGGTGTTGTTTGGGATATTCATAGCGGACATCTCACATGGCATTAGGAATAAGATCAGCCTCTTTGCTGATGATACCAAGTTGGGGGTGGTGGTGAGCGACACAGAGGGATGGCAGGGACTGCAGAATGACCTGACTAAACTGGAGGAGTGATTGGAAAAGTGACAGCTGGGGTTCAATGTAAAAGTGCAAGGTGATGCACTTTGGAGCAAAGAACCCGGGGAGGAGCTATTAGCTAGGTGGAGTACCACAAGGTACCACCAAGGAGGAAAAAGATCTAGGGGTGGTTGTAACTGGAAAAATTAACAACTCGGGGCAGTACAGGAAGGTGGAAGCAAAGGCCAACAGAATGCTGGGGCATACTGTGAGAGGAATCTCCTCCAGGAACAAGGAGGTGATCCTGCCTCTCTACAGGTCACTGGTCAGACCACACCCCTGAGTACTCCTTGCAGTACTGGTGCCCATATCTAAAGGAGGATATCAGACTACTGGAAAGGGTACAGTGCAGAGCAACTAAGATGATCCAGGGACTGGGGGAAAAGGCCATACGAGAAGAGGCTGCATCAGTTGAATATGAACTCCCTGAAGGAGAGGAGAGATCGGGGGATATGATCCATCATTGAGACCTTCAAGTACTTAAATGGGATTAACAAGACAGGAAACAGAAGGATATTTAAGTTAAGGGAGGGACACGAGGTCATGGTCTTAGACTGAAGGGGGAAGATAGGAGGGAAATGAGGAGACACTCATGGAGAGGGTTGTGGCGGAATGGAACTCTGCCAGAGGAGGTGGTATCCTGCAAGACAATGGGGGGATTCAAAAGGGGATGAGACAGGGTGGGGGGGGAGTTATTGTGAAGGGGGGGAAGGGCAGCTGCAAGGTAGCAGTACTAGCTGCAGATTTGAGCAGACCTGATAGACCATGTGGCCCGTTTCTGCTGGCAAATTTCATATGTTCATATGATTCCCTCGACTGCTGCCCACTTGTTTTTGAAATTTTGGTATACTAGCCAAGGCAATATAACCTCCTGATGATTTCATATAAATCATGTGGGGGATATCACACCTGGATGTCTTTGTACACAGTTCAATATTCTCCTCCCACCCACCATGACTGGCACATTACCTGTTTCATGCCTCTGCATGGCCTGTCCCTTCGCAGCCCACTAACCCTTGACATCTTCTAAAGAGAGTGCACAGAACCCCATCCCACTATGGCCTCCTCATGCTCCGAACTACTCCATCCACTGCCCCAACATCCCCTCCCTTTACAGGTATCCAACACTCCTCTCTCTACGGTCATTTGGGACCAAGTTCCCTGACACACATCCTCCCTGCATGGTCTCCTTAGAAACCCCAACTTGGACCCCTGACAGACAGAGACAGAGACAGAGACAGACACACACACACACACACACACACACACACACTCCTCTCCTTCTATGGGTCCAGACACTAACTCCTCCCTCCAAAGCCACTGACATTATCCCTGCTCCTTCCACAGCCATTCAACACAAGTACGATCTTTCCTCCACACCCCTTCCAGACATAGAAACATAGAATTGACGGCAGATAAGGACTGCTTGGCCAACCCAGTCTGCCCATTTCTCTGCCTACTGGATAAGCTGCAGATCCTAGTTAACCAGCAGCCTACTTCTTCCTACCCCCATACCCTAGAATTGCCTTTGACTGTCCCATGCATGCTTGAATTTCACCACTGTTTTGACTCACGACCTCCTCGGAAGGCCGTTCCACGCATCCACAACCCTCTGTGAAAAATACTTCCTTAAATTACCTCTGAGCCGCCCTCCATCTTCAAAATTGTGCCCCTTGTTCTTGCACACTTTTTTGAAAGATGCAACCCTCTTGACTTTGTTGATTCCCTTGAGGTACTTGAAAGTTTCTATCATGTCCCCCCTCTCCCTCCTTTCCTCGAGGCTATAAATATTAAGCTCCTTTAGTCTCTCTTCATGTGTCTTCCGCTGCAGACCCTGCACCATTTTAGTTGCCCTCCTCTGGACAGCTTCCATCCTGTCTATGTCTTTGCGAAGACTGGGTCTCCAGAACTGCACGCAGTACTCCAGATGGGGTCTGACCAGCTGTCTGTACAGAGGGATAATAACTTCCTGTCTTCTACTGGTGATGCCTCTCCCTATGCATCCCAATATCCCCCCAGCCCTCATTGCTGCCCTCTCACATTGCTTGCCCACCTTTAGGTCATCTGATATGACTACCCCCAGGTCCCTTTCCATTTTTGTTGTTGTTAGTATCTCACCCCCCATTGTGTACTCTTCCCCTGGGTTTTTGTTTCGCAGGTGCATTACCTTGCACTTCTTAGCATTGAATCTAACCTGTCATACATTTGACCATTCCTCTAACCTTGCCAAGTTCCTTTTCATCCTTTCCACCCCACCTTGTGCATCAACTCTGTTGCAGATCTTTGTGTCATCTGCAAAGAGACATACTTTTCCTTCCAGTCCCTCTGCAATGTCTCTTATAAAGACATTGAAGAGGACTGGTCCTAATACTGAACCCTGCGGTACCCCACTAGTAACCCCCCTTTCATCAGAGTGGACTCCATTTACTACTACTCTCAGTGTCCTATTTTCCAGCCAATTTTTTAACTAGGCTGTCATCTTGGGACCCACTCCCAGGCTAGCTAACTTGTATATTAATCTTTTGTGTGGGACTGTGTCAAATGCCTTGCTAAAGTCTAGGTAGGCCATGTCCACAGCCCCTCCCTGATCTACTACTTTGGTCACCCAGTCAAAGAAATCTATCAGATTTGTCTGGCATGCCCTTCCTGCTGTGAATCCATGCTGCCTTGGGTCCTGTGCCCCTCTAACCTCTCCTTCCACTGCCCTCGACAGTACCCATCCAGCACTCAACAGCCCCTCATACAAACCCCCCACCCCCCTCCCCAACTGTTTAACCAGGAGAGACACACCAAGCTGAAAATATGTTTACAGGTGCAAACTGGGAGCACAGGGAAGTGAAGAGACTTGCTCAGGGTCGTACAGTACGCAAGTGGAGGCTGTGGGATTCAAACCCAGGTCTCCAGATTTGCAGTTCAGAGCCTTAAACCACTGTGCTATACTGCCTACCTTCCTCCACTGTCCTCCAAACACCCCTGCTTTATCCAGAGTTCCCCAAACACCCTCACTCTATCCACAACCCTCCCACCAACACCCTTGCTCCCTTCACATAGAAACAGACTGACGGCAGATAAGGACCGCTTGTCCCACCTAGTCTGCCAATTTCCCTACCTAGATGATAAGCTGCAGATCCTATTTAACCAACAGCCTATTTCTTCCTACCCCCCACAAAAATTGCCTTATGTATGTCCCATGCATTCTTGAATTCTCCCACAGTTTTAGACCCCACAACCTCCTCAGGAAGGCTGTTCCATGCGTCCACCACTCTCTCTGTGAAAAGACACTTCCTCACATTGCCCCAGAGCTGTCCCCCCCTCTATGTTCAAATTGTGTCCACTTGTTCTTGCACATCTCTTTTTCTGAAAGATGCTACTCTCTTGGACTTTGTCAATTCCACTGAGGTACTTAAAAGTTTCTATCATGCCCCCTCCTTCTTTCCTCAAGGGTATACATATTAAGCCCTTAGTCTGTCCCATTGGCTTTCTGCAGACCCTGTGCCATTTTAGTTGCCTCCTCTGAACTGCCTCCATTCTGTCTATGTCCTTGGAGATGGGGTCACCAGAACTGGACGAAAGTACTCCAGATGGGGTCTCACCAACTATCTGTACAGGGGATAACTTCCTGTTTTCTGCTGATGATGCCCTCCCTATACATCCCAGCATTCCCCAGCCCTCCCTACCGCTTCTCACACTGCTTGCCAACCTTAAGGTCATGTGATATGATTACCCCGGTGTCCCTTTCCATTTTTGTTGCTGTTCATACCCCCGTAATCTTCCCTGGGTTTTTGTTTCCCAGGATGCATTATTCTGCACTTCTTTGCATTGAATCCAAGCTGCCATACTTCTGACCATTCCTCCAACCTTGCCAAGTCCATTCTCATCCTTTCCACACCTCTTTGTGTACCAACCCTGTTGCAGATCTTTGTGTCATCTGCAAAGTGGCATACTTTTCCTTCCAGTCCCTCCGCAATGTCACTTATAAAGACACTGAAAAGGACTGGACCCAGTACTGAACCCTGTGGTACCCCACTAGTAACCCCTCCTTCTTCAGAGTGGACTCCATTTACAATTACATTCTGTATCCTGTTGTCCAGCCAATGTTTTACTCAGGCTACCACAGTTCCCCTCCACTCCCCCAACACCCTTGCTCCTCCCATGGTCATCCCTCAAACATCTCCCTCACCAAACACTACTTTTCTAGGCCCACTGCACAACTCCCTCAGTGGCCAAACTGGATACCTCCCTCTCTCCCTGTGGTTGACAAAACATGCTGCCTCCAGGCGGGTTGCCACTAGTCTGTATAGGATTTTGACAGCTTCAGTTGCAAAGCCAGCATGCCCCCCAAATTATGCTACCTTTCTTCATCTTTTTATTTTCCCCTTGAACTGCAGAGCAGGGTCAAGGACTACTTAAACTGCCATAGTAGCAATTTTCTGGAGCTAGAAGCCATATGTGTATGTTCAGCTCCTTTTGCCTCCTTTCCTGCCAACACTGTGCTCCTACTCCCGCCGAGGTGGTCCTGTCCGGGAGGGTTAAAGTAGGTGGTGTGTATATATGCCATGTGTGTGTGTGTGTGTGTGTGTGTGTGTATAACTTATTATTCATTGGGGCTAGATGGGTTGTCCAGCTGCATGAATGATGGCCAGCTGGGGAAGGCAGCCTGGTTCGGGGTCTTCAAGACTGATTCAGCATTAGGGAGTGTGGTCAGCCATGTGTGTGTGTGTGAGTGGCCGAGAGGGGGGAACCACAATTTGCAGATGTGCCTTTCCCCCATAGCCATATGTGCGGACTCCTGTACCCCTTCACTACAGTTGGTGATACTGCTCCCTAGTCACTGATCATTGCCCTTTTAATCATACTCTTCATTCCGCCCAGATAAAATAAAAAAAATATAAATAAAATTGTGGGCACTTTATCCGACTGTGGGATGCTACTGATATTTGTTCTTCAATTATGCACTGTAAAGGGTGGCAAACAGGGTATGGGTGACATCCGGACTGCTGGGCTGGACCCAATATGGTAAAAACTTGACAGATCAGCTGAATCGGATGCACGTTGCATGGTTCAGCTATTCTGGATGGACGAGTCAGTCCATTTTTTATT
Source organism: Neoceratodus forsteri (assembly GCA_016271365.2). NCBI lineage: Eukaryota > Metazoa > Chordata > Ceratodontiformes > Ceratodontidae > Neoceratodus > Neoceratodus forsteri. Next base: position 807,141,164 of record CM057451.1, on the reverse strand, counting down.
GTATTGGTCAATCTGGTTTGGATTTCATCCAATGTGAGGGTGTGGATGATGTCCAGACCAAGATCTGGACTCTACCTTTGACAGTTTTTGCCCAGTCCAGCTGCCAAGATATCACCCATACACATGCTAGATAATATTAGGAAAAGCCAGAACAAAATTGTAAAAACTAGACTGGTTTGTGTGACCAGAACAGCCGATCTGATTTTTACTGTTTTGGGTCCAGTCCAATGGTACGGATTTTACCAAATCCTGGACAAACATGATAGAAATGCAGACTTGTTACTGTTGTACAGATTGTTTATGCAAAGAAGACAAGCATTTGTCTATGCCAAATGTTTGCTTGCTGGCATTGGCATTGGTAGTGTAGAAGTTACAGAGCTGCATAATAGGAATGGCAGTGAAGTATTGAACTGAAGCCAACCCCACCACCACCCTGCAGAGAGCGACGGGCATTGGGGTGTGCCTTTGGGTCATCAGGCATAACGGCCATGCCATTTCACCACACCCTACCCTGCAGGCACTGACAAGTGTCACTGTGTGCCTTGGGGTCTTTGGTCTTTGCGCACCCCACTCCATCAGGAAATACGGTGAGATGGGTGCAGTATAGGAGAATGGGGTGAACTTTGGAGCCAAAGAGTCCAAGGCATACCTCGATGCCTCTCACTGGCTGCAGGGTGTGGAATGGTATGAGCATTACAGGCAAGAATTCCAAGTCACACCCCTAATGCCTGTCATTCTCTACAAGGTGGGGCATTATGGTTGGAAACATTAACACCTCAGGCATTCCATTGGTATTTCCACTCCAAATTTTCAACATTTTTTTTTGTGACCCCCACCTCATGAACAGTGGCAATATCAGTTTGTTAGCCGAAAGCTGCTTATGCACAGCGACTACAGCATTTAGCACCACAGGTGCAAAAACACATTCGAACAGGATGTGAAAAATGACAGCTGTACTGTTCATGGGGTAAAAATGGCAATGATGTAAATCTGCAGTAAAAACATAAAAAAAAAAACTGGTGAAGTCACAAGCGTGCAGAGAAACTGTGCAACGCACACCCGTAATGTAATTAGTTTGGGGATTTTTTTTAACAGTAGATTGTCAACACAGGCATTTTAGGACCTCCGATTATGAACAGTGTCACTGTGATTTTCTTTATCTGTCCCGAACAATGATTTCCCACAGTGACCACGCATCTCTGCGCTGAAAGTGTGAAAACACATTTCGGCCATGTTGTGAAAAATGACAGCTGTACTGTTCATTAGGAAGTATGGAAAAATGCCACTGGTGAAAATCTGGACTGGAAATATTACAAAGTCGTGAACTTGGGAGGGTGCGTGGAAACTGCACAATGCTCACTCGTAACAGTCATTTTATAGACTTTTGTCACCAAATTTTCAACATAGCCATTTTAAGACCTCTGCTCATGAACAGTGTCACTGTGATTTTCTTAATGTGTCCCATACATTGATTTCGCACACCGACTAGGCCACTGTGTGCTACATGGGCGGAAACACGTTTTGGGCAAGATGTGAAAAATGACAGCTGTAGTGCTCATAAGGAAGTGTAATAAAATGGCAATGTTGAAAATCTGGAGTGAAAATACTGAAAATTCGCAAACTTTTGAGCAAGCATATGAACTGCACAATGCACTCTCGTAAAACAGTGATTTTTAGGAATTTTTCCACCAAATTTTCAACATAGGCTCTTGAGAGCCCACCTTATGAACAGTGGCAGTGTTGTTGCACTCTGTCCCAAAAGATGATTTCAACACAGTGGCTGTGAAATCACCTTTCGGGCTGATTAACGCCATGACAGTGAGAGCATTCATGAGAAGGGGTCCCAAAAAACCCATGTTGAAAATCTGGTGCAAAAATTCCAAAAAATGCCTGAGATATGCAGCAAAGTTGAAAAAACCCTATCTATCCCATTATACAGCTTACCGGCATTTCCTTAGTTCGCTGTTGGCTTTGAAGAGTGCAGAAGTGTTCCCGGTCCACCGAAGAGCATCACGCCAGAGTCCGGAGGTAAGTATGGGGTGGGGTTGAGCGGAGAGCCAGGGTGTGCAGAGGGTGGGCAGGGTGAACGTCGAGGGAACATTTTCTTGTTTGCAGGTTTTTTTTTTTTTTAAACAGGAAGATGACGCGGACGCTTGCCACGCTGGGTGGGCTCTCATGTGGCAGCTAGAAGGCTGTCTTGGGGCTGGAGCCGATGGAGATTGGGCACCCCTGTCGGCTATATCGGATTTGTGCCACGCTGGGGTGGCTCCCAACGTGACAGCTGTAAGGCTGTTTGGGGGTCTGGAGCTGATGGGGGATTGGGCACCCCGTTGCCCTCACGGATGTGTTGCCACCCTGGGGTGGGCACCCAGCGTGGCATCTGGAACTCTGTTTGGGGAGGCGACAGCACAGCGGCGAGTTAGGCATCCCGCCGGCTATACAGTGTGTGTGTGGGGGCGAGCACACAGCATGCGTGTGTAAGGGGAGCACGACAGAGCAGCGATATCTTATAGCTACTCACTGAAGCATAGCTCCCTCTTTCAACTGTATGCCACTGCATTTTCAACTGCTGTCATAGACAGCTCCAGCAGTGATTGGAGAACAGCGACCTCGCCTGCAAACACATTGACTGAACTGGAAGATGTTGACACACCTCCGAAAAACTCGGATGGTACTATGTTTCTTGCACATGCGTGCAAGCAAACATAAAAAAAATCAGAACTTTTACATCAAAGAGTACCGTACACCTCACCTACTATGATATCACAGGTATTCTTAATTGTACTTCTACTTCTAAACAACATATTTGTATAACATGCATTGTTTAACAGGCACCTGGGCACAAATGATATTTTATTTATTTATTGAACAGTTTCTCCAGGTAGGGCACACTAAGCAAAAAGATGCTCATCTCCGTGTGACCGGGTGGGGGAATACATCGAGATAGCATTTACATTTCATAGAGTTATACACTGGAGACCACGGCACATGATACAGAGTGTACATATACATTTCATAGAGTTATACATAGGAGACCATGGTACATGATACAGAGTGTACAGGGAATACATAATGTTGAGATTACTTTAGTATCTTGGTACATTGCTACATATAGGTTTACAGAGTGCAGACACATACAGGGGGAGGTGGAATATCGTGCACAAAATACAGACATAGAGCGGTACTGAGAATTTGTACTGCTGGTGACTAGGACTTGTCTATGGAGAGGTCGAGAGCAGGATGGGTAGGACAACGCAAGAATTTGAACGCGCCCATAGCAGACAGACATAGTCAGTGGGATAAACGAGTTACTGGGGGCTGAGCAGAAGTGCTGGGACACAGTGTACTGGAGATTCAGACAAGGTTTCATGAGCTTGCCAGGGTCTGTCATGTCATAGGGTGTTCAGTCTCCTCTTTGGAGATCCGGCCAGTGTGGAAAACAAAACAATTGAGAGGTTTACAAGTGGCTCAGTGAATGATGTGAAGCTCAGGGACCTAGGGTGGTGGGGGACTGGGGAGTAACCTGGGAGGACAAGGGGCTGTATGAAAGGGATAGGCTCCATCTCAATCTGGTAGAAAAGGAAATGCTAAAGCAGAAACTGGCTGGATTTATTCATGTTAGGTGGGGTTAAAACTTGTGAAGGGGGGGGGCTGAGCTGTGGGGCCGATTCCAGCATGCCCATCAAGGATGGACGCGGTCTTCTCTCCCAAAAAGGGGATCACAGACGGCGTACGGGGGCAACAAGCAGGTGGCTACGTGAAACCTCTCAGGTTGGAAAATTGAGAGGGGTAGAGGAAAGGGTCGGAGGGTGGTCCTGATAAATGCTAGGAGCTTGGGAAACAAGGTGCATGAGCTCCAGGCAGTGCTAGTAGATAGGGAAGTGGATGTGGCAGCTGTCACTGAAACTTGGGCCAGTCCAGGACATGATTGGGACCTACATCTGAATGGGTACACTGTGCTCAGAAAGGACGGGGGTGAGGTTGAGTAGCTTTGATCATTAGTAACGGCATATGGATAAGCAGGGTGGAGGGAGCGGAGGGTAATGTGGAGGTCTTATGGGTGACCATGCAGATGCTGGAGGGGGGGTAACAGGGTAGAAATGGGGTAGTTTACAGGCCCCCATGCTGGCGGAAGACCTGGAAAAAAGTCTGGTGGCTAATATTAGACACCACTGTGGTCAGAATGAGGGCAGGGTGGTGGTATGGGGAGACCTTAACATGCCAGAGACTGATTGGGGAACTATGATGTTCCCATTGGCCAAAGAGCAGAGACGGCTGGACATCTTCCAGGATAAAGTTCCTAAATCAGCAGGTAGCTGACTCGATGAGGGAGGGCCGTATCCTGGATGTGGTCCTGGCAGACAGCGACCTTGTTAGGGATCTAGAGGTGGGGGACCCACTGGCTGGGAATGACCATGCCATGGTCTGGTTTTCACTAGACCTGGGAAGTGTTGAAGAGAACTGCACATGGTTGGTGGTAGTTGATTTTAGAGGCACAGATTTTAAGAACATGGAGAAAATCCTCAAGGATCACTTGGAGGGGACAAGGTCAGACATGGACACTGAAAGCAGGTGGGCAATTATTAAAAGACGGATATAGAAGGCTATCAGGTCCTGCACAAGGGTGAGATGTAAGTTTGGAAGCCATACTGATGGACTCGGGAGGTCCAGAAAGCGGTGAGGGAGAAGAGGGCTGCATACAGTCGGTACAAGCGTTCAGGCAGGGTCACGGACAGGGATGAGTATGATGCAATGACCTGGAAGGTCACCAGGGTGGTGAGATAGGCCAAGGCAAGGACTGAGCAGAGGATCAGGAGAGGGGAAAAGGGTTCTTTAGGTATACTGGGGAAAGAAGGAGAGTGAAGGGGCAGATTAGTAGGTTAAGGGCGGGGAGGCAGGGGAACAGGCAGAGGTACTCATGTACTCTGCATTGGTCTTCACTAGAAAGGATGGGGGGGGATGTGGTGAAGGAGGACGAGGGGCAGAAGTGACGGGGTTATGAATGTTGAAACCCTGTTGATACTAGGGGGGCTGAGGGGGTTGCACCATACAGGGAGTGGCAGGCTGGATCTGCTGAGGAGGTGGGAGTCATGGAAATTGAAATCCCTGTCGTCAGGGTGTGGGAAGCCCTTAAGTCCCTAAAAAAGGACAAAGCTCTGGGTCCGGATGGAATCCATCCCAGGGTGCTATGGAAATTGGCTGATGTCCTCGCTGTACCCCTAGCAGCCCTTTTTAATGTTTCCCTACAGACAGAAAGGGTGCCCCAGGATTGCAGGGTGGCACATCCACAAAGGTGGCTTGAGGGAGGAGCCGGGGAACTACAGGCTTGTCAGCCTGATGTCGGTGGTGGGCAAACTGATGGAGGTAATCCTAAAGGAGTGGCTGTGGGCGTTCTTGGTGGAACGGGGATACCTGGATGATCGCCAGCATGGCTCTGTCCTGGGCAGATTGTGTCAGACTAACCTTATGGATTTCTACAATTAGGTGACGATGGCACTCGATCATGATAGGCTGGTGGATATCCTCTTTCTAGATTTCAGCAAGGCGTCTGACTCGGTACCTCACACTGGACTGCTAGAAAAGTTGTTGGGGGGGGGATACTGATGGTCAGGTGGCTTGGGAACTGGCTACCTGGATGTACTCAGTAGGTGGTGGTAGGAGGGGAAGTTTCATCTTCCAGGAGGGTCATTAGTGGGGTCCCACAGGGATCAGTTCTAGGCCCGCTCCTGTTTAACGCTTACATCTCCGACATCAGAAAAGTTATCAGGAGTGAAATGAGCCTCTTCGTGGATGACTCGAAGCTGGGGGTGGTGGTGGATGGGGAAGAGGGTAGGGTAGCCCTGCAGGGGGGGGAACCTGGGTGCTCTGGAGAGGTGGTCATGTACCTGGAAACTGAAATTTAACAGAGAAATGCAGGGTGCTTCACCTGGGGCATAGGAACCCAGGCCAGGTGTACACCCTGGGAGGGGATACACTGTAGGCTTTGAGTGGAGAAACATAGAAACATAGAATTTGACAGCAGATAAGGACCGCTTGGCCCACCCAGTCTGCCCATTTCCCTACCTAATGGATAAGCTGCAGACCCTAGTTAACCAGCAGCCTACTTCTTCCTACCCCCACCCCCTAGAATTGCCTTATGACTGTCCCATGCATACTTGAATTCCACCACTGTTTTTGACTCCACAACCTCCTCCGGAAGGCCGTTCCATGCATCCACAACCCTCTCTGTGAAAAAATACTTCCTTAAATTACCTCTGAGCCGCACCTTCTCTATCTTCAAATTGTGCCCCCTTGTTCTTGCGCACCTCTTTTTTTGAAAGATGCTACCGTCTTGGACTTTGTTGATTCCCCTGAGGTACTTGAAAGTTTCTATCATGTCCCCCCTCTCCCTCCTTTCCTCAAGGCTATACATATTAAGCTCCTTAAGTCTCTCTTCATATGTCTTCGGTGCAGACCCTGCACCATTTTAGTTGCCCTCCTCTGGACAGCTTCCATCCTGTCTATGTCTTTGCGGAGATTAGGTCTCCAGAACTGCACGCAGTACTCCAGATGGGGTCTCACCAGCTGTCTGTACAGAGGGATAATAACTTCCTGTTTTCTACTGGTGATGCCTCTCCCTATGCATCCCAGTATCCCCCCAGCCCTCCTTGCTGCCCTCTCACATTGCTTGCAAGGTAGGAGGGCTGCAGCCAAGGCAAATAAAATGCTGGGTTGCATCACCAGGAGGATTACCGCAAGAAGCAGGAAAGTGATTCTGCCTCTGTATAATTGCCTGGTTAGACCACACCTTGAATACTGCGTGCAGTTTTGGCATCCGCATTTAAAGAAGGACATTGCACTCCTGGATGGGGGTTCAGAGGAGGGCAACTAGAATGATAAGGGGTCTGGGTGATAGGTTATATGAGGAGAGACTAGAGGAGCTCAACCAGTACTCACTGGAGGGGAGGAGAAACAGGGGGGATATGATTGAGGTCTTCAAGTATCTAAAATGGGTAAATGGGGTAAGCCTAAATAAGATCTTTCAGAGGAAGGTGAAAGGGGCCATCAGGGGGCAAAGTCGGAGGCTGGAGGATAGGAGACTCAGGGGAGAGAGAAGGATGCATTATTTCACTGAGAGGGTGGTGGAACCATGGAATGCACTGCCCGAGGAGCTGGTAGAGGTAGTTATGGTGGAGGGGTTCAAGACAGGCTGGGACAGGTAGAGGAGGAGGGTGAAGCTGAGTAATGTCAACTCTGGGGGTGACCATGGGGGGCCAGGAGTGTAGTAACAGTACCCATCAAGGGTACTGACTCTCAGGCAGACTCAATAGACCATGAGGCTTACTCTGCTGGCATTTTAGTATGTTAGTATGTAAGTGACTCCTGATGACTCACTTGAAGGTGGGGAAGGAGGAGACAAGGGGACCAGCAACAAAGGGCAGAGATGAATCCAGAACCCCTACATCCACAGTGGTCCCCAGCTAACTCCAGTTCTCTAGCAGACTAACTACTCACACCAAACAATACTAAGAGGTGGATTCCACATGACGTGCTCAACAGTTACGAACACAAGAAATCCAGCGCAACTGACAATGAGGAACAGTCCACGTAAAACGAAAGCATAACTCACCATTGAAGAAGAGGCATCATGGGAAAGATTCTTCAGCAGTCGGATAGGTTCAAGTGCTGTTCTTTATTGTGTCAGAAAATTGAGCAAACCACTTACAAGAATCCAGTTTACCCCTGTAAACACTTGCATGTGTGTTTGTTTGTGTTTTCTGACCCACAATAAAGGATAGCACTGTTTTTTGCACCTTTTGACTGCTGAAGAATCTTTCCTATGGTGGGCATGTACTTCTTCAGTGGCGAGTGATGTTCTCAGTAGTCATCTATCAATCGGACAGCACCCAGCCGAGGTAGTGAGAGAGGCCGGAGTGGCTGTGCCAACACCCGTCATGGTGTGTCTATCAGAGTGCTAAGGTGGGTTGGGCCAAGGGGGAGGCAGTCCAAATAGGAGAGGCTGGGACAGGGCTGCAACTCAGGAGGATAGCTGAGGGAATCAGTTCTCTATCGAACTACATATACCACAAGTCAAGAAATCCTAACCGAGGATTAGGCAGGAAGTGCAAGTAAGTAAAGATTTATTTAGTTAAGCGCCCAATCCCGGGGGCTCTTGGCACTGTACAAGTGGATAGGTTACATAAACATCAAGAAATAACAACATATAATAAAATACGCAAGTTAAAATCAATATAAATAAAATATTGCAGCAGTTACTAATTATAGGTCTAAAAAAGCTTTCCTAAAATGATGCGTCTTTAGGCCCCACTTGAATGTCTCCAACGATGGGGCCTCCCTCAAAGATTTTGGTAGCGAGTTTCACAACACCGGGCCTGCCACCTCAAACAAGTGGCCTTCAGATGACAGTAAGTGGGCCCTGGGAACGGCCAGGAGGCCCTCAGTAGAGGAACAGAGTCAGTACCCAGGATGGGCAGGAGTCAAGAGGTCATTCAGGTACCCAGGACCCGATCTACGCAGGGTCTTAAAGGTGGAGCAAGCCCACATTGAAGGTGATTCTCCACCTAATCGGCCACCAGTGCAGTCTGCAGAGAACTGGGGTCACATGACAGGACCTCAGGAGGCAAGTCATTAACCTGGCCACTGGATTCTGCACCAGCTACATGGAGCACACCTCCAGTGAACCCCGAGATATAGAGCACTGCAGTAGTTGAGCCGCAATATCACAAATGCATGTTCCAGTGATGGCAGGTCATCAGGCGGAATCAAGGCTTTGATCCAGGTGACATTTCTCAAGTGGTAGAAACCACCCCTGATGACGGATGACACCCGAGCCTCACATTTCAATCTGTCACCGAGGATGATGCCCAGACTTTACATCTTGGTTGACACTGCCAAGGGAGAGGGTCCAAAAAATAATCCTGTTCCTGACCCAGCAGCGTCCACATCCCACCAACGACCAGGCTCAATCACTAGCACCTCTGTCTTGTCAGGATTGAGTCTCAGCCCACTAGAAGACATCCAGTCCTGGATCACAGCCAGACATTTGTTTAGCACTTCCAAAGCATCATCACTCTAGCGTGCAAATTATGTGCATTGCGTGTTCTCAGTAAAGTTCTTTCTAAACTCATATTACAGCACACAGGTATAGTAGAACTAATCCCTCCCCCACACTCTCTCAAAAACCCACACACACACACACACTTTTTTTTTTTTATGATTCAGCCCTATGCAAACAGATACAAATATAGACAATGGACATTATTTTATTGCAGCATACCTTTCTAGACCATCACTATTCAGCAAACACAGCATACCATGATCACTGACTATATAACCCTGTTTTTGTAAATATTCAGAAAAGACTATATTCCACTAAATCCAGGTCCCTGTTAAGTCGCTGTACTTAACACAAAAATTGCTCATGTCAGAGCACAAAATTTCAACCACTGTTGTATGCAATTTCATTTTCCTTGAAAATGATCACCCCATACGTGGAGTACATTTTAGCATGGCACCTCCCGGCTCTTTCTGCCAACCACAACATGCTGCTGTGTTCAATGTACTCATGCCAGGCAATGCTAAAGGGTGTTGCTGTTGTAGTTCTATTCTATTTCTGTGCTAGCAAAACACCTAAATAATGTTATGACAAACTGACCACAAAATAGGAACAGGTGAATTCCACAAGCTCATTTCGGTACATCATGTGCAGGGCGGCAGTATTATGTAAAACCCAATTCGAGTTCCTCCACCTACCTTCTGTGTTACAGTGGAGAGCCTTTATTCTTTGTTTTGGTTGGCACTTGAGATCTAGAGAACTGGCTAGGCCTGCGCTGGCAACTGCCACTCTGTGGCTGGTACTGATTAAGGAGGAAACAGTACAGTGGGCATTACTGCTGGAAAAATCCAAAACAAAAACAAGCAGAGCACAAGCCCCAAAGCAAAACAATATTTTTTAGCATTTGCTGTTTTCTTTGATTGCTCTCCAACATTTTCATAGGGAAAGGCTTTGTTTACATCTACTGCTACTTATCAGCTTTTGTACGCCTATCCTTACAGCTCACTGCCTACTTTTAGCTGGCACGCTTGGTCCGAAGCATCTCTCACGTTAGTTAGCACACGATCTGGAGCTGTATGGGGCCTTTCAGATACAAAGTAGAAGAATCATCATCAGCATTTATATAGCACTTTTGATATACAATGCTTCCTGAAGCTAGACTGGTAGTGAAGTGACTGAATGTGTAGTGACAGCCATATCGCACATCAACACCCACACACAGCCTGGACAACTGCATGAACCAGTTTTATGGGAAGAGGAATATTGGCCAGGACACCTGGACTGTCCCCTACTCTTTTGAGAGAATTTTTTTTTTTTTTTTTTTTTTTACTTCCACCTGGACATCCACCAGGATGGGTAGAAGGAACCTCAGTTTAATATCTCATCCGAGAGGATGGCACACTAACAATTTTGCTTTTGAATGCACTCAAAGTGCCAGTTTAGGTACGAGTCCAATCCTGGTGTGGGATGAGTACCCGTGACCTTCTGGTCCAGAGGCGGATGTGCTACCAACTAAGCCACGCTGACATCTTACATTTCTTTACAAAGCACAATTAGAAACTGGAAGTGCAGGGTCACATGCAGACAAATGCAGCAGCCAGTTGGCGATCAGCGCTACCCAACACACACTGCTCCATAAAAGCTCTGTACCAGGCCTTTTATGCACCATTTCTGAGCAGCTTATGCTATACAAATTGGGGAATATTGTTAAAGCATATTCTTCTGGGCTGGGGACATGATATGTACCAAGGGAGATATTTATGCACTGAACTTTCAGACCAGTGAGTAAACTGCACCTCAGTGCAGTCTTTCCCTGTGCCACTGCCCAGAAGTAGTCACAGGCTACTTCAATGCCAGTTTTACTGACTGAGGAAATGCAGGGCTTGACCAGAGTCATCTGAAAGACAACGCCTCAAGCAATCCAGCAACACCTATTGCTGCACTGAGTGTTATGTGGGGCTAGAACCAAATGACTTTTTTAATTTATCTTTTTGCTAAATTAATCTTCTCAGGATAGCTCAACTGTGATGCAGCATCTCATTCTTAGGGCCCTAGCCAAAAAAGATGGTTGCCATAGACACAGAATGGCACAAACTGTTTTGTGGCTAGGGCTCTTAATAGGGTCCTGCATTAGTAGAATTCTACAGCCGGACCAGCTGCAGGACAAGGTGTTTAAGTGACTTGCTCAGGGTCACACAATGAATAACTAATGCTGGTAGGATGGGAACCTAAGTCCCCAGCCAGTGCTCGAATCACTAGACCACAATGCTTCTTAACTTTCTGGCCCTGAGGCAAGAGTGACAAGATTAAGCCACCCTGGGATAGTTACATAGATGTTTACAGACAGAAAGAGACTCAAGGTCCATCCCATCTGCCCAGTCAGACAAATGACAAAACACATTTCTAATGGCATTTACAGAACATAGAAGTTGACGGCAGATAAGGACTGCTGGCCCATCCAGTCCAATAGATGGATTGGGTTTCTCTTGCTTTGCAGCTACTGGATTCATGGTTCTGAGAACTGTACTATAGTAGATTCATAGACATCTGTCATCAGAAAAGGATCTACTTAGCCCATCGAGTCTGCCCATTCCCCTCTCTTTACATGCCCCCCTTCCCCTTAGATTCCCCCTCTTCGTATCCTAGACAGTCCGTTGTGGTTGTCTCAAGCCCTCTTGAATCTGTCCAGTGTTCTGGCCTCCACCACCTCCACCAGCAGACTGTTTCAGGGTGCCACCACCCTCTCAGTAAAGTAATGTCCCCTCATGTTCCCCATTAAACCCACCCCCCTTAGTCAGTGCCCTCTACTTTTAGTGCCTACATTCCCTGTGAATAAGTCCCCCCCCCACACTTTATTGATCCCCTTCACATACTTGAATGTTTCTATCATATTCCCCCTCTCCCCTTCTGGTCTCCAGTGGGTACAAATACAACACCCTCAACCTCTCTTCGTATGGCTTCTCACTTAGCCCATGCACCATCTTTGTGGCCCTTCTCTATACTCTTTCTATGGCATGTATGTCTTTGCGTCAGTGAGATCTCCAGAACTGAACCCTGTACTCCAGGTGGGGCCTCACCATGGAACTGTAGAGTGGTATCAGCAACTCCCGTCTTCTACTAGTTATCCCTCTCCATATGCATGCAGCATTCTGTTTGTTTTGCCCACTGCCTTGCTGCATTGGGTTCCTACCTTAAGGCTGTCTGTGATTATGATTCCTAGGTCCTTTTCCTGCTTAGGTGGTTTCATTATCTCCCCTCTCAGTGTGTATTTTGCACATGGATTATTTCCCCGATGTGCATAACTGTGCATTTCCTGGCTTTGAATTTTAGTTGCAATGTTTCCAACCACCCCTCCAGCAACGTTAGATCCTCCCTCATAGCCTCCAGTTACTCTGGGGTGTCCACCTGGTTGCAGATCTTCATATAGTCTGTAAAAAGGCAGACTTTCCCCTGGAGTCCCTCCTCTATGTCACTGATGTAGATATTGAATAGGATGGGCCCCAGTACTAATCCCTGGAGGACCCCACTAGTCACCCCCACCTCCCCTGAGCACACCCCCATTTACCACCACCCTCTGGCTTCTACCAGTCAGCCAGTTCTCCACCCACTTTATTTTTTGTCTCATCCCCAAGCTCTCCAGTTTATTTACCTGCCTTCTGTGGGGCACAATGCTGAAGGCCCCGAAGTTCAGATAGGCCACGTCCACTGCCCCCTCTGATCAACTACCCTCGTCACCCCATCGAAGAACCTGATCAGGTTCATCTGACATAACCTCCCCCGTGTGAAGCCATGCTGATGGATGTCCTGCAGACTGCTATCCTCTAAGTAACTAACTGTCCTTTCCTTCTAGATCGCCTCCATCACCTTACCCACCACCGATGTGAGGCTGACCAGGCGATAATTGGCAGCCTCCTCTCTACTGCCACTTTTATGAAGTGGCACCACATTTGCCCTCTTCCAGTCCTCTGGAATCTTCCCTGTATCTAAACACAAATTAAATAACCTCACTAAAGGTGTCGCCAGCTCTTCCTTTAGCTCCTGGAGCACCCTAGGATGCAGGGTGTCCGGACACATAGCCTTGTCTATCCTAAACTTACTCGATTCTTCCCTGATCATGTCCTCATTGATTGGGCTAGGATCCACCCAAATGTCCCCCCTTCCCTCCCTCTCTACAGTGAAGACTGAGCCGAAGTATCTATTAAGCACCTCCGCCTTCTCAAAGTCCCCTTCCATTTGCAACCCTTCCCTTATCTTATCTACCCCCTGCTTGGCTTTCCTTTTTTCCCCTATGTACCAAAAGAAAGTCTTATCGCCCCTCTTGGCTTGCCTAACAATTCTCTCTGTTTCTGCTTTCACTTTCCTAATCCTCTGCCCCACTCCCCTCAGCTTCTTCGGCTGTAAATTTACCTGTCCTCATTACCCTGCGTCCTCTTACATTCTCTGAACGCACTTTTTCTCTCCCCTGTTGCCCTCCTCACTTCCCTGTTGGAACCAAAGCAGTTTCCTCCTTTTTATGTTGGCTTGCCATGCTTGCGCGGCAGTCAACATATTGGAAGAGTGCAGCTTTGGGGGAGCGGCTGCTGTTGGGCGAATGCAGGGCATGCATCAGTAGATGCGTCCCTCATTCCCCAATAAGCCAGCATGCTAGCGCTGACACCAACATTATGTAAAGTGGACAAAACTTCTAAACAAAGTGCCGCTGCAATCAGAGACAAGCTCGCCATGCAGCGGCACTTTGTTTAGAAGTTATGTACACTTTACTACGTGCTGTTCCCCCCAGTACAGGGGTGCCACACTGGGAGACCACCCCAGCGCACCGATGCCATGGCTGATGGGGTGCCCAACCTGTCGGCTCCACACCCCCAGCCATCCTTCTGCCACGCTGGAAGCCCACCCAGCATGGTAAACGTCTCAAGGCCGCCTTTTTTAATCCGCAAATTAAAAACGTCCCACGGCGCTTCTCCCTGACCCCCCAACTGCACACCTGCCTCCCACATCCCCTCACCCATACTTACCTCTGAGTCCGGGCGCACGATCTTCGTGGACCGGAACACGCCTGCACTCTTCAAAGCCAACCGCAAACTGAGGAAATACCGTAAGCTGTATAATGGGCTAGATAGGGTTTTTCAACTTTGTTGCATATCTCAGGCATTTTTGGAATTTTGCACCAAATTTTCAACATGGGGTTTTTGGGGCCTCCTCATGAATTCTGTCACTGTCATGGCGTTTGCTCGGTCTCGAAGGTGATTTCGCAGTCACTGCGTAAATCACCTTCGGGCCCATTAACGAAATGACAGTGGCGTGTGTTCATGAGGTGCCCTTAAAATGCCTAAGTTCCAAATTTGGTGGAAAAATCCAACAAATGCCTGTTTTCTGGCGTCGTTCTGGTTGCTCACGCAGGCTCGTATCTTTACATTCATAATATTTTACTGCTGGATTTTCAACATTGTCATTTTTGTACACCTTCTCTGTGAACAGTATGGCTGTCATTTTCCACATCCTGCCTCAAAATGTGTTTCCGCACTCGGCCGCTTAACAGCGCAGTCGCTGTGGAAAATCAGTGTTTGGGCCAGATTATGAAAATGACAGTGACACAGTTCATGAGCAGAGGACGTAAAATGCCTATGTTGAAAATTTGGTGATGATACTCTATAAAACAACTGTGTTAATGGTAGCATGCGTTGGTAGATTGCACGACGCCGCATCACGTGCATTTGTGATATTTTCAGTCTGGATTTTCACCATTGCCATTTTTCCACACCTCTTGATGAACAGTACAGCCGTTATTTGACATATCGTGCTCTAAATGTGTTTCCGCACTTCCGTGCAGAATAGCGTGGTCGCTGTGTGAAATCGCTTCTTGGGACACTCTGAGGAAATAACAGTGACATTGTACATGAGCAGAGGTGCTAAAATGCCTATGTTGAAAATTTGGTGCCGAACGCCCATAAAATGGCAGTGTTGCAAGCGTGCATTGCATATTTCCCACACACCCTAGTAGCTTCGCAAATTTGGTATATTTACATGCCACATTTTCAACACTGGCATTTTTTTTTACACCTCCTTATGAACTGTGCAGCTGTCATTTCTCACATCCTGCCTGACATGTTTTCCCGCACTGCACTACCAAACACCCAAAGGGACACCCTAATGCTTGTCACTCTCTGCAGGGTGGGGGTGGGTTGGCATCAGTTCAATATTTCACTGCCATTCCTATGATGCATCTAACTCCTGCACTACCAATGCCAATGTCAGCAAGCCAACATTCGGCATTGACAAATGCTTGTTCTGCTCTGGTTCCATGTGATAATGATGATCACAGAAAGGCGATCACCATTAGGGTGAGTGTACATTGCCGAAAATCAGTGTTGGTGATATGCACACCCGATGCATAGCAAAAGGGTGCCAGGGACTTTTTTTTTTTATGGTGGGTGGGGCTGCTCCCTCCACATCCCCCTACTAAAGGATTCTCAACTCCAGGGGGTGCATGTCTGGGGGGGGTGCAAAACTGATAAAAAAATTCACAGCTGGATGCAACAAAATGAACACGCACCTAGACCTGAACACGGCACCCTTGCAACTGTAGCCTGTCACCCACCAATCCACCACACCACGGGACCAGCTCGGCAGCCCACAGCCGCACTACACCTCACAAACCCTCCTTCCGCTTCCCGCCCCCCATGTGTGTACATATAGCAACATCCTGTCGCTGTATTTGCGGACCCCCCCATCCAGTCACCCTCCATGCCTGGTAGCCCTGTGGACAGGTGCAGCAACTGAGTCGCCCTTTTAGAAAGCTCTCAAATCGCGGTTGCCATTGTCACAGGCTCACTCCTGCTCTTCCTCATCTTTCTTATGCTTCTGTGGTTTTAGTATCCCCCGATCCTATTCTATAGTTCCTCAACCCCTTCCCAATCCTTCCATTTAATTCGGACTACCTTCCTCATTTTGGGATAATCTGCCCACCTGAAGTCTAGGGCCTTCGTGATGGTTCGACTCAATTTATAGCCAGCTCTAACCCTGAAACCCACTGTGTTATGGTTGCTTGCTCCTAGGCTGACCCCTACCCCTACTCCCTCTAGACTATCCCCATATAGCGATAATGGGATAGAGTTCGGGAGTTTATAAGGTAATAACTGGACCAGAGTGAATAAAAGCAGCTCTAAGCATTCAGTAACACCCTGGTCTACTAATTACTGCATAAAACTCCAGTCACTGTACTATTATTGTTTGCAGCAGTGTTGTAATCTACTGACGCTGGCATACATTGTACAATGCAACCTAATATTATCATGCTTTCCCTTGTTACCAGTGAAAGTTCCTGTCTTATTGTTTCATTTATTCCTTAGGTTAAATGTGTTTACTGCTTTTGTACCACTTACCTGCTTTGTAACATATATAAGTGACTACCAGGAGACACTTGCAATGTAATCCTGTTACTTGTATGGTTTCCTGTTTTCTGACTATGTTATCTTTTAGACATGGAATTTATGTAAAGAGCTTCTGCTCAAAGGTTTAATCCTAGATTTCAATAAATAAAAAATAAAAATTATAGCTATTATACTGAAAAAAAGTAAGAAGCTTTAAATAGAGCTCTTAAACTGTGTTCTCACTAGCACTGTAGCACATCTGTGAGAAAACAAACTGCTTGGCAGTTCCTCATGGATGCACTGTAGCATTAGTTTTAGCAAACTAGAACACAGGAATTAGCATACAGTCCCATTGTTCAGTCCACTGTCCGATTATCACAGAATAACAGCACTGTAGCTCTGTGTTCTCATTTGCTGAGATGGATTTTTTCCAGTAGAATATATCTAACAGTGAGGTTCCCAAATGCGTCCATGGAGTCCATCAACAGCCACTAAACTGGTATGTCCAGCCCACTGTCCCGGACTCAAATATCAATGGACTGGACTTCCTCCCAGAAGTAACTTGTGGTCGTGAACTGATAACGTAACTGTATGATACCCTTCTCCATACCTTTGATGTGCAAGGAAGGGTATTTTTCAGCTGCAATCCTTGGGAAAGGGAATTTGATTTTTATGGAGTGTACATACAAACTGCATCTCAAAGCACTTTACAGGTCATGAACAGTTAGCAGCAGGACCCTCCATTCACTAGGTCATGGTTCCCACTTGCCCCTGTAATGGAGAAGAATCAGTGATGGTGACCAGTACAGCATCCTCTGCTCTCCCCTTCTGCTCCCCACCATCTGAATGAAAGTGAGCTTGCACTGGGCTCTGTGTACCCTCTCCCCTTTGACTCAAATGGAGGCAGTTGGAAGTGTTAGCAGATGGACTGTGCTGGTCACCATCACTGATTCACCTTCATTACTGGGGTGAGTGGGGGCCACTTGGGTGTGTCTTGATGGAGGGGGTTGGACTGTTGGGGGGATTGGCATGGCGACCAGAGTGGTGGGTGGGACCTTTAGATGTATGGATAATATACACTAAAGTTGATGAAGCATCTGATCAGCAATGGTGGTGGTGGGGGGGGGGCACTATAGCCAGGGATGCTTTAAAATGAAGTTTATTTGGAATCAGATCGGCAACTGGGGGTGGGGACCACAAGAGCCAGAGATACTAAAATTTATGTAGCATCAGATCGGTGATTGTTGGTGGTAGTGTGGGGTGCACTAAAACCAGGGATAATTTAAAACAAAGTTTATGTGATATCAGATTGGTGATCCAGCTGGCACAGCACTACACAATGACTCCGTGCTGTCATGCATGGTACATTGTACAGCATACTAGTAAGCCCATAATGGCATGCAAAAAGCCCCATAGTGCCTTGCATACCCCAAGGGCTTATTTGCACACTGTGGCTGGATAATGGCATTATACCGTTTGGGACGTGCCATCTCCATTCTCTCCTATGGGCCATATTCCTGAAGGGGGCTGTTTGAGCTCCATGCATAACCACTTTATGCTGTGCTGACACAGCCCCATATTCAGACACTGCACTCTGGTCGGAGTGTGCTGTATGAATATTGCCCAAGGCCAGCTGATCTCTCACATACACCACTAATAGATGCACAGTGAAAATGGCTCACACTGAATATAGGGCTCTGTGACATTGGTTGGATTCAAACCTGGGCCTCCAGACTCCCAGTTTTGCACTCTAACCATGAGGCTGCACTGCTTCTGATTACTGAATTAGCCCCTATACTTTCAAGAGCTAACCCAGTCTATAGTACAAGCTGCCACTACCCAAACTGCATTCAGGAAAGAATTCCTCCATTTAGTGACAAATACACTTGATCAGGCATAGCCAAACCATTCTACAGTCTTCAGATCAAGTCAATGATGTTTTTCAATGGTTTGGGTGAGAGTTAATGTCATCTGATTTGTCAGTTCAACTACTACAGCGTTTTAAACTTTCAGTTTAAACACTGCTAACCAGACCATCAGGAAGCTACATCCAAATCACATTTGTGAAACGTCTGAAACCAGGATTTAAGAACTGTGCCCAGGGCAATGTAGGATCTCCCAGTGAATGTTAGAACAGCCCCATTTCATGCAGTAACGCGTGTGTCTGTTTCTCATCACCCTTATAATTAAACCAAACATGCCTCCTCTTGCTTCACAACCCCACCCAACAGTTGGCTGTACATGACTGTGGTTTTGTAACGTGCCATTATCAAGCGAAACAGGGCTGCCGGCGACCTGCTGACCCTCACTTTCACTCTTATTCTTGGGACTTGCCCAAACTAAATGCTGTCAGCAAGCTACTGGATTGCAAGCAGTAGCTTAAGTAAATCGATAAAACCAGCTGTGGTCATCACTCGGAGTAGTAACTCTATCCCTCACTCAAAACATTTGCCAAGTGGAGAAACAGTAATTTTCCACTTCAGACTGTTTTTTTTTTTTTTTTTTATCACTGTGGCACTTTTGCAGTCTATTTATCCTCAGTTTATTCTCTGTATTTCCCACAATGCAGTCAAAACTAACAGAGAGAAATGTAGAAATGAGGAAACTATTTGAAAACATTCTAAGTGACAAAAATGTGAATCAAAGGGCTGTTATCAATGGATTCATATGCACCCTTTGTTAACTAGGAAAATCTTACACTTTAACAATGAAATAAAAATAATTTGGTTTTATTTATTTTTTATGCTCAAATCTTTAATCAGCAAATCTGCACAAAGACATGTACACTACTGTGAACAATATTTTTTTAAAACAGCTTAAATACAATCACAAAAATAATAGGGAAGAAGAAAAAAAAATCTGTCCAACAATAAGAACCCCGTGGGTCATCACAGGCAGAATAAGCAAATGACGGCGATACTGAAGGATTACGACCAGACCGCGTCGCTGCGCAGCTTTTAGAGACTACTCAGTAATGTGTCTCTTGAAGCTGTGCAAGTGAGTGCCACAGGAGAGAGTGAAACTGCATGCGCTTTCTACATAATCACCATAAACAAACAAAGCTGGCATGATGACACTAAATGCAGACAAATTATTTTTTTTATTTTCTTTTTTGTCATCTCTGGCAAATGATGGCAGCAGAACTACAGAAAATATTACTGAATACAGAAAAAAAAAACAGTCTACATCAGAAATTAGCATAATATTTGTTTGTTCTTTCTTCTGTGGGGGTGCTCCACCCCCTACACCCACCGGTCCCAATTAGTTTAGTTGTGTAGTGAACTGTTTCTTTCTTCTGTGGGGGCGCTCCACCCCCCACACCCCCAGGTCCTATGTTGTGTTAATTTATTGTTGCTATGAACTCCCAGAATATCTTCTTTCTTTTGTTTTTTTAGTTAGTTTAGTTGTTTAGTGAAATGTTTCTTTCTTCTGTAGGGGCGCTCTGCCCCCCACACACCCCGGGTCCAATGTGGTAATTTGTGCATTTGCACAATGAACTGTACGGCGCATTTATTAAGTGCCAGAACTATTATATTACTATTGCTATTCTAGTAACTATTACTGTATATGTAATTTGGGGGAGGTCTGTGACTCTGGCATAGATGGGAAGAGGCGTGACTGAGTGGCGTCGCTTTAGACGCAAGCCTCTTACTGTAATCCTTTCTTGTTTCCTTGCGTAACTTGCCGTAATCATTCAGTATCACCCGAATGACTCCATTATAAATATACTTTAAAAAATACATTTAAGAAAACAAAGAAAATATAACTGTAATTGCCAACTGTTACTGTATTTAAGAGACATTTCATTTACTAGCAATCTCTACTTTGAGCCAAAAAAAAAAAGACGAGAAAACCCTACTCGTGCAAGGAAATTGACTTAAGGCATGTTGAGAGGCACCTCAGAGGAACGAGAGTAATAACAATAAAAAGTTACAGGTCTAAGCCCTCATACAACTCCCATGTGGTTCGCCTGTTCTGGAGCTGGGTGGCTCTTTGCTACAAACCATAAGTAATTCTCTCAAATTTATAAATATGGTTGATAATATTTACCCACTTCGACACTAGTGGAGGGATGGGGAGAAGCCATTTTCTGAGCACCTAGAGGCCAGCGGGGCACGGGACCGAAGGCAGTATGAATTCACTGTGGAAAGATCATGTCAGACGAATCTAATTCTTTGACTGGGTGAGCAAAGTGGTAGACCAGGGAAGGGCTGTGGATGTGGCCTACCTAGACTTTAGCAAGGTATTTGACACAGTCCCACACAAAAGATTAATAAACAAGTTAGGTAGCTTGGGAGTGGGTCCCAGGGTGGTAACCTGTGTAAAGAATTGGCTAGACAATTGGAAGTAGAGGGTAACAGTAAACAGAGTCCTTTCTGAAGAAGGGGTGGGGGGTTACTAGCAGGGTATTGCAGGGTTCAGTTTGGGGACCAGTCCTATTTAATGTCTTTATAGGTGACATTGCGGAGGGACTGGAAGCAAATATATGCCTTTTTGCAGACAACACAAAGATCTGCAACAGGGTTTATACACGGGGTGGTGGAAAGGTTGAGAAGGGACTTAGCAAGGTTGGAGAAATAGTAAAAAGTATGGCAGCTTAGATTCAATGCAAAGAAGTGTAAAGTAATGCACCTGAGAAACAAAAACCCAAGGGAAGAGTACACACAATGGGGGGAGGTATTAACAACAGAAATGGAAAGGGACCTGGGGATAGTCATATCAGATGACCTAAAGGTTTGCAAGCACTGTGAGAAGACAGTAAGGAGGGCTGGGGGGATACTGGGATGTATAGGGAGAGGCATCACCAGTAGAAAACAGGAAGTTGTTATCCCTCTGTACAGACAGTTGGTGAGACCCCATCTGGAGTACTGAGTGCAGTTCTGGAGACCCCATCTCTGCCAGGACATAGACAAGATGGAGGCAGTCCAGAGGAGGGCAACTATGGTCATTAGTGGGGTCCCACAGGGATCAGTCCTTGGGACCCTCCTGTTCAACGCCTACATCTCTGACATAAGGACAGGTATCAGGAGTGAGATGAGTGTCTTTGTAGATGACTCAAAACTGGGGGTAGTGGTGGATGGGGAGGAGGGGAGGGTGGCCCTACAGGAGGACCTGGAGGCTCTGAAAAGATGGTCTAGAAAGTGGAAGCTGAGGTTCAATGCAGTGAAATGCAAGGTACTGCACCTGGGGGCCAGAAACCCGGGCCAAGTGTACACCCTGGAGGGGGAGATGCTACAAGTCACAATGGCTGAGAGGTACCTGGGGTGGTAGTGGATGTCCAGACGAACAACTCGGAGACTTGTAGGAGGGCAGCAGCCAAGGCAAACAGGATGCTGGGATACATCGCTAGGGGGGATCACCTCCAGAAGGAGGGAAGTGATACTCCTTCTGTATAAGTGCTTGGTGAGGTCACACCTCGAGTACTGCGTGCAGTTTTGGAGGCCACACTTAAAGAGGGAAATTGAACTCCTGAAGAGGGTCCAGAGGAGGGCACCCAAAATGATCTGGGGCTTGGGGACAGGCCCTATGGGGAGAGGCTCAAAGAGCTAAATACGTACACACTGGAAGAGAGAAGGGACTTGGGGGAGGACATGATAGAGGTCTTCAGGTACATGAAGGAGGGTAAATAGGGGAGGAGCAGTCAAGCTGCTTTGAAGGAAGGAGGGGGGCAACTAGATGGCATGGGTGGAAGCTGGAGGGGGGGAGATTCAGGGGAGAAAAGAGGAGGTGCTACTTCACTGAGAGGGTGGTGGAGCCATAGAATGCACTGCCCAGGGGGGCTGGTGGAGGCAGAGACAGTGGAAGGGTTCAAGAGTGGGTGAGACAGGTACAGGGGAAGGGTTCTAGAAGCAAAATCCAGTGCAGCGAGAATATCCAGAACTGGGAAGGGAGAAGCCAGAGAGGGCGAGAGGGGCAGCAAGGTCAGCTCCCAGGGTGGGGGCTGACCAAACGCACAGACACAAAAGACTATTAAGCCTACTCTGCTGGCATGTTAGTAAGAGTAATTGACAAACCGGCTCTTTATATAAGGATCCCTATACCACAAAAAAACATCAAGTACAACACAGCCCAAAACAAAAATGCCACTACACAACAGAAAAAGCACTATGACCAAAAACAAACAAGGCAAATCAAAATGCAAACCTGGAAATTATCACAAAATGTGATCTAAAGGTAAAAAAATACCATCCCTGTGTATAAAATAAAATAAGAGATAGATACATAGAAACATAGAATTTGACAGCAGATAAGAACTGCATGGCCCACCCAATCTGCCCATTTCCCTACCTAATGGATAAGCTGCAGATCCTAGTTAACCAACAGCCTACTTCCTTCTCTCCCCAACCCCTAGAATTGCCTTACTACTGTCCCATGCATTCTTGAATTCCACCACTGTTTTTGACTCCACAACCTCCTAAGGAAGGCCATTCCATGTAGCCACAGCCCTCTCCATGAAAAAATACTTCCTCACATTACCTCTGAGCTGTCCCCTCATCTTCAAATTGTGCCCCCTTGTTCTTGCACACCTCTTTTTCTGAAAGATACTGCCCTCTTGGACTTTGTCGATTCCCTTGAGGTAGTTGAAAGTTTCTATAATGTCCCCCCTCTCCCTCCTTTCCTCAAGGCTATACATATTAAGCTTCTTAAGTCTCTCTTCATATGTCTTCTAGTGTAGACCCTGCACCATTTTAGGTTTTTTTTTCAATTTTATTTATAAAGTGCCTTTCAAGACCAAGGCGCTGTACAAAAACATTAAAATGAATAAAATCCACACATTTAAAAGTCAGCCACAACTAACAAGAGTATGCTAAATCAAAAAGATATGTTTTTAAGGCAACCTTAAAATTATCGATGGTTGGACAGTCTCTCAACCTCCTCTGGACTGCCTCCATCCTGTCTATGTCTTTGCGGAGATTGGGTCTCCAGAACTGCACACAGTACTCCAGATGGGGTCTCACCAGCTGTTTGTACAGAGGGATAACAACTTCCAGTTTTCTACTGGTGATGCCTCTCTCTATGCATCCCAGTATCCCCTCAGCCCTCCTTATTGCCTTCTCACATTGTTTGCCCACCTTTAGGTCATCTGATATGACTACCCCCAGGTCCCTTTCCATTTTTGTTGTTGTTAGTATCTCCCCCACTGTGTACTGTCCCCTGGGTTTTTGTTTCCCAGGTGCATTACTTTGCACTTTTAGCATTGAATCC
Organism: Neoceratodus forsteri; assembly: GCA_016271365.2. Classification (NCBI taxonomy): domain Eukaryota; kingdom Metazoa; phylum Chordata; order Ceratodontiformes; family Ceratodontidae; genus Neoceratodus; species Neoceratodus forsteri. The sequence continues at coordinate 807,117,533 of CM057451.1, read as the reverse complement.
AAGCTGCCATACATTTGACCATTCCTCCAACCTTGCCAAGTCCCTTCTCATCCTTTCCACCTCACTCTGTTGCAGATCTTTGTGTCATCTGCAAAGAGACATACTTTTCCTTCCAGTCCCTCTGCAATGTCACTTATAAAGACATTGAAGAGGACCAGTCCTAGTACTGAACCCTGTGGTACCCCACTAGCAACCGCCCTTTCTCAAAGTGGACTCCGTTTACTATTTCCCTCTGTGTCCTGTTCTCCAGCCAATTCTTTACTCAGGCTACCATCTTGGAACCGACTCCAAGGCTGGCTAACTTGTGTATCAATCTTTTGTGGGAGACTGTGTCAAATGCCTTGCTAAAGTCTAGGTAGTCCATGTCCACAGCCCATCCCTGATCTACTACTTTGGACACCCACTCAAAGAAATCTATTAGATTAGTCTGACATGACCTTCCTGCTGTGAATCCATGCTGTCTTGGGTCCTGTGGATAAGTGTGGTATATTCAGAACTATACCCAATGAAGGGCCTAGCGAGACAAAACCACTCTCCCTTTGGAGCTTATGGTCTTACTATCTGATTAGCTCCCACAATGGGTATGTTTCATTGTATGCCACACTTAATCATTTAAGAGTCAAAGAACCTCAGCACAAAAGCATTGAGGAAAGGGTTACACCAATAGGAAACTGGCCATAAAGCCAGGTTTCAAAGAAAATGTAAATATTACACATATCCACATAATGCAAAGCATCATGGCAGATATATTCAAATCACCACTGACTGATTTGCATATAGTTCCCATGATACTTTTCATTATTTGGCTATGCATAATTTTACATTTATATTTACACCTGAATTCCAAGTCCAGATTTGGTCTTGACTGGCGAGGTGGCCTATCAAGATGCAATCAACATCCTGGGAGTCCCCCGGTAGACATTAGGGGACCTGATTCCCTATACTTTTGGGCAATCCTGATCACTGCAGCCCATAAGGCCATAACTAGGTCATGGCTTAACCCTACTCCGCCAAAGAAACAAGACTGGATATCATTAGTCCAAAATATAGCCGAATTGGAGGAACTCACTTTTAAAATAAACTACAACACCTCGCTCTACATCCACAGATGGACGAGGTGGGAGATTTGGAGGCAAACAGAGCAGAAAATATAGACTGGGTGGCTTGGAAATGAATTCCTCCTCCTTTTAACCTAGTATACAGGAATGTGAAAGTGGCTATGTAGGCTCACTATCTGGAGGCACGCTAAGCCAGAAAATTATGAAGTGACGAACAATATAATGTAATGTTATACTTGGATTGCATTGAATGACTTGATCAATGCATTTAAGAATCCTGCAAACAGTTAATAAAAATAAAGTTAAAAAAAAAAAGATGCAATCAACAGAGCATAAGTAACCACGAGTAATCAAAATCAGTTCTAATGCTGCCACTCTTTGCTGTACCCCCCCCCCAACTTCTCTGAAGGTCTTTTACGATTTGGTGCACAGAGTTAGCTGATGAAGTGGTTATGACCCTACAGCCATAAGGCGGTGAGTGATATTCATTCAATTTTATGAATTTGTCATTTTAAATTGGCTGCAACGCCTTGATGTTACCATTAAAGAATAATACTTTTAAGACACATTTGCAGTGAAGGTTACAGCCATCACAGGCACAAAAAAAAAAATTAAAAATTAATGGCTGCAAACTCCACGACTGCACAACTCAACTCTAGGGTACGTTTAAAATTGCTTTATTTATTAAAAGTATCACCACACTAAATACAGTCATGTCGATGTACGTTTCACGCCCAACAGGCGCTTTATCAAGACTAATTAAGAAATAAAGACAGATTAATAAAATATTTTTAAATGCATTGGGTTGTGGAGACTGCAGCTGTTTTGTTTTGTTTCTTTTGTGCCTGTGTAGTCTTTGTTTCATTGATTCGGCCCCTCCATTTGGTAGCCTTGAGCCACCTCCTTTTGCTGTTTTAAGGTTATAGCCATGTCTGACAGTAAAATTCAACTACTGTACCCACGGCTAGACTGTATAAGCCAGTTTCTAAGCCATCATCAGCTCAGATTCATGGCAGGATTTCCTACAAAACAGCAGGGCTTATAAAGGAAGAACAGTCAAAGAATTTCTTGTTTTTCTGAAGAACCAAATTTCTAGAAAAGCCTGACAGTACTGGCACTTTGAAGTTTCAGGGAAAACCTTGTGACTGTACTTAAAGGGGAACAAAGTCAGCACAAAGGGTCCCACACTCAAGTTTGGGGCTAGTCCCAATGTGCGCTTTGTGTGCGAAAACATTTTAGTTTACTTACTGTTTGTATAGTTGAGTATCAGAATGATGTTGCTTAGTTCTAGTCTGACATCCTGGATTTTAGGGGGGCAGACTTTGGGAAAATGGGGAGATACTTGAAAGAGGCATTAAGGGGAATGGGACAGGAATCAGGGGTTGAGGAACAGTGAGCAGTATTTAAAATGGGGATTACAAGAACAACAGAATTATGCATTAAGCAGGTTAGCAAGAGGAAAAGGAAGAGGAGACCATTATGGTTTTCCAAAGAGGTAGCAAAGAAAGTGAAAGCCAAAAAGATTGCATTCAGGCAATACAAAAAGACACAGGCAGAAGGGGATAGGGAGAAGTACCAGGAGAAGCAAAGGAGGCAGGGAGGTCAGTAAGGGAAGCCAAAGCTCAGACAGAAGAGCACATTGCAAAATCAGTGGGTAGAGGGGACAAAACCTTTACAGGTACATAAGTGAAAAAAAGAAAGACAAAGGAGGGATAGTGAGACTGAAGGGGAGGATGGGAGCTGGGTGGAGGATGACAACAGTAAAGCTGACATATTGAACAGGTATTTCTGCTCAGTCTTTACTGAGGAAGAGGAGGGTAATGGGTCTGAAGGGAGTACAAGCGGTGAGAATGGTGCAGAAATGGACACAAGTCCCTTTACACGAGAAAGGGTCCTGAAGGAACTGGAAGTAATAAGAGTTGACAAAGCAATGGGGCCAGATGGGGTGCATCCCAGGGTCCTTAAAGAACTAAGAGAGGTGGTGGCTGAACCTCTGGCTATCCTGTTTAGCTGATCACTGGAAACAGGGGAGGTACCCAAAGACTGGAGGACAGCAGATGTAGTCCCCTTATACAAAAGTGGGAACAAAGAGGAAGCAGGGAACTACAGACCAGTCAGCCGCACCTCGGTAGTGGGGAAGATCATGGAAGCACTACTGAAGGAGAGATTGGTGGAACATCTGGTTGTCAATGGACTACAGGACGCAAGGCAGCATGGTTTCACCAGGGGGAGGTCATGTCAGACCAACCTCGTTGAATTTTTTGACTGGGTGACTAGAGAGGTGGATCAGGGGAGGGCAGTGGACATGGCCTATCTGGACTTCAGCAAGGCCTTTGACACTGTGCCACATAGAAGACTACTACAAAAATTGGGGAATATGGGTGTGGGCAGGACAGTAGTGTGGTGGGTAGGTAACTGGCTGGGTGGCAGGACACAGAGGGTGGTGGTAAATGGCTGTCACTCCACAGAGGGAAGAGTGACCAGTGGGTACCACAGGGATCAGTGCTGGGACCGGTCCTATTCAACATCTTCATCAGTGACATTGTGCAGGACCTAGAAGGCAGAATTTCACTGTTCGCTGATGACACAAAGCTCTGTAACAGCGTAGACACACCAGAGGGTGTAGACAGAATGAGAAGCGACCTGCAGAAACTTGAATAATGGTCAGGGGTTTGGCAGTTGAAATTCAATGCAAAGAAGTGCAAGATAATGCATATGGGGCACATACATTACGTAAGGACATAGACAGGGTAGAGAAGGTTCAGAGGAGGGCAACAAAGATGGTGCATGGATTGCATCATAAGTCCTATGAAGACAGGTTGAAAGAACTGAACATGTACTCCCTGGAGGAGAGGAGGGAGAGAGGGGATATGACAGAGACATACAAGTATCTTACAGGAGGAACAAGGTGCAGGAAAACACTATTTTGCCAAAAGATGTTCCAGGACTAGAGGGCATGGATGAAGTTGGAGGGGACGATTCAGAGGAAACATGAGAAAGAATTGCTTCACAGAACAGGTGGTGGACAAGTGGAACACCCTGCCAGAGGAAGTGGTGGGGGCTGAAACAATCAACGGATTTAAGAATGCATGGGATAGACATGAAGGAATTCTGGAGGTCAGGGGTAAGGGGCAACAGACTTCTAGGAAAACAAACTGAACTTACAAGCTCAAATGGGCAGACTGGGTGGGCCATAGGCCCTTAGCTGCCGACACTGTCTATGTATCTATGTATCTATGACATCTTATGTAACTACAAATCCCAGAATTCCCTACAGCCAATATCAGAGCAGTACCGCAGCAGTGAGAGATTCAACAGCCTGCAATGCATGTTTACAGCTTTTATAACCTCCAATAGTGTTTTCCAGTTCTGCTTTTCTCCAGGTGCGGAGTATAGTACTTTAACCCTGCCCTTGCTCTCATAAGGACAAGGTGACATATGACACACTATTTTTTGGGCCTGCGGCTCCCTCTCCTCATTTTTGTTTTCAGTTTCTACACACCTTTTTGCTCTTTCTACATGTGTTCTGTCTACTCCTGTCCAGATTTTCTTATTATTTATGCCTCATGTTTTTGCACATTTTTTCATTTGGTTTTAGATTCATTCTGTATTTATCTGGTTCACTGTCAGTTTGATGCAGTCTTGTTTTGACTGTTTTCTCCAGCTGTAAATCCTCCCCCCACCACTCAGATCACACTGGGAAACCAAACTTCTGCCCAAGGCAGCATGGATTCACAGCGTGAAGGTCATGTCAGACAAATCTAATTGATTTCTTTAACTGGGTGACCAAAGCAGTAGACCGGGGAGCTGTGGACACGGCCTACCTAGACTTTAGCAAGGCATTTGACACAGTCCCGCACAAAAGATTAATAAACAAATTAGCCAGCCTGGGAGTGGGTCCTAGGGTGGTAGCCTTGGTAAAACACTGGTTGGACAAGAGGACACAGCGGGTAATAGTAAATGGAGTCCACAGTGAAGAAAGGAGGGTTACTAGTGGGGTACCGCAGGGTTCAGTACTGGGGTCGGTCCTTTTTCATGTCTTTATAAGTGACATTGCAGAGGGACTGGAAAGGAAAGTATATCGCTTTGCAGATGACACAAAGATTTGCAACAGGATTGATGCACAAAGTGGGGTGGAAAGGATGAAAAGGGACTTGGCAAGGTTGGAGGAATGGTCAAATGTATGAGAGCTTAGATTCAATGCAAAGAAGTGCAAAGTAATGGCCTGGGAAACAAAAACCCAGGGGAAGAGTACACAATGGAGGATGAGATACTGACAGCAAAAAATGGAAAGGGACCTGGGGGTAGTCATATCAGACGACCTAAAGGTGGGCCAGCAATGTGACAAGGCAGTAAGGAGGGCTGGGGGGATACTGGGATGCATAGGGAGAGGCATCACCAGTAGAAAACAGGAAGTTGTTATCCCTCTGTACAGACAGTTGGTAAGACCACATCTGGAGTACTGTGTACAGTTTTGGAGACCCCATCTCTACAAAGACATAGACATGGTAGAGTCTGTCCAGAGGAGGGCAACTAAAATGATGCAGGGTCTGCATCAGAAGACATATGAAGAAAGACTACAGGAACTAAAGATATATAGCCTTGAGGAAAGTAGGGAGTGGGGACATGATATAAACTTTCAAATACCTCAAGGGAATCAAAGTCCAAGAGGGTAGCATCTTTCAGAAAAAGAGATGTGCAAAAACAAAGGGGCACAATTTGAAGATAGAGGGGGGGACGGAGAGCTAATGTGAGGAAGTATTTCTTCACAGAGAGGGTTGTGGACACATGGAACAGCCTTCTTGAGTAGGTCGTAGAGTCAAAAACAGTGGGGGAATTCAAGAATGCATGGGACAGACATAAGGCAATTCTAGTGGGGGGTAGGAGGAAGTAGGCTGTTAGTTAACTAGGATCTGCAGCTTATCCGTTAGGTATGGAAATGGGCAGACTAGGTGGGCCAAGCGGTCCTTATCTGCCGTCAAATTCTATGTTTCCATGCTCAGTGTCTCAATCAATCAATCTTTATTTCACCAGGTGAAGCACCACTGAGCAAAACTCATTTACAAGGTGGGCCTGGAAAGAAACGTACAGAACAAAACAATGAAAACAATTTAGAAAAAATATAGTAATTACATATTAAGCATAAGTCATTTAAATGACATAGCTTAGTGCAAATCTGCAATGACAGATAATCCGTAATAGTAGTGCAATCAAGATTATGCTGTAGTCTCCCCTCTAAACAGAGCCCTAGGAGATACAAGGGAATGGAAAAGTCCATTTAGAAAATAAATAAAGCTGGCTGAGATTTAAAAATGTAGCAGCCCTGCCTCAGAGAGATCTGGAGGTTTAGTAACTAATGAAAGGTGCAAGTTGCAGGTTCATTAGGTCTGTGTTAGATGAGAAGGACAAGGTTAACAAGGCATGATATAAAGAATGCAAGAATATGCTAAAATGCTAGAGAGAAGGTTAGAGTAAATGTCTTGTCTGAAATTGGTGGTAGGGGGCTTAGGCATAGCAAATACTGGAGTCCTTTAGTGACTGAGTTGGGTTTTGAAGGTTGCCAATAGTTTCAGAGTCCTTTGAAGGTTATTCCATAAAGTGGGAAGAGTGTGACTTATAGAGGAAGAGCCACGATGGGTTATAATTCTAGGAATGTCTAATAAGATATAAGAATAAGTCGTGAAGGAGTAATTCCCATGTGTGCTGGCTAGGAAGTTTATTGGTAAGAGCTCTGTAAGTCCAGATGGCTGCATTTTTTAATCTTCTGGTTTTTAGTCAATACCAATGTTTAAATAAATGTACCCCCACTGGGTTAATCTTTAAGTCTCTTTTCATTTGCTCATCAAAGACACTAGCTACCGATGGACCCGATATAACAGTGTTCCCAACTGGATTGGGCCCCTGATCGTTACCCTAACCAATCCAGACATGCAAGACCACCAAGCAAGACTGGTGTGTGGCTCAAAACATTGTTTGTAAGTTGGACTATCTGTGTAAATAAGGACATTTTAAAAATACTGCTAGTGGACTAGAAATTCAGCAGCCATCTTCATCAACTCTGACAGATGTACCACAGTGACGTACAGGACATTTGTAAAACATCCTAGGCTTGGGCAAAACACCTAAAAACAAATACTAACATACTAAAATGCCAGCAGAATAGGCCGAACGGTCTTTTGCTGCCCCCCTCGCCTTCTCTGGCTTCTCCCTTCCCAGTTCCGGATATTCTCACTGCACTGGATTTTGCTTCCAGAACCCTTCCCCTTTACCTGTCCCACCCCCTCTTGAACCTCTCCACCGTCTCTGCCTCCACTAGCCCCCTGGGCAGCGCATTCCACGGCTCCACCACCCTCCAGTGAAGTAGCACCTCCTCCTTTCTCCCTGAATCTTCCTCCAGCTTCCATCCATGCCCTAGTTGCCCCCTCCTCCTTCTTCAAGCACCCTGACTGCTCCTCTCCTATTTACCCCTTCATGTACCTGAAGACCTCTATCATGTCCCCCCGTCTCTTCTCTCTTCCAATGTGTACATATTTAGCTCTTCGAGCCTCTCCCCATAGGTCCTGTCCCCAAGCCCCAAATCATTTTGGTTGCCCTCCTCTGGACCTCTCCAGGAGTTTAATGTCCCTCTTTAAGTGTGGCCTCCAAAACTACTAGTACTCTAGGTGTGGCCTCACCAAGCAGTTATACAGAGGAGTATCACTTCCTCCTTCTGGAGGTGATCCCCTAGTGATGCATCCCAGCATCCTGTTGGCCTTGGCTGCTGCCCTCCTACAAGTCTCTGAGTTGTTCATCTTGATATCCACCACCACCCCCAGGTCCCTCTCAGCCATCGAGACTTTTAGCATTCCACCCCCCGGTGTAGGCTTGGCCCGGGTTTCTGGCCCCCAGGTGCAGTACCTTGCATTTCCCTGCACTGAACCTCAGCTTCCACTTTCTAGACCATCTTTCCAGAGCATCCAGGTCCCCCTGTAGGGCCACCCTCCCCTCCTCCCCATCCACCACCGCCCCCAGTTTTGAGTCATCCGCAAAGAGACTCATCTCACTCTGGAAACCTGTCCTTATGTCAGAGATGTAGGCGTTGAACAGGAGGGGCCCAAGGACTGATCCCTGTGCGACCCTACTAATGACCATCCTTGGGGATGAGACTATCCCGCCAACTACGACCCTCTGGGTACGGTCCTGGAGCCAACTGTCTATCCATCTGATCATCTGGTTCCCCACTCCCATTTCTCCCAGCTTATCCAACAGGCCCTCATGAGGAACAAAGTCAAATGCCTTGCTGAAGTCTAGAAAGACGTCGTCCACTGGTCTATCCAGGTCCAAGGCACTCGTCACCCAGTCATAGAACTCCACAAGGTTTGTCTGACACCATTCCCACGGGACGAATCCATGCTGTCTATCGTCCAGGCACCTTGATTTTCCCAGGCCCCCGCAGCCTCTCCTTGACAATGCCCTCCATCACTTTGCCCACCACCGATGTCAGGCTGACAGGCCTGTAGTTCCCTGCCAACTCCCTTGATCCCCCCTAGTAGACAGGCACTATATGCGCCACCTTTCAATCCTGGGCCACCCACCCTGTCCTCAGAGAGATGGTGAAAAGCTCCACTAGAGGTTTCACCAAGACACCCACAAGTTCCTTCAGCATTCTGGGACGTAATTTATCCGGCCCCGGTGCTTTCTCCATCTTAAGGGACCTGAGGGCTTTTCTCACTCTCTCTGCTGTGATTTCCACCTCCGCTACCTCTTCTCCCTGCTTAGCCTTCCCCCCTCCTGCCAGTGATGCCTCCCCCGATCTGTAAGTGTCCCCCCCCTCCTCAGTATTACTGTCTCCTCCCATGTATGATGCAGCACCCCCATTTTCCTTGGTGAAAACTGAGATGAAGTACTCATTTAGTACTTCAGCCTGCTCCCCCAGGTCTTGTGCCCATCTCTCCCCTATTTTAATCCAGCTAATCTGCCCCATCACCCTTTGTTTTTCCCCAAATGAGATTACTGTCCTTAAAACTTAGAATATTTAGTAACTTAAACATTCTAGTCAAGATACACTTAAGTAATCAGAAGTTAGTTTTATCTGAGGTTATGCAACAAGATATCATGAATGAATGCTCTTCGTGTAAACCACTAAAACCTAAACCAAGAGAGAAAAGCAAAAGCAAGCCAATGCTGAAAGCAGAGTGTGAGCTTGATTCTCCATCTGCAGATGAAAGCAGGAACTTGACTGAAACAAAGGAACCAATACACAAGGAGATTGCAACCCTTTGTGAAGTGAATGGTTTGTACAATTGAGTAATTACAAAATGGATAGCCAGTTAATGGCTGCAATTGAACAACACCCGGCCCACTGGGATCCAAAACAACAAAAGACAGTCAACCAACGGAACAAACTGGGTTGTCTAGAGGATGCACAAAAGACAGTAGTGGTTAATTCACAGTAAACCACTAAATGAAGTCATAGATTTAGCAATCTGCTGGGGCAGTGCTTCTTCAAATCCTGACCAGTGCTGTTTACAGAATACAGCTGGACACGGAACCATTAGAATCTTAAGGTTGGGTTGGAGCTGATCCACAGTTTCAAGTATTAAGGGAGAAAAGTGGGTTTGAACTATTTCTTTGCCAGCAAAAGCAACTGTTTAGCTGACCTTTTCTTTACAACTTGTGTGTGCTTCCTCAGAATATGTAGGCTCTGAACAATCATTCAGTTACACGGCAAGGAACAGCTAGTCAAACAACTGACAATGCTGAGCAGATTTCTGTATTACATGTAGGTCATTCCTATACAATATAGGGAATATCTCTGACTGTTAAGGTTATGCACCTCAAGCAAAACAAACTAGGCAACCAGTCACTGCGAGTCAAGATTTTCAGATTAATAGCATGGAATGGGAGTTTCTGATTTCATAGAATGTCTTAAGAGATATGAAAATGAAGAGCAGCAGCTGGTGAGGAGCATGGAACTCAATGTAGATCTTAGGGCACCCCAAAGCTAGATTGTAACACGGCAAAAAAGAGAAACCCGAAATAAGGCAATGTCATTGGACAAAACGCACCACATGATCAAAGTTGGAGTGGTGATTAATCACTGGTAATGCCCGCTCCAACTATTGATCACAGGGTCAACGGGTCAGGCTCTAGCACCACTACCTGTCACAGAAGCAAACAGAACACACATCGCAGTGAAAACGCAGGATCTCACTTAGGTGTTTTGCCCAAGGCTAGGATGTTTTACAAATGTCCTGTATGTCACTGTGGTACATCTGTCAGAGCTGATGAAGATGGCTGCTGAATTTCTAGTAACACAAAGCTGAACAGTTCCAGCGAACAGAACTGTACAAATGGAAACAACAATGGCGCAAGTATTTCCATGTTACAAATGCATTAATGCCCCCCAGAGTCTGCTTCTACTGGGGAATTAATGCATGGTTGGGTGGTTGTAGGCACTCTGCCCCCCCAACCATGCATTAATTCCCCAGTAGAAACCTCCTTCATCGGGCATTAATGCTTTACTTGTTTATTTATCAAAAAATCTTCAAAGCATATCAGAATACATAACTGGCATTGAAAGGAAGATGAAAGGGCAGTTAACTATGCAAAAATCATTTCCCATCTCCTTTAACAAACAAGACTTTGTATACCTAATCTAGTAATATACCCGACATAATGAGTGGACCAAACTTTTGGCTACATTCTAATCATGCAATTATTTCTTGAAATTTAATTGAGTCTTTTTGTCTAGGATTAGGTACTGTATGTCTCACGTATTGTTGTCTCCAGCCTATTGATGTTCTACATGCCTAGTCTTCCTTCTGTACCACGGTCTTAATCGAATGCTTATAAACCCCACCCTTTTTTTTTTTTTTTAAAACACAAATGTCTGTATATTGTCACCCTCTCTATGTTGCAATTGTTTTGTATGATATTTTCCTTTCTAATCTCCTGTGTCACAACTGAAAATGGGCATTCTTTGTCTAGTGTGCTTACCTGGTCAGCAAAAGTTAAATAAATGTGTCATGTAATGTTAAGCTATTTTTTATTGTATAGTATGACTTGGAGCCTTTGTAAATGAGCCCTTGGCTCAAATGTATTAGTCTGAAACTGAAATAAATAAATAAATGGTGGGGTTCAAACCCTCAACCTCCCATTTTACAGTTCTATACCCTAACCGCTGCACGGCATTGCCAATCAACATTTTAAAACACCACAAGGAGTATGTGATGCACGGCAGTGTAACCAAATCAGGTCGAGTCACAGTCACAGCTCCACAAACCAATTATCTGAGCAACTGCAGATCTTTTCTATATTTCCCCAATCAGTGTGAGAATCTGATCTTGGGTGAGCCACATTGTGTGCACCTTTTATTTGGTATCAAATGCACAACATGGAACAAGAGCAGCACTGCTGAGGTTGGGAGTATGGTACCAAGTACTTCTACAATCAAAGGGAAGCCTCTGACTTAGAAGACACAGTTAACACTTCAACTGGCAGCTGTAACAGCAAAAATGAATCAAACCAGCTGCTCTAAGAGAAAAAAAATGTTATGGGGGCAGGTCTTGTACTGCCTCTCAGAAGCAGGTGGTAGAACATTCCTAGTGCCATGGTGCTCTTTAACAAAGTCTGGGAATCTTATCAGCATGCACTATGTAACAGCTGAGAACTTTCTCAGCATAATACACGTAGGAGTCCTTGTTTGCAGTCTACAAGTTAAATGCGATAGTAGAAGGGTTGGTAAAACTAAGGCCTTTGAGAAAAGTCCTTGGCATCAGAACCTGGGCGGATGGGGAAAGGAGGAGAGGTTGGCAGGTGTCCACTACTGCACTTTTGCTTGAAACAAAACAGACATGCTTTATGAAGAACATGGAAATATATTCTTCCATTTCTGAAAACATTCTGATAGTGATGAGAAAATGAGCAAAATCTTTAAAAACTGTAATATATATATATACACACATATACACACACACACACACACACACACACACACACACACACACACACATATTAGGACTTCAGCATGTCTAAGTTTTTTTTGTTTGTTTTAATATGTAATTCTCTGTAACTTAATTATTATTCTCTATAACTTAATTATTGCAGTTCACTATAATTTTCACCTAATGTAAGTGGTCGTTGTAATTAACCCCGGGTCGCCCCTGAAAAAGGTATCTTTGGTCTCAGAGGGTTCATTCGGTTACCAAAATCTAAAAAAAAAAAAAAAAATATGTAGAGTCCATTTTAACTGGTTATCAACATGTTGGTATCTCACCAAAGAACTGTGTGGGTGGTATGGTGCTTTTTTTTTTAGTGTGTGTGTGTGTGTGTGTGTGTGTGTGTGTGTGTGTATAGGGTAAGGTGGGCGGTTGTGTTTATACCAAGGTAGGCTTGTATTCAGATACATAACATAATGATGTTGCAGTGCATTAGGACTCTTAGTTCGCATACATAGTGAATATTTACTTTCTTCCAACTAGTCCCCCCCCCCGTGGGCTTAATTTAATTGTTTATTTATTCAGATTCCTTAGACAGTTGCTTTACATACAGCAGTTTGATTATAAATTGTCACTGTGCTGAACCCTGAACATATTAGGATGCATGATCTCACTCACTTGGGGGTCCTTGATAGGTTTAATTCCACTGGGTAAATATTGTAGTGATTGGTGTAAATGATGGTGTATTAGGACTCTTGGCTTACATTCATAGTGTATATTTACTTCCTTCTAACCATCTTTCCTGGGGGGTGGTTTATTTCCAATGTGTTTTTATTTAGATTCCTTACAGTGTTATTCTACATATAGTAGAGTGATTATATACTGTCACACTTTTTATTAACTCTGTACATATTTGGACGCATGACTCCATTTACTTGGGGGTCCTTGACAGGTTGAATTCCATTGGGTTATATTTTAGTGATTGCTATATATTGTACCCTTAACATATTAGGCATAGCTTGGCAGAAGACACCAGGAGAAAGGACTGCTGTGTGACTGAACTTCTCTGCTGGGACTAAAGTAGAAGAACTTTTGTACTTGGACCTCTAATTTAGGGTAAAAAACTAATATACCAAAAAAAAAAAGTGTGTGTTTGGGTTAACTGAACTGAATGGGTATCTGAAGAGTTATCTAGGTGTAAATCTCAGGTGACTGAAAGGACTTAACTGCTGTGAGGTTTAAATTACTTGTAGAAAGATCTGGTAAGTAGGGGGAGCGGCTTAGCTAGAAGGAAGCTTCATTTAAAGACTGCCTTAGAAAGATTCTGCTAATAGCTTGGCAGAAGACACCAGGAGAAAGGACTGCTGTGTGACTGAACTTCTCTGCTGGGACTATATTGCCCTCCCCTTCACCCAAAGCTAGTTCTAATTTTATAGGCACAGAATTTGACTGACAACAGGAACTTCCTGTTTAGGGGCAGGAAGTGAGTGATCACAGAACCACTAAGGACCCATCATCCTAGAAGGGCAAGAGTAGCTCTCCGGCCCCCTCTAGCTGCTGGAGGTCTGCCTCTGAGCAAGTAAGTGGTCTACTGAGAAATATAGGATATTCTTGTCTCAGAACAGGACAATCAGGAGCTTAAAGGGCACATAGGCAGAAAGTAAGGAGAGAGAGAAAAAAAAAACAGAGGAAAGAGTAAGGATTGCAAACAGTTAAGGGGCCAGAAATAAGACATGATTGGAGTGGTGCAGTGCAGTGGCTGTGGAGCAGCAGTCTTCCGGGAGATATTCTGGAAGCGGTGTTGTCCCATCTGCAGGCACCTCTCTGGGCTGAGGGAGGAGGATGCTCACCTCCAGGCTGAGTTGGCCAGGATTTGTGGGACCTCCTCTTCCATCCAGGGACCACCAGTGCCACTGCCGTTGCCTCAGAGGTTGCCAAGAAAGAGGAGCGGTTGGACCACAGTGGGCTCAGGGGGGGCATCCCTCCAGTTGTACCTCTCCACAATCCCTATGCCATTCTGGCAAAGTGTGGTTCCTCTATGGAGGCACCCACAGTGGAGACCAAAGAGGATGCTGGGAACCTCCACAAAGGAGACCCACAGGACGGTGGCAGGGGACCCTGCAGGGGAAGGAAACAACTCCTGGTGGGGGACTCCATTGTTAGGAAGGTAGAACTGGGGAGGAAGGAGAGGGAGGTAAAGGCCTGCCTGGCGCCATGGCTTGAGGGACAGGGAGCGAATCCTCAGGATTGCCGAGCAGCTGCACAGGGAGGGAGCTGGATGTCATTGTCCACCTAGGGACAAATGACCTGGCTAAGAAAGGGATTAGAGAAGTGCAGGAAGAATTTGTGGAATTGGGGAGGGCCTTAGTCAAGTAGCCACATACGGTAACCTTCTCGGAGGAATTATACCCATCTATGGCATAGGAAAGGCTAGGGTGTTCCGCTGTAGGATTCAATCAGTGGTTGAAAAACTGGTGTGGAGCTCAGGGATTTGGCTTCATTGGGGACTGGGGGTCCACCTGGAGTGATGCAAGCCTATACTGGCATGATGGGCTGCATCTGTCCGGGAGGGGAACCAGGATCCTAGGTGATAGGTTTAAATGCTTCATTGGCAAGCTTTTAAACTAGCCAAGGGGGGAGGCACTGGAAAGGAGCAGGAAAATCCTAGCCCCCCCAAATAATCATGGTAGTAAGTGGCAAACACCAACATAGAGGTGTCGATAGGGAGAAGGGCAGGGGTAAATGGAGAAAGTGACAAAGGCAAGAAGGACAGGGATGGGGCAAAAGGGAGTAAGGCCATCAGGAAATGGAGGGTAATGAGTACCAATGCCCGTAGTCTGGGCAACAAGCTCCTGAGCTGATGGCCTTAATGGAAGAGGGATGCCTGGATATCGTAGCAGTCACAGAAACATGGTACACAGAGAACCATGACTGGGATGTTAACATACCAGGGTACAAAACCTACAGGAGAGACAGGCAGGGGAGAAGAGGGGGAGGAGTAGCTCTCTATGTAAAGGAAGGGATAAAAGCAACTGAACAAAAGAGTAAACAGGGAGGAGAGGAGGCACTGTGGGTCACCTTGGAGACTGGAAAGGGCACCACAATCCGCACAGGGGTTGTGTACAGACCCCCATGTCAGGGGGAAGGAATGGACAAGGATATGATAGAAGGCATTCTTAGAATGGCAGAGAAAGGGGAGATACTGTTGATGGGAGACCTGAATATGCCAGATGTTAACTGGAGCACATTTGCTGCAGCCACATCCAAGAGCAGGGCCATTCTTGATGCCCTACAGGTGGAAGGCATTAGACAGCTAGTTTCAGAACCCACTGCGGAGGCAGCAATCTTAGACCCTATACTCTTAAACGGGCAGTGAGAGGATCTCAGATCTAGAAGTGGGTTGCCATCTGGGGACAAGTGACCATCAAACAGTGTGATTCACGTTAAACTCAGCTACAGAGTCAAGCCATACAAAAGTAAGGGTACTGGACTTTAGGAGGGCTGACTTGGCAAGATGGAGAGTGCCTCAGAAAAGCACTAGCAAACAGGCTAGAAGGAGGTGTGGAGCAACAATGGGAATTATCAAACTGCCATCACAGAGGCAACAAGCCTTTGTGTGAAGCAAATAAACAAATCAAAACGAAAGAAAAGCCACTATGGTTCTCAAAAGAGGTGGCTGTGAAAGTCAGGAAGAAAAAGATAGCATTCCGGAAGTATAAGGAAACACAGAAGGAGCAGGACAGACAGCTGTACCAGTTAAGGCAGAAGGAAGCAGGGAGGGAAGTCAGAATAGCAAAGGCCCAAACGGAGAAAAAGATAGCCAACTCAGTTAAGAAGGGGGATAAAACCTTTTATAGGTACATCAGCGAGCGTAGAAAGACAAAGGGAGGGATAGTGAGGCTGAATAGAATGAATGGTGGGTGGGCAGAGGGGGACAGTGATAAAGCAGGAATACTGAACAAATATTTCTGCTCAGTATTCACAAAAGAGGAGGGGGAAGTGCCTAATCCAATTAACAAAAGCACTCTTGATAGGGGGGTCGATCCCAGTCCTTTCACAGAAGAAAGGGTTCTGCAAGAACTCCTAAAACTGAAGGTGGACAAGGCAATGGGTCCTGATGGAATTCACCCCAGAATTCTAAAAGAATTAAGGGAGGAACTAGTGAAACCACTGGCTACTCTTTTTAATAAATCATGGGAGGATGGTGTGGTACCTGAGGACTGGAGGAAGGCGGACGTGATTCCTCTTCACAAACGTGGGACCAAGACAGAGGCAGGAAACTACAGACCTGTCAGTCTGACCTCTGTGGTAGGGAAAGTGATGGAGTCACTTCTGAAGGAAAGAATAGTTGAGTACCTAGAGGCCACTGGAGCACAGGACCCAAGGCAGCATGGGTTTACAGCGGGAAGGTCATGTCAGACGAATCTAATAGATTTCTTTGACTGGGTGACCAAAGTAGTAGACCAGGGAGGGGCTGTGGACATGGCCTACCTAGACTTTAGCAAGGCGTTTGACACAGTCCCACACAAAAGATTAATAGTCAAACTAACCAGCCTGGGAGTGGGACCCAGGGTGGTAGCCTGGGTAAAACATTGGCTGCACAATAGGGGACAGAATGTAATTGTAAATGGAGTCTACTCTGAAGAAAGGGGGGTTACTAGTGGGCACCGAGGGTTCAGTATTGGGTCCAGTCCTTTTAATGTCTTCATCAGTGACATTGCAGAGGGACTGGAAGGAAAAGTATGCCTTTTGCAGATGACACAAAGATCTGCAACAGGGTTGATACACAAGGAGGTGTGGAAAGGATGAAAAGGACTGGCAAGGTTGGAGGAATGGTCAGAAGTATGGCAGCTAGGATTCAATGCAAAGAAGTGCAAATAATGCACCTGGGAAACAAGAACCCAGGGAAGAATACACAATGGTGGGAGGTAGTAAACAACAAAAAAGGAAAGGGATCTGGGGATCATATCAGATGACCTTAAGGTTAGCAAGCAATGTGAGAAGGCAGTAGGGAGGGCTGGGGTATACTGGGATGTATAGGAGAGGCATCATCAGCAGAAAACAGGAAGTTGTTATCCTCTGTACAGACAGTTGGTGAGACCCCATCTGGAGTACTGTGTCCAGTTCTGAGACCCCATCTCGCAAGGACATAGACAGGATAGAGGCAGTCCAGAGGAGGGCAACTAAAATGGTGCAGGGTCTGCAAGAGAAGCCGTATGAGGAGAGACTAAAGGAGCTTAATATGTATACCCTTGAGGAAAGAAGGGAGGGGGGAACATGATAGAAACTTTTAAGTACCTCAGTGGAATCAACAAAGTCCAAGAGGGTAGTATCTTTCAGAAAAGAGACTTGCAAGAACAAGGGGACACAATTTAAAGATAGAAGGAGGGCGTGTCTAGGGCAATGTGAGGAAGTATTATTTCACAGAGAGGGTAGCTGATGCATGGAACAGCCTTCCTGAGGAGGTTGTGGGGTCTAAAACTGTGGGAGAATTCAAGAATGCATGGGACAGACATAAGTCAATTCTTGTGGGGTGTAGGAAGAAATAGGCTGTTGGTTAACTAGGATCTGCTGCCTATCCTGTAGGTAGGGAAATGGGCAGACTAGATGGGCCTAGCAGTCCTTATCTGCCGTCAAAGTCTATGTTTCTATGTAGGCTGCATGGTCTCATTTTCTTGGGGGTCCTTGACAGTTTTTTTTTTTTTTTTATTTGGCTCATACCAGTAAGAGATATTAACTTGTATATCATCATGTTACAGCACTGAAGATCTTAAGGTTTACGGAATATAGTAACCAGTTGAGTGTATAATTGGGAAAATGTTTCCAGATAGGTTGCACATAAATATGTGAACCAGTTGCTCACACTAGGGAATCATTTCCTTTAAACCCTCTTTATGCCACATATAGAAAAGTTGTGTTATATTTATTTTTTTTTAACTTGTTTTAACATACATCAATATCACGTTTTAACATGTACTTAAGTTAGTACTGAATCCAAAGTTCTTGCCTTTCATTAGAATGTATCCACAAAGCACAGTGACAGATTTAGAATTTATATTAGGCCTCGTCCACACTAAACCACTCAGACCCCGTAACGGACAGAAACCATTACAGCTGGCGAGCGCTACAGTGTGTCCACACTGCAGCGGTGACCGACACGAGACCGGTACTGCCAGTCCACACCTTGGGAACTGGGCCGTACCCACAGCCCAATCCCAAAATGCAGCTCGTGCTGTGCTGTGGGCCCTGCAGGAACTGGGTACTGCCGATCCCCACACTACCGGTAACGTTACGAGGCAGGACTGTTTCATTAACTGCTGTTGAAACCAATTCTCATGTAGTTTCAATAATGGTTACGAAAACGCCTTCTGTAACGTTACAGATGTAAACACAAACCGTTGCGGTAACGGTTTGGGCATTCTGTAAAGTTACAGAGGCGTAGTGTGGACAGGGCCTTAGTGGAGCTTTCTGCTTGAGTTCTCATCTCATATTGGTGGCATTTGACCTTCAAAGGCTCCTCAGTTTGAGAAAAAAAAAATAGTGAAATGGGATTTCTCTGATGTAAACTGCTGTTATGGTTTAAATGAGTATTTTAAACCAATGAGAATTCTTTCTGGGTTTTTTATATATGATCTGGGTGTTAATAGTATGTGAGTTTATAAATAATTGCCACAAGCTTCCGAGAAAGGACTTGGTTGGTCTGAAAGCTGAAGGCTCTTTGTTCTTTTTGAAAAGTAATATCTAAGTTGGTCCAATAAAAGGTACCCGCAGGGCTCAGTACTGGGTCCAGTCCTCTCTAACATCTTTATAGGTGACATTGCAGAGGGTCTGAGGGAAAGGTATGCCTCTTTGCAGATGACACAAAGACCTGTAACAGAGTTGATACACAAGGTGGGGGGGGGGGATAGAAAGGATGAGAAGAGACTTGGCAAGGTTGGAGGAATGGTCAGACATATGGCAACTTAGAGTCAATGCAAAGAAGCGCATAGTATTGCATCTGGGAAACAAAAACCCAGAAGAAGAGTACACAATTGCAGGGGAGGTACTAACAACAGAAATGGAAAGCGACCTGGGGGTAGTTATATCAGATGATCTAAAGGTTGGTAAGCAATGTGAGAAGTCAGTAAGGAGAGCCGCCGGATGCTGGTATGCATAGGAAGGGGCATCACAAGTAGAACAAGCATTTGTCAATGCCGAACATTCGCTTGCAGGTATTTGCAGTGGTGTTTGGCATGTATGGTGCTTTACCCTAATGCCCTGTGCGATTGCTGGTATTTGCACAATAAATTGTCAGCATGACCTTTTTGTTACCCCCATTGTGTGCTACATAGGCGGAAACACGTTTTGGGCAGGATGTGAAAAATGACAGCTGTACTGCTCATAAAGAAGTGTGGTAAAATGGCAATGTTGAAAATCTGGAGTGGAAATATTGAAAATTCGCAAACCTAGGAGCGTGCGTGGGAACTGCACAATGCACGCTGGTAAAACAGTGATTGTTAGGAATTTGTTCACCAAATTGTCAACATTGGCATTTTAAGATCTCTGCTCATGAACAGTGACACTGTGATTTTCTTAATGTGTCCCATACACTGAGTTCACACAGCGATTGTGCCATTGTGCGCTACATAGGCGGAAACACGTTTTGGGCAAGATGTGAAAAATGACAGCTGCAGTGCTCATAAGGAGGTGTGGTAAAATGGCAATGTTGAAAATGTGGAGTGAAAATATTGAAAATTCGCAAACTTACGAGCGTGCACAGGAACTGCACAATGAACACTTGTAAAACAGTCATTTCTAGGAATTTTTTCACCAAATTTTCAACACAGCCATTTTAAGACCTCTGCTCACGAACAGTGTCACTGTGATTTTCTTAATGTGTCCCATACATGCGCCATTGTGCGCTACATGGGCGGAAACACGTTTTGGGTGAGATGTGAAAAATGACAGCTATACAACTCATAAGAACGTGAGATAAAATGGCAATGTTGAAAATCTGGAGTGAAAATATTGAAAATTCACGAACTTACGAGCCTGCGTAGGAACTGTGCAATGCACGCTCAGAAACAGCTCATTTTTGGAATTTTGCACCAATTTTCAACATGGGTTATGGGACCTTTCTCAGAATGATGTCACTTCATGGCGTTATTCGAGCCCGAAGGGTGATTTCACGCAGTGACGCGCAGTGCCCGCGTAATCGCCATTCGGCCCAAATAACACCATGACAGCGACATCATTCATGAGAAGGTCCCAAAACCCCATGGGGAGGGCTCCCAGCATGGCACAAAAGCTTTAGAGGGGACGGCGTGACAGCGGCGCTCAGTATGGCAGCGGTGCTTTCCTTTGAAGCAGAGGAACACCGCTGTCATACAGAGCTCCTGCACCCATTGGTGCAGGATCGCCACGCCTGCCTGGCGGAGCAGGTATTGATGGGAGAGGCACACTCAAGTGTGCTACTCTCCCAAATGCCTTTGTGCATGCGCCTGCCAAACGTAAAAGGGAAGCGAAGTTATCCCTCTGTACAGACAGTTGGTGAGACCCCATCTAGAGTACTGTGTGCAGTTTTGGAGACCTCATCTACGCAAGGACATAGACAGAATGGAAGCAGTCCAGAGGAGGGCAACTAAAATGGTGCAGGGTCTGCATCAGAAACCATATGAAGAGAGACAGAGAGAGCGTGAATATGTATACCCTTGATGAAAGGAGGGATGGGGGACATGATAGAAATGTTCAAATACCTCAAGGGAATCAACAAAGTCCAGGAGGGTAGCATCTTTCAGAAAAAGAGATGTGTAAGAACAAGGGGGCACAATTTAAAGATGGGGGACGGCTCAGGGGTAATGTGCGGAAATCTTTTTTTCACGGAGAGAGTGGTGGATGCATGGAACCACCTTCCTGGGGAGGTTGTTGGGTCTAAAACAGTGGGGGAATTCAAACATGCATGGGACAGACATAAGGCAATTGTAGTGGGGAGTAGCAGGAAGTAGGCTGTTGGTTAACTAGAATCTGCAGCTTTATTTATTTATTTATTTATTAGAACATCAGTTTAACAACCTTATCCAATAGGTAGGGCAATGGGCAGACTGGGTGGGCCAAATGGTCCTTATCTGCTGTCAAAGTCTATGTTTCTATGTATCAAACCATTTGCTTCTGGATCTGTTCTTACAAGGACCAATATGGCAACTAAACTAAAAACTCTAGAAATCTAAACCGCACCAAGCAAGGTTGAGTCTAAGAACCATGCACTGGGAGCTTAAAGAGCTGCTGACAATTTTTTGCTCCAGGTAGGCAACTCAAGAGCCTTTTACAATCGTAAATGGACACTTTCTGTTCAGTGGTTTTAATATTTCACTTGTAAAGCCTAGCTCGTAACTTCCGTGTACGAGACGAGCGGCTGAGGAGCGCTGCAGCCCTGCCCCTAGAACAGTATAATTATGAGGCGAGTTAGGAAACTGGGCTACAGGTGCTCTGTGGAGAATGTAACTGAATCGAGGGAGGGTGGCTGCCAAAATGTACCTAGATTATCTTTGCTGGCATGCACACATATCTGGGGCTAATATATAAATACCGTGTATTAGCCCCATTAAATGAAGGACGCAACATTAACCTTAGTTAATTCAGATGGCTGCCCCAACATTGTAATACAAAACTTAACCTTGACGGAGGAGGTTCTGTCAAGACCACCCCACTCCTTACAATACAACTCAACTCTGTAGTTTGCCTCCTTTATATTACAAAGGCAGGTTGCTGGTTCTTTCGGAATGAAGACATTTTGTGTATGTTTGTGTGTGGAGGGGGGGATATAGAACCTAATCCAGGCCCCTACTCCTCTAATCTCTCCCTCAGCAATCCCTATGACCCCTTGTGGGTCGCCTCATATGGGCACAACCTTGCTCATATGAACATTTGCAGTCTAAGGCACAAATTCCATGATCTTGAGGCATGGACGACATTCTATAAACCGGACGTACTAGCCATAACAGAAACCTGGCTTAAACCACAGATCCTCCCCCATGAGGTGGATCTTGTGAGCTACCTTACCTTCAGAAAAGATAGGGTAGCGAAAAGAGGAGGTGGGGTTATTGTCTATGTCAGCACTGCCCTCCAAGCTTCGGAGCTGAATTTCCCGTCTCTCAGTGATTCCCTAGTGAAAACACTATTTGTCAAAATACTCCTCGGTAATACCAAACCCCTTACTATAGGCAGTGTTTACCTCCCGCCTCAAAATGCTGCCTCCTTTCTGGAATCTTTAACGGATAACCTAGAGGACTTCTCCTGGGGGGAGACCATATTCCTAGGGGATTTCAATCTCCACTGGCCATCCCTTCTCTCCTCCGCTACAAAAAATCCTCTACTGGGCTCTCCATTTACTCAGGTCATCGATCTCCCCACAAGGCATAACCCCAAGACTGGAAACCACTCCCTCATTGACTGGATCCTCGTCTCCTGCCCAGGCCATATTTTGTTGGCTGGGATTATGGCTGACTGAGTGACCACTCACCGATATTCTGCATCTGGTCCAATAAGCCTCCAAAAATCTCTGCTAAAGTCATTGAAGCAAGAAAATACAGCAGGTTCGAGGCGGCTGACTTCTGCTCTGACCTGAGGAAAACGGACTGGGCCCCTATTACCTCGCTCCCCTCTCTGGACGAGGCCCCTGAATATTTCATGTAGGCCTTCTTGTCCGTCTCAAATAGGCACGCCCCAATAAAAAAGCTTAGAGTGCAGGGAAAATGCCATAAATGGCTAAACCCTAGCCTCAAGCAACAGATGCTTCTCCAGGACAAAGCATGGTGCACCTACAAGTCCTCTGGAAACTCTGCAGACTAGGAGAAGTACAGAGAGCCGAGAAATCTATGTAAAAAATCCTCAAAACAGGCCAAAGCTCAGTACTTACATGACCTCCAAACTAGGCACCTACATGATCCAAAAAAATTCTGGGGACATATAAACGTGCTCAAGGGATCAGCAGGTAAACAAATGGACTTTATCCTAGTAGGTGATCCACTGACTAATGAATCGTCCAAGGTTGCTGAGGCCTTCTGTGCCTCCTTCACTATCCCAAACGGTACCCCCTTCCCGGCTCTCCTCAGGCCGGACCCTTCCCCGGAAGGGGTGTGGGACCACCCCAGACCTCAATTTCACCTAAAGCTGGTCATTCAGTCTGAGGTGCTACCTCTTCTGTGAAAAATTAATCCTACCACATCTCTAGGCCATGATTGGCTCGAACCCCGCCTACTGAGAGATGCTGCCCCTGCAATGGCCCATCCTTTCACCCTCCTCATAAATAGGTCACTTCGGGAAGAATAGTCCCAACAATGTGGAAGGTCATGACCATCGTCCCTGTCTACAAAAGTGGGCCCCGTGATAAGCTGGGAAAACTACAGACCTCTCTCCCTGCTCAGTCCTCTTGGAAAAATCCAGGAAAGACTAGTATAAAAACAGCTACAGGACTACCTGGAGCAGCACCTACTTATGGCTGCTGTGCAGCATGGTTTTAGGAAGGGCCATGGTACAGACACTACTCTCATCTGGCTCACAACTGACATCCTTGCCTCCATGGATCAAAGATCCCCAATGGGTGCTCTCTTCATTGATCTATCAAGGGCCTTCGACCTTGTCAATCATAATCTCCTGCTCGCTGAACTCCAGCTCCTAGGTCTAAATGACCACTCTCTCTCATGGTTCAAGAGCTATCTTAGCGAATGTTTCCAAAAAGTCCGCTGAAAAGGTACACAGTCTGGACTTAGGCCAGTCACTGTGGGGGTGCCCCTTGGCTCAATCCTGGGCCCCTTACTTTTCTCAATAATATTGACAATAACTGTTCCCTCAGCAAACTCATTCTGTATGCAGATGACACGGTTATCTACTACAGTGACCCTCAACCTAGTGTAATCAACTCAAAACTGCAGGATAGTCTCCCAACTCTGGAGTCCTGGTTCTCCACAAACTCCCTGAAGCTAAATGGGGAAAAAAACAAAAGCCATCCTGTTTGGCTCCAGACGTCTGGGCCCTGACAGAAATCAGTTGCTCCAGATCAGCACAAACCAAGGGAAACTAGTTGAGGTCACGTCCAGTTTCAAGTAACTTGGGATCCATCTTGACCAAGAGATGACCTACAGACCCCATATTGACTCCATAACCAGAACCATCCATCAAAGGCTTGGTCTCCTCTATCGTCTGGGGAACTCACTATCTTGCGTCACACGTCGAGCAATTGCCAGCTGCAATCTTCTCCCTTCCATTCTGTATGGGGCCCCTCTACTGCAGTCACTCAGAGAGACAGAATTCAATAAACTTACTGTCCTCTATAACAGAGTGGCCCACTTCGCCTCAAGCTCCTCCCCAAGGAGAGATCACTGTGAGGCACTTAAGGAACTTAACTGGCCATCTCTCCGGCACAAACTAGCCTACCCAGTCGCCTGCCTTGCATTCAGGTTCTCTGCCACAGGTCCCCCTCCCCATCTAAATGGACTTCTCTCTACCAAAATACAATGCAGAACTCTACGATCATCTGCAAATCACCCACTGGACATCCCTCGGTGTCGCTCTAACCAAGGCAAACGCTGCTTCAAGTTTGCTGCCTCCCACCTTTGGAACTCCTTACCAGCCAGCTTGACTGGCGCATCCACCATTAGCCAATTCAAGTCCAGGCTTAAAGTATATCTCCTCAACTTCAGCCTTTGTGGCTGTAACCGTTTGCTCCCAAGCACACTTTTCTTTATGCTCGCACTGCCTTGACCCCTCCTTCCTCCTGGATGCATCTAATATGACATCTTCCTGACTGTCTCACATTGCAGACTAAACTGAACGTGAAATTTGACATCATGTACTGCTAACAAAAGCTTACTACCCCTATGGCTGGATGCTACTGTATACTCTGAGCAATTATTGTAACTACAGTTAAGAATGCTGTTACGTGTCTTTGCTCTGTAGTGAATGCTATTACGTGTCTTACTCTGTAACATAGCTGGGTTGTCCCTTGCTAATACTGGTGTTAATTACTGTAACTACTGTATAGAATGCTAGCACGAGTCCTCCTCAGTAAAGAATGCGTTTGTGTCTCTCTCCCTGTAACTAATTCCGGGTCGCCCCTGAAAAAGGGACCTCTGGTCTCAGTGGGCTTACCCAGTTACCAAAATACAAATAAATAAATGTTCTTCTATATGGGGAAACCAGACAACGCTAGAAAAGAAAGTAGAGGAGCCATGAAGTCCAGCCTTAGCAAATGCAGGCAAAAAAAACAAACACACAACACTTGCTTTCTTACCAGAAATATCTGGTTGATCCTGTGTGCTCTCCTTTGCCTCATACCCTCCCCCGTCCCCCACTGAACACTGACCCAGAAGCCTCAACAGCTGAGGACAGTTACAATCTCAGCTGGGGGGCACAAAGGATTGAGACCTTTGATGGTGAAAGATTACAAACATTTTCGACAATGTCCCAGGGTACCTCCCCTTCTCATAATTTAGGATTTCAAACTGGCAGCAGGTTGCAGTTCACGCAGCTCTTAAGTCAATTCTGCTCCTAAAGAACTGCATTTCTACTAGTACACTTTTCATAGCTGGGTTACTACACTGTAGGTGCAGTGTGTACAATTTGGAGGTACTGTCACCACCAGGCAAACCAATGAAGTGGCCCTTTGATAATCAAGAGTGATTTCCAAGAAACACCAATCTATAGAGACTGATATGTCATATGGGGAGGCTATTAATATACATATGGCTGCAGATCCCGTTTTAGCAGGGCACCAAAAACGGAAGCAAAATGTTGACAGTGTCCCTTTAACGGGATTTATAATATGTTTACATGTACAGTTCCTGTGTCTCTTATGGTTATAAGAGGTTCTTTTCAAGCCCTTTGTAAGCCAGAACTGCTCAGCTGCACATGCAGTTCTCTCACTCAAAAAACTTGAGAATGTACTCGTACAGAGTAATACATTCCACCACTATTTTTGGACTCCACAACCTCCTCAGGAAGGCAGTTTCATGCATCCACAACCCTCTCTGTGAAAAAATATTTCTCACATTACCTCTGAGCTGTCCCCGTTCTAGCTTTGATTTGTGCCCACTTATTCTTGCACATCTCTTTTTCTTAACGATACTGCCCTCTTGGACTTTGTTGATTCCCTTGAGATACTTAGAAGTTTTTATCATGTCCCCCCTCTCCCTTCTTTCCTCAAAGGTATACATATTAAGCCCCTTCTAGGGGGTTGGGGGTAGGAAGAAGTAGGCTGTTGGTTAACCAGGATCTGCAGCTTATCCATTAGGTAGGGAAATGGGCAGACTGGGTGGGCCAAGCGGTCCTTATCTGCCTTCAAATTCTATGTTTCTATGTTTCCTTTAGTCTCTCTCTTCGTATGTCTTCTGGTGCAGACCCTGCACCATTTTGGTTGCCGTCCTCTAGAGAGCCTCCACTCTATGTTTTTGAGGAGATGGGGTCTCCAGAACTGCACACAGTACTCCAGATGGGGTTTCACCAACTGTCTGTACAGAGGGGTAACAACTTCCTGTTTTCTACTGTTGATGCCTCTCCCTATGCATCCCAGTGTCCCCTTTACCTTCCTTACTGCCTTCTCACATTGCTTGCCCACCCATTACTAGAAGGAAGCAGAGTATGGGACAGTGGTGTTGTCTAGTGGATAAAGCAATGAACTGTGGAATCTATGAGATCCCAGGTTTGAATCCCATCACAGCCCCTGGATCATTCTGTGACCTTGAGCATGCCACTTCACCTCCCTGTGCGTCAGTCCTTTCAGCCTGCTAAACTAGACAGACGCAGGACTCCATTGAAAATGAGATGATGCATCTCCATTGGGTATACGGAAGGAATCAATTTGGGGGGTGAGGGGATAAAGAAAAACAACTAAAAATTAACACTGAACAAATGTCTCACAGGGAGGCCAGAAAGCTCGAGTTTCAGTTTTACTCAGTACAGTGCCTACCACTCAGGCTCTTCAGAACAGCCACTGATGCTACCAGTGCTAACTTACAAAAAAAATGTTAGACCTGGGGAGACTGCATTCATTGTACTAGTCCCAGCAGTCATGTTTTGCCAGAGCCATAAAAGATGAGGTAGCAGAATCATATCTGTGTTGGCTCCGATTTATGAATTTAGTCTAAGGAAACATGATCCAAGTGTGGAAATATGTTGCTGCTAGATTTAGGGAAGTTTAAGCGCCTGTTTTCATAACCAACTCCTCAGCAAATCGAGTTTCTAGTGTAAGTTACACTGGCTAGAAATGATCGGTGGGGGGCAGATGATCATGGTTAACCATTTTTCCATCCAGTTTTGTATCCAATTTTGCAGTAGCATTGCTCGAGTTTGCATCACACTTTGGCTGCCACATGGCATGATTCTGCATCACGTTTATGGAAGAGAATATCCAAGCATTACCTGCATTTCTACTTTTTTAAAATGAACAAAAGAGGGGATGACTTGCACGTGGGTCATCTTTCATATCTTACATCTAACTTAAATCTTCATTGCAGGCACAATCATTCCAACCTGACACCTGGTGAGCTTGCAGCCCTCAGATCTCTGCAATGTAGGAATGACTTATCAAACCAGCTGATAAGGGAGGAGCTGTTGTGGTCTGGCAAAAGGAGCTATACATCACTGAAGCCTCACAGCAACTCCGACACCGGGTTTTATTCTTCTCTTCCACAGGATCTCACTGCTGACTATCAGACTGAGGTCACCATCACCTCTGCTATTGAAAACAAAGATCTCCCTGCTTCTGCTAAGAGACTCATAGTTCAGCATCCCCAGACATCCAGGTTTTATCTCCTTCCCAAAATCCACAAAGCAGGTAACCCGGGTCGTTCCATAGTGTCTGCCTGCTCCTGCCCCACATCCCACATCTCTGCATTTTTGGACAGCCTCATGGGACCCCCTTGTTGAGTCCCTGCCCTCCTATGTTAAAGACTCTAACCATACTCTCCAGTTATTTGGCAGGTTCAGATTCAGTGACTCATCGGCTCATCTTCACCATGGACATCAAATCTCTTTACCCAGTGATCCCCCATGATGATGGTCTGACAGCTTTGCAGCATTTCTTAAATAAGCGGGAAGTCCAGCAGCCACCCACACACGCACTAACTCATCTGGCAGAACTGGTTCTTACACTCAATGCTTTTTCTTTTCATAACAGTTTTTTTCAGCAGGTCAGTGGAGTTGCCATGGGTACCAAGATGGGTCCCAGCTTTGATAATCTGTTTGTCGGTTGGGCGGAAGAACCTTTTTTTCTCTCATTCATAGGGACTGTGCCTGAACTCTACAAATGCTACATTGATGACTGTGTGGGGGCTACCTACTGTTCCAGGGAAACATAGAATTTGACAGCAGATAAGGACTGCTTGGCCCACCCAGTCTGCCCATTTCCCTACCTACTGGATAAGCTGCAGATCCTAGTTAACCAGCAGCCTACTTCTTCCTACCCCCACCCCCTAGAATGGCCTTATGACTGTCCCATGCATGCTTGAATTCCACCACTGTTTTTGACTCCACAACCTCCTCCGGAAGGCCATTCCATGCATCCACAACCCTCTCTGAAAAAATACTCCTTAAATTACCTCTAAGCCGCCCCTCTATCTTCAAACTGTGCCCCTTGTTCTTGCACACCTCTTTTTTGAAGGATGCTACCCTCTTGGACTTTGTTGATTCCCTTGAGGTACTTGAACATTTCTATCATGTCCCCCCTCTCCCTCCTTTCCTCGAGGCTATACATATTAAGCTCCTTTAGTCTCTCTTCATATGTCTTCTGGTGCAGACCCTGCACCATTTTAGTTGCCCTCCTCTGGACAGCTTCCACCCTGTCTCTTTGCGAAGATTGGGACTCCAGAACTGCATGTAGTACTCCAGATGGGGTCTGACCAGCTGTCTGTACAGAGTGATAACTTCCTGTTTTCTACTGGCAATGCCTCTCTCTATGCATCCCAGTATCCCCCCAGCCCTCCTTGCTGCCCTCTCACATTGCTTGCCCACCTTTAGGTCATCTGATATGACTACCCCCAGGTCCCTTTCCATTTTTGTTGTTGTTAGTATCTCACCCCCCATTGTGTACTCTTCCCCTGGGTTTTTGTTCCCCAGGTGCATTACCTTGCACTTCTTAGCACTGAATCTAAGCTGCCATACATTTGACCATTCCTCTAACCTTGCCAAGTCCCTTGTCATCCTTTCCACCCCACCTTGTGCATCAACTCTGTTGCAGATCTGTGTGTCATCTGCAAAGAGACATACTTTTCCTTCCAGTCCCTCTGCAATGTCACTTATAAAGACACTGAAGAGGACCGGTCCTAATACTGAACCCTGCGGTACCCCAATAGTAACCTCCCTTTCTTCTGAGTGGACTCCATTTACTATTACTCTGTGTCCTATTCTCCAGCCAATTCTTTATCCAGGCTGTCCTCTTGGGACCCACTCCCAGGCTAGCTAACTTGTATATTAATTTTTTGTGTGGGACTGTGTCAAATGCCTTGCTAAAGTCTAGGTAGGCCATGTCCACAGCCCATCCCTGATCTACTACTTTGGTCACCCAGTCAAAGAAATCTATTAGATTCGTCTGGCATGACCTTCCTTCTGTGAATCCATGCTGCCTAGGGACCTGTGCCTCTTAACCTCTAGATACTGACAATTCTTTCCTTTAGAAGTGATTCCATCATTTTCCTACCACTGAGGTTAAACTAACAGGTCTGTAGTTTCCTGCTTCTGCCTTGCTCCCACTTTTGTGAAGGGAATCACATCTGCCCTCCTCCAGTCCTTGGGTACCACCCCATCCTCCCATGATTTGTTAAAGAGGGTAGTCAGTGGTGTCACTAGTTCTACCCTTAGTTCTTTAGAATTCTGGGATGAATCCCATCAGGCCCCATTGCTTTGTCCACCTTCAGTTTTAAGAGTTCTTTCAGAACCCTTTCTTCTGTAAACGGGTTGGTATCAACTTCTGTATCCAGAGTGTTTCTACTGTTTGTTTTAGGTACCTCCCTCTTCATTTGTAAATACTGAGCAAAAATATTTGTTTAGTATCTCTGCCTTTTCACAGTCTCCTCTGCCCACCCTCCCTCCCCTTATTAAGCCTCACTATCCTCCCTTGGTCTTCCTTCGCCTCCCTGATGTACCTATAAAAGGTTTTATCCCCCTTCTTAACTGAGTTGGCCATCTTTTCCTCGGTTTGGGCCTTTGCTGTTCTGACTGCCTTCCCAGCTTCCTTTTGCTTTAACTGACACAGTTCTCTGTCCTGCTCCTTCTGCGATTCCTTGTACTTCCTGAATGCTTTCTTTTTCTCTTGAATCTTCACTGCCACTTCCAAGAGAACCACAGTGGTTTCTTGCATCGTTTTGTTTTGTTTATTTGCTTCACACAAAGGCTTGTTACCTCTGTGATAGCAGTTTTTATTATTCCCTATTGTTCTTCCACCCCTCCTTCCTGCCCATTTGCTAGTGCATTCCTTAGGCACTCACCCATTTTGGCAAAGTCAGCCTCCTAAAGTCCAGTATTTTGCCTTTATATGGCTTTGACTCTATTGCTGTGTTTATTAGAACCATACTGTTCGATGGTCGCTAATTCCCCAGATGGCCACCCACTTCTACATCTGTGATCCTCTCCATCTCCATTTGAGAGAACCAGGTCTAAGATTGCTCCCTCTTGAGTGGGCTCCAATACTAGTTGTCTAAGGGATGCCCCCTGTAGGGTATCTAGAATAACCCCACGCTTCGAAGTGGCTGCTGCAACTGCACTCCAGTTAACATCTGGCATATTCATAGAAACATAGAAACACAGAAGATGACGGCAGATGAGGACCGCAAGGCCCATCCAGTCTGCCCATTTCTTTTTCTACCTTATAAATGTGCCACTGGCCTTTGCTCTGTCAGTGGCCTATCTATTCATACTCATTTGTATTGCTACTTTATGCCTATCCCATGCCTGTTTGAAGCCCTGCACTGAATTCATAGCCACCACTTCTTGAGGTAAGCCATTCCATGCATCCACCACCCTTTCTGTGAAAAAGAATTTCCTCATGTAACCCCTAGATGGCGCTATCCCAGGGGCTACTACCCCTGCCTGATTTGCCACTAACAGGTTGAGGGGCCTGGATCCGATGACGGGTGCCTCCACCCAGAGGTCAGGGTTTGCAATAGTTAAATTAACTTGGTCACAGCCCTCTGGGACACTGCAACCCCCCTTTCTTCCCACTAGTGGCCCACACAATATGTCAGAATTACCTTCACAGTATACACTTACCCCCAGGACTGGTTCAGGCACTGGGACCCCTGTAAAATAAGATACAGTGCAACAATCACAGTACAATACTTTAACATAGACAAATACCTCAGGCAGTATAACTTTGCTGAAACAAGCAGCTCTGATTTGTTTAGGGGATAGAACAAGGACGGGGAAATCAGGTTAATTAGCTTATCACTTACTCATCTACTATGGCTCTGTGACAGGCCTATCCTACCAGTTACTGTCCTGGGTACCCAGCCCTAGTGGCTAGTCCAAACCGTGGCAGCTGGTAGGGGCCCTTTCACACAGAGAAAAGAAAAATTAGTTAAACAGTCAGCAGTACAGTAATTCCATTTGGATTCAATGTGGCAATTCAACAGGGAGCGACCCTGAATTAGTACTCACGACCTCCAAACAAGATAGGGTCCTTCAATGTCAGCAGGGCTACTCTTGAGCTCCACGAGACTCCTCACACATTTATATGGCAAACTGCAACAGGCAAAAGTCCTTTAATGGCAGCAGGATTCACTTTAGCTACACAAGCCTCCTCACACATTTATATGGTAAACAGTAACAGGCAAAAGTCCTTTAATGGCAGCAGGATTCACTTGAGCTACACAAGCCTCCTCACACATTTATATGGTAAAAAGAAAGTACTATACCAGGCAGGCTGCTTCTCTATCCCAATCGCATTACTGCACAATACCCGGAGAACACACAGCAGATTCAGTTCCTGACAGACCGAGCGCATCCAGCAATTTCTCCAGTCTTCTACAGGGTGAGCCTGGTTTCTACTCTTCAGATATCCTTTGATTCTCTTCACAGGACGGATTCAGTCCCAACAAGCAGTTACACAAGCTGCAGACCGGAACTCTGGGCCTTACACGCTGCTTCCCAACTAAAACTGCACAACCTAAAAACACAGGGCTCCTTCCCTCTTCACTGCCAGAGCTCAACTGAAACTCCAGCAGACAAAACCGGCACTTCCTTTGAGTTCCTCCCAGTTCTTGGCTGGATTGGCTGTCACCACAATAGACTGCCCCTGTTGGTCCAAAAAAGGCCAAGTCCAAACTATATCTCCCAGAGTCACTACCCATACAATCCTCTTGTGGCTGGCTCAGATTACGAGTCCAAGTTCTGATTCGGCCCAAGGCACCATTTTAGAGCTACCTTAACTCCACACTGATTGGTCCAGTTCAGCAGTTCAAAACTAGAATGGGGAACTAGGCAAACAGTTCTGACTGCAAAGAAAGCAGGTTAGACAAACCTGTATTTTCATTATTACTCTAAATGATTTCTGGCAAACAGTTACATCTTTCAGATAGGTTCCTTTGCACCCTAGTGACTGCAGAAATGGAGGAATTGGCAGCAGCTCGAGTGGTACTCAAGCAAAGAAACACACAGTCCCCCATACAATTCTAATTATGTCTGCAAGCAGACAGCTCTTAAAGAGACAGTACCAGAGGCTCTAAAACACTCTCAGATAAATGGCTTTAAACGCCAAACACCATTCAGGCTTGGAGCATTCAAGCAAGCTCCTGAAGTCTTTTGGGAACCCCCATTTGCAGGGGGGTTACACCCACATTCCCCCTTAATTGGCCCCCCTCTAATCTCATGCTGTGTCCTCTTGTCCTGCTATTTTTCTTATATTTAAACATGTTAGACTCTTTCACCTTGTTAATGCCCTTAAGGTGTTTGAATGCCTCGATCATATCACCTCTCTCCCTCCTTTGCTCAAGGGTATACATATCGATATTCACATCACCCATCAGCAATATCTCCCCTTTTTCTGCCAATCTAAGTATACTTTCTATCATTTCCTTGTCCATTTCCTCCCCCCCTCAGAAGGGAGTCTGTATACAACCCCCGTGTGGATTGTGGTGCCATTGCCAGTCTCCAAATTTACCCACAGTGCTTCTTCTCCTCCCTGTTCACCCTTTTGTTCTATTGCTTTTATTCCTTCCCTTATGTAAAGAGCTCCTCCTCCTCTTTTACCCTCCCTGTCCCTCCTGTAGATAGTGTATCCTGGTATGTTTATGTCCCAGTCATGGTTTTGTATGTACCATGTTTCTGTGACTGCCACAATATCCAGATGTTCCTCCTCCATCAAGGCCACTAATTCAGGAAGCTTGTTACCCAGACTATGGGCATTGGTACTCGTTACTCTCCATTTTTTGATGCGGATCGGGACCACTCTTGTCTTAGGCTGGGTCAGGAGGATGGAGCACAGTACTGACAGGCTGCAGGCAGTCATTGTTTGATCACTGATTGTTCCTCCCTCCTGGCCTCAATGAACTGATACACCAATAAATTAAACCGAACCACACAGTAGCTATAAATTACATTGCTGACTGTACTGCTGAGAGCTGAAGAATAAGTACTCACCGTGACGCCGTCAGTGTGTGGATGGATGTGGACCAGTCCTTGACAGAATCTCCTCTATACAATTCCTGTATAAAAATAAAGGTTTTTTACTACTTACTACTACTTACTCTCTTTCTCTGCAGCAGCAGGCTAACGGAGTCAGTGAGCCTGGACTCCGGAGTCCATGGGCAGCAAGTTGTTGGTTGACAGTTTCTGCCACACTTTTCCAGCTCTAGGACAGGTCAGGCAGGCAAGTCAGGTAGGAGTGGACCAGATGATGTTTTAGGCTATATAGCCAGCCATGTGATTCAGTCCTCCCGATCAGTCGACCACCCTTTGTCACAGGCGGCTCATCACTCACAGCAGCTAGCTTACAGCTGCTCACAGTACAGCTAGTCTCAGAAGGGGTCTCTCACTGTCTCAGGATCGGATTTGGGATGGACGGCTGGCTGGGACAACAAGATAAAGAAGGGATAAAACTCTTTAGACCACCACCACATTCTACCGGGTTCTGTAGCCAGCTCAGCTCAGCAGTCATATCCCGCACATGGGTGACAGCTGAGAGGGACTGTCATGCACAGATAAGCAAGGGGGTTGGACTTGGACCACCATGCATGACAGAAAGAACTGACTTTTTTGTTTTTTTTCAGCCACGGTGGGCCACAGCGGATTTGGTTGCCATGGCAACAAACAGAGACATTGTCAGTGCCCAAAGCCTGGACAAAAGAGCACTGTAGTGAAAATCTGCCTGGACAAAAATCTGCAGCTGTAAAAGAGGATATCTCCAGGTAAAAGAGGATGCTGGTAACCCTACTTATTCCCCCATAATGGAACCAAGACCACTATCTCCGTTATTCCTAAACCTAATAAGGATAAAACCCAATGCCCCCCGTTATCATCCTATTTCAGTTTTAAAAATATTGATTATAAACTTTTCACTTCTATCCTGGCAAAGAATCCAAAGATACTAGCACCCCCCTCCAACACACACACTGTATAACACATTTAAACTTTCCACTGCCAAAATTGGCTACATTTA
The DNA here is from genome assembly GCA_016271365.2 of Neoceratodus forsteri. NCBI lineage: Eukaryota > Metazoa > Chordata > Ceratodontiformes > Ceratodontidae > Neoceratodus > Neoceratodus forsteri. Next base: position 807,082,935 of record CM057451.1, on the reverse strand, counting down.
GTTCACACTCCACGCAGCCACCAAGGCCAACAGGATGCTGGGATGCATCGCTAGGGGGATCACCTCCAGAAGGAGGGAAGTGATACTCCCTCTGTATAACTGCTTGGTGAGGCTGCACCTTGAGTACTGCGTGCAGTTTTGGAGGCCACACTTAAAGAGGGACATTAAACTCCTGGGGCTTGGGGGACAGGATATATGAGGAGAGGCTCAAAGTGCTAAATATCTACACACTGGAAGAGAGAAGGGGGACATGATAGAGGTCTTCAGGTAGATGAAGAGGGTAAATAGGGGAGAAACAGTCAGGGTGCTTCCAAGGAAGGAGGAGGGGGCCACTAGAGGGCATGGGTAGAAGCTGGAGGGGGGAAGATTCAGGGGAGAAAGGAGGAGAGGTGCTACTTCACTGAGAGGGTGGTGGGGCCATGGAATGCGCTGCCTATGGGGCTGGTGGAGGCAGAGACAGTGGAGAGGTTCAAGAGGGGGTGGGACAGGTACAGGGGAAGGGTTCTGGAAGCAAAATCCAATGCAGCAAGAATATACGGAACTGGGAAGGGAGAAGCCAGAGAAGGCGAGGGGGGAAGCAAGGTCAACACCCAGGGTGGGGGCTGACCAAACGAGCAGACACGAAAGACCGTTAGGCCTATTCTGCTGGCATTTTAGTATGTGAGGAGTGGGTCCTCTTAGTTTTTTTTTTAGTTTATTGTTCTAGGAATTACTACCTTTGAGCCAGAGGCTCTTTTACAAAGGTTCCACGTCAATTAGGTACAGTACAAAAGGTTACATAGATAACACAACAATTTGTGTTGCGTCAAGAGCAAGAAAACATATACAAATACATATCAAATCATTTGTGCAAAAGGACATGAGAAATCAATAATCACATTATTATTACAAGAAAGAGGTCATATCAGATTAGAAGAAACAAATAGGGAAAAAGTCCAGAACAGAGAGGGCAAGTGAAAGGTGTGGGGAGCACACAATAGCAGGAGAAAAGGTTTCCCAAACATGTCTTTGTCAAATAACGGGACAGGGTGGGTAGTGAGAAAATAGGAGGTTTAATCAGGGCAGTCACAGGAGCTGGAGGTGGCAAGGTGAGAGAAAAGCCTTGATTTGAAAATAACTAGAGGTGGAGGCAGTAATATGAGTGCTGAGGCATTTAGCCAGCTGGGGGCACGATAGGCAAATGATCTTTGTCCCTGAGAAGTCCGCATCGGGGACTTGGAGAGGCTGGTGTTCTGATCTTCTGGTAAAACGGGTGCTAGCGCTCGGGCATAACAGGTCTTGGATACAGGGTGGAGTGAGGCCCAGAGTGGATTTTGTTCGCCATCAGGCAGGTAAGGTACTTTATCCGGTTTGAGAGTTGCAACCAACCTGAGTCAGCATAGAGTTCACATGTGTGGGTACGTCGGTGTGCACCAGTGAGCAACCGACAGGCCTTATTTAGGGATGTTGTAATGCGACTAAGTGCTGTAGTAGTGGCAGATCCATATATACTTAAGCCATAATCAACGACTGAGATGACAGAGGATTGGATGGCAATCCTCAGTGCAGAATGGGTAAGAAGCTGTCGGTTCCGATACAGAATCCCAATTCGCTGATTAATAGTTTTTGCTGTACTATCAATGTGAGTTGCAAAGGTTAGGCCTTGATCAAAGTTGATTCCAAGATATTTGAAAATTGGCACTTGTACAAGGGTATTTCCTAGGTATGTATTACTGGTGAGTGGGACTTGCCGTTTCTTGTTTTGCGGGTTAGAGAAGAGCATGGATTTAGTTTTTTTGTGGTTTAGAACCAGCTTATGTTCAAGGAACCACATCTCAACTTTGGAAAAAGCATGCTGAAGGTTGAGGCGCAAGAGGTTCGGATCTTTATGAGTGGCAAGAATCACGGCATTGTCGGCATAGAGGATTATTTGTTCAGGGCAGGATTTGGGGAGGGAGTTTAGGAAAAGGCTGAAAAGGAGGGGGCCCAGGATGGATCCCTGGGGAACTCCTGAGCGAACCGGTTTTGAGTCTGAGAGAACTCCAGCTACTTTTACAGATTGAGAGCGCTTGAGCAAGGTAATTTTTACCCAGTCACCAGGACTTCCCAAGTAGAGCCCTAGGGATAGTAGTTGTTTGATAAGTAGGCCATGATGAACTGTATCAAATGCCTTGGTTAAGTCAATGTAGACTGCTCCAGTTAGGTTTCCTTTGTCCATGGCATTGTGGATTGCTCCTGAGAATTCAAGTAGGGCAGTCGATGTGCTGTGCCTTTCCTAAATCCATGCTGCTGAGTGCATAGGATGTTGTGCTTTTCCAGGTAGTCTGAAAGTTGGTCTGCCACCAGCGTTCAAGGGCCTTAGAGAGAGGTAGTATTGATATCGGGCGATAGTTACCAGGCAGTGACTTATCACCACTTTTGTGCACCGGAGTGACAACTGCAGCTTTCCATTTCCTAGGGAATTGGCTGTAGCAGAGGGAGAGATTGAAAATTTTTGTGAGGGGGAGCAGAACTTCCTCGAGAGTGAGGGACAGAAGTTTAAGGTCAATAGTGTCGCTGCTTGCTCGAGACTTAGAAATGGCCTTCTTTACATATTTAAAGACTTCATGTGCCTTTACTAGTTTGAAATGGAAGGGTGGTTTGGTTGGAGAGGCAGTAGTAGTAGTAGAAGTAGAAGTAGAAATTGGAAGGTCAGCATCAGTGAAGAAATCAGATGAGAGGACACCACTAAGGTCCGTGAAGGTATCATTTAGGCCAGGGTGTTTGCAATGATCTCTGGGTCTAATGTAGTGGTTCCATCCACATTCATTATTGTAGGAGAGGATTTGGACTGCTGACCCATGATATTCTTTATGTTGTCCCAGAAGGATTTCCCTTCGCCCCAGGAGTTGGAGAGGGCATTCTTGAAGTAGGAGCTCTTCATCAAGCGGATCTGTTTAGTACAGTGGTTACGAGCCTGTTTATACTTTTGAATGTCCAGTTTCAGACTGGAATTCCAATTTGAGTAAGCTAAATCACCATCGTCAAGGTGGGACACTTCGATTTAATCCCTATTAGTGGATCAGTACCACTACTGCCAGATAACATACTATTTACAATGTGCACTAATGAAATCTAGATTTAGTAGTTGCTGTATTGGTCCTTGCAAGAACAGATCCAGAAGCAAATGATTTGATACATCTGTGTTGGTCCATTAAAAGGTAACAACAAGAACAAAGCGCTCCAGCCCCTGGACCAACCAGTCCCTCCCCAGAAGCCAATGGCAGCCGCCTAGAAAACACAACACCCACAACAGCCAGATCATGCAGAACCCCCCCCCCCCAGAAAAAATCCCCATTGGCTCAAAATACTCACTTAAAAATGCAGAAGATGATGTCAGAGAAGCCCAACAGCACCACACTGCCCCCAGCCAGGAGGGTCCCACGGGCCAAAGGCGCCCGATGGAACACCCACACAAAGAATCCCACTGCATATAAATCCAATTGACACAAGATAACACTACTGAAGCAGATCACCCCCAAGGTGCCCCCACACACAGGCTTGCAAAACGAAACAAACGCCATCCGTGTGGCGCCGACACACTCCGCTGCGTTCAGGTCTCTCCCCACACCCCTGCGAGCACTCGGCCAATCCCGCCTCCACCTGCCTCAGCTCCCCCAGAGTCCGCCGCTCCAATGGCAGTCTCTGCAGTGGCACCGGAACAGCTGCTCCACACAGCCAGATCAAACAAAACATGCCCACGCAAACCGCAAGAATCAGAGACTGCGGCCCGGATGAACGTCCACCAAAGGAACGAAACAAACGCCACCCCCCCCCCAACACAAGGGATGCAACGAAACACTTCTTCCACAACAGCCACTCCGCCACGGAGACCTGTGTGTAAAAGCACCCCCAAATCAAGCCTCGAGTGTCACAACCTGCATAAGGATGTGACCACCGAAAGGCAACCCCCACCCAGACCAAAGACAAACCAAGATTGTCCTAGGGCGCCAAGAAGCCCTAATGACTACATTATAGACAAGAATTCACCAACAAAGCTGTCTCAAAAACATCAGTGCACACCGCATGATGTGCAAAACCCAGCCAGACCCGACCCCCAGCCGCACTCCCAAGCTAGACACAAGGCTCAAGAAACCTCAAAAACCTCTAGTGTAGCGATAGGACTGCACAAATGATCATCCAAATACAAACTGACAACATTAGTGTCAAACAAAAAACTCTAGTCGAGGAACCCCAAGGAACCAAGGCCATGCAGCCTGACATGCACCGACACCAACACAAAGACCCTCCAAGTCTTTCTTGACAAGTTTACCATGGCCCATCCTTCCCTTCAATACACTGTTGAAGTATCCTCCTCTACATTGCCTTTTCTGGATATCCAGCTGTCAGTACAGAACACTGGTCTGAAGACATTGGTTTATTACAAACCCACTGACTCTCACAGTTTCCTCCTCCACAGCTACTTCCATCCTAAACATGTCAAGAATGGCCTGCCTTATTCACAGTTTCTTAGACTTCGCAGGTTATACAGTGAAGAGGATGATTCTGCTGAGCAGACCCAAATAATGCATAGTTTTTTGTTTTTTTTTTAAATCAGCAGGGGATACCCTAAAAGCACAGTGGGCAGAGCACTCTCCCGGGTCAGTAACATGCCCCGCAACCTTGACCCCCGCAGGAAGGATACTGTCACACAAGAACAATGGCAAATTCCACTAGTGCTTCCTTTCCATCAGAGCACACCTTCTCTTCAGAAGATCATCACCAGTAACTTTCCCATTCTGCAAACTGACCCTAACATTGGTGCTTCCTTTACAGAACCACCTATCGCCTCCTACCGCCGGTCACCTAACCTGCAGAATCTCCTGGTTAAAAGCAGCCTACATACTTATAACAGTTCCTCCCTCCAGGTACCAAACCTTGCAACAGGATTCGCTGCTATACCTGCAAATTTATTTCCAGTGTGACTGAAATTCGGGGGGCCTACAGGTGTTTTTCACATCACCAAGGAATTCTCATGCACCTCCACTAATGTGGTGTACTGTATTCTTTGCAGGAAGTGTACAGCTATTTACATCGGAGAAACTGGTAAGTGTCTTGCTGACCGTTTCAGGGAACATTACAGAGCAGTCAGGAATGGTGAAACTGCTAAACCCATTGTATCCCACTTTATCTCCAGGGACCACAATGTCAATGACCTTTCTGTCTGTGTCCTTCAGCAGGGCTTCTGGGATCCTGACCATAAAAAAAAAAAACATGGAAGCCAAGCTGATCATCTGCCTTGGCTCCCAGCAGCCCTCTGGTTTAAATGATACTTATTTTCCACTAACATCTTTCAGCCATCCCTTTTTTTTCCCCTAAAGTCTATTTGTTTTTGTACTCATTTAATTTATTTTTCATTTTCACCGTAAGTCTCTGTCTCCTTCCCACACATTTGTCACCTTTCAGCCTTCTTACTAGCCCCTGTTAATTAGTCCCCACCTGGGAACTTCCCTAGCTCTTTCACTCCTATTATGCTTTATCTTTCCCATCATTACGTTTTTGTTTCATAGATACTCTCTTAATCTTACCATTTATCATCACTTCTCCCTGAGCCTCCCCTTTCTTCTTTCCCACATATGTACCTTATTTTACCTCCCCTCTACGCTAACTTTTTTCCCTCCTCTTTTAGATATTTCCTGAAGAAGACCTAAGGTCGAAACGTAGATTTTTAACTCTATTTTCTATTTTCAGTGTGCATTTAACATAACCATTTTGTTTTGCTTTTAGATAGCATGCTGATGCAGCACCTTGTTTTTGTTTCATATCTTTAAATGACCAAGCACAATGTTGAAAACAAATTTCAGTCGCACAGTTCATCACGGGAACTTCCTATGAGGTCTAAAAATACTTCTTCATTTTTCAATGGCATCTTTTAAATCTTGCATACAAAGCTACCTTTCTACGTTGCAAAATCTACAGAGGCACATTCAGGTTAGAGCATGTTTCTAGAGTTTAGAAAAGCACAAATGTAAAGTAAACTGAATAAATAATTTTCCATTTGGTCCTCCGCTGACAAAGAAAACTCCTGGCTCTTGCTAGCTGGGAACAGCTAATGCACACAGTTTTTTTCTTTCACATTTTGTTGTTTATAGCAGTTACTGTTTAAAGCCCAAACAAGTAATTGTTTAATTTTATCTGGAAGAAGGCAAAAACCTAATTAGGTGTGTAGGAATTTACTTCTGAAGCAATTTATAACAGGCATGCTTTACTGTTAGTGCTTGGTTAATGTACAGCAAATCATTGATGCGATGCCATGCATGTTCTTGCCAGCTGTTAACAGGTTGCTTGGACTTTGGGACCATCCATGTCTTCAATTAACTGCACTGATTAGCAAATCTCCGTGACTAGCTGACAGCAAGTTTCACACAAATAAATAATGCATCACAAAACACATGTGCTGGATCCAAAGGGGACATGCAACAGCAACTTCCCAGAGCAGAGAGTTCACTTAAGATTACCCACAAACAGCACCCTTGACTAAAAACAGAATCAACTAAACCGACATGAAGCACTCCTACCACCTACCAAGTAGTGTATGAGCTACCAGATAGTACTGACCCTCCCCTCTTCAGGTTGCAGCTATCCAAGGCTTCCAACAGAAAGCAGGTGGTGCCATGTCCGCCTACTCCTCCTCCTCTGACTCTTTTTTCTGGTTTCTGAGCAAATCCTTGCCAGGCCCTATGCTTAAAGAGACTGAGAGACTGGCTCAGGCCCAGGTCTGGATCAGTTTCACATGTTTATTTTTGTTTTCATCCCAGGCCCCCTGTCCCTTTCCCCCCCTCTCCCTTGTACTGGTCCTTGTATTGATGCCACACGGGACCTGAAAGAGCTGGCCTGACATATGATACTTATATTCCACTGCGCTGTCTTTCTGCACTTGCACATTAAACTCCTGGAGAGGGTCCAGAGGAGGGCAACCAAAATGATTTGGGGCTTAGGGGACAGGACCTATGGGGAGAGGCTCAAAGAGCTAAATATGTGCACATTGGAAGACAGAAGGGACCAGGAGGACATGATAGAGGTCTTCAGGTACATGAAGGGGGTAAATAGGGAAGGAGCAGTCAGGGTGCTTCGAAGGAGAAGGAGGAGGAGGCAACTAGAGGGCATGGGTAGAAACTGGAAGGGGGAAGATTCAGGGGAGAAAGGAGGAGGAGGTGCTACTTCACTGAAAGGGTGGTGGAGCCATGGAATGCGTTGCCCGGGGGCTGGTGGAGGCAGAGACGGTGGAGGGGTTCAAGAGGCGGGGTGGGACAGGTACAGGGGAAGGATTCTGGAAGCAAAATCCAGTGCAGTGAGAATATCCGAAACTGGGACAGGAGAAGCCAGAGAAGGCGAGGGGTGCAGCAAGTTCAGCTCCCAGTGTGGGGGCTGACCAAACGAGCAGACACAAAAGACTGTTAGGCCTGTTCTGCTGGCATTTTAGTAGGTTAGTAAAGGGAAGAATAAGAACCCATCACTCCACCCCACCTCCCAGACTCTGGACACATTACTACACTGAAAGGAAGGAGGCTGAGGAGTTATAACACAGGAATGTGAACAAATCAGGGTTCAAAAGCTACCACAGCCACTGGCGTACTGCGGGACCACGACCAAGTTGGCCAGTCTCCTGATGATTCAGTCCATTCCGGCAATAAATCTGGACAGTGGCAGAAACTTAAACTGCAAATGAGATCTTGCACATAAATTAGGCTCCCCAGGATAAATAAACTGTAAAACACCATATCTGAATTCAAGTGGCACCGATGGCATGGTAAGAGTGAACTCACTGACACCTGATTAAGGAGGGCAAACACATCATGACCTATGGGTATTATTAAACCATTAACATCACACTGTGACTTGACCATGGGTCAAAGCCTGGTCTTTTCCATATCCAAATTTCTCCCTGGGAACACAAAGACCTCTTGAACAATGTACTGTATGATTCAGGTTCCCTGCCATCACCCACTGCACTGTCTTGGCGCATGCATTCTTTCTGGGACAGCAGCACCAGTAAGGCATCAAAATGGCCACAGCTTGACATTTCTCCTTTAGTGTAAATGAAAATGGTGGTTTTATTATTATTATATTTTCCTAAACCATTTCTGTATTTATCAGTCACCTGCTCTGGGTGTAATATGGTTTCACCATCAGTTGCAGCTGAGGGACGAGCAGGACCATTCTGAGGCCCTTCTGGTTGCTGCTATATTAGATAAAGAATAAACATTTCAAGACTTCAACTGCCAAACATTAAATTAACTCGGAGCATTCACAGATATGGAAGCAGTACTGCTTCGAGTTCCTATTACGTTGACTGGAATTAGACTCTTAACGCCACTGCAATACCCCACCCTCATCATGTAGAAAGGCATGCATGCTCGAAGGGCCACCCTACGCAAACATCAGTGGACCCAAACTCCGGGCTAATCATTAGCTGGCACTGCTGATGTGATCACACCTTGTGTTTTCTTCACTATGCATTCTTAAACTCTTTTGTGACTTCAGATTTAATTTTCAAAACATTCTACAAGAGGCCACAAGTTAGTGCAGCCAATGTAAACCAAATGCAACCACCTTACAATTCACAAGAATCCTTTTTTTCTGTATCTTTCTGGCTTTTCATTGGATACCTTTTATGTGAACAAACATACAGTATGTCTTGCACAAAGGCTGTACACTGCACAAGCTTTTGAGACCCCACATGTCCCTTCATCAGGTGCTAGATCAGTCTTAATAAAAGAAGCTGAATTAATACTTAAATGGTGCCTGCCGCTCTCTCGGGTCTGCAGCTGATGAAAGCAGAAGCGGCCCCTGCCCCTTCCCTGAATGCCTGGCAGTGCACAGGTGCGGACAGCAAGTGCATGTGCACTGCCACTGGTGCCAAAACAAAGGTAGTTAGTTGGTGTGGTGATAAGCAGGTAGGAATAGGAAAGGCCAGGATTGGATTTTGGGGGAGAGAACGAGGCTGTAAGGAGTAAAAGGATTGGCCAGTGGGGTGTGTTTACACTAGCCGGAACAGAAGGAGAGCCTCTTTGTTCCAGCTGATTTCAAGACAGCCTACATTGAATACAAGAATCAAGATGGCAACAGAACAGCACGTGGATGCAAGAAGTGCCACAGCAAGGCAGAAGGGAGCCAATGGGTACAGATCGCTGCAGATATCTTTCTTCAGGCACAGATGGTGACGCAGCAGCAGAACCAGATGCTGCAGGCAGTGAAAGGAGGAATGAAAGAAGAGAAGAGCAAAAAGAAGGCAGAGAAGAGAAAGGCAGACAACGAGCGAAGAAGGGGGAATACAGTTAGAGGAGAACAGCAGGAAGGGCCAAGCACTAGCAAGGTGGGACTGAAGGTGGGCAAATCGAAAAGGGACAGCCTCCAGCTACCCCAGGTAAGACTCCAAGTGAGGTTCCAGTAACAGTGGCTGAGAGCATAGCATTATGTATAAAATAGAGTTTAGGGGAGTGGGAAAAAAGATTTAAAGAATTTGTGGAATGGGAAATGCAAAAAGAAAATGCTGGGGTGGGGTGGGGCACAAAGAAAAAGGTTCCAGGAATTTCTGGTTTGGGAAGCACAAAAGGGCAAGAAGGAGGCCATGGCACTGGGACTTTTGGCCCACTAGGTTAGGACTAACCTAGAGTGCAGAGATTTGAAATTGGGGGGACGGAGGAACAGCAGCAAGGGAAAGCAACAGAGAATGGGGGGGAGGCAAAGGAAAGGTGCCAAGGGGAATCAACAACAGTTCCCTTTACCCAGGCCACCAAGGAAAAAATCTGGAAAGAGGAATCTTTGGAAAACTTTATGTTTATTGACAAAGACACAATTAGGAGGGCAGAAGAGGAAGAAAAGACAGGGAAGAATGAGCTGGCAGCGGAATTGTTGCTACTAAATAGGCCACCAGAAAAGACGTACAAGGGAAAATATTTTGATTTCTGATTAACAGAATACATGTTACATGTCGGCAGTTCTGGAAAAGAGGTCGCTGCTAGCAAGACCAATACGAATCTACATGGCCACTATAAAAAAACGCCTACAAAAAAGGGAGTAGGTTTCCATGGCTATAGTACGATGAAAAATGTAGGTAATGTATGGCATCACAAGGGGATTTGAGATGGGACATGAGAAATGTGGATATACAGTATGGCTTGATACGATGCTGGCATGGGGTAATGGAGGCAGTGGGGTTGACTATGGGAGGGACAGGGCTGGTGAAACTGGGAATGCAGTGGCCCCAAGCCCAGCACACACAATAAAGGGGCCTGTGCAAGGTAGGTTTCACTCAACACATGCGCCAAATGTGACTTTTTCCCACTAAGTGCTGTAGCATAGGGAGGCCAAGACAAGTCGGTTTTACGGCCTTTTCGTTGACTTGGAGGGGGGAAGAGTTTGCCTGGCCAAAATCCCTACAAAAACTAAAACGTTAAAGAGATTTCTGGCATTACATCTGAAAAGAAATGAGCAATGGTACTGGCAAGAGGATTTCCAGGAGAGTTTTAGGTTGCACTGTGAGGGTCCAAGGGTCAGGAAAGAAGTGGATGACCTAAAATCACTAGCAAGGAATATAGAGATAGCAAGGAGGAAACTATGAGAGGAGATAGAAGCTGGTAGGTGGAGGGCCCTGCCCATCTGCCCAGCCACCCTTGAGCAACCTTAGGTTGTCACCACTGGGGCTTATCCCCAAAAAGGAACAGTTAAAGTTCAGGTTAATTCACCACCTGTCTTACCCAGAGGGTAGCTCGATAAATGATTACATAAACAGAAAAAAGTGCACCATGAGTTTTAGTTCAGTGTACAAGGTCATAGACCAGGTAAGGACAATAGGAAAATGGGCCCTGTTGTCCAAAGTTATACACAATCAGCCTTTAGACTGCTACCAGTGCATCCTCAGGATTGGGACCTGTTGTATTTTAAGTTTGAGGAGGGGCTATTACTTTGATAAGGCCATGCCCATGGAGTGTTTAATGTCCTGTGTGACATTTGAGCAATTTAGTAGTTTCCAGGATTGGGCAACCAGGGAAGTTGCTAGGTGCAAGGGCATCCTGCAGTACCTAGATTTCCTAATAGGAGGGGCAGTAGAAAGTGTGGACTGTTTACGCAATCTGGAAGCCTTTCAAGGTCTATGCAAACTACTGGGGGTGCCCTTAGCAGAAGAGAAGACTGAAGGATCGTCCAACACTATCACCTTCCTAGGGCTAGAACTGGACTCTGTAGCCATGGAATCCAGACTCTCAGTGGAAAAGGTGGGATGGCTGCAGCGGCTGATAGAAAAATGCAGGGAAGCCCAACAGGTACCATTAAGGAAGATGCAGAGCCTTAAAGGGCATCTCAATTTCACATGTAGGGCCACTGCACCCAAGTGACCATTCACAAGGATTTTAACAGGGGCCACCGTGGGAATCAAGCAGCAGCATCACAACTGGGTCAGAATAAGCAAGGGTATTAGGTCAGACCTAGAAGTGTGGGAGTGCTTCCTGCATAACTTCAATGGCAGACAGACTGGATTTACAAGACAGATTTACAGCTATACACTAATGTAGCTGGGGGGGGTAGGAATGGGTGCCTTCTAGGCAGGAAAGTGGATGGCAGCAGAATAACTGAAGCAGTGGCAGGATGCAGGCCTGTGCAGGGACATCACACTGTTTGACGTTTTCCCGATCTTTGTGGCAGTTTGGACATGGGGGAGGCATGGGCTAATAACAGTGTTTTTGGTGCGACAATCAAGCAGTAGTTGAGGTTCTGAACAGACAGATCAAATCATCAACTGTCACGACGGTAATGTGCATCCTAGTCCCAAGTTATCTGCAACTAAACATATTCAAGGCAAAGCACATACCAGGTTACAGTAACATAACTGCTAACTGGCCTTCTTGTTTACAGCTGCAGAACTTCAAGGAGATGGCTCCCTATGCGGAGGCAGACAGGATTCCAGTACCACCCACATTTTGGGAAATTGGGTTGAAAGCGCTATGCTCCTTTTCACCTGTTCTAGGGTGCATGGTATACTGAGGTCATACGAGTCATCCCATAGGGTATTTCATGAATTTTTGGAGCAAGCCCAGCTCCCAGTAAGTTGACTGATATCAGTTCAGCAGGTAGTACAATTCATTGTGCAGCTAGCAGAAGACGTGATGGTGTAGTCCATGGCGGCCACACATGTGGCAGCCATTTCAATGGTCAGCAACCAGAGGGGCACAGAGGATCCACGCTAGGAGAAGGCAGTGAAGGGGATGATGAAAGGGTGAGCAAGACTGAGGGGCAGAGTACAGGACAGGAGGTGGCCTATGACCATTATTTTATTGAGGAATGTGACAGGAGTTCTACTCTCTGTATGTTACACAGGGTAAGAGGCTAAGCTATTTGCCACCATATTCAATTTGCTATTCTTTGGGGCATTCAGGATTAGTGAGGTGGCTGCTAGGGCAGCAACACATCAGGACACAGAATGGACTGTGCAGATGAGGGAAGCGGGGGCTAAGCACACATATTAAAAGATCTAAAATAGACCAAAGGAGAAAGAGGAAGTGGGTGCAGATAGCCAAAAGCATAGTAGAGCTGTTGTGGCCTCTAAGGGCGGTGCAGGAATCGTTATAGGTCAAGCCGGGGACTCAATGCATGGTAATGGCAGAGCCACTGACTAGATACAAGCTAGCAGCACTACTGAAGAAGGCAATGGAGTTTATGGGTTCGAACTTAGCAGAGTTCAACACACATTCATTTAGAATCGGAGTGGCATCCACGGCAGGTATTTTGGGCAGAGACATTCAGAACATCGGTAGGTGGGCCTCTGGCAGTTACTGGCATACATACACTGCAGCACAACTAACTCTGTTCCTTTCTCTTGCAGACAAGGTCGCTACACGGGAAGTGTGGGTGTGTGGATACTCTTAGTTTAGTTTAGTTTATTGTTCTAGGAATTATTACCTTTGAGCCAATGGCTCTTTTATAAAGGTTCCACGTCAATTGAGTACAGACAAATCAGGTTACATAGAATGGCACAACAATTTGTGTTATGTCAATAGCAAGAAAACATAGACAATAAATATCAAACATTTGTGCAAAGGACAGGTAATACCAATAAACACTTATACAAAAAATCTAGCCAGTTGAGGGAAAAATCAATTAGGGAAATGTATATATTGAGAAGAAAGGAGGGTGGCAGTGAGACCGGGAGGAGAGCAGTTAGGCCTGGATGTCGACAGAGGGAGACTGTTCTGGTTTGGGCTAAGGGGCATGCACTGGGCACAATTGCTACCCCAGCTGTGGCATCTGTGGAAGAACGGGACGAGTCAAGTCAGTCAGTATTTATATAGCACCTTTCAATATCAAGGTGCTTTATAGCGTATAAACCACAAATGTGCAAACATACAGCAATATACATATTTAAAATCAGTCTGGGAAAGCCAGAGAAAATAAATACGTTTTTAACATAGACTTAAAGCTACTGACGGTCAAGCATTCTCTTAACCAATGAAGCAGAATATTCCACAGGGTTGGTGCTGTAAAAGAAAAAGCATGAGCTCCAGATGTTTTTAGATGAACCCTGGGAATCTCTAGCAATCCCTCATCGGCGGATCAGAGAAGACAACTGGGGGTATAGGGAGTCAGATCTTTCAGGTTGTCGGGTCCCTGTTCGTGTAGGGCTTCAAAGGTAAGCAAGCCTGCCTTATAGGTGATCTACCACTGACCTGACAGCCAGTGCAGTCCTCGCAGCACAGAAGTTATGTGACTGGACCGAGAAGTACCAGTCAGTCAACAGCCTGGCTGCAGCATTCTGCACCAGCTGCAAGCGGCGGATATCAACCCCAGACAGCCCTTGGTAGAGGACAAGGCCGAACATCCTGGTGATACACTTGGAAGTAAACAATTTCGTGCAGATGCCACGGATAACATTATTAAGGTAAACAGTGGCAAGGACATTGGCAGCATACAGCAGATGTGGGAAAAGGTAAAGGTGCTCTGGTTGGCTATAATCCCCATGTGGGTTTGGAGGGATGGTGGTAATCTGAAAGTGTTGGACCTGGTGAGAAAGGCCACGAACAGGCATGCAAAGGCACTAGCTCAAACGGGGAATTTCACAGTGGTGTAACATCTGGAGATATGAATAGACTGCCTGGGGTGGTATAGGCCAGACCTGGTGCACTGGTCGGATGTTGGCATAAACATCTTCAACATGTAGATAGGGAAGCCAGCCTGGTGGTGCGGAGGGTTGAGGCACTGGACACCACACCTTGCGCCACGGGTTCGGGAATGGATTTGTGTCATCGAGGGAGCGGATTGAGCACCCCGAGGACTGCTCTCACTTCCCAGAGTGGGTTCTGGGGGAAGCTTCGCTTCATAGTGGCCCCTAGTGGAGACTGGGGACCCTACGGGTAGCGAAGGCTTGACGCAATATCGGGGGCAGAGCAGTGGCAAAGGCTGCATGTTAGGTGCGCTGCTGTCATTGCAGGTCCTTGCTCCAGAGGGAGCAACAGGAAAGAAAAGCTCTGGTGGCCTAATGGAGGTGAAGGGGGCCCCAGTGACCTGCCCACATCCCATTGTTGGACTTGCCTCCCTGGCTCTTCCACTCTTCGGACTCCTCGACCATCTCTCTAATCTCAGAACAGCCACCAAGGGTGGGCAGGCCCTCTGGCCAGGCCCTTCCCCTGGTGGGGGGGGTGATCCAGGGGGCCTGGACAAAGCCAATGAGCTGGGTGGAGACTAGGAAAGGAAGTTTCAGACAGGAAGTAGAGTCAGTAGTACAGTGGGTTCCCCGGAGAGATGCCCTGGGTCCCCAGTGAAGAAAACAGAATGGGGGGGGGAACATTCAGATAAGAGAGGCTATTGAGACTGAAATGGGCTAGGGGTAAGGGAAGTGGGGGGGAACCACCTTCCATGGCAAGTGGGAGGTGGCCCGGTAGCCAACCGGAGGATGGGTGGTCTGGGGTGACAGGGACCTAAAGGAAATGTAGTGACCCAGGTGTAAGGGTAGCCCATTGGGGGACAGCATGGTGTGGTGACCCTGGTACAGAGTAGCTAGTGGTGAGAGAGCATGGCCCGATTTAACTTTTGGCATGCAGGCATGAGCCGATTTACATCAGGCACACCTTGGTCAAGGGATTGAGGGGCACAACCCACCATGCATCCGGCAGGCCCTGAGCAGGGCAAGAGGGAGCGACAGGACCCAGTTTACATCAGGCCTGGGTAACAGAAGGCATGACCTAATTTACACAGAGCATGCAGCCAGGGATAAGAAATAAACAGGGGGACGAAGGGACAGTGGGCTCCAGGATAGGGAATATGGATGTGTAAATTCCATGATAAAGCTGACAAATCAAAGGCCATAAATGTTTTGACAATCAGAATTTAGAGTTATAAAGTGAGGATGTTCGGACTGCAATAAAGCCGTGTGCAATAACCAACAATAACAGTTTGTCAAGTTCTTGGGGAAGGGGAGGAGTCCCTGACAACAGAGCCCAACGCTCACCGCAGGTCAAACTTTCTGTGAGACAACTGGGGCGAGCCGACGCGAAAGCAGAAGTGGCCCTCGGCCCTCCCCCAAATGCCTGGCAGTGTACAGGAGTGGATAGTGAGTGCATGCACACTGCCAATCATGCAAAATACACAAAGGTAGTTAGTGATGGGGGGTGGACAATAGGCAGCTAGCAATAGGAAAGGTCAGGATTAGGAGGGGAGAAACAAGACAGCAAGGAGTAAAGGGATTGGCCAGGGGTATTTAGGGCCAGCTGAACAGAAGGAGAGCCTCTTTTGTTCCAGCTGATTAAGACACCCACCCTCCCACCCTAATAAGGTGAGGCAGGGAAGAGTGTACAAAGGAAGAGAGGCCAACGGGGCTATGATGATGAGGACCTAAAGGAAATGCAATGACCTAGGTGTAGGGTAGCCCTCTGGGGGAGAGCATGGTGCAGAAACCTTGGTGCAGGGTAGCCTGTGGCAAGACATCATGGCCTGATTTACATCAGGCATGCCCTGGTCAAGGGATTGGGGGAGGGCATGACCCAATTTGCATCCAGCAGGCCCCGAGCTGGGCAAGAGGGAGTGACAGGACCCGATTTACATCAGGTCTGGGTAACAGAAGGCATGACCTAATTTACATTGGGCATGCAGTCAGGGATAAGAAATAAATAGGGGGATGAAGGGATGGTGGGCTCCAGAGTGGGAATGAGAATGTATAGATTCCATGATAAAGCAAAGGCTGTAAATATGATTTGACAATCAGAATTTAAAGTTGTAAAGTGAGGATGTTTGGAGTGCAATAAAGCCGTAGGCAAAAACCAACAATAGTCTGTATGCCAAGTTTTTGAAGAGGGGGAAGAGTTGCTGATAATAGTTTTTGACATGATAGTTTACACAATGTGAGAAGTGGGCTGGCAGTACAGTCCAGAGGTTAGAGTAACGAGCTTGGTACATCCCGCAGATCAGACCTTGGTTTGATTCTCACAACTTCCAATTGCATACTGTGTGACTCTGAGCAAGTGACTTAACTGCCCAGTGCTCCTAGGTTGCCCCTGAAAACAGGCACTTGTGCCCCCATTTACCAAAGACTAAAAAGAAAAAAAAGAAAAAAAAAACAAAAAACAAGCATTTGTCAATGTCGAATGTTGATTGCGTCGGTATGTTGAGCTCGCTCGCTGCCCCTCTGTCACTCATTCAGTCTGTCTCCCCGTGCTGCAGGCTGCTCTTTTGTACTGGGCTCCTGCCTGCGCTGTTTGTTCTGCCCACTAAGAAATCCGCAGCTGTCCCGACAGAGCTCCACTGAGGTGGCTCACTCCCCCTCTCTCACTCGCTTATTCTGGTTCTCCTGGCGCTGCAGGCTGCCCTTTTGTACTGGGCTCCTGCCTCTGTTGGTGGCTTTTTCTGCCCACAAAGAAATATGCAGCAGTCCCAACACAGGTCTGTTGAACCTGCTGACTCCCCCCTCTCACTCGCTCATTCTGTTTCTGCCGGCATTGCAGGCTGCCCTTTTCTACTGAGCTCCTGCCTGCGTTGCCGTCTGTCTGCCCACAAAGAAATTTGCAGCAGTTACAATACAGCTCTGTTGGGCTCGTCATCCCCCAACTCGGGCCTATTCTGGTTTTCTCCTGCCACTGCAGGTTGCCCTTTGTACTGGGCCCCTGTACACTGCTGCCTTTTTTCTGCCCACAAATCTGCAACAGTCCCAAAAGAGCTCCGTTGAGCTCACCCACTCTCGCTCCATCACTCACTCGTTCTGTGTCTCCTGCCGCTGCAGGCTGCCCTTTTGTACTGGGCTCTTGCCTGCATTGGTGGCTTGTTCTGGCCAGAAAGAAATCTAAAGCAATCCCAACACAGCTCCATTGAGCTCGCTAACCCCTCCCCCATTCACTCATTCCGTGTCTACCGGCGTTGCAAGATGACCTTTTGTACTGGGCTCCTGCCTGCGCTGCCACATTTTCTGCCCACAAAGAAATCCGCAGCAGTCACAATATAGCTCTGTTGACCTCGCTCACTACTGCACTGTCACTCACTCGTTCCGTTTCTCTTGGCGCTGCAGGCTGCGCTCAGTACGGGGCTCCTGGCTGCATTGGCACCTTTGTCCACAAAGAAATCCAAAGCTGTCCCGACAGAGCTCCATTGAGGTCGCTCAGTCTCCCTCTGTCACACGCTCATTCTGTTGTCCTGGCACTGCAAGCGGCCCTTTTGTACAGGGCTCCTTCCTGCATTGGCACCTTTTCTGCCCACAAAGAAATCCGCAGCAGTCCTGATACAGCTCCGTTGAGCTCACTTAGTCCCTCTGTCTCACTCACTCGTACTGTTTCTCCCACCGCTGCAGGCTGGCCTTTTCTACTGGACCCCTGCCTGCTCTGACTCCTTTTTCTGCCCACAAAAGAAATCTGCAGCAGTCCTGATGGCGCTCTGGTGAGTTCGCTCACTCCCCCTCTCTCACTCGCTCTCTCGATCGGTTTCTCCCAGTGCTGCAGGCTGCCCTTTTGTACTGGGCTCTTCCATTGGGGCCTTTTTCTGCCCAAAAACAAATCCGCAGCAGTCTCGACAGAGCTCAGTTGAGCTCGGTCACTCCCCCCTCTCACTCATTCGATCTTAATCTGTCCCAAACACTGATTTCCCACAGCGACCGTGCTATTCTCCAGCAGGAGTGCAAAAACATATTTTACCCAGGATGTGAAAAATGACAGCTGTACTGCTCATAAGGAGGTGTGAAAAAATGCCACTGCTGAAAATCTGGCATGACAATATTATAAATCTGTGAAGTTACAAGGGTGTGTGGAAAGTGTGCAACGCACACTTGTAACACAGTCATTTGATGGACTATCATCAAATTTTCAACATAGGCATTTTAGGACCTCTGCTCATGAACAGTATCACTGTCATTTTCTTAATCTGTCCCGGACAGTGATTTCTCACAGCAACCGCTCTATTCTGCACTAGAAGTGCGAAAACACTCTTCAGCCAGGATGGGAAAAATGACAGCTATACTGTTCATAAGTAGGTGTGGGAAAATGGCAAGGTTGAAACTCTGGAGTGAAAACATAAATTCGCAAAGGTACGAGCATGCGTGCAAGCTGCGCAACGCACGCTCGTAAGACAGTCATTTTGTGGAGTAGTGTTACCAAATTTTCAACATAGTCATTTCAGGACCTCTACTCATGAACAGTGCCACTGTCATTTTCTTAATCTGTCCCAAACACTGATTTCCCACAGCGACCGCGCTATTCTGCACTAGAAATGCGAAAATACATTTCTGCCAGGATGTGAACAGTGACAGCTGTACGGTTCACAAGGAGGTGTAAAAAAAAAAAAATGCCAATGTTGAAACTTGGACATGAAAATAGTGCAAATTCACGAAGTTACGAGCGTGCGTAGCAACTGCTCAGCAAGTGCTCATAAAACAGCAATTATTTTGATTTTTTCCACCAAATTTGCAACATATGCTTTTACATTCCCACCATGAATACGGGCATTGTCATTTTGTTAATCGGTTCTCGAAGGTGATTCCGCGCAGTGACCGCAAAATCACCTTTTGGGGCAGATTAACTCCATGACAGTTCAAGAATTCATGAGGAGGGGTCCCAAAAATCCCATGTTGAAAATTTGGTGAAAAAATTCCCAAAAATGCCCGAGATATGCACTAAAGTTGGAAAAGCCCTATTTATTATATTATACAGCATACCGGCATTTCCTCAGTTCGCGGTCGGCTTTGAAGAGTGCAGAGTGTTCCCGTCCACTAAGATCGCGTGAGCTCCGGAGGTAAGTATGGGGTGGGGGGGGGAGGCAGGGCGAGTGGGTGGGTGCGGGATGCAGGTGAGGGCCAGGGAGACTATGAGGGACTGTTTCCTTTTTTGCAGGAATAACAGAAGACGTTGCAGGACCATTTTTCCCCTTTACAGGGGCATGTGGCACGCTGGGGTGGGCTCCCAGTGTGCCACCAGAGGCTTTCTTTTGCGGGAAGGCAGCAGTAGCCGATGGGGGATTGGGTACCCCCATCGGCACACAAAGGGTGGGGGTAATCATTATGCCGACAGAGATTGGGCACCCCGTTGGCAAGAATAAAAGTGGGGGGGTGTTACAGAATGCCGATGGGGAGTGGGCTCCCCCATCGGCAATGGGGGCACCGAGGCTGATGGGGTTTGGGGCTCCTGTCTGCAAATAAACATGGTGGGGGGTAATATTGTTTGTGAACACGCCGGCAAGCCACCGCCATGCTCACAAACAATATCAGGGTTTCTAGGTCCCGCCCTGCAATGACGGGTTGCTCCCTCATTGCAGTGGATGGCTGACGCTGCAATGACGAGGTGGCCCCCGACTGCAGTGGCGAAAATGTCACAAGTTGGTGCCAAAGTTCCAAACTTGTGTCAGCAGCAGCGTGCAAGGGGATTGAGGTGAGGACAAGCCTTTGTAGGCTGTGGGGGCATTGGCCACAACAGTGCCGCGTCTCCACAGCCTGCTTCTGAAAACGCTGACACTATATGTTTCTTGCGCTGTGCGCAATCAACATAAAAAGTGTTAGTAGGGAGGGTGGGTAGACAGAGAAGAAATGCCACTGAATGGAGAGCTAAGATATTCCTAGGAGAGAGAGGGTCAGGGTAGATGAACTGAAGTGTTAATAAAACAGAATGTGAAAGGCACAGTGATAGGAACACAGAAAGGGGTAATTTAATTATATTTGTTTGTTTTTGTTAACCAAGTAGGCACACTAGACAACAAATGTCTATTTTCAGGTGTGACCCGGAAGGTTACAATACAGAAAAACATGGTACGTAGTCACGGTAGCATACAAGCACAAATGGCAGTAAACTGGAGAACACATAGTATAGGGGATGTGGCACAGGAAGAAAAACTTTGAAACTAAATGGATGCATAAGCAATCAATGTGAGTACCATTTCATAATACAGTTGTTAGAGTTCTCCACAGTGTATCATGAATCCAATGTCTCAACTAAGCCTGTAATGTTTAGAGTTAGAGTTCAACAGATTTCAGTACCTCTACATGTACCAATATTTCAATACATCCAACACCTGCATTATCACTAAATGGTACTTATACAGCCTGGGTTAGACCTCAAGTTTCGAGCACACATAAACCAATAGATAGGGATGCCACTCCGAGATTTCTCAGTTTCTCATTCAAAAACTGTTTGTTTTATTCCAAAAAATGCCAAAACAGACCTCCATCCTGCCCGATGCATTTCAGACACTCCTGTCCTTTATCAAAGGCCTCTGATAAAGGACAGGTGTGTCTGAAATGCATCAGGCAGGATGGAGGTCTGTTTTGGTATTTTTTGGAATAAAATGAACAATTTTTTAATGAGAAACTGAGAAATCTCCGAGTGGCGTCACTATCGGTTTATGTGTGTGCAAAACTTGAGGTTTAACCAAATCTGGTTGTTTCTGGTAGCACTATTCTCCCAGTGCACACTTTTGGTAAAAATACTTATACAGCTTCCATTATTCAGAATGTTACTGTAAATGAAGGGGCATGTGTGGCCTGAAAGTTTGTGTAATGTACTGTCTTTGTAACAAGACATATGTTGGTCCAATAAAAACTATCAAATTCTCCAGAGACCAATATGACTACGATCTATTTATTTAGAAGAAAAGGAAAAGTTTATACCCTGGGAACTGCAAGTCAACGGAGGATGGAGGCTGAAGGACATGTAGCCGGGCCCACTTTGTTGATCTTAGCAACTACTGAAACAAGCCCATCCATTCATCATTCAAGTATGAATGAAGGGCTTGTAACAAAAAAATAAATCTGGAAAAAAGACTCACTAAAAACAAACACATATCAGGCTTGCCATGAAAGCACAGTGTGGGTAACAGCAGTGTTGGAATTACACTTTGAGTTTTGGGAGCCGAGGGGGCCATAAAGGCCCTATCTTTAAACTTAGCCCCCTTTCCCCATCATAAGTCAATGGCAGTGATGTGTGAGTTACTGAGCTCACTCCAGTGTGTGTGTGTGTGTGTGTGTGTGTGGGGAGCCCTGGCAAGCCCAGCTGTACTTTCAGCACTGGTTAACTGGCTAAAGCATTGAACTGACAAACGATCATTTGGCTGAATGCCATCATAGCCACAGCTACAGTCTTACAGTATGACCTTGTGCATAACACTTGAGCTCCACGAGCTTTGATTCCCTTGACAGTAATACTGGATAGAAGCAGGGTTCCCACTGAAAACAGTATGTTTCAGCTTAGGCAGACTATCCTGGGTAAATGAACAATGTAACTAATCTGGTCAGCAGTAGCCAGTTAAGTCCTTCCATCAGGCCACTGCTCCCTTGCAGGCCTTCATTAATTTTAGCTGTCTCTGCTTACTTACTTATATTTATTTTAACATGTGAGCAATACAGAGACTTGTACAAATCTCATTTACAGATGCAACCTGGAGGACAGACCAAGGGTAGGTAGGGGTCTGAAAAGGAGAATAAAAAGCTTCTATTACCAGTTTAGTAATCAACGACTCTCTTCAATAAAACTAACAATCCCTGGATCAGGATCCTGCATCAACCTTATGGTATTTCTAGCTGCTGAAAAAACATATGGAACTGGTTTGTTTCTTGGTTTATACCTCTGCAGTTATTTTCCTGGTTAATCAATGTCTTGTCCCATCCTTGAAGAACCTGCCTAGCACTGATAAGACCCTGATTAATCATTCTCGTGGTTTATGATAATAGTTGCCCTTTAAGGTTGAACTGCAAATCTAAAGTTACAGCAAGATTAAATGAACTGGCATTCTTTACTGCAAGAGGTGCAAAGTTTCCCTTTTCTTCCCTAGAAAAACAAGTCTCCATAATTTACCTGATGGAAGGACTCTTGATCCAAATGACTGCAGCTGCTTGACAGAAATGTCTGTAGCTGTACTGATCTGTACATAAACAAATATACACAGGTGATCTGATACCTTTTTATTAGACCAAGAAAAAAAGTTTCAGTTCACACGTGTTCAGGCTTACATAGGCCTGCAACCCTCAGGTGATCACAGAATTTACAAGAAGCATTCCTCATGTGCTAACAAAGTCACAAAAGATTAAGTAGAATTTTATGGCACAATTGCTATCTGCAGGTGTAAGAAACACAGAAGGTAATGTGAAGGGGATCAAATTATACAAAGTGAGCAAGATAGAGGTTTGCACAGTAATGGCGGATTCAACATTCTGACGCTATTTTACTTTTCATGAATATGCTCAGAATGGATCTCCTATTTATGAAGAGGGCTCCCTCACATTTCTGGGAATTACATTCTAAAATGTTTAATGAAAGATAAGTGGAGCGCTGGGGTAACTGCCTTTCAGGCAGTTGGCAGTCTGTTCTTTGCATGCACCTTTTCTGTATTTCTAACACCAATCACATTTGGTTAATTTCAAAGGTCTGTTTTGGATTTCTGAACACAGTGGCACTTCATGCGCCATGCTTCTGAGTGCAGTAAAGTACAGTTACGCAAGAACTTACTGTAACAATAGGTCTTTGAGAGAGGCTCTTGCAGTAGGTAATAACCGTTAGGACTAGAGCCATCAGGCACTAGGACCACACAGAAAACTTTACCTAGCAGTGTCTGGCAGTGGATTACCCAACTGACATCACATAACGGACATCAGCATTACACTGTATAGTGGGCAGTCCCCATGCCCAACCTCCATTTCTCCCGCCAGAGACCTAAGAAGGTGCGACAGGAGAAAGGAGTACAATCTTACTTCAAGATGGCTCTTGCAGCAGGTAATAACTATTAGGACCGAGTCCCAAGCAGTGTAATTTAGAGAAAGGCTGAAGCATGGGAGGCAGAAAAGGTCTGCAGTAGGTACACGATTAAGCCAGGAGGCCCTGAAGGACAGCTAGTCCAATGCCTGCCCTACACCTAGAGGCAATGTCCAAACTGTAGTGTTTGGTAAGGGTGTGGACAGAGCTCCAAGTTGCTGCCGCACAAATGTCTGCAGCAGAAACATTCCTGAAACAAGCAGTAGATGCAGCCATGCCTCTGGTTGACGGTTCCTCGACTTCCCTGGAAGGGCTTGTTATACTTCTGATAAATCAAAATGGAGTTTGCCAACCATTCAGATGAGCATTGTTTGGAAACTGCCACGCCCTCTCTCTTGGGTGCACAGGAAATGAAAAGCTGGTCCGTTTCATGGACCGACTTCAGCCAGTTCATACAATAACGCCAGGTTCTGTGCACAGAGGGAGTGCAGAATAGCCTCCCTGTGAGTAGAGTGCTTGGGGTAATACACTGGTAAGTGTACAGTCCATTTCAAAGTGAATTCAGACACCACCTTAGGTAGAAACTTAGGATTTGTATGCAGAGCCACCCAGTCTCTGTAGAGAATCAAATAAGGCTCCTTACACATCAGGGCCTGAAGCTCAGAAATCCTTCGAGACGAAGTAATGGCAACTAAAAAGAGTATGTTCCAGGAAAGGTAGCACAAGTCGCAACTTGTGACTGGTTCAAAGGGAGGCAAAATAAGTTTCTTGAGGATGAAGTTCAAATCCCACAGAGGAACAGGGTTCCTGACTGGGGATTTCAGATGGAAAATTCCTTTCCAAAAAGTTTTGGAAACCTCCAACTGTGCCAAAGTCTTGCCATCCACTGGAGTGTGGTAGGCAGAAATGGCAGACAAGTGGACCTTCAGCGAAGAACAGCTAAGGCCAAGGTCAGAAAGATGCAGCAAGTATTCCATGAGCTGTGGGACAGGGCAAGAGGAAGGGTATCATCCCTTGTTGGTTCCCAAATGAAGAACCTCTTCCATTTCATAGCATATGTGGTTCTTGTGGATGGCTTTCAGGCCTCCACAAGGACTTGTGCCACTCTGGAAGAGACTCCAAAGCATGCAACAGCTACATCAGCAGATGCCACGCATGAAAGTGAAGGGATTTGATGCCTGGTTGGACCAGCCTGCCCTGGTCCTGAGTCAGCAAATTCTGGCAGAGGAGCAGAGGAACTGGAGGTTCTACTCTCAACTGCTGAAGCAGAGGAAACCATACTTGGCAAGGCCAATAAGGGGCTATGAGGATCATGCAGGCTCCTTGTTGCTGTAGTTTCAGAAGCACCCTATGCAACAGTGGAAAGGCATACAAGAACCTCCGTGTCCAACAGAGGAAAGCGCGTCTCGCCAGTAAACATCACGCCTTAGAACGTGTGAGCAGAAACTGGGTAGTTTTGACTTGAGTGGAGAGAAGAACAGATAGAGATCTGGGTGACCCATCGATTAAAGATGTCTGACTACTGACTGCCTCAGTTGCCACTCGTGTGCCATTGCCTGGGTGAGGCTGTGGGTGTCCACCAGGACATTATGAACACCTGGGACATGTACTGCTGTGAGCTGCAGGCTGTGCTGTATTGCCAAATGCCACACACACATTGCTTCCCTGCACAGTGGATACGACCAAGTGTCTCCCTGTTTGTTTAGGTACCAGACCATGCACATGTCTGTCTGTACCAGTAGGGACCCAGGAGAGGTGCAGGTGCTGAAAAGCCTAAGGGTTTATAGCACAGCCCGCATGTCCTGCGCATTAATATGCAGACATAGCTCCTGCTGAGACCAGGATCCCTGCAGCCTGTGGTCACTCAGATGGGCGCCGCAGCCCTGACTGGAAGCATCCACTGTCAGGGTCTGAGCTGGAGGGAGCGTCTGAAAAGGAACTCCTCTGGTGAGACTGGACAGATCCTGCCACCCCAGGAGATCCCAATGCATGGGGCTGGACATCAGAATCCTGTGATCCAGGTCGTCTGATTTCTGGTCCCACTGGACGCTAAGAGTCCACTGCGTAATCCATATGTGGAGCCTGGTTAGGGGGACAGTGGGAATAGCCACTGCCATCAGGCCCAGAGGGTGTAAGACCGAAAGGGCTGAGGTCCATTGGCTGGCTGCCACATGGATAGCCTGCTGACACAAGGTTTCCAACCGGTCCAAAGGGAGGAAAGCTTGATCCTGAGCAGTATCCAGCACTGCCCCAATAAACTGGAGGCGTTGTGAAGGAACAAGGTGAGATTTGGTGTAATTTACCGTGATCCCCACTTGCCTGAACAGATTCAGGGTAGTAGTCATTGAGGCCACCAGACTTTCCCTTGACAGTGCTAACAGAGGTCAGTTGTCGAGGTATGGGAAGACATATATACCTTGGCGTACAGCCACCGCCACCAACGCTAGAGGCCAAAGGGGAAGGCTTTGAACTGGAGGTATTCCCCCTGGAAGATAAAGCAAAGGAAGGGGTGGTGGGAAGGAAAACTGGGATATGCAGATATGCATCCTGCATATCCAGAGCACAAAGCCTATGACCCTGGTGCAGAAGAGGCAGCAGACCTTGGTAGGGTCAGCATGCGAAACCTCCTGTACTCTATGTACAGGTTAAACATGCTGAGGACTAGCATCAGACGGAGGGCCCCTGTCTTTTTGGGGACCAGGAAGAAGTTAGAGTAGTATCCCTTTCCTTCCTGGATCCGAGGAACAGGCTCTTTAGCCAATTTTGTCAGAAGAGCCTGGATTTCATCCCTTATGAGTGGAATGTAGCCTATTGGATAGTGAGAGAGACCTGGAGGTTTTATTTATTCATTCATTACAAATTGGATTTACAACCTTTGAGTCAGAGACTCATTTACAAAGGCACCTCGTCACGGGGGGTGGGGGCAGACATCAAGACAGTTATTACAGTGCAGATTAAAACAGAGGATAACATTACAGATGCAGTAAAAGGAACATTTAACGTACATACACTTAGGTTACATAATGTAGTCGTTTGTATGTTACTTAGGTTACATAATGTTACAAAATTGTGAGTTACACTCATGGATGTAGCAGGTACTCAGAGAAGACAGCGGGTTACATCCCTGTTTGGACCTAGTAGGGAAGGGGTAGGTCTGGGGGAGGGAGAGGCTGTCCAGTGGACGCTGTTGAGCCAGGGGGCAAGGCGGACGGGAATCACAGGTTACAACAGGGGGTTAGTTGCACTTACAACAGCGGGCATTAAAGATATGGTTCCAAAGGGCTGTTTTGAAGGAGCCAATTTTTGGCAAGTTGGAGATGCAGCTAGGGAGGGAGTTGAACCAGGTGGCGGCTCGGTAGAGGAAGGATCTCTGGGCAAGAGAGGTGTTGGTTCTGGGCACCTTGAAAGTGGCCTTAACAGATCTATGAGTGGTGACGGACGAAGATGGCTGCTGTAGGGAGGTGGAGAACCCGGGGGAAGAGTCCTAGCAGTGATTTCTTAGTGAGAAGGCAGGTCTGGTAGAGCAGACACTCCTCAAAGTTGAGAAGATTGGTGGTAGTATACAGAAGGCAGGTGTGAGTTTGGCTGGGGGCGCCGGTCAGGAGCCTACAGGCCTTACTGATGGAGAGTTGGATTTTAGAGAGGGCAGTGTTGTCAGCTACAACGTAGATGAGCAAGCCATAGTCCTCGAGGGACAAGATAGAGGAGGTGATGGCCAGCCTGATGGCAACTTGAGGCAGGCAGTCCCTGTGCCAATATAGCAGGCCAATCCGAGAGTTAATGGTGATTGACACGGCATTAATGTGGGTGTGGAAGGAGAGGGCAGTATCGAACGTGATGCCTAGGTACTTGTATGTGGTCATTTGTTCTAGCAGGTGCAGAGTGCTGGGGATAATCAAGAGGGGGCTATTTTTAGCTTTATTTTGGTGGTGGGAGAAGAGCATTGATTTGGTTTTCTTTAGGTTAGTGACCAGTCTACGGTCGCTGAACCACCTTTCAGCTCTGTTGTAAGCTTGCTGGGAGGATAATTGGCGGAGGGTGGGATTGGGATGTGAGACAATGAGGACTGCATCATCAGCGTAGAGGAGCATTTTACCGGTACATGAGCTTGGGGGGTGCTGAGGTAGAGACTAAAAAGTATTGGACCCAGGATGGAGCTCTGAGGGACCCCGGAGGGAACAGGACGAGTGCTGGAGGGAGCCGCTGATCTTGACACACTGGGATCTAGCAGAGGGGTAGGTAGAGAATCAGGAAATGGGACCACCAGAGAAGTCAAGTTGGTGGAGAGAGTCAAGTAGAAGGGGATGACAGACCGTGTCAAAGGCCTTGGAGAGGTCAATGAACACTGCTCCTGCAAGGCTGCCAGAGTCGAGAGCAGCATGTAGGTGCTGGGAGAATTCCAGGAAAGCCGTGGTTGTACTGTGTCCTGGGCGGAAACCGTGCTGCTCTGGCCACATAATGTCATACTTGGTTAGGTATTCAGAGAGCTGGATCAACACCACTTTTTCAAGGGCTTTAGAGAGGGGGGGATAACTGTTGGGGAGGTGGATCAGTCCCCACTCTTATGTATGGGTGTGATTCCAGCAGTTTTCCAAGCACTTGGAAACTGACCCAGGCATAGAGACCGGTTTAGAAGGTCAGTCAGGGGGACTAGGACTTCGTCCAAGATCATACGGAGGATCCTGGAGTCGAGGGGGTCACTGCTGGGGTTATTGCTGCCTAAGGCTTTTAGCAGGTGCGGCCTGGCTTCTTGAGGGGATACAGTACACAGGTAGAATGATGGGCGACGCAGGACCGGAGGGAGACAGGTGGAGATTGGGTCAAAGAAGCTGCTGGGGAGGACCGAGCGTAGGTCAGAGAAGGCAGTGTTAAGACAATCGGCTATGAGGAGTGGATCTGTGGTGGGGGGTGCCATTGATGGAGAGCTGAGATGGTGGGGGAGCGGGACTTCCCATTTAGCTCTTTCATATTATCCCAGAAGGTCCGGGCTGAACCCCAAGTGGAAGTGAGGGTGGTCTGGTAGTGCTCTGCCTTGGCCTGCCTAATGGCCCAAGTGCACTTACTGCATTCTGCGTTGTAGGCCTGTCTGTCAGATGCCTTTCCAGATTCTACAGCAGTGTGCCAGAGATGATCTCTGTTTTTGAGTCTCTGGAGGAGGGGTGGGGTGATCCATGGGGCATTGCATTTTTTGGAGCAGATCCTGATGAGGGGGTGAAAAAGTCACAAGCCTTAAAGAAGGCATTTGTGAAGTGGTCAAGAGCTGAGTCAATGTCAGAGGTGCGCTGGACAGGGGACCAGTCTAGCTGGGCTAGGTATTGTTTTAATTTTCTGAGGCTGCCGGGGCATAAACGGCAGCGTAGAGTGGCCTGGGACACTGGCTTCAGAGTGGAGGATGCACAGAGACAGAGGACTGGGGAGTGATCACTAAGAGAGTTGGGGAGGACAGTGATATCCCGGATTTTGTAGGGGTGGTTAGATGCAACAACATCTAGGAGAGTGCTGGTGCCAGTAGAGTGGTTGAATCTGGTGGACTGGGTGACTAACTGGGACATATCCAGGGCAGCAAAGGAGTCCCTTATATGGGAGGCAGTGGAGGCAAGCCAGTTAACATTGAGATCACCTAGGATGACTTGCTCCACTTTGTGAGGGAGAGATGCGAGATAGTCAATGAAGGACTGGACTGCTTGGTTTTGATTCCTCGGGGGTACATAGGAGACCGTGAGGAAGAGAGGGCCTTGGGTGGGGTCAGGTGTGATTTTCAAGGTGTGGGCTTGGGCTCCATAATCAAGTTTAGGAGCTGGGAGTGCCTGACCTATAAGGGAGTCCCGTTTGAGTAATGCGCAACCACCACCGCGTTTGCCTACTCAGTCTTCCCTGTAGATGGTATATCTAGGGAGAGTGATAGTGGAGTCAGGGCTGGATTTGGAGAGCCAAGTCTCTACCAGTGCAATTATGTCAGGCTGATGTTGAACGACCCAGCACTGGAGGGCAGCAGATTTCTTTAGGAGACTACAAATGTTTAAGGATGCAAAGCGGAGGCCAGTTGCAGTACAGGGTTTAGAAGGGCTGGTGCAATATGTCCTGGGTTTGAGTGTACATTACCAGATAATAATAATAGCAGTGTAATTATTCTGGTTAGTGGCAGGTGGCGATGGAGACCTTTGGGTCGACACCCAGCTGAGGACTTTACAATCAGGGAGCATGGGATAGATAAAGTGCGAAGGGTGGGAATGGCAGGGGAGAGCTAGGTCCAGGTCAGGCCTTGGAAAGCGGAGGGAGTGGGGTGTTGGGGGGGGTTGCGGGTGTGTCGAGGGTGGGGGAGGGCCGAGTCACTGTGGGATAGTCTGGGGATGAGGTGCCTAGTGTGGAGGAAAGGTGCTCCAGTCGGTGTGAGGTCTGTACCAAGAGGGTGAAGGACAGCAGACTTAGTAATAGAGAGTAGGTACCCACAGCAGCTGAGCAGTAAAGGAAGAGTACCAGGAGTAGTAGAGAGTAAGATGTAGAGCAGCTTTGGAAAGGTTGGGGGAAAACCCCTCTAGTGGGCAAAAAGACCATAAGCTGCAAATGGGAAAAATCAGTAGAAGAGGGAAGGGCAAAGACAGATGAATAGTGACAGACTGACCACACAATAAGTGAAATGAGACAGAAACTATATTGTGCTGGATTGGGTAAGTGTGCTTATCACTGGACCCTCTAGTGGCTAAAGGATATAATACGCTAATGGAAAAGTCAGCGCACACAAAAGAAAAAAAAAAAAAAGAACAGATAGGGAGGTTCTGAAGCAAGCTTTTTCTTTGGGGGGCACTGCAGCAGCCTCAATGGGACACCAAGGTCAAGGGTGCAGTGAGCCCATAGACTTACAGCTCTAAGAGAAGGGGCACAGCACTCGGGGCAGATGGCAAAATCACAGTGCCTTAAGACCTCTCGCAAAACTTAATTCAACTCTTAAGACTATCTCTACATCAGACTAAACATTAACTTAAAGTAAGAAATCAAGAACATGTCAAGCAGAGGTCAGTCCTAGCATTAATTTCTTGGCAGCAGTTTCTAGAACACTTCTAGATTGCTGGACAAAGTGTGAGAAACACTGGCAAAACAGGGGCAAGTGAGATTCCTCCAGGGGTAGATGCCAAAATTCAGGGTTCTAACCCGTACCTTGCTTGGAGGGTGAGCGTCGGGCAGCTTCTCTTTGTTCTGCTTACTAAACTGCAGAATGCAGTTTGTTTGAGAGGAGAGAGCCCGAAAGGTCAGAGTTGTGCCCTGGTGAGATAAGGTGAGAGGACGAAATTAAATAGCAGGCTTGGAGGTGAGGGCAGTCAGAAAACAAGAGAGAAATTAACAGTTTGGGATTTCTTGAAGTTCTCTCTGAATTAGATAGTGTGGCTTTGAGCGAAGAGCTGAAAGACCCACATATCTGGAGTGATCGCCTCCCACCCAGCCAGATGGTCGGCGAATCTGCTACCTACTGGTTTCTCCAGAGCCGGTGGCCCTGCCACAAGTCAGGAGGTGGAGGAGGGTGGGGAAGCACCACCCCAGTAGCCCTTTGGGACTTGACTGTGGTGGGGGGGCCTCCCACCAATGGGGTCTGACATTTTTTCAGACGTTGGGCTGGCTTTTTCCTATTCTGGTGCCATTGTTGGTGACAAAATGGCTGTTTTGGCTTGGTGAGAGCGCGATACATAGACTGGACAGACCGCAGTGCCTTGCCACTGTCCTGGAGCTCAGTGATTATGTCCTTGACGTCGCCCCAAAAAGGACTGGTTCCCTGAATGGGGCATCCTGGATGGCCGACTGGACGTCTTGGGCCAATCCGGATACCCTCAGCCAGGAGTACCAGTGCATGTCAGTGTCAGTGCCTCAGAAGGTTGCACACTTGCCTCTGAGGCCAGAAGATCAGAAGGCTGTGGGTTCCACCCCCACACCAGGCACTTGGGTTGAATTCTAATACCGACACTGTAGTGCAACATGAGGGGTGTGCTGCACTCCTGAGGTGCCGTCTTTTAGATGAGACATTAAACCATGGTCCTGTCTGCCTGTTCTGGTGGTTGTTCAGGTGGACGTTAAAGAATCCATGGCACTTCTTGAAAAAAGATGGGGAATTTCCCCCAGTGTCCTGGCCAAATTACCCCCATTCACTAAAAATACCACCAACAGTTTAATCTGGTTCAATTTCAGTTGGTTACCATCTGTATCCCTCCTCCTGGATCGCCCCTGGGAAAGGGACTTCTAGTCTCAGTGGGCCTACCCGGTCAACAAAATTCAATAAAACAATAAAATGCTGATAGCTGTGGGTAGAGGCATCTACCGCATCATTACGTCTCTCTGAGGGAATGACAGCAGGAGATTTCTGCAGTCCTGGCAGTCTAGGAAATTTTGGTTTTAGACTCTTAATTGGGCAAAGACTCATATTCCAATTTCAACTGTCCCAGGATTGATTTCTGGTACACAATCATGTGTACCAGTTAGTTCAAAGCTCTGAGGGCCAGAGTGGAGGACGAATAAACCTTGCATCCAAACTGGTCTATTTGCCGTGATTCCTTGTCTGGAGGAGAAGTGCTCATGTGTTTAGGCTTAGTCGTACAGTCTTGGGCGGCATTAATGGCCACCAAGTCCACTTTAGGGTAAGAACTACGGTGGTCTTTATCCTCGGGGGCTCGATACAGTCTATCAGCCTTCTTGGCTACTGCGGCCACCGACAAAGGTTGCTGCCAGACCATGGAGGCCAGGTCCTCATGTGTTCCTATCCATGGAGAAATGAGCAGAGGGGACAGCTCGGGCATATCCAGGTGTTCCGTCAACCTCTTTCATTGGGGATCCTGATCCTCCGTCTTCCATTCATTTGCCTCCTGAATCTTCCAGAGGATCTCAGTAAAGGAGGGGTGCTCTGGAGGGGACTTGGGAGATCTACTGGATGGGGGGGGGTCTCAAAACCTGAGACAAAGGAGCCTGCAGTGTCCGAGACCAGGTCAAACAATGGACTGCTGTGCGGAGACAGAGCCGGTCGGAGCGGGATCTCCTACAGTGACACCGCAAGGCCCCTGCCGACACCAGCTACCACACTAGGATGCGAGGTCTGTCCCTAAGTTATGGGGTGAGACTCCACTAGAGAGGGAGATCTCGGCATAACGTCTGTGTGGGCCAGGAGCACCGGGGAGCTCCGGATGCACTGCTATTGCGGCAAGAAAACGGATGCACGCCAGCATGCATGCATGCATGGACTGCCAGCTCGCACATTCTCGAAGCAGCTGCAAGTGGTTCCGCATCTCTGCTTCTCTGTCCTGTAAAATAGTGCCTATGAGAAGATTGCATTGACAGTGGAGTGCTTCACAGACAGTGGAGCAGACTGCAATGCAACTCAGAAATTGTTGCTCATTTGGAGTGAGTCCTTCTCTGATCGCAAGAGGTCTGCAGGGTTTCACCCACTGCAGCCCTAAAAAGCAGCCACTTTTATTCCTCTGTATGTGCATTTTTGGGGTCATTGCAGGGGAACCAGGAAGCCAAATGCAGTATGCCACCAGTTTTACAACCTTGCACTTTCAGACAACAATTTGTAAAGCAGGTCTAACAAAAGTCTGTTAAGTGATGCCTTTTATAGAGCATGTAATTTTCAGCAGAAAAGCTTTCAGGCATACAAAATGACCATTCAAGGGAGAGCATCCCAGCACCAGAAGAAAGATCCTGTTTAGGCCTAAGAACTTCAGTATATTTTGGTCCAATAATAAGACGACACACCACGTAGGCAGATCTGTCCATTTGTAAAAGGACTGATAACCATTTTCTAACATTTCTGTACAGCAGATCTAGAATTGTTTTGCAGAAGAAGAAAAGCAGAAGTAACAAGCTTGAAAGCATTTTCATAAACAGTATCACAACTTCTCATTTCAGCGTTGGGATAGAGGTGGTTAGCAGCAGCTTTGCCTCCAAATGGCTGTTTTGTGGGGGAGGGGGGGCACATGACTTATATACACCACTAGTGGGATGACCTGATCTGACCATTTGTTTTAACATTCCTGGGAATGAGCAGGGTACTAGATCACTGGTTTGGGTCACACCTACCGTACCTTAACCCAACCAGTTGCTCCTCCCATTGAAACTCATCAAGCATAGGCTTGGGAGCATGCAGTCATCCAGCTTAGTGTTCTGTACAACAGAATAAAGGAGCCGAAACATGTCTTTCACAACAGCTCACAGCAATTCTTGGTTATCTAAGCAACTTACCAATGAGATGTGAGGTCTCGTTTCCTCTAGGTTCTTGTTTGGACGGCCGACAGAAATGAAGCACGAGAAAGGAGAATAAGCACTCTTTATCAAGATAGTACAAAGCCATAATACAGTGCAGGTAAAACAGTATAAAACTGATAGGACTAAATATAAATAGTACAATGTTCTAGTTTTAATTTTACCTGTATTGCATTTGCCCCAGTCATACTGTTAACCCGACTCACAGTTTAACCCCATATAATTAGGCTCACCTTGTATCCCATTGCCTATTCTGCACTCCTTTGTGTATATCTCTCTCCATATATATATATATATATATATATATCTATATCTCTATCTATATACATACATATATATATATATATATATATATATCTATATCTATATCTATCTATATCTATATCTATATCTATCCACCTATCTATCCATATATCTATCTATATCTATATCTATCCACCTATCTATCCATATATCTATCTATATATATATCTCCCATGTTTTTATTCATGATATACTGTACTATTTATCATTTTTTTCCAGTCTGTGCGGTTTGCTACTGCTTGTACCATCTTGATACCTGCACTGTTACATACCCTCTGTGCTTTTCCTGCAT
The DNA here is from genome assembly GCA_016271365.2 of Neoceratodus forsteri. Lineage (NCBI taxonomy): Eukaryota > Metazoa > Chordata > Ceratodontiformes > Ceratodontidae > Neoceratodus > Neoceratodus forsteri. The sequence goes on along the minus strand of CM057451.1, from coordinate 807,048,945 downwards.
CTTTCCCCCAGGTTGCACCTAGAAATTCCAGGTGCCTTTCTCGGTCACTGATTTTTACATAAATACAATACATTTTTTGGCCCTACTTGACACCCCAAAAGGTTCTGGTTAAAAATTACTTTTCTAACCTGGTCATTTTCATCCATGTACAAATTAATTTGCACACTGGTTGCATCATAGTAACGTAGTCATTTAAAATTGGAAGGGACTCTTGTTCCGCTAACTCCACCCCTTCTTCATATGCAGGGGCAAACAAATATGCTGTGTAAACATGTAATAATTTATGACTCCCTCCCACACTACTACCCATGATAGCCTGTGATTGCTTAAAAATGTGTCCAGGACTACCATGACGGCCTGTACTATTTTCCCACCCTCTGGGAGAAGGGCCTCCTGACATTACCCTTTTATTTACTACCTCTGTGCTTCAGGGTAAGTCCTCATGTCCTGCTGGAGTGCATCAGATCACACATCTTTGTCTGTTCAACCTCACCAGTAACACTGACCATAATATATAGCAGACTAATCATGTTTCTCTTCAGCCTCAGCCAACAGGTTAGGGGCCTCTAGTCTCTCCTTACAGCTTTGATTCTCGATGCCCACGATTCATTTGGTGGCCTTACACTGCACTCTCTTGACTGCCTCAATGTACTTTTTGTGTTGGGCATCCCAGAATTGCATTCAGTAATCCAGATAGGGCCTGACCAGAGACAAGTAAAGTGATGGGATGCTCCACATCCACTGCTTTACTGTTCACTCCCTCCGTTATAATGCACCCTGAATTCTTCTAGCTTTTTTGACAGCAGCTGCAGGCTGCTTGACATGATTAAGTCCCTTCTCTGCTATGACCCTCAGGTTCTTTTCCTCCTCCACTGCAGTGAGAGGAGTACCACAGAGTGTGTAGGTCTGACCTCTGTTTTTCCCCTTCCTTCGTCCAGCACCTTAGATTTGGCTATACTGACTCTGAGGCTCCAGAAGTTCAATCATCCAGTTCATCTACGTTCTCCTGAAGTTTTTCCCCATCCTCAAGGGAGTCCACCACCCTAGCCAGCTTAGTGTCATCAGCAAACTTAAGCTGCCTGCCAGAAACTCAAGCATCATCATGGCAGATGAAAATGTTAAACAGCAGTGGCTCAGAGATGATCCCTAAGGGACACCACCAAGCACCCCTCTCACACTGGGCGTAGTGTCTCTGACCACAGACTTCTGTTTCTCATCTTTACAGTAACACCCTTGACCTGGTGGTACTCATCGAGGCTTGACATAAGTGCGGTCAAGGTTGATCCAGTCATTTGGACAGATCATCATGCTGTGCCATTTCTCTGCGGGGGTCTCCCATTTTAATACCCCTACCTCCATGGAGATGGTCCGGTACTGCTCAAAAAACAATTTGGAGCCTTGCAAACTACAGTAGGTGCTGGACATCCAGAGTATTATTATGGCCAGTGCTCTGGAAGTCACGAAAGCCATGCAACACTATAACACAGTTCTTGCTGTTGACTTGGACTCCTTAGAACCCTTCTGTGTCCATCCCATTATGTCCTGCTGCAGTTCACCATGGTACTGAATGGAGCAGAGATGGCTGAAAACTAAGGGATGGACATTGGCACTTTCTTGGTGGAAATCCAACTCTGAGGAGGACAAATAGGCTCCGAGAACTCACTACGGTGAATATCAGAGGGGAAATTCCCTTGTAAAAGGCAGCGTTCCTGTCAAGGACTATTGCTGCAAGCAAAAACAGTCAGCCCAGTTTTTTTGAACTGTGGACAGATTGATAAATTCACTCTGCCTGTGGTCTAAACAAACAGACAAACCTTTTTTTTTTTTTTAATACAAAAAAAAAGAGAAATGTGAAGAGTTTAGTGTATTCTTCCTTGACAAGGGGGGGTCGTCCATTCGGACTAGCATAGCCTCAAGTGGCCTGTCATGGGCCAGTGATATTCAGTCTCAGAGGGGCACTGATTATCTACTGGCCTAGGCTGTGTTCTGGCCAGTTGTAGATAAGGTGGTCTGGGTGATCTTGGGTTTGCACCCTACTTACTGTTTGCTGGACCGTAGGCTTACTTAACTGTTCATTGACAGTCTTGAATCCTGAGGGCCAAGGTGTTCCAAAGGAAGGGGGGCAACTAGAGGGCATGGGTGGAAGCTGGGGGCATGCAGGAGAGAAAGAAGGACGTGCTACTTCATTGAGAGGGTGGTGGAGCTATCGAATGCGCTGCCCAGGGGTCTGGTGGAGGCAGAGACGGTGGAGGGCTTCAAGAGGGGATGGGACAGGTACAGGGGAAGGGTTCTGGACACAAAGTCCTGTGCAGTGGGAATATCCGGGACTGGGAAGGGAGAAGCCAGAGAGGACGAGGGGGGCAGCAAGGTCAGCTCCCAGGGTTGGGGCTGACCAAATGAGCAGACACGAAGAAAAAGTTACTCACCTTAGTAATTATGTTTCTTCTATTGGAGTCTTGCCGTATTCTGACAAGTGCAGTTAGCCCCAGCCTTTAAACTGCCCCAGAGAACAAAGGGTTAACATTTCTATGCAGAGCATAGAATGCTGAGCTCAAGCTTGGTTGATGTCTCTGTGTTTCCCTTTGAACGCTAACCATCAGATTCTTACGAGCAACACTCTAATAGTATTCTATGTGGAAATTGTAAAACAAAATTTTTTAATAGCCAACTGGCAACAAAGTTTTGGACTACCAAAAGAAAACTCAAGTCAGGAAACCCAAAATTCAAAACCCAAACCAAACAGTAATATAACAAAATAAACACCCATACAAGAAGGGGGTGTAAAAAAAGCACCCCAGAGGTACAACACTGCACCTGCCCACCCACTTCCCTAAAACAGGTTCTGAGAGGGGAGGCAGGGAGGGAGGTCAGAATACAGCAAGACTCCAATAGAAGAAACATAATTACTAAGGGAGTAATTTTTTCTTCAAACAACTTGAAGTCTTGCTGTTTTCTGACAAGTGCAGACTACCAAGCAGTACCTCCATGGAGGAGGGACAGAACCTACTTTGGGAACAGGCTCTGAAGTAGTGCTGTGCCAAACCGAGCATCACTCCTAGCCTGGATATCCAGAGAGTAATGTTTAGAAAAGGTATGGACTATTTCCCAGGTGGCTGCTTGACAAATTTCTAAGACAAGGATATCCCTGGCAGCAGACAGGGAAGCAGCTGTACCTCTTGTGGAATGAGCCCTCAGGCCTGCGGGTGGAGTTTTTCACAGCTTTTCATAGCAGAATTGTATACAAGACACAATCCACCTGGCAACAGATCTCTTGGTGGCAAGTTTGCCCTTTCTCACTTCTCCATAAGTGAGAAACAACCTGTGACCCTTGGTATGCTCTATGTAGTAACTAAGGGCTCTTTTAACATCTAAACTGTGTAGCCTCCTCTCTCCTGAGGAAGAATGATCAGTGAAGAAGACAGGAAGAGACATACACTGGTTTAAATGGAAGTCTGAAACCACTTTGGGCAAGAACCTTCTGTTGGTTCTAAGGACCACTTTATCCCTGTGAAAGGAGATAAAATCAGGTTCCACTGACAGGGCTTTCAATTCACTGATACACCTGGCAGACGTACCGGCTACCAAGAACACAGTTTTCCAAGACAAGTACTTAAGCTCTGCTGAAGACATAGGCTCAAAAGGGGGTTGTATAAATTGAGCAATGCAAACATTCAAATCCCAGGCAGGGGCAGGGTCTCTAAAAGGAGGATTGGTGTGAAGCAATCCTTTAAAAAATTTACAGAACACAGGATGAGAAGATAGTGAGTAAGGCTTCCCCACAGACAAAAATGCAGAAACAGCTGACACGTGTACCATGAGAGCTGGTCTGAGGCCTAGGCCATTAAGCTGGACCATATAATCCAGAACCATAGGCAATCCAGCAGTATCTGGAGAAATATGCGTCTTAGAACACCAAATGCTGAATCTCTTCCATTTGGAGTTATAAGTCTTTCTGGTGGAGGGCTTTCGAGAAGCTTTGAGAATATCCAGAACCCCTTGGGAAAGATGCAGATATGCAAACTCTAACTCTTCAAGAGCCATGCCTTGAGATTGAGAGACTGAAGATTGGGGTACCAAATCCTTCCCTGAGAGGATGTTAACAGGTTGTAATTCCTGGGAAAAAGATAGGGGAAGATGGACTGCTAGGGACAGCAACAGGAGGTACCAGGGCTGACTGGCCCAATCTGGAGCAATCAGAATCACTTTGCAAGGTTGAGACCTTATTTTGACTAAAACTTTTAACAGGAGTGGGAAGGGAGGGAAGGCATACAGAAACTTCCCTTCCCAATTCAGAATCAGGGCGTCCAGGGGGACTGAATCCAAGACTGGAGCTCTGCAACAAAAGAGAAAGAGTTGGCGATTGTCTGGGGCTGCAAAGAGATCCATCTCTGGAGTGCCCCACCTTGAAAAAATCACTTTCAACACCTGAGGGTTCAGGGACCATTCGTGATGGCCCAGAGATATCCTGCTCAGTGCATCTGCTAGCACATTGTCCTTCCCTGGAAGGTGAACTGCTACCAGAGAGGTTTGCAGGGAATAAGCCAGGGACCACTACTTCATGGCTTCCGTGCACAAGGCCGTGGACCAAGTGCCTCCCTGCTTGTTGATGTACCGCATGGTGGTGGTGTTGTCTGTTCTGACTTAAACCACCTTGTTCTGTACTGACTGGGAGAAAGCTATTAGGGACAGAAACACTGCCCTGGGCTCTAGGAGATTGATACGGAGAAGGGATTCTTGGGGGGAAAACAGCCCCTGGGCAGTGAGGGAACCCAGATGGGCTCTCCAGCCCAGAAGAGAAGTGTCCGTGGTAAGGACCACTGAACAAGGCTGAGTAGCAAAAGGAACACCTCGTCTTAAATTGTCCTGATCCTGCCACCATTGGAGGGCTTGGATCAAGGTCAGAGTCACTGGGATTCAGTTTGGAAAGGGAATCCTTCCTCCAGTACCAAAAAACTCTCAGGTGGAACTGAATATCCCTCATCTGGAATCTTGCCCTTTGGACCACTGCTGTTGAAGCTGCCATGTGGCCCAAGAGCTGGAGGAAATGCCTTGCTGGTCGAGATACCCGAAGGCTGAGGCTAGTTCCATAAGAACCCTTGCCCTTTCTAGAGGATAAAAGGCTCTTGCTCTGAGTGTGTCCAGTTCTGCCCCTATAAAGGTAATAGGCGAGACTGGTTCGAGAACTTACTTGGGAAGGTTGAGAAGAAATCCTAGAGAAGTGAGCACTTGCTGGGACACTTGCAGTTGAGACTTGACTTGGTCTGGAGACTGGCCCACTATTAGCCAATTGTCCAGATATGGAAAAATGGAAATATTTTGCGTTCTTAGAAAGGCAACTACTACTGCCAGGCACTTTGTGAAAACCCTTGGGGCTGTGGTTAGGCCAAAGGGCACTGCTCTGAACTGATAGTGGCCTGAGGGCAACTTGAACCTGAGGTACTTTCTGTGGGAGCACCTGATGGGAATGTGAAAGTAGGCATCTCTGAGGTCCAGGGAGGCTAATCAGTCCCCTGTCCTTAGAGAGGGAAGGATTATTCCCAGAGTTACCATCTTGACCTTTGGTTTTAAAAGATGTTTGTTTAGATATCTTAGGTCTAGGATGGGTTGCCACTCCCCTGTCTTTTTTGGGGTCAGGAAGTACCTGCAGCACAGTCCTTTGCCCCAGTGTAGGACAGGTACTCTCTCTCTATGGCTCGTAAGGCTAGAAGAGAAGAAACCTCTGCCTCTAGGGCAAGGGTTTCTGAGAGATTTGCAGGTGGAAAAGATCTGGCTCTCATCTTTGGAAGTTTTCTGAAGCTGAGAACCAGTCCCTGGCTTACTACTTCCAGGCCTCACTTGTCTGATGTAACAGACATCCAGTCCTGGACAAAGTAAGCCAGCCTGCCCCCTACTGGAATAGGAGAGTCGACACGGGCAGACCCATCAGGGTGTCTGCTTGGCAGGGGCCCTTAGGCTGAGTGGATGCAGCCCTGCTCATCCCCTTCTGCCTCTCCCTCTGAAGAACCCCCTCTGTGAAAAGGAAGAAGAGGCCTGTGCTCGGTAAAAGGGCCTTTGAAAAGGCCTGCCCCTGCCCCTAGACTGCTGCATTTGAGGAGTTGCCTGCCTCTCCTTGGCCTGAGCACTCCTGTAAGTGGTGCTGTATTCATCCATTTTCTTCATGTAATTCTCTGTCTGCTCCCCAAACAGAGAATTACCCACTACAGGAAATTCCATGGCCTTAGCCTGGGTGTCCTGCGAGAGGCTAGTACATCAGAGCCAAGCCATTCTCCAAAGAGTCACAGATGTAGCCATGACTCTTTGACACATCATTAAGAGTCCACAGCAGCATGAAACTGAACTTTAGATGCCTCAATCCCATCTGCAGCCACCGCCTCCAGCTCCTTGGCTAGCTGGAGGGAGGCCTGTTTAGCCAATGCCAGTACAGTGTCTCACCTGGACTTCTGGAACCTAGCTGTATAGGCCATATAATTCGCCTGTTTGAGTCCCAGGGAAGATGCCATGTACAGCTTTTTTGCCATGGCATCAACCTTCCTAGAGTCTTTGTCTGGGGGTGTGAAGCCAAGGGAGTGTTTGCCTTATCACAGGCAGCAGCCTGCACAACCCCAACATGGCTGCATTGCTGATGTAAAAACTTTTCTGAGCCCAAGAGTGTATACCTCTTGTCTATTCTTCTGTCCACAGGAGGTATACAATTGGGAGACTTCAGAATTTTTTGTGTCTGTTTCCCAAAAGATTTGTGAAGGGGAATAGGCAGTCTCCTGGACTCTGGGATGTCCATCGTTTCAACATAATCGGGCTCCTCCTGATACTCCATTGCCTCTTCCATAGGAAGCTGGAGAGTCTCAGCCACCTTTCTGTAGAACATAAAGTGGGAAGGGGACTCAGAAAGCCTAGGAGGGGATACACCTGAAAGTCTGTCTGGGGAGATGTCCGGTTCCACAGGCACATCTAGACTTTCACTATCACCATCATCATCCTCAAACTCCCTTTCCTCCTCAAACTCCGGTTCACAAAATTCTTCCAAAGTATAATTGAACAGGGGAACCGACCAATGTACTCCTAAAAGGTGCCGGATTGGTCGGAACCAGACGAAGCGATTCCACAATCCGAATCACTCTGGCTATTTCTTTGGCGGTCAGAACATGGACTTCTGGATCCAAACCGGATGATTTTTCTTTGCTGTCTAATGATCTCACCTAAGGACAGCATGTACATGGCGAACAGCATGGGTGCCAACATTGAACCTTGTGGAACCCCACAGGACACTGCAGCTGCCTCGGAGATGTAATTACCTAGGGCTACCTGCTGTAATTTCCTGGTAATGTAGGACTCAAACCAGCATAAAAATTGTAGCAGTGAATCCCACATAGTCTGGAGACGACACTCCATTCTTTTGTCACCTCCAGAATGGATTACTGCAGTGCTCTGTACTTACGGTAATCTGGAGGTTTGCTGTGACATCTGCAGCTGGTCCAAAATGCTGCATCCAAACTAGTTTGGGAACTTCTTGAAGGGACCACATCATGCCAGTGCTGCACGGCCTGCACTGGCTGTCTGTGTGGTGGCGCATCACCTTCATGATAGCTTGTTAACAGTGATCATTTCAGGCCACAGGATTGAGCCACTGACATGCTGCGTACTTCATTTGTCCCTCTGTTTAGTGTTGCCATGGGACACAAGGTGCTGCATGCCAACTAGCCCTGAGCGACACTGTTGGGGTGTAAAGGCTATGGTTATGGGGACAGGCATATGCAAATGAAGTCCTTTCTTTCATGTACCCCCCCCCCCCCACTGAGAGGAACTGGAGTCCAGGGACGGGGTGGTATTGCAGGATGCAACACCGGTGGATGCATCAGACAGCTCAGTAGTCACAGCAGTGAGTAACTAAGGAGGGAGGGCAGTCTGTGTGCAGGGCTGGCCATGAGAAGAGTCTATACCAAGATGTAGGGGGTGGGCTGGATTTCCAGAACAACATGACTGCTCTGCTTGTAATGGCTGCAGCAGTGAGTGACTGGATAATGAGCTTTAGGCGGGAGTGCAGCTGCCATCTGTACTGCGTGGGACTGCTAGCCAGCCCAAGGGTGAAGAATCTGGGCGTCATGCTGGACGGAGGTTTGACAATGGAGGCCCAGGTGTCAGCCGTAGTCCGGAATGGCTTCTTCCAACTTCAAAATATTCACCAAATTAGAGCCTTTCTCCCCCAGGACCTGGCCACACAGATCTGTGCGTTAGTGACCTCAAGGTTGGACTACTGTAGCGCTCTCTACTTCAGGGTTACTGGGGTATGCGTTGACACCTCCAGCTACTGCAGAACGCAGCTGGTCGGGTACTTACAGGCTTATCTAGATCAAGCAATATCTCGCTGGCACTGCGTCACCCATCAATGGAATGGTGTATCTCATTTAAGATAGGTTTGTTGACCTATAAAGCCCAACATGGACTGGGTCCAGCCTACCTGGCAGAGCTCCTGCACCCACACACCCCAGTTTGCCCACTCTGATTGGCCAGGGAAGGCCTCCTCATGGTTCCAAGAGCTAGACTGAAGATTTCAGGTGACCAGGCCTTTGAGGTAACAGGCCTGTCACTCAGGAACTTCTTGCCCAGGACCTTGAGGGAGGCCCCCTTGGTGGATGTTTTTCATATACATTTTTCTCTCCTCCAGGGCGCACTGCAGGCTGCTTAGTTCCACCCTGCCCTGCCACCTATGTCTGTCCACTGCTCCCCTCGGTACCACCGAGCCACACTTCCAAGGATTTCCCCCCGTGGCATGGCTGGGAAGGGAAGGGTCGTCCTTCCCCCACCTAGGACTCACAATCCAAATTGGGACTTCCATTGATTACCTCCCTTACTCCCCAGGAGAGGAAAGCCATCCGTCGGATGTTCAATCCTCTCCCTCCCCTGCCTACCCCTGGCAACTTGAGCTCATTCCCAAGCCCAGGTTGCCATCATGGTGTGAGGTGTGGTGTCCAGTGCCTCAGCTCTCAGTGCCGCCAGGCCAACTCCTCGGTGGATGTTTTTAAAAGGAGCTTGAGTTTTATTTATTGCATACTAACATACTAAAATGCCAGCAGAATAGGCCCAACGGTCTTTCGCGTCTGCTCGTTTGGTCAGTCCCCAACCTGGGTGCTGACCTAGCTGTCCCCCTCGCCTTCTCTGGCTTCTCCCTTCCCAGTTCCGGATATTCTTGCTGCATTGGATTTTGCTTCCAGAACCCTTCCCCTGTACCTATCCCACCCCCTCTTGAACCCCTCCATTGTCTCTGCCTCCACCAGCCCCCTAGGCAGTGCATTCCATGGCTCCACCACTCTCTCAGTGAAGTAGCACCTCCTCCTTTCTCCCCTGAATCTTCCCCCCTCCAGCTTCCAGCCATGCCCTCTAGTGGCCCCTTCCTCCTTCCTTCGAAGCACCCCAACTGTTCCTCCCCTATTTACCCTCTTCATGTACCTAAAGACCTCTATCATGTCCCCCCGGTCCCTTCTCTCTTCCAATGTGTACATATTTAGCTCTTCGAGCCTCTCCTCATAGGTCCTGTCCCCCAAGCCCCAAATCATTTTGGTTGCCCTCCTCTGGACCCTCTCCAGGAGGTCAATGTCCCGCTTTAAGTGTGGCCTCCAAAACTGCACGCAGTACTCAAGGTGTGGCCTCACCAAGCAGTTATACAGAGGGAGTATCACTTCCCTCCTTCTGGAGGTGATCCCCCTAGCGATGCATCCCAGCATCCTGTTGGCCTTGGCTGCTGCCCTCCTACAAGTCTCAGAGTTGTTCATCTTGACATCCACCACCACCCCCAGGTCCCTCTCAGCCATCAAGACTTGTAGCATTTCCCCCAGGGTGTACACTTGACCTGGGTTTCTGGCCCCCAAGGTGGAGTACCTTGCATTTCCCTGCATTGAACCTCAGCTTCCACTTTCTAGACCATCTTTCCAGAGCCTCAGGGTCCCCCCTGTAGGCCACCCTCCCTCCTCGCCATCCACCACCACCCCCAGTTTGAGTCATCTGCAAGAGACTCATCTCACTCTGATTCCTGTCCTTATGTCAGATCGTGGCGTTGAACAGAAGGGGCCCAAGGACTGATCCCTGTGGGGACCCCACTAATGACCCTCCTTGGGATGAGGGTATCCCACCAACTACGACCCTCTGGGTCGGTCCTGGAGCCAATTGCCTATCCATCTGATCATCTGGTTCCCCACCCCCATTTCTCCCAGCTTATCCAACAGGCCCATGTGAGGAACAGAGTCAAATACCTTGCTGAAGTCCAGAAAGAGGGCATCTACTAGTCTACCCAGGTCCAAGGCACTTGTCACCCAGTCATAAAACTCCACCAGGTTTGTCTGACACGATTTCCCCGGGATGAATCCATGCTGTCTATCGTCCAGGCACCCTGACTTATCCAGGTCCCCCTAGCCTCTCCTTGACAATGCCCTCCATCACCTTGCCCACCACGAGGTCAGGCTGACAGACCTGTAGTTCCCTGCCACCTCCTTGATCCCCTTGTGGATAGGCACTATATCGCCACCTTCCAGTCTTGGGGCACCACCCTGTCCTCAGAGAGATGGTGAAAAGCTCTGCCAGGGTTTTGCCAGGACATCTGCAAGTTCCTTCAGCACTCTGGGATGTAATTTATCCGGCCCGGTGCTTTCTCCGTCTTAAGGGGCTGAGGGCTTCCTCACTCTCTCAGCTGTGATTTCCACTTCCGGTACCCCTTCTCCCTGCTTAGCCTCCCCACCTGCCAGTGATGCCTCCCCCTCTCCCCAGACCTGCCGATCAGTAAGGGTCCCCCCCTCCTCAGTATACTAACATACTATTTGCCAGCAGATTAGGCCTTACGGTCTATAGAGTCTGCTCGAACCTAGATCCTTAGTTGGGTATCTCTGTCTCCTCCCATGTATGATGCAGCACCCCCATTTTCCCTGGTGAAAACTGAGGTGAAGTACTCATTTAGCACCTCAGCCTGCTCCCCCGGGTCTTGTGCCCATCTCTCCCCTGATTTAATCCTGCTAATCTGCCCCTTCACCCTTCGTTTTTCCCCAATGTATCTAAAGAACCCCTTGTTCCCTCTCCTAATTTCCCTGGCCAGGTTCTGCTCCCTCCTTGCCTTAGCCGCCCTCACCACTCTAGTGGCCCTTCTAGCCATCAGCTCGTACTCCCCTCGATCCCTTTCACTCCTTGGGCACTTGAATTGCTTATAGGCTGCTTTCTTTCCCCGCACCACCTCCTGGACCTCCCTGGTCCACCAACAGAGTTTTTTGGGCCCTACCGCATTTTAGTCTTACTCTTGCACAGGTGCTGGTAGCATCCTGCACCCCTCTCCTGATGATTTCCCACCTACTATCAGCGTCCATGTCTGACCCAATCCCATCCAAATGCTCCTTAAGGATCCTTCCATTTCCTTAAAATCACGCCTCCCTGAAGTCGGGATTACTTCCGTCTTTGTGCAGCCTTCTACCCTCCTAGGTCCAAGCAGAACCGAGACCGTGGCATGGTCACTCCCGCCACTGGATCCTTTACCTCCAGGCCCCAATCTGGTCACTGTCTGCCAGGACCACATCCAGTACCGGTACCTCCCTGGTCGGTTCCCTCACCCTGCTGAGTTAGGAACGCGTCTTGAAAGACATCCAACAACCTCTGTTCCTGGTCACAGAGGATGTCATAGTCTCCCAGTCTGTTCCTGGCATGTTTAAGTCCCCAACACCACCACCGTTCTCTGCCCAGTCTGCAGTGTCTCTAACATCTGCCACCAGACTGTCCTCCAGCTCCGCGCCAGGGCAGGGGTCTATATACCACTCTATTTTTACTCTCTTGCCCCCTTGTTATCAAGGTGACCCAAATGCCTCCACGGTTCCCTCCGCCTCCTCTACTCCCCTATGCCAATGCAGTCTTTGACTATCATTGCTACCCCTCCTCCCCTTCCCTCCCCCCTGTCCTTCCTGAACATAGTGTATCCCTCCAGGTTCAGGTCCCAGTCATGTCTTGCAGTGGCCCAAGTCTCAGTGACCGCTGCCACATCCACTGCTCCCTCAGATAGCATCGCCTGGAGCTCAGGCATTTTATTGCCCAAGCTCCTGGCATTTAGCAGGACTACCTTCCACCCTTTCCCTATAGTTCCATTTCCCCTGCTCATGTTTCCATGGGGATTCTGTTTTCCCCTGGTCTGCACTTTGCCAGTTGGCCTTTTCCTGCAATCCTCCTGGTCCCCAGGGGGGTGGAGACAGAGTCCCTCCTTTATCGGCACCCTCTTGACAGCCTTTTCTCCCATCCCACCCCCCTTCACAAGTTTAAACCCCACTTTTCACCAATGAACCCCTCTATTTTCAACTTAAGGATTCCCCTTCCCTCCAAATTGAGATGTAGTCTATCTCTAGCATACAGCTCCTTATCCTCCCAGGTCTCCCCCCAATCCCCCATCAACCCATACCCTCTGGCCTCACACCACTCCCTGAGCCACTGGTTTATCTCCCTAATTTTCCTTTTGTGTTCCCCGCTAGCCCTTGGCACTGGCAGGATTTCTGAGAAGGAAACTGTGCATCCTATGTCATGACAGACCCTGGCGAGCTCCCTGAATCTTGCCTGTATCTCTAGCTCGCTATTTCCCTCAATGTCATTTGTACCCAGGTGGACCAGTATGTCCGGGGAACCCCCACAATCCTTTGCCAGCTGATATACCTCGTGCTTAGCCCTGTGCACCGTTAGTCCAGGGAAGCATCTTGTTCTAACTGGCCAGGCTTCTCCCTCCCTATCCCATTTGATACCCCTGATCATAGAATCCCCCAGCAGGAGCACTCTGACCATCAAGCATTTGGAGAGGTTCTGTAATGCTTGTGTGCTGCACTTTTAGATTAACTATGTTTAATGTATTTATGTTTTAGGATACTGCATGTGAATTTTAATGGAATTAGGTGGTTATCTTTTGTTATCAACTGCATATCTTTTATTGTAATGGTGCCCTGGGCTACAGGGTAAGGGTGCCAGATATAAATACATACATACATATATACTACTACCACCACCTCTATACTGGGTGGTATACTTGGAGGAATCAATTTTGTGGCAGCAGACCAGATCCGGAGGACAACGGCACCACAGCAAGTAAGGCACACCACAACGCTAGTCGGCAGTAGTGCAGGTCTGTGCCATGTACAATCGCTGCTGCACAGGAGTGACTGACCGAGGCAATTTTAAGGCTGTATTTTAGTCCCTCAAGTCACCAGCATTTAGTGATGCATTTAGGCTTACTAGTCCACTTAAAAAATACTAAACATGTTTTTTTTTCTGTACAGCAAACCCAGTCATTTCTGTGCAGACCATTAAGTCTCAGTGAATCACTGAACACTTGGTGACTTGCCAGACTAAAATAAAGTCTAAAAAACACAAACAACTGCTACATGATGATGCATAGAGGATCACTGAGTCATACAACAATTGTTACTTAAAAATGTTATTAAATCACTTGAGTGGCCCACATTTTTCGTAATTGGCCCACCTTTCTGGATGTCAGGGGGTCAACTAACCAAACAAATTTCATTTCTAGAATGAACACTGTGTTTTTCAAGGCTCTTCACAGTCTGGGCCCAAGCTACTGGAAAGAACTTGATGTCCTACATTCTCTCCTGTTCCCCTTGATCCACCAGACTGGGCTTGTGCCATGCTCTCTGATCTCGCCTAACGCAGTTGTGTGACGGGATCTTTGGGGTGGCTGTCCCACTGTTTTGGAACTCCTTACCCGAGCCAATCAGATCTGCATGTATGGTGAGAGCCTTTAAGAATCAGCTGAAGACTTCTTTACTTGCATTGGCCTTCTCTGATTAGTTACAATTTGTAACTATTTATTCATTTATTTGAATTTTGGCAACCAGGTAAGTCCACTGAGACAACAGCAGTCCCTTTTTAAGGGACGACCCAGGAGAGCAACAAGAGAAGTACAGTACAGAACAATTTCAGTAATTTCACAGAAAGATAATTCCAATTATCTATTGTTTAAATATATTTTATTGTACTGATATATGTGGTTTCATTGTTGTGAGGCACTCTTAGCTTTTGGATAGGATGCCGGACAAATAAAATTGTCTTGCCTTTTTTCCCAAAGCCATTTAGCTGGTCAGTGTCTCCTGGTGCACAGCTCACTGGATTTCCCTTGTGTCCTTAGTAAAAGGTGAAACAGGCATGAATGGAGCATCAATACACCCAAGAATCAATGGCTGACAAGGTTTCCATTTTCAATAGTCTCATCTTGAGGAAGGCACACAGAAACTGAAACAATGACTAATCATGTGATAACTGGGACAGCATGCGAACAATCAGGCTTACATTGCTGTGTGCTGATAAAATTACCACACATTATAACAGGCTCTCTCCTGCCGGGAGCTATAAGAAGCACTGTGAATAACTGGGTGTAACAGGCCTAGGCAGTTGGGAATGTGTCTGCCTTGGCTTACTTCACTAAACACATGTTATGGTCCTCCCTTGGAGAGGATCTCGAGAGGGAATGGGATACTGGTGTTCGGGCTGCCCCCACCATTCCTCAAACAAAACTGATCCCACGGTGTTTGAGGAGGAAAAGGCCTTCCCCACGCCCCTGACAGAACACAGGAGTCTGGGGTTGGCGATCCCGTGGGCATGGGGGGCCTGCTCGGGGGATGGGCAGTCCCCATAGCCACTGATGGAATTGGGTGGCCACGGACAAGGGGCGGACCAGTGTAGAGTGATTTAAAAAAAGAGACCCAGGCAAGCTGTGGTCTTTTCCCTACACCCTCCAGGCAGAAACAAGTTCAAGTGCGCAAGTCGGGAGTGCGTCCGTAGTATGTCACGCGGTCACACTGGAGAGGCCTTAGTAAGCCTCAGAGAGAGTGGGTTCGGCCAGGAGGACAGCAGGAAGTGAGCGGCAGGAGCCAGGCGGGTTCTGTGAAGAAGAAGATTAGCAGCAAGAAAAAAAAATTAAACAAAAGCGATCACACTAACCTGGTGCTTCTTCGGGGTGCAGCAAGAGGGAGGTGAAATCTAGGAAGCCTGGCGCAGAGGTTAGTGAAGGGTAGGCCGGAACCTTCTCAGGGTAGAGCCCAGGATTAGGAGCACTTTTAATTGGGGGATTGCCAGCATTGTGCTGGTCGAATTTAAGGGAAGGCCCCCATAACCAGAGGTGGTGGCCCTGAGGTGCCTGTTTGTTTTAAAAAAACAAATACCTTTAAAGGGGATGGCAGGACAGGACAGGGAACTTAAAAGGAGGATAGCAAGGAGGCTTAAGACTGAGCTGCAAACTTGGGTAACTGGGTGAATCCCAGTTCCCAATAACATATTGCGGGGCCTGAAGGCCAGCTTGGCGATGGAGTGGAAAGGTCTACAGCCTGATAAACAAGACACACAGTTTGAATCTACACAAGGTCCCCTCAGTTCTCTTCCAGTCACTCAACCTTAAAAGCACTTTTATTAAAAGAAAGGATGCAGGATAGGACAGGGTAGTTAAAGGAGGCAGGATAGCACAGGGGTTTATGGCCCTGAGGGGTAAACTTGTAGACCTGGGCAATTCCACAGCCCCCTCTAGTGGACCGATTGACTTTGAGCAAGTCACTTAATCTCCTGGGGTTCTCAGGTTGACCTTTAAAAATATTCATCAGTCTAGTGTGTCTCCCCCCCCGGTTAACTCATTCAGGCCTAGAGACGTCTGTAGGCGGTGTCTGAGAGCATAGCCACTCAGGACAATAACGCCTGTAGACGTACTCAACTGACTTTCACTCAGGCCTAGAAACGTCTGAGGAAGTCAGCAGTTTTTACCTAACTATTAAACAAACCGAATTGCTTAGAATTGAATGCATAGCACCGTTAGAAAGGTAATTTTGCTCTGAACAATTTTGCTGCAGATACTTTGTGTCTATCATGTATACTTTAGGAGTTATTCATATTTGTTTAAGGTATGGTCTACATGGCTAACATTTGTCTGTCAGGCCTCACCTAAGCACCTTGAATAAATCTGAAAAAAAAACCCAGTTGTTTGGTATTTCAGCTACTATAAAATAAAAACTAAATGGATTACAATTGATTGCATAGCACCATTAGAAAGCTTATTTTGTGCTGAACAATTTTGCCACTGATACTTGTGTCTACCACATACACTTTAGGAGTTATTTGCATTTGTTTAAGGTATGGTGTGCATGGCTGACATTTGTCTCTCACGTCCACCTAAGCACCTTTGAAAAAATCAGAAAAAAATCAGTTGTTTGGTATTTCAGCTAGTATAAAATAAAAACTAAATTGATTACAACTGATTGCTATAGCACCATTGGAAAGGTAACGTCGCTGAACAACTTTGCCACTCATACTTTGTGTGTAGCACTTACGGTGCAAGAGGTAGTCATATTTGTTTGTGGCATGCTGCTTCTGGCTTGATTTTGCTTAGAAAGGCCCAGGATGCAGTGCTAAGAGTATACAGGGCACAAGTAGTGGAAGTCTCAAAGAGCTCTTGTGGTCTGAATGAGTTAATTAAAAACAAAACAAAACAAAAAAAAGTCAGACAGGAATAGCCGTGGTTGAGCAGCATTACTGGCATAGCTGGAGAAGATGACCCACAGGCGGGGAACAGCATGGCTGGAGGCATGCTTGGAGACACCAGTGGATCGCCAGAGGGGTCAGAGAGAGCAGAGCCAAAGGCCCAGGACATAGCCGAAAGGTAAGAAAACAATGTCACAGAAGAGTATAAGGGCCCGACTGCGGGTATTAGCCGGGCTACCCTTGGTCTCCAGCGGGAAAGACAGTGGGTCTGAGGGTGGAAACCCCTGGTTCCCAAGGGGAAACCCTCAGGGGGCCCCAGGGAAAGAGAGAACCAAAGGGGCTGGGGCAGGATGGAAGGGGGAGGCCCCAGTCAGAGAAATCACTGTGGGGACCAGACAGCAAGATGGAGGTCTCCCCTCCCTCATGGTGGAGTCCAGGGAGGCCACGCCACCCACGGTGCCCAGTGGCAAAAAGCTTAGGGGTTGGTACAATGACTCCTCCTCCTTGGAAGAGGAGAGGGGTCCCTGAGGCGGGACTGGAAAGTGGTCCAGAAGTGGGACGGCGCCATAGGGTGCTCAGCCGGGGTTTCCCAGGCCTGGCATAAACTGGCCTAAGCTGCTTCTGCCATTGCCCAAGAGGCCCAAAATGTGGATGAGTCATCAGATGAGGGCCAGTGGCCCCACGGGAGGGTAAGAGACCCAGAGGCAGGGGCCACTGGCTGCCCCCCCCCCCCAAGGTTTGGGAGGATTTGGCTGCTGCCAGGGTTGAAAAGTGAATCAGAAGGGGAGCCCAATGGCGGGCGCTGCCAGTGATAATTTCTGATTTGGAAGAAGGAGGAGGGTAGGGAGGCGGGGGGAAACTAGATGGAAGAAGTTTTAGGGCATTGAAGAATCTAGCCACTATCTTGGCAGAGTCTGGAAAAGGGGTAGTACCGGGGACGGACGACAAAGGGGGATACCAAACAGCTGTATTCAAGTGTGGAGGAGGAGGAGGAGGTGGGGGCCCACATTTCAGATAAGACAAGAGTGGCAATATGCAGAAGGGAATTTGTAGATATTTTCACCGTGCTGCATAGGGGAGAGGAGGACAATAAGAAAGTGGGGATAAAAAAAAAAAAAAAGACTAAACTAAAGAAAAGAAACCACTGGTGGAAAAGAACTTCGAGAACTGGTCGGCAGGGTACTTGACTTGCATGCATGTCCTGTGCCGGGAGAAGCCACCTCTCTGCTGTGGACTTCTCAGTCATTGGTCCAGGGTCACGCAAGTGCATGCAGCTCGGGGATCCGCATGGCTTCATTATGATTAGGTCTTTCAGCTTTGTTTACATAAGAACCCAGGGAGGCAATGGGATCAGATTAATGTGCAATTGTGGGTGGATGTAATCACAGCTAGGGCTTATGTCCAATGTGCGGATTGTGGCCTCCCTATGAAAGGGGACCGGGGGGGGGGATAAGGACACAGGGAGGCCAACCAAGGCTGGCAACCAGTGTTACCGTTTTAACCGGGGAACATGCATGCAGTCAAAGTGCAAGTTTACCCACGAGTGCCTGGTGTGTGGGAGGCCCCACACATTTATACAATGCCCTGGGGAAAACGGGGGGGAGCCACTCCAGCCAAAAAGAGGGGATTTCAAAAAAAAGGGATCCCTGGAGGAGGGGGTAACACCGATAAAAGTAAGTGAGATGAAGTGGTGGTTGTAGAGATACCCCAGCAGGGAGGATGCACTTGTGATTTTGGGTGGCTTTACAGAGGGGTTCAGGATACTGTATATGGGGCCATGGACAGACTGCGAGGCTCCAAATTTGAAATCAGCAAGGGATAACATGGGGATTGTGCAGGAAAAGACAGCCAAAGAGAGGTGACTGGGGAGGATTGCAGGACTGTTCGGGGAGCCCCCATTGGAAGACTTTAGAGTGTCACCAGTGGGTATGGTGCCAAAAAGCACACATGGGGATTTTAAAATGATTACTCACTTGTCTTGCCCAGAGGGAGAGTTGGTGAATGATTTCATAGACCCAGCACTGACTTTGGCGCATTATGCAACATTCAACAGGGCAGTGAGAGAGGTGACAAGGTATGGTCAGGGGGCACATATGGCTAAGGGAGACACAGAATCCGCTTTCTGATTGCTCCCTGTTCACCCGGAAGACTGCAGTCTGCTGGGATTGAATGTACAAGGGGAATATCATGTGGATAAATGCATGCCAATGGGGTTTGCCATTGCACATGCATACTTTGAGAAAGTTAGTACATTTCTACAATGGGTAGTGGAGCACATGACCTCAGGTGGGGGAATCGTGCATTACTAGAACGACCTTTTGGTGGTGGGCCCTAAAGAGAGTGAGACCTGTGGGAGGATATTAAAGGGGTTGCAAGAATATTGCCAGTCCTTTGGCTGGAGAAAAGACCGTGGGCCGAACCACAGTATTGTCCTTTTTGGGGATAAAGATTGATTCAGAGAGAAGGGAATGTAGGTTGCCAAGATACAAGGTGGAAACCCTGACTAGGATGATGGGGGATGCTAGGGGTGCGAGAAAGATGACATTGCGACAAGTACAACAGTTGTTGGGTCATCTTAATTTCACATGCAGAACCATACCAATGGGACAGGCCTTCGTACAGAAACTGGCCAAGGTGACCGCCGGGGTCCCCCACCCCCACCACAGGATTAGGATTCCTCAGGCAGTGAAGAAGGATTTAGCCATCTGGGCCACCTTTTTGGAAGACTTTAATGGGGTGACAGGATGGCTGAAGGAGGAAATGTCCAATACGGACTTGGAGCTGTTCATGGATGCAGCCGGTGGCTAGAGGTTTATTTGAAAGGGGGCATGGCTAGCAGAGACATGGCCAGCACTGTGGGAAGAGCAGGGATTGACCAAGAACATAGCATTCTTGGAATTCTTCCTGATTGTGATAGCTCTAGTGGTGTAGGAAGCGAAGTTGAGAGACAGAAAAGTGGTATTTAGGTCAGACAATACAGGGGTTGTACATGTAATCAACCGGCAACAGGGGGCAGTTGGGCCTATAGGGGACCTGTTAAGGGATTTTATGCTAAGGTGTTTGGTAAACAACACACACTTTAGGGCCTGACATGTTCCCAGGGAATGCAATGGTATAGCTGATGCTTTATTTCGTTTGCAGTGGGATCAGTTCAGAGCCCTGGCACCTGGAGCAGACAACAGCCCGACAGAGATCCCAGAGTTCTTGTGGAACCTGGGAATCTCAAAGACTGGGCACTGATGTGCCAGTCTTTAGCACCCAGCACCCCAAAAGCATATATGAGATTAGTGGAGGAATTCATGAGGATTCTGGACTCCTACAGTTGGGAGGAGGCTTGGCAGATCCCAGAAAGGCAACTGCGCTGGTTCGTGGTGGCATTGAAAAAGGAAAGGAGCGCAGAAGTGGCGCAAGCAGTCACCTAGCAGGGTTGGGGTGGTCCAGCAGGACAATGTGGTTGGAGGATCACACTTGGTCTTTCAGGGTCAGGAAACTCCTGGAAGGGTGGGGCAGGTCGCCGCCTAGGACTTTAGACAAAAGGAGACCAGTGACCCCCAAGATGTTGGAACGCCTGGTAAAGGTCTTGCCAATGCTCTGCACAGGTCATCAGGAGGCATGATTCTTCAGGGAAGCATTCCCGTTGGCTTACTGAGGGGCCTTTAGGGTCTCAGAGGTCATGGCAGGTAGTAGTCAAGACCCCTCAAGGAGGGGCCTGGAGACAGGGGATGAGGTGCTGGCAGAAGAAGGGGTGCTGGTTCGATCTGGAGGTCAAAGACTGACCAACGGGCTCAGGGCATGTGGGTGACACTTCAGGATTTGGTGGGGGTGACAATGGAGGATTAAGAAGGAGCTAGCGAGGTACGAGGCAGGGACACTGGAAGGGGTGGGCATACTTTAGACACAAAGATGGGACACCACTGGTGCAGTTCTAGTTTACAAGAATTTTTAAGAAAGCCATAATGGCAGTGGGAAAGGAGCCCAAGGATTATGGAACCCATTAACTTCAAATAGGGTTGGCAACTTGGGCAGCAAGCAAGGGCATGGCCCAGGCAGAGATTAAGGGTCTGGGGAGGTGGAAGTCAAACGCATTCAAAAGGTATATCGGGCCACACATGCTCTAAAGTACAGTTATGTAAGAACTTGCCTTAACAGTAGATTTTTGAGAGAGGCTCTTGCAGTAGGTACTCACATACAGGACTAAACTGCCAGGTATTAGGACTACACAGAAAAATTCTAGCTAGCAGTGTCCGGCGGGGACCGCCCCCGATGTCATGTGATGGATGCCAGTGTGACGCTATACAAGGAGCGGTCCCCATGCCCACTTTCCAGTTCTCCTGCCGGAGACCTAAAATGGTGCGACAGGAGAAAAGGAGAGGGCTCCCGGAGCCTAATTATGTCTAGTACAAAAAACCACAGACAGAAACTCAGGGGGAGGTTGGGTTAGGGAAAGCAGTACCTACTGCAAGAGCCTCTCTTGAAGATCTACTGTTATGGAAAGTTCTTACATAACTGTAGTGTCTTACTTTGAGAGGGCTCTTGCAGTTGGTACTCACATATAGGACTGAGTCCCAAGCAGTGACCTGAGACAAATCTGAGATATGGGAGGCAGGAATAAGTTTTCCGGCGACTCTAGGGTACTCACGAAAGGAGTCCCTGTAGAACAAGGCCAAAGCCCACTCTGCACCTAGACACAATGTCCAGACTGTAATGCGTGGTAAAGGTATGGACAGAACTCCAAGTTGCAGCCGCGCAAATGTCTGTGGCTGAAATAAGCAGTAGAAGCAGCCATGCCTCTAGTCTAGTTGAATATCCTTTAACCTGACCCATAAGAGTTTTGTTGTACTTCTGATGACAGAAAGCAATGCAGTTTGCCAACCATTTGGACAAACACCACTTAGAAACAGCTGCACCCTCTCTTTTGGGTGCAAAGGAAACAAACAACTGGTCAGTCTTATGGACAGACTGTCTCATCCGTATAGTACCGAAGAATTTCTGTACGTCCAGAGTTTGCAGAAGTGCTTCGCCTCCATTGAAATGCTCCGGATAGTACACTGGCAAGTCCAGTGACTGATTAAAGGTGGATTCAGTCATCGGGGGTCGGCCGGGGCGGAGAAGGATAGAGCGCCCAATAGCAGCTCTCCTTCTCTGGGGGAGGGGTACTGCAGGCTCCCGCCGCAATGCTGCCACCTAGGGAATCCCGGTGGATAGCGCGGTAAAGGGAGCAGCAGCCAGCAGATTGGGTGATGATTAGTAGAGGGGCGGACCAGGAGGCACGTCTCAGCGTGCTCTAGAGCTCATAGCCCCTCATTGCACGCTGACATCAGGGGCGGTACGGAAACAAGGGGAAACCATCTCGCTCCCTCCTAGGCGATGACGCTTCCATGGAACTCCTCCTGGACCCAGACCGACCCCGCTGTGCCAGATACACACGAACAGAGACTAGGTTTGGAGAGGGGTGAGTACTGGGGCCGCCCTCTTCACCCCATTCCCGGGGGGTATACCGGGGGGAGATTCAGGGTAGTGTGGACGAGGCACTCTAGGGGCAGATCATGATGGGGGTCTGGGGGGGGGGTCCAAAAAAGAGGATGTCGGAGAGAGTTGGGGGAGGAGGTAGACAAGGAGTACAAATACAAAGGTTAAAAAAAAAAAAAAGGTGGATTCACATACCACCTTGGGTAACTTAGGATTGGTCCACACAGCCACCCAGTTTCTATGGAAAATCAAGCAAGGAACCTTATACATGAGAGACAGAAGCTCTGAAATCCTTTTAGCTGAAGTGATGGCTACTAGAAAAAGCAGTTTCCAAGAGAGAGAGCGCATGTACGAACTCGCTGCTGGCACAAAAGGGGGCAGAGTGAATTTCTTTGTATGACATTAAGTCCCAGGGAGGAGCAGGGCTCCCTATTGGTGGTTTCAGATGGTGGATCTCTTTCAGGAAATTTCAGGATACCTCCAACTAGGGCAAAGTCTTCTGTCCCACAGGAATGTGATAGGCAGAAATAGCTGATAAGTGTACTTTTAGAGTCGAGTAACTAAGACCCAAGTCACAGAGATGCAGCATATAATCTCAGACTTTTGTGACCGAACAAGAGAAAGGTTCTGTCCCATTCGAGTCTGCCCAGATGGAAAATCGTTTCCATTTCATGGTATATGTGGCTCTGGTGGAGGGCTTTCTGGCCTCCACCAGAATTTATGCTACCCTCGGGGAAACCCCAAAAATGAGCAGCAGCTATGTCAGTAGGTGGCATGCATGCAGATGAAGGGACTTGAGACCTGGATGTAAAGGGAGGTTCCACCGACAGTTGTTGCAGTATAGAGAACCATATTTGTATGTCAGAAGGGAGCAATGAGAATCATCCGTACTCCTTCTGACTGGGGCTTCATTAGCACTCTCTGAATCAATGGGAGCAGAGGGAAGGCGTACACGAACCTCCTCTTCCAGCAAAGAGACAGTGCATCTCGCCAGAAAACCCCAAGCCCTGGAGCAAGCATGCAGAAGGTTGGTAGTTTTGCGTTGAGTGGGGAGGTGAACAGATCTATTTGAGGTCTTCCCCACCTTGTGAAGATGTTGTTTGCCACTGTCTGAGCTCCCACTCATGTGCTCTGGCTTGCATGTGGCTGAGTGAATCTGCCAGGATGTCTTGAACACCTGGCATATAAACTGCAGTCAAATGTAAATTTTGGTTGGCTGCCCAGTACCACACTCTCATTGCTTCCCGGCCAAGGAGATAACAGCGGGTTCCGCCTTGTTTATGTACCAGACTACACACATGTTGTCAGTCTGAATCATAAGATGACCTGGGAGAATGAGATGTTGGAAGGCCTTGAGGGCATTCAGCACAGCTCTCATCTAGAGTATGTTGATGTGAAGAGACAGTTCAACATGGGACAAAAGACCCTGTGTTCTGTGTGGTCCCAGGTGTGGTCCCATCCCAGGCCTGAAGCAGGGGTTGTCTGAACGAAACAGAACCCCCTTGGAGAGGTTGTCTGGGTTTTGCCACCACAAAAGATCCTGTGCCACCAGATCATCTGATCTCTGGTCTCACTGTACTTCGAGGGTCCACTAAGTGATCCTCACATGTAGTCTGGCTAAGGGAACCAAAGAGATGGCAACTGCCATGAGCGCTAGCAGCCGAAGAATCGCTCTGGCTGAGATTTTCTTCGGAGAGGCCACCAGGCATGCCTGGTGCTGTAATGTCACTATCCTGTCTTGTGGCAGGAAAGCCCTGCCCTGAATAGTATCCAAACTTGGCCCAATAAATTGGAGCTGCTGGGTAGGGAACAGATGAGATTTGGCACATCTGCCCATTATACCCACCCACTGGAAAGTGTCTAGGGTAAGATGCAGAGCGGAGACTAGGGCCTCCCTGGATGGGGCTTTGATCAGCCAATCATCCAGGTATGGGAAAACTTGGACCCTTGTCTACGCAGAAAAGCTGCCACCACTGCTAGGCATTTCGTGAAAACCCTGGGAGCCGGGGAAAGGCCAAAGGGTAGTCCTTTGAACTGGAAATCTTCCCCCTGAAAGTAAAAACAGAGGTATTGCGGTGTGGTGAACAGACTGGGATGTGCAAGTAAGCATCCTGCATATCCAGGGCACTGAGCCACTGACCTTTCTGTAAGAGAGAAAGTAGGCTGGGAAGAGACAGCATTCTGAACCTCTTGTATTGCACGAGGAGGTTCAAAGAGCTCAGATCTAGAATTGGCCTGAGGTCGCCTGTCTTCTTGGGAACCAGGAAAAAAAAATGAGAATAGTAACCTTTCCCTTGAAGTTTTGCGGGAACTGGTTCTACATAGATACACAGTGTCGGCAGATGAGGGCCTACGGTCCACCCAGTCTGCCCATTTCAGCCTGTAAGTTCACATTATGTTCTCCTAGAAGTCTGCTGCCCCTCACCACTGACCTCCAGAATTCCTTAATGTCTATTCCATGCATTCTTAAATCCCGTGATTGTTTCAGCCCCTACCACTTCCCTCTGGCAGGATTTTCCACTTGTCCACCACCCGTTCTGTGAAGAAATTCTTCCTCACGGTTCCTCTGAATCGTCCTCCCTCCAACTTCATCCCATGCCCTCTTAGTCCTGGAACATCTTTTTCGCTTAAAAATAGTGCATTCCTGCACCCTGTTCCTTCCTGTAAGATACTTGTATGTCTATCATATCGCCTCTCTCCCTCCTCTCCTCCAGGGAGTACAAATTCAAGTCCTTGAACCTGTCCTTATAGGACTTGTGATACAATCCATGTACCATCTTTGTTGCCCTCCTCTGAACTTTCTCTACCCTATGTCCTTACGTAGGTAAAGTCTCCAGAACTGTACATTGTACTTCAGGTGGGGCCTCACCAATATCTTACATAGTGGAATTATGACCTCCCTTTTCCTGCTGGTGATGCCCCTGCCTATGCATCCCAGCAATCTATTTGCTTTACCTGCCGCCTTGTTGCACTGTTTCCCTGCCTTGAGGTCATCAGAGATGATAACCCCAAGATTCCTTTCCTGCTTGGTGCATGCTGTCAGGGTCAGTGACTCAGTAGGTAGCACACTCACCTCTGAGGCTGGGAGATCAGAGGGCTGTGGGTTCAGTTCCCACATCTGGCACTTGGGTTAATATCCCAGTACTGACACTGTACTGCAGCATGAGAGGGGTGCTGCACTTCTGAGGTGCAGTCTTTCGGGTGAGACGTTAAACCGAGGTCCCATCTGCCTGTATTGGTGGTTGCTCAGGTGGATGTTAAAGATCCCATGGCACTTATCGAAAAGAGTAGGGGAATTTCCCTGGTGTCCTGGCCAAATTTCACTCATTCACTAAAATTACCACCAACAGCTTAATCTGGTTCAAGGTCAGTTGGCATTCATCTGTATCCCCCTCCCCTGTGTCGTGCCTGAAAATAGGCAGGATTTGTTTAGTGCACTTACCCGGTCAACAAAAACTAACTAACTAAATGCTATATCCTCACCCCCCCCCAAAAAACTTATATATTGTGCCAGGGTTTTTGTGCCCCATATGCATTATCTTGCACTTCTTTGCATTGAATTTCAACTGCCAAACCCCTGACCATTCTTCAAGTTTCTGCAGGTCCCTTCTCATTCTGTCTTTTACACCCTCTGGTGTCTCCACTCTGTTACAGAGCTTTGTGTCATCAGCGAACAGGGAAATTCTGCCTTCTAGGTCCTGCACAATGTCACTGATGAAGATGTTGAATAGGAACAGTCCCAGCACTGATCCCAGTGGTACCCCACTGGTCACTCTTCCCTCTCTGGAGTGATAGCTATTTACCACCACCGTCTGTGTCCTGCCACCCAGCCAGTTACCTACCCACCGCACTACTGTCCTGCCTACACCCATATTCCCCAGTTTGTGTAATAGCCTTCTATGTGGCACAGTGTCAAAGGCACTATTGCTGCCTTTGCCAACAGGGATGTTATGTCCTCTCTTACCAAGGGCAAGTGGTGGGTGGGTAGAATGAGTGACCTGGAAGTTTTGTTGGAGGTATGTCTATGAATTCTACTGTGTGGCCTTTTGTCACCAGTTGAAGTACCCACGAGTCTGTTGTGATTTTCTTCCATTCTGGAAGATGATGGGAGAACCTTCTCCCTACTAACTCCTCTGGGGTGCTGATCAGTGGAGACGGGAGGGCTAAAGAGTCATGAGGCGGAGAGCAATGCAGAGGCTGCGGCTCCCGATGCTTTGGGAGACTTAGCCAGAGGAACTCTACCGGCTGAGGTTGGCAGACGTTTATTTTGACGTTGGTTCCGATTCTGTCTTTATTGGTGATGTTGCAGTCTCCGAAATGGCCGTTTCGGTTTCTGTGGAGGTTTGTACATGTACGGAACATGGGGCATTGTCTTCATATTGCAGGTCAGTAATTATGACCTTGACGTCGTCGCCAAAAAGGACCAACCCGCTGAAGGGAGCATCCCGTATGGCAGTCTGGACCTCAGGTGCGTGGCCTGAAATTCTAAGCCACATGTGACGTCTCAGACTAATGGCTGTTGCCAAGCCCCTACCTGCAGCGTCCACTGCATCGTAGGTAGCACGTAACATGTGTCAGCATGCAGATCTAGCTGATCTAACCAGATCTGCCATCTCCTCTTTCACAGTGGAGTCCTGAAGAGAGTCTATTTTGGACTCTAACTGACCTAGGACAGATTTTTGATAGTCTCCCATGTGGGCGACATAATTAAGTGCCCAAATTCCCAAGGTAGAAGAAGAATAAATTTTCTTCCCATACCGGTCCAGAATTTTGGATTCTTTATCGGAAGGTGGGGGGAGGGGGAAAAGACACTAAGATGTTTCGGTTTTGCAGACCAGTCATGGGCTGCACTGATGACCACAGAGTCTGCTTTGAGGTGGAGACTAAGAAAATCCTGGTCATCTGGAGATTGACAAAGCCTGTCTGCTTTTCTGGCCAATGGGTCCAGTGAAGAAGGCTGCTTCCAGATAGTGGTTACTAAGTCCTCATGCGGCTCTATCCAGGGTGGAATTAGGTTTGGAGAAGAGTCAGCCAAATCAAGGTAGGCCGCCAGTCTCTGTCTTTGCGGATCCTGGGCAATGGTGCACCAATCATAGGCTACCTGAATCTTCCTGAGGAGATCCAAGAAGGAGGGGTCCTTTGGAAGGAATTATGGAGACTCTTTAGGTTTATGGTCTGCCGATGTAGGGGTTTCCAAATTAGAGTTGGACTGGACCATGTCACTGTCAGAGTCCGAAGAATCCTGGTCACTAGAAGAACTGATGGCTGGACGCGGAAGGTCTACTGGCCTTGAAAATCCCGTTGGGCTGGAAAATTCCCAGGGTTGAGGACTAGGTAAAGGTTCCAGTCATCTGCCCTATGTTGGGCCCTTAAGGCGAGATGGCAGGGGAGGATTCGGCGAAGGAGGCCTTGGAGTCAGGGACGTTGTCAGTTGACTCTTTTCCAGCTCCAACATGAGCTGTGAGTTTGCTTTCACCCACCAGGACTGAAGGACCGCTTGATGGTTCACTTGCAGCTGTGGTAGAGGGTTATTAAACCCATAGCTGGGGTACTAATAGTAGGGGTAGTTAAAGCCCAACTAAGGGTAGCCCGGCATTTGAAATCCTGATGTCAGATACTGTGGCGTGGGGTATCCTGGAACTGTGTACTGCAAAGGATAGCCCGGTGTTGGCTGCCCGAAAGGGTTACCAGGTGGTCCTGACAGAGGGGCAGAAGGGCCCGGCGTCAGCCCTGACAGAGGGATTGTCAGGTCCATACCACATCCCATTGGGATGCAGAAGGCCTAGATGGAGGACACGGCAGGATGGGTCCCGCTGGTCCTGGCGTCGAACTTGATGGAGGATCTTGGGGGGCCGAGATGCCTGAGGGAGTCGGATGGACAATCGTCTGATCCGAAGATGGCTCTGGCATTTGAGGCTCCGGCAGAGGGGGTGCTGGAACTCACAATGGCGGGCCATCTCCTGGCTCTGCATCCCCCACAGGGGAAGCTGGAGGCACCGTCTCTATCAGTGGTAAGGGAGATGTCGGAGAAGTCTCCATCATCAGCTGCGCCATCACCTCTTCATCAGGCCTGTTATCGGGGTCTGACGGAGGATCGAGGGCTGGACATCCATCAAAGGAGCTGGCGGATGACTTGGCAGCCGTAGCCATGCGAGAACCGGCAAAACCAGAACTCTACTTACCAGTCCCACTCATACCGCAAGGCCTTGAAATCTTTGAGGCCGTAGAGGAGGTGGGACCCTCCCAGTCCCGGGAGGCTTCCATCGGGTCTGAACCCGAGCTAGACGGGGAGGTGATAGCCATTTGTTAGCGACCAAAGTGGTCATCGAAGGCTGATCCCCTGGAAGGGATGTTACCTTAAGCGCCGCAACTCCAGCGGGAGGTGGTGGGATTGCTGGAGACCCTTCCCAGTCCCAATGTCTCTCCTTGTCCTTATTTTTTGTGGTAGACCTCCAGGAAGGACAACGATTGCCTGAGTTTCTTAAACTCCTTTTCCAAACTGGTCATTTTTTCTTTTAAACGATGGGCTTCCAGGGACTGCTGCCTACATTTACATGTGGCCGCATTAAACTTCTGGCAGTGCTCGCACCCATCAGCCTTATGGCCTGGGTCCAGGCAAAAAAGGAAATGGCCACCTTGTGAAGCAGCCAAGTTCCACAGGAGTTGCACTTGTTCTTATGCGATTCTGAAGGTGTCGGAGAAGACATGCACAACGATTTTTTGTATTCACAAAGCAAGAAATATAATTAAAGTTACTGTTTGTTGAAATTATACTCATCGAAAGATGGCTTCGACGGTAGCAGTATTCTTCCGCGAGGTCTAATGTGCACAGGTCGACGGCGGGAAATAACTGGCAGGCAGGCGTAAGGACTGCTCTTCATCACACTGACATGTCACGTGACGTCGGGGGGGTGGTCCCTCACCAGACATTGCTAGCTAGAATTTTTCCATGTGGTCCTAATGCCTGGTGGCTTAGTCCTATATGCGAGTACCTACTGCAAGTTACCTCTCGAAGTAAGATCTTGTTTTTAAGTGTTAAACAGATTGGTTGGGGACTGGGAAACGGGTGTGGATATGTGGGCACTCCTTCATTCATTGGGCGGCCACCTGGGAACGGTCTCAACCTGGGGGTCCAGTACTGAGTTTCAGTGAAGAGCCTGTGGAAGTGCAATGGATAGGTCACAGAGGTATGCGCTGGGATCAGTTGATTCCCAGGTTGCGAGAAGAGTGTCAAGAGGGAACACCACCAGATATTTTGGTCATCTACCTGGGAGGGAATGATGTGGGAGCAAGGAAGTCTGTGGCATTGCTGCACGCCATGAAGGAGGACATAGCCACCATCCAGCACAGCATGCCGGACACCAGGATCTTATGGCCGCATACTGTACACAGGCAACATTGACAAAAAAGGGACTAAGGATAAGGGCTTAGATAGACCCCAGATGAGGATCAACGGAGAAATGGGGACATTCATGGCTAGACTGCTGGGCTGAGTTTTCAAGCCAAACTATAGAACGGTGAAAGCAAAGGAACTCTATCAGAAATATGGAATACACTTATCTGACCTGGAACTTGACTTATTTTGCAGAGACATTTACCTGGTTCCAACTTCATTCCTTAGAGATGGGGGGAGTCACGGGAGGGGGGAGACGTGCTGCAGGTGACCTGATGAAGATCAGGTTTGTGGCAGATAAGGAGCGCTCAAGGCTCCCTAAGGCGAGATGGATTAGCCTGGCTCAGAGTGGGGGAAGGGGCCTCCAGCGCCCAACAAGGAATGGGGGCTCCTCTTATGGTGGTCTCAGGTGGGGGGCCCCGGCCTGTGCCTAGCATGGACAGGCCAAGGTCACTGGTAATACCCCTGTGGTGCGCCGACCTGCTTGGAGGGACCCGGATGGCAGGTTTCCCCATGGTGGAGGTCCACAATCTCTGGGTCAAACAAAAGGGGCCAAAGGCCGAGGGCAGCACCCAACATGGAGGGTGCTGGGCCTCCAACCCGGTTGGTCTGACCCCCTTCAAGAGCCCCAATAGCCCACAGCCTGGCTGAGGGGGGTGCAGGTGGTGGTGGGGGGGGGTGTTCCCCACCCTCCTGGTGAGGGGGTACTGGAAAGTAAACCTTGGAGAGGCTCCCTTCAGCGCACGTCTAGTCTGCATTAGGAATTGGTTTAAATAAATAAACATAGGGCTGTGGCTATTCAAACCCAAACTGGTGTGTTTATTGACTCAATGGGAAGATCAGAGGGGAGTGGAAAGGGTGAGAACTGGACAACCAATGAACCTGCTACCCTGAGAGCAGCTCAACATGTCAAGGCACACCGCAAACACAACTGCTCCTTACTAGATATGCCTATAAGAATTCCTTGAATGAGGAAAAAACTCAAATACGTAGTTACTAACAGGGTACGGTACGACTCGTACACCACATATCCACGCTGAGCCTCTCAGAAAAAATTTCTAGAGTTAGAACATAAACCACACATTATTAAAACTGAAAATGAGGAGGTAGAGGAAGAAAATACAGGTTACTCACCTGTAACAGGAGTTCTAGGAATGGTATATGTTGTTCATCCACACTTCATGGCAGGCTCCTTGCCGCTTTAAATCTTGCCGGAAGGTCTTCAAGCTGGCTCCTCCCACCCAGGTGGTAAAACTCTCAGCTCAGCCCCATGATGCCAGATCTAGCCTGCTGGAAGCCAGGGAGGCCGGGTGGGTTGTGTGGATGAACAACATATACCATTCCTAGAACTCCTGTTACAGGTGAGTAACCTGTATTTCTAGGGACATGGATATGTTGCTCAATCCACACTTCATGGCAGACTCCTAGCAGTTCTCTGGGAGGAGGGAGGCAAGGCGCGCACCCCCTACTTAGGAAACAAGGACTGGAGAACTGAGGTCCCAAAACCAGCATCCCGGCGTGACTCAAGGTCGATGTGGTAATGGGTAATAAAGGTGGGTGCTGACTTCCAGGTAGCAGCCCTGCAGATTTCCTGGATAGGGACGTCCCTGGAAACAGCCACCGAAGCAGCGGTATGGCAGGCAGAATGAGCTCTTATCCCTTTGGGAGGCTCCATGCTGCCAACCTGTAGCAGAGATCTATGCAGGAGGTGACCCACCTGCCTATCGTCCGCTTAGCTGCAGGTCTGCCAGGTGCGGCTTCAGAGTAGGTGACAAACAGCTCGCGAACCTCTCCCTGAACTTCAGCCGTTCGCTCCTTATAATAAGAGAGCACTCTTCTAGGGTCCAAAGTATGGAGCCTATATTCAGCCTCCGAGATGTGACTGAAGTAGAACTCCGGCAGAGTCAACACCTGGTTAAGGTGAAACTCCGACACCACCTTCGGAAGGAACTTCGGGTGGGGGCGCAGGACAACCTTGTCCCTGTGGAAGACCAGATAAAGGAGACTCGATGGAAAGCGCCTGGAGCTCTCCCATCCTTCTGGCTGACGCGATAGCCACCAAGAAGGAGGTCTTCACACAACAGGTGAGAGATGTCACACCTGTGCATTGGTTTAAATGACTTGCCCATGAGCTTAGCCAATACCAGCAGTAGATCCCACGGAGGTGGAGGTTCTCGCACCAGAGGGGATATGTGATCAAGGCCTTTGGGAAAAGCGCCCGACCACCTTCTCCTGCGCCACCGACTGCTTCCCGGCCCGTGCCTGGTAAGCAGAGATGGCTGCCAGGTGCACCTTAAGGGTTGTCGACTGAAGCCCTAGCTGAGGAAGGGACCACAGGTAGTCCAGAATGCTTGACAAGGAACAGGAAGAAGGGTCCAACCCCTTTCCCTGACACCAAATGGAGAATCTCTTCCATTTGAAGGCAGAGCATTTCCTGGTCGACTCCTTATGGGATGCCTCAGCAACGTTGAGGACCTCGTTGGAAAGACCCAAGGCCTGAAACTCTAGCCGCTCAGGAACCAGGCCGTTAGGTGCAGGGATTGAAGGTCCGGGTGGAGAACCTTCCCCTGGTAGACTGAGATCAGGTCTGGGCGGGCTGGGAGCCGCCTCGGGACCCTGGAGCTGAGGCTGAGGAGATCTGGATACCAGAACTGGCGGGGCCAGTCTGGGGCTACCAGAATCACCTGCACCTTGTCCCTCCTCGCCTTGAGAAGCACCTTGTGGATCAAGGGAAATGGGGGAAAGGCGTAGAAGAGGCCCTGGGTCCACGGCCTCGAGAAGGCATCCCCCTGCAGTGAGCCCTGCTGAAGTGGGCGGGCATGAAACAGCCTCAGCTTCACATTCTCCCTGGAGGCAAACAGGTCCACCTGAGGCGTGCCCCAGTGGGAGAAAAGATCTTGTACTACCTCCGGCAGGAGAGACCATTCGTGAGACGCAGCCCCTATCCGGCTTAGGGCATTGGCCAGAATATTGGAGGCTCCTGCCACATGGATGGCTAGGAGAGCCGCCTCCAGGGTGCGCAGGAGGGACCAAGTGCAGAGAGCTTCCTTGCACAGGGGCATGGAGCGCATCCCACCCTGGCAGTTAAGGTAGTACATGGTCGTGATATCTGTCTGGACCTGGACCACTTGACCCAGTACAAACGGAGCGAAGGCGGTGAGGGCTACATGGACCACTCAAAGCTCCAGCAGGCTGATGTGGCATCGGGACTCCCAAGGGGACCAGAGGCCATGCGCTCTGTGCTCCTCCAGATGGGCACCCCAACCCAGAGAGGCATTGGTCGATACAGAGACCGTTGGCTCAGGGCGGACAAATAGGATGCCCTCCTGCAGATGAGCTGGAACGATCCACCACTGGAGAGCATTCCACATCTCCTGGGTCACTGCCAATGGCTGGTCCAAAGGACCGGAGCACTATGACCATTGGCTGACCAGTCCCCACTGTAGGAGATGCATGTACCAACGGGCCCAAGGAACCACGCTGGTGTAGGCCGCCATGAGGCCCAGGAGGTACAGGAAGTCCCGGGCAGGGCACAGTTACCCAACCTGAAATGATTGGGCAAAGAAGGAAAGAATCTCGGCTCTGTCCGCCAGGAGCCGTGCTCTGGCTCGAAG
Source organism: Neoceratodus forsteri (assembly GCA_016271365.2). Classification (NCBI taxonomy): domain Eukaryota; kingdom Metazoa; phylum Chordata; order Ceratodontiformes; family Ceratodontidae; genus Neoceratodus; species Neoceratodus forsteri. The sequence continues at coordinate 807,015,990 of CM057451.1, read as the reverse complement.
AGAGTCGAGCTCTGCCCTGATGAATTGAATCACCTGCTTTAGCATGAGTTCCGATTTGGCCTCGTTGATAAGGAGGCCAACCTGAGAGCAAACCTGGAGGGCCAGATCCCTGGACTGCTCCACCTCCGGTCTGGAGGAGGCCGCAATCAGCCAGTCGTCCAGGTAAGGGTATATCCCTACTCTTTGGCGTCACAGGAATGCTGTCACCACTGCCCTGCATTTGGTGAAGACCCTGGGAGCTGAAGAGAGGCCGAAGGGCATGGCCTGGAACTTATAAAGGGACCCCTCTGCTATGAAGTGGAGGAAATCGCTGGTGGGACGGACGGATTGGGACGTGAAATAACGCGTCCTGGAGGTCCAGAGAACAGAACCACATGCCTCGTTCCAAGGATAGAATGATCTGAGCCAGAATGACCATCCTGAAGGTTCGAGACCTTAGGAACCTGTTCAGGATGTGCAGGTCTAGAATGGGGCACCAGCCCCCGGTCCGTTTCGGGACCAGGAAATACCTGGACACAAACCCTGGGTCTGGTGGAAGATCCGCCACCTCCCTGATCACCTCCTTCTGGAGGAGCAGGGCAATGTTGGGCCGACAGAGAGGCCGCGGACCCCGTAGCCTCCCGTGGGGTGATGGCTCGGAAGGGCAGGGCCTGCTCGAACTCAGAGGCAGACCCTTTCTACCACTTCCAACACCCAGCGGTCCATGGTGACAAGCGGACCAGGCGGAAGATTGGTAGTGGGCGTTTCCCCAGAGGGGAACCCAGGGGAGGAGCGATGAGGCTGGGGGCGGCACCCCTCAACCCGTCACTGGGCAGGCTTGAAGGAGGGACCGGCCGAGGGACCTCCCGGGCCTTTCCCTCCCGGCTTCCTGCTGGAGGAAGCTGCAGGCTTGGCTTTGGGGTGCCAATTGCGAGCCTGCTAGCCCTGATGCTGGTGTTACTGGGCCGGACGTGCCACAGGGGCAGAAGGGCGAAAGGGTTTATGCTGCTGCTGGCGGCCTTTGTCCTTCTGGGCAGATGTGACAGAGTCCAAGGTGGCATTGGACTTCACGATCTTCTGCAAATGGCTCTCCAACCCGGGACCGAACAAGTCGGTACCCAGGAAGGGGACATCTGCCAGCTTGTGCTGGGTATCCGCCGTGAAGGTGGAGATCCGCAGCCAAGCTCTGCGGCGCATGGCCACTGCGGCCGCTTCTGACCAGGCACAAAAGTCTCCAATATCCAGAGCAGTTTGGAGCTGCTGCTTTGCCACTGCCCTTCCCTGATCCCACACCTGCTTGACCGTGATCTGGAGGTCAGCCAGGAGATGAGGGATCACCTCATCCAGGGAGCCCATAAGGGCACTGGAAAAGTGTGCCATCAGTACAGCCGAACTGGCCTGATGGAGGCCTAGGGAGAACGCAGCGTATACCTTACGCACGGTGTAGTCCAGCTTTTTGGACTCTCTGTCGGGAGGCTTGTCCATGTCCCTAGTGTTCCCGGAACACCGGAAAACACCATCGGTCACAAGCCCCTCTGCAGAGGGGTGCTCCGAAAAACTGGACAGTGAGCCAGTGGGGACCACATACTTCCTGGCCATCCTGGCCGAAGGAACAGGACAAGAAGCCAGCCACTGCCATAACTCCAAGGCTGGGCCAACAATGGCTTCAGCCACCGGAAAGGCCTCTGTGGGAGAATCCCCTTGGTCCAGTATCTCTGAGAGGGGATACTTGGCCCACTTGGACACGGGTTTGAGCTGCATCCCAGCAGATTCTGAGATGAGCCGAAGCAGACCCATGAACGAGGATGGGCTCTCATCCACCGACTGTCCCCCAGTGGACTCCAGGTCAAGGAGCCTGGAGAACCAAGGAGTCTGCGAACAGCTGCCTAGGGCCTGAGCCATCCTCCACCTGCCGAGGATGGTCGGGAGTGAGGGTGACCGACAACCGATGGGGCAACCCCTGACCCGACCAAGAATCCTTGGTCGGAGCCCCAGATTTAGGTTGTGGAGGTGGGGGTTCCACCACAATAGGTGGCGGAGCTGGTTTCGGCCGAACAACCGACACTGGTTTGGGCTCCTCGACAACCACGAGGGGTTGTTTTGGCCATTCAGGTGACAGCCACTTAATGGCCGGGGAAGGTGACGGGGTCGGCTTGTTCCCAGTCAGAAGGAGCTGCTGCCACATTAAGTCCTCGTAGCGTCGACACAACCTGCGCCAAAGCCTTTTCTCCAAGGAGGAAGACTACGAGAACGAGCAGCGCCGCCGCTTTCCTCAGTGCCGAGGCCGAGATTGAGACTGCCAGTGTCAGCGGGATCGGCTGGACCGAGAAGAGGTCCGAGACAGTCAGTGTTTGAGGGTGGGTCTGGGAGGGAGTGGGAGAAACCTGTTCCTTCCTTGGCTCAGGAACCTTAACCAGGGACTCCGGCACAGGAGGAGCAGGCAAGTCCTCGGTTTCCACCGAGGGAACCGGTGAAGAAGGGTTGTCGGCTTCTACAGTCGACAGCCCATCTGATGGGTCGAGAAAAATCTCAACCACGTCGACGGGTGTCTCAGCCGGCTGACATGACGGGGACACCGTGAAGCCAGCGGCCTTAGCTGCAACCTCAACCAAAGTCGACTGTCCAGGGAAGGGGACCTCTCCCGCTCCCACGAACGCCGACGGTGGGACTTACCCTTTGAGTCCTTCTTCTTGGAACTAGAGGAGTGTCCCGATGGACCCTCACCTTTCGTAGAGAGGGATTGACAAAGCTCCTTAAAAGAAGCTGTGTAGGAGGAGCCCAAGGAAAGCGGGATAAATGCCGCGACCGAGGAGGACGAAGATGTGGCCTGGGCCGCCTCCTCCTCGACGGCGATCATCTGCTCAAGTTGCTCAGTTGAGCCCGCCACCATGGACACCACCCAACGAGCCTCCATTGACTTCACTGGTGGAACACGTCTCTAAGGGCATCCAGGTTGGAGTCTGGCAGCACGGTCTTCGAGGACATTGGCTGAGAAGGACTTGCACAAATCGCAGGCCTGCAGATCGTGATCAAGCCTGAGGCAATAAACGCACGTGGAGTGCGGATCGGTCCGAGACATCTTCTGCCTGCATGGGCACCGCCGAAAACCAGGAGTCGACTTTTCCATCAAAGCCACGAAGGAAGAAACGGACCTAAGTCTAGAAATTTTAAGAATAAGTTTTGGTTTAATCAATGAGTTAGGATCCAGTCTAAATGCAGAACGTTAAGGAGGGAACCTGAGCTTCCAAGATGTAAGGAAGATCTGGCGCCATGGGGCGGCGCCGCGAGTTTTACCACCCAGGTGGGTGGGAGGAGCCCGCTTGAAGACCTTCCAGCAAGATTTAAAGCGGCAAGGAACCTGTCATGAAGTGTGGATTGAACAACATATCCATGTCCCTAGAAGTAATATTTGTGGTGAACACTAATAAAAGCTGAAGTGCAAAAAAGGGCCAGTATTTGAAAAGCTGTTCTTCAAAAGTGCATACTATTGGAGCGACGGTTACAAAGAAACAGAGTAAGTGCGCCTGCCCAGTGGCGCTGATGGTCGAGGCGCTGGGCGCCACATCGACAACTCGTGTTCGTGAACAGGCATGGGCCGCCGGGGGTCGGGAGGGGAAGGATTGAGGGTCCAAGGACTGCTCTCCTTCTCTGGGAGGGCACAGCACTGATGTCACATCATCCCTGGCGGAAGCTGGGGTGCCTGGCGCGGGCGGGCGCATGGAGGGAGCCAAGTGCGAGCTTCGAGGCAGCGTCTGCGGATATGTCTGAGTTCCCCTCGGCTTGTGTCATTGCACGCACCCGGTTCAACAGGGAAACCGACCAGAAAATCCAGGTGGGGCCTCTGCCTCTATGAAGTCCTCCCCAGGCTTCAGTTAGCCTCTGTCGCCGGATCCCCCACCCAGTTATTGATTCCGCGGGCTAGATAGGGGACCAGTTATGCAGCCCCGACCTCCGGGGGGAAAGCCGGGGGTGACTGGGGGATCACGGCAGTGACAGAAGGTGGAAGTCCGGGGGCCGTTTTCAGGGCAGAAATCTGACAGAGAGCCCTGCCACAAAAATAAATAAATAAATAAATAAATAAGTGTTGGTATGGGGGAGGGATGTCATGGGAGACAGATGGTTGATGGATGACAGCAGTATTTTATTTAGCTTTTGTTGACGGGTAAGTGCACTAGACAAATCCTGCCTATTTTCATGCACAACCAGGGGGTGGGGGTGGGGTGGGGGATACAGATGAATGCCAACTGACCTTGAACCAAATTAAGCTGTTGGTGGTATTTTTTAGTGAATGAGGGAAATTTGGCCAGGACACCGGGGAAATTCCCCTACTCTTTTCGACAAGTGCCATGGGATCTTTAACATTCACCTGAACTACCACCAATCCAGGCAGATGGGACCTCGGTTTAACGTCTCATCCAAAAGACGGCACTTCAGACGTGCATCACCCCTCTCATGCTGCACTACAGTGTCAATACTGGGATATTGACCCAAGTGCCAGATGTGGGAACTGAACCCACAGCCCTCTGATATCCCAGCCTCAGAAGCAAGTGTGCTACCTACTGAGCCACTGACAGATTAAATTAACAGAACTGCAGCCACGTTTAGCCTATCTTGGAAGAGTGCTATGCACAGCTAAAAGAAAGAAAGAAAACAAAAGAATACATCAAAGGGCCGTGAAGGTGTTTTTATATAAACAAAATATCTGGAAAATGGACCCCTGAACATATCCTACTTAAAATAATTCAATAAACAGATATCATTAACAAGCAATAGCTTACTTACATCAATCATCCTTCATAATAAATTCGGATAGCAAAATCCTAGTTTTTATTTCAGAAATTCCTGTTGCCTAATGTATTCCTGACCTCCTACAGTTCATTAGTAATTGAGTTTTAAGTCCTTTGGCCATTTTTAAAACCATTTTATTACTACTTTTTGTAATTAATACCTCAAGTCTGGCTTTCAGCTCCTAGCACCGTAACCCCCTTCAGCAGTTCAGCTCCCCTGGGTTCAAATACAGAGAAGCCACTGTACACTGCTCGGCAATAGTGCCTAAAAGGTAGTGTAAATAGTGCCCCTTAAATAAAGCCATTCTGAAATCAAAGGCAAGTCTCCAACAGTTTATGCAAACAGATAAAAGCTCCATCTGCTAAAAGTTGTGGTTCTGCTTGATCAGCTGAACTGAACACTATCATCACATAAATCTTTGTTATTTTGGTTAAGGCTGGGTTCAGATAGGGCGGGACCTACACTCTAAAGCTCAGAAACTGAACACACAGTAAAAACCCCTGCAGGTGGTAACTCAGACCCGATGTGTTACTCTGTGACACCCTTTCATTTTACGATGCGTTACTCTGTGAAACCCTTTCTTCATTTTATGTTAGCTCAATAAAATTACCCCCACAACTTGCTAGAGGCTCTTTCTTCAGCATTTTCACCTTACTGACACATTTGCCATGATTCATTAGTTTGTGAACCCATCTTAGCATTTCTTTAAAAAACAAGCATTTGTCAGTGCCGAATGTTTGCTTGCTGGCATTGGCAGTGGTAGTGCAGGAGTTAGAGAGATGCATAATAGGAATGGCAGTGAAGTACTGAACTGAAGCCAACCCCACCACCACCCTGCAGAGATTGACAGGCATTGGGGTGTGCCTTTGGGTCATCAGGCATAACGGCCACGCCATTTCACCACACCCCACCCTGCAGACACCAACAAGTATCGCAGTGTGCCTTGGAGTCGTTGGGCCTTATGCTCACACCATTCCATAAGAAATATGGTGAGATGGTGCAGTATAGCAGAATGGTGTGAACTTTGGGGCCAAAGAGTTGAAGGCACACCTCGATGCCTGTCACTGGCTGCATGGTGTGGGAGGGGGTAGAATGGCAGGAGTATTACAGGCGACAATCCCAAGTCATACCCCTGATGCCTGTCAGTCTCTACAGGGTGGGGCGTTATGGTCGGAAACCCTAACGTCCCAGGCGTTCGTTGGTATTTTCACCCCAAATTTTAAACATGGGTTTTTTGTAACCCCACCTCATGAACAGTGGCAATATCAGTTCGTTAGCGGAAAGCTAACTCTGCACAGCGACTATGCCATTTGGCACCACTGGTGCAAAGACACATTTCAAACAGGATGTGAAAAATGACAGCTGTACTGTTCATTGGGCGGTGTAAAAAAATGGCAATGTTGAAAATCTGGAGTGAAAATATAAAAAAAAAACTGGTGAAGTCAAGGCGTGTGTAGAAATTGCGTAACACACACCTGTAATGTAATTAGTTTAGGTTTTTTTTTTTTTTTACAAGTATTTTGGGACCTCCGCTCATGAACAGCGTCACTGTGATTTTCTTAATCTGTCACGAACACTGATTTCCCACAGCGACCATGCATTTCTACGCCAGAAGTGTGAAAAAACACATTTCGGCCCGGGTGTGAAAAATGACAACTGTTCTGTTCATAGGGAGGTGTGTAAAAATCTCAGTGTTGAAAATCTGGACTGAAAATACATTACAAATTCGTGAACTTACGAGGGTGCATGGAAATTGCACAATGCACGCTCGTAACAGTCATTTTATGGACTGTCACCAAATTTTCAACATAGCCATTAAGACCTCTGCTCATGAACAGTGTCACTGATTTTCTTAATCTGTTCTGAACATTGATTTCGCACACCGGCTGCGCCATTGTGCGCTACATGCATGAAAACACATTTTGGGCAAGATATGAAAAATGACACCTGTACTACTCATAAGGAAGTGTGGTAAAATGTCAATGTTGAAAATCTGGACTAAAAATATTAAAAATGTGCGAAGTTATGAGTGTGCGTAAGAACTGTACAACACACGCTCATAAGAGTCATTTTAACATGCTAACATACTAAAATGCTAGCAGAATAGGCCTAAAGGTCTTTTGTGTCTGCTGCGTTTGGTCAGCCCCCACCCTGGGAGCTGACCTTATTGCCGCCTTTGCCCTCTCTGGCTTCTCCCTTCCCAGTCCCGGATATTCCCACTGCACAGGACTTTGCATCCAGAACCCTTCTCCTGTACCTGTCTCACCCCCTCTTGAACTCCTCCACCAGCCCCCTGGGCAGCGCATTCCATGGCTCCATCACCCTCTCAGTGAAGTAGCAACTCCTCCTTTCTCTCCTGAATCACCCCCAGCTTCCACTAATGCCCTCTAGTTGCCCCCCTTCCTTCGAAGCACCCGACTGCTTCTCCCCTATTTAACCCCTTCATGTACATGAAGACCTCTATCATGTCCCCCCAGTCCCTTCTCTCTTCCAATGTGTACCTATTTAGCTCTTCGAGCCTCTCCCCACAGGTCCTGTCCCTCAAAGCCCCAGATCATTTTTGTTGCCCGCCTCTGGACCCTCTCCAGAAGTTCAATGTCCCTCTTTAAGTGTGGCCTCCAAAACTGCATGCAGTACTCGAGGTGTGGCCCTATCAAGCAGTTATACAGGTGGAGTATCACTTCCCTCCTTCTGGAGGTGATCCCCCAAGCAATGCATCCCAGCAACCTGTTGGCCTTGGCAGCTGCCCTCCTACAAGTCTCCGAGTTCTTCATCTTGACATCCACCACCACCCCCAGGTCCCTCTCAGCCATTTTGGGGAATTTTTTCACCAAATTTTCAACATAGGGTTTTAGGAGGCCTACCTCATGAACTGTGGCACTACTGTTTCATTACTGGGTCCCGAAAGGCGATTCCACGCAGTAACCGCAAAATCACCTTTCAGGACCAAACAACAAAATGACAATGACCAAGTTCATGAGGTGGGGCCCCAAGAAACCCATGCTGAAAAGTTTGTGAAAGAATTCCCCAAATTGGCAGAGATATGCACCAAAATTGGGACCCCCCCCCCAAAAAAAAAAACACATGTATGACATTATACAGTTTACCGGGATTTCTTCAGTTTGCAGTCTACTTTGAAGAGTGCAGACGTGTTCCCGGTCCACCGAAGATCGTCACGCTGGACTCCAGAGGAAAGTATGGGGTGTGGGAAGGTGGATCTCGCCCAGAGGAGTGGGCATGGGTTGGGGAGGGCAAGACAATCAACGAGGGACTGTTTTTTGTTTTTAAGTGTTTTTTTTTTTTTTTTTCATTTTAGGGAGACAACGCGGGACTTTTGCCACACTGGGGTGGGCTCCCAGCATAGCAGCTGGAAGTTTTAATTTGGGAGGGGGCCAGTGGAGCCGACTGGGGATTGGGCACCCCCATCGGCCATACAGATATTTGCCACGCTGGGGTGGGCTCCCAGCATAGCACCTGGAAGTGTGTTTCGGTGGGGCAGCGGAGCCGACCGGGGATTGGGCACCCCGGCCATACCGTTGGAGGTGCTTGCGTTAGCATGCTGGGTTGGTCTCCCAGCGTGCATATATGTGTTTGTTGGGGGGGGGGGGTGAGAAGAACTGTTTGACAGTTCAGATACAGTGCTGATGTAGGCAATTTGCATACTGCCAGCGGCAGTATGCAAATTGTCTGTGATGGTGTTTTCCTTAGAACTATACGCCACTGCATCTGAACGGCTGTCATAAACAGCTCAGACATTCATTGGCGCAGTGCAGCCATGCCTGCAAAAGGAAGCAGGAGATTGGAAGTGGGGGAAGCACACCTATGAAAACTCGTATGGTGGCACTATGTTTCTTGCACATGTGTGTAAGCAAACATAAAAATCTTCACCAGCAGGCTGTATATGCTATTTGCCAGTGCAATTTTATCCTACTGCTTCCAGCCCATAACAATGGAATGGGGACCCCCACTGGATGCTTGGAAAGAGCTTCATCGGTCGTAAAACACACACAAATTACAACTTGTTTTCCCTAATATGCAGGTTAATTGTTTTCAATCTCTGAAAAGCTTTTATGTTATGCCCAGTTGATTGGCTTCTAAAGGAAATGTGACTTCCACAGGACACAGGAAATGATGTACCTGGGTCTCGAGCCAGAGCTTGACATTTCCTATCTGATCCAGGGCTGTGGTCAGTCCCTGTTGTGTGGACCTGAGCCACTGTAGCAGCCATCAAGCCCCAGACATATCAGCTGTGTCCGACAGAAAGCAAGCTTCCTGAGAAGGGCTCTTTTTCATACAAGTAAAACAAAACATTTAACTTAAAAAGGGAAGCATGGTGAGACCATTTGTAGTGTAATCCAAAGTCAACATGGAAGGACATTCTTAAAGACGCAGCACTTACAGTATTCTTCCAAAAAAAGACTATTTTGATTGTTCTAATGATCAGATTGACTGATAAAAATTTTATTTTTATACAGGATACAAATTGTTAGGGTTTTATCTCCATTTCCAACAATGTCCTGTGGTGCAAATTTACAAAATATATAAACAACAAAAAACATCACATCTCAATGAGATATAAATTATTACAGTCTATCTAAAACAAGAGTTACCCAGGGATCTATCCTGGGTCCCCTTCTATTCAGCTTCTACCTCAACGCCGTGCCTAAATCCTGCCCTAGCAACCTTCTCCTCTATGCAGACGACGCTGTTCTTTACACTGCACATCCTGACTCACTCTCTGTCTCTCTCCCTCTCTCCAGCATACCTTACAAAATTCCTTCTCTCAGACTGAACACTGGTTTGCTGAACACAGATTGGTGGTCAACATAAAAAAAAAAAAAAAAAAAGCTGACAATGCTCTATGCCCACTGCCAAAACAGATCAAAGGATATCCCCTTGGAAATACTCTCCATACTCTCCACCTCTGTCATCCCACTGGAACAGGTCCAAAAGTATAGTATCTAGGTATCACATTTAACTCTTCCCTCTCATTCCACGAACATATAAAAATCCTCACCTCCACCACCAACACCCACATTCGTCTCCTTTACAGACATAAAGACTGCCTGCCACCTGAAGCACTTCACCTAGCCATTACCTCCTGTCATCACTGGTAGACTATGGCCTCACAATCTATGCTGCTGCCGACTCTACGGTGCTTCAATCAAATAAAAGTAGTCATCAATAAGGCCTGCCGGCTCCTCTCTGGTGCCAACAGAAATACACATACCTGCACCCTATATGCGCTCACCAATATCCTCTCCCTTGAGGAAAGTCTATTATACCAGACCCGTCTTCACCCAAAAAAATCCACCTGGGTTTAACCCCAATAGGTGTCATGGCTTCTCTTCAGGTAGCCACCATCTCAGCGTCCACACGGTCCACCCCAAAAACTATCTGGAAGGTGCCTAGGGTCAGGACAATCCTGGCCAAGCGATCTTTCCCCCTTAGAGCTCCATCCCAACGGCCGTCACATCAATCACCAATCTAGGTCATTTTAAAGCTGCCTTAAGGGCCCATATCCTCTCCTCATGTCAATGCCAGTGTAACCGGTAACCTGTGGATCCTGCACCATGCCGCTAGGCCACACACCCGCCCTTGGCCTGGCAGTGGAGAACCCTCACTATTTGTAGCCTACAGGCTCCTCACCTCCCTCGGTTACCATATAGTTGCAATGGACCATGAATGCATTCTATTATGTATAAAACAAGGCCTCCCTGAGGCGGCTTACTACCAACTCATATACTAACATACATACTAAAATGCCAGCAGAATAGGCCTAATGGTCTCTCGAGTCTGCTCAATTTTCAGCACTCGCACTGAGGGTCGATTCTGGTGTCCCCCCCCCTTCCCCTTGGGTTATACTGTCCCCAGTCCCAGCTGTTCCACCTGCATTGGGTCTGGTCAGATTTACCCCACCTCTGTACCTGTCCCATCCCATCTTAAACCAGTCCACAGTCTCCAACTCCAGCACCTCCCTGGGCAGTGCATTCCATGGCTCCACCACCCTTTCAGTGAAATAACATCTCCTCCTCTCCCCTCTGAGCCTGCCCCCTTCCAGCTTACACCCGTGACCTCTTATTGCCCCACCCTCCTTCCTTTGCAGCATCCCGACTAGGCCTACTTTATTGATCTCTTCCATGTACTTAAAGACCTCCATCATGTCCCCCCCATCCCTCCTCTCCTCCAGGCTGTACATGTCGAGCTCCTTGAGCATCTCCTCATAGGTCCTCTCCCCCAGGCCCCAGATAATTTTGGTTGCCCTCCTTTGGACCCTCTCTAGGCGTGTAATGTCCCTCTCTAAATGTGGTCTCCAAAACTGTACACAATACTTGAGGTATGGCCTAACCAAGCAGTTGTACAGTGGAAGGATCACCTCCCCCTTTCTGGAGGTAATCCCCCTGGCAATGCATCCCAGCATTCTATTTGCCCTTGCAGCTGCCCTCATACAGGTCTCCAAGCTGTTCATTTTGACATCTACCATAACCCCCAGGTTCCTCTCACCCTCCGTGACTTGAATCATGTCTCCTCCCAGGGTATACTCCTGGCCTGGATTTCTGGCTCCCAGGTGCAGAACCTTGCATATCCCCGAACTGAATTTTAGTTTCCATTTTCCCAATCCCCTTTCCAGAGCCTCCAGGTCCTACTGCAAGGCCAACCTCCCCTCCTCCCCATCCACCACTGCACCCAGCTTTGAGTCATCTGCAAAGAGACTCATCTCACTCCTGATCCCCCTCCTGATGTCTGAGATACCGGCGTTGAACAGGAGTGGCCCCAGCACTGACCTCTGGGGAACTCCACTAGTAACCCACCTTGGGGATGAGGCTAACCCTCCAACCACCACCTTCTGAGTAAGCTCAGAGAGCCAATTTCCTATCCATCTTAACAACCATCTCCCTACAGCCATTTCCTTCAGCTTAGCCAGCAGGCCACTGTGGGGTACCGAATGAAATGCCTTGCTAAAGTCTAGAAGAGGATGTCCACTGGCCTACCCTGGTCCAGGGCCCACAACACCCAGTCATAGAACTCAACAAGGTTTGTCTGGCACGATCTTCCCGTGACAAAGCCATGCTGCCCATCCCCCAAGTGCCCAGTTTGCTCCAGTAACCCCCCCCCAGCCTTTCCTTGACAATACCCTCCATCACTTTGCTGACCACCGATGTCAGGCTAACGGTCCTGTAATTTCCCACCTCCTCTCTTGATCCCCCATTGTGGATCAGCAGAACATGGGCCACCCTCCAATCTTGAGGCACCCACCCAGTCCTCAGAGAGATGTTGAAAAACTCTGCTAGAGGGACTGCCAGGACATCCACCAGTTCCCTCAGCACCATGGGATGCATCTCATCTGGCCCAGGTGCTTTCTCCACCCGAAGACTTCCCTTACTCTCTCTACTGGGATTTCAGCCTCCACGTCCTCCCCTTTTCACCCTGCACTGCTGGGCCCTCACCTGTCTGTGGTGGCCACTCCCTTTCCCCAGACCCATCAGGGTCCCTGGTCTCTACCGGTCCCACCCCTTGCTCCGGTTTACCGACGCTCCCCTGCAAGACATATTCCCTCCATCCCCCGTGGTAAAAACTGAGGCAAAGTACTCATTTAGGACTTCTGCCTGTTCCCCTGCCTCCTGTGCCCAACCATCCCCTATCCTCATCTTGCTGATCTGACCCCTTACTTTCCTTCCCCCATGTATCTACAGAACCCCTTGCCCCACCCTCTGGATCCCACTGACCAAGGACTGCTTCTTTTTTGCCTTAGCTGCTCTCACCACCCTGGTGACTTTTGGCTGTCAGCTCATATTCCTCCTGATCCCTTTCACTCCTTGAGCACCTGAAGCACCTACTGGCCATCTTCTTTTCCCTCACCACCTCCTGTACCTCCCGGGTCCACAGACAGGGTTTTCTGGCCTTACTGAACTTACGCCTTTCCTTTCCGCAGGATCTGGTAACCTCCTGAATTCCTCTCCTAATGATCCCCCACCTGCTGTCAGCATCCATATCTGGCCTTATCCTGTCCAGACGATCTTTAAGGATCCTTCCCATCTCCCTGAAGTCTGCACCCCTAAAGTCAATTACTACCATCCTTGTTCAGCTCCCCCCCCCCAGAACCAGGAAGTGCCAGACTGTGGCATGATCACTCCCCACCAATGGGTCCCTCACTTCTAGGCCCCTGATCTGATCACTGTCCGCCAGGACCACGTCCCGGTGTCCGGGCCTCTCTAGTTGGCTCACCCACCTGTTGTGTCAGAAACGCATCCTTGAAAACATCCAGCAGTCACTGCTCTCTGGACGCTGGTGAAGTCATTGTCCCCCAGTCTGTTCCTGGCATGCTGAGGTCCCCCATTACTACTACCCTTCCCCAAACTACAGTGTCCCTCGAGATTTGCCACCAAACTTTCTTCCAGGACCTCTGTCAGTGCTGGTGGTCTCTATACCACTCTGACCTTTACTCTTTTACCCCACCACATCAGCAAGGTGACCCAAATAGCCTCCACGTTCCCCTCTGCCTCCTCTACTCCTCCTCCAATACCCATGCCATTTCTAACTAACAGTGCTACCCCACCACCTTTCCCTCCTCCTCATCTTTTCTGAGCATAGTGTAGCCCTCCAGATTTAGGTCCCACTCATGCCCTTGAGTAGCCCAGGTCTCAGTGACTGCTGCCACATCTACCTCCCCCTCAACTAGTATCGTCTGGAGCTCAGGCATTTTATTTCCTAAGCTCCTGGCATTTATCAGGACCACTCCCCACCCCTTTTCCCTCCTCTCCTTTCTCCCCCTTGAGCTCCCATTTCTCAGCTCCTGCACCCCACCTGGTGACCCATTTCCATCTCTCCCTTGCCCCCTAGAGGAGTGGAGACCCTGTCCCTCAATTATTGTACCTGTTGGCACTGCCCCTTTTTTGATCCCTCCCTCCTTCACAAGTTTAAACCCCAACTTTCGCTGATGAACCCAGCTAGTTTGAGTTTAAGGATTTCCTTCCCCTCTAAATTAAGGTGCAGCCTGTCCCTACCATACAGCCCTCATCCTGCCAGGTCCCCCACCAGGCCATACCCCAATTCCCCACACCACTCCCTAAGCCACTGATTTATCTCCCTAATCTTCATCTTGTTTTCCCCACTAGCCCTTGGCACCGGCAGGATTTCCAAAAAGGAGATCTTACAGCCTATGGAAAGGTATACCCTGAACAACTCCCGGAACCTTGCCTGAATTTCTAGTTCACTATTACCTTTTATGTTGTTTGTCCCCAAGTGCACTAAAATGTCTGGGGTCCCCCCACATTCCCTTGCCAGTGAATGCAACTCATGCTTGGCCTTGTGCACCGTCAGGCCTGGGTGGCATTTGGTTCTGATCAGACAGGTTTTAACCTCCTCCTGCCCCTCCCACTGGATGCCGCTGATCATGGAGTCCCCCAATAGCAGTACTCAAACCTCCCCCTTGCCTCCCTGTTCACCCCTCGGGTTCCCCCTCCATCCATGCCCCTCCTCATTCCTTTGTCCAGATTCTCCCCTCAACCGTCTCCTCGTACCTCCCACAATCTGGGTGTTGAAGGTAGCCCCTTCACTACTGTCCCTGGTCACCTCCTCTACCTGTGTCCTGGCCTTCTTTATCCCCCCACCAGAGTGTCTTTCTCTGCATCTCTTTCCCCACTCCTTACTAATCCATCCATCCTATCTGTTTGCCTACTTGACTTTCTACTCGATATCCCATTTACGTCCTGCGCCTTCCTGCCGGTCGTGCTCCCCTGTTCCATACCATCAGCCTCCTCCTGGTTCCCCTGATCCTCCTTTTTCTTCTCCCCCCACCCCCTTCCCCCATCCTGTCTGGGACCATCTCTATTGTGCCGTTGCCTCTTGCCCCATTCACCCTTTCTATCCGTCCCTGCCCCAGCTTCTCCAGCATCCATCCCCCTCCTCCTCCCCCACACACCCCTCTTTCATCAATGGGTGTACAGGGTTAAAACAATTTATGAGCCTTAGTCCCATTGCCCCCGTCCCTACTGCCCCTCTCGGTTTCCTTTGAACACCACCAGTCTCTTGCCTCCTGCTGTGGAAATGTCCACCTTTTGGACCCCACCTGCCAGCGTCCCATAGAGCCCCCTGTGTCCCATCCCTCCTCTCTCCTAGTGTGAGCACCTCTCTTCACTCCTCCCCCAGCTTGGGAGGCCCCAGCACCTAGTGCTTCCATGTAGGTGGCCACTTGCCTCCTACCTCTCCAATCCTCCAGCACCCCCAGCTGCCTTCGGATCCCCTGTACCTCCTCCTTAAGCTGTGCCAGCTGGTAGCACACTGGGTATCCCCCAAACTTCCAAGCCCAGTCCAGTATCATGGCCGCACCACACCCTGTGCACCCAACCACCCTCCCAAAGATACCTGCTCTAGTGATATGGGGCCCTTCCCCATCACCACAGCAGTCTTTTCTTGGCCAAATAACCAACTAATCCTAGCCCAGCCTCTAACAGAAAGTTTACCTGATATATTCCAGTTGAAGGCCCTCCACAATATCCAACTATCACACTACTCAGCAATTCATTGTGGATGCTGCAATCCTATTTGAGACCTACCTGTGCTTTTTCCCTGCCCCGTGGCTGCATTATTGGACAGAACTACATAAGCTGCACCTGAAACCTCTTCCTCCAATCACAGGGCAGGTGTCCCCCTATATCATGCATTGCTTTAGCGACCAATTGTATAGGTCTTAACCGCTCATTAAGTAAATATGCAGATAGCTCTGCCCTCTTTTAACTACCAAATGTATAGGCATTCACCAGATGTATGTACTGTATCAATGTCTATGTTTTAGTCTTACGTTTTTGTTTTGTTTTTGTTGGAGGAAAAGAGCTGCCTTTAGGAAGTACAAGAAAACAGGGAGGGGGGAGGACAGGGAGGAGTACTTGACAGAATTGAAGGAGGTGACAAGGGCAGTAAGGGGAGCCAAAGCATCTACGGAACTCAGGCTGGCACAAGGCATTAAGAGGGGAGAAGGACTTCTTTAAGTACATCAGGAGAAAAGGAGCTGCAAGGACCACATAGTAAGGATTAGGAAGGAAGGGGTTGGGTGGAAGCAGGGTGCGATAAGGCGGAAGCACTAAATGAGTACTTCTGCTCAGTATTTACTAAAGAGAGGGGTGACACCCAAGGTGGGAGAAATGGCAGAAGCAGGGGAAGTGGTGACAGATGGGAAATCATGGAGAGCAAGTTTGAGAGGTTTGAAGGCACTGAGGGTGGACAAGGCGCCAGGCCCAGATGGCATCCACCCCAGGGTACTGAAGGAGCTGGCAGAGGTCCTTGCAGGAACTTTGGCAGACCTATTTAATGCCTCACTACATTCGGGTGTGTACCTCAGGACTGGAGGATGGCTCATGTGGTGCCCCTCCACAGAGTGGCCCCAAGGATGAACCGGAAACTACAGACCAGTGAGCCTCACATCCATCATGGGTAAGCTAATGGAGACGATCCTGAAGGAGAGGCTGGTGGCCCTCCTAGAGGCCAAAGGACTACAGGACAGCAGACAGCATGGCTTCATACGTGGCAGATCCTGCCAAACCAACCTGGTCGAGTTCTATGACTGGGTAACTAGGCAACTGGACAGGGGCCATGCAGTGGATGTCCTGTATCTGGACTTCAGTAAGGCATTCGACTCAGTGCCACATGGAAGGCTGGGAAGGAAGTTAGTAGGCACAGGGCGGGTGCAAAGCTGGTGAGATGGGTAGGAAACTGGCTGCAGGGAAGGCAACAGAGGGTGGTGGTGGGTGGGGAGCTCTCACACCCAAGGGCAGTGACGAGCGGTGTTCCACAGAGCTCGGTGTTGGGACCAGTTTTGTTTGGGATATTCATTGCAGACATATCATGGGACATCAAGAGTAGGATCAGTCTGTTTGCTGATGATACGAAGGTAGGCGCGGTGGTGGATGACCAAGGGGGATGGCAGGGGTTGCAGGATGATCTGGCAAAGCTTGAAACCTGGTCAGACATCTGGCAACTGGGCTTTAATGCCAAAAAGTGCAAGGTGCTGCATTTTGGGATGAAGAACCCAAGGAGGAGTTACCAGCTAGGAGGAGTGCAGCTAGCCCAGACAGAGGAGGAGAAGAAGGATCTGGGTGTGCTCATTACAGGGTCAATGAACAACTTGGCACAATGTAGGAAGGCAGCTGCAAAGGCCAACAAAATGCTGGGTTGTATTGCAAGATGTATATCCTCGAGGAGGGAGGAGGTGATTCTGCCACTGTATAGGTCATTAGTTAGACCACACCTGGAGTACTGCGTGCAGTACTGGCGTCCGTATCTGAAGAGGGACATTAATTTACTGGAGGGGGTGCTGCGCAACGCGACAAAGATGATCAAGGAGCTGGGGGACTTATGCGAGAGGAGGTTGAAGGAGTTGAACATGTACTCACTGGAGGAGAGGAGAGACAGGGTGACATGATTGAAACCATTAAATACATGAAAGGAATAAACAAGAAGCGGTACAGAGGGATGTTCAAAGTAAGGGAGGAGGGCCACCAGGGCCATGATATGAGACTGGGCGAGGAAGGTTCAGGAGGAGATGAGGAGACACTTTTTACAGAGAGGGTGGTGGCTGGGTGGAATCGTTACCTGCTGAGTGGTATGCAGTAGAACAGTGGACTGCTTCAAACGAGGATGGGACAGGACAAGGGGGAGGGTTAATGAAGGGGAAGGGTGGACGGGAGGGGCAGCTGAAGAATAAGGGGTGCTAGCTGCACATTCAAGCAGACTTGATAGACCTCTAGGCCTTTATCTACTGGCAAATTTCATATGTTTGTATGCTGAATTTTGTTGACCTGGTATGCCCACTGGGCCTAGAAATACAGGTTACTCACCTGTAATCGGAGTTCTAGGAAAGGTATATGTTGTTCATTTCACACTTCATGGCAGGTTCCTTGATGCTTTAAATCTTGCCGGAAGGTCTTCAAGCTGGCTCCTCCCACCCACCCGGGTGGTAAAACTCTCGGCTCTGCCTCATGATGCCAGATCTAGCCCGCTGGAAGCCAGGTTGTGCGTCGGAGCCGGGGAGGTCGGGTGCGTTGTGTGGATGAACAACATATACCATTCCTAGAACTCCGTTACAGGTGAGTAACCTGTATTTCTAGGGACATGGATATGTTGTTCAATCCACACTTCAGCAGACTCCCAGCAGTTCTCCGGAAGGAGGGAGGCAAGGCACATCCCTCACTTAGGGAACAAAGACTGGAGAACCGAGGTCCCAAACTAGCATCCGGCATGACTCAAGATCGATGTGGTAATGGGTAATAAAGGTGAGTGCTGACTTCCAGGTAGCAGCCCTGCAGATTTCCTGGATAGGGACGTCCCTGTAAGCAGCCACCGAAGCAGCGGTATGGCGGGTAGAATGAGCTCTTATCCCTTTGGGAGATTCCATGCCCGGCAACCTATAGCAGAGATCTATGCAGGAGGTGACCCACCTGCTCATCGTCCGCTTGGCTGCAGGTCTACCAGGTGCAGCTTCAGTGTAGGTGACAAACAGCTGGCAAACCTCTCCCCGAACTTCAGCCGTCCTCTCCTTATTATAAGAGAGAGCTCTTCTAGGGTCCGAAGTATGGAGCCTATATTCGGCCTCCGAGGTGTGATTGGGGTAGAACACCAGCAGAGTCATCACCTGGTTAAGGTGAAACTCTGACACCACCTTCGAAAGGAATTTCGGGTTGGGGTGCAGGACAACCTTGTCCCTGTGGAAGACCAGATAGGGAGACTCGATGGAAAGTGCCCGGAGCTCTCCCATCCTTCTGGCTGACGTGATGACCACCAAGAAGGCGGTCTTCCATGACAGGTGAGAGATATCACAACTGTGCATCGGTTCGAATGGCTTGCCCATGAGCTTAGCCGATACTAGCAGTAGATCCCACGGAGGTAGAGGTTCTCGCACCGGAGGAGATATGTGATCAAGGCCTTTGAAAAAGCACCCAACCACCTTCTCCTGCACCACCGACCGCTTTCCGGCCCGAGACTGGTAAGCAGAGATGGCTGCTAGGTGCACCTTAAGAGTCATCGACCGCAGCCCTAGCTGAGAAAGGGACCACAGTTAGTCCAGAATGCTTGACAAGGAACAGGAAGAAGGGTCCAACCCCTTGCCCTGACACCAAATGGAGAATCTCTTCCATTTGAAGACATAGCATTTCCTGGTCGATGCCTTACGGGATGCCTCAGCAACGTTGAGGACCTCGTCGGAAAGACCCAAGGCCTGGAACTCTAGCCGCTCAGGAACCAGGCCGTCAGGTGCAGGGATTGAAGGTCCGGGTGAAGAGGTCCAGGGTCCATGGCCTCGAGAAGGCATCCCCCTGCAGCGAGCTCTGCTGAGGGGGGTGGGCATGAAACAGCCTCAGCTTCGCATTCTCCCTGGAGGCAAACAGGTCCACCTGAGGTGTGCCCAGTAGGAGACTAAATGTTGTACTACCTCCGGCAGGAGAGCCCACCCGTGAGATACAGCCCCTATCCGGCTTAGGGCATTTGCTAGAGTGTTGGAGACTCCTGCCACATGGATGGTTAGGAGATTTGCCTCCAGACTGTGCATGAGGGACCAAGTAAGGACAGCTTCCTTGCACAGGGGCATGGAGCGCATCCCGCCCTGGCGGTTTAGGTAGTACATAGTCGTGGTATTGTCCGTCTGGACCTGGACCACTTGACCCCGTACAAACGGAGCGAAGGCGGTGAGGGCTAGATGGACCGCTTGAAGCTCCAGCAGGTTGATGTGGCATCGGGACTCCCGAGGGGACCAGAGGCCATGCGCTCTGTGCTCCCCAGATGGGCACCCCAACCCATCAGAGAGGCGTCAGTCGATAGAGTGACCATCGGCTCGGGGTGGACAAACAGGATGCCCTCCTGCAGATGAGCTGGAACAATCCACCAATGGAGAGCATTCCACATCTCCTGGGTCACTGCCACAGGCTGGCCAGTCCCCACTGTAGGGGACGCATGTGCCAACAGGCCCAATGGACCACGCTGGTGCAGGCCACCATGAGGCCCAGGAGGCGCAATTGACCAACCTGAAATGATTGGGCAAAGGAGGAAAGAACTTTGGCCCTGTCCGCCGGGAGCTGTGCTCTGGCTTGAAGAGAGTCGAACTCTGCCCCGATTAATTGAATCACCTGCTTTGGCATGAGTTCCAATTTGGCCTCATTGATGAGGAGGCCAACCTGAGAGCAAACCTGGAGGGCCAGATCCCTGGACCGCTCCACCTCCGGTCTGGAGGAGGCTGCAATCAGCCAGTCGTCCAGGTAAGGGTACACCCGGACCCTTCGGCACCACAGGAATGCTGTCACCACTGTCATATATTTGGTGAAGACCCTGGGAGCTGGAGAGAGAGAGAGGCTGAAGGGCATAGCCCGGAACTCGTAAATGGACCCCTCTGCTCTGAAGCAGAGGAATCGCTGGTGGGATGGGCGGATTGCAATGTGAAAGAATGCGTCCAGGAGGTCCAGAGAACGGAACCACATGCATGTTCCAAGGATGGAATGATCTCAGCCAGAGTGACCATCCTGAAGGTTCAATACCTTAAGAACTTGTTCAGGTTGTGCAGGTCTAGAATGGGGTGCCAGCCCCACATCCGTTTCGGGACCAGGAAATACCAGGACACAAACCCTGGGTCTGGTGGAGGATCTGCCACCTCCCTGATCACCTCCTTCTGGAGGAGCAGGGCAATGTCAGTTCGATGGGCCGACAGAGGCCGCGGACCCCGTAGCCCCCCGTGGGGTGACAGCTCGGAAGGGCAGGGCTTGCTCGAACTCCAGAGACAG
Organism: Neoceratodus forsteri; assembly: GCA_016271365.2. Classification (NCBI taxonomy): domain Eukaryota; kingdom Metazoa; phylum Chordata; order Ceratodontiformes; family Ceratodontidae; genus Neoceratodus; species Neoceratodus forsteri. The sequence continues at coordinate 806,995,462 of CM057451.1, read as the reverse complement.
ACCCTTTTCTACCACTTCCAACACCCAGCGGTCCGTCGTGATAGAGGACCAGGCGCAAAGAAAGTGGCGGAGCCGTCCCCCGGGGCGATGAGGCTGAGGGGTGACACCCCTCAACCAGTCACTGGGCAGGCTTGAAGGAGGGACCGGCCAATGGACCAGGCCTTTCCCTCCCGGCTTCCTGCTGGAGGAGGCTGCAGACTTGGCTTTGGGGTGACAAGTGCGAGCCTGCTGGCCCCGATACTGGTGTTGCTGGGACAGACGTGCCGTAGGGGCAGAAGGCCGAAAGAGCTTACGCTGTTGCTGGTGGCCTTTGTCCTTCTGGGCAGACGTGACAGAGTCCAAGGTGGCACTGGACTTCGATCCTCTGCAAATGGCCCTCCACCCCGGGACCGAACAAGTCAGTACCCAGAAGGGGACGTCTGCCAGCTTGTGCTGGGTATCCGCCGTGAAGGTGGAGATCCGCAGCCAAGCTCTGCAGCGCATGGCCACCGCGGCAGCAACTGACCAGGCACAAGAGTCTCCGATGTCAAGAGCAGTTTTGAGATGCTGCTTCGCCAACACCCTTCCCTGATCCCGTACCTGCTCGACAGTGGTCTGGAGGTCGGCCGGGAGATGAGGAATCACCTCATCCAGGGAGCCCATTAGGGTGTGGGAAAAGTGTGCCATCAGTATGGCCGAACTGGCCTGATGGAGGCCTAGGGAGGACGCAGTGTACACTTTACGCCCGGCATAGTCCAGCTTCTTGGACTCTTTGTCGGGAGGCTTGTCCATGTCCCTGGTGTTCCCGGAATGCCGGAAAACACTAATCAGTCACAAGCTCCTCCGCAGAGGGGGTGTTCCGAACAACTGAATAGTGAACTGGCGGGGACCACGTACTTCCTGGCCATCCTGGCTGAAGGAGCAGGACAAGAACCCGGCCACTGCCGTAACTCCAAGGCTGGGCCAACAATGGCTTTAGCCACCGGAAAGGCCTCCGTGGCAGAATCCCCTCGGTCCAGTATCTCGTGAGGGGATACTTGGCTCGCCTGGACACGGGTTCGAGCTGTATCCCAGTAGAGTCTGAGATGAGCCGGAGCAGACCACGAACGAGGATGGGCTCTCATCCACAGACTGTTCCCCCAGTGGACTACAGGTCAAGGGGCCTGAAGAACTGGGAAGAGTCATCAGACTGCGAGGAGTCTGCAAACAGCTGCCTAGGGCCTGAGCCACCCTCTACCTACCGAGGACAGTCGAGAGTGAGGGTGACCGACAACCGATGGGGCAACCCCTGACCCGACCAAGAATCCTTGGTCGGAGCCCCAGATTTAGGTTGTAGAAGTGGGGGTTCCACCACAACGGGTGGCGCAGCTGGTTTTGGCCAAACAACCAGTGCCGGTTTGGGCTCCTCGACAACCACGAGGAGTTGTTTCGGCCATTCTGGTGACAGCCACTTAACGGCCGGGGAAAGCGCCGGGGTCAGCTTGTTCCTGGTCAGAAGGAGCTGCTGCCACATTAAGTCCTCGTCGCATCGACGCAGCTTGCGCCTAAGCTTTTCCTCTGAGGAGGAAGAAGATGAGGATGAGCGGCGCTGCCACATTCCTCGGTGCAGAGACCTAGACCACCAGTGTCAGCTGGACCGAGAAGAGGTCCGAGTGTTTCTGAGGGTGGCTCTGGGAGGAAGCAGGAAACCCGTTCCTCCCTCAGCTCGGGAACCTTAACCGGGGACTCCGGCACAGGAGGCACAGGCAAGTCCTCGGTTTCCACTGGGGGGAAACCAGTGAAGAAGGGTTGACAGCTTCTCCAGGCGACAGCCCATCAGACGGGTCGAGAAAAATCTCGACCGCGTCGACGGGTGTCTCGGCCGGCTGACCTGACAGGGTCACCATGAAGCCAGTGGCCTCAGCCGCAACCTCAACCAAAGTAGAGTGTCGACTGTCCAGGGAAGGGGACCTCTCCTGCTCCCACGAACGCAGACTGTGGGACTTACCCTTCGAGTCCTTCTTCTTGGACCGAGAGGAGTGTCCCGATGGACCCTCACCTTTTGTAGAGAGGGACTGACAAAGCTCCTTAAAAGAAGCTGTGTAGGAGGAGCCCAAGGAGAGCAGGATAAATGCCGCGACAGAGGAGGACGAAGATGCGGCCTGAGCGGCCTCCTCCTCGAGGGCAATCATCTGCTCAAGTTGCTCAGCTGAGCCTGTCACCGGACACCGCCCAACAGGCCTCCTTAGACTTCACCGGTGGAATACGTCTCTCGGGGCACCCAAGTTGAAGTCTGGCAGCACGGTCTTCGAGGACATTGGCTGAGAAAGACTTGCACAAATCGCAGGTCTGCGGATCATGATCAAGCCCGAGGCAATAAATGACGTGGGAGCGGGTCAGTCCAGACATCTTCGAGTCTGCATGGGTCTGCCAAACCGGGAGTATATTATCCATCGTAGCCGTGAAAGAAAGAACAGACCAAAGTCTAGAAATTTTAAGAATAAGTTTGGTTTAACTAACGAGGTTTGGATCCAGGCCTAAAGCGTGAGATCGCTAAGGAGAACTTGAGCTTCCAAGCGGTAAGGAAGATCTGGCGTCATTGGGCGGAGCCGAGAGTTTTACCACCCGGGTGGGTGGGAGGAGCCAGCTTGAAGACCTTCCGGCAAGATTTAAAGCGGCAAGGAACCTGCCACGAAGTGTGGATTGAACAACATATCCATGTCCTCAGAAGTCCCTTTTTCAGGGGCGACAGGTGGCGGGATACAGATGGTAAGCAACTGAAACTGAACCAGATTCAGCTGTTGGCTGGTTAAGACGTGGAGCCTTTGGAAACGAGTCTATGACTCAAAGGGTTGTAATTCCGATTTCCTAAATAAATAAAACAAGAACAGGTTGAGCTAAAGTAATTATACAAACATACCTTAAAACAGGTAAGCTGGTTACTGATTTCAGTTCATGTGGAAGATAATTCCAGTGCCTGGCTAAGCTATTTTGTAAGGTAATGTCTCCTAATCTATTGCACGATTTCATCAAGGGGACTTGCTGGGAGGTTACTCTCAGGCTAGCCAACTGTTTAGAGTGAGGTTCGATTTCTACAAAATGAGCTAAGGGGTGTTTTTCCTGTAAATATACAAGCTTATGGCAGAATATTAACCACTGGTAATCTCTTTGTTCTTCTGGTTTGTGCCACTCAAGCTTGCTATACATGTCACAGTGGTGCGTATACGCCTCGAACACTTTTTGTAATGAAGTTCCCCAATTTATTATATATTTTTAATCTATAATGTATTTTTGATCTGGATGACTGGAAGCACCTGGTACCAGTCCAAATGGGAAGACTGCAGATTTCCCAGTTCCATGTCCTGTATACCACACCTGAAGCCTCTCTGCCCCCTTTTACATCCAAATGATGCCTCCCAACATGCAGGCAATACAACATGTCTGACAAAATAATCTGCATTCTAAAAAATAACATACCAGCATCATAAAAATTAGTTTTTGTACAATGCATTTACAATTTTCCTTAAAGAGACACTGTCAACCTTGCAACCTATTTTCTCGTCACTATGACCAGTCTGCCCCAGCCTGTATATTAAAACTAACACTTCTGAATGCACCCAGACATAAACTGAAGCAAAAATATTACCTTTTCAACCATTTCTGCAAGTCAAGTTTGGACCGTGTGGACTGCCCAAGTAACTTCAGCCCCTCAGCCCCCAGAAGCCCATCTAGTCCAAGGGCACGCACCTATGAATGGTGCAGTCGCTGCCCCGGAACTCTGCAGTGCAAGTCTTTCTTTGTCTGGCCAGTGTGAACTAATAAAGTTATTGGATTTAGCAGGAGATTCAATGACGGAAAATACAGGTTTGTGCCGCAAACAAGCACTAGCAGTGAAAAATAAATGAGACTGGAAATAGAAGCCAGATCCTGCTCATGTGAATTAGCTCAGGCTGATTTGTGATGTCACTGTTTTGTTCATATGCTGACAACACAACCTAAACGCATTAACTTTGAGACTGGACAGCATAGAAACTGATGGCAGATAAGGATCACTAGGCCCATCCAGTCTGCTCATTTTCCCTGCCTACTGCAAAAGCCACAGACCCTACTTGATCTCCGGCTTTACCTTCTTGTTCTTATCGCTCCGGTTCCCCTATGCCTGCCCTATGCATTTTTTAATTTCCCCACTGTGTTTGCCCCCCCCCCGCCCCACCTCCACCGGGAGCCTTTTCCATGTACCCACCACCCTTTCTGTGAAGAAATGCTTCCTCATGTTACCCCTTAGTCTACCCCTTCCAAACTCACATCATGCCCCCTCATTCTAGAACTTCTTTTCTGAAAGATGCTACCCTCTAGTACCCTATTTATGTCATTTAGATATTTGTAAGTTTCTATCAAATCTCCCTTGTCTCTCCTCTCCTCCAGGGTATACATTTTGAGGTCTCCCACCCTCTTCTCATGGTTTTTGGGGTGCAGGCAATGCACCATCTTTGTTGCCCTTCTTTGAACTGCCTCCACCCTGTCTATGTCCTTACAGAGATGCGGCCTCCAGAACTGGACACAGTACTCCAAATTATGCCTCACCAATGATCTGTACAGTGGCATCACCACCTCATCTTCTACTGGGGATACCTCTCCTTATGCACAACAGCATCCCACTGGCTCTTCCCACAGCCTTGGCACATTATTTGGCCACCTTTAGGTCATCAGATATGATTATCCCCAAATCCCTTTCCTCTTTGGTGACCATCAGTGCCCCCCCCCCCCCCCCCATATCATGTAATCCTCTCCTGGGTTCTTGCACCCCAAATGCATGCTTTTGCACTTTTTCACATTGAAGCTAGGCTGCCACACTCTAGACCTTTCCTCCAGATTACATAGGTCCCTCCTCATTTTTTCCATCCCTCCCGGAGTGTCCACCTGTTGCAGATCTTAGTGTCATCTGCAAAGAGAGACACCTTCCCTTCCAGCCCCTCCACAATGTCACTTATGAAGACACTGAATAGGACTGGCCCCAGAACTGATTCCTGTGGCACCCCCCGCTGGTCACCCTCCTTTCCTCAGATTGAGCATCATTTATCACCACCCTCTGTCTTCTATCACTCAACCAGTTTCTAACCCAGTTTACTACCTTGTGATCCACTCCCAGGCTGCCCAGCTTGTTCACAAGACTTCTATGTGGCACATTATCAAAGACCTTACTGAAATCCAAGTAGGCCACATCCACTGCTCCCCCCCAACCCACTTCCCTAGTCACTCAGTCAAAGAAATCAATTAGATTTGTTTGACATGACCTTTCCACTGTGAATCCATGCAGCGTCGGATCATGTACTCTGCTGGATTCAAGGTGTTCAGCAATCTTTTCTTTAAGTAGTGATTTCACAATTTTACCCACTATTGAGGTGAAGCTGACTGGTCTATACTTTCCAGCCTCCTCCTTACTGTCACCTTTTGTGAAGAGTGACTACATCTGCCCTCCTCCAGTCTTCTGGAACCACTCCCTTATTGAGTGATTCGTTGAACAGGGATGCCAGTGGTGTTGCCAGCACCTCTCGTAGTTCCCTTAATATTCTAGGATGTATCCCATCACTTTCAGTTTTGTGAGGTGAGAAGAACTGGTTATAGTGGCGCCACCGCCACTGCCTCAGAGGTTGCGAAGAAAGCACAGCAGTTGGACCACAGTGGGCTCAGGGAGGGTGAGGATGGTGGAACAGAGGCACACCCAGTCAATTGTTCCACTCCACAATCCATACACCATTCTGGGGGAGCATAGCTCCCCTATGGATGCACCCGAAGAGAAGACTGATGACAACTGTCACAAGGGAGGCCCTCAGGAAGGAGGCAGAGGACACCACAGGAAGGAAGCAGCTCCTGGTGGGAGACTCAATTATTAGGGGTATAGAACTGGGGGAGCTGGGAAAACTGAAGTAAGGTGCCTGCCTGGTGCCATGGCTGAGGGACAGGAAGGCATGCTCAGGATCACGAGAACAGCTGCAAGGGAGTCTGAGCTGGCGTGGTGTCCACCTAGGGACAAATGACTTGGCTCATCATGAGATTAGAGCAGTGCAGGAGGACATTGCAGAGTTGGGGAGGGCCTAAGACAAGTAGCACATACAGTATCCTTCTCAGAGGTGCTTCCTGTCAAAGGCATGGGGAGGCGAGGGTAATTAACACCATGCAGTTTAATGAATAGTTGAAAAAATGGTGCGGAGCACAGGGGTTTGGCTTCATTGGGGACTGGGGTTCCACCTGGAGGGACACCAGCCTATACTGGCAGGATGGTCTGCATCTGTCCAGGAAGGGAACAAGTCTTTTAAGCAATCGGTTTAAATACTTCATTGGCAAGCTTTTAAACTAATCAAAGGGGGAGGCACTGACAAGCAGCAGGAAAATCCCAGCCTCTCCCTACAAAACAGGGTACTAAATGAGAAAAAGACCGAGGTAGAACGGTTAGTGGGGGATGCTGCAACAGAAGGTAAAGCCATCAAAAAATGGAGAGCAATGAGTACCAATGCCCGTAGTCTGGGTAACAAGCTTCCTGAATTAGTGGCCTTGATGGAGGAGGAACATCTGGATATCGTGGCAGTCACAGAAACATGGTACACACAAAATCATGACTGGGACATAAACAAACCAGGATACACCATCTACAGGAGGGACAGGGAGGGTAAAAGAGGAGGAGGTAGCTCTTTACATAAGAGAAGGAATAAAAGCAACAGAACAAAAGGGTAAACAGGGAGGTGAAGAAGCACTGTGGGTAAATTTGGAGACAGGCAATGGCACCACAATCCGCACAGGGGTTGTATACAGACCCCCTTCTCAGGGGGAGGAAATGGACAAGGAAATGATAGAAAGTATACTTAGAATGGCAGAAAAAGGGGAGATATTGCTGATGGGTGATCTGAATATGCCAGATGTTAACTGGAGTGCAGTTGCAGCTGCCACTTCGAAGAGTGGAGTTATTCTAGATGCCCTACAGGGGGCATGCCTTAGACAACTAGTACTGGAGCCCACTCAGAGGGAGCAATGTTAGACTTGATTCTCTCAAATGGAGATGAAGAGAGATCACAGATGTAAAGAGGGTAGCCATCTGGGAACTAGCGACCATCGAACAGTATGGTTCACAATAAACACAGCAATAGAGTCAAGCCATACAAAGGCAAAAGTACTGGACTTTAGGAGGCTGACTTTGCCAAAATGGGTGAGTGCCTAAGGAATGCACTAACAAGCGGGCAGGAAGGAGGGTGGAAGAACAATGAGAATAATAAAACTGCCATCACAGAGGTAACGAGCCTTTGTGTGAAGCAAATAAAAGAAAAGCGATGTAAGAAACCATTATGGTTCTCAAAGGAAGTGGCAGTGAAGGTTCAAGAGAAAAAAGCATTCAGGAAGTACAAGGAATCATGAAGGAGCAGGACAGAGAACTGTATCAGTTAAAGCAAAGGAGGCTGGGAAGGCAGTCAGAACAGCAAAGGCCCAACCGAGGAAAAGATAGCAACTCAGTTAAGAAGGGATAAAACCTTTTATAGGTACATCAGGAGAAGGAAGACCAAGGGAGGGATAGTGAGGCTTAATAAAGGGGAGGGAGGGTGGGCAGAGGAGACTGTGAAAAGGCAGAGATACTAAACAGATATTTTTGCTCAGTATTTACAAATGAAGAGGGGAGTACATAAAACAAACAGTAGAAACACTCTGGATACAGAAGTTGATACCAGCCCATTACAGAAGAAAGGGTTATGAAAGAACTCTTAAAACTGAAGTGGACAAAGCAATGGGGCCTGATGGATTCATCCCAGAATTCTAAAAGAACTAAAGGTAGAACTAGTGACACCACTGACTACCCTTTTTAACAAATTATGGGAGGATGGGGTGGTACCCGAGGACTGGAGGAGGGCAGATGTGATTCCCCTTCACAAAAGTGGGAGCAAGGCAGAAGCAGGAAACTACAGACCTGTTAGTTTAACCTCAGTGACAGGGAAAATGATGGAATCACTTCTGAAGGAAAGAATTGTCGAGTATCTAGAGGCCAGAGGGGCACAGGACCCTAGGCAGCATGGATTCACAGCGGGAAGGTCATGCCAGATGAATCCGATAAATTTCTTTGACTGGGTGACCAAAGTAGTAGATCAGGGAGGGGCTGTGGACATGGCCTACCTAGACTTTAGCAAGGCATTTGACACAGTCCCACACAAAAGATTAATATACAAGTTAGCCAGCCTGGGTAAAGAATTGGCTGGAGAATAGGACACAGAGAGTAATAGTAAATGGAGTCCACTCAGAAGAAAGGAGGGTTACTAGTGGGGTATCGCAGGGTTCAGTATTAGGACCGGTCCTCTTCAATGTCTTTATAAGTGACATTGCAGAAGGACTGGAAGGAAAAGCATGTCTCTTTGCAGATGACACAAAGATCTGCAACAGAGTTGATGCACAGGGTAGGGTGGAAAGGATGAAAGGGACTTGGCAGGTTAGAGGAATGGTCAAATGTATGGCAGCTTAGATTCAATGCTAAGAAGTGCAAGGTAATGCACCTGGGAAACAAAAACCCAAGGGAAGAGTACACAATGGGGGGTGAGATACTAACAACAGCAAAAATGGAAAGGGACCTGTGGGTTGTCATATCAGATGACCTAAAGGTGGGCACGCAATGTGAGAGGGCAGCAAGGAGGGCTAGGGGGATACTGGGATGCATAGGGAGAGGCATCACCAGTAGAAAACAGGAAGTTATTATCCCTCTGTACAGACAGCTGGTGAGACCCCATCTGGAGTACTGTGTGCAGTTCTGGAGACCCAATCTCCACAAAGACATAGACAGGATGGAAGCTGTCCAAGGAGGGCAACTAAAATGGTGCAGGGTCTGCACCGAAGACACATGAAGAGAGACGAAGGAGCTTAATATGTAAAGCCCGAGGAAAGGAGGGAGAGGGGGTAGATAGAAATGTTCAAGTACCTCAAGGGAATCAACAAAGTCCAAGAGGGTAGCATCTTTCAAAAAGAGGTGCAAGAACAAGAGGCACAATTTGAAGATAGAGGAGGCTCAGAGGTAATTTAAGAGTATTTTTTCACAGAGAGGGTTGTGGATGCGTGGAACGGCCTTCCGGAGGAGGTTGTGGAGTCAAAATCAGTGGTGGAATTCAAGCATGCATGGGACAGTCATAAGGCAATTCTAGGGGGGCAGGTAGGAAGAAGTAGGCTGCTGGTTAACTAGGATCTGCAGCTTATCCAGTAGGTAGGGAAATGGGCAGACTGGGTGGGCCAAGCGGTCCTTATCTACCATCTTACACTTGTGCCAGCAGAGAAACTTTTATAGTACCCAGGGGTATCATGAGGAGACCCAACCTGCCCTAGTCACTAACCCACGGGACACTGCAGACTTCTTTTGTATTTTTTATCAGTCATTATATAGCACAGAACGGCAGGGGCAAGAACCACCTATTCGGGAATACCTGGATTCAGTAGTTGACACAGCAAGCCTGCTCGCAGACGTCAATCTTTTTAACTGAGATGCAAGAGGCTAGTAAAACTTTAAAAATTTAGACAAAGCACCTGATCCAGGTGGCTACATGCTACACTTCTAAAAGACAAAATTTCGGAGAATGTGCCCCCCAACCCCCACTGCTAAACTTTTTTATGTATGCATACCAGCATGGTCTGTAGAAGACTACTGTAACAGAGGCGTTAATCTCCCTAATCTCCATGCCAGGGAAGGATCATATCAAAGTGAGCAACTGCCATCTAATCTCCCTCATAGAAACACAGAATTTGACAGCAGATAAGGACCACTTGGCCCACCTAGTCTGCCCATTTTCCTACCTGATGGATAAGCTGCAGGCTCTAGTTAATCAACAGCTTATTTCTTCCTATCCCCCACTAGAATTGCCTTATGCCTGTCCCATGTATTCTTGAATTCTCCCACAGTTCCCGACTCAACAACCTCCTCAGGAAGGCTGTTCCATGCATCCACAACCCTCTCTGTGAAAAAATACTTTCTAACATTACCTCTGAGCCATCCCACCTCTATCTTCTAATTGTGCCCCCTAGTTCTTGCACATCTCTTCTGAAAAATAAATCATAATATAAAACTTTTTTTTTTTTTTATTTTATAAACTTATGTTTACTTATGTTTGTCTCAATTGTACCAATGACGTGGAACCTTTGTAAAAGAGCCTTGGTTCAAAGGTATTTGTAATCCTAGAACAAATAAATAAATGTAAAATTTAAAACTTTTTTTGGCTAAGATTTTGGTCACACACCTTAATAGAAGTATGGGTGGACTTAATCAGCAGGGAGCAGGTGTGCTTTATGCTGGGAAGAATTTCCGCTGACCACGTAAAGAAGTTGGCCAGCATTTTCTCTTTATCCAGGAATGGCCTTGTACTTGTTGAGCTGGCCTCCCTGGATGTGGAGAAAGCATTTGATAGGGTGTCATGGGCTTTACAGTTCCAGGTTCTGAAAAGATCTAGCATACCAGATATCTTTCTGACATGGATAGAAGTGATGTTATACTAACCGTACAGCTCAGATGTTATGTAATAGGGTATGCTTGGAGTATTGTATTTATTTAGTTTTTGTTGACCAGCAAAGGAGGACTAGAGAATTCTGCCTATTTTCAGCCTCGTCCCGGGGGAAGGGAATATAGATGGATGCCAACTGACCTAGAGACAGATTAAGCTGTTGGTGGTATTTTTAGTGAATTGGGGAAATTTGGCCAGGACACAAGGAAAATTCCCCTACTCTTTTCGAGAACTGCCATGGAATCTTTAACATCCACCTGAACTACCACCAGAACTGGCAGATGGGACCTCGGTTTAATGTCTCATCTGAAAAATTTTGGATTGTACAGGAGATAAGACAGGGAGGGTCCCTCTCTCCCTTGCTGTGTGATCTAGTTTTGGAATCTTTAATTCTTAAAATTAATTGGAGTGAAGAAATTGGGGAATCTCCATAAGCCAGGCCAGCTATAAACTGTTGATTTATACTGATATTTTACTACATATTATTAACGCAGGAAGATCTGTACTTGCCGCTATAAGGATACACAAGATATGGGGCAGTCTCAAAATATAAGTGTAACATTGATAAGACTGAAGTAATGCCCCTTAATGCTAAGGTCCTTAAAGAGGACATCCATGGAAGGCAGAAACTTTTAAATATCTGGGAATCTTGCTAAATAAATCTAAAAAGCTAATCAATGTATTAAAAATAGAATAATAGATGCATTCTGGTGTATTACAAGGCAGTAATTCATCGAGGAGGATCTGGGGGCACAGTAAACCTCGAGGCGAAGCTCGGAGGGTTCAAATGCCCAGATCGAGATAATCCCTCACAATTCATTTGTTATTTTGTAATATATGGATGCGAGGATTCTGCAACTTGAGAACTTTTGAAAAGTTTAACAAAGAAAAGCGAGCAGTGTTAAAGAAACTGCAAACAAAACAGTACTAATTTTTCTTTTTTTGTTGTTGTGGAATGAGAGACACTTGGTGCAGAAAGCTACTCGGAGTCGGAGTACATCACCTAGCGTCTTTTTTTTGTAGCCTGAGGAGATTTTTTTTTTTTAATGGTTATTGCTACGTTCCCAAAGGAGTTGCAGTGCGATCCAAGCAGCTGTAGGTCGAAAGCTGTTTTTTTGGCAGTGCTTATGTTTTCTTGCTCTTTGATAAACTTTTTCCATTCTTCTGACAGGTTTTGTTCTTTTGACAGAGACATTTTTAGTCAGACACTTACCGCAATGTGAATGTGTAGTCGGCTTTTATTGTATGCGACAGTTACAGTAAAAGTCGGCTCGCGGTCAGTGAAAGCTGCTCAAGTTGCCTGGTGGCGCTTGCGCTGTTGTGAGTTTGTAATAATACTATCGTTGAGATCTTCCATCAATAGTATTACGAGATCTCATCGATGGTATTATTGCGTTTCCGGCGATGTATTATAGGGGATTTTTTGTATGTATTTTGGGGGTATTATTTTAATTATCCATATATTACAATTGGATAAATTGCTAGCTATCTCTGCTCAAAACAGATATGAAGAGATGAGCAAGGCTTCCAGTAACGTTGTGGGGTAAGATCAACATTGTTCAGATGAATTTGCTGCCAAGTGTCCCACCCAATGGGCATGTTGAACTCAATGCCTCCTATGCTTGGTTTGCCCAACTGCACTGGATGATCTCAACATTCATCTCGGAAGGCAAAGTGGTTAGCAGGGCATACTATAACTGGCTGCCAAAAACTTAAGGGGGGCTTCAGGCTACCCAATTTTATTTATTATTAATTTTTGTAATTTTACAATATACTATCTGGCAGTACACTGCAGCAAATACAATGGTATAGACCTGACCAAGAAGGACAGACTACCCAATATACCCCCCCCAAGCCCAATGGTTAGATATTGAAAAGTACCCAGGGCCAAGTGTATCCAACTCTCCATGCCCCCTATGGTGTTTCTCCATTTTAGCAAGCACAAACTTCAGCTTATAGCACTTATTTTATTATATCCCTGCCAATTCATGGTGTCTATTAATTGTAACCATCTGAAGACATTGCTCTAAATGTTTATTATTGTTCCTGCTATTAGTCTGTAACTCTTCTAGGTCACGCCTGAAAATAGGCATATGTATGCCTAATGTATCTTATCTGGTATCAAAAAAGACATAAACTGCCCTACTGCACCTGTCCACAAGATAATGCCTAGCAGCAATAAGCATACCCCCTGTACAGACTTCTGTGAGAGTACACTCCCAGCTCTGTAGAATTTTGCAGATGGATGCTTGGAGAATACCTCGCAACTGCGAAATGACTCTAATTTCAAAATCGGCAGGGCACCTATTAGCAGAGCAGTTGATACCTGGAACAGACTGCAAGCAAAGTGGTACAGGCAAAAATAGTAAGAAGCTTCAAGCATGAATGAGTTAGACAAAGGGGAATATTAGTAAATAGGCAGGAAGGAGGGGAGGTTCACCAAAGACCAGTTAGGGTTTGCAGACACATATTAGGCAGGGACCATCTGGGCAGAGTGGAAAGGCCAAGTCCTTTTCTGCTGACAAATTCTAGCTCTCTTTTCTGGAGGGACAAGCATATCTCGAGGGTACAGCAGCTGGTACTTGGGGGGACAACTTATTCCACATGCTGCCTTTCAAACAAGATACAACATTCATAACAGAGCCTACTATTCCTTTTTTCAAGTAGTTCATGCCTTGATGTGCCATTCTGAAACCCAAGTGTAACCCCCCTGCAAATGGGGGTTCCCAAAAGACTTCCAGGAGCTTGCTTGAATGCTCCAAGCCTGAATGGTGTTTGGCATTTAAGCCATTTATCAGTGAGTGTTTTTAGAGCCTCTGGTACTGTCTCTTTAAGAGCTGTCTGCTTGCAGACATAATTAGTTTGTATGGGGGACTGTGTGCTTCTCTGAGTACCACTGAGCTGCTGCCAATTCACTTCATTTTGCAGTCACTAGGAGTGCAAAGGGAACCTATCTGAAAGATGTAACTGTTTGCCAGAAATTATTTAGAGTAATAATGAAATTACAGTTTGTCTAACCTGCTTTCTTTGCAGTCAGAACTGTGTCTGCTAGTTCCCCATTCTAGTTTTGAACTGCTGAACTGGACCAATCAGTGTGGGGTAAGCTAGCCTAAAATGGTGCCTTGACTAATCAGAACTTGGACTCATAATCTGAGCCAGCCACAAGAGGATTGTATGGGCAGTGACTCTGGGAGATGTAGTTTAGACTTCAGTGCCTTTTTGGACCAACAGCAGCAGTCTATTGTGAGTGACAGCCAATCCAGTCAAGAACTGGGAGGAACTCAAAGGAAGTGCCGGTTTTGTCGGGTTGGAGTTTCAGTTGAGCTTTGGCAGTGAAGAAGGAAGGCCCTGTGCTTTTCAGTGTGCAGTTTTAGTCCAAAAGTGTAAGGCCCAGAGTTCCGGTCTGCAGCTTGTGTAACAGCTTGTTAGGACTGAATCCGTCCTGTGAAAAGAATCAAAGGATCTCTGAAGAGTAGAAACCAGGCTCACCCTGTAGAAGACTGGAGAAATTGCTGAAAATTGCACTCGGTCTGTCAGGAACTGAATCTGCTGTGTGTTCTCCCGGCATTGTGCAGTAATTGCGATCGGGATACAGATGCAGCCTGCCTGGTATAGTGCTTTCTTTTATATGGATGTGTGAAGAGGTTTGTGTACCTCAAGTGAGCCCTGCTGACATTGAAGGACCCTATCTTATTTGGAGGTCGTGGAGTACTAATTCAGGGTCGCTCCTGTTGAATTGCCACATTAAATCCAAATGGAATTACTGTACTGCTGACTGGTTAATTCTCCTTTCTCTGTGTGAAAGGGCCCCTACCAGCTGCCACGGTTTGGACTAGCCACTAGGGCTTGGGTACCCAGGGACAGTAACTGATAGGGATAGGCCTGTGCACAGAGCCATAAGGTAGATTATTAGAGTGATAAGCTAATTAACCTGATTTCCCCTGTCCTTGTTATATCCCCTAAATAAATCAGAGCTGCTTGTTTCAGCAAAGCTATACTGCCTGAGGTATTTGTCTATGTTAAAGTACTGTACTGTGATTGTTGCACTGTATCTCATTTCACAGGGAGTCCCAGTGCGGAACCAGACCTGGGGTAAGTGTATACTGTGAAGGTAATTCTGATATATTGTGTGGGCCACTAGTGGGAAGAAAGGGGGTTGCAGTGTCCCAGAGGGCTGTGACCAAGTTAGTTTAACTATTGCAAACCCTGACCTCTGGGTGGAGGCACCCGCCATTGGATCCAGGCCCCTCAACCTGTTAGTGGCAAATCAGGCAGGGGTAGTAGCCCCTGGGATAGCGCCATCTAGGGGTTACACAAGCATAGATAAACACTTATGGAGCCAAAATTATCCCGCCAGAGCCATAGGAAGGCATTTTGGTGCCCTGGGCAAAAGACTAATACTGCGCTCCCCCCCCCCCCAAGAAAAAAGCCGGGGGTCTGGGGGCCCTGTGGTGAGTTTTGGGGCTTTTCTTGAAGAAAAAAAAACATACTTTTGTTATATGTTCCCTACCCTGATTTCAGGGAATATTTTGCTCCCATGGAATATGAGATGTAGGAGACTCTGGCTGGCTAGGTGGCATCAGAGTGTGCAGCTGCAATTCTTGTGGACGAGTGACTGAACAATAATGCCATCAATCACTCACCCTATATGATTTCTGAAATATACTGTGAAAGACTGCTACATAAAGCATGGAGGTGCGGCCCCCAGAAGCTCTGAGGGATTTACATGCTCTGTGGTAAGCTTTGGGGACGTAGACAGGATGGAGGCAGTCCAGAGGAGGACAACTAAATGGTGCAAGAGTCGAACATGTTTCAATATAAAAAAAAAATCAGGACAAGAGGACACAGCATGAGATTAGAAGGAGGCCAATTACGGGGCAATGTAAGGAAGTTCTTTTTCACAGAATGGGTGGTGGATGCATGGAATGGCCTACCTCAGGAAGTGGTGGATATGCATACAGTGCAGGGCTTTAAACTTGCATGGGATAGGGTAGGCATAAGGGAGCAATACAGATGAGTATGAATAGATAGGCCATTGACAGAGTAAAGGTCTATGGCACATTCATAAGGTAGAAAAAAATGAGCAGACTAGATGGGCCTTGCGGTCCTTATCTGCAGTGAGCTCTATGTTTCTATGTAAGTTATCTGAATGTTTATCATCAGCCTAGATGGTAGTAGTGGTAATGAACTGTACTTTCTGGGTCAGGTGGGTAACTCCCGGTTTTGTGTGGGTGGGAGTGAGTTAGTTACCGACTCCCTACCTCCCAGACAAAACCACGAGGGACCCACCCAACCCAGGAAGTACAGTACCAATACTACCACTGGTGCTGCTACCCTCTAGGCCGATGATAAACAGTCAGATGACTTAAAGTACTGGAGTCAGGTGAGGTGACACCATACTAGACTGGCTGGCTCTCTGGGATTGGGATGGCTGGCACGCTGGTGTGACAAGCAGTCAGTTGTGTACAGTATTATTCTGCTGTCTGCTCAGCTCCCAGAGAAGCCTATTGTATCTATTTCTTGAAAATGCAATGTTCTTTCATAAGCCATATATTGAAAGAACTGGTTGCTTCCTTAAACACACAGCTTCCACACAAACAGAATAAGCTCGCCCCCAATTAAATTGAAGGCATTGGGTCAATTTTTATTTTATTTTTTTTAAGATTTACTTTGTGTGTGTATTCAGCAAGGGGTGTACCAACTGCTAGCTATTTAGAGGAATCCTATCCATCCATTCAGCCCTTCATAAGCTGTCATTTGCAGGGGCTCCCACCCCTGCAAACCTTACCCTCCAGTCTCCAGATAAGCTTTTTTCACAAAAGCACATTTTTTTTATGTCCAGTAGAAAGCTTAATTTAAGAATGAAAAGTCTGCTACCCAGAAGTGTGGTGGACTATTGGGCAGCTACATTAACTGTAAGGGTGCGGCGCTGCACCCTGCGCTTCAGTACAATTGAACTGAAGCCCAGGGTGCGGTGCCTCACCTTTACAGTTAATGGAGCCACCCAATAATCTGCCACACTTCCGGGTAGCGAACCTTTCGTTCTTAAATTAATCTTCATTCCTAGATGTAACCCCTAGATGGCGCTATCCCAGGGGCTACTACCCCTGCCTGATTTGCCACTAACAGGTTGAGGGGCCTGGATCCAATGGCGGGTGCCCCCACCCAGAGGTCAGGGTTTGCAATAGTTAAACTAACTTGGTCACAGCCCTCTGGGACACTGCAACCCCCCTTTCTTCCCACTAGTGGCCCACACAATATATCAGAATTACCTTCACAGTATACACTTACCCCCAGGTCTGGTTCCGCACTGGGACCTCCTGTGAAATGAGATACAGTGCAACAATCACAGTACAGTACTTTAACATAGACAAATACCTCAGGCAGTATAACTTTGCTGAAACAAAGCAGCTCTGATTTATTTAGGGGATATAACAAGGACAGGGAAATCAGGTTAATTAGCTTATCACTCCTAATAATCTACCTTGGCTCTGTGCAGGCCTATCCCTATCAGTTACTGTCCCTGGGTACCCAAGCCCTAGTGGCTAGTCCAAACCGTGGCAGCTGGTAGGGGCCCTTTCACACAGAGAAAAGGAGAATTAAACAGTCAGCAGTACAGTAATTCCATTTTGGATTTAATGTGGCAATTCAACAGAGGCGACCCTGAATTAGTACTCACGACCTCCAAATAAGATAGGGTCCTTCAATGTCAGCAGGGCTCACTTGAGGTACACAAACCTCTTCACACATCCATATAAAAGAAAGCACTATACCAGGCAGGCTGCATCTGTATCCCGACCGCAATTACTGCACAATACCCGGGAGAACACACAGCAGATTCAGTTCCTGACAGACCGAGTGCAATTTTCAGCAATTCCTCCAGTCTTCTACAGGGTGAGCCTGGTTTCTACTCTTCAGAGATCCTTGATTCTTTTCACAGGGCCAGTTCAGTCCTAACAAGCTGCAGACCGGAACTCTGGGCCTTACACGTTTTGACTAAAACTGCACACTGAAAAAGCACAGGGCTCCTTCCTTCTTCACTGCCAAAGCTCACTGAAACTCCAACCGACAAAACCGGCACTTCCTTTGAGTTCCTCCCAGTTCTTGACTGGATTGGCTGTCACTCAATAGACTGCTGCTGTTGGTCCAAAAAGGTGCTGAAGTCTAAACTACATCTCCCAGAGTCACTGCCCATACAATCCTCTTGTGGCTGGCTCAGATTATGAGTCCAAGTTCTGATTCGTCAAGGCACCATTTTAGAGCTAGCTTACCCCACATGATTGGTCCAGTTCAGCAGTTCAAAACTAGAATGGGAACTAGAGACACAGTTCTGACTGCAAAGAAAGCAGGTTAGACAAACTGTAATTTCATTATTACTCTAAATAATTTCTGGCAAACAGTTACATCTTTCAGATAGGTTCCTTTGCACTCCTAGTGACTGCAAAAATGAAGTGAATTGGCAGCAGCTCGAGTGGTACTCAGAGAAGCACACAGTCCCCATACAAACTAATTATGTCTGCAAGCAGACAGCTCTTAAGAGACAGTACCAGAGGCTCTAAAAATACTCACTGATAAATGGCTTAAATGCCAAACACCATTCAGGCTTGGAGCATTCAAGCAAGCTTCTGGAAGTCTTTTGGGAACCCCCATTTGCAGGGGGGTTACATAGACATAAAAAAATGCGCTTTTGTGAAAAAAAACTTATCTGGAGACCAGAGGGTAAGGTTTTTCAGGTGCGGAAGTACCTGCAAACAACAGCTTTCCTTTACAACTAGTGGGAGGGACAGTAGACATCTGATGCCATGCCAGGTAAACCAAACCCAAACCCCAGTGGACTGTTTGCATCTTTTGACATTTATTGGTTGATATAGTACTCTGATATATTCAGTCTAATTCTGTGTGAGCACTGACACGCTGTGATGATGGTGTACTGTAATTGTACTGTATAGGGGGGTGGCACCACTGACACGTGGGGGCTTATGTGTCAGAGGGGAGTAGGGGACTGCTGCAGACTGCCATCGCAATGCGTCGCATCCCCAGCCAGGACCTCAGTCAGCTAGGATGCAGTATTTGCTGACTGCGGTGCTCTCTGGTAAGAGTATGGCCAGATGCCAGTCCATAAGGCACATAATATGGCAGGAAACTACAAATAAATTTCTTGTCGGGGTCAGGACTAGAGTAGAAGGCAAGGCCAGTTGACTTGACCACTGTCATTTGTTTGTGAGGTAATAAAAATGCAGTTTCATACTAACATACTAAAATGCCAGCAGAATAGGCCTAACGGTCTTTCGTGTCTGCTCATTTGGTCAGCCCCCACCCTGGGTGCTGACCTTGCTGTCCCCCTCGCCTTCTCTGGCTTCTCCCTTCCTAGTTCCAGATATTCTTGCTGCATTGGATTTTGCTTCCAGAACTCTTCCCCTGTACCTGTCCCACCCCCTCTTGAACCCCTCCACTGTCTCTGCCTCCACCAGCCCCCTAGGCAGTGCATTCCATGGCTCCACCACCCTCTCAGTGAAGTAGCACCTCCTCCTTTCTCCCTGAATCTTCCCCTCCAGCTTCCACCCATGCCCTCTAGTGGCCCTTCTTCCTTGAAGCACCCTGACTGTTCCTCCCTATTTACCCTCTTCATGTACCTGAAGATCTCTATCATGTCCCCGGTCCCTTCTCTCTCCAATGTGTACATATTTAGCTCTTGAGCCTCTCCTCATAGGTCCTGTCCCCAAGCCCCAAATCATTTTGGTTGCCCTCCTCTGGACCCTCTCCAGGAGGTTAATGTCCCTCTTTAAGTGTGGCCTCCAAAACTGCACGGAGTACTCAGTGCGGCCTCACCAAGCAGTTATACAGAGGAGTATCACTTCCCTCCTTCTGGAGGTGATCCCCTAGTGATGCATCCCAGCATCCTGTTGGCCTTGGCTGCTGCCCTCCTACAAGTCTCAGAGTTGTTCATCTTGACATCCACCACCACCCCAGGTCCCTCTCAGCCATCGAGACTTGTAGCATTCCCTCCCCCAGGGTGTACACTTGGCCTGGGTTTCTGGCCCCAGGTGGAGTACCTTGCATTCCCTGCATTGAACCTCAGCTTCCACTTTCTAGACCATCTTCCAGAGCCTCCAGGTCCCCCGTAGGGCCACCTCCCTCCTCCCCATCCACCACGCCCCAGTTTGAGTCATCTGCAAAGAGACTCATCTCCTCTGATTCCTGTCCTTATGTCGAATCGTAGGTGTTGAACAGAAGGGCCCAGGACTGATCCCGTGGGACCCCACTAATGACCCTCCTTGGGATGAGACTATCCCACCAACTCGACCCTCTGGGTCCAGTCCTGGAGCCAATTGCCTATCCATCTGATCATCTGGTTCCCACCCCCATTTCTCCCAGCTTATCCAACAGGCCCACGTGAGGAACAGAGTCAAATGCCTTGCTGAAGTCTAGAAAGAGGACATCCACTGGTCGGCCCAGGTCCAAGGCACTTGTCACCCAGTCATAGAACTCCACCAGGTTTGTCTGACACGATTTCCCGGGATGAATCCATGCTGTCTATCGTCCAGGCACCCTGACTTATCCAGGTCCCCCTAGCCTCTCCTTGACAATGTCCTCCATCACCTTGCCCACCACCAATGTCAGGCTGACAGGCCTGTAGTTCCTACCACCTCCCTTGATCCCCCTTGTGGATAGGCACTATATGTGCCACCTTCCAGTCTTGGGGCACCCACCCTGTCCTCAGAGATGGTGAAAGCTCTGCCAGGGGTTCGCCAGGACATCTGCAAGTTCCTTCAGCACTCTGGGATGTAATTTATCCGGCCCGGTGCTTTCTCCGTCTTAAGGGAGCTGAGGGCTTCCCTCACTCTCTCTGCTGTGATTTCCACTTCCGGTACCTCTTCTCCCTGCTTAGCCTTCACCCCACCTGCCAGTGATGCCTCCCCCTCTCCCCAGACCTGCCGATCGGTAAGGGTCCCCCCCCCTCAGTATCTCTGTCTCCTCCCATGTATGATGCAGCACCCCCATTTTCCCTGGTGAAATACCTCAGCCTGCTCCCCTGGGTCTTGTGCCCATCTCTCCCCTGATTTAATCCTGCTAATCTGCCCCTTCACCCTTCGTTTTTCCCCAATGTATCTAAAGAACCCCTTGTTCCCTCTCCTAATTTCCCTGGCCAGGTTCTGCTCCTTCCTTGCCTTAGCCGCCTCACCACTCTAGTGGCCCTTCAGCCATCAGCCAGACTCCCCGATCCCTTTCACTCCTTGAGCACTTGAACTGCTTATAGGCTGCTTTCTTTCCCCGCACCACCTCCTGGACCTCCCTGGTCCACCAACAGGGTTTTGGGCCCTACCACATTTTCGTCTTACTCTTGCACAGGTGCTGGTAGCATCCTGCACCCCTCTCCTGATGATTTCCACCTACTATCAGCGTCCATGTCTGACCCAATCCCATCCAAATGCTCCTTAAGAATCCTTCCCATTTCCTTAAAATCCGCCCCTCTGAAGTCTGTTACTTCCGTCTTTGTGCAGCCTTCTACCCCTCCTAGGTCCAGGCAGAACCAGACCGTGGCATGGTCACTCCCCGACAATGGGTCCCTTACCTCCAGGCCCCCAATCTGGTCACTGTCTGCCAGGACCACATCCAGTACCCATGCCTCCCTGGTCGGTTCCCTCACCTGCTGAGTTAGGAACGCGTCTTGAAAGACATCCAACAACCTCTGTTCCCTGGTCACAGAGGATGTCATAGTCTCAGTCTGTTCTGGCATGTTTAAGTCCCCAGCACCACCACTGTTCCTCTGCCCAGTCTGCAGTGTCTCTAACATCTGCCACCAGACTGTCCTCCAGCTCCTCCGCCAGACAGGGGTCTATACACCACTCCTATTTTTACTCTCTTGCCCCCTTGTTATCAAGGTGACCCAAATTGCCTCCATGGTTCCTCCGCCTCCTCTACTCCCCTATGCCAATGCAGTTTTTGACCATCATTGCTACCCCTCCTCCCCTTCCCTCCCCCCTGTCCTTCCTGAACATAGTGTAACCCTCCAGGTTCAGGTCCCAGTCATGTCTTGCAGTGGCCCAAGTCTCAGTGACCGCTGCCACATCCACTGCTCCCTCAGTTAGCATCGCCTGGAGCTCAGGCATTTTATTGCCCAAGCTCCTGGCATTTAGCAGGACTACCTTCCACCCTTTCCCTATAGTTCTATTTCCCCTGCTCGTGTTTCCATGGGATTCTGTTTTCCCTGGTCTGCACTTGCCAGTTGGCCTTTTCCTGCAATCCTCCTGGTCTCCAGGGGTGGAGACAGAGTCCCTCCTTTATCAGCACCCCTTGACAGCCTTTTCTCCCATCCACCCCCCTTCACAAGTTCAAACCCCACTTTTCACCAATGAACCCTCTATTTTCAACTTAAGATTCCCTCCTCCAAATTGAGATGTAGTCTATCTCAGCATACAGCTCCTTATCCTCCCAGGTCTCCCCAATCCCCATCAACCCATACCCTCTGGCCTCACACCACTCCCCTGAGCCACTGGTTTATCTCCTAATTTTCCTTTGTGTTCCCCACTAGCCCTTGGCACTGGCAGGATTTCTGAGAAGGAAACTGTGCATCCTATGTCATGACAGACCCCAGCGAGCTCCTGAATCTTGCCTGTATCTCTAGCTAGCTATTTCCCTCAATGTCATTTGTACCCAGATGGACCAGTATGTCTGGGAACCCCCACAATCCTTTGCCAGCTGATATACCTCGTGCTTAGCCCTGTGCACAGTTAGTCAGGAAGCATCTTGTTCTAACTGGCAAGGCTTCTCCTCCCTATCCCATTCGATACCCCGATCATAGAATCCCCAGCAGCAGCTCTGACCACTCCTTTTCCTCCATTCCACCCCCTTCCATGTCCCTCATCCTTTCTACGGCCCCTCCACCCAGCTGGCTCCTTGTTTCTCCCCTATCTGGGTGCCACATGCCACCCTCCCTTATTTACCATGGCCACCCCTCCCTCAATCCTAGGCCTCTCCTCCTCCTGAGTATCCTTCTGTACCTTGCTAATTCCCCCCTCACTGCTCGCAACTGGTCCTTCTCCCCCATCTGCTAAACTAGCCTGGCTCGTCCTCCCTTCCTTCCTGTCTCCATTTAGTTCCTCCTTGCTCGTCATGCTCCCCTGGCCTAAACCCTCAGCTCCCTTTACTGAATCCTCCTTGTACTTCTGGTCCTTCTCCTTTACCTTTCCTCCCAACTGGTCCTTCTCCTTGCGCTTTCCTCCCTCTTCCCTAGCCCTCCTGCTCTGATTCACTGCTCCCCATTCTCCTGCATTCAGGTCCTCCCTGTTCTTCCTGCTATCTGGCCCCTGCCTCCTGCCTCCCCTCCTTTCCGTCTCTAACCACCCCTGTCGTGGCTACATCCCCCTCATCCTTGAGCAGAAGAAGAGATTGAAGCGGTTACTGAGTGTAAGGTCTGATCCACCTCCCGCCTTGCTTCCTTCTGTCCAGCCCAGGCCATCTGCCTACTTCCTGAGAATGTTGTCCCTCCGTCCCCCTTTGTGAGGGTCCCCAGTTACCTGCCTGCTTCCTTGGTAGTGTCCTTTTGGACCCCTCTGCCAGGGTCTCTGTGACCCCTGGTATTCTCCTGCACTCCTTTCCCTATGCCCCCACCCCAGTGCTTGGTGCAACCCTGTGGGAGATTCCCAGCCCCTTCCCCAACCATACCACCCCCCTTCCCCCAGCTTTCTCCTAATCCCCGAAACCTCCTCCCTAAGCTGTGCTAGCTGGTAGCACACTGGTCAACCACCGAACTTCCAAGCCCAGTCCAGTATCATGGCTGCTCCACATCCTGTGCACCCCTGCACCCTCCCAAAGATGCCGGCCCTAATGACGTGTGGTTCCATCCCCTTCCAAATAGGTTTCCTTGGGTGAGCCACCAGGTTCTCCCCTAGTCCAAGATACCCCTTCTGCCTAATCAGGTCACCCACTAATCTTAGAGACAGTCCCACTGTACACCAGTAACCCTGTTACTAGGTGCAGTACAACACATTAAACTTATAAGGGAAATGAACAACTCCCTAAGCTCCTCTCTCCCAGCCTTTAAATCCAACCCCCAGTGGCTAGAACTACATGAGCTGCACCTGCAGCCTTTTCCTCCAATTGCAGGGCAGGTGTTTCCCTATGAATTTGCAGACTTCTGGGGGCGGGGCAGGTATTGGGCAGACACCTGACTCGAGAGAGAGTGTATCAGCCCTGTGTCTCCCCTCCAAGCCCAGCAGCCGAAGAACCAGGCCCAAGCAAATCCCACTAAATAGGTTTTAAATCAGAAGAAATAGGCCTCTACCAGCGCAGCCTGTTACACAGTGAAACATCCACAAAATGAGCCCCACTTACAGCCACCAAATCAGTTTACAAACATCCAGCAGCCCCCAAAACAATACCCTGCTAGCCCCTTAGAAGTAAGAAAGAAAAGAACTAACCTACCAAGTAAAATCCACAAGAACCCTGTGAAAACAACAGCAGCAGCTACTGTCCTGGAACACAACTGATCCTGTCCCCTTCCAGTTCTTTCCCTTTATTTAAACAAGGCTGAAGTTCATCCTCTTATGTAGACATTCAAAGGAAAACTGCATTTGTATTACCTCATCCTCAAGTTACCGTGGTGTTCTCTGCGCTTGACTGTGTGCAGTAAGTTGGTCAATTTATTTGTTAATAGCCTAGCCCAGCCCTAATAAACTTATGCCTATATCATTATTCCCCCGTTAAAATGGGGGTTAGGCAACCACCAGCCTTTTAAAACTGGTGCTTAGTTTGTGGTCTCAATCCAGTCTAAGGCTGAGTCAGTGACTGTCTCTCAATCTGTGCCAGCTGCCACACATATCACCCATGGGATGGTCCCCGCCCAGTACAGTTTCCTAAAGTGGACTAAAAATCATAAAGTCAAGGCGGGGGGGGCAGCAGAAGGGTTCAGTGAGGACTTTGTTGTATGAACTGTGATACAGCCCTCCAAAGGTGGCCAAGACTAGTCCTATGTACATCTTGTATGGGTACCCAGTCATCTCCCTCTCTCCCCACTCGCATCCTCGAGTAACATACTGTAGTCTAGAAATATGATTTGGCCTTCAGTTGGCCCCCCCACACCGTCTCAAAGACCACCAATCAGCCCATATGAAATTATTTGATTGGGGGAAGAGACCATGTAATGCTGGACTCCAAGGGAAAGGGGTCTGATTTCCACTGGCACAGTTCAAAATAGCTAGTCTCCTGCGAGCCCCTGCACCTGACACTTTTCTTTTGCTAGCTTTCCCTTCCGTGATGTCCCAGTGCCAGTCTCATTATTGTTCTTGGACCAAAGACCCAGCCAGTGGTCTTCTCCCGGTCCAAGTCCTTAGTCCAGCAACATTTAGGTGGCTGCCTTAAGCAGCTCTAGGACATTGCCAGTAATGTCACACCAGAATAAGTGTTCAGAGGAGAGCATTCACTACAGCAGGGCTATCTTACAAAGGGTAGAAAAATTTTAATTATCAAGTGCCCTATCCCTAGGTGTTAGGGGAGGGTGATATAACAAATACAATCCCTAAAGATGCCAACAACTTTAAAAAAGATGTATGAGAATAAATATAGGAATTATATAAATTATACTTGGTTGGCATGATTAAATAAATAGATTTTAAGAGTACACTTATGACCTCCAGCATGCTGGCAGAACAAGCACTACTAGTACTAGATAATGAATTCTGGAGGAGTGGAGCTGTAGTGACTCTCACTAAATGCACTGAATCATTCCTTATCTGCCTGCTTCAGCTCTAGTCTGATGAGTCTCTTGGTGGAAGAAGCATGGTGGGATTAGAATAACTAAACCACCATCACATGATATAACACGCTCTCCACTCATCCCCGTGACTCACATATCTTTTTGGGAAGATGTGCAGGATCTGGGAGAATAGAGCTGTTCTGGTCCTCTGTGGCTGTTGGCTCAACAGCCTCCTCCATTTTTAGCAAGCTTTTATTTTGTTAACTAAAAAAGTTCATATTGGGGTCCAATTGCGGACATCATCCATGACTGGGCCCCAATAGGAACTTTTTTAGTTAACAAAATAAAAGCTTGCAAAAAAAGTTACTTGTCTGCTGTGCTGGGAGACCTAAAAAAAAAAGTGTCCTGTAACTGGATCCCTAGTCTCCTACTAAAGTAAAACAGACTCATGCGAGAAAGGGCCTGATCAGACAACAGTGTTTTTACTCGTATCAAATTAACCACTCAAGTAAGTAGTGGTACTGATTTTTCTAGGCTAGCAATTTGAGTAAAGACAAGAGCTACAGTGCGCCCGCGCTGCTCAGCTACTGCTTGTCTTGCTGTGGAGAGGAGACTGTGTCTCTGGCTGGCTGCTGGAGCCTGGAGGCATGAACTGGCCAGAGATCGCGGAGGCAGAGCACTGGAGAGGTCCCAGCCCGGGCCCGTGGTACCCACCCGGGAATCGGGACTGGCATGGGCCAAGGAGTCATAATTTTTACATTTCCGTCAGACTCCGATGACAGGACCAGGCGCCGGGATGGATAATAACCCCACCCCCAGGAGAATGTGGACTGGACTTATTCAACGATCATCACCATCTGATTCCAGGCACTAAGCAGGCTAGCATAGGCAGCACAGTCAGGGACTAAATTAAAAGAAGAATGATGCAGAGAGCAGGTCATTAATAGAATTATGTTTCAATTCGAGACCCCCCTGCCCCCCCCAAGTGATCAGTCATGCCTGCCATTTCATTGCCTTACACAATAAAATCTCCATCCCTCCCAAAGGCTCACTCTGACTGATCACTCCTGCACTTTGCTCCAAGTAACTCCACCTCTCTACTCTACTCTCTCTAAGTCTGCTACTACTAACTGACTACTCTTATTTTATCGTTTTTTATTTTTACATTTACTTTTTTTTTTCCTAACTTTTACTCAGTCCAGTCTCTCTACTGCTACTGCAGCGCTTGCTTCTCTCACAACTACATGTGTTCATGGTTCACCCTACCTTTATACTGTTTGTAAGGGCAGGATCAGGGCACAGCATGCACTTCACATGACTTTTTCACAAACAGATACAGCAACCATGTGACCCCCAAACGGTCCTGTCCTTTCACGGATTGATGCGCACCCCTGCTGACAGGCATAAGTAATTACAGTGCTTACAAAATATATATAAAGCTACAGCTGCTGTGCAAATTAATTAATTTGAGTCGGAAATTGCGCCCCTCGGAGGCTTGCGCCCGGGGCGGATGCACCACCCGCCCCACCCTTGCTACAGTACTGTATCCCACTGACCGGTCCACACAACCACATCCCATCTTTAACATCTACAGCAAGCTATATGAATTTACCCTTAATAAAACAGATGGTTCAGTGCCGTATTGGGAACAGCCTCTCCAATTACTGGGGGAAACCTTAGGACTGGGATAGAATCTGGAGGACTTACATCAACATATGCTATTTGACAGATGCTGCTTGATGTAGTTGAACATGTTAAATAACATAAGTGTCATAAGATGGGTAAACTCCCATTGGACACCTGCACTAGGTGCAAGAGTCAACCAGGCACCTTACTGCAAGTTCTGTGGGAATGTGAGAAAACCAAACCATACTAAGAAGCTGTACAGAGCAAAATGGACCCCCTACTAGGGCTGGAGTCAGCTTTCATGCTCCATATTTGCATACTTGGTGATTAGACTAACTCTTGAGGACAAAAAAAAGTATCACACACAAAATCTTATTTAAGCACCGGCTGGACCAGGACATTCCATCCTTTCAAGAGTGGCATGCAGAAATCCTCTTTGCTCTGAAAGCTGAGAAAACGACAACTAGCATGAACAATAGGCTAAAGTCATATAGTAAGAAATGAGAAAACTTACATGCATTGCTACTTTTTGGCTTAGGATGCAAGAGGTAGGAAACTGTCAGCAGTCATATCACAAGTCTTGTCCCCCTGAAAAGGTTGAATATGTGATGGATATACCAAACAAATATCTGTGTGACTCTGCACTTCTATGGTGCCACATTAACTTGACTGTACTTCTGTACAGGGGTGGATCCTGTCTTTGTCCACTCAGTGTACACAAATGTGTCCTGTGTTGCTTGTGTTTGATTATAAATCAAATAAAAAGATCACTGAATTACAAATAAGGTGAAATATATGAAGAAATTGTCCCTTAGCTCCAAGTTGGGGGAAATGCCTTGGCACACTGGCAACCCAGGTTTGTTCCAGAGCATCCACCTCTATGCTCCCTCCTAGGGTGGAGAGGCTTTGGCATGTTGCTGTCTCAGCAACATCGGACGTGAGGCTGGTGGTATTTCACTGTCACCTTCCCCCCACGGACAGTCATCCATGGGGGAGATGGGGGGAGACATAAAGGGAAAGTTTCCACTAATGCAGCATGATGGGCCAGTATCAATGGCCTCCCACTCCCACAGGATGAACAGATGTAATGTTCCTCCCCCACCATCACTACATCTGGTGCCCTCCTCCTTCTGACAATGCAGTGGCAGCATGGAAAGAGAAAAAGTCTTGTTTTAAGATGGGGGTGTAAGTCGAGGGAGTCTCAGCAAGGCAATAGTGTCTGGAATTGTAAGGGTTCTAGCCAGTGTAGGATGCAGATAGGCATTAAGTGACAAGTATAGCCTGTTGGATAAAGGACTAATATCAGATTCTTAAAAAAAAAAAAAAAAAGACAACTAACTTTCTTAACCGAGACAAGCCCTAAATGTTCGAT
Organism: Neoceratodus forsteri; assembly: GCA_016271365.2. NCBI lineage: Eukaryota > Metazoa > Chordata > Ceratodontiformes > Ceratodontidae > Neoceratodus > Neoceratodus forsteri. Next base: position 806,967,300 of record CM057451.1, on the reverse strand, counting down.
CCAAACTATGCTGACTCTCTTTTATACGATTCACATTTGTCTGCTAGGGACTTCACAGTAAAGAAGGACACAGACGTGAACATGTTTACAACCACCCGATAGCCCAAACTGAATCTCCTTTGCAGCTCAAGTTTGGATCAAACTAATGACCAACTTTTTCAAAACTACTGCCCTAGGAATTCCTGCTCGGGCTCCATTCCAGTGCTGTGCAAAACAGAAAAACCTTCAGCCTTCCTTGCTGGATGTGCTCTAACTGTTAACAGTAATATAAAGGTCACATTTCAGAAGTACTTGCATTATCCGAGCCTCATCTCAATCCCCCACCCTAATGCTTGGAAAAAAAAAAAGTTATTCTACAAAACACCCACAGTCCAGACTGAAATGTGCTCTTTGTAAGGAGTTTTCTACACCCACCATAGTACCACCAATCAGACTCGCACTACTCCTCAGGTTTCATGCTGCAAGCCACTGGGGCACGATGATACGGTGCTGAAGGGCCGCATTTTAGCTGCTCAGAACTGAAACCCCCAGTCTAAGCTCCACTTCTACCACCAACAAATACAATTAGGCCTTTCTGAACCCTTTAAAGGGACAGGACAGGCTGGTTTGTAGTCAAATGTCTGATAAAAGCTGCCATCTGATCTAATCTAATCCAACTACTACATTCCAAATAACACATAGGGTGGGGATTGTGTTATGCAAGACTGTTTCAAACGAAAGATCTGTATGTTGCCAACTCTTAAAAGCTTCTTTCACTTCTTATAAAAATTCAAGTTCAAGTTTATTATCAGAAATAACTCCATTGAGTATGCTCACTTACAGGGAGGGTCCTGAACAGACAGTTTGGTACAAGATATACAACTAGCAAATGGTACAAATACAGAAACAATATTTGACAATAGTCAACACAACAGAACAGGTTAGATACATGGATGAATAGATAAAAAAATATATTTTTTGTACATCATTTATACAATTGAAACAAGGTCAGCTACAAGTGCAAGGGTATAAGTACTAGACTTTCAGAGATAAGTGCCTTAAACATAGATTTTGATGGCAGATAAGGACAGCTTGACCCACCCAGTCTGCCCATTTCCCTACCTAATGGATAAGCTGCAGATCCTAGTTAACCAGCAGCCTATTTCTTCCTACCCCCACCCCCTAGAATTGCCTTATGACTGTCCCATGCATGCTTGAATTCCTTAACCTGAATAATGGGAGCTTTTACTAAAAAGGGCTGTGAGTAAAGCAATCTGATGGGTTACAGGAATTTGAAAAAGGGTTATGTTCACATAGAAACAAAAAAGGACAGCAGAAAAAGACCAAAGGTCCATCTGATCTGCCCACGTACCCTATTTAGCCCTGGGACCTACTGTTCCTCAATGGTCCTAACCATCCCGTCCTCCCCCCAAATCTCCTCCCCTTTTCTGATGCTCCGAGCAACCAGTATACCTTTCATTCTGTCCCAGCCGAGCATAACCACCAACAGTTTTCACATCCACCATCTCTGCTGGAAGTCTGTTCCATGGCTCAATCCACCAACCTTTCTAAAAAAATAATACTTCCTCACGCCCTCCTAAAGCTCCCTCGTGCTAGCTTCTATTCATGACCACATAACTGTGAACTAGTATTCAAATTAAAATAGTTCCCCACAGTTCACCCTGTTTACTCCTTTTTGCAATTTGAAGGTCTCTAGTATATCTCCCCTTGTCTCCAGCAAGGACATGTTCAGTGCCTCAAGATACTCCTCACAGGACCTGCCCTGCTGGCCCCAAATGATTTTTTTTTTCTGCGCTGCACTGTGTACACCCTGTTCTTATCCTTCCTGAGGCGAGGACTCCAGAACTACAGCAGATGCAGTACTCCAGGTGTTGACTCATCAAGGAGCTATACATTATCTCTCTTTTTTGTGCTATTAGTACCCCTCCTGATACATCCAAGCATCCTTACTTGCCTTGCTGGAAGACTTGTTACACTGACTCCATTGCTTAAGGGAGTCACTGATGATAACTACAAGGTCTCATTCCTCAGCTCTGTTACCAAGTCTCACCCCTTCCAGCCAGTACTCCGTCCTAGTGTTCTTGATCCCTAGGTGTATAACCTTGCACTTTTTGGCACTGAATTTCTACTGCCAAACCCTTGACCAATCTCCAGCTTTTGCAAGTCTCTCTGCATGTCCTTTATTGCCTTATCAATATCCACCCTCCCAGAGAGCTTAGTGTAATTTGCAAAGAGATATAGCCTGCCCCAGATTCCCTCATCCATGTCAGTAAACTAATAAACATGTTGAAGAGGACTGGACTCAGGACAGAGCCCCATGGAAGCTCACTTGTGATCTCCTCCTCTTCTGATTTATTGCCACTGACCACTACCCTCTGCTGCCTCCTCTTTAGCCAGTCACCTGGCCAGTTTACTATGACCTCAGCCACACCTAGATCCTCCATCTTCTTCAGCAAGCGGCTGTAAGGCACCTAGTCGAACGTCTTGCTGAAGCTGAAGTGGACCAAATCTGCAGTGTGGCCCTTATCCAACTCCCTCATCACCTAGTCAAAGAAAACTATCAAGTTAGTCCGACATTCACACCAAGGAAACTTGACCTGCAACCTCATAATGAACCCTTCATCTGCAGCCCCATGACCACACAAGGCAGTATAGTGTAGTGGTTGACAGCACTGAGCTGCAAACCTGCAGAATTGGGTCTGAATCCTACAGCTACCACTTGCATACTACAGCCATGTTTACACAGCAGTAGTGCTCCAAATTCTGACTGTACCAGGTAGTCCTGACCACCTGTGACACATACTAACATGCCAGCAAATTAGGCCCAATGGTCTATCGAGTCTGCTCCTGGATCAGTGCTCATTCAGGGCACTGTTATGGCCCCCTTCCCCTAAGGTCTGCCTGTCTACACCACCCCTTTCTGCACTGCTAAAATCTGCACTGGTGAGGGGCCCTGCATATGGGAGCAGGGTGGCTGCTCTCCGACATAAGCGGTGATGTCCTGATGATGCACTTGCTGCCATCATCACTTCCCGTTATTGCCATGCCTTTCATACAAACACGAAGTGATGTTAACTGCCTTCATGGCCACAGAGCATAGGGCAATCTTTTGCTCTGATGTGTTCTGCACTTCCTGATGCTGTGATGATCCCAATTATTTTTATAAAGTTTTCCACGGGACCCAACTCTTTGTGCCCTCACTTCCTGGTGAAGGAATGCTTCTGCATCACAGCAGGCACAGGAATGATGGAAAAGGATGAGTTAGCGCAGAGAAAGCAGTGCAAACAGGCCACACTGCAGCTTAAGACACTCGCTCTGCTCTGCCTCCCCAGAGGATCTTGGAGTGCCGTAATGAGTGGCTTACACAGATCAGGTAAGTGTCTATATGGAAGCCTTTGCACTGGAGGAACCCGAGCGCTTGGGTTACTCCAATGCAAAAGTGACCATGTAAACAGGTAAATGTGACCAAGAGCAAGCCACCTGCATCCCTGTGCTCCCAAATCATACCTGGAAACAATCATTGGCTTAGTGTGCCTTTCCTGGCCAAACAATTGTTAGATCGTCAGTGTCAGTGGCTCAGTAGGTAGCACACTCGCCTCTTAGAGCGGGAGATCAGAGGGCTGTGGGTTCAGTTCCCACATCTGGTACTTGGGTTAATATCCCAGTATTGACATTGTAGTGCAGCATGAGAGGGGTGCTGCACTTCTGAGGTGCCTTCTTTTGGATGAGATGTTAAACCGAGGCCCCATCTGCATGGATTGGTGGTAGTTCAGGTGGATGTTAAAGATCCCATGGCACTTATTGAAAACAGTAGGGGAATTTTATTGAGAAAAGGTGGGCTTCATTACAAAAACATTCACAAAATGACAAAGAGAAACAGTAAACAAAAAAAGAAAAGGAAGGATACAGAAAATCAAGTCAAATTCCAAGAATCACAGTTAATCCATAAATGAAGAAATTGCGGTCTAGAACATCTAGAAAAATCAAACTTTTTCAAGGTAATTACAGCATTTCTAACATTCATTACAATTTCCAAAATAGGGATCCACTTTTGGTGCAAAACTAGCAAACATCTAGCTTGCCATAAAAAATAACGCATAATACAATATATATAGTTTCAGAGTGATATTTAGTATGTAAAACTGAATGCGTCCCAAACATAATATCAGCATAAGACAGCTCAGTAAAAAGAGGCTCTTTCCAGAGAACAGCAGTAGTTGACCAAAAATCAGAAGCAAATGCGCAATCATGAAATCAGCCTGAGATACTATAATTGAAAGACAGGAATCCCTAGGACAGTATCTGTCACACAGCATTTTATTTTTGTGATTCCCCTTAACACTAAGTCTACCGTAATTACCGAGCCAGACCATATCCCACACATAAGGAGGGAGTCTAGGATTCAAAAGTTGCTTCAGGATCCAAGACTGACAAGCAGGCGGACAGGATGGAAAGTCAACAAGATCCAAAGCCTCTTATCTCCAAATGTGGGCATATATAGCCTTCCTAGTTAATGTACAAAAATCATCAGGCTTTAACCTCCAGACCATGGCAAGTTTCACGACCTCCACACCAAAAGTTGGAAGGCCTGAAAGTTTAGCCAAAAATCTCCTTTTGCCTTGTTCCCAGGGAGACAAGGCAGAAGCCAGGAGCAAAGAAAGGGTTTCAAACCCTTATTACCTGGTTTTAAGGCACAACCCAAATTATAACTAAAAAAAATACTATTAAAAAAAGCTACCGGGTGTACCATCCCAATCCCACCCTCACTAGGAGGCCAATAAGTGAAACCTCGCTTGATGGGATTCAACCTAGAACCCCAAAGACCCTGAAAGAAAACACTATATAATCTGGTAGATAAAGACATGGGGGGGGGGGGAAACAAACATAGGTACAAGAAAATGGGGACCATCAAGGTTTTCAGTAAATAAACTCTTTTTATTCTCCCAATCAGCTGCTGCCGCCACCCAGCCAGAAGCCCATCAGCCCTCGCTAATGCCCCAGATCAGTTCAACAGTGGTAAATCTCCAGACCCAAACCAGAGACCGAGAATCCGAATGGGCTCAGAAGAGAGCCGGATGCCAGCAAAGGCTCCAGACTCAGGAAAAGTAGGGGAACCCAACAGGAGCCCAACACTCTTTAAAAAATTAATCCGGGATCCTGCCAGTAAGGAATACCGATGGGACACATCAAGTACCGCCTGCTCATCTGAAGGAGATGCCACGGTCAGAACCAAATTGTCAGCGTAGGCCAGTATTTTGATGGGAGGGAGGCCAGAATGCCCTTGTAACCCAAGGATCCCAGGGCAATGAAGGATCGCCCTTATCAAAATATCAATACCAAAGGCATATAAGAGGGGACTCAAAGGACACCCCTGACGCACCCCCCCTTTTTACCAAGACAGGATGTCCCAACCAGCCATTAACATTAGGGAGGATCACAGCCTGAAAATAAAGAGCACGAATCCAATCAATAAATTTGGAGGGAAATCCAAATGCAGCTAAAAGCGAAAACAAATATGTATGGGAAACTCTATCAAAGGCTTTCTCCTGGTCAATAGCCAGCACCCAACCCTGAACACGATTCAGGTCCCCAAGGGCAAATAGTTCACGTAATAAAATCAAATTATCAGATTGGCACCTACCAGGATGCCACCGTCTGAACAGGACTAAGTAGCGAGCTACCTTAACAAGTCTAGCGAGCAAATTTTGCCACAAGTTTGCTATCCACATTAAGTGAACTCAATGGTCTCCAATTATTGATGTCCAAGCCTCCCCCTTCTTATGAATGAGGACCAAGATTGCCTCTTTCATGGACTTGAAAAGGAGGCTTTAGACAACATGTCATTAAACAAAAGTTAAAGCAGGAACCAAATCAGTGCGAAGCGTAGAATAGAATCCTGCCGTAAGGCTATCAGAGCCAGGAGCAGAATCTCGCTTTTAAACACAACGATAGCCTGGTAATACTTCCCCTCAGCAATAGCGAGAGTATCTCACATTCTGCTGGAGATAGGGAGGGCAAAGATAATGAGTCAAAGAAAAACTCATCAGCAGTGACGGGAGATTCAGTCCCAAACATGCCCGAAACAAAATGTTCAACAACCTGGAGAAGGGCCTCCGGGGAACTAACTAGATCTCCCGAGGGGGATACCAGGTTATAAATAACCCGAGAATCCACCCTATTCTGACATTCTTTAAAAGGGTCGAAGCCCCCTTTAGTGAGTTTAGTCCCAAAGCAGGCTTCGTATCCCAAGGATTTTGCTCTATCATACTGTAATGCCTTCATCTGATCACGCAAAACAGAAATCTGTGAACTATAATCATAATGATTTTCCTCAGATAGAGAAATCAAATTCTGTAATTGTTGCCGTAAGGCCAGGTACTTCTTATATTGACAGGTGTGAGCCTCGGCGGCTTTCTGTTGGAAAACCTTCTTCCAACCAGCCTTAGTGTCCTCCCACCATTCTAAAATATCCTCATAAATGTTAGCAACAGACAATCGTGCTGCCCAGTCACGCTTCCACAATTTATGAATTTTGGGATCATCCAGAATGGAGTCATTAAGTCTCCACTTGTTCTTTTTACACTGAGGAACATCAGACCAGGACAATACAACCTTTAAGGCTACATGGTCCGAGAATTCACTAACCAAAGTCCGACAATCTCGAACAGTAAGCATATGAGAAAGAAAGACAAAATCAATCCTAGTTCGACAAGAACCCCGAAAATAAGTAAATTCACCTCTGGGATGACAAGTCCTATAGGCGTCCTGGAGATTAGCTGTTGACAAAACATTCTTCAAAGTCACAGAATCACTAAACAATTTGGTCGTCTGAAGTCCCCTATCAGACTGATGGAGACCACAATTAAAATCCCCAGCCCAAATGATCAGTCTAGAAGTATGTAAAAATGGTTGAATAGATCAAAAAAGAGCAGACCGCGAGGCTTTAGTCTGAGGGGCATATACCACAATTAACCAAAATCGTTCAGTGTGAAAGGAGAGGTCAAGCAGCAGTGTACGACCTGGAAAAATATCCACCAATCGAGATACCCGGAGGGCAGAATTAGAAAACAAAATACCAACGCCATCACACTTATCAACCCCAGAGGACCAAAAAGAAGGCCCCTGAGACCAAGCACGAGAAGCTTGCTGAAGGTCAGTATTAGTTTTTAAACAGGTATCCACTAAACAAGTGATGTCACAATGTATCTCTTGTACAGAGAGCAGAACACCACCAAGTTTGTTTTTTCCCTTAATGCTGTTAACATTAAAGGAGAGAATGGACAAAGAATCCATATCAAAGATTAGGGAGATTTACCACGTCGACACTGTCTCATCCATTTAGCAATGAGATCGACTTCTCCACCTCCGTCCGTGTCAGTATTAGACACAAGGGAGGAGGTGTCTGATTCATCATCCCCAGAATCCCTATCAGTAATATCAGGAGCTAGAATCGCAAATTTATTACCAGAAGCCCAGGACCGGAACCCAGGGGCCTTACCCTTACCAGAAACAGTCAGTCCCTTCCTGGTCCTTTTTGGAACAGTAAAGGGAGTCCTGTTCGGGACAGCCAAAGTCACCCGGAGGCGGGGGGGACATAACCAGAGGAGAAGCAGTGTCAGGGGAAACCAAAGGAAGGCCCTCCGGGGCCACCAGAGAAGCAGGCTCAGTTAACATACAGTCATCCTGAGGGGCCGAAGCAGGAGCCTTCCCAACTGCAGGCTCTATAACAGGATCAGCCGTGGCCGAAGAGGGAAGGGGGAGAGCCGCAGAACCAGAACAAGAACGACTCTCAGCAGACTTTTGTGCCAGCTGTTGTTGAGCAAAGTTAATGAGGCCCACATGGGAGGGACAATCATCCCGGTTATGTGAGGCCCAAGGACAACGACCATAAGCATGACCAGTGTTTTCACAGAGGTTACACTTAAAAAGGTTCAAACAAGCACTGGAGGAATGGCCAAATTCCAAACAATGGCTGCATTTAAGAGTATCACAAGCAGAGCTAAAATGGGCCTGAGATCCACATTTAAAACAAGACCTAGGCTCCCTGCATAAAAAAAAAAAAATCAACCCCTTATCTTTTCCAAGGAAAAAAAAATTAGGCAAGTGAGCTGGACCAGAGTCTGAGGAAAACAACTTAACCCGAACTTTCCAACCCCCATCCCAAATCTGTTCACTATCTAAAGTTGGAGTGGGTTTATTCAAAACCTCACATCTCTGTCGGAGCCAAAATAAAATGTCCTCCACATTGACACCTTCATTTTTAAACATAACAGTAATAGTCTTAACAGTAGGTTTCATTAAAGGGAGAACATGAAAGGGGGCCCAAAGGGGGAAAGCTTTAAATTTAGCATATTGGACCCAAAAGCGGTCCAAATGAAAACATGTTTAAAACTTACATCAAATTAGAATTCCTTAAACTAATCAGGGCAAAAATTTCAGATGAAAAGAAATGCATCGACCTTTAAGCAAATTTTAGCAACATACAGCCTGTCGGGGAGTATCCAACCCTCCCTTATATAAAAACCTGACTGCATTGCGTCTAGGAGCAGACTCACCTTTATGGGATTGGAACAAATCAGTTAGCTTAAAACCCACTGAGACACTAGGTTTGGGAAGCCCTTCCTGCCCAGCCTCAGGGACCTGACCTAAACAGCCTGATGTAGCAGGGGTTGAGCCACTCGGTTCCTCGGAAGCTGGAGAAACCAAGCTCGAGGAGGGAAACCGAGAAGCAGAGGCATGCACCCCAACACCAGAAACAAGAGCCTCAGTAACCACAATATCCCCCAACACTGCAGAATCCCCCCCAACAGTTTTATCAACATACACAGAGTCCATAGTACAAGAAGCAGATAAATTACCCCGGGGCAAGTTGGAGCTCAGAGGGACAGAAGACACAGCATTCAAAGTACCAGCGTTTTTAAGCATCCGAATATAGGAAGGATCTTGCGAGTCTGGAGACCAAGACCCACCACCTGATTGTTCCCAGCCAGCCTCCCGTAATACACGATCAGGAGACCAAGAAGCTTCTACAGGTAAAATCGCCGGTTTTGAAGTGCTCAACCCTTCAGCTCCAGAAGCAGAAGGAACTCCAGGCAGTTTACTCCATCCAGGTCTCTGGTCTCAGGAAGGAAAAGAAAACGTCTGTACAGCAAAAGACACCTCTGAAGTCTGTAAAGAAGAGACATGGGCACCAGCAATAGGTTCCGAAGAGACAGTCAGCAGGGGCTTTAGCCACACGGCTACAGAATCCATTGAACTGCCAGCCCGAGAATCAAGGAAACAGTCTGTAGGAAGTGCAGGAACGACCGAATTCTGTGAAACACACCTTTCCTCCGGTCCGTCAGCCAAAGTCGTCCGACTAGAAACAGCAGACACCAATGCAGAGGATCGGTCGACATCTGAAAGACCAGCAAGTTTACGGTCAAGTAAGGCCATTTGCCGCAGCAACTGAGAATGTGCAGTGATCGCCCGATTTATCTGTAGGCAAAGGAGGCACAATAACACCAGCAGAACAAGCCATAGCCGAAGCATCATCAGAAGTAAGAATACTGAGGTCGACAACCTCAGCTACATCACAAGCAGCAACAACAGCCTCTGGATAAGACAATACAGGAGAGGAGGCCAGCTCCCCTGTACTAGATGCATCCATCTCCTCCAGCATCCTAGGCAGACTGACCACAGCAACGCTAGTGGCCAAGGGTTCCCCTGCTGGCAGCAATGCAGCAGCAGAGTAGGGGAATTTCCCCGGTGTCCTGGCCAAATTTCCCTCATTCACTAAAAATACCACCAACAGCTTAATCTGGTTCAAGGTCAGTTGGCATTCATCTGTATCCCCCTCCCCCCCAGGTTGTGCCTGAAAATAGGCAGGATTTCCCTAGTGCACTTACCCGGTCAACAAAAACTAAATAAATAAAATAAACAATAATTAAATAAATAATAAAAAAAACAAAACAAAAAAAGCAAACCCATTTCAGCATTCCAAAAGTACCCATTGCAAAACATAGCCTAATGGTACTCCATGGGTTGTTTCACTAACTCATGTTAATCACCCCTGGGTGTATAATGCAATTTGCTTAGTCTCCAACATCATTACACCCCAAGGCTTAGAAAGTGATTAGCACACTGTTAAACCAACCCTTGGCTGTGCTTTAATGCATGAAAAAATACTGCTGTTGACAAGCAAACGAGTCAATACAAATATTAACAGGTCTTGGTTTTCAAAGAATGTTAGCAGCAATTAATGTTTTGAATCAGTCCATCCAGAACAAGAAGGTTGTTTCACGGAAGTCTGGTTTCTAGGTTTGAGGAAAAGAACTGTGGGTGCTGTTCAAGCTGGACCCTATGTGGGAAACCTCAAGAAGTGAGCAAATCATCTAAAAGTTGGTCTTAAAAAAGAAAGTTTTTAAGTCATCCCAATTGAAGCGGGAGACACTGTTCATCAGACAGGTGTTTGTTTCTGCCCGTTTGCGTAAGAACAGGTCCTGATGTGCCCAAGGGCAGGGCGGTCAGAAACAGATGACGATGCAGCACAGTCAGCTATGGTGTCAAGAACACAGAAAGAGTCAGCACAGTATCTTCTATTATTTCTGGTACTGTCCCCAGAATGACTATGCAAGCATGTTTGGCACAAACAAGGAATTCGACTGTACATGCAGATATTGTAACATCTGGCCCAAATAATTTTAAGATACTAAATAGTTCAGATACACAGGTTCTCCACACCTCTACAGTAGGATTCAATTTATTCTGATTTATATTATAAAATGTCCTTTTACAGGAGTCAGAGTAATGTGATGCAAACAAGGGCCCCTGTGAATTCTGAAATGCAGGTGCTACTAACCATCCTTGCAGCCAGCTGGGATAACAAAACCCCACTCCTGAGGTTCACAGCTAATCATGTCAGTCTGAGTAGTGACTAGGGCTGTTTATTTGGTATAATAAAACAATTTCATGTAAACACAGGAGGCACTGTAGTCTAGGCAAAAGCACAGACTTGGGAAACAGAAGCCCCAGGTTCAGATCTCACATGGCCTTTTTAATAATTTACCAGGAATAGCAATAATAATTGTACAATTATAACCTAAGTATATACTGTTTATATTTGCTGTGACCTTTACCCATTGTTACCCTTAGCTATTATGTTGCAATCTTCTCACTGTTGAAGTTTTTTGCACTGTCTGCATAGCTTTGTAATCTCCCAGGTCATACCTGAAAATATGCATACATTTGTCTAATGTGCTTGCCTGGTTAATAAAAGCTACACAAATAAATAAAAATTGGCCACTAGATTGCATGGGCTATGGATACAATAATCGGCACACTGTCTGGGCAGGGGGACGCTAGTCAACCAAGGCTCTAGAAATACTGTGCTAGTCAGTTGGTAAGACCACATCTGGAGTACTGTGTACAGTTCTGGAGACCCCATCTCCGTAAAGACAGACAGTGTGGAGGCTGTCCAGAGGAGGGCAACCAAAATGATGCAGGGTCTGCATCAGAAGACATATGAAGAAAGACTAAAGGAACTAAAGACATATAGCCTCGAGGAAAGAAGGGGGACATGATAGAAACTTTTCAAATACCTCAAGGGAATCAACAAAGTCCAAGAGGGTAGCATCTTTCAGAAAAAGATGTGCAAAAACAAGGGGGCACAATTTGAAGATAGAGGAGGGACGGCTTAAAGGTAATGTGAGGAAGTATTTCTTCACAGAGAGGGTTGTGGATACATGGCACAGCCTTCCTGAGGAGGTTGTAGAGTCAAAAACAGTGGGAAAATTCAAGAATGCATGGGACAGACATAAGGCAATTCTAATGGGGGGTAGGAGGAAGTAGGCTGTTGGTTAACTAGGTTCTGCTGCTTATCCGTTAGGTAGGGAAATGGGCAGATTAGGTGGGCCAAGCGGTCCTTATCTGCTGTCAAATTCTATGTTTCTATGCAGGGCGTTTTTTGTGCATGAGGCTAACTAGGCTGCAGCCTGGGCGCCAACCATTTAGAGACACCTGCAAAATTAGGCAAACAAAAAAAAAAAAAAAAGTTTTTCTGGGCTGGTTGCTTGTGTTGTCTGCCAGTATGTCTTGCTAAAAACAAAACAAAAAAAAAAGACAAAAGTCTAAAGACGTTCCAGTTCGGACTCCTACTAAGGGACCCCCTGCCAGCGTCATTTAAACAATTGGCTCCCCTTTGTCGTGACAGACATAAATGTTTATTGCTCCTGCTGTTGTGCTGATTACAAGCCCCCCTTAGGCAATGGATGACGTGACATCAATGTACATGACTGCTGGTGCCCCTCGCTTAGGCAATGGCTGACCTGACCGACGCCGACATCAATGTACTTACTCCGATTGTTGATGCCCCGCCCGCCCACTCGCTCCCCGTATGAAACTATTACCCTCAGCAAGTTAGCAGCACCCCGCAGAACTTGTGATTTAGGATTTCAATCAGGTCCGTGGTGGGTGTATACTGTGCTGTGCATCCTCCGATTGGCTGCCGTTTCAAGTAAGAGGAGCGGCAAGTTTAAATGGCCCCAGTACAAGTACAGCAAAGTACTTGGAAGACAGAAGGAGAGCTGTATCAACCGCCACTCTGCCAGCCGGAATTGGGAGGGAGAGAGAGAGCACGGACGACCGCAAGCCACAAGCCGCTGTGTCTTCAAGTCCACTGGGTCTCTGTCTGGGAGAGTCACCATTGCAGAGACACGACAAGTGTGACTGCGTAGGAGATTCGGGAGTAGGAAGCAAGCAGCAGATGTGGAGTGGCAGTACTAGTCTGGAGCAGCTAGACCAGCCAGCTACAGCTACTTAATTTTAGTCCAACTAACTGTATTGTGGACTGAAGTGAAAGAAATTCAAATCCTCAGTCCTCTCCTGACCTGACTGAGCGAGCGTGGAGGAGTCAGATAGGCTGGAGAGCAAAGACTGAGTGGGACCTTCCTTGCCAGACAGTGAGTGCAGACAGTGCCGCCAGCCCAGTAGTCGTGGTCGGTCTGGTCGGGGAGAAGTCTGAAAGCAAGTCTAGAGGTCACTGAGACTCGCACAGTCAGAACCAGACCCACTTTACTTTAGTAAGTAGACAGAACTGTTCTTCATCTTTTTGAGTGAGCAGTGCCAGCCAGTGTGTGTGTGTAAGGCGAGCTGTAGACTAGATGTGTTCCAGTTCAACGCATATGCATCATTCATCACAACTAGTCGGACAGACTGTGTCATCGTGTCCTGTCGGTCGGCTTCTCTGGATAAATAACTGCTGCCTGCAACTTCTGCCAGACTATTTACCTTCCCACAGAATCACTCAAGGCATATCAGGTACAATTTTTGCTTTATTGTACACAATGTCGTCTGACAGTTTGTTTGAAGCTTATCTTATTTTATTGTCCGTGTTATGTAGTAACAAAAATAAATGCTGCTCCTAGTTGATCTGTCATGTATCCATTTTTTTTTTTTTTTTTTATTAAGAAAGTTCAGGATGCATGCTACCTCCCCAACCCCATGACCTGCAGTGAATTTGAAGGTTTTTTTTTCTCCTGTAAATGAAATTGATAGCAGCAGTTTCAAAGTTCAGACTGTTTACCCACAGGTTCTGTATTATCAGACAGTGACACTGACTGGCACTGCAGTAGCTTTTATTCTTAAATAATGTTATCACCACACTTAGTAACAAAAATGTTGCCCCTGACCACTTGGATAAAAAAAAGTTTAACCACTAGCATCCATTTTAAAATGCTACCCCCATGACCTGCAGATTTTTTTTTTTTCTCTAACTCCTAAAGAAGTTACAACAGGGAGTTTTGGGCAGCGCATTTATTCTTGCAGCTTGTCTGTTATGACACTAACTTTAGTTTAACCTTAAAATGCTACCCCTGAATGACTTGCAGTGATTGAACTCAGACCATTTAGGTAAAAGTGACTCTTGTTCTGTTCAGTGCATTACTTTTTTTCTAACTAGGGAGACTCTGAATAAGAATGCATACTGTTTGGCCTTGTTCAGATCAAATGCATAAATAAGCAAGTGTTTGTGCTTGCTTGTGTGCTGACAGACTGTTTTTTCCCCCACCTCTAAATAAGTGTAAACAGTTTATTAAAATAAATTTTAACATTTTGACTGTAAAAATTTTCATATTCTGAAAAAATTTATACAAGTTTAGCTTTCAAAATGGTATGAGTGGGACCAGGCAGGGACTCTGTGGTGTGGATGTAACTCAGTAGGACATGGTAGGGAGGGTGTGGGTGGGTGTGTGTGTGTGGGGGCATGCCTGTTGCACACTGGGTGCATGGGTCAGTGGTGGGGGCACCTGAGTTTCAAGCCTATGGGCACTATCTATGTAAACACAGCCCTGTTTCTATGTGGTTAGTACCAACTTTGTAAATGTGTTAACCAATCATTAGTGCTGTGCTGGTTAACGTCTCTATAAACCTTTGAGCAAGGCAGAGCAGCTGTATGCAAAGCACAGTCAGGTGATTTGCATAGGAAAATATCATAATTTAATACCAGTTTGCTAACAGGTTAGTGCCTCATTAAACCGCACCTTTCAATACGGTACTTTTAGCAGTTCCCCTGCTTCCCAGGTGCACACCGCAGTCAGCAAGATACCAACCCAGTTAGTGCAGAGGCAATCTACAAAAAATGTTAGAATTAATGGGAAATTATTAAAACCACACACCCTCCCAAACCTAATGTGCCTGTGGACTTCAGGGAACTAATGTGGGGGTGGGGGTGTCAAGACAACTAAATTATGAACAAACTACTTTTGTAAAAAAAAAAATGAACAAACAAAACAACAAAAAAACAACAGCTTAATCTGGTTCAAGGTCAGTTGGCATTCATCTGTATCCCCCTCCCCCGGGTCGTGCCTGAAAATAGGCAGGATTTGTCTAGTGCACTTACCCGGTCAACAAAAGCTAAATAAATAAATACATAAAAAGAACTCTACAGGATGCCATATTTGTGAGGCATCATCCCCAAATGGTCCTTTTTAAATGTTGTGAGCTCCCTGTGTGCAAGCTATGGTGGCAGCATGCCAATTACCATTCTAAAAACAAACAACTTTAAAACAGAGGTTTGTACTAAGGTGCAGAGTTTATACGTGTAAATTATTTAATGCTGCAAAGGCGTAAAAGGAACGGAAATGCATTAAGTGGTGCAGATCAGTTACATACAGAAAAATACTTCAGTGAAGTGAAGCTCTGGTCAGAGGTTCAAAACAGAAATAAAGTATGTGTTTAAGAAACTTAAATGAAATTCTTCCCCATGTCAATCTAATGATGGGGTGGGGGGGAGAAGGGGTGGTTAACAGTGTCTGTAAACTCAAATAAACAAATGACAGGGCTATAATAGCAAGCTCCATTAAGTAGGAAGCATGCCTGGGTAGTAACAGGAAAACACTAAAAGAAGAATTACAGTTGTTTAGGTTCTATTAAGAGTCTATTTACTGTACACAATGTCAACTGCGTTTGAAGTAGCATTTTATATTGCAGGTGTCTCCTGAACAGGTTAAGTATTGACAAAGCATTCCATACAAGGATCCAATTTGGTCTGGTTAGGGCAACTGGAATTCATTTGGATTTGCTGGCTAATAAGTTACTCTCCAGGTGTTCTCGAAAGCTGCGATAAGATCATACCAGTTACAAAATTGTCATCAATTAAAATGTTATTATGGGCCAAACTACAATGCCACCCGCTTTTTAAACTGGTAAGGCTATAAATCTCAAATTAAGAAAAAAAAATTTCTGCTGCTGCCTATAGTACATTATTACAGGGTTTCTCTATGGTGAGATTCAAACTGTGAGAACAAAGAACTTACTTTCAATAGCCCAGTTACTGGGGGGTGCAAATCCTACTGTCCCTTGTCCAGGGCTAGTAACTTTCCTTAAGGACAAGTAACAAAGATCTGATTTCACTATAAAGAATGAGGAGCAAGTGCCAATTCAACTAAAAGTTGTGGTTTGAAAAGTCCTTAAAGTCTGATTTGAACAGCTCTGCCCAGTTGTGGCCCTTTGGAACTGAAACAGAGGGGTTTACAGTGTCTTCAACACAAACAGTGGCAAAGTTCTGTGTCTTCTTCTTGAGTGGGTGAGGAGAAGAGGGTTGACGAAGTCCTGGGGGAAACACTACTCTTGGGTGAACCAATGCTAATGCAGCTGCCTAAAAAGTTGAGGGGAACTGGACCCCCTCATTACCTCTGGTGGTTGTGCCCATGGGGGGGGGGGGAGCAATGACCCAGTTTCTTCAGACCTGTGCCTTTTATGAGCATGCAACTCCACACTCCAACTCAACAAGCAAATAAATAAATAAATAAATACAGATACTGCGTTTATCCCCAGTTTGTTCATAAAGGCTACGACAGGTGTTGGGAATGTCAGAGGATACAGAATCTTTTTTAAAATTAAGTCATGTTGGCATCAAGATTTAGAAATTTGAATAGCTCAGGCTCTACCCTTACTCATTTTTTTGCCCTTTGTTCAAATAAAAAGCCAAGCACTCCAGGATGGCTTTGTACTTACCTCATGCAATAATTTACAATGCAAATCCCATTTTAGTTGGGAGCTGAAGTCCACGGGACAGCAAACTGCAAAGCTGAGTCAGTGATGTCACCTGATACATCTGGCACAGGGCCAAAGGTGCTAGGCTGGTAAAAATGTTTTTATTGGATTTTATAGGCTAGTTCCAGTTCAACTGTCAGGAAAGAACCTGCCCTCAAGATTCCTTTGGATGTCCTGCAAGAGAGGGCACAGCAGACAGTGTGGCAAAAATATCATTTTGATGCAGAAGTACACACACCACACCAGTCGTCTAAGCTGCCACTCACCCAGCTGCTTGTTATTAACTATTTCAGGTATCTGTCCAGAAAAGAAATCATTAAGTATGGCCAGTGTAGGCTCATTTACAATGATGTCCTGGCAGCTAGCAGTCTTAAAGCTACATTAAATAACATACAGACAATGCAAAGGGAAAATGGACACACTGTATATAAACTATAACCCACACCAAGGCATGGTGCATCAGGCATAAATGCATGTCCTAGGTGAGTGGTTATGTTCAAGGTTGAAGGCAGAGTGTCCTCCAACCACCTGGGAAGTAAAGTAATGCAGTGATCATTTCAGTTCATGGGACTGCACCACTGACTGATTTTGTGGTAGTTCACCAGGTCTGGAGAACAACGGCACCAGAACTATTAAGGCACGCCACAAATGCTAGCTGGCAGTAGCACAGGTCAGTGCCATGCATGGTAAGTACTGCACCACTGTATGAGCTGCGGGGGTGACAGACAGAGCTTATCCAGCACCAAAACAAGTTATAGTCCTCCCTTGTTACAGCGAACACCTCAGGGTCCATACATGAGGTTCACTGTAACAAGGGTTCATTACAACAAAAAGCGAAATGCAGCGAGGGCTAAAAATAACAAGCATTTGTCAATCCAGAATTTTTGCTTGCTGGCACTGGTAGTGCAGGAGTTAGACAGATGCATAATAGGAATGGCAGAGCAGTACTGAACTAATGCCACCCCCCCACCCTGCAGAGACCAAAAGGCGCTGGAGGTGTGCCTTTGGGCAGTCGGCCATAATGCTTATGCCATTCCACCTCACCCCACCCTGCAGACACCAGCAGCTGTCACGGTGTGCTTTGGGGTCTTCGGCCCTTGTTATGCTCAACCCATTTCATAAGGAAATAAACCGAGATGGGTGCAGCACAGGAGAATAGGGTGAAATTTAGGGCCGAAGACCCCAAGGCACAGCATGATGCCTGTCAGTGGCTATGGAGTGAGGGTAGAAAGCCGTGAGCATTGTAGCTGCGAACCCAAGTCACACTCGACACCTGTCAGTCTCTACAGGGTGGGCGACGGTTGGAAACCCACGCCCGCTGAGTTTGTTGAGATGCTCACCCAAATTTTCAAATGGGCTTTTGGGATGCCACCTCATGAACAGTGGCACTATCATTTCGTTACTCGATCCTAAAAGGTGATTTCGCACAGCAACTACGCCATTCAGTGCCACAGGTGCAGAAACACATTTTGGGCAGGATGTGAAAAATGACAATTGTACTGTTCATGAGGAGGTGTGAAAAAATTACAATGTTGAAAATCTGGAGTGAAACTATGAAATATTTGCAAAGTTATGAGCATGCGTAGAAAATTTTATTTATTCATTCATTCTTGGATTACAATACCTCTGAGCACAGACAGCTCATTTACAAAGGTCCCACGTTAGTGGGGAAGGGAGACAAAACATACAAAAGGGTAAAACAATGTTTACAAAACAGTAAATAAAGTGAGCAAATGTATATGTATCTATATGTAGTTTTATCATTCTAATAGGAGAAAAGAAAGAACGAACGAATGTGGCAGCCATAGGCCTTGTCAAGCTGGTGGGGGGGGGGTAAGGGACAGGGGATGAGGTGGGCAGGGGGTAAGAAAGGTAGGAGGTGGCAGCCATAGGCCTTGTCAAGCTGGTTTTGGGAGGGGTAGGGGGGTGAGATGGACGGAATGGTATGAAAGGTAGGAAGTGGCAGCCATAGGTCTTGGCAACCTGGTGTGAGAGGTGTGGGGGTGAGGTGGATGGGGGTAGCCAGGGCCTCAAAGTGTGAAAAGGGGGGTAGCCTCAGAATTATAGAAGTAACAGCAAAGATACAGGGTTATCCAGTAGTGAAAAGACCGAATGCTAGTAGATGGGAGTCCCAGCAACGCACACCCGTAACATGGTAATTTTTTTGAATTTTTTCACCAAAATTTTTTAACATGGGCTTTTTGAGACCGCTCTCCATTAACAATGGCACTGTGATTTTGTTAACCCATCCCAAAAGATGATTTCGCACAGCAACTGTGCCATCCTGCGCCACAGGTGCAAACACACATTTCGGATAGGATGTGAAAAATGACAGCTGCACTGTTCATAAGGAGGTGTTAAAAATTGCAATGTTAAAAATCTGGAGCAAAAATATTAAAAATTGGCGAAGTTACAAGCGTGTGTAGAAAATAAGCAACGCATGCCCGTAATGCGGTCATTGTTTTGGAATTTTTTCACCAAATTTTCAACTTGGGCTTTTTGGGTCCCCACCTCATAAACAGTGGTACTGTCGTTTTGTTAATCGGTCCCAAAAGGTTATTCCGTACAGTGACCGCAAAATCAGAGTGGGTTTGCGGAAGTGGAGGACTGATTCTCTAAACATAAACTGATCCTCAATCAACTACAAGAAAACCAAAGTAATGATGTTCAGTAACACCCGAAACAAGCACAAATCCCATACACTTACCATCAGAAAGTGTCTTGGATCCCGAGGGGGCACCAGAGAGCCAGCTTTCAGGCAGAATGCGTTTTCTGCAGCTCTGCACTTCTTGCTCCTAATCTGCCGTTTAAAACATATAATTTTAGCTGAACTTTCTATTCTAACTGAACTCAGTGAATTCTGCAGATTCTCAGCACTCTAACGACACCAGATTGGAGATGGGGCGTACTAAACAAAATCAGCCTCACTTGGCTGCAGATCTGAGGCCTTCTACTGCAGCACAACCACAGCCTCCTAGCTCTGATCAAGACCACGCAGTAGGGCCTGCTACTTCTAAGGACCCTCCATGGCAAGTGCTCGTAGAATCTGTTAGAGCGATGGACTCAAAACTAAAAAAAAAAAAAGGTTCTAAAATGGAAGCCCATGATGTGGTGATAACAGCCCTGAGCTCAGTTGTCACTGTCGCAGACAAGCAATCTCTAGCAGCTCAGACTACCGCAACCATCCTGGTGAAAGAAAACCAGCAACTCAGATATCTCCTGGAGGGAATGGAGAATATGATTCAGGTGGGGAACGTTCAAGTAGTTGGCCTACCTGAAGGTGCAGAAGGGGTGAACCTTTTGTCCTTTTTGCGGCAGTGGCTGGCTGAGCCCTTATCGATCCCTGAGGATTCAGAGTGGACAGCTCTGCGGCAGGCGTACCGAGCAACACCAAGAGTACGGCCTGCAGATGCAGGTCAACCAAGGATGTTGATCCTAAAGATGAGGGGGCTGGAGGTCCGGGACATCCTAATTGGGGTAGCTCGTGCAGCCTCTCCCTTGGAGATCCAGAACCATGAAATAAAGCTATTTCCCGATCTCTCTCCTACCAGACACGCTCGAGGAGGAAACAATTCGATGCAGTTTGCCAGAAGCGTCTTTCTTTGGGGATAGCACACTCCTTACTACCAGCTCATCTAAGAGTCATGAATGGGGGTCGGAGTTGGCAGTTTACAGACCCGAAGGACGTGGGCCGCTGGGCCAAAAAAGCGGCTACTGAATTTAACAGTAAACCAGGACTGGAAAATGTGGTGGTCAGTTCTGATTTAGAGGAAGGCCGAGTACTGACTTTGACTTTTTCTCTAGTCATTCATTTTACCTTGCCTAACAGAAGTTAGAGACTGGGATATTGAGGGTGAAGTGATATTTTGGAGGAGGGTGTACTGATGTTTAATCCCTTCTCATAGTTATACTGACCCAGTTTACATTCTGGTCATGTTATCCCAATTGCTTATATTGTACACTGGGTCCTGTTCTAAGCTAATTATTTGAATGAAAAGTGGGTGGGTGCAGAAGACAGCGGAGTGTATGGGAGCAGGAGACAGCAGAGTGTATGGGAACCATGTTTACCTTTAATATAATTTCTCTTTGAAAGGTCACAGCACTACTGGTTAGTGCAGTTCAAATTTTGGGATGTTCTACCCAGGGCTCCAGATAAGGTGTGTACCGGTTTATTTTACTCACCTCATTTTACTAACACACTAACATACTAAAATGCCAGCAGAATAGGCCTAACGGTCTTTCGTGTCTGCTCGTTTGGTCAGCCCCCACCCTAGGAGCTGACCTTGCTGCCCCCCTCGCCTTCTCTGGCTTCTCCCTTCCCAGTTCCAGATATTCTCGCTGCACTGGATTTTGCTTCCAGAACCCTTCCCTTGTACCTGTCCCACCCCTTCTTGAACCTCTCCACCGTCTCTGCCTCCACCAGCCCCCTGGGCAGCGCAATCCATGGCTCCACCACCCTTTCAGTGAAGTAGCACCTCCTCCTTTCTCCCCTAAATCTTCCCCCCTCAAGCTTCCACCCATGCCCTCTAGTTGCCCTCTCCTTCCTTCCTTCGAAGCACCCTGACTGCTCCTCCCATATTTACTCCCTTCATGTACCTGAAGACCTCCATTATGTCCCCCCGGTCCCTTCTCTCTTCCAATATGTACATATTTAGCTCTTTGAACCTCTCCCCATAGGTCCTGTCCTATTTTAGGAAATACTCTTCAGAAGTTTTTTTAATGAGTACCAGTACTCACCCAACATTTGTAAAGACTCCATACACCAAAGAATAGTGCTTCATAACATAATTGGTGTTTCAAAAGGAACAATTTTTTGCTAGATTTATAGCACTTGTATGCATCCCACTTTTGTTTTACTCACTATGGCCCCATCCACACTGCACCGCTCAGACCCCGTAAAGGATAGAAACCGTTACAACTGGGGAGCAGTGCAGTATGTCCACACTGCCGTGGTGCCCATTATGGGACCGGCACGGCGTCCACGCGAGGAGCTGGACGACCATTACTGTGGCACCCGATCCCACAATGCAGCTCGTGCTGCACTAGGGGACCAGTGCCACGCGTCCACACTGTGCCCGGTAACGTTACCGATGCGTAACCGATTTCATAACAGTTGTTGAAACCACCTCATGTGTGTTTTCAACAACGGTTACGAGAACGCCTTCTGTAACATTACAGGTGTAAACGCAAACCGTTGCAGTAAAGGTATGGGCACTCTGTAACGTTACAGAGGGGTCATGTGGACAGGGCCTAAGTTTTAAAACTGGTGAGTAAATTCCTACCTGCCAACATTATTTGGAGCATTGTTGGCACCTGAAATTCTTATCTAGGGAAAAAAAAAAAAAATTTTTTTTTTTTTTTAATAAATGTACTCCTCAGTCCACTCTAGTAAGATATTTGTACACATCTGAATTTCGTTTTACTCACCTCACTTTCAAAATGAGGAGTACATGTACTCATCCCAAAAAATCTTATCTAGAGCCCTGGTTCTACCTAATAAATGGACTATCACCTTAGCCATGAAGCGGCTGGCAACTTGAACTTTCTTATGGGACAGTTGGTGAACTTTGCCAATTATTTTATTTTATCCCCCACTCCTGCTACATACTAGGTAAGAGCTAGAACAAAGTGATATTCCATATTTTGCTATTGTAACTGAATGAATCCTCTTGCATGAGGGAATAAAGCTGCAATGTCTTTTTATTAAATTAATAAAAAGAAAGTACCAAAAAAAAAAAAGAAAAGAAACTATCTTGGAGTCCCTCTTGAACAAAAACCACATTTCAAATACCTCGCGGTCACCTTAGACAGCTGTCTAGTCTATGCTAAACATATAGATAATGTAGCCAGGGCTGTCAACATCAACATCTGAGGCCGGGAGATCAGAGGGCTGTGGGTTCAGTTCCCACATCTGGCACTTGGGTTAATATCCCAGTACGGACACTGTAGTGCAGCATGAGAGGGGTGCTGCACTTCTGAGGTGCCGTCTTTCGGATGAGACGTTAAACCGAGGTCCCATCTGCCTGGATTGGTGGTAGTCCAGGTGGATGTTAAAGATCCCATGGCACTTATCGAAAAGAGTAGGGGAATTTCCCCGGTGTCCTGGCCAAATTTCCCTCATTCACTATAAATACCACCAACAGCTTAATCTGGTTCAAGGTCAGTTGGCATTCATCTGTATCCCCCTCCCCCGGGTCGTGCCTGAAAATAGGCAGGATTTGTCTAGTGCACTTACCCGGTCAACAAAAGCTAAATAAATAAATAAGATTGGTCTCCTACATAGACACTGCCATACTCCAGAAGCCCTCCGACTTGCTATATATAGTTCCATCATATCCACTGTAGACTATGGTCTTGTAATCTATGGAGCAGCCCCCATGTCTGTTGTACAGGATATCCATTGCTCTTAACAAGGCATGCCGACTACTCACGGGGTCAACACGTTTCACCCACACCTGCGATCTTTACACAGAGACTGGATGGCTACAGCTCTCCAGGAGGATCCAATACTAAATCTGTCCTTTTGCCAAAAAAGCACTTCTCGGCCTCCTGCTCCCAGGCACCGCAGATCTGCTAAGCCCCCATTGCAGTTCACAGCATACGCAAGGGTCGAACAGCCATCATCTCCATGTTCCTAGATGCCGGACAGCTCAGGGGCAAAAAAATCATTTGCCTATAGAGCACCTTACTGGGTTAATACTCTTCATAGTGATATAACTACCCTACATAAACTAGGACCATTCAAATTGAAGTTACGCCAACATCTCACGGGCAACAGTTCTTGTGACTGCTTCACCCGAGACTCCCATCTACTAGCATTCAATCTTTTCCTCGCAACTGGATAACCCTGTATCTCTGCTGTTACCACTATAATTCCGAGGCTACCCCCTTTTGCACTTTGACAAGGCCCCTGGCTACCCCCTGTTCACCTCACCCCCCCACCCTCCCTCACCAGCTTGACAAAGCTTATGGCTGCCACTTCCTACCTTTCTTACCCCTGCCCACTTAACCCCTGTTCCTACCCCAAACACAAGCTCGACAAGGCCTATGGCTGCCACTTCCTACCGTTCCTTCTTTCTCCCATCTTTATCCATCCCCCTCTCATCTATGCTTTCCTCCTATTAGAACAATAAAACTGCATATAGATACATATATATTTGCTCATTTTTATTTTACTGTTTTGGAAACATTGTACTTTTACCCCTTTGTATGTTTCGTCTCCCCTCACCACCGACATGGAACCTTTGTAAATGAGCTGTCGGTGCTCAAAGGTATTGTAATCCAAGAATGAATAAATAAAAAAAAAAAAAAATACATAAAAATCACCTTTTGGGACTGAGAAACGAAATGACAGTGACATGTTCATGAGGCGGGGTCCCAAGAACCCCATATTGAAAATCTGGGGCGAAAAGTCCCAAAAATGGCTGAGATATCAACCTAAGTTGAACCCCCATCGAGTCCCATTATATAGCGCTTACACGATTCCTCAGTTCTTAGTTCGGCTTTGAAAAGTGCAGATGTGTCCTGGTCCACAGAAGATCACTGCTCCCAACCTCCGAAGGTGGCACGGGTTGGGGGGTGCAGGGAGGTGGGTGTGCAGAGGGAGGGGTGGGGGAGGAGGGGACTGGGGAGACCATGCTGGACGGTTTTCTATTTTACAGTTTAACAAACAAATAAACAAAAAGATAAGACCCGGGGACCATTTTCTTTATATACAGGTTAAAAATACAAAAACACAAAAAACAACATTTTGGGCACACTGGGGTGGGCTCACACTGTGCCACAATTTTTTTTTGGGGAGAGACATGATGCTGATGAGGATCGGGCACCCCTGTTGGAAAGCGGGGGAGACATGATGCTGATGGGGATTTGGCACCTCGTCAGCAAAGAAATTGAGCTTGGAGGGTGGGCATCCTGGTGTCAGGAAAATTAAAGAAAAAAAAAATGTCTGTGCACACTGGGGTGGGCTCCCAGTGTGCCACAATGTGGCTGTGGGGGGGGGGGGTGTGAATACATGCCGACATAGTGATTAGGCACCCAGATGTTGGCTTTGCGGGATTGTGTGGCCGGTGGCAGGAGCCACCATTGTGGAAAGGTGTTCTGCAGCCGTTTTATTTATTGAAATGTTTCACCAGGAACGGCACACCATGCAACTGCTCATAACTCCGGCCATGCGCACTGTAATGTGCATGGCCGGAGTCTTCTCATCTGCCGCTGCAACGATGAAACTGCACCCGATTGCAGCGGCAGATTTGTTTCAACGCTTTGGCTCTCTTTGAAGTTTGCTGTCCTTGCCAGCATGCTCACTGATTGGTGGCTGAGGGACGCACCCACTAAATCATCCCCTGCATTGGCCACAACACTGACACACCTCTGAAATATGCTACTACCACAAGATGTTCCTTGCACATGTGTGCAAGCAAACATAAAAGTGAGGATCATTATAGTAACATGGTATTCACTGCCACTGGTGTTTGGGGACAAACTAAACTGCAGACCTGATGGCTAACAGGATGAGGAAAGTAGTGTGTGTGTTATTTTAGGAAGCAGGGAGTCAGCGATGGATGGAGCTATGTGCTGCTTACAAGCACAGTATTCTTTTTAACATTACCAGTTACCACTTTACTCTGCTAATGCCCTAAGAACTACACGTGGCTATGCTTCTTTTTGTAGACTGTAAACCGATGTCTGGCGGCACCATCCGGCATCTTTTGTTTTCAAATGTTAAACTGCCATGCTGGCCCACTCCTGCAATATCCATTGCTGCCCCTGTTTGGGGCTGAACTAAACTGCAGGCGTGATGGCTAACATTTTTTTATTTTATTTCATGAAGCACAGAGGCAGTAATGGTCAGAGATGAAGCTTGAACAAATTCTGCAACTTAGCCGCACCTGCAGAGGTCGAAATTGGCACTGGCCCGCTAGCCAAATGCTGGTAGATTTTGTATTGGGTAAAGTAAGATTTTCATTTAAGTAGCCCTGCAAGCTTGTACTGGAGAAGAAAACATTTCAGTATGTACACCAGCTATGCCAGTGGAAAAGTATTTGGGGCCAGTGGATTTTCCCCTTCACTAGCCCTGCTGGCTAGTGGCTACAGAACTTAAGAAAATACTGGAAAAAAAACACTTTCCTCAGACACTACATAAACTCTCAGTTAGTGCTTTCAGACGGTAACAATTTTTTTTAATGATTCAAAACAGCTACCCACAACTTCTGCTTTCTGTTGCTGGCAGCCACCATCTCATGAGCAGCAATGAGATTCCTGAGTTCACTGTATGCTCATATGTCTGACCTCCGCTCTTGGTTGGCAGGACATATTAGCATACAGTGAGCTCAGGAAGCTCTCTGCTACTCATGAAATGGTGGCTGCCAGCAATAGAAAGTGAAAGTTGAAGGCCACTGTTTAAAAATCACTAAAAATCAGTTAGAGGTACTTTTTCTTTTTTTTTTTTAAATATATAAACGCTACTGTCGGAAAACATTAATCAGACATTTTTGTAATGTCTGGGAAAGCTGTGCCTTTGCAAGTGTTCCCCTTTAATTTCGACCCCTGACCTAGTGTTGGAGTGCAGCAGAAGATCCCCCCCACTGTGCTGGACTTGATTCTGCCCAGACACTTACTCCATCCTCTAAAATTTAAAGGAGTCTAAATGATCAGCTGTAGCCTTTTGCAGCACTTTGAGAGTGACAGTCAGGAACAGCTGTGATGGTTCCCATTGTTCCCCCCTCACAATTAATGCACTGAGCCGAAAACAATGGGAGCCATCACAGACGTTTGCTATAAGCAGGATTCATTACAATGAGATTCGTTATAATGAGGGAGGACTGTATTGGAACTTAAATACTTTTAAATATTTGGCTGCATACTGACAACTGACTTTTTTTGTGTGTTGAGGATAAAACTTGCATAAAGAGAGAGCCTGAATCACTAATTGTCAAGTAGGTTCATTTTTTAGGCTGCATTTTAGTCCATCATAACCACAATCCTGAAGAGTGGTGACCCCGCCTCCGCCAGCAACTACCGACCTATCTTGATGCTACCTCTCTTCTCTAAGGCACTTGAAAAAAAAATGTGTCAGACCAGCTTACTGATTATCTGGCCAAAACATAATCTACTCTGCAACGAACAACACGGTTTCAGGACGGGTCACAGCACTACCACTGCCCTCCTTGAATTTACTTCATATATACATGAGGCCCTGGGGTTCATGGCAGGTGCTATCTATGTAGATCTGACAAAAGCATTCAACAGTCAGTCACGTGCTGCTTCTCAACTCCTTTCTTTATTGAATTTCACCCATGATGCCACAGCCTGGCTCAAAGACTCTCTCTCCGGCCGGATGCAACAGGTCAAAATTAATGCCACCCTCTCCTCCATTAGACCAGTACTAACTGGTGCCCCCACATGGGTCCATTCTCGGCCCACTGCTCTTCACCCTCTTCCTAAACTCCCTCCCTCAATCATGCAGTGGGAAGCTACTGCTATATGTGGATGACGCCGTAGTTCTCCGGAAACACCCCCAGCCAAACTCCCTCCAAACTGCCCGTCAGGGCTTTTTTAAAGAACTCGAATCCTGGTTTGCTGCGCATCACCTAGTACTCAACTACAACAAAATGAAATCCATGATCTTTGCCCACTGCCAAAGCCCTCATAAGAGTTCCCCCCCTTATCTCAAACTCGCTGGATTTCTGACTTGAGCAGGTCTCTTGCTTCAAATATCTGGGTGTCACAATGGACACTTCCCTCACCTACATCTCACACATTCAACACCTTTCTTCTGCTGTTAACACTAGGCTGGGGATTCTATACAGACATAAACATTGCCTACCCCCTACGCCTCACTGTATCAAGCTCAGTCCTATCCTTGGTGGACTACAGCATTGTTATGTATGGATCTGCAAACCAAACCACCCTACGCTGCATTAACTTAGCTCTCAATAAAGCCTGCCGTCTGGTCACTGGATGTGATAGATTAGATTAGTTTAGTTTAGTTTATTGTTCTAGGAATTACTACCTTTGAGCCAGAGGCACTTTTACAAAGGTTCCACGTCAATTAGGTACAGTACAAAAGGTTACATAGATAACACAACAATTTGTGTTGTGTCAAGAGCAAGAAAATATATACAAATACATATCAAATCACTTGTGCAAAAGGACATGAGATATCAATAATCACATTATTATTACAAGAAAGAGGTCATGCCAGATTAGGAGAAACAAATAGGGAAAAAGTCCAGAACAGAGAGGTTAAGTGAAAGGTGTGGGGAGCAGACAATAGCAGGAGAAAAGGTTTCCCAAACATGTCTTTGTCAAATAATGGAACAGGGTGGGTAGTGAGAAAATAGGAGGTTTAATCAGGGCAGTCACAGGAGCTGGAGGTAGCAAGGTGAGAGAAAAGCCTCGATTTGAAAATACCTAGAGAGGTGGAGGCAGTAATACGAGTGCTGAGGGCATTTAGCCAGCTGGGGGTACGACAGGCAAATAATCTTTGTCCCTGGGAAGTCCGGCATCGGGGGACTTGGAGAGGCTGGTGTTCTGATCTTCTGGTAAAACCGGTGCTAGCGCTCGGGCATAACAGGTCTTGGATACAGGGTAGAGTGAGGCCCAGAGTGGATTTTTTCGCCATCAGGCAGGTAAGGTACTTTATCTGGTTTGAGAGTTGCAACCAACCTGAGTCAACATAGAGTTCACATGTGTGGGTACGTCGATGTGCACCAGTGAGTAGCAGACAGGCCTTATTTAGGGATGTTGTAATGCGACTAAGTGCTGTAGTAGTGGCAGATCCGTATATAACTAGCCATAGTCAACGACTGTGATGATAGAAGATTGGATGGCAATCTCAGTGCAGAATGGGTAAGAAGCTGTCGGTCTCGATACAGAATCCTGCATGCTGATTAATAGTTTTGCTGTACTATCAATGTGAGTTGCAAAGGTTAGGCCTTGATCAAAGTTGATTCCAAGATATTTAAAACTGCACTTGTTCAAGGGTATTTCCCAGGTACGTTGAAATGGTGAGTCGGACTTGCCGTTTCTTGTTTTGTGGGTTAGAGAAGAGCATGGATTTAGTTTTTTTGTGGTTTAGAACCAGCTTATGTTCAAGGAACCACATCTCAACTCTGGAAAAAGCATGCTGAAGGTTGAGGCGTAAGAGGTTCGGATCTTTATGAGTGGCAAGAATCACGGCATCATCGGCATAGAGGATTAATTGTTCAGGGCAGGATTTTGGGAGGGAGTTTAGGAAAAGGCTGAAAAGGAGGGGGCCCAGGATGGATCCCTGGGGAACTCCTGAGCGAACTGGTTTTGAGTCTGAGAGAACTCCAGCTACTTTTACAGATTGAGAGCGCTGAGCAAGGTAATTTTTTACCCAGTCACCAGGACCCTGCGAGAGCCCTAGGGATAGAAGTTGTTTGATAAGTAGGCCATGGTGAACTGTATCAAATGCCTTGGTTAAGTCAATGTAGACTACTCCAGTTAGGTTTCCTTTGTCCATGGCATTGTGGATTGCTCCTGAGAATTCAAGTAGGGCAGTCGATGTGCTGTGCCCTTTCCTAAATCCATGCTGCTGAGTGCATAGGATGTTGTGCTTTTCCAGGTAGTCTGAAAGTTGGTCCGCCACCAAGCGGCCAAGGGCCTTAGAGAGGTGGTAGCATTAATATTGGGCGATAGTTACCAGGCAGTGACTTATCACCACTTTTGTGCACGGAGTGACAACTGCAGCCTTCCATTTCTAGGAATTGGCTGAGCAGAGGAGAGATTGAAAATTTTGTGAGGGGAGCAGTACTTCCTCCAGAGTCAGGGACAGAAGTTTAAGGTCAATAGTGTCGCTGCTTGCTCGGGACTTAGAAATGGCCTTCTTTACATTTATAGACTTCATGTGCCTTTACTAATTTGAAATGGAAGGGTGGTTTGGTTGGAGAGGCAGTAGTAGAAGTAGAAATTGGAGGGTCAGCATCAGTAAAGAAATCAGATGAGAGGACACCACTAAGGTCCGTGAAGGTATCATTTAGGGTGTTTGCAATGATCTCTGGGTCTAATGTAGTGGTTCCATCCACATTCATTATTGTAGGAGAGGATTTGGACTGCTGACCCATGATATTCTTTATGTTGTCCCAGAAGGATTTCCCTTCACCCCAGGAGTTGGAGAGGCATTCTTGAAATAGGAGCTCTTCATCAAGCGGATCTGTTTAGTACAGTGGTTGCGAGCCTGTTTATACTTTTGAATGTCCGACAGTGTGCCAGTAGCTCTTGCAGTGGCCCAGAGGTGATCCTACTTTTGAGTTGTGCCAATAGCTTTCTGTGAGCAGGGATTTGTGAGTGCTTTGATTTTGCGCTTTTTACTGGTGCATAGGTGTCACAGGCAGTGTTGAAAGTAGTAATAAAGTAATCAAGGGCTAGGTCAACATCTTGAGTTTTGTAAATCAAGGACCAGTCTATCTGCCTAAGACAGGTCTTGAGATGAGTAAGGTTGCCATAAGGTAGGACTCTGCTATAGATGGTTTTGGAGGCAGCTTACTAAACTTATTTGTCCAGGTACATATTATTGAGAGTGATCACTGAGCGAAGTCAGGAGAACACTTACATTAGTTATAATGGTAGGGTGGCTGGTAAGGATCCAGTCAATGAGGGTGCTGGTCCCTGATTTGTAGTTTTTCCTGGTAGGGGAGTTTACCACTTGTGTTAAATTTGCTGCTAGGATGGCATCTTTGTTTGACTCTGCATCAGGAGCAAGCCAATTTATATTAAAGTCCCCAAGGAGAAGGAGTTCGATGTCAGAAGGTTGTGTACTTACGAACTCGAGGACAGCCTGTAGGCCGGAATCAGGATCTTTTGGTAGGATATAGGCAGCAGCAATCGTGAGGACTTTGTTTTGGGCACCAAGTAGTATCTTGATAGGGAGGAGTTGCACTGAGGTTTCTGTGGTGGGATAAGAACCAGGGAGACAGGTGAGGTAGTCCTTTATGTAGATTGCACATCCACCACCCCTTTTTGAGGTCCTATCCAGCCTGAATTAACCCACATATGCGAGTTCTACAAGCTTGTGGACTGGCTAACCTTCGAAGGTAGGCTTAAGTATCACACTTGCCTCCTTGCCAAAAAAGTACTCCTGAATCTAGCACCTAAAGGCCCCCAACCCCTTATCCAGTCAGTCCCATACAGAAGGGCCCCACAATGCCATGCCAGTACCTCTCTCACTGTCCCCCACTGTAGGACCTCTCTAGGGCAAAGGTCCTTCCGGTATCGTGCTCCCCTCTGGCTTAACAGCCTACCATCCTCCATCTCCCAGGCCCCCAGTCTTGGCCTTTTTAAGACTGGACTCAAGAACCTCCTCAACTCCGCTGCTTGTGGCTGTTATTGATACTCCTCCCCACCCCGAATCTCGAAAGGAGGACTGCTGTAAACAGCACTAGCGCTAGTGCAGAATGATATCCCGGTGCAGTAATGACAAAATGTTTTTGCTTTACCAATGACTACATACTGTTTATAAACCCTGACTCGGGGCTCTGTTAATGACCCTTCGAAACTGTAACCTGCAGTATCTCACAACTATTGACCTAGGGTCTTCTCCAAGATCCTGGATGCTGTTACCCTACAATGTAAATAATGTATATACCCCTGAGCTGTATGATTTATGTATAGTTTCTGTCTAATGTAATTGTTTTAACCTTTCTTGTACTGACGTGGAGCCTTTGCAAAGGAGTCTATGACTCAAAGGATTGTAATTCAGATTTCTCTTCAATAAACAGTGTTTAGGGATCCATTCAGGCTTATTAATCTACTTAAATGATAAACTGTTATTTTTTCTGTACAGTAAACAGTGTTATTTCTGTGCAGACTTAAGTCTCAGTGAATCAGGAAAACACTCGGTGACTTGCCAGACTAAAATAAAGTCTATAAAACAATAAACAACTGCTACATGATGATGCAAAGAGGATCACTGAGACATACAATAATTGTTACTTAAAAATGTTATTAAATCACTTTTGCGGCCTACATTTTTCGTAAATGGAGGTCGGTGGGTCAACTGACCCATCAAACTTCATTTCTAAAATGATTACTGTTAATGCCCGACACAGCCATGCACTGGAGGGGGTTAATGCACTTATAAAATGAGTAAACAGAAATTAGAAAAAAAAATGTTTTTCTTTATTATTTATTTAGCTTTTGTTGACCAGGTAGGTAAACTAGACAAATTATATGCCTATTTTCAGGTACAACCCGAGAGAGTACAATGAAAATACAGGTTCAAACAGGGAACATACCAGAAAGTAGTGCAATGTACAGAGTCACAGGAACCAGGTGAACATAGATAGTCTACATACATATACATATATATACACACATATATATATATATATATATGTATACACACATATATATATATATATATATATATATACACACATATATATATATATATATATATGTATACACATATATATATATATATATATATACACACATATATATATATATATATATATATATATATATATATATATATATATATATATATATACACATATATATATATATATATATATATATATATATATATATATATATATATATATATATACATATCATATATATATATATATATATGTATACATATATATACATACATATACACACACACACAATATACACACACACACACACAGTGTGTGTATGTATGTATATATGTATATATATATATATATATATATATATATATATATATATATATATATATATATATATACACACATACATACATACATACATACACACATACACACATACATAATTAAACCTAGTCATACAATGGAAAGACCAGTGATAATTAATAAATTACAATGCATGAGTGACTCTTAATCAAAGTCACATAAGACAATTCCTGAACAAATAAATAAGCAAATCTCATATATCTCAAGAGTAAAAAAGAACAGTAGGCAGCATAGTAAGAACCAACATGACAGAACCCATGGCTAAGTGAGCCCATGTAAGAGACAGGAGACTGGCTATGGTGGCTTGGGACACCCACATATGGAGGCCAGCTTCAAGTGGCCCCACAGGGAATTCTGAAGTCACAAGTGGGAGGGGGAGAAGCAAACATGGGCAAGAAGGGAGTTCCATAGCCTCGGAGCACACGTAGCGAAATCCCTGTCCCCCATTAGGGTACGAGTATGAGGAACTTTGAGCATCCCAAGACCATGGGACCTAAGGGAGGAGGAGGAGGAGGAGGAGGAGGAGGAGGAGGAGTCAGCAGGTTTGAGGAGCTGTGCCAGCCCCAGAGGGGTGCCGGTTCTGATCACCTTGCCCATGAAGCAACCCAACCCAAAGTTCATGTGATTGGTCGGGGAAAGCCAGCCAAGTCTGTCATACAATTCACAATAATGGGTGCGGCGAGGGGCAGCCAAGGCAAAGTGACAGATGTTGTTGTAGGACGTATTCCACCGAGTAAGGTGGTCCTTGGAGGTGCGGGCGAACAGGAGAAAGCCACAGCAGAGGGAAGGAAGAAGCACACCTCTGGCCAACGCCAAATGAGCAGCAGACAGATTTTTCTTCGCCCTGTAGGCAAGACCCTGTTTACAGCTGACGGCTCTGCAGACATTTAGGAAATGACACCTCAAGTCAAGTCAAGTTGGGGGTCAAGCATCACCCCAAGTTATTTGATGGAGACTGTGGTTAGGAGGGGTGCACCGTCCATGCCACTGACACAGAGGGGCAGGGGAGGCGTTGATCTTGGCAGAGTTTTTTTTTTTTTTTTAGGTTAAGGACCAGCCTGTGAGACGCTACCCAGGACTGAATATTCTTAAAGTCCTCACTCAGCCGAAGGTTGAGGACCACAATGTCCCGGGAATGTGTAAGGATGACCAGATCATCTGCATAAATACTGCTGAAAACTAAAGAAATTTAGTACATAGTCATTCACTTGGCTCTAGCCACAAGTGGTTACCAGGGCACAGCTGGGGCACAACAGATGGCAGCCAGGGCACCGATATATTGTTACTATGGGGGATGCTCTGCACCAACTGGGGCACAGCCATTTTTTTTTTTTTTTTTTTTTACCAGGGCACGTGCCCTGGCGGGCCCTGGTGTAGAGCCGCCACTGCATCTATGTGCTATGCTCTCGAGGTTTACAATGATGTGGCAGCCTCTCAAAGTGTTTACAGTGTGGTTATTAACCAAAGACCATACATTATCCTCTTGTATTCTGCTTGATTTCAGTTAGTAATAAGGGCCCACCATACGTTCTAACACTTTTTGAAAACTAGTTGTGCCAATTTGAAATAGGAGATTTTTCCTGTAATTATAGGAGCTGATGCACAGAGGCTGTGGAGGATGTAATGGATTCGAAATGTTAAATTCCTTAGCAGCTCACAATTTATTTAGTTCCCCTTATCTGGTTTGTCTCCCCCCCCCCCCCCACTCTAGAGTTATGGCGATCACATATTCATCGGTCTAGTCCCAAAATGTCAAAGGACTTAACAGTCCTTTTAAACAGTCCAAGGTCCTGTCTGCTATTAAAAAACTTCATCCCACTTTTGTCATGCTTCAGGAGACACACCTCTAGCAGGAGCACCAGAAATTACACAAGTCTGGGTTTTCTTTAATTGTGGCTTCTTCATATAAATGGTGGAACTGCCACGGGAAGCACCAAAGGGCGGCCATCCTTGTTCTAACACAAACACCTTTCCTAAGTACGTCTACCTACGTTGACCTGCAGGGTTGCTTGGCAATGGTAACCAGACAATTTCTGGGGTCAGAGATTATCTTAGCTAGCTTATATGTCCTACCTGGGGTGGATACCCTGGCAGGCCAGTCCCTCCTTAATACCATTCAACACCACAAGAGCCTCCTTCTGATGAGAGGGGACTATAACATGATTTTTGACCGATTAGACACTACCAGCCCATCCCCACCAAGGAGTCCTGCACGCAGAAACGGGCTTGCTCTATCATCAGAGAAAGAGGCTGGACAGATGTCTGGCTGTTCCTCCACCCTACACAGTGTCAGTTTACTCACTGCTCAGGCCTTCAAAAGATTTATACCCACACCAATTTGTTTCCCATCTGCGGGGCATACTGGTTTGGTTCACTCCTGTGAAATTAAACCTATTTATGTGTCTAACCATGCCCTTCTTTTACGCACCCAGAAGGGGATTGGATCATCTCGAAGCACCAGGCTGTGGTGCCTTAATAATTCCCTTTAATATCTCAGAATATGAGGAATTCATTAAAACCAAGGTTGAATAAATTCTCTCAAGAGCCATTCTGTGGGATACTCTAAAACACTGTCGGGGGGGGGGGGGCTTATTAGTTATGCTTCTCGCTTTAAAAATCAAAAGAGAAGAAAGATTTCTGAATCTGCAGGCTAAACTGTCAGAATGTCAGCACCCACATGCTCTGGGGGATACAACCCAAGGTCCTCAAGTCACTAAATTACAAAAAGGATTGCAGGACCTCCTAAATGCTAACATAAATGGCTCTTCGTTACCTGAAACAAATGTTTTATAAGGGGGGAGAGAGGGCTTCTAACATACTGGCTTTCAGACTCTGTCAACAGGTACTGCAGGGAGCGGTGACACAAGTCCATGACCTTCGGACAGGGACGCATGGTCTCCACCCCAACCAGATCCTATTGGCCTTTTGCCATATTATCAGAATCTACAGCATATGGCCCCATCCATTCATTACCACCCTCAGATTATTGGAACTACCTCCTCCCTTTACAGCTCCTTAAACTTCCCTCTGGGTTGGCCCAAACATTGACCATACCCATTTCTAC
Source organism: Neoceratodus forsteri (assembly GCA_016271365.2). Lineage (NCBI taxonomy): Eukaryota > Metazoa > Chordata > Ceratodontiformes > Ceratodontidae > Neoceratodus > Neoceratodus forsteri. The sequence continues at coordinate 806,931,999 of CM057451.1, read as the reverse complement.
AGGAGAATTTACAGCTGCGATTAAAAATCTGAAAAACAGGGAAGAGCCTTGGCCTGGATGGATACACCAGAGAATTTTATAAACTTTTCTGCCCTGCCCCGATACCTCCCTTACTCCAGATATGTCGGGAAATTCAGGAGGGGTTTCCTATTACTGGAGTTACCAGATTCTGGGACACCAAAAAGAGGACACTGTTTTAGGACTAAGCAATCTTTATTATTTGTATCATTTTTTTTTTTTTGTAGTCCCAATAAAAAAAAAAAAAAAAAAAAAGCCAGTACACAGTAAGTAAATTTTAAGCCAACGTAGACAGGCGCACGCACACACACCAGCTAGCCCAGTACCTAGTGGTTGATAGGTCCTTATCCTGATCATACTTGGGGTGGATGGATGTCAAATGTATTGTTAGTTATTTAACTTAATTGATTTAGTATAACAACTTTTTTCAGGCTTAGCATCAGCAGTCTGCCAGACTCCTGCTGTTTTTGTAGTTGCAGTTGGTGCTGTTGTGGGCTGCCGCAGTTCAGTAACAACACTGTAAAACTTCAGTGTTCTGCTCAGAATCAGTTCACAAATTAATGCAGTGGCAGCCACACAGACCAGACTGAGCAGTTTAAATTTATTTTTGACAGATTACACTGGCTTAGGCTATGCGCTTCCAGAGGGATTGGTGGATCATGACAAGCCAGCAGCCATCTTCACCTTCCTTTGCTCCACAGGCTGCAGCAGCTGCAAATAATCCTAGGCTCTAAGGAGACGGATAGGGACCACTCTTGTCTTAGGCTGGGTCAGGAGGATGGAGCACAGTACTGACAGGCTGCAGGCAGTCACTGTTTGATCACTGATTGTTCCTCCCTCCTGGCCTCAATGAACTGATACACCAATAAATTAAACCGAACCACACAGTTGCTATAAATTACATTGCTGACTGTAGAGCTGAGAGCTGAAGAATAAGTATTCACTGTGACACCGTCAGTGTGTGGATGGATGTGGACGTGGACCAGTCCTTGACAGAACCTCCTCTCTTCCTCTGCAGCAGCAGGCTAACCGAGTCAGCGAGCCTGGACTCCGGAGTCCCTGGGCAGCAAGTTGTTGGTTGACAGTTTCTGCCACACTTTTCCAGCTCTAGGACAGGTCAGGCAGGAGTGGACCAGATGATGTTTTATGCTATATAGCCAGCAGTGTGATTCACAGTCCTCCCGATCGGTCGACCACCCTTCGTCACAGGCGGCTCATCACTCACAGCAGCTAGCTTACAGCTGCTCACAGTACAGCTAGGCTCAGAAGGGGTCTCTCACTGTCTCAGGATCGGATTTGGGATGGACGGCTGGCTGGGACAACAAGATAAAGAAGGGATAAAACTCTTTAGACCACCACCACATTCTACCGTGTTCTGTAGCCAGCACAGCTCAGCAGTCATATCCCGCATGCGGGTGACGGCTAAGAGGGACTGTCATGCACAGATAAGCAAGGGGGTTGGACTTGGACCACCATGCATGACAGAAAGAACCAACTTTTTTTTTTTTTCCGGCCACAGTGGATTTGGTTGCCATGGCAACAAACAGACATCGTCAGTGCCCAAAGCCTGGACAAAAGAGCACTGCAGTGAAAATCTGCCTGGACAAAAATTTGCAGCTGTAAAAGAGGATATCTCCAGGTAAAAGAGGACGCCGGTAACCCTACTTATTCCCCCATCATGGAACCAAGGCCACTATCGCCGTTATTCCTAAACCTAATAAGGATAAAACCCAATGCCCCTGTTATCATCCTATTTCAGTTTTAAAAATATTGATTATAAACTTTTCACTTCTATCCTGGCAAAGAATCCAAAGATACTAGCGCATCCCCCCCCCCCCCACACACTGCATAACACATTTAAACTTTCCACTGCCAAAATTGGCTACATTTAGTTCACGCTCCATGTGAGGAGTGGGTCCTCTTCGTTTCAGACTGGAATTCCAATTTGAGTAAGCTAAATCACCATCATCAAGGTGGGACACTTCGATTTAATCCCTATTAGTGGATCAGTACCAATACTGCCAGGTAACATACTATTTACAATGTGCACTAATGAAATCTAGATTTAGTAGTTGCTGTATTGGTCCTTGCAAGAATAGATCCAGAAGCAAATGATTTGATGCCTTTTGATGGACCAACATAGATGTAACAACAAGAACAAAGTGCTCTAGCTTTCGGACCAACCAGTCCTTCTTCAGAAGCTAATGGCAGTTGTTTAGAAAATACAATACTTATAACAGCTAGATCATGCAGAAAAAAAAAACAGAAAAAATCCTCATTGGTTTAAAATACTCATTTAAAAAATACAGAAGATGATGTCAGAGAAGTTTAACAGTACCATACTGCCTTCAGCCAGAAGGGTCCCCCGGGTCAAAGGTGCTTGGTGGAACACACATACAAAGAATCCTACTGCATATAAATTTAATTGACATAAGATAACACTGCTGAAGCAGATGACTCTTAAGGCGCTTTTACACACAGGTTTGTAAAACGAAATAAATGTTATCTGTGTGGCTCCGATATACTCTGTTGCGTTCGGGTTTCCTTTTATACCCCTGCGAGTATTCCGGCTAATCCTGCCTCCATTTGTTTCGGCTCCCCCAGAGTTTGCTGCTCTAATGGCAGTTTCTGCAGTGGTACCGGAATGGCTGTTTTACACAGCCAGATCAAAACAAAACACGTTTGTGCAAACCACAAGAAGCAGAGATTGCGGTTTGGACAAACGTTCACCAAGGGAACAAAACAAATGCTTTTTACACACAAGGGATGTAACGAAATACTGTTTCCTTAACAGTTATTCCATTACATAGACCTGTGTGTAAAAGCGCCAGCTGAGTGTCACAGTTTGTATAAGGATGTGATTACTGAAAGGCAACCCCCACCCAGATTAAAGACAAACTAAGATTGTCTTAGGGCTCCAAGAAGTTTCAATGAAACATAGAAACATAGACTTTGACGGCAGATAAGGACCGCTAGGCCCATCTAGTCTGCCCATTTCCCTACCTACAGGATAGGCCATAAATCCTAGTTAACCAACAGCCTATTTCTTCCTATCCCCCACAAGAATTGCCTTATGTCTGTCCCATGCATTCTTGAATTCTCCCACAGTTTTAGACCCCACGACCTCCTCAGGAAGGCTGTTTCATGCATCCACTACCCTCTCTGTGAAATAATACTTCCTTACATTGCCCCTGAACCGCCCTCCTATCTTTAAATTGTGTCCCCTTGTTCTTGCAAGTCTCTTTTTCTGAAAGATGCTACCCTCTTGGACTTTGTTGATTCTGCTGAGGTACTTAAAAGTTTCTATCATGTCCCCCCTCTCCCTTCTTTCCTCAAGGGTATACATATTAAGCTCCTTTAGTCTCTCCTCATACGGCTTCTCTTGCAGACCCTGCACCATTTTAGTTGCCCTCCTCTGGACTGACTCTATCCTGTCTATGTCCTTGCGGAGATGGGGTCTCCAGAACGGGACACAGTACTCCAGATGGGGTCTCACCAACTGTCTGTACAGAGGGATAACAACTTCCTGTTTTCTGATGATGATGCCTCTCCCTATACATCCCAGTATAACTACTTTATATATTACAGAGTTACTTGTTAGGATGCTTGTGGGAGTGGCAGCATTCTGATGTCATGTTTTATGAAGTCTGATATTTGTTTATTCTGTTTGGGTTCTGGTCTGTTTTGTGTAATACTGAAAAACTTTTAATTAAAAGAAATAAGAAAAAAGAAATGTTAAGTTGACTTACTGAGTGACAAAAAACATGGTTACTAAATGTTTTCATTTTGAGGACTCATCAGGCACATTGGTTGTCAACATGTGCCAAGACTGCTGCTGGGTAAAACAACTCAGTTTGGTAACAAAGTGTGCAGATACTAGGGATTAACAGTGCTCATTGTAAAAATTAAATTCAATTGGTGAATTGACCCTCAGACCTCCAAAAAGGTGGGCCACTCAAGTGATTTAATAACATTTTTAAATAACAATTACTGCGCGTCTCAGTGATCTGCTTTGCATCATCATGTAGCAATAATTTATTTTTTAAACTCTGTTTTAGTCTGTCAAGTCACCAAGTGCTTACCGATTCACTGAGGCTTAACAGATGGCACAAAAATGACAGGGGTTACTGGACAGAGAAAAACAACATGTTATTTTTTAAATAGACTAGTAAGCCCAAATGACTTACTAAAACACTTTGGTGACTTGATGGACTAAAAAGCCTAAAAAAAAAAAAAAAAAAATATGAACCAACTCGACAGACAGTGATGCAGGCTCCCTCTTTATACAAGTATTATCCTACAAAAAAAAACAACAAAAAAAAAACCTGCCTGTCTAGGCACTAAAGAACATCACTATCAGTGTGCAGCCAAATGTTTAACAGTATTTAGGTTCAAATAACTTCTTTTGGTGCGGCATAGCTCTGTCAGTCACCCGCCCCTTGCAGCTCACACTCCCGTGCAGCAGTGATCACATATGGCACTGACCTGCCCTTCTGCCAGCTAGCATTTGTGACATGCCTTACTTGTTCAGGTGCTGTTGTCCTCCAGATCTGGTAGCTGCCACAAAATCAGTTCCTCCTTTGAGTATGCCACCCAATGCAGAGACTGCAATCCTGTGAAGCACAGATGGCGATCACACTCCTGCCCAAAGTTCATTACCAAATCACTCACTGCTCAGGTGATGTCCTTCAACCAATTAAGTTAACAGATTTTTCTAACCACTTTATAAAATAACACCTTTGACTATTTTATGAATCTTATAGTGTAATAATCACACACAGTGTGCGATTAGTTCTGTAATAACCTCACTTCCTGGGTGGCTGAAGTAACAACACCCTCCTCGGTCATCTGGTTATTACAATACTGCCGCACACCTGACCATGGATTATTCCATACTTAAAAAACTCTTGTAATAAGTCAATCATTCTCCTAACAGGGCCACTGCACTTTCATGGGCAGGTCTAGGTCTACTGTATGTATGAGGTGGCATCAAGGTTTTAGTCATTTGGTTAAACTGGTTTGGTGACAATTAGCTGAAGAGCTACATGGTTTTAAATTCCAGATGAAATACGTCAATATGCATGTCTTATGCTCTAACCCTTCATACTGTATTTACACACAGACAGCTGTGATCATGTTGCAAAATTTGCTCCAGCTTCTAGTTTACTGCTGCACCCCCCCCCCCCCCCCCCAGCAGGATGTGACCTGTTTGAAGAGACAAAGAGACAATGAACTAAGGAAGGATCCCCCCCACCAAGTGGCACAAACATTGGAGATGCTTGACTATCCTCACATATCACACACCTGATCAATGTGAAAAAACTGTTTCTAACTCGGGGACAAGAGACTAATGCTTTTAAATGTTATCAGGCCCCTGTAGTTTTTGAGCATTTGTGAATGGGTTTAACTATCCTTCTACTTCATGTGTTAATGACTTGTTGCAACACAAACTATATTGCTACTGCCACAGGGCACACTTGTTATGGTGATACTTCTACTGCAATGGGTTCAGGGCTTGCATTAAATTTCACAGTCCTATGATGTTTGCACAGTGCTTTCCAACACAGGATTGAAGTATTCTATTGTATTACTTATTTGAAACATCTTTAACCAGGAAAACATCAACAGGATGCATCATCCTGTTTGCTGGAGGTCTTGGGAGGCAACAGTGGATGGATTCAAACATTACGGACACATAGGCAGGAAAAACAATTCTATAAATCACATACTGAATTGTGCATAAACAAAATTAAAGGAATGGACTTAAGAATGCAGCAGCCTTATTTTTTGTTTTATAGTGATGTTTTGGGGGGAAAAAAAAACAAACATTTGGCTTCAATTTCAAATGGCACTGCCTCTCCAATCTTATACACAAGAACCAAAGTATCACTTAATTTAACAAAAGTATGCAGCCACTGTCCCATCTGTGCAGTGGTATGGCTACCACTGCTGACTCCTATGGGAGTAAGACCAGGTCATCGGGCCTGGCCAGGGTAAGGAGGATCGAGTGTCCCAGAAGATGCTCTCTCCTTTGGAGGGTGAATGAGAGACCATTCCCAGTGCTTGGGATGCCCAGGAGATGCAAGCCTGGTGAGAATGGCAGCGGAAGGGGAGATGCAGGGGCCTTGTGGTGCACACACACCTGCTGCATGCTTGCCTGCACTTTCCCAGCCCAGCATCTTGGAAAGAACCATCAAGAAACATCCTCCGGCATGGCAGAAGGACACTGGTAAACCCAGGCACCACACCATCCATCCACCCTGCACAAAAGCTTCACTGCCACTGACTATGTAGATTCTAACTGGGGTGCCCACCTCCCCAGCCCTACTTCAGGCAGGTTACCCCACAATAAGAGTAAGTGGGGCTTTCTGGGTTTCTTGATCGATGGTGAAGCTGGTGGTAGCCAAGGCTATAACAGTTCGGTTTATGGGCGGGGACAAAATGAAATATATACAGATAACTTCCAGCAGGGTCCTTCCCTCCTTCACCCCCTGCTCCACCCCATGTAGAAAAGTCTACCTTATTTCATCAGGATTCAGTTAGCATTCATCTGATGAGGGACTGGGTGTTATCCTGCAATGCTGGCCTGGATCCCCCCACTAACAGATGCGTTTCTCCCTCCCACTGCCTCACTACAGTAATGTGCACCTACCCACTGACACTGGCAGTGAGGACCTCCATGTGTGGGTGCTCTCCCTTTGTTTTCAGAAATGTAATGTTTTATTTGTTCAAGCATGTTCCCCACAGATATGTTGTTTAGCACATGGATGACCTGGGTATGGTGGAAGAACAGTGGGCACAGCTAAAAGGGAGCAAAGTAAAGGCAATAAACCTCTGCGTCAAACAAGTGACTGAAAGTAAGGGACTGCTATGGTTCCCAAAGAGGTGACTGAAAAGGTAAAGGCCAACAGGGTAGCATTCAGAGATATAAAGAGATGTAGAGGGAGGAGGAAAGAAAGAGAGGTGTACGAGGAGAAACAGAGAAGATGCCGGGAAAACATTAAGGAGCATGAAGCCACAAACATGAAGACTGAATAGCCCAAGCAGTAACAAAAAGGGGACAAGATATTTTTCAGGTTTGTAAGTAAATAGAGGAAGATCAGGCGAGGGATTGTAAGGTTAAAAAAGGATGTGGGGCACAGTGCAGAGGGGGATCAGTATAAGGCAGACATCCTAAACAAAGATTTGTGTCCAGTTTTCACAGTGGAAAGAGTAGGGGAGGGGCCACAAAAAAGTAATTGGAGCTCTGAAGGAGAGAGGTGGACACTAGTCCTTTTTCAAAGGAGAGTCCTAAAAGGATCTGAAATCTGAAGTTTAATCTGAAAAAAGGGACAAAGGAATGAGACCAGAAGGAATACATCCTAGGGTACTGAGGGAGCTCAGGGACTGGTAGGTATTGGCTGCACCTCTGACAGACCTATTTAACATCTCCCTTGAAACAGAAGTGGTTCCAGGGGATGCAGAAAGAAACCGGGGGGTAATAATCACCAGTGACGTAAAGGTGTCCAAGCAGTATGACAAGGCAGTTGAGAGAGCTGCTGCGACACTAGGGTGCATAGGGAGCAGTATCACCAGCAGAAGGAGGGAGGTGGTGCTGCTGGGGTGCCTTGGGATAGGTATGACCAGCAGAAGGAGGGAGAGTGGGAGGTGGTGCTGCCTTTGCATAGATCGCTGTTAAGACCTCACTAAAAATAATGGATAAAGTTCTGCAGGCCACATCTCTAGATGAACAAAGAGAGGAGGTGGTCCAGAGGAAGGCAACTAAAATAATGCGGGGTCTGCAACAAAAGCCCTACGAGGAGTGACTAAAGAAACTTAATATATACATCCTAGAAGAGAGGAGGAATGGGGGCAAGGCAAGGCAAATTTTATTTATCTGGCGCCCAATCCCTGAGGCTCTGGGCACCTTACAATAAAAGGTAGGGTAAGTACAGCATGACATACAATAAAACTCGTATAAATTCATAAATAGATCTCAGCATAACTAAAATAATAAAATTAGTACAGGTTAGTCACCCTCGTCAGGGAATGGCAAGCGAAAAAAATTGTCCTTTAGCCCCTTTTTAAACAGCTCGACAGTTGGGGCCTCCCTGATAATAGCTGGTAAACTGTTCCACAGGGTTGGCCCGGAGACAGTGAATGCAAGGTCACCCAATATTTTTAACCTGACCCTGGAAATATCAAGGAGGCACAGAGTCGCAAAGCAGAGGGAACGGCCTAGGAGACAGGTGTTAGATCAGCCAGATAGCCAGGGCCCAGTCCGTATACAGCTTTATAGGCGAGCAAGCCCACCTTGAAGAGGATCCTCCACCTTACAGTCAGCCAGACCAGACTCCGCAGGACTGAGGCCACATAACTGGACCATGACAGGCCAGTCAGCTACCTAGCCTCTGCATTCTGCAACAGCCGCAGTCGGCAGAGGGTCCCTCCAGTGATGTCGAAGAAAAGAGCACTGCAGTAATCCAGCCTCGAAGTCACAAAGGCGTGCACCAGTGACGGCAGATCTTCAGGCAGAACTAGGGGCTTAATCCTGGCATGGTTCCTCAAGTGGTAGAAACCACTTTTGATCACAGATGACACCTGAGCTTCAAGTGTCAATCTGCTATCCAGAACAACGCCAAGATCTCACACCCTAGGGGAGGCATTCAATGGTGTGGGTTCCAGGGAGGAATATGATACACCTTTAAATACCTCACAGGAGTAAGTAAGGTATGGAGGAAAGTAAAGTATTTTTCACAAAAAAGGTGCACGAGAATAAAGGGACATGCTATGAACATGGGCGTAGATTAAGGAAAGATGTGGAGGAAGTACTTACAGAATAAGTGGTGGATTCCTGGAACAGCCTACCAGCTAAAGTGGTGGGGGCAAAAACAGTGGGTGGGTTCAAGAATGCATGGGACAAGCATAAGAGAATCTTAGTGGAAAAGAAACAGGAGAGGGAGAAAGAGCCTGAGATAAGTAGGGTCTACGGTGATGCTGTAAGTAGGAAAAAACAGGCATATTGGGTGGGCTAAGTGGGCCTTATCTGTCGACAAATTCTATGTTTCTATGTTAATGGCTGTCACGAAAGTATGATTGATGTCTATTTTATATCTATGCAGGACACCACTGAAAATGAACTTTGAATTATGCATGCATTTCTCTGGTGTACAAACTCAAGAGCTTTGTAATGGATCTATACTGCATGTACTGTCCTACTAATCAAAGAAATTAAAACAATGAAAATTATCTGTGGTTCTGTGGCTGTTTTCTCAACAAAATTACTACTACTTACTGGGGAGGGGGATTTTGGACACAGGAAGCACTCAAGCCACAGGAAGATGGTATCTCCCAAGCATCTAGGGCCCAAACCAGAATGTTCCTTGCCACTCTGCTCAGGTGATGGAAATTAGGCTAAAACACAGACATGGGTCTCCCACATGGGAAGCACAGGCGACTCCACAGGTGCCACCAAGCTGGGTCACACACAGTACATATTATTGTAAAACCACTGCTTATGCTATGGAACTGTTCACCACGCTACTAAACAGATTTACCGCTTATGGTGCCTTCAATGCCATGAGTCTCTGTGGGAAAACTCTGAGGGCATCTAATGCCACACCAAGGTTTCCACGGGCATAACAAGAACACTAGCTCACCACTCCCCCACTCCACTCCCCGTCCCTGAGCTGAATGGCCCATGGGAAGGAATCACACTCCATGATACTCTCCACCTGTTTAGGCCGAGTGCAGCGCATTCACGGTGTGCGGCAAGTGAAACCAGACCCAATGAGAAAAAACAAAATATTCTCTCATTCCTTTGTAATGGAATCCTCGTGCACTGCGGTATAAGTGAGCCACAAGGTTTTATCACCATAGTTCGTATCTGTAGCTAAGGCAAAATGTGTCTTACAAATGCCACTTGCCTAGTTGCCACATCTGCAGCTAAGGCAAGAAAGTGTCCTGAAATGCTACTTGCCTAGCTGCAACAGTGAACACCTTTTCAGTGAAACTGTGACCATGCTCAGAAAACAGAGGCAGTGTGATCCAATAGTTACTAGAGCACTGTATCAGAAGATCAGTTTCAAACCAAACTACAGCACAAAGTCACATAGCATCCCAATTCTTCAATCAATCCAGCTGTGTAGATATTTAAGAATTGATCTAACAGCCTCCTCGAATATTTTGTCTCTACTGATCCCCACCCCACCTGATCAGACACTAACCACTATTCCTTCTTTAACCCCAAGTGTCACAGGTCACCTGGGAAAGGAGGTTTCTCTTGGAGGGGCCCCTTTATGAGAACTCCGCCCTACCTTTCCATCAAACATCCTCCTCACATTGGTCACTTAAAGGAGAACTACAGTCAAAATAAAAATAAAAATGTTGTGCAGTGTTTTGATTCATATGTGGTCCCAGTGCAGTCCCTTCCTTTGTTTGCGGTTAGGATTTGTTGTTTTATGGTCCTTGAGAATGTTCATGACTGTATTTATAAATGCCTTTCTTTTTTTCCACTATGCCTCATGTTCCATGTGACAGTAATACACTGGAAACCACTGATGCAGTGAGTGCAGACTTAAGGCTAGTTTACACAACCACATTCACACCACAGCAACCTGAGTACTCAGACTGCAATGATGCAAATGCGGCCATGTGGACACTTAAAATCATGGTAAATTGGTCCCAGAACCTCTCCCTAAGTAACCACAAATCTGGGGATGCATTCTGATGCAGATGGTGCAGGCAGCTGTGTTGACTGACTGCACCACTCACTTGGAGATAAGAGGGTACCTCCCAGCATCCCCCAATGCCAGGTAGTCAACTGCCCCTGAACATGCAGCTCCTCTCCAGTGCATCTTGCATCAGGGTTGAGAGGGGGCCAAGTAAACAGATAAAGCAATTTGCACAGGAGACCAGGAGAGTACTGAAAATGGACCACAACACAAGATGACCACATAAACTTGATCCAAGTGTCCTGTCTGCAGCATAACTGTTCATAGAAACATAGAATCTGATGGCAGATAAGGATTGCTTGGCCCACCTAGTCTACCCATTCCCCCTACCTAACTGATAAGTTGCAGATCCTAGTTAACCAACAGCCTACTTCCTCCTATCCCCCACTAGACTTGCCTTATGTCTGTCCCATACATTCTTGAATTCCCCCACTGTTTTTGACTCTACAATCTCCTCAGGAAGGCTGTTCCATGCATCTATAACCCCCTCTGTGAAGAAATACTTCCTCACGTTACCTCTGAGCCATCCCCCCTCTATCTTCATATTGTGCCCCCCCTTGTTCTTGCACATCTCTTTTTCTGAAAGATGCTACCCTCTTGAACTTTGTTGATTCCCTTGAGGTATTTGAACGTTTCTATCATGTCTCTCCTTTCCTCGAGGCTATACATCTTTAGCTCCTTTATTCTTTCTTCATATGTCTTCTGGTGCAGACCCAGTACCATTTTGGTTGCCCTCCTCTGGACAGCCTCCACCCTGTCTATGTCTTTACAGAGATGGGGTCTCCAGAACTGTGCACAGTACTCCAGATGTGTTCTTACCAACTGTCTGTACAGAGGGCCAACAACTTCCTGTTTTCTACTGGTGATGCCTCCCTATGCATCACAGTATCCCCCAGCCATCTTTACTGCCTTCTCACATTGCTGGTCCACCTTTAGGTCATCTGATAGGACTACCCCAGGTCCCTTTTCATTTCTGTTGTTGCTGTCATCAATATCTCACCCCCATTGTGTACTCTTCCCTTGGGTTTTTGTTTCCCAGGTGCATTACTTTGCACTTCTTTGCGTTGAATCTAAGCTGCTGTACACTTGACCATTCCTCCAACCTCACCAAATCCCTTTACATCCTTTCCACCACACCTTGTGCATCAGCCCTGTTGCAGATCTTTGTGTCATCTGCAAAGACATATATTTTTCCTTCCAGTCCCTCTACAATGTTACTTATAAAGACATTAAAAAGGACCAGCTCCAGTACCCCACTAGTAACCCTCCTTTCTTCACTGTGGACTCCATTTACTATTACCCTCTGTGTCCTGTTGTCCAGCCAGTGTTTTACCCAGGCTACCACCCTGGGACCCACTCCAAGGTTGGCTAATTTGTTTATTAATATTTTGTGTGGGACTGTGTCAAATGCCTTGCTAAAGTTTAGGCAGGTCATGTCCACAGCCCCTCCCTGGTCTACTACTTTGGTCACCCAGTCAAAGAAATCAATTAGATTTGTCTGACATGACCTTCCTGCTGTGAATTCATGCTGCCTTGGGTCCTCTGCCCCACTGGCTTCTAGGTACTAGTGTTCTTCCAAGTGCCTCTCCTCATCCCATGAATACTAAGGAAGGCTATATTCAGTGTCTGGAAAACACCTGAGGGATAACTGAGTGGGCTATTCTTTAAGAAAACGGAGTCTTTAATTATAGCATTGATAACCTGAGCGATCTATGTGCTTTTATTTTTTTGTGGGTTTATGAAGGTTTAGATACTGGCATGGAGATCCAAGGAGCTATAAAAACAAGTATTATTTGCCTAACAACAAAGGAAAGAATGCACTAGGACTACATGCACATTGCACAATATATATGTTTAAACATTTTAACTGATGTTCTCTTAAGAGGCACTCCACGTCCTGTGTGCACTCCTTTGTAGCGTACACTTGTTTGGCTTCTGCTTCCAATACTGTATTGCTGCAATGGTTCACTCAATGGGATTTGTTTGATTCATGGATGTTCCATTTGTCTTATCCTGTAACACAGCGGTTTGACTTGCTACAATTTACAATCCTTATAGTTTTACTATTGTTATATTTGCTGTATATTAAGTATTTGCAGGGTCTGATCTTGATGTTAATTTACTTGCCCAGCACACAGTACAAACTGCCTCACACTCCCTCCAACTTTCCCCATTCAAGCTAGTGGAATGAATATATAAACAAATGAAAACCCATCCCCTACCCATCTTGGCCCCATCCTCCACATCCATGTCCTCTTAGTCAGACTCACCCACAAATTCCACAAGTGATAGTGAAAAATGTTGCATGCAGCTGATCCCATCCTTACAATCTTACCATGGCTAGTGTAAAATAAAGCAAAAAATACGATCTTCTGTAATTGCAACCTTCCTCTATCCATGTCCTCTTAAGTCAGAAATTTACCCACAAGTATCCACAAGTGCATAAAAATAGTAACAAAACAAAAAAAAAAGTTTTACTGAAGGCAACATACACCACAGCCTCAGCTAGCTCCAGTATAAGCCTTTGGGTTTTAGCCAGGGATGTCAGAGCACTGGAAAAAGTGCACAGTTAGCACCCAAGAAGTCTATTTCAGAGCAAAACAGTAGTTCTAGTGAAAACCTCCTCCTGTTTTGGTCACAACACAAATCGACTAGATCAGGACAGGTGGTACCCCTAAAGGCCTTCACCTTACTGCACCACTCCGGGTGATGCAAAACTGATCCATAGTACATAGCAGTCTTTGACTTGCCTGGAGTCAATCAGTTTTAGTAGTGCTGGACTGATTCGGGCAGTGGAGAGCCAGCATGCCAAAAGATTCTGCTCCTGTGTGGCTGCTCCTCTCCACCTGCAGCATTTTCAGTGAGGAGAGAAGCCCCAGTCTGAGTCACCTGCCCCCCATCTGACTGCCTGCAATGGTGCAGCACTCGTGTGTGGATGCAGCCAAAACTGCTGCAACTTTTCCTCCCAGACACGAAAGCTAAAATGGTGCCAAACGCCATCTTAATGCAAAAGTGGCTGAAAACCACTGCACTGGTGGGGTTGTTGAATGAACATTTACAGTTTTAGAGGCCTTAGGGCACTTCCAATGTGACTGTAAGAAAGAGTTTTTGGTTAGAAATATAAAGCGCTTTTACACACACTGCTGTTACGAAAGGAGCATTACCTGTCCAGCACCAATACAGCCTGTTCCGCTTCACGTCCTGATTAGAAGAGTTCTGTGTTTCGCCACAACATCGCCCTGCCATCCGTAACGGTGCAGTACTCCTTGCGAGATCACCACAGGGGAGCTTAGAGCTAGAGTTGTTGCGCTGGAATGGGTGCTTTACACTGCGTGCTGCAACGGCACATTTGGGGACAAACCACCTACGCCAGGGAATGCGGTTCAGGCAACCGTTCGCTTTACAACGGAACAAAAAGCATTTACACAGCATTGGATGGACTGGTAAGGTCCCTCCGTAATGCTTATTCCATTGTAAGACTGCCTGTGTAAAAGCACCTATAGACTTTAACGGCAGATATGACCACCTGGCCCACCAAATCTGCCTTCCATTTCTACCTATTAGATAATCTGCAGATCCTAGTTAACCAACAGCCTACTTCTTCCGGCATTACCAACGCATCCAAGGGTCCCTTGCACGCCAAATTTTTTCCATCAAATTTTATTTATTGGGAACTCGAATTACAAACCTTGAGCCAAGAGCTCGTTTGCAAAGGATCCTCGTCTGACTTAAGGAGATGCATTTTGTTGCAACAGCATAATTACAGACAACAAATTGGCACTGGGGTTGTACTACTAACAGAGTTTACATAGGAAGGGGTAGCAAATACATTTACGGTTTACACAAGTCAAGACATGAATGAAGCAGCTGGTAGCATTGTCAATTTCCCAGTGGAGGTATGCAATGTGCAGTCATCTGAGAGAAATTAAGTGCAGAGAGACAAGTTGGGGTTCAGCAAGTGCAGGTAGGTGGGGGGGGAAGAGGTCAGGAAAATGGGCTATAGGTAGTGTGGGTGCACTGGACAGAGGGCAGGTGGAGGGGAGGAGTGGGGGCAGAGGAAGTGGACAGGGGATCAGGCAGGAGGTAGTGTGGGTGAACTGGACAGAGGGCAGGTGGAGGGGGAAGGCAGTGACAGGGTAATGGAAAAAGGGCAAGTTGGGGGGGGTGAGTTGGTGGGGGGGAAGGGAGTAGGTGCAACCCGGCCAGAGCAAGTGGGCAGTTGAGTGGTGGGCTGGATGCTGGGATTACGTCTGACACAGGCAGCGGACTGGAAGAGAGATTTTATTTTATTTAAACAGCAGTTTGGAAAACCTTTGAGCCATAGGCTCATTTACAAAGGTACCTTGTCACAGTAAGACAAACCAAAATACACAGTATAGCAGTACAACACATAAGTATAACAGTAAAATTAAGACATAGATACAAACAAGCTGGTACAGGTAGGATGGATGCAAACAATACCAGAGTTATGTGTCCTTAGCAGCTTAGTAATAAGCTTTGTCATAAGTATTGAGTACGGCTTGACTAGTGGCAGTTACAGCATCGGGTGTTAATAAGGTGGTTACGTAAGGAAGTTTTGAAGCACGATATAGTTGGAGCTCGAGATGGAGGGGGCAGGTGTTGAATCAGGAGGGCCCTAAAGCTGAAGGCTCTTGGCCGTGAGAGGTCCTAGCTCTAGGGATAACAAGAGAGGTTTTCCCAGAGGTCCGAGTATGAACTAGTGGGACAGAGCGTATGGTGGTGGTCAATCCTGGTGGGGAAAGCCCAAGGAGGGTCTTTTGTAAGGGTACAGGTAAGATATTTGAGGCGCCTCCGCAGGATCAAACCAGCGCTTTTAGCATACAGTAGACAGGTGTGTGTCATCCCAGGTGCTCCAGTAATTAACCTGCAGGCCTTATTCAGAGTAGTGCGAATTTTATGGAGTGCGGTCTGATCAGCAGCACCATACACCAGCAGTCCATAGTCCACTAGGGACAGGATAGAGGAGGTGACTGCGAGTCGAAGAGCCTCCGGGGGGAGGCAGTGTTTATACCAATGTAAGATGCCCAATCGGATATTAGTGGCAGTGGCTAGGGCAGCGATGTGTCCATGGAAGGAGAGGGAGGGGTCAAAATGGATCCCTAGGTATTTATAGGAGCAAACTTGTTCGAGTGGGAATGAGGACCCAGAGTGAATGAGGGAGTTTGAAGTTGCAGGACTTGTTTTGGGGATGAGTGAAGAACATGGTTTTTGTTTTTTTAAGATTAATCACCAATCTATGTTCCTTGAACCAGCCCTCGGCTTCAGTGAAGGACTTCCCCTGGAGGGCAATAGGGTTACGACTTGAGGCAAAGATGACTGCATCATCAGCGTACAATAGAATGTTCCCCGAGCAAGAGCATGGAAGGGTGTTAAGGTAAAGGGAGAATAGTAAGGGGCCCAGAATGGAGCCCTGGGGAACCCCAGAAAAGATGGGACAGATGTCTGAGTAGGTCCCATTAATTTTTTACACGCTGTGAGCGGTCAGATGGATAACTGGTGCACCAGGAGATAGGCCCAGCAGCAAAACCAGAGAGACTAAGGGCATCAAGAAGGAGGGGTGGGAGACAGTGTCGAAAGCTTTCAAGAGGTCAATGAAGACAGCACCAGCCAGAGAACCAGTGTCTAAGGAGGAGTGGAGAAAGTTGGAGAACTCTAGGAGGGCTGTGGACTTACAGAGTTTGGATTTGAAGTGCCCTAGGCATTGAAGGCTGGTGATTGTGTCTGGAAGCTCATTTAGCCAGGTGGAAGCCCTTACCGTGAAGGCACACCTCCCCAGGGCTGAGCTCCTGAAGGGAACAGCTAAGGCATGCCTGGAGGTGCTTCTTGTGGCATGCTCACCTGGGGCAGGTCTGAATAACGCCTGCAGGGAGACAGGTGCCAGTTCCAGTAGGGCCTTCTTGCCTAGTAAGCAGGCCTGGAGCTTATCCATCCTGGAGGGTAGCCACTTTGTCCTTATGTACAGCTTGCAGGCGTGTGTGTGTGAGATGTGATCCGCATCCAGGACAAATCTGCATGCTTTATTGAGGTTAAGGTGAACTTTGTGTAGGCTAGTGTCCGTGGTAGCACCATAAACCACGCTTCCATAGTCCAAGATTGTGCCACTGACCGCCTGGGGCTCAGCTTTGGGGTGAAGCAGAAGCGGAGTCTGTAGAGTACCCCAGCTTCCTGCTTGCAGTCTTAGTGATATTATTTAAGTGTTCATGAAAAGAGAGGGACTCATTGATTGTACTGGGAAAAAGTGAACCTGTTCTGGGGGAGTCGGTATGAGTGCTATTTTAAACAGTGTGGTGGATTGTCTCTCCTGGCGACTGGTAAAGAGCACTGTCTTAGTCTTTTTACTACTGGAGTACTAGGAGGCTGGCGTTGAACCATTCCTGTAGCAGGTTGAAGTTGCACTGTAGGTTCCTGGTCAGCATGTCTTGGCAGGAGCCTCTAAGGAATAGCGCTGTGTCATCTGCATAGAGCAGGACTTTGGCAGATGGGCGCACAGCTGGAAGGTCATTTACGAAGAGGCTAAACAGGAGGGGGCCCAGTATAGACCCTTGCAGGACCCCAACCGTGACTTTCATGGCCTCGGAGATGGTACCATTAATCTTTACCTTCTGTGAGCGCACAGACAGGTAACTAGAGAACCACCCATGTCTGAGGACAACCCAATGCAGGCTAACCTGTGGAGCAGCAGCTTGTGATCCAGAAGGTCAAATGCCTTGGGTAGGTAGATATAGATGGCTCCAGCTAGTTGTCCCTGGTCTAGTGCCTCATGGACATAACCTGTGAATTTAATGAGGGCCATGTTGGTACTGCGCCACTTGTGGAACCCATCTTGTTGCAGGCTGCGGAGGTTGTGTTTGAGTAGGTGGGCAGACAGCTGGTCTGCAATGATTTTTTTCCAGTGCTTTGTAGAGAGGAGACAGGATGGAGATGGGTCTGTAACTGGACACAAGTGAACGATCCCCTCTTTTTAGAACCGGAGTGACCAGGGCAGTTTTCCAGGTAGATGGGAAGGTTGACATCCAAAGTGCCATATTAAAAGCTTAGTGATAATCCGACCACTTCAGGGAGGCGACTGAGATAAGTTTCATATTAATCCTGTCCCCACCCATCCTTGTTTTACCCAGCACTCTTGCACAGTATTTAGCAGTCTCCTTGGTGGTCACCTGCAGAAAGTAGAATTTTGGGCTGGTGCTAGGAAAGTGTGGGGGGGGGGGCATTCACAGCTCAGTGTTTTGTCCTCATGAGCAGTTGTTTTAGGTGGTATGACTGCACTGTAGTCAGTAAATGCCTCACTGAAAATATTGGCTATGGTAACTCTGTCAACTATGACCGTCACTGTGATGGAGCACGGTTGGTGGGGACCTGTCACAAGTCCCTACGAGGCCCTTGATGGTAGCCCAGAATTTTTTGCCGTGTTTCGGGCACTGGGACTGCCAATTATTTCTGTGGTGGGAGAACTTGACTTGCCCTATTGCCCATGTGTACCTATTTCTAGCAGCTTTGTAATTTTGGACATTCTCTACTGTCCCAGATACCCTTGCTCGGTGCCACAGTAGATAACGTTCCCGCATCAAACCAAGGACTTATGGGGGTGATCCAGTCCATGCACCTCCCTTTTACTATTTTCTTACTAAAGGGGACATACTTGTCTGCAGCAGAGTTAAACTTATCTAGGAAGAGCTAGAGGGCTGTGTCAACAGAGAAACAGGTATCTAGGATGCTCCAGTCTGTGTTGGCCAGGTGTTTCTTGAAGGCAGCCATAGAGCAATTTCTGATGACTCTATTCCTCACCAGCCTTGGGGGTAGTTTGGCAGCTTGGAGGACCATTCACATAGGACAGGGGTGGGCACTCAAGCGCATCTGGGAGCACCTGGACATTGGTAATTCTCTCGGGTGGGAGGTCAGTACCCAGTCAATCAGGGTACTTGTTCCCATCCTGTAGTTGGTTCTTGTGCAACTCTGGACCACCTGTGTTAGGTATAGTCTAGTAATCAGTTCCCTGTGTGAGGAACTGGAGCTGGCTAGCCAATTAGAATTGAAGCCACCTAGCACAATAGTTTCCTTATTGTGACTTGCCTGGTATAGAAGTTACATACCAAAATGCCAGCAGAATAGGCCTAACCGTCTTTCGTGTCTGCTCATTTGGTCAGCCCCCACACTGGAAGCTGACATTGCTGCCCCCCCTCCCTCTCTGGCCTCTCCCTTCCCAGTCCCAGATATTCTTGCTGCACTGGTTTTTGCTTCCAGAACCTTCCCCTGTACCTGTCCCACCCCCTCTTGAACCTCTCCACCGTCTGCCTCCACCAGCCCCCTGGGCAGCGCATTCCATGGCTCCACCACCCTCTCAGTGAAGTAACACCTCCTTTCTCCTCCAAATCTCCCCCCCTCCAGCTTCCACCCCTGCCCTCTAGTTGCCCCCCCTTCCTTCGGAGCACCCTGACTGCTCCTCCCTTATTTACTCCCTTCATGTATATGAAGACCTCTATCATGTTCCCCCGGTCCCTTCTCTCTTCCAGTGTGTACATATTTAGCTCTTCGAGCCTCTCCCAATAGGTCCTATCCCCCCAAGCTCCAAATCATTTTTGGTTGCCCTCCTCTGGACCCTCTCCAGGAGTTCAATGTCCCTCTTCAAATGTGGCTTCCAAAACTGCACGCAGTACTCGAGGTGCGGCCTCACCAAGCAGTTATACAGTGGGAGTATCACTTCCTTCCTTCCTTCTGAGGTGATCCCCCTAGCGATGCATCCAAGCATCCTGTTGGCCTTTGCCGCTGCCCTCCTACAAGTCTCAGAGTTGTTCATCTTGACATTCACCACCACCCCCAGGTCCCCTCTCAGCCATCGAGACTTGTAGCATTTCCCCCTCCAGGGTGTGCACTTGACCCAGGCTTCTGGCTCCCAGGTGCAGTACCTTGCATTTCCCTGCATTGAACCTCAGCTTCCACTTTCGTGACCACCTTTCCAAAGCCTCCAGGTCCCCCTGTAAGGCCACCCTCCCCTCCTCCCCATCCACCACCCCCAGTTTTGAGTCATCCGAAAAGAGACTCCTCTCACTCCTGATACCCTTCCTTATGTTAGAGATGTAGGTGTTGAACAGGAGGGGCTCAAGGACCGATCCCTGAGGGACTCCACTAGTGACCCTCCCTGGGGATGAGACTATCCTGCCAACCACGACCCTCTGGGTCCGGTCCCAGAGCCAACTGCCTATCCATCTGATCATCTGGTTCCCCATTTCTCCCAGCTTACACAACAAGCCCCCATGAGGTTGGCAAAATAATTTAACCCTCTTTGCTGGCGTCCAGGTGGAATGTATACCGACATGACAATCAGACCATTTTTCCCCTTGCTCATGGGGAATTTTACTGCAAGGCATTCATAGTCATTGTTGGCAGCAGGAAGTTGGACTTGATGGCACTGGGGATGGTTGCAGGTGTAGATTAGGCATCCATCCCCTCTTTTTGCCGCGTGATCAAATACGGTACCTATATGACCGTCAGGCAGACACTGCTAGCAGCAAACCTTACAAATACTTCATTCAGTGGCAAAAGAAATCAACCAAAACCAGTGTTACTCTAAAAAAAAAAAAAAAAAGACTTATTTTACACAAACTGAATGAAAGAAAATTATTACAGCACACGTAGCTCACATCGGAGTGGATTGGCAGTCTTTCATCAGCAATTGCTGGTAAAGCAGTCCACTATAAAAATTGGTACAGCAGTGAATTTTTCACTTTAAACTTTTCTGTGGGGGCGCTCTAACCCCCACACCCTCCGGGTTGTTGTTAGTCAATCGATTTAGTTCTTTTATTTCATGTATTAAGCTTTTCTGTGGGGGCGCTCTGCCCTCCTCGGGGGTGCTTAGGTGTCCCTTCTTTGTATTTATCATTTCAAGCATTAGTTTGTTCTATTTATTTATTTATATTTATTTACTTTAGGTGTAGGCACAAAATGTAACAGCATTCATCAGATATATGATGGCGCACAGTGGCACAGTGCAATTAAGGATGTACCTAATTCACAGAGTCACAAAGGAAGCACACTGGGGATCCTTAAATCTCGGTATTGCCCTTCATCCTACCCCCACCAGAATTGCCTTATGTCTGTCCCATGCATTCTTTAATCCCCCACTGTTTTGACCCCACGACCTCCTCCTGGAAGGCGCTCCATGTTTCCACCACCCTCTCTGTGAAAAAATACTCCTCTTGCTTCTGAGCCACCCCATCTTCAAATTGAGCCCTTGTACCTTTGCCTTGGTTGTACCTTTTATTGCCATAACAAAGAATTCTTAGCACTGACTGACTACATTTCCACACTTCTTCCTTTTCAACAGGTCAGCCAGTGGATCTCTGTATGTCCTGCCCTCCTGTTTATTGGTTGTTGCTTTTTTTCCAATAAAAAAAAAAAAAAAACATACTGCTAGACTTGTATCATTTTGTTCTTTATTTCACTGCATTATAAAGCAATTTATGATGGATGTCTTACAAAATTAAAGTTGGATTTTATTGGAACTCTTGAAATCTAAAAAAAAAAAAGAAAGGGAGATGTGCAAGAAAAAGGGGGACAATCTAAAGATCGGGGGATGGCTCAGGGGCAATGTGAGAAAGTTTTTTCACGGAGAGGGTGACTGATGCATGGAACGGCCTTCTCGAGGAGGTCGTGGGGGAATTAAAGAATGCATGGGACAGACTTAAGGCAATTCTAGTGCGGGGTAGGAGGAAGTAGGTTGTTGGTTAACTTGGATCTGCAACTTATCCAACAGGGAAATGGACAGACTGGGTGGGCCAAGCGGTCCTTATCTGCCATCAAAGTCTGTGTTTCTATGTTCTATTTTTTCCTTTAAAGTGCTTTCATGTCCAACAAAATGTATCATCGGCAATAGTTTCAGTGTCACTGCAGCAGCATTTCCAATCAAAGCACTAATACTGGACCTGTATAACTGTAAAGCTGGTGAAATCACCTAAACAGAAGTGTCCTTGGCTCACAAGTGCTTTATGGTGTGTGTGTGGTGGGGCAGGTTCCCACTACAATAGACAGCGCCTGACAAACCAAGGATCTTGTCTAAACACTCCTTTCTCAGTCAACAAAAAATTAATCTAAACTACCTTGTCACTGTCAGGTGAAGTAGGGGCACACAAAAAACTATTCTCACACGAAACCTGCTAATGATCCTGGCAGGAGCTGCTTCTCCTTATCAGCAGGGCCAAAACGATCTGTTCTGGGAACAATGTAGAGAAACTAGAGAAATGTTTGCATGAAACAGCATGTTTCAAACAGAAACAAGCCCATTTAACTAAAGTTTAAGTGAACTGAAATATGCTACAAGAGCACCAACTCTGCAAAATCTGTGAGTAGCCTGTGTAATAACAGACTTCTGCATGCACAAACTTAGGCAGAAAACTGCTGAAACTTTCACAGACTCATTTCCTCAATGAGGGCTCAGTCTTGCATTTGAAGGCAAGTGTGAGGAAAAACGGCAGCACCGGTAATGGTAATACTGCCAAAGTTCTAAATGGCTACGCCTCCTTAGAAGTTCTGTTATCCCCATAGTAATGATCCATAAACTTTACTCCATACTACACTCTTGAATGGACAAGCAGGGTGGTCCAAAGATGCACCATTTTTCTACCACAAACATCTTGCTTTTTCTTGGCCATTATTTCAATACAAATACAGTAGTTTGCCAAAATGCAACTCCTACAATGTGTAAAAGATGCTTGAATATTTCTATAAGGTGGGTGGGGGTCTGCTCTTCAAAAAAAACTCAGAAACCCATTTGGCCCCCAAAGCTTGCATTTTATAAAATTTTTGAAGTTCTGAAATCAAGAGAAGGCCATTTTCCAAAGGGCAGCTCATTAGACTCCTAGAGCACGTTGCAAAGGGGTGGGAGGGGACTGCTTCAAGAACATAATAATGCTGCCAAGTGCATGGGATCAATGGGTGCTCCACTCCCCCTTAGAGATTTTGTGCGCTTGAAATGTTGGAGAATAAGCCCTTTCAGTCGAGTTAAGTTTGGACAATGCCTGTGATTGTCCACAGAATCAATCCAACCTTTCAGGCACTACTAGTGTGGTTGTGGTGAACAGACAAAAAGAAACTTGATGGGGGCAGGAAGAGGGGTTATAGTTGCTTCTGTGTGTCAAAGCACAGAAATGAGATAGTTCTGCAGGGAAACCATCAGTAACTGTACCCAAAACGTGAGAAGTAGATGGATGCATTTATTAACTATTTGATTATCATACTTAAGTTTGGTCAATATAAAGAGGGCTATAACAAAACTTTTTTTTTTTTTTAAAACACAATGCGTAAATATTAGATTACGTTATTTGGGTTTACATACAAGTAACCCAGCATGTGCAACCTATTGTCAATGTGCTGTCACCTTTGTGCAAGCCCCTCCCCCAACCAATAATAAAAAAAAAAAAAAACTTTCAACATGAAGCTTGTGCTCTTGTTAATTTTTTTCTTTAAAAGACTTCCAAAAAAAAAAAAGAAAGAACGAAAGTAAGAAAGATTCGTGCAGGGTAACTATAAAGATCTGCACCATCTTGTTATCACTCACTCATTCAAGTTTAACAGTCCCATATCTAGTGCCCTAAACAGTAGAATACAGCACCCTCTATACTTTTGTTAGTTTCAAAAGGAAAGGCTAGAATCAGGTAGCAATACTTATTTAACCATTTCCCGCCTGCTACTACTAGAGGAAACTGAAAATTACTGATGCACTGGGCAAAAAGTACAACAAAAAAATTCTACATACAGGAAGCACAATTCAGCAGACAGGCAAGTTTTAAACAGATGTATACAAAGTGAAAGTATTAAACATTTCCCCTTCTACACACACATGGCCTCAGCATGCTGAAACATTCATTGATAACCAGAAGAAATGGTTCAAGGCCAATAGTCCTGGACTGAGACCTAGGGCCCTGTCCACACTACCCCTCTGTAACATTACAGAGTGGCCAAACCCTTACCGCAACGGTTTGGGTTTACATCTGTAACGTTACAGAAGGCGTTTTCCTAACCGTTGTTGAAACCACATATGAGGTGGTTTCAACTGTAATGTCAAACCGGTCCCTAGCGCAGCGCGAGCTACACTAATGGGACCGGGTGCCACGGTAACAGTCGCCCAGCTCCCGAAGTGTGGACCGGCACCGCCGGTCCCTACGGCCACCGCGGCAGTGTGGATGGGGCCCTAGTCTGCCCATTTCCCTACCTAATGGATGAGCTGCAGATGCTAGTTAACTAACAGCCAGAACAGTAGTGGCTGTGGGGTTTCAGTACATGTGCTTTATATTTTTTTTACGGTACCCAGAATTTGACTATGATGTATTTACCATATCCCATTATTACAATAAGATTGTTCACAATTTATTGTATGTCCTCCCTTAATTTTTGTAACTCCATCTTCTTCCTTCCCAAGTTGCATCTAAAAACGGACTTTGGATCATCACTGTTCCTTTCCCGTTCACCAATTTTTAATAAAATAAATCAGTAGGGGAAGTGTTACCATGCACCTTTTGGCATGTACAGGAAAACAGAGCAAAGTATGCAATGTTTAAACTACCGCGTGAGCAAGCATAGCTCTCAACCTGTTACTGAAATGTGGGGCACTGGTACTCAAACTTGTGGGACACATATAAACTCAAAACAATATAACAATTATTTTACGTGTGTAAAATTTAATTTGCTTTTTCATCATTAAAGTATGGATTTCTGCTTCAAAATGTGAGTTTACAGTACATTTACATGGGGTACAGAAAGTTGAAAGGTATGTGGGTGTGAGCAGATGAGGGGCTGGAAAGGGGCAGAACAGGTAAAACCCATAGTATGCATCAGGTCAGGTGGTCCTACCTCGAGGATCTTCTCCAGGTCCTCCTGCGAGAGGCAGGGGTACTGCGCCAGAATTTCCAGCTTCTTTGTCTTGTAGTTCTGCGACGCCCGATTTAAGTTGGGCTCTTCCAACACGTGGAATATCGCTGCCCCGATGGCCAGGTAAAAGATTATGGCAGAAGTCAGCACAGGACCCCGGTCCACCATTATGAAACAAAATATACAGAAAACACCGTAACTGTTCTCAGTTCTCTCTCCCCTGCCCTTTCACAACTTGCAGGTCCAGCAGTTTGAATTTGGTGCTTGGGGTAGCTGAGCCGCGCATGCGACCGGAACGCCAACCTCTTGTCAAATTTTGGGCAAAGTTTGTAAAACGAGAACTGCTTTGGCCGCCGCTGGATATTCCGAGTCACCCTTGCCCTGTACTGCCGAGGGCCTGATAGTGGCATGAAGGGCGACACAAATAAAAACTTTGTCAGACAGACAATCAGTCAGTCCTCTTCCTTAGTCTTCTTATACCCAAACTTCTCTCACGCCCTGCGAGTCAAGTGACTGTACACGCTCCAACTCTCAGG
The DNA here is from genome assembly GCA_016271365.2 of Neoceratodus forsteri. Classification (NCBI taxonomy): domain Eukaryota; kingdom Metazoa; phylum Chordata; order Ceratodontiformes; family Ceratodontidae; genus Neoceratodus; species Neoceratodus forsteri. Next base: position 806,906,852 of record CM057451.1, on the reverse strand, counting down.
TTGCTATTTCAAGGGATTAGTTAGTAAAGAGTTGAAAAACGAAAGGGGGAGGAGGTAGGAGATCCGCCCCAACAGGGAGGAAGCACAAATAAATCAAACTGCGAACCAATTCTCCACGTTTGGCCGTTTGATATCGTTCTGAGATCGAAAGAGGGCTGCTCCTCTTCGTTTCATTTTACTTTTTGTTCTGTTCCGCATCAACTGAGAAAGTTCCACTCAACCCAGGATACAACAAACTAGAAAGGACTTAACTGCACCTGTTCAGATTTTCGTTACGGTTGTCGTCGGGTTAAGAACTGTCAAAATGCGGAATTCACTTTTTTTGCCGAAATTACCAGACTCATTAAATGGTACATATCCTTCACTGTGAAGAAGCAAAAGTACGTCAAGAAGAGTAACTTAGTTTTTAAAAAAGGTACTGGCTGACGCTGACCCCATAGGAGGCCACAAGTTCTGGTTGACCACAGCTGCTTCCTCTTCGTCGTCCTTCCTTTTCAGTTATTAGTGGAACCATGAAAAGATTTGGTTTAATACAGGAGTCGGTTATAAAAAGTACAGCTGTGCAAAACAAATACACACAAAACTGCACTTTTACAAATACAGATCTCACTCTTAAAGAGTCTCAGACGCCTCAAGAAGAACTTTGAAGAAAATAATATTTTGGCACTAAGCAGCTTGGCCCAGGTATTCAAGAAGAGTTGAGCCATGCTAATAGGGTTGCGCCTCGCAAGTCCAAAATCACGCCATTCTGCGATATTCAGCAGGAGGCAGTTGCGCTCCCAAATCATGCTGAGCAACAGCACAATGCTAATGAAGGCATGCGCAGCCCGAAGGGAGGAACCATGCATAAACTGCACAGCCCAATATTCAGCCCGGCCATGCAGAGTTATACGAAGCGCCACCCTACTTGCGCCTCTGCCGCAACTCGTCACAAAGAATCAAGTCGAGGGCCACCCACAGGTGAGCTGCCGCATTGCAGGGCGCAACACAGCAGCTGCCACCTGTGGGTGGCCTCGACTTGTTCCCAGTGCCCGATCGCGGGCATAATGTAATTCTCCCCAGCAGCCCGATCACGGGCATAATATTACCGTTCCCCGAATAGCCCGATCGCGGGCATACTAAGATGTCCCCACCCCGAATAGCCCGATCGCGGGCATAATGTACCGTCACTCCCCAGCAGCTCGTCGCGGGCATAATGTTACTGTCCCCCTGAATAGCCCGATGCGAGGCATAATGTTACCGTCCCCGAATAACCCGATCGCGGGCATAATGAGACAACGTCCTCCCCGAATAGCCCGATCGCGGGCATGATAGAAAAGGTCCCCCACCCCTAGTAGCCCGATCGTGGGCAGCATCACCCCAAGTCCAGACTCCCTGGTGATCTAGTAGCCCTCCGCCCATGGAGCCCACCACCCTGCTCCCCATCAGCTGGCGGGCGGCAGCACCCACCCGCCTGCCGCCCACCAACTGACAGCTCAGTAGGTGCATGCCCATTAGTTCAGTGCATGACCCAATCGTGCAGCTATACCGTCTAAAAGCAGTCAGATATGTGAATGAATGAATTCATTCACATATCGGAGCTTCTTATGTATTATAAACTACATGCCCGTATTCATGCTCTGAACCAATAAAGCGTCTGCTCTGGCTGTCGGTCGGCGAGGCAGCAAGTGGGGGTGCACCGCCACGCTGGCTGGCGGGGAGCAGGGTGGTGAGGCTCCGTGGGCGGGGAGGGTGGGAACCACTAGATCACCAGGAGTCTGGACAGGGGGTGTGGATGCCACCACGATCGGGCTACTCGGGTGGGACCTTTCTATCATGCCCGTCAGCGGCTATTCTGGGAGACGTTGTCATTATGCCTGCGATCAGGCTGTTGGGGCAGTAACAGTTGCATGCCCGATCGGGCTACGGGGGTGTTTACATTATGCCCGATTGGGCTGCTGGGGGAAGGACGGAATACTGTTTTGCCCGCGATCGGGCTGCAGGGGGTGTCGGTTCCCGATGGCTGCTGCCTGGCAGGGTGCCAGGCGCAAGTCGTTCCGGATCGGCGCACCTGCATGCAAATGGGGCCATAATCAGATGCAAATGCCCCCCCCCCCCGCGCCTTGCATAGATTATGGCTCCATTTGCATGTCACCCTTTGAATATCGCAGGTGCTGTGCATAGCGCAATGGAACTTCGCCAGCGCATCTCAATGCTCCACTCTGACCACTTATTCAGCGCTTACGCACAGTGGGAGAAATAGGGGCTATTATCAGCAGTTATGCCATAGCTAACTCCGTTGAACATCGCCTGGCCCTCCCCTGTGCAACTTTTTGAGCAGCAGCGGTCGCTCTCACAATGGCGCAGTTTGAATATCTGAGCCCTTATATTTTCATTAGCTCTGTATTTCTTATCGCCATTATTTATAACTGAAGTTACATGCATGAAAACAGGAGAGCTGTTCTTTGAGGGTTCATCAACTCCTATTGCTTCTTCTCCACCTGTCATAACACTCTGCTTGTGACATCACAGTTATTCCACAGCAACAGACTGTGGTGTCACAACAGAGCATAATGATGTCAAGCAGTAAGTAAGCTATAGAGGCAGATGAGCTCTAAAGGATAAAGATCTTGTTTTTCTGGGATTTTTTTCAGTGATAAATAAGGAAGAGGAGCAAGCTACAGAAAATATATGAAATACAAGCTGAATTGCATCCAGCTGTTATGTTTTCCTAAGTTTTTTCAAAGGTGTCAGCTTAAATATTTGTATTTGTGTTAGACCATATAAAGTAGTGTTAGACTTTTGTTTAGGATGACATAAAACACCTGTGACTGCTGTTGTTCAATATATGGATGTATATTTTCTTGATAAATATGCAAATTTTATTGAAACCTCTCAAACCATTGGTTTTATGTCACCTACACAAAGGGAGCTGTGGGCTTGCACATTAAGTGGCATTGGTGCCATAGATGCTTTGTGGCGCGTTAGCAACATCGCTGCTTCAGGAATCTGGGTGGAAGTTTTTAAATCTGCTGCAGGAGCCAGGGAGAAGAAGAGGGCCACACCGTGACAGTGGTTGCTCAGCAGCCAGTCAAAGGTGCAACAGATGGGCCAATGCCAGTGAGGAGAGGGCTCCTGGAGGAGCCAGTCATCAACAAGGGTGCCAGCTTCAGGTGAGCAGCTGGGCCTTAAAAGACCAAGCCCAGTCGCATTCAGACAGTGCACAAGGGAGCTGTGAGCTATGGAACAGGTGATAGTCAGGCCATAGCGCATTATGGAGGGTCAGGGCTGCATCTGCAGTTTCCAGGAGTCAGGGAGGAAGTTTCCATCGAGTCTGTGGCAGGAACTGGAGAGAAGAAGAGGGGTTACGCTGCACCAGTGGTTTCTTGGCAGCCAGTCAGAGGCACAACAGATGAGCCATTCGCCAGTAAGGAGAGGGCTCCTGGAGGAGCCAGTCATCAACAGGGGCGCCAGATTCAAGGGTGTGGCTGGGCCTTAAAAGACCAAGCCCATTCGCATTCGGAAAATGCACAAGGGAGCTGTGGACTTGCCGCATCCGAAGCACAGGTGGCATCGGCAACTGTAACTGCATTGTGGAGGGTTGTGGGCTGTATTGGCAGCTTCCAGGAGTCAGGAGGAAGTTACCAAGTCTGCAGCAGGAGCCAGAGAGAAAGGGTCTGTGCCGCACCAGTGGTTGCTCGGCCGACAGTCAGAGGAGCAACAGACAGTCCAATTGCCAGTGCGAAGAGGGTTCCTGGAGGAGCCAATCATCAACAGGGTGCCAGCTTCAAGAGAGCATCTGGGCCTTAGAAGACTGAGCCCTGTCTTATTTGGACAGTGCACAAGGGAGCTGTGGGCTTGCTGAATTAGCGCACAAGTGGCATTGGTGCAGCTTCCAGGAGTTAGAGAGGAAGTTCCTGAGTCTGTGGCAGGAGCCGGAGAGAAAAGCAGGGTCCGTTACCAGTGGTTGCTTGGTGACCAGACAGAGGTGCAACAGACAGGCCAATCGCCAGTGAGGAGAATGCTTCTGGAGGAGCCAATCGGCAGAGGTGCCAGCTTCATGAGAAGCTGGCCTTAAAAGACAGCCCCATTGCATTTAGACAACACACAAGGGAGGTGGGGCTTGGTTGCATCTGTGGGCACAGGTGGCAGCGGTGACCATAGCACATTGTGGAGGATCGAGCCGCATTGGAGACTTCCAGAAGTTGGAGAGGAAGTTCCCAAGTCTGCAACAGGAACCAGAGAGAAGAAGAGGCCACACTGTACCAGCCAGTAGTTGCTCAGCAGCCAGGCAGAGGCACAATAGATGGGCCAATCGCCAGTGAGGGGAGGGCTCCTGTAGGAGTGGTATCAACAGGGCGCCAGCTGGGCCTTAAAGACCAAGCCCAGTCATATTCAGACAATGCACAAGGGAGCTGTAAGCTTGCTGCATCCATGGAACAGGGTACTGGCAGCCAAAGCCGCATTGTGGAGGGTCGGGGAGAAAGTTCCCAAGTCTGTGGCAGGAGCTGGAGAGAAGAAGAGGGGCTGCACCAGTAGTTGCTCGGCGGCCAGTCAGAGGCACAACAGACAGGCCAGTCACCAGCAAGGAGAGGGCTCCTGGAGGAGCCAATCATTAGCAGGGACACCAGCTTCAAGGGCATGGGTGGGCCTTAATAAAGCAAGCCCAGTCATATTTTGACAATGCACAAGGGAGCTGTGGGCTTGCCGCATCTGCAGAAGAGGAGGCATCAGTGGCCGTAGTCACATTTTTGAAGGTCAGAGGCTGCATCGGTGACTCCAGGAGTCAGGGAGGAAGTACCTAAGTCTTTAGCAGGAGAGGAGGTCAGGGGCCGCATTGGCAGCTTCCAGGAGTCCGGAGGAAGTTCCAGAGTCTATGGCAGGTGCCAGAGAGAACAAGAGGGTCTGCACTGCACCAGTTGTTGCTCGGCAGCCAGTCAGAGGCACAACAGACAGGCCAGTCATCAGCGAGAGAGGGCTCCTGGAGGAGCCAGTCATAAACAGGGAGCCAGCTTCAAGGAGCGGCTGGGCCTTAAAGACCGAACCCGTCATATTTGGACAATGCACAAGGGAGTTGTGGCTTGCTGCATCTGCAGCACAGGTGTCATCAGTGGCTGTAGCCACATTGTGGAGGGTTGGGGGCCACATCGGCACCTTCCAGGAGTCAGGGAGGAAGTTCCTGAGTCTGGCAGGAGTTGGAGAGAGGAGGGGCCATGCCGCATCAGTGGTTGCTTGGTGGCCAGTCAGAGGTGCAACAGACAGGCCAATCGCCAGCGAGGAGAGGGCTCCTGGAGAAGCCAGTCATTGGTAGCAGTGCCAGCTTCAAGCAAGTGGCTGGGCCTTAAAGGACTGAATCCCATCACATTTGGACAATGCAAAAGGGAGCTGTGGGCTTGCTGCATCCCTGGAAGAGGTGGCATTGGTGGCCGTGGCTACATTGTGTAGGGTCAGGGGCCACATTGGCTTCCAGGAGTCAAAGAGGAAGTTCCCAAGTCTGCAGCATGAGCCATAGTGATGAAGAGGCTGGCGCCACACCAGTGGTTGCTTGGCGGCCAGTCAGAGGTGCAACAGATGGACCAGTTACCAGCAAGGGAGGGCTGCTGAGGAGCCAGTCAACAGGGCATCCGCTTCAGGGCAGCGGCTCGACATTAAAAGACCGAGCCCCGTCACATTCAGACAAGGCACAAAGGAGCCATGGGCTTGCTGCATCTGCAGCACAGATGGCATCGGTGGCCTTAGCTGTATTGTGGAGGGTCTGGGCCACATCGGCAGCTTCCAGGAGTTGGGAAGGAAGTTCCTGAGTCTGTGGCAGGAGCTGGAGAGAAGAAAGGGGCCATGCTGCACCAGGAGTTGCTCAACAGATGGGCCAATTGCCAGCGAGGAGGAGCCAATCAACAGGAGTGCCAGCTTCAAGGGAACGTTTGGGCCGTAATAAGCCAAGTCCCATCACATTCAAACAATGCACAAGGGAGCTGTGGGCTTGCCGGATCCATGGCAGAGGTGGCATCGGTGGACATAGCTGCATTGTGGAGGGTCGGGGGGCCTCATCGGCGGCTTCTGGGAGTCGGGGAAGAAGTTCCCGAGTCTGTGGCAGGAGCCAGAGAGAAGCAGAGGGGCCATGCCACACCAGTGGTTGTTTGGTGGTCAGTCAGAGGTGCAACAGATGGGCCAATCACCAGCGAGGAAAGGGCTCCTGGAGGAGCCAATCGTCAGCAAGGTGCCAGCTTCAAGGAGTGGCTGGGCCTTAAAAGACTGAATCCCATCATATTTGGACAATGCATGAGGGAGCTGTGGGCTTGCTGCATCCCCAAAATAGGTGGTATCAGTGGCCGTAGTTACATTGTGGAGGGTTGACCAGGAGTTGAAAATTTTTCTGAGTCTGCATCAGGAGCCATAGAGATGAAATGGGGTCATGCCGCACCAGTGGTTGCTCGGCGGCCAGTCAGAGGCACAAGAGACAGACCAGTCACCAGCGAGGAGAGGGCTCCTGGAGGAACCAGTCAACAACAGGGGTGCCAGCTTTAAGGGAGCAGGTGGGCCTTTAAAGACTGAACCTCATCGCATTCGGACAATGCACAAAAGAGCTGTGGGCTTGCCACATCCGCAGCACAGATGGCATTGGTGGCCATAGCTGCATTGTGGAGGGTCAGGGCCGCATCAGCGGCTTCCAGGAGTCGAGCAGGAGGTTCCTGAGTCTGTAGCAGGGACGGGAAGAGAGGAGAAGAAGAGGGGTTGTTCTGCACCAGGGGTTGCCCGCGGCCAGTCAGAGGCGCAACAGATGGACCAATCGCCAGCAAGGAGAGGGCTCCTGGAGGAGCCAGTCATCAACAAGGGCGCCAGCTTCGGGGGAGCAGCTGGGCCTTAAAATGCCGAGCCCCATCACATTCGGACAATGCACAAGGGAGCTACTGGCTTGCCTTATCTGTGGCAGAGGTGGCATTGGTGGCCATAGCCACATTGGCAACTTCCAGGAGTCAGGGAGGAAGTTCCAGAGTCTGCGGCAGGAGCCAGAGGAAAAAAGAGGGCCTGTGCCACACCAGTGGTCACTCGGCAGTCAGTCAGAGGTGCAACAGATGAGCCAATCACCAGCCAGGAGAGGGCTCCCAGGGGCTAGTCATCATTAGAAGTGCCAACTTCAAGGAGAAGGCCTTTTAAAGACTGAACCCCATCCTACTCGGGCAATGTACAAGGAAGCTGTGGGCTTGCCGCATCCACAGTACCCACATTGTGAAGGGTCAGGTGCCACATCGGTGGCTTCCATGAGTCAGGAAGAAGTTCCCAAGCCTGTAGCAGTAGCGGAAAGAAGACGAGGGCCATGCCGCACCAGTGGTTGTTCAGCAGCTAGTCAGAGGTGCAACAGGCAGTCAATCACCAGTGAGGAGAGGGCTCCTGGAGGAGCCAATCATCAAGAGGCACAGGCTTCAAGGAGCAGCTGGACCTAAAAGACGAGCCTCTTCACACTCGGACAATGCACGAGGAGCTGTGGGCTTGCTGCATCTGTGGCACAGGTGGGATTGGTGACGTAGCTGCATTGTGGAGAGTCTGGGCCTCATTGATGGCTTCCAGAAGTCAGGAGGAAGTTCCCAGTCTGTGGCAGGAGCCAGGCAGAAGAATTGGGGCCATGTCGTAGCAGTGGGTGCTCAGTGGCCAGTCAGAGGTGCAACAGATCCGTCAGTCGCCAGTGATGAGATGTCTCACGGAGGAGCCAGTCACCAACAGGGGTGCCAGCTTCAGCAGAGCTGCTGAACTGTGAAAGACCGAACCCTGTCACATTCAGACAACATACAAGGGAGCTGTGGGCTTGATTTTTTCCTCCCACCCACCTGCCCCACACCACCTCCCTATTAAATACAGATTAACTATTCCTGAAGAGTCTGACTAAGGAGAATGCAGAAGGTGGAGATAAGGGAGGAGCTGCAGGAGTGCATCGGGGTCAGGGAGGAGTCAGCAGGGTGTGGATTCCACTGGATACCAGGTACTGTGGCTCTGGTAATCAGTACTTTATTATTAACAGGCCTTGGGCTGGAAATCAACAAAGCAAAACCCTGAGGGGCTGGTCAGACAGGGACACGGATATTGGAGCTTGAATGAGCGCTCTCTCCCATAGGGGTTGTTGGGACCAGAAGGCGCTCTGGGGCGAAATGTTGTCTGGAGCAGTGGTGATCCATGTCACTCCCCATCCCAAGGGCTCCTCCCTTTTGGGCAGGCAAGTAGCTGGGATTGAAGACGAACATCGCCCAACACTGGCATTGTTATGCAATGCCAGATCCATTAAGAATAAAACTGCACTTATTGCAGATTTTGTTGGAACAGCGGATCTGGTTTGCATCACTGAGACCTGGTTGGATGGAAATGCTGCCCCAATCTCGGAGACAGCTATTCCTTCCAGGTACTCGGTGATGCATCGCCTGAAATTGGATTGCGGGGGGAAGGGGGTTGTGGTCTGTTTTAAGACCGAATTAAGCCTCACTGGTGTACCGGTTGAGGAGACCGAATCATTTGAGTGCACTGTGGTAACTGGAGTGGGGTGCAGGATAGCTCTCCTCTACCATCCACCAGGGGATGAAAAGCTGTTCCTGCAGGAAGTAGCAGACTTCGCTGCCGACATGGCATTGGAGTCACCCAGACTGGTGGCTCTGGGCGACTTCAGTGCCTGGGTCGATGACGAATCCTCGCTTTTTGGACAACACTTCCTCCAGTTGATGACATCACTGGGCTTCACTCAGGTTGTTTCCTTGGCTACTCACAATGGTGGTCACACTCTTGATCTGGTCTTTCTACTGAGGATTTAGGCCTCCGATTTGGGGGTGGAACCTGTCAGTTGGTCCGATCACTCGCTGTGAGGTTCAATTTTCAGCCCCGGAAAGGTCTGCCCCTGTGAAGATGGTCAGTTACCGACCTTTGCAGGATGTGGTCCCTGAAAATCTGGTGGTGGTGATTGACCTCTCGGTGTTCAGTGCAACCAGCACAGATCCAGAGCTGTTAGTTGTGGCCTATAACAGGGATATTTCTTCAGCTCTCGACCTGATTTCTCCTGTCCATGTTCGACCCCTTCCACTTCGTCCTCGGGCCCCATGGTTTGATGGGTCTCTAAAGGGGAGTTGCGGAGGATGGGATGTAGGTTAGAACGTCACTGGCAGAGCTCCGCCTTGGATGCCGACCATCTTATTTTGTTAGAGCATTATAAACTCTTATCAATCAGCGATTTCCTGTAAGAAGGCAGAATTCCTGTCCAGGGAAATCGCTGTTGCGAGGAATCTATTGGCTCAACTCTTCCGAACTGTGGACAGGCTATGCAACCCAGCTTGTCTGCAGCTCCGTCGGAGCTTTTTCACATATGGAGTGTGATGAGATCACTCAATTCTTTGTGAATGAGGTGGCTGACATCAGGCAGGAGATCCGTCAGTCTCGTTCTGTGGGGGATGCTGTTGGTCAGTGCTCAGTCATTATGCCCAGTGTTTCCTGGAGTACCTTTGACCTGCCGGAGTTCGTTGATATTATGAGGATTGTCCAGGGGATGCACCCCACATGCTGTAGTTTAGACCCGGGCCCTACTTCCTTGATTTTATGTTGTAGTGATATCAGTGGCCCAGTCTTAGCTCAGATCGTCTGTGCTATTGGAATGGGGTGAGTTTCTAAACCCTGAGCAGTGGTGGTGACACCTCTTCTGAAGAAAGCTTCTTTGGACCCTGAGACTCTGGCGAACTACAGACCTATATCGAACCTTCTTTTTGTGGAAAGGTTATCAGAAAGTTGTGGCAACTCAACTGGAGAACCATTTAACCATCCATAATTTATACAAACCTCCCCAGTCGGGTTTTCGTAACAGGCATAGTACTGAGACTGCTCTGGTTTATGTGCTCAATGATCTCCTGATGGTGAGAGATCGGAGAAGCCATTCCATCTTGATACTCCTTGATCTCTCCTCAGCTTTTGACACGCTAGGCCATGGGGTCTTGCTCAAGCACCTGAGGTCCATCTGTGGGCTGTCTAGTACAGTGCTCAGATGGTTTTCATCTTTCCTCACTGGTAGAACTCAGGGTCTCGTCTCGGGGAATATATTCTCTGAGCCTTTCTCTCTGCCTTGTGGGGTGCCTCAGGGCTCAGTGCTGTCTGCCATGTTGTTTGCAGTGTATATGCTGCCCCTCAGAGACATTGTAAGATGGTATGGTCTGAGGTTTCACTGCTATGCTGATGATACCCAGCGCTACAAGTCTTTTGCCCCCGACCTAATTAGTGCTATCTCAGTATTTAACAGCTGCCTCGTTGAAATCCAGGATTGGATGAGTTCCAGCGGGTTAAAGTTGAACGCAGGAAAGATTGAGGTTTTGATGGTGGACTCGGGTCACAGGATAGAGGGGTTAAGGACTGACCTGCCCTGTGGTTTATTTCTGGGGGGGCGCGCAGATCCTTACCTCTGAACGGGTGCGTGACCTGGGAGTGGTACTTGATGATGGGCTGACCCTTCATCATCGGTGTCGGCAGTCGCTGGTTAGCCTTTACCATCTTAGGAACATTGCCAGGATCAAGCATCTCATTCTGTCCAGTGACTTGCCTGTTTTGGTCCACGCCTTGTGACCTCGCATTGACTACTGTAACTCCCTTTACTTAGGGCTTCCTGGGGTTGATATCCGCTGCTTGTGCAGAACGCTGCTGCACTTTTTTTGACTGGGGTATCAAGGAAATTCCATATTACCCCAGTGCTGCGTGATCTGCACTGGCTGCCAGTTCAGTGGTGGATCACCTTTAAGGTAGGTTTGTTAACCTACAAAGCCCTACACTGACTTGGTCCTGACTACTTGAAAGAGCCTCTGATTCCCTACACTGCTGTGTGACAGCTTCGCTTGGCTGACAAGGGGTTGCTGGAGATTCTGAGGGTTAGTTTAAAGTCATCTGGGGCTCGTGCTTTTGTGTTTGCTGCCCCAACACTCTGGAATTCTCTGCCATATCAACTACGGGAGTGCAGGAACAGTAGGGAGCTTTAAGCAGGCACTGAAGACCTTCTTATGGAGCAAAGTGTTTCCTGACTTTCTGTGATTTTATTGATATTTATGAATTTACTGAATGTGTATGTATTTGTAAAGAGCCTTGTTATTATGAAAGGCGCTATATTAAATAAAGTTATTATTATTATTAATGAACTGTGTACTTTTTTTTTACTTCTGTTTATTTATTTAGCATTTGTTGACCAGGTAGGTACACTAGACAATCTGTATGCCTATTTTCAAGTACGACCCGGGAGAGTACAATGAAAATACAGGTTCAAACAAGGTATATAACAACAAGAGAGGCAATGTACAGAATTACAAGAGAGCAAAATAAACATAGATATTATACAGTGAGCAGTAATAGTTAAGTATACATATAAATACAGAATAAATAGACTAACACATTCAATGGTAATTACATTGCATGAGTGACCCTATTTACCAGAGCCACTTAATACATAAGCAGATGGCAATCAATCACATGCTACACAGAGATTAAAGGACAGTAGGCAGTGGATCAGAAAGGGACCAATTTGGAGACCTGGTTAGGGTGGCTTGGCACATCCACACACCGAGGACAGTTTCAAGTGCTCCCACAGGCAGTAGGCTGGAATTAAACAAAACAAGACACTGTGGGACTGGTAAAGGACTCTGAGGGACTGGTAAATGAACTGTGACTGATTCAAACAGTTTTAATTAACTGTGGAGCTGATTTAAACAAGCAGTTATGTACCAATGACTCTGATTCAAACTGTTTTAATTAACTGGGGAGTTGATTTAAACAAGCAGTACTGTTCCAGAGAAGGGGGGACTTGTATCATCTCTTGAGCTATTTAATGATTACATTGGAAATGTTTGTAGCACACTGCTTAGAATAGTTAGAAGTGTGGAAAGGACAATACAGCTTAAAGCTCCCAGAATAAGCATCTTTTGGTGTGGAAGGACTTAATGTAGAAAGGGGGCTATTCACAACTGTCACGTAAATCTAGGATTGGGGAAGAATTTAATGCATAATGGAGGCTGTTCAAACACAAATCTGGGATTGGGGAAACTGTTCTGATGAGTCTAATGTGGAAAGTTGGCTAAGTAGAAACGAGGGTCAGAAGGTAAGGTATGCGTTCAGCAGAATAGTCATAAAGGTCGTGCAAATATAATTTAGGGGTATTAAGAGATTGAGGTGTTTACACAGCGAAGGGTTGGAATACAGCTTGTTTTCTGAAGGGTTTATTTCTACCTGATTACATGGAGCAGGAGGCACAGAGTAGAAGGGGAATGGATCAGAGGGAGGGACCATGGAAGTTGGTGGCGGGGCAGAGTATAAGGGGCACATCAGGGGCCGCCAGTGGAAGCATAAGAAGAGGAAGAGCCAGTGGGTGGGAGGGGGTAGGGATCATGAAGGAGGGAGGATTATGGGGTGCGACAACTGTAGAGCAGCCATATTCATGAGTACTCTGTGGAGGCTGGGGGAGTGCCCAGTTTGTCAAAGGCTAGGGAGACTGGAGGCTGAGCTATCGTGGCTAAAAAGAGAAATGTTTGGTCAGTAAGGGAACTGGAAAGGAGACACGCACAAGGTTCTTGGGAAGGGACAGAAGGCAAGACATTGAAAAGGACTGGAGGTGGAGCGAGCAGACCACACTGGGGAGGAGGTGCCAGGACAGGAGTTAGGGGCACATCGGGCACGAGGGCTAACGTAGGTGAACATAGATAAACAGGGTTAGGTACTAAATACCGACACAGAAATGCCCGCTATTCCTAATCCTGGCACCAAGTTCCTGACTGCAGTAATGCTCGACTGCAGAAAATACTGACAGCTGAAATCCCGACTTCTAATCCTCTTGAGTACTCAAGTTTTACTGGCATGGTTAACAACAACAGTTTAACATTATAAAAAAAGAAAGGATTCCTTTGTGCATTCAAAATTCCTGACATATTGCCTTTGATTTTAATCCTGACTACTTTGGACTGCCACTTGTGAGTGTGCTTACTTAAACCCAGATACGGACCAGCTGTCAAACTGCTGTCACAGTATGGTAAGTCACAAGTAAAGTTAATTCTATTTTCACACACTGCTGTTTTTACACACTGCATTGTAGTGTTGTATTTAAATGTTAAAATGTTGCAGTACTCTGGATGAGGGGATTTCAGCTTTCAAATGTGATGAATGCCAGGAACTTTAAACTTTTTTGTGGGCTCTCATTTATATAACAGTGCTCAGTGTGATTCATTTCGGGGGTGGGGGGGGAGTTAGGAAAACGATATTCAGCACTGGATTGTTTATATAGAGATGTAATGAAGATGCAGCCAGATTACATCTCTAGGCCAAAGTACCTGTATATTAGGGTTGCAGTGTGATTTCAAATGCCACAGAACTCAGGATTTTGTAAGTGGTAATTCAGTAATTTTGAATGCACTTCACAAGTAGTCGTGTCGGGATATTGCATGTCAGTAAGTTGTGGAGTCGGGATTGTGATACGTCGGTCTTTCAGTGACTGGATTTAGTATGTCAGGATTTCGTACAGAGACCGGCTGGGGGCATGGAGACTTGGGGCCGGATTGGAGGGACAGGGATTAAAGGGTCCAGACCAGGAGGTGAGGAGAGATATGCCTGGCAGGAAGTAAAGACTAGGGAAGGGGCCTCAAGGAAGGCCACGTATCTCAGCAGCAGGAGGTAGGAAGACACAAGATGGGAAAGGTACTATAGTGTCCAACAGGTGCACTCCTCTGGCAGGCAGACTTTTGGAGGAGTGCTAAAAGGACCGGGGAGCAACAGGCATGCCCTAGAAAGGGGATAAGCAGAAGGGAAAAGAGAGATGGGAACCTAGGGGAACAGTGGCAACACAAACAGAGGAAGGGGTAGAACTGAGTGTGAAAGGTATTCTGGGCTTACAGGAGGAGGAGAGAGGTAGCATAAAGGAGGATAAGGAGAGGGGGAAACTGAAAGGAAGCCAGGAAGTAAAGGAGAGGTTCAAGATAGTAAGGGTCTAGAGGGCAAAACAGAGGAGGTGAAGGAGAAGCTTACCAACTCGAAGAGAACATGTGAGGGAGCACTGGCAGCAGAAGGGTGAGGGGGGGTAGTGACAGATATTAGAGAGGCAAGGAGGAGTAATGAAGCAGGTAACATTGGTGGGGAGTATAAAGGGGGAGCAACTGGGGGGGACAGGGCTCAGTGTGAGGAGGGAATCAAAGGAGCTGAAGAGAAAATGGAGGTAAAAGGGATGCCTAGAACTAGCAGTAAGGAAAAGGTAATAAATAATAAGCAAAATGAGGGCAGGGTCCTCCTCACTGGGGACTCGAATTAAAGAGGAATTAAATGGGGGTCAGGTGCAGTTTGGGTGGAGTGCTTGCCGGGTATGACAGCATCAGAGGTAATTCATCGTATTCCATCATGGGGCAAGCCACAGGATGAGAAAACACACTGGATTTTCCACCTGGGGACAACTGATTTGTATGGGCATAGCCTGTTGGAAGTACAGGCAAGATTCACAGCGCTTGCTAGGTTTTGTAGCAGCCTGTGTTTCTGATCTATAGTTTTTTCAGAGGTGTTGCCTGTGCCTAATGCGAGCACTGAAAGGAAGCAAAGGATCAGGGAGTTCAACCAATGGCTAGGGGGATGGTGCAGGCAGTGGGGGTATGGGTTAGTGGAGGACAGGGGGACAACATGGAATGACGAAAACCTATATGCCCAGGACAGGCTGCACCTAAATGGGGAGGGAAAGGCAGTACTGAGAATCAAATTGAAGAAATTAATTTAGCAAACATATGGTTTAAACTAAATCGAGGGGGGAGGTGGAGAGGGAAAATTACTCACCAAATGACACACCAAAAGACAGGAGTGTTGGAGGAGCATTCAACACCCCCCACCACCACCACCGGGCAGTGAAGGAACATTAAGCAAAAACGTGCCTAGGTGTAGGGGGGATGGGGAGGGAAGTTGGTGGAAGGGCTTTCTGCAAACACCAGAAGCCTGGAGAATAAGATGGTAGATTTAGAAGCATTAATGGAGTGGGAGAAATTAGGTATTATATCCGTAAATGAGACCTGGTGATCCGAGCACCATGGTTGGGAAGTGGGGGTCCCAGGGTACAGATTATTCAGGAGGGATAGGATCTGTAGGAAGGAGGGAGGAGTAGCACTATACATCAGGGAGGGAATCAAGGTAAAGGAAGGGATGGAAGAGCAGGGAGAAGTGGAAAGCATATGGGTCACGCTGGAGAGGAAGTCTGGGACAGTATTAAGACTAGGAGTGGTATACAGACCCCCTACACAGCGTGAGGAAATGGACGTGCAGATGCTGCTGGAGGTTCAAAGAATGGCTCGGAAGGGGGAGATTCTGCTGGAGGGGGATCTAAATCTCCCAGATATAGACTGGAATATCCCATCAGCAAGGTTGGCTAGGAGTGGGGAGATTCCACGGTCACTACAGGGTGCCTTCCTGCAGCAGCTGGTCAGGGAGCCCACAGGGGAAGGAAGCATACTTTATGTGGTCCTAACCAAAGGAGAGAGTGTGGAGAGAGTGGGGGTGGGGGCCAGCCTGGGATATAGTGAGCACAGCACAGTGGGCTTCAAGGTGAGAGCAGGGTATGATGCTAGTCAAACCACCATGAAGGTCCAGGGCCAGATTAAGGTTCGATGGGGCCCTAGGCCTGAGGGAAATCGGGGTCTCTGGGGCCCCATTTCTGTTGGTCACGCCCCCTTTTTTAGCAAGCCCCGCCCATTATGCCAAGCCCTGCTCCCTTCCATTTTTTTTTGTTCATAAATAAAATAATTTGGTAACTGGATAAGGCCCACTAGGCACAGGTGCCTGTATAGTAGTCCAAGGAAAAAATATCTGTAATTATCCATTATCAGGCTTGCATGTAATTAAAAAAAAATTGCAAATAAATAAGCTAAATATCCACAGCAATTCAAATTATTAATGTTTTCCTAAACACAGAATGACTTGCAGCTCACACTGAAACAACCTTTTCAACCGGCTGTTCTGCATGGTATATCAGTTCAATCTACCAGAAGACCGAGAGGTCAAGGAAGACAGTTAAAAGCTGTATTTACCCTGGTTAGTAGGATTGCAGGAATATTTTAACTATCCTCATAGCAATAATCAGTATTGCAAACACTAATAAAATATACATAAAAGTTCAGAAGTTATCCTTTAGATTCATCAATTAAAAGTTTTTCACCACTCACCATGCATAGATTAAGGTTATTGACATCAATCTTCTTAGACATCTTCTGTCTTCATCTGTAGGAGCTGGCTGCCTGGCATAGTTGTAGCACCAACATTGTTTTATTCATTTCTTGCAGTGCTTCACTGACGGGCTTGAGTTGTGGCATTTTTCACTGTACTCTGGCTCAGGGTACTGGCATCAGTCTTGTCAGACAGCTTCTGTCGTCTCCATCTCACGGTGATGGAGCACTTTGTAGCACCAATGCTGTTTTCTTCATTTCTTGCAGTGCTTCACTCACTTCACTGGCACAGGGTACTGGCATCAGTCTTCTCAGACAGCTTCTGTCGTCTCCATCTCCAGGAGCTGGAGCACTTTGTAGCACCAGCACTATTTTGTGTGCTTCACTGGGGTCACAGGCTTGAGTTGTGGCATTTTTCACTGTACTCTGGCTCAGGGTACTGGCATCAGTCTTGTCAGACAGCTTCTGTCATCTCCATCTCACTGTGCTGGAGCACTTTGTAGCACCAATGCTATTCTCTTCATTTCTTGCAGTGCTTCACTAGGGTCACAGGCTTGAGTTGTGGCATTTTATACGGTACTCTGGCACAGGGTACTGGTATCGAGTTTTCTCAGACAGCTTCTGTCATCTCCATCTCACTGTGCTGTAGCACTTTGTAGCACCAGCGCTATTTTGTGTGCTTCACTGGGGTCACAGGCTTGAGTTGTGGCATTTTTCACTGTACTCTGGCTCAGGGTACTGGCATCAGTCTTCTCAGACAGCTTCTGTCATCTCCATCTCCAGGAGCTGGAGCACTTTGTAGCACCAGCGCTATTTTGTGCACTTCACTGGGGTCACAGGCTTGAGTTTTGGCATTTTATATGGTACTCTGGCACAGGGTACTGGCATCAGTTTTCTCAGACAGCTTCTGTCATCTCCATCTCAAGGTGCTAGAGCACTTTGTAGTACCAATGCTATTCTCTTCATTTCTTGCAGTGCTTCACTGGGGTCACAGGCTTGAGTTGTGGCATTTTTCACGGTACTCTGGCTCAGGGTACTGGCATCAGTCTTCTCAGACAGCTACTGTCGTCTCCATCTCCAGGAGCTGGAGCACTTTGTAGCACCAGCGCTATTTTGTATGCTTCACTGGGGTCACAGGCTTGAGTTGTGGCATTTTTCACGGTACTCTGGCTCAGGGTACTGGCATCAGTCTTCTCAGACAGCTACTGTCATCGCCATCTCCAGGAGCTGGAGCACTTTGTAGCACCAACGCTATTTTGTATGCTTCACTGGGGTCACAGGCTTGAGTTGTGGCATTTTTCACTGTACTCTGGCTCAGGGTACTGGCATCAGTCTTGTCAGACAGCTTCTGTTATCTCCATCTCACGGTGCTGGTGGAGCACTTTGTAGCATCAATGCTATTCTCTTCATTTCTTGCAGCGCTTCACTAGGGTCACAGGCTTGAGTTGTGGCATTTTATACGGTACTCTGGCACAGGGTACTGGTATCAGTTTTCTCAGACAGCTTCTGTCATCTCCATCTCCATCTCCAGGAGCTGGAGCACTTTGTAGCACCAGCGCTATTTTCTTCATTTCTTGCAGTGCTTCACTGGGGTCACAGGCTTGAGTTGTGGCATTTTCATGGTACTCTGGCTCAGGGTACTGGCATCAGTCTTCTCAGACAGCTTCTGTCATCTCCATCTCCAGGAGCTGTAGCTTTTAGCACCAGCACTATTTTGTGTGCTTCACTGGGGTCACAGGCTTGAGTTGTGGCATTTTTCACGTATATTCTGGCTCCAGTATTGGCAGTCTTCTCAGATAGCTTATGTCATCTCCTTTAGAATTATGATGTTTGATAGTGCTTTACTCAGCCTAGATTTGTTTCTTCCTCGATTTAAGTTGGGCAAAGTCACTGATGAGATCATCAAAGTTTATGGTCTTAACCAGTTCACTTTCAATAGATAAAATAGTCAGGCATTGAGTCTTTCCTGGTCCATCGTGCTCCTTAATTTATTCTTGACTCTACTCAAGGTTGAAAATGACCGTTCTCCACTGCAGTTTGCAGCTGGTGTGCACAAATATATACGAAAGGCAGCTTCCACATTTGGGAATGTTGACTCAGTCCTCGAGCCTTCAAAAGTTTACACAGGTTAAGAACATCTTTGTCTTCTTCACAAGAAACAAATGATGTGAATTGTACAATCATCAGTGAGCGACTCCTCCAAATCCTGAGGGTATGCAGCAACTAGACTTTCTGCTCACTTCCGTATCTCATTTACATTCAGATGAGGAAAGTCTGTTAACACTCCAAATTTTTTCTGTAATATATCATAAGCATCTTTTCTTTTCTGCAGGGCAGCACTTAATGTGTCGATTATAACAAGAAATGTCTCAGCACGAAATTTTTCCCTACCTGTTAATGTTGTTTCATTTCTTGGTTCGTCAAACATGTATTTGCGACACCTTTGCCTACTGATGTCTGCTTGGTATGACGTTTCCAGGTCAACCAACGTTTTTGCTTTCCTTTCATACTCATCAAAATTGTTGCGTATCTCTTGGAGAAATCCTGTTAGAGACGAATATAAATCTACCACCATCTTCAAAGAAATGCCTACTTTCTGTAAACTCTTACTTGTGGCATGCAGGCGTTGTAATACTGAATTCCAAATGGCTGTCATTAGTGCAGTTTCCAACAATTCCATCTTCTCTGCCAGACTTTCAGCTTCCATCCTTGTGCTTGGTCCTTCTGAAGGATCATCAGCCATGTTCTGTAATGCAGTCTTCATGTGTTGATAGCCACCGAACAGGGCACTGCATGCATCTGCCTGAGCAGACCATCGAGTAACTGAAAGTGACTTTGGTACTTTCACCTCACTAGGCAACTGTTGCCTCATGATATGCCAACGATGTGTGGAGGCTGAAAAGAATGTGTACAGTGCCTGAAGAAATCCAAAAAAAGATACAGCCTCTAAACAGCATTCAGCAGCACAGGACCCAACCAAGTTTAAGGAATGTGCAGAGCAAGGGATAAAGTCCGCCAAAGGATTGTGTTCTTTTATTCTGGCTTGTAGGCCGCTATATTTTCCTGCCATATTACTCGCGTTATCATATGTCTGACCCCTGCAATCCTTTATTTCAATGCCCAATTCCTGAACCACAGACATCACTGTGTTTGCAAGATTTTCTGACGTATGACTATGGATTGGAATGAACTTAAGAAAGCATTCAACTGGATTTCCATCGGCTTTGACATATCTAACAATGAAAGTCAGCTGATCCACATGAGAAATATCCGGTATCGAATCAACACTGATAGAATAGTATTTTGCCATCTTTAGTTCTTCCACAATAGTGTGCATCACGTTTTTACCCATCAGGTCAATGAATTCATTGCAGATGGTTGAGGACAAATATGATGGTCGTCCTCTTCCAGCATTGCCGAATTTTGCTATGTGGTCAGCTAGAAAAGGGTTGAATTGGCTAATAAGCTCTAAATTACCCAAATAGTTTCCATTGCTTGGAGACCCCAGTAGTTCATTGTCACCTCGAAAAGCCAATCCACATTCTGACAAGAAACGAACCACAGCAACGACACATTTCAGTACATTTTTCCAGTACTGATACTCATTCTGATATTGTTTTACAATTTCAGCATCAATTCGTCCTGTGGTCCTTTTCCTTTTATGCAGTGTGATTAACGCCATCCTGTGATCATGACTGTGTTCATGTTCATTTACATGAGCGTTTGCATTTTTCCAGTCACTGAAACCAGATTGTGAGAATGCAGTATTCCTCACTGAAAAGAACTTACAGACATAACAGAAGACATTCCCAGTTGAAGGAGAATAAATCAACCAATCCCGTGTCCTACATTCACCATTTAACATGATTCTAGAGAAAAGATCCTTGGATAAATAACGCTTCTTATCTGGGTACAAACGCATGGACTTGGAGAAGTCACATATGTTCTGGTCACCATCACGATCTATGAAATAATTCCTAAGTTCTTCACATACAGATGTCCATTAGCGCTGGTCGTTTGCTGTACAGCTGTGTTTTTGAGAGCTTTCAACTTGAATCTGATGGCAAATATCAGTAACCTGTTTCTTAGTAACTTCTGTATTTGTAGGAACCACTGGATTGCTGTCAAATGAAGTCAGATTGCACACGGTGCTGACAATGACCCTTTGTGACCCCATGGCATGTAGTAACCCTGGGCTGCTTTCCAAGGACTCTCATGGTAAATATTGGTTTTGACTTCTTCATCTGTGATGTATTGGACTTGGCATGTAGAAACAACATTGCTTGTTTTTCCTCAGAGGACCTGCATCCATCATTTCCATTGCAATATTTGACACATTGGTGTCTACATTTCTAATGCCTCCTCACTGCTACCCTGACATTGCTGACCAACAGCCTCCTTATCTCTAGCACTGCTGCCTGATGCCAAGAAGAAATCTGTTAACTTTGGAACCTTTGCTAGTATTTGTTTCTCTTTTCTACTTGATCCCTAACACGTTTACGCTTCTGTACCCACTTAGATATTTCCGTGCTGTGCTCGACTCCATCTTTCTACAATATTATCTATAATAAACATTAACAAAGAATCTTGTCACTGAAAATACACCAAGCTTATGATCACTTACCACTAACTGTCTACAAGTTTACCCCTACCTACAAATGCCCTGCCCCCGCCCCCAAAAAGTGTGGACGCAAGAGAGTACTTAAAGAAAGACAAATTAAGAAGTAGTTTGCTACATCCAGACAGTTAAGATATGAACCCCACAACATCAGATCATCTTGCATACTGTGTGAATACATGAAAATCACTTAACCCTTGAAGTGTCCTCCCAGTGTTCAAAAAGACACCGTCCCCAGGAAACAGGCTTCATGTACATTGTGCCTTATCCAGTTACCAAAGAATGGAAAACATCTAGCCTATTATACAGCTTACCGGCATTTCCTCAGTTCGTGGTCAGCTTTGAAGAGTGCAGGCGTGTTCCGGTCCAGCGATGATCGTCAGCGCCGGCGCTCCGAAGGTAAGTATGGAGTGAGGGGGTGTGTGGGAGGCAGGGTGCGCAGTGGGTGGAGTGCGGGTTGAGGAGACATCGATGGAACATTTTCCTTTTACAGGTTTTTTTACTCATACGATGCGGGACATTTGCCATGCTGGGGTGGGCTCCCAGCTGGGCACCAAAGATTGGGGGCGACGTGTTGTGCCAGCACACAGCAGTGGTTTTCTTGAAGAGAAGAACACTGCTGTCACTACATTGATTGGTGCAGGATCACTACACCTGCTCAACAGAGCAGGGGATTGCCAGGACAGGCACACCTCCAAAGTGTCCCATTCTCCCAAGGCGTTCACTTGCGCATGCAGCATGAGCATAAAAACATTATTCAAAAGAGAAAAGTGTTAATACGAACATACCTATGAGCATATGAAGAAGCCTGCAGAAAAAAGCCATTTGGTCTATCAAGTCTGCTTGTAGTATTGCAGTTCCCACAGCTGACTTGAGTTAATATTCCTGCAACCCCTCCCCTCCTTACTCCTCCCATCCTCCCTGCCCATGATCTTTACCTTCCCCCATACCTATCCCATACTGTCTTAAAGCTGCCCAATGTCTTGAATGAGATGCCTCTTCCTGCAGTGCATTCCAAGTTTCCACCACCGTCTCTCTGAAGAAGTGCTTCCTGACATCCCTCCTAAACCTCCCACCCACCTCCAGTTTAAGACTTGCCCCCTCGTGTTATGGTTGCCACTCAGCTTAAAGAGGCTTCCTTATCAACCTTGTTTATCCCTTTCAAGTACTTGAACATCCCAATCATGTACCTCCTCTCTATCTCTCTCCGGTCTTCCAGGAGTACAATGTTCAGTGCCTAGACTCATCATATGCCTTACTCTGCTGACCGGCTATCATCTTTGTATCCATCCTCTGGACATTTTCTAGCAGTTAATGTCCCTTTTGAGGATGTGGGCGCCAGTATTGAAGTCCATACTCTAGATGCATCCTTGTCAGTGAACTGCACAAAGGTAGGTCACTAGTGATCATCACCCCAGGTCTTTCTCCTCTGATGCAGATACTCCGACTCCACCCATGTAGTACTCTGTCCTGGGATTCCTAGTTCCAATATGCATAACTTGTCATTTCTTGGCATTGAAGCCATGCTGCCTGATCCTAGCCCACCTCCCTAGCTTTTTTCCAGATCTTCCTGTAGGTGCTGTATCCCTTCAGCTGTGTCCACTGTCCCACAGAGCTTCGTGTCATCTGCTAATAGGCACATTTTTCCCTTAATGCCATCTTCAATGTGATTAATGAAGATATTGAACAACACCAGCCCCAGCACTGAGCTCCGTGGGGCCCCACTGGTTACCTCTCTGGTGCCAATAACTCACCCCCACCTCCAGTACAGTTAGTAACTTTACTCGGAGTCATCAGGACCACCAGTCCAAGCCAATCGCAACCTGCTACAACTATCAGCCAAATCACTAAATGCCCTCCCTAGCATGCCTACTGGTGGCTCAACACAACCAGAACCACTGCACCCACCATCTTTTTAATACGATTACATTGGCATGCCACCTACCTTCACCCACAGTGACATGCATGCCTGTCTCCCACCCAGAACCACCCTCTGGTATCCATGCAACCTCTGGCTTCTTCTCCACCCTGTGGCACTCATGCCCCTTTCTCTCCCCACCCTCTAGCACTACTGTCCCTCCCCAGCCCCAACTCACCCTGTGGCACCCAATACCAACTCTTCCACCACCCTCTACCATCCCATGCATGTATCCTCCTCAACCATCTGTCAGCTATAACCCCTCCCACCCTTCTACCCATGCCATCCTCCTCTGCCACCACTAGCATCCATGAAATCCTCCTCACTCACTGTCTGGTAAACATGCTCCCTTCTTCCCCACCTTCTGGCACCCATGCTCCCCATCTCCCCAGCCTCTCGCCAACATGCTGCCCTCCATTACCACCACACTCTGGCTCCAATACCCCTGCACCTCTGGAACCCATACCCCTCCCTAGCCTTTGGCACCCATACCACTCTCCTTCCCCACCCTCTGCCACCCATGCTTCCTGCCCCACTACCTTCTAGCACTCATACTCCCCTCATCCCCTGCCATTTCAGACACCCATGGCATCCTACTCCTCCCACCACCCTCCGACCCCAGCCAGCCTCACTACCACCCTCGGGCACCCAGCCACCTCCCTCTCCTACCCTCTGACACTATTGCCCCTCCCAGTCCCCCCACATTATCTGGCCCCATGCCTGCTCCCTGCTTCACACAAACTCGACACCATGCCACCTCTGGAACCCATCGCCTCCCAACCCTCCGACACCTATGCCACCCTCCTTCCCCACCCACTTTCGCTATTATAATGCAACCGATGGCTTGCTATGCTTTACTTGGAAAAGGCAACCTTTACCTTTGCACCTTCACTAAATGTAGTATGAATTACCTTTTTATCCTATGAACTGCTTAGTAACCTTTACACATGATTTCTTGCACTATGGTGTAAAGAAAGCAGAGTAAGAAATAGTACTACTAGCAGTTTTACATGGCCTGCCATTTATCTCTTTTCAATTATATATCGCAAGCATGCAAATTAAATGTGTCAGAAATCCACACTGAAGACGAAGAAGAATCTGCATTTATATAGCGCTTTTCATACACAGTGTATCCCAAAGTGTTTTACAAGCAATGCTAGATTGGTAGTGAAGTGACTGAATGTGTAGTGGCAGCCATACCACACAACAACACCCACACAGCTTGGACAATTGCATGAACTGGTTTATGGGAAGGGAATGTTGGCCAGGACACCAGGAATGTCCCCTACTCTACTCTTTGTGAACAGTGCCCTGGGTTCTTTTATTTCCACCTGGACACCCACCAGGACAACACCAGCACGGGTGGAAAGGACCTCAGTTTAACGTCTCATCCAAAGGATGACACACCCCGGCAGCACAGTACCTCCTCCTTCACACGTCACTGTACCCACCTTCACACACTCTGTACCCGTCCATCCCCACTTGCTCTACTTACTCTACCCTGGGGCCCTGCACTTCATGACTTCACTCACTGACTGTACCTGTCACTCGTGCTGTGCAGGCTGCAGCTTCATTAATTTTTATGCTCACTCACCATTGTGCTTCTCTGTCTCCAAGTTTGCTGTACCAGTACCCCTGCCCCAGCACCCATCATCTGCCTGTACCTCCTCCTTCACTGTACCCATCTTCACTCACTGTACTCCTTTTGTAACTGAAATGAGGGACAAAGACACTCAAAATGAGGGACACTGACCCACATAATGAGGAACACACACACACACACATATCCATCCTCAAACATGGAGATGGAAGCTCAGAACTCTGTGAAAGCCATTGTGTTAGCATCTTAGACTATTATGAGCTTCACCTTCTGCTTTCACACATTCTCTGGGTGGGCAGCACCTTTTCCATGTGGAATGGATGAAGTACAGAGCAATTTTGAGGGTGAAAATTCAGTGTTGGAATTACTGGGGGAATTGTCAACCAGGGCTCACCCCCCACAGCTCTTAAGTGAGCCCCAGTAGCTCACGCATCACTGTCATTGACTTACAATGGGAAAGGAGGCTCATAGTTTAAAGATAGCACCCCTATGGGGCTCCCTTGCTCCCAAAGCTCATAAACTGTGATTCCAGACTATCACTGAGTAAGATCAAGGACCTCCCAGTCCCTCATAATCACAGACAGCAGCTGAGATGTACGAGACGAGAGTCTCCCCCCCGCACTCAATCTCTGGTCTGGCAGCCTGGCAGTAAAGTTCGCTGCCTACTAGTACAGTACAATTCATACCTCTCAAGTGTCCCTCATTATGAGGGATATCCCTCATTTTGCCCCTTTGTTCTGTCCCTCATGGTAAAGGTGCTGTCCACACAAAGGTGCTGCTGTAAATTCAGACTTTAAAGCAGAAACTCTTAATATTTTAAAATACTTAATCCAAAATAAAATTCATCTGAGCTTGTATCTCCATGTTTAAGGATGTGTCCTCTCATTCTGAGGTTCCATCTGTGTCCCTCATTGTCCCTCATTTTGGGTGTCAAACACAGTGCTCCAGATCGGCCAAAGCATTTTCCTGTAGCAGACCCTAATTTTTCCTGTATTTTCCCTGTAAAACTGGGGTGACTTTCCTGTAGATTTTCCTGTATTCTCAAGCCAATTTATTTTTGCAATTGGCGTCATTATAGTTGTCAATAAAATCACTACAACACATGTTCTGGCTGTTTTAAGTGCTGTTATTTACTTTAAGAATTAAAACTGACCTACTCTGTCCCAATGGCCATCGACAGGAGGACACACACCTGAATTATTTCCCATCCTGACTCTGGTGACTGAAGGAAGTTGTTTTTTTTTTTTTTAAATCTATTAAATTAAAAATCAGACATGATCTCCCTGAGTGCACTCTGTCCCAGGCAGCCAAAGGTGAATACAGCTTGGGAGAACCAAAGAAAATATGCAGAGTGTTCTAGTGCACCAATAATATTTTCTTAGCTACACCACTGACTTGCAGCAGAGGACAACCCACCAAAAACATGTATTTCATACTTTGGCACCGGTGGTTGGTCATTGTTTTAAGTGCCAGATCAGCCAAAATTAAAACAAAACACATAGTGCTGCCACATACTGTATAGCATACAAGAAGCAAATTGCACAAAAATGACACCAGGGCACACTACAAGCACCACCATAAACCACTGAAAAACAAAGTTAAAGTCAGGCTAGGGACAACTTAAGAAATAAGATGTTTCATGCCATTTGATTTTATTATCAAGGCCTGATATAGTGTTCAAAGTTGTTTTAAGCTCATGTCCTCTGCCAGGCTAACCATGATTGAATTGTGCATTTTGAAAACAAGTTCCTACATAGTTGAAGAGAGATCTTAGGGTAAATATATTAAAGAGAGCAATTTGAATTTAGCCTAGATATTAGTCTCACTACACCCCCCCCCATGTCTCTGGATCTTACTTAGCAGTAAAGCACAGAAAATTCAGGATGAAGATGCAGCCGATAACCCAAACCAGTTATTTCATTGCATTTCAATTTACATTGAAGAGCATAACCCCCAGAGACAGATTATTATTTTTATTACCTTTTTTGCAGATTCTCCGGTGAGAAGGCAGCTCAGGGATCGGGCTCCGTTCCAAGATGCTGGCATCTGGGCTCTAAAGACTGACTCAAAAGAAACAGAACCACCAGTCTCGGTGGGGGGTGATGCTTGCCTGGCTTCACTTTTATTTTAAAGATTTGACCAGGTCTCCAGTGAAAAACAGGCAGCTCAGGGATAAGAACGAGACGTCTCCTTTTGGTCTGCAGTACTAGTTAGATGACAAAACGGAGTAGGGACCGGCGGGACAGTGGCAGGTCAGGTCTCCCCACTTGACTGGACTCTCTCGATCGGATTCAGCTGGTGAGGTCGCCGGTCTCGGGATGAGATCAGAACGCTGAAAACACGTGGTGGCGGGCAACGGTTACGGCGGCTTAACTGTGGATAATCCTTGCACTCTCCTCTCTCTGGCAGCAAAATCAGGCAAAAAGTAAGGATTGGTGCTTGGATAGCCAGTTTAAATATTCCCGGCCAGCCAGCCACTGTATCAAAGAATTTGCGATAGCCAATCAGAGACCACAGTCACTGCATGATCAGAGCATGACTGAGTCTCTGAACCAATCAAGAGGCAGGCTTGTGTAACTCTCGCCTGGGACACTCTCGGCAGCAACGTTTCCCCATGATGGCACCAATTTCTCCTGTAGATTGTTCAAAAGTAAGAAATCCTTCCTGTACCTTTTTAACCCCAAACCCGTAAAATACAGGAATCCCGTAGATCTGGGAGCACTGCAAAACATGTCCATGTCCCTCATTTCAGTGATGACAAAAGCTTGAGAGGTATGCAGTACATACATCTTCCTCCTCATCCTGACACTTTTCTTGGTGCCCCCATTCTGAACTAAGAAAGGGGAGTTTCTAGTGAAGGCTTCTACCCAGACTATCTGCTAAAAGCACAAGCACTGCTGACACTAAAAGTTCTGGCCACAGCAACAATACAAATACAATAATAGCCTGTGTGACTGTTGCACTACTTTTTACTCTTCATCTGTAGAGAGAGGACAGGTCCAACTCAAACAACTTTGATTTAATTTTCTTCTCTGACTCTCTGCCTTACCTGCTGCTGGTTAGGAAGTCAGGTTCTTCTTACTTCTTTTGTTTTCCGTCCTGAGTCAGTCTTCCTAGATGCACTCTGCTGGCAGTGGCAAGACACTGGGTGTCTGTGGGCAGTCAGTGGCACTGGGCAGGCAGGCAGACCTGGGCTGGGCAGGCGGCGACACCGCAAGTGCAACACGCAAGTGCGAGGTGGTGTGGTACCTACTGCAGGCAGTGGCACTCAGAAAAGGGTTGCAGCAGGGGCAGGGCAGGTGAGGTGGCACTGGCAGGCCACACGGGAGGCCAGGGGGTGTCACGGGCGTGGTGGGTCAGACTAAGACAGACTTTTGCCGAAATTGCCGGCGGGCAGCGCGGCAGGCCAGCAGCGGGCCGCGGCAGGCTGAGGTAACAGGCACTGATCGACAGGACTCAGTCTCAGAGAGCCTCGGCGGAAACAACTCGGGTTGTCGGCTCGGTCGGGATTGGGGAGTGCTAGCGCTGAGAGCGAGGAGGCGGAGCTGGAAGGAAGAACGCACAACGACTCCGAGCAACGACTGAAGAAATATTTGCATACATCCACCATGAGGAGGATGGAGAGGCAAACTACGAGGACTGTTCTGGAGTGGCGGGAAGGCAATGGCTTTTATTAGCCACACAAAACTGTGATAAGCCAATCGGAATCACATGAGAGCACCATGTGACTCAATGCGGCGGCAAGCTGGCAACGCAATTTACGCAAACAGATCACACCACTGATTGGTTGGATATTGTCTTCTAGACTGTGAGGAGCCGCCGGAAGGTCTTGGTTGTGGGGCTAGCTAGCTCGCCTTGGTCTCGTGCGCAGCGCAGTGTGTGCCCATGAATTTTACTGCCATAAGTTATTATCATCGGACTACTAGTCCGTGGAGAAAAAAACAAAAACAAAAGTGAATCAAGGGGAATAAATGAAGCCAAGGGCCCCCCCTAGCAGATGAGGCCCTAGGCCCGGGCCTATTGTGCCTATGCCTTAATCCGGCCCTGTGAAGATCCTAGACTTCAGGTGGGCAGATTTTCCCAGGATGAGGGAGATATTCCAGGTGGGAGGGGAGGGACAGAGGGGTGGAGGAACTTTGGAAAAAGATCAAGGGGGCTCCTTAAAACAACAGTGAATTTCTTCAAAAGATTACTGGCCTCTAATCAAGGATACCTGTAACTGCTTTTAATCCCCTTCCCCATCCTTCCCCACTCCCCATATGCTTCCTCTTACTACACCGCTATTTTTGAACTTTTTGAATTTGCACTAGATATTTTCAGACTCTGATAGTGGACCGATGTATTTTTGCAGGACCTAGTCTGCCTTTAATGCATTATCATGCCTTTACCCATATGTGTTGCATATTTCTCTTACACATATGTCCTTAATGTGTTGCTATGTTATTTCCTATATGTAATGCTTATTTTGCTTGTAAATGTGCCCAGGACCTCCTTGTGAATGAGCTTGCTCAATGGAGTTTTCCTGTAATAAACTTGAACTTGACAGATGAATGTGTAAGAAGAGTGAGGAAGAACAAAAGAAGGAGGAGGACACTGTGGTTCAGAAGGGAAGTGAGGGAGGTAATGTGGGAAAGAAAAGGGCTTTCAGGGAATATAAAAGGGTGCAGGGGAGGAGGATAGAGAAACTTACAAAGAGAAGCTGAGGGTGGCAGGGCAGAGGATTTGGAAGGCTAAAGAGAAACAGAGGAGAGAATTGCTATTCAGGCCAAATGGGGTAACAACATTTTTTCAGTACATAGGGGAAAGGAGGAAGGTAAGGCAGGGGATAGTCGCTACAGTGTATACAAGGAATTTGTATGTTCTGTTGGTTTAATTTTCTTTCTGTATTTAACAGTGCCACATTAACTGTGAATGTATGGTTTTGTTTGCTTTTTATAAAGTTCCCCTTCTCCTTTTATTTTCCCCTTATTACTGCCAATTTCTTTTTGTACTCCTTTAAGTTGCTGCAGTTGTTTTTTTATAACTATTGTTTTTTTTCTTATTTTTCCTCCCGGTATCTTTGTACCCAACAATGTCTATTTAACTGTGCATGTGATTGTACAATGTATACTGTTTTATGATTTTACCAATAAAATTCCCCTCCTCTTTTTGAGAAGTGCCATGGGATCATTAATGTCTACCTGAACAACTACCAGAACAGGCAGACGGGACCTCGATTTGATGTCTCATCCGAAAGACGGCACCTCAGGAGTGCAGCACCCTCCTCATGCTGCACTACAGTGTCAGTAGTTGGATATAACCCAAGTGCCTGGTGTGGGGATGGAACACACAACTTTCCAATCTTCCAGCCTCAGAGGTGAGTGTGCAACCTACTAAGCCACTGACACGGCATAAGTATTCACCAGATAACATTTTCCTTTAATCATGATGCCCTGTATATCATCCAAGACCAGGAGTTTTCTGGTGAGGGGTTTCAAGGCAATCAGAAATAGGAAGGGGGGCAGGGGGCAACTCTGTCTGGTACCTCTGCAAAGGATAAATGGTTTAGAAATATTGAGGTTTGTGAGGATGGTAGCCGAGGGGGTATTGTACAGTGTGGCGATCCAGTTGCGGAAGTGCAGTAGGTGCCAAACCCATAAGCATCCAGGACAGAATGAAGATAACTCCATTCTACAGAGTTAAAGGCTTTACAGAAGTTTATAGCCATGGCAGCCATAGGAGTATTGGCTTTGTTGGAATACCATTTTAGGTTGATAACAGTTTGGACATTGTCGGCCCCCATTTTTCCCTTGTGAAACCCACCTGGGATGGATGAATTAAGGAGGGCAAGACCTTGTCTACCTTGTTAGCCAAAGCCTTGGCTACAATTTTAGTGTTGGTGGATAATAGAAAGATAGGTCTGTGTAACCCCCGGACCCCTGCCTTTTTGCAAAATGACAGGTGGTATGCTGTTGAAGCTGACAGCAGTACCTGGTGGGGACTGGGTTTGTGGAGGAAAGGGTTACTTGGCACAGGGGGCCTAGGTTTGGCTACTCTGCACAAGGGTACCCAAGTAAATCCGAACACAGGAAGCAATAACTGTAATGTCCAGAACCAGGAATGGGATTCTACAGTGTGGCTTTTATTCACATCCAAACTGAACAAACAAAGTATAGACGGGCCCCCAAGGGGCTACATTCCTGGTAATGCAGATTAGAGACAACAGAACACTTTTTCACATTTCCAGCCCTCAGGCTCTGAACCCACCCACCCACACAGCCTGGACTTGCACGCAGCTTTGGGTACACAGCCCGACTTGTACATTACTTGGGTTTTCCCCACTGGCCCAGCTCCCCCGCCGGTCACTTGATCCGCAGTCCATTATGGGAATGAATCAGTTTTCCTATTGGTGGTTCCCCAAACCACCTTAGAGCCTTTGACTCCTAGAGGGAATTTTTCTTCCAATCCCACGTCTGGGTACATCCCTCATCATTGGCCAAGTGCATGAGGCAAAGCAGAAATCCACAGAGCAAATCCGTAGAGATGGACCTGGTTACTAAAGGTGGGGGGGGTCTCCCACCTCCAGCTCCCACAATCCATACCCGGCCATTTCTCTGGAAACTAAACAACTCTTTTCTGAAAGCTTGGCAATGTAGATTACTGGGTAGACGTATGTCACATCTCCTCTACATGTCTTGACTTCCCCTATGTGCTGGACTTGAACATACTTTTACCTTTAGCTAAGCCTATTACTGTAGGCCTCCCACTACTTCAGTAGTCCAATCCCCACTTTAACACAGCTCAGGGTGAAAACATGGGCCCTTTAGAAAGAGCAGAACTCACCCTCCGGTTGCAGGTGGCCCACAGGCGAATTACGAAATCTTCTTGTTTCCCATACTCTTGGACAAAATAAGGCAGCTTCTTCAGTAGCAGTAGCCAGGGGGTTGCCCCTGGAAATGCAGGCAAAACCTTCCTGCCCCATCCCCTGAGGGATGGGGCACAGAGACCCGAATCAGCGGTCTCCACCACTTTAAAAATAGCTCACCGTGTCTCTCTTTTAGGTGGAAACACACACCATTCCCTAATTGTAGCCCTATTTCAGGGCTGAGGCTCCAAGAAACATAGAAGCATAGACTTTGACGGCAGATAAGGACCGCTAGGCCCATCTAGTCTGCCCATTTCCCTACCTACAGGATAGGCCGCAGATCCTAGTTAACCAACAGCCTATATCTTCCTGCCCCCCACAAGAATTGCCTTATGTCTGTCCCATGCATTCTTGAATTCTCCCACAGTTTTAGACCCTACAACTTCCTCAGGAAGGCTGATCCATGCATCCACTACCCTCTCTGTGAAATAATACTTCCTCACATTGCCCCTGAACTGCCCTCCTTCTATCTTTAAATTGTGTCCCCTTGTTCTTGCAAGTCTCTTTTTCTGAAAGATGCTACCCTCTTGGACTTTGTTGATTCCTTGAGGTACTTGAAAGTTTCTATCATGTCCCCCTCTCCCTTCTTTCCTCAAGGGTATACATATTAAGCTCCTTTAGTCTCTCCTCATACGGCTTCTCTTGCAGACCCTGCACCATTTTAGTTGCCCTCCTCTGGACTGACTCTATCCTGTCTATGTCCTTGCGGAGATGGGGTCTCCAGAACTGGACACAGTATTCCAGATGGGGTCTCACCAACTGTCTGTACAGAGGGATAACAACTTCCTGTTTTCTGCTGCTGATGCCTCTCCCTATACATCCCAGTATACCCCCAGCCCTCCCTACTGCCTTCTGACATTGCTTGCTAACCTTAAGGTCATCTGATATGATTACCCCCAGGTCCCTTTCCTGTTTTGTTGTTGTTACTACCTCCCCACCCATTGTGTATTCTTCCCCTGGGTTCTTGTTTCCCAGGTGCATTATTTTGCACTTTTTTGCATTGAATCCTAGCTGCCATACGTCTGACCATTCCTCCAACCTTGCCAAGTCCCTTTTCATCCTTTCCACGCCTCCTTGTGTATCAACCCTGTTGCAGATCTTTGTGTCATCTGCAAAAAGGCATACTTTTCCTTCCAGTCCCTCGGCAGTGTCACTGATGAAGACATTAAAAAGGACTGGACCCAATACTGAACCCTGCGGTACCCCACTAGTAACCGCCCTTTCTTCAGAGTGGACTCCATTTACAATTACCTTCTGTGTCCTGTTGTCCAGCCAATGTTTTACCCAGGCTACCACCCTGGGACCCACTCCCAGGCTGGTTAATTTGACTAATAATCTTTTGTGTGGGACTGTGTCAAATGCTTTGCTAAAGTCTAGGTAGGCCATGTCCACAGCCCCTCCCTGGTATACTACTTTGGTCACCCAGTCAAAGAAATCTATTAGATTAGTCTGACATGACCTTCCGCTGTGAACCCATGCTGCCTTGGATCCTGTGCTCCACTGACCTCTAGGTACTCAACTATTCTTTCCTTCAGAAGTGACTCCATCACTTTCCTACCACAGAGGTCAGACTGACAGGTCTGTAGTTTCCTGCCTCTGTCTTGGTCCCACTTTTGTGAAGGGGAATCACATCCGCCTTCCTCCATTCCTCAGGTACCACACCATCCTCCCATGATTTATTAAAAAGAGTAGCCAGTGGTTTCACTAGTTCCTTCCTTAATTCTTTTAGAATTCTGGGGTGAATTCCATCAGGACCCATTGCTTTGTCCACCTTCAGTTTTAGGAGTTCTTGCAGAACCCTTTCTTCTGTGAAAGGACTGGGATCGACCCCCCTATCAAGAGTGCTTCTGTTAATTGGATTAGGCACTTCCCCCTCCTCTTTTGTGAATACTGAGCAGAAATATTCGTTCAATATTCCTGCTTTTTCACTGTCCCCCTCTACCCACCCACCGTTCATTCTATTCAGCCTCACTATCCCTCCCTTTGTCTTTCTACGCTCGCTGATGTACCTGTAAAAGGTTTTATCCCCCTTCTTAACTGAGTTGGCTATCTTTTCCTCAGTTTGGGCCTTTGCTATTCTGACTTCCCTCCCTGCTTCTTTCTGCCTTAACTGGTACAGCTCTCTGTCCTGCTCCTTCTGTGTTTCCTTATACTTCGGAATGCTATCCTTTCTTCCTGACTTTCACAGCCACCACTCTTGAAAACCATAGTGGCTTTTCTTTCATTTTGATTTGTTTATTTGCTTCACACAAGGCTTGTTGCCTCTGTGATGGCAGTTTTGATAATTCCCATTGTTGCTCCACACCTCCTTCTAGCCTGTTTGCTAGTGCTTTTCTGAGGCACTCTCCCATCTTGCCAAAGTCAGCCCTCCTAAAGTCCAGTACCCTCACTTTTGTATGGCTTGACTCTGTAGCTGAGTTTAACGTGAACCACACTGTTTGATGGTCACTTGTCCCCAGATGGCAACCCACTTCTAGATCTGAGATCCTCTCACTGCCCCGTTTGAAGTCACGAGGTCTAAGATTGCTCCCTCATGAGTGGGTTCCAAACTAGCTGTCTAATGCCTGCCACCTGTAGGGCGTCAAGAATGGCCCTGCTCTTGGATGTGGCTGCAGCAAATGTGCTCCTGTTAACATCTGGCATATTCAGGTCTCCCATCAACAGTATCTCCCTTTCTCTGCCATTCTAAGAATGCCTTCCATCATATCCTTGTCCATTCCTTCCCCCTGACATGGGGGTCTGTACACAACCCCTGTGCGGATTGTGGTGCCCTTTCCAGTCTCCAAGGTGACCCACAGTGTCTCCTCTCCTCCCTTTATACTCTTTTGTTCAGTTGTTTTTATCCCTTCCTTTACATAGAGAGCTACTCCTCCCCCTCTTCTCCCCTGCCTGTCTCTCCTGTAGGTTATGTACCCTGGTATGTTAACATCCCAGTCATGGTTCTCTGTGTACCATGTTTCTGTGACTGCTACGATATCCAGGCATCCTCTTCCATTAAGGCCACCAGCTCAGGAGCTTGTTGCCCAGACTACGGGCATTGGTACTCTTTACCCTCCATTTCCTGATGGCCTTACCCCCTTTTGCCCCATCCCTGTCCTTCTTGCCTTTGTCACTTTCTCCATTTACCCCTGCCCTTCTCCCTATCGACACCTCCATGTTGGTGTTTGCCACTAACTACCGTGATTGTTTGGGGGGCTAGGATTTTCCTGCTCCTTTCCAGTGCCTCCCTTGGCTAGTTTTAAAAGCTTGCCAATGAAGCATTTAAACCTATCACCTAGGATCCTGGTTCCCTCCGGACAGATGCAGCCCATCATGCCAGTATAGGCTTGCATCACTCCAGGTGGACCCTCAGTCCCCAGTGAAGCCAAATCCCTGAGCTCCACACCAGTTTTTCAACTACTGATTGGATCCCATGGTACGGAACACCTAGCCTCTCCTATGCCATGAATGGGTAGCACCTCCGAAGGTTACGTCACGTGCTCTTGACTAAGGCCCCACCCCAATTCCACAAACTCTTCCTGCACTTCTCTAATCCCTTCCTTAGCCAGGTCATTTGTCCCTAGGTGGACAATGACATCCAGCTCCCTCCCCTGTGCAGCTGCTCCGGCAATCCTGAGGATTTGCTCCCTGTCCCTTCAAGCCATGGCGCCAGGCAGGTACCTCCCTCTCCCCTTCCTTGCCCAGTTCTACCTTCCTAACAATGGAGTCCCCACCAGGGTTGTTTTCTTCCCTGCAGGGTCCCCTGCCACCCTCCTGTGGGTCTCCTTTGTGGAGGTTCCCAACATCCTCCTTGGTCTCCACTGTAGGTGCCTCCATAGAGGAACCACACTTTGCCAAAATGGCATAGGAATTGTGGAGTGACAACTGAGGGATGTGCCTCTGTTCCACCACCCTCACCCTCCCTGAGCCCATTGTGTTCCAACGGCCCTCTTCTTGGCAACCTCTGAGGCAACGGCAGTGGCACTGGTGGTCCCTGGATGGAAGAGGAGGTCCCAAATCCTGGCCAACTTAGCCTGGAGATGAGCAACCTCCTCCCTCAGCCCAGAGAGGTGCCTGCAGATGGGACAACACCGCATCCTCCAGAACATCTCCCGGAAGACTGCTGCTCCACAACCACTGCACTGCACCACTCCAATCATGTCTTATTTCTGGCCCCTTAACTGTTTGCAATCCTTACTCTTTCCTCTGTTTTTTTTCTCTCTCCTTACTTTCTGCCTGTGTGCCCTTTAAGCTCCTGATTGTCCTGTTCTGAGACAAGAATATCCTATATTTCTCAGTAGACCACTTACTTGTTCAGAGCAGACCTCCAGCAGCTACTCTTGCCCTTCTAGGATGGTGGGTCCTTGGTGGTTCTGTGATCACTCACTTCCTGCCCCTAAACAGGAAGTTCCTGTTGTCAGTCAAATCCTGTGCCTATAAAATAGAACTAGCTTTGGGTGGAGGGAGGAAGGAGGCAATATAGTCCCAGTAGAAAGTTCAGTCACACAGCAGTCCTTTCTCCTGGTGTCTTCTGCCAAGCTATTAGCAGAATCTTTCTAAGGCAGTCTTTAAATGTAGCTTCCTTCTACTAAGCCACTCCCCTACTTACCAGATCTTTCTACAAGTAATTTAAACCTCACAGCAGTTAAGTCCTTTCAGTCACCTGAGATTTACACCTAGATGACTTTTCAGTTACCCATTCAGTTCAGTTAACCCAAACACACACTTTTTTTTTTTTTTGTATGTTAGTTTTTTTACCCTAAATTAAAGGTCCAAATACAAAAGTTCTTCTACTTTAGTCCCAGCAGAGAAGTTCAGTCACACAGCAGTCCTTTCTCCTGGTGTCTTCTGCCAAGCTAGAGCCTAGCACAGAGCTGTTGTGCCCCTCTCACAACAAGCTCCAAACTCCAAACTCCAACTGACTACAGACTACTGTTCAAATCTCCCAACATTCTACTCCAACTCTCTGCTGCAGATTCCATTATGGCTCATGCAGCTGCAACAATTCTATGGTGATGTCATCCCTCAGTCTCAGCTGAGACTGAGAACAAAGCGAGACAGTGTGAAATCCATTTAACTGGCATTTCACAAGCTGCCTTCCCTGTCTACCACTAGGTCTTACTGGGATTCTAGTAACCCCAGGTAACAAGGGGGTTACATCTGAAATTGGTGAAGTCCAGGGGATCTGAAGATTTCTTAGGCAGACGGGTAATTAATGCTTCTTTCATTATGGGGAGTAGGATAGTTGTGGGACATGGCATCCTGCAGTGCAGCTAGCAGGTGGGGAATTATGATATGTGGCATAAGCTGGTACAGTTCTATGATGAGACTGTCCTCTCCAAGTGCCTTTCCCTTGGACAGTTGCATCAAGGCATGCCTGAGCTCTTCTTCTGTTAAGAACAGGTCCAGTTCCTCTTGCAGATCAGGTGTCACATTGGACATCTGAGTGGTGCCCAGGAATATCTGCACTGGGGTGGTGGGCATCACAGGGGCCTACTATCTGAGATGAGTACAATTGTACATAGTACTGTCTCATGACCTCATTGATATCCTCTGGGGTAGTAACTATTTCCCCCCTACTGTTAGCAACATCTGAATTTGTGAGTCTGCCCTCTGTTTCCACAGCTTGTAAGGTAACAGCTTGCCACTCTTCTCCCCTGACTCTCAGAAATGGTGCTTAGCATGCAGCAATTGTCATTCAGCTTTATGAGATTGTATCTTATTAATCTTATACTTGAGACATACAGTATCGGCCAGCAAGCCTGGTGAGGGGGTAGTCTCTTCTTTGAACTGAGCTTCTTTGCACCACAATTCTTGCTTTAAAATATTCCTTTTTTTTCTCCCTCGTTCTCTTCTGTGCCATGGAGTAGGAAATGATCCGACCTCTTAAAAAGGCCTTGAAGGCCTCACACTATTCCTGGTGTCATCTCTCCATTCCCATTAGTATGAAAGTACATGTCAGCTTCCAAGGTGATCCACTCACAGAATTGTGTATCTCTTGGAAGTAGGGGATTACATCGTCATCTTGATGAGCTCCCCTGCACTCCCAGGGGCTAATAATAATGTCCGACAGGGGCATGATGGGAAATGAGTATGAATTCTATCTTTGGGTGGAAGAACCCAGAGGATGCCCCTCCATCTGCTAACCACAAATAAGTATGGCTGTGCGTGCCATGTGCTGGGGAGTAGAGGGAGTAATACCTTCCATTGGGATTATCCCTTCTCCATACATCAATCAGACCGCACTCCCCCATTAACAACAAAAGTGTTGACCATGCCTTGGGGTGGCTATCCATGGAAACATTAGATTTATCAAGGAAAGGATTTAAGGTTAAGTTAAAATCTCTTCCCATTAAAAGGGGAGTGGACTGGCTCCATGGCATTGGGTGATGGGGGATCACCTGGCATGCTGGTGATCTGGGTTCACACCCAAGCCCGGGACATCAAGAGTGGCAGCCGGCAGGGAGGGCTTCAGAGCATCCTCTGGACACTCTTCTCCCAGGGGGGTGGGTCATGGATGCATCACCCTTTGGCGTCTCCTCATGCCTGGGCTCAGCATCGCACTTTGTGGCGCGGGTGACCCCACACTGCATGCACAAAGTGCCAGGATACTGCAGTGTGCATCCCAATGGGGCAGGGAGAACAACATCAGAAAAATGGCCACTCATGCCGGCTGAATGACGGCGCCCCCATCTCTCCCTGTTGCAAAGCTAGGAAGCTCTTGAGCCACCCTTCGCCGCTGATGCAGGTGCACAGAGGTGCCTATGGACCCCTGTATCTCCTTTCCTGGTGCCCCCATGGATGGGGGGCCCCCAATGAAGGGATACATTGGGACAGTTGGATGGCAGACGAAGGAGCGGTGTACTCAGAACAGGGAGAATGGTGGGGTGTGAGCTGGCTGCCTGAAGGAGTGGGCGACTAGGATGGTACAGGGATAAAAAGATAATACAAAAAAAAAAGATGAGTGGAGTGATCCTCCCCTCTCATCTCTGCAATGACTTGGCTGACTTGAGGGGAAAAAAAACTATGCCATTACAATTTGGAGCATAAACATTAACAAAAAGTACTCTGCCCCTTGGGAAAGACAGAAGGACAACTATCCATCTCCCCAAAGTGTCAGCCTTGATAATTTGTACCTTCTACTGCAGCACCTAATGAAGTAGGATCACTGCCCCTGTCGAATTAGAGGATGCTGAACTGTGGATTACTTGCCCTATCCAGGCTTTCCTGAGCCAGTCTTGTCAATGAGGTGTCTTTCCTGGATAAGGGCAATCGCTGCTTTCACTGACTTAAAATCCTGTAACACTTCACTCTTACACATTCCATAACTCAGGCTGTCCTTTCTTTTCGTAAATCCCTTGCTGGTCAGGCTGCCTTCTTTTTCCGCTTTCCTAAACTCTGGTATTTCTCTACCCTTAACTATTGTCTCTGCATCTTCCAAATGCTCTCTCTCTTCTCTAGTCCCTGTCCACACTGCTCCCTCTTATAACTTCCTTAGCCAAAGCCCAGCCTCACCCCAATCTGCATCTACCTCCTTCCCATTTCCCTTACTCCTTGCTCTTCCCTAATCCTACCCATCTTTATCCATTCTCCCTCCCTCTCCTATTTCCCTTCTGCTCTAGTCCTCTACATAAAATTTCCATCTCTTCTCCTTCTCTCTCTCTCTCCTATGTCACTTCTGCTCTAGTCCTCTACTTCCCCTCCCATTTCTCTTCCACTCTAGCTCTTGACTTTCCCTGTTTTCTTCCCCTCTGTGCTCCTCCCCACTGCACTTTATCCCTTACTGCTCACCATATTTTGTTCTTTCCCTGATCTAATTGGTCATATCTTCTGCCCTGGCCTTGTATTTAGGAAAAGGAGAAGGGGAAATTGTTTAACCAGGAAAGACGCATGAAGCCGGAGTTTGTTTCCAGGTGTGACTTGGGAGCACAAGGAAGTCAAGTGACTTGCTCAGGGTCACACAGTATGCAAGTGGGGGCTGATGGGATTCAAACCCAGGTCTACAGATTTGCAGCTCAGTGCCTTAACTGCTACGCTATACTGCCTCCTATTTATTGTATTTGTATTTAATGTATTTATTATTTACTATTGCTTGTGTGTGCCTAGTATGCATACACGCCTGATGTACAATGCATTGCCTGTTTTAAATTATATCTATGTGTGATACTGTGTTTTATTGTATATTCTATTGTTCTATTCTGTTCTGATCCCCCTCCTTTCCCCCCAGGGCGCATCTGAAAACATGATATTAATAGCTTAATATATCTGTCCTAATGAAACTTTTGAAAATAAATTGATTTATTTAAGAACATAGGAATTACAACCCTTTGAGTCATAGACTCATTTCCAAAGCCTCCACATCAGATACAGAGTAAAAACAATAACAACAACAGATTGTGACAGTTGAATACAGTAAGGTGTCATACAAGTGTGTAAGACACATGCAAGTAAGGTATTTGCCTATACATGTTGTAGCTAAGCAGAGGTTGAATCACAAGGTTACAGTCAGATAACAGTGTGCTGCCTCCAGGGAGGCATTGTCAGGTATTTCTATCACAGATATAAGCTATGAAGCTAATATGTTAGACATAGGGCCCATAGGCTTCAGAGGTGAAAGATTGTGTGCTGCCTCAGTGCAGGCATTGTCAGTAGGCCAGGTAAGACCTCTAGTGATACAGCAGAGCCTGGGATTAGGCATAGCGGTCACACTGGCAGTTGCAAGTAGGCAAAATGCGGGTTTTCAGGGTAGCCTTAAAGGGATCTAGTTTGGATATTTCGGTGATAGCAGGGGAGGGAGGCATTTTACCAGAAGGGGGCTCTGAATGGGAAGGATCTTTGAGCTAATGAGGTCCTAACCCTGGGTACCTTCCAAATAGTCTTGGTGGCTGTGCGTGTGGCCACAGAGAGGGTAGCCGGCTGAAGTGAAGCTGTTACCCCTGAGGGGGGTCAAACCCAGGTGAGTTTTTTGGGTAAGAAGACATATTTGATATTGTAGTCTTTCCTCTAGCGTGAGAACATTGTAAGAGCATAGAGGTTGCAGGTATGCGTTTGTTTGCTGCACCAGAGAGGAGCCAGCATGCTTTATTGATTCCCAGCCGGAATTGGTGAAGTGCGGTCGGGTCAGAGGCAGCATATATTGTGAGCCCGTAGTCCACAAGTGACAGGACTGAGGATGTGACAGCCAGATGGAGGGCTTCTGGTGGTAGGCTGTCCTTATGCCAGTATAAGAGGCCAATTCAGGCATTGGTGGTGGAGGAAAGTACTTTGACGTGTTCATGGAACGAGAGGGCGGTGTCAAAGGTGACACTCAAGTATTTATAGGTTTGGACCTGGTCCAGTGGGAGGAGTGTACTGGAGAGGATTTTCAAGTGGTAGCCCTTCGCCCTGTTTTGGCAGTGTGCGAAGAACACGGTCTTAGTTTTCTTAATGTTGATAACTAGTCTGTGGTCCGTAAACTAGTTTTCAATCTGTTTGAAGGAATCTTGTAGGAAGAGCTAGAGAGTAGCAAGGTCAGGGTGGCAGGCATATAAAACTGCATCATCTGCATAAAGGAGAATGTTTCTGGAGCAGAAGTTGGGAAGGGAATTAAGATAAATGCTAAAGAGCAAGGGACCCAGTGTGGAGCCCTGAGGGATCCCAGAGTGCACTGATAGTGTGGTAGACAGGGTGTTGTTAATTTTAACACACTAGGATCTAGTGGCAAGATATCTGGAGAACAAGTAGAGGGGACCTTAAAACACCCTGATGTGTTGGAGTGTGTTCCATAGGAGGGAGAGGGAGACTGTGTCAAAGGCCTTAGAGAGGTCAATGAACACGGTACTGGCAAGATTTCCTTTATCCAGCGCAGCATGAAGAGAGTTAGAGAATTCCATAAGGGCGGTAGTTGTGCTGTGACCTGCTCTGAAACCATGTTGTTCCCTGCATAATAAGTTGTGAGTGAGGAGGTATTCAGTGAGTTGGTCAGCTAGGATTTTTTCAAGCGCTTTAGAGAGTGGGGGAGAATTGAGATGGGCCGGTAGTTGTTTGGGGAGGTGCAGTCACCACTTTTTAGTATTGGGGTTATTACTGCTGTTTTCCAGGTGATCAGGAACTGTCCCAGGCACAGGGAGCAGTTTAGGAGTTCCATTCGTGGGGAGAGGACGGAGTTAAGTACCAGGTGAAGGATTCGCATGTTGAATGAGTCTTTACCACAGCCTGATTATT
Source organism: Neoceratodus forsteri (assembly GCA_016271365.2). Classification (NCBI taxonomy): domain Eukaryota; kingdom Metazoa; phylum Chordata; order Ceratodontiformes; family Ceratodontidae; genus Neoceratodus; species Neoceratodus forsteri. The sequence goes on along the minus strand of CM057451.1, from coordinate 806,865,479 downwards.
TCACCTGCAAGACGCAGCTTGTGGTCGTGTCATCTAGTGCCTGCTGTTCATCGCAGAGTCTCCAGTTTTACATCGCCAGCTTGCTGCATTTCTGTGCCCTGACTATCGGGAGACAGTGTGGCCCCCAGGACTTTGCAATCTCTGGTTTCCCAGTTTCGGTAAGCGAGGGGGCTACTGGGTGGGAGCAGGCAGTAAACAGCTGATTTGGAGGGGTGGAGACTACACTGATGAAAGTCCTACATCATTAGTGCCTACCTGCGGAGCGACTGCACGCATGAGTGGAGTATGCAGGAGTGGTGGAGTCGCTATTGGGAGTCAACTGGGGGAGACTGCATGCAAAAATTGCATATTGGGACTGAGCTAAATTTTGTATGCAAGTAATACTCCACTTGTGTATAGCTTGATTGTGTAAGCACTTATTATATAGTGTTTAAGAAGGCTGTTTTTCTAGGGACTGAGTTATTTAAGATGGGGGGTTTAAATGTATCTATGATGTATTAGTGTATGGGGTTAATATTATTGGATCAGGGTTCAATGTTTATTATAAATCCCATTACTCAATATAACGTGCAAGCTCAATCACTTACTGATTTTAATTTTCTAATTCAATAATGGCCTCCACTCAGTGCATCTCTTTAAATTTAAGGGAATTGGGTTGTCTCAACAAAATGGCCATTTATGATATGGAGGCCTTTACCTTTGTAATATCTAGGATAAAGTTTCCCCTTACTTCCTCATTGTCTTGTATTATGTGGTGTACTTTGCTATTAGCTGGTGATGTGGAGACAAATCCGGGACTTTTAGTTCCCAAGGTTGTATTACATGACAACTATTGACAAACAAAAGGTTTAAGGTTAGTACAGCTTAATGTTAGAAGTTTAATGTTAAAACAAGCCGAAATTGAGGCATGGGTTGCTAATTATGACCCAGATATTTTCAGTGTAACTGAAACTTGGTTGAAACCCTCAGTGTGTGATAATTTGATTGCTCTTGAAAGTTATAAATTAATATGAAAAGATAGGGGTGGAAAAAGAAGGGAAGGTGTATTATAGTATATTATAAATCGGGACTGGAAATCGTTGAGATAACCTCTGGCTATAAATCCACCTCTGAATGTGAATGGCTACTGCTGGAATTGAAATTAGGTGGTTGTCACAAATTAAGGCTTTGCACAGTTTATAATCCCCTGTAAACTGATAAGAAAGGGTTGGATGATATTTTAAATCTTGTAACAACTATAAATTTAGGTAGAGATCTTTTGATCACAGGACATATTAATATTCACTGGGACCCTAAAAGTGATCCTAGTATAGAGACATTATTAACAAATGCAGGTTCATCTCAGCTTATTCACACATTTACACGTATGAACATGGGGGGTCAGAAACATACAACTCTTGACTGGGTTCTTGTTAATAAACTTGTAAATGTTTCTAGTGCTGGTGTACTTCCTGATGTCATAAGTGACCATCTGGCCACTTATTGCATACAGAGGTGCAAAAGGCCCAAATCACCCCCCAGGTTCATATCATATTGGAAATTGATGAATGAAGTAAATGGAGAGCTCCTTGTTGATTTACAAAAGCTTGATTTGACTTTTTTTAGATGCAATTCCTTATGTGGATAATGCAGTTAGATATTTTACATCTGTTCTCTTGGAGCTGCAAAATAAACATTTTCCTAAAGTGGTTAGGAGAGTTAGAGGTACTTTGAATAAATGGATTACTGCCCCTTTGCTTCATTTATTTTATTTATTTGTTTTTGTTTACCAGGTAAGCACATTAGACAACCAGGTGCCTGTTTCAGGTGCGACCCGGGAGATTACAAAGATATATACATGATTACAAGGATACAATCAGGTACAACAGGCAAACAATAAGAGCAGGTACAAGTAAGAGCATCAGTCATAAACATGGTAAATGCAGCAACACCAGGTGACATTACCTATAATATTTCACTTTAGTTGCTTCTTACAGGTTGCTGGTTTTAGGAATGACTGGACACCATAAGTAACTTCTAACAGCTCTGAGGTTTATTCAACAAACATACATTAGATAGATCAGCAGGCCTCAGCAGAACTACTACTACAATCTGCTCATGCAGTTTCTAAAACACATACCATTGGCCCAAAACTGCAGGGGGATGTGGACTAAACCATTCTACAATGTTACTAGGGTAAGTTACCATATACTACATCTCCCCTTCTAGTAAAAGAAAGCAATTACCTTGATTTCGGTTTGCATATCAATGACAAATAATTACCAAGCAATATTAACATAATGGTTGAGTCTTACTTTGTGATGAGTTAGGGTCTAAAGTCAATGGTACTACTAAACTCTGTTGAAATAAGTCTTTACCACTGACTTAAGTCATAACAAAATCTCTGAACCTCTCAGGAACTTTAAGCAAATGCCCTCTTCTGGTCATTCGAGTAGACTGCACACTGGGTACAGCCTCAGGACTTTCTGGCAAAGTGTCATTGAAAACAACAGGTTCCATCTCAGGTTGCTCATACTCTTGACAAGTGTCCTGTTCCTGGCTGTTGTCCCTGGATTGCACTGTTTGTGACAATACGGATTCAGTTGACTCATCTGCCTGTTGCTCTTCAGCCTCCAAAGCAACTGTTCGGTCTCTCCTCAGGTGTCTCCTGTTTCTGCGGTATCGCTGTCCTGCAGGCGTAGTCACACTATAGGATCTTGGCTCATCACGGATTCTTTCCACTGTAGCAGGTTGCCACCCACTAGAAGTCTCTATGCATACCCTTTTCCCTTCTCTGAATGGAGTAAGTGGAGCTGCATTCCTGTCATAATACTGTTTCTGTCTTTTCTGTAGTCTTTTCAGACATTTATGTGCATCCTTTGGTATTTCGGGTCGCAGCACCCTTGCACTTGCTGGTAATGTTGTCCTCAACATTCTGCCCATTAACAATTGAGAAGGTGTAAAGTTCAGTCCTGTGACTGGTGCATTTCTAAGACTGAGCAATGCGAGATGTGGATCGGTCTGACCTTGCATAGACTTCAGAAAGATTCTTTTTACTGTCTGGATCATTCTTTCAGCTAAACCATTAGATTGTGGGTATCCTGGGCTGGAATGAGTAATTTTGAACTCCCACAACTTTGCAAATTGCTTCATTTCATGACTTGCAAATGGTACATGATCCGCTACCAGTTCTTTTGGAATTCCATGTCTTGCAAATACAGCTTTCAATTTTGCAATAACTGTAGCTGCCATCTTGTCAGGCATTCTAAGAACCTCAGGGTATTTTGAAAAATAGTCCACTACTATTAAGTAGGAGTGTCCCCTAAAGTCAAAAATGTCTGCACCAAGCTTTAACCATGGCATGTCAGGTATTTCATGTGGACACATTGGCTCTTTATGGTTGCTGGGTAAGAGTTCCTGACATGGTCCACATCTTCAACCATCATTTCTACTTCTCGATTCATGCCTGGCCAATACATCACAGCTCTGGCTTGTGCCTTGACCTTTGTATTCCTTTGATGTGCTGTGTGAAGTCTTTGTAGCATATCTATTCTCAGCTCTTTGGGTATGATGATTCTTTTACCCACCATTATGAGATCATTTTCTATGTATATATTGTGTCTCATGGGCCAATAGTGCTGAAGTTTGATGCTGACTTGTTTTTCCTGTTAGGCCATCCTTTGAGGTGCATTTCTTTAAGCAACTGTAAATCACTGTCCCTCTGTGTGGCCTGTTTTAGCCCCTCTAACATGCTGTCAGGCAGTGTCTCTGTTGCTTGGATTGAGTATATGACCTTTTCACTACTTAGATCAATGTCTCCCTCTGCTGGTTTTCTTGGTACTGCCCTGGACAGAGTGTCTGCAATCAGAATGTCTTTTCCTGGAGTATATGTTACCTCTATGTCATATTTCTGTATATGTAACAGCATCTGCTGCAATCTTGCTGGAGCCTTTCCTATTGGTTTGCTCAATATGGATTGTAGTGGCTTGTGATCTGATTGTACTTTCACTGACCTTCCATAAACACACTGATGAAATTTCTGTAGGGAGAACACAATCGCTAGCAACTCTTTTTCTATCTGTGCATAGTTTCTTTCAGCACTGGACAATGACCTAGATGCATAAGCTATTGGTCTGTTTCTTTGTAGTAGACAAGCACCTAGTCCGTCCTTAGATGCATCTGCTTGGATTTCAATGTCCTCTTTTGGATCAAAGAATTTTAATACTGGTGCACAAGAAATAGTCTTTTTCAGCTTTTGTAAGGCTTCTCCCTGTGCTGGCTGCCACTGCCACATGACATCTTTTTTGAGTAGCTGCCTTAATGGTGCAGTGAGGTTTGCTTCATTTGGAATGTCCTGTGCCAAGTATCGAGTCATTCCTAACAGCCTCTGTAGTGCTTTTTTATCTTCGGGAGGGGACATCTCAGCTATTGCTTCTACTTTGGCTTCATCAGGCCATAGTCCATTTTCTGTTATGATGTGCCCCATGTATTTCACCTCACTTACCAAACACTGTGTTTTGTCACTATTGAACTTTACATTGAGTTCCACTGCTCTGTCCATTACTTTTCTCAAAGTATTGGCATGCTCTTCCTTGGTAGCTGCTGCTATAAGCATGTCATCAGCTATTACAAAAACACCTGGTATGTCCCCGAAGTGTTCAGCATTTCTCTGCTGGAATACTTCACTTGCAGACCGTATACCAAAAGGAAGTCTGTGAAATTTGTACCTTGACCATGGACTGTTGAATGTATATAGGTCTGCAGATTAGTCATCTAATTTGATCTGCCAGTACCCATCTTTTTCATCTAGAATTGTAAAAAAACCTTTTACCTGCAAGCTTACTCTGAATATCCTCCAATGTGGGGATGGAGAAGTGATGTCTTCTGATAGCTTTATTTAAGTCTCTAGGGTCCAAACACACCTGATCTCACCATTTTTCTTTTCAGTAATTACAAGGCTATTTACCCATGTTGTAGGTTTTCTTACCTTGCTAATCACCCCAATTTGCTCCAGCTGTTCCAGTGTCTGTTTTAGTCTGTCCGTGATTGCATATGGGACTTTCCTGCACCCATGTACCACAGGAGTAACACTTGGGTCAGTATATATGTGGTAAACTCCTGGGAATTCTCCTAGGCCTTCAAACACTGTTTTATATTGTGCAAGAAGTTCCTCTTTTGTGCTTGGTGGCTTGGTTTTAAGCACCTTTACTTTGCGAATCAGATCCAGGATGACACATGCCTGTTGACCCAGTAGAGAAGCTCCTGATGTATTAGTGACATAAAACTGCAGATTGGCCTCTCTGTCTTGTGTCTTACACTTTAGCGCACTTCCCCTTCAGGATTAATTTGTGCTTCTCCATATGCCTTTAGGATAGTACTGGTCAGCTTGATTTGTTCCTTGCATGGAAACTGCGCAATCACTTCTTTGGTAAGTATATTGGCTTCAGCCCCAGTGTCCAACTTGAACTTAACTGGCTGTCCCATTATTTTCAAGGTAGTGTACCACCCTTCATCTGGTACTTGTGTCCGCACCGTTTCTTGTTTTCTTTTTTACAGCACCCACGACTAGTGCTTCTACCCCTTTGGTCATTTTCTCATGAGGTTTGTTGGACTTTTTGGACCTGCACATTTTTGCATAATGGTTGAGGCCACCACATTTATGACATTCTTGTCCATATGCTGGACAAGCCTTTGGCACATGTTCCTTGCCACACCTCCCACACTTGTTTGATTTTTGTGCACGTGTCTCACGTGTTGGTAGCTGGCAGTCTGGTTTTCGGCCTGTTTTACCATCCTGCCTTGAACAATAATTCTTAAATGCTTCCATAACCTCAGCTGCTTTTTTAGCTTGTGGGTCAGCATACATTATATTGAGGGTATTGTACACCTCGAGGGGCTCATCCCCCGATCGTGTATAGCAGGACTGCAATTTTCATTTCCTCTGATTTACCATCTAACCCTGTGGCTGTGAAGTACAGACTTAATCTCTCTGCCCACCTTCTCCAGTTTTCTGCAAGGTATCCAGTCAACAATAGTGGTGGAGGTGGCTTAAATTGCTCCATACTGCCAAAAATACTTTGTTATACAGTCTTTTAGTAAGCTTTAGGTACTCACAAATACTGTCTTTTTGTTTCTTTTCTTTCTTGGCAGCACAAACTTTCTTCTTTCTTGCAACTGCAGCACTGCAAGTTCACTTCTGACACCATATAATATTTCACTTTAGTTGCTTCTTACAGGATTGCTGGTTTTAGGAATGACTGGACACCGTAAGTAACTTCTAACAGCTCTGAGGTTTATTCAACAAACATACATTAGATAGATCAGCAGGCCTCAGCAGAACTACTACTACAATCTGCTCATGCAGTTTCTAAAACCCAGTTTCCACCCCAGACATACCATTGGCCCAAAACGGTAGGCGGATGTGGACTAAACCATTCTACAATGTTACTAGGGTAAGTTACCATATACTACATTACCTACCCTGTGGTAGGAAGATAATAACATAGTATATAGGAGGCAGGCCGTCAGTTGAGTATAGCAGACAACACGGCACTTGTAGGCTAGGGGTTGAAGAGTACGTCAAGGAGATTACAAAAGGGGGATAGGAGAGGCCAATGGATCACTCAGAGGAATAAGACAGATGGCCTAGCACAACTTGATCCAGAAGAGCAAGGAAGGATCCTTACAAGCTGATTCATTGATCCCCGTATGTTTCACCAGAAGGGAAGGTCAGGATACCCTACACCGTAGAGCAGTAAGAAACAGTGGGACATGCATCAAGAGTACCTTAAGTGCAGAGGTAGGCAAAGGCAGATTTGAGGAAGCCCCAGAGGGAAGCCTTAAAACAGGAATGGGAGGTGGAGGAGCGAGTACTCGCTGGAAGGGAGTTCCATAGTCTTGGAGCAAGAGTAGTGAAGGCCCAGTCACCCATTTGAGTGCGCGTTTTAGGAACCAGAAGGACATGGGAGTCGCTGGACCTTAGGTAGTAGGAGGAGGAAGGGGGAATGAGGGTAGCTGCAAGGGCAGGAGGGGTGGCAGTTCTGATAACCTTGTCTATGAAGTTGCCTAGGACGAAGGACTGGTATTTTTCCGTAGGAAGCCACTCCAACTAAGAATAGAGCTGGCAGCGGTGAGTGAGGCGGGGGGCAGAGAGTACAAAGCGACATATATTATTGTACACCGTATCCCATTTGGAGAGATTGTTTTTTGTGGTGAGGGCAAAGGAGACAAGGCCATAGGAGAGGGTGAGTAAGAGGACTCCTTTGGCTAGGGCGAGACGTGCCGCTGGGGTGAGGCAAATTTTTGCTCTATACGCAAGGCCCAACTTAGTGTTAGAGGCCTTGCAGGCATTGCGAATGTGTAGAGTGCAGTCCAGTTGTGGATCTAGAGTCATACCCAGGTACTTGACAGATTCAGCGTCATATAGGAAGGATCAATCAGCATATGAGATCCTTAGAGGGGAAGGGACCGCTTTTAGTTTGGCTGTGGAGCCAAAAAGCATGGTTTGAGTTTTCTGCAAGTTGATAGCAAGCTTGTGAATATCCAGCCATGGTTAGATCTGGTTAAAGTCAGCACTGAGCTTGTTGTTGATGTCAGAGCTATCCTGGGAGCTGAACAGGATGACTAAGTCATCAGCATACAGAGAAGAGCGCCCATGGGCCAGGGCCAAGGGCAGCTGATTAATAAAGAGGGAAGAGAGGAGGGGTCCAAGGACAGAGCCCTGATTTGAAATTAAGAGATGCAGCTTGGAAACTTTATAAACTAAATCAATGGGAGATTTTAATAGTTATAGGTAGCTCAGAAATGAATGTAAAATAAAAATTAGACAAAGCAAATAAAGTTTTTTTTCAGAACTTACAAACCTCGGGTCTAAATGACCCAAGAAAGTTTTTGTTCTTGGTAAATTCTGTAATTAATCCATCTAAGAAAGAAACCTCAGAAGTCTTTATTAAGGATGGCCATGAAATAACTGATGTTCAGGAGCTTTGTGAGTCTTTACTGGACAAATTTTTTGACTTGTCCAAATATACTCAAACTTTCAATTCAGATTTGAGTGCAAATGGACATTCTTGTAATACTTTTAAATCAAGTTATTTTTATTTTTCAGCTATAGAACCACATCAGGTTTATAGATTATTAAAACAAATGTCAATTAGCTCTAGTGCTTGTGAATTGGAGCTTAGGTTCTTAAAACTAATATCTGAATATATTACCTATCCACTTACTTCTATTTTTAATTTATCATTGCTTACTGGGTGCTTCCGTTAATGAATGGAAGCAAACAGTAATCAAACCAATTTATAAATCTAGTAGCAGAGTGGAAATGGACAATTATCATCCCATTTCTCTTCTGCCACCTCTAGGTAAGATTTTTGAAAAACTTGTTAATGAACAACTTTCTGTTTACTTACAGGATACTGGTTTTATTACTCCTGATCAGCAAGGGTTTTGGAAATTTCATGGGACAGGTACGGCTTTGGCCAGGTTCATGAACCTCACCAGTGTAGCTATGGAAGAAGGTTTGCTCACTGGTACTGTGTTCATGGACCTGTCCAAGGCCTTTGATTTAGTGAACCATCCCCTGCTGATCAGGATGCTCCAGAACTATGGTCTAGCAGAAATATCACTTGATTGGTTTCATAGTTATTTAACTGAACAGCCATTAAAAGTAGGATTAAATGGAACTTTTTCTGCTTATAGGTTCTTATAACAGGGAGTGTCCCAGGGGTCTGTCCTGGGGCCACTTTTGTTTACCTTATTTGTGGATATTGTCCCATTCCATACTGCAATGTGCAAATTGTTTCATTTATGCAGATGATATTATTTTGTATAAAAGTTCAGCTTCAGTGGAATTAATAAATGAGTCTTTAAGCAAAGACGTTGCTTTGGTGTGTAGTTGGTTATAAGGGAATCATCTAGCACTAAATAGTACAAAAAACAAATGTATGCTTTTTGGGGTCTAGATTAAGACTTGGTGAAGCTCAGAATTTGTTGATAATGGATAGATTAGGAAATAAAATGGAGCAGGTAAAACAATTTAGATATCTGGGAGTCCTGCTGGACCAACATTTAACATTTTACAATCATGTAAATCTTATTTCTCATCAAGTAAATCAAATATTGGGTGTTTTGTTTAAGTTTCACTCCTTGCTAACCCTACCAGCTAGGAAGGCAATAGCCAGGGGTGTATTACTTCCCCAGTTAAATCATAATTAATTTATTTTCTCAAATTTGTCTGAAAGAGAATCATCTCTCCTTACCTCTGTGTTTCATGGCATCTGTAGATTTGCTTTTAAATTGCCTTATTCTACTCACCACTGTAAATTATATAGACTTTCTGCCTGGCTTCTGTCGAGGCTTAATTGTCTATATAGTCTTTGTTCCCTGACTGATAATATTCTTCGCCAGGGCACAAATTCTCAGTTATATTCATTGTTATCAATTAAGATGAATTTAAGGGAACTTCGGTGAAATTGTCAGATAAAATTAAATGTTCCCAAAACCAAGACTAAAATGGGGAATGGTTCTTTTTCTTGTTCTGCAGCTAAAAATTGAACTGAGCTTCCTATTTTCTTGCATGGGAATTTTACACATCAAACTTTTAAAATTAAGCTAAAGAATTATTTTCTTAGCAAATTGCATTGTCACTGTTTTTGAATGAATTATTGTGTACATTGAATATTAATATTGCTTATTAATGTAATGTTTGTATTGTATGTTTAATAATTTTTGCACCATCTTGACTGTATATTTATGGTCCCAGGTCATACATGAAAACAAGCCTTGGTTCATTGTACTTACCTGGTAAACAAAGGTTTAAATCAATAAAAATAATATAGAGCCGCAGAGGGCTTTGGTCAGGTAAACTTTAGCATCTGTCACGGTGATAACTCTCAGACTGAAGGGAGGGCGCTAGAGGTTAGGCACTGGGATGGGCTGTATAGGGTCAAAAAAGGGCATGGGGTCATAACGTTGCACGACATTATGCCGCATGGCAAAACTGCGCTGCCAATACAGCGTGATTTTGCCATGTGGCATATCTCTGTTTTCTGTGGGTGGCTCTGCCCCCCACAACCCCATTACGGGGGGCAGCACCCCCCAAACTCCCCCCAATATAGATTCTTAACTCTGGGGGGGGTTAAGTTGGGGAGCACACAAAGTTAAAAAAGAAATAAAAGTTTCTGGGACTGGGAATCAAACCCAGTTCCAGAAGCACTGCCTGAGTTTCCTGCTGCTGTGGCTTAGTTCGTTGAGCCACAGCAGCTGATCGGCAGAACCCATTCCCAGCAGAGGTCTTATCCTGTACCTGGGAGAGTGACAATGGTGCAGTACCATGTACAGCAGTATACGCTGTATTGCACCATTCACTCACTGGTGGCAGTGTTGTACCGGTCAGCCATAATGTCGCATAATTATTAAGCGTGCAACATTATGACCCGGTCCCTCAAAAATGTTACTTGGGAGTACTGAGCTAAGGTCAGAAAAGGTGGAGTTGAGGCAGTTGACAATGGACAGTGGGTCAGTGGAGATGGTGTCTTTAATCTTAAGTTGGGATGGGGGAAGGGTGCGTGATTTCCCATTAAGATCTTTTAATGCTGTCCCAGAATTTGCGTGAGCTTCCCTAGGAAGTGGCCAGTGTGGTTCTATAGTGCTCCACATTGGCCTTGCTTATGCCCAGGTGCACTTGTTGCAGGCAGCGTTATATGCCTGCCTGTCCACCTGTGAGCTAGAGGTAGTGGCTCGGTGCCAGAGGTTATCTCATAGCTTGAGCTGTTGCAGCAGCGCAGGGGTGATCCAAGGTGTATTACGCTTCTTGGAGGTTGCTTTGGTGAATGGGGCAAAAGCATCACAGGCTTTGTTGAAGGTGCAGGTAAAATAGTTCAAGGCATCATCTATGTTCAGGGCCTGAGTAATAGGGGACCAGTCACAGTTTGACAGGTGCTGTTTTAGCTTGGTGAGACTGCCAGGCCGTAAACAGCGATGGGAGGTGACATTAAGTGGGGGTTTGGGTAGCTTATAGGACCAGGAGAAAAGAGTTGGAGAGTGCTCACTCTGGGAGTTAGGGAAGACCACTAAATCAGTGATTCGGTGAGGACGGTTTATAAGCAGGATGTCTAACAGGGTATGAGTTCCATTAGAGGGGTTTGTCCTTGTGAGTTGAGATACCAGTTGGGACAGATCTAGGGCCGCAAAGGTGTCCTTGGCATGTGCTGCTGAGCTAGCTAACCAGTTTATATTGAGGTCCCCGACTAGTATCTGTTCCACCTTGTGGGGGAGGCTAGTGAGGTAGTCTGAGAGCGACTGAATAGAAGCTGATTGGTTTCTAGGAGGGATATAAGCAACCGTGAGAATTAGTGGGGCTTTGTTAGGGTCCAGGGTGAGTTTTATTGAGAGGGCTTGGGCCCCATGGTCCAACATAGGAACAGGTAGGACTTGATAGAGCAGTAAATCATGCACATAAAAGGCAAACCCACCCCCTGGCTTTCCCTTTCTATCATCCCTGAGGAGGGAGAAGCCAAGGAGAGACGAAGGAGTCAGGGGGTCTTTTTGGAAAGCCAGGTTTCCATTAATTGTGCTTAACTGAGTGACTGAGGCCTTTGGTGTTCCAGGAAATGCATCTTACCTCACTCTTTGAGGCCTGACAAATGTTAAGAACTAAGCAACTTGGTTCGTCAGTGGAAAAACTGTAACCAGTCCAGTGGCCCATGAAATGGCCTCCACCTGGAGTATGTAGCTGTCCTGTGACAGAAAGGGTAGGTGGGCAACAACCCTTATCTAAAGTTCAGCCTCAATAGCTAGTACCAGCTATCTGTTCTTTCCAGATTTGTGAATAGTACTAGGTAAAGCTTATATTACTACATCAGAATAACACAAAGCTCTGCAATTAGCCCGCACAGAGTGGGTATCAGAGATTCACTTTAAAAAAGTATGGTAACAGCCCAGTTATCTGGGCTAACTAAGGTAAGTTACAACAGTGGATGAAAGGAAACAACTAGTGTTGCTCAGATAGTGCTTTGGGGGATCCAACTCCCCTCCATCAGATAGTGCTGGTATCTGACCTAGGATCTAACTGTAAATCTGACCAAAGCTGGATGTCGAATCTGGGGTTGGATAGTGATGAATCCGAGGTTGGATCCAGGGTTCTGAGGTCAGATTCAGAAATCTGAGAAAGGACATTTGTATCCAACCTTTGATATGAACATTGTGTATGTTACAACCCTTTCTAAGCATTAACATCTCAAATATTGATAACAATAGTCTATAATATGCTGCCATCAAAATAAAGATATACCCCATGATGGCATCATGTAACATTCAAGTATGTTTAAAAATATATATTTACCTTGAATTAACAGTGTCACTTACCTTAAGTTAGTTAACTGTGTTGATTTGCATCTCTTACGTGGCCAATCTGTACCAGCCAACTGCTCTTTCCAGATTTGTGAAGAGTTGGATCCCCCAAAGCACTATCTGAGCAACACTAGTTGTTTCCTTTGTCCACTGTTGTAACTTACCTTAGTTAGCCCAGATAACTGGGCTGTTACCATATTTTTTAAATTCTTAATTCCTAGAACAATAAACTAAACTAATCTGCCATCAAAGTGTTCACTGAATGATGGAGAATAATTATGAATTCTTCTCTATCTGTTCATTGAAAACCCCAGTGGCAGTGGGGGCTGGCGGGCAGTGGCGATGAGATAGCAGCAGTTGTTTTCAGACACTGTGGTCTGTCCTGGTGGTGATGATGTTATACAGTAGTCATTCTCAGTCACTATTACCAGTATGCAGATAGATGGTGTCCTGATGCCACTGCTCTGCTCCTTATTGGGATGAATTGCAATGATGAAGGGCCTCAAATGGTGAAAAAATGTTGCTTCCTGAGTTAAGCTGCCAGCAGTCCTTAAGCAGGAGGTGAAGTAAGTTCATATGTTGAACTTGGCTTGTGTGATACTGCCAGAGGCTGGGTTATTTTATTTATTTATTTATTAAAATCTTGGATTTACAAACCTTTGAGTCAGACTCCCCTACAAAGGCTTCACATCAATTAACAACAGTGACAAACAAAAGGTACAATAACAGAATTAAATATGCGGTAACAGTTAACGTACAATATACATGGATTCAATGTGGTACCTGCCATACAGAGAAGGTTACAATGTGTGTTAAAAGAATCCAGGAGGGTAAAGGTTCAGGAAAAGTCAAGAGCAGTAGGGAGCAGGAGAGGTAAGGTAAGAAGACCCGCTCCCAGTGGTCGTGAGTGCCAACGGATCCTCTGCCCTCCCCCAAGCCCAGCTCAGTGCCAAATTTTCACTCATAAGACAGCTCCCGGTGGTCGTGAAGGCCAGTGGATCCTCTGCCCTGCCCCAAGCCCAGCCTAGTGCCGAATTTTCACCACAGGATAGCTGCCGGTGGTCGTGAGGGCCAACGGATTCTCTGCCCTCCTCCAAGCCCAGCCAAGCACCGGATTTTCACCAACAAGATAGGTATGGAGCTGCAAGGCAGAGCACAGCTTGATATTTCCACTACGCACAGGACTTGGTGCCATTTTCAAACAAAGCAGGGACCCTCAACCTTATCCATCAGCAGAACTACGCTGAAAGTTTTTTCTTTTGTTTTTTGTGGACACAAATGCTGAAACGCTGGTTTCAAGCCTGCTCGAAGGGAGCTTTAAGGAGACTACCTGCCGGTTTGTATTTTAATCAGAGTCTCATCCCTGCTAGTAGGGAGCCTTAATGAGGTCTAATGCATTTATTGTTGCAATTATGTGTCCACTGTCTCATTAGAGCTTTATTTATTTAGAGCTTGATTTATTTAGTCAACTAGTGCTTAAGTGTTTCTACTGCAGTTCTGTGCCTCATGCTGTCTTAACCTGCCAGAATCTTTATTTAAGGGCACAAACACTGAAAATGCTGGTTTCGAACCTATCCCTAAGGGAACTTTAAGAGGTCCGATTGCTGGGTTTGTAACCAAACTGAATCTAACTGCTAGATCTGGAGTCCCAAACAGAATCTAACATGTGCACCAGTAATTTCAGAGGAAAGCCTGTTCATGCAAATTTGTCTCTGTTTGTTCTAGCCCCACCTTCTCCCTACCTCATATAATCCTCTTTCTGTTTCTCTTCCCTGCAGCTCCTGGTGGTTGTGAGGGCTAATGGATCCTCTGCCCTCCCCCAAGCCCAGCCCAGCACTGAATGTTCACCCACAAGACAGGTACGGAGCTGCAAGGCAGAGCACAGTTTGATATTTCCACTGTACACAGGAGGCCCCACCGGTGCTATGCGCTGGCTGCACCACCACCCTTTGTTAGCTCTCCTTAATATAGGATATCCCACGTGATGCCAGAACCAATTGGCCCTCTTTCCTCTTAGCAGAATATCAATTTTCACCACTAGTGGCCAACCCCTTAGCATTTAATCCGACTCAGGTGAATACAGCTGTTAAGATGCTGCCTCTAGCTCTAGCCATAATTTGCCTACTTACAACCTAATGTCCATGCCACTCTCCTCCTACCCTGTACCACAGCCTAGCAGCCTGAAAATTGGCTCCACGGCTGGTCCAACACCCCACCACACAACCTCCACCATGGAGCAGCCCCTACTACATACCCAGCTTAACTGGGTACTTGGTGCTGCCATACTCCCCCTTCACGATGTGTTGACAGCCTTAAATGTCTTTTCCCCAAGGAACTCCTCACTAACCTCCCAGCAACCTCCTGCCTACCGGAAGCAACAATGAGCCATGCTCATAACAAAACAACTTTGATCCTGCTGCTCCTCCTTGCAGGGGACATTGAGCATTGAACCCTGGACCAACATCCCCCCACCAGCCACCTCCCCCCAACCCCTACTCCACAGTTACCACAGGCTCTCAGAATTGCACATCTAAACATATGCAGCATCCTGAGCAAAATCACGCCTCTACAACCAAGCATCCTGTCTCTGAATCCAGACAATTCTAATCATCACTGAAACATGGCTGAAACCCCACAACAGGGACACTGAATTCTCTATCCCTGGCTACTCCATCATTAGGCATGACCACACTGGTAAAAAAAGTGTGGGGGTATTGCCATGTTCATCTCCTCAAAACCCCAGTTCACCCCAGTCAGGCTTTCTGTGTCCATGCCATCCATAGACTCCCTACTAATCAATATCGCACTCCCACACTAGATAATAGATGGGTCCTACTGCTCTCCAGATACCCCGCTGTCCGTCGTCCTTGATCACCTGGGCACCCTAAAATTCCTAGCGATTGAGGGTGAACTACATATCCTTGGGGACTTTAACCAGAACTGGCTCTCTAATGCTAGCACCAAACTCCGGAGCCAAGTGAATGCGCTAAACCTGTCCCAACAAATAACAGAACCCACTCATCTGAACCACAAATCTCAGAACCACTCACTCTTAGACTGGGTCCTTACCTCTCACCGCCATCGCATACTTGATGCTGGACTCCTGCCAGACTCTCTCAGTGATCACCACATGATCTATATGGTAAAAAAAGTATTCAGACCTAAGGCTCCTCTCCCTCATACAATACGGACCAGGTTCTACAAATCCTTTGACCTCATATTGCTCTTAACTGCCCTGACTAATGCTGACTGGTTCTTCATCTCACGGGCATCTTCCATCGACTCCACCTTAGAATCTTTCAAGTCCACATTCCTTGCTATCTGGGACCACTATGCGCCACTCAGAAGGACTCGGGTAAGGGATGCCCACCTGCCCTGGGTCACCGCCGATCTCATAGATCAACTTCGTGCCAGGGACTGGGCCTGGAATATTCATAAAGCATCAGGTACCCAAGCAGCACTCCAACACTACCGCTCACTTTGGAATGCATGCACTAGGTTTACCCGTTAGGCAGAATCTAACTACTTAAAGGCCTCCTTCCACTTCAGCCTTAACCACTCAGGGAAGTTCTGGAAGACAATCAAATATCTCTTCTCCCTCCTATCCAACCCCCTACACCTGCCCTGAATGTAGCAGGCTACATTGTTACTGAACCTAGTGTGGTGACCACTGAGTTTTAACACCTTTTTTACAAGCTGCGCATCCTACCTCTTGTCCACTCTCCCACTCCACCCCACGGAGGCACCACCCTCCATCCCACCCCCCTCTGCCTCCTGCTTCTCCTTTTGTCTAGTTACCCCTACAGAAGTCTTAGACTCCCTGCTACTCTCCGAGCTCTCCCTCGCTGGACTGTCTGGAGCTGCTGCCATCAGCTGGTTCCGCTCCTACCTGGCAGGCAGGTCCCAAACAGTCAGAACTGGCTTTTCCACATCAGTCACCCTCCCTGTCACTATAGGGGTCCCCCAAGGCTTGGTCCTTGGCCCAATACTGTTTTTCATCTTCCTAAATGAACTGCCCTCAGCCTGCCCACACACTTCCATCCACATGTATGCAGATGATGCAGTACTGTATGCCTCTTGTCCATCCTCCTCTGAAATGGTTAACAGTCTTCAGCGGGACTTCAACAGTGTCCAGGACTGGTTTCATTCTAATCATCTTTTCCTCAACCCTAAGACAACTGTCTCCCTAACGTTCAGCACGCAGCAAAAACTCTCCCGTCTTCCCTCCACCCCCCCATTCCACACTATTGATGAGACCCCTCTGGAGGCTTGTACCTCCTGCAGATATCTTGGGGTTTGGTTAGACCAGCACCTTAGCTTCTGTGAGCACATGGACACTACCCTCAAGAAACTGCACCCCATTCTGGGCGCTTTATACTGCAACAGAAGTTGCATTCCTCTGCAAGTGCACAAGGAAATTCTATGAAACATAATCCTCCCTATACTGGACTACAGGGACATAGTCTATAGTGCTGCTCCCAAGTCCTCCCTAGCCAGGCTAGATCCACTCTTTCATTCTTTCGGTCGCTTTCGCCCTGGACTGCCCTCCCACAACCCATCACTGTGACCTCTACAGGGCCTTAGACCTCCCATCACTCCAGGATCAGAGACTGTCCCACTGCACCAGAATTACAGTGAAATTCTGGGCAGGCCCTCCCCCTTACCTGGTGGCAACCCTAGCAGCTCTACCACTGCCTGCATACTCACTCCGGAACATAGACTCCTGGCTTCTCCATGTTCCACATATGTCCACTGCTACAGGCCAGGCTGCTTTTAGCTACCACATGCCTAAACTATGGCACTCTCTGCTGGCTGACATTAGGCAAACCACCAGCACTCAGCATCTTAACTCCCTCAAGACTCATCTCTCCTCCACCTGCACCTATGTCTAGCACCGCGGATGGCCCAGTATCTCGCCTCGCTTCCAATTTCTATCCATCTCCAGTGTGATGCACTAAGGCTCACTACCTGTGTCCCCAGACCCCTACCCATGCTGTTATAATTTGTGGGTTACACTAATTTGAACCCACTGCATCCTCTGATGCCAGTCTATATGTTTATATTGTATATTTTTGTATTGAATATTCTGGGTATGGCTAAGCAGTTGTAAATACTACTGTATATTCTTTATATATTCTATTGTATGGCAAAGAACCTCTGTGCACAAGCACTGAGGCAGTGGTCACCCCAAAGGGCTTTTGGCCGGGAAGCCAACTTTCAAAGAAATACAAACTCACACATGCCCCCGCAATGCAAAACATCATGGGCTGCATATGCAAATCACCTCAGAATGTTATGCTGGTTCAACTTTAAGCAGAAATGCATGGTGCCGAAAGGTCTTTCACACAGTTTGCAAAGGGTGCCAACAGAAGACATAGACACATGTTCCACCCTACCAGGACTCATCAGCATGTCTTGTCTGTTTGACACCCCAGTGGAATGAACCAGCTACCCTAAGATGGTCTGTCTGAGTTATGACGTGGTGAACCCAATTAAAACAAATGTATGGAGTGCTACTTGAATATTCCACTGTACTTTCTACTGTATATTTCTCCTCTCCCCCACACCCCCAGGTTTCATCTGGAATTGAGCGGTACTCCACTCAGTATGTCTGCCTGGTAAAACTCTTAAATAAATAAATAAGACAGGGAAAGAGAAGAATAGGGGACAGCAGGGCA
Source organism: Neoceratodus forsteri (assembly GCA_016271365.2). NCBI lineage: Eukaryota > Metazoa > Chordata > Ceratodontiformes > Ceratodontidae > Neoceratodus > Neoceratodus forsteri. The sequence continues at coordinate 806,847,471 of CM057451.1, read as the reverse complement.
ACAAGAAAGGGGGCGGGGGAGAGGAAATGGTACCATTTGCAGTCAGTACTGACTTTGTCATATAAGATGTTGCTAGGGGGTCTGGGGCAAAAATAGGGAAAGGGAAAATGGGATGGACTAGAAGCAGTCGAAGGAACTAGAGGCAAGGAGGTGCTGTTGAAGTTTTAGCTTGAAAGGGCCTATTTTAGTTACAAAGGAAACCTCAGGGGGCAGACCATTCAGCCAGTGGGGAGCCTTATACGTGAAAGCCATCTGCCCCAAGGAGGTCCTACAATAAGGGACAAGGAAGTTGACTTTGGATGACCTTCTGGTAGCCTGAGTAGTTGGGACAAGAGTTAGGAGATACTAAGCAGTGGGAGGAGAGAGACCAGTAGCTATCTTTTTGGCTAACAGGCTGGTCTGATAACAAAGCCTACCATTAAGGTTTAACCAATTAGCTTGCTGGTATAGATCACAGGTGTGAGTGTACTGGTCACAACCAGGCACAAGCCGACAAGCTTTATTTAAGGTGACCTTAATTCTGCTTAAAGCAGTGTTGGATGCTGACCATAAATAACAATGCCATAGTCAACTAACTACAATACTGAACTGGTTACTGCCAGGCAAAGGGCATCTGCTGGCATGCAGGACCTATGTCTGTAGAGAAGACCAATCCTAGTGTTGACAGCCTACTGCTTGAGGAGGAGAGTGCATGGCATTTGACTTGTACACTGGTGCCAGAGGCTGGCTTGTGCTGCTGGTGTTTGAGGAGGTGGAGAAGGAGGACAGTACACAGCATTTGGCATGTACATTGGTGCCAGAGGCCAGCTTGTGCTGCTGGCACTTGAGGAGGAGAGTTCACGGCATTTGGCTGGTACAGTGGCACCAGAGGCTGGCTTGTGCTGTGGGTGCTTGAGGAGGAGGAGAGTTCACAGCATTTGGCTTGTACAGTGGCGCCAGAGGCTGGCTTGTGCTGTGGGTGCTTGAGGAGGAGGAGAGTTCACAGCATTTGGCTTGTACAGTGGCGCCAGAGGCTGGCTTGTGCTGTGGGTGCTTGAGGAGCAGGAGAGTTCACAGCATTTGGCTTGTACAGTGGTGCCAGAGACTGGCTTGTGCTGCTGGTGGTGCTTGAGGAGGAGGAGAGTTCACGGCATTTTGCTTGTGCTGCTGGTGCTTGGGAGGAGGAGGAGGGAACACGGCATTTGGCTTGTACACTGGTGCCAGAGGCTGGCTTGTGAAATCACAGGAAAAGGAGTCATCAGGACAGGAGTCAGGACTGTAGACTAGTTATGATGCTGTTGCATGCTGGATGTGTTAACAGTTGATTGATGGTTGATGTTTGGGCTCACAGAACTCGGTGAAGTGCTGATCCTTATTAAATAAGAACCGGAACATGGTGAAGTTCTGATTAGTTCTGATTAATTGACAAATATTTGAAAAAAATGCACGAAAGTGGCCAAAGTCAGTCACATTTGACACAGAGGCCCAAAAGAAATAATATAATGGATTATTTGTATAACATTTAATGAAAAACTGCTAAATAAAAAAAAAAACAATCACTCACTCCTAGCCCCTTCATGGCTGGCATGTAATGGTGGCATATTCCGCTTGGGTCTGTGACATGAATGTGCTGGGAGAGACAGAGACAGGGGAGGGGGAGAGATGCAAATATCTATATCATTATTCTAACCTGTAAAAAAAAAAAACTAAGATCCCTCTAACTAATATGATGTCCTTCTGATGACTCCCCTCACACCCAAGGCCAGGGACAAATTTACTGTTGTGACGTGTGACTTTACACAGCACACCGACAGCACAGCAGTCCACCATCACTTTCTTCCAAGATTACCTGACTGACTCCTACAGTACAGTTACTGTTAAGTGACCAAATTCAGCAACTGTTAAGTGTGACTCAGAATTTGAATTGGAGCTGCAGACACATGTGGTGCATAGCAGCATGCAGCATAGTCCCACCCTGGGGTTGATTAATGCTTATACATAATGTAATGCAATATACTGTAAAAATATTGATAACAAGGATGAAAACTGGGGAATGAGTGATGATGATGATGATGATGACACTTGCATGTAGTTGTACTTTACTTGTGTTGTAGTGTAAACAGCCTGTTATGAGTCACAGTCAGATTTTATCCCCTGGGCCACCCACAACCAGCATCACAGGCACATCAACTTGTATGTTGTTTGTTCAAACAGTATTTTTTTGTTTAATACATGAAATCATGAATAAATGGTAACAAGTGATCATGATTGGATGGCACAGGTCAAAGAATTATCCTGTTAGCCTGCTGCCCTTGCCCTGTACACACAGCCACACTGAAGCCAGGAAAACATTTTTCTTTGGGGTTTTTGGGACTGTTACATTTCCCGTGGGCCCCCTGCAGTCTCCCTCTCTCCCCTGTGGATGGCACAAGTCAAAGATTTATTTTGCCAGCCTGCTGCCCTTGCCCTGTACACACAGTCACACTGAATCCAGGAAAAATAATTTTATTTGGTATTTTCTGTAACTGTAAAATTTCTCTTGGGCCCCCAGTAGTCTCTCCCTCTCTCCTCTGGATCAAGAATGGTACAAGTCAAAGATTTTGGTGGCCTGCCCTTGCTCATGTACACAGCTACACTGTTGGAGGTCATGAAAAAACAGCTTTCATTTGGGATTTTCTGTAACTGTAAAATTTCTCTTGGGACCCCAGTAGTCTGCCCCTCTCTCTTCTGGACCTGGAATGGCACAAGTCAAAGACTGCCAGCCTGCCCTTGCTCATGTACCCAGCCACATTGTGTGAGGCCAAGAAAAGAAAAAAACTTTCATTAGGGATTTTGTGTAATTGTAAAATTTTTCTTGGGTCTCCAGTAATCTCTCCCTCTCTCCTCTAGATCTGGAATGGCACATGTTAAAGATTTTGCTGGCCTGCCCTTGCTCATGTACACTGATACGCTGCCTGCCTTTTGCCTCCACACCCTCCCCTGGCAGCCACCCAGGCCACCACTATCACCCCAGTCCCTCTGGATTCCTTCTTTCTCCAGTCCCGACCCATCACCCTCCCCCAACGATCAGTTTCTCTCCCCCACCCCAGTAAGTCTCCTTTCTCTCTGTCTCCTAGTTTCTCTTCCTTCCCCTCCAAAAATGTATTTTTTGTATGTATTTTTTTCCTTTTGCAACAACTTCTGGCAGCTCTTTGGTGCAGTGAGTGAGTGAGGTGCTCCTCTGTCCATCCTCCTCTCATCTGGACCGCGTTGCGCACTCAACACAGTTATATGCCATGAGTGTGTCATGTGACTGTCTGCCTGATTAGAATACCGCTGGCTGCCTGTACATGGAGCGAGCATGCAGACGGCATCCCCATGGCAACATACACAAAATGGCACAAATGGCTCTTCCATGCACCCGGTCCCAGACTTCTGCGGTGAAGTCTGTATTTATCCGGATCCATGGATTGCGGTTCGATCTGGGATCCAGATCTCCCATGGAACAGTCCGCCCTGCCCTAGTTGATGCCTAGTAAAAGAAAAGAAAATAGGGTACTGTGTGTGTTTACATAGTCCTGGCCTATGATGAACCCCAATGTCGTCGACCACAAACTCCTACAAAACTCTTAAAGAAGCTAATCTCTCCATCTCTACTAGTTTTCACAACCCCAACTTAGGCCCTGACCATGCTTATGCTTTTACCATCTCAGCTCTGTTAACATGGTTTAAAAGTACTGCATCCAGATTGCATCATAGTACAACTGTGCTACATTCCTTGTTCAAATCCCATGTTAAGAAAACCCTGCTGAACAGTCCCATAGGATAACACCGTGACTTTAAGAAGCCATAATTCCATCAATGTTTGGAGTTAAGGGATAATCTATATATCCAATAAAAAGTCTCAATGAATAATACAAGAGTAACACACAGTCCCCCTGACAAATTCATGGGATACTAACAGCACCCTAATGTAACCCTGGAGACAGGGACTAGAGTCACTATTTCCACTGCCCCAGGATCAAGTGTTGTCACTTTATGAAGGTGAAACTGTGCAGTGTGCATCAGCTTAGTAATGGTTATGCAGTGCAACATGCTTTGTTTCAATGTGTCATACCTTAGCAACTGAGAGGGATGACTGTGAGGATGGCACTCAGGCATGATGCCCATGATGTGGGCTCCAAAACATATTTCCTGGATGCTACTTGTGAGACATCCTACCTAGATTTCAGTAAGGCCTTCGACACTGTTCCTCACAGAAGACTGATAGACAAGCTAGGCAGCATGGGGGTGGGTCCAAAGATAGTAAAATGGGTACAAAGTTGGCTACGTAACAGAATTCAGAGGGCGGTGGTAAATGGAGTTTGCTTGAAGGAAGGTAAGGTAACCAACAGGATGCCGCAGGGGTCAGTACTGGGACAGGTCCTCTTCAATGTCTTTATTAGCATAATCACAGAGGGGCTGGAAGGAAAGGTATGTCTGTTCATGGATGACACAAAAATCTGCAAACAGAGTGGACACACCAGTGGGGGTGAAGAAAAGTGGAATACTGGTCAATGGTCTGGCAACTGGCTTCAATTCCAAAAACTGTAAAATTATGTACATGTGGCACAGAAACCCAAGGGCAGTGTATCATTAGGAGGGGAGGTGTTAATAACAAAACAGGAAAGGGATCTGGAGTTCATCCTATCCGATTACCTGAAGGTAGCACAGCAGTGTGGTATGAGAGTAAGAAAGGTTAGTAGGATGCTGGGGTGCATAGGGAGGGGTATCACCAGCAGAAAAAGGAAGATAGTGTTACCCTATACAGATCAATGGTGAGGCCACACCTGGAGTACTGTGTCCATTTCTGAAGGCTCCATCTCGGAAATGACATAGACTGGGTAGAGGCGGTACAGAAAAGGGCAACCAAAACGGTGCATGACCTGCATCAGAAGCCCTATGAGTAAAGACTCAGGGAATTAAATGTGTACTCACTAGAGGAAAAGAGAGAAAGGGGAGACATGATTGAAATATTCAAATACCTCAAGGTACCAATAAAGTACAGGAGAGTGGCATGTTACACAGAAAGAGATGCTCAAGGATGAGGGTGCATGATATGAAGCTGGAAGGGGGAGACTTAGAGGAGCTGTGAGGAAATATTTTTTCATGGAAAGAGTGGTGGATGCCTGGAACAGCCTACCAGCAGAAGTGATGAGTACCAAAACGGTAACAGGTTTCAGACATGCATGGGATACACACAGGGAGACCTTAGTAACAAGGCTGGGGGGGGGGTAAGGCCAGAGCTCAATTAGGGTCTGTGGTAGCACAGAATGTAGGGACTTTAGGGCAGACTAGGTGGGTCAAGAGGTCCTTTTCTGAAGACAGCTTCTATGTTTCTATTTTTCTATAATTAAATAGTGTTTTTCACAAAATGGCATAGCAAGCCAGTTTGTCACATGCCCATCAGATGCTCTAATCTTTGGCGCCCCTTCAGAAAAGTCTGTTGGGACCCGAACAGAACCACATTTCTCTATCACAACAGTAGAGTTTCACTGCCTGCAGAATTGCTATCTTACTATAGCAGCTAACTATGGACAGTTGTTCAGAATGCTGTTGGCAACAACAATCTTGGTTTTTCCACTTTCCAATGGCACTTGCTGACTGTAATGTAGACACAAGGGGGGTATAAAAACAGATTAATAACATAAGCACAAAAATATGAAATCATAAATCATAGGCATGTCTTACCTTTGCTGCAGGCTCTTGAAACAGCTGCATCAGCACATTAAAGACTGATGTAGTGAACTCCAAGCCAAACACAAGCAGGCAACTTCAGTCATCACTAACACCAGCAGACAGTGTGGACTTCTCAGCATCAGCGGTCTGATCACATTTTCATTCAGATGCCTTATGCAAAACTTTAACAAATTTTACTGCACAAAGGTATCAACAAACAGAACAGGTGAAAGCTCTTCACACAGATCTAGCTCATTCTCCTAAAAATGGTTCAAAAAAGTTTGCAGTTTGTACTGCACTGTGTCAGGAATGCCATGAAGTTGCAACTTGCAACACATTTTTTTTTTCATTATTTTGCAACCATGTAAGGCCCACTAATGCCTGTTGTCAGGGGTGACCCAGGTGCACTGGGGATGGAGTTTAAGTGACTTGCTGACATTCACACAGTATGCAAGCAGAGGTTGTGAGAATCAAACCCAGGTCTGTCCGCCAGATGTACCAAGCTCATTCACAGCTCATTATTTTAACCTCTAGGCTATACTGCAAGCCCCCATGTCATGGCGCTAACCTTATTCCAGTGTGCAATAGTGGTAAGTAAAAACTTTCATTTGGAGAAACAGACAGCAGTTCCATACACTGGATGCAATCTGAGTATAACATATTAATAATTACTGGGTTGTTTTTTTTCCATTGAAAAAGCCATGTATTAAATACCATAATACCTGAGTAGATATTATGGCATTCACATGGCTCCTTTCAATGAAAAAATGCTCACTGCAGACCTGCTGTAGCTCGAGACTGTGAAAACCACTGTCCGTCACAACTTCTCTCTTGCAGAAACACTCACCTCACCATCAGCTCTTAATTAGAAAGGCAGACATTAGTTCTGTTTCTCAGAAGAAATACCCGAGGTACACATAACTTGGCCAAACAACTAAATCACAGTAGCTCATTACAGTATTTTGAATTTCTACTGTATCACTCGCCTAACTATCTAAATACTTTTCACGCGATCCCTTACTAAACTTCCTCCGCCAGTAAGACAGGACTGCCTACTTTCTTCATTGCACTTTCTCTGTGGAAAAAACACAACGTAGTAATTAAATGAAACAAAATATGGGGTGCAGTGTGTTTAATTCAAATTTAACACACACCCTCATTATTGGATGGCTGCCATATACCCCTCAGGCTTTGCCCTCGGAGTTTATGTGCCATCCAACAACTCGGGTGTGTGTTAAATTCTCATAACACACTGCACTCCATACTTTATGCTATATGTAATTCGACATACTTTGGATCAAATGTGTTTTAGAAAACACACAAGACAGCAATGGGTTCAGCACCAAAATGTTTAACTGTATTGTGTATCAGAACAATAGACCAGCCACTGGCTGCTGTCCAGATTCATGGGATGCATGTTATGAAGGACTGTATCACCTGTTTGTTTTAGGTAGCATTTGGCCCAGGTTTCATTTTCATTTGTTGGAGTGCTGCAGTTAAGTAAAGCAAAAGCTCCAAAACATACTAGTCTATCACTGTATGACATGCCAGTTTTTATGTTGGCTTGTGCGCCAGCCGACATATTGTAGTAGTAGCAGATTTGGAGGTGAGGTCACCGTGGGCAAATGCAGGGCATGCATTAGTAGGTGCGTCCCCCTCATTCTCCAATAAGCTAGCTGCAGGCATACCTAATATGTCCAGATCTAAGAAAAGGTCCACTGTAATGAGAGCCAAGCTCTTCATGCAGCGGACATGCCCTTCCTTGTGAAGCATTCCAAAAAACATGACAGCAGTGACTGCCTGCACCACCTGTCACAATGCTGTCGGCATAATGTCCCCCCCTCCCATTGCAACTGTTTGCCGAGGGGGTGCCCAATCTCCCTTGGTGTCATGCACCTCCCCAGACAGTCTTTCTTTGCCGACGGGGGCCCCATTCCTCGTCAACTTCAGTCCACCATTCCCAGTTCAATCTGCCAATGGGGGAGCCCACTTCCCTTCGGCATAATGCCCCCCTGTTTGTTGTGTGCTGAAGGGGGTGCCCAATCCCCCTCGGCTCTCCCGCTCCACTGGTATTTACCAACAGGGGTGCCCAGTCCCCCGCCAGCTATAGGCCCCCCAAAAAGAACAACTTTGGTGGCACGCCGGGAGACCACCCCAGCGTGCCAAACATCCCTAAAATAAAATAAAAAAACATCCTGCAATGTTTTTTTCCTTTTATCCCTGTAAACAGAAAACGGTCCCTCATCGAGTCTGACGGCCCTCCCCCAACCCACACCACCCTCTGCTCACCCTGCCTCCCACACCCCTCACCCCATACTTGCCTCCGGAGCCTAGCGCAATGATCTTCGGTGGACCGGGAACATGTCTGCACTCTTCAAAGCCGATCGCGAACTGAAGAAAAACTGGTAAGCTGTATAATGGCATAAATAGGGTTTTTTCAACTTTGGTGCATATCTCAGCCATTTTTGGGAATTGTGGCACCAAATTTTCAACATGGTGTTATTGGGACCCCTCCTTATGAATTCAGTCACTGTCATGGCATTATTCCGTCCCGAAAGGTGCTTTCTTGGTCATTGTGTGGAATCACCTTTTGGGGTGGATTAAAAAAATGACAGTGCCACTGTTCATGAGGTGGGCTGTCAAAAAGCCTATGTTGCAAATTTGGTGGGAAGAATCCAAAAATTGGCTGTTTTACGAGCGTGCATTGCGCAGTTTCCACGCACACTCGTAACTTCGTGAATTTGTAATATTTTCACTCCAGATTTTCAAAATTGACATTTTCCCACACCTCCTTATGAACAGTACAGCTGTAATTTTACATATCCTGGCCGAAATGTGTTTTCGCACATCCAGTGCAATATAGCGCGGTCGCTGTGCAAAATCATTTTTTGGGACAGTTTCAGGAAGTGACGGTGATACTGTTCATGAGCAGAGCTCCTAAAATGCCTATGTTGAAAATTTGGTGACGAACGTCTGTAAAATGACTGTGTTACAAGTGTGCATTGCGCAGTTTCTACTCACTCTTGTAACTTCGCAACTTTGCAATATTTTCATGCCAGATTTTCAACACTGGCATTTTTTCACACCTCCTTATGAACAGTACTGCTGTCATTTTTCACATCCTGTCCAAAATTTGTGTTTGCACCTGTGGCACACAATGGCGTGGTCACTGTGGAAAATCAACTATTGGGACAAATTAACAAAATCACAGTGCCACTGTTCATGAGGGGAGGTCCCAGAATGCCTATGTTGAAAATGTGTCTCTGAAGGGTTGGGGTGAGGTTGGCATCACTTCACTACTTCACTGCCATTCCTGTTATGCATCTCTAACTCCTGCACTACCAATGCCAATGCCAGTGAGACATCATTTGGCATTGACAAATGTTTATTTTCTAAGGGTGAGTCAATGTCAGGGATGGTCACATAACTTCTCACACATGAACACTAAAACAAATACATAACACTTTATTTTTTTTATATATATATTTTTGTGGGGGGAGAGAGAAGAAACACACACTGTCACACACATTGCTGTGTGTCCTATTCTATATAATCACTCTTACACCAACACCAAGACAGAAACATAAAAATTTGTTATATTTTTTTAATATATTTTTTGTGGGGAGAGAACACACACACACACACACACAGTTTCACACATATTGCTCTATGTCCTGTTCTATATAATAATTCCTATACCAACACCAAGACAGATAGATAACATTTCATTATATATTGTTGCGGGGAGGGAAGTTAAAGAACACACACTGGCACACACATCCTATATAATCTTTTCTTGGGGGGGGCTACAAACACAATGGCACAAGAAATCATTCAATCACACTGCTAGGTTCTGTAAATAAATTAAGGAGTTGTGAACACTAAAGGGGAAGGGCAAGATTCACTGTATCAGTATAACTAGGTATGTATGTATAGATACATATTCAGAAAACAGCGTATACACTGGTCGAAAACTAAGCAGCATGGTGCACTGCTGACATTCCAAAGTCACTTAAGAAAGCAAAATAAACAAATATATGCCATCAGTGCAGTCACATTTTGGACAGTCACTTACAGCTGGTTGTTTGAAGTAATCTGGTTGTCAGTAGAAATCCTAACACTCACTCCCATGTATGCAAAGCACAAAAGATGGTATACAAAACAGAAAGAAAATGGTCATGCAAGAAATATAGACCCAGACTCTCACACAATGAAAATATTAATGTTTTCCAATGCCAGTCATTAAACTGTATCTCCCTGGTTTACTAGTGGAATCAGCAGATTTAAGTATATTTGAAAGCAAACAGCAACATGTGATTTCTGAATTTGTCTATGGGATAGTTTTGTTTGCTAGGTAGTGCAATGCTGATGTTAAGGTCAGATATGTAGTAACTGAACAGCAGTTGCAGCCACAGATGCTGTTATGGATTTGTAGCTGTTTGGCATCAATGACTGTATCAAACTGACAAATGCATCATCATAAGATAACGTCAGATACATATGGTTGACAGCCTAAGAGTGCATGTTGAGACAGTTGAAAAATCAATGAACATGTCACTGGAATGCCCTCTTGCCCTTGCTTTTTTTTAGTCTTCATCCCAGTGAACATCAAGATCAGGTGACTGCCAAGGTGTCTCTGCAGGGTCATAGACAAGATCCAGCTCTTATGAAGGTTTTATCCTGAACTCATACAGATTTAACTTCAGGAAGGTTAGCTTCTCCACATTACCTGGACTTGGGCATCTTCTCCAATCAGTCATGATCACACCAGCAGCACTAAACACCTGCTCTGAGTATACACTTGAGAATGGGCAGGAGAGACAGTATACTGCCACAGTATACAGGATGCAACCACCAAATGCCAGCACACCTCTGCTGAATTCCAAATAGGCTTTATTGATCTAAAAATGCATCACCACCATTTAGGTAATGGCTGGGACAAGAAACCCGACCAGTTTTGTACGCAGTACGTCCTCAGGGGGTGGTTCCTAGGAAAGATAACAGCGAGTCTTAAATACAAAATGAGATTTAAAGTGTGTTCATATCCTAATACTTTCCCATAATAAAGTGCCAAGTACAAAGAACTATAAATACATCCAATTCTACATGGCATTCAATATTAATACAATAACACTGACAGTAAATACTTAATTTATCTAACACCAGTTGTTGACCATACCTAGAAAACCAAATAAAATAAAAACAGCAGGTATTATTTCAAAAGCAGGAAAAATATATAGTTAATTCATTTCTAAGCCTGCTTTGTAGCATCTTATAAAATGTGTGTTCATATAGTAGTCATTTCATGGCAAGATTGCACTGTCAGTTAAGAAGGGGGATAAAACCTTTTATAGGTACATCAGGGAGCGAAGGAAGACCAAGGGAGGGATAGTGAGGTTTAATAAAGGGGGGAGGGTGGGCAGAGGGTGACTGTGAAAAGGCAGAGATACTAAACAAATATTTTTGCTCAGTATTTACAAATGAAGAGTGGAAGGTACCTAAACAAACAGTAGAAACACTCTGGATACAGAAGTTGATACCAGCCTATTTAAGAAGAAAGGGTTCTGAAAGAACTCTTAAAACTGAAGGTGGACAAAGCAATGGGGCCTGATGGGATCTCATCCCAGAATTCTAAAAGAACTAAGGTAGAATTAGTGACACCACTGACTACCCTGTGTAACAAATCATGGGAGGATGGGTTGGTACCGAGGACTGGAGGAGGGCAGATGTGATTCTCACAAAAAGTGGAGCAAGGCAGAAGCAGGAAACTATAGACCTGTTAGTTTAACCTCAGTGGTAGGGAAAATGATGGAATCACTTCTGAAGGAAAGAATTGTTGAGTATCTAGAGGCCAGAGGGGCACAGGACCCAAGGCAGCATGGATTCACAGCAGGAAGGTAATGCTAGACAAATCTGATAGATTTCTTTGACTGGGTGACCAAAGTAGTCGATCAGGGAGGGGCTGTGGACATGGCCTACCTAGACTTTAGCAAGGCATTTGACACAGTCCCACACAAAAGATTAATATACAAGTTAGCTAGCCTGGGAGTGGGTCCCAAGATGACAGCCTGGGTAAAGAATTGGCTGGAGAATAGGACACAGAGAGTAATAGTAAATGGAGTCCACTCTGAAGAAAGGGGGGTTACTAGTGGGGTACCGCAGGGTTCAGTATTAGGACCGGTCCTCTTCAATGTCTTTATAGGCGACATTGCAGAGGGATTGGAAGGAAAAGTATATCTCTTTGCAGATGACACAAAGATCTGCAACAGAGTTGATGCACAAGGTGGGGTGGAAAGGATGAGAAGGGACTTGGCAAGGTTAGAGGAATGGTCAAATGTATGGCAGCTTAGATTCAATGCTAAGAAGTTCAAGGTAATGCACCTGGGAAACAAAAACCCAGGGGAAGAGTACACAATGGGGGGTGAGATACTAACAACAACAAAAATGGAAAGGGACCTGGGGGTAGTCATATCAGATGACCTAAAGGTGGGCAAGCAATGTGAGAGGCAGCAAGGAGGGTTGGGGGATACTGGGATGCATAGGAGAGGCATCGCCAGTAGAAAACAGGAAGTTATTATCCTCTGTACAGACAGCTGGTGAGACCCCATCTGAGTACTGCATACAGTTCTGGAGACCCAGTCTTCGCAAAGACATAGACAGGGTGGAAGCTGTCCAGAGGAGGGCAACTAAAATGGTGCAGGGTCTGCACTGGAAGACATATGAAAAGAGACTTAAGGAGCTTAATATGTATAGCCTCGAGGAAAGGAGGAGAGGGGGACATGATAGAAACTTTCAAGTACCTCAAGGGAATCAACAATGTCCAAGAGGGTAGCATCTTTCAAAAAAAGTGTGCAAGAACAAGGGGCACAATCTGAAGAAGATGGGGGGTGGCTCAGAGGTAATTTAAGTAAGTATTTTTCACAAGAAGGTTGTGGATGCATGGGCAGCCTTCGGCGGAGGTCATGGAGTCAAAAACAGTGGTGGAATTCAAGCATGCATGGGACAGTCATAAGGCAATTCTAGGGGGTGGGGGTAGGAAGAAGTAGGCTGCTGGTTAACTAGGATCTGCAGCTTATCCAGTAGGCAGGGAAATGGGCAGACTGGGTGGGCCAAGCGGTCCTTATCTACCGTCAAATTCTATGTTTCTATATACAGCCCTCAACTTAATACCGTGTAATTATATATTTTTATAGTTTTTAATTTGGTAACAATACATTACTCGATCCTAGTACTGGTGATCACATGGCATACATCCAGTCTTGGTCGCTCTAACTATATACAGGAAACAGTCAGTACTTCCCTTCATACTTCTAAACATAAAAGAAAGGGAAAACATGTTTTTGTATTAATACAGCAATGCTCATGTTTTCAACCTCTATATATATATATATACACACCTACAGGAAAATAATAAACTGTGTACATTAAATAAGGCTGTGCTACAAACTAATCTCTAATACAATTTAGAAAAAAAACATATATCCAGTCTGGTTGGACTGGTGACTGAAAATCAAGTTACTGGTGACAAATACGGGGTGGGGGGGGGGAGAGGCACCTGAAACCATGTAAAAGACGCAAGACTCATCTGCATATACATGGTAACAGTTCAGTCTTGTCATTCAGGCCTGGTGGATCTAGGGCCCCCAATGTACAGGTCCAAAAAGACACTCTGTTTCAATTTATCATCCATGCATCCACCTCTAGGACTCAAAGTGACTTTCTCAATGCTACAGAATTTGAAATCATGATGTATCTCTCTATTCCATGTCTGTCTACAGTGCCTAGCCAGGGCACTCCCATTATCATTGTTTTCAATTGATTTCTGATGTTCATCAATTCTCACCTTCAGGCGCCTAGTGGTTTTATCCACATAGAAAGCCCCACATTGGCATGTGGCCAGAAACACCGCATTGTCAGTGATACAAGTAATAAGGTCCCTAGTGTCAAAATTCAATGGACTGTTACAGCTAGTGAAAGTCCGGGACTTCAAAATGAGACTGCAAAACTTGCAGTTCCCGCAGAGGAATTTACTAGTTGGACAAGTCTGTATATACCCCCCATCCTTCACATTTATTTCAGGTTGAAAGCTGTGTACCAATTTGTCACACAAATTGGCCCCCTTTCTAAAAACCATGCATGGTTTCTGTTGTGTAACATCTTTCAACAGAGGTTCACCTGACAGAATATTCAAATTGGAGTAAATAATCCTTTGACTTTTGTGACACTGCCTAGAGTATTTGGTCACAAAATTCAAACGTGACTCATTCTTTCTAGACTCCTTGTCACATAGATGGCTTTCTCTATTTCAGATATTTCCTGGAAAGCTCTTCTTATATTCTGTTCCGAGTACCCCCTGTCCTGAAATCTTTTACACATGGCTTCCCCATGAATCAAAAAGTCCCTATCACTGATACAGTTTCTGTGCACCCTCAACAACTGGGCTATGGGGATATTCTTAATCATGTGGTGCTGGTGGCAACTAGAGGCCAAGAAAAGCGAGTTACGGTCTGTCTCCTTCCTAAATAAATCAGTTTTTAGGGTCCCATCAGATTCCTTATGAAATAATAAGATCCAGGAAGGAAACTGAATGCAAATCACATTTGACAGAAAATTTTAAATTAGAATTACTGTCTTCCAAGTATTGGACAAATTCCATCAATGTGTCCCTAGTGCCACACCACACCAAAAAAAATATCATCTATATAACAACGCCAGATATTAGTCCTATCAATAAAAGGATCAGTCTCACAGTCATAGACATTTAATCTTTTCCAAAGCCCCAAATAGACATTGGCATAGTTTGGGACAAATGTAGCTCCCATTGCTGTTCCCTTAAGCTGTAAAAAGAAAGAGTCATGAAACATGAAATAATTTTTAGTCAGCACATGCTCAACACAGTTGAGTAAAAACTGTTTTTTGCCCACATCCACCTCTGAATCTTGGTTCCACCAAAACTCCATGGCAGCCGGGCCATCTCCATGGGGGATATTGGTATACAATGAATTAATATCCACAGATACCAACAACCAATCCATCTCAATCTGTATCTCCCACAACATTCTTAACATCTTTGTGGTGTCCCTCACATAAGAGTATACTGCCTCTACATATCCTTTGATATGTGCATCCACGTAAGTGGATAGGGATTCCACCAGGGAGCCTATGCCTGCTACGATGGGATGGCCCAGTGGATGCCACATATTTTTATGGATTTTGGGCAGTGTATAAATGCCTGCTCTAATCAGAACTGCCGCACTCAGATACTTGGATTCATTGTTATCAGCCAGACCCATAAATAAAAGTGTCTATGATCCTCTTAAACTTAACAGTGGGGTCAGAAGGTAAGGGAGTATAGAATTCAGTGTTGGTTAACTGTTGCACTATTTCTGCCTCATATTCACAGGTGGGCATAACCATAATTGAGCTCCCCTTATCAGTGGGTTTGATTGTTATTTCCTTATTTTTTTCCGAACTTTTCAAAGCTGCTGTCTCAGCTTGTGTGATGTTAACAAATCTTGGTCTGGATCTATTTTCTACCAAGGCTTTCAACTGATTTTCACAGACTTTCTCAAAAACTTTCACACTTTCATTATAAACGGGCATAAAGATAGAGCCTTAAAACCTCTATGTGGTATTGTCAGAGTATTATCCTGTGAAGGCCCAATCCCCCTCCAGACTATACTGCCACAGTATGCAGGCCAGGCCATGTGGGTTTCTTGCCATGCCATTAGTTCATTGGATCTTCCTCCCTATTGACACCTGTTGTTTTGCCAAAGTATCATTTGATCTGCTCATGGATCAGAAGGAAATGATGTTTGACTCTGGTTTCCATAGTTGCAGACATCAACTGGGCATTTGAGAGGTGACTGAAAAGGAGGCACCCGGTATCATGGTTGGGAAGTCATCATCATCTTCCTCCTCAAAGACATCAGTCAGTTCCCTGGCAGATGTTTTGTTTGCTCTGTCAGCTTTTCCATTGCTGAAATATGTCCTTTTGGTTGTCCTTGATGATTCCTCATCTTCATTCTCCTCCTCCTCCTCCTGCCCTTCTACTTGTGGAATCACAGGTCACCACCTTGACACATAATGCATCCTTCCATTCCTCCAGGTCTGCATCCTCTGGCAAGATGTCTGCATTTGGGTTTTAAAGCAGGGATCCAGCATACATAACAGGACACACTGTTCCTCCTGGAACAACTTGCTAATCTGCTTATCCTCAGATAACATGAGTAGCAGGGATTGACTGATGTTTATGGCATCAGAATGTTTCTCTTGGTCCCTCTGATACACATTGAATACTTGCCTTAAAAACACATGTAGGCATCTTAGCTGTGCAGTACTATGCTAAGACAGGAATATTCACTGCTGACCTCACATGTGAATGCATCAAATGACTCCAGAATTTGGACAAGCGTAAGGACCATCATCCAGTTGCAGCTTCAGAACATGATATCTGTACCACTGATTTTACTGATTGAGCAGATAGTCCTGCACCACCAGCTTCTGTTCTTGGAATCGCTATGGCTTATAATATGTTGAGTTCCAGTGAGTTGCGACATCCTGTTCAAGGCATGCTCAGGCAGATGCTTCTCATTTTGAATTCTGCGCAGCTCCTTATGGGCCTTCACAGAGTGTGAAAATTGACCACAGAATATTTTTACAGTTCCTATTAGGCCCCTTACCATGCAGTTTGTGAAAATAATGTCACTGACCACCAGGCATGCATCCTCAGTGGTCTTGACAATGTTTCTTGCATTGTTAGTCACAATCAGTCTGGGTTCAAGATCACTGCTACTTAACCATTGATGGAAGACACCTTTCAGCTCGGCCAACAGATTTTGAGATGTGTGATCGAATGGAATTCCATTCACGTATAGTGCTGCCTGCCTCCTGTGCACAGTCTTCACTAAACCAGGAATTTTTGATGTTAATGAAGTTGGCTGCTCAGCCTCAAAGGAGGCCCAGTGCACAGTAACTACCATATAATCAGTGACCTGCCCCTGTCCACTTGATCACATATCAGTGGATATATGAACATTCTTGCAGGATGACCTCTTCAAGCACTGATGGAACTCCTCACACACGCTGTTGCATAATTTGGAAAGTGTTACATGTGTGATGAAATGACAGGAAGTGACATGATAATAGGGTCCCACAGCAGACATGAACTTCCTGAATCCAGAGCTGGAGGCAAGTGATAATGGAAGCAGATTACTGATTATTAGCTCAGTTAGTGCTGCATTTATCTCCTTGGTTTGGATATGAGATGGGGGAAATTGCTCCTCTCTACAATATCTTGTAACGTTGCCTGGTGCCATGGTGCAGTAGGAGTTTGGCCTTCCTTTAGTAGGCTCCTCCTCGGAAGGGGTACAGTTTGGCTATCCAAATTATCCACTGTCCTAAGCTGCTGTGAACCTGTAGCATCACCAATTCCAGATGAGAATCTGTCCTCCTCCTCTAAATGTATTGTTGGTGTTGTACTCCATCACTGTATTGTCTGTTTCTTGGTGGAGCCAATGCCAAACCACTCTTTGTGATGTTTGAACTGAAGATGGTTCAGTATGCTGGACATAACCAAGGCTGTTGTGAGCTTCCTATGGCTCAAACTATCTCCACATAGTGTACAAATGGCACAAGTCATTTCCTTTGGGCTGTTCAAGGAAAATAGCCACACATCTGATATGTCATGGCCTCCACTCCTTCTAGGGGTAGACTTATTATGACGAGATCCAGAATCACCCTCCTCCTGCTCCACTTCTTCTTGCACATTATGGAAACCACCTGTAGTTGAACACCTAGGCAACACTGATTTCCTTTTCTTACTGGCACTGGCCATGCCACCTTGAAATTTTGCAGCTGGATGACCACATGTTGATTGCAGCACAGTTTCTTCATCATCACCATCATCAACCCCACCTCAATATGGTCTTCACAACACTCCTCGCATAACATTTCCTGTGGGAGAATATAATCCAAATGCATGTCATCGATGTTGCAAGATAGGCCTATATCCTTCATTAATGTTCCTATTTTATCTGCTGTAATGTACTTTAGAGTTAAGACACTGTCTCTTTAAAAGGACAGAAAGAGCTAAACAAATAGAATAGAATTACCAAAAGCTAGTTTGGGTCTGGTACTCATCTAGCTAAGAAACAGATTTATGACCATAAAAATCATAACTCTTGTATCGAATGGTCAAGCTAGACATTTAGCCTCCACTAGCAGGAAAAAGGCAGCAGGAGGCCACCTTAATATCAACCAGAACCAGATTATGTAGAAACCAGATGTTACAGGGGTTAGATGGAACCACAGTGACACCTGCAGGATGAGGTGAAACTGTTGCATCCTAAACTCTATATATCAAAAGGGGTGGGTATGGCTTTAAAATTACCATTCAGACTGTATTTATCAGGCACACATTTTGAACATCAGTGTAGTTTAGCTTGGAGTCCAAAGCCTGAGGACTTGGAGGGTCTCAGAGCTGAGAGAACTTAAGCTGTTATATATTTTAGTTAAAGTATATGTGGCTCTTGGACTACTTTTAGAACAAGACGTGTTTTGTGGAAACCTGAATTTTTCACATAGAAACAGAATTTGACGGTAGATAAGGACCACTTGGCCCACCCAGTTTGCCCATTTCCCCTACCTAATGGATAAGCTGCAGATCCTGCAAATTCTGATTTTAAATCAGAATTTGGGAACAAGGGGCTGGATATTCAAAAGGGTTGCGCCATGTGCAATAGGGTTGCACCTGCGCAAGTCTGAAATTGCGCCATTCTGCGATATTCAGCAGGAGACAGTTGCACCCCCCAAGTCATGCTGAGTAACAGCGCAATGCTAATGAAGGCATGCTCAACTGGAAGGGGAGGAACCATGCATAAACTGCACAGACCGATATTCAGCTGGGCTGTGCAGAGCTGTGCAGGCGCAACCCCAACCTGCGCCTGCACAACTTTGAGCCAAAAAGAAAAGGAGTAAGTTGAGGGCCACCCACAGGTCAGCTGCCGCATTGCAGGGTGCAACACAGCAGCTGCCACCTGTGGGTGGCCCTCCACTTCTTCCCTGTGCCCCCCTGCAGCCCGATTGCGGGCATAATAGTAACCCCCATAGCCCGATCGCGTGCAGAACAGAACTCAACAACCCCCACTGGCCCGATCGTGGGCAAAACTGTAGTACCCCACAGCCACGCTCACGGGCAAAACTGTGAATCCCCGACTGGCTCGGGCAAAACAGTAGTAACCCCACCCCATAAGCCCGATCACGGGCAGAACCAATGTAACCCCACCCCCACTAGCCCAATGGCAGGCAGAACAGAGTTCAACCCCCAAGACCAATATCCCTGGTGGTCCAGTGGACCGTGAAGCCCGATCGCGGGCATTAGAGTCAACCCCCAGGTCCAGTACCCTGGTGATCTAGTGACCCCCACCCACCCACCCACAGCCCCTACCACCCCTGCTCCCCGTCCAGCCGGCAGGTGGCAGCCCCACCTGCCTGCCGCCCGCCCAGCTGGCTGCTTCGGTAGGGCTGCATGCCCGATGATTCAGGCAAGAGCCAATGGGCGTGCACCAATTCTTTCACATATCTGGACTGCCTTATGTCGGTATGGGCTGCACGCCCATTGGCTCTTGCTCTGAACCAATGGCGGTAGCCCTACCGAGCAGTCAGTCGGTGGGTAGTAGGGCGGCAGGCAGGTGGGGTGCTGCCGCCTGCCAGCTGATGGGGAGCCGGGTGGTGGGGCTCCATGAGGGTGGGGTGGGGTGGGGGCAACTAGATCACCAGGGTACTTGGACCTGGGGTTGACTCTAATGCCCGAATCGGGCTTTGTGGTCCACTGGACCACCAAGGATATTGGTCTTGGGGATTGAACTCTGTTCTGCTCGCGATCGGGCTAGTGGGGATGGATTACACTGTTTTGCCCGCGATCGGGCCAGTCGGGGGTGGGGATTACTACTGTTTTGCCTGCATTGGCCAGTCGGGGGTGGATTATTACTGTTTTGCCCGCGATCGGGCCAGTCAGGGGATTTACTTCATGCCCACAATCAGGCTGGGTAGTGGTCTGGAGGGCTGCTATGCCTGGCAGGGCGCCAGGCAAGTCGTCGGGATCAGCGCATCTGCATGCTAATGGCATGCAAATGGGGCTATAAGTAGATGCAAATTGCCCTGCATCTTGTATGAATTATGGCCCATTTGCATGTCACCTTTTGAATATCGGAAATTTGCACATGGTGCAATGGAACTTGTGCCACGCATCTTGAATGCTCCACTCTGACCACTTGCGGTGCGCCAGGTTCCACTGCGCCATGCACGAGTGGTTGTGGTCGGGGGTGATATTCAAAGTGTTGCTCAGTAGCGTAACTCCATTGAATATCGCCCCGACCACATCCCAGCACAACATTTTTGAGCAGCGCAAGGGCTTGTGCCACAGAATGGCGCAGTTTAAATATCCAGCCCAAGCACTTCACTCTTCAAGATAAATCCTGAGTCTTTAAAAAGGACATTCAGAGACTAATTTTTAATTCCAACAAATCTTTTGTTTTCCAAATAACTTTTCTTCACCTACACAGAGAGAAGGTTATTCTCAAAAAGAAAACTTTTCTGGACTTTGAAACCTCAGAATAAGGTATAGTTTAGAACAAAAGTATACAGTGGTGTGAAAAAGTATTTGCCCCCTTCCTGATTTTCTCTATTATTGCATATTTGTCACACTGGATGTTTTCAGGTCTTTAGACAAAATGTAATATTAGATAAAGGGAACCTGAGTGAACAAATAACACTTGTTTTTTTTTTTATTTCACTTATTTAATGAAAAAAAGTTAACCAACACCAATTGGCACTGTGTGAAAAGTAATTGCCCCTTACCTTAATAACTGGTTACCCACATTTAGCTGCAATGACTGCAAACCAAACACTTCCTATAATTCAATATCAGTCTTTCACATCACTGTGGAGGAATTTTAACCCACTCTTCCTTGCAGAACTGTTTTAATTCAGTAACATTTGTAGGTTTTGGCATGAATTGCTCGTTTAGGTCCTGCCACAGTACTTATTGGGTTTAAGTCTGGACTTTGACTAGGCCATCCAAAACTTTAATTTTACTTCTTTTAGCCATTCTGATGTGGACTTGCTTTTGTGTTTTGGATCATTGTCTTGCTGCATGACCTAACTACGCTTCAGCTTCAGCTGACGGAAGGATGACTGGACATTCTCCTAAGAATTTTCTGGTACAGAGCAGAATTCATGGTTCCTTTAATTATGGCAGGTCATCCAGGTCCTTAGGCAGCAAAGCATCCCACACCATCACACTACCACCACCATGTTTGACTGTTGGTATGGTGTTCTTACTGTGGAATGCAGTGTTTGCTTTACACGAGACATTATGGGATCCATGTTATCCAAAAGTTCCACTTTGGACTCATCTGTCCATAGAACATTTTCCCAAAAGGCTTGTGGATCATCCAGGTGCTTTATGGCAAATGAGAGACACATTTATGTTCTTCTTGTTAGCAGGTCACTTTGCTACTCTCACATGAAGCCCATTTTTGCCCAGTCTCTTTCTGATTGTGGAGTCATGAACACTGACCTTAGCTGAGGCAAGAGAAGCCTGCAGTTCTTTGGATATTGTTTTAGGATCCTTTGAGACTTCTTGGATGATTTTACACTGCGCCCTTGGAGTAATTTTGGCAGGCCGTACTCCTGGAAGGTTCACTACTGTTCCAAGTGTTCTCCATTTGAGATTATGGCTCTCACTGTGGTTCGATGGAGTCCCAGAGCCTTAGAAATAGCTTTGTAACACTTTCCAGACTGATAGAGGGCAACAAAATGTTTTTCTGATCTTTTCAGGAACTTCCTTTGATCATGGCATAATGTAAAATTGAATCTTTGGTGCTGGCAGTGTGACTCTGATGGTAAGGGCCAAAATAAGTAGGGTTTATATTGAGCAGGGCTGGCTGTAATCAAGCCTGGCTGTGTTCAATCAGCTGACCTTAATTATCCCTTTAATTGGGTTGATTTAACTAGGGGCAATTACTTTTCACACAGTGCTGTTGGTGTTGGTTAACTTTTTCATTTAAATAAATGAGTAAAAAAAAAGTGTTATTTGTCCACTAGGTTCCCTTTATCTAATATTATATTTTGTCTAAAGACCTGAAAACATCCATGTGACAAATATGCAATAATAGAGAAAATCAGGAAGGGGGCAAATACTTTTTCACGCCACTGTATAGTGTTTTCTGTAAACCATCCAGTGTTATTTTTGATATTGTCTGCAGTTCAGAGATCTTCCAAATTATAAAATTGATGGTGGTGTTTTTTTTAAGTTAATTTTTATGATTTTCTTATCAACTCTGCCTGGGGTCTGATTGTGTGATCTAACATTTTGCCAGAAGGGTTTTGCAAAGACTGTCAACCTTGATAACGAAAACAGTGACCGCTCTGCTATCCTACAAAACTTAGGCAAGAGGCTGCCAGTAGCAGTGGTGGGATTCAAACCCAAATGTAGTACAGAGTCAAGGGGACTTGAAACTACAGTTGCTACCCTCCCACTGGGAAAAAGGAAGGTTGGTAATGCTTCCTGAACCCTACAACTGCTCACGAGTTCTGTAAAAAAGGGGGATCCTCCCTACAAACAGGAGGTCCTGCTGTGCCCTTGAGGTTGGGCTTGTGACAATCATCATCACCTCCATCTTCATAACTGTCGTCTGACTGCTCAGCCTCCTCCATCTGAGTAGACACAGAACATACTGTTGCATGTCCCCCATATGTTTGCCATCCACTATGGGTAGTAATAGCAGGATGTTTCTCCTTCTCCACAACTAACAGACATCCACCACCTCTTTCCTTTATACTTGCAGACAGATGGGCCTCACCACATTCAACATCAGTACCACCAGGCTGACTCAGGGAAGAAGTTGCACACCTAATGGGCTTCTGTTGAGTCTTCTTTATGTTTTTCTCCAGCAGCTGACTTCTTTTTAGCACCAGCACTGTCTCTTTTGCCCTTGTCACCAAATGACTGCCCTGTGTGTACACCCCCCCTGCTGGCCATGGAAAATATACTCCTCATCCTACCAAACCTCTGCATCACCACCACCAGACCTATTGTTGTTCTAATTTTTAATCAAGTCACTTGTGAAAAACTGAAGTGCAGTCACTCCAAAAATCCAAAAGCAATGCAAGTTTTTGTGACTTGGCTGTAATGTGTCTTTATCTTTAACTTAAGTAGTGTAAAGACACCACACACACACAAAATACAATAGCAAATGCACTCACTTTTTTTCCCCTCACACAACACCACTACCTAACAGAGTCTGACACACAGAGAGGAATAGCAGACACACAGTTCTTTTAGCTGCTGACAGTCCACCAAAAACCAACTTAAAAGCAGCTGTAGTACAGGACTGTGAGTACAGTAAACAGCAACCGGCCATTAGCAGCTTTACTGACCCAGTCTCTGAGACACACAGTCACACTATGGGAGGGGATTGCAAACTTGGAGATAGAGAAGTCTCAGACAGGACACACTACAGCACGAACTCAGCAGCAGCATGAGAAATTTTATTTACTACTAATTCAGTATACTAGTGCCTGGCCTGCCCACTGATGAACACTGATGATTACAGTGGGAGTAATATAGCCTAACCTGCCTTCCTGTACCCAGAGCGACATTATGGCACTGGGAAATCAGGGCACCAAATGCGGGATGCACCCCCCAAGGTCTGCCCAGCCCCACGGTTAGAATCTATAAGTAGGGGAGGCATGGGGGGCATAGCCCCCTACAAGGGGGGATGCAGGGGGTGCAGCCCCCATAAAAAACATGATTGGCAACATTGCTGATTGGTGCCCTAATTGCCCGGTGCAGGATCATGGGTGCATTTCAGTGGTGGAACCACCTGACCTAAAGAACTGAGAAAAGTGGTGATTAGAAAAATTCAAGATCAATTGTAACAATTCTCTTAAGTCTGCAATGCGATGTCAATATGTGTAGTGTCTAAGTTATTTCTGCATCTGTAACAGTCAGCTTTTATTTTAATAAATTGTATTAAGGATCCAAATTACCTTTTTATTTTTCTCTCACTGACTCTGTCATGCTCCTGTCTGAATCCTCCTTTGGCCACTGAACTAACTTAGAGCATTCTGCGAGATGACATAATAAGTTGGCTTGGAGCGATCCCTTGCGATCACTGAACTGGTCACTTGTATAAACCACATTTTGTAATTTAGTGCAAGTTAGTGTCTGAGCCCAAAATGTTATCAGACGAGGAGAGCAATGATCTTGAAGCTTTGTTCTGCTGACCATTCTCAAATATCGAGCCTTACTGTTTTGAACCATTGGTGCCTGCGAGTGGTAGCGCTAATATCAAATCTGGTAATCTGCATTTTGGGAGCAGCACTGACAGCAGTGAGGTCGAGGACAGTACTGCAGATAGTTCTACCAATGAATGGTATGAATTCTAATACTTGGAACGTAGCCCAAATGTTTGTTGGATCCCTTAGGATTGCAGTATAATTGTATGTCTCTCAGTTCACAGTCCACCAGAGATTCCTTTATTTTGGGGGGTTGGGGAGAGCTGTGGAACTTTGTTAGGTTCTCCACAACAGTAATGCACTGTATATTGTCCATTTTGATTAATGTTGCCCTTTGCCATGGCTGAGTTTTTTTTTTCCCTTATTCGTGTTTTAACACGTATGTGTGCATTTAGCCAGTGAGAGAGCCTGTATTGAGTTGCAGTACCACATCAAAAGTACAGCCATGGCAAATTGACAGCATGACAACAATTTTTTTCCTACTTTCCATGCCAACCAGTCTGCTAAACTGACTGCTCAAATAATGTGCACTGTTGTTTCTTATCACTCAAATTGTAACCATGATTTTCGGCATTCCCTCACCCTTTGTTTTCCCCCTTATTTCAGTTATAACACGTGTATGTTTAGGCAGTGAGCAAACCTATATGGAGTTGCTGTCCCACATGAAAATCATAGCCATGGTAAATTGACAACAGGACAGCAATCTTTTTTTTCCCCTAATTTCTATGCTGACCAGTCCTCTAAACTGACCCCTTGGATGAGGTGCACCATTGTTTCCAATCCCTCAAATTGTAACCATGGCCAGCCTGCTGGTGCAGGGACAGGGTGCTGTCCTATGATGCCAGTGATGCAGGTTCGGGAATGGACCTGGGACAACAGAGGGCTGGCCGGGGGAGAAGGACTGAGCATCCAATGACTGCTGTCCTTCTCCAGGGGGAAGGGTGGTAGAGTGTTTGGTGCTATATGGATGCCTAGCGGAGGCTGGGTGTACCTCAAACACCGATGCCAGTACGTTTGGGGGGGTGCAGATGCTGGCTGTCATTGCACGTCCCCACCCCTATACATTGGGAAAAAACACCGCTGCCTGATGCTTTGATGAAGCCCACCCCTCTGCTTTGATTAGCTACCAGGCTGGCTCCCTGACCTATCCCATTGATTGCGATACTTGGGGCTGGTGCTGCAACCCCACTCTGGGGGGTAAGCCGGGGGTATCAGAGAGTCACAGCTAATGTGGGAGTGGGAGCGGAAGGGTCTGTGACTTGGCTGAGGTACTGGCGATAGGCAGCACAATAAAGCATAATAAATAAAAAATTGTAACCATGATTGTTGGCTTTTTTTTCCCCTTTCTTTTCCTTATTTCAGTTATAACACATATGTGTGCATTTAGCCAGTGAGAGAGCTTGTATGGAGTTGCAGTCCCAAATCAAAATTATGGCCATGGTAAATTGACAGCAGAACAATGTTTCTTTTCCTAATTTCCATGCTGAGCTATCCCCTTAACTGACCCCTCAAATGAGGTGTACCATTATTTCCTATTATTCGAATTGTACCCATGATTGTCAGCCTTTTTTTTTGTTTGTTTTTTTGTATTCCTTATTTCAGTTATAACACATATGTGTGCATTTAACTAGCGAGAGTCCCACATCAAAAGTATAGCTGTGGTAAATTGAGAGCAGGACAGCAATGTTTTTTCTTCCTATTTATTATGCCGACCAGTCCCCTAAATTGACCCCTCAAATGAGGTGCAGCATTGTTTCCTATTACACAGACTGTAGTCATGATTGTCCGCCACTTTTGAGAATTGTCATTTAAGAAAACATACTGGTACACAAGGCAAAAGCGTACAAAGTTTTATTGAATGTCTGTTGGTCCTGCAAGGTGTTGGGGGTCTCCAATTAATGTCACTGTGAGAAGTTTGTGTTTTAAACTTCTGACAGGTCAGTGTGGTTTTCTTGGTCAGATCAGTTAGTGTTTATTTTATTTATTTATTATGGTCTCAGATTACACCTTTGAGCTTGAAGCTCATTTACAAAGGCTCCACAGCATGGTCAGTCAAATTAATAGTGAAACAGGAAAACATAACCTGTACAATAATACAATTAGTAATACAGGGAAAACACATAGGCAATGAAAACTACAATCAAATCAGGCAGCAATAACAAAGTGGCCGCAAGATGAACATAGTTTGAAAACTAGGAGAAAACTCAGGATAATTAGGGGCAGTAGGAGGGAGAGGAAGGCAGAGAACCAGTGGAAACAGGATAACTGGTTCCTAGGGAGGAAGAGAGAATGGGGAGAGCAGGTGAAAGTGGACTAAGAAGTAAAATGGGGGATGGGGATTGTGGAAGGAGAGTAATGGGGAGCGCACACACAAACCAATGTAGTGGGGTGGACAAATGGTTAAAGATGGGGCTATGTTAAGGGTCCTAGGGTGGCTGAGCAGAGAGGAGTAAGGTAAGGTGCAATGGTTGGGAATTTGGATCTAGTGGGGCTGGAGGACGATGTATGAACCAAATAGAGGGAAAAAAGTGCTACTGTTATAAATCCCTGGCCAAGGACTTACTACAGGTTAAGGAAAGCGAGTACAAATACTTTGACTTGTTAGATGTGTGCGGAGTTTTATCTTAAAAGGACCAATTTTGGACTCACCAGTTAGGTCCCCAGCGAGGGAGTTGAGCCACTTAGGAGCACAAAAACCAAAGGAGCGTTGGCCACGAGATGTCCTGCAGAAAGGGATCTTGAAGAGATTATTATTTGACCCTTTTGTGGGTCAAGGCATTGGTGCTGGGCACACAGTGTTCTGGAGTCCAGTGGGGGTAATACCTAGGGATGCTTTTTATGGCCGTGGGAGGAGCACACAGCCATCTTGCTGTCTGTAGCTGGAAAAACGGAGTACTGTGGAACACATTTTTGGAGTTTTCAATGTATCCTTCCACAACTATAAATCACTATGCCAGTTGAAATAAATTACTCCCTTCTTTCTGTTTAGAATGTTGGAGACAGCACTCCAAGCTGTATATCAGATGTCCATTAAGAAACTGAAACAGCTTGTTAAATACTGGTTGCTATTAAACTGGTGATTTGTTTACCCTCTTCGAAATGCAACAACTTGTACATTTAAATACTTAGCATTTAAACATTGTCTTGCTGCTAGCTTCAGTTAGACAGGTATTGTCTTTTAAGAGAGATTCATACCTTATACATGTTACACTTTCCCAGCAACAAATCTAAAAATATTTACACTGTTTTTTTAACCTCTTAAGACACTGTCTGATGAATACTGTCTCCGGCATATGCCAGGTCTTCTTAGAAATATTCAGGCTAAATATATAGCAATCAGCAAGTATTTATTACTATGCTTTTTGGGAAAAAATATATTGAGCTACAGCAAATACACACACACTGTACACACCATCCTCATGGCCACACCATTTGAAATAAATACTGCAATCTAATATGTTATAAAACAATAAAGAAACTGTTTATGTCAGTGAACACAGTTTACAGTAGATTTCCTTTAAATATTTCTTATCCTATATTTTGTATCCTGGGTAGTGCAGAGGAGATGCTACATCTCATTGTCATAGGGAATCTTCATTTTACTCATTTTTGCATTGTATTTACTCAGGATAGTTGCATAGATGTAGAGCCCCACTGAAAATAAGATGCTATGTCTTCTGTGAACTATCCAGGCTAAACATACAGCAACCGGCAGGCATATTCTAGGAAAACACATTGTAAAAATGTGTAAAAGGAAGACCACATTGAAACTGCCTCTCAGCAGATCTGCATTGTGGACATTTATTGAAAATAATGGGTAAAATCATCCCAAAAGCTCTCCACAGCCATAGCAGCTCTGACCAGACTTTGTTAAGCAAGCATATATGCCTGGTAGTGGATTCAGTTTTCCAGGTCTAGCCACCATGAGGTTGAATAGAGGTCGCAGGTGTGGGTAAGGTGATCTGCAACTAGGACCAGCCAGCAGGCTTTATTGAGAGTTAAGGCAATCCTCTTTAGGGTAGAATCTATGGCTAAACTATAGATAAGACCATAGTCTATAATGGAGAAGACAGAGCAGTTTATAGTGAGTTTAAAGGCTTCTACTGTAAGGCAGTGACTATGTCTATACAGCTGTCTGATTTTGCAGTTGGCGGCCCTTGCCATATTGTCTATGTGAAGTGTATAACTGAGTGAACTATCCAGGGTGATCCCAAGATATTTGAAGCTTTGAATCACCACAAGGGTTTTGTTATGTTTGCTGTGGACAGCTAGTTGGAATGAATTATGCTTGCTGTGAGAAGAGGCAGAGAGCATGTTTTTTGTTTTCTTGTAGTTTAATAGGAGTCTTGCTTTGAGAAACCAGTCTTCTACCTTCCCGGAGTTGAGCTGCATTCGCTGTTCAAGTCGAGTAGGGTCAGGGTGACTAGTGTACAGGACAGCGTCATCTGCATACAAAAGGATTTTATCTTGAGACACTAGTAGAAGGTGGTTTAAATAAAGACTGAATAACAAAAGGCCCAAAATGGATCCTTGGGGGTCCGCTTGTGCAAATGCTTTGGCTAGCGGAGAGATTATCAAGGATTTTTACCCGCTGTTCTCGCCCAGTGAGGTGGCTTTGAAACCAGCCTACAGTCTCCAAGAACACAACTGTGTGGCTTAATTGGACAAGCAGTAGTTCATGATTGACCATGTCGAAGGCCTTAGTAAGGTTTATAAAAGTGGCCCCCACTAAGTGCCCATGATCAAAGGTATCATGAATAAATCCAGTGAATTCAACTAGTGCTGTAGTGGCAAGGCAAATTTTATTTAAAGATGCCCAATCCTAGGGGCTCTGGGTACAGTACATAAAAACACAATCAGAGAATAAATGAAACAGCATACCAATAAATAAAACAGAATTAAATAAACAGCTAAAATAAATAAAATCAGAAAATAGATAAATAGGTGTCCTGGGACAAAGCTGTTGCACTACCTAGGCAGTAATTAAAGACAGGGTCCAGGAAAGCTTGGTTGAACAGGAAGACCTTGAGGTGGGCCTTGAATACCTCTACTGAAGGGG
Organism: Neoceratodus forsteri; assembly: GCA_016271365.2. Classification (NCBI taxonomy): domain Eukaryota; kingdom Metazoa; phylum Chordata; order Ceratodontiformes; family Ceratodontidae; genus Neoceratodus; species Neoceratodus forsteri. The sequence continues at coordinate 806,818,434 of CM057451.1, read as the reverse complement.
CCTCCCTTACAGCTGGAGGTAGTGAATTCCACATGATGGGGCCAGTGACACTAAAAGCTCTGTTGCAGCTATCTTTAACCTCATTTTGGGAATCGCAAGGGGGTCCCTAGAGGAGGAGTGGAGGGAGCAGACTGAGGCAGCAGGTGGAAGAAGATCTGCTAGGTAACCAGGGACCAGGCCATGTAGAGCCTTAAAGGTGAGCAAGCCCACCTTGAAGAGGATCCTCCACCTGACCAGCAGCCAGTGTAGTTCACGCAGTACTAGGGTGATGTGGCAGTAGTTAGACTGTCCCATCAGCAACCTGGAAGCTGTGTTCTGCACTAGCTGCAGCCAGTGGAGAGAACCTTCCGAGACCCCAAGGTAGAGTGCATTACAGTAGTCAAGCCTCAACATCATGAAGGCATGCACCAAGGTAGGGAGGTTCAGGGGCAGAACTAGGGGCTTGATTCTGGTGATATTCCTTAGATGATAGAAACTGGAATGGACAATGGATGACACCTGAGATTCAAACATCAATCCACTGTCAAGGATAATGCCAAGGTTGTGCACCCTAGAGGAGGCCTTCAATGGCACCGAGCCCAGAAAAGTCCTGTCTCTGTGCCAGAGGCCATCCTAGCATGCCCTCTCTTCAACTCCACTACCAGTACCTCCATTTTATCAGGGTTCAGTTGCAACCAGCTGGAGGCCATCCAGTCACTGATCTCAGCAAGGCAATTGTTTAGCATGTCCACTGTGTTGGATGCCCCAAGGGCAAAGGAAAGTTATAACTGGATATCATTATCATAGCAATGAAACCTTAGACTGTACTTCCTAATGTAGTTTCTGCTCTATGCCTCATGCGAAACCCAGACTTGAGAGGCTCTTATAGATCATGGGCCATGAGGAGGTGCTTCTTAAGCTGAAGCACCACAACCTTCTCAACAACCTTACCTAGAAATGGAAGGTTGGAGATAGGACGGTAAATTGATGTCAGGGTCTAAGGATGGTTTCTTCAGAAGGGGTCTCACCAGTGCCTCCTTCAAGGCATCTGGGAAGACTCCCCTCAACAAAGAACACTAGATAATCAAGGAAACACTGGGCCAATGGAGTTGACACATCCCATCAAGAATCGTGTCGGCACCGGGTCCAGTTCACAATATGTGTGCTTCAACTTGGAAATAACCTCAATGATCTCAGCCACCTCCACCAGTCTAAACTCACCCCAACTAGACAGAGTGCTCTCTGGGAGCCCAAGGTGACCACTGTTGGCCACACTTTGGCTCACTGATGAAATTCCCTGCCTGTGTTGTTTTCTAAAGCCATGTTGTTGCTGACATTGAAGGCGGTATTTATCAAGGTTGTCGACAAGTTGGTTACTGACGATCCGTTCTAGAGCTTTAGAGAGAGGGAGCAGTGTTGATATTGGCCAATAATTGGAGTGAATGGTCATATCCCCTGTTTTAAAGACTGTGGTGACTACCATGGATTTCCAGAGTTAGGGGAATTTTCCAGTAATAAGTGAGGTTTAGTATTCTTGTGAGGGGTGTGAGTAGTACATCCAGGGTCAGAGCAATTAGCTTCAGGTCAAGACTAACATCACTGTGTCTGGTTTTCCCAAGGACTTGCAGGAGGTATTTTTTTGCCTCGGACTTTGAGATTATTCCGAGGTAGAATGGCAGGGCAGGGTTTTGGTGGGTGGGTGATTTGCAGTGACACGTAAGTCACCATTAATTGGGTTAAAGAAATCCGATGGAAGCACATCACTAAGATCAGTGAAGGCCTTGCTGAATGTGTCTGCTATGGTCTTGTGGTCCTGTGTTATCTTTCCATCTAGCTTCAGCATTGTCAGGGAAGTCCTGTCAGGATTTCCAGTTAAGGATTTAATATTCACCCAGAACTTACGGCTGTTGTCCCAGGAGTTGATGAGTTTGGTCCTGAAGTATTGGGATTTCACATGGCGAATGGCCTGGGTGCATTTGTTATGGGAGGCCCTATAGTTTTGAAGGTCAACGTGGGAGCCTGAGCTTTTAGCCTTGTGCCAGAGGTTGTCGCTGGCATGTATTTGGGAGATGGGTTGGGGGTTATCCAGGACTTGTGCACTCCACTGACCTTTCTTTTGGTACGAGGAGCAAAGATGTCACAAGCAGCTCTGAAAGTGTTGATGAAGAGGCCCAGTGCAGTATCTATATCCTCAGTGCTCTTTGAGGGGTCCCAAGTTGCCCTTTTTTCAAGAAGTGAGATGTGGTCACCCTTGTTGGGAGTCTAGGTGACTTATTAGACCATGTACAGAGAATGGTAGAGTGGTCACTGATGGAAACTGGGTGAACAACTGTGCAGGTTATCTGTGCAGGGCAGTTTGTCAGCAGCTAATCGAGTAGGGTGCTAGTACCAGTTCGATAGTTAATGTGTGTGGAGGACTCAACTAACTGGTCTATGTTTATTGCTGCAATGGCGCCTCTGTAAGGGAGAGCATTAAGGGACAACTAATTTATGTTAAAGTCACTGAGCACTAGTATTTTGGAGTTAAGGTGGAGGTCTGTGAGGTACTCATGGAGTACTTTGAAACCTTCCACACATGCTCCTTAGGTGGGATGTAAACCAAGATAAGAGTTATGCGTTTCCCTTGAGTACTGATGTGAAGTTTTACAGTAAGTGTTTGTAAATTTTTGCCCAAGTTTTTATGCGGGAGCATCCGATCCTGCAAGTGGTCATTAATATATATGATGCATCCAACCCCTTCTTACCAGATCTGTTGAGCCTGAATGACTTGTATCCTTTGAGTTGGATTTTAATATCCTTAGTCCATGGAGTGAGCCAGGTCTCAACAACTGACAGGACAGCAGGCTTGTGTTGAGCTACCCACACTCTAAGTGCATCAAATTTAGACAGCAGGCTACAAATGTAAATAGAAATGAATGTAACAGAGCCATGCTTTTTTATGGGATCTGTACACATAGCTATAGAGCCAGAATTGGAGTGGATAGTCCCAGAAAAGAGAAGTAGCAACCAGGCAAGGTGAATGTCTTGCAGCCTAAGCTTTTTTAGGGCCATGTAGTGACACCGGGGGTTTCCAGTGCATTTAAGGCATTTGCTTGAGACAAAGAGCTCATTAATGATTGGGAAGGGAGAAGCCAGCTGGTGCTGAGTTGCAGAGGGACCAAGTTAAGCATATGTAGGTAGTTTTTGATGTGGTCAAGACAGCTGGAGCGGATGGGGAACTTGGGCAGCTAATGAAATAAGATATTATTGAGTTACCATGATCACCTCGTGCTGTGTCTCATGAGAGTGGCAGCAGTATAGAGAACACCTTTAGGAGGGGCCATCTTTTATGGGACAGCATGATCAAGTGCAGCCAAGTAGTATGACTGAAACAGTGAGTAGGGGGGTGATGCACTTGGGTGATGCTGGCCTCACGTGTAGGAGTAAAGAAAGAAAAATTGGGTGGGAAGTTCTAAGGTTTGTCTGATTAGGCTGAAGAAAAAGGTTGAAGCCCCTTTAAATAAGGCAGGTTGCTTTTATTGATGTGTCCCCTGAAGGTCAGGTTTGCTCAGGAGGGACAGAGTCCTAGGCTAGGAAGTCCATTTTAATAGAGTGCCGGGTGGGATGGGTGGGCAGGCCAAAAATTTGTTTGAAACAACAATCAGTGGGATAGCAAAGGCTGAGAATTCTGGAATGAACCTTTGGTAATAATATGCAAGTCCAAGAAATGACCTAATCTGCTTCTTAAAGGGGCACTGTCAGCTTTTGCCCTTCGTTTTTGTAACTTCCAAAACATTGTGCCTTTTGGGACACACCTACATCAACTGTAAAGTGCAATACCCACATTGGACTAAAAAAGAAGGAAATGTATAAGATTTGTTTATTTTAACTATTATTAGGATTTACCTCGACCCGAGGTAAAGTCACATATCCCCAGAAGCAGATCCTGGTTCAGAATGCACAGCAGGAACGAGCGTGGTCCCAAAGTGGCATTTTTTAACATGCCCACTCTACAAACATGCTCTCCCTGTAACTCCTATGATTGCAATCTGGTCCCCGTGTTGTAGAACGCAAAACGAGCACCACAAATGTTGTAATTTATTTTTCCTAACCGGAGCCAAAATCCTGCACATGCGCAATGGTGGCATGTTCTCGCATGTGGATGCCACACGCTTCTTCCATGCATGCAAGGATTTCGCCCGTTAGAAAAATAAATTACAATATTCATGGTGCTCGCTTTTGGCTCTACAACACGGAGGACCAGTTTGCAAATCATAGAGTACATAGAGAGCATGTTTGTAGAGTGTGCATGTTAAAAATGCCACTTTAGGATCGCGACGCGTTGCTGCTGCATGTTCTGAACCAGGATCTGCTTCTCTGGATACGTGACTTTACCTCAGGTCAAGGTAAATCCATAGTCCAAATATACAAATCTTGTACATTTCCTTCTTAGTCCAATGGGTATTGTACTCTACAGTTGATGTAGGTGTGTGCCAAAAGGCACAATGTTTTGGAAGTTACAAAAACGGAGGGCAAAAGCTGACAGTGCCCCTTTAATAGTCGGGATGGGTCAATTAACTTTCTACCTTGCATTTGAATAAATAGTGTACATTACACAGTGTCCTGGCCTTGCTGAGAGCCATATTATAGTGTTTGTGGGTGAACTACAGTCATAGTGTTTGCTATAGTTGCACTTTTCTACTTTTTCATACAATATTTATTCAATAAAGAAGTGTAATCGAGACATAGTTTCCCTGATCATTAGTGCTGACCCGTACTCCACAGAATGGAGTGGTTTGTATTTAATACCAGTCTAATACAGAATACCACTTGAATACTGGGCTATTCATCAGTTGTTCCTCCATATTTGGACAGCCCATTATTCGTGGTATTCAGGGAATAACATTCAGCCTATGTACAGCCCTAGTTCAAGCATGATTGTTTACACTGCATTGAACTGCCAGTGTGTTTTATAATATAACTAATGTGTGGTGTTGATATCTTATAACTGCACATAGCATGCCTGCTTTTGTGCCTGTCAATGTATAGATGCCATAATATTCATTATATGTTTGCCCTGATGCTTTATCTTTTGCCTGTGTTCTAGTTTGTGTTGTTACCTCTGGGTCACCCCTAGGGGGAAAAAGCACTTTGACTCAGTGGGCCTACCTAGTTATCAAAATTCAGTATATAACTACATAAATAAATAAAATGTATGTGTCTGTGCATGTCTTTCATATCTCTCTTATAAGATAACAATCTGTTGGACTAAACAGACCAAAATACTACACATGTGTGACACAGTACCAGTGGAGCAGGATAGGTGTGATGGAACAGATGGAGAAAGAAATGATGCCACTGGTTCAGACCAGCTTTTCAGTGCAACATATCCAGATCTGGTATGTAACATTAGTATCGTGTTTTCAATTCGACTGTACCACTAATTAATATGTATGTTGCAGTTTTGATTCTGGTTCTGTGGTTTAGCTTCTGGTTCTGATTTTCCCAGCTCAACCTGGCAGAAGCAGAATAATTTTTATTTATTATTTATTTATTTAAACATTTCACCAGGAAATGCATACTGAGCTAAAAGCTCATTTCCTTATGCGTCCTAGGGGGAGGGGGAAGGTGGGTAATACAAGTGATGGAGTAGCAGACAAATAAAAAAAAATAGTTACAACTTGACTCTGATGAATATTGTGAGCATTACAAAGGAGAACATTACAGAGGTCAGACAAATCAAGAATACAATTACAACTTGACTCTGCAGAATTTGTGAGCATTTCAGAGGTGATCTTACAGGTCAAATTGCCTAGTTACTAATTGTAAATAATGAGACTCACTTAGGATACAAGGGGAGGGAGAAGGGGTACAGGGGGAGAAGGGGAGAACAGGAAGAGGAGATCAGGCACAGTTGCAGGAGGAGGAGAGGCAATGGAGAAGGTAGGAGAGGGCTCTAGAAGAAGGGCATTCCAGATGGCATAATGAAGGGAATTCCAGCACCTAGGGAAACGATGAATGAAGGCTACTTGGCCAGTGGATGTGGAAGTGGGGGGAACAGCAAGGGACCAACCTTTGGAGCTCCAGAGGGAGTTAGAGGAGGTAGGGAAAGTGAAGTGGAGAGGTAGGTGGGGAGGAAGCTGAACCAGAATTTACTGACCATATTGATACAATGGGCAAAGTGTCTGTCCTCAAGAGAGGGATTGATACAGAGAGCAGTGGTGAGTGTGTGTGTGGGGGGGGGGGAGCAGTCAAGTGCAAGATGGCAGAAAGTGTAGAAGAGAATGTACAGTCTTGCAAAAGTAGTAATGGGGCAGCACTGAAGAGCACATCTCTGTAGTCAAAGATTGGGAGGATAATTCTCTGGGATAGCCCAGCGGGCTTGCAATGGGATGCAGTCATGGTTTCTGTATAGGCACCAAGTTTGGGGTGAAATTTTTGACAATAGCATCCACATGGCCAGACAAGTTGAGGTGTTGGTTGAGCCAAACCCATAAATACCTGATGGAGGTGACATCCTCCAAAGGGGAGCCATGAAGGGTGTGGAAGGTGGGAAGGGAAGGAAGCCTAGAGAGTCTCTGCCTCATGCCAAAGGACATTGAGATGGCCTTCCTCATGTTCGATTAAATTTATTTATTGAATTAAATAATGTATCAATATCTGGTTCATACTCCCTTCTTAATATTTTGTCACTGAGATGATGGACTCTGTTAGTCAAAATGTAGGACAATGAGAAGAGTACACAATGGCAGGGGAGGTACTAACAACAACAATAATGGAAAGGGATCTGGGTGTAGTCATATCAGATGACCTAAAGGTGGGTATGCAATGTGAGAAGTCAGTAGGGAAAGCCAGGGGGATACTGGGATGCATAGGGAGGGGCATCACAAGTAGAAAAAGGGAAGTGGTTATCCCTCTATACAGACAGTTGGTGAGACCCCATCTGGAGTACTGCATGCAGTTTTGAGACCTCATCCACGCAAGGACGTAGACAGGATGGAAGCAGTCCAGAGGAGGGCAACTAAAATGGTGCATGGTCTACATCAGAAACCATATGAAGAGAGACTGAGAGAGCTTAATATGTATACCCCTGATGAAAGGAGGGACGAGGGGACATGATAGAAACTTTTAAGTACCTCAAGGAATCAACAAGTCCAGGAGGGTAGCATCTTTCAGAAAAAGAGATGTGTAAAACAAGGGGTAACAATTTAAAGTTAGAGGGGACGGCTCAGGGGTAATGTGAGGAAATTCTTTTCATGGAGAGAGTGGTGGGACGATGGAACCGCCTTCCTGGAGAGGTTGTGGGGTCTAAAACAGTGGAGGAATTCAAACATGCATGGGACAGACATAAGGCAATTATAGTGGGGGGTTGCAGGAAATAGGCTGTTGGTTAACTAGAATCTGCAGCTTATCCAGTAGGTAGGGAAATGGGCAGACTGGGTGGGCCAAGTGGTCCTTATCTGCCATCAAAGTCAAAGTCTATGACATTGGCCTTAATAAAGTGAGGCGCATCAAATTCAGCAGACATAGAGACACAAACTTGGAACACTTCAGGCCTGACACAACCTGCACACTAGCTGGAAACACTAATAGTGGGTGGTAATGACCTTCATTATGTCTGTTGCTAGGTTTCCAGCTTGCACTGCCAGGTAATTGCAGCTCTTAAAGACCTGCTAATCACATCAGGTCATCTGTCAACACTGAGATTAGAATTATTACAATAGCCTGCTATTTTTAACTTCATTGACAGCCATGAAAGAACTGCACTTGTTGAGACAGACACACAGAGCTTCAGTAGCAAGGCACTGAACAACAATGTTTTCAAACCACTCAGTGCTACTACATTTGTATCATCTGGAAATAGTTGCCTCTTGTTTGTGATGGCTGTCTGTGGTTGCTTATGTGGTCTTGTCCTTTTGCTGTTGTAGCCTAGGGTGTGTGTGTGTGTGTGTGTGTGTGTGAAGAGATAAGGTTGGAAACCCTAATGCCTCATTTCTCTACTTTTGTGATATTAAGTTGAAACCTAACTGGTAGATTAGCACTTTTTTTGCAAATAATTTCCTTTCTTTTTGAGATAATGGTGTTGTATCCTCGTGCATGCAAGTCCCGAAGGGACCTGCATGAACAGATGCTGGGCCCAGCACCAAGGGAAGAGTCCATCTGCCTATATATGTCACACATTTGTTTGTTTGTTTTTTAACCAGGAGAATTGTGAGGCTTTCTGGTGATCTATGAGGACACTGGGCCCGGAGGACCCCACACTTCCATGTGGCAAAATGTATAGATGCATCGAGCAAAAAGCCAAATGTCAGCCAAAGTACAGGACCCTGTGACATCTACAGATGCAGAGGTGCAGGGTCCTATGCCAAGAGAAGAGTTGTCTTCACTATATGTTACTAGGACCCATACAGGCAGCCCTGCACCTTCCCTTCCAAGACTGGGGGTCGCTGCCACATGATTATGCTGTCCCCCTACCTCAGTATATCCAGCTGGCTCACTGAGCTTGCCCCCAAACTCTTCTTACTGGCACAGGATCACAAAACACTACCCACTGTGGTAAAGGCTGACAGCACACAAAATTTTACCACAGATTTTCAAGATAGTCATTTTATGACTCCTTTATAAACATAATGGGCCTGATTTTCAAAGGTGTTAGATCAATGCATGGACTTGTTATCAGGAAGTCTGATGCAGTGGCGACTTATGTCAAACATTGGCATAATTGTAACTTTGCAAGAAAGGCAGCCACAAATCCCTGATGCAAGTCCTTGCGTCGGATGCAGAAAAGTTAGACCAGCTCCCCCTGGTCTAACTTTGCACCATTTGGGGACCCTTTTTATGGGGCTTGCACCAAAGCTTTGGCACAAGGTGCTGTAAATTGTCAAAATTGTCACAACTGTGCCAAAGGTTATAAAAGTCTGTGCAAGTTGCGGCAATGTGTTTGGCACAGTTGCATCAAACTTCAGGGTTGATGCAGGGTTTGGTGCAAGCCATGTATCAACCTTTGAAAATAGGGCCCAACATGTGGCATTTATAGAATAGTGGCAGAAAAGTAATTTTGTGCCACAAGTGTCAACACATTTTGCAGGATTTAGAAAACTACAGCAGTCACGTTTGTGAGGCTGTGTAAAAAAATATGGCTATGTTGAAAGTTTGCAGTCAACATATTGATAATTACCAAAGTTATGAGTGAGCATGGAAACATTTAAAGAGGGTCTGAAAGTCATCCTTTCCTGCAACTCAACCCCATGGTGCTGCAGAACATCCATGAGTACGTTTGAAAATGGGGCATCCAGAAACCAGTTTTGGGCTTAATTTACATAAATGGAGACTAGTGTTGTTGCTTATCTTAGCAACTGGGCAGTATGAGGGGTATGCTTTAGAAGAATAGGATTCAGTTTTGAAAATGGGACATATCCTTTAAAAGACTTTTGTGAGTGAAACAAATTTAATTTCCAATTAAAATAGTTTATTCAACAGAGAGAAAAAATACACACACCCTTAAGAAAAAAAATGGGATATTTCAAAATACACACAATTGTACAATTTCAAAGCTGCTAGCATGAAACTGTTAGCAAGATAAGTGATTCTAGAATGTTCTGAAATAATTGATCCTAACCCTGTGCTCTGACTTTCACAGCATATTTCCAATGAGAGGAACTCAGGAATGATCAAAGTCACAAAAGATGGTCTGTATTTATTTGCCCACCCATCTGCAGCAAAGGATTGGGAGTCTGGCAAGGGTCTGCAGAGTTACAAGTTTAACAAGCATTTGTCAATGCCGAATGTTTGTTTGTTGGCATTGGCATTGGTAGTGTAGGAGTTAGAGAGATGCATAATAGGAATGGCAGTGATATATTGAACTGAAGCTAACCCCACCACCACCCTGCAGAGACTGACAGGCATTGGGGTGTGCCTTTCGGTCAGCAGGCATAACAGCCACGCCATTTCACCACACCCTACCCTGCAGACACTGACAAGTGTCACGGTGTGCCTTTGGATCTTTGGGCCTTATGCTCTCCCCATTCCATAAGGAAATACATTGAGATGGGTGTAGTATAGGAGAATGGGGTGAACTTTGGGGCTGAAGAGTCCAAGGCACACCTCGATGCCTGTCACTGGCTGCAGGGTGTGGGTGGGGGTGGAATGGCATGAGCATTACAGGCGACAACCCAAGTCATACCCTGATGCCTATCAGTCTCTACATGGTGGAGGTTATGGTCAGAAACCCTAACGCCCCAGGCGTTAGTGGTATTGCATTCCAAATTTTCAACATGGTTTTTTGTGACCCCACCTCATGAAAGTGGCAATATCAGTTTGTTAGCGAAAGCTGATTTTGCACAGCGACTATGCCATTTGACACCACAGGTGTGAAAACACATTTTGAACAGGATGTGAAAATTACAGCTGTACTGTTCATGGGGAGGTGTAAAAATGGCAATGTTGAAAATCTAAAGTGAAAATATAAATACTGGTGAAGTTCTGAGCATGAGAAACTTGAACACACCTGTAATGTAATTAGTTTGGGGATTTTTACAGCAGATTGTCAACACAGGCATTTTGGTACCTCCACTCATGAACAGTGTCACTGTAATTTTTTTTAATCTGTCCCGAACACTGATTTCCCACAGAGACCACACATTTCTACGCCAGAAGTGCGAAAACACATTTTGGCCAGGGTGTGAAAAATGACAGCTGTACTGTTCATAAGAAGGTGTGGAAAAATGCCAGTGTTGAAAATCTGTACTGAAAATATTACAAATTTGTGAACTTACTATGATGCGTGGAAACTGTGCAATGCACGCTCGTAACACAATCATTTTATGTACTTTTGTCACCAAATTTTCAACATAGCTATTTTAAGACCTCTGCTCATGAACAGTGTCACTGTGATTTTCTTACTGTGTCCCGAACATTGATTTCGCACACCAATTGTGCCATTGTGCATTACATGCACGAAAACACATTTTGGGTGAGATGTGAAAAATAACAGCTGTACTGCTCATAAGGAGGTATGGCAAAATGTCAAGGTTGAAAATCTAGAGTGAAAATATTAAAAATTCGTGAAGTTACGTGTGTGTGTAGGAACTGCACAATGCACACTCATAAAACAGTCATTTTGGGGAATTTTTTCACCAAATTTTCAACTTTGGGTTTTGGGGGTGCCTACTTCATGAACTGTGACACTGTCATTTCATTACTCAGTCCCAAAAGGTGCTTCTGCATAGTGATCGCGAAATCAACTTTTAGGACCGAATAACAAAATGACAGTGACTGAGCTCATAAGGTGGGGCCCCAAGAACCCCGTGTTGAAAATTTGGTGAAAAAATTCCCTAGAATGGCAGAGATATGCACCAAAGTTGAAAAAAAAATGTATGCCATTATACAACTTACCGGCATTTCTTCAGTCCACGGTCGACTTTGGAGGTGCAGACGTGTTCCCGGTCCACCGAAGATCATCGTGCCGGGCTCCAGAGGTAAGTATGGGGTGAGGGAGGTGTGGGGAGGCGGGGTGAGCAGAGGGTGGGCGCGGGTTGGGGGAGGGGGTGAGACAGTCAATGAGGGACCTTTTTTTTTTTTTTTACAGTTTTTTTTCCTTATTCATGAAGACGACATGGGGCTTTTGTCATGCTGGGGTGGGCTCCCAGCATGGCAGCTGGAAGTTTCTTTTTTGGGGGAGCAGTGGAGCTGGCGGGAGATTGGGCACCCCCGTCGGCCATACTGACTTTTGCCATGCAGGGGTGGGCTCTAGTGTGGCACCTGAAGTCTGTTTTCTTTGGGGGTACAGTGGAGCCGATGGGGGATTAGGCACCCTCGTTGGCCATACAGACTTTTCCACGCTAGGGTGGGCTCCCAGCATGGCACCTGGAAGTCTGTTTGGGGGAGGAGCAGTGGAGCTGGCGGGAGTTGGGCACCCTGTCGGTCATACAGTGTGTGGGGGTGGAGGGAGCACATGATCATGCTGGAGTGGTCTCCCAGAGTGCTATGTAGGTGCTCGTCAGGGGGGTGATGAACTGTCTATGACAGTTCAGAAGCAGTGCTGACATGTAGGCAATTTGCATACTGCCGATGGCAGTATGCAAATTGCCTACAACATTATTACTGCTGATTGTGGCAGTGTTTTCCTCAGAACTGTATGCCACTGCATCTGAACGGCAGTCATAGACAGCTCAGACATTCACTGATGTGGTGCAGCCACGCCTGCAAAAGGAGCAGGGCATTGGAAGTGGGGGAGACACACCCTCTGAAACTTCAGTTTGGTGGCACTATGTTTCTTGCACATGCGTGCAAGCAAACATAAAAGAAAATGTGTATAGCTATATTGCTGCATGTATACAAATATAAGGCTAATGTTTTTAGCCCCCCCCCACACACACACACACCACACACACACACACACACACACACACACACACACACACACACACACACACCAAACTGCTGCTTGAAGGCCAGTGTAGTTGACAGACTGAAATCCTATGAATTCAAATCAGAGATTAGAAATGCTTCTGATCTATATGCATATCAGGCAGCTGAATATGTCTCACTGTTAGCAACTTTTCTGGAACATGACTTATTTGGTGCATCCTGGATCTATCCACCATCCAGGAAAGGCTACCCTCAACAGGTAGATACATACATAGATACATAGACAGTGTCGGCAGATAAGGCATATGGCCCACCTAGTCTGCCCATTTGAGCTTGTAAGTTCAGTTTGTTTTCCTAGAAGTCTGTTTCCCTACAGACCAGTTTGCAAATCATAGGACATAGAGAGAGCATGTTTGTAGAGGTGCATGTTAAAAATGCCACTTTAGGATCACGCGACGCGTTGCCTGCTGCATGTTCTGAACCAGGATCTGCTTCCGTGGATACGTGACTTTACCTCAGGTCAAGGTAAATCCTAATAATAGTCAAAATATACAAATCTTGTACATTTCCTTCTTTTTTAGTCCAATGTGGGTATTGTACTCTACAGTTGATGTAGGTGTGTGCCAAAAGGCACAATGTTTTGGAAGTTACAAAAACGGAGGGCAAAAGCTGACAGTGCCCCTTTAATAGTCGGGATGGGTCAATTAACTTTCTACCTTGCATTTGAATAAATAGTGTACATTACACAGTGTCCTGGCCTTGCTGAGAGCCATATTATAGTGTTTGTGGGTGAACTACAGTCATAGTGTTTGCTATAGTTGCACTTTTCTACTTTTTCATACAATATTTATTCAATAAAGAAGTGTAATCGAGACATAGTTTCCCTGATCATTAGTGCTGACCCGTACTCCACAGAATGGAGTGGTTTGTATTTAATACCAGTCTAATACAGAATACCACTTGAATACTGGGCTATTCATCAGTTGTTCCTCCATATTTGGACAGCCCATTATTCGTGGTATTCAGGGAAATAACATTCAGCCCATGTACAGCCCTAGTTCAAGCATGATTGTTTACACTGCATTGAACTGCCAGTGTGTTTCTATAATATAACTAATGTGTGGTGTTGATATCTTATAACTGCACATAGCATGCCTGCTTTTGTGCCTGTCAATGTATAGATGCCATAATATTCATTATATGTTTGCCCTGATGCTTTATCTTTTGCCTGTGTTCTAGTTTGTGTTGTTACCTCTGGGTCACCCCTAGGGGGAAAAAGCACTTTGACTCAGTGGGCCTACCTAGTTATCAAAATTCAGTATATAACTACATAAATAAATAAAATGTATGTGTCTGTGCATGTCTTTCATATCTCTCTTATAAGATAACAATCTGTTGGACTAAACAGACCAAAATACTACACATGTGTGACACAGTACCAGTGGAGCAGGATAGGTGTGATGGAACAGATGGAGAAAGAAATGATGCCACTGGTTCAGACCAGCTTTTTCAGTGCAGCATATCCAGATCTGGTATGTAACATTAGTATCGTGTTTTTCAATTCGACTGTACCACTAATTAATATGTATGTTGCAGTTTTGATTCTGGTTCTGGTTTAGCTTCTGGTTCTGATTTTCCCAGCTCAACCTGGCAGAAGCAGAATAATTTTTATTTATTATTTATTTATTTAAACATTTCACCAGGAAATGCATACTGAGCTAAAAGCTCATTTCCTTATGCGTCCTAGGGGAAGGGGGAAGGTGGGTAATACAAGTGATGGAGTAGCAGACAAATAAAAAAAAATAGTTACAACTTGACTCTGATGAATATTGTGAGCATTACAAAGGAGAACATTACAGAGGTCAGACAAATCAAGAATACAATTACAACTTGACTCTGCAGAATTTGTGAGCATTTCAGAGGTGATCTTTACAGGTCAAATTGCCTAGTTACTAATTGTAAATAATGAGACTCACTTAGGATACAAGGGGGAGGGAGAAGGGGTACAGGGGGAGAAGGGGGAGAACAGGAAGAGGAGATCAGGCACAGTTGCAGGAGGAGGAGAGGCAATGGAGAAGGTAGGAGAGGGCTCTAGAAGAAGGGGCATTCCAGATGGCATAATGAAGGGAATTCCAGCACCTAGGGAAACGATGAATGAAGGCTACTTGGCCAGTGGATGTGGAAGTGGGGGGAACAGCAAGGGACCAACCTTTGGAGCTCCAGAGGGAGTTAGAGGAGGTAGGGAAAGTGAAGTGGAGGTGGTGGGGAGGAAGCTGAACCAGAATTTACTGACCATATTGATACAATGGGCAAAGTGTCTGTCCTCAAGAGAGGGATTGATACAGAGAGCAGTGGTGAGTGTGTGTGTGTGGGGAGAGCAGTCAAGTGCAAGATGGCAGAAAGTGTAGAAGAGAATGTACAGTCTTGCAAAAAGTAGTAATGGGGCAGCACTGAAGAGCACATCTCTGTAGTCAAAGATTGGGAGGATAATTCTCGGGATAGCTAGCTGGCTTGGTAATGGGATGCAGTCATGGTTTCTGTATAGGCACCAAGTTTGGGGTGAAATTTTTGACAATAGCATCCACATGGCCAGACAAGTTGAGGTGTTGGTTGAGCCAAACCCATAAATACCTGATGGAGGTGACATCCTCCAAAGGGGAGCCATGAAGGGTGTGGAAGGTGGGAAGGGAAGGAAGCCTAGAGAGTCTCTGCCTCATGCCAAAGGACATTGAGATGGCCTTCCTCATGTTCGATTAAATTTATTTATTGAATTAAATAATGTATCAATATCTGGTTCATACTCCCTTCTTAATATTTTGTCACTGAGATGATGGACTCTGTTAGTCAAAATGTAGGACAATGAGAAGAGTACACAATGGCAGGGGAGGTACTAACAACAACAATAATGGAAAGGGATCTGGGTGTAGTCATATCAGATGACCTAAAGGTGGGTATGCAATGTGAGAAGTCAGTAGGGAAAGCAGGGGATACTGGGATGCATAGGGAGGGGCATCACAAGTAGAAAAAGGAAGTGGTTATCCTCTATACAGACAGTTGGTGAGACCCCATCTGGAGTACTGCATGCAGTTTTGGAGACCTCATCTACGCAAGGACGTAGACAGGATGGAAGCAGTCCAGAGGAGGGCAACTAAAATGGTGCATGGTCTACATCAGAAACCATATGAAGAGAGACTGAGAGAGCTTAATATGTATACCCCTGATGAAAGGAGGGACGAGGGGACATGATAGAAACTTTTAAGTACCTCAAGGGAATCAACAAGTCCAGGAGGGTAGCATCTTTCAGAAAAAGAGATGTGTAAAAACAAGGGGGCACAATTTAAAGTTAGAGGGGGACGGCTCAGGGGTAATGTGAGGAAATTCTTTTTCATGGAGAGAGTGGTGGACGCATGGAACCGCCTTCCTGGAGAGGTTGTGGGGTCTAAAACAGTGGAGGAATTCAAACATGCATGGGACAGACATAAGGCAATTATAGTGGGGGGTTGCAGGAAATAGGCTGTTGGTTAACTAGAATCTGCAGCTTATCCAGTAGGTAGGGAAATGGGCAGACTGGGTGGGCCAAGTGGTCCTTATCTGCCATCAAAGTCAAAGTCTATGACATTGGCCTTAATAAAGTGGGGCGCATCAAATTCAGCAGACATAGAGACACAAACTTGGAACACTTCAGGCCTGACACAACCTGCACACTAGCTGGAAACACTAATAGTGGGGTGGTAATGACCTTCATTATGTCTGTTGCTAGGTTTCCAGCTTGCACTGCCAGGTAATTGCAGCTCTTAAAGACCTGCTAATCACATCAGGTCATCTGTCACACTGAGATTAGAATTATTACAATAGCCTGCTATTTTTTAACTTCATTGACAGCCATGAAAGAACTGCACTTGTTGAGACAGACACACAGAGCTTCAGTAGCCAAGGCACTGAACAACAATGTTTTCAAACCACTCAGTGCTACTACATTTGTATCATCTGGAAATAGTTGCCTCTTGTTTGTGATGGCTGTCTGTGGTTGCTTATGTGGTCTTGTCCTTTTGCTGTTGTAGCCTAGGGTGTGTGTGTGTGTGTGTGTGTGTGTGTGAAGAGATAAGGTTGGAAACCCTAATGCCTCATTTCTCTACTTTTGTGATATTAAGTTGAAACCTAACTGG
Source organism: Neoceratodus forsteri (assembly GCA_016271365.2). NCBI lineage: Eukaryota > Metazoa > Chordata > Ceratodontiformes > Ceratodontidae > Neoceratodus > Neoceratodus forsteri. The sequence continues at coordinate 806,801,941 of CM057451.1, read as the reverse complement.
TAGATTAGCACTTTTTTTGCAAATAATTTCCTTTCTTTTTGAGATAATGGTGTTGTATCCTCATGCATGCAAGTCCCGAAGGGACCTGCATGAACAGATGCTGGGCCCAGCACCAAGGGAAGAGTCCATCTGCCTATATATGTCACACATTTGTTTGTTTGTTTTTTAACCAGGAGAATTGTGAGGCTTTCTGTGATCTATGAGGACACTGGGCCGGAGGACCCCACACTTCCATGTGGCAAAATGTATAGATGCATCGAGCAAAAGCCAAATGTCAGCCAAAGTACAGGACCCTGTGACATCTACAGATGCAGAGGTGCAGGGTCCTATGCCAAGAGAAGAGTTGTCTTCACTATATGTTACTAGGACCCATACAGGCAGCCCTGCACCTTCCCTTCCAAGACTGGGGGTCGCTGCCACATGATTATGCTGTCCCCCTACCTCAGTATATCCAGCTGGCTCACTGAGCTTGCCCCCAAACTCTTCTTACTGGCACAGGATCACAAAACACTACCCACTGTGGTAAAGGCTGACAGCACACAAAATTTTACCACAGATTTTCAAGATAGTCATTTTATGACTCCTCTTTATAAACATAATGGGCCCGATTTTCAAAGGGTGTTAGATCAATGCAGTGGACTTGTTATCAGGAAGTCTGATGCAGTGGCGACTTGTGTCAAACATTGGCATAATTGTAACTTTGCAAGAAAGGCAGCCACAAATCCCTGATGCAAGTCCCTTGCGTCGGATGCAGAAAAGTTAGACCAGCTCCCCCTGGTCTAACTTTGCACCATTTGGGGACCCTTTTTATGGGGCTTGCACCAAAGCTTTGGCACAAGGTGCTGTAAATTGTCAAAATTGTCACAACTGTGCCAAAGGTTATAAAAGTCTGTGCAAGTTGCGGCAATGTGTTTGGCACAGTTGCATCAAACTTCAGGGTTGATGCAGGGTTTGGTGCAAGCCATGTATCAACCTTTGAAAATAGGGCCCAACATGTGGCATTTATAGAATAGTGGCAGAAAAGTAATTTTGTGCCACAAGTGTGAAAACACATTTTTTGCAGGATTTAGAAAACTACAGCAGTCACGTTTGTGAGGCTGTGTAAAAAAAATGGCTATGTTGAAAGTTTGCAGTCAACATATTGATAATTACCAAAGTTATGAGTGAGCATGGAAACATTTAAAGAGGGTCTGAAAGTCATCCTTTCCTGCAACTCAACCCCATGGTGCTGCAGAACATCCGCAGTACGTTTGAAAATGGGGCATCCAGAAACCAGTTTTGGGCTTAATTTACATAAATGGGAGACTAGTGTTAAGTTGCTTATCTTAGCAACTGGGCAGTATGAGGGGTATGCTTTAGAAGAATAGGATTCAGTTTTGAAAATGGGACATATCCTTTAAAAGACTTTTGTGAGTGAAACAAATTTAATTTCCAATTAAAATAGTTTATTCAACAGAGAGAAAAAATACACACACCCTTAAGAAAAAAAATGGGATATTTCAAAATACACACAATTGTACAATTTCAAAGCTGCTAGCATGAAACTGTTAGCAAGATAAGTGATTCTAGAATGTTCTGAAATAATTGATCCTAACCCTGTGCTCTGACTTTCTACAGCATATTTCCAATGAGAGAGGAACTCAGGAATGATCAAAAGTCACAAAAGATGGTCTGTATTTATTTGCCCACCCCATCTGCAGCAAAGGATTGGGAGTCTGGCAAGGGTCTGCAGAGTTACAAGTTTAACAAGCATTTGTCAATGCCGAATGTTTGTTTGTTGGCATTGGCATTGGTAGTGTAGGAGTTAGAGAGATGCATAATAGGAATGGCAGTGATATATTGAACTGAAGCTAACCCCACCACCACCCTGCAGAGACTGACAGGCATTGGGTGTGCCTTTCGGTTCAGCAGGCATACAGCTGACGCCATTTCACCACACCCCTACCCTGCAGACACTGACAAGTGTCACGGTGTGCCTTTGGATCTTTGGGCCTTATGCTCTCCCCATTCCATAAGGAAATACATTGAGATGGGTGTAGTATAGGAGAATGGGGTGAACTTTGGGGCTGAAGAGTCCAAGGCACACCTCGATGCCTGTCACTGGCTGCAGGGTGTGGGTGGGGGTGGAATGGCATGAGCATTACAGGCGACAACCCAAGTCATACCCCTGATGCCTATCAGTCTCTACATGGTGGAGTGTTATGGTCAGAAACCCTAACGCCCCAGGCGTTCGTTGGTATTTGCATTCCAAATTTTCAACATGGTTTTTTTGTGACCCCCACCTCATGAACAGTGGCAATATCAGTTTGTTAGCCGAAAGCTGATTTTGCACAGCGACTATGCCATTTGACACCACAGGTGTGAAAACACATTTTGAACAGGATGTGAAAAATTACAGCTGTACTGTTCATGGGGAGGTGTAAAAAAATGGCAATGTTGAAAATCTAAAGTGAAAATATAAATACTGGTGAAGTTCTGAGCATGCGTAGAAACTGCGCAACGCACACCTGTAATGTAATTAGTTTGGGGATTTTTTACAGCAGATTGTCAACACAGGCATTTTGGTACCTCCACTCATGAACAGTGTCACTGTAATTTTTTTTAATCTGTCCCGAACACTGATTTCCCACAGAGACCACACATTTCTACGCCAGAAGTGCGAAAACACATTTTGGCCAGGGTGTGAAAAATGACAGCTGTACTGTTCATAAGAAGGTGTGGAAAAATGCCAGTGTTGAAAATCTGTACTGAAAATATTACAAATTTGTGAACTTACTATGATGCGTGGAAACTGTGCAATGCACGCTCGTAACACAATCATTTTATGTACTTTTGTCACCAAATTTTCAACATAGCTATTTTAAGACCTCTGCTCATGAACAGTGTCACTGTGATTTTCTTACTGTGTCCCGAACATTGATTTCGCACACCAATTGTGCCATTGTGCACTACATGCACGAAAACACATTTTGGGTGAGATGTGAAAAATAACAGCTGTACTGCTCATAAGGAGGTATGGCAAAATGTCAAGGTTGAAAATCTAGAGTGAAAATATTAAAAATTCGTGAAGTTACGTGTGTGTGTAGGAACTGCACAATGCACACTCATAAAACAGTCATTTTGGGGAATTTTTTCACCAAATTTTCAACTTTGGGTTTTGGGGTGCCTACTTCATGAACTGTGACACTGTCATTTCATTACTCCAGTCCCAAAGGTGCTTCTGCATAGTGATGTGAAATCAACTTTTAGGACCGAATAACAAAATGACAGTGACTGAGCTCATAAGGTGGGGCCCCAAGAACCCCGTGTTGAAAATTTGGTGAAAAAATTCCCTAGAATGGCAGAGATATGCACCAAAGTTGAAAAAAAAATGTATGCCATTATACAACTTACCGGCATTTCTTCAGTCCACGGTCGACTTTGGAGGTGCAGACGTGTTCCCGGTCCACCGAAGATCATCGTGCCGGGCTCCAGAGGTAAGTATGGGGTGAGGGAGGTGTGGGGAGGCGGGGTGAGCAGAGGGTGGCGCGGGTTGGGAGAGGGTGAGACAGTCAATGAGGGACCTTTTTTTTACAGTTTTTCCTTATTCATGAAGAGCGACATGGGGCTTTTGTCATGCTGGGTGGGCTCCCAGCATGGCAGCTGGAAGTTTCTTTTTGGGGAGCAGTGGAGCTGGCGGGGATTGGGCACCCCGTCGGCCATACTGACTTTTGCCATGCAGGGGTGGGCTCCTAGTGTGGCACCTAGAAGTCTGTTTTCTTTGGGGGGTACAGTGGAGCCGATGGGGGATTAGGCACCCTCGTTGGCCATACAGACTTTTTCCACGCTAGGGTGGGCTCCCAGCATGGCACCTGGAAGTCTGTTTGGGGAAGGGGAGCAGTGGAGCTGACGGGAGATTGGGCACCCCTGTCGGTCATACAGTGTGTGGGGGTGGAGGGGAGCACATGATCATGCTGGAGTGGTCTCCCAGAGTGCTATGTAGGTGCTCGTCAGGGGTGATGAACTGTCTATGACAGTTCAGAAGCAGTGCTGACATGTAGGCAATTTGCATACTGCCGATGGCAGTATGCAAATTGCCTACAACATTATTACTGCTGATTGTGGCAGTGTTTTCCTCAGAACTGTATGCCACTGCATCTGAACGGCAGTCATAGACAGCTCAGACATTCACTGATGTGGTGCAGCCACGCCTGCAAAAGGAGCAGGGCATTGGAAGTGGGGGAGACACACCTACGAAAACTCGTTTGGTGGCACTATGTTTCTTGCACATGCGTGCAAGCAAACATAAAGAAAAATGTGTATAGCTATATTGCTGCATGTATACAAATATAAGGCTAATGTTTTTTAGCCCCTTCCCCCCACACACACACACACTCACACACACACACACACACACACACACACACACACACACACACACACACCAAACTGCTGCTTGAAGGCCAGTGTAGTTGACAGACTGAAATCCTATGAATTCAAATCAGAGATTAGAAATGCTTCTGATCTATATGCATATCAGGCAGCTGAATATGTCTCACTGTTAGCAACTTTTCTGGAACATGACTTACTTGGTGCATCCTGGATCTATCCACCATCCAGGAAAGGCTACCCTCAACAGGTAGATACATACATAGATACATAGACAGTGTCGGCAGATAAGGGCATATGGCCCACCTAGTCTGCCCATTTGAGCTTGTAAGTTCAGTTTGTTTTCCTAGAAGTCTGTTTCCCCTTACCCCTGCCCTCTAGAATTCCTTTATGTCTATCCCATGCATTCTTAAATCCCGTGATTGTTTCAGCCCCCACCACTTCCTCTGGCAGGGTGTTCCACTTGTCCACCACCCGTTCTGTGAAGAAATTCTTTCTCATGTTTCCTCTGAATCGTCCTACTTCCAACTTCATCCCATGCCCTCTAGTCCTGAAACATCTTTTTCTCTCTTAAAAATAGTGTTTTCCTGCACCCTGTTCCTCCCTGTAAGATACTTGTATGTCTCTATCATATCCCCTCTCTCCCTCCTCTCCTCCAGGGAGTACATGTTCAGTTCCTTCAACCTGTCTTCATAGGACTTGTGAACACAGTCTGCAAAACTCCATGGGTGGTCATGATGTTGTTATTGACAGTTCTGAATCCCCCCCCCCCCCAACAGCAGAGAAGGATGAGAGGCACATGGGCAACTTTTGTTTATGAAAGAATTTTAGAATCATTGAAAAGTGGGATGGGAACATATGACTTTAAGAAAAATAAAGATCACTGGTACATCAAGTACTTTTCCCCCATAGCAGATTTTCTGAAGTGGGCTGCTGAGTCCCACTATCTCTTGCTTGTGTGGAGCAGGGACCCACTAGGCAAAACAGATAAAATAAATCAGTACATATGATTGATGGCATGATCATGTGTTATCCCAGCACAGCCTCACAGTCAGACCAATATAGCCTGGACTCTCCCCATGTTATGTGCAGTGTATATGCTTCTGCTAAGAGAAGTGATCCAAAGGTAGGGACTGAGTTTTCATTGTTACACAGATTATACTCAACTTTACCTTTCATTTAGACCCACTCAGGGGGATCCAATACGAGTGGTGGAGAAGGCCATCATGGAGATCAAGTATTGGATGACTGCAAGCTAGCTGAAACTCAATCCCAGCAAAACTGAATTGCTTCTGCTTGGCTCAGACCGACCTACACTACCGGTCAAAAGTTTTAGAACACCCCAATTTTTCCAGTTTTTATTGAAATTGACGCAGGTTAATGTCTCAATGTACTCTGAAATTAAAGCATAGAACAAATAAACAATTGGAGATAAAAAATAAATCATAGAATCATTTTGTTTAACAAAATTTAATCTAAATTTTTGACTCATCAAAGTAGCCACCTTTTGCAGATATTCTGTAACAGCCGAACACACTCGTGGCATTCTTCCTACAATGGACATCAAATATTGCTCGGGAAGTTCTTCCCAACACTGTTGCAGAAGTTCCCACAAATGTGTTGCACTTGTAGATTGCTTTGCTTTCACCCTTCTGTCCAGTTCATCCCAAACCAGCTCGATGGGGTTTAAGTCTGGAGACTTGTTCTTTTCCTCGAAGGTAGTTCTGACATAGCCTGGAGGTATGTTTTGGGTCATTATCTTGCTGTAGGATGAACACCTGACCAACTAGGCGTAGACCAGAGGGTATTGCTTGGTGCTGCAAAATGCTGTGGTAGCCCATTTGGTTCAGGGTGCCAGTCATTCTGTGCTGTTGTCCTGTGAGCCGCCTATCACACAAGCTGTTGACTTTCAGAAACTTGTCTTCTGATTCTGTTGTGGCTTTGGGTCTGCCAGACCTCTTCCTGTCAGAGTTTCCTCCAGTTTCCAAGTGCCTTTTGATGGTGTAGGAAACTGTACTCACTGACACCTTGGCTTTCTTTGCAATTTCTCTAAAGCAGTTTTTGCCAACCTAAACTTTTTTTTTAACCTCTAGCAGTTTACCGCTTACCTTTGTACCATTTCAGGTTATTCACTGGACTTGAATTGCTTAAATTTCAATAAAAACTGGAAAAATGGGGGTGTTCTAAAACTTTTGACCGGTAGTGTATGTCTACAGTAAGTGAACATCTTGTCCCTCCAGTTTGTAATGGTGAATTACTGCAGATCAGGGAAGAGGTTTGCAATCTGGGGGTAATATTTGGCAGGAAATTGGATTTGACATTCCATCTTCTTACTGTTATCATTAAAAGTGGTTTCTGTCACCTGAAAAATGTAACCAGATTGCATCCCTTCCTTGACCATGATGATCTGCACACACTAGTTCAAGGTGTTGTCACCTCAGGAATCAATTACTGCAACACATAGCCTCCCAGCTACTCAGTTACATGGTCTTCAGTTATTGCAAAATCTGGCTGCCAGACTGCTGACTGGTGTTTTCAAATGTAATCATATTATTCCTGCTTTCAGAGAGTTGCAATGGCTCCCGATTAAATGGTGCTCTGAATTCAAAGTTCTTTTGTTGGAGTGTAAGGCCATAAATGGACTGAGCCCCCTTTACATTAATGAATTACTGACAACCTGTCAGGAGAATTATTGAGGTACCAAAGTTCTTCTCTTGGATGCCCAAGGATTTTAATCAGTTCCAGTATCAAGATTAAAATCCACTGAGGACTGAGCTTTTTCAGCAGTTGCGCCAAGACTCTGGAATGTTGTCCCAAAATCCATCCATTCTGCCCCCTCAGTGGAACGTTTTAAGTATCAGTTAAAGGCATGGCTGTTTATACAGGCCTTTTTTAGCAGATTGATAACTTTCAGAAATATCATGGGATGCATATGTTTATGGTATAATTTGAGGTCTTTTGCTGCTATGATGTATTTTCTGTAATTTAAATTTATTTATATTGTAAAGTGCTTTGAGCCCTGGAAAAGAGCTATGTAAATAAAGTCTCCATCCTATCCTGTCCTGTCCTATCCTATCGTAACTCTGTAACTTTCTAAACATCCACATTCGGTTTGCAAACAAGAAACTAGAGGTGTGGAGTGTGTGCCATTTTTTACATTTGCTTGCAAGAAATGTTTTGTTACAATGGCATTTCACAGGTGTGTCACTGCCGAGGCCATGCAGACCAATGACCAGGCACTCTGGTCATGACACCATTCACTGATGCTGGGCAAAAACTTTGTGTACTTAAAAGGAGTCAACTGTTACTATCTGACAGTGGCTGGCTTGTTTCATTTACATGACGCCACCTAGCAACCAGCTTAGTGAAGCCATTATCACTGACAGCTGACCTTCTCCCAGCTGTGTCCACTCCCACACCCTTCTGGTCCACAATAACTTTGCACGCTACCCAGCCACTCGATTCCAGCTCTGTGTTCTGACCCGTTCATCCCTTACTCCTGCCCTTGCTGGCCTCAACACTCCTTTCCAGGGGCGTCAACAGCACAGGTAGTCAGGTGCTCAAGCATCACAAAGTTAAACTGGGCACCCATAAAAAAACAGAATGCATCTCAGTAGCAGTTTAATGCCTCTCACAGGATCAGTTCTGGCTCCTATCTTGCCCAAATCCCAAATACTGAAGAAAACTTCTTAGATCAATTTCAGTTATGTACAAATTCTCTCGTTGAAAAGGGAAAATGTATAACAAAGTTCACAAGCAGAGTTTTCTTAACAGCTTGTAGCCATTGAAACATCTTTTAAACATCCCTATGTATCAATAGACAAGCAGGAAATTTATCTTTTCTTATTCTATGCTAATTTGGTGGGTTCAGTGTAAACATCACGGGGGTGGATTACAAACTCTCAGAGACACAAATCACATTTTCATACCAAGATCACATTATTTAGCACTGGAAGGCTATTTCATGTCATTCATCACAAGTAAATTTTTTTTTATTTAGTGTGTAGATAACCATCAAATATTCAAAACAGTTTTAAAATTGGTGTTAATAGGAATTATGGTGATAAAAATGAAAGCATTAATAAACGCCCCCATAGTATTTTACTACTGAATGTCCAGAGGGAAAACAAAACTTGGCATCAGAAAGATCAGATGTCAGGGACCAGCTGCGTAGTTTGGATCTGGTACAAGCCTAAACTTTGCCAGTACAAATCAAGACTTAATTTAACAACCTGCATCTGTAGTACGCTGCACAGCAACAGAACTATGTAGATAAAATATATGCAAAAAAAATAAATGGTCTATGTACTCTTGAAAACAAGCCAAGATTCAACAGTAAAAGTATGCACGTTAACATCTTTTAAAATACACTACTTCCATTAAATGCAAGAGTACATTATGAAAGGTTTACCGTGCCTGTCCATTTTGGTAAACTGCCAAAGTTACCGGTTGGCAGTATTCCTCAAGCGATGGCAATGCTGAGAAGTAATCAGTGTCATGTACAATCTGAAGCTCCTGGAGTATACTACACACTGGTATAACATTCATGATCAATGCTCACTAATTTACAAAAATATATATTCAAAAAGATACTTGGTAAATGAAAACATATGTAGTCTCCCCTACCTGGGGATTGCTCAGTCTATATTTGCAAACACTACACTTACTTCAAATGCAAAGCTGTGCAAACTTCCCTATTATTACAATACAGGCAAATGCTCGACATTAACAAATACTTGTTTTATGATAATGGCAGTAAGGCACTCTGAGGTGTGTGTAGTTGCAAAGAGAGGAAGTCCAAGGAAGGGGAATGGCAAGTGGTAGAGGGAAGAGGTGGATCTGCTAGGGTTGCAGCATGAGTGAGGGCATGGGAAAGGGTGCCTTTAAAGAACAGATTTCACCCCCTGTGTGGAAGTCAGGAGAGGGGGACCAAGAGGTGAGGAGAGAGGTTGGGTTACAACAGTGAGGTCAAGGAAAGTAGGACAGGAGAAGGGGGAAGGACCATCCAAGACAGTCAAGGTGGGTGGGTAGGAGGGAACATGGAGAGTGGAGTGGGTGGTGGGGGGAGGGTAGGGTGACAGGCGGAGAGGGGAAGGAGATGGTGTGTGTGAGTGGCCAGAAAGGAAGGGACCTGGAGCAGGTGGGAAAACCAATGGAGGGGCAAATAGAGGATGTGGAGATGTCAGGCAAGCAGGGTTTGGGAAGAGTAAGGCAATATATTAACTAGGATAGAGGGGGAGCAGTAAGGTGGGGGAGAAGCTCATATGGCAGTCAAAGAAGAACAGGATGGAAGCAGGAATGGAGATGGCGGAAGGGTGGTAATCCTAGAGGATTCCATAATTAAGGGTATTCACTGGGGAAGGAAGGGGGCCTAAATACAAGTAGAGAGGTGGTTTCCGTGCCTGTGATGACAGTGGAGAGGGTGTGCCCAAGAATTGGGGAGTTGATGAGGGGGTTGGAGGGAAACTAATCATATTTATACACCTAGGTACCAATGACCTAGCTGAGAAGGAGGTGAAGGTAGTACAAGATAGATGCAGGGTAGTGGTTTGGCCATTGAGTAAGATGGCCGCTTAAGTTAATGCTCTGCTCCATTGAGGGCCTACTGTATATGGTTAAAATATATGGTGCTGGACCCAAAGCCACCATCTGAGACCAGCTGATCTGCAGTGCGACACTGAAGGGCACAGAATGATCACAAAAAGATGAAGGAAAAACGGACTTACAGTAATGAACTGAGAGGGGCAAAGTAGCAGGTGGACCATGAGGTGCAGCACCCATCCCCCAAGATGACATCGACAGTAACTGACAAAAGCAACTCAAGAAAGAAACATGGCCCACACTTCAAACTCTGAAAGAAAAGCACCAATTCTCGTATCAGAACCGCAGTGACTGCAAGCCTTCTGTCTCCAGCATTGTAAGGATTATCTAAAATCCAACTACAGACTTTTTACCTCTCGGATTATCACTGCCATGCTCTACTACCAAAATGACTCAGCATGTCAGCTACTACAATGGCAGCCCCAGACGACAACCCCCCAGCAAGCCCAGTAGAAGACTCTCTGAGTTACATTACCATCATGTTAGAGGCTCTTCTAGCAGACATGTCGGTAGTCAAATCCTCTCTGGCAGGCACAACTGAGGATGTGAAGAATCTCCAGGATAGGGTGAATGTGGCAGAAATGCACACCGATGAATTGGAGTGCCATCAGCATGTACTGCCGCAGAAAGTCGAGGCACATGAGCATAGGCTACAGACACTTTTGGAACAGGCTGAGGACCAGGGGAATCGGGGACACTGGAATAATATAAGGATTCTCGGCATCACCGAAGGAATGGAGGGACAGCATATGGAGGGGTTTCTAAACGACTTCCTCCCCCGACTGTTGGAACCACGGTGATGAGCCCTCTTACACATAGAAAGGACCCACTGCACCAGAGGATGGGTATCGCAGCAAGGAGGAACCCCCATGTCCCATTATAGCCTATATGTTCCGATACTCCACCAAGGAACAAGTACTTAGAACTGCACGGGAGCTGGGAGATCTTGATTGGAAAGGCACCCGCATCTCCATATACCATGACTTCTCCCATGAGATATCAATGCAGAGAAAATCATTTGGCCTGCTGAAAGTGGACCAGAGAGAGATGGGAATCAAATACCATTTCAAACGCCTGGCAAAGGATGGGCTAGAATTCACGTGGGCCTCACCCCAGGACATAGCAAACTGGGTGAGCAAACATTGGCCCAAAACCAGAATAGCAACTACAACTCTCAGAAAGCTCTGGGACCCACGTGGCTATGTAGGACCAAAGCAGAAAGCTGAGGAAGGCACTTGTGGAACAGGGGAAGGTAAACAAAGGGGCACAGACTCTGATAAAATGGCATTTCCCTTGTCTAAAATGGATGCGGTCCCTCCGACACTCCCAAAAGATTACCAGCTAAATCAGTCTAGTGGCACACTGGAACAGTAACAGTGACAGCTCCAACCTCCTCAAGCACAACGCTACAAGCACAGATCCTGTAGCAGAACAGGACAGGACCGGAGGCCCACAGACCACCCTGCACTACCACCAGCTAAGCAACTGCAGGTTCACTCCCTGGAAAGAGAAGACCCATAGCCTGGTGAATCTGAGCTCCAACACAGCACCATGGCACCTGAACCAATGGCAGACTGGGTAGACAGGACCAGAGAGACTGAAGAGGAGGAAGAAGATATGGACAGCACTGAACCAGCAACACTGATTGTCTGACCAGGAGACTGCATGTTTGCAAAAGTTGCAGTCACCAGCAACGGCTGAAGACACTAAGGACTTTAGCTTTCAAAGAGTATACTTGCCTGTGAGGATTCCTGGATGTTAAGGTGACTGAACACTGCATATGCAAGGGAGGAAGAGGCAGGATTTCTTGGTAGATCTAAAATGTTTATAATTTGGGAAAAGTTGGGAGATTTTGGGTTACTGTGGGAGCAGGGTAAGTACAGGGAAACTGAATGATTACAGGAAGCTGCCCCTCCCAGGTTGAACTGCGGCTGGTACGTGGAGTGGGAGGGGGATGGGTAGGGGGCTGGGGTAGTTGGTCACACCTGAGACTCGTACAATGGGAGACTAGGCTAGATCTACCTAATGGATCTGCAGGGGGCAGGATTTTCAGAGGGAAGAGGTTGAGACGCTTATACTGGTCAATATTCTCGGAATGCCTTGAGGGGTTAGGAGGGAGGCAGGTACTAGGGGTATCAGAATCCCATGCAGACCAGGAGCATGATAAGAGGGAATGTGATGTCCCCACCACCACAATCCCACCCTATTGAGATTCTTATAGTTCTGAGATTGGACAGCTACCACTTGCAGGGTGCTCCGACAAGCTGTGCACAGGTAGGACACTCCCCCCCCCACTGTACATAAACATTGGTGGGGAAGTAAATCAGCAAGAAGGATCCCCACAGATCATTAAATCCACCCACAAATGGCAATGTTTGGACCCTCCCCCAACAGGGACAATGACACCACTATGAGGAGCATTAATGAGGTTGACTCCATGGTCAACCTGCTACACCTTATGCCGACGAGACCAGTCGTGGGAGGCAATTGCCTCTCTACATTAACTTGCTATATCATACTTTTTCGGCCCTGTGGACTGCAGGATGATGGTCACTAGTTGGAAGGCTCGGTGTAACACCCCACGATCCTGATAATAGGTCTTGTGCGGATAGAATTTTTGTCTTAGTCATCTCCACCATCCCATATGGTGCCAAGAAGGTGGGGCAGGGGAGTGTATCTTATAACTTTCTTTTTTCTTGCTAACGCTATCAGCACTTTAGTGTATTCACAAGCCTTGGATACATATAGTTCCCCCTACTGATCAGGCACGTTACAGACCTGATACCAAAGGCTGGTTTTTAGGGGACATAAAACTGAGTTTTGCATACCACAAATTGTGTAGGGTGGTAACTGGGAATACAAATCAGAAGAGTGCAGGACCAGCAGCCACTCCCAGACACTAGGCTGAATGCTAACCATATGTGTCTACCTAATTGTTTACAGTATTTTTTCTTCTCTGTTCTATATCTAGACTGCTGCACAGGATCATGAGTCCCCAGATCTACTGGCTTCCCCAAAAGATTAGATTTGCATAAATAGGTAGCCTCGATTCCCCAAGTGGCAGCATCTTGTGCCCCCCACACCCCCATGGACTTCAGTACACCCTTCAGAAGAAACACCACATAGTATAAGGCACCTAGGAGGTAAGTGGGACTTGGGTGTTACCGGTTCGGTATCCACCCAACATCATGAAGAAAGGGGTAAGATGCATCTCCTGGAATGTTAAGGGATCAAACCACCCTGTTAAACGTACTAAGGTGTTGCAGCACCTGAAGGCGGTCGTGACACTTCTCCAAGAGATGCATCTTACAGTCAGGTCAACAGTATGGCTTTGGAAGCATTGGGCTAGGCAAGTGATCTATAACTCAGCCACATCTAAAGCAGTGGGTGGTGATTCTTATCAATAAAAATTGCCCATGGGTTGAGAAATGGACCAAAACTGATAGTCTAGGGTGTTGGGTGGTGACGAAATTTGCATACCGGGGGAACAGTCCTGATCAGTCTCTATGCACCCAACCAGGACAACCCAGACTTCTTCTTACAAATAAGCCAGGCCATATTAGAGGGAAAGAGGGACAATGAAGACCTGCCAGTACTAATGGGAGGAGATTTTAACATGGTCCCAGATATTTTCCTGGACAAATCTACCCCCACCCCGGACTCACATCTCAAAGCTAAGGCAGCATTACAAGAGCTGATGGAAGCATAGGGAACGTCATATCCTTGGCATTGGGACAACCCCACAGGTAGGTGCAATGCGTACTACTCACCAGTACACGGCACCCACAGCCAGATCAACTACTGGTTAGCAGATGGGGGAGCTGTGTAAGGTATAAACGATACCAGCATTGAGTCTATGATTGTCTCAGACCACACCCCCGCTGGCCTCTCACATGCTGACTGGAACGCAATCCATGTCCCCAAAATGGAGATGCAACCCACACCTTCTAAAGGACCAAGAGTTTTGGGAATGTATAAAAGCTGAGACATGCATGTTTTTTGACTCCAGCGCAAATGGGCAGGTAGGAGCGGGGACAGTGTGGGAGGCATACAAAGCCTTCTTGCAAGGATGCATCATATCGAATATGGCCTAGCAGAACAGGGAAAGGAGGAGGGAAATGGATGCACTCCAACAAGAGCTCTCCTCTTTGGAAACCCAGTTTAAGAGCCCCCACCCACCCGCCAAGCCTACTGTCTGAGATCACAGGGCTTAAATACAGAATCAGTATTCTGCTACAGCGGAAGGTGGAATGGCAGCTCCTTAGGGCGAAACACAACTTTTTGGAGTCAGGGGATAAGGGAAGCAAATTGCTAGCTTATCACCTTAGGAAGCAGAAGCAAACTCCCAACGTCTAGCACTGAGATCTGCAAAGGGAGAAGTAATCTCCAAGCCACAAGAAATAAACACAATGATGCGTCAATTTTATGAAAAATTTTACTCCTCCCAAATCACCCCCAAACAACCTTCTCTAGCCCCAGGCATTCAGAACTTCCTGGACTGGGTACAGGTCCCCCAGCTGACCCCCCAACAAGCTTTGGACCTAGACAACCCCCTTACCCTGGTAGAACTGACATCTGCACTCCACCAGCTATCAAAGGGTAAGGCCCCAAGAGCAGATGGTATGTCTGCGGAGCTGTACCAGATGTTGGACGAAGATATACTGCCACATCTGATGGCAGCACTGGAAGGGGCAAAATCACAGGGTATCCTCCCACCTACTATGAGAGAAGCAATAGTTACCCTCATCCCCAAAAATCAGCTGATCCCCTTGATTGCATACATTCCTTCCCCATCTCACTGATCACAGTAGATACAAAGATACTGGTGAAAGCCATGGCCACCAGGCTGGAATCAACACTCCCATCCCTGATACACCCGTCACAAGACGAGTTTAGTAAAGGCAGGACAGGGGCAGATAAAATTCACATGGCGTTGAACCTGAAGTGGCATGCATTGAAATTAGCCACACCAATGGCCGCCCTGGCAGTGGACTTCAGGAAAGTGCTCGACTTGGTGGAGTAGGGGTACTAACACTCCGCCTTAGAGGCTTACAGCTTTGGTGCATACTTTAGAAGCTGGATCTCTACTCTGTACAATCAGTCAATGGACTCCATCCTAACAAATAGGGATATCTCAACCCCTTTCTACCTGCAGCAGGGTACCAGACAGGGCTGTCCCTTATCTCTTCTGCTTTTCCTCATAGCACTGGACCCACTGACTAGGAAATTCTTGAGCTTACCACATATAAAGGGTATCGAGGTAAAGGGTAAGCAATATTTGATAAATACATAGAGTATGCCGATGGCCTCCTCCTCACTCTGGAGAACCTGTCCTTATCCCTGCCACGAGTTATGGACACACTGCAGAAATTTGCAGCCATCTTGGGACTTAAAACAAATAAGAAGAAAACCACCCTCTCTCCATTAAACCTGGTTTGCACAAGGGACTGCTTATAGACGTCCCCTGTGGTCTGGGCCCCCAGGGATTTACATACCTGGGGATACAGATCATAGCCCATTGGAGGAGTATAGTGGATGTTAACTATGCACCCCTTATTACCACTCTCAGAGCTGAGATAAAATACTGGCTGAAATTCCGACTCTCCCTTAAGGGAAAGATAGAGGCAGTCAGGATGTTCACCTTTCCTAAACTGGCCTTTTTTGTAATCTCCCAGTAAGGGTACCTGCCAAAACCTTGCAGGCAATCAATGGGCTAGTAAAATAGCTCTTGTGGGAGGGAAAGGCCTCAAGGTTTAGCAGAGTGAAGCTTCGGGCTCACTGGTCATGAGGACTGGTCGGGGCCTCCCCTGGTTCCAGAGATACCTAATGGCATACTATGTAGCAAAGGCCATCAGGTGGATCCATCCAATAAATCAGATCACCCCAGCTTGGGTCAGGTTAGAAATGGATCTATTGAGCTCTACGTGGCTGGGAAACCTCCTCAACAAGGGCAGGGACCAAATGGCTGCTGAACCTCCAATGATATCCGAAACCAGAAAGGCCTGGTACATCTGCATGAGGCTAACACGAACACCCAAGGATGCATGGGTGCCTCCAGCAGGTTACACTCCACTTTGGAACAACCCTGAGCTCCCAGTAGAAGGGTACCCCTTCAGATGGAAAAGCTGGCAGGGCAAGGGTATAAACACACTGGCTGAATTATTACTGCCACAGTCAGATGTCCGGATGTCCTTTAAACAAATCCAGACAGGCTATCTGCTACCTAAAGCAGACTTCTTGAAGTATCTCCAGATTCAGGACACAATCCGGCAATTCTGACAAAAATGGAAATTGGGGCAGGAGTGGGAATGGCTTGCTCAGACCCATAAGCCTGGCAGACTGAAGGGTGCTGCAGGGAGGATGTACCACCTCATTAGAGACTCGCAACCAGACACCACTGAGATCTGAAAATCCCAGTGGGCCCACGAACTGCAACAGGACATATCACCACAGGTGTGGAGAGAATGTCTGAAGGGAGCCCACCTAACTTATAGGGCCTCAAGGAACCAGCTCATTCAGCTCAACTCAAGGTGGTAATGAGATGGTGCCAAACACCAGCAAACCTGCAAAGAATGGGCCTCCTCCAATATTCGAGATGCTAGAGATGCAAAAACATGGATGCCAGCCTGTTACACATATTGTGGCAATGCCTCAGTACAATACCATTCTGAAAAGGGGTGTTGGATGACTGTTCCAAGGTATTACACATACCAGTTCCTCCTTTGCCAAGTCTTCTCCTTTTGGGGGATACATTGCAACTCCCCAACATGCCATCACAGCAAAAGAAGTGGCTACTAGTTCTCGGTACTGGAAGCCAAAAGGGCTCTTTTGCATGGGTGTAGGCAGGCATACTACAAGTACTCCATGGTGTGCAATTTTATTTAAGGGGGGTATCAAATAGGCTCTGAACTGCTTCCTTTTTCCAAGAAAACTAAAAGAAAATGCTGAACCTTTCTGTAATTTTATTCATAGGAGTCGAAACTAGAAGGACTGGTCACTAATATTTCCTTTGCATCCCAAGGACAATACAACTTTACAGGCTCTGGACTGGTATGTGGGTGTCTTAGGGAGCAACGCATGGCATTTGTATTTACCCATGCATGGCACCAACCATTGTCATGAGATACAAAAGTTGTATTTATTGTGCCAAATAAGGCAACAAACATGGTATATTGTCTGGCTACACCTGGGGTTAGCTCACCCTAACAAGGGAAGGGGAGGGGTAGCAGTG
Source organism: Neoceratodus forsteri (assembly GCA_016271365.2). Taxonomy (NCBI): domain Eukaryota; kingdom Metazoa; phylum Chordata; order Ceratodontiformes; family Ceratodontidae; genus Neoceratodus; species Neoceratodus forsteri. The sequence goes on along the minus strand of CM057451.1, from coordinate 806,784,741 downwards.
AGTCCACTTGGTGTGCAGATCTGAAATCCCTAACTACATCCCTGCTCTTCCGAGGATGTTTTTGGTTTTTTTTAGTTGTTTAACCAGGTATAGCACACTAAGCTGAAAGTTTTTTTACAGGAGCGACCTGGGAGCACAAGGTGGTTAAGTGACTTACTCAGGGGTCACACAGTATGCAGGTGGAAGCTGTGGGATTCAAACCCAGGTCTGGTCTGCTGGATGTCACCAGATTTGCAGCTCAGAGCCTTAGACCACTGCGCTATACTGCCCCTATGTGGTGATGTGGTAGCAAGTGTCTTCCCCCTTCACTTCCCACATGGCATATGGCCCTGGCCAAACTGGCAGTATTCGAGCATCTGGTCTTTGCGAATGTGAATCAACTCAACAGATACAATCAAGGCAGCATGGTTTCACCAGGGGGAGGTCATGTCAGACCAACCTCATTGAATTTTTTGACTGGGTGACTAGGGAGGTGGATCAGGGGAGGGCAGTGGACATGGCCTATCTGGACTTCAGCAAGGCCTTTGACACTGTGCCACATAGAAGACTATTACACAAACTGGGGAATATGGGTGTGGGCAGGACAGTAGTGTGGTGGGTAGGTAACTGGCTGGGTGGCAGGACACAGAGGGTGGTGGTAAATGGCTGTCACTCCACAGAGGGAAGAGTAACCAGTGGGGTACCACAGGGATCAGTGCTGGGACCGGTCCTATTCAACATCTTCATCAGTGACATTGCACAGGATCTAGAAGGCAGAATTTCACTGTTCGCTGATGACACAAAGCTCTGTAACAGAGTAGACACACCAGAGGGTGTAGACAGAATGAGAAGGACCTGCAGAAACTTGAAGAATGGTCAAGGGTTTGGCAGTTGAAATTCAATGCAAAGAAGTGCAAGATAATGCATATGGGGCACAAAACCTGGCACAATATATCAGTTGGGGTGAGGATATAGCATGCACCAAGCAGGAAAGGATCTTGGGGTTGTCAGCTCTGATGACCTCAAGGTAGGGAAACAGTGTGACAAGGCATCAGGTAAAGCAAATAGGATGCTGGGATGTATAGCAGGGCATCACCAGCAGGAAAAGGGAGGTCATAATTCCGCTTATACAAGACACTAGTGAGGCCCCACCTGAGTACAGTACAGTTCTGGAGACCATACCACGTAAGGACATAGACAGGGTAGAGAAGGTTCAGAGGAGGGCAACAAAGATGGTGCATGGGTTGCATCACAAGTCCTATGAAGACAGGTTGAAGGAACTGAACATGTACTCCCTGGAGGAGAGGAGGAGAGGGGATATGATAGAGACATACAAGTATCTTACAGGAGGAACAGGGTGCAGGAAAACACTATTTTTAAGCGAAAAAGATGTTTCAGGACTAGAGGGCATGGGATGAAGTTGGAGGGAGGACGATTAGAGGAAACATGAGAAAGAATTTCTTCACAGAACGGGTGGTGGACAAGTGGAACACCCTGCCAGAGGGAGTGGTGGGGGCTGAAACAATCACAGGATTTAAGAATGCATGGGATAGACATAAAGGAATTCTAGAGGGCAGGGGTAAGGGGAAACAGACTTCTAGGAAAACAAACTGAACTTACAAGCTCAAATGGGCAGACTAGGTGGGCCATAGGCCCTTATCTGCCGACACTGTCTATGTATCTATGTAATCAGAGATGGGGGAGCCATATTCCCACTCTCACTTATGCTCAGTCCCAGTACCACCACCTGGCAACCCACCTTTGCGAATGGAATGCGCTCTGGAATCACTGAACCCTGTCCAGGAGGATACCTCCACTCTTCTTAAAGTGGGGGGCCCACAGAAACAAGGTTCCTTAGACAGACCTCATAGGAACTAAAATCTCTGGTAATAACAAACTAACATACTATGAAGTCAGTAGAATAGGTCCTATGGTCTATTGAGTCTGCGAGATGGTCAATGCCTACGCAGGGCACCGATTTTAGTCCTCCCTCCTTCCCAACAAGGACCCCTATTTCCCAGCTGGGCTCCTGGATGTATGCTCTCCCTGCACTTATCCCAGCCCTTCTTGAACTCCACAGTAGTAGCAGCCATCAGTTCCCTGGGCAGTGCATTCCAGGGCTCCACCACTCTCTCAGTGAAGTAGCGCCTCCTTGTTTCCCCCTCAGCCTCCCCCATCCAGTTTCATGGGGTGTCCTCTGATGACCCCCAGTTCCCTCAGCTGAAGGACCCCCTCAAGGCTTACCCTATTGATCCCCTGAGATACTTGAAGACCTCTATCATATCCCCTGTCTCTTCTCTCTTCCAGTGAGTACAGGTTGAGCTCCCCCAGTCGCTCCTCATAAGGCCTTTCCCCTAGCCCCAGTACCATCCTGGTCACTCTCCTCTGCACCCTCTCCAGTAATGCAGTGTTCTTCTTTACGTAGGGATGCCAAAACTGCATCCAGTATTCAAGGTGTGGTCTAACCAGCCTACTGTACAGCAGAAGGAGTACCTCACTCAGGGGTCAACCTTAACTTTTTTTTGCACTAGCCAGACAGACAAGTTGATTAAAAATTGCACTAGCCCGCAGATGGTTGCACTAGCCCGCAATAATAATGGTCAATTTTGATCGGTTATACAGAAAAAATGCAAGCCAAGAAATAATCTGATTATTGCATATTTATCCTGCTCCCACATTGCTTTCTGCCCCAGCAAAAAAAAAAAAAAGACTGCGGTCCAATCACACGCAGTGTGTATCCCCATTTTTTTTTTATCATGTGCCCCTTGCTTCCTCTTTCTTTCCCCCCCTGCCAAACCAGAGAATACTATAATAGAAAATGTTCAATCAGGCAGTTCTAGCTCTGCACACACAATAGCCAACATCATCATCCACATCACCACAATCCCAACCTGACCTGCAGGGCAATGTACAGAATCAGGCAGAGAAAGACACTGTCATCCCCCACCCTGTGATTAACCAGAACTGCACTTCCGGAAGTCCTTTTACACTGTGAAGTGAGCCACGGAAAGTTCTAGGATTTTTTGAGAGAGAGTTAAACAAACATAGTGGGCTTGGGATGCAAGGAACTTTGACATATCTGTTTATATATACCAGGCACAAAAATATTGATTTAACATGTTCTACCCTAACAAAAACAGATGTTTCATAACAGTGTCCTTTCATCAGTCAAAGGGGAGCAGTATACAGGCATGATGCTGTACTACCTCTCATACGAACATACGAAATTTGCCAGCAGATAAAGGCCTAGAGGTCTATCAAGTCTGCTCGAATGTGCAGCTAGCACCCCTTATTCTGAAGCTGCCCCTCCCTTCCACTCTTCCCCTTCATTAATCCTCCCCCTTGTCCTGTTCCATCCCCGTTTGAAGCAGTCCACTGTTCTACTGGATACCACTTCTGCAGGTAATGCATTCCACCCAGCCACCACCCTCTCTGTAAAAAAGTGTCTCCTCATCTCCCTCCTGAACCTTCCTCCCTCCAGTCTCATATTATGGCCCCTGGTGTCCCTCCCCTCCCTTACTTTGAACAGCCCCTCTGTACCTGTCTTGTATATTCCTTTCATGTACTTAAAAGTTTCAATCATGTTCCCCCGTCCCTTCTCTCCTCCAGTGAGTACATGTTCAACTCCCTCAGCCTCCTCTCGTGTAAGTCCCCCAGACCCTTGATCATCTTTGTTGCCCTGCGCTGCACCCCTTCCAGTAATTTAATGTCCCTCTTCAGATATTGGTGCCAGTAGTGCACGCAGTACTCCAGGTACGGTCTAGCTAATGACCTATACAGTGGCAGAATCACCTCTCTTTCTATATAGGATGATCTACGCACATCAGGAATACCTTTTTTTAACATTTCAAATTATATATTTTACTATGGTTTTGATTTGTATCGTACATGCTCCAAAACATTGTTTTTAGGATGAAATGACATGCTGAGTGGTACTGCACTGATGGCACTGACTGGTGTGATGCATTAAGAGGAGCTGTGAACCCCTACACCAGTTAGTAATGGCAGCTATGGGTCTGTGGGTGGCCACTTCAGAACCTAGTCTGCAGTGGTGTCCAGAGAAAGTATAGAGTGGACAGATCACCTGACTGGGCAGACAGTGAATACATGATAGCATTCTGTCACTGCAGTGTTGGATACAGGCACGCAAAAGGTTGGGAAATGAGGCACACTGGTCTTAATACTGTGGGACAAATTAAAGACAAGTTCAGCAAACTGGAAGTTAGTGAGTGATTAACCACTCTACCCAGCATTCGCACTAGTTGACTGTCCTAACAACTAAGTGATAATGACTCACATTGAGTCTTTTGTTGGATTCCCCTCTTGAACTGCCAGATAATTGTAGCTCTTAATGAGCTGCTAATCACACCAGGCCACCTGGAACACAGAGGGAGATTAGCAAAAGGACTACAGCCTGCTAAAGTATAGACTTTTTCAACTTCATTAACAGCCATGAAAAATCTGCACTAGTCAAGACGGACAAGTAGAGGGTTAGCTGCACTAGCCCTGGCCAATTTGCACTAGATTCAGGGCTAGTAAAACAATGTTAAGATCGAACCCTGACCTCACTACTCCTTGAGGTTATCCCCCCCCTGGCTGTGCCCCCCCAGCATTTTATTTGCTTGTGCCACTGCCCTTCTACACTGCTCTGAGTTGTTCATTTTGACATCCACCACCACCCCGAGGCCTTTCTCCCCCTCGAAACCTTAAGCGTCTCCCCCCCAAGGTGTATTCATGAGTCGGGTTTTTGGCCTCCAGGTGTAGAACCCTGCATTTTGCAGCACTAAACTTTAGTTTCCAGACTTGTGACCACCTCCCTAGAGTCTCCAGGTCCTCCTGGAGATCCGACTTTCCCTCCTCCCCATCCACTACCACCCACAGCTAAGAGTCATCCACAAAGAGGCTCATTCTGCTCCTGATACCACTTCTGATGTCAGCGACATAGATATTAGATAAATTCATGCATGTCTTTCCCACCTTAAAGTGATCTCAGAGGCTAATTATGGTATATGTATATGAGAATAGTACAATCTATGAATGAAAAGACCACCAAGAGTTAATCTTCGAAGTGCAGTATTAGATGTGTATGCTCTCTGGCCCACGATGCACAGTTAGTCACAGTTAACTATGTTTCTTGTTGACAGTTTCACTTTTTATAGTTGTGATATAGTTATGATAGAGTTATAATGTTGACAATGTTTGTTTCCCCCTTAACTCGGACCTGTCTCAAAATCCACTGTAATGTTACACTCGTGAACTGAGCGTAATGTATGTTCTCATTTCTGAAAAATTCAATAAAATCTTTCATGATAAAAAAAGATAGATTCAGGATGATAGAGAGACCTGCAGGGAGGTAGCCAGATATTTGGGATTCTCAGAGGTGTTGCCAGTACCCAGAGCCCCCATTGTCAGGAAGAAAAGGATAGAGGAATTAAGTATCTGGTCCAAGAAATGGTACAATGAGGAGGGGTATGACTGTATTGGGGCTGGAGGGATAGACCTGGTCAAATAGAACACTTTTTGCACAAGACAGACTGCACCTCAGTAGGGGGGCTGAAGAATCCTCAGGGACAAACGTGAGGTACATAACACATAAACGTAATTTAAACTACTTGGGGGTGGGCAATGGGACTGCAGTCCCGAGACTCTAGGAGGAGGAGGAGGAGGTCAGCAGAACTTCCCCCATACCAGTAGAGGGGGACTGGAGAGTGGAGGTGGAGAGGAAGTGAAGGGATTAGTAGTTTGGGGGGGGGCACAAGCAATGGAGAGAAATGAGAAAGGAAGATAGGAGGGAAGGGAAGGGAAGGAGGCTCAGACTTTAGGTGGGAGGTGGTGTCCCTGAATGCACAGAGTCTTGGAATGAAGATGGGTGACCTGCGGGCATTGCTGGCAGAGAGGTGAGAGGACATCACAAAGATCAGTGAGACATGGACCACACCAGACCATGACTGGAACCTCTCAATTCCTGGGTATAAATTATACAGGTGGGACAGGGCTGTAGAAAAAGGGGGGAGGGGATGGCAGTTTACATCAGAGAGGGTATAATGTGTACAAGGAAGGAATCTGAGGAGGGTCGGGTTGAAGCAATGTGAACTCAGTTTCTGCCTAATAGAGGGAGAATGGTGAGATTGGGGTCATTTACAGACCACTCAACCAGGAGGAGGAAAGAGACAGGGAATTGAACTTGCAAATATTGACTGCTGCATGGAAGGGAGAGGTGGTACTAGTGGGAGATCTCAACCTACCCAAGGTGGACTGGAGGGTACCGGCCATGACCTGCTCCCGGAGTCAGGGAATCCTAGATGTGCTGCAGAGTGGATTCCTAACTTAGGGTGTCAGAACCCACCAGGAAGGGGCAGTCCTTGATTTGGTGCTGAAGAATGGGGAGCATGTCCAGGATATAACAGTTGGGGAGCCCTGGGTGGAAGTGACCATTGCACAGTGTGGTTCTGGTTGGACATGAGCAGGGAGGAGGCCCCCACTAATACTACAAGCCTGTATTTTAGTATAATGGACTTCAGAAAGATGGGTGAGTTGCTAAGGAGTCACCTGCCAAGCAACCGTGTTACTATGAGGTGGACCAAAGGTGGTCCATCAAAAAGGAGGGAATAACAGTTGTCACAGGGGAGTGTGTTAGGCTCAAGGGTAAAAACTCAAGGGCTACTACACCCAGCTGGGTTAGTACAGAGGTCACCCAGACAGTAAGGGACAAGAGGTTAACTTGCAAGAAATTCAGGAGGACCAAGAGGGAGGAAGACATGGAGGATTACTGGAAGATGGCTAGTGTAGCAGGTCGGGTAGTACAGTGGGCTAATACTCATAAGGGGCTGCAGTTAGCTGATGGCATTAAAAAGGAAGAAAGGGCCTTTTTTTACTATATAGTGAAAAAAAGGGACAAGAAAGATGGGATTGTAAGGCTCAGGAAAGGGGACAGGTGGGTGGAGGAGAATGGAGGCAAAGGAGAGGTACTGAAAGAGTACTTCTTTTTTATTTTTTCATATGGGTTTTCTCCTATCGGGGGACCTGGATAGGTTGTGATCAGGCCCTCTGCTTGAGAGGATTCATTCCGGCTCCCAGCTCTAGGGCATCATCCTACCTGCCCCGGTGCCTCCTTTTCCATTTTCTCCTCATTTTACCCTAGACCCCAGTACATGGATGCGCAAGTGTGTGGAGGTGCACATGCACTCCGAGGCTCCAGTGATGGCCTCTTCCTCCCACCCGGCCTAGCGCCAGGCCCCCCCCAGGCTTGGTGTCACCATCAGGCCTCCACCTGGTGGCAGCCAAGAGCTGGGGAAACCCCATGTCCCTCCCCGGGAAAGGGGAGCTGCCTTGTCACAGCTCAGTCCAACTCCTCATCCCCCCCCCCCAGCCGACCCCTGGCAACCCATGCTCATTTCCAAAAATGGATCGTCAGCTTGGGAAGCGGTAAGGCACCAGTGCCTCAGGCCTCTTCGCCAGTGGGCTAGCTTGAATGAGTGCTTCTTTTCTGTTTTCACCAGGGAGAAAGATGGACCGGTGCCACTAGGGGGAAGAAGAGAACTGAGGAGTGGGGGTGGGGAGCACAGATGTAGTCATAGAGGTGGATAGGGTGAGGACTGAGCTGCTGGCATTGAGGCAGTGGTATAGATTACGGAGGGGGGGCAGGTTGCCCCCCTCCCCGAGCAAAGAGACCAGGACTTTTTGAGTTTGCTCATTTGCGTTTTTTTTGCACTTGGACTGGACCTGGCTGTGAATGAGGAGAAGAGCGAGAGGGGGGTCCCGAGGACTACTGTACAGATTTTAAATATTGTCCAACTCCCAACAGTTGTCCCGAATATTCCTGTTTCTGATTGGCTGCAAACCTGCCATAACCACAGCAATGTGCATTTTGCAGCCAATCGCAGATCACTGCAGCCACAGTCACACGCGTGCCTGTATAAGCTGAAGCCTGTTACGGCGCCATTTCTTGCCGTCAATTTGTGGATGTCTCCTCCTCCTCGGTCATCGAACTGCTGGTTGGAAAATAATTTTCCTCCCTGAGAGGCACGCCCCAAATACCAGCCGCCAGACCCACCAGGAAGGAACAAGAGAGCTGAGGAGTGGAGTCAGAGAGTCATGTTGGGGCTGGTTCCAGCGCTGGGCTACAGCGGCAGGTTGCAAGACCCACGGAGCCACGATGGAGGAAACAAGAGTGGAGAGTAGACTGCCACCGGGATTCACCACTGGGAGAGAGAAGAGCCAGAGCAGACAGGGGCCGGGGGAGAGCTGAGACGCGAGAGAGCCTGCTGTCCTGACCAGCCTACTGGCTGGTGAAGTGCTGCCTGAGTGAAGCTGAAGTGAGGGCCCCTGAAAAAAGTAAAAGTTCCTTCAAGTAAGTCCTGAGGTGAGGCGGCTGAAGAACTGAACAAAAAGAAATCTCAGTCAGTTAGTTGGGATGAGTTGGGCCATGATGTGGCCTTTTTATTAAGCTATGCATGGTGGGATCTGATGGGGGGGGGGAGATATGATTTGGATCCGAATGCGGATGGAGGATGGCTGCTCAATTTGCTCTTATGGACCAATAGGGTATATTTAAAATCTCAGACTCTGAGATGAGTCGCCGAGTCCTGTGTTTGTTCTGGCAGTTGGCTGCAGTAAAACTGGGGCCGTGGTGACTGGGTGGTGTAGTGGATGTGTTGGGTAAGGGACAGGGTAATAATGGAGGGTGATGTGACAGACCTGATGACAGATCAGGAGGTCTAGTAATACTGTATAATTTCAGTGCAGCGGCTCCCGATAGTCTGAGCCCATCCTCTTTGATTCAGCCTGGGCCCCTGGGAAGCTGCTGGATGCTTTTTGGGCTTTGCTTTTGTTTGCACTGCATTTCGTACCTTTGCGGCTATGATTCACCCAATAGGGCCAGCCAGGCCCCATTTGGACCATTTGCCTTCTTGCTTGGCCTGAGGAGGCCTCAGGTCACCTAAGTTTATTTTTAGCCACCTGCAAGGCACTACAGTGCACTGCTGCTGAGGCAGGCTCCAGAGTCCAGTGCCAGCCTGCCCTGCCCAGCCCACACCTGCCTGTGTAGTAGTTTTAGCTGTTATATTTTGTCTTTTTTGACACTGAATAGGAATTTGTCTGTGGGAAGTGAATTGGAAGGAAAACCATTGCCTAAGTTTCTTATTTAGCATGACAGAAAATACAAAAACAGTTTAAAATATAGCGCTGCGTTATAACATCATGTTTTCCGGAGTAACCTAACTAGTGTTGTCTTTAGAATTGTAAAGCTTGTTGTATGTTTAGACAACAAGTTCTCAGAAATGCTTTCTCCAAAATAATGATCAAAAGACTGTTCCCTGAAGTATAGCAGCTGAAAAAAAAAAAAAAGAGTTGTGATTAGGAAGAAAAGGTTATTCAAAGTTATAACACCATTACATGGCACTATAGGCTTGTTTCTCACTTGATATGAGCTGTTCAACACATGGAAATATTCAATGAATAGTTTTGTAGTAAACTATGAATTTGTCAAACTATGCCCCAGGATCATTTTACATTTCAGTGAGCACTGCTGTGTGATTTGATTCTGTTTCTGTTGTAGTCTGGGAATGGAGGACTTGACATAGACAATTCTGGTTGTTCTGCTTATTTTCAGACAACCTTTGTCCCTAGGCTGGTGAGGGGGAGCTGGGGGAAGGGGGGGCATATAGTTGCCAACTGACATGATTTATTTTAGCCACATTAAGCTGTTGGTGGTATTTCTATTTACTATTTCTGCACAGTCTTCTTCACTTCTGTTGTACGTGGTGTGGTTTGGTTTGGGGCACTACTGTGTGGGTACCATCTTGGAGGTTATTGAAAGAGACAGTTACAGTGCACTACAGTTACAACTGTGCTTATTAATTTGTGCTCAGCTGAACAATTCGAAGCACCATTCTTTCATTTTTTATTTGGCACTTTTTATGCCCAGTGGTCAGTGTCCCAGATACGTGCAGTAAATGTGCAAAATATGCCCTTCTTGTTGAACACCACGCATCACCATCACCAGAGCAGTGGATGCAATTTATTTTATGCCTTATTTTGTTATGCAAATAAAGAAACTGGTTTGCACATGTTCTGTTATATTTTTTGGACAATTGTGAAATGCTGGTTATAGTTATTGGGTGCAAGTGTGGTGCAGGTAGAGCAGTTAAACTAAATTGGGTCACCTAGATTATGTGTGGTGGAAAGTTAAGGTTGCTTTTTGGCTGCACAGGTCGGTATTTCACTTTCACCTCTGTATTCCCTCCTGTATGCACCATATGTAATTATTACTTCTATTACCTGAGCACTTGTGAAAAAAATTCTAATAAACCTCCGATGTGCACGGCATTGCAATTATGATGCTTCTCAACCACCTCCCCTGACCAGATCTTAGTGGTAATACTGTGAAAAAAAATGATGCAGTGCTCATCTCTTAATAGAGTACTATGTGCCCCTTACTACTGTCCTTATGTAGTGAAAGTTTCCAATGTTTATATCACTGCCCAGTGATGTAATAGAATCTGCCTAAATCCCATGGGTCCCATGGGATTTCGGCAAATGCTATATAAAAAGCACTGGGAATCTGATGTGTCTGCACTAGAAACTTACTGCACATATGTGCACTATTATGGGACAGGCACTGCAGCATCATTTTCGCATGGTATTACCAGCGAGATCTGGGGGGCCCCAGACCCCTGGCTCTACACTGTCATGATATGCAAAAACTAGGACTTTTTTGTTACTTTGCCCCCCTGTAAAAAAATCAAACCATGCCCCTGCATTGAGGGTGGACAAATCCCCAGGCCCGAGCAGCATACACCCAAAGATGCAAGGGAACTGGCAGACAAGCTTGCAGATCCATTGACTGGTCTGTTCAATAGTTGCTGGAGTCAGACATGGGTACCGCAGGACTGGAGAATAGCACATGCAGTGCCCCATCATAAGAACTGTCCAAAAGATGACCCAGGAAATTACAGACTCGTCACTCTGACCTCAATCGTGTGCAAACTCATGGAGACTATACTTAAGGAAAGGTTGATAGAATATATAGACGAACATAGTCCCTAGGATCTGAGGCAGCTTGGGTTTATGGGAGGGAGGCTGTGCCAAACATATCTGACTGACTTCTTTGACTGGATAACTAAAACAGTGGACAGGAGCCAAGTGGAGGACATCCTTTATCTGGACTTCAGCAAGGCCTTTGACTCAGTACACCACAGGAGGTTAATCAGGAAGTTGGCAGATCACAGAGTTGAAGAGAATTTGACCAGATGGGTTGAAAACTGACTGAGGGGCAGGACCCAAAGAGTGGCTGTGGGGGTGCGCAATCTAGTGCCAGGGAGATCGGCAGTGAGGTCCGACAAGGATTGATACTTGGACCGGTGCTGTTCAATGTTTTCATCAGTGATGTTGGCGATGGCATTAAGGGCAAAATTAGCCTATTCACAGACAACACCAAGCTCTGTGGGAGGGTGGGCACAGCAGAAGGGATAAAAGACCTAAACAAGGATTTGGAAACACTAGAGAGTGGGTCCAGGATTTGGCAGCATGGCTTCAATGCAAAGAAATTCAAAGTTATTCACATTGTAAATAAGAACCCCAGGATGGAGTACAGCCTGGGAGGGGTCAGGGTATATGCATCAGAGGAGGAGAAGTATCTGGGGGTGATGATCACCAGCGACCTGAAGAAGTTCATGCAACATAGGAACATGGTGGTAAAGGCAAATAAAATGTTGGGTTACATTGCCAGAGGGATCAGCAGCAGGAGAGAAGAGGTATTGTGATTGGTTGGCATCCCATGGCACTCCAGACATTACCTCATGGGTTACAGCCCACCTAATAGGCTAATGATGCACATGACCCAGATCAGATTTCCAGTATGTCCAGGTCCCAGGAACCCCTGCTTTCCAGTTGTAATTTGTGCATCTGAATAGGCAAGAAGCATCCAGAGAACCCCTGTCTGCTCCTATAGGATATAAGGTAGGAACCTGCGATTTCTTTTCAACAACTGTATATGCATTTTCTTGATAGTGCCTGGGGTCTGCATACTGCCCCAGAATTGTATCACAATTCTCATAAAAAAGACTGCCACATTAATGTTCAGGGGTTTTTTTATGCCAAGGGATTCATTTGAATAATGATTAGACAGTTATATTTTATGTTTCCTTATGTTCCTATGGCTCCTCTTAGCAGTCTAGTGCTCCTCGCACTCTCCCAGGCTTTCCCCTCCAAGCCCTGCCTTCTTAGGCCCTCCCAGGCAGCGTGCTGCTTGCCCCTAGAGCCACGTGGCTTCACGGGCGTTTCCTCTCCCAGGCCCTCGCCTGGCCTGCCTCTCCTCGAGTTGCCTCTCCTTCCCGTGACTCCACGGCCTCCCTAGCAGCCCAGCCCCTCCCCGAGAGCCTCCCCTTCCCCCCGGCTCTCTCCGGGGCTCTCCCCGGCCTTTGCGACTATTTCGCATCTTCAGGGCTGATTGCCCAGACGCATCCAGGCCTCCTTCCCTCGCTGCCTCCCTCAGATTCACCCCGGAGAATCCAGAGGCCCTAGGCCCTGCATGCCGTTGCGCGGCGTGGCATTCTACTTCTGGGCCTAAGCCCGGCCCACTCCTCTTGGCCTTCTCTCCTCGATGGCTCCCTGGGCCTTCCGCCCTCTCGGTTCTTCTCCGGAGGCCTCAGACGCGGCATTCCGTCCTCCCCCACTGCTAGGGGGATGTGCCGGCAGCGTGGTCGCCTCGCTCGATTGAGCTCTCCTTCAGAGGCGGTCCACGGCCACGCGGCACCGTTTCCTCAGGCCTCAGGGCGAGGCCTTGCTTCCTAGGGCTCTCCCTCGACTTCCTCTCTCCTCTCCTTGGCCGTTTCATCTGGAGGCCACAGACAGGTTGGGGATCGCCGATTCAGGAGAGGAAGAGGTAGCCAGGTCCAGGGCTCAGGCCCACCCCGACCCTCACCCAGAGCTTCTCGCACTGGCCAACAAGGCAGCTGACCACGGAGGCAGCATAGCGCAGTGGTCTAAGGCCTGAGCAGCTATTTCTAGGCAGATCCCCCTCACTCCCCCTCCGGCTACCGAGGTTGGGGGGTCAGGGGACGGATCACTCAATTCCTGTTTTTCCTTGTGGATCAGTCAAAAAAAAAACAAAAACAAAGGGTAGAGACCTCCTTACTCTGACTCGGGTCCCTCACATAGCGACCCCAGTAGGACCACGCAGAGCTACCTACTCGGGTCCCTCCCATAGCGACCCTTGTAGAGTCCTGCGGAACCATCCCCATCGAACGGTGGCCACGGCCCCCTCCCACAGCGGGCCTCGCCTACTTCAAGAAGGAATAATACAAAAAAGAGGGGATAGGTAGGTAAGGATAGTAGAGAAAAGAAAACTCCGTCTCTCCCACGGACTGTCTAAGGGCCCTCCCATAGCGCCCTTATCACAGCCCTACCTCCGCCTCCCCGCCTGCAGGCGCTCATTCTCCAGGGGCAAAGGGGAAAGATTCCGGAGTCATCGTTCTTCGCTCAGACTTCTCTCTCTCTTTCTCTTTCAGATGGTTAAGGCAAAGAAATGCACCGCGTGCAGCGCCACCCTCCTCCCTCAAACCCCAGGTCCCCTCTGCGCAGCCTGCCTGATGGATGACAAGCTTTCTTCGATGGAGAGAACCCTTCCCCTGGCACCCTCTCTCCCCGGCCCCAGCACCTCGATGTGGGTGGACCCAGATTCACTGTTGATCCAGAATCAACAGGCGGCGGTGGCCATGATGGAGAGTCAGCAGAACTTCATGCTGAAGATCATGGAGAAGCTGGAGGCCCTTACCCAAAACAGAACGAGACTACCCAGCTCGGAGTCACCCCATCCGAGAGACCCTCCAGAGGAACTGCCAGCCCCAGAGGACCCCCTTCCCAGCGCCCCCCTCGATGGCACTCCGGAGGAAAGGGACAAAGAGGACGAATTTGACGAGGAGGAGGAGGAGGAGCATGGCGTGGAGTCTGACACAGAGGACATCGACCAGCAAGCAACTCCGTCCCTGACGTCCAAACTGTGTTCGCTCGAGACAATCCCCGGACTTATGAAGGTCATGAAGGCCACCATGGGCCTGTCCACAGAGGAACAGGAAGGGGTGAAAACAGAATCGAAGCTCGATCCAATGATCCAGCTAAGGACCACTACCTCAGAGACTTTCCCAGTTTGCCCGGCCATCGAAGAATTGGTTCACACGGAATGGCAATCCACAGACCCGGGCAGAATGCCAAACCGAAGGAACTTGCACAAGATGTACCCGGTACAGGGTGACAAGTCAGATGCTTGGTGCAAGGCGCCCTCCATTGATCCCCAAGTGGCGGCCCTGAGCAAGAAGACTGTGCTACCATGCAGTACCATTGCCCTCAAGGACCCAACGGACAAAAGGATCGAGGACATGTTAAAGAGGACTTTTGAGATAGAGGGCACCACGGCCAAGGCGACGACGGCGGCTATCTACACCTCCCGGGCCCAAATCCACTGGCTAGAGGAACTCCAGGAGCAGGCGAGCCCAAAGTCCAGGGAGGCTGAACTCTTAGATTGCACCCTCAATGCAGCCAAGTACCTGGCAGACATGGCAGTGGACTCCCTACGGAGATGTCGCTAGCCAGCTTCCGGATCCCGGCCCGTCCGGACATGCTGTCACAGGGACTGGTACTCCACCCGTCTCCTCGAACCCTAAAGCTCACGGCCTGGCTCCTGAGAGGGAACGACTAACGGCTACCGGGTACCATGAGTCGGTTATAGGCACACTCCACCAATCTCGTCGAGCCTCCACCACATCTATTTACGAGAGGCAATGGGCCGTCTTCTCGCAGTGGTGCCATCAGAGAGGTTCGGTACTGGAACAGGCTGACCTGCCCACAATCCTTCTGTCCCTACAACAAGGGGTGGACAAAGGTCTGGCACCGTTCTCTCTAAGGGTGCAACTGGCGGCCATCGGGGCAGCCAGAGATCTCATCGAGGGACACCTGCCGGGGGCCCACCCGGACACCATCAGCTTCTTGAGGGCGGTAGACCTCATGCGACCCAGAACCAGGCCTAGCGTCGCACCGTGGGACCTACCTCTGGTGTTGGACTCCCTAAGAATGCCACCATATGAGCTGCTCGTAGAGACAGACCTATTCTGGGTAGGCTTAAAGACAGCCTTCCTTGTAGCCATCTGTTCGGCCAGAAGAATAGGGGAACTCAGCGCCCTGTTGTGTGCAGCACCCTACACCATCTTCACCCCCAAAGGGGTCCGGCTCAGAACAGTACCGGCCTTCCAGCCGAAGGTTCCGACAAGGTTCCACAGGGAACAACCTATAGACCTACCCACTCTGCCTCGTGTAGCCCCTCAGGCCGAGAGCGGAGCCCCTGACTCCCTGGATGTGGGGTCGGCTCTCTCGGTCTACCTGAACAGGACTCGCTCCATCCGTAAGACGGAGAGACTATTCATCGTCTTGAAAGACCAGAGATAGGGGCTCGCGGCGTCCAAGACCACCATCGCAGGGTGGATCAGACGGGTCGTCCTACACGCCTACATGGCGAAGCGACTGACACCGCCTCAGGGGATCAGGGCTCACTCCACCAGGGCAGTATCCACCTCCTGGGCAGAGCGAGCATCAGTGTCTTCCGAAGACATCTGCAGGGCGGCTACCTGGAGCTCCCTTCACACCTTTGCTAGACACTACAGGCTGGAACAACTTCAGGACTTCAGGCCAGCCTTCACCACCCAAGTCCTAGCAGCGGCTCCCACACCTGGACTCTCTGATTCACCCGGATCCCACCGGGAGTCCTAACTGCTTCTTATCTCCCATGAGGTAATGTCTGGAGTGCCATGGGATGCCAACCAATCACAATGGGTGTTTACTCACCTGGTAAAGGTGATTGTGTTGGTTGGCATCCATGGCACTCCAAGGCCCTCCCTCAGGAATGATCGGAGCGTCATCTGTCAGGGAAACAGGAGGTCCCTACACCAGTGCTTCAGAACTCAGACTCACTGCTAACACAGTCGAACCCCAGTTCGAAGTAGTATGTACATAATAGGGAATAAACACAGGCCTCCGGCCTTGCTTTTTATCATGTCGTTGCGGACCTCATCCTTGCTAGTCTATATTGTGTGTATTGTATGCTTGTTCTAACTAACTTCCTTTCAGCTATGGAAAATTCAGACTGGAGAGCAGGGGTTCCTGGGACCTGGATATACTGGAAATCTGATCTGGGTCATGTGCATCATTAGCCTATCAGGTGGGCTGGAACCCATGAGGTAATGTCTGGAGTGCCATGGATGCCAACCAACACAATCACCTTTACCAGGTGAGTAAACACCCAATACTGTCATTGTACAAGTCATTAGTGAGCAGAGCTGTAGGGAGGTATTTTGGTGCCCTGGGCAAAAGACTAATGCTGCGCTTCCCCCCTCCCCAAGAAAAGAGCCGGGGGTCTGGGGGCTCTGTGGTGAGTTTTGGGGCTTTTCTTGAAGAAAAAACATACTTTTGTTACATGTTCCCTACCCCTGATTTCAGGAAATATTTTGCTCCCATGGAATATGAGATGTGGGAGACTCTGGCCGGCTAGGTGGCATCAGAGTGTGTAGCTGCAATTCTTGTGGACGAGTGACTGAACAATAATGCAATCAATCACTCACCCTATGTGATTTCTGAAATATACTGTGAAAGATTGCTACATAAAGCATGGGGGTGCGGCCCCCAGAAGCTCTGAGGGGTTTACATGCTCTGTGGTAAGTTTTGGGGACGTAGACAGGATGGAGGCAGTCCAGAGGAAGGCAACTAAATGGTGCAAGAGTCTAACATGTTTCAATATAAAAAAAATCAGGACAAGAGGACACAGCATGAGATTAGAGGGAGGCTGATTAAGGGGTAATGTAAGGAAGTTCTTTTTCACAGAATGGGTGGTGGATGCATGGAACGGCCTACCTCAGCAAATGGTGGATATGCATACAGTGCAAGGCTTTAAACTTGCATGGGATAGGGTAGGCATAAGGGAGCAATACAGATGAGTATGAATAGATAGGTTATTGACAGAGTAAAAGTCTATGGCACATTCATAAGGCAGAAAAAATGAGCAGACTAGATGGGCCTTGCGGTCCTTATCTGCCGTGAGCTCTATGTTTCTATGTAAGTTATCTGAATGTTTATCATCAGCCTAGATGGTAGTAGTGGTAATGAACTGTACTTTCTGGGTCAGTTGGGTAACTCCTGGTTTTGTGTGGGTGGGAGTGAGTTAGTTACTGACTCCCTCCCTCCCAGACAAAACCACGAGGGACCCACCCAACCCAGGAAGTACAGTACCAATACTACCACTGGTGCTGCTACCCTCTAGGCTGATGATAAACAGTCAGATGACTTAAGGTACTGGAGTCAGGTGAGGTGACACCACACTAGACTGAAGTGATTACTGGACAGGCTGGCTCTCTGGGACTGGGATGGCTGGCACGCTGGTGTGACAAGCAGTCAGTTGTGTACAGTATTATTCTGCTGTCTGCTCAGCTCCCAGAGAAGCCTATTGTATCTATTTCTTGAAAATGCAATGTTCTTTAATTATTGAAAGAACTGGTTGCTTCCTTAAACATACAGCTAACACACAAACAGAATAAGCTTGCCCCCCCCGCCCCATTAAATTGAAGGCATTGAGTCAATTTTTTTTTTTAAGATTTACTTTGTGTGTGTGTTCAGGAAGGGGTGTACCAACTGCTAGCTATTTAGAGGAATCCTATCCATCCATTCAGCCCTTCATAAGCTGTCATTTGCAGGGGCTTCGGCCCCTGCAAACCTTACCCTCGTCTCCGGATAAGCTTTTTTCACGAAAGCACATTTTTTTTATGTCCAGTAGAAAGTTTAATTTAAGAATGAAAAGTCTGCTACCCAGAAGTGTGGTGGATTATTGGGCAGCTACATTAACTGTAAGGGTGCGGCGCTGCACCCTGCGCTTCAGTACAATTGCACTGAAGCCCAGGGTGCGGTGCCTCACCTTTACAGTTAATGGAGCCACCCAATAATCCGCCACACTTCCGGCTAGCGTACCTTTCGTTCTTAAATTAATCTTCATTCCTAGACATAAAAAATGCGCTTTTGTGAAAAAAAGCTTATCTGGAGACCAGAGGGTAAGGTTTTTCAGGGGCGGAAGTACCTGCAAACAACAGCTTTCCTTTACAACTAGTGGGAGGGACAGTAGACATCTGATGCCATGCCAGGTAAACCAAACCCAAACCCCAGTGGACTGTTGTTTGCATCTTTTGATGTTTATTGGTTGATATAGTACTCTGATATATTCCGTCTAATTCTGTGTGAGCACTGACACGCTGTGATGATGGTGAACTGTAATTGTACTGTATGGGGGGGGTGGCACCACTGACACATGGGGGCTTATGTGTCAGAGGGGAGTAGGGGACTGCTGCAGACTGCCATCGCAATGCATCGCATCCCTAGCCAGGACCTCAGTCAGCTAGGATGCAGTATTTGCTGACTGCGGTGCTCTCTGGTAAGGGTGTGGCCAGATGCCAGTCCATAAGGCAGATAATATGGCAGGAAACTGCAAATAAATTTCTTGTCGGAGTCAGAACTAGAGTAGAAGGCAAGACCAGTTGACTTGACCACTGTCATTTGTTTGTGAGGTAATAAAAATGCAGTTTCCTTTTATTTAAACAAGGCTGAAGTTCATCCTCTTATGTAGACATTCAAAGGGAAACTGCATTTGTATTACCTCATCCTCAAGTTACCGTGGTGTTCTCTGCGCTTGACTGTGTGCAGTAAGTTTGTCAATTTATTTGTTAATAGCCTAGCCCAGACCTAATAAACCTATGCCTATATCATTATTCCCTGTTAAAATGGGGGTTAGGCAACCACCAGCCTTTTAAAACTGGTGCTTAGTTTGTGGTCTCAGTCCGGTCTAAGGCTGAGTGAGTGACTGTCTCTCCATCTGTGCCAGCTGCCACACATATCACTCTTGGGATGGTCCCCGCCCAGTACAGTTTCCTAAAGGGGACTACAAAATCAGAAAGTCAAGGGGGGGCAGCAGAAGGGTTCAGTGAGGACTTGGTTGTATGAGCTGTGATACAGCCCCTCCAAAGGTGGCCAAGACTAGTCATATGTACATCTTGTATGGGTACCCAGTCATCTCCCTCTCTCCCCACTCGCATCCTTGAGTAACATACTGCAGTCTAGAAATATGATTTGGCCTTCAGTTGGCCACCCCCCCACACCGTCTCAAAGACCACCAATCAGCCCATATGAAATTATTTGATTGGGGGAAGAGACCATGTAATGCTGGACTCCAGGGGAAAGGGGTCCGATTTCCACTGGCACAGTTCAAAATAGTTAGTCTCCTGCGAGCCCCTGCACCTGACACTTTTCTTTTGCTAGCTTTCCCTTCCGTGACATCCCAGTGCCAGTCTCATTATTGTTCTTGGACCAAAGACCCAGCCAGTGGTCTTCTCCCGATCCAAGTCCTTAGTCCAGCAACATTTAGGTGGCTGCCTTAAGCAGCTCTAGGACATTGCCAGTAATGTCACACCAGAATAAGTGTCCAGAGGAGAGCATTCACTACAGCAAGGCTATCTTACAAAGGGTAGAAAAATTTTAATTATCAAGTGCCCTATCCCTAGGTGTTAGGGAAGGGTGATATAACAAATACAATCCCTAAAGATGTCAACAACTTTAAAAGATGTATGAGAATAAATATAGGAATTATATAAATTTTACTTGGTTGGCATGATTAAATAAATTGATTTTAAGAGTGCACTTATGACCTGCAGCATGCTGGCAGAACAAGCACTACTAGTACTAGATAATGAATTCTGGAGGAGTGGAGCTGTAGTGACTCTCACTAAATGCACTGAATCATTCCTTATCTGCCTGCTTCAGCTCTAGTCTGATGAGTCTCTTGGTGGCAGAAGCATGGTGGGATTAGAATACCTAAACCACCATCACATGATTTAACACGCTCTCCACTCATCCCCGTGACTCACATATCTTTTTGGGAAGATGTGCAGGACCTGGGAGAATAGAGCTGTTCTGGTCCTCTGTGGCTGTTGGCTCAACAGCCTCCTCCATTTTTAGCAAGCTTTTATTTTGTTAACTAAAAAAGTTCATATTGGGGCCCAGTTGTGGACATCATCCATGACTGGGCCCCAATAGGAACTTTTTTAGTTAACAAAATAAAAGCTTGCAAAAAAAGTTACTTGTCTGCTGTGCTGGGAGACCTAAAAAAAGTGTCCTATAACTGGATCCCTAGTCTCCTACTAAAGAAAAACAGACTCATGCGAGAAAGGGCCCGATCAGACAACAGTGTTTTTACTCATATCAAATTAACCACTCAAGTAAGTAGTGGTGCTGATTTTTCTAGGCTAGCAATTTGAGTAAAGACAAGAGTTACAGTGCGCCCGCACTGCTCAGCTGCTGCTTGTCTTGCTGTGGAGAGGAGACTGTGTCTCTGGCTGGCTGCTGGAGCCTGGAGGCATGAACAGGCCAGAGATCGCGGAGGCAGAGCACTGGAGAGGTCCCAGCCCGGGCCCGTGGCACCCACCTGGGAATCGGGACTGGCATGGGCCAAGGAGTCATAATTTTTACATTTCCATCAGACTCTGATGACATGCATTGTTTCCTAAGACACCCACATACCAGCCCAGAGCCTGTAAAGTTGTATTATCCTTGGGATGCAAAGACAGTATTAGTGACCAGTCCTTCTAGTTTTGACTCTTATGAATGAAATTACAGAAAGGTTCAGTATTTTCTTTGTTAGTTTTCATGGAAAAAGGAAGCAGTTCAAAGCCCATTTGCTACCCCCTCCCCCAAAAATAAAATTGCACACCATGGAGTGCTTGGAGTATGCCTGCCTACACTCATGCAATAAAGATGATCATGGGTACCAGCAGGGTAAAACGTATGAGAGGCTGGAGGCCCTGAGCATGTACTCCCTGGAGGAGAGAGAGAGAGGGGACATGACTGAGACCTTCAGGTATTTAAAAGGAATAAATAGCATGGATAAGGAGGGTCTCTTTAAGCTTAGTGGAAATCAAAATACAAGAGGACACAATCTCAAGTTTGGGGGGGGGGGTTAGGAAGGAAGCTGGGAGGCACTTCTTTATGGAGGTTGGTGGTGGGTTGGAATGTGCTCCGAGAACAGATGATTTTGATGAAGACAGTGGGCAGCTTCAAGAGAGGTTGCGCTAGAGCTATGCATAAAATAAGGGTCAAGGGAGGGGCAGATGGAGGGAAAAGGCAGATTGAGGAGGGGTCAAGGTCAGTAGCTTAAGCTGAGAACCTTGCAATTCAGCAGACTAAATAGACCTAATGGCCTTATTCTGCTGGCTTCTTCATATGTTCCTATGATAAAAGCATTTCTTACGCAGGTAAGGCAGCAGGCAAAACTTTCAGATGCATACCACATTATCCTACAATAAACACACACCCTGCCGTGTCTTATTGCCTAATTTAAAGAGTGAACAAAAATGAAAGTATGGACTCGGACCACCATGCCAAAACCTGTAATTAATCATAAGGCAAAAAAAAAGAATGTTTTTGAACACTTTGTTGTCACTGGAGCTGTGACAACTGATGATTGTTTAAGCACTGCACACTCTAGAGAAGTCTGAACATTTCAAACCCCCTGTGCACTGACCAAAATATTACTCAGCTTCTGTAGCAGAAAGGAGCTCTGTTCCTTATGCTGTGGGAAAACACCTCATCCTAAAGTACTTCTTTAGTCACGATTTTGTAATCCAGCTCTTTCTCCACTGGTGATGTCTTTAAAAAAGTCGTCTTCTCAACCTCACAGCCCTGACAGCTACTGCATGACAGCTACTGCATGGTGGATCAGTGGATTTCATTAAAGCAGGGTGCGGGAAAGTACTAGTGGCAGTCACTGAGGTGGCATAGGGGTCATGATTTTATACCCAGGACCCTCCCACCACCCCAAAGTCACACACATCGCCTCATTGGCCCTATGAGAATAAAGCATACTTCTACAGAAGGAAAAAAGATCTTGGGCCCACTGCAGGTGTCTCTGTGAGTGTAGAATACAGCATCAGTCCTCAAGCAGAGACACACTGCCTTGGTGCTGGGCTGTAATAATACCATTCGTGGCCTCCTGACTCCTTTGACTCCCAGACCACTCTTAAACCTGGTCCATCAGCACAGTAGTAGGAAGTGCTGCCACTGACTACCCTTTTTAGCAAATCATGGGAGGATGGGGTGGTACCCGAGGACTGGAGGAGGGCAGATGTGATTCCCCTTCACAAAAGTGGGAGCAAGGCAGAAGCAGGAAACTACAGACCTGTTAGTTTAACCTCAGTGATAGGGAAAATGATGGAATCACTTCTGAAAGAAAGAATTGTCGAGTATCTAGAGGCCAGAGGGGCACAGGACCCTAGGCAGCATGGATTCACAGCAGGAAGGTCATGTCAGACAAATCTGATAGATTTCTTTGACTGGGTGACCAAAGTAGTCGATCAGGAGGGGCTGTGGACATGGCCTACCTAAATTTAGCAAGGCATTTGACACAGTCCCGCACAAAAGATTAATATACAAGTTAGCCAGCCTGGGAGTGGGTCCCAAGATGACAGCCTGGGTAAAGAATTGGCTGGAGAATAGGACACAGAGAGTTATAGTAAATGGAGTCCACTCTGAAGAAAGGGGGGTTACTAGTGGGGTACCGCAGGGTTCAGTATTAGGACCGGTCCTCTTCAATGTCTTTATAAGCGACATTGCGGAAGGACTGGGAGGAAAAGTATGTCTCTTTGCAGATGACACTAAGATCTGCAACAGAGTTGATGCACAAGGTGGGGTGGAAAGGATGAGAAGCGCCCAGTGACTCCTCCATTTGCTCATGCCTGTTTTCAATTTCAGTTGCATTTATGCTCTCTTTGATGTAGAAGGCAAGCCCTTCCCCTCCTTTACCATCCCTATGTTTTCTGAACATGGCATAACCTTGTACACTTATGTCTCAACTGTGGCTGCTAGTGTACCATTTTTATGTTTGCTTGCATGCATGTGCAAGAAACATAGTGCCGTCATCCAAGTTTTTGGAGGTGTGGCAGCCCTCTTCCAATTCAGGCAGTGTGTTTGCAGACGCGGCCGCAGTTCTCCAATGCCTGCTCTATGACAGCTCCAAAATGCAGTGGTGTACAGTTGAAAGGGGGAGCTACGCTTCAGTGAGCAGTAATAAGATATTGCCTGCTCATGCGTGCTCCCCCTACACACACACACACACACACACACACACTCGCGCACGCATGTACACTGCATGCTCATGTGCCTTCCCCCTCCCCCCCCACACTGTACGGGAGACGGGGGTGCCCAATCCCCTGTCGGCTCCATGCCCCCCCAAAGCATCCAGGTGCCATGCTGGGAGCCCACCCCAGCATGGCAAAATGTTTTATGGCCGACGGGGTGCCTAATGCCCCGTCGGCTGCACGCCCCCCGTTATTCAGGTGCCACGCTGGGCCCACCCCAGCATGGCAAATGATGTTATGGCCGATGGAACATCCTTCAGCTGCCACGCTGGGAGCCCACTCCAGCATGGCAAACGTCCCTCGCCGCCTTAGGAATAAAAAATCCTGTAAATACAAAACTGTCCTCGCGCCTCCTGCCCTCCCACAACCCGCACTCCACCCACTGTGCACTCTACCTCCCCACACCCCTCACCCCATACTTTCATCTGAAGCTCGCACGACAATCTTCAGTGGACCGGGAACACGCCTGCACTCTTCAAAGCCGACCGCGAACTGAGGAAATGCCGTAAGCTATATAATGGGATAGATAGGGTTTTTCAACTTTATTGCATATCTCAGGCATTTTGGGAATTTGGGCCCAAATTTCAACATGGGGTTTTGGGACCCCTCCTCATGAATTCTCGCGTGATTGTTTATGAGCAGACCAGCCCGGGGGTGATTTCACGGTCACTGTGTGAAATCACCTTCAGGACCAATTAACAAAATGACACTGCCAGTGTTCAGAAGGTGTGCTCTTAAAAAGTCTATGTTGAAAATTTGGTGAAAAAAATCCTAAAAATGACTGTTTTACGAGAGTGTGTTGCGCAGTTCCTACACATGCTCATAAGTTCACGAATTTTCAATATCTTCACTCCAGATTTTCAACATTACCATTTTACCACACCTTCTTTTGAGCTGTACAGCTGTCATTTTTTGCATCTCATCCAAAACGTGTTTCCGTCCATGTAGCGCACATTGGCGCAGTCAGTGTGCGAAATTAATGTATGGGACACATTAAGAAAATCACTGTTCATGAGCAGAGGTCTTAAAATGGCTATGTTGAAAATTTGGTGAACAAATTCCTAAAAATGACTGTTTTACGAGCGCGCGTTGCGCAGTTCCTACACATGCTCGTAAGTTTGCGAATTTTCAATATTTTCACTCCAGATTTTCAACGCCATTTTATCATACTTCCTTATGAGCAGTGCAGCTGTCATTTTTCACATCTTGCCCAAAATGTGTTTCCGCCCATGTAGCTCACAATGGTGCAATTGGTGTGCGAAAGCAATGTTTGGGACAGATTAAGAAAATCACAGTTACACTGTTCATGAGCAGAGGTCTTGAAATGCCTATGTTGAAAATTTGGTGAAAAAATTCCTAGAAATGACTGTTTTATGAGTGTGTGTTGCGCAGTTCCTACGCACGCTCGTAAGTTTGCGAATTTTCTATATTTTCACTCCAGATTTTCCACATTGTCATTTTATTACACTTCCTTATGAACAGTACAGCTGCCATTTTTCACATGTCGCCCAAAATGTGTTTCCACACATGTAGCGCACAATGGTGCAGTCAGTGTGCGAAAGCAATGTTTGGGACAGATTAAGAAAATCACAGTTACATTGTTCATGAGCAGAGGTCTTAAAATGGCTATGTTGAAAATTTGGTGACAAAAGTCCATAAAATGACTGTGTTATGAGTGAGCATTGCGCAGGTTCCATGCACCCTCGTAAGTTCATGACTTTGTAATATTTTCAGTCCAGATTTTCACCAGTGGCATTTTTCCACACTTCCTTATGAACAGTACAGCTGTCATTTTTCATAACATGGCCGAAATGTGTTTTCACACTTTCAGCGCGGAGATGCGTGGTCACTGTGGGAAATCATTGTTCAGGACAGATAAAGAAAATCACAGTGACACTGTTCATGATCGGAGGTCCCAAAATGCCTGTGGTGACAATCTGCTGTACAAAATCCCCAAACTAATTACATTACGGGTGTGCGTTGCACAGTTTCTATGCACGCTCGTGACTTCACCAGTTTTTTTTATATTTTTACTGCAGATTTGCAACATTGCCATTTTTTACACCTCCCCATGAACAGTACAGCTGTCATTTTTCACATCCTGTTCGGAATGTGTTTTTGCACCTGTGGTGCTAAATGCCGTAGTCGCTGTGCATAAGCAGCTTTCGGCTAACAAACTGATATTGCCACTGTTCATGAGGTGGGGGTCACAAAAAAACCGTGTTCAAAATTTGGAGTGAAAATACCAACAAATGCCTGAGGTGTTAGGGTTTCCAACCATAACACCCCACCCTGTTGAGAATGACAGGCATCAGGGGTGTGACTTGGGATTCTTGCCTGTAATGCTCATACCATTCCACACCCTGCAGCCAGTGAGAGCATCGAGGTATGCCTTGGACTCTTCGACCCCAAAAGTTCACCCCATTCTCCTATACCACACCCATCTCACGTATTTCCTGATGGAATGGGGTGCATAAGAAGCCAAAGACCCCCAGGCACCGTGACACTTGCCAGTGTATGCAGGGTAGGGTGTGATGAAATGGTGTGGCCGTTATGCTTTACGACCCAAAGGCACACCAAAATGCCTGTCACTCTCTGCAGGGTGGTGGTGGGGTTGGCTTCAGTTCAATACTTCACTGCCATTTCTGTTATGCAGCTCTGTAACTTTTGCACTACCAATGCCAATGTCAGCAAGCAAACATTCGGCATTGACAAATGCTTGTTTGGTTATTGCTACAATATCCAGATCAGCCTGTCATTGTAGCCGCCAAGTCTGGCATCTTGTTCCCCGGACTGCAGGCATTTGTGTGCATGACCTTCCATGAAATGCTGCATCTTTTTGTTCCCTCCTCGTGTTTTGTTCCATTGCTTCATCCTACTTTTCCTGGAGTGTTCTATGTGGTACCCTTTTTATTACCCTACTGGTTGCTTGTGGTCCATGTCCTTTGATTAGTGGTGATAACATTATGTCCTGAGTGCAGCCTATCCCGCTCTGCAGTACCTGTGCATCTGTCCCTGGGTTGACATCCTGGTCTTGCTTGATGTGTGCACTAACCTGTGGGAGTTGGCTGCTTGAATCTCCCCATTCCCAACAGCCCCCCCCGGTGGCTAATTTAAGTGCTTGCTCAGGAAGCATGTAAACCTCTCATTGAGGACAGAGATACCCTCCTCAGAGGGATGCAGACTGTCTTTTTTGTAAAGGTGTGCATCATCCCAGGTGGCGCCCCAGTCCCCAATGTAGCCAAAGTTACAGAGTTTGCCCCCCCCCAGCTCCTACCCAAATACCTAAAATTCTCCTGAACTTTCTCCATACTTGCTCTTTCTTTGGCTAGGTCATGTGTGCCCAGATGGACAATGACGTCAAGCCCCCTTCCCCCAGCTATGGCCTTTGTAATCCTGTGGATCTGCTCCCCTTGCCTTAGAGCTGTGCCTCCTGGGAGACACATAACCTGCCTCTCCCTACTGATGCCTGATTCTGTCTCCATACCCCGAACAATTGAGTCCTCCACTAGGAGAAGCTTCCTTCTCCCCTAGATTCTCTGGCCCTGTCCCCTGTGCCCTCTTCCTGGTGGATCTGCCCATCACCCCTGGTCACAATCTTGGGTTCCCTTTCAGGGCTGTCTCTCTCTCCTTGAGAACATCATATTTGTTCTTTAGTTGTACCAGGTGGGGTGCGTGCTTGAGCTTCACCTTCCTCAATCTCCCTGAGCCCACCATAGTCCATCCAGGCCATTGTTTGAGTACCCTCTGTGGCAGTGGCTGGTGGTATGGTGGTCCCTGGGTGGGGGTAAAGCTCCCCAGTACTCCTACCAACTGTGCTTGAAGCCTGGCAACCTCCTCCCTCAGCCCAGAGAGGTGCTTGCAGATAGGGCAGCATTGCAGCTTCCAGAATGTCTCCCTGAAGACTGCTGCTCCATAGACACTGCACTGCACCATTCCACATGCCATCCTGTGGACTTCTACAGTACCCTTAAATACTCATTAAGTTTTCTTGACTTTACTTCTCTAGTCCGTTTTCTTTTTTCCCCTATCTTCCGTCTCTTTGTCTGTCTGCCTCACCTGTTCTGCTAAACAGTAGGTGGGTGTAGTCCCTACCAATGAAGTAGCAGGAAGTTGTATGACACAGGTGCCTATAAAAGTAACCTGAGCCCTGGAATGGGTGGGTTGAGGAGTGGGGGGCCCTACCATGCTGCCCTCTGAAAAACAAAAACAATCAACCCGGTGTGGAGTGCCCCCACAGCACAGTTAAACCTATAGAAATATAAATCACAAAATCAACTGTATTAAACAAATCAGCTACTACTGCTAGGTGAAAGAACACACAAGAACTTAAACACAGTTACCTGGAATGTGATGCTAGCTGAGGTTAGAAGCACAGAACCTTCCAGAAGGTTACTAGCAGCAGAAAGCCCAAGCAGCCTGAGTCAAGCAACTTCAGCAATTGCTGCTAGGTGAGAGAACACACAGGTATTTAAACACAGTTACCTGCAAATTGATCCTAGCTGAGGCTGAAAGCACAGAAACTTCCAGAAGGTTACTAGCAATGTCTGTTGAAATATAAATTGCAAACTCATGATATAAATCACAAAATCCACTATATTAAAACAAATTCAGCAACTACTTCTAGGAGAAAGAACACACAAGAAAGAATGTAAACACAATCTACAATTGCAGAGCTGGCAGTATAGCCTAGAGTTTAGAACAATGGGCTGTGAACAAACTTGGTATGTTCAGCAGATTTGGGTTTAATCCCCAGAGCCTCCACTTGTACACTTTGAGACTCTTGCTTAACCTCCTTGTGCTCACAGGACAGACCTTGAAACAGACTTCAGCTCAGTCTGCCCTTCCAGTCCAAAACATGTTACATAAATACAAATCTAGCTAACAAGGTCCTGCTTACAAGAGGCTCTGGTTTCAGTTGGATTGTATCTGGTAAAACTAAGGTTAAATGTCAAAGCAATTACCTTTAAAAATAAAAATACAGCAAGAGAAGTCTAAGCAAAATGTGTGCAACTTTGCACAATGTCTATGACAGTTTTTTCCGAAATGCCCCTCTCCCCATTTACGAATTTCAGAGTAAATAAAGAAAAACTCCCAAGTCTGTTAAAAGTATTTGCCAGTCCGATGTGTGTCACAGCAAGGTTATGAAGTATTGAGTGAAAAAGTGTTACCAGATATCTTAAACACAATGCTACACCATGCAGTCTGGGATGGAGAACTGTTCAGCAGAACTGCAAGTGTGTAGCAGCTAGATTAAGCTAATCCTCTAGTGCAGACT
This sequence comes from Neoceratodus forsteri, assembly GCA_016271365.2. Taxonomy (NCBI): domain Eukaryota; kingdom Metazoa; phylum Chordata; order Ceratodontiformes; family Ceratodontidae; genus Neoceratodus; species Neoceratodus forsteri. The sequence continues at coordinate 806,756,274 of CM057451.1, read as the reverse complement.
AGAGGCAAGCTGTACAGTAAATTCTCAATTCAAAACAGCATTGCAGGGGGTGGGGTGGAAACATAGAAACATAGAAGTTGACAGCAGATAAGGAACACAAGGCCCATCCAGTCTGCCCATTTCTTTTTCTACCTTATAAATGTGCTATTGGCCTTTGCTCTGTCGATGGCCCATCTATTCATACTCATCAGTATTGCTCCCTTATGCCTATCCCATGCCTGTTTGAAGCCCTGCACTGTATTCATATCCACCACTTCCTGACATAGGCTGTTCAATGCATTCACCACCCTTTCTGTGAAAAAGAACTTCCTCACATTACCCCTTAATCGGCCTTCCTCTAATCTCATGCTGTATCCTCTTCTCCTGCTGTTTTTCTTATATTGAAACATGTTAGACTCTTTCACCTTCTTAATGCCCTTAAGGTGTTTGAATGTTTCGATCATATCGCCTCTCTCCCTCCTTTGCTCTAGGGTATACATATTGAGCTCTGTTAATCTCTACTCATATGTTTTCTGATGCAGTCTTGCACCATTTTGGTTGCCTTCTCTGGAATGCCTCAGTTTGGTTAATGTCCTTGTGAAGGTATGGCCTCCAGTACTGCACACAGTACTCCAGATGGGGTCTAACCAGTGTCTTGTAAAGAGGGATTATTACCTCCGTCTTCCGACTTGTGATACCCCATTAATACACCCCTGTGAGGGTACTTCGCACCATTCAATTCAATGGATGGTTAAAAAAATTGGTGTAGAGCACAGGGGTTTGGCTTCATTGGGGACTGGGGTTCCACCTGGAGGGATACCAGCCTATACTGGCAGGATGGTCTGCATCTGTCCAGGAAGGGAACAAGTCTTCTGAGCAATCGGTTTAAATGCTTCATTGGCAAGCTTTTAAACTAATCAAGGGGGGAGGCACTGATAAGCAACAGGCAATTCCCAGCGTCCCCCTACAAAACAGGGTACTAAATGAGGGAAATACCAAGGTATAAAGGTTAGTAGGGAAAAGGACAGGAGTGAATGGAGAAAGCAAAGTCAATGAGGACAGGCATAGTGCTACAAGAGGTAAAGCCATCAAAAAATGGAGAGCAATGAGTACTAATGCTCATAGTCTGGGTAACAAGCTTCATGAATTAGTGGCATTGATGGAGGAGGAACATCTGGATATCATGGCAGTCACAGAAACATGGTACACACAGAACCATGACTGGGACATAAACATAACAGGATACACTATTTACAGGAGGGACAGGGAGGGTAAAAGAGGAGGAGGAGTAGCTCTCTACATAAGGGAAGGAATCAAAGCTACAGAACAAAAGGGTAAACAGGGAGGAGAGGAAGCACTGTGGGTCAATATGGAGACAGGCAATGGCACCACAATCCACACAGGGGTTGTATACAGACCCCTAACTCAGGGGGAGGACCTGGACAAGGAAATTATAGGAAGTATCCTTAGAATGGATCACAGAGTTTGGAACTGTTTGATTTTGAAAGCAGCACATGGGAAGTCAAAGAGTTTGGAACTCTGATTTTGAAAGCAGCACAAGGGAAATCACAGAGTTTGGAACTGTCTGATTTTGAAAGCAGCACAAGGGAAATCACAGAGTTTGGAACTCAGTGCTTTGGCTTCTCAGAAGGAACTAGAAGGGGGACAAGATCAGATCTACAGTACAGTAGCTTCTTGTTTTACATTGTTTCTGTGGATTCTACTTGGTAGAAGGTTATTTTTCTTTCTTACTACTAAGGGGCTAGCAGGGTATTGTTTGGGGCTGTTGGAATTTTGAAACCTGTTTTGGTAGCTATAAGTGGGCTCATTTGTTTGATTCACTGTGTGGCCGGCTGCATTTGTAGATACCTATTTCTTCTGTTTTAAAACATAATTGGTGTGATTTAACTGGGTCTGTTTCTTTGAATTGGAGACATATATCTTCTAATTCCAAGCCTATTTTGATGTGTTGTTGGTGAAGCTGTTTGAAATGGAGTCCTGTTTCTTTGGGTAGCAAACTTATTTTGGGGCTTTGAGTAGAATTGTGATTCATTGTTGCTGGCTTCACTAGCTGCAAAGTTTGAGTGCAGAGCGGGGAAGGGTGCTAATGGTCTGACCAGAGGCCTCAGCTACCTGATTATTTCTGGAAGACTTGGGCTGGTCCCACCCTTGGTCCATTATTTCCTTTATACCAGGGGTTCTGACATCACTTCCTCAAACAGGCAAAGGATATGCACCTGTCATATCAAAAGCAGACATCCAGGAAAGAAACAGCAGAAAGTGAAGAGGTGACTGCTCTCTCAGTGGAAGGGAAGTAAATACAAATCTAGCAGCTTTAATTATTACTTCTTCGCATTGATATTGCATTGGGGAAAGGAGGAGTAGGAGTTTGAAGAAGGTTGTGCAATGGCTACTTAAAGTCTGTTTTTGAGTGTGGATAGGAAGGATAGGAATATAAAAAGCAGTTGCTCAATATATATAAACGTGTGCAACAAAGGAGGTAAGGGAAATAAAGAAAATGTTTTGCACTGATAGAGGAGGGAGAGGGGAGACTTGAGGAAGTGTTTGGTATCCTGCATCTGGAAGGGTGGGGGGTCGCTGGTGGGCAACGACAGCAATGGGTAGAGTGGTAGGCTGCAACAACTGCAGTGCACCAATCTTTCTAAAAATTGCCTGGAGTGTGAGAGGATGTTTAATGCGCAACCACATAGAAAAACTTAGAAAGGAGATTGAGGGTCTGCAGGAGGAACTAAGACAGGCAAGGCAGATTGGGGGTGGGTTTAGCCCAATACTGGAGGGAGGAAGAAGGGGAGATGAGGGAGGATGATTTAAGCCAACAGTGATGAGGAGAGGGTCAGAAGAAGGGAAGCAGAGACAAAGGGGCCCAGGCCAGGAACAACAATTGCCGGGGAAACCAGGTCAGGAGACAAAAGACAAATGGAAGGAGGAGATAGGGACTTGTGAGGGGAGGTGAAGAAGTGGCAAAAGTCATGGAGTGGAAAGGAGAGAACAGGTTGCTATGAAGAGAGAGGAAGTGGGCATTTGTGAAGGGCCTTCAGAAAATAGTTGTGCACTGCTAGAGAGGAAGAAGGTGGAGGAGGAAATGATGAAATTAGAGGAGTAATTGATAAATGCCTGGACCAAACTGGAGGAGGGGAGTTCTGCTGGGAGAATTGCAACAGGGGTAAAAGGGGAAAATAATGTGCAGGAGGAAGAAGAGGAGCTGGAAATGAAAGAGGGAGATGAATGGAAGCAAGCAGGGAGTAAGAGGGGTGGAATCTTAGTGCTGGGGGACTCAATACTAAGAGGAGTTAGGTGGGGTAGCAAGGGGGAGAGGCATAGTCGCATTTGGGTGGAGGCCATGCCAGGAATGACAGCGGAAAGGGTGGGACAGTCTGTTCTGAAATATGCTAGAAGGGGTAGGGACAAGCCTCATTTAATTATACATCTTTGGACAAACGACCTGGCTGACAAGACAGTAGATACAGTCCAGAGGAGGTTTGAGGAACTAGCACAATTATGTGAGGGGGCAGGAAGATCAGTAACTTTTTTCGGAGATACTTCTGTGCCAAAGGCAAGCACAACAAGAAAGCTGAGAATAGAGGAATTTAACAGATGGCTAAGAACCTGGTGTTATGCTAAAGGGTATGGGCTGTTGGGGGTGGGAGGACCTGAGGACAGTAGTCTCTATGCCAAGGACAGACTGCAGTTGAGTGAGGAGGGAAAGAAAGTGTGGAAACAGAGGATGGAGGAGTACATAGAGGAAGTTGGGAATTTAAACTAGGAGTGGGGGGTGGCAGTTGGGGAAGAGATATGCAGAGACCACAGGTTGGGAAACCATATGAGCTTACCCCCCATAACAGTGACAAAGGACAAATGGCAATTACTGGTGGTGATGCTAGGAAAGGAGGACAGGATGGGAGGGGGGGAAGGGTGGAAGGTGATTACCCTTAATGCTAGGAGCCTTGGGAGGAAAACTGCAGAGTTACAGGTTCTCATGGCAGAGGGAGTGGTGGACATTGCAGTCATCATGGAAACATGGGCCACTCAATACAATGACTGGGACCTGTATGTACCAGGGTACAGATTATTTCGTAGGGACAGAGTGATTGGGAAAGGAGGTGGGGTGGCACTATATGTGAAGGAAGGACTGAAGTGTGTAAGGGAGGAAGGGGAGGAGGGTAGTACGGAATCACTTTGGATGCAAATCCAGGATTCCAAGAATAGGATTCTTAGAATGGGAGTGCTGTACAGGCCACCATCTCAGACGGAGGAGTTAGACAGGAAACTAGCGGGACAGATCAGGAGGACCTGCGAGAAGGGTAGTGTGGTGATTGTGGGTGACTTCAACATGCCAGGAGTGGACTGGAGCACCCCAACAACCAGGAACAGAAGGGAGCAGGTACTGCTGGATGCCTTCCAGGACAGCTTCCTGCTGCAAATGGTCAGTGAACCAACCAGGTTAGGAAATACCCTTGACCTTGTGCTGGCAAATGGGGACTTTGTGAGAGAACTTACAGTGGAGGAACCGCTGTGAGGGAGTGACCACCGCTCAGTATGGCTCACATTGAATATGGGCAAGGAAGGAGTGGAATCTGGCACAATAATGCTGGACTTCAGGAGGACCAACTTTGGGAGGATGGAGGAAGTGGTAAAAGGGTACCTGGCCAGAATTCAATCTAGTATAGACACTAACCAGAGGTGGGAGCTCATAAAGCTGGGGATAGTGGAGGCAACCAAACCTGCTGCAAAGCCCAGAGCAAGAAGGCTAGGGCTAAGAAACCGAGCTGGTTGAGCAAGGAGGTCATGGAAAAGGTAAGGAGGAAAAGAGCTGCCTTTAGGAAGTACAAGAAACAGGGAAGGGGAGGACAGGAGGAGTACTTGACAGAACTGAAGGAGGTGACAAGGGCAGTAAGGGGAGCCAAAGCATCTACAGAACTCAGGCTGGCACAAGGCATTAAGAAGGGGGAGAAGGACTTCTTTGAGTACATCAGGGAGAAAAGGAGCTGTAAGGACCACATAGTAAGGATTAGGAAGGAGGGGGGTTGGGTGGAAGCAGGGTGCAACAAGGCGGAAGCACTAAATGAGTACTTCTGCTCAGTATTTACTAAAGATAAGAGGGGATGACACCCAAGGTGGGAGAAATGGCAGAAGCAGGGGGGGAAGCAGTGACAGATGGGGAAATCATGGAGAGCAGAGTTCGAGAGGGTTTGAAGGCACTGAGGGTGGACAAGGCGCCAGGCCCAGATGGCATCCACCCCAGGGTACTGAAGGAGCTGGCAGAGGTCCTTGCAGGATCTTTGGCAGACCTATTTAATGCCTCACTACATCTGGGTGTGTACCTCAGACTGGAGGATGGGTCATGTGGTGCCTCCACAAGACTCGCCCCAAGGATGAACCGAAACTACAGACCAGTGAGCCTCACATCCATCATGGGTAAGCTAATGGAGACTATCCTGAAGGAGAGGCTGGTGGCCTCCCAGAGGCCAAAGGACTACAGGACAGCAGACAGCATGGCTTCATACATGGCAGATCCTGCCAAACCAACCTGGTCGAAGTTCTATGACTAGGTAACTAGGCAACGGACAGGGGCCATGCAGTGGATGTCCTGTATCTGGACTTCAGTAAGGTATTCGCCCCAGTGCCACATGGAAGGCTGGGAAGGAAGAGTAGAATAGGCCGGGACAGCTGGTGAGATGGGTAGGAAAACTGGCTTCAGGGAAGGCAACAGAGGGTGTTGGTGGATGGGGAGCTCTCACACCAAAGGGCAGTGACGAGCGGTGTTCCACAAGGCTTGGTGTTGGGATCAGTGTTGTTTGGGATATTCATTGCAGACATATCATGGGACATCAAGAGCAAGATCAGTCTGTTTGCTGATGATACCAAGGTAGGCGTGGTGGTGGATGACCAAGGGGGATGGCAGGGGTTGCAGGATGATCTGGCAAAGCTTTAAACCTGGTCAGACACCTGGCAACTGGGCTTTAATGCCAAAAAGTGCAAGGTGCTGCATTTTGGGATGAAGAACCTAAGGAGGAGTTACCAGATAGGGGGAGTGCAGCTAGCCCAGACAGAGGAGGAGAAGGATCTGGGTGTTCTCATTACAGGGTCAATGAACAACTCGGCACAATGTAGGAAGGCAGCTGCAAAGGCCAACAAAATGCTGGGTTGTATAGCAAGGGGTATATCCTCGAGGAGGGAGGAGGTGATTCTGCCACTGTATAGGTCATTAGTTAGACCACACCTGGAGTACTGCATGCAGTACTGGCATCCGTATCTGAAGAGGGACATTAAGTTACTGGAGGGGGTGCAGTGCAGAGCGACAAAGATGATCAAGGGGCTGGGGGACTTATCATATGAGAGGAGGTTGAAGGAGTTGAACATATACTTACTGGAGGAGAGGAGAGACAGGGGTGACATGATTGAAACCTTTAAATACATGAAAGGAATAAACAAGATGGGTACAGAGGGGCTGTTCAAAGTAAGGGAGGGGAGGGCCACCAGGGGCCGTGATATACGACTGGAGTGAGGAAGATTCAGGAGGGAGATGAGGAGACACTTTTTTACAGAGAGGGTGGTGGCTGGGTGGAATGCGTTACCTGCTGAAGTGGTATGCAGTAGAACAGTGGACTGCTTCAAACAAGGATGGGACAGGACAAGGGGGAGGGTTAATGAAGGGGAAGGGTGGAAGGAAGGGGCAGCTGCAGAATAAGGGGTGCTAACTGCACATTCGAGCAGACTTGATAGACCTCTAGGCCTTTATCTGCTGGCAAATTTCGTACGTTCGTATGTTTGTAATGGCAGTAAAAGGGGAGATATTGCTGATGGGGGATCTGAATATGCCAGATGTTAATTGGAGTACATTTGCAGCAGCCACTTCTAAGAGTGGATTCATTCTTGATGCTCTACAGGTGGCATGCCTTAAACAACTAGTATTGGAACCCACTTGAGAGGGAGCAATCTTAGACCTGGTACTCTCAAATGGGGATGGCGAGAGGATCACAGATTTAGAAGTGGGTAGCCATCTGGGAACCAGTGACCATCAAACAGCATGGTTCACAATAAACACAGCAGTAGAGTCAAGCCATACAAATGCAAAGATACTGGACTTCAGGAGGGCTGACTTTGACGAAATGGGTGAGTGCCTAAGGAATGCACTAGCAAATGGGCAGGAAGGATAGGTGGAAGAACAATGGGGAAAAATCAATAGTGCTATCACAGCGGCAACAAGCCTTTGTGTGAAGCAAATAAACAAAACAAAAAGATGTAAGAAACCACTATGGTTCTCAAAGGAGGTAGCAGGAAAGGTTAGGGAGAAAAAGAAAGCATTCAGGAAGTACAAGGAATCACAGAAGGAGCAGGACAGAGAATCGTATCAGTTAAAGCAAAATGAAGCTGGGAAGGCAGTCAGAACAGCAAAGGCCCAAACCGAAGAAAAGATAGCCAACACAGTTAAGAAGGGGGATAAAACCTTTTATAGGTATATCAGAGAGCGAAGAAAGACAAAGGGAGGGATTGTGAGGCGATGGGGGGTGGGCAGAGGGTGACTGTGAAAAGGCAGAGATACTAAACAAATATTTTTGCTCAGTATTCACAAATGAAGAGGGGAAGGGTACCTAAACCAAACAATAGAAACACTCTGGATACAGAAGTTGATATTAACCCATTTATAGAAGAAAGGGTTCTGAAAGAACTCTTAAAACTGAAGGTGGATAAAGCAATGGGGCCTGATGGGATTCATCTCAGAATTCTAAAAGAGCTGAGGGTAGAACTAGTGACACCACTGACTACCCTCTTTAACAAATCATGGGAGAATGGGGTGGTACCTGAGGACTGGAGGAGGGCAGATGTGATTCCACTTCACAAAAGTGGGAGCAGGGCAGAAGCAGGCAACTACAGACCTGTTAGTTTAACCTCAGTGATAGAGAAAATGATGGAATCACTTCTGAAGGAAAGAACTGTTGAGTTTGTAGAGGTCTGAGGGGCACAGGACCCAAGGCAGCATGGATTCACAGTGGGAAGATCATGTCAGACGAATCTAATTGATTTCTTTGACTGGGTAACCAAAGTAGTAGATCAGGGAGGGGCTGTGGACATGGTCTACCTAGACTTTAGCAAGGCATTTGACATAGTCCCACACAAAAGATTAATATACAAGTTAGCCAGCCTGGGAATGGGTCCCAAGATGGCAGCCTGGGTAAAGAATTGGCTGGAGAACAGGACAGACTGAATGGGCCTTGCGGTCCTTATCTGCCGTCAACCTCTATGTTTCTATGTTACACAGAGGGTAATAGTAAATGGAGTCCACTCTGAAGAAAGGGGTTTACTAGTGGGCTACCGCAGGGTTCAGTACTAGGACTGGTCCTCTTCAATGTCTTTATAAGTGACATTGCAGAGGGACTGGAAGGAAAAGTATGTCTCTTTGCAGATGACACAAAGATCTGCAACAGAGTTGATACACAAGGTGGGGTGGAAAGGACGTGAAGGGACTTGGCAAGGTTGGAGGAATGGTCAACTGTATGGCAGCTTAGATTCAATGCTAAGAAGTGCAAGGTAATGCTCCTGGGAAACAAAAACACAGGGGAAGAATACACAATGGAGGGTGAGATACTAACAACAACAAAAATGGATAGGGACCTGGGGGTAGTCATATCAGATGACCTAAAGATGGGCAAGCAATGTGAGAGGGCAGTAAGGAGGGCTGGGGGGATACTGGGGTGCATATGGAGAGGCATCACCAGTAGAAAACAGGAAGTTGTTATCCCTCTGTACAGACAGCTAGTGAGACCCCATCTGGAGTTCTGTGTGCAGTGCTGGAGCCCCAATCTCCGCAAAGACATAAACAGGATGGAGGCAGTCCAGAAGAGGGCAACTGAAATGGTGCAGGGTCTGCACCAGAAGACATATGAAGAGAAACTTAAGGAGCTTAATGTGTATAGCCTCAAGGAAAGGAGGGAGAGGGGGGGACATGATAGAAACTTTCAAGTACCTCAAAGGAATCAACAAAGTCCAAGAGGGTAGCATCTTTCAGAAAAAGAGGTGTACAAGAGCAAGGTGGCACAACTTGAAGATGGGGGTGCAGCTCAGAGGTAATGTAAGAAAGTATTTTTTCACAGAGAGGGTTGTGGATACATGGAACAGCCTCCCGAAGGAGGTTGTGGAGTCAAAAACAGTGGTGGAATTAAAGCACGCATGGGACAGTCATAAGGCAATTCTAGGGGGTGGAGGTAGGAAGAAGTAGGCTGTTGGTTAACTAGGATCTGCAGCTTATCCATTAGGTAGGGAAATGGGCAGACTAGGTGGGCCAAGCAGTTCTTATCTGCCTTCAAATTCTATGTTTCTATGTAACATCATCCTAGCCTTACCTACTGCTTTAGTGGTCTGCTTGGATGATTTCGGGTCATCGGTGATGATGATGCCCAAGTCTCTTTCTTCCCTTGTGACTGCCAGCAATTCCCCTCCCAGCTTATATGTGGCTTCAGGATTTCTCCTCGCTATGTGCATGATCTTGCTCTTCTTTGCATTAAACCCTAGTTGCCACTCTTCCGACCATTTTGCTAGTTTATCCAGATCTCTTCTCATTTTGCCCACCCCATCTGGTTCATCTACTCTGTTGCAGATCTTGGTGTCATCTGCAAACAGACAAACCTTACCCTCCAGTCCATCTGCAATGTCACTGATGAAGATATTGAAGAGGACTGGCCCCTTGGACTGATCCCTGAGGTACCCCACTTGTGACTTGCATCTCTTCTGACTGTATACCATTTACCACCTCTCTGTTTTCTGCCCTCAACCAGTTTGCCACCCAGCTGACCAACTTCTGACCCACCCGAGCCTACCCAGCTTATTAATCAATCTTCTATGTGAACAGTATCAAAAGCTTTGCTGAAGTCAAGGTAGGTGACATCAACTGCTCCCCTTGGTCCACCACTCTGGTTACCCAGTCAAAGAAATCTATGAGATTAGTTTGACAGGACCTTCCTTTTTTAAACCCATGCTGTCTTGGATCCTGTGCTCCTATGGATTCCAGGTGTTGCACTGTCCTTTCCTTAAGGAGTGCCTCCATAATCTTGCCCACTACTGAGGTAAGATTGACTGGTCTGTAGTTCCCTGCCTCCTCCCTGCTACCACTCTTGTGGAGCAGGATATCATGAGCCCTTCTCCAGTCTTCTGGGACCTCTCCTGTGCTCAGAGACTCACTAAACAGTTCTGATAATTGCTCTGCTAGTTCCACCCGTAGCTCCTTTAGTACTCTGGGATGTATGCCATCAGGTCCCATTGCCTTGTCCACCCTGAGCTTAGTGAGTTTTTGTAGGACCCTTTCTTTTATGAAGTTTGTACTCCTTATTTATTTATTTACTTATGTATGTATGTATTTGAAAACTAGTAACTGGGAAAGGCTCTCTGAGCAAAGGCTCATTTCCAGGTGTGACCCAGGGGACGAGAGCAAAGGATAAAAAAATAAGTAGCTACCATAGACACATTCAGTATTGCAAAAAAAGTGCAAAGTCTGAGCACACAGAGTCAATGAAAGTGCACAATGAACAAAACAAGTCATGAGCAGCAGCTGAACATTACAGCAAGTGTATGAGTGACTGTTAAGGGGGAAACAGGAGCGGGGGGAGTCTCAACTGACATCTGAGGGAGGCAGGGGAAGTAGTGAAGTGGAGGGAAGGGGGAGCTGGTTTCAAAGTGAGGGGAGACAATAGGCAAATGCTGATTGGCCAGCCAAGGCACAGGGAGATGGCAAAGCAAAAGAATGATGGTCCCTGGAACAGAGGGAAAAGGAAGCAGAGGGCACAATAGAGAGGAATGATGAGAGATAGGAGAGAAGAGACCTAAACCAGAATTTAGATATAAAGGAGGCACAGTGCATCTGGTGACATGATGGTGGAGGAAGAATGGATAGTGAAGTGTAAAATGAGCAGTGAACGGTTTAAGAAGGTGAGTTGGTTGCAGAGTGGCAGAAGGAGTTACAGAGGGTATCCAGTCTGGCCAGGGTAGTTGAGGGGCCAAAACCACAGACCACGTCTGCAGAGTCAAAAACTGGGAGTACCATTTTAGTAACAAGCACTTTGTGAACCTGAAGGGTAAGACCATCTTTATTTGAGAATCTGAGAAAGGGAGGAGCTGAACTGTGATGTGACTCTCACCTCTGTGATTAGGTGTTAAGTACGCCTAATAACTTCAGGGAGCCCTGGCCAGGCGGTGTTTTGTTGTAATAGTGTTGTAGTAGTGTTGAGCAGTGTCAGTGGCTCAGTAGGTAGCACACTCGCCTCTGAGGCTGGGAGATCAGAGGGCTGTGGGTTCAGTTCCCACATCTGGCACTTGGGTTAATATCCTAGTACTGACACTGTAGTGCAGCATGAGAGGGGCGCTGCACTTCTGAGGTGCCGTCTTTCGGATGAGACGTTAAACCGAGGTCCCATGTGCCTGGATTGGTGGTAGTTCAGGTGGACTTTAAAGATCCCATGGCACTTATCGAAAAGGGTAGGAGAATTTCCCTGGTGTCCTGGCCAAATTTCTCTCATTCACTAAAAAGAAATACCACCAACAGCTTAAACTGGTTCAAGGTCAGTTGGCATTCATCTGTATCCCCCTCCCTCGGGTCGTGCCTGAAAATAGGCAAGATTTGTCTAGTGCACTTACCCGGTCAACAAAAACTAAAATAAAATAAAAATAAATTTTGGTACAAAGCAACAAGTTTAGGTCGGAGCTTAGTGTGGATAGCACCAATGAGGGCAGTGAAGTCAAGCTTGCTCTCAAGTTACACACCAAGGTACTTGAAGGAAGGAACCACTTCAAGTGGGGAACCATCCAAGATGGAGAAGATGGGCACTGATGGGAGTTTGGCCAAATTTGGCTGGTTCCAAAGGTCATGGACACCATGTTTTTAGTGTTAACCTGAAGCTAGTTTGACTGGAACCAATGTAGGATGTTGTAGAAATCTTGTTGTAGCAGACATTCCACATCTGAGGAGAAGGGACCAGAAGTGTAGATGACTGTCATCTGCATGCATGTGAATATGCGAGGTGACACAGTCTGAAGGGAGGAATTCAAAAATGCATGAGACACACACAAGGGAACCCTGGAAAAAGGGAAGAGTATGAAAGCTGCAGCTAAACTATAGTCTGCAGCATAAGTTTAAGCTAGAAACAATGGGCAGACTAGATTGGCCAGGTGGTCCTTATCTGCTGACAAATTCTATGTATCTATTAGGAGGTTTTCAACAGGGACATTAAAGGATATACAGGGCCAGATTAAGGCATGGGCAGGGGCCCCCCAGAAATTTATGCCTGGTTAAATAAAGTGATTGACTGATTGATTGATTGAATCCATAAAATATATTTACTGTATACTCTGTTCTTTCTGCCTGAGCTGTGTTGTGCTGTAAAGGACTCATTTGCTGAATAATCTGAGAAAGGGAGAAGCTGAACTGTGATGTGACTCTCACCTCTATGATTAGGTGTTAAGTATGCCTAATAACTTCAGGGAGCCCTGGCCAGGCTGACCTTACGAACATACGAACATACGAAATTTGCCAGCAGATAAAGGCCTAGAGGTCTATCAAGTCTGCTCGAATGTGCAGCTAGCACCCCTTATTCTGCAGCTGCCCCTCCCTTCCACCCTTCCCCTTCATTAACCCTCCCCCTTGTCCTGTCCCATCCTCGTTTGAAGCAGTCCACTGTTCTACTGCATACCACTCTGCAGGTAACGCATTCCACCCAGCCACCACCCTCTCTGTAAAAGTGTCTCCTCATCTCCTCCTGAACCTTCCTCGCCCAGTCTCATATCATGGCCCCTGGGCCCTCCCTCCCTTACTTTGAACAGCCCTCTGTACCTGTCTTGTTTATTCCTTTCATGTATTTAAAGGTTTCAATCATGTCCCCCCTGTCTCTCCTCTCCTCCAGTGAGTACATGTTCAACTCCTTCAACCTCCTCTCATATGATAAGTCCCCCAGACCCTTGATCATCTTTGTCGCCCTGCGCTGCACTCCCTCCAGTAACTTAATGTCCCTCTTCAGATACGGACGCCAGAACTGCACGCAGTACTCCAGGTGTGGACCTTAAGGTGTAAATAGGCCTAGTTCCTTTGCTTTATCTCCCACCCTCCTGGTTTTCCATGTGAGGAGAAGGGGGCATAGCAAATACAGCACAGGAAAATTTGCAACAGGAAAGTTCACCACAGGAAAGTTCAGTACAGGAAAGTTTGGCACAGGAAAATTAAATGGCTGGAAATTTGGTCACACATTTCACTGGAGTGGTGATTCACGGCAGTGTGGTGTTGTAATAGTAATTATACAATGGCAAGAAACGATGATGGCCTCTGATTGGTCAGTCTGGGACTGGACCCGTGATGTTATATGTCACAAAGGGGGGACGGAGGGACAACATTCTCAAGGAAGTAGACAGATGGCCAGGCCTGGACAGAAGGAAGCAAGGCGGGGAAGTGGATCAGACCTTACACTCAGTAACCGCCTCACTTCTCTTCTTCTGCTTAAGGATGAGGGGGGTGATGTAGCCATGACAGGGGTAGATAGAGATGGAAAGGGAGTGGGAGGCAGGAGGCAGGGGCCAGATAACAGGAAGAACAGGGGGGGACCTGGAATGCAGGAGAATGGGGGGAGCAGTGAATCGGAGCAGGAGGGGCAAGGGGAAGAGGGAGGAAAGCACAAGGAGAAGGACCAGTTGGGAGGAAAGGTAAAGGAGAAGGACCAGAAGTACAAGGAGGATTCAGTAAAGGGAGCTAAGGGTTTAGGCCAGGGGAGCACGACTAGCAAGGAGGAACTAAATGGAGACAGGAAGGAAGGGAGGATGAGCCAGGCTAGTTTAGCAGATGGGGGAGAAGGACCAGTTGCGAGCAGTGAGGGGGAATTAGCAAGGAACAGAAGGATACTCAGGAGGAGGAGAGGCAATGATTGGAGAGGAGGGTGGCATGGCACCCAGAAAGGGGAGGAACATGGAGCCAGCTGGGTGGAGGGGCCTAGAAAGGATGAGGGACATGGAAGGGGGGATGGAGGAAAAGGAGTGGTCAGAGTGCTCCTGCTGGGGGATTCTATGATCAGGGTATCAAATGGGATAGGGAGGAGAAGCCTGGCCAGTTAGAACAAGATGCTTCCTGACCAACGATGCACAGCGGGCTAGGCACGAGGTATATCAGCTGGCAAGGATTGTGGGGGTTCCCAGACATACCGGTCCACCTGGGTACAAATGACATTGAGGGAAATAGCTAGCTAGAGATACAGGCAAGATTCAGGGAGCTCGCCAGGGTCTGTCATGACATAGGATGCACAGTTTCCTTCTCAGAAATCCTGCCAGTGCCAAGGGCTAGTGGGGAACACAAAAGGAAAATTAGGGAGATAAACCAGTGGCTCAGGGAGTGGTGTGAGGCCAGAGGGTATGGGTTGATGGGGGATTGGGGGGAGACCTGGGAGGATAAGGAGCTGTATGCTAGAGATAGACTACATCTCAATTTGGAGGGAGGGAATCCTTAAGTTGAAAATAGAGGGGTTCATTGGTGAAAAGTGGGGTTTAAACTTGTGAAGGGGGGTGGGATGGGAGAAAAGGCTGTCAAGGGGGTGCCGATAAAGGAGGGACTCTGTCTCCACCCCCCTGGGGACCAGGAGGATTGCAGGAAAAGGCCAACTGGCAAAGTGCAGACCAGGGGAAAACAGAATCCCCATGGGAACATGAGCAGGGGAAATGGAACTATAGGGAAAGGGTGGAAGGTAGTCCTGCTAAATGCCAGGAGCTTGGGCAATAAATGCCTGAGCTCCAGGCGATGCTAACTGAGGAGCAGTGGATGTGGCAGCGGTCACTGAGACTTGGGCCACTGCAAGACATGACTGGGACCTGAACCTGAGGGATACTCTATGTTCAGAAAGGACAGGGGAGGGAAGGGAGGAGGGGTAGCAATGATAGTCAAAACTGCATTGGCATAGGGGGAGTAGAGGAGGCAGAGGAACCATGGAGGCGATTTGGGTCACCTTGATAACAAGGGGGGCAAGAGTAAAAATAGAGTGGTGTATAGACCTCTGCCCTGGCGGAGGAGCTGGAGGACAGTCTGGTGGCAGATGTTAGGAGACACTGCAGACTGGGCAGAGGAACGGTGGTGGTGTTGGGGGACTTAAACATGCCAGGAACAGACTGGGAGACTATGACATCCTCTGTGACCAGGGAACAGAGGCTGTTGGATGTCTTTCAAGATGCGCTCCTAACTCAGCAGGTGAGGAACCGACCAGGGAGGCACGGGTACTGGATGTGGTCCTGGCAGACAGTGACCAGATTGAGGGCCTGGAGGTGGGGACCCATTGGCAGGGAGTGACCATGCACGGTCTGGTTCTGCCTGGACCTAGGAGGGTAGAAGGCTGCACAAAGACGGAAGTAACCGACTTCAGGGGGCGGATTTTAAGGAAATGGGAAGGATCCTTATGAGCATTTGGATGGATTGGGTCAGACATGGACGCTGATATAGGTGGGAAATCATCAGGAAAGGGTGCAGGATGCTACCAGCACCTGTGCAAGAGTAAGACGAAAATGCGGTAGGGCCCAAAACCTTGTTGGTGGACCAGGGAGGTCCGAGGAGGTGGTGCGGGAAAGAAAGCAGCCTATAAGCAATTCAAGTGCTCAAGGAGTGAAAGGGACCTGAGGGGAGCAATGAGCTGATGGCTAGAAGGGCCACTAGAGTGGTGAGGACGGCTAAGGCAAGGAAGGAGCAGAACCTGGCCAGGAAATTAGGAGAGGAACAAGGGTTCTTTAGATACATTGGGGAAAACGAAGGGTGAAGGGGCAGATTAGCAGGATTAAATCAGGGGAGAGATGGGCACAAGACCCGGGGGAGCAGGCTGAGGTACTAAATGAGTACTTCACCTCAGTTTTCACCAGGGAAAATGGGGGTGCTGCATCATACGTGGGAGGAGACAGAGATACTGAGGAGGGGGGGACCCTTACCGATCGGCAGGTCTGGGGAGAGGGGGAGGCATCACTGGCAGGTGGGGGGAGGGCTAAGCAGGGAGAAGGGGTACCGGAAGTGGAAATCACAGCTGAGAGAGTGAGGGAAGCCCTCAGCTCCCTTAAGACGGAGAAAGCACCGGGGACGGATAAATTACATCCCAGAGTGCTGAAGGAACTTGCAGATGTCCTGGCAAAACCCCTGGCAGAGCTTTTCACCATCTCTCTGAGGACAGGGTGGGTGCCCCAAGACTGGAAGGTGGCGCATATAGTGCCTATCCACAAGGGGGGATCAAGGGAGGTGGCATGGAACTACAGGCCTGTCAGCCTGACCTCGGTGGTGGGCAAGGTGATGGAGGGCATTGTCAAGGAGATGCTGGGGGGGACCTGGATAAGTCAGGGTGCCTGGATGATAGACAGCATGGATTCATCCCAGGGAAATCGTGTCAGACAAACCTGGTGGAGTTCTATGACTGGGTGACAAGTGCCTTGGACCTGGGTAGACCAGTGAATGTCCTCTTTCTGGACTTCAGCAAGGCATTTGACTCTGTTCCTCACGTGGGCCTGTTGGATAAGCTGGGAGAAATGGGGGTGGGGAACCAGATGATCAGATGGATAGGCAATTGGCTCCAGGACCGGAAGTTGGTGGGATAGTCTCATCCCAAGGAGGGTCATTAGTGGGGTCCCACAGGGATCAGTCCTGGGCCCCTTCTGTTCAACGCCCACGATCTGACATATGGACAGGAATCAGGAGTGAGATGAGTCTCTTTGCAGATGACTAAACTGGGGCGGTGGTGGATGGGGAGGAGGGAGGTGACCCTACAGGTGGACCTGGAGGCTCTGGAAAGATGGTCTAGAAAGTGGAAGCTGAGGTTCAATGCAGGAAATGGCAGACTCCCACCTGGGGCCAGAAACCCAGGTCAAGTGTACACCCTGGGGGAATGCTACAAGTCTCGATGGCTGAGAGGGACCTGGGGGTGGTGGTGGATGTCAAGATGAACAACTCGGAGACTTGTAGGAGGGCAGCAGCCAAGGCCAACAGGATGCTGGGATGCATCGCTAGGGGATCACTCCAGAAGGAGGAAGTGATACTCCCTCTGTATAACTGCTTGGTGAGGCCGCACTTGAGTACTGCATGCAGTTTTGAGGCCACACTTAAAGGGACATTAACCTCCTGGAGAGGGTCCAGAGGAGGGCAACCAAATGATTTGGGGCTTGGGGGACAGGGCCTATGAGGAGAGGCTCAAGAGCTAAATATGTACACATTGGAAGAGAGAAGGGACTGGGGGACATGATAGAGGCCTTTAGGTACATGAAGAGGGTAAATAGGGGAGGAACAGTCGGGTGCTTCAAGGAAGGAGGAAGGGCCACTAGAGGGCATGGCTGAAGCTGGAGGGGAAGATTCAGGGAGAAAGGAGGAGGTGCTACTCACTGAGAGGGTGGGTGGAGCCATGGAATGCACTGCCTAGGGGGCTGGTGGAGGCAGAGACAGTGGAGGGGTTCAAGAGGGGTGGGACAGGTACAGGGGAAGGGTTCTGGAAGCAAAATCCAATGCAGCAAGAATATCCGGAACTGGGAAGGGAGAAGCCAGAGAAGGCGAGGGGGACAGCAAGGTCAGCACCCAGGTTGGGGACTGACCAAACCAGCAGACACGAAAGACCGTTAGGCCTATTCTGCTGGCATTTTAGTATGTTAGTATGTTAGTATGTTATCCCAGTACAACATCACAGCTCTAGTCTCATCACACAAAAGATGGCATCAAATGTTAAAAAACAAAAAAACAAAAACTGAATCACTCCATGACCACGATTGGCTGCCCCACTACCCTCCTTGCTGACACCACGATCAGCTTCACTATCTGGTCTGCCCCTAAACAAAGGACACAGTAAAACAACACTGTGACACTGACAACACTGTGTTTTAGTGAAGCCTGAGTTAAATCCTGCTAGGTTACCTGAAAAAAAAACACTACATCGTGATCCCTCTCATTTCCGACTGGAGTGAGCAAGCAAGCGTGTCTTTTAAATAGTCACTGCACGGCTTTCATAACACTCGCTCTGTCCTCAAGTACATTTCTTTTTTTTCTACTGTATTTTTTTAAGCCCCTCCATGTAAGTCAATTCAAACTCTCCGTACCACCTTCCTGCCTTTCTACTGAGACAGTAAAACACCGTTACCCCTCTCACTTCAGACATGAGACCAGACCGAGCGAGTGAATGAGCAAATGCGTCTGTCACCGCACAGCTCTTTTCATAGTGCTTGCACGGTCCTCTTCAAGTAAATTTCTTGTTTCTTTTTTTTTTTAAACTCACGATGTAAAAACAATCAAACTCTCCATATCGCTTTTCTACCTCCATCCTCAAGATAGTGGCGGCAAGCAAGCAGTCGTAGGCGAGGGGGCGCCACAATCTCCGATACCAAATGAACTCCCGAGTCAGGAAACACAAACACAGGAAACAGAAAACCCATGGAACAGGACAAATTAATAAAGACTCATATGAGTGGAAGCACTGAAGAACGTTCCTATGGACAGAACAGAGCCACATGAAAAACCCAGCAGCTCCACCTAATGGCTGAAACAATCAGCACTATTTTTTATATAAAGTATTCCTACCCACTTAAAAAATGACAAAAAGAAAAACTTTAAATGTACTTCTTCTTCTTTTTTTGTTAGTTTTACAAATGAGCCATTATATAATAGCAATAATGCACTCCAGGGTGTGTGTTGTGTTGGGTTAACGTTATGCCTGGGATATTGGACGCACTCGGCCTGCAGCCTCATGCCCAACCACCCCAGGCGTGATGTTATCCCAGCACAGTACACACCATGTCGTGCATCATTGCTTAAATTTACTCTTATACCTAAAATTTCCCTGGAGTGGTGATCCATGGTGGTGTGGTGTTGTAATAGTAAATCTACACTTAAATCTGAAATTTCACTGGAATGGGGATCCATGTCAGCTCGGACCTAACTTCCAGCTGTTTAACTTTCCTATGGTAAACTTTCCTGTGCCATATTTATCTAAACTCAAGAAGTGGCTAGAAAGATTCCTGGCCCCCAGTTTTGGATCCAGGATTTTACAATGGGGATGCTGGAGTGGTGTGCAATTTTTAAACATTTTTTTAATCCTTTATATTGTCCACTATTCTCCTTTTCATTGCATTTTTGACAGAAAATGCAAATGCAATCTGTAGTTTTGAATGTATATTTTCTTACAATCAATAAATCAAGCTTCTTCAACAAAGTGAAATGCAGCAGCAGCAAGCAAGTTACAAAAGGGGGGGGGGCCTCCCCCTTTGCTTCCAGATCCATCACTGCTGCCCTGACTGGTGTTCCTGATAGGGAGAGTGACTGGTATGAATCTTAAATGGGGGCCTCCTGCAGTGGTTTGTCCACTAATTTGCCTCGTCTTGTGCATTTGAGGGGGCCCCTATCATTCGTATAGGAAGGACTGGAGAGCCTGTCTAGTTTTTGTCTTGAATTCTTTGGTAACTGGGCTAGGCCCAGTAGACCCAGGACCTGTTTTCAGGGCCAACCTGGGAGCACTGAGGAGGTTAAATGACTTGCTCAGGGTCACACAATTTGCAAGTGGAGGTTGTGGGATTCAAACACAGGTCTGCTGGGTATACCAAGCTCATTTACAGCTTGTTACAGCTCAGTACATTACTCTAACCTCTGGGCTATACTGCCAGCCACTACCAAGTTCCAGTTGCCTCTTATTTGCACTGGATGCCATGTGACGTGCCCTGGCCCTGGGTCACATAGTATGCAGGTAGAGGCTGTGGTTTACAAATCTAAGTGTTCTGAGCCTAAATGTTTTCCAGGTTCTTGGCTTGGTTCTCTAGTCACTGTGCTATGCTGCCTAATGTATGACTTAATTTTGGCACTCCTTGACTAGAAGTGGATTATCATTGTTTAATGCAATTCTCCTCTCACAGAAATATAGATTAAGATGATGGCCTGTCATTTTCTACCTCCTCCTTGCTACCACTTTTGTGAAGTGGGGCTACATCTGCTCTTCTCCAGTCCTCTGGGTCCATGCTATTCCCCAGTGAACTGTTAAGTCTGTCAAGGGTGCAGTTAGCACCTCCCTGAGTTCCTTCAGCACTCCTGGATGCAGCCTGTCTGGCCCCACAGCTGTGTCCACCCTCAGATTAGCGACTGCTTTCCTGACCTTCTCCTCAGAAAAATGACCGATGTCCACTTCACTCTCCTCCAAGCTCTTTGTGCTTATTTATGGTCCCCCACAACTGTGAACACTGAGCAGAAGTACTGTATTTGTTTCAGATAGTGCCTTTGCCTTTTCTTGTATAGCCCTCTGCCTTCTTTATCAGTTTATCAGTCATGCAATCTCTTTCTTGGTCTTCCTTTTCTCACTGATATACCTGAAAAAATGCATTTTCCCCCTTTGATACTGTCTGGGCTGTTCTTTTCTCAGCATGTACTTTTATGCTCCTTGCTGCCTTGCCTGCCTCCCTCTGTTCCCCAGATCCACTCCTCTGTCCCTCCCTCTCTCTGAGTCACCTTATACCTTTTGAATGCCATTACCTTTTCTGCCACTTCCCTCGAGAACCACAATGGTCTCCTCCTTCTGCCTTTGCTTATTTGCCTGATGTACACGTTTGTAGCCCTGACTATGTTCTCTTTTATTCTAGCCCATTTTCCCTCCACCCACCCCTCAACATCTCCCCCCCCCCCCGGCCAGGTTATCTCAGAATCATTCCCCCATCTTTGTAAAGTCAGCCCTTCTGAATTCCAGGACCCTTGCCCTTGTGTGGCTGGATTTCACTGTTATTCTCATTAAACCATACTTTCTGATGGTCACTGGTCGCAGATGACTTCCCACTCTGACACCTGCCACACTGTCCCCGTTTGTAAGTACCAGATCCAGTATTGTCCCACCCCAAGTGGGTTCACTGAACAGCTGCCTGAGGAATGCCACCTGCAGGGTATCCAAGATGTCTCTGCTGCTGACTGATGTTGCATCAGGTAGGCTTCACTCTACATCTGGCAGATTGAAGTTCCCCATCAGCACCACCTCCTCCTTTTTGGCCATTTTGCCTATGTCTTCCAACATCTCTTTGTCTATGTCCTCTCCCTGTGTCAGAGGCCTGTATACCACTCCCATGCGAATGGTGGCTCCATTTTCATACTCGAGATTGACCCACAATACCGCGACCCCCTGTCCTCCCTGTACCTCCATTATTTTTATGTTTTCCTTAACATAAAGCACCACTCCCCATCTTTCCTTCCTACCCTGTCCCTTCTAAACTTTGTGTAGCCAGGTATGACCATTTCTCAGTCATGGTTGTTTGTGCACTGTGTTTCGGTGATGGTCACAATATCCTGGCCTGTCTCAGCCATGGTGGCTTCCAGGTCTGGTATCTTATTTCCCAGACTTCTAGCATTGGCACACATGGCTGTCCGGATTTTGTTAGACCTGCTGTTGTCCCTACTCATGTTGTCTAGTTCCCCCTTCTTCTCTCTTGCATACTGCTGGCTTCTATTCCCCTCTTCCTCCCATGCTGGTCCTTTGCACCCTTGTTTGTCCTTGATTTTGCTGGGAATCTAAGGGAAAATTAGTAGAGGATTCCTAGTTGAGTTTGGGTTGGGGTGATGAGTGTCATGAAAATGATCATCAAATTTATAAATAAAAGAAAAAAAGGAAGCTGAATTTTCTAGGTCCCTCAGCAATAGTATGTTGCAGTTCACAAACAGCATGCCTAAGCCCGATCTTTAACACCACTCACAAAACCACATTTAAATGACACAAGGTAGTGAAGAGGCTACAGTGCTATAGATAGTCTTACAGTGCTGTCATGGGCAGTGGTGGCCTTAAGATCATGTTTTTCACTTTGCAGGCAACTGTACATGTCATGGAGCTATAGACATACAATACTACGCCCACCATCATGTACTTTTGCCTGCAAAGTAAACAAATTGTATCAGAGGGGCACTGCAAACTCAACCGTTATAAGCCTATCTATAGCACTGCATTCCCCCCATGTGGTTTTGTGGGTAGGGCTACATCAGGAAGTAAGACTGCAGTTGCAGTAAGCTGAGTAAGGTAAGAAAGGTGGCAATCCTGTATGCTGAGAGTAGCCTTTGCACATACAGTGATGTCCTGATTATCCACCAAATGTTGTTTGTACAAAATGTTAGCTATTCTATTGCTCCTTATTATACTGCACCCTAGATTATCCGCACAATTTTGCTTGTATGAAAATGGGCAGATAATCGAGGGCACACTGTAGATTATCAGATAGAAATCAAACACTGTGACATTTAGCGTAAAGGGAGAGGAGAGAATGGTGTTGCACTGTTGCTAATATGATTTTGAGAGAGAGTAAGAGAAGGGTAGGAATGTTGATTTGTACAGTATACTGTTGCCTGTAGCTGTTTACAAGCAAACTGTTCCTAATGTGGGATACAGTTTATATGTAAACGGATTCCCAAGGTGCCTTAGAGTCTGTAAGAGGGTCCCTTCACAGTGAAGGGGCAAGGTCACGGCAAGGGGGGGAGCCCAGATTTCTCTTGGACCTAGGGCCCCAGGCTGCCATAATGTGTCTCTGAGTATGTGTACACACACACACACACACACACACACACACACACACACACACACACACACACACACAATCTTGCATCCTTAGATGCAAATTCCTTTAATATTATTGATTTCTTAGTTATAACAATAAATGTAAACTGTTTAGAAAGTGTCAGACCTTTAACCATGTGCCTAATCAGTTAACCTTTGTCCTATCCTCATTTGATCCTCATAAAAAGCAGGTGTTGAACAGACATGAGGAAATTGTAGTACCCACACATGTAAAAATTAAGTAACCTACACGCATCACAGCAGGCACATATGTGAACGTAATCATTACGCTACATTTAAATGTTGCTGAAACAAATGGGCAAAACTGAACTCATCTCAGCAATTGCAAAAGACAAATACCAAAGAGAAAGGGCAAATACTCCTAGTATCAAGGTGTCTCGAGTTTAGTCCAAAAAGTTCCTGGTACATTTGTAAGAGAAAAAGTTGATGATCATCTGTTTTTATTTCTCAGTTTTTAACTATAAAAGAACAGGAGCCAGTAATGGGCAAACGTAGAGCGTAAATGTTTACTGTGCGCTTGTCCTTGCCCATGACCCTGAGGATGCTGTATGTAGTCAGATAGTACACTGACTGTATCCGACTGAATATAAGGCCATGTTGGGGCAGTGCAAAGTCGAGTAGTGCTGCCCTGACATGGATCTGGGCTGTATGCAAGGCATTAAGGGCCATATGCATTCCTTTTATGTGCTTATTTGCAAGGGAAGTAGCAGCAGGTTTGCACCTCTCCTGTGGTCTTCCGCCATGCCAGGCATGGTGATGAGCATACCCCCACACCCTGCACAACTGTCCCTGCAATGTAAATGTTCTCCCTGGTGTCCAGTGGCACTCCCCCACCCTCCATTTATCCAGTCCCATTACATACATGTATATCGTGGTGTCTAGTGACACCCCCACCTCTGACCATGTGGCCTCATAGGTATATAGATGTCCCTGGTGTCTAGTGGCACCCTTCACCCTCCAATCACCTGTCTTTGTCATGGTATCCCTGGTGTCCAGTGGTACCCCCAACCCACCAAGCTACTGTTCTGGTGTCACTCAGCTCCCTAGTGGCTAGCAGGCCCCCCTGCTCTGCTGGCACAGATCTCACCACCCCTTTACCCCCCCATACCTACAGGTCTGGTGCTGCATGTAGATTCCAATACAGTGACTGGCACAGTTCTCCTCTCATCATCTCAGCTGGCCATCATATGGAATGACAGTTTATGTGTGTACACACAGCAGACTGATACTCTGTCAGTAAGTAGATCGCACCACTTTCTGAACAACACATGCCAGTGCCTTAACATAATAAGACTAATTATAGTTGCTGGTATACAATGTGCTTATGTTCTCCAAGTCTTTAAGTGTATCATTTTGATTGATATTTTAGTAAGTGTAGGGAAATAGTTTGCAGGGGATTCTCTGGGATCCCTAACAATTGATTCTTAGTGCGCATGCATGTTTTTTGGCACTCTTTCTAGTAGCTGTTGGTACATATTTAGTATTGTAAGAGGCATACAGGGTAGCTGACCACTGCTTGCAGTAAAGCAGGGCTTTTGCATGTCCCTGGTGTTACAGCTCTCAGAGCTTCCTTCACTATTATTGTACATGTGGCATTGAATGTGAGGAGCCACTACAAGACTACAATACTGATGGGTCGGTACCTGCTGGGATGTTATTTGTGTTTAACAACAACAACTACATCTATCAGACTGCCATTTCCCCTGCGGGCCCTAGGAAAAACTGTTGTGTACCACACATTATACTATCAGGTAGGCAATTTTCCAGACCAGCTTGTGTAGCAGATTTGGAAGCTCCAAGGGTTGCACCAGGATTACGCAAAAACTCCACTTCAATGCAAGCCCGGTCAGCTATCCTGTCTTCCTCTTACAATATGAAGTAAACACCAACAGCTACTAGACTATGCACCAATAAACATTGACTTGCATAAAGCATCATTTGTTAGGGATCAAGGAGAATCCCTCACAGACTGTGTTGCACTGCCTTTACTAAAATATTACTCAAAACAACACATTTAAAGACTCTGAGGCAAGCACATTATACACCAGCAACTATAATTAGCATTATTATGTCAATGCACTGCTGTGTGTTGTTCAGAAAGTAGTGTGATCTACTTGCTGACAGAGTATCAGTCTGCTGTGCGTACACACGAACCCTGTCATTCCATATGGCTGCCAGCCAAGGAGGTGAGTGGAGGGCTATGCCAGTCACTGTATCGGACACTCCATATGGCACCAGCAAGCAGGTGGGGGGTGGAAGGGTGTTGTGCTCAATGTGGGGGGGCCACTACCCACCGGGGAGCTGAGTGACACCAGAATGGGTGTTCAGTGGGTGGGGAATACCACTGGACATCAAGGGCACCATGAAATGTATGGCAACAGGAGATTGGAGGGTGAGGGGGTGCCACCAGACACTAGGGACATCTAGATCCTAATGGCAGTGGGTGACTGGAGGGGGGGTGCCACTAACCACCAGGGCATCTCTTGTTTTTCCCAGTCAGGGTTTGGGAGGTGGGGGGCAGGCAGTTGCAGTACTGCTGCACACCACCAGGGCCTTGTGCCCCATTAAGTCAGGGTTTGCAAAGCCAGTAACTTGCCCCCATGCAGATGGCATTTACTGCCTATGCAAACCTCTTAATTTCCTGCTGTACCCATATGCAGGGGAGGACCCCCTCATTTGCATGGGAGCAGCGGTAAATTACTGCTTAGGTGCTAATGGGGTTTGCCTGCATTGTGGGGGTGTCAAAATATAGACCCCACCCACAAAGCGGGCATAAAACCCAGTTAGCATGAACAAGTACCCCTTAGCATCAGGGCTAAGTTTTTAATATCTGGCCCCTGGTCATTACTCCTCAGTGAGAATCACTTTTGCTGGGCAGAGACCTCTCTCCTTTATTTAAAAGAAAAAATGGTTCAAAAACTGTAAGTCATGCAATGAATGGTTCAAAAACTGTAAGTCATTGAACAAAGCCTTAAAAGATCCAGGATTGTTGCACCATCCCTTTTTATTGTGTCCTCTTGTATGCACTTTTCATTATCACCCTGTCATTCCACTAAAACTTGTTTTCAATTAAAAAATGACCATGAAACAAACAAAATGTTTCCCTCTCAGACTTGGTGCAAACTGTAACTTTTTTTAAAGTTGCTGTCTTGAAACTGCAGGGGAGCTCATCTTAAAGTCCTGGTATCCCCACTAATGCAGCACTTAATTGGGAACAAACTTTGGAGAGGTCAAGCACAACAGCCAGGGGAAAGGAGGAAGGGATGGTTTTAGAGAAGGGAATGGGAAATTGTTTAACCAGGAAAGGCACACTAAGCCAGAGCTTGTTTCCAGGTGCGACCTGTGTTGGGGTCAAGGCAGGATCTAAACCTGATGGCAAAACATGACACAGGGACAGATGTTGCAGAACAAAAGGTTTATTACCCAATACATATAAAAAGGACAGCTTACCATAGCTGGGAGTCTGGAACCTCTGAACACCCGGTGTCATTACAGGAAAACTCAGTGAAAAACAGTATTAAACAAAGTTACATAATCAGAGATAGCAAGGTCCGTTACCTGGTATCGTGCTCATCTGCATAGCAGAAAAGCTAAACAAAGCATTTCTATTGCAGGGTAAGGTGGGCAGCTCGCACCCAAGGCAGTTCTATTTTTCACATACACAGTGATAAGCAGGTATGCTGACTAACACTACTTTTGGTTATAATGGACTGATTCATAGAATTCATAGAATATGCTGATCATAGCATTATGGCTAATAACTGTCGGTGGTGTGCTAAGACCATAAATACTGTATAACACTGTTCTGGAGGATGTGGTGTTGTCCCATCTGCAGGCACTTCTCTGGGCTGAGGGAGGAGGTTGCTCTTCTCCAGGCTGAGTTGGCCAGGATTCAGGGGTCCTCCTTTCTCACCCAGGGACCACCAGAGCCATCACCGCTGCCACAGAGGTTGCCAAGATAGAGAAGCAGTTGGACCACAGTGGGCTCAGGGAGGGTGAGGGTGGTGGAAGAGAGGTGCATCCCTCCAGTTGTACCTCTCCACAAGTCATATGCTGTTCTGGCAGCATGTAGTTCCTCTATGGAGGCACCCACTGTGGAGACCTAGGAGGATGCTGGGAACCTCCACAAAGGAGACCCACAGGAGGGTGGCATGGGACCCCACAGGGGAAAGAAACAACTCCTGGTGGGGGACTCTATTGTTATGAGGGTAGAACTGGGGAAGGGAGGGGAGAGGGAGGTAAGGTGCCTGCCTGGTGCCATAGCTTGGAGGGACAGGGAGCAAATCCTCAGGATTGCAGGAGCAACTGCACAGGGGAGGGAGCTGGATGTCATTGTCCACCTAGGGACAGATGACCTGGCTGGGAAAGGGATCAGAGCAGTACAGGAGGAGTTTGTGGAGTTGGGGAGGGGTCTTAGACAAGTAGCATGCACGGTAACCTTCTCAGAGGTGCTAGCTGTCTATGGTGTGGGTGAGGCTAGGGTGCTCCACACCATGGGATTCAATCAATGGTTGAAAAACTGGTGCAGAGCTCAGGGTTTTAGTTTCATTGGGGATTGAGGGTCCACCTGGAGGGATGCAGGCCTATACTGGCATGATGGTCTTCATCTATCCAGAAAGGGAACCAGGATCCTAGGTGATAGGTTTAAATGCTTCTTTGGCAAGCATTTAAACTAGCCATCTCAGGGGGAGGAAATGGACAAGGAAATGATAGAAGGCATGCTTAGGATGGCAGAGAAAGGGGAGATATTGCTGAAGGGGGACTTGAATATGCCAGGTGTTAACTGGAGCACCTTTGATGCAGCCACATCCAAGAGCAGGGCCATTCTCGATGCCCTACAAAGGGCATGCCTCAGACAGCTAATGTTGAAACCCACTCGGGAGGGAGAAATCTTAGACCTGGTACTCTCAAATGGGGATGGAGAGAGGATCTCAGATCTAGAAGTGGGTAGCCATCTGGGAACAAGTGACTATCAAACAGTGTGGTTCATGATAAACTCAGCTGTAGAGTCAAACCATACAAAAGTGAAGGGACTGGACTTCAGGAGAGCTGATTTTGTCAAAAAGGGAGAGTGTCTCAGAAAAGCACTAATAAACAGGCAAGAAGGAGGGTGCAGCAACAATAGGGAAACATTAAAAACTGCCATCACAGAGGCAGCAAGCCTTTGTGTGAAGCAAATAAACAAATTAAAATGAAAGAAAAAAAACACTATGGTTCTCAAAAGAGGTGGCGGGGAAGGTTAGGGAGAAAAATATAGCATTCAGGAAGTATAAGGAAACAAAGAAGAAGCAGGACAGAGAACTGTACCAGTTAAAGCAGAAGGAAGCGTGGAAAGCAGTCAGAATAGCAAAGGTCCAAACTGAGGAAAAAATAGCTAACTCGGTTAAGAAGGGGGATAAAACCTTTTATAGGTACATTAGGGAGTGGAGAAAGACAAAGGGAGGGATACTGAGGCTGAATAAAGAGGAGGGTGGGTGGGCTGAGAGGGACAGTGAAAAAGTAGGGATACTGAACAAATACTTCTGGTTAGTATTCACAAAAGAAGAGGAGAGGAAGGGACCTGATCCAGTCAACAGGAGCACTCTGGATAGGGGGGTCAATATCAGTCCTTTCACAGAAGAAAGGGTTCTGAAAGAACTCCTAAAACTGAAGGTGGACAAAGCAATGGGGCCTGATGGGTTCACCCCAGAATCCTAAAAGAACTAAGGGTAGAACTAGTACAGCACTGACTACCCTTTTTAACAAATCATGGGAGGATGGTGTGGGGTACCTGAGGATTGGAGGAGAGCGGATGTGATTCCCCTTCACAAAAGTGGGCGCAAGACAGAGGCAGGAAACTATAGACCTGTCAGTTTGATCTCAGTGGTAGGGAAAATGATGGAATCACTTCTGAAGGAAAGAATTGTTGAGTACCTAGAGGCCAGTGGGGCACAGGACCCAAGGCAGCATGGATTCACAGTGGGAAGATCATGTCAGACACATCTAATCAATTTCTTTGACTGGGTGACCAAAGTAGTAGACCAGGGAGGGGCTGTGTATATGGCCTACCTAGACTTTAGCAAGACATTTGACACAGTCCCACACAAAAGATTAATAAACAAATTAGCCAGCCTGGGAGTGGGTCCCAGGGTGGTTGCCTGGGCAAAACAGTGGCTGGACAACAGGACACAGAGAGTAATAGTAAACGGAGTCTACAGTGAAGAAAGGGGGGTTACTAGTAGAGAACCATAGGGTTCAGTACTGGGACCAGTCCTTTTTAATGTCTTTATAAGTGATGTTGCAGAGGGACTTTAAGGAAAAGTATGTCTCTTTGCAGACAACACAAAAATCTGCAACAGGGTTTGCACAAGGTGGGGTAGAAAGGATGAGAAGGGACTTGGCAAGGTTGGAGGAATGGTCAAATGTATGGCAGCTTAGATTCAACACAAAAAAAGTGCAAAGTAATGCACCTCAGAAACAAAAACCCAGGGGAAGAGTACACAATGGGGGGATGAGATACTGACAACAACAAAAATGGAAAGGGACCTAGAGATAGTTGTATCAGATGACCTAAAGGTGGGCAAGCAATGTGAGAAGACAGTAAGGAGGGTTGGGGGATACTGGGATGCATAGGGAGAGGCATCACCAGTAGAAAACAGGAAGTTGTTATCCCTCTGTACAGACAGTTGGTGAGACCCCATCTGGAGTTCTGTGTGCAATTCTGGAGACCCCATCTCCACAAAGACATAGGCAGGGTGGAGGCTGTACAGAGGAGGGCAACCAAAATGGTGCAGGGTCTGCACCAGAAGACATACAAAGAGAGACTAAATGAACTTAATGTGTATACCCTCAAGGAAAGGAGGGAGAGGGGTGACATGATAGAAACTTTCAAGTACCTCAAGGGAATCAACAAAGTCCAAGAGAGTAGCATCTTTCAGAAAAAGAAATGTGCAAGAACAAGGGGGTACAATTTGAAGATAGAGGGGGATGGCTCAGAGGTAATGTGAGGAAATAGTCTTTCACAGAGGGTTGTAGATGCATGGAACAGCCTTCCTGAGGAGGTCGTGGAGTCAAAAACAGTGGGGAAATTCAAGAATGCAAGGGACAAACATAAGGCAATTTTAGTGGGGGGGGTAGGAGGAAGTAAGATGTTGGTTAACTAAGTTCTGCAGCTTATCCATTAGGTAGGGAAATGGGCAGACTAGGTGGGCAAAGTGGTCCTTATCTGCCATCAAACTCTATGTCTCTATGTTTCTATGTTTCTATAATATATTATAGCAAGCATATCCCTTATACTGTTAGATGGTGGTCCACATTAGGGACTGTAGGTCAGTCAGGTCTACATATACCCCACCGTTGCCTGAATTAAGAGGCAACACAACAAGGGTAAGCAAGTTGGTAAAAGTCTCAGTTACAGTCCAGCTGAATGAACAGTGTAAAGAAACTTTAGTTGTGCACGATGTTGTTTGAGCATGCGTCTTAAACTTCATAGGGTAACAATCATAAAAAATGTCAAGAAAACTTGATTAATAACAAAACCTTTAAAAGTAATTTCCAACCAAGTGTTGGAGAGAGCAGTACTTAAATCACCTTATGAAATAAGTCATTCAAAGAATCACCTGCTTTGGAAATGTTGTTACTAATATGAATAAGATGTGTATCTTTTTGTTCTAACAAGGCACAAAGATTCAGGGTGAGAGGGTCAATATGCACATTAAACACTGGTAGGTACTATGCACTAGCATCCAGTTAGGGTCACTATCTATGTAATCCGGTTCCAGGGTAGGAACAGGGGTGATAACCATATGGCCAATGACAGTGCACTGCTGAGGTACAATAAAAGTTGGGCATAGTGATGTTACACACCAAAGGTCCATTGGAGAAGGTCTTGTAGTTGGTCACAACACAATATTGTCCATCAGAGTTGTAGGAAACATGAACTTGAGGAAATGGCCACCTGGTGTGCCGGACAGGGCAGGTGAAGGAGACATTCATCATGCTGCTGGTGAGTCATCAGACTTGTAACTTGTTCTCGAACTTCTTCACTTGAGGCAAAAGTGACATTTGGCTTGTCAAAGGGAGATGTGACATTAACAGTTTCATTGGCAAAGAGGTCATTATTAAATGTATATGATCAGTCCATAGAGATCAGAGAGTAACCACAGACAGGCTAAAGACATCACATCTGCACAAATAATGGTAACCCCTTTTGGCACAGCAGTCAGTATGTGGGGCAATCCAGACATCCAGTTGAGGATGAAAAACCAGCAAAGGAGGCAAGTCAATCTGTTCTCTATAGATTTTGCTCTTTAGATGGCTCACAGAGTAGATGTTCACCAGTGTGACAGAGTCGAATAGGACCCTGTGTCAGTTGTTATAAAATGTTTAAATGCAGGGCTGTTCTGTTCTTTCCTTTCCTTTCCTGCTTCTTCTCTGTCTAGTTGCACAACCACATTTTCTCATGAGTCCTAGGATTTAATCACTCCGACAGTCTCACAGTTCTTTGCCTCTCACTGTCTCTCAGTCTTCCCTTGCTGTTTCTGTATTTTCCTCCCTTGCATATCTGCTGGTATAAAAATATATGCAAATCATTATGTGGAAATGTAATTGATATTGGGATCCCTTTGTTTAGAAATTATATAGTGTTAATTTTTGAAATGTATATAACTATAGTTTAAGATGATTGCAGAAAGCTCTTGGAAAATCAAGAGGTTACCTTAGTGCAATTTTTAATTTGCGGAATTTTGCGGAAGAGCTGTGAAAATGGGGCCTCAGCTCTGGGACACTGTGTTCTTGCAGCACCTGCCTGAAATTTCCAAGAACACTTTGGAAGAAACAAGATGCTTGTTAAGAATGGGGGTTGGAAGGACTTATAAGAGAGCTGAGCTGTATTTGCATGTTAGATGAACACAGAGATTGAAGAAAAACTCTGACTATTTCTGTTTATTTGGTCTTTGTAAATAGTTATACTAAACAATATCATTTTTTATGTTACTGCTAGTAGAAATAAATGCTCTTATGAATTTTACAACTGCTCTTGGTTTTTCCTATGCTTCCTGACCTGTGCCTCGATGACAGATGGTATCAGCCTAAGTGGGATTTACACCATGCATACTCTAAGCTAGGAGTTTTGTGCATGGATACTGGACCTAGTACCAGGGAAGCATGAAGAAAGGTATGGATTCTGCAGCAGCAAGTGCAGGAGTGGTTACCAGGAAAATGGTAGCCCAACTAGCAGGGACAGAAGTCAAAGCTGAGATTATACAGCCAGCATAAGTTATGGAAGAAGAATAGGCAGTGACAGAACCTGAAAGCCTGATGGACTTTTTCAAATGGTGGACTATACAACAAAAAGAGACAGAGAAGCAGAGAGAAAAAGAGCTTCAACATTTAGAAGCACAGAGAAAAGAAGAGATGCAGTGACAAGAGCAGCGATGGGCTGATGCCTTGCAAGCTATCAAAGGTAGAGGATCGGACACAGATCCAGACAAGCAACAAAACACAAGTAACTTAAAAGCCATTAAACTTACAAAGTTGTGCCCCTCGGATGATATCGAGGCTTACCTGACAACTTTTGAAAGAGTTGCCACAGCCTGCCAAAGGCCAAAACAGCAATGGACAATTAGACTGGTGCCCTACCTGACAGAGAAAGCCCAACTTGCCTACAGCAATATGGACACTACACAGTCAGAAAACTATGACCTGGTGAAAAGCGAAATCCTGAAAAAGTATGACATCTCAGGAGAGACCTTCAGGCAGAGATTTTGATATCTGAAGTACAACTCAGTTGACAACCCTCCAGAAGCCTTTACCTGACTCAGGGAACTCCTGATAAAATGGCTTCAACCAGAGAGCAAAACAGTCCCACAGATCACCGACTCATTTGCAATGGAGCAATTCATCAACATCCTGCCTACAGATGTGCAGCTTTGGGTAAAAGAACACTGACCGACAGTGGGGAAAGGCTGTTTCTTTTGCTAAGGACTACCAAATGGTCAGACAGATGCCACAGCAGCAAGGTAACAGCCAAACACTGGTAAGACACTCTTTTTCCCATTTAAACTCCAAGCCTGCTAAGAACACTGGTGGGGGTAACAAATCTGTGCCCAGACATTATTTGCTATAACTGTAATAAGCCAGGTCATATTGCAAGAAATTGCCATAAGAAGAATGATACTGGAGCAGATTTGTCCTTGGCAAATTGGAATGAGTACTTAACAGATGTGAAGGTGGGTGATAAGACCGTAAAGAGACTCATTGATTCGGGAAACAGACAGGCACTAGTGCATGTTGAAATGCTGGAAAAACACTGTACAAAAGAACCAGGTACTGGTGTCATCTGCATCCACGGGGACACTCGATACTATCCCACCACCCAAGTTACTCTAACTATTAAGGGTGTGTCACACCAAATGAAAGTGGGGGTAGTACAACAGTTACCTATACCTGTGATTATTGGAAATTACTTTCCAGGATTTACTGAGTTAATCAAAGAGGGAGTAAATCCTGATGTTTCAGTAGCTGTTGTGACAAAAGCTCAGGCAAAGAAAATTTCAGATGGGGGGGACTCTTTTCCTTTCAGTGATTTTGATTCAGACTTGTTTGAGCACAGCTCCAAGATTTAGAAATCCAGGAAAGAAAGACAATGCCTGAAGAAACTGTGGCAATAAATGACTGATGGACATAAGGGGTTAACATATGAAAATGCTGAAACTAAATTGATTGTGATTTTCTTTCAGAACAAGCTAACAATGTTTCTCTTCAGGGTTATTTTAAGCAGCTGGGGGTGAAACCAAAACAGGGTGAACCAATGTTTAAAAAATGTAATGGGTTACTGTACAGAGTTTGGGTTAAACCTCAGACACAGAAACAGACAGAACAATTGGTTATACCACTGAGGAATAGAACAGAGTTGTTACAGGTAGCACATGATAGTCCTATGGCTGGTTACTTGGGGGGGATTGCACCCTTGCCAGATTGCTGTATAGATTTTACTGGCCTGCAATTCATGAAGATGTTCCTACCTATTGTAATTCCTGTGCCAATTGTCAGAAAGTAGCCCCAGTCACTAGAAATGGCATAGTGCCCCTGGTGCCCCTACCCTTGATGTGCCTTTTGAGAGAATTGCAATGGATATGGTTAGTCCTTTAGACAAAAGTAAAAAGGGTAATAGATTTATCCTGGTAGTATGTGACTATGTTACTCAATACCCAGAGGCTGTTCCAATGCATACTGTTACAGCTCCAAAAGTGGCAGCAGAGCTTGCAAAACTTTTCAGCAGAATGGGCATACCTAAAGAGATTATTACTGATCAGGGTGGTAATTTTGGTGCTGCATTACTTAAGGACCTGAACAGACTACTAGGTATCACTGCCATAAGAACCTCCAACTATCATCCTCAGACAGATGGCCTTGTTGAGCATTTTAACCAAACCCTAAAACACATGTTAAAAAGGTTTGTAAAAGGGGAAGGGAGAGACTGGGACCAATACTTGCCTTACCTACTTTTTGCTTACAGAGAAGTGCCATAGGCATCAATAGGTTTTTCGCCATTTGAAATACTGTATGGTAGGCAGCCAAGAGGGCCACTGGATGTGATAAAAGAAACGTGGAAAGATAACTCCACTCAGAAACAATCTATATCTTCTTATATGTATGCCCAAAGAAAGAAGTTGGCAAAATATGTTAAAATTGCCCATAGCAATCAGGAAGAGGCCGGAAACCAGCAGAAGGTATATTATGATCATGGGGTAAAAGAAAATGTTTTTGAGCTAGGTGAAAAGGTTTTGCTACTATTACCCACAACAGAAAATAAACTGTCAATAAAGTGGCAAGGACCTTTTAGAGTGCTTAGACATACTGGCACCATTAACTATGAGATTGAGACCCCTGACAAGAAAAATCCTACTAAGATATACCATGTTAACCTTCTCAAGAAATGGGTTGAAAAAATGCCAAAAGCTGTTTCGCTAGTTTTACCAGAAACTGATGAAGATATTAATGTAGCTTATGATAGACTGGAACAAACTGTAAATGCTGATGCTGTAAAGATGAATGTTACCTTAACCTCAGAATAAACTACAGACATTCATAATGTGCTAAAGACATTTAACAGTACTTTTACCACAGTACCAGGCTGAGCAAAAGGGGTCGAGCACGTAATAGTGCCAAGGAATGCTCGTCCTATTAGGCAAAAGACATACAGGTTACCAGAATGGTTAAGAGCTGATATGGTTAAAGAAATACAAAACATGAAAGAATTGGGTATCATACAGGAGTCGAGGAATACTTGGTCATCTCTAATGGTAATTGTAAACAAAAAAAGGGGGGGTATAAGACTATGCCTTGATTTTAGGAAACTTAATCAAGTGTCAGAATTTGACAGTTATCCTATGCCCAGAATAAATAATTTGGTGGACAGACTGGGGAGTGCAAAGTATATCAGTACCCTCGATCTCACAAGCGTTACTGGCAAATACCTTTAGCTAAAGTGTACAGAGAAAAAACTGCATTTGCCACTACTGTTGGATTCTATCAGTTCACCATCATGCCGTTTGGTTTACATGGTGTACCAGCTACATTCCAGCAGTAGATGGATGTAATTTTATCACCTCACACTGGGTTTTGTGCTGCATACTTGGATGATGTCATGGTGTACAGTCCAGACTGGAAAAGCCACCTGGAACACCTACGAACAGTTATCCAAGCTATCAAAAATGCAGGTCTGACTATTAATCCTACCAAATGTGCATTGGGCATACAGCAAACCAGATATTTGGGCTATGTGTTGGGAAATGATGAAGTTAAGCCATAAATGTTTAAATAGAAGCTGTAGCTAACAGCTCTGTCCCTAAAACAAAGAAACATGTCAGGTCATTTTTAGGGCTGGCAGGTTATTATCAGGGATTTGTTCCCAACTTTGCTGAGTTAGCTACTCCCCTCACTGAACTCACAAAAAAAGTACCCAAATAATGTAAAATGGATCCCAGAGTGTGATGAAGCTTTTCAAGTCATTAAGGCTGCATTTTGTTCAGCCGCTATTTTAAGAAGCCCAGACTTTGAGAAACCATTCTTGTTACAAGCAGATGCATCAGAGGTAGGCCTAGGTGCAGTCCTGAGTCAAAATATAGATGGGAAAGAACATCCTATTTTGTACATAAGTAGGAAGTTGCATGACAGAGAGAACAGGTACTCCACCATTGAAAAGGAATGTTTAGCAGCAAAGTGGGCCATGGATGCCCTTAAGTTTTATTTGCTAGGAACTGACTTTGTACTTATAACAGATCACAGTCCTCTCTGTTGGCTTAACCAAATGAAAGATAACAATTCCAGAATCACAAGGTGGTACCTGGTACTACAGCCATTTAAATGCATGGTGATACACAAATCTGGTAAAGAGAATAGCAGTGCTGATTTTCTGTCAAGATATGGATCAGGAATTGAGGGGTCTGAAGGTTGAAAAACAAATGTATAAGTTTAAACTTTACTGTTTGCTGTACTGTTATGGAAAAAAGGATACTGTACATGTGCTTAACTTCTGAAAGTTAGAAGCAAATATTATTAGAGAATTAATATAACGTTTTGGAAACCTGTTTAATAAAACAGGTTCCTGCTTGAAGGGGATGTATGTGACAGGGTTGAATAGGACCCTGTCCCAGTTGTTATGAAGAGTTTAAATGCAGGAATCTGTTCTGTTCTTTCTTTTCCTGTCTCTTCTCTGTCTGGTTGTGCAACCAAATTTTTTCATGAGACCTAGGATTTGATCACCCCCCACAGTCTCGCAATTCTTTGCCTTTCACTGTCTCTCAGTCTTCCCTTGCTATTTCTGTGTTTTCCTCCCTTGTATATCTGCTGGCATAAAAATATATGCGAATCATTATGTGGAAATGTAATTCAAGTTCAAGTTTATTGCAGGAAAACTCCATTGAGCAAGCTCATTCACAAGGAGGTCCTGGAACATTAGCACTGACATGCGAAACACTACATACAAGGTATTATTACAATATAGGAAATAAATGCGAACAAGGTTCATCTCTGTCACCTCATGAATGGGTACAACTTATAATGCAGAATTCAGACAGTAACCTGAACTGGTTATAGCTAATGCAGTTAGGTGCAACCAGAGATAAGGTAAGAGACTGCGGAGGGTGAAAAGAGCATCAAAGGTCAGATATGGGTATGGAGTACAGAAAAATGTTCAAGGACAGATATAGTTAAGGGTTAAAGAAAAGTAGGAGGGAGTCAGGAGTAAGGGAGAAGAAGGGGGAAATAATGTAATTAGGCTATCAGAAGGAAAATGACAGAGTAAGTAAGAACTGGGTGTCTACACTATGACAAATTATTTTGATCAATTAAGCACCCAGTTGGGCCAAGCATGGGAAGACAGTACCCAATTGAATATCATATGGGAAAAAGGGGGGATTAGTGGCAGCTACAAATATCTTTTATTTTGAATGAGTCTAAAGCTTTGTAGAGAGTAATTGAGATCGTGCTGGTAAGTTTCAGTATGGGTTGGAGTTGGTTCCATGATGTGGAAAGGAAGAAAGAAACTGCTCACTGACCAAAGATAGTATGAGTTCATGGTATATCAAGTAGGAAAAAGTTTGATTTCCTAAGTGAATATGAACTGCTAGATAGGCAAATAAGAGACATCAGGTAATCTGGCAATTTAAGAAGAAGTAACTTGAGAGTCCAGATGCCGCATGGAACAAGCATCTGGTGACAAGTGAGGACCAGCCAACAGCTCCATACTGGATGCAGTGGTGGGTTCTTTAAGGGGAACTGGTGATGAACCTTAGGGCATGATGGTAGAGAACATCCAGCTTACTTAGACTAGAAGTTGCAGAAGAGGCATATATAAGAGCGCTATAATCTAGTAGAGGAAGAAATGTGGCCAACACAAGCCTGGTACGGACTGTAAGAGGAAATAGAGACCTATTTCTAAAAAAAAAAAATGGGATATTGGGATCCATTTGTTTAGCAATTATATAGTGTTAATTTTTTAAATGTATATAATTATAGTTTAAGATGATTGCAAAAATCTCTTGGAAAATCAAGAGGTTAACTTAGTGCAACTTTTAAGCCTTTTGTGGAAGAGCTGTGAAAATGGGGCCTCAGCTCTGGGACACTGTCTTCTTGCAGCACCTGCCTGAAATATACAAGAACACTTTGGAAGAAACAGGATGCCTGTTAAGAATGGGGATTGGAAGGACTTATAAGAGAGCTGATCTGCAATTGCATGTTAGATGGACACAGAAATTGAAGAAAAACTCTGACTTTTTCTGTTTATTTGGCCTTTGTAAATAGTTATATTGAACAATATTATTTTTTATGTTACTTCTAGTAGAAATAAATACTCTTGATGTGAAATTTACAACTGCTCTTGGTTTTTCCTATGCTTCCTGACCTGCGCCTCGATGACAACTAGCTTGTTGAAAACTGAAGAATACAGGTTGAAAAGTGGAAGGGACACTGTGAAGGTCACATACATAGTACCCCACAGAGTACATTGGTATGTATCATAGCAGGGTCCATGATTTGGATGTTTCATCACATAGCCCAAGTTCTGTGCAATGGGCAAAGAAAATGACACAATCCTATCCAAGCACTGGGTAGTGCATGAAAGGGTTCTACAATGGGGGCAATACCATTTAGCCATACGTCTGTCATGGATCAAATCCGGGATCTGCCCTGATTCCAGATCTTGGAAGAGATTGGTAACAGTAGTGAGAACAAAATTACCATAAGCTGAACAAATAATTTCCCTGCCTATGTGTTGCCCAGAGGCTTTTTCATTGTTTTGGAAGTTCAATTTGTTGAGTTTGTTTCGAGTCTCATTAAATAAAAGTGAAATATTGTGCTTGTTGTACACCGTGAAGCTTTCCTCTTGGGAAATACTATCTAGACCATGTAGCAATGGCTGCATCACATTCTGACCTAATGATCATTGAAATTTTTGGTTTGGCTCTGAATTTTAGCCAAATCAGCTCAGTTCCAGATTGACATTCCTGTGCTAAATAAATCTGTAACAGCACCTGTTGCACCTGTTATGTCAATAAATCCCATGTCCCACTTTGGTCGTTGTGGGCAGAACACCCCTCAGTGTTCCATAGTGTGGGGTCCAGCCACAGGGTCTTGTGCTCATGCTTGATATGCTGCCATTAAATCTAACAACATAACAATATGGCATTTGGAGACATTCATCAATGAACAGTGGCCAAACTTGGCCATGTTCCAATGGGTGAGGTTCAAAACAACAGGAACATGCATTAATTGAACATTAATAATGAGAGTCCCAGGAAATGAAGTTGCAGCCAGGCTACTGGATGGACCCAACTCTAGTTTTGGACATTGCAAAGAGTCGTCCTTTGCTTCTGGAAGTACTGTAAGGAAAAGAGCAGCAGTTGCAATGGAATGGTTAGAACAAAACTGGGGCATGGTGGTATTAGGGAATCTAGTGCAAAAGTCTGGAGTTATCATGGCTGTAAGGTTGTAGAGACCTGTATGTTGCTGATGGACTTGGCGTATGCACAAAGTTCCATTGGGACAAATATGGTGATTGGGCCAGCCTTGGAAAATTCCTTTGGAGAGGTAGGCCACTGGGATCTGTTGTCCATTTGAGTTATCAGTCTTCCATTCTATCTGTAGAGTGTATAGATCTGGAGATACCACCGTGACATTCAGGTAGGTGTCTTTTCCTTCACGAACAGTGACAGTTGTAGATGGAAGGTCAATGGCTACACCTTTGGTCGGGGTGGTGTGTGGTAGAAGGTCAATAGGGAAGTGGTTGATATCCAATGGGTTCCAAATGTGGAGAAGTGTTTGGTCTATCTCAGGTAATCATCTCTTGGGGACTTCTTGCGTGCTTGCCAGCACGTATGACAGCAGGTAGATGAGGAAATTCATCATTTTCTGAAAAAGAAGATGATAAAAAGGTAAACTTGCAGATCTCCTTCCCCTGGCCAGGGGAAGGAGCATTTAATCATCTTTGTACAGTTTCAGTTGCTTGGCATGGTACCATTTGTCAAGAGGTTTCTTGCAATCTGTGATCCACACTTGGTAGAGAGCAGGGCTCAATTTGTTGATGATGTCATAGGGGCCCACCCATTTGTTTGCAAACAGGTGGGTAGGGGTGGAGAACTTCAATACCATTACTTGGTCTCCTACTTGCCAATTGACTTCTTTGACTTTCTTGTCAAAGTACATTTTGGACTGCTGCTGGGCCTGGCCCAGATTCTGAGCAGCGAACAGATGGGTCTGTGTCAGATTGTTATTTTTTATTTTATTCTTTGTTAACCAGGTAAGGCCCACTAGGCACAAGTGCCTGTTTTCAGGGCAACCCGGGAGCTCTGGGCTGGTTAAGTGACTTGCTCAGAGTCACACAGTATGCAAGTGGAGGTTGTGGGAATCAAACCCCAGGTCTGCTGGATGTACCAAGCTCATTTACAGTACTCTAACCACTAGGCTATACTGCCAGCCAGTCTTTCAGCTGCGCTATATAAGTGTCTGCCGACACTCTGTCTGTGGCAGGGGCATTCAGATCAATCCACAGATGTTCAGGTAGTCTCATTTGCATGCTGGTCATCACCTCGAAAGCTGTGCACTGGGTTGCTGCAGCTGGGGTAGCTCTGTTTGCCATTAGGAGTAAGGGCAACACAGTGTCCCAATCTTTAGCATTTTGGTTTGCAAACTTACACAACATGAGCTTAATCTGTCTATTAGCTCTCTCTACCTGTTCTGATGACTAAGGATGGTATGCAATGTGAAACTTCTGATTAACTCCCAATAACTGCAAACATTCTTGC
This sequence comes from Neoceratodus forsteri, assembly GCA_016271365.2. Lineage (NCBI taxonomy): Eukaryota > Metazoa > Chordata > Ceratodontiformes > Ceratodontidae > Neoceratodus > Neoceratodus forsteri. The sequence continues at coordinate 806,715,944 of CM057451.1, read as the reverse complement.
ATCAACTCACCTGTGAAACTGGATCCTTGGTCAGAATCTACCTTGAGAGGTGTGTCCCACCTGATGAATACCTGATCTACCAGAATTTTGGCAGTGGCTTTCGCTGTGTTTGCTCAACATGGGAAGGCTTCTACCCATTTTGAGAAAAGGTCTGTAATCACAAGTGCATACATGTTATTCTTGCTGGTGACAGGCAAGGGTCCAATAAAATCAACTTGGATTGCGTTCCATGGATTGTCTCTGGGGTAGCAATTTGTCATTTTTCTTGCCAGGAACTGGGTTGTTCTGAGCACAAGTGATGCAATTGTCCACAATGTTGGATTTCTGCTGTTATGCCAGGCCACCAGCCTGCAGTTTTCAATCTCTGCAAAGTTTTATTTACCCCTTAGTGTCCATCTGTGTGGGTATCATGGACCTGATGAATAAACTCAGGTTGAAGTATTTTGGGAATAACCCAAAGTTTCTAATCGCCAGAGTGGTACAGGACCAGTTTCTGGTCCGCAGAGAGATGACGGTTGTCTGAATGTCTTTTGAATGGGTTATTCAAAGACATCTCTTTCTCTGTGTCCTTGGAGAGGTAATCATATACCTCCTTTGTTTCTGGATCTGTCATTTGTACTGCGTTGAGATCCAGGGGGACCACTTTGGTCTTCTTATTCGCAGCCACTAGATGTGGCCTGGTAGGGGGTTGCAGAGTCCATATGCCCCCCCCCCCCGAGCACCATCTTTGGCTACGGTGTCTGCTCGATCGTTGTACTCATGGAAGGGTTTGGCCTTGGAATGGGACTTAACTTTGTGGATGTACAGCCTGTGAAGGAATTGCTCAGCAAGGCTGACAATGTGGATGAAGAGGTCCCTGTATTTGACAAGGGTGCCTTCCAGGGCTTCAGATAATGTTTTTTAGGTGGAAGTCAAATACTTCTATGGGTTGAAATTGGGAAGTCATTTCAGTTTTACTGGAGTCAAAATACTCCAGCTGTCAATTTTGTGGAAGTCAAAATAATTCCAGTCACCAAATTTTGCCAGTCCAAATGCTTCAAATTATCTAGTTTTCGAAGTCAGCTCATTGGCCTTCTGAATACCTTACTGTAATCCATTTTATATCCACATAAATATATTTCTTAATGTTAGGAAAGGAAAATGTAAGTACACATAGTTATCATTTTCTGACAATATGTGTTTTATTCATGAACTGTTGTTCTTGTATAATTGCAGACAGTGCCATGTCATTAAATAACTTCATCGCTATGCATAGTAATAGACAGTAGTGCACAGTATGATATCATCTAGTATGTTAAGTTGCTTGCAGATAGATGCCTTCTGCTAGCACTATGCTAGGCTGCTGCCACCTACATTATGATTCATAGTGTGGTAATCAGTGATTGATTACATAGAGAATAAAGTATGGGGTGGTATGTGTAACGAGAAGTTTACACACACCCAAGGGGTTAGATGCTACATAAACCCAGAGAGCAAAACTTGAGGGGTTTGTGTAATCATCTAACCCCGAGGGTGTGTATAAATTTTGAGTTTACACACACTACCCCATATTATATTTTAATATAATTGCTGGGTTTCCATTTTTCCCCACAGCAATTATATAAAATAGCAGAGGTTCTGGCCGGGGACCACACTCTGCTTTTATTTTTTTGTCGGTTGATGGTGCCAGATTTAAAAAGTGATCCATGGTGTTTATTTGCATCTGAAAATGTTGAATGTGACCAGAATTGTTTGAAAAAATAGATACATATAACTTACCACCGAGTTACTGTGGCGAACGGCAGTTTACTTTTTGGTAAGCAGGCAAGCAGCAGCTTTGGAAGTGACGAAGTCTGGTAGGCAAATGCGCAGAGTGGGGAAAACCGTGTGTGTGTTTGCCATTATAAATTCTCGTTTATAACAGCAAATTATGCCACGGTTTCCCTATGGGAAAAATAGGGAGCCAGTTATTATTACCTATTATTTATTTAGCTATAAAGTTAAATCTTTAGTAATTATCACCATTACAACTCATTTTCTGAAAAATGTGCTATTCTGCCGACTGCCGCTGTGCTGCATCATAAATAATCTACACCGCAGTGGCAATGCAAATAAATTGGCTAAAGAAATTATATCTTATTTTTGCATAAATATTTTTTTCTTACTTATAACACCATTTATTTCAGTTAGATTACAATTTATAATGTATCGTATTACAAAATGTTATCTCCACTTACAATCTGGAAATGGAACTCAGAATAATGGCCACCCGGCCACATATGGAAATTCCAATGGGATGAAAGGAAGTTTTGAGGTAAAACAAGGTAAAAACACCAGTAACAATCGGTACAAATGGTGTGTGGTTGTATATAATAAGCTGGGTAGGCTCGGGGTGGGTCAGAAGTTGATCAACTGGGTGGCAAACTGGTTGACAGGCAGAAAACAGAGAGTGGTGGTAAACGGCATACAGTCAGAAGAGATGCAAGTCACAAGTGGGGTACCTCAGGGATCAGTCCTGGGGCCAGTCTTCTTCAATATCTTCATCAGTGACATTGCAGATGGACTGGAGGGTAAGGTTTGTCTGTCTGCAGATGACACCAAGATCTGCAACAGAGTAGATGATCCAGATGGGGTGGGCAGAATGAGAAGAGATCTGGATAAACTAGTAAAATGGTCGGAAGAGTGGCAACTCGGGTTTAATGCAAAGAAGTTCAAGATCATGCACATAGGGAAAATCAACCCTGAAGCCACCTATAGGCTGGGAGGGGAGTTGCTGGCAGTCACAAGGGAAGAAAGAGACTTGGGCGTCACCATCACCGATGACCTGACCACTAAAGCAGTAGGTAAGGCTAGGGGGATGTTGGGGTGTATTAGTAGGGGTATCACAATTTGGAAGAGGGAGGTAATAATCCCTCATTACAAGACACTGGTTAGGCCCCATCTGGAGTACTGTGTGCAGTACTGGAGGCCTCACCTTCACAAGGACATTAACCAAATTGAGGCAGTCCAAAGAAGGGCAACCAAAATAGTGCAGGGACTGCATCAGAAAACATATGAGGACAGATAAATTGAACTCATTATGTATACCCTAGAGCAAAGGAGGGTAAGAGGCGATATGATCAGAACATTCAAACACCTTAAGGGCATTAACAAGGTGAAAGAGTCTAACATGTTTCAATATAAGAAAAATAGCAGGACAGGAGGACACAGCATGAGATTAGAGGGAGGCCGATTAAGGGGTAATGTGAGGAAGTTATTTTTCACAGAAAGGGCGGTGGATGCATGGAACGGCCTACCTCAGGAAGTGGTTATGAATAAAGTGCAGGGCTTCAAACAGGCATAGTAATAGGCATAAGGGAGCTATGCAGATGAGTATGAATAGATAGATCATTGACAGAGCAAAGGCTGATGGCACATTTATAAGGTAGAAAAAGAAATGGGGCAGACTGGATGGGCCTTGCGGTCCTTATCTGCCATCAACTTCTATGTTTCTATGTTTCTATGTTTCTATATAGAGCCTAGGATCTTCTTAAACTTAAGACAGAAGACCTTGACAACTGAATCTGCAATGGACTCCATAAACTTAAGACAGGAGTCCTTGCAATATCACATGGTATATACAGGCTAGAGCCACTGCTGGGATCTTTTTGGAAGGCTCTGCCAGTAGTTCAATGGGGATGGGGTTCCATTTCCTCTGCTTAGCGAGCTGAATTCACTCTTCGGCGGTGCAGCTGGTTGGCCTTTCTCCCCCCCCAATCCTCCTGTGGCTGTTTTTGTTTGTCCTGCTCTGCCCATTGTCTCTGCCTTTGGCACATTGCTTGCTTCATTTGCCCCTCCATCTCCCTGTGGTGCCTTGCTCCTCTCCTTTGCTCCCCTACCTTGCTCTGTCTTCCTCCGTTCTTTCCCTGGGCTTCTTCTTCTGCCAGCTGCACCATTCAGTGCCTCCATTCAGTGTTGTTGCATCATTCCTACTCGCAGCGTGCTACTACTCTGGCTCCCCATCTGGACCTGCCTGCATCATTCTTTCTGTGTGCATCCCATTCCTGAATTGGGGTCTGCTTGGCTGTGCTGGCCTGGACTCTGTGGCTTGCTGGGCTAAAGTTTCCTATTTCTGGATTTTGCTGGTATGCTGGGCTGCTGCTGCTCCTCCTGATACCTCCGCCTCCTGGGCGTCTCGGCTCTGCACCGTTCCTTCCTGGCTGGTTGCTGGCCTGCTGCCTCATCCTGTCTTTGGCTCCATGCCAGGCCACTATTTGCTCCATGCTGTGCTGGTGCTGCCTTCTCTGTTTTTTTTGTTGTTTTTTTTTGTGACGCTTGCCATCCACAGCTCCCCAATCCGTCTGCTGCTCGTTCATTCCTCCATCTTCTTGGCCTCTTGCCCAGAGCTTCAGCTGTGCTTGGGCCCTCTCTAGGACTTCTGCCCTCTACTTCCTTTTGGGGATCAGCCCCTCGATCAGCTAGACCCAGCAGCATAACCTGCTCACCACTGGCACCCGCATACAGGCTGCATCCTAGCCTACTGCATACCAGCATTTCTGAACCTGCTGAAGTTTCATGGAGAACTTGGGGGGACAAAGCACTTCAAGACCTACTACAGGCTCTTGTTTTGTACTGCTGAATGCCCTGGAGGATACACTGCCGTCCTGGGTACAATTTCCTCTTCAGCATTCCTACATGGAGGGACCTGTCTGTCTAGCATCCTTTGCACTGCCTAGCTTAACGTGTTCGCTGCTACTTCACTCCTGTTGCACCTAAGGATATCATTATCTGTTCTTGGTTAATGGATCTGCTCAGCCCTACCTAGTTGGCTGATCATGACAGGATTCTGCCATTACTGCTTCACCCTGCTCAGAAGCCTGGCTCTTTATCCGCTTTGCCCTGCAAAAAGGGGTCCTGGCTGCCTGCTCATTGCATTCTTTCTTCACCCGCAAGGAGCCTAGCTATCTGCTCAACATCTTCCTGCTTCACTCCAAAAAGGGGCCTGGAGGTTTATTTCCGTATTGCCTCAGAGCGGGGGCCTGGCTGTCTGCTCAATGCATTCTTGCTTCGCCCCACAAGGGGGCCTGGCTGCTTGCTCAGCCCATTCCTGCTTCGCTCCGCATGGGGCCTGGATACCTGCTTGGAGTGTTCCTGCTTCATCCTGCAAGGGGGCCTGGAGGTTTCTCTCCACTTCGCCCTGCAAACCAGAAGCCTATCTGCCTGCTCATCGCATTCCTGCTTCACCCAGAAAGGGTGCCTGGCTGCTTGCTTAACCCATCTTGCTTCGCCCTGTAAACTGGGCCTGGCTAACTGCTCAACATATTCCTGTTTTGCCCCACAAGGGGGCCTGGAGGTTTATCTCCGGTTCGCCCTGCAGGAGGCCTGGATGTACGTTCATTGCATTCCTGCCTTGCCCTGCAAAGGGGGCCTGGAGGATATCTCTGCTGAACTCACATGGGCCCTGTCCTTCTTCAGTTGGACTGTGTGCCACTGCAGCAATGGCGGACTGTGGGGGGTCCTGCCATCCTTTACTCTGACAGTGCTATACTATGGCAATGGCATACCACGTGGGGCCCTGCCATCCCAAACTTACTTAGTTCAAAAATACTCCAGTCACTAAAGGTGGACTTACCAGGGGTTTTCCCCATTACTTCGGAGCATATATTCTTATGGCGGTAGCTAAACCATGTGGGGGTCTAGCCATCCCAAATCCATCGAGCCTCAGGGCTTTCTCCTTGTTCAACAGCTTTCATCTTCACAAATGCAGACCCATGTTGAGGTCTCATCTTCCAGCAGCTGACCACCTGATACCTACTCAATTGCTCCAGCATTCGCTCACTGCTTACTCTGGGCCTCTAGGAATCCATGTTCCAGCTTGCCCATACAGACCTACCCTACTTCATGGTCAAGATTCTTCTACTGCAGTCCATTCCATGTCAGGTTCAGTTCCAATCTAGTATCTATTCTGCCCATCTTTATAGACTATTTCTGTATCTTTGGACATCTTAGAACAACCCTCACTTCTGACAGAGTACTCAATTGGAACCTACTATTGCACTGGAATTCCAGCATTAAGCAGGCTTATCATTCGCATAGACTCCTACCTCATCACCATTTTCCTGCTGGCATCACTGCCAAGCATTTCATCCTCTAGGATTTCTGTGCCCTCAATTATATTGTTTGTTGCCACTCATCTTCAACCATGCTGACTGTCCAAACAGTGTACATGAACCATATAAGGTGAATGCAGTGACGTCAAAAGTGTACCAACACCATTGGATCTGCCCATCATTACACTTGCCCCATCACTACCTAACCCCACAAGTTTACTCATGACAAATCCCAGGGCCTGACATCTGTTTACAGTTGCCTCAGTTAACTGGTGTGCTGAACCATTCTTTACCCTGATGTTGCCAGTTAGTTTTGTTTTCATCTCCTCTTCACTGACATATCGAATATACATCATTAGACTTACGGTTCCGGTTGCTAACTAATGGACACCTAACCCTCTTGGCTCTGTCTTGCCCATTCAACAATCGTGTGCCATCGATGGAGACAAACCGGCAACCTGTTAGGGAAACAAAGCATAAAGGATTACATGATGCCAAATAAACAAAAGAGTAAAGATGGCTCGGGGGGGAGACCCAGCATAAAGGTAAAATGAACCAGTCACAGGGATCGCAACAGCAGGCCATGCTTTGCAAGGACATCGCGACCCTCATAGCTCAAACTCCACCAACCCATGCTGCAGATGAAGAGGACTACACTATTATCTCTAAAACTCTATGCCACATGTTGCAACAGATGAATAAGACACTGACCAGACTTGAACAAAGATCTTCTGAAGACTGGCTGGTACTATCAGACCTGGCGGCAAAAACAACCAACCTCGAATCCACCCTTACAGAATACACCTCACTATGGACCTGCACAGCTCAGCCCTGCTTGACCTGCACAGAAGGGAAAGCAACTTACAACTACAGCTGGAGGACTTGGAAAATCACAACCGTAGAAATAATTTGCAGTTGTAAGGGTTGCCGGAGAGGGTACTGAAACTGGAAATATTGTCCAGTTCATGGATGGCTTTTTAAAAAAAATACTTAATTTACCTCAAGAGAAGGATCTTGGTATCACCAGGGCACATCGCTCATTAGTTCAGAAGCTGAAAGATCCGAAAGCGCGCCTGAGGTCCGTGGTGATGGCATTCATAGACTACCGCATTAAAGAAGACATCCTATGCAGAGCCTGGTCCTAGAAGCAAGTTCACTTTGGAGATGTGCATCTGTATTTTGACCAGGATTATGCCCCCCCAGATCATGGCACATCGCATTTCACGTCGCAATGCAAAAAGCATTTCAACTGGTTAAAATACTTAGGCTGGCAGGGCATCAGTTCCAATTGGAATACACTGTGAGAATTAAAATCCACACTAAGGAGGGCTGGCTGAAATTTCCAAAGTTGCAGTAGGTGAAAGACTGGGCCAGTAAGGTGGGTATCCAGGTCCCAGATGATGGCGCTGTACATAGCGTGAGAGCCTTGAGAAAAGGATTGTGGCAGTTCAGTGGAACCAAAGGCTCGAGGCAGCGGTGCTCGGGCACTGCTTCCTTTGAGTGGAACAGTGTAGCAGCAAAAGTGATACCCCAGAGCGAGCGTAGCGCTGAACCACAGGAGAATCAGCAGTGTGCAGAAGAGGCATGAGGAGCTAAGTGATTAACTCTGGGAATTAGACTGTGCCCTCTTAATTGGTGAAAGTAATTTCCTCCCTAAATTCAGTTCTTTCTGAGGGAGGGAAGGGGAGTGGGAAGGAAGGAAGATTCCTGCAGGTCAACATCATTGTCTGTTTGGACAGCATCAGGTTCCTTCTCCCCTACTGGGGGAAGTTTTCATAAATGTGATCTGCACAAACTCAACATAACTAAAAGGACTTACTACTGTTAATACTGATGTGGTGTTCATTTCCCTTTTATATGAAGTTGAATATGTTGTTTCATTTTATTCAGAGGATACAAAGGATGATTTACAACCTGGCTGAGGCACCCTCTTGGGTGTCCTGATGGTGGTTTTCAGCCGGGGGGGGGGTTATGACAGAATCAATGGCTGCATTGGACTGTGAGAGGGGTCCAAATAGATCTGGGGCCTGTGGGGGGGAGGCAGGGCTGACCCGGATGTCTCCTGCTGGTGGAGTGATGGTCCCTTCTGGGGTTATTACCGGAAGCAATACTTATTGGTGATATAGGGATGCCTAGGGGGACATAGAGGGGTTCCTCACAGGAAATAGGTGTTAAACTTTGCTTTCTGTGTCAGGTGGAGAGCCCTCATTGCCCCACGTGGAAAGGTGATTGGAGGGGTATAGGTAGCCTGAAGGAGCCCTGCTTACCCTCCTAGATTGACCTTACAGGCTTGCCTAAACTGTCTAGAATAAAAAGGGGGTATGGCTCTTCCTGAGGAAGCACTCTGTTTGCAGGTGTGCCCCTCTATTCAGTGTTCTCCCTGGAATCCATAACAAAACCTAAAGAAAACTCAGCTGCTTCAGGTGGCCTGGGGAATTAGGTGCTCCCTGATGGATTGGCAGCTGGGGCTCCCCAGATGGGCCCCTGCTGAGGCCTTTAGGGGTTAGGACTCATCTCTCATTCTCTATGACACATGGACAGTGGGGCTGTGGTCCCCAACAACATGGGTAGTGGGGAGGTTGAGGGTCTCCCATGCTCCCCCTTCCCCCATCCTCTCCCATGGTGGGAGGGGAGGGTGCCGGCGGGGGCCCTTGGACATTAAAAGTAGGTACTTTATTGGGCAGAGCGCTAAAGAAGCGTACCATTGCCACTCTATCTTGTAAAGCACCGACCTTACACCCACTGGGACTTACACTCGTATTGGGTGTGATTGCTCAGGAAGGAAGGGGATGCTCTCGTGGAACAAACCTCCTACCTTGCCTTGTAGAAGAATTCCTGAGGCTAGGACTTGGGTATACAGTAAATTGACCTTGAAGCACTTAGATGGCATTGTCTTGTTTTCAGGGGCCAAATGAAGGAAGACCAAGGGAGGGATAGTGAGGCTTAATAAAGGGAAGGGGGGTGGGCAGAGGGTGACTGTAAAAAGGCAGAGATACTAAACAAATATTTCTGCTCAGTATTTACAAATGAAGAGGGGGCGGTACCTAAAACAAACAGTAGAAACACTCTGGATCCAGAAGTTGATACCAGCCCATTTACAGAAGAAAGGGTTCTGAAAGAACTCTTAAAACTGAAGGTGGACAAAGCAATGGGGCCTGATGGGATTCATCCCAGAATTCTAAAAGAACTAAGGGTAGAACTAGTGACACCACTGACTACCAACATTAACAAATCATGGGAGGATGGGGTGGTACCCGAGGACTGGAGGAGGGCAGATGTGATTCCCCTTTACAAAAGTGGGAGCAGGGCAGAAGCAGGAAACTACAGACCTGTTAGTTTAATCTCAGTGATAGGGAAAATGATGGAATCACTTCTGAAGGAAAGAATTGTTGAGTATCTAGAGGCCAGAGGGGCACAGGACCCAAGGCAGCATGGATTCACAGCAGGAAGGTCATGCCAGATGAATCTGATAGATTTCTTTGACTGGGTGACCAAAGTAGTAGATCAGGAGGGGCCTGTGGACATGGACTACCTAGACTTTAGCAAGGCATTTGACACAGTCCCACACAAAGATTAATATACAAGTTAGCCAGCCTGGGAGTGGGTTCCAAGATGACAGCCTGGGTAAAGATTGGCTGGAGAATAGGACACAGAGAGTAATAGTAAATGGAGTCCACTCTGAAGAAAGGGGTTACTAGTGGGGTAGCAGGGGTTCAGTATTAGGACGGTCCTCTTCAATGTCTTTATAAGCAACATTGCAGAGGGACTGGAAGGAAAAGTATGTCTCTTTGCAGATGACGCAAAGATCTGCAACAGAGTTGATGCACAAGGTGGGATGGAAAGGATGAGAAGGGACTTGGCAAGGTTAGAGGAATAGTCAAATGTATGGCAGCTTAGATTCAGTGCTAAGAAGTGCAAGGTAATGCATCTGGGAAACAAAAACCAAGGGGAAGAGTACACAATGGGGGGTGAGATACTAACAACAACAAAAATAGAAAGGGACCTGCGGGTAGTCATATCAGATGACCTAAAGGTGGGCAAGAAATGTGAGAGGGCAGCAAGGAGGGCTGGGGGGATACTGGGATGCATAGGGAGAAGCATCACCAGTAGAAAACATGAAGTTATTATCCCTCTGTACAGACAGCTGATGAGACCCCATCTGGAGTACTGCATGCAGTTCTGGAGACCCAATCTCCACAAAGACATAGACAGGATGGAAGCTGTCCAGAGGAGGGCAACTAAAATGGTGCAGGGTCTGCACCAGAAGACATATGAAGAGAGACTAAAGGAGCTTAATATGTATAGCCTTGAGGAAAGGAGGAGAAGGGGACATGACAGAAACTTTCAAGTACCTCAGGGAATCAACAAAGTCCAAGAGAGGTAGCATCTTTCAAAAAAGTGTGCAAGAACAAGGGGCACAATTTGAAGATGGGAGGAGGGCAGCTCAGAGGTAATTTAAGAAGTATTTTTCACAGAGAGGGTTGTGGATGCATGGAATGGCCTTCCAGAGGAGGCTGTGGAGTCAAAACAGTGGTGGAATTTAAGCACGCATGGGACAGTCATAAGGCAATTCTAGGGGGTGGGGGTAGGAAGAAGTAGGCTGCTGGTTAACTAGGATCTGCAGCTTATCCATTAGGTAGGGAAATGGGCAGACTGGGTGGGCCAAGCGGTCCTTATCTGCCATCAAATTCTATGTTTCTATGTTTCATTTTTTTGAAGGTTTATAGTTTAAGGTATTGGGTTACTAAAGTTCAATACAAGGCAACATGTGCTCTCCAAGACCTCTGTGTAAATTTTAGAATTTTACCATGGGAGACCTAAAATTTGTCTCATGGAATGTCAGGGGGATCAATAGCCCTATAAAAAGAGCAAGGATTTTACAGGAATTGCATCGTCAGAAAGCGACTATAGCCTTTTTACAGGAGATGCATCTAGGAGCTACAGAACATAGAAAGTTACATAGAAGTTGGGTGGGGGAAGTGTTTGCAGCAGAATACCAGGAACACACAAACCGTAGGGGGGTGGCAATCCTGATAAAGAAAGACTAGCCCCTAAAGGTAACACACTCAGAATCAGACCCAGAGGGCAGATATATCAAGATAATGGGAGAGTTTCAGGGGAAAAGGTGTATTTTAATAAATCTGTACACCCCAAACGAAGAAATAGAAACAGCTAAATTCTTAGCAAAGGTCTTAGCCGACACAGTAACGGACTCACAGAGCCCGATCGTTATAGGAGGAGATTTTAATCTGGTCGTAGACCTGCAGATGGATAGGGTGGGCTCTAGATCCTCTAGAACATCTAGAATGAGTAGACTTCTCTCTTGACTGTGTTCTGAACTCTCTTTAATAGACGCCTGGAGATTCCAGCACTCGAGAGAGAAAGACTACACATTTTATTCTCCGAAGTACAATATGTATTCGAGAATAGATTTCTTTCTACTGTCCTCCAATGCATCTCAGTTCTTAACAGACTCCAGGATTAGCAGCACTTTTCTCTCAGATCATGCCCCAATATCGCTAGAAATGTCAATAACTCAGAGACCCCCTGAATCACTGTGGCACCTTAATGTTAGCCTATTGGACCACACAGAATTTAAAGATTTGATTCGTAGAACTACAGAGACATTCTTGAAAGAGAACCCAACAGTTCAGGGAAAGGCAGGAGTCCGGTGGGATACACTCAAGTGTTAACTTAGAGGTGAGATTATGAAATACTTTTCATGGTATTAAAAAGAGGAAGATGAAAAAGAGACTAGATTTAGAATGGGAGATAACACAGTTAGAGGGCTTACACCAGACTACTCTAGATAACAGTACTAAAGAACAATTAGAGCAGGCCAAACACAAACTTAATAAACTCTTAGATGCCCAGATAGGAAGCTGACACACACACCAGACAGGCCGGGATCATTATCACTGATTAGACATGAGCCGCAGTTCATACCCCCAACCCCTTGGATAAGGGATATTTAAATTGGGCTACTAAGAAACTGGTAAGATTTACACAGTGTCTAGACTCAAATGGCATACTGTCATTTGCCCAGTTGAAGGATACATTCTCCCTAGATTGGACAGATGATTTCAGATACCTTCAATTTAGACATTTTGTATCTGACCCAATGGTTCTCCGAGGGATACAATGGGAACAGACAGAGTTAGAGTCATTTTTTTATTCTGCAATTTTGCTGAGGGATAACTCTCACGCCCTCTCGCAACTTTTCAAGAGCATTACACTATCGTTCCCCACTACGGTGGACAGGGTGTGGGAGAGATGGGAAGCAGAGCTAGGCATAACTATACCACTACATCATTGGCATAGGAGATTAGCCAGAGGATGGGGGATTACGACTTCCCCCACCTGGAGGGAATTTAATTGGAAGATTGTAATGAGATTCTTTCTAACCCCAACAGCTACGCAGCATTATAATACCTCTGGGTCAGACAGGTGCTGGAGGGAATGTGGAGGAAGTGGCACTCATGCCCATGTTTTTTGGGCATGTCCTGAGATTCAGGGGTTCTGGCAACAGGTGCACTTAAGAATCCAGCAATTAACCAGTATACAATTACCATTTACGGGAGAGCACCTGGTACTGGGCCTTCCTACCCTGCTGTCGGGGAACCGAGAAACAATTAAACTGGGGCAGATACTAAGAGTGGCAGCCCTAAAATGTATCACTGCAAGATGGCTGTCCCCAGATTCCCCTATGATACAGGAGTGGTACTCAAGGGTAACGGAATTAGAGAGAATGGAGCAAATTACCAGCAAATTCAGATTACATGAAGAGAAATTCTGTCAAATATGGTCCCCCTGCAACGAGAGGTAGAAAACCCATGAAAGTATTACAGAGGTATTAATTGGAGAGGCACATCTGAAGACTGAATAAAGTTACATGTTTGCCTTATGAATTCCCTTTTTTATTCTTTTAAGATGTCACGATTTGTGATTTAAGCAAATTTGTAACAGATTGAATTTAGCTGTTTGAAACAGTTTTACTACTTATTTGAATAGAGATGTAATGCAATAAGGAAACTGTTTTTACCTTAAGAATATTGTGACACTGTATAGCATTATGGTTGTAATAATAAAAGTTAACTGAATAAACTTGAAGTTTTAAAATTATTACAGTTTTGTGCACAGTGGATTCATCAACTAGCAAGCCAAACACAGGACTTTTTATTGCTTCTTTTATGACTTTGTTATCTAATACTTTCACTGTACTTCTTTGAACGTCATGAACAGTGTAGTCACTCATGTCATGAACTGAGCATTGACCTCCGGTCCAGTGAATGAAGTCTAAAAGATGGTTGACACTGCAGTTTGCCATATCTACCTTTGCTGCAAAGTACACTGGTTTAAACAGATTACATTCACTGTCTTTTACAAGTTTTATAGCTGAATCATAGAAACATAGAATTTGATGGCAGATAAGGACCGCTTGGCCCTCTCAGTCTGTCCATTTCCCTACTTAATGGATAAGCTACAGATACTAGTTAACCAACAGCCTACTTCTTCCTACCCCAACCCCCTAGAATTGCCTTATGACTGTCCCATGCATGCTTGAATTCCACCACTGTTTTTGACTCCACAACCTCCCCCAGAAGGCTGTTCCATGCATCCACAACCCTCTCTGTGAAAAAATACTTCCTTACTTTACCTCTGAACCGCCCCGCCTGTCTTCAAATTGTGCCTCCTTGTTCTTTCACACCTCTTTTTCTGAAAGATGCTACCCTCTTGGATGTTGTTGATTCCCTTGAGGTACTTGAAAGTTTCTATCATGTCCCAGCTCTCCCTCCTTTTCTCAAGGCTATACATACTGAGCTCCTTAAGTCTCTGTTCATATGTCTTCCGGTGCAGACCCTGCACCATTTTAGTTGTCTTCTTCTGGACTGCCTCCATCCTGTTTATGTCTTTGCGGAGATTGGGTCTCCAGAACTGCTTGCAGTATTCCAGATGGGGTCTCACCAGCTGTCTGTACAGAGGGATAACAACTTCCTGTTTTCTACTGGTGATGCCTTTCCTCATGCATCCCAGTATCTCCCCAGCCCTCCTTACTGCCCTCTCACATAGCTTGCCTACCTTTAGGTCATCTGATATGTCTACCCCCAGGTCCCTTTCTATTTTTGTTGTTGTTAGTATCTCACCCCCCATTGTGTACTCTTCCCCTGGGTTTTTGCTTCCCAGGTGCATTACCTTGCACTTCGTTATTGTTATCTTCTGAACTTTCTGCCTCATCATTGTCATTAACTGCATACAGTCTCCTAAGAATCTCTGCTTCCAGCGCTGTACGATGGTCCTTTGTCTGACTGTGCTTCATGAGGGTTGATTTCTGACAATTTTCTAAAACAGGAACATTATTTTCTTGTAAATACTATGGAATCGGAGAAGAGGAGAACAAAATAGTAAAAGCTAAGCTGCTGCCTGCTTTTACCCCCCCAATGAAATTTCATACATCATTGAAACAGGGAAATAACAGATACACAGGAACTTACCATAAAGAGTAGATCTTTGAGGAGATCTCACTCACCAGGTGCCTGCCAGTGCACCATGGGAACTCTTCACCATTGTTGAATGACAGTAAACACACAAGATTTGCAGAGGTGTACAACTTTGGCCAAACATGTGACACCGTCAGCAGACGTTACCAGCCATATATAGTTGTGGGTGGTCACACTCCATCTGCAGTCCTTCCCCCTCACCCTGGTGAAGAAGGGAGCAACACACATGCGGCAAGCCCTGGGGAAGACCTTGCCAACTGAATCGGACAGGGACTCCATAAACTTAAGACAGGAGACTTGGAACAACCTGCCTAGCCAAGGATTTTCTTAAACTCAAGACAGAAGATCTTGGCAACTGAATCTGCCCAGGACTCCATAAACTTAAAACAGGAGACTTGGAACAACTGTCCCAGACAAGGATCTTCTTAAACTTAAGACAGCAGACCTTGGCAACTGAATCTGCCCAGGACTCCATAAACTTAACTTGCAGCACATCTCTGCCAAAACCTGCACAGGCTCTTAAATATATAAAGACTGTAATGCTGGGTGAAACTAATGTGGTACTGTATATGTTACTTCCAGTGGCAGTAGGCCCTAGTTCGAAAAAGGCATTAAGTCCACCAACACTGCATGGTTCATCAGAGGAGAATGTGCTTGCAACTCAATGGCAGGAAAGAACTGAGGAAGGAGCGATGTACTGCAGACAATCTTCCATGTGGATTCCCATTCACTGACAGTGAAGTTCCTATGGTGTTACTGGTACAGTACTGGTACCTACTTACCTGATGAGTGAGATCACCCTGAAGAAGATCTGTGCATGTTCTGTGATAGCCTAAAAGTCAAAACTACTGGTGACTCATCCTTACACTGTCTGTACAGACTGCAGGATTCTATCTGTTGCGCTCCACTGTGCTCTCTCTGGCTACAAGTTATCAAACGTATGAGCATCTGGGTTGGGAGGAACAGTGCAGTCTCGAAACGCGGCATGGTGACAGATTCAGCATACTTGAGGTATAAATTGTCATTTCTGTTACAAATTATTAACACTATAATTAAGTATCAAGCGTTTACTAGATGAACTATGATGATTATGAATTAAGCAATAAGGCATGACAGGGGGTGTGTCATTATGGTCAGATAACTGCCCTCCTCGGGTGGGCTGAAGCACGAGGTGTAAGTAGCAAAGTGCTTCTATCACTCAAGAATGACCATTAACCCGTCATAAAGCACCCCCTGGAGTGCCGTATTGCAATAATGAAATGGATAATTTTTTGCAAATGTTATGAATTTTTTAAAGAGGTTATTATGGCTGGGCTGTTGTGCTGGGATGATGGGCCAGCCATAAAAAAGCATCTGTCTGCCAATCAGAATTCAGCATCCTTTCTATCCATTTCATAATCAGATTATGAAATGTGTAGAAAAATGCTGAATTCTGATTGGCAGAGAAATGCTTTCCGCTGGACTGTTATCACAGCACAGTGGCCCAGCTGAAATAACCTGTTTAAAAAATCATAACATTTAACAAAAAAGGATACATTTCATTAGCACAATATGGCACTCCAGGGGGTGCTTTGTAGTGGGGTAACGGCCATTCTCAGGTGGTGGAAGCACTTAGCTATGCGGCAATGCCTCATGCTTCAAACCATCCTGAGGTGGGTGGGCTGCTATCATACCATAACATACCCTAGATTGTCATGTCTTGCCTTACCACTTAATTCTCAACCACCACCACTGTTAACTGGAGAAGCTGAATCCCATTTTATGACAGCCAATCAGGCTACTCTGGACTGTCACTGTCAGACATACTGCATACACATTGACGCACCTGCCCCTGTAGTAACACATTTGTTTGTGAGACGGCGATCTGAACGGCACACAGAGCAAAACATTTTCCCATCTCTCACCTCCAGCCAATCAAATTCACGTTCCCACTGATGTCTGTAGTTATGCATAACAATAGATTTCATGGCATCTGATGATAACTGACTGTTCTTATGTCTAGTGTTACTGCATGATTGCTGAACCACTGATGACTGTGTGTGACCCTGAGATGCTGCAGGTTGTGAGATACAATCTGAAGAAGAAGAACAATCATCACTTTCTGATAACTCAAGTGTAGGAAAGTCATCAGAATTACAAATAAGAGCTACAGCAAGATCACAACTGTTACTTTCCACTTTCAGTGTTGGAACTGGATATGGAAATTATTTATTTATTTTTTTATTTTAGCTTTTGTTGACCAGGTAGGTACACTAGACAATCTGTATGCCTATTTTCAGGTATGACCTGGGAGAGTACAATGAAAATACAGGTTCAAACAAGGTACATAACAACAAGGGGGGCAATGTACAGAGCTACAAGAGAGCTAGATAAACATAGATAGGCTACAGTGAGCAGTAATAGGTAAAATATACATACACATGCAGAATAAATAGACTAACACATTCAATGGTAATTACATTGCATGAGTGACCCTATTTACCAGGGCCACGGAACTTTGCTGGATGTGGAATTAGAATAACCATCAGCAGTCGGTCCAGTCACAGATGATGAACTCCCTCCAGAGTCAGTCACAGGGCACTGAGTTGCGGGACATTTTCTTATTGACCAGCAGTCTAATAAAGACTTTTTGGTGGTGGTGGTTTTCTTTTGGGTCTTCGAACCTTGACCTGAGCTTGACATATTCGTTGACAGTTCCTGTACTTCATGTTATGAGGTGTTGTTTACGCACAGTTGGTTGTTATCAGCCAGCAGGTTATTCCAAAGCAATTGTAAAAGTCATTTCAACATGTGTACACTACTTCACAAGCAATCACACATGATTGTCATCACACAGTGACAAAACAAGTACGCAACGGCAACCCCCATTCCAATGTATGGGGTTAAGGGAAGTTAACGCATGAGCACGACCACACTCAGACATCATGTATTATTGCATTTGTTGGGCAACACATGCCACATGTCAGGTTCATCACAGCACTTGGGGTGTGTGTGCATTAACTACCAATAACCCCACTCACTGGAGTGGATTATTTTGCTTCTAACACATGGTGTGTGTGTCATGTATTTTAAAGAAATAAAAAATATTTAAATAGAAGTGTATATAGAAATGTACAGGACAACAGTATGAGAAATCTAAATAATTTATGTAATAACCACCCAGTCCCTTGGTGTTCCTAGAATCCCCTTACTGACAGTGATAGGCTGGGGGGACACTACAGGCAGCTGGTGTGGAACTACTTAAATGGTTTCTCATCTGCCATCACTTCTGTTTACTCAGTTCAGGCTGAAACTGAAGTGAAGAGCTCATTTCGAACTCTCGCAGCAGCATAACCAGTGGTTAGATGCTGGAGTGGGAGATAAAATGTTGGGGAACAGGCAATAGTATTTAGAATTTGAAGTGAGAGGAGGCAGTGGAGCAGCTTTACCTTGGGCTCTGATCAGAGAGCCCTGGGGGTATTTCTCACCCTAGTCTGGTGATTCCCAAATTGCCAATATGAAGTGGTAGGAACAATTATACAGCAGGATTCCTTGTTTTTTCATTCCAGGAGGAATGAAAGGGACTGCAGTTCATGTGGATCCATGGGACAGTTGCCTGGATGATCCAGGATGTTTTAAAGCTGCTGGAAACAATGTCAGTGACTGAAATCTGACTTTTACCAGAGGGAAAGGTATCAGTCCTGTGGGGGTTCATGCTGAAGGGAAGACCCAGCAACAGCCTGGTACAGATTTCCAAGACTGCTGTAATATTAAATTACTGAGGTGTGTAAAGTGCAGAGCTTCAGTATATCACACTATTCAGGATTTCGCCTATACAGTACGCTTGTGGTGATTTAAAGCTTAGACCAAAGTATCTGATGTTTATAGCAATTCTGGAGGGATTGAAGATGTTTAAAGTGTAACTCTGAAAGAATGGCTGACTTCAAATTTGGGAGCAATGGGTGGACGGAACAAGTGGAACCCATTTACAGTAATCATTTCAGGAATAACAGGTTTAGAAAGGGCTCCTGGTTACCATACAGTAATAATGGCCACAGTCTGAGGAAGATTTGACCCCATGTGGTGGCTAAAATAATTTAGCATGAGGGAAGAGTACTTCTAATGTCCAGCAATGTGTTTAGAGTTTGCAAATGTCCTACACCTGTGGGAATACAAAGATATCTGAAACTTACATTCCCTGTATTTCAAGATGGCGGCCATGCTGGGCTAGCTATCAACAGCTCTGCAGCATTAAGGATTAATTTCATTTTATTTGGTTTTTATTTATTTATTTTCATTTTAGTTTGCCTGTTTTGTTTATTTGTGTTTTAGAGAGAGTGAGTTAGAGCTGAAGCAGTGAAGTTCATAGTGGTAGGGTTGGGTTTTTTTTCAGGCTTTGCTGTTGGTTTTATGTTTGTTTTATGTTTTAGCCACATCGTTTTTTTGCCCTGAACGGCTAGCATTTGCAGTCAGGATTAAAGTAAAATTTGTTTCTTATTTTGAGAAAGCTTTCCTACTATCATGGATGCTCTGTTTCTGGTCCAGGTTCGGAGTTTGAAGTAAATTCGAAGTTGACCTACTGGCTGGAGTGGGGTTCCTTTTCAGGAGCCTGGGAGATCTGGTGCAGCTGTGGTTCCTGTTGCAGGAGTGGAGCGAGTGAACTGTTGGACTGTTTGAGACAAGTTGCGGGGGGTGTTCACAGTGTTTCCTATGGATTAGTGCTTGGACCCAGGTCTTGACTGCTGCCACAGTGTATGTGGTCGATGTATTCTTTCAGGGATTTGAAGATCTGGAGCTTTGGTGTTTGGGCCCCGTATTTGCTGAATGGGCCCTGTCTGAACCCAGAGTGGAATTCTCCAGGGCTGTTGACTGCACGGGAGGCTGGGTCTGGTGTGTTGGAAGACACACGTCGTGGTGTCTGGCTCTCCTTGGTTTTTTGGGGGTCAGACTGTAGAGCCTGTCCCTCGTTGTAGCCTAGTTGTGGCCTCCTTTCCTGATGGTGCCTCCTTGGGGGATTGGTTGGGCAGCGCAAGGTAGCAGGTGGTCTATCTGCCTAAAGCTAGAGGATTCCCTTGAAAATTTAGTCAAGTGAAGCCAGAGGATTCCCTGCAAATCCAGCCTATTCAAACTATAATCAGAGGATGTTTCAAGAACTTGACAAGGACTGCACCAGTTAGATGGTCTGACTTTTCTTTTGCTTATTCTCTGAACCTGTTGGGCAGTGAGAGTGTTCTATTTTGAGTTGGACATTTTGTGATAATTCTGTTTACTGTACCCTGACCTAGGTGGGAGATAGGTTGGGGAATCAGTATATTTTCAATATTTTGTTTTCTGGTGAGGTGGAGAGCTCCCATAAATTATAGTTAGTCCTTTTGGAGAGAGTTGTGGCTACTCTTTAGTTTGTAATTTAATTGTACACTATATCATCAGTTGTTTTGTTTTGTTTTTTAATTTACATACATATTTTTTTGATATTTTTTGGCATTATCAATTATGTTTGAGTGATGGTGGAAGTTTGAAAGGTTGATTGAATAGTTTTGTGTCTGGGTGGTGGGTGTCTGAGTGTGGATTATATTTGTAATTCTTGTGGCTGTGTATTTTGGGTGTCTGCAGAGTGTGATAGAGATGTGTTGGGAAGGTGTAGTGATGGTCAGGCATTATTCCCCTTCCAGGCTTAGGGATCTCCATCCTTTTTCTTGTCCTTCATTGTCCCCACAAGTTTATAGATGGTGCCGGGCTATGGGGATTGCTAGGAGGAGGAGGCCGGGGGCTGGGCCTAGAGGGGGAATGGAAAGGAGTGGGTGGATTGGGATAGTGGGGACAAGGAGATGCTCTGGGGTCAAAATGGGTCCAGGAAAGGGGTTCTCCTTGTTTGGTTCTCATACCTAAGGGTTCTGCTTGTAGCAGGCAGGTAACACGGTCTTCCTCAGTTACTCATCCTACTCGGGTGGTGTTATGTAATGCCAGGTTCATTAAGAACAAGATTGCTATAATAGTGGATCTTATTGGGTCATTGGACCTGGTCTGCATCACCAAGACTTGGCTGGATGAGAATGCTGGTCCAATTTTGGCATCGGCAATTCCAGCTGGGTACTCGGTGATACACCGCCTGAGGATGGATCATAGGGGTGGGGGAGTTGCCATCTGTTTTAGATCAGAACTGAACCTGGTGGAGGTAACAGTGGGGATCACCAACTCCTTTGAATGTATCATGGGCGAGGGTGTGGGGTGCAGAATTCTTCTCATCTACCATCCACCAGAGATGGGAATGTTCCCCTGTGGGAAGTCGCGGACTTCATTATCGACCTGACATTGGGATCCCCCAGATTGCTGATCCTGGGGGATTTCAATGCCTGGGTTGATGATGAACTCTGACAATTAGGTCAAGACTTCCTCCAGCTAATGAATTCACTGGGCTTCACACAGGTTATTTACTCCTTGACCCATATTGGTGGTCATTCATTGGACTTGGTGTTTCTCCTGGGGATGGAGATATCTGACTTGGTGGTAGAACCAGTTGGGTGGTCTGACCATCATACCATTGGGTTCAGCTTTGTGGCTCCCCCCGGAGGCTGGCTCCATACGGAGATGGTCCGGTATCTCCCTTTGGGGGGTGTTTCCCCTGATGGTCTGATGGTGGTGCTGGACCTATCAAGTTTACCAAGTGAATGCATGGATCCTGGGGACCTGGTACTTGCCTATAATAAGGTGGTGGTAGGGGCCCTGGATTCCATTGCTCCTGTTCATGTTTGTCCCCTCACTCTTTGCCCCAGGTCTCCTTGGTTTGATGAGACCTTGAGGGAGTTGAGGAGAGTTGGCTGAAGGCTAGAGAGGTGTTGGTGAAGGTCGGGCCTGGAGCGTGACAGACTTAGATTGATGGATCATTATGGGGTCTATCAATCAGCAATTACCCATAAGAAGGCAGAATTCCTGTCCAGGGAAATTGCTGCCATGCAGAATTGACCAGCCCAGCTCTTCCAGACTGTGGACAGATTATGCAATCCAATCTGTCTCCATCCTGGAAGTGCTTTTTCATAAGAGCAGTGTGAGGAGTTTGCTCAATTCTTGACTGATAAGGTTGCCACAATCAGGTCTGGTGTCCACTCGACCCTCTCTAATGGGAATTGTAGTGGTCGGCAGGAGATGTCAGACACCCAGTTTGTATGGTCTGACTTCTTCCTGCTCACAGTCAATGACATTGTGA
This sequence comes from Neoceratodus forsteri, assembly GCA_016271365.2. NCBI lineage: Eukaryota > Metazoa > Chordata > Ceratodontiformes > Ceratodontidae > Neoceratodus > Neoceratodus forsteri. The sequence goes on along the minus strand of CM057451.1, from coordinate 806,694,195 downwards.
TAGTCATCCAGTCATTGTGACCAACCAACTGTAGTTTGGACCAGGGCCCTGCACGCCTCTTAATAGGTTTTGTGGATGAAATCGGCCTGGTCCTTGCTGAGATAGTCTGGATGTCTTTGGAGAGGGGGATGTTTCCAGATCCCCTGAAGGAGGCCATGGTTCATTACCTCCTTAAAAAGCCCTCCTTGGACCTGGACTGTCTGGCAAACTACAGGCCTGTCTCTAACCTGCCCTTTGTGGGTAAGGTTATTGAGAAGGTGGTTGCATCACAGTTGGATGATCATTTGACCAGCCACAATGTCTATGATTCTCTCCAGTCCATATGCAGGAAGAGACATAGTACTGAGACTACCCTTGTCTGGGTACTACATGACCTCCTAATGGTGAGAGATCAAAAGACCCATTCTACCTTGGTACTTCCAGATCTCTCTGCAGCATTTGACACTGTGGACTATGATGTGCTGTTGGATTGCCTGTGGTTCATCTGTGGACTGTCTGGTACAGTTCTCAGATGGTTTCGATCAATCCTCAAGGGTAAGACCCAAAGAGTGGTTTCTGGGATTTTTTCCTTGGCACCACTCCCTCTATCCTGTGGGGTGCCGCTGGGTTACATGTTGGCACTCATGTTGTTTGCAGTGTTCATGCTGCCATTAGGAGTGATTATTAGGTGGTACAGCTTGAGTTTTCACTGCTATGCAGATGATACTCAGCTGTACATGTCCTTTGTGCCTGGTCAGGATGATGCTGTTTTGGTCTTTAACAACTGTCTCGCTGAGATCCAGGATTGGATGAGTGTGAGCTGGCTGCAATTAAACCTGGAAAAAAATGAGGTGTTGGTTGTGGACCCAGGTCACCAGGAGGCGGGTTTGTTGGCAGGCTTACCTTCAGGATTATGGCTTGAAGGTGTTCAGCTGATTATCTCACACTGGGTGTGGAACCTGGACATTATTTTTGATGACTGCCTGACCCTTAAATCTCAGGTGTCCGGAAGTCGTTAAAAACCTCTTTTTACCATCTGAGGAATATCGCCCAGGTGAAGCATCTGGTTTCTTCCGATGATCTTCCAACTTTGGTCCACACCTTCATTACCTCCCACCTTGACTACTGCAATGCCATTTACCTAGGGCTACTGGGGGTTGATATCCGTTGCTTGCAGCTAGTGCAGAATGCGGCTGCTAGGCTATTGACTGGTGCCTCTAGCACCAGTCATATAATGCCTGTGCTCCGCGGACTGCACTGGCTGCCAGTACAGTGAAAGATCACCTTTAAGGTCAGTTTGTTGTCCTATAAGGCCCTACACAACCAGGGACCTAGTTACCTGCAAGATCTCCTTCATCCCTACTGTCCCTCCCACTCTCTCAGATCCACCGACGAGGGGATTGCTAGAGATTCCCAGGGTCCGTTTAAAGACATCTGGGACCAGGTCATTTAGTTTTATGACCCTGACCCTGTGGAATACTCTACCTCATCGGGTGCGAGATTGCCTGACCATCCAAAGTTTTAAAGCTGCTCTTAGAACCTTCCTATTTAATCTAGCCTATCCTTATTTTTAATGCCACTGTGGTATTTATTGTTTTAATCTGCTGTGTTTATTTATTGATGTATTTATATTTTTGGGGTTGTACAAGTGCCTTGATTTTAGAAAGGCGCTTTTTTAAAAATAAAAATTGATTGATTGATTGATTACAGTTTAATATGTTCTGCAAAAGGAAAGTGCTACTGGCATTTGTCAAGTGTTATGTTGTAAACCTTTGGGTGACCAGACCACCCTTGCTTTAAAGATCATTTGTGTGAATAAAGTCCCACTCTAGGACCCCATCTGCTGGTCTGGAAATTACATAATTGCTTCATGCATGGATTTACTGGGTACCCCTCTAGAAAATAGGTCTAGCATGCCCCCTGCAATCTCTCCCCAGGATCTGTTGGTAAATTCACAACTTGTTCTGTAAACCCAAACCTCTTAAACTCTACAGGATGAGTCTGGTACACATGCCCAAAGCTAGGGGTGGTACCATTTCTATGTTTAAGTGCATGCCAGCTATGGATGACATGACAGTAATTAAATAAGGGGTGCCAAACTGCCAACTGTGGAGAGTAGTGTGGGGGTTACATTTAGTGTCTGTTAACCCCTGTTTTCAATCAGTTTCTAACCTGATAATCCCATTGTTATGACATCAGTATAAGTCTGTACAATGCACCTTGCTTAACTATGTCATAATGATGGGATTACAGGTTAGAATGTCTCAACCTGTCAAATTTCTTGGAAAGGAAAGGTGATCTGCTGCTTAGACATTAGTTCAATGTTTGTGGAATAGCAATGGGGGGAGATGGGGTATATAGTGATTGCTTAACTTGTAGTACTTTTTGTGGCTTTACTCTATTACCACCCTTGAGTAGTAGGTATGTAGGTAGTAACTGTAGGGAATACAAGGCCCAGGACCAAGGGTGAGAAGAGTACTGGAGAAAGAGGAGGAGGGGATGGTGGTGGACACAAAACACTCCTTAAGCAGAAGAGGTGTGTTAGTGGAGGTCTTAAATAGAGGTTGTGGGAGGAGCTATTCCCCACATTGAACCTTGGGTAAAGTCCTCCCATTCAGTGTTTGTAGAATAGCAATGGGGAGAGAGGGGGGTATATAGTGCTTGCGCAACTTGTAGTACTTTTTGTGGTTTTACTCTATTCCCACCCTTGAGCAGTAGGTATGTAGGTAATAATTGCAGGGAATAGAAGGCCCAAAAAGATTCCTCCTCCAGCTCAAGGAGAGTATGGCCACCTGGCACTCAGGAAAGGAAAAAAACCTATGTGGAAGAAACCTCTGAGGACCCATGGCCAGAGGTCTGCCCATCCTCTGGGCATATTAAGAGGAGAAGGACCTAGGTTCTAGTAACTGTAGCTAATCTGAGTGTGGTGAGCTTCTTGGAGAGACGATGATCCATCTTTGATCCATGGATGATGAAGATTGAACAATGATCCAGAAGTTGAAGAGTAAGTCTTTTCTGAAGGAACGCTAGAATCTGAAGTGTGAAGTAGATCCAGGTAAAGTAGGGCAAATGAAGTCCAAGTTTCCAAGATGATGAATGATGCTTGTCCCAAGGGATTGCAAGGGTGTAATGAGCAGAGGAGCCCTGCTGAACTGAAACAGAAAGCAGGAAGAGGGCACAGTAGTTCACAGAGGGGACTCTGGAACTACAAAAGGTGTCAATATAATTTTAAATACTTTTTGGCTGCTATTCTTCTGTGCCTGGGTCACACTTGAGTGACAGATGTGCAGAGAGGTGGATTTAAAAAACAAATTTTAATAATTTAATCTCGTTACTGTTGCGAGTGTTTGTGACCCTCACAGCAGTACTTCTGGGTTATTCCCTATATTGCTCGGCCCTGCAGTGAGCAGGGCAAGCATGAGCAGGGCGCATGCTCAGCATGTGCGGACACGTGCAGAGACACGGGCGTGTCAGCTATGTCAACTGAGGAAGCTGAGAGGACCTGCAAGGTTGATAAGTGTGAGTATAATTAGGCAATATGCTGGTGTGTGGCCTATGTGGTATATTTAAACATGGGGAGGTAATAGAGAACTATCTCTGCAATAATTGCATTGAGATTAGGGAACTTAAAGCTGAAATTGAGGCGTTGAGAAGTAGGCTGAAGGTACATATAGAAATCTCATCATTAGAGCATTTAATTGACTCCATGGTAGAGGGTATTAGCAAGGATGCAAATCATGTTAATGAGAAGGACCAGGAACCTGTAGTGATACATAATGAGATAATTGTAAACCCTGAGGAATGGTTTGTGGTCCCTAGAAAAACAACACAAAAAAAAGAGGCAGAAGAAATATTGGAGGTGTATCAAATATCCTGACTCCAAATAGATTCCGGGACCTAGTTACAACTGAGGATGCTGAAGTGCTCCAACCAATAAATACTGAAATATGCCACTTAACACCAAGCAAATGTATGCACAAGCATCATAACACCAAACAATATATGCACAAACACAAAGAATAATGTTCAGCATTTAACACAGCAAATCCAAGCCCCAGAAAGTAGTAGAGATATTTTGTTTATAGGTGACTCTATGTTACGCTACACAGATAGCATTTTGTGTAGACAATATAATGAGCACACAACTGTTAGTGTACTGCCAGGGGCTGGTATTAGTGATGTCAAACAGCTTTTACCTGGCTTATTGGAGAATACTATTACTCCAGTCACAATTTTGCATGTTGGAGTTAATGATGTGGGGAAAAGGGATATCCCGGATATACAGAGGGACTTTGAAGCAGTGGGTGCTGAATTAAGAAACAGAGGGTGTGAGGTTGGGATTTCTGGGATTTTACCTGTCCCTAGGGCAAAAAACTTAATTAACCAGGAAATACTTAGACTAAATGGCTGGCTCAAGAGATGGACCATAAGAGAAGGATATTATTTTATTGATCACTGGCAAGAGTTTCAAAATGACCACCTGTATGCAAGGGATGGGTTGCACCTTAACAAAATGGGCAAACAATTACTGGTTCAGCAACTAAAGCATACTGTACACTGCCATTTAAACTCCGCCACAGTGGGGATGTGGGGGATACAAAACCTAGGGCATCACATATAGAGTGGAAATGTATGTTAATTAATGCTAGGAGTCTTACAAATAAATTTGATGAACTCCAAGCTACACTGCATATTCATAAAATCCATGTTTGTGCTATTGTAGAGACATGGTGGCAACCCGAAATTACTTGGGATAAGCAGATTCAAGGGTACACTCCATATAATAAAGATAGGTCCCTATCAAGAGGCGGGGTAGGCTCTGTATGTTGCAGAAGGTATCTCTTCAGAAAGCATAGTTACATCCAGATGGGCAGATTTAGAAGCCCTATGGGTTAAGATTAGTCCTTCCTGAGCAGCTAAGATTAATCTGGGTGTGATATACAGATCCCCTTCCACTAGGGCATTGGAAGATGAGGTTATATTAGATTTCATTAACCATTTGTCCCTAGCTGGGAATGTAATACTTGTTGGGGATTTCAACATCTCTGGTATCAGATGGGATATATTAAAAGCAAATACAGCTATAGAATCTAAATATCTGGAAACATTTAGCCTTATGGGGTAGACCAATCTGTTACATCTAATACCAGGGGTAATCATATTTTAGACCTAGTATTAAGTAACCTTGGTGAAAATATTATTAATTGCAGTATCTATCCCCCACTGGATTCCAGTGACCACTCTATGATCGGTTTTCAGTATGATGGTACCTTGGGGGTAAAAAAAGGTAGAACAGTACTCCATAGGTACAACTGAGCAAACTTCAAACAAATGAGAGATGAATTCTCTACATGGGACTGTGAATCAGATTGAAAAAAACAGTCTGTCACAGGAATGTGGTGCAAGTTAACAAAGACTTTAAATTATTTGGTCCAGAGGTATGTACCAATTAGCAATAAATATGATGGGACTAAAATGCTCTTCCTCCATGGATGACCCCATCTGTTAAGGGGCTAATCAAAAATAAAAATAAAGCTTACCACCAGGCAAAACATAACAATACAGAAGCTGGCTGGGAGAATTACAAAAAGTGTCTCAAACTTGTAAAAAATGGTATTGATATGGCCAAAAGAAATTATGAGCATACTTTAGCCTCCAAAGTCAAGGACAACTACAAGTCCTTTTATTCATATATTAATAGAAAAAAAGGTAAAAACAATACTGTTGGACCCCTTAAGGTACAGAATGGGGTTCCCATAACACAGAACAGTGCATTAGCTGAGGAATATAACTCGTACTTTTCCTCAGTGTTCAATATAGGCCCACAAGCTGTCCAGGATTCTGGAGGAAAAATTTAAATGGGACCCAGTATTAGGATAGAGCCAGCTGATGTTCTAAAAAGACTTAAAAAGATAAATCAGAATAAAGCACAGGGACCTGATAATATCCACCCCATGGTAATTAAAGAAATGGCAGAAGTATTGGTCGATCCAGTAACCTGGATGTTTCAAAAATCTGTACAAACTGGTGAAGTCCCCGAGGTATGGAAACAAGCAGTGGTTATCCCTATACACAAAAAAGAGTTGAGGCAGGAGGTCTCAAACTATAGGCCCATTAGCCTGACCTCTGTGTTGGGGAAGATCTTGGAGGGCATAATAAAAAATTGCATCACAGAATTCCTAGTAGCTTCAGGTTAGATGGATAAAACACAGCATGGGTTTACCAGTAGGAGGTCATGCCAAACTAGCCTCTTAGAATTTTACAACAAGGTTAGTAAATCCATGGATATGGGAAATTCGGTCGATGTTATCTTCCTTGACTCCACCAAGACATTTGACAAAGTTCCCCATGAAGAGCTTGTAAAGGCCCTATTGGAGTCAGGCCTCTCCATTTGGGGTCTGCAATGGGTCAAGGAATGGTTAAACAATAGAAGCCAGAGGGTTTGTATACAGAGGGAATTTTCTGGCCAGGTTAGAGCGACCAGTGGTATCCCACAGGGCTCTGTATTGGGACCCTGACTATTTAATTTATATATATCATCAATGCAGGTTGACACAGGGGTTTGGCTCTCAAAATTTGCAGATGACACCAGAATAGGCTGTCCAATAAATAATGAGGAAGATCAGCTCATTTTACAAACTGCCTTACATAACCTTGAGCTATGGGCCACCCAAAAACAATCCATTTTTAATATCGATAAGAGCACAGTTATGCATTTCACAAAAAATAATAAGCAGTTTCAATATACCTTGGGAAGTACTGTATTAAAGACTGTAATGGAAGAAAGGGCTCTGGGGATTATTATCAACAGTGATCTTAGTTTCAGCATGCAGTGCAATAAAGCTATAAAAAAGGCTAGCAGTATAACATATTTTGTACAGAAACACATCAAATGTTGGGTTAGAGAGGTGGTGTTACCATTGTGCACTGCATTGGTGTGCCCTCATGTGGAGTATTGTGTGCAGTTTTGGGCACCTTATAAAAGGGGGGGACATTGGATCGATGGAGAGGGTGCAGAGAAGGGCTACTAAAAGGATCAAGGGGACTGAAGAGCAGAGCTACGAATAGTGGCTGCAGTTTTTGGATCTCTACTCATTGGAATACCATAGAATGAGAGGGGACATGTGTCTGATTTATAGGGCCCTGACAGACACTAGTCTGTGGGATCTCTTGGGATCGACGCATAGGGACCAATCATATGAAACCTGAGCCCATCGTTACCAGCTGATAAAAGAAAGACATAGAACAAATAAAAGGAAATTTTGGCTAAACAATAGTGACTGAGATTTGGAATTTACTGCCTTGTGAGGTGGTAGAGTGTAAAACAATGATAGAATTTAAAACAAAGCTTGATAAATTTCTTATTAGTAGGGACATCAAAAGGGTGTACATAACTAATGACTGGTGAGCTCATGGACTAATAAAGGAATAATGCCTGACAGGGTGGGTGTTATGCTGAGATAACATCCCACCTCGGATGGTTGGGCCTGAGGCCACTGGCCGAGGGCGTCCAACACCCGAAAAGGGATGTTATCCCAGCATAACACCCACCCTGGAGGGCATTATTCCTATTATACAATGGCTTGTTGTTAAATATAAAATAAAAAAATAATTTTAAAGAATGTTTTTATTAGTGTGGAAAAATATTTTTGTTTCTTAAGAAGAGATGGAAAAAAGGGATCTGCCATAAGCTCGTCAGGATTATCCATAATGATGACAGTAGACCTGTGAATAGCAGGGATGTTATGCCAGGATAACATCCCTGCTGTGATGGGCAGCTGACCAATCAGAAGCCAGGATTATTTCTTGCCATTGTATCATGTCTTTTAATGCTCCGATAATCTATGAAATCTATGAAATTTATGAAATAGGTTACTAGGCTGGGAATAGTGGAAATGTTATGGTATAAGAAGTCATTGGTGAATGATCCAACTTGTGAAAGGGTTGACTGTCAATGTATGGTCTGGAGGCAAGGAATTCATTAATGAATGAGGGGTCACTAAAGAAACATCCATGAAGTAGAAAATGAGTAGCAGAGACTTTGACTGCCCTGGAGATGATGGTTCTTTTTTAATCCAAGGATGATGCGGACTGAATGATGATCCTAAGGATGAAGGGTACGTCTTTTCCATAAGAATGGTAGAATCCTAGGTGTGGAGCACATCCAGTTGAAGAAGGACTAATGTAGTCCATATTTCCAAGGTGATGAAAGATGCATGTCCAAAAGGATTGTAGGGCATAATGAGTCAGGAGAGCATAACTTGATCGATATACAACCAAACAGTGCATGGTGAGATTTGCGATAATTTGCAAAGTTATGGGTGATTGGACCAATTCGTGTAAGGTTTGACATTCAAGGTAGTCTGGAGGAAAGTAATTTTTTTTTTTGAACTCTATCACCCTTCCTCCACTGACCTCTTTCTAGCATGGTCGCATGGTTACTGGTTCTGCCTGTCTGCCTGAAGCTCCAGTCATTCATCTCCTGGCTGGGGGGGCACCCTCCTTCCATGCAGCACTGTCCTAACCCCTCGGCTCTGAGTCCTCAGAGGAAGGACCACCACTCCTGCCAGCGCTTTATTTACAATGCTGGCAGGCACATCTGCATGGGGGAGGAATCAGAGTGAACTTGCTGGATGCCTGGCACTGGACATGGGGCCACAACCACTGGGCCTGCCTTCACCCGTCAGTGGGAAGGGGGGTTCTGCTTAAGTCCCCGGAAGCACGGACGTGCAATGATGTCCAGCGCAACACAGGCACTCTTTTCCACAACCACTTGCAGGATGTCTGCTGCTGCTCCATACCCTGTTGCATGTTCCTCATCGAGCTGCAGTCTCCCAGCCTCCACTAGGAGCCACCAAAGCCATGAAGAGCATCTTTCCACCCACACCAGGAGAGGAGAGGAGAGGAGAGGAGAGGAGCGCAGTCCTCTGGACACTCAGTCCTCTCCTTCCCCTACCAACCCCCGATGCCTGAGTCTGTTTCCAAACCCTCGTCACCAGTGTGGCGCAAGGTGTGGCATCCAGTGCCTCAACCCTTAGTGCCACTGGGCTGGCTGGAGGAAAGGAATTGACTAGTTAGCGATCAGTCACTAAGTAAGCGTCATGGGGTAAAAATGAGTAGAGGAGAGTTTTGAGTGACTGATGGGAGTAATGCCATAAGTGATTGGTGAAATAGAAGATGATTTGCGGAAGCACTCCAGATGGTAGCCTAATGGATATGAGGAATGACTGGAATTTTGGTAAAGAGATGGATGGCTTCTTGGTCATGATGTTCGTGATTGCATAAGTAATTACTCTGTTGGTATTCTGCCCAAAGTAAGAGCGGGTATTTCTGTGATGTGATTGTCTAGGAGATGCACTGTGGTGGCATATGGTTGGTTCAATTTACAGGTAATCCTATACCAAAATACTTGAGAGAAGTTTGGAGGAGGATATAAGGAAGAGTCTGTAGGCTGAATTGGTAGCGAGATCGATTTGTGTAGGATGCCATGGATTTTAATGCCAAGACTAATTAGACCGATTGGGAGGTAAGACTGAGATAGTGAATTTGTCTTGACTGTTATGGATTGCTGGATAGAATTTTGGAGAGCCAGTTCTCAATGATGGTCTTTACTATAGAGATTGACAAAGGTAATTCGAGAAGAAGAGGCTGAAGAGTCTGTTGAAAGAGCGGTTAACCCGACTGATGTTACTAGATGAAAAGGTACGGATGATAGTTTAAGGAATGGAGATGACTAGGAGTGAAAACAATGGCTTGGATGGCAAGGAGCTAGTAATCAGCTAGGTGATGGAGATCCCACGATGAACATTCTGGAAGGCATCTGTGAACATCTTAAAACAAGCATTGACTGTTGAGGAGTAGGAGTCGAGTAATGTGGTCAACAAAGTCCCACCCACCACCCCCAACGCTCTGGCTTCAAACCTAGAAAAAACAAACAAACATTTTAACATTTCTCAAGTGAGAGTAAGACAGTGCCTTGTAAAGTGTCATGAAATGCTGTGATGATTGCTTCCTCTCTGAATATGAGTACGATCATCACATGCTACCCAGGCTACCCTTTTTCTTCAACTGGTGTGACGTCACATGTCTTTGCTCCTTCAGTCAGCTCACTGCTGGCCAGGCAGATGATATGCTGTCTGATTCAGTGAAAAAGGGAACTTACAATGTTCAGTGCAGTAATTAACCACTATAGTAGTCAATCAATCAATCAAAATCTTTATTTTGCCAGGTGGAACATCATTGAGACAAGCTCATTTACAAGATGGACCTACTGACTACAGTACATTATGCAACACTTTTCACTGCAGTACCACTACCAGACTGGGGATGAGTATTAAATTGTTCAACTTCCTGATCTGCAGAGTAGCACAGCCTGCCTGAGGGGTTAGTTGTACCATCATGACCTACTTATGCATGCTTAACTGATAACACCATTCATGCATTGAATCGGTGTGTGTCATGTGTGTGTGTCTGTGTGTGTATGTGTGTCTCCACACACCACCATGGAGGGAAAGACATTGCTGCCTGCAGTCCATGGTTACATGATCATGGGGCATGGCTACCTGACCACTGTCCAGTGTGCACAATGTCACATGTGTGTGTATCAGACACATATACTGCCAACACTGTAGTGGACTTTGTTGACCTGTGTGGTGAGGAAGACCTAATGGACAACTCCAGTGTGTGTGTCACTATCACAACTGTTCCCAATGCCAGCCCCGTGTAGGCACCTGTTCTTCCAGGTTCCCATGATCTGAGGTCAACTGCTGTGTGTGGTGTGTGCATGCCCCAATTGGAAACTATGGACCAGGGCTGCCAGCCTGGCTGTGAAACACTCACAGTGGAGCAACTGGTACTGCCCCCCCCACCATTTTCTCATTGCAACCACCAATGCATGGTCCATCACCCCACTAGGAATCCTGTGCCCCCATTGTCATGTACATTCCTTCCCACTGCTTAGGATGACATGCCTGTCCCTCCATACGATATCAAGTTAAACATGGCTGTTGGCATTGCACTTGCCGGCACTGATGGTATGTGTCTCAACATTTCTGTGCCTAACACCATAGGAATGACAGGGCACAACATCCATGCCCACAAGCAATGACCCTCCTGGCACATATACCTCTGCAGCCATCCACATGCACGTATGCAGAAAATACATTACTAATTGCCTCTAGAACCACCCCTCTCAATGAGAAATAAAGCACCACAGTGGGATATCATATTGATGGTGGTATCCTGATCTACTCCAATCTGTATATACAGAATGCCAATAACATGGCCTACCTTGCCTTTCATAGTGTAACAAGCAACATGCCCATTGATTACTGATCACTCCCTCTTTCCACACCCTGGATGGCACCACTAGTAGCCTGGGGACACTTCCTCTGTCATATACCATGTTGACTGTTGTCTGCCTAGATCATACCACCAAGTTTCTAACACGTGTGGCTACTCTATGTAGGCTATTGCATTTGCAACCAATGCAAGGTGCTTCGCACTGACATTGTGATTGTATTCCCTTGCCACTGCCACCCAGAGGATCACTCACCAATCACTGCATCTCTATGTATGGTAACATAGCGTATAGCACTGGCGCTGCCCAAAATCACACCCTGAGCAGATAGGACACCACCTTTCATAGCTGCTATTCATGTGCCCTTGACTGTCCAACCTGCACTCTCTACTGTATCATTATACCTCTGTCTGTCACCACCCTCAAGATCAGGTGCCTTGCCTAATGCCCACCCTTACTGCCAAGGTATTGCATTGCATGGCAATGCCACATATTACCATAACTCTGTTATCCCCATCCCTCCTTCCAGATAAAGTCTCCACAGCTTGTGACGTCAATCCTTGCACTCACAGCCCTGGGTTTATGACCATTGGAAAGGCTGCTGTCCTCTTCCTTTTCCCTCAACTTTTAACCCTCCCCATCTAGCTATGCAATTCACCACTTCACTCCTGTGAGATGCTCTTCCATTTCCACTATATCTGAGCAGCACCCCTTCTGCAACAGTGACTAGTTGCCCACTAGCCCCCTATCTGCACCCTTTGTTGTACCTCTCTCTCTCAGTCAACATCACCACCATCAAGGACTGATGCCCTGCCCAATGCCCCCCATTCACGGACAAGCCAACGTATATTGCATTACAGTGTCCTTTCCTACCATAACTCTTAAAAATACCTTTGATTTCAGCCTCTCAATCTCTGTGATTCTCGAGCTGATGTCGGGGTTGGTTCTCTGCAAGTTGCAACCTTCTCTCAGTTTCAACGATCTGCACCAGATGGATGAATTTCTGCACCAGCACCTCTCTCTAAATAAAAATGTCAGAATAACTAGGGAAAAAATCAGTTCAGTGCATCAAATGTGTATAAAAGTAAACATATAATAACCTAACTCTGTGTGTTTTTGGTGATGTCTTCATTGTCTCTGTAACTAACACCATGAAATAGGTGAAGTGAAAAATTCAAGGAACAATAGCTTCAGTCTACCGCACCGCATCTCTTCCTAGCTTAAACATTAATCAAAGGCCTCACATGGAGTCACCAATAAATCATACATATTATAGACACATAAATATATAGATTGTGAACAGAAAAAGGCAGAAAGTTCAAGTGTCCTGAGGCTGCTGCATAATATTAACCATATTTTCAGAGTTCATAGGGTGGTGTGTTGCTGTTGGAGGGGACAGAGGGTACATATGAAGGATCACAGCAGCACAGAGAGGGCCAGGGGTGCAGTGACAACAACAGTTGAAGGCAAAGGAACAGTCATGGCACTCACCTCAGCACAGCATAAATATAAATCAAGCCAGCAGATATTCATGCAAATAGGTTTGTTTAAAATAGCCAGCAGATGAACAAACAACCTCAATGGGTGAGGAGTAAAAAAATGCGCTCTGACTTTAAGCCTACAGGAGGCTGCTGATTGGGTGTGTAAAACAAGAAACAATAATTTTATTGGCATAGGCTACTATGCAGTGACACAGCAGGATGGATGACGTAATGTGTGTTGTGCACCTGGGGCTGGGGGCAGGGGAGATAGGGCTGTGCCTGTGAAACACTATATAGATACTGACAGCAAGCTAGGAACCAGCAGGACTGATCTTAAAGAGGCAGGCTGAACACAAACTGTCACTAAGTTGCTTCACTCTGTGATGCTGAGAGTAGAAGAGTCAGTGCTCTCAAGTGTATTTTGATAAAGAGCTGAGCATAAGGTTGCAACCTGTCAGGTTTTTTACCTGGTGATCAGGTTTTCAGGGTCCCTATCAGGTAATCCTGTTTTGCTCTGTGCTGGTCAGGTTTTTGAGCCATTTTAAGTGCTCACATACTTTTGAAACATATTTTGTCATTTCATTCATTCTTTCAGCTACATGTCCAGGTTATAAAGTTAGCAGTGTCAGTGGCTCAGTAGGTAGCACACTCACTTCTAAGACTGGGAGATCAGAGGGCTGTGGGTTCAGTTCCCACATCTAGCACTTGGGTTAATATCCCAGTACTGACACTGTAGTGCAGCATGAGAGGGGTGCTGCACTTCTGAGGTGCTGTCGTTCAGATGAGATGTTAAACTGAGGTCCCATCTGCCTGGATTTGTGGTAGTTCAGGTGGATGTTAAAGATTCCATGGCACTTATCGAAAAGAGTAGGGGAATTTTTTTTATTAACACTTGCAATACAATAGCTCATATACAATACAGTGCTGATCTACACAAACACATTAGAGGAATATAATAAATACAGTTAATCAGAATTACAACATGTGATAATACATAACTGCATTAGAAAGCATTACAACAGTCTTGAGTACAATACGAATGCATTTGCTTACTGCACAGCTAATTACAACTAAATACAAAAAACAATCGAAAAATACATCATCCTTTTCTCTTTTTTTTTTTCTCCTAAGAAATAATAAACTGGGTCAAGGTCCCCACATAAAGTTCATAAATAATCAAATGTGTTCCAAAAAGATCCCCAACATTGCGGTGTAAGTTTATCTTTTTCCATAAACTTCAATTTCTCTACTTCAGTCTCCACGATATGTACCAAATTAAGGGGAATAATTATTTGCTGTTGTAATAATAATTTACATCGACTAATCCGAATCCAATACAAAAAAAAAGGTATGTAGTACCTGTAATGTACTATAAATACCTGCAGGTGTTTCCTTTTCAAAGAATCCATAATATAAACTCTCTTTTGTGGGTGGAATCAGCAAACCCTTCTTCCAGTGGCTTTTAACTATATCCCAAAAGTCCATGGCGTAATAACAGTCAGAATACATATGATCCATAGTTTCTAACATAAATATGCATTTTACTCTCGGGCAATAATGATCCTGCAATGGCTTATGCTTCTGGTTACTGCGAATATTAATTCTGCCATGAATACCTAACCAAGAAATATCCCACATGTGTTGCGGAATGCGGGGATTAGTTACATATCTAGTTATCTCTAAACTTATCTCCCTAGTAATATTTAAAAAAGGAGAATCATGGAAAAACTGTCTCAAGACGCTTTTATACAGATCTTTCCTACAGATAGTCACAACTACTTCCCACTGTATGCCCCAACACTTTATTTTATCAAAAGCTTCTCTCTAACTATCCAGTAATGGAGGGCAATGTTTATTTTGATGTAGAAATTTACCAGACCTCCATTCACTTAATACACCCTGTAAATGTGCCTTGAGTGACGCATCCCAAACCTTAAGATTACCTCTAAGAACTGGAATCAGGTTGAAATATATAAAATTTGTAAAGAAAAAAAGGACAGGGTTTATCATTCCCAAACCCCCTTCTTTAACATTCAAATACAATATATTTCTTTTAATATGGTTAAGGCGACTACCCCATACCGCACAAAAAAAAAATCTCATTAAAGAAGTCTCCATAATCCTGGGTAGTAAAAAAATATTACTTATAAATAAAAAAACAGGTATCAAATAAGTTTTAATTAAATAAATCCTTTTCTTTTTAGATAATTTATTTATGTTCCATATAGCCACTTTAGCGGTACCCTCCTGCAAGGCCAGTTTCCAATTATCCATTGCACTATCCCTACCCCCAAAATATATCCCTAGAATTTTGCACGGTTGGCTCTCAATCCAAAAATTTCCAACTTTAGATGGAAAATCAGGAAACCCAGTAATACTAATACATATAGTTTTTGCAGTATTAATTTGTGCACCCATAATCTGTCCCAAATTGGTAATGGTATCACAAGCTAACATTACTGCAGGTTCATCAGGCAATATAAGACAAATATCATCTGCATAAGCAATAAATTTAGGCAGACTCTTTTCCTTCAATGTGATAGCTCTTATCAAAGGAGACCTGTTAAGTACCCTTAATAAAGGGTCCAATGCTAGAACATATAATAGGGGACTAAGGGGGCACCCTTGCCTAACTCCCCTCATAACTCTATGCGTTCCTCCCCTCCATCCATTTTCTAGGGGAATCACATTAGCCAATGCATAGCACAACTGTACCCATTGTACAAACTTAGTCGGAATTCCAAACATCCTCAAACACTCCCATAGTCCTGCGATACCTCGTCAAAGGCCTTAGCTTGATCTAAGCTCACTAAGAAGCCTCCTAGTCCTCCAAAGTCACTCTTCCCTAAAGTCATAATTTCCCTAAGATAAATCAAAGCGTCTGTTATTTTCCTCCCAGAAACTGCACAATATTGTTGGCCATTAATTAAATCTGGCATTACTGTGGATAGTCTTTTCCCTAAAAGTTTAGAAAATATTTTAAAATCTACGTTCAATAAAGTCAAAGGTCTCCAATTGCCTATATCGGTATGATCACCCTTTTTATAAAGAAAGACTAATAATCCCTCGTACATTTGAGTTGGCAAAATCATTTCTGAAATTAAAGAGTTATATAGTGCCAATAATTCTTTTGGCATTAATTCCCATAAAAGTTTGTATAGTTCACCTGGCAATCCATCAGAGCCCGGAGAAACCCCATTTTTGAGAGATGAAATTACTGACCCCAATTCCACCTCTGTAAATTCCGCTGTCATTGCCTTTTGTAAATCGTGCCCTATACACGGAAGATCTGCTGCTGCTAATAACTGTTGCATAAAACCAGTGTCCGAATGTAAAACCCCAAAAGAGTTGCCTATATGTTGATCCAAAAAATCCATGATACCTGCATTATCAGAAAGCAACATATTATCTTTCATTTTTAAACTAGAAAAAAGTCGCCTATCTATCCTTGTTTTGCAGGCTAAAAAAGGATTAACTTGAGCATTTTTACCTTGCGTCCCAAAGGATTGTTCTCTAATTTGAGAATCCATGCGATCATATTGATACGGTAACATTGTTTGCTTAATCAGTGCAATACTTTGTGATGAATCTATCCCATATGTACTTTGTCTGGAAATTAAAGTTTGTAGGGAATGGTGAAGAGACAAATATTCCTTTCTTTTTGAGTCTGCTTCTAATCAGCCCCTTGACTGAAAATATCCTATTAAACAAAGTTTAAAAGCTTCCCACCAACTCACCCTATCTTCATGTAGTTCAATTGTCATAATATGATCATGAATAACTATTTCCAAGTCCGTTATAATTGATGGACTACTTAAAAAGGAAGCATTCAACTTCCAAAACCCTGGTCCTTTCCTCCTATACTGAGGATTATCTAGTTTTATTCCAATCAAAATATGGTCCGAAGTTTCTATTGTCACATAAAGTAATTTATTAATATGCAGTGATTTTTGTACAAAAATGAAGTCTATACGGGATGCTAAATTTCCTTTGAAAAAGGTAGGCCTCGCAGAATTCCTCCCTAATTGATGGGAATCCCTCAAACCTGCTAAAGAAAGAATGTGTTTTAAACAGGACTTATCACAATACTGCTTCTCCAGTGCATTCTTTTGCATAAAATTTGTATTAAAATCTCCACAAAAGAATAGGTGCCTTCCCGTACACAAAAAGGGTTGAATCTTATGTAATAATTCTATCCTAAGTGACTTCATCTGGGGACCATAAATTGCTATCAACCGACAGAAAAGGGTATTTACAATGACATCTACTAGCAGCACCCTGCCAGGTTCAATGTCAACTAATCTAATAAGTTTCACATCCATCGTGGTAAAACATACAGTATACCTATTCCACTACATCTTTCTTCCCCAATGGACCAAAAAGAAGTACCCCAACACCATTCTTTGCTAGCCTGAATAGTTTCAGAAGTAGTATTTAAACGTGTATCCTGTAGAAGAAATACATCATATCTTAAAGAAGAAAGAATTCCAAACGTCATTTGACATTTAGTATGAGATTTCAAACTATTTACATTTAGGGAGGCTATCGATAACGTAAAAGGCTTTTAAGGAGAAGGTTTAAAATTTTTATTACTGGACCGAGTCACCCTTTTCCTGGGTTCAGGCTGCTTGTGTCCTAAAGAGCTTCCAGGGACAGTAGACACTGGCACTTCAGAAACCACCTCCACAACAGAAGCAGAAATAGGAAGAGCCAGTTCCACCTGATCCCCCCATGGTGAGAGAACGGAAAATCTGTTTTCTAAAGGTAATGGGGAAGAAGACACACCACAATTGTTACTCCCTTCAATAGGTAACATACTAAGGCTTGGTTCCTGTAAAGCCTCGCTTTCCTTTCTATTTCCAGAGACCACTATTTTAGTCAAAAAACGGGCTTCTTTACCCTGTTGTGCATTTGCCCTTTGTGGGGACCCCTGAGGTGTCACAAAAGGAGTTTCTTTTCCTTTCCTGGGGGGTTCGGTAGCTAATTCTAAGGGGATAACTGCCATCTGATCCTCTGTCAATTCCCCATCAATAGGATTCACAGGAGTCAGTAAGTTAGGGGCAATAGGAAATCCTGTTTTCCTACCTTCCAAAGGTAATCCTCCCCTTCCTCTGCCTCTACGTCTACCACGAAACGTGGGACCAGTCTCTATCCCTTCTTTATCTAGATGAGAATATTTTGCTTGAGCTAAAAAATATTCCTGATCAGAGGACTCTTCAGTGTCCGTATTTTCCAAGGGCAATCTGAAAAGGAATGGTTAGCTTCATTGCATAAATTACAAACCGATGGTGCAATACAGTCGGCTGCTAAGTGACCCAGCATACCACAATGAAAACACTTTATTTGATCACACGAGGTATTCAAATGGGTTAAAGAGCTGCATTTAAAACAACTTTTTGGCTGACCAGCATAAAAAATGATGCCCCTATCCCTCCCCAAAAAGAAGGAACTAGGCAGGTGTTGTATACCCTCATCATCCTGCTTTAATTGAACTCGAATAGTCCAGCCACCTGTCCAAAAGCCATTCCCATCCAGAATAGGCCTAGGTTTGTCCTGTACAAAACATCTTTTTTCCAACCAAAAGAGAATATTCGTAATGTTCACTCCTTCATTCCGGAATAGGATCGTAACAGTTTTAATTGTGGGTTTCGTGATAGGGATGGCTTGGAAATCCTTCCAGTCTTCCTGATCCTTCAAATCATAATAAAGCCTCCAAAACTTGTCTAAAGAGATAACTGAACAAAAACTAATGTCATAATTATGTTCTACTGGAGGATGAATGAAAGCATATACTTCAGCAGGAGAAAAACCCATAGAATCTATCAACAAAACCTTCCCCACCCAAAGTCTGTCCGGAGTCATAGGGGCTGACCCTCGATATCTCAGGCGAACCAAAAACTTGCGTTTTGCTGATTCCGCAGGTTTCTTAAACAATCCTGCACATGATTTAGTGCCCAAACCTACTGGTCTCTCAGTACTCACAGTTTTGCTTGAGACAGTCTCTGTATCCAAATGCGGACAGCGGGAGCCAGACTCAGTCCGCATAACATCGAGACCAATTGTTGAAGTATCCAAAGAAGAGCAGTTGTTCACAATGGAAGTCCGAAGTTCTAGGTTACCTGTGGCATCTTGCGCACCTAAAAAATCAGTAGCCTCACCTTGAGGATGCGCATTCGCACTATCGGAAACTGCAGACTTAGAAAATTGACTACCCACAGTCGACAATGTAGGTACAGCAAAATCTTGTAAATGTGTAATAGAATCACCGGGAATGGGTATCGAGGGGTCCAGAACCCACTTATCCCCAGACCACAGCCAGCCAGCTTGTTGCAAAGCATCTCCAGGAGACCAAGATAATAAAGAACAGGAATGCACAGATGTACTATCCGATATACCTTCTCCAGGCTCAACAGACTTGGGTAGGGTGTTTTCACCATTATCTCCATCTTGTTGCCCAAGCGTTTCCCTCCAGTATTAAGCAGACTGGCTGAGGCAGCTTTCTCTCCGCCGTTCAGCTTCCAACTTTTCCTGACAAGACTGGAAATCTCTTTCCACTATTGTTATTAGGTCCAGCAACTGGAGTTTCTTTCTATCTAATTCTTCTTGTAGAAGCACTTCTGCAGTCGTATCCACATCCGAATCCAATCCAAATTCCATAGGCTCCAAAGCTGCAGCTCTATTGTCGACTCCATTCAGGTTACCACTTTCCAACATACCGTATACCGCTGCTAGCTCCGGAGCTATTAAACCACAACCTTCTTCAACCATCACCTCCTTCTGACTGAGGTCCTCCATCCCTGCAGACAGACGGACAGCGCCACCCGTCTGCAGAGTAAGGGAATTTCCCCGGTGTCCTGGCCACATTTCCCTCATTCACTAAAAATACCACCAACAGCTTAATCTGGTTCAAGGTCAGTTGGAATTCATCTGTATCCCCCTTCCCCCGGGTCATGCCTGAAAATAGGCAGGATTTGTCTAGTGCACTTACTGGTCAACAAAAAAATAAACAAGTTCTGTTGTCATTATAGCCTTTTGTTTGTGAAAGCAGTCAACCTGGGAGGTGTAAAGTATTGCGATTAACATCTACTTAACCTAATCTTTTCCATTGTATGTTAAAGTGGCATAGCAGCAAAGCTGCCCCCACCTTTTATAACAGCAACACAGCCAGTTGTCTCCCACTTTCATTTGCTGGTAAACATTTTCATCTCTAACAGAATTTAGGCTTTTTAAATGTTTTAAATTATTTTTTTCCTCAAGAAAAAAGTATGGCCACTTCTTTGGCTTTCAAATAGTGCTGTGGACATGAAAAGGAAAAGCAGCCAGAAAAATAGATAAAGTATACATTATAGGAAATAATTTCTTTATTATGTATTGTGTACCATATGTAGTGTTGTATGCTATTTCAGTATTTCCTTTGTCTCCCCCAGATCATATATGTAAATGAGATTTCTTTTGTCTCTATGTTTATCTGCTAAGCCAATGTCAATAAATAAATAACGCATAAGTAAAAAAATAACTAGGAAGAACCTTGGAAAGTAATTTTAACAGGTACAGTACAGTATCTTTACATTTTTATTGAACTGCTGCTGTAAGTGTTGTCTTTTATTGATGTAACGAATATGGTGAGTCATGAAAAGGGGTGGGGCTAGGGGCGGAGCTTATGATCCATTTTTTGCTACATCCAAAAGGTTGGAACCCTAACCACCCTGTTGATGTTTTAAGTGTAATTTTTCATATCATGCCTTCTCTCCCTTTTAATGCTCCGATATAATAAAAAAATAAACACTTATAAAATTAAGTACAATAAAAATTAGCATATATGAGGATTCCACTTAGCAACTCCACTTTATGATTTAGCAATTTATTCAGTACTCAGACTGATATGATGATTTATTTTCTGCTCTTTCTGATTGATATAGGTCAATGTATTATGCAGAAGTCAAAGGCCTCAATAGCCCTTCAGAGCATTTTAAACCAAACATTCCAGGGCTGACCCAGTGGCATGGAGCCTGCATCATGTCTTGTGGCTACCGAGGTGTCTAGGGTTCAGATACAAGCTGTGGAATTTCATGACAAGGCCAGCTAGGTGCTGAGTGTCTTGCATTGCTGGATGCTCAGATCTGTTGGGTGAGGCCAGGACAATCCAACATTGGCTAATGGCTACCTGCTTGCTGGATGACCAAGAAGCAACATTTGGCATCTAGGCTGAGAAGGCAGCTGCTTGTCTGCCTGCCTTCCCCGCCAAAAAAAAGTGTCACTGTCATCATGTCACTTTGGCAATGATCCCACCATTTGGTTGGGGGGGTGGAACCAAAAAGAAAGAGTGAAAAATGTTAAAAAAATATAAAAAAGGCACTTTGTGGTCTTAATTTGACCAGTCTTTCTGCCGTCTCCCTCTCACTTGTTGTAAATATAGACCTGTCTAAATCTGCAGGTGGCAATTGCTATGACGAAAGCTTTTTGCCAAACCAGTGTCACATCACACCACGATGTGATCTTACATTCTCTGGCTCTGCTTGCAGCAGCACTGCAGAGTGCAGACTGATTTGTTTGGGGAGTACGAGCACCAAATTTAATTGGATTTGGCTCTTACTTGTTGTACCAGCATCCATACTTACTCTGACCGTTGGTACATATTTGTATTGTCCACAGTCTTTCACAACTAATCACTAGACTGCATTAGGCTCCAGCTAGAGACCTGAAAACCAATAGCAAGCAAATATGTGGTTTCTTGGTCATTTAAATAAACACAGTCTCACTCACACACAGTCAGCTATAGATGGTCCATCTACTCTCTTCATCTGTTTGGGGCCTGGGCCTGTGGTGTATGTACAGAGTAGACAGCCAGACCTACACAGTACTACAGTAATTTAAATGAAATAAATAAAATTAGTACAGTACCTGATGCACTGAATTGGGCTGGCTGGGTGAGGGGCACTCCACTGGTACAGACTCCAAAGCTGACACTGACCTTGTGGGTTGCGGTCCTCCTCTCTTCTCTCAGGCTGCCAACCATAACTATTTACTGTATCCCCCCCCCACAGCTGCTGGCTCCCTCCACTCAATACTCCTCATCAAGTCGTCGCTCCTCTGGGATGGCTCCTTGACTCCTCCAAGTGACCACGGACCATCTCAGGTGGCTTCCAGACACAGTATCCTTTTCCTAATTTAATTCAAGGCTGAGGCTCCCTCTCTCCCGAGTCACTCATGCACCTGGCCGGCAAATCTGTTCTGACTGTGCCTAGCCTACTACATGATCTACCGCACCACAGGCCGAGGGTAGCCTGCACCATCCCCACACATGTGTGATCTGCAGCCCTTTGCTCCCTCCAGATCCTAGTCCACCACACCTCCTTGGTACACTAGTCCGGGTGAGGTTCATTTATTGTTCACTAGTGCATGAAAAAAAATTGTTTTTATTTAGTCGAATAGTAGGCTACTCTGTCTACACACTACTCCCTCTGATTCCCACACTCCAGTTGTGATGCCACTACTACTACTCTTGACTTCCATTCTCCCTCTCTAACAAACCACCTCACAATGACTAAGACTTTGGTGCCAAACGGACTGTCTGTATTTGCGCATGCCCAAATGATACGCAGTGGCGGCAGAGGAGGGAAGACTTCAACTCCCATGGCAACTGCTGGCTGCCTGCTTGGGAAACCAGGCTCAAAGAGTAAAAATAAATAAATTGACGTCCACACCATGAAAACTGGATGTCAGCATTAAACAACAGAAATATTATTGGAGGTCAATGACTCCAGGTAGTACATTTTTGGACGTTTTTAGCTGATTTTTGGACGTAAAATACACCCAAAATTGAGTTATCTGAAGGGTTGGTGCCTTCTGAAGAGGTAAAATGCTGGGTCTTTCAAAAGGGAAGAAATTTGGTTAGAGAGTTGCACACCTAGGAGGGATCAGAAAAGATGATGGTGTCCTCTTTTCCTTCATGGACAAGTTCAAGTGTGTATGGTACTGCTGCAAGTTCTGCGTACTGGGAGGCTCTGATGGTACACTTCCTGGACACCTGCTGGATACAGGACCAGGACCCCAAAACTTGCAATTTATTCTCCTTCATGGTGTGAGAAGGATCCATCCATAAAGATGTGGCAGAATGCCGGGTCATAGATACATAGATACATAGAAGGCGACGGCAGAAGGGGACCCCAAGATCCATCTAGTCTGCCCAAGATTTAGAGGTTACTACCCCTCTTCCTTGTTACCTATTCAGAAGAATAACTCCTTTGTGCTTATCCCAAGCTTTCTTGAAGCCCCCTACAGTTTTAGCCCTTATGGCCTTTGGGTGTAGGCTGTTCCAGTTGTCTACCTCCCTCTCTGTGAAGTAAAATTTCCTAATATTGGTCTTCATCTTGCCCCTTTTCAGTCTCAGATCATGACCTCTTGTTCTGCTACCCTCCTTGAGATGGAAGAGTTCCTGTACCTGAATCTTGTTTACCCCCTTGATGTACTTGAAAGTTTTGATCATGTCCCCCTCTTCCTCCTTTGTTCCAGGAAATACATGTTTAAGTCCCTCAGTCTTGCCTCGTATGGTTTCTGGTGTAATCACTGAATCATTTTTGTTGCCTTTCTTTGTACTGTCTCCAGCCTAGCTACATCCTTTCTGAGGTGTCTCCAGAACTGAACACAGTACTCCAGGTAGGACCTGACCAGTGCCCTGCACAGTGGTAAAACCACCTCCCTCTTTCTGCTACTGATTCTTCTCCTGATGCAACCCAGCATGCTACTTGGCTTTAGCATCACCTTCTCTCACTCTCTTCCCAACTTCAGGTCATCTGCTATTATGATCCCCAGATCACGTTCCTGGCTGGTCGCTCTCCCTCTACCTGGCTTCTGTACTCTCCCCCCCTTCTGTCTAGGTCACAGCACTTATCTATGTGGACTGTTGTTCAGAAACTGGGTACTGACCTGATTATGGACCTGTTTACTGTACCATGTACCATACTGTAGTTCACTTTATTGAAATTGTGCATTGACACTTTATGTACTGTAACTGTGTTTGGTGACTGTATATTGACCTGATTACTGACCTGTTTACTGCACCATAGAAACATAGAAATGTAGAAACTTAAATTTTAATGGCAGATCAGGACCGCTTGGCCCACCCAGTCTGCCCATTTTTCTACCTATTGCAGAGCCTAGTTAACCAACAGCCTAATTCCTCCTACCCCCACTAGAATTGCCTTATGTCTGTCCAATGCATTCTTGAATTCCCCCACTGTTTATGACCACATAACCTCCTCAGGAAGACTGTTCCATGCATCCACCACCCTCTCCATGAAAAAATACTTCCTCCATTGCCCCTGAGTCATCCCCCCCCTCCATCTTCAAATTGTGCCTCCTTGTTCTTGCACATCTCTTTTTCTGAAAGATGTTACCCTCTTGGACTTTGTTGATTCTCTTGAGGTACTTGAAAGTTTCTGTTATGTCCCCCCTCTCCCTCCTTTCCTCTAAGGTACGCATATTAAGCTCCTTTAGTCTCTCTTCATATGGCTTCTGGTGCAGACCCTGCACCATTTTAGTGGCCCTCCTCTGGACTGCCTCCATCGTGTCTAATGTCCTTGTGGATATGGGATCTCCAGAACTGTATGCAGTACTCCAGATGGGATTTCACCAACTGTCTGTACAGAGGGATAACAACTTCCTGTTTTCTACTGTTGATTCCTCTCCCTATGCATTCCAGTATCTCCCCAGCCCTCCCTACTGCCTTCTCACATTGCTTGCCTACCATTAGGTTGTCTGATATGACTACCTCCAGGTCCCTTTCCATTTTTGTTGTTAGTACCTCCTCCCTCATTGTGTACTCTTCCCCTGGGTTTCTGTTTCCCAGGTGCATTACTTTGCACTTCTTTGCATTGAATCTAAGCTGCCATACTTTTAACTTGGTTTAACTTGGTTTAATTAGACAAAGTAGGCAAAAAATGCCCATTTAATTGTATCTCACTACATAGTGGGGTTGTTACGATATCCTAAAACTCAGCAAGTAATCATCCAATTTTATTTTAAATTGATCAAATGTTGATGCTTCTCCAATATAATTTGGTAATGAATTCCACAATCTAGCAGTACGTATATTATGAAAATTCAGTTGTCTAACTGTTATTACATTAGGTACTTTGATTTGCATGTTATGTGACCTAAGATTAACCTCCCTCTCAATTAATTTAAAACCACAATTCTCTCTCAATAAGGGGTCCTTTATAGTTTTATATAATAACAACAGGTCACCCCTAATTCTTCTTGTCTCCAAAGAATACAAATTTAGTATCTTCAATCTATCATTATAGTCATAGTTCTTTAACCCATAAACTGATTTAGTGATTCTTCTCTGGATTTTTTCCACTAAATTAATATCCTTTTGAAGATAAAGACTCCAGACTGGACTTCCATAATCAAGATGTGGCAAGACATAGGTTTTGTACAATTTCAAAATACTTAATCTATCTCTCGATATAAAAGTTCTTCTTATAGAATGTATTATTCGGTTACATTTGACAAAAAGTTTTTTAACATGTGTTAAGGAAGAAAAATTAGAATCCATCCATACTTCTAGGTCTTTTTCACATACGTTGACCTTAAGTGCCTTGTTATTTAAAAAAAATATTGATATTTAGGATTTTTATTACCAAAATGCAACACCGCACATTTGTCCTCATTAAATTTCAGATTATTTTCAATTCCCCACAATTCAATAGAATGAAGATCTTTACATAATTGTTGATACTCAACAGGGGAACAAACACCCCTTCCAATTTTTGTATCATCAGCAAATTTAGTTATTTTACTACTTAAGCCTCTCCCCATATCACTCATATATAACCCAAACAACACAGGGCCCAACACGGATCCCTGGGGGACTCCACTAGTAACATTTCCCTCACTTGATAATTTTGAATTTATTCTTACTTTTTGTTTTCTATTACTTAACCAATTATTAATCCATCTCAAAACATAACAATTTAATCCTAAATTATGTAATTTAATAATTAGTTTGTCATGGGGTACTGAGTCAAAAGCCTTTCCTAAATCCAAAAAAATCACATCAACTGGTATGCCTTTATCCAATTTATTGCTAATGAAATTATAAAAAGTGATCAAATTTGTGTTACATGAAAGGCCCTTCTTGAACCCATGCTGCATAACATCCTCCAATCCCAATGAGGTTATTTCAAGTTCAATTTATTTATTTATTTAGATTTTGTTTACCAGGTAAACCCACTGAGACCAAAGGTCCCTTTTTCAGGGGCGACCCGGGGTGACTACACCACCAACTTTACATTAGGTACAGTATACAGCTTTGAAAATATATTTACAATTTGTATATAAGGTACAGCATACAGCTACAAAAAAAAAAATAGTATATATACAGTTATATACAGTTTGTACAGGAGGTTGCGTAACTGTAGGGCAGAGATAGAGAGCATGTAGCAAGTAACAGCATTCAGAGAAAATTGCATTGCCCAGGGGGAAAAAACAAAAGTCCAAGGGTCATTCAAACAGAAAACATAACACAGTTTGTAAAAGAGTATACAGTTGATAGAGGTTAGTTGGTACCAGAGCGAGATTAAGTAGATAGCCACATAGGTCATGAGGGGAGGAGTTTATCTAGCGGTTACAGCAGCAGTGGCTCAGTTCAGGAGGTAGACTTTGAGACCGGCCTTGAAAGAGGAGAGGAGGGTTTGTCAAGCAGGGAAGAGGGGAGTGAGTTCCAGAAGTGAGGGGCGGTGAACTGGAAGGAGCATTTTCCTTGATTGGTGCAGATGCGGGGTATGTTCAAGAGTCAACTTGAGGTAGACCGCAGGTTACGGAGGGGGACTTTAGGGGTAAGCAGGTCGCTAAGGTGAGGTGGATGGTGTGTGGAGAGGAGTTTGTAGGAAAGGCAGGCAGGGGGAAAAGATAGTTTAAGCTTGAGTGCTGGCCAGTTAAGGTCCATAAGAGTTTCGCAGTGGTGCCGCCTAGGGGAGGAGTGGGTTACAAAGCGAGCAATGCGGTGGTAGAGGGTGGAGAGATTGGTTAGCTCAGTCTCTCTGAGGGACTGTAATAATGGAGAACCGTACAGTAAAGAGGGGAGGAGGTTGCAGTTAGCAATGGTTCTACGTGCCTCTCCAGAGAGGGAGTTCACGAGGTGGTATAGCAAGCCCAGTCTCTGGTGGATGGATTTAGTTAGGACATCTATGTGGGGTTTGAAGGTTAGCTCCTGGTCAAGGGTAACCCCAAGATACTTAAATTGGTCAGTGATCTCAACACGCATTCCTCGAGCTGATGTTATAGTGAGAAGACAATTACGGTCTTTACCCAGTCGCCGGGTCCTGAAGAGGACAGCTTTTGTCTTGTTCTCATTTAGCTTGAGGTGGTTGGCAGTTAACCATGTTTCAAGTTTTGCCAGGCAGGCTTGAAGTTCAGTTGCGACAATGGAGGATTGGGGGTCACTGTGATAGATTACAGTATCATCAGCGTAGAGCAGTAGATTGCAGGGTGCACACACCTCAGCTATGTTGTTCACAAACAGGGAGAACAGCAGGGGTCCTAGTATGGAGCCCTGGGGTACCCCAGTGATCACCGGTCTGGGGCTTGAGTTGACGCCTTGCCATCGTACTGTCTGAGTTCTGTTAGTCAGGTAGCTAGTGGCCCAGGAGAGAGAGAACTGATCCAAGCCAAGCCTTTGAAGCTTTGAGAGGAGCAGCTTATGACTGACCATGTCAAAGGCCTTGGAGAGGTCGATGAATTTGACTTTTAATTATTTTTTCAAATAATTTACAACAAACTGATGTTAAACTAATGGGCCTATAGTTAGAAACACAAGTTCTATTTCCCTTTTTATAAATTGGAACAACTATAGCAGTTAGCCAATCAATAGGAATGTCACCAGTCTTAAGGGATTTATTAAACAAAAGTGTAAGTGGCTATACTACAATATCAGCGATTTTCTTCCAAACAATTGGGCTGATTTGTCAGATCCTGCTGATGAAGAAGTACGAAGTTTATTTAGTTCATTTAATACAGTAACTTGATCTATATTTATTTCCACAGTATAATCAAAATCAAATTTTGAAGTTGTTAAATCTTTCTGATGAAATATTGATGAAAAAAAGGAATTGAAAGCATTGGCTATGTCTGTATTATTAGTTAAAGCCTTACCATCAACAGTTATTGTATTAATTTGATTGGTAGACTGTCTATGTTTATTTATATAGGCATATAAAGCTTTACAATCCTTTGAACTAGCCAAATTATGCTCTAGCTTATTTTTTTCTTTTTTAATTAAGGCTTTAAGTAGTCTTCATTGAGTCCTATATTTTAATTTATTTAATGGTATAGGATTTAATTTAAATTTCCTAAAAGTTCGCTGCTTCTTACTTATTAATATTTTTATTAGCTTAGTAAACCAGAGTGGAATATTACCCTTACTATTAAATTTTCTACATTTTGGCACATGTAGTGTAATTGCCTCAAATATTTTACTTTTCAACATAGTCCACATTTGATTAACAGTAAGATTTCTAAAAAGAGATATCCAATAAAATTTACCAAGTTCAAGAATTAATTTAGACCAATCAGTTCTCTTGAAAACCAGCATATCAGTTATACCATGTATCTTAGGTTTACAAAGCTTTAGTGTACATTCAATGGTTTTATGATCACTAGATCCCAAATGAGCACATATTTTTATGTTACAAATGCATTCCTTGCAGTTAGTTATCACAAGATCTAAGATGTTATTTCCCCTAGCTGGAATCCTAACTAGTTGATCACAACCTTGTAAAATTAGGGCTTCTAAAAAGGCCCGTTCCGATAAAGTTGTTCCACTCAACCTCTCCCAAGATATACCTGGGGCATTGAAGCCACCAATGATTATAGTATCACCCAATTTACAAACTTTGTTGATTTCATTTCTTAACTCATGATTATAACACTGATTGCTATTGGGAGGTCAATAACAAATTCCTAACCTTATTTTTGGTTGATGAGTAAAAGTTAGATCTATCCATAAAGATTCAGTTGACTTATTAGGCATATTGATTATTTCTAATTCCTGACACTGTATACTCTCAGAAATATAACAACAGACACCACCACCTTTCTTCCCATTTCTGTTCTTATAAAATAACCTAAAGCCAGGTATATTGTTAAACCATTCACATGAATCATCCCACCAAGTTTCAGTAATGCATACTATGTCTACACCAAGTTCTTGAATTAAAATGTTTAATTCTACTAATTTAACCTGATTTAAGCATCGAGCATTAATCCCCTAGATCTTAAGTTGAGTACTTTTATCTACTTCAAAACATTTATTCTTTGTTCCCTTGTCCCCCTCATCAATTAGTTTAAAGATTTACAAATTATGTTTTCAAACACCCTTCCCAATTTATATGTGCCCTGTTTACTCAGATGTAACCCTTCCCAACAATATATTAACACTAAATGTCTCCCAATGTGGTATAGAAAAGAAGCCTTCCTCAAGTGTCCATTTCCTCAGCCACTCATTTACACATTTTATTTTCTTCTCCATAGAATAATTTACCCTTGGTAAGGGTAAAATTTCAGAGAAATGGACTTCACAATTTAATTTCTGTAATGTCTCTCCTAAACTAATAAACTCTTCCTTTATAGCTTCAATTGACGGTTTTTTAATGTCATTTGTACCAACATGTAAAATGACTAGTGGATTGGTACCTGAGTTATGCAAACTATCAGTACACATATTGTGGATATCCCTTATACCAGCCCCCCAAATGATGAACAGCCAATGTTATGTTTATCTTTCCTACAAACCATTTTATCTGTATATTTAATAATAGAATTGCCAAGTACAAAACATTGCCTATTAACCAATCCGGGGGACTCTGTGTCCATGGATAAGGATGTATTAATTATTTTGTCATCCAGTAAGACTTGGGTTTTAGATTTAGATTTATTTTTACCATATTTACTCTGAATCCGGGAATGGTAAATCTGCTGAGATGGAACTTCAAGTGTTTGAAAACTTTTACTCTGGGTAGAAGTCGAAGGAAAATGTGTTTCAGGTTCATCACGTGCTTGTGTACTTTGTTCATTCAAACCACATAATATAGGGCTTGCTTGGGAGTCCAGTATATTTTCAGAAATAGAAAACTCAGGTTGTTCCTCGTTGACACAATGAGGGGCTTAACAGTGGGAATCTCAGTATTTTCAAGATTTATTAAAGGTTCAAATCTATTGTTTAAAACTAAATTATTTCCCATGGCCCTACGTCTGATTTTTACTCTGGGACCTACTAGTACCTCAGTCCAATCATCACTCTCAAAATTGTCAATGATATTACTATCATTTCCACGCTTGCGTTTATCAATATGGCTACTGGAACAATTTTTATTATTCCTTACTAAATCAAGTGAGGTCATCAAGTAACTGTTACTGGATACAATGTCAATCTCAGCTGGGGTATGAACTTTGGAAGCCAAAACTTCTTGCTGTGATTCCAAAACTGCTAATCTCTTGTAAAACACTTCAATGTCTTCCCTCAAAACACTATTTCCAACGCATTTCGTACAAACATAGATAGGGTTAGTGGGCAATGCATCAAGCAATATATACCTATTACATGAAGTGCATTTAAGTCCAATATTACCATCCAGTGTCATAATAGTCTGTTTAAGATTTAATAGTGAAGGACTAACAGGAGTTATTATTTGCACAGAGGAGGGTTCTAACCTAAATTGGTCACTCATAATGAATAAGGAGAAAAAGACAACTAACTAATATGAAACACCAATGTCAAATAAAGTACTTACACAGACAAACAGCAGTATATATCATAGATTTATTCCCCTCTTCCACTCTTGACATGCGTGACTGCAGCTAAGGCAGCGATGTCTCTGCATGCGATCTCTGCGTGCGTCTCCCTCTCGATTCACGCGGCTGCCCCATGCGCTCACTTAGCAAGCAATTAAAACAATGAACAGTCAGGAAGTTTCAATCTGTCACTTCCTGTCCAGCCCGCGAAAGTCCTAGCGTGGGCAAAGTTTTTAAAAATAAAGTAATAAAACTTTATGCCACCTCATGCGGTGGACTTCTAAAGAATGGGCGTCCCCTTACACCTAATATCACTGCTGGTGGTCTTTCAGCGCTACTCGCTAAAAACGAGGAGAGTGGTGCAAGGGAGCCTCCATAGTCCTGGAAACTGTCTCCGTGGAAACAGCCCAAACAACAAATCCTTTCCCCAAAATAGTAGCTAAATAGTTTAAGATATATCAGGGTTTCCCGATATATAAGTCAGCAGTACAACGAAGTAATAAGGTACATAGGCAAGGTTTTCATACAGCCACTCACTCAAAACTCACAGTTTAAATACACTGGGTGTCAGGAAGTTTCAATCTGTCACTTCCTGTCCAGCGAGTACAAAGTGGGCAAAGTTTTTTTTTAAATAAAGTAATAAAACTTTATGCCACCTCATGTGGTGGACTTCTAAAGAATGGAGCGTCCCCTTTACACCTAATATCACTGCTGGTGGTCTTTCAGCGCTACTCGCTAAGAACGAGGAGAGTAGTGCAAGGGAGCCTCCACAGTCCTGGAAACTGTCTCCATGGAAACAGCCCAAACAACAAATCCTTTCCCCAAAATAGTAGCTAAAAAGTTTAGGATATATCAGGGTTTCCCAATATATAAGTCAGCAGCACAACGAAGTAATAAGGTATATAGGCAAGGGTTTCATCATTCCTCCAACACTGCCAAGTCCCTTCCCATCCTTTCCACCCCCTTGTGTATCAACCCTGTTGCAGATCTTTGTTTCATCTGCAAAGAGGCATATTTTTCCTTCCAGCCCTTCCACAATATTTAAACTCCCTCTCTCTCCATTTCTCCACAGAGACCACCCCTTCCCCCGTGGAGACTGGAGGTTGTGAGGGCCTTCCCAGAAGTCCTCCCTGCCTGTTCAAGCCCAAATCCAAAGACCGACCCAGGTAATCAGCTCACCAACAACTGGCTGTTGCCATGACTGTTGGCCTCTGGCGCCTTTTTTAAACGGCCGCCAGGCTCCAGCCTTGCCGCATGACTCCCCGGCCAAACCAGCTGCCTTGCAGCATGAGTTGCTGCCCAGGCTGAGCCCACTGGGCGCTGTCGTTCAGCTCCCCGCCGCCCCCCCACCACCACCCTTGGTCGGCTCTCAAATTTATAGCCTGAGTTAGTCAGGTGATGAGGCGAAAATAACCTATCAGCCAACTTCTCCAGCTGCAGGTTATACAGATCCAACCCTAGTGGCCTCTGTTTCACTACTCACACCTAATACACTCACAATGCATTTCCTTCTTATCACAGCGTTGCTGACTTCCAGGTTCACACTTCTTGCTCTGCTTTCCCGTGGCTCCTACACCACATGACCCTATCTTCGACCCTAATCCTCAGCTATCACAGATAATTACTACTTGAACCCCCAACGCCCCAAGCCCATGCCCATTTGTGCCAAAATACTTTTACTCACACACACCCTCATTAACACCCACACTGTATACGGGTAAGCACTGTACCTCAGCTTTTCCCCAACCCACACCCCAGCCTCCCTCTACCCACGTTAACACTACGTTGGTCCCCCTCACTGCCATCTCCCTCCTTCCCAGCATCATCTCGAGTCTCCCAGTACCCGCCCACAACAAAAAAAAACAGTCACCCTACCATTCCCAGCATGCATCTCCCAAATTCTGCAGGCTTTCCCTCCTGAAGCACACCCTCCTACTACTTCTCCTATCTGGCAATATCCACCCCAACCCAGGATCCCCATCACAAAAATCTCCCCAAACAATCCACAGGGAAGACTGCTGCTAGCATCACTTAATATTGTCAGCCTTCCCAAAAAACACACCCTTCTACAAGGTTGGCTTGCCCAACATGCCCCAGACATCCTAGCCCTCTCTAAGACCTGGCTATCTGATAAAATCCCCAATGATGCTGTCTCCCTAAGTAACTATAACATCTTTAGGGCTGATAGGTCCAGTAAGCGAGGCGGTGGCTGCGCAATATTCATTAAATCCACACTCAATGCCACCGTTGTTAATACCCCCTTCCCGCAAAATGGAGCCCAGACACTAACTGTCAAACTTAGTCTGGGTTCAAAACAATCCATCATCTATATCCCCAAGAAACCAGAAACTTACATTTGAATCTATCCCACACCTCTCCCACCTTCCTAATACTAATGAAACCATATTAATGGGTGACTTCAATGTCGACTAGCTATCCCATCTGCATCCAGCTACAAAGGCATGGCCCAGGCCTTGGACTTTACCCAGATAGTCACCTCTCCGACAAAGGCGGGACACAAGGTCCGGACCTCCACCCTATTAGACCTCATTTTACCAACAGGCCACGAAACCTCACCCAGGCAACCGTGCTCCTGACTCTATCAGCGAACTCCCGGTTACCTGCTGGTGGTCGGGTAAACTGCCCCAGCCTCAAAACCTCCTGGCACGGAAACTTAAAAAGAGGCTAAAATGCCTCAAAGACTACCTTTCCAATAGATGCTAGCTCCCCACTTAACTACACGCAGTCAGTAGATTCTGCTGTTACCCACTTTATAACTACCTTCAACAAAGATTGTGATATATTTGCTCCCCTCACAAAGCAAGTTGTGAGACCCAGGACAACCCCCTGGATCACACTCTCCTTCCTAAACCTTATGCAACGGAGGGACAACCTTTGGCACAAAGCCATTGACTCCCAATGCACCCAGAATAGACAGCTATATAGGGAGGCACGCAATAAATGCACATGGGCCACGCAACAAGCAAAAGCTAATTACTACCAGCATACCCTCTCCTCCTCCTGGGGAGACGGGAAAAAATTCTGGAACAACATACAAGAAATC
Organism: Neoceratodus forsteri; assembly: GCA_016271365.2. Lineage (NCBI taxonomy): Eukaryota > Metazoa > Chordata > Ceratodontiformes > Ceratodontidae > Neoceratodus > Neoceratodus forsteri. The sequence goes on along the minus strand of CM057451.1, from coordinate 806,660,579 downwards.
AGTGGCAAATCCCATTCCCCCACCCCTACCCAACTCAATTTGAATGGGGATGTAACCCAAGATCCTGCCAAAATCGCTGAAGCCGTCAATGACTCCTTCTCAGACCTCTCACATATCCTCCCTCCAAATTTCTTCCACCCTGTCAAATCCCCCCCTCCACCTGAAACGACGAGTATAGACCTCTCACCCCCTTTCCGGCTCCTAGTCATCCCTTGTAATGTGGCCAAATGCTATATCACCAAAGCTATCACCAATATCCGCTACAGTGATGACTCCCTGGACCTAAAACTCATTAGGCTTACCCTCGATGTCACACTACCCCACCTCACAAAAATTCTCAACCTTTCACTATGTCTTGGCCAGTTCCCCTCAACCTGGAAGAAAGCCTTAATCACTCCTATTCTGAAGAATGGTGACTCCACCTACTGTACACCAGCAACTATAGACCAATCTCAGTACTTCCTCCTCTCTCCAAAGCCCTGGAAAAAGTAGTCTTGGACCAGCTAACAGAACACCTAACTAAACACAACCTCCTTAGCAAGGAACAGCATGGTTTCCGGTCTGGCCACAGCACCATCATGGCACTCACTGAACTCACCACGTTCATCCATGAGGCCCTTGACCAAGGCTCTATAGCAGGGGCCATCTATGTAGACTTGACAAAGACTTTCGACACGGTCAGTCACGAACTACTCCTTCATGTCCTTCTACAACTCAATGTGGTCCCCGAGGCCATGGCCTGGTTCAAGGACTACCTCACAAGATGGTCACAGCAAGTAAGGATAAACTGCACCATCTCCACCCCCAAAGCTGTTTGCTCGGGGGTTCTGCAGGGGTCTATTCTGGGCCCACTGCTCTTCATCCTCTTCCTCAGCTCACTCCCCAAAGCGTGCAGCGGTCATCTCTTACTCTATGCTAATGATGCGGTTCTGTACTGGAAAAACCCTCAACCGAACACCCTCCAACATGCCCTTCAGGGTTTTTTCAGGGAGTTAGAGAACTGGTTCACTGATCACTACCTGATCATTACCTATTGCAAAACTAAGTCCATGATCTTTGCTCATCGCCAAAGCCCACACAGCCAGATGGCACTCCAAATGAAGAACTCACTTGGCACCCTGTTGGAACACGTTACTCACTTTAAATACCTGAGTATCACTTTGGATACCTCCCTCTTCTACCACAGACACCTACGTCTTCTCTCATCTGTGGTCAACACCAGAGTGGGTACCCTCTACAAGCTCAAAAACAGCCTGCCTGCTGAAGCCATGCAGATAGCAGTCACCTCCTCCATCCTGTCCCTAATTGATTATGGGATTGTTATTTACACCACAGCTGACAACACCACCCATAGCAGCATAAACACTGCTCTTAATAAAGCCTGCCGCTTAGTAACAGGTTGTGACAGACTCACCCATACCTGCGATCTGTATACACTGACTGGTTGGCTAAACTTCCAACAAAGACTCAAATACCACACCTGCATTCTAGCAAAAAAGATTCACCTCCAGCTTGCACCCTCCGGCCTACTCCCCATCATCAGTCCAGCCCCCATCAGGCGTAATACAAGACTCACAGCAACATCATCTTTCCTGGTTCCCCTCTGTCGAACATCCCTTGGGCAAAGATCTTTCCGCTACCGTGCCCCCCATGACTCAACACACTTCCCCTTACTCTCTCCCGGTCCCATAGCATCTCACTCTTCAAATCAGGTCTCCAAACCCAACTCCATAGAAATCGCTAAATGTGACTGCAAATAGATCTGACCACCCTCCTCTCCCACCTCTTCTCCTGACACTGGGGCTTCCTAGACCCTAGGAAATGGCATCCTTCAAAGCTCTGTCTAGGGATCGTAGGCATGCCTCCTAATTTTCTAACCTACTAAATAAGTTTCTCGACTACCATGTCAGTACTGTAACTGTAAATAATACATGTCAAAATTAGTCATGTACTGTCTTGTTTCCCTCCCCTTCCTGTAACCTACATGGAGCCTTTGTAAAAAAGATTGTCTGTACTGAAATTTGTATATAATTACCTGTTCCATCTGTCATCATTGTATTTTGCCTACCCTCCACCCCCCTGTAACCTGACGTGGTGCCTTTGCAAAAGAGTCTGTGACTCAAAGGATTGTAATTCCGATTGTACTCAATAAATAAACAAACAATAAATAAATATTACCTATAAAGACAATAAAGAGGACCAGTCCCGGTACTGAACCCTGCGGTACCCCATGAGTAACATCCCTTTCTTCAGAGCAGACTCTGTTTACTATTACCCTCTGCATCCTGTTGTCCAGCTAATTTTTTACCCAGGATACCACCCTGAGACCCACTCCAAGGCTGTCTAACTTGTTTATTAATCGTTTGTGTGGGACTGTGTCAAATGCCTTCCTAAAGTCTAGGTAGGCCATATCCACAGCCCCTTCCAGGTCTACTACTTTGGTCACTCAGCCAAAGAAATCTATTAGATTCATCTGACATGACCTCCCGCTGTGAATGCATTCTGCCATGGGTCCTGTGCCCTGCTGGCCTCTAAGGTCATCATGATTCCATCATTTTCCCTACTACTGAGGTCAAACTAACAGGTCTGTAGTTTCCTGCCTCTGCCTTGCTCCCACTTTTGTGGCGGGGAATCACATACGCCCTCCTCCAGTCCTCCGGTACCACACCATACTCCCATGATTTGTTAAAAAGGATAGTCAATGGTGTCACTAGTTCTCCCCTTAGATCTTTTAGAATTCTTGGATGAATCCTGTCAGGCCCCATTGCTTTATCCACCTTGAGTTTTAGGAGTTCTTTCAGGGCCCTTTCTTCTGTGAATGGACTGCTATCGACCCCACCCCATCCAGAGTGGTTCTATTGTTTGGTTTAGGTACCTCCCCTCCTCTTTTTTTGTGAATATGTGAGCAAAAGTATTCGTTCAGTATCTCTGCTTTTTCAGTGTCACCCTCTGCCCACCTCCTCACCCCTTTATTAAGCCTCACTATCCCTGCCTTGGTCTTTCTTCACACCTTAATATACCTATAAAAGATTTTATCCTCCTTTTTAACTGAGTTAGCTATTTATTCCTCAGTGTGGGCCTTTGCTATTCTGACTGCCTTCCCTGCTTCCTTCTGCTTTAACTGATACAGTTCTCTGAACTGCTCCTTCTGTGATTCCTTATACTTCCTGAATGCTATCTTTTTCTCCCTCACCTTCCCCACCACCTCTTTTGAGAATCATAGTGTTTTTTACTTTGTTTTGTTTTATTTATTTGTTTCACACAAAGGCTTGTTGCCTCTGTGATGGCCGTTTAATTTTTTTCCCATTGTTCCTCCACCCCTCCTTCCTGCCCGTTTGCTAGTGCATTCCTTAGGTACTCTCCCATTTTGCCAAAGTCAGCTCTCCTAAAGTCCAGTACTCTCGCTTTTGTGTAGCTTGTGTTTACGGCTGTATTTATTGTGAGCCACACTGTTTGGTGGTCGCTTGTTCCCAGATGGCAACCCACTTCTAAATCTGAGATCCTATCTCTATCCCTCTTTGAGAGTACTAGGTCTAAGATTGCTCCCTCCTGAGTGGGTTCCAGCACTAACTGTCTGAGGCATGCCCCCTGTAGGACATCGAGATTAACTCTGCTTTTGGATGTGGCTGCAGCAAATGTGCTCCAGTCAAAGGGAAACGTCCATGTAGGATTAAATTTGTCAGTATTGCTACCAATGGAAATCTGCTTTACACAAGCTATTGACTGAACCTGTAACATTGTTAGGGCCAGAATTATAACCCATTTAGTTGCCCCTCCCTTTATATTTGCAGGCATCCATTTTCTAAATCAAAGGCACAAGAAATTACATCACATCAGGGGAAAATACATGTAGCCGATAAATAGCTTAACCAGGAAAGGTGCACAAAGCTGAAGCTCGATTCCAGGTGCGAACTGAGAGCACAAGTTAAGTGACATACTCAGGGTCATATATTAATGCAAGTGGAGACTGTGGGATTCAAACCCAAATTTCCCCATTTGTAGCTCAGGGCCTTTAACCACTGCACTATACTGCCTCCTTGAAGATAATGGGAAAAGAAAAAAACAGTCCCTGATGATGTGAACTTGTCTCTAATCCTGATTGGGTTGGGCCTCTTGATGAGCTATCACAACCAGCCATCTAATAATTTAGTGATTGCACCTGGGAGCATTGGGGCAGTGAAGAGGTTTTATTTCAAAAAGAATGGGGTTACTGAAAATTTCCTGCTGGAAAGACAGAGTGAAACAGTTAGAATCATGAAATGAAAAAAAAATCTGCTGTGTTTTTTTTTCTTTTAGTTTGGTGAAAGAAAACCTATTTCTGGATGGTGTTCAAATAAAGATTTTTTTTTATTTTGCAACCTTCCGAAGGAGTAGTGTCGGAACATGGGGAAAAGTGAGTGTGTATGTGTGCGTGTATGTGTCGGGGGGGGCACTGTAGTAATAAGACACCATGATTGCTTCCCTTCTGACATTGCATGCATTAAAGGCACACTTTGAATGCTCATGGGCAAAAGTGGGGGGTGTCCACCCATCCCACACACACCTATAGGTTCTGGTAACTATGTTCAGAAGGGTCCTCTATTTACAACCATCTATTCTATCATACACCAAAACAAAACAATTATTTTATTACAACTTATTTACCCAGGATAGTCCAGCTGAGACGTGTCACCTCGTTTCCAGTAGGGTCCTGCTGCTAGGTGGACAGGAGCACTGGGAGGTTATGTGACTTACTCAAGGTCACACAGTTCGCACTTGACTTTACTGAGGTTTGAACCTCTTATTTCCTAGGCTCCAAGCTTGTGCTTTAGCCACTGGATCACACTCCTACAAATGACAGAACATGATGTCAACAAGAAAAGCAAAACACAACTATTTCAGTGCTAACAAATACTGGAACTAAATCGGTACAGGTGTAACAATGATTTACAGTGTTACCACAGTAGCAGCATATTTTGCAAATCATACAGGCACAAAACATTTTGCTTAGTTTCAAGGAGGCAGTATAGCACAGTGGTTTAAGGTTCTAACTGCAGATCTGGGTTTGAATCCCACAGTCCCCACTTGTGTTATTGTGTGACCCTGAGCAAGTCGCTTAACTTTCTTATGGTCTCAGGTCACACCTGGAATCAAGCTTCAGCTTAGTTTGCCTTTCCTGGTTAAACAATTTATTAGCTATATGTGTTTTTCCCTGATGTGATGTAATTTCTTGTGCCTGTGATCTAGAAAATGGATGCCTGCAGCTATAAAGGGAGGGGGAACTAAATGGATTATAATTCTGGCCCTAAAAGTGTTATGGGTTCAGTCAATAGCTTGTGTAAAGCTGATTTCCATTGGTAACAATATTGATAAATTTAATCCTACATGGATGTTTCCCTTTGACATCTGGCATATTTAGGTTCCCCATCAACAATATCTCCCCTTTTTCTGCCATGTATCTTGCTGTAATTCATTTCATGTAACGTCCCTTTGTACCTTGCTTCATTCGTGGAATTGTTGTACTCATATAACCAGTATCTGTTTTATTCTATGTGCCATGTGAGTGGCTCAAATCATACCTCAGAATTGTCCATTGGATCAGTGCACCCACCCAGCTATCAAAAACATACATAAATAAATTGCATAACTTTGTACTTTCTTGCATTAAACCCCAGCTGCCATGTGTCCGACCAGTCCTAAAGTTTAACCAGATCATCCTGCAGCCACTGCCACCCTACTGTGTCATCCTCCTCCTCCACCCTGCTCTTCATGTCAACTGCGAAAAGGTTAATCTTTTTCTTAATGCCATGTGAGATGTTGACTATGATAATGCCAAACACCACCAGGCCTACTACCGAGTCCTGCGGCACGCCACTTGTCACAGCTCTCGGAGACAAGCCAAAAGAGTCTAAGGACCATTAAATGAGGCACAGCCAGGCAACAACCAGCAAGTACAGAGCTATGGGCCAGCTTTAGGACCACAGCACAGGGCCAGCAAACGAACATGATTTCATAATGGCAGTTGGAGCTGCTAGAGCCAATGAACACTTAGAAGGCAAAAAAGGCGATAAGAAAAGAGAACAAAGCAAAAGAGAGCTGCAGGAACATTGACGGGGCAGAGACAGTTGATGATGAGTAAATAGAAAGTAAAGGGAAAGCATCAGGACCCAAGCACAGAGCCAGCAACGGACGCCACCATAAGGCAACTGGAGCAGCAGGAGCAAATGTCAAAAATGTCACCAGAAAATAAGGGAATGGATTCTAAAGGAAAACAGAATTGAGCATAAGAGAGCAGCAGGGACATTGACAAGGCAGAGCCAGATAATATCAAGCAAGCAGGGAGCTATGGACCAGCGGAAGGACACAAGCCCAGCACCAGCAACCAATACTGCCAGGTATCACAAATATGGTTAGAGTGGCAAAGAAAGCAGAGAGCACTGCCAGAGCTACCCACAAGAAGAATCCAGTGGCAGAGTACCATGACTCAGAAAGACAACAGCATCAATGGCAGACAGAAAGTGCTGCATCGGAGAAAGGTGCCACAATCCAGAGGCAGCAGCAGAAGATGCAAACGGGGAGACAAATGCGGGAGAATGCTGGAAGCAAAATCAACAGCTGTGGAGACCAGCACAAAAACTAGCCCAGTACGCCTTGTGGTGCAGATCAAAAGCAAGCTACATAGAAAAGCAGCAAGCAGTGCCTAGGCAGAGATGAACGTGACAGCTTCAATGAGTACAAAGGGCACAGCAATGTTATTAAAATGAAAGCGTATCCAGAAAAAAGAAAACACCAGTGATGGAAAATGGAAATTATGTACCTACCATAATTCTTGATCTTCTTGGACAAGTCCCCACCATTTAGCCACACCTCTGAGCTTCATGCTGGAGGCACCAGGATGCTGCAGGAACAAAAAATCTTCAGGAGGGCAGGCAGGCACCAAGGCAGGACTGCACATGCATGGCAACGCAAGACCAGCTTGTGCTGTAGAGGCCACCCCAGCATCAACCCTCCAACCGCCCCAGTACTTTCTTTACCAAGGAGATGCAGCATAATAAAACTAGAAAACCTAACCTAACAAGGGCGTGAGATAGCCCGATTGACCCGTGTAAGAATGGTCAATTAAAACAATGTCTTCATAACCCAAACCAAATGAGGGAGTGAAGACCAGAAACAGAATGAGTGAAACTGGGGTATGGCAGGTGGGTGTGTGACTAAACAGTGAAGACTTGTTCAAGAAGATCAAGAATTACAGTAGGTACAGTATGTCATTTTCATATCTTCCTGGACTTAAAGTCTTCACCGTTTAGTCACATCTCTGGCTGAAAGTACCAAGCTAAACTAATCCCCCAAGCAGGGCGGCAGGAGACAGAGCTCATTTAGGACAGAATCCCGTTAAGGATTGTTCTTCCAAAGGAAGTATGATGTCTGGCATGTACATCCAGAGCATAGTGCTTCACAAAAGTGTGCACTGAGCTCCAAGTTGCCACTTTGCAAATTTCCATTATAGGAACAGTGTGTATCTCTGCCAGGATGCGGCAACCACTTTGGTTTAATGTGTGCGAACATGGCCTTCCAACATAGCTTGCTCCATGGAATAGCAATGGCGAAGGCATGCCATTATCCAGGCTGAGATGCATCTGATAGATACTGTCTGGACCAGCTGGGCTGCGATGAAAGAAATAAAGAGTTGCTTTGCCTGACGGATGTCCCTAGTTCTATGGATGTAGAATTGTAGTGCTCTCTTAACATCCAGAGAATGAAGGGTACGTTCCCCTTAATTTTGGAAGTTAGCAAAGTAAGTCAGCAGAACCAAGGGCTGGTTGAGGTGGAACTCCAAATCAACCTTGGAAAAGAACTTAGGGTGAGTGCGGAGAATCACCTTGTCTTTGTTAAAGATGGTGTATGGAGGGTCTGTGATGAAAGCATGCATCTCAGAGACCCAGCAAGCAGAAGTGATGGCCACCAAAAAGGTGGTCTTCCAAGTCAGGAACTTCAAATCGCACGTGGCTAGAGGCTCAAAAGGTTTACAAGTGAACATATCCAGCATGAGATTAATATCCCAGGTGGCAACTGACTTCCTAACCAGGGGCCTAGCATGCAGAATGCCCTTGAGAAATCTTTTAAACAAAGGTAGCTGAGCCAATGACATGTTCTAGACTGGCTCATGAAAGACAGAAAGTGCACAGAAATGTACCTTGACCAATGAATGTTGCAGCCCTGCATCCAAAAGGTGTAATATGTACTCTAAAACTTTATTCGGTGGGTACCAGAAAGGATCCAGAGGGATCTTAGCACACCAAGTTGAAAAGAGCTCTTTTAGAATGAATTCAGTCATGGCTTGCAGGAATAGCCCTGGTTCTGGTAGAGTGGGCGGATCTAGGACACACTCACGTGGCTCTCCTTGATATAGGAGGCCATGTGCCAAAATGGAGGGCATTTTGGTGGGAAGCACAGTGATGTCTCTATCCTGCAAGAGGAGAGACCAATGGGTGAGTCTAGTACTGGACACATTTCTGTTCTTAATTCTGTCTGTCAGGAGGAAGTTGGTATGGGTGTGGTTGGTGTGGAACACAATAGGGGAGAACCGCATAATGTAGGTAAAATGTTTGATGGCCCAGAAGGTCACCAAAAGGTTCCTCTCACACAAAGAGTACTTCTGGTCCACAAGGGATAGCATCTGGTAGGCATAGGCAATGGGCCTGCTGTTACCATCTGCCATTTGTGCAAGGACTGCTGACATGCCCACCTCAGAGGTGGCAGTTTCCAGATGGAATGGCAATTATGGGTTAGGGCTGTTCAAAGCCAGAGCACAGGCCAAGGCCTTCTTCAGAGAAGACACACCGGCAGTGTATTCTGGTCCCCACTGCCAGGGGACATCTTTATTCAGTAGCTCATACAGGGGTGCTGCCTTTTGTGCAAAATTGCAAATGAAGTCCCCGGAATAGTTGACCATACCCAGGAAATGCCTCAGAGTAGCCACACTGGTAGGTAGTGGCAAGTCTTGAATGCCCTGGACCTTGTTTAGTGCAGGGCTCCTGCCTTCAGTAGTGATGTGCAGACCCAGAAAGAAAACTTCTTGGAGGCACAGTTGTACCTTCACTGGGTTGCACTGGAGGCCTGCCCTTTGTAGGAGTGTCAAGAGCTCATCTAGAAGCTCCAGATGTTCTCAAGGCCTGTGGTGGCCAGGAGAAGATCATCCACATACTGCAAGAAGCATTTTGGTATGGAGAAGCCCCGTATGGTATCCCCCCTATAGATGTGAAAGAGGGAGGGGTAGTTGTGGAATCCTTGTGGGAGGCAGTTCCATGTGTACTGATGTCCTTCAAAGGTGAAGGCAGACTTGTATTGGCTCTCAGGAGCCAAAGGAAGTGACCAGAAACCACTGGAGATGTCTGAAGTACTGAACTATTTGTGTTCAGGTTTCAGAAGTTTGAGCACATCTGGGGCAGATGCCACAGTAGGTGCACAAATGGGGGTGACTTGAGTAAGTCACCTGTAGTCAATGGTAACCCTCCAGCTGTTTTTAGGCTTCTTCACTGGCCAGATGGGAGAGTTGACTGTGGATACACAGGACCTAATGACCCCTTGTTGCCCTTAAAGAGGGCATTGCCTCTGTAGGAAATGGATATCATTTCTGACAAGGTGGCTCATCACCAGTAACTTGTATGAGAGTGCCCATTCTCATACAATCATGCTTGTGTTTGGCAAAGGCCTCTTGGTGTTTTTGTAACATTGGGTTCAGTTTAGGAAACAGCTTGTGGTGTTGGAGCATGAGGATGATGACATACTCTGCATCATTGGCCTTTACAGCTGCTACCACATGTGAGTCAGAAATGAGAAGTATGTGGCACTGGCCAGGTATTTGGAGCAAGAGTCTGTTGGCTAAATCTACCACACAGTCATAGTGTGAGAGAAAGTCAATTCCCAAGATGCTCTGGTGATGACGTAAAATCATGATGTCAAAACGGAGTGTCACCTCAAAGGTAATGATTACAACTGGTATTGGTTTTGACCAGTAGGTTGTGACTACAGACCCCTCGAAGATCTGAGCAGAAGTAGGCTTCCCCATCAACCAGGGAGAAAACTGCAAGTCATGCTGATGCAGCACTGAAACTGCAGTTTCAGTGTCTAGAAGTAACTCTTGCTGGTGGCCCCAACCAGGGCTTCTACACAGGGATGTCCAGAATCATCAGTAACAAAAGTGGTGATGATGTGAACCAGGGCCTGACACTGTCAGTCTGATTCACTTTGCTTCTGGTCAGCTAGGGGGTCTGTCTCATGAAGTATCTGCACTACATCAAAGTAAGGAGACTTGTTGTGCCAATCCTACTTGGGCTCCTAGTCCAGTGGGGGCGCGAATAGGATGGCCGCCACTGGCTTGGCAGGGATGGCTAATGTTAGTGGCTGGATTTTGGTCTTAAACTCCTGAAGCCAGTTGTTTTCCTTGGCTAACTCTCAATAGAAACAGCCAGACAACTGTTTTTGTCTGTTATTCCCTATTCAATTCTGCTGGTTCAGACTTTGCCAAAACACTGTGTGTCAGAGCTTCCAGTACCTGCAAGAGGGCATCATGGCCTGAATGGACGAACGGACCCTCCCCAGCACTTCCTTTTGGCTCTTGGACTCCCCCCCCCACTTACAAGCCCTCCAGAGATCCAGATGGAGCTTCCAGCAGCTGCAATAGGGCATTGTGGCATGAATGGACCACCGGACCATCCCCAGCTCTACCTCCCAGTTCATGGATTCCCCCCAGCCTACAAGCCCTCTGGAGATCCAGACAGAGCTTCAAGGACCTGCAATAGGGTGTGGTGACTTGAACAGACCACCAGACCCTCCTCAGCCCATCCTCTGGCTCCTGGACTCCCCCCTGCCTACAGGCTCTCCAGAGATCCAGACAGAGCTTCCAGCACCTGCAATAGGACATCACAGCCTGAACGTATCACCAGACCCTCCCCAGCTCTTCTTCCCAGCTCCTGATCTCTGCCCCCTGCCTGTAAGCCCTCCAGAGATCCAGAAAGAGATTACAGCACCTGCAATAGGGTGTTGCAAACTGGATGGACCACCAGAGCCTCCCCAGTCCATCCTCCCAGCTCCTGGACACTACCATCCACCTACAAGGCCTCCTGAGATCCAAACAGAGCTTCCATCACCTGTAATAGGGTGTCACAGCCAGAACAGACCACCAGACCCTCCCCAGTCCTTCCTCCCAGCTCCTGAACTCCCCCCCCACCAATAAGCCACCCGGAGATCATAAAAGAGCTTCCAGCACCTGCAGAAAGGGGTCACATCCTGAACAAACAACCAGACCTTTCCCAGCCCTTCCTCCAAGCTCCTGGGCTCCCCCTGCCTACAAGTCCCTTAGAGATGTAGGCAGAGCTTCCAGCACCTGCAGTAGGGTGTCTCAGCCTGAACAGACCACCAGACCCCCCAGCCCTTTCTCACAGCTCAGGACTCACTCACTGCCTATAAGACCTCTGGAGATCCAGATATTTCCTGCACCCAGAAATAGAGCACGAGGCTGAACGACCACCAGACCTCCCTCAGCTTCCTTTTTATCCTGGCTCCTGACTCCCCTGCCTACAAGCTCTCCGAAGATCCACACAGAGCTTCCAGCACCTGCAATAGGGCATCAAAGCCTTAATGGACCACTGGACCCTCCCCAGCCCTTCTCCTGGCTCCTGGGTTTCCCTCCTGTCTACAAGCCCTTCAGAGATCCAGACAGAGCTTCCAGCACCTACAATAGGGAGTTATGGCCTGAATGGACCACCAGACCCTCCCCAGCCCTTCCTCCTGGCTTCTAGACTCCCCCCTTGGCTACACACCCTCTGGAGAGCCAGACAGAGCTTCCAGCACCTGAAATAGGACGTCACAGCCTGAACGTATCACCAGACCCTCCCCAGCTCTTCCTCCCAGCTCCTGATCTCTGCCCCCTGCCTGCAAGCCCTCCAGAGATCCAGAAAGAGATTCCAGCACCTGCAATAGGGCATTGCAACCTGGACGGACCCCCAGATCCTCCTCAGTCCTTCCTCTCAGCTCCTGGACACCACCCTCCACCTACAAGGCCTCTTGAGATCCAAACAGAGTTTCCAGCACCTGTAATAGGGCATCACAGCCAGAACAGACCACCAGACCCTCCCCAGTCCTTCCTCCCAGCTCCTGGACCCCCCCCGCCAACAAGCCACCCGGAGATCATGAAAAAGCTTCCAGCACCTGCAAAAAGGGGTCACGGCCTGAACAAACAACCGGACCTTTCCCAGCCCTTCCTCCAAGCTCCTGGGCTCCCCCTGCCTACAAGCCCCCCTAGAGATCCAGGCAGAGCTTCCAGCACCTGCAGTAGGGAGTCTCAGCCTGAACAGACCACCAGACCCCCCCAGCCCTTCCTCACGGCTCCAGGACTCACCCACTGCCTACAAGCGCTCTGGAGATCCAGATAGAGCTTCCAGCACCCGCAAATAGGAGGACGCGGGCTGAACGGACCACCAGACCCTCCCCAGCCTTTTATCCAGGCTCCTGGACTCCCCCCCCACCTACAAGCTCTCTGAAGATCCACACAGAGCTTCCAGCACCTGCAATAGGGCATCAAAGCCTTAATGGACCACCGGACCCTCCCCAGCCCTTCTCCTGGCTCCTGGGATTCCCCCCTGCCTACAAGCCCTTCAGAGATCCAGACAGAGCTTCCAGCACCTACAATAGGGAGTCATGGCCTGAATGGACCACCAGACCCTCCTCTGCCCTTCCTCCTGGCTCCTGGACTCCCCCCTTGGCTACAAGCCCTCTGGAGAGCTAGACAGAGCTTTCAGCACCTGGAATAGGGCATTGCAGCCTGAACAGACCACCAGACCCTCCCAGGCCTTCCTCCCAGCTTCTGGACTCCCCCCCCCACGTACCAGCCCTCCAGAAATCCAGACAGACCTTCAGCACCTGGAGCTGGGCGTTGCAGACTGAACTTACCACCGGACTCTCCTCAGCCCTTCCTCCTAGCTCCTGGATCCCCCCACCTACAAGCCCTCAGGAGATCCAGACAGAGCTTCTACCACCTGCAATAGGGCGTCACGATCTGAACAGACCACCAGACCCTCCCCAGCAGTTCCTCCAAGTTCCTATATACCCCACCCTGCCTACAAGCCCTCTGGAGATCCAGACAGCTTCCAGCACCTACAATAGAATGTTGTGGCCTGAATGGACTACTGGACCTTCCCCAGCCCTTCTCCCCAGCTCCTGGACTCCCCCTAAAGCCTACAAGCTGTCCAGAGATTCAGACAGAGCTTCTAGCACTTGCAATAGGGCGTCACAGCCTGAACAGATCACCGGACGCTCCCCAGCCCTTTCTTCCAGCTCCTGAGCTCCCCCCTCCTACCTAGAAGCACTCTGGAGATCCAGACACAGCTTTCAGCACCTTCAATAGGGTGGGTTCCATTCTGAATAGACCGCAGGGATCCTCCCCAACCCTTTCTCCTGGCTCCTAGACTTCCGCTTGCCTACAAGCCCTCTGGAGATCCAGACAGAGCTTCCAACTCCTGCAATAAAGTGTTACAGCCTTAATGGATCACCGGGCCCCTCCCTAGCCCTTCCTCCCAGCTCCTGTGCTCCCCCATCCCTACAACCCCTCTAGAGATTGAAACAGAGCTTCCAGCACCTCCAATGGGGTGTCACAGCCTGAACGGACCACCAGAACCTCCTCAGACCCTTATTTTGGCTCCTGGATGCCTCCCAGCCTACAAGCACTCTGGAGATCCAGATACAGCTTCCAGCAACTACAAGAGGGCATCATGGCCTTAGCAGACCACCAGACCCTCCCCAGACCCTCCTCCCAGATCCTGGACTCCCCCAGCCTACATGCACTCTGGAGATCCAAACAGAGCTTCCAGCACCTGCAGTAGGGTGTCGCAGCCTGAATTGACCTCCCCAGCCCTTCCTCCCGGCTCCTGGAATCCCACCTGCCTACAAGCCTTCTGGAGTTCGAGATACAGCTTCCAGCACCTGCAACAGGGCGTCATGACCTGAATGGACCACTGGACCCTCCCCAGCTGTTCCTCCCAGCTCCTGGACTCCCCCACTGCCTACAAGCCCTCTGGAGATCCAGACAGAGCATCCAGCACCTGATGTAGGGCATCACGGCCCTAACGGACCACTGGACCCTCCGAGCCCCTTCCTCCAAGCTCCTTGGCTCCCCTTGCTTATAAGCCCTCTGGAGATTCATTCAGAGCTTCCAGCACCTACAGTAGGGTGTCGTGGCCCAAACAGACCAGCGGACCTTCCCAGCCTTCCTCCCAGCTCCTGGACTCCCTCACTGCCTACAATGCCCTCTGGAGATCCAGACAGAGCTTCCAGTACCTGCAATAGGGCATCATGGCCTGAATGGACCACCAGACATTCTCCAGCCCTTCCTCCTGGCTCCTGGACTCCACACCCCCTTGCCTACAAGCCCTCGGGAGATCCAGACAGAGCTTCCATCACCTGCAATAGGATGTTGTGGCCTGAACAAACCACCAGACCCTCCCAGGACTTCCTCCTGGCTCCTGGACTCCCCCCCACCCACCAACAATCCCTCCAGAAATCCAGACAGACCTTCCAGCACCTGGAATAAGGGAATTGCAGTCTGAACTTACAAGCGGACCCTCCCCAGCCCTTCCTCCTGGCTCCTGGACTCCCCCTCCCGTACCTGCAAGCCCTCAGGAGACCCAGACAGATCTTCTAACACCTGCAATAAGGCATCACAGCCTGAATGGACCACCGGACTCTCCCTAGCTCTTCCTCCAAGCACCTATACTCCCCCACCCCACCTACAAGCCCTCTGGAGATCCAGACAGCTTCCAGCACCTGCAATAGAATGTTGCAGCCTGAATGGGTTACTGGACCCACACCAGCACTTCTCTCTGGCTCTTGGACTCTTCCCCTGCCTACAAGCTCTCCAAAGATCCAGACAGAGCTTCCAGCATCTGTTGTAGGGCGTCATGGCCTGAAAGGACCACCGGACCTTCCCTAGCCCTTCCTCCCCTGCTCCTGGACTCCCCCCTGCCTACAAGCCCTCTAGAGATCCAGGCAGAGCTTCTGGTAGCTGAAGTAGGGTGTCTCAGCCTGAACAGACCACCAGACCCACCCCCCAGCCCTTCCTCACAGCTCCAGGACTCACCCACTGCCTACAAGCCCTCTGGAGATACTGATAGAGCTTCCAGCACCCGTAAATAGGATGATGCAGGCTGAAAGGGACCACTAGACCCTCCCCAGCCTTTTATCCTGGCTCCTGGACTCCCCCCTGCCTACAAGCTCTCCAAAGAGCCTCACAGAGCTTCCTGCACCTGCAATAGGGCATCAAAGCCTTAATGGACAACCAGACCCTCCCCAGCCCTTCTCCTGGCACTTGGGCTTCCCCCCTGCCTACAAGTCCTTCAGAGATCCAGACAGAGCTTCCAGCATCTACAACAGGGGAGTCATGGCCTAAATGGACCACCAGACCCTCCCCAGTCCTTCCTCCTGGCTTCTGGACTCTTCCCTTGGCTACAAGTCCTCTGGAGAGCCAGACAGAGCTTCCAGCACCTGCAATTCGGCATTGCAGCCTGAAACAGACCACCAGACCCTCCCAGGCCTTCCTCCCGGCTCCTGGACTCCCTCCCACCTACAATCCCTCCCGAAATCCAGACAGACCTTCCAGCACCAGGAACTGGGCGTCGCAGACTGAACTTACCACCGGACACTCCCCAGCCCTTCCTCCTGGCTCCTGGACTCCCCTCCCACCTACAAAGCCCTCAAGAGATGCAGACAGAGCTTCTACCACCTGCAATAGGGTGTTGTGGCCTGAACAAACCACTGGACCCTCCCAGCCCTTTCTTCCAGCTCCTGGACTCCTCTCCTGCCTACAATCCCTCCAGAAATCCAGACAGACCTTCCAGCACCTGGAATAAGGGAATCGCAGTCTGAACTTACAAGCGGACCCTCCCCAGCCCTTCATCCTGGCTCCTGGACTCCCCCTCCCGCACCTGCAAGCCCTCAGGAGACCCAGACAGATCTTCTAACACCTGCAATAAGGCATCGCAGCCTGAATGGACCACGGACTCTCCCTAGCTCTTCCTCCAAGCACCTATACTCCCCCACCCCACCTACAAGTCCTCTGGAGGTCCAGACAGCTTCCAGCACCTGCAATAGAATGTTGCAGCCTGAATGAGTTACTGGACCCACCCCAGCACTTCTCTCTGGCTCTTGGACTCCCCCCCCCGCCTACAAGCTCTCCAAAGATCCAGACAGAGCTTCCAGCATCTGTTGTAGGGCGTCATGGCCTGAAAGGACCGCCGGACCTTCCCTAGCCCTTCCTCCCTGCTCCTGGACTCCCCTCTGCCTACAAGCCCTCTAGAGATCCAGGCAGAGCTTCTGGTAGCTGAAGTAGGGTGTCTCAGCCTGAACAGACCACCAGACCCCCCCCAGCCCTTCCTCACAGCTCCAGGACTCACCCACTGCCTACAAGCCCTCTGGAGATACAGATAGAGCTTCCAGCACCCATAAATAGGATGATGCAGGCTGAAAGGGACCACTAGACCCTCCCCAGCCTTTTATCCTGGCTCCTGGACTCCCCCCTGCCTACAAGCTCTCCAAAGAGCCTCACAGAGCTTCCAGCACCTGCAATAGGGCATCAAAGCCTTAATGGACAACCAGACCCTCCCCAGCCCTTCTCCTGGCACTTGGGCTTCCCCCCTGCCTACAAGTCCTTCAGAGATCCAGACAGAGCTTCCAGCATCTACAATAGGGAGTCATGGCCTAAATGGACCACTAGACCCTCCCCAGTCCTTTCTCCTGGCTCCTGGACTCTTCCCTTGGCTACAAGTCCTCTGGAGAGCCAGACAGAGCTTCCAGCACCTGCAATACGGCATTGCAGCCTGAACAGACCACCAGACCCTCCCAGGCCTTCCTCCTGGCTCCTGGACTCCCCCCCCCAACCAACAATCCCTCCAGAAATCCAGACAGACCTTCCAGCACCAGGAACTGGGCGTGCAGACTAGACTTACCACGGACTCTCCTCAGCCCTTCCTCCTGGCTCCTGGGTCCCCCACCTACAAGCCCTCAGGGAGATCCAGACAGAGCTTCTACCACCACCTGCAATAGGGCGTCACAGTCTGAACAGACCACCAGACTCTGTCCTGCAGTTTCTATATGCTCCTATGCACCCCACCCTGCCTACAAGCCCTCTGGAGATCCAGACAGCTTCCAGCACCTACAATAGAATGTTGTGGCCTGAATGGACTACTGGACCTTCCCCAGTCCTTCTCCCCAGCTCCTGTACTACCCCAAAGCCTACAAGCTGTCTGGAGAGCCAGACAGAGCTTCCAGCACTTGCAATAGGGTGTCACAGCCTGAACAGACCACCGCACCCTTCCCAGCTCATGGGCTCCCCCTTCCCACCTAGAAGCACTCTGGAGATCCAGACACAGCTTTCAGCACCTACAAAAGGGTGTTCCATCCTGAATGGACCACAGGGACCCTCCCCAACCCTTTCTCCTGGCTTCTGGACTTCTGCTTGCCTACAAGCCCTCTGGAGATCCAAACAGAGCTTCCAATTCCTGCAATAAAGTGTCACGGCCTTAATGGACCACCGGACCCTCTTCAGCCCTTCCTCCCAGCTCCTGTGCTCCCCCATGCCTACAACCCCTCTAGAGATTGAAACAGAGCTTCCAGCACCTCCAATGGGGCGTCACAGCCTGAGCGGACCACCAGAACCTCCCCAGACCCTTATTTTGGCTCTTGGATGCTCCCCAGACTACAAGCACTCTGGAGATCCAGACACAGCTTCCAGCAACTACAAGAGGGCATCATGGCCTTAGCAGACCACCAGACCCTCCCCAGACCCTCCTCCCAGTTCCTGGACTCCCCCAGCCTACAAGCACTCTGGAGATCCAAACAGAACTTCCAGCACCTGCAGTAGGGCATTGCAGCCTGAATTGACCTCCCCAGCCCTTCCTCCCAGCTCCTGGAATCCCACCTGCCTACAAACCTTCTGGAGTTTGAGATACAGCTTCCAGCACCTACAACAGGGCGTCATGACCTGAACAGACCACTGGACCCTCCCCAGCTGTTCCTCCCAGCTCCTGGACTCCCCCACTGCCTACAAGCCCTCTGGAGATCCAGATAAGGCATCTAGCACCTGATGTAGGGCATCATGGCCCTAACGGACCACCGGACCTTCCGAGCCCTTCCTCCAAGCTCCTGGGCTACCCTTGCTTATAAGCCCTCTGGAGATTCAGACAGAGCTTCCAGCACCTACAGTAGGGTGTCGTGGCCCAAACAGACCAGCAGACCTTCCCAGTCCTTCCTCCCAGCTCCTGGACTCTCCCACTGCCTGCAAGCCCTCTGGAGATCCAGACAGAGCTTCCAGCACCTGCAATGGGATGTTGCAGCCTGAACAAACCACTGGACCCTCCCAACCCTTCCTTCTGGCTCCTGGACTCCCCTCCTGCCTACCATCCTTCCAGAAATCCAGACAGACCTTCCAGCTCCTGGAATAAGGGCATCGCAGTCTGAACTTACAATTAGACCCTTCCCAGCCCTTTCTCCTGGCTCCTGGACTCCCCCTCCTGCACCTGCAAGCCCTCAGGAGACCCAGACAGATCTTCTACCACCTGCAATAAGGCATCATGGCCTGAATGGACCACAAGACTCTCCCCAGCTCTTCCTCCAATCACCCATACTCCCCCACCCCACCTAAAAGCCCTCTGGAGGTCCAGACAGAGCTTCCAGCACCTACAATAGGGTACTTCAGCCTGAGAAGAACACCAGACCCTCCCCAGGCTTGTCTCCCAGCTCCTGGACTCCCCCCTCCTGCCTACAAGCCCTCCTGAGATCCAGACAGCTCTTCCAGCACCTGCTAAAGGGTGTCTTGGCCTGAATGGACCACCAGACCCTCCCCAGCCCTTTCTCCCTGCTTCTGGACTCCCCCACACCATAAAAGCCCTTCGGAACTCCAAATGGAACTTCCAGCACCTGCAATAGGGTGTTGCGGCCTGAACAGACCACCAGACCCTCCACAACCCTTTCTCCAAACTCCTTGACTCCCACCTGCCTACAAGCCCTCCAGAGATCCAGACACAGCTTTCAGAACCTACAATAGGCTGTCACGGCCTGAATGGACCACTGGACACTCCACAGATGTTCTTTCCAGCTCCTGGACTCCCCCACTGCCTTTAAGCCCTCCTTAGATCCAGAGAGAGAGCATCCAGCACTTGCAGTAGGGCATCACGGCCCTAATGGACCACCAGACCCTCCGCAGTCCATCCTCCCAGCTCCTGGGCTCCCCCTGCCTAGAAGCCCTGTGGAGAGCCAGAGAGAGATTCCAGCACCCACAAATAGGATGACGCAGGCTGAACAGACCACCAGACCCTCCCCAGCCTTTTATCCTGGCTTCTGGGCTTCCCCCCTGCCTACAAGCCCTTCAGAGATCCAGACAGAGCTTCCAACATCTACAATAGGGAGTCATAGCCTGAATGGACCACCAGACCTTCCCTAGCCCTTCCTCCTGGCTGCTGGACTCCCCCCTTGGCTACAAGCCCTCTGGAGAGCCAGACAGAGCTTCCAACACCAGCAATAGGGCATTGCAACCTGAACAGACCACCAGACCCTCCCAGGCCTTCCTTCTGGCTCCTGGACTCCCCCCCACCTACAATCCCTCCAGAAATCCAGACAGACTTGGTTTGCTGGCCAAGGCACCTAGCTTCACCTGAGCTCTTTCCTTCGAAGATTGCTTGAAAAGCAGAGTAGAGAATCTTACCAGAGCAAGGGAAAAGGATTAAGACTTCTTTTGGCTCAGCAGATTTACTGTGTGTTGTTATTTTTATTTTGCACTCACAGGGATTGCTACTGTTTGTTGCTAACATTTCATTGCTTTATTTTTCTCGATTCAAATTGTTGTTGCTGGTATACCTTCTTCTGCATTATTACAAGGGTGCCTACGGGTGTGTGCTAACAGATTACTGCTGTAATCTTCTGATTCAAATTGTCTTTTGAATGGTATATCTTCTGTTACTGCTTTATTTTTCTGTAGCAAAGTGTTTCTTTCAGGATATATCTTCTCTGAAATTATTACAGGTGGTGCTTTACTGGTTTTACAGTTTTATCTAACATTAGGATAAGCTTTCAAGGTTACTGCATTTGTTGTTGACTGATTGTTTCTGCTCTTACCTTGTTCTTTTCGTCCGTGGTTCTTCTTTTCGGCGGGGAAGGGCCCAGCCACCCACCCCCATCCTCAACACTACACACTCCGTTTATAGGGTACCACAGATTGTGATTTTTCTGTGGCAGAGCAGAAAGAGAGCGGATCAGTGGGGCATCCACAAGGTGAGCTCATTTAAAGGGCATTAGTAATTTAACTTGTTATAACAAGTTATACAAAACAAAACACAAAATCAAACCATTACTTGCATTTTCTTTCTTCTAATTACTCTGACTGGGTTATAAACCCAGCAACTTATCTGGAATGAATATCATTAACTGCGAGGTACTGTGGAACAATTTTCAGAAGGACAGTCTTTGAGGATTTAGACACTGTCCTACATGCTGGGCCACTGGAGATCTTGGGCTCAGCTCCGGCAGCATGGGCAGAGATTGCGTGCCTCAAATTTCATATTCAAGAGGAAATACATTATAAGAACCATCCACCATTTCCCCAACATCCAACAGAAAAACTCCGACTGCAGAGGTGGTTGGTCCAGGAGGTTGGCAGGTGGTTAGGAGGGGCAAATCGGTGCGCCATCACTCTGCATCTCCAACATATTACCTCCAAAACCATATAAACACCACAAACAGGTATCTGCCTCTATCTCTGAAATCAAACAAAGGGCAGAGGACACTGCAGAGCAGGTATACTGCAGCACAGGAGCTAGCACAACAAAACTCACCCAAATCAGAACCAAAACAAAAAAGCAAAAAGGAAACTAAAAACTCTGATCATAGGAGACTCCATGATTTGGGAGTTGATACCCATCTCCAGCTAGGGGTAATGGTCAGATGTCTCCAGGTACATCAGCATGGAGAGACACTGACCGCATTGCTAAAATTGTTCACAAGCAGGAGAAAACATTGACATCCTGGTACACATAGGGACTATCGATCTCGCTAGCCAGTCAGTTGTGGAGACCAAGAACACCTGACCAGGCTGGGTGACAAACTATCATCCATTTCATCCAGCACCTCCTTCTCTGAGATCCTGCCGGTCTGGGAGAGGGGGGCAGATGGATGGAAGGTCAGAGAAGGGGATATAGGGGAGCTAAACATGTGGCTTAAGGGCTGGTGCCAGGAAAAAGGACACAGATTTGTAGGGAACTGGCAACAGTTCTGGGAGCAAAAGTTCTTTAAATCTGATGGACTGCGTCTGACTAAGGAGGGAGTCAGTGCATTGGGGCAGAAGTTTGACGTCTTTGCAGAATATTTAAACTAGCAAATGCGGAGAGGGGTGAAGCACCCCATATGTCGAATGGGAAGAACACCCCCCCCCCCCAGCTAGTGGTCAAACAGGGATTCAGCATGTTTGCAGTTCATTTGTATCACCAGGTAAGAAAAAAGGTCTGTCTCCCCATACAACGCACGGGGGAAATGCCAAACCACACCTAACAACTAACACTCCGAAATCTGGCCAATGGAAAATCATGTACACAAATGCTCACAGCCTGGGAAGTAAGATCCCAGACCTTCAGGCAATAATGTCAGAGGCTAAACTGAACATAGTAGCAATTAATGAGGTGTGGTTTACCAGTAACCACACTTGGGAGACATCAGTACCTGGCTATGTATTGTTCAGAAGAGACCGAGGTGCAAAAAGGGGGGGAAGAGTGGCCCTGTATGTCAATGAAAATATCAAAGCTACAGATATTCAGAATACACATAAAGAGCCAGAAGAATTGTGGGTCACCCTGGAAACAGGAAATGGGACAGCCATAAGAACCGGGGTTGTCTACAGGCCCCCAGACCAGGGGAAGGGCACAGACACATTACTGTTAGAAGATATATAAAACATGACAGCTAAAAGGGAGGTTCTGATAATGGGAGACTTCAACATGCCGGATACAGATTGGTCAATACCAGCAAGAACATCTGCCTGAACTAGACACATGGTAGATTCCCTGCAGGGGGAGGGCCTCAAACAACTGGTACAACAACCCACAAGAGACAGGGCTATCCTAGATCTAGTACTGACTAACAGGGAAGGGATCACAGATCTCCAGGTAGAAGGTCACCCGGGGCCAGTGACCATCACATGGTATGGTTCAATTTGGCCACTACATCTAAATCATCCCATTCCAAGGCAAAAATATGGGACTTCAGAGGAGTTGACTTTGATAAAATGGCCAACAAAGTTAAGCTAGCCCTGGCAAAAAGAAACACAGGTGAGGGGGTACAGGCAAAGTGAGCAAGCATTAAGGATGCAGTACTTGAAGCAACATCCCATTGTGTTAGACAGAAAAGAAAGTGCAAAAGAAGAAGGAAACCACTTTGGTTCTCAAATGCAGTAGCAGAAAAGGTCAGAGCCAAAAGGCTGGCATTCAGGAAATATAAGGAAACACAGCGGGATGAAGATAGGGAGGCATACCAAACTGCCCTGAGGGAAGCAGGGAAGGCAATAAGGCAGGCAAAGTCGCAAACTGAGGAAACACTAGCATGAGCAGTAAAAGAAGGTGACAAGACTTTCTATAGATACATTAGTGAAAGGAGAAAGTCCAGAGAGGGTATTGCTAAGCTCAATGGAGAAAAGGGGGCATGTGAGGAGGAGGACTCTGTAAAAGCATCTATCCTAAATAGATACTTTTGCTCAGTATTTACTGAAGAGAAGGTAGGGCAGGGCCCACAGCTCAGCACCATGGACACAGGGGGAGGGAGGTGAGCACTACTCCCTTCACAAAAGAAAGAGTCCTACAAGAGCTTTCTAAGCTCAGGGTGGATAAGTCAATGGGACCTGATGGCATACATCCCAGGGTACTTAAGGAGCTAAGGGTGGAACTAGCAGAGCCATTAGCATAACTGTTTAGTGAGTCTCTGAGCACAGGGGAGGTCCCAGAAGACTGGAGAAGGGCTCATGTGATCCCGCTCCACAAGAGTGGTAGCAGAGAGGAGGCAGAGATCTACAGACCAGTCAGTCTTACCTCAGTAGTGGGCAAGATTATGGAGGCACTCCTTAAGGAAAGGATAGTGCAACACCAGGAATCCATAGGGGCACAGGATCCAAGACAGCATGGGTTTACAAAAAGGAAGGTCCTGTCAAACTAATCTCATAGATTTCTTTGACTGGGTAACCAGAGTGGTGGACCAAGGGGGGGAACAGTTGATGTTGCCTACCTTGACTTCAAAGCGTTTGACACTGTTCCACATAGAAGATTGATAAATAAGCTGGGTAGGCTTGGGTGGGTCAGAAGTTGGTCAACTAGGTGGCAAACTGGTTGACGGGCAGAAAACAGAGAGTGGTGATAAATGGTATACAGTCAGAAGAGATGCAAGTCACAAGTGGGGTACCTCAGGGACCAGTCCTGGGGTCAGTCCTCTTCAATATCTTCATTAGTGACAGTGCAGATGGACTAAAGGATAAGGCTTGTCTGTTTGCAGATGACACCCAGATCTGCAACAGAGTAGATGATCCAGATGGGATGGGAAGAATGAGAAGAGATCTGGATAAACTAGCAAAATGGTCAGAAGAGTGGCAACTGGGATTTAATGCAAAGAAGTGCAAGATCATGCACACAGGGAGGAGAAACCTTGAAGCCACCTATAGGCTGGGAGGGGAGTTGCTGGCAGTCACAAAGAAAGAAAGAGACTTGGGCATCATCATCACTGATGACCTGAAATCATCCAAGCAGACCTCTAAAGCAGTAGGGGAGGCTAGGGGGATGTTAGGGTGTATTAGTAGGGGTATTACAAGTCGTAAGAGGGAGGTAATAATCCCTCTATACAAGACACTGGTTCGGCCCCATCTGGAGTACTGTGTGCAGTACTGGAGGCCACACCTTCACAAGGACATTAACCAAACTGAGGCAGTCCAGAGAAGGGCAACCAAAATGGTGCAGGGACTGCATTAGAAGACATATGAGGACAGATTAACGGAGCTCAATATGTATACCCTTGAGCAAAAGAGGGAGAGAGGTGATATGATCGAGACATTCAAACACCTTAAGGGCATTAAAAGGTGAAAGAGTCTAACATGTTTAAATATAAGAAAAATAGCAGGACAAGAGGACACAGCATGAGAATAGAGGGAGGCGATTAAGGAGGAATGTGAGGAAATTCTTTTTTCACAGAAAGGGTGGTGGATGCAGAGAACGGCCTACCTCAGGAAGTGGTGGCTATGGATACAGTGCAGGGCTTCAAACAGGCATGGGATAGGCATAAGGGAGCAATACAGATGAGTATGAATAGATAGGCCACTGACAGAGCAAAGGCCGATGGCACATTTATAAGGTAGAAAAAGAAAGGGGCAGACTGGATGGGCCTTGCGGTCCTTATCTGCCATCAACTTCTTTGTTTCTATGTTAGACCTTCCAGCACCCGGAACTGGGTGTTGCAGACTGAACTTGCCAACAGACACTCCCCAGCCCTTCCTCCTGGCTCCTGGACTCTCCTCCCACCTACAAGCCCTCAGGAGATCCAGACAGAGCTTCTATCACCTGCACTAGGGCGTCACGACCTGAACAGACCACCAGACCCTCCCCAGCAGTTCCTCCAAGCTCCTATACACCCCACCCTGCCTATAATCCCTCTGGAGATCCAGTCAGCTTCCAGCACCTGCAACAGAATGTTGTGGCCTGAATGGACTACTGGACCTTCCCCAGCCCTTTTCCCCAGCTTCTGAACTCCCCCAAAACCTACAAGCTGTTCGGAGATCCAGACAGAGCTTCCAGCACTTGCAATAGGGCCTCACAGCCTGAACAGACCAATGGACCCTCCCCAGCCTTCATCCCAGCTCCTGGGCTCCCCCCTCCCACCTAGAAGCACTCTGGAGATCCAGACACAGCTTTCAGCACCTACAATAGGGTGTTCCATCCTGAATGAACCACAGGGACCCTCCCCAACCCTTCCTCCTGGCTCCTGGACTTCCACCATCTGGAGATCCAGACAGAGCTTCCAGCTCCTGCAATAAAGTGTCACAGCCTTAATGGACCACCGGATCCTCCCCAGCCCTTCCTCCCAGCTCCTGTGCTCCCCCATGCCTACAACCCCTCTAGAGATCGAAACAGAGCTTCCAGCACCTCCAATGGGGTGCCACAGCCTGAACAGACCACCAGAACCTCCCCAGACTCTTATTTTGGCTCCTGGATGCCCCCCAGCCTTCAAGCACTCTGGTGATCCAGACAGAGCTACTAGCACCTGCAGTAGGGTGTCAGAGCCTGACTGGACCATCAACCTCTCCCCAGCCCTTCCTCCCGGCTACTGGATTCCCACCTGACTGCAAGCCCTCTGGAGATCCAGACGCAGCTTCCAGCACCTTCAATAAAGCATCGCGGCCTTAGCAATCCACCGTTCCCTCTCCAGCCCTTCCTCCCAGCTTTTGGTCTCCCCCCATGCCTACAAGCCCTCCAGAGATCCAGACAGAGCTTCCAGCACCTGCAATAGGGCATCACGGTCTGAACAGATGACCAGACCCTCCCAAGGCTTTCCTCCCAGTTCCTGGACTCCACCCTCCTGTCTACAAGCCCTCCTGAGACCCTGACAGAGCTTCCAGCGACTGCAACAAAGTGTCATGGCCTGAACCCAACAGACCCTCCCCAGCCCTTCCTCCTTGCTCCTGGACTCCCCCACACCTACAAGTCCTCCAGAGATCCAGACAGAGCTTCCAGCACCTGCAATAGGGAATTGCGGCCTGGATGGACCACCAGACCCTCTCCAGGCTTTCCTCCCAGCTCCTGGACTAGCCCCCCTGCCTACAAGCCTTCCTGAGATCCAGACAGAGCTTCCAGCAGCTGCAAAAGGGCATCATGGCCTGAAAGGACCACCAGACCCTACCCAGCCCTTGCTTCTCCTCCTTGTTCCTGGACTCCCTCCACACCTACAAGCTCTCTGAGATCCAGATAGAGCTTCCAGCACCTGCAATAGGGTGTCACAGCCTGAACGGACCACTGGACCCTCCCTAGCCCTTCCTTCCTGCTCCTGGACTCCCTCCCCACCTACAAAGCCCTCGGAGATCCAGACAGAGGTTCCAGCACCTGCAATAGGGCATCACCGCCTGAACAGACCACCAGATCTTCCCCAGCCCCTCCTCCCAGCTCCTGCTCTCCACCCAGCCTACACGCACTCTGGAGATCCAAACAGTGTTTCCAGCACCTGAGGTAGGGGTTTTGTGGCCTAAATGGATCACCGGACCCTCCCCAGGCCTTTCTCCATCTCTTGGACTCCCATCTGCCTACAAGCCCTCTGGAGATCTGGACTCAGCTTTCAACACCTACAATATGGTGTTACGGCCTGAATGGACCATTGGACCCTCCCCAGCTATTCCTCCCAGCTCCTATACTCCCCAACCCCGCCTACAAGCCCTCTACAGATCCAGACACAGATTCCAGCACCTACAATACTGCGTCACAGCATGAACAGACCACTGGACCATCCCCAGCTGTTCCTCCAGGCTCCTGGAGTCCTGCTTGCTTACAAGCCCTCCCCGTAGTTCCAGACAGAGCTTCCAGCTCCTGCAATAAAACATCACAGACATAACAGACCACTGGACCCTCCTCAGCCCTTCCACATAGCTCCTGTGCTCCCCAATGGCTGCAACCCCTCTAGTGATTGAAACAGAGCTTCCAGCTCCTGAAATAAGGCGTCACAGCCTGAATGGACCACCAGACCCTCCCCAGCCCCTTTTCCCGGCTCCAGGATTCACCCCAGCCTACAAGCCCTCAGAGATCCACATAGAGGTTCCAGCACTTGCAATAGGGCGTCACGGCCTGAACAGACCACCAAACCCTCCCCAACCCCTCCTACCATCTCCTGCATTCCACCCAGCCTACAAGCACTCCAGAGATCCAAACAGAGCTTCGAGCATCTGCGGTAGGGTGTTGTGGCCTGAATGAACCCCTCGGACCCTCCTCAGCCCTTCCTCCCGGCTCTTGGATTCTCACCTGCCTACAAGCCCTCCGGAGATCCAGACTCAGCTTCCAGCACCTACAATAGGGCATCATGGCATGAACACACCACTGGACCAACTCCAAGCCTTTCTCCCAGCTTTGGATCTCCCCCCATGCCTACAAGCCCTCCAGAGATTCAGACAGAACTTCCAGCACCTGCTACAGGGCATCATGGTCTGAGTGGACCACCAGACCCTTCCCAGCCTTTCCTCCCAGCTCCTTGTCTCCTCCCTCCTGCCGTCAAGCCCTCCTGAGATCCAGACAGAGCTTCCAGCAACAGCAAAAAGGCATTGTGGCCTAAATGGACCACAAGACCCTCCTTAGCCCTTCTTCCTTGCTCCTGGACTCCCCCTCCCCAATTAGAAGCCCTCAGAGATCCAGATAGAGCTTCCAGCACCTGCAGTAGGGTGTCATAGCCTGAATGGACCCCCAGACCCTCCTCCCAAATCCTGGACTCCCCTGAGCCTACAAGCACTCTGGAGATCCAAACATAGCTTCCAGGACCTGCAGAAGGGCATCAGTACCTGAATGGACACTGGACCCTCGCCAGCCCTTCCTCCCAGCTCCTGGGCTCCTCCCTCCCACCTAGAAGCACTCTGGAGATCCAGATACAGCTTCCAGCACCTACATTCGGGTGTAGCAGCATGAATAGATCACTGGACACTCTCCAGCCCTTCCTCCCAGCGTCTGGTCTCCACCCATGTCTACAAGCCCTCCAGAGACTTGCAATAGGGCATCATGGCTTAAGCAGACCACCAGATCCTCCCCAGGCTTTCCTCCCAGCTCCTAGACTCCTCCCTCCTGCCTACAAGTCCTCCTGAGATCCAGACAGAACTTCTAGCAACTGCAAAAGGGCGTCGTGGCCTGAATGGACCACAAGACCCTCCCCCATCTCTTCTTCCTTGCTCCTGGACCCCCTCCACCTAGAAGCCCGCGGAGATCCAGATAGAGCTTCCTCCACATGCAGTAGGACAACATGGCTTGAATGGACCACCAGACCCTCCCCAGGTCCTCCTCCCATCTCCTGTACTCCTCCAGCCTACAAGCCCTCTGGAGATCCAGACAGAGCTTCCAGTACCTGCATTAGGGTATTGTACTCTGAGCGGACCACCAGATCCTCCCCAGCCCTCCTCTAGTCTCCTGCATCCTCCCCCTCCTGCAATCCATCCTGAGATCCAGACAGAACTTCCAGCAACTGCAATAGAGCATTGCGGCCTGAATGGACCACCGGACCATCAACAGCCCCTCCTCCCGGATCCTGAACTCCCCCAAAACTATAAGCACTCTGGAGATCCAAACAGAGCTTCCAGCACCTGCAGTAGGGCGTCGTAGCCTGAAGAGACAACCGGACCCTCCCCAGCTCTTCCTCCTTGCCCCTGGACTCCCTCCTCCCTTCTACAAACCACAGAGATCCAGACAGAGCTTCCAGCACCTGCAATAGGGCTTCATGGCCTGAACGGGCCACCAGATCATCACCAGACCATCCTCCTGGCTTCTGGACTCCTCACAGCCTACAAGCACCCCAGAGATCCAAACAGAGTTTCCAGAACCAGCAGTAGGCCATCGCGGCCTGAATGGACCACCTGACACTCCCCAGCCCTTCTTCTTGGCTCCTGGATTCCCACCTGCCTACAAGCCCTCCGGAGATCCAGACACAGCTTCCAGCACCTATAATAGGGAGTCACGGCATGAACAGACCACCGGACCAACTCCAACCCTTTCTCCCAGCTTCTGGTCTCCCCCATGCCTTCAAGCCCTCCAGAGATCCAGGCATAGCTTCCAGCACCTGCTATATGGTAGTGCAGCCTGAACAGACTGCCAGACTCTCTTCAGCCCTTCCTCCTTGCCCCTGGAATCCTCCTCCCATCTACAAACCCCCAGAGATCTAGAGAGAGCTTCCGGCACCCACAATAGGGCGTCACAGCCTGAAAGGACCACCAGACCCTCTCCAGCCCTTCCTCCCCACTCCTGGGCTCCCTCCAGCCTACCAGCACTCCAGAGATCCAAGCAGAGCTTCCAACACCTGCAGTAAGGCATCGCAGCCTGAATGGACACCAGACCCTCCCTAGCCCTTATTCCCAGCTCCTGGGTTCCCCCCTCTCACCTAGAAGCACTCTGGAGATCCAGACAGAGCTTCCAGCACCTGCAATATGGTGTTTTGGCCTCATCTGACCCACCAGACCCTCCCCAGCCCTTCCTCCTGGCTCCTGGACTCCTGCTTGCCCACAAGCCCTCTGGAGATCCATTCAGAGCTTCCAGCTCCTGCAATAAAATGTTATGGCCTTAATTGACCACCGGACCCTCCCCAGCCCTTCCTTTTAGCTCTTGTGCTCCCCATGCTTACAACCCCTCTAGAGATCAAACAGAGCTTCCAGCACCTGCAAAAGGAAGTCACGGCCTGAACGGACCACCAGATCCTCCCCAGCCCATACTCCTAGCTCCTGGACTCCTTCCAGCCTACAAGCACTCCAGAGATCCAAACAGAGCTTCCAGAACCAGCAGTAAGGCATCACAGCCTGAGTGGACCACTGGACCCTCCCCAGCCCTTCCTCCTGGCTCCTGGATTCCAACCTGCCTATAAGCCCTCCGGAGATCCAGACACAGCTTCCAGCACCTACAATAAGGTGTCATGGCATCACACACCACTGGACTAACTCCAGCCCTTTCTCCCATCTCCTGGTCTCCCCCATGCCTACAAGCCCTCCAGAGATTCAGACAGAGCATCCAGCACTTGCAATAGTTCATTGCAGCCTGAGCGGAGCACCTGACCCTCCCCAGCCTTTCCTGCTGGCTCCTCTGCTCCTCCTTCCTACCTACAAGGCCTCCTGAGATCCAGACAGAGTTTCCAGAAACAGGAAAAGGGTGCCATGGCCGGAACAGACAACAAGACCCTCCCTAGCCCTTCCTCCTTGCTCCTGGACCCCCCCAAATTAAAAGCCCTCGGAGATCCAGACAGAGCTTCCAGTACCTGCAGTAGGGTGTCATGGCCTGAACAGACCACCAGACCCTCCCCAGACCATCCTCCCAGCTCTTGGACTCCCCCAAGCCCACAAGCACTCAGGAGATCCAAACATAGCTTCCAGCACCTGCAGTAGGGCATCACAGCCTGAATGGACACCAGACCCTCACCAGCCCTTCCTCCCAGCTCCTGGGCTCCCCCTTCCCACCTAGAAGCACTCTGGAGAGCCAGACACAGCTTCCAGCACCCACAATAGGGTATAGCAGCATGAATAGATCATTGGATGCTCTTCAGCCCTTCCTTCCTGCTTCTGGTCTCCACCCATTCCTACAAGCCCTCCAGAGATCCTGACAGAGCTTCCAGCACCTGCAATAGGACATTGCGGCCTAAATGGACCACCAGACCCTCTCCAGCCCTTCTGCATTGCTCCTGGACTCCCTCTCCCACCTACAAGCCCTTGGAGATCAAGACTGAGCTTCCAGCACCTGTAGTAGTGCATCACAGCCTGAATGGACCACCAGCCTCTCCCCAGCCCCTCCTCCTGGCTCCTGGACTCACTCCTGCCTACTAGCCCTTTGGAGATCCAGACAGAGCTTCCAGCATCTGCAGTAGGGTGTCATGACCTGAATGGACCCCCAGACCCTCCTTCCCCAATCCTGGACTACCCCGAGCCTACAAGCACTCTGGAGATCCAAACATAGCTTCCAGCACCTACAGAAGGGCATCAGAACCTGAATGGGCACCGGACCCTCACCAGCCCTTCCTCTTCGCTCCTGGGCTCCTCCCTCCCACCTAGAAGCACTCTGGAGATCCAGACATAGCTTCCAGCACCTACAATAGGGTGTAGCAGCATGAATGGATCACTGGATGCTCTCCAGCCCTTCCTCCCAGCTTCTGGTCTCCACCCATGCCTACAAGCCCTCCAGAGATCCTGACAGAGCTTCCAGCACCTGCAATAGGGCATCATGGCCTGAACGGACCACCAGCCCCTCCCCAGCCCCTTCTCCTGGCTCCTGGACTCACTTCTGCCTACTAGCCCTTTGGAGATCCAGACAGAGCTTCCAGCATCTGCAGTAGGGTGTCATGGCCTGAATGGACCCCCAGACCCTCCTTCCCCAATCCTGGACTCCCCTGAGCCTACAAGCACTCTGGAGATCCAAACATAGCTTCCAGCACCTACAGAAGGGCATCAGAACCTGAATGGGCACCGGATCCTCACCAGCCCTTCCTCTTTGCTCCTGCTCCTCCTCCCACCCAGAAGCACTCGAGATCCAGACATAGCTTCCAGCACCTACAATAGGGTGTAGCAGCATGAATGGATCACTGGATGCTCTCCTGCCCTTCCTCCCAGCTTCTGGTCTCCACCCATGCCTACAAGCCATCCAGAGATCCTGACAGAGCTTCCAGCACCTGCAATAGGGCATCGTGGCCTGAACGGACCACGAGACCCTCTCCAGCCCTTCCTCCTTGCTCCTGGACTACCTCCCTACCTACAAGCCCTTGGAAATCCAGACAGAGCTTCCAGCACCTGCAATAGTGTATCATGGCTAAAACAGACCACCAGACCCTCCCTCAAACCTCCTCCCAGCTCCTGGACTCCCCAGGCTACAAGCACTCTGGAGATCCAAATAGAGCTTCCAGCACCTGCAGGGAGCATGCAACCTTAATGGACACCGGACCCTCACCAGCCTTTCCTCCAAGCTCCTTGACTCCCCCCAGCCTACCAGCAGTCCAGAGATCCAAACAGATCTTCCAACACCTGCAGTAAGGCATCGCAGCCTGAATGGACACCAGACCCTCCCTAGCCCTTATTCCCAGCTCCTGGGCTCCCCCCTCTCACCTAAAAGCACTCTGAAGATCCAGACAGAGCTTCCAGCACCTGCAATATGGTGTTTTGGCCTCATCTGACCCACTAGACCCTCCCCAGCCCTTCCTCCTAGCTCCTGGACTCCCGCTTGCCTACAAGCCCTCTGGAGATCCATCCAGAGCTTCCAGCTCCTGCAATACAGTGTTATGGCCTTAATTGACCACTGGACCCTCCCCAGCCCTTTCTTTTAGCTCTTGTGCTCCCCATGCTTACAACCCCTCTAGAGATCAAACAGAGCTTCCAGCATCTGCAAAAGGGAGTCACAGCCTGAACGGACCACCAGATCTTCCCCAGCCCAACCTCCCAGCTACTGGACTCCTCCATGCCTTCAAGCCCTCCAGAGATCCAGGCATAGCTTCCAGCACCTGCTGTATGGCAGTGCAGCCTGAACAGACTGCCAGACTCTCCTCAGCCCTTCCTCCTTGCCCCTGAAATCCTCCTCCCATCTACAAACCCCCAGAGATCCAGAGAGAGCTTCCGGCACCCACAATAGGGCGTCACGGCCTGAACGGACCACCAGACCCTCTCCAGCTCTTCCTTCCCACACCTGGGCTCCCCCCAGCCTACCAGCACTCCAGAGATCCAAACAGAGCATCCAACACCTGCAGTAAGGCATCGCAGCCTGAATGGACACCAGACCCTCCCTAGCCCTTATTCCCAGCTCCTATGCTCCCCCCCCTCACCTAGAAGCAGTCTTGAGATCCAGAAAGAGCTTCCAGCACCTGCAATATGGTGTTTTGGCCTCATCTGACCCACCAGACCCTCCCCAGCCCTTCCTCCTGGCTCCTGGATTCCTGCTTGCCCACAAGCCCTCTGGAGATCCATCCAGAGCTTCCAGCTCCTGCAATAAAGTGTTACGGCCTTAATTGACCACCGGACCCTCCCCAGCCCTTCCTTTTAGCTCTTGTGCTCCCCATGCTTACAACCCCTCCAGAGATCAAACAGAGCTTCCAGCACCTGCAAAAGGGAGTCACGGCCTGAATGGACCACCAGATCTTCCCCAGCCCATCCTCCTAGCTACTGGACTCCTTCCAGCCTACAAGCACTCCAGAGATCCAAACAGAGCTTCCAGCACCAGCAGTAAGGCATCACAGCCTGAGTGGACCACTGGACCCTCCCCAGCCCTTCCTCCTGGCTCCTGGATTCCAACCTGCCTATAAGCCCTCCGGAGATCCAGACACAGCTTCCAGCACCTACAATAAGTTGTCACGGCATCGACACACCACTGGACTAACTCCAGCCCTTTCTCCCATCTCCTGGTCTCTCCCATGCCTACAAGCCCTCCAGAGATTCAGACAGAGCATCCAGCACTTGCAATAGTTCATTGCAGCCTGAGCGGAGCACCTGACCCTCCCCAGCCTTTCCTCCTGGCTCCTCTGCTCCTCCTTCCTACCTACAAGCCCTCCTGAGATCCAGACAGAGTTTCCAGAAACAGGAAAAGGGTGCCATGGCTGGAACAGACAACAAGACCCTCCCCAGCCCTTCCTCCTTGCTCCTGGACCCCCCCAAATTAAAAGCCCTCAGAGATCCAGACAGAGCTTCCAGTACCTGCAGTAGGGTGTCATGGCCTGAACAGACCACCAGACCCTCGCCAGACCATCCTCCCAGCTCCTGGACTCCCCCAAGCCCACAAGCACTCAGGAGATCCAAACATAGCTTCCAGCACCTGCAGTAGGGCATCACAGCCTGAATGGACACCAGACCCTCGCCAGCCCTTCCTCCCAGCTTCTGGGCTCCCCCCTCCCACCTAGAAGCACTCTGGAGAGCCAGACACAGCTTCCAGCACCTACAATAGGGCGTAGCAGCATGAATAGATCGTTGGATGCTCTTCAGCCCTTCCTCCCTGCTTCTGGTCTCCACCCATTCCTACAAGCCCTCCAGAGATCCTGACAGAGCTTCCAGCACCTGCAATAGGACATTGCAGCCTAAATGGACCACCAGACCCTCTCCAGCCCTTTTGCATTGCTCCTGGACTCCCCCTCCCATCTACAAGCCCTTGGAGATCAAGACTGAGCTTCTAGCACCTGTAGTAGTGCATCACAGCCTGAACGGACCACCAGCCCCTCCCCAGCCCCTCCTCCTGGCTCCTGGACTCACTCCTGCCTACTAGCCCTCTGGAGATCCAGACAGAGCTTCCAGCATCTGCAGTAGGTGTCATGGCCTGAATGGACCCCAGACCTCCTTCCCCAATCCTGGACTCCCCAGCCTACAAGCACTCTGGAGATCCAACATAGCTTCCAGCACCTACAGAAGGGCATCAGACCCTGAATGGGCACCGACCTCACCAGCCCTTCCTCTTTGCTCCTGGGCTCCTCCTCCCACCTAGAAGCACTCCGGAGATCCAGACATAGCTTCCAGCACCTACAATAGGGTGTAGCGGCATGAATGGATCACTGGATGCTCTCCAGCCCTTCCTCCCAGCTTCTGGTCTCCACCCATGCCTACAAGCCATCCAGAGATCCTGACAGAGCTTCCAGCACCTGCAATAGGGCATCATGGCATGAACGGACCACCAGACCCTCTCCAGCCCTTCCTCCTTGCTCCTGGACTACCTCCCTACCTACAAGCCCTCGGAAATCCAGACAGAGCTTCCAGCACCTGCAATAGTGTATCATGGCTAAAACAGACCACCAAACCCTCCCTCAAACCTCCT
Organism: Neoceratodus forsteri; assembly: GCA_016271365.2. NCBI lineage: Eukaryota > Metazoa > Chordata > Ceratodontiformes > Ceratodontidae > Neoceratodus > Neoceratodus forsteri. The sequence continues at coordinate 806,626,047 of CM057451.1, read as the reverse complement.
CCCAGCTCGTGGACTCCCCCAGGCTACAAGCACTCTGGAGATCCAAATAGAGCTTCCAGCACCTGCAGTAGGGCATCGCAACCTTAATGGACACCGGACCCTCACCAGCCTTTCCTCCCAGCTCCTGGACTCCCCCCAGCCTACCAGCACTCCAGAGATCCAAACAGATCTTCCAACACCTGCAGTAAGGCATCGCAGCCTGAATGGACACCAGACCCTCCCTAGCCCTTATTCCCAGCTCCTGGGCTCCCCCCTCTCACCTAAAAGCACTCTGAAGATCCAGACAGAGCTTCCAGAACCTGCAATATGGTGTTTTGGCCTCATCTGACCCACTAGACCCTCCCCAGCCCTTCCTCCTAGCTCCTGGACTCCCGCTTGCCCACAAGCCCTCTGGAGATCCATCCAGAGCTTCCAGCCCTGCAATACAGTGTTATGGCCTTAATTGACCACTGACTCTCCCAGCCCCTTCCTTTAGCTCTTGTGCCCCCATGCTTACAACCCCTCTAGAGATCAAACAGAGCTTCCAGCATCTGCAAAAGGGAGTCACAGCCTGAACGGACCACCAGATCTTCCCCAGCCCAACCTCCCAGCTACTGGACTCCTCCATGCCTTCAAGCCCTCCAGAGATCCAGGCATAGCTTCCAGCACCTGCTGTATGGCAGTGCAGCCTGAACAGACTGCCAGACTCTCCTCAGCCCTTCCTCCTTGCCCCTGAAATCCTCCTCCCATCTACAAACCCCCAGAGATCCAGAGAGAGCTTCCGGCACCCACAATAGGGCGTCACGGCCTGAACAGACCACCAGACCCTCTCCAGCCCTTCCTCCCCACTCCTGAGGTCCCCCCAGCCTACCAGCACTCCAGAGATCCAAACAGAGCTTCCAACACCTGCAGTAAGGCATCGCAGCCTGAATGGACACCAGACCCTCCCTAGCCCTTATTCCCAGCTCCTGGGGTCCCCCCCCACCTAGAAGCACTCTGGAGATCCAGACAGAGCTTCCAGCACCTGCAATATGGTGTTTTGGCCTCATCTGACCCACCAGACCCTCCCCAGCCCTTCCTCCTGGCTCCTGGACTCCTGCTTGCCCACAAGCCCTCTGGAGATCCATCCAGAGCTTCCAGCTCCTGCAATAAAGTGTTATGGCCTTAATTGACTACCGGACCCTCCCCAGCCCTTCCTTTTAGCTCTTGTGCTCCCCATGCTTACAACCCCTCTAGAGATCAAACAGAGCTTCCAGCACCTGCAAAAGAGAGTCACGGCCTGAATGGACCACCAGATCTTCCCCAGCCCATACTCCTAGCTCCTGGACTCCTTCCAGCCTACAAGCACTCCAGAGATCCAAACAGAGCTTCCAGCACCAGCAGTAAGGCATCACAGCCTGAGTGGACCACTGGACCCTCCCCAGCCCTTCCTCCTGGCTCCTGGATTCCAACCTGCCTATAAGCCCTCTGGAGATCCAGACACAGCTTCCAGCACCTACAACAAGGTGTCACGGCATCACACACCACTGACTAACTCCAGCCCTTTCTCCCATCTCCTGGTCTCCCCATGCCTACAAGCCCTCCAGAGATTCAGACAGAGCATCCAGCACTTGCAATAGTTCATTGCAGCCTGAGCGGAGCACCTGACCCTCCCCAACCTTTCCTGCTGGCTCCTCTGCTCCTCCTTCCTACCTACAAGCCCTCCTGAGATCCAGACAGAGTTTCTAGAAACAGGAAAAGGGTGCCATGGCCGGAACAGACAACAAGACCCTCCCCAGCACTTCCTCCTTGCTCCTGGACCCCCCCAAATTAAAAGCCCTTGGAGATCCAGACAGAGCTTCCAGTACCTGCAGTAGGTTGTCATGGCCTGAACAGACCACCAGACCCTCCCCAGACCATCCTTCCAGCTCTTGGACTCCCCCAAGCCCACAAGCACTCAGGAGATCCAAACATAGCTTCCAGCACCTGCAGTAGGGCATCACAGCCTGAATGGACACCAGACCCTTGCCAGCCCTTCCTCCCAGCTCCTGGGATCCCCCTTCCCACCTAGAAGCACTCTGGAGAGCCAGACACAGCTTCCAGAACCTACAATAGGGCGTAGCAGCATGAATAGATCATTGGATGCTCTTCAGCCCTTCCTCCCTGCTTCTGGTCTTCACCCATTCCTACAAGCCCTCCAGAGATCCTGACAGAGCTTCCAGCACCTGCAATAGGACATTGCGGCCTAAATGGACCACCAGACCCTCTCCAGCCCTTCTGCATTGCTCCTGGACTCCCCCTCCCACCTACAAGCCCTTGGAGATCAAGACTGAGCTTCCAGCACCTGTAGTAGTGCATCACAGCCTGAACGGACCACCAGCCCCTCCCCAGCCCCTCCTCCTGGCACCTGGACTCACTCCTGCCTACTAGCCCTCTGGAGATCCAGACAGAGCTTCCAGCATCTGCAGTAGGGTGTCATGGCCTGAATGGACCCCCAGACCCTCCTTCCCCAATCCTGGACTCCCCCGAGCCTACAAGCACTCTGGAGATCCAAACATAGCTTCCAGCACCTACAGAAGGGCATCAGAACCTGAATGGGCACCAGACCCTCACCAGCCCTTCCTCTTTGCTCCTGGGCTCCTCCCTCCCACCTAGAAGCACTCCGGAGATCCAGACATAGCTTCCAGCACCTACAATAGGGTGTAGCGGCATGAATAGATCACTGGATGCTCTCCAGCCCTTCCTCCCAGCTTCTGGTCTCCACCCATGCCTACAAGCCCTCCAGAAATCCTGACAGAGCTTCCAGCACCTGCAATAGGGTATCGTGGTCTGAACGGACCACCAGACCCTCTCCAGCCCTTCCTCCTTGCTCCTGGACTACCTCCCTACCTACAAGCCCTCGGAAATCCAGACAGAGCTTCCAGCACCTGCAATAGTGTATCATGGCTAAAACAGACCACCAGACCCTCCCTCAAACCTCCTCCCAGCTCCTGGACTCCCCCAGGCTACAAGCACTCTGGAGATCCAAATAGAGCTTCCAGCACCTGCAGTAGGGCATCGCAACCTTAATGGACACCGGACCCTCACCAGCCTTTCCTCCAAGCTCCTGGACTCCCCCATGCCTACCAGCACTCCAGAGATCCAAACAGATCTTCCAACACCTGCAGTAAGGCATCGCAGCCTGAATGGACACCAGACCCTCCCTAGCCCTTATTCCCAGCTCCTGGGCTCCCCCCCTCACCTAAAAGCACTCTGAAGATCCATACAGAGCTTCCAGCACCTGCAATATGGTGTTTTGGCCTCATCTGACCCACTAGACCCTCCCCAGCCCTTCCTCCTAGCTCCTGGACTCCCGCTTGCCCACAAGCCCTCTGGAGATCCATCCAGAGCTTCGGCTCCTGCAATACAGTGTTATGGCCTTAATTGACCACTGGACCCTCCCCAGCCCTTCCTTTTAGCTCTTGTGCTCCCCATGCTTACAACCCCTCTAGAGATCAAACAGAGCTTCCAGCATCTGCAAAAGGGAGTCACAGCCTGAACGGACCACCAGATCTTCCCCAGCCCATCCTCCCAGCTCCTGGACTCATCCCAGCCTACAAGCACTCCAGAGATCCAAACAGAGCTTCCAGCACCAGCAGTAAGGCATCACAGCCTGAATGGACCACCAGACCCTCCCCAGCCCTTCTTCCTGGCTCCTGGATTCCAACCTGCCTATAAGCCCTCTGGAGATCCAGACAGAGCATCCAGCACCTGCAATAGGGCATCGCGGCCTGAGCGGAGCACCTGACCCTCCCCAGCCTTTCCTCCTGGCTCCTCTGTTCCTCCTTCCTGCCCACAAGCCCTCCTGAGATCCAGACAGAGTTTCCAGAAACAGGAAAAGGGTGCCATAGCCGGAACAGACAACAAGACCCTCTCCAATCCTTCCTCCTTGCTCCTGGACCCCCCAAATTAAAAGCCCTTGGCAATCCAGACAGAGCTTCCAGTACCTGCAGTAGGGTGTCATGGCCTGAACAGACCACCAGACCCTCCCCAGACCATCCCCCCAGCTCTTGGACTCCCCCAAGCCTACAAGCACTCAGGAGATCCAAACATAGCTTCCAGCACCTGCAGTAGGGCATCACAGCCTGAATGGACACCGGACCATCACCAGCACTTCCTCCCAGCTACTGGGCTCCCCCCTCCCACCTAGAAGCACTCTGGAGAGCCAGACACAGCTTCCAGCACCTACAATAGGATGTAGCAGCATGAATAGATCATTGGACACTCTCCAGTCCTTCCTCCCTGCTTCTGGTCTCCACCCATTCCTACAAGCCCTCCAGAGATCCTGACAGAGCTTCCAGCACCTGCAATAGGACATTGCAGCGTAAATGGACCACCAGACCCTCTCCAGCCCTTCCTCATTGCTCCTGGACCCCCCCCACCTACAAGCCCTTGGATATCAAGACTGAGCTTCCAGCACCTGTAGTAATGCATCACAGCCTGAACGGACCACCAGCCCTTCCCCAGCCCCTCCTCCTGGCTCCTGGACTCACTCCTGCCTACAAGCCCTCTTTAGATCCAGACAGAGTTTCCAGCACCTGCACTAGGACATCATGGCCTGAATGGACCACCAGACCCTCTGCAGCCATTTCTCCCCACTCCTGGACTCCCCCACTGCCTTCAAGCCCTCCTTCAATCCAGAGAGAGAACATAGAGTGCCTGCAGTAGGACATCACTGGGGGTACACCTGGAGAGATGAAGGTCTATATTGGCACGATGGTCTGCATCTGTCCATGAAGGGAACCAAGATCCTAAGTGACAGGTTTAAATGCTTCCTTGGCAAGCTTTTAAACTAGCCATGGGGGGAGGTGCTAATAAGAGGCAGGAAATTTCAAGCCTCCCCCCACAAAACATGACGGGTAGTAAGGTAAACCCTGAGGTACAGTGCTCAACAGAGGGCAGAACAGGGGTAAATAGAGAAATAGACAAGGGCAAAAAGGATAAAGCCAACATTAAATGGAGGGCAATGAGTACCAATGCCCGTAGTCTGGGAAACAAGCTTCCTGAGCTAGTAGCCTTGATGGAAGATGAAAAATTGGATATTGTGGCAGTCACAGAAACATGGTACATGGGGAACCATGACTGGGATGACAACATACCGGGGTACACAGTCTACAGAAGGGACAGGGAAGGTAAAAGAGGAGGTGGAGTAGCTCTATACATAAGGGACGGGATCAAAGCTATAGAACTAAAAAGCAAAGGGGGAGGACAAGAGGCACTCTGGGTCACCTTGGAGAAGGGGAATGGCATCACAATCCGCACAGGGGTTGTATACAGATCCCCATCTCAAGGGGAGGAAATGGACAAGAAAATGATAGAGGACATTCTCAAAATGGCTGAAAAAGGGGAGATACTGTTGATGGGAGACCTGAATATGCCAGATGTTAACTGGATGACATGTACTGCAGCCACATCCAAGAGCAGGATCATTCTCGATGCCCTGCAGGGGGCAGGCCTTAGACAGCTAGTTTTGGAACCCACTCGGGAGGGAGCAATACTAGACCTGGTACTCTCAAATGGAGAGAGGATCACTAATTTAGAAATCAGTAGACATCTGTGAACAAGCGACCACTGCACAGAGTGCTTCACAATAAGCACAACCATGAAGACAAGCCATACAAAAACAAGCATACTGGACTTTAGAAGGGCTGACTTTGGCAAAATGGGTGAATACCTGAGGAATACACTAGCAAATGGACAAAAAGGAGGGGTGGAAGAACAATGGAGAAAAATCAAAACTGCCATGATAGAGACAGCAAGCCTTTGTGTGAAACAAATAAAACAAAGCGGAGTAAAAAACCACTAAGGTTTTCAAAAGAGGTGGCAGGGAAGGTTAAGGAGAAAAAGGCTGCATTCAAAAAGTATAAGGCATCACAGAAGGAGCACGACAGGGAACTGTATCAATTAAAGCAGAAAGAAGTGGGGAAGGCAGTCAGAATAGCAAAAGCCCAAACTGAGGAAAAAATAGCCAATTCAGTTAAGAAGGGGGATAAAACCTTTTATAGGTACATTAGGGTGCATAGAAAGGTTACAGGACTAATAGTGAAGATTAATAAGGGAGAGGGAAGGTGGGCAGAGGGAGACAGTGAAAAGGCAGAGATAATGAATGAATACTTTTGCTCAGTATTCACAAAAGAAGATGAGGAGGAGTTACCTAAACCAGACAATACAAGTACTCTGGGTAGGGGGGTTAACACCAGTCCATTTACAGAAGAAAGAGTTCTGAAAGAACTCCTAAAACTCAAGGTGGACAAAGCAATGGGGCCTGATGGGAATTACCCCAGAATCCTAAAAGAACTAAGGGAGGACCTAGTGATACCACTGACCACACTTTTTAACAAATCATGGGAGGATGGGGTGGTACCTGAGGACTGGAGGAGGGCAGATGTGATTCCCCTTCACAAAAGTGGGAGCAAGACAGAAGCAGGAAACTACAGACCTTTAAGTTTGACCTCAGTGGTAGGGAAAATGATGGAATCACTTCTGAAAGAAACAATTGTTGAGTACCTAGAGGCCAGCGGGGCACAGGACCCAAAGCAGCATGGATTTACAGTAGGAAGATCATGTCAGATGAATCTAACAGATTTCTGTGACTGGGTGACCAAAATAATAGACCAGGGAGGGGCTGTGGATATGGCCTACCTAGACTTTAGCAAGGAATTTGACACAGTCCCGCACAAAAGATTAATAATCAAGTTAGCCAGCCTTGGAATGGGTCCCAGGGTGGTAGCCTGGGTTGCAAACTGGCTGCACAACAGGACACAGAAAGTAATAGTGAGGGCACACATTCTGAAGAAAGGGGGTCACTAGTGGAGTACCTCAGGGCTCAGTACTGGGTCCAGTCCTCTTTAACATCTTTATAGATGACACTGCAGAGGGTCTGGAGGGAAAGGTATGCCTCTTTGCAGATGATACAAAGATCTGTAACAGAGTTGATACAAAAGGGGGGGTAGAAAGGATGAGAAGGGACTTGGCAAGGTTGGAGGAATGGTCAGACATATGGCAACTCAGATTCAATGCAAAGAAGTGCAAAGTAATGCACCTGGGAAACAAAAACCCTGGAGAAGAGCACACAATAGCAGGGGAGGTACTAACAACAACAAAAATGGAATTGGACTTGGGGGTAGTCATATCAGATGATCTAAAGGTTGGTAAGCAATGTGAGAAGTCAGTAAGGAGAGCCAGGGGGATACTGGGATGCATTGGAAGGGGCATCACAAGTAGAAAAAGGGAAGTGGTTATCCCTCTGTACAGACAGTTGGTGAGACCCCATCTGGAGTACTGTGTGCAGTTTTGGAGACCTCATCTACACAAGGACATAGACAGGATGGAAGCAGTCCAGAGGAGGGCAACTAAAATGGTGCAGGGTCTGCATCAGAAATCATATGAAGAGAGACTGAAAGAGCTTAATATGTGTACCCTTGATGAAAGGAGGGACAGGGGGGAAATGATAGAAACATTCAAGTACCTCAAGAGAATCAACAAAGTCCAGGAGGGTAGCATCTTTCAGAAAAAGAGATGTGTAAGAACAAGGGGACACAATTTAAAGATAGAGGGGGGATCGCTCAGGGATAATGTGAGGAATTTTTTCACAGAGAGAGTGGTGGATGCATGGAACTGCTTTCCTGGGGAGGTTGTTGGGGCTAAAACAGTGGGGGAATTCAAACATGCATGGGACAGACACAAGGCAATTGTAGTGGGGGGGTGGCAGGAAGTAGGCTGTTGGTTAACTAGAATCTGCAGCTTATCCAGTAGGTAGGGAAATGGGCAGACTGGGTGGGCCAAGTGGTCCTTATCTGCCATCAAGTCTATATTTCTATGTTTCTTTGTTTCTATCATGGCCCTACTAGACCTCCAGACCCTCCCCAGCCCATCCTCCCAGTTCCTGGGCTCCCCCTGCCTAGAAGCCCTGTGGAGAGCCAGACAGAGCTTTCAGCACCTGCAATAGGGTGTTGCGGCTAGAACATACCACTGACCCTCCTCAGCCCTTCCTCCCAGCTTCTGGGCTCTCCCCATGCCTCCAAGCCCTACAGAGATCCAGCCAGAGCTTCCAGGACCTGCAATAGGACATCGTAGTCTGAACGGACCACTAGACCCCCCCAGGCTTTTCTCCTATTTCCTGGTCTCCCCACTCCTGCCTACAAGCCTTCCTGAGATCCTGACAGAGCTTCCAGCAACTGCAAAAGGGCATTGTGGCCTGAAATGACCACCAGACTCTCCCTAGCCCTTCCTCCTTGCTCCTGGACTTACCCACCCCCCACTTACAAGCCCTCTGCGATCAAGACAGAACTTCCAGCACCCAGCACCTGCAGTAGTACGTCACAGCCTGAACGGACCACCAGCCCTTTCCCAGACCCTCCTCCCTGCTCCTGGACTCACTCCAGCCTGCAAGCCCTCTGGAGATCCAGAAGGAGCTTCCAGCACCTGCAATAGGACATTATGGCCTGAACGGACCAACAGACCCTCCGCAGCCATTCCTCCCCACTCCTGGACTCCCCCACTGCCTTCAAGCCCTCCTTCGATCCAGAGAGAGAGCATCCAGCACCTGCAGTAGGGCATCACGGCCCTACTGGACCACCAGACCCTCCCCAGCCCATCCTCCCAGTTCCTGGGCTCCCCCTGCCTAGACACCCTGTGGAGAGTCAGACAGAGCTTCCAGCACCTGCAATAGGGTGTGGCAGCTAGAACTGACCACCGGACCCTCCCCAGCCCTTCCTTCCAGCTTCTGGTCTCCCTGCATGCCTACAAGCCCTACAGAGATCCAGACACAGCTTCCAGGACCTGCAATAGGGCATCACAGCCTGAACAGATCACCAGAGCCCCAAGGCATTTCTCCTATCTCCTGGTCTCCCCACTCCTGCCTACAAGCCCTCCTGAGATCCAGACAGAGCTTCCAGCAACTGCAAAAGGGCATTGTGGCCTGAAAGGACCACCAGATCTTCCCCATCCCTTCCTCCTGGATTCTGAACTCCCCCCAGCATACCAGAACTCCAGAGATCCAGACAGAGCTTCCAGCACCTGCAATAGGACATGATGGCCTGAACGGACCACCAGACCCTCCACTGCCCTTCCTTCCCGCTCCTGGACTCCCCCCCACCTACAAGCCCTTGGAGATCCAGACAGAGCTTCCAGCACCTACAGTAGGGTGTCACAGCCTGAATGGACCACCAGACCTTCCCCAGACTCTCCTCCCAGCTCCTGGACTCCCCCGAGCCAGAAAGCACTCTGGAGATCCAGACTGGAGCTTCCAGCTCCTGCAATAAAGTGTCACAGAAGTAATGGACTACCAGACCCTCCCCAGCCCTTCCTCCTACCTCCAGTGCTCCCCCATGCCTACAACCCCTCAAGAGATCCAGACACAGCTTCCAGCACCTACAATAGGGCATCGCGGCATGAACAGGTCACTGGATGCTCTCCAGCCCTTCCTCCCAGCTTCTGGTCTCCACCCAAGCCCTCGGAGATCCAGACAAAGGTTCTAGCACCTGCAATATGGCGTCTTGGCCTGTATGGAGCACCAGATCCTCCCCAGCCCGTCCTCCCAGCTCCTGCACTCCACTAAGCCTACAAGCACTCTGGAAATCCAAACAGAGCTTCCAGCACCTGCAGTAGGGTGTTGCGGCCTGACCTTCCCCAGACCTTCCTGCGGCCTCTGGACTCCCACCTGCCTACCAGCCCTCCGGAGAGCAGGACACAGCTTTCAGCGCCTACAATATGGTGTCACCACCTGAACAGACCACTGGACCCTCCCCAGCTTATCTTCTCAGCTCCTATGCTCCCCCACCCCAGCTACAAGCCCTCTGCAGATCCAGACACAGATTCCAGCACCTACAATACTACGTTGTGGCATGAACAGACAACCGGACCCTCTCCTGCCGTTCCTCCCAGCTTCTGGTCTCCCCCCATGCCTACGAGCTCTCCAGAGATCCAGACAGAGCTTCCAGCACCTGCAATAGGGTATCGCAGCTGAGCAGTCCACCAGACCCTCCCCAGGCTTTCCTCCCGGCTGCTGTACTCCCCTCTCCTGTATGCAAGCCTCCTAAGATTGGACAGCGCTTACAGAAACTGCAGTAGTGCGTCATGGCCTGAACGGACCACCAGACCCTCCCCAGACCCTCCTTCCAGCTCCTGGACTCCCCCTGCCTACAAGCACTCCAGAGATCCAAACAGAGCTTCCAGCACCTGCAGTAGAACATCACAACCTTAATGGACACCAGACCCTCCCCAGCACTTCCTCCTATCTCCTGGGCTCCCCCTCCCATCTCGAAGCACTCTGGAGATCCACACAGAGCTTCCGGCACCTAAAATAGGGTGTCACAGCCTGAACAGGCTGCTGGACCCTCCCCAGCCCTTCCTCCTGGCTCCTGGACTCCCACTTGCCTACAAGCCCTCCCAAGATCCAGACAGAGCATCCAGCTCCTGCAATAACGTGTCATGGCCTCAATGGACCACCGGATCCTCCCCAGCCCTTCCTTCCTGCTCCTGTACTCCCCCATGCCTACAACCCCTCTAGAGATTGAAACAGAGCTTCCAGTACCTGCAATAGGGCGTCTCAGCCTGAACGGACCACCGGACCCTCCCCAGACCCTCCTCCCAGCTCCTGGACTCCACCAGCCTACAAACCCTCTGGAGATCCAGACAGAGCTTCCAGCACCTGCAGTAGGGCATCACAGCCTGAATGGATACTGGACCCTCCCCAGCCCTTCCTCCTAGCTCCTGGGCTGCCCCTCCCACTGAGAAGCACTCTGGAGATCCAGACAGAGCTGCTAGCATCTGCAATAGGGCACTGCAGCCTGAGCAGACCAGCAGACCCTTCCCAGGCTTTCCTCCCAGCTCCTGAACTCCTCCCTCCTGCCTACAAGCCCTCCTGAGATCCAGACAGAGCTTCAAGCAACTGCAAAAGGGCGTCATAGCCTGAACGGACCACAAGACCCTCCTCTGCCCTTCCTCCTTGTTCCTGGACTCCCCCCCACCTTGAAGCCCGCGGAGATCCAAACAGAGCTTCCAGCACCTGTAGTAGGGCATCACGGCCTGAACGGACCACCAGACCCTCCTCAGACCCTCCTCCTCCCAGCTCCTGGACTCCCCCAGCCTTCAAACCCTCTGGAGATCCAGACAGAGCTTCCAGCACCTGCATTAGGGTATTGCACTCTGAACGGACCACCAGATCCTCCCCAGCCCTCCTCTATGCTCCTGAACTCCCCCCTCCTGTAAGCCATCCTGAGATCCAGATAGAGCTTCCAGCACCTGCAATAGGGCATTGCGGTCTGAATGGACCACTGGACCATCCCCAGCCCCTCATCCCAGATCCTGGACTCCCCCAAAATTACAAGCCCTCTGGAGATCCAAATAAAGTTTCCAACACCTGCAATAGGGTGTCACAGCCTGAAGAGACCACCAGACCCTCCCCAGCCCTTCCTCCTGGCTCCTGGACTCCCACTGCCTCCAAGCCCTCTAGCGATCCAGACACAGCTTCCAGCACCTACAATAGGGCATTGCGGCATGAACAGACCACCTTACCCTCTTCAGCCCTTCCTCCCAGCTTCTGATCGTGCCCCATGCCTACAAGCCCTCCAGAGATCCAGGCAGAGCTTCCAGCACCTGCAATAGGGCATTCCGGCCTGAACGGACTACCAGACCCTCCCCAGAGCTTCCTCCTTGCCCCTGGACTCCCCTCCCCCATCTACAAACCCCTGGAGATCCAGACAGAGCTTCCAGAACCTGCAATAGGGCATCATAGCCTGAACGGACCACTAGACCCTCCCCAGGCCTTGCTCCCCACTCCTGGACTCCCCCCAGCCTACCAGCACTCTGGAGATCCAAATGGAACTTACAGTACTTGCAGTATGCCATCACAGCCTGAATGGACACCAGACCCTTCCCAGCCCTTCCTCCCAGCTCCTTGGCTCTCCCCTCCCACCTAGAAGCACTCTGGAGATAAAGACAGAGCTTCTAGCACCTGCAATAGGGCATCTCAGCCTGAATGGACCACCAGATCCTTCCCAGCCCATTTTCCCGGCTCCTGGACTCCTCTCAGCCTACAAGCACTCCGGAGATCCAGACACAGCTTCCAGCACCTACAATATGGCATTGTGGCATGAACAGACCACTGGACCCTTTCCAGTCCTTTCTCCCAGCTTCTGGTCTCCATGGGTGGAGACCCAAATGGAGACTGGACCCTCCCCAGCCCTTCCTCCCAGAGTCTGGGCTGCCCCTCCCACCAAGAATCACTCTGGAGATCCAGACAGAGCTTCTAGCAACTGCAATAGGGCACTGCGGCCAGAGCAGACCACCAGACCCTTCCCAGGCTTTCCTCCCGGCCCCTGGACTCCTTCCTCCTGCCTACAGGCCCTCCTGAGATCCAGACAGAGCTTCAAGCAACTGCAAAAGGGCGTCATGGCCTGAATGGACTACAAGACCCTCCCCTGCCCTTCCTCCTTGCTCCTGGACTCCCCCCCACCTTGAAGCCCGTGGAGATCCAAACAGAGCTTCCAGCACCTGCAGTAGGGCATCACGGCCTGAACGGACCACCAGACCCTCCCCAGACCCTCCTCCCAGCTCCTGGACTCCCCCAGCCTACAAAACCCTCTGGAGATCCAGACAGAGCTTCCAGCACCTGCAATAGGGCATCGCAGCCTGAATGGACCACTGGACCATCCCCAGCCCCTCCTTCCAGATTCTGGACTCCCCCAAAACTACAAGCCCTCTGGAGATCCAAACAGAATTTCCAGCACTTGAAATAGGGCATCACAGCCTGAAGAGACCACCAGACCCTCCCCAGCCCTTCCTCCTGGCTCCTGGACTCCCACTGCCTCCAAGCCCTCTAGCGATCCAGACACAGCTTCCAGCACCTACAACAGGGCATTGCAGCATGAACAGACCGCCTGACCCTCTTCAGCCCTTCCTCCCAGCTTCTGATCTTGCCCCATACCTACAAGCCCTCCAGAGATCCAGGCAGAGCTTCCTGCACCTGCAATAGGGCATTGCGGCCTGAACGGACTACCAGACCCTCCCTAGATCTTCCTCCTTGCCCCTGGACTCCCCTCCCCCATCTACAAACCCCTGGAGATCCAGACAGAGCTTCCAGCACCTGCAATAGGGCGTCATAGCCTGAACGGACCACCAGACCCTCCCCTGGCATTGCTCCCCACTCCTGGACTCCCCCCAGACTACCAGAACTCTGGAGATCCAAAAGCAGCTTACAGTACCTGCAGTATGCCATCACAGTCTGAATGGACACCGGACCCTCCCCAGCCCTTCCTCCCAGCTCCTTGGCTCTCCCCTCCCACCTAGAAGCACTCTGGAGATAAAGACAGAGCTTCCAGCACCTGCAAAAGGGTGTCCCAGCCTCAACAGACTACTGGACCCTCCACAGACCTTCCTCCTGGCTCCTTGACTCCCATCTGTCTACAAGCCCTCTGGATATCCAGACACAGCTTCCAGAACCTACAATAGGTCATCACAGCCTAAATGGACCACTGGGCACTCCCCAGATGTTCTTCAAAGCTCCTGGAATCCCCCATTGCCTTCAAGCCCTCCTTAGATCAAGAAAGAGAGCATGCAGCAGCTGCAGTAGGGCATCACAGCCCTACTGGACCAGCAGACCCTCCCCAGCCCATCCTCCCAGCTCCTGGGCTCCCCCTGCCTAGAAGCCCTGTGGAGATCCAGACAGAGCTTCCAGCATCTGCAATAGGGTGTCACTGCCAGAACAGACCACCGGACCCTCCCTAGCCCTTCCTCCTAGCTCCTGGACTCACCCCCTGCCTACATGCCCTCCAGAGATCCAGACAGAGCTTCCAGCACCTGCAATAGGGCGACACAGCCTAAACAGAACACCAGACACTCCCCAGTCCTTTTTCCGGCTCCTGGAATCCCCCCTTGCCTACAAGCTGTCCGGAGAGCCACACAGAGCTTCCATCACCTGTAATAGGGTGTTGCAGCCTTAATGGACCACTGGACCCTCCCCGGCTCCTTCTCCTGGCTCCAGGGCTTCCCCCTGCCTTCAAGCCCTTCAGAGATCCCGATAGAGCTTCCAGTACCTGCAAATAGGTCATTGTGACCTGAACGGACCACCAAACCCTCCCAAGCCCTTGCTCCTGGCTCCTGGACTCCCACCCTTGCCTACAAGCCCCTCTGGAGATCCAGACAGAGCTTCCAGCCCCTACAATAGGGCGTTGCAGCCTGAACAGACAACAGGAACCTCCAGGCCCTTCCTCCCAGCTCCTGGACTCCACCCTGTCTACAAACCATCTAGAAATCCAGACAGAACTACCAGCACCTACAATAGGGCATCGCAGCCTGAACGTACGTACCACCAGATGCTCCACAGCCCTTCCTCCCAGCTTCTGGACCCCCCCATGCCTACAAGCACTTTGTATATCCAAACAGAGCTTCCAGCACCTGCAATAAGGCATCACGGCCTGAGCAGACCTCCGGACCCTCCCAGGACTTCCTCCTGGCTCCTGGACCCCCCCCATGCCTACAATCCCCTACAGAAATCCAGACAGACCTTCCAGCACCTGCAATAGGGTGTTGCAGCTTGAACAGACCACCGGACCCTCCCTAGCCCTTCCTCCTGGTTCCTAGACTCCCTTCTGCCTACAAGCCCTCCAGAGATCCAGACAAAGCTTCCAGCACCTGCAGTAGGGAGTCGCGGTCTGAACGGACCACTGGACCTTCCCCAGCCCTTCTAACTGGTCCTGGACTCCCTTCTTGCCTACAAGCCCTCCAGAGATCCAGACAGAGCTTCCAAAACCTGCAATAGGGTGTAGTGGCCGGAACAGACCACCTGATCCTCCCCAGCCCTTCCTCCTGGCTCCTGGAGTCCCCTGTCCTACAATCCTTCCTGAGACTGAGACAGAGCTTCCAGCAACTGCAATAAAGCGTTGCGGCCTGAATGGACCACCGGACCCTCCCCAGCCAGACAGAGCTTCCGGCTCATGCAGTAGAGCATCACAGCCTTAACAGACCACCGGACCCTCCAATGCCCTTCCTCCAAGCTCTTGTGCTTCCCCCACCTACAAGCCCTCCGGAGATCCAGACAGAGCTTCCAGCAACTGCAATAGGGCGTCACAGCCTGAACAGACCACTGGACCATCCCCAGCCCTTACTCCCAGCTCCTGGACTCCCCTCCCCCACCTACAAGCCCTCCAGAGATCCAGACAAAGTTTCTAGCTCCTGTAATAGGGAGTCACAGCCAGAACAAACCACCAGACCCTCCCCAGCCCTTCCTCCTGGCTTCTGGGCTCCCCCCTCCTGCCTACAAGCTCACTGGAGATCCAGACAGAGCTTCCAGGTCCTGCAATAAAGTATCACAGCCTTAACAGAGCACTGGACCTTCCCCAGCCCCCTACTGGCAGCCTTTCTACTAGGCTTGCTGGAGGGGCCTGATTTCTGTGCTGCATTGTTTGCCTATGATCAAGAAAACCTATCCTCCTTCACTCACCTCCATAGGCCCATTGTACCTCCGACGTGGAAGATCGATGGAAACTAACTCCTATGGGCCCCATCCTCTTTGCTTTTCTCTGCAACCAGGAACATAGAAACATAGAAGTTGATGTCAGGTAAGTACCGCAAGGCCCATCCAGTCTTCCCATTTTTTCTACCTTATGAATGTGCCACAGGCCTTTACTCTGTCAATGGCCTATCTGCTCGTACTCACCCTTATGCCTGTCCCATGCCTGTCTGAAGCACTGCACTGTGTTCATATCCACCACTTCCTGAGGTAGGCCGTTCCATACATCCACCACCCTTTCTGTGAAAAAGAACTTCCTCACATTACCCCTTAATCAACCTCCCTCTAATCTCATTCTGTGTCCTTTTGTCCTGCTATTTTTCTTATATTAAAACATGTTAGACTCTTTCACCTTGTTAATGCCCTTAAGATGTTTGAATGTTTCGATCATATCACCACTCTCCTTCCTTTGTTCTAGGGTATACATATTGAGCTCCATTAATCTGTCATCATATGTTTTCTGATGCAGTCCCTGCACCATTTTGGTTGCCCTTCTCTGGACTGCCTCCATTTTGTTAATGTTCTTGTGCAGGACCAGTACTGCATGCAGTACTCCAGATGTGGCCTAACCAGTGTCTTGTAAAGAGGGATTATTATCTTCCTCTTATGACTTGTGATACCCTTTCTAATTCACCCCAACATTCCTCTAGCCTTACATACTGCTTTAGTGGTCTGCTTGGATGATTTCAGGTCATCTGTGATGATGATGCCCAAGTCTCTTTCTTCCCTTGTGACTGCCAGCAACTCCTCTCCCAGCCTATATGTGGCTTCAGGGTTTCTCTTCCCTATGTGCATGATCTTGTACTTCTTTACATTAAACCCCAATTGCCACTCTTCTGACCATTTTGTCAGTTTATCCAGATCTCTTCTCATTCTGCCCACCCTATCTGGATCATCTACTCTGTTGCAGATCTTGGTGTCATCTGAAAACAGACAAATCTTACCCTCCAGTCCATTTGCCATGTCACTGATGAAGCTATTGAAGAGGACTGGCCCCAGGATTGATCCCTGAGGTACCCCACTTGTGACTTGCATCTCTTCTGACTATATTGTTTACCACCACTCTCTGCCACCTTCTCTGATTTTTCCTGCTTTCCCTCTCACTATCGCCCTGCCAATTGCCACACAATACTGCTCTCTCCTATCCCTGCTACTATTGGTAGGTGATGTTGAGAGTAACCCAGGCCCTATAAATATCCCCATTGCCAATTCCAACAATGCATCTGCTAGCTCTTTTGGGTTAAAACCTGCACAGCTAAACATATGGTGCCTCCTGGCAAAATTCTCTGACCTCAAAGCCTGGGTGTTCCTCTGCAAGCCAAATGTCCTCAGTTTAACGGAAACTTGACTTAAACCACAGATCCCTGATGCTACATAACACCTGGCAGGCTGCTCCATGCTGTGCCATTGCAGATCTGGTAAAAAGAAAGGAGGTAGCATGGCGCTGTACTTCAGGGAACCACTCTTAGCCACCACTGTCCTCTGTTCTGACCCCTCATCCTCCTGTGAGTGACTCATCACAGAAATTACCCTGGGATCAACAAAAAAGATCTACATGGGATGCTGCTACAACCCTCCCTTAGGGGGGCACGCCTGGCCAAATGAACCACCTTTCAGGACTGGGAGAACTCTCTCCTCCCAGGGATACTATCATACTCGGTGATTTCAACCTTAACTGGTTAAGTCATTTAGTAAAGAAACCGGCACTAAATGCAAAAACTTCAGTAGAAAGATTTTTACTTAAAAAATATGTTTAACTGGTTAAGTACCCAGGAAACAGACTACTCCAACCTACTAAAGCAGTTCAACCTTGTGCAAACTATCACCATCCCCACCAGATGAAACCACCATATGCAAAACCACTCTTTATTTGACTGTGTGGCAACTAATAGAGAGGATAAGGTGCTTCAAGCAGGGACCTTGTCAGATTCAATCATCAAGAACTCCCCTATATATTTAATTTGGTCCGCTCAAACCAAGCGCGCTCTGATGCCAGTTCTTCTGTCTGTTCAAGACGGACATGTAGGAAATTATGCATTATACTTCTGGACAGTTTGACGTACTCTGGTATACTATCGTATTTCAAGTGGAATTGAAATAAATACACCACAGAAGATGGTAACAGAGATGTACTAGAAGAATTGAAATTCCTGATCTGCTTAGTAGAGTTGTTATAGCGATCATACCCAAACACTTTCTGAGTTTCATGGTGCCGTGGCTTAGTTGCTTAAAGTGCCTGTCTAGTAAACAGGACAAAATACCCCACAAAATACCTGTCCTTCAGGAACTTCAATTTTATTGACACCTCCAGCCTGCTCAAGAATGTCTGGGCATTGAACTGGCATACTCTCCACTCCCTCACAGATGTGGTCTCAGCAGTTGTTTTTTTCATGGATGCCCTTCTTCAGATCCCGGACTTGCACTTTCCACTCACTACCCACAGAGTGAGAGGCAGCTGTACTCGGATCTCCAAACAGCTACTCACTCTTATGAAAGAGAGGGACAGAATGGGCTGCTTTTAAAGCTTCCCCCTCTCCTTCCTTTGGAATGATTTAGGCGATTGCATAATAAATACAAACAAACTACCAAATCCCTGAAAAAGCAGTACTACCATAACCTGCAAAGGGACAACATCTGAAACCCTCATTGCTTTTGGGCCGTCATTGGCTCCTTGCGAAACCCATGGACTCACATCCCCGTCATATACCTTAGCTTCCCCTCAGGCCTCCTAACTGATCCCCCTGAGGTCACTCACACCTTGAACACAAACTCTACGGACCTCTCTGCCCACCTAAGCAAGCTACCTACCCACCACTCACCCAACCCTGTTGACCAGTCCAAGCACCCCTCTCCCTCTGATACTCCCCCCCTTCTACTTCAGAGCCATCTACCACAGGGACACTTTTAAACTTATCATGAGCCTCCACTGCAGGGGCAGCCCTGGAAGTGATGGACTCTGCCCCTCATTTCTTAAGCTTATTGCCCCTCTCCATTTCCAAACCCCTTACCTTTATCTTTAACTTAGAATTGACCACATCTATAATGACAGCCTCCTGGAAGAACACCAAGGTTGTACCAATCTTTAAGGCTGGTTACTCCCTATCCCACTACAATTATAGGCATATCTCCATCCTCACCCACCTGAGCAAACTCCTGGAAATATAGTCCACCACCAGCTCTCCGAACACAGGGAATATAACTTGCTGTGCCCTCAAAACAACACAGGTTCCAGAAACACTACAGCACCACATCAGCCTTGGCCCACTCCACCAATTATGTCCTCAGGAATATGGACTCAGGGAATGCCACTGGTGCCATATTTGTAGACCTGACAAAGGCTTTTGACCTTGTCAACCACATCCTTCTCCACGCTAAACTCTTACACGTTGATTGCTCATCATAGACATCATTGTGGTTCTGGAGCTATCTGCAGCAAGGTTGATATGCAAGGTGGGATGGAAAGGATGAAAAGGAATTTGGCAAGGTTGGAGGAATGGTCAAATGTATGGCAGCTTAGATTCAGCACAAAGAAGTGCAAAGTAATGCACCTGGGAAACAAAAACCCAGGGGAAGAGTACACAATGGGGGATGAGATACTGACAACAAAAATGGAAAGGGACCTGAGGGTAGTCATATCAGATGACCTAAAAGTGGGCCAGCAATGTGAGAAGGCAGTAAAGAGGGCTGGGGGGATAGTGGGATGCATAGGGAGAGGCATCACCAGTAGAAAACAGGAAGTTGTTGGCCCTCTGTACAGACAGTTGGTAAGATCACATCTGGAGTACTGTGTATGGTTCTGGAGACCCCATCTCCGCAAAGACATAGACAAGGTGGAGGCAATTCAGGGGAGGGCAAGCAAAATGGTGCAGGGTCTGCAACAGAAGACATATGAAGAAAGACTTAAGGAGCTTAAGATGTATAGCCTTGGGGAAAGGAGGGAGAGGGGGACATGATAGAAACCATCAAATGCCTCAAGGGAATCAACAAAATCCAAGAGGGTAGCATCTTTCAGAAAAAGAGATGTGCAAGAACAAGGGGGCACAATTTGAATATAGAGGGGGGACGGCTCAGAGGTAATGTGAGGAATTATTTCTTCACTCAGAGGGTTGTGGATGCATGGAACGGCCTTTCTGAGGAGGTCAAAGAGTCAAAAACAGTGGGGGAATTCAAGAATGCATGGGACAGACATAAGGCAGTTCTAGTGGGGGTAGGAGGAAGTAGGCTGTTGATTAACTAGGATCTGCAGCTTATCCATTAGAAAGGGAAATAGGCAGACTAGGTGGGCCAAGCGGTCCTTATCTGCCATCAAATTTTATGTTTCTATGTTTCTATCTCCTTTTCTGAAAGATGCTGCCCTCCTAAACTGTGCCAATCCCCTGAGGCACCTGAACGTTTCTATCATATCCCCCCCCTTTCCTTCAGTGTATACATATTGAGAGCCCTCAGTCTCTCCTCCTATGGTATCTGGTGCAGTCCCTGCACCATTTTCATTGCCTCCTCTGGACTGCCTCTACCCTGTCTATGTCCTTCCAGAGATGCGGTCTCCAGAACTGGATACAGCACTCCAGATGAGGTCTCACCAACTGTCTGTACAGTGGCATCACCACCTCCTGTTTTCTACTGATGATACCTCTTCCTATGCACCCCAACATCACACTGGCTTTCCTCATTGTCTTCTCACATTGTTTGGCTACCTTTAGGTCATCTGTTATGGCCACCCCCAGGTCCCTTTCCAGTTTGGTTGTTGCTAGTACCTCCCCCTCCATCGTACATTCCTCCCTGGGTTTTTGTTCCATAAGTGCATGACTTTGCACTTCTTTGCACTGAATTGGAGCTGACACAGTCTTGACCACTCCTCCAACTTACCTAAGTCTCTTCTCATTTTCTCCCCCCAGAGTGTCAACCCTATTGCAGATCTTGGTGTCATCTGCAAAGAGGCATACCTTTCCTTCCAGTCCTTCTGCAATGTCACTTATAAAGACATCAAAGAGGACCAGCCGTAGCACTGATCCCTATGGTACCATGCTAGTCACCCCCCTCTCCTCCGATTGAACTCCGTTTACCACCACCCACTGTGTCCTTTTCTGATCCAGTTTTCTACCTTGGGACCCACTGCCAGATTGTCCGACTTTTTTACTAACCTCTTGTGCAGGACTTTATCAAATGCCTTACTAAAGTCTAGGTAGGCCATATCCACCTCCCCTCGCTGATCTACTACCATTGTCACCCAGTCAAAGAAATCTATCAGATTTGTTTGACAGGACCTCCCTGCCGTGAATCCATGTTGCCTTAGATTTTGTGCCCCACTGGTCACTAGATATTGTACAGTCCTTTCCTTCAACACCGATTCCATCATCTTCCCTACCACCGTTATCAAACTGACCAGTCTATAGTTTCCTGCTTCTACCTTGCTCCCACTTTAGTGAAGGGGTATCATGTTTGCCCTCCTCCTGTCCTTTGGCACCACTCCCTTCTCCAGTGATTTATTGAATAGGGCTGTCAGTGGTGTCACCAGCACCTCTCTGAGTTCCTTTAGTATTCTAGGATATATCCCGTCTGGCCCCATTGCCTTGTCCACCTTCAGTTTCAAGAGTTCTTTAAGTACTCCTCTTCCATGAAAGGACTGGTATACACCCCTTTTCCCTGTGTGTTTTTACTGCCTATTTTCAGTCCCTCCCCTCCTCTTCCTTTGTGAATTCCGAGCAGAGGCATTTCTTCAGGATCTCAGTTTTTTCTAAGTTCTCCTCTATCCAAGAGCAGGGCCATTCTCGATGCCCTACAGCTGGCAGGCCTCAGACAGTTAGTTTCGGAACCCACTCATGAGGGAACAATCTGAGACCTCATACTCTCAAATGGGGCAGTGAGAGGATCTCAGATCTAGAAGTGGGTTGCCATCTGGGAACAAGTGACCATCAAACAGTGTGTTTCATGTTAAACTCAGCTACAGAGTCAAGCCATACAAAAGTGAGGGTACTGGACTTCAGGAGGGCTCACTTTGGCAAGATGGGAGAGTGCCTCAGAAAAGCACTAGCACACAGGCTAGAAGGAGGGGTGGAGCAACAATGGGGGATCATCAAAACTACCATCACAGAGGCAACAAGACTTTGTGTGATCAAAACAAAAGAAAAAGCCACTATGGTTCTCAAAAGAGGTGGCTGGGAAAGTCAGGGAGAAAGAGATATCATTCAGGAAGTATAATGAAACACAGAAAGAGCAGGACAGAGAGCTCTACCAGTTAAGGCAGAAGGAAACAGGGAGGGAAGTCAGAATAGCAAAGGCCCAAACTGAGGAAAAGGCAGCCAACTTGGTTAAGAAGGGGGATAAAACCTTTTATAGGTACATCAGAGAGCGTAGAAAGACAAAGGGAGGGATAGTGAAGCTGAATAGAATGAACGGTGGGTGGGCAGAGGGGGGCAGTGAAAAAGCAGGGATACTGAACGAATATTTCTGCTCAGTATTCACAAAAGAGGAGGGGGAAGTGTCTAATCCAATTAACAGAAGCACTCTTTGATGGGGGTCAATCCCGTCCTTTCACAGAAGAAAGGGTTCTGCAAGAACTCCTAAAACTGAAGGTGGATAAAGCAATGGGGCCTAATGGAATTCACCCCAGAATTCTAAAAGAATTAAGGGGGGAACTAGTGAAACCACTGAATACTCTTTTTAACAAATCATGGGAGGATGGTGTGGTGCCTGAGGACTGGAGGAAGGTGGATGTGATTCCCCTTCACAAAAGTTGGACCAAGACAGAGGTAGGAAACTACAGACCTGTCAGTTTGAACTCTGTGATAGGGAAAGTAATGGAGTCACTTCTGATGGAAAGAATTGTTGAGCACCTAGAGGCCAGTGGGGCACAGGACCCAAGGCAGCATGGGTTCACAGCGGGACGGTCATGTCAGACGAATCTAATAGATTTCTTTGACTGGGTTACCAAAGTAGTAGACCAGGGAGGGGCTGTGGACATGGCCTACCTAGACTTTAGCAAGGCAGTTGACACAGTCCCACACAAAAGATTAATAGTCAAATTAACCAGCCTGGGAGTGGGTCCCAGGGTGATAGCTTGGGTAAAACATTGGCTGGACGACAGGACACAGAAGGTAATTGTAAACAGAGTCCACTCTGAAGAAAGAAGGGTTACTTGTGGGGTACTGCAGGGTTCAGTACTGGGTCCTATCCTTTTTAATGTCTTTATAAGTGACATTGCAGAGGGACTGGAAGGAAAAGTATGCCTCTTTGCAGATGACACAAAGATCTGCAACAGGGTTGATACAGAAGGAGGCATGGAAAGGATGAGAAGGGACTTGGCAAGGTTGGAGGAATGGTCAGAAGTATGGCAGCTAGGATTCAGTGCAAAGAAGTGCAAAATAATGCACCTGGGAAACAAGAACCCAGGGGAAGATTACACAATGGGGTGGGGGGGAGGTAGTAACAACAAAAAGGAAAGGGACCTGGGGGTAATCATATCAGATGACCTTAAGGTTAGCAAGCAATGTGAGAAGGCAGTAGGAGGGCTGGGGGTATACTGGGATGCATAGGGAGAGGCATCACCAGCAGAAAACAGGAAGTTGTTATCCCTCTGTACAGACAGTTGGTGAGACCCCATCTGGAGTACTGCATCCAGTTCTGGAGACTCCATCTCCGCTAGGACAT
Organism: Neoceratodus forsteri; assembly: GCA_016271365.2. Classification (NCBI taxonomy): domain Eukaryota; kingdom Metazoa; phylum Chordata; order Ceratodontiformes; family Ceratodontidae; genus Neoceratodus; species Neoceratodus forsteri. Next base: position 806,602,892 of record CM057451.1, on the reverse strand, counting down.
AGACAGCATAGAGGCAGTCCAGAGGAGGGCAACTAAAATGGTGCAGGGTCTGCAAGAGAAGCCATACGAGGAGAGACTAAAGGCGCTTAATATGTATACCCTTGAGGAAAGGAGGGGGGCCAGGATAGAAACTTTTAAGTACCTCAGTGGAATCAACAAAGTCCAAAAGGGTAGCATCTTTCAGAAAAAGAGACATGCAAGAACAAGGGGACACAATTTAAAGATGGGGGGGCGGTTCAGGGGCAATGTGAGGAAGTATTTTTTCACAGACAGGGTAGTGGATGTATGGAACAGCCTTCCTGAGGAGGTTGTGGGGTCTAAAACTGTGGGAGAATTCAAGAATGAATGGGACAGACATAAGGCAATTCTTGTGGGGAGTAGGAAGAAATAGGCTGTTGGTTAACTAGGATCTTCGGCCTATCCTATAGGTAGGGAAATGGGCAGACTAGGTGGGCCAAGGGGTCCTTATTTGCTGTCAAAGTCTATATTTCTATGTTTCTATTCACTCCCCCCCTCACTTTGCTTAGCCTCACTATCCCTCCCTTGATCATTTTTCTTTCCGTAATGTACCTGAAAAAGATTTTGTCCCCGTCATTTACTGTCTGGGCTATCCTTTCTCCTGTTTGCTTCTTTGTGCTTCTGACCACTTTCCCCGCCTCCCTCTGCTTTGTCTGATACAGTTCCATGTCTTCCTCCTTCTGTGTTTCCTTGTACTATTTGAATGCCCATTTTTTCTATCTAACCTTCCCTGCTACTTCTTTAGAAAACCATAATTAGTTTTTTGTTTCTTTTTGCAGTGTTAACTTGCTTCACACAAAGGTTTGTGGCCTCTGTTATGGCTCTCTTGAGTTGCTCCCGCTGCTTCTCTACCCCCCGTCTTCTTCCTTTGCCAGTGCTTTCTTGGGGCATTCTCCCACATTTGCAGTCAGCCCTTTTGAAGTCTAGGACCTTTGCTTTTGTGTGGCTTGCCTCTTCTACTGCTTTTACCTTGAACCATACTGTATAGTGATCGCTGGACCCTTGATGGCTGCCCACCAATACATCTGTTATTGTGAGCATCAGGTCCAATATTGCCTCTTCACGGGTGGGTTCCACCACTAGCTATCTGAGGCCTGCCCCATGCAGGGCATCCAGGATGTCCCTGCTCCTGGATGTGGCTGCCCCATAGGTGTTCTAGTTGATATCTGGCATATTTAGGTCCCCCACCAACAACAACACTTCCCCTTTCTTGGACATTTTAAAGATGCTTTCTTCCATCACCCTATCTGTTTCCTTCTCCTGTGCTGGGGGTCTGTAGATAACCCCTGTATGGATAATGGTGCCATTTTCTGTCTCCATGGTGACCCACGGTGCCTCCTCTCCTCCTTGTTTCCCCTTTATCTCAGATGCTTTTATCCCTTCTTTGATGTAGATAGCTTCCCCTCCTCCCTTTTTGCCCTCTGTCCCTCCTGTAGACTGTGTACCCAGGTATATTAATATCGCAGTCATGGCTTCCTGTGTACCATGTTTCTGTGACTGCCACAATATCCAGGTCTCCCTCTGCCATCAAGGCCACTAGGTCAGGGATCTTGTTACCCAGGCTATGGGCATTTGTACACATGGCCCTCCATGTTTTGATGGTTTCGCCCATATTAGTACCAGTCCTATTATCCCTTCTCCCTGTGCATCTCCTGGCTTTACCCTCTGTTTCATTCCCTTGAGTATTCTCATCCTTAGGATCTTTTTTACTGTCTACCTTTGGATGTGTGTGCTGGGGGGTGCAGTTTGATTTTCCCTGCTTATTTCCGTCTCCCCCTTGGCTAGCTTAAATGCTTTCCAACGAAAAATTCAAACCTTTTACTCAGGATCCTGGTTCTCCATTCAGACAGATGCAGACCATCTCTTGCGTACAAGCCTGCATTTTTTCAGGTGGGACCCCAGTCCACAATGAAGCCAAAACCCTCAGCTCCACATCAGTTCTTAAGCCAGTCAATGAATCCCATGGTGTGGAGCACCCTGGCCTCTCCCATGCCATAGACAAGTAACATTTCCGAGAAGGTTACCATGTGTGCCACCTGTCTAAGACCCCTCCCCAACTTAGTGAACTTCCTCTGCACAGCACTAACCTCATTCTCAGCTAGTTCATTAGTCCCCAGGTGGATAATATGTAGCTTTCCCTCCAGTACTGATACCTAGCGATCCTTAGGATTCACCTCCTCTCCCTCCAAGCAGTGGTGCTGGGTAGGCACCTTACCTCACTTCCTCCTCCCTCACGCACCCCCAATTCTACCCCACTAATAATAGTCCCCCACTAGGAGTTGTTTCCCTTTTTTCTGGGGTCCCATGCCTTCCCCCCGGGGGGGTCTCTACTGCAGATGTTCCCTGCTTCCACCTTGTCCACCACTATGGGATAGCCCCACTCTGCTAGAATGGTGAAGGAGTTGTGAAGTGAAATCACAGGTGGGATGAGCCTCTGCCCAACCTCCCTCACTCTCCCCTAGCTCAAAGTAGTCCAACTGCCCATCCTTACTTGTAGCCTCTGAAACAACGGGGGTGGCTCTAGTGGTCCCTGGATTGGGTAGGAGGTTTTCCAAATCCTAGCCAACTCAGCCCAGAGATGAGCAACCTCCACCCTCAACCCAGAGGGTGCCTGCATATAAGGAAGCATCACAGCCTCCTGGAATGTCTCCCAGAAGACTGCTGCCCCACAGCCACTGCATTGCACCACTCCCATCATGTCTGAACTTTGCCTTCCGTTAATTAGCTCTTTAATCACCCAAGCAAACCAAAGTTTTATTTTTTTCCCTCTCTTTACTATCCTTCCTCTGTGTCTCTGTTACAGTCACATTAATTAGCCCACGTACTCTGAGCACACAAGAAGCTAATCCCAATTAAGTACCTATTAATGTGAATGTGTCCTGGAGTGAACGAGGACAGAGGAGGGTGGGATTGGGTCCCTCCGGTTGGTGTTCCTGTGGAAACAATCACGTAAATAGCACACACATACCCCAGCACACTCACTGTATAGGAAACCACAATCGGTGGTCAACTGAACCCACAACAAAGTTCCCCTTTTAAACTCTTTGCCTCCTGCAAGCCTGCTTCAACCCCTCCTCCAAACAGGTGCCTCCTTCACAGGTTGTAACTGTCTTGCCCTAGCAACAAGATATTGCCAAATGGTCTGCTAACTACAGCAGTTTACTTCCCTTTCCTGGCTGCTAAGAATTACAGAACAGAAACCAAAAACAGAACACAAAAAACCCTAATCCAAAGCTCTTCTGTGTATTTACTTACACAAACCCTGCAAGTTTGAAATGAAATAAAATAAATTACCTCTGCTGTGTAGTCCTTTTCAGCTATGGTCAGGTATTATATCACAGTGACAAGTCCCTAACAAACTATCCACCACACTTACCCAGAACAAAGGGGTTTCTGTCCAACAGGCTCTTAGTCGATGAAAAAAAACTAAAGCAATGCTACTTGGGTCCAAACCTTACCTTGCTAATATCACCAAATCAGATTCCTCCCTTACAGTTCTTAAACTCGAAGGCTGGAAGACTAGGTTTGCTGGCCAAGGCACCTAGCTCACCTGAGCCCTTTTCTTCTAGGTTGCTTGAAAGGACAGAGCAAAGAACCTTACCACAGCAACAATAAGGATTAAGGCGTCTTTTGGCTGGGCAGGTTTATTGTGTGTTGTTATTTTTATTTTGTACTCACAGAGATTGTTACTGTTTATTGCTAACATTTTATTGCTTTATTTGTCACTGATTCAAATTGTTATTGCTGGGTATACCTTCTGCTGCATTATTACAGGGTGTACCTACAGGTGTGTGATTACTGATTACTGCTGTCATCTTCTGATTCAAATTGTCTTTTGCAAGGTATATCTTCTATTACTGTTTTATTTTTCTCTGTAGCAAAGTGTTTCTTACAGGGTATATCTTCTGTGAAATTATTACAGGTGGCGCTTTACAGGTTTCACAGTTTTATCTGTGATTTTAACTGTCATTAGGATTAGGGCTATTACATTTGTTGCTGGCTGATTGTTTCTGATCTTACCTTCTTGTTTCTTTCATCTGTGGTTCTTCTTTTTTCAGCAGGGGAAGGGTCCAGCCACCAACCCCCATTCCCAACCACCCCACACTACACTCATTTTATAGGGTAGCACAGTCGTGACATTTCCTGTGGCAAAGCAGGAAGGGGTGGATCAGAGGGGTTTCCACACAGTGACCTCATTTACAGGAGCACTAGCAATTCAACGTGTTATAACAAGTTATACAAAAACAAACAAAACACAAAATCAAACTTTTGTTTTCATTTCTTCCTTCAAATTACTCTGACCAGGTTATAAACCCAGCAACTTACCTGGAATGGACATCATTAACTGCAAGTACTGTGGAACATTTTTCAGAAGGGTAGTTTTACAGAATTTAGGACACTGTCCTAGATGCCGGGCGATTGGGAGATCTAAGGGCTCAGCTCCAGGCAGCATGGGCAGATATTGCATGCCTCAAATTGCATATTCAAGAGGAAATATAAGAACAGCCCGTCATTTCCCCAACATCCAACAGAAGCACCTCGACTGCAGAGGGTAGTTGGTCCGGGAGGTTGGCAGGTGGTTAGGAGGGGCAAGTCGGGTGCCCCACCACCCGGTGCTCTCCAACATATCACCTCTACAAACCATATAAAATCTACAAACAGGTATCTGCCTCTATCTCCAAAATCAAACAAAGGGGCAGAGGACACTGCAGAGCAGGACAATGCAGCACAGGAGCTAGCACAACAAAACCCACCCATAACAGGAACCAAAACAAAAAAAGCAAAAAGGAAATCCAAAAAACTTTTGATCATAGGAGACTCCATGATTCAGGGAGTTGATATGTATCTCCAGTCAGGGGTAATGGTTAGATGTCTCCCAGGTACATCAGCATGGAGAGACACTGACCGCATTGCTAAAATTGTTCAGGAAGCAGGACAAAACATTGATGTCCTGGTACACATAGGGACTAACGATCTCACCAGCCGGTCAGTTGTGGAGACCAAGGAACACCTGACCAGGCTGGGTGTCAAACTATCATCCCTTTCACCTAGCATCTTCTTCTCTAAGATCCTGGCAGTCTGGGAGAGGGGGACAGATGGGCAGAAGGTCAGAGAAGGGGAGATAGGAGAGCTAAACATGTGACTCAAGGGCTGGTGCCAGGAAAAAGGACACAAATTTGTAGGGAACTGGCAACAGTTTTGGGAGTGAAAATTCTTTAAATTTGAAGGACTGCATCTGACTAAAGAGGGAGTCAGTGGATTGGGGCAGAAGTTTGATGTCTTTGCAGAATATTTAAACTAGCAAATGGGGAGAGGGTACAGCACCGTACGTCGAATGGGAAGAACAACCCTCCCTCAGCTAGTGGTCAAACAGGAGTTCAGCATGTTTATATGTTTATAGTTCTTGCATCACCAGGTAAAGAAAAAGGCCCAGCTCCCACACGATGCACAGGGAAGCCAGACCTCGACCAACAACTAACACACCGAAATTTGACCAATGGAAAATCATGTACACAAATGCTCGCAGTCTGGGAAACAAGATCCCAGACTTGCAGGCAATAATGACAGAGGCTAAACTGGATATAGTAGCCATTAGTGAGACATGGTTTACCAGTAACCACACTTGGAGACTTCAGTACCTGGCTATGTACTGTTCAGAAGAGACTGAGGTGCAAAAGGGGGGGTGGAGTGGCCCCTTATGTCAATGAAAATATCAAAGCTACAGAAATTCAGAATACACATAAGGAGCCAGAAGAACTGTGGGTCACCCTGAAAACAGGAAATGGGACAGCCATGCAAACTGGGGTTGTGTACAGGCCTCCAGACCAGGGGGAGGACATAGACATGTTACTGTTAGAAGATATACAAAATGTGACAGCTAAAGGGGAGGTTCTGATAATGGGAGATTTCAACATGCCAAATACAGATTGGTCAATACCAGCAGGGACATCTGCCAGAACTAGACACATGGTGGATTCCCTGCAGGGAGGGCCTCAAACAACTGGTACAACAACCCACAAGAAAAAGGGCTATCCTAGATCTAGTACTGACTAACGGGAAATGATCACAGATCTCCAGGTAGAAGGTCACCTGGGTGCCAGTGACCATCACATGGTATGGTCTGATTTCCACACTAGAACAAAATCATCCCATTCAAAGGCAAAAATATGGGACTTCAGAGGAGCTGACTTTGATAAGATGGCCAACAGAGTTAAACTAGCCCAGGCAAAAGAAATACTGGTGAGGGGGTTAGGCCAAGTGGGCAAGCATTAAAGATGCAATAATTGAAGCAACATTCCATTGTGTTAGTGAGAAAAGGAAGTGCAAAAGCAGAAGGAAACCACTTTGGTTCTCAAACACAGTAGAAGAAAAGGTCAGAGCCAAAAGGCTGGCCTTCAGGAACTATAAGGGAATGCAGCAGGATGAAGATAGGGAGGCATACCAAACTTCACTAAGGAAAGCAGGGAAGGCAGCAAGGCAGGCAACGGCCCAAATAGAGGAAACACTAGCACAAACAGTAAAAGAAGGTGGCAAGACTTTCTATAGATACATTAGTGAAAGGAGAAAGTCCAGAGGGGATATTGCTAAGATCAAAGGGATAAGTGTGTGTGTGAGGAGGAGGACCATGTAAAAGCATCTATCCTAAATAGATACTTCTGCACAGTACTTATTGAAGAGAAGGTAGAGCAGGACCCACAGCTCTGCACCATGGACACGTGGGGGAGGAGGTGCACTGGTCCCTTCACAAAAGAAAGGGTCCTACAAGAGCTCGATAAGCTCAGGGTGGACAAGGCAATGGAACCTGATGGCGACATCCCGGTACTCAAAGGAGCTAGGGTGGAACTATCAGAGCCATTATCAGAACTGTTTAGTGAGTTTCTGAGCACAAGAGAGGTCCCAGAAGACTGGAGAAGGGTTTCATGTGATCCCGCTCCACAAGAGTGGTAGCAGGGAAGAGGCAGGAAACTACAGACCAGTCAGTCTTACCTCAGTAGTGGGCAAGATTATGGAGACACCCTTAAGGAAAGGATAGTGCAACACCTGGAATCCATAGGGGCACAGGATCCAAGACAGCATGGGTTTACAAAGGAAGGTCCTGTCAAACTAATCTCATAGATTTCTTTGACTGGGTAACCAGAGTGGTGGACCAAGGGGCAGTTGATGTTGCCTACCTTGACTTCAGCAAAGTTTTGATACTGTTCCACATAGAAGATTGATTAATAAGCTGGGTAGGCTGGGGGTCAGACGTTGGTCTACTGGGTGGCAAACTGGTTGATGGGCAGAAAACAGAGAGGGTGGTAAATGGTATACAGTCAGAAGATATACAAGTCACAAGTGGGGTACCTTAGGGATCAGTCCTGGGGTCAGTCCTCTTCAATATCTTCATCAGTGACAAACATTGCAGATAGACTGGAGGGTAAGGTTTGTCTGTTTACAGATGACACTAAGATCTGCAACAGAGTAGATGATCCAGATGGAGTGGGCAAAATGAGAAAAAATAGAAACATAGAAACATAGAATGTGATGGCAGATAAGGACCGCTTGGCCCACCTAGTCTGCCCATCTGGATCTGGATAAACTAGCAAAATGGTCAGAAGAGTGGCAACTGGGGTTTAACACAAAGAAGTGCAAGATCATGCAAATAGGGAAGAGAAACCCTGAGGCCACCTATAGGCTAGGAGCGGAGTTGATGGCAGTCACAAGGGAAGAAAGAGACTTGGGTGTCATCATCACCGATGACCTGAAATCATCCAAGCAGACCTCTAAAGCAGTAAGTAAGGCTAGAGGGATGCTGGGGTGTATTAGTAGGGGTATCACAAGTCAGAAGAGGAAGGTAATAATCCCTCTTTACAAGACACTGGTTAGGCCCCATCTGGAGTACTGCGTGCAGTACTGGAGGCCACATCTTCACAAGGACATTAACCAAACTGAGGCAGTCCAGAGAAGGGCAATCAAAATGGTGCAGGGACTGCATCAGAAAACATATGAGGACAGATTAACTGAGCTTAATATGTATACCCTAGAGCAAAGGAGGGAGAGAGGTGATATGACTGAAACATTCAAACACCTTAAGGGCATTAACAATGTGAAAGAGTCTGACATGTTTCAATATAAGAAACATAGCAGGACAAGAGGACACAGCATAAGATTAGAGGGAGGCCGATTAAGGGGTAATGTGAGGAAGTTCTTTTTCACAGAAAGGGTGGTGGATGCATGGAACGGTCTACCTCAGAAAGTGGTGGATATGAATACAGTGCAGGGCTTCAAACAGGTGTGGGATAGGCATAAGGGAGCAATACAGATGAGTATGAATAGATAGGCCAATGATAGAGCAAAGGCCTATGGCACATTCATAAGGTAGAAAAAGAAATGGGCAGACTGGATGGGCCTTGCGGTCCTTATCTTCTGTCATTTTCTATGTTTCTATGTTTCACCCCTGCAGAATGTTCCCTGCTTTAAATACCTGGGTGTTGCCATAGACCTCTCCCTTATGTTCACAGAGCACATAAACAACACAGTGCGAAGGGTCAACAAGAAACTAGGGGTAGGCTTTAGACTCAAACACTACCTGACCATTGAGGTGCACCGAGCCATTGCCCAAGGCAACGTTCTCCCCGTAATATATTACTGTTCCCCTATTTACTCACATGTTTCCTCCTCTCTGTGCACCAGACATACCACTATCTATAACAGAATCTGTAAGTTTGCGCTCCTGTCACCCTACTCCACATCACTGCACTTATACCAGATCACTAGGGTGACTCATCACAAGGGCGATATGACTATACCTTTGGCTGCATCATTGATAATGCCATTAGAGGCAGTGACTGTCATCATACTCATCCCTATTTAAACACAGAGTTGCACCTAGGTGTTTCCGGAACTTGGTCTACCTGCTGGAAGTCCCCAGGATCTCACCGTTTGGAAGTAAAGCTCGTCCTTTGCGGCCCCTACACTGTGGAATAAACACCCTGCTTCACTGCACTCACTGGATTCGCAGACCTTATCTTTTAAACTCATCCCAAAGCCTCGCTGCACACTGAAGCCAAATGTTCCTCATGTATCCGGAACTTAACAATACTACTCCTCACCTTTACCATTGAGCTCCACCTTTTTTCCCCAGGTAGAGTGCGACATTTGACTGTTCGCACTTACCCTCTTTCCTTTTGCACTTGCTCCTTACTTGTTATTGCATTACACTTGTTTTTTATTGTAACTGCATTCCCTGACCTTATGATACATTTATTTCATTTTCATAGAAACATAGGAAGTGACAGCAGATGGGGACCAAAAGTCCATCTAGTCTTCCCTGAGCACCCCCTTAGAATTTCTTAGAGACAATCCTTTATTCCTATCCCAAGCAGATTTGAACTGCCTCTACTGTTTTGGAGTCAATGACTTCTGCAGGTAGGCTATTCCATGGAGCTACCACCTTTCCATAAAGAAGAACTTATGCATGTTACCCCGAATCTCCTCCACTTAATTTCATTTCATGACCTCTTGTCCTTGTGGAGCTATTGGTCAGAAAAAGTTCCTGGGTAGGGGCCCTGTTTATGCCATTCAGGAACCTGAATGTCTCAATCATGTCACCCCTATCTATGCGCTGCTCCAGTGAGTACATGTTGATGTGTTATAATGTATAGGGAGCCCTTATTATTAACTGAAATCAAGCAGATTACAATCTTGTTATGCCATCGTTATGACATCACTCTATTGTTAACCCTTCCTGAGCATGTCATATCAATGGTATAATAAAATGGAATTCTCACATCAATCAATGTTCTAATAAAATGGAATGCTCACAACAATCAATGTTCTGTAAAGTAATTCAGTCTGGGGTTACACAATCTTGGTAGCCCATACATTATAAAATATTATGCATGGTCTTTGGTGAACAACCACACTGAAAACACTTCTTGAGGTTGCCATGACATCTGAAAACATCTCGAGTTGTGCTCTAGAGGTTTTCAGTGATGTCATGGCAACTAGGGTTGTCAGAACCCTCTGAAGTTCTGGGTTCTAGTTCTAGTCTAGAACTTTTGAAAATGTTCTAGGTTCTATTTTTTTAGAACTTTTAGAACCTCGAACCCTATTTTTTAATTGTGCTGCCAGTAATGAAGATAGTAATGAATACACATAAAGGAAAACTGTTTAATACAAGGGGAGATAAATGATCATGTGTGATGTTGACAGGAATACAACTAGGTTTATCTATGGTTTCTTCTGTTTGCTAAAGCTAGCAACTTAAAATGTAACAGGCCCACCCACCCACCCATATGTTAAAGTTTCTCTGCTGCAGCTGCATCTATAGTTCCTTAGTGAAAGAAAGAGGCACATTATCCATTTATGTACTCAGTTATATATACTCATTGTCATGAATTATTAGAAAAATAACTGATATTACCTAATTTCAGTTATTTGCTGCTTTGTGTTTTAAATGAGTAAATCAAAACTTGCTATATTTAAAACAAAGCTTTTAAAACAAAGTCAAGCCAAGGTACTGCAGCCGCAGCACATGGAACTGTTGCAAAACATATTAGGTCATAACGTAGTCAGTCAAGACACTTGAATAAAAAAAATATGCCAGTCATTGTTGCTGGCAAAAAATGCATGCAATTTTCTAAGATAATGCATACATATACCAACATTCTTGTTGGCAAATTGAAGTAATACATACAACTTTCTAAGATGATGCATTTTTCAGCTGATACTCAATAAAATCTGTATTTCAGTCACATAAATAAAAAGTGGTTTCTCACCACATACTAACTTCAGGAACATTTAATGTAGCTGCAGCTGTTGGCTGTGATGTTTATGACAGTGTCTGTCAACCCCATTATGTATCAAATTATCACTACCTGTAAAGCAAAACACTTTATGATAGGTCACATTATGTGAAAACTGCTGATGCAGATTTTCTTTTATTTCTGATTCCTTTATTCTTTTTTTTAAATGGGACAGGACACTTGTGCTAGGTGGCAGCAGTTTGCAATGTATTTAATAAGAACAATATATATATATATATATATATATATATATAGTAGGGTCCAAAGTGAGCAATCGGTGTAGCCCTCCCATAGCATCGGTCTGTCATCATCTTTTTCCTCACCATCCCCAGCCAATCATGAATCTATAAATGAAAGGACTAAAACAACATCCACCTTTCACCCCAGCACCCATTCCACTTTTCTTCCACCACCGTCATCTATGCAGTAGCACCCATACCACCCTTACACCCATGTGTTAAAATCAACCCACAACCCTCACCCCTCAAGCATGTATTCCACCCTCCTCCCTCACCCAAATGTTTAAACTACCCCCACACTTAGTCATTAACTACCATTCACGTCACCCTTCTCTGTCCCTCACCCATGTTAAAACCCACTCCCCAACCATCACCCATGTACTAACAACTATGCCATGTTTCTCCTTCCTACATCCATGTTAAAATCAGCCCCCAACCCTCACCCATGCACTAGCATCCATGCCATATTTCTCCTCTTGCATCCATGTTAAACCAACCCCATTCTTTCCCACCCTCCAGCACCCATTCTACCCTCCTCCCTCTCAAATGCTAAAACTACCACATGCTTACTCAAGAAAAATGAAACTTACCTCCAAATGAGCCACTTAACTGTTCCTTAATAAACAACACTTATGTGAAAACTGTCTTTCAATTGCTTTCTCTCATGGACAACATTCTGTACAGTCCTCTTCATGGAACCAGTAATTTGAGAGTCGTGCTATTATACCATGGTCTGTGTACAACAGAATGTTAAACACAAGCTATTGTGGTATGAGACCTATGCTTACAGAATATGTGCTCAACCATGACATAGGTAAAACTCCAGATGACTCTGTTTCCTGGAAGAGACTTGTAACAGGATGCTGCCCACAGAAATATAACAATACAAAATGCAGTTTTTCCCATACTTTTTTATTCAGTAAGATAAGTTACATATGGATCATTTTGGTTTATGGCTAACATTGCTGTAATTGAAAAAATAATAAACAGCTACCAATTAGAACTCATTGTTTTGCCCTCTTTAAAATTGAAAAATAGACTGCCCCCGGTCCCAGCCCATACTGATGCACCACAAAGTCACAGAAGGTAAATCCAAAAATATATGTTTGCACTTTAACTACAAATAATATGATACAGAAATGATTGACATGACAGTGTCCCTTTTATACCAAATTTGGGCCTGTTCCTACTGATGTTAAAATTGCCCTGCATATAAAACTTGTTGACTTTAGACCCTAGCTACAAAGCAGTTTACCATGAAATGGTGAAAGTTTTGGGGTATATAGTCCAAGGTAGTAGATCGAGAAAGGAGAGAGACAACCAAAGTCATCACAGTCTGTAAAGTTTCCTTTTGTGCAGAGAGACTCTGTCCACACAGTATTTACCAGCCACCACCATCTGAGTTATCATCACCTTCAACATCCACAACATCAATCACTTCAGGATCAGTTTGTATACTCTTGCAGGATAACGGAAATCTTGACTTATCAACTTTAATAAAAGTTAACGTGTACATTTTCTGGCAGCAACCTATTTCTGGTGTCTGTCACAATATTACCAGGAATACCAGCTGTACTAAACATGTGTTCTGAAGAGACATTTGTTGTAGGACAACCAAGATATTTACAGGCTTCATCATACAGCTCTGTCCAAATCGACTTTTTGATCTCCAGTATTCAAAAGGGCATGCATCAATAAGCATAGGCAGTTCTGCAGGTAACTATCATGATGGACATAGACCCTTAGTAGAGGAATCAGCATAAGCTGGTATGGCAGCAATTTGGGAAAAGGTTTTGCCACAGATTTAGCTTGCTACTAAGGGTTGAAGAAGTGGCAGTTGTGGAGCAACTACTGTTAATATTTGGTGACTTTTCCAGTTCTGTATCCTTTGTGAAGATGAACCTGCATGTTGTGGTGATGACAACCTGAGGGTACTGTGCGTGTCTGTGTTTGACTCTGTGAGTGCTGCAGTTCATCTAGCCACAGACATTTGTACTGCTCTATATCACCTGTTTTGGAAGATGTATAGCCTTGAACCTGGATCTAAGAGAGTTGCAAGGATGTAGTGTTTTGATTTCATCATTGCAACTAATTTGTCATTGGTTTTGAAGCGCTCACTCATTCTCTTTAGGAGATTCCCATGATACAGACGACATGTTGTCTGAGCTTCAGATCTGTCTTTTTCTGTTTGTAGATTTAGAACACTAAGATGATGTGAAATCAGCATTATGAGTGGGATAACGTGCCTCACAGATGCGCCTTCAGAAGACATGTCCCTTGTGGCTGTCTCAAAAGGAGCTAGGATGCAGCACACTATCTCCATTAATTTCCATTGCAGCACAGGCAGCATAATGCTATCTCCAATAATGTAACTGGAGCAATACTCATGTACAGCTTGCTTTTGCTCCAAGAGGTGCTGCAGCATATAAAGCATTGAGTTCCAATGAGTGGAAACATTTTGAATCAGCTTTTGCTGGGGTGGCTTGTGTTTTTTTTGCAGTTCGTACAATGTCTGTATAGCCTTGGTTGAATGTGAAAAGTGAGTCACAATTTTTTTGCAAAGAGCAATCATACCATCCCCTTGTGTTTCATTGCTGTGAAATCCTGTGACAATTAAATGTAAGCAATGTGCAAAGCAAGAAGCATGCATAAATCCTCCATCCTGTACTGCTTTCAAGATGTTGGCTCCATTGTCACTTACTATGAAACCACATTTTAGACCGTGAAAATAAACACATTTGTTAAGGAGGTCATTTAGTTCCTGCAAAATGTTTGCAGCTGTATGACTTTGTCCAAACTTCTTTATATGCAGCAGCGCCATCTTCTGGGGTGTCTTTGTTTTTGAAGAACCACAAGAAAATGTGACCCAATGAGTGGTAAGGGACATGTAATCTATGTTTTGAGTGCTGGTCCACATATCTGTTGTGAAATGAATAACCCCATCCTCTGCAGTTTTAAGTGCAAGCATCACTGTCACTTTAAAGCCTGATAAATGTTTGGTATTTCAACATAGGAAAAGTACCTTCAATGAGAAACATTGTAACCAGGCTCTGCTAGTTTCAAGAGCTCCTTAAAATCCTCATGGTCTACCAAAGAGTATGGAGAAGGTCTCCAACTAACAGTTCGCAAATTCTGTGATTAAGATGAAGGGTCTTTGGATGATTTTTAGTAAAGGTATTCTTTCTTTCAAATGCCTGAGCCAGTGTTAGCTGTTTACAACATGTCCCTCGTTGGCTTATTATTATCTCCGTGCTTGATGGGCAGATGGATGCTGGGATGGTGGACTAGGACTTCTACATTCAGTGCCATCACTGGATGTGCAACTGGTACTAATGGTGCTGGTATTGGTGGTAACAGTGGTCCTAGGGCTGGCAGTGGTTCTGTCCGCATCAAGTTCAGACAATTCAGTATCCATTTCAGATTCCTGACCCTTCTCACGTGTGGTCTGGAAGATGGAGGACATGGGTTTTGGACGTTCAAGCAAAACTGAATGCTTTTTCAGATGGCATTTAAGATCTGTAGTGCCAAGGCATGACACAACTTTACCACAGCTTACACTCTGTTTACACAGGGAACAAATTGCTCTGCATGGATCAGTATTACTGACAGAGAAATAATTACACACCTCAGATGTGACAGATTTTGTTTGAGTGCTAGGAAGATAGCTAAAGATTGTTTGCATCTTTTCACCTGTCCTAACAGAACCCAGGATATGCTCCTTGGTGCTAGAAGAGTGGGCAGAAGACTCTGATGGATTTTCGTTGCTGGCCGACACAGAAGTGGTGGATTCAATGGATATGTCCTTTTCATTGCCAACAGTGATGGATGTATTTGCAAGTGCACTACCTGATTCATTGTCAGCAGACTTGCTCATTTCACTGTGTTGAGGAAGTAATGATACGTCGCAAGACACAACAGTGTCGGACTGAGACAGAGAGCTACTGTCTGAGTCTGAGTCAGAGAGGGACTCACTGTCACTTGCATTATTACTGCTAGTCACAGGGATTTTAACAGCATGAACGGCATACCTTATGATGCCTCTCCATGTGACCCCAGCAGCTGCACAGGTTTTCTTAAAAGGTCCCTCTTTACCACACTTCGCTGTTGCTGTTTTGCTGTTTGTTGAATTTTTATCACGTGAAACATTTTGGTTATTTCTGTTAGCACCAGGATTACCACTACCACCAACACCTGCTCCAACACCAGCACCAGATGCTTCATCTATGTTGGTGTCAGCCATAACAGTAGCTGTATATTGCAGTGAACACACCCACACCCACACAATTCCTGTGTAAGAAAGCAATGTGATCTGTGATCACTGGCTACAACTCCAAAATTTTATTTTGATTGTGTGACACTGTGATGCAGTGGACTGAAAGTAATTGAAGAATATGATGGTTTGCAACTAAAGGATCTCAGGTTCAAGGCTTACAGAATGATTGATCTGCTGGCCATAGGCATACACATAGCAGTCAAGGGGTGCACAGCAGCAGGATGATGGACTGACTACAAGAGATGGAGTTACACACACAAACCGAGGAAAGAGATTTTTCTGTCTCTCCTCCCAACAGGGAAATATATTTTTAGGCTTCTGTTATGTATTTAAAGATAATGCCACCACACAACTGGCCACTGGGCTTCACATGGTAACACACACTGGATAAGGTACAGTGCAGTCAAGGGGCTCACAGCAGTAGAGTGGTGGGCTGACCACAAGAGACAGAGTTACACACACAAACCGAGGAAAGAGATTTTTCTGTCTCTCCTCCCAAAAGGGAAATATATTTTTAGGCTTCTGTCATGAATCTAAGGATAATGCCACCACACAACTGGCCACTGGGCTTCACACTGTAACACACACTGGGTAAGGTACAGTGCAGTCAAGGGGCACACAGCAGCAGGGTGATGGGTTGACCACAAGAGACGGGGTTACACACACAAACCAAGGAAAGAGCTTTTTCTGTCTCTCCTCCCAACGGGGAAATATATTTTTAGGCTTCTGTTATGTATTTAAGGATAATACCACCACACAGCTGGCCACTGGGCTTCACACAGTAACACACACTGGGTAAGGTACAGTTCATTCAAGGGGCACGCAGCAGCAGGGTGATGGGCTGACCACAAGAGATGGAGTTACATACACTAATAGAAGAAAGATTTTTCTGTCTCTCCTCCCAATGGGGAAATATATTTTTAGGCTTCTGTCATGTATTTAAGGTATTTAAGGATAATGCCACCACACAACTGGCCACTGGGCTTCACACGGTAACACACATTAGGTAAGGTACAGTACAGTACAGTCAAGGGGTGCACAGCAGCAGGGTGATGGGCTGACCACAAGAGACAGAGTTATACACACAAACCGAAGACAGAGATGCCACCACAAAACTAGCCACTGTGCTACACATCGTAACACAGTGGGTAATAGCCAGGTAAGTGCAGTCAAATGGCACAGACAACAGCAGGATGACTTGCTGGCCACCTCACAGAAGATGCAATGGAGATTTTTTTAGGGAGAATGTTTACTGAAGCCCCTTCCCCCCAGCACAGTCCTGGCTGAGAGAACTATGTCTTCCTTCCAGACAATTTTTGGGTGGGACTGGGACCAAATAATGTTTTCCTTTTTGTGGGCTTAGAACATCAAGTTTCACACAATCAGTAAAGTGTTTTAATTTAACCTCTTTTTTTCCCAAAATAAAACACCCCTCCCCCAGCCAGGGAGCTCTCCCAAGAGTGCCACGGCCCATGAGTCACAACTGTGATTTGCAAAGAAAATGTGTTTAATTCAGCAAGCAACTTGAGGTATGTGTGATTGGGCACTAGCACACAGGCAATCTCCAGGCAGCAGTCTGCAAGTTAACTAATTACCGACCCTGAGTCCTCCTGACAGTACTGAGTCCCAACCGTTTAGCTCCTTTCTCGGTTATTGCCCTAGTTTCTTTCCTCAGTTCCCGATCCCGAGATTCCCGACTCCCCCATTCCTTTTCCCCACCTAGCCCATTAACTTTTTTTTTTTAATTTTCAGGCACATACACACTCGTACAGGACCAGGTTTAATAAAAAAAAAACAGTCGCTTGTGTCATCACATGCACAACTGGACTGAGAGCACACAGACGCTGCGGCTCCTCCTTCTCCACTACAAGACTGAATGGCAATGGAGCCACAGCTGCACAGATGACTTCAGCAGGATCCCTTGACTCGCAAGACTGACTCGAGTTGCACTACCACCACCACCTGACTGCATAGCAGATGGTCAGGTGGTACAGTTACACTAGCGTGACAAACCGACCACAGCTGCCCCCCCCCAACAATAACACTGATGGGAGGGGAGTGGACTGAGCTGCATTATTCAGCTGGTGCCAAAATCGGGAGCAATGGGAATGGGAGGATGCAAAGCAAAAGCACACAGAAGTGAGAAAATTCATGGATGATTGAACCTTTTTACACACCCTGCAGTGTTGGAGTTCAGATTAGAACCAGAACACCAGGAGATCGAGGAGGGTTCGAATCTTTCTCGAACTAGTTCTGACAACACTAATGGCAACCTCTCAAAGTGTTCACAGCGTGGTTATTAACTAAAGACCATACAGTATCCACTATGTAATCTGCTTTCATATGGCAATTCATCGAGCCCTTGTACCCTTTCTGTTGCCCTCCTCTGCACTGTCTCTAATCTAGCCACATCCTTCCTTAGATAAGGCCTCCAGAACTGGACACAGTACTCAAGGTGGGGTACAAGTCAAAATCAGTGGTGGAATTCAAGCATGCACGGGACAGTCATAAGGCAATTCTAGGGGTTGGGGGTAGGAAGAAGTAGGCTGCTGGTTAACTAGGATCTGCAGCTTATCCAGTAGGTAGAAAAATGGTCAGACTGGGTGGGCCAAGTGGTCCTTATCTGCCGTCAAATTCTATGTTTCTATGTTTCTATCAGGGACTTGTATAGTGGCCTGATCACTTCCCTCTTTCTATTTGTGATGCCCCTTCCTATGCATCCCAGCATTTTGCTGGCTTTTTGCGATGCTTTTTCACATTGTCTGCCCGCTTTCAAGTCATCAGAGATGATGACCCCTAGATTCTGCACCAGTTTGGTGGTTGCTAGCTGCTCCCCTCTCAGATAGTAGACTGTCTCTGGGTTGCTCCTGCCAAAATGCATAACCTTGCATTTTTTTGCATTAAATTTTAACTGCCACATGCATTTGTATTCCTGCATTCCCAATGTATTGTGCTGCTTCTTGTATGACTTGTGTAAAAGCATTTTATATAGAGAATAGTGCATGGGCAACCATGCGCAACCAGCCTATTGTACCACTGAGGGGCTTTAATTACCTCAGACCTCGAGAGTGAAGCACGAGAGGTCCATGGTAATCAGAACACCAGGGTGGCACAATAGGTTGGTTGCACATAAGGGTACCCATGCACTATTTTTTATAGTGTATGGTCCCCCATTGCCAAAGTTTTTTGTTTTAAATTTTTGAAATGAAAAAAAAAATGTATTCGTTGCTCCATCGTGTTCTGGGAGTTGGGTCTAGTTGCTATGTTTATATGTGTGGTTGCTAGGGAGCAGACATCCCTATGTTTATTGCATAGCCTTCTATTGGCTGTCAATGGATGTGGGAAGGATTTTCAAGAAAAACATGGCAGCGTATGTCTGCTGGCTAGAGGATGTGGGCTCAGAGGAAACGATTACTTGTAAGTTATTTAAATATCTGGTTCTAATTTTGATGAAGCGGAGGTTATCTGGTTGATCCTGCATTTGTTTTTCACTTATGTGCCTGTTCATGTTCGTGTCACTGGTTTGGGGATCTTGCCACCAGTGCTGCTGTTGCTGCTGCTGGAGGGCTCTCGGCAGTTTATGGTTCTGATAGAACCTCTAGAGCTTTTCCAAACGTTGTTGTACCACAGTGTACTACAATCACATTCCATGACTTTTTGAACTGTGGTACAACAACATTTGGAAAGGCTCTGATTTCTATACAGAACAACACCTGACTATACACTATATTATTTTCTCTATTTTTGCCCAGATATTCAGACTGCACCAGGCTATGGCACAAGTCTGGGCGCAACGTAACTTGCTGCGCTGGGGCATTGACTAGGTGATATTCAACAGAGCTGGGCCATGGCACAGGATCATTGAATATCGCACTCTGGCCATCCGCGTGCACATGGCCGTGGCACTGAGCCAGTGCAAGTGGCCAGAGTGGAGCAGGGGAATCTTGCTAGCGCAAGTTTCCTTGTGCTATGCGCAACAACTGTGATTTTCAAAGTGCACATGCAAATGGGGCCATAATGTATGCAAAGGCACAAATGGGGCCATTTGCATGTTTATATCAACCCAATTTGCATGCAGGTGCGCTGATCCCCGACTTAGCCTGGCGCCCCTGCCAGGCGAGCCGTCGAGACGGCGTCCCCTGCACAGCGCTGCAATGCACCCCTCTGCCCAATCGCGGGCATACGGAGAGTTAAATCACATCCTATATCCCTGGTGGTCCAGTGGACTGCTGTCAGCCCGATCGCGGGCTTAAGTATAAAAAACAAAGTCCAATATCCCTGGTGGTCCAGTGGACTGCTCGCAGCCTGATCGCGGGCATTTGTATTATAAAATTAAGTCCAATATCCCTGGTGGTCCAGCGGTACCCCCTTCCCTACCTGCCCACTGAGCTCCACCACCCCGCTCCCTGCCCCCGGTCAGCGGTGGGTGGCGGCACCAACCCGCCTGCCGCCCCACCGCCCAGTGACTGACACTGTAGGTAGGGCTGTATGCCCATTGATCCACAGCATGAGCCAATGGGCGTGCAGCCCATACTGTACTACACATTTCAGATACGTGAATGGATCATTTCACATATCTGGACTGAGTAGTATGATACAGGCTGCACACCCATTGGCTCCATGTGGACCAATGGGCATCCAGCCCTACCTACAGTGTCAGCTGGCAGGCTGCAGGCGGCAGGTGGTGGTGCTGCCACCGCTGCTGACCCAGGGGAGCGGGTGGGGCCCAGTGGGCGGGTGTGGAGGGGGTACCGCTTGGACCACCAGGCATATTGGACTTAATTTTATAATACAAATGCCTGCGATCAGGCTGCCAGAGGTCCACTGGACAACCAGGGATATAGTATAGGACTTTATTTTATAAAACAAATGCCCGCGATCGGTCTGCAAGCAGTCCACTGACCACCAGGGACATAGGACTTTATTTTTTTTACCTAAGCCCACGATCGGGCTGCGAGCAGTCCACTGGACCACCAGGGAGATATGACGTTATTACATTAAACGGATGCCTGTGATTGGGCATGGCGGGGTGCCGCCACGGAGGTGCAGCCAGAGCTCAAGTGGCCACCCACAGGTGGCAGCTGCCATGTTGTGCCTCTGCACTACGGCAGCTCACCTGTAGGGCCAGCCGTTGTTCCTTTTTTTTGGCTCAGCCTGTATGTAGCGCAGAAGCACATGTAATGGACCTGCACATCCCAGGCTCAATATCGGATGTGCAGAGTATGCTGGCATGCCCCCACCCGCGCTGCATACATTACTGATGCGCCCGGCAATCAGGATTTGTGCCAGGCACAACCCGTTTGAATATCATGCCGGGGCGCATCAGTGGGTTGTTGCACCATGCGCAACCCTTTTGAATATCTGGGCCTTTGTGTATACACCTTACCCTTTTTAAATCATGTAAATTGTATTGTATGAATTCATATGTGCCATATCTTCATGGCCCAGATCGTGCCTGAAATGGTTAATTGGATCAGTGCACTTACCTGGCAAACAATAAATAAATAAAATAACAATTCTTGTTCTGCCCCCTTCTGGTAGGAAGGCTTATCCTGCTAGGAATCTCTGAGATTCCCTTCCACCATGTACTGGATGGAAGGCTCGGTGTTCTGGCCTTTGGTCTTTGAACTCATCCCAGGTCCCATGTGTAGACTTGATACGCCGCACTCCACTCTATCCATGATGATCTGGAACCAGTCCTGCTGGGGAATACTGCTGTTTCAACCTTCTCATGAAGGCCTGGTTGCATGTTGTTCAAGAACTAGCTTTTGTACTCAATTGAATCTCAGCTCACTGTTTTCACTAGGTTCCTTGCCCGCTGAATAGGCAAGTCACAGACGCATCATCGACAATAGTGTTTTCGATGGATTGTTTTACAGAGGTGGCTAGCATCACGCTGACCATGTTTGGATTGTGCACAGTCCAGAGGTTGGCTGTGACTACATCAAATTCTACATTGATGTCACTGCATACTGTCTCCGGTAGCTTGGCCCACAATGTGAGATTGATGGTTTGTTTTAAAGCCTGAACTCAGTGCTCGGCTGGGAGACTGAGCAACTCTTGGAGGAACTAGGGAAAGTAAAGACAGACAAGGTCTGAAGGTAAAGACAGTAAAGACAGACAAGACAATGGGGCCAGACAAGATTCACCCTAGAGTTTTGAAGGGCTTTAGGAAAGTCCTAGCAAGACCACTGATGGCCCTTTTCAACCAATCACTAGAGATGGGGGAGGTACCTGGGGACTTGAGGAGGGCAGAGGTGGTCCCCCTGCACAACAGTGGAAGTAGGGAGGAGACAGGCATCTACAGACCTGTGAGCCTTATCTCAGTGGTGGGGAAGCTGATGGAGTCCCTGCTTAAGGAGAGGGTAGTGAAGTTCCTAGAGTCAAGTGGTGCAAAAGACCCAAGGCAGCATGAATTCATTGAAGGAAGGTCCTGTCAGACTAATCTTATCAATTTCTTTGACTGGGTGACAAAGGGTTGTGGATCAGGGAGGGGCGGTGGATGTGGTCTACCTGGAGTTCAGCAAGGCCTTTGACACCGTTCCACATAGAAGGTTGCTTAATAAATTGGGGAATCCAGGTGTGGGCTCTAAAGTGGTAAAATGGGTTGGAAACTGGCTAAAAGGCAGGAACCAGAGGGTGATAGTAAATGGCATAAAATCCGAAGAGGGGGAGGTGACCAGCGGGGTGCAACAGGGATCAGTGCTGGGTCCAGTCCTATTCAATGTCTTCATAAGCAACATTGCAGAGGGACTGGAGGAGAAAGTATGCCTGTTTGCAGATGACACCAAGATATGCAACAGAGTCGACACAGAGGAGGGGCTAGATAAAATGAGAAACGACCTAAGACTACTTGGGAATGGTCAGGGGTTTGGCAGTTGGGTTTCAACACTAAGAAGTGCAAGATTATGCACCTGAGACACAGAAACCCAAGAGAGGAATACAGGATGGGGGCAGGTCTAGCCACACAAGTCAGAGAGAGACCTGGGGGTTATCATATCTGATTACCTGAAATTGTCCCAACAATGTGAAAAAGCAGTGGGGAAAGCAAACAGCACAGGAAGGGGTATAACCAGTAGGAGGGGCAAAGTGGTGATGCCACTGTATAGATCACTAGTGAGGTCTCATCTGGAATACTGTTTCCAGTTCTGGAGACTGCATCTTATTTATTTTATTTATTTAGTGAAATGTTTCACCAGGAAGGCACACTGAGCAACAAGTTGCTCCTCTCCTGGTGTGACCTGGGGGGTAGGGGAACATGAGAATAGTATACAGAGATTAGGTACACAATATAGATATACAATTTGATTACATTCAATAAAGTCAGCACACTATACAGAAATACTGAAAAGGAGGAATGCTAACAGGTATGAACTAGATGGATACAATGCTAACAGTCTTGAACTAGATAGATACAATAGCACAAATATCTTGGCAAATACTTGGTGGGTGGACGAGCTTGTAGTTAGAAAATGGCTGGATAGAATACAGGAGGTTGAACTAGGCAAGATTGAAAGGAGAGACACAGATAGAACAACATTTGCAAGGTGCAACAAAAGTGCAAGGTTGACTATAAGTGCATTAGAGATTAGGGGTTAGCCAATAACTATGGCTAGGAAGGGGGGTAGGTGGAGGGCATATAGGCAGAGAGCAGGGGGATGGAAAGGGGGAATTTGCTGGAGGGGAAGGCAAGGGGTGGAGGAGAAGGGTCTGCCAGGGCCTGACCCCTCCAGAATGCTGGGGACCCTGCCTGCACCAGGTGGAGGTCAAGCATGAACAGGAGGGAAGCAGGTTGTAGGCAGTGGGAGTTAGAGCACATCAGGAAGGAAGAGAGGGGGAAGAGAAGGGTCTGCCGGGGCCTGGCCCCTTCAGTATGCTGTGGGTCATGCCTGCACAAGGCAGAGGTAGAGCATGACAGGAGGAAAGCAGGTTGTAGGCAGCAGAGGTAGAGCATGACAGTAGGGAAAGGCAGCGATGGGGAGTAGGCTTGGAAGGACAAAGGGAGAGGGAGGGAGAGAAGAGGGCTGAGACCCAGCCCTTTCAGGAAGAAAGGGGTGGGAGTAGGAGGCGAAGATTTTACCTGGGTTCTGGACCCTTCCAGGATACGAACCGAGGCCTAGGCCAAGCTACTGCAAGTGGTAGTGAGGGTGTGGTGTACAGAGGAGGGAATGGGGGTGGGAGTAAGGTGGAAAGGAAGGGTGCTGGGGAGGATGTGGGGGAATGTTTTGCAGGAAAGAGGTGGGCATAAAGCTGAAGCAGGTTCATAGGGGAACAAGTTAAGGAGGACTGTATCAGGTGCAGCTGTAGAGAGAAAGTTATGTAAGGCAGAGGCGAGGGAGTGGAGGAGGAGGAGGAGGAGTGTCGATTTGAGGTGGAGGGAGTTCAAGAATTTGGGGAAGCAATGGGAGAAGCCTGATTGGACGATGAGGGTGATATGACAGGGACTAGCAGGTGCGATGTCGGAGTATCTGAGGGAGGGAAGGAAGGCGGGGGAGGGAGGGAGGAATATGAGAGATAGGAAGGAAGTACACCAAGCCAAAGTTTGGAAGTTAGATTAGCACTGTGAGCCAGGCATCTGTTAGCAAGCGGGGAGAAGGACAGGGCTCGGTAAAGGTCACAATGATGGGTTTGAGATGGGGCATCAAGGATGAATTGACAGAAGGAGCTGACAAGAGAGTCCAATCTGATAAAGGAAGATATGGGAGTGGCACCATAGACTACATCACAGTAGTAAACAAGCATTTGTCAATGCCGAATGTTTGCTTGCTGGCATTGGCAGTGGTAGTGTAGAAGTTACAGAGCTGCGTAATAGGAATGGCAGTGAAGTATTGAACTGAAGCCAACCCCACCACCACCCTGCAGAGAGTGACAGGCATTGGGGTGTGCCTTTGGGTCGTCAGGCATAACAGCCATGCCATTTTCGCCACCCACCCTGCAGACACTGACAAGTGTCACGGTGTGCTGTAGGGTCTTTGGCTTCTATGCGCACCATTCCATCAGGAAGCAAGGTGAGAGGGTGTGGTATAGGAGAATGGGGTGAACTTTGGGGTCAAGAGTCCAAGGCATACCTCGATGCCTCTCACTGGCTGCAGGGGTGGAATGGTATGAGCATTACAGGCAAGAATCCCAAGTCACATCCCTGATGCCTGTCATTCTCTACAGGGTTGGGCGTTATGGTTGGAAACCCCATCACCTCAGGCATTCGCTGGTATTTTCACCCAAATTTTCAACATGGTGTTTTTGTGACCCCACCTCATGAACAGTGGCAATATCAGTTTGTTAGTCGAAAGCTGCTTATGCACAGCGACTACGGCATTTAGCACCACAGGTGCAAAACATTCAAACAGGATGTAAAAGATGATGCTGTACTGTTCATGGGGAGGTGTAAAAATGGCAATGTTGCAAATCTGCAGTAAAATATTAAAAAACTGGTGAAGTCACGAGCATGCATAGAAACTGTGCAACGACACCGTAATGTAATTAGTTTGGGGATTTTTACAGCAGATTGTTAACACAGGCATTTTGGGACCTCTGATCATGAACAGTGTCACTGTGATTTTCTTTATCTGTCGAACAATGATTTCCCACAGTGACCACGCGTCTCTGCGCTGAAGGTGTGAAAACACATTTCGACCATGTTCTGAAAATGACAGCTGTACTGTTCATAAGGAAGTGTGGAAAAATGCCACTGGTGAAATTCTGGACTGAAAATATGACAAAGTCATAAACTTACGGTGCGTGGAAACCTGCAATGCTCACTCGTAACACAGTCATTTATGGATTCTTTTGTCGCTAAATTCTCAACATAGCCATTTTAAGACCTCTGCTCATGAACAGTGTAACTGTGATTTTCTTAATCTGTCCCAACATTGCTTTCGACACAGCCTGCACCATTGTGCGCTACATGTGCGAAACACATTTTGGGCAAGATGTGAAAATGGCAGCTGTACTGTTCATAAGGAAGTGTAATAAAATGGCAATGTTGAAAATCTGGAGTGAAAATATTGAAAATTCGCAGAACTACACGAAAGTGTGAGGAACTGCACAACGCACTGTGAAACAGTCATTTTTAGAATTTTTTCATCAATCTTCAACATAGCCATTTTATGACCTTTGCCCATGAACAGTGTCACTGTAATTTCCTTAATGTGTCCCATACATTGATCAAGACAACGACCGCGCCTCACAGCGCCATGGGAGGAAAACATGTTTTGGGCAAGATGTGACAAATGACAGCTGTACTGCTCATAAGGAAGTGTAATAAAATGGCAATGTTGAAAATCTGGAGTGAAAATATTGAAAATGTGAAACTTATGAGCTGCGTGGGAACTGCAAAGCACGCCGTAAAACAGTCATTTTAGATATTTCACCAATTTTCAACATAGCCATTTTAAGACCTCTGCTCATGAACAGTGTAACTGTGATTTTTTAATGTGTCCCATACATTGATTTCAAGACACCAACTGCGCCAAGCAGAGCCATATGGGCAGAAACACATTTTGGGCAAGATGTAAAAATGACAGCTGTACTGCTCATAAGGAGGTGTGGTAAAATGGCAATGTTGAAAATCTGGAGTGAAGATATTGAAAATTTATGAACTTACGACGTAAGTGAGGAACTGGCGAACGACGCTAGTAAACAGTCATTTTAGATATTTCAATTTTCCAACATAGCCATTTTAAGACCTCTGCTCATGAACAGTGTAACTGTGATTTTTTAATGTGTCCCATACATTGATTTAGACACCAACTGCTCGTTGACGTGCTACATGGGCGGAAACACATTTTGGGCAAGATGTGAAAAATGACAGCTGTACTGCTCATAAGGAGGTGTGGTAAAATGGCAATGTTGAAAATCTGGAGTGAAGATATTGAAAATTTGTGAACTTACGAACGTGCTTAGGAACTGCGCAACACACGCTTGTAAAACAGTTATTTTTTGGAATTTTTCCACCAAATTTTCAAAATAGGCTTCTTGAGAGCCCACCTTATGAACACTGCAGTGTTGTTTCATTAATGGGTCCCAAAAGGTGATTTTAGCAGTGACTACGAAATCTTCTGGGCCCGAATAGCATATGACAGTGACATCATTCATGAGAAGGGGTCCCAAAACCCATGTTGAAAATTTGGTGCAAAATTCCTAAAAATGCCTGAGATATGGCAAAGTTGAAAACCCTATCTATCCTATTATACAGCTTACGGGCATTTCTTCAGTTCAAGGTCGGCTTGGAAGAGTGCAGATCATGTTCCTGGTCCACCAAGATCATCGCACTGGGTGTGAGGTAAGCATGGGGTGAGGGGGTGTGGGAGGCAGGGAAGTGCAGTGGTGGATGTGGGTTGTGGGAGGTGTGGAGAAGCTAGAGGACAGTTTTTTATTTCTAGTTTTTTTTTTTAAATGACGACTGGGACGCTTGCCACACTGGGGTGGGCCTCAGCATGGCACAAGGATGGCTGGTTGGGGGGCATGGAGCGACAGGGATTGGGCCCTCATCAGCTAGGATGAGTTGCCACGCTGGGGTGGGCACCCAGCGTGGCATGCGGAAGGCTTTTGGGGGGCGCAGCACAGCCGACGGGGGATTGGGCACCCCCGGCTGTACAGTGTGTGCGTGGGGGGGCAGCACGCAGTATGCGTGTGTGTGTGTGTGTGTGTGTGTGTGTGTAGGAGGAGCGCGCATGAGCAGGCAATATCTTATCGCTGCTCACTGAAGCGTAGCTCCCCCTTTCAACTGTACTCCACTGCATTTTGGAGCTGTCATAAACAGCTCCATCAGGCATTGGAGAACTCCGGCCGCGCCTGCCAACACACTGACTGAATTGGAAGAGGGTGACACACCTCCTAAAACCTCGGATGATGGCACTATGTTTCTGCGCATGCGCAAAGCAAACATAAAAATTGGGAGGATCATCTTCTGGACAAGTTTTCGCTGGGCAGTAGGAGGGATGCAACTATGGTTCTGTAAAGGGCTCAAGCTTGGGTGCAGTTTTTTCAGAATGGCGCTGATGTGGCCAGAGAAGCTGAGGTTGTTGGTCCAGCCAAACCCCAAGGAATCTGAAAGAGGGGGTGTTCTCAGGGATGGTCCCATCAAGGGTTTGGAAAAATGGTGAGGGGTGGAACCTAGAAAACCTTTGCCTAGTGCCAAAGGTCATGAAGACTGTCTTTTTGGCATTTAGGAATAGTTGATGTGAGGCAAACCAGAGCTGAACCTGGTGGAAGTCATGCTGTAGAGTGGTTACTACATCAATGGTGGTTTTGCCAGAGGTAAACAAGACAGTGTCATCAGCATACATATGGACAGAAGAGGAGGGAGGCAGACTGAGGGAAGGCAATGTAGGAAGACGGAGAGAAGGATGGGGCCAGGCACAGAGCCCTGTGGGACCTCCTGTAGAGACTGGGAGGGGTGGAGAGATTGCATTCTGAATCCTGACTGATTGTGTTCTGCCTGTGAGGTAAGCTCTAAACCAGATAAGAGCAGGAGTAGACAAACCAGCAGCCATAAGGGAGTCAAGAAGGAGGGTATGGGAGACTGTGTCAAAGCTCTGGGCGAGGTCGACAAAGATGGCAGAGGTGATAAGGCCATTGTCCATCCTAGTAAGGATGGAGTCAGTGAGCCTAAGGAGGGAGGTGGTAGTGGAGTGGTCCTTCTGAAAACCAGATTGGAACAGGGTGAAGAAGGAGGAGTCAGCAAGAAAAGAGGTCAGTTGAGAGAGGACCAGGTGTTCTTGGAGTCTAGCAAGGGCGAGGAGGAGGGAGAATGGGCGATAGTTGTCAGGGGAGGAAAGATCACCACCCTTAGGGAGAGGGAGGACCACCGCACGTTTGCAGGGTGTAGGGATGGAGGAAGATGTAAAGGAGAGATTTAGAATTAGAGAAAGAGGGTTGGCAATAGATGGGGGCTGAGAGGTAGAGAAGTTTATGGTCAAGGTCATCCGTTGAGAGGAGCCTTTGAAGGGATTGAGAGAGAGAAGAGCCGTTAGTGTCTCCTTAGGGAGATAGGACAGAATGAGAAAGGGGTGGGATGGGGGAATGAGTGGTAGTAGGGAGAATGAGTGAAGGAGAGGCTTGAGGGGAGATTTTAGAAGGGTTGAGGCACAGGAGGTGGTAGGAGTTGAACTCCTGAGCCACTATGCAAGGTTCAGACTCTATTGTGTTGTTTATATTAAGTACTGGGGTGGGGGATGTGGGTGGGGGCAGTGAGTGGACTACTTTCCAAAATTTGGAGGGGGACTTTATGTTATTGAGGAAAGAGGATTTAAAATATTCAGACTTGGCAAGTCTGATTGCTTTAGTACAAGTGTTTCTTAGCCTGCGATAGTTAGTAAGGGCTGATGGGATCTGAGAGGCCTTGTGTTTCTTCCATGCTTTATCACACTCCCTGAGGCAGGTCATTAATTCAGGGGTGATCCATGGATGATGGATACCTTGGACTCTAGTGCATTTGAATGGGGCATGGAAGTCCCAGGTAGCTATAAATCTGTCTTTGAAGTAAGTGAGGGCTTGGTCAATGGAAGTGGTGGATGCAATTGGGGACCAATCAGAATTGGATATATCATTGAGGAGAGGGTTTAAGTCAAGGGAACTGAAAGAGCGGAGTTGCAGGATTTTATGTGGTGGTTTAGGTCTGTGGACCTTCCTGACCACGAAGATAGGGTAATGATCGCTGAGGGCAGTTGGGAGGACGCCGGACTTGATGACATGGTGATGGTGGGAGGTGAGAGCCCAGTCTAACAGCAAGTGGTTTCGGGTTTTGTGATTTAGTTGGTTAGGCTCTTGGATGAGTTGGGAGAGATTTAGTGCAGAGATATCACTTTGTGTCTTAGAAGTGGTTGATGGCAGCAAGTTTAGATTTACATTACCTAATACATAAAGCTCACTTTTGTGTGAGACGGAAGCTGTAGGGGTGATGAGATCAATAGATTCAGAAGGTTTGATACCTGGGTGACAGTAGATAACAGCAATAAAGATAGAGGATGAGAAAGGCAGGGCAATATTTACTACCAGGACTTCGTAAGTGGAGCGTAAGGCAGATGAGTGAACGGTAGTGTATTGGAGAGAGGACTGGATATACATGGCCACTTCACCTCCCCTACCTGCCCTATCCTGCCTGATTAGGGAATAGCCTGGGATGGCAATGGAGGGATCAGAAATTTTAGTATTCAGCCAAGTTTCAGTTAAGATTAGAATGCCTGGAGTGAGGGAGATTATCATTGGCTGTAATAGATCAATTTTCGGGACAGGGCTGCAGATATTTAAGTGAAGAATCTTTAGGCCTTTTGGGAGGACAGAGGTGGTGTTGGAAGGCTGTACGTTAATGGGAGGATAGCAGCTGGGGGTGGAGGGGGGAAGGGGACCAGGATTGGAATGTACATTTCCTGAGGTAAGTGATAGGAGTGCAAGTATAGGATGTAGTTTAGGATATTTGTGGCAGACAGAGTATTTGTGATGTGTTGGGGGAGGGCTGGGGATTTGGTTAATCAGGAGACAAGGAAAGCAAAGTGGCTAGAAGCTGTGAATAATGCTGCAAGGGATATGGGGTAGTGAGTCCAGAGTATTTGAGGGAAGAGGGATAATAGCAAGAATAAAGGAGGGGCTAGGAGATCATGAGGGAGGGAGAGGGGGCAGGGTTTTTAAATTGAGAAGTTTGTGGAGTTGTGTTCAAGATGATGGAAAGGAGAATTAGAAGGAGGGGAAGTGTGGAAAGTGGGGTGGGCATGCTGTAGGTAGAAGGGGGTGCTTAACGGTCAGGACAGATTGGATAGTGGGGAGGAGGAAGTGCGGGACAGTGAAACTTGGAAGGGTGTCATCGAAAAAGTGGCCACTGCCAGAGGGAACTGACAGCCACTAGTAAGTTGTGCAAACCTGGGAAAAAACAGGTAACTAGAGATGTGCCTTTACAGAAATAGAAGAGGGAGGGGGCAAAGACTGATGAATAGGGATAGACTGACCACACAATAAGTGAAATGAGACAGGGATTGAATTGGGTGAGTGTGTTTATAACTGGGCCCTCTAGTGACTAGAAGATATAATCTGCTAATGGAAAAGTCAACAAAAAAAAGTTAATTTGGCCAGTGGTAGTGACATAGTCCAGTCAGGAGGAATTGAAATGCTGGGTAGGATGAGGAGCCAAATAAGGAGCTTGTGGACCACAGGTGACCAATAAGAGCTGTCCCAAGAGAAGGACAATAAATAGAAACATAGAAACATAGATTTTGATGGCAGATAAGGACCGCTTGGCCCACCCAGTCTGCCCATTTCCTACCTAATGGATAAGCTGCAGATCCTAGTTAACCAGAAGCCTACTTCTTCCTACCCCACCCCTAGAATTGCCTTATGACTGTCCCATGCATGCTTGAATTCCACCACTGTTTTTGACTCACAACCTCCTCCGAAGGCCGCTCCATGCATCCACAACCCTCTGTGAAAAATACTTCCTTAAATTACCTCTGAGCTGCCCCCTCTATCTTCAAATTGTGCCTTTGTTCTTGCACACCTCTTTTTGAAAGATGCTACCCTTGGACTTTATTGATTCCTTGAGATATTTGAAAGTTTCTATCATGTCCCCTCTCCCTCCTTTCCTCGAGGCTATACATATTCAGCTCTCTAAGTCTCTCTCTCATGTCTTCCGGTGCAGACCCTGCACCATTTTAGTTGCCCTCCTCTGACAGCCTCTATCCTGTCTATGTCCTTGTGGAGATTGGGTCTCCAGAACAGCCTGTAGTACTCCAGATGGGGTCTCACCAACTGTCTGTACAGAGGATAATAATCTCCTGTTTTCTACTGGTGATGCCTCCCTATGCATCCCAGTATCCCCCAGCCCTCCTTGCTGCCCTCTCACATTGCTTGCCCACCTTTAGGTCATCTGATATGACTACCCCCAGGTCCCTTTCCATTTTGTTGTTGTTAGTATCTCACCCCCATTGTGTACTCTTCCCTGGTTTTTGTTTCCGGTGCATTACCTGCACTTTTAGTATTGAATCTAGCTGCCATACATTTGACCATTCCTCTAACCTTGCCAAGTCCCTTCTCATCCTTTCCACCCCACCTTGTGCATCAACTCTGTTGCAGATCTTTATGTCATCTGCAAAGAGACATACTTTTTCTTCCAGTCCTCTGCA
The DNA here is from genome assembly GCA_016271365.2 of Neoceratodus forsteri. Lineage (NCBI taxonomy): Eukaryota > Metazoa > Chordata > Ceratodontiformes > Ceratodontidae > Neoceratodus > Neoceratodus forsteri. The sequence goes on along the minus strand of CM057451.1, from coordinate 806,571,463 downwards.
ATGTCGCTTGTAAAGACATTGAAGAGGACCGGTCCTAATACTGAACCTGCAGGTACCCACTAGTAACCCCCTTTCTTCAGAGTGGACTCCATTTACTATTACCTCTGTGTCCTATTCTCCAGCCAATTCTTACCCAGGCTGTCATCTTGGGACCCACTCCCAGGCTGGCTAACTTGTATATTAATCTTTTGTGGGACTGTGTCAAATGCCTAGCAAAGTCTAGGTAGGCCATGTCCACAGCCCTCCCTGATCTACTACTTTGGTCACCCAGTCAAAGAAATCTATCAGATTTGTCTGGCATGACCTTCCCGCTGTGAATCCATGCTGCCTTGGGTCCTGAGCCCCTCTGGCCTCTAGATACTCAACAATTCTTTCCTTCAGAAGTGATTCCATCATTTTCCCTACCACTGAGGTTAAACTATCAGGTCTGTAGTTTTCTTTCTGCCTTTCTCCCACTTTTGTGAAGGGGAATCACATCTGCCCTTCTCCAGTCCTCGGGTATCACCTATCCTCCCATGATTTGTTAAAGAGAGTAGTCAGTGGTGTCACTAGTTCTACCTTAGTTCTTTAGAATTCTGGGATGAATCCCATCAGGCCCCATTGCTTTGTACACCTTCGTTTTAAGAGTTCTTTCAGAACCCTTTCTTCTGTAAATGGGCTGGTATCAACTTCTGTATCCAGAGTGTTTCTACTGTTTGTTTTAGGTAACTCACTTCCTTTGTAAATACTGAGCAAAAATATTTGTTTATTATCGCTGCCTTTTCACAGTCACCTCTGCCCACCCTCCTCCTCTTTATTAAGCCTCACTAGCCCTTCCTTGGTCTTCCTTCGCTCCTGATGTACCTATAAAAGGTTTTATCCCCTTCTAACTGAGTTGGCTATCTTTTCCTGGTTTGGCCCTTTGCTGTTCTGACTGCCTTCCCAGCTTCTTTTGCTTTAACTGATACAGTTCCCTGTCCTGCTCCTTCTGTGATTCCTTGTACTTCCTGAATGCTTTTTCTCTCTTGAACCTTCACTGCCCCTTCCTTTGAGAACCATAGTGGTTTCTTACATCGCTTCGCTTTGTTAATTTGTTTCACACAAAGGCTTGTTACCTCTGTGATGGCAGTTTTTATTATTCCCCATTGTTCTTCCACCCTCCTTCCTGCCCATTTGCTAGTGCATTCCTAGGCAATCACCTATTTTGGCAAAGTCAGCCCTCCTAAAGTTCTAGTACTTTGCCTTTGTATGGCTTGACTCTATTGCTGTGTTTATTATGAACCATACTGTTCGATGGTCGCTAGTTCCCAGATGGCTACCCACTTCTACATCTGTGATCCTCTTCATCTCCATTTGAGAGAACCAGGTCTAAGATTGTCCTCCTCGAGTGGGCTCCATACTAGTTGTCTAAGGCATGCCCCTTGTAGGGCATCTAGAATAACCCCACTCTTTGAAGTGGCTGCTGCAACTGCACTCCAGTTAACATCTGGCATATTCAGATCACCCATCAGCAATATCTCCCCTTTTTCTGCCATTCTAAATATTGTTTCTATCATTTCCTTGTCCATTTCCTCCCCCTGAGAAGGGGGTCTGTATACAACCCCTGTGCGGATTGTGGTGCCATTGCCAGTCTCCAAATTTACCCACAGTGCTTCTTCTCCTCCCTGTTTTCCGTTTTGTTCTGTTGCTTTGATTCCTTACCTTATGTAAAGAGCTACTCCTCCTCCTCTTTTACCCTCCCTGTCCCTCCTGTAGATAGTGTATCCTGGTATGTTTATGTCCCAGTCATGGTTTTGTGTGTACCATGTTTCTGTGACTGCCACGATATCCAGATGTTCCTCCTCCATCAAGGCCACTAATTCTTTTTTTTTTTGTATTCATTTTACTTTATTGGCATATCCATTACATGTGCCGTGAACAAACATTAAGCTGGTGAAGATTTACAGAATAATCATAGATGCACTATATGTACTACTAACCAGCCTGTCAGTCTATTATGCCGCATACGCCTATAAAAATAGCTAAACACAACCCACAGACCCCCACCCCTCACCCATTATTTATTTATAACAGCATTCACATGCCAATGAACCCATTTGAACTTTCTGCCGAGGATACCTCCTATAGGTGACTCCCAGAGTGCCAAGTGATGTCAGGGCATCTAAAAGACCCCACTGGGAATACAACCTTTGGCCCTGTTGCTCATCTTGGCGATATGGGATTCAACCTGTAATGCAAGTGTAACTTTTGTACCATTCGCCGTGAGCGGAGTAAGTATCCTTCCAGTGTCTCAGAATAACAGCTTTGCAGCAGCTGATATTATAGCCATATACATTTTCTGCTGTTTGGTCATACTGTTATGAAAATTATTCAACAAACGGATTTTTGGGTGAAAGAAACATCCAGGCTCACCGCTTGTAATAGAGAGACATGAATTGCCCTCCAAAAGGGCTGAATCTTAGCACAATCCCACAGTACATGATATATATCACTGCCTTCCTCCCACATCTGGTACATGCAGATTGTGTTAACTTACCCACTCTATATAGTTTCGTAGGGGTATAGTACATATTATATATAATGTAGAACTGCTAGTCCTGTATCTATCTTGTCTAACATTTCTATATGTACTAGACCATATGCGCCCATGTGTCCCTATCCTCTGCTATTCCCAATCTATGTGTCCAATAATAACTAACACCATTTGGGAGGTTGTCATCAAGCTGTTGCAATGCACTATAAATTCCAGAGATAGAATGGGCTGGTCAGCTATCTTAATTAAATCTACTAGTTCAACTCTATTATCTGCCCCGATCTCCTTTTTTATTAAGATGGGCTCTGATTGACTCGGAAACTTGTCGGAACTTGAAATATTGCCCCTTTATTTCTGGAAACTTGACACCTGCCCGCTCATATGATGTTAACTTACCCTGAGGAGCTAAGTCTCCAACTTTAGCCCTCTAACAATCTTCCAGAACCCAGGCGTAAATTGGTGCCTGTTGTATTAAGAAATGAATATTCTGTGTCAACATTTATTCTAGCGAGTACTGCCAGCTGACCCTAGAAGTTTTTTGGGCCTGCTGTAAGGCCTTTAATGACCAACCAATAGGGTGTCCTTAGCATTCTCGGAGAAGTTTAATAGTAGTATATGCGGCCATGCATAACGTTATCTTATGTTTCCTAACTAGGTCTCTTTCAATAAAAATCCAAAGAGGTGTATAAGGGTGCAATGATTTGGTGTATTTGGTTTAAACCAAAGGACTACCTTACTTATAGGGCGTAATATAATACTTATAGAAAGATGGAAGAGCAAGCCCTCCTTCTCTCTTGGGCCTGTAAGTTTCTGGTACGCATTCCTAATGGCTTTCCCTTTCCATAGGTATGTGCTGAGCATCTTTCTTAGATTCACAAACCAGACTTTGGGCAAATAACATCCCAGCATATTCAAAGGATAGATAACCCTTGGCAGTATATTCATTTTTACCATTTCTATTCTGGCCCATAACGACAGGGGCAAAAAATTCCATCTATTTAGATCTTGTTTGATGGTTTTAAGGAGGTTATCACAATTTTCCTTGACCATTGAACTTATTCCTCTCATAATTTTAACACCAAGATATGTCAATATCCTTGACTCCCAAGTCAGGCCAAGCTCCCTCGCTATATTGGGATAACATCTATTGTTCAGTGGGAAAAGTTTCGTCTTGGAGGGGTTGACTTTATAGTTGGAGACTCTAGAAAATTTAATTATTTCTCTCAGTATTTCTGGTATACCAGTGTCAGGTTCTTCTGAGTGCATCAGAAGATCATCAGCATATGCTGAAATGAGATATCGCCTACTCCCCAACTCAATTCCTTTGATCACCTGTGATGCCTGCAATCTACGAATCAAGGGTTCAAGATATAAATTAAACAGAAGTGGAGAAAGCGGGCATCCCTGTCTTGTACCACAAGTTAAAGGGAAGGGAGACGACAATTTGCCATTGCACCATACACGAGCTGTGGGGGCACTGTATAGAATTCAAACCCAGTCTAGGAACTCCTCAGGCAATCCAAAATTATCCAGAACTGCGAAAAGAAAGTCCCAAGACACTCGATCGAATGCCTTTTCAGCATCTAGTGCCAATAATGCTGCTGGGTATTGTGCTCCTTGGGCATGTATAATTAGGTGATGAATCTTACGTAGATGATCACTGGATAGCCTTCCACTCATGAATCCCACTTGTTCATCACTAACCATACTACTCATGAATGGACTCAGCCGATTTGCTAATATTTTAGCTAATATTTTGATATCGACATTCAACAGTGATATCGGACGATAACTGCCCATCAGCATGGGGTCCCGACCAGATTTGGGAATGAGAGTGATGAGTGCCTCCAAGAAGGACAAATCAGAGATACCTTCACTAAACCAAAAATTGTACACTTTAGTTATAATTGGGCATATTATGTCCACATAGACCTTAAAAAAGTTAGTGGTTAGCCCGTCCGGCCCTGGGGATTTATCTCCCACTAGCTGTGAAACTGCAACCTTCACTTCTGTCTCTTGGATTAGGGCCTAATTGGCTCACTCTAGTATTCGATATCTTGGTTAGGAACAGAGCTTAAAACTTATAGATTTCTATAGAGGTGGGTTTATTTTTGAATCGATTGAGTAGATTGCTTGAAAGTAATCTCTAAAAGTGGCCACAATTTCTTCTGGTTCTTTTACCATATTATCCCCACCCTCTTTATGTATTGCAGCAATAACCCGATTGGAGTTTAACTGCTTTAATCTAAGTGCAAGTAATTTACCTGCCTCTCCCAGACTCTAAATATTTTATCTTGGTTCTATGTAAAGCAAGCTCGCCTTCTGCATCATTATTGCTGAGCATTGGACTTGTAACTGATGCAACTTAATCCAGTCGAGCTCATCAGAGTGCATTGTAATGTTGTTCTCCTCACGCTCTAATGGACCTTGTGATTTCTTCCAAGTGCATCTTGGATTTTCTAGCCCTGGTCGCTGATATCCGGATGCACTCCTCCTTTCCACATTTCAACGCTGCCCACACACAATGTCTATATTCGGACTGAGTCTAAATTACTATCTATAAAATGTGTCATAAACATCTTTATTTGTTCCTGAATGAATGGTGTCTGCAGTAATTGGTTATTAAACCTCCACCTAAAGTCCCTTGTAACCCCATGTGCCAATAACCACTTAACGTAACCTGGGGAGTGGTCTGATATGACTCTGGCTTTAATTCCGGCCTCTAAGACCGAGGGAAGAATATTCATGCTGATTAAAAAATAATCAATTCTAGAACATGTTTTGTGCGGAATAGAAAAGGTATATTGCCTCATATCCCTATTCATCAGTCTCCAGACATCAATCAGGCCTAGATTATCCATTACTTTCTTAGGGCTCGCCTCGGGAGAAACCCGCACGCCTATTATCAGTCTGGTCTAAATATAACTGTGTTGTGATATTCCAGTCCCCTATTAATAAGGTGGAGGAAGTGAAACCATTCAGAGCCTCTAGTATTTGCATAAAAATTGTGGAGAGTCTGTATTTGGGCCATATACTGATCCGATAACTATCTTCACTGAGACTAAAGTTCCACTAGGAAATGTATCGGCCTTAGGTATCCCATATCTCCCTTTCTAATTGGAAGGAGTCCTCCTCTGAAATATTATGGCTACCCCGCCTTTATTGGAAGAAAAGCCAGCTCCGAAAGCTTGGCCCACCCACTGTTTAACAAATAGCTGAGCATCCTCTCTGGGAAGGTGTGTTTCCTGCAGACACACAACTCTACTTTAAGAGTTGAGAGGTGTTTCAGCACAATCTGTCTCTTACATCTGTCTCTAGCACCCTTGATATTCCAACTTACCAAATTAATAACTCCTGTCATGACCCTTAGAACTCGAAGTAATACCCAGTCGTGATCTTCCCCACTGTATAAGGTTCTGTTAGCCACCTGTCCCCTCGACTGCTCTATTATGGCATGTGAATGCTGTTGCCTCAATCCCCACCCTCCCTAAACCCCAAACTACCCCAGTCCCAATAACTGCACCACTACCTCACTATGTCATGTGATGATCATATCAACCTAGGCGTCCGCCAACCCCACCCCCAACCCCATCTTCCCTCTTCTTCTATAATCTGAACCCTTGTAGAGTATTCAGTGAAACGAGAAACATGTTAACATAACAAAAATAATATTCATCCTGATAATGGAGACAAATCAGCCTTCCAATATGTTCACTTCCTCCACTATAGCAAATCTCCATGCACTGATTAACTGTTAAAATCAAAACTATTCTATGGCCCACAGCCCCCTCTAGTGGGGAAGTACGTTTCTATTAAAGTCCCATTAACCATGTCGAAGAGAAAAAGTCTCATAGTGTAGAGACTATGCAACACATCCCAGGTTAACTCTAAACAAAATACCCCACACTGTATGCACTTTCCCTGTGACTTTAAAATCAAGTAACGAAGACAATATAATCATATCAGTCCTTATTATCATGATATTATGGACGTATCTCTCGAGGACAGCAAGCTCTCACTGCTCTCCATCTCAAATAGCCATGTCAGAGACCCATGTAAAAAGTCAACGAATCTTGTACAAAACGGATCTCCATTTTCGGGCAAACTCAGTCTTCTGGGTTATTTTTACTAATTGCGTCATTACCGATTTTTAAACCTGAATGGAAAGTCACTAGAGGCTTATCTGGAGAGCGATCAAATTGTAACCAAGTTCGATGACCTGCATTATCCAGGTAGCTCTTAATAACACCACGGAGCCATCAGTTACGATCTCTCAGCTACGCCTCTTTATTCCACTGCGCCTAGTCAGCTCCTCTCGGCCCCTGGTAAAACGCTACTTCAGCCTAGAACCTCCAGGACCATGTCAAGCTCACTGCCCTCAAATGGCTTTGTACATGAATCAAATGAGGTACTTCAACGCCGAAAAAGTCCGCCACAGCTTTGTTCCTGCTCACCGCATTTTCCTTGATGACACAGCAGGAAAGCACACCGTAAGCCAAAATAAAACAGACTGAGGAGGTCAACCCCCCTACCTGCCAGTTTTCTTTCAATTAAATCAACTACTTAGTGCTCCAAGTTAGTACACCGGCTGCCTCCCGTAATCATTTAAAGAGCTCTGGCATGGCATTTTTAAGCTCTCCTCGAGCCGCTTCAGCTGAATCATAAGATTGCCACTGATCTTTAATCTTGACCTGGAGCAAGGCTGGGTATCGGACTCAGAATTGCACGCCTGCTGCTACCAGCTTTGAAACAATGGGGTGTAGACTCTGTCTTTTAAGGTGCACCGAGTGTGGGAGATCGTGGGTAATTCTGATTTTTCTTCCCTCCCAAGTGACGTCCTGTAGCGATTTGACCTTATTTAAAATATATTGTTTATCCCAAAAATTCAGCAGCTTTCAAATTATATGATGCGGGGGGCCAAGGACAGGAGGGGGATGAAGTGATCTCAGGGCTCTTCCACAACATAACTGCCGCTTGGTGGCAAACCCGCTATTTTTCAAAGAGTTTCTGAACCGAATAGGATAGTCGCCATCCTCTTCTTTTTCCGGAATACCAAGGATAATAAGATTATTTTTTCACTACTGCCCTCAGATCTTCAAGCTTTTCTTCAATTTTCTTGATTCTCTTACTGAGGGCGGCCTTTCCAAATCGTGTTTATCTGTCTTAAGCTCCAGGGACTTAATTTAATCTTGTTGTCCCCAACTCTCATCTCGACTGTTTCCAGTGCGGTTTTTTCTGAGTAGATCTCATCTACTGAAGATTGCAGCAGGGCAAAAATTTCCAGAAACCTTTCCTCTGTTAATGCAGACGGCCCCAAACTGGATTTAGCAGGACCCTGACGTGGGCGTTTCGCTGCCTGTTCTTTCTCTGGTGAGGGAGGCGGCGTATGCTTTGCCGTTTGTTTTTTAACAAAAGCTTCCATTTTCGGGAGGCTTTACGATCTTCAGAAATTACTCGGGTCTTTCACTCACAGATATCTATCAATGAATCCTTATTTACTCCACTTCAAGGGTAGTATATACGGGTTGGAGACAGAGCTGATCGGAGAAGCTGCTCTTCCTAGGCTGCCATCACGTGATCCGTCAAGGCCACTAATTCAGGAAGCTTTGTTATTCAGACTACGGGCATTGGTACTATTGCTTTCCATATTTTGATGGCTTTTACCTTCTTTTGCAGCATCCCCACTGACCTTTCTACCTCCGTCTTTTTCTCATTTAGTACCCTGTTTTGTAGGGAGAGGCTGGGATTGTCCTTTGAAAATTTGCAGACAGCCACACAGACTTGTGTTCCTGGAGAGCTATCCAGGCCATATCTTTACTAGTGCCTAGACTGCACCTTCTTTTATTTCACTCCCACTCATTCCTATAATCCTATCGCCACTTATAACTATACCAAAATGGCCATCTCTCCCTGTTTCATTCTTTTAATAGCCTCTACAGCTCTCTGCCTCATATGGCTCCCTATACTCTACTACTCTATATCCTTTAACTATTACCACTCCTACCCTGACCACTGCAGGTTATTTCTTATGCAAAAAACACTACAACTGCCTCCTGTCACCCTCCCCCTGCTTATTCATCACAAACTCACCTATCACTTATCCTACACTCTGAATAAACCCAAGGTACCAAGCATAACCCTATCCATCTCCCACATCTGTCGCAAACTCTTACATCTATCTCACCTAACCTTGATGTTAGCTGGGGATATTGAGAAAAACCCTGGACCTCCATATAACCTATCCTGTAAAGCTACAAACTGGCATGACACCAAGGGCATCCATATTGCCCACCTAAACATTAGGAGTCTGCTTCACAACAAGGCTGAACTGGAGGTGTGGGTTGCTCAGCACAACCCAGATATCCTCTGTTTATCTGAAAACTGGCTAAACCCTCCACCCTGATCATCTCAGCTCACTGCCCAACTATAACATCATTCAGCAGGATAGGCTATTAACAAAGCTGAGGCGGGGTTGTCATTTTTTCAAACCTTATATTCTTTATCCCCAATGCCCAACTGTCCCTATCTTACTGTGAAGCAATCTATGCTACCATAAAGCTTGGGTCTAAGAAACTTCACTTGGTCTGTGTATATAACCCTCCGGCTGGTGGCACGGCTGGGCTAGTGGAACTGCTATCTCAGATTGATAAGGCTATTGGTCATAATGAAGTCCTCATTCTTGGGGACTTGAACCTAAACTGGACCAGTAAATTAAACCAGTCCTCTCACACTATTGTCCAAGGACATAATCTTCATCAACTTATTGCAGACCCTACCAGGGTCATGCCCCCCCCCTCGGGCTAGTACTCTTATAGACTGGGTCCTCACAAACTGCCCGGATAGCATAGCATGTGCAGGGACCCTAGCTGACTCAATCAGTGATCACGCCCCAATCTTCTGCACCTGGCGTGCATCAAGTAAACCTACTCCACCTCCTAAACTCATCACCTTCCGAAACCTGGCTAACTTTAACCAAGATAATTTCTTACATGATCTCGCACTGATCGACTGGTCCCCCATTCACACCTCTAATAATGCTCAACTGTCATTAGACCATTTCCTTGCTAAATTTCATCTGCTCCAAGACACCCATGCTCCTGTGTCACCCGTCGGATCCGTGGATCACAGACTAATGGTCTCTAAAGATCTACTTGCATTGATTAGGTTCAGGGACAAAGCGTGGTGCCGCTCAAACCACTGAGCTACTGGCTGATTATAATAATTTCCAGCCCAGAGAAATATATGCAAAGGCAAATTCGATTAGCTAAAAGCTCTTCTGTAAAAATCAGCTAACTAAAACAGCGGGTAACTAAAAAATTTGGCTACAATAAAACCCTCCTTGGAGCAAATCAAACGGCACATACAAATGACATGCTGATTAACGGCATACACTGCAATAAGCCTACTACTATAGCTAACTCTTTAACCACCATTTCTCGACCTCACCAGTTACCAGATTCCATTCCCTACACGCACGACTCGTCACACAACTACAATGTTAAACCTCAATTCACATCCCCCTTCAGGTTCCGGAATATTACAAAATCTGAAGTTCTGAGGCTTCTCCTCTCCATCCCAGACCATACCAGTGTAGGGTCTGATGGGCTGGAACCTAGGCTTCTAAAGACCGCCCGTTATAGCCTCTTCCCTACCAAAATCTTCAATCTATCTCTATGTCACGGCTCAGTCCCCAACATCTGGAAAATAGCCAAAGTCACCCCTATTCCAAAAAGGTGATCCCAAATTAATCTCAAACTACCTCCTATAGCTATCCTCTCCTCCTCAGTAAAATCTCGAAAATTTGTGGCAACCCAAACTCTGATTACCTGCAGAAGCATAACTCTTGTCTAGCTCTCAACACGGTTTCCGCAAGGGCACAGTACGACTACTGCCCTCCTCAAACTCACCAATGATATCTTTTCTGCTATGGACTCTGGCCTCCTGACTGGTGCTATCTTCATTGACTTAACGAAGCTTTTGACCTGGTAGACCATTCCTCCTTCTTTCTAAACTTCGCTCTCGACTTCTCTACTGATGTAGTAGCCTGGTTTGACAGTTACCTGTCCGATAGACAGCAGACTGTTGTCTTCAATTCCACCTCTTCTGATCCCTCATCTGTCCAAGTTGGTGTGCCCCAGGGTTCCATACTTGGCCTTGCTTTTTCCATTTTCATTAATGACATCCCGCTGCTTGCTTCAACCTGCTCAACCTCCTTTATGCAGACGACCTAGTAATTTATCACAGTGCTAAGAACTCACTTGACGCCAACCAACCTCTTAACTCAGACTTCACGTCCATTCAGTCATGGCTGATAGAGAATAAACTCGTTCTCAACATTAGTAAGACACATTCCATGCTCTTGGATCGCCGCCAAACTCAAAGTAAACCCTGATGCCCTAAAAATCACCTGTACCGACGGCTCTTCACTTTACAGCACCAAATCTTTCAAATACCTAGGCATCACTCTAGATGAATCCCTTAACTTTGTACCTACACATAACCAACACCTGTAAATCTTTAAATGCTAGATTAGGTGGTGCCTACCGCATCAGCTATGCCCTTACCCCTTCGGCTAGACTTGCTGTGGCTCAAGGCTTTTTACTCCCCACCCTGGCTTATGGATCAGCCATGTATCTATCTGCCTCTAAATCCTCCCTCCATAAGTGGGACACCACCTATAACAATATCTGCCGGTATGCCTCTGCATCCCCTCGTTTTACACACCATTGCCAACTTTACTCTGACCTTAACTGGCCTTGCCTCTCTGGCCATTGGCTCCAATCCCTTGGGTCTCTTATTGACAATACAGTCCTCACTGGCTTTCCATCTTCACTCGCCTGTCTGCTCCACTCACACCCTCTGTCCTACGAGCTCCGATCCGCCGACCTAGCCCCCTATCACATTCCCAGATGTAAACCAAAATGGGCTCGCGCGCCTTTGTACATATGGCCCCAAAATACTGGAACTCGTTACCTCCAAATATTCGTGGAGCACCTACCCATGCTAGCTTTAAAACTCGGCACCTTGAACATCTACAATCAATCAGCCAATGCACCTGCTTTAATCCACCTTAGACTTCATCATCTCCCCTCTCTCTCACTATATTACTTTACTCTTCTACATCTCTTTCCCCACCTCCCTATCTACCAATCTCTCCTCCCCTCCACTTTCTCCCCTCACCCCTCACTCTTTCCACCTTCCCTCTCTCTTATCTCAACCTCAATCTGGCACTTACTGTACTTTGTTTTGTATAAACCTTTTGTTGCTAATGCCTGTTTCACTCACTGTGTAACTCTAGTTGTGCATGTTACCTAGATGTGTTTCTCCAGTTTTGCCTCCATTGCAACACTCCTCTGTGAACTACTCTTTGAATTTATTGTTCCAGAACTACTCTTTGAATTTATTGTTTCAGTTTTATTTAGCTGCCTGCATTCCTCACTGTGTTTCACCAATATCATGTGCTGCGTCACATGTACGCTTAATTTTGTATGTCTTAAACTGTCTTCTCTCGGGTCGTGCCTGAAAATAGGCATTGCTATGCCTACTGCACTCACCCGGTTACCAAAAGCAAATAAATAAATACCTGCAAGCAAGGGCTCGGGGAGTGTGGCAGTAGGCTATTCTCGCCATGGAGGCATGTAGATTCCCATCAAAGTTGACCATGGAGGTGTTGTTAGCCCAAAGGGCTATGAGAGAATGCCTGAGGGAGAAGGGACAAGCAGGGATTAGATATAGCTCAGGAAACAGTGGGAGGCTCCCTGCTTCACAAATTCACAAAACAGCTGTGTCACAAATAATGGGAGTTAAATTGGGGGACAAGTCACAGACAGCGAGCTAGGTGCCAGCAGGGTCTGCAATGGGGAAAAACAAAAGAAGCTCAAGTTGGGGGTGGACAGGGAGAAATTAACTGAAAGTGGCTTTCAAAAAAAGTCTCAGTTTGGTGACAGAGACTCAAAATTGCTTAACTTCTAACACAGAATCAGGAACATAGTCTAGCCCTCTAAAATTCTCAGTTCACACAGTAAAATTAGTTTGAACTGAAGAAATTCGGCAGTGGATGCATGAGAAAAATCAGTGGTTTGCGAGAGACAAGACCCCCTGCAAAGGCCAAAATTCTGATGCAGCACTGAATATAAAAATAATTCAGAAATCAGAAGCAATACAGGATTAGGGGAAAAATAAGGTTATTTTGGCCCATGGTAGTGACATAGTCCAGTCATCTCAGGAAGGACATAGACAGGATGGAAGTAGTTCAGAGAAGAGCAGCAAAGATAATACATGCACTGCACCACAGCCTTATGAGGAAAGACTCAGGGAACTTAACATCTATTCACTGGAAGAGAGAAGGAAGAGAGAGGATATGATAGAGACTTTCAAATACCTTAGAAGAATAAACATAGCTCAGGATGGGAGCATATTTTGGAGAGGAAAGCTCACAAGAACAAGAGGACATAACATGAGGGAGGGAGTGAGGCTTAGGGAGAATGCTGGGAAGTATTTTTTCACAGAGAGGGTGGTGAATCCATGGAACAGCCTACCAGTGGAGTGGTGGTAGCAAAAACAGTACAGGGATTCAAAAGTGCATGGGATAAGCATAAAGGCATCCTGCTGTGCAGCAGAGCAGGGAACGGCAGTCCAGATAAGGGAAGGGATTGCCAAACCAAGTAGGAGATGGGCAGACCAGGTAGACTGGTTGGTTCTTATCTGCCACCATAGTCTATGTTTTTATGTTTCATGTTGGTTTTGCATCTTTTCCAGGTGACAAGTAAGATTGTCACCCGAGGCCATGCAGCCTACTTTGTCTGCGAGAGACTGGATGGCTTGTGCAGACTGCAGGGCATTCAGGGAGGCCCTGTATTCCCTGCCATAGACTTGATGACCTCCTCCACCGTAGCATTCACCATGCCCTGAAGGAGGGTCTGCTGATGGACCTCCTTCTTCAACAGGTCAGTCATCGCTTGCTGGATCGCCGCAGACAGAACCTCGGAGACTCCGGCCTTCATGACTGTTTGTTCAGTCAGGGCTTCCACTTTGCCCTTGTCTTGCTTACTCAAGATGGCTACCAGAGGCGGATGAGGCCTCCACCCTCCGGTGTCCCAAAGTCCATCATCTTGGATTATATCGTCATCACTTTCATTATCCTTCGATGATGCCAGGTCGATGGGCTGGGGATACTATAGAGCTTTCATGTGACCCTTCAAGATTGCCAGCTGCTGACATAATTTAGTCATCTTGGCTCTACACATTGAATGATTTACTCTGCCTTTGTACTGTCCCTCACTGACATGCTCTTGCAAAACTCTGTATGTGGCACTTACTTCATGATATGCCCTGATCCCCCTGTCCAATGCTTCCTGGCACCTTCCCAGCTCATCACACAACTCCTCATTCTCACTCCGCAACATATCATTCATACCAGTAAACAAATCATTCAGCTGTAATGCATGCTTTTATCCTGCTGCAACCATTCACTATCCTCACTCAAACAGCCTCCCTGTCCCTATCATGTATAGTACAATGCAATTCATTCTGAGTCTCATTTCTGAGCTTTTGGTGTTCTTGTTCCAGCCCTCCATTGTTCCCTATTTATTGGAACTTGGAACCCAGTTTCTTTTCAGAGCCAGGATCACCATTTTCACTGCCTGCAGAGCAGCTTACAGGGTGGCAACCATCATGCCATTTTAGTCATGTTTCTTGACCATAGGTTTGGTCTCTGAATACAGTGTGCACACATACTGTATCAGATGACTGTGCAACTTTGTGGCCAGTGTAAAATCATCCCAACCTCCAAGGGAGGTTAAAAAGTTTGAAATGTCTAACTTGGGCTCAATGCTAATGGCCATTTTTGAAGGTTCCCCTTTCCATGCACTAGCCGTGAGTCCAAGGTGTATTGATCCACCTTGTGCTCTATAGCTAGCCAGTTACACGTTTGGGATATGGAATCCCACAGACCAGTGCCGCTGTTGAATGAGGGGGTGAAGGCTCAGACACCTTTGCAATTCCCAGTCCCATTCATGGTGCAGAGGGCCAGAAATATTGTCTGCATGGGATGAATGTGTGGGCATAGGTTTGAGCACTTTTGTGATTCCTGTGCCCGTTCATCTGCACGCCTTTTTTGTACTAGTCTGGATTTGTCCAATTAGGTCTGTGCCATGATTGCCATTTGTTGGGATCAAGGCAGGATCTAAACCTGTTGGCAAAACATGACACAAGGACAGGTATTGCAGAACAAAAGGCTTATTACCCAATACGTATAAAAAGGACAGATTACCATAGCTGGGAGTGTGGATCCTCCGAACACCTGGTGTCATTACAGGAAAACGTAGTGTAAAGCAGTATTAAAGTTACATACTCAGAGATAACAAGGTCCATTACCAGGCAACATGCTCATCTGCATAATAGGAAACCTAAACAAAGCATTTCTATTGGTTAGTAAGGTGGGCAGCACGCACCCAAGGTGGTTATATTTTTCATGTACACAGCGATAAACAGTTATACTGACTAACGCTGCTTTTGGTTACAATGGACTGATTCATAGGATATGCAGATCATAGCATTATCGCTAATAACTGTAGGTGGCAAGCTAAGACCACAAATATAATACTGCATAATATACCATAGCAAACATATTCCTTATACTGTAAGATGATGGTCCACATTAGGGACTGAAGGTCAGGCAGGTCTACACCTGGGAGTGCATGGAAGTTAAATGACTTGCTCCAGATCACACAGTATGCAAGTGGGGGTTGATGGGATTCAAACCCAGGTCTCCAGGTATTAGCCAACAGAGTTTGCTAGCAAGTTTTAATAAGTCCCAAACTGTATCCCCAGTAATGCAGCACTTAACTGGGAACAAAATTTGCAGAGGTTGAGCACAGCAGCCAGGGAAAACAGGGAAGGGATGGGTGGTGTTAGTTGACAGTGCTTGCTGGCAAGTTTGAAATAGACACTGTAACTCACTTCAAAGTCTCTTTTTTATTCTATGTACACCACCGGAAACACACTGACACCACGTTTTTGTATACTTTTCTTTTATCCTACAAAGTTTGTGACTAATTATGACATGAGTAGTGTGGTATGTCAGATTTTGCAGTTTCTCCCTAGACCCATAGATCCACCTTTTGAGCCTACCTTAGGAAGTGGAACTCACTTGTCATAGCCAAGGGCTTATATGTTGTAAAAAATTGTTTTATTAATGTGTTTCTATATCTTTAAATACTGTTTTGTCATCTAATACAAGACTGATATCTGGCTTTGTACTGTTTCCTAATTCTACTTAGAGAAGAAAATGCATGCATAGTCCAGTAGTTGAGGTCACCTAAATAAACATCAGACAAGCAGAGATCACAGTCAGCATTCTTTTAAAATTGCAGATGTACTATTAAGCAATAAGCCACGAGGGGTGGGTTATCGGCCTGCAACCACTCCAGCCATGGTAAATCCCTATAACCCACACCTCGAGTGGCTTATTGTGATTATACTATGGGAGGGAAGTAAAATATTAAAATGATATTAAAAAGTAAAAAATGTTTTTATTGATTTTAATGTGAGGTATTCTTACTCTATAGTAAATAGTTCCTGTTGCTAGGCAGAAGATGTGCTGTGTGGCTTGTAATGCAGCTTCACCCCATCGTCCCCCCTTCAGGCACTGCACAGTTTCTAATACAGGCTCTCTCCCCTGTACAAAACTAGGTAGCATGCCATTATGTGCTGTTTGTTTTTGCTTATAGTTTGTGTTGGAGGCAGCACGATATTAGGTAGGAGCAGGACCAGGAGTGCGCGCTGGAGCTCTAACGCTTAAGTAGCTGCCGCGTTTGAACTGCTGCCTCGGTACAAGCTTCTAGCAAGAAAACCCTTTGTGACACGAGAATTTTCGTTTTGTTATGTGGGAATATGGAATTTTATAACTAACACTGTGAAGGTGAAGGTGGTCTGACGTGGCACTGCGGGCGTGGTAGGAGGTATGAGCGAGGAGCTAGAGACCGGAAGCAGCGAGAACGATGGAATTTGAGGAGCGAAGTAGCATTACAGGGACATATATCAAAAGGTTTGTCATGTTTTAAGCTGTCATATTTTTGAAGAAATGTGATAGTGGAATTTGTGTTTATGCCAGGCAGTTTTTTTTTAATGTTTCGTGAGCTATGGGAGAAGGCGGGGGTGCCGTGCTGATTTGCATTTAGCGAGGAAACGAAGATGGCGGCTCGGAATGATTTAAAACATTTTTTTGTAGCTGTTATTGAGATGCGGCTGGCTGGCACCTTTTGCGATGATTATCAGAGGATTTACAATGGAGGTAAGTTGCCAGCCTGCCGTTTTCATTGGTCGGTGTCCGAGGTCCATGGTATAATATCCTTTAAATGTCATACATGAGAGCTGCTTACATAAATAAAAAAAAATTAATATACAAGCTGCAAATTTTGCATAACGCAGATAGGAATCAACAAGGCATTCCTACTTTGTACCAGTCACATCTGCTGTGTACCTCATATTTACTCACTTTGGGACAACCACAAGACAACTACATTGTCATATGGGTGTTCTGCATACAAACTAATGTGCATTTTATTATAGAAATCTGCCTGCAACCTAACCTAATTAGATGACATTTGCAAATTGAATTATTCGTATGTCATTGGTCAACTTTAACTTTTTTTTTTTTGCACTAACCAGCAGGACAAATTAATTCAAATTGACACTTGCCTGCAGATGGTTGCACTAGCCCATAATTATTATTATGCTGAATTTTGCTCATTTATACAGGAAAAAATACAAGTCAAGAACTACTCTGATCATTCATATTTAACCTGTTCCCACTTTGCTTCCTCCCACAGCAAAAACAAAAAAACACAGCTATGCAATATCACACAGTGTGCCCCCATTGTTTATACCATATTCCCCTCTCTTCCTCTTTCTGTGCCATCCCCCACCATACCAGAGGATTCCATAACAGCAAATGTCCAATCAAGCAGACCTAGCTCTGAACACACAATAGCTGACATCGTCATGCACCTCACCCACTCTGACCTCCAGGTCAATAAAAAGTCAGGCAGAGAAGACAGATAGGGAGGCAATATAGCACAGTGGTTTAAGGCTCTGAGCTGCAAATCTGAAGATATTCAGCAAACCAGATCTGGGTTTGAATCCCCCAGCTTCCACTCGAATACTGTATGACCCTGAGCAAGTCACTTAACTTCCCTTTGCTCCCAAGTTGCACCTGTAAAAAGGCTTTCAGCTTAGTGTGCTACTCCTGGTTAAACAACTTAAAGAGAAGATGAAGACCCTGTCCTCTGATCAACCAGAGATCTGCACTTTTGGAAGTTTTCATTCAGTGTTACGTGAACCAGGCTAGATCTAGGAGATTTCTTTGGGGGGAGGGGCCAGACAAACGTAGGGGGCTTGGAAATAGAAAACTTTGTACCATGTTTATTTATATATACAGTACTAGGAACAAATAACATTGATTTTAACATGTTGTGCCCAACAATAACAGCATTTTTTAAACACTATCCTTTCATCAGCCCAGGGAAACGATACCCAGGCATGAATCACTATCACCACTATTTCTGTTTAGTAGGATCTGTACAACACAGGAATGCCTATTTTAACCTTCCAAATTTTATATTTTAACATGCTCCAAGCACTGTTTTAGAATGAAGAAACATACCGGTGATAAAGGTGGGACTGCATGGATGACATTGACTGACGAGGTCCATTGGGAAAAGCTGGGGACCCCTACACCTGCCAATAAAGGCAGTTACTGTATATGTCTATGGATGGTCATTTCAGAGTGATCTGTAATGGTATCCAGGTAAAGTTGGGAGATTGGGAGTTGAGAGGGATCTGCTATGGTGAGGCTGGGATAAAAAAACACCATCTGTAGGGCAGACCATTTATACCTCTTAGCATTTTGAAACATAGAAATACAGAATTTGCCAGCAGATAAGGACCGCTTGGCCCACCTAGTTTGCTCATTTTTCTTAGCCTATAGCATCACTGCAGAGCCTGCTTGATCTCCAGCACATTCACCTACCCCCCCCTTCCTTAAGATTCCCTTATGCCTATCCTATGCATTCTTGAACCCCACCACTGTTTTTGCCCTCACCACCTCTGCTAGAAGACTGTCCCAGGAATCCACCACGCCTTCTGTGAAGAAGTACTTCCTCACATCTTTCCTGAATCTACCCCTTCAGTGCTTATCATGCCCCTTTATTCTTGAGCAGCTTTTTCTCTGAAAATACTTCCTTCCTGTACCTTATTTACTCTGGTGAGGTATTTAAAGGTATCTGTCATATCCCCCCTTCTCCTTCCTCTCTTCCATGGTGTACAGAAGCCTCTCATCATAGCATTCTGATACAGACCTTGCACCATTTTAGTTGCCCTCCTCTGGACCACCTCCACTTTGTCTATGTCCTTCCAGAGATATGGTCTCCAGAACTGGGCACGGTACTTTAGGTGGGGTCTTACTAGTGATCTATACAGATGTAATACCACCTTCCTCTTTCTGCTGGTTATACCACTCCATATGCACCCCAGTGTCACACTAGCCTTCCTAACTGCCTTGTCGCATCACCTGGCCACCATTAAGTCATCTGATATGATCATCCCTGGTCTCTTTTCTGCATGGTGGTCATCAGTACCACTGCCCCATTTTGCACTCTGCCCCTGGGTTTCTTTGTTCCATGTGCATTACTTTGTACCTTTTCACTTTCAAACCCAGCTACCATACCCTTGGCCACTCCCAAGTTTTCTCAGGTCTCTGCTCATCCTTTCCATCCCCCAACCCTGTTGCAGCTTTGGTGTCATCTGAAAGGAGGCAGACCTTCCATTCCAGCTCCTGTACCAGTGGTACCAGGTCAATAAGCTGCTACTAAAACAGAGTGGCAGGAACTGCTCTGTGTAAAGCATGGAAACATTTAGAGCAACATGGGTATAATGGTGCTAGTGAATTACAGCTATCCATGTCGCTGTGTGCTTAAACTGTAAAGGTATCAAGTTGCCGCATGGGTGTGGGGTTGGTCGTGCTGCTCCTGTGGTGGAGTGGCTAAGGCACCAGCATGGCATGGTTGGAGGCCTGGGACCACGGTTCAGTTTCCCCTGTCTCCTGATGTTGCCGCTTTCTTATTAAAAAAAATGAATTTCTCCTCCTCGAGTTTCTCCCCATCCCCAAAGTCCACCCCCCCTTGGAGATGATTATTTTAAGCCTGGGTGGTGTGGGGAGCAGAGCCCCCCACCCGCAAAAACAAAGAGATCCCATTATTTTTAATGGAGTGCGCTTTTTTGTAAGGTTGGTGCTTTTCCTGACCTTATTTCAGTGCATGACATTTTTTACTTGCAGCATTGATTGCCGTGCTTTTATTGTGTTTGACATTATAACCCTGAGCCCTGCAATGTACATACTAACATACTAAAATGCCAGCAGAATAGCCCTAATGGTCTCTCGAGTCTGCTCGATTTTCAGCACTCACACTGAGGGATGATTTGGGTGTCCCCCTCCCCCTTGGGTAATACTGTCCCCAGTCCCAGATGTTCCACCTGTATTGTGCCTGGTCAGATTTACCCTCCCCCTGTACCTGTCCCATTCTCTCTTAAACCTGTCCACAGTTTTCATTTCTACCAGCTCCTTGGGCAGTGTATCCATGGCTCCGCCACCCTTTCAGTTAAATAACATCTCCTCCTTTCCTCTCTGGAGCCTGCCACCTTCCAGCTTACACCTGTGACCTCTTGTTGCCCCACCCTCCTTCCTTGGATCACCTTGACTGGGCCTCCTTTACTGATCTCTTTCATGTACTTAAATTCATTTAAATTCAATCTTTATTTATGAGGTCCTTTCTGAAACCAAGGTGCCTGTACAATACAAGATAAAACAATAAATAGTTAAAACAACATTAGAATTAAACTAAACAACAATATTCAAAATCATTATAAGCTTTACTAAAAGATAGGTTTTAAAGCTCCTTTAAAACTTTGGACAGTCGGGCAGTCTCGCACCTGACGAGGTAGAGAATTCCACAGGGTTGAGGCCATGAAACTAAAAGATCTGGCTCCTGAAGTTTTTAAACGAACCCTGGGAATCTCTAGCAATCCCTCATCAGTGGATTGGAGAGAGCGGGAGGGGCAGTAGGGACAAAGGAGATCTTTCAGGTAAGCAGGTCCCTGGTCAGCGTGGGGCCTTATAAGTCAGCGGGACCGACCTTGAAGGTGATTCACAGAACTGGCAGCCAGTGCAGTCCGCAGAGCACAGGCGTTATATGACTGGACCTAGAAGAACCAGTCAACAGCCTGGCTTCCGCATTCTGCACTAGCTGCAGGTGGTGAATCTCAACCCCTGGTAGCCCAAGGTAAAGAGCATTGCAGTAGTCAAGGCAGGAGGTAACTAAAGCGTGGCGCAAAGTAGGGAGATTGTCTGGAGGAACCAGGTGCTTCACTCGGGCGATGTTCCTCAGATGGTAAAAAGAGGTTTTGACAACTGCTGACACCTGAGATTTAAATGTCAAACAGTCATCAAACACAATGCCCAGGTTCTGCACCCAGTCTGAGGTAGTCAGCTGGACACCCCCAAGCCATAGACCTGAGGGTGATCCACCCAATGAACCCGCCTCCCAGTGACCCTGGTCCAGAACTAACACCTCAGATTTGTCTGGATTCAACCACAGCCAACTCACATTCATCCAGTTCTGGATTTCAGTAAGAAAGTTATTAAAGACCGAAAAGGCAGCATCTTGGCTGGGCACAAAGGACATGTACAGCTGAGTATCATTTGCATAGCAGTGAAAACCCAGACCGTACCGCCTAATAATCGCTCCTAACGGCAGCATGTACACTGCAAACAACATGAGCGCCAAAATGGAATCCTGCGATACCCCACAGGGTAGGGAGAATGATGCCGAGGAAAAAATCCCGGACACCACCCTCTGAGCCCTACCCTCGAGGTAGGATCGAAACCAACTGAAGACTGTACCAGACAGCCCACAGATAGACCACAAGCATTCCAACAGCACACCATGGTCCACAGTGTCAATGCGTGAGAGAGATCAAGAAGGACCAAGATGGAATGAGTCCTTCGATCTCTCGCTATTAGGAGGTCATTTAGCACCCGGACCAGAGCTGTCTCGGTACTGTGCCTTTTCCTAAATCTGACTGGAGAGAATCATAGACATTGTGGCTGGTCAAATGATCATCCAACTGCAATGTGACCACCTTCTCAATAACTTTACCCATAAAGGATAAGTTAGAGACAGGCTTGTGGTTGCCAGACAGTCCGGGTCCAAGGAGGACTTCTTGAAGGGCTGAACAACAGCCTCCATTGAGGATTTGGAAAAAGCCCCTCTCCAAGGACCTCCAGACTATCTTAGCAAGGATGGGACCAATTTTATCCACACAACCTACTAGGAGATGTGTGGGGCCCAGATCCAAACCACAGTTGGTCAGATGCAGTGATTTGATGATCATCACAATGTCACTGATTGTGGGGAGGCTGAAGTCAGACCACACAAACTGGGTGTCCGACATCTCCTGCCGACCTACACAGCTCCCATTGGAGAGGGTCAAATGGATATCAGATCTGATTGTGGCAACCTTATCTGAAAAGAATAGAGCAAACTCCTCACACCATTCTTGAGAAAAAGTTCTTCTGGGCTGAAGACAGATTGGATTGCACAATCTGTCCACAGTCCGAAAAGCTGAGCTGGTCTATTTATCCGCAGCAATCTCTCTGGACAGGAATTCTGCCTTCTTACGAGAGATTGCGGATTGATAGACTATGTAATGGTCCATCAAACTAAGTTTGTCACAATCCAGACCTGACCTCCGCCAGAACCTCTCCAACCTTCGTCCAACTCTCCTCAACTCCCTCAGAGTCTTAAAGACATATCATGTCCCCCTTGTCCCTCCTCTCCCTCCAGGGTGTACATGTCAAACTCCTTGAGCCTCTCCTCATAGGTCCTCTCCCCCAGGCCCCAGATCATTTTGATTGCCCTCCTTTGGACCCACTCTAGGAGTGTAATGTCCCTCTTTAAAAGTGGTCTCCAAAATTGCACAGAATACTAGAGGTGTGGCCTAACCAAGCAGTTGTACAGTGGAAGGAGCACTTCCGCCTTTCTGGAAGTAATCCCCATGGCGATGCATCTCAATATCCTATTTGTCCTTGCCGCTGCCCTCCTACAGGTCACAGAGTTGTTCATTTTGACATCTACCACTACCTCAGGTCCCTCTCACCCTCCATAACTTGAATCATGTCCTCCCAGGGTATATCCTGGCTTGGATTTCTGACTCCCAGGTGCAGAAACTTGCACGTCCCCATGTTGAATTTTAGTTTCCATTTTCCGACCACCTTTCCAGAGCCTCCAGGTCCTCCTGCAAGGCCACCCTCCCTCCCTTCCTCCCCATCCACCTCTGCACCTTGCTGTGAGTCATCTGCAAAGAGACTCATCTTATTTCTGATCCTCTGATGTCTGGAGATATATAGCGTTGAACCCAGAGTGGCCCCAGCACTGACCCCTGGGGAACGCCACTAGCAACCCACCTTAGGGATGAGGCTAACCCTCCAACCACCACTTTCTGAGTATGCTCAGAGAGCCAATTTTCTATCCATCTTAGCAACTGTCTCCCTACCCCCATTTCCTTCAGCTTAGCCAGCAGGCCACTGTGGGGTACCGAATCAAACGCCTTGCTAAAATCCAGAAAGAGGACGTCCACTGGCCTACCCTGGTCCAGGGCCCTCGTCACTCAGTCATATAACTCAGCAAGATTTGTTTGGTAAGATCTTCCCGTGACAAAGCCATGTTGCCTATCGTCCAAGTACCCAGTTTGCTCCAGTAACTCCCTTAGCTTTTCCTTGACAATACCCTTCTTCGCCTTGCCGACCACAGATGTCAGGTTAATTGGCCTTTAATTTCCTTCCTCATTTCTTGATCCCCCCCTTGTGGATCTGCATGACATGGGCCATCCTCCAGTCTTGGGGCACCCACCCAGTCCTCAGAGAGATGTTGAAAAGCTCCACTAGAGGGACTGCCAGGACATCCACCAGTTCCCTCAGCACCCTGGGATGTATCTCATCTGGCCCAGGTGCTTTCTCCATCCGAAGGGACCTGAGGGCTTGTCTTACTCTCTCTATTGGGATTTCAGCCTCGTCCTCCCCCTTTTCACCATGCATCATAAAGACATTAAAGAGAGCAGGTCCCAGTACTGATCCCTGAGGAACCCCACTGGTCACTCTCCCTTCCTCTGAGTGTACTCTGTTTACCACCATCCTCTGTCACCTATCCCTTATCCAATTTCTTATCCAGTTTACCACCTTTGGACCCACTTCTAAGCTACCCATTATGTCACTGAAATGTTGAATAAAGACAATCAAACTGTAGGGAAATGAGGGGCACTGGTCTTAATAATGTAGGACAAATTATCAGACACATAAAGAGAAGTACAGAGCACTGAAAGCTAGTGATTTAACAGTGCACTACCCTTGGTCACAGCCTAGACACTAGCTGAAAGCTCTAACAAAAGAGTGATAATGACTCACATTGAGTCTTTGGTGGATCCTCCTTTTGTACTGCCAGATAATTGCAGCTGTTAAAGAGCTGTTAATCACATCAGGCCATTAGGCATAAGGACTAGAGCAACACTTCTCAAACTTTGTCATGGTGAGCTTCCCCTAAGCCATGGAAAATATCTTGAGCCCCCCCCCCCCCAAAATACTGAAATGTTTTTGGGTCTCCCCATATCAAAATAGCCTACTTTTCACAGACATCAGGAATAAATTGAAACCTCTTTGCATGGCTGGTTCTCATTTGATTAGGCTTATTGTAACCCCCATCTCCTCCCAAAACGGGACAACCTACTTGCTCCAATATTTTGACTCTCGAACCATTGCTACCCCTTACTGCCATACCTTCATGGGTCAGACTGCTTTTTCTGTTTCCTCTCTATCTGGAATAACCTTCTTGCCGAGCTCTATCTCTCCCCTCTCACCCTGCTCTTAAGCATCTTCTCAGGGATCATTTTGCTCCCTCTTGCTCTTATTCCTAGTACCTTATGGTTAACTCTTGTATTTGGACAGTTCTGCTGCCAGTCTAATTGATCAATTGTTCCTTGCATTGTTAGTTTATTGTTTTTAATTTGTTTGCACTTTTGTTCATTTTGTATTGCTTGAGTGTTTTGCAGTTACATTTTGAATTGCAGTCTTTCACTACCCTTTCCTGGGTACACCTGAAATAAGCCATGGCTCAGTGTACAGTACCTTCCCTGGTCACAGACTTGTGAATAAATACATAAATTCACCTACTATTATCCTCTTTCAGTTTGCCTTATCCCTTCACACAAAATCTATAAAGTTCTAAATTGAAATATAATACTTTTTCAAGACTTGCTTGTGCCTCCCCTGGAACAGGTTGGGGCCTCCCAAGGGAGGCTGGCCTCACCATTTGAAAACCCCTGGACTAGAACCTGCTAAGGTAGGGATTTTTTTTTTGTATATTCTTTTTTCCGCCCTCCTCATACTCACTGGCCCCCACTCCTTCAGGCTCCACAGGTCCCCCACTAGCCCCACTGTCCTAACACGGCCCTCCTCTAACTCCACAAATCGCAGCTGATCCCCAGGATATCCCGGTGTATCCCCTTCACCAGGTGGGTCCCCCTCCTCTGAGGGGGAAGGCACCGGGGAGAGGGGATGACCCCAACACACTCTCTACTTAGGGCCCAGGGATGCTGCCGCAGAGAAGGAGGCCCCGGAAAGGCACTGAAGGCATTCAGGGACAGAGAGCCATCATCCAGCGGTCAGCAAGTGGTATTTCCTGGTTTTTCCCTAGGTGCTTGATGTCTGAACATCAAAGCATTAGCTGATGTCTGTCATGCACTGCCCAGCAGTGAACTCAATGTGTTGCCCTACCGCTGGTCACTATCAGCGGTCGCCCAACACTGGGTCATAGCCCTCCCTCCTTCCCTGGAGACAACGAGCAGTCGTGGGACACTCAAGTTGGCTCCCCCCGGCTGGCCCTCCAGCAACCCGAGCTCCTTCCAGAACCTGGGTTGCTGGCATCACAAGTGGAAATCCAACCGCTGTGTCGGTGGGCCAGCAGGGAATTTTTTAAAGGAGTACTACACCCAAATTACATACAAGAACATGCTATTCAGAGTGCTTTCTTCCCTCAAAGTGCTGCTGGTGTTTGTGTTTCAGTGGTGGACAGCAGACTACCCGGATTTCAGTGGTGAAGCAGTGGACATGGCCTACCTGGATTTCAGCAAGGCCTTTGACACCATTCCACATAAAACACTGGTAGGCAAGCTGGGCTTGGGGATGGACAACCAGGTAGTAACCTGAGTAAGAAACTGGTTAGGGGATACGAGACAGAGGGTAGAGGTAAATGGAGTTTACTCCAAGGAAAGGAGGGTGACCAGCAGGGCACCTCAGGGTTCAGTGCTGGGACCTGTCCTCTTTAATGTCTTTATTAGTGACATAGCAGAGGAACTGGAAGGGAAGGTCTGCCTCTTTGCAGCTGACACCAAGATCTGCAACAGGGTGGAAACCTGGGGCTAGAAAGGGATTGGCAGAGATCTGAAAATACTGGAGAAGTGGTCAAGAGTATAGCAGCTGGGTTTTACATAGATACATAGATAGATGTACTGTTGGCAGATAAAGACCGCCAGGCCCATCCAGTCTGCCAGTTTATACTACCTGTGCAAGTGGCTCAGACCCTACTTGCTCACTGGCTTAAGCTTTTTCCCATCTCTAAGACTCCTTTATTCCTGTTCCATGCACATTTGAAACCTGCCATCGAATGGGCAGCCACCTCCTCTTGGGCAGGCTATTCCATGCATCCACCACCCTCTCAGTAAAAAATAATTTTTTTCACATTTCTTCTTATGCAGCCCCTACCAGTCTCATGGCATGCCCTCTTGTCCTGGCACTGCTTATAAACTGGAAGATATTATCCCTTTAACTTTGTTAATGTTATTGATAGATCCAAGGAATGGTTTGATACCTTTTATTAGACCAACAAAGATTTTACAAAAAGAAAACAACGTCTTATTGTTTTCTTTTTGTAACATCTTTGTTGGTCCAATAAAAGGTATCAAACCATTTACTTCTGGATCTGTTCTTACAAGGACCAATACGGCAACCAGTCTATTTCTTAATGCCATTGAGATATTTGAGCATTGCTATCATATCACCCTGCTCCATCATTTGCTCTAATGTGTACATATTGAGGTCCCTCACTCTTTCCTCATAAGGCTTGTGATACAAACCCTTCACTATCTTAGTTGTCATCCTCTGTACTTTTTCTATCTTGTCAATGTCCTTATGAAGGTAAGGCCTCCAGAATTTGACATGGTACTCCAGGTGAGGCCTCACCAGGGTTTTGTACAGTGGAACTATTACCTCCCTTCTTCGGTTTGTGATACTCCTTCCAATACAACCCAACATCCTGCTGGCCTTCCCTACTGCCTTGGCTGTCTGCCTGGTGGCCTTCAAGTCATCTGTGATTATGATCCTCAAGTCTCTTTCCTCCCCAGTAACTTTCAGCAGCCCCCCATCCTGTAGCTCACGCCAGGGTTCCTGCTCCCCACGTGCATAATTTTGCACTTCTTTGCATTAAACCTCAGTTGCCATGTTTCTGACCATCTCTCCAATTTTTCTAGGTTGTTTCTCATCTTTTCCACCGTCTCTGGAGTATCCACCCTGTTGTAGGTCTTGTTGTCATCTGAAAACAGGCACACCTTCCCCTCCAGCCCATCTGCAATGTCACTGATGAAGACATTGAAGAGGACTGGCTTGAGAACTGACCCCGAGGTACTCTGCTGGTCACCTCCATTTCCACTGATGGGGTTCCATTTACCACTACCCTCTGTTTTCTGTCCCTTAACCAGTTACAAATCCAGCTCACCACCTTGCGGCCCATCCTCAGACTATCAAGCTTGTTGACCAGTCTCCTATGTGGAACAGTATCAAAGGCTTTGCTGCCTGGCTGTGCTGAAATCGAGGTAGGGATACTGCCCCTCCCTTAGTCTTCTGCCTTTGTCATCCAGTCAAAAAAATCTATCAGATTAGGTTGACAGGACTGTCCTGCTGTGAAACCATGTTGCCTGGAATCCAGCATTCCTATGGCTTTCAGGTGCTCCACCATTCTTTCCTTAAGGAGTGTTTCCATTATCTTTCCAATTACAAAGGTTAGACTAATTGGCCTGTAGTTCTCTGCATCTTCTTTGCTGCCACTCTTGTGAAGAGGGACAACATTTTCCTTTCTCCAGTCCTCTGAAACCACTCCAGTGTCTAGGGACTCACTAACAGGTCTGCTAGAAGGGCTGCCAGTTCCATCCTCAGTTCCTTTAAGATCCTGGGATGTATGCCATCTGGTCCCATGGCTTTGTCCATCTTCAACTTTGTAAGCTCTTCTAGTTCACGCTCCTCTGTGGATGGACTGGCGTTTACCTCCTTTCCTTCTGTTCCTTTGAAGTCTAGTTGTGGTCCCTGCCCTTCCCCCTCCATGGTAATGACTAAACAGAAGTACTTGTTCAGGATTGATGCCTTTTCCCATCTACCTCTACAATCTTCCCCTGTCTCCACTAAGTTTAGCAACTCCCCTTGGCCTTCCTTCACTCGCTAATGTACCTGTAAAATGTCTTGTCCCCTTTTAACCGATCAAGTTATTCTGTCCTCTGTTTGCTTTTTGCACTTCTCACAGCCTTTCTTGCTCTTCAGACAATTCCAGTACATTTACCTGTCCTTTTCCCTTTGTGTCTCCTTATACTTCCTGAAGGCTAACCTCTTGGCCCTTACTTTTCTGCCACCATGCCCCCCACCCCACCCCGAGAACCAAAGTGGTTTTCTTCTTCTCTTTCCCTTGTCTATCAACTGAACACATTGTCTTGTCGCCTCCTCTAAGACTTCTCTGATATGTGCCCATTTCTCCTCAACATCCCCAACTATCTCTCTCTTTGCCAGTGTTTCCTTGAGCTGTATTTCCATCCTGGTAAAGTCAGCCCTTCTGAAATCTAACACCCTTGCCTTTGAATGGGTAGACTGAATCCCTGTGTGCACCTTGAATCACACCATATGGTGGTTATTGGACCCTAGCTGACCTTCCACCTTGTGATCTGCGACCCTGTCCCCATTGGTCAGTACCAGATCCAAGATTGCTCTGTCCCTGGTGGGTTCCGGCACCAGTTGCCTGAGGCCTGTCCCCTCAAGGGAGTCCAGGAAGTCCCGTACCCTGGCTGAGGCCCCTGCTGATATGGACCAGTCTACTTCTGGCATGTTAAAATCTCCCATCAGTAGAACCTCCCCTTTTGCTGCCATGTCATGCATGTTTTCCATCAGTAGTTTGTCAATTTATTCCCCCTGAGCTGGGAGTCTACAGATAACCCCCCG
This sequence comes from Neoceratodus forsteri, assembly GCA_016271365.2. Lineage (NCBI taxonomy): Eukaryota > Metazoa > Chordata > Ceratodontiformes > Ceratodontidae > Neoceratodus > Neoceratodus forsteri. Next base: position 806,542,589 of record CM057451.1, on the reverse strand, counting down.
TGCAAATGGCTGTTCCCATTGTCTGGCTCAAGGGTGACCCACACTTCCTTTGATTGTCCATGTCTGCCCTGAATCGCAGTTGCCTTGATGTTTTCTTTGATGTAAAGGGTAACCCCACCTCCCTTTTTGCCTTGTCTGTCTTTTCTGATTGCAAAAAAGTGCAAAATAATGCACTTACCGACATAGAAACCCAGGGGCAGAGTACATAATGAGTAGAGTGATACTGACAATGACCAAACAGTAAAGTGACCTGGGGGTAATCATATCGAATGACCTAAAGGTGCCCGGGCAGTGTGACAATGCAGTTGGAGGGCTGGTGGGATGCTGGGGTGCATAGGAAGAGGTATTGCCAGCAGAAAGTGGGAGGTGGTGTTTTCCTTATATAGATCGCTGGTAAGACCCCACCTTGAATACTGTGTTCAGTTCTAGAGACCGGTACATCTTATGAAGGACATAGACAGAGTGGAAGTGGTCCAAAAGGGACACAAAATATGGGTGACAGTAATTCTTTCAGCAGTCTCCATTCGCATCTTTGATCACTTGTTTTTGTTGCTTGTGCATTGGTTCCATGAATGCCGATACCCCCAGAATCAATGCCTGCCGTAACACTGCTGAATCACTACTCCACTGGCTGCCCATTTGGAGGCATGCCCTTGATCCTGACCCACTGAAGGACCAATTAATGCCCCACAAACATTACTTCTTAAAAATTTATTTAATTAATAATCACTGTATCAAGCCAAAAACTGCCATTGCAGAGGTCATAGTTGAACAGACACTAAAGTCCTAGTGCCTAAAGTGATACAGCAGGCGATTAGTGCTGTATAGAGAGTTACAGTGAGGAAGAAAAAAACCCATGACCAGATTTTTCATAACGGGGCATTTACTGCTGCAGTGATGTATGTGGCAATACCCTCAAACCATGACTACTAGTCCCCTCCTCCCACTGACCCACCCATCACATCAATTGATGGCCCCACTTTGGAGCATCTTGCTCTTCTTAGCTGCCTGGTGTGATAAGGAATGCTTGTGCCACCACCCCTAAGCCACCCACTAGCTCCTACCTCCCATCCACAAGTTCATTAGCAGATTTGTATACACTATATACATATATCCATCAGAAAATATCATTAGTGCATCAGTTGCGGTTGAGCGACAAAATTAAAGAAATGAGACATTAGGGTTGAGCCCCTAACACCCCCTCCACCCAGCACCATCCTCCACAGACCTACATGTGTCAGGGTGTGCCTAGAATTGTTGGGCTAACTCTCACCCCATTCTCCTTTACTGTACCATGTCAACTTTCTGGCACAAGGAATGGGTGTGAGTTAAGCCTAATGACCCCAAGGCACTCTCGGTGTGTTGATCTGTGGAGGGTGGTGTGATGTGGGCTAGTGGGGTTGGTGGGAGGTGGTGTTACAGGCTCAACCCTAACATCTCATTTCCCTACTTTTGCCACTTCAGCCCTAACTGATGCATTAACAAAGTTTTTTTTCAATTTATTTCCTTACTTTTTGAGGTAGAACAATAGTAACTTTATTTTATGGTGGGAGCGCAGGCATCCTTCCACAGATGCAGATATGTATCTAGCAGTGGAAACACAGGAGTCTCGGTCCCCTGCGCTTCCACACATTAAGTTATGAGCAGGCATAGTGAAATTGCAGCAAATAGTCATAACTGTGCCATCTAAAATAATTTTCACCCCAAATGTTCAGCATAACATTCATATTACCTCACCGCATGCACCCAGTACAGAAAATTTTCAAATCTCCATCAAAATGTAATTCTTCACATCTGTACCTTCATTCTGTGCCACAGGTGTGGAATAACATATTTGGCAGGATTTGAAAAATGACAGCTGTACTGTTCATGAGGTGATGTGAAAAAATGGCAATGTTGAAAACTGAGAGTGAAAATATGATAAACTGCCAAAGTTACATGTGTATGTAGAAAAATTAAACAACCACGCATAACTCAGGCATATTTAGGTATTTTTACACCACATTTTTAACATGGCATGTTTGGGACCCCACCTCTTGAACAGTGACACTGTTATTTCGTTACTCTGTCCCAAAAGGTGATTTTGTGCAGCAACTGCTCCATTCCGTGCCACTGCTGTGTAAACATGTTTCGGGCAGGATGTGAGAAATGGCAGCTGTACTGTTCATGAGATGGTCTGAAAAACTGGCAATGTTAAAAATTTGGAATGAAAATATTAAAATTTGCCAAAGTTACTCATGTGCATAGTGACATTTCAACAACTGCATGTAACTCAGGTGTTTTGGGGTATTTTTGCGCCAAATTATGAACATGGCCTTTTTGGGTCACAACCTCATGAACAGTGGCACTGTTGTTTCTTTAATTGGTCCCAAAACGTGATTCCACACAGTGAACACAAAATCACCTTTCAGAACAGAGTAATGAAATGACAGTGTCATTGTTCATAAGGTGAAGTCACAAGAACCCCATGTTGAAAGTTTTGGGCCAAAATTCCTAAAATGGCTGAAATATCAACATAAGTTGAAAACCCCATTGACTGCCATTATACAGCACTTACCTTGATTCTTCAGTTGGTGGTTCAGCTTTGAAGAGTGCAGACATGTCCAGCTCCACAGAAGAAGACAGGGCCCAACCTCTGGAGGTAAGTATGGGGTAAGGGGGGGCGCGGGGAGGTGGGTGCTCAGTGGGAGGGTGAGGATGGGGCAGGGGGAATGGGGAGACGATGAGGGACCATTTTCTTTCTTACAGGTTTAAACTAAATGTCGGGGGACACATTTCTTTTTTGACAGGTTTAAAAAAGCACCATTTTAGACACTGGGAGTGCATTTCCACAGTGTCCTCTGTGTACTGGAAGGGGTTTAATAAAAATGCTGACACGGGATTCGCTCACCCATCGGTAATGGAAATATACAGGCTTTTGAGGGGGACACCAACACCGGAGTGGGCATCCCAACATCAGAGACATAACAAGAATAATTTTTATTTTGGCACACTGGGAGGCTCCCAGTGTGCCACCGTAGTGGAGGTGGACATAAATGCTGACACAGAGATTGGGCACCCTGATGTTGGTGAAAAAACAGGCACAGAGGGGCAGTTCAGAGCAGGATTCTGCATCTAATATTTTGATGCAGGATTCTGCATAAAAAAAAAACATTGGGGGACTGCTTTCATTTTTTCAGGTACATTAAAAAAAGCACATTTTCAAACACTGGGGTTGGGTGTCCAAAGCTACTGGGAGGCTGAGGGGTAAAAGCTGACATGAGGATTGGGCCCCCCCGATGTTGGCACATTTCAAAAATAATGGGCTGTGGGAGGGGGTTATCCAACACATCCTGGGCACATCCCACATCATGGGCATCCTGGTGTTGGAAAATACAAAAATTTAAAAAAACCCAGGGGAGGGCAATCAGAGGGTGGGGGGCCACTAGACACCAGTGAATGAATGTTTAAAGGAGTCAGGGGTCCACTAGACACCAGGGAAAAGCAGTACAGTTATCTTTAACAATTACTTTTGCAATCTCTCTTTGACAGCCAGTCTAGCAAAAAGGGATTAAGTAAAAAAACAAACAAAAAAAAAAACAAAAGGCTTTTAGAAAAGAAGACTATGGGACAACCTGTGAGATTTTGTTTTCTCCTTGCTAAGGGAGAAAACAAGATGGTGGCAGATGAAGAGGATTTTCTTAGCGACGAGGGATTTTCAGAGATTTCAACTTCTTTTGTTAGCCCTCCATGACCAAGAATCCTTGATCAAAACTGTGCATCTATTACAAAGACTGAACTGAGCATGCTCAGAACCCAAAATTTCAAAATTTTATAACTTTGGAACAGATTAATATTTCACCAAATCCACACTAGAGTGTTCCTTAGGATAACCTCTTGCAACCCTGAAAATTTCAGGCCACAATTCCAAATGGTGTATGCACCACGCAATATCAGAAAATGACCAAAACAATTGTCCAAAAAAGCGAAAAACACATTTTTTGATGCTTCGCTGTACAAAACTTGCAAATCTGATTGAAATGCAACTTGGCAAATCGAGAGATCTACCACCTGAGACTGTGTATTCCAAATTTTGTGTAAATCTGTTGTACGGTTGCCAAGTTATTAAAGTGCAAAATGTGGGGTTTAACATTAAACTGCCTACTCAACCCTTACTAAAAGGGCACAACTGTGCCCTTATAATATCTATACATATACATATATGTGTGTGTGTATATATATATATATATATATATATATATATATGTGTGGTAGTTATACTGGTGCAGTAGCACCAGTATAGTTAGGGTTGAGTAAGCACTTTAATGTTAAACCTCAGAGTTTGCACCTAATAACTTTGCCACCATATGACGTGATTTGCCTGAAATTTTGCATGCACTTGTGGTACCATAGATCTCTGGATATACCCACACAATTTGTCCGTTTCAGTCCGAAATCTTCAGGAAGATGCAACCTGGGCCACTGATGTGCCTTTCAAAGATTTGGTGTAAAATATTAAACCATTCAAAAGTTATTAACAAAACAGATTTCCATTATAGTCAATGGGGAAAAAATATATGCATCACGAAGTTTCGCGAATGCACTTTACTTTTCACAATGGCCCTTTACTTTTGTGATTTGGCCATCTTGTTTTCAGTTAGTGAGAAAGAAAATGCCTGGCATTTAAATTTGGGACCTCCTAGGTAAGCACTGACTGCTGGGTTTTACTAGTAAGATCCTGAGGATACCACCCTATCTTTTTGGGGGTTAACCCCCAAATGCCATTTTAAATATCGGAAAGAAATACTTTAGAAAATCATAAAAAAAGGCTGAAATCTTTCTAAATGTGAAAGTTTTGTGCTACATTTTGCTAAACTTTCATGATTTAGTAAAGTATTTTTTAAAAAGAGCACATTTTACCATCCTCTGCAACAAAAACAGTTGGGTCTTTTGGGCTGAAATTTGCAGGGTGGCAAGCCCTGGTCACACAGATGTGCATTTTGGTGGTTTGGTGCCAAAACATTTAAGGAACAAAAGGTTACAGTGTTTTGAAGTTGAGAAATGTCCCATAGGATAACACTGTGTTGTCCATCATGCCTTCGTGCCTGTTATCTAAAACGCGAGATATGGAGTTTCGCTACTGGCAGCCTAAAGGTGAACTAATCTACAGAAACAAGTTTGGAAATCATAGATGACACCTGCAGTGGAATTTTTTCTACTTGCTACTCTTACAGAGATATTGGCAAAACATGTTCCAAGGGTTCCAAGGATGCCTTTTCAGTGCATTCCGGTACCTGTATCTCAGAAATTATGCAAGATACAGATTCAGTCAAATTATGTCATGTATACATTTCACTGTCATGATTATAGCAACACTTGAATTTTTTTTTGTAGCTGCTACAGTTGCCAAGATATTGGCACATTACTGTTACAAGGGTTCCTTGCCCTATAGAGCTGCTGTATGACTCCATACTTATGTGTGAGTGGAAGCGCAGTGGCCCAGAGGACCCATTCTCCCACATACGCATACCATTATGCAAAAAATGGACAATGTGAAGGGAGCATGGGGCCTGGAGGACCTGCTCTCCCACTAACACATATCACTTACATTACACTTTCTCAAAAAGAAGGGAAATTCATTGCAAAAAAACTCCATTAATGCATCAGTTAGGGTTAGTACTACAGTGACAAAAGTTTGGAAATTTTATAGTTGTAGCTTATTGCATACTATCTATCACCAGCAGAAAGAGGTAGGTGGCGTTGCCCTTAATAGATCGCTAGGTAAGACCCCACCTAGAATACTATGTCCAATTCTGGAGATTACATTCCCAGAAGGATATAAACAGAGTGGAAGCGATCTATTTATTTTAGTTGTTTAACCAGGTATAGCACACTAAGCTGAAAGCTTTTACAGGAGTGACCTGGGAGCACAAGAAGGTTAAGTGACTTGCTCAGGGTCACACAGTATGCAAGTGGAAGCTGTGGGATTCAAACCCAGGTCTGGTCTGCTGGATGTCACCAGATTTGCAGCTCAGAGCCTTAGACACTGTGCTATACTGCTTCCTGATCTGGAGGGTAACTGAAATGGTTCCAAGTCTGCAGCAAAAGCCCTATGAAGGGAGACTGAAGGACCTCAATAATCCCTTATCCTTACACAGCTTACCGCTGAACTCACCAGACTCAATCCTAACTCTACAAATCACTCCCGTCTGTACTGGAAGCTATACTCCCATTCTCATCAGATAATAGCTGCTGGAACACTCCCCGACTCATTCAGTGACCACAGTCTAATGTACTGTATCAGAATGATTTGCTACACCCCACTCTTTAACCATGTACATCTGGCATAGGCCCCTCAAGTTCCTTGACTCTGACGTTCTTATCAATGATCTCCCTCTTCTGACTGGTCCAACTTTTACTCTGCACCTGATATCGACACAGCCCTGTCCCTATTTATTGACACCTTCAAAAGGTCTTGGGACACTCATACCCCTCTTAAAAAAATGCAAGTCAAATTCAGTCACCACCCATGGATTAATCCCAACCTTATTGAGATGTTCATATGTCGAGATCTGGAATGGGCTAAATTCAAGCACTCCCTCAATGCTGCTGACCTGCAACTTTACCGGTCACTTAGAAACTCGTGCACCAAAACTGTTAGTACTGCCAAATCACTCTTTTACAAGAACAGCCTCCAGGTAAACCTTCTCTCTCCAGCCAACTTCTAGAAGGTAGAACACTCCCTTTTTGACCTATCAGCTCGGTCCCCCTCCCATTAGTGGACAGGCAAGTGATCTCCGATCCCCAGTCTATCACCTCCCTTTTCAATGACTTCTTCACCACCTGTGCCCTACACTGCCAGTCTATCTCTGTTCTCCCACCAGCTACTTCCCTCCTCCACTACTATGTTTAGCTTCCTTCCAGTTGCCCCTCAGGAAGTTTTCCATGCTGTCCTGTTCCTAAACTCATCAAAACACAGACCTGAAGGCTTTGATCTAAACCTCCTACAAATATCTGTCCCAGCCATAACCCTCCCTCTCACACCTCTTGAACCTATTCTTCTCCCTCTGCGCAGTCCCCAAAGCCTGGAAACTGGCTAAAGTTCTGCCCCCTCCACAAAGGTGGTGACCCCTCCTCCCCAGAAAATTACAGACCAATCTCCATACTCCCCTCTGTAGCAGAGTTAGGCTACACTCTCGGCTGTGACTGATGGACCACTTTTTTATCTCCTTATTTCCTAGCTACCAAAATGACTGTGAGCTACAGTTAACACTTTTCTCTTTGTGTTTCTTCTTCCCCCCTACCCTAGGTTGGCCACCTAGCGTAGCTCTTTACTGTCCCTACTAAACTTCCTACTAGTTCTCTCCTTTCATTCTTTTCCATTTCCATCCATCCTGTCCCTGGAATGGTGCAGAACACCTGGAGAAGTGTTGTGGAAAGTGCATAAGTGCATTTTGTGTACAAAAAAGCATGAAGACTATTTGAGATAACAGGAATGAATACAGTTAATGAAACCTTTTTAAAGAAAAAAGGACTCAGAAGCCATAGAAAACAATACTAATTTATGATTAATACAATTATAAGAAATCCTTTAGGTATTTTCATAAATTCACACTATAAACCTATTACTGTATAAGGTTCTATGTAAAAAAGAGCTTAGTCACTGTGGATCAGAGATATAGAAAGTCCATATCTGTGGATATATATATATACACTGTACCTTTAACTAAACCAGCAAATCCCTGACACAATCCCTCCTCCTTGGTTTTGAAACATGTTGAGACATGTAAGAGGCTCAGTCAGGTGACCCTACAAAATATATAAAAACCTTGCACAGAGTTTACTTCAGTTCAGTCTAGTAGAGTTTAGTCTTGAGAGTGAAGGAGAGAGGTGCTACTGCAGTCAGCTGTTGAATGTAGATGAGAAAGGTCTTAGGAGCTCTAGAATCCAGGACTGTATTGTATGAGAAACTACTGATGTTAAGTAGTGATTTTGTTTGTAATTTTTTTCTTTTCAATTATTATTTTTTGAACTTTTGAAAAATAAATATCACACCAAGGTGTGTTTTAAACCTGTAAATTTGCCTCGTCTGAAGTTTATTCCCTCATGCTGTGACAAACTTGGTGCTAGAAGTGGGATAGTACTGGTTGTCCAGAGAAACAAGGGTGAGACCAGTACCCAGATACCAGCCCTGGTATACAGACTTAGGGGGCAAAGAGCAGGATAGCATACCTCCAGGATCTCATGCGTGCTAAGGATCTGTTGAAGGAGAAAGGGCTTGTCAGTGTGCATACCAGAGCTCAAGTGAGGAGGACTGGAAGGGAATTACTAACTGGATTGGAGTTCAATGGAATGCGGAGGTGGAACAGTGATGGAGAGAGGTGGAGTACCCCCACCAGGTGCTGATGGAGGGTTCCCTACCAGAAGATTTCATGGCCAAAGCAGCAGAGCAGGATCCATGGGTTCTAGAGGAGGAGGACCCCCTGATGGAACCTTTGTTGCCAGCCACTTTTGAGATCCCATTGTTGCCCATTTTTCTGGGCTGCTGCTACTTGGATGATGATGAGATGAAGGCCCCAGGTAAGACTGTTTCAGGACATTTGCATACTGGGGTGAAGGCTACAAGCAACAGGAAAGACATCATGGTGGTTGAATGGACTTTCCCATGTTTTAAACCCCCTGTGATATGGTATGAAATGTATGAAAAATGTAATGTTTAAAATGAACATAGCATTAAGACTGGTGTGGAGTACAGTCAGCTGAGAGTACCAGAACGGTGTAAGGGTTGAAAGGAAACCCCTGGTGTGTTACAAATAAGGGTTGAAAGGAAAATCCTGATATGTTAAAAATAAGGGTTGAAAGGAAACCCCAAAGGTTTTGGAGTTAGGAACTGGCTGGTTGATGTTTGGCATGAAAAGGTTCCATGTCTACCAGAAAATATATGAAAGAGAAATGGATAAATGAAATGTATGAAACAATGCCAAATGATGGGTATGGAGGGCGCTCGAAGTCAGCATAAAACAGCTGTGTATTACTTCCTCTTTTAATGTATTGATGAAGGTATGATAGTGGTGCACAGGGCTAAAATGATGCCAAGTGATGGGTATGGAGGAAGCTCAAAGTCAGCATAAAACTGCTGTGTATTACTTCCTTTTTATGTTTGTTGCACGCATGTGCAAGAAACATAGTGCCATCATCCGAGTTTTGAGAAGGTGTGTCAGCCCTCTTCCAATTCAGTCAGTGTGCTTGCAGACAGGCCCTAGTTCTCAATGCCTGCTGGAGCTGTCTATGACAGCTCCAAAATGCAGTGGCATACAGTTGAAAGGGGGAGCTACACTCAGTGAGCAGCACAAGATATCGCCTGCTCATGCGCCTACCCACTACACACACACACACACACACACACACGCCAGCGTGTTGCCCCCACACACACACTGTATCAGTCAAGGGGTGCCCAATTCCCCGGCTGTGCTGCACCCCAAAACATGGGTCCATATGCCATGCTGAGTGCCTCACCCCAGTGTGGCTACACATTGTATAGCCGACGGGTGCCCAATCCCCCGGTCGGCTCCACTGTCTCTCCCCCAGCAGGTGCCACGCTGGGAGCCCACCCCAGCATGGCAACAAATGCTAATGGCCAATGGGGTGCCCAACCTCTCGTCGGCTCCATGCCCCACCAACCAGTTGTCCTTCTGCCATGCTGGGAGCCCACCCCAGCGCGGGTGCAATGTCCTACGTCGTAATAATAAAAACCTGAAAACAAAACGGTCCGCTGCAGTGTCTGCACCCACCCGCACTCCACCACTGCCCACCCTGCCTCCCCACCACATTACTTCTTCTGACCTCGCACAACGATCTTCGTGGACCGGAACATGTCTGCACTCTTCAAAGCCGACCGAACTGAGGAAATGTTGGTAAGCTGTATAATGTATAATGATAGGTTTTTCAACTTTTTGCATATCTCAGGCATTTTGGGAATTTGGGCCACATTTTCAACTTGGGTTTTCGGACCTCCTCATGAATTATTGCACTGTCATGGCATTATTAGGGGCCGAAAGGGATTTTGCAGTCACTGTGCGAAATCACCTTTCAGGACTGAGTAACAAAACGACACTGCAACTGTTCATAAGGTGGGCTCTCAAAAACCTATATTTAAAGTACAGTGAAAAATTCCTAAAAATGACTGTTCCTAACGATGCATTGTGCAGTTCCTATGCACGCTCGTAAGTTCACAAATTTTCAATATTTTCACTCCAGATTTTCAACATTGCCATTTTACCACACCTCCTTATGAGCAGTACAGCTGTCATTTTTCACATCTTGCCCAAAACGTGTTTCCGCCCATGTAGTGCACAATGGCACAGTCGGTGTGAGAAATAAATGTTTGGGACAGGTTAAGAAAATCACAGTGACACTGTTCATGAGCAGAGGTCTTAAAATGGCTATGTTGAAAATTTGGTGCCAAAGTCCATAAAATGACTGTATTACGAGTCTGCATTGCGCAGTTCCATGCACCCTCGTAAGTTCATGACTTTGTAGTATTTTCAGTCAGATTTTCAACAGTTGCATTTTTCCACACTTCATTATGAACAGTACAGCATCATTTTTTACAACATGGCTGAAATGTGTTTCACACTTTCAAGCGCGAAGAGATCGCGATAATTGTGAGAAACATTGTTAGACAGATAAAAATCACAGTGACATGTTCACAGGCAAAACCCAAAGCCCATCATGTTAAAATTTGGTGCCAAAAAGTCATAATGAATGTCTGAGAGTCTGCATTAGCAGTTTCCATGCAACATAAGTTCATGCTTTGTATATTTTCTGGTCAGATTCAACCGATTTTCTCCCATATTATGAACAGTACACCGCTGTCACGTTACAACATGGCTGAAATGTGTTTTCACACACTCAGCGCAGAGATCGCAAATCGCTGTGGGGAAATCATTGTTCGGGACAGATAAAGAAAATCACAGTGACACTGTTCATGATCAGAGGGCCCAAAATGCCTGAGTTGACAATCTGCTGTAAAAATGCCCACACTAATTACATTATGGGTGTGCATTGCACAGTTTCTATGCACGCTTGTGACTTCACCAGTTTTTTTAATATTTTTACTGCAGATTTGCAACATTGCCATTTTTCCCACCTCCCCATGAACAGTACAGCTGTCATTTTTCACATCCTGTTCGGAATGTGTTTTTGTACCTGTGGTGCTAAATGCTGTAGTCGCTGTGCATAAGCAGCTTTCGACTAACAAACTGATATTGCCACTGTTCATGAGGTGGGGATCTAAAAAAAAACATGTTGAAAATTTGGAGTGAAAATACCAATGAATGCCTGAGGTGTTAGGGTTTCCAACCATAACGCCCAACCCTGTAGAGAATGACAGGCATCAGGGGTGTGACTTGGGATTCTTGCCTGTAATGCTCATACCGTTCCACACCCTGCAGCCAGTGAGAGGCATCAAGGTATGCCTTGGACTCTTCGGCCCCAAAGTTCACCCCATTCTCCTATACCACACCCATCTCACCGTACTTCCTGATGGAATGGGGTGCGCATAAGGGCCAAAGACCCCAAGGCACACCGTGACACTTGTCAGTGTCTGCAGGGTAGGGTGTGGTGAAATGGCGTGGCCGTTATGCCTGACAACCCAAAGGCAAACCCAATGCCTGTCACTCTCTGCAGGGTGGTGGTGGGGTTGTTTTCAGTTTAATACTTCACTGCCATTCCTATTATGCAGCTCTGTAACTTCTGCACTACCAATGCCAATGCCAGCAAGCAAACATTCGGCATTGACAAATGCTTGTTTAATGTAATGATGAAGGTATGATAGTGGTGCACAGGGCAAAAATGATGCCAACTGATGGATTCTGAGATGATGTTAAGTGATGGGTGCTGAAACAATGCCTATTGATGGGTACCTGATATTATAAATAAAGCATCTGAGTTGTAGTAACCAGAGTGAAATAGTTAGGGGATAAAAAGTTACAATAGATTGAAGTCCTCTGAGAACATAGACAGGTACTGTGCTGAACTCTATGACTGCCCCAGAGTAATGTTGTTAAAGTATTGTCAAATTGCAGTAACTGGGTATGGTAGACAATACTAAAAATAGTTGAATTAAGGGACCCTGGGGTGAAGTTCTCATAGTGGGTGAGAGAAAGTTTCAACCAACCCCCTTTCTACTGTTTTGGTAGAATATTTATGACTGAGAGGGGGTTCTTGAAAAAACAGTAAAGTTTTGAGAACTGTTTTTTTTCTTAAGAAGGGAAGCATGTGGCAGAGTTAGGCTACGCCCTTGGCTGTGACTGATGGACCACTTTTCTATTTCCTTATTTCCTAGCTACCAAAATGTCTGTGCACAACAGTTAACACTTTTCTTGCCTTCTTCTTTCCCTTTACCCTGGTTGGCTACCCAAGTAGCTCTTTACTATCCCTACTAAACTTCCTACTAGTTATCTCTTTTCATTCATTTTCCATTTCCATTCGTCCAGTCCCTCGAATGGTGCCAAACACCCAGAGAGGTGTTGTGTAAAGTGCACAAGTGCATTTTGTGTACACAAAAGCATGAAGGCTATTTGAGATAGCAGGAATGAATACAGTTAATAAAACCTTTTTAAAGAAAAAAGGACTCAGAAGCCATAGAAAACAATACTAATTTCATGATTAATACAGTTATAAGAAATCCTTAAAGCATTTTCATAAATTCATACTATAAACCTATTACTGTATAAGGTTCTATGTAAAAAAGAGCTTAGTCACTGTGGATCAGAGATACAGAAAATCCTTCAGTATCTGTGGATATATACACTGCACCTTTAACTAAACCTACAAATCCCCTGACACAATCCCTTCCCCCTTGGTTTTAAAACATGTCCAGACATGTAAGGGCTCAGTCAGGTGACCCTACCAAAAGATATAAAACCTTTGCAGAGTTTACATCAGGTCAGTCTAGTAGAGTTTAGTCTTGAGAGTGAAGGAGAGAGGTGCTACTGCAGACAAGCTGTTGAATGTAGATGAGAAGGGTCTTAGGAGCTCTAGAATCCAGGACTGTATTGTATGAGAAACTACTGATGATAAGTAGTGATTTTCTTTGCAATTTGTTTTTCATTTATTATTTTTCAAACTTTTGAAAAATAAATATCACACCAAGGTGTGTTTTAAACCTGTAAATTTGCCTTGTCTGAAGTTTTTCCCTGACATTGTGACAAACTCCTTAGTGAAATTCCAGGAATACCTTATACCTCCAGGCTGTCAACCTTCCTTAACTTGTCTTCTTCCTCTCCCCTGCCAGTCAGGCTTCAGAAAGGAACATGTCACCATCTCCTCTGTACTTTGAGTGACAGGCTCCATCCTCGGAGGGAAAAGGTCACATTACTGCAGACATTTTCATTGACCTGGTCAAAGCATTTGTCTTGGTGTTCCACCTCCTCCTCCTCCTAAACAAACTGTCCTCTGTTAAGGCCTCTCCACCACCTCTGTGTACTGGTTCTGCTCCTACCTGACAGGTTGTCAACAGATCATGCAAGTCAGAGGCAAACAGTCCACCCTCCACCCCCCATTCCCTATTCTGGCTGGCATGCCCCAAGGCTTCATACTGGGACCAATATTATTCCTCTTTATTTCTAAATGACCTCCCCTCAGGCTGCGCATTCTTTCACATTTACACACCAATGGCACAATTATTTATACATCAGGCCTCACAATGGAGGCACTTGAAGTACCTCTCCTACAAGATTTCCTAACCATGCTTCAATGGCTCCAAAATAACCAACTCAAAATCAACACACACAAAAAAAAAACAGTGTACATGACTTTTGGCACCAGCCAGAAGCTAGCCAGGCTATCACTCTCCCTTATCTTCAATACCCTTGATGGTACCCAACTTGCATTCCAGCCCTAAAGTATTTAAGAGGCTAGCTGGACAGCAAATTGGATTTTTAGGCACATATCGATGTCCTATACTCCAAACTCCACCCAAAACACGGAGCTGTCTACTCCAAATTAATCCTTCCCATTTTTGACTACACTGACGTGGTCTACAGCTTGGTCTCCTCCTCCTCACTCACCAGAATGGATACCCTCTGCAGTGCTTTCTGCCACTTTGCCTCAAACATGCCTCCATGAACTCACCACTGCTCACTGTACTCCTCCCTGTGCCTGCTTCCTCTCCCCTTACATTGCCAGTACACTGCTCCATTTTTGTCACTAAATACTGAAATTGCACTTTACCCTCCTACCTGTCCTCCCTTCTATCCCCTCTAGCTGCTGCAGCCTATGCCCTATGCACCTGAGACTCTTGCACCCTCTAAATCCCTCTCCCTCACTCTAGTTCTGGCCAAGCTGCTTTTGCATACAGGTTCCCTGCTTTCTGGAAAGCTTCCCTCTTCCCTTTGGCTTACCCCCTCCATACTCTCCCTGAAACATCAACTAAAGCTCTCTACATCACTGACGTGTGTTTGTAATTCTACTTCTGAAACAGCTTAACAGACTCATGACTTCCTCCCATAATTGTCTGTTGAAACTTTACGAACTCTGGCTATTTTGTTAGCAACCCTTGCATTGTTAATGTTTTTGAACTGTTCCACAGTCTCTGTATTCCTGTTTGTAAAGTGTCCCAACTCTGTACCCCCTCCCCCTGGTTGCACGTGGAAATGAGCCTCAGTTCAGAGTGCCTATCCCAGTTACCAAAATTTGAAATAAATAAATAAATAAAAATGTACACCCTGACAGAGGAGGGAGGGGAGACATGACACAGAATATTAAATACCCCAGGAGGGTAAATAAGGTACATGAGGATGTGATGTGATAAACCCTCTAATATTATTATTGTATAATATTTGTATTATAAACAAATGTGAATGTCTGCTAGATACAAACAGACTAGCTGCTTCAGTGAGTGACCTTTGACCCAAAACAACAGGATGTTATGAACAGACCAGGAACCTAATTAAAAAAGCCTTCCTTCCAGAAGGACATTTTATTACCCTTTATAACCTGCTCATGCTTCTGAAGTTGGTTCCCATATATGCATTTATGATGTAGCAGGAAGGGAAGTAATTTGGCTGGTTCCTCTTGTTTTCTCACATAGCCAAGAATTAGTGACATGAGTGTGGGATTGTGAAGCATCAAAAAGAAAATGTTTGATCAAAGGCTGTCATATTTGGGAAATAGCTAGTGCTGATTTTCACATGATTAATAGACATCCTTGTAGATAACCATGTTAAAAAAATTGAATATATGGGAGGATCTAACTGTGACCTTAGAAAAGGGTTGGGGAGATGGTGTTTGAAATGAAACCTGCTTCTGGGGAATATGTAGCATATTATTCTGGGCTCAGAGAGAGAGAGACACACAGTTCTCTGGACTTAACAGCACTTGACAACAACTAGATAGGAAAGAATTTAAGTAATTGTGGTAGGAGTTGTGTTCTGTAACTTCCATTTTCTTTTATTGTGACTGTAAGTTCATGGTATAATTGTTCTGTATTTTATTTCACATGTTTTACAATTTTTAGTAAACTACCTTTTCTTTAAAAACTGCCTGTGCTCTTTTCTGTTATTTTACATGTGATTGCTGAACCTGTGTTTAAGACTGACAGCTGATAGGGCTTGAATGGTGTTACTAAGCTTACTTAAAGGTAAGAATATACATAGGTTTCATATAGAGTTGCAAGGGTACTTTTGGAAACCTGGCTTGGTGCTCATGGGTGAAGGATTGTATTGCATTCCGAAGAGGGTACATATCTGAGCCTGTAATTGGGTATGCTAGCAGAAGGTTCACATTGACCTCCAGGACTCAAGACTATTAGGTGATTTGGACCCAAAACAGACAGGAGGGTTACCCAGTCTGTTACCTGAGGAGGGAGTGGCTGAAGGAAAAAATAGTCAAGCCTATAACTGGTTTGGGGGAGGTTCAAGAAAAAGGTGTACTCCCTGCTCGTGGGATGTAGAGTTCATGAAGGATCTACAGTGTCTCTGTACTGCGGTGTGTTAAATGGATGCTGTGCAATGGCTATCCATTCTATCTTGCACTACCAACACCAGTGCCTCCATAAGCAGGTGTTATGGTGAGAGGACACTTTTGGTTCCTAAGTGGGTAGAAGGAGTCACCCAACAAGGAGAGGCAGGAGTCATACACAGAGGTCTGATGAAGTAACAGATTTTATTGTACAAGGGAAGGAAAGAGTGACACAGTCACAGGGGAATAAAATAACACTAACAATATAACATAAATCTTCAGAATATTCTATGCAAATGGCGAATGTGCATAAATAACCTATACAGCAAACTAAGAGGTGCACCTCGGCCTAGGGTGCAGAGTACTCTGACCTGAAAATAATTATTAATCACTGGAAAAGAAGACTCTACATGACAATATTGTACTGTACAGAACAACAATGAGAACAACTCAATGGAATCTGAGTACTCTAGAGTCCTTTGTTGGCAAAAGAAGACTACTTCAGGGACTCCAGATGAAGAGGAAGATGGTAGGGAAGAAAGGGGAAAGGGAAACCTTGGTTGCTGACTGAACTGGCATGACAAAAGAGGTTTTCATGAGACCACTGGGACTTATGAGAGGTTTTGCAAACAGACCATGCGTTCATTGACTAAACCCCCTCTCCTGTGCTGCCTGGACATGGGAATGCAACAGAAATAATACAACAGGAAATCTGCACAAACCCTCCAATGAGCTGCCAGGATGAGACAGATGCTCAAGAAAGGATCTATCCTGAGCCCTCCACTGGGTTGCTGGGATGAACCAGGTGCAGATGAAGGAATCTGGCCTGAGTCTTCCACTGGGCTGCCAGGACAAACCACATGCAGAAGAAGGAATCTGGCCTGAGCTCTCCAATGTACTACTGGGATGAGACAGATGCTGATGCATTGGCACAAGCCCCAAATGGGTTGCTAGGATGGAAGAAATGGAAGAGATGAGATGACTCAATACAGACAGGCAACCAAGATTAAGCAGGTGTTCGGGTACAGATTCACACTGGAAGTCTCTGTAAGTCAACTCGGAATGATGACCTCTGGGCACCAATACCAGGCGGAACTTAAAGGAAAGAAGAATAACAAACAGAGTGTCATGTCTTTGGAGGAGGCTGCAAAGGACCTGTGAAGAAAAGAAAAATAACAAGCAGGATGCTGAATGCTTGAGCGGAGGGAACAGCCCATGACTATTGAGCCCATATGGCTCCTAGATTTACTGGATGTCCTAACAGAGTGAGGATGAAGATGAAGCAAACAGCGGTGGGGCCTTTCCTAACTACCAGTTACTAGCAAGGGTCCCAAAGAGGTGCAGAGCTTGGATGCAAAGTTCTCACCGGAAGGATGCACTCGAAAAGATCAGCAGCTCAATGGCATGTGGATTCATGGAGCTTGAAGATGAATATGCTGGATGACTCTCTAGGCTGGCTGGAGACTGATTCAGTATAATATAAAATACAGTTCAATGCCACAGGTACACAGAAGTGGATTTCACTATGAGAATGCAAAAGTCTCAGTTCAGGAGCAAATGCCAGGGCAACTGCCAGTTGTAGGGCAAATCCACAGTTTGGGGCAAATTGCCAGTTGTAAGGCACAAAACACCAGTCTGAGGTGATTACTAGTTGGAGTTGTTTCCCTTTTTCTGGGGTCCCATGCCTCGCTTCGGGGTCTCTACTGCAGATGTTCCCTGCTTCCACCTTGTCCACCACTATGGGATAGCCCCACTCTGCTAGAATGGTGAAGGAGTTGTGAAGTGAAATCACAGGTGGGATGAGCCTCTGCCCAACCTCCCTCACTCTCCCTAGCTCAAAGTAGTCCAACTGCCCATCCTACTTGTAGCCTTCTGAAACAACGGGTGCTCTAGTGGTCCCTGGATTGCAGGAGGTTTTCAAATCCTAGCTAACCTCAGCCCAGAGATGAGCAACCTCACACCTCAACCCAGAGGGTGCCTGCATATAAGGAAGCATCACAGCCTCCTGGAATGTCTCCCAGAAGACTGCTGCCCCACAGCCACTGCATTGCACCACTCCCATCATGTCTGAACTTTGCCTTCGTTAATTAGCTCTTTAATCACCCAAGCAAACCAAAAGTTTTATTTTTTCCCTCTCTTTACTATCCTTCCTCTGTGTCTCTGTTA
The DNA here is from genome assembly GCA_016271365.2 of Neoceratodus forsteri. Classification (NCBI taxonomy): domain Eukaryota; kingdom Metazoa; phylum Chordata; order Ceratodontiformes; family Ceratodontidae; genus Neoceratodus; species Neoceratodus forsteri. The sequence goes on along the minus strand of CM057451.1, from coordinate 806,524,481 downwards.
CAGTCACATTAATTAGCCCACGCACTCTGAGCACACAAGAAGCTAATCCCAATTAAGTACCTATTAATGTGAATGTGTCCTGAGTGAACGAGGACAGAGGAGGGTGGATTGGTCCTCCGGTTGGTGTTCCTGGGAAACAATCACGAATAGCAACACACATACCCCAGCACACTCACTGTATAGGAAACCACAATCGTGGTCAACTGAACCCACAACAAAGTTCCCTTTAAACTCTTTGCCTCCTGCAAGCCTGCTTCAACCCCTCCTCCAAACAGGTGCCTCCTTCACAGGTTGTAACTGTTCTTGCCCTAGCAACAAGATATTGCCAAATGGTCTGCTAACTACAGCAGTTTACTTCCCTTTCCTGGCTGCTAAGAATTACAGAACAGAAACCAAAACAGAACACAAAAACCCTAATCCAAAGCTCTTCTGTGTATTTACTACAAACCCTGCAAGTTTGAAATGAAATAAAATAAATTACCTCTGCTGTGTAGTCCTTTTCAGCTATGGTCAGGTATTATATCACAGTGACAAGTCCCTAACAAACTATCCACCACACTTACCCAGAACAAAGGGTTTCTGTCCAACAGGCTCTTAGTCGATGAAAAAACTAAAGCAATGCTACTTGGGTCCAAACCTTACCTTGCTAATATCACCAAATCAGATTCCTCCTTACAGTTCTTAAACTCAAGGTTGGAAGACTAGGTTTGTGGCCAGGCACTAGCTCACCTGAGCCCTTTTCTCTAGGTTGCTTGAAAGGACAGAGCAAAGAACCTTACTAACAGCAACAATAAGATTAAGGCTGCCTTTTGGCTGGGCAGGTTTATTGTGTGTTGTTATTTTTATTTTGTACTCACAGAGATTGTTACTGTTTATTGCTAACATTTTATTGCTTTATTTGTCACTGATTCAAATTGTTATTGCTGGGTATACCTTCTGCTGCATTATTACAGGGTGTACCTACAGGTGTGTGATTACTGATTACTGCTGTCATCTTCTGATTCAAATTGTCTTTTGCAAGGTATATCTTCTATTACTGTTTTATTTTTCTCTGTAGCAAAGTGTTTCTTACAGGGTATATCTTCTGTGAAATTATTACAGGTGGCGCTTTACAGGTTTCACAGTTTTATCTGTGATTTTAACTGTCATTAGGATTAGGGCTATTACATTTGTTGCTGGCTGATTGTTTCTGATCTTACCTTCTTGTTTCTTTCATCTGTGGTTCTTCTTTTTCAGCAGGGGAAGGGTCCAGCCACCAACCCCCATTCCCAACCACCCCACACTACACTCATTTTATAGGGTAGCACAGTCGTGACATTTCCTGTGGCAAAGCAGGAAGGGGTGGATCAGAGGGGTTTCCACACAGTGACCTCATTTACAGGAGCACTAGCAATTCAACGTGTTATAACAAGTTATACAAAAACAAACAAAACACAAAATCAAACTTTTGTTTTCATTTCTTCCTTCAAATTACTCTGACCAGGTTATAAACCCAGCAACTTACCTGGAATGGACATCATTAACTGCAAGTACTGTGGAACATTTTCAGAAGAGTAGTTTTATAATTTAGACACTGTCCTAGATGTCATATTGAGATCTATGGCCTGGCAGATAGGATGTCTGCATATTCAAGAGGAAATATAAGACCATCAACCCAACAGAAGCACTGACTGTGAGGTAGTTGTCCGAGGCAGGTGGTTAGAGGGTGCTGGTGTTCACCACCGTGTTTCCATCACCCTATAAACCATAAATTCATGTCAGGTCTGCTCTATCTCAAACAAAGGGCAGGAGGACACCAGAGGCACAGAGCTAGTACAACAAACCCACCCATAACAGGAACCAAACAAAAAGCAAAAGGAAATCAAAAACTTTTGATCATAGGAGACTCCATGATTCAGGGAGTTGATATGTATCTCCAGTCAGGTAATGGTTAGATGTCTCCCAGGTACATCAGCATGGAGAGACACTGACCGCATTACTAAATTGTTCAGGAAGCAGGACAAAACATTGATGTCCTGGTACACATAGGATAACGATCTCACCAGCCGGTCAGTTGTGGAGACAAGGAACACCTGACCAGGCTGGGTGTCAAACTATCATCCCTTTCACCTAGCATCTTCTTCTAAGATCCTGGCAGTCTGGGAGAGGGGGACAGGGCAGAAGGTCAGAGAAGGGAGATAGGAGAGCTAAACATGTGACTCAAGGGCTGGTGCCAGGAAAAAGGACACAAATTTGTAGGGAACTGGCAACAGTTTTGGGAGTGAAAATTCTTTAAATTTGAAGGACTGCATCTGACTAAAGAGGGAGTCAGTGGATTGGGGCAGAAGTTTGATGTCTTTGCAGAATATTTAAACTAGCAAATGGGGAGAGGGGTACAGCACCCGATACGTCGAATGGGAAGAACAACCCTCCCCCCTCAGCTAGTGGTCAAACAGGAGTTCAGCATGTTTATATGTTTATAGTTCATTTGCATCACCAGGTAAAGAAAAAGGCCCAGCTCCCCATACGATGCACAGGGGAAACGCCAGACCTCGCCCAACAACTAACACACCGAAATTTGACCAATGGAAAATCATGTACACAAATGCTCGCAGTCTGGGAAACAAGATCCCAGACTTGCAGGCAATAATGACAGAGGCTAAACTGGATATAGTAGCCATTAGTGAGACATGGTTTACCAGTAACCACACTTGGGAGACTTCAGTAACTGGCTATGTACTGTTCAGAAGAGACTGAGGTGCAAAAGGGGGGTGGAGTGGCCCCTTATGTCAATGAAAATATCAAAGCTACAGAAATTCAGAATACACATAAGGAGCCAGAAGAACCGTGGGTCACCCTGAAAACAGGAAATGGGACAGCCGTGCAAACTGGGGTTGTGTACAGGCCTCCAGACCAGGGGGAGGACATAGACATGTTACTGTTAGAAGATATACAAAATGTGACAGCTAAAGGGGAGGTTCTGATAATGGGAGATTTCAACATGCCAAATACAGATTGGTCAATACCAGCAGGGACATCTGCCAGAACTAGACACATGGTGGATTCCCTGCAGGGGGAGGGCCTCAAACAACTGGTACAACAACCCACAAGAAAAAGGGCTATCCTAGATCTAGTACTGACTAACGGGGAAATGATCACAGATCTCCAGGTAGAAGGTCACCTGGGTGCCAGTGACCATCACATGGTATGGTTCGATTTCGCCACTAGAACAAAATCATCCCATTCAAAGGCAAAAATATGGGACTTCAGAGGAGCTGACTTTGATAAGATGGCCAACAGAGTTAAACTAGCCCAGGCAAAAGAAATACTGGTGAGGGGGTTAGGCCAAGTGGGCAAGCATTAAAGATGCAATAATTGAAGCAACATTCCATTGTGTTAGTGAGAAAAGGAAGTGCAAAAGCAGAAGGAAACCACTTTGGTTCTCAAACACAGTAGAAGAAAGGTCAGAGCCAAAGGCTGGCCTTCAGGAACTATAAGGGAATGCAGCAGGATGAAGATAGGGAGGCATACCAAACTTCACTAAGGAAAGCAGGGAAGGCAGCAAGGCAGGCAACGGCCCAAATAGAGGAAACACTAGCACAAACAGTAAAAGAAGGTGGCAAGACTTTCTATAGATACATTAGTGAAAGGAGAAAGTCCAGAGGGGATATTGCTAAGATCAAAGGGGATAAGTGTGTGTGTGAGGAGGAGGACCATGTAAAAGCATCTATCCTAAATAGATACTTCTGCACAGTACTTATTGAAGAGAAGGTAGAGCAGGACCCACAGCTCTGCACCATGGACACGGTGGGGGGGGGAGGGAGGTGTGCACTGGTCCCTTCACAAAAGAAAGGGTCCTACAAGAGCTCGATAAGCTCAGGGTGGACAAGGCAATGGAACCTGATGGCGTACATCCCGGGGTACTAAAGGAGCTAGGGGTGGAACTATCAGAGCCATTATCAGAACTGTTTAGTGAGTTTCTGAGCACAAGAGAGGTCCCAGAAGACTGGAGAAGGGCTCATGTGATCCCGCTCCACAAGAGTGGTAGCAGGGAAGAGGCAGGAAACTACAGACCAGTCAGTCTTACCTCAGTAGTGGGCAAGATTATGGAGACACTCCTTAAGGAAAGGATAGTGCAACACCTGGAATCCATAGGGGCACAGGATCCAAGACAGCATGGGTTTACAAAAGGAAGGTCCTGTCAAACTAATCTCATAGATTTCTTTGACTGGGTAACCAGAGTGGTGGACCAAGGGGGAGCAGTTGATGTTGCCTACCTTGACTTCAGCAAAGTTTTTGATACTGTTCCACATAGAAGATTGATTAATAAGCTGGGTAGGCTGGGGGGGGGTCAGACGTTGGTCTACTGGGTGGCAAACTGGTTGATGGGCAGAAAACAGAGAGTGGTGGTAAATGGTATACAGTCAGAAGATATGCAAGTCACAAGTGGGGTACCTTAGGGATCAGTCCTGGGGTCAGTCCTCTTCAATATCTTCATCAGTGACAAACATTGCAGATAGACTGGAGGGTAAGGTTTGTCTGTTTACAGATGACACTAAGATCTGCAACAGAGTAGATGATCCAGATGGAGTGGGCAAAATGAGAAAAATAGAAACATAGAAACATAGAATGTGATGGCAGATAAGGACCACTAGCCCACCTAGTCTGCCCATCTGGATCTGGATAAACTAGCAAAATGGTCGAAGAGTGGCAACTGGGGTTTAACACAAAGAAGTGCAAGATCATGCAAATAGGGAAGAGAAACCCTGAGGCCACCTATAGGCTAGGAGCGGAGTTGATGGCAGTCACAAGGGAAGAAAGAGACTTGGGTGTCATCATCACCGATGACCTTGAAATCATCCAAGCAGACCTCTAAGCAGTAAGTAAGGCTAGAGGGATGCTGGGGTATTAGTAGGGGTATCACAAGTCAGAAGAGGAAGGTAATAATCCCTCTTACAAGACACTGGTTAGGCTCCCATCTGGAGTACTCATGCAGTACTGGAGGCCACATCTTCACAAGGACATTAACCAAACTGAGGCAGTCCAGAGAAGGCAATCAAATGGTGCAGGGACTGCATCAGAAAACATATGAGGACAGATTAACTGAGCTTAATATGTATACCCTAGAGCAAAGGAGGGAGAGAGGTGATATGACTGAAACATTCAAACACCTTAAGGGCATTAACAATGTGAAAGAGTCTGACATGTTTCAATATAAGAAACATAGCAGGACAAGAGGACACAGCATAAGATTAGAGGGAGGCCGATTAAGGGGTAATGTGAGGAAGTTCTTTTTCACAGAAAGGGTGGTGGATGCATGGAACGGTCCCACTCAGAAAGTGGTGGATATGAATACAGTGCAGGGCTTCAAACAGGTGTGGGATAGGCATAAGGGAGCACATAGATGAGTATGAATAGATAGGCCAATGATAGAGCAAAGGCCTATGGCACATTCATAAGGTAGAAAAAGAAATGGGCAGACTGGATGGGCCTTGCGGTCCTTATCTTCTGTCATTTTCTATGTTTCTATGTTTCACCCTGCAGAATGTTCCTGCTTTAAATACCTGGGTGTTGCCAAGTAGACCTTCCCTTATGTTCACAGAGCACTATAAACAACACAGTGCTAAGGGTCAACAAGAAACTAGGGGTAGGCTTTAGACTCAAACACTACCTGACCATTGAGGTGCACCGAGCCATTGCCCAAGGCAACGTTCTCCCCGTAATATATTACTGTTCCCCTATTTACTCACATGTTTCCTCCTCTCTGTGCACCAGACATACCACTATCTATAACAGAATCTGTAAGTTTGCGCTCCTGTCACCCTACTCCACACATCACTGCACCTTATACCAGTCACTAGGGTGACTCCCACTACAAGGGCGATATGACTATACCTTTGGCTGCATCATTGATAATGCCATTAGAGGCAGTGACTGTCATCATACTCATCCCTATTTAAACACAGAGTTGCACCCAGGTGTTTCCGGGAATCCTTGGTCTACCCGTTGGAAGTCCCCAGGATCTCCACCGTTCTGGGAAGTAAAGCCCTGTCCTTTGCGGCCCCTACACTGTGGAATAAACTCCCTGCTTCACTGCACTCACTGGATTCGCACCTTATCTTTAAAACTCATCCCAAAGCCTGGCTGCACACTGAAGCCAAATGTTCCTGCGTATCCGGGAACTTAACAATACTACTCCTCACCTTTACCATTGAGCTCCACCCTTTTTTCCCCCAGGTAGAGTGCGACATTTGACTGTTCGCACCTTACCCTCTTCCCTTTTGCACTTGCTCCTTACTTGTTATTGCATTACACTTGTTTTTTATTGTAACTGCATTCCCTGACCTTATGATACATTTATTTCATTTTCATAGAAACATAGGAAGTGACAGCAGATGGGGACCAAAAGTCCATCTAGTCTTCCCTGAGCACCCCCCCCCTTAGAATTTCTTAGAGACAATCCCTTTATTCCTATCCCAAGCAGATTTGAATTGCCCTACTGTTTTGGAGTCAATGACTTCTGCAGGTAGGCTATTCCATGGAGCTACCACCCTTTCCATAAAGAAGAACTTATGCATGTTACCCCGGAATCTCCCTCCACTTAATTTCATTTCATGACCTCTTGTCCTTGTGGAGCTATTGGTCAGAAAAAGTTCCTGGGTAGGGGCCCTGTTTATGCCATTCAGGAACCTGAATGTCTCAATCATGTCACCCCTATCTATGCGCTGCTCCAGTGAGTACATGTTGATGTGTTATAATGTATAGGGAGCCCTTATTATTAACTGAAATCAAGCAGATTACAATCTTGTTATGCCATCGTTATGACATCACTCTATTGTTAACCCTTCCTGAGCATGTCATATCAATGGTATAATAAAATGGAATTCTCACATCAATCAATGTTCTAATAAAATGGAATGCTCACAATCAATCAATGTTCTGTAAAGTAATTCAGTCTGGGGGTTACACAATCTTGGTAGCCATACATTATAAAAATATTATGCATGGTCTTTGGTGAACAACCACACTGAAAAATTTTTGAGGTTGTTATGACATCGAAAACATCTCGAAGTTGTGCTCTAGAGGTTTTCAGTGATGTCATGGCAACCAGGGTTGTCAGAACCCTCTGAAGTTCTGGGTTCTAGTTCTAGTCTAGAACTTTTGAAAATGTTCTAGGGTTCTACTCTTTTTTAGAACTTTTTAGAACTCGAACCCTATTTTTTAATTGTGCTGCCAGTAATGAAGATAGTAATGAAATACACATAAAGGAAAACTGTTTAATACAAGGGGGAGATAAATGATCATGTGTGATGTTGACAGGAATACAACTAGGTTTATCTATGGTTTCTTCTGTTTGCTAAAGCTAGCAACTTAAAATGTAACAGGCCCACCCACCCACCCATATGTTAAAGTTTTCCTGCTGCAGCTGCATCATAGTTCCTTAGTGAAAGAAAGAGGCACATTATCCATTTATGTACTCAGTTATATATACTCATTGTCATGAATTATTAGAAAAATAACTGATATTACCTAATTTCTGTTATTTGCTGCTTTGTGTTTTAAATGAGTGAAATCAAAACTTGCTATATTTAAAACAAAGCTTTAAAACAAAACAAGCCAAGGCATCGCAGTCAGCACATGGAACTGTTGCAAACATATTAGGTCATAACGTAGTCAGTCAAGACACTTGAATAAAAAAAATATGCCAGTCATTGTTGCTGGCAAAAATGCATGCAATTTTCTAAGATAATGCATACATATACCAACATTCTTGTTGGCAAATTGAAGTAATACATACAACTTTCTAAGATGATGTATTTTTCAGTTGATACGTCAATAAAATCTGTATTTCAGTCACATAAATAAAAAGTGGTTTCCTCACCACATACTAACTTCAGGAACATTTAATGTAGCTGCAGCTGTTGGTGTGTGATGTTTATGACAGTGTCTGTCAACCCCATTATGTATCAAATTATCACTACCTGTAAAGCAAAACACTTTATGATAGGTCACATTATGTGAAAACTGCTGATGCAGATTTTCTTTATTTCTGATTCTTTATTCTTTTTTTAAATGGGACAGGACACTTGTGCTAGGTGGCAGCAGTTTGCAATGTATTTAATAAGAATAATATATATATATATATATATATATATATATAGTAGGGTCCAAAGTGAGAATCGTGTGCCTCCCATAGCATCGGTCTGTCATCATCTTTTCCTCACCATCCCCAGCCAATCATGAATCTATAAATGAAAGGACTAAACAACATCCACTTTCACCCCAGCACCATTCCACTTTTCTTCCACCACCGCCATCTATGCAGTAGCACCCATACCACCCTTACACCCATGTGTTAAAATCAACCCACAACCCTCACCCTCAAGCATGTATTCCACCCTCCTCCTCACCCAAATGTTTAAACCTACCCCACACTTAGTCATTAACTACCATTCACGCCACCCTTCTCTGTCCTCACCCATGTTAAACCCACCCCCAACCATCACCCATGTACTAACAACTATGCCATGTTTCTCCTTCCTACATCCATGTTAAAATCAGCCCCTCAACCTCACCCATGCACTAGTATCCATGCCATATTTCTCCTCTTGCATCCATGTTAAACCAACTCGCCATTCTTTCCCACCCTCCAGCACCCATTCTACCCTCCTCCCTCTCAAATGCTAAAATACCACATGCTTACTCAAGAAAAATGAAACTTACCTCCAAATGAGCCATACTTAACTGTTCTTAATAAACAACACTTATGTGAAAACTGTCTTTCAATTGCTTTTTCTCATGGACAACATTCTGTACAGTCCTCTTCATGGAACCAGTAATTTGAGAGTCGTTCTATTATACCATGGTCTGTGTACAACAGAATGTTAAACACAGTTATTGTATAGAGACCTATGCTTACAGAATATGTGCTCAACCATGACATAGGTAAAACTCCAGATGACTCTGTTTCCTGGAAGAGACTTGTAACAGGATGCTGCCCAGAAATATAAAAATACAAATGCAGTTTTTCCCATACTTTTTATTCAGTAAGATAAGTTACATATGGATCATTTTGGTTTATGATAACATTGCTGTAATTGAAAAATAATAAACAGCTACCAATTAGAACTCATTGTTTTGCTCTCTTTAAAATTGAAAATAGACTGCCCCCGTCCCAGCCCATACTGATGCACCACAGTCACAGAAGGTAAATCCAAAAATATATGTTTGCACTTTAACTACAAATAATATGATACAGAAATGATTGACATGACAGTGTCCTTTTATACCAAATTTGGGCCTGTTCCTACTGATGTTAAAATTGCCCTGCATATAAAACTTGTTGACTTTAGACCCTAGCTACAAAGCAGTTTACCATGAAATGGTGAAAGTTTTGTGGGGTATATAGTCCAAGGTAGTAGATCGAGAAAGGAGAGAGACAACCAAAGTCATCACAGTCTGTAAAAGTTTCCTTTTTGGTGCAGAGAGACTCTGTCCCACACAGTATTTACCAGCCACCACCATCTGAGTTATCATCACCTTCAACATCCACAACATCAATCACTTCAGGATCAGTTTGTATACTCTTGCAGGGATACGGAAATCTTGACTTATCAACTTTAATAAAAGTTAACGTGTGTACATTTTCTGGCAGCAACCTATTTCTGGTGTCTGTCACAATATTACCAGGAATACCAGCTGTACTAAACATGTGTTCTGAAGAGACATTTGTTGTAGGACAACCAAGATATTTACAGGCTTCATCATACAGCTCTGTCCAAATCGACTTTTTTGATCTCCAGTATTCAAAAGGGCATGCATCAATAAGCATAGGCAGTTCTTGCAGGTAACTATCATGATGGACATAGACCGCTCAGTAGAGGAATCAGCATAAGCTGGTATGGCAGCAATTTGGGAAAGGTTTTGCCACAGATTTAGCTTGCTACTAAGGGTTGAAGAAGTGGCAGTTGTGGAGCAACTACTGTTAATATTTGGTGACTTTTCCAGTTCTGTATCCCTTTGTGAAGATGAACCTGCATGTTGTGGTGATGACAACCTGAGGGTACTGTGCGTGTCTGTGTTTGACTCCTGTGAGTGCTGCAGTTCATCTAGCCACAGACATTTGTACTGCTCTATATCACCTGTTTTTGGAAGATGTATAGCCTTGAACCTGGGATCTAAGAGAGTTGCAAGGATGTAGTGTTTTGATTTCATCATTGCAACTAATTTGTCATTGGTTTTGAAGGCCGTCATTCTCTTTAGGAGATTCCCATGATACAGACGACATGTTGTCTGAGCTTCAGATCTGTCTTTTCTGTTTGTAGATTTAGAACACTAAGATGATGTGAAATCAGCATTATGAGTGGATAACGTGCCTCACAGATGCGCCTTCAGAAGACATGTCCCTTGTGGTTGTCTCAAAAGGAGCTAGGATGCAGCACTATCTCCATTAATTTCCATTGCAGCACAGGCAGCATAATGCTATCTCCAATAATGTAACTGGAGCAATACTATGTACAGCTTGCTTTTTGCTCCAAGAGTGCTGCAGCATATAAAGCATTGAGTTCCAATGAGTGGAAACATTTTGAATCAGCTTTGCTGGGGTGGGTTGTGTTTTTTTTGCAGTTCGTATAATGTCTGTATAGCCTTGGTTGAATGTGAAAGTGAGTCACAATTTTTGCAAAGAGCAATCATACCATCCCTTGTGTTTCATTGCTGTGAAATCCTGTGACAATTAAATGTAAGCAATGTGCAAAGCAAGAAGCATGCATAAATCCTCCATCCTGTACTGCTTTCAAGATGTTGGCTCCATTGTCACTTACTATGAAACCACATTTTAGACCGTGAAAATAAACACATTTGTTAAGGAGGTCATTTAGTTCCTGCAAAATGTTTGCAGCTGTATGACTTTGTCCAAACTTCTTTATATGCAGCAGCGCCATCTTCTGGGGTGTCTTTGTTTTTGAAGAACCACAAGAAAATGTGACCCAATGAGTGGTAAGGGACATGTAATCTATGTTTTGAGTGCTGGTCCACATATCTGTTGTGAAATGAATAACCCCATCCTCTGCAGTTTTAAGTGCAAGCATCACTGTCACTTTTAAAGCCTGATAAATGTTTGGTATTTCAACATAGGAAAAGTACCTTCAATGAGAAACATTGTAACCAGGCTCTGCTAGTTTCAAGAGCTCCTTAAAATCCTCATGGTCTACCAAAGAGTATGGGAGAAGGTCTCCAGCTAACAGTTCGCAAATTCTGTGATTAAGATGAAGGGTCTTTGGATGATTTTTAGTAAAGGTATTCTTTCTTTCAAATGCCTGAGCCAGTGTTAGCTGTTTACAACATGTCCCTGCTGGCTTATTATACTCCGTGCTTCGATGGGCAGATGGATGCTGGGATGGTGGACTAGGACTTCTACATTCAGTGCCATCACTGGATGTGCAACTGGTACTAATGGTGCTGGTATTGGTGGTAACAGTGGTCCTAGGGCTGGCAGTGGTTCTGTCCGCATCAAGTTCAGACAATTCAGTATCCATTTCAGATTCCTGACCCTTCTCACGTGTGGTCTGGAAGATGGAGGACATGGGTTTTGGACGTTCAAGCAAAACTGAATGCTTTTTCAGATGGCATTTAAGATCTGTAGTGCCAAGGCATGACACAACTTTACCACAGCTTACACTCTGTTTACACAGGGAACAAATTGCTCTGCATGGATCAGTATTACTGACAGAGAAATAATTACACACCTCAGATGTGACAGATTTGTTTGAGTGCTAGGAAGATAGCTAAAGATTGTTTGCATCTTTTCACCTGTCCTAACAGAACCCAGGATATGCTCCTTGGTGCTAGAAGAGTGGGCAGAAGACTCTGATGGATTTTCGTTGCTGGCCGACACAGAAGTGGTGGATTCAATGGATATGTCCTTTTCATTGCCAACAGTGATGGATGTATTTGCAGTGCACTACCTGATTCATTGTCAGCAGACTTGCTCATTTCACTGTGTTGAGGAAGTAATGATACGTCCAAGACACAACAGTGTCGGACTGAGACAGAGAGCTACTGTCTGAGTCTGAGTCAGAGAGGGACTCACTGTCACTTGCATTATTACTGCTAGTCACAGGATTTTAACAGCATGAACGGCATACCTTATGATGCTCTCCATGTGACCCCAGCAGCTGCACAGGTTTTCTTAAAGGTCCTCTCTTACACACTTCGCTGTTGCTGTTTTGCTGTTTGTTGAATTTTTATCACGTGAAACATTTTGGTTATTTCTGTTAGCACCAGGATTACCACTACCACCAACACCTGCTCCAACACCAGCACCAGATGCTTCATCTATGTTGGTGTCAGCCATAACAGTAGCTGTATATTGCAGTGAACACACCCACACCCACACAATTCCTGTGTAAGAAAGCAATGTGATCTGTGATCACTGGCTACAACTCCAAAATTTTATTTTGATTGTGTGACACTGTGATGCAGTGGACTGAAAGTAATTGAAGAATATGATGGTTTGCAACTAAAGGATCTCAGGTTCAAGGCTTACAGAATGATTGATCTGCTGGCCATAGGCATACACATAGCAGTCAAGGGGTGCACAGCAGCAGGATGATGGACTGACTACAAGAGATGGAGTTACACACACAAACCGAGGAAAGAGATTTTTCTGTCTCTCCTCCCAACAGGGAAATATATTTTTAGGCTTCTGTTATGTATTTAAAGATAATGCCACCACACAACTGGCCACTGGGCTTCACATGGTAACACACACTGGATAAGGTACAGTGCAGTCAAGGGGCGCACAGCAGTAGAGTGGTGGGCTGACCACAAGAGACAGAGTTACACACACAAACCGAGGAAAGAGATTTTTCTGTCTCTCCTCCCAAAAGGGAAATATATTTTTAGGCTTCTGTCATGAATCTAAGGATACGCCACCACACAACTGGCCACTGGGCTTCACACTGTAACACACACTGGTAAGTACAGTGCAGTCAAGGGGCACACAGCAGCAGGGTGATGGGTTGACCACAAGAGACGGGGTTACACACACAAACCAAGGAAAGAGATTTTTCTGTCTCTCCTCCCAACGGGGAAATATATTTTTAGGCTTCTGTTATGTATTTAAGGATAATACCACCACACAGCTGGCCACTGGGCTTCACACAGTAACACACACTGGGTAAGGTACAGTTCATTCAAGGGGCACGCAGCAGCAGGGTGATGGGCTGACCACAAGAGATGGAGTTACATACACTAATAGAAGAAAGATTTTTCTGTCTCTCCTCCCAATGGGGAAATATATTTTTAGGCTTCTGTCATGTATTTAAGGTATTTAAGGATAATGCCACCACACAACTGGCCACTGGGCTTCACACGGTACACACATTAGGTAAGGTACAGTACAGTACAGTCAAGGGGTGCACAGCAGCAGGGTGATGGGCTGACCACAAGAGACAGAGTTATACACACAAACCGAAGACAGAGATGCCACCACAAAACTAGCCACTGTGCTACACACGGTAACACACAGTGGGTAATAGCCAGGTAAGTGCAGTCAAATGGCACAGACAACAGCAGGATGACTTGCTGGCCACCTCACAGAAGATGCAATGGAGATTTTTTTAGGGAGAATGTTTACTGAAGCCCCTTCCCCCCAGCACAGTCCTGGCTGAGAGAACTATGTCTTCCTTCCAGACAATTTTGGGTGGGACTGGGACCAAATAATGTTTTCCTTTTGTGGGCTTAGAACATCAAGTTTCACACAATCAGTAAAGTGTTTTAATTTAACCTTTTTTCCAAAATAAACACCCTCCCCAGCCAGGGAGCTCTCCCAAGAGTGCCACGGCCCATGAGTCACAACTGTGATTTGCAAAGAAAATGTGTTTAATTCAGCAAGCAACTTGAGGTATGTGTGATTGGGCACTAGCACACAGGCAATCTCCAGGCAGCAGTCTGCAAGTTAACTAATTACCGACCCTGAGTCCTCCTGACAGTACTGAGTCCCAACTGCTTAGCTCCTTTCTCGTTATTGCCTCAGTTTCTTTCCTCAGTTCCCGATCCCGAGATTCCCGACTTCATTCCTTTTCCCCACCTAGCCCATTAACTTTTTTTTTTAATTTTCAGGCATACACACTGTGACAGGACCAGGTTTAATAAAAAATAGTCGCTTGTGTCATCACATGCACAACTGGACTGAGAGCACACAGACGCCAAGTGGCTCCTCCTTCTCCACTACAAGACTGAATGGCAATGGAGCCACAGCTGCACAGATGACTTCAGCAGGATCCCTTGACTCGCAAAGACTGACTCGAAGTTGTACTACCACCACCACCTGACTGCATAGCAGATGGTCAGGTGGTACAGTTACACTAGCGTGACAAACCGACCACAGCTGCCCCCCCCCAACAATAACACTGATGGGAGGGGGAGTGGACTGAGCTGCATTATTCAGCTGGTGCCAAAATCGGGAGCAATGGGAATGGGAGGGATGCAAAGCAAAAGCACACAGAAGTGAGAAGATTCATGGATGATTCGAACCTTTTTGCAAACCCTGCAGTGTTCGAGTTCTAGATTAGAACTCGAACACCAGGGTTCGAGGAGGGTTCGAATCTTTCTCGAACTAGTTCTGACAACACTAATGGCAACCTCTCAAAGTGTTCACAGCGTGGTTATTAACTAAAGACCATACAGTATCCACTATGTAATCTGCTTTACATGGCATCCATCGAGCCCTTGTACCCTTTCTGTTGCCCTCCTCTGCACTGTCTCTAATCTAGCCACATCCTTCTTAGATAAGGCCTCCAGAACTGGACACAGTACTCAAGGTGGGGTACAAGTCAAAATCAGTGGTGGAATTCAAGCATGCACGGGACAGTCATAAGGCAATTCTAGGGGGGGTAGAAGAAGTAGGCTGCTGGTTAACTAGGATCTGCAGCTTATCCAGTAGGTAGAAAATGGTCAGACTGGGTGGGCCAGTGGTCCTTATCTGCGTCAAATTTATGTTTCTATGTTTCTATCAGGGACTTGTATAGTGGCCTGATCACTTCCTCTTTCTATTTGTGATGCCCTTCCTATGCATCCCAGCATTTTGCTGGCTTTTTATGCTTTTCACATTGTCTGCCGCTTTCAAGTCATCAGAGATGATGACCCCTAGATTCTGCACCAGTTTGGTGGTTGCTAGCTGCTCCTCTCAGATAGTAGACTGTCTCTGGTTGCTCCTGCCAAAATGCATAACCTTGCATTTTTGCATTAAATTTTAACTGCCACATGCATTTGTATTCCTGCATTCCCAATGTATTGTGCTGCTTCTTGTATGACTTGTGTAAAAGCATTTTATATAGAGAATAGTGCATGGGCAACCATGCTTAACCAGCCTATTGTACCACTGAGGGGCTTTAATTACCTCAGACCTCAGAGTGAAGCACGAGAGGTCCATGGTAATCAGAACACCAGGGTGGCACAATAGGTTGTTGTACATAAGGGTACCTTATGCACTATTTTTATAGTGTATGGTCCCCATTGCCAAAGTTTTTGTTTTAAATTTTGAAATGAAAAAAATGTATTCATGGTTCATCGTGTTCTGGGAGTTGGGTCTAGTTGCTATGTTTATATGTGTGGTTGCTAGGGAGCAGACATCCCTATGTTTATTGCATAGCCTTCTATTGGCTGTCAATGGGATGTGGGAAGGATTTTCAAGAAAAAAACATGGCAGCGTATGTCTCGGTTGGCGAGAGGATGTGGGCTCAGAGGAAACGATTACTTGTAAGTTATTTAAATATCTGGTTCTAATTTTGATGAAGCGGAGGTTATCTGGTTGATCCTGCATTTGTTTTTCACTTATGTGCCTGTTCATGTTCGTGTCACTGGTTTGGGGGATCTTGCCACCAGTGCTGCTGTTGCTGCTGCCAGGAGGGCTCTCGGCCAGTTTATGGTTCTGATAGAACCTCTAGAGCTTTTCCAAACGTTGTTGTACCACAGTGTACTACAATCACATTCCATGACTTTTTGAACTGTGGTACAACAACATTTGGAAAGGCTCTGATTTCTATACAGAACAACACCTGACTATACACTATATTATTTTCTCTATTTTTGCCCAGATATTCAGACTGCACCAGGCTATGGCACAAGTCTGGGCGCAACGCAACTTGGCTGCGCTGGGGCATTGACTAGGTGATATTCAACAGAGCTGGGCCATGGCACAGGATCATTGAATATCGCACTCTGGCCATCCGCAGTGCACATGGCGCCGTGGCACTGAGCCAGTGCAAGTGGCCAGAGTGGAGCAGGGGAATGCGCTAGCGCAAGTTTCCTTGTGCTATGCGCAACAACTGTGATTTTCAAAAGTGCACATGCAAATGGGGCCATAATGTATGCAAGGCACAAATGGGGCCATTTGCATGTTATTATGGCCCAATTTGCATGCAGGTGCGCTGATCCCCGGCGACTTACGCCTGGCGCCCTGCCAGGCAGAAGCCGTCAGGGACCGACGTCCCCTGCACAGCGCGGCAATGCACCCCTCTGCCCAATCGCGGGCATACGGAGAGTTAAATCACATCCTATATCCCTGGTGGTCCAGTGGACTGCTGTCAGCCCGATCGCTGGCTTAAGTATAAAAAACAAAGTCCAATATCCCTGGTGGTCCAGTGGACTGCTGCCGCAGCCTGATCGCTGGCATTTGTATTAAAAATTAAGCAATATCCCTGGTGGTCCAGCGGTACCCCTTCCCTACCTGCCCACTGAGCTCCACCACCCGCTCCCTGCCCCGGTCAGCGGTGGTGGCGGCACCACCGCCTGCCGCCCCACCCAGTGACTGACACTGTAGGTAGGCTGTATGCCCATTGATCCACAGCATGAGCCAATGGGCGTGCAGCCCATACTGTACTACACATTTCAGATACGTGAATGGATCATTTCACATATCTGGACTGAGTAGTATGATACAGGCTGCACACCCATTGGCTCACACTGTGGACCAATGGGCATACAGCCCTACCTACAGTGTCAGTTGGCAGGCTGCAGGGCGGCAGGTGGTTGGGGTGCTGCCACCCGCTGCTGACCCAGGGGGGAGCGGGGTGGTGGGGCTCAGTGGGCGGGTGTGGAGGGGGGTACCTCTGGACCACCAGGCATATTGGACTTAATTTTATAATACAAATGCCTGCGATCAGGCTGCCAGAGGTCCACTGGACAACCAGGGATATAGTATAGGACTTTATTTTATAAAACAAATGCCCGCGATCGGTCTGCAAGCAGTCCACTGACCACCAGGGACATAGGACTTTATTTTTTTTACCTAAGCCCACGATCGGGCTGCGAGCAGTCCACTGGACCACCAGGGAGATATGACGTTATTACATTAAACGGATGCCTGTGATTGGGCATGGCGGGGTGCCGCCACGGAGGTGCAGCCAGAGCTCAAGTGGCCACCCACAGGTGGCAGCTGCCATGTTGTGCCCTGCAATACGGCAGCTCACCTGTAGGTGGCCAGCCGTTGTTCCTTTTTTTTGGCTCACCTGTATGCAGCGCAAGTAGGGGTTGCACATGTAATGGACCTGCACATCCCAGGCTCAATATCGGATGTGCAGAGTATGCTGGCATGCCCCCACCCGCGCTGCATACATTACTGATGCGCCCGCACATCAGGATTTGTGCCAGGCACAACTCGCTTGAATATCATGCCCAAGATCAGTGGGTTGTTGCACCATGCGCAACCCTTTGAATATCTGGGCCTTTGTGTATACACCTTACCCTTTTTAAATCATGTAAATTGTATTGTATGAATTCATATGTGCCATCTTCATGGCCCAGATCGTGCCTGAAATGGTTAATTGGATCAGTGCACTTACCTGGCAAACAAATAAATAAATAAAATAACAATTCTTGTTCTGCCCCCCCTTCTGGTAGGAAGGCTTATCCTGCTGGGAATCCTTGGAATTCCCTTCCACCATGTACTGGATGGAAGGCTCGGTGTTCTGGCCTTTGGTCTTTGAACTCTATCCCAGGTCCCATGTGTAGACTTGATACGCGCACTCCACTCTATCCATGATGATCTGGAACCAGTCCTTGCTGGGGAATACTGCTGTTTCAACCTTCTCATGAAGGCCTGGTTGCATGTTGTTCAAGAACTAGCTTTTGTACTCAATTGAATCTCAGCTCACTGCTTCGTTGGCTAGTTCCTTGCCCGTTGAATAGGCAAGTCACAGACGACTATCGTATTGGGCCAGTGTTTCTTTGATGGATTGCTTTACAGAGGTGGCTAGCATCACGCTGACCATGTTTGGATTGTGCACAGTCCAGAGGTTGGCTGTGACTACATCAAATTCTACATTGATGTCACTGCATACTGTCTCCGGTAGCTTGGCCCACAATGTGAGATTGATGGTTTGTTTTAAAGCCTGAACTCAGTGCTCGGCTGGGAGACTGAGCAACTCTTGGAGGAACTAGGGAAAGTAAAGACAGACAAGGTCTGAAGGTAAAGACAGTAAAGACAGACAAGACAATGGGGCCAGACAAGATTCACCCTAGAGTTTTGAAGGGCTTTAGGAAAGTCCCAGCAAGACCACTGATGGCCCTTTTCAACCAATCACTAGAGATGGGGGAGGTACCTGGGGACTTGAGGAGGGCAGAGGTGGTCCCCCTGCACAACAGTGGAAGTAGGGAGGAGACAGGCATCTACAGACCTGTGAGCCTTATCTCAGTGGTGGGGAAGCTGATGGAGTCCCTGCTTAAGGAGAGGGTAGTGAAGTTCCTAGAGTCAAGTGGTGCAAAAGACCCAAGGCAGCATGAATTCATTGAAGGAAGGTCCTGTCAGACTAATCTTATCAATTTCTTTGACTGGGTGACAAAGGGTTGTGGATCAGGAGGGCGGTGGATGTGGTCTACCTGGAGTTCAGCAAGGCCTTTGACACCGCTCCACATAGAAGGTTGCTTAATAAATTGGGGAATCCAGGTGTGGGCTCTAAAGTGGTAAAATGGGTTGGAACTGGCTAAAAGGCAGGAACCAGAGGGTGATAGTAAATGGCATAAATCCAAGAGGGGAGGTGACCAGCTGGGTGCAACAGGGATCAAGTGGGTCCAGTCCTATTCAATGTCTTCATAAGCAACATTGCAGAGGGACTGGAGGAGAAAGTATGCCTGTTTGCAGATGACACCAAGATATGCAACAGAGTCGACACAGAGGAGGGGCTAGATAAAATGAGAAACGACCTAAGACTACTTGGGAATGGTCAGGGGTTTGGCAGTTGGGTTTCAACACTAAGAAGTGCAAGATTATGCACCTGAGACACAGAAACCCAAGAGAGGAATACAGGATGGGGGGCAGGTTCTAGCCACCACAAGTCAGGAGAGAGACCTGGGGGTTATCATATCTGATTACCTGAAATTGTCCCAACAATGTGAAAAAGCAGTGGGGAAAGCAAACAGCACAGGAAGGGGTATAACCAGTAGGAGGGGCAAAGTGGTGATGCCACTGTATAGATCACTAGTGAGGTCTCATCTGGAATACTGTTTCCAGTTCTGGAGACTGCATCTTATTTATTTTATTTATTTAGTGAAATGTTTCAAGGAAGGCACACTGAGCAACAAGTTGCTCCTCTCCTGGTGTGACCTGGGGGTAGGGGAACATGAGAATAGTATACAGAGATTAGGTACACAATATAGATATACAATTTGATTACATTCAATAAAGTCAGCACACTATACAGAAATACTGAAAAGGAGGAATGCTAACAGGTATGAACTAGATGGATACAATGCTAACAGTCTTGAACTAGATAGATACAATAGCACAAATATCTTGGCAAATACTTGGTGGGAGTGGGACGTAGCTTTGTAGTTAGAAAATGGCTGGATAGAATACAGGGAGGTTGAACTAGGGCAAGATTGAAAGGAGAGACACAGATAGAACAACATTTGCAAGGTGCAACAAAAGTGCAAGGTTGACTATAAGTGCATTAGAGATTAGGGGTTAGCCAATAACTATGGCTAGGAGGGGGTAGGTGGAGGGCATAGAGGCAGAGAGCAGGGGGATGGAAAGGGGGAATTTGCTGGAGGGAAGGCAAGGGGAGGAGAAGGGTCTGCTAGGGCCTGACCCTCCAGAATGCTGGGGACCCTGCCTGCACCAGGTGGAGGTCAAGCATGAACAGGAGGGAAGCAGGTTGTAGGCAGTGGGAGTTAGAGCACATCAGGAAGGAAGAGAGGGGGAAGAGAAGGGTCTGCCGGGGCCTGGCCCCTTCAGTATGCTGTGGGTCATGCCTGCACAAGGCAGAGGTAGAGCATGACAGGAGGAAAGCAGGTTGTAGGCAGCAGAGGTAGAGCATGACAGTAGGGAAATAGGCAGCGATGGGGAGTAGGCTTCAGAAGGACAAAGGGAGAGGGAGGTGGGAGAGAAGAGGGGCTGAGACCCAGCCCTTTCAGGAAAGAAAGGGGTGGGAGTAGGAGGCGAGGAAGGTGCTTACCTAGGTTCTGGACCCTTCCAGGATGCAAAGAACCCTGCCGGGGGCCTAGGCCAAGCTACTGCAAGTGGGTAGTGAGGGTGAGTTGGTGTACAGAGGAGGAATGGGGGTGGGAGTAAGGTGGAAAGGAAGGGGTGCTGGGGAGGATGTAGGGGGAATGTTTTGCAGGAAAGAGGTGGGCATAAAGCTGAAGCAGGTTCATGGGGAACAAGTTAAGGAGGACTGTACAGGTGCAGCTTGTAGAGAGAAAGTTATGTAAGGCAGAGGCGAGGGAGTGGGAGGAGGAGGAGGAGGAGGTCGATTGAGGTGGAGGGAGTTCAAGAATTTGGGGAAGCAATGGGAGAAGCCTGATTGGACGATGAGGGTGATATGACAGGGACTAGCAGGTGCGAGTGTCGGAGTATCTGAGGGAGTGGAAGGAAGGCGGGGGAGGGAGGGAGGAATATGAGAGATAGGAAGGAAGTACACCAAGCCAAAGTTTGGAAGTTAGATTAGCACTGTGAGCCAGGCATCTGTTAGCAAGCGGGGAGAAGGACAGGGCTCGGTAAAGGTCACAATGATGGGTTTGAGATGGGGCATCAAGGATGAATTGACAGAAGGAGCTGACAAGAGAGTCCAATCTGATAAAGGAAGATATGGGAGTGGCACCATAGACTACATCACAGTAGTAAACAAGCATTTGTCAATGCCGAATGTTTGCTTGCTGGCATTGGCAGTGGTAGTGTAGAAGTTACAGAGCTGCGTAATAGGAATGGCAGTGAAGTATTGAACTGAAGCCAACCCCACCACCACCCTGCAGAGAGTGACAGGCATTGGGGTGTGCCTTTGGGTGCGTCAGGCACTAACAGCCATGCCATTTTCGCCACCCACCCTGCAGACACTGACAAGTGTCACGGTGTGCTGTAGGGTCTTTGGCCCTTATCGCACCCATTCCATCAGGAAGCAAGGTGAGATGGGTGTATAGGAGAATGGGGTGAACTTTGGGGTCAAGAGTCCAAGGCATACCTCGATGCCTCTCACTGGCTGCAGGTGTGGAATGGTATGAGCATTACAGGCAAGAATCCCAAGTCACATCCCTGATGCCTGTCATTCTCACAGGGTTGGGCGTTATGGTTGGAAACCCTAATACCTCAGGCATTCGTTGGTATTTTCACTCCAAATTTTCAACATGGTGTTTTTGTGACCCCACCTCATGAACAGTGGCAATATCAGTTTGTTAGTCGAAAGCTGCTTATGCACAGCGACTACGGCATTTAGCACCACAGGTGCAAAACATTCAAACAGGATGTAAAGATGACAGCTGTACTGTTCATGGGGAGGTGTAAAAAATGGCAATGTTGCAAATCTGCAGTAAATATTAAAAACTGGTGAAGTCACGAGCATGCATAGAAACTGTGCAACGCACACCGTAATGTAATTAGTTTGGGGATTTTTACAGCAGATTGTTAACACAGGCATTTTGGGACCTCTGATCATGAACAGTGTCACTGTGATTTTCTTTATCTGTCCAACAATGATTTCCACAGTGACCCACGATCTCTGCGCTGAAGAGTGTGAAAACACATTTCAGCCATGTTCTGAAAAATGACAGCTGTACTGTTCATAAGGAAGTGTGGAAAAATGCCACTGGTGAAATTCTGGACTGAAAATATGACAAAGTCATAAACTTACACGGTCGTGGAAACCGCGCAATGCTCACTCGGAATACAGTCATTTTATGGATTCTTTTGTCACCAAATTTTCAACATAGCCATTTTAAGACCTCTGCTCATGAACAGTGTAACTGTGATTTTCTTAATCTGTCCCAAACATTGCTTTCGCACACAGCCTGCACCATTGTGCGCTACATGTGCGAAAACACATTTTGGGCAAGATGTGAAAAATGGCAGCTGTACTGTTCATAAGGAAGTGTAATAAAATGGCAATGTTGAAAATCTGGAGTGAAAATATTGAAAATTCGCAAACTTACGAGTGTGCGTAGGAACTGCACAACGCACGCTCGTAAAACAGTCATTTTTAGGAATTTTTTCACCAACTTTTCAACATAGCCATTTTAAGACCTTTGCTCATGAACAGTGTCACTGTAATTTCCTTAATGTGTCCCATACATTGATTTCAAGACAACGATCGCGCCTACAGCGCCATGGGAGGAAAACATGTTTTGGGCAAGATGTGACAAATGACAGCTGTACTGCTCATAAGGAAGTGTAATAAAATGGCAATGTTGAAAATCTGGAGGAAAATATTGAAAATCGAAACTTATGAGCTGCGTGAGGAACTGCGCAACGCGACGCCGTAAAAAGTCATTTTTAGATATTTCACCAAATTTTCAACATAGCCATTTTAAGACCTCTGCCCATGAACAGTGTAACTGTGATTTTTTAATGTGTCCCATACATTGATTTCGCGACACCAACTGCGCCAAGAAAGCACATGGGCAGAAACACATTTTGGGCAAGATGTGAAAAATGACAGCTGTACTGCTCATAAGGAGGTGTGGTAAAATGGCAATGTTGAAAATCTGGAGTGAAGATATTGAAAATTTATGAACTTACGACGTGCGTGAGGAACTGCTGAACGCACGCTATAAACAGTCATTTTGGATATTTTCAAATTTTCAACATAGCCATTTTAAGACCTCTGCTCATGAACAGTGTAACTGTGATTTTTTTAATGTGTCCCATACATTGATTTCAAGACACCAACTGCTCGTCCAGGTGCTACATGTATGAAACACATTTTGGGCAAGATGTAAAAATGACAGCTGTACTGCTCATAAGGAGGTGTGGTAAAATGGCAATGTTGAAAATCTGGAGTGAAGATATTGAAAATTTGTGAACTTACGAACGTGCTTAGGAACTGCGCAACACACGCTTGTAAAACAGTTATTTTGGAATTTTCCACCAAATTTTTCAAAATAGGCTTCTTGAGAGCCCACCTTATGAACACTGCAGTGTTGTTTCATTAATGGGTCCCAAAAGGTGATTTTATGAGTGATCTGGAAATCATCTCTTCGGCCCGAATAGCTCATGACAGTGACATCATTCATGAGAAGGGTCCCAAAACCCCATGTTGAAAATTTGGTGCAAAATTCTAAAAATCCCTGAGATATGCAGCAAAGTTGAAAAACCCTATCTATCCCATTATACAGCTTATCGGGCATTCTTCAGTTCAAGGTCAGCTTTGAAGAGTGCAGACATGTTCCTGGTCCACCAAGATCATCGCGCTGAGGTCCGGAGGTAAGTATGGGGTGAGGGGGTGGGGAGGCAGGAGTGAGTGGGTGGATGTGGGTTGTGGGAGGGGGCAGGAGAAGGCAGAGGGACAGTTTTTATTTCTAGTTTTTTTTTAAATGACGACTCGGGACGTTTACCACACTGGGGTGGGCTCCCAGCATGGCACAAGGATGGCTGGTTGGGGGGGTGGAGCGACAGGGATTGGGCGCCTCATCAGCTATAGGATGATTGCCACGCCTGGGGTGGGCACCCAGCGTGGGCATGCGGAAGGCTTTTGGGGGCGCAGCACAGCCGACGGGGATTGGGCACCCCGGCTGTACAGTGTGCGTGTGGGGCAGCACGAGTATGCGTGTGTGTGTGTGTGTGTGTGTGTGTGTGTGGAGGAGCCGCATGAGCAGGCAATATCTCATCTGCTCACTGAAGCGTAGCTCCCCCTTTCAACTGTACTCCACTGCATTTTGGAGCTGTCATAAACAGCTCCATCAGGCATTGGAGAACTGCGGCCGCGCCTGCCAACACACTGACTGAATTGGAAGAGGGGGTGACACACCTCCTAAAACTCGGATGATGGCACTATGTTTCTTGCGCATGCGTGCAAGCAAACATAAAAATTGGGAGGATCATCTTCTGGACAAGTTTTCGCTGGGCAGTAGGAGGGATGCAACTATGGTTCCTGTAAAGGGCTCCAAGCTTGGGTGCAGTTTTTTCAGAATGGCGCTGATGTGGCCAGAGAAGCTGAGGTTGTTGGTCCAGCCAAACCCCAAGGAATCTGAAAGAGGGGGTGTTCTCAGGGATGGTCCCATCAAGGGTTTGGAAAAATGGTGAGGGGTGGAACCTAGAAAACCTTTGCCTAGTGCCAAAGGTCATGAAGACTGTCTTTTTGGCATTTAGGAATAGTTGATGTGAGGCAAACCAGAGCTGAACCTGGTGGAAGTCATGCTGTAGAGTGGTTGCTACATCAATGGTGGTTTTGCCAGAGGTAAACAAGACAGTGTCATCAGCATACATATGGACAGAAGAGGAGGGAGGGCAGACTGAGGGAAGGCAATGTAGGAAGACGGAGAGAAGGATGGGGCCGAGCACAGAGCCCTGTGGGACTCCTGTAGAGACTGGGAGGGGTGGAGAGATTGCATTCTGAATCCTGACTGATTGTGTTCTGCCTGTGAGGTAAGCTCTAAACCAGATAAGAGCAGGAGTAGACAAACCAGCAGCCATAAGGGAGTCAAGAAGGAGGGTATGGGAGACTGTGTCAAAAGCTCTGGCGAGGTCGACAAAGATGGCAGAGGTGATAAGGCCATTGTCCATCCTAGTAAGGATGGAGTCAGTGAGCCTAAGGAGGGAGGTGGTAGTGGAGTGGTCCTTCTGAAAACCAGATTGGAACAGGGTGAAGAAGGAGGAGTCAGCAAGAAAAGAGGTCAGTTGAGAGAGGACCAGGTGTTCTTGGAGTCTAGCAAGGGCGAGGAGGAGGGAGAATGGGCGATAGTTGTCAGGGGAGGAAAGATCACCACCCTTAGGGAGAGGGAGGACCACCGCACGTTTGCAGGGTGTAGGGATGGAGGAAGATGTAAAGGAGAGATTTAGAATTAGAGAAAGAGGGTTGGCAATAGATGGGGGCTGAGAGGTAGAAAGTTTATGGTCAAGGTCATCCGTTGAGAGGAGCCTTTGAAGGATTGAGAGAGAAGAGTTTAGTGTCTCCTTAGGAGATAGGACAGAATGAGAAAGGGGTGGGTATGGGGGAATGAGTGGTAGTAGGGAGAATGAGTGAAGGAGAGGCTTGAGGGGAGATTTTAGAAGGGTTGAGGCACAGGAGGTAGTAGGAGTTGAACCCTGAGCCACTATGCAAGGTTCAGACTCTATTGTGTTGTTTATATTAAGTACTGGGGTGGGGGATGTGGGGGGGGCAGTGTGGACTACTTTCCAAAATTTGGAGGGGACTTATGTTATTGAGGAAAGAGATTTAAAATATTCAGACTTGGCAAGTCTGATTGCTTTAAGTACAAGTGTTTCTTAGCCTGCGATAGTTAGTAAGGCTGATGGGATCTGAGAGGCCTTGTGTTTCTTCCATGCTTTATCACATCCCTGAGGCAGGTCATTAATTCAGGGTGATCCATGGATGATGGATACCTTGACCTAGTGCATTTGAATGGGGAATGAAGTCAGGTAGCTATAAATCTGTCTTGTGTAAGTGAGGGCTTGGTCAATGGAAGTGGTGGATGCAATTGGGACCAATCTAGAATTGGATATATCATTGAGGAGAGGGTTTAAGTCAAGGGAACTGAAAAGCGGAGTTGCAGGATTTTATGTGGTGGTTTAGGTCTGTGGACCTTCCTGACCACGTAAGATAGGGTAATGATCGCTGAGGGCAGTTGGGAGGACGCCGGACTTGATGACATGGTGATGGTGGAGGTGAGAGCCCAGTCTAACAGCAAGTGGTTTCGGGTTTGTGATTTAGTTGGTTAGGCTCTTGGATGAGTTGGGAGAGATTTATGCAGAGATATCACTTTGTGTCTTAGAAGTGGTTGATGGCAGCAAGTTTAGATTTACATTACCTAATACATAAAGCTCACTTTTGTGTGAGACGGAAGCTGTAGGGGTGATGAGATCAATAGATTCAGAAGGTTTGATACCTAGGGACAGTAGATAACAGCAATAAAGATAGAGGATGAGAAAGGCAGGGCAATATTTACTACCAGGACTTGTAAGTGGAGGTAAGGCAGATGAGGAACTGCAGTGTATTGAGAGAGGACTGGATATACATGGCCACTTCACCTCCCCACCTGCCCTATCCTGCCTGATTAGGAAACAGCCTGGGATGGCAATGGAGGGATCAGAAATTTTAGTATTCAGCCAAGTTTCAGTTAAGATTAGAATGCCTGGAGTGAGGGAGATTATCATTGGCTGTAATAGATCAATTTTGGACAGGGCTGCAGATATTTGCTGAAGAATCTTAGGCCTTTTGGGAGGACAGAGGTGTTGGAAGGCTGTACGTTAATGGAGGATAGCAGCTGGGGGTGGAGGGGGGAAGGGGACCAGGATTGGAATGTACATTTCCTGAGGTAAGTGATAGGAGTGCAAGTATAGGAAGTGTAGTTTAGGATATTTGTGGCAGACAGAGTATTTGTGATGTGTTGGGGGGAGGGGGCTGGGTGATTTGGTTAATCAGGAGACAAAGGAAAGCAAAGTGGCTAGAAGCTGTGAATAATGCTGCAAGGGATATGTGGGGGTAGTGAGTCCAGAGTATTTGAGGGGAAGAGGGGATAATAGCAAGAATAAAGGAGGGGGCTAGGAGATCATGAGGGAGGGAGAGGGGGCAGGGTTTTTAAATTGAGAAGTTTGTGGAGTTGTGTTCAAGATGATGGAAAGGAGAATTAGAAGGAGGGGAAGTGTGGAAAGTGGGGTGGGCATGCTGTAGGTAGAAGGGGGTGCTTAACGGTCAGGACAGATTGGATAGTGGGGAGGAGGAAGTGCGGGACAGTGAAACTTGGAAGGGTGTCATCGAAAAAGTGGCCACTGCCAGAGGGAACTGACAGCCACTAGTAAGTTGTGCAAACCTGGGAAAAACAGGTAACTAGAGATGTGCCTTACAGAAATAGAAGAGGAGGGGCAAAGACTGATGAATAGGGATAGACTGACCACACAATAAGTGAAATGAGACAGGGATTGAATTGGGTGAGTGTGTTTATAACTGGGCCCTCTAGTGACTAGAAGATATAATCTGCTAATGGAAAAGTCAACAAAAAAAAGTTAATTTGGCCAGTGGTAGTGACATAGTCCAGTCAGGAGGAATTGAAAATGCTGGGTAGGATGAGGAGCCAAATAAGGAGCTTGTGGACCACAGGTGACCAATAAGAGCTGTCCCAAGAGAAGGACAATTAAATAGAAACATAGAAACATAGATTTTGATGGCAGATAAGGACCGCTTGGCCCACCCAGTCTGCCCATTTCCCTACCTAATGGATAAGCTGCAGATCCTAGTTAACCAGAAGCCTACTTCTTCCTACCCCAACCCCCTAGAATTGCCTTATGACTGTCCCATGCATGCTTGAATTCCACCACTGTTTTTGACTCACAACCTCCTCCGAAGGCCGCTCCATGCATCCACAACCCTCTCTGAAAAATACTTCCTTAAATTACCTCTGAGCTGCCCCCTCTATCTTCAAATTGTGCCCTTTGTTCTTGCACACCTCTTTTTGAAAGATGCTACCCTCTTGGACTTTATTGATTCCTGAGATATTTGAAAGTTTCTATCATGTCCCCTCTCCCTCCTTTCCTCGAGGCTATACATATTCAGCTCTCTAAGTCTCTCTTCATATGTCTTCCGGTGCAGACCCTGCACCATTTTAGTTCCTCCTCTGACAGCCTCTATCCTGTCTATGTCCTTATGGAGATTGGGTCTCCAGAACAGCCCGTAGTACTCCAGATGGGGTCTCACCAACTGTCTGTACAGAGGATAATAACTCCTGTTTTCTACTGGTGATGCCTCTCCTATGCATCCCAGTATCCCCCAGCCTCCTTGCTGCCCTCTCACATTGCTTGCCCACCTTAGGTCATCTGATATGACTACCCCCAGGTCCCTTTCCATTTTTGTTGTTGTTAGTATCTCACCCCCATTGTGTACTCTTCCCTGTTTTTGTTTCCAGGTGCATTACCTTGCACTTTTAGTATTGAATCTAAGCTGCTACACATTTGACCATTCCTCTAACCTTGCCAAGTCCCTTCTCATCCTTTCCACCCCACCTTGTGCATCAACTCTGTTGCAGATCTTTATGTCATCTGCAAAGAGACATATTTTTCTTCCAGTCCCTCTGCAATGTCGCTTGTAAAGACATTGAAGAGGACCGTCCTAATACTGAACCCTGTGGTACCCCACTAGTAACCCCCCTTTCTTCAGAGTGGACTCCATTTACTATTACTCTGTGTCCTATTCTCCAGCCACTTCTTTACCCAGGCTGTCATCTTGGGACCCACTCCCAGGCTGGCTAACTTGTATATTAATCTTTTGTGTGGACTGTGTCAAATGCCTTGCTAAAGTCTAGGTAGGCCATGTCCACAGCCCTCCCTGATCTACTACTTTGGTCACCCAGTCAAAGAAATCTATCAGATTTGTCTGGCATGACCTTCCTGCTGTGAATCCATGCTGCCTTGGGTCCTGAGCCCCTCTGGCCTCTAGATACTCAACAATTCTTTCCTTCAGAAGTGATTCCATCATTTTCCCTACCACTGAGGTTAAACTATCAGGTCTGTAGTTTTCTGCTTCTGCCTTGCTCCCACTTTGTGAAGGGGAATCACATCCGCCTTCTCCAGTCCTCGGGTATCACCTATCCTCCCATGATTTGTTAAAGAGAGTAGTCAGTGGTGTCACTAGTTCTACCCTTAGTTCTTTTAGAATTCTGGGATGAATCCCATCAGGCCCCATTGCTTTGTACACCTTCAGTTTTAAGAGTTCTTTCAGAACCCTTTCTTCTGTAAATGGGCTGGTATCAACTTCTGTATCCAGAGTGTTTCTACTGTTTGTTTTAGGTAACTCCCCCACTTCCTTTGTAAATACTGAGCAAAAATATTTGTTTATTATCGCTGCCTTTTCACAGTCACCTCTGCCCACCCTCCTCCTCTTTATTAAGCCTCACTAGCCCTTCCTTGGTCTTCCTTCGCCTCCTGATGTACCTCTAAAGGTTTTATCCCCTTCTAACTGAGTTGGCTATCTTTTCCTCGGTTTGGCCTTTGCTGTTCTGACTGCCTTCCCAGCTTCCTTTTGCTTTAACTGATACAGTTCCCTGTCCTGCTCTTCTGTGATTCCTTGTACTTCCTGAATGCTTTTTTTCTCTTGAACCTTCACTGCCCTTCCTTTGAGAACCATAGTGGTTTCTTACATCGTTTCGTTTGTTAATTTGTTTCACACAAAGGCTTGTTACCTCTGTGATGGCAGTTTTATTATTCCCCATTGTTCTTCCACCCTCCTTCCTGCCCATTTGCTAGTGCATTCCTAGGCAATCACCTTTTGGCAAAGTCAGCCCTCCTAAAGTCTAGTACTTTGCCTTTGTATGGCTTGACTCTATTGCTGTGTTTATTATGAACCACTGTTCGATGGTCGCTAGTTCCCAGATGGCTACCCACTTCACATCTGTGATCCTCTTCATCTCCATTTGAGAGAACCAGGTCTAAGATTGCTCCTCTCGAGTGGGCTCCATACTAGTTGTCTAAGGCATGCCCCCTTGTAGGGCATCTAGAATAACCCCACTCTTTGAAGTGGCTGCTGCAACTGCACTCCAGTTAACATCTGGCATATTCAGATCACCCATCAGCAATATCTCCCCTTTTTCTGCCATTCTAAATATTGTTTCTATCATTTCCTTGTCCATTTCCTCCCCCTGAGAAGGGGGTCTGTATACAACCCCTGTGCGGATTGTGGTGCCATTGCCAGTCTCCAAATTTACCCACAGTGCTTCTTCTCCTCCCTGTTTTCCGTTTTGTTCTGTTGCTTTGATTCCTTCCCTTATGTAAAGAGCTACTCCTCCTCCTCTTTTACCCTCCCTGTCCCTCCTGTAGATAGTGTATCCTGGTATGTTTATGTCCCAGTCATGGTTTTGTGTGTACCATGTTTCTGTGACTGCCACGATATCCAGATGTTCCTCCTCCATCAAGGCCACTAATTCTTTTTTTTTTTGTATTCATTTTACTTTATTGGCATATCCATTACATGTGCCGTGAACAAACATTAAGCTGGTGAAGATTTACAGAATAATCATAGATGCACTATATGTACTACTAACCAGCCTGTACTATTAGTACGTACATGCCTATAAAAATAGCTAAACACAACCCACAGACCCCCACCCCTCACCCATTATTTATTTATAACAGCATTCACATGCCAATGAACCCATTTGAACTTTCTGCCGAGGATACTTCTATAGGTGACTCCCAGAGTGCCAAGTGATGTCAGGGCTGCATCTAAAAGACCCCACTGGGAATAAAACCTTTGGCCCTGTTGCTCATCTTGGCGATATGGGATTCAACCTGTAATGCAAGTGTAACTTCTTTGTACCATTCGCCCGTAGACGGAGTAGAAGTATCCTTCCAGTGTCTCAGAATAACAGCTTTTGCAGCAGCTGATATTATAGCCATATACATTTTCTGCTGTTTGGTCATACTGTTATGAAAATTATTCAACAAACGGATTTTGGGTGAAAAGAAAACATCCAGGCCTACCGCTTGTAATAGAGAGACATGAATTGCCCTCCAAAAGGGCTGAATCTTAGCACAATCCCACAGTACATGATATATATCACTGCCTTCCTCCCCACATCTGGTACATGCAGATTGTGTTAACTTACCCACTCTATATAGTTTCGTAGGGGTATAGTACATATTATATATAATGTAGAACTGCTGAAGCCTGTATCTATCTTGTCTAACATTTCTATATGTACTAGACCATATGCGCTTCCATGTGTCCCTATCCTCTGCTATTCCCAATCTATGTGTCCAATAATAACTAACACCATTTGGGAGGTTGTCATCAAGCTGTTGCAATGCACTATAAATTCCAGAGATAGAATGGGGCTGGTCAGCTATCTTAATTAAATCTACTAGTTCAACTCTATTATCTGCCCCGATCTCCTTTTTATTAAGATGGGCTCTGATTGACTCGGAAACTTGTCGGAACTTGAAATATTGCCCCTTTATTTCTGGAAACTTGACACCTGCCCGCTCATATGATGTTAACTTACCCTGAGGAGCTAAGTCTCCCAACTTTAGGCCCTCTAACAATCTCCAGAACCCAGGCGAAATTGGTGCCCGTTGTATTAAGAAATGAATATTCTGTGTCAACATTTATTCTAGCGAGTACTGCCAGCTGACCCTTAGAAGTTTTTGGGCCTGCTGTAAGGCCTTTAATGACCAACCAATAGGGGTGTCCTTTAGCATTCTCGGGAGAAGTTTAATAGTAGTATATGCGGCCATGCATAACGTTATCTTATGTTTCCTAACTAGGTCTCTTTCAATAAAAATCCAAAGAGGTGTATAGGTGCAATGATTTAGGTGTATTTGGTTTAAACCAAAGGACTACTCTTACTTATAAAGGCATGATATAATACTTATAGAAAGATGGAAGAGCAAGCTCCTCTCTCTCTTGGGCCTGTAAGTTTCTGGTACGCATTCCTAATGGCTTTCCCTTTCCATAGGTATGTGCTGAGCATCTTTCTTAGATTCACAAACCAGACTTTGGGCAAATAACATCCCAGCATATTCAAAGGATAGATAACCCTTGGCAGTATATTCATTTTACCATTTCTATTCTGGCCCATAACGACAGGGGCAAAAAATTCCATCTATTTAGATCTTGTTTGATGGTTTTAAGGAGGTTATCACAATTTTCCTTGACCATTGAACTTATTCCTCTCATAATTTTAACACCAAGATATGTCAATATCCTTGACCCCAAGTCAGGCCAAGCTCCCTCGCTATATTGGGATAACATCTATTGTTCAGTGGGAAAAGTTTCGCCTTGGAGGGTTGACTTTATAGTTGGAGACTCTAGAAAATTTAATTATTTCTCTCAGTATTTTGGTATACCAGTGTCAGGTTCTTCTGAGTGCATCAGAAGATCATCAGCATATGCTGAAATGAGATATCGCCTACTCCCCCAACTCAATTCCTTTGATCACCTGTGATGCCTGCAATCTACTTAATCAAGGGTTCAAGATATAAATTAAACAGAAGTGGAGAAAGGGCATCCTGTCTTGTACCACAAGTTAAAGGAAGGGAGACGACAATTTGCCATTGCACCATACACGAGCTGTGGGGGCACTGTATAGAATTCAAACCCAGTCTAGGAACTCCTCAGGCAATCCAAAATTATCCAGAACTGCGAAAAGAAAGTCCCAAGACACTCGATCGAATGCCTTTTCAGCATCTAGTGCCAATAATGCTGCTGGGTATTGTGCTCCTTGGGCATGTATAATTAGGTGATGAATCTTACGTAGATGATCACTGGATAGCCTTCCACTCATGAATCCCACTTGTTCATCACTAACCATACTACTCATGAATGGACTCAGCCGATTTGCTAATATTTTAGCTAATATTTTGATATCGACATTCAACAGTGATATCGGACGATAACTGCCCATCAGCATGGGGTCCCGACCAGATTTGGGAATGAGAGTGATGAGTGCCTCCAAGAAGGACAAATCAGAGATACCTTCACTAAACCAAAAATTGTACACTTTAGTTATAATTGGGCATATTATGTCCACATAGACCTTAAAAAAGTTAGTGGTTAGCCCGTCCGGCCCTGGGGATTTATCTCCCACTAGCTGTGAAACTGCAACCTTCACTTCTGTCTCTTGGATTGAGGTCCCAATTGGCTCACTCTAGTATTCGATATCTGGTTAGGGAACAGAGCTTAAAACTTATAGATTTCTATAGAGGTGGGTTTATTTTTGAATCGATTGAGTAGATCTGCTTGAAAGTAATCTCTAAAAGTGGCCACAATTTCTTCTGGTTCTTTTACCATATTATCCCCACCCTCTTTATGTATTGCAGCAATAACCCGATTGGAGTTTAACTGTTTTAATCTAAGTGCAAGTAATTTACCTGCCCTCTCCCCAGACTCTAAATATTTTATCTTGGTTCTATGTAAAGCAAGCTCTGCCTTCTGCATCATTATTGCTGAGCATTGGACTTGTAACTGATGCAACTTAATCCAGTCGAGCTCATCAGAGTGCATTGTAATGTTGTTCTCCGCCGTTCTAATGGACCTTGTGATTTCTTCCAAGTGCATCTTGGATTTTCTAGCCCTGGTCGCTGATATCCGGATGCACTCCCCCTTAAGCCCACATTTCAACGCTGCCCACACAATGTCTATATTCGGGACTGAGTCTAAATTACTATCTATAAAATGTGTCATAAACATCTTTATTTGTTCCTGAATGAATGGTGTCTGCAGTAATTGGTTATTAAACCTCCACCTAAAGTCCCTTGTAACCCCATGTGCCAATAACCACTTAACGTAACCTGGGGAGTGGTCTGATATGACTCTGGCTTTAATTCCGGCCTCTAAGACCGAGGGAAGAATATTCATGCTGATTAAAAAATAATCAATTCTAGAACATGTTTTGTGCGGAATAGAGAAAAGGTATATTGCCTCATATCCCATTCATCAGTCTCCAGACATCAATCAGGCCTAGATTATCCATTACTTCTCTTAGGGCTCGCGGCGCCGGGGAGAAACCCGCACGCCTATTATCAGTCTGGTCTAAATATAACTGTGTTGTGATATTCCAGTCCCCCCCTATTAATAAGGTGGAGGAAGTGAAACCATTCAGAGCCTCTAGTATTTGCATAAAAAATTGTGGAGAGTCTGTATTTGGGCCATATACTGATCCGATAACTATCTTCACTGAGACTAAAGTTCCCACTAGGAAAATGTATCGGCCTTGTGTATCCCATATCTCCCTTTCTAATTGGAAGGGAGTCCTCCTCTGAAATATTATGGCTACCCCGCCTTTATTGGAAGAAAAGCCAGCTCCGAAAGCTTGGCCCACCCACTGTTTAACAAATAGCTGAGCATCCTCTCTGGGAAGGTGTGTTTCCTGCAGACACACAACCTCTACTTTAAGAGTTGAGAGGTGTTTCAGCACAATCTGTCTCTTACATCTGTCTCTAGCACCCTTGATATTCCAACTTACCAAATTAATAACTCCTGTCATGACCCTTAGAACTCGAAAGTAATACCCAGTCGTGATCTTCCCCCACTGTATAAGGTTCTGTTAGCCACCTGTCCCCGACTGCTCTATTATGGCATGTGAATGCTGTTGCCTTCAATCCCCCACCCTCCCCTAAACCCCCAAACTACCCCAGTCCCAATAACTGCACCACTACCTCACTATGTCATGTGATGATCATATCAACCTAGGCGTCCGCCAACCCCACCCCAACCCCATCTTCCTCTTCTTCTATAATCTGAACCTTGTAGAGTATTCAGTGAAACGAGAAACATGTTAACATAACAAAATAATATTCATCCTGATAATGGAGACAAATCAGCCTTCCAATATGTTCACTTCCTCCACTATAGCAAATCTCCATGCACTGATTAACTGTTAAAATCAAAACTATTCTATGGCCCACAGCCCCTCTAGTGGGAAGCGTTTCATTAAAGTCCCATTAACCATGTCGAAGAGAAAAGTCTCATAGTGTAGAGACTATGCAACACATCCCAGGTTAACTCTAAACAAAATACCCCACACTGTATGCACTTTCCCTGTGACTTTAAAATCAAGTAACGAAGACAATATAATCATATCAGTCCTTATTATCATGATATTATGGACGTATCTCTCTGAGGACAGCAAGCTCTCACTGCTCTCCGATCTCAAATAGCCATGTCAGAGACCCATGTAAAAAGTCAAGCGAATCTTGTACAAAACGGATCTCCATTTTCGGGCAAACTCAGTCTTCTGGGTTATTTTTACTAATTGCGGCCATTACCGATTTTTAAACCTGAATGGGAAAGTCACTAGAGGCTTATCTGGAGAGCGATCAAATTGTAACCAAGTTCGGATGACCTGCATTATCCAGGTAGCTCTTAATAACACCACGGGAGCCATCAGTTACGATCTCTCAGCTACGCTCTCTTTATTCCACTGCGCTCTAGTCAGCTCCTCTCGGCTCCCTGGTAAAAACGCTACTTCAGCCTAGAACCTCCAGGACCATGTCAAGCTCACTGCCCTCAAATGGCTTTGTACATGAATCAAATGAGGTACTTCAACGCGGAAAAAAGTCCGCTACAGCTTTGTTCCTGCTCACCGCATTTTCCTTGATGACACAGCAGGGAAAGCACACCGTAAGCCAAAATAAAACAGACTGAGGAGGTCAACCCCCCTACCTGCCAGTTTTCTTTCAATTAAATCAACTACTTAGTGCTCCAAGTTAGTACACCGGCTGCCTCCCGTAATCATTTAAAGAGCTCTGGCATGGCATTTTTAAGCTCTCCTCGAGCCGCTTCAGCTGAATCATAAGATTGCCACTGATCTTTAATCTTGACCTGGAGCAAGGCTGGGTATCGGACTCAGAATTGCACGCCTGCTGCTACCAGCTTTGAAACAATGGGGTGTAGACTCTGTCTTTAAGGTGCACCGAGTGTGGGAGATCTTGGGTAATTCTGATTTTTCTTCCCTCCCAAGTGACGTCCTGTAGCGATTTGACCTTATTTAAAATATATTGTTTATCCCAAAAATTCAGCAGCTTGCAAATTATATGATGCGGGGGGCTCCAAGGACAGGAGGGGGATGAAGTGATCTGTGGGCTCTTTCCACAACATAACTGCCGTTTGGTGGCAAACCCGCTATTTTTTCAAAGAGTTTCTGAACGAATAGGATAGTCGCCGATCCCTCTTCTTTTTCCGGAATACCAAGGATAATAAGATTATTTCTTCTACTACTGCCCTCGAGATCTTCAAGCTTTTCTTCAATTTTCTTGATTCTCTTACTGAGGGCGGCTCTTTCCAAATCGTGTTTATCTGTCTTAAGCTCCAGGGACTTAATTTAATCTTGTTGTCCCCCACTCTCATCTCGACTGTTTCCAGTGCGGTTTTTTCTGAGTAGATCTCATCTACTGAAGATTGCAGCAGGGCAAAATTTCCAGAACCTTTCCTCTGTTAATGCAGACGCCCCAAACTGGATTTAGCAGGACCCTGACGTATGCTTCGCTGCCTGTTCTTTCTCTGGTGAGGGAGGCGGCGATGCTTTGCGCTTGTTTTTTAACAAAAGCTTCCATTTTCGGAGGCTTTACGATCTTCAGAAATTACTGGTCTTTCACTCACAGATATCTATCAATGAATCCTTATTTACTCCACTTCAAGGGTAGTATATACGGGTTGGAGACAGAGCTGATCGGAGAAGCTGCTCTTCCTAGGCTGCCATCACGTGATCCGTCAAGGCCACTAATTCAGGAAGCTTGTTATTCAGACTACGGGCATTGGTACTCATTGCTCTCCATATTTTGATGGCTTTACCTTCTTTTGCAGCATCCCCCACTGACCTTTCTACCTCCGTCTTTTTCTCATTTAGTACCCTGTTTTGTAGGGAGAGGCTGGGATTGTCCTTTGAAAATTTGCAGACAGCCACACAGACTTGTGTTCCTGGAGAGCTATCCAGGCCATATCTTTACTAGTGCCTAGACTGCACCTTCTTTTATTTCACTCCCACTCATTCCTATAATCCTATCGCCACTTATAACTATACCAAATGGCCATCTCTCCTGTTTCGCTCTTTAATAGCCTCTACAGCTCTCTGCCTCATATGGCTCCCTATACTCTACTACTCTATATCCTTTAACTATTACCACTCCTACCCTGACCACTGCAGGTTATTTCTTATGCGAAAAACACTACAACTGCCTCCTGTCACCCTCCCCCTGCTTATTCATCACAAACTCACCTATCACTTATCCTACACTCTGAATAAACCCAAGGTACCAAGCATAACCCTATCCATCTCCCACATCTGTCGCAAACTCTTACATCTATCTCACCTAACCTTGATGTTAGCTGGGGATATTGAGAAAAACCCTGGACCTCCATATAACCTATCCTGTAAAGCTACAAACTGGCATGACACCAAGGGCATCCATATTGCCCACCTAAACATTAGGAGTCTGCTTCACAACAAGGCTGAACTGGAGGTGTGGGTTGCTCAGCACAACCCAGATATCCTCTGTTTATCTGAAAACTGGCTAAAACCCTCCACCCCTGATCATCTCAGCTCACTGCCCAACTATAACATCATTCAGCAGGATAGGCCATTAACAAAGCGAGGCGGGGGGTTGTCATTTTTTTCAAACCTTATATTCTTTTATCCCCCAATGCCCAACTGTCCCTATCTTACTGTGAAGCAATCTATGCTACCATAAAGCTTGGGTCTAAGAAACTTCACTTGGTCTGTGTATATAACCCTCCGGCTGGTGGCACGGCTGGGCTAGTGGAACTGCTATCTCAGATTGATAAGGCTATTGGTCATAATGAAGTCCTCATTCTTGGGGACTTGAACCTAAACTGACCAGTAAATTAAACCAGTCCTCTCACACTATTGTCCAAGGACATAATCTTCATCAACTTATTGCAGACCCTACCAGGGTCATGCCCCCCCTCTCGGGCTAGTACTCTTATAGACTGGGTCCTCACAAACTGCCCGGATAGCATAGCATGTGCAGGGACCCTAGCTGACTCAATCAGTGATCACGCCCCAATCTTCTGCACCTGGCGTGCATCAAGTAAACCTACTCCACCTCCTAAACTCATCACCTTCCGAAACCTGGCTAACTTTAACCAAGATAATTTCTTACATGATCTCGCACTGATCGACTGGTCCCCCATTCACACCTCTAATAATGCTCAACTGTCATTAGACCATTTCCTTGCTAAATTTCATCTGCTCCAAGACACCCATGCTCCCTGTGTCACCCGTCGGATCCGTGGATCACAGACGAAATGGCTCTCTAAAGATCTACTTGCATTGATTAGGTTCAGGGACAAAGCGTGGTGCCGCTTCAAAACCACTGAGCTACTGGCTGATTATAATAATTTCCGAGCCCAGAGAAATATATGCAAAAGGCAAATTCGATTAGCTAAAAGCTCCTTCTGTAAAAATCAGCTAACTAAAACAGCGGGTAACTCGAAAAAATTCTGGGCTACAATAAAAACCCTCCTTGGAGCAAATCAAACGGCACATACAAATGACATGCTGATTAACGGCATACACTGCAATAAGCCTACTACTATAGCTAACTCTTTTAACCACCATTTCTCGGACCTCACCAGTTACCAGATTCCATTCCCTAATACGCACGACTCGTCACACAACTACAATGTTAAACCTCAATTCACATATCCCCCCTTCAGGTTCCGGAATATTACAAAATCTGAAGTTCTGAGGCTTCTCCTCTCCGCCCCAGACCATACCAGTGTAGGGTCTGATGGGCTGGAACCTAGGCTTCTAAAGACCGCCGCCCCGTTTATAGCCTCTTCCCTTACCAAAATCTTCAATCTATCTCTATGTCACGGCTCAGTCCCCAACATCTGGAAAATAGCCAAAGTCACCCCTATTCCAAAAAAGGGTGATCCCAAATTAATCTCAAACTACCGCCCTATAGCTATCCTCTCCCTCCTCAGTAAAATCCTCGAAAAATTTGTGGCAACCCAAACTCTTGATTACCTGCAGAAGCATAACCTCTTGTCTAGCTCTCAACACGGTTTCCGCAAGGGGCACAGTACGACTACTGCCCTCCTCAAACTCACCAATGATATCTTTTCTGCTATGGACTCTGGCCTCCTGACTGGTGCTATCTTCATTGACTTAACGAAAGCTTTTGACCTGGTAGACCATTCCCTCCTTCTTTCTAAACTTCGCTTCTCGACTTCTACTGATGTAGTAGCCTGGTTTGACAGTTACCTGTCCGATAGACAGCAGACTGTTGTCTTCAATTCCACCTCTTCTGATCCCTCATCTGTCCAAGTTGGTGTGCCCTAGGGTTCCATACTTGGCCCTTGCTTTCTCCATTTTCATTAATGACATCCCGCTGCTTGCTTCAACCTGCTCAACCTCCTTTATGCAGACGACCTAGTAATTTATCACAGTGCTAAGAACTCACTTGACGCCAACCAACCTCTTAACTCAGACTTCACGTCCATTCAGTCATGGCTGATAGAGAATAAACTCGTTCTCAACATTAGTAAGACACATTCCATGCTCTTTGGATCGCTCGCCAAACTCAAAGTAAACCCTGATGCCCTAAAAATCACCTGTACCGACGGCTCTTCACTTTACAGCACCAAATCTTTCAAATACCTAGGCATCACTCTAGATGAATCCCTTAACTTTGTACCTACACATAACCAACACCTGTAAATCTTTAAATGCTAGATTAGGTGGTGCCTACCGCATCAGCTATGCCCTTACCCCTTCGGCTAGACTTGCTGTGGCTCAAGGCTTTTTACTCCCCACCCTGGCTTATGGATCAGCCATGTATCTATCTGCCTCTAAATCCTCCCTCCATAAGTGGGACACCACCTATAACAATATCTGCCGGTATGCCTCTGCATCCCCTCGTTTTACACACCATTGCCAACTTTACTCTGACCTTAACTGGCCTTGCCTCTCTGGCCATTGGCTCCAATCCCTTGGGTCTCTTATTGACAATACAGTCCTCACTGGCTTTCCATCTTCACTCGCCTGTCTGCTCCACTCACACCCTCTGTCCTACGAGCTCCGATCCGCCGACCTAGCCCCCTATCACATTCCCAGATGTAAAACCAAAATGGGCTCGCGCGCTTGTACATATATGGCCCCAAAATACTGGAACTCGTTACCTCCAAATATTCGTGGAGCACCTACCCATGCTAGCTTTAAAACTCGGCACCTTGAACATCTACAATCAATCAGCCAATGCACCTGCTTTAATCCACCTTAGACTTCATCATCTCCCCTCTCTCTCACTATATTACTTTACTCTTCTACATCTCTTTCCCCACCTCCCTATCTACCAATCTCTCCTCCCCTCCACTTTCTCCCCTCACCCCTCACTCTTTCCACCTTCCCTCTCTCTTATCTCAACCTCAATCTGGCACTTACTGTACTTTGTTTTGTATAAACCTTTTGTTGCTAATGCCTGTTTCACTCACTGTGTAACTCTAGTTGTGCATGTTACCTAGATGTATTTCTCCAGTTTTGCCTCCATTGCAACACTCCCTCTTGTGAACTACTCTTTGAATTTATTGTTCCAGAACTACTCTTTGAATTTATTGTTTCAGTTTTATTTAGCTGCCTGCATTCCTCACTGTGTTTCACCAATATCATGTGCTGCGTCACATGTACGCTTAATTTTGTATGTCTTAAACTGTCTTCTCTCGGGTCGTGCCTGAAAATAGGCATTGCTATGCCTACTGCACTCACCCGTTACCAAAAGCAATAACAAATACCTGCAAGCAAGGGCTCGGGAGTGTGGCAGTAGGCTATTCTCGCCATGGAGGCATGTAGATTCCCATCAAGTTGACCATGGAGGTGTTGTTAGCCCAAAGGGCTATGAGAGAATGCCTGAGGGAGAAGGGACAAGCAGGATTAGATATAGCTCAGGAAACAGTGGGAGGCTCCCTGCTTCACAAATTCACAAAACAGCTGTGTCACAAATAATGGGAGTTAAATTGGGGGACAAGTCACAGACAGCGAGCTAGGTGCCAGCAGGGTCTGCAATGGGGAAAAACAAAAGAAGCTCAAGTTGGGGGTGGACAGGAGAAATTAACTGAAAGTGGCTTTCAAAAAAAAGTCTCAGTTTGGTGACAGAGACTCAAAATTGCTTAACTTCTAACACAGAATCAGGAACATAGTCTAGCCCTCTAAAATTCTCAGTTCACACAGTAAAATTAGTTTGAACTGAAGAAATTCGGCAGTGGATGCATGAGAAAAATCAGTGGTTTGTGAGAGACAAGACCCCCTGCAAAGGCCAAAATTCTGATGCAGCACTGAATATAAAAATAATTCAGAAATCAGAAGCAATACAGGATTAGGGGAAAATAAGGTTATTTTGGCCCATGGTAGTGACATAGTCCAGTCATCTCAGGAAGGACATAGACAGGATGGAAGTAGTTCAGAGAAGAGCAGCAAAGATAATACATGCACTGCACCACAGCCTTATGAGGAAAGACTCAGGGAACTTAACATCTATTCACTGGAAGAGAGAAGGAAGAGAGAGGATATGATAGAGACTTTCAAATACCTTAGAAGAATAAACATAGCTCAGGATGGGAGCATATTTTGGAGAGGAAAGCTCACAAGAACAAGAGGACATAACATGAGGGAGGGAGTGAGGCTTAGGGAGAATGCTGGGAAGTATTTTTTCACAGAGAGGGTGGTGAATCCATGGAACAGCCTACCAGTGGAAGTGGTGGTAGCAAAAACAGTACAGGGATTCAAAAGTGCATGGGATAAGCATAAAGGCATCCTGCTGTGCAGCAGAGCAGGGGAACGGCAGTCCAGATAAGGGAAGGGATTGCCAAACCAAGTAGGGAGATGGGCAGACCAGGTAGACTGGTTGGTTCTTATCTGCCACCATAGTCTATGTTTTTATGTTTCATGTTGGTTTTGCATCTTTTCCAGGTGACAAGTAAGATTGTCACCCGAGGCCATGCAGCCTACTTTGTCTGCGAGAGACTGGATGGCTTGTGCAGACTGCAGGGCATTCAGGGAGGCCCTGTATTCCCTGCCATAGACTTGATGACCTCCTCCACCGTAGCATTCACCATGCCCTGAAGGAGGGTCTGCTGATGGACCTCCTTCTTCAACAGGTCAGTCATCGCTTGCTGGATCGCCGCAGACAGAACCTCGGAGACTCCGGCCT
This sequence comes from Neoceratodus forsteri, assembly GCA_016271365.2. Classification (NCBI taxonomy): domain Eukaryota; kingdom Metazoa; phylum Chordata; order Ceratodontiformes; family Ceratodontidae; genus Neoceratodus; species Neoceratodus forsteri. Next base: position 806,482,423 of record CM057451.1, on the reverse strand, counting down.
TCATGACTGTTTGTTCAGTCAGGGCTTCCACTTTGCCCTTGTCTTGCTTACTCAAGATGGCTACCAGAGGCGGATGAGGCCTCCCTTCCGTGTCCCAAAGTCCATCATCTTGGATTATATCGACATCACTTTCATTATCCTTCGATGATGCCAGGTCGATGGGCTGGGGATACGTTAGAGCTTTCATGTGACCTTCAAGATTGCCAGCTGCTGACATAATTTAGTCATCTTGGCTCTACACATTGAATGATTTACTCTGCCTTTGTACTGTCCTCACTGACATGCTCTTGCAAAACTCTGTATGTGGCACTTTACTTCATGATATGCCCTGATCCCCCTGTCCAATGCTTCCTGGCACCTTCCCAGCTCATCACACAACTCCTCATTCTCACTCCGCAACATATCATTCATACCAGTAAACAAATCATTCAGCTGTAATGCATGCTTTTTATCCTGCTGCAACCATTCACTATCCTCACTCAAACAGCCTCCCTGTCCCTATCATGTATAGTACAATGCAATTCATTCTGAGTCTCATTTCTGAGCTTTTGGTGTTCTTGTTCCAGCCCCTCCATTGTTCCCCTATTTATTGGAACTTGGAACCCAGTTTCTTTTTCAGAGCCAGGATCACCATTTTCACTGCCTGCAGAGCAGCTTACAGGGTGGCAACCATCATGCCATTTTAGTCATGTTTCTTGACCATAGGTTTGGTCTCTGAATACAGTGTGCACACATACTGTATCAGATGACTGTGCAACTTTGTGGCCAGTGTAAAATCATCCCAACCTCCAAGGGAGGTTAAAAGTTTGAAATGTCTAACTTGGGCTCAATGCTAATGGCCATTTTGAAGGTTCCTTCCATGCACTGTCAGGGAGTCCAAGGTGTATTGATCCACCTTGTGCTCTATAGCTAGCCAGTTACACGTTTGGGATATGGAATCCCACAGACCAGTGCCGCTGTTGAATGAGGGGTGAAGGCTCAGACACCTTTGCAATTCCCAGTCCCATTCATGGTGCAGAGGGCCAGAAATATTGTCTGCATGGGATGAATGTGTGGGCATAGGTTTGAGCACTTTTGTGATTCCTGTGCCGCTCATCTGCACGCTTTTTTGTACTAGTCTGGATTTGTCCAATTAGGTCTGTGCCATGATTGCCATTTGTTGGGATCAAGGCAGGATCTAAACCTGTTGGCAAAACATGACACAAGGACAGGTATTGCAGAACAAAAGGCTTATTACCCAATACGTATAAAAAGGACAGATTACCATAGCTGGGAGTGTGGATCCTCCGAACACCTGGTGTCATTACAGGAAAACGTAGTGTAAAGCAGTATTAAAGTTACATACTCAGAGATAACAAGGTCCATTACCAGGCAACATGCTCATCTGCATAATAGGAAACCTAAACAAAGCATTTCTATTGGTTAGTAAGGTGGGCAGCACGCACCCAAGGTGGTTATATTTTTCATGTACACAGCGATAAACAGTTATACTGACTAACGCTGCTTTGGTTACAATGGACTGATTCATAGGATATGCAGATCATAGCATTATCGCTAATAACTGTAGGTGGCAAGCTAAGACCACAAATATAATACTGCATAATATACCATAGCAAACATATTCCTTATACTGTAAGATGATGGTCCACATTAGGGACTGAAGGTCAGGCAGGTCTACACCTGGGAGTGCATGGAAGTTAAATGACTTGCTCCAGATCACACAGTATGCAAGTGGGGGTTGATGGGATTCAAACCCAGGTCTCCAGGTATTAGCCAACAGAGTTTGCTAGCAAGTTTTAATAAGTCCCAAACTGTATCCCCAGTAATGCAGCACTTAACTGGGAACAAAATTTGCAGAGGTTGAGCACAGCAGCCAGGAAAACAGGAAGGGATGGGTGGTGTTAGTTGACAGTGCTTGCTGGCAAGTTTGAAATGAACACTGTAACTCACTTCAAAGTCTCTTTTTATTCTATGTACACCACCGGAAACACACTGACACCACGCTTTTGTATACTTTTCTTTTATCCTACAAAGTTTGTGACTAATTATGACATGAGTAGTGTGGTATGTCAGATTTTGCAGTTTCTCCCTAGACCCATAGATCCACCTTTTGAGCCTACCTTAGGAAGTGGAACTCACTTGTCATAGCCAAGGGCTTATATGTTGTAAAAAATTGTTTTATTAATGTGTTTCTATATCTTTAAATACTGTTTTGTCATCTAATACAAGACTGATATCTGGCTTTGTACTGTTTCCTAATTCTACTTAGAGAAGAAAATGCATGCATAGTCCAGTAGTTGAGGTCACCTAAATAAACATCAGACAAGCAGAGATCACAGTCAGCATTCTTTTAAAATTGCAGATGTACTATTAAGCAATAAGCCACGAGGGGGTGTGGGTTATCGGCGCCTCGTGGGCAAACCACTCCAGCCATGGTAAATCCCTATAACCCACACCTCGAGTGGCTTATTGTATTATACTATGGGAGGGAAGTAAAATATTAAAATGATATTAAAAAGTAAAAAATGTTTTTATTGATTTTAATGTGAGGTATTCTTACTCTATAGTAAATAGTTCCCTGTTGCTAGGCAGAAGATGTGCTGTGGCTTGTAATGCAGCTTCACCCCATCGTCCCCCCTTCAGGCACTGCACAGTTTCTAATACAGGCCTCTCTCCCCTGTACAAAACTAGGTAGCATGCCATTATGTGCTGTTTGTTTTTGCTTATAGTTTGTGTTGGAGGCAGCACGATATTAGGTAGGAGCAGGCAGTTTGGTGGTGCGCTGTGAGCGCTTAACGCTTAAGTAGCTGCCGCGTTTGAACTGCTGCCTCGGTACAAGCTTCTAGCAAGAAAACCCTTTGTGACACGAGAATTTTCGTTTTTTGTTATGTGGAATATGGAATTTTATAACTAACACTGTGAAGGTGAAGGTGGTCTGACGTGGCACTGCGGGCGTGGTAGGAGGTATGAGCGAGGAGCTAGAGACCGGAAGCAGCAGAACGATGGAATTTGAGGAGCGAAGTAGCATTACAGGGACATATATCAAAAGGTTTGTCATGTTTCTTAAGCTGCCGTATTTTTGAAGAAATGTGATAGTGGAATTTGTGTTTATGCCAGGCAGTTTTTTTTAATGTTTCGTGAGCTATGGAGAAGGCGGGGGTGCCGTGTTGATTTGCATTTAGCGAGGAAACAAGATGGCGGTTCGGAATGATTTAAAACATTTTTTGTAGCTGTTATTGAGATGCGGCTGGCTGGCACCTTTGGGATGATTATCAGAGGATTTACAATGGAGGTAAGTTGCCAGCCGCTTTCATTGGTCGGTGTCCGAGGTCCATGGTATAATATCCTTTAAATGTCATACATGAGAGCTGCTTACATAAATAAAAAAAAATTAATATACAAGCTGCAAATTTTGCATAACGCAGATAGGAATCAACAAGGCATTCCTACTTTGTACCAGTCACATCTGCTGTGTACCTCATATTTACTCACTTTGGGACAACCACAAGACAACTACATTGTCATATGGGTGTTCTGCATACAAACTAATGTGCATTTTATTATAGAAATCTGCCTGCAACCTAACCTAATTAGATGACATTTGCAAATTGAATTATTCGTATGTCATTGGTCAACTTTAACTTTTTTTTTTTTGCACTAACCAGCAGGACAAATTAATTCAAATTGACACTTGCCTGCAGATGGTTGCACTAGCCCATAATTATTATTATGCTGAATTTTGCTCATTTATACAGGAAAAAATACAAGTCAAGAACTACTCTGATCATTCATATTTAACCTGTTCCCACTTTGCTTCCTCCCACAGCAAAACAAAAAACACAGCTATGCAATATCACACAGTGTGCCCCATTGTTTATACCATATTCCTCTCTTCCTCTTTCTGTGCCATCCCCCACCATACCAGAGGATTCCATAACAGCAAATGTCCAATCAAGCAGACCTAGCTCTGAACACACAATAGCTGACATCGTCATGCACCTCACCCACTCTGACCTCCAGGTCAATAAAAAGTCAGGCAGAGAAGACAGATAGGGAGGCAATATAGCACAGTGGTTTAAGGCTCTGAGCTGCAAATCTGAAGATATTCAGCAAACCAGATCTGGGTTTGAACCCCAGCTTCCACTCGAATACTGTATGACCCTGAGCAAGTCACTTAACTTCCTTTGCTCCCAAGTTGCACCTGTAAAAGGCTTTCAGCTTAGTGTGCTACTCCTGGTTAAACAACTTAAAGAGAAGATGAAGACCCTGTCCTCTGATCAACCAGAGATCTGCACTTTTGGAAGTTTTCATTCAGTGTTACGTGAACCAGGCTAGATCTAGGAGATTTCTTTGGGGGGAGGGGCCAGACAAACGTAGGGGGCTTGGGAAATAGAAAACTTTGTACCATGTTTATTTATATATACAGTACTAGGAACAAATAACATTGATTTTAACATGTTGTGCCCCAACAATAACAGCATTTTTTTTAAACACTATCCTTTCATCAGCCCAGGGGAAACGATACCCAGGCATGAATCACTATCACCACTATTTCTGTTTAGTAGGATCTGTACAACACAGGAATGCCTATTTTAACCTTCCAAATTTTATATTTTAACATGCTCCAAAGCACTGTTTTTAGAATGAAGAAACATACCGGTGGGATAAAGGTGGGACTGCATGGATGACATTGACTGACGAGGTCCATTGGGAAAAGCTGGGGACCCCTACACCTGCCAATAAAGGCAGTTACTGTATATGTCTATGGATGGTCATTTCAGAGTGATCTGTAATGGTATCCAGGTAAAGTTGGGAGATTGGGAGTTGAGAGGGATCTGCTATGGTGAGGCTGGGATAAAAAAACACCATCTGTAGGGCAGACCATTTATACCTCTTAGCATTTTGAAACATAGAAATACAGAATTTGCCAGCAGATAAGGACCGCTTGGCCCACCTAGTTTGCTCATTTTCTTAGCCTATAGCATCACTGCAGAGCCTGCTTGATCTCCAGCACATTCACCTACCCCCTTCCTTAAGATTCCCTTATGCCTATCCTATGCATTCTTGAACCCCACCACTGTTTTTGCCCTCACCACCTCTGCTAGAAGACTGTCCCAGGAATCCACCACGCCTTCTGTGAAGAAGTACTTCCTCACATCTTTCCTGAATCTACCCCTTCAGTGCTTATCATGCCCCCTTATTCTTGAGCAGCTTTTTCTCTGAAAAATACTTCCTTCCTGTACCTTATTTACTCTGGTGAGGTATTTAAAGGTATCTGTCATATCCCCCCTTCTCCTTCCTCTCTTCCATGGTGTACAGAAGCCTCTCATCATAGCATTCTGATACAGACCTTGCACCATTTTAGTTGCCCTCCTCTGGACCACCTCCACTTTGTCTATGTCCTTCCAGAGATATGGTCTCCAGAACTGGGCACGGTACTTTAGGTGGGGTCTTACTAGTGATCTATACAGATGTAATACCACCTTCCTCTTTCTGCTGGTTATACCACTCCATATGCACCCCAGTGTCACACTAGCCTTCCTAACTGCCTTGTCGCACTACCTGGCCACCATTAAGTCATCTGATATGATCATCCCTGGTCTCTTTTCTGCATGGTGGTCATCAGTACCACTGCTCCCATTTTGCACTCTGCCCCTGGGTTTCTTTGTTCCATGTGCATTACTTTGTACCTTTTCACTTTCAAACCCAGCTACCATACCCTTGGCCACTCCCCAAGTTTTCTCAGGTCTCTGCTCATCCTTTCCATCCCCCAACCCTGTTGCAGCTTTGGTGTCATCTGAAAGGAGGCAGACCTTCCATTCCAGCTCCCTGTACCAGTGGTACCAGGTCAATAAGCTGCTACTAAAACAGAGTGGCAGGAACTGCTCTGTGTAAAGCATGGAAACATTTAGAGCAACATGGGTATAATGGTGCTAGTGAATTACCGCTATCCATGTCGCTGTGTGCTTAAACTGTAAAGGTATCAAGTTGCCGTGCGGTGTGGGGGTTGGTCGTGCTGCTCCTGTGGTGGAGTGGCTAAGGCACCAGCACATGGCATGGTTGGAGGCCTGGGACCACGGTTCAGTTTCCCCCCTGTCTCCTGATGTTGCCGCTTTTCTTATTAAAAAAAAAATGAATTTCTCCCCTCCCGAGTTTCTCCCCATCCCCAAAGTCCACCCCCCCTTGGAGATGATTATTTTAAGCCTGGGTGGTGTGGGGAGCAGAGCCCCCCACCCGCAAAAACAAAGAGATCCCATTATTTTTAATGGAGTGCGCTTTTTTGTAAGGTTGGTGCTTTTCCTGACCTTATTTCAGTGCATGACATTTTTACTTGCAGCATTGATTGTCAGCTTTTTATTGTGTTTGACATTATAACCCTGAGCCCTGCAATGTACATACTAACATACTAAAATGCCAGCAGAATAGCCCTAATGGTCTCTCAGGTCTGCTCGATTTTCAGCACTCACACTGAGGGATGATTTGGGTGTCCCCCTCCCCCTTGGGTAATACTGTCCCCAGTCCCAGATGTTCCACCTGTATTGTGCCTGGTCAGATTTACCCTCCCCCTGTACCTGTCCCATTCCCTCTTAAACCTGTCCACAGTTTTCATTTCTACCAGCTCCCTTGGGCAGTGCATTCCATGGCTCCGCCACCCTTTCAGTTAAATAACATCTCCTCCTCTCCTCTCTGAGCCTGCCACCTTCCAGCTTACACCCGTGACCTCTTGTTGCCCCACCCTCCTTCCTTTGGATCACCTTGACTGGGCCTCCTTTACTGATCTCTTTCATGTACTTAAATTCATTTAAATTCAATCTTTATTTATATGAGGTCCTTTCTGAAACCAAGGTGCCTGTACAATACAAGATAAAACAATAAATAGTTAAAACAACATTAGAATTAAACTAAACAACAATATTCAAAAATCATTATAAGCTTTACTAAAAAGATAGGTTTTTAAAGCTCCTTTAAAACTTTGGACAGTCGGGCAGTCTCGCACCTGATGAGGTAGAGAATTCCACAGGGTTGGGGCCATGAAACTAAAAGATCTGGCCCTGAAGTTTTTAAACGAATCCTGGGAATCTCTAGCAATCCCTCATCAGTGGATCGGAGAGAGCGGGAAGGGGGCAGTAGGGACAAAGGAGATCTTTCAGGTAAGCAGGTCCCTGATCGCGTAGGGCCTTATAAGTCAGCAGACCGACCTTGAAGGTGATTCACCAGCAAACTGGCAGCCAGTGCAGTCCGCAGAGCACAGGCGTTATATGACTGGACCTAGAAGAACCAGTCAACAGCCTGGCTTCCGCATTCTGCACTAGCTGCAGGTGGTGAATCTCAACCCCTGGTAGCCCAAGGTAAAGAGCATTGCAGTAGTCAAGGCAGGAGGTAACTAAAGCGTGGCAGAAGTAGGAGATTGTCTGGAGGAACCAGGTGCTTCACTCGGGCGATGTTCCTCAGATGGAAAAGAGGTTTTGACAACTGCTGACACCTGAGATTTAAATGTCAAACAGTCATCAAACACAATGCCCAGGTTCTGCACCCAGTCTGAGGTAGTCAGCTGGACACCCCCAAGCCATAGACCTGAGGGTGATCCACCCAATGAACCCGCCTCCCAGTGACCCTGGTCCAGAACTAACACCTCAGATTTGTCTGGATTCAACCACAGCCAACTCACATTCATCCAGTTCTGGATTTCAGTAAGAAAGTTATTAAAGACCGAAAAGGCAGCATCTTGGCTGGGCACAAAGGACATGTACAGCTGAGTATCATTTGCATAGCAGTGAAAACCCAGACCGTACCGCCTAATAATCGCTCCTAACGGCAGCATGTACACTGCAAACAACATGAGCGCCAAAATGGAATCCTGCGATACCCCACAGGGTAGGGAGAATGATGCCGAGGAAAAAATCCCGGACACCACCCTCTGAGCCCTACCCTCGAGGTAGGATCGAAACCAACTGAAGACTGTACCAGACAGCCCACAGATAGACCACAAGCATTCCAACAGCACACCATGGTCCACAGTGTCAAATGCTGCAGAGAGATCAAGAAGGACCAAGATGGAATGAGTCCTTCGATCTCTCGCTATTAGGAGGTCATTTAGCACCCGGACCAGAGCTGTCTCGGTACTGTGCCTTTTCCTAAATCCGGACTGGAGAGAATCATAGACATTGTGGCTGGTCAAATGATCATCCAACTGCAATGTGACCACCTTCTCAATAACTTTACCCATAAAGGATAAGTTAGAGACAGGCTTGTAGTTTGCCAGACAGTCCGGGTCCAAGGAGGACTTCTTAAGAAGGGGCTGAACAACAGCCTCCATTAGAGGATTTGGAAAAAGCCCCCTCTCCAAGGACCTCCAGACTATCTTAGCAAGGATGGGACCAATTTTATCCACACAACCTACTAGGAGATGTGTGGGGCCCAGATCCAAACCACAGTTGGTCAGATGCAGTGATTTGATGATCATCACAATGTCACTGATTGTGGGGAGGCTGAAGTCAGACCACACAAACTGGGTGTCCGACATCTCCTGCCGACCTACACAGCTCCCATTGGAGAGGGTCAAATGGATATCAGATCTGATTGTGGCAACCTTATCTGAAAAGAATAGAGCAAACTCCTCACACCATTCTTGAGAAAAAGTTCTTCTGGGCTGAAGACAGATTGGATTGCACAATCTGTCCACAGTCCGGAAAAGCTGAGCTGGTCTATTCTGTGCCGCAGCAATCTCTCTGGACAGGAATTCTGCCTTCTTACGAGAGATTGCGGATTGATAGACTATGTAATGGTCCATCAAACTAAGTTTGTCACAATCCAGACCTGACCTCCGCCAGAACCTCTCCAACCTTCGTCCAACTCTCCTCAACTCCCTCAGAGTCTTAAAGACATATCATGTCCCCCTTGTCCCTCCTCTCCTCCAGGGTGTACATGTCAAACTCCTTGAGCCTCCTCATCAGGTCCTCTCCCCAGGCCCCAGATCATTTTGATTGCCCTCCTTTGGACCCACTCTAGGAGTGTAATGTCCCTCTTTAAAAGTGGTCTCCAAAATTGCACAGAATACTAGAGGTGTGGCCTAACCAAGCAGTTGTACAGTGGAAGGAGCACTTCCGCCTTTCTGGAAGTAATCCCCATGGCGATGCATCTCAATATCCTATTTGTCCTTGCCGCTGCCCTCCTACAGGTCACAGAGTTGTTCATTTTGACATCTACCACTACCCTCAGGTCCCTCTCACCCTCCGTAACTTGAATCATGTCTCCTCCCAGGGTATATCCCTGGCTTGGATTTCTGACTCCCAGGTGCAGAAACTTGCACGTCCCCATGTTGAATTTTAGTTTCCATTTTCCCGACCACCTTTCCAGAGCCTCCAGGTCCTCCTGCAAGGCCACCCTCCCCTCCCCTCCCTTCCTCCCCATCCACCTCTGCACCTTGCTGTGAGTCATCTGCAAAGAGACTCATCTTATTTCTGATCCCTTCCTGATGTCTGAGATATAGGCGTTGAACAGGAGTGGCCCCAGCACTGACCCCTGGGGAACGCCACTAGCAACCCACCTTAGGGATGAGGCTAACCCTCCAACCACCACTTTCTGAGTATGCTCAGAGAGCCAATTTTCTATCCATCTTAGCAACTGTCTCCCTACCCCCATTTCCTTCAGCTTAGCCAGCAGGCCACTGTGGGGTACCGAATCAAACGCCTTGCTAAAATCCAGAAAGAGGACGTCCACTGGCCTACCCTGGTCCAGGGCCCTCGTCACTCAGTCATATAACTCAGCAAGATTTGTTTGGTAAGATCTTCCCGTGACAAAGCCATGTTGCCTATCGTCCAAGTACCCAGTTTGCTCCAGTAACTCCTTTAGCTTTTCCTTGACAATACCCTTCGCCTTTGTCACCACAGATGTCAGGTTAATTGGCCTTTAATTCCTTCCTCATTTCTTGATCCCCCTTGTGGATCTGCATGACATGGGCCATCCTCCAGTCTTGGGGCACCCACCCAGTCCTCAGAGAGATGTTGAAAAGCTCCACTAGAGGGACTGCCAGGACATCCACCAGTTCCTCAGCACCCTGGGATGTATCTCATCTGGCCCAGGTGCTTTCTCCATCCGAAGGGACCTGAGGCTTGTCTTACTCTCTCTTGGGATTTCAGCCTCGTCCTCCCCTTTTCACCATGCATCATAAAGACATTAAAGAGAGCAGGTCCCAGTACTGATCCCTGAGGAACCCCACTGGTCACTCTCCTTCCTCTGAGTGTACTCTGTTTACCACCATCCTCTGTCACCTATCCCTTATCCAATTTCTTATCCAGTTTACCACCTTGGACCCACTTCTAAGCTACCCATTATGTCACTGAAATGTTGAATAAAGACAATCAAACTGTAGGAAATGAGGGCACTGGTCTTATAATGTAGGACAAATTATCAGACACATAAAGAGAAGTACAGAGCACTGAAAGCTAGTGATTTAACAGTGCACTACCCTTGGTCACAGCCTAGACACTAGCTGAAAGCTCTAACAAAAGAGTGATAATGACTCACATTGAGTCTTTGGTGGATCCTCCTTTGTACTGCCAGATAATTGCAGCTGTTAAAGAGCTGTTAATCACATCAGGCCATTAGGCATAAGGACTAGAGCAACACTTCTCAAACTTTGTCATGGTAGGCTTCCCTAAGCCATGGAAAATATCTTGAGCCCCCAAAATACTGAAATGTTTTTGGGTCTCCCCATATCAAAATAGCCTACTTTTCACAGACATCAGGAATAAATTGAAACCTCTTTGCATGGCTGGTTCTCATTTGATTAGGCTTATTGTAACCCCCATCTCCTCCCAAAACGGGACAACCTACTTGCTCCAATATTTTGACTCTCGAACCATTGCTACCCCTTACTGCCATACCTTCATGGGTCAGACTGCTTTTTCTGTTTCCTCTCTATCTGGAATAACCTTCTTGCCGAGCTCTATCTCTCCCCTCTCACCCTGCTCTTAAGCATCTTCTCAGGGATCATTTTGCTCCTCTTGCTCTTATTCCTAGTACCTTATGGTTAACTCTTGTATTTGGACAGTTCTGCTGCCAGTCTAATTGATCAATTGTTCCTTGCATTGTTAGTTTATTGTTTTTAATTTGTTTGCACTTTTGTTCATTTTGTATTGCTTGAGTGTTTTGCAGTTACATTTTGAATTGCAGTCTTTCACTACCCTTTCCTGGGTACACCTGAAATAAGCCATGGCTCAGTGTACAGTACCTTCCCTGGTCACAGACTTGTGAATAAATACATAAATTCACCTACTATTATCCTCTTTCAGTTTGCCTTATCCCTTCACACAAAATCTATAAAGTTCTAAATTGAAATATAATACTTTTTCAAGACTTGCTTGTGCCTCCCCTGGAACAGGTTGGGGCCTCCCAAGGGAGGCTGGCCTCACCATTTGAAAACCCCTGGACTAGAACCTGCTAAGGTAGGGATTTTTTTTGTATATTCTTTTTCCGCCCTCCTCATACTCACTGGCCCCACTCCTTCAGGCTCCACAGGTCCCCACTGGCCCCACTGTCCTAACACGGCCCTCCTCTAACTCCACAAATCGCAGCTGATCCCCAGGATATCCCGGTGTATCCCCTTCACCAGGTGGGTCCCCCTCCTCTGAGGGGGAAGGCACCGGGGAGAGGGGATGACCCCAACACACTCTCTACTTAGGGCCCAGGGATGCTGCCGCAGAGAAGGAGGCCCCGGAAAGGCACTGAAGGCATTCAGGGACAGAGAGCCATCATCCAGCGGTCAGCAAGTGGTATTTCCTGGTTTTTCCCTAGGTGCTTGATGTCTGAACATCAAAGCATTAGCTGATGTTCTGTCATGCACTGCCCAGCAGTGAACTCAATGTGTTGCCCTACCGCTGGTCACTATCAAGGTGGCCCAACACTGGGTCATAGCCCTCCCTCTCCTGGAGACAACGAGCAGTCGTGGGACACTCAAGTTGGCCTCAAGTTGAGCTCTCCGCAACCCGCAGCTCCTTCCAGAACCTGGGTTGCTGGCATCACAAGTGGAAATCCAACCGCTGTGTCGGTGGGCCAGCAGGGAATTTTAAAGAGTACTACACCCAAATTACATACAAGAACATGCTATTCAGAGTGCTTTCTTCCCTCAAAGTGCTGCTGGTGTTTGTGTTTCAGTGGTGGACAGCAGACTACCCGGATTTCAGTGGTGAAGCAGTGGACATGGCCTACCTGGATTTCAGCAAGGCCTTTGACACCATTCCACATAAACACTGGTAGGCAAGCTGGGCTTGGGATGGACAACCAGGTAGTAACCTGAGTAAGAAACTGGTTAGGGGATACGAGACAGAGGGTAGAGGTAAATGGAGTTTACTCCAAGGAAAGGAGGGTGACCAGCAGGGCACCTCAGGGTTCAGTGCTGGGACCTGTCCTCTTTAATGTCTTTATTAGTGACATAGCAGAGGAACTGGAAGGGAAGGTCTGCCTCTTTGCAGCTGACACCAAGATCTGCAACAGGGTGGAAACCTGGGGGCTAGAAAGGGATTGGCAGAGATCTGAAAAATACTGGAGAAGTGGTCAAGAGTATAGCAGCTGGGTTTTACATAGATACATAGATACGTATGTACTGCTGGCAGATAAAGACCGCCAGGCCCATCCAGTCTGCCAGTTTATACTACCTGTGCAAGTGGCCTGTGACCCTACTTGCTCACTGGCTTAAGCTTTTTTTCCCATCTCTAAGACTCCTTTATTCCTGTTCCATGCACATTTGAAACCCGCTACCGAATGGGCAGCCACCTCCTCTTGGGGCAGGCTATTCCATGCATCCACCACCCTCTCAGTAAAAAATAATTTTTTTCACATTTCTTCTTATGCAGCCCCTACCAGTCTCATGGCATGCCCTCTTGTCCTGGCACTGCTTATAAACTGGAAGATATTATCCCCTTTAACTTTGTTAATGCCATTGACAGATCCAGAAGCAAATGGTTTGATACCTTTTATTAGACCAACAAAGATTTTTACAAAAAGAAAACAACGACTTATTGTTTTCTTTTTGTAACATCTTTGTTGGTCCAATAAAAGGTATCAAACCATTTACTTCTGGATCTGTTCTTACAAGGACCAATACGGCAACCAGTCTATTTCTTAATGCCATTGAGATATTTGAGCATTGCTATCATATCACCCTGCTCCATCATTTGCTCTAATGTGTACATATTGAGGTCCTCACTCTTTCCTCATAAGGCTTGTGATACAAACCCTTCACTATCTTAGTTGTCATCCTCTGTACTTTTTCTATCTTGTCAATGTCCTTATGAAGGTAAGGCCTCCAGAATTTGACATGGTACTCCAGGTGAGGCCTCACCAGGGTTTTGTACAGTGGAACTATTACCTCCCTTCTTCGGTTTGTGATACTCCTTCCAATACAACCCAACATCCTGCTGGCCTTCCCTACTGCCTTGGCTGTCTGCCTGGTGGCCTTCAAGTCATCTGTGATTATGATCCTCAAGTCTCTTTCCTCCCCAGTAACTTTCAGCAGCCCCCATCCTGTAGCTCACGCAGGTTCCTGCTCCCGTGCATAATTTTGCACTTCTTTGCATTAAACCTCAGTTGCCATGTTTCTGACCATCTCTCCAATTTTTCTAGGTTGTTTCTCATCTTTTCCACCGTCTCTGGAGTATCCACCCTGTTGTAGGTCTTGTTGTCATCTGAAAACAGGCACACCTTCCCCTCCAGCCCATCTGCAATGTCACTGATGAAGACATTGAAGAGGACTGGCTTGAGAACTGACCCCGAGGTACTCTGCTGGTCACCTCCATTTCCACTGATGGGGTTCCATTTACCACTACCCTCTGTTTTCTGTCCCTTAACCAGTTACAAATCCAGCTCACCACCTTGCGGCCCATCCTCAGACTATCAAGCTTGTTGACCAGTCTCCTATGTGGAACAGTATCAAAGGCTTTGCTGCCTGGCTGTGCTGAAATCGAGGTAGGGATACTGCCCCTCCCTTAGTCTTCTGCCTTTGTCATCCAGTCAAAAATCTATCAGATTAGGTTGACAGGACTGTCCTGCTGTGAAACCATGTTGCCTGGAATCCAGCATTCCTATGGCTTTCAGGTGCTCCACCATTCTTTCCTTAAGAGTGTTTCCATTATCTTCCAATTACAAAGGTTAGACTAATTGGCCTGTAGTTCTCTGCATCTTCTTTGCTGCCACTCTTGTGAAGAGGGACAACATTTTCCTTTCTCCAGTCCTCTGAAACCACTCCAGTGTCTAGGGACTCACTAACAGGTCTGCTAGAAGGGCTGCCAGTTCCATCCTCAGTTCCTTTAAGATCCTGGGATGTATGCCATCTGGTCCCATGGCTTTGTCCATCTTCAACTTTGTAAGCTCTTCTAGTTCACGCTCCTCTGTGGATGGACTGGCGTTTACCTCCTTTCCTTCTGTTCCTTTGAAGTCTAGTTGTGGTCCCTGCCCTTCCCCCTCCATGGTAATGACTAAACAGAAGTACTTGTTCAGGATTGATGCCTTTTCCCCATCTACCTCTACAATCTTCCCCCCTGTCTCCACTAAGTTTAGCAACTCCCCCCTTGGCCTTCCTTCACTCGCTAATGTACCTGTAAAATGTCTTGTCCCCCTTTTTAACCGATCAAGTTATTCTGTCCTCTGTTTGCACTTTTGCACTTCTCACAGCCTTTCTTGCCTACGTCAGACAATTCCAGTACATTTACCTGTCCTTTTCCCTTTGTGTCTCCTTATACTTCCTGAAGGCTAACCTCTTGGCCCTTACTTTTTCTGCCACCATGCCCCCCACCCCACCCCGAGAACCAAAGTGGTTTCTTCTTCTCTTTCCCTTGTCTATCAACTGAACACATTGTCTTGTCGCCTCCTCTAAGACTTCTCTGATATGTGCCCATTTCTCCTCAACATCCCCAACTATCTCTCTCTTTGCCAGTGTTTCCTTGAGCTGTATTTCCATCCTGGTAAAGTCAGCCCTTCTGAAATCTAACACCCTTGCCTTTGAATGGGTAGACTGAATCCCTGTGTGCACCTTGAATCACACCATATGGTGGTTATTGGACCCTAGCTGACCTTCCACCTTGTGATCTGCGACCCTGTCCCCATTGGTCAGTACCAGATCCAAGATTGCTCTGTCCCTGGTGGGTTCCGGCACCAGTTGCCTGAGGCCTGTCCCCCTCAAGGGAGTCCAGGAAGTCCCGTACCCTGGCTGAGGCCCCTGCTGATATGGACCAGTCTACTTCTGGCATGTTAAAATCTCCCATCAGTAGAACCTCCCCTTTTGCTGCCATGTCATGCATGTTTTCCATCAGTAGTTTGTCAATTTATTCCCCCTGAGCTGGGAGTCTACAGATAACCCCCCGTGCAAATGGCTGTTCCCATTGTCTGGCTCAAGGGGTGACCCACACTTCCTTTGATTGTCCATGTCTGCCCTGAATCGCAGTTGCCTTGATGTTTTCTTTGATGTAAAGGGTAACCCCACCTCCCTTTTTGCCTTGTCTGTCTTTTCTGATTGCAAAAAAGTGCAAAATAATGCACTTACCGACATAGAAACCCAGGGGCAGAGTACATAATGAGTAGAGTGATACTGACAATGACCAAACAGTAAAGTGACCTGGGGGTAATCATATCGAATGACCTAAAGGTGCCCGGGCAGTGTGACAATGCAGTTGGAGGGCTGGTGGGATGCTGGGGTGCATAGGAAGAGGTATTGCCAGCAGAAAGTGGGAGGTGGTGTTTTCCTTATATAGATCGCTGGTAAGACCCCACCTTGAATACTGTGTTCAGTTCTAGAGACCGGTACATCTTATGAAGGACATAGACAGAGTGGAAGTGGTCCAAAAGGGACACAAAATATGGGTGACAGTAATTTTCAGCAGTCTCCATTCGCATCTTTGATCACTTGTTTTTGTTGCTTGTGCATTGGTTCCATGAATGCCGATACCCCCAGAATCAATGCCTGCCGTAACACTGCTGAATCACTACTCCACTGGCTGCCCATTTGGAGGCATGCCCTTGATCCTGACCCACTGAAGGACCAATTAATGCCCCACAAACATTACTTCTTAAAAATTTATTTAATTAATAATCACTGTATCAAGCCAAAAACTGCCATTGCAGAGGTCATAGTTGAACAGACACTAAAGTCCTAGTGCCTAAAGTGATACAGCAGGCGATTAGTGCTGTATAGAGAGTTACAGTGAGGAAGAAAAAAACCCATGACCAGATTTTTCATAACGGGGCATTTACTGCTGCAGTGATGTATGTGGCAATACCCTCAAACCATGACTACTAGTCCCCTCCTCCCACTGACCCACCCATCACATCAATTGATGGCCCCACTTTGGAGCATCTTGCTCTTCTTAGCTGCCTGGTGTGATAAGGAATGCTTGTGCCACCACCCCTAAGCCACCCACTAGCTCCTACCTCCCATCCACAAGTTCATTAGCAGATTTGTATACACTATATACATATATCCATCAGAAAATATCATTAGTGCATCAGTTGCGGTTGAAGCGACAAAATTAAAGAAATGAGACATTAGGGTTGAGCCCCTAACACCCCCTTCCCACCCAACACCCATCCTCCACAGACCTACATGTGTCAGGGTGTGCCTAGGGGTTGTTGGGCCTAACTCTCACCCCATTCTCCTTTACTGTACCATGTCAACTTTCTGGCACAAGGAATGGGGTGTGAGTTAAGCTAATGACCCCAAGGCACTCCCGCTGTGTTGATCTGTGGAGGGTGGTGTGATGTGGGCTAGTGGGGTTGGTGAGGGTGTTACAGGCTCAACCCTAACATCTCATTTCTACTTTGCCACTTCAGCCCTAACTGATGCATTAACAAAGTTTTTTTTCAATTTATTTCCTTACTTTTTGAGGTAGAACAATAGTAACTTTATTTTATGGTGGGAGCGCAGGCATCCTTCCACAGATGCAGATATGTATCTAGCAGTGGAAACACAGGAGTCTCGGTCCCCTGCGCTTCCACACATTAAGTTATGAGCAGGCATAGTGAAATTGCAGCAAATAGTCATAACTGTGCCATCTAAAATAATTTTCACCCCAAATGTTCAGCATAACATTCATATTACCTCACCGCATGCACCCAGTACAGAAAATTTTCAAATCTCCATCAAAATGTAATTCTTCACATCTGTACCTTCATTCTGTGCCACAGGTGTGGAATAACATATTTGGCAGGATTTGAAAATGACAGCTGTACTGTTCATGAGGTGATGAAAAAATGGCAATGTTGAAAACTGAGAGTGAAAATATGATAAACTGCAAAGTTACATGTGTATGTAGAAAATTAAACAACCACGCATAACTCAGGCATATTTAGGTATTTTTACACCACATTTTTAACATGGCATGTTTGGGACCCCACCTCTTGAACAGTGACACTGTTATTTCGTTACTCTGTCCCAAAAGGTGATTTTGTGCAGCAACTGCTCCATTCCGTGCCACTGCTGTGTAAACATGTTTCGGGAGGATGTGAGAAATGGCAGCTGTACTGTTCATGAGATGGTCTGAAAAACTGGCAATGTTAAAATTTGGAATGAAAATATTAAAATTTGCAAAGTTACTCATGTGCATAGTGACATTTCAACAACTGCATGTAACTTCAGGTGTTTTGGGGTATTTTTGCGCCAAATTATGAACATGGCCTTTTTGGGTCACAACCTCATGAACAGTGGCACTGTTGTTTCTTTAATTGGTCCCAAAACGTGATTCCACACAGTGAACACAAAATCACCTTTCAGAACAGAGTAATGAAATGACAGTGTCATTGTTCATAAGGTGGGGTCACAAGAACCCCATGTTGAAAGTTTTGGGCCAAAATTCCTAAAAATGGCTGAAATATCAACATAAGTTGAAAACCCCATTGACTGCCATTATACAGCACTTACCTTGATTCTTCAGTTGGTGGTTCAGCTTTGAAGAGTGCAGACATGTCCAGCTCCACAGAAGAAGACAGGGCCCAACCTCTGGAGGTAAGTATGGGGTAAGGGGGGGCACGGGGAGGTGGGTGCTCAGTGGGAGGGTGAGGATGGGGCAGGGGGAATGGGGAGACGATGAGGGACCATTTTCTTTCTTACAGGTTTAAACTAAATGTCGGGGGACACATTTCTTTTTTGACAGGTTTAAAAAAGCACCATTTTAAGACACTGGGAGTGGGCTACACAGTGTCCCTGTGTACTGGAAGGGGGGTTTACTAAAAAATGCTGACACGGGGATTCGTCACCCCATCGGTAATGGAAATATACAGGCTTTGAGGGGGACACCCAACACCGGGAGTGGGCATCCCAACATCAGAGACATAACAAGAATAATTTTTTTATTTTGGCACACTGGGGAGGGCTCCCAGTGTGCCACCGTAGTGGAGGTGGACATAAATGCTGACACAGAGATTGGGCACCCTGATGTTGGTGAAAAACAGGCACAGAGGGGCAGTTCAGAGCAGGATTCTGCATCTAATATTTTGATGCAGGATTCTGCATAAAAAAAAAACATTGGGGGACTGCTTTCATTTTTTCAGGTACATTAAAAAGCACATTTTCCAAACACTGGGGTGGTGTCCAAAGCTACTGGGAGGCTGAGGGGTAAAAGCTGACATGAGGATTGGGCCCCCCCGATGTTGGCACATTTCAAAAATAATGGGCTGTGGGAGGGGGTTATCCAACACATCCTGGGCACATCCCACATCATGGGCATCCTGGTGTTGGAAAATACAAAAATTTAAAAAAACCCAGGGGAGGGCAATCAGAGGGTGGGGGGCCACTAGACACCAGTGAATGAATGTTTTAAGGGAGTCAGGGGGTCCACTAGACACCAGGGAAAACGGTACAGTTATCTTTAACAATTACTTTTTGCAATCTCTCTTTGACAGCCAGTCTAGCAAAAAGGGATTAAGTAAAAAAAAAACAAACAAAAAAAAAAAACAAAGGCTTTTAGAAAAGAAGACTATGGGACAACCTGTGAGATTTTGTTTTCTCCCTTGCTAAGGGAGAAAACAAGATGGTGGCAGATGAAGAGGGATTTTTCTTGCGACGAGGGATTTTCAGAGATTTCCCAATCCTTCTTTGCTAGCCCTCCATGACCAAGAATCCTTGATCAAAACTGTGCATCTATTACAAAGACTGAACTGAGCATGCTCAGAACCCAAAATTTCAAAATTTTATAACTTTGGAACAGATTAATATTTCACCAAATCCACACTAGAGTGTTCCTTAGGATAACCTCTTGCAACCCTGAAAATTTCAGGCCACAATTCCAAATGGTGTATGCACCACGCAATATCAGAAAATGACCAAAACAATTGTCCAAAAAGCAAAAACACATTTTGATGCTTCTGTATAAAACTTGCAAATCTGATTGAAATGCAACTTGGCAAATCGAGAGATCTACCACCTGAGACTCTGTATTCCAAATTTTGTGTAATCAGTAAGTGGTTGCCAGTTATTAAAGTGCATTGTGGTTTAACATTAAACCGCCTACTCAACCCTTACTAAAAGGGCACAACTGTGCCTTATAATATCTATACATATACATATATGTGTGTGTGTATATATATATATATATATATATATATATATATATGTGTGTGTTATACTGGTGCAGTAGCACCAGTATAGTTAGGGTTGAGTAAGCACTTTAATGTTAAACCTCAGAGTTTGCACCTTAATAACTTTGCCACCATATGACGTATTTGCCTGAAATTTTGCATGCACTGTGTGGTACCATAGATCTCTGGATATACCCACACAATTTGTCCGTTCAGTCCGAAATCTTCAGGGAAGATGCAACCTGGGCCACTGATGTGCCTTTCAAAGATTTGGTGTAAAAATATTAAACCATTCAAAAGTTATTAACAAAACAGATTTCCCATTATAGTCAATGGGGAAAAAATATATATGCATCACGAAAGTTTCGCAAATGCACTTTTACTTTCACAAATGGCCCTTTTACTTTTGTGATTTGGCCATCTTGTTTTCAGTTAGTGAGAAAGAAAAATGCCTGGCATTTAAATTTGGGACCTCCTAGGTAAACACTGACTGCTGGGTTACCTAGTCGGGTCCTGAGGATACCAGCCCTATTTTTTTTTGGGTTAACCCCCCAGAAATGCCATTTAAATATCGGAAAGAAATACTTTAGAAAATCATAAAAAGGCTGAATGTTTTCGCAATGTGAAAGTTTTGTGCTACATTTTGCTAAACTTTCATGATTTGCGAAAGTATTTTTTTAAAAAGCAGCACATTTTTACCATCCTCCTGCAACAAAACAGTTGGGTCTTTTGGTCTGAAATTTGCAGGGTGGCAAGCCCTGGTCACACAGATGTGCATTTTGGTGGTTTGGTGCCAAAACATTTAAGGAACAAAAGGTTACAGTGTTTTGAAGTTGAGAAATGTCCCATAGGATAACACTGTGTTGTCCATCATGCCTTTCGGTGCCTGTTATCTCGAAAACGAAGTGAGATATGGAGTTTTCGCTACTGGCAGCCTAAAGGTGAACTAATCTACAGAAACAAGTTTGGAAATCATAGATGACACCTGCAGTGGAATTTTTTTCTACTTGCTACTCTTACAGAGATATTGGCAAAAACATGTTCCAAGGGTTCCAAGGATGCCTTTTCAGTGCATTTCGGTACCTGTATCTCAGAAATTATGCAAGATACAGATTCAGTCAAATTATGTCATGTATACATTTCACTGTCATGATTATAGCAACACTTGAATTTTTTTTTGTAGCTGCTACAGTTGCCAAGATATTGGCACATTACTGTTACAAGGGTTCCTTGCCCTATAGAGCTGCTGTATGACTCCATACTTATGTGTGAGTGGAAGCGCAGTGGCCCAGAGGACCCATTCTCCCACATACGCATACCATTATGCAAAAAATGGACAATGTGAAGGGAGCATGGGGCCTGGAGGACCTGCTCTCCCACTAACACATATCACTTACATTACACTTTCTCAAAAAGAAGGGAAATTCATTGCAAAAAAACTCCATTAATGCATCAGTTAGGGTTAGTACTACAGTGACAAAAGTTTGGAAATTTTATAGTTGTAGCTTATTGCATACTATCTATCACCAGCAGAAAGAGGTAGGTGGCGTTGCCCTTAATAGATCGCTGGTAAGACCCCACCTAGAATACTATGTCCAATTCTGGAGATTACATTCCCAGAAGGATATAAACAGAGTGGAAGCGATCTATTTATTTTAGTTGTTTAACCAGGTATAGCACACTAAGCTGAAAGCTTTTTTACAGGAGTGACCTGGGAGCACAAGAAGGTTAAGTGACTTGCTCAGGGTCACACAGTATGCAAGTGGAAGCTGTGGGATTCAAACCCAGGTCTGGTCTGCTGGATGTCACCAGATTTGCAGCTCAGAGCCTTAGACCACTGTGCTATACTGCTTCCCTGATCTACAGGAGGGTAACTGAAATGGTTCCAAGTCTGCAGCAAAAGCCCTATGAAGGGAGACTGAAGGACCTCAATAATCCCTTATCCTTACACAGCTTACCGCTGAACTCACCAGACTCAATCCTAACTCTACAAATCACTCCCGTCTGTACTGGAAGCTATACTCCCATTCTCATCAGATAATAGCTGCTGGAACACTCCCGACTCATTCAGTGACCACAGTCTAATGTACTGTATCAGAATGATTTGCTACACCCACTCTTTAACCATGTACATCTGGCATAGGCCCCCAAGTTCCTTGACTCTGGACGTTCTTATCAATGATCTCCTCTTCTGACTGGTCCAACTTTACTCTGCACCTGATATCGACACAGCCCTGTCCCTATTTATTGACACCTTCAAAAGGTCTTGGGACACTCATACCCCTCTTAAAAAAATGCAAGTCAAATTCAGTCACCACCCATGGATTAATCCCAACCTTATTGAGATGTTCATATGTCGAGATCTGGAATGGGCTAAATTCAAGCACTCCCTCAATGCTGCTGACCTGCAACTTTACCGGTCACTTAGAAACTCGTGCACCAAAACTGTTAGTACTGCCAAATCACTCTTTACAAGAACAGCTCCAGGTAAACCTCTCTCTCCAGCCAACTTCTAGAAGGTAGAACACTCCTTTTGACCTATCAGCTCGGTCCCTCCCATTAGTGGACAGGCAAGTGATCTCCGATCCCCAGTCTATCACCTCCCTTTCAATGACTTCTTCACCACCTGTGCCCTACACTGCCAGTCTATCTCTGTTCTCCCACCAGCTACTTCCTCCTCCACTACTATGTTTAGCTTCCTTCCAGTTGCCCCTCAGGAAGTTTTCCATGCTGTCCTGTTCCTAAACTCATCAAAACACAGACCTGAAGGCTTTGATCTAAACCTCCTACAAATATCTGTCCCAGCCATAACCCTCCCTCTCACACCTCTTGAACCTATTCTTCTCCCTCTGCGCAGTCCCCAAAGCCTGGAAACTGGCTAAAGTTCTGCCCCCTCCACAAAGGTGGTGACCCCTCCTCCCCAGAAAATTACAGACCAATCTCCATACTCCCCTCTGTAGCAGAGTTAGGCTACACTTCGCTGTGACTGATGGACCACTTTTATCTCCTTATTTCCTAGCTACCAAAATGACTGTGAGCTACAGTTAACACTTTTCTCTTTGTGTTTCTTCTTCCCCTACCCTAGGTTGGCCACCAGCGTAGCTCTTTACTGTCCCTACTAAACTTCCTACTAGTTCTCTCTCCTTTCATTCTTTCCATTTCCATCCATCCTGTCCCTGGAATGGTGCAGAACACCTGGAGAAGTGTTGTGGAAAGTGCATAAGTGCATTTTGTGTACAAAAAGCATGAAGACTATTTGAGATAACAGGAATGAATACAGTTAATGAAACCTTTTTAAAGAAAAAGGACTCAGAAGCCATAGAAAACAATACTAATTTATGATTAATACAATTATAAGAAATCCTTTAGGTATTTTCATAAATTCACACTATAAACCTATTACTGTATAAGGTTCTATGTAAAAAAGAGCTTAGTCACTGTGGATCAGAGATATAGAAAGTCCATATCTGTGGATATATATATATACACTGTACCTTTAACTAAACCAGCAAATCCCCTGACACAATCCCCTCCTCCTTGGTTTTGAAACATGTTGAGACATGTAAGGGCTCAGTCAGGTGACCCTACCAAAAATATATAAAAACCTTTGCACAGAGTTTACTTCAGTTCAGTCTAGTAGAGTTTAGTCTTGAGAGTGAAGGAGAGAGGTGCTACTGCAGTCAGCTGTTGAATGTAGATGAGAAAGGTCTTAGGAGCTCTAGAATCCAGGACTGTATTGTATGAGAAACTACTGATGTTAAGTAGTGATTTTGTTTGTAATTTTTTTCTTTTCAATTATTATTTTTTGAACTTTTGAAAATAAATATCACACCAAGGTGTGTTTTAAACCTGTAAATTTGCCTCTCTGAAGTTTATTCCTCATGCTGTGACAAACTTGGTGCTAGAAGTGGGATAGTACTGGTTGTCCAGAGAAACAAGGGTGAGACCAGTACCCAGATACCAGCCCTGGTATACAGACTTAGGGGGCAAAGAGCAGGATAGCATACCTCCAGGATCTCATGCGTGCTAAGGATCTGTTGAAGGAGAAAGGGCTTGTCAGTGTGCATACCAGAGCTCAAGTGAGGAGGACTGGAAGGGAATTACTAACTGGATTGGAGTTCAATGGAATGCGGAGGTGGAACAGTGATGGAGAGAGGTGGAGTACCCCCACCAGGTGCTGATGGAGGGTTCCCTACCAGAAGATTTCATGGCCAAAGCAGCAGAGCAGGATCCATGGGTTCTAGAGGAGGAGGACCCCCTGATGGAACCTTTGTTGCCAGCCACTTTTGAGATCCCATTGTTGCCCATTTTTCTGGGCTGCTGCTACTTGGATGATGATGAGATGAAGGCCCCAGGTAAGACTGTTTCAGGACATTTGTCATACTGGGGTGAAGGCTACAAGCAACAGGAAAGACATCATGGTGGTTGAATGGACTTTCCCATGTTTTAAACCCCTGTGATATGGTATGAAATGTATGAAAATGTAATGTTTAAAATGAACATAGCATTAAGACTGGTGTGGAGTACAGTCAGCTGAGAGTACCAGAACGGTGTAAGGGTTGAAAGGAAACCCCTGGTGTGTTACAAATAAGGGTTGAAAGGAAAATCCTGATATGTTAAAAATAAGGGTTGAAAGGAAACCCCAAAGGTTTTGGAGTTAGGAACTGGCTGGTTGATGTTTGGCATGAAAAGGTTCCATGTCTACCAGAAAATATATGAAAGAGAAATGGATAAATGAAATGTATGAAACAATGCCAAATGATGGGTATGGAGGACGCTCGAAGTCAGCATAAAACAGCTGTGTATTACTTCCTCTTTTTTAATGTATTGATGAAGGTATGATAGTGGGTGCACAGGGCTAAAATGATGCCAAGTGATGGGTATGGAGGAAGCTCAAAGTCAGCATAAAACTGCTGTGTATTACTTCCTTTTTTATGTTTGCTTGCACGCATGTGCAAGAAACATAGTGCCATCATCCGAGTTTTCGAAGGTGTGTCAGCCCTCTTCCAATTCAGTCAGTGTGCTTGCAGACACGGCCCTAGTTCTCCAATGCCTGCTGGAGCTGTCTATGACAGCTCCAAAATGCAGTGGCATACAGTTGAAAGGGGGAGCTACACTTCAGTGAGCAGCAATAAGATATCGCCTGCCCGCGCGCCACCCTACATACACACACACACACACACACACACACACACGCCAGTGTTGCCCCACACACACACTGTATACAGTCAAGGGGTGCCCAACTTCGGCCGGCTGTGCTGCACCCCAAAACATGGGTCCATATGCCATGCTGAGTGCCCACCCCAGTGTGGCTACACATTGTATAGCCGACGGGGGTGCCCAATCCCCGGTCGGCTCCACTGTCTCTCCCCCCCAGTACAGGGTGCCACGCTGGGAGCCCACCCCAGCATGGCAACAAATGCTATGGCCAATGGGGGTGCCCAATCCCCCGTCGGCTCCATGCCCCCACCAACCAGCTGTCCTTCTGCCATGCTGGGAGCCCACCCCAGCGCGGGTGCAATGTCCTACCGTCGTAATAATAAAAACCTGAAAACAAAACGGTCCCAGGTGCAGTGTCTGCACCCACCCGCACCCACCCACTGCCCACCCTGCCTCCCCCACATTTCTGTCTTCTGACCCGCACAACGATCTTCGTGGACCGGAACATGTCTGCACTCTTCAAAGCCGACCGAACTGAGGAAATGTTGGTAAGCTGTATAATGTATAATGATAGGGTTTTTTCAACTTTTTTGCATATCTCAGGCATTTTTGGGAATTTTGGGCCCACATTTTCAACTTGGGGTTTTCGGGACCCCTCCTCATGAATTATTGCACTGTCATGGCATTATTAGGGGCCGAAGGGTGATTTTGCAGTCACTGTGCGAAATCACCTTTCAGGACTGAGTAACAAAACGACACTGCAACTGTTCATAAGGTGGGCTCTCAAAAAGCCTATGTTGAAATTTTGGTGGAAAAATTCCTAAAAATGACTGTTTTACAAGCGTGCATTGTGCAGTTCCTATGCACGCTCGTAAGTTCACAAATTTTCAATATTTTCACTCCAGATTTTCAACATTGCCATTTTACCACACCTCCTTATGAGCAGTACAGCTGTCATTTTTCACATCTTGCCCAAAACGTGTTTCCGCCCATGTAGTGCACAATGGCACAGTCGGTGTGAGAAATAAATGTTTGGGACAGGTTAAGAAAATCACAGTGACACTGTTCATGAGCAGAGGTCTTAAAATGGCTATGTTGAAAATTTGGTGCCAAAAGTCCATAAAATGACTGTGTTACGAGTCTGCATTGCGCAGTTTCCATGCACCCTCGTAAGTTCATGACTTTGTAGTATTTTCAGTCCAGATTTTCAACAGTTGCATTTTTCCACACTTCCTTATGAACAGTACAGCTGTCATTTTTTACAACATGGCTGAAATGTGTTTTCACACTTTCAGCGCAGAGATGCGTGGTCGCTGTGGGAAATCATTGTTCGGGACAGATAAAGAAAATCACAGTGACACTGTTCATGAGCAGAGGTCTTAAAATGGCTATGTTGAAAATTTGGTGCCAAAAGTCCATAAAATGACTGTGTTACTAGTCTGCATTATGCAGTTTCCATGCACTCGTAAGTTCATGACTTTGTAGTATTTTCAGTCCAGATTTTCAACAGTTGCATTTTTCCACACTTCCTTATGAACAGTACAGCTGTCATTTTTTACAACATGGCTGAAATGTGTTTTCACACTTTCAGCGCAGAGATGCGTGGTCGCTGTGGGAAATCATTGTTCGGGACAGATAAAGAAAATCACAGTGACACTGTTCATGATCAGAGGCCCAAATGCCTGAGTTGACAATCTGCTGTAAAAATGCCCACACTAATTACATTATGGGTGTGCATTGCACAGTTTCTATGCACGCTTGTGACTTCACCAGTTTTTTATTTTTACTGCAGATTTGCAACATTGCCATTTTTCCCACCTCCCATGAACAGTACAGCTGTCATTTTTCACATCCTGTTCGAATGTGTTTTGTACCTGTGGTGCTAAATGCTGTAGTCGCTGTGCATAAGCAGCTTTACTAACAAACTGATATTGCCACTGTTCATGAGGTGGGATCTAAAAAAACATGTTGAAAATTTGGAGTGAAAATACCAATGAATGCCTGAGGTGTTAGGGTTTCCAACCATAACGCCCAACCCTGTAGAGAATGACAGGCATCAGGGGTGTGACTTGGGATTCTTGCCTGTAATGCTCATACCGTTCCACACCCTGCAGCCAGTGAGAGGCATCAAGGTATGCCTTGGACTCTTCGCCCCAAAGTTCACCCCATTCTCCTATACCACACCCATCTCACCGTGCTTCCTGATGGAATGGGGTGCGCATAAGGGCCAAAGACCCCAAGGCACACCGTGACACTTGTCAGTGTCTGCAGGGTAGGGTGTGGTGAAATGGCGTGGCCGTTATGCCTGACAACCCAAAGGCAAACCCAATGCCTGTCACTCTCTGCAGGGTGGTGGTGGGGTTGTTTTCAGTTTAATACTTCACTGCCATTCCTATTATGCAGCTCTGTAACTTCTGCACTACCAATGCCAATGCCAGCAAGCAAACATTCGGCATTGACAAATGCTTGTTTAATGTAATGATGAAGGTATGATAGTGGTGCACAGGGCAAAATGATGCCAACTGATGGATTCTGAGATGATGTTAAGTGATGGGTGCTGAAACAATGCCTATTGATGGGTACCTGATATTATAAATAAAGCATCTGAGTTGTAGTAACCAGAGTGAAATAGTTAGGGATAAAAGTTACAATAGATTGAAGTCCTCTGAGAACATAGACAGGTACTGTGCTGAACTCTATGACTGCCCCAGAGTAATGTTGTTAAAGTATTGTCAAATTGCAGTAACTGGGTATGGTAGACAATACTAAAAATAGTTGAATTAAGGGACCCTGGGGTGAAGTTCTCATAGTGGTGAGAGAAAGTTTCAACCAACCCCTTTCTACTGTTTTGGTAGAATATTTATGACTGAGAGGGGGTTCTTGAAAAAACAGTAAAGTTTTGAGAACTGTTTTTTTTCTTAAGAAGGGAAGCATGTGGCAGAGTTAGGCTACGCCCTTGGCTGTGACTGATGGACCACTTTTCTATTTCCTTATTTCCTAGCTACCAAAATGTCTGTGCACAACAGTTAACACTTTTCTCTTTGCCTTTCTTCTTTTCCCCTTTACCCTGGGTTGGCCACCTAGCGTAGCTCTTTACTATCCCTACTAAACTTCCTACTAGTTATCTCTTTTCATTCATTTTCCATTTCCATTCGTCCAGTCCCTCGAATGGTGCCAAACACCCAGAGAGGTGTTGTGTAAAGTGCACAAGTGCATTTTGTGTACACAAAAGCATGAAGGCTATTTGAGATAGCAGGAATGAATACAGTTAATAAAACCTTTTAAAGAAAAAGGACTCAGAAGCCATAGAAAACAATACAATTTCATGATTAATACAGTTATAAGAAATCCTTAAAGCATTTTCATAAATTCATACTATAAACCTATTACTGTATAAGGTTCTATGTAAAAAAGAGCTTAGTCACTGTGGATCAGAGATACAGAAAATCCTTCAGTATCTGTGGATATATACACTGCACCTTTAACTAAACCTACAAATCCCCTGACACAATCCCTTCCCCCTTGGTTTTAAAACATGTCCAGACATGTAAGGGCTCAGTCAGGTGACCCTACCAAAAAGATATAAAAACCTTTGCGCAGAGTTTACATCAGGTCAGTCTAGTAGAGTTTAGTCTTGAGAGTGAAGGAGAGAGGTGCTACTGCAGACAAGCTGTTGAATGTAGATGAGAAGGGTCTTAGGAGCTCTAGAATCCAGGACTGTATTGTATGAGAAACTACTGATGATAAGTAGTGATTTTCTTTGCAATTTGTTTTTCATTTATTATTTTTCAAACTTTTGAAAAATAAATATCACACCAAGGTGTGTTTTAAACCTGTAAATTTGCCTTGTCTGAAGTTTTTTCCCTGACATTGTGACAAACTCCTTAGTGAAATTCCAGGAATACCTCATACTCTCCAGGCTGTCAACCTTCCTTAACTTGTCTTCTTTCCTCTCCCCCTGCCAGTCAGGCTTCAGAAAGGAACATGTCACCATCTCCTCTGTACTTTGAGTGACAGGCTCCATCCTCGGAGGGAAAAGGTCACATTACTGCAGACATTTTCATTGACCTGGTCAAAGCATTTGTCTTGGTGTTCCACCTCCTCCTCCTCCTAAACAAACTGTCCTCTGTTAAGGCCTCTCCACCACCTCTGTGTACTGGTTCTGCTCCTACCTGACAGGTTGTCAACAGATCATGCAAGTCAGAGGCAAACAGTCCACCCTCCACCCCCATTCCCTATTCTGGCTGGCATGCCCCAAGGCTTCATACTGGGACCAATATTATTCCTCTTTATTTCTAAATGACCTCCCTCAGGCTCTGATTCTTTCACATTTACACACCAATGGCACAATTATTTATACATCAGGGCTCACAATGGAGGCACTTGAAGTACCTCTCCTACAAGATTTCCTAACCATGCTTCAATGGCTCCAAAATAACCAACTCAAAATCAACACACACAAAAAAAAAACAGTGTACATGACTTTTGGCACCAGCCAGAAGCTAGCCAGGCTATCACTCTCCCTTATCTTCAATACCCTTGATGGTACCCAACTTGCATTCCAGCCCTAAAGTATTTAAGAGGCTAGCTGGACAGCAAATTGGATTTTTAGGCACATATCGATGTCCTATACTCCAAACTCCACCCAAAACACGGAGCTGTCTACTCCAAATTAATCCTTCCCATTTTTGACTACACTGACGTGGTCTACAGCTTGGTCTCCTCCTCCTCACTCACCAGAATGGATACCCTCTGCAGTGCTTTCTGCCACTTTGCCTCAAACATGCCTCCATGAACTCACCACTGCTCACTGTACTCCTCCCTGTGCCTGCTTCCTCTCCCCTTACATTGCCAGTACACTGCTCCATTTTTGTCACTAAATACTGAAATTGCACTTACCCTCCTACCTGTCCTCCCTTCTATCCCTAGCTGCTGCAGCCTATGCCCTATGCACCTGAGACTCTTGCACCCTCTAAACCTCTCCCTCACTCTAGTTCTGGCCTGTTGCTTTGCATACAGGTTCCTGCTTTCTGGAAAGCTTCCTCTTCCCTTTGGCTTACCCTCCATACTCTCCCGAAACATCAACTAAAGTTTCTACATCACTGACGCGTGTTTGTAATTCTACTTGAAACAGCTTAACAGACTCATGACTTCCTCCCATAATTGTCTGTTGAAACTTTACGACGGCTATTTTGTTAGCAACCCTTGCATTGTTAATGTTTTTGAACTGTTCCACAGTCTCTGTATTCCTGTTTGTAAAGTGTCCCAACTCTGTACCCCTTCCCCCTGGTTGCACGTGGAAATGAGCCTCAGTTCAGAGTGCCTATCCCAGTTACCAAAATTTGAAATAAATAAATAAATAAAAATGTACACCCTGACAGAGGAGGGAGGGGAGACATGACACAGAATATTAAATACCCCAGGAGGGTAAATAAGGTACATGAGGATGTGATGTGATAAACCCTCTAATATTATTATTGTATAATATTTGTATTATAAACAAATGTGAATGTCTGCTAGATACAAACAGACTAGCTGCTTCAGTGAGTGACCTTTGACCCAAAACAACAGGATGTTATGAACAGACCAGGGAACCTAATTAAAAAAAGCCTTCCTTCCAGAAGGACATTTTATTACCCTTTATAACCTGCTCATGCTTCTGAAGTTGGTTCCCATATATGCATTTATGATGTAGCAGGAAGGGAAGTAATTTGGCTGGTTCCTCTTGTTTTCTCACATAGCCAAGAATTAGTGACATGAGTGTGGGATTGTGAAGCATCAAAAAGAAAATGTTTGATCAAAGGCTGTCATATTTGGGAAATAGCTAGTGCTGATTTTCACATGATTAATAGACATCCTTGTAGATAACCATGTTAAAAAAATTGAATATATGGGAGGATCTAACTGTGACCTTAGAAAAGGGTTGGGGAGATGGTGTTTGAAATGAAACCTGCTTCT
The DNA here is from genome assembly GCA_016271365.2 of Neoceratodus forsteri. Lineage (NCBI taxonomy): Eukaryota > Metazoa > Chordata > Ceratodontiformes > Ceratodontidae > Neoceratodus > Neoceratodus forsteri. The sequence goes on along the minus strand of CM057451.1, from coordinate 806,451,742 downwards.
GGGGAATATGTAGCATATTATTCTGGGCTCAGAGAGAGAGAGACACACAGTTCTCTGGACTTAACAGCACTTGACAACAACTAGATAGGAAAGAATTTAAGTAATTGTGGTAGGAGTTGGTGTTCTGTAACTTCCCATTTTTCTTTTATTGTGACTGTAAGTTCATGGTATAATTGTTCTGTATTTTATTTCACATGTTTTACAATTTTTAGTAAACTACCTTTTCTTTAAAAAACTGCCTGTGCTCTTTTCTGTTATTTTACATGTGATTGCTGAACCTGTGTTTAAGACTGACAGCTGATAGGGCTTGAATGGTGTTACTAAGCTTACTTAAAGGTAAGAATATACATAGGTTTCATATAGAGTTGCAAGGGTACTTTTTGGAAACCTGGCTTGGTGCTCATGGGTGAAGGATTGTATTGCATTCCCGAAGAGGGTACATATCTGAGCCTGTAATTGGGTATGCTAGCAGAAGGTTCACATTGGACCTCCAGGACTCAAGACTATTAGGTGATTTGGACCCAAAACAGACAGGAGGGTTACCCAGTCTGTTACCTGAGGAGGGAGTGGCTGAAGGAAAAAATAGTCAAGCCTATAACTGGTTTGGGGGAGGTTCAAGAAAAAGGTGTACTCCCTGCTCGTGGGATGTAGAGTTCATGAAGGATCTACAGTGTCTCTGTACTGCGGTGTGTTAAATGGATGCTGTGCAATGGCTATCCATTCTATCTTGCACTACCAACACCAGTGCCTCCATAAGCAGGTGTTATGGTGAGAGGACACTTTTGGTTCCTAAGTGGGTAGAAGGAGTCACCCAACAAGGAGAGGCAGGAGTCATACACAGAGGTCTGATGAAGTAACAGATTTTATTGTACAAGGGAAGGAAAGAGTGACACAGTCACAGGGGAATAAAATAACACTAACAATATAACATAAATCTTCAGAATATTCTATGCAAATGGCGAATGTGCATAAATAACCTATACAGCAAACTAAGAGGTGCACCTCGGCCTAGGGTGCAGAGTACTCTGACCTGAAAATAATTATTAATCACTGGAAAAGAAGACTCTACATGACAATATTGTACTGTACAGAACAACAATGAGAACAACTCAATGGAATCTGAGTACTCTAGAGTCCTTTTGTTGGCAAAAGAAGACTACTTCAGGGACTCCAGATGAAGAGGAAGATGGTAGGGAAGAAAGGGGAAAGGGAAACCTTGGTTGCTGACTGAACTGGCATGACAAAAGAGGTTTTCATGAGACCACTGGGACTTATGAGAGGTTTTGCAAACAGACCATGCGTTCATTGACTAAACCCCCTCTCCTGTGCTGCCTGGACATGGGAATGCAACAGAAATAATACAACAGGAAATCTGCACAAACCCTCCAATGAGCTGCCAGGATGAGACAGATGCTCAAGAAAGGATCTATCCTGAGCCCTCCACTGGGTTGCTGGGATGAACCAGGTGCAGATGAAGGAATCTGGCCTGAGTCTTCCACTGGGCTGCCAGGACAAACCACATGCAGAAGAAGGAATCTGGCCTGAGCTCTCCAATGTACTACTGGGATGAGACAGATGCTGATGCATTGGCACAAGCCCCAAATGGGTTGCTAGGATGGAAGAAATGGAAGAGATGAGATGACTCAATACAGACAGGCAACCAAGATTAAGCAGGTGTTCGGCTACAGATTCACACTGGAAGTCTCTGTAAGTCAACTCGGAATGATGACCTCTGGGCACCAATACCAGTCGGAACTTAAAGGAAAGAAGAATAACAAACAGAGTGTCATGTCTTTGGAGGAGGCTGCAAAGGACCTGTGAAGAAAAGAAAAATAACAAGCAGGATGCTGAATGCTTGAGCGGAGGAACAGCCCATGACTATTGGAGCCCATATGGCTCCTAGATTTACTGGATGTCCTAACAGAGTGAGGATGAAGATGAAGCAAACAGCGTGGGGCCTTTCCTAACTACAGTTACTAGCAAGGGTCCCAAAGAGGTGCAGAGCTTGGATGCAAAGTTCTCACCGGAAGGATGCACTTGAAAAGATCAGCAGCTCAATGGCATGTGGATTCATGGAGCTTGAAGATGAATATGCTGGATGACTCTCTAGGCTGGCTGGAGACTGATTCAGTATAATATAAAATACAGTTCAATGCCACAGGTACACAGAAGTGGATTTCACTATGAGAATGCAAAAGTCTCAGTTCAGGAGCAAATGCCAGGGCAACTGCCAGTTGTAGGGGCAAATCACACAGTTTGGGGCAAAATTGCCAGTTGTAAGGCACAAAACACCAGTCTGGAGGTGATTACTAGTTGCAGTATGTAGAACACACAATGCGGAGCAACTGCAGGTTGCAGGAGGCAGAACACATAATTCAGGGGCAACTGCAGGTTGCAGGAGGCAGAATACACAATTCTGGGACACTTACCAGTTGCAGGGCACAGAACATACAGTTCAGGGGCAATTGCCAGTTGCAGGGTGTAGAACACACAGTGTGGGGGACAATTGCAGGTTGCAGGAGGCAGAACACACAGTTCGAGGGCAATTACAGATTGCAGGGTGCAGAACACACAGTTCTAGGCAATTACCAGTTGAAGGGGTAAACTACACCATACAGCAAATCATTTCGGTAACAGTAACTTTTCCCTTTCAGTTGCCCAAATGTTACCTCTAAGAGCTCTGTTGTGCCCTCTTACGCCCACTTTGCCTTCTACAAGCCCATTTGGTGTGCTGGTTGACCTTTTATACCACTCTGCTGATGGAGAATCTCAAAACCCCTTTCTCGCAGAGTAATACCAGTGCTCATTACTGTGCCCTAGGTTTCCTTTATTTAGATAAGAGTACAGAAGATATGGCTAACCCCTGTTCTTCCCCTTCCTTCCAACTACTGGGGCTTAGGCTTAGTGCGAACCCTGACTGCCTGCAATAGCAGAACCTGCTGTCCTTCTTAACTCCTCTTGGGAGTTTGTTTATAAACTCTTTTAAATAAGTAAAAAAAAAAAAAAGTGGAGCTAAACAGAGCCCACACCATGCTCCAGGATGCAGCTTCTCTTCCAACCGCTGCCACTAACACCCGACAGCACAGCAATGCTGGACCACACTGCTTGAAGGGAAGCTGAGGCACCCAGACAAGCCCTAGGGATGGCTTCAACCTTCCAGGTAAGCCTGAATGTCCACCTTAACTTTCTGGCATCCTCACTTCTCTCCCCACAGCAATCAACTGCCCCTAAAACAAAACAACCGTTTTATGTTGGCACGCTTGAGCAGCCAACATCTTTCAGTAATGCAGCTTTGGAGGTGTGATCATTGTTGGGAGAATGCAGGGCACACACCAGTAGGTGCAGCCCTCATTCCCCAATCAGCCTGCATGCCGGCGTCACACCATGCCTACTAATGTGGCGAGCACATCTAAGGAAAGGTCCGCTGCAATGTGGGCAAAGCTCGTCACATGCAGCGGACCCTTCCTACGTGCTTCACCAGCTAGAAACATGGTGGCATAATGGCCGCTAAACTGCCAACTTCAGGGCTGCCCAATCCCCCAGTCGGCTTGCCCTGCCCCTCAAGTATGTGCCGATGGGTAACCCACTCCCAGTCAGCAGAATGTGTCCCCCACTTTTTGTTTGCCGACGGGGTGCCCCATCCCTGCCGGCATCCGTCCCTCTTCCCACTTTAATGTGCAGATGGGGAGCCCACCCACATCGGCATGATGTCCCCTTCTTCTGTGCAACGGGGGTGCCCTATCCCCTGTTGGCTACTGTACCCCCCAAAAAGAAACCACATGTAAAAAAAGAAAACTGTCCGCAATGTTTTTTCTTTGCTTCCTGTAAACAGAAAACAGTCCCTTGTAGTATCCCTACCCACCATCTGCACCCTCCCACTATGCACCCTGCCTCCTCACACCCCCCTCACCCCACACTTACCTCCAGAGCTTGGTGCGACAAGCTTCGGTGGACCGGGAACATATCTTCACTCTTCAAAGATGACACGAACTGAGGAAATTACGGTAAGCTGTATAATGGAATAAATAGGGTTTTTTCAACTTTTATGCATATCTTGGGCATTTTTGGGAATTTTTGCACCAAATTTTCAACATGGGGTTTTTGGGACGCCTCCTCATAAATTCTGTCACTGTTATGATGTTAATCGGTCCTGAAAGGTGATTTCGCAGTCACTGCGTGGAATCACCTTTCAGGACAGATTAATGCAAGGACAGTGGCAGTGTTCATGAGGTGGGCTCCCAAAAAGCCTATGTTGCAAATCTGGTGGAAAAAAATCAAAAAAATGGCTGTTTTACGAGCGTGCGTTGCACAGTTGCTACACACGCTCGTAACTTTGCGAATTCGCAATATTTTCATGCCAGATTTTCAACACTGTCATTTTTCTATACCTCCTTGTGAACAGTACAGCTGTCATTTTTCACATCCTGGCTGAAATGTATTTCCGCACTTCCAGCGCACAATACCACGATCACTGTGGGAAATCAGAGTTCAGGGCAGATTATGAAAATGACAGTGACACTGTTCATGAGCAGAGGTCCTAAAATGCCTATGTTGAAAATTAGTAATGCTACTCCATAAAAATGACTGTGTTACGAGCGTGTGTTGCACAGTTTGCATGCAAGCTCGTAACATTGTGCATTTGTACTATTTTCACTCTGGATTTTCACCACTGGCATTCTTCCACACCTCTTGATGAACAGTACAGCTGTCATTTTACATATCCTGCCTGAAATGTGTTTTCACATGTCTGGTGCAGAATTGCACGGTCGCTGTGCGAAATCACTTTTTGGGACAGTTTGAGGAAATGACAATGACACTGTACATGAGCAGAGGGGCTAAAATGCCTATGTTGAAAATTTGGTGCTGAACCTCCATAAAATGACTGTGTTACAAGTGTGCATTGCACATTTCCCACGTACCCTTGTAACTTCACAAATTTGCAATATTTACATGCCACATTTTCACCACTGCCATTTTTTTACACCACCTTATAAACAGTACAGCTGTCATTTTTCACATCCTGCCAAAAATGTGTTTTCGCACTTCACTACCAAAGCCAATGCCAGTGCCACAACATTCGGTATTGACAAATGCTTGTTTTCAAACTGCCACACTCGGGGTTCTGGTTCTGGAACCCCAAGCCTATGTTACACTGGCTATCCAGGTTTTAAAACTAAAAATCATGGGCTGGGCAGGGACAGCAGTCCCAGTGCATGGACAACTTTGGCTCATGCTGCCTGCTTCGGGGTGGTGGTGGTGGTTCTGCAAAGGAGTAGGCAGCATGGAAAAGAAAGAAAACCTTTTTTTCTTTTGTTGTTTTACACAGTGCTGCCCTTCTATTCTGACTGCCTTGTGATGGGGAGGGGCACACACTAAAGGAGGTGCCCTACACACTCCCCAGGCCACCCTGAGGACCACACTGCCCAGGGACTCTAAAGGGCAGAAGGGAACAAAGCTATAGAACTAAAAAGTAAAGGGGGAGGACAAGAGGCACTCTGGGTCACCTTGGAGACAGGGAATGGCATCACAATCCGCACAGGGGTTGTATACAGACCCCCATCTCAAGGGGAGGAAATGGACAAGAAAATGATAGAGGACATTCTCAAAATGGCTGAAAAAGGGGAGATACTGTTAATGGGGGACCTGAATATGCCAGACGTTAACTGGATGACATGTACTGCAGCCACATCCAAGAGCAGGGTCATTCTCGATGCCCTGCAGGGGGCAGGCCTTAGACAGCTAGTGTTGGAACCCACACGGGAGGAAGCAATACTAGACCTGGTACTCTCAAATGGAGAGAGGATCACAGATTTAGAAGTCGGTAGACATCTGGGAACAAGCGACCACTGCACAGTGTGCTTCACAATAAGCACAAACATGGAGACAAGCCATACAAAAACAAGCATACTGGACTTTAGAAGGGCTGACTTTGGCAAAATGGGTGAATACCTGAGAAATACACTAGCAAATGGGCAAAAGGAGGGTGGAAGAACAATGGAGAAAAATCAAAACTGCCATCATAGAGGCAACAAGCCTTTATGTGAAACAGATAAAGAAAACAAAGCGGAGTGAAAAAACACTATGGTTCTCAAAAGAGGTGGCAGGGAAGGTGAAGGAGAAAAAGGCTGCATTCAAAAAGTATAAGGCATCACAGAAGGAGCACGACAGGGAACTGTACCAATTAAAGCAGAAAGAAGTGGGGAAGGCAGTCAGAATAGCAAAAGCCCAAACTGAGGAAAAAATTGCCAAGTCAGTTAAGAAGGTGGATAAAACCTTTTATAGGTACATTAGGGAGCATAGAAAGGTTAAGGGAGGAATAGTGAAGATTAATAAGGGAGAGGGGAGGTGGGCAGAGGGAGACAGTGAAAAGGCAGAGATACTGAATGAATACTTTTGCTCAATATTCACAAAAGAAGATGAGGAGGAGTTACCTAAACCAGACAATAGAAGCACTCTGGGTAGGGGGGTTGAGACCAGTCCATTTACAGAAGAAAGAGTCCTGAAAGAACTCCTAAAACTCAAGGTGGACAAAGCAATGGTGCATAATGGGATTCACCCCAGAATCCTAAAAGAACTAAGGGAGGAACTAGTGACACCACTGACCACACTTTTTAACAAATCATGGGAGGATGGGGTGGTACCTGAGGACTGGAGGAGGGCAGATGTGATTCCCCTTCACAAAAGTGGGAGCAAGGCAGAAGCAGGAAACTATAGACCTTTAAGTTTGACCTCAGTGGTAGGAAAAATGATGGAATCACTTCTGAAAGAAAGAATTGTTGAGTACCTAGAGGTCAGAGGGGCACAAGACCCAAACTGGCATGGATTTACAGCAGGAAGGTCATGTCAGACGAATCTAATAGATTTCTTTGACTGGGTGACCAAAGTAATAGACCAGGGAGGGGCTGTGGATATGGCCTACCTAGACTTTAGCAAGGCATTTGACCCAGTCCCACACAAAAGATTAATAATCAAGTTAGCCAGCTTGGGAGTGGGTCCCAGGGTGGTAGCCTGGGTTGCAAACTGGCTGCACAACAGGACACAGAAGGTAATTGTGAGTGGCACACATTCTGAAGAAAGGGGGGTCACTAGTGGAGTACCTCAGGGCTCAGTACTGGGTCCAGTCCTCTTTAACATCTTTATAGGTGACATTGCAGAGGGTCTGGAGGGAAAGGTATGCCTCTTTGCAGATGATACAATGATCTGTAACAGAGTTGATACATAAGGGGGGATAGAAAGGATGAGAAGGGACTTGGCAAGGTTGGAGGAATGGTCAGACATATGGCAACTTAGATTCAATGCAAAGAAGTGAGTAATGCACCTGGGAAACAAAACCCAGGTGAAGAGTACACATAGCAGGAGGTACTAACAACAACAAAATGGAACGGGACTTGGGGGTAGTCATATCGGATGATCTAAAGGTGGGTAAGCAATGTGAGAAGTCAGTGAGGAGAGCCAGGGGGATACTGGAATGCATAGGAAAGGGCATCACAAGTAGAAAAAGGGAAGTGGTTATCCCTCTGTACAGACAGTTGGTGAGACCCAATCTGGAGTACTGTGTGCAGTTTTGGAGACCTCATCTAAGCAAGGACATAGACAGGATGGAAGCAGTTCAGAGGAGGGCAACTAAAATGGTGCAGGGTCTGCATCAGAAATCATATGAAGAGAGACTGAGGATCTTAATATGTATACCCTTGATGAAAGGAGGGATGGGGGACATGATAGAAACGTTCAAGTACCTCAAGGGAATCAACAAAGTCAAGGAGGGTAGCATCTTTCAGAAAAAGAGATGTGTAAGAACAAGGGGACACAATTTAAAGATAGAGGGGGGACGGCTCAGGGGTAATGTGAGGAAATCTTTTTTCATTGAGAGAGCGGTGGATGAATGGAACTGCCTTCCTGGGGAGGTTGTTGGGGCTAAAACAGTGGCTAAAACAGTGGGGGAATTCAAACATGCATGGGATAGACACAAGGCAATTGTAGTGGGGGGTGGCAGGAAGTAGGCTGTTGGTTAACTAGAATCTGCAGCTTATCCAGTAGGTAGGGAAATGGGCAGACTGGGTGGGCCAAGTGGTCCTTATCTGCCGTCAAAGTCTATGTTTCTATGTATTTATTTCTGTTGAGCCCCATACTTTGGGGCACTACATCTATAAGATTGAAGGAGTCACCCTGCTCCCGAATCACCTTCTGGTTGGGATATATGTGCACCCATGGATGATCTGAGTGGTCTAGGTCTGGATCCAATGGAATGTTTCAGTCTCTGACAAGCATCACTGGTACCTGTGGCCACCGCAGCAAATGAAGCAGAGGTTGGGAGAAGAAATGTGGCTTGTTCTGTGTAGAGCCACAGACTGAAGCCAGCACTAATTCACTTCTATTCACTGGTCCATGCAAAATAATATACCGCTCCCTGTATCCCAAAATTTGTGCAGTATAGTAAAGGAATGGGGTTAGGCTATTAGAATAGCCAATCCAGCACATTTGGAAGTAGTACCTGTGCCATAGACTTGCGCGACCCAGTTGCGTCTCAACAATGGAACATAGCAATCAATTAGATGGATTTCCTGGAGAAAGCAAATGTCGGGTATGTATTTCTTTAAATGATTAAAAACTTGAAATTGCTTTAGAGGAGAATTGGCACCTTTAATATTCCAGGTAGTAAAAGTTAAGTGTGTCTTAACCATTAATAAAAGAATGAGAAAACATAGAAAGCTGGCTCCAGAATATGTGACCACAGGAAGATCCTGCCTCTCAGTATAAGATACCATAGTCTATACAAATGTAACCCCACCTCGGTGCTTACTTCTATTGCCTGTTTCTCCAGTTATCCTACAGCTGCTGCTGGTCTCCCCAGCGTTCTCTCTAGTCCCAAACTCCTCTGGTGCCACTTGCTTCCCTCGAATTTCCCCATAGGTGCCGTTGTTATTGAGCCCAATTAGACTGAAATTGTAACCCGTGAGTCTCTGGCATATTCTGGTGCTGCCAATGATCACGTATGCACTGATGTGCTGACCACTTGGACTGCTGTCCAACTGGAGAGTTTTGCTGTGGTCCCAGCCTCTCTACTGAATAGGGCTGGTGACCTTGGCACTGCGGCTCAGAAGCCGCTTAAATGTTTTAAAGCAGAGTTTGACCGAGGGAAATTACAGGGGACTTATTAATATTATAGCCCTTATAAATATTCATAGAGTGCTGTCTGCCACCTAGAGGATCAGTATAATGGTGGCAGTCACAGCCAAAGAGAAAGGGTTATGAATATAAGACTGGGCTAATATGCAATAGAATTGTTGGAACTATCAGTGTGTGGTGAGAATATGGATTATATGATCATCTAATATTTAACCTGTCTGTACCAGACTGTGAAACTGATTGGGACTACATAAATGGGACAGTATCCTTACAGCAGTCACCATTTAGGGAGCGCTTTAGCCAATGACAAACTGGGATTTCGTCCAGAGACTCATGGGAGTGTAATATGGTCTTGTGGTAGATTTTCAGAGACAAAGTTTGGGCTTCAAATTTGCAGCCGATTAAAAGACCAAAACTGTGCTAGGCAGCTTGAACAGCCAATCAGATTTCAAGGATTTCAGTCTTTATTTAAGAGGGACGGTTTGAATTCCAGGCAGTTTTGCAGAGAGACCAGGCTGGCAGGGACTGCAGAGAGCAACCTGCAGTTCAGGGCAGGCCCGTGTTGAGACTCCAGCTTGAACTACCGAGCAGGCTGTGCAGAGATTCAGGCCTGCAAAAGACCTAGTTGTTCATGTGTGTATTCCTGGTGTCAAAACAAGAAGATTAATTGCCAGGAACTACCTGCCTGCAGTTTGGAGGTTTTGCTCAGTGAATCGACTGAAACTGAGTGCCAGCTTGGAACTGAACTGAGAGGTAGAGACTTAAATACTGTTTCTGTTAAGTGTGCGAGACTTATATTGGATCGAGAGGTTTGCTTAGTCAATCTACTGCAATAGCAACTGGACTGTATCGAAACTGTAGAAAGTTGATGCTGTTGGATGTAAATGTGCTGAATGTTTCTCATGGGTTGAGACCTGCCTGTTCACAGCCCCATTCATTACACCAGCTGGAGGTTTCACCAGCCAAACCAAATGAACTTTGCTAACGTGCTCATCATGCCTGGGGCTTTGCCAATCTGGCCCAGACCGACTGCCCTGCACCAGACTGTTCTCAGTGAGAGACTGGCTTTGGGAATCTAGCCTCTGTGCAGAAACAAGTCACAGGTTGCGGCCACCTAAAGGGAAAGGCTGTGAAGAGGAGGTGAGTCGTGATGGCCCTGTTTTCCCATGCTCATCGGCGAACTCCATGAGGTCTTCATATCGCCTTCAATTACATAGCAATCTGGCAATGTGAGTACAGTTGGGGTAGCGCCCCGCAATAAGATATTTAATTATCTGTCGTACCACCTGATTACTTTGCAGATTCTTGGGTTTCATGAGACTGGGCCAGCTGGTCAGGAGAATGAATAATCATCTTGTTATTGTGTATGCTAACTGCCTCTTCTTTCCATCAAGGGCCCCAGCATCAGCTGCAACGCCAGCCACCCCCAGGCAATGCCTCTGGCTAGCCAGCTTCTCATCCTGGGTACCCAGTGTTGTAGAACTGTATAGCTCGGACTTAAAGTGCATGCTAAAAACCCTGAATCAAATCGGAATACCAATCATTTAACTAGATCCATGCCCCTTCCTTGTTCATGACCCCTGAATAAATCTGATTGTCTTTTTTCACATTTAACCTGGCTTATGTGCATATTATTTGTTGGGTTATAGTACTGAAAGTGTACAGTTGTCTTGCTAACCTTGTTTTACAGGGGGTCTCCAGGAATATTGCTGAAGGTCCAACCCTGGTGGTAAGTGTGAAGGGTGTGTGCCAGGGTTCGACAAATCCAATAGCCTGACATCCCGGGGTACCAGATTTCAGGCAAGGACAAGCAGTTGGTGACAGGGGTACTCGTCCACAGACAAACACTGCTTTAAAAAACAAAAAACAGATTTTCCACTGCATTACCAGATTCCTCTACTACAGTGCTTGCTGGTGATGTCAGAGTCTGGCCATCATGTGACCCATATAGCTACACACATGGTGTTCAGTGGGGCAGAAGGGAGAGTGAGCAGCACTGAAACAGTTCTGCCGGGAGTGAGCTGCAGCTGCAGGGGGACTTGAGGTGGATCTAGTCATCGGACTGACAGTAGCAGCTGTCCCATCCAGTCAAAGAAGATCTGGCTGTTCTGGTAAGGGACTCATTTGCTAGCATTGGCAGCAGTGGCACAACTTGGCAGGGTTAATCAGAGCTGCTCTCTCACTTTCATTTCATTTTGAGGAGAAAGGTCTTGCATGCCTCTGAGTTGGTTGTGTGAGGGGCCGGGTGTTTTGTTAGGAGCTTGTCTGGAGTCGGGGACTGCGGAAATCACTGCCTGTCACACTTGCTGTTGCTTGTGCCTGGGCTGCCATGCCAATAATAAAATATAATATAAAATAAATTTTGGAGCTACTGCTGCAAAAAGAGGAGATCAGGGGAGGGACACAATTAGGGAGGGTGAGTGGTGTTGGTGAGCTGAGGATGGGAAAGGCGGGAAGCAGCCAGGACCCTTGGCCATGAATTGTTTTGAATTCATACTGACTGAAAGAATTTTGTTAAAAGAAAAAAAGGGTGATGATTATTGGATCAGAAAGGAGTGGGACCGTATGTGTGTGTGGTGTGGAAAATGAGTACTGTTACGAATCATAATCGCTGCACTAAAGGAACAAGAACACAACTCTGAGGCTGATCATATATAAGAAGGAAAGGGGTATTTATTACAAGCCAGGAAGAGAGTGATGAACAAAAACAGCCTAACTAAGCTGCAGCAGTAAAATTAAAGGGGAGAAAGAATGAGCTGAGGTGCAAGTTGCCACCTGAACAGAATGGTGACTGAGAATAAACAAAACCAGACTAAAGGGAGGGGTTAGAAAGTGAAAAGTGTTGGCCTTTTTGTGAAAGTTTTGTTGCTTTTAAGAGAGAGCATAAGACTTGTTACCACAAAAATAACCTAGCTGCAGTACAGTATGTGTGTGTGTGTGGGGGGGTGGGGGCTGAGGAGTGAAGGAGGAGTGGGAACTGCTCAAAGAAAAGAAAATAAGCCTGATTGTGTGTGAGGGTGGCTTTTGGGAGACTGGGAGAGGAAATTGTGGGGAGAAGAGAAGGAGCAAGAAGGGGTGGCCTACTGGCCTTCTCCCTTAAAAAAATAAAATAAGAGAAGCCTGACTGATAGTGTGTTATAAGCTGTTTGGAGAGGATATCATGGGCAAAGGAGTGAAGGAAGGTTGACCTGCCAAAAGAAAATAAAATAAGAGAGCCTAACTGTTGTGTGTGGGTTTTTGGGACAGGAGATCATGGGTAAAGTAATGAAGGAGGGGTGATCTGCCTAAAGAAAATCAAATAAGAGAAGCTTAATTGTGTGTGAGCTGTTGCTACTAGAGGAGATCCTGGGGAAGGGCTCAGAGTGAAGAGGGGTGGGTGTGGGTGACTTGTCTGATGTAACTGTCCTGCGGCTGGCTTGTGAAAGACTAAAAGTAGGAATTCAAATAAAAAAAAGAAAGATGCAGCAAAAACAAACAGATTTGAAAATCCACATTATTTATTTGTAGTGAGTGCACAAATTACAGAAAAATAATGTAAACCTGATCTGTTACTTATTTCATAGTCAGACTTTATAAAGTATGCAAATTTACAATGCAGACAAATAAGCAAATCAAGCAGAGGTGGTTCTTCTACTACTCTTCAGTTTCACTAATTCATCTTAAGGAGAACTGGTTCTGTCTAACCTACTTAGAACAAAACATCACACATTTTCATACTGTTAAACATGTTAGTATAGTATTTAACTATTCCCCTCTAAAGTAACCTGTTTTCTTTACTTGTTAATATTTTTTCTTAAAAATATGCTTATTTTTAACCGGACTACCAACTCGAGTATGAGGACTGCTACTTTTAGTCAAGTCACTTGTCCTGGACAAGCAGCGAATTTAAAAATTTGTCGATCCCCGGTGTGTGCATATTATTATTGTTACTTACTGACAGTGTGTTAACTGCTGTTAAAGGTTCCAAGTCACTAGGAGGGTTAGTGAGTGGTTATAGCTTTCCAGAGGGCTATAATAGGAAAGAACTCTTAAAACTGAAGGTGGACAAAGCAATGGAGCCTGATGGAATTCATCCCAGAATTCTAAAAGAACTAAGGGTAGAACTAGTGACACCACTGACTACCCTCTTTAACAAATCATGGGAGGATGGGGTGGTACCCGAGGACTGGAGGAGGGCAGATGTGATTCCCCTTCACAAAAGTGGGAGCAAGGCAGAAGCAGGAAACTACAGACCTGTTAGTTTAACCTCAGTGGTAGGGAAAATGATGGAATCACTTCTGAAGGAAAGAATTGTCGAGTATCTAGAGGCTAGAGGGCACAGGACCCAAGACAACATGGATTCACAGTGGGAAGGACATGCCAGACAAATCTGATAGATTTCTTTGACTGGGTGACCAAAGTAGTAGATCAGGGAGGAGCTGTGGACATGACCTACCTAGACTTTAGCAAGGCATTTGACACAGTCCCACACAAAAGATTAATATGCAAGTTAGCCAGCCTGGGAGTGGGTCCCAAGAAGACAGCCTGGGTAAAGAATTGGCTGGAGAATAGGACACAGAGAATAATAGTAAATAGAGACCACTCTGAAGAAAGAGGGGTTACTAGTGGGGTACTGCAGGGTTCAGTATTAGGACCGGTCCTCTTCAAAGTCTTTATAAGCGACATTGCAGAGGGACTGGAAGGAAAAGTATGTCTCTTTGCAGATGACACAAAGATCTGCAACAGAGTTGATGCACAGGGTGGGGTGGAAAGGATGAGAATGGACTTGGCAAGGTTAGAGGAATGGTCAAATATATGGCAGCTTAGATTCAATGCTAAGAAATGCAAAGTAATGCACCTGGGAAACAAAAACCAAGGGGAAGAGTACACAATGGGGGGTGAGATACTAACAACAACAAAAATGGAAAGGGACCTGGGGGTAGTCATATCAGATGACCTAAAGGTGGGCAAGCAATGTGAGAGGGCAGCAAGGAGGGCTGGGGGGATACTGGGATGCATAGGGAGAGGCATCACCAGTAGAAAACAGGAAGTTATTATACCTCTGTACAGATAGCTGGTCAGACCCCATCTGGAGTACTGCGTGCAGTTCTGGAGACCCAATCTCTGCAAAGACATAGACAGAATGGAAGCTGTCCAGAGGAGGGCAACTAAAATGGTGCAGGGCCTGCAACGGAAGACATATGAAGAGAGACTTAAGGAGCTTAATATGTATAGCCTCGAGGAAAGGAGGGAGAGGGGGGACATGATAGAAACTTTCAAGTACCTCAAGGGAATCAACAAAGTCCAAGAGGGTAGCATCTTTCAAAAAAAGATGTGTGCAAGAACAAGAGGGCACAATTTGAAGATGGGGGGCAGCTCAGAGGTAATTTAAGGAAGTATTTTTTCACAGAGAGGGTTGTGGATGCATGGAACTGCCTTCCGGAGGAGGTTGTAGAGTCAAAAACAGTGGTGGAATTCAAGCATGCATGGGACAGTCATAAGGCAATTCTAGGGGGTGGGGGTAGGAAGAAGTAGGCTGCTGGTTAACTAGGATCTGCACTTATCCATTAGGTAGGGAAATCGGCAGACTGGGTGGGCCAAGCGGTCCTTATCTGCCATCAAATTCTATGTTTCTATGTTTCTATACAGGCATCCCTATTACTGTTACTCTGGGTGGAGGCACCATAATATTGAACCCAGACCCCTCAACCTGTTGTTAGGAAGTCAGGCAGGGGTAGTAACCCTAGAGATAGCAACACCTAGGGGTTACACCAATAGGGTAGAATTCCACACCTTTGGACCCCACACTTGATCCCCCCCAAAACAATCAACAACCCAAAACTCACTGAAGCCATATAGTAGCCCCCAAGAAAGAAATGTGGAACATTCCAAATAAGTAAATGATCTGAGGGCAAGAACATCCATTAGAAAATCCATCCATACTAGTCCCCCTCCCTAATTATATAACAAACACCAACCGAAAAAGACACAACAGAACAATTGTCATGAGCACCCCCCCCCAAATTGTAGTTATTTCCCTGAGGCATAAGCAGTAGCTCTGATTCCTGAGTAGCTCTGATTCCTGAGGTTCTGATGCACCCATCAAGAACCACATGACTAAACACAACTGGGATAGACAGTGCCACCACCACATAGCTACCATGACCTTAGGTTAGCCCGATTCAGGCACCCCCCAAAAATAGGGGTGACTCCCCCTCTACATATTAAATCTGATTAGGGTCATCACAGCCCACAGAGTATGCAATAAGGACAAAAAAAAGAGGAGAAAAATGGAAGGGTCAAAGAGAAAAGGGTGCTCCTATTCTTCTCTACCTCACCCCATGGAACATGTCTGGCCAATTTATAACACTCAAGAGCTATGTCAAATAACATTAACATATAGTAGGGACTGTTCCTCTATAAATCAAATGTATAGCAAATGTTTCATCTTAATAATAAGAGTGCCAAAACAAAGGCCAAGGTGATAAACTGCTGGTGGGGGTGCTATCAGCTGCATCAAGAAAAAAACAAAGCGGCAAATAACAAAATACAAAAACTGTATGTTGGTTTTGAGTCATAGCTGACAACTCAGCAATCCTGAAGTTTTACTTATACAGGGAACATAAGCTATTCAGGGCAAAATAGAGGTATTCCGATAGACACCCTGTGTGTAATATATCAGTCAAAACACAGGAGTCCACATCCATGCAGCACCATTGATTCAGTCCAAGAACTGTTAAGAGCAAAAGTCACTTCAGTGGAGAGGTCACAAAATAAACAGGGTCACTCCTCGTAGCCTAGTAATGACGTCAAGTTATGCTTTGGAAACAAAAAGCAAGGGGAAATCCTGGACTCCATAAAATGGTTGACTGAGCACTGTCATTTTAGGCTATCAGAAAGACGCAGTAGAAAATAACTGACATCCACCACCATATTAAATCCAATAGGGCGACGAAGCTCAATATAAATGAGCAAAGCAACACATCCCCACTATCCAAATGGATTTACAGACTACTCCAAACCCCCAAAAAAGCAGTTATGTGTTGATGCCTAATATTACAAGTTCTCCATCAGAGTGCCCACACAAAGCTTAACCCAGTAAATAAGCCAGATTACCCCCACTGCATCATTGTCCCAAGACCCTGTAATGCCCAGGAGAGAAAACATAATTAACCCCCCCCCAAAAAAAAAAAAACAAACAAAGAGAAGCTCAGAGCACCATACTACACTGTTGGCTGTTGTACAGCAGAAAAGCATGGAAAAAGATGTGGCAATGGTCAAGGAGTTGCTGCCGAGCTGCAGTGGCTGATTCAAAGCTCTGTGGGCCCAACGGTAAGTGAATAATTAAATGGACAGGATATACTGTACAATACGAAATTTGATATTGCCCTTATGTAATGTGGTTTTTATGTCTTTATAGGCCCGTTGCTTATCTCTGATTGCCTGGCTAATGTCATTGATGATAACATTTTTAGTTTCTTTCCAGTAAAGAGCCAGATAATTCCTTGCTTTCTGTTGGATCTTAACCTTATGTTGGAAATTAAGCAGGTGGCAAATGATGGCCCTTGGGTGTTTGCCCTTTTGTAGCATATGGCATAGCATTCAATGGACCCTCTTGATTACATATACTTGCCCCGGCCCTGGAGGACCCACCAGTGACACTAACTGTTCATTCACAAAGGCAACTGTGTCAGTGCTAGCTTTGGTATTCTGATTAGGAGCAGACTGTTCCACCTGCTCCTATTTTTGAGGTTGTCCAGCTTTTCCTCTAATTTAGCAGCTTTACACCATAGGGAGATCAATTCAGTGTCCTGTAACTGCTGGCAGTCTTTGACTGAACTAATTCATGCCTTGACATCCCCTAGCCAGCGGATGAGAACGTCCCAGGAAGCTTTCATATTTTTAAGGTCCACAGCATTCATGGAAACAGTAAGTTTAAAGATGTGAGCTCTGCTGAAAACTTCTCTAGCAGTGATGTTTCTCCACGAGAGCCTAGAGAGTTGGATAGAAAATCAGTTTTAGGGCATTTAGATGCAGTTGACCAGGTCAAATGCATATGGAACAGAGGTAACATGGAAAATGAGGTCTGTAATAAGGCCTGCATTGGTACAGACAAAACCATAAATTCCACTCAGAAGTGTATACGGCACTAAAATAATAAATTGGGGAGCCAGATTAAATGCATGAACACAATTCAAAATGTAAAATTGGCGGCAACATGCTCCAGGGTTCTTCAGCATGTGTCTGCTCTCACTGGGTGTGTCTCCAGATGTCCAAAATTCTATTGCTATGTTCTATGTTTCTGTGAATCTAATAAAGGTTTTATACAAATAAAGACAATGAATTGAAGCAGGGAAGTTTGGTATAACAAGCAAGGGTGGGGTCTTTGTTTCATGTGGAGTAAACCAAATAGTCTTTATCATGGAAGTTTTTTCAGACTGTTTTACTTTTTTCAAAAGTGTCTGAATGTTTAAATTGGCTGACATTTTTCAATATTTTGCCTTAAGTCATTTAAGGAGGTGCATTTGCCAGAGTGCAGTGGCATGGGGAAACCACCAGAAAGTGGTCATGTGTTGTTGCTGGATGTTCAAATGGCTCCCCCTCATTCCCCCACCAACCACCAATAACAAACATCATAGTCTGCTAGCCCCCACCTTTTACTTCTACCCACCCCCAATTTCACCCTGATAACAGGCAAAGTGACTGTAGCATGGCGGAGTGTCTTGCTCTTATCTGCATTCCAGTACGTGTATGGATAGAAATTACATTGCACTTACATTTGCATTATGATTGCTGATCTCACCTAATGTGTATGACAAAGAACTGATAATAGTCTCCTGTATTGCTCTGTATGCCTAATGACTGTCTCCTTGTATGAAGTATAATTCAACTGTATGTTGTTGAATTTAATGTAACAGTATATCCTGTTGTACCATTGTTGTAATTAACCCCAGGTCACCCCTGAAAAAGGGACTATTATTGGTCTCAGTTGGCCTACACGGTTACCAAAATTTAAATAAAATTTACAGGAGTTGAAGTAAGCACAAATTGACATTTCAGTCATCCAACATAGGGTTACTACTACGGTGTATACAGCTGTCAGTCTCATTCATACATGTACTATAATGTAGACAAGGAAAAGATGCTCTGCCTTGGGACTCAGACATGTTCTGCTATTATGGTGCCATTGTGGTGGGGCACTTGTAGGTGGGGGCTGGGGGGGTTGTGATGGCAGCACTGAACCGGATGAGTATGGCTTGTTTGGGCCTTGGCATCCCAATCATGAAATTATTTTAGTAGCTTATAGTAGCAGTAGTTTAATAAACATATGCTTGTTTCTCCATCTTCCATTGCCCATTTATTTTAATAGAGAGCTTTCACCTTACCCTAAACTGTCAGGGCCATTCACATCATGACACGACAAAACAACCATAGCCTATTCAACCTTCACCATCTGTTAGGCAATTCAGCTGGATTCTTGCAAGCAGCAAAGACAATTGAAAAAGAAATACAAAACATTTAACTTTAGCTTGACCCAGAAAAATATTTAGTGACATAATTGCTCACGGTTGACAGGCACAGATTTTGCATCAGTCTGACCCCCTATGGAAATCTGCCTTACTCATTTTGGTATGGATCCATGACAGGAGTCTGACAGAAATTCTGTCGAACGCCCTATCAGTGACACCAGCAGGTCGACCGCATTCTGCAATCGGCTACCAGTTCACTATGGATTTCCTTGTTTTCTTCGGGGGGCTTCGCCCCTGAACCCCCCACAAGGGAGGCTGTGCCCCCACACTCCCCCCACTTAAAGATTCTCAACTCCAGTCAGAGCTGATCGGGGTACAGGACCCCCGACAGGCAGCGCTGGGTTCCAGCAGGTCTCCCACCACGACTAGGTGCTGTAGTCGCTATGGGGGACCTCACTGGCAAAATGTCGCTGTGAGGGGGGTAAACGTTTTAGTACAATGCCAAGGTGCAGTCCCATGCAAAATCTTACATCTGAGGAACAGCTCCTGAATGAAAATAATAGCCTGAACATGGGTTTGGGGGATGCAAATAAATAAGTTGGCCAGTGCATAGCCATAAATTCTGTTGGCTGCTGGGAGTACATTGAATCGGTGGCTGATAGGTCAGGAGCAGTGAGTCAAGCTGCAGAGGGCTTGCCGCAGTCAGTGGAGGATCTCCTACCTGTACACACTTGCAAAGCTTGCTGCGTTACCAAGGTAGCACTAAAGAAAAAAAACTTTCACCACTGTGCTGCCATTGAATGACAGAGATGGCGGTCTGCACATCCTCTTCATGCTAGGAATCACATGTAAGCTGGGAGTCTTACACTGCAGGTGAAGATGTCGAGCCCCCATACAAGGCATGGGCCTACAAAATGGACTCCAGGAATGGACTCCAGGCTAAGGTACGATGAGCGCTTGCAAAAAGAAGGTACTCAAGTTGTGGGGTGGTTGTTTTGCATTCAGTGAGATATTAGGAAGGCATAAGACAGCAGAGAAGGGTGTAGTACTCCTTTACCATCATTATCAGCCATGAAAAATCTACACTAGTCAAGACGGGCAAGTCCAGGTTTAGCTCCACTAGTGCTGGCCAATTTGCTCTAGGCCCTAGACTAGTAAAACAATATTAAAATCAACCCCTGATATATTAACAGAGGACAGAGCTGATCTTTGCAAAGACTGCCTGTTCCCAACCATGCAGCAGTAGGTAGGAAATAAGTCTGAACATTATAATAGTGTGTTAGCAAATTTGTGATGATTTTACTGATTACCAATAAACTAGCATGGTAACTAAAATATGTCTAACAGTTTGCATATTTGCACACTTTCATTTAGAGCTGACCTGCAGATGGCTTCTGTCTACCATTATTTGCTACAATGTAGGTTTCACTGCCGAGCTATCATAGGGTAGACACATCATCGCTGTCACAAGATGGATAGTTAGCCATGGCAAAAACTGATAACACTGCTGAATATATGAGCAGTACAAACATATTTAAAAAATGATAACCATGTAAAGTAAATAAAAATTAACTTATGAAAAATGCTATATGCATGCTCCTAGATACCATTACTCATCACAGGATGCTTCAACTGCTGTTTTGTTGCATTTCAAGCCCATTTCTAGGATCAGAGGGTCCACTCCACTGCTATGTTTTTCACCTAATCATCTACCAAATAGAAATAACTTAAGAAATAAACAGTATAGGGGAAACTCGAGGGAGGGAATTAAAATTAAAAAAAATAAAGAGAGACAGATAGCCAGATAGACAGACAGACAGCGAGATAGACAGATACAGTAGATAGATGACTTGATTAGAGGGTTCCATGTTAAAACAGCAACTGCATAATAGCGCCGTAAAAAAACAGTGAATTAAAAACGGCGATGGTCAACTTAGCGCTCAAGCATAATAGCGCTGCACATTTAGCTAAAGCGTCAAAATAGCGCTAAGGTCAGACAGGCACCCTCCTGCTCTGGTTTGTGCTTTTCTCTTAAATCCCATTATACCTTTAGATGTCTGAAACTGATCTATAATTAGGAAATGATTCTTTAGTAATGCCTGATAATTATATTCTGAAAGACTCAATGGTGGGGCTAAATGACTTAAGATCTATGTGTATTCGACTTGAAAAACAAAGCAGTGGCATCTGGAAACATCTCTTTGCATTTCAACAGTCTCTTCCTGATTTGCTAGTGAAGAAAAGTGATAACTTGACAGTTGATCAGCTCGAGAGGTTATAGATATATGCACTCCTCCGGGTTAAGAAGTTCTCTGCGATCGCCATGTCCATTGCGTGCTTGTGATGCATGTTCTGCATCACTGTTTTGGGGAAGGGGAAACAGTGAGATACATCCAGGCTGACAGAATGAAGCATGCCCGGTACTCTTGGGCTTTATGCCCCCTGTTCGCCCAGCACAGTAGGCGTTCCTGCATTCGGATCTGGAGGTGGAGTGCCATACCTAAATACATTCAAGTCTGAGTTTAAATTTTGTATTTTTTCTCCTTATGTATTTGTCATGCTCCTTCTTAGGCAAAGGGGATGGTGGGGGGATGACACACTACAAAATGAGAAAAATTAAAAACATATTAGGAAATGCCACAGCATAATCTTCTGATTGCATTAGTTTGCTACAGATCCCAAGTGCCTCTAATCAGGGGTTTTTATATTTTGTGTGTGCTTTAGTTTAATGCTAGTGTTGGAGTTGTCTGATAGAACTATACACCATTTGCTAATTTGCAAGTCACAATATTTGTTGACCGAATAGCAGTTGCAGTCGCTTTTCTGGCATATGCACTAATATGTTTGTCGCGCCAATCTTGCATTTGCTGTTTTTTAGTCACTGTTTTTTCAGTAGCAATTTTAAAGTCACACTTATCATGGGATACTGATTAGAGAGAGATCACTGGCACAGTACTGGCATACAAGCCAGCAGCATGCCTCCATCTACAGCTGCAGCAGTCAAGAAACTCCCACTGTTCTCATACAGAGAACACGGATGAATGGCTCCTCTCACTAAGCTGGGCACTCTGATTCTGGAGTTCCCAGAAAAGGTATTTCTGGAGCTTTATTTGACAAAAACTAATACAATAATCTAGCTAAATTGGTCTTGTTTAGCTAGATTTAGATGCTTGTTTTTTAAAAATGCAGCATTTGCATGTACTGTGTTTTCCATGTTTTTTTTTAGTTTGGGGAAACCAAGATGGTGGAGTGTGGACAATATAAGCATACACATTATATAATATATATATATTTCTATATAACAAAACAATCACACACACACACACACACACACACACACACATAACAAAACAAAATAAACAAGAAGGTAGACAGACATGTGGGGAGTAGTGCAATGTAATGGCTGTGGGGCAGCAGTCTTCTGGGAGTTTTTCTGGGAGGCTGAGATGCTGCCCTATTTGCAGCCAACTCTCTGCCCTGAGGGAGGAAGTTGCCCATCTTCAGGCCACACTGGACAGTAGTACGGGAACCTTCCCCCCAGGCCGCACTGGACAGTAGTAAGGGAACTTCCCACATCCAGGGAGCACCAGAGCCACCACCACTACCTCAGTGGTTGCGAAGAAAGCACAGCAGTTGGACCACAGTGGGCTCAGAGAGGGTAAGGGTGGAACAGAGGCACACCCAGTCAGTTGTTCCACTCCACAATCCATACACCATTCTGGGAGAGCATAGTTCCCCAATGGATGCACCCGCAGAGGAGACTAAGGAGGTTGCAGACAACTGTCACAAGGGAGGCTCTGAGGAAGGAGGCAGAGGACACCACAGGGAAAGGAAGCAGTTCCTGGTGGGGGACTCAATTATTAGGGGGATAGAACTGGGGGGAGCAGGGAAAACTGAAGTAAGATGCCTGCCTGGTGCCATGGCTTGGAGGGACAGGAAGCGCATCTTTAGGATCACGAGAACAGTTGCACGGGAGTCTGAGCTGGGCATCATTGTCCACCTAGGGACAAATGACTTGGCTTATCATGAGATTAGAGCAGTGCAGAAGGACTTTGTAGAATTGGGGAGGAGCCTAGACAAGTAGCACACACAGTATCCTTCTCAGAGGTGCTGCCTGTCAGTGGCATGGGTGAGGCGAGGGTACTTTGCACCATGCAGTTTAACGAATGGTTGAAAAAATGGTGTAGAGCACAGGGGTTTGACTTCATTGGGGACTGGGGTTCCACCTGGAGGACACCAGCCTATACTGGCAGGATGGTCTGCATCTGTCCAGGAAGGAACAAGTCTTTTGGGCAATCGGTTTAAATGCTTCATTGGCAAGCTTTTAAACTAGTCAAGGGGGGCACTGATAAGCAGCAGTAAATCCCAGCCTCCCCGACAAAACAGGGTACTAAATGAGAAAAAGACCAAGGTAGAAAGGTCAGTGGGGGATGCTGCTACAGAAGGTAAAGCCATCAAAAAATGGAGAGCAATGAGTACCAATGCCCGTAGTCTGGGTAACAAACTTCCTGAATTAGTGGCCTTGATGGAGGAGGAACATCTAGATATCGTGGCAGTCACAGAAACATGGTACATACAGAACCATGACTGGGACATAAACATACCAGGATACACTATCTACAGGAGGGACAGGGAGGGTAAAAGATGAGGAGGAGTAGCTCTCTACATAAGGGAAGGAATCAAAGTCACAGAACAAAAGGGTAAACAGGGAGGAGAAGAAGCACTGTGGGTCAATTTGGAGACAGGCAATAGCACCACAATCCACACAGGGGTTGTATACAGACCCCCCTCTCAGGGGGAGGAAATGGACAAGGAAATGATAGAAAGTATACTTAGTATGGCAGAAAAAGAGGAGATATTGCTGATGGGTGGTGTGAATATGCGAGATGTTAACTGGAGTGCAGTTGCAGCAGTGACTTCTAAGAGTAGGGTTATTCTAGATGCCCTAAAGGGGGCATGTCTTAGACAACTAGTATTGGAACCCACTCGAGAGGGAGCAATCTTAGACCTGGTTCTCTCAAATGGAAATGGAGAGAGGATCACAGATGTAGGAGTGGGTAGCCATCTGGGAAATAGTGACCATCGAACAGAATGGTGTACAATAAACACAGCAATAGAGTCAAGCCATACAAAAGCAAAAGTACTGGACTTCAGGAGGGCTGACTTTGCCAAAATGGGTGAGTGCCTAAGAAATGCACTAGCAAATGGGAAGGAAGGAGGGGTGGAAGAACAAAGGGGAATAATAAAAACTGCCATCACAGAGGTAACAAGCCTTTATGTGAAGCAAATAAACAAAACAAAATGATGTAAGAAACCACTATGGTTCTCAAAGGAGGTGGCAGTGAAGCTTCAAGAGAAAAAGAAGGCATTCAGGAAGTACAAGGAATCACAGAATAGCAGGACAGAGAATTGTATCAGTTAAAGCAAAAGGAAGCTGAGAAGGCAGTCAGAACAGCAAAGGCCTGAACCGAGGAAAAGATAGCCAACTCAGTTAAGAAGGGGGATAAAACCTTTTTTAGGTACAACAGGGAGCGAAGGAAGACCAAGGAAGGGATAGTGAGGCTTAATAAAGGGGAGGGGGAGTAGGCAGAGGGTGACAGTGAAAAGGCAGAGATACTAAACAAATATTTTGGCTCAGTATTTACAAATGAAGTGGGGGAGGTACTTAAAACAACCAATAGAAACACTCTGGATGCAGAAGTTGATACCAGCCCATTTACAGAAGAAAGGGTTCTGAAAGAACTCTTAAAACTGAAGGTGGACAAAGCAATGGGGCCTGATGGGATTCATCCCAGAATTCTAAAAGAACCAAGGGTAGAACTAGTGACACCATTGACTACCCTCTTTAACAAATAATGGGAGGATGGGGTGGTACCTGAGGACTGGAGGAGGGCAGATGTGATTCCCCTTCAAAAGTGGGAGCAGGGCAGAAGCAAGAAACTACAGACCTGTTAGTTTAACCTCAGTGATAGGGAAAATGATGGAATTACTTGAAGGAAAGAATTGTCGAGTACCTAGAGGTCAGAGGGGCACAGGACCCCAAGGCAGCATGGATTCACAGCGGGTAGGTCATGTCAGACGAATCTAATAGATTTCTTTGACTGGGTGACCAAAGTAGTAGATCAGGGAGGGGCTGTGGACATGGCCTACCTAGACTTTAGCAAGGCATTTGACACAGTCCCACACAAAAGATTAATATACAAGTTAGCCAGCCTGGGAGTGGGTCCCAAGATGCTAGCCTGGGTAAAGAATTGGCTGGAGAATAGGACACAGAGAGTAATAGTAAATGGAGTCCACTCTGAAGAAAGGGGGTACTAGTGGGGGGCACCAGGTTCAGTATTGGGACTGGTCCTCTCAATGTTTTATAAGGCCACATTGCAGAGGGACTGAAGGAAAAGTATGTCTCTTTGCAGATGACACAAAGATCTGCAACAGAGTTGATGTACAAGGTGGGTGTGGAAGGATGAGAAGGGACTTGGCAAGGTTAGAGGAATGGTCAAATGTATGGCAGCTTAGATTCAGTGCTAAGAAGTGCAAGGTAATGCACCTGGGAAACAAAAACCCAGGGGAAGAGTACACAATGGGGGGTGAGATACTAACAACAACAAAAATGGAAAGTGACCTGTGGGTTGTCATATCAGATGACTTAAAGGTGGGCAAGCAACGTGAGAGGGCAGCAAGGAGGAATGTGGGGATACTGGGATGCATAGGGAGAGGCATCACCAGTAGAAAACAAGAAGTTGTTATCCCTCTGTACAGACAGCTGGTGAGTCCCCATCTGGAGTACTGCATGCAGTTCTGGAGACCCAATATCCGCAAGGACAGAGACAGGATGGAAGCTGTCCAGAGGAGGGCAACTAAAATGGTGCAGGGTCTGCACCAGAAGACGATATGAAGAGAGACTAAAGGAGCTTAATATGTATAGCCTCGAGGAAAGGAGGGAGAGGGGGGACATGATAGAAACTTTCAAGTACCTCAAGGGAATCAACAAAGTCCAAGAGGGTAGCATCTTTCAAAAAAAGAGGAGTGCAAGAACAAGGGGCACAATTTGAAGATAGAAGTGGGGCGGCTCAGAGGTAATGTAAGGAAGTATTTTTTCACAGAAAGGGTTGTGGATGCATGGAATGGCCTTCTGGAGGAGGTTATGGAGTCAAAAACAGTGGTTGAATTCAAGCATGCATGGGGCAGTCATAAGACATTTCTAGGGGTTGGGGGTAGAAAGAAGTAGGCTGCTGGTTAACTAGGATCTGCAGCTTGTCCATTAGGTAGAGAAATGGGCAGACTGGGTGGGCCAAGCAGTCCTTATTTGCCATCAAATTCTATGTTAGTATGTGGCCATCACAACATGAAGAAATGTTTTTGTGTTGTGAAAAGCTAGTGGTTAGAAACCAGAAAAATGGTCTTGCAACACATAATTTTTCGTGTCATATCAGAAATTTATCTAAAAAACCCTACTGACCATGCTCAGAATGGCTTAAAAACAAACTTTAAATCCTTACAACTCTGGAATATGTTTTCATAAAACCTTTGAAAGGCACTATCTTTGCATAGCCCATTTCTATTATGAAAGTTTTGTAAATAAATTTCCAGACTGTCTTGGCTATATGTGAGAGCAAAACCAAAAAAAACAGGTTAAATATGGAGGAAAAAAATTAGATGGCTACAAGAACAAGCTGACATCATGAAATGGTTCACATATTTAGACCTTGCCTACTAGTCAATGCATGCCAAATTGTAAACAGTTTCACTGAACAAATGCGAAAGCTATTAAGGTGCAAGGTTAGGGAAGTAACATAGGACCTGTCAGGCAGCCTTAACTATTCTGATATATATTAATTGCAACCCCCCCCCCCCCAAGAAAAACATTAATACAGACAGTAGGGTTGAAGAACACAAAGTGCAAATAGTAGGGAAATTAAAAACATTTGGGTTTTGGGTCTCCAGAGTATTGGTGACCCAGTGGTGCGATCTTCCTTGGAGCTTTCAATCCTAATGCCTCCCCTCTCCTCCTCCTCTTCCTCCTTGCCCATAGCTATCTGTCTGAAGCACAAAGTACAGCTGTAAGCCAGTGGCTCATTTTGAATCACTTTGCAAAGGTAGAGAAAGAAGTATGGCTCACCACATGTTGCCAACAGCATCAGTCATAGCTTTCTTCTTGAAGGGCCTGCATGAATAAAAGGGATCAAATCTGTTCGTGTTCACTCATGGCAAAGGGTGGACATTAGGGTTGACAACACCAAAGAAGACCTCAGCACTGATTTGCCAATACTCTGGAGACCCTAAACCATAATGTTTTCCATTTCCCCATTTTGTTCACTTTGCATTCTTCAACCCTAATGTCTGCGTTAACATATTTTTTTGCAATTAATTTCCCTCCTTTTTCTGATAGCAGAATCGTATCCTTATTTGGGACCTGCATGCAATGGAATAAATAGAATACTGGAGATTGTCCTGATGCAGTGCATGGGGCCATCAGATCTCAACACGTATTCAACCCCTTGTGAGGGAAGGCTCCCCAGCCCTCCACAAGGTGTCATGTGTGTGCCAGAACACTGTTCTGTCCCTCCCCAGGTAGGGCCTGCTGCCACATACTACAAAACCTTCTCCCCCGCTTCAGCCCATTCAACCATCTCACTGAGCTTCCACTCAAACTCAGATCACTGGCGTGGGAAAGAAATGTGATCCCCACTGGCCAATGGACATCCTTGCAAACAATGTGACTTCATCATTTTTTTTTTTTTTGTGACATCGAGAACCCAAAATGTAAACGGTCTTTTCATGAAAGTTTAAAAGGGATTGGGTGTAATTACACATTGCTCCTTATAACAGAAAACTGTTGGACATCCAAAATGATCTGTACAAAACATGGCTTTTATTCATACAAAAGTGTAGTTTAAAATTGCTTTCACTCACGTTAAAAGTCTGCTGTTTCACAGTATTGACAGTCCATACAGGTGCAGAAAATCCAGTTACAAGTATTAACAAATGCTGGCTAGAGTAGTGCTAGAACCCCCATCCCCAAGGTGAAGTCACCTGACACGTTTCATGCTCAGGCACTTTCTCAAAGGCTGATGTCCAAGGAATCCCCCCACCCCATTTAAACAGCTTATTTAAACAGACAGTACACACACCCCTGCGATGAATTCAGTTCTCAACAATATAAAAAATGTGTCAATAGAAAATAATATCCCAACAGAATAACAGTGCGTCCCAGTAATAATACACATCTTATAAAAACCTTTTGCCAATTCAGGGAAAAACCCGAGGCACCAATGTTACTACATAATGTTGTATATCATAGAAACTTTAACATCACAAGTCTAAAATTAAAAAGAAAAAATATCTCCTTCTTGTTTAAATACATTCTGGGGAGATGGACTCCCATTTGAAAGGGGCAGTCACTGATAGGTATCTGAAAAAGATGAGCAATTTTTTATTAAGAATCTTAGACTAGAATAACATCTCCTTCATTTATTTATTTAGATTTTGATAACTGGGTAAGCTCACTGGGACCGGAGGTACCTTTTTCAGGAGCAACCTGGATTAGTTACAGACAATGATTACATACATTGGCAGGAATACACAATAGATTAAACGTACATTGTATAGGGTATAGGGTACAGTTACAGAGCATGTCAGTTACATACACAAATATAATGTAGCAATTAAATCAGACATATGACATCTTAACCAACAATACTTTAGGAGAGAGGTGGTACCAGCAATATGCAGGATATATATAGCCACACTGTGGGCTGATTGCCGTGGGACAAGCAATTCGGCTACCGAGACTAAGTTCCGGGCTAGCCATTACAGCCACAGAGACTAAGCTCTAACAGGAATACTTTCAGGCCCAACTTAAAACCCTGAATAGTATGACAGTTAGCCAAGTCCACAAGAAGAAGGTTCCACAAATGTGGGGCAGCGTACTGAAAGGAGCATTTGCCATAGTTAGTTTGGACATGAGGGATGTCTAGGGGATGGCCAGTGGAGGATCTCAGGTCCTGGCCTCAGACTTTTGGATTAAGCAGCCCACACAGGTGAGGAGGAGGGTCAACAGTGGTAAATTTGAAGGTCAGACTCAAAGAGGAGTAGGCCAGTTTCTGTTGCATAGAAGGCCAGTGGAGATCAGCAAGGACCTCACAGTGGTGCCTTCTTGGCAGGGAGTTGGTAGCAAAATGAGCCACCCTATGGTAGAGCGTAGTAAGTTTTCTTTGTGCACCCTCCCTTAGTTTGATATGGCACAACGAGCCTCAAGAGAAAGAGAGTCACCCAGCCTATAGAGAAGTCCTAACTTCTGGTGGGTAGACTTAACAACAGAGTCAATGTGAGGCTGGAAGGTCATCTCCTGACCAAGCAGGACCGCAAGGTACTTGATCTTGTCTGTGACCTCTATTCTCTTCCTTTGGGCAGTATGAAGCTGAAGGATGCCATGCTGGTCTGAATCAAGGCATCTGGACCTGAACAGGACTGCCTTTATTTTTTCTTCATTCATTACAAGTGAGTTAGAGGAAAACCAGGCTTCCAGTGCAGCTAGACTGGCCTGGAGGTTGGCATTGATTACGCTAGGAAGCAAACCACTGCAGCAGACAACAGTATCATCTGCATAGAGGATGAGGTTGTTCCTCCTGTAAACTCCCTCTATATCATTGACAAAGAGAGCAAATAACAGGGGACCAAGGATCGAGCCCTGGGGTACTCTGGAGATTACCGGTTTTGCACTAGACTGGATTCCCCTCCATAGGACTTTTTTGGGTTCAGTTGAGGAAATAGCTCTCGAACCATGTAGCAGAGAACCCATCCAGTCCAAGTAAGTGAAGTTTGTTGAGAAGTTCATGGCTGACCAAGTCAAATGCCTTGGATAGGTCAATGAATAGAGCCCCCGTTGGGGAACCTTGGTCGATTACGTCAAGGATGTCCAATGTGAGCCAGATAAGGGCCATATCAGTGCACTGGCCTTTCCTAAAGCCATGTTGAATGTCAGCTAGGAGTAGGTGCCTTTTGAGGTAGTCCTGTATTTGATTGTAGACCAATCTCTCCTGCACCTTTGCTAGAGGGCAGAGAATAGAGATTGGTCTGTAGTTTCCCACATTGTCCCACGGCCATTTTTTATGAATGGGGACAATGGTTGCCACCTTCCATTTATCTGGGACCTTTCCTTCAAGGAGAGACCTGTTGATGAGCAAGACAACTGGGCAGGAGATAGCCGGGCCAGTGGCCCACAAGAGTCTAGGTTCAGGTAGGTCATGTCCCGGAGAGAAGTCTGGGTTTATATGTTGTAGAAGGGGAAGTACCTCGGTGGGTGTGACCAGCTTCAAATGAAACTGGGATCTGGAGTGTTCCCAGGTGGTGTTTCTGTTGCTGGGGGCACCAGAGGGCAGGTGGTTCCTCCAGGATTGGAGAAAGCGGCAAGAGACACCTCGGCAATTAAGGTGGGGTCATTGGTTAGGGTATCACTGACCAGGAGTGCACCCTCATGGGCACTGGGGTCACCCTTTAACAGCAGATTAATTTGATCCCAGAATCTCTTTGGATCCCATAGGTGCCTAGACTGGAGATCTCATAGATATTTAGATTTTGCCAACTTGGACGCTTTCTTGCTCTGATTTCTCAGTTCTCTATACCTCTCCCAGTCGGTTTTCTGGCCCATGGATTTGAAATGACCCCAGACCAGATCCCGAAGCAACATGCTGCGTTTGAGGCTAGGATTAAGCCATTTGTGGCATTTACCCTGTACCCTCAGTTTCTAGCAGGGGGTATGTATATTGGCCACTGACATAAAAGTGTTGGTAAAAAAGTCAAGCGCCTCATCTAGGGTAGGGAGGGAGATTAGAGGATCCCAGTTTATGGCACATAGATCAGAGCAGAGGGCTTCCAAAGAGAAACTGCTGAAGTTTCTGGCTTCAATTACGTTGGCAGGCAGTTTGGGAGGCCTGTTGGATCAGATACAGAAAACTGGTGAATGATCACTCAAAGAGTCTGCCATAACGCCAGTAGCCTGTATGCTGTCTGGGCTGGATACTAGGGCCCAGTCAAGTAACAAGTGGTTACCAGTCCTAGCATTGTGCCTTGTGGGCTGGTGGATAATTTGGGTCAGATTGGTATCGTGTATAGGGTTCTTGTTGGCAGAGGCCTCTAGTGAGAGCCAATTTTTGTTAAGGTCCCCCAGGAGAATCAGCTCCCCCAGGGAGTGTTCTACCAAGGCATGAGTTAGCGACTCGAGGGAAGACATAGCTATTTGGGGCGGAAGTAGACACACCCTATATACAGGGGTTTGGTGTCTCCAAGGAGCACCTTCACGAAAATAATATCATCCACAGAGTCACAGGGGGAGAGTGGGCAATCTGCATTGCATTAAGACTACTCCGGGTATAAATGAGAACCCCCCCCCCACCTTTCTTCCTAACACGGTCCTTCCTGAAAGCATTAAAGCAGACTAGGTCCGTTTTGTGAAGAAGGATGCAGGGTTTGAGCCAGGTCTCAGTCACTGCAAGTATATCGAGTTTGTAGAGCATTGTCCAGCCTTCAAGGGCATGGGTGTTGTGCCTTAGGCTACCTATATTCATGTGCACCACTTTGAGTCCCCTGGCATTAGTCCAGAGAGGGCTAGTAGGGTCGCTGAGTATGGTATTTGAGGGTTGGGGGGCAGGGTTTGATTCCACATCCCCCCCAAGGCAAGCTTTAGCCAGGCCAGGTATCTGATAATTCTGGTGTGAGTAGGGACAAGCCTCTTTATGTCACTAGAGAGGTGGTAAAATAGGTCATAACAGTTACCATGTCAGGTTAAGCCTTGCATGGATAGTATTAGAGCATTGTTCCCTTCCACCAGGGTATCCTGGGATACTGGGGAGTGGTGACCAGGGTTAACATCCAGATCCATGGAACTATAGCTCCAGGAGTAGAGCAGGTCAGTCCCCAGTATTAGCACCACGTAGGTAGCAGCAGACATAAGACCCACAAATTACATAATAGAGTCAGGGCAGTAAATGGGTGTAAAAAGAAAAAAGAAAGCTACCCCTTACTGTGGTAGAGGAGTACCCTAGTCTAAGGGTAGCTGGAGGGGTAGGCTCAGAAAGTAAGATTAGATCCAGCAGCTCCAGGTTAAGGGATACACCAGGTCAAATATAAGCGGAGCAGGGGGAAAACAGTACCAGTGAGGATGGCAAGTGCAGCTCAAACAATAAATTCACTCTGGAGAGGTGGACTCCCATATAGAAGGGGCAGTCACTGATATGTATCTGAAAAAAGTGAAGACATACATAAACATTAACAGCTACATATATCAATTTATGGAGTCAAGATGCTGAATGGCTTTCCAGGTCCCTCAAACATTATACAATGTAACTTTATTTGCACCAGAATACCTTATAGCCCATTCAATAATAGATATTTTGACAAGTTAACATGTTGTTTAAAAAAGGGCTTATTTCAGTTCTGTCACTCAATCACTTTTTTCCTTGGCTCAAAATGAAAAGATCTTATACTGTTCCCTCTGCAATAATATATTATTCCATCCTTTGGTTTACCTCCTGTCTAATAGGTAGACAGCAAGCAGTACAAATAGGCAACTACTCCATCCCCCTTCTACCCATCTTGGCAGGAGTCCCCAGGGATTGATATGTGGCCAAATACTGTTCTCTATTTTTATAAATGACCTCCCCTCCACCTGCTCGCACTCCCTGATCCATATATATGCAGATGACACTGTCATTTTTACCTTGAGACCCTCCACAAAGGAAGTACAGCCACTCCTTCAACATGACTTCAGCAATGACTTGGCTTGTTTTAAAACCAACGATCTCAAAGTAAACCAGAAGAAGACGGTCTCAATGATGTTCGGCTTGGTTCAGAAGCTCTAAAGGCTCCAGTCCCTGCCAGTATTTCACTCCCAGGACAACTCCCCCCATAGAAATGGTACAGGCCTACAAATACTGGGGAGTATAGCTTGACTAGCACCTTAATTTCTCTACTGATAATGATACTCTAGTCTCAAAGCTCCATCCCAAACTGTGTTTCCTCTATCAAATTAAGGTCTCTCTCTCTGTTTGGCATGAACTTATCTCTAAGTTGATTTTACCTTCCCTGGACTATGCTGACATTGTATATAGTACTGCCTCTGCCACATACCTCTTGAAACTAGACACCACACTAAATTCCTTCTGCAGATTTTCTTCCAGCTCTCCACCTCGGGAGCACCACTGCTCCCTGTACTCTTCTCTCTTTCTATGGCTCCCCTCTTACCCAAGAACATTCACTCTATGACCTTCATTGCCAAATTTTGGTTTGACCTCCTTGTCCCTACCGTTCCTCCTGCCTCAACCCAGCACTCACCCTTTCATACTATCTTCACTCCTGGGATCCCTGCTCCTTCTCTATCCCCCAGCCCTGAACTGTGGCGGGTCAGAGTGCCTTCTCCTATCGCCTCCCCCTCTCATGGAATAATCTCTCCCCTGTACTCTGAAATTCCTCAACCTATCTGTTTATCAAAAAACTTTTATACCTCATCCCTTCACCACCCTGCACCTGTCTCCCCTGCACCTAGTGGGGATTATTCCCTTCCCCCTTCCCCTCCATGGCATATTCATCATTTGACAGTCCTCTCAGCCTAGCTAATTGTTGTTTATTGTCATAGAAAATTGCACTTATATACCCTTTTTACGCTTTTTATTTGTACGTAGCTCACAAGATTCTCCATTTGTTTTGCTGCTTTAACTCATTAATCAAATTATTTTGTTATATTTCATTTTCTGTATCTGTCTTGTTCCTGTTGCTGTATTTCTGCTTTGTGCTTTGTACCCCAGGTCACACCTGGAAATGAGCCTCGGCTCAGTGTGCTTTTCCTGGTCACCAAAACTTAAAATAAATATTGTCATAGCTCCCCCATCTTGTCACGATGGGTTTCTCTATTCCAATAAAAGTGAATATGTGGTCATTTTTTACATGCTCTACAACCATGTGCTGCTAGGGCATTAATAAGGTCTCCTTTCTCAATTGCATGAGTGTGCTCACCGATACATGTCTTAAAAGACCTTTTCGGTTTCCCGATGTAAAAACTACCACACTTACACTGAGCCATATAGATAATGCTGACAGTGTTACTTGTGATTAAGCCCCTTAATTTGCATACCCTATTTGTCACAGGGTTAACAAAGGTTCTATTAGTTTGTACCATGGAATACTACTTACAGTTCCCACATTTAAAACATCCATCCCACTACCTGGTAGCCACATACATGGCCTATCAATCTGAGGTTGTACCGAGTGAACAATTATATCTTTTATGTTCCTGCCCCTATGGTACACTAAATTTGGACCATCAGGTACCAACTCCCTAAGTCCCTGATCTCTTTTTTTTTTATTTTGTCTTTCTATGGCAGGACCCCATCATTAATCAGCCCTGGTCATGGCCCCTGGAAGCCTCCACCACCATCTATGGCTGCCGAGGTCCTCCAGTCACCCCCCTGGCTTGCCCCCCGGAGGGCGGGGCTGTGGCCACGATTTACCGTGACCACAGAACCATTATCTAGTTGGGGGACCTGCAGCGATGGTGGTGAACCGAGGTCTTCTGGGAGGGCTTCATGGAGACACGGTCCTTGCCCGCCTTGGTTTTCTGCCGTTTTTCCTTATGGAGGCGGGGACATGCAATGACGCCAGTGTCCGCCCTGCCTCCCGGAACTGTACGCGTTGGTTGCCTGAGATCCCCTGGCCTCCGCCAGGAGTCCTCAGTGCACCAATCACCTCCCCCACCCTCTCCCCAGAGAAGGAGAAGCAGTCCATGGGATGCTCAATCCTTCTCCCCCTGGCCGGCCCTCCGACGACCCGGGTCCGTTCCCGAACCCAGGTTGTTGACGTCGCAAGTGGAAATCCCACCGCTGCGCTGATGGGCCGGCTCCCCTGATCTCTTTTTGACTTAAGTGCCAGTGTTTCCTGAAGATCACTGCAACTTTTTGTGATTGGGAGGTAAAAGTTTAAACAAATGCTATTTGTGGGTAACATTCATCATTTCTCCTTTGTTCTCTCAAAAAATTCCTGTCTCAGCATATTATCTTCCTCCTTTTTGGCTCTATTAATAATATCCTTGTTATACCCTCTCTCCTGCAGTCTACTTGCTAGTTCTCTGGCCCTGCACTGATATTTTGCTTCATCCCCACAATTTCTCTTATAAACTGTCCTTTGAGGATCACAGAGATGACATGCTTAGAATGACTACTGGTCAACAATAAGGGCGTATTTCGATCAATTGACTTCCTGAACAAATCAGTAGTTACACCCTACCCCCATGACATCTTTTAAAATAATGAAGTCCAAAAAGTTGATTTAAGTCTGGCTAAAATTGAGGCTGAACCTTAGGTTTGGGTTACTGTTTTCTAAATAGCTAACAAAATCAAATAATTCCTGTTCTGTGCCCTTCCAAAATATAATGCCATCATCAATATAACATTTTCATAAGTCAATTTTATGTAAAAAAATAATTTGTGGCTTCTTTCCCTTACAACTTCCAATTCTCATTTACCCATATAGAAATTAACAGTTAGCTGTGTAGCTTGTGCTTGTGGCTGTTCCCTTTTTTTGTAAATAGAAAGCTCTCTTAGAGAAGAATGTATTGAAGTCCAGTACAAATTTTGACAACTGAACTTACACTTCTGTGGAAGGATCCCTAACAGCCCATGTATCGAGGTAATACCTCATTGCTTCTAATCCATCCTGAGGGGGTATACAGGGTTAAAGGGAGGCTATATCCATAGTGACTATCTAGCTGTCAGGTTCAATGGCCAGATCCTCAAGGAGTCAGAGAATATTCCCTGTATCCTTGATGTAAGAGGGTAAATATTTTGCCATGTCTGAGGTAAAATGATCAATGTATTTTGCCATGGGTTCTGTTGAAGAATAATTTCCAGAGACAATCATTCTCCCGGGAGGATTCACCAAATCATTATGAGTTTTGGGCAAACAGTAGAAGGCAGCCCTATCTTGGTTATCCATTGTGAGGTATTCGACTACCTGTGTAGGTAACCACTTCCTTTCTTTGGCAAGTTTCAAGTACTGATCAATCACTCCCTTAAAGTTGATAGTTTTGTCATATGCTAATTTCTCATAGTACTCTACATCATTTAACTGCCTATAAATTTCATCCTCATATTTATCACTGTTCATGATTACCACAACCCACCCTTGTTAGCTGGTTTAATCATAATAATCTTGTTATTATTCAGATCTTTCAAAGCCTGCTGTTCATCCCTAGTTAAATTGTAAATAAATATATTGGTCCCCTCACTAAGTTTAACTAGATCTTCATCATAGCACTTCAGAAACATTTGAAGGGCTGGTGACATGGGGGTCAAGAAATGAGATTTAAGTTTACATGTATTTACCTCATTGGAAGTGTTAGTGGTCTCTGTCTCCACTACTTCATCCGCCCCCACTGTATTCTCCAAATCTTCAGACTGCTTCCAGTGGGAAAAAGACTTTCAACTTAAATATTGTCAATGATGGTCTCAAATAACTCAAATTTCCAAGTAGGAATGAAAGACAGTCCCCTGTTGAGAACTGAGATTTCAATTTTTTTTAGTATATAGTGCGATAGATTGAACACATTCACTGGGGGTTCCTTCCCCTTGAATGTCTCCCTCTCCAATATCTGCCTCTGGTGGTTTTTCCTCTTTTAGCCCCTTGTTTACCTCCTCATCTTGTTTGTTTCTCCCTCCTTGGGTATATTTGTTTTTTCTCTGACTTTTCCAGGGAACTGTTGGAGGTCACGTGTGGTGAAATTGCCTTGTGTTCTTCTTCTCCTAAAAAAACATCATTCTCAGAGTCACAGCTTTTTACTTCACTGACCTCTGTGCTATAATCCAAGGGTGCACTGTTTTTTTTTTTTAATGGACTTTGGTTTCATTTGCCCAGGATTGTTCTTGGCAGATGTTCAATTAAAAACCTTATTGTTGCGAAAGTCCCCTGCATCTCATTCAAATTTATTTTTTAAACTGTTTTAATTTTTTCTTCTTATTTCCTCAGGTTTTCTTCAAAAGGATTCCTGCCATTGTCCAAATAATGATGAATTGTTCAATTCTTTTAATGCTTGTTCTCTTTTGTTTAATTCATTCTCCACTTCTTTTTGGATAATAGAATTTTCAGATAGGATGTGTCTGAATGAGTTCCATATAATCTTTACTCGCTCTATGACTGATATTCCTCCATTTGTCCAAAAAACCTTCTTGATTCACACCACCTGTTGGACTTTTTTAAGAAGTCCTCTTGGAACACAATCCACCTTGAGGTATGCTTTAAATGAAATTTCCTCTCGTTGTAGCCTTTTAACTTAAAGGCCATCTTCTCAAATTGATGAATGCCTGTTAAATGTTCAGGGGACCCAAGACACCAGTCACAGCATCATTCAGCAATTCAGTGTAACTGGTATCTTCAATAACTGTCCTAATTAGGGAAGGGGAAATGGAACATTGTTTAACCAGGAGTAACACACTAAGCCAATGCTTGTTTCCAGATGTGACCTGGGAGCACAAGGAAGTTAAGTGACTTGCTCAGAATTGCACAGTATGCACTTAGGCGGCTGTGGGATTCAAACCCAGGTCTCCAAATCTGCAGCTCAGAGCCCTTAACCCACTGCACTATACTGCCTCCTAATTACCTTTTAATTAACAGATCCTTGAAGGAACGGGGTTCATCATGCTGCACCTACCATGTGTTTCTCATTTCAGCCATTCACCCAATACACATGTAAAATGCAAGAGTATAACAGATAGAAATCTATCTTGATTCTTTCATCAGAGCCCAATATCAAGGAGTACCTTTTTTCTTTAATAACCTGAGCAGGTCAGATAGTTTAAATAATCAGCACAATCAAAGGAGATTGAACGCAACCAGAGATAAGGCAGTGTCCAAGACCTAGAATGAATGAATGAATGAATGCATCTATATTGGAGTCCACCTCTCCAGAATAAATTTAAATATGAAAGATATTTTTTTGTTTTTATTTTTAGACCTGCGATGTTAACTTTTCTATGATATACAATATTAGATAGTAACCTTGGTGCCTCAGTTTTTTTAAAATTGGCATATAAGATGTGTATTACTATTTGGGCACACTGTTATTCTACTGGGGTATTATTTTCTATTAACATTTTTTTTATATTGTTGAGGACTGAATTCATCACAGGGGTGTGTGTACTGACTTAATAAGTTGTTTAAATAAGGGGGATTATTCCTTAGACATCAGCCTTTCAGAAAGTGCCTAAGCATGAAATGCATCAGGTGATGTCACCTTGGGACAGGGAGTACGAGCCCTACACTAACCAGTGTTTGTTAATACTTGTAACTGTTTGGATTTTCTGCATCTGTATGGACTGTTGATACTGTAAAACAGTATATGCTTTTAAACCTGAGTAAAAGAGATTTTAAACAACACTTTTATATGAATAAAAGCTATTTTTTGTACGGATCTTTTTGGATGCCCAACAGTTTTCTATTAATAGGAGCAACGTGTAATTATACAAAACCTTTGGCTGGTGCTGGTCCCTTTTGAACTGTTAACTATTTCATTCTATGTCCTGGGCACTGCCTTATCCCTGGTTGCAGTTGGTCTCCTTTGACAGTCTTTTTATGATCCCTACTTCTGAACATGACATGTCATTTATAAAATACTGGATGAAACATAATGTTGTGCCACAAGTGTGAAATCACATTTTGACCAGGACTTGAAAAACAACAGCTGTCAGGTTCATGAGGTGGTGTGAAAAAATGGCTATGTTGAAAATCTGGGATCAAAGTATTGAAAATTACCAAAGTTATGAGCATGTGTAGAAAAATGTAGAACATACCTCCATAACTTTTTTAATATTTCAAACCCAATTTTTCAACATTGTCTTCTCATGACTCAATCTTATGACTCTGGTAGATGAACTTGTCAAATCCTGGCTGAAATGACATTTTGCACCACAACTGCTACAACATGTTTCAATCAGGATTTGAAAAATAACAGCTATCACATTTATAAGGTGGTGTGAGAAAATTGCTATGTTGAAAATTTGGGGCCAGAATATTGAAAATTACCAAAGTTGTGAGCGAGCATTGAACATTTTCAATTAACACTCATATCTTTTTTTTACATATTTTGACCCCAAATTTTCAACATAGCTTTCTTATGACCCCACCTTACAAACCAGAGAGGTGAAAGTTGTCAAATCCTGCCTGAAAAGTAATTTCATGAAGTGACTGTGAAATCACCTTTTTGGCAAGATTTGAAAAATTCCACCACCCTTGTTCATGCGGGGAGGTACCAAAAAGGCAATGCTGAGAATTTGGTTTAAAAATATAAAAAAATGACCAAGTTATGAATAAAAGTTCAAAATGTGTTGAAATACATTATATGGCACTTACCTGATTTCCTCAGTTCCTGGTCCAGCATTGAAGAGTGAAGATGCATCTGCAGTTCAGAGAGGATTATGGTGGTGGACCTCAGTTAGGTAATTATACGGTAAGGGAAGATGTGGGGAGGTGGATGCTGAGTGGGAGGGTTGGGGTGGGATATGGGGATGATAACAGTGTTATCCATGGACCAGCAGCCCTGATTTGCCCCCTACTTCACAGACAGCAATACTTATAGGTATATGTACCATTTTAGGCCACAGGCACTTACCATATAAGCGTAAGTGTTAGAATTTGAGTTCTACTGTATCTTTACTAAGAATCATACAGCTTTTGCTATTAC
The DNA here is from genome assembly GCA_016271365.2 of Neoceratodus forsteri. Taxonomy (NCBI): domain Eukaryota; kingdom Metazoa; phylum Chordata; order Ceratodontiformes; family Ceratodontidae; genus Neoceratodus; species Neoceratodus forsteri. The sequence goes on along the minus strand of CM057451.1, from coordinate 806,412,445 downwards.
TCTAATTTTAACACTTGGGAGATGCTTATATTTATACTATTGTATAATGATTAGTTAGGCATTACTGCCATCTTTAGTGCTAGCACAGAACTGCAATTATGTATGTAACCGCATGTGTCCTTCAGGACATACAAGACCATTGTTTTAGCTATCTGTTATTTTCGCTAGCTCAACATGCTTTCCCAGGCTAGTAAGCAGTTGGGATATTTGTCACTGACCAATTGCAAGGTTTTTATATATCTTTATACCTGTTGTCATGATGATTCTCAGGAGTATAAGACCTTTTGCATTACACCTTTTTCTCTGAGAAGAAGATACTTTTTGCTGCCTATAGGTGAGAGAGAGATTGGAAGTATTGTCCCAGTGATCATACTGTTTTGGTTGTAAGTCTGCCTTTATATACCAGAAATAAATCACTTTGTGTGCTGGACACCACTTGTCTGTCATTTCTTCACTTTTGTGCAGTTCCAACAAAAACCTGAGAAAGGTAATTTTATTACCCAGTTACAGCAGACAATGAGCAAGCATTTTCTTCAGGTTTGAAATTAAAAAGAAAAATACATCATGGGATGTTTTTCTTTTTTAGGTACAGTACAGTGCCTCCAGCACTGGGGATTGAGCACCCCGGTGTCAGCTTCATACTTGGGAGCACTGAGGGTGAGCACCCTGGTGTCCCAGACTGCTTGATTGAGGGGCTGGATTAGCCAACACCAGGGATTGTGCATCTTTGGTGTCAACAGATTGTTGTGGTGGGGGCAGGAGGGGCTCTAAAAAAAAGGGGAGGGGTGGAGAGACTGGCCAGCATGGGGGGGGTGGGCACCCCAGTGTTAGTATTTTTTTTATTATAAATACATTTAGCTGGCACTGAGAATTGGGCACCTCTATGTGTGGTTTTAAATAAGCAGGCTGCTGTCTGATGTGGCAGGCTAATGGCAGCAGTTGGGGGGAGAAAAGAAAACAAACTGACACACAGCACATTCGGCAGTGGTGGGGCTATGCACTGACACATAGCCTTGTCCCTGCTGAACAACCACAGCAGTACCTCACACACAAACATGGAAACAGTCCTGCCACTTGATAAATGAATGCATTCTCATAATATGAACACAAGTCTTCATGTAATTATAAAAATTCAGCTATCCTTGGAATACTGATTTTGTTTTAAAACTGCATATGCTCAGAAACTGAACAGTTTTTCTTAAATATTTTAAAAACTTCTTAAATTTGTGAGATAAAAAATCACAAAAGCACATACCTTGGTCCAAACTCTTTCAAACCTCTAAGTTTAAGGTTTTAAGACCTCCTATTTCTTTAGTTATATGTGAGCAAAGGAAGGTCTTAATTATAGTCTTTTTGTACATTTTTGCACCTTTGTAACTTTGCCTCCACCCCCTCCCCTGAACCAACTGCCCAAACATGTGCAGGATCCAGACATCCTAGCACTATGTCTGGGCCTTACAAAGTTCAAATAAATTGGTTGAACAAGTGAAAGGTTAATAAGGAGCAAAAATTGGGCTTTAATGTTAAAATGCTTACTCAACCATAAATATATAACCACATATACAGTATATAGCCTTTGCAAAAAACTTCATTAATGTACCAGTTAGGGTTCCAGTTAATGCCACAAGAGTATGGAAATGTGGTGGCAGGTTTTCTGACCCTAACTCCCCATCCCCCCCAATCAACAAAAGGAAAACAAAATAGGATTTTGGGTCCCTGGAGTCTTGGTGAATCAGTAGGGGGGTCTTCCTCGGTGTTGTCAACCTTAATACTCCCCCCAGCTCATAGTCTCTTGCCTGAAGCCCAAGGTACTGCACCAAGCCAGTGCCTCATAGTGATACTCATCAAAGGTAGAGAATTTTGTCTCACTACATGTTGCCAACACAATCTGTAGTAGCTTTCCTCATGCAGGTCAAGGCTGACTCTCTTTTAGTTCCCCTCATTTCCCCTCCACTTGCTGAGAGACAACACTGTAGCCCTATAGACAGCATTCCTACATTACCTGACTCTTCTTTTGCCCAGCCAAGAGTCCTAGAAAGGGCTGTTTTTTTTTCCTTAAGTGTTTGAACAGATAGGATAAGGAAGGAACATGCAGTCCCCGTCTGTCCCCCTCAATGAAAAGGCTCGCTGTCCCACGGCACTAACAACACAGTCCACATGCAGCAAGCAAGAACACATCAACTGCACATGTGCAATGATGATTTGCACATAAGAACGTAAGAACTAGCCAGCAGAAGGAGACCATGTGGTCCATCTAGTCTCCCCGGGTTTTCTACCCTCCACTATCAATTTGTCTTGCTATGGTGACTATACTGTCTATTACATGCCTGTTTGCATTCATTGACCATCTTGGCTGCTACTACCTCTGGTGGCAGGCTGATGCATGGGTCCACCACCCTCTCTGAGAAAAAGTACTTCCTAATGTTTGTTTTGAATTCAACCCCCACCAGACGCATGCTGTGTCCTCTAGTATGTGCAGCCCTGTTTTCCCAGAACAGTTTCCTGGTTTGTACTGTGTTGATCCCTTTAACAAATTTAAATGTCTCAATCGTGTCTCTTCTGTTCCTCCTCTGCTTGATGGAGACTAAATTTAGTTGGCTGAGCCTAGCTTCATACATTTCATGGTGTAGACCCTGCACCATTTTGGTGGCATGTCTCTGCACAGTTTCCAGATGGTCTATGTCCTTTTTTAGGTAAGGTCTCCAGAACTGCACACAGTACTCCAAGTGAGGTCTCACCAGGGATCTGCACAGTAGGAGGATTACATCATGCTTCCTACTGATAACAACCTAACCAATACATCCAAGGTTGCTGCTTGCCTTTAGTGCCACTTTTTCACATTCTTCACTACCTTTAAATTATTTGAGATCATGACACCAAGATCACGTTCCAGCTTTGTTTTTCTAGTAGCTGCTCCTTCAGGACATATTTCATGCATGGGTTCCTTCTACCCAAGTGCATGACTTTACATTTTTTGGCATTGAATTTCAACTGCCAGTTCCTGCACCATTCCACTAGCATCCTGAGATCTGCTTCCATTTCTGAAATCCCTTCCTATGTGTCCACCCTGTTGCAGTGCTTCATATCATCTGCAAAGAGGCAGACTGTCCCTTACAGTTCTTCAGCGATGTCACTGATGAATATGTTTAAAAGGATGGGGCCTAAAACTGAACCCTGTGACATGCCACTTGACACCTTCCCCTCTTGGGACAAGGTGCCATTTACCATAACCCTCTGTGTCCTGCCTTGCAGCCAGCTTGTGATGCATTTAACTACTTTGTGTCTAATGCCAGCTTGCTCCAGTTTGTTCGCTAGCCTTCTGTGTGGGACTGTATCAAAGGCTTTACTAAAGTCCAGATACACCACATCCACTGCTGCCCCCGGTCTACTTCTCTTGTAACCCAGTCAAAGAATTCTATCAAATTTGTTTGGCATGAGCATCCTGGTGTGAAGCCATGCTGCTTTGGGTCAAGTTGCCCAGTTGCTTTCTGGTAGTTCATTACCCTTTCCTTAAGCAATGTCTCCATTATTTTACCCACCACTGAGGTCACACTTACTGGGCAGTAGTTTCCTGCTACCACTCTTGTGCAATGGCACAACCGTGGTCCTTTTGCAGTCCTATGGTACTATCTCCTGTTCCAGTGAACTGTTAAACAGTTCAGCAAGTGGGGTAGCAAGTTCATCCTTAAGTTCTTTTAGAACTCTTGGGTGTATTTTATCAGGGCCCATTGCCTTGTCCACCCATATTTTAGACAACTCCTCAAGGACCCTTTCTTTCATAAAGAGGGATATGTCAGCTCCCCTGGTATGGGAAAGTGTCCTGGCTAGTGCCTGACCATTACCAATGTCTTCCTGTTGTGAAGACTGAGCAGAAGAATTCATTGAGAACTCCTGCCTTGTCTTTGTCATTTTCCACCAGGTGTTCTTCCTTGTTTGCCAACCATGCAATTCCTCCTTTGCTCTTTCTTTATTCTTGAATGTATTGATAAAATGTTTTGTCCACCCTTTTTACTTCTTGAGCCAGTTTTTCTTCGGTCTCAGCCTTTGCCACCCTAATAGTTTTCCTGGCTTCCTTGAGTTTCTCTCTGCAGGCTTCTCTATTCTTTTCAAATTTGGTTTCCTTGTACTTCTTAAAAGCTTTTCTCTTTTCCCTGACTATAGTAGCTACCTCTTTGGAGTACTAGAGGGGGTTCCTTGCCCTTTTGGACTTGCTGATTTGTTTAGTGCATAGCGCTGTAACTGATGCTATAGCATCTTTCAGCTTGTCCATTTGTCCTCCACATTCCATGTGATATTTGTTGCCAGCAGAAGCTTGATCCTTTCCCTCAGTTTTGGGAAATCTGTTTTCCTGAAATTGAGCACACTTATTCTGGAGTGGCAGTGGTCCTCAGTCTTGCTAATGGAGAACTAGACTGACCCGTTGTTACTGGTTCCCAGATTGATCCCTACTTGTATGTCTAATACCCTGGCACTGTTAGCGAGTACAAGGTCCAGGACAGCTGATTCTCTAGTGGGGAAAAAACAACATTTGATTCAATCCTGTCCCCCTCAAAGCTATAAGGAAGTCTGTACTCCTCTCTGAGGAGGCTATGAAGGCGGACCACTCTACATCTGGCAGATTGAAGTCACCAACTAGCAATAGCTCATCTTTGTCGGCCATCCTCATTATGTCTTCCAGGAGAACCTTGTCCTTTTCGATCTCCTGGTTTGGGGATCTATATATAACTCTAACCCTGATAGGTTTCCTGTTTCCAGCTCCCAGAATAATCCATAGGGTCTCTGTCTCACCTTGTGTTTCCTGGGTCTCAGTAACATTTATCCCTTCCCTGATATAAATAGCAACCCCCCCTTCCTTTCTTACAGTACCTCTTCTGAAGATAGTGTAATCAGGGATGGTGACATCCCAGGTATGGTTCTCTGTGAACCAAGTCTCTGTGACAGCAACCCAGTTGAGGCTGGCCTCTGCCATCATTGCTGTGAGATCTGTGATTTTGTTTGGTAGGCTACCGGCATTGACACACATTGCCTTCCAGTCTTGGTTTATCCTACTTGCTGCATGATTTCTCTTCTTGTGGCTTGTGTCCCTAATGTTTTGAGTGTCCCTATCATGTTTGGAACACCCTTGTGGAGTTGTGACACACGTGGTGCTTGTGATGCCCTGTTTTGGTTCCAATCGATTTTCCTTAGATGGGGGAGGGGCATTCCTAAGCTCATATGATGCAACTGTTGCTGATGCCCCTTCCCCTCCCTCTAGTTTAAATGGTTGACAAAGACATCAAATATTTGGCCAAGACCATGTGTTCCATCTTTTGTAAGGAGTAGGCCATCGAATCTAAAGAACTTCCTCTACCAGAAGTTCTGCCAGTTTCCTACATAGCTATAACTTTCTCCTGACACCTGTTTTTGAGCCAGATATTAAGTCTGACAATATCACTTTCTCTGATCTTCTTCCTGTTAGCCCCCTTGCCCCACATAGGCAGAATTTCTGAGAAGGAGACTTTGAATGAAAGGGATGTGAGTTTTTCTCCTAGCATCATTAGATGCTACTTAGTCTCTCCAACTGACCATCTGGCCCTGTCGTTTGTACCTATATGGATGAGAATGTCTGTGTCTCATTTGGTGTTATACATAATTCTCTCAATACTGTTTGTGTCCTTCCGTGCCAATGCTCCTGGGAGGCATCTAACCTCAATTTCTGTTTGGCCACTTTGGTGGATGTGTGACTCTACCTCATGGATCACAGCAGCACCTATTGTTAAGATGCTGTCTTTGTTGTGGTTTGTTTGTCCATGCATTGTGTGATGGTCCTTTCTACTGTCATGCCTGCCCTGGCAGTAGGCTTGGATGAAAGTGGAGAGAACCTATTTGTTAGTTTGATTGGCATTGGAGTTATTGCATGAGAGTTATTTTGCTGTGCTACACTTTCTGTTTTCCTATCAACTGCCAGCCCCCTGGTCTGCTAACTCTCTGGGGAAGAGGCATTGGTTGTTGGTGCCTTAAGTGTAAGTGCTGCTCAGCACACTTGAGTTGCACCCTGAGAAAGTATATTTCAGCACTAGCGGCGTGTAGTTGAGTGCATAGATCATTTAGTGCAGAGAAAGTATGACAATGCTCCACTTGCCTCACTTAAGCTCTTGTGAAGAGGGTCCCAGAAGTATCTGCAGTTGATGATGTTTATATTGTTGTGTGGGTAACAGACAAAAAACAAAGCTGCTGTAAAGCTAAGGATGGATGATACACAAGGTGAACCCCCTTGTGGTATACAACTACCTGAGCCTTACTCAGACCGAGTTATCAGGAAGGCAATGTGGAAGTGTGGATGAAAATAAAAAGCACCTGTGCAAGTTGACTGTAGCAGAAACAGGGAGGATGTGTGGATGGAGATATAAATCCTGCTTACGAGAAAAAAGCCCGAAAAGGTATTCTTTGAAGAAGGTTACTAGAAAGGGAGTAGAGAAGGAGTTCAGATGAAAATAGAAGTGCCTGTGGACATAGTAATAGAGAAGTTTTTTTTAATGCCCCTAGGAGGAAGGTTGCTAGAAAGAGAGTGAGAAGGAATTCAGATGTAAATAGAAGCACCTGTGGAGGGGAGGATTTGGGGAGGAGGGTGGGTAATACGTAGCCTCCTGGCAGTGGATAGAAACAATCAGTGAACTATGCACACTAAGTCAAAATTAAAACCCAACTGTGGTGCATAAGCTAAACCTGCAAGGCAAAACAGTGAGGTACAGGCAAATCTGTGAGATGTTGCTCCTTGTTCTGTCTTTTCAAGCAAACCTAGAAGACAAAGAGCTCAGGTAAAGCTAGGTGCTTTATGTCAGCAAAACCTAGTCCTCCACCAACATGTGTGGTTGACGTATTCAACCATGTCTTTGATGCCTCATCCCACCCACCACCCACCACTCACTACTGCCATGGAGTGAGGTGACACAGTCAATCTGTTCTCACCTGGTCACCAGATTCACAGTGGCATTGATGGACAGGGCAGGCAGCGATATGCTGCTTTCTGACATTAGAAACATCATAACGTCTCAATGTCAGGATCCTCTCCTCCCCGCTTGCAACTATTCTGCTGGGTCCTAGTGCCCAGCAATGTATCTTCAACGGTGACATAAAGGGACAGGCTACTTCCAAAACAGCTATCATTATTGAAAACTCACCCAGGGGGAACCTATGAGTTCCTTTGAGTTCCCCCTAAAGTGAACCATGAAAGGGCATGTGGGAACTAGTTCCCCCAAGTTCCATCTCACTTTAATCACTGCCAAGCAACCACAATACCCTTCATAAGTCCCAGTCATGCCTGAAGCAATTAATAATTTCCAGATCACCACTGCAGCTGGCAGACTCTTTTATGGCTCCATGACCCTCTCTGTAAAGTAATGCTTTCTCACATCCCTCTTGAACACTACCATGAAAAAGCTGGTAGAGCATTAGTGAAATGTTGACTTGAAATGGTGGCCAGTAATGGTGAATAAGAATAATTAAATTTCCTATACTGGATTAAGGAAACTGTTGTTGTATCTGACTTCCTGTCTTTTGTGAAAAAATATTAAAACATAACAAAGTTATGAGTGAAAGTTAAAACCCCATTGAAATACATTAAACCGGACTTACCTTTTTTTCTCCAAACACTGTCACCGGTTCCAGCAGTGAGATGTGTCTTTGATCGGAGAGTGGCTCTATGTCATGGAACATGTTCAGGTGAGTGAGGGTGTGTGTTTGTGTGCGGGAATGGTGGGTGCTGAGTGGGAGGTCAGGTTGTGGGGGGGTCAGATCAGCGAGGGACCATTTTCATTTATTCAGGCTCAATTTAAAAAAGACATTGAAGGTCTGTTTTCATTTTTTGCAGGTCTACTGTACCACTATTGGATCCAACACTGGGGAATGGGCACCCCAGTGTTGGCTTAATGCTGCGGTGGCAATGGGTGGGCACCCTGGTGTTGCACCTATTCATTGGGGGGGCAACCTGGAGGAGAGGGGTTGGCATACAGTACCAGGGTGATCACCTTGTCCACCTTTTTATAATACAGAATACTGTGCTCTCAAACTGTGCTGGATCAGGGGAAGACAAGGGAGGGCTTGCTGAGCTGGGAGGGGTAGAGAACAAAATGTTAGAGAAAGATAGATACTATAGCTAGATCAATCTGGAGAGAGAGAGAGAAAGAAAGAGAGGCAGTATAGCGCAGTGGTTTAAGGCTCTGAGCTGCGAACCTGGAGACATAGGTTTGAATCCAACGGCCCCCACTTGCATACTGTGTGACCCTGAGCAAGTCACTTAACTTCCTTGTGCTCCCAGGTCACACCTGTAAACAAGCTTTCAGCTTAGTGTGTCTCTGCTGGTTAAAATAAAAGAGATGACAATCGCTGGCTCACTGCTGCCATACAAGCTGGCAGCATGTCTCCATCTGTGGCTGCAGTTGTCAAGAAATTCCCACTGTTCTCATATGGAACATAGGTGAATGGCTACTCTCACTAAGCTAGGCACCCTGGATTTTAGGGTGCCCAGAAAAGGTATTTGAGAAGTTTTTTAAAAAAAAACAGAATGTAGCTAAATGGGTCCCATTTAGTTAGGTTCAGGTGTTTTTTTGTTTTTGTTTTATTAGAGAAATAAATTGTTATGTGTTTTCCATGTTGTAGTAGTTTTAGCTGGATTCTGCACTTATGTGTTGGAGAAATCTCCTTGAAATAATTTTTTTTAACATTATAAATCTTGTTTTGTATCCCATAATATAAAATGAGATCTTGTTTCATATGATGAGATATGAAATCAATTATTTTTTCGTTCGAGGAATTAATGCATTTCTATGGGGCTTTTCAGTTTTTTTGCATACCACAAACTTGCCCTGGTGTTTAGTGTCACCCCCCCACCCTCCTATCCTCATCCCCATTCTTTCCCTGGTGGCTAGTGGCACCACTCACCCTCTGATGGCTGTCCCCCTTGTTTTTCAGTTTTATTTTATATTTATGTTATCCAACACCAGAATGCTCACCCCAGGTGTCAGATGCCCCCCCCCACAGCCCATTGTTTTTTAATCATAGTGCCAATATCAGGAGGTCCAATCCCTGTGTAGGCATTACAAGCCCCTCAAGCAGCATGGGACACTGGAGAGCCTACTCCTAGTGTCCCCAGATAGTTTTTTCCCCCTAGAACATCTCACGACATCTTTTATTTATTTTTAAACCCTTTAATGTATTTATTTATTTTATTTATTTCTTACACTCAGGATCCTTTAGCCAGGTCCTGTTTTCAAAGGATCTATGGTCAGAAAAATATATTTACAGAGTAGGCCAGACAATAGCACATTAGCAGGAAAACAGGTTACATCTGAGATGGTACGGGTTTCAGTGTTTCATGTTTACAATTTACCATAGTTACAAGAGGAGATAAAGAAATAAAGAAAACCCTCTCACGAAATCCCACCATTCCAGCAGAGATAGTGAGGTCAAAAACAGTAGTGAAGTTCAAAACTGCCTGGGACAGGCACAAGGGAACTCTGGGGGAAAGAAAGGGGAAAGAGATTGTGCCATAGACCAAGTAGGGTCTGCAGCAAAAAAATGAAGGTTAAAAAAAATGGGCAGACTGGATGGGCCCAGTGGCCCTTATCTGCCATCATGTTCTATGTTTTCTATGTTTATCCCACCCCTCCTATTACCCACATTAGCACTCTGAAAAGCTCTCACAGCACCTTCATGTCTGGCACTCTAGCACCCCGAGTGCCATGTCACTTCTTTCCCCCACAACAGCAGCATTTCTTCAGGAAGCACAACAAACCACTGCCTGTCCTCCCAGCATGCCACATCTTTCACTTGGCCCTCCACATGAATGCACAAATGCGCTGATGCACAGACATCAGGATGAACACGCATGAGTGTCATGTGTCAAACAAACAGAAGCACTGCTTAGTTATCCTGAAGATCTGCTTGGTCATCCAAAAATTGCATTAACAATGAAAATCCAGCAAAACACTCACAGGAATGATTTCTAATTGCACAAACAAACAAAAAAAGCATTGGGTAAATTAAATATGCCATGTGCCATACAGGAATATTGTATATTTCCCTGTGTGTATATATGTGTGTGTGTGTGTGTGTGTGTGTGTATATATATATATATATATATATATATATATATATATATATATATACACACACACACACACACATACATACATGACAAAAAAAGTCAGTTTAATGCATCAGTTAGGTTGTTCCACAGTGACAAAAGTGAGGAATTTGGTGTTAGGTTGAAAACCCTAAGTCCGCATTCCCCCCCCACCTCCCAGCTCACATACACACACACACACACACACACACAGGTATGCAATTAGGGAAAGACCAAGGCAACACAACCAATCACAGACAACCAGCAGCAGGTGACAGAAATAACATACAACTGTCTAAATGAACTACAAGACACATCCATCATCATGGGACAACAAGTGTGCAAGTTCTGCTGGCACCTAAGGGAGTTTATGCTCTATGTGCATGTTGCCCATCAGTTGTTACTGTATAGCAATATAGATTTTTTATATCTAATAGAGTTTGTATATCTTCTCAATGACAGTGTGTTGATAATCATCACTGTAATAACATGTTAATATCTGTCTCTAGTGTTACAGCCTTTCACTGTCTGTCAATGCCTGCTGATTTTACCTTGAAATAAGACAATCCTGTGTCAGTATAATATTCTCTGCACAGCAGTACTGTACAATCATCTTATATTGTAGACAAAGCCCCGAGTTTTCCGCGATTCCGCAGATGCGGCAAACCGCAGAAATATCTACGGAATTTGCCATCACCCATGGAATTCGGCCGCCCACAGAACAAACGTCCTCTTCATTTGCCGACGGGGGTGCCCAATCCCTGCCGGGTTTCACTGTCCCCACTCCAATGCTTATATGCCACGCTGGGAGCCCACCCCAGTGTGGCAAACGGCACGGTTTTTTTTTTTTTTGCCGACGGAGGTGCCCAATCCCCCATCAGCTGAATGCCCTCTGGGTCATGTGCCACGCTGGGAGCCCACCCCAGTGGCAAACGTGCTAATTGTTTTTTTTTTTTGCCGACGGGGTGCCTAATCCCATCGGCTGAACGCCTTAAAACAGTTGTGCCATGCTGGGAGCCCACCCAGCATGGCAAGTGGTCCCGCTGACATCTTTTTTTTTTTCCTGTAAAACAAAAACTGTCCCACGGCGCATCTCCCGACCCCTCCCACATCCCGCACCCACCCACTGCGCACCCAGCCTCCCCACACACCCCCACCCCATACTTACCTCCGGACTCTGGTGCGACGATCTTCAGTGGACCGGGAACACGTCTGCACTCTTCAAAGGCGACCGCGAACTGAGGAAATGCCGGTAAGCTGTATAATGGGCTAGATAGGAGGGTTCAACTTTATTGCATATCTCCAGGCATTTTGAAATTTTTGCCAAATTTTCAACATGGAGTTTTTTGGACCCCTTCTCTTGAATGATGTCACTGTCATGGCGTTGCTCGGGCTCAAGGGTGATTTCGCACATGACTGTGCAGTGACTCGAAATCACCCTTGGGACTGAATACCACCATGACAGTGACATCATTCATGAGAAGGGGGCCCAAAACCCATGTTGAAAATTTGGTGCCAAAATTCCAAAAATTACTGCTTAACTAGCGTAGGTTATGCAGTTCCTACGCGCAGGTCCTCAGAGTTTATGTAATGTCAATATTTTCACCCAGAGTTTCAATATTGCCATTTCACCACACTGTCTTATGAGTAGTACAGCTGTCATTTTCACATCTCACCCAAAATGTGCTTCCACCCTTGTGCAGCTAGAATGGCGCAGTTGGTGTGCTAAATCAATGTTCCGGACAGATTAATAAAATCACAGTGATACTGTTCATGAGCAGAGGTCTTGAAATGGCTATGTTGAAAATTTGGTGAAAAATTCCAAAAATGACTGTTTAACGGCGTGCATTCAAGTTCCTACACAGGCTTGTAAGTTCACGAATTTCAATATTTTCACTCCAGAGTTTCAACATTGCCATTTCACCACACTGTCTTATGAGTAGTACAGCTGTCATTTTTCACATCTCACCTAAATGTGTTTCCACCCTTTGTAGCGCAGAATGGCGAGTCGGTAAAGTAAATTAATGTTCCGGACAGATTAATAAAATCACAGTGATACTGTTCATGAGCAGAGTCTTAAACTGGCTATGTTGAAAATTTGGTGACAAACACCCATAAAATGACTGTGTTACGAGCGTGCATTGTGTCAGATATGGCAAAAAAAACAAAAAAAGGAAAAAAATTAAGGGTAAAAATGTGCCGCAGAATTGCAGCAGAAATTGGTGTTGAGTGCCGCAGAAGTTCTGCAGCAAATGAGAACTCTGCCGCAGAACTTTGCTCCGATGTGCCGCAGAAAAATCGGGGCCCTGATTGTAGAATATAACATCACTGTGGAAATCTCAGACCTGATAAGTCACATGGTAACACTATACAATAGGTCAATTGTTAAAACTTTGTCATTTTCAACAGAAAATTGTGTGCCTTCACTATTTGATATAGTGCTGCTACTATGGTATTGAAACCATTAATGTTTAGATGTATATCTTCATGAGCACATAGCTGCAGAAATCAGTTGAATACACATTAGTGTGTCTAACAACACACTGATCTTACCATCCTGTAAGAAGCAAAATTGCAGCAGTACAGTATTATCTACTAAGTCACTCTCCATTATGATTTGAACCTTTACAGTTCAATTTGACACTGTGTTCCCAAAAGCATTCTGTGTCACTCGTTCAGTCTTTTTGCTTTGCTCTGACTCTATAGCTGTTAGTGCATGTAAATGTTTGTATGCACATTACTACCTATGTGGTATTAGTGTTGGTCAAGCAAAACATTTTTCCACATCTGTACCCTATGAATGAATATTAGAAAGGCTTAATAACAGGGTTTCATGCATCTAAATGACTGCTAATATCATCCTAACAGTAGCAAAAAATGTTTTTTAATGCAATAATGAACAGTTTGCTGCTCACTGCTATGTAATCCTAAACACTTCAATAGCAATGTGAAACTGTACATTACAAAATGTGAAATACCATAATGGCCCAATGGTTCAAATTATCATGCAAAACATTTTCACACATTCACAGTCATATGTCTATTATCATAGGGCTGGCAAAATCATGAGCTATCTATAGCAGTATTAGTTTTACCAGTGACTTTCCATGAGGCACTAAGATCACAATACACTCATCTCTGAGGCTAGGAGATCAGAGGGCTGTGGGGGTTCAGTTCCCACATCTGGCACTTGGGTTAACATCCCAATACTGACACTGTAGTGCAGCATGAGAGGGGTGCTGGACTTGTGAGGTGCCATCTTTCAGATGAGACGTTAAACCGAGGTCCCATCTGCCTGGATTGGTGGTAGTTCAGGTGGATGTTAAAGATCCCATGGCACTTATCAAAAAGTGTAGGGGAATTTCCCTGGTGTCCTGGCCAAATTTCCCTCATTCACTAAAAATACCACCAACAGCTTACTCTAGTTCAAGGTCAGTTGGCATTCATCTGTATCCCCTTCCCCCGGGTTGTACCTGAAAATAGGCAGGACTTGTCTAGTGCACTTACCCGGTCAACAAAAACTAAATAAATGGAAGTATTTATTTTGCATATTTTTTTGCATCCTTAACAACACAACTGTCACACAAGTACTGAGCACCGTATGTTTCAATAGTTATGTGAGAAGAAGTTACCATTCATGCAACATTTGTGTCTTAATGTGAAAAAGAACATCTTGATTTAAGAAAGCATCTATTTAACAATAAATGTTACTTAAATGGTCTTATACTGTTTTTTTTCCCTGTGTCTGTAAATATAACATAACAAACAATGTCATAGATAGTTTCTTGTATGTTGATACCTTATAATATCATCGCAGCATGAACAATCTATATCATAAAAATTCTATGTGTAACAGTATTCTTGTGACAGGCGATCATATGTTGCTTCCCTGCCCTATTCCTCTGCCACCCCAGCATCCAGTCCCCCTCCCAGTCACAACCAGTAGTTGTGATACCTATTTTTTCATCTTGTGACATTGCGGCAGCACCGCTATGGTGCCAAACTACAGTTTTATACTTATCACCAGCGGTCCAAACTTTACTTAGGGGCAAACTGCCTGTACTTATTCGAGCCCAAGAATTAATCAATACCTTTCCGTGATGCCTTGGAAGTGGCTGGGGGGGGATGGGGGGCAAGGGGGGGGTCTGCCCCTTACTTTTGAAATACAACTTGAGAAGGCACAGAAACTACTTGAAGAGGACACTCCTGTTAGTTCACAGGAATTCTTTGACCATGTAACATTGAAAGATGTTCTGGTGACAGAGAACCTGTATGAGCCTGATCCAACAGTGCCTTGTAAGCCAGATCACCACTTTGTCGCTTGTTCTGATAGAGCTCGACATAGGTAAATAACTCCCACAGGTTAAAACCTAATGTATTCTTTGCCTGCTTGACAGTCAGAGCTGCAAAGACATGTTCCGCATTAACTGGTGCAAGCTGTAAAAGGTCTCCAAATACAACAATGCTTTTACCACCAAATGCATTTCCATAGTCAGTCTCCAAGATCTCCTGTAGACTTAGGTTTATACAGGCAAGCATCACATTGGAGACCATACTAATCTCATCAATGTTGAGTAACTTCATCTTAGTAAACATAGAACAAAGCTGAGACGCAACCTCAAATGACAGTTTGCGATACTCTCCTGCTTTGCCATGCTCCACTGGCAACATGAAGAGACGGTGTAACGTAATTCCACCAATGTTGTATGCAGCCAGTCCAGTGGGAGCACTAACAGTAACAGACATTGATGACCCTGTCAGGTCTGTATTTCTACCATTATGGCCTCTATAAGGAAACTCTTCCCTGTCTCGGCTGAGCCACTAACAAACATCAGTAGTGGCTTGTATTCTACACAGTCACATTTCTTGAGTTCATGTTGTAATCCATGCCGTACAGCATCAGTGACCTCAGAGTGAACCACCCATTGCTGCTCATTGAGTCTCTCTCTCAACTCAGCTGAGTCAACACTGTAGTGTGTGCCATGTTCCATAGCACTCTCCACTTATGACATGAGTACTTTTGGGGCATTCAGAGGCAGAGGTTCTCCAAGGATATCTTGTCCTTCTGGATCAAGATTCTCCTGTGAACTAACAGGAATGTCCTCTTCAAGTAGTTGCTGTGCCTTCTCAAGTTGCTCCTTCTCAGTGTCTAGCCTCTGAATATATGTGTCAGAGTATTCACTTTTGAATGACTCAACTGCAATTGAATTCTTCCTCGAATGTATCACAGTCACATTTTAATTCAGATTCATTCCTCCAGGGTCTAAATAAAAATAGGAGAGCAAAGTAGTAATGCTTTCTGCTCTCAGATGTGCCTAGATGTAGCTTGCAGCGGTCAATGAGCCAAGGCTTATGTCTCTTAATGAGACAGCCATCCACTCCTTTGACCTTGTAAATATCAAGCGTACAATCAGGTGAGACATCCTTCTTGTAGTCATACTACTTATCCTCCTCAAATAAACACATTTGATCCATGTCTTCATGTCTACGGGGGGGTACAGTATGCTCCAATTGTAACGGACTCGGTTGTAATGTACATTCAGTTGTAACGGACAAATTTTGCTTTCCAAATTTCTTTTCCTATTGCTCCAATGTTAAAATTAATGGTTTAAATGGACCAGTAATTCAGTTTGTAAAGTCCGCCTAAGCAGTTAGCACCTTGTATAATTGAACACATTAAGTACTTCAGCTGCCAAGGTATTTAATTTAATAGGCACTCACACCTACACAGCAGGAAAATCATAAAAGGGGAAATAAGCTATCACCGAGTCTCAGCTCCTAGCTGGTCTCTTCTGCTGATAGCACAGCTCATCTTGGCCAGAGTTCAAAGAGAAGGCATCCCAAAAAAAGACTTTTCATAAAATTTTCAGCAAGGACAGGAAGAAGTCCCCTCAGGCAGGCATTCTTTGACCCCAACATGAAGATAGCAGACAAGCAGGCCACCTCTCTCAAGGCCAGGATCCACACCACAGGTTCGGGACAGCGGGAGATGGGCAGAGTTCTCTGGGAGGCAGCAGAGCTCCCACCTCCTGCTGCACCAGTTACCCTCAATGCTCAACTGACACCCCGGTACGCAACCTTGTCACTGCAGCCAAGAAGCCGGTGTTTCCGATCCTCCAGCAGCGCTCTCTCCTCGTACTCCTGCCATCAAGGTGAGTGTCCTAGGACCTTCACATTGCTCCTCTACTTTCCACAGTGTTTCCCTAAACTAAAAATAAAGACCTATTCTTCTAAACTACTTCACTATAGTGTCCTGCCAGATGCTGACTTCCCTACACCGCGCTAGCTAAAAATAAGTAAAATGACAAAAATAGCATTAAAATACAGAAACTCTCCCCCAACTTAAATGGATGTAGTGGACGCTGGTTGTAATGGATGAATTGCTAGTGGACAAAGTAGTCCACTACAAGTGGCATATACTGTAGTACATGTCAGTGAGGTTGTTCTTCAAGATGTGTCTTGAAGATGGTCTCTTGAGAGACGGTTCCTCAATCTCAGCATGAGGAAAAAGTACATGTTTATGCTTCTCTTTGTAGTTTACACTGAGGAAGTGCACAGCATCTGACTTGCTGTATAAATGTGTACCAATCAGCTGATCGCGGGCCTCATAAGCACCACATTCTCCGTGTGATAGAGTCTTCAACCCCAGTGACCAGAGCTGAGATGTCAGAAATGGCAATATCTTACCAAAGATCTAGCAAGCTAGTCTGTTCATGTTTAGTTATGTACGAAGTGACATACTGAACCAGAGCCAGTGACTTGTCAGCCACAAACTGAACATCTATGTTTGCTTGCCACATTAAAAGAAGAGTAGGGTTGTAGTCATTGATGTACACCTCTTTCTCTTCTCTGTTTAATTCATAAACCCTCTTGGTTGATTTTGCCTTCAAGTGGTGTCACATAGCTGAGTAAAGTTCATTCATGCAATCATCCTGACAGACACGTTTAGGAAATCCAAAACAGCATCTTGTGTACCAATCAGATTTGTTCTTCACTACCCGGTGGCAGTATTTCACACAGATATGGCATTGAAACATCTGCACCAACTTCCACAGTGTAGGACTGTTGTACTTGTCTGGAATACGGCAAGTAATGTACTGCTTAATGAATGCTAGCACTTGTGCTGCTTCATGTTCACCTATGCATGGGGCATCCTTGATCCACAGTAACATGTGAATATGAGGAGCGCCACGTGCCTGATACTCCAACCTCCAGAAGTATTGCTTCACAGTACCAAGAGGCGAATTGTCCTTTGACAAAATGAAAGTCAGAATGTCATGGAATCGCTTGTGGAAATACCTTGTCACAGATACAGGGTCGAGTGAGCACATTTCTCCGAGAGTCATTGCTGAAATGCCCTCCACATCACAATTTGCCCACTTCAATAGTTCTATAACCTCATCCCAGGCATACTCAGCACAACTGAGTGTGACAAACCATGTGGCTGGACCATACTCTCGCAACATGGTCATCACCTCAGAGTGCCTGCGATACCAGAGTTCTTTCATGCCATGTAGAATTGACAGAATGGAATACAAATTCACTTGCACATTTTAATCCTTCTGCTTCAGTTTCTGCTGGAACTGTGCAGCTGTAATTCTATCAAGTGGATTTATGAGACGAATAGTGTGAGCAATAGACACAGACAGTATGCTAAGCTCACTCTCCCACAGGAGATGAAACAGGTACTATACATTACATCTGAGTTTGCCATCCTTACTGAGCACATGACTAGTACGGTACTCAGCACCCTGTACATGCAGTTCTCTTTCATCTAGGTATCCACCTGACCCTCTTGGGAATAAGTCTGGGAAACAGCGTGCTTCCAATGTTGCCTTCCAAATGCTGACCTGCTCACCTTCCACCTGTTTCATTTGATAGAGATCAATATTGTCCCCTACTGGATCTCTGCCATGTAGTGGGTGAATTGTGTACTGTTCATACACTTTATCATTTGTCTCCACATTGACCTTTTCAATCATTGGTTTACTGCTTTCCAACAGATCATGATCGACAGACACAGTGGTCATCCGATCAATATCAAGGTCTGCATAAAAGGTATTGTTGCTCTTTAAATAAGTAAGAGCAAGCTTCACGTCTCCACATTGACAATATCCTGCCAAATAACCTTTGACTTTATTGGGACACCATTGACAAGAATCACAAAGTATTATCAGTAGAGATCGCCTCAACATTTTCCTGCAGAGGAAGTGGAAGATACATTACAGAACCCTTAAGAGATCTAATGAGCTCTTTTTGTGGAATGTTTCGTATCTTTGTATTCAGATGTAGAATAGTTTGAAATGGTTTCATAGTCTGAATAAGAATCCATTCAAACATATTCAATGTGGCAATCTCAGCTGGTGTAACATGTGCCTCCATATTGTTCAAAAGTGCCTATGGTGGCAAAATGTTAGCCTTCACCTTGGAAAAACAGTGCTTGCACATCACAATGATTGGGTCTAATTGAAAGTCAGACTTTAACAGCAGAAATACTGACAGTTGAAGCCACATGTCATTGTACGGTGACAAGGTTTCCAGGTTCACTGTAACTGTTTTTCATAACAGAACTGATCACATGACACACATACAGAGTCAAATTTCACTGTCTTTGCCAACTCAGATTTGGCAATTGATTTCCCAAACTGCTTGAGAATATCAGTTTCTAAGACAGAGACAGAATTAACTTCAGCAATTGATGACTGATCAATCACAGTATCTGTCAGACTGCTGACACATTGCAGCTGTTTTTAAAAATGTCATAGCACCATGCATGTCACCAGACTGCAGTAACTCATTCAAATGAGTATACTGAGCAACAACTCGATGAACATCATAGACCCTGTACACAAAGTTCTGCATGCCTGACTGATGCACTCCCAGCATACGCATGTGGTGAAAGACACTGTCACAAACAACTATCTAGGCATGCCAGCGAGTGACCCATAAGTCCACTATGTGGATGGATCTCACAAAGGTCTACACTCTCAAACAGTTTATGTCTGTCTTTACAATCAGTAATGACAAACAGGTTGATAAAGTGCTCAACTTTGTCAAATAATGATTGCCTCTGGTTACAAGTGTCATCACATGTCCATGAGAGACAGTGACATTTATGAGGCTGAGTAGTTGTCTCAGATTCATCATCTGACTCCATTGTAGTGTCATCACACACACTGAGCACATTACACACTTTATCAGACTCATCAATGCACAAGTTGCTGTCCTTTTTCCTGTGAGTAATATGACTCTTCCCAGAAATATGCCTCTGAGTGCTGTGCATGTAGCCACTATCCTGTGAAAACATCACAGAAATTGTGCAGGGTCAAGACAGAATACCATTGTAGCCTTATCTTTATGTCATTCACAATTTTCCTGAACTGCTTCAGTACATGAGACATCTTATGCCACAGACGTTGAAGAACAAAAACTGCTCTATTAACAAATGTGCATACTTTTTTTTTGACTTTCTTTTTATCCCTTCCTATCACCCCATTGTTCCACTCCTTTGAGCTTGCTCATGTTACCCACCACACTACTGATTCTGACCCTAGAGTGCCTGTGGGTGACTCCTACCTATCCTCCCATCTTCCGTGGAGCACCCGAGCACAGCAGGGTCTGCCCTTGGTTCCTGGACTGGGCAACTGGAGTGGCCGTCATCTAGGACTGCAAGGTTGGATTCCATTTTTCTGTGCTTCCCATCTCCCCTCCCCTGAGGACGCAGCTCAGGCAAGTGTGGGCTGACGCATGCCTGCCAAGTGCCTAACAACGTCCTCCCTGACTCCAGCCCTTCTGAAGCCACCAGTGCCCTATGAGAGCCGGTGCTGCCACCAGCCCCCAGGGATGTCGGGTGCATACAGCACCCATGGTAACCCACCCCGAAGGAGGAGAGCATCCATTGGGATGCTGAATCCTCCTTCCCCCTGCTGACTCCCGACGACCTGAGTCCATACCCGAACCTGGGTCGCCAGCATGGTGCGAGGTGTGGCGTCCAGTGTCTCAACCCTCAGTGCCATTGGCCGGCTAAATGTGCATACTTTGAGGTGAAATTTCATCAAACTGAGATGACTCTAATTTTTTGTGCTCACGTCTCATCACAGCAGCAATAAGTCTATCAATCTTAGCTTTAGAAGCTAGTGATCGAAAATGCTTTTGCTTTCTCAGATGGCCATCAGCAGCCACAGCTTTACGCTGCAGCTTAGTGCACTTGTTAATGGTTGCCTTTGCAATATTGGTGTTCCATCTCAAAGACTTACGCAACTGTTGCTGAGGTACACATTTTCCACTTGCTACTGAGCAAGTATGTACTTTTTCTGTGAAGTGTGTAACCTGTGAAGTCACAGCTTGAGCAGCATCTTGAATCTTTTTGCGTCTTCAACTACTATCACTGGTTTTCTTCCCAGTCTTAAACAACAGTGAATTACTATTATACCTGTTTTGTCTATGCATAGAGGTCCGTCTCTGTTTAGAGGGCATCTTTCCTGTCTGTAAATTCACAGTAGTCTGCACCAATCTTACAGAAGTATCAGACACCTGTATAATAAATAGAGAAAAAGAAATATTTAGTGTTGATCTGTTTTTTTTGTACTACTATTACATAGTGACACACACTGTCCATGCGTCATATATGAACAATAAATACTACTGCCACAAAATATTTCAAACATTACTCTAAAAAGCAAACAACAGTAAAGCAATATACAATGTTTTAAAACATCGCAGAGCATAAGTTCAGTCATAATGTGACAACAAATATCTTAAAATGTGAAAAGTGAAGTATTGCCACAATCTAACCATGCACAGTATTTTTTTGCTTAAAAATACTGTTTTTAACAAAATTCCCAAAAGTAGAGTCAAACATGTGACAGTGTCACAAAAAATGGTATTGAAAGCACAAAAGTGTCGAATGTAGTGTCACAAAAGTAATGTCACAAGCATGAAAGAGTCGAAAAAACATTGTCAAAGCACGAAAGTGTGGCAAAAATGCTGTTGTGAGCATGAACATGTCGAATAATTACATTAGTACAACATCCTCTTTAAGGCTAAGCCAATCAGACATTGCTTCCTATTTGAATGAGAGACGCTGCCACCAATCGCACATAACATTGATCAGGCCTTGTCAGGCAACCATTCACAAGTGCTGAAGAGTGGAAAAGAAGGACATAGCAGCCATCTTAGGAAAAACCAAGAGAGCCTGCTTTGCACTGTGTAAGTACATCACATTTAATATACAATTTTTCTAGCATTATTTAAACTCTTAGCAACAGAAAAATAGCATTTAAACAAAACATTTTTTACTGCTGTATTTGACTATGACAATGTAAATAAGCTATCATGCTGTAAAAAGAAGTTATTACTGTTTAAAATCAGAGTGTCAATCAGTACTTACTAGCACAGATAGAGCTGCAAATGGAGGCAGAAAGCAAGCAGCACGTGTATGTAGCACTAGAGGCAACCAATCATAGAACTTCCTATAGTTGTGATTGTATGAAGTCCCCTATGAAAACTTAGTATTTTCCCACCTTGAAATCTTTAAACATTTCTGCTTGACAGAAGCTGCAGCCATTCAGTGTAATCATGCTCAGTGCATCTTATGTATTGGTTAGCCATAAGAAAGCATTAACCAATAACCTTTAAAATAACTATGTTTTGGGACAGCCCACCAAAGCAATGTTGTAGGAGAGAGGGAATTTTCAGTTTCATACTCAGTTGTGTCTACACACTGCAGGAGAAACATTGATTTTTTGGGATAGCTCTCTGTCCATTTCTCAGCTTTAAAACTCAGAATGGCAGAAAACAGCAAAAAGACTGTGTGGGTCATCGTCAGCAGTATCGTGAGGTGAGCTTCAGAGTATTCCTTGCCTTACTTGTAGATCAGAAAGCAGCTAACTAAAAGAAGCTACATTTTCTTATTAATTTAACACTTATATCTCAGCAGGAGTCAGTGTCTGTTGAGATTAAGCAAGACAGATACTTTGCTAGAAGTATAAGGGGTCTTATTTAGGGTTAAAAAAAGAAAGAAAAGAAAGAAAGTCAGTGTGTGTTCTGTACTGTGAAGGGTGCTGTATCAACTTACTTTGCTAAACCAGTAGGAGGAGAGAGAGTTTAATTGGGGGTGTGGCTTAGACACTATAAAAGCAGGTGACTCAGATTACAACTTCCTGTTGCTTGCCTTGCTTGCAGATCAGAAAGCAGCTAACTAAAAGAAGCTACATTTGCGTTTGCGCGTGACTGCTGTGTCCACTGGCTACGCTGAAACTGCTGGCATTAGACAAACTTGGATAAGATAATTTTAGCATATCCTCTACTTAGTAAATATACACCTTTAATAATGGAAAAAGAACTTATAAAGTGTATGCAATGTTAGATGTATAGTGAGGGAACATATGGGAGTGAGTATGTATGTGCTAATTGCCATCTGATTACTACTCTTGAAGCAGAGATAGCGTTTCTGCTTAATATTAAACCAGTTTCTACTGATATTAGGGAATTGGAAAGTTACATTGATCTTATGGACGAACAACTTCATTCTAATGAACAATTTCCTTCACATTTAGGTAGCATTTCTGTGCCTCCTGATGAGGAAACAATTGTAACGACTAGTACTAGTACACCTGTTGCCTCTGCCCCCTCTTATAAGGTGGATGATTATCCACCCTCTTCTCATGATAATGATGACTGGACCATTGTCACAAAGCCTCTTAAAAAAAGGAGGGGTGGTCAAATACACAATAGTGCCCCTATTGAAACTCATAATATGTTTGAGCAATTGACTGTATCAAATAATGAAGTGCTACATGATTTATCCTGTGCATCACCCTCTGTTGATAATAATGTTTAAAAACACTTTTCAATCAGGAGTTAATGCCCATGAATACTTGTCCTAGTAAGTCTCAAGCTACGAAATCAATACCTATTAAGTTAATCGCTCCAGAGTGTGTTAAACAATCACCTGTTTCTGATTCTTGTACCCCTACTGTCTCAAAAGAAGTGTTAGTCCTAGGAGATTCAATCATTAAGCACAATGACAGGGTGGTATGCAATAGTGACAAGAGCAACTGCACTTGTTCTAGCTTCCGTGGGGCCAGGGTATCTGACATTACCTCCATGATGCCTAAAATTTTACAAAATGCGGGGGAAAATCCACTGGTTATCATACATGCTGGTGTTAATGATATAAACAACACCCCATTTAATCAGTCACAACAGGACTATGTGGCGTTATGTAACCTGTTACTTGATAGGGGATGCTGTGTATGTATATCTGAAATTCTACCTGTCCTGAGAGCGACATCTACCATGTCGCAGAAAATCAAAGCCTTAAATGAATGGCTGAGAAAGTGGTGTTTTAAGCAGGATATACCCTGTATTACCCACTGGGAATCATTTTCAGATCATTCTTCCTTGTTTTGCTGGGACGGTTTACATCTCAGTCATAGAGGTAGTACACCTATGGGGAAAAGTATCACTAAAATCATAAATCATTGTTTAAACTAAAAACAAGGGGGGATAATGGGTCTATTCCCAAGTCTCTGAATACTTACCAAAATATTATTACAACTAAATGTAAATTCCTAGCTTTGAATGCAAGATCTTTAAACCAACTCAAATTAGCAGAACTCGAAGCCAAATGTAAAACTTTAAATATAGGTGTGGTGGGAGTAATTGAAACTTGGTAGGATGCATCTTCAATTTGGTCCAGAGAAATTCCAGGTTATAAGTTATATCATAAAAACAGATTAGATAAGCAAGGCGGTGGAGTTTGTATGTACATACAAAATGATATTCCTTCTTTTGAAGTGTGTTCTCCCTTTCCTTTGGAAAGTATATGGGTTAAAATCTTATTGAAGGAGCAGTCCTATATAACTATTGGTAACATCTATCAACCTCCATCTGCAAATTCAGATTACACAACTGATATGCTTAAAGAAATTACACATTTTTCAGAATCTCAAGATGCTGTAATATTTGGTGACTTTAACCTCCCTCATATTAACTGGGACTCATTCTCAGGACAGTCCTATGCCAAGAAAGGACTAACAGATGTGGTAGTTAGTACTGGATTACAACAACTTGTTACTGAACCCACTCAAGGTCCTAATATTTTGGATCTATTATTTGCTAACATAGAGCAACAAATTAACAATTTACAATTTTGGGATCCACTTGGGACCAGTGACCATTCATCTATTATTTTTGAAATTCAACAGTTTAAAACTACACTAAGGAAGTTATACTATACAAAAAATTATAACAAAGCAAATTTTTCTAAAATCAATGAATACTTACAAAACATATAGTGGGAATCTAATCTTCTTAATTGTACAACACAACAAGCTTGGGACTTTTTTAAAAACATTGTACATTATTTGGAAAATACCTTTATTCCATCTAATAGAAAATTTAATAATAAAGGAAAAATTCCCCCTTGGTTCAACAAGACAATTAAAAATCAGATTAAAATAAAAATTAAACTTTTTAGGAAACTTAAGAATAGTTCTGTTCCATTTAAAACTACTTTATTACATAAATACAGACTATCTGTGAAAAACTTAAAAAAAATCTATTAAATTGGCAAAAAATAAGCTAGAATTTAAACTAGCTCACACAAAAGACTGTCACAAATCTCTTTTCTCCTATATAAATAGTAAAAAAGATGTATCAAGGACCATTGGTCCCATTATAACCAATGGCTCTTCTCTATCTGATATAGAAACCACAAATCTCTTTAATAAATACTTGTGTTCCATCTTCTCTCAAAAATTGCATATTAGTACATTTAAAGTTCACCACGTAGATTATTATAGGTTCTATCCAACTGACATTATACAGGCTATCAAAAAACGAAAAAAAAAAAATACTTGTCTGGGCCCAGACGGTATTCATCCATGGTTTCTGATCGAAACCTCTATAAATATTTCTATACCTTTGTCAATTATTTTCAATAAATCCTTACAAGAAAGCATTGTACCAAATGATTGGTGTTCAGCAATAGTTACTCCCATATTTAAAAAAGGCAATAGAGGTTCTGTGCAAAATTATCGTCCAAGTAGCCTGACCTCAGTGGCTGGTAAATTAATGGAACGAGTAATAAAGTCTCTAATAGATCAAGATTGTGAAAAATTAGGAATTTATAATTCAAATCAGCATGGGTTTACTCCCAAGTATTCCTGCATCACCAATCTGATATCTTTTTACAATAATATAAGTACTCTACTAGATGTGGGTATCCCTACTGATGTAATTCTTTTGGACTTTAGTAGAGCTTTCGATAAAGTCTCACATGAAAAACTCATTACTAAAACACACAATCTAGGTTTGTCACCTGATATTGTCAACTGGACTTTAAACTGGTTGACAAATCATTCTCAGAGAGTCATAATTACTGATATCTTGTCTGATTCGGGTAGTGTGACAAGTAGTGTACCACAGGGGTCGGTCTTGGAACCAACATCGTTTAACCTCTTTATCAGTGATTTACAAACAGGGCCAAATAACTTCATAGTTAAATTTGCAGACGATACTAAATTGGGGGGCAAGGTTAATAATCAAGAAAATATTTCTGCATTAAAGAAGGATTTGGAAAAATTAACACTTTGGGCAAATGAAAATCATATGCAGTTTAATTAAGGCAAATGCTTAGTAGTGCATTTCGGTGTAAATAATCCAAAAACAATATATCATATAAATGGACTACCACTTCACTCATCAAATTGTGAAAAAGATTTAGGGATATATGTTAATAATAAACTTACATCAAATGATCACTGTGTTAGAACTGCTTGCATGACCAACAGACTTTTGAGGCAAATAAAATGCACTTTTGTTACTCACACTGAACAATGCCTTATTCCATTGTATAGGGCATACATTAGACTGTATCTAGACTATGGCTCCCCTTTCTGGAATCCAAACCAAAAAAAGACTAGCAATTCTTGAACAGGTTCAAAGGAGAGTAATTAGAATGATTCCAACATTAACAAACTTGGATTATCAGAACAGATTAAAAGCTACTGGTTTCTTCTCTCTTCAAACTAGAAGATTAAGAGGTGATATGCTTATGGTTTTTAATTTAATAAATTCACCAGATCTAGTGGAAAAAAGTGGTCTAACACTCTCCAAAAGGAGACATGTTCCGAGACTGCATAATAAACAGCTTGAAGTAAAAATTTATAAAACCAGCAAAAGGGGAAACTTTTTTCCAGTAAGAGCATTCACTGTATGGAACACCTTGCCACAAGAATTGGTAGAGGTAACTAGTGTCACTGTCTTTAAAAACAAATTAGATGTTTGGTTGAGGGATAATAGATAAATAATGTCCCACACAGTGTGGGGAACAGTCTCGATGGGCTCTGGCCTTCTTCTGTTCTTTCATACCAAGTAATACCAAGTAGAGGAGTGATTTTGGCAATGACCTGCACCTTCCAAATTGCTCTGCTAAATGGTTTGTCGGGGGGGGGGCATGAAATGGGAACATCTCATGCCAACAATGCACAGACTTCTGAGGACTCAAGCTCAGCCAGACGTACTGCTGATTCATCTCGGAGGCAATGATTTGGGCACCAAACGATGGGTAGATTTAGTGTCAGGAGCAAAATTGGAGTCTATGTTACCTGCCTGTAAGATAATTTTTTCTGATATTACAGAGTGTAGGGTCTGGCAAGCAGAACACCACAGGTACCTGCTTGAGAGAACACAGAGAAAGGTAAACATACAAATATCTGGATATCTGCGCATGTATGGGATGCACACCATACGTCACCCTGAAATTAAGTATTGTAATAATTGACTATACCTACTAGACGGTGTGCACTTCTCACATGCAGACAATTGCCTTTTCATTGGAGACATTCGAGATGGAATCCTCATAGTTCTCTAAAAAATTTAGACTGTTAAAACAGATTTTATAAAAAAAAAAAAAAGGCTCTTCCAAGAGCCACAAAACCTTGGTCAAAAAATAGAAAAGCTGCATACATTATACACACAACACAAACAAAAGCTATCTTAGTTTCACAGCACTACACAAACTTAGATACTTGACCATGCTCAGAATTGTGGTATACATGTAGCTACTGTTAATAAAATGTAGTATTAAATATCTCACAATGTGCTTTCAGTATACACATAACCCACAGTTTAACACAGCACTATGCATGCAGTAATGTGTTGTTAAAACCATATAATATAACAATTACTATACCCACATACCAGTAGTTCTTATAATGACTATAGAATCATCAACATTCTGCTCTCTGTACATCTGCAGCAAAAAAAAAAAAACTGGACAGAGCAGAAACTCACACATGAAAAAATACATTACAGTAACATACTGTTGTCTCTGTATTTACTACAGAATGAAAAAAAGAAGATTAAAAATGAGACTGTGGAACCTGCGGGAGGTGTGCTGCCTGCTTGAGGCAACTCAGGCATGAGGAAATGCAAAAATCCTCATGAGAAGTACTAATAGGAAGCTGGATAGTATGTGGGGGCGCATCCACAGCTTTCTGGGCATGATTCTCAAAGTAAGAAATAAGAATCCCAGTATGTGTAAAAAGAAGTGGAAGCTATTGCTCCAGTGGTTCTATGTTTTAAAGAACAGAGTGGAGATTCCAGAAAATGACAAGTGCTGGTACTACCTTGCATACGAGAAGTGGGAGGCTGCCAGAAAGCCTAGTGCAGGGGAGCACCTAACACACCATGAGCAAAGAAACAATTTTTCAATCACCATACCATATTCTTAAGCAGGAATCACTAATAAGCTGACTGTTGTGCTGGATCCAATCGCATCTCAGGTAGTCAGGTATCGGACCACAAGTTTATTACTTACACTACTTGACGCATCATGTTATCCAACCACACCACACAGAGCTTCAAGGCTGTTATTGCTATAATGCAATATTTTGTTGCTACACAGAGTGTAAAAAATAATTAGAATTGTTGTGTACCTCCAATAACAGTGATGTTACATTGATATACATTACCTCACTGTTACAATGGGTGTGCAGTCAGAGTACAGTGTCTAGTCTTTAGGAGAGGGGGGTGCGGTGCATGTGTTATTGGCTGGCTGACACCATGACTTTGTAAGTGGCCTTACTTATGTCTTACTAAAATCACAATCATATTCTGTACATGTCCATCCCCTAACTTTTTAAATGAGTCTACATTCAGGCTCCAGTACCTCTTCTGAGAAGACAGTGAGTGCATTGCATGGGTGATGCTGTACAAGTACTAGGTATCCTAAGTTGTGTGACCACTGCAACCACAAACATGCACTGTTGATGTCTATCAAGTGTCTCTTCTTCCAAGTCTACACTCATGACGCAGTACCTGTCCTGGGGTTGGGGGGGGCATTGCGTGACTTACACCATGGAACTCCTAACTATCCTAACTAGTATGTTACTGCAATGATGTCAGTGTACCATAAATATCCATAACCTTTCTTGCCTCAGAGTTTGCACTCAGGATGTACCATCTACTGGGTGAGGGGTGTTGGAGGCATTGTCTATGTGTCACCGTACAACTGCTAACTGTTTAATAAATAATAATAATAATTTAATTTATATAGCGCCTTTCAATGTGTCAAGGCGCTGAACATTTTAAAATCATAAATTCACATTCCAAATACAAATCTTCAAAACATGTATAAAAATATACCATAATAACAAAATGAATTATAATAAAATTCCAATCATACTAAAATTAGCTTAGTTATCCAAGAAGGCCATTTTCCATAAATGTGATTTCAAAT
The DNA here is from genome assembly GCA_016271365.2 of Neoceratodus forsteri. Classification (NCBI taxonomy): domain Eukaryota; kingdom Metazoa; phylum Chordata; order Ceratodontiformes; family Ceratodontidae; genus Neoceratodus; species Neoceratodus forsteri. Next base: position 806,383,595 of record CM057451.1, on the reverse strand, counting down.
CTTTCTTAAATATCTCCACGGAGGTGCACTACCGTAACTGGCATAGTAGAGAATTCCAAAGAGTGGGTGCAGCATGAGAGAATGCTCTGCTGCTTGAAGATTTTAGACTCACTCTTGGAATCTCCAACAACCCCATGTTGGCCGAGCGGAGTGATAAGCCAGGGCAATAGGGCACCAGAAGGTCTTTCAGATGGGATGAACCCTGATCGTGAAGGGCTTTAAAAGTCAATAAAATGACTTTAAAGGTGATCCGCCACTGTATAGGAAGCCAGTGCAGTTCGCGCAGCACCGAGGTAATATGACAGGACCTACTTGTCCCAGTCAAAACCCAGGCTGCAGAATTCTGCACCAGCTGTAGGCGACGGATTTCTACCCCAGAAAGTCCAAAGTAAAGGGCATTGCAGTAGTCTAAGCGCGAGGACACAAAGGCGTGGACCAACGTGGCAAAGAGTCAGACGGAACAAGGTGCCTAACCCCGGCAATATTCCTAAGATGGTAAAAGGAAGTCCTGACAATGGCCGACACTTGAGATTGAAGAGTCAGCCTGTCGTCTAGGACAACCCCAAGGATACGCACCTGTTCGGAGGTCGGAAGTGACACGCCGCCAAGAAAAATTCCACAAGGCGCGCCAATATGCGACCTCTCAATCTGACCACCCAGGTCCACCACCAGAACCTCTGTCTTCTCCGAGTTCAACTTTAGCCAACTAGAATCTATCCAATCTTGGATTTCCCCCAGACAGTTGTTAAACAGCGAGAGAGCTCCATCCTGGTCAGGTGCAAAAGACAGGTATAGCTGGGTATCATCTGCATAGCAGTGAAACCTCAGCCCATACCATCTTATAATGTCTCTGAGGGGCAGCATATACACTGCAAATAACATGGGTGACAGCACAGAACCCTGAGGCACTCCACACAACAAAGAGATTGGGTCAGAGGAAAAAATCCCTGTACTGTGTTACTGCAATCATAGAGCTGTACCTTTTGCAACCTTAGCATATATTTTCATGTGTTTGTCCACTCAGTAAGCAGTACCTGATCTCTGTTGCAAATGCACCATTGCTTAGCTGACAGTGTACAACTCCTAACTGTCCCAAAAAGTATGTTACTGCAATCATTGAACTGAACCATTTATATACATAACTTTTCTTTGCCTGTGGGTCTGCACTGAGAATGCAGTACCTCACCTATATATATGGTGACATCTCCTGGCTGTCACCAAGCAACTCCTAACTGTATTAACTTGTGTGTCCCTGCAACTACTAACAGTAACCGTTAATCTCTACGGACTTTCTTTTTCTGTGACTGTCCAATGAAATGCACTACCTGCCCTGGGTGGGGGGGGGGACCATTAACTAGGTCACACTGTGCAACTCCTAACTGTTCCAACTTCTGTGCCCCTACAAATACATAAGTGTATCATTGATTTAAGCAATAAGACACAGCAAGGTATGGGTTATTGCAGCTCTACCCATGGCTTGTGTGGTGTGTCATGAGGCACAGCTGAGTGACTTAACCACACAAGAAGTGTGCAAACTTCCAACAACCCATGCCCTGGACTGCCTTATTGTAATAATACAATGAACCCATGTGTAAAATGTGTTTTATTATCTTGTTTTATGAATGCATTTCCTCAGCCGTGGTTAATGCAGCATTTACCCACAGTGATGTGACATGTTTCGACCAATGAGGTAACAGGATTCCCACACAGTATTGTATACATCAATTTATTTTCTTTTTTTTACACTCTCAGTCAAGATGCACTACCTGGCATGGTGGTGGTGGGGGAGGGGCACTGCTTACCTGATACCATAGAACTCATAACTGTATCAAGTACTGTATTACCAGTATCACAGACCTTTAGTCTTTATATCCATAACATATGTTTTGCTGTGAGTGTCAACCCATGATACAGTACCTGCTTGGCAGGGGGGTGGTGGTGTTTGGGGGGGTAATCGCCTATCTGACAGCATGTGACTCATAACTATCCCAACTATTGTGTAACTGAAATAATAGTGTACTATTTATATACATAACCTTTATTTACCAGTGAGCATCCACTACTGAAATAATAGAGTGTACTATCTGTATATATAACCTTTATTTACCTGTGAGTATCCAGTCAGTATGCAGAACCTGATTGCAGGTGATGGGGGAGTGGGAGGTGTGTTGCCTATCTGACACCATGCAACTCCTAAGTGTCCCACCCACCTCGTAAGTGCAGCAATGCAGCTCTACCATCAATATAAGCTTTGATTCACTGCGACTCTACATTCAGAACGCAACACCTGCTCAGTTGGGTGGGCCCATTTCCTACCTAACACCGTACAACTGCTAAGTGTCCCAACTACTCTGTTACTCAATCATGTAACTGTAAGATTTATATGCATAACCTGTATTGTGTTGTGTGTCTACAACCAGTATGCACTACCTCACCTGGAGTCATGTTAAGTAACAGACAACACAACCATTCTTTAATGAAATCTGTGTTAAATACCAGAGCATACACATTACACACTCAATGAATATCATTATTATCTTTCATTCACAGGTCATCAGAGGTGCTCCCCACCACGTGCTGAGGTAGTACCAGCACAAGCAGAAGCTGTGGAGGCCAAACAGTCTGACTCAGACAGTGTGATATTTGTTGAGTCAGAAGGTAAGAACATTTATTTGCTTTTGATAACCGGGTGGGTACACTAGGTATAGAAATGCCTATTTTCAGGCACGACCCGGGAGAAAGACAGTTTGAAATACAAAATGAGCATACATGTGACGCAGCACATGAGATATGTAACACAGTGAGGAGGGAAAATCAACATTCAATAAAACTTAAGGTGTAGAGAAAACATTGAATCAATAAACAATCACACTTGAGCTGTAGTGACAAATTTTTCAGTATGCAGCAGACCAATACCTGAACATGACCTGAATTTGAATGTGTCTAATTAACAGGTGGTTCAGTGGACCTGCTCCCCAGCCCGATCATGGATATTGTAAAAATAACCCTATCCCTGCTGGTCCAGTGTACCTGCTCCCCAGTTCCAATCGTGGGCATTGTAAAAATAATCCTATCCCTGGTGGTCCACTGGACCTGCTCCCCAACCCGACCGTGGGCGTAGTTAAAATAATAGTATCCCTGGTGGTCCAGTGTACCAAATCCAGCCTGATTGCAGGCTTTGTAAAAGTAGATATCTCCCTGGTGGTCCAGTGGACCCGTTTCCAAGCCCGATTGTGGACTTTGTAACTCTAATGATCACCGGTGGTCCAGTGGTACCCTCCTCTCCACCCGCCCACTCAGTCCCGCCGCCCTGCTCCCCCCGATCAGCAGCGGCTGGCAGCTCCCCACCCACAAGCTGCCTGGACGCCCGCCGACTGACAGCATACATTACGGTTGTACGCTCATTGGTCCATACCATGGGCCAATGGGCATGCAGACCATGCTGTACAACACAGTCCTGATATGTGAATGGAAGTAATTCGCATATCAGGCCTGTGTAGTACAGTACGGGCTGCACACCCATTGGCCCACGTTGTGTACTAATGGGCATACAGCCGTACTGTACGCTGTCACTCGATAGGTGTCCTGGCAGCTTTCGGGTGGGAGCTGCCATCCCCCGCTAAATAGGGGAGCAGCGTCATGGCATGACTCAGTGGTCGGGTGGGGAGGGGGGAACCGCTGGACCACCAGGGATCGTTAGAGTTACAAACACCATGATTGGGCTTGGGATCAGGCCTAGTGAACCACCAGGTAGATATTTACTTTTACAAATCCCACTGTTGGGCTGGATTCAGTCCACTGGACCATCAGGTATACTATTATTTTAACTACACCCACAATCGAGCTGGGGAGCAGGTCCACTGGACTACCATGGAGGAATTTACTTTTAAGAAGCCCACGATTGGGCAATGGGGTGCTTTGCCGCTGAGCTGCAGGGGGCATCGATCCTCCAACAGCTGCAGCCTGGCATGGCACCAGGCACAAGTTGCAGGGTATCGGCGCACATGCATGCAAATGCGGCCATAATGACCTGCAAATTGCCCCATTTGTGCCTTGTATGCATAATTGCCCCATTTGCATACTGACCGCTGAATATTGCGGTCCCTGCACCTAGCATAACCACACTTGCACTGGTTCATCCCCCTGCTCCTCACTTGCCACTTGCACTAGTGCAGTGCCACGGCTCCATGCACAATGCGGGCAGCCACAGTGCCATATGCAATGGTGCTGGGCCATGGTGCAGCACCATTGAATATCGCCCAGATCACACACTGGCGCATCCCAGTTGCGCTACTCCCAGGCTTGTGCCCTAGCCTGGCACAGTCTGAATATCCCAGCTTATGTGTCCCTTGCATTGTTGGTATACAGAAAAAAAAAAAGAAACGCACATTTTTCTGCATTTCCAATGTTGTTGTTTTTTACTTCATTATCCTATGTTGTACACACCTCCAATCACAGACATATGTTATAAATGTTCGTGTTTCTATTTTAATAGTATTAATGTAGTAAGGAATTAGTACACTAACTGAATAATGCATGACAGGGTCTGTGTCATACTGGCATGATGCCACACGCCTGGGGTGTTTGGGCATGAGGCCGCAGGGCAAGTCTGTTCGACATCCCAGCCATGGGGTTATCACAGCACGACACACACCCTGGAGTGCATAATTAAGCAATAATGCACGATGGGATGTGGTATATCATGGGATATCGTCATGCCGCAGGCGGTGGGGCACAAGGCCACAGGCCGAGTGCATCCAACGACCCGAGAAGTGACGATATCCCAAGATATACCACACCCTGGAGTGCATTATTGCTATTATGAAGTGATTTAAATATTTTTTAAAGTAAAAAAAAAATATAAACATTTTAAAAATGTATTTTGGGGGTGTTGGGAGGTATACCTTTAAATAAAATAGTTCCTGGAGGGCTCTGGGCAGCAGGTGGCACTGTTGGCCGTGGTACAGGAAGTGGAGCTCTTGTGACTGGGTGATCTGCTCCTTACCATAGCAGTTTTCCTTTTTTAATGTGTTCTCTGTTCAGCGTGCACTTTATTTTTATTATTTTTGTTCTGGGAATTGGATGCTGAGGACTGGTAAGCTGAGAGAGAAGTTGGAGAGGTGAGTCGATGAACGAACAAGAAAAAGGTAGAGTCTTGGTGCGATTCATTCGGGACTGTTATTGTAAGAGATACTATTAGAATGGATAGGAATGTCTGGGACAAGACTGGCAGTTTATTCTATGTGGCTGGGACACAGCTTTCTTTTTGTGGGGGAGCCGTGGTTTGTGTGAGAATGACTACAATGCGCGGGTCTGTCATTTGTCCTTTTCAGAGAAAAAAAATTATTCGTCCGTTACTGCCACTCGCATGCTGCTGGATATGTTGCTTTTGAAAGTATTGCTCCCAGAGGCTTCCGTTGTGCTGAATTCTGTTGTGTGTGCAGCTGGTGGGAGTTCATTTTTTTTTTTTAAATAGCGGCCGACTGGAAGTCTGACTCGCTGCAGACTGCTGGAGATGAAGAAGACTGCATGGTCAGTGAGGAGTCTGGTGGTCGGAGGTTTTCTGAAGCCGTGATGATGTAGCCCAATATCATCACGGCTTCAAAAACATCTCGGCCAATCAGTTTCCCATATTTACGATGTCCAGTTCATAATTGTTATTACACATTGCTTCCTGAGTTAAACAGAAGAAAAAATAGGTGAAAAATGACCCTTACAAGTATATATTTTGGTGTTTTTTTCTAATGTGTAGGTGTACTTTTTTTTAAAAATAGTGTCTATTTTTTTCTTTTTCCCACCAGACAGAGCATCTGTGTTGTCACTGTGACTTCACACTCTTGAGTCACATCTTTCAGCATTTTTGTTCTACTCTGTGTACCTTGTTTCTGTGCCATGAAAGTAACTTTTTAAATTGATTGGGCTCTGCGCCCTGCATGTTCCTGACATTTTCTGCTGGCACCTCCAGCACATCTCAGCCTCCAGAAATGTGACTCTGCATCTCCTCCCCCCCCACACCTGTTAGGATAATGGCTGACAGAGATGGTAGTAAGGAACAGTCTGTGGATTCTGCAATGAGCGTAGCAATTTTACAGTTCTCATGCTACACCTGTGACACCTGAAATGCCATTTTAGAGGATGGCTTTCCTTCTTTTAAAAATATCTTTGTTCTTCATAGAAATAAACTGAGGGTACAACTTTCTTGCCAGCAACAAAACTAATGAGTGTATCCTGCAGCAGCTACACGAGTGGGAATGCTTTAAATACAGTCAGTTGACAAGATCAGGGATTAACACCATGTGTACCAATTCTTTTATTGATAGGGCATTTGGGCATTTCTGTGCTGTGACTAGACATGTGGTGTTATGTCACCATAACACCACGGTACCAGTGTGACACTGACCAATCAGAGTTTGACATTATTTCTTGTCATTGTATCATATTTGGTTAACCATTAATTACATCTCACAACTACAAGTTGTGAGCAGGCACATCATTAACTGTGGTACATTCTTCTATGCCACAATCATAACATTTATAGGTATCTAAGACAATAACAGCATTGTTTAGCAAGTACATATTCAGATGACCCATATTAAAAATCTATTTATGTATTTAACAGTGGTCGGGGAGTCTGTTGGCACACCAGAGATGTAGGTGAAGCAGGAGCCTGGCACCAGTGCAGAACGTAAGTCTTGTAACACAAACATACAGATGTCATTAACTGATAACCAGACTATTAAGACATGTTATATCCTACCCTATGTTAACTAAATAATTTAAGCTTAACAGTTGATGTGGATGCTTTACTTTACCTGTCATATATCTGTCAGTGTACACTATTCTGTTCTGTACTGAGCAAGACACATAACCTCAGTAAGTCCACACAGCTCCTCAGTGTGCTAACTTGTCTCTAACTACAACCAAGAAAAAGTAACATTCAGTAATAACTACTGTCTCTTCCTGTGGCTGTCCACTGAGGAAACAGTACCTATTCTGAAGGTGGTACATCTAAACAATGTACCACAAGAGGCTGTTGGTGATACCAGTATTTACCCACGGCTGGTGTGTTGTTTGGTCCAGAGGTGTAACTGACGTATCAGCAACACACCACCCCATGGGTAAATCCTGACATCACCCACAGCGTCAAGTCTTACAGTAGTATCACACAATTTTGATTATTAAAAATTGGACATTATTTTTTACTGGCCTTACTTGTTCTTTGATATAGTGAGGTAGACAAGTGAAGGCGGAAAAAAATAGTTTCTGACAGTATTCAGACACTGGCTGCTCAAATGCTTGAGACGACCTATCATGTAACTTGTGAAGAACATTTTTCAGAAGTTCTTTCTCATAAAACATGTTCGGAATGTTAGAAAATATGTCATGTAGCTCCGTGTCATTCAGTACCTCTTCTGTGGGTGGATGGAGGGAGCAGACATCATCTGTTTTATAATGTCAAACTGACAAGTGCTCTCACGTTTGTCTTTTTCATCTGTATTGCTTCAGTTCTGCTTTGGTTCTCCACTTAGGATGCAGAAACTACTTGAAAGGCATGGGAAGGGGGGTCAATTCCTCCCTGACATAATACAAGATCAAAGTCTCCTAACTTCTCTGTTCCTACAATCAGTGACACATACACTTGATGTGATAGCCTTTTCCTTTTTTTTCTGCCTCTCCACTCAACATGCACTACCTCCTATGCAGCAAATGAGTCAGGGTGAGGCCAGGGTGCCTTGCCTACCACAACCTATACAACTCCTACAGATAACTGTACTAAGCAAGCAATAATACCCTCCAGGATGGGTGGTATTGTGCAATACCAGACCGCCCAGGGTCTTAATGAGCCAGACACCTTAGGTGGAGGTCCTTATAGTCCCTGGAAGGTCCGGTATTACCCATACCTCCTACCTTGGAGGGTATTATTGAACTCAGAAAATGGGCATTGTCGCATTTTTATGGGGGAGTTAAAAAATGTTATAAAAAGATTTGAAAAGTATATTTTGAAAATTAAGCAAAAAGGTTTGTGAAGTAAAGTAGTCCCTGTTTCTATGGCATGTCTTGTAACCCCTCCCCAGCTATAGTCTTATACTCATCACCCTCCCATCACCAGCTCCATATGCAGACGTCAAGTCTGTAGTAAATGTCTGGTTAGCACTGTGTTGGTATCCTGTTTATTTAAAAAAATCTGTTTTATTAAAGCAGATGCAGCAATTTCATAACGGATGCTCGTAACGTCATACTGGGAAATGTAGAGGAAACATGAAAGTCATCAGAGTGATCCATAATTTTTGTAATTTATATTTTTTATATATGGAGTTTTGTTTTTGTGGTTGATATTGTTCTGTGGTACCATTTTATCTGGCTGGAGTGGTCAGAGGTGAATGTGTGTTGTGATGAGCTTGAACAGCGAGCGACCAATTTCAAGTGCCGCCATCAATCAGTTCAGAATTAATATTGGGAGCAGTAAGCCACTGTAGATGTATAGATTTATTTGTAATAGTTTAACTGCAGACTAGCAGGGCTGGAGAAAGCTGGTGAGCTGGTGTACGAAAGAAAAATTACGAGTGTTGTGAAGGATGGGGGGGCTGTGTCTCTCGTTAAGCGAGAGAGAGAGAAAAAATGGCAGCGATTGTAAATTAAACTGGCAGGTTTGGGCCAATTAGCAAGCAAGCATGGCACTACTATATTGATTATGAGGCTGTGAGGGCTGGTATGGATAGAACTTTCAACTTACGGGGCTCTCACAGTAACTTAATGTACCCCTGCCAGCCAATCAGATTTCATACATTCTTATGCCCATTTTCTAATTTGTATGAATCAACAATCAGAGAACATGCACCCTAAATGTACATTATGCCACTTTACCTGTGGGTATGCCCTCAAAATACAGTACCTTATCTTGTTGTCCAGTGGGGTAGTGACACTGACATACATTGCAAAGGTCACACCCCATGGGCAGCAGTCACGATCCAGCCATAGCACCTCTATGGTGCAAGAAGCCTGATCCACCTACCCCCCAAAGAGATAGATAAGGTGCCACTTGCCCCCATGGGCAGCGGTCACGATCCAGCCATAGCACCTCTATGGTGCAAGGAGCCTGATGCACCTACCCCCCCCAAAGAGATAGATAAGGTGCCACTTGCCCCCATGGGCAGTGGTCACGATCCTGCCATAGCACCTCTATGGTGCAAGAAGCCTGATCCACCTACCCCCCAAAGAGATAGATAAGGTATGATGCTTGAAAAATTGCCACAATTTCTCTGGGCTGTGTGAACGCTGAACTGGATCATCACTTGCAACTTGCTGTTTTCAATTTCAGTGCCTTCTCAGGGTAGCGCTATTGGCTCCATGCCTGTGTAGAGCTCTCTGATTGGCTGGTCTCACTCACCTGAGACAGGAGCACCCGAGATGTGCGGCTTAATGTAAGCCTGCATCCCTGTAACGACTTCTAATTTATATATTTTAATTTAGCCTGTTCTACTCGGCCTGTGTAAAGTAACTACCATTCCCCCCGCTGCATTTTCTCTCCAACTGTATGTGCACTGATTCAGTGCTAGCTCTGCAAACTTCCCCTTGATTTTTCATGCCACCCCCCTCCCCCTCCCAGGCCTCCTTTAAATGCACACAGTCTCCACCCACTCTTATCTGATGTTTCAATTTATTGGTTACCTACTGTTAACAACTGCAATTCCTCCCATCCACTTTTTGCAACTAAGCCTTCTAGCAGCTTTATCTCATTCTGTCTTGCTGAGGCATACCATTTTGGTACTTTAAGTTTGCTTATTGCTGACTAGCATATCCTGTCTTGCTGACTAGCATATCCTGTCTTGCTAAGGCACTGTTTTACTTGAAAATTGTGCTGCAAATTACTGAACTGTGACTGATTTGCCAAAAAACTGTGTTTATTGTCAAAAAATGTTTCCAGCAACCAAGAGTTACAGCCCCTTCGTGACTTTGTAGCTCTCTCTCTCCAGACTGCAAGGCACCAAGGAAATTGTTGGCTTTTCAGTTGCTAATTGAGCTGTTTTCACTCAGACTGCTAGCCTTTGTGTTGCCCCACTATTAATTCAAGCTCCTCTCTCCTTTCTCTAGCCGAGAACCTGCTAGGGATCCCAGCTCAGACACCCTCCGTGTGGACCGTGGACACTGGGCGGTCGGCGCTTCTGAAGCCGCCACCAGAGACCTCCTCATCAGACTCCACCATGTAAGAGGTACGGCAAAGGAGCAATTTTTCGCCCACCTGCCCATCCCCCCTCCTGTGTGCTATTATATAGACCCGTTAGCACCGTCCACTCCCATCCCTGACGAATCTCTTGCCTTCTCTTTCTTACTAAAACAATTTGTTACTGCCAGGGTTCCGCCAGGGGAATCCTGCAACCAGCAGCCAGTGAGCTACCCTTGTTATCAGCCAATCGCAACGTGGGCACTTTTTTGAAGCAAGCCCCGATTGGCTCAGATGAAAGGCACTGCATATCTGTGCTCTGGGTTCAGTACCTGCCGGGCTTTTTCTTCCCATCCCCCCACCCCCTCCCAGGCCTCCATTAAATACTCAATTAGCTCCACCCCTATAGAGCTGTTTTACTGTATTCGCTCACGTTAAGGGCATAGACCGTGCTGCAAGCCACCCTCCCTCTAGGCACTCCGCCCCTTTCCCCTGCACTAGCCTGATCTGCTGAACCATGACTCACCTCCCCATTGTCATTTTATGTTTGCTCACTAACATCCTAACTATATGCTATCACGATGAAGTCCCAGGTTCAAAACCTACCCTGGAACATCTCACTGCTATTTACGTCGCCCCCTTTCACTGCACTAATGCTCATCCAATGCCCATCCCTCCGTTTAATTACAACCCACTCCCCACTCACCTGCTTTCATTACCCCCTTCTCACATGTCACTCAGAGCATTATCCCTACTATTTATTAACTGCCACATTAGACTGTACCATAATAGCACTAAAATGGTATCCCCTATCAACACTATTAGCCAGTCACAACTTAAGAAAGCATCCAGATCCATCACAACAGCTATAAAAAAAAAGTCTGCTCCTTCTCTGCTCAGGTAATGTAGAACTAAACCCAGGCCCTCTGTCAACGTTCACCTCACCTATCGAGTTTGCTGCTGCTCCTGGCCTTAAATTCATGTTGGTCAACATTTTAAGTTTGCCCCAAAAATTGACCTTTTACAAGCCTGGACCACACACACTGAGCTCGACCTCATCATTATCACTGAATCCTGGCTCAAAAATACTATTACAGACCAGCAAATAACTCTCCTCAACTATAATCTCTATAGGGCTGATAGGAATACCGGGGAAGGGGTGGAGTAGTTATTTATGCCAAATTCAAATTCACTATTAGTGACATCTTCTGCAATTCTAAATCTAAGGAATACAAAATCGCTTCTCTGAAACTCCACCTTCTCTCCAATGAAATTATTACAGTAATCGGTGGCTACAGACCTCCATCTGGTGGAACTGAAACCATCAACATCCTAAAATCCTTATTTACAACAGCCAACACAGAAACACTGATACTTGGGGACCTCAACATGGATTGGCTCACACACAAATCACATAGCCTGAAATCCCTTTGTGATGAACTAGGTCTTGCCCAGATAATTAGTGAGCCCACTAGGATTAACACCACCAACATTGCCAACAGTTCTCTCCTCGATGTCATACTTACCACCCATCCCCATAAAATACTACAATCAGCTGTTTTTACCAATGATATGAGTGATCATAGAGTTGTGGTCTGTACAAGACATCAAACCAAAGCCTGCAATCAGCCTAAGTTCATAATCAAGTGTTCCTTTCGTAAATTCAACACCCTGAGCTATCTGACTGACCTTAGCAAGGTCAAATGGCAAGATCTGTACCTCTCTAAAACAGTTGATGAGGCTGTCTCTAATCTAAATGAAAATCTCACCACCCTGGCTAACAAGCATGCCCCATTTATTAAGGTGCGTACGCGCAAGGTCTCCGACCCCTGGTTTACACCGGAGCTCAAAATCACACATATAAACCGAGATAAACTCTGGGCTCTATAAGAAGAATTAAGAATCCGAGATTGGCAGACATTTAGAGCAGCTAGGCATGCCTGCGTAAAACATATTCACTCTACCAAAGCGAATTACTATGTTTCCACACTGGAAAAAGCCAAAGGAAACTCACAGAAAATTTGGAGAACCATCAAGTCTATTGAAGGTCGACTGGCTGCTCCCTCCATCCCAGCTAAGATCAACATAAATGGCACAGTTATTGAGAACAATTACCAACTCCTTGAAGAACTGAATTCTCACTTCACCACAGCTGGTCTAGCTTTCGATGCATCACCGTACGCATCTCGTACCAGTATCCATGCTAGCCCTATCACTGTCCCGAAAGCCACAGCCCATTCTTTCCAGCTGCTCCCCCTCAGCTTCAAAGAAGTCGAGGATTCACTCATCAATTTAGATACCACAAAAAGTGCCGGAGACGATGGCTTAGAACCATTTTTCTTAAAAGTGAGCTACCGCTATCTTACTGCTCCCATTCTCCATATATTCAACCTCTCTATCTCATCTCTTCTGCCGTAGTTCCATTATGCTGGAAATCCGCTCATATCATACCCTTATTTAAATCCAGCGACCTATGCCACTTAAACAATTACAGACCAATCTCAATCTTGCCTATCCTTTCAAAAGTCCTCAAAAAATTGATTTATATATAATTGAAGAATCATCTGGAAACCTACTCTCTCCTCAATCCAGCCCAATCAGGCTTTTTCTCTAATCATAGCACCATTACTGCACTAGCTAAAGTCACCGATGACTGGATCTCAGTCATGAATGCTACAAAAATTACGGGTGCAGTATTCTTAGATTTGATTAAAGCATTCAACACTGTTGCCCATACTCTAATTGTGAACAGCCTCACCAATATTGGCACTACCCTAGCTACTACCAAATGGTTCTCCAGTTACCTATCAGGTAGGATGCAGAAAGTAAAAGCTGGTGGGCTGTTCTCTGCCTCCTTACCAGTTACTAGGGGAGTCCCGCAAGGTTCCATCTTAGGTCCTATACTCTTCTCCCTATATATCAGCAACCTCAATTCTCAAATAACCAGGTTAACCTTGCATTTCTTTGCAGATGATACAGTTTTGTATACATCCGGCCATACAATATCGGAAGTCAGGGATATACTTCAAGTCGATTTCGCACAGCTAGAAACAAATCTCATCAATACCAAACTCCTCCTAAATGCTTAAAAAACTAAGGCCATAATTTTTCCCCCTAATACTTCCTCTGTCACCCTCACTGTCCCACCTAAAGACTTCGTTACATCCCTAGGTGAACCACTGGAAGTTGTCTCTAAACTTAAATACCTCGGCTTTTAGTTAGACAACAAGCTCTCCTTCAATGAGCACATTGACGACCTGTCTAGAAGACTAAAATCTAGACTAGGCTTCTTCTTCTGAAATAGGTCTCTCTTTCCCTTGGAAACCAGACTCAGGCTTGTTCAGCCCACCTTCCTCCCTTTTCTTGACTATGGGGACATAGTATACATTTCTGCAGCAATTACTAACCTAAACAAATTGAACATTCTCTATTCCTGTGCTTCATTATAAACTACCCATACCGAACCCACCATTGCGAACTATATGCAGCAGTTGGTTGGACTTCACTTACCACTAGATGCACACTCCATGTTGGCATTTGGACCCTGAAACTTCTGAATAAATTACCAAGCTATTTAGTAGCTCTTATCCATACTGCCCACAGCTCTTATTTCCTTAGGAAATCAGATTTTATTCTACTCGACGCACCTAGGACTCGTACCTCCTTTGGCAGACGAGCCTTCTCAAGTGCCCTACCAACTATTTGGAACCAGCTGCAATCCACTCTGAAACTATCCAGTTTAGTCTCAGTAAATTTCTTCAAAAAACTGGTGGCTTCAAAAATAAAGGACACCTGTAACTGTTTCTAAACTTCCTCCCTAGCTTTCTCCTTACTTCCTTAGTTTGTTCTCACTACACCACCTTCCTTAAACAACTTGTACTAAATATTTTTTTGGTTTTTGTTTTTCACCCAGGACTGTTTACCCATGTATCATGTAGGACCTGGTCAGCCATTTATGCATTGTTATGTTATTGCCTGCATTGTATATTTGTTGTAACCATGCACCCAGGACCTTCTTGTGAATGAACTTGCTCAATGGAGCTTTCCTGCAATAAACTTGAACTTGAACCCGGCAACTATAACTTCTGTGCACCTGCAATCAATGAGTTGTACCATTCATACACATTTACCAAATGTATCTGTCACTGTATAGTCAAGATATCTACCTCCTCAGATGGTGTGGCACAGGTAAAAGGGGTCATTGCCTGAGTAACAATAGACAACTCCTCATCAGCATAAGTTGTCTGTATCTTAACAGAAAAAATATGTATCTGCATTCGTTGTACAGATATGAAGCCAGAAAGCATATCTCATCAGATGTAACAGAACCATCAAATTACACATCACTGTAACATATTTATAGATTTTTTTTTCTCTTTACAGATGTGCCACAGAAGAAACGCATGACTGTACACTGCCGTTGTGTTCAAAGAGTTGAACACAAGGTTGACAGTTTCATAGAAGAAGTTTTCTAGGCCTGCGGGAGGATCATGCAAAAATACTGTCCCTCCTCACAGCTCAGCAGGTGACTGTCAACCTTGTGTTCGACCCTTTGTGCACAACAGCAGGTAGCAGTACACAGCTCAGCACTGCTTCACCTGCAACAGTAACATCCAGCCTCCCTGACCACTGATGGATGGCCTCCACAGTTATACAGGTGTCTCCATGCTTGGCGCAACAGCTTTCACTTCACAGTGCGCCCACATCTATCCAGCTTCCTCCCTGAGCTGCCTCAAGCAGCAGCATACCTCCCTCAAAAGAACTGTAAATAATTTAAACTGCAACAAATCAACCTTTTTTATAATGAATATTTATTTTATAAATAATAAAAAAAATGTTTTCTAAATTAACAATTTAGTTACAAAGTTTTAACAATGAATATTTATTTTAACACAAGAATGTATATTTGTTTTCTAAATTATGTACAGTTGATTATTTTTTCTATTTTTTAACAATCTTTAGTAATAATCAAAGTTTAAAATGAATATTTGTTATCAAAGATATATATTTTAGTATTACTGAAAACAAGTATTATATTTTATATAGGTTTTTAATTTTCTACAAAATTATTGTAAAATAAAACTTTAATAAATATTTTTTTAAAACTAAAACTTTTCAGTCTATAATTTTGAATGCATGACTATTTTGCAGAGCTAGTGATGTCACTATTTTTTGCGTGCCATATGAAACTGTTATTTTAACAATGAGTCTCAATTCAGGGCACACTACGTAGTGTAGGGGTTCATGGGGCCATTTCCCTGCCAGTGCCATGAAATTCCTAGATATACTAACTTTTCCATTACTGCAATCAAGAGGGTCTATTGATATCCATGGCCTCAGTTTCATAATGTGTGTCCACTCAAGGTTCAGAACCTGATCATAGGAGGAGGGACATTACCTGGCTAATGCCATGCAACCTCTAATTGTCAAAACTTGTGTGTTCCTGCAATCAGAGTGGTCCACTGTTGATCTTCATGGCTTCACTTTTGCCATCGGTCTCCACTCAGGATACAATGTCTGAACTGGAGGGGGGAGCAGTGCCTGGCTGACACCGTGCAACTCCTAAGTTTCCTAACTTGTGTGCCCCTGCAACTACAGAGGTGCACCATTCATGTCTATGAACTTTCTTTTCCTCTGACTCTCCACTTAGGATGCAGTACCTGCCCAGGAGGGGGGTGGCATTGCCTACCTGACACCATGCAACTCCTAACTGTACATACAACTGCGTTTTGTTTAACGATGCAGCTGTACCGTTCATATCCATAACCTTTCCTTCCCTGTGAGTCTACACTCAGGATGCAGTACCTGATGTGGCAGTGGGGCATTGCCTGGCTCACACCATGCAGCCTCTAACTGTGTTAAATGTTGTGCACCTGTGACCATAAAGGTGCACCATTGATATACATAGACTTTCTTTTCCTATCATTCAAAAGTCAGGATCCACTACCTTCTCTTGTGAGGCCGGGAGGGCATTGCCTGCTGACAACATCATGACTACTTGTTTGCATGCCATAGGAAACTGTTATTTTTACAATGAGTCTCAACTCAGGGCACACTATGTAGTGCAGGGGTTCATGGAGCCATTACCTGGCCAGCACCATGAAACTCCTATCCATGAACTCATTTTTACAATGGGTGTCCACTCAAGGTCCAGAACCTGATCATGGGAGGAGGGACATTGCTTTGCTAATGCCATGCAACCTCTAACTGTCCTAACCTGTGTGTTCTTGTAATCAAAGTGGCACACTATTGATCTTCATGGCCTCACTTTTGCCATGGGTCTCCACTCAGGATGCAATGTCTGAACTGGAGGGGGGGCACTGCCTTGATGATGTTATACAACTCCTAACTGTCCTAACTTGTGTTTTCCTACAACCAGGTAGGTGCCCCATCAAAGTCCATAGACTTTCTTTTCCTATCAATCTCCACTCAGGATGCACTACCTGGTCTAAAGAGGAGAGCATTGCCTGCCTGACACCATGAAACTCCTAACTGTCCTGACTTGTGTGTTACTGCAATTATGGAGCAGTGCCATTTATATCCACAACCTTTGTTTACCTATGAGTCCTCACTCAGGATGCAGCACTTGCTGTGCAGGGGACGAGGGCATTGCCTGGCTGATGACATCCAACTCCTAACTGTCCTAACTTGTGTGCTCCTGCAAACAGGGATGTATACCATTAATGTCCATAGTCTTTGTTTTCTGTGGATCTCCACTCACAATACAGTACCCACTGTGTGTGTGTGGGGGAGCATTGCCTGGCTGATGTCATGCAACTCCTAACTGTCCTAACTTGTGTGTTCCTACAACCAGGTAGGTGCCCCATCAAAGTCCATAGACTTTCTTTTCCTATCACTCTCCACTCAGGATGCACTACCTGGTCTAAAGAGGAGAGCATTGCCTGCCTGACACCATGAAACTCCTAACTGTCCTGACTTGTGTGTTACTGCAATCATGGAGCGGTGCCGTTTATATCCATAACCTAACACCGAATTTCCTTGTTTTTGTCACTGTGGAACAACCCTAACTGATGCATTAAACAGAGTGTTTTGCCTCTAATTTCCCTTCTTTTTGAGAATGATGATAAGAAATAGTTAATGTAATGCAGCGGTGGGAGCAGGGGCCCTTTGGTCCCCGCACTCCTGCTACATCATGTCTTGTTACACAGTAACAGGAACAGCAATGCAAATACAAGGTGGAACCTCAAATGGTAACAGTAACGGAAACGCAAGTGCAAATGACAACGCAAAGGGTAACGCACATGGTGGCATACACGGGAACGGTAACACAAATCGAGACATAAACACAAGTGGAAACAGTAAGTGTGACAGTAATGGAAGCACGTACCCTGTTTTTGCCAAACAGCTGGCTAGAGAAACACAAAGAATGTATGCATTTGAATGAGCATCAAAGCTTAAAACGAGCGTAAGAAGTACTTAATTGCAAATATCTCAGCAACCGTACAACGTAGAAAAAAAAATTTTAATTTCACAAAAATCATGATTTTCCTGGCTAGGTTTTTGTTATTAAATAGCCCATAGGGCTATGTAGTGCGCAAAAAAAATTTGTATCTCGCATCGTTTCGAATCTTGAGCCAAAATACTGACATCGCCGCCATGTTAGTCTATGGAAAAAGTGCCAACTTTGGAGTACCGTAAGTTTGCAGTTATACAATATTTTTTCACCAAACCACCAAAAGGCACATCTGTGAGATGTCATCTGTGTTTCCTCCAAATTTTAGGTCAAAAGACCAAACCGTTCTTTTACAGCAGAGTGGCAAAGAACTGCTGTCATTTTGGCCATGGTCTGAAAAGTAGTGTCGTGATTTGTGAAAGCTTTCACAAAATTTGCAAAAGTGTTGTGGGTGTGACACTTCTTTTTCCAGAAATTTGAAAAACATATTTCTAGACTGTTTCATCCCAAAATAAAGACATGGCTAGCATCCTCAGGGTCTGTCTACGTAAACACAAACAAATTGTGTTGCTAGAGGGTCCCAAATTTAAATGGCAAGCATTTTTCTGATAGCAAACTGAAAACAAAATGGCTGATTTGCGACACTACTAGGGCTATTTGCGACACTAAAAAGTGCATTTGCGAAAGTGTTGAACTTTTTGTTAACTTTTCCCATTGACTTAAAATGGGAACTTGATTTTTGAATAACTTATGAACCATTTAATATTTTTTCATGAAATCTTCAAAGACACATCGGGACCCTTGCCACATGTTCCTGAGTTTTTGGACTGGTAGCACATACTGTACATACCAGTCTTGAAACAAGAGTCATAAAAAAATGTAAATATGCACGGATTTCACTTAATAACTCTGCAGCCATATATAAGACTGGCACAAAGTTGGCAGATCCCAAGATCTATAGTTACGTCCCAAGCCTGCCAAATTTCAGGCAAATCTGTTGAATGGTGGCAAAGTTATTAAGGTGCAAATTCACCCTTTAACCTTAAAAGTGCTACTGAACCTAACTAGGAGCACTACCATGCTATATATATATATATATATATATATATATATATATATATATATATATATATATATATATATCATATGCAATGGGTAGCAATGGATTAGCATATGATTTTGGTAACGGGGTCAGAAATGTAAGATGGGGGAAAAACTCATGCCTCCATTACCATTTGAACAAAACATTGAACAACTACACTTGGCTTTGTGGTGCTTTTGCCAAAACTTGAGCAGGATGGTTCCTTTTGGGGTGTAATGCCAAGAAAATTCTGGGGGGGGCACACAATAAAAATTTGTTTAAAAGGAACCCTAAAGAAGATATTTACAGCCTTCCTTTTTCCAAAAAGCACAATGTTGATGAGAATTTGGGATGCCCATGGCCCCTCAGAGTCTAAGGGCATGATAGTCCTGGCACTACTGTACTATAAGGGAGACATCTTGGGCACCTCTTCCTTTGTGGTCTCACAGTAGTATGATGGACTTGGAGAAGAGAGTTCAAAGTCCAGAAAGGGGATTTAAAAAAATAGAGTATACCAGAAGCCTAAGAGTACTCCCGCAAATGACATAAATGCCCTTGAAATTATTTGCTTTATTATCCACTGTTTACCAGACTTCCATCAGCAAGAAACAAGACCTCCATCTTTTTTTTTTATTTTATTTTTTTTTATTTTATTTTTTTTCCTCCTGGCAGGACCCCGTCTTCCTCTTCAGCCCTGGTCACGGCCCCCGGAGACCTCCACCGCCGTCTATGGCTGCCAAGGTCCCTCAGTCACCCCCAGCTTACCCCCCCAGAGGGCAGGGCCATGGCCACCTTCTTGGTGGCCACGGGACTAGTATCTGGTCGGGGACCCACAGCAATGGTGATGCAGTGAGATCCTCCGGGGAGGGCTTCATATGCATGGTGGTCCTTGCCCACCTCACTTTTTCTGCCATTTTTTTTTTTTATTACGGGCCGGGCGTGCAATGCGCCAGTGTCGCCGCCTCCCAGAACTGTGCGTGTTGGGCGCTTGAGCTCCCCGGCCTCCGCCAAGTCCTCAATCGCCGATCACTGCCCCCACCCTCCCGGAGAAGGAGGCACTCAGTGGGATGCTCTATCCTTCTTCCCCCCGGCCGGCCCTCCAACCAAGACCTCCATCTTATCCTAAAAGAATAGTTTATTCATTAATATAAGGAAATAGCCTACATTTCACAGTATCAGGGTTCATAATGCATATATTGGTATTATCTTTAATTAACAGTATATATATATATGATTTTTGTTAACATATTACAGTGCTATGAATAGACATGTATTGACACAGGGAAACCATACAGATATGATCTATTTATGTTGATTTGACACCAACGTTTCATTTAAAAGGTAAACTTTCTAGCACCAACAGTTCAAAAGTTAGATCTTTCGAAAGATAATTTATCTAAAATAGGCTAACTTTGGAATTGTTAGGGCTAGGAACTTTCTTTTTTAATGAAAGCGTGGAGTCAGCTAAGATGCTATATTTGGTATCTCATTCACTAAAATTACCACCAACAGCGTAATTTCAATTTCAGTTGGTTTGCATCTGTATCCCCCCTGGGATGAGGCTGAAAATAGACGGTGTTTTCTAGCCCTCCTTTACAGTTCAGCCAATACATACATACAAAAATAATTAAATAAAATATCGTTTCTTTAACTTTCATGTATCAATATATGAAAATGGTTTAAATACTGTATTTGTAAATCCTATTATTTTACCATCATACTGCAACAACCACATCTGAGAAAACATAGAAACATAGAAACATAGAATTTGATGGCAGATGAGGACCGCTTGGCCCACCCAGTCTGCCCATTTCCCTACCTAATGGATAAGCTGCAGATCCTAGTTAACCAGCAGCCTACTTTTCTGCCCCCATCCCCTAGAATTGCCTTATGACTGTCCCATGCATGCTTGAATTCCACCACTGTTTTTGACTCCACAACCTCCTCCAGAAGGCCATTCCATGCATCCACAACCCTCTCTGTGAAAAAATACTTCCTTAAATTACCTCTGAGCCGACCCCCCTCTATCTTCAAATTGTGACCCTTGTTCTTGCACATCTCTTGTTTTGAAAGGTGCTACCCTCTTGGACTTTGTTGATTCCCTTGAGGTACTTGAAAGTTTCTATCATGTCCCCCCTCTCCCTCCTTTCCTCGAGGCTATACATATTAAGCTCCTTAAGTCTCTCTTCTATATGTCTTCGGTGCAGACCCTGCACATTTTAGATGCCCTCCTCTGGACAGCTTCCATCCTGTCTATGTCTTTGCTGAGATTGGGTCTCCAGAACTGCACACAATACTCAGATGGGGTCTCACCAGCTGTCTGTACAGAGGGATAATAACTTCCTGTTTTCTACTGGTGATGCCTCTCCCTATGCATCCCAGTATCCCCCCAGCCCTCCTTGCTGCCCTCTCACATTGCTTGCCCACCTTTAGGTCATCTGATATGACTACCCCCAGGTCCCTTTCCATTTTTGTTGTTGTTAGTATCTCACAATGGTATACCAGTGATATGTAAGACAATACTGTACATGTATAGCATTCATATTTGGTGGGTACTAGTGGTTGCTCCAGTAAAGAAAAAAAACACACCCTTTTTTATTTTATTGTTCTTATTTTTGACCAGGAAAGTCTCATAGAGCTGTGGCAGCTTGTATGTAGGTGTGTCCTCTGAGGTTGATTACATGTACCTTTTCTTATTCTACATTCTTGTTCTACATTTTATATATCCTGTCTATGTAATTGCGAACTGTATGTGTATGTGCCTCAGCACCTCCTTGTGAATGAGCTTGCTCAATGGAGTTTTTCCTGCAATAAACTTGAACTTGAAACTTGAATTTATTGAGTTCAGGAATGCTGGCAGGACACAGGGGACAATACCCCCCATTTAGATAAATACCATGTGATGGTTAACTACTCCTAGTGCTGCTCCAAGTTAAGGAAAATGATAAAGTCTTTTCAGGCAGGTTAGAGAACAAAGACAAAGGATGCCATGCAAACACAGAATGTGTCAGCAGAAGAGAATCACATGACCCATCTATTCTGCCAAAATGTCCCTTGACTAATCTGCCTCTGTAGACAATATCTGGTCTCTGATGACCCTCCCGCTTCCCTGCCTCTATTGTAATATTCCCCTATGTTTATCCCATACAGACTGAAGCTCCCTACTTTTTCAGCCTACATCACTTTCACTGGCAGTCTGTTCCAGTGGCTTCCATCCTTTCCGTGAAAAAAATATTTCCTCACATCTCTCTTGAACTTCTCCCACTCCAGCTTCATCGCATCACCTCTGATCCTGGTGCTCTTTGTCATTTGAAAGAGACTCTCCACTACACCTCATTCACCCTGTGAGGTATTTATAGGTTTTGGTTATGTTACCTCTCTCCTCTCTTCCAGGGTGTACATGTTGAGATCCCTCAGTCTCTCCTCATAAGGCTTCTCATGCAAATCCTGCACCATTTTAGTTGCCCTCCTCTGGATTGCCCACACCCTGTCATTAACCTTTCTGAGGTGCGGTGTCCAAAACTGGACACAGTACAGCAGGTGGGGTCCAATCTTTGAGTGATACAGTGGCACATCTCCCTGATGAAAATACCCTTCCCTATTCACCCCAGTATCCTAGTAGCCCTACCCACTACTTTGTCACACTACTTAGTCACTTGAGGTCCTTAGATATGATAACACTAAGGTCCCTTTCCTATTCAATGACTGTCTGAACCTCCCTCCCCAAATCCTGTACTCAGCTCCTGGCTTCCTATGCCTTAGGTGCATGATTTTGTACTTTTTTGGCATTGAACCCCAGCTGCCATGACTTTGACCACTCCTAAAATTTCCAAAGATTCCTAGATATTCTCTCTACCCCCTCCTGAGTGTCCACCTTATTGCAGATTTTGGTATCATCTGCAAAATGGAATACCTTCCTTTCCAGTTCCTCTGCAATGTCTCCTATAAAGACATTGATAAGAACTGGTCCCAGTACCAAGTCTTGTGGTACCCCACTGGTCACTCTTCCATCATTAGACTGAGTGTCATTTACCACTATTCTCTGTCTCCTCAACATTAGTCAGTTTCTAATCCAGTTTATTACTTTAGATCCCAACCTTAGGCTGTTCAATTTCTTTATCAGCCTCCTGTGAGGCACAGTGTCGAAGGCCTTGCTAAAGTCCAGATGGGCCATGTCCACCGTGCTCCCCTTGTGTATTTTTCTGGTCACCCAGTCAAGGAAATATATCAGATTTGTTTGGAATGACCTCCCCCTCATGAATCCATGCTGCCTGTGGTCCTGCAGCCCCTTGAAGTCCAGATACTCTACTACTCTTTCCTTCAGCAGGGTTCCATTAATTTTCCCACCACTGAAGTAAGAATGACTGGCCCATAGTTGCTAGCCTCCTTCCTGCTGACGTCTTCAGCAGAGGGACCAAGTCAGCCCTTCTCCATTCCTCTGGAACCATGCCTGTTTCTAGTGAGCTGTAAAACAAGGCTGTCAGTGGCACAGCTATCACCTTTCTGACTTCTTTTAGTAGCCTTGGGTGTCTCCTGTATGGTGCCATATCCTTGTTCACATTCACAGCTGTAAGTCTCTTCTGGACTTGTTCCTCTGAAAATTGACTTGTGTCTACCCCCAACCAAAGAAAGGATGATGAAGAATGGAATGAGGGTGGAGGATGACATGGTAATGGCACATTTCCAAAATAAGCACTTTAGTTGGGTATTCACAATGAAGGGTTCAGTCCCTCAACCCAACAGAAAGATTCAATTTTAAATACCTGGAAGACAGAAACTGGATAAAGGTAGATCTTCAAAGACAAGGTACTTAGACTGCTGAAGAATCTGAAGGTCACTAAATACCCCAGTATGAAAAGAAGGACACCAAGGGTCATAGTAAATGGGTCTAGTGGAACCTCAATGGCAGGGGACAGGATGATGATCCTAGATAATACTCCCCCACATATGGGGCTTTGTACCAGCACAGCAGTTACAAGAGAAACTATGGCCCCGACTATTCTATGTGAAGGGACATTAGGGAGGGGGAACACAAAGGGTGCAAGCAACAGGAAAAGCAAGGGAAGGGAGAGAAAAGGAGAAATGCAAGATTAGTAGCAAAGCATGATCAGGGTTATGCCTTAATGCTAGGAGCCTAGGAAACAAAATTATTGAGCTCCAGATGCTGATGGCAGATACTGGGGTGGACATTGTAACCATAACAGAAACATGGGCTTCAAAAAATAATGACTGGGAACTGGAAGGCCTCTGGTACTCAATGTTCAGGAGGGATAGAGGAGTAGGTAGAGGAGGAGGAATAGCCCTTTTTGTCAAAGACAGTATAGAGGTAGCAGAAGATTGGAGCATCAGGAGAAATGACAGGGAAACAGAATTGATATGAACTCAACTTATCGTTAATTCAGGCATCAAACTGTGTTTTGGGTGATCTAAAGACTGCTGGATCAAGGGGATGAGAGGGACAAAGAGCTCAGGGAAGAACTGCGAAGAGGGGTAGCTAAGGGGGAAGAAGTGGTGGTTGGTGAGCTGAACTTACCAGACATCAATTGGGATGTCCTGTGGCCAAGATCACCAGATGTCAGGTTGTGCTGGATGCATTCCAGGACTGTCTCCTGGTACATCTCATTAAGGAATCCACCAGACAGACTCACCAACTTAAAGGTGGTAGGAGCAGTGGGTGTAGGGGAGCTTCTAGGGAACAGCGACCATAACTCCATTTGGTTCTAACTGGCACTCAGTTCTGGTAAACCATAGCTGAGAGCTGTAGTCCTTGATTTCAGAAGGGCAGACTTCAATAGGCTGAGGGAACTTGTCAGGGATAACTTAGTAGGGGTGGACAACATAGATGGGGTAGAAGAGAGATGGGAGACAATTATGGGGGTCATCCTTGGAACATCTAAACTTTACATGAGAACTATAACCAAGAAGAATAGTTTCACGTGACCACTTTGGTTCCAACAAGGGTCAAGGAACCAGTACGGGCCAAGAAAAAGGCATTTTACAAATTTAAAGAAATTCAGGTAGAGTAATAATGGGGAGAAAAACAAGGAGGAAAAGAGGGAAGTAAGGGAGGCAAAAGCAGGAACAGAGCTGCATACTGTGGAGGATGTTAAGAATGGAAAAAAAAACAGTTCTTCAGATATATACATAGGTAGTTATAAAAAAGTTGACTAGTAACAAGGTATACCTCAGTAGGTGCAGTACACTGAGTGGTACCGAGAAATACCCCATTATTTTATTTTTATTTATTCAGTTTTTCTTTACTGGGTAGGTGCACTAGCCACAAGACTATTTTCAGGCATGACCCGGGAGGGTACAGAGACAAACTTCAAATAGAAACATATTTGCACATAATTCAAGTATCAAGTTAACGTTTGAAACAATTTACAGCAGTAAATATGATAAAAACGATACAGTATTTAAGTTTAGAAGGAAGAGACAGAAACCAGGTATTTTTTAGAGTAACTGAGCAGTATACAGACAGTGAAGAATAAAGTGCTGTGAGAGCAAGTAGTGGTCAGGCAGAGTTTGATGAAAGGGGAGGTAGAGAGAAAGGTGGAGAAAGAAGGAGGCAAATAGTTTGGGGGGGAATATATATGGTGAAAGTAAGTGCAGGTCACCCAAAAATACAGATTCAGCTGGTGATAGAAGGGAAGGGCTGTACAGTTAAATGAGAAGGCACAACAGAGAAATCTACCAGAAGTAAAAAGTGGAAAAGAAAGGAAAGAAAAAGGTAAGGGAAATTTAGGAGATGAGATTGAAAAAAAGTGCTCCCAGTTGGAGTGGACCCCAGGCTCCCAGGCGACAAACAGAGAGAGTGGTGGGAATTGAGAGTTTGGGCTATGGCGGTTTGAAGCAGGAGCATACACTGGAGGAGAAGAGCTAGTGGCATAGTTCTCTCTTAATGGAGATGTGGGATGCAGTTTGATGTAGGGTTAAAGGGAGTGTATTCCAGAAAAGTGGTGCATGACAGGCAAAAGCATGACCACCTTTCGAAGTATGATATCTTGGAATAAGAACAGAGACATGGTCCGCAGAGTGCAAAGCATAGTTGGTTTTGTGGTAGGAAAAGAGACTGGCCAGGGGTTTAGGTGAGTGGGATCTGATGATGTTGTCAGTAATGGTTCCAAGTTTACCTTAGACCTTAGTTCTTGGGGAGGAAGCCAACCCAGTTCTGAATAGAGGAGACAGTGATGTTTCAGATGGGTGGAGCAAGATCCGAAGTGACAAATACTGTTGTAGGCAACATCCCACTTATGTAGACTTGAGTGGCAGGCAGAAACATACGTGGCAACCCCATATGTGAGAGAGGGAAGTAGTATCCCATGGGCAATGGCCAGCCTTGCTGAGGGGGTGAGTGCATAGCAAGTTCGGTAGGCAATTCCGAATTTGGAGTTTACCTGCTTACAGGTAGCTTGAATGTGGAGGTCGAAACTCAGAGATGGGTCAAGAGTGACACCTATATATTTGAAGAAGTTTACCACAGCAACAGATGTGCCATCAGGGGAAGAGACACTAAAGTGTGTCTGGGCATGTCTAAGTTTGAGACTGGAGCCAAATAACATTGCTTGGGTCTTTGATTTATTTAGAATAAGTTTGTGATTTGTAAGCCACTGGTGGATAAGCTGAAAGTCACAAGAGAGTTGAGAGTTTATATCCTCAATACTCTTGGAACAGGTATATAGTACAATGTCATCAGCATATAGTAGAGAGGAAGTTTTAAGGAGATTAGAGGTAATGCTACTGATAAAAATTGAGAAAAGAAGAGGACCTAAGATAGATCCTTGGGAACACCAAATGTTGAGGGTAACCTTGTCAGACAGGGTGGAGTTAAATGTCACATACTGAGACCTATCATTCAGATAGCTATTAAACCAGTTTACAACATTTGACGAGAAGCCTAGAGAGTCAAGAGTAGCGGTAAGGATGGAATGGTCAACAAGATCGAATGCCTTGGTCATGTCAATAAAAATGTCTCCTGTGAGCCAGCCAGTGTCCATGGCCACAAGAGTGTCGGATGTGCGTTTGAGCAGGGCAGTAGTGGTGCTATGACCCTTGCAGAAACCATGTTGAGTGTCAGTTAAGAGGTCATGTTTCAGAAGAAAGTCAGTAGTTTGTATGGCAACTAGTTTTTCTAGAATTTTGTTGAGTGCAGATAGGATGGCAATGGGTCTGTAGTTGGTAGGGTCAAGCAGGTCGCCTTTTTTAAGCAAAGGAGTAACTCTGGCCAACTTCCATATCTCAGGGACAGAGCTTTGACAGAGAGAGAGAGAGAGAGAGAGAGAAAGAGTAAAAATGTAAACAAGGGGGGCAGCTATGTGTGGGGCAGCTAATTTTAGGAGCTTAGGTTCTAAGTTATCAGACCCCACTGCTGCATACTCTGAGATGTTTCATAGAAGTCTGAGAACCTAATTTCTCTGGATAGATTTGAAGTGGAAGGTGTGCCCAGTGGAGTTTGCTTGTATGACAGGATTTGATTATGTAGGAAAAGTGGAGGTGTATTGACTAAGGTCAGCAAATTGTGACTTAAAGAAGTTAGCAATAGTGAGGAGATTGTTAACAGAGGATGCCTTTTATAGACATATTATTGGGAGTGGCAGATTTGTTTGAACCCAGGAAGAACTTAATATGGGACCAACATTTTTTCCGGGTCCCCCGGGGAATCTGTTAGTAGATCCTTACAATAGAAGCTTTTTGTTTGCTTAATTTCTCTTTTGTAGGCATTTCTCAGAGCTCTGTAGGTATGAAAATCTTCTAGTTGGCCAAATTTCTTGTAGCAAAACCAGCTTTTATCCCTCAGTCGTAATTTAGAGAGAAGGTCAGAGTTCATCCAGCGGGTCTGCCTATTTCTTACACACCTAGTCACAAGATGGCTGTGTTTTTCTTGTATAGCTAGGAATGTGGTCAACAAGATGTCTAGGGCAGACTGAGTGTCCGATGAGCTATAGAGGGAAGACCAGTCAGTGCAAGCAACATCAATCAGAAAGGTCTGAGGGTCAAAATTTGTATAATCACAGAAGGTAATGTAACTGGGCCTTATAGGATCAGGCCTGCCTTTCGCCCAGATACAGAAGGTGGGGGCATGGTCAGTTATGGCATCAGGCAGGATACCAGAGTCAACAATGTTCTCAGGGCGGTTTGTCATAATCCAGTCTAGCAATGTACTGGTATTTGATTGAGGAGCAGTTCTGGTGGGTAAAAAGATAAGCTGATGTAGGTTGTAGCTTTGTAGTTTAGTCAGGGCTGTCACTTGTGAGCCTCTGGGCCAGTTTATATTAATGTCACCTAATAGAAGAACTTCATTATTTCCTGAACGTGAAGCGGTTTGGTCAAGTAGCTCATCCAGTCCTTTTTGGCCATGGGTAGGGGAATTGTAGGCACAGACAATATGCAGCTTCTTTGTACCTGTGGTGAGGAGGACATGAAGGGCCTCATAGTGGTCTAGGTGAGATGAGCTAACTATAGAGAGCTGGAGGTGAGACTTGAAATATATAGCAGCACCCCCTCCCCTTTTTTTTGTCTGGTCTGTCATTTTTCTGGAGATTATAAGATGGTAGGGAGCACAGAGAGTCAGGGGTGGATGGCTTCAGCCAAGTTTCAGTGAGGCACATTATATCAGGCTTATGGAGTGCAGCCCAGGATTCGAGTTTGGCAAAGTTCTGCACAAGGCTCCTAATATTATGGTGTGTAATAAGCAGACATTTAGCGTTTGGACTAGGAGCAGCTGTGGGCCCTGGGTTAGGTTGTATGTCCCCAGACAGCAGAATAGCCAGTAAAAGGAGGTACCAGAACTTGTGATGCAGAAAAAAATGATAGGGCACAAGCTCGAATGGAGCTGCATTTGTGTGCAAGGGCACACAACTGGAACCATGTCTTGCTGGGAAGTAACGGTGTGGGATCACAGTGAAAGACAGGTCCCACTAGAAGATTTGAAAATGTGAAGGTATTGTTGATGGTATGGGAGAGCGGATTCAGCATGAGGGACATAAATATTTGACAGGAGTAACAAAGGCAGAGTGCCTATGAGGAGAAATAGTAGCGACTGATAATTAATTTTTCAGGCCCCTAGATAGGTGCTCAAAATAGAGGGAGGGACTAAAGAAGACTTAGAACTTAGTGAGGTGGAGAGAGATGCCACAGAGAGCCCTCTCTTATTCCAAGGTTGGGTAATCACATTAGGAGTGCAGGTGCCTACAAGGAGCTGAGGGGAGAAGCTACACGCCGATAAAGGGAAAAATAGAAGCTTATGGGTAGTTAGAGTTTGAGAAGTTGAAAGTAGACAAAAAAAAAAAATAGCCCTAAGATTTGGGAAGACCGAGAGATTAGCTTATTTATTTATTTAAGCGTTTTACCAGGAAAGCATACTGAGCGGTGTAGCTCTCGATTCCAGATGCGGCCTGGGGAAGGGGGATTTAAGGTTGACAGTATACAGAGTAACATACAAATGAACGCCGAAGCACAATGCAAGATCAAGAGAAACACACTGTACAAGATACACCTGCCTCTTGGCAGGGGAATAAACTTGTCCAGCTAGGGCACATAATGAGGTTTAAGTGCAGCGGAATCACATTGTAACATGTAGCTAACAAACACACATGCAATCATGTATTTAAACTGTTGGAAATACCTTGAGGGGCTAGCTGCACAAGCAGGTGGTGGCAAAATGCTGTTTGGGGAGGAGGTTGAGTTGCAGAAGGGGGAGGAGTGCCTAATCACTGCTGGGAGGGTGTTCCACAGGTAAGGCATTCGGTACTTGAATGCACGTTGACCGTTGGAGGAGGACATGAGTGGGAGGGTGAGGAGCCTAGAGTCGAGATTACGGAGGGAGTAGCATGAAGGGGTTTGGGCAGCTAGGGTATTAGCAAGGTACAGGGGAGGGACTGGAACCAGTATTTTGCTGTTATTCTTGCACAATGTGCCATTCTCCGGTCCTGTAAGGAAGGAAGGTCTAAGGATCTGCAGAGATCACAGTGGTGAGTTGCGGGCAGACGGTCCAGGGCAAAATGGCAGAAGGAATGGAAGAGAGGGTCTAGCCTGGTGAGGGTGGATTTGGGGGCTGAGCTATAAACTATGTCACCATAATCAAGGAGTGGGAGTACCATTTTCTGTACAATTTCTTTTCGGGTTGGCAGGGGAAGGCAGCCTCTGTTCTGGTAAAGGGCTCCCAGTTTCGGGTGCAGTTTTTTGTGGATAGAGTCAATGTGGGCTGAGAAGTCTAGGTGCTGGTCGTGCCAGACCCCAAGGTATCTGAACAAGGTGCAGGTCTCTAAAAGGGTCCCATCTAAGGTGTGGAAGGTAGGGGATAAGTGGGCCCGGGAGAGCCTTTGCCTGGTCCAGAAGGTTAGAGAGATGGTTTTCTTTGGGTTGAGAGATAGTTGGTGAGAGTGGAACCAGAGTTGTATTGCATTAAAATCCTCCTGGAGTTTGGATGACACTACGGTGGGGGAGGGACCTGTAGCATATATTATGGTGTCATCAGCATACATGTGAATGGTCAAAAGGGGACACATGGAGGGCAGGTCATTTAGAAAGATAGAGAAGAGTATCGGGCCAAGGACTGAGCCTTGTATCACACCTATATGACAGGTAGCGGGTCAGAGGTGAGTGAGCCAATTCTAACAGCTTGTTACCTCCCTTCTAGGTAAGAGTGGAACCAGCTGGTGGCCTCCCCCGATAGGCCTGCTAGGGTGAGTTTAGATAACAGGAGTGAATGGGAGACCATGTCAAAGGCTTTAGCCAGGTCAATGAAAATGGCAGAGGTGACTTGCCCATTATCCATGCCAGTGAGGATGTCGTTTGTTAACCTGAGCAAGGAGGTGATTGTGGAGTGTGATTTCCTGAAACCAGCCTGATAGGGTGAGATGAATGAGGAGTTGTCAAGGAAGGTGGACAATTGGGAGAGAACAAGTTTTTCCTGGACTTTGGCTAGAATTGAGAGGAGGGAGATAGGGTGGTAACTGCCTGGCTAGGAGGGGTCGCCGCCGCCTTTAGGGAGAGGGATGACTGTGGCATGTTTCCAGCAGCTGGGATCTTGGTGAGAGAGAAGGAGAGGTTGTAGAGGGAGGCCAGTGGGGTGGCAATGGCAGGGACAGATAGGTATAGCATCTTGGAGTCAAGGCCGGAGGGGCATTTGCCTTTGTTAGGGTTGAGTGTGTGTAGGGCAGCTAGTACTTCAGCTGGGGAGACCAGGCAAAATGAGATGTGGTGGGATCTGGGTGGGTGTTGAGATGGTGGATGTGGTATCTTGGGGGGGTGCGTGTTTGTGGAAAGAAGGGAGGAGGCACAGTTAGTGAAGAATGAGTTGAAAGCAGAGGCCACCTCACCATGGTCTGTTACCAGGGAGCCATTTACCTTTAGGGCAGGGGTGGGTGGCTGAGATGGGGGAGAGAGCAGAGATTTCAAGGACTTCCAGAATTTTGCTGGATGGCTGTAGTTTGCATTAAAAGAGGCCTTAAAGTAGTTTACTTTTGCCTGGCAAATTAACCTGGTGTTTGCTTTGTAGAGTGTGCGGGTAGTGTTGGAGGGCTGCCTGTGACCCAGATGCCTTGTAAGATTTCCAAGCCATGTCCCTGGCATGGAGTTGGTCAATAATATGGGCATATACCCATGGTAGGTGGGCGCCCCTAACACGGGCTCTTCTGAGAGGGGCGTAGAAGTCCCAGATGGCGAGGAAATTTGATCCGAAAAATTCTAGGGCCGAGTCAATGGAGGAAGCATGTTGGATAAATGACCAATCAGTGTTAGACAGGTCACTTAGCAGTGCAGCAAGGTCTAGTGATTTGTAAGCCCTAGTGAGCAGTATTCGAGGGGGTGGTGCATGGGGTTTGAAAATTTTCCATACTATGTAAGTCATGTGGTGGTCGCTGAGGGAGTCGGGCAGAGCACCAGCTTGTAGCACCCTATGGGGATGAGTGGTGAGGGCCCAGTCGAGGAGAGACTGGTTAACAGACTTATGGTTTAAGCGAGTGGGTTCGGTGATATGCTGGGAGAGGTTAAGTGCAGTCACCTGGTTTTTGAGCTTAGAAATAGTTTTTGATAGTCAATTGATGTTGAAGTCCCCAAGTATGTATAGTTCGCCCTCTGCAGCGAGTATTTTAGGGTGTCTAGATGTTTAATGATGGTGTTCGGAGGGGTGTCTGGGGAGCAGTAGGACCCTCCTATATATAAGATGATGGAATGAGGGAGTGAAAGTCTGAGTAGGAGGGAGTCTATGGGGTGCATTGGGTTTGGGAGTTGGACTGGTGCGAATTGTAGCTTGGAAGAGATGAACATGGCAATGCCCCCACCCTTCTTTTTGCCCGGACGGTCATGATGAGTGAGGGAATGGCCAGGGATTGCTACTTCAGCATCCAAGCTATGGGGTTTCAGCCAAATTTCAGAGATAATAAGAATATCAGGGGATAGGGAGAGGATGTATGGTTGAAGGGGGGTGATTTTGTTCAGGAGGCTGCATATGTTAAGATGCATAATTTTAAGCCCCCATGGTAATTGGATAGGAGGGGAGATGAGGTTGTTTGGGGGGGGTAGGTGGCCCTGGATTTGATTCAACGTCACCTGCTAGGAGTAGTAGTATTGTTATTAGGTGTTTTACTATGAGCATCACATTTCTTGCCTTACGGGGGGTCAGTAGCTGGTGGGTGGCTGGTGAGCAGTATTTAGGAGGTGATGGGTGTAGGACTGACAGCCCAGGGTGGAAAGAAGGAGGCAGGAGGGCAGTGCCTATATTCCAATTGATTAGAGTGGAATGAGGGGATGGGCCAGGGTTGAGTGTAGTGTGATATGGGGGAGCCCATGAGTAGCCTTTAGTGGGGGAAGCAGGAGAATCCAGGTAGATGGCTGGTGGGAGGGAGTTTAGGGGGAAGAGTAGGCATAGTAGGGTGAGTTGCAAAGGCAGCATAACAAAACAAATGGGTTTTGGCAGCTGGGGGAGAGATCGAGCGGCCACTAGCGATGAGTTGGTATAACCTGCTAATGAGGGAGTGAGCTGATAGGTTAATTTGTGCCTCACGCCACATATAAAAGTCAGTGCTCACCAAGGGTGGTGGCGGAGGTGGTGGGGAGCTGGCACGGAGCGCCGGCAGGGACCTACACACGCGGCAGCAGTGTTTAGCGAACAGTTTCCTGGCCTATTCCGACTGTGATATTTTCATACCTGCAGCAGACGCTGGCTTCAAATTCAACCTGGGGGAGGGCAGGACTCTTGGGGGCCATCGCGACCACTGGCTGCAGCAGACGCCGGCTTCGAATGGGAGAGCAGAACTCTTGGGGGCCCTCACGACCACCGGCTGCAGCAGACGCCGGCTTCAAATTCGACCTGGGGGAGGGCAGGTCTCTTGGGGGCCCTTGCGACCACCGGCTGCAGCAGACACCGCCTTCAAATTTGACCTGGGGAAGGCAGGACTCTCGGGGGCCCTCGTGACCACTGGCTGCAGCAGACGCCGGCTTCAAATTTGACCTGGGGAAGGCAGGACTCTCGGGGGCCCTCGTGACCACTGGCTGCAGCAGACGCTGGCTTCAAATTTGACCTGGGGGAGGGCAGGACTCTCGGAGGCCCTCGCGTCCACCAGCTGCAGCAGACGCTGGCTTCAAATTTGACCTGGGGGAGGGCAGGACTCTCGGAGGCCCTCGAGACCACTAGTATCAGGTGCCTGAGAGGCGCTGAGGGGAAAACAGCAAAAGTGAGAGGAAAAGGGAAGAAAATAGTTTAGTTAGAAGCTAGAAAGGGTATTTACAGCCTGGATAATACTGAGCAGTAGCTGAGTCAGGCAGTAGTGAGGCATGCCATGTGCAAGAACTGTATGTATGAGGCTTTGTTCAGTTTAGAGAGGTGGGCAGGTACAAGATGAGAAAATAGGAACTGAAAGAAACAGTACTGGAGGTATTGAGGTTACAGTTTTGAAATATGTGGAGAAGGTCAAAGAGAGAGAGTGAAAGATGCAAACACAGCATAGTGCACCTATGATTTGGCCCAGGAAAAGTGCCACGCGGTGGTGGGCAAGGGAGGAGTGAGTGAGAGAGCAAATAGGGTTTAAGTGAAAGACGAGGTGGGTGTGGACAAGTAGAGTATTTGCGGTAATAGGAGGCTTGGGTGGGCGTGGGCATACCTTTCAACCTCCCTCATCACAAATCAGGGACGAGGCTTAAAATAATCAGGGGCAAATGACCAAAATCAGGGACACATCTGAAAAAATAGTAATATTAGTTCCAGAAGCTGTGTACAACATGCGTCTTAGTGTGAATACCATTTTCTTAACGAGAACTAGACTGTAACACCAATGGCTGGCAATATTTTGTGAATCAAATCCCAACTCGTCAGTGACAGAAATGCCAAATATAGGAGGGACAGAAGAAATTTCTGAGGCAAAATCAGGGACATCTCTGAAAATCAGGGACATAGAAACATAGAATTTGATGGCAGATAAGGACCGCTTGGCCCACCCAGTCTGTCCATTTCCCTACATGATGGATAAACTGCAGATCCTAGTTAACCAGCAGCCTACTTCTTTCTATCCCCACCCCCTAGAATTGCCTTATGACTGTCCCATGCATGTTTGAATTCAACCACTGTTTTTGACTCCACAACCTCCTCATGAAGGCCGTTCCATGCATTCCATGCATCCACAACCCTCTCTGTGAAAAAATACTTCCTTATATTACCTCTGAGCCACCTCCCCTCTATCTTCAAATTGTGTCCCCTTGTTCTTGCACACCTCTTTTTTTGAAAGATGCTACCCTCTTGGACTTTGTTGATTCCCTTGAGGTACTTGAAAGTTTCTATCATGTCCCCCCTCTCCTTCCTTTCCTCGAGGCTATACATATTAAGCTCCTTTAGTTTCTCTTCATGTGTCTTCTGGTGCAGACCCTGCACCATTTTAGTTGCCCTCCTCTGGACAGCTTCCATCTTGTCTATGTCCTTGTGGAGACTGGGTCTCCAGAACTGCACACAGTACTCTAGATGGGGTCTCACCAGCTGTCTGTACAGAGGGATAACAACTTCCTGTTTTCTACTGGTGATGCCTCTCCCTATGCATCCCAGTATCCCCCCAGCCCTCCTTACTACCCTCTCACATTGCTTGCCCACCTTTAAGTCATTTGATATGACTACCCCCAGATCCCTTTCTATTTTTGTTGTTAGTATCTCACCCCCATTGTGTACTCTTCCCCTGGGTTTTTGTTTCCCAGGTGCATTACCTTGCACTTCTTAGCATTGAATCTAAGCTGCCATACATTTGACCATTCCTCTAACCTTGCCATGCCCCTTCTCATCCTTTCCACCCCACCTTGAGCATCAACTCTGATGCAGATCTTTGAGTCATCAGCAAAGAGACATACTTTTCCTTCCAGTCACTCTGCAATGTCGCCTATAAAGGCATTGAAGAGGACCGGTTCTAATACTGAACCCTACGGTACCCCACTAGTAACCCCCCTTTCTTCAGAGTGGACTCCATTTACTATTACCCTCTGTGTCCTATTCTCCAGCCAATTCTTTACCCAGGCTATCATCTTGGGACCCACTCCAAGACTGGCTAACTTTATATTAATCTTTTGTGTGGGACTGAGTCAAATGCCTTGCTAAAGTCTTGGTAGACCATGTCCACAGCCCCTCCCTGATCTACTACTTTGGTCACCCAGTCAAAGAAATCTATTAGATTCATCTGGCATGACCTTCCCACTGTGAATCCATGCTGCCTTGGGTCCTGTGCCCCTCTGGCCTCTAGGTACTCGACAATTCTTTCCTTCAGAAGTGATTCCATCATTTTCCCTATCACTGAGGTTAAACTAACAGGTCTGTAGTTTCCTGCTTCTGCCCTGCTCCCACTTTTGTGAAGGGGAATCACATCTGTTCTCCTCCAGTCCTCAGGTACCACCCATCCTCCCATGATTTGTTAAAGAGGGTAGTCAGTGGTGTCACTAGTTCTACCCTTAGTTCTTTTAGAATTCTGGGATGAATCCCATTAGGCCTCATTGCTTTGTCCACCTTCAGTTTTAAGAGTTATTTCAGAACCCTTTCTTCTGTAAATGGGCTGGTATCAACTTCTGTATCCAGAATGTTTCTATTGTTTGTTTTAGGTACCTCCCCTTCTTCACTTGTAAATACTGAGCAAAAATATTTGTTTAGTATCTCTGCCTTTTCACCGTCACCCTCTGCCCACCCCCCCCCTTTATTAAGCCTCACTATCCCTCCCTTGGTCTTCCTTCGCTCCCTGATGTACCTAAAAAATGTTTTATCCCCTTTCTTAACTGAGTTGGCTATCTTTTCCTCAGTTCAGGCCTTTGATGTTCTGACTGCCTTCCCAGCTTCCTTTTGGTTTAACTGATTCAATTCTCTCTCCTGCTCCTTCTGTGATTCCTTGTACTTTCTGAATGCTTTCTTTTTCTCTTGAACCTTCACTGCCACCAACTTTGAGAACCATAGTGGTTTCTTACATAGTTTTGTTTTGTTTATTTGTTTCACACAAAGGCTTGTTACCTCTGTGATGGCAGTTTTTATTATTCCCCATTGTTCTTCCACCTCCTTCCTGCCCATTTGCTAGTGCATTCCTTAGGTACTCACCCATTTTGTAAAGTCAGCCCTCCTGAAGTCCAGTACTTTTGCCTTTGTGGCTTCCCTTATTGCTGTGTTTATGAACCTTACTGTTCGATAGTCACTAGTTCCCAGATGGCTACCCACTTCTACATCTGTGATCCTCTCTCCATCTCCATTTGAGAGAACCAGGTCTAAGATTGCTCCCTCTTGAGTGGGTTCCAATACTAGTTGTCTAAGGCATGCCCCCTATAGGGCATCTAGAATAACCCCACTCTTAGAAGTGGCTGCTGCAACTGCACTCCAGTTAACATCTGGCATATTCAGATCACCCATCAGCAATATCTCCCCTTTATCTGCCATTTTAAGTATACTTTTTATCATTTCCTTGTCCATTTCCTCCCCCGAGAGGGGGGCTGTATACAACCCCTGTGCGGATTGTGGTGCCATTGCCTGCCTCCAAATTGACCCACAGCACTTCTTCTTCTCTCTGTTTACCCTTTTGTTCCATTGCTTTGATTCCTTCCCTTATGTAGAGAGCTACTCCTCCTCCTCCTCCTCTTTCACCCTCCCTGTCCCTCCTGTAGATAGTGTATCCTGGTATGTTTACGTCCCAGTCATGGTTCTGAGTGTACCATGTTTCTGTGACTGCCATGATATCCAGATGTTCCTCCTGCATCAAGGCCACTAATTCAGGAAGCTTGTTACCCAGACTATGGGCATTGGTACTCATTGCTCTCCATTTTATGATGGCTATACCTTCTGTAGCAGTATCCCCCACTGACCTTTCTACCTTGGTCTTTTTCTCATTTAGTACCCTGTTTTGTAGGGGGAGGCTGGGATTTTCCTGTTGCTTATCAGTGCCTCCCTCCTTGACTAGTTTAAAATCTTGCCAATGAAGCATTTAAACCAATTTCCCAAAAGACTTGTTCCCTTCCTGGACAGATGCAGACCATCCTGCCAGTATAGGCTGGTGTTCCTCCAGGTGGAACCCCAGTCCCCAGTGAAGCCAAACTCCTGTGCCCCACACCATTTTTTCAACAATTCGTTAATCTGCATGGTGCAAAGTAACCTTGCCTCACCCATGCCACTGACAGTCAGCACCTCTGAGAAGGATACTGTATGTGCTACTTGTCTTAGACCCCTCCCCAACTCTACAAAGTCCTTCTGCACTGCTCTAATCTCATGATGAGCCAAGTCATTTGTCCCTAGGTGGACAATGACATCCAGCTCAGACTCCCGTGCAACTGCTCTCGTGATTCTAAGGATGTGCTTCCTGTCCCTCCAAGCCATGGCACCAGGCAGACACCTTACTTCAGTTTTCCCTGCTCCCCCCAGTTCTATCCCCCTAATAATTGAGTCTCCCACCAGGAGCTTCTTCCTTTCCTTGTGGTGCCCTCTGCCTCCTTCCTGAGGGCCTCCCTTGTGACAGTTGTCTGCAACCTCCTTAGTCTCCTCTGCGGGTGCATCCATAGGGGAACTATGCACCCCCAGAATGGTGTATGGATTGTGGAGTGGAACAACTGACTGGGTGTGCCTCTGTTCCACCACCCTTACCCTCCCTGAGCCCACTGTGGTCCAACTGCAGTGCTTTCTTCTCAAACTCTGAGGTAGTGGTGGTGGCTCTGGTGCTCCCTGGATGGGGGAGGTTCACCTTACTACTGTCCAGTGCGGCCTGAAGACGGACAGTTGAGAGATATGGGCATGGGGGAGAGGTGGGAAGAGAATTCAAGTGGGAGTCCCAGAGCCTACAAACTGAAGTTATAGGCAAAGTAAAATAGCAGTCTAGACAGCCGGCTTTCAGGCATCCCAATCAGATGCCTTTGCACTACCCACTGTCCAATCAGGAGTCACCAGCTAAAAGACGCACCAATTAGAAAAGCGTCGCCGTCGGATCCGAGGAAAAAAAGATCAACGTCTGTACCTTGTTTTAGGGTCAGACAGCAGGACCAGGAGGGTGGCCAAGAGCCAGAGGTTTCATCGGTGATGGCGGCGGTGGCCAGGTAAATGGCCGGAAAGGTGCCGCCAAGTCTGAGGGCGCAGCTCGGGGTGTGGTACAGTCTAAGGAGAGAAGGAGAGAACAGTGAGATAAATATAAGGAGGATAAACAAAAGAAAAGACCAGAGGGGTGGAAGACTGGTGGCAGACCCATCAGCGGAGGGTGTGGGGGTGCTTAGGTTAGGGCAAAAGACAGAGATTAGCAACTAGGAGTGAGGTATGGAGGGGTTTCAGAGGGACAAAGAGGTAGAAAGTGTCAGTGAGTTCGGTTTCAGCTTAGGTAAGGGGGATGGGTTGAAGTTGAAGTGCAGGGTCAAGATACACAAGAGGAAGGGACAGAGGTCAGAGACAGTAGTGAAACAGTAAGGGTAACGGCAAAGCAGGCAGACAGATGGAAAATGAAGCAGTCAGCAGGTTAAACAAAGATTTGGTGCGATGTGCCGTATTGGGCTAATAACACTTCCAAAAAATGCAGTTTAACGTTTTAAAACAGATGACAAAACAAATAAATTCTCCAGAGGAGCTCGCAATCACAACAATATTCAGCTTAGTCAAAAATTCAGGTGGGAGTCCCAGAGCCTACAAACTGAAGTTAGAGGCAAAGTAAAATAGCAGTCCAGAGAGCCAGCTTTCAGGATCCCCAATCAGAAGTTTTGTACTACCCGCTCAACCGGGAGTCACCAGCTGTGTTTACTAATTGGAAATCGCCACCATTGGCTCTGAGGAAAAAAAGATGACCGTCTGTACCTTGTTTCGGGGTCCAGAGAGCAGGACCAGGAGGGCAGCCAGGAGCCAGAGGTTTCATCGGTGATGGCGGTGGTGGCCAGGTAAACGGCCAGAAAGGCGCTGCTGAGTCTGATGGCGCCACTCGGGGTGTGGTACAGTCTTGTTTTGGGGTCCAGAAAGCAGAACCAGAAGGGTCATTAATGCAGTAATGCAGTACATATGTGACAAGAGTTCTTAATTAATTGAATCCCCATCATCATCTGCTTAAATACATCAAGTGGCACTGTTTGCAGTTACATTTATCTTATGTATTTCTAACACAGAGTAACAGATTAGGTTATGCTGTCAAGTGTGGCATTTTTAAAAGCTGCTGAACAGATTGGATCCTATCAGCATAAATAATCTAGCACAACACTTTGGTCACAGAACAATATTTCCACATAAGTTGTAAAAATCTCTTGGTTCATGAACTTTCAAAATTTGTCTGTCAGACAGCAGAAAGAAAGACTTCTTATTGATTTAGGCAACAGGTGGTATGATGGCATCTTTTCTTGACATAAATTATCAAAGATAAGGCTACTTGAAACAAAAGTTTTTCATTCTTGTATTTGAAGCTTTAAACCAAGCTGCAACAACTTTCATCAGCTGTTGTGAGCCCCATGTACAAAGGAATTCATGGCAGAGCGTGACAACGCATGCAATTAAAAATAATTCACTGAAGATACACATAATGAAAATAATGGCTGATACAGAATATGAACACACTGAGGTTATTAACAGTATAAATAGGAAAATTAATTTATTTTGTTAATACCATCATGTTTTATCTTGTACCAACTTTGTCCTTCTCGCTGTTACAGTCACAAAGCAAGTCCATACTCTCTCTGTACCTGACATCTAGAATGATTTGCCATGTATTTATACAGTATGTTTTCCAATGTATTCCAGACAGTTAAAGACAAGTACTTTTTTTTTTTTACTATTTTTCCCCTCCAGTTGCGTTCTTTGGGGCCTCTCTCAGGCATCCTTCCTGTTTCTGCCCTGCCTGAAGTCCTCCGATCTGAGCCTCCTCTCTCCTCCCCCTCATCCCACAGTCGGCACCCCCCCTCCTCTTCATGCACTCTTGCACACATAGTCTCCGGCTGTGAGTGAGGGCCAGGGCGGAGGAACATGGAAGGCTAGGCAGAAAGGACCCAGCAGTGGGCATTGGGGCAGGTGCCGTCACCTGCCCCGCAGACTAGGCTTTTTCCTTGTTCTGGTGTTTGCCCCTCCCATGCGTGGTGCATGTCCTGCTACAATAGCGCATGGCAACCCTGCCTTGCGTCAGCCACACTGAATATGTGCTGCTGTATGTGCTGCAGTGCCCCCAGTCTCCACCCAGAGCTGCTGGCATGCCGAGCAATCCCCAACTCTCCCCCCCCCAGGGAGGAGAGCAGCCCAGTGAGCGCTCAATCCTCAACCCACCCCTGCCGACCCCCAGTGCCGAAGCTCACTCCTGAACTTGGGTTGCCAGCGTAGCGCGAGGTGTGGCATCCAGCAGCTCAACCCTCAGCACCACTGGGCCGGCAAAGACAAGTACTTTAAGAGAGCCAAATAATTAAAGGATGCTGTTTCACATTTAAAAATAAAGCATTTACTTCAAGAGGTTTTATTGAGAAATGTGTGCTAAAATGCAATTACACTGCATGATATTTTATCTTAAAGGCTGAGACTAGCAAGACTTATATGCATATTTTTATATCTTCCTAGAGGGGTGGTGACTCGTTTGAAATTGTATGAGACTTTGTTATATAAAGCTCCCAATTTGGATTCAGGTATCCACTATGCTTTACACTTACCGATACCTACCTGCATGTGAATAAAGGAACATCTAGAGCCTGCAGATGGTGTGGATGTTTACATTGGTAACTGTCATTACAATTAATGGTACCTGGTTCCTTGCTAATTCTAGTCTCCAGACAAAGGATTTCATTAGCAAATATAAATGCATTTGCGGTGTGCCATCTCCCCATAAAAGAGATGTTTCAATGCTCAAAATTCCCCTAGCCACAGGAGGGGGTTTACAAGTACTATGCTTAATATGTTACCCTGTAGTTAATGTACAATACATTTAAGCAGAGGGACTACCCCTTAAAATGCCACTCCATTAATTCTCAAAACAGTGATATATCACTTTTTTTCCCTGCATAGTGATGCCTTTTAGATATTAGGGGCTCTGAGGAACCCCCAGTTTGGACAATGTCAATACTGCATGTGCTGTTGTTCCCTGTAGCAGACTAAGGAAAGCCTCTGTTACACCTAGCTTTGTGTACACCTTGTTGATGGCTCCTATGAGTTGAGGTTTGCAGATGCTGCAATGGTGCATATAGGTCTTAAGAGTATGGGAACAGCAGGCCTGATGAAATGTTAAGGGCCTCATAGCAGCCCAGCAAATGTCACAAATGTATTCTGCTCAAATGAATCTTGCTGTATGTAATGGCTGTCAGAGTTGCCACATTCATTATAGTGCAAGGCTGTGAATATTGTAGCTAGTATACAGCCTATTTCAGGACATCCAGGAAGTCTGCTTAGTCTGTGGTACCAAGAAAAAATACTCAGTTTAGAAACAGGAAATCTTTTTACAACTCAAAAGCCCACCAAATGGTCACATTTCCTGCACTCTTTTACATGCCACAGAATACAGAGGCATAGTAATCTCCACAAACTTTAAGGCACATATTCTTAGCATTTGCAAGTGCAATTCGATTGCTCCAGCGTATATTAAAGATTACATTGTGGGGCAGGAAATAAATGCCAACTCAGGATTTCTACTGGCAACATTAGAATTGACAATAGTTGAAACTTTTTCTTTGTTCCTAGAAACAGTAGACAAACATTTATCTGACAAATACAGTGTTTTATAATTTACAGAAGGAACAAAATTGCAGAAGAATATGTTTTGTTATTTATTTATTTAGCTTTTGTTGACCAGGTAAGTACACTAGACAAGTTATATGCCTATTTTCAGGTACAACCCAGGAGAGTACAATGAAATACAGGTTCATACGGAGGACAATGTGACACAAGTTAGGCAGTATACAGAGTCAAATGGAACCAGGTAAACATAACCAGTAGACAGTAAGCACAGTTAAGATATCTACAAAAATATACACACATAGAGACACGAAGGCTAAGAGTAATACATTTTACAAAGTGTAAACGGCACTGAGCCACAACCGCAGCCGCAGTCTAAGCATCTCCTGAAACAGAAAAAACACATCATATGCATCTCAGAATCCAGTCAGGCAGGCTGCATCAGCAAGAGCTGTAAGAGGGGTACCAAGAAGGTCATGTGAGCCTGGTGCAGGGGACCAGAACTAGCTATGGTGGCTTAGGACACCCACATGCAGAGGAGAGCTTCAAGTAATTCCACAGGGAGCTCCGGAGGCACGAGTGGGAGGGGGAGGAGCAGACTTGGGCAGGAAAGGAGTTCCATAGCCTGGGAGCACATGAAGCAAAATCCCTGTCCCCCATTTGCGTGTGGGTGATAGGGACATTAAGCACAACTGGGCCCAGAGACCTGAGGGAGTAGGAGGAAGAGACAGCCACTTTGAGTAGCTCAGCCAGCCCTGGAGGAGTGCCAGTTCTGAGCACCTTGCCCATGAAGTAGCCCAATACAAAGTTCATGTAGTTAGGTGGGGAGAGCCAGTTGAGTTTGTCATACAGGTCACAGTGATGGGTGAGACGAGACGCAGCAAGTGTAAAGTGGCAAATGTTATTATAGGTCATGTTCCACCTAGTGAGGTGAACTTTGGAGGTGCGTGCAAACAGGAGAAGGCCATAGCAGAGAGAGGAAAGAAGCACACCTCTGGTCAATGCAAGGCAAGCAGCAGACGTAAACTTTTTCTTTGCTCTGTAGGCCAGACCCAATTTGCAGTTAGCAGCTATGCATACATTTTGGATATGGCATCCAAGGTCGAGTTGGGGTCTAGTGTCACCCCAAGGTATTTGATGGAGACAGTGGTTAGAAGAGAAGTACCATCAACACCAGTGACACTCAAAGGGGCAGGGGAGGCCTTAATCTTGGCCAGGGACCCGAAAAGCATGGCCTGAGTTTTTTTTAGGTTGAGGACCAGCTTGTGAGTCATTACCCAGGGCTGGATATTCCTGAAATCCTCACTCAGTTGATGGTTGATGACCCCAATGTCCTGGGAATGGATAAAGATGACCAGGTCATCCGCCTATAGGATAACACTACAGTTGTAGCAGTAGCAGGGAGATTGTTGACAAAGATAGAGAAGAGAAAGGGTCCTAGGACTGATCCCTGAGGGACACCGGAGGTAACAGGAGTGGTGTCCGAGAGGACCTTGCTGAATTTGGTAAGTTGCTGTCTGCCCTGGAGGTAATTACTGAACCAACTCAGGACAGGAGGGGACAGACCAAGGGACCAAAGTTGAGAGCAAAGTAAAACATGGTCAACTAGGTTGAAGGCCTTGGATAGGTCAATGAATATGGCACCTGAGAGTCTGCCCTGGTCCATGGCAGCCCTGATTCCAGAGGAGACCGTGACAAGGCTGAGGACATACTGTACCCTTTTCAAAAGCCTTGCTGTGCAGAGGACAGTAACTCATAGGCTTGAATGTACTCCGTGAGTTGCCCAGCCACAACTTTCTCTGGAAGTTTACTAATGGCTGATAAGATGGCAATCAGTCAGTAATTGTCAAGGATCTTAGGATTGCCCCATTTG
Organism: Neoceratodus forsteri; assembly: GCA_016271365.2. Lineage (NCBI taxonomy): Eukaryota > Metazoa > Chordata > Ceratodontiformes > Ceratodontidae > Neoceratodus > Neoceratodus forsteri. The sequence continues at coordinate 806,339,967 of CM057451.1, read as the reverse complement.
AGAACAGGAACAGTCTTTGCCACCTTTCAGATGTCAGGGATAACACCAGAGGTAAGGGACATGTTAAAGATATGGGCCACTGGGAAGGCTATGAGAGGGGTGCCCAGATGGAGGAGCTTAGGCTCCATGCTATCATGGCCAGCACTAGAATGTGGGAGAGACCAGAGAGAAGTCTCTTTGTCTCCAGTGCTGGGACAGCCCTAAAATAAAATAACAGATGGGAGGTGGGGGCTACCTGTGGGGTGGAGGCCAGAGGACAGCTGACACTCCCATCAGCAGAGAAGAGGGAGGTGAAGACGGACAGGTCAGAGAAGTGGGAGTTGCAAGCATTGGCAATAGTTAGTGGATTATTACAATTAAACCCACCCACGAGCATGTCAGAGACCCCAGAGTTGGAGGAACCACTAACTATGTTTTTAATGTTCCTCCAGAAATTTCTAGGCTCCTTAGCCAAGTTGAGTAAGGCAGATTTTCAGTATTCACTTTTGACTGCCCCAATTGCTTTTTTGCATTGATTTCTGAGCCTCCTAAATTGCTGAAATATGGCCTGGTCCATCGTGGCCTTGAAGTTGGCTCAACTCTTGTCTCTAGTCCTCATGAGGGCTAGGAGGCTCCCATGCAGCCATTTTGTGGCAGTCCCCCTTACTCTCCATCTGATAAAGGGGCATGCTTGTCCTGTAGGGCACCAAAGGTGCTAAGAAACTGACTATCAGCAGTGGAGGGGTCCTGAGCGTTGAGCACCACCGACCAGTCAGTGAGCCACAGATCCTCATGAAATGCCCCCAGGTTAAACCTAGAAAAATCCATAACTTGAATGATTTTGTGGGGGGTTTTCAGGGAGGAGATTTTCCAAATACAGTACAGTGGGGTATGGTTGGAGATAGAGTCAGGAAGGGTACCAGCGGAGCTGATACTCTCCATCCGACTGGACAGGACCTAGTCCAGGAGGAAGCTATTACCACTGTTTGTAGACCACCTAGTGGGCTCCTGAATAAGTTGTGTCAAGGAGAGGCCTGCAAGCAGAGGTTCATACAGCTTAGAATTTCCTCCATACCAGTTTAAATTCAGATCTCCCAAGATCATTAGCTCATTATCCCCAGTCTTAGGACCAATAGTATCAAGAAGTTAGGATAACCCAGGCAGGCCTCCCTTGGGGGATTGTATGCACAAATGATGTGCACCTTATTAGGATTCCCAAATAATAGGAGAGAGTGAAGCAGCTCACATGAAGACAGGGAAGACTGTTGATGAGACACCACAGACACGTTAAGGTGGCTCTTGTAGTAAATCAGGATATCACCCCCTTGCTTTGCTCCTGTCCGATTATGTCTGATGAGATCAAAGCCAGGGAGCACACAGGCCGAGTCAGGGGTGGAAGGTTTCAGCCAAGTCTCGGTAATACCAAGGATATCAGCCTGATACTGCATAGCCCAGGCAGAGAGCTCATCCAGATTGGGCAAAAGACTATGAATGTTAAGGTGAGCAATTTTCATCCCCTTGCTTGATCACCAGCCCACAGGAAGTGAAGAGGCCTGATAGGCAGGACCAGGGTTTCGTTCAATGTCCCCAGCCAGGGCTAGGATCACTAGTAAGAGCCAGAGGAGATGCCTTATGGGGGGGAGCCACCACCTGTAGAAGGCCTGTGAGCATGATGCCTGACCACTATGGCAGGATACAGGAGGCACCCGAGGTCAAGGCAACAGATCGGCCAGGAACGCTGCCTACCATGGGCTAATAGATTGGAGAAGGTGAAGTCAAACACCTCATGCTGGACAAACGTATTCCAATGGCCCCCAGAGGAAGAAGAGTAATCAGCACACATTAGGGAGAGGCATAAGGTAGAGATAAGGCCAATAATGAGGGTGGTGCTAAATGGGACGGGCTTAGCACCCTCCCTGGGAAGCTTGAAGCCTCCATGTCAAATGATCTGGCAGTAGTCAATCCCATCTTATATTGTGAACCACCACCAATTACTGGAAGGGTCACAGGTTATGTTAAGGTAAGCCTCACTGGAGACGAGTCAAGTAAGAATAACAAGTGAGCTCAGTGCACTAACAAGCTAGCAAAGACATGTCCTGCCTAAGGTTGTATAAACATTCAGGTTAGGCAGGCAGAAATACCCAGAAATGGCAATCAAATCCCACTCAAAAAATTACAGTCAGCTAGGAATAGTAGAGTTAAAGCATAGACTCAGTCCGGTCCACTCAGAGTAACAAAAGACTAGAAGCAAGCAAGAACTAATTCTGGATACAGATTGCACAGTGCTGAAAACACCAAACTAAGATTAGCAGCAGAGAGCATCTATCCTACTACAGGCAGGGTGAGCTAGCAGATGCTTAATTTAATGATACAAGGAGCACCCCCTAGCAACACATGTCATGCAGTTCTGATTAGGCATACTATTAATCACCCTGGAGTCCCACCCATACCACACCTCGGGGGGGATAAGTAGCTAACAGGGGTACATAAGCAGATGCAAGTTCTGGGCTTGATGAAAGCTAGCAGCAGGGAACAACAGCTCTCAAGTCCTGTGAGAAGTCAAAGTTCAGCAAGCAGCATCAATATGCAGTTAGAACAACCATACCCATTTATTGGACCCACAGGATGCGTAGGAGTGGCTTACAGGTATTTAAGGGGAGGAGGGAATGGGGTGAGTGGGTGGTAAACATTTTGCCACCAGATTCGGCATTGCTTCTGATTCCCTTCTTCTTCTTCTTCTCCTCACAGGACTCCTGCTTTGAGCAGGGGCTCCATCTTCCTCCTAATTGTCAGAGCATGCAGGAGAGGCCCACCAGAGCTTGATTCAGTGAGCCAGCACCTCAACCCCGCATTTCACAACGAAAAGTCCTTAATCAGAGGAAAGGAGGGGACCCACCAGGCAGAGGTCTCCCACACCACCCCTCGCACATGACAAAATTCAGTCTAGAGTAGGAGACCGCTGGGCACTGCTCTCACCTTCATCCCTTAAGAATCAGAACAAGAAAACAAATTAGATGAATATTTTAGATTCCTGAATGCTGGGGATGGGCAAGAAAGCTATAATTTTGTTCTTATTCGGGTTCTAACTCTGATTGTTTTCTGAACGGCTTGATGTACTGTAATTTGCTTAAACCATGCATATTTTTCAGACTGGTCAAGAACCAGGTCAGTGGTTAATCCAGACCAGGTCAAATGACACAATCAGTTTCATGTAATGTTTAACAACAGCAGATGACGCCTCCGTATGGTTTGAAAAAACAGAAAATTTAGATATAGTTAAGCTTACAGTATACTGTATTTCACATTGTTTTTCTCTTCCCCTGATGCTTATTATTGAGGGCATATCTATATAAATATAATCTTTGTCCCTTAGCAGTTCAGTATATCTGCTCCAACTCACCTGGTTGTCACTTGAGGTCATAATTCTTTGCTTGTGACATCACAGCCTTTTCTCAGCAACAGATTGGAATGCCGCAAGCAGAAGAGTATGACTTCAAGTGGAGTGTAAGCAGCAGGAGGAGCTGAACTACAAGGGACATGGAACTTGTTTTTCTAAGAGTGTTCTCAGTAATAATATTGAGAACTGTTGATAATATATGCAATATAAGTAGAGCTGAGTTGATATTTGTTTTTCGTTGTTTTTCCAAGGGGACACTGACTTTTCATTTTATTAATTTGTTTGCAATTTATGAGCAGGAAAGGTGCACTGAGCTGTAACCCTCATTTCCAGGTCCATGGGTGGGGTGGGGGGTGGGGTTATGGACATGCTTTATTGATGGAATAATGTTGCCCTACTGTTACAATATGTAACAAGGGATTGAGGTTGTCTGTAAAACAGGTGCTCAATTTCTTTTCTTCCCTCTGAGCTGCCCACTTGCAGTACTGCCTTTACATATTGGAAAATAAACTCCAATTCAGTCTGTTGAAAACTAACAATTTATTATGCTGAACTGACCCACTGTACTGTGAATAATCATAAGTAGTGTACTGTTAGAAAGGCGCTGTTTCACAAACAATTGGGAGTTCAGTCTTACACAGTTACTGTCTTTACTTTTTTTAATGAAATCTCTGTAGAAAATATATGTGTTGTAAAAATCAAATTATTCTGTCTTTCCATTGTCTTCGATTGCTATTCGGCTGAATAAGATACAGTATACAACAGATATTCAAAGCAATTGAGCATGGCACAACCACAGAAATATGCTGCAGAATGATATTCAACCAGTGTGGCTGTGCAACACAAGTACCCTTGCGTCGTGGCACAAATGTAATGTATGCAGCGCAAGTGCAAGGGGGCGTTCCTATGAATATGCGGCACAATGGCATATTCAACCTGGAACCATGACACAAGTCAGGAGTAAAACAGAGAATGCACCAGGTGGACTTGAGCCAAAAAAAACAGGCTTAAATACAGACACAGCAGATGCGCAACCCTGAGCAATACCTGAATGATGGACGCAGCACCATTTCTCATGGAGGAGGTAATGAGTGGTGTGAGGAGGTGGGAGGAACAGCAACATAGCCGACCAATGGCCCATTGGTGGTATGCCCAACACAGATGGTATCGTGCCCGCCTCATGTTTGAGGACTATAGTGATGTGGAGATCGTGGGCTAGAACCGCCTGAACAGGGCTATTCTGAGGCAGCTCTGTGAGCTGTGCAGTGATGAGCTGCAGGCACCTACCAGATGGAGTCATGCCATGTCTGTGGAGACCAAGGTGACAGCAGTGATGTGCTTGCTTACCATGGGCACCTTTCAGAGACCAACGGGTGCCACCACAGGGATCACACAGTCAGCCACGTCCTGTCTCCTCGCACAGTTCCTCAACACTCTGCTGCCACATGCTTCAGAATTCACAAGATTCCCAAGCACAAAGACAGAGTGTACAGCAAACATGTAGGACTTCCACAAGGTGGCACACTTGCCAGGAGTGATAGGGGCCATAGACTGCACCCCCGTGGTCATATGCACACCACCTGGCCCTGAGGGAGCAGCATACATAAACCGCAAGGGGTATACCTCCATAAACTGCCAGGTGATGTGCACTGCCATGGGACACATCGTCAATGTCTGCACCACACACCCTGGGAGTGCACACGATGCCTACAACTGGCACAGTTGAATACTGTATCAGTGATTCAAGCATGGTGACATCCCCACTGGGCACCAGTTAGGTGAGCAAGGCATGAGGATGGAGGCGGGCGCAGCATGGCTGGGGGGAAGGTGAAGACACAGGTGGGGTGGGGCACAGGGGGTGGTGGGCAGCAGGGTCCAGGGGGTAGAACAAGTACAGCACAGAGATAATCATGCCATCTCCCCACACAGGTGACAGTGCGTACCCGCTATGGCCCAGGCTGCTCACCCCCTACCGGCGACCGTCCTCCCCTGTGGAGGAGAGGTACAATGAGGCACACGCCGCAATGCACAATGTCATCGAGTGTGTCTTTGGCATGCTGAAGATGTGGTTCCATTGCCTAGACAGGTTGGGTGGTGCCTTACAATATAGCCCATCAAAAGCCTGTGGCCTATTCCTGGCCTGCTGCATGCTGCACAACATGGCCATTTACCATGGGATAGCTGTCCAGGTGGATGAGGGCGACAGCAGTGGGGAGGATGGTGAAGACAGGCTGGGGGGGTGTGCAGCCACCCATGGGTAGGTGGGACCCCAGGATGGCTGCAGAGGCACGAAGGTACAGGACCTCCATCACACAAGAGCATTATGCTGACTGAAGTTAAGTGGTACAACACGCTTGCACGGATACCCATCCCACACACAGGGCTGAACGGGCACACAGGGCTGCATGCAGGAACACAGACAAACACAGCATGCATGCTAAATGCAGTACAACACAGACACACACAGAACACAACACAGGTACACACACATGGGCTACTGGACATGGCATGGATCAGACACAGGACACTGGTGCACAGGCACAGCCGGTGCGGAGTTGCTCTCATCACACCCATGCCACATGGCACAGGAGCCTGGCAAGCACACACACAGGGGGTGTGCGTCACATCACACATGCACACCAGCACATGAATGGGGCACTACCACCACCCATGTGTGTACTAGGCTGCGGCAGTGGACAGCAGGGTAAGGTAGCACACACATCAGGCCAACCGTGCGGTACCACGGCTGCCAAGCCCAGGCTGATTAGCAGGTGCGGGCTACACAACAACCAATGGGGCAGTGTCCAACACACTTTGTAAGGGTGGAGGCCTGAGAACATGACCATGTTCTCACTGGGATGTAGAGCCAGCTAAAAATGCCAGCGCTGGGGGTGTCGGGGATGGCCACATCGGAACCTGGCATCCTCCATGCAGGGGTCGCTAGACGCCAGGACTGTGGAGTTGATGATGCACTGTGAGGGGTCCTATGCACACAACCAGTCCCAGTGGCTGCCAGAGATGCAAACCCAGCCACAACGGTACTGGTCATGCAGTCCAGTGCTGTGGTTGTGGCCTCCCGCAGCTGGTGGATCTCATCAATTAGCCACACATGCCCACTGTCCTGATGCTTGGCCAGCAGACGCACCTCTGCCTGGAGTGCACAGACCTCCATGGCAAGCAGTGCCTGGTTCTCCATGGATGCCCACAGCAGCCGGGTGTGCTCTGTCAGCTGGTTGGCATCCGGTACATCCTGGCCCTGACATTGACCAGCTGCATGTGCCACGGCACGCTGTTCAGCGCCCCACTCAGGTGGACACTACACAAGGGACCACACAGGGGGTAATGTGTCAATGGGTGCACCGGCGGTGGCCCCTGGGGCACGCTGCCCGGTGGTGTCTGCATCCTACCGCTGCTGCCCAACCATTTGCTGGTCAGTGCCTAGCGCGGCCAATTCCACAACAGCACCCCCCCAACCAGGCACAGTGGTAGCAAAGCACAACACTGAGCTGATGTGGACAGGGGGTGGCTGCGCAGCCTCAGGCATGGCACTGGGCCCCGACAGAGCCTGTGCCAGTCCCTGGACTGTGGCTGGTGCCACATGCTCTGCACTGTCCAGGATCAGAGTTAAGTTATCATTGGAGTCAGACACGCCACCCAGTTGGGGGCCTACACAGAGCCCAGGCAGGCTGTCACCCAGCAGGAGCTCTGACATGCATCATCCAACTCCAGCCCCAGGGCATCAAACAGCCCCTCACTGTCACAATGTGGCCTGTCCCTGCCATGGATGCCAGTGGATGTTGATGGAACCACCTCCTCCCGCCCCATGTTGGGATCCTCCTCCACCTCCTCCTGGACTGCTCTGTGGAGACATGATGGCTCTGGAAAAGAACACAGAGTCAGCGTTGCTGTACCTTCCATGCAGGTGGTGCCTGCAGCTAGGGGTGAATGCTGCTGTGGCTGCCAGCCATTGGTGCACCATGCATGGCCACATGCAATGCATGCACATGCCATGCAGCACAGCCACAGGCCCACCTGGATGGTAACAGCCATACCCACCTCTCAGGCATGGTGTTGCTGGACTCACCATGCTGTGAGGGGCTGCCACCCATCTGAAAACCACCACCAGGAATGCCCTCAATTGTGGCATGACTGATGGTGGGCGCAACCAGCTCCTCAGTGGATGTCAGTGATGGTGCGGTGGATGGTATGCCACCGGTCCTGTTGCAGGATGCCCTTATGGCCACCGCCTTCTCCTTTATGTGTCTCATGTCTGTGTCCACCTTCTTACGGCACTCCTGCATGCTACACTGGTGTCTGCCATGGGTGTTCACATATGTGGCCACCGTCTCCCACCCAGTGGACCACTCCTGAGATGTCCCTGTGGTGCCACTCAGCAGATTCTCCCTCTCGAGGTAGACCTCGAACAGGGCCTGTTGATCCTGTTTTGAAAAATTAGGCCTGCACTTGTGGGCAGGCCCATGATCCTCCTCTTCCTCATGTTCGGACATTCTGCTACCTGTGGACAGTGACAACACAGCTGGTCAGTGGCTGCATGGCACATGTCAGCAGTCTGTTGCAGTGTTCCCCTTGGCCTGTCTATCCCCAGCTTCCCCTTACCATACAGGCTACAATACCAGTCCTTGCCTGTGCAGTGTCCTGGTGCTTATATAGTGCAACATATGCAAATTAGCCTATTCTAATGCTCCCCATTGCACCGTGCATATGCTCAGTAGGCGATCTGCATATAGTGATTGAATATCACGTCATTGTTCCATGCTCAAACATACTGCACCAGAGCAATTGTGCTGCACAAGTTCCATGCACGCGTGTTATACGGTCCTGCAGTGTGCACATGCACACACCATTGCAGAGTCCTATCACACGACCATCTGCATTGCATGATGTGCACCCAGTACTCATGCAGTGCTGGGTGCCTATTGTGCATGTGCACATGTCATGGCTCACACGCCTATTGCACATATGCCCGTGATGCGCAATACCGCATGCCGTGCATGCCAGGTACCTTCACATCTCCATGTGGGGTCATGCCCTCTGCCCTTGGGGTCCCGACCATGACCCCGGTCGGCTGCCAGACCATGGCGATGTTTGCATGCACAGTGCTGCATGATGGACCCTATAGCGCACTCCAATCATGCATCCATGTGTTGTGAGGCACTGCACAATGGTACCCTATTGCACAATGACCATGTGCAAACACGTGTGAGCTGTGTAGGCCAGGCTGCCACTAACACATGTATGATAGCTGTACCATGGCGCGCAACAGTGCTGCTCATTGTGCATTAAACTGGAGTGAGGTTGAGATAAGCAACCTCGTTGCACTTTTACAGCCCTATGATGCCCAGCTGTTTGAGCAGGTCCCCTTGCAGCATCCATGAAGTGCTGCATGGGAACATGTGGCTATGAGCCTGGAGCAGTGCACAGGGGTGCAGTGGACCATAGAACAGTGCAGGCACAAGTATAGTGACCTGTGATGCAAAGACCCTGATAGACTGTGTCGCCTGCAGGCACATGTTCACCATGGGGCTGTGCCACAGCCAGATAAGTGTGCACATGTGTCTGCTTGCACAGGTCATGACTGTCGTAGGTGTTTGGTTGTGCAGAATATGCCACTGCCAGGGTAGCTGCACAGTCCTGGCGGTCACTGCATGTCCTGCATGGCTGTCACATACAGTGCTGCTGTGCATGTTGCAGCTGTGCAGGCACCAGGGCCACAGGGTGGGCGTCGTCCCACCCTGTGCCATGCGGACTGTGGGGGGGGGGCTGTCTGTGCTTGTCTTTTCAGTCATGTCCAGCTTTCTCGTTGCCTTACATAGGGCCAGAGGATCGCAGGTGGGCCAGGGCAGCCACGGCGCAAGGCACAGGTACTGGAGCAGCAGCTGGGCTGTCACAATGGCGGCGGCAAGGTAGGCATGTTCACATGACAGTACTGTGTATCTGTGGGTCTCTGTTGGCTGTAGAGTTGGACACAGTCACCATGGCCATGTGTGGACACTGCTCTGGTGGCTGTGCTGTCCAGGGGGCATGCCTGTGTTGTGCTGCCTGTGAGTGCACTGTGACAGTGTCCACTGTGCCCCCCAGGGGGTGTGTGCTTGCGGCATCCACCAGGTGTACCCACATGGGTGTCTGTGGTCTGTGTCATGTCCCTTGTCTGTGTGCTGATGCAACCACTGCACAGCCCTGTGTGCTTGTCTGCACCAGTGTGGTGTGCAGTGTGGTTGACTGGTACAGTCCTCTGTGCATGGTCCCTGTGTGGTCTGTCCACTGGTGTGTATCCCCGCTGTCCAGTGCACACTGTCGGTGGTCTGCGGTTCTTTCAGCATGTCGCTCATTGCCTGTTCTGTCCCTTCTCCTAGGTGGTCCCAGGATTCTGACAGGAAGGAGAAATGGCCAAGTTGTCCGTGCATTGGGGAGCATCCTGGTGCAGCAGCATCGCCTGGTGGGACTGGCGTTGCGGCTACTGTGAGACACAACTGCCATAAGGATGGAGGTCCACCAGCTGGTGATGGAAGGACGTACCCAGCATTAGCCACAGTGCCCTGTACATAGCCCCTATTTGTTCTGCCCTCCCCTGTTGCCCTGCCCATCCCCACATACCATCATATAGCCCCTGGACCCTATCCCCCACATCCTGTGTCCTCCCCTGTACCTGGTTATCTGTTATGTAGAATTGCCATGTTGGCCCACACTTCTGTTGTTTGTATTAAAGCCTTTATATTGCTACATCACTGTGTCTGTGTTTACATTGCAGCTGGTGTGTGGAGCCATGCTGCAGGTGTCTGTTGTGCTGTGCTTGGCCATGGATCAGACATGGGTCACCACATGCCATTTCCCTGGTGTCCAGCCACCGTCCCCTTGGGCCACTGCACATGTGTGCATCGGGCATGTGCCCAGTGTGTCTGTCCTGTGCATGGCCCTGTGTCATGTGTCTTGCAGTGGCCTGTGTCTTCACATGCACCTTGTGCCCTTGTCAGCTGGCCCTTCTGTTCATCTGTCATGCTACCCAGCTCTGGTGTGTCCCATGGTAAAGTGCTGTGCCACTCCCCACTCCGGGTGGTGGATCTTGTACCCCTGGGTGGCATGTGCCTCCCTCGCCCATGGTCCACGGCCCTTTGTGTTTATGTGTTCATCTGGCACCGTGGGTATCTCATGCATGATTGAGCTGTTGGCATACCACTGGTGCTGTTGTGTTGGCCTTGTGCTTGTGGCATGGTCGGTGAGCTGGGGGTCCTGTGTGTGCACCATCCTATGGTGCCTTGTGTTGCCTCAGGGACTGTGCATCACTGTACCGTGCTGTGCCCTGCTGGTGGGGTACTGTGGCCCTATGCCCTGTGCCTCATTTGCCTATGTGTCCCTGTGACCTGTTGTCCTTGCTCAGCCCACTGAGTTTTGTGTTCTGGCCTGCTCCTGTGCATTCATGGTTGCACCAGTGCATCTGTGGTTGTGCCGTGGTGCATCTTTGCCATATTCAGCCTGGTTGCACCAGCGTATTTCGGTAGCTCATCTTCTGAATATGGTGTCCAGTCCACCATGGCACATCTGCATTGCGCTGCACCATACTTTGCGCATTACTTGGATGCATGTCTGAATAGCTGGCCCAATAGGTTGACTCTGTACTGTATTGTCACATTCTGTTTGACCTACATTTCAGCACATAATATCAGCTTCCTACTAGGTCTTACTTGGTAGTTATAGGTAGACGAAGGTGCTAGGCTCATCACGACTGCCTCCCACACCATGTGGGGGTATTATCCATCTGTAGTTAACATGTATTTGTCCAATTTACATTTGAATTTACTGAAGTCTGGAAAGACGACCAAGTTCTGCAATAGTCTATTCCAGAGTTTGCAAGCACATGTAGTAAAATAACTATCCCTTTTATTGGTTACTGCTTGATGGATGTGACTCCTTGTTATCTACTGAACATTTGCCTTGTTTCCCGATCTTGTTTTGTGTTCTTACCTAACTCTGGTGGTTCACAAACAGGATGACATTATGATGCAAATCATTAGTCTTGCTTCATACTCCATGTGCCATAATACCTATGTCTGACATTTAAAATTTCCTCCTTTTTTTTTTTAGTTTCTTGCTGGGGTTGGGGGGTCAGTTTCCTTGTATGTGCAGCATGAAACTGCATGTAAACTTGATACGTGTGAGGGTGTCAGAGAGACTGTTATATTTAGCAGACAACCTTTGCTATGCTGCTATCGACTTATGCACCCTTCCCAGAACACCAATAGCATAGTATATGGAGTTTATGTATTTATTTGCTTTTGTTTACCAGGTAAGCACACTAGACAGCCAAGTGCCTATTTTGAGGTGCAAACTGTGACCTAGCATCATTCTCTCTATTCCACCCTGCACTGGCATCTGAACCCCCACCCCTCCAGTTTAGGAAGAGCTAGCGTCTAATGTATAGTCATACCCAAATCCAGCTACATGTGGCAGGTGTGCTCACTCCACATCCATACCTGATACAGTGGTACATACCAATGCAGAACCCATTCCTACTCCTGCGTAAGCCCACATCAGGACAGAACAAATGGTGCTCCCTCTGAAGACTCTACTCACATAAATTGACAGATTTACCTCCCCTCAGAGATCCAGATTACTTACCACTCACACCATCAATGAATGCATTCTGATGGCCGCAGTTAGACCTGAGAATGGTTACCAGACGATGCCACAGCTGTAAGTTCTGTCTACCATATCCAGCTACTTCCCTCTCATCAGGCATCTTCCTTCTGTGCCTCCACCTTGGTGGCTACACCTGGCCCTCCCACCTCCCACCCCTCCCCAGTAAAATTCATCACTTGGAACCATTCTTTTTTTTGGAACCAGTTGTACATATTAGGTTCACAACTATGACTTCCCTCCATGAGGTCTCGCAATGTGAATGCATATACAGAAGATCAAACACCCCCCCCACCCCCAAAATGTGATGCTGCAGTTCAAATTCCCGCCACATAATAGTAATGTAGGGATTATTTATTCTGGGCGTGTCTTTCTGATTTCAACTAGAGCTTCTTGGATTGGATTTTGATGTGTGTGTGTGGGGATAGCCTGCAGCACAATATATGTGAATGGGAGCCAGCCAACCTAATTTTGACTCATAGACAAGAACACCCGATAGGGTTTACTTAAAGTTTGTTCATGGAATATTGCAGGTGTGTTCATGAAACAAAGTGATAATGAATGTCTTGAATTTAATAACTTGTGCCAAATTCCCCTCTTGCAAGGTCTCTGCTTGCAGAGAAAACTTCACCTATCATCAGAGAAGTGTAACTGTTTAAAACTGAAAATTTATATCTCCAGATCACAAGTTATGGTCATTGGTAAACATAACAAAAAGGCCTATTGGTTCATAAATATAAATAAATTTAAAAATGTAAAGTATCATGACTACTTGAGGATTTTTTTGCATAAAGCCTTAAATGGGCAGAATACCTCAAAATGGTTCTAGGGAAAACAAGGACCATAACTGGGCATTGAACAGATTAGATTCACAATATGGAGCAAAACTGGTGAATGGTATGATTCATGCTCCAGATTCAAAACTAAATCCATCAGTTCTGCATGAGGCAGAACTCTGGAGTACAACCGAGATTGATAATTTAGAAAAAAAGAGTAAATCAAGCATATAAAATAATTCTACAAGTACCAATATGAAAGAAGTAATTCCCTGGTGGCTAGCGATCCCTCCCCCCCCCATGCGATCACCGTCCCATGTGTAAGAAATAATTCCCTGGTAGCTAGCGGTCTCCTGTCCCCTCATCTGATCACCCACCCGATGTGTAAAAATGACCAGACATGGAAGCAAATTTTCTGTACCTCTATTAATAGCTTTACTGTGGCTGTGCAGCAGATCTCCCATACCCTAAACCTTTATATTCTTTAAAGCAGCAGTACTATCGAATCAAGAAGTGATCTATCATAATTCTGCTTTTTGGCTGTAAGCATGCGGCCAAAGCTCCAGTTTCCATAACTGTAAATGTTTTTTTTCAGTCATCTTTAGTTTTTTAGATATTTGCAATTTATTTGAATTGTTTTAGTGCTACAACAAATATGGCGCCTGACTAATTTTCAGCTGCGCCTTTTTCGACAGGTCACATCACATCTTTTGCCAACAGCAGAGGGACCCTCTGCTGACCATTCCCGATGTCCCTGTAAGTCATACATATGTGCAGTTGGCAGCATAGGGGTTCCAGTGCAACATACTTAGTGGCAGAAAAGTAAACAAATGCAGAGAATAACTGAAAAAATTACTCGGTGATAGTACAATGCCGGCGAGAAAGAGTACCAGGTATATGATTAGCAGGGCACAGGGAATAAACTGTCAAAAAAGCGCAAATTTTTTTTTCGTAGTACTGCTGCTTTAACCTCTTACATTTCATGTTATTGGTGAAGGCTCATGTGGACTGCCAACCAACACTTTTACCATACTGATTGTTCAATTTTCAACTTTCTATGCTTTTTGCCTACTGTATGTCAGGTCCCAGTTTTCATAGGATCCTATCTCTTTACTTTCTCTGGAAAATAATGGCTGGGCAATTTTCAAGTGAAAAACTGCTTTTGCAGTGCCCAATTTATTCAATATCCTGACCACAAATGTAAACACATTTATTATAACCCTAATAGGTTACTGTGTGGCATAACCCCCATACTTTTAACCTTTCCTCCCTCTTTCCCCAAGTCACACCTAGAAATGAGCCTCTGCTCAGTGTGCCTCTCTTGGTTACCACACTTTAAATAAATAATTAAATAAATAGCCAAGGAAACATAATGGCAACCCTCAAGTATAAAGCTTCCAAGGAATCAATTGGGTTCCACCATCTCCCTGTAAAGGTGACAGACAAAAAGAATTACTGAAAAAAGAGAGTAGATCAATGGATTTTCAAGTTAAATGCATTGCCACCATTAAGGCTAAATGAGGAATTAGACCTAACAGAACTCTGTTTCTTTATTAAATATGACAGTGAGAACAGTATAATAGTTTTCCTTACTCCTTTTTTTTGCTCTGTGATTAGATGGTCTGGTTATGACATGATTCTTCTTATCAAATTCTGAACTAAATTTAAATTAATTTCCTCCCCTTAATAACTATGGATAGGAGGGGAGAAGCAGAATAAAAACAGAAAACTGTCCAGTGTTGAAAAGAAATGCCCTCTCCAATTCATAAGCATTGGGTGGTTGAATGAATGAATGACAGTTTTGCTTATAGTAAAATCTGATTGGCTGGGCCTTTGCCATTCAGGTTTTACAATAGGCAAAATATCATTCATTCATTCATTCATTCTGAAAAGCAAGACACTGCAGGAAAGCTAAGATTTTCTTCCCTTCCCGATGAGTTACTGTATCACATGTTGCTAGTTACTGTGAGGAAACTCAACACACAGCAGCTGGAGCTTGGCTCCAGTGAAACATTTGTCACAGCACCAAACTCATTTACTATTACAATTACATACTGTAACTAGAATACCACTTAATAAAACAAACTCTGGTCAGAGCCAACATGGCAGCACAACGCCATTCACACCACTCATGGAGAACATGGGGCTCATGTGGGAAAGTTGGAAACTTAGAAACATAGAAAACTGATGGCAGATAAGACCCAATAGCCCCATCTAGTCTTCCCTTTTTCCTTACCTGTAACAGCGGCTGGTGACCCTGTTTGGACATCAGCTTAGCCTCTCCTTCCCACTTCTAGGGTTCCTTTATGTCTGTCCCAAGCATGCTTGAATCCCTCTACTATGCTTGCTCCCACCACCTCTTGGGGCAGGCCATTCCATGTATCCAACACCCTGTCAGTGAAGAAGAATAACTTCCTCATATTTCCTTTATCCTTCCCCCCCTCCAGTCTTATATTGTGCCCCCTTGTTATTGTACTCATTCTATACTGAAATATGTCACCCACTTGCACCTTATTTATACCTTTAAGATACTTGAAGGTCTCTATTATATCTTCACTTTGTCTTCGCTCCTTCAGTGAATACATATTGAGGTCCCTCAATGTCTCCTCATATGTCTTGTGGTGCAAACCCTGTACCATCTTAGTTGCCCTTCCCTGAGCCACCTCCACCCTGTCTACACCTTTACAAAGATGTGGCTGCAGAACTGAACTAGGTATTCCAGGTGAGACCTCACTAGCATTCTGTACAATGGTATCACCACCTCCTTTCTTCTGCTCATGATACCACTCAGTGCACCCCAGCGTGCCACTGATTCTCCCTATAGCCTTTGTGCATTATTTGGCCACTGTTAGGTCATCCAAGATTATAATCCCCAAGTATCTTTCTTCCCTAGTGACTGCCAGCAATTTCTCCCCCATCATGTAGCTCTCTGCAGGGTTTCTGCACTCCAAGTGCATGACTTTGCACTTCTTCACATTGAATCTCAGTAGTCACACTTTGGACCATTTTTCCAGCTTTTCTAGGCACCTCCTCATTTTCTCCACCCCATCTGGAGTGTCTACTCTATTGCAAATCTTGGTGTCATACGTTAAGAGCCCTTTCCTTCTAGCCCTCCTGCAATGTCACTAATAAAGATACTGAAAAGGACTAGCCCCAGGACTACTCACTGAGATACCCCACTGGTCAAGTCCCTTTCCTTGGACTGGATATCATTAATCACCACTCTCTGCTTTCTATCCCCCAGCCAGTTCCTAACCCAGTTCCTGTGATGAAGTTCTCCTTGAAGATGGAGCTCACAGCAGAGAAGTGTGCCATGTCCAAGATGTCCACTGGAGTTTGTGTATCTGCACTGACTCAAGAGATCCATGGCAATCAGAATCATGAGGTGGCATAATACACTGTTTGTGAATAAAATTGTTCACCTTGTATTTTTATAGTGTATAGTATTTTTTTTATTCATTTGTTAACTGGGTTGGTGCACTGGTCCAAAGACCTTTTTCAGGCAAGGCCTGGACCAGAGACTGGCACAATCAATGGTAAAATACCGTGAACAGTAGCGGTGAATCATACATAACCAAGTATAGAATCCAGTACAGTCAGGCAACATACAGAGGTGGGCAAATAATAATACTAGCACACAGTGCGAGATACAACAAACAAGGTGGGCATTATACATGATAAATACATAAATACAGGCAAGGTATCAATGTCCTGTAACAAAAGGTCATGTTACAGTTATGTGAAATGTGCAGTGTTACAGTTATGTGATATGTGCACACAGCCGTTCTTTGGCTTTCAGAATGAAACTGTCGTATGCAGTCTCTAGAAGTTCCATAATGCTGTTGTACCACAGAAGGGTACAATCACATTCAATGACCTTTGAAGTGCGGTACAACAACATTTTGAAAGGGATGGAATTCTATGCAGAGCAATTCTCTGTTATACAATGTATATCAGTTCTTGGTAGATAAGGATATAGTTCCCCACCTAGACAGTCTGTTTCCGCTACCTACTGTGATGCATCAGACCCTACTTATTTGCCCGGCTTTATCATCATTTCCACTGCATCAATGTTCCATTATGCATATCTTATGGATTTGTGAATGCCAGTGTCATTTCTGACCCTACCACCTTTGCTTTGCGGATGTTCAGCACGTACACCGCCTTATTAGAGAAGAAGGACTTTCACACATTTTGCCTAGGTCTGCCCTCCCCCAGCTTCATATCATTACCCCTTGATCTTGGACACCTTTTAATCTGATTATGCTTCCCTCTTAAACCTTATTTATACCTGTAAGGTATTTGAAAGTCCCTATCTTTTCATATCATACTGTTATCGTATCCATAGTTACCCCTAGAGTGTATATAAATGAGTCACTTTAGTCTCTGGTCATAATTATTTTATAATATCTAGTCAGCAATTTTTTACATAGGCTGACCTAGTTATAATTAGCTGTTATAACCCACGTGTTATAATGGTGAGTATGTGCTGAGTCACTCAAAAAATATCCACTCTCTGATTGGCTGTTGCTCTACTACTGGGTGGGTTAAACAGTGTCAGAAACATGGTGGCTCCTTATCCCACATATCAAGGAGCTGCCAGATGGAGAGTCATCATCAGTTTCTTTTTTTTTAACCAACTAAACATCTACAAACAAAAAAAAAATCTATCTGGTTGATCCTGTCATTCGGAACCCGCAGTGGACAGCAACTACCAGTGGGAACCGGGAACTGCTCAGAGGCTGAAGTGCCTGAGATATGCCCCATTGCGACTACAATTCAAAAGCCCAGCTCTGCAAGTCTGCAAGTGAAAAAATAAATGGCAGATTAAATATGCGTACGTGGAAACCACCTTCCCTGGATCTCTCCAGAACTCATTGCCTGCCAAAGGGCATGTGATGCTGCCTGGAAGCTCTATAAAAGTACTATGCTTCTTAAAGACTATGAGACCTTCTGCGTCCTCAAAAACAAATGCACAAAAGCCACTCGGTTGGCCAAACTGAGTACTTCAGCTATACCTTTAACTCTAACATAAGCAACCCATCCAAATTCTGGAAGGTAATTCACTCTCTTTTCTCCCTCAGGCTCTCCCCCTCCCTCCCCTCCTCCAACTAAATAATACTGTCATCTGACCACCTTAGCATCACCACAGCTTTCAATTCACACTTCACCTTTTGTGCCACTGCCCTGCTTGGCTCCCTCCGACCATAAACAATTCATCCTCTGCATCTACTAGGAGTCCAACAGCCCCACCACTCAGTTTTTCTTTCTCCAAAATCCTGACAACTGATATGCTGATGGCTCTGGAGACCCTCAACCTGTGCAAAAATAATTCCCTGATGGGTTGGACCTGAAGCTACTAAACCTGTTTGCCTCAGCCATTGCTTCCCCGTTGACTGCCCTTCTTAATCTCTCATTTCAATTGGTGGAAATTCCCCTGGATTGGAAACATGCAATCGTCCTCCCCCCTCCCAAAGGGTGGTGACTCCTCCCCCAAAAACTACCACCCTATATCTCTCCTCCTGACACTAGCCAAACTACAAGAACAACTAGTCCTACACCAACTATCCTCGTATCTCTCTGACACTAATTTCTTCACCCAGTACCAATCTGGGTTCCATAAACATCACTCCACTACCACCTCTCTACTCCGAATCACAGATGCAATCCTGACAGGCATGGACTGCGGTCACATCACCACTGCCATTTTTATTGATCTCACCAAAGCTTTTGACACCGTATCCCACTCTCTCCTGCTCTGCTCCCTCTCATCAGCGGGGCTGTCTGAACACGCCACTAAATGGTTCAGCGCCTACCTTAATGACCACTCACAATCTGTAAAGATATCCAACTACATCACCCCTCCTCTACCCATATGTTCTGGTGTCCCTCAAGGGTACATACTAGGTTTGATTCTCTTCTCCATCTTTCTAAACGACCTGCCATCCATCTGTACCTCATCTTCTATACATATGTATGATGATGATATAGTTCTTTTCTCTTCAGGGTCCTCACCAGGGGATGTCACCTCCAGGCTCCAAAGCGATTTCAATAACGTCCAGATGTGGTTTCAATCTCACCAACTCTTCCTTAGCACCAATAAAACTGTCCATGACATTTGGTACATGCCAGAAACTGTCAAAACTCTAATCCCCTCCCCTTCACTACCCTCGACGGGGCAACCATAATTGCCACTGAGTCGTTCAAGTATTTGGGCATTTGGTTGGATCAACATCTCACTTTCTCTGCCCACATTGATGCCATTATAAAAAAGCTTTGCCCCAAACTCAGCGCCTCATACAGAAACCACTCCTGCCTGCTGCCCCGGGCAAGACGTAAATTGATCAAAAAAATGATCCTCCCTATTTTTGACTATGGCAATATCATCTATTGTTCTGCTCCTGCCACCTCCTTAGCTAATTTGGATACCCTCTTCAACTCCTTCTGTCGGTTTGCTCTAGATGCACCTCCCTTTACCCACAACTGTCACTTGTACCGAGCCTTAGCCTTCCCTTCCCTGACAAACAGGCGACTGCATCACTGCATAAATTTCATCTCTAAGTACTGGCTTGGTACTCTCCCTCTACTTAAGTTCCTAATCTCCCCACCCACCCCATCTTGACTTTTAAGATCCCATAACCACAGAACTCTCTCTGCTCCATGGAGATCCACCTCTAGTAGACAGGCTACCCCCTTCTACCGCCTCCCTCAACTGTGGAATTCTCTTCCTACTCAAATCCGATCCTCTTCCTCGCCTGGCTCATTAAATCAAGCTCTACACAACTTCCTCTGTGTAAATTGCACTTGCTCATAGTCCGCCCCCCCCTTTTCCTGTCTCACACACTGCCTGATGCTCTTTTTGCCAAACCCAACAAATCTATGCACTTATAGTCTCGGAGCCAATCCTGGCTCCTATTTTGCATGCTTGCTTCATTTGGTCTCTCTCTCTCTCTCTCTCTCTCTCTCTAGATCTGCTCTCCAAGCCCTAGGCTCAGACATGCTTCTCTACCACCTTGTTATCTCACCAACACTTGTCTGCTCTGTGCTACTTTAAGCCTGAAGTGGGCTAGTATATTGGTGCCTCTTGTTGTTATGTTACTGGTAAGTCTGCCACTCCATGTGGGTATAGCTACTGGATTTTAACTTATGCCACCCTGAAATTACTTGTTCTGCTTGCTATGTTTTGATCACTCATACCCTATGTTCTCTATGCTATTGTGTAATTTATGTGTGCTTATTGTTACTATGTAACTCCCATCACACTTCCCCCAGGTCATACCGGGAGACGAGCAACTTGTTTTTCAGTGTACCTTACCCGGTAATATGAAACTTTTCAATAAATAAATAAATAAATCAAAAGAAAAGCTTTACAAGAAAAAAAAAGGCAAAGGAGAATAATCTAGACTGTGTGTGTGTGTGTGTGTGTGTGTGTGTGTGTGTGTGACTGACACATGAGTGAGACACAGCAATACCAAATGCACTTTGACAAAAAAATTACTGATCAGCAATTATAAACAACAAAAGATGGGGAAGTTTCATACTCAAATGCAATGGTTGCTCTCGGTGTGGGATGCTTTAATAACCCCTTCAGGCTTCGCCCTCAGGGTTTATGTAGCAACCCACACCTCAGACGACCATTAAATTCTCATAACGCACACTTCCCCATCCATTATTCAATATGTTACAGTCACTGCACCATTTTTTAATCATAAAAGATTTTATAATGATTTTTCAACAATGGAACATACATGAAGCAGAGATGACTTGGCATCAAATGCAGTAGGTAAGAGTTGCATACTTAACTTTTGCTTATAGGATACACTGTTTGCAAATATAGGCATGCACTGAAGGAATTTAACACTAAGTAGAACTCTACATTGGGATGATTAGTCCCTTTCTATATTAACCATAATAAGTAAGTAAGAAAATCAACCATTTCACGGTAAACCATACCCTCTAGCCATGAGTCAATAAAGGAGTATGCAGCCTGGGTATACATTAGCCTGGAAGCGGTGTGGGCTCATCTTGTTGAACCTTTACAGAAAGGAACTGAGCAAAATCCTGAATATTACCAGCCATTGCTGACCTGTCTGGTGTGTGTGTGTGTGTGGGGGGGGGCTGATCCTGTATTATTAAGAGTGCCCCTTTCTAAGACATTTCATCTTATAAGCACTGAAGTGAACCAGTTTGGCTGGAAGCTTAATGTGGAGTAAGAGTGTTGTCTGGGTCAGAAAGGTGGGTTGCCAGGTGGTGGGGTGGGATGGGGGAAGAGATAGGTGTGATCTGGGATAAAGGTGTTATTTCTTGTTGTAAACCTGTGTGTGATTGGCGGTGGTGTATGTCAACCATTTGAAATGTGCTAACTAAGCCACTGTCGTATGCCATGTAAGAAGAAGGGGGAGGTAGATTCTGGCACCACCTTATCAGGATAGCCCTTTTGGCTTCAAGTAGCACCACAACGAGCCATGTTTTGGATTGGTTGGAACAGTTTGACACCTTTGAGGTATTGCCCAAGAGGCTAAGGGTTGGGGCAGCAGAGCCTTTTGTTTGCAGGATCTTGGAGCAGTACAAAATTACTCCTTTTCAGAAGGGCACCAGTATGGGACACTGCCATAGTATGTGCAGTAGACTGGCATGTGGGGCCTGCCACCTCCAACATGTGGAATGGGAGATGAGTCCCATCTTTTGGAGTGTGTCCGAGGTATGGTGCCATCCCAGCAGTACCTTAAGGCATATAAGCTGGCTCCTAGAGTCCCTGTAGACCAGACAGGCATCCTTGAGGTATTGCCACCCTTTGGTGTCTGTTATCTTTATTTAGGTCCTGCTCCCATTACACCTTACACTTAATTGTGGTATCAGGTAGAGAGTCGCTAAGCATACCATACATCTTGCCTGCAGTGTCCTTTACTTTGCCTTGTTTATGCATGGTGGTCAGCTATTTCCACCCTTCTCCGATAGGTGCTGTGGCTCTGAGGGTCTTGGATGCATTCCTGATCTGGAGAAATTTCCATAAATCTGTTTTGGGTAGCAGACTCTGTGCCTGCCTTTGCGGGAAGGACATCATGGCTTCAGAGTCCCGTGCATAAAGATCTGTTGTACAGATGCCTGTCTGTTGCCAAGAGCGCCAATTGATGGTTTGTCTGCCCCACTAGCACATCTAGGTTGAACCATAAGGGGCTGTACTGTGTAAGTGGTGCCCATAAGGGGGCTGGACATTGAGTGAGATGTTTGCACCTGTGCCAGACTACTCTTGTCACTAAGATAACAGGAGGAAGGTGGCACTTTTGGTGTCTCCCTTTGCTCAGTAGGTTCCCCAGCCATTTGCATTCTCATAGGTCCATTTCCAGATTCACCCATACAGGGGTATTTGTGCAGCCCTATATGCTAGTAAATATCCATGCAGCCTGGGTAGATCCATTCCCCCAGACCACTGCACCCATAAGCTAGTTTTTCCAAATCTTGGGGCTTTGTCTTACCAGATGAACCCTGCTGTCACCTTGTTAATTTTCAGAAGTGTGTTTGGTTGTGTAGGGATTGGTAGGTTGCACATGAGGTATGCTGTCTTAGGCAGCATGAACATGTGTACAACATCAACCCTGTCTTTCAAGGATAGGTGTAGCTTAATCCAGCTTATAAAATGGGCAAAAAATATAAAGCCACTGATTGGCTATTTCACCCTCTTAGCCATGTCCTTAATCCCTGATATTTTACCCAACCGGTACTAACGCCTGCCAGTCTGCCCCTTCACAATAGCGAATCATTGAGCTGTGCCAAGCCAAAGGAAAAAGACAGCCTGGCACAGCTGAGTGAGCGGCAGCGGGAAATCAGTAGTCTGAAGTGACAGGAAACATAGCCGGCAACATCCAGTAGATGAGCATAGCATAACAGATAAAACTAGCCGGCACTACTCTAAATCATCTGAAACTACAGTAGTTTCACAACACAACACATTTAAAATAACCACACACTACTCCGCCCTGTCCACAAAATGAACGAGCCCCAAAACTCAAATACCTTTCAACTGTACCTCTCTCTCCCGCTGCTGTGCAGTTCGCTGATGTGAGGTAACAGAGAACATTACAGGTACCTTTGACTCTACATTGCTCATCATCTCCACTCTCCTAACTCCACCCTTGCCATATCTCTGTCCAACAGCCCATAAAAATACAAAATTCCCAAGCTCTAATGGCACCACAGAAAAGAAACCCTCGCACTTTGAAATATCGAACTGAAAAATTCTCTCTATGGCAGCCATCAAGGGACATGCTCGCTCACACTTAACCTGTACCCGAGAAAAAAAAAAGATTAAATAAATGAAAGTAAAATAACGAAAACAAATTAAACAAGTGCTGTGGGAAAATACCAGAGAAAGTAGGACAGACAGACACCACAACAGAAATTGCTTTTTAGGGCACCCGCTAAGGCACATGGTGGATCACAGTCAAGGTATCAGATAATTACAATGGGGGGGGGGTAAGATTAAAAAACAACAATGTGTTTCTCTTATGCCAGATACAGACTTCAGTCAACAGAAACACCAATGCCCATGAATTTAAAATCATTTACTTTTTGTTCTTGGCCGCGTGCGCGCAGGGTGGGGGGCAGCATGAATTTACTAAGTACTGTGGGTCCATTAGATTACATTACATGGAGGGACTACTTTATCACTCTTACTAAAAAAAAACATTTCTTATATTTTTTCAGTTTCAACACTTTTTTTCTTTTCTTTTAAATTCAGCCTGTGGTTGTGAGCCCATTTTATAAGCGCAATAACACACTCCGAGGTGTGGTTTATCGCCTGATAAGAGCACGCCCAGTGGCATAAGGCACTCGGCGCAAGCGCCTCGTGCCTTAGTACACCCCTGGGCGTGCTCTTATCAGGCGATAAACCACACCTCGTCGTATGTTATTGCTTGCTTAGTGCTTCCGCTCTGATGGAGGCTGTGATGGGTGTATAGTCTGCCTCAACCAAGTTCCTCCATAGTGTGGTGATGTTTATCCCCAAGTATGTAAAACCTTGGTGTGCCCATACCACTAGAGTGCCCTGTAGGCATTCCCTCTTGCAGGGCAAGTTTAGTGGTGACAGCATGCCACTACACTATTTTAGTTGACCTCCGCTAGACTGCCTGTAACCTGTGCATGTCCATTCAGAGATATGTTTTCCAGAACTAGACACACTACACTAGTTGAGGATTCATCAATTACTTAATTTTACAGTGGTATAAACACCTCATACATCTTACTGGTGATACCTGTGCACAGTAACATCTCACTGTCACTCCAATCTGCTTTGTCACACTGCTTGGCTTCTTTTAGGTCATCAGAAATGACAGTCCCCAGTTTTCTTTCCTGTTTTGTGCTCACCATTGCAGTACCCCCTTCATGTACTCCCTCCTTGTTTTCTATGCACCAAGTACTTGATTTCTCATTTATTCACAATTAATGTAAGGTGTATTGTAGAGTGTTGTTCTGTGTAGAATTCCATGCATTTTAATATGTTGTACCACAGTTCAAAGGTCATGAAATCTGATTGCACCCTTTTGTGTTACAACATCATTCTGAAAGCTAAAGAGACTGCACACTTCAATTTCATTCTGAAAGCAACATAACTGCCACATGCACATCTACTCAGTACTGCATACGTTAAATAAAATACAGGATGTGCAACTTTATTCACAATCAGTGTGTTCTGTAAATTCGGGGTTCTGATTCCAACTGACATCTCAAGCTTCACTTTCAAGGTTAGAAGGAATCAGATCCCATCTATGGCAGAACACACTGATTGTGCAGAGTTGCCCATCCATTATTCTCTATTTAATGACACACACTGGACCATGCCTCACACTTAAGTAGTTCTGTCTTCACTGTTCCATTCAGTTTTCCACCCCTCCACCTCGGCAGTGTCTACCCTGTGGTAGATCTTTGCCTCAACCATAAAAAAGGCATATCTTACCTTCTAATCCCTCTTTATTATCACCAGAGATGTCAAGAGTACAGGCCAAAGTACTGATCCCTGTGGCGCACCATTGGTCACTCCCCGAACATCAGGTGAATGCCATTTCCAACCACCCACTGATGCCAACTCCCCAACAAATTCTCTGCCCAGTTTTACATTTTAGTACACACTTCCAGGCTGTCCAGCTTTTTTACTATTCTGCTATGTGGAAAGGTATTGCAGGCCTTACTGAAATTCAGGTGAGCCACATCTACCACTCCACCCTGATTAATATCCCTCATCACCCCCTCAAAGAAAACTAATAGATTACTTTGATATCAGCTCCCTTGACCCACCAAGTGAATCCATGCAGCCACAGATACTGTATGCCACATGATTCAAAATATTCCACAGTCCTTTCCTTCAACAGTGTCTCCATTACTTTCACTTCCACCAAATTCAGGTTGATGGCCTGTAGTTGTCAGCTTACTGCCTGCTGCCAGCCTCCTCCCTGCTTCCACCTTTGTACAAAAGATCCCTTGATGAGGGTACAGCTCTGCAATAGTGCTCGATAACTTGTTACCTGATGTTGCAAGAATTACGTAGGGAGATAGTGATGCAGAGCATTGCAAATGTGATGAAGAATGCACTGGAATATAGGGTTCCTGACAATGGGCCACTTTTGTCACATTCACTTGGCACAGTAACCTAGAAGAGAATTCCTGGCTTTGAATATTTAGATCATTTTATGCTCTAATACAGTACCTCACAACAACATCTAATTAGTATTCCTGTACATACTGATTTAATGTGGAAACATTTTTTCCTGACTTGTTATAGATTGCAGTATGATATTGTTAGACCCCCCCAACAAAGTCTGACCAAATGTCCAAGCAGTGTACCACACATTCAATAAAAAAATACTTTCTATCACCACCCATTAAGTTGCACACTTTTAGCATAATTGTAAGTCCTCTTTTGGTTGCATGTCTACATACACACACACACACATATGCAAGCATGCATGCATGCACACACACACATACACACACACACACACATGCACCAGACACATACACACGGTGTCTCTCAGTCCTAACACAGTGCATGTATGAAACTAATGTTTAGCCTGGTGTTTCACTTTCCTATTTGTAGCTAGCAGCAGATGTTCTGAAGGAGAAGACTCCAGTGTATTTATGAACTGGATATTTCTGACATATTTTTCATACATTACATAAGTTAATTCAAGAATGTCAATAAGAGATCAGTTATTTTTCTGTTGTAACACATAGCAAGATTCTGAGGCACTAACATAAGCTTGCTTCTAACTGTTCAAGTCAATCTCATTGTATATGCAAATGAGGCTCTTGTACAACCCCCTCATTCTTGGATATCTCTTTTTACTCGGAAGCTCTAACAGCATAAGGTTTTCAGTGTTCTCTTGTCTATAACGTTTTCAGTGCTTCCCATTTGTATTTTATGTTGCTTCAAAGGCTTAAAATAGTCCTGTCACACCACTCACACTGTGTAGTACTAATAGCCTTTATTTGTGCAAAGTGTATTTTTTACATTTTAAATGCTCTCAAATCGCAATTGCTGACCGGAAATACCATGCCAGCAAATGACTACTGTATGACATGGGAGAACTGAAGTAAGCAACCCCCACACATTCCTTTGTAAATTAACCCATTTGCCACTGACTTTGGATACACTCTTGAAGGACTTGACAGAGCAGCACAGAAGGGAACATGCACCACACACACACAGGAAGCATAACCAATTGTAAACAAAGCAGAGCACAGGTCTGGGGGAACAACATGGCAGGCCTACAAATGTAAACAAAAACAAAGAAGAAACAGGAATCAAATGCTGCACTGCACAACATAATTTTAAATAGCTGTATGCTCAACAGATCAGAAGAAAGACAACTATGTGGCAATATCTTTTTTATGTAGTACTGCTGCTTTAAGAAGCAGAGATTTGTGCCTCAGCACCAATCAAAACACCAAGTGTGGGACAACTACCTCACATTCCTGTACCACACTGATTTTTCTCTCCTACATCATGGCAATATGTCAGCATAGCTCCACCCATGCTGCATTAAAAATAGTTGTACTTTAAATATGCAGAGAGGGTGGGATTTGCACCTATAACCTATTGTAAATAGTACCTGAAATTTACAACAACAGAATAAAACCTGAATAAAAATACAATAAAAAAAACAGACATTAGTAAAAAAAAAAAAAAAAAAGGTTGCCGTTCTATCTAAGTGATAGAACTGAGTATGATGAGTATGGTGCTCAGTCAGGGATTATGTACAAAGTCAGTAGGTTAGTTAAACAAGCTAAAAGTGATTTTTATAAGAGTCAAATTGAGACTTCTACATCTGATCCAAAAGGTTTTTGGAAAGTGGTCCACTTATTGTTTTCACCCAAAGAAAATGTGATTAATAAGTTACAAACTACAGTTGAGGAGGTTACTCAGCTTTCTGATATTGCTGATTTGTTGAATTTGAAATTTTCTGACATGTCTAGTTATAAACATATAGGTGATGATTCTGCTCAGGGTTCAGTTGATGCTGCTCTGTTTCAACCAGTTTAAATGAGAACAGGCAACTGTTTTATTTTAAGGAGGTAACTAGAACTGAAGTTCTGAAATTATTACATTTGTTACCCAGTAAATATAGCGACTGTGGTGGGGGTTTAGATGGGCGTCTACTCAAACTGGCTGATCCCTTTATTGCTGGTCCTTTATGTACCATATATAAGCTGTATCTGTCTACCCAAATATGTCCTTCAGTTTGTGAAAGTGCCAGGATTGTGCCAGTCCCCAAAAAACAACATGCTAAATTTGTCGAAGATTATAGACCTATATCCATACTCAATCCTTTAAGTAAGTTACTAGAAAAATTGATTGATAACCAACTTACTGATCAGCTGGATGCTAATAACATTTTGTGTGTTCAACAACATGGCTTTAGCCACGGCCATGGGACTGGTACTGCCCTGGTCAGGTTCACAGGTACCATCCTGCAGGGGTTTGATAGAGGTGCTTTTACTGGGGCAGTGTTTGTGGACCTGACCAGGGCATTTGATCTTATAGATCATCCCTTGCTTTGCTTCAAGCTTAAGGAATTTGGTATCTCTGAGAATGTGGTTAACTGGATAAGAGATTATTTGGATGCAAGAACTCAATATGTCTCCATTGGCTCTGTGAGTTCTAGTAGAAGGCCTATAACTTGTGGTGTTCTGCAGGGGTCGATTCTTGGACCCCTGTTATTTTCCTTGTTTATTAATCAGTTGCCCATCGTTTTTAACAATAGTCGGTGTCTTTTTTATGCTGATGATCTTGTTTTTATTTTCTCAAGCCTCTTCAGTTACACAACTTACTTCTACCTTACAATTCCATTTTTTATGTTTATGTTCTTGGTTATCTGTTAACCATATGGCTATGAATGTTAAAAAGACTAAGGCAGTGCTTTTTGGTATAAAGTACATGCTTAGGGATAATTTGTGAATATTAATTAATGATAACTTAGGCAATCTTATCGATCAGGTGAATTTTTATTGGATTCTAGTATGACCTTCAGCTCCCAAGTCAAGACAGTAAGTAAGATCATAAATCAGAAGATTGGGTTGATGTATAAATTTAAACATTATTTGCCTTATGATACTCGTTATGCTCTTGTTGTAGGTGCTTTATTGTCTCATATTGATTACGTTTCCTCTTTGTATCACAGTCTGGGTTCTAGGGGAAATTCATACTCTTCCTGTTGCATTTAATATCTGTCATTTCATTCTTTTAGCTCCCTTAAAGATGCATCATTGCTTGTTGTATTGTTCAATTGATTGGCTCTCTCCTAGTCTCAAATTTACATACTCTCTGGGATATTTGGCTTACAAATCAATTTATTCTTCACCCTCTTTTCCTCTGTCTGAGTTACTTACTCTTAGGTGCTCTTCTACTAACCTCTGATCCACCAGGAGCATTAATCTTGTAGTCCCTTCATATAAAAATAAATTCGGCTTGCCTCTAAAGTGTGGAATGAGTTGCCAATTTTGCTGCGATTGGCTACTACATTATCAAGTTTTAAAGTGCATTTTAAGACGTATTTGCATTATTTGAATGTATGAAACATAGAAACATAGACTTTGATGGCAAATAAGGACCGCTTGGCCTACCTTGTCTGCCATTTCCCTACCTACAGGATAAGCTGCTGATCCTAGTTAACCAACAGCCTATTTCTTCTTACCCCCCACAAGAATTGCCGTATGTCTGTCCCATGTATTCTTGAATTCTCCCACAGTTTTAGACCTCACAACCTCCTCAGGAAGGCTGTTCCATGCATCCACCACCCTCTCTGTGAAAAAATACTTCCTCACATTGCCCCTGAACTTCCCCTCTATCTTTAAATTGTGTCCCCTTGTTTTTGCACATCTCTTTTTCTGAAAGATGCTACCCTTTTGGACTTTGTTGATTCCACTGAGGTACTTAAAAGTTTCTATCATGTCCCCCTCTCCCTCCTTTCCTCAAGGGTATACCTATTAAGCTCCTTTAGTCTCTCCTCGTATGGCTTCTCTTGCAGACCCTGCACCATTTTAGTTGCCCTCCTCTGGACTGCCTCTATCCTGTCTATGTCCTTGCAGAGACAGGGTCTCCAGAACTGGACACAGTATTCCAGATGGGGTCTCACCAACTGTCTGTACAGGGGGATAACAACTTCCTGTTTTCTGCTGGTGATGCCTCTCCCTATACATCCCAGTATACCCCCAGCCCTCCCTACTGCCTACTCACATTGTTAACCCAAGGTCAACTGATATGATTACCCCAGGTCCCTTTCCATTTTGTTGTTCTTACTTACCCCCCATTGTGTAATCTTCCCTGGGTTTTGTTTCCATATGCATTATTTTACACTTTTTTGCATTGAATCCAAGCTGCCATACTTCTGACCATTCCTCCAACCTTGCCAAGTCCCTTCTCATCCTTTCCACACCTCCTTGTGTATCAACCCTGTTGCAGATATTTGTGTCATCTGTAAAGAGGCATACTTTTCCTTCCAGTCCCTCTGCAATGTCACTTATAAAGACATTAAAAAGGACTGGACCCAGTACTGTACCCTGCAGTACACCACTAGTAACTCCTTTTTCTTCAGAGTGGACTCCATTTATAATTACCTTCTGTGTCCTGTTGTCCAGCCAATGTTTTACCCAGGCTACCACCCTGGGACCCACTCCAAGGCTGGTTAATCTGACTATTAATCTTTTGTGTGGGACTGTGTCAAATGCCTTGCTAAAGACTAGGTAGGCCATGTCCACAGCCCCTCCCTGGTCTACTACTTTGGTCACCCAGTCAAAGAAATCAATTAGATTTGTCTGACATGACCTTCCCACTGTGAACCCATGCTGCCTTGGGTCCTGTGCCCCACTGGCCTCTAGGTACTCAACAGTTCTTTCCTTCAGAAGTGATTCCATCACTTTCCCTACCACAGAGGTCAAACTGACAGGTCTGTAGTTTACTGCCTGTGTCTTGGTCCCACTTTTGTGAAGGGGAATCACATCCACCTTCCTCCAGTCCTCAGGTACCACACCATCCTCCCATGATTTGTTAAAAAGGGTAGTCAGTGGTTTCACTAGTTCTCCCCTTAATTCTCTTCGAATTCTGAGGTGAATTCCATCAGGCCCCATTCGTCATCCACCTTCAGTTTTAGGAGTTCTTGCAGAATCCTTTCTTCTGTGAAAGGACTTGGATCGACCCCCATCAAAGTGCTTCTGTTAATTGGATTAGGCACCTCCCCATCTCCTCTTTTGTGAATACTGAGCAGAAATATTCGTTCAGTATCCCTGCTTTTTTGCTGTCTCTCTCTACCCACCCACCATCCATTCTATTCAGCCTCACTATCCCTCTCTTTGTCCTTCTATGCCCCCTGATGTACCTATAAAAGGTTTTATCCCCCTTCTTAACTGAGTTGGCTATCTTTTTCTCAGTTTGGGCCTTTGCTATTCTGACTCCCCTCCCTGCTTCCTTCTGCCTTAACTGGTACAGCTCTCTGTCCTGCTCCTTCTGTGTTTCCTTATACTTCCTAATTGCTATCTTTTTCTCCCTTACTTTCCCCACCACCTCTTTTGAGAACCATAGTAGCTTTCTCTTTCATTTTGATTTGTTTATTTGCTTCACACAAAGGCTTGTTGCCTCTGTGATGGCAGTTTTAATGTTTCCTCATTGTTGCTCCACCCCTCCTTCTAGCCTGTTTGCTAGTGCTTTTCTCAGACACTCTCCCATCTTGCCAAAGTCAGCCCTCCTGAAGTCCAGTACCCTCACTTTTGTATGGCTTAACGCTGTATGTAATTGCAACATGTAATTTGTAATGTATGTATTTTTATTGTTTTGTATGTATATCTGTATGTGTGCTTTTTGTCTGGGTCAGTCCTGAAAAATGTCTATTTGCCCAGTGTTCTTACTCAGTTAACAAATTTAAAATAAAATATGTTACATTGTATATATGTATTTATGTTACATATGCCCGTAGTCTGGGTAACAAGCTTCCTGAATTAGTGGCCTTGATGGTGGAGGAAGATCTGAATATTGTGGCAGTCACAGAAACATGGTACACACAGAACCATGACTGGGATGTAAACATACCAGGATACACTATCTACAGGAGGGAGAGGGAGGGTAAAGAGGAGAGGAGTAGCTCTACATAAGAGAAGAAATCAAGCAACAGAACAAAAGGGTAAACAGGGAGGAGAAGAAGCACTGTGGGTCAATTTGGAGGCAGGCAATGGCACCACAATCCGCACAGGGGTTGTATACAGACCCCCCTCTCAGGGAGAGGAAATGGACAAGGAAATGATAGAATGTATACTTAGAATGGCAGATAAAGGGAGATATTGCTGATGGGTGATCTGAATATGCCAGATGTTAACTGGAGTGCAGTTGCAGCAGCCACTTCTAAGAGTGGGGTTATTCTAGATGCCCTACAGGGGCATGCCTTAGACAACTAGTATTGAGCCCACTCGAGGAGGGAGCAATCTTAGACCTGGTTCTCTCAAATGGAGATGAAGAGGTTCACAGATGTAGAAGTGGGTAGCCATCTGGGAACTAGCGACCATCGAACAGTATGGTTCACAATAAACACAGCAATAGAGTCAAGCCATACAAAGACAAAGGTACTGGATTTTAGGAGAGCTGACTTTGCAAAATGGGTGAGTGCCTAAGGAATGCACTAGCAAATGGGCAGGAAGGAGGGGTGGAAGAACAATGGGAATAATAAAACTGCCATCACAGAGGTAACAAGCCTTGTGTAAAGCAAATAAACAAAACGAAATGGTAGGAAACCACTATGGTTCTCAAAGGAAGTGCAGTGAAGGTTCAAGAGAAAAGAAAGCATTCAGGAAGTACAAGGAATCACAGAAAGAACAGGACAGAGAACTGTATCAGTTAAAACAAAAGGAAGCTGGAAAGGCAGTCAGAACAGCAAAGGCCCAAACCGAGGAAAGATAGCCAACTCAGTTAAGAAGAGGATAAAACCTTTATAGGTACATCAGGAGCAAAGGAAGACTAAGGGAGGGATAGTGAGGCTTAAAAGGGAGAGGGAGGGTGGGCAGAGGGTGACTGTGAAAGGCAGAGATACTAAACAAATATTTTTGCTCAGTATTTACAAAGGAAGAGGGGAGGTACCTAAAACAAACAATAGAAACACTCTGGATACAGAAGTTGATACCAACCCATTTACAGAAGAAAGAGTTCTGAAAGAGCTCTTAAAACTGAAGGTGGACAAAGCAACGGGGCCTGATGGGATTCATTCCAGAATTCTAAAAAGAACTAAGGATAGAACTAGTGACACCACTGACTACCCTCTTTAACAAATCATGGGAGGATGGGGTGGTACCTGAGGACTGGAGGAGGGCAGATGATTCCCTTCACAAAAGTGGGAGCAAGGCAGAAGCAGGAAACTACAGACCTGTTAGTTTAACCTCAGTGGTAGGGAAAATGATGGAATCACTTCTGAAGGAAAAGAATTGTTGCATATCTAGAGGCCAGAGGGGCACAGGACCCAAGGCAGCATGGATTCACAGCGGAAGGTCATGCCAGATGAATCTGATAGATTTCTTTGACTGGGTGACCAAAGTAGTAGATCAGGGAGGGCTGTGGACATGGCCTACCTAGACTTTAGCAAGGCATTTGACACAGTCCCACACAAAGATTAATATACAAGTTAGCCAGCCTGGGGTGGGTCCCAAGATGACAGCCTGGGTAAAGAATTGGCTAGAGAATAGAACACAGAAGTAATAGTAAATGGAGTCCACGCTGAAAAAAGGGAGGTTAGCAGTGGGGTACCACAGGGTTCAGTATTAGGACCGGTCCTCTTCAATGTCTTTATAAGCGACATTGCAGAAGGACTGGAAGGAAAAGTATGTCTCTTTGCAGATGACACAAAGATCTGCAACAGAGTTGATGCACAAGGTGGGGTGGAAAGAATAAGAAGGGACTTGGCAAGGTTAGAGGAATGGTCAAATGTATGGCAGCT
This sequence comes from Neoceratodus forsteri, assembly GCA_016271365.2. Taxonomy (NCBI): domain Eukaryota; kingdom Metazoa; phylum Chordata; order Ceratodontiformes; family Ceratodontidae; genus Neoceratodus; species Neoceratodus forsteri. Next base: position 806,306,701 of record CM057451.1, on the reverse strand, counting down.
TAGATTCAATGCTAAGAAGTGCAAGGTAATGCACCTGGGAAACAAAAACCAGGGAAGAGTACACAATGGGGGTGAGACACTAACAACAACAAAATGGAAAGGGACCTGGGGGTAGTCATATCAGATGACCTAAAGGTGGGCAAGCAATGTGAGAGGGCAGCAAGGAGGGCTGGGGGGATACTGGGATGCATAGGGAGAGGCATCACCAGCAGAAAGCAAGTTATTATCCCTCTGTACAGACAGCTGGTGAGACCACATCTGGAGTACTCGTGCAGTTCTGGAGACCAATCTCCTCAAAGACATAGACAGGATGGAAACTGTCCAGAGGAGGGCAACTAAAATGGTGCAGGGTCTGCACCAGAAGACATATGAAGAGAGAAGACTTAAGGAGCTTAATATGTATAGCCTCGAGGAAAGGAGGAGAGGGGACATGATAGAAACTTTCAAGTACCTCAAGGGAATCAACAAAGTCCAAGAGGGTAGCATCTTTCAAAAAAGATGTGCAAGAACAAGGAGGCACCATTTGAAGAAGATAGAAGAAGAGCTCAGAGGTAATTTAAGGAAGTATTGTTTCACAGAGAGGGTTGTGGGATGTATGGAACAGCCTCCAGAGGAGGTTGTGGAGTCAAAACAGTGGTGGAATTCAAGCATGCGTGGGACAGTCATAAGGCAATTCTAGGGGTTGGGGGTAGGAAGAAGTAGGCTGCTGGTTAACTAGGATCTGTAGCTTATCCATCAGGTAGGGAAATGGGCAGACTGGGTGGGCCAAGCGGTCCTCATCTGCCATCAATTCTATGTTTCTATGTTTCTATGTTTCTATTGCTTACAGGAATAAAAAATCCTAGTGTACAGCATGTGAAAAAAGGTTCTGAAATGGTGTTTGGTATTTCATTGCTAGAGGCTTACTGTGGATCTAAAAATGAAACTAAGGAGATTATAACTATGGGTGATGCTAACATAAACTGATTCTGTGGTTTCTCAGTAAATATTTCTGATAGGATGGAGAGACTGGGTTTGACTCAACTTATAATGGAAACTACTGTACATGGGTCAGCTACAGAACAGGCACATAAACATTTTTAAACTTGGAGCTCGATTTTGAGAGCTCCCCGAGTGATGCAAGGTGCTTGCATCAAGAAGAAATGACAATGCGGCACTCTCAAGTTAATGTGTGCAAAAATAAGCCCTTTTTGACCCTGCATTTTTAGTGACCATGAGGCTACATCAGGTCCTGGATTAGGATGCATGTCCCCACACAGCACTAAACAAATTAAACCCCAGCTTTCTAAATCAATTATTTCCCCACCAAAATTCCCCAGTTTAAATAAATACCAAGTTTCCCTCTGGTCAGATTCTAAAACTTGCTCCTTACAAATCAGGCACCTTCTTTCATATGAGTTGCCAGGACTAGTGTCTTGATTGTTAGTAAGCTGTCCGCATAAGTAAACACCATGCTAAACATCCAGAATTCCCTGGTTTGTTTAAAATCACAATACCTTAGTGGGGGACCAGGCCACATTCAAAACTTTTCTCTTGAGTTAGTAATTCCTGTTCACCTAAGAATAGCACAGCCAGACTCACCACCAAGGTACAGTACACACTATCATGTTGAACCAAATCCATGACCTGCTTCACAAATTATTCTGATGTGTTGTATTTGTACAATATACATTCATTACTGTTGTTAAACAATGTATAATGTTTTAAAACTGTTGTAGTGTCATTTTGTATTAAGTTTTTGCCCTATCCCCTGCATTAATAAAACTGGCAGTATGCTGTTAGGCTGTTGAGCTGCTTCCTGGTTCAATTTTTCCTGGTGTGACTGTTTAGTTCTTCACCCACCCCCTGACCCTGTACCAGCAGGTGACAGTTGCCAGCTCAGGTGAAGTGGTGAGTAACATCATGTGAGGCTGGGCTATACCCCAACACTGCAGTGGAGCTACTCGGTGACATTTGAATTAAGTAGTTAATATTGGATCAGCAATTATTCTGTCCTCTATGGTGTGACTGTTAGCATCCTCACCCCTAGATTTCTTCTGGCAGGTGGCAGTTGCCTGTCTAGAAGGAACGGTGCATGACACACCCCAAGTCCTGTACCAATTGGTGCCAGTTGTTGGTCTGAGAGGAGTGGTGGGTGATATCATTTGAGGCAGAGCTTTAACCCACATTTTCTTGCAGCTGCTCAGCTGCTTGTTATTTTTGCATTCATTTCTGCTCCAGCATGCAATAACTGACTCTGGGTAGTCAAGCCCTTGAATTTCTCTTTTGATTCCAGCCTGCTTCCATGGGTGGCTGCAGATAGGTTATATTTTTTCTTTTTTTTTTCTTTTTCTGTTTTTTTTTTACATTGGTTTTATTTTTATTATTTTAATCATATTTTTACCAATATTGTTTGGTTTTGGGGGTTATAGTTTACTGATACAATGTTTCTATAATTAATGGGCTTCCCTTTTTCCCATTGGGAAACCATGGCATAATTTGCCATTATAAAGGAGTATTTATAATAGCAAACATGCGCATGGTTTTCCCCACACTGCGCATGCTCGAACTCCTTGCTTGCTGAGTCCTTCCCGAACAGGATACCATACCCTTACTGCAAACTCGGCAGTAAGTAATTTTTATAATTACTTGTAATGTTCCACAAGACTACCGGATGGACCACCCTGACAATCTTTTAAATGAAGCGAAAGCATACCTTGCACGCTGAGGTAATCTGACTGCGCCGGCACAGCAGTCTTTTTTAATTTTATATAATTAGTGAGGTGAAAAAGAGAAACCCAACAATTATATAAAAAAAAATATGGGTCTCGGTGTGTAAACTCGAATTTACACACACCCTCAGGGTCTGATGCTATGCGTAAACCCCTCGAGCTTCTCTCTTGGGGTTTATGTAGCATCAAACCCCTCGGGTGTATGTAAATTCTCATTACACAATGAGACCCATTCTTTATTCTCCATGTCATGCATAGCACTGACATGTCTGTGATTTGTTACAATGTACTACTTACACTTGTACCCATCATGACTATCCTAGGTGAATCACTAGATGTGGTTGATCAATTAAAATATCTGGGCGTTTGGATAGGCAGCAAACTTTTTTTCAGTGCGCACATTGACCACATTTCTAGTAAGTTGAAAGCAAGACTCAGCTTTTTCTTCAGGAACAGAGTGCTCTTCCCATGACATTAGACGTAGACTAGTACAGGTCACATTCCTGCCACTCAGGGAAGTAGCCAGGCATTTCAGATTTGTACACTAGCCTGCCACTGTGCTACTCTCTCCTCCAATGTTGTTTATGCCTGCCCCCCCACAACTCGAGTCCAAGGTTCCTGGCTCCAATCAGATGATCCCCACACTAGACCTGCTGTCTGTCGGCGCTGCTAATGTGGTACTCGCTGCCCACTGGTAAACACCACTGACTGCACCACAAGTCCAAGACCACATCAGAAATGTCTTCTTTCTCCATTGTAGGTAGACAGATTGACTCCACTTGCCACTCCTCATGATGTCTTCATTTTTTTAGCAGGCTCTACTTCTGTTCTTCTGACTGCTGCTCCTCAGTTCTTTTACTGCTTCTCTCACTCCCAGTACAACTGAACTATTAGTATGGCTTTTAACTTTGCTGGGGCATTTAAACTTGCAGGACCAGACTTGCCACACCCCCTACCAGATGCTTCAGCCAATTACTATGTAGGCAGCCCATGTGGACCTAATTGAGACTTTCAGCTTCAGTGTCTGCTGTCCACTATGCCACCCCTCCCAAAACAAAGCTGAAAGTGAAAAGAAAAAGCCTGCAAAGCCAAACAAAGGAATTTAAATGCAATGGACTATAGAGGGCAGAGCAATGCGGGCCAGCTTGTTTGCTACCCCCTGCTACTAAACTTTGTATGCCATGGCTTACTTGGAGTATCAGTAGCTACACCCTTACTGCCACTCCTAGACTATGGTGACATGTACAACTGTGCCACTGCTTCCAACCTTTGCAAGCTCAATATACTGTTCCACTGGGCTCTGCACTTTATTACTAAAGCACCATTCAGGATGCACCACTGCGACTTATGTAAAGAAGTCAGCTGGCAACCCCATACCAACTGGTGGCTACTCCATTTAGGTACCTGGACCCTCAAAAGTCTACTAAGCAAATTAATGACCTGTATCTTCTCACTTGTTAATATTTCCCATTGCTCCTACTCCCTTAGGAAATCCACCTACATCCTCCTCAATGTATCCCAGACGTGTGTCTCCCTCAGCAAAGGTGCCATTAGCTATGCCATCCCATCGGTGTGGAATCTTACCCAGACATCACTCAGGCTCACCAGCATTGCCTCATTAAATTTGTTCATAGCCCTGACCTACAAATTCTTCCCAGTAGACTGTCACTGCCATATATCCTAGCATATCATGCCAGTCTCTTGCCACTGCTATCAAGTGAGTACCCTCTGACTTCTTGTATCCTTCTGCCTCATCTCCCTATCCACCCTGGCCTCTGTCGTCCCTAGTCCATACCCACCCTTATCTGGCAGCAACTGTTTAAGTTCTTACTGATACTATTTTTTGTCCTCCCTCTTAATATGAATTGGTTCCTGTATGCTTCACTATTGCCTTTTTCTTTTCTTTGACCCTGTATGTATTTCCTACCAATTATTGTTACTTTATGGTATGTCACTGCTGCTTACTCAGAAATTGGATTCCAATCTGTTTTATTATTGTTTTTACTGACCATAGATGCACTTTTTTTCTACCAATTATTGTACCTGTATGCTTTGTCATCACTTTTATTGTACACTGTTGTTTAACGTTGTCCTTACAGGACCTCCTTGAAAATGAGCATGCTCAAAGGAGTCTTCCTGCCAATAAATGTAACCTAACCTAACTTAACCTAACATATTGATACATTGTTTTCGGACTTTTAAGACCATAAACAATGTATCAAAGTATAGCACATTGTAACTAAACACCCAAACACATAAAAGAAGCATTGCATGGGGATACCTATTCATTCAGCTGCTGCTTTTTAACTATAATAAATCATGCACTGTGGCTCTATGCTTAAAAGATATTACATTACATGGCAATTATTGTTTCTTATATGAACACTGCTTAGTGGATAAGAATCAAATAACAGGAATGTAGGAATGTCAGGTGCTAGAGCTGCACTAGAGTTGTAAGAAAGCAGAAATATTTAATGTTCAGGGTTTGGGGAGATCTTTAACAATTGTAAATGTAACTGAGTGACATTTAAGTTTTTGGGGGTTGGGGTGGGCTGTTTTCTGCCATCTGCAATTCTTAGCATTTTTTTTCTGGAACCACTTCTTTATTTATTGGGCTCTGTTATTGCCTAATTATTAGTCTATTATGCATTACACTGTGTGTGTATTTCCTGCAGTTATAATCCCTTGATACTCATCACAAGTGTCAGTAATTATAAGGCAATAACATGTCTAGTCTGTATTACTCTCATTTTTTGGTGTATCCTTTTTCTGAGTTTAAATTATCCTAGAACTAAATAGTTCTGTGTTACTTTCCCTTATTTTGAAAGATTCATGCAAACATAATTTTGTGGGTTGCTAATAGCACACCCTTTTGGGGAACTAAAAAAGGTGCATAAAACCCAAAACGGCATACATGCGTAATTCAAGATTTTATATAGGTGTCAGTGGGGGTGGGTAAACAAGCACACGCTACTGTTTTTGTATTCATGGCAAACTTCATAGAAAAACAGAAACATAGAAGCTGTCGGCAGATAAGGGCACCCAGGCCCACTGTGTCTGCCCACTAACTGTATTTATCGTGACTAAGTGAATCTTAAGCAGCTCGCTGGCATGAGTCATATAACTTTTATTTGGTAACACCACATCATGAAAACCCCTTTTTTAATCAGAATTTGGTACTAAAAAGTTTAAATGCTTAAAATAATTAAAACAGCTTTAAGTTAGATTGTTTTTTTACAAAAAGCTGAGGTGTGACGCCTTATCTGCTGAGTTACAAAATAAGGAATTTCAGTTCTTCTGAATTACCACGATTATTGTACATTTTTTATTTATTCATTTATTTATTTATTACACACAAGATCTTTTAGGCAGAGCCTACTTTCAAAGGGTCTGGGGTCATTTACATGAAAAAGATTGACACAGTAATATTACATATTTATAGCAGTGAATGATAAGTCAATACATTTGTACAGTAACTAGCTGACATGGCAGCATTTTCTCCTTGAGGTGTTGGCATGTTTCTCTGTTGCATCTTCATAATTTATTTATTTAACACAAAAACATAAAGATGAAGTTCAATGACAGTTGGTTGGGGGAGCACAACTATCTTTAGACCCACACACAAAACACAAAAACACAAGAAATCAATCCCCCCCATAAGAGAAAACTGTCTTCAGAACAGTGAATCTGAAAGGACAAGGAGCACAAGAAATCAACCCTTCCCCCAACTACGCTCAAAGATACATACTGCCTTTTTGATGAAACACGGCTGTCAGCTGGCATGGTGACTAATTGTTCTTCCTCTTAAAATCACTCCAGTTTGCAGTTGTTTTTCTCAGAAGCAACACATGAGCTGTTAATTCCTTGGCCCTGTCCCCCAACCATTATGCAGTTTGATTACTTAAAAAAAGTTTACAAACTGGCAGAAAAATGCTTACCCACGGTTTCTGGATTTGAAGATGTGACCAAGACTGGTAATGTTTCTGGAGACTCCAAGCAAACATGGTTTTAGCCAATGATTGTATTTAAATACATGCAGGAGCAAACAAATTGCATTGTAAAATGTTATTCTTTTTTGTTAAATCTGACCTATATATTTCTACGCTTTTTAGAAGCAATGATCTAGTTATCAGCTTGAAATGCCCAGCCTTTACTGTTTAATCATCTGTTTTTCTCATGTCTGCAACTTTCATTGAATAATCCCACATGAAAAGGGACCTCTGTTGGAGAAGGTAGGTAGGTAGAACATTTTATTGTATGACATATGTCTTTACAATCAAATAAAACTTCCAGTTTTTGTACAGTAGATAACTTTACATACTAATTCAAATATTGCACCTTAAATATTGCACAGCCATAAGGGAAATCATCCATTTCACATTTGCACATAGTGGGTCCAGATTACATGAATGTCATTCAGTGTTAAATGATGTTCTATAACCTAGTAGCTTTCAAAAATCTACATAAATCATATATTTCTTTTTCAGCATTCCTCATTAAAAACATAACCAGATCTTCAGAGGGAAGACCAAGGGTGGCCAGTATAGAACTCGGCCATTTTTTTCTGTGATGATTCATAAATTGAACAATGAAGGACATATTTGAGATCATCTTCTATTCCTTTGTTACATTTACACTGATGATCTACAAAGCCTGGATGTTTTTGATCAAAATAGATATAGTTTGCTACATACAATTCCATTCAAAATTTAGGCAAAATTCTACAGTCCTCAGAATCTAACATGATTGCTAAGTATGGTTCTAAACCATGAGATGTCTTAATCTGTTTCTACCATCTGAAGTGCTTAAGCTTAGATATCTCATCTGTATCTTGTGCTACTGCTATATCACAAACCCTTGTCTTTACTTGAGCCACTATATCTTCCATAGGAATATAATATATCTTGTAAAGCAAATACTTTAAACCCAAAGGGAAGAGAGCTTCCTTTATTATTTTAATTGTTTCAGAAGTAAAACCTTTATGATGGTAAATTCATTCCTCTTCTAAACAGATTCTTGGCAGCCTTTCCTCTGAGAATTTAAATAATTTTAACATAAATATTATCCTCGTTTCTGTTATCAATGTGTCTATAGAATATTGACCAAATTCTCTCCTTACTATTTCTGCCAGTACAGAATTTTGAATTCTGAGGCCCAGATATTCAAACTGCACTCAAAAAGTGCGCAATAGCAGGAGCAAGCGCAAGTCTATTGCGCCCATGCGCAAAAGACACGATATTCAAAAACGGAGCAGGCTAAACTGCGCCTACAGCTGATGACTGAATATCGCACCACCTGCACCATAGAGCAACTAGGGAGGGGAAGCTGAGCAGATCTGATGTGCTATAGCACAACAAGGGATGTTCAGCTGAGCATTCCAGAGGTGCCATAGCACAACCAGGGACCCTCCCCCTGGCAGCAGAGCAATGTAACTGCACAACCAGGGAGGTAGGGGCCCACCACCCATGCCACAGATGGGCACAGGAACACACAGCAGAACAGACATCGTCCCCCCACACCCCATGCACTGCACAACTGGGGAAGGGCTGGAATAACCACTGGCCCATGGAGACAAGCAAACAACCCACAGCTGGGCCACGGTGCCCCATCACACCTACTGGCAAGCTATGACTGGCATACAAGGAGGGCTGACCACCCCGTGCCACACCATCCCCCCCAATGCAGAGCACACCCTGCACCGTGACCACCAGACACCCCCCCATGAGCAGTGACCACCACTGCAGGAAACCCCATGCATGCCACCACCCCCACTGTGACACTGCAACCCTGTGCACTACAGAACCATGCAAGCCAGCCCCACCACAAGCACCCATCAGTGGGTGGCAGCACACAGCAATGCAACAATGGCAGACACAGTGCCACCATGCACAGTCCCCCCGAGGTACTGTTGAGAGACCAACCATGCGTTGGCACATGAGGTACCCCACATGGGACAGAGCGTGCCCTTGACACCACCACCAGTGGTACAGCACCCTGCACAGTAGTCCAATGACACACCTCAACCCACCACTGGCCACAAGAGCCAGCACAGCCACCCACAGTGGTGCGTGGAAGCATGCACCACACTGGATGCCACACAGTGTATGGACAGACACCCACCCATACCTAAGGGCACAACAACACAGGGATGCAGTGCTGGGGCAACCAAGCCCCCATTATGGGCCCATGTAAACTGTGTACACACAACCCACAGTCCTCCATGGCACTGGAGTGCCAGCCACCCTGTGCAGGCACTGTGGACCCATACACCACCATCAATCACCCAGAGCACAAGTCACAGACAGTGGGGCACATCCCCTGCAACACACACAAGGCACAGTGTGGAGGTGGGACAACAACTGTGGTGCCCACAGTGCCACCTGAGCCAGGCATGCACCACACCAGTGACAGGAGGCAACCCAGCAATGTGTCGGGTACAGTGGCTGCCCTGCAGGGACTGCCACCACTGACATGCCAGCGGACTGTGCAGGTCACAGACATGCATGTGTGTGGATGGGCCAATGGGTGTGCCATGGACACAGAGCACACACCATGGACCACTGCACACAGTCATCCAGTGCAAAGGGAACAACACACACACCACAGATACTGACTGATAGCTACCCCCACACCATAGTCACCTCCACACAGACACACACACACACCCATGACTGCACCACCCTGATGCCATGCACACCACTGCAGTTGAGCACCTATAGCCCGCTGCAAATCAGAGACCACAACAGTATTCATATCAAAATTAAATGTATTGAAAAAATATATAACAATCAACTATATACAATAATACAAGAACTATATACAGTATAACATAGGAACTATATACAAGGTTGGGGGGCCACAAACACGGTGGGGGTGGGTAGAGGGCAGGGGTGGACAAATGGGACGGAGAAGGAGAGGTGTGAGGGTGGGTCCAGGGGGATAGGGGAATACTGGGAGCAATCCATCCCTAGCAGGAGCGCCTCTCCCCACTTTGGCTCCTCCGGGCCCTCTGCCTCCTCAGTACCCTGGTCTCATCTATGCATCACAGGATGTCCAGCGACGCCTGTGCCACCACCAATATCTCCCACAGTGCCTCCCGGATCTCACAAAGATGGCGGGTACCTAGGACAAGGGAGCACAGTCAATAGGTGTGAATGCACAACCCCATACAGCCCGCCCATTGTGCATGGCATACGGCCGTGGGACATACCATTGTGATGGTGTGTGACCACCTGCAGTGATCATGTCCACAGGACCTGCCCACCCAGGTGCATACAGCCATGCGGAACACTGCACACACCCACCAGCCAAGTCATGCACAGAACCACCATGGCCGTTTAGTGACATGGCTATGTGGTGCAAAGGAAGTGGCACAACCATGTACCTGGTGCACGCATGGACCACCATTGATGCACTCCCAGACATGCATTTCCACTGGACAGTGTTGACTCTAACAAGTTGCGTGCATGGCAGTGGTGGTGATGGATGGTGGCCATGCCCTGCTGCCCACCCTGTCACACAGCATGCAATAGTAGTCATGGATGTATGGCACTCAGCTTCATCGTGCCGGTCAGGTGGGTGGTGAGGGCCCTCGCCCCGCCTGGCTGCACCACCCTCCTCCCGCCGCCACTCTTCCCTCGCACGGTGGCGTTCCTCCGGGCCTGTGGGGCAAACAAGGAGAGAGGAACATCAGTACAATCCCAAAGCAAAGTCCCCTGCCCCAGGTTTGTGCCTCCCACCCACCCAGCCAGACCCACCCACCTCACACCCTGTGAACACCACCACAGCCAACCCCGGACGGTCCCTCCCATATGTGCTGGACACATACAACACTGTTACCCATATGGATGATAAAAGTGTGTTGACTGAACCTCAACCTGGTCGTGGCACCATGCCCCTCCTGGCACGTGCCTGCAGGCGTGCCAGTAGCTCCGGCTCCCTCCTCTGCAGGTCCCTGTATCAGTGCCTGCACTGCTCTGCACTCCTCCCCCATCCAGTGGCCTCCTCCAGGGCAGTGGCCACCTCCTGCCACACCTGGGTCCTGGCCCTGTCCAGGGGCACCTCCCCGAACAGAGGCCCACAGTGTGGCTCCACAATGGCCACTAGGTTTGCTAATTCAATTGCAGACCACTGGGCTGCCCTTCTGCATGCCATTCTCTCTATTTTAGTTGTCAATATGGTGCTCTGCAGCATGACTCCCCATGTGCAGATGCTGCATGGTACAGCGCTGCCATTCACTATCACGCTGTCACCGAACAGCGCGCTAGAGATGCACCCATGCCTGATGCATGGTGCCTAGGGGGCAAAGGTCAGGCACAGGATCAAGGGTCTCTGGTGCATGGACATGCACGCACCATTGGAACACAATGCATATAGTGTGATTGGCTGCCTGTGTGCCAGCGCCATAGCGGCCTACCACGCAGTTGGCCCATTGCGCCTATGATGGTCCAGTGCCACAGCGCCATGTAGTGACCATCACTATAGTGCCACTGGCACAGTGGTGGTCATGCCCTGCATTGCCTACCATGCACAGCACATCATCAGCATGGCAGATGCCTGTGTCAGCAACCCGGGCATGCACAGTGAGGTGTGTACTATGCATGTCACAGAACTGCGCCTTTGGCTCAGCACGTTCAACACAATTGCGCAAAGCTCAACAGCTCGATATTCAGCTGTCATATGCAAATCATCTAATCAACCTTTCAATGGCGCAGCACTGCTATTTGCATCTACTTAAAGTTGCTCCTCGCCTCATTTACATGGGTTGCGCTTTAAAAGTGCGACATTGTGCTGCAGTGGCCATAGTCGGTTACTGCAGTCTATTGGTGAGTTGCATGCTGTTTGGGAGTGTGGACTGTGGATTTAGGGACATGCATGGGACTGCACAGTCACAGGTAACAACTGCCATTCTTACAGGCTACATAATGACTGAGCACATTGTTGGAGAGGAGGAACACAGTGGTGGAAGGAGGAGGAGGCCTAACTTTACAAAGGCCGAAACCGAGGCCCTGTTCGAGGCCTACCTGGATCAGGAGCCACTTCTCAGTAGATGGTGGGGAACACCTCAAGCCCATGCTGCTACATGGGAGGAGGTGACACGTGCTGTGAACCTGCATGGCAGCCACCAGTGCTCCATGCAGGAGTGCAAGAAGAAGATGGTCACGGACAGGAGGAGGATAAAGGAGAAGGTGGCTGCCATCAGGGCAGCAAGTGCTATAACAGGTGGGGGACAGCCGGAGGTGGTACAGCTGACCCCACAGGAGGAGAGGCTTGCTGGAAGCATGCAGCGCAGTGCCATTGAGGGTGTTCCGGGTGGTGGCTTCCAGACGGGTGGTGGCCCATCACTGCATGGTAAGTCATGGTCTGTCTATTGGGGGGGCAGGGTAGGTCACATGCAGTAACGTGACTTTGCTTTCCCTTACAGATCCTGAGCATCTGCATGGGTCAGCGGTGGTGGGCCTGTCCACTGAGGACAGTCAGCTGGAGTTGGAGGAGGGTCCATCCACCTCCACAGGTATATGTGGAGCATTGCGACAGTGGGGCCACCTGGCTGTCCCCACTGATGTTGTTGTAACAAGTGTGGAGGAAGCCTGCCTGTGTCCCAGCGTACTGGCATCCACGGATGCCAGAATGCTGTGACTGTGGCCGGTGCAGAGTCCATCACCAGTGATGATGACGCTACCATCATGGGCAGTGACACGTGTGTGCCATGGGATGGCCACACAGCAGGGCAATTCGCACCCATGGCTGTGGGTGGTGCTGCCTTGGAGGCCTGCATGTCAGTACAGTCCCAGCCTGTGCCTGTCAGCATCATTGAGGCAGCACTGGTGTCTGTTCAGGACAGTGGGACTGTTGCGGCCACTGCGGCAGCACCACTGAGCCCTGGGGAGTGGCAGCCGGAGGGGCAGCATCAGCAGTCGCCCAATGGGCTTGGGGGTACAGGGTTCAGCGGCGGCGTCTGTGCACCGCCTGTGGACATGCCCAGACCTGGTCCTGGTGCACAGCACCCACCCTCAAGGGGTGCTGATCATCGGGGCCGTGCACACCCTGAGGGACAGGATGCCGAGGAGGCTGATGACCTCTTGGATGAGCACACCTGCCTACTGCGAGCATCGTTCCAGCAGTAGATGTGGCTTGCAATGTCCATGGATGCACTGCGTGTGGCTCTGGAGCAGGAAGAGGAGCATCGCAGCAGGGACACCACACTGATCCTGGCAGGGATGGACAGTTTGTGGGAGGATGTGACCGCTGCCATTGACAGGCATGCACAGGCATTCATTGCTGTCATGGCCACAAAGGGCACACAGTCAGGTGCCCATGCATCGCGGACACCGCGCAGTGCACTATCCACCCCCCGTTCCCGGCGTCGTGCGACTCCCACCCTGTCGACACTGGGTTCAGCTGTGGGCATCCCGAGCACTCCTGGCGTGGGCATGTTCAGTGTGCTGCAGACCCCTGTGTGAGCACGGTCGCGTTCACACAGTGGAACCCCCGGGGGACCATCGGTGCCACCACATGAGGCCAGTGGTCAGCCTGTCAGTGCTGGTGGGTCTCAGTGGGGCCGCCCACGCATCCATGGTGGCTGGGGCACTGTGTCGTGTTACTGACCTGGCTCCCAGCTTGGCTACTGTCTGGTGCTGCCCTGTGTGCATTGTGTGTTTCAGTGGGCAGTGCACGGGTGGGTACCCGGCCCTGCACGTGGCCACACAGTCCACCTGCACACCCTCCCAGCTGCTGTCCACAGTTGCGTGTGCATGATGATGACTGCTTTGCCCTGTACACCAATGTGCAAGGGTGCTCAGCATCTGACACACGCACATGGACAGGCAGTGGGTATGGTGGCCTGTGGACATGTGTGTTGCTAGGGTTGGCATTCTGGGTCAGTGTGCCTCCTGCCCTCTGTGCACGTTTGGTGCATTGTGTGTGTGCGTGTGTGTGTGTCCATCCACGTGGCATGTTAATCCTCACCCATCCTTGGTTGTGTGTGTGCTTCTGTGCCCTGCCACTTCCCTTGACAGCATGCACCCCTGGTGTGTGTCCATGCATGTTTGTGGGTTGTGCCTTAGCCACTGATGGTTGCACATGGCCCCATGACTTACCTTGGTTGGCTGAAGTTCTCCTCCACGATGGTGTCCCGGTGCAGCTGTGCCAGCCGGATCACTCGGGGGTCCTGTCGGCCAAGGGGGGGCTGCCCATCACCATCGTCACCGGCGTCCCCATCGCTGTCCCCCTCTTTGACCTGTACGGCTATCCCACATTCATTGGCCATGTTGTGCAGGATGCAACATGCCAGGAATAGCCCGCAGGCCTTTGAGGGGCTGTACTGTAGGGCACCGCCAGAGGTGTCCAGGCAACGGAAATGTGCCTTCAGCATCCCGAACACCCGCTCGATGACATTACATGTGGTGGCGTGTGCCTCATTGTAGTGTTGCTGCGATGGGGGTCGGGGCCACCAGTAGGGTGTGAGCAGCCAGGGACGGAGTGGGTATCCACTGTCACCTGTGTGTAGAGGGTGGAGGTTAGTTTGGTGATCAGCATCGCCCTGCTCCAGGCCATGTAGGCCACTACCCATGTCACCTCTGGCCATGCCCCCCCAGGCCCTATGATTGTCCATGTGGTTTGCATACTCACCCACTAGGTGTCCAGTGGGGATGTCCCCGCTCTCGAATCTGTGGCACAGTGCCGACTGGTGCCAGATGAACGAATCATGTGCTCCCCTAGGATGCATGGCACAGACATTGATTATGCACCCCCTGGCATTGCACACCACCTGGCAGTTGATGCTGGCATAGCCCTTGTGATTTATGTATGTGGCCCCCTCGGGGCCAGGTGGTGTCTGTGATGGCCACATGGGTGCAGTCTATTGCCCTAGCACGCCAGGCATGTGCCACTCTGAGAACTCCCATGTTTGCTGTGTGCTCTGCCGCTGTGTTGGGAAATGGATGTACTCACAGCATGGCAGCAGTGCACTGAGGAATTGGGTGAGGTGGCATGGCGTGGCCGACTGGGATATGCCTGTGGTGTCCCAGTTGGTCTCTGGAAAGGTATCCGTGTGGCGAGCAAGCACATGCAGGCTGTTACCTTAGTCTCCACTGACAGGGCATGGCTCCGTCGTGTGGGTGCCTGCATCACATCACTGCACAGCTCACAGAGCCGCTTCAGAATTGCTCTATTCAGGCAGTACTGGCCCACAATCTCAGTATCAGTGTACAGCTCAAAGCTGGTGCGGGCTCGGTACTGCCTGTTGGGGGCATACCGCTGATGGGCCCTTCCACGGCCACTCCCCCCTGCCACCCACCTTCTCACCCCCCTCATAATGGCCTCCATCTGGAAGGTGGCACTGGACATGTTCCTGGCTTGTGTTCACCCCCCCGGCAGCTGCTGCTGTATTCCCCCCGCTTTCCTGGCTGCTACTTCCCCTGCACTGGGAACACCTGCCTGTGCTGGCCTCTGTGCTGTGTGGCTCCCCATACCTTCCCTGTGCCTGGCTGTTCAGAGTGCCCTTTCCCTGGCCTGCCCTGTTTGTGCCTCCTGCCCTGTCTGTCTGCCTATGGTTCTGACTCATGTGGCTTCCCTGTAGCGTTCTTGTGCCTCTCCCTTGCTCCTTTCTATTTTGGCTCATTTCCGCTATGGCGCAACTTCCACTTGCTCCCCTATTGCACATGGCGCAAGTCGTTGAATATTGCACTGCGCCATTTATGCATGGTTCCTCCCTCTTTGGTTGCGCATGCCTTCATTATCATTGCGCTGTTGCTCAGCATGATTTCGGGGGCGCAACTGCCTCCTGCTGAATATCACAGAATGGCGCAATTTTGGACTTGCGCAGGCGCAACCCTATTGCGCATGACTCAACTCTTTTGAATATCTGGGCCTGATTATATATCTATGTATTTTGTTTAATTCAATTTCCAAAGGTTTAATGTCTGTAAGAGACCAGATTTTTGCCGCATTCATTATAATAGTCTTTATTTTTGCGTTTATCATGTTAAGTAGGCCTTTTATTGAGCCTTTTCCTGTCTTGACATTAAACCTCCTGAATGCATTGAAAGCTGGTTCTCTGCTAGAGTAAAATACTACTGAAAAATAAAATGCTCTATTAAAAAAATTTTTGTCAATACATCTGTATCTATACAGATTCCTCTTTCACAACTAAAGGGTTACAACTTACCATCCTTATTCTATAAACCCTAAGTAGATGTCCCAATGAGGATACCCTCACCCCGCAGAACCATAGAAATAGAGAGAATTAGCTCTGAAGCATTTCTTGCAGGAAAGGCACTACTACTGTATTTCTGCATTTACCTCTCTGTAAAATTAGAATCAGTCTATCATTGAATATTAATGTTGGAGAAAGGGGAATTATTTTTACTTCAGCTGCAACCATTGAAACTGGTTGACAGTTTTGTTTTAATGAAAACTTTAATGTGCTCAAGAACTGGTGGGACACAATACCTTAACGTGGTTTTGGGGGTAACAAACACTGACAGCCAACTTCAAGCAGCAGGACATCCGAGGTCAGTGGTTTTGCAAACAGTCACTTTTTCTTTCACTTTTTGTTGAGACAATAAATAAAGATACCAAGGGGACAGCAAGGATTGAGGCCAAAAGTGAGGAAGGGTATACAGTATATGGTGCTTCTGTCTTAGGCTAAGACGGCTTGCTTATGCAAGTGCCAAAGCTATTAATTCTTAATCAACACCCCACCATTTACCAAAACACCCACACACTTAGTGCCACATCTTGATCAAATAGGCACACCCAATACTGAGATCTGGTCATGTCATCTTGAGTCTCCCCATACAGTGCATCCAGCATGACTCTGGAGTGAGTGTCCTTTACCACTCTGTTTGTTTGTTTCTTAATCCTAGCATTGATCAAGTGAGAGAGGGAGCAGACAGTATAGACCAACAGAGGGTAGAGAGATTTATGATCACACACAGTGTGTGTAAATGTTAGAGGGGGAGGGATGGTGGGCTGCTGGAAAATACAAAAGAACATGTTTTATTATTTGCACGCTTTCTGGATTCTCATAGTTGGATATCCTTTCTGACTCCACACATTTATTCCCTAGCCCTGTCAATAACAACAACAACAATCAACCAATCAATCAACATGTGTATATATAATAATCAAGAAAAACACTGAGAGTGGATGGGGCGATGAAACTGTGTGTTCCTGGGTGCTAACAGCACCTGGTGCACAAATGCCACTTGATGTCAGTCAAGATCCTTTGCCACCTAGCTCTGCAACTGAAGTAGACTTATACTGTCTGTCACCAGCTTTTCACAGCCAAAAAAGAGTTCTCTTGATTTGTGCAAAGTTGTTTACTGGCATATCAGGTTTACTGTATATGTATAGCATGCAGCTCTCCAAAAAAAATTAAATAGCACAAATAAGCACTGGCCTGAAACTATGCGAAAAAACATACACAAATATATTGTGCTGTACAGCAATTATGATCGATTGGGAGAACGCCTTTATAAAAAAAAAGTTTATCTTTGCCTGTAATCAGCTGTAAGACTCACCTAGGAACATGTTATTTCCATCCATGGCCCATCCACTTTCAGTGTTTTTTAACTGTGTATCCCCCCCATTCACTTTACTGTTTTTTAACAGAACAAGCTCATATGAGACAGTGTGATTTCAGTGGGAATTAATGGTGACTAACAGCAATGCCAACAAGCAGCAGGACATCAGACAATTAAGCAATAAGGCATGACAGGGTGTGTGATATTGTGTAATAACGTCACTCCTGGGGTGGGTTGAAGCACGAGGTGAAGCTGAGTGCTTCCGCCACCCCAGAAGTGACGTTATTACACAATAACACACTCCCTGGAGTGCCTTATTGCTATTATACAATGTCTCATTTTAAAATAATATTAAAAAGTTTAAAAAACAAGTTTTGTTGTCTGTTTGTGGGTTTTTTTGAATGAGAGACATCTTTTTTGAAATAAAAAAAAAAGTAGACCAGTAGGTGGTGCCGCTGGTAATACTGTGGGTTGTTTTGTGCATGGTCCCCCCACACCAATACACTCATATATTTTTATGACTGGGAGCAGTTGAAAATGTTCATTTAGTTTTGTTTCCCCTGTGACAAATATGTGGACAGTAAAAAAGATGAGATCATAGGCCGATTGGTAACTTCTGGTTTCCCAGTCTCGCTAACTAACTGGACATCGATCAGAACCTGTAAGTT
Source organism: Neoceratodus forsteri (assembly GCA_016271365.2). Taxonomy (NCBI): domain Eukaryota; kingdom Metazoa; phylum Chordata; order Ceratodontiformes; family Ceratodontidae; genus Neoceratodus; species Neoceratodus forsteri. The sequence continues at coordinate 806,288,794 of CM057451.1, read as the reverse complement.
ACAGGTCTTTTTTTCTGTTTAGTTCAGGAAACTGCTTTTTTTTTGAAGGGGCAAAGTATGTGGGTTTCAGAAACTGCTGTGGGGCTTAAAAGTAACTGCCAGTGTGTTTTGGTTTTCTGCATGGAAACGGCAGAGCACGTGCGGTTTGAAAGACTGAGGCAGTTACAGTGAACTATGGGACTGGAGTAAAAGAGGATATCGGACACAGACATTTACTCTGAATAGTGTGGCTTTTGTTTCTGTTGGCTGAAGGACTGAGGCAGGCAGACAAGGAATGTTTGTGTTTGTCAAAGGGTGAGCAGTTAAGCTGTTATGATTCAGGGCACTGTTGGTTTCCTAGTGGTTTATGTGGGAAGGGGGGGATTTGTGTCACTGTACTGTGGTCACTTGTGTGCCTGAATTTCATATAGTGATGTTATCGTTCAGTAACATCACTGGTCCAGGCACACACTGTCCAATCAGAATAGGGGAACTTTTCTTGCCATTGTGTAATGTACAGGATCTCTACCTGCCACTGGTTTGTAACAGCTTATTCAGTTAGAGAACTGGTGAGATAAGTGGTGCTAACTAACCTTAATGTGCTCAATATGCTTAAGAATTGGTGGACAATGTACCTTAATGTGGTTTCAGGGGAAGCAAACACCAATGGCCAACTTAGAACAGCAGGACGTCAGAGGTTAGCATTTTTGCAAACAGTCCTCTTTTTTTTTTGCTGACACAACAAATAAAGATTGCAAGCAGACATCAAGGGTTGTGGTCAGAAGGCAGCACCTTGTAAGCAGCTACTGGAAACTTACTCCAACAGGTTTATACAGAATATAGTGAAAATAAAATGAATGTGAATATTTTCTACTATTCAGCACATATTCTGACCGGATCACAGTATTGATTGTGCCCATTTGATCACAATGTGGCACTGTATGCATGGATGTTTTAGGAAAGGGTACAGTGTTGTAAAGGAATAAATTTGCAATATCTAATTATAAATATCTAATTCTAAAGCATCAAACCTTCACTCCACCAGTTATTAATTTTGAACTATTTTGCCTTTTCTTGCTCTGTGCCATGACAGAACCTGAAAGGTTAGAAAAATAAGCTAAACAGACTATCAATGATGAATGACATGAAAGCAGAGGTTGGGAAGAGGTAAGATGAGAATTATTACCATCCAGACTTAATTATGGATGTGAGGGTGAGAGTGAATGAAGGGCAGCGGGGTTATTAGACAGAAGAATACAGTATATACTGTACAGTGCTTCTGTCATAGACATAGATGAGGAAATGATACCTTAATATATATATATATATATATATATATATATATATATATATATATATATATATATATATTATAGTGGTGTGGCCATGCCACTATAGTTAGGGTTGAGTGGTCAGTTACATACTAAAGTCAAAAGTTTGGGCATTAATAACTTTGGACCCGTTCAATGGATTTGCCTGAAATTTGGTACGTGTGTTGGGGCATGGTAGATCTCTTGATTTGCCAAATTGTGTTTTGGTTGGAGTGCCAGTCTTTGTTTACGAAAGCGATGAAAAATGCAAAATTATCCATTTTTGGAGGCACCTTTTGGCATACTTAATGTGCTCCTGCACAGCCATTGTGTGGCATGCCACTCTGTGAGATGGCTTGTTTGAAAGAGCTTTGGTGGCTGAACATGCCGCTTTTTGTTTTGTGAAAAAATATTAAGGCATTCAAAAGTTATGGCACTTTTAAGTTCTGATTATAAGTCAATGGGAAAATTTATATGTATATTTTGCGATCAAAGAATGGGGTTCTGGCCATCTCATCCCACCTGGCGGTTAAAGAATTTGCAGCTTCACGGTTCAAGAATCTTTGGCCCCAAGGATTTTTTTCAAATTCTTTGACCGCGAGGTCCGCCATCTTATTGGCTTCCTCGACTGTACAAACACAAAATATCTTGCCTAGGGTCAATTGGAAGTAAAACTTGATGGGTTTTACTCAGGGGACCCCAATCTATTGAGCCATGGCTTTGATTACATCCAAATAGGTCCAAAAATAGAGTTATTAGCTTTTAAATTCTTCATTCGGGGTTCGCTAACGATCTTTGATCACAAGCCGACAATCTCTTTGATTACGAGAATCTTTGATCACGATCGTGCATTGCGAGTGAGGGACGAGATGGCCAGATTTCTAAATCAATTTGTGTAGCCCAGGGGTGCCCTAGAGTGTTAAATTATGGTGGGTTTTGCTCAGGGGCTTCGTTGTGCCCCATCTGCATAACAAAAATAATGTACTAACTATCCCTGGTAGTCTAGTGGCCCCCCTCATCACAATAAAATATTAACATCCCTGGTAGTCTAGTGGCCCCCAATAAAATATATAATCCTATGTAGTGCCCTGGTAGTCTAGTGACCCCCATCCCCTGTATTTTTTAACATCCCTGTTAGTCTAGTGGCTCCCCCGAGCTGTGCAGTATTATTATAAATGTGTATATCCCTGGTAGTCTAGCGGACCCCCCCCAACATAAAGAAATAAATAATGATTTCTATCACCTGGTAGTCTAGTGGCCCCCCACACCCCACCCATCCCTGTCAGCCCACCCAGCACCCTCCCACCTTCACCAGCCCGGCTGACTGGCACAGCCTACCTTTCACCTCCATGGCCAACCCCGCTGACTGTCTGCATTACTAGCGTAATGCAAAAGAGGCGCCTGAAATATTTCCAGCACAAATAAAAGGAACATGGCAGTACATCATGCAGATGAACAACTAGCAGCAAATACTCTCATACGAAGGGCAACATGAACCAACTGCCAGTGGCCCATCAGTCATACAGGAGTTTTTTTTTTATTTATCTTATTTATTTAGTTTTTGTTGACTGGGAATGGAGCACTAGACAATTTTGCCTATTTTCAGCCTTGTCCCGGGGGAAGGGGGGATACAGATGGCTACCAACTGACACTGAACCAGATTAAGCTGTTGGTGGTATTTTTTTAGTGAATGGCGTACATTTGGCCAGGACAGTTAAGTTTAAGTTAGGAAGCAAACTTTTTTTTTTTCGAGTGTGTGACAGTTCTTTTTTGACTCTGACTCTGCCCAGGACCAATTTGAAAATGAGCTTGCTCAATGGTGTTTATGCCTGGTTAAATAAAGTGATTGATTGATTGATTGGCTCTTCTACATAATGTACAATAGTAATTGCCAGAAAAATACATACAGTATCTCTCTATTAAGTCTGTGTCAGAAGTATTTATTGATAGTTGCAGAGTTTGGCTGCAATACTAATGGGGAGGCATAATGCTGTGGTGCACAGAGGTTAAAAATTTGGAGAGGGGGGAGCAAGATTAAATATATCCCTTGTGTTGATAGGAGTTTTGAAGGCAAAACCCTGGAGGGGGTTGGGAGACTCACACATACATACATACACACACACACGCACACACACACACACACACACACACACACACACACACACACACACACACACACTAAAATCTGGCTAATTATTAAGGTTTGCTTGGTCCCTTTACTCTTAACCTCACAAATGTATTGCATGCATTTTTCCAGTGAGGCAGTGTAGTTGTGTACTTATTAGTTAGAACACAGTTCTGAAGTTGGGAGACAGAAGACCAAGATTCGAACACTGCCAGAACCACTGATTCTCTGAGTGACTCTGAACAAGTCACCTAGCTGCCTTATGCTTTAGTTCACCAACAGTAGCTTGTTATAAGATAGGTAAAAGCATCTTTCTAGCTGGGCTTTTCCAAGTAACTCTTCATTTCCTACCACCCCTCATTCCATCCACGTTTGCCCCAGGCTTAACCGCTATACATTTCTGGAGAACCAACAATATGCATCTCCAACATTGACTGAGTCCCCACACACCCCTGCATGCCTTGACCCCAGACTCTGCCCGTGAAGGAATGAGGTGCAATCGTGCCCATTATCTAGGAGGAGTGCTTACATCTGTCCCATTCCCAAACCACTTCGATTGCTACTGAGTCTGTCATTAATGATACCATGCTGTCTGATTTAGGTACACCTACTGCCCACTCACAAGATGCTTACTGCCCTGCTGCAACATGAAATGTGATCCTTAAGGGGCGGGGAAGAAGTTAAGAAGAGGATAGACACATGGGTAATGCAGGATAGAAGCAGACACAGCTGTGCCTCCAGAAGATGGAGAAAAAGGGTCTGGTGGTCATAGTATCAGAAACCCTAAAGTGCACAGCACACTCCAAGAGCCATGACTAAGACAAATAGGATGTTGGGATGCATAGGGAGGGTCAGCAACAGCAGAAGCTGGGAGGTAATCCTCCTACTGTACAGGATGTCAGTGAGATCCATCTGGAATACAAGGTACTGGAGTCTAACCAGAGGAAAGCAATATAGCACAGGGCAGCCATAGTGGTCCAGGGTATGGGGGGCATGACATACAAGGAGAGACTACAAGACATGGATGTGTGCACCCTCAAGAAGAGAAGGGAAAAGGGCAACATGATAGAAATGTACAAGTAGCTGCATAAAATAAACATGGTTGACTTCAAGGACTTTTTTTATTTGGGCTCAAATACAGTGGCATTCTGAGATGTGGGAAAATTCACTCAACCTAGCACAGGGGGGATTCAAGAAAGATGTCCATAAATACTCAGTAACAGGGACAGTACTGCAGACATCAATGTGGGAGCTCTTCTGGGGGCCAGTGATCACTGTACAGTGTGGTTCACTACAAGAACAGCTGCATAATCGAACCACACAAGGGCGAGGGTCCTGAATTTCAGGAAGGCGGATTTTTTCATAGTTGGGTGAACATCTCAGTGATGACCTGGCATGGGAGATGGCCTAGGTGGGGTGCAGGAATGGTGGGCAAAGCTAAAAGGGAGCATGCTAAATGCAACAAACATCTATGTCAAGCAAGTGAGCAAAAACAAGAGGGAAAAGAGACTGCTATGGTTCTTGAAAGAGGTGGCTAAAAAGATAAAGGCTAAAAGGGTAGCATTTAGAAGGCATAATGAGACACAAAGAGAGGAGGATAGGGAGGCATGTCAGGGGAAACAAAGGGAAGCAGAGAAAGCAGTAAGGAGTGCAAAGGTGCCAAAGGAAGAGAGAATAGCCTAGGAGGTAATGAACGGGGACAAGACATTTTTTAGGTATGTAAGTGAAAAGAGGAAGACGAGGGCTGTGGATTGTAAGGTTAAAAAGGGAAGGGGAGGACTGTGCAGAGGGAGACCAGGAAAAGGCAGACACCTGAAAAAACATTTTTGTTCAGTGTTTGCAGAGGAAGGAGAAGTGGAGGGGACAAAAAAAGTAACAGAAGCTTGGGAGGGAGGTACACACTAGTCCTTTCCTGGAGGAGAGAGTCCTGAACGCACCTGCTAATCTGAAGATGGACAAAGCAATGGGGCCAGATAGGGTGCATGCAAGGATATTGACAGAACTCAGGGAAAGAGAAACATACAAACATAGAATTTGACAGCAGTTAAGGACCGCTTGGCCTATCCACACTGCCATTTCTCCCTACCTATGCTATTACAGCAGACCGTGACCTAGCTACAGCGTTCCCCCTTCTCCCCTTCATTTCCACTATTTATTTATTTAGTTTTTGTTAACTGGATAGGTACACTAGACAGCATAGCTGCCTATTTTCAGGTATGACCCAGGAGATTACAACAAAGGGTATGTAGACAATAGTAGATACAAGAAAACATCATGGGAACAAGTAGAAGTCAGACATAGTACACTTATACAAAATTTTGAGAAATGACAGTACATTTGCAGGAATCTATATGTGATTCCTTTGTGCTTATCCCATGCTTTCTTGAACTCCACCACTGCTTTTGCCCCTTACCACCTTCACTAGAAGGCTGTTCCAGGAACCCACCACTCTTTCTGTAAAGAAATACTTCCTCACATTTCTGCTGAATATAAGCCCCCCCCATAACAGGCATGACCACACTGTTACAGTCAACCCACCAAATACAGTATAATGCAAAACAGGACTTATCTGAGTGCAGGGTGCCAAGGGGTAGTCCTGGGGAGAGGTCATCTGCCACACTTGTAAAGAAAAGGAAGTGGTTTGGGGGCAGGGACTTGGCTAAAACCCCTTCACCACAATGGTGGCAGAGTGGCCAGTATTTTATTTAGTAGTCAAGTGGCTAGTGAAGGCTAGTGCCCTTTTGTTATGTGAACTGTAGGGGGGGGACAGAAACAAGCAAAGAGAGGATTTAAGCAGACAGCAGCAAAAACCCAGAGGAGTATATATATATATATATATATATATATCAATCAATAAATAAGATATATCTGTAAAAATAAAATGGTTACCTTGGGGAGGCAGTCCTCATAGCCAGCTCCAGGCAGGCCATGTTGTGTAAGGTCTGTTAGCTGGATCTGATGTCACTAGGACAACATCAGCAGGAGGTGGTACCAACCAGATAAAAGAAAATATTTAAGCAGAGTAAAGAGAGTGGTGTTCGGGGAAGGGGCACAAACAGTAGTGGGACAGATCTTGTTCAAAAAAAGCTCCTACTATTTGAAAAGGGCTCAAGCTCTCTCCTGATTGATTGCCAGTGACCTCAGTACCAAATGCTCTAATCAGGTGTGAGTAGGTGAGCTAGAGTGTTCAGTAGTATAGCTCAAGCTTTTGTTCTCTCTCTCTATATATTCTCTGAGCTGGCAAGCAGCAGTTTAGTGACAGAGCTTAGCCACTTCAAGAAAAAAAGCAAGAAAACAAGCATTTGTCAATGCTGAATGTTGTCTCGCTGGCATTGGTAGTGCAGTAGTTAGAGATGCATAATAGGAATAGCAGTGAAGTACTAAAGTGACGCTAACCCAACCCCCACCCTGCAGAGACTGGCAGGCATTGAGGTGTGCCTTTGGGTCATCAGCTATAACGATCATGCCATTTAACCTCACTCCTACCCTGTAGACACTGACAAGTGTCGTGGTGTTTTGGGGGTCTTTAGGCTTTATACTTAATTCCCATTCCATAAGAAAATACACTGAGATGGGTGCAGTGTAGGAGAATGGGGTGAACTTTAGGGCCGAACACTCCAAGGCACACCTCGATGCCTGTCACTGGCTGCAGGGAGGGAGGTGGGGGTTGAATGGCATAAGCATTACAGCCAATGATCCCAAGTTACACCCCTGATGCCTGTCAGTCTCTACAGGGTGGGATGTTACAATAGGAAACCCTAGCACCATAGGCGTTTGTTGGTATTTTCACTCCAAATTTTCAACATGGGCTTTTTGTGACCCCACCTCATGAACAGCTTCACTATCGGTTTGTTAGCCGAAAGGTGGTTTTGCACAGCGACTATGCCATTTGGTGACACAGGCACAAAAACACATTTTGGGCAGGATGTGAAAAATGACAACTGTATTGTTCTCGAGGAGGTGTAAAAAAATGGCAACGTTGAAAATCTGGAATGAAAATATGAAAAATTGGTAAAGTCATGAGCAGGCATAGAAACTGCGTAACACACATCCGTAACCCAATTATTTTGGGAATTTTTTTAACCACATTTACAACATAGGCATTTTGGGACCTCCCCTTATAAACAGTGGCACTGTGATTTTGTTAATCTGTCCCAAAAGTTGATTTCCCACAGCGACCATGCCATTGTGTGCCAGAAGTGCGAAAACACATTTTGGGCAGGATGTGAAAAATGACAGCTGTACCGTTCATAAGGAGGTGTGAAAAAATGCCAGTGTTGAAAATCTGGCATGAAAATATTGCAAATTTGCAAAGTTACAAGGGTGCGTGGAAACTGCGCAATGCACGCTTGTAATACAGTCATTTTATGGACTTTCTTCACCAGATTTTCATCATGGGCATTTTAGGACCGCTGCTCATGAACAGTGTCACCGTCATTTTCTCAAACTGTCCTGAAAACTGATTTCGCACAGCGACTGCGCTATTCTGTGCCAGACATGCAAAAACACATTTTGGCCAGGATATGGAAAATGACAGCTATAATGTTCATAAGGAGGTATGGAAAAATGCCACTTTTGAAAATCTGGAGTGAAAATATTATAAATTCACGAAGTTACGAGCATGCTTGGAAAATGCGCAATGCACGGTCGTAAAACAGGCATGTTTTGAATTTTTTCAACCAAATTTGCAAAATAGGCTTTTTGAGAGGCCCCCTCATGAAAAGTGGCACTGTCGTTTCATTAATCATCCCCAAAAGGTGATTCAAAACAGTCATCACAAAATCACCTTTCGGGACCAAATAATGCCATGACAGTGACTGAATTCATTAGGAAGGGTCCCAATAACCCCATGTTGAAAATTTGCTGACAAAATTCCCCAAAACAACCGAGATATGCACCAAAGTTGAAAAAAACATATTTATGCCATTATACAGCTTACCAGCATTTCTTCAGTTTGCGGTAGGCTTTGAAGAGTGTAGATGTGTTCCCAGTCCACCGAAGATCATTGCACCATGTTCCAGAGGTAAGTATGGGGTGAGGGGGTGTGGGGAGGCAGGGTGCGCAGAGGGTGGGTGCGGGTTGTGGGAGGGCCACTTCAGTCGATGAGGGACTATTTTCTGGTTTGCAGGTTTAACAAAAAAAAAACACATCAGAAGCACTGTTTTTGTTTTACAGGGCATTTGGCATGCTGGTGGGCCTGCGCATGCCACCTGACTGTTTTTGGGGGTGCTGTAGCTGATGGGGATTGGGCACCCTGTCAGCACATTCTAAGGGGGAAGAGCCGAGGGGATTGGGCACCTCCTTGGCACACAACAAAAATGGCGAGGTCATTATGCTGATGAGCAGTGGGTTCCCCCAATGGCAAAATAAATGGGGAAGGGGGGACTGAAGCCGACGGGGATTGGGCCCCCCATCAGCAATGAAAGACTGTTTGGGGGGCACATGATGCTGAGGGGGATTGGGCACCCCCTCGGCATACACTTTAAATGGGGAGGGCATTATGCCGATGGGGAGTGGGTTCCCCCAATGGCAAATGAAGTGGGTTGGGGCACTCTGTGTGGTGGCAGTCAGTGCCATCATGTTTATTACACTGCTTCACCAGGAAAGGCACGCTGCTGCATGACGAGCTTGGCTCTCGTTGCAGCTGACCTTTTCTTAGATCTGGTGGCCAGTTTACATGTTGCTGGAGTCGGCGCCTGCAGCTGCCTTATTGGAGAATAAGGGACGCACCTACTAATGTGTGCCCTGCATTCACCCACAGAGACCGCACCTCCAAATCTGCTACTACTGCAATATGTTAGTTGGCGAGCACACGTGAGCCAACATAAAAATGTAAACTAAGTTTTAAAGTGATAAGTTAGTTAGCTAAGGGGCTATCATTACCAAAGTAAAAGAAATGTTTTCTAGTTAGGAAAGCAGTAAAGTAAATAATTTCCAGAAAGTTTTGGGACCTGATAGATCAAGCAAGGAAGAAGAAGGATCAGGAACCAAGTCTGCAAGATAGCAGTCAAGACCTGCAAAGAGTTTATTTTCTTAGGGACTTCCTTCCCTGCAATAATATCCATAGTGAACTCATATGGAGCCCTGACTAATTATAAGCTGAATATAGACAAATCAATAATAATGCCATTAAACTCCCATACTTACCGGTCACATATTGCAGATCTTCAGCTAAACTGGGTAACTCAATTTAAATATTTAGCACTCACAATAGCACCCAATCTCTCTTAAATCAAGAAGTTGAACCTAGATGCCCAATTAGGAATTATACAACAATATTTAGCTAGATGGGCCCCTATATATCTCTCTTTGCAGGGCAGAATTAATGTCATCAAAATGAATATACTTCCCAGAATTTTTTACCCACTAAATATGCTTAATTTTTTTTTCCCACAATCCTGGTTTCAACAACTACACCAAATTATTTCTAAATTTATTTGGAAGTCAAAACCACTGAGAAGATCCTATAACAAGTTAAGTGCAGCTAAACAGAAAGGAGGCCTTAGGCTGCCTAATTTCTTTCACTACTACCTGGCGAGTCATATAGTTAAATATCTCCGGTGGTATCCCCCTACTCTTGTCGCAACAGACCAGGAATATGTGCCAGTTTGGCTACAAATTTAACTCCAGATAATCAAGAAAAGTGGAATCTCCCTGATCAGCCTTTTACACATTACTCCCAAAGTGGGTCTGAAAATCCTGAAAAATAAGTTGATACATATGTCATTAGAAGTACATACCCAACTGTGTAAAGCTCTTAAATATAATAACAACAAGAGTTTATTTTCTGCTAAAGTTTGTAGGGAGAGTTCACCTGTTCGACAGAGGACCGAAGAGGACAAGAGGAGCATCTGAGGAAACCAGGACCTGGGAGGACTGAGAAGCAGCAGAGCCATCACTGGTCATCAGTAGAGAACTTCTTATTAATCCCTGGCCAGGGCAGCACAACAAAAAAGGAATTCATTCCTTATGGACTACACCCATTTTAGGTTAAGGTACCAGAGACTGGGACTTTTAAAAGGAGACTTGAAATGATTTTGGGACATTTTACTGTTTATCTTGGGGTTGGGGGAGAAATGTGTGTTGTGACAAATTCTAGATTTTTGTCAGGGGAAGAAAATACTGATACTCATTTTTGTGAAAATTTTATTTTACTGTTTGTGCTGTGCAGCCATTTTTCTACTTACTGATAGAGCCATTGCTGAAGTAAAAAAAGTAATAGTTATTCACAGATTGCTAAAAAAATTGGCTCTAATTTGAAAAGATTTTCTGCTTCTGTGATAATTCATATAGCACCGTTGTTATGGTAAGAGAGTCATACCCCAGATTAATGTCTGCCAGCCCTGTTACTAACCTTCCTTGCAACTAACCAGATTCCATCACCCAGGTAGGTGAAAGCAGTATACAGGTGGGTGTTACAATTGGAGCCACAATGTTGGGCAGACGTTTTATAGTGTAACAGCAGGTTAAGCCAAAAAATTGTGGGCATTTAAAAAAAAAAAGTGTGAAAAAAGGAAAAGGCAAAAATCTAATTTGTAAAAATACTACAGACATTATTTCTGACGTGTTCAGAACTAAATGGCCCAGGGTTCCTCAGACATGTATGAGCAGCGTGAGGGTTTTAGGCAGTTAGAGGGGCAACACAGCCAGAATTCAGTGGCATGGTGTACTGTGGATCAGGTGGGCTCCAACAATTCCTTTGAGCCATGGAGGAAAATGTCGGGGCTGGATGCCAATAGAGGTCCCCTGCAGATGCAGGCTACACCAGTTGAAAGAGGTCGTGGATGGGCAAAACCAAGTGTAACAGAGAGCCGAGAAGAGGGCAGACAAGTTGGAAAGAGAATGGACAGGCTGGAAAGCATGCTGACCAAGCTTGTCTCCAGTGTGGAACATTTCAGTGTTTCAACAGAGACAGAGGAAGAGGTAGAGAACCACAAGTGCAGAGGACATGGGACTCATATCCCACATCTACTCCTGGAAGACAGAGATGCAGAACAGGAGTATGCTGACCCCATTCAAAGTAAATATAGACAGTGGTGAGACAATACTGCACGACCCATTGTACCTATTTTCACTCCATGGATGGGAAATAATCTACCTACTTTTGCCGGTGACTCAAAAGGGGAACCAGAGACTTTTTGAGAGGGTTTGAGTGAGTACTCAGGTAAGCTAATATCCCTGAAGAGAACTGGCCATAGCACTGGGAGGGATCCTTGCAAGGACATGCCAACAAGTGGTGGCAGTACAAGAGCACTCAGATTCAGAATTGGAGGCAGTGCAAGCTGCACTTCTTAGAATGTTATGACAGAATCCATAACATGCAGCAACTCAGAAGGGAGCTGGATCAGCTCCAACAGCCAAGAGATAAACTTAATGACTATCCTGGACAAATGGGAGGTGTACTGATGTCTGTACCCTGGAGCACGAGAAGAGGAGGGAGTGGAGTTCATCACAAGCACCTTGAAACTCGAACTGCAAAACCATTTTGTGTGCACCAAACCCCTGACTATTGAGCACCTGATCCAAAAGGCCCAAGAACTGGTAGATAACCTGAACCGGAACCGAAACCCATCCAGGGTTGAATTTTTCAACAGTTAGGCTCCGCCAATGGGACCTCAACACTGGTTACCAGAGGACAGAAGTGGTCAGCCAGGCAGCAACAGTCAAACCAAGGCTGGTGAGCAGCACCAGTGTCAGAAGAAAAGAGGTGTTTCAAGTGTAACAGCCCAAATCGTGTCAGTTACAACTGTCCTCAGCAATCACCAGCAGCTAAAGTTTTAAATGTTACCAGTCCAGTGGAGGGAACCAACTTGGCTACCATTGCAAGTTCACAAGAAACTACAGCAGTCACAGGGGAAGCAGAAGGTCCAACGGAAAAATGGAAGGCACAGTTGTTATACCTCACAGTTGCACTGGCAGGGACTCCAGGGTATGGTCTGGTTGACACAAGAGCAACCCACACCACTGTCTCACATAAAGCATACAAAATTACTTGGAGGCATGCACCTGGTACTAAAAAGGAACAGAGGTGGAAGTCAGGCTTGCTTCAGAAGAGGTCTATCATCCATGGGGGTGTACATTTAGGATACTGAACCTCGGAATCCTGAAACTCTTGGGACCAAGGCCAGTATCCCAACACGTACAAGCCTGACAAGGAGGAAGCTGTTGCTGACAGGGGTAAGGTAGTGGATGTGATGAACCACCACCCTACCTCTAGTTGTGCACAACAAGAGAGGGGAGGATGCAGAAGCTGACTGAGCTGTTCCCCTGGCGTGGAGGGCCAAGCCACTAGCAGCTCGGCCAGCATGGTGTTCCAGACCTGGGTTCTGTTCCCAGGCTGAAAATTTTTGCGAGGCGGCCTTCTGCCCCCTGTAACTTTTTTAACCTACTCTGAGGTCTGCTCCCCCTCGGAGTTGGTTATTTTAGTTATGGGTGTGTGGGGTCAAAGCCCCCCACATTGCACTTAAGACCCTTTCAGTCTTCCGAAATTTGGTCTCCTAGACTAGGGCTTATAGAGTTTGGGAGACCGAGTTTCAGGATTTCATAGGTAATCCTCCACGGGTATATGGTGAGGTAGAAATTGGAGCAGTAGGAAAAAAGTGGCAGGGCCATGCCCCCCCATCTCAGGGTAGCGCTATTTGCTCCACACCTGTGTAGAGCTCCCTGATTGGCTGGTCTCACTCACCTTAGACAGGAGCACCCAAGACGTATGACTTGATGTAAGCCTGCATCCCTGTACTCGGCTTCTAATTTATATATTTTAATTTAGCCTGTTCTGCTTGGCCTGTGTAAAGTAACTTACCATTCCCCCCCGCTGCAGTTTCTCTCCAACTGTATGTGCACTGATTCAGTGCTAGCTCTGCAAACTTCCCCTTGATTTTTCCCCAATTAAGCTTTCACTCTGTACACTGCCTTGAACTGAGTTTGTAAAAAAGTTTTACTGGCTTTGTTAATACATTTTTTTTAATCCTATTTAAGACTGTACTGGGTTTACATGCTTACTGCTATGGACCTAGTTAGAAAATTCAGTGAGATGTAAAATCTGTGTAGCCTCTGTCTTGAGCCTAAGGCCCCTGCCCTTGACTTTCATTCTTAATCATCTTCCTTTGTCCCCCTGTCCTCCTCTGTCTCTGTTCTGTCCCTCCTGCCCTTCCCCATCAGTCTGTTCTTTTGTGCTCATTTTGGATTCCTGAGTTAGCCGGCACCTTGCCTCTGTCTGACACTGCCCCCTGACTTGTCTTTCAAGTTGGTGCTCAGCTCTCTTTGTGTGTCTCTGTTTAGACACCCCTCCATCTGTTCCTATTTAATCTGCTATCTCCTTCCTTACAGGTGCCACTTGCCCCCTCGGGCAGCGGTCACGATCCAGCCATAGCACCTCTACAGTGCAAGGAGCCTGATCCACCTACCCCCCAAAGAGATAGATAAGGTATGACGCTTGAAAAATTGCCACGATTTCTCTGGACTGTGTGAACGCTGAACCGGATCATCACTTGCAATTTGCGGTTTTCAATTTCAGCGCCTTCTCAGGGTAGCGCTATTGGCTCCACACCTGTGTAGAGCTCCCTGATTGGCTGGTCTCACTCATCTGAGACAGGAGCACCCGAGACGTGTGGCTTAATGTAAGCCTGCATCCCTGTACTCGGCTTCTAATTTATATATTTTAATTTAGTCTGTTCTGCTCGGCCTGTGTAAAGTAACTTAACATTCCCCCCCTGCTGCAGTTTCTCTCCAACTGTATGTGCACTGATTCAGTCGCACCCCCTCTCCCCCTCCCAGGCCTCCTTTAAATGCACACAGTCTCCGCCCACTCCTATCTGATGTTTCAATTTATTGGTTACTTACTGTCAACAACTGCAATTCCTCCCATCCCCTTTTTGCAACTAAGCCTTCTAGCAGCTTTATCTCATTCTGTCTTGCTGAGGCATACCATTTTGGCACTTCAGGTTTGCTTATTGCTGACTAGCATATCCTGTCTTGCTGACTAGTGTATCCTGTCTTGCTAAGGCACTGTTTTACTTGAAAATTGTACTACAAATTACTGAACTGTGACTGATTTGCCAAAAATCTGTTTTTATTGTCTAAAAATGTTCCCAAGTGTTACAGCCCCTTCATGACTTTGTAGCTCTCTCCAGACTGCAAGGTGCCAAGGAAATCGCTGGCTTTTCAGTTGCTAATTGAGCTGTTTTTGCTCAGACTGCTAGCCTTTGTGTTGCCCCACTATTAATTCGAGATCCTCTCTCCTTTCTCTAGCTGAGAACCCGCTAGGGATCCCAGCTCAGACGCCCTCCACGTGGACTGCGGACACCGGGCGGTCGGTGCTTCCAAAGCCACCGCCCAAGACCTCCTCATTGGACTCCACCGCTTGAGAGGTACGGCAAAGCTGCAACTGTTTGCCCACCCACTCATCCCCCCTCCTGTGTGCAATTATATAGACCCGTTAGCACCGCCCACTCCCATCCCTGATGAATCTCCTGCCTTCTCTTTCTTACTAAAACAATTTGTTACTGCCAGGGTTCCGCCAGAGGAATCCTGCAACCAGCAGCCGACGAGCTACTCTTGTTATCAAAATTCCCTCATTTACCCAACAACTGCAATTATGGCAGCCTCGTGGCAATTCTTCCTCCTGTCTGCACCGTGTATCATACCCCTTACTGGCTTATTATCCAAAAAATTTGAGACTGGGGGTATACCACATCCTCATCCTGAAGACTGCTCACCCAATCTGACTCTACACATCACATGTTATGCCAAGGCTCCTTGCCAACTGATCCAGGTGGACTACCTTCCTCGAAGAGCAACTATTGCAGGTTTGTCTATGCCTCTTTCCTTATCCCTAATTAATTTGAGTTACTCCCACTGGCATTACACAGCCAGAGTATTAGCCTCAGTGTCCTTAGGCTTGCATAAATTAAAAAACAAAGCTTGGCACCCAGGTTCCTTCTCCATGCCAAGCCGGAAAAAGCCTCGAGCTTATTGCCTTTCACTTGAATTCCTGAAAAAATTGCTACTCCTCCTCTTACTCTGCTCTGGCAATGTCGAGCTTAATCCAGGGACCATAAATAAACTTACCTCCCCTTCTGAGTCACTATCTCTTAAGGTATTAGTTTTATGCACATTAGTGTGTGCGGCCTGCTGAAAAAATTCACCCTTATCCAGGCTTGGACCGCCCATACAATGCCAGATGTGCTTGTTATCTCAGAATCCTGGCTATGGCCCTCTACACCAAATAGCGTGATTAATATATCTAACTACCAGATCTTTAGATGCGATAGGCAATCCAGAGGAGGTGAGGTCGCCATCTACATCAAAGATAGATTTGTGTCATCAACACTTAATTCTAACTCACTGGTAGCGGGATTTGAGTGCCTGGACACAAAAATCGACCTATCCCCATCGTTAGCACTTCGAGTCATAGGATGCTATAAACCACCATCTGCCGGTATTCAGCTCTTGTCCTATCTTACAACTATCTTGGACACTAGCCCCCTGGAAACAATTATCCTTGGGGATCTAAACTACGATTAGCTGTCGGAAGCCGGTCACCCGCTTAAGTCTTTCTGCTTCTCCCTTGGTTTCACCCTACTCAACGAAGAGCCCACCCTTATCAACAAAAAGAATACAGCCAAAAGTACCCTTCTGGATGTCCTGCTTGTGAATAAAGCCCATTCCTTTTCCCACATTGGAACCTTTGACGTGGATATTAGTGACCATTGCCTAATAGCTGGAGTTTGGGCAGCCAACAAAGTGCCAACTATGGCCAAATTCTCCACCAAAAAGTCAACCAGGTAATTTGACCCAAAGGCATACCTACTTGACCTAAAAAACTCCCCCTTGTGGCAGAGTTTTTACCTTGCTAAAACAGTGGAAACTGCATATTTTATACTACATGAAATCATTACCTATGCCATGAATCTACATGCGCCTCTGTCAAAAATATGCATAAAGGCTAGGAAATGCCATTGGTTCACTCAAGATCTCAAGGCTGCACTACTCTCCAGGGATAAACTCTGGAAAACTGTCCACAAATCCCAAAAAGAGGAAGATTGGTGCCTCTTTAGAACAGCCAGAAATCGCTGCACCAAACTGATTAGGGAAGCTAAAGCCTGCTATTACCAAGCAGAACTAGATACTGCAGCCAATTGTCCCTCCAAATTCTGGGCCACAATCAAAGAACTGGTGGGAGCCATGTCACAAAATATGCTCCTACAAAATTACCTCTGACAATACAGTAATCAATGACAAAAAAAAGATGCTGCTGGCATTCAACACGCACTTCGCCACAGCAGGCTTAGCCTTCGATAACTCGCCTGCATGTAGCCTGCGCACCCAACTTGGCATGACCCCACCAAATGTTGTCTCCGTTAGTCAGCATTTCTCATTCTAATCAGTTTCCCTCAAGGAGGTAGAAGACTTGATTCTCCACCTGGATACTAAGAAAAGTGCTGGCGCAGATGCACTTGAACCATACTTCCTAAAGATAGCATGCCATGTATTGGCAGTGCCTATCACTCATTTATTCAACCTGTCCCTAACACAAGGTACCCTCCCTCAAATATGGAAGATCACACACGTTATCCCGCTATTTAAATCTGGAGACTCTTGCGACCTTAATAACTACAGGTCAATTTCTCTCCTACCCACACTCTCGAAGCTACTGGAAAAAATAGTAAATAGTAGGCAATGGAATTGATTTGAATCAATGACAGGCTTTTAAGAAGCTTTTCAGGGAGTGTGTATGTGTGTGTGGGGGTGGGCTCTGCTACTACAACTATATGCATTTGATTTGGTATAATGTGCGAACAGACTAACCCTGCTCCCCACTCTGTGTGCTATTTTGGAGATAAAGACCCAAAATCGCACTGGACCAAGCACTGAGCCCTGTGGCACCCCGCTTGTCACTGCTCTGGGTGCTGAGGGCCACCCCACTACCACCACCCTCTGCACCTTCCCCTGTAACCAGTTCTCTATCAATTTAGTCAGACCACCTTCCACCTGTACCCTTCCTTCTCCTCACTCTTCTCCTTCTTGGCCTGTGTCCCTCCTCCCGGTAGTCCACACCCTTTCTCCTCCTTATTCTTACCGGGTGGTGGTGCCTTCTGTATTACACTCAGACCACTCTGCCAGCCCCCTTCCAGGGTTACTACGCCTCCGCCTTTACCTATATCTAGGGCAGTGAGCTCATTAGGCTCCCCTGTCCGGACCTTTCTACCAGCCTCAGTCTTTTGGCCACCCCCCACTAGTTTAAATCCGCCTTAGTAGAGATATACCCCTCTAGTCCTGCCTTTTTTTTTTTTGACATATTTTCTCCCCAGGCTATGGTCGGCTTGATCACCCCGACCGACCCTCCTAGCCCTGTCCCCAACATCAGGCCGACCTGCTCACCTCCATGGATTACCCCCCGAGGTGGGGTGGTGAGGAGCTTCCCAGCTTGACCCACCGGAGCAGGATCTGGTTGAGGAGGTGCCATTTGGGGCGTTCAATGGGGGTCAGAAGCTCATGCTGCCCGACCGTAGCCCATTTCCCACTTTTCTCTCCTTGGCAGAGTACAGGTGTGCAATGATGCTTAGGCACAGTGTGCCAATGTCCGCCACACCCTGCCCCCTTTACTACACCGCCGTAGTAGTGCCCCTGGTCATCACCAGGTGCTGCTACAGAGTGGTGGGTCCCTGGATCCCACCCCGTAAAAAGAGAGCAGTCCTCTGGACACTCAATCCTTTCCCTCCCCTGCCTACCCCTGGAGGCCCAGGCTCGTGTCTGAACTCGGATCGCCAGCGTGGTGCGAGGTGTGGGGTCCAGCACATGAACCCTCAGTACCAGTGGGCCAGCAGTTATGCTGCCTTTAATACTCCCTTCCCCTTCCTGCTCCAGTGTACCCTGTCCCCTGCATACAAGTCACTATTACCCTCAGACCTTACCCCAGTTAGTCACTAACCCATAATGTTTGGTGTGGCACCAATTCCTCAGCCACTTGTTGAACTCCTCAAGCCTACCCTTCCTCCCAATGCTTGCACATGGTACTGGCAGTACCTCCAAGAATGCCACTGACTTCCCAACCCCCTCACACCACCTGCCCAACTACTCGAACCTCCCCCTCACTACTTCCACAGTGTCCCCTGCTAAGTCATTTGTACCCACGTACAACAGTAATGAGGTTTCTTCTTCCCCCTCGCTGCACGCTTCAGCGGTGCCTGCCCTGCCCTCCTGCAGTCAACCTGGGGACAGCTTCAAACCAAATATGGCTGTGCCTTTCCCTCTTTCCACCCCATCTCACCCTTTTCAATATAGAATTCCCCAGGACGAGTACCCGCCCCGTCTCTTACCCCATTTCCCTCTCTCACTCGCTCATTCTGTTTGTCCTGGAGCTGTAGGCTGCCCTTTTGTACTGGGCTCCTGCCTGCATTGGCACCTTTTTCTGCCCACAAAAAAATCTGCAGCAGTCCCGACACAGTTCTGTTGAGCTCGCTCACTCCCTCTCTCTCACTCGCTCGCTCATTCTGTTTCTCTTGGCACTGCAGGCTTCCCTTTTATACTGGGCTCCAGCCTGCATTGGCACCTTTTTCTGCCCACAAAGAAATCCACAGCAGTCCTGACTGAACTCTCCTGAGCTTGCTCACTCCCACCCCTCACTCGCTCGTTCTGTTTCTCCCAGTGCTGCAGGCTGCCCTTTTGTACTGGGCTCCTGCCCGCGTTGGCTCCTTTTTCTACCCACAAAGAAATCCACAGCAGTCCGGATAGAGCTCCGTTGAGCTCGCTCACTCCCCCTCTCTCACTCACACGTTTTGTTTCTCCCGCTGCTGCATGCAACCCTTTTGTACTGGGCCCCTGTCTGCATTGACGCATTTTTCTGCCCACAAAGAAATCCGCAGCAGTCCCGACAGAGCTCCATTGAGCTCACTCACCCCCCCCACTCACTCGTTCTGTTTCTCCCAGTGCTGCAGGCTGCCCTTCTGTACTGGGCTCCTGCCTGCTTTGGCACCTTCTTCTGGCCACAAAGAAATCCACAGCAGTCCTGACAGAGCTCTGTTGAGGTCACTCACTCCCCCTCTCTCACTGGCTCATTCTGTTTCTCCCAGTGCTGCAGGTTGCCCTTTTGTACTGGGCTCCAGCCTGCATTGGCACCTTTTTCTGCCCACAAAGAAATCCACAGCAGTCCTGACAGAGCTCCACTGAGCTTGCTCACTCCCTCTCTCTCTCACTTTCACGTTCTGTTTCTCCTGCTGCTGCATGCTGCCCTTTTGTACTGGGCCCATGCCTGCATTGATGCCTTTTTCTGCCCACAAAGAAATCTGCAGCAGTCCCGACAGAGCCCGTTGAGCTCACTCTCCACCCCCCCTCCTCACTGCCATTCTGTTTCTCCCGGCGCTGCAGGCTGCCCTTGTTCTGGGCTCCTGCCCATGCTGGCACCTTTCTGGCCACAAAGAAATCTGCAGCAGTCCTGACAGAGCTCAGTTGAGCTCGCTCACTTCCCCTCTCTCACTTGCTCGATCTTAATCTGTCCAAACACTGATTTCCCAAAGCGACTGCGTTATTCTGCACTGGAAGTGCAAAAACACATTTTAGCCAGGATGTGAAAAATGACAGCTGTACTGTTCATAAGGAGGTGTGAAAAAATACCAGTGGTGAAAATCTGGCATGAAAATATTACAAATTTGTGAAGTTACATGGGTGCGTGGAAACTACGCAATGCACGCTTGTAACACAGTCATTATTATGGACTTTCATCACAAAATTTTCAACATAGTCAATTTAGGACCTCTGCTCATGAATAGTGTCACAGTGATTTTCTTAATGTGTCCCAAACACTGATTTCCCACAACAACCGTGCTATTCTGCGCCGGAAGTGCGAAAACACAGCTCAGTCTTAATCTGTCCAAACACTGATTTCCCAAAGCGACCACACTATTCTGCGCTGGAAGTGCGAAACATATTTCAGCCAGGATGTGAAAATGACACCCAGATCATAAGGAGCTGTGGAAAAATGCCAATGTTGAAAATCTGGAGTGAAAATATTGCAAATTCGCGAAGTTATGAGCATGTGTAGCAACTGCACAATGCACGCTCGTAAAGCAGGCACGTTTTGGATTTTTTCCACCAAATTTGCAACATAGGCTTTTTGAGAGCCCACTTCATGGACACTGGCACTGTCGTTTTGTTAATCGATCCCAAAAGGTGATTCCGTGCAGTGACCGTGAAATCACCTTTTGGGACTGAATAACACCTCGGCAGTGGCTGAATTCACGAGGAGGGGTCCCAATAACCCCATGTTGAAAATTTGGTGCCAAAATTCCCAAGAATTCCTGAGATATGCACCAAAGTTGAAAAAATCCTATTTATGCCATTATACAGCTTACCGATATTTCTTCAGTTCGCGGTCAGCTTTGAAGAGTGCAGACGTGTTCCTGGTCTACCGAAGATCGTCGCGCTGGGCTCCGGAGGTAAGTATGGGGTGAGGGGTAGGTGTGGGGAGGCAGGGCATGCAGAGGGTGGGTGGGTTGGGGAGGCCATGGACTCAATGAGGGACCGTTTTCTTGTTTACAGGGTTAAAAAACCAAAAAAATCATTGCAGGACTGTTTTTATCTTCAGGGACATTTGGCATCAATCAATCAATCAATCAAAATTTTATTTGTAGAGCACTTTTCAATATATCAAAGCGCTAATACATATCAAGAATAAAACATCAACTATAATAAATAATGACATAAAACAGTAAAAACGTCCATAAGCTTATCCAAATGCTTGTGCAAATAAGTGGCTTTGGGAATGTGGAAAAATGCGGATGGCGATCTTTACGGCTGATGGCTGTGCCTTGCACCCCCAGAGAGACCCGAGAGGGATGCATACTCAGTGGCCCCCAGCATGCCACCTGAGGGTTTTTTTTTGGGAGGGGGGACTGTAGCCGATGGGGGATTGGGCACTTCCATCGGGACATAAGTAGTGGAGGAGTGCAAGAGCCAAGGGGGATTGGGCACCCCCCTCGGCAGACTACAAATTGGGGGGAGGGATACATTATGCTGAAGGGGAGTGGGCTCTCCCATTGGCAAATTCAACTGGGAAGGGGTGACTGAAGCCAATGGGGATTGGGCGCCCTGTCGACAAAGAAAGATGGGGGAAGCTGGCCCGGTGGCACTGAGGGTTGAGGCGCTGGATGCCACACCTCACGCCATGCCAGTGACCCGGGTTTGGGAATGGACTCAGGCCGCTGGGGGCTGGCAGGGGAGAGGGAAGGAGGATTTAGCATCCGGCAACTGCTCTCCTCTCTCTGGGGTGGGTAGTGGGGCTTGCATCGCCCTGTAGTGGCAACTGGCGGAGGCCAGCTGCACTACAAGCGGTATGCAATAGCAAGGGGGGAGAGCATGGTGGGCTTCAGCATTACGTGCTCAGACGCCATTGCATGTCTGGCTCTCCACTGGGGAGAAAATGGGGAAAAATGTGGATGGCGATCTCCATGGCTGATGGCCATGCCTTGCATCCCCGGAGAGACCTGAGAGGGGCTCGTACTCAGTTGGTGCGAGAGCAATAATGGTCGGCCCACTGGGGGAGGAGGTTCGTGTGGCCTGCATGTATGACCGGGTCCGGGGGTGCAGGGCTGGAGGCTGGAAATCGTGTGAGGCCACTCTGCTGAGGAGAATAAACAATAGTACGATAAAAAAAAAAGAAAGACTGGGAGGCACATGATGCCGAGGGGGGGATTGGGCTCCCTGTCGGCAAACTGGGTCAGGGGCATGCAAGGTACCACTGTGCAATGCCGGGTCACTCCCTCATTGCAGTGGAATGGCTGACACTGCAATGATGAGGCGGCCCCTGATTGCAGCGGCCAAAACCTTTCAAGGTGGTGGCACGCTGGCTGAACTAATGTCAGCAGCAGTGTACCGTCCACTGCAGTGGGGAAAGCAGGCCAAGCCTCAAAAGGCAGTGGGGGCATTGGCCACAACAGTGCCACATCTCCACAACCTGCTTCTGCAGCAAGCTGCCTCAACATGTTTCTTGCACAAGCATGTGCAAGCAACATAAAAAGTAATAGTTATTCACAGACTGCTAAATAAATTGGCTCTAATTTGAAGAGATTTTCTGCCTCTGTGATAATTCATATAGCAGTGTTGTTATGGTAAGAGAGTCATACCCCAAATTAATGTCTGCCAGCCATTTGACTGACCATCCTTGCAGCTAGCCAGATTCAATCACCCAGGTAGGTGAAAGTAGTGTGCAGGTGGGTGTTATAACCCCCTCCAGCTTCATAGCATGTCCCCTGGTTCTTGAGCACATTTTCTTCAGATAAATACTCCCCTCCAGTACTTTATTTACCACTGTGAGGTATTTAAAGGTCTCTATCATATCTGTCCTCACCATCCTCTGTTCCAGGGTATACATATTAAGGTCCTTTAGTCCCTCCTCGTAGGGCTTTTGATGCAGACCCTGCATTATTTAGTTGCCTTCCTCTGGAATACCTCCACTCTGTCTATGTCCTTCTGGAGATGTGGTCTCCAGAACTGGCCTCAATACTCTAGCTGGGGTCTTACCAGCAATCTATAGTGAGACGACACCAATTTCCTCTTTCTGCTGATGATACCCCTCCTTATGCACCCCAGCATCTCACTCTCCCTCCCTACTGCTTTGATGCACTGCCTGGTCACCTTTAGGTCATCTGAGATGATTACCTATAGGTCTCTTTCCTGCTTAGTGGTTGTCTATATATCTCCACCCATTTTGTACACCACCCTGGGTTTCTGTGCCCTAAATGCATTATTTTGCACTTTTTCACATTGAAACCCAGTTGCCACACCCTTGACCACTCCTCTAATTTTCTCAGGTCTCTACACATCCTTTCAACACCCCCCCAAGAGTGTCCACCCTATTGCAGATTTTGGTGTCATCCACAAAGAGGCTGACCTTCTTTTCCAGTTCCTCTGCAATGTCACTTATAAAGACACTAAGGAGTATCGGTTCCATCACTGATCCCTGAGGCACACCGCTGGTCACCCTCCAGCTAGTCACCCTCCCTTCCTTGGAGTGAACTCCATTTACCACCACCCTCTGTCACCTCTCCCCTAACCAATTTCTTATCCAGTTCACCACCTTTGTACCTACTCCTTAGCTACCCAGCTTGCTTACTAGTCTGCTATGTGTAATGGTGTCAAATGCTTTACTGAAATCTAGCTAGGCCACATGCACCGCTCCACCCTGATCTAGTTCCTTGGTCACCCAGTCAAAGAAATCTATCAGACTTATTTGATGTCCTGCCCCCTGTGGAATCATGCTGCCTTAGGTCATGTAACCCATTAGATTCAAGATATTCCACAATTCTTTAATTCAGCAGTGATTCCATTTACTTTTCCACCGCCGATGTCAGGCTGACTGGCCTATAATTGTGAGCCTCCTCCCTGCTACCACTTTTGTGTAGTGGGACTACATCTGCTCTTCTTCACTCCTCCAGAACAACTCCTGCTTCCAGTGAGCTGTTAAATGGAACTGTCAGAGGTGCAGCCAGTATTTTCCAGAGCTCCCTCGATACCTTTGGATCCACCCCATTTGGCCCCATTGCTTTGTCAACCTTTAGATTAGCAAGTCCCTTCAGGACTCTCACCTCCAAAAAAGGACTAGTGTCCACCTCCTTCCCTCCAAAGCTTTTGTTATTTTTTTATGGCCCCTCCCCTTCTCCTTCCTCTGTGGACACTGAACAAAAGTATTTGTTCAGGATGTGTGCCTTTTCCTGGTTCTCCTCTGCAGGGTCCCACCCTTCACTTTTTAACTTTACAATATCACCTTTGGTCTTCCTGTTTTCACTTACAAATCTAAAAAATGTCTTGTCCCCTTTTGTTACCTCCTGGGCTAGTCTCCCTTCAGTTTGTGCCTTTGTGCACTTTACTGCTTTCCCTGCTTCCCCTGCTACATCTCCCTATACTCCTCCCTCTGCATCTCCTTATACCTTCTGAATGCTACCCTTGTAGCATTTAACTTTTCAGCTACCTTTTTCAAGAACCATAGCAGTTTCTTTTAGAAACATAGAAACATACAATTTGATGGTGTAACCCCCCTGCAAATGGGGGTTCCCAAAAGACTTCCAGGAGCTTGCTTGAATGCTCCAAGCCTGAATGGTGTTTGGCGTTTAAGCCATTTATCTGTGAGTGTTTTTAGAGCCTCTGGTACTGTCTCTTTAAGAGCTGTCTGCTTGCAGACATAATTAGTTTGTATAGGGGGACTGTGTGTTTCTTTGCTTGAGTACCACTTGAGTGCTGCCAATTCACTCCATTTTTGCAGTCACTAGAGTGCAAAGGAACCTATCTGAAAGATGTAACTGTTTGCCAGAAATCATTTAGAGTAATAATGAAAATACAGTTTGTCTAACCTGCTTTTGCAGTCAGAACTGTGTTTGCCTAGTTCCCCATTCTAGTTTTGAACTGCTGAACTGGACCAATCAGTGTGGATTAAGGTAGCTCTAAAATGGTGCCTTGGATGAATCAGAACTTGGACTGAATTTGAGCCAGCCACAAGAGGATTGTATGGGCAGTGACTCTGGGAGATGTAGTTTGACTGTGCCTTTTTGGACCAACAGGGGCAGTCTATTGTGAGTGACAGCCAATCCAGCCAAGAACTGGGAGGAACTCAAAGGAAGTGCCCGATTTTGTCTGCTGGAGTTTCAGTTGAGCTCTAGCAGTGAAGATGGAAGGAGCCCTGTGCTTTTTCGGTGTGCAGTTTTAGTCGGGAAACGTGTGTAAGGCCCTGAGTTCCGGTCTGCAGCTTGTGTAACTGCTTGTTTGGACTGAATCCGTCCTGTGAAGAGAATCAAAGGATATCTGAAGAGTAGAAACCAGGCTCACCCTGTAGAAGACTGGAGAAATTGCTGAATTGCGCTTGGTCTGTCAGGAACTGAATCTGCTGTGTGTTCTCCCGGGTATTGTGCAGTAATTGCGATCGGGATAGAGAAGCAGCCTGCCTGGTATAGTACATTCTGTTTACCATATAAATGTGTGAAGAGGCTTGAGTACCTCAAGTGAATCCTGCTGCCATTAAAGGACTTTTGCCTGTTACTGTTTACCATATAAATGTGTGAGGAGGCTTGTGTAGCTCAAGTGAATCCTGCTGCCATTAAAGGACTTTTGCCTGTTACTGTTTACCATATAAATGTGTGAAGAGGCTTGTGTAGCTCAAGTGAATCCTGCTGCCATTAAGGACTTTTGCCTGTTACTGTTTACCATATAAATGTGTGAAGAGGCTTGTGTAGCTCAAGTGAATCCTGCTGCCATTAAAGGACTTTTGCCTGTTGCAGTTTGTCATATAAATGTGTGAGGAGTCTCGTGGAGCTCAAGAGTAGCCCTGCTGACGTTGAAGGACCCTATCTTGTTTGGAGGTCGTGAGTACTAATTCAGGGTCGCTCCCTGTTGAATTGCCACATTAAATCCAAATGGAATTACTGTACTGCTGACTGTTTAACTAATTTTTCTGTTCTCTGTGTGAAAGGGCCCCTACCAGCTGCCACAGTTTGGACTAGCCACTAGGGCTTGGGTACCCAGGGACAGTAACTGGTAGGGATAGGCCTGTGCACAGAGCCATAGGTAGATGAGTAAAGTGATAAGCTAATTAACCTGATTTCCCCCTGTCCTCGTTATATTCCCCCTAAATAAATCAGAGTTGCTTGTTTCAGCAAAGTTATACTGCCTGAGGTATTTGTCTATGTTAAAGTATTGTACTGTGATTGTTGCACTGTATCTTATTTTACAGGAGGTCCCAGTGCCTGAACCAGTCCTGGGGGTAAGTGTATACTGTGAAGGTAATTCTGATATATTGTGTGGGCCACTAGTGGGAAGAAAGGGGTTGCAGTGTCCCAGAGGGCTGTGACCAAGTTAGTTTAACTATTGCAAACCCTGACCTCTGGGTGGAGGCACCCGCCATCGGATCCAGGCCCCTGAACCTGTTAGTGGCAAATCAGGCAGGGGTAGTAGCCCCTGGGATAGCGCCATCTAGGGGTTACAATAGCATATAAGGACCGCTTGGTCTACCTAGTCTTCACATTTTT
The DNA here is from genome assembly GCA_016271365.2 of Neoceratodus forsteri. Taxonomy (NCBI): domain Eukaryota; kingdom Metazoa; phylum Chordata; order Ceratodontiformes; family Ceratodontidae; genus Neoceratodus; species Neoceratodus forsteri. The sequence goes on along the minus strand of CM057451.1, from coordinate 806,262,368 downwards.
TGCTACTTACCGTATCACCGCAGACCCTACTTGATCCCTGACTTATCCCCTCCATGTCTGATCACTAAGGTTCCCTTATGCCTATCTCATGCTTTCTTGAACCCCGTTACAGTTTTTGCCCCTACCACCTCCGCTGGGATGCTGCTCCAGGCATCTACCACCCTCTCCATAAGGAAGTACTTATTCACATCTCCCCTGAGTCTACCCCCCTCCAGCTTCATAGCATGACCCCTTGTCCTTGAGCATCTTTTTTCTGAAAAATGCCTCCCTCTTGAACATTATTAACACTGTACCTGTGAGGTATTTTAAAGTTTCTATCTTATCCCCCCTCTCCCGCCATTCCTCCAGGGTATACATATTAAGATCCTTCATTCTTTCCTCATAGGGCCTTTGATGCAGACCCTGCACCATTCTGGTTGCCCTCCTCTGGATGACCTCCACCCTTTCTATGTCCTTCCGGAGATGAGGTCTCCAGAACTGGACACAGTACTCCAGGTGATGTCTCACCAGTGATCTATACAGGGAGAACACCACTTCCCTCTTTCTGCTGGTGATTCCCCCTCCATATGCACCCCAGCATCCTGCTAGCTCTTCTGACTGCCTTGTCACATTGCCTAGCCAGCATTAGGTCATCAGATATGATAACCCCCAGGTCTCTTTCTTGTTAGGTGGTCATCAATACCTCTCCTCCCAATTCGTACTCTGCCCCTGGGTTTCTGTGCCTCAAGTGCATGATTTTGCACTTTTTTGCATTGAAGCCCAGTTGACATACCCTTGACCACTCCTCTAACTTTTTTAGAACCTCTCTCATCTCCCACCCGACCACTCCTCTAACATTTTCAGATCCCTTCTCACCCCCCCACATGGCGTGTCTACCCTTTGCAAACAGGTGGACCATTTCATCCAGCCCCTCTTCACTGTCGCTAATAGACAAGAGGACAGGTCCCATTACAGATCTCTGTGATACCCCACTGGTCATCCTCCCTTCCTTGGAGTGAACTCTGTTTACCACCACCCTCTGTCTCCTATCCCTTAGCCAATTTTTCACCCAGTTTACCACCTTTGGTCCCATGACTAGGCTATCCAACTTGCTTACTAATATCCTATATGGAATGGTGTCAAAAGCCATGCTGAAATCTAGGTAGGTGACATCCACTGCTCCTCCCTGATCCAATTCCTCAGACACCCAGTAAAAGACATCTATAAGATTCATTTGACAAGACCTCGCCCCTGTGAGTCTATGCTGTCTTGGGTCCTGTAAACCAGTGTATTCAAGGTATTCCGCTATCCTTTCCTTCAGTAGTGATTCCAATAATTTCTCCACCACCGATATCAGGCTAACTGGCATGTAGTTGCCAGCCTCCTCCTTACTACAACTTTTGTGAAGTGGGACTACGTCTGCCCTCCTGCAATCCCCTGGAACCATTCCTGTCTCCAATGAGAGGTTGAACAGGACTGTCAGAGGTGCAACCAGTACCTCTCTTGAGTTCTCTCAAAAGCCTTTGAAGGACCCCGTTTGGCCCTATTGCCTTATCCACTTTCAGATTTGCGAGTTCCTTCAGAACTCTATCCTCTGTAAATGGAGTAGTGTCCACCCTCCTTCCTTCAATGCCCCAGTCACTTTTCTCTGGCCCTTCTCCTTACCCTTCTACTTTGAACACTGAACAAAAGTATTTGTTCAAGATGCGTCCTTTTTTTGGTCCCCCTCCACACAATCCTCCTCTCCCCTTCCCTTCTTCATCTTATAATCTTTCCCCTGGTCTTTCTTTTTTCACTTACATACCAAAAAAAGTTTTGTCTCCTTTCTTTCCTTCCTGGGCTATTTGTTCCTCTGTTTGCACCTTTATGCTCCTAACTGATTTCCTCACCTTCCATTGTTTCACCAGATACAGCTCCCTATCTTCCTTTTTCTGTTTCTTCTTATACCTCCTGAGTGCTAACCTTTTTGCCCTTACCTTCCCAGCCACCTCCTTAGAGAACCATATCGGTCTCTTTTTCCTCTTTCCTTTGCTTACTAGCCTGATGCAGAGGTTTGTTGCCTTCCCTATGCCCCCTTTTAATTTTGCTGAAAGTTCCTCCACTCCACCCAAGTCCTCCCCACCCCCTGACAGGGCATCCCTGAGGCATTCCCCCTTTTTCTAAAATTGACCCTCCTGAAGTCCAGAACTCTTGTCCTTGAGTGATTCAATTCTGCCCCAGGACTTATATTGAACCACACAGTATGGTGATCACTTTTTCCTCTTGCTTTTGCTCACTTGTTTGATGCAGAGTTTGTTGCCTTTATTATGTTCCCTTTTATCTTCACCCACTGTTCCTCCATCCCACCCAGGTCACCGACCCCTGCTAGTTCATCCCTGAGGCATTAACCCATCTTTTTAAAATCTGCCTTCCTGAAGTCCAGGACACTCGCACTTGTGTGGTTTAACTCAACAGCCATCCTTATAATGAACCACATTGTTCAGTGATCACTGGTTCCCAAGTGGCTTCCCACCTTGACATCTGCAACACTTTCCTTGCTAGTGAGTACCAGGTACAGTATTGTCCCATCATGAGTGGGTTCACTGACAAGTTGCCTGAGGAATGCCCACCTGCAGAGAATCCAGGATGTCCCTGCTTCTAGCTGAAACCACTGCAGTGAGGCTCCAGTCCACATCTTGCAAGTTGAAGTCCCCAACCAGCAGCACCTCCTGCTTTTCTGCCATCTTGCCAGTGGCTTCCACCAGTATCTTATCTAATACCTCTCCCCTGTGCTGGAGGTCTATAGATCACTCCAGTGTGAACAGTAGCTTCATTCCCCTTCTACAGGGTGACCCACAGTACCTCTGCCTCCCCCTGTTTTCCCTGCATCTCTGTGGCATTTATGCTCTCCCCCACATAAAGCACCACACCTCCTCCTTTCCTTCCTGCCTGGTCCTTCCTGAACAGTATGGACCTGTATGGTCATGTCCCAGTCATGGTTTTCAGTCTACCATGACTCAGTAATGGCCACAATATCCAGGACGGCCTCTGCCATGATGGTCTCCAGGTCTGGAGTCTTATTTCTTAGACTTTTGGCATTCGCACACATGGCCTTCCAGATTTTGTTTCCACTCTGCTTGTTGCTCCCCTTTTTTCCATTTTGCCCTCCCTTCCTCCAACTTCTCTTCTTAATGCTCCCGTTCCTTCCCTCTTTATCTCTACCACCCTGCTCCCTTTATTAATTTGTAGCCTGGGGGATTCCTCTCCCCCTTGAGTTCTCATTACTCTGTACTTCAACTTTTGGGGGGAGGCAGTTTCTGACTCTCCAATTCCTTCTGCCATCCTCTTGACTAGTTTAAGTGTTCATTGAAGTAACACTGAAACCATTCAACGAGGACTGCAGTTCCTCTCCCAGATGGATGAAGCACATCGCCCCTGTATAGGCCCTTATTCTCTCAGATGGGTCCCTAGTCCTCAATGTAGCTGAACCATTCTTCTATTCACCATTCCTTCAGCCATGAGCTGAAGCTCCTGGTGCAGAGTTCCCTTTACTGTCCTCTGTCATAGACAGGCAGCACCTCAGTAAAAGCCACTGAGTGAGATACCTGTCTAAGACCCCTCCCCAGCTCCCTAAACTCCCGCTGCACTATCCTAGCCCCATCCCTAGCCAGGTCATTAGTCCCCAGGTGGACAAAGACATCCAGCCCTCCCATCCAGCTGCCCTAGCGATCCTCAGGATTCACTTTACACTCCTTCAGGCCATGGCACCAGATAGGCACCTAACTTGCCTCTCCCTTTTCCTTTTTCCAAATCTAGCCCCCCTCACAGTTGAGCCCCCCACCAGAAGTTGTTTCCTCCTCCTCTGGGGTCCTCTACCACCCTCCTTGAGGTCTCCACTACAGAAAGCCCCCATATTCCCCTTGGTCACTACCACAAGTGCATCCCCCTGACAGTCCTGCCCCACCAGAGCAGCATGGGAATTTTGTAGTGGTACTGGTTGAGAAATGTGCCTCTTTCCCAACACCCCCACCCTTCCAGAGCCCACCATAGTCCAGCTGGTCCTCCTCACTGGCATCCTCTGAGATAACGGTGGCAGACTTGGTGGCCTCTGGGTGGGAAGAAGTCCCCCGAATCCTGGGCAATGGCCTGGAGTCTAGCAACCTCGTCCCTCAACCCAGAGAGGTGTGTGCAGATGGGGTAGCATTGCAGTCTCCAGAAGTTCTCTCTCTGAAAACTGCTGCCCCACAGTCACTGCACTGCATCACTCCCCGCATTCTCGGTGTCTATTCTCCCTGTGCTACCTGGTGATACTTTTGTACCCTTACCCTTGATAAGGTGTTTCTAGTTTCCCCTTTTTTTTAAATTCTAGTTGTGCTTCCCCTGCCTTGTTTAAATATTTATATACTCCTACCCTAGATAGGGTGTTGCTCCTATTCCCAGTTTTAGCCTACCTTTAACCTTCCACCCTTAAAAAGAATGGGACTCACATCTGGCAGGCTACACACAAGTCAACTCTCTCAGGAAGTTGGAGAGAATTCAAGTGGAAGCTGGTCAGCAGATTCTTTTAACACCAGATAGAACAAAACATTTTGGTACCAGTACTTCAAATTTATGCTGGAGGGGGTGCAGAGAAAGAGTGAATCCTGCACATATATACTGGACCTGTTGAGTATTGCGAGGGTTCTGTACGGAGGTAAAGACCTGGATTAGCAAAATAATGGTGCGCTCTTCAGACCTTGAGGGTTTTCACCTGATTTGTGGCCTTTATCCAATCGGCATGGGCAGAAGAGCTAAGAAATACTTATTTATAATGCTCATTACTGCAGCACTTAAAGCCATAACTCAGAAATAGTTGACGGTCACTCCTCCGTCCAGAGAAACCTGAATACAAAACTGTAAGTGTATCAAAGTTATGGAAGAGATTTCTGTGAGACTACCTCTTAAGACTGACCTCTTCAGCACTAGATGGCTCCCCTTCACATACGTGGTTGAAGAGCTGGAAGGGATTCCAGTGTTGAAACAGCTGCTTTATGACTAATTTTGAAATAAAAATGTGGGTAAACAAATAACTGCCCTGCCTCCTGATAAGGTTGTTGTATTGTTATAAAGGTGTAGAAGGAGCTGTAAATTAGGGGGAGTGGTTTAGCTAGAAGGAAGCCAGGTATTTTGGATTTAAAAACTGCCCTAGATAGCTTCTGGCAGAGAACAGGCAGAGAACAGCGAGAGGAAGGAGTTGCTGTTAGAACTATACTTCTCTACTGGGACTAAATTGCCCTCTTCCCTCTCCTCCACCCCCCCTGAACACACACACACACTCTTAGCCAGTTCTACTTCTATAGGCACAGGATTTGACTGACAACAGGAACTTCCTGTTTGGGAGCAGAAAGGGAGTGATCACAGAGCCACAAAAGACTCACCATCCTAGAAGGAAAAGAGTAGCTCTCGTCCCCCCATAGTTGCTGGAGGTCTGACTCTGAGCAAGTAAGGAGACTACTGAGAAATATAGGAACTTCCTGTCTCAGAACAGGAAGATCAGGAGCTTTAAGGGCACAGAGGCAGTAGGTAAGTAGGGAGAAAATTAAAAAATAAAATAAGTGTAACCCCTAGGTGGCGCTATCCCAAGGGATACTACCCATGCCTGTTTGACTACGGACAGGTTGAGGGGCCTAGGTCCTATGGCGGGTGCCTCCACCCAGAGGCCAGGGTTTGTAGTGGTTAGACTAGCTTGGTCACAGCCCTCTGGGACACTGAGACCCCCTTTTATCCCCTCTAGTGGCTCACACAGTACCCCAGAGTTACAGCCCCAATACCCCATGTATATACACTGTTCACTCACATAGATACCACTTACCCTCGAGACTGATTCTGCAGCATGTCTCTGAGGACCCCCTGTAAAATAAGGTTAAACAACATACACAGCAAAACACAATACTGTTTCCATAAGTACCAACACTACAGACAGTATGTAGTATAACAACAACAAATCTGTTTATTTAGGAGACAGTAACACAGGAGGGGGAAATCAGGTTAATTGGTGGCATTAAATCACAGTACTGTGCACACATACAGGGTCTGAAAAGTCACACTCTGGGTACCCAGGTTGGTGGGGGGGGCTAGCCAGGTCCGTTGCCTGGGGTTGGCCAGCAGGTGCAGATGGATGGGGCCCTGTAGAAGAAAATGTATGCAAAACAGCCAATTGTAATCTGGAGCTGGATGGCTCAGTCCATGAAGCAGGGATACAACAAGAATTAAATGACACACTTGTGATTGAAAACAGACTGCAGGAGAATACCCTGATTTGTATTCACAATACCCAAGCTGAAGACCAGATGGTAGATGTTCTTCTGGATTTCCAGAACAACAGGGCATGGAGACAAGGTTCTTGTGACTGAACCCCACTGCAGTTGATAGCAAACGTATTTAGTCCAAGCAAAGCTGGGGTTTGCTTCCAGCTTCAGCACACAGCATGGGGGATTGGAAATAGCGATTCCCCACAAGCACTAAGCACATTCATATGTAAAAGGAAAGTACTATGCCAGGCAGGTTGCTCCTCGATCCAAATCGTAATTACTGCAAAATACCCAGGAGCACACACAACAGCTTCAGTTCCTGACAGACCGAGTGCGATTCAGCAGTTTCTCCAGTCTTCTACAGGGTGAGCCTGGTTTCCACACTTCTAGTGCTTCTTTCTCCTCACAACTCAGATTCAGTCCAAACTGGCACTCACAAAGCCTGCAGACTGAAACTCAGGGCCTCACACGCGCTTCCCGCGCGAAACTATACACCGCAGAAGCACACAGCTCCTTCTCTCTTCACTGCCACAACTGATCTGATCTTTCCAGTCACAGAGCAGGGCAATTCCTTTAGTTCTACACTATTCTGTTGGCTGATTCAGCTGTCACTCACAATAAGACTCCTTCTGTTGGTAGAAAAAGGCGCCAAGGTCAAAATTACATTTCCCAGAGTCACTGCCCATACAATCCCCTTGTGGCTGGCTCATATTAAGAGTCCAAGTTCTGATCCGTCCACAGGTTCCATTTTAGGGCTCCCTTAACCCAACTGGTCCAGCACAGCAGTTTAGGTCCAAAATGGAGAGGTAACACACACAGAGTCCCAGCTGCAATAAAGGCAGGTTAGACAAACTACAATTTTGTTAATGCTTTAAATGATTACAGGCAAACAGTTACAGCTTTCAGATGGGCTCCCTTTGCACCTTCAGCGACCTCAAAATGGAGCTATTACTCTGCAGCTCGGGTGGGATTCGAGCATTAAATACACAGTCCCCCCCATACAAATGAATTAAGTCTGCAAGCAGACAGCTCTTAAAGAGACAGTACGTGGAGGCTCAAATAGCACTCACTTGCAACCACAGTTAAGCAGCTCAGACGCCGAATACCACCCAGGCTTGGAGCATTCAGGCAAGCTCCTGGAAGACTTTTGTGAACCCCCATTTGCAGAGGGGTTACACCCTTCCCGGCGTGGAAAAACTTGGCGTCCGCGTCAAGTAAGTACCCCCATAAGTTTCAATACAACCATATATATTTACATCAGTATCACATTAGGCTTATACTTGTAATTATCAGTCAATATATCATCTTACCAGAAACACATTTCTGAAACTTTTCAGTACATCACTTTTTCGCAGTATTACACACACATTGTACCATAACTCAGGTTATTATCTCCTGCACATGAAACCTGAAGAGAGGGGCCCTTCCCTTTCAGCTACCTTGGGGCTGGATGGGGCAGGGGCACCATACCTAGAGGGCAACACAAGTAACTTGGAGTTAGCACTGATGTACAGCTTGGGCAATGAGCTCGGGGACACATACACTCCTTTATGGACAACATTGAGAGGCAAGTCCACAGGCCTCCCAGAGGAATCATAACAGGTGCACCACAGGCTTTACAGCTTGACCAGTCTTTCTAGGGGGAACTATTATAGTCTCTGCACCCTGAGCCTCATTTACAGCATTGTCCTCACTTGTCAGGGGAGTCTTCATTGGGGTGGAGAGGCTAGAACTTGGGGCACTTTCAGCTCCAGGAGTTACAGTCTCTGAGTCCACAACACTTGGCTCACATGGGGAGTTTTTTGACACTGACAGTGAATTATCAGGGCACTCAACACACTCTTCTTGTTCTGGTATATCACCTGTTTGTCCCAGTCCATCATTTTCCTCCTCTGAAAACTCAAACAGTTCAACCATACACAATGATTCCATATCATCTGATTTGATGCTTTGCACTTCACTTTCTGGGAAGATTGGATCCAGGGACAAAGATGGGGGCTTAGATAGTCCAGAAGGCCCAGCTTCAGCTCCAGGATTGACAAGGGGATTGCCCCAAAACAATTGACTCAGTCCGTAAGAAGGGTAGTATTCAAAGCCACACTCACTTTCCTCTGACATGGACTGAAAGTCATGTTCAACTGGGACTTGTGGAGGAGAACACTTTAACTCAGCTTCTGTAGGTGCAGGTTTTCTTAATTTTTGCTTAGCAGCAGCTCTAGTCACTGGTCCAGATGGGGCATTTTCTGGGGGCTCAGACTCAATCAAGATTTGTCCAATGGGCAGTAAATGATTTCTATGCATTGTTTTCACATCTTTTTGAATTATTCTCAGGCCTTACTTTGTACACAGGCAGATCATCTAGTTTGCCCACTACAATTAGAGGGAGATGGTGCCATCTGTCAGCAATCTTATGTTTGCCATGCAGTCTCAGATTTCTTAGCAATACCTGATCTCCTTCCTGGAGTTCCTGTGCTTTCACCTTTTTATCATACCTTTCTTTGTTGGCCAGATTTCTTTTGGCAGCCATGGTTTGAGCCAGTTGGTACACATGATTTAGCTGGGCCTTTAACTTTTGCACATACTGTAAATAGTTGTCAGCTCGAACCCCATCAGGAGAAACTCCAAAACATACATCTACCGGCAGTCGAGCTTCTCTTCCAAACATCAGGCGGTAGGGGGAGAACCCAGTGGCATCACTTTTGGTGCAGTTGTAGGCATGTACCAGGGTGCTAATTTGTTGGCTCCATCTAGGCTTGTCCTTTGGGTGGAGGGGTGCCTAGCATATCTAGCAAAGTGTGGTTGAAACGTTCAGGCTGTGGGTCCCCCTGGGGGTGGTAAGGGGTGGTTCTGGACTTTCGCACTCCCCACAGAGAAAGCATCTCTTTGATCAGATGACTCTCAAAGTCTCTCCCTTGATCAGAATGGATTCTTTGTGGAGCCCCATAGTGAACAAAAAAGTTTTCTACAAGTACTTTTGCCACAGTGGATGCCTTTTAGTCCTTGGTGGGGAAAGCTTGGGCATATCTCATAAAATGGTCAGTGACCACCAGACATTACTAATATTTCTTTGATCTGACTCCAAACTCAGGAAATCAATATAGACCAGCTCCATGGGGGCACTGGTGGTGATGTTAACAAGGGGGTCAGCCCTTTGGGGCAGAGCTTTCCTCTGTAAGCAGTGACTACAAGTTTGAATGTGTTGCTCAACATCAGCCCCCATCTTAGGCCAATAGAATCTGGATCTCACCAAGTCAAGTGTTCTGTCTATACCAAGGTGCCCCATGTGGTTGTGTAAGGACCTCAGTACTGAGTCTTGAAAGGCAGTGGGCAGCACTAGTTGTTGTTTGTCTAGTTGTCCCCCTCTGTCTACTGTTTCTCTGTATAACAGTCTATTGATCAGTTTCAACTTAGGACCTTCCTTGTATAACAATGCAGTTCTCAAATCAGTGGAGTGTAATTTGGACCATCTTTCCCTGCGTAGAGGGCTTCTAAAGCTGATTTGATCATAGGATCTCAGGATTGAGCCCACTGAATACTGTCATTGTCCAGCTAAGGCAGTGCACCATGTCTATTGCAGAAAAGTGGCAATAAGCAGCAGGTATGCAATTCTCAGAGGGTCCCAAACAATCCACCATATAGTCCACTGCATCCGTGGACATTTGTTCCTCCCTGTCAAACATCTGGCAGAGTGCTTGAATATCAGGTTTTGACAGTCTGACCCAGTCATTCCTGGGAACAGGCCTCTGGAGAGGGCATCAGCATCTATGTGGTTGAGGCCTGCTCTGTATTCAACAGCATAGTCGTATGTAGATAATGCAGAAAGCCACCTATGGCCAGTGGCATCCAACTAGCTGAAGTCTGCACATAGGTCAAAGGATTATTGTCAGTTTTACTAGTATCTTAGCCCCATACAAGTACTCATGGAACTGGTCAACAATGGCCCACTTCAAAGCTAGGAACTCTAACTTATGTACAGGATAGTTCTTTTCGGATGGGGTCAGGCTTCTACTGGCAAAGGCCACTGGTCTCAGGCCATTCTCGTGCTCTTGGTACAATACAGCCCCCAAGCCTTGCAGGCTAGCATCAGTGTGCAAGACATAGGGCTTCGCTGGATCTGCATAGGCAAGGACAGGAGCGTGGGTAAGTTGATATATAATCTCATGAAAAGCAGCATCACACTCAGGTGTCCATCTGGCTCCAAATACTTCATTAGGATAGAAATACACTCTCTCAGGCTCAGAAGAAACCAACCTCTTATATTTTTTTTAGTAGGAGGGTAACCTTGAGTAAGATTAAGTAAAGGATGAATCACTCTTGAATAGTCCTTGATGAACCGGCGATAGTAACCACAGAATCCCAGGAATCTTTGCAGTTCTTTTAGATTGTGGGGCTGTGGCCAGGTGGTCAAGGCCTCAACTTTACTCAGGTCTGTTTCTATTCCCTCGGTGGATACTATGTGTCCCACATACTTTACAGAGGTTTGGAAGAACTGACATTTATTGATGGATAGTTTAAGGCCAAAGTCTTCCAGTCAGTCCAACACCTTGAACAATCTGCTCTCATGTTCCTCCAGTGAGCTGCCAAACACAATAACATCATCTAGGTATACCAGGCACTCTAACAAGTTCATGTCCACCACCGCACGCTCCATCAGTCATTGAAAAGTGGCTGGAGCACCTGAAATCCCTTGAGGCATCCTCATGAATTCATAGAAACCAAGTGGACAGATAAAGGCTGTCTTTTCATGGTCTTCTGGGGCCATCGGGATCTGGTAGTACCCACTGCGAAGATCCAACACTGAGAACCACTTACTACCATTCAGGCAGTCTAAGGCATCCTGAATGCAGGGCATTGTGTACTGATCAGGAATAGTCTGCCAGTTCAAGGTGCGATAATCCACGCACATCCTTACTGTCCCATTCTTTTTCCTCACTACCATGATAGGTGAAGCATATGGGCTTCTGGATTCTTGTATTACACCAGCAGCAAGCATCTCTTGCAGATGCCATCTCACATCATCTATGTCAGCAGGGGCCAGGCATCGAGACCTCTCACGAAATGGCCTTTCATCATGCAGCCGGATATGGTGCTCAGCTCCTGCATGCATCCTACGTCCCATTCCTTTAAAGAAAACACCTGGTCTCTCTGGGCAAGCTTCTCACTGATCCTCACTTTCCATTCAGCTGGCAGCGGGAGTCACCAAATCAAACAAGTCAGGCGTTACTCTGTCATTCTTCCTCGAACTCTTGCTGCTGGGTAGCACTGCAGTGTCTGCACAATGCATTAGCCAGGTGCAACCTCTATTTACTCGAATCTCTCTGTCAGACACATTATGAACTTGAACCATTACCCTTCTGGCATAAGCATGGGCTCTAGCAGGCAAAATACTAGGCTTGACCAGCAGTCCCTCTGGCAATTTTCCATCGCCTGGTGCATCCAACATTAATATTTTATTCTTGACATCCTTTCTGATATGGACCTCTCTCTGTAAGGTACACTGGGCATTTGACGCCAGGATCAGAAACTCAGAATCCTTTTTCCAGACAACTCCAACTGGTTCCTCGGGTTCCACTTTGTCAGTATCTGTCTGAGCATCGTTGGCCTTCCTGATCAAGGCTGGAATTCTTAGAGCTCTACTAGCCCGGGACCCCTGTTTTTCATAACACAACTGTGCCAGCTGTCCAAACATATGTGCATTAGTCCCAATTAGTAGAGGAACCCCATCATACAGTCCGATAGGGAGACACACTATGGCCAGGGTCTCTACTTGCTCGGCCACTCCAGCCACGGAGGTGGGAAAAGACAGCCAAATTCGGATATATCCAGAGTAGGGGTAGGCCTTCTCACTTAACCCCCAGACATGCAGCCCCTCCAATGGTTGTAAGTTTACATCAGACAAATGCTTCTGATACCAGTCTTGGAACATAATTGTCACTTGGGAGCCACTGTCTAATACAGCTCTTGTAGACACTCCATTTACCTTTACAGTGGTCTCCATCGAGGGACCCACTATTCTGGACCAGTCTGGAGAGGTGGTAGCGGGGGCCTGGGAAACTGACCTTGCCACAAAGGGACATGAATTAGCATTTTTGGGGACCTCACTGGGATCATTTCGTGCACCTCTTAACCACTGATTTGTTCTCGGAAGCTCTTCTTGTTGCCTATATGCAACTTTGTCTGTGTCTTTTAGGGACCGGCATTCTCTCTTCATGTGCCCATCCTTCCCACAATTATAGCAAAACATATTTTCTGGACTTTGAGCTGGCCAAGGCGTCACACTTGGAGCCAGGGCGGGGGTACTACTAACTGGAAACCTTGGTGCCATCTCTGTCTGTGGCATGATAAGCATTTAGAGACATATCATCAATTTCCCCACTTCCATGGTCAAGACATCGAGTTTTGAGCTGCTGTCAGCAGGAGATGCATGGGTGGGTACCCCAACCCCCATAGCAGATGCAGTCAGATGAGGGTAGGGACCTGTACTTGCAGGAGTGGCCTTCATAAAGAGACTGTTTTTTATTTCCTTGAACTCTCTCAGCAGTTCACCCCATGGTGGTACACCCTCATTGGTCCCCACTTCACAAGGACCTTCCAATGCTGTGATCACTTGGGCTGCGCTCACCCCAGAATTAAATTCCCCCCCATCTTCAACCTCCCGAAGTTCTTTTAAGTCACAATAGTCCGGTGGGTTACCCCTTCTGTCTGGGAGCCTTAATTGAAGGAGCTGCAATTTAGAATGCTTTGCATGTTGTAGTAGGTGTTCAAACCTTACACGGTTTAAGTCACTGGCGGCCACCCCACCTTTTCGGTAAGCCTTCTGCAGAGCTCTTTCCAGACGAGTAACATATGCAGAAAAACTTTCCCTGGCCACTGTTTTGTACCTTGAAATTTCCACATCAAGCTCTCCCCTGACTCAATGCTCCCAAAATTGCCTTCAAGTGCAGATAGGTACTTCTGGGCAGATGCATTAGGATTTGTGGACCTCAAAAATGTAATGGCCTCTAGGGCAGGACCCCTCAGACTTTCTATGATTCTTTTTCATTTCTCAGCCTCCACACACTGCCATTCAGGTATTAGGGGGCAACACAATCTATCCAGGTGTCCCAATCATCCTCCTCCTGGGGGTTGGGGAGGGTGCCAGAGAAGATCCTCAACCTTCGGTAAGAGTTGTGACTAATGGCAGGTGCAGAAATAGGAGCCTGCATTGGTTCAGCCACAGAAAGAGGGGTAATAATGGGTGCTGGAGTGGGAGGGGATGTTGGGGAGGAACACCCCTAGGTGGCAGAAATAACTTCTTTAAGTCCCCACAGCTTTCCCTTCCTCCAGCAACAACTTAGCAAATTTCTCAGATAGTGAGAGGGGCTCATTTCCCCCCAGGTCTTTACTGTCCTTAGTTATCACTCTCCAGGCAGTGAGCGCTCCCTCTGGGGTAATAGTCTGTGGCACTTTGGAGCTATCTATGGGGTCCTTATACTCTACTAGGGCCATGAAAGTGTGTGTGAGCAGATCAGCATGTCGTCCCACCACCACAGGGTTTTGTAAACCTCCACCTTGGAAAGTACTCCCTGTACAGTGTCTGTATTGATACCCAGGGGGATGTCCAGGATAAGCATAACATTTTGGGGGTTGATCTCCTCCCCAATATACCACTCTACCAACCGGTGCACAGCCACTTCTATCAGGGTACCCATTTATTTTTTTTAACAGTGGTTCATAAATGTTGCCAGTAGAGGACACAATATCCTAGCAGTGAGCCTCCAAGATGTAACCCTAGGTGGCGCTATCCCAAGGGCTACTACCCCTGCCTGTTTGACTATGGACAGATTGAGGGGAATAGGTCCTATGGCAGGTGCCTCCATCCAGAGTTCAGGGTTTGTAGTGGTTAGACTAGCTTGGTCACAGCCCTCTGGGACACTGAGACCCCCCTTTTATTCCCTCTAGTGGGTCACACAGTACCCTGGAGTTACAGCCCCAATACCCCATGTATACACACTGTTCACTCATATAGATACTACTTACCCTCAAGACTGATTCTGCAGCATGTCTCTGAGGACCCCCTGTAAAATAAGGTTAAACAACATAAACAGCAAAACACAATACTGTTTCCATAAGTACAACACCACAGACAGTATGTAGTATAACAACAACAAATCTGATTTATTTAGGGGGCAGTAACATGGGAGGGGGAAATCAGGTTAATTGGTGGCATTAAATCACAGTACTGTGCACACATACAGGGTCTGAAAAGTCACACTCTGGGTGCCCAGGTTGGGGGGGGCTAGCCAGGTCCGTTGCTTGGGGTTGGCCGGCAGGTGCTGATGGATGGGGCCCTGTAGAAGAAAATATATGTACAACACCCAATTGTAATCCGGAGCCAGATGGCTCAGTCCATGAAGCAGGGAAACAACAAGAACTAGATGGCACACTTGTGATTGAAAACAGACTGCAGGGGAATACTCTGATTTGTATTCACAATACCCAAGCTGAGGAACGGATGGTAGTTGTTCTTCTGGATTTCCAGAACAACAGGGCATGGAGACAAGGTTCTTGTGACTGGACCCCACTGCAGTTGATAGCAAACGTATTTAGTCCAAGCTAAGCTGAGGTTTGCTTCCAGCTTCAGCACACAGCATAGGGGTTTGGAAATAGCGATTCCCCACAAGCACTAAGCACATTCATATGTAAAAGGAAAGTACTCTACCAGGCAGGCTGCTCCTCGATCCCAATCATAATTACTGCAAAATACCTGGGAGCACACACAGCAGCTTCAGTTCCTGACAGACTGAGCACGATTCAGCAGTTTCTCCAGTCTTCTACAGGGTGAGCCTGGTTTCCACACTTCTAGTGCTTCTTTCTCCTCACAACTCAGATTCAGTCCAAACTGGCACTCACAAAGCCTGCAGACTGAAACTCAGGGCCTCACATGTGCTTCCCGCGTGACACTATACACCTCAGAAGCACACAGCTCCTTCTCTCTTCACTGCCACAACTGATCTGATCTTTCCAGTCACAGAGCAGGGCATTTCCTTTAACTCCACACTATTCTGTTGGCTGATTCAGCTGTCACTCACAATAAGACTCCCTCTGTTGGTAGAAAAAGGTGCCAAGGTCAAAAATACATTTCCCAGAGTCACTGCCCATACAATCCCCTTGTGGCTGGCTCATATTAAGAGTCCAAGTTCTGATTTGTCCACAGGCTCCATTTTAGGGCTCCCTTAACCCAATTGGCCCAGCACAGCAGTTTAGGTCCAAAATGGAGAGGTAACACACACAGAGTCCCAGCTGCAATAAAGGCAGGTTAGACAAACTACAATTTTGTTAATGCTTTAAATGATTACAGGCAAACAGTTACAGCTTTCAGATGGGCTCCCTTTGCACCTTCAGTGACCGCAAAATGGAGTGATTACTCCGCAGCTCAGGTGGGATTCGAGCATTAAATACACAGTCCCCCCATATAAACTAATTAAGTCTGCAAGCAGACAGCTCTTAAAGAGACAGTACATGGAGGCTCAAATAGCACTCACTTGCAACCACAGTTAAGCAGCTCAGACGCTGAACACCACCCAGGCTTGGAGCATTCAGAAAAGTTCCTGAAAGACTTTTGGGAGCCCCCATTTGCAGGGGGGGTTACATAAGTAAACAGAGGAAAGAGTAAGTATTCAAAATAACAGTTAAGGGGACAGAAATAAGACATGATGGGAGTGGTGCAGTGCAGTGGCTGTGCAGCAGTAGTCTTCCGGGAGACATTCTGGAGGGTGTGGTATTCTGTTATCTGCAGGCACCTCTCTAGGCTGAGGGAGGAGGTTGCTCATCTCCAGGCTGAGTTGGCAATGATATGGGGGACCTCCTCTCCCACCCAGGGACCACCAAGGCCACCACTGTTGCCTCAGAGGTTGCCAAGAAAGAGGAGTGGTTGGGCCACAGTGCACTCAGGGAGGGTGAAGGTGGTGGACCAGAGGCACCTACCTCCAGTTGTACCTCTCCACAATTCATATGCCATTCTGGCAGAGTGTGGTTCCTCTTTGGAGACACCTCCAGTAGAGACCAAGGAAGATGCTGGGAACCTCCACAAAGGAGATCCACAGGAGAGTGTCATGGGATTCCACAGGGGAAGGAAACAACTTCTGGTGGGGGACTCCATTATTAGGAGGGTAGAACTGGGGGAGGAAGGGGAGAGGGAGGTAAGGTGCCTGCCTGGTGCCATGTCTTAGAGGGACAGGGAGTGCATCCTCAGGATTGCAGAAGCAGCTGTACGGAGGAGGGAGCTGGATGTCATTGTCCACTTAGGGACAAATTACCTGGCTGGGAGAGGGATTAGAGCAGTGCAGGAAGAGTCTGTGGGTTGGGAAGGGGCCTTAGACAAGTAACACGCACTGTAACCTTCTCGGAGGTGCTGCCTGTCAATGACATAGGTGAGTCTAGGTTGCTCCACACCATGGGATTCAATCAGTGGTTGAAAAACTGGTGCAGAGCTCTGGGGTTTGCTTCACTGTGGACTGAGGGTCCACCTGGAGTGATGCAGGCCTATACTGATGTGATGGTCTGCATCTGTTCAGGAGGGGAACCAGGATCCTAGATGATAGGTTTAAATTCTTCATTGGTAATCATTTAAACAAGCCAAGGGGGGAGGCACTGGAAAGGAGCAGGGAAATCCTAGTCCCCCAAAAAATATCAGGGTAGTTAGTGAGGTAAACACCAAGATAGAGACATCAATAGGGAGAAGGGCAGGAGTAAATGGAGAAAACGACAAAGGCAGTAAGGACAGGGATGGGGCAAAAAGGGGTAAGGCCATCAAGAAATGGAGGGTAATGAATACCAATGCCCGTAGTCTGAGCAACAAGCTCCCTGAACTGGTGGCCTTGATGGAAGAGGGGTGCCTGGATATCGTGGCAGTCACAGAAACATGGTACACAGAGAACCATGACTGGGATGTTAACATATCAGGGTACACAACCTACAGGAGAGACAGGGAGGGTAGAGGAGTGGAAGGAGTAGCTCTCTTTGTAAGGGATGTGATAAAAGCAACAGAACAAAAGAGTATACAGGGAGGAGAGGATGCACTGTGGGTCACCTTAGAGACTGGAAATGGCACCACAATCTGCACAGAGGTTGTATGCGGACCCCCATCTCATGGGGAGGGAATGGACAAGGATATGATAGAAGGTATCCTTAGGATGGCAGAGAAAGGGGAGATATTGTTGATGGGGAATCTGAATATGCCAGATGTTAACTGGAGCACATTTGCTGCAGCCACATCCAAGAGCAGGGCCATTCTCGATGCCCTACAGGAAGCATGCCTCAGACAACTATTGTTGGAACCCAGTCGGGAGGGAGCAATCTTAGACCTCATACTCTCAAATGGGGACAGTGAGAGGATCTCAGATCTAGAAGTGGGTAACCATCTGGGAACAAGTGACCATCAAACAGTGTGGTTCACGATAAACTCAGCTGCAGAGTCAAGCCATACAAAAGTGAGGGTACTGGACTTCAAGAGGGCTGACTTTTGTCAAAATGGGAGAGTGCTTTAGAAAAGCACTAGCAAACAGGCAGGAAGAAGGGGTAGAGCAACACTGGGAAAACATCAAAACTGCTATCACAGAGGCAACAAGCCTTTGTGTGAAGCAAATAAACAAATCATAATGAAAGAAAAAGCCACTATGGTTCTCAAAAGAGGTGGCGGGGAAGGTTAGGAAGAAAAAGATAGTATTCAGGAAGTATAAGGAAACAGAAGGAGCAGGACAGAGAACTGTACCTGTTAAGGCAGAAGGAAGTAAGGAAGACAGTCAGAATAGCAAAGGCCCAAAATGAGGAAAAGATAGCCAACTCGGTTAAGAAGGGGGATAAAACCTTTTATAGGTACATTAGGGAGTGCAGAAAGATGAAGGGAGGGATAGTGAAGCTGAATAGAATGGACGGTATGTGGGCATAGAGGGACAGTGAAAAAGCAGGGTTACTGAATGAATACTTCTGCTCAGTATTCACAAAACAGGAGGAGGGGAGGTACCTAATCCAATTATTTATTTATTTAGTTTTTGTTAACCGGGTAGGTGCACTAGCCATAAAATGACTATTTAACAGAAGCACTCTGGATAGGGGGTAGATCCCAGTCCTTTCACAGAAGAAATGGTTCTGAAAGAACTCTTAAAACTGAAGATGGACAAAGCAACGGGACCTGATGGGATTCACCCCAGAATTCTAAAAGAATTAAGGGGAGAACTAGTGACACCACAGACTACCCTTATTAACAAATCATGGGAGGATGGTGTGGTACCTGAGGACTGGAGGAGGGTGAATGTGATTCCCTCTTCACAACAGTGGGAGCAAGACAGAGGCAGGAAACTACAGACCTGTTAGTTTGACCTCTGTGGTAGGGAAAATGATGGAATCACTTCTGAAGGAAAGAGTTATTGAGTACCTAGAGGCCAGTAGGGCACAGGACCCAAGGCAGCATGGATTCACAATGGGAAGGTCATGTCAGACAAATCTAATTGATTTCTTTGACTTAGTAACCAAAGTAGTAGACCATGGATGGGCTGTGGGCATGGCCTACCTAAACTTTAGCAAGTCATTTGACAAGAGTCCTACACAAAAGATTAATAAACAAATTAGCCAGCCTAGGAGTGGGTCCCAGGGTGGTAGGCTGGGTAAAACATTGGCTGGACAACAGGACACAGAAGGTAATAGTAAACAGAGTCCACTCTGAAGAAAGGCGGGTTACTAGTGGGGTACCACAAGGTTCAGCACTGGATCCAGTCCTTTTTAATGTCTTTATAAGTGATATTGCGGAGGGACTGGAAGGAAAAGTATGTCTCTCTGCAGATGACAGAAAGATCTGCAACAGGGTTGATACACAAGGAGGCGTGGAAAGGAAGAGAAGGGACTTGGCAAGGCTGGAGGAATGGTCAGCAGAATGGCAGCTTAGATTCAATGCAAAGAAGTGCAAAATAATGCACCTGGGAAACAAAAACCCAGGGGAAGAGTACACAATGGGGGGGTAGTAACAACAACAAAAATGGAAAGGGTCCTGGGGGTAATTATATCAGATGACCTTAAGGTTGGCAAGCAATGTGAGAAAGCAGTAGGGAGGGTTGGGGGATACTGGGATGTATACGGAGAGGCATCACCAGCAGAAAACAGGAAGTTGTTATCCTGTCCAGGAGGGGAACCAGAATCCTAGGTGATAGGTTTAAATACATAATTGGCAAGCATTTAAACTAGCCAAGGGGGGAGGCACTGTAAGGGAACAGGGAAAACCCAGCCTTCCCCCAGAAAACACAGTAGTTAGAGAGGTAAACACCAAGGTAGAGAAGTTAATGTGGAGCAGGACGGGGTAAATGCAGAAAAAGATATAAGGACAGGGATGGGGCTAAAAGGAGTAAGGCCATCAACAAATGGAGGGTAATGAGTACCAATGCCCATGGTCTGTGTAACAAGCTCCCAGAATTAGTAGCAGTGACAGAAGTGGGACATCTTGATATCGTGGCAATCACAGAAACATGGTACACTGAGAACCATAACTGGGATGTCAACATACCAGGATACACAATGTACAGGAGGGTCAAGAAGGGTAAAAGAGGAGGACGAGTAGCTCTCTGTGTAAGGGAAGGGATCAAAGCAACAGAACTAAAGGATAAACAGGGAGTAGAGGAGGCAATGTGGGTTACCCTGGAAACAGGATATGGCACCACAATTCGCACAAGGGTGGTATACAGACCCCCATCTCACGGGGAGGCAATGGACAAAGAAATGATAACAGGCATCCTTAGAGTGGCAGAAAAAGGGGAGTTATAGTTGATGAAGGACCTGAACATGCCAGATGTTAGCTGGAGCACCCTGGCTGCAGCCACATCAAAAAGCAGGTTTATTCTTGATGCCCAGCAGGGGGCATGCTTCAAACAGCTAGTGGTGGAACCCACTAGGGAGGGAGCTATCTTAGACCTGGTACTGTCAAATGGGGATGGAGAAAGGATCTCAGATCTAGAAGTGGGTAGCCATCTGGGAACAAGTGACCACAAAACAGCGTGCTTCACAATAAACACAGCCACAGAGTCGAGCCATACAAAAGCAAGAGTGTTGGACTTTAGGAGGGCTGACTTTGGGGAATATGGGAGAGTGCCTCAGAAAAGCATTAGCAAACTGGCAAGAAGGAGGGGTGGAGGAACAATGGGGAAAAATCAAAACAGCCATCATAGAGGCAACAAGCCTTTCTGTGAAGCAAATCAACAAAGCAAAATGAAGGAAAAAAACACTATGGTTCTCAAAAGAGGTGGCGGGGAAGGTTAAGAAGAAAAAGATAGTATTCAGGAAGTATAAGGAAACCCAGAAGGAGCAGGACAGAGAATTGTACCAGTTAAAGCCGAAGGAAGTGGAGAAGGCAGTCAGAATAGCAAAAGCCCAAACTGAGGAAAAGATAGCCAACTCAGTTAAGAAGGGGAATAAAACCTTTTATAGGTACATTAGGGAGCGAAAAAAGATGAAGGAAGGGATAGTGAGGCTTAGTAAAGGGAAGGGAGGGTGGGCAGAGGATGACAATGAAAAAGCAGGGATACTGAATGAATATTTCTGCTCAGTATTCACAAAAGAAGAGGAGGGGGAGGTACCTAAATCAAAGAATAGAAGCACTCTGGATAGAGAGGTCGATACCAGTCCATTCACATAGGAAAGAGTCATGAAAGAACTCTTAAAACTGAAGGTGGACAAAGCAATGCAGCTTGATGAGATTCACCCAAGAATTCTAAAAGAACTAATGGTAGAATTAGTGACACCACTGACCTCCCTTTTTAACAAATCATAGGAGGATGGTGTAGTATCGGAGGACTGGAGAAGGGCAGACGTGATTCACCTTCACAAAAGTGGGCGCAAGACAGAGACAGGAAACTACAGACCTGTTAGTTTGACCTCAGTGGTAGAGAAAATGATGGAATCACTTCTAAAGGAAAGAATTGTTGAGTTCCTAGAGGCCAGTGGGGCACAGGATCCAAGGCAGCATGGATTCACAGCAGGAAGGTCATGTCAGGTGAATCTAATAGATTTATTTGACTGGGTGACCAATGTGGTAGACCAGGGAGGGGTAGTGGACATGGCTTACCTAGACTTTAGCAAGCCATTTAACACAGTCCCACACAAAAGATTAATATACAAGTTAGCCAGCCTTGAAGTGGGTCCCAAGGTGGTAGCCTGTGTTAAAAATTGACTGGACAACAGGATACAGAGGGTAATAGTAAACAGAGTTTACTCTGAAGAAAGGGGAGTTACTAGTGGGGTACTGCAGGGTTCAGTATTGGGACCGGTCCTCTTTAATGTCTTTATAAGTGACATTGCAGAGGGACTGGAAGGAAAAGTATGTCTGTTTGCAGAAGACACAACGATCTGCAACAGGGTTGATACAGAAGGTGGGGTGGAGAGGATGCAAAGGGACTTAGCAAGGTTGGAGGAATGGTCAAATATATGGCAGCTTAGATTCAATGCAAAGAAGTGCAAAGTAATGCACCTGGGAAACAAAAATCCAGGGGAAGAGTACACAATGGGAGTGAGATAATAACAACTACAGAAATGGAAAGGGACCTGTGGGTAGTCATATCAGATGACTTTAAGGTGGGCAAGCAATGTGAGAAGGCAGTAAGAAGAGCTGGTGGGATACTGGGATGCATAGGGAGAGGCATCATCAGTAGAAAACAGGAAGTTGTTATCCCTTTGTACAGACAGTTGGTGAGACCCCATCCAGAGTTCTGTGTCCAGTTCTGGAGACCCCATCTCTGCAAGGACATAGACAGGATGGAGGCTGTCCAGAGGGGGCAACTAAAATGGTGCAGGGTCTGCACCAGAAGACATACTAAGAGAGATTAAAGAAGCTAAATATGTTTACACTCGAGGGGGGGACATGATAGAAACTTTCAAGTACATCAAGGGAATCAACAGAGTCCAAGATGCGTCTTTCAGAAAAAGAGATGTGCAAGAACAAGGGGGCACAATTTGAAGATAGTGGGGGAATGGCTCAAAGGTAATGTGAGGAAGTATTTTTCATGGAGAGGGTTGTGGATACATGGAACAGCCTTCCTGAGAAGGTAGTGGACTCAAAAACAGTGGAGGAATTCAAGAATGCATGGGACAGACATAAGGCAATTCCAGTGAGGGTTAGGAGGAAGTAGGCTGTTGGTTAACTAGGATCTGCAGCCTATGCATTAGGTAAGGAAATGGGCAGACTAGGCAGGCCAAGCGGTCCTTATCTGCCGTCAAATTCTATATTTCTATGTTTCTATGTTATCCCTCTGTACAGACAGTTGGTGAGACCCTATCTGGAGTACTGCATCCAGTTCTGGAAACCCTATCTCTGCATGGACATAGACAGGATGGAGGCAGTCCAGAGGAGGACAACTAAAATGGTGCAGGGTCTGAAAGAGAAGCCATACGAGGAGAGACTAAAGGAGTTTAATATGTATACCCTTGAGGAAAGGAGGGAGAGGGGGGACATAATAGAAACTTTTAAGTACTTCGGTGGAATCAACAAAGTCCAAGAGGGTAGCATCTTTCAGAAAAAGAGATGTGCAAGAACAAGGGGACACAATTTGAAGATATAGGGAAGATGGCTCAGGGGCAATGTGAGGAAGTCTTTTTTCACAGAGAGGGTGGTGAACACATGGCACTACCTTCCTGAGGAGGTTGTGGAGTCTAAAACTGTGGGAGAATTTAAGAATGCATGGGACAGACATAAAGCAATTCTTGGGGGGGGGTAGGAAGAAATAGGCTGTTGGTTAATTAGGATCTGCAGCTTATCCAGTAAGTAGGGACATAGGCAGACTAGGTGAGCCAAGCAGTCCTTATCTGCCATCAAAGTCTATGTTTCTATGTTTTATCTTTGGTTAGTTTAATGACTAGGAGAACATTTAATGAAATGTTGTTTAAGAGACATATAGTAACTTAAGGATAGGGAAGATATTAATTATAGTGGAATGAATACCAAGTGTATAGGTAGATCCAGAAACAAATGATTTGATACCTTTTATTGGACCAACATGGATGTTACAGAAAAGAACAAAGTGCTTTAGCTTTTTCGAACCAACCAGGTCCTTCTTCAGAAGCTTTGTGGCAGTTTTTTCAAATATCCCATACTATTAACACCAGATTATATAGAAAAAGCAGAAATAATTCTCATTGGTTTAACATATACATTTAAAACATAATAGAAGATTACGTCAGAGAAGCTAATTAACACCAGTATGCCTTAAACTGAGGAGCCTCAGAAGGGCAAAGGTTATCAAAAATTCTCTACAGCCAGAGAGTTCTTGTAACATAAATTTTAAAATGTCTCAGTATGCCAAGAAAGCATTCTAGTGATAAAAAAAAGCCTTGGAGTGGCATTCTCCCTAATACATGTAAGATGAGCTTACAACTTACATTCCAATTGTCCTGGTATATTAAAGGACAGATAATGAGAGACAAAATCCTGAAATTAGGTATAACTGCAAGTTGAAATCAAACCTCAAATTAACCTACACATATAAACATGATGCATGAAAGTATCACTTGTAAGTGTAAGTGCAAAAAAAAAAAATCCTTGTCAAGGACCCCCAAGAAAACGAGACCATGAGCCTGATAAATGCAGATTTCAACACAGAGTCTGTGTATAACAAAAATGCACAGAATCAGTCTAAGTAATCTAAATGAAAACCCAAAGGAATTACACCTTTAATGACCCCCCAAGTAAATGAGATATGCATCTTAATATGAGCAGTTGAAAATGTGACAGTGTGAAATCCACCCACTGACAACTAATAGAAAGAAATAAATGCACACTATATGTGAAAACTAAGTGTTCTAGCCACATAACAACTGCCCCATGCCACGCTCCACCCACACATATGTGTGTACATACACCATACCACACACCCCCATACACACACACACACCTGCACACCCCACACAACCACAACACACAACAAATATAGCAAACACATTCTGCACACACCACACCACACCACGCACAACAAACAAAACACACATACACACCATACCCACAACACATAAACACAACACACACAAACACACATACATACATCAGTATACACACACACACACACACACACACACACACTCAAACGCACTCACCACAGTGTTAAGGTGAAAAGTCAACAATGTAGATAACCATAAACTTACAAAATCAAAGGCCCGCTGAAGAACTAAACTGTTTATGTCCATCTTTTAAAGTAAAGGTCTGTGTAAGTTTAAGTGGAATAATGTGTCATGTACCCAACATCAATGTTCAATCCATCCGCCACCATATTGAGAAGTAAAATAAGTCTAATTTCAGAAGCCCGTCTCTGTTGCGTGCATTGTTGAAATGTCCTTTTAAGACCATCACAGACATATCTGAGATTGAGTGGTCATCCTGGGAGAAGTGCCGGCTACTGGTTTCTCAATCATCTTGTGATTAATAGAATGTCTGTGAATTCATTCTAGTGCGGAGTTGTTGGCTTGTCTCCCCACATAACCTGTGCGAGGACATTTCTTGCATTGGATAAAATAGACCACATTACTTGATGTACATGTATAATTCCCTGTATCCTGAATAGTCTGTTTTGTGATGTAACCACACAGTCTGAAGTGGAAATGAGGTTACATGTCTTACATGTGCATTGATGACAGGGTCGTGTACCATATGATGTCATGGTATTCTGTTCCGGTTCAAGTTGACTCCTAATAATCAGGTTGGCTAAATTAGGTGGTTGTTTAAAAGATAGTAGTGGTAGTTCTTGAAAAATACAGTTAAGGGTTTCATCCTCACTAATTATTGGATGGAGATCCTTAGTAATCTTACGTAGGAGTTCAAGGTCAGGATGGTATGTGACTACTAAGGGTATTCTGTTGGTAGTCATCCGTTCCTTATATTGCAGTAGCAGTAAGTGTATAGGTAGTACATCAGCACAGATATTAAACATTAGCTGAGATTTCCACAGGGTAGAAACCAGTTGTATTATGTTCTTTCCAAGGGTAACATTACTGCTAAATATGGTTCTGCAGTAGCAGTGGAGCCTCTGTCCCCACTTCCTCTACACCAAATCCCTCTGGACCTGGCCCTTCCCCCAAATTTCATCTTAGATTGGTATCGAGGAATGAGGTACTTGTCCTGCTCAAGAAAATAAAATCCAGTAGCTCAGTGGGCCCTGACAAACTGAAACCTAGGCTACTAAAGGCAGCTGCCTTGGCAATAGTGTCCCCATTCGCCATGCTTATTGAAAAAATCTTTCTTTGATGGTCATATACCAGGGAAGTGGAAAGAAGCAGTCGTAGCTCATGCCCCCAAAGGTGGTCTCTGGGAATTGATATACAACTACGGGTCCATTTCTCTCCTCTGTATCCTGGCAAAGGATCAGGAGAGACTGGTGTATAACCAGCTGAGAGATCATCTTGAACTGCATCACATATTATCCGATCAGCAGCATGGTTATAGATGTAACTATGGCATAGACATCACATTAACTACATTTACAATGGATGTACTGCATGTACTTGATAATCACACCCCTACATGGGCCATCTTCATACACCTTACCAAGGTCTTTGACTTGGTTAGTTATGAGCTTCTCGTCAGAAAGCTAAAAAAACTTGGCCTTGACTCCCACTTGCTTGCCTAGTTCACCCATTATCTCTCTCATAGAACCCAAGTTGCCAGAAGGAGAGGTGCCATATCTACCCAACTGCCATTCTGAGATGGTCAACCCCAGGGCTTAATATTAGGCCTTCTTTTGTTTTCATTATTTATCAATGATCTGGGCAATAACTATGGCAGCAGTCAACTCTTGCTATATGCAGATGATGCTGTCCTTTATAGGAGCTCTCATGACTCCATGGCTCTCAACACCCATTTGCAAAAGGACTTTGTAAGCCTAGAAAAGTGGCTCTTGTCAAATAGACTGGTTCCAAATGTTAAAAAGACAAAAGCAATCTTATTTGGATCCAAACAACTTGGTTCAGTTAGAAGACACCTGCTCCTCCTCCTCACAACCTTTTCAGGGGTTACAAATGAGATGGTAGATAAGATCAAAAACCTTGGTATATTACATGATCAAGGCTTTACCTTCAGGGTACAGGTGGCTCTGATTACCCAATCTATCCACCAAAAATTGTGTCTCCTAGTTAGACTTAACTGCCATCTCTCCTCAGACTCTAGACTAGCAATAGTGAAAAGTATCCTGCTTCCAAAACTCGTTTATGCTGCCCCTATCTTGCAGTTCCTAAGTAAGTCTGAAACAAACAGGCTAGGGATACTGTATAACAAAATTAGGTGTTTTGCATCGATGTACCCTCCTAGGAAGCACCACTGTGATGTTCTGGCCTCCCTAAACTGGCTTTCATTAACTAGTCAGTTCCAGTGCCTCCTATTAACCATGGTGTACAAACTATTATATGTATCTGCTTCCCCTAGTCTCAATAGTCTCCTCATCGCTAAAGCACTCATGCAGGCTGCTCTGTACCTCTAGAAAATAGCTGCTTGAGGTGCCCAGGATTAGAACTGCAATGGGGAACCAGTCCTTTGCTTATTCAGCCTGAATTCTCTGGAATCCCCTTCCGAAGGACTTGCAAATGTCTAGCTCCTTAGACAGTTTTAGAAAGGGTATGAAAACCCATCTTCTTGAGTGTTGCCTGTGCACTTGCCTTCGCTGGGTGCCTTACTTTATTTAAGGTCCCCAAGATTGCATAATCTAGATACTGGCCCGGTCTTATGACCCACCTAAATATCCTTACTCTGAATATTTTCTGTTATAATGTCTGTTCCAGATGATGTAGTGTCTGTACCAGCCATTGTGAACCTTTATGGCACTTCCTCACTCCACAGTTTCCTACTTGTCCTGCTAGCCTAGGTTGCTCAATGTTTTTGTCTCCTATGACCAAAATGTTACTGTTCTATGTAGAGTAATTAATCCAGCCATTGACTGGCATTTGTGAATTATGCTTCTAGGCAATTATCCCTCCTATTCTATATTTGATGTACTGTGTATTCAATTGTTTATATGTAATTAATCCTAGGTTGCCCCTGAAAAAGGGACTTCTGGTTCCAGTGGGCTTACCTGGTTACCAAAATGAAATAAATAAATAAATACATTTATTCATTTCTGTGGTAGAATGTAATCCTGCATTGGCAAAAATATGATGTGGTGTCATCAGTGACATTGCATGCTGAGTATAGAGGAGGGTCTTCAGGCTAAACAGGACCTTGCAAGTTCCAACCAGTGGACTACAGGATCCAAGACAACATGGGTTCACATGGGGGAGATGTTGCCAGACAAACCAGATCAAGTTCTTTGACTGAGTGACCAGGGAAGTGGATTAGGGAGGAGCAGTAGATGTGGCCTACCTGGATTTCAGTAAGGCCTTTGACACCATTCCACATGGAAGACTGGTGAGCTGGGCAACCAATGAGTAGGTGCAAAAGTGGTAAAATGGGTAAGAAGTTGACTAAACAATAGGAGTTGTAGGGTGGTGGTAAATGGGATCCCCTCTGGAGAAGGCAAGTTGACAAGTGGGGTGCTACAGTGGTCAGTACTAGGACTGGTCCTCTTTGATGTCTGTATTAGCAACATTGCAGAAGGCTGGAGGGAAAAATATGCCTCTTTGCAGATGACACAAAAATCTGCAACAGATCGGACACTTAGGGGGATGGAAAGAAGGAGGGACAATCTGAAAAAGCTGGAAGATTGGTCAGAGGACTGGCATGGCAGCTGGGTTTCACTGAAAAAAGTGCAAAATCATGTACTTGGGGCACAGAAAACCAGGGGTAATGTACTAATTGAGTAGGGAGGTATTAGCAACCACAAAACAGGAAAGGGACCTAGGAGTAATCATTTCTGATGACCTAAAAGTAGCCAAGCAGTGTGATAAGTCAGTGGGAAAAGCTAGCAGGATGCTCCGGTGCATAGGGAGGGGTATCAACAGTAGGACGGGGGAGGTAGTATTACCCCAGTATAAATCACTGGTAAGACCCCACCTTGTGTATTGTGTCCAGTTCTGGAGACCCCATCTCTGGAAAGACATGCATAGGCTGGAGGCAGTACAAAGGAGGACTACCAAAGTGGTGTAGGCCTGCATCAAAAGCCCTACTAGAAAAGACTTAAGGAACTAAATATGTACTCTCTAGAGGAAAGGAGGGAAAGGGGGAATATGATAGAAACATTCAAATACCTCACAGGTATTAATAAGGTACAGGAAGGTAACATTTTCCTTAGAAAAAGATGCTTCAGGACAAGGGGGTCACACTATGAGCTGGGGGGGAGGGGCTCAGAGGAGATGTGAGAATGTGTGTCTCTAACAACTGATCAAATTCAAGTACGTGTTGTCACAGAAATGTGGTGGGGTAGTGAGGATACCTGGGATAAACAAATGCCAGGTTATACTTTATACAACAAAAATAAAAGGTATCGGAAAGGTGGCAGTTTTGCCATACAGTATATGTGGCCAACAGCATTGTGTCTGAGCAAATTATGTTAGAGGAGGATGACATAGAGCATGTATGGGTTAAAGAGGGACTATGGTCAAAAATTACTGGCATTAATAAATTCAGAATATGGATCAACATAGCCCCAATCACCCTCATGCCAAAAATGAGATCCCTAAGTTACTTTGTTTAAAAGTTACAAATCATTTTATAACCCTAAATTCTCTGCCTGTTCAAAAAAGCCAGTTTCAGTGAAGAGGTGCTGATGATGCCATCTCTTGAACTTACTGTCTAGCCCTCCCTGTCAGCAAGCTGTCAGGACCTGCTTCTTCAAAGTTTAATAAATATGTGCAAATGGTTTTCTCCAGTAAAATAGGAAGCACCATTCAATAAACATTGCTTTAAAACCTATGTTTGTTTCAGGTTTTCTAACAAAGTTGACAAATTCATATTTTTGTTTTTGCTGTTTTGTTGTCATGGTCCTTTTCTGCTGGGTTGCTGGATGTTAAGTCACAGCACACTAATGTGAAATTTGCAGACTGGATATCTCTAATGTGGTGAAAAACTGTGATCATTCACACCTATCAATCAATTGAGGTGATTTCTCAGGATGGCATTTTAAATCAATTATTTCATCACCCTGTAAATGGGGGTGGGAGAGGTAGTGCTGTTTTGAAACCTTTCTAAAAGATTCTATGCAGTAGCCAGCTCAATGCTTAATCACTCAATCAATCAATCAATCAATATTTTATTCATCAAAGTATAAAAGAGTGGGATACTCAGTTGAGCAGAGCTCATTTTCTGTTTTCTCATTGACAGGCTGTTACTTGAGCTATATTTAGGCTCATCTGCATTGTACTCCAAATTACAATGATTGTTTTACAAGGTCTAACACTTCCACCCCAGTAGGAAATAACACATATAAGGCCCCTATTAAAACTTATTGTAAAGCAGACACTGACAAGCAGCAATGCAGTTACCAACACTGCAACACTTTTAGCAATACAACTTCCAAACTGGCACTGCAGAGTCACACTTCACATGGTATCAGCAGCCTGGAGGCATGCTGACTCGGCATCCTGCAACTCTGGAGAAATGAACCAAACCAAAAAGGCATTAAAATACAAATTTGTCAATGTTGTTACAAATCCTAAAACACAGAGATTCTGTAGCACTATTTTAGAATGGTGCTGCCTGTTTTACTTGTGAAAACCATTGCAGAATCATCTCTTAACTTTAAAGAAACAGGTCCTATAAGCTTGCTGACATGGAGGGCTGAACTGTGAGTTCAGGAGAAGACATCATCAGCTCCTCTTCACTGAAACTGGCTTTTTTGAACAGGCAGTGAAATCAGGGTTACAAAATAGCCCATAACTTTAAAATGAAGTAGTACAGAAACCTAATGTTTGGTACGAGATTTATTGGGGTTATGCTTATTCTAATTCTGCAATGTAGCACTTTTGACCAGAGTCCCTCTTTAAGTTGTTACCAAACAATAGTACAAAGATCATCTTAGGTGTAATATACAGGCCACCCTCATATACAAGAAAACAGGACACTAAATTAGTTCAATATTTGGAAAAATTGAATCCGGCAGACCAAATATTGTTATTAGGAGACCTGAACTATTCAACAATTAACTGAAATACACGCTCATCAGAAACAGCTGCAGGAAAGGAATTTCTGGATATCATTAATTATCTTAACATGGAACAGTCTGTTAGGGATCCAACAAGGGGCTCCCATATACTACATTTGGTGACTAGCAACATGGGTGAGAAGTTACAAGATTGTAGGGTGACATCACCATTAGGATTAAATGACCATAACAAAGTACTGATGGGTGATCTGAATATGCCAGATGTTAACTGGAGCACAGTTGCAGCTGCCACTTCAAAGAGTGCAGTTATTCTAGATGCCCTACAGGGGGCATGCCTTAGACAACTAGTACTGGAGCCCACTCGAGAGGGAGCAATATTAGACTTGATACTCTCAAATGGAGATGGAGAGAGGATCACAGATGTAGAAGTGGGTAGCCATCTGGGAACTAGCGACCATCGAACAGTATGGTTCACAATAAACACAGCAATAGAGTCAAGCCATACAAAGACAAAAGTATTGGACTTTAGGAGGGCTGACTTTGCCAAAATGGGTGAGTGCCTAAGGAATGCACTAGCAAATGGGCAGGAAGGAGGGGTGGAAGAACAATGGGGAATAATAAAAACTGCCATCACAGAGGTAACGAGCCTTTGTGTGAAGCAAATAAACAAACAAGACGATGTAAGAAACCACTATGGTTCTCAAAGGAAGTGGCAGTGAAGGTTCAAGAGAAAAAGAAAGCATTCAGGAAGTACAAGGAATCGAGCAGGAGCAGGACAGAGAACTGTATCAGTTAAAGCAAAGGAGGCTGGGAAGGCAGTCAGAACAGCAAAGGCCCAAACTGAGGAAAAGATAGCCAACTCAGTTAAGAAGGGAATAAAACCTTTATAGGTACATCAGGAGCAACGGAAGACCAAGGGAGGGATAGTGAGGCTTAATAAAGGGAGGGAGGGTGGGCAGAGGGAGAATGTGAAAAGGCAGAGATACTAAACAAATATTTTTGCTCAGTATTTACAAAGGAAGAGGGGGAGGTACATGAAACAAACAGTAGTAACACTCTGGATACAGAAGTTGATACCAGCCCATTTACAGAAGAAAGGGTTCTGAAAGAACTCTTAAAACTGAAGGTGGACAAAGCAATGGGGCCTGATGGGATTCATCCCAGAATTCTAAAAGAACTAAGGGTAGAACTAGTGACACCACTGACTACCCTCTTTAACAAATCATGGGAGGATGGGTGGTACCGAGGACTGGAGGAGGGCAGATGTGATTCCCTTCACAAAAGTGGGAGCAAGGCAGAAGCAGGAAACTATAGACCTGTTAGTTTAACCTCAGTGATAGGGAAAATGATGGAATCACTTAAAGGAAAGAATTGTCGCGTATCTAGAGGCCAGAAGGGCACAGGACCCTAGGCAGCATGGATTCACAGTGGAAGGTCATGCCAGACAAATCTGATAGATTTCTTTGACTGGGTGACCAAAGTAGTAGATCAGGAGGGGCTGTGGACATGGCCTACCTAGACTTTAGCAAGGCATTTGACACAGTCCCACACAAAAGATTAATATATAAGTTAGCCAGCCTGGGAGTGGGTCCCAAGATGACAGCCTGGGTAAAGAATTGGCTGGAGAATAGGACACAGAGAGTAATAGTAAATGGAGTCCACCAGAAGAAAGGAGGGTTACTAGCGGGATACCGCAGGGTTCAATATTAGGACCAGTCCTCTTCAATGTCTTTATGTTTACATTGCAGAAGGACTGGAAGGAAAAGTATGTCTCTTGCAGATGACACTAAGATCTGCAACAGAGTTGATGCACAGGGTGGGGTGGAAAGGATGAGAAGGGACTTGGCAAGGTTAGAGGAATGGTCAAATGTATGGCAGCTTAGATTCAATGCTAAGAAGTGCAAAGTAATGCACCTGGGAAACAAAAACCCAGGGGAAGAGTACACAATGGGGGGTGAGATACTAACAACAACAAAAATGGAAAGGGACCTGGGGGTAGTCATATCAGATGACCTAAAGGTGGGCAAGCAATGTGAGAAGGCAGCAAGGAGGGCTGGGGGGATACTGGGATGCATAGGGAGAGGCATCACCAGTAGAAAACAGGAAGTTATTATCCCTCTGTACAGACAGCTGGTGAGACCCCATCTGGAGTACTGTGTGCAGTTCTGGAGACCCAATCTCGAAAGACATAGACAGGATGGAAGCTGTCCAGAGGAGGGCATTAAATGGTGCAGGGTCTGCACCGGAGGACATATGAAGAGAGACTTAAGGAGCTTAATATGTATAGCCTCGAGGAAAGGAGGGAGAGGGACATGATAGAAACTTCAAGTACCTCAAGGGAATCAACAAAGTCCAAGAAGGTAGCATCTTTCAAAAAAAAGAGGTGTGCAAGAACAAGAGGGCACAATTTGAAGATAGAGGGGGCGGCTCAGAGGTAATTTAAGGAAGTATTTTTTCACAGAGAGGGTTGTGGATGCATGGAATGGCCTTCCGGAGGAGGTTGTGGAGTCAAAATCAGTGGTGGAATTCAAGCATGCATGGGATAGTCATAAGGCAATTCTGGGGGGTGGGGGTAGGAAGAAGTAGGCTGCTGGTTAACTAGGATCTGCAGCTTATCCAGTAGGTAGAGAAATGGGCAGACTGGGTGGGCCAAGCGGTCCTTATCTGCCATCAAATTCTATGTTTCTATGTTACATTTCAAAATATGTGGACTCAAAGAAACATTGACTGATGATACAAGAATTAAACTTTTTTCAAAAGCAGACTTTAACAGCATGAGAAATGAACTTGAGAAATTGGATTGTGAAAGTGAATTCATCAATAAAGCAGAGGGAAATATATGGGACTTGTTAGCTAATATAATTAATAATTTAAATAAGATAATGGAAAAGTTTATTCCGGTAAAGGTTAACTATAACAAATTAGGTAAGATACCACAGTGGATTGCACCTAAGAACAAGAAACTCATGAACAAGAAAAAGAAGGTATATGGTAAGGCAAGGGCTAGCAACAGAACAGAATATTGGGATCTTTATAGAAAAGCATTGAAAGATATGAACATATGAAGAAGCCAGCAGAAGAAGGTCATTTGGTCTATCAAGTCTGCTCGTATTGCAGGATCCACAGCTTGAGATAATGTCCCTGCCCTCCCTCCTCCCTCCCTCCCCACTCTCCCTCTTACCTACCCATAATCCTTACCTTCCCTCTATGTCTATCCCAGCCTCTCTTAAAGTTGCCTACTGTCTTAAGTGAGATGACCTCTTCCGGCAGCGCATTCCAAGTGTTCAGCAGCGCATGCCAAGTGTCCACCATCCTCTCTGTGAAGAAATGCTTCCTGACCTCCCTCCTAAACCTCCCACCCTCCAGTTTAAGACTGACCCCTCGTGTTATGGTTACCACTTAGCTTAAAGAGACTCTCCTTATCAACCTTATTTATCCTTTTCAAGTTCTTGAAGGTCCCAATCATGTCCGTCCTCTCTCTCTCTCTCTCTCTCTCTCTCCTGTCTTCTATTAAAAAGATATAAATCTTGCTAGGAAAAAATATGAACTAGGTCTGATTAGGAGGGTTAAAGATAATAGGAATTCATTCTATAATTACATTAATGGAAAGAAAGGAGATATGCATATGGTTACTAGTCTAATGGATGCAAATGGAGATTTGGTTACAGATTTAACTAGGATTGTAGATATCCAAAATGAGGTGTTTACATCAGTCTTTAATAACAATATGGTAAGATAACATCAAGATGAGACATTGGGGGATAATATCATTTTTAGTATAACTAATGTTAGCAATAGATTGGCTCAATTAGACCTGAATAAAGCACAGGGATATGATGACATACACCCAAGAGCGGCTAAAGAATTGGCAGATATATTGGCAGGACCCCTAACAGCTATATTTCAAAAGTCTTTGGATGAGGGAGTGATGGTTGAGGCATGGAGGAGGGCAAATGTGGTGTCACTCTATAAAAAAGGTAACAGGAAGGATGCACAAAACTATAGACCTGTGAGTGTGATGTCTGTGCTAGGAAAGATCTGGAGGATGTCATTAGGGATCATATCATGGATACCATGGGAAAGGCAGGCTTGTCAGACAAGGCACAACATGGTTTCACTAAGGGCCACTCTTGCCAAACAAACTTGTTGGATTTCTGGGGTAAGGT
Organism: Neoceratodus forsteri; assembly: GCA_016271365.2. Lineage (NCBI taxonomy): Eukaryota > Metazoa > Chordata > Ceratodontiformes > Ceratodontidae > Neoceratodus > Neoceratodus forsteri. The sequence continues at coordinate 806,227,925 of CM057451.1, read as the reverse complement.
TAGCAAGGCTTTGGATAAAGGTCATTCAGTGGATGTCATGTTTTTTGATTTATCAAAGGCTTTTGACAAAGTACGACATTGTAAAATAATAGAAGAACTGATTGCAGCAGGGATTCCTAGTAAGATAATAAAATGGATACAGGCTTGGTTATTAGACAGAAAACAGAGAGTGTGCATTAGAGGCACTTATTCAAGCTGGACCTCTGTGACTAGTGAAGTCTCTCAGGGGTCCGTTTTGGGACCATGTCTATTTAATGTCTAAGATACCAGTATGAGAAGTGGGTATGGCTATGGGAGGTGAAGTTTGCAGATGACATGAGAATGGGGACAGTGGTCAACAATAATGAAGATGCACATAAGTTGCAAGCAACATTGAAGGAATTAGGGAAATGGGTCACAGAATATGGGCTAGAACTTAATTTGAATAAATGTGCAGTCATGCATCTTGGAAGACAAAAATAAAGGGACAAGGTACATATTTAACAATACATATTTAAAGGTAGTGACTGGAGAGGTATTTGGGAGTGTTGGTAGACAACGAATCAACCTTCAAAAGTCACTGCAAGATATAGTGTTAAAAACCCCCCACAAACATTCTAAATTGTATTAGCAGACATATTAGGAGCAGGAGGAAGGATGTGATAATACCATTTTATACAGCCCTGGTTAGGCTGCATTCTGAATATTGCGTACAGTATTGGGCACCTGGCCGTAAAAAAGAAAAAAAAATCATTGGAGAAGGTAGAGAGAAGGGCAACAAGGATGGTTTATGACTTAAAAACCTTGAATTATGAGGAGAGACTGGAAAATTTGGGTATGTTCACTTTAGAATATCGCAGACTCGGGGGTATATTTATTTAATTATTGAATTTTGTTGATCTGGTTAGCCCACTGGCTTAGAAGTCCCTTTTCAAGGGTGACTGGGGAGGGGAATAAAGATGGTAAGCAACTGAAATTGAACCAGATTAAGCTGTTGGTGGTATTTTTAGTGAATGGGAGAAATTTGTCTAGGACACCGGGGAAATTCCCCTACTCTTTTTCGACAAGTGCCATGGGATCTTTAGCATCCACCTGAACTACCACCAATCCAGGCAGATGGGACCTCGGTTATGTTAATGAATGAATGCAAAATGGAATGAACGAGTGTACTTAAAAGGTTTTATTGTGATTATTTTATAGCACATTGGAAGGACTGCTGTAGAAAGGCCCTGATATGGAATAAAATTAAATGTATGTGAAAGCAAAAAAGGCTGAACAAGAAAGGAGATGAGGACATCGGGGAAATTGAGATGAATGCAGAACCATGGAAAGATAGAATGATCTATAAGAAGAAGGTGTCAGATTGATGGACATTACCTATCATGAGCAACTATATGTTTAAAATGTGTCTTTGATACTTCATAGTGTGGTAAAATACATTTGTAGTTAATTGTAATATTATACATTTTCATCCATCTGTATGTACTGTAAGACTAATGAAATTAGTCTTGAATGGAATTATTGGCTATTAAATGTATTTACTAATTATAGGGAAGTATGCAATACCATAATGTTAAATTACTGATAGCGAAAATGTGTATTCATCTGTAAATATTGAGTGCAATAGACAGCTAGGTATTTATAAGAAGTTTTTTGATTGCGTCTGTATCTCTTAAGTAGGGTGCCTTTTTTTATAAATGGTTGTTCTTTAAAGAGAAGAACAGGATTAATTTAGAATTTATTTATTGGTTTGCATACAAAGAATGATGTTCTATTAGTTAGAATTGTATCTTTAAAATATTTGTGCATTTTCAGTTGATGTTCAGCCATTATGTCGCAGACATTTAAGGGCTCATTATCTACATCTGATGAGAGAGCATTGAATCAAAGGGGATTTATTTAATTTAATTTAATTTAATTATTTCACACATGCACTTATGTGTATATAAGCACAGGGATATTTGGTCTGACCACACACCCCAAGGAAGGTAGAAGCTGAATCACTGGAGTTCTTTGCTGTGGTGGCTGGCAGGCTGTGGGATTAGAGCAGGTCTGTAAAATAATTTTCACAACCACGCTAACAACAGTTTAAAAAGCACTAGTGCACTTTTAGAGGGCTGCTGGTTTGATTTTTTTTACTGAATAGTGATGGTTTAGGTGAGAAATGTATATGTATTTTTAATAACACATATTATTTGGAAACCATGAAACAAATAAAATAGAAACTGAGTTTGCATTTATAAGGTTTCAGTATGTGTTTACATTTTGAAGTACTTTAGACCTGTGTGCTCACTTTATCAGTGTGTTTACACGCACATTTAAAGATTATAATACAATATTGCAGCACCTTAGCCTGGGGCTGTGTAAGGTTGAGCACCCCCTCTTATATTCGAGCACAGGTATTTTTCTCATTTGTGTATTGGGGGGGGGGATATATGCCTACTGTTTAAGGCAATGATGAACGCAGATTTGTGGGACTGTCTAGGGCTGTATATGAATAGGCATGTGTATAATATCAGATCACATTTGCTACAGTCATCTGGAGAAACATGTAGAACCAACAAAAGGAAGCACTAGTTCAGCCAGCGGGTAGTACCCATTTGGAATTAACTCCCAAAAATTATAGGCAGCAGAAATATGGAAGAGTTCAAATTAAAATTAGATGCTTACCATGAGTCTATGTGTCTGACAGGGTACAAAAATTAGATCAATGGTGGGTTATATGGGCATTGGTCAACTATGCCCTGTATGCTCCTATGATTCCTGTGAAATACTTCTTCATGGAGAGGGTGGTGCATGCCTGAACAGCCTTCCAGCAGAAGTGGTGGGTGCTAAAATGGTTACAGGATTCAAGCATGCATGGGATAGACACAAGGGGACCTTAAAAGTGAGGCAATGGGGGGACTGGAAAGGGAGTAGGGTCTGCAGTGGCACAGTAGGTAGATAATATAGGGCACACTTGGTGGGCCAAGAGGCCTTTATCTGCCAATAACTTCTGTGTTTCTATGATGGGGAAGGGAGGCAGGCACTATGGAAAAACTGTATATTTGAATGAAAATTCACCAAGAACGATGAATTCTGTGACACTATATATATTTTACAACCTCGGAATCACAGAATTCCAGGGACCTTGTTTAAGAGTTAGCTAAGAAAGTGTGATTTTCATCTCAGGAAGCTGCTAACTAAACCAAACATTCCTGTTGGGCTTCTGTCTTGGGACAAAAGGCAGATGTAGTTGTTCAAAAGTTCAGTTCAGACTGGTTTTCCAACCCAGCTTAAAGACACAAAGGATGTTGCATCTATGATGTCAAAATGACATACTGGATGACATGTCATGGAGGGGGGGAGGGGGGTAGCTGGAGGGTCTTGAGGTCTGGCAGAGCCTGAAAGAGATAGTCAGGTCTGGGACTATGAATATTTGCCATCTAAGGGTTTGAGTCTGCCCTGATTCACTGAGTGTCCTGTGTGGGTAAGCCACTATACTTTAATTTTGTATTGCAAATAATTTTAGACTGTTTTGTTCTGTTTTATATGATATTTTAACAATGTACAGCATTTTGGTTTTTGGAATTGTCCTCTACAAATAAAGCTTATTATTATTATTAAAATTAGAAAGTGCAATAAGATTTTTTTCTGTGTGATTTCTGTCTGCTGTGTAAACATTTTCTTTTCATTTTTGTAGAATTACTGTTCCTTATAGTATTGCTGTAATATTTTGTATTACCTGTGTAGATATCTGGAAAGTATTAAAATATCATATTGTTAAATACTTCATGTTTCCGTGACTGAATCCTTTCAAGTGCAGCTAACTCATTTATAATTGAAGAAACTGCATTTCTGCCTCTAATGAGAAGGCTACTGTTACCAAATTCTGTCTCTAAAGTAAGGTGTTCTCAGTTGTGACAGAGGGGGTAGATCATGTGTCCTTGAGCAAGGAGCACTGTATTGTGTAAGTAGTGACTCTGAAAGGACTCAGACCTGGAGACACCCTAAGACAGTGTCTGGGTTGAGTGGTGCCAGCTACAGATTACCCTTGCAGGTGTCTGAAGAGTTCAAGAAAGCTGGTGACAGTCGCAGGCTAGTCTGGGGAGACTAGTTTGCCACAACAGCTATGAAAGGCTTGTCCTTAAAGCAGGAAGGCTCTTCTGGCAGTAGCATACTATGCAAGCTTACCGGGATGTTGGCAGGGTACTAGGAGGGCTGAGACTGATTAAAAAAAAATCTGGCTTTTGGAAAGGACAGGGGTCAATTCCTCACTGAGTAAAGAGAGGAACTATATCAGACACTCTAGGGCTCATATGCTGTATGCAAAGGGATTCCAAAAGACTGTAGGAGGAAATAATAGCAGAGCTGCAGAAGAAAGAAGAGACCCTGGCCAGGATTTCAGATTCCCCTGAATTTGTACAGCATAAGTTAAAATGAAAGCAATCTTTGGAAAATGTGTACAAAAAAACAAGAGCCAACACAAAGAAAGAGTTTCTGTGGGACGAGCAGGACTACAGACTAAATAGTCTTTGACCAGGCTAAACAGCTGTACTCCATACTGAAGAGGGAAGAATCAACATCCACCTCACAGAGTGAAGCTAGCTCCGTGGACTCTGACAGTAACTCCATTTTTTTAGAAGAGGAGTAGTCCGAGTTCTCATCCCCACCCCCACCGAGGTGGAGGAGAAGCAGAAGAAGTGTAAGAAGAAAAGAACAAGATTGGGCAGAAGAGGCACAACAAGGAAGAGGATGCAGAACCAACTCTAGCAGCAACTGGGGCAAGCAGGTGTGCTTCACCAGGAGGGGGCAGAACCAGTAACTGACCCTCAGGGACAGGTGATGTCAGCAATTGAGGGAGACACAATTGCAACTACAGGCTCAGGAACTTTAACTCATTCACTCCACAAGAGCTCTTTGAGACTTCCACCACTTGTGCCCTGTATACTCTTAGCACTGCATCCTGGGCCTTTCTAAACAAAATCAAGCCATAATCAGCATGCCCCAAACAAATGTGAATAACTCTTGAGCCATAAGTGCTACACACAAAGTAGGAGCGGCAAAGTTGTTCAGCACAACATTACCTTTCCAATGGTGCTATACAATCAATTGTAATCAGTTCATTTTTTATTTTACACTAGTTGAAATACCAAACAACTGTGTTTTTTTTTTTCAGATTTTTTTCAAGGTGCTTAGGTGAGGCTCAAGAGACAAATGTCAGCCATGCACACCATACCTTAAACAAATGTGAATAACTCCTAAAGTATACATGGTAGATGCAAAGTATCAGCAGCACAACTGTTAAGCACAAAATTATCTTTCTAATGGTGCTATGTAATCTATTTAGTTTTTATTTTATACTAGCTGAAATGCCAAACAACTGTGTTTTTTTTCAGATTTATTCAAGGTGGGTAGGTGAGGCTTGCAAGACAAATGTCAGCCATGCACACCATACCTTAAACAAATGCGAATAACTGCTAAGGTATACATAATAGACTCAAAATATCAGCAGAAAAATTGTTCAGCACAAAATTATCTTTCTAATGGTGCTATGCAATCAATTCTAAGCAATTCGGTTTGTTTAATATTTAGGTAAAAACTGCTGACTTCTTCAGATGTTTCCTGGCCTGAGTGAAAGTCGGCTGAGTATGTCTACAGGCATTATTGACCTGAGTGGCTGTGCTTTTAGACACCACCTACAGGCGTATTTAGCCTGGATAGATATTACAGCAAAAGGCAATGTAAGTATTAATATATATGGCATTCATCAGGACTGCTGCACAAGAAAGAGTACAAAATAAAGGCTTGAGTTTTGCTCCATCGATCAAAATTAACAAGTTTTGGACACACCTGGATTTGCAGAAGTTTGGCAGAATACTAAACGTCAAGTGCTTCTTTTCACCCATGAATATGTGGCACCAGCTAAATAGGGAAAATGCGCAGGATGCTTCTCAGGAAACCCTCACAAATTCAGAGGGGAGTCATGTTTCAACACCAACAATCCTGTGAGGAAACATAGAAAGTGACAGCACAAGGGAACCACATGGTCCATCTAGTCTGCCTATAAGCCTAGCCCCCCTCCATTAACTGTTATTCAGTATTATAATACCTTTGTGCCTAACCCATGCATTCTTTAATGATCTGACTGACCTATTCTCCACAACCTCTATTTTATTTTATTTTTAATTTTTTATTTTAGTTGTTTAACCAGGAGTAGCAAACTAAGCTGAAAGCTTTTTTACAGGTGCGATCTGGGAGCACAGGGAAGTTAAGTGACTTGCTCAGGGTCACACAGTATGCAAGTGGAAGCTGTGGGATTCAAACCCAGTTCTGGTCTGCTGGATGTCACCAGATTTGCAGCTCAGAGCCTTAAACCACTGCGCTATACTGCCTCCCTCTAGTGGAAGGCCATTCCAAGTATCCACCACCCTATCAGTAAAGAACTTTCTTGTGTTACTCTTGAACTTGCCTCTTTCCAGCTTCATGCCATGCCCCATCATTCTTGCATGATTCTTGATCTGAAATGAGTCCTGAACCTGGATCTTGTTTATTCCCTTCAAGTATTTGAAGGTTTTGATCATGTCCTCCCTTTCTCTGTGTTGTTCCAGGGAGTACATGTTTAGGTCCTGCAGACGTTACTCATTTGTCTTGTTGAGGAATCCCAGTATCATTTTTGTAGCTCTCCTTTGCACTGTCTCCAATCTGTCTATGTACTTTCTGAGGTGAGGTCTCCAGAACGGCACACTGTACTCCAGGTGAGGGCTTACCATTGATCTGTGCAGTGACATAATCACCTCCCTCTTTCTTCTTGTAATTCCTCTTCCTATGTAACCTAACATACTGTTCACCTTTAACGCTGCTTTTTCACACTGCTTGGATGTTTTCGGGTCATCTGTTATAATCATCCCCAGATCCCTTCCCTGCTTTGTGGCTTCCAATTTCACTCCACACAGGAGATATTCCTCACAAGGATTTTTCCTCCCTATGTGCATGACCTTGTACTTTTTGGCATTGAAATTTAATTGACAAGTTTTTGTCCACCTTTCTAGTTTTTCAAGATCAGCCCTCATCCTTTCCACTCCCCCCAGAGTGACTACCCTATTACATATCTTTGTGTCATCTGTGAATAGACATGCCTCACCTTCTAGGCCCACAGATATGTCACTGATAAAAATATTGAAGAGGATAGGCCCCAGCACCAATCCCTGTGGCACACCACTAGCTACCTCTCTCTCCTCTGATACTTGGTCATTTACCAGTACCCTCTGAGTAGTTCCACTACGCCAGCTCCATAACCAGTTTACCACTTTATGCCCAACTCCTGTACTGGCACATTTGTTCAATAGTCTTCTCTGTGGGACCGAGTCAAAGGCTTTGCTGAAGTCTAGGTATATTACATCCACAGCACTTCCATGATCTACTCTCTTTGTTACCCAATTGAAGAAATCTATTAGGTTTGTCTGGCATGATCTTTCAGTGGTGAAGCCATGCTGTCTTGGGTCCATTATATCATTTTTTTTTGAGAAAGGATATAATTCTTTCCTTAATTAGGGTTTCCATCATTTTGCCGACAACTGAGGTCAGGCTTACTGGGTGGTAATGTCAAACATTTTCCCTACTGCCATTTTTATGAAGAGGGACAACTGTGGCCTTCCTCCAGTCCATAGGAACTAACCCGATCTCAAGCGAGAGGTCAAACAGTTCAGTCAGCAGTGCCGCCAGGTCTTCCCCAAGTTCCTTCAGTATCCTGGGGTGTATTTCATCAGGGCCCATGGCCTTGTCAGCCCTACATTGTTCTAGCTCCTTCAGGACACTATCCCTTGTGAAAGTTGCCGAATTCATATTGCTGCTGTCTGCACTTTTTTCTGTCAAGGCGGGACTACAACCTTCTTCTTCCTTAGCAAATACTGAGCAAAAGTATCTGCATTCCCCATCTCCCCCTTTAAGTCTGACTATACCTTCACCGATTTTCCTTTTCTCCTTGATATACCTAAAGAAGGTCTTGTCTCCCTTTTTGACCTCCGAGGTGAGCCTTTCTTCTGTTTGTGCTTAGCTGCCCTGATTTGCTTTCCTGCTTCCTTCAGTTTCTCCTTGTATGTGTCTTTGTCTTTTTCACATCCTGTTTGCTTGTATCTTTTGAAGGCCACCTGTTTCTCCCTGAACTTGGAGGCCACTTCCTTGGAGAACCATAGGGGTTTTCTTCTCTTCTTGGCTTTACTCATACATTTCATACATGGTTTTGATGCCCTTATGATAGCTTCCTTTAGAGATGCCAATACTCCCTCTGTCTGTGTTAATTTAGTCAGGTAAAGTCTGAGCTTTTCCCTCATTTTATCAAAATCTGCGCTTCTGAAGTCCAAGATTTTAGTTTTAGTGTGCTTGATTTCTTTTTCTGTTGTAACCTGGAACCATACCATCAGGTGGTCATTAGATCCTAGGTTGCTCTCAACTTCTACCCTTGATATGATGTCACTGTTGGTGAGTAACAGGTCATGGATAGCTTCCCCCACCCCCTTGTGGGGTCCTTGACACGCTGTCTTAGGCCCAATAAGTGCAGAGTGTCAAAGAAGTCTTTGCTTCTTGTTGTAGCAGCAGAATGGTTTCCCCAATTTATGTCTGGTAAATTGAAGTCACCCACCAATACTATATCCCCCTTAATACTCATAATATAAATTAATTCTAGTATATATTTGTCCCCCTGCACAAGGGGAACAAGGAGACTGACATTTTGTCCACCCATGAACAACACAGTACTCACATTCCTGACAGCATGAGCATGATTTAAAGAAGTTTTTTTATCAAAGTGACCAACAGAACATATTTAACAGTTTGTCCACAGAAGAGAGGTCTTCTTTAACAGAACTGAATAAGAGCTCTGCCCCTGTAATAAAGCCAGTGGATGGGGGGGGGAGGGTGTTGCAGTTATGATCATAGAAACATATGGCAAGGAAGTATATCGACAATTCAGTACACATAATGGGCCGGATTCATAAAGGGTGATGATGGGCTTGCATCAAATCCTGCATCAAACCCAGCAGTTGGAGCAGATGCACCAAAATCTGTACCACAAACTGTACTTGATTCAAAAAGATCAGACACATTCCCAACAGTTCCCTGATTACGGCAGCTTGTGCCAAATATTTAGCACAAGCTCCATAAAAAGGGTGCCTGAGATTTCCACATGTTAGACCAGAAAAAGCTGGTCTAACTTGTGGCAATCAGCACATGGGATCCAGAATCCCAAGCACCAGCCTGGGAATACTGCATGCCCAGTGCATCATGTGTTCAATGCACCAGGGCTTGCAGCATTTTTGGGACTTTCCTGAATTGAGGTCAAGACTAGGTTTGCTGGCAAATGCACCTAGCTTCACCTGAGCTCTTTTCTTCTAGGTTTCTTGTAAGGACAGAGCAAAGAACCTTACCAGAGCAAGGAAAAGGATTAAGGTTTCTTTTGGTTAGGCAGATTTACTATGTGTTTTTATTTTCTTTTGTATTCACAGGGATTGTTACTGTTTGATGCTAAAATTTTATTGCTTTATTTTTCTCTGATTTATATTGCTGTTGCTGGGTATACCTTCTGCTGCATTATTACAGGGTGTGCCTACAGGTGTGTGCTTACAGATTGCTGCTGTAATCTTCTGCTTCAAATTGTCCTTTGCAAGGTATATTTTCTGTTACTGCTTTATTTTTCTCTGTAGCAAAGTGTTTCTTACAGGATATATCTTCTGTGAAATTGTTACAGGTGGTGTTTTACAGGCTTTACAGTTTTATCTATCATTAGGCTAAGCTTTCAGGGTTAATGCATTTGTTGCTGACTGATTGTTTCTGCCCTTACCTCTTTGTTTCTTTCATCTGTGGTTCTTCCTTTTTGGCAGGGGAAGAGCTAAGCCACCCACCCCCATCCCCAACCACCCTACACTACACTCCTTTTATAGGGCAGTTCAGTCATGACAGTTCCTGTAGCAAAGCAGGAAGGGGCAGATCAGAGGAGTATCCACATAGTGACCTCATTTACAGGGGCACAAATAATTTAACTTGTTATAACAAGTGATACAAAAAACAAACAAAACACAAAATCAAACTGTTGCTTTAATTTTCTTCCTTCTAATTACTCTGACCAGGTTATAAACCCAGCAACTTATCTGGAATGGATATTTTCAACTGCAGGTACTATGGGACACTTTTCAAAAGGGCAGTTATAGAGGATTTAGGACACTGTTCTACATGCTGGGTCATTGGAGATCTAAGGGCTCAGCTCCTGGCAGCATGGGCAGAGATTGCACACCTCAAATCACATATTCAGGAGGAAATATAAGAACCATCTGCCATTTACTCAACATCCAACAGTAGCACCTTGACCGCAGAAGGTAGTTGGTCCAGGAGGTTGGCAGGTGGTTTGAAGGGGCAAATTGGGTGCCCCATCACTCAGTGTTCTCCAACATATCACCTCCACAAACCATATAAAAACTACAAACAGGTATCTGCCTCTATCTCTGAAATCAAACAAAAGGGCAGATGACACTGCAGAGCAGGACACAGCAGCACAGGAGCTAGCACAACAAAACTCACCCAAAACAGGAACCAAAACAAAAAAAGCAAAAAGGAAATCCAAAACATTTCTGATCATAGGAGATGCCATGATTCGGGGAATTGATACCTATCTCCAGCCGGGGTAATGGTCAGATGTCTCCCAGGTACATCAGCATGGAGAGACACTGACCACATTGCTAAAATTGTACAGGAAACAGGAGAAAACATCAACATCCTGGTACATATAGGGACTAACGATCTTGCCAGCCGGTCAGTTGTGGAGACCAAGGAACACCTGACCAGACTGAGTGACAAACTATCATCTATTTCATCCAGCATTTCCTTCTCCGAGATCCTGCTGGTCTGGGAGAGGGGGGCAGATGGACAGAAGGTCAGAGAAGGGGAGATAGGGGAGCTAAACATGTGGCTCAAGGCTTGGTGCCAGGAAAAAGGACACAAATTTGTAGGTAACTGGCAACTGTTTTGGGAGCAAAAGTTCTTTAAATTTGATGGACTGAATCTGACTAAGGAGGGAGTCAGTGCATTGGGGCAGAAGTTTGATGTCTTTGCAGAATATTTAAACTAGCAAATGGGGAGAGTGGTGCAGCACCTGATACGTCGAATGGGAAGAACACCCTTCCCCCCTCAGCTAGTGATCAAACAGGAGTTCAGCATGTTTGTAGTTCATTTGCATCATCAGGTAAGGAAAAAGGTCTGGCTCCCCATATGACACACAGGGGAAATGCCCAACAACCAACACACCAAAATCTGGCCAGTAAAAAAACATGTACACAAATGCTCGCAGTCTGGGAAACAAGATCCCAGACCTGCAGGCAATAATGACAGAGGCTAAAGTGGACATAGTAGCCATTAGCGAGACATGGTTCACCAGTAACCACACTTTGGAGACTTCAGTACCCGGCTATGTACTGTTCAGAGGAGACCGAGGTGCAAAAAGGTTGGGGGGGGGGTGGAGTGGCCCTTTATGTTAATGAAAATATCAAAGTTACAGAAATTCAGAATACACATAAGGAGTCAGAAGAACTGTGGGTCACCCTGGAAACAGGAAATGGTACAGCCATACAAACTGGGGTTGTCTACTAGCCTCCAGACCAGGGGGAGGACATAGACACATTACTGTTAGAAGATATACAAAATATGACAGCTAAGGGGGAGGTTCAGATAATGGGAGACTTCAACATGCCAGATACAGATTGGTCAATACCAGCAGGAACATCTGCCAGAACTAGACACATAGTGGATTCTAAGTATTAAGGATGCAATACTTGGAGCAACATCCCATTGTGTTAGAGAGAAAATGAAGTGCAAAAGAAGAAGGAAACTACTTTGGTTCTCAAAAACAGTAGCAGAAAAGGTCAGAGCCAAAAGGCTAGCCTTCAGGAAATATAAGGGAACGCAGCTGGATGAAGATAGGGAGGCATACCAAACTTTCCTAAGGGAAGCAGAGAAGGCAGTAAGGCAGGCAAAGGCCCAAACTGAGGAAACACTAGCACGAACAGTAAAAGAAGGTGACAAGACTTTCTATAGATACATTAGTGAAAGGAGAAGGTCCAGAGGGGGTATTGCTAAGATCAAAGGGGATAAGGGGGCGTGTGAGGAGGAGGACCATGTAAAAACATCTATCCTAAAGAGATACTTCTGCTCAGTATTTACTCAGGAGAATGTAGGGCAGGGACCACAGCTCAGCACAATGGACACAGGGGGAAGGGAGGTGTGCACTAGTCCCTTCACAAAAGAAAGGGTCTTACAAGAGCTCGATAAGCTCAGGGTTGACAAGGCAATGGGACTGGATGGCATACATTCCAGGGTACTAAAGGAGTTAAGGGTGGAACTAGCAGAGCCATTATCAGAACTGTTTAGTGAGTCTCTGAGCACAGAAGAGGTCCCAGAAGACTGGAGAAGGGCTCATGTGATCCTGCTCCACAAGAGTGGTAGCAGGGAGGAGGCAGGGAACTACAGACCAATCAGTCTTACCTCTGAGAGTAGAAGACTTGGTTTGCTGGCCAAGGCACCTAGCTTCACCTGAGCTCTTTCCTTCTAAGACTGCTTGAAAGGCAGAGTAGAAAAACTTACCAGAGCAAGGGAGAAGGATTAAGACTTAGTTTGGCTAAGCAGATTTACTGTGTGGTGGTGTTTTTATTTTTTACTCACAGGGATTGCTACTGTTTGTTGCTAACATTTCATTGCTTTATTTTTTCTCTGATTCAAATTGTTGTTGCTGGTATACCTTCTTCTGCATTATTACAAGGTGTGCCTACAGGTGTGTGCTAACAGATTACTGCTGTAATCTTCTGATTCAAATTGTCTTTGCAAGGTATATCTTCTGTTACTGCTTTATTTTTCTCTGGAGCAAAGTGTTTCTTACAGGGTATATCTTCTCTGAAATTACTGTATTACAGGTGGAGCTTACATTTTGTGACTTTTTATCATCGGGCTAAGCAAAATTACTGTTTGACACTGGTTTTATTTTATTCTTGTTTGTTGAAAGGTTTGTTGTCTCAGAGGTGTTTCAGTCTCCTTCTCACATTGAAGGAGCTAATTGCTTTTCCTCCCACAGCTCTTCCAAAGGATTAGTGTGTATGTGGGGTGGAGCTGGCAAACTGTCAGTAATTTCCAACAGAAAGAAGGGTTAAAAGTCAGGTTAGTTGATATCTTGGAGGTAGAAGACTTGGTTTGCTGGCCAAGGCACCTAGCTTCACCTGAGCTCTTTCCTTCTAAGACTGCTTCAAAGGCAGAGTAGAAAACTTACCAGAGCAAGGGAGAAGGATTAAGACTTAGTTTGGCTAAGCAGATTTACTGTGTGGTGGTGTTTTTATTTTTTACTCACAGGGATTGCTACTGTTTGTTGCTAACATTTCATTGCTTTATTTTTTCTCTGATTCAAATTGTTGTTGCTGGTATACCTTCTTCTGCATTATTACAAGGTGTGCCTACAGGTGTGTGCTAACAGATTACTGCTGTAATCTTCTGATTCAAATTGTCTTTTGCAAGGTATATCTTCTGTTACTGCTTTATTTTTCTCTGGAGCAAAGTGTTTCTTACAGGGTATATCTTCTCTGAAATTACTGTATTACAGGTGGAGCTTACATTTTTGTGACTTTTATCATTGGGCTAAGCAAAATTACTGTTTGACACTGGTTTTATTTTATTCTTGTTTGTTGAAAGGTTTGTTGTCTCAGAGGTGTTTCAGTCTCCTTCTCACATTGAAGGAGCTAATTGCTTTCCTCCACAGCTCTTCCAAAGGATTAGGTGTATGTGGGGTGGAGCTGGCAAACTGTCAGTAATTTCCAACAGAAAGAAGGGTTAAAAAGTCAGGTTAGTTGATATCTTGGAGGTAGAAGACTTGGTTTGCTGGCCAAGGCACCTAGCTTCACCTGAGCTCTTTCCTTCTAAGACTGCTTGAAAGGCAGAGTAGAAAAACTTACCAGAGCAAGGGAGAAGGATTAAGACTTAGTTTGGCTAACAGATTTACTGTGTGGTGGTGTTTTTATTTTTTACTCACAGGGATTGCTACTGTTTGTTGCTAACATTTCATTGCTTTATTTTTCTCTGATTCAAATTGTTGTTGCTGGTATACCTTCTTCTGCATTATTACAAGGTGTGCCTACAGGTGTGTGCTAACAGATTACTGCTGTAATCTTCTGATTCAAATTGTCTTTGCAAGGTATATCTTCTGTTACTGCTTTATTTTCTCTGGAGCAAAGTGTTTCTTACAGGGTATATCTTCTCTGAAATTACTGTATTACAGGTGGAGCTTACATTTTGTGACTTTTTATCATTGGGCTAAGCAAAATTACTGTTTGACACTGGTTTTATTTTATTCTTGTTTGTTGAAAGGTTTGTTGTCTCAGAGGTGTTTCAGTCTCCTTCTCACATTGAAGGAGCTAATTGCTTTTCCTCCCACAGCTCTTCCAAAGGATTAGGTGTGTATGTGGGGGTGGAGCTGGCAAACTGTCAGTAATTTCCAACAGAAAGAAGGGTTAAAAAGTCAGGTTAGTTGATATCTTGGAGGTAGAAGACTTGGTTTGCTGGCCAAGGCACCTAGCTTCACCTGAGCTCTTTCCTTCTAAGACTGCTTGAAAGGCAGAGTAGAAAAACTTACCAGAGCAAGGAGAAGGATTAAGACTTAGTTTGGCTAAGCAGATTTACTGTGTGGTGGTGTTTTTATTTTTTACTCACAGGGATTGCTACTGTTTGTTGCTAACATTTCATTGCTTTATTTTTTCTCTGATTCAAATTGTTGTTGCTGGTATACCTTCTTCTGCATTATTACAAGGTGTGCCTACAGGTGTGTGCTAACAGATTACTGCTGTAATCTTCTGATTCAAATTGTCTTTTGCAAGGTATATCTTCTGTTACTGCTTTATTTTTCTCTGGAGCAAAGTGTTTCTTACAGGGTATATCTTCTGAAATTATTACAGGTGGTGCTTTACAGGTTTTACAGTTTTATCTAACATTAGGATAAGCTTTCAGGGTTACTGCATTTGTTGTTGACTGATTGTTTCTGCTCTTACCTCCTTGTTCTTTCGTCCGTGGTTCTTCTTTTTGGCAGGGAAGGGCCCAGCCACCCACCCCATCCCAACCACCCCACACTACACTCCTTTATAGGTACCACAGTTGTAACATTTCCTGTGGCAGAACAGCAAGGGCGGATCAGTGGGGCCTCCACAAGGTGATCTCATTTACAGGGCACTAGTAATTTAACTTGTTATAACAAGTTAAACAAAGCACAATTAAACCATTACTTGCATTTTTTTCCTTCTAATTACTCTGACTAGGTTACAAACCCAGCAACTTATTTGGAATGGATTTCATTAACTGCAGGTACTGTGGAACAATTTTCAGAAGACAGTCTTACAGGATTTAGGACACTGTCCTACATGCTGGGCCTTTGGAGATCTTAGGTCTCAGCTCCGGGCAGCATGGGCAGAGATTGCACGCCTCAAATTTCATATTGAAGAGGAAATACATTATAAGAACCACCCGCCATTTCCCCAGCATCCAACAGAAAAACTTCGACCGCAGAGGGTAGTTGGTCCAGGAGGTTGGCAGGTGGTTAGGAGGAGCAAATCAGGTGCCCCATCACTCTCTGCTCTCCAACACATTACCTCCAAAAACCATATAAACACTACAAACAGGTATCTGCCTCTATCTCTGAAATCAAATAAAGAGGCAGAAGACACTGCAGAGCAGGACACTGCGGCACAGGAGCTAGCACAACAATACTCACCCAAATCAGGAACCAAAACTAAACAAGCAGAAAGGAAATCCAAAAGCTTCTGATCATAGGAGACTCCATGATTCGGGGAGTTGATACCCATCTCCAGCCAGGGGTGATGGTCAGATGTCTCCCAGGTACATCAGCATGGAGAGACACTGACCGCATTGCTAAAATTGTTCACAAAGCAGGAGAAAACATTGATGTCCTAGTACATAGGGACTAATGATCTCGCCAGCCGGTCAGTTGTGGAGACCAAGGAACACCTGACTAGGCTGGGTGACAAACTATCATCTATTTCGCCTGCATCTCCTTCTCTGAGATCCTGCCAGTCTGGGAGAAGGGAGCAGATGGACGGAAGGTCAGAGAAGGGAGATAGGGGAGCTAAACACGTGGCTCAAGGACTGGTGCCAGGAAAAGGACACAGATTTGTAGGAACTGGCAACAGTTCTGGGAGCAAAGTTCTTTAAATTTGATGGACTGCATCTGACTAAAGAGGAGTCAGTGCATTGGGGCAGAAGTTTGACGCCTTGCAGAATATTTAAACTAGCAATGGGAGAGGGGTGCACACCCATCGTCGAATGGAAGAACACCCTCCCCTCAGCTAGTGGTCAAACAGGAATTCAGCATGTTTGCCATTCATTTGCATCACCAGGTAAGAAAAAAGGTTTGTCTCCCCATACGATGCACAGGGGTAATGCCAAACTTCACCCAACAACTAACACACCAAAATCTGGCCAATGGAAAATCATGTACACAAATGCTCACAGCCTGGGAAATAAGATCCCAGACCTGCAGGCAATAATGTCAGAGGCTAAACTGGACATAGTAGCAATTAGTGAGACGTGGTTTACCAGTAACCACACTTGGGAGACTTCAGTACCTGGATATGTATTGTTCAGAAGAGACCGAGGTGCAAAAAGGGGGGGAGGGGTGGCCCTGTATGTTAATGAAAATATCAAAGCTACAGAAATTCAGAATACACATAAGGAGCCAGAAGAACTGTGGGTCACCCTGGAAACAGGTAATGGGACAGCCATAAGAACTGGGGTTGTCTACAGGCCCCAGACCAGAGGGAGGACATAGACACATTACTGTTAGAAGATATACAAAACATGACAGCTAAAGGGGAGGTTCTGATAATGGGAGACTTCAACATGCCAGATACAGATTGGTCATACCAGCAGGAACATCTGCCAGAACTAGACTCATAGTGGATTCCTGCAGGGGAGGGCCTCAAACAACTGGTACAGCAACCCACAAGAGACAGGGCTATCCTAGATCTAGTACTGACTAACAAAGAAGGATCACAGATCTCCAGGTAGAAGGTCACCTGGGGCCAGTGACCATCACATGGTATGGTTCAATTTGGCTACTACATCTAAATCATCCCATTCCAAGGCAAAAATATGGGACTTCAGAGGAGCTGACTTTGATAAGATGGCCAACAGAGTTAAGCTAGCCCTGGCAAAAAGAAACACAGGTGAGGAGGTACAGGCAAAGTGGGCAAGCATTAAGGATACAATACTTGAAGCAACATCCCATTGTGTTAGACAGAAAAGGAAGTGAAAGAAGAAGGAAACCACTTTGGTTCTCAAATATAGTAGCAGAAAAGGTCAGAGCCAAAAGGCTGGCCTTCAGAAAATATAAGGGAACACAGCGGGATGAAGATAGGGAGGCATACCAAAACTGCCCTAAGGGAAGCAGGTGGTAAGGCAGTAAGGCAGGCAAAGTCCCAAACTGAGGAAACACTAGTACTAACAGTAAAAGAAGGTGACAAGACTTTCTATAGATACATTAGTGAAAGGAGAAAGTCCAGAGGGGTATTGCTAAGCTTAATGGAGAAAAGGAGCATGTGAGGAGGAGGACCCTGTAAAGGCATCTATCCTAAATAGATACTTTTGCTCAGTATTTACTGAAGAGAAGGTAGGGCAGGGCCCACAGCTCAGCATCATGGACACAGGGGAGGGAGGTGAGCACTACTCCCTTCACAAAAGAAAGGGTCCTACAAGAGCTTGCTAAGCTCAGGGTGGATAAGGCAATGGGACCTGATGGCATACATCCCAGGGTACTTAAGGAGCTAAAGGAGGAACTAGCAGAGCCATTAGCAGAATTGTTTAGTGAGTCTCTGAGCACAGGAGAGGTCCCAGAAGACTGGAGAAAGGCTCATGTGATCCCACTCCACAAGAGTGGTGAGGAGGCGGGGAACTACAGACCGGCAGTCTTACCTCAGTAGTGGGCAAGATTATGGAGGCACTCCTTAAGGAAAGGATAGTGCAACACCTGGAATCCATAGGGGCACAGGATCCAAGACAGCATGGGTTTACAAAGGAAGGTCCTGTCAAACTAATCTCATAGATTTCTTTGACTGGGTAACCAGAGTGGTGGACCAAGGGGAGCAGTTGATGTCGCCACCTTGACTTCAGCAAAGCTTTGACACTGTTCCACATAGAAGATTGATAAATAAGCTAGGTAGGCTCGGGTGGGTCAGAAGTTGGTCAACTGGGTGGCAAACTGGTTGACTGGCAGAAAACAGAGAGTGTGGTAAATGGTATACAGTCAGAAGAGTGCAAGTCACAAGTGGGTACCTCAGGATCAGTCCTGGGGCCAGTCCTATTCAACATCTTCATTAGTGACCTCGCAGATGGACTAGAGGGTAAGGCTTGTCTGTTTGCAGATGACACCAAGATCTGCAACAGAGTAGATGATCCAGATGGGGTGGGCAGAATGAGAAGAGATCTGATAAACTAGCAGAATGGTCAGAAGAGTGGCAACTGGATTTAATGCAAAGAAGTGCAAAATCATGCACATAGGGAAGAGAAACCCTGAAGCCACTTATAGGCTGGGAGGAGTTGCTAGCAGTCACAAAGGAAGAAAGAGACTTGGGCATCATCATCACTGATGACCTAAAATCATCCAAGCAGACCTCTAAAGCAGTAGGTAAGGCTAGGGGGTGTTAGGGTGTATTAGTAGGGTATCACAAGTCGTAAGAGGGAGGTAATAATCCTCTGTACAAGATATTGGTTAGGCCCCATCTGGAGTACTGCGTGCAGTATTGGAGGCCACACCTTCACAAGGACATTAACCAAATTGAGGCAGTCCAGAGAAGGGCAACCAAAATGGTGCAGGGACTGCATCAGAAGACATATAAGGACAGATTAATGGAGCTCAATATGTATACCCTTGAGCAAAGGAGGGAGAGAGTGATATGATCGAGACATTTAAACACCTTAAGGGCATAAACAAGGTGAAAGAGTCTAACATGTTTAAATATAAGAAAATAGCAGGACAAGAGGACACAGCATGAGATTAGAGGGAGGCCGATTAAGGGGAATGTGAGGAAATTCTTTTCACAGAAAGGGTGGTAGATGCATGGAATGGCTTACCACAAGAAGTGGTGGCTATGAATACAGTGCAGGGCTTCAAACAGGCATGGGATAGGCATAAGGGAGCAATACAAATGACTATGAATAGATAGGTCACTGACAGAGCAAAGGCCGATGGTACATTTATAAGGTAGAAAAAGAAATGGGCAGACTGGATGGGCCTTGCGGTCCTTATCTGCCGTCAACTTCTATGTTTCTATGTTTCTATGTTTCTGTAGTAGGCAAGATTATGGAGGCAATCCTTAAGGAAAGGATAGTGCAACACCTGGAATCCATAGGAGCACAGGATCCAAGACAGCATAGGTTTATAACAGGAAGGTCCTGTCAAACTAATCTCATAGATTTCTTTGACTGGGTAGCCAGAGTGGTGGACCAAGGGGAAGCAGTTTTTTTTTTCAAATTATTTAACCAGGTGAGACACACTTAGCTGAAAGTTTGTTTACAAGTGCAACCTGGGAGCATGAGGAAGTTAAGTGACTTGCTCAGGGTCACATAGTATGCAAGTGGGGACTGTGGGATTCAAACCCAGGTCTCCAGATTTACAGCTCAGAGCCTTAAACCACTACTCCATACTGCTTCCTTGATGTCACCCACCTTGACTTCAGCAAAGCTTTTGATACTGTTCCGCAGAGAAGACTGATAAATAAGCTAGGTATGCTCAGGGTGGGTCAAACGTTGGTCAACTGGGTGGCAAACTGGTTGATGGGCAGAAAACAGAGAGTGGTGGTAAACGGTATACAGTCAGAAGAGATGCAAGTCCCAAGCACATTCATAAGGTAGAAAAAGAAATGGGCAGACTGGATGGGCCTTGTAGTCTTTATCTGCCACCAACTTCAATGTTTCTATGTTTCAATGTGTACAAGACATTAGTTCTCACACTTTGTGATAGTGAGCCTCCCTCAAGCCTTGGAAAAGATTTCGAGCCTCCCTCAAATTTGGAAAAAATCTTGAGCCTCCCCATAGGAAAAAAGTATCATATGTTGCACAGTACACCAGGAATAAAGTGAGACTAATAAAGCTGACTGAGTATATTCTCTTTTTATTCAACTTATTGTTCTCTAACCCCAGCCCCACACCCCAGGGTATCCTTGTCACTCCACTTTTCTGAATCTTTGACCCTTGTTACTGTGTTTGTTTCTTCTCTGTCTGGAACAACTAACCTAGCCACCTTCATCTCTCCCCCTTACCCTATTGTTAAGCAACTGCCTGTGCCCTGACCCCAGGTCACACTGTCACATCTGAAACAAGCAATGACTCAGTGTGCCTTTCTCAGCCACCAATGTACATATAAATAAATACTGACTGTAGAAACAGGCCTTGACTCACTGTGCCTTTCCCAGTCTCTAATTTTCATATTTGATTTATAATTTTATTTGATGTCTGACTTTCGTGTCTATGTTTATCCCTGGCTATATCGTTAGTCCTGATTATCTATTACTGAGTATAGTATTTATAAAACATTTTATAAAAGTGAGTTTTAGTGTAGAATATTTATTATTAGAGTTTATATTATAGTGTTATTTTATTTATTTTATACTGTCTGTATTATTGTATGTGATTCTAATTGTTCGGCATCCAGAGCCTCTGGGATGGGTGTCTTTTTTAAAATAAAATTTGCCTTGTCTAAACATCTACTGAAGAAACAAGGCTTGACTCAGTGTGCCTTCTTAGTCTCCAATTTACACGTAACTACACACCTATAAACAAGCTTTGGCTCAGGGCCATTCCTGTTCACTAATTTGTGCATAAGTAAAGAAATTCACCTGAAATTATCCATATTTAGTTTGCTTCACCTTGTTACATAAAATATCTAAAACTTAAAACTTGAATACTGTACATTTTCAGACTTGATTGGGCCTCCCTTGAGAGGCTGACATCACCATTTGAGAACCACTGGTATAAGAGCATCTCTTCAGATTCAACTATGGGACATAAAAAGAGGGTGGATGCACAAGTGCAGTCTGCTTTGAAAATGGGCAGATTGATGAGAAAACCAGAGAGTTATCAATAGCTGATCAGCCCCTGCACCCAGTCACATACAGTACATGTTCAACAAAGTGCATAGAACCCTGGAGAATACACCTTCTAGACTAATAATTTCCAAGGTGAGTTCTCTGACTGAACCCATTATCCCAACTGGTGGATTGTCATATGAAATCAGTACTTGCCAACCTGATATTCTGTATGCAGGACACCAGGGCTGTCCTTAACATCTTGGGGGGATTCCCACATCAGGGACGCCAGTTTACTGGTGACCTTCAATGTGGAATCCCTGTATATAAACGTCCCCATGCATACAGTTTAGAGGCATTGCAGCATTTCCTCCAAGAAAGGGAGGATGCCATTGACCTAACCTTTTGGTTGACAATGCTAGATGTGTGCTTTAATGCTATGCCTTTAGTTATAAAAGGGATTTCTACATACAGCAGAGTGGTATAGCAATGGGGGCAAATTTTGCCCTCAGCCTCAGTTACACTCATTTAGCCATGGGCATATGGAGTACAGATGTGTCTACTCTGAAAAAAACCCTTTCTTCCAAAAATAGAACTTTGGAAATGCTGTACTGATAATTGTTTTATGGTGTGACAGAGAACGGAACAAGAACTGTGGGATGTCAAAAAATATTTGGAATCACAGGAACCCTTAGTTAAGGTTTTCGGTCATGTGGAACAAACGCAAAATTTCTTTACTGGATCTCAAAACTAGGAGGGAAAATAGTGGTAATATTAACACCATGCTTTATAGAAAGCCCACAAACCATAATACTCTGACAGCTGCCACCCCCGCTGCACCATAAATATCACTAAGTGCTAGCTTAGAAGGATCAAAGGCAAGGCAGCCAGGAGAGAATTACATAGAGGAGGTGGGGATCATGCAACAGCACTTTCTGGACAGAGACTATGGGAAGAAGGTGGTGGAGAAAGACAGAAGAGAGGTTGATGTGCTCATAGAAACATAGAATTTGACGGCAGATAAGGACCGCTTGGCCCACCCAGTCTGCCCATTTCCCTACCTAATGGATAAGCTGCAGATCCTAGTTAACCAGCAGCCTACTTCTTTCTACCCCAACCCCCTAGAATTGCCTTATGGCTGGCCCATGCATGCTTGAATTCAACCACTGTTTTTGACTCCACAACCTCCTCTGGAAGGCTGTTCCATGAACCCACAACCCTCTCTGTGAAAAAATACTTCCTTACATTACCTCTGAGCTGCTCCCCCATCTTCAAATTGTGCCCCCTTGTTCTTGCACACCTCTTTTTTTGAAAGATGCTACCCTCTTGGACTTTGTTGATTCCCTTGAGGTACTTGAATGTTTCTATCATGTCCCCCCTCTCCCTCCTTTCCTCAAGGCTATACATATTAAGCTCCTTTAGTCTCTTTTCATATGTCTTCCGGTGCAGACCCTGCACCATTTTAGTTGCCCTCCTCTGGACAGCTTCCATCTTGTTCCCAAGAGATCAGTTTTTGGTTTCCAGGGAGAGATGGGGTGACATTCCAAATACACTTAATTTTGTTACAAACCTATTCCACAGATGTGAGGGTGGTGGAGGGTATTGTGGAGTACTGAGTTAAGCTTGAGGCTAAAGTTTAGCTACCACCCCTTTAACTAGGAACAGTAATGGGCAGCCAGCCATGGTCACATGTTATGCTAATTAATTGCCAGCAGGGGCTAGGAAACCCCAATTTCCTGTCTAGCCAGAGAGTCTAGTCTGTACCTTGTGCTGATGAGATGTCCCTGCTTATGCTCCTGAATAAACCTTATTTTGTTTATTATTTTGTGAATCCGACTCAGTTCGTTTGGTACCATCAGTTGACTATTGCAGAAGAACCAGATGGGAAAGCAGAATACTGGAGAAGATAAGGGATCCCGTGGCAGACAAACTACCAAAACACACATGGTGGAGAATGCGGCCCTTCTTCTGCCCAGACCCCCATCTCGATTATCTGCATCGCTGGGTACCCCAGAGTCATCACCCAAGTGTGCCTGAACTGTTGCAAACTAAAAAAAATTCCACCTGGCTGCAGAGAGAAACAGAAAATAAAACTGAACTGTATCCTGCTAACTTAAGGCTCCTATAATCTGCTTCAGGGAATATAAATGTGCTGGCATATAAATGAGCATGAATGTGGGACATTGTTCATCAGTTACAGTATAAAAGTTATTTTTCTATGCCTCCACAAACCCCACAGGGCTGCATGCTGCACAAATTCAGTGCCAGAAAAGAGTGCCAAAAGTTCCATGGAACTTGAAACTAGAACCCCCCCAGCTCCAACCTCGTGGCAAGGCCTGCATACCCCAGCCCTGGACAGTCTTTTCATGAGAAATCAACCAACTCCCAAAAGGACAACAAAGTTAAAAACTCTCCCCACATCCAGCAGTATTATCTGCCAGCTCATGCCACAGACTTGCTGCTGCCAACATCAGGGACTGCAACTCCAGCACAGGAGAAATGAAACTGTTTCCTTGTGGCCAGCAATCTAGTGCTCTGTGCTCCCCTCCACAATCCATAACCTGAGTGCTAGAAATCCTCCTGCTCCAACCCACTCCATAATTAGTCCTCCTGCCTCTCGCCGCAGCAGACCATGGCTCTTCCTCAGTGTGGGCCACTCTCAGCTCTACCCACTCAACTATGGCTCTCCGGCCACTATTTAGAAGCTTCACCCAACCCCCCCAGCCACTAAGAGCCACCAAAACAGCCTCGTGGGTCCAGTTTGTTCCTCAACCCACAGCTCTGCAGTGCCATATGCTTCTGTACTCATGGTTGCTGCAGAACCAGCAGCTCCATGGGGAAGGATTGCACAACAAGGAGCCTTACAGCTTATGTGGCTCCTCCACAGATCAGCTCCTGCTGTGCCTCCTCATGGTTCCTCGTCCCAGCACACAAAACCCTCCTCTTCAGCTCCCTCTCATTTTGCTGCTACTATGGAGCCTGCCTTCCCACTTGGCCACTCACCAACAGGACCTCTCTTCAGTCTGCTGTAGACTGCGGGATGAACGATCCCCCTCCAACAGCACACAGCATACAATTAATAAAAGTGGAGCGCAGCCACTCAATCGATGCACAGCAATTACAGGGGACATTCAAACAAATAAAACTGGGTCAGAACAAAAATAAATGGAGCCACAAACTCTCTACCTGGGGGGACAGTAAGCACAAACCTGGGGACAACTGCAAAGCAATACAGTAGTAAACAAAATGGGGGCCAGGCAGCAACCAAATAATAATAATAAACTTTATTTTTACAGTGCCTTTCTAAAATCAAAGCGCATTGACAATAAAATACACAAAAAATAAAACAGGATGCAATAAAACATAAATACAAGGATTTCATTAAATACAGCAAAATACAATCAAGTAGGGTAAGCCTGATGCAACAAATATGTCTTTAGGACAATGACCACTGAATCGGTGAAACAGAGTCCTAGGATCAAGCAGGGCACAGTAAATGTTGGGGGCAAGACACAGTAATGGATCAGCAGCAATGCACAGCAGATATTTCACACAGAGGGCAGGTAACTAAATAAAATTTAACCAGTGTTCAGTACCTGAAATACAAAGAGGGAGAGCCAGGGAGTAAAATGGAAAATAAAGGGACAAGCAGAGAGCAATCACATAAATGCAGACATTCCCCAGCTCTTTTGCACTCACCAAAGGGAAAGCCCTCCATTTTCCTGTGTGTATAGGTGGGGAAACAGAAACATAGAATTTGATGGCAGATAAAGACCGCTTGGCCCACCCAGTCTGCCCATTTCCCTACCTAATGGATAAGCTGCAGATCCTAGTTAACCAGCAGCCTACTTCTTTCTACCCCAACCCCCTAGAATTGCCTTATGGCTGGCCCATGCATGCTTGAATTTAACCACTGTTTTTGACTCCACAACCTCCTCTGGAAGGCTGTTCCATGCACCCACAACCCTCTCTGTGAAAAAATACTTCCTTACAATACCTCTGAGCCACCCCCCATCTTCAAATTGTGCCCCCTTGTTCTTGCACACCTCTTTTTTTTTGAAAGATGCTACCCTCTTGGACTTTGTTGATTCCCTTGAGGTACTTGAATGTTTCTATCATGTCCCCTCTCCTCCTTTCCTCAAGGCTATACATATATGCTCTTTAGTCTCTTCATATGTCTTCCGTGCAGACCCTGCACCATTTTAGTTGCCCTCCTCTGGACAGCTTCCATCTTGTCTATGTCCTCGGAGATTGGGTCTCCAGAACTGCTCACAGTACTCCAGATGGGGTCTCACCAGCTGTCTGTACAGAGGGATAACAACTTCCTGTTTTCTACTGGTGATGCCTCTCCCTATGCATCCCAGTATCCCCCAGCCCTCCTTACTGCCCTCTCACATTGCTTGCCCACCTTTAAGTCATCTGATATGACTACCCCAGGTCCCTTTCCATTTTTGTTGTTGTTAGTATCTCACCCCCCATTGTATACTCTTCCCCTGGGTTTTTGTTTCCCAGGTGCATTACCTTGCACTTCTTAGCATTAAATCTAAGCTGCCATACATTTGACCATTCCTCTAACCTTGCCAAGTCCCTTCTCATCCTTTCCACCCCGCCTTGTGCATCAACTCTGTTGCAGATCTTTGTGTCATCTGCAAAGAGACATACTTTTCCTTCCAGTCCCTCTGCAATGTCACTTACAAAGACAAAGAAGAAGGCCTCCAGCCTGGCAAATCGCCATTTTATCCTTTGCACAGCAACCTTGTGGCATGGAGTCTCCATTT
This sequence comes from Neoceratodus forsteri, assembly GCA_016271365.2. Taxonomy (NCBI): domain Eukaryota; kingdom Metazoa; phylum Chordata; order Ceratodontiformes; family Ceratodontidae; genus Neoceratodus; species Neoceratodus forsteri. The sequence continues at coordinate 806,202,079 of CM057451.1, read as the reverse complement.
TGTTTTAAGCACACAGTGCATAAGCAGTGACCTTGCTCCCCCAGGTGGTGATACCTTGCTACAACCAACCACTGAAATTACCTGAATCCAAGGCAAATGAATGGATTTCAGTACAAGTCAATGAAAAGCCGATGCAATTAAAGACAAAGTACACCAAATAATTTATATTGTGCTTCAACTGTATTTAAATAACAGACAACGTCAAAATAGAGTGGAAATTATTTATTAAGACATTCATTGAAGAAAATTGCTTAAAAGTAACTGTACTTTGTTTACAAAAGTATTTTCTCTCAGCAACTTGTTTCTTCAAAAGACGTTACGTTCTCTACATGGCAACCACTCTGTCTCATCCTTACAACCTTCTCACATCGTGCAGCTCCTCACTGCCCATGATGTCCGAGGCAGATGAAACTTCAAGCACTGGAGTATCCGGTGGGCTATCTTCACCTCCCTCTGGAGCATGGGGCAACAAAATTGAAGCCTTCCTGCACGACATCCAGTTGTCCATCTCAGCCCAAGGGATGCCCACTATACAGGCCATTCCGGATGACCTTACCTAAATTAAAGCTATTTCCCCACAGTCTACAATCCACTCCAGCTTACAGCCAGTACCCTTCTCAGCACTACCTCACAAAGACGCTGTTGACTGGTTCGAGCAATTTCAGGCCTGGATTGCCTTGCACGGCTGGACTGACCCTGTGCGCATTTCCAATGCCTTACGCTTGTTCCTGAGAGGGACTGCCATCTCATGGTTCAATGCACTTCCAGAGCAAGTAAAAAGGGACACTACCACCCTGTATGCCACTTTCAAGGATCATTTCCTACAAACACACCAGTCATGTCTCTTAGAACAGCAGCTGTGGAAACACACCATGAATCCCTAGAAGCCTTTATAGTTGACACTGAGTCACAGTGCAAATGCCTGCAGAAGTCAGAAAAGGAATAAATCACTGCCTTTGTATGGGGCCTCCTCCCTCATCTCCGCCTGTATGTCATCCAACAGAAACCAACAACTTGGATGGACACAATTCAAGCAGCACGACTCACAAACAAGTCTCTAGCAATGTCTCTGCCCACCACTGTGCAAACGCCCCAATCCTCACAGTTAGCCGCACTTCCAACTCATGTTCAACAGCAGCAATCTATCATAGAGACACTCTCCAACAGCTTACACTTCAATGATAATACTGTTTCCCCTGCAACCTCTGTTAATGTGCTGCAGCTACTTTGACCGAGACCTAAGCCACCCCTGTTTCCAGGATAACCAGTAACCTGTCAGTGGTGCAGATTCAGGGGACACACTGCTGCTGTCGGCCACAAACTGTTAAACTACTATAGCAATCAAGAGAGCCACGGGTGTCCATCTCAGCACAACCTGCAATGTGGCCACAGCTACTACCAGGATCAAGGGAACATAGCCACTAATCACCCCACTGACTCTCATAACTCAAACAAACTGCACCCTCCAGCTGCTAAGTCAGGCACAATCCCGCCTAAGGGAGCAAATGTTCCTGTCATCTAGTCACCCCTCCTTGAAAACTACATCCCTGTCACCATTGGGAACTGGTCCACCATGCCTTGGTCAACTCTGGAACAGAAATCTCTGTTATCCATAGCAGTATACTAGACAATCCAGCTATTTGCCATATACCTACTGTTGCTCCAGCTGACCTAAAGTACATCATCACAGCAAGTACTGCTACAGTGCCTATTACAGGTGTGGTCCATCTTAAGCTCCACTTCAGCTCACAATAAGCTACTGTTAAATTTTACCTAGTGCCTGAACTACAACCAAATGTGATTCTTGGCCTGGACTTTCTCAAAGTGCACAAAGCCATCCTAGACTTTGCCTCAAACAAACTGTCACTAGATCACTGGAGACAACTTGCAGCTATAGACTCAGTCACTGTGCCTCCTAAGTTAGTGATGATTTTAATTGCCAAGATTAGAGGTGAACCGCTCCACCATGGTGTTGTTGGCATTGTCATGGGATCCTCAGCTCTGCACTCCTCAGGTCTCCTCCTAGGGAACACTTTGTTTGCTGTGCATGGTGGCTCAGTATTCCAAAAATGCTGCAACTTCACAGATGAGCCAGTGGTCATCTCAAAGGGTGCCAGTATTGTAAAGTTTGTTTGTCTGTCTTCAGGGGACCAGCTTCAGCTTCTGCATGAACCTCAGCCTGGTTCCACCAACATTCGTCCTGTTAGTACCATCACAACCACTACAGCTTCACAAGAAATACCCTTCAGCCAGAGGCTATCTGCCTCAAAACTTCCAGCATGTCCAGCAGAGAAACAGTAACTTCTGGAATTCCTGGAAAACTAATATATGTCTTTGTTCGCCCTGAAAACAAACTTGGATGCTGCGATATCCTGTAACACACCATTGAGGTGCAGCCCAACCAAAAGCCAATTCATCAGTGAGCCTACAAAGTGGGACACAAACAAAAACAAGTCCTGGAGGACTTAATCATGGACATGCTTGAACAGGACATTATTGAGGAATTTACAAGTCCCTGGGGTGCACCTTGCTAGCTGGTAGTAAAGAAGGACGAAGGCTATCGGTTCCTGGTGGATTACAGAAAGCTCAATGCCTACATGGTGCAAGATGCGCATCCCTTACCTACCACAGAGGATGCCTTAGAGAGCCTTGGTGTGGCCAGCCCAGCCTACTTCACCACTCTAGATCTTTAGAGTGGATTTTACCAAGTCACTATTGATCCAGCTTCATGCCATACACAGCCTGGTGCTGCCATTTGGGACTTTTCCAGTTTAAACATCTGTCTATTGGACTTCAGAACAGCCCAGCCACATTTCAACGCATCATGGAAGCTGTATTATGTGGACTGCCTTGGAAATCTTGCCTAGTTTACCTGGATGATATTATCGTCTTCAGCAGAACTTTCCAAGAACACCTCCAGCATCTCAAAGAGGTGTTTGAACGTCTAAGGCAAGACAACCTCAAACTTCGCCCAGAGAAATGTTGCTTTGCTCAGCATCAAATCCATTATCTGGGACATGTGATCAGTTCGCAAGTCATCTCGCCAGACTCGGATAAGCTCTCTGCAGCAAAAGACTATCCAGAACCTACAAACCTCAAAGACCTTAGAACTTTCCTGGGCTTGTCTGGCTACTACAGAAAATTAATTTGCAACTATGCCAAGATTGTAGCTCCAGTGTAAGCTCTCACCAAAAAGGAATGTGGCTACCTCTGGACTTCCAAATGCAAAGAGACCTTTGAAACTTTGAAACAAAAACATATTTCTTCCCCAGTATTGGCCTATCCCAGGTTCTACCAGCCATTCAAGCTTTACACAGATACTAGTTCCTTTGCAATGGGTGCTGTGCTGGTTCAAATCCAAGATGGAACAGAACGAGCTGTTTCCTATGCCGGGTGCTCTCTTTCTTCAGCTGAGCAAAACTACGGCATCACAGAAAAAGAATGCCTCATCATGGTCTTTACTGTAAAGAAGTTTGACTGCTACCTTTGCTACTCCTCCTTCACATCTATCATGGATCACTCTACTCTCAGATGGTTGTTCAAAATGAAGGAGCCAGTAGGAAAGTTCACCTGATAAATTCCTATACTGCAAGGTTACAGTTTTGAGATTCAGCACCGACCAGGTCGAGTTCACTCCAATGCGGATGCTGTAAGCCAGAGACGGTATCCCTCTGCAGCAGTCTCTCCAGATGAAGAAGCCTGCCTACAAGATCTTCCTTTCCACTTCACAGATAAGCTCCCCGTGGACACTCCTACAGCACCTCAATTTGCTTTGCTGCTATGAACTGCATCTACAGAGAAAAGCACTAATCCTCACTTATTGGAAGCAGCCAAAGAGCTTCTTACAACCTGTAATACCGATATCTTCCTGGCATCGAGTAAACTTCAACAAAGAACTGATCCTCAATTTACAGACATCATCACGTATCTCGAGACTGGAACTTTACCACAACCAAAGAAATACTGCCATGATGTCCAATTCTTTGTGTCACAGTACTTCCTCAATGACGGTGTGCTTTTCACATCTGGACCAAGGAAGGCAAGGGCCATCGCACGGATAGGACTCATGTACAGCTAGTTGTGCCAGCCTCTCTAGTCTCCGAAATTCTTCAATCCACTCATGCCTCTCCACTTTCTGGAGGTCATATGGGAATCCACAGAACTCTCGAAAAGACAAGGCTACACTTCTTCTGGCCTCACATGAATAAGGACATTGTCTGTTTTGTCAAATACTGCCAGCCCTGTTCCCAAAGAAAGCTTCCTGCCAAACCGACAAAGACACTCATTATTCCAATGCCTGTAGCCACAGAACCTTTCCAAAGAGTCAGCTTGGACATTCTTGGCCCTCTGCCTACATGTCCTGACTCCAGCAACAAGTCCATTCTTGTTTTTGTGGACTACCTAACTAAGTACTTGAAATTGATCCCACTAAAAAGACATTAAAGCTGCTACAGTGGCAAGTTCCTTCCTCAATACAGTCATTTGCCATCACGGTACCCCAGTGTACCTGCATTCAGACAAAGGCACTAACTACCTGTCAACTATTGTGCTAGAAACCTACAAACTTCTTGACATCAAAAAGACTCATACAACCAGTTACCATCCACCGTGCAATGGACAAAGTGAGAGAACAATGTTGACCATTCTTAACACACTATCCAAGTACCTGGATGAGATTCATGACACTTGGGATAGTTTCGTTCCCATCATTCAGTTTGCTTACAACACCAGCCCCTGTATCGGCAGCACAGAGTATACCCTGCTTTTCCTAGTCCTGGGATGTCACCCAAGAACTCCTCTGGGTAAAAATCTCTCACTGCTAGAGGTCCCAAAGTCAGCTTCATCCTTCATCATCCCCATGTTGGAACAGCTTGAACTTGCCAGATGTGTTTGTATTGACACACTGGGCTAGAGAAAAATGGCAATGCGAAAAATGTCATCAGCCAAGTCTCACGATCCTTCATTTTCTGTGAGGGGACATTGTATGTTTGTATCAACCTGTCCTTATTCTGGGCACCACCAAAAAACTGTTTCACCCCTGGACTGGGCCATTCTATATTGTGGAAAAGCTTCCCCATTCATGTTCGCTTGCACCGCAAGTCAGATGGAAAGCTGGTACACAATAAAATTCACATCAACAGGTTGAAGCATGGGTACTTGCATGATATCCTCCCTGATGATCCCAGTCCCCCAAGTAATGAAGCTTCTCTGGAACCTGCAATACTTTTGGAAACTGAACTTCCAGCTGACAATTTGACTCTAGTTTCACCAGAACCTCACAGTACTGACACTTACCTGCCGGATCCTGTTCTTCCTGCTCGACCAGATAGACTTTGTGGAACTTCTCAGCCTCTTGCATCTTCTCAGAACTCTCACGTACCCCAGTAAGTGTACCAGATCAAGAAGATTTTGTGCGAAAAGTGCATTAACAGATCATGGTCATACCATGTTTAAATTGTATGGGTTTGACAGTGCTCAGAACTCTTGGGTCTCCTTTTGTGATCTGACCACACCCTGTCAAGAACTAGTTCAGGCCACCCATTCATCAATCCAACTGACTGTAAAAGTCACAGAACCAAGTGAACTTTATAATTCAGACTCAGTGTGGTGATTCTATAAATTCTGTATCTTAACAATATGCATATTGCTTCTAAATTACTGTTGCGATAACATTTTTCTCTCCTAGATCTAGGAAAAGAGATATTGTTCCAGTTATTACAGTAAATTGAATTGCATTTGGGTAATAAGTCCTGCTCCCCTTCCCTGTCTTTCCTTTTCCTTGCCCGTACCTTAGTGCTTGTGGCATGGCCAGCCTCAAGTGCTCTGGTATCCCCCCTCCCCTGGCATTACACTGACTGGTTTTGACTGACTGCCGCCAGTGTAGTCCACATTCTTTCCTCCCTTCCCCTGCAGCAAAGTACTGTGCTTATCATTCAGTTAATCACAAGTCTTCTTAATCATTTCATCCATGATGTGATAAATGTCCATATTAATGTTTAATAAGGGGTTTGATAATTTTTACTGCTGTTTCTTGCATAACAATATCTTTACTTATTTGAGTGGTACTCACATTTACAGTACCTGGGATGATGTGGAGTACAGAGTAAAGCTTAGGGCTAAAAATTAGCTGCTTCCCCTTTAACTAAGAACAGTAATGGGCAGCCAGCCATGATCACATGTTAGCTTAATTAATTGCCAGCAAGGGCTAGGAAACCCGAACTTCCTGTCCAGACAGAGAGTCTAGTCTGTACCATGTGCTAATGAGATGTCCCTGCTTATGCTCCTGAATAAACCTTATTTTGTTTATTATTTTGTGTGTCTGACCAGTTTGTTCGGTACTAACAGTCAACTATTACAGAAGCACCAGATGGGAAAGCAGAATACTGGAGAGGGGAAGGGGTCCTGTGGTAGACCAAATACTAAAATGCCACAGTATAGTCTATAAGAAGTGGGATGTCTTAAAAGCTGAGCCCAGGCTGATGGACGGTGTGTGCAATCCACCAAGTTTTTTTTCCACAGGGTCAAAAATGTGAAGGACACCATTGTGCTTAATGTCCAGCAACCACGTCTTAAAACCGTTTGGTTACCCCTACACAACCTGGTACTAAAAAACTGTGGCAGGTGTCAGTCAATCAATCAATCAACTTTTATTTATAAAGCATTTTCCAAAAACCAAAGTGCATATACATTATAAGAAAAAACGGGCAGACATTCGGTCAATAAAACATATAAAAAGATAAAACGGCAGCAATAGTAAAACATTATCCCCAAAAGCCAAGCTGAATAAATATGTTTTTAAAGAGGATTTAAAAGTCTCAGTGGACAAGCACTCTCTAATCTGATGAGGTAGAGAGTTCCACAGGGTCGGGGCTACAAAAGAAAACGCCCTAGCACCTGATGTCTGAAGACGGACCCTGGGAACCTCTAGAAATCCCTCATCAGTGGAGCGGAGTGGACAGAGGGAGCAATACAGCTGAAGGAGGTCTTGTAAGTAACCTGGTCCCTGTCCATGTAAGGTCATATAGGTCAGCAACACGACCTTGTAGGTGATCCTCCAATGCACCGGCATCCAGTGCAGTTCATGTAACACAGGGGTGACATGGCAAGTTCTTGACAACCCTGACAACAACCTGGCTGCAGCATTCTGCATCAGCTGCAGGCAACAGAGATCCACCCCTGGTAGCCCTAGGTATAGAGCATTGCAGTAATCAATATGAGAGGACACAAAGGCGTGAACCAATATAGGAAGGTCATCGTGCGAAATGAGGTGCTTTATCTGGGCGATGTTCCTCAGATGATAAAATGAGAACTTGACAACTGCTGACACCTACAGTATGTTTTAGTGTCAGTTCGTTGTCAAGCACAATGCCCAGATTCTGCACCTGTTCAGAAGGTCTCAACTGGCAACCTCCTAAGTAAGTGTAAGTACTGCCAGGTGGTGGTCACAACAAATTAATTTCTTATAATATTATAACAAGACAAAGAATGGTAATTAAAGATTCTGATTTTATAACATGTGACACACTACTGTGCTCCCTCGTTATAACAAATCTCATTATAATGAATCCCACTTATTATGAACAGGCAGCATTGACCCTGTGAAAACACTATGTTTTTCACTGCTGCCTGTTAACACTAATTAGTGGACCACATAATATTCCATGTTTTAGCTGTCCCACTGTTAATTCATTGCCACATCTCAGTGAAACTCTGTTTACAATCTGTGGCTGTTAACATTACATCACTGCAATTAGTGGACCACGTAAAATCCCCATTGTTAAGCTGCTCAGTACCTGTCCCACTATCCCATCTCCTGCCAAGTCATTGCCACAACCAAAAACCAAAACACCAGAATAAACAGATCAAAACCAGAGCAAATGGCAGCGTGTAAGAAATGTAAGGCTTTAGATGTCAGTGACAAACTTGAAATTCTTGACAGACTGAAAGCTGGTGAAGAGTTTACCAAATTGTCAGCTGAGTACTCACTCATCAAATCCACTATCTGCACCATTCACAGTCAGGAAAGTTCCATTTGATCTTTTGCTGACCAGTGCAGTGACAAAGATGGGATACAGCTTAAAAAGTTGAGACTTGCAGGGAATGCAGAGGCCAACCAAGCAGTCTTAGTATGGTTTCAAAGTCAGAGACTTTCTGGCATGCCACTGTCAGAAGCCATACTAAAAGAGAAGGCAGAGGATTTTGCCAAGCAGCTTTTGGGAGATGACAACACATTTAAGAGTTTGCTGGGGTGGTTGTGTCATTTCCAACAGTGTAATGGCATTAGACAGCTAAAGTGGCAGGTGAACAGCATTTGTCTGATGACACTGCAGCTGCTAACTTCTTGTCTCGTTTGGTTGAAATTCTTGAAGCAGGTGGATACGAGTCCTCCCAATTGTACAATGCAGACGAAACAGGTCTTTTTTACAAGTGTCTGCCAGATCGGACCCTCACTGTCAGAAGTGAGAACGATGCTTCAGAGGACTAAAAATTGTACAAGTACAGGTTAACTTTACTGGTGTGCTACTGGGGAGCACAAGCTTAAAATGCTAGTGGTGGGAAAATATGAAAACCCATGATGCTTCCATCTCAGTAACAAAAATGCTCTACCTCTGCTGTACAGTCACAGTTCCACTGCGTGGATGGCAAGCAAAATCTTTAAAAACTGGTTCCACAAACACTTTGTGCCATCTGTGCACAGCTTTCTAAGAGGTGAATGCTTGGACACCAAAGCATTGCTTTTGTTGGACCAATGTCCTGCAAGCCCTGATGCTAAGCAACTCAGAAGTCATGATGGCAAAATTTCGGTTTTGTACTTGCCACCAAATACAATGTCAAGGATCCAACCTATGGACAAAGGCGTGATCACCTCCCTAAAGAAACAGTACCATAAGTAGCTACTGCATGAGATAATCACCCATGACACCGGCACAGAGCTGGTACAATTTTCAAAATCATTTACAGTAAAATATATGATTTATGTAACAGCAGATGCATGGCACAGCATTGCCGCTTCCAAAATTCATAACTGTTGGCATGATACCTTGGCACCAATCTTTGAAAATAACTCACTTGATGACACATTGGATACCACTGGTGATCAAGAAGGGCTGTCACAAACAGAGGATGTGGGCATTGCCTCTGGTCTTGGGCTTGTGGGGGGGAACTGTCGCAAAAGCTGAGGAACAGCTACAAAACTGGCTGTCATTTGAAGTGCAAAGTACAGAACTACGGCATTCAAAGACAACTAAATCACAAATGAAATCCAAATGGAAATTCCAAAATCATTTATTGTGTTAAAGCGAGCCATAAGCTCTAGCTCCAGTGCTTCGACACTCAGCCTTTGTCAGGGGGTGTGGCTTGCTTGGATCTCATTTGAAGAGGACTGTCCTGTGTTTGAATTGCTCACAGATGCAGAAATTATAGTTGAAATCAAATTGGGCACCATAGAAACATTGAAACATAGACTTTGACGGCAGATAAGGACCGCTAGGCCCATCTAGTCTGCCCATTTCCCTACCTACAGGATAGGCCGCAGATCCTAGTTAACCAACAGCCTATATCTTCCTGCCCCCCACAAGAATTGCCTTATGTCTGTCCCATGCATTCTTGAATTCTCCCACAGTTTTAGACCCCACAACTTCCTCAGGAAGGCTGTTCCATGCATCCACTACCCTCTCTGTGAAATAATACTTCCTCACATTGCCCCTGAACCGCCTCCTTCTATCTTTAAATTGTGTCCCCTTGTTCTTGCAAGTCTCTTTTTCTGAAAGATGCTACCCTCTTGGACTTTGTTGATTCCCTGAGGTACTTGAAAGTTTCTATCATGTCCCCCCTCTCCCTTCTTTCCTCAAGGGTATACATATTAAGCTCCTTTAGTCTCCTCATACGGCTTCTCTTGCAGACCCTGCACCATTTTAGTTGCCCTCCTCTGGACTGCCTCTATCCTGTCTATGTCCTTGCGGAGATGGGGTCTCCAGAACTGGACACAGTATTCCAGATGGGGTCTCACCAACTGTCTGTACAGAGGGATAACAACTTCCTGTTTTCTGCTGCTGATGCCTCTCCCTATACATCCCAGTATACCCCCGGCCCTCCCTACTGCCTTCTCACATTGCTTGCTAACCTTAAGGTCATCTGATATGATTACCCCCAGGTCCCTTTCCTGTTTTGTTGTTGTTACTACCTTCCACCCATTGTATTCTTCTTCCTGGGTTCTTGTTTCCCAGGTGCATTATTTTGCACTTTTTTGCATTGAATCCTAGCTGCCATACGTCTGACCATTCCTCCAACCTTGCCAAGTCCCTTTTCATCCTTTCCACGCCTCCTTGTGTATCAACCCTGTTGCAGATCTTTGTGTCATCTGCAAAAAGGCATACTTTTCCTTCCAGTCCCTCTGCAATGCCACTGATGAAGGCATTAAAAAGGACTGGACCCAATACTGAACCCTGCGGTACCCCACTAGTAACCCCCCTTTCTTCAGAGTGGACTCCATTTACAATTACCTTCTGTGTCCTGTTGTCCAGCCAATGTTTTACCCAGGCTACCACCCTGGGACCCACTCCCAGGCTGGTTAATTTGATTAATAATCTTTTGTGTGGGACTGTGTCAAATGCCTTGCTAAAGTCTAGGTAGGCCATGTCCACAGCCCTCCCTGGTCTACTACTTTGGTCACCCAGTCAAAAAATCTATTAGATCGTCTGACATGACCTTCCCCTGTGAACCCATGCTGCCTTGGATCCTGTGCTCCACTGACCTCTAGGTACTCAACTATTCTTTCCTTCAGAAGTGACTCCATCACTTTCCTACCACAGAGGTCAGACTGACAGGTCTGTAATTTCCTGCCTCTGTCTTGGTCCCACTTTTGTGAAGGGAATCACATCCGCTTCTTCCAGTCCTCGGTGCCACCATCCTCCCATGATTTATTAAAAGAGTAGTCAGTGGTTTCACTAGTTCCTTCCTTAATTCTTTTAGAATTCTGGGTGAATTCCATCAGGACCCATTGCTTTGTCCACCTTCAGTTTTAGGAGTTCTTGCAGAACCCTTTCTTCTGTGAAAGGACTGGGATCGACCCCTATCAAGAGTGCTTCTGTTAATTGGATTAGGCACTTTCCCTCCTCTTTTGTGAATACTGAGCAGAAATATTAGTTCAGTATTCCTGCTTTTTCACTGTCCCCCTCTGCCCACCCACCGTTCATTTTATTCAGCCTCACTATCCCTCCCTTTGTCTTTCTATGCTCGTTGATGTACCTATAAAAGGTTTTATCCCCCTTCTTAACTGAGTTGGCTATCTTTTCCTCAGTTTGGGCCTTTGCTATTCTGACTTCCCTCCCTGCTTCTTTCTGCCTTAAGTGGTACAGCTCTCTGTCCTGCTCCTTCTGTGTTTCCTTATACTTCTGGAATGCTATATTTTTCTTCCTGACTTTCACAGCCACCTCTCTTGAGAACCATAGTGGCCTTTTTCTTTCATTTTGATTTGTTTATTTGCTTCACACAAAGGCTTGTTGCCTCTGTGATGGCAGTTTGATAATTCCCCATTGTTGCTCCACCTCCTTCTAGCCTGTTTGCTAGTGCTTTTCTGAGGCACTCTCCATCTTGCCAAAGTCAGCCCTCCTAAAGTCCAGTACCCTCACTTTTGTATGGCTTGACTCTGTAGCTGAGTTTAACGTGAACCACACTGTTTGATGGTCACTTGTCCCAGATGGCAACCCACTTCTAGATCTGAGATCTCTCTCCTGCCCCGTTTGAGAGCACGAGGTCTAAGATTGCTCCCTCACTAGTGAGTTCCAAACTAGCTGTCTAATGCCTGCCACCTGTAGAGCATCAAGAATGGCCTGCTCTTGGATGTGGCTGCAGCAAATGTGCTCCAGTTAACATCTGGCATATTCAGGTCTCCCATCAACAGTATCTCCCCTTTCTCTGCCATTCTAAGAATGCCTTCCATCATATCCTTGTCCATTCCTTCCCTGACATGGGGGTCTGTACACAACCCCTGTGCGGATTGTGGTGCCCTTTCCAGTCTCCAAGGTGACCCACAGTGCCTACTCTCCTCCCTGTTTACTCTTTTGTTCAGTTGCTTTTATCCCTTCCTTTAAAAGGAGAGCTACTCCTCCCCCTCTTCTCCCCTGCCTGTCTCTCCTGTAGGTTATGTACCCTGGTATGTTAACATCCCAGTCATGGTTCTCTGTGTACCATGTTTCTGTGACTGCTACAATATCCAGGCATCCCTCTTCCATTAAGGCCACCAGCTCAGGGAGCTTGTTGCCCAGACTACGGGCATTGGTACTCATTACCCTCCATTTCCTGATGGCCTTACCCCCTTTTGCCCCATCCCTGTCCTTCTTGCCTTTGTTACTTTCTCCATTTACCCTTGCCCTTCTCCCTATCGACACCTCCATGTTAGTGTTTCACACTTACTACCGTGATTGTTTGGGGGGGCTAGGATTTTCCTGCTCCTTTCCAGTGCCTCCCCCCTTGGCTAGTTTAAAAGCTTGCCAATGAAGCATTTAAACCTATCACCTAGGATCCTGGTTCCCCTCCTGGACAGATGCAGCCCATCATGCCAGTATAAGCTTGCATCACTCCAGGTGGACCCCCAGTCCCCAATGAAGCCAAATCCCTGAGCTCCACACCAGTTTTTCAACCACTGATTGAATCCCATGGTACGGAACACCCTAGCCTCTCCTATGCCATAGATGGGTAGCACCTCCGAGAAGGTTACCGTGCGTGCTACTTGACTAAGGCCCCTCCCCAATTCCACAAACTCTTCCTGCACTTCTCTAATCCCTTTCTTAGCCAGGTCATTTGTCCCTAAGTGGACAATGACATCCAGCTCCCTCCCCTGTGCAGCTGCTCTGGCAATCCTGAGGATTCGCTCCCTGTCCCTCCAAGCCATGGCGCCAGGCAGGCACCTTAACTCCTTCTCCCCTTCCTTGCCCAGTTCTACCTTCCTAACAATGGAGTCCCCCCACCAGGAGTTGTTTTCTTCCCCTGCAGGGTCCCCTGCCACCCTCCTGTGGGTCTCCTTTGTGGAGGTTCCCAGCATCCTCCTTGGTCTCCACTGTAGGTGCCTCCATAGAGGAACCACACTTTGCCAGAATGGCATAGGAATTGTGGAGAGGTACAACTGGAGGGATGTGCCTCTGTTCCACCACCCTCACCCTCCCTGAGCCCACTGTGGTCCAACCGCTCCTCTTTCTTGGCAACCTCTGAGGCAATGGCAGTGGCACCAGAGCTGTGAAGGACTCTGATGATGAGGAGCCCAATCAAAATGAACCTATCAGTGCAAATGAGGGCATTGCAGCTCTTAAAAAAAGAACTTTAGTACCTTGAGAGACAGCCCTATGTTTCCTCCCTTCAGCTGCTGTTAAAACAGTTGGTCATGCTGGTGAAACAAGAGAATGTTAACAATGAACTTGTGCAAACTACACTTGATAGTTACTTTAAAACAACATACAGTAAATGTAAATTAAAGTGAAATACAGAATATGTGTGTGTGTGTGTGTGTCTGCTTGTGTGTGCTGCGTTTGGCTGCCGTATGCATGAGTAATGATTACTGTATGTGTACTGTACTGTGCAATAAAATGCAAGTAATACCTACAGTAAATAAAGAAGAAAAAAGCTGCACCTGGGTTTGACTGGTGCTATGACAGTTTAAAGTCCGCAGCATTCAAGAAGTCAGCACCCAGTCCAGGACTCATTTAAAACTTATTGATTATAATGTGCTAGGTGCAAAATTTCTGGCTCACAAAGCACCTGCTACCATAATGGTGTTTGTGAGCCAGAAATTTTGCATCTAGCACTTTATAATAAAATAAAACCTTGTGCCAATCAACATCCCATACGTCTTTCGAAAAAGGGTTACGTACTTATCTTGAAACTTCCCACAAATTTTCATGTTTCAAAACTCACTATCTCTTTTCATCCCAGCCTTATCCTTCCCTTCTGATCTGTCTCCCTATATGCAATGCACTTCTCCTCTTCTATTATCCCCCCTAAATTAACTTCTCAATTCTCTTATTAGTACTGAAAATGGTTATTCTGTCATGTCTTTTCTTCCTCAAAGCAAACTGTGGTGCAATTTAGTTATTGCATGGCTCCAAGTTAGCTAATTTTTAGCAACCTGCTTGTAAACTGTTGCAAATGACTTTTGTTGTACCTGTATTTGTGTACGACTCCATGTTAGCTAACTTTTTGCAACATGCTTGTAAAATGTTGTAAATTACTTTTGTTGTAGCTGTATTTGGAATGTCTTCCTTGTATTGTTGTTTTGTATCCTCCAGGATCGTGTCTGAAAATAGTCATTGCTGTGACTAGCGCACTTACCCGGTTAACAAAAACTAAATAAAATAAAATAAATAAATGAGTCCTGGACTGGGTACTGACTTCTTGAATGCTATAATACCTGCAGTACCATGAATGCTTTAATGCCCCTTTTAAATACACTGTGTTTGCTAAATAAACGTATGTTCTTAAGCAGTACATAACGTTGTGCAGTTGCCATCTTTCTGTTTCAATGGTAGCAATGATCACATATGGAAACCTCATTTTAATGAACCCTTGTTATAGCAAACTTTAGTAATGCTCCAGGACAGTTTGTTATAATGAGGAAGCACTGTATTTGGCTACCTACTCCTGCAGAGCATTCTGTGTGGGGCATACAGAAAGAAGGTTAAAGGGCAGAGTGGGGGAACATGTGAGGTTCACTACTGCTAGAAACAATGAATCAGCATTGGCAATACACATGGAAAGAATGGAAATTGAAAATGATCATGCACATGGAATAGAAAAGGTCACATTAAGTCCCGGGAGGCAGTGAGAAATAGTTGGTTCTGAGGGAAGCTTACTGGATCGACCTTTTAGATGCTTTGTCATAACTCCAAGAAACCATTTAGCACTAAATGTGGACAAGAGGGTCCATAAAAACAGAGTCTGCCAACCAGGCAGGAATAAATAAATAAATGTCCAGGGTGTAGTCCTGCCAGACTGGCCCAGCAAAAAAAAACATACTTCTAAGGGAGAGGGCAGGGTAAATAACTTGCCCCAACAAAGTTGGTGGTAGCACTTTGTGCGAGGGATAACACTGCAAATGCAATGGGCCCTTGGTAGAGGAAGATTCCTCTGTAAGTGGCAAGAAAAAAAAAAACACCACTAGTATGGAAAGGTGTTGTCTGGCATGGTTCACTGACCTCAACCAGTGTGTAAATGTGATATAAGTAAAGAGTGACTGGGCTAAAGTAATAGTTTAGAGGCTCACAGCCTAACCTGGTAAGCAGATACTGTACAAAATGGGATGCAGGTATTTAAAGGGAATCTGTACATTTCCTTATGAAATTATTGTAAAGATTACTATTAGGATCCAGTATGTAAATTGCTGGGTTATATTTAGAAAATGTTTTCAGTAAGACACGTACATGCTTTTTAAATAGGGATTTGGAGGCATCCATTTTGTTGACAGGAAGGGTGTTGTGATGACGTCACTGCCTCACCAGTGTTAACAGTGTACAGTACAGCAGGTGAGAACAGTTCAACTGTGCTGTCAGGGATTCTATTATATTCTGAGGAACACCCAGGATTTTATGTTTGTCAGAGTGGAAGAAAAGAAACCAGTGCGTCTCTCCATGATAGAACAGGATCCCTGTCTGACGGAGCAGTTTGTTTTAACCTGCTTAATTGCATACTGTTAGAGCTGGTGAGGCAGTGACATCATCACAGCACCCTTCCTGTCCATAAAATGGATGCCTCCACATCACAATTTGAAATGTATTTTTCTGTCTCACTGAAAACATTTTCTAAATCTAACCTAGCAATTTACATATTGGATCCTAATAGTAAACTTCACAATAATTTCATAAGGAAACATATGGATTCCCTTTAACCTCATTCTATTATCATGTTAAAGTCCATGCTAAAAAAAGTTCAGAGAGATCAATCTCCCAAAGTGTTGTCAGAGCTTGTTGTCTTTATGCATTGATATAGTTTCAATAAGCAGGAGGGTCTAGGGGGTCTCCCCTGTGAAAACCATGTTACAATACCTAGGTCTGATGGTAATTATTTCATTAGTCCTGGGAACCAGCTGATCAGAACCAAGAGCCAGGGGGTCCTGGGCTAGTCAAAAAGGAAGAGGGTGAGGACCATAAAAAAGAAGTGAAGGGTTCTCTAGTGCCACACATCCCGAATACTTCTGGCAAAATTAGCTCTTAAAACACAAAAGTCTGCCACTTGAAACAACTAGTCAAGCTGGAGTTTTGTTGCACTGACTGCCTGTGGTCTGAACTGTATTAAATCCAGCAAGACCAGATGCAAGTTAGTATGGCAGCAGCACTGCCAGCCTGCTGCCCCACCATAGGTAGGTCCCCCACCCAAGGCCAACGACATCCCACACTGCCTACCCAAGTCAGGGACCCATCCTTACCTGTCACTACTGACTGCCTTGCCAGAATGCGTCTTGCATTCTCAAGTGGCAGAGAACACTGCCATGGTAGGCAGACCCAGGAATAAGCCCCTCCCCACCTTGGGGCGTCCCCACCCAGTGACATCACAACCTTGTGTCAGTACAGGTGTATTTATCACAAAGCATTAAGTTTTAACTCAAGTAGCTAGCGGCCTGGGTACAGCTACACATAATTCAGTGTGGTTCACTGGGGTTCCCTGACTCCCTTCCTCTAACGCAATCTAGTTCACTCCAAGGAGCCCCCTCCTCAGTAACTGAACTGCCATCCTGAGCCATCCTGAAAGGAAAGCAAAGTGAAGGACCATTTCCAACCAGTCAAGTGGAACTGCATCCTCATCAATTCCAATGAATATATAGAGCTCTTCAGCAGGACTCTTCTTAAGCTCTTATGCACTTAGGAAGAGCAATATCCTTCTCCTAGATACGCCTTTGTATTCTAAACACTTTGGAAAATCTGCCATCAGTAATATCGTGCTGGTAGTCTAGAATAAACTACAGGGCACACTCAAGCTTAGCTCCCTGGTTGGGAGAAATCACATTAAATCCCTTATCTATAGCATTTGTACTGAAGTATGTTCATGCAAATACTGTAGGTTGTTACAACATCCATGAATCAACCATGTTGTCCCTATGTATCCCACATGGTATGTTTCCTAGCTGAGTTCTATAGTACAGCAGTAATGGGTATATACATATCCTTGAATCAACCATGTCCTCCCTATGTATCCCACATGGTATGTTACCTAGTGGAGTTACCTAGTAACCTAGCTGAACACTACATTACAATATTAACGTCCCCATGGTATACTGCAGTATTTAACTTTGTACTGAAATATTGCTGATCTTATACTATTTTGTATTGGTTTACAGACTAATCATCGCAGTAATTTTAGTTGCAGTCAAGTTGGGGTGGTGAAAATGTAACGGGGAACTGTAGTCACCAGCAACTTAGTTGCGGTCAATGTAGTAACTGCGACGAAACTCACCAATTTGTAACAGTCAAAAAAGTCAAGAGAAAGAGAGCAAGGTGCATGTTTTTTAACTTGCCTGTCATTTCGCTTAAGTTGTCAAAATGGTGGTGGTCGCACTGTTGATGACATCAGCTACCAATTTCATGCAAAGCAAGTGATAATACTTTACTTAAGGTCAGGTTTTGAAAACAGATAGCATCGATTGCTGATATCGCTGTCATGGATTTTATAACTACACAAAAAGGCTGGAAGAAGCCTTGCTTGGATAACTTCTTATATACTAAAGAAAAGGATGGGTCTGATGGAAAAACTATTTGGTGATGTGAGCAAAGGACATGCAGGGCTCGCATGCACACCATGGGTGACAGCATTATCAAAGCCCCTACAGATCATAACCATGCTCCCATACATGGTCATGCTCAAGTGATTAAGGTGTGCAGTGGCATGAAGCATAAAGCTGCTGAAACTGAGGAGTGCACAAGAAATGTCATTCAGCATGCACTTCAAGTGGTGGACATTAGAAACGCACACTTATTGCCAAGTCAAGAGATATTGCGCCGAGATGTGCATAGACACAGGCAGCTATGTTCCCCAACTGATTCTGACATCTCAGAATTCTCAAAAACAGTGAATAGGGAAGTATTCATTCAGGTTCGAGAAGAGAACCTTCTAATCTTTGTGAGCGAGTCTGATTTGCAGGTGCTACGAGACCATCAACACTGGTTCTGCAATGGTACTTTAAATGTAGCACCGCAGCAAGATGACCAGTTGTACACCATACATGAACTTGTACAGGGGGTCAACCAACCTTGCATGTATGCCTTAGTGCCAGGGTGTAGTGAGGAGGAGGTGTACAGGAGGTTGTTTGTGCACCTAAAAACATTGCTAGGTAGCCACATAAGCCCAGTCAGTATAATGACTGATTTTGAAATAGCTGCCATCAAAATGTTATCTGAGGTCTTTCCTTCTTCTGAGCTGTTGGGATGCAACTTCCACCTGGGACAAGCACTGTGGTGATGTGTACAGCAAGAGAGGATGCAGCAAACATATGTGCAGGATGCAGAGTTCACTCAAAAGGTCTGCTGTCTGCTGGGGTTGGCTTATGTACCTACTGATGATGTCGAGCGTTACTTTGAGGTGCTGCAAGATGATTCTGACTTTGAAGAATTAGAGTGCTTATTAGACTACTTTGAGGATGTTTATATCAGGAGGATGCAAAGAAATCCAAAGAAGCCAAGACAGCCCCGATTCGCCCATCAGTTTTGGAATCAGCAAAATCGAGTACTGAAAGATTTGCCACGGAGCAATAATGCCATTGAGGCATGGCATCATGTATTCACATGAACTGTAAATGTTAGTCACCCAACAAGAGCGAAGCTTGCTAAAAAGCTGCACCAAGAGCAGCATGCTGTTGCATTGCAGCATTGGCAAATGGAGCTAGGACAGCAGGCTCCAAGAAAAAATAGTCGCTACATACGCCTCAACAAGGTGTACAAATCCATATGCCTTGATTTTGAATCACGTAGTCCAAAAAAGTTTCTCATGGATATAGCATCAGTAATCGAGATTAATGTTGCATAAAGCACTAAAACTACTGAAAAGGCACACTAAGCACACTATTCACTGTTCCC
Organism: Neoceratodus forsteri; assembly: GCA_016271365.2. NCBI lineage: Eukaryota > Metazoa > Chordata > Ceratodontiformes > Ceratodontidae > Neoceratodus > Neoceratodus forsteri. The sequence continues at coordinate 806,183,027 of CM057451.1, read as the reverse complement.
TACATCAATTAAAGGAACGGTTTTAATATGTATCTCAGAGTTGAATTGTTTAATGTTTATCAATTACAGGAATGGTTTCAATGTGTATAAGCACCTTAATCTCAGAGTTGCATAGTTTAAGCATGTCAACCTGTTTAACCCCTCCAATTTGTCCCCACAATGATTATTGTAACAACAAAACATCCTGTCAACTATTTGTCCGCAACAACCTCACCGTGATGTTTTGTCCGGGAACCATTTGGCTGTATGCATTTTGTATTCTATACATGTCTTATCTCACTGTACTGGCTATTCTAAGGTACTTTGCTCCATTCCTAATGTAACTGAATCTCTACCGTGCTTATATAGATTGTGGATGCTTATTGTGGATTTAAATCGTGTATTATTTCAGTGTATTTTATCTCTATTCTTGTTCACTGTATTTTGTTTTATGTTTGTTCCTGTCCACCCAGAACCTCCCTGTGAATGAGCTTGCTCAATGGAGACTTTTTCCTGGTAAAATAAATAAATTGAAAATTGGATTTAGACTGCCAGTAATAAAAATCATGATATCCAGAAAATCTGAGATTCTAGTTCAATGGGCACAGCATTCAAATAGTTTTTGCAGCTCCTTTTTATGTTGGCTTAGGTGCACGTGCAAGCAATATCTTGTGGTAGTAGCACATTTCAGAGGTGTGTCAGTGTTGTGGCCTATGCTGGGGACGCTTTAGAGGGTGCATCCCTCAGCTGCCAGTCAGTGAGCATGCTGGCGTGACAGAAAACTTCAAAGAGAGACAAAACTTTGAAAGAAATCTGCTGCTGAAATCAGGTGCAGTTTCATCATTGCAACGGCAGATGAAAAGCCTCTGGCCATGCGCATTACAGTGCACAGTAATGCACATGGCCGGAGTTACAAGCAACATGTTTGCTCAGTGTGCCTTTCCTGGTGAAACATTTCAATAAATAATGTAGCCACAGAGTGGCTTTCCACAATGAGTGCTCCTACCGCCCACCACATAGTCCTGGAAAGCTGACATCGGGGGTGCCCAATCCCTGTGTTGTCATGTATTACCCTCCCCATTAAATGTGGCACACTGGGAGCCCACCCCAATGTGCCAGAACATGGTGGCTCCTGCTGTCTACCACACACTCCTGAAAAGCCAACATCAGGGTGCCCAATCCCCGTGTTAACATGTATCCCCCCCCAATTAAATGTAGCACACTGGGAGCTCACCCCAGTGTGCCAAAACATGGCAGCTTCTGCCACCCACCACACACTCCTGAAAAGTTGACGTCAGGATGCACAATCCCTGTGTCAGCATGTATCCTCCCTCCCTCCATTAATGTGGCACACTACGAGTCCACCTCAGTGTACCAATATCTTTTACATTTTCTTCCGACACCGGGATGCCGACTCCTGGTGTTGGATGGGCCCCCTACATGATTTGCTGACATCAGAGTGCCCAATCCCCATTTTGGAATACCCCTCCACTATTTTGGTACACTGGGAGCCCACCCCAGTGTGCCCACATTAATAAAAAAAAATTCCCTGTGAAAGAAAAAAACTGTCCTTGGCTGTTTTTTTTTTTTGTACCTGTAAAAAAGGAAATGGTCCATTGTTGTGTCACTGTTCCACTCCCCCATCCCAACCCTACCTCTGCATACCCACTTCCCCTTACCCCCCCTTACCCCAAACCTACCTCTGGAGGTCGGATGCTGTCATCTTCTTCGGACCGGGACACATCTGCACTCTGCAAAGCCGAACCGCAAAAGAAAGAATTGAAAGTAAGCCATATAATGGGAGTCAATGGGGGGGGGGGTAAACTTAGGTTGATATCTCATCCATTTTTTGGAATCTTGGCCCCAAATTTTCAACATGGGGTTCTTGGGACCCCGCCTCATGAACACTGACACTGCAATGTGTTTTCTCAATCCCGAAAGGTGATTTTGTGGTTGCTGTACAGAATTACCTTTTGGGACTGATTAATGAAACAGTGCCACTGTTCATGAGGGGAGGTCTCAAAAAGTCTATGTTGCAAATTTGATGAAAAAATTCCAAACAATGACTGCATTACATGTGTGTGTTGGGCAGTTTCTACGCGCGTTCGTAACTTCACTAGTTTTCAATATTTTCACTCCAAATTTTCAACACTGCCATTTTTTCACACCTCCTTATGAACAGTACAGCTGCCATTTTTCAAATCCTTCCCAAAACATGTTTTCACACCTGTGGAGCAGAATGGCACAGTTGCTGTAGGAAATCAACTTTTGGGACAGATTAAAGGGAAAGTAAACATTGCAGGGCTCACTCAGATTGTGACAGCGCAAGAAAAGATCATTCAAACAAGATATTAGGCTTAGCTGTAGGTTTCAGGAATCCTGAGATATGAATATCAAATTATCTGTAAATGAAAACAAAGCAGCAGCCATTTCATGTAATCTTAAAACAGGAAGTGATATCTCTGAGGGGCCAGCTCTATATTATTAATTACAACTTACTCTTCATTGACATCACTTCCTGTCTCAGGATCCCATGAACTGGCTGCCTCCTTGTTTTGATTTACAGAGTATTTAGCTATTCATATCTCAGGACTCTTGACACGTACAAGGAAGTTCCATACCTCATTTGAAACATCCTTTTATGGGCTTTCACAATTTGAGAGACCCCTGCAATGTTTGCTTCCCCTTTAACACAATCATAGTGTCATGGCTCATGACAGGAGGTCCCAAAATCCCTGTGTTGAAAATATGGTGGAAACATTACAAAATATAATTGCGTTATGGGCATGCGTTGCGCAGTTTCTATGCATGTTCTTAACTTCGCCAATTTTCCATATTTTCACTCCAGATTTTCAATATTACCATTTTTTCACACCTCCTTATGAACAGTGCAGCTGTCATTTTTCACATCCTGCCCAAAATGTGTTTCCACACCTGTGGCGCAAAATGGAGCAGTCACTGTGTGAAATCACCTTTCAGGATTGAGTAGCGAAATGATAGTGACAGTGTTCATGAAGTGGGGTCCCAAAAAGACCATGTTGAAAATTTGGAGTGAAAATATCAACAAATGCCCAGGGCATTAGGATTTCCAACTTCCAATTGCTCCACTCTGTACAGACTGACAGGTGTTTGGGGTGTGACTTAGGTTCATCAGCCGTAATGCTCACGGCATTCACCCCCACCCTACAGACAGCTGCAGGTGTTGTGGCATACCTTGGGGTCTTCAGCTCTTATGCTCACCCCATTCATGGCATAAGCATTATGGCCAATGACCCAAATGCACACCCCCAACACCTTTCAGTCTCTGCAGGGTTGGGGGCTGAGGTTGGTGTTAGTTCAATATTTCACTGCCATTCCTATTATGCATCTCTCTCTAACTCTTGCACTACTAATGCCAATGCCAGCAAGCCAACATTCACATTGACAAATGCTTGTTCATTGTATGTGCCTACTGGGAGTGTCAGGTCCGATTCTCAGAGAGGGAGAGCTGTTGTTCTAACAGGGTAGAGGCCTGGCTGGAAGAGGTCTGGGTGTGTAATCCACATCTGGTCACCCTGGATGTATGTTGCTGTCTGTTAGGTTGCAGTATTGGGACAGAACATTGCTGGAGATCCCGTTTCTCTTGCTCCAGTGTATGGTATAGCACATCTCCATCTTCACAGAAAACCCACAGTTTTGCTGGATACAATGTCTGAAAGTTGACTCCTGTCTGCTTTAATGTCTGTAAGTATGGGGCATACACTCTTCTTTTTTGCTGAATAGCCGCTGCATAGTCAGGATCAAAGTAATTTCAGAAGTCTTTATATTTCACAATTTGCAGGCACCAAGCTGAGAGCAGGACATGTTCTTTGGTGGTAAAACATAAACACTTCATAATAATTGAGCAGGGCTGCTCCTAGGGCCAAGGTTTAGGACTGTGGGCCCAGTGAACTTGCTCTAAATTCAAATCCTTAGGAATCTGGAGGCACTGTTTAATCAATAATACAGTAAACTCCAAAATTTGGGCCACCTTCTCCCTCTCAGGCACACCGTTCATATAGAGGTTTAGTGGCATAGACAACCCTCCAGGTCTTTCTGCTTGGTCTTGAGTTGTGCCTGCCTGTAATGTAGGTGCAGAAGGAGGCTGGCCATGTGGTCATTTTCCTCTGTGAGTTCTGTGATGACAGTCTGGAGCTCCTGACTCTCAGCTTTAGCTAGTATGATTTCCTACTGTATTCCAGCAAGGGAGTCTCGGACCTCAGTCCAGAAAGCCAGTAGTTCCTCCAAAATGCAGTCGTTCAATCAATCAATCAATCAAGTTTATTTTATACTGGAAAGAGTGTGATCAAACATACCCATTTTCACAGTCATCCAGGTTACAGAGTATCACAACATATACAGCAAAAGAAAAATACAAGAACAGAAATAACCATATTTACAACAAATTTAAATAAAAATGATGACAGTCATAAATATCGTTGAGGTGAGGGATGTAGACAGTGGGATGGGGAGGTAAAGATGCGACAGTAACCATAGAGCTGGAGGGGTGGATGGAGAAAAAGGAGGCGACGTAAGGGATGCCCTTAAGGAAGAGGAGTGGAACCTCACAACTGCTATATGAAACTTACCACAGAGGGCACTTACAGGAGTAACTCTTCAGGAGGAAATTTTTTGTAAAGGCAATAAATAAGGGGATGAAGCCACAGGGATAAGGGAGGGGCTGACCAGAAGCCCTGTCCTCCAGATGAGGGGAGCAGCCTTCAAACTCAAGGGAGGGGGTAAACAGACTGGGGAGGAGGTTTCAGGAGGAGCAGAGAGAGATGAAAGTATAAGGTACCTGGGTGGGGTTTGACAAGGGGATCAGGGATAAAGGGTGGGGGCGGTGTTAGTAAATGCCAGGAGCTTGGAAACAAGTTGCCAGAGTTCCAGGCCATGCTGTTCGGAGGGGGGGGGTGGATGTGGTGGTAGTCACGGAAACGTGGGCCAACAAAAACCATAACTGGGACCTAAACATGCGGGGGTACACTATGCTTAGGAAGGATAGAAAGAAGGACAGAGGGGGTGGAGTGGCTATGTTCATTAGAGATGACATAGAAATTGCTAGGGTAGAAGAGGCAGAGGGAAACGTGGGAGCCTTATGGGTCACCTTACGAACCCCAGTAGGAGGTAAGGTCAAGCTGGGTGTAGTATAGGCCCCCAGGATGGGTGATGTTCTGGAGGATGGTTTGCTGGACAACATCATTGCCCAGTGTGGACCAAAAGGGAAGGAGTGGTGTTGATGGGAGACCTTAATATGCCAGGTACAAACTGGGGAACCACGTCCTCTAAGGTGGCCAAGGAGCAGAGTCTGCTGGACAGCTTCCAGGATGTGTTCTTAACACAGCATGTGATGGAGCCCACAAGGGAGGGCCATGTCCTGGACGTGGTTCTGGCAGATAGGGATCTGGTAAAGGACCTGGTTGTAGAGGATCCCCTGACTGGGAGCGACCACAATACTGTCTGGTTTCAAATAAGCATGGGTGGGGGAGAGATCTAGGACACTAGCAGTGGACTTCAGGGGGGCAGACTTTGTGGGCATGGGAAATATTCTCAAGGATCACTTGAAGGGGATTACATCAATGACAAATGTGGAAAAGAGATGGGCGGTCATAAACCGGGGACTTCATGAGGCAGTCAGGACCTGCGCTAAGGTAAAATGTAAGGGAGCAAGGTCACATAAACCATGCTGGTGGTCCAGTGAGGTTCAGGTAGCTGTCAGAGAAAAGAAGGCAGCCTACAAAAAATATAAAACAACAAGAGGGGATAGGGAAGAGGAAATGTACCATCTTGCATCTAGAAAAGTCACCCGGATGGTGAGGGGGGCAAAGTCCTGTAAAGAGCAGTGGCTGGCACACGGGATACATGGTGGGGAAAAGGGGCTCTTCCGGTACATTGGGGAGTGGAGACAAACTAAGGGCCATCTCAACAAATTGAGATCAGAAGGAGGGTGGATGGAAGAGGCGAGGGACCAGGCAGAGGTATTAAACGAGTACTTCGCCTCTGTGTTCACTAGGAAGGGGGATGGGATATCTACAAAGCAAGGCACGATGGGGATAGAAGCGGTAGCGAGTGGGATCAGGGGAGCAACAGAAATGGAGCAAGAGGTAGGGAGAAGTACCCCAGGAGTGTCACATCGGGATAAGGATAAAAAGGCCGGTAAGGTGGAGGGGATGGATGATGCTATCTCCACCGAAAAGGTGTGGTTAGCCCTCAAGGCCCTAAAGAAAGATAAATCTCCTGGACCAGATGGCATTCATCCAGGAGTACTATAGGAATTGGCGGACATACTGGCTGCACCCCTAGTGGAGCTCTTCAACAGGTCGCTTGAGACAGGGAGGCTACCTAGGGATTGGCGAGAGGCACATGTGGTGCCAATCCATAAAGGAGGGTTGAGGGAAGTACCAGGTAACTATAGACCCATCAGTTTGACCTCGGTGGTGGGAAAATTAATGGAGAGTATACTGAAGGAACGATTGGGGGTGTACTTGGAGGAGGTGGGAGGTCTGGATAGTTGGTAACATGGGCTTGTGCCAGGTAGATCATGTCAAACCAATCTTGTGGAGTTCTACGAATGGGTAACATCAGAACTGGACAGGGAAAAGCCTGTGGATATATTTATTCTTGGATTTCAGCAAGGCATTTGACTCTGTCCCCCACAATGGTCTGGTGGAGAAACTGACAGAGCTGGGAGTAGGTCCTTTGATGGTCAGATGGATTGAAAACTGGCTAGCTGGTCGCACCCAGAGAGTAGTGGTCAGTGGGGAGCTCTCGAACCCTAGAGAGGTCGGTAGTGGGGTACTGCAGGGCTCAGTCCTGGGTCCAATCCCGTTAAATGCATACATATCGGACATCAGGGAGGGTATGGGGTGTGAAATGAGTCTCCTCGCTGATGACTCCAAGATGGGAGCAGTAGTTGAGGGGGAAGAGGGGAGATTGGCACTGCAGGGGGACCTGGACACCCTGGAAAGCTGGGCTCACACATGGAAATTAAATTTCAATATCACCAAGTGCAAGGTGTTACATCTAGGGCGGGGAAACCCTAAACATAGGTACACCCTAGGAGGGGAGGCACTGGAGGCCTCAACAGGGGAAAAAGACCTAGGGGTCATGGTGGATGCATGTATGAATAACTCTGAGAAGTGCAGGAGAGTGGCTAGCAAGGCAAACAGGATGTTGGGATGCATCATAAGGGGGATCACCTCTAGGAGCAGGGAAGTGATTCTGCCACTGTACAATGGACTGGTTAGACCACACTTTGAGTACTGTGTACAGTACTGGAGACCACACAGCTCCCGGAGAGGGTACGGAGGACGGCAACTAAGATGATATCGAGGACTAGGGATTTGATGTATGAGGACAGACTTGAGGAGCTCTGCCTGTTTTCATTGGAGGAGAGGAGAGGAGAGGAGAGACAAGGGGGACATGATTGAGGTCTTCAAGTACCTCAAGGGAATAAATAGGGTAAACATGGAGGGGATCTTTAGACTAAAGCAGGAAGGTATCAGCAGAGGGCACGGTTTGAAGTTGGAAGGTGGAAGGGTGAGGGGGGAAAGAGGAGGAGGTTTTTCACTGAGAGGGTGGTAGAGCCTTGGAATGTGCTGCCTGGCAAGCTGGTTCAGAGATCCACAGTGGAGGGCTTCAAGAGAGGGTGGGACAGACACAGAAAGCAGATGTATCAGATGATGGCCTGGCCCGGGGGGGTGGGGATGGATGATAGGGGTTTCTGGAACACAAGGGGGGGAGGAGGGCCTCGGCACCCAACTAGAGATCTGAGGTTCAAGCAGACTCGATAGACCATAAGGCCTAATCTGCTGGCAATTAGTATGTTAGTATGTTAGATTGGGTGCTAGGAGATAGGTTGTTGTAAAGTTTCACACTCTGATAACAGATGGAGTTTTTCGCGTGTGTAATATGAAGGAAAGCAACCTAAAAAATGTGACTGGTGCTCCCTCTGGTGCCACGCTTGGGGGCAGATTTGGGGAAAAGGTCCAAAACACTTGGTGGCAATAAGTTAAGATTAACCTTGTGTAGAAAAAGAAGTATTTTAAGTCGAAACCTTCCTTCCAGGGGTAGCTATGAGAAAGGAGGGTAGAGGAAACAGTGATGGGTGGACCAGGGAAGGCCAGTGATGAAATGCGCAGTGTTGTTGTAAGATGTTCTCAGTTTGGAGAAAAGAACAGACTGGGGGGGAGAGTAGACTGTGGAGCCATATTCAAGAAGGGGGAAGGAGCAAGGAGCAGGCAAGGCGAGATCTCAAGGCTGGAAGAAGGGATTTTCTGATCCAGAATAGTGGTCCTAACCTCATGTTTATTTTCTTATTAAGATTAGTAATGTGTACTTGGAAAGTAAGATGTGGGTCAACAACCAAGCCCAGATATTTACAATCTTCGACTTTATCAATACTGTCCCCAAGAAGGTCAGAGAGGGTGAGGTTTAATTCTACTTTTTTCTGGGGCCTGCAAAGAGCATGTACTTAGTTTTTTAGAGTTAAGAACTAGGTTTCTATGAAGGAACCAAGAGTGGCGCTTTAGGAAGTCAGTTTGCAGTCTTGAGTGGAGAGTGGCTTACCATGGCTTTGGTGGAGAATGCCACACCAGTCTTCGGTGCCGATAGAGGACTGTGACTGTTCGCTGGGGTCTCTGGTTGAGATGGTTCCACCACTGTCACCTTTTTAGAGCTGCCCATGTGAGGCTGGAACTGAGGACCAGGATCTGAGATGGTGTGATGAATATTTATTGGTTTAGGGTGAGAAAGCCAGCCGAGGAGCAGGAGCTAGTCTCTCACACCACCATCCAGGTTGGTGACATCATTGTTAGTCGGATTTTGATTCAAATATCTGAAGAAAAAGGATGAGCATACTAATCATGCACTTGAAAGTGCATCCAAAGGAACTGGTCACAGTAATCCATCACACTACAATTTGTTACCTAGATGTCCGTATGCAGTGTCTACAACAAAAACTCCAAGATTCCTACAGGAAACAAGCTCATAAAACAGATAAAGGACTGTACATCTGAACATATATTTTTAAATAAACAAAATCACTGCAGCCAAAGAAAAATGAAGGTGCATCACAGACTATTGAGTGGCACAGTGAAATGATATGATTGAGATTTCACATTTTAATACATGACTTTAAAGGTAATATACCTGTAGCAAATATGTTAACAAAAGTAAGCAGTATTTATTTTTAGTTTTACAAGACCTCAATTATCTGCCATCCTCAATTATTTGTTGATTTTTTTCTTGCACCATAAAGGGCAGATAATCAAGGGAACACCATACATTTTTATGGCACCAGCCAGTCCTCATATGGTCTGCGCTGTTGGCTTTGAAGCATCTTGGTGACCCTGCATTGTGCAGTATCCAAGCTATCCCTGTTCTTCTTCAGGTACAAATTCCAGAACTGGGTAAAGTAATTCAGGTGAGGCCTCACCAAGGACCTGTACAGGGGCAATATCACTTACATAGAAACATCGACTTTGACAGCAGATAAGGACTGCTTGTCCCACCTAGTCTACCCATTTCCCTACCTACAGGATAAACTACAGATCCTAGTTAACCAACAGCCTGTTTCCTCCTACCCCCCACAAAACCCTACCCTTCCTCTTACTGTCAAACCCTGTCCTAATGCATCCCAGCATCCTAGTTGCTCTGCTATATGATTTGTTGCACTGACTGGATGGTGTGATGGTGTTGCTAATGATAACCCCAGGGTCCCTTTACTTATTTGTTATAGCCAAATACATTTTCCTACCGGTACTCTGTGGGTTATTTTTCTAATGTGTATCACTCTGAACCTATTGTCATTGAATCTGTTGTCATACTTTACTTTGGACCATCTTTTCAGATTTTACACGTCCCTATTCAATTCCCTCTCTCTCTTCTCGCTGTCCACTCTGCTGCAGAGTTTTGTGTCATCTGCAGAGACACATCTCCCCTGTCACCAATGAACCTATACAGCAGAACAAATCCCAGGCCAGCCCCCTCTAGCACCCCACTTGTGACCCCCATCTTCCAATTTGATTTCATACTACCACCCTCTGTTTTTGTCCCCTAACTAGTTTCCTAGCCACCTTACTATTTCTCTCCCCACTTCCAGATTTTTCAACTTCATCAGCAGCCTCCTATATGGTATGAAACTGAAGGCCTTGCTAAAATTGAAGTTAAGTGTATCTATCTCTTGCCCCATCTACTGCCCTTGTGATCCAGTCAAAGAATGCTAATAGGCTGGTCTGACATGATCTATCTGCCATAAATCCATGTTGTTTACAGTCCAGTGATCCATAAGCCTCTAGGTATTCTGCCAAGTTTTCTTTGATTGGGTTTCTATCAGCTTACCTAATGGAAGGTAAGACAGACCAGTCAGTAGTTCTCTGGGTCTTTCCTGTCCCCACTCTTATGTAGTGGAAACACATCCACAGATTTCCAGTCCCTTGCTACTTCACCTGTTTCAAGTAAGCATCTGAATAGCTCAGCTAAGGGTTCTTCTGATTCAGGCCCTAATTTCTTGAGCTTGCCCACCTTATGGGCCACAAACCCTTTCCTCACCCTGTCCACCATGACCTTACTCTGTCCCATTCCTTTTACCACCCTTGTAGATGCCAAATACTGCTTTCCAGAAACAGCATCTTATCTGTATGCCGAGGAGACCTGAACATCTGTATGGTCACTGAAATCATTAAAGAGGAAAGCAAACTTCAGTCAACTTTTGTACCACACTTGCACCCACTCTAAAATGTTTACGAGTGATCCATGTCATGCAGTGGCTGCAGTACAGCACTGGCAGCTGAGTCACCCCACAGAAGCAGCATAGCTTCACAATGTTTCAGTTGGCTGCAAGTGACTTGACTTTGTTTTGAGATGAGGGTCTTGTGGCACAGGGCTCCAGTGTGCTCTCTTACTAGGCCAACTGGTGCTTCCCTGCAGATTTCTAACTTTGGTGAAAGGTTTGTCTATAACCAACCAAGAGTTTTCAGAATTGGAGTAGTGCTTTTATCATTATCCACAGACACCACATTTCAACAAATGTAGTCTTCCAGCATCACTGGAGTAATCTAAAGCTTTCCTCCCTGAGGTGAAGTGATCTCAGGCCAAGGGGCAGCAGTCCACGTTGAGATTAAGGGTTCTCCCCTGCCAACAAATTCTCTTTCTGCTGGTCCAACATCATTTTGGTGAGAACATCCATAGATAGCATAGACGCTGTCAGCAGATAAGGACCACTAGGCCCATCCAGTCTGCTTGTTTAAGCTGCTTAACAAAGTATCCAGTGACCCTATCTGGTCATTGGCTTTAGCTTTTTGTTCCTATTATTCCTTTGTTTCTGTACCATGCATATTTGAAGCACACCACTGTATGGGCTGCCACCAGCTCCTGGGGCAGGCTATTCTATGTATCCACCACCCTTTCTGTAAAAAAGAACTTCCTGACATTTCCCCTTATGTGGCCACCCCTCAGTCTCATGTCGTGTCCTCTTGTCCTGGCTCTACTATTAATCCGGAATATGTTGTCCCCTTCCACCTTGTTAATGCCCTTGAGGTACTTCAATGTTTCTACCATGTCACCTCTGTCCCTCCTTTGTTCCAGTGTGTACAAATGGAGGTCCCTCATTCTCCCCTTGTAAGGCTTGTGATGTAATCCCTTCACCATTTTGGTCACCCTCCTCTGCACCATCTCTATTTTGTCAATGTCTATTTGAAGGTATGGTCTCCAGAACTGTACACAGTATTCAAAGCGAGGTCTCACCAGGGTCTTGTACAGTGGAAGTATGACCTCCCTTCTTCAGCTTGTGATTCCCCTTCCAATACACACCAACATCCCACTGGCCTTTCCAACTGCCTTTGCTGTCTGCCTAGCAGCCTTCAAGTCATCTGTGATTATTACCCCCAAGTCCCTCTCCTCCTTAGTTACTACCAGCAGCTCCCCCCAACCTGTAGCTCGCTCCAATGTTCCTGCTCCCCACATGAATGATTTTGCACTTCTTTGCTAGGTGGTATATGAGCTCTGTCATCCCAGGGTCTCCATAAGCAGTCACTAGGGTGTGCCTAGCACAAGCTAACGGTGTTCCACATGGAAGGCACTTCAGACAGTCACCTCTTTTGCTCCAGAACTTCCCCAACTAAGTCTTTGTACTTGGTGAGTTCACTCTATCCCAAAGGCATAGATTTGTGAGGATCTGATAGACATAAACAGCTCCCCCTATCACTTGTTCCATTTGAGTCCAGTCTATGTTGGTAGCATTGAGACTTCCTTTTCTGTAGGCCTTCTGTATGACTGTCTCCATCCTCATAATGAATTCTGACAACTACTCCCCCCTCTCTTTGTCAGAGCAGGGCCAGCTGCATCAGAAAGGTTCCTAGCTTCTCTATACATCCATATATGTACTCACAATAATCAGGAATTCTACAGTGGTAGCATCACTTTCTGAGGTGAGGCGGGCCAAGATGATGGCCAAGGTGGGACCTCTCAAGCTTCCTACAGTCAACACTGCTTCTCATGTGTGGAGTCTTTGACTTTTTGCATCATGGGGGCATTTTTCTCACCCAGATGTCAAAGTCCTCCTATTCTGATGGAGTGGGTCTCCCTCCAAAGGATGAGCAGAGTTTTTAATATTCAGAAGACGGATGAGGTAGCATCACAGAGCATCCAAACATGGTGGCCACTGATGCTAGGTCTGACCTAGCCAGGTCCATAAGGTCCTTCAGGTCTTTGTGTTACCAATGTTGTGGAATGCCCTTCCTCGTGAGATGGGAGATAAAAGATGCTCCCTCGCTGACCATCTTTAAAAAGCTCTTAAAAACTCATTTATTTATGTTATATACTTGTCCTGACTCTGTAACCTGATTTCACAACTTACATTTATTGTTTTAATAACTTTTATTTATCTGGACTTATTGTGAGGCTCCCAGAGCCTTTGGGATTGGGCACTGTATAAATAAAATTGTCTTGCCTTGCCTTTCAGGGTTTTGCCCTCTTTCATAAGCCAGTCCTTAGTTCGTGTCTTCCAGTCAGAGCTGGTACTCAAAATCACTACTGGGTCCACTCTCCCTGCTTATAAATGTCCAGTCTGCTACAAGGCCCTCTGTGATGAAGGTGGCGAGCAAGCTACTTGTGTCCACTTCCTTATCATTCCCCACAGGAAAATTTACTGTAGTAGCACTTTTCTTACAGGTCATGTGTATTACTTTCTGTTTTCTGACCACCTATTGGCCATCTTCCAAAAATACCAGGTTAGTCCCCTTGTGCATATCATCTGGGGCATTCCCCACTAAGAATTCTTTCATGGGCTAAAGCCTCTCCCATTAACACCACTTCTCTACTGTCTCAGAGGCCATCGCTGTTGCTGATGTTCCAAAAAATTTTAGAAAACATTTTTTTTCAGGTGGGAGTTGGGGTGGTATATTCTCTTGTACCACACTGCTGTGTCCTCCTGGGGTGACTGCTTGGCAACAGAGATAAGGGTGCCACCAATATATATGGACCCTGTAGGGTGGATGTGCTCTCTAGGTGTCTGCAGTAACAAGATGCTACTACTGTACACTGTCACTGGGCTGCTGCAGATCTGTTTGGTGGCTCCTAAGTTCTTGTCTCACTTAGCAGTGAGGGGATTCATAGCTAATAGAGAAAGAATGGTGGTGCATCCACCCAGAAAAAGATTTATGTCGCCTGATGATGTAACAGTACAACCCCCTGGGATATTGTATCAGTGTACCTCCTCACTGCTGTCACACCTCTCAGAGACACCAAGTGCAAACAACAGCTCACCCCCACATAACCTGCACAATTGAGATCAACAAGGTAAAGGCAGGGAGTATATCCCATAAGAAGGATGGTGCAGTAACTAGGGGGCATAGTTTGAGACTACGGGGGGGGGGGTTGGGAGATTCAGAGTCAATGTGAGGGGACAGTTCTTCATGGAGAGGGTGGTGGAGGCATGGAACAGGATTCCAGAGACTGTGGTGGGGTCCAGAGCAGTGTCGGAGTTCAGGATTGCATGGGACAGACATATGGGGCTGTGTGGGAATGGGAAGCGGGCTGCAGGAAAGGGGGCAGAATAAATAAAGAGGTGAAAAGGGCTGACTAGATGGGCTTGAAGGTCTTTTTCTGCCATCAAGATTCCATAATTCTATGATTCTATGGTTAAGGCAGTCAATAATGAGAGTAAGATTGAACAGCATAATCACATCTTTATGAACAGGCCCTGCAAGGAAAAAGGTTTAAATTAGTATACCACACTGTGACTCCGTTAGGTGCCCTTCTGAGCAGGGTTGTGCTTCCACTCACACATGCTAAAAGTCTGTGTCATCTTAACATGTACACCCTGGAACAGAAGAGAGCAAGAGGGGACATGACAGAGACCTACAAGTACCTAATTGGAGTAAGGGTGCAGGAGGGGAGTCTCTTTCAAATGAAAAAGAGAATCAGGCCTTGGAGAGGAGATTTTAAGAGGGATATGAGGAAGTACTACTTCACTGAAAGAGTTGTACATGCCTGGAACAAACTGCCAGCAGAAATGGTGGAGGCAAACACAGTCATGGGCTTCAAGCATGCATGAGATAGGCATAGGGGAATATTACTAAATCAGCAGAGAGGAGGTAGGTCGCCAGAGACCAGTTAGGGTCTGCAGAGTTAGGCTAGGCAGGGACCATCTGGGCAGATTGGGTGGGCCAAGCAGTTATTTTCTGTTGACAAATTCTATGTTTCTATGTTTCACTCTTTACATGCTGGGCCACAGCTAGAGAAGCTCCATGAGGGCACATCCACAAGACTCAAGTTAGGGTGTCCACTAACAAGGCCTGAGCAGGAGCAGCCAACTCAGTCCACCCCCACACCACAACTGCACAGTAGCCCTCTGGTCTTCCTGCACTGGAGGCTTCTACCCTCACGCACCTGATACCAGGTCTATAACATGAATACTGGGACATCCCTGTTGAATAGTCCTAATATATACCCAGGTGTTGAACCGGTGTAGGCTTGATGTAGCTGCCACAGGATGGTTAGTATTAGGGATCTTTAAAATATTAGCAAAATATTCAAATTTCTATTCTTCAAAGGCCGTGTGATTGTGAAAATGGCACACAGCAGACCCTACACTCGAGGTATTCATAATTTGACCCAATGGTCAACTTTGAAATTAGACTCCCAATCCAAGCAAAAGAAAGGTTTTCCTCCTGAAGCAGGGTAACCCTGCAGCCTGCTCATGGTTCCCCCTGACCAGGGGGATTCTCCTGGCTCAGCAGGCCTTTGGGTCATAGCGCCACCCAGGTTGTCTCCGTCTTACTAGACTCCCTCTTTGGACCGCTCACGCTCTCCGACTGATGGCTGTCATTTCCCTTAGAGGTTTGGCAACTCTCACTTTCTGGTTCCCTCAGCTGATGAGGCCTTATGTTGACTGACACATCCTGGCTTCTAGACTCTCTGGGCAGTGGCAGCCCAACACCTAGCTAGAGTGCCTGGTATGGGCTAGTACCAGCAATCTTGGATCTTTCTATGTGCTCCGTGCAGTATTAATATCATGTCTATGCTAAGTAGCACATGTTTGCCTATCTTTCTCTCAATTTTAGGATTCATCACAGCTCACAGTTCATCACTGTGATGCGCAGTCTAAGTATGGTACAGCTCATAACTTCCTAGACAGTAGTTGAAGCTCTCATGTCAAGATCTCCAGCAGATCTGCTACTGTTCAACTCAGTCCCCCTGTTACAGCACAGTTCAGGGGGTCAGTACCCATAGAGCTATTTAGCTGTTGCTTATTGTCCTGGATGTCCTATTGGTCCTTAGAAAGGGTGCCAGAATACTCATGTGGAGAACTCCAAGAGTTGTCTTCAGGCTTCCAGCTGTCTGACTGGCTGTGCTGAGCAAGTCTATAGTCATCAAGGTGGAGGCAGCTAATTAATTCATAAATTGCAACACTCAGTGCATTGTTTACCTACAACTATGTCCAAGTGGAATGCCCTATGTAGGGAAAACTAAGAGTACTACAAAAATGTGCATATGTGAATATAAGGCAGCAATTAGAGTGGAAAGTGATTAGAGTGGAAAACTAACAGTACTTGATGGCTCACATTTTAAGGAAGCTCCACTTTGTATGCTAGCAATTCTATGACTTGTATGAATCAAAAATGTTGGATGAACAATAAGAAGTGGTGACATACAGAAAAGACTCCTGTAATGCAAGTTGTTCTGGATACATGAGTTTGAAACCTTAAAGCCTAATGGATTAAGTGATGAGTCTGACCTTGGACTATAGTGCTTTTTACCTTAAAGTTATTTATGGAAGTTCCCAAAATGCCTTTTTCACATAGTATGCAAGTGCCAGCCATGCTTCAGATGTTGAAGTTGCAATTTGTTTTGTAAAAAAATCTGTCATAGTCAGTTTTCTTTGATGTTTTATCAGCACTGTGTTTTTGGCTGCCCTCCAGTTTTCTCCGAGTGCTAGCTTGCAGCCACACCCCCAGTACGATGTCATGCAAGGGAGCTGTCAATCACTTTCACTGGCTACACAGTCTATTGAAGAGGGAAAGTTTTGTAATGGTTACAGCAGTATAACAGATAATATACTGATTTACATACAGCAACAAGGAATTCTGGATAGATTATAAAGTTGACTTAAATGTGCCTTACTCAGAGGTGCAGTCTCCTATTATGGTAGTGATAACTGCAGTATAAGCACCTAATATGAAGATGTACACAGCAAAGTATTATGGGTACAATAGGAAGCTGTTTTCCATTTTACTTGCTGTGAGGTGCAGTCTCCCATTTCTGTAGTGGCTTCAACAATATAAGATTTCACATGTTTCTTTTCAAAACAAGCAAACCAATTGCCACTGATTCCTGATGAAGGATTCTGTGTAATCCTAAAGCTAAAAGCACCTGTTTTCTTTTGTAACAACTCTGTTGGTCCAATCAAAGGTATCAAATCATCTGTTTGTGTGGAACTTGTTTTTCAAAACAAGGTATTGTGCATACAGGTTATCCAATGAACACGGCCCACCATGATTGAACGATTACAAAAAGGGTGACTCAATCATGGCACTTCTGTTCTGGGCTACCTGGAAGGCTAGCGACGGGATACAGCGGGTAGGTGAATACTGCAAAAGGATGTCGCTACATATACACATGCGGGGGGGAGGGATCATGCTGTGCAATGGGTGGAAGGGAAGGGAGGGTATGTGGAGTGTAGCACAGTGATTGGCTGTCGAGCTGGCTGTGTGGCATGGTGGGTAGGTGGCAAGTTAGGTTTGGGAGGGTGCCAGGTTCAGTTCTGGGGCGTGATCGCTTTTTGTGTAGGGTCAGGTTTTTAATTTTTTTTAAAGTTTTACACACCCCCCAACATGCAGCCCCTGGGTTGAGAATCTTTAAGTAGGGGTGTGTGGAGAACAGCCCCTAAAAACACAGAAAACAGTAGCCAGTTTTGTAGTCACTGCGAGTGTACATCGCCATTATTTATTTTCGGCGATGTACACTTACCCAAACAGCGATCGCTATTCTGCGATTAAGCAATAATTCACTACAGGGTGTTGTACTGTATATCATGAGATATCGTCACACCTCTGGTGCATTGTGAGGCACAAGGCCACAGGCCGAATGTCTCATGCATCCGAGAAGTATTATTACGATTATAAAATGTCCCTAAAGTGTTAGTAAATGGCTGATCTTGGTAATCAGTTTTGGACCATGACGGTATTGTGAGATATCATCATGGGTCAAAGTCTGTTTCAGCCAATCAGCTTCCAGGATTTTTCTTTGCCATTTTGTAATCACTGTTGTGACATAGAACCAGCATACAGTACCCAGCCGAAAAGATTTCTTTACTGAGAGACGTAGTCTCCTATTTCTATAGTGAGCACAGAAATACAGTAGCCTGTATGCTAATTTACATAATGAGGCATTGTGGGTACAGTAAATAGCAGATTTTTCTACCTCCCTAATCAAAGTGCAGTCTCCTATTTTGGTAGTGTTTACAGCAGCACAGTCTGTAGAAATGTTTTTGTGATGTAGGTAAACCAAAAAGACCATTTGCCCGTCCTGACTCTTCTGGTCGATCAAAGCCATTAAGATAGCCTCTTCTATCTGATACTTTAATCTTTGATCGCATTGTTTACACATCCCTTAGAGCAACCCTTCCAACCTTAACTGCCTCTTGTGCCCCCCCTCCAACTCGACCCTCTCTCCTCAGGCTGTCATAGTGCCATGGCCTTGTTTTTTTTTGTTTTTTTACATTTCTTGTTCCATCCGGTCACCGGTTCCTGAGGCATCCCTCGGGAGACACCTGCTTGTCCTGTCCTGCCTGAGACCTCCCTTGGAACCCTGACCTGGCAACCTAAGTTCCCGATTATAGCCTGTATACTAATTTACAAAATGAGGCATTGTGGGTACAGTAAATAGCAGATTTTTCTACCTCCCTAATCAAAGTGCAGTCTCCTATTTTGGTAGTGTTTACAGCAGCACAGTCTATAGAAAAGCCTCTGAACAAATGTTTTTGTAATGTAGGTAAGTCAAAAAGACCATTTGCCATTCTGTGTACATGTTGTTTCACTTTTACTGCCTGCTGGTGAAGTGACAGGTCTGAAGTTATAGTGCCTGTCAGAATGTAGGAGTGTGATGTTTTAGGGTTTGAATGGCTGTAAGTAATTCAGGAGTGTAATTATGGGTCAATAATTACACAACTCTGAGCTGCTTTCAGCTAATCAAATCAGTAGAATTTTTCTACACATAATATTCCCATCCATTTCCATGGTGCAAGCAACCTCACTCACCCTGAATACTCTCCATTCCCCCTCAGGTTCATTCACCCTGAACACTGGGGCCCCCTCATATTTTGCCTGTCCTGACTCTTCTGGTCAATCAAAGCCATTAAGATAACCTCCTCTATCCTGTACTTTAAGCCTTGATTGCATTGTTTATACATCCCTTAGGGCAATCCCTCCAGCCTTAACTGCCCCTTGCACCCCCCCCCACACGTCCCTCTATCCTCAGGCTCTCATAGAGCCATGGCCTTGCTTTTTTTTTTTTTTTAACATTTCTTGTTCCATCCGGTCACCGGTTCCTGAGGCATCTCTTGGGAGACACCTGCTTGTCCTGCCCTACCTGAGACCTCCCCCCAGCACATATCCCCCTGGAACCTTGACCTGGCATCCTAAGTCCCCCACTGGTAGACCCCCTGACTTGTGCTCTTCAGGTTGGGGCCTCCCTCACCTACCTTGGGGCTCCATCTATTTAGTCTGGTGGGTGGGTTCGGATGCAGATCGAGTGATATCAGGATTGGGAGAAGGTGGGGTCCAGCAGTGGGCGTGTGCTAGGTGCTCCATCGTCTCCTCAGGTGCCGGGGTGTTTCCTTGTTTACATGTGCATGAGCATGATCCCTGCAGGTGCAGACGTGCAATGATGTCCAGCGCAAGCTGAGCACGCTGCCACACCCTTCTTGCGAACATCCGCTGACACCTCCACCCCTTGCATGTGCAATCCCCAGCTGTTGCACCACCAGTCTTCACTGTGATTCACTGCTGCCAGGAGTCATCAACCCACCCTCCCCAGAAGAGGAGATCTGTCCTCCAAACTCTCAATCCTCTCCTCCTCGATCGACCCCCGGCAACCTGAGCTCATTTCCGAGCCTGGGTCGCTGGCATGGTGTGATGTGTGGTGTCCAGTGCCTCAACCTTCAGCGCCACTGGGCTGGCCTGCCATGGCCTTGTTAACCCTACTCATTGTGGTCATTTCATTAAGGGTTGCTGAGAGAACCCCAATCAACAAGACACAAACCTCTCCACCCAGAGGCAGCCTGACCTCAACAGACACGGTCATTAACAAGCGGAAACTGTCACTCCATAGCATGCCCAGCAACCCCCCTATGGGCTACCCCCTTATTCCCCTGCAGATTCCTTAATCTCTGTAGGTTTGACATGGGTCCCAATGCCCCCCCCTTACATATCTTTGATAATTATTTCAGCTTCCTACATGGATGCAACTCCCTCATAGGTGGCCCAAAAAGGTACTTGGTCTCCAGCACTCTCCCCCTCAACCCTAAAAAATTATGCCACATCACAAGGAGGTGCCATCAATCTCTCCTGCTCCTCCTACTCCTCTCCAGTTCTGTTCATCACAACCGTGGCCCCCTTCCCATAAGCACTACTTCCCCTACTCATCCCTAAAAGGATAACTGCACTGTCAGAATCACTCATTTGAACATCCAGAGCCTTCTCAGAAGAAGATTCAGCTTTGAATCTCGGGTTCGATGTTATGGCCCTTACTGAAGCCTGGCTTATCAACAAAATTCCCTCCAGTGAAATTAGCATCAAGGCTTCTCTGTAATTAGAAGGGATGGAATTGACAAATGGGGGCGGGAGGGTGAGGCTGCCCATTCTATATTTCAGGACACCTCACGTTCTGTGAACCAGACTCTCAGCTTGTCACTCCTACTCTTGAGTCACTCTCTATTAACCTCATCATAGGGTGTCTAAAGGTATCACTCTAAGTGTGGTCTATCTTCATCCAAGCACCCCAAGCAAAGAACTGGAAGCACTTCTTGACCTTAAAAACTCCTTCCCCAGCTGTCGTGAGTGGATCTTACTTGGAGATTTCAACATGACTTGGCAGTCAAGCCAAGCCGATAATGCCAGAGAAGCCTTGGCCGGCCTTGGAATGCATCAGATCATCAGGGACACCACCAGAATGAACTTCAAAACAGGCTATGAATCCATTCTGGATTGGATCATGGTCACTAACCCAATTCAAGTAGTTGATGCTGGAGTTCTTGTAGACTTCTTTAGAAACCACTGGGCCATTTACTGTAACTGGTCTGCCAAAGGCCTAAAGAGGGAGCCCAGGTATACAGAAACATAGACTTTGTGGGCAGATAAGGACCACTTGGCTCACCCAATCTGCCCATTTCCCTACCTATTGGATAAGCTGCAGATCCTAGTTAACCAACAGCTTACTTTCTCCTACCCCCCACTATCATTGCCTTATGTTTGTCCCATGCATTCTTGAACTCCCCCACTGTTTTTGATCCCACAACCTCCTCAGGAAGGCCATTCCATGCATCCACTATCCTCTCCATGAAAAAATACTTCCCTACATTGCCGCTGAGCCAGCCCCCTTCTATCTTCGAGTTGTACCCCCTTGTTCTTGCACATCTCTTTTTCTGAAAGATGCTACCCTCTTGGACTTTGTTGATTCCGTTGAGATACTTGAAAGTTTCTATCATGTCTCCCCTCTCCCTCCTTTCCTCAAGGGTATACATATTAAGCTTCTTTAGTCTCTCTTCGTATGGTTTCTGGTGCAGACCCTGCACCATTTTAGTTGCCCTCCTCTGGACTGCCTCCATTCTATCTATTTCCTTGTGGAGATGGGGTCTCCAGAGCTGCACACAGTACTCCAGATTGGGACTCACCTACTGTAGGTGCAGAAGGATGACAACTTCCTGTTTTCTACTGGTGATGTCTTTCCCTATGTATCCCAATATCCCCCCAGCCCTTCTTACAGCCTTCTCACATTGCCTGCCTACCTTTAGGATATCTGATATAACTTCCCCAGGTCCCTTTCCATTTTTACCAATATACGAACATACGAAATTGCCAGCAGAAACAGGCTTCATGGTCTATTGAGTCTGCTTGAGTGTGCAGCTAGCTCCTCATCTCACAGCTTCCTCTCCGGCCCCCCTTCCAAGTATCCCTTACCCTTACCCTGTCCCAACCCCTCTTGAAACTGCCCACCGTCTTACAGGACACCATCTCATCTGTTAAGGTGTTCCATTTGTCCACCACTCTTTCCGTGAAAAAATGTCTCCTCAACTCCCTCTTGAATCTCCCCCCCTTCCAATCTCAGTCCATGCCCTCTCGTTTTCCTCCCCCTTCTCATCTGAAAAATCTCTTCTGTGTTGGTCTTGTTTACCCCCTTCAGATACTTAAAGGTCTCGATCATATCCCCCTTATCCTGCCTCTCCTCCAGTGAATACATATTCAGCTCTCCCAGCCTGTCCTTGTAGGGCTTGCTTTCCAATCCCTGGATCATCTTTGTGGCTCTTCACTACACCCCTTCCAACAATTTGACGTCTTTCTTCAGGAATGGGCACCAGTACTGCATGCAGTACTCCAGGTGGGGCCTGACCAATGAACTATACAGGGGCAGGATAATCTCCCTCCTTCTGGAGGAGTTCCTTCTCACAATAGACCCCAGCATTTTGTTGGCTTTTGCTGCCACCTTCCTGCACGGAGCAGAGTTGTTCATGCTCCACGTAATGATCACTCCTAGGTCCTTCTTCTCTGTGGAGCTCCCCAACTGTACTCCATTCAAGTGATAATCCCTCCCCTGTTTCCTGGCTCCAAAGTGCAGAGCCTTGCACTGCTTGGCGTTGAACCCCAACTGCCATGTTTCTGCCTACTCCTGCAGCTCAGTCAGGTCCTCCTGCAACCCCTTCCACCCCTTCGCATCATCAACCACAGCTCCCATCTTGGTATCATCTGTGAACAGACTGATCTTGCTCCGGATCCCGTGTGAGACATCTGCAATAAAAATCCCAAACAGCACCCGTCACAGTACCGATCCCTGTGGTACTCCGCTCATCACAGCTCTCGCTGACGAGAGGTCCCCCACCACCACCACCCTTTGCAGCCTTCCCTTTAGCCAGTTTGTGATCCATGTCACCATTTTTGGTCCCTACCCCACATATTCTAGTTTCTCCCCCAACTTTCCATGCGGCACCAAATCAAAGGCCTCGCTGAAGTCCAAGTACAGGACATCCACTGCATGGCCCTTATCCAGTTCCCACGTCACCCAGTTGTAGTACTGTACAAGGTTTGTCTGGCAGGATCTGCCCACTATAAATCCGTGCTGTTGACTATCCTGGAGATTGTTTTCCTCTAAGAAGCTCACTAGCCTCTCTTTTAGTATGGTGTCCATGAGCTTTCCCATGATTGATGGTGACGCTCACTGGCCTATAGTTTCCTGGTTCATCCTTTGGGACACTTTTGTGGATGAGCACCACATGGGCAATTTTCTAGTCCTGAGGTACACATCCCGTGTCCAGGGAGGTATTGAACAGGTCAGCCAGTGGCCCCACCAGGACCTTTGCCAACTCTCTTAGTATCCTAGGGTGAATGCCATCAGGTCCAGGTGCTTTGTCCACCCTTAATGCCCTCAACCCATCTAGTACCCTGCTTTCTATAATCCCTACATCTGTTGTCCCCTCCTCCTATACCCACCCACCCCCTTGCCTGGGGTATCTGCCCCTCTTCTCCTTTGTGAATACAGAGCAGAAGTATTCATTCAGTGCCTCTGCCTGCTTCGCCCCTTTCTCCACCCACCCCCTCTACATCTTAATCCTCACCAGCTGATCCTTGCACTTTCTTCTCTCTCTGATGTAGTGGAAGAAGTCTTTTTCTCCACTTTTGATTCCCTGAACCAGTCTCAGCTCTCTGGATGCCTTGGCCACCCTCATCAGTTTGGTAACCTCCCTGACCTTCCCCATGTACATATCTTTATCTTCACCCCTCCCTGATTTCCTGTACTTTTGAAACACTGCCCTCTTGGCCCTCACCCCTTCCATAACCTCCTGTGTCAGCTAACTGGGCTTCTTTACCCTTCCCTTCTTGCTTTTCTTCCTAGTGCAGGACTTTATTGCCTCCGCCAGCCCTTCCTTTATGATGTCCCATTTCTGGTCCACATCCATGTGTGGCTGCATTCCTGCCAGGTGCCTGCCCAAAATTTCTCCCATCTTTTTAAAGTCCGCCCCTCTAAACTCAATCACCCTTTTACTCATGCCCCCTGTTTCCCTCCCCATGTTGAGCATGAACCACACCGATTAGTGGTCACTCCCAGCCAGTGGTTCCTCCACTTCCAGATTACTTACAGCTTCCTCATTAGCCAGTACAAGGTCCAAAATCCTTTCTAACCGAGTTGGCCCCTGGACCACCTGTGTCAGAAAGCTGTCTTGAAATGCTTCTAGCAGGACCCACTCACTTGTACTCGTGGTGGATGGGGTGTCCCACTCTACCCCTGGTAGGCTGAAGTCCCCCACCACTACTGTGCTCCCCTTCCTGCAGACCCTCGTAATTTGTTCAGCTAATTCCCTGTCCAGGTCAGTCCCCTGAGCTGGTGGCCTGTACACCACACCCAACTTCAGTGTCCTACTCTTTGCATCTTGAAACTGTATCCATAGTGCTTCTGTCCTCCCTTCCTCATGCACTTTATCCCCTCCCTTACATAGATCACCACTCTCCCCCCCATTCCCTTAGCCCTTTCTTTTCTGAATAACCTGAACCCTGGGATCATCATATCCCAGTCCTGGTACTGGGTGGCCCACATTTCTGTAATGGCCACATTGTCCACCCCCTCCACCACCAAGACAGCCTGTAATGCTGCTATTCTATTCCTTAGGCTTCTCGCATTCAGTGAGACCACCCTCCATCCTATCTCCTCCCTTTCCCTACCCCTATTCCCCCCATCCCTCCCTTTGCTGCTTCCCCACTGCCTTTACTCATAACTGGGAGAGTGAGCTCACTAGGCTTCCCTTTCTGGACCCTTTTCCTATCAGCGTTCCCCTCGCCACCCCTTCCTCTTAGTTTAAATTCACCTTTATTGATATATACCCCTCTGTTCCCGGTTTTAGTACTCCCTTCTCTTCCCTGCTCAAATGTAACCTGTCCCCTGCATATAGGTCACTGTTGCCCCAGGTCCTAACCCAGTCTGACACTAATCCATACTCCGTGGTATGGCACCAATTCCTCAGCCACTCATTGAACTCCTCTATCCTTTTTTTTCTACCTGTACTCACACATGGTACTGAGAGTACCTCAGAGAATGCCACCGACCCCCATCTCCTCACACTGCCTACCCAACTACTCGAACCTCCCCTTAACACTTCTACTGTCTCCCCTGCCAAGTCATTTGTACCCACGTGCATCGCTATGTGAGGTTTCTCCCTTCCCTTCCATGCGCACTTGAGAAGTGCCTGCCCCACCCTGCCCCTAGTCAACTCTGGAATAGCCTCAACCCAGATACAACTGTGTCTTTCTCCCCCTCCACCCCACCTGATCCTTTTCTGTATAGAGTCCCCTGGCACTGTCTAGTACCCCCATCTTCTTGTCCTGTACCCCCTCCTCCTGTTTTCACTGTCCACATTTCCAGAGTCCACACTGCCCTGCTCTTTATTACCTCTATCTGCACCATTTGTGATTCCTACATTTTCCCCGCATTTCCACCTCTCCCTCCGCCTCTACACTGCTCTTCTACTCCCCCCTTCTTCCTTTTCCAGCCTGACTCCTAACTCCTGGGCCTTCACTACCCTTCTCCTCCCCCCCTTCCTTCTCAATCTCTGACACCTCCACTGCCACCTCCAATGCCAACACTGCAGACCTATTACTAGCTATCCCCACAGTGATGCCCATCTCCTCCTTCCTCCTGACATGAACCTTCCCTACATTTACTGCCCCTCTTCTCTTCGGTTCTGTTCTCTTCTCTCCTCAACCCCACCCCCCTCCCTACAACCTCATGGGACTTAGCCCTGCTGTTCCTCCTCTGTTTCTCCCAGCTATTCCTCTCCGGGGTCTTTCCTGACCCAGCTCCCCCTTCCTCACCCTCTCCAGCTCCCTCCAGAGCCACTGTACATCCTCTTCCAGTCTCCTCAGCCTATAAAAAAATGGGCAACCTCCCAGTTTCCATAGAATATTCATCCAAACAGCTGCCCCACAACCACTGCACCCCACTATCCTCTCTGTGCCTGCCCCCTCACTCCATGCTGTCCACCATTCCATCCACTATTCCGATGTCTCCCACCACCCTTATTCATGCTCCTCCATCCCCCAGTGTAACCCCCCCATAATGTTCCATTTTCCTTCCCTCCATTATTCACATTTAACTTACATATAACCTCAATTCCTTATCACATCACCTGTATAGCAATAGCTGGATACCATATGTGACCCTATTAGCTTGCTGCTGAGTCCTTCTTTACCCCATTCTCCCTAGCTTGCTAGCTCAGAAACTCTAGTTAACACATTTATACATGACCTTGCTAGTTTGAACTTTAGACTTTCAACTTTAAAATATGCAGTTACCCTTCCTTAACCCAAGCTTGTCAGTTTGACTTTCAAACGTGCAACTTTAAAACATTTAAACTTTAAAATCCAACTAGTAAAAGCCTGAGTGTCTGAACTTTTACCACCTAACTGTTAGCTTTAAGAGTTAGTTCATATGGGCAGTTTGCAGCACCCCAATCTCCTCCCTCACAGCCTCTAAGCCCAACCCCCAGTGGCTCTCCAGTATTTAAGAAAGGCTGGTGGAGAGGGTGAGTGGGACGGCTTTTCCAGCCAACAACAGTCCTCCAGTTAAAGAAAGATTTCAGCTACTCCCAAACCTACAGCAAACTCACAAAAAATCAGTTACAGAGTTAAAATAACCCTCCCAACTCTCACCACAACCAGCAGCATGAGCAGACACACTGGATCTGTGAACACTTAAGTTCAGATTCAAAGTGAATTCCAAACAAACTTGATTGGATAATCTGTCTCTGGGCAAAGAAACCACTCCCCTAGCCAACCAGCAACAGTCCTCCAGGAAATCAGTTACAGAGTTAAAGAGAGATTTATGCTACTCCCAAGCCAACAGCAGCTCACAAAAGAAATCAATTATAGAGTTAGAGAAATATTTAAGCAACAGTCCTCCAGTTAAAGAAAGATTTGAGCTACTCCCATCCCAAACCAACAGCAAACTGACAAAAAAGTCAGTTACAGAGTTAAAATCACCCTCCTACCTCTCCCACAACCAGCAGAATTTTTGTTGTTGTTAGTACATTCCCCGCATTGTGTATTCTTCCCTTGGGTTTTTGTTTCCCAGGTGCATTACTTTGCACTTCTTTGCATTGAATCTAAGCTGCCATACTTTTGACCATTCCTCCAACCTTGCTAAGTCCCTTCTCATCCTTTCCACACCTCTCCCCTTGTGTATCAACCCTATTGCAGTTTGTGTCATCTGCTAAAAGGGCATACTTTTCCTTCCAGTCCCTCCACAATGTCACTCAGAAAGACATTAAAGAGGACCGGTCCCAGTACTGAACCATGCGATACCCCACTAGTAACCCCTCTTCCTTTGGAGTTAACTTTGTTTACTATTACCTTCTGGGTCCTGTTGTCCAGCCAGTTTTTTACCCAGGCTACCACCCTGGGACCCACTCCCAAGCTGGCTAACTTGTTTATTAATCTTTTATGTAGGACTGTGTCAAATGCCTTGCGAAAGTCTAGGTAGACTATATCCACAGCCCTTCCCTGGGCTACTACTTTGGTCACACAGTCAAAGAAATCTATTAGATTAATTTGACATGACTTTCCTGCTGTGAATCCATGCTGCCTTGGGTCTTGTGTCCCCCTGGCCTCTAGGTACTCAACAATTCTTTCTTTCAGAAGTGATTCCATCATTTTCCCTACCACTGTTGTCAAACTGGCAGGTCTGTAGTTTCCTGCCTCTGCCTTGTTCCCTCTTGTGTGAGGGGAATCACATCTGCCTTCATCCAGTCCTTAGGTACCACACCATCCTCCCATGATTTGTTAAAAAGGGTAGTCAGTGGTGTCACTAGTTCTTCCCTTAGTTCTTTTAGAATTTTGGGGTGAATCCCGTCAGGCCCCATTAGCTTGTCCACCTTGAGTTTTAGGAGTTCTTTCAGGACCCTTTCTTGAGTGAGTGGACTGGTATCTACCCCCCATCCAGACCACTTCTGTGGTTTGGTTTAGGTATGGCACTCTCCTCTTCTTTTGTGAATACTGAACAAAAGTACTAATTCAGCATCTCGGCCTTTTCACTGTCACTCTCTGCCCACCTCCTCCCTTTTATAAGCCTCACATAATTCCCTTGGTATTTCTTCATTCCCCTATATGCAGTGTCAGTGGCTCAGTAGGTAGCACACTCGCCTCTGAGGCCAGGAGATCAGAAGGCTGTGGGTTCAGTTCCCACATCTGGCATTTAGGTTAATATCCCAGTACTGACACTGTAGTGCAGCATGAGAGGGGTGCTGCACTTCTGAGGTGCCGCCTTCGGATGAGACATTAAACCGAGGTCCCATCTGCCTGGACTGGTGGTAGTTCAGATGGATGTTAAAGATACCATGGCACTTATCGAAAAGAGTAGGGAATTTCTCCGGTGTCCTGGCCAAATTTCCCTCATTCACTAAAAATACCACCAATAGCTTAATCTGGTTTAAGGTCAGTTGGCATTCATCTATATCCCCCTCCCCCAGGCCATGCCTGAAAATAGGCAAGATTTGTCTAGTGTACTTACCCAGTCAACAAAAACTAAAATAAAATAAAAAAATTAAAATAATGTAAATATAAAAGGTTTTAGCCCCCTTCTTAACTGAGTTTGTTATCTTTTCCTTGGTTTAGGCCTTTGCTATTCTGACTGCCTTCTCCGCTTCCTTCTGCTTTAACTGATACAGTTCTCTGTCCTGCTCCTTCTGTGATTCCTTATACTTCCTGAATGCTTTTTCTCCCTAGTCTTCTCCACCACCTCTTTTGATTACAGACAACTTAAAAAACTTAACATCTATGACTTCTTGAAAGCCATTCTGGTCGCAGACTGGTCCTTTACCAGCCACATCGTAGACATCGACATATGCAAGGGTAAGGTAAAAGTTTTTTTTTATACAGGTAGAGCTGTTTTACATTATTGGGTCATAGACCCATTTTATTTTATTTTATTTTATTTAAACAGCAGTTTGGAAAACCTTTGAGCCATAGGCTCATTTACAAAGGTACCTTGTCACAGTAAGACAAACCAAAATACACAGTATAGCAGTACAACACATAGGTATAACAGTAAATTAAGACATAGATACAAACAAGCTGGTACAGGTAGGATGGATGCAAACAATACCAGAGTTATGTTGTCATAGCAGCTTAGTAATAAGCTTTGTCATAAGTATTGGTCGGCTTTGACTAGCGGCAGTTACAGCATCGGGTGTTAATAAGGTGGTTACGTAGGAAGTTTTGAAGCGATATAGTTGGAGCTTTGGAGATGGAGGGGGGCAGTGTGTTGAACCAGGAGGGGGCCCTAAAGCTGAAGGCTCTTTGGCCGTGAGAGGTCCTAGCTCTAGGGATAACAAGAGAGGTTTTCCCAGAGGTCCGAGTATGAACTAGTGGGACAGAGCGGCGTATGGTGGTGTTCAATCCTGGTGGGGAAAGCCCAAGGAGGGTCTTTTTTGTAAGGGTACAGGTAAGATATTTGAGGTGCTCGTTGAGATCAAGTACCAGTGCTTTAGCATACAGTAGACAGGTGTGTGTCATCCTAGGTGCTCCAGTAATTAACCTGCAGGCCTTATTCAGAGTAGTGTGAATTTTATGGAGTGCGGTCTGATCAGCAGCACCATACACCGGCAGTCCAATAGTCCACTAGGGATAGGATAGAGGAGGTGACTGCGAGTCGAAGAACCTCCGGGGGGAGGCAGTGTTTATACCGATGTAAGATGCCCAATCGGATATTAGTGGCAGTGGCTGGGGCAGCGATGTGTCCATGGAAGGAGAGGAGGGTCAAATGGATCCCTAGGTATTTATAGGAGCAAACTTGTTCAAGTGGGAATGAGGACCCAGAGTGAATGAGGAGTTTGAAGTTGCAGGACTTGTTTTGGGATGAGAGAAGAACATAGTTTTTGTTTTTTAAGATTTATCACCAATCTATGTTCCTTGAACCAGCCCTTGGCTTCAGTGAAGGACTTCTGCAGTGAGTCCTGGAGGGCAATAGGGTTACGACTTGAGGCAAAGATGACTGCATCATCAGCGTGCAATAAAGATGTTCCCCGAGCAAGAGTGTGGAAGGGTGTTAAGGTAAAGGGAGAATAGTAAGGGCCAGAATGGAGCCCTGGGGAACCCCAGAAAAGATGGGACAGATGTCTGAGCAGGTCCCATTAATTTTTACACACTGTGAGCGGTCAGACAGATAACTGGTGCACCAGGAGATAGGCCCAGCAGCAAAACCAGCGAGACTAAGGGCATCAAGAAGGAGGGGATGGGAGACAGTGTCGAAAGCTTTCGAGAGGTCAATGAAGACAGCACCAGCCAGAGAACCAGTGTCTAAGGAGGAGTGGAGAAAGTTGAAGAACTCTAGAAGGGCTGTGTTGGTACTGTGGCCCGCTCAGAAGCCATGCTGCTCAGGACAAAGGACATTGTAGGTGGAGAGGTAGTCAGAGATTTGAGAGGCCACCACTTTTTCCAAGGCCTTGGAGAGGAGGAGAGAATGGAGATCAGTCGATAGTTTCCAGCCACAGTCCTATCACCACCTTTAAAGATAGGGATGACAGTGGCGACTTTCCAGGCAGTTGGAACCTTCCCCAGGCAAAGAGAGTGGTTGATGAGGCATGTGATCAGGGTAAGGACTGTGTCTAAGACCAGCCGTGGGATACGGATCAGGGGTGTGCACCCGTACTTGTACTCTTGAGAGCAGTGACAGGTGCTTGGCTAAGTTCTTGGGCAGAAACACGTGGAGGGAAAATAAGGGCAAGAAAGATTTACGCAGGTGCTGGGGAGGAGGGTCAAAAAATTTGTAGGAGGATAGGGCTAAGGTCAGTGAATGAGGTGTTGAGGTGGTTGGCTATGAGGGCTGGGTCTGAGGAGATCACACCATTAATGTTGATCTGGTAGGTGGGGGAGTATGCACTCCATTTAACTGTTTAATGTTGTCCCAGAAGGTTCTGGGATTCC
This sequence comes from Neoceratodus forsteri, assembly GCA_016271365.2. Lineage (NCBI taxonomy): Eukaryota > Metazoa > Chordata > Ceratodontiformes > Ceratodontidae > Neoceratodus > Neoceratodus forsteri. The sequence continues at coordinate 806,152,350 of CM057451.1, read as the reverse complement.
CCACTGAGACAGTGAGTGAGGACCGACAGTGCTCAGACTTGGCCTTTCTGATGGCCGTGCACTTGTTTCAGGCGGCAGCATATAACCGCCTGTCATTGGGCGGCCAGTCTCAATGTACCGGTACCACAAGTTGTCCTATGTTTGAGCTGGTGGATCAAAGCTGGGTAACCAGGGGCATTCTTCCTTTTAGAACGGCGGGTCAACACTGGGGCAAAGATATCACAGGCATTATTAAAAGTTTGGGTAAAGAAGGAGAGAGCTGTGTCGATGACAGGAGTTGCCAGTATAGGAGACCAGTCAATTTGGGACAGAAGTTCCTTAAGTTTTATCAGTCCACCAGGTATTAGACAGCGCCGGCATGTGGACTGTGCTATGGGTTTGGGGACTGAGGTTGACCAGTGGAATAGAATGGGGGAGTGATTGCTGAGAGAGTCTGGGAGGACTTGTACATTGGGGATCCAATAAGGTCGGTTGGTGAGTACCACATCAAGCAGGGTACTGGAGCCTCTCTTGGGGTTAGTCCTGGTAGGGTGGGTAACTAGTTGCGTTAGGTCTATTGCAGAAAAGGAGTCTTGGGTAGAGGAGGAGGAGGGCTGAGCCAGTTGACATTTAAGTCACCCACCAGAATTTGATCAGCGTAGGAGGTAGAGAGGTAAGGTATTCTGTAAGAGGCAATGGCCTGCATTTGGTCCCTGGGGCAGGTGTGCAGCAGTCAGATAAAGGGGTCCCTTTAAAGGGTCAAGGGTTAGTTTCAGCGTGGCGCCTGGGCCCCTAGGTCAAGGATGAGGCGGGCAGGGCTAATACAGAGAGATTCCTTGACATAAATGGCGCTGCCGCCGCCCGTCTCCCAACACGGTCAGACCGAAAAGGTGAAACCAGGAAGGGAGACTAGGAGTCAGGGAGGATTTCGACAGCCAAGTCTCAACCAGGGTGATAACATCAGGTTAATTGATGTACCAAGCATTGTAGTGAGTCAAACTTTTTAGGAGGCTACAGATATTCATGGAGACCATGCATAGGCCTGTGGTGCGGTTGGGGAGCTCCTGGGAAGCGGGCCAGGGTTTGGATGAATGTTCCCTGACAGGAGTAGTAGCATGACTAACACCCTGGCTGGGAGATGGTGAGAGGTTTTCCCACGATTGACATGGGGGAGGGAGGCTAAGGGAGCAGGGGTGGGCAGGGAGGACAGGAGGGAAAGCAAGAACAAGAAGACACCCAGATGTGCCTGAGTTGAAGAGAAAGCTATGGGGAGGGCAGGGAGGACGGGGACACACAGAGGTCCCAAGGGGCAGGAGAAGAGGTTCAGGAGCAAGGGGAGGGACCTGTTACATTCAGGTTGAAAAATTAGCAAATAAACAAACAGTTTAAATAAATAGTTTAGTGTTACATCATACATTAAGAACATACATTCAACAGCTAATAAGTTAATCCACATTTTAACATATGATTGACAACACAATACACAATTAAGTTCAAGGCTTTAACTTATAACTATATTCCTAGAAATTTAGGGAGACCCTCTACAAACATTCTTCTACATGCTAACATAACATATGGTTGACAACACAATACACATTTAAGTTCAAGACTTTAACTTATAACTATATTCCTAGAACTTTAGGGAGAACCTCTACAAATATTCTTCTATAGGCTAACATAACCATCCAAGAATAAATATATTATCCATTGCATATGCATTCCATTTTAAGTCATAACCAATCAATCTCATAAAGTGTTTAGTTTTTGAGATTTGCTTCTTTTCTGCATCAATAGGGGCCCAAAGTTTAATAACCTTCATTCCAAAGGTCATGTCACCATATTTATTGTGTATTTTAGACATAATATATTTATTTCCCCCCTTGCCTCTTAGGTTATAATTATGAATGTGCATTGAATATGGAATTTTATCAACAAGATACTTTGGACTTTGATTGTGTACCACCCCTTGAATTTGTTTCAACCATTTTTGGTTCATTTTTGCTCTAAGTGGACCCATTTTAATGTCACGAACATTTCACAATGGTGAGTATGGTAATCATAGTTTAATATGAATCTAGCCAGGTTGTTATAAAGAACTTGAATGGCTCTTAAGTTTGACTTGCTAGCCATACCATAAATGTGAATTCCATATTCAATGCATGGGATGATCAACTGATTTATTATATCTTTTCTCATTTTCTGATTTAGACAATATTTTGATCTCCGGAAGGCCCCTAATTTGTTATTTGTGTTACAAACAAGATTGTTTATGTGGGAATCACATTTCAAATGTTGGTTCACAATAACCCCCAAATACCTATATGATGCAACTTGATTTAGTGATTCATTTTTAACTGTTTTGATTATAATCTTAGGAAAGGTATTTGTGGTTTTCCCATTACTCTGGAAAACCATAGTATTGTTTTTTTTTACTATTTAAAACCAATCCTGACTGATATAACCATGTTTCCATTCTGCTAAAGTCCTTTTGAAGACATTTCTCCATTTCCTGTAGGAAATGACCATAAGGCAGTAGTACTGTATCATCTGCATACATTCTCAAAACTGTAGTCTCTGATACTTTCAGGAGCTCGTTCACGTACATTATAAATAATAAGGGGCCCAAAATCGAGCCTTGGGGGACTCCTCTTCTTACAGGGACTGGCTTTGATGAAGTTTCACCAATATGTACTTGTTGGACTCTTTACGTCAGGTATGATTTAAACCAAGGAAGTGTTTTGTAATCTATACCTAAACCCATCATTCTTTCAAACAGTATTCTATGGACTATAGTATCAAATGCCTTAGAGAGATCCACAAGCACTGCACCCACTGACCTGTCCCCACTTAAATGGGAGGCAATGTCATCTATTAGACCGGTGAGCGCGGTGTCCGTGGAATGTCCTTTACGAAATCCTGCTTGGTAATAAGACAGGAGAGAATTTTCTTCTAAATAACTGCTCAGCTGTCTCTGGACCAATCTCTCCAAGACCTTCGATAGACCAGACAACAATGAGATCGGCCTGTAATTTGTTGGCTCCACAGGGGACATTGCCCTGGAAACCTTCAGCAGGACCTTCCTATCCATCTGCAACTCCTTTCTCCCACACAAAAAACTCAGAGTGAAAGGCCACACTAACAAATGGGTCTCATCTGACTTACTAAAGCTAATGCAGAAAAGAGACAAAACCCGGACCAAATATAGGAAGCCTAAACTACCTAACCTCTTACAAGAATGCAAAGCCCTATGTAATAAGTACAATTCTGCAGTCAGAGCTGCCAAAACAAACTTCCTCAGGGACAAACAACCTGGTGCTAGGGGCAACTAAAAACTCACTTGGAGAATTTTCAATAATTTGCTCGGCAGAATCCACACAGAAGAACAAATCTCCTTCAATAATGGGGGAAGCTTCATAAGTGAATCAAGTGAGATTACCAATCTCTTCAACTCTTGTTTCAGTGACCTCGACATTTACAAATCCAATAACATACAATTTATTGACACTAGCCTGCCCTCATCTCCTGAACCCACTCTCTGCCCTGAGAACCCCCACTTCCTCCCCAAATTCTACTTAAAAATATCTCTCACCAGCTGAGGTAATGACTACCATATCCTGAAGCTGAGCCAGGTACCCATCACCCCTCACTTAACTAACATTTTCAACCACTCATTCTGCACTGGAGTATTCTCCAGTAAATGGAAAAGTGCCATCATAAAACTGCTCTACAAATCTGGCTCCAAAAATGATGTATGCAACTACAGTCCCATTTCCCTCCTCTTGCCCCTATCCAAAATTATCAAAAAAATCAACCTGGATCAGATCATGAATTTCCTAGAAACATACAATCTTCTCATGAACTCACAGCATGGATTCTGAGCCAGTCACAACACTGAGATTGCCCTTGTGAGGCTTACTAACTTCATTGAAAAGGCCAGTTATGAAGGATTCTACACCAGCTCAGTGTCTGTAGACCTAACAAATGCCTTCGATCTTGTTGATCATAATGTTCTTCTCCACAAGCTATCCGGCCTAAACTTCTCTGATGAAGTGATAAAATGGTTGAAAATTACCTTAGCAATCAGTCAAACAGAGTTACAATAGGAGGTCAATACTCTGATGTTAAGCTCATCAAATATGGAGTTCCCCGGGGTTCCATCCTCAGACTTTTCTTGTTCTCTCTTGTAGTCAACCCCAACCCCGAGATCTGCACATCCACTGAACTTATCCTCTATGCAGATGACGCAGCCCTTTTCTGCAAAGATAAGAACCCCTTCACCCTTCAATACAAGCTACAACACAACTTCAGCGAACTGCACTCCTGGTTCTTCTCCCGGGGTTTGATTCTCAACTCCAAGAAAACTAAAATTATGGTATTCTCAGGTTCCAGGAAGGCCTTCAATTTTGACTTTACTCTTAAAGATAATGACAGCAATCCAATAGAGAGAGTGTCACCACTTTCAAATACCTGGGGATCCACCTAGGCTGTCACTTAAACTATGAACTGCACACTTGTCAACTATTTAAAATATCACCAAAGACTTGGCATCCTGCATCGGCTAAAACAATTCCTTACACCAGAAACTCGGGCCCTACTTGTCAGCAGCGTCCTGCTGCCTTTAGTAGACTACAGCTCCCTCCTATACTCAACCTCCATCTCCCAGAAAAATCTTGGTAGATTAAAGACCACTTATCACAGCATCATCTGATTCATAACACACCTTCCAATCAGGACACACCTCTGCAATCTATACAAGGCCGTAAACTGGCTCACTCTGGAGGATTCTCACTTTCTTCTTTAAAATCCAGCTGGGTTTTCTGCCTAGCAGCAGTTTCTCCCTCTTCCATAAGTCTGTACACTCCAGGACCACCATGCTCTCCTGTACCCACATCTTCACGATTCTTCCATGTCACACCACCCAGGGCAACACTCCCTCTCCTATAAAGCTGCAAAACTATTCAACAATTTTTATTTTATTTATTTAACAGTTTGTGACCAGGAAAGGCAACACCGAGCTGAGGCTCATTTCCAGGGACGACCAGGGAGGAGGGTGGAGGGATTTCATGTACGGGTTACAGGATTAAAATATGCAATCAGAAAATAAATCTCAGGACAATTGCATTGGATTACATCAAAGGGTAAGTACAATGCCCTGGAAGTGTAGGGTTGCAGAAACAAAACAGGATAAATATACACTCAGAAGTAAAGTCAGGGCAAATTGCAATTGCAATTATAACATCTGGTGAGGACAACACTTACGAATGTAGGGTTGCATTTACAATCTGTTTTATACAGCAGAAGTAATATCAGGACAGTATACAAATTACAAGATCCATACTTGGTAAACAAAATTGAGTGCCAAAAGAAGAGGGGTAAGTGGATAAGGTGGCAAGGTAGCAAGGTAGCAGCAGGAGGGAAACATGTTGTATAGAAATGGGGTTGGTAGACTAGATGGGAGGAGGCAGGGAGGAGGAGGGCAGCAACAGTGGGAGCTTGGAAGGAGATCAAGATTGGACTTTAAGGAGGCGAGTGAGGGGGAGTAGTGAGTGGCTAGGAGTAGCTGGTTCCAGAGATGAGGAAGGTGATAGGACAAAGCAGACAACCCCGCCCTGGAGTGAGGGTGGTGGAGGAGGGAGAAAGAGCGAGAGTCCCTGGAGTGGAGGAAGTATGTGGAGGGTGGGGCAGGTGATAAGCGGGAGAAGAGGTAAGGGGGAAGAGTCCAGTACCGGTACCTGTCATTGAGGGACAGACTTTGGAGCATCCGTCTGTGGGACAGAAGGTTGATGGAGATGAAGGAGAGAGTGGTAAGTTAGGAGAGGGGAGGAGGTAGCAAAGTGAAAGAAAGAGTTTAGGAGTGTGTCAAGCCTAGACAGGGAGGATGCAGGGACAGAGGCATAGACAACATTGGAGTAGTCAAACATGGGTAGAATAATTTTGGTGACCAGGTCATGGCATGTGGTTAAAGGGAGACAGTCTCTGTTCCAGAAAAGTATGCCAAGCTTAGGTCAGAGTTTAGTGCATAGGGCATCTATGTGACATGAAATATCTAGATGGCTGTCTACCGCAAGGGAGGAGCCATCCAGTGTGGTGAACAAAGGGGAGAACTCGAGCCTAGCTAGCCTTTATCTGGAGCTGAATAGCATAGACATGGTTTTCTTTGTGTTGAGTTTTAGTTGGCTATGCTGAAACCAAAGCTGAACTTTGAGTCTTGCTGTAGGGGTGAGAGTACGTCAAATGGGGGGGCAGAAGAATAAATCACAGTGTCATCTGCGTACATCTGTATGTGGGAGGAGGTACCCACAGAGGGAAGATAATTTATGAATATAGAAAACACAATGGGCCCAAGTATGGAGCCCTGGGGAACACCGGCTAGGATGGAGGGGGAGATGGCATTTCCAAATTGGACTGATTGCTGTCTGTTGAGTAACTAGGAACTGAACCAGTTTACTGCCGAGTGAGACAGCCCAGTCAAGAATATGTTATGAATCAGAAGGTGGTGGGAGATGGAATCAAAAGCCTTGGCCAGGTCTATAAAGATGGCAGAGGTGACATGGTCTAGATCCATTGTGGATTGGATATGGTCCTTGACTCGAATCAGAGAGGTGACAGTGGAGTGCTGTTTCTTGAAACCTGACTGGTAGGGGGAGAGAGTACCAGAGGCTGTTAGGTGGTCAAGGAGCCTGGAGTAGATATGGGACACTTGCAATTTGGTGATTGAGGGCAGGAGAGAGATGGGCCTTTAGTTGGTGGGCGAGGATGGATCCACACCTTTGTGGAGCAGGATCACTTTCGCAAGTTTCCAGGGCCGAGGGACTGTGCTGGACAAGAGGGAGAGATTTAATAGGTGAGTGAGGGGGAGAGGCTATGGCTGTGGCTGAGATGCATAGTAGTTTAGGATGGAGTCTTTCAGAGCTTGATTTTGCTGGGTTTGAGGCCCTGAGTTCCTGGCAGACTTCGGTGGGCAATATAGGAGGGAAATTAAAGCCACCGTCAAGTGGGGGGGCACATTGAGGAGGAAGAGGGGTTGTTGGGGATTGCGCTGGTAATTAACAATTTGTTGAAGGATTCAGCAATGGAGGATGGGTCAGAGACGATTGAGCCATCAAAGTTGAGTGCGGGGGGGGGGCAGGGTTTGCAGAAGGGTCTATGGAAGTGTGAATAACCTTCTACAAAGTAGTTGGGGAGGAGGTATTTGCCTGAAGTTGAGACTTAAAGTAGTCGGCTTTGGCTAGATGGATTGTCTTGGTGCAGGTGTTTCTGTAGGACTTATACAGCTGGAGGTGTGCAGGGGACTTGGAGGATTTGAAAAGAGCCCAGAATGTATCTCTAGTTCTGCAGAGAGTTAGGAAGTCTGACGTGATCCAGGGATGGTGGATGCACTTGACTCTGGCCTTTCTTAAGGGGGCATGGGTGTTCCATTCCTGAAGTAGGGTGTTAGTGAAACTGTAGAGGTCTGAATCAATATCAGAGGCCATTAGTGAACAACCTACCCCTTCCCTTGGTCCAGTGCCATACACTGGCATAATTTAAAAACAACTTAAAATTCTACCTTCTCAACAAATTACAATGCAGATGCCCCTGACCTATATTCTCAGCTCTGACCTATGCTATCCATTTTCCTTCTCAAACACCTAGCAGCCCGCTCTGTCAAAGGGTCTTTATATGTTAATTTCATTTGTATGGACTCACACTGTACCCTTGTCACTTAAGTATGTGTAGCCCCGGTGCCGTATACCAATGTGCTACCCACCCCCGCCAACTGTCTCTGATACCGAGCAAGGGGCCTGGGTCCTGCTACAGTGACAATTGGGAGTTTGTTCCCAGAAATATTGAAAATAGCTCGGTGCCGCCACCCAGAGTAAAGTGTCAGTGGGCCAGATATCTGTTTAACACAGTCCCCTGGCATACTGTGCCTAACCACCTCCCCAACCAACCACTCTGCACACCCCTTTTTCCATCATATACCATATATTTCAGCAATGAACACATTCAAGGAATTTCACTAACACCACAGATTCCAACAACAAATTCACAGCTTTATTTAGGGAGTAAGGAATACGGGAAGGGATACCTGGGCGTACGGTAGCTGTGAAAGCAAAATGGGTTTGTGAATTGTTATTCGAACTTTCCGAATGGGGCCCACAGGCCAACCCTTCCCCCACTGGTACCAGTGTCCCTGTACTGTCTCTAGGGGTACCCACTTGGTGTAGGCCTGATCGGTGATGAGGGCTGGACAGCTGTTAGGGCCCTGAAATTGCAGAAACTTTGATTTTGGAAACATGCAAATTCCCCCTTTCCCCTCCCAGGAACCAGGTCCTGGGTATTCATGGTTTGATGATTTCAGCACCTGGGAAATAGAGCTCCTTGAGCTAGTGCAGCAATAGGCACAGACTGGCCAGGATCCCTCTGTCTGGATGGAACTTGCTTGAGGATCTTGCAGCTGGTCACCTTGATTGTAGTTCTGGACGCTTGTCACCTTCAGTCGCTTCTGGCCAATTGCAGAGCATTGTGGCAGGACAGCACCAGCCCCAGAAGGCCCAGACCTGGGAGTGGCTCCACAGCCCAGCTCCCATGATGGTTCACAGATTCTCTAGCACCCCAGCAAGCGCTGGTCACTTGAGACAGTGAGTCCCACTTGGAAGGAGTTAGCAAGTTCCCTCCCTGGCTATGAGTGAAGACTCCCAAACAGTGGGGGTCTTCCTGCAGTCCCTGCACTGAGCTCACAGAAAGGAAAAGTTCTTAAGCAGTTTCTCCACTAAAGTCCAGTGCCAATTAGTAGGGGTGCTAGCCTCAGAGTCAATAAGCATAAGTGCAATTCAGCAGGGGACTCAGGAATAACAACCCCCTGCACAGCAGTCCATGCTTTTCCACTTTAACAGTGCCCACCTTTTCTTGGGCTTCAGCTGGGACTCAGCTCTCAGCCCCTTTAACAAGTTCACACAAGACACACACAGCTTCTGCTAGCACCCTGACAATCAGAGATGCTCTGCCCCTTCAGAATTCAAATTTTGCAGTCCCAAACACAAAATGGCTTATCATTCCTGGCTGTGACAATCTGCACAGCCCTTTCAGCAAGTTCAGCTTTTCAGTGCAGGGTTTCTGCAGCATTCAGTCTCTCTCATTAACCACAAACAACTTCTCTGTACCTGGAGAATCACAGTTTAGTCTCTTTATCTCTTTCCCCTTTCCAAACAGTCCTGCAGCAAGTACCTGGGGAACAAGAACCTCAGCACAATCTTTCTTCTTGCTCTCCCCTTTCCAATCTACTTCTGTTGACAAATAGCTCTCCAAATAGGGGCCTAAGGAAGCCCCTGATGCACAATTCCCACTTTCTCAGCACAGTCCTGACTCGTACAGAGTCCAACCACAGACTGAAGACTTCCCAGAAAGTCCACACTGTAGCAATTGAAACCCCAGTGCTCTGATTGGCTGTTGGAGCCTTTCAATAGACAATAACCATAGTGATCAATATTTCCCGACCGTTTATTGGGGCATGATCTAGACTCAATAATTAGTCCCATCCTTTTTCCAGGAGTCCTTTTGTGTCCAGTTTGGGCACCTAGATCACTGATTGGCTACAAATACGGGGTCAAATATCATAAACATGTCAGGTCCCATACAGTTCCATGGAGTCCATTAGAGCTGCATGCAGTCTCTCCCCTTTCTCAGTCTGGTGTAGCCCAATAGAGTCCCTGCTTTAGCCAGACACCCCACCCAATTGTAACCCCAACTGCCTCCTATTAAATGAGCCCACTCTCAGGGCTGTATCTCCAACAGTTTAGCTGTCGCTGCTGCCGTAACTCTGTCCCCCCAGGTAGCAGGCAGCATCCTCATTCATATTTATGGGGCCACTCATTAATATTCATAAGCCCCCGAGCAGCCCCGCTGTGCAAACTCCCCTTGTGCTGCAGGTACGGGCTGCTGCCCAACTCTCTTCTAGTCCCCAGCCCCAAGGACATCAGCAGGGCACTGGGACAACGGGCAAACTCTCTGTTAATTGGACCTCAATGGCATTTGGCACATCAAAGCGCACCCTGCACCCATTTGAGTGCCGGATGAATTTGGTGTACCAGCAGCTTGCAATCAATGGATTACACCCTGCAGGGCAGAAAACAACCTGTTGGCAAGGGAAACAGACATGGAAAGACCAGGAATGGCAGCAAATTGGGGATAAACCAGGGGCAATTACAGGTAAGCCCCTAGAGGGGGTTACACCCCCCCTTGAAATGCTTGGTTCCCATGATAAGTGTAAGGAAAACACCCCGAGGAAAACATCAACGTTAATAACATTTCTAACTACACATCGGTTTTGTATCTAATACGTAATAACCATAAAACAGTCAAACACAGAACATTATATACAGCTTAGGCAGCATCCTCATTCATATTTATGGAGCCACTCATTAATATTCATAAGCCCCCGAGCAGCCCCGCTGTGCAAACTCCCCTTGTGCTGCAGGTACGGGCTGCTGCCCGACTCTCTTCTAGTCCCGTGGTCCCAGTGCCCTGCTGATGTCCTTGGGGATGGGGACTAGAAGAGGTCGGGCAGCAGCCGTACCCGGCAGCAATAAGTGGAAAGCATGGAGACCTGTTGGGCCATACCAGACTGAGAAAGGGAGAGACTGGCACCCAGAATGGGGAGGAACACGGAGCCAGCTGGGTGGAGGGGCCTGTAGAAAGGATGAGGGACATGGAAGGGGAGGAATGGAGGGAAAAGGAGTGGTCAGGTGCTCCTGCTGGGGGATTCTATGATCAGGGGTATCAAATGGGATAGGGAGGGAGAAGCCTGGCCAGTTAGAACAAGATGCTTCCCTGGACTAACGGTGCACAGGGCTAAGCACGAGGTATATCATCTGGCAAAGGATTGTGGGGGTTCCCCAGACATACTGGTCCACCTGGGTACAAATGACATTGAGGGAAATAGCGAGCTAGAGATACAGGCAAGATTCAGGGAGCTCGCCAGGGTCTGTCATGACATAGGATTCACAGTTTCCTTCTCAGAAATCCTGCCAGTGCCAAGGGCTAGTGGGGAACACAAAAGGAAAATTAGGGAGATAAACCAGTGGCTCAGGGAGTGGTGTGAGGCCAGAGGGTATGGGTTGATGGGGGATTGGGATGAGACCTGGGAGGATAAGGAGCTGTATGCTAGAGATAGACTACATCTCAATTTGGAGGGAAGGGGAATCCTGAAGTTGAAAATAGAGGGTTCATTGGTGAAAGTGGGGTTTAAACTTGTGTGAAGGGGATGGGAGAAAAGGCTGTCAAGAGGGTGCCGATAAAGGAGGGACTCTGTCTCCCCCCTGGGGACCAGGAGGATTGCAGGAAAGGCCAACTGGCAAAGTGCAGACCAGGGAAAACAGAATCCCCATGGGAAACACGAGCAGGGGAAATGGAACTATAGGAAAGGGTGGAAGGTGGTCCTGCTAAATGCCAGGAGCTTGGGCAATAAAATGCCTGAGCTCCAGGCGATGTAACAGGGAGCAGTGGATGTGGCAGCGGTCACTGAGACTTGAGCCATTACAAGACACGACTGGACCTGAACCTGGAGGGATACACTATGTTCAGGAAGGACAGGGGGAGGGAAGGGGAGGAGGGGTAGCAATGATAGTCCAAAAACTGCATTGGCATAGGGGAGTAGAGGCGGAGGGAACCGTGGAGGCGTTTGGGTCACCTTGATAACAAGGGGGGCAAGAGAGTAAAATAGGAGTGGTGTATAGACCCCTGCCTGGCGGGAGGAGCTGGAGGACAGTCTGGTGGCAGATGTTGGGAGACACTGCAGACTGGGCAGAGGACAGTGGTGGTGTTGGGGACTTAAACATGCCAGGAACAGACTGGGAGACTATGACATCCTCTATGACCAGGGAACAGAGGTTGTTGGATGTCTTTCAAGACAGTTCCCTAACTCAGCAGGTGAGGGAACAGACCAGGAGGCGGTACTGGATGTGGTCCTAGCAGACAGTGACCAGATTGGGGTCCTGGAGGTAGGGACCCATTGGCGGGGAGTGACCATGCCACGGTCTGGTTCTGCCTGGACCTAGGAGGGGTAGAAGGCTGCACAAAGACAGGTAACCGACTTCAGGGGCGGATTTAAGGAAATGGGAAGGATCCTTAAGGAGCATTTGGATGGGATTGGGTCCAGACATGGACGCTGATAGTAGGTGGGAAATCATCAGGAGAGGCATGGGATGCTACCAGCACCTGTGCAAGAGTAAAACGAAATGCTGGTGGGACCCAAAAACCCTGTTGGTGGACCAGGGAGGTCCAGGAGGTGGTATGGGAAAGAAAAGCAGCCTATAAGCAATTCAAGTGCTCAAGGGTGAAAGGGATCGAGAGGGAGTACGAGCTGATGGCTAGAAGGACCACTAGAGTGGTGAGGGCGGCTAAGGCCCCCCACAGCTAGTAGTGGAACCAGTGAACCAGAGGAGTGGCTATCTCTGCAAAGCAGTGTACAAAAGATGGAGATTAGTGTCCAAAAGGTGGATAAGCAGAAAAGGGCAAAATTCAGCAGAAGGGCAAACAGCAAGGAGAACCAGGGATAAATGACAACCAAGGAAGGGGCTGGAGTAGAAACAGTGAAGCAGTCTAGGAGGTCAAATCATGGAAAGCCATGTGTGCAAATGCCAGGAGCCTTAGCAACAAGATGGAAGATCTGGAGGCTGTCATGGTACAGTCAGACCTGGACATTGTGGCCATCACTGAAACCTGGTGTAATGATAACCATGACTGGGAGATGGCCATACCTGGCTACAACATATTCAGAAGAGACAGAGCAGGCAGGAAGGAGGAGGGTGGCACTGTATGTGAAAAATGACATAAGGCCACACAGATCCAGGAGGAACAAAATGGGAGAGATACTGTGGGTTAGCTGGAAGGAAAATGGGGCCAGCCATCCGCACAGGTGTGGTCTATAGACCACCAGCCCAGAGGAAGTAACAGATAGGGAGCTGATGCTAGCCATCCAAGGATGGCAGACAAGGAGTGAGTAGTACTGGTTGGAGACTTCAATATACCAGGCGTGGACTGGAGCATCCCAGCAGCAGCATCAACTAAGACAGATTTATCCTGGACTCCCTTCAGGGTGCCTTCCTCAAGCAACTAGTCATGGAACCAACTCAGCAGAAGGCAATACTGGACCTTGTGCTCACAGAAGCAGGGACAGTGTGATGGGGGTAACAGTGGGGAGCACCTGGGTAACAGTGACCACCAGTCATTGTGGTTTGAAATCACAGAAAGAGCAGAACCAAACCACACAAAACACCGTATCCTGGATTTTAGGAGGGCAGACTTTGGGAAAATGGGAGATACTTGAAAGAGGCATTAAGGGAATGGGACAGGAATCAGGGGTTGAGGAACAGTGGGCAGTATTTAAAATGGGATTATAAGAACAACAGAATTATGTATTAAGCAGGTTAGCAAGAGGAAAGGAAGAGAGACCATTATGGTTTCCCAAAGAGGTAGAAAGAAAGTGAAAGCCAAAAGATTGCATTCAGGCAATACAAAAGACACAGGCAGAAGGGGATAGGGAGAAGTACCAGGAGAAACAAAGGGAGGCAGGGAAGTCAGTAAGGAAGCCAAAGCTCAGACAGAAGAACACATTGCAAAATCAGTGGGTAAAGGGACAAAACCTTTACAGGTACATAAGTGAAAAAGAAAAGACAAAGGGAGGGATAGTGAGACTGAAGGGGAGGATGGGAGCCGCGTGGAGGATGACAACAATAAAGCTGACATATTGAACAGGTATTTCTGCTCAGTCTTTACTAAGGAAGAGGGGTAATGGGTCTGAAGGGAGTACAAGGGTGAGAATGGTGCAGAAATGGACACAAGTCCTTTACAGAAAAGGGTCCTGAAGGAACTGGAAGTAATAAGAGCTGATAAAGCAATGGGGGCCAGATGGGAATTCCAGGGTCCTTAAAGAACTAAGAGAGGTGGTGGCTGAACCTCTGGCTATCCTGTTTAGCTGATCACTGGAAACAGGGCAGGTACCCAAAGACTGGAGGACAGCAGATGTAGTCCCCTTATACAAAAGTGGGAACAAAGAGGAAGCGGGGAACTACAGACCAGTCAGCCTCACCTCGGTAGTGGGAAAGATCATGGAAGCACTACTGAAGGAGAGATTGGTGGAACATCTGGTTGTCAATGGACTACAGGACCCAAGGCAGCATGGTTTCACCGAGGGAGGTCATGTCAGACCAACCTCATTGAATTTTTCAACTGGGTGACTAGGGAGGTGGATCAGGGGAGGGCAGTGGACATGGCCTATCTGGACTTCAGCAAGGCCTTTGACACTGTGCCACATAGAAGACTATTACACAAACTGGGGAATATGGGTGTGGGCAGGACAGTAGTGTGGTGGGTAGGTAACTGGCTGGGTGGCAGGACACAGAGGGTGGTGGTAAATGGCTGTCACTCCACAGAGGAAGAGTAACCAGTGGGGTACCACAGGGATCAGTGCTGGGACCGGTCCTATTCAACATCTTCATCAGTGACATTGCACAGGATCTAGAAGGCAGAATTTCACTGTTCGCTGATGACACAAAGCTCTGTAACAGGGTAGACACACCAGAGGGTGTAGACAGAATGAGAAGGGACCTGCAGAAACTTGAAGAATGGTCAAGGGTTTGGCAGTTGAAATTCAGTGCAAAGAAGTGCAATATAATGCATATGGGGCACAAAAACCCTGGCACAATATATCAGTTGGGGGTGAGGATATAGCATGCACCAAGCAGGAAAGGGATCTTGGGGTTGTCATCTCGATGACCTCAAGGTAGGAAACAGTGTGACAAGGCATCAGGTAAAGCAAACAGGATGCTGGGATGTATAGGCAGGACATCACCAGCAGGAAAAGGAGGTCATAATTCCACTATACAAGACACTAGTGAGGCCCCACCTGGAGTACAGTGTACAGTTCTGGAGACCATACCTACGTAAGGACATAGACAGGGGTAGAGAAGGTTCAGAGGAGGAGCAACAAAAGATGGTGCATGGGTTGCATCACAAGTCCTATGAAGACAGGTTGAAGGAACTGAACATGTACTCCCTGGAGGAAGAGGAGGAGAGGATATGATGAGACATACAAGTATCTTACAGGGAGGAACAGGGTGCAGGAAAACACTATTTTTAAGCGAAAAGATGTTTCAGGACTAGGGGCATGGGATGAAGTTGGAGGAGGGACGATTCAGAGGAAACATGAGAAAGAATTTCTTCACAGAGCAAGTGGTGGACAAGTGGAACACCCTGCCAGAGGAAGTGGTGGGGGCTGAAACAATCACGGGATTTAAGAATGCATGGGATAGACATAAAGGAATTCTAGAGGGCAGGGGTAAGGGGAAACAGACATCTAGGAAAACAAACTGAACTTACAAGCTCAGATGGGCAGACTAGGTGGGCCATAGGCCCTTATCTGCCGACACTGTCTATGTATCTATGTATCTATGTATCTATGTAAGGCAAGGAAGGAGCAGAACCTGGCCAGGGAAATTAGGAGAGGGAACAAGGGGTTCTTTAGATACATTGGGGAAAAACGAAGGGTGAAGAGGCAGATTAGCAGGATTAAATCAGGGGAGAGATGGGCACATGACCCGGGGGAGCAGGCTGAGGTACTAAATGAGTACTTCACCTCAGTTTCACCAGGAAAATGGGGTGTTGCATCATACATGGGAGGAGACAGAGATATGCAGGAGGGGGACCCTTCAGTCGCTCGGCAGGTCCTGGGGAGAGGGAGGCATCACTGGCAGGTGGGGAGGGCTAAGCAGGAGAAGGGCACGGAAGTGGAAATCACAGCAGAGAGTGAGGGAAGCCCTCAGCTCCCTTAAGACGGAGAAAGCACCGGGGCGGATAAATTACATCCCAGAGTGCTGAAGGAACTTGCAGATGTCCTGGCAAAACCCCTGGCAGAGCTTTTCACCATCTCTCTGAGGACAGGGTGGGTGCCCCAAGACTGGAAGGTGGCACATATAGTTCCTATCCACAAGGGGGGATCAAGGGAGGTGGCAAGGAACTACAGGCTTGTCAGCCTGACATCGGTGGTGGGCAAGGTGATGGAGGGCATTGTCAAGGAGAGGCTAGGGGGGTACCAGGATAAGTCAGGGTGCCTGGATGATAGACAGCATGGATTCATCCCGGGGAAATCGTGTCAGACAAACCTGGTGGAGTTCTATGACTGGGTGACAAGTGACTTGGACCTGGGTAGACCAGTGGATGTCCTCTTTCTAGACTTCAGCAAGGCATTTGACTCTGTTCCTCACGTGGGTCTGTTGGATAAGCTGGGAGAAATGGCGGTGGGGAACCAGATGATCAGATGGATAGGCAATCGGCTCCAGGACCGGACCCAGAGGGTCGTAGTTGGTGGGATAGTCTCATCCCCAAGGAGGGTCATTAGTGGGGTCCCACAGGGATCAGTCCTTGGGCCCTTCTGTTCAACGCCACGTATCTGACATAAGGACAGGAATCAGGAGTGAGATGAGTCTCTTTGCAGATGACTCAAACTGAGGCGGTGGTGGATGGGGAGGAGGGAGGTGGCCTACAGGGGACCTGGAGGCTCTGGAAAGATGGTCTAGAAAGTGGAAGCTGAGGTTCAATGCAGGAAATGCAAGTACTCACCTGGGGCAGAAACCCAAGGCCAAGTGTACACCCTGGAAATGCTACAAGTCTCGATGGCTGAGAGGACCTGGGGTGGTGGTGGATGTCAAGATGAACAACTCTGAGACTTGTAGGAGGCAGCAGCCAAGGCCAACAGGATGCTGGGATGCATCGCTAGGAGGATCACCTCCAGGAGGAAGTGATACTCCCTCTGTATCTGCTTGGTGAGGCCGCACCTTGAGTACTGCGTGCAGTTTGGAGCCACACTTAAGCGGGACATTAACCTCCTGTAGAGGTCCAGAGGAGCAACCAAAATGATTTGGGGCTTGGGGACAGGACCTATGAGGAGAGGCTCGAAGAGCTAATATGTACACATTGGAAGAGAGAAGGACCGGGGGACATGATAGAGGTCTTTAGGTATATGGCGAGGATAAATGGGAGGAACAGTCGGGGTGCTTGAAGGAAGGAGGAAGGGGCCACTAGAGGCATGGGTGGAAGCTGGAGGAAGATTCAGGGAGAAAGGAGGAGGTGCTACTTCACTGAGGGGTGGTGGAGCCATGGAATGCACTGCCTAGGGGCTAGTGGAGGCAGAGACAGTGGAGGGGTTCAAGAGGGGTGGGACAGGTACAGGGAAGGGTTCTGGAGGCAAAATCCAATGCAGCAAGAATATCCGGAACTGGGAAGGGAGAAGCCAGAGAAGGCGAGAGGGACAGCAAGGTCAGCACCCAGGCTGGAGACTGACCAAACGAGCAGACACGAAAGACCGTTAGGCCTATTCTGCTGGCATTTTAGTATGTTAGTATGTTAGCAGATTCTGTTCATGGTTTAAACCCTTTGGCTACATGAAAAGTGGCACCCACCAGACTGACCCATTAGGTACAAAAACCCCACAGAGTACACTTCTTTCTCTCAAAGCTAGGTACTCTGTTCACCTCCCTCTTCTCCTTCTGGTCTCCTTTCCCTCAGACCTAGGGGGTTTAGCATCAACAGGGCACATAACCACCTTCTGTAGGGACCTAGGAGTAATGTACACCCCCTTATGCACTACAAAAAAAGGTAAGTCTGTAGAAACCCCAGGGGCATCATATGTCAACTTAAGAACAGGCCGTATCATCCTCCCTATCCTTCAAGGGGTCTCCTGAATACCTGCACCCCTACCTACCCCTGGGCCAGCAATGACCTCCTCATCTTCTTCACCCTCCTCTTTTTCCTCAGCCAATGGGGTGAATGACTCTAACACTTCACCCATATCAGGCACAACTCTGGGGGGACTAATCTGAGCTCCTTCAAAGGGCACAGTCAGATCAGTATTCAGTTCCGATGTGGGCCCTTCAAAAGATGCATTTTCCCCTTCATTTTCCTGATCCTCAGAATTACCCTGCAACCATTCCCTGGGTGTATCTGCAGGGGAGCTGCTCTGGTACAACTCAAGTGGCTCAGCCAGACTAGTATTCAAGTCCAGCATGGTCCCCCTGAGGGGCATGACCAGAACAGACTCCCAGACCCTACCCTGTCTTCTAGGTGTATCCCTTGACAGAGGCGATCCCTAGAATAACCCAGCCAGCTCCCTGGTAGAGTAATGACTGCATGGAGTCTCTTCATCCTCCCTCTCAGATCCATATTCGTTGTCTCCCCCAGCTGAGACTTCCCAACCCTGAGCAGGCCCAGTCCCCATGGCTTCACTGTCTCTCCACCTCTGTCTTCTGCGTTCAGCAGTTTGAGTGGTGGGGGGTGAAGAAGGATCTTCCACAACTTTCTCGGCTTTCACTACTTTGTCACCAATAGGCAGCGAATGGTTACTGTGAATAACCTTGTGCCCTTGAGTCGCTCCCTCAGGCCGAATCTTGTATACCGGTAGGCCTGCAAGTTTCTCTACTATGACATATGAGGTGTCTCCCCATCTGTCGGTGATCTTATGCTTTCCTGATATTCTCAACAGGCAGAGTAACACTCTGTCTTCTGCTTCCAATTCTTGAGCTCACACTTTTTTAATATAGCGTTCCTTATTTGCCTGGTTCCTCTTAGTGGTCATCACTGAAGCAAGCCAGCATGTGTCATCTATTTGTTGTTTCAGGGTTTTCACATACTGCAGATAATTTCCTGCTCCCAGTCCATCTGAGGAGGCTCCATAATATAGGTACACTGGCAGATGGACTTCCCTCCCAAACATGAGCTGGTAGGGAGAGAATCCCATAGCATCATTTCATGTGCAGTTGTAGGCGTGGATCAGAGTGCTTACCCACTGACTCCATGTATGCTTGTCCTGGGGATCCAAAATACCTAGCATATCTAACAGGGTCCTGTTGAATCTTTCAGGTTGGGGGTCACCAATTGGGAATGGTAAGGCATGGTCCAGGACTTCCTGATGCCCCATAATGACAATAGTTCTTTGATGAGTCGGCTCTTACAATTGCGGCCCTGATCAGAGTGGATCCTCTGGGGGGCACCATAGTGCATGAAAAACATCTCCACCAATACTTTGGCCACAGTGGAAGTTCACTGATCCTTGGTGGGATAAGCTTGAGCATATCGGGTAAAATGGTCAGTAACAACTAAAACGTTGGCAATATTGCATGAGTCAGGCTCCAGAGTAAGGAAGTCTATGCATACCAGTTCCATAGGGCCACTAGTTTTGATGTTGACTAATGGATCAGCCCTCTGAGGGAGCGCCTTCCACTTTCTACATCTCATGCAGCTCTTGTAATACGTCTCTAGATTTGCTCCTATCTTTGGCTAATAAAATCGACTGTTAACCAGGTCCAAAGTGCATTCAGCACCCAAGTGCCCCATACCATCATGCAGGGCATTCAACACAGTCTTAACATGCTCTCGTGGGGCCCTCTGCTGGTTCTGGGTCTCTTGATACAGCAACTCCTTCTTTTACTATAGCTTAGGCCATTCACAGAACAGTAGCCATGCCTGAGGCATAATGGTGCTCACTTGTTCCTGGCTCCCCTGCCGTTTCAACACTTGCACGATCTGCCCTGTGACTGGGCTGGCCCTTTGATCCTATTGTAGATCTTGAGTAGTTAATTACGGGAGGGATCTGACACCTAGGGTGGCCAGCCAGCAATAGGTGACTGGAACACAATCCCCTCAGGCCTCCAGACAAACCACCAAACAATGGGTGTCTTCAGTGGAAAAAATCTCTTCACCATCATGCTTCTTATACAAGGCCTTTATAGCTTGCTCTGAGATGCATACCTGGTTTCATTTCTCATTGTTACAGGTTTGGGGTCACCTGGACAAAGCTTCTGCATCTATATGGTTCAGGCCTGGGTGGTACTCCACGCAGTAGTCATAGGTGTACAAGGCTGACAACCACCTTTGACCAGTTGCGTCCAGCTTGGCCGTGGTCTGCACGTAAGTAAGGGGATAATTATCTGTCTTCACAGTGATCTTGGCCTCATACAGATAGCCTCAGAACTGATGAACTAGGGCCCACTTCAACCCCAGGAACTCCAATTTACGGACAGGATACCTCTGCTCTGAAGGGTTTAAACTCTGACTGGCAAATGCAACTGGACATAAAACTTTGGGGTGTTCCTGATACAACACAGCCCCCTATCCACTAAAACTGGCATCGATATGAAGGACACAGGGTTTCTGCAGGTCCGCATAAGCCAGTCCCTTGGTATGGGTTAACAATAGATGATGTCCTCAAAAGCTCTATCATAGTCCCCATTCCATCTCTCACCGAATGGACCAGATGGGCGGAAAAAACTGGCAGGTTTTGCAGAGTCCCCAAGCATGGCCATTTTCTTGCTTTTGTTAGTGAATGGGTACCCCTGTAGCAGGTTAAAAGGGACCACACCACCTGGGTGTAGTCCTTTATGAATTTTCTGTAATAGCTACAGAAACCCAGTAACCACTGTAAGTCCTTCAGGATGCATGGCTTAGGCCAGGTGATAAGGCCCTCAACCTTTCTGGGGTCATTCTGTATACCTTTCTCCAAGACGATGCACCCCACATACTTGACCAAAGTCTGGAAGAACTGGCATTTGTCGATGGACAGCTTCAGTCCAAACTCTTCCAGGAGGTCCAACACTTTCATTAACTGGGCCTCGTGCCCCTCCAGAGTTTTTCCGAACATGATGATGCCATCCAGGTAAACCAAGCACTCCAGCAAGTTCATATCTCTGACAGCCTTCTCCATCAGGCACTGAAAGGTAGCAGGGGCACCAGAGATCCCTTGGGGCATTCTCAGAAACTCATAAAATCCAAGGGGGCATATAAAAGCCATCTTCTCCTGATCCTTAGGGTCCTCAGGATCTGGTAAGAGCCACTCTGTAAATCCAAAACTGAGAACTATTGTCTTCCATTTAAACAGTGCAGTGCATCCTGCACTCTGGGCATAGTGTACTGATCTGGCACCGTCCGCTTGTTCAGGGTGCGGTAGTCCACACATATTTGTATGGCCCCACTCTTCTTCCTTACCACCATGATGGGCGACGCACAGGGGTTCTTTGATTCCTGAATAATCCCCTCTGCCAGCATCTCCAGCAAGTGCCACCGGATGTCATCGATATCAGCTGGGGCCAGCCGCCTTGACCGCTCTCAGAAAGGCTTGTCACACACCCTACATCCCACTCGTGCAGGGAGAAAACATTCATCCAAGCAGCCAGCTTTTTTCTCACTTTCTCTTTCCATTCCTCTGGGATGCGGGAGCTGCTCAGGTCAAACAACTCTGGATTAAGTCCCACTGGGGTGCCTCTGCTCACTACAGTGGCATGTACTACCGTGTCGGTGCAATATATCTGAGCCAATGTTCATACTCTCTGCACCACCACTTCCTTATCCATGACATTCTTCACTTGCACATTCACCCTTCCAACATATGCATGTGCTCTGGCTGGCAAAATGCTACGCTTTACTAACAGTCCCACTGGCAATCCATGTTCATCTAGAGCATCCAACATCAATATCTGGCTCTTGACATCCTTCTTCAGCCTCATCACACCAGCAATGTTGCATTCCAGATTTGCAGGGAGCGCAATTTCATCTCTGTCCCTTCTCCACACTATTCCTACTGGATTGTCAGACTCCTCCACTGGGAGTTGCCCCTTTCTTTGGTAGGCCACCTGGACCAGAGGGTGTCTTGGGTACTCATCTCTTCTTTGTTCAGCCACTCAAGCATGACATAGCTGGGCCAGACGTCAAAACATATGAGCATTTGTGCCCACCAATACCGGCACACCATCGAAGATGTTAGCTGCTGGGCAAATTAAAGCTAAGGTCTCTACAGCTTCACTCACTCCAGCCACTTTAGCAGGAACACCATCCATACCTTGAAATAGCCGAGACAGGGGTTGGTCTTTTCACTGAGGCCCCACACATGCAGTCCCTCAAGCGGCTGTATTTCTTTTTCAGATAAATTCGGATCATACCAGGATTTAAAGATGATGATAACCTGGGAGCCGCTATCCAGGACTACATGGGTGGGGACCCCGCTGATGGTGATCTTAGCCTCAGTTGTTGGTCCCACTAACTTTCACATATCTAATGGCGCTGTTCTGTTAGTTCTGCCTGATGAAACTGTTGTGTGAGCCATGGAGTTGGACCTGCCAAGGGCCACAGTGTGCTCCTTAACCGGGCCCCTCCATAGTTTTCCTGCTTGCGAGCTGTGTTGGCGAGTGCTCTATCTCTGTTAGACAAACAGTCTAAAGGTGCCCTATGCCCCCTCAGAATATGTCCCTTGCCCCCACACCTATAACAAATAACAGGTTTCTGGGGCCACAGCTGGTCTGGAGGTGTTGGACGAGCCCCAGGCATTTCCATTGGGGCACTCTGAGCTGCATGATTACATTCTACAACCCACTCATTGCCCTGGGCAGCAACCGGCACCCCCCCTCTAACTCAGCCACCCTCCGCATCACTTCCTCCACTTGAACCTTAACCCCTGTATCGGAGGGGGTTGCCTTGACAGAGGGCCCAGTGCCAAACATGGTTGGGTCTACATTAGAGACTACACCACTCCTCCTGGGAGCTTCAGTGGAACCTGAACCCACAACTAATGTAGCTGAGTTGACTACATCCTTGTAGTCCCTTATCAAAGTCTTTTATTCCTGCACCTCACCAGGGGGCACCTCTCGTTCCACCTGCATCATGGCCATGGATACCCCATACATCCCCCAGTGACCCTGCTCCTCTTCAGCTTCCCAGACCTCCCATACCAAAACCCAATACGGAGGGGAGTTATTTTTCCTGTCAGTTAAATGCAACTGTAACATTAGTAATGGGGAATAACAAGTGGCCTTCACTACTTGCTCCAACCTGATCTGATTTAGATCTTGGGCCACTATCCCCCCCCCCTTTCTGGAACACCTTCTGCAAGGCCCTCTGCACTGGGCAAAGAAAGCAGACAACAGTTCCCACTCCCACTGCCTAGTGGTTTTGAACTTCCACATGAGGTCCTCATAGGTTTCAGGGTTCCCAAACATGCTTTCCAAAGCTGAGATATATACCTGGACTGGGCTGGGGCTTCAGGACCTGTGACTCATGAAGAAAGTAGAACCTGTAAAGCAGGACCCCGTAAACTCTCCAGTAATCATTTCTACTTCTCAACTTCAGAACACTGCCAATCTTGGACTAACGGTGTGGCACCGTCCATCCAGGCCTCCAAGTGGTCCTCACCATTCAGGGTGGGTTTTAACCCTGAAAACATTCTTAACCTACAGTTGGACTCGAAGGCCACAGGCATGGAACCAGGCTGGGGTCTCTCAAACTCTGGTGCCTTAGGGACAGATCCCACTCCTTGACCCCCCCTCTCCCCAGGGAGATCACACTGAAGGAGGTTACTACTGGTAGAGCCTCAGTCAATCCCTCCACCACCAAAGCCCCAGGCATCCAACTGGCTTCAATGGTTTGAGTGCTCTCTGTTAGCATAGTCAGTGTACCTCTGGCTAAATCAAATATTTCCCCTTGAATTTTGACTTTTCCCAGTCTCTTTATGGTGGATACACAATGTTCAACATCCCCCTCATTTTGAAGAAAACAACTAAGCCTAGTGAGAAATGCAGGAATAATGACTGGCATCATAGTATTGTACAAAATAAACTTGAGATGTGTGAAATTTTTATCAAGATGAATAGAGCATATGCAACCCCCCACTGGGGGCTTACCTGTAATTCCCCATTTGCCCCCAGTTTGCTGGTGTTCCTGGTCTCTCCATGTCTATTTCCCTTGCCAGTAGGTTTTTTCTGCCCCTCGGGGTGTAATCCATTGATTGCGAGCTGCTGGCATGCCAAATTCAGTCGGCACTTGTGTGGGCGCAGGGTGTGCATTGATGTGCTGACAACCATTGCAGTCCGATGAATTGAGAGTTTGCCCATGGTCCCAGTGTCCTGCCAATGTCCTTGGCAACTATTTAGTCTCATTCAGATACCATTGGTATTTCAGCCATGCTTCTAGCCTAGTAGCCATGGCTCTTTTACATCAGGACACAGTCTGTGACTTTTCCACTGGAGATTAGCAAAAACCAGTCTCATCATACTTAGGCATTTTGGATTAAGCTTTCACAGAAGAACAAATATTTTCTTTCAGGCACTCAGACTTGTACAGAAGGATTAGACCGTCTCACTTGAATGGTCCTGTATTACTGGGTAACACTTTTCTCACCTTGCAGGTGCTCACTTGAACAGAAGAGGGGCTCTCTTCTTACTTTTGGCAATAGACATTGGAGAGTAAGATGAGTCTTCCAAAATTCTTTTCACTGTTTAGCAAATACTCTTTACACTTTAGCTTTCCACAAGCTGAAACACAGTCAAAATGGTCCATCTTGGCCAGCATGGCTCCACTGGCTCCAAGCAGGACATCAAACTTCTCACAGGAATCGCTAGCAAATTTCCTTTCTCCAGGGAGACGTCCAGATGACTACTGTAAAACTGGACATCAACAATAATTTCTCATACAGACATCCATCCTATTCTGGTGCTGAGTCAACCCAAGGTGTCATAGCACAGAAATGAGCACCTCCTGGAACTCATGGCTAATCAGCCTCTAAGCAGCTCTCCATCTTACTTGAATTTCATAGCAGGCTTCTTCACTCAGGAACATCTTACACAGCTCTCTCACAGCTGCAGTTGCAGGTCCATACAGCACTCTCACAGCTGAAGTTGCAGAATCTTAAAGCTCTCTCACAGCTGAAACTGCAGGTCAGTTTTTAGGCAGATTTCTCCAAATGTGGAAAGGCAAATGCAAACCCTCAGGGACTGTCACTGGCAAATCCACAGGCAGGCCATTCTCAAGCCTTGTAGCCACATTCTTTAGCAAAGGGGCTGGAGGGGCTCCCGTCAAACTGAACTCAGGTCCAAACATCTCTTGAATTTGGGGATCCCCAGGCAGCTTCTTATTGGCTGCAACAATTGTCTAATCAAAAAAATAATGTTTATCAGGTTCTTTCGACACCTGATTGGTCCTCCATTTGGGCACCAAACAATGTCCCTGCTTTTTCCCCATAAGTCCACTATACAGGCCCACATGAAAAATCCTGGCTTTCTGATTAGCTGGGCTGGGGTCAAAGGCTGCAAACATGGCTGTGGTGAAAACAGTTTAATGCAGTCCATTAAAAGTCCCAACTTTTTGGTACTGGTGCAGCCAAAATAAAGATCTTTATTCATTAGATGCCCCATAGTCCTTTTGCAGTCCTGTTTTCCTGTTAAACAACTGCAGAAATACAAACATACAGCTTGTCCATTGCCTGATGCTGATGCCGATTTGTACTTTCCTCAATATAGCAGACAGGTTGATTAATATTCATTGGGCGTCCTCAGTAATATTTATGAGGCTGCCCAATGAGCTCATTGGCACTCTTTAAAACCATTTTTGGGTTCTTCTGTGCCTCATGAGTCCTCAGCCCCTGACTAGCTGATTTTGGAGATCAGGAGCATCAGAGAGGCTCTCACTTTGCTGCAACAGTGGCAAGAAAATGAACATGCACTACTGTGCATGTGTGGATTGCTGGCTCTCACATTCATGCAGCTGCAGTGTGGTGGCTCTGCAGCTTTGCTCCTCTAGCCCCGTTTGAAAGGAAAACATGTTATGGAGCTGACCAGAGACTCACTGACACCACTGTACTCGGGCCAGGTGGTGGTGAGAAGAACGGGGGAAACGGAAAATTGGGAGGCAAACAGGGTAAGCCCTCTGGGGGGGGTTACATATCTAATGGAGGCTGTCCTAGAAGATGAGGAGCAGGAGAATTTCCCACCCTGGGCCACATTACAGGCCCCAGAGGCACTATGCAGCAAATAGGCAATACCATCCACGAGCCGCATTCGAAGTCCTCAGTGATGAACAAATCATGGGCCAGTACAGGCTCAGTAAACCCATGTTGATGCAGCTGTGTGAGATGCAGCATGAGCAGCTCCAGACAGACATCCACTGCAACCATGCAATGTCTGTTTAGCTCATGGTAACAGCAGCACAGTGCTTCCTGGCCACTGGCACATTCCAGATACTGTGGGTGACACCACTGGAATCACAATGTCTGTCACCTTGCACCTACACAGGGGACAGTGCATATCCCCTGCTCCCTGGCTGCTAAGAATTGTCCTATAACCCACATCCTTTGCAGAGGACAGGTAAAACGGGACACACATTGCAACGTGCAATGTCATTGAGCATGTCTTTGACCTGCTGAAGACAGGGTTCAGATACCTTTATTGTTTGAGTGGTATCCTACGATACCGCCCTCAGAAGGCACCATATTCCTTGCCTATTGCATACTACACAACATAGTGTTGAACCGTGGAATATGCTTGCTGGTCCCTGATCTCAACATTGTAGAAGATGTGGAGCCAGCAGACCAGATGATGCAGGAGCAGCTCAGTAGGCATGACCCCAAGATAACCAGGAGGTCCATTGACTAAAGAGGGCACCTCATTGTAGACTTCTTTAGACACAGGTGGTGAGTACAGAGCACACAGGAGACAGTATGGATTAACATATGAACATATGAATGTACAAAAAGAGCCAGCAGAAGAAGGTCAAAATGGTCTATTGAGTCTGCTCGTTAGTATTGCATTGTGCCTGGCTTACATCATTGACCCTGCCCCCCCTTCCTTGTCAACCCTTCCTTCACAACTCTCCCCCACTGTCCCATGAGTTCCCTTTATGCCTATCCCAGGCCCTCTTGAAGTCTCCGACCGTCTTCACTGAGACCACTTTCTCTGGCAGTGCATTCCGTTTGTCCACCACCCTCTCCATGAAAAATGTTTCCTAACATCCCTCCTAAACCTCCCCCCATCAGCTTTAAACTGTGCCTCCTCATGGATTTGTTGTCACTCAGCTTGAAGAGACCTTTCCTATCCACTCTATTTATTTCCTTCAGATACTCAAAGGTCTCTATCATATCTCCCCTCTTCTCAAGGGAATACATTCTCAGGGCTGCCAGCCTCTCCTTGTAAGACTTCCCCTGATGTCCCCCTATCATCTCGGTTGCCCTCCTTTGAACCCTCACCAACAAGATGATGTCTCTCTTCTGTTATGGATTCCAGTACCCTACTGTGTATTCTAAATGCGGTCTCACCAGTGCCCTGTACAGGAGCATTGTGACCTCATTTCGCCTACTGCTGAGTCCCCTGGCTATGCACCCAAACATTCTGTTTGCCTTTGCTGCTGCTTTTATGAATTGTGTAGAGTATTTAAGATCCTTGGTGATCATCACCTCCTGATCTTTGTCTTTGTCTGGGACCCCCAGGTAATACTCGGTCCTAGGATTTCTGGCCCCAATATGCAACACTTTGCATTTCTTGGCATTGCAGCAAAGTTGCCAGATCCTCAACCATCTCTCAAGTTTCCTGAGGTCTTCCCATAAGCCCTGTATCCCGTCAACTGTATCCACCCTCCTGCAGAGTTTAGTGTCACTGGCAAACAGGCACATCTTGCCCTTTATGCCTTTCCCAATGTCGTTTATGAAGACATTGAACAACACCGTCCCCAGCATCGATCCCTACGGGACTCCACTGGTTACCTCCTTTGTACTGGATAACCCTCCGTCCACCACCACCCTCTGGGTTCTGTCACTTAGCCAGCTGGCTGTCTGCCTTGTCAGTTTCTCCCTAACCCCCAGGTCTTTCAGTTTCCTGATTAACCTTTTATGCAGCACCAAATCGAAGGCCTTGCTAAAGTCCTGGCAAATGATGTTTACCATTTTGCCCCTATCCACCTCCCTGGTGACTCTGTTGAAAAAGTCAATCAGGTTCATCTCTCAGGACCTTCTCCCCACAAACTCATGCTGCCTCTCATTCTGGAGACCATTCTCCTTTATGTACCTTACCAAACTCTCCTTGAGTATGGACTCCATGAGTTTGCACATGATCAGAGTCAGACTTACTGGCCTATAGCTCCCCGGATCATCACTTTTCTAGCAAAGTTCGCACTGGGTTGGTGGTGCTCCTTGACTAAAGCAGGAAATGTTAAAGTAGGAAGTCAGGCACACACCCTGACTAAATATGATCAAGGGCCTCAGTGGTCTTAAACGCATCAGGCAGAGTAGCCTGTGTGATTGTCAATAACATGACAACTCAAGCCTTTACTATATGTTGGAGCTTGGTGTCTTTGCAGTCTTCCAAAACATTGTTCTCAGTTCCATCAATAAATACACACCTCTTGTAAAAATCCGAACTAATAAGAAAAGATGCCTTTGGTTCTCATCGAACTTGAAAGAAGAGCTGTTCACAGAGAATTGCTTTGGAAGAATGCCAGGAAGACCAAACAGCCTAACAATTGGTCAGCTTTCAAAGCTGTCAGAAACCGCTGCATGAGAATGGATAGGGATGCAAAATCTAGTTACTACCAGTCTGAACTTAAGTCTTCCTCTAACAGTGCAACCAAATTCTGGAAAACCTTAAAGGAAATCCAAGGCCACAGTTCTGCTAGTCCTTTCCCATCAAAAATCTCTTCAGGCAACTTGGTTGTTACTGACAAGAAAGAAATCCTTGAACTCTTTAATAATCACTTTCCACCACGTGCCTAGCATTTGATGACTCCTCCGCTTCTACCCTACGTGTACAACTATTTACTCCTAGCTCAACTTACCCAGACCCTGCCCCAACTTCACCCCCTCCTCACACAACATTCTCCTTCTCCCCTGTAACAGTAAAGGAAGTTGAGGATCTTCTACTCCATCTGGATTGTAGAAAGTGCTGGGGCAGATAGATCTCTTCTTCCTCAGACTTGGCTACCACGTTCTGTCACCCGCAATCACCCATCTCTTCATCAAGTCCCTTACCCAGGGCTCACTCCTGACCATCTGGAAAACTGCCCATGTTATTCCACTATTTAAATCTGGCAATACTAGCGATCTTAATAACTACCGCCCCATCTCCTTACTCCTTACCCTCTCTAAGCTTCTGGAAAAAGTGGTTAATACCCAGCTTAGACAGCACATCAATG
The DNA here is from genome assembly GCA_016271365.2 of Neoceratodus forsteri. NCBI lineage: Eukaryota > Metazoa > Chordata > Ceratodontiformes > Ceratodontidae > Neoceratodus > Neoceratodus forsteri. Next base: position 806,123,400 of record CM057451.1, on the reverse strand, counting down.
ACTTGGACCTTCTATACCCTGCTCAGTCTGGTTTCTGACCCCACCATAGTACCACCTCAGTGCTTGCTAAGGTCACGAATGCCTGGTTGAGAGCCTTGGATGCCAGATGTTATGTGTGTGCTCTGTTTCTTGACCTTAGCAAAGCCTTCGACATGGTAGATCACACCTTGCTCCTGGTTGCTCTATGGAATATTGGCATCAGTGACACAGCCCTAGAGTGGTTCTCTACCTCTCTGATCAACACTAACAGATTAAGGCTGGGGGGGGGTCTCTCCCCTTAAAAACACTCTCTAGAGGAGTACTGCAAGGGTCCATCTTGGGTCCTCTCTTGCTAGACATTTACATAAATGAACTAGATGCTGGTGTCAAGTCAACTGATATACACCTCTTTGCGGATGGCACTGTGTTGTATATAGCCAGACCTACTCTGGAACTCGTGTGTAGTGACCTCCAAATAGAATATAACCACTTACAGAGCAATCTCCTTTACTCTAAACTTCTGTTAAATGCTAAGAAAACAAAGGCCATGATCTTCTCCCCTGTAGCAAACTCCCCCTGCTCTAGCACGGTGAGGACAGCCCCTCAAATCCACATCTTGCTCAGTTAATCGCTGGACTATGTAGATTCCTTCAAATATTTGGGGGTGTAGATTGGCTACAATCTTTCCTTCAAAGGCCATATTGAGGAACTCTTCAAAAAGCTTAAACAGAGGCCTGGGATTTTCTTCAGAATCAGGCATCTATTAACACAGGAGGGGAGAACCAGGTTGGTTTAAACAACGTTCTTGCCTCTCATCGACTATGCAGACCTTCTGTATGGGCACTGCTCTAGTGTGGCCCTTGCCAAACTAGACAATCTGTACCACTGGGTTCTCAGGTTTATTACCTGTGCCCCCTACTCAACACACCACTGTACCCTCTACAACTTCGTAGGTTGGTGCTCCCTTAGTCTTAGACAGCAAAAGAACACCGTGCTCAGGATATATAGGGCCATCTCTAACAAGCTGCCACAATATATTAAGGATTGACTACCTTCTTGCATTCCTGGCAGCTATCTGCTGAGAAGCCAGACTCACATCGCCCTTTACATACCCAGAGTTAGGATGCACTTTGGTCGGGTGGCAATTAGTCATGCCTTACCAGTCCTCTGGAATACTGCTCAAAATTTACTGCAGCTCGTTTTATCTGTACCATTAGCTGCCTTCAAAAATCTTATCCAACAATCATTTATGGAGTCCTGCAACTGCTTCTGTCACTGAATCTCTGACTCTGCTTCCTACCTGTCTGTCACCTCCACCTACTAATGGCACCTTTTCACCCCATACCCTCCCCTTACCCTTAGACCTACTGTGCTGACTAATGCAGCTATGACAATCCTGAAGGTATTACAATTGCCCCCTCCCACCCCTCCTAACCTTTCCTCCTCCACTATTCCTGGCTCATCCCGTGCCCTCAATGCTCTTGCTTTATAGTCTTCTCCTAGGCCATGCAATACTTTGCTGGTCTAGACCGCATCCAATATAATATTGTGCTCTACTGTCTATCAGAGACCTGCCTTGCACAGAACTTGCACATAGCAGTATGCTGACTGCCTTTGGTAGCACGCCTGTAAATTATGTTGCCTTGTTATGTTCTCAGTGTCAAATCTTACATTGCTGTTTGTAAATTATTGTACACCACTGTGCCAAGCCATACCATTATCACTTGTAATGATTGTACATAGGCTGCTAATGTTGCTACACCTACGTCAAATTGTTGTATTGTGACTTGTTGCTGTTGTTTAAACTACCAGGTACATCTTGTAAATGAGCCCTGCTCAATGGTGTTCTGCCTGGCTAAATAAAGATATTGATTAATTGATTAATTCATTGATTGATTGATTTAATGGGGATGAGTGCCTGACTTCCTACTTTTACATTCCCCAGATCACCACGGGGCCCGCTCTTGTGGAAAGGAAAGACATGTGCCATTCTCCAGTCTTGCGGTACCACTTCCAACTCCAGGGATGCATCGAAGAGGTCCGCCAGTGGCCCCATGAGCTCTTCTGCTAGCTCTTTTCAATACGCTCAGTTGTATGCTGCCCAGTCATGGGGACTTGTCTGCCTTCAGTGCCAGCAGTCCTTCCCTTATTCTATATAAACAAAACCAACAAATAACAAAATGGAAACAAATAAAATCTATTGCTAACGTTTAAAGGAAAAAAGCAATACAGCAAAATAGAAATGCAGGTCAAATCAATACAGTAGAGTAGTAAATAATAAAGAGGATTGTATAAAAAGGGGGCAGATAATAGCCTTCCAGGTGGGGATGGAGAGTGGATAAAGGTGCTGAAACACAAATAATAGCCATCCAGGCCGGGGAGCTCTTGAAAAAGCAAATAACAGCAATCTAGATGGGTGGGAGGAGGCAGCTTAAAAAAAGTATAGACAAAAAAGTACATAGAGTGTGTTCTGCACCTGGGTTTCTGTTCCCCAGGTGTCTGATTTTACATTTCTTAGTGTTGAACCTCAGTTGCTACCTCCTGGACCATTCCTACAACTTCCCCAAGTCATCCCTCATCTTGTTCACTCCACCCTAAATATCCACTCTGTTACTGAGCTTTGCATCATCTGCAAACATGCATATTTTACCTCCCAGACCTTCCATAATATTGCTGACATAGACATTAAAAAGAATTGGTCCCAACACCAACCCCTAAGGTCCGCTGGTTTCCCTCACCTCGTTCGAGCATACTCCATTCACCACCACCCTCTGACTCCTATTCCTAAGCCAATTTTCCACCCATTTCTTTATCTTTGTCCCCACTCCGAGTTCCCTCAGCTTTAATACTAGCTTCCCATGTGGGACGGTGTCAAAGGCCTTCCTGAAGTCCAGGTAGGCCACATTCCCCTCCAACCCCGATCCACCACCCTAGTTACCTCATCAAAGACTTTGATGAGGTTGGTCTGACAGGACCTACCCTGGGTGAACCCATGCTGTCTCTGGTTTTGCATCCCACTGGCTTCCAGGTAATCCCCACTCCTTTCCTTGATGAGTGCCTCCATTTCCTTGCCAGCTGCGGAAGTAAGGCTTACTGGCTGGATGTTCCCTGGATCTTCTCTGTTTTCCCCCTTATGTATCAGAACCATGTTTTCTGTTGTCCAATCCCTCTGTACCTCTGCTGTATCATAGTCTGTTAATGTGCCGACATAATATTGCTGCCGTAATGTTGTCGGTGGGAATAATGTCGCACACATCTTGTGCGACTTTGTTTTTTTGCTGTCTGGGAGAGGTGCGGATCTCTGGGTCACCCTTCTTGCCACTAGGGTGTGACCCTGAGTTTGATATATAAATAAATTGGTGGTGCAGTGGGCATAGCCCCCCAGAATTCCTGTTGTTCCAACTACTGGACGGCAGATTGTCAGAGCACTGTGCCAGGTATCAGACAAGGCTGGTGTCAACATTTACGCCGACAACTTCGTTGTCACTGTGGCATGGGTGAACCCCCCTGTATCCAGTGATATATTATACAGGGCAGCCAGGGGTGTGGCCAGAACCTCCCTGAGCTCCGCAGCAGCCTAGGATGCACAGCATTAGGCCACATGGCCCTGTCCACCCTGAGGCTGGCCATTTCTCTGTAGACTCTGTCCTCAGTGAAGTGACTAGTGTCCACCCCAGGGCTTGATGGTTCACCCCATGTATGTTGGGCCCATCCCCCTCCCCCTCAACTGTAAATACTGAACTAAAAGTAATCTTTCAATATTTCAGTCTTCTGTCTGTCCTCTTCCACTGGAACTCCTTCTTACCCCACTAGCATGTTCCTAAAGGGTAGCATTAAACACATAGCAGGCTGCCTGCATATCACAGAAGTGAGGTCATGTGCATATACAGCTATAAGTGATTCTGGAAACAGAATAAACCCACTGCCATTAACACCTCTGTTCCTTTTAACCAGGCCATTCAGTATGCACTTATCTCTGTCTGCTTCCAGTACCTCTGTGGAAGCTGTGTGGTGCTGTCTGCTCCTTTCATATGCTCCATGGGCTATTAGGCATGCAAATGACTGAATGTATTCCAGTAATGGCATGCAAATAGGGACTCAGGGCTAGAAAAGCAGCAAATTTAAATTTCGCTGGTGAAGTGAATGCAAAGTGGGCACTTCGCATTGTCACTCCGCTTTGCAGAGTGGCCAGCATGAAATGCCCACTTTGCCTTGTTATTATTATTTTGCATTGTCATTCCACCTTAATGCGAAGTAAGGTGGAGTGACAACAATATTGGCAGCCCCCCACACACACAGTCACTAGAATTAATGTGCATCCCCAAAATGCTACTGTCGTCTTGTCTCCAGAAAATTCCCCAGCGCTGATGAAGTGAAATGAGAGGGTAACAAGAAATGCAGTTTCCCAGAATTAATGGCACACACAGTCATCTGGGCAGTGGTCAGACATAGTCACCAGAATTAATGTTCACCCCCAAAATGCTACTGTCTTGTGTCCAGAAAATTTCCCAGTGCTGACCAAGTGAAATGAGAGTGTAACAAGACTTACAAAGTCTCCCATATTAGAGATGCAGCAAATTTAAATTCCTCCGGTGAAATGCCCATGAAGTGGGTACTTTACGTTGTCACTTCATTACACAAAGTGGCCAGCATGAAATGCCCACTGATTGTGACTTCTCATTGTCATTCCACCTTAACCTAAAGTAAGGTAGAGTGACAACAGTATTGGCAGCCCACGGGCCCCCCACACATCCCATGGCTTACGGTACTGTAACTCACATGTTGTATAAGAATGCAAGTGCCTACAGCTGTAGTTCCCCAATGGCAAAGACCTGTATCACAAATAGAGATGAGGCGAATTTAAATTCCGCCAGCAAAGTGCCCTCAAAGTGGGCACTTCACATTGTCACTTTGTGGCCAATGCAAAAGGCTTACTTCGCCTAGTAATTATTACTTTGTGTTATCATTCCTCCTTAACTCGAAGTAAGGCGAAGTGACACCAATATTTGGCAGCCCTTCACACACACAGTCACCAAAATTAATGTGCATCCCCAAAATGCTCATGTCTTGTGTCCAGAAAACTCCCCAGTACTAAGTGAAATGAGAGCACAAGAAATGCAAAGTCTCCCAAAATTAATAGCACACACAGACGTCATGCATTCAGTAGTCACACACAGTCACCAGAATTAATGTGCATCCCCAAAATGCTACTGAGAGCGTAACAAGAAATGTGAAGTCTCTCAGAATTAATGGTACGCTCTGTCATGTGTGCAGTGGTCATACACAGTCACCAGAATTAATTTAATTCCCCAAAATGCTACTGCCTTGTGTCCAGAAAATTACCTAGTGCTGACGAAGTGAAATGAGAGGGTAACAAAAAATACAAAGTCTCCCAGAATTAATGGTGCACTCTTTCATGTGTGCAGTGGTCACACACAGTCACCAGAATTAATGAGCATCCCAAAAATGCTACTGTCTTATATCCAGAAAATTCCCCAGTGCTGACGAAGTGAAATGAGAGCGTAAGAAGAAATGCAAAGTCTCCCAGAATTAATGGTGTACTACAAATGAACAGACAGATTAAGATTGCACTGCGCACTCAAGACGCAGACACAAAGACACAACACTTAACCAGTGCTCATAAGTCACAAATCCAAATCTGGAAAAGAATACCTTTTGCCGGTTTGGGGGGTAGTGCATAGCAGTAACAGACAGTGCACTACTGGTAAAGATACCACAAAGCAGTATATAAAATTCAGGCAGGTGCGGTGGATAGCAGGTTCACACTGCTGCAGTTACTCTGTGGCACAATAACAGGTGTCTTATTTAATGGCATGCATCGCACACACACTCACATGCACTACAAGTAATGCGTAGCAAATTGAAAACATTTCGTAATATAACCAAATGTTTTAAACAAACTGAAATTATACACTGCTGCATCACAACAATCAGAAAAAAAGTAAAGAATTACTGAAAATATTACTGTGTGTACATTAACATAGTTATACAAGAAAAATATAACCAAAACAGAAAAGACCGCCTTTTTCTCCCAGTTAATCTACCTACACGACAGATACGCCCCTCCCCCACAGCACACTTCACAGTACACAGACTGACTGTTCTACATTAACATTCAAAATCCACACACAAACAATAAACACTCGATAATATGAGCACAGGAGGATTTCCTATACTCGATGTAGTAAACTGTGAGCTAAACAAATAGCTCAATAAGACTTTTTTAACAGCTTTTAGAGGATTTGAATTGTAGAGCTATGAGACGAAACTGTCTCCATCTTCCACTACACACACACTACACAGAACTGAGGCTGTGCAGAACAATCTAGAGTCCATGTGACCTACAATCCCATAAAGCACTACAAAATTCTCCTTTGGAGCTCAAGAACAAGGTGGAGTAAGGAGCAGTAAGGCATAGTACATTGATTTCAATGTACTTTGCCTTAAAATTGGTGGAGAAGTGGCTTGGGGAAGGCGGAATAATGTGAAGTCATTGTTTTCAATGGACTTCGCCTTCCCCATTGTAACGCGAAGTACTCTGCTTCGCGTTGTGGAGCACTTCCCGGACTCCGTGTTACTCCGTGAATCACTTCGCAGAGTGAATTTCAGCCACTTCGTCCACCACTACTCAGGGCATGAGCTGCGTAATTAGGTCATCTCCATGCACTGTTTCAATATTGCATTTTAGTGTCAGCGCTGTCACGATAACACATCACTAACACTATGGCCAGCTCGGCAATGGCCATGATATCATGAAATCTCTACCAACATTATAGTGCTGCGTTGGTGTTCATGTTATAATGTTGTGCTATGTAATTGTGTATGTGCAGTACTCTGCTGTGCATGCACACCATGCTCCAAGACAGCACACAGCAGTCTGAGTGCAGCTCACATATCCCCCTCCCAGATCCATACATAGCACTGCACAAATTGATGTTGGCATTGTGCAAACATCAGACATACAGTACTAATGTTTGTCTACTCAGTAAATACTTGGTAGTCCATGGAGCAGTTGTGGAAGTGAGAAGGAGCTGCCAAACAAACTATGTCTGACAGGTGTAGTAGGGTCAGGCAGGCCAGACAGAGGGACACAAGGTGGTTGGATGTGGAGCTGACCAAATGTGTTGAGTTAGTGCTGGGTAGGGAGGAGCTGTTGCTGGGGGAGGGTGGAGGCATCTAACAGGTCCAGGAGAGAGGCATGGGCATTTGTGGGTGGTGACTGGCCCACACAACAGGTATTGCTAGGATGGGTGACCAGTGCTGCCACAGATATAGTGGCCTACAGCAACTTCAGCAGCTGTGGGCCATGGTCGATAATGACACTGTGCCAAGGCCAGGTGAGTATTGCCAGCTGTATGTATGGTTACTGTGGTATCTGAGGTGCAGTACTGTTTATGTGCTATAAGACTGCTTTATTGCATTCTCTGAGAGAAATTGGAATATACTTGTGTTTACCTGTTGATTATACTTTTCCTATGTAGACTGACAACCAGTGCAGGTATATGGGACCACAGTCTCTACAGATGCCTCCATTTTCCTGTACAAAACAGAAATCACTAAAGATTTGGGAGCCAGGTTGTTTGCCATATACCAAGGGTGTGCATACCACATAGACATGTGATCACTGCATGCTACTAAGCACTTTATGTCAGGTTGGATCAATATGCTCAGTATCCGCCAGGGTGTTAGGTGTACTAAACAGCATGTTGCCATAGCCCATGTCTGTTCCATGTATAATGTCTATGACATGTAGCATGGGTATACACATGCATCGTGTAATCCATGGCTTACAGTTTGGAGTGGTTGTGCCAATCTAGGACCTGACATTGAGTTTGGTTACTCCTACTGTCTGATTTCCACTGCTGCCATTCTGATGGTAAGATTACTGTGCCCAGTTTGTATGAGATGTCATGCTACATGCGTTAAGCTATGTCATATGGAGTTTACAAGGGGTTTGGTTGACATGTATGGGTATGTTGGAAAGGGGTGGCCAGGAAAGCAGCACAGGGGCACCAAACAGGTCTTACCTACACAGTGCTAGTTCCTAGCTACAACACTGCTATGTGGGGCTGATTCTGTGCCCATTCTCAGGTCTCACCTGTTGGTGTGCCAGAGCATGGCTGTCAATGTCAGTGGCTCAGCAGGTTACACACTCGCCTTTGAGGCCAGAAGATCAGAAGGCTGTGGGTTCTATTCCCACTCCAGGCACTTGGGTTAAATCCTAATACTGACATTGAAGTGCAGGATGAGAGGGGTGCTGCACTCCTGAGTTGCCATCTTTTGGATGAGACGTTAAACTGAGGTCCCATCTGCCTGTTCTGGTGGTAGTCCAGGTGGATGTTAAAGATTTCATGGCATGTCTCCAAAAGAGTAGGGGTATTTTTATTGAGGAAAAATAGAAACATCACAAGAAACATACAACTAAACAAATCATATTCTAAAAAAGTAAAACAAAATTATACATTCAGTAAAACCTAAAGAAGAATTCTATATACTGTACATTTCTAGTACATCAGCTGTCACCACAAGCCTTGCACTCTTTTCCACTTAGATTTCCAAATGTGTTCTGAAAAATGGGTTTTATCATATTCACATAACACTGTCAATTCATGTTTAACATTCATTATGACTGTTAAAGGAGGTAAATCAATCTGCTGCAGAACATAGTAACATCTATTTTGCCATAACATAAATTTGATACAGGTAAACTTAACATTAATCGAATTGTACCTTCATGAATTGTCTGTTAAGAGGTCAAAAAAACTACAACTATTTCCTCATAGGTCAGTGTTCCCCAAGTGGAATTTTTCTATTATACAGCTAGTAGAGACCAAAAAGCCTGTACATATGGACAAGAAATCAAAAAATGCTCTATTGATTCTTCTTGTGCTATACCGGTTGATCTGGGGCAAACTTTCTTCATTTGGCATTTATGTTTTGTATTTGATTTCACCCCTAACTTACCATGACAACAAAGCCGTTGGACTTCCCACATTCTCGAGGGGTACAAACATCAGTCAATAATGTTCTAACCTTGGGGATGTTAGGAGCTATTATTCCTTTAAAAACTGGGATGATAGAAAAAGCCTGCTGTTGAATACTAAAATAAATCTGTTTTCTATTTTGCCTTATAATCTGTGCTGACATTAGTTTCCATTTCCTCAATTTAGCTACAGCCTGTTTAAGAAACCGTGGAGCTGATCTGTAAGGAGGGAGGGATATGTCTATGAATCCAATAGTCAGTAAAAAGTATCCAAGTGGCCACAGAAGGTGTCCCTATTAGTGAAATATTATAAGACATAAACATACTGTAATAATAAGAAATAGGATGTATTAGACTTAACCCTCCTTCTTTCAGTGGTAAATATAAAGTTTCTCTTTTTATGGGGTTCAATCTACTGCCCCAAATAATCTGAAAAAATAAACTCAATAATGTCTTTTTCAGCTACGGTGGTACTAAATGAACCACACTTACATAAGTAAATAAGAGCAATAAGAGTGTCTTTATCAAAAGTACTTTCTTCTTCTTTGTTTGTTGCCAGGACTTCCACTGAGCCACTTTTTTCTTTCCTATCTCTAGTTTCTGTTCCCAGTTCATAAGGCTCATATCTCCTTGGCCAAAAGATAAACCCAAGATTGTAATGAGCTCTTCTGTAACCTTAATTCCCATCTGTCCTGGACTGTCATAGTGGAAGTACTTAGTTTATACCCTCTGCTTTTATGTTTATTTATTCCTGACCCAGAAATGCTAGAATATTGTTCCATCCTAGATATGATGCTTTGTCCTGAGTCTATATCGGCCACTAATAGACATATATCATCTGCATAGGCTGATGTCTTTACTTCTAAAGCCTAATGTAGAGGTTGTAGTCCTGTAATAGTGCCATCCTGTTCTAATACTCGCAATAAATGATCTAAACAGAAAATATACAATAAAGGACTCATCGGACATGCTTGTCTCACCCCTCTGCAAACTTTTACCAAGTGGCCAAAACACCCATTAACTAGAGGGACTGTATTAGCTGCTGCATAAAGAGTCATTATCCAGGTGACAAAATTCTGTGGTACTCCATAAGTCTGTAAAGTGTGTGACAGAAATGTAAGTGAAATTTTATCAAAGGTTTTTTTCTGATCCACAGTTAACACATAGCTATGTAAAGTATCTTGAGTGCCCAGTTAATGGAACAGTAATGTTACTCTTGGGCTGAATACACCGAATGAAGTATATCTAGCTATTTATTCACTGAAAAAGCATAAAGCAGCCAGCCCTGATAATATACCAGCAGCAGTTTACTTGAGTGCCCCTATAATCTGGGGGAAATTTCTTACAATTCTTTATAATAAATGCATAAAAGATCACATTATCTACTAACATGGAAGGGTGCAAATATCATCCCACTGCATAAAAAGGTAGCTCTTACAAATCTAGCCATGTATAGGCCAATAAGTTTATTAGATGTGAATCTTAAAATATTTAGTAGAATTTTACTCAAAAGATTAAAAGAAGAAATAGAAAGGACTGGAGGACTTGTAAACTCCCAGGCAGGCTTTACAGCTGGTTTCTTGATGATGTATAATATATTTGTACTTAGGCATATAACAGAAAAATGCTCCCTATTAAGGAAACAAAATGTGCAGGTCGTTGTCCTGCATTAGTGTCATCCTGTTCTAATACTTGCAATAAAGGATCTAAACAGAATATGCAATGTTTATTGACTATATATCAGCATTTGATTATATTGCTAGGGAGATCTTATGGAAGATATTAATCGAAAGAGGCATAGATTGTGCTTTGGTTTCAGTCCTATCAGATCTAGTCAGGAACCTGGGCCAAGGTGAAGCTATGTCAAAAGGGTAGCTCTCTACCACATTTGACATAAATCATAGGGTAAGACAGAGCTGTGTAATGGCTTCAGTCTTGTTTTCATTATATATCGACAAAATGCTAAAAGACATAGAGAAAATAAATTCTGATGCACCAAAACAAGTTGTCCAATTTTGGCCTACAGGGAAGATATCGTTTTGATTTCACTTACAAAAAAAGGCCTGCAAAATCAACTGAATTATATTTCACAAAAATCTATAGAATTGAAACTGAAAATCAACTGTAATAAGTCTAAAATAGTGATGTTTGGGAAAAACAAAATACATACTAAGAGAATCTAAGGGAATCTGACTATTGGAAAATAAAGTAGAAGTCATCGATAGATATCTTTACTTAGGAGTCCTATTCTGTGGAAATGGGCAATGGGCTGCACATAGAGAGTATGTGATTGATAAAGTTAAACAAACAACAGCAGCTCTTGCAAGGTTTAATGTTAAATATGGTGGGTTTATGCTTGAACCTTTGGTACAAACTGTTAAAGCCAAATTTGAAGCTAAGCTCCAGTATGGCACAGCTGTCTGGGAGGTTAAAGATGTAAACAAATTTGTTTCCCTTTTATATAAACTTTTACGAAATATTCTAAGGGTTGGACATTCATACCCAGCAGCATATGTAAGAAGTGAACTAGGACTAGTAGACATAAAAGCTTCTATTGAAAGTCATAAAATTAATTTTTTGGGTTAGGCTAACTTAAAAGAAAGATATGGCTCTAACTACGGTATGCCTGAAGGAAAAAGAAGAATGGTTCAGCCTAGGATATAGGCATGGATTCTGGTATATAATAATACACACATTATGGGATAAACATAAATTAATGAATTTGAAAAGGGCAGTGAATCAAAGAATTGTATTAAATGAAAAGTATAAAAAATATGTTACTAAAAGGATAAATAACTACTGGAAGACGCAAGATTTACAAACTATAACAGGGACTAGCTACTTTAAATGGTTTGCACAAAACAATTACTATTTTGGGTTTAAACCCTATCTTAAATTACTTTATGACTGAACACAAACTTAGAACAGTGTTCTCTAACTACAAATTTGAACAATTTCAAAGCAACGTACTGCTCTATAGGTACAGGAAGGAAGGTATACTATCAGGAGCCTGTGATTGCTCCTTTGGGGGGCAGAGGATTTAATCCATGTTCTGTGGCACTGTACATGGTATTCAGAATCAAGAGCTTACTGGTCGTCACCTTTTTTATGTGAGAGATATAAAATTGATATGATGTTATTAACTAATATCCTTCTCCATACAGAAGATGAAGGGACTGTTGTTAGGGTAGCTAAGTCTTTCCAGGCTATTAGCAAATTGAAAAGGAGATTTATAATACAGTAATATTTATTCCGGAAAAATGTATGGATCCTTGTTCATGGTTTATGAATTGTGAGATTATGGGTTTTATTTATAAGCATGAACTATTTATGCTGTAAATAAGATGTGAATAATCTGACTGTGTTTGATATTTTTGCTGTGAATCTGATGTGAACAATCTGCCTATTTGTATTAATTTTAACTATGTGTGTGTAAAAGGCTTTTTAGCTGTACAATAACCACTTGATTGATTGAGTGCCCAGTTCTGCCATTTCTCTTAACAAAAGTAAACTATCCATTATATATTTATTTTTCACTGAACAGGTTTGGGATGGAGTAATCAAGATTGGAGCTAAGGTGACTAATCTTACATAGAAACATAGAATTTGACAGCAGATAAGGACTGCTTGGCCCACCCAGTCTGCCCATTTCCCTACCTAATGGATAAGCTGCAGATCCTAGTTAACCAGTAGCCTACTTCTTTCTACCAACACCCCCTAGAATTGCCTTATGACTGTCCCATGCATGCTTGAATTCAACCACTATTTTTGACTCCACAACCTCCTCAGGAAGGCTGTTCATACATCCACAACCCTCTCTGTGAAAAATACTTCCTTACATTACCTCTGAGCCGCCTCCATCTTCAAATTGTGCCCCTTGTTCTTGCACACCCTTTTTTTGAAAGATGCTACCTCTTGGACTTTGTTAATTCCCTTGAGGTACTTGAAAGTTTCAATCATGTCCCCTCTGCCTCCTTTCCTCGAGGCTATACATATAAGCTCCTTTAGTCTCTCTTCATATGTCTTCTGGTGCAGACCCTGCACCATTTTAGTTGCCCTTCTCTGGACAGCTTCCATCTTGTCTATGTCTTTGCGGAGATTGGGTCTTCAGAACTGCACACAGTACTCCAGATGGGGTCTCACCAGCTGTCTGTACAGAGGGATAACAACTTCCTGTTTTCTACTGGTGATGCCTCTCCCTACGCATCCCAGTATCCCTCCAGCCCTCCTTAGTGCCATCTCACATTGCTTGCCCACCTTTAAGTCATCTGATATGACAACCCCCAGGTCCCTTTCCATTTTTGTTGTTAGTTTATCACCCCCCATTGTGTACTCTTCCCCTGGATTTTTGTTTCCCAGGTGCATTACTTTGCACTTCTTAGCATTGAATCTAAGCTGCCATACATTTGACCATTCCTCTAACCTTGCCAAATCCCTTCTCATCCTTTCCACCCCACCTTGTGCATCAACTCTGTTGCAGATCTTTGTGTCATCTGCAAAGAGACATACTTTTCCTTCCAGTCCCTCTGCAAAGTCACTTACAAAGACATTGAAGAGGACCGGTCCTAATACTGAACCCTGCGGTACCCCACTAGTAACCCCCCTTTCTTCAGAGTGGGCTCCATTTACTATTACCCTCTGTGTTCTATTCTCCATCCAATTCTTTACCCAGGCTATCATCTTGGGACCCACTCCCAGGCTGGCTAACTTGTATATTAATCTTTTGTGTGGGACTGAGTCAAATGCCTTGCTAAAGTCTAGGTAGACCATGTCCACAGCCCCTCCCTGATCTACTACTCTGGTCACCCAGTCAAAGAAATCTATTAGATTCATCTGGCATGACCTTTCTGCTGTGAATCCATGCTGCCTTGGGTCCTGTGCCCCTCTGGCCTCTACGTACTTGACAATTCTTTCCTTCAGAAGTGATTCCATCATTTTCCCTATCACTGAGGTTAAACTAATAGGTCTGTAGTTTCCTGCTTCTGCCCGCTCCCACTTTGTGAAGGGAATCACATCTGCCCTCCTCAAGTCCTCAGGTACCACCCCATCCTCCCATAATTTGTTAAAGAGGGTAGTCAGTGGTGTCACTAGTTCTACCCTTAGTTCTTTTAGAATTCTGGGATGAATCCCATCAGGCCCCATTGCTTTGTCCACCTTCAGTTTTAAGAGCTCTTTCAGAACCCTTTCTTCTGTAAATGGGCTGGTATCAACTTCTGTATCCAGAGTGTTTCTATTGTTTGTTTTAGGTACCTCCCCCTCTTTCTTTGTAAATACTGAGCAAAAATATTTGTTTAGTATCTCTGCCTTTTCACCGTCACCCTCGGCCCACCCTCCCCTTTATTAAGCCTCACTATCTCTCCCTTAGTCTTCCTTCACTCCCTGATGATGCAGTTATAATTTTCATCAGTATCTTCCTATCAGTGTTAAATAGGCTAAGAGGCCTCCAGTTATTAGTATATTTCCTGTCACCTTTCTTACTGGAGGCAGTATAATGCAGTGGGTTAAGGCTCTGAGCTGCAGATCTGGAGACCTGGGTTTGAATCCTACAGCTGCCTAGGTGCATACTGTGTGATCCTGAGCAAGTCACTTAACTTCCTTGTGCTCCCAGGTTGCAACTGGAAACAAGCTTCGGCTTAGTGTGCTACTCCCTGGTTAAACAATGTTCCCTTCCCTTCCCTTTCTTAAAAATAAATATTAATATAGCAGTACCTAGTTGAGCATCCAATTTCTGGTGAAACAAAATCCAATTAAAGAAAATTTCTAGAATATCTGTCAGTTCAGTGATATATTTTTTGTAACATTTTCAGGTCAATCCATTCAGGCCTGGGGCAGTATCATTTTTTTAAGGTTTGGATAGCTTTCTGTATTTATGTTTTCTTGATTGGTCCCAGTAAGGGGTCAGTAAGATCAGGAGTCACAAGTGGTATGATTATGGAATTTAAATATTCCTTAATCTGTGTAGGACAAGAGGTAACATCTGCATATAAAGTGTGGAGGTAATTATCAATGACCTCCAAAATTTATTTGTCTTAACTTCTCCACCAGTGTTATTTAGCAAGGAGTCCATAACTCTTGATGAAATTCAGTCCTTACAGCTCTCAAAAATATCCCCATGCATGCCTTTGCTTGGTGTGCATACTTTGTGTTCCTGTAATAATGAGGTAGCCCTGGAATATTGTAAGCTCTCCATCTCCTTCTTTAAATTTGTTATTTAGACAGTATAATCACCTTTACCCTCATTACTGAGGAACATTGCCGTGGTCAGCTGGGATTTTAAATGAGGTATCTTTTATATTGTGTATTATGTACCTGAGTTGCTTGTTGCTGAAATACTTTTTTTATTTCAAGCTTAGTATCAACCCACAAAATACTTAGATCCTCCTCCAGACATACTAGAGTTTTCCTAGCTTGAAATGCTTCTAGGACCACCTCCTGAATTATTAAGTTATGCATGAAAGTACTGTTAAGTTTCCAGTAACCTTTTCCAAAAGTTTGCTTTTCAAGCAAGCCTACTATAAGAGTTAACACAGCATGGTCTGAGGTTTCAATAAGGCATACTGTAGCTGTATGTAAATTAATGTTTTGAAGAAAAAATATAATCTATATGGGTGGACAACCATCCCTTCTGAAATGTTTGTCCTTCCCCAGCATGAAGTGCCTTATTAGAATCTACTAGACTGGCTGTTTTTATAATTTGTTTCAAACTATTAGTATCACAATAATCCTAAACTATATTTGACCCCTTTCAGCTTTTGTAAGTAGGTAGTTAAAGTCTCCTCCCCATAAGACATGCTTAGATGTGAACAGGTAGGGTTTTATCAACTGAAAAAGATCCACTCTATCCTTTTTTTTTCTGTGGAGGATATACACTTATCAGTCTCCAGTAGGAGTTCTCGTAAGTAAAATCAAGCAATAAGGCTCTACCTAGATAGATACCAAGTACCCAGATGATGGTAAACCGAGTCCCACAAAGAAGGATACCCAATCCATCACATGTGTCTTATCCAAAGGAAAAGAAAGAGGGGCCCAACATCACAGTTTTTGAGCTGCAAGTATCAGTGATTATGAGTTAAGTCAAATATCCTGTAAAAGACAAATATCATAGTTAGAGTCTTTTAGGATGGATAAGGTCACAGACGTTGTCTTGTGGCTTTTAAACTGTTCATGTTTAGGGTGGCCACCCTCAATTCAAAAGGAGAAGTCATATGAAGGAAAGGAGCACAGTGTTATATTTCTTTCTAGAACTTCTCTGAAGCTGGACTCCTGGTTGAGACTTGTTGCAAATGAGGAGGTCTTGTTTCACTGAAGGTTCTTCCTCACAGCCCAATGTAATCACGTGTTGGGAAGAAATTGTGGATGAGGATTCTGAATCCTCACCAGCTTCCAATCCTCTGGTGTCATCTTGAAAGATTGCAAACCAATTTGATACTTGTAGGGGAGATTACTTTTTCAAAGCTTTTATTGGCTTGGTTTTCATGTGAGGTACTGTTAGAGGTCACTTTTTCGTGGCCATGGGTTTGTCTGGGGGGAGGCATTATGAAACTGTCAGGTTCTTGGATCACCTGCCCTATGTCAGTGGGTGGATTCTTAAGGGTGGAGACTTCAGGTTGTACAACAGGCTCTGTAGGAGGACAATGAATTTCCACTGTGGTGCAAGTAACTTGAGATTGTGTTGGTTGAGCCCATGTTGTAGCTGCAGAGGTTGTCGCGGGAACAGCAGTGGGTACATTTATGCCATTGTGATCCGTTGTAGCGGTAAATACCTCTGATGGGCCAGAAGCACTCTCTGAAGTAGTTTGAGAGTTAACTTGCTGGTGCCTAGAATGATCAATATCAGTTCTTTGGGCTGCTGTTATGATGTCATCTTGATTTTGTCTGTCAGTCTTGTTGTGAGTAGCCCAGGGGCAAGTTCTGTAGGTGTGGCCACTATTCTCACAAAGATTACATTTCATGTCTTCTGTCCACTCTTGGCCCATATGTCCGAACTCTAAACAGATATTACACCTTCTTAACCTGTCACAGGCTGAACTCAGCTGCTGGAATTATCCACATTTAAAGTAAGTTTTTGGCTGGCCTGGGTAAAAACAGTGTCCCCTGTCGAGGCCTAAGAACAGACTACTGGGAAGGTGCTGGGGGCCTGTCCTTGTCATTTTTAATTTAACTTTGTACTTCCATCCCCCAGTCCAGATGGGTTCAGTATCAAAAATGGGCTGAGGAGGACCCATTATGTCACACCTTTGTGTCAGCCAATGTGTAATGCCATTCACTGAAACTCCCTCATTTCAAAATAAAACAGTAATTGTTTTAAAAGCTGGTTTAGTAAGTGGTATAGCTTGAAATGGTAGCCAGAGTTCCGAGTAAGGAAGCTTTTCATATTTGACTGAGAATCTGTCCAAGCCTTGTGGATCTTGAAGCTCACATCAAAAATATTGTCACCAGAAATATGTATTAGGCCATAAATTTTGTTTGAAAAGAAGCCCATTAAGTTCTTTATCAAGGATCATTCAACATATACTCTGTCAGACATTGTATCCAAGCAACCGGTATATTATAGTCGCACAGCATTTTTCCACTGGGCAGGCAAGGAGTGCGTTTGAAAATACTCTTTCTTTCTAAAATTTGCCCATACAGTTTTTGCTTTGTCAGCTGCTGATTGCATAGTCTCAGGTAAAGGCCTTTCAGTGACCATTTTTTCTCCCCATGTCTGTTCAGTATCAGTTTGTACAATATCCACCCTCTCACCCACCTCCATATTCACATTTGTAGGTGCAACACTCACCCTGGGTGGGGAATTCACCATCTCCTCAGAGTGAAGTGCTAAATCAAAATCATCAGCAAAGGTTGAATTTGTCGAGGGTGGAGCCAAAACGCTAGATAAGCCATTCTCACAAGGAGGGGTCAACATTTACATGACAGTAATTTTCTACTCCTCAAGGAGAGGTCCCTGGTATTGGCAATACAGTAGGGTTAGGTAGCCATTGACCAATTGGGGTTTGTTTCCATCCCGCACTTTTCAAGGAGTTTTCTAGTGATCAGGCTATTTTTTTGCCACCAGCAGTAGCTGATTTTTGAGAGAGGTTAGAATGCCCTTTTCTTAAAAAGGATCTTGCAGTTAGTGTCAGAACAGCAGTAAAAGATATAGAACTTACATGTGCCATGGGCGCGGTCTGAGAAGTAGAAGACAAGTCAGTCGTAGGACTATCCATGCTGAGTTTCAGTGTTTGCGAGCAGCTCGGTCAATCCACTGTAACTGCATCAGATACCAGCTGATTTTGCACTTGAAAGCCTGTCGGCACCTCATTTGATGCACCCACGTCATTCAGTGAGTCAGCCTCTCAACTAACATGCCGGTGTTCTGACAGTGGCTCTAGGTTGTGGTCATGTCCAAAGACTGCCGTTTGCAGTGGGGGCTGTACAGAAGGATCCTCACCCGTGGAAGTCATAACCACCAGAACCAACCCTCTCTTGTCTTGTAGTAAAGCTCTCAGCCATTCTTCCTCAGTCTTGCCTCCCAAGATGTTGTAAGGTATTTTCATTTCTTTAGCACTTTCAGTAACTGATAGAGTTAATCTCAGTGGTGCTTTCATAGCAATGATCTCCTCAACTGGACCTGCAGGGTGGGAGATCAGCAGCCCTGCAGGTAGACTAACATCCATCATCTCCACACTCTCGTCTGCCATCTTGGACATGTGGCACCCCCTACCAACAGAGTGAGGGAAATTTTTATTGCAAAATTCAAAAACAGACTTCCATTCATATTACAGAAATGTCAACAGAAAACAAAATCAGTTCAAGGTTTAAATAATACATCATGTTCGTCATATACAAACAAATTCATTTTGTCTGAAAATACACATTAGCCTAATCAATAATCACAATCCCTGAACTTCTATCCTTCCCACTGATCTAAAGATGAACACACTTTAGCAGAATAAAATCTCTTTATTCTTATGTTATGTTTCTAAGAAGACATAAAGCTTACAGTTTCTTTATTTTTTTCCACTCCTGATAATTATAAACTGCGTTCCTGTAAGATATACAGGGAAATTATATTCTTATGTGCCTGTCATCCAATCCAATTGATTCCCTCCCAAAAATACTCATATACAGATTCTCCCATTGTCTTTCTTTCATATGCATACATTTTCTCTAATTCTACTTGAATTTTAAACAAAACATCCTGAAAAATTACCACCTCACTTTTTAGCACTCTCTGGCATCATGTCTCCCAAATCGCCCATTTTATGCATGCTAAAAAAACATACACAGTACTCTTTTTCCACTTTCCCCAAGGCTCAAGTTAATTGTCCCTGCACCAGCACTTCAAAGGTCATACTAGAAAATGTTGCTGTACCCCATAAGGAAGCCAAGGCAGACCAAAAACCTTGTATCCATGTGCACTCAAAAAACATACATTGCATTGTTTCTATTGTGTCCTTACAACCTGATTCCATACATACTCTTTCCTCCAGACTGTTGTGCTTTTGGTTCCCCTTCACATTGAATTGTCCATGGCCACATAACCATACAGTGTCTTGCATTTTCACTGGTATCCTAGGGTCTGTTATGCTCTCTAATAATTGGTTACTCTTTATCCCTGGTTCAAGTATAAAAATTGGGTCCTCAAAATAGCATTTTTTTTAACCAAAAGATTAGAAAATTGTTTCTTGGATTGGTTTAGGAACCAACTCAGCTCTATCTTCCATGTTCTCACATATTTTAAAGTTGTATGCACATAGACAGGTAATAACTTATCTGTGGGATGCCACTTTCCTCTACCCCCAACTGTCAAAACATCTGCACTCCACTCTTGCGTAATCTCACATTTTCAGTTCCTAAAAGTAATGGTCGAACATTAGAGTAAAAAAAATTGGGAAAAAAAACCATTAAAGGCTGCATCATATTAAGGCCCCCCTCCTTCCATGTCCTATAAGTGTAAGCCCTTTTCACTGGATCAAGTTTACTCCCCCATAAAAGGGTGAAAAATAATCCCTGAAGTTTTGCATGCATAACATATGGTAATGGATATATGTGTAAATAAAATGTGGGGCAATGTATGCCTTTATAAGGTGAACCCTTTTTTTTTCTCATAATTTTCCATGACTGCCCTGTTTGGACCTTCTGTCGAGCCATGTCATAGGCCATATCCCAGTTCTGTTGTTCTGCTTCTTGTGTTCCAAACCATAGCCCCAATATCCTTAGTGTTTCCTTTGCCATCGGAATTGGAGAATCAAAAGTTATCAGAAGTTTCCCCACTGGTAATATTTTGCTTTTTGTTAAATTTATATTTAGCTCTGTCTCTGTGGTCATTTCAGTCGATATCTTTAATGCTTTTTTCAATCCTCTGCCATGGCTACTGTTACGACACAGTCAACTGCATACACTAACACCTTTTTGAATCTGGCTCCCATCCTGCTTACCATCGGTGCTATATCCCCTGATGTCTCAATCAATCTTAAAACTGGATCCAGATTAAAAACATATAAAAGAGGACATAAAGGACATCCCTGTTGCACCACTGTTTTTGTGTAAACAGGAATGCCCATGTGTCCATTAACCATTGGTGTTACTTATGCTTTATCATAAAGTAACTTGATAAGATCCACCATTTGTTGTGGTATTCCATATTCTTGTAGTACATTCCATAAATGCTGTTGCTTAATGGCATCAAAAGCTTCTTCCTGGTCATTAGATAATAGGTATCCCTCAGTCTTGAAATTCAGTCCTTGTTCCACTATCTTCCTTACATACTACAAATTCTGATGTATATTCCTTCCTGGAATTGCATCGGTTTGTGTTGGTAACACAACTATCTGTGCTATTTTTGCCATTTGTACTGACAGTATTTTTGTTAAAATCTTATAATCTGACATTAGCAACATCAGTGGCCTCCAGTTCCTTATGTTTTGTGCCTCCCCATTCTTGTATAAGAAAATCATTATTCCTTCTGTCATGCTTTGACATAGTCTACACTCTAGTTGAATAGCCTCATATACTTTCGTTCAAATCGGTGTCAGGATGTCTATGAACATTTTATAGAAATCGTTCGGTATACTATCTATACCGGGTATAGTGTTTGTAGACAAACTTTGAATCGCTGTTTTTATTTCTTCACTAGTTATTGGCTGAATCAAAGCTGCCCTATCTACTTCTGTTATTCTGGGAACATCTTTGTTCTTGAAACTTGTCTCATTTATCTTTTTTTCTTCCATGACAGAGAAGGTTCTATAAACATATTGCTGTATTACCTGCTGAATTTCCTTTTGTTCTTCCTCTATGTCACCATTCTCAGTCGCTAAGGTGGTAAATAATGTATTCCTTTTACTGTGCAGTTCTTTGTCATAAGGATTAACTATTTATTGTTTACCTTTGGTCATGAAATTTTGTTGAAGTCCTATGTGTTACTCCCATTCTTTTATATACTCACTCATACTATTCTTTATACTAAGCAGAGCAGTTGTCATGTCCCTTCCTGTACTTGTTATTTGGGTCACTATCTTTAAATATTTCTCTCTTAAACCTAAGTACCTTATGTACTTTTATTTTGCAGCTTTTCTTCTTAAAGTAATCATTAACACTCTAATGTCTATTTTTCTATCTTCCCACCATTTGATAGGGCTGTTGTAAAGAAAATCAATGTCTTGTCGAACTTTAATTAAATTATATATCTCTAACTTATATAATTCATCCCAAAGCTTGGAAGTATTCATCTTCCAATAACCTCTTCCCACAGTAATTTTGTGAAGTGAACCTATTTCTAATTTTAAAGCAAGATGATCTGATGTCTCTAAAGGAAATACTTGAATAGTCCTACTTGAGACTCTGTCAGTTGTAAACCAAAAGTCAATTCTAGTGCTCAAATGTCCTTTATAAAAAGTATGACGTGACGTTTGTCCCAAAATCTCATAAACATCCTTTAAGGAGTGTTTATCTAGAATAGACTGTAAAGCATTGGTATTACAATATAGTTTATCAGTTTTGCGTCACAAATCTCTAACACTGAGGCCACAATTAAAATCCTCCCCTCATAGAATTAATTTTGCTATATTCAAAAATGGTTCTATTAATCTAAAAAGGTCTGCTCTTTGTGCTTTTTTAGACTGTGGTGAATATATATTTATACATCGATAAGTAACATTATTTATTTGAGCGTCACTCAGTAAAGAATGCCCTGGTTGCAGATCTAGCACTTCAAAGATTTTTACATTTGTTTGTTGAAAAAGAATCCCTACCCCTGAACAAACACTTTCCCCCACTGACCATAATGATAGACCTCATCTCCAATCCCTTTGAGCCTGTACTATTTCTGAAGTACTATGAAGGCATGTATCTTGTAAAAAAATACACATGTCCGCCCCCCCTCCTGTAAGCTCCCAAAGGTAATCTGTCTTTTTTCTTGGGATTTAATACTATTCACATTAGATGTAATAAAGAATAGGTTAGCAAGCATCATATAAAGTAGGGAAAAAAATAATTTTTCTAATACAAACATAATTTGTGCTTTTTCTGTTTCTTAGATTTAGCTCTCTCTTTTACCAATATGTCTCCTGTGACATCCGGCTGTGAGGATGTTATGGAAGAAACATCCGATTTTTTTCCATCATCTTCATCTTCTATGTTCATTAAAATGTCATAAGAGTTCTGTACAGGAATAGAGTGTTTACTCATAGTACCACTTGCCCCCATCATTGGCCTTAATCCTGCCTTAGATCTGGTAACCCTTGTAAATGGGGGATCCGCCATTCCAGTAGGTAGCATATTGCTTACACTATCATTACCAGTGTGCAATATATTCACTGGTTCTGAAATCTCAGTTCTTTTACCAATAATTACCCCTGCTGTTGTGTGCACAATGGCTTCAGTAATATTTGAGATCTCCTCCTGCTCTACTAGTGCTGATTCTAGAATGGTATCTTGTTGTACTTTAATAAGTTTGGCTGTATCCTGTAATTGCCTACCATACTGTACAAGGTTTCCTCCTTCCTTATCCAAAAACCTGGCTTCCTCCTGTGCTACAACCACAGTGGGAGTCGTTGGCATCATGAGTTCCTGTAGCCGTGCTTTTTCCTTTTGTGCGGTTGCCACATACACATCCGGTTCCACTCGTATGGTTTGTTCAATGCTATTATGAAAGGCCCACACACAGCTTCTAAAGGTATGACCCTTTTCTTCACATAAATTGCATTTTGGGGCTGCCTAAATAGTGTATACCTCCCAGTTCACCACAAAGACCACATCTCTGTTTTTGTAAGCATTGCAAGTGCCCCACATTCCCGCATTTATAGCATGCTCTTGGTTTGCCTTGGTAGAAAATCACTCCTCCATCTCTACCTAAAAAGAAACTGTTTAATAAATGTTTCTGACTCTCATTTTCTTTTTGCAAGGTGATTTTGTACTTCCACCCCCCCCCCCATCCAGAGGTGCTCCTCATCCAGGATAGGTTCCGGGTACCCTTTCACTGTACAATACTCTTTAAGCCAATAAGTAATGTCTGCGACATTTACCCCTTCATTACGAAAGAGCACAGTTATTATCTTGAAGCTGGGTTTAGTCAAGGGGAATTGCTAAAAACGGTCTCCACAATTGTGTATCTTTAAAAACATGATATTGTTTCCAGAAGCGGTGCAGGGTGCTTAAAACTAATATCAAATATGGTATCCCCTGGCATGTGAATCAGTGCATAGATCTCGTATGCGTAATACTTCATGCTTGTTTTCAAAAGTGCGTGTCCCACAAAAATCCTATCTGGAATGTCAGACATGTCTCCTCTATATCTCAAACGCACTGTGTTTCGTCTTGTGGCAGGCTCAGATAAATTCCTCCGATTGTCTGAAATAAGTGGTTTGTTGTGTTTGTATTCCATACATTCTGTGGTGGTAGCGACTCTTGCTATGTTCACTTTGTACTTGTTTTTGTGCAGGATCAAGTGGAACTTCAGTATTCGGGGGGTCCAGTATTTCTGCTGTGACCTGTGTCTGTAAGTCCCCTTCTATTTGTTTTATGTTAGTGATAATGTTACTATGTTACTGGTCTGGAGTGCTTTCTGCATTATAGTTTCCTGTACCTTGTCCTGGAGTAATATTATTTGACATAGTGTGTTTTGTTGTTAGAACCTCCCCATGTTCTCAGTAGAGGTCTGTGACTCCCCAAATACCACTGATAAATTTGCAGCCCATCCTGTTCCCTCGGGGTTTCTCACCCATCATGCTCCCTGTATAGCTGCTAAAACCCAGTCTGGATTTGTTAAATCAGACCTAGCAGCTAATGTCTTTGCATCCCCTATATTGTCTTTCTTGAGCCCTCGTCCTTTTTTCCCTTTGTTTGCAGCTTCTTTGGGCAGATTTTTCTTTCCTGTTCCTTCTGACGACACTCCTATTCTAAAGGAGATATGCTGTGTGGGGAAAGGCACTGCCCCTGTTGTTTCTTTACATTCAAATGCTTTAATGTCTCTGTGCTCATCATTAAGCTCTTTCTCTTGCATCACCTGCCTGCACATATTCCCGCTCTCATCTGAATTTTCAACAAGCAAAGATGCATTTACCTGTTGTCTCAGAGAGCCCTTCCCCAGAATTTGTGCATGTGCATACATTGCTGTAGAATTTTCCTGCTGGGCCCCTTCCACTCGCTTTTGTTTCTCCTCAACTTCTAAATCCTCCCGGACCTCCCGGTCTCTCTCCATCAATTACTCCTTTTTCTTTAACTCCTCTTGCAAAAGGTTCCTCTTTTCTAGGAACCGTGTTTCTTCCTCATGTAACCTCTCCCATATTTCCTCTATGGCGTGCCTTTTTTTGATACAATTCATCGGCTCGTTTTCAGGCCGCACATCCATCCCTTCCATCTGATCCATGGGACATTCTTCAGGCAAATGCTCCATCGACATTACAAATGTTTCTTCTCTCGATTCTCCAAGCTCTGTTGTTGTGACTCTCTAAAGGCAAATAGGCCGGGGAGGAGACCTGCTCCTCAACACGCATACATCCGTCCTCTTCACTGTCTTGCAATGACTGGCCATCTCAGTACCAGTCGCAGTGCCTCCTAGCAAAGAGATGGGGAATTTCTCCGGTGCCCTGGCCAAATTTCCCCCATTCACTAAAAATACCACCAACAGCTTAAAATCTGATTCGATTTCAGTTGGAATCCATCTGTATCCCCTCCCCTGGGATGAAGCTGAAAATAGGCGAGAAATTGTCTAGTCCTCCTTCCCAGTCATCAAAAACTAAATGAATAAATGGCTGTGCATACCTGTCTTACTGGTCTTTGCATGGTTCTGCCCACCTCCACCCTGTATATGTGGCTGCAGTGGCAGAGTACAGGTGTTCAGGTGTGTAGTGTGGATGTTGCATGGTACTGTGGCATGCTGTCTACTGCTTGCTATTGATTACATGTCAGCTTTTTCCTCCTCCACAGACAGCAGAACCCATAGAGGGCTGGGTGGGCTGCACCAGAGTGGCAGGCAGCAGACAGGTGGAGTGGGAGGCCAACCATTATGGCAGAAGGGATAATAGAAGGAGGCTGTCAAGGGAGGGTGAGTGGTCCTCTGACACATGTCCATGTAAGTACCCTACATTGTGTGGTTCACAGTCTGGGTTGCTTGTCTACACTATGCTGGATGTTTTTGCCAGGGGGGAGGGAGGGAGGGGACGTCCACAAGTGTTATTCAGAAGGTTTCACCCATACCTGTGAGGGCAGCACCTCAGCAGTTGTGTCTCTGGCCCCTCACCTAGCCCCTGGGGTACTTCTCCACCACTGACACTGTGGTATGACAGGGCTGTGCCATGTACTTGTTGGATTGTTATGCCAAGATCCCTTCTGCCCTGTGTGGATAATGTGCCTTGGCATGCATTAACACTGTTTGGTGGCCTGTCCTCAGTGTCACAGCCTTGGTACACTAGGGTAGTGACAGTACTTCTCACTGCCCCAGGTAGTACGCTTGTCATTATTTTTCAGATCTGTTGTGCCACATGACCTGGCCTAGGTAAGCATACTTGTATGGCAGTGGTAGTCACTGGCCACTGTTGTACCAGTACATGCCTGTGACATGCCATGTGTGGCATACAGCACGCATGTGTGTTCTGTGGCAGCCTGAGCCTCTGTGGGGGGGGGGCCCTATCATTACAGTGGGCCCAGTATCTGCTGGGACTGAGAGTGCCTACAGGCAGATCTGTATCTCACACCGGTGTTATGATGACTGCAGGATGGTGTGGCTGGCACTCACTCACCTACCACACCACTGCACTGACATGTTATCCTACTGCACATGGCACTGCATGATGATCCCATCCATATACAGCTGTGCTCTGTGTGTACCACTGGTGTGAGTGCCTGGGCTCTACCCTTAACCAGGGTTGCTCTTACATGCCAGCTGTCCTGCACAACAGTGTGGGCCTGTATGCTGCATGCCTGGTCTGCAGAGTACTGGTTGTGAGGTTGATGCTCATGCCCACTGTCACCAATACACTGCCTATTGTGCTCTATCTTGGCACTGCGGTGCCTATTGTGCTCTATCTTGGCACTGCGGTGGCATGTGCTACATTTTCACATCTGTCTCATTTGCTGGTGTCCTGTGTCTATTGCATGGGTGTGTCTGGTTCTGTTGCAGCACAGCACACTCATTCCATGTGTAGTCCTTCACTGTTTGGGTGCACAGTGCTGTCTCTGGTATACCCCACACATGCCATCACATCAGCATGACTTTGTCCACCTGTGTGTGGCATGTCGCCCCATGTGTAGTGTGGCTGTACATCTCTTATGCAAAATATGCCACCCCTGTGTCCCTTGTTCTGTGTGCACAGCTTGCTGAGTTCAGTATTGTTCCTTCCATAGGTGCCTGGAGTGTTGCCGGTTGGTACAGATACATCATGGAGACTGAGGTCATGGATGAACTGCTGTGGTGCCAGGTTCTTCTACTGTGTATGGTAATGAGGAGGTTGGAGAAGAATACTCAGGCCTTCAGAGACATGGCAGTGGCCATCCAGCCAGATGGACAGCAGCAACAGCAGCAGTGGTCCCAACCTCCATCCACCACCTGCAGGCCCATAGGCAGTTTGGGCATATACTATCCATGGGCTTTATGGACAATTTATGGGCAGTTGTTCTTTGGATTTTAATTTATTGCTGGCAGTTATTGCTGTTTGTTTCAGTTCTTGATTTGTATGCTTCATTGCCCTCGTTATCTGTTATGTTTTTAGTAAACATTTTTAATACTTTTTGCTGCTGTTTTGTGTGTCTTTCATTGGTGCCAGCCTCTACTCTTCTGCAAAACAATAAAACAATTCTGCATTCTGATGGCTGATACTTGTGTAGCAAACAACACTTGAACTCCAAAATTGACTACTGTGTAGATTTATTAACATAACTCCAAATAAGTGTTGCACCAAGTGTGCCAGTTGCCTGGGATAAACTGTCCCAGTGCTTTGCCAGTCAAGGTTTCATCAGGGGGAAGGGTACCAGAGACTGCCAATCTAGAAAATAACACAAAAAAGATGACATCACTGCCTAAATCATCAATTGAAACCAATAATAAAATATACATAGTAATAAACAAAATAATGTCATCAGAGGAGAGGTACATAAAATAAAATAAAACCTATGCAAAGCACAGCGAATAATAAACTTAAATAACTGCTATAAATTGGGACAAGGGTCTCTATCAGGATAAACAAGAGTTATCACTCATTTTTATGTTTGTTTGCACGCATGTGCAAGAAACATAGTGCCATCATCGGAGTTTTCGGAGGTGTGTCAGCCCTCTTCCAATTCAGTCAGTGTGTTTGCAGGCATGGCCGCAGTTCTCCAATGCCTGCTGGAGCTGTCTATGACAGCTCCAAAATGCAGTGGCATACAGTTGAAAGGGGAGCTACGCTTCAGTGAGCAGTGATCAGATATCACCTGCCCCGCGCGCCTCCCTACCACACACACACACACACACACACACACACACATGCTGCTGCTCCCGCCCCCAACGCCACGCACCTTATAGCCGACAAAGTGCCCAATCCCCATGGCTATGTGCCCCCCCCAAACACAGTTTCATTTGCCACGCTGGGTGCCCACCACCCCAGCTGGCTACGTTAGTATAGCCGGGCGGTGCCCAATCCTCATCACTGCCTCCACTGTGTCTCCCCCAGTACAGGGTGCCACGCTGGGGAGCTCCACCCCAGCATGGCAACAGATGCCATGGCCGACAGGGTGCCTAATCCCCTTCAGCTCCATGCCCCCCAGCCATCCTTCTGCCAAGCTGGGAGCCCACCCCAGTGTGGCAAATGTCCCATTGTCTTTTAAAACAAAAACCTGTAAAGAAAAAACGGTCCTCGCAGTCTCCTAGCCCCCACCCCACAACCCGCACCTATCCACTGCGCACCTGCCTCCCCACCCCCCTCACCCATACTTACCTCTGAGTCTGGCGATGATCTTGGTGGACCGGGAACCGTCTGCCTCTTCAAAGCCGACCCACGAACTGAGGAAATGCGGTAAGCTGTATAATGGGACAGATAGGGTTTTTTCACCTTTGTTGCATATCTCAGGCATTTTTTGGAATTTTTTCACCAAATTTTCAACATGGGGTTTTTGGGACCCCTCTTCATGAATTCTTGCACTGTCATGGCGTTACTCAGGCCCGAAGGGTGATTTCGCAGCCACTGCGTGAAATCACCTTTCCAGAATGATTAATGAAACAACACTGCCAGTGTTCATAAGGTGGGCTCTCAAAAAGCCTATTTTGAAAATTTGGTGGAAAAATTCCTAAAATGACTGTTTTATGAGCGTGTGTTGTGCAGTTCAGACAGACGTCAGAAGTTCTCGAATTTTCAATATTTTCACTCCAGATTTTCAACATATGCCATTTTACCACACCTTCTTATGAGCAGTACAGCTGTCATTTTTACATCTCACCCAAAATGTGTTTCCGCCATGTAGCGCATAATGCGTACGTGGTCGGTGTGTGAAATCAATGTTACGGGACACATTAAGAAAATCACAGTGACACAGTTCATGAGCAGAGGTCTTAAAATGGCTATGTTGAAAATTTGGTGAAAAAATTCCAAAAAATGACTGTTTTATGAGCGTGCGTTGTACAGTTCCTACGCACTCATAAGTTTGCGAATTTCAATATTTTCACTCCAGATTTTCAACATTGCCATTTTACCACACCTCCTTATGAGCAGTACAGTTGTCATTTTTCACATCTTGCCCACAAGGTGTTTCTGCCCATGTAGCGCACAATGGCGCAGTCGGTGTGCAAAATCAATGTATGGGACATGTTAAGAAAGTCACAGTGACACTGGTCATGAGCAGAGGTGTTAAAATGGCTATGTTGAAAATTTGGTGAAAAAATTCCCAAAAATGATTGTTTTAGAAGTGCACATTGCGTAGTTCCTACGCACGCTGGCAAGTTTGCGAATTTATAATATTTGCACACCAGATTTTCAACAGTGCCATTTTACCGCACTTCCTTATGAGCAGTACAGCTACCATTTTTCACATCTCGCCCAAAATGTGTTTCCGTACATGTAGCGCACAATGGTACAGTCGGTGTGCGAAAACAATGATTAGGACAGATTAAGAAAATCACAGTGACACTGGTCATGAGCAGAGGTCTTAAAATGGCTATGTTGAAAATTTGGTGACAAAACTCCATAAAATGACTGTGTTACGAGTGAGCATTGCGCAGTTTCCACGCACCCTCATAAATTCATGAATTTGTAATATTTTCAGTCCAGATTTTCACCAGTGGCATTTTTCCACACCTCCTTATGAACAGTACAGCTGTCATTTTCCACAACATGGCCGAAATGTGTTTTCACACTTTCAGCACAGAAATGCATGGTCGCTATGGGAAATCATTGTTCGGGACAGATAAAGATATTCATACTGACACTGTTCATGATCAGAGGTCCCAAAATGCCTGTGTTAACAATCTGCTGTAAAAATATCCCCTAACTAGTTACATTACGGGTGTGCGTTGCACAGTTTCTATGCACGCTCGTGACTTCACCAGTTTTTTTAAGATTTTCACAGCAGATTTTCAACATTGCCATTTTTTTAGACCTCCCATGAACAGTACCACTGTCATTTTTCACATCCTGTTCGGAATGTGTTTTTGTACCTGTGGTGCCAAATGCCATAGTCGCTGTGCAAAAGCAGTTTTCAGCTAACAAACTGATATTGCCACTGTTCATGAGGTGGGGGTCACAAAAAATGTTGAAAATTTGGAGTGAAAATACCAACGAATGCCTGAGGTGTTAGGGTTTCCGACCATAACGCCCCACCTTGTAGAGAATGACAGCCCTCTTCCAATTCAGTCAGTGTGTTTGCAGGCATGGCCGCAGTTCTCCAATGCCTGCTGGAGCTGTCTATGACAGCTCCAAAATGCAGTGGCATACAGTTGAAAGGGGGAGCTACGCTTCAGTGAGCAGTGATCAGATATCACCTGCTCATGCGCGCTCCCCACACACACACACACACACACACACACACACACACACATGCTGCTGCTGCTCCCCCCCCCAACGCACGCACTGTATAGCCGACAGGGGTGCCCAATCCCCCATCGGCTGTGCTGCCCCCCAAAACACAGTTTCATTTGCCACGCTGGGTGCCCACCACCCCAGCGTAGCTACGTTGTATAGCCGGCGGGGGTGCCCAATCCCTCATCGTCTCCACTGTGTCTCCCCCCCCAGTACAGGGTGCCACGCTGGGAGCCCACCCCAGCATGGCAACAGATGCCATGGCCGACAGGGGTGCCTAATCCCCCTTCAGCTCCATGCCCCCCAGCCATCCTTCTGCCAAGCTGGGAGCCCACCCCAGTGTGGCAAATGTCCCGCATTGTCTTTTTAAAACAAAAAACCTGTAAGAAAAACGTCCTCGCAGTCTCCCTGGCCCCCACCCCACAACCCGCACTCTATCCACTGGCAACCTGCCTCCATTACCCCCTCACCCCATACTTACCTCTGGAGTCTGGCGCGATGATCTTCGGTGGACCGGGAACACGTCTGCACTCTTCAAAGCCGACCGCGAACTGAGGAAATGCCGGTAAGCTGTATAATGGGACAGATAGGGTTTTTTCACCTTTGTTGCATATCTCAGGCATTTTTTGGAATTTTTGCACCAAATTTTCAACATGGGGTTTTTGGGACCCCTCTTCATGAATTCTTGCACTGTCATGGCATTACTCAGGCCCGAAGGGTGATTTCATAGCCACTGCGTGAAATCACCTTTCCAGAATGATTAATGAAACAACACTGCCAGTGTTCATAAGGTGGGCTCTCAAAAAGCCTATTTTGAAAATTTGGTGAAAATTCAAATGATCATTGTTTTATGATGTGTTGTGTAGTTCAGACGCACGTCAGAAGTTCTCGAATTTTCAATATTTTCTACCCAGATTTTCAACATTGCCATTTTACCACACCTTCTTATGAGCAGTACAGCTGTCATTTTTACATCTCACCCAAAATGTGTTTCCTACCATGTAGCATACAATGGCGTAGTCGTGTGTGAAATCAATGTACGGGACACATTAAGAAAATCACAGTGACACAGTTCATGAGCAGAGGTCTTAAAATGGCTATGTTGAAAATTTGGTGAAAAAATTCCAAAAATGACTGTTTTATGAGCGTGCGTTGTACAGTTCCTACACACACTCATAAGTTTGCGAAATTTCAATATTTTCACTCCAGATTTTCAACATTGCCATTTTACCACACCTCCTTATGAGCAGTACAGTTGTCATTTTTCACATCTTGCCCACAAGGTGTTTCTGCCCATGTAGCGCACAATGGCGCAGTCGGTGTGCAAAATCAATGTATGGGACATGTTAAGAAAGTCACAGTGACACTGGTCATGAGCAGAGGTGTTAAAATGGCTATGTTGAAAATTTGGTGAAAAAATTCCCAAAAATGATTGTTTTAGAAGTGCACATTAGTAGTTCCACGCACGCGCAAGTTTGCGAATTATAATATTTGCACCAGATTTTCAACAGTGCCATTTTACCGCACTTCCTTATGAGCAGTACAGCTACCATTTTTCACATCTCGCCCAAAATGTGTTTCCACACATGTAGCGACAATGGTACAGTCGGTGCAAAACAATGATTAGGACAGATTAAGAAAATCACAGTGACACTGGTCATGAGAGAGGTCTTAAAATGGCTATGTTGAAAATTTGGTGACAAAACTCCATAAAATGACTGTGTTACGAGTGAGCATTGCGCAGTTTCCACGCACCCTCATAAATTCATGAATTTGTAATATTTTCAGTCCAGATTTTCACCAGTGGCATTTTTCCACACCTCCTTATGAACAGTACAGCTGTCATTTTCCACAACATGGCCGAAATGTGTTTTCACACTTTCAGCACAGAAATGCATGGTCGCTATGGGAAATCATTGTTCGGGACAGATAAAGATATTCATACTGACACTGTTCATGATCAGAGGTCCCAAAATGCCTGGTACAACAATCTGCTGTAAAAAAATCCCTAACTAGTTACATTACGAATTGTCGTTGCACAGTTTCTATGCTTCATTGACTTCCACCAGTTTTTTAAGATTTTCACAGCAGATTTTCAACATTGCCATTTTTTAGACCTCCCATGAACAGTACCACTGTCATTTTTCACATCCTGTTCGGAATGTGTTTTTGTACCTGTGGTGCCAAATGCCATAGTCGCTGTGCAAAAGCAGTTTTCAGCTAACAAACTGATATTGCCACTGTTCATGAGGTGGGGGTCACAAAAAAATGTTGAAAATTTGGAGTGAAAATACCAACGAATGCCTGAGGTGTTAGGTTTTCCGACCATAACGCCCCACCTTGTAGAGAATGACAGGCATCAGGGGTGTGACTTGGGATTCTTGCCTGTCATGCTCATACCATTCCACCCCCACCCACACCCTGCAGCCAGTGAGAGGCATCAAGGTGTACCTCGGACTCTTCGGCCCAAACTTCACCCCATTCTCCTATACCGCACCCATCTCACCATATTTCCTGATGGAATGGGGTGCGCATAAGGGCCAAAGACCCCAAGGCACACCATGACACTTGTCAGTGTCTGCAGGGTAGGGTGTGGTGAAATGGCGTGGTCATTATGCCTGACGACCCAAAGGCACACCCCAATGCCTGTCACTCTCTGCAGGGTGGTGGTGGGGTTGACTTCAGTTCAATACTTCACTGCCATTCCTATTATGCAGCTCTGTAACTTCTACACTACCAATGCCAATGCCAGAAAGCAAACATTCGGCATTGACAAATGCTTGTACTGTTTAGCCACTTCACTTGCTCTGGGGATCTGCTGTAATTCCTTACCCATCATCTGGGAAATCTCAGTACAGGGTGATAACAGGATACAAGTTCTGTTCTCCCTGTCGGTAAACCAAAAAACAGTAATAAGAATTACATTGTACTTAAATCCGTACAAAATCTTTTATAATTATTCATTTAATAAAAGGTTTCAGATCCCACATTCCATTCAGCCCCTTCGGTTTGACTGTAACCAGTTCAACGATTGAAAAACGCTCCCTTCTCAGCAACATCTTAACTCTATCACCCTTCCCCCAGCTGTTTTACACACTCCAGTCTCTTAAATTTTAAGGAATCATGGGTCTGAATTGTGGTGCTCAGTAAAATGTTGACCAACAGGGCTGTCCATCCTCTTGTTTATGATATTTCGACTGTGATCTTGTATTCATTCTTTCAACATCCTTACCATTCTCCCAACATATGACAGCCCACAACTACACCACAAAATGAACACAACAAATGTAGTTTTACAAGTAATGAAATCCCTTATCTCAATTTGTTCTGTGTAACTGGGGTATGCAAGGTGTATACCTATGACCATATAGGTGCATAAGTTACAGCTGTGACATTTATGGTGATTAGCTGGTCTGGTTAAGTAACTACTGTAGGAACATGGGGTAGTGTTCTGATTTGCACATTGACTGTGTACCCTTCTATCTTTTATATTTCTACCTGGGGTATTGACCTATGTTTCCTCTTAAAGTAATGTCACTAAGTAGAACTGAACAGTTCTTCCAAATGATGTTACCTGTTCTCCTAGCAACACAACTGAAGTCTGTAATAAATATTATTCTCTTCGAGCCCTGTAAGTCCTGTTCCTGTTTCATCTGGCTCTATGATGCCGGTTCAACAAGAAACACGTTGACTGGCATCACAGCACCAGGCTCCATGACGACCAGCGATTTGCAGTCGGTGTGGAGCCGACACACATCAGTATGCATTTTTCATGGGGGCTTCCCCTGAACCACCCATGGGGAACTTGCTCCCCACACCCCCCATACTAAAGGATTCTAACTCCAGGTCAGAGTTAGTTCGGGAAGGGGGTGCAGGTCAGGGGAAGGGGTTGCCCGGTCCCAGTGGCACTTCTACAGTGGCATGGTGCGGTTGTCGATATCAACACATGTCACTGTAGAAATGCCACTGTTCAGGGGGCATACCGTTTCATCTTAGTTGATAATAGGTAATTTTGTTTTTTGTTCCCACCTCTACCCTTACTTTGTCTGATAAACTTTCCTTATATCCCCTATCAGAAATCTCGGTTTCAATTCTAGAGACTGCTTGTCATAGTCAGTATCATCTGTGCAATTTCTGCATAAACACAGAAACTGACAGCAGGTAATAGACTTTGTGAGGGATTAAGGATGAGCGCTCTCTTGTCTTAGCAGTGAGTTTGTTGTAATGTCTGTCCTAAAGCCCCTGAGTGTCAGGATTTCCAATTAGAGTTATGTCAAAAAAATCAATACCGGATTTCTCAATCCTAGCTGTAAAGTGTAAGTTCAACTCAGTATAGTTTAACCATTTAACAAATTCCTCAGCTGACTCTTGTGTCCCTTTCCAAATACAAATGCAATCATCTATTTATCTGAACCAGGACTTGATGTCTATGAAAAAGGGAACAGTGACAGAATTGTAAATGGTGGCTTGCTCCCATAGGCCTAGGAACAAATTAGTATATGTTGGTGCCATGGAGACACCCATGGCTGTACCATGTCTGCAGGTAAACTTTCTGATAAAACTCAAAGCAATTATGAGTAAGGATGAATTCTATGGCTTGGTAATGAAAGTAACTAGTATAACTTCCTTTAATAACCTCACACAGGTAATTGCCTCTGCAACCCACAATTGTGGTCACTCATTGGATCTGGTCTTCCTCCTGGGGATGGAGATCTCTGACCTGGCGGTGGAGCCAGCTGGATGGTCAGACCATCGCACCATAGGGTTCAGTTTCTTGGCCCCCAGTAAACCTGCCCCTACGGAGATGGCCTGGTTCCACCCTTTAAGGGATATGACCGCAGATGGTCTAATGGCAATGCTGGACCTATTAGGTGTGCTGAGTGAATGCTTGGGGCCAGGGGATCTGGAACATGCCTATAATAATAAGGTGATGACAGTGGCCCTGGACTCCATAACACGTGCCGGATTTGACCCTCACTCTTTGCCCAAGGTCCCCTTGGTTTGATGGGATCTTGAAGGAGTTAAGGAGAGTGGGACGAAGGTTAGAGAGGCACTGGCAGAAATCAGGGCTGATGGATAACAAACTTAGATTGATGGATCATTATAAGGACTATCAATCTGCAATCTCCCATAAGAAGGCAGAATTCCTGTCCAGGGAGAGTGCCACTGTGCAAAATTGACTGGCTCAGCTCTTCCAGATTGTTGACAAATAGTGCAATCCAATCTGTCTTCAGACTAGGGGAGCATTTTCACAAAGTAAGTGTGACAAGTTTGCACACTTTTTCAAAGATAAGGTTGCCACCATCGGGTCCAGGATCTGTTTAGCCTCCTCTATTGGGCACTGCAGAGGTCGGCAGGATGTTATGAGCACGTGGTTTATCTGATTTGACTTCGACCAACGATCACTGACATTGTGAGGATTATCCAGACTTTGCGACCAATCTGTTGTAGTTTGGACCTGGGTCCAACGCACCTCCCTGTGGGGTGTGTTGAGGTAATCAGCCTGACTGAGATAGTCTGGGGGTTGTTGGAGACAGGAGTGTTCCCAGACCCCCTGAAGGAGACAGTTGTGAGACCTCTCCTGAAAAAGTCTTCCCTCGACCTGGACTGTCTGGTTAACTATAGACCTGTCTCTAACCTGCCCTTTGTGGGAAAGGTTATTGAGAAGCTGGTTGCGTTGCAGCTGGTGGATCATTTAACCAGACATGATGTCTATGATCCACTTCAGTCTGGATTTAGGAAGAGGCATAGTACCAAGACGGCACTTGTTTGGGTACTTAATGATCTCTTAATAGCGAGAGATCAGAGGACTCATTCAGTCTTGGTCCTCCTTGATCTCTCTGCAGCATTTGACACTGGGGACCATGATGTGCTGTTGGAGTGCCTACGGTTAGTATGTGGACTGTCAGGGACAGTCCTCAGCTGGTTTCGATCTTTCCTCATGGGTAGGACTCAGAGAGTAGTTTTGGGGCTTTATTCCTCTGCTCCTCTCTCCCTTCCATGCATGGTGCTGCAGGGCTCCATCTTATCACCAATGTTATTTGCAGTGTACATGATGCCATTGGAAGACATTAGTAGGCAGTATGGACTGAGTTCTCACTGCTATGCAGATGACACTAAGCTATACATGTCCTTCATGCCTGAACAGGGTGGAGCTATCTCGATTTTTAATAGCTGCCTCTCTGAGATCCAGTACTGGATGAGTGCCAACTGGCTGTGGTGGAACCCAGAGAAGACTGAGGTGTTGGTGGTGGACCTAGGTCACTTGGGCATGGGGTAACTGGTAGGACAGCCCTCTGGGCTTTGGTTTGGGGAGTCCAGCTGCTGGCTTCTGACCAGGTGCAGAATCTGGGTGATATTTTTGATGGTGGCCTGACACTGAAATCTAAGGTGTTGGCTGTTGTCAAGACCTCTTTTTACCATATGAGGAATATCACCCAGATAAAACAGCTCACCCCACCTGGTGATCTTCCAACTTTGGTCCACGCCTTCGTGACATCCTGCCTTGACTACTTCAATGCCCTTTACTTAGGGCTCCCGGGGGTTGATATCTGCCAACTGCAGCTGGTGCAGAATACGGCGGCCAGGTTGTTGACTGGCTTATCAAGATCTTGCCATATAATGCCTGTGCTCCGTGAACTGCACTGGCTGCCAGTTAGGTGACAGATCACCTTCAAAGTTGGGTTACTGACCTACAAGGCCTTACATGGTTAGGGACCCCAGTACTAGCAAGATCTCCTTTGTCCTACTGCCCCATCCACCCGCTCCACTCCACCGATGAGGGATTGCTAGATGTTCCCATGGTTTGACTTAAGACCTCGGGGGCTCACTCATTTGCTTTTGTAGCCCCTACCCTGTGGAACTCTCTACCTCATTGAGTGAGAGAGCTCCTGACCATCCAGAGTTTTAAGATCACCCTGAAGACACATCTATTTGGTCTGGCTTTTTTAGACAATGAGAGTCACCTAATTGGTTTAAGCAATAATGGTTATTGAGTTATGCTGAGTATTTAATGTGCTTGATAATTTTGGATCTGTTTGTGAGGTTTTTAATTACTGTATTGGTTTAATATCTTACTTGTATTCAATCTGTGTTTTAATTGTACAGGCACATTGAACTTTGGTTGATTGATTGATTGATTTTCCAGGAAGAGGCTGCATGCATTAATACCATCCATATGTCTTATGGATGTGTACAGTGCTTTCATATCAGTGCTAAGCCACAGATAGTCCCCTTGCCATTTCATCTTAGTGACCTTATTGAGGGTGTCTCCTGTGTTCTTTAGATAGGACAGTAGTGAGGTAACACAGGTTTGTAAGAAAAAAAATCAATGAAATTGCTTAGATTCTCAGAAAGGGACCCAATGCCAGAAATTATTGGTCTGCCCAGAGGATCCACTAAATTTTCATGTACTTTTGGAAGTACAATGCTCCCTCGCTATAACGAATTCTGCTATACCGAAAACTGAGTTATAGCGAATGCCCTCTGTGGCTCCTGACTGTTTTCATGTTTCAGTTCCTGTTTCCAACATCAAAACTAATTACCCTTACCCAGTTATCAAAGAATAAAAACAATAGAGTATTCACATGCAATCCCAATCAGTCTGATCTGTAAATACAGTACCTGTTATACACACCTGATCTCCTCTCTCCTCCTGTCTCTCTCTCTCTTTCTCTCCGTGTGTTTGTGAGTGGACAACAGGGTGCGAGCTGTAGCAGATCTATTGTGAGATGGATGAAGCCGGAGCAACAAGTAAGTTTCAATTCACACAGCACTAGCTCACACACCCAGTGGGGCAAGTGGCAGACAAGAAGTACAGGAACTCGGCCATTGGCAAATGTGAAATCCAGAATGAAGATCCTCAATCTGAAGGATAGCTGTGTCATGACGCATCTATCTGTTTAGACACTAGTAGATTCAGTTAGAGATATTGAAGTATTTCTAAGAAATTATGCATTGTTGTACAAGTCAAATGTTGTTGTGGAAGCCCTGATTTCAGGTCACAGGCCCATAAACTGTCATTATGTTGCTGGTTTAAGAATTTCAGTTCCAGTGTCAGTGGGAAGAAGTACAGGAACTCCATTCCTGTTGCAAAAAAAGTACAGGAACTGAGTTTCTGTGCATTCCTTTTCACTTTCATTACTGCACACACCACTAGCTCACCCTAGCTGGAAACTTTTTTTTATTTTTGTAAGATACAGAGTGAGAATGGGAGAAAGGGGTGTGGTAGTCTGATCAGCTGAGATATACCACTGCAAGCAGTCAGAAGTGTCAGCAAGAGAGTATTTAATTTACTTGGTACTCCAAAGTATATTTGTTTTAAAAAATGGACGAACATCTGAAAATGCATACAGAATGCATGCTGGGAGAGGGTTTAAAGTGGGTCTGAAGCATCAGAGATGTTATGACAAATATCATTATATGGCAGCACTGTATAATAGCGTCCCTTGATGTAACAAACAGGGAGCTATAACAAACATGCATTATGGCTCCCTTTTTGTTTGTTATAGTGAGGGAACACTGTATACAGAATGTGGGCATAACAGGATTTTCATACCAGAGGACTTTAAGCTCCTCATTGGTGATGGACCTTTCCATTACTCCTTCTTGAAGCAAACCCCCTAATTATTTTTTAAATGTTTTTGTAAAACAACAAAACAGTAAAATGGGTCATCTCTGTTACTTATCCTGATAGAGACCCTTGTCTCAATTTATAACAGTTATTTAAGTTTATTATGCTCTGTGCTTTGCATTAATTTTGTTTTATTTTATGCACCTCTCTTTTGATGAAATTCTTTTATTACTATGTATATTTTATTACTGGTTTTCAATTGATGATGTAAGCAGTGATGTCATCACTTTTGTGCTATTTACTTGATGAGCAGTTTTGGATACCCTGCCCCCTGATGAAACCTTGACTGGTGAAACATTGCAGCTTCTCCCAGGCAACTGGTACATTTAGACCAACACTTGTTTGGAGTTTTGTTAATAAACCTACACAGCAGTTAATTTTGGAGTTCAAGCATTGTTTCTTACACAAGTACTAGCCCTTGGAGTGCAGAATTATATTTTTGTTTTTCATAGTATGTGGGGTTAGCCACCCCAATCATAGAAGTCTCTATGACTTGAGTTAATATATATGGCCCAAATAGATGTGACTCCAAATTCTGTACAGACCTTTTTCTCATATTATCCACTTTTAACAGTCCATACATTTTGGGGGGAGATTTTAATTTCACCATAAATGCCAGGCTGGACAAATCATCTTCCTATACAGATAATATGTCATCAGTGCGGAAAACCTGTAGAGAGTTTATGGAAGATTTAAGAATTATAGATCCATGGAGAGAAATTCACCCAAAACACAAATATTCTCTTTTTTTTCCACCTCATCAGTGTTGTACCCATATAGATTTCTTTCTAATCTCCCATATACTTGCTAGTAAGGTTTAAGAAATCAAATAAAACACTATTCATATTTCAGACCACAAGCTGGTTCAAATTTCTATAGAGCTAAATAACATTGCTAGATCAGTAAGCTGGTCCACGTATAATTCGTATTTGAATGACACAAAATTTTCCCAGCATTGGGAAAAATGTTATAACAACTTCTTTAATTTAATAACATTTATGATACAATACCAGAAGTTAGATGGGAGGCCTTTAAAACAGTAGTTAGAGGGGTAGATATAAGACAAAATTTATATATTAAAAAGAAGGTCAAACAAAAATCCAAACAAGCTGAAGATGAATTAAATAAGTTGGAAAACTAGATATGACCTCTCAGGACCCACAGGTGTTTCAACATTTTATAAAAGCAAAGGACGCATATAATAGAATTCCATC
Organism: Neoceratodus forsteri; assembly: GCA_016271365.2. Lineage (NCBI taxonomy): Eukaryota > Metazoa > Chordata > Ceratodontiformes > Ceratodontidae > Neoceratodus > Neoceratodus forsteri. The sequence goes on along the minus strand of CM057451.1, from coordinate 806,083,107 downwards.
CTTAGAGGTGGAAAAAGCATTTTGTGGACTAGGATGAAATATTATATTTTTGGGGACAAACCTGACAAAGTCATGGCTCTAAAGATACAAATGGAAAAGCAAGCACGTACAATCCTTTCTATAAGAAATAAAAAAAAAGAGTTAATCACTGAATCAACACAAATTAATGAAACTTTTGTACATTTTTATAAACACTTATACACCTCTGAAATGCTCACCTCTCCACTTGCAATAGAAAGTTTTTTTGCATGGATTATACTACTAATATTACCTAAAAGGGATAAACAGATGTTGAACTCTAGCATTTCTCTAGATGAGATATTGCAGTCTATTAAAAATCTCTCTACAGGTAAGGCACCTGGCACAGATGGCCTTCAGGCTGATTTTTTATAAAACATATGTAGATCTCATTGGCGACCCCCTAGTTAACTTATTTAATCACTCAGTTCAATTAGGAACCCTCCCACCATCTTTATACCAAGCTAAGATTGTGGTATTTCTGAAAAAAGACAAAGATCTGAACAGGTATCCTCATATTGGCCTATTTCTTTGCTTAATACCAACATGAAAATTCTGACTAAAATATTAGCTACATGACTGGAAAAAATAATCCCAGGTCTCATGCAACCCAATCAGAATGGCTTAATCAAAAATAGGAGACATGGGGCAAATACCAGAAGATTGATTAATTGATTGATATAAGCAAAGTCAAAGAAACTTTAATAATGATACTTAACATGGATCAGGTTGAATGGGACTTCTTGTATTATACATTGGAAACATTTGGATTGGGTAAGTTGTCTATTAAATGGATCAAAACAATACATAGTGCTTCTATGGCACAAATTGAAATCAATAATAATTCATCCAAGAACTTTCTGTTGTCCAGAGGGACCCGGCAAGGGTGCCCATTGTCTCCTTTACTATTCATTTTGGCAATAAAGCCATTGGCAGTCACCATCAGAAGCAACATAAACATACACAGTAGAAAGATGGATAATACTGAATATAAAATAAGTATGTTTGCAGATGATACTCTAATATATCTGATGGAACCAGCTCTTTCATTGCCTGTGTGTTTAGATGTAATTTCAGAATTTGACAATGCCTCAGGGTACAAAATAAATATAGCAAAAACTGAGCCTCTATATTTAAATCTGGCACCAAACTTACCAATTTCAGTAGAATATGGTGATGCCATTAAAACAAGATAAAATATCTAGGGGTTATAATACTGGAAAATGTAACACAAATCTACAAACTATTCTACAACGAAGCCCGGCAGGATGAAGCACAGTGTCACAGGTTTCTTACATGACAAAAGGGATTAACGCCCATTGAAACTGCATTGTTTGCTGCAGTAACTCTACTGCAGAATTCAGAAGAGTTGGGCTACATCCTGGTGGTCTTCACTGTATGTTCCTCTATTACATAAGGCACAGAAGGGCCTGGAAAAATGGAAAAAAATCCCTATGACTCTAATAGGTCGTTGTAATGAAATAAAAATGAATATTTTGCCACGATTACTGTTTCTTTTCCAAGCTTTGCCAATAGCCATCCCTGACAGGTTTTTCAAGAATTTGGACCAGAAACTTACACAGTATATGTGGAAGGGAAAAAACAGAGAATATCTATACAGAAACTTAGACTTCCAAAAATTCAAGGAGGAGTAGCCTTACCAAATTTTAAACTCTATTATTTAGTGGCCCAAGTATCCCAAATTTCAGATTGGTTTAGAGGAGAACCTACTAAAAACTACCAAATAGAACAAACATTCCATAATTACCATAATCCCCAAAGCATTTTATATGCTCAATATTATAAGTATATCAAAACTACCAAAAATATAATATTTATGGCCTCCTATAACACTGCTCAATATTGGCAACAATTTCATTGGCTGGAAGTAAACCATTTCTATTTTTACACCCATTTAACATAATTATGGATTTCCATCCTCCACGGTGAATTCAGCTTTTTAATATGGGAAAAACAGGCCTTAAAATAATAAAGAATTTCTATGCAGACAATTTGATGCTAACTTTCAATCAAATCCAGAAGAAATATAATATCTCAGCTGAACATGTTTTTAGATATCTACAAATCCAGGATTATATTTCTAAAAGGGGTCTATCTCTAAACCATTCTCCTTTAGAACAGCTAATGCTAAACCCCAACACAAATATTAAACCCCTATCTGCTATATACAAGCTAATGACAGATTCATCACTATTTAGCTTAGGTAACTTAAAAGCCAAATAGGAACAGCACCTAGGGCTACAGACAGTACAAGAGGACTGAGACAAAATCATTACTTACCCCCTTACAGAGTTTTACTCAAGCAAATTATAACACAGTCAATTTAATGTATTCCAATGGATTTATCTGACCCCATCTAGACTACACAAATTTAATCCAAATATAGATGAAAAATGACCAAAATGTCAAGAAGATCAAGGCTCTCTCATCCACATGTTTTTTACTTGCAAAAAGCTAACTAAGTACTGGGATGCAATTCTGAAGGTGTTGGAATTAGCTATAGGGAGTAAAATAAAAAGATTCTTTTATGATAATGTTAGGCCACAAATGTGTATCTGGGAATCTTCCAGACAATCAGCTTAAACTAATATCTTGGCATTTTTAGTAGCCAAAAAAATGTATTCTAATGAGATGGGAAGAAGGCTGCCCTCCGGCTGTTAGAACTTGGTTTAATTTAATGGTATACCTCTATACCCTAGATAGAATACATTATTTCAAAATGGATAAAGCTGAGATATTCCATAATATTTGGGATCCATTTTTAGAAGTTGCTAATACATATAAAAATCTTCAGGTTTGAAATCCAGTCCCTTAGCATTAAAGAAATGTATATGTAGTTTATAGATTATATACAGACACTCTAGACATGTTTCTTTATGAAAGATGAAGGAAAGTATATGAAACACCATCAGAAATGAGGGTATGTGAGAAATTAGAAATACCTCATTATTTAGTTTAACCTGCTGAAATTTTGGATAAATATATGTAATACATGATGGGGAAAAAAAATTAAAAAAAATTATAGGAAACCGTAAGAACAACTAAAACAAAATATTGGTTTTCAATTGATGATGCAAGCAGTGATGTCATCCCTCTTGTGCTATTTACTTGATGGGTAGTTTCTGGTACCCCACACCCTGATGAAGCCTTGACTGGCGGAGCACTGGAGCACCTTCTCCTAGGTGACTGGCTTACTTGGTGCAACACTTGTTTGGAGTTTTGTTAATAAAGCTACACAGCAGTCAACTTTGGAGTTCAGGTGTTATTTGTTACACTATTACTAGCCCTCGGAGTGCAGAATCTTTTTGTTGTTTTGCATAGTATGTGGGGGTTTCCCTTACTGATCCTGTACCCCCCTGCATCTACTTGAGTGTGATAATCCTGTTTGTTTCACTGTGTGCACTGGCTTGTACTGTGAACATAGTAGGTACAGCCACATCTGTCAGGGATTGTGCTAATTTAGAGCCAGCATGCCTTGTTTGGCAGCTATATTGAAGCTGCTGCCTTCAGAAGGTGGATGGAAAATAGTGCTACATAAAATATCATAAATAAACCGGTTGTGCCACTACATTACAGGTGTGTGGAATTCAACCAAGGGAGAACAAAACTATGAATGCCCAAAGCACCACTCTATCAAACAACAATAAAAACAGCTTCAGCTTGGAGATGCTATTTCTTCACAAGCACAGAGAACACAAGCAAAAGCTAAACTAAAGGGTTCACAATAAGCCACTGCCAAGACCAGCTATTCCAGCAACAGTTCACAAGGTGACTTAAAAATGTTATTTAATAAATTGAAAAAGTTGCTGATAACTGAATTGAACTTCACATATAATATAACAATGCTGGAGACACACAATAACTGGAAAATGGACAAATCCCAAGAGGACTGCAGGTACTCAAAGCACCCTTCTGTGACTTGGAGAGTTTTGAAAACAGGGATGAGTGGATTAAATTCATTAATGATTGCTCTTGGGGATTCATGAAGATTGTTGTCAAGGAGGACAGTGAAAAGTTTGAAGCCTTTCTGATGGAAATAAATGTAATAAAAAATCAAATAAAGAAACCTGCAACATTTACCTGATTTCAAGCTACTGGACCAAGCGCTACAATCTAAAATTCCAAAACATAAGCAGGCACTTACTTAAAGAAAGCAAGCAAAACTGTTACAAGATCAGGCTGAGTGTGATAGCAGTAATATATTCAGTTGGAACTGTGGCGGAAGAAGCCATGGAGGTCTCGGAGTCATAACAGAAGTAGATCTAGGAGCTGCCATAGGAAAAATAAAGTTCTGCCTGAAGTCAGTGACACTGCAGTTGTTCTAGGGTTGCCACCTGTCAGTTTTTTTACCTGGTGATCAAGTTTTCAGGATCCCTATCAGGTAGTCTGGTTTTGCTCTGTGCTGGTCAGGCTTTTGAGCTATTTTGAGTGCTCACATACCTTTGAAACAAATGTTGTCATCTCATTCATTGTTTCAGTTACTTGTCCATGTTACAAACAAGTGCTGTTGTTAATGTAGCCTTTTGTTTATGAAAGCTGTTGACCAAGGAGGTATAAAGTATGACCATTAACACCATTAGCACTTACTTAACTTAATTTTTACCACTGCATCTTAAAATGGCACAGCAACAAAGCTGCCCCCACCTTCTGTAACAGTAACACAGCCAGTTGTCTTTCACTTTCATTTGCTGGTAAACATTTTCATCTCTAACAGAATTTGGGCATTTTAAATGTTTTACATAATTTTTTTCCTCAAGAAAAAAGTATGGCCACTTCTTTGGCTTTGAAATAGTACTGTGGGCATGAAAAGGAAATGGGCCAGAAAAATATATGAAGTATACATTATAGGAAACAATTTGTTTATTATGTATTATTCTATACCATATGTACTGGTGTATGCTATTTACAGTATTTCCCTTATCTCCGCCAGATCATATCTGTAAATGAGATTTATTTTATCTCTGTACGTTTATCTGGTAAGCCAATGTCAATAAATAAGTAAATACATACATAAGTAAATAAATAACTAGGAAGAACCTGGGAAAGTAATTTTAACAGTTATAGTACAGTACCTTAACATTTTTGTTGAACTTCTGCTTTAAGTGTTGTGTTTTATTGATATAACAAATGGCTTTCTAGGAAGAGCAGTGCATGATGAGTCATGAAAAGGGGTGAGGCTAGAGGCAGAGCTTAGGATCCGTTTTTTGCCTCATCCAAAGGTGGCAACCCTAGGTTGTTCAAGCATGCAGACACAAGCCTCAGCATTAAACTCAAACACAGGGTCGAAAAACACAGGAAGGGCTGTCCACTTTCAGAGACAGCTGAAAGATCAAGACACAGGAAGAAGACAAGGAGAGGTAGAAGAAGGGGCTAAAGCACCTCAACAAGATGCATCGTGGGGGAAGGGGGACTGAAGAACTACAGATCCTAAACCTGTCTTCTAAACAACTCATGCAACAAGAAGAGAGCCTCCTGCTTAAAGGATTCAGTTTTGTACCAGCCCCTAAAAAGAATGATTTTTAGATTTATGTGTATTTGTACAGGTTTTTCAAGAAGAATAAATTAAAGCATTATTTTTAGATGAGTAATTTCTGGATAACTACAACAGCAACATTGGGTTTTTGGAACACTGTGAAGAGCAAGAAGAATTGAACTTCTTGTTTGAAGCTATCAGTGACTTCACATATCAGCACTGCAGAAGTCATTGCAACATTCCCCTAACCTAGAATCCTCAGTTGACAGCCTGGATAGAACTAATTTGGAGGCACTAGTCAAACTATGGAATGAGGACTACCTAGACCCTCAGCCCGTAGCTGAGCACTTAACAAACTTTAGAGGAAAGAGGGCACACCTTCAAAACCAGATCAGACTTTTGTCCTATTGTGAACAATCACATGATAACTGCCTTTGAAAAAACTACTCTAGCACAGGTAAAAGAACTGTTAGAAAACAATAGCAGCCATCAGAGTAACAAATAACAATATTAGTCAGACTGAAAAAGAATGCATGAAATCATTATAGAGCCAGCTAACAAGGGAGGAAATGATGTTTTAGTAGAGATCATTATAAGTGTATTGCTTGTGGGTTACTATCAGAGGAAAACAACTACCAAAAATGACATAGGAACCCCCTTAATACTTTAAAACAAGAATTAGGGGCTTTGCTTCAAGGAGTAATGGAAAGGTCTATCAACAACGAGGAGCTTAAATTCCTCAGGTGTGAAAATCCTGTTATGCCCACATTCTACATAATCCTGAAAGTACACAAACATTTAATGGATCCTCTTGGCCGCTTGTCCTTGTACATTGGATCCTCAGGGCAGACCAGTCATTTTTGGAAAGGGTCCCTTACTAAGAATCTAAGCAATTTCATTGATTTTTTTCTTACAAACCTGTGTTACTTCACTACTGTCCTATCTAAAGGACACAGGAGACACCCTCAGTAGGATCACTAAGATGAGATGGCAAGGGGACTGTCTATGACTTATCACTGATGTGGAAGTGCTGTACACATCCATAAGACATATGAATGGTATTAAAGCATGCGGATTCTTCCTGGGGAAAAAAGTCTATTAAAGGAAGCTATACCATTTACTTTCATTACCAAAGCCATTGAATTTGAGCCGGCCTGGTGGTGCTGAGGGTTGAGGTACTGGACACCACACCTCATGTTACAATGGCAACCCGGGTTCGGGGACAGGCTGGGGTGGCCATGGGTCAGCAGAGGAGGGAGGGAGAGGATGGAGTGTCCAGAGGACTGTTCTCCTGTCCCTGGGGAGGGATATGGGACTGCTCAGTGTCCTGGTGACCCTAAATGGAGATCGGGGGTAACACAGGCACACCAGCCGACGTGAGTGGAGGAGAGCGTCAGATGCCAGCAGGGAAGCCATGTGCGGGCATCACTGCACATTGCTCTCCTAGGAGCAACCAGATATGCAGAAAAACTCCCCTGCCAGTTGGGTGAGATGACGGCGAACCTCCAGGGGCAGACGCTGCACATGCCCAACACCAGCTGTGAAAGTCGACTGTACCCTGGGGATCACTGGCCTTCTCCTTTGGGGCCAGGAGAGGTGGGGATCCAGAAACCAAGGTCCTGTTGATGGATCTGTTCAAGTGGGTGGTAAAATCTGATGCCGAGCGAGCTAGCCCGAAGGATGCCCTGGTCTGGTAGGTGCAGAAAAATAATGTACAAAAAAGAAAAAAAGCCATAGAATTTCTCCTTACCCATAATTGCTTTGAGTTTGATCAGAAAGTTTTACTTGCAGACATGTGGTACAGTTGTGGGTGTTCCTAGGCCGGTGGGAGCAAGCCACCATTTACAATTCTGTCACTAATCCCTGTTTCAGAAACATCAAGTCCTGATTCAGGTACCTAGATGATTGAATTTGCATATGGGAATGGACACAAAAGTCATTTGAGGAATTTGCTAAATGGTTAAACCACACTGAGTTGAACTTACACTTTACAGCTAGGACTGAGAAATCCAGTATTGATTTTCTTGATGAAGCTCTAAATGGAAATCCTGATAGTTAGGTAATGACTTCCAGGGGCTTTAGGAAAGACACAGCAGCAAACTCACTGCTAAGACAAGAGAGTGCACATCCTTAATCCCTCAAAAAGTCTATTTCCTACAGTCAGTTTCTGTGTTTATATAGAAATTGCACAGAAGATTCTCAAAAGAGGTGGAAGGAAAGGTTAAGGAGAAAAGGATAGCATTCAGGAAATATAAAGAAACACAGAAGGAGCAGGACAGAGAACTTTATCAGTTAAAGCAGAAGGAGGCAGGGAAGGCAGTCAGAATAGCAAAGATACGAACTGAGGAAAAGATAGCCAACTCTGTTAAGAGGGGGATAAAACCTTTTATAGGTACATTAGGGAGTGAAGAAAGACCAAGGGAGGGATACAGAGACTTAATAAAGAAGAGGGAATGTGGGCAGAGAGTGGCAGTGAAAAAGCAGGGACACTGAATGAATATTTCTGCTCAGTATTCACAACGAAAGAAAAGGGGGAGGTACCTAAACCAAACAAGAGAAACACTCTGAATAGAGGGGTTGATGCCAGTCCATTCACAGAGGAAAGGGTTTTGAAAGAACTCTTGAAACTGAGGGTGGGCAAAGCAATGGGGCCTGATGGGATTCATCCCAGAATTCTAAAAGAACTAAGGGTAGAACTAGTAATGCCACTGACCACTCTCTGTAACACATCATGGGAGGATGGGTGGTACCTGAGGACTGGAGGAGGGCAGATGTGATTCCACTTCACAAAAGTGGGAGCAGGGCAGAGGCAGGAAACTACAGGCCAGTTAGCTTGACCTCAGTGGTAGGGAAAATGATGGAATCACTTCTGAAGGAAAGAACTGTTGAGTACCTAGAGGCCAGTGGAGCACAGGACCTAGGCAGCATGGTTTCACAGCAGGAAGGTCATGTCAGATGAACTTAATAGATTTCTTTGACTGGGTGACCAAAAGTAGGCCAGGAGGGCTGTGGATATGGCCTACTATACTTTAGCAAAAGCATTTGACACAGTCTCACACAAAAGATTAATATACAAGTTAGCCAGCCATGGAGTGGGATAAAAAACTGGCTGGACAACAGGACACAAAGGGTAATAGTAAACGGAGTCCACAGTGAAGAAAGGAGGGTAACTAGCGGGGTACTGCAGGGTTCGGTACTGGGACCGGTCCTCATTAATGTCTTTATAGGTGACATTGGGGAGCACCTGGAAGGAAAAGTATGTCTCTTTGCAGATGACACAAAGATCTGCAACAGTGTTGATACATAAGGTGGGGTGGAAAGGATGAAAAGGGACTTGGCAAGGTTGGAGGAATGGTCAAATATATGGCGGCTCAGATTCAGTGCAAAGAAGTGCAAGGTAATGCATCTGGGAAACAAAAACCCAGGGGAAGAGTACACAATGGGGGTGAGATAATAACAACAACAAAAATCGAAAAAGACCTAGAAGTAATTATATCAGATGACCAAAAGGTGGGCAAGCAATCTGAGAAGGCAGTAAGGAGGGCTGGGGGGATACTGGGATGCATAAGGAAAGGCATCAACAGTAGAAAGCAGAAAACTGTTATCCCCCTGTACAGACAGTTGGTGAGACCCCATCTAGAGTACTGCATGTAATTCTGGAGACCCCATCTCCGCAAAGACATAGACAGAGTGGAGGCTGTTCAAAGGAGGGCAACCAAAATGATGCAGGGTCTGCACCAGAAGACATACGCAGAGAGATTAAAGCAGCTTAATATGTATACCCTTAAGGAAAGGAGGGAGAGGGTGGACATGATAGAAACTTTTAAGTATCTCAAGCAAATTAACAAAGTACAAGAGGGTAGTATCTTTCTGAAAAAGAGATGTGCAAGAACAAGAGGGCACAATTTGAAGAAAGAGGGGGGACAGCTCAGAGGTAATGTTTGAAAGTATTTTTTCACAGAGAGGGTTGCAGATGCATGGAACAGCCTTCCTGAGGAGGTTGTGGAGTCAGGAACAGTGGGAGAATTCAAGAATGCATGGGACAGACATAAGGCAATTCTAGTAGGGGGGTAGGAGGAAGTAAGCTGTTGATTAACTAGAATCTGCAGCTTATCCATCAGGTAGGGAAATGGGCAGACTGGGTGAGCCAAACAGTCCTTATCTGCCATCAAATTCTATGTTTCTATGTTTAAGATTCTGATTATAACTAGCAGTCTCTAGAATTGAAACTTAGATTTCTGAACAGGGGATATGAGGAAAGTTTATTGGACAAAGTAAGGCCAGAAGTGAGGACAAAAAACAAAAGGACCTATTGTCAACTAAGATGAAAGTGGAACAGGACTCAGAGGGCTCTGAGAGAATAACATTTTTTACAGACTTCAGTTGTGTTGCTGGGAGAACAGGTAACATCATTTGGTAGAACTGGCCAGTTCTACTTAGTGACACTACTTTAAAAAGAAACATAGGTCGACAATCCAGAATAACCTTTAGGAGAGGTAGAAATATAAAAGATAGACTGGTACGTAATCAGTTTGCAAATCAGAACACTACCCCACATTCCTGATTATCTAATATGCCAGCTGGTGTCATAAACGTCACAGCTGTAACATTTGCACCTATATGGTCCCAGGTAAACACCTTGCAAACCCCAGATGCACAGAACAAATTGGGATACGGGATTTCATTACTTGCAAAACAAACTACATTTGTTGTGTACATTTTGTGGTGCAGTTGTTTGCTGCCATATGTAGGGAGAATGGTAAGGATGCTGAAAGAACGCAATACAAGAACATGTTTGAAATATCATAAACAAGAGAATGGACAGCCCTTTTCATCGACATTTAACTGAGCATTACAATTCAGACCCATGATCATGGGACTAGAGTGTATAAAACCACCTGGCGGTGGGGCAGGATTAAGATATTACTGAGAAGGGAGAGCTTTTGGATGTTTAAGATGGATACAGTCAACCCGAAGGGACTGAGTGAAATGTGCAATTTGAAACCTTTTATTAAAATGAATAAATATAAGAGATTTTATATGGATTTAAATACAATGTAATTCTTATTACTGTTTTTTGATTTACCCACAGGAAGAACAGAACTTGCAACCTGTTATCATCCTATACTGAGATTTCCCAGACGACGGCTAAGACATTACAGCAGATCCCCAGAGCCAGTGAAGCAGCAAAACAGTAAAATGGGTGATCATTCTTGTTTATCCTGATAGGGACCTGAGTGCCAGTTTAGGAGTGGGGCAGAATGGCAAGATGCCTGTGGTGCTGCACCACTCCCCACCATGCTATGTCTTGCTGGGCGTTTTTGTGTATTTTCCTACTGAAGTAATTTTGTCTTGTTGTTCAAAATATATTTGAAACAGAATGGTGAATTTTTCTGGCAGTTTTTTTGCACTGGAGCTGCCTCTCACTTGGGTGTCACACTGTTCCCTGTTGTGCTGTTATGCCTTATAACGGTTGGAGGTTTTGCAGCTTGTTTCCCCCCAGGTGTTGGTGGAATTCCTCTGACTAGTACAATGAGAGAACTACTGGTGACTGTTTGTGGCTCTCTGTTTTATTAAACGGAGGCCAGGAGAATTTTTTATGAGGCAAATGGTGTGGTCTGTGTGAGCACAGTATGTGCTGTAACCCCCATTTTTATTTAGAACAGAAGTCAGAAAGATTACAAGCATTTGTCAATGCTGAATGTTTGCTTCCTGGCATTGGCATTGGTAGTGTAGAAGTTGCAGAGCTGCATAATAGGAATGGCAGCGAAGTATTGAACTGAAGCCAACCCCACCACCACCCTGCAGAGAGTGACAGGCACTGGAGTGTGCCTTTGGGTCATCAGGCATAACGACCACGCCATTTCACCACACCCTACCCTGCAGACACTGACAAGTGTCACGGTGTGCCTTGGGGTCTTTGGCCCTTATGCGCACCCCATTCCATCGGGAAATACGGTGAGATGGGTGCGGTATAGAGAATGGGGTGAAGTTTGGGCCCGAAGAGACCGAGGCACACCTTGATGCCTCTCATTGGCAGCAGGGTGTGGGTGGGGGTGGAATGGTATGAGCATGACAGGCAAGAATCCCAAGTCACACCCCTGATGCCTGTCATTCTCTACAGGTTGGGGCGTTATGGTCGGAAACCCTAACGCCTCAGGCATTCGTTGGTATTTTCTCTCCAAATTTTCAACATGTTTTTTTTGTGACCCCCACCTCATGAACAGTGGGAATATCAGTTTGTTAGCTGAAAACTGCTTTTGCACAGTGACTATGGCATTTGGCACCACAGGTGCAAAAACACATTCCAAACTGGATGTGAAAAATGACAGCGGTACTGTTCATGGGGAGGTGTAAAAAATGGCAATGTTGAAAATCTTCTTTGAAAATCTTAAAAAAACTGGTGAAGTCACGAGTGTGCGTAGAAACTGTGCAATGCATACCCGTAATGTAACTAGTTTGGGGATTGTTTTACAGCAGATTGTTAACACAGGCATTTTGGGACCTCCGATCATGAACAGTGTCAGTGTGATTTTCTTTATCTGTCCCAAACAATGATTTCCCACAGCGACCATGCATTTTTGTGCTGAAAGTGTGAAAACACATTTCGGCCATGTTGTGGAAAATGACAGCTGTACTGTTCATAAGGAGGTGTGGAAAAATGCCACTGGTGAAAATCTGGATTGAAAATATTACAAATTCATGCACTTACGAGGGTGTGTGGAAACTGCACAATGCTCACTCGTAACACAGTCATTTCATGGAGTTTTGTCACCAAATTTTCAACATAGCCATTTTAAGAACTCTGCTCATGACCAGTGTCACTGGGATTTTCTTAATCTGTCCCAAACATTGTTTTCACACACCGGCTGTACCATTGTGCGCTACATGTGCGGAAATACATTTTGGGCGAGATGCGAAAAATGGTAGCTGTACTGCTCATAAGGAAGTGCGGTAAAATGGCACTGTTGAAAATCTGGTGTGCAAATATTACAAATTCGCAAACTTGCCAGCGTGCATAGGAACTGCACAACGTGCGCTCCTAAAACAGTCATTTTTGTGAATTGTTTCACCAAATTTTCAACATAGCCATTTTAACACCTCTGCTCATGACCAGTGTCACTGTGACTTTCTTAACATGTCCCATACATTGATTTCGCACACTGACTGCGCCATTGTGTGTTACAAGGGCAGAAACACATTGTGGGCAAGATGTGAAAAATGACAACTGTACTGCTCATATGGAGGTGTGGTAAAATGGCAATGTTGAAAATCTGGAATGAAAATATTGAAAATTTGCGAACTTATGAGCGTGCGTAGGAACTGTGCAACACATGCTCGTAAAACAGTCATTTTTAGGAAATTTTACCAAAATTTCAACATAGCCATTTTAAGACCTCTGCTCATGAACTGTGTCACTGTGATTTTCTTAATGTGTCCCGTACATTGATTTTGCACACCGACTGTGCCATTGTGTGCTACATGGGCGGAAACACATTTTGGGTGAGATGTGAAAAATGACAGCTATACTGCTCATAAGAAGGTGTGGTAAATTGGCAATGTTGAAAATCTGGAGTGAAAATATTGAAAATTCGCGAACTTATGAGTGTGCGTAGGAACTGCTCAACGCACACTAGTAAAACAGTAATTTTAAGGAATTTTTCCACCAAATTTTCAAAATAGGCTTTTTCAGAGCCCACCTTATGAACACTGGCAATGTCATTTCGTTAGTCATTCCAGATAGGTGATTTCGCACAGTGGCTGTGAAATCACCCTTCGGGCCCAAGTAACGCCATGACAGTGCAAGAATTCATGAGGAGGGGTCCCAAAAACCCCATGTTGAAAATTTGGTGCAAAAGTTCCAAAAAATGCCTGAGATATGCAACAAAGTTGAAAAAAACCCTATCTGTCCCATTATACAGCTTACTGGCATTTCCTCAGTTCGCAGTCGGCTTTGAAGAGTGCAGACAAGTTCTAGGTCCACCGAAGATCATCGCGCTGGACTCCAGAGGTAAGTGTATGGAGTGGGGGTGTGGGGAGGCAGGGTGTGCAGTGGGTGGGTGTGGGTTGTGGGAGGGAAGGGAGACTGAGGGACCGTTTATTCTTTACAGGTTTTTGTTTTAAAAGATGATGCGGGACGCTTGCCACGCTAGGTGGGCTCCCAGCATGGCAGAAGGACAGCTGGGGGGTGTGGAGCTGATGGGGATTAGGCACCCCGTCGGCCATGGCATCTGTTGCCGCTGGGGTGGGCTCCCAGCGTGGCACCCTGTGCAGGGGAGACACAGTGGAGGCGGCGAGGGGTTGGGCACCCCGTCGGCTATCTGACGTAGCTGCTGGGATGGTCACCCAGCATGGCATGCGAAACTGCAGCCAAGACAGCACAGCCGACGGGATTGGGTACCCTGTCGGCTATACAGTGCGGGGGAGCAGCAGCATGTGTGTGTGTGTGTGTGTGTGTGTGTGTGTGTGTGTTGGGGAGTGCGCGCATGAGGCAGGCGATATCTGATCGCTGCTCACTGAGCGTAGCTCCCCCTTTCAACTGCTATGCCACTGCATTTTGGAGCTGTCATAGACAGCTCCAGCAGGTATTGGAGAACTGCGGCCGCACCTGCAAACACACTGACTGAACTGGAAGAGGGCTGACACACCTCCGAAAACTCCGATGATGGCACTATGTTTCTTGCACATGCGTGCAAGCAAACATAAAAAGGCAGCTGAGTTTGGCAATCTCACCCTCACTGAAGAGAGCTGAGAGGGCTTGAAGTGAAATCAACATGGAAAGAATTGATATTGACCTACGTGGGCTGATATTAATTAGCCTCAAAAAAGTATGCCATCATTATCTAGAACTGGGGGATGTCTCAACATTTCTAATGGGTTAGAATTTACTGCACTCATTGGAGTGTTTATTCTTTTTACTTTAAGAGGTGCTTTTATTAGCATTTTGGAGAATGAAGAAACCAGAGGAGGAGATCACGAATGTGGAGAGACTGGAAAAGAGGATGAGGATCTGTTGGGAGATTTGGACCCCTGATCCCCAGATTAAGAAAGGGGAACTAAGTTTGATTGATCTCTACCTGTTGTGATCCCCATTACTAACTCTCACAAAGATGCTGCTACAGTGACCGGAGGAGGCTGGATGTGGGGCAATTCCCTCTAAGAGGTACTGCTTTTTATTTTTGTTTAGCTGGTGCTCTAATACCTAGTCTAACTGATGAACTAAGAACACTGGGTTCAAACACTTTGGCACTGTGTTAGTGTCTTTTTACTGTGGAGTCGAAACTCTCATTATGGAGTTTAAACTTTTGATATAGGTATTCATACACTTAAAATTTTTACAGCTGGTTATTTCAGTGACTAATTCTACAACAATGCTTTCCCAGTGAACAGTAGAGTTTGGCCACGGGGAAAAGCTCCCTTAAGTGGCATTGCTTCTTCTCTATGGAGCTTGAATTTCTATTAGAGCATTCCTCTGGCCGTATAAGATCTTATTTTAGTTTACAGTGTGAAGTGCTTTTTTAAAAGCAGTCACTTTTATATTTCATTAATACAGTCTTAAGTCTAACAGCTGGACACCTTCATATAAAGAACAATGTTGTTGACTTTGTTTCCTTAACAGCACAAGTATGAAATAATGTGGAGCAGCACGATGACTATTTCAGTGTGTACTTTTAATAGTTCAACAGCTAGATTCACTTATATAAGGACTGGTGCTGTTGATTTTGCCCCAGATTTAAGTTACACGTGTTTTCCTTTTTATAGTGGGGAACTATATGAATTAAAGAGATGCTGCTAAAATTAAATTTATTGTTAGTATAATTCTTAATGACATTTTAACAACATCTCTAAAGTGCTGGAAATAAGTGAGAATTGTTTTCTCCTTTTTTACATTCGTGTTTTTTTTTCATATCAATGTTTTACTTGCATACATAACCTTGGTAGAAACTGGATAAAACAAATGAATTCTTAATTGGGATTCTGTTTATCAGAATCTAGTCATGATACTAAGGAATTTGATAATCAGTAATGATTGCTGATAATACACAGTCTGAAACAGTTTAATTAAGATGTTGGGTCCTTTGAGATCTATAGGGGAGCTTTTCAGATTTTCTCCAATTGACAGAAACTTGGGAGTTGGACCTGAGATTGCACATAAAAGTCAGCCTTTAAGTTACTTGGAATGTTCACCTTCCAGTTAACTAGCTCAATTCATTATGTTCCAGGGTTACTGGGACAGGTTCAAACATAATCCCACACTTGGTTGATAAAGAACCTTATTATGGGCTACCTTGTTGATGGTTTTGGCATTGGAGGACTAGTAATGCCCTTAATTAAATCCACTCATGACCAGTTTATGGCTGGTTTGTATCCAGACTGAAGTTAGTGTACTTGAACTTAACCAAATAAAAGGCAGCCTGAACATAAGGATTTGTTCAACGTATGGTGGGGTAAAAACTGGAATAGTTCTAGTTTCTGGAAGGAATACTAAAAGTACAAAGGCTGTAGTAAATATGCATTCCTATGTTTATAGACTTCTGTTCTGTTTTGTCTTAAAGCATTTTATGAACTTCCTCATTGGATTGAACTACCCTTTTTCCCCAGCCCTTTACTGCTTGTACCTTTGGTGTGACTTCAATCACATTTATACCATTAGCTGCGTATACAGTACAATGTAAGTTCTGACAGCAATGTGAGGAAGTATTTTTTCACAGAGAGGGTGGTGGAAGCATGGAACAGCCTTCCTGAGGAGGTCGTGGGGCCAAAAACAGTGGGGGAATTCAAGAATGTATGGGACAGACATACGGCAATCATGGTGGAGGGTAGGAAGAAGTAGACTGTTGGTAAATTAGGTTCTGCAGTTTATCCAATAGGTAGGGAAATGGGCAGACTAGGTGGCCAAGCGGTCCTTATCTGTGGTCAAAGTCTATGTTTCTATGTTTCTATAAAGAGTATTTTATCCCATATGACATAATCTGTGCACAGTCAGTTTCTGACATGAGATTATTACTAACTCAGGGACATTTTATTAAATGTTTATAATCATATGCTTTAAAGCAATTCTTTCCTGTATTTCTGATGTAATTCTCATCTTTGTTTGTATTAGAAGGGCCGACAAAGAGCACTTTGTTCTTTATGATACAACTGCACAGAGCTACCCTTGTGACAATGAAATTATTGTTAATTATGGTTAATGTACTTAATATTTGATAATTACTAATATGTACTGAATCTCATTTTTCAGCATTTTGGCATTAATTGCTATTTGTGATGTGCTTGGTACAATGTACTGCCTATATTACTATGACTATTTTTACAGAACATTTTACATGTCTTTTCTCTGACAAAATTATAATGACATCATCGAACAATAAAACTTGAAACTTGATAGGGACCCCTGTCTCAATTTGTAGCTGTTATTTAAGTGTATTGTTCTCTGTACTTTGCATTAGTTTTATTTTATGCACCTCTCTTTTGATGAAATTCTTTTTGTTTGTTAACTAGGTGTATTTTATTACTGGTTTTCAATTGATGATGTAAGCAATGATGTCATCACTTTTGTGCTATTTACTTGATGGGCAGTCTCTGGTACCCTGCCCCCTGATGAAACCTTGACTGGTGAAGTGCTGCGGCAGCTTCTTCCAGGTGACTGGCTCACTTGGAACAACACTTGTTTGGAGTTTTGCTAATAAACTTACACGGCAATCAGCTTTGGAGATCAAGTGTTGTTTGTTATACAACTACTAGCCACTGAAGTGCAGAATCACTTTGCTGTTCTGCATAGTATGTGATGTTAGCCACCCCTGATTCTGCACCCCCTGCAGCTACTCTAGCGCGGTCATCCTGTTTGTTTCACTCTTGTCTTCTGCCCCTGTGCTGTTCTCTATGCTATGTGCACTGCACTTGTGTAAAGCACTATATTCAGTGCCATATTTAGTGCTGGGCTTGTACCCTGCACTGTTCTGTAGCACTGTGCTGTTGTTCTGTGTGTGTACACTGCACTGTTGCCCAATATTCAGCCATGTTTTATTTTATTTTTTATTTATTTTTTGTTGACTGGGTAAGTGCACTAGACAAATTCTGCCTATATTCAGGCATGGCCTGGGGGAGAGGGTATAGATGAAAGCCAACTGACCTTGAACCAGATTAAGCTGTTGGTGGTATTTTTTGTGAATGGGGGAAATTTGGCCATGGCACCGGGGAATTCCCCAACTCTTTTCGAGAAGTGCCATGGGGTCTTTAATATCCACCTTAATTACCACCAGAACAGGCAGATGTGACCTTGGTTTAATGTCTCATCTGAGAGATGGCACCTGAGGAGTGCAGCAGCCCCCTCATGTTGCACTATAGTGTCAGTATTGGGATATTAACCCAAGTGCCTGGTGTGGGGATAGAACCCACAGCCTTCTGATCTCCCAACCTCAGAGACAAGTGTGCTACCTGCTGAGCCACTGATGTTACTTCCGTTACTTCCTCCTGCAACCTTAGATAACCTGCTTTATCTTCCTATAGACACTTCTATGTATGTAAATACCCTGTAATCTGTACAATATCTGTATAATTCTATGTACATATGAACTCCGTTTTCTTCCTCTCTGTAAACAGTATTATCTGTATTGCCTTGTAAATACCTGTGTTGACCTGTATATACAATTGTTCATGCTCCACCCAGGTCCGTCTTGCAAATGAGCTTCTGGTCAACAATGAATGCCTGGTTAAATAAAGACTTGATTGATTGATTGTTAACACTGGTGCGCTACTTCTGAATATTTCTGTGACCATTCCACTGTGCTAGTGCTAACTCAAGTGCACCTTGCTGAATAAGGGGCCCATGGCCTTTTACGTTTCAATATGAGTCACTGGGTTGGTATTTTTGTATGCACTGTAGTTCTTTTAACCTTTGCTGTGCTGCAAACTGATATATCAGTTCAGAATCCCTAGATGTTCTAATTCTCTTGGCATCCTAAGGGTTAAAGTATGTAAATTTCACTAAGATGTTAATTTTTCAACACAGTTTTGGATCTTTCTCACCAAGTGAATTTCCTTTTTGTTTTTGCAGTAAAAAGTTTATTAGTTTTCAAATCAAGAATACAATTACAGAAAAATAAAATGAACACTATAAGAACATCAGCGTACAACAGAAAAGTCAGTTCAGACTGATGGGGGCTGGCCAGACAAGGAGAGCTAAAGCATAATAAATAAATAAGATCATAACAGGCTATAACAATCCTATTATTTACTATAAACTATAAAACTTAAGTAATCTCTCAAAGTTAGTAGAAATACTAAGCATATATTATTCAAATTGCTAAACAGATGGAACTTATAATGCTCCTTTCATAGAATCTTGTGGAGAGTAAACTCTACCAAGTGCAGTTAGGAAGGGATTCCAAGTGCCAGTCCCGCTGGCACAGGGGCAGTGCACCCATCTACAATGCTGACAACCCAGGTTTGGGAATGGACTCAGGATGTCGGAAGGCCAGCTGGGGAGAGTGGGAATCAGCATCTTAGGGACTGCTGCTTCTCTGGGGGAAGGGGTTAGAGTGTCTGGCACACCACAGACCCCTGGCGGAGGCTGGGGGCACCACCATGCCAGTGTCTTCACTTGAGGGGGTGGGATGGACTTAGGGGTCAGTGCACATCCCCCCTCCCAGGGAAGCAACACAACACTGAAAAACACAGCTGCTGCCTCTATGAGACCCCACTCTCCCAGCTCCAGTCACACCGCTGTGGCAGTCTGGGCAATTGAGTCATTTCAGCCTCCAATGTGGCTAATGTGGCCAGCCAACTCCACGCCCCACCTTGGCGGTAAGCCAAGGAGGCAATACTAGTAGCCTCCCCTGCCAGAACCCTTCCTCTGTCTCATGTGGGTTCATGCGGGTACTATGGCCATGGCACAGGGTTATACTGTCATATGACAAAGCAGTGTGGCTAAAAATACTGCAGTCTAACAGTGCCAAATACAAACAGAGTCGGGCAAAATGTCAACCTGTTTGAGACAGCACACCCATTGAAAACAATGGGTGTTTATGTTTTCTTGAGGGGCTTCACCCCCCACACCCCCACACCCCCCAGAACTTAGATAACTAACTCTGGTGGGGGGCAGACTTTGGGGATGGGAGAGAAACTGGGGGGGGGGTTGATTTAAAAGAAAAAATGCCTGCAAAAGTTGCAGCAGGGGAGACTATGCCATGGACCCAGATCTCCCAATTGCTCCATGTGCTGGTGCCCTAGCCACTCCACCATGGGGGCGGCTCTACATCATGCCCAGTACACAGCAACTTCTCCTCTCTCCTCATCATCATGCAGCAACCGGGTAGCGGTATGTCCCTATTGCTGTTCTACCCATCATTGTAAATTGAAGGGCTGTATATACAGTGCAGTTAATATCACACTGTCTTACATGTGTGGTATTGACCCGGTACCCATTGGCCCCAACCTGGGGGAGCAATTTAGGGGGTATCCTCTGTCCAAGAGGTAAGTCCTGGGGTTTGATGGGTCTGGGATGGGATGGGCTGGGGCTGAGCCTTGGTGGTAGCTGAGGGAAAAAAAGGAAGGGACTCAAAATGGCTTTGAACATTTCTAACTTGGTTAATAGCTTAAAACTAATTCTATTATTGTTGGTTGTGGTACGCATGTGAGAGTAGCATTCTTTTATGGCTGGAACTTTACTTGTTTTCCAGCTCTGGAGAATGATCCTTTTGACACTTAATGAGGCTGCTAACACCCATGCTTTTTGATTCCTAAAGTAATATTATCAGGAGTGATACCCAATATAAATAAAGCTGGTAAAGGGAGAAGGGTTTGTTTTTTATTTCTTTAGTAATCAGAATTACAACCTTTGAGCTAAAAGCTCATTTACAAAGGATCATCTTCACAAGGGTAGGAGTGGTACATAAGTTTGGAGTCAGTAGCAGCTTAAAAGACATTGTCAAGAACAACTAATAGTAAGAAAAATGTGAACAGGAGAAATCAGTAAGCACTGGCAATAGCATAACAATGTAAGATAACTTAGGCAAATAACAACTCATAACCAAAACGTGGGTACAGTACATAGTCAATGGGGTTGGGTTCACGCGTCATGCCATACAATTAAGTGCTTAAGTCAGAAATAGGTGCTAGTTTGAGAAAAAAAAATCAGAGGTGGAAGCTAGGTAGGATCTTGTATTGGGAGGAAACAGAAGATGGAGCTATTCATCAAAACTGATACCTAAAGATTAAACTACTATTGCACATATATCTAAGACGAAACCCTGAAGTTGCTTAACCCACAGCATATGAATGAGGTTCACATGCCAAGAATTACATTTCCAGCATGTCTCTTCTTCTAAAAAACCCATGCTTTCCAGTTTGAGTAATAATAGTGCAGCATTTTAAATGGTATTAGCCTCTCTTACACGTCCCTACTAGATATTTTAACATTTTGCCAAGCCAATTTCCAGTCCTTAGTAGATACTGCAATATGTAATTCCGATTCTCATTTGTTCTTGGCAGAAGTTGTTAGATGTTCTTCAGATTGGGAGAGTGGCTTGTAAAGAAGGCTGATTCCCTTCCTGAATGTGGCCAATTTCATTAGCTGCAACAACTCGGGAAACTCAGGAAGGGCACCGTTTGCATCAGGTATATGAGAGAGTGCTTCTCTTAGCTACAACAATAACAGAAATTAAACTTATGGATTTTGAACCTCCTCTAAGTTCTCCAAACGAGAACAGATTTTTTGATTGTCTATGACAACTGAGATTCTGGACACTCCAAGTTTTTCCCACCCAGGGTCTTTAAGTAGTTTGCCATTGCTAATAGCTTGGCAGAAGACACCAGGAGAAAGGACTGCTGTGTGACTGAACTTCTCTGCTGGGACTAAAGTAGAAGAACTTTTGTATTTGGACCTTTAATTTAGGGTAAAAAAACTAACATAGAAAACAAACAAACAAAAAAAAAGTGTGTGTTTGGGTTAACTGAACTGAATGGGTAACTGAAAAGTCATCTAGGTGTAAATCTCAGGTGACTGAAAGGACTTAACTGCTGTGAGGTTTAAATTACTTGTAGAAAGATCTGGTAAGTAGGGGGAATGGCTTAGCTAGAAGGAAGCTACATTTAAAGACTGCCTTAGAAAGATTCTGCTAATAGCTTGGCAGAAGACACCAGGAGAAAGGACTGCTGTGTGACTGAACTTCTCTACTGGGACTAAAGTAGAAGAACTTTTGTATTTGAACCTTTAATTTAGGGTAAAAAAACTAACATACAAAACAAACAAAAAAAGTGTGTGTTTGGGTTAACTGAACTGAATGGGTAACTGAAAAGTCATCTAGGTGTAAATCTCAGGTGACTGAAAGGACTTAACTGCTGTGAGGTTTAAATTACTTGTAGAAAGATCTGGTAAGTAGGGGGAGTGGCTTAGCTAGAAGGAAGGTACATTTAAAGACTGCCTTAGAAAGATTCTGCTAATAGCTTGGCAGAAGACACCAGGAGAAAGGACTGCTATGTGACTGAACTTCTCTGCTGGGACTATATTGCCCTCCCCTCCACCCAAAGCTAGTTCTATTTTTATAGGCACAGGATTTGACTGACAACAGGAACTTCCTGTTTAGGGGCAGGAAGTGAGTGATCACAGAACCACCAGGGACCCACCATCCTAGAAGGGCAAGAGTAGCTCTCCGGCCCCCTCTAGCTGCTGGAGGTCTGCCTCTGAGCAAGTAAGTGGTCTACTGAGAAATATAGGATATTCTTGTCTCAGAACAGGACAATCAGGAGCTTAAAGGGCACACAGGCAGAAAGTAAGGAGAGAGAAAAAAACAGAGGAAAGAGTAAGGATTACAAACAGTTAAGGGGCCAGAAATAAGACATGATTGGAGTGGTGCAGTGCAGTGGCTGTGGAGCAGCAGTCTTCCGGGAGATGTTCTGGAGGATGCGGTGTTGTCCCATCTGCAGGCACTTCTCTGGGCTGAGGGAGGAGGTTGCTCATCTCCAGGCTGAGTTGGCCAGGATTTGTGGGACCTCCTCTTCCATCCAGGGACCACCAGTGCCACTGCCATTGCCTCAGAGGATGCCAAGAAAGAGGAGCGGTTGGATCACAGTGGGCTCAGGGAGGGTGAGGGTGGTGGAACAGAGGCACATCCCTCCAGTTGTACCTCTCCACAATTCCTATGCCATTCTGGCAAAATGTGATTCCTCTATGGAGGCACCCACAGTGGAGACCAAGGAGGATGCTGGGAACCTCCACAAAGGAGACCCACAAGAGGGTGGCAGGGGACCCTGCAGGGGAAGGAAACAACTCCTGGTGGGGGACTCCATTGTTAGGAAGGTAGAACTGGGCAAGGAAGGGGAGCGGGAGGTAAGGTGCCTGCCTGGCACCATGGCTTGGAGGGACAGGAGGCGAATCCTCAGGATTGCCGGAGCAGCTGCACAGGAGGGATCTGGATGTCATTGTCCACCTAGGGACAAATGACCTGGCTAAGAAAGGGATTAGAAGTTCAGGAAGAGTTTGTGGAATTGGGGAGGGGCCTTGGTCAAGTAGCAAGCACGGTAACCTTCTCGGAGTGCTACCCATCTATTGCATAGGAGGCTAGGGTGTTCCGTGCCATAGGATTCAATCAGTGGTTGAAAAACTGGTGTGGAGCTCTGGGATCTGGCTTCATTGGGGACTGGGGGTCCACCTGGAGTGATGCAAGCCTATACTGGCATGATGGGCTGCATCTGTCCGGGAGGAACCAGGATCTAGGTGATAGGTTTAAATGCTTCATTGGCAAGCTTTTAAACTAGCCAAGGGGAGGCACTGGAGGAGAAGGAAAATCCTAGCCTCCCAAACAATCACGTAGTAAGTGTGCAAACACCAACATGGAGGTGTCGATAGGGAGAAGGGCAGGGGTAAATGGAGAAAGTGACAAAGCCAAGAAGGACAGGATGGGGCAAAAGGGGTAAGGTCATCAGGAAATGGAGGGTAATGAGTACCAATGCCTATAGTCTGGGCAACAAGCTCCCTGAGCTGGTGGCCTTAATGGAAGAGGATGCCTGGATATAGTAGCAGTCACAGAAACATAGTACAGAGAACCATGACTGGGATGTTAACATACCAGGAGTAACATAACCTAGGAGAGACAGGCAGGGAGAAGAGGGAGGAGTAGCTCTCTATGTAAAGGAAGGATAAAAGCAACTGAACAAAAGAGTAAACAGGGAGGAGAGGGCACTGTGGGTCACCTTGGAGACTGGAAAGGGCACCACAATCCGCAGGGGTTGTGTACAGACCCCATGTCAGGGGAAGGAATGGACAAGGATATGATGGAAGGCATTCTTAGAATGGCAGAGAAAGGAGATACTGTTGATGGGAGACCTGAATATGCCAGATGTTAACTGGAGCACATTTGCTGCAGCCACATCCAAGAGCAGGGCCATTCTTGATGCCCTACAGGTGGCAGGCATTAGACAGCTGGTTTGGAACCCACTCTTGAGGAGCAATCTTAGACCTCGTACTCTCAAGCGGCAGCAGTGAGAGGATCTCAGATCTAGAAGTGGGTTGCCATCTGGGGACAAGTGACCATCAAACAGTGTGGTTCACGTTAAACTCAGCTACAGAGTCAAGCCATACAAAAGTGAGGGTACTGGACTTTGGAGGCTGACTTTGGCAAGATAGGAGAGTGCCTCAGAAAAGCACTAGCAAACAGGCTAGAAGGAGGTGTGGAGCAACAATGGGAATTATCAAAACTGCCATCACAGAGGCAACAAGCCTTTGTGTGAAGCAAATAAACAAATCAAAATGAAAGAAAAAGCCACTATGGTTCTCAAGAGAGGTGGCTGTGAAAGTCAGGAAGAAAAAGATAGCATTCTGGAAGTATAAGGAAACACAGAAGGAGCAGGACAGAGAGCTGTACCAGTTAAGGAAGAAAGAAGCAGGGAGGGAAGTCAGAATAGCAAAGGCCCAAACTGAGGAAAAGATAGCCAACTCAGTTAAGAAGGGGGATAAAACATTTTATAGGTACATCAGCGAGCTTAGAAAGACAAAGGGAGGGATAGTGAGGCTGAATAGAATGAACGGTGGGTGGGCAGAGGGGGGACAGTGAAAAAGCAGGAATACTGAACGAATATTTCTGCTCAATATTCACAAAAGAGGAGGGAAAGTGTCTAATCCAATTAACAGAAGCACTCTTGATAGGGAGTCGATCCCAGTCCTTTCACAGAAGAAAGGGTTCTGCAAGAACTCCTAAAACTGAAGGTGGACAAAGCAATGGGTCCTGATGGAATTCACCCCAGAATTCTAAAGAATTAAGGAAGAAACTAGTGAAACCACTGGCTACTCTTTTAATAAATCATGGGAGGATGGTGTGGTACCGAGGACTGGAGGAAGGCGGATGTGATTCCCTTCACAAAAGTGGGACCAAAGACAGAGGCAGGAAACTACAGACCTGTCAGTCTGACCTCTGTGGTAGGGAAAGTGATGGAGTCACTTCTGAAGGAAAGAATAGTTGAGTACCTAGAGGTCAGTGGAGCACAGGATCCAAGGCAGCATGGGTTCACAGCAGGAAGGTCATGTCAGATGAATCTAATAGATTTCTTTGACTGGGTGACCAAAGTAGTAGACCAGGGAGGGCTGTGGACATGGCCTACCTAGACTTTAGCAAGGCATTTGACACAGTCCCACAAAAGATTATTAGTCAAATTAACCAGCCTGGGAGTGGGTCCCAGGGTGGTAGCCTATGTAAAACATTGGCTGGACAACAGGACACAGAAGGTAATTGTGAATGGAGTCCACTCTGAAGAAAGGGGTTACTAGTGGGTACCGCATGGGTTCAGTATGGGTCCAGTCCTTTTAATGTCTTCATCAGTGACATTGCAGAGGGACTGGAAGGAAAAGTATGCCTTGCAGATGACACAAAGATCTGCAACAGGTTGATACACAAAGAGCGTGGAAAGGATGAAAAGGGACTTGGCAAGGTTGGAGGAATGGTCAGAAGTATGGCAGCTAGGATTCAATGCAAAGAAGTGCAAAATAATGCACCTGGGAAACAAGAATCCAGGGGAAGAATACACAATGGGTGGGAGGTAGTAACAACAACAAAACAGGAAAGGGACCTGGGGGTAATCATATCAGATGACCTTAAGGTTAGCAAGCAATGTGAGAAGGCAGTAGGGAGGGCTGCGGGTATACTGGGATGTATAGGGAGAGGCATCAGCAGCAGAAAACAGGAAGTTGTTATCCCTCTGTACAGACAGTTGGTGAGACCCCATCTGGAATACTGTGTCCAGTTCTGGAGACCCCATCTCCGCAAGGACATAGACAGGATAGAGGCAGTCCAGAGGAGGGCAACTAAAATGGTGCAGGGTCTGCAAGAGAAGCCGTATGAGGAGAGACTAAAGGAGCTTAATATGTATATCCTTGAGGAAAGAAGGGAGAGTGGGGACATGATAGAAACTTTCAAGTACCTCAAGGGAATCAACAAAGTCCAAGAGGGTAGCATCTTTCAGAAAAAGAGACTTGCAAGAACAAGGGGACACAATTTAAAGATAGAAAGAGGGCGGTTCAGGAGCAATGTGAGGAAGTATTATTTCACAGAGAGGGTAGTGGATGCATGGAACAGCCTTCCTGAGGAAGTTGTGGGGTGTAGAACTGTGGGATAATTCAAGAATGCATGGGACAGACGTAAGGCAATTCTTGTGGGGGGCAGGAAGATATAGGCTGCTGGTTAACTAGGATCTGCGGCCTATCCTGTAGGTAGGGAAATGGTCAGACTAGATGGGCCTAGCGGTCCTTATCTGCCGTCAAAGTCTGTGTTTCTATGTTTCTATGTATACAGTGAATTTGTTATTCCACAGTGGCAATTCATTAAGAGGGACAGTGTTGGGATTAATCTGTGAAAATATTTTCTTAAGGACCTTTACCAAAACTGTTATTAGTGGCTTGTCATGAAGGGAGTTTGACAGAGGAATAAATATAAAATCCAGAAGATCGTGTGGTGCCAAAAGTTGTTTTACAATAGCTAGCCATAGGGGTTGTACAGAGGGTAGTAAAGCCTGTCTATCAATCAGTCAATCAAAATCTTTATTTATCCAGGCGGTCATCGTTGAGCAATGCTCATTTGCAAGATGGACCTGGTTGGAACATATTCACAAATTGAACAGACCACGTAAAGATATTACATTCACAAACTAAACTATGGATTAGGGTTTGTTTAGCAAGGAATGCCCAGTAGTATTTTTGCCACCAGGGCAGTCCTATTCCTCCAGCCTCAGAGGGTGCTCTGATCTTAGCTATGGAAATAACTGGGATTTCTTTCCCCTAAGGAAATGTTTGATAATAGCTTCTAGCGTTTTAAAATATATTTTATTTATAGGCATGGGAAAAATTTGCAGGATATACAAAAGTTTAGGGGCCACCACTATTTCAATAGTGTTAATCTTCCGTATTAATGTTATGTTAAATTTTTCCCACTTTATATCTGATTTGAGTTCAGTTAGAAAGGCTGTTAAATTAATGTGAGGGATCTTTTTTTTTTAAATCTGTTTGGAATATCATACCAAGGTATTGTAACTTGTCAAACAAGATAATTTTGCTGAATTACCTTCTGAGACATATATTTGACAACTTGTGGCAGAAAAAAGGCAGGACTTGCATGTTGTTCCAGTTTATGATTAACTTAGATATTCTACCAACATCCTGTAACAGTGTTTTAAGGGCTCTGTAAGAATCTAGGGGTCTGCTCAGAGTAAGAAACAAATTGTCTATATAGGCAAAGACTTTATGTACAGATCTTCCAATCTAGATTCCATGAATACCAGGGGAACTTATGATAAAATAGATTAATGGTTCTATAGCCTGGATAAATAGATAAGAGGAGAGAGAGCAGCCCTGCCTTGTTCCTTCGGACAGACTAGAAAAGGATGAAATTACTCTATTAGTGATGATTGCTGCTGTCAGTTGTTTATAAAATGTTTTAGCCCAAGTGCCTACAGAATTTCCTAAATCAAACCTGTTAAGGGCTAGGTACATGAAGTCCCATTCTAGGGAGTGAAAGGCATTCATCATATGTAAAGATATGATGGGTCCTGGCATCTTCCGTTTAAACGACACCCAGACTGTGTTAGTCTTCTGATATAATCTGCTTCAGATTTACACTTCCGAAAGCCCAATTATTCTTGTCCCACAAAGTTTGTTAAGTACTATCTGTAATCTATTAGGATTTTAGACAGAATTGTATAATCTTGATTAAGGAGTGAAATGGGCCTGTAATTCACACATTTTGTTAGAGCTTTACCCTTTTTAGGGATAAGTAAAATAAAGAAGTAGTAGTAAAAATTTTTATTCATTTCATAAACAGAATGAATGAATTGGATAGCTCAACTGGGACAAGCTCATTTCCAGTGAGGTGGTCCTTTGTGCAAAACTACAAAAGTTACGTAATACATGATACAAAATACAATAAAGGATTGAGTCATGGCTGGAGGAAGCAAGCCAGTGTCCCAAGAATCTTGGAAAGCTCTATGAAGGATAGGGGCCAGCCGAGGGCTAATGATTTATAAACTTCACCCAAGATACCATCTGGACCTGGGGATTTCCCATTTGGGAACACTTGCATAACTATTGACACTTCAACAAGTTGAATAGGTTTACTCAGTAGCTCAGCCTCTTGGTCTGAAATCTGTGGGAGCTGGCTTTTAACTATGAAGCTTTCAATATCTTAAACAAAGTAACACATAGGGTGAATGTGTTTCTGCTCTAGTAGAGGAAAAAACTGAGTTATTTCACTGATGTTCCTCCTCAGGCTTCCCTAAGGTGCTACTCTTAAGAGCCAAATTTGTAAAAAAAAGTACATAATTACCCACCTCGGCGGTACCACAGTAGAGCAACACTCTTGTAAAATTAATCAGAGACTGGACACAGAAGTTATTCAGTATGCTGCAACATTTTACTGGTATTCCTTGAACAGTTTTGTAGTGACAGTGCAAAACACTGCATCAGGTAAAACACAGGATGGAGTAAAATGGTAGCTGGAGCACCGGGTGGATTGAATCCATGAAATAAAAATGTCATGGCCCGAGCTACGGATACAAACATGAGGCACTATCAAGGATAACTCTTGCTAAACAGAATTAGGCAATTGAACCATGAAAAAAGTGACAGTAAACTAGCGAGTAACAGAGGAAAGTAAGAACAGATTGTTATTTAAAGTATGTATATAGCACTGTTTAAACACTGTTTTGCACTGTCACTACAAAACTGTTCAAGGAATACTAGTAAAATGTTGCAGCATACTGAATAATTTATGTGTCCGGTCTCTGATTAATTTTACAAGAGTGCTGCTCTACTGTGGTACTGCAGAGGCGGATAACTACATGCTTTCAATATCTTGTTTGCTATAATTTAACCAGGATTGGTAGATGTGTTGAAAATATTCAAAAAAATTATTAATTTCTTTGTTTGTCCATACCATGTTACCACCTTGTTCTGAAGCCTTGATATCATATTGCTAGATTGCTGTTTTTTAAGTCTATAAGCAAGCAAGTTGCTTGCTTTCTCCCCGGATTCCCAGAATGCTTGCCTCATGTGGAAGAGAACATATTCAGTCTTCTGTTTATATAACTGATTAACCTCATATCTAAGTTTTGTCATTTGGGTTAATATCTCAAGTCTACGGTTTGCATCTTTTTTAAATAACATCTCAGCTTCCTTAAGCTCTTTTTCTAAATCAGATAACACTTGGGATACCTTCTGTTTTTTTTTAGCTACAGAGTAGCTGAATTCCCTCCCTCTTAGGTATACTTTGAATGCTTCCCACAGACAGGATTGCCTGACTTCTCCATTACTGTTGATATTTAAGAATTCAGCAATCTCTGCCTGAATCCAATCCTTAAACTCACCACCGTGCAGCGAAGATGTGTTAAACCTCTATCCTTGTTTCCCCCTTGATTATCTAGATGTAAGCAAACATTGATTGGTGCATGATCTGAGATGATTATACTGTGAATATCTGCTGAAACTATTGGATTAATCAGCGATGGAGATAACAAAAAATAATCTAATCTGCTATTAGATTTATGTCTGTTGGACATAAAGGTGTAGTCCTTATCTTTTGGATGAGTTAGGTAAGCAATAATACCCGACAGGGTGGGCAATATTGGGATATACTGGATTGCCCAGGAGCATAATGAGGCCTGATACCACAGGTGGAGGGCCTTATACCCCCGGAAGGTCCAGTATATCCCAGTACCTCACACCCTGGAGGATATTATTGTGCTTAGAAAATGGGCACTGTAAACAAAAAATAACTTTAATAAAAAACTGTTAATAAAAATTACTTTAAAATAAGTTTTGTAACAAAATAGTTCCTCTGCCTGCATATGAATTGTGTCTTTTTTGGGGGGAGCTACAGACTTTTGTCCTAGTGGAGGCTCTGAAGTTCACAAAAAAAAAAACAGTTGAATGCAGCTACTGCGGTCATGGAGTAGTGAGGTGGCCTTGTGCATCGGTACTTTCTTTACTGAGAAAGCCTTGCTGATTGGTAACTTTCTATTGAAACTGTCTGTCTCTCTGTCTCCAAGCAATGTCATGAAGTGGGGTTGATGCAGGAAGCATAGAGGTAGGACTGGAGGATCTTGTCGGAGAAGGCTGAAGCTACTGAGAACAATTCAGGTCAGACTGTTCCCTTTTCTGTCCTTTATACCTTGGTGAAGAAGTGAGAGTGCTTCTTTCTTTCTATCAAGAACATGTGTGTGACTGTTTAATTACTATCCTGCCTATGTGAGAGGTGGGTTGGGAACTAATTCCCCAGGGGTGAGAGCCCTGAGGGGTGTCTACTACTCTTTGTCTTCAGTGGTTTACAGGTGGAAAAGTGACTGGGGCTCTGTGCCCAGACCATTTGAACTCCTCTTGAGGATCCAAAAATTTGCTTGAAGGGGAATAGATCATTTTTTTTATTTAGTTTTTTTTAAGTGCTCTCCCTTGCTATGTGAGAGGTGGGAGTTTTTTTTTTGGTTTAATTTTAAAATAGTTTAATTATTGTTTTCTTGTTTAGATATTTGTTATATAAGTTAATTTAACAAGCTAGTGGCTGATTAGTTTTTAAATCTGCAGCAGCATGTGTTGGTATCGAGCTTCTGTGGGCAGGCACTACTCCCCCTCTAGGCTGAGGGACCTGTGCCCCTTCGACAGCCCCCCATTGCAACTCGAGGTATATAGGCACTGTCGTGCCTTGAGGATTGCTCGGCGGAGGCAGAGGGGGAGGTTCTTTGGCGGGGGCCAGCAGAGTGGGCGGATAAGGGTGGTGAGGTCTGGGAGACACCCTGGGGCGAAATGGGTCCAGGAAAGTGGTTTGCAATGCCTGGTTCCCATACCCAAGGGTTCCACTGATAGTGGGCAAGTGGCCCACTCCTCTAAAGCCTCTCATCCAACCCGGGCGGAGTTATGCAATGTCAGGTCTATAAAGAACAAGACAGCAATTATTGCTGATCTTGTTGAGTCATCTGACCTGGCTTGCATCACTGAGACCTAGCTGGATGAAAATACTGGTCCCATATTTGAGTCAGCCATTCTAGCCGAGTACTCGGTGATACATCGCCCGAGATTGGATCGAAGGGGGGGGGGTCGCTATTTGTTTTAAATCAGAATTAGGCCCTGTGGAGGTTCCAGTGGTGACCCCCAGATCCTTCGAGTACATCATAGGAGCAGGTGTGGGCAGCAGAATCCTTCTCGTCTACCGTCCACCCGGTGACGAGAAAGTTTTTCTGCAGGAAGTTGCAGACTTTATTGTCGATCTGGTGTTGGAGCCCTCCAGGTGGTTGGTCCTGGAGGACTTCAATGCCTGGGTCGACAATGAACTCTCACATTTTGGTCAAAACCTCCTCCAACTGATGATTTTGTTGGGCTTTACACAGACTGTTACTGCTGCTACACATATTCAGGGTCACTCTTTGGACCCGGTGTTCACCCTGGGAATGGAGATCATGGAACTAGTGGTGGAACCAGTTGGGGGGGGTCTGACCATCACGCCGTAAGGTTCAATTTCACGGCCCCACCATGAGACCAACCCCTTTCCAGTACCACCCTTAGAGAGGAGTTACCCCTGAGGGTCTGATGGCAGTACTGGACCTATCGAGTTGGCCTATGGAGAGCATGGAACCAGATGTCTTAGTAGTGCACTATAATAATATGGTGCTGAAGGATCTGGATTCCATAGCTCCTGTCTGTGTTCACCCCCTCTCCCATCACCATCGGTCCCCTCGTTTTGATGGGACATTGAGGGAGCTGAGGAAAGCGGGGTGAAGGTTGGAATGCTGTTGGCGGAAATCTGGCCTGGAAGATGACAGACTTAGATTGATGGCCCATTATATAGACTATCAATCAGAAATCTCCCATAAGAAGGCAGAGTTCCTGTCCAGGGAGATAGCTGCATCAAGAAATTGACCAGCTCAGCTCTTCCAGACCGTGGACAGACTGTGCAATACAGCCTGTCTGCAGAATCAGAGAGCTTTTTCTCAAATAAAGTTTGATGAGTTTGCTGAGTTCTTTGATGATAAGGTGTTGTCGATCAGGTCAGAGATCCACAGTACGCATTCAAATGAGCATGGAGGTGATTGATGCAAGGTTACAGGCCCTCGGTCTGTCTGGACAGATTTTGACCAGCCAGCAATCACGGATATCATGAAGATTGTCCAGGGCTTGCAACTGACTTGCTGTAGTATGGATCCTGGTCCTACACGCCTCCTTGTGGGGTGTATGTATGCGATTGGACCAATCCTTGCTGAGATAATCTGGTGCTCTTTGGATCAAGGGGTGTTTCCGGAGTCTCTAAAAGAAGCTATCGTGACACCCCTTTTGAAGAAATCTTCCCATGACCAGACTGTCTTGCTAACTACAGACCGATCTCTAACCTGCCCTTTTTGGGCAAGGTTATTGAGAAAGTAGGTGCGTTGCAGCTCGAGGACTTTCTTACCACCCATAAAGTCTATGATCCTCTCCACTCCAGTTTCAGGAAGAAGCATAGTACCGAGATGGTGTTGGTTCGGGTACTGAATGCTCTCCTAATAGCGAGAGATCCGAGGAGCCGTTTGATCTGGGTTCTCCTTGATCTCTCTGCAGCATTTGACACCGTGGATCATGGGATATTGCTAGAACACCTGCGGCTGCTCTGTGGACTATCAGGGACAGTCCTCAGATGGTTCCATTCTTTCCTCATGGGCAGAACCCAGAAGGTAGTATCAGGAATTGTTTCCTCTGCTCCCTTTGCTCTGCCCTGTGGGGTGCTGCAGGGTTTTGTGCTTTCCCCCATGTTGTTCACGGTGTACATGCTGCCATTGGGAGACATTATAAGGCATTATGGGCTGAGTTTTCACTGCTATGCAGATGATACTCGGCTCTATATGTCCTTTGTACCCGAACAAAGTGACACATTATTGGTCTTTAACAAACTGCCTTGCTGAGATTCAGGACTGGATGAGTGCTAACTGGTTAAGACTGAATCGGACAAGACTGAGATGTTGGTGATGGACCTGGGTCACTGTGCAGAGAAGTTGACTCCTGGGTTTTCCTCTGGCCTTGTGTTAGGGGGTAACCAGTTGAGACCTTCTGAACAGGTGTGGAATCTGGGCATAATTCTTGACTGCGAGCTGACACTGAAGACACAGGCGTCAGCCGTTGTCAAGTCTTTTTTTTACCATCTGAGGAATATAGCCCAGATAAAACACCTTGTTCCACACGATGACCTTCCTGTATTGGTTTACACCTTTGTTTCTTTGCGTCTTGACTACTGTAATGCTCTATATCTATGGTTGCCGGGGGTATGGATCTCCGTCACCTGCAGCTGGTGCAGAATGCTGCGGCCAGATTGTTGACGGGATTGCCAAGAACTTGCCATATCACACCTGTGCTGCGCGAACTGTACTGGCTGCCTGTGCAATGGAGAATCACCTTCAAGGTCACATTGCTGACCTATAAGACGCTACATGGTCAGGGACCGGGCTACTTGCAAGATCTCCTTTTTTTCCATTCAAATTTTATTGAAGTTTCCAATACAGAGAACGAATCATGACAGTATAAAACATAATCCACACACATCAGATACAAAGTATAGGATGATTCATTCTCCTTCCCCCCTCCTCCTGCCCAACACCCACCCTGAACAACCCAGCACATCCATACATTCCACTACCATACCTATGGATATGGCCTAATAATGCTTAGACTTGCAATGCATAGAGAGTTTGTAATGGGCCCCAAATCCTGTCAAACTTCCTAATTTTGTTATGAAGACTGGCAATAGTCCTCTCTGTTCTGAGATTTACAAGTAGTTCCTGAAGCCATTCAACATACGTTGGTACCTCCGTATCTTTCCAATGTCTTAACATCCCTTTTTTGACAGACAGCAACATTAAAGCTATATAATACTTCCTGTTCACCACCGAAATGGAGGAGAAATCCCCAAGAAGACATATTTCGGGGTGAACAAGTCTGAGAGCCCTAAAAGAGGGTCAACACACTGTTTAATATTAGTCCAGAGTGGGACAATTTTAGAACAGCTCCAGAAAATATGAAGAAGGTCTCCTTCTTGCAGCTGACATCTTGTGCAAAGAGGAGAGGACACTAAACCCAATCTGGCCAGCTTCTGTGGGGAATAGTAAGTATTATGCAGAATTTTGAATTGCATTAATCTAAGTCTATCCTGCTTGAGGAACTTATGACAGCTTTGCCACAGGAGAGGCCAGTCCAGATCTTTGCCCTGGAAAAGGGAGGCCCAAAAGGTGACGGGAGCGTAGTTATCAGGATAGGCCCAGGTAAATAAGGCACTGTATATTTTGGATACAGCATGGGGCGAACCCACCAACTCCGTTAAGGTAGCTTGGAAGCTGATATGGGTAACCGGGGGGGGGGGAGTCGATCCCATTACCTTAACTAGGAGATGACAAAGCTGGAAAATCTTGAAAATACATATGCAGGGTATCACAAACTTGTGCAAAATGTCAGCTGAAGAGCACCATTGACTGTTGGGTGTTATAAGCTCATCTAAGTGGCAATCTCCTATCTGAGTGAGCCAGCTGGCTGGAAGGGGCTTACCGTCTAGTAGAAAATTAGGGTTACCTCTCAAGAGTTGAAATAGATCCTTGAGATTCTCATATCTCAGAAATGTGCACAGTTGATTATGAACCCTAATTGGAAACTGCTATGGGAGCTGCGTAGAGATGGGTGAAGAACTAGCACGGTGTATACAGCGCAGCAGGGAAAGGTCCATGTTTTTTATGGAAGCGGACTCGACGGACTGACCAGATCGAGGTGTACGTAGCCACCGTACCACCGTAGACAATTGATCCGCGGTCAGCCACCTAAGATACTTGTTGGCCTGGCTGGCCCAATAATATAGCCCAATATGGGGAAGCCTTAATCCTCCTTTAGCTTTCAGGGTGGCTAATTTATGGAATGCCATCCTAGCCTTCATATCCCCCCATATAAAAGTAGAAATCATACTGTGCACTTTTTTAACCCAGGACAGGGGGAGCCATATGTTTAGCATATTAAGGGGGTAGAACAAACGAGGGAATACGTTCATTTTAATTAGATTAATTCTGCCCCAAAGAGAAAGGGGAAGTAGGGTCCATCTGTGAAGGTTTAGCTCTATTTTATGTACCAGGGCATCAAAATTTAGTTGTCTAAGCCGAGCAGCATTCCGAGTAAAAAGGAGTCCCAGGTATTTAATATAGTCAGACTTCCAAGTGAGCCCAAATGCGATAATTTCCTGTTTGTATACCCTATGGTTAAGAGGAAAAACTACAGTCTTTCCTACATTAAGTTTATAGTTTGAGACCTTGCTGAAGTCATCTATAAACTTCAGAGTAATGGGAATAGATGTGAGTGGGTGTGTTACTTGCAGCAGGAGATCATCTGCGTAGGCCGCAACTTTAACCACCTGCTCACCTAAAGAAATACCCGAAATGCCCTGGGCACCTGATAACATCCTAATATGAGGCTCTAAGTAAATATTAAAAAGAAGGGGAGATAGGGGGCACTCTTGTCTGGTCCCCACATGCAATTTAAAGGGACTAGAGACAACCCCATTACATGAGATTCTGGCGGAGGGAAATTTGTATAACGAACTAACCCAGTTCCGGAATTTCATGGGGAAACCAAAAACCTCCATCGCAGCAAACAAATAGTCCCAGTGGACTCTGTCAAACGCCTTCTCGGCATCCAACAAAATCAGGACCGTTGGATGAGAAGTATCCCTGAATGCCAAGAAGACGTGAGACAGGGTCCTCAGATGATCCACCGATGATCTCAATTTCATAAAACCAACCTGTTCGGCCCCTATTAGAAAGGGAAGTACTGCCTCCAAGCGATCGGCTAGTAATCTTGCCAGAATTTTAATATCATGGTTGAGAAGGGAGATCGGCCTATAACTTGAGACCTGGTCAGACGGTCTGTCCGGCTTGGGCAGCAGAACAATCACTGCCTCGAAAAGGGAGGGATCGGTTACCTAACTGGAGAGGATAGCCTGAAAAAGTGGTAAAAGAATGGGGGTCAATTGTTTAGAAAAAGCTTTATAAAAGTTGGAGGTGAACCCATCCGGGCC
Source organism: Neoceratodus forsteri (assembly GCA_016271365.2). Lineage (NCBI taxonomy): Eukaryota > Metazoa > Chordata > Ceratodontiformes > Ceratodontidae > Neoceratodus > Neoceratodus forsteri. Next base: position 806,047,053 of record CM057451.1, on the reverse strand, counting down.
CAGAGATTTATCAGATGGAAGGGAGTTAATTACCCTTTCTATCTCACCCTCAGAGATAGGGGACTCCAAAACCTTCTGCTGGGATTGTGTAAAAGATGGCAATTGTAAGTCACTCAGATATTCACAGAGCCTATCCTTAGATGGGGGAGGGGGTTAGCCATAGGGCCATATAAATCCCTGAAATAACTTGTAAACTCCTCCGCTATCTCCGAGGGTAAGACTTTAAGGGAATTGTCTTTGGGGGAATGGACCTCAGGAATGAATCTGGCAGATTCCTGCTGTTTAATGCGCAACACTAACATTCTGCCCGCCTTCTCACCCTGATCTGTATATACAGCTTTTGTTTTCAAAATTGCAATTTCAACTTGCTCCATCAACATAGCTAGGTAGGCTTCTCTCAATTTCGCTAAATCTTGTTTAAAAGTCTCTGAGGAAGATGGAGAGAGAGCAGTCTCCATGCTCCTGATCTGAGAAAGAAGATCAGAAGTCCGAGATGCCCCCTCTGTTTTCCTTTTCAATGTTAGGCCAATTATAATCCCCCTTAAACATGTTTTACAAGCTCCCCATACCATATCAGGCTTCCCTATGGAGTTAGAATTAGTAGCAGTGAACTGCTCTATTTGGGATATTATATATTGAACGGTCTTCGGCTCCTTCAATATTTGGTTATTCAACTTCTACCTGCTCCCTTTATTTGGCAAGGAAGCTAAGGATACTAGGCAGGTAACCACAGAGTGATCTGACAGGGCCCTGAGGCAATACTGGAACTTATAACCCCTGGTAAGAGAGTTTGAGAAATGAGGATATAATCAATCCGCGAGGAGGTTGCATGCACCTGGGAAACAAAAGTGTACTCCCTTGTATTGGGATGCAATACACACCAGATGTCACAGAGACCTGCAGAGTCCATCAAACCCCTAAAAGCTCTTTGTGCTGGGGAGAGACCTTGACGGGATGGACCTGATCTGTCTAGAACCTGATCAAAAACAAGATTAAAGTCACCCCCTATGATCATAGAGGTATCCAAAAGTGGAGTTAGGGCTTCGATTATCTGAACAAAAAAACTGGGGGAGTCTACATTAGGGTGGTAGACAGCACCCAAGACAATGTCCAGGGTATGCAATCTAGCTTTTACAAACAGGAATCTGCCCAGAGGGTCAGATATAACTTGGAGAGGTTTGAATGGAACCGACCTATGCAGAAGGATCATGATCTCTCTATCTGGGTCTTGCCCTCCGCCGCAAATGTCTGCCCAATCTGTTGCCATCTCATTTTATCAGCCTCCCTCTTGAGCAGTTGCTTCTCCTGCAAAAACATAATTTCTGCCTTCAAATAATTTAAATGCTTCAAACTTTTATATTGCTTAGTTATATGCCTCACCCCTTTAACGTTCCAACTAATAAACTGAATGCTTCTAGCCATCACCCTTGTTACCGGTCAAAAATCTTCCGGAGTACAGCTTGTATTTATATATCACATCTGTACTACTCCAAACGTGATAAGCGCTGGGTAGTTCTACCCTCCCCCCAACCCTACCAGTGCAGAGTCCTTTCCCCCAACCACCCCCCTGAAACCCCTCCGCACAGAACACCCCATAAACCCTACCCCTCCTCCTCCTCCCTCCCACCCCTCTTTTACATGGTACATGATGAATGGCAGTCTAAAAGTCACTCTACCTCCAACCTCCCTGCCCTCGTAAACCAAGAAATTAGGACAAGAGTACCCCTTTATATCCAGAACGCTCTATATAGAATAAAGTATCCCAATTTCTTACTGCTTAACATCACCCCTTAACAATTCAGAGGAATTAACTGCACAAGCCCCCTAGGGAAAATAGCACTCCCCGCTGCAACCCCCACGAACCATGTACCAACATGGTCCATGGAGCGTAAAGTGTGTAAAACTCCAGCAGCAGAGGTACAGTAGAAATACTGATCTTAGACGCCCTCTTGTGGCGCAGCCCGTGAACAATGGGCACAACAAACCGAGAATGTGCAGGCTGCTAACAACCTCTCTGAAATAAGGGAGAGTCTGTGAACTCCAGGGTCACTGTCCAGACCACGTTACTTGGTCCAGAAACAGTGACTACCTCGCTCTTGTAGGGAAAATTTGAGAAGGAAGCCCTCCAAGGAGATCATTCTAGCAGGGCTATAAGAGAGGGGCATACAAACGCCTGATTAAGGCGTACAAGTACCCTGTTGTCTCCGTCTGTCTGCAATTTTGGGGTCCCCATCTGGTGTTCCAGCTTACCACTTCTAATGCCTGGTGGCATTTAGGATCAAAAGGAGGGGAAGCCAAGAGAAGACCAGAACTTGCTATAAGGACCAAGAAGGGACCGCGGTTGCAGACGGGGTCTCATCATAAACTCAAAGAGAACTGAGCTTTACCCCCCATTGCCATGAAATCAGAACATCACCCCTACGGAAATGAGCTTTTATTTCTGTCAGAATAAAACTTGACTTGAATGCACTGACCCCACCCAAACACCCATTATTTAGATCCAGAATGAATAACCACAGGAGCCCATTAGCACCTCGCTTTTATACCCAAAGATGAGGCTGGGCTTAGCCATAGCTAAAACAAAAGAGTCAGCATAATATTAGGCAGTCCTGGGGGTGAGAGCTGGATCAGGAACAAAATGTCCCTTTTTTAGATCAAAGAGGACACTCTTCATGGGAATTGCTGCATACAATTGGATAACCAGATGAAACAACTTGTCGCCAAGTTAGCCCCAGAGAGTTTATTGAGAACTGTAGATTACCACCAGCTAGACAATTCCACCAGAGGAAAACACAGCATTGCACACTACACCAGGTCGATTTTCATGTGGACTTAAATAGGTCAGGAAGTGCTTCTTTAAGCCCTGCAGTTGCCAACTCCACTTCCTCATAGATCACCCAGGAGCCAGTCAGAAAAACTTGAAGCCTTGCTGGAAAGCCCATTCGAAACCTGATTCCTGCAGCGATCAGCTTGAGGACCAATTTGTGAAATGTGGCTCATTTCTGACGCACAGATAAAGGCAGATCTTGTGCCACCCTCAGCTTTTTACCTTCCCATTGCAAATCTTGTGTTTCCTTAGCTTATTATAAGAAATGCTGTCGCTCCTGGAAATTTAAAAAGTGAAATATGAATGCCCTGGGGGGAACTTCAACTGGGGGAGGGAGGCGTAGTGCACGATGAGCTCTGTCTATAATATAGCTTGCTCCAAAGGGGGAAGGGCATGCCACCTTCTCCACGAACTTCTTAATAAACTTAATGGGGTCTGAGCCCTCTTCACCTTTGGGCAGACCTATAATTACCACATTATTGTGGCGACTATGACCCTCCAGATCTTCCACTTTATTCTCCATCTTCACTAGCCTTTGCTTCATGGCTACCAAATCCAGCTCAGGTTTGTCCTGTTTCCTCTCGACAGAGCGTATGCGTGCTTCATTATCAGCTGTTTTCTTGGAGAGCTCCTCCAAGGTACTCGAGATGCCTTTTATTTCTCCTGCCATGTTCTGCATTTCAGCCTTAAAAGGCTGAAACTCCTCTAAAAACTTTGAGAGGGTAAGGGGATCTGAGTCAGGGCTCTCATTAGTGGTAGGCAGCGAGGATTACAAAGAGGAGGCTCTGGCTTTTTTAGAGGCCTTCTCTGGTGTAGCAGGAGGCGTATGCTTGGTAGCGATTTTCCGCATCTCCTCATCCATCGACTACTTGTAAAGGAAGCACGATCATTTAGGAGGGTGGAAATCGAGCGATCTGCAGTAAATTACGCCGCAAAATGTTTTTTTTAACAAATTTAGCAGGCGGAAGGTCGGAGCAAACAGAGAGGCGTCCTACACAGCGCACCGCATCACGTGACTCCTACTTGCAAGATTTCCTTCGACCCTACCGCCATCTCTGCCCACTCCTCTCTGCCGATGAGGGTTTGCTAGAGATTCCCAGAGTTCGTCTTCAGTCATCTGGGGCCAGAGCTTTTTCCTTTGTGGCCCCAACCCTGTGGAATTCTCTACCTCATCGGATTTGAGAGTGCTTGTCCACAGAGTCATTCAAGGCATCTCTGAAGAGTTATTTATTTGAACAAGCCTTTGAATAGATCACCCTGTTGCCGTTTAAATGTTTTTATATTCATATTTATTGTGTTGGCTGTTATTTCGTTATGTATCTGCGCTTTGATAATTTGAAAAGCGTATCATAAATAAAATCTGATTTGATTTGATTTGAAAGGGTTGGTGGCCAAGAGACAGCACTGCAAAGAGTTTAGTATGGCTTTTGTATTTTAACAAATATGAAAGTATTTTTTGGGGGGGTATTTAGCTTTTTAGTGTTGTTTAATTGTACTGCTATAACCTGCATTGAGAGAGAGAGAGAGAGAGAAAGAGAGAGAGCAGTAGTTGCGGTACCACTAGCGTGCATGAGAGGACTGGTACTTTCTTCAATTTCCGTACCGTAGATGGATGTCCATCTGCGGTACGGAATACCAAGAAATCACTGGTCCTCTCATGCATACTAGTAATTCTGGAGTTACCGGTCTCTCTCTCTCTCTCTTTCTCTCTCGTTCGTTCTCTCTCTCTTCATAAATGCAGTTTACAGTCTAGCTGCATTTTTTACTCCACTCTGATAATTGTTTGCTGATTTTTGGGGGGTGTTCTATTTGAGAGAGGCTCTTGCTGTCATAAGAAAAGGGGGAAATAGGCCTGCCCACTACTTTACGGCTCACTTAGAGAGTGAAAACAAATGTCGGCTGTTCACATTGAAAATTTGGGGTGCCCGTGGATACCCTAAGTAAGTGGGCACCCCAAACTGGATTTGGCACTTGTTTCTTACAGGGCTTTATTGAACAATAAATGCATGCTTGATTATGGCTTTAAGCCAATCAGGATGCTTTATTTTATCAAGTCCATTTTCTAATCGCCATGAATCCATTAACCCAAAATCTTCTTGAATCTTCAATTATATTTTTCAGGCAGGTGTATGAACTGAGGAGTTCGGCTGCCTGTTAGTAGATCTATCCAGAAATGGGTTGAGGACCTCATTGAAATCCCCCCATGGTACTATTTTGTAACTAAGTAAATCAGTAAGATGTGAGGTAATCTGGCTAAATAATTTTTTTGGACTTTGTTAGGAGCGTACAGTATATATTACACAAGCCTATAGGGATACCTTCTAGAAGACCCTGTAGAATCTGAAACCTACCCTCTTTATCTGAGATATGTTTGTGCATTATTTTATTTTTTCAGTTAAACTTGTCATTGATTTTATCTTACATACATTACAATATGAACAGTGTGGCAGGAGATTAATATGCTGAACACTTACTGCGTTACATGCACAGTTGTATGAAAGGTACTACAGATATGAAAAGATTGACCTACCAGGAGGCATCTTGTATGTCACCTCTAGGAGTTTACATTTATGTAGTAATACCTGCTGCCTCATGGTTATCCTCGTTTTCTACCCTGGAAAAGAACACAGAACCACAAAGAAACAACTAGACAACAGGTAGCGTGATATCTAATAAGTCACAGCTAGGTGCATACCAGAAGTGATTTTACCGACTGAAATAGTCCCTCAAGGTACTGTGAGGGGGTATCTGGGGAAGGGTGGTTAGATCACCCAATACCAATTCTGGGTTTGGTGTTCATTATAAAAGGATTCCAACAGCTTTAATAAGATGGAAGGGTGTTGGATATTGTATGGGAAAGACGGTCCATGGCAGCCATAGCCATTAGGGAGGTAAATAGTTCTGTGATAGTAGGTGTGTCCACTGTACACAATTTGCATAGGAGAAGTCTTTTGGTTTGTATCCCTAATAAAGCCAACCACCGTCTTCCTCTGGGGCTGGTACAGCCAGTGTGAAGGGTGGTATTCCCAATATCCAAAATTTAGCAGTGAGAGGGATATTCTTATGGATAACTTCAGAGGCCAATGCACTGACTCATTTCCAGAAGGATTGAATGACAGGGCAGGTCCAGAGTATGTGGTGTGAATCTCCCATATGTGTCATGCACCGCAAGCATAGATTGTTATTAATTTGGCCTTATATGGTACCTCAGACGTCCTGTACCAGGAGTGTAGAATTTTGTTCTGTATGAGCCTACTTCTGGGTTCTGGATAATTCTGATGGATGGAAGCCCAGCAGGCCTGCCATTGTTGATCAGAAATGGGGGATTTTAAGGCTTTTTACCATTTGTTCTTTGATTCCTGAGATTGAGTGGGTAGAGTACCCCTAAGATCTGAGTAAATTCATCTGGCCACCCCTTTCTTGAGGGACATCCATCTATGAAGGTTATTGGGATGAGGGCTTCTGGGATGTTTGCAGAGATATGTTTGGACAGCACTGCATATCTGGAGATACCTCTAGAAGTCAGACTGGGGGAGATTGTATTGCACCTTAAGGTCTTGAAACGGGGCCATATGGTCATGGGGTGATTCTAAAATGTTTTGCAGATGGTGTATTCCTCTTGCCATCCAATGGGACCAAGAAATAGATTTATGATCTATTTGTATGTGGCCATTTCTCCAAATGGGAGTTTGGTCTCTGGGGTTAGTGTTAGTTCTCAGTGTCTTTTGTATCTTTACTCAGTACTTAATGGAAGGACCTATGGTTGGATGTCAGTGCAGGGGATTGGATGGAGTATCATACAGTAGAAATGATAGGCATTGCACCTTAGCTTGTGCTTCTTCCATATGTAGCCACTGTGGGGAAGACACCGAGTGAGGCTTAAACCAGTGCAGGGCTTGCGGGGTCTGAAATGCCAGTTTATAGCCCTCTGTCCAGGGGAGGTTCCAGCCTCTGTCTTTCCAAAGGGTCCACAGCTTATTCCTGCTGTACCTGGGCTTCTTCCCTTCCCACAGAAAATTACCAATGACCATATCTATTTTAGTGTACCAGTTGGGAGGAAGATGTAGGGACAGGTGGGCTATGACACACAGGAGTTTGGGGGAGGTTACCATTTTGATTGCAGCCACTTAATCTGCCATCATCAAATTAAGTAACTTCCACCTGTCTAATTATGTGCAGATTTCCACTGATAAGGGTTTTATGTTTAGATCTCATAGCCAAAAGACATCACTGACTATACGAATGCCCAGATATGTAATGCCCATCTAAGAGCATATGGAGTAACCATGTCAGCTATGCATGCTTTGTTCAAGGGTAAAACTTCTGTTTTGCTTTGGTTAAGCTTAAGTCCAGATATTCATGTAAAGTGCATAAGCATGGTGAGCAGAGGTTGAATGGAAGTGTTAATGTCAGCTAGGGGGACCAGAAGATCATCCGCATACATGAGCATAGCAAATTTTTGCACTTCTATAGGTACTCCTAAGATTTGTGGCTGCAGCTAAAGGTTTCACCACCAGTACAAAAAGAAGTGGGCACAGGGGGAAACCTTGTCCAGTACCTCTTCCCAGGGGAAAGGGAGCAGATAGTAGGGAGTTAGTAAGTATTCTTGCCACAGGTAATGTGTACAACACACAGATCCATAACAGAAACTTCTCCCCAAACCCCATGCACGTCAGCACTGCCTGAATATAGTCCTATTCAAGAGAATCAAAGGCTTTTCTAATGTCTACAACCAGTGCCGCTGCAAGAGTGGGCAGGGATTGGGCTGCATCGGAGATATTAATTAGGGATCGGATGTGGTCTGCACTATACCAGCCTGGAACAAAACCTACTTGGGATGGGTCTATTAGTTGGGGTAATAGTGGGCTAGTATCATTGCAAAGATTTTGCTGTCCATGTTGATGAGGGATATGGGCCTGTAGCAAGAAGGTGAGCTAGGGTCTTTCCCTTTCTTGGGGAGGACAATTATCACTGCCTCCCTGAGAGTGGGAGGGAAACTGCCAGTTATGAGGGCTTCTGTGTAAACTGCACCTAAAGTAGGTGCGATAAGAGGGGAGAGATGCTACCAAATTTCCACTGGACACTTTACCTGATTTAAGGGATCCTATGGCTGCCCAACTTCTTCCTCAGTTATGGGGACATCAAGCTGTGTGCCTTGTTGTGCTGTTAGACAAGGGATGTCTAGTGAAGCTAGTGGGGCTAGAAAGGGCTGTATCTCTGGGGAGGTTAGGGATTTGGAATGAGGAGTATAGTGTACCATAGAATGGCTCTACGATGCTGGTTCAGCAACACTGTCGTCAACCGGCATCATAGCAACGGGATTTATGTCGAAAGCAAGTTGCGGTCGACATAAATCCTGATTGTGTCCTGGTCCATGTTTCTACTGGGGGGCTTTGCCCCCCGAACACTCCATTCTTATTAGAATCAACTCCAAGTTGGAGCTGATTCAGGGAGGGGTGCAGGACCGGGAGACAGTTTTCCCCTGTTCCCGGTGCACCAACACAGTGATCTGTCGATGAACTGCCGATTTTGTTGACAGTGATGTAGGTCGCTGTGTTGGTGTCGCTGTTGGGGGGGGTTTATATCCCATAGATTCCTTTCATTATACTAGTGATATCTTGAGGTTTGGTTTGAATGTTGCCACTGGGGTCCATTAGACCCAAGATAAACCTCTCGGATTGCTGTTTCCTCAACCTGTATGCCAATACTTCTGCCCCTTCTCCCCCCCTTCCCAATATTTATGTCTCAGCCTAAGGATAGAGATCTTGGCTTTCCTGCCAAGAAGATCATTGATATCCATACGGAGCCCAAGTGTTGACTGGCGCATGGAGTAGCTTTAAAGGTATTTTCTGCCTCTTTTAGTTCAGCTTCCAGATCCACAAGATGTTTCTCCTTTTGCCATCTACAGGTGGCTACGTACTCCAGGATTCTCCCTCTCATGGTGGCCTTAAAGGTCTCCCAGGTGTTCCCCATTGAAGTGTCACTAATAGGGTTTTCCTGAAAAAGAATGTGGTTTCCTTTCGAACCCAGGGTATAAAATAAGGATCTCTGAGTAAGAGGGGGTACAGTCTCCATGCAGGGGAGGATAAGGGGGGGGCCCCATAGGAAAATTAATTGTACAGGGTCATGGTCAAAGATTATCAGGGGGAGGATCCCTGACTACAGGGATGCCTGAGTTATACGGGAGCTAGTTAGCCAATAGTCCGGGCAGCTGTGGGTCCTGTGTACAGCAAAATAATATGAGTAGTCGCATTCTCTGGGATAGAACACTCACCATATGTCTTCATCCCACTATCCTGTATCAACTGAGAGAGGGCTAAGGCCCCTCTAGTATGGGGACCTGTACGGTTGGCACTTCTGTCCAAAAGGGGTTATAAGGTGAGATTAAAACCCCCCAGTAGCATTGGTGTGCACCCTGTGGCTAGTTGTCCTATTGTTTGGGCTATTATATGGAAGAAAGCTGGATCATCTATATTCGAGGCATAAATGTTACCCAGAAATAGGAGCCCTTGTGGTGTGTCCATCAGTATAGGGATTCACCTACTCTGGGGTCCTTCTTTGTGCTGACAGAGGTCCACCTAAGGTTCTTGTGGAGTAGAATGTCCACTCCTCTCTTATGGGTGGGAGCTGAGGAATAATAAACTTGTCCAACCCAGTCCCTTGCCAGTCTCATATGATCTATCTGGTTTAGTTTGGTTTCCTATAGGAAGGCTAGGCTTGACTTTAGTTTCTTTAGGTGAGAGAGCACCTGCTTATGTTTAACTGGGGTGTTAAGTCCTCTCACATTCCATGCATGGCAGGTGATCTCACCCATGGTCAAATAGTGGGGGAACAGTTATCCAACATTTATGAAGGGGAGAAGCACCCAAAGTCAAACCACGCCCTCCTTGCTTGCCCAGTTTTACACATGAAACCAGTACCCTTCATGGGGTCACACATGTACTGAAATTATCTAGCATGCAAGCTTTGCCTGCTTTGAAGGATAAGATCATCATGCTAACACACACTGTAAAAACACACAATTTCTTAACCTTTAAACTATTTACACAGGTATAAACCTGAAACCTTAAGGAGCCAGTAAGATTAAGGGCCGGCAACCAAGGTTGCCCAATGTTCATCTTTTCAATCCGGGGCACGGAACTTCTGTATGTTCACCTCTCATGCTCTTGCAGCCATGGCGATGTGCCTGAGAATGTGGTGGACCAAGGGGAAGAGAAAGTAGAATGGGGTCTGATGACAGAGGACCTTGTCCCACCATAATGGTAGTTTTATGTGGGTAGCTCATACTAAGGGGCTAAAGTGGCTGACACCATACCAGGTTGCAGTTGCCCTTCAAGTGGGAGGGAGGTTAGTGTGTGAAGGGGGTATACCAAGGTTCTGTTCATGAGATGTCTGAGTGACATTATCTGGGACTCAGTCCCCCCCCCCAAGGGCTGGAATGGTATCAGGTATGCTGCCACTCTGTAACTAAATGCCCTTAGTTTATAACCCACCTAGTTAGAGAGGGGCTGTGGATAACCTTTTACTTCTTAGGCTTGGTGACAACTGGAGATAGTGAGCCCCCAAATCAACTGTTGTTGGCCTGTTGCTGGGGGTGGCAACTGGGGTCTTTGCCTTAGGACCTTGGTCTTCCTCACTGAGCTGTTAATGGCATGTAGTCGTTGTATCCGATGGTTCAGCAGCCTACAACCTACAGAGACGAGGAGGCACATAGATGTCTCCAGGCTGCTTCTCCACCATGGCTTTTCATGCCTTGCCTGCAGGGTCTTTCCCAAAAAGGGTAGGGCATTTGGGACAGAGATTTCCTTTCCTGCACAGCTCAGGTTATTTATACAGTCTATGCCATAGTACCACATGTTCCAGTTAACACAGTGAGAGCAAAAAAGAAAGAGTAACTGTCAGGTATTTTTCTTTTTTTTAACCTGTAGCCAACATAGTCTTACAGCCAGATAAGAGTCCTGGTTGTTCTCATACCATCCCTGCCCTGTAACTGTACAGGGGATACCTAAGAGCCACTCTGCTCGATACATGGGTGGGGGGAGAATGCATCCCACCACATCCCCATCTCAACAGAACCTGTGGAGTATTAAGTACACAACTCTGGTGGAAGAAGCCCCACCAAAGCTAACCCCCCATATCACAAATACAATTAAATAACAGCACTCATCTGATATTTTTCCTCAGCTTTGGACTTTGGGTGCACCGGTGGTGGCAGTGGCAGAAATGTCCTTCTTATGGAACATGGGTGACTGAGGTCTTGGGCCAGCTTCTAAGTTCGGATGGTTACCAGTCTTTGCACTGGGGTCTCTTGCAGCTTTCTTTGCCCAGGTTGCCGGAGAATCTCTACTTGAGCTTGGAGAGTGTCCTCCAGTTTCTGGGGCCTCCATAGTCATTCTCCAGGGCTCAGGTGAGGTGGGTTGGAGTGCTGCATATCTGTTGTGACTGTATAACAACTCCTCGTCATTGCATACATCTCAGTGTGGGTCCTCGTCACAAGGACTCTTGGGTTTGCTCCAACTGCCGGGTGTTCTCTCCGGTTGTGACATCTGGATAGTTGATGCTTTCAGTCATGGGGTGAGTGCACCAGCCTTCTCCTTCATTGGCCTGAGTTCTCTCCCCGTCCCCTGGTCGGCCAGATTAATAGTGTCCATTTCCTCTCTGGGTGGGCTCAGTTGTGCATTGGGGAGAGTTCTCGGGTGCAAAAGAAAAAAGCCACCCCCACCTGCCCAAGTGTGCTAGTGAGAGTATAAACCAACCATATACAAAAACTTCAGCACCACTCACTGCAGTAAAGGACAAATAAAGCCCAAAAACAAACCACTCAACAGGCGGAAGGTATTTGGTGTCTTTCTGACTGTTTTTTATGTATACAAGTACTGAATAAAACTTAAATTATTTGTCAACATGCAATTTGCCTGTTGAGTGGTTTTTTGGGCTTTATTTGTCCTTTACTGCAGTGAGTGGTGCTAGAGTTTCTGTATGTGGAGAGTTCTCGGGGGCCTCATCTCCTGAGGCCAGGTGCAGCGCATGAAGTCCATCTGATGCTCTGGAGTATTGAAGTGCAGTGGGACACCATTGTGAAAGACCCGCATAGCGACAGGGTAATGTAGAGCAAAGGATACTCTGAGCTGTCATTTCTAAGGGCCAGGAGTACAGGCTCACCACTCACTATTCAACCACTGGCTCCAGACCCCCCTGCACCCCCCCGCTGGCAGTTGTCGCTATTTCTAAGAGCCAGGAGTACAGGCTCATCATCTACAGTTCAGCCACTGGCTCTGGCCCCCCACAGGCAGTCATCATCATTTCTAAGAGCCAGGGGTACAAGCTCACCATCCTCTTTACAGGCGCAGGCTGTGGTCCCTCTCCACCCTCCCCGCAGACAGTCACCACCATTTCTAAGAGCCAGGAGTACAGGCTGACCATCCACTGTTCAGCTACTGGCTCTGGACCACCCCTACAGGCAGTCACCACCATTTCTAAAAGCCAGGGGTGCAGGCTCACCATCCACTGTTCAGCCACTGGCTCCATGCCCCCCCCCCGTAGGTACAGGTGCAAGCTTGAAGAGTCAAAGGGAGTTTAGTGATTGTTAATTTCTGTTAAACTGATTGCTGTCTCTGTGGGACTTTGTAGTTTTCTAAGTGTTACCATAAGATGCTGTGCTGTATTCTAATGTTGTGATGTGTTCCTGCTGTTACTTTAAAGATGTACAGGATTTAGTTGTGAACTTTCTATGTGTCTCATTATCTTATTTGTACAGTTGCATTTGGTCAGGATTTACACTACTGTTGATGTACCTGCTTGTGTAGCCATTCAGTCAGCCATGCTAGCATAGCACTGTGAAGTCTGTTTGTATCCTGCCAGTCCCCTCCTCCTTCTCAGATGTCCCATTTCCCACCCTCACCCCGGCTAGCCTATTGTCTCTGTGTGACCCCTTAATCCCCTTGCCTTACTAAATGCTTGTCTTTGTCTTCCTCAGGCAGTCGCAGCCATTCCTAAGAGCCAGGAGTAGAGCCTCACCATCCACTGTTCAGCTGCTGGCTCCGGACCCCCCCTTCCCCCACAGGTATGGGTGCAAGCTTGAAGAGTCAGAGGGAGTGCTGGCCCGCTGCTGCTACCATGGTGGCTGCCCCACCCACCCCCATCCTCCCTACCTGGGAGGGCATTTCATTTATAGGACAGCTTAGTCAAGTGATCAGTCACGTGTATCATTACACTATCTCCCCAAGTACCCTGTGGCTAGTTGGTCAAGACCCATATGGACCACTGTGTGTACACATAAGGTTCCTAGGATACTGTAGCTATTTCTGGTGTGCTGAGAATTATCTCCTCAGATTGCCATAAGTTCTTTATAGGAACCTACCACTAGGGGCATCAGCTCAAACTTAAACCCATTAGTTAGGTCTGCGTAATATATTGCAGAACCAGTAGAGGTCCCCATTGCTCCCTTCCTTACCTTTATTATAATACAGAATGGCATCTATTGTCCTGTTCACCTCCCTTTACTCTTTCCCCACTCCCCTTCAATTCGACACTGTGCAAATTTTTTAAACACCCCTTGAGCAGCAAGCAGCAAGTACTATAGGGGCATTTATTCTGAAGTATGTCTTATCACACTGCCTTATACTATTAGGCACTTTTTACCTTAATGATGTCTCCATTATAACCCTAGATAATTCTCTTAACAATATAAATACCATATTTCTGCAAGCTCAGTTGAAATGCTCAACTGGAACAGAATATCTTGAAAACTGTCTGTATAAGTGGCATACTAACGTGTTATCTCACACCCCTGAACCTAAATACCTTTCTGTCTTGATTGGTACTCCCCGAGCTCTAAACCTATAAAAGAGCTATGTGATGTCTATGGCCTCATGCAACTTATCCCTGAGCATACTTGTCCTAATAGCAAAAATTCAGCAAATAGTAGCCTCCTTGACTTAATTCTTGTAAATAAACCCTACAAAATATCACACATTGAGGTGTTTCACAACGACATTAGCAACCACAGGGCCATTGCATGTGTGAGGGCCATATCAAGGCTAGCATCTGCTTCTAGCTTTGTATATAAAAGGAATCTTCGCAACCTTATTTGCATTTGACTTCCTGACAGAGCTGAGCCACATAAGATGGCAAGAATTCTACCTCGCCCCTACAATCACAGAGGCCTGCACCCTCTCCCAGAGCATTGTTCTGAATGTGATTAACAAACACGCCCCACTAGTGGAAGCAGGAACGAGGAAAAGAACCTGCCCCTGGTTTTCCAAAGTATTAGAAATATCACTACAGGCCAGAGATGTACTGTGGAAGAGAGCTCAGAAACTTAAGCTAGTGTCCAACTGGTCAGCATTCAGAGCAGCTAGGAACCAGTGTACAAACCTCATACAGTCCACTAAAGCAGAGTATTTCCAAAAGGCACTAGATTACTCCAAAAATAATGCTGCTAAATTCTGGCAAATCTTAAGGGAAATTGAAGGGCACAGCTCATATCTGTCCCTGCCCGCTATGAGTGTCTGGTGGTGGTATTTTTACAGATTAAACACCACAAATTAGAGCAACTAAATAACCATTTCACCATTGCAGGGCTTGCCTTTGACACATCTCCAGTAAGCAGCCTCTCCAAGCAGCCCTTCCTATCCAACCCCCCACTAGCCACCCTCCCGGGCTCCCTTCCACTTCCCAAGCTTAGCTTCAATTCTAGCTCATTCAAACAGGTCGAGGACCTATTAATCTCCTTAGACACCAACAAAAAGTGCTGGTGCCAATCAGCTTGAACCCCAATTACTTAAACCAGGACACCATTTCCAAACAGCACCCATTACGTACCAATTCATTTTGTCTCTCACACAAGCAGTCCTTCCTTAATCCTGGAAGATAACACACATAGTCTCCATCTTTAAGTCAGGTGATCCCTGCGACCTCAATAACTACAGGCCCATATCTTTGCTACTCATTTTATCTAAATTACTCAAAAAATTTGTTAACATGCAGCTAAGACAACATTTAAACACTTCTGACATTCCCAGTCCCTTATGATCCAGCTTTAGGTCAAAAAATAATCTTGATACATGGATATTCTGTGGTCTTGCCAGTAGAGGTTCCCCAAGTTCTGGGCTGTGGACATAATGAACTCATTTGGTGGAAATTAAGGAAGCGGGCTAATATTGGCAGCAACTTTTCTCCTTCCCTGGGCCATGAGGCTAGCGAGTGGTGGGCCCTCTTGATCTGCAGTGCTGACTGGCCAGATGTCTTGAGCAGTGTGGGTATTGCTGTTTGCAAAAAGCTGGCCACATCTTTCTGTTCTACCCCCTCCAGAAAACCCAGGAACTGGAGATTGTTCCTCCAGCTCTAGTTCTCCAGGTCATCTACTTTTTCTTGGAGAGCCTGCATGTTCTGGGTCTGCTCCCACACAACTGCCTCATGGGAGCCCATCCTCTGTTTTGTCTGAAACAATCTGACCTCAATATTTTGGATGGCTCATGTGATCTGATTTGAGGTCAGAGTCACTTGTGCCATTTGCTGCATGAGGTGTGTGAATGCAGATTCCACATGTATCACGTCCATACTTGTAGTTGTTGCAGCGGCCATGCCATTGGGTCTGGTGATTTAGGCCGAGATGTCAGTATTGCATTTGTACAGTACCAAATCCATTAAAGTACTATACTTCTACCTCATTTTCCATGGGTTGTTGGCTGTGTTGGTCTACATGAGTCAAGGGTCGAATCAGGAGTTTACTTCACCTGGATATGTTCAAGTATGCTGAGGACTTATTGCCGTGCTGTTTGGGCTTCACTGCAGCAGCATACAACAGCAGGGACTCAGAATTCACTTGAGGTGCTGGGAGCCTACTTTTGATGGACACTTGGGATCATTAGTTCCATTTTCAGATAGTTTTGCATGGGAGCACTGGAGAAGTTTCTGTGAATGCGTCTTGCATTCTGGCACAGCATGAACAGGACTCTTAGAATGTTTAGAATGGTTTGAATTCAAATACTTATCCTTGAAAGGAAAATGGTCATTTAAGTAGTCCCAGGTAGTGTCCGGCGAGTCATAGTGAAAAGGAGGGGGAGATCAAAATAACCATTATAGTAGGGTACTTGATGCATTATGATAATCCCAGGTCCTACAAAGTTCTTTTAATGTCATTACAAGTCTTTTGTTTCTCCACAATTTCCGAGAAGAAATCCTGGAAGACTGATAGCCTCTCCCCTCGCCACATCAGCTGTTTGCTCTCCCTTGCTATTTGCAGCACTTCCTTCTTTATGGAAAACCTGAGAAAACTGGCTATAATGGGCTGGGGTCTTGAGCCCTTTGAGGGACGAGGTGCCAGAGAATGATGTGCCCTTTTGATTTCAAGGGACCAGGGCTATAGGTAGCCTAAAATATGTGGTAGTATGTGCTGCAAGAACTGAGTCATATTATTGCCCTCCGCACCCTCAGGCATGCCCACTATAAGCAAGTTATTTCTACTGCCCCTTTTTTCTATGTCATACAGCTTGTCCAAAAGGTATTGTATTTGCTTTCCATGAAAGCTGGTTCTGTCCTTCATTATTAGCATAGATTCTTCTAAAGTGCTCAGGTTGGTTTCATTTTTATTTACCCGGAGCACTGTCTCTTGAAAATTAACCGTAACTTCCCCATTGAGGCTTTGAGGGCTCCAATATCCATTGTTATTTCTGAGTGTCCTGGATAAAACTGTCCTGGATAAAACTGACATCATACTTATTATTAATTGTATTGCCAGCAGTCGCAGTACTACTTGTAGCATTCTTTCCAGCATCAGGTTGTTTTGGGGCTGTGGGAGCCATCTATAAAGGATTGTTAACTGAAAAATGTCAGAAAACAACAAAAGCATTAACCAAATTGGATCATACTTGATATTTCATTAGTAAATATTACAGTCTGATGTATGAAGTGTTTAACCAGCAGAGTTATCAGAAAACACCCTTGTAGATCTATTTTGAATAGCAGGGCTAACAGCAGCTGCTTGCTCAGGTGGACATTCTCATTGGCGCCGGCATGCACTACCAAGTGAATTTCCAACATAACATTTCTTGTTTATATTATGGGCACTGTTCACAAATAGCTCCCTGCTTTCACTCCTTGATTATGGATCTATTGTTTACTCCTCCTCTTCATCCCAATTGATCCTCCTTAAGTTAAGGGCCACCTACAATAGTATCATCAGGTTTGTTACTGGCCTCCCTAGACACACATATCACTGCAACAATTACAAGTCGGCCTTTACAAAGTGGCCTATTGGCTACAGGGGTGTTGCTAGGAATTTTAAATTTGTACTTGACAGCTGATGGAGCTGTTGCCCCCCCCCATATACACAAGCTAAAAGAAGTGCTCCCCCACCACAGAAACAATGCCCTACCCCCATTTCAGTCAACAACATGTAGTAAGCCAATGATCCTAATAGAGTCGCATTTTGTTTTCTCTAACACAGACACTACCAAACAGACAGAAGCTGACTGTCTTTTAGTTACAATGTTTAGGATACATTAAAAGCCTTAATGCCACATCAAGGTAGCCAGCCTTACAGAAGACAATTTACAGCAGCATTGATGCATACATACTAGATCAGGTCACTCTTATAATCATGTACTCTAAGTTTAGCACTCACACATCTTCCAAGGATCATACACAAACTCACACTAAAGCATCAAAGGGGGTGTAAAAACAGTTCTTCAGGTACATCAGGCTATGTTTGTGTTTGCTGCCCTGGCCTGAGGTTCAAGTTGCCATTGAATTTTCCAGATTGTAATGTACTCAGCAGAGAACATTGTATATGCCTGCCGGCACCCATGTCTCTTGAAGATAGATTTAAGTAAAATATCCTGACCTTTTTCTTTAAAACCCACCAGGAATTGCTCCCTAATAGCATTATTTCAAGCTTCCAGAGGCCCACCAGAACTTGTACCACCAGGTCCACCCCCCCATCACTTCTTCTCAGTTCCTTTCTGCCACACTACCCAAGGACTTCACTCCCTAGCTGCCAGGGGCACTAGGCTCTTTAACAGCCTCACTTCTTCTCTCATTCAGTGTTCATCCCTTGGAATATTCAAAAGTAACCTGAAACATCACCTCTTGGCTAAATCTGTTTGTTCCTGCCCATAACAATGTACGCATCACTAAGGCATTTCTGTCCACTTCACTCATACTATTAAGTGTTTTACAGTTGTTGTTACCACCACGTGTATATCTCATTTCATTTCATTTTTATGTTGCTTGCACGCATGTGCAAGAAACACAGTGCCATTATCTGAGTTTTAGGTGTGGCACCCGTCTTCCAATGCAGTCAGTGTGTTTGCAGGCGCGGCCCCAGTTCCCCAATAACAATATGACAGCAGTTGAAAATGCATTGGTCGTACAGTTGAAAGGCTCGCTTCAGTGAGCAGAGCCCCCCTCCACAGATACTGCCTTGCGCGCACTGCGTGCTCGTATTATATTCCCTCCCACACACACTGTCGTCCAGCGGAAGTGCCTAATCCCCATCGGCTCCACGCCCCGAAAGCATCCAGGTGCCACGCTGGGAGCCAACCCCAGTGTGGCAAAATGTTTTATGGCTGACGGGGGTGCCCAATCCCCCGTCGGCTGCACCCCCCCAAAAGCATCTAGGTGCCACGCTGGAAGCCCACCCCAGTGTGGCAAAATGATGTTATGGCTGACAGGGGTGCCCAATCCCCCGTTGGCTCCAGCCCCCCAACAGCCTTCCAGCTGCCAAGCTGGAAGCCCACCCCAGTGTGGCAAACTTCCCTCGTTGTCTTATTAAACAAAAAACCTGTAAATACAAAAACTGTCCCTCGGCGCTTCTCCCTGCCCCCCTCCCACAACCCGCACCCAGCCACTGCGCCCTGCCTCCCCACCTCCCCCTCACCCCATGCCTACCTCCCAGGCTGTGGCGATCTTCAGTGGACCGGGAACACGTCTGCACTCTTCAAAGCCGACCGCGAACTGAGGAAATGCCGGTAAGCTGTATGATGGGATAGATAGGGTTTTTTCAACTTTGTTGCATATCTTAGGCATTTTTGGGAATTTTGGGCCCAAATTTTCAACATGGGGTTTTTGGGACCCTTCCTCATGATTTCTTGCACTGCCATGGCGTTAATCGGGCTCGAAGGGTGGTTTCGCTGTCACTGTGTGAAATCACCTTCCGGGACTGATTAACAAAATGACACTGCCAGTGTTCATAAGGTGGGCTCTCAAAAAGTCTATGTTGAAAATTTGGTAATTCCAAAAATGACTGTTTTACCAGCGTGCGTTTCGCAGTTCCTATGCATGCTCATAAGTTCACGACTTTTCAATATTTTCACTCCAGATTTTCAACATTACCATTTAACCACACCTCCTTTTGAGCAGTATAGCTGTCATTTTTCACATCTCACCCAAAATGTGTTTCCACCCATGTGGTGCACAATGGTGCAGTCGGTGTGTGAAATCAATGTATGGGACACATTAAGAAAATCACAGTGACACTGTTCATGAGCAGAGATCTTAAAATGGCTATGTTGAAAATTTGGTGAAAAATTCCTAAAAATTACTGTTTTATGAGCGTGCGTTGCGCAGTTCCTACGATGCGCTTGTAAGTTCACAATTTTTAATATTTGCACTCCAGATTTTCAACATTGCCATTTTACCACACCTCCTTATGAGGCAGTACAGCTGTCATTTTCACATGTCGCCCAAATGTGTTTTGTATGTAGCTATGAATGCCTAGTCAGTGTGCGCAATCAATGTTTGGGACAGATTAAGAAAATCACAGTGACACTGTTCATGAGCAGAGATCTTAAAATGGCTATGTTGAAAATTTGGTGAAAAAATTCCTTCAGACATTCTGCAATATTACTAATGAAGACATTGAACAGAACTGGCCCCAGGACCGATCCCTGCAGCACCCCACTGGTCGCCCCTCTCCTAGACTGCACACCATTTACCACCACTCTCTGCCTCCTGTCTGTTAGCCAGTTTCTAACCCAGTTTACCACCCCTTTCCCCATGCCCAGCCTACCCAGCTAGTTTATCAGCCTCCTATATGGGATGGTGTCAAAGGCTTTGCTGAAATCAGGGTAAGCGTTGTCCACTGCCCTACCCTGATTCACTTCCTTTGTCACCCAGTCAAAGAAATCAACCAGATTTATCTGACATGATGTCCCCACTGTGAATCCATGTTGTCTATGGTCCTGGGCTCCGATGGTATCTAGATGCCCCACTATCCTTTCTTTAAGCAATGTCTCCATGATCTTCCCCACTACTGAGGTGAGGCTGAATGGCCTATTGTTCCCTGCCTCCTCCCTGCTGCCCGACTTGTGTAGAGGGACCACATGTGCCCTTCTCCAATTCACTCATGTTGAATGACTCAGTGAACATGGCTGCCAGAGGTAGTGCTATCTCCCTTCACAGTTCTGTTAATATCCTTGTGTGTATACCATCTGGTTCCATCGCTTTGTCCACCTTCAATTTAGTGAGCTCCTGCAGGACTCTTTTGCCTTTGAATGGACTATTGTCCACCTCTTCACCCCCTTGGCAACTGCTGTACTGCTGTGGCCCTTGCCCCTCCCACTCTTCTCTGAATGCTGAACGGAACGACATAGTGGATGTCTTGGGAGGAAGGCATGGAACTATCACTTCCAAATACCTAAACAGCACATACAAGCAAGCAATATTCGGCATTGACAAATGTTTGTTATTTTATACTGGAAAAGCATGTGGGCAAATTGCCCATTTTCACAGGCATCCAGTTGTCCAGTGATAACAGAGGTGGAGACATACGCTTTGTAACAACACAAGGTTTTATATATATATATATATATACACACACACAATGGCAAGAAATAATCCTGGCTTCTGATTGGTCAGTTGGCCATCACAGCAGGGATGTTATCCTGGCATAACATCCCTGCTGATCAACTACATGATGATGCCATAGATATTTCCTTTTTCCACTTGATGATTGTTTGCATTTTCTCTTAAAAAAAATATTTTTAAACAGTAAACAAAATTCTTGAAAATTATTTTTTTCTGTATAAAACAACGAGCCATTGTATAATAGGAATAATGCCCTCCAAGGTGGGTGTTATACTGGGATAACATCCCTTCTCGGGTGTTGGACACCCTTGGACGGTGGCCTCGAGCCCAACCACCCGAGGCGGGATGTTATCCCAGCATAACACCCACCCTGTCAGGCATTATTCCTTTAATAATGTATGGAGCAGTAAAATTTGGCACAAGCACAGGGTGAGTTATATATAGTGAAAGGCGATTTCATGCATTGTTTGAAAAAGGAAAAGGTGGCTTATGTACAGCAACCATAATTTACCGCATGTCTATACAATATGTATGAAATTTACAAAGCAAACCTAATGGGAGGGGGTGGGAAAATAAATCAGCACAAAGCTCAGACGGGGAGGGAGGCATGGGAAAAGTGAGATGAACAGGAATAAGAGAAAAGAGGTTTCAGAGACAATGAGAGAAAACTAGCAGAAACTGAAGGGGTTATTTGCACAGGCGCCCTCCAGGTTTTACCAGGGCAGAAGTAAAGAAAGTGTGAAATCAACCTAAGAACAGTTTCAGGGGGGTTTATTGAGCAGGTGCTTCTTCAGTTTAACCTTATACAGTATACTGGACATATTGTCCCTCCACTTTGTATATTTGATTTTATACTTTCTGCTGTTTTCCATCACTTTGTATTGATGATTTCATGCCTGTTGTCATTTGACTGGACACTTGTGAAACAAGCAGATTTGCTCTAATGCCTTCCAGTATAAAAAATAAAAATAAAAATGAAAAATTAAATGAAAATGAAGGTGGAAGAAATGGTTTATTACAAATGCATATAATGCATATAAATAGTGTATTTCTTTTAGCATTTATTTAGATAAACCTCTAAAATGAAGTTGTCCATTTTATAAATGGATTAACCCACTCCGGAGCATGCATTTGCTGAGCATTAATCCACATCTGGGTGGCTGAAGTCACTCGGCCTGTGACTCGTGCCCCCCCCAGTTATGGATTAATGCCCAGTAAACCCATGCTCTGTCATGGGTTAATCAATTCTCGACATATGAAATTGTCATTTGCACAACTATCGTATAAGATTAGGAGTTACCTTATCTGACATTTCATTTTAACTAGATTAACTAAAGCACTTTAATTTTAAATCATTTCAAATTGAACTTCACTGCAGGTGGAGTGGGGGTTCTTGCTACAGCTCCCCTAGTTAATTCCACCAACACAGAAGACTTGCAGGCTATAATTACCCACACATCTATCAAGTCAGAGACCATACCTCTCAACTGCTATGAATTCCTCATAGTAACTTGATTTTTGCAATCCTGTTTAGCTTTGCTCTGTAGTAGTTTACTGATGTTCCTTGTAATGTTAGAGCTATTTCTGGACACATAAACTTTTAAAACATTGAACTAACTTGACAGAAATATTCCTAAACACTAAATATATGGGGCCCACTATTCATAGACATATTTTTCTTTAAAATAAGAAAGTGCTACACATTTTGGCCATTTGCTCTGAATTTTAAAGGCCAGTGCTATGCATTTTAGTGCTGAGAGGTATGACTGAATCCTTTAGGTGACAATGTACCAGTTGCAAAAATACAAAAACTTTCTCATTGCAAGAGTTTTTTTAAGAGCTCCCCATCTCTTTTATCAGTTTTCATCCACTCAGTAACCATGAATCTCAATTCTTTGGGATTCAGTTGGTGGTAAGACAAGAACTGGGCACCAACAGGAGTTATCTTCTCTTTTATTTTTGATATATCAAACATGCTCCTGTATTCCCTGGTGAAATGTCTTTACTGTTCTTCTTATATACATTTTCAGACAGAGGCACCATAGAGAATAGACTATAAAACCTGTACCACATCATATGAACCGTCTTATATCAACTTTTCTATTATACCCAGTGATAATTATTTTACTTGATGGCAATTTCCACAAACTTAATATGAGCCACGTTTATATATTCCTGGTGGTTTGCACAGCATCCACTTGCACAATTGCCTCTCTTCATTAGAGGGTATGAACTTGTTGTGCATTAGTCTGTATTGTGAACCTGTTTGGATACATATTATTTTTTAAATCATTTCTAAGTATGAGGATCAAATCCCACCTCCTACATCAATACCTAATATATATTGTAAGGGAGCAGCTACTATGACTGGCTCTCCTATTAAGTGTGGGGTAAAAAAAAGGTGGCATTGTTTATTGAGGTAATTCAGAAAGACCTTTGAATCAAGGACTCATTTACAAAGGGTCCACATCAGACACAGGAATACAGAAACAACGAAGTCAGATTACAGTACATTGGTTCAAGCATAGGAGTACATAAGTGTTCAGTAAGTGGTTATCAGACAAGGATAACAGAAATTACAAGACTTTATTACAGCCATAAAATTATAGAAGGATTCTGTATTGGGCTGATGATCAAATTAGTAGTATCAGAGCATTTTGGCAAAGGACTTAATGATTCGGTTTAATAATTAACAGCCATAGATTAGGTATGCGTGGGTGAGAGGTCGGGGGGGGACTGGGGGGGACTAAGGCAGGGTAACAACAGGAACCTGCCCACTGATGAAGCTCGATAGTGTGAAGAGCTGGGGCACCTGGCATACTAGTGTGGCTCCTTACTGTTCTTTTTTGGAATAACAGCAATAAATTTAATTGAAGTAAACTGAATGGAGGTACAGTATGTGAGTTTCCTGTGTGAGTGCTGAAGCCTTTGTTTATGCATTGAGAGTGCACTGCCACATTTGTAGCTGGCAGGGTGGGACTAGTCAGCTGATTTCCACCACTGCTAGCTTCCATTTTGCTCTGTGTGTGTGGTGCACAGAGTGTACACTCAAGAACACATTCTTGTGAGTTTGTGGCTTACTGGCTTTGTGTCTAACTAGAAATTTAAAACAGAAATATTTCTTCTTCATAGTTTTAAATTTATTTACTAGTCAGGCTTGACTACTGAGAGTGAAACTTATCACTGCTTACTTACGTTGTCACAGTGAGTGACTGTGGACTACTATATTTCATAATAATATAATTTAAATTTAATATCACAGACATCTTCCTGTGTAGAAGAGGAACCGAGACTCAAGGCCCTTCATGGCCATTTATGCAACTGTGAGTGCAGCACTGTATTTGTTAGTTGGCAAGGTGGGACTAGCTAGAAACATAACATAGAAACATAGACTTTGACGGCAGATAAGGACCACTTGGCCCATCCAGTCTGCCCATTTCCCTACCTATTGGATAAACTATAGATCCTAGTTAACCAACAGCCTACTTCCTTCTACCCCCAATACAATTGCCTTATGTCTGTCCCATGCCTTCTTAAATTTCCCCATTGTTTTTGACCCCACAACCTTCTCAGGAAGGCCATTCCATGTGTCCACTACCATCTATGTGAAAAAATACTTCCTCACATTGCTCCTGAGTCATCCCTCCTCTATCTTCAGACTGTGTAGTTGGCTGACTCCCACTGCATCTGGACAGCTAGATGCCATTTTGCTCTGTGTGTGTGCACTCAAGAAAGATGCTGTAAGTCTGTGGCTTCATGCCTAAGAAAAAATTGAAAACAGACATATTTTTATTCATAGTTTATTTACTAGTCAGACTTGATTATTAGTGAGTCTTGTCTGCTCACTAGTAGTGACTATGTTTTATAATAAATTGCAAAAAACTGCATTAATGCTCCATTTAGGGTCAAAACCACAAAAGTAGGAAAATGTGGTATTAGGGTTTTCAAAGTTAATACCCCACACCCACCCTGCACACACCAACAGGCATGGAGGTGTCTTGGGGTCACTGGCCCTAACTCTCACCCCATTCCATAAGTAAATAAGCAGAGGTGGGTACAATATAGGAGAATGGGGTGAGTCTTAGGGCTAACAACCCTAATGCACCCCTTGATGCCTGTTGGTGTATGCAGGGAGGGTGTGGGGTATTATAACTGAAAACCCTATACCACATTTCCCTACTTTTGTGGCTTTGACCCTAACTATAGCATTAACACTGCTTTTTGCAATTTACTTCCTTACTTTTTTAAATAGTATAGTAGTATCTTTATTTTATTGTGCACTCCCAAAAGTCCATAATGGTATCCATATGTGCATGTGGAAGCACAGGGACCATCCCATGCATGCATATTGTAATTGCCCCTCATTTGCATGTGTGAATGCTGGGCCCTCCGGGCCCTATGTTCCCATCTATCCATAAGTTGAGAGAGATTATAATGAACCCTCATTTCCATGTGGGATCACAGGGCCCTTAGGGCCCTGCGGTGCCATCAATCCATAATGTTATACAGTATGTCCATGTGCTCCCATGCATGCATATTGTAAGTGGCCCTCATTTTCATGTAGGCAAAACAATATAGATGTCACATTGTGAATGCATGGCACAATATCACAGTCACTGTAGGCCCATTCATAAAAATGTCCTCTGCACCTGTAAACAAGGCCTGGAAACATGCATAACAGGTTAGCACACCTTAAGGTGTACTAAGCTGCACATCACAGTAAGTTCATATCTCAAAGCATTTACAAGATATAGCTTCTGAAAGGTACCCCAACCATTGCAATGTTATCCTATAGGAAATCACAAAACTTCAAAATCTTATAACTATGCAACAGATGAAAATGTTCTCAGCAAACCAGCAAAAGGGCACATCTATGGAGCAAGACCTTTGTACCCTGAAAATTTCAGCCCATAAGTGCAAACAGTTTGTTTGCAATGAAGTGACAAAGAAACAGACATTTCTTGGAAAAGTAGTGTCGCAGATTAATTTAGTGGCCCCGCATTTTTATTCTACCGCAAAACCATAAATAATGCTGTGAGACCTTTTTTTGATGCCGCAATATCTTTTTTGATGCCACAATAGCAAAAGAAGTATGACATAAAAAAAAAAACATTATGAAAACACTAAAATTTAAAGCCTTATAATTCTGAAACTCCTTCATATGTTTTCACTGCACCTATCAAAGGCACTACCTTAGGACATGGCACATGTCCCCTGCAAGTTTGGGGCAAAAATTCCTTTCCATGTAGGCTGTAGATGACAGCAAAAAAAACCCCATTAAGTATAGGAAAAAATTTAGTTTTTTGCTAGAAATGACACAGCTGTATCTCAGAAGCAGCACAAGCTGCCATCACAAAAATGTTCACACATCAAGACCTTGCCTCCTAGACCACAAGTAGAAAATTTCAGCTTATGTTGTCAAAGGGTGGCAAAGATATTAATGTTCAAAATTTTAGGTTTAACATTAAACAGGATACTGAGCCCTAACTATAGTGGCGCTATTACGCCACTGTAATGAATTACATTTAAACCAGCAGTATTTGTTAGTTGCAATATAGCTTTTTTCAGTAATATGGACTAGAGTCAATCAGGAATTTACACAATAACAATAAAATAAGTAGACAGAGAGAGAGGGAAATGATGGTGGAACTAACAAGCAGAGACAAAAACAGGAGAAGAGAAGGAGATATAGGAATAACGTGTTGGATACTGCATCTTATAATAACAGTATAAGTGAACGCCCAACAATTTCCACAAAAATTGGACCAAGTGTACCCCAGCATTCCAAAAGAAGCTGGGTCAGCCCACATTCCAGTATACAGTAGGTGGAGCACAGCCTAGAAGCAATCTGGAGGACATCCTCCACTGACACCTGCCCAAACGACTCCCATAAAGATGAAGTTCTTCTGTCTCAAGACTGGACACTGTCGACCGATATCAGGCCACTTGAGGATATCTCAACCCTGACAGTGTTGTTACTGGAGAAGGGGAGGGGCCCCTGTCCAGAAAAAACAGATAAAACTCATCACACTTTTCTGTGAAAATTGCTTTACAGGACTGCAAACAGATAGGATTTTATAATCTGTCCACAGGGTTGAAAAGCTGAACTGGTTGGTTCTTTCCAGCAGCAGTCACCTGTGACAGGAACGCTGACTTATTCAGAATTAATGCCCATTGATACTCATCATAAAGATTACACAGGATTACACTCCTAATCCTGCCCCCCTTCTCCCAGTCTACCCATGGAGATGATCTATGTTTTAAGCAATGTTCCTGAAGGACCCCCAATCTCCTACAATGGTCAATCACTGCCACAGAGAGGGTATAAGAGAGCTCTCAAAAGGAGACACCACTCTCACAGTTGCTTTGTGGTGTAGACAGCTGGGGTCCAGCTGCTTTATAAAACATTACAAAGAAACATAGAATTTGCTGGCAGAAAAAGAGTACTCTGCACACCTAGTCTTCCAATTTTTCCTGTCTGTGGTATCATCACAAATTCTACATGATCTCCAGCCCATTTACCCCCACCCCCAAGGTTCCCTAATGGGCATCCCATGCATTATTGGACCCCACCACAGTTTTGGCCCCCACAACTTCTGCTGGAAGACTGTTCCAGGAATCCACCACTCTTTCTTTGATTAAGTACTTTCTCACATCTCTCCTAAATCTACCACCCTCCAGCTTCTTATCATGTCCCCTTGTCCTCACACACCTTTTTGTCTGAAAAATACTTGTACCTTGTTTACCCTTATGAGGTATTTAAAGGTCTCCATTATATCCCTCCTCTCTCTCTCTCCCCTCTCTTTCAGGGTGTACATATTTAAGTCCTTTAATCTCTCCTCATGGGGCTTCTGATGCAGACCCTGCACCATTTTAATTACCGTCCTCTGGACCGCTGCCATTCGGTCTATGTCCTTTCTGAGATGTAGTCTCCAGAAATGGACACAGTACTTTAGGTGGGGTCTTACCAGTGATCTACACAGAGGCAACACCACCTCCCTCTTTCTGCTGGTGATACCCCTCCCTATGCACACCAGCATCCTGCTGCCCTCTCAACTACCTTGTCACACTGCCTGGCCACCTTTAGGTCATCCAGCATGATCACCCCAGGTCTCTTTCCTGCTTGGTGGTTGTCAGTACCACCCCCACTTTCATACTTTGCCCTGAGTTTCTGTGCTCCAAATGCATTACTTTGTACTTTTTCACATTGAAACCCACCAGCCATACCTTTAACCACTCCTCGAGTTTTCTCAGTTCACTGCTCATCTTTTCCACTTCCTCCAGAGTGTCCACCATATTGCAGAGCTTGGTGTCATCTGCAAAGAGACAGACTTTTCCTTCCAGATCCTCTGCAATGTCACTTATAAAGTCTTTCAAGAGGACTGGTCCTAGCACTGATACCTGAGGCACTCTACTGGTCACCTTCCCTTCCTCTGAGTGAACTCTGTTTACCACCACCGTATGCTGCCTGTCCCTTAACCAATTTTTTTACCCAGTTTACCACCTTTGGACCCAATCTTAAGCTACCCAACTTGCTTACTAGTCTCCTATGTGGAACCAGGAAATGGCAGACATCCTGAAAAATACTTTTGTTCAGTGTTCACAGAGGAAGGAGAAGGCAATGGACCACAAAAAGTAACAGAAGATTTGGAAGGAGGAAGGTGGACACTAGTCCTTTTTTGGAGATGAGAGTCTTGAAGGGACTTTCTAATCTGAAGGTAGGCAAAGCAGTAGGGACAGATGGGGTGCATCCAAGGCTATTGAGGGAGTTCAGGGAAATACTGGTTGCACCTCTGACAGTTCTATTGGTGTTGATCCCCCAGGATGTGCCTGGGTTTTGGACCCTCATGGCTGCCTATGATGCTTCCCAGCTGCACAACATCCATCCCTTTGCTGACCTCCCTGTGTCAGCTATGACAACAAGGTGCTATCAGAAGGTTCGCATTACTAGGGAACGGAGAGGTCAACAGTGGCAGGGAGCAGTGGGCCCAGTGCAGGTGAGAGGTATTGGGTGGTGAGGTGCAGGAAATGCCCTGGGTTTCGACAGAGCCTAGCGAGAAGCCAGACATGTTTGGTCTCTGTTCCCAGGGTTCCCACCAGACTGAATGGGCAGGTCACCAGAAGGGCTGCAGTGCCTACAAGTCCCCACTGGCAGTGCTATGCAATACCAGATTGATGAGCAACAAGTCCTCAATTAGGGCAGACTTTATTTTCTCAGTCGATCAAGCTTGCATCACAGAGACCTGGTTGGGTGATGATGCAGAGACAGTTTTGCAGGCATCTGTCCCCGCTGGGTACTCTGCAGTGCACTGCCCGTGGCGGGAATGCAGGGAGTGGGGGAGTGGCCATTTATTTTAAATCTGACCTGAGATTCATCATGTACCTGGTGGGGACAATCAGGTCCTTTCACTGTGTGGCGGTGCATGGGGGTCCAGGTGCAGGATGCAGGACTCTTCTTATTTACTGCCCTCCTGGGGTGGGTGGAGAATTCCTGCAGGAGGTTGCAGACTTCATCACTGACAGAAATGTTGAAGTCCTCTAAATGTTTAGTACTGGGGGACTTCAATGACTGGGTCAGTGATGAAGCCTTGTATTTTGGATCTCACCTTCCTCCAGTTGATGTCATCACTGGGCCTGTCGCAAGTAGTTACTTCCGGAACCCATCACTATGGCCACACGCTGGACCTGGTGTTCTCACAGGGCCCCCCCCCCGAGAGTGCCTCTCCTGTTCAGATGGTCAGCTATCACCCGTTAAGGGGATTTTTCTCAGAGGGACTGCTGGTGGTAGTTGATCTATCTAGTGTAGATGCTGCATGTGCAGAGGGTACAAGTGAGGCAGTGGCTGCATATAATAGGGCAGTCTCCAGGGCACTTGATACCTTCGCATCAGTCCGTTTACAGCCCAGATACTCTCACTTGAGATCTCCGTGACTTGATGGGGATCTCAAGGTGATGAAGATCAGGGGTTGGAAGTTGGAGCATTGTTGGCAGAGGACCCAGTTGGGTGTGGTCAAGCTTGCCTTGTGTATCCATTATTCTGATTACCAGGGGGCAATCAACTGTAACAAGGCATAGTTCCTGTCCAGGAAGATTGCTGCAGGGAAGAACTGACCTGTTCAGCTTTTTAGGACTGTTGACAGACTTCTCCGTCCTGTCTGTCTGCAGCCAAAAGAAGCCTTCATAATCACTTTATGTGATGAGTTTGCTCAGTTCTTCTTGGACATTACCTGACAGGGGATCCCATCAGCAAGCCACATTGTGACTCACAGTGATTGGCCTAGATGGAACAGAGGCATTCCGCCTGTCTGGGAGGAGTTTAGACCAGTGAAGGTGGCCAAGGTCATTGAGGTCATCTCAAAGCTGAAGCACACAAATTGTGAAATGGGCCCAGCTCCAACTTGTTTCTTGATGGGATGCATTTGTTCTGTTGGTCCAGTGTTCACCAGGATTGTCCAGTGTTCCCTGTTGGAGAGGGTCTTTCCAAAAGCCTTGAAAGAGGCTGTAGTGAAGCCCTTCTGAAGAAGCCATCTCTCTACCCTGACATCCTGGTGAATTACCATCCTATCTCCAACCTTCCCTTTTTGGATAAGGTTGTTGAAAAAATAGTGGCGCAGCAGCTCAAGGAGCACCCTGTGTCTTTTGACATCTGCGAGCCACTCCAATCAGTTTTCAAAGCTAGGCACAGCACCGAAATGGCGTTAGTTAGGGTGCACAATGACCTCCTAAGGTTGAGAGATAGAGAAGACAAGTCAATTCTTGTGCTCCTTGATCTCTCTTCAGCCTTTGACACTGTAGATCACATTGTGCTTTTTGACCGTCTTAGAGAGTACTGTGGACTCGCTGGCACTGTCATCAGCTTGTTTGAATCCTTCCTTTCTGGCAGGAAGCAACCAGTGGTGATGGAGAATTTCTCCTCCTCCCCGAAGCTCCTGCCATGTGGACTGCCTCAGAGGTCGATCTTGCCCTATCTGGACACTCTGATTTATAGTCACAAGCTTCCTCGTGACGCTCAGATTTGTGAATTACTAAGTACTGAATTTCTCATTAGCAAGCTATACTCTTCACCCACTAGAGAGCCATCTATCTTCCCTGTTCACGCGTCATTGAACTACTCCTGTCCCCTATACTGCAGTTTTTGCTGTATTTACACTTCTTACTGTAAACCTCTCTTTAATAATGCCACCATTATCTATTAACTACTACCTATCCTAATCCTCTCTTTTCAGCTTTCTTACCAATAATGAACCTTCCCTCCCTCACAACGAAAATCCTCTTCCTATTTCCTCCATCTCTCCTTCTTCTTATTCTTACATTGACGACCCTTCCTCTAACCCCTCCCACTCATCAGAATAATAACGCTAAACCTCTCCTCCCCTTGGTCCCTATTTTCATCCTCACCATAACTCCTTCACCCTTACTTGAAAACTGGTCCCATTATTATCATCTCCCAACTGCATCTGTTCTATCAGTGTCCAGCCACTTTACCTTTCTTCGTCTTCTAATCTCCTATGCCCTCCTCCTCCCTCTTCCTCTCCTTCCCCCAAATCCTACTCACCTCCCAAATGCCTTAAGTTCCACTACCTCATCATAGCCCTCCTCCTTCTCTTGTCTGGAGACATTCACCCCAATCCTGGGCCAAATGCCCCAAGTGCCACTAATGCCACCTTTTCCACACACGCCCACCACTCTTGTGCCCCCATAGCCCTCCCAAATAGCTTGAAAATCATTCATCTAAACATTTGCCTCAGTCCCCTCATCATGGAAATATGCTATAGTTCTCCCACTTCTTAAAGGTGGTGACTCCACATCCTCCTGTAACTATCATCCCATTTTCCTCCTCCCTACCCTTGCTAAACTCCAAGAACACTTGGCTCTCGCTCAGCTTACTACCTTTCTTTCTGACTCCTCCTTCTTCACACCGTTCCAATCTGGTTTTAGGAAAAAAACGCTCCACCACCACCTCCCTACTCAGGCTCATTGATTCCATCCTTACAGGGATGGATAATGGCCTTATCACTACAGCCATCTTTGTTGACCTTGCAAAGGCTTTCAACTCTGTCTCCCACACCCTTCTTCTGGACTACCTTTCTGTTGCTGGCCCATCTACTGTGGCCACAAATTGGTTCAGGGCTTACCTAACTAGCCAAACCCAATCAGTAAGGATCGTGGACTCCATCTCCCCTCCTCTCCCTATCAGCACAGGAGTCCCCCAGGGCTCAGTGCTTGGTCCCCTGCTTTTCTCCATCATCCTAAATGATCTTCCCATAGTCTGCTGTCCTTTCTTCTCCATCCACATGTACACTGATGATATGGTCATGTATGCATCCGGCACATGCCCCTCTGATGTTGCATCCAGTCTTCAGCATAATTTTGACCAAGTTTAGCTCTGGTTTGCTTCCCACCAGCTCTTCCTAAACACCAAGAAGACAGTTTCCATGACCTTTGGCACTAGGCAGAGACTCTCAAGGCTACCTAGCTTGCCCTCTTTCCACATCCTGGATGGGAGTATCCTTGAGGACACTACCTCATTTAGATACCTTGGGGTTTGGTTGGACCAACACTTCAACTTCTCTGGACACATAGACGCCATCCTGAAAAAACTGTGCCCTAAGCTTGATGCCTTTTTTAGGAACCATAGCAGCATCCCTCTTATGGCTAGGTGTGAACTCATCCAAAACATAATCCTCCCCATTTTTGACTACCGTGACGTAGTCTATGGTGCCGCTCCCATTCCTCCCTGACAAGATTGGACACTCTCTTTAACTCCTTCTGATGTTTTGCTCTCGATGCTCCCTCTCATTCTCACCACTGTGATCTCTATCATGCTCTTTCCTTTCCCACACTGGCAAATAGATGCCTTTCCCATTGCATCAAACTGACCTCTAAATTCTGGCTTGGTGAACTCCCTCTCTACCTCTACTCATCTCTCTCCATCCCTCCTCCACCCTCCCACTCCCTCAGACCCTACTACTCTCACACTTTGGCTATCCCCCGTCACTCTGCTCTCATTGGTCAGTATGGATTTGCCCACCAGTTCCCTAAAATCTGGAACTCTCTCCCCCTCAAATATGTCACTCCTCCTCCTTATACTCCCTCAGCTCTGCCCTCCATAACTATCTCTCCTCTAGCTGTTTCCTGTTATAATCCTCCCTAACTTCTCTCTTTACCCAGTTCCTGATCTATATTAACCCCCTCCTCCTTTACCCCTCCTTTCCTCCACCACTTCCCCCAAATATCCAGCCTTCCCTCTAAATTCTCCTTCTGTCTCTTCCTGCTATCTCTCCCCCTCTTCTCCAACTAGCCTACTCACTTCCTCTTCCTACTCCAACTTGCCTGCCCCAGTCACCTTGCAGGGTCCTAACATCCTTGAGGGTGAATGGGTTTAACCTCCTTCACTGTGTGATCGCATCAAAATAAAGCACTTGCCCATCTTTCCCTTCCCCTCACACTTAATTATGTCTTTTTGTCTCTGAGCATTAACTCTGTAACTATATTGCACACTGATGTACTGTACCTCATGAACCTGCCTGCACTACTTGTTTTGAGTCCAGTCATCTCAGCTGCTGTTCTATATATATTTCATCAATCGTAACACCTGTAGGCCTCGCCCCTTCCTTCCCTCCCCTCTGCACTCCAATTGTATAACAATGCTGTCTACCTGCTGTTTGCCAAACACAATTAGTCAATCACTGTACAATTGCATGTATCTTTGGACTACTGCTTATTTTTGCTACCAGATGTTACTATTGGTTTTCTATGAAATTGTTATGAATCTCTGTTTCTATCCTCATTGTACCCCCTCCCCCCAGGTCGTACAGGGAGATGAGCAACTTGTTGTTCAATGCGCCTTCCTGGTAAAACATTTCAATAAATAAATAATGTTATTTGCAGTGTATATGCTGCCCCTGGGTGAGCTCATTAGGTGGCACAGTGTGGATTTCCATTGTTATGCAGATGACACCCAGCTGTACCAGTCCTTTGCACCTGGAACATCAGATGCTGTGGAAGTGCTTAATATCTGCCTGGCCGAGATCAATGATTGGATGTCTTCCAGCTGGTTGTGACTTAACCCGACAAGATGGAAGTACTAGTGATTGGGCTGGGATGAGGGCATGATGAGAGTGCATCCAATGTGGCTACTGAGTTATTTCTGGGACCCACATTGTTGTCGACCCCAACCATTGCCTGTGCCATCTTTCGTGTTTTCCCTTTGAACACTCCTTCCTCCCTAGGCCTTCATGTCCAACCCTCTCCTCTCTCAGCTGACCTTCCCTCTCCACTCCCTTTACTCCCTTCCCCTTCCCACCCCACTTGCCAGGCCATGCCTACAGTACTTATCAAAGGACTCTTACAACTCAATCTTCTTTGCACTTTGACACTAGAGGAACTGCCACTCCTGCTCAGTATGACTCCTCCAGTGATGTTTACTGTATAAACTTTAGCTCATTACCTTACGTCCATATATCTTTATCCATGCAATCATATTTAAATGGCACTATCTCTTGTTGAACCTATTGCTATGTTCTGGTGCAAGTATTTTGTCACATGCGATGGTTATATGTTATTATGTTGTTATTATTACTATGTAATTATTGTGTACGTTCACCCAACCTGTGATGTCTCAACCCTGTTGTCAATTGTTTTGCCCCAGGTCCATCTTGTAAATGAGCTTGTCTCAATGAAGTTCCACCTGGTAAAATAAAGATTTTGATTGATTGATTGATTGATGGCCTCCTCTGGGGTGTAAGATCTTGATGTGATCCTCGGTGACAGACTGACACTTGAAGCTCAGGTGTTGGCTGTCATCAAAAGTGGTTTCTACTCCTTCGCCTGTTATATCTATTCCAAACAATACCAATTTTGCCAGACCCGATATATTTCCCATCTTGGAACAAATCTCTAGCTAGATTTGTCTGGGCAGTCAAAAAAACATGAATTAAATGGTCCACATTGATGCTCCCTAAGGATAGGGGCAGTCTGAATTTGCCAGACTTTCAGAAATATGCGTATGCTACTGTCTTAATTAGAGTTTTTAATTGGAGTAATCTAGCCTATAATATACCTTGGAAGAGTCTGGAATTTGCTTTGAATAAGGTACAAGATGGCCCAGACCTCTTATACTCCATTTACCTCCCCGTCAAGAGGAAACCTGTTTATTCTCAAAGCACTCAATCTAACTTAGAGGCTTGTCATAGGCTTAGCCACTCTGTTGAGATGGAACCAGTTTGTTTCTATCTTAACCTGCTGAATTCGGTCACCCCAGACCCCTCTCCAGAGATGGAACATACTTTGGCCCACTGAAGGCAGGGAGGCCTATCCTTTATTCTATTTATTTATTTTTTTTAGGATGTTATTTTTCTCCTCGGAGCACCGGCTACAACCCCCCCCGCACTCCGCCGTTCCCACGGCGCCATTCCCGGACATGAGACCCCCTCCCTTCTGAACCCCACGACTTACCCTTCACAGCAGGGTGGTGGGGAGCGACTCAACCCACCCCAACGGGTCCATGCCAGGGAGGCGTCCTCCAGGAATGGCGCCGGAGACTGACGTCATGCTGCGGGCTCCCATTTCTTATTTTTCCTCCCGGCCGGACATGGTGCAATAGCGCCAGTGACTGAACAACAACGCGCATGCTCCTGTGCACATGCTAGTCAGCGTCTGCCACATCCGCTCACCCTTGGATTGCGGCTACATGCTGTCAGGCCCCAGCCTCCGCTGGCGAGTCAGGCAAGCACTGGCCGCCAGAATCCCACCCGAATGGAGAGCAGTCTCCGGATGCTCAATCCATCTCCCCGCCCGACCCCAGCAACCCCATGCCCATTCCAGACATGG
The DNA here is from genome assembly GCA_016271365.2 of Neoceratodus forsteri. Taxonomy (NCBI): domain Eukaryota; kingdom Metazoa; phylum Chordata; order Ceratodontiformes; family Ceratodontidae; genus Neoceratodus; species Neoceratodus forsteri. The sequence goes on along the minus strand of CM057451.1, from coordinate 806,011,586 downwards.
GTGGCGGCGTGGTGCAAGGTGTAGCGACCAGCGCCTCAACCCTCAACGCCACTGGGCCGGCATCCTTTCTTTTTAACATAACAGATGCTACAGTAGTCCTTTCTTTTCACAAACCCCAGGAGATCTTTAATATCCCACAGCATGATTTCCCGGTGTACACACAATTGAGGGAAAGTATAGAGCAGTAGGGGGAGAGCCGTAGCTCACTTCCTAATCCCCCACCCCATTGCTGAATTTAGCTATGACCACTAGGAGAAGACAAATATGGTCCCACTTTATTGGATTACTCTATAAGAGTATACAAGAGTTATCTAGACATTCGACTCAAGGCATTTTAGCAGCTAGGAATAGGGAGGTTCCGATCCCAATTTCAGAGGAGAATTGGGAAAAATATACTCAATTCTCAATGGGAATCCTGGGTGCCCCCTATTGGCAAGAATTTGCATGGAAGACAAGGAGTAGGTGCTTCCATACTCCAGCGAAATTAGCCAAGTTCTCAACTAGAACATCAGGAAGCTGTTGGAAAGATTGTGAGGAGCTCTTGGCTGACCAAGCTCACATTTTCTGGGCATGACCAGACTAGACGGGTCTTGGAGGGATATCTCTGAGGTCTTAACAGAACTGGTGGGGACAGAAGCAGTACTGACCCCCAAATTGGTCCTTGTGTCAGTCCCACCAGAAGATCTTCACTTATCAAGAGGATCTTTATTAACTACCTATATTTTGGCTGCTAAAAAAACTATTACTAGACATTGGGGTTGGTGAGCTCCCCTACTATTCAGGCTTGGTATGCAATTATAGGAGAAATTTATACATTAGAAAGGCTTATAGCTAGATGCTCAGACAGATGGCCATCATTTGAACTTAGATGGTGGAAATGGATTCTTTATATTTCATCTCTGGACCCTAATTTTATACCCTAATTGTGGCCATTTGTTTTGATTATAGGATTAAAGCCTTTGCACAGAAGGATGAATGAAGTATAAGGCCTCTCCCAGAGATTTCCATAAAATTCTTGGTTTCTGCTTAAATTATAAAGTTGGGGATATTCCTTTTTCCTTATTTATTTAAAGCTCCATTAAGTGGAGTTCAACAATGTATTGTATTTATATATTACCACTGCTAAATATAAGGTGTCATTTTATTTGTAACTTTATTTGTCCAGAATGCATTATGGAACCTGTAAACCAGATTATTTAACTGATGTACCTCTATACAGTTTTGAATTGATATATATATTTTTTATGAAAAAATACAATAAACATATAGTATAAAAAAAAAGTGGTTTCTACCACCTAAGGAACATTGCCAGGATCAAACCCCTAGTTCCTCCCGAAGACGTGGTCTTGCTGGTACACGCCTTTGTGACATCCAGACTTGATTAATGTAATGCTCTTTACCTCGGGGTCTCTGGAGGTACCCTTCACTGGCTGCAGCTGGTGCAGAACACAGCTGCCATGTTGCTGACTGGCCTTACCAGGTCTAGCCATGTAACCCCGGTGCTCGAGCTCTGCATTGGCTGCTGGTCAGGTGGAGGATCATCTTCAAGGTGAGTCTACTCACCTATAAGTCCCTACATGGGCTCGGCTCTGGCTACCTGGCTGATCTTCTGACACCTGCCACCTCAGTCCACTCACTCCGCTCCTCGACCAGGGGTCTCCTTGAAGTTCCTAGGACCAGATTAAGAACTTCTGGTGACTGGGCTTTTAGTGTCGCTGGACCGGTCCTATGGAACTTGATGTCAGAGAGGCCCCATCGGTGCAGGGGTTCAAGAGTGGCTTAAAAATCCATCTGTTTTCCCTGGCCTTCCTGGGGGTAGACAGCTGACCAGCCAAGAAATTCTGAAGAAGAAATCTGATGATTCTGATATTGTTGTTTTACTGTTTATTCTGATACTGTTGTTTTATTTGTTTTTATGTTTGATATTTTAACTAATACCCTGCTTGTTGTATGTTTTATGTATAGTGCCCAGAACCTCTGGGATTGGGTGCCTTCGAAATAAACTTTGCTTTGCCTAACAGCTCACTGTAATCAGGAGTGGTTCTGAAGGACTGGAGGAGGGCAGATGTAGTCCCACTACACAACAGTGGTAGCAGGAAGGAGGCTGGCAATTACAGGCCAGTCAACCTGACAACAGTGGTGGGAAAGTTAATGGAATCACTGCTGAAGGAAAGGATTGAGGAATCTCTTGAATACAGTGGGTTATAAGACCTGAGGCAGCATGGTTTCACATGGGGGAGGTCATGTCAAATGAATCTTATAGATTTCTTTTACTGGGAGACAAAGGATTTAGATCAGTGTGGAATAGTGGAGGTGACCTGCCCAGATTTCAGCTCCTTGAGCTCCCTCAGTATTCTTGTTAGGACCCTGTAGGGCCCCATTGCTTTGTTCACTTTCAGATTTGAAAGTCCCTTCAGGACTGCCTCCTCTGAAAACAGACTAGTGTCCACCTCCTTCCAATGCTCCTGTTACATTTTTGTGGCCCGTCACCATCTCTTTCCTCTGTGAACACTGAACAAAAGTATTTGTTCAAGATGTCTTCCTTTTCCTCTTCCACTCTGCATAATCACTCCCTTTCCCTTCTTAACCTTACAATCCCACCTCGGTCTTCCTTTTTCCCTTACATACCTAAATAATGTTTTGTCCCCTTTCGTTACTGCCTTGGCTATTCTCCCTTCAGTTTGTGCCTTTGTGCTCCTTACTGCTCTCCCTTCTTCTCTCTGTTTCCCCTCATACACCTCCCCATCCACCTTCTTCTGCTACTCCTTGTACCTTCTGAATGCTACCATCTTAGCTTTTACCTTTTCCTCCACCTCTTTCAAGAACCATAGTGGTCTCTTTTTCCTCATTCTTTTGCTCTCTTGCTGGATACAGAGGTTTATTGTCTTCATTATGACCGTTTCTTGTTCCCCCACTGTTCCTGCACCTGACCCAGTTCATCCCCCTCGCCAGGTCATCCTCGAGGCAATCACCCATCTTTTTAAAATCAGCAGTCCTGAAGTCCAGGACCCTTGCCATTATTTGGTTCAATTCCACAATCATTCTTATATTGAACCACACTGTACCATGATAGCTGGTCTCCAGGTGCCCCCCCCACCATGACATCTGCAACACTGTCCATATTAGTAAGTAGCAGGTCCAGTATTGCCCCATCATGAGTGGGTTCACTGACTAGTTGTCTGAGGAACACCCCCTGCAGGGAGTCCTGCAGGGAGTCCAAGAATTCCCTGCTTCTTGCTGAAGCTGCAGATAGGAGGCTCTAATGTACATCTGGCAGATTGAAGTCCCTCACCCAACAGCATCTCCTCCTTTTCTGCCATCTTGTCAGTGTCTTCCATCAGTACCTTTCTAACTCCTCCCCCTGTGCTGGAGGGCTATAGATCACACTAGTGAGAACAGAGGCTCTGTTCCCCATCTCCAGGGTGACCCACAGTACCTCTTGGCCCCCTGTATTCCATGTATCCCCATTGCTCTAATGCCTTCGCTCACATAAAGTACCACACTCCTTCCTTTCCTTTCCTTCCCACCCTGTCCTTCCTGAACAGAGTAGACCCTGGTATGAACATGTCACAGTCATTGTTTTCAGTGCACCATGACTCAGTAATGGCCACAATATAATAATAATAAACTTTATTTTTAAGCACCTTTCAAAATTATCAAGGCGCTGTACAAAAATCAAAACACATAGTCATATAAAACACAGACAACAGTTAACCAAAATAACAAATCCAAGCAACTATATATCATAAAAAAGCCTGATGATACAGAAAGGTTTTAAGCACTTGTTTAAATCCCCCCACAATCGTGCACTCCCAAAGCTGGCGGGATAGAGAATTGCAGAGGGTAGGTGCCACAAACATAAATGCAAGGGCCCCAGAAGATTTCAAAGTTACCCTTGAAATCTGCAGCAACCCATCATCAACTGAGCAGAGCTGTCGCATAGGGCAGTAGGGAACAAGAAGCTCTTTCAAGTAATCAGGACCAAGTCCATGTAGGGCTTTATAAGTCAGCAAACAAAATTTAAAGGTGATCCGCCACTGAATCAGCAGCCAGTTCAGATTGTGCAGCACCAGGGTAATATGCGAGACGTGAGACGTCCCCATCAGCAATCATGCTGCAGCATTCTGCAGTAACTGCAAGTGGTGGATATCAACCCCAGAAAGCCCAAGGTATAGGGAGTTGCAATAGTCAAGGTACGAGGTCACAAAGGTGTGGACCAATGTAGGCAGATCCCTGGACAGAACAAGGTGCTTGATTGTGGCAACGTTCCTAAGATGATAAAAGGCAGACCTGATGACTGCAGAAACCAGAGATCGAAGGGTCAACCCATCATCAAGCACCACCCCCAGGTGTCGCACCCGTTCAGAGGTAAGAATCTGGGAACCCCAGATAAAGTCCAGAGGGTTGACCAGCCCTCAACCCCCCTCTATCCGGCAACCTGGACCCACAACCATCACCTCAGTCTTTCTCATGTTCAACTTTAGTCAGTTAGAATTCATCCAATCCTAGATTTCAGTGAGGCAGTTGTTAAATACCGAGACAGCACTATCCTGGTCAGGTGCAAAAGACAGGTAGAGCTGGATGTCATCAGCATAGCAGTGAAACCTCAGCCCATGCCATCTTACAATATCCAGGCTGGCCTTCTCCATTGTGGCCTCTAAGTCTGGAATGTTATTTCCTAGACTTCTAGCATTCACACACATGGTTTTCTAGGTTTTATTACCATTCCATTTATTACCCCCTTTTCTCCTTTTTGCATTCTCTCCTCCACCCTCTCTTTTTTAAAGCACCTGCTCCAACCCCCTTCATTTCTTCCACCCTGCGTCCTGTATTAATTAGCATCCCCAGTGGATTCCACTCCTCTTGGGATCTCTCTTTACTTTCTACTGTGTGAGGACAGTTCTGCATCCCTGAGCTCTTCTGCCACCCCCGGCTAGTTTACGTGTTCATTAAAGGTATTTTATTTTATTTATTTATTTAGATGTTGTTGACTGGGAAAGCAGGACTAGACAATTCTGCTTATTTTCAGCCTTGTCCCGGGAAGGGGAATACAGATGGATTCCAACTGACACTGAACCAGATTAAGCTGTTACTGGTATTTTTTTAGTGAAAGGGGGAAATTTGGCCAGGACACTGGGGAAATTCCCCTGCTCGACTGTAGCGGGAACCTCTGGCCAGCTGGGTGGCCACTTCCCTGCAGCCACCAATGGAGCTGGATGTGTGGGAGGTAGAAAAGATGGTCTCCTCTTCTGCTTCGGCAAATACAGAGACTGACAACTTTTTTGATGCGCCAGCCTCTCTTAATGTTCACCAAGATTCTCCAAGTCTGGCTGATAATTGGATCCTAGAAAGTATGGAAAGTGCCCAGGAAAATGCTGAAACAGACAACAGGCCTACCTCATTGCCAAAGCCAGTGGTTTCCATGGGTGGAAGTACGGAGTCCTCAGCAGATTTGGAAGCACTTCTAAGCATGGAGGAAGAATGTTAAAGACCGCAACAAGCAGAACTGAAAAGCGCTATTGCGCTGAAGAAGCAGCAGCAAGTTATTAACGAAGCACAAGCCTTGCCGCAATCACAGAACAGTGTGTTTCAGGCCAGCAGCAAACCTTTGATGCAGCTGGGACTGCTCAGTCAAAAAAGCCACAGCCACAATTGCAGGATGCAGCACGGACAGCAGAGGGATCGCAGACCAAGGATTTCTCCTTCATGGCAAATACATCGGCTGTGTCTCTTTTTGAATTTAATGGTAATAAGAATGTCGCTGCAGTTGGGGTCACGCTGGGAATGGCTAAAACAGATACAGTATCATCTGGCCTAAGATGCAACCACTGTACAATGATAAATAAACCTATTGATTGGTCCATGGAAACTGCTCTGTTATTAGCAGGATGGGAGAAAAGTAAAGATAGACAATAGGTTTCTAGCTCCTCCTCACTTACAATGCCTAGCAGAGAGAAGCTAAAAAATATGGTGGGACCCCACAGAAAAGTATAAATCATAGAACCCTCTGAAATGGAACAAGTAGATGGGACTGATACAATTTTGCAAGCCTCCCCATTACATTTGCCTGATGCACGGCAGCTCACTCAAAACCCACAGCTGCAATTATCAAATAACAATGCAGTAACAGCTAGACATGTACTGAAAGCACAGGGAGACAGCTCACAGCCTCTCCCAGAAAATGCAGATTCCAAGCCTTCAGGGCCCACTAACCTTGACCAGACATCCACTAATAATCCTGATGGGTCACAAAATAGAAGGAATAACAGGTCCTATGCCTCCTTCTTTAGAGAACCTGTGTTTCCAGCTAAGCGTCACAATGCAGTGTGCTTAATCTACAGGTATAAGGGTGGCATGGATGTTTTCCCAGATCAGCTATTCATAGAAAAAACTCAGCTCAAGGATCAATGAAGTGTTCAGCAGCTGAAATATATGCACTTATGCACATATCGGGAGAACAAACTTTTGATGTAAGCTTTAGATTTAACAGTGGCTTACAGAAATTTTGGGAATTATTTCAAATGCTTAAATCAACACCATTATGGGCCCCTTTTGAGGCCATACCTCTCACCAAGCCAGCTAACAGAACAGTAACAGTCCTCTACAGGAATAAAGGGGTGAGTGTGAGTGACCTAATATACTGGCTTAAACAAAGGTACACTGTACTGGGGAACCCCGAAGATATCTTCAACGAAGGGAAAATCTGGACTGGTGGATGGAAAATATGTGTAGTTTTACATACTACAGAAACTGGGCTTCAACATCTTCCCAATTGTTTTTTTCTAGGTCGTGACAAGGGTGTCCTTTTCTATGCAGGACAGCCTAAAGTTTGTTACAGGTGTGGGGAAACAGGTCACATTAGTAGTCTGTGTGATAAACTGAAATGTACATTGTGTGGTGAATTAGGACACTCTAGTTGTCATTGCAGGAATGGACAGATCTGCAACCTATGTGATACTAAGGGCCACTCCTACCACACATGCCCCTGGGTGGCTCACAATCAGCCCAATCAAATGAATAGCGAGGGTCAGAGACTACTTACAGCTATTGCCCAGAGAACCAGTGGTAGAACTTTCCCTTCTGCTCCCCCCTCCCAAACACAGCCCCATAGTGACAGGCTGCAGGAAGCTAGTGCCACAGAGGAGATTCCACAACCCAGCTTTTCTGCAGTCCAGCATGTCACCTTGACAGACGCTCCCCAAGAAATAGAGGTGACAGATACCCCAGTCACACCCTAGGAATCTGACACTTCTAAGCAGATAGACATGTCCACCCCCCCCCAGGTGACCAAAGAGGTAGAGAACGTTAAAGCTGCCACCAAACGGAGGCAAACATGGTCCCAACCAAACCTCAAAGTACTTAAGACTTCAGGAATCCCTCTTATCAACAGGTCTGAGGCCCTCTCTGAAAATTCAGATGCTTCTTGAAACAATTCAGATGACTCTTCAGTTTGGTCTTCTCTATCAGATGTATGTTCAGATAGAGAGGATCCCTTCCCCTCTGAAGCCTCCAAATCCCCTGAAGGACAATTCCCATCCAAGGCCAAGGCAGATAATGCAATTACTGTGAATGAGTCTCTGATATACTATTCTATGGTATGTAAAAACTAATTGCAAACTCTGTTTTTTTTATTGAGCACTGTGTATTGAATGCTGTTGTGAGAGGGGTGCCTTCTTGCTAGAGGCAAGCTCCTTGTTTTTTTTGGCACTTGAATTCTGGAACATTGGAGGACTGTTCCACCTCCCACTTCCTGGTCCCACGATTTTGAAGCCTTATAGGCTTTTTACTCTCTGAAAAAACATCTGCAGGATTATAAATCCTGACACCATATATCAAAAGCCTTCTTAAAGGCTGATTAAAGTATTAAATCATCAAATCTCCACATTGCGAAACTGGAAGTAGCGCTACACGTACTTCTGGTTTCAGACTGTTCAAAAATGCTCGCACTAGCGAGCACCCTTCAGATAATGCAGTTACTGTGAATGAGTCTCTGATATACTATTCTATGCTATGTAACAACTAAATGCAAACTCTGTTCTTTTTATTGAGCACTGTGTATTGAATGCTGTTGTGAGAGGGATGCCTTCTTGCTAGAGGCAAGCTCCTTGTTTTTTTTTGGCACTTGAATTCTGGGACATTGGAGGACTGTTCCACCTCCCACTTCCTGGTCCCATGATTTTGAAGCCTTATAGGCTCTTTACTCTGTGAAAAACCATCTGCAGGATTATAAATCCTGACACCATATATCAAAAGCCTTCTTAAAGGCTGATTAAAGTATTAAATCATCAAATCTCCCATCGTGAAACGGAAGTAGCTGCAACGTCACTTCGGTTTCAGACTCATTCAAAACAGCTCGCACTAGCGCGCTTCAGATAATGCAATTACTGTGAATGAGTCTCTGATAAACTAGTCTATGCTATGTAACAACTAAATGCAAACTCTGTTTTTTTATTGAGCACTGTGTATTGAATGCTGTTGTGAGAGGGATGCCTTCTTGCTAGAGGCAAGCTCCTTGTTTTTTTTTGGCACTTGAATTCTGGGACATTGGAGGACTGTTCCACCTCCCACTTCCTGGTCCCACGATTTTGAAGCCTTATAGGCTTTTTACTCTGTGAAAAACCATCTGCAGGATTATAAATCCTGACACCATATATCAAAAGCCTTCTTAAAGGCTGATTAAAGTATTAAATCATCAAATCTCCACATCCTGAAACTGGAAGTAGCACTACATGTACTTCCAGTTTCAGACTGCTCAAAAACGCTCGCACTAGCAAGCGGGGTGAGCGTGCGTGGGGCTGGGCATGGAGACGCATTCAGAGACACGTGCATCAGCGCATGTCTTCCGTGTCTCCTGGGGAAAACGGGAAAGGGTACTGTCATACACTTCTGGGAGTGAAACAGGTAACTCTACTTTAACATTTTACTAAATCATAAGTTCTCTCTCTCTACCCTGAGTGATAACCTGGGGCAAACCCTAATACTATCTAACACAATGAAGAAAGCAAACAAAATGTGTTCAACATGCCTCATGTACACCACAGGAAAACAAACACCTAGCTTTGTTTGTGACAGATGTCTATTGGTAGAAAAACTTCAGGATGAAATTAAACGCTTACTACCTAAAGATAATTTACAACCTGAAATAAAAGCACTTGAGGAATATATAGACCAGATGTCTTTGTTAGTGGAAAACAATGTATCCGTCACTCAAATCTCTGAAGACCCACCACACCTTGATAAATCACTAAATAAATACATTTTCACTAACTTAGCAGAATCACCAGTCATTTCCTCAACCCCCTCAAACAACAAACCCGATGAAAACTGGTCTAAAGTCCCCCATAAAAAGCATAAAACAAAAACCAAAAATCTGCATACAGAAAACCAGGAATTGGCCTTGCAGAATTCATTTGAAACCTTAAATTCTGAAGTAACTGATGGACATAGACTAGATAAGGCTGAAACTTCCTTAGATACACCAATCCTTCCCCCCCCATATGTCAAACAAAATTTTCAATCAAATTCACAACATAAAAACAATACACCTGAAAAAATCAACGTAAAAACAAAAGAAACACCCCTCACGGGTAATACAGTAATGAAACAAAAACAGGTCATTGTACTAGGAGACTCTGTCATTAAATACCTTGATAGACCAATATGCAATCCAGATAAACAGCAAAGAATGTGTTCGAGTTTCAGAGGGGCCAGAATATCAGATATAACAAGAATGGCAAAACCAATATTAGCCAAAGCAGAAAAAAACCCTCTGGTGATAATTCATGCAGGCACTAATGACATCAAAGAATCAAATCTTATACAAATCAAACAGGATATTGTAGCACTAAACAATATCCTAAGCAAACATGGATGCTCAGTATGTATCTCAGAGGTGTTACCTATCCCTAGAGCCACTGAATATACCACCAAAAAAATCAAAGCCTTAAATGAATGGTTACGAAAATGGTGTTATAAACAAGACATTAAATGTCTAACCCATTGGGAAGAATTCAAAAATAGACCATCTCTATACTGCTGGGATGGGCTACACCTCAGTAGAAGAGGGAGTACAATACTAGGACAACAAATGAATGCTTACATAAATACCCATTTAAACTAAAAAAAGGGGGGAGTCTGGTAACTTATCCCATTCTCTAGTTAATAAAGTCAACTCACCGCTAAACCATAACCTTAACATACTCAGCTTTAATGCAAGATCCATGACTATTCCCAAACATGCCGAACTAGAAATACTAACACATACTCTAGAACTAGCAATAATAGCTATAACCGAAACTTGGGGAAACTCAGAAAAAATCTGGACAACAGAAATACCTGGCTATAAACACTTTTTTAAAAACAGAAATAATACAAAAAGAGGAGGAGGGGTCAGTCTATACATAAGAGACAACCTAAAACCCTACCAAAAAGACTCCATCCCCCGTTTAGAAAATGTGTGGGTATACATTCAAGTTACATGTTCTCACAAAATACTGATCGGAACCTGCTATAGACCACCAGCCTCTGACCTAGAAACCACCAGATTAATTACTGAGGAAATACAGCAATTCTCTGATAAAAATGACATATTAATACTAGGAGATTTCAATCTGCCAACTATCAACTGGAACACATTAACTGGACTAAACCAACACGACAAACAATTCTTATCTGCAGTAACCGACCAAGGATTAAAACAGAAAGTGAGGGAGCCAACTAGGGAAAAAAACATATTAGATCTTGTCATCACCAACCTAGAAACCCCAATATCTGATATATCAGTTCTACCGCCAATTGGAAATAGTGATTATATGACTACATACTTTTCAATCCAGCTACCCTCACAACCTAAAATAAATAATATTAAAGTAAAGCAATACCACAAAGCCAAATTTTGACCTTATCAAACAAGATCTGGGAACAACCAATTGGGAGCAGATTCTACCCCCCTTAAAAACAAACAAAGTACAGGAAACAGTAAAACAAAAAATTCTACAACTCGACAAACAACATATCCCTGAGAGACTTAAATATAACAACAAAGGAAAAATTCTCAATGGTTTAATAAACACATAAAAACTCTAATAACTCATTAAAAGAAACTTTTCCAAGCTTAAAAGACATCAGTATCTCAAACAGATAGAATACTAATATCCTATAGACAAACAGTTAAAGAACTTAAAAAACATACAACAATAGCCAAACGCAACCTTGAATTCAAGATAGCACATACAAAGGATTCCCACAAAGCTCTATATTCCTACTTAAACAAAAAAAAGAACTGTAACAACCAAATTGGACCTTTGGTCATAAATTCACAAACCATCACTTCAGATATGGAAACAGCCACTGAACTAAACAATTACTTTTCTACTGTCTATACACATAAATCAGAAATTATTACTGTACCCCCTATTACTGACACAAACACAGAAAAGATCTCAGAAGAAGATATAAAGAATGCAATAAACACTCTTAAAAAACATACAAGCCCAGGACCAGATGGAATCAGTTCCAGATTCTTACTGGAAACAAAAGACGATATCATTCAACCACTAAAAATATTATTCAATAAATCACTGAATGAATCATCAGTACCAAATGAATGGTGTACTGCAATAGTTACACCAATTTTCAAGAAAGGCTCCCACTCAAAGACTGAAAATTACAGACCCATAAGTCTGACGTCCATCCCATGTAAACTTAAGGAAAAAATCATCAAGATTAAAATAGAACATGAACTAGCATTATTAAAAATAACCAATATATACCAGCATGGCTTCAAACAGAGTTTTTCATGTGTAACAAACCTCATTTCTTTTTACGCACACATCAGTTACCACTTAGATAACAACACTCCCATGGACGTCATATTACTTGACTATAGTAAGGCGTTTGATAAAGTTTCTCACCCTCTATTGATTAAAAAACTTATCAAAATAGGGCTGTCACCCATATTAACTTCCTGGATAAACCAGTGGCTGAACAACAGAACTCAGAGAGTCAGGGTCAACAATGTAATGTCATGAGAAAGGGAAGTGAACAGTGGGGTCCCCCAGCAATCTGTGCTTGGGCCTGTTCTCTTCAATTTACTTATAGGAGATATGTACATATCAAGTAACAATAAAATGGTGAAATTTGCTGATGACACCAAAATCAGGGGAAAAGCTACCAACCAAACCAAAGACTGTGGTCTACAGGCAGAACTGTTGTTAATTGAACAATGGGCATCTATAAACGAGATGTACTTTAATGTCTCCAAATGTGCAACTCTTCACCTGGGAAAAAACAATCCACTGCAAACATATTACTTAAATAATACGGCTATTAAAATATCTTCAGTAGAAAAAGACTTAGGTATCCTGGTTAATAACAACTTGTCTTCCACATCACACTGTATTAAAATAACCAACCAAGCAAAAGTTACTCTCAGAAGGATCAATAAAACTTTCATAAACAAAACTGAACAATGCCTACTTCCACTCTATAAATCTCATGTTAGACCATTTTTGGACTATTGTTCCCCTTTTTGGAACCCCTACTTAACTTCTGACATCAATAAGATTGAAAGTATCCAACACAAGGTAACAAAACTAATACCCCACCTTTCCAAACTCAATTACACCATTAGATTAGAACAAACAGGTTTACACCCACTATCTCAAAGAAGACTCAGAGGGGACTTATTATTACTATTCAAAATCACGGCAAACACAGAACAGATGCAAAACTGTGGCCTCAAATATTCCACTAGAAAAACAGCTGCAAGATTACACAATAGACAACTGGAGATCATGAGAGCAAAAACCAACAAAAGAATGAACTTTTTCACTATAAGAGCACCCAGAATATGAAACAAATTACCTCAGGAAATAGTTGACTCGCCTAATATATTGACGTTCAAAAATAAACTGGATAAATGGCTAACCAATTAGGGACTTACTCAATGATCCACAAATGTGGAGGACAATCATGCTGGGCTAATCACCTTCTTTTGTCCCATACCACCAAAGTACCAAAGTACCAAAGTACCAAAACACAAACATGTTAGACTGACAAGGAGCTCAAAAAAGCAACCACCTTAAAGATAGCTCGAAAACACCCACCCAATGAATGGAACAACACATCCTCTTATATTCTTATAATGTGAATAGTATTAAAAATCACAAGAAAAAGATAGCAGTATATTCATACTTGAACTCCTTTCAGGAAGGGATTTTTTTCTTACAGGATTCTAGACTTCATACCTTAAGTGATTTCAAAACGGGAATTACACATTGGTATGCTGGTCAATCTTATTGGTCCACGGGTCCTGATCAATGCTCAGGAGTAGCAATTTTATTTCTGAAGCTCTCATTTCAACTCATTAAGCTAATAGATCTGGTACCAGGAAGGGCACTCATAGTGGAAACAAAGATTCAGAATATGTCATTAATATTTATGCTGCACAAACAAAGGCAGAGAAAATTGAATTATTCCAAGCTGTGCAGCCCTGCCTGTATTCTTCACAGAACATCATTTTTGAGGGTGATTTCAACTGTGGTTTGTCTTTATCGGATAGAGGGAGAAAAGCCAAAACCAAAAAAATATATTGGGACATAGCCTTTTTAAAACAAATCATACAGTCAACTAATTTAGTAGATGCCTATGTATGTGAAACAGGGAAACCAGAACAGACTTTCCATAGAGGGCAACTGGCCACCCAAATTGATTATTTTTTCATTTTACCCTCCTTGCATATTCAAAATGCTAAGGTGTTGGTGTCTGAATTTTCAGACCATAAGGTTTTACAATTAAAAAATTGGTGAAACTAGTATTTCCCCTCATGGCCCAGGGATGTGGAAATTTAATTCTTCACTGCTAAACCCAGATGAACTCAAACAAGCCCTAACTTATTTTTTTGAGGCAAGAAAGTTGGTGTACATTATGTACAATGACCCTACACTGTGGTGGGAGGACACAACTGTAGAAATCACTGCACTACTGAAATTCTATAGTAAAACCACATTTTCTTTAAGAAACTGCCTGGATCTCCTCAGTCATTTTTTTTGCATGTTATTGATGAACTGATATCAAGTCTGACAACTGTTCAAGGGCTTGATGGTGTTACTAAGCTTGGAAAAGGTAAGAATATACCTAAGGTCCCTTATAGAGTTTTAAGGGTTCATTTTGGAGACCTGACTTGGTGCCTCTGCACGAAGGATTGTACCGCATTACCCAAAGAGGGTACATATCAGAGCATGTACGTTGGGTATGCTAGCATAAGGTTCACAGTTTGAATCTCCCAGAACTTGAGGCTAAGGTGATTCAGACCCAAAGCAGACAGGAGGGTTACCCTGTCTGTTACCTATTCACACTATTGTGCTCTGAAGTTGGCACTCTTGGAGCAGAGGGCCTGACCAGCTGAGTGCATTTATGACAGTTTCAACACCTTTTATAGCCATTACATACACAGATGACCTGTGTATCTTAGTACAGGACCCAGAGTCAGCAGAAATTGCTTCACAAACTTGTACTCAATATGTCTCCTTTTCAGGAACCTCTCTTAACATTAACAAATGTTCAGGAACTCAGCTTGGGAATGACTATCCCGAGATAACTACAATATCTGGGATGCAAATTTCAAATGGCTCAATGAAAATACTGGGTATAACCTATGGAACAGACAGAGCATGCAGATAGAGTGAACTGGGAACCAAAATTGCAGCAGGGACAACAACTAGTAATGGGATGGAATAAATGGAAACACAGCAAAAGAAAGGATCTAGCTAATTAAAACAAATGTAATACTGATATTTCTATACATAAGCCATGTCTTTCCCCCTCTAAAAACCTTAGTGACAACCATCTTAAGTATATTTTTTCAAGCTGTTTGGGGGAGTAGACTCAACCCGATTAAAAGAAACATTACATACTTACCTGTCACACAAGGGGGATTGGGGATGATTAACCCCATCTCCTTTTTCTATAGAATTTTCTTATATACATATCTAAAGCCTTTAATAATTTATGCAGAACAAGGATGGCCTATTTTTTTATTACGCTCTTGTACACAATGGTTCCATCAGTGGGAACAGGGAACTCTCAGAACATTAAAACAATCAGTGGCAACCCCACAGTTCATTACAGAAGTTTTTTTAAAACTAAAACAATGGAGGATTACTAGCTTGATGATAGCAACAAAACAGAGAAAATAAATATGTGTCTGGATCCAGACAACACATTATAAGGAAGCAGTAACATTTTTTAACTGTCCAGATCAATACACTCCAGCTTTACAACACTTATCCAAAGAAAAAAGAATGCCTGAAAAGATGTAGGACTTACATTGGCTCAGTTGCCATGAACAACATTTATGTTAAATCCAACCACAAACATAAGCAGTCAGAGGAAAGGCTTTGCAGTAGATATAATTGCAGCCAAGAAATAGAGACTATTCAACACCTGTATTTCAAATGTTCATACAATAAAGGATTCTGGAATCTTTTATCTGCAGAATGGAAAGGCCCTTCGTTGAAGTCTGTGACCTATGAGGCTCTAATATATGGTCACTACACAGGATATACAAATAAATGGAATAAGAATACCTTGCATGTAGTCCTAACAGTAATTAAGTGGTACATTTGGAATGTTAGAAGACTGTATACACTACAACAAAGCAGATTGACTAAATCAATCACTCAATCAATCAATCAGTCAATCAATCTTTATTTTACCAGGCGAAACACCATTGAGGGGAACTCATTTACATGGGTGGATCTGGACAGATACACAATTCAAATTACAACAAGTACAATGTACTACAGAGACAGAGTATATTTACAACAGTACAATAAGAAAATTAGGACCCAAAAGGATAGGGATTTGGGAGGTTATAAGAGGGAAAACAGGAGAGCAAAAACAGGGGGAACAGACAAAGTGGAGTGGATGAACAGAGGTCCATACGTACAAGTGCATTCAAGTGCAGCAGCTAATCAAGCTACTAAGTAGCGCATCAATGGAAACAGTTACAGGGTTCCTTGAAGTATCGTGCATATAAGGTTTTGAACACAGGCAATTTCACAGGAGAAACTAGTTTGAGGGTTTTTTGGAGACTGTTCCACAATGCGGGCAGTGCATGACTTATCGAGGATCTAAGGAGTAGGTTCCAGCAGTGCAGATATAAAAACAGTCTGATATGTATTGGGGAAGCGTATTAGTGATAGCTCTTTATTTTTATTTATTTTATTTAGTTTTTGTTGACCGGGTAAGTGTACTAGACAAATTCTGCCTATTTTCAGGCACGACCCGAGGAAGGGGGGGATACAGATGAATGCCAACTGACCTTGAACCAGATTAAGCCGTTGGTGGTATTTTTTTTTTAGTGAATGATGGAAATTTGGCCTGGACACTGGGGAAATTCCCCTACGCTTTTCAATAAGTGCCACGGGATCTTTATCATCCACCTGAACTACCACCAATCCAAGCAGATGGGACCTCGGTTTAACATCTCATCTGAAGACGGCACCTCAGAAGTGCAGCTCCCTTCTCATGCTGCACTACAGTGTCAGTACTGGGATATTAACCCAACTGCCAGATGTGGGAACTGAACCCACAGCCCTCTAATCTCCCGGCCTCAGAGGCAAGTGTGCTACCTACTGAGCCACTGATACTGACAATGACTCTAAATGGCCAAAGGGCAGCATTTTTTTGCTGTCTATAACTAAAGGTCAGCCAACCTACAAGTGCTTAGGGGGAACAGTGATGCATAGAAAAGAGCACTCCAGAGATGAATCTAAGTGCCCGGTGATAGAGTATGTCCAGCTTAGACAGGGCAGAACTGGTACCTTGTCCATAGATGAAGTCTACATAATCCAGCAGTGGAATAAAGGTGGTTTCCACCAACCTAATTCTTGCCTCCTGCATAAAAAGATACTTGATCCAGAAGAAAAGGCCGAGTATCTGTTTTAATTTCTTCACTAATGCCTCAATTTGCTCCAGGAATGACAATTTGTGGTCAGTCCAAAACCCCCAAGTATTTGAATTTGAGAACAAACTCAAGTACTTCATCCAGCAATGCAGAGATCTGGGAAACTGTACCTATAGAATAGGGGTCAGGGCAAAGACTAGGAGTGAGAAGAGCATAGACTTAGTTTTTTTGGCATTCAACAGGAGTTTCAATTGCAGGATGTTTTGCTGCAAGCAATAAAAGTCCATTTGTAGGTCATGACATGCCAGTTCTGTGGTGGATCTGTCAATATAAAGAATGGTATCATCAGCAAAGAGATGAATGATTGCTGATTTGAGACTGTGGTCAATGTTATTAATGTAGATTGCGAAGAGCAGAAGTCCTAGAATAGACCCCTGAGGTACACCTCTGTGGAGGGTTTTAATGGGCGAGAAGTCATCATCTGCTTCAACTTGTTGATAACAGCCAGAAAGGTAACTGGTGAACCATTTCATTGCTAGGGGGTCCAGTCCAATACTTTGTAGTGTGGCTAGGAGAAGGTTATAGTCCACAGTATTGAAGGCCTTACTCAGGTCTAGAAATAAGGCACAAACATATCTTTTAGCATCAAGTGAGAACTGTCAGTTATTAGTGACCTTTGCAAGTGCCGAGATTGTACTGTGGTGTGGTCGAAATCTGGATTGAACTGAGTTGCAAAACTTAAAGAAGTCTAAGTGTTCTCTTAACTGTCTAGTAACTACTTTCTCAAGCATTTTAGAGAGTATTGGGAGCAGGTAAATGGGTCTTTAATTATTTAAGTTGCTGGGGTCACCAGATTTAAAAAGGAGAAATTACGTGGGCCATTTTCCAAAGAAGAAAGGAGACCCCCTTGTGCAAGCGACAAATTGAAAAGGTGGGTAATAGGGGCAGACAGGACATGAACGCCCAATTTTAGAAAAAAAGAATCAATTTGGGTGGCACCCACACTTTTCCTAATGTCTAACTTCAGAAGTAGATCTTCTACTTCTTTTAGTGTCAGAGGGCAAAATGAGAAGACTGCTTCACTGGTAGGTAAGTCTGAGGCTGGGTCAGTTTCCTTAGTACAAAACTGTTTGTGAAGATTATGGGCAGGCGAAGAATCAAAAGCGAGACTGGCCGTAGCAAAATGATTGTTGAATAGTTCTAGGATCTTTTGTTTGTCTGTGGTGGATGAACCTCCAGAAGAAATGTTGGCAGGTATAGAACTAGCTGAACTATGACCATCAATATTTCTTATGGTCTTCCAGAAACTTGCCGAACTATGAGAAGAGGAATCCAGTTTAGAGTGAAAATACCTAGCTTTTTCTTCTCTGACAGGCTTTGGGCAATGGTTCCTAACTACCCTAAAGGCAGACCACTCAGAGGGAAGTTTCATTTTTTGTGCTTCCTTCCACAGTGAGTCTCTGTTAAGCAAGGCAGCCTTCAGACTGGGTGTTAACCAGGGACATGATTTTTTCTTGGTACAAGTTTTGACCAGGGGAACGTGACGATCAATAGCACCCAGGACAATGTTCTGAAAGATATCATATGCTTCTGACACAGTGGGGGCCAGCTGAAAGTCCTGCCAAGAGGAGTACTGCAGATCTGCAAGGAAAGCAGTTTGATCCAGATTACGTCAGTTCCTTTTAATAGTGAACCTGGTAGCAGAAGCAATCTTGGGTACAAACCTCATGCAGGCTATGGAACAGTGGTCACTGATGTAATTAAAAAAAGACACCAGAGTGTGAAAAGAGGTGGGATTTGTTTACTAAGATAATGTCAAGCAGCGTACTAGGAGAGGGATTTTTTGAGTTAAGACGGGTAGGTTCTTCAATGAGTTGAGTAAGCCCAAAGTTGTCGCATAGGTCTTTAAGAGGCTTAGAGTGAACAGATAACAGTGAACAAATAGAACTTATTGCAAAAATTAATAGTGAAATGCAAGCTATATATAATGTAGAGGCCCAGCAACTGACACAAAGAAGCCTTAGGGCTAATTGGAGGAACATGCCATGGATAACCAACTCAGATGTGCCTGTGACATAAGTATTTAGGGTGGTATGAAACTGAATTATAATTTTGTAACACTATTCATAGGAACTGTAATAATTTGTTTTTCTTCACAAATGTATGATTATTTTTTATTTTCATTATGTATGTCTATCTGATGTAGGCAACCTTATCATTATTTTTTTGCAAATATTATATATTTTGTTAAGTCACATCACTAGGGTTTTGCTGGGGGTTTTCTTCCATGGGTGAAAAGATTGTACTAGTTCGTAGAAAATGCAAAGCTATAAGTGTGATGTACTGTGTATATTGTTTGATTTCTTGTCTCTCAATAAACTCCCCTACTTTTTTCGAGAAGTGCCATGGTATCTTTAACATCCACCTGAACTACCACCAGAACAGGCAGATGGGACCTTGGTTTAATGTCTCATCCCAATGATGGCACCTCAGGAGTGCAGCACCCACCTCATGCTGCACTACAGTGTCAGTACTAGGATTTAACCCAAGTGACTGGTGTGGGGATAGAACCCACAACCTTCTGATCTTCCAGCCTCAGAGGTGAGTGTGCAACCTGCTGAGCCACTGACACTGACAGGTAACATTTAAACCATCCACCAAGGACTGTGATTCCCTTGCTGAGGGATGCAAGTTGTCACCCCTGTA
Source organism: Neoceratodus forsteri (assembly GCA_016271365.2). Classification (NCBI taxonomy): domain Eukaryota; kingdom Metazoa; phylum Chordata; order Ceratodontiformes; family Ceratodontidae; genus Neoceratodus; species Neoceratodus forsteri. Next base: position 805,991,971 of record CM057451.1, on the reverse strand, counting down.
TAGGCTCTTATCCTGCCAGCTGGGTCCCCAGTCCCTAATCTAGCTGAACCTCTCCTCTTTGCATCATTCATTCAGTCAGGAGTTGAAGCTTCTGGTGCAGAGATTCCTCTCCTTCCCACTACTGTAGATAGGCAGCACACCAGTGAAAGCAACTGAATGTACTACCTGTCTAGGACCACTCCCCAGCTCCCTAAACTCCCTCTGCAGTATCCCAACCCCATCCCATGCCAGGCCATTAGTGCCCAAGTGGACAATGACATCTGGCTCTGCCTCCTTTCCTACTACCCTAGGGATCCATAAGATCCAGCTCCCTTCCCTCCGGTCCATGGAACTGCTAAGCACCTAACCTCCCTCTCCCCTCCCTTTCCTATTCCCAAATCTATCCCTCTTACAATCAAGTCTCTGACCCAAAGTTGCTTCCTTCTCCTCTGAGTCCTCTTCTACCTTCCTTGTAGTTTCCATTATGAAGGACCCCCACATCCTCCCCAGCATCTATCATGAGTGCCTCTTCCTGCAGTCCTGCCTTGCCAGAGCAGCATAGGAACTGTATAGAGGTACCAATTGAGGAATGTGCCTTTGATCCACCACACCCAACATTCACAAGCCCACTGCAGTCCAGCCATTTCTTTTTCCTGGCATCCTCAGAGGCAACAGTGACAGGTCTGGTGGCCCCTGGGTGGGGGAAGATGTCATCTTAATCCCAGCTAATTCAGCCTGCAGTCTAGTGACCTCCTCCCTCATCCCAGAGAGGGGCATGCAGAAGTGGCAGCATCGCAGTCTCCAGAAAGTCTCTCTGAAAACTGCCACCCCACAGTCACTGCACTGCACAACTCCCAGCACTCCCAACATCTATTCTCCCTGTGTTACCAGAAAATATTGTAGTACCCTTACCCCTGTTAGGGTGTTTCTGGTTATCTCCTTTTGTTTGTTTGTTTCTATTTGTGTTCAACTGTGCCTTGTTTAAATCTCTTTATACTCCTACCCTAGATAGGGTAGTTCTCCTATTCCTAGTTTTGGCCTACCTTTTACCTTCTGCTCTTCCCAGCTGTGACTGTTACTCAGCAGTGAACAGGTGCCCTACCTTAGTCAACCAGCAGAGTCCCCTGCTTTCTTTCTTCCTTCTGCTGATGTCTGCTGATGCTTAAGATGCAAGTCACCTGTTAACTCCTTCATTGTTCCATTCCCTCACTGGGACACAAATGGGCTGGACACATTAGAGGGAAGTACTTTCATAGAGGTCTTTTAAGAGGGCGCTAAGCCTCTGTCAGCTCCACCCCCCCCCACTTGCACAGCTGATCCACAGGGCTTCCTGACTCTACTCATGCTAAGATTAATCTTCTGAGCTAGTATCCTGCTTTACAATTTAATAGCTAGGTTTGAAAGTGCCTCAGACACTGCCTGTAAAGTTTCAAAGTGGCCCAAACACTGTCTACAAATGTTTTTTTTCTCCCCACTTACACTGCTACTTTCAGTATGAAGAAAAATACAAGCATTTGTCAATGCCGATTATACAATGGCCACTAAATAAATCGCAAAATGCAGCATCCTGATTGGTTGGCTGGCACCTTCCCACCGTTGTAAATCCACCAGTGTACCCACTGGAAAAGGTGCCAGCCAACCTCATCCCATGCCACCAATAAAAATATCCCTTCGAGCCCCCACAGCACCCCAAATCGCCGCCATATTGAACGCCACCACAAACGCGCTACCGTGGTAAATTCAAAATAAATATGAGTTCGACATTCACACTCCACAACGAAAACGACTTAGAAAATATTTATAGCAAAGAAAATGACTTCTCCGACACAGAAGCCACTTCCTCAAACCCCACAGCAAATATTACTGAACAACGTAACAGTCCGGTACTCCCCCTGGCTAATCCTACACAGACGATGGTAACTGAAACAGCAAATGCCCCAGAAACTGCACACATACTTGGGGAAATTCAGCAAACTGTCTCCGGCGATCCCAGCACGTCAGCAACCATAGGCCCCTGCAAGATAAAAGTAAAACAGCGTCACCAAGAGACGTCAGAAAAGAATCTACAAAACCTTGAGGTTAGTCGAAACGAAATCACTACACTAAAACAAACAAAATGGGCAATGAACGTTTTTAATGACTGGCTTAAAGAACAAAACATGTCCATAGACTTAGAAACAATTCCACTTGACAACCTAAGTCACGTGCTGCGGCAGTTTTACAGTACAGTAAGGAACTGTAACGGGCAAGAATATGGGCTAACAAGTTTCGTCGGCTTACGATCAGGCATAAATTGTTACATGAATGATCCCCCAATCAGTAAAGCAGTGAATTTAATGACAGACCCCATCTTCAATTCATGTAACAATGTCTTCAAAGGAGTAGTCAAGCAATACCGAAAAGCAGGAAAAGACAAAGCAACACATCATAGCCCATTAACAAAAGAAGAACTACACTATCTTAGACAAAAACCAGCCTTATCACCACTAACAGCAACTGGTTTAATTAACAAAGTTTGGCTGGATATCCAGTTACATCTAGCTCGAAGGGGCAATGAGGGAGTCCGTGGCTTCAATATACAGTCTTTTGAAATAAACATTGCTCCAAACGGCCTCCGATATGTGACCAAATCATACAATGAACAAATAAAAAATCACAAGGACTATCAAGACCCAACACGACAATGTCACAGAGGATTTATGTTTGAGAGGCCTGAAGACCCACTCTGCCCAGTCGCAAGCTACTTAAAATATATTGCAAAGCTTCCCGAAAATCCTCCAGCTCTAATTTGCCACGTAAAAAAATTACCACAAGCAGACCTAGACAAACTCAACACATGGTACACCCGAGAGCCAATGGGAGTCAATTTCTTAGGCAAAATGTTACCAAATATCTGCAAGCAAGCTGGCCTTCCAAAAACGTATACAAACCACTGCCTCAGAGCAACAGCAGTCACCCTACTAACAGATGCAGGACTAGAAGCAAGACAAATTATGGATATCACAGGCCATGAAAGTGAAAGTTCTTTAAAAAGGTATTGGAGACCAAACTTCCAACACCATGAAACTTGGGCATCCATTATTTCAGGGCAAGAACCACAGCCATCTACGAGCAATGCAATCAGCCAATCAAACCAGACAAAACATTTTCTTTCCCCTGAAACTCCAGACCAAACATCAAGACAAATAAAATTGTACAAAACTCATAATCCACAGACGGAATTCCAGCCAACCTCTTCATCACTGTCTAACGAAGCTGCAACACTAAAAACCACAGTGATCCATACTCATTTGACCCAATGTTCCCAAAGTACTACAGATGTCCTAATAGAAGATGACTGCAATTCTCAAAGCCTACAACATACTCAGCTAAGGCAACAACTACACTACCTAGAAGAAACAGATCAGATTCTGCAAGATGAACTGCACCATCTCCAGCAGACAACAACAAATCCACCCACGCACTTCCAAAACGCAGCAGCGACAGCATATCTGAAACCTCAGCAAACTATTACCCCAGAAATCCAAACGATGCCTCAAATCAGCCACTTCATCAGCTATGGCGAAATAAACTTTTTCCTTGGCGCCAACAAAAAATAATGAAGTGTCACACATAAGCACCTAAACATAAGGAAAACGCACATCTCGGTAAACTCACCTCAGTTTCAAAAATCACATTCTAAACTGTTTTTCTCTCTTTCTCCCTTCCAGCAAAAACTGACAAACTACATCACCAAATAATGAAAATACCTGCTAAACTCCCAGACTTGCAACCCTGGAAGATCTTCACGCAGCAACATCTCTTGACCATCTGCAACGCTCTCCAACGCAATCAAGCCACGTGACAGCATCGAAAACTTCGCATCCCCCACACGAATCACACAACCTTCTTAAAGCAACACAACTTCAGTTTTACAGACTCGACTTCAAAAAAAAAAAAAAAAAAAAAGAACTTTAGAAAGTGTTTCTTTTTCCTCAACAGCACTACTGCTAACTTCATTACAGGTTGGACTACAAAAGCTGTGCCTATTTACTGTACTATACCATATGTTCCTATTATCTTTTACTTCGTTCTTAATAGTATAAACATTTAGTACATAAAACTTGCAATAAAGGCAAACTGTTCTTTTCAAAATGTTGAATTAACTGCACATTATCATACATGAATAAATTTATGGTTCAAAACTTCAGTTTCTTCTTTATCAATTACCTTCTATGACTCACCCATGCACAAATAAGGGACTACTTTTTCTTGTGTAACAGTAAAATCATCAAAACGCATTAAAAATCAAAACATATACATATATAACAATTTTTTTCACTTACAAAAAAAACCATACATTGCATAATAGCAATATACCCCTCCAGGGTGTGGGTATACTGGTGGATTTACCACTGCTGGTGTGGTTAAGTCACTCGCTGCCTATCGCGCGAACCACCAGCCGTGTAAATCCACCAGTATACCCACACCCTGTCGGGCATATTGCTATAATGTTTGCTTGCTGGCATTGGCAGTGGTAGTGTAGAAGTTACAGAGCTGTGTAATAGGAATGGCAGTGAAGTACTGAACTGAAGCCAACCCCACCACCACCCTGCAGAGAGTGACAGGCATTGGGGTGTGCCTTTGGGTCATCAGGCATAACAGCCATGCCATTTCACCACACCCCACGCTGCAGACACTGACAAGTGTCACGGTGTTCCTTGGGGTCTTTGGCCCTTACGCGCACCCCATTCCATTAGGAAATACGGTGAGATGGGTGCGATATAGGAGAATGGGGTGAACTTTGGGGCAGAAGAGTACAAGGCATACCGCGATGCCTCTCACTGGCTGCAGGGTGTGGAATGGTATGAGCATTACAGGCAAGAATCCCAAGTCATACCCCTGATGCCTGTCATTCTCTACAGGGTTGGGCGTTATGGTTGGAAACCCTAATACCTCAGGCATTCGTTGGTATTTTCACTCCAAATTTTGAACATGGTTTTTTTGTGAACCCACCTCATGAACATTGGCAATATCAGTTTGTTAGCGGAAAGCTGCTTATGCACAGTGACTACGGCATTTAGCACCACAGGTGCAAAAACATTCCGAACAGGATGTAAAAAATGATAGCTGTACTGTTCATGGGGAGGTGTAAAAAATGGCAATGTTGCAAATCTGCAGTAAAAATATTAAAAAAACTGGTGAAGTCACAAGCGTACATAGAAACTGTGCAATGCACACCCGTAATATAATTAGGTTGGGGATTTTTTACAGCAGATTGTCAACTCAGGCATTTTAGTGCCTCCGATCATGAACAGTGTCACTGTGATTTTCTTTATCTGTCCTGAACAATGATTTTCCACAGTGACCACGCATCTCTGCACTGAAAGTGTGAAAACACACTTCGGCTATGTTGTGAAAAATGACAGCTGTACTGTTCATAAGGAAGTGTGGAAAAATGCCACTGGTGAAAATCTGGACTTAAAATATTACAAAGCCATGAACTTACGAGGGTGCGTGGAAACTGTGCAATGCTCACTCGTAACACAGTCATTTTATGGACTTTTGTCACCAAATTTTCAACATAGCCATTTTAAGACCTCTGCTCATGAACAGTGTAACTGTGATTTTCGTAATCTGTCCCATACATTGCTTTCACACACCAACAGCACCACTGTGCGCTACATGTGTGAAAACACATTTTGGACGACATATGAAAAATGGCAGCTGTACTGTTCATAAGGAAGTATAATAAAATGGCAATGTTGAAAATCTGGAGTGAAAATATTAAATTCACAAGCTTACGAGCATGCATAGGAACTGCGCAATGCACGCTTGTGAAACAGTCATTTTTAGGAATTTTTTCACTAAGTTTTCAACATAGCCATTTTAAGACCTCTGCTCATGAACAGTGTCACTGTGATTTTCTTAATGTGTCCCATACATTGATTACGCACATCGACTGTGCCACTGTGCGCTACATGGGCGGAAACACATTTTGGGCAAGATGTGAAAAATGACAGCAATACTACTCATAAGAAGGTGTGGTAAAATGGCAATGTTGAAAATCTGGAGAGAAAATGTTGAAAATTTGCGAACTTACGAGCGTGCGTAGGAACTGCGCAATGCATGCTCGTAAAACAGTCATTTTTGGAAATTTTCCACCAAATTTTCAAAATAGGCTTCTTGAAAGCCCACCTTATGAACACTAGCAGTGTCGTTTCATTAATCAGTCCCGAAAGGTGATTTCGCACAGTGACTGTGAAATCATCCTTTGGGCCCGAATAACACCATGACAGTGACAGCATTCATGAGAAGGGGTCCCAAAAACCCCATGTTGAAAATTTGGTGCAAAAATTCCAAAAAATGCCTGAGATATGCAATAAAGTTGAAAAACCCTATCTATCCCATTATACAGCTTACCGGCATTTCCTCAGTTCGCGGTCGGCTTTGAAGAGTGCAGACGTGTTCCCGTCCACCAAGATCATCGCTGACCTGGAGGTAAGTATGGGTGGGGTGTGTGGGAGGAAGGGCACGCAGTGGGTGGGTGCGGGTTGTGGGGCAGGGAGACTCGTGGGACCGTTATTTCTTTACAGGTTGTTTTTATGTTTGCTTGCACGCATGTGCAAGAAACATAGTGCCATCATCGGAGATTTTGGAGGTGTGTCACCTCCTCCTCCAATTCAGTCAGTGTGCTGGCAGGCGCGGCCCCTGTAAGCCAATGCATTCTGGAGCTGTCTATGACATGCTCCAAAATGCAGTGGCATACAGTTGAAAGGGGGAGCTACGCTTAAGTGAGCAGCGATAAGATATCGCCTGCCATGCGCAGCTCCCCCCACACACACACACACACACACACACGCCCACGCAGGCATGCGCCTCCGCACGCACGCACTGTATAGCCGACAGGGTGCCCGATCCCCGCCGGCTGTGCTGCGCCCCCCAAAAGGCTTTAAAATGCCATGCTGTGTGCCCACCCCAGCATGGCAACGACAATATAGCCGACGGGGTGCCCAATCCCCCATCGGCTCCACAGTCCTCCCCGGATAATAAGTGCCATGCTGGGAGCCCACCCCAACGTGGCAATGTATCCTTAGGCCAACGGGGTGCCTAACTCGTCGGCTGAACACCCCCCGACAACTGCTCTTGTGCCATGCTGGGAGCCCACCCCAGCGTGGCAAACGCCCCACGTCGTCGCTTTTTTTCTTTTTTACCTGTAAGAAAAACGGTCCAACGTTGTCTCCCCGCACCCCTCCCACAACCCGCACCTACCCACTGTGCACCCAGCCTCCCACACCCCCCCATACTTACCTCCGGAGCTCGGCGCGACGTTCTTCGATGGACCGGGAACACGTCTGCACTCTTCAAAGCCGACCGCGAACTGAGGAAATGCCGGTAAGCTGTATAATGGGCTAGATAGGGGGGTTTCAACTTTGTTGCATATCTCAGGCATTTTTTGGAATTTTGCACCAAATTTTCAACATGGGGTTTTTGGGACCCCTTCTCATGAATGATATTCGAGCCCGAAGGGTGATTTCGCAGTCACTGCACAGTCACTGCGCAAAATCACCCTTTGGGCCAGAACAACACCATGACAATGACATCATTCATGAGAAGGGGTCCCAAAAGCCTCATGTTGAAAATTTGGTGCCAAAATTCTCAAAAATGACTGTTTTACGAGCATGCGTTGCGCAGTTCCTACGCAGGCTCGTAAGTTCGCGAATTTTCAATATTTTCACTCCAGATTTTCAACATTGCCATTTTAACACACCTTCTTATGAGCAGTACAGCTGTCATTTTTCACATCTCACCCAAAAGTGTTTCTGCCCATGTAGCGCACAATGGTGCAGTCGGTATGTGAAATCAATGTACGGGACAAATTAAGAAAATCACATTGACACTGTTCATGAGCAGACATCTTAAAATGGCTATGTTGAAAATTTGGTGAAAAAAGTCCTAAAAATGACTGTTTTATGAGCGTGCATTGCGCAGTTCCTACGCACGCTTGTAAAGTCGTGAATTTTCAATATTTTCACTCCAGATTTTCAACATTGCCATTTTACCACACCTTCTTATGAGTAGTACAGCTGCCATTTTTCACATCTCACCCAAAATGTGTTTCAGCCCATGTAGCGCACAATGGTGCAGTCGGTGCACGAGATCAATGTACGGGACAAATTAAGAAAATCACAGTGACACTGATCATGAGGTGAGGTGTTAAAATGGCTATGTTGAAAATTTGGTGAAAAAATTCCAAAAAATGACTGTTTTACGAGCGTGCGTTGTACAGTTCCTATGCACGCTCGTAAGTTCACGAATTTTCAATATTTTGACTCCAGATTTCCACCATTGCCATTTTGCCACACCTTCTTATGAGTAGTACAGCTGCCATTTTTCACATCACACCCAAAACATGTTTCCGCCCATGTAGCGCACAATGGCGCAGTCGGTGTGCAAAATCAATGTATGGGATAAATTAAGAAAATCACAGTGACACTGTTCATGAGCAAAGGTCTTAAAATGGCTATGCTGAAAATTTGGTGAAAAAATTCCAAAAAATGACTGTTTTACAAGCGTGCATTTTACAGTTCCTATGCACGCTCGTTAGTTCGCAAATTTTCAATATTTTCATTCCAGATTTTCAACATTGCCATTTTACCACACCTTCTTATGAGTAGTACAGCTGTCATTTTTCACATCTCACCCAAAACGTGTTTCCGCTCTCATGTAGCGCATAATGGCGCAGTGGTGTGTGAAAGCAATGTTTAGGACAGATTAAGAAAATCACAGTTACACTGTTCATGAGCAGAGGTCTTAAATGGCTATGTTGAAAATTTGGTGACAAAAGTCCTTAAAATGACTGTGTTACGAGTGAGCATTGTGCAGTTTCCACGCACCCTCGTTAGTTCATGACTTTGTAATATTTTCAATCCAGATTTTCACCAGTGACATTTTTCCACACTTCCTTATGAACAGTACAGCTGTCATTTTTCACAACATGGCTGAAGTGTGTTTTCACACTTTAAGTGCAGAGATGCATGGTCGCTGTGGGAAATCATTGTTCGCCACAGATAAAGAAAATCACAGTGACACTGTTCATGATCGGAGGCACCAAAATGCCTGAGTTGACAATCTGCTGTAAGAAATCCCCAACCTAATTATATTACGGGTGTGCATTGCACAGTTTCTATGTACGCTCGTGACTTCACCATTTTTTTTATATTTTTACTACAGATTTGCAACATAGTCATTTTTTACACCTCCCCATGAAAGAGTACAGCTGTCATTTTTTACATCCTGTTCGGAATGTCTTTGCACCTGTGGTGCTAAATGCCGTAGTCACTGTGCATAAGCAGCTTTCGGCTAACAAAATGATATTCCCCCTGTTCATGAGGTGGGGACACAAAACAAACATGTTGAAAATTTGGAGTGAAAATACCAACGAATGCCTGAGGTATTAGGGTTTTCAACTATAACGCCCAACCCTATAGAGAAGGACAGGCATCAGGGGTGTGACTTGGGATTCTTTCCTGTGATGCTCATACCATTCCACACCCTGCAGTCAGTGAGAGGCATCGAGGTATACCTTGGACTCTTCGGCCCCAAACTTCACCCCATTCTCCTATATCGCACCCATCTCACCATATTTCCTAATGAAATGGGGTGCGCATAAGGGCCAAAGACCACAAGGAACACCGTGACACTTGTCAGTCTCTGCAGGGTGGAGTGTGGTGAAATGGCGTGGCCATTATGCCTGATGACCCAAACGCACACCCCAATGCCTGTCACTCTCTGCAGGGTGGTGGTGGGGTTGGCTTCAGTTCAATACTTCACTGCCATTCCTATTATGCAGCTCTGTAACTTCTACACTACCACTGCCAATGCCAGCAAGCAAACATTTGGCATTGACAAATGCTTGTTTAAAATGACGATCCGGGGCGTTTGCGATGCTGGGTGGGCTCCCAGCAGCATAACTGAGGGCGGCTGGTTGAGGCGTGGGCGATGGGGGATTGGGCACCCCGTGTGTATAGCATCTGGTTCCCGCTAGTGGCCCCAGCCGCGGCACCCTGTACTCTGGGGCGGGGAGGACAGTGGAGCTGATGGGGATTGGGCACCCCTTCGGCTATACCATGAGTTACCATGCTGGGGTGGGCACCCAGCGTGGCTTGTGGAAGGCTTTGGGAGTGCAGCATGACGGGGGATTGGGCACCCCGTCGCTATACAGTGTGCTAGCACGTCAGGCGCGCGGCGTGTGTTTGTGTGTGTGTGTGTGTGTGTGTGTGTGTGTAGGAGGAGCTGCGCATGAGCAGACGATATCTGATCACTGCTCACTGAAGCATAGCCCCCTTTCAACTGTACACCACTGCATTTTGGAGCTGTCACAGACAGCTCCAGCATGCATTGGAGGACTGGGGCTGCGCCAGCCAACACACTGACTGAAATGGAAGAGGGGGTGACACACCTCCAAAAACTCGGATGATGGCACTATGTTTCTTGCACATGCATGCAAGCAAACATAATAAATGAATGTCAATATAGCTTTAAAGTAAAGCTACGTGTTTTCATTCCTCCAAGACAGTAATGTCTGGTCTTACACACAGTCCTACTCCAAATTAACTAAACAAATATGTATAATCCCCACCCACTCCTACAAAAGCTCCCCACACCACACAACTAACCCCAATTAAAAGTACCTAACCCACTCACAAAACACACTACCAGTCAACCAAAGTTACCAACAAAATACATAAGCAATCATGCACCACAAACATTCCACTATTTGAAATATTGACTTAAAATGAACTCTAAAATCAGTACAGAGAGTTCATCACCAACATGTGCATTGATATTACTTTAAAACTGTAACATAAATTACCTCAAGTTGTCCATTCTTTAAAGGTTAAAAATTCAAACAAATAGGTTGAACTAATATAATACAGGCAGATGAAGTATTCACAGCTCAAACATTAACACCAACTGCTCCCCCTCCTCTGTATGGTTATGTATCAAGATGCATTTTTAACACATAGAGCTGAGGAAGGACTAAAATTTAAAGACAATCTAATTGTTACCAGAACACTAGTTTCTTACATTTTTATGTTTGCTTGCACGCATGTGCAAGAAACATAGTGCCATCATCCGAGTTTTCAGAGGTGTGTCACCCCCTCTTCCAGTTCAGTCAGTGTGTTGGCAGGCACGTCCCCTGTCCGCCAATGCATGCTGGAGCTGTCTATGACAAGCTCCAAAATGCAGTGGCATACAGTTGAAAGGGGAGCTACGCTCCAGTGAGCAGCGATAAGATATCGCCTGCCCGCGCGCAGCTCCCCTAAACACACACACACACACACACACACACACACACACGCGCATACCGCGTGCTTCCCCCACGCACACTCTATAGCCGACGGCGGTGCCCAATCCCCGCTGGCTGTGCCAGCCCAAAGGCTCCAAATGCCATGCTGGGTGCCCACCCCAGTGTGGCAACTCAATGGTATAGCTAAAAGCCCAATCCCCTGTTGCTTCACTGTTTCCACCCCCGAGACAGGGTGCCACACTGGGAGTCCATCCCAGCGTGGCAACAATGTTATAGCCGACGGGGCTGCCCAACTCGTCAGCCCACGCCCCCAGCCGCCCTTCTGCCACGCTGAGTTTCACCCAGGGTGGCAAACGCCCCACGTTGTCTTTTTAAATACCTGTAAAGAAAACAGTCCCACGCAGTCTTCCTGCCCTCCTCACAACCTGCACCCACCCACTGCTCACTCCTGCCTCCCCACAACCCCCACCCCATACTTACCTCCGAGCTCAGCGCGACGATCTTCGTGGACTGGGAACATGTCTGAACTTCTTCAAAGCTGACTGCGAATCAGAATGCCGTAAGCTGTATAATGGATAGATAGGGTTTTTCAACTTTGTTGCATATCTCAGGCATTTTTGGAATTTTTGCACCAAATTTTCAACATGGAGTTTTTGGGACCCTTCTTATGAATGCTGTCACTGTCATGGCATTATTCGGGTCAAGGGTGATTTCGCAGTAACGAAATGACACTGCCAGTGTTCATAAGGTGGGCTTTCAGGAAGCCTATTTTGAAAATTTGGTGGAAAAATTCCAAAAAACGACTGTTCACGAATTTTCAATATTTTCACTCCAGATTTTCAACATTGCCATTTTACCACACCTTCTTATGAGTAGTACAGCTGTCATTTTTCACATCTCACCCAAAATGTGTTTCCGCCCATGTAGTGCACAATGGTGCAGTCGGTGTGCAAAATCAATGTATGGACAATTAAGAAAATCACAGTGACACTGTTCATGAGTGGAGGTCTTAAATGGCTATGTTGAAAATTTGGGGAAAAAATTCCTAAAAATGACTGTTTTACCAGTGTGCGTTTCGCAGTTCCTATGCACGCTCGTAAGTTTGTGAATTTTCAATATTTTCACTCCAGATTTTCAACATTGCCATTTTACCACACCTCCTTATGAGCAGTACAGCTGTCATTTTTCACATCTTGCCCAAAATGTGTTTCCGCCCATGTAGCGCACAATGGCACAGTCGATGTGCGAAATCAATATATGGGACACATTAAGAAAATCACAGTGACACTGTTCATGAGCAGAGGTCTTAAAATGGCTATGTTGAAAATTTGGTGAAAAATTCCTAAAAATGACTGTTTTACTAGCGTGCGTTGCGCCGTTCCTATGCATGCACATAAGTTTGCGAATTTAATAGTTTCACTCCAGATTTTCAGCATTGCCATTTTATTACACTTCCTTATGAACAGTACAGCTGCCATTTTTCATATGCCACCCAAAATGTGTTTTCACATGTAGCGCATAATGGTGCGTGTTGTGCAAAAGCAATGTTTGGGACAGATTAAGAAAATCACAGTTACACTGTTCATGAGCAGAGGTCTTAAAATGGCTATGTTGAAAATTTGGTGACAAAAGTCCATAAAATGACTGTGTTATGAGTGAGCATTGTGCAGTTTCCACCCACCCTCGTAAGTTCATGACTTTGTAATATTTTAAGTCCAGATTTTCACCAGTGGCATTTTTCCACACTTCCTTATGAACAGTACAGCTGTCATTTTTCACAACATGGCCGAAGTATGTTTTCACACTTTCAGCGCAGAGATGCATGTTCGCTGTGGGAAATCATTGTTCGGGACAGATAAAGAAAATCACAGTGACACTGTTCATGATCGGAGCACCAAATGCCTGAGTTGACAATCTGCTGTAAAAAATCCCAACCTAATTATATTACGGTGTGCTTGCACAGTTTCTATGTACGCCTGACTTCACCATTTTTAAATATTTTACTGCAGATTTGCAACATTGCCATTTTTTACACCTCCCCATGAACAGTACAGCTGTCATTTTTTACATCCTGTTTGGAATGTTTTTGCACCTGTGGTGCTAAATGCTGTAGTTGCTGTGCATAAGCAGCTTTCAGCTAACAAACTGATATTCCCCCTGTTCATGAGGTGGGGTCACAAAAAAACCATGTTGAACATTTGGAGTGAAAATACCAACGAATGCCTGAGGTATTAGAGTTTCCAACCATAACGCCCAACCCTGTAGAGAATGACAGGCATCAGGGGTGTGACTTGGGATTCTTGCCTGTAATGCTCATATCATTCCACACCCTGCAGCCAGTGAGAGGCATCGAGGTATGTCTTGGACTCTTCAGCCCCAAAGTTCACCCCATTCTCCTATATCGCACCCATCTCACCGTATTTCCTAATGGAATGGGGTGCGCATAAGGGCCAAAGACCCCAAGAAACACCGTGACACTTGTCAGTATCTGCAGGGTGGGGTGTGGTGAAATGGCGTGGCGGTTATGCCTGATGACCCAAATGCACACCCCAATGCCTGTCACTCTCTGCAGGGTGGTGGTGGGGTTGGCTTCAGTTCAATACTTCACTGCCATTCCTATTACGCAGCTCTGTAACTTCTACACTACCACTGCCAATGCCAGCAAGCAAACATTCGGCATTGACAAATGCTTGTTTAAACGTGATATAGTAAGGTTCCCTGAACATACCTCTCAAGTGTCCCTCATTATGAGGTATATATCCCTCATTTTGTTCCTTAAAATTGCTCTGCCCCTCATCCATCCCTCATGGAAAAGGTGCTACCCACACAGCGAAAGTGCTGTAAATTCAGACTTTGAAGCAGAAACACTTAATATTCTAAAATAGTAAATCCAAAATAAACAATGTACAAGCAAACACTATGGTTTTCACAGTGTTCTGAGCTTGTATCTCCATGTTTGAGGATGGGTCACTCATTCTGAGAGTCTGTGTCCCTCATTGTCCCTCATTTTGAGTGTCCAAAAACATCCATGTCCCTCATTTCAGTGACAAAAGGTTGAGAGACATGTCCCCAAATGCCTGTTTCATATAGTATGCCATTGCCAGCCATGCTTCAGATGTTGCAAATGGAATTTGTTTTGTAAAAAAAATCTGTCAGTCATTTTTTTATGTTTTATCAGTGTTTTTTCCTTCAATTTTCTGTGTGCAGCCACAACCCCAGAATAATGCCATACCAGGGATTTGTCAATGTTTTACATACAGTAACAAGGAATTCTGGGTAATTTATAACATTGACTTAAATATGCCTTACTCAGAAGTACAGTCCCATATGTAGATAGTGGTGAGCACTTATAAGTAAATATACAGTACATAGTATGGCATTTTGGGTAAAATAAGAACCTGTTTTCCAATTTCCTTACTGTGAGATGCTGTCTCATATTTCTGTAGTGGTGTCAAAAATGTAAGCTTTTGTATGTTTATTTTCACAACAATGCTTTGTGCATAACGTATCTACTAGCTATAGGACTTCCATACTGAGAAATGTGGTCTACTATTTCTGCAGTGAGCACAGATATATAATAGCCTGTATACTAATTTACTTAGTGAGGCATTGTGGGTGTAGCACATAGCTGATTTGTCTATCTAAAACTAAAAAGTGACACTGTCTCTTTAATAACTTTGTTTCCCTGGAATGATGTCACAGTTGGGTGTTGTAGCTCTGAGGAAAATAAAAGGTCAGGTTATGCAAATGAAGCAGAGCACCAAAATAAAAGTATTTTCTTTATGGAAAACAGCACTATTTGGCAGTTTGAATGGTAAAAGACTGATTCACAACATTCGCAACACGTTACTATTCCCATTTGTTTTGGCAAACGTTGGTAAATCTCTTTAACTGACTATGAAATGAAGGAACAATACCTAATCTAAACTCACAACAAAGCAAATACTTATACCAATTGCTCTAAATGACAACATTTGGATTTAAACTGTCATAGCTGCTAATTAGTATATACTTTCAAATGCAGCCATGACATGTTCGCTCAGGATTAGAATGATAATAAAGCCACAGTGCATGACAGGGCATGTGTTTTGCTGAGATAGCATCCTGCCTCAGGTGGTTGGGCATGAGGCCATAGATCAAGTGCATACTGAGCCCAAGAAATGACATTATCCCAGAACAACACCCTGCAGCACATTATTGTGATTATAAAATGACTTACTGTAGAAAATATTACCTAGACACAGTTTTTTTAGTTATTTAAATGACTGTAATGACAAAAAAGCAAGATACTATATTCTTACACTGAGATAAAACAATGCCTATCAGTCATAACATTTCTACTGCAAAGTGTTTTTTGTAGTAGGAACATTTTAAACTGACAGATAGCTGAAAATTTAATAAATAAATAGAATAAATAGAAATGTCTAGCCATTTGTAATTAGAGATGCTGCGAAATTAAATTCCGCTGGCGAAGTGAACGCAAAGTGGCCACTTCGCGTTGTCACTCCACTATGCAGAGTGGCCAATAGGAAAGGCTCACTTCACCTTGTAATTATTACTTTACATTGTCATTCCACCTTATCGTGAAATAAGGCAGAGTGGCAACAATATTGGTAGCCCTCCAGTGCCCCCCACACACACACACAGTCACCAGAATGAATGTGCATCCCGAAAATGCTACGGTTGTGTGTCCAGAAAACTCCTCAGTGCTGACAAAGTGGAACAAGAGCACAACAAGAAATACAAATTCTCCCAGAACTAATGGCACACTCAGTCATGCGTGCAGTAGTCACTCACAGTCACCAGAATAAATTTGCATCTCCAAAATGATACTGTCTTGTTTCCAGAAAATTCCCCAGTGCTGGCAAAGTGAAATGAGGGGGTAACAAAACATGCAAAGTCTCCCAGAATTAATGGCACACTCAGTCATGCACCCAGTGGTCACACACAGTCACCAGAATTAATTTGCATCCCCAAAATGCTACTGTCTTGTGTCCAGAAAATTCCCCAGTGCTGGTGAAGTGAAATGAGAGGGTAACAAAAAATGCAAAGTCTCCCAGAATTAATGGTGCACTCCGTTATGCAAGCCATGGCCACACGCACAGTCACCAGAAGTAATTTACATCCCCAAAATGATACTGTCTTGTGTCCAGAAAATTCCCCAGTGCTGGTGAAGTGAAATGAAAGGGTAACAAAAAATGCAAAATCTCCCAGAATTGATGGTGTACTGCAAATGCACAGACAGATTAAGATTGCGTTTCGCACTCAAGAGATGCAGAGTCAGACGCAAAGGCAAAACAATACCTAACCAGTGCTCATAAGTCACAAAACCAAATCTGGAAAAGAATACCTTTTGCCAGTTGGGGGGGAGGGTAGTGCATGGCAGTAACAGTCCACTACCAGTAAAGATACCACAAAGCAGTATAAAAAAATTCATGCAATTGCAGTGAATAGCAGGTTCACACTGCTGCAGTTACTCTGGCACAATAAAAGTTGCCTGATTTACTGGTACGCATCACACACACACTCACACACATGCTACAAGTATTGCATAGCAAATTGAAAACCTTTAGCAATATAACCAAATGTTTTAAACAAACTGAAATTGTACACTGCTGCACCACTACAATCAGCAAAAAAATGTCAAGAATTACTGAAAATATTACTGTGTGTACATTAACACACTTATACAAGGAAAAATATAACCAAAACAGAAAGACTGCATTTTTTCTCCCAGTTAATCTACCTACATCACAGATACGCCCCTCCCCAAAGCACACTTCACAGTACACAGACTGACTGTTCTAAATTAACATTCAAAATCCACACACAAACAGTAAACACTCGATGATATGAGCACAGGAAGGTTTCCTACAATCGATGCACTAAATGTTGAGCAAAAAAATGGCTCAAAAAGACTTTTTTAACAGCTTTTAGAGGATTTGAATCACAGAGCTCTGAGAGGAAACTGTCTTTATCTTCCACTATACACACACTACACAGAACTGAGGCTGTGCAGAACAATCTAGAGCCCATGTGACCTGCAATCCCAAGAAGCACTGCAAATTCACCTTGGAGCTCAATAACAAGGCGAAGTGATGCGAAGTACATTGATTTCAATGTACTTCACTTTAAACTTAGTGGAGAAGTGGTTTGGGGAAGGTAGAATAACATGAAGTCATTGGTTTCAATGGACTTCGCTTTCCCATTATAACGCAAAGTACTTCGCTTCGCGTTGTGGATCGCTTCACGGATTCCATGTTACTCTGTGAATCACTCTGCAGAGTGAATTTTAGCCACTTTACTCACCTCTGTTGGTAACAATGAAAATTTTTTACTGGTTTTGAGTTTCTGGTGTCTCTAATGAGCTATATTCAAACTGTAACAAACCACGAAATTCTCATTGATTGACACTGGTAATTTTATCAATGAGTTTTTTTTGTTTGTTTTTTTATCAGTGACGGATTTTTAGTTCAGTTTTTGAAGATGTGGAAGACACACATTGAGTTTCTCTGGATGATTGTATATTGAAATTGATGCTAGATGGCACTGTGGTAGTTGAAGACTAAGGTATTGGTTGCTCAGTAATTCTCTCATTGGCTTGCTGTGTAAATTGCTGAAGATTTTTAGGTTGCAGGACAGAGATCATGGTTGTAGCAGTGCTTATCAGGATTTGGGACAAAGAAGGGTGCTCTGAAGCTGCCTTGTAGTGCTGCCGTGCTCTCCAGAAACAATTGTGCACAACATGGGGGGTAGGTGGGATGGGCAGCAGCAGAGTAGGGATACTAGCTGCAAAATTGAGCAGACTTGATAGACCAAATGTTCTTTTTCTGCTGGCAGTTTCAGTATGTTTATATGTTCATACTTGATCTTCACTGATTCTGGTCAGTGAGTGATGGGCCCAATAGCGGTGAAGAGATGCTTTGCCTGGGTGATCAGTAACTACTTCCCAGGCCCAAACTTGTACATGTGGCCCATCTGGAAAGTTAATTCTGGTATGGGTCCTAGGTTGATACACTTCTAAAAGCACTCCACTTTAATTTTATGCAGTAGCTCTGTGTTTACATTTTGTTTTACTTGTAGCTATCACTGTGTCTTCCCATTTGAGCCCTGTGCACAGAGTTTATGCTTCTTGCTGGGAGCTGGGACTGTGTTTATTTTCTCTTGACCTAGGTTAAAGGAAAATTAAAGTCAAAATGTATAAAAAAATATGTTGTGCAGAATGTTTTGATTTATAGGTACAGTCCTAGTAAGTCCTTCCCTTTGTTTGCTGAAAATAGTTTTCCCTTAATTGCTTGCTGATTTTGTGGCCCTTGGGGATCGCCATGTTAGCATTTTTATGGCTCTTCTTGTTCCTACAGTACTGTATCTCCTGTCTCATGTGACAGTGAAGCATCCAGGACCATTAATTAAATAAGAGCTTTTTTTTCCCTGTCAGACTTACAGTAGAAGAGCTATGATTTTAAGTAACTGTCTTTGTCCTGGAAGCTCTAATGAAGGCTACGTTTATAGATGACAAACACCTGAGGGATAATTAGATGGGCTACTCTGTAAGGAAACATAGAGTCTTCACTAATTACAGCATTTGTGCACTTGGGTGATTTGTGCGCTTTTAAAATGGTTGTGTGTAGTTTGATTGTCCCATATGGTGTGTGAGACAGCGTCAGTGGGCAAAAAGCCTTATTCTGCCTATTTCAATGAGTAATACAGAGTGATTAAATGGAAAGCTTTAAAAATGAAAGACTTAGTTCTGCTGGCTAGACCTAGACACATACCTAGAAAACAGAAAAGTTTGGATTTGACAGAGTTCTTTGGTTGAAGCCAGAGTCTCAGGCTCCTTTCAGTAGGCTGATGCAACAGCAGTTATTACTCTCTAAATCAATGGTGCTTGATGCATCACTGTCACATGGGACAAGATGCATTGCAGGAATAAGAAGTGCCATAAAATATGGGAACATGGAGATCCTCAGGAACCATAAAACCAGCAAGCAAATTTAGAAACATTTCTTTCAGCAAACAAACAGAACAACTTACTAGTATACCTACCAATCAAAACACTTCATAACATTTTTTTTTTGTAAATTTTGTCTTTAATGCCCCTTTAGGTGACTGGCTCAGGGTGACACAGTGTGTAAGTGGTGAATTGTGGGATTGTAACCCAGATCTTCTGGATCTCCAGATTCACAGCTCATTGTTCTAACTTCTGGGCTATGCTGCCTCCCAAAGCATTTGAAACACACATTGTAATGAGAAATAATCTGAGACAATGGAGCTACAGACATGGGGAGCAGAAAGATGAAAAGCCAACATAGGGAGAGGGAGAAGAAAGTTGGGGGACATAATTGAAAGAAATGACAAGTAAAATAGAAAATAAAAAATCTAAATGGGAAGTGTAACCCATGCCCATGAGCTGTGGTGAAGCCTGTACACGTTAGGGTTGGTGTCTGGTACTGTGGAGCCTTAGGCAGATGGCCCTGGGTCCTGAGACAGTCTTTGAGACTGACTTGGTATAGTGCCTCCATGTGGTGGGGGTCCTTCTGACACACACTGACAAGATGCTGATATGAGATTGCCTTGGTGTCATGCTCCACCTAGTGGGGTCCTTCCGACACAAAGTGACAGAATGCTGAAATGGTCATTCAGATTAACTTGGTGTAATGCTCTACCTAGTAGGGTCCTCCTGATACACATTAACAGGGTGCTTAGATGGTATTTGAGATTCACTTGGTGTGCTGCCTCCACCAAGTGGGGTCCTTCTGACATGAGATGGCCCTGGAGTGAGGCCTCCACTTAGTGGGGTCCTTCTAAGACACTTTGACAAGCTGTTGCCCACCAGCAAATACTAACACAATCCACTCCAGAATATGCACATGCATTGAAAGACCTCACACAATGACAAGATAAGCAAATATAGGCAGGTAAGGACTGATAAAGATATGACCCACCAACGTGTGGCATCACTGGTCTAAACAACATAATTGACTATCATGCTAATCTAAAGGACAGTTATGGGATACTGCTTCTAAGGGACTTAAATCTTGACATGCATGGTAAAAATGCTGGCACCTATATCTCTGTTCTAGGAAAATTGCTGCTCACTCAACACGTTAACTGCCCAACCAGAGTCCCTACTGGTCACTCCCTGCTAGACTGGATTGCTACTAACAGAGTGGACAGAATCCTGGTGGCAGGCACTCTGGCAGACTCCATAAGTGACCGCCTACCAGTCTGTTGTGTATGGAGTGCACACAGGCAGAAGCCTCTGCCGAAAGAAATTTCTGTTTAGAGATTTCTTGAAACTAAATGTGGGGGCACTAATAGTGGATGTACAAAATGTGGACTGATCTCCTTCGTATCACACTATGGATGTTGAGCATGCTGTAGACTATCTCTTAACCACTATTCTGGCTCTTCATGACAAGCATCTGCCCCTTAAGAGGAGTCATGTATGGGGCACTATGATGAAATAGCTTCACAAGGACCTCCTGGTGGTGGTGAAGGAAAGGGACAGAGCCTGGGCCAAAGCTAAGAAATCTTCACTACAGGAAGATTGGGAAGAGTACAGGTGATGGAGAAATGCCTACAAGAGAGACATCCTAGAAGCAAGGGAAGTGTATTATAAGAAGCTGCTACAGAATTCCATGAGTAACTGCCAGGGCTTTTGGTCTCACATAAAGTTCCTCAGGGGTCAGGGAAGTGAGACAGATATCACTGAAATGACACTGAATGGTATCAACTGTAACAACCTGCATACTATAACCAATGCTATGAACTCTAATTTCTCTGACCTCTTGGAATACACCAATCTACTAGGAAATTACCCTGATCCAGTCACTGCCAGTAAGGATAATAGACCAGGCACTTTCAGCCTAAGGATAGTAACTACGGAGGAGGTTCAATGACTCTTAAAATCCATCCCAGCCTGTGGCTCTGCAGGGTCAGATGGAGTACTGCCCACAGTCCTAAAAACAGCTGCCTCTGTCTTTGTCACACCTGTAATGAGAGTCCTCATCCTATCTATCACCACTGGAGTGATACCAGCAGTCTGGAAGATTGTGAGGGTGGTACCTGTGTATAAGAAAGGTGATCCCCTGAGTGTAAATAACTACCGCCCTATAGCCATCCTTGCTGTCCTAAGCAAGATCTTGGAAAAGCTGTTTGCTGTGCAAGTGTCAGACTACCTTCATCACAGCAAGCTACTCACCCCTGCTCAGCATGGATTTAAAAAAATAACATAGCACAAATACAGCACTCTTAAGCTCACCAATGACATAAAACAGGCAATGGACAAGGGCCTCCTTACTGGGGCTATATTTGTTGATCTCCCTAAGGCCTTTGATTTGGTCAGTCATCCATTATTGCTGGACCAGCTAACCTCACTCAGTTTCTCGCGAGATGCCATCTCCTGGTTCACCTTCTATCTCACTGGCCATACTCGGATTGTGGAGCTCAACAAAATCTAATCAGATCTTGCTCCTACCAGCCTCAGTGTCCCTCAAGGATCCATTCTTGGACTGTTATTTTTCTCTCTTTTTATCAATAACCTGCCTAACCCCCCTGGTCTCTTCTCTGTTATCCTTTATGCAGATGATATGGTGCTTTACACTAGCAACAAGGACCCAGCATCCATAAATGCCACACTAAAGACTGACTTCAACTGTCTGAACACCTGGCTGTGGCAAAAAAGCTCCTGCTAAATGCAAAAAAGATTGTGGCCATGATGTTTGGCTCTGTCCTCAAAATCAAGTCCTGTGCCAACCTCTTGTAATTCCTGGCCCTGATGGTCCTACTTTGGAGGTGGTGGACAACTTTAAGTATCTGGGAATCACTCTTGATCCCTCACTTGACTTCAGTCTTCATATAACCAACACCTGCAGAGCTGTCAATGCCTGACTGGGTACAGCATGTACAGTCAGATCATCTCTAACGGCTACTGCAAGTCCAGCCATTGCTCAAGGGGTCCTCAAGCTGAGACTAACCTAAGGCCTTATGGCTTTTCAGAACTCTAATAAAGGGGCTCTGCTGAAATGGGACATTTGTTACAACAATATCTGTCATTTCGCCTTGGCTGTCCCCAAACTTACCTACCGTTGTATACTCTACACTTGTCTAGTGTGGCTTTCCGCCTCATCCACTCATCAATGCACAGTGGGCTGACTCATAAACAACATTATCCAAGCTGGAGCACCTGAATCCCTGGCTGGTATGCTACACCACAGCTCTCAGCCATACTCACTGAGGTCTGCTGGTAGATCATTGCTCCATGTCCCTTGAAAAACAATGAAAATGGGGGAACGTGCTTTTGCTGCAGCTACACAAGGCTCTGGAATGCCCTCCTGGATCACATCAGGAGCTCACAGTCTCACCTGACGTTTACGAAAGAGCTCCACTCATTCTTACAAGCAAATGACAAATGTTCCTGTGCTGTGCCCTGATTCTCCCTTATACTTTTAGGCAATCCATCCATTTAAACCTTAACACTTAGTCACTTGCTTTAGCTATCAGGTTGCCTAATCAACTGCTTCCTACTACAACACTGCTTACCCCAAAAATGTCTTATGGTAATTACATAGTGTCCTACTGACCCTATGCACTGCACTACTCTTTGTAACCTGATGCTATTGTAGCTTCTTTTGAAGTTATGTTGAGTTATACTGTCCTATTGTACTGCACTGTTATATGTTATCTAACATTGTATTTCTCCTGGGTCGTGCTTGAAAATAGGCAGTTTCTGTCTAGTGCACTTAACTGGTAAACAAACACAAAATAAATAAATAAAGTTCACCCAGGTTGCCCTGGTATATGACCTCAAAACTACTGCCCTTTTGTCCCCCCGTGTCCTCCCTTTGATCAGCTCCTTAAAACCATCCCATCCAGCTTTGAACTGCACTGACCACTGTGTTGGGCAAGCTCTTTTACTTCTCCATTACCCTCTCCATGTAGAAGTACTTCTTGCATCCTTTCTGAGTCTGCCCTGCACCACAAATTGTAAGTTATTCCCTGTTGTCATTGAATTTCTGTTTACTTGTAAAGGTAAAGGACATCAAATTTGCGGTAGCAAAATGGGAATTGGCTTTATTTATTTGTGATTATGGACCATTAAAGGCACATTGATTTGGAACACCTTGATTCCTGTTGCATCCTGTGAGGTGGATTGAATGGACGTGTCTTATTGGCAGGGAGAATGTTGGCCAGGACCTTGAGAAAAAACCCTAATGTTATGGTAAGTGCCATAGGATCTCTAAGTTCCACCTGGATAGCCACCAGTGATGAGCAAGAGAGACCTTGGTTTAACATCCCATCCAAAAGATGGCCCCTCATCAGTGCAGCACACCTAATGCTGCTCTACAGTGTCAGTATTGGTTAGGAGCCCAAGTTCCTGCTGTGGGAATATAACCCATGAGCTTCTGCTCTTTCAGTCTCAGGGGTGAACCACTGACACTGCTATTATGTAAGGGAAGGCAAGAACAGGGCTTGTGGGAAGGAAAAGTATCAAGGCATGCTAATAAGCAACAAGCAATAATGCAAACTTAAATGATAATGCCTCCTCCCTCCAAC
Organism: Neoceratodus forsteri; assembly: GCA_016271365.2. NCBI lineage: Eukaryota > Metazoa > Chordata > Ceratodontiformes > Ceratodontidae > Neoceratodus > Neoceratodus forsteri. The sequence continues at coordinate 805,968,141 of CM057451.1, read as the reverse complement.
CGAACAAACACAAACTTATATACTTATGGATGTTAATTATTGGGATCTGTAGTGCTTTACTTTGTATATAACTCATATTGTTTCATTATTAAGTGTACTGTGTATTTAACTCTTTGGCCATCTGTATCAGTTTCTAGTGTGTGTGGATGTTTGTATGAACATTGACAGCTGTGCTCTTAATGTATTGTTGGTTAAAAGAAAAAATCAATAACATTTTTCACGTTGAAAAAGTGTATAGTACTTAACATGGTTTTGTTATGTTTGTGTGCCCAGCAAACATCACAGAATCACAGAAATCTGACAGCAGAAAATGACCTCATTGGCACATCGAGTCTGCCCTTTTCCCCCTCCCCTACTCATCTCACTGTTACAGGCCCTCCCCCAATTCACAACCCCATATGTCTGTCCCATGCCCTCTTGAATCCCTCTACCATTTTGGCTCCCACCACCTCTTCTGATATTTTATTCAAGGCCTCTACCACCCTCTCCATGAAGAATCACCCCCTCACAGTGCCTCTTTATCTTCCTCCTTCCAGTTTTAGGCTATGTCCTCCAGTTATAGCCCCCTCCTTCCTTCTGAACAAGCTCCCCTCCTTCACCTTATTGATCTCCTTCACATACTTAAAAGTTTCAATCATGTCCTCCCTCTCCCTTCTAGTCTCCAGTGGGTATAGATCCAATTTTCTCCACCTTTGTTCATTTGGTTTTCCCTGCATACCGTGCGCCATCTTCGTTGCTCTTCTCTGAACCCTCTCCATCCCATCTATGTCCTTGCATAGGTACGGTCTCCAGAACTGGACCCCATACTCTAGGTACAGGCTCACCATGGTCTTGTGAGGCATCAGTATCTCCCTCTTTCTGCTAGTTATGCCCCTCCCAATACATGCCAACATTCCATTTGCCTTCCCCACTGCTTTGTTGTACTGGCTACCCACCTTAAGGTTGCTTAATATTAAGATCCCCAGATCCCTCTCCTGCTCTGTTTCTTTTTAATTTCCTCCCCTCCTAGAGTGTAAGCTGCTCATGGGTTTTTATGCCCTAGGTACATCACAGCACACTTTTCAGCACTGAATTTTAGTTGCCAAGTTTTCAACCGCCCCTCCAGAATCCTCAGGTCATGCTTCATGGCCTCAACCCCCTCTGGGGTGTCCACCATATTGCATATTTTTGTATCATCCATGACTAGACTCACCCTTCCCTCCAGACCTTAAAAAGGAGGGGCCCAAGTATTGACTTCGAGGCACCCCACTTGTTACCACCTCACTTTGGAATGTATCCCATTTACCACCACTCTCTGACTTCTGCCTGCCAACCAATTTTCCACCCACCTAGTTATTTTCTGTCTCACCGCTAAGATTTCCAGCTTATTTACTAGCCTTCTGTGAGGGATGGTGTCAAAGGCCATACTGAAGTCCAGATAGGCTATGTCCACCACCTCTCCCTGGTCAACCACCTGCATCACCCAATTGAAGAATTTTATCAGGTTCATCTGGCATGACCTCCTATTCATGAAGCTGTGCTGTCTTTTGTCCTGCAGTCCACTGTCTACCAGATAGTCTACTACTCTTTCTTTTATTAGTGCCTCCATCACCTTGCCCACCACTGAGGTGAGGCTGACAGGGTGATAATTTTCTGCTGCCTCCTTTCTGCCCTCCTTGTGCAGTGGCACCATATCTGCCCTCCTCCAGTCCCTTGGCACACACCCTGTATCCAGGGTCATGTTAAACAGTCTCATCAGTGGGGCTGCCAGCTCTTCCCTCAGTTCCCAGAGTACCCTCGGGTACAAGTCATCAGGCCCCATTGCCTTGTCCACATTTAACTTGCCCAATTCTTCCCTTACCTTTTCTATGTTTAACATGCTAGGATCCACCTTTTTGCCTTCCCTACCCCTCCCACACAGCTGTGGTCACCTACCCCCCCCAAAGACTGAGCAGAAGTAGCTATTCAACACCTCTGCTTTCTCAAAGTCCCTTCCAGCTGTATTCCTCCCCCACAACCTACTTGTCCCTGCCTCACCTTTCTTCCTTCCCCCGCATTCCTAAAAAAAGTTTTATCTCTCCTTTTGGCCTTCTTAGATATTTTCTCCTCAATGTCTGCTTTAGCACTCCTTATCTTCTGCTCTACGACCCTCCTCTTCTCCCTATAAACCTCCCCTGTCTTCACCCCTTTTGTGTCATCTTATATTTCCTGAATGTCCTTTTCCTTTTCCTGATCACCTCTGCCACCTCCCTTGTAAACCAGAGTGGTCTCCTCCTTTTTTTGTTCTTCCTCACCTTCTTGATATAACTTTCCATGGCCTTCAATACCCCTCCTTTGATAGTTTCCCACAATTCCTCCATATCTCCCATATTCCCCTTCCCTGCCATTTCTTCAACAAATATCTTCCGCATTCTGTTAAAGTCCGTCTTTCTAAAGTCCATCACCCTTGTTCTAGTCTGATTTGCCTTTATTTTCATTACATTTATTTATATTACATTTTGTTATGAAAACAGTATTTCAAAGATGTGCCACTGTTGAGCCCCTTGCAGCCCAAGCTGCAGTGGGCTCACCAGTGATAGACCAATGCCCAGGCACTCTGGTGGTCATGACACTTCTCGGATCTTGGTGAGCAGAAACTGTGCATAATTGAAAGGAGCCAGCTGCTCCTATCAGGAAGTGGCTAGCTCATCTGAGCTACATAACACCACCCAATGACAAGCCCCCAGTCATCAACACCAGCATGGGGCTTGTCCTGTTCAAGAATGAAGTGGTGCAAATCTCCCCCTTATCCTGAGCACCATGGATATTGATTTAGAGGACTCCACCATCAGGTTCAGAGTCAAGCTCCCCTTTTAAAAAATAGGTAAGCTGGTCCTGCTCCTGAGGACCTGTCTGCCTTGTGGTACATTGAAAGTGATGGCGCTTACAGAAAGTTCATCACTGAGTCATTCTAGCAGGATGTGCTCAATGGGAAGTTGCTCTACCACCACACTGGACCCCACAGCACCACCATTGTAATGGACCAGTTTGTGTTCTGTGTCCAGGATGACAATGATCCCCTAAACCAATCTGGCAAGCATACATTCACCATCAAGATACAGCCCATGGCCAGCCCGGTGGTGCTGAGGTGCTGGGCACCTTACTTCATGCCACTTCAGCATCCTGGGTTCGGGAGCCTACTCGGGTCATCGTGGGTTGGCGGATAGGAGAGGAGAGGATCGAGCATCCAGAAGACTGCTCTCTTCTCCTGGGGAGGGAGGGTATGTGGATCCCCAGTGTGCAGTGACTCCCAGTGGAGACATGGGGCGCTGCAGTCGGGGAACACCAGGGAACTAGTAGAGGCAGCAGCGGACATCCTGCAGGCGGGAGTGTGCCCGTCATGTGCTGGATGCATGCCTCCAGGGGTACAAGGAAAAACCCCTCCAGTTGGCACAATGAAGCCCCCAATGGACTCCTGCTCCTTCTGATCCTGAACAAAGCCCAGCATGTCATAATGGGGGCTTCAGGGTGCTCTCGGTTCGCCCCCATCTCCTCCTGGGGGGCCCCTCCATGTGGGGGCAAATCATGGTCCTCCCTGACCCTGCAACTGTGATTGAGGCCAGGTCAGAAGCAAGTGCTGAGGGTCTACGTACAGGGTGGATAGGAGGTAAGGCCCCATCCCCACCACACAGAAGAGCCAGAAACAATTAAAAAAAACAAAAAGATACAGCTCATGGATGACAACATGGGCACCAGCTTCCAAATGACTGTCAAAAATATCACCTGACCCATTTCAGGAAAATGTTGCTGTGCTATATAGACCGGTACTCAGATGACCAGGATCCGAAGTACACCATCACCAAGCTCCTGACAGACACAGATGAAAACAACCAGACTCCAATGGGCCAGATTGTGCTCACAGAGAAGGTCAATACTGTAATCACAGAGTTTATGCAAACTCAGGTAAATCACCATAAAGTAGCCTATGAGGCCCCAGATCAAGAACTCAGTATAATTCCTAGGGTGGTTCAGTTTACTTTTACAGTAGAATACAAAGCCCGGCAGTCTTCAGATGGTGTATTCACAATTGTGCCTATTCACAAATGCAGTGGGGGTACGCGTGACAGGCACATAACCCCACCCACTGTGCAGCTTCACACCCTCAGGAGATCCGCACGTCAGCCTTATTACCTAACACCAGCCAACATGTGGCTCCCATCCACAGCCCCAGCCCCCCGACATGCAGGTTTGTGGGGGGCAGGTGGGTATGGAGCTGTGGACCCAGGCAGGCAGCCAATCAGCTGCCCTACCCAGCTCCCTCAGTGGATCCCTTGCACTTGTGGGCCACCATGTTGATGGCTGGTGCATAGCATTCATTCAACTCAGTGGGAAGGGTGTCCCCGAGATGTCCACCTCCAGCCTACCCGGAGTGCCCTGACAACTGGTGTGGCATTGATGGGGGGTCCAATGTCCCCAGTTAGCCCCTCCACAAGTTGTGCCCAGGTCGGGTGCATACCATTTGCAGCTGCCTCCAGACGGGCATTGTCATCACCACCATGTGCTGCACTCTGCACTTTAGTGAATGGTGCAAGTGTGGTCACGCCCCTTGTGTCAGCCCTCGGCCCACCCCTGCGCAGAGCTGCATGCTTGGCTGGGGTCTCAGGCACATGGGGGGTGTATAGATGTCCTGTATGCTGTGCAGGGGGCACAGCTGGTGCAGCCAGGTGTGAGCAGGTGCAGGGTGGGCTATGCACCAGGATTATGTGGAGTGTAGCTACTTCTCACCTTTTGTAAATAGGGACCAATATTCTTGCAGCTGGTGGATAACAAGCCACCTCAGATCACTAACTCTGGGTTCACTATATTAGAAAGACACATATTTGTAATCATTAATGCAGAAATGGATGGCACCAACCAACACACCGAGGCAGATCAAATAACTTTCACTTTATTGGAGAGTCCAAAACATGGACATTTGCAGTATTCAGGCACTGACATGCTTAATGGACTGGCAGTATAGCTTAAAGATTAGAGTAACAAGCTGTGAATGAGCTTGGTAAATCCTGCAGACCTGGGTTTGATTCCCACAACATCCACTTGCATACTGTGTGACTCTGAACAAGTCACTTAACTTCCCCAATACTCCTAGGTTGCCCCTGAAAACAGGCACTTGTGCCTAGTGGCCTTATCCAGTTACCAATGACTAAAATAAAAAAAATAAAAAAAAATATTGGTAGAACATTTGTACTGGATGATTTTGCAAATGGGCATGTCTTCTACATGCGTAATGGGACAAGTCTGCCAGTGACTCCTGCAAACTTATCATTGGGGATGGAGAGCATGAAGTCCCCATCACTGTTAGAATTAACGCTGCCCAGTGACAAGCCCCTGACCATCAGTGCTAACACTGGGCTCATCCTGTTCAAGACTGAAGTGGTGCTTAATCTCCCATTTATCCTGAGTGCCATGTGTATTGAGTCAGAGGACTCCACCATCAGGTTCACAGTCAAGCCTCCCCTTTTCCTAAATAGGTGAGCTGGTCCTGCACTAGCTCAGGAAACCCTGGGGACTGTCTGCCTGGTGGTACCTTGAAAGCAATGACATTTATGAAAAGATCACCACTGAGTGGTTCCAGCTAAATGTGCTCAATGGGAAGTTGTTCTACCACCACACTGAATCCCAAAGCACCACTGTTGTATTAGAACACTGGTCTGGGCAATGACAGTGTAAAAACTTACACAGGGTTAGTAACTATTTGTTTTCTTTCCCATATTACATGTGAACACAGCCCTTGTTCAATCAAAGAGAAGTAATGCTTCTTAGCTACAGTTTTTCTCATTACCAGTTATCACATGGTTTATATTTGTGTGTTTTGGTTAGGTATTGTTGGCAGCAACATAAGGCCAATAAAACCTTTTTTTAAAGACTGCAGGTAGACGTAAGCCTTACTTAAGCAAAATGGCATGAGAGGGTGTGCGTCATTATGGGATTTAGTCATGCTTGGTGCCTTAAACCACAGAAGAAGTGACCTAATCCCATAATTACACATACTCTGGAATGCCATATTGCTATTATAAAGTGAGTCCCATTTAACATTTATATAGAAAAAGGTGTTTTTTTTCACATTTTTCCTTTTTCATTACTGTAGATGTCATTCCACCCACCAATAGACAAAACTCACCTCTTCCTGACACTTGTTCTTAATAATTTACCTGAAGATTAGATATTACCAACCTTTGACACAGCAGTAAAATTAAAACTAGGAACAGAAGATGCCTACTTTACATTGCACCAACATTCAGACTTCTAAGTTACTTTGTTTAAAAGGTACAAGCCTTTTTGTAACTCTGATTTCTTGCTGATGATGTCATATGATGTTGGTGAGGGCAATCGCAGCTTAGTCCATACTGCCAACAACACTCTATGACCACTGGCACATACAGGTTTCCTACCAATTACAAAATGTGCACCTTCTCCCATCCTAAACCTTTTCCCTGTGTCCACTGCCTCTCCAGCAATATTTACCATGTTCTCGTTGAAAGTTTGCATCCCTGCTGAAATCTGTGCCTTGCAGTTCTGCCACATTCTACATGCCACGCCCCTTCATTTCTTAAATCCTTCCCATATACCCACATCTCTCTCAGAATTTGTGCCATATAGTTACCAAAATGTGTGCCACGTTACCCTATTGACTTGTGTACCCTAGACCCCTCCTAAATGTTGTGCCCAACAACTTCTCCCCAAAATTGCACCCTGCACCCCTTCCAAGATGTGTTTCCACATCCCTCCACAATTTTGCACACTGTATCCTTGCTGAATTTTCCATACAGCACTCTACACAGCTTTTTAAATTTGTGACCAATACCCTTCCTGAAATTTGCTCCCCATACCATTCTTAAAATTTGTAGCATTACAATCCCCTTAAAAATTGGACTAACAAGTCTTCTAAAATTAGTACCACTTGCCCCTACCAATATTTTGTGAGGAATGAGGGCAACAATTCTGAGAGGGGCACAAATTTTGAGTGTGGTAAAGGCACAAATTTTAGGATGGCTATGTTATGCAAATTTCTGGGGGGGAACAGGATGCAAATAGACAGTGTCAGTGGCTCAGTAGGTAGCACACTTGCCTCTGAGGCCAGGAGATCAGAGGGCTGTGGGTTCAGATCCCACATCTGGCACTTGGGTTAATATCCCAGTACTGACACTGTAGTGCAGCATGAGAGGGGTGCTGCACTTCTGAGGTGCCGCCTTTCGGATGAGACGTTAAACCGAGGTCCCATCTACCTGGATTGGTGGTAGTTCAGGTGGATGTTAAAGATCCCATGGCACTTATCGAAGAGTAGGGGAATTTCCCCAGTGTCCTGGACAAATTTCCCTCATTCACTAAAAATACCACCAACAGCTTAATCTGGTTCAAGGTCAGTTGGCATTCATCTGTATCCCCTTCCCCAAGGTCATGCCTGAAAATAGGCAGGATTTGTCTAGTGCACTTACCCGGTCAACAAAAAAATAAATAAATAGAGTGATGATGCAGAATGCAAGTTTTTGGAGGGCAGTGTGTAAACATTTCAGAAGGGGTGGGGTGAACATTTGTGGATGTGTACAGGGCTCAGAATTAGAGTGGGATATGGGGTACACAACGTGAGGGACAAGGGTGAAAATTTTAAATGGGGAGCACTTCACAAATTACAAGACTGGATAGATAAATAAGAATACTGTGCACACAGATATTTGGATGTGTGTGGGTGCCATTTTAAAGGAAAGTCCTCTCAACCAAGTTTCTATATAATCATGTAGTTTGTATACATGAACAATGATTCCCTCTCTTGCATCCCCCTAATTTCTTCCTAATTTAAATATAAATGAGGTTGCTTCACTCTATTTTGCCCTGGTATGAAAACCTGCTTGCCTCCATTGCAAAGGTCATGACCCCACACATGCAAGGCATCATGGGAGTTGATTATGCATACCTGCAGGCCAGCAGAAGTTATATTCTCATTCAGTTCAGTTACATGTCTTGTGAAGTCCCTATATTCTCTAAAAGCATTTTTTTAAACAGAGGTACATGTTAATCCACAGAAAACAGCAGGGCACTTACTATTCCTTGAAAACTTTCATGGCCAGTATAAAACAAGAACATAGGGGCTGCAGAGGACAGCAACAACAGTGACTAATACAGTATAACTACTGCAGGCTTTAGCACTAAAACATCATAAAATTCCAGGATGCCTTACATAAGTCAGGTCATGAGCTTTCCAGTGGAGTCAAGCAGGTTTTCACACCAGGAGAGAACAGAGTAAAGTATCCTCATTTTTTTTCTTTTTTTTTTTGCAATTAATATTTTATTAAGGGTTTTGTTTGTCATGTACAAAATGTCTTACATACACCAAGAATGCCATTGTAATTCTCTGTACCTAACCAGAACATAGGATCCTTGGGTTACAAACTAATTCCAACCCCCCCCCAACAAAAAAACAACAAAAAAAACAGAGAAATGTTAACAAATGTAAGGGTCTCATAGAAAACACATTGACAACAAATAAAGACTCACAGTCAAGCATCCTCATTTATATTTAAATTAAGATGAAATTAGTGGGATGCAAGTGAGGGAATTATTGTTCATGTCTAAAAACTACAGAAGTATACGGAATATAGGTGTAGTACCCCGAAGTTCCTTCTCCTCATTCCCTCTCCCTCCCTTCCAGCCTCTCGCTAGCCCCCCCTCCAGTCCCACTGACCCCTCCCTATTCCTTTGTTCAATTTCACACCGTTTGGAGCTGGGAAGGGGGGGTCAGTGGCAGAAGACCCTCCCTGAAGGGCCTGCAAGGGCCAAACTCCTGGCCGAATGCCAGGACCTCCACTGCCCTACAAAAGGGCCGGGGAGTGGTCATCCAGGGCAGTCAGTGGCTAGAAGTGGAGGGTGGAGGATACGAGGAGCAGGACAAGAAAAAAAGTACCTGCAGAGTGTCCGTGGCTCCTCCAGCCTCACTCCCCTCCAACTCTGGTCTGTGGTGGCAGCAGCAGCAGGATCCATCACTGAGTGCAAGGCTCCCAGCACAATCTGTTTTTCCCCCAGAGCCCAAGTGGCATGGGGGAAAGCCAGAGGTGGCTGGACCAAAGTGGTGCCGCACTAAAACAGGTCTGGGCGGACAACGCGCCCCTGACCTGTAGTTCCGCCAAGCAGCACTGCTAGCCAAAAGAGGAGCTGGGTGGGAGTGCTTCTCCCCAGCCAGGTTTCCTGCCTCCCCCAAGCAGCACTGAAGTCCGGGGCAATGGTGGTGAGTGGCTGAGTGCCCAATTGTTAATTGAACTCATGCCACGGGCGCTAGGGGAAGTGGGGAGGGGAAGGAAAGGGGAAAAAAGGGTCAGGGTGACCAAGAAGATATTTAAAGGGCCAGAGCCCTAGAAGAATGGGGGGGGGTTCCCAAGGCCACACAGTGTGTAGGTGGGCCTGTGGGACTGAAGCCCAGATCTCGAGGTCAGCAGCTCGGAGCCTCAAACCACTGTGCTACACTGCCTCCTAGATTAGAGGGAGCAGAGTACCCCCAAAGCAAATAGGGGCACTGTATGGCATGAGCCCCAGGGGAGGCTTGTTAGGGTGCTAGAGCAATGGCCTAGGGGAAGCAGTGCCTAGGTAGACACCTCCCACAGAGCCATACAGAGAGTTGAAAGGGAAAAGCTAGGAAAGGGGATTTAAAGGGCTGAAGGCCCAGAGGAACAGGGGAAGAGAAAAGGCTCTGGGTGTGGCCAGAGCCCAGTGGGGTTATTGTATTTTATTCTATTTGTTGGGAGCAGATCACTCCTGGTGCTAGTGGGGCACCATGTGGTAGAGGCCCCAGGGAGAGATAGGTGGGTTGGCCAGCCCTTTTGTCTTGCCATGGTGTCAGTGATGCCAGGGGCAGGGCCAGAGGCAAAGGCACATAGCCATCCCTTGGCCCAGAGAGGCTAAACATGAAGGAAAAGGGTTCAGAACAGGCAGCCCCATGGGCCCTGCTACCAGGAGGGTTATGACCCTTAGGGAAGGGGGTGAGCTCTGCAAAAATAGCCCAAGCAGGACACCTTCATGGGTGCAGCACCCTTTGGGGAGGAAAAAGGTTTGGTGACCCTAGGTTGCCCATGGCAGGGGTTGTTGGAGCATCACCTAGGCCAAACTGTGCTGTTTCCTGCCTAGCACCTCCTAGAGACTGCATTTTCTGCAAAAACTGTCTGTTTAAAAGAATCTGAACTGTTTTCTGGCTACTGAACTGTTATCGAATTGCCTTTGGAGGAACCTGACATCCAGCTTGATCGTTGTTGTCTGGACTGGCTTCGCCAGAGCCTGATGCTGACCCAGGTAGGTCCCTGACCCATCCACCATCTGCAGCAAAACCACCTCCAGTGATGCCAGCCTGTGTCAAAGACCCACCACAAGTGTTCCAGCATCAGCCTTGTAATGGTAAGTGGTAGAGAGCTGCTAGTGAGGTATCCAGTAATAAGTCAGCTTATGAGCCACACCAGCTCAAGCTTTAGGGATCACAGTTAACGTGCATGCCATTTTATTGTTTTGCCGGCCATCTGTAAGTGTGCATGTGCCCATGTAGCCCCACAGAGGTAGCCTGAAGATCATTCTGTCAGCAGTCATCTTGTTGAGAGGTCATCTGGGGCTGGGGAATTGTTAGTGGTCATTGCTGCTAATCGTCCAGAGAACCATCGGACAACCAAGAGTCTTCAGCATCTCACCTAGAGCCATAGAGGATCACCAAGTTTTGCATTGCCCAGCTAGCAGTGTCCTCATTGTGTTCTGTTCATCTGGGGGATGCCCCAGTATGGCCTGTTTACAAAAGCGCTTGGTGGGATCAATGCCCACCTGCTGATCAGCTGATGCAGAGAAAAGCCCAAGTTTGGCTCGTCAGTTGTTCCGTCATCTTGACCAAGTGCACGCAGGACTTGAACTAAAAGAGATTAACCCCCTGTTCTTGGTTCGACCAATTGTTGGTCCCAATCGCAGTGTTTTGTTTGTTGTTTATGTTTATTATCCTGTACTATTGTAAAACCCAGTTCTCTCATTTTTTTTGTCCCTTGCAAATAAACTGTTTGCATCTTTGTCATGGAGTAAGCTTCCTGCCTCTCCTTCCAGATTTGTCTGGCTTGTCCTAAGATTGTTACAAAACCCTTCGGCCTGCCACGTAGGTTGAGGGGACTTTCCCTTTAAAAGTATTGTGGGTACAAAGTTCTAGAGAAATGCAGAGTTCAGAAATGGGGATGGGTGTGGAGCACATATTTTGTGAAGTTTATGGGGCACAAATTTTAGGGGGGATATGAACTGACAAATTCAGGAGGGTGTCGGATTCAAAATAAGTAGTGGGGGGACAGATTTTGGAAGGGGAACAGGCTGAAAATGTTCATAGAGGCACAGGGCACACGCTTCAGTAGGGGTGAAAGATACTCATATTGTGATTGGTGATCGAAGGTCTGCATGAGCTAGTGGTCATAAAGTGCTGCTGGCTGTAAGGACCAGACTGTGAGTGCCCTCTCTGACATACTAACATACTAGACGCCAGCAGAGTAGGCCTATTTGTCTATCAAGTCTGCTTATGCTTCAGCACCCTGATTGAGTACCGTAGCCCTCTATCTGTCTCCTTCCACTGTTGCTCCAGTCCTGTCTCGCCAGGAAATCCAGCCTCTGCTTCACCCCTTGCCTATACCTGTCCCACCCTCTCTTGAATCCCTCCACCATAGCTGCCTGTACCAGCTCCACAGACAGCGCATTCCATGGTTCCACCACTCTCTCAGTGAAGTACCTCCTCCTCCTTCCCCCCACCAATCCTACCACCCTCAATCTTCCAACTGCGTCCTCTGGTGATTCCACCCTCCTTCAGTCAAAAGATCCTATCTCGGCTTACCTTATTTACTCCCCTGCTATACTTGAAGACCTCAGTCTTGTCCCCCCAGTCCCTCCTCTCCTCCAGCGAGAACAAGTTGCACTCCCCTAATCTTTCCTCATATGTCATATCCCCCAGGTCCTGGATCATTCTGGTTGCTGTCCTCTGCATCCTCTCTAGGAGTTGGATGTCCTTCCTTAGATGTGGCCTCCAGAACTGCACACAGTACTCAAAATGTGGTCTAACCAGGCTGTTGGACAGTGGCAAAATCACCTCCCTGTTCCTTGATGTAATCCCCCTAGCGATGCACCCTAGCATCCTATTTGCCCTGACCGCAGCCCTCCTGCACTGCTCTGAATTATTCATATTAACATCCACCAAGACTCCTAGGTCTCTTTCCCCTGCCATGGCCTGCAACTCATCCCCCCAGGGTGTACACATAGTAGGGGTTTTCCCGCGCTAGGTGTAGCACCTTGCACTTGGAGGAGTTAAATTTCAATTTCCAGGTGCAGGACTACCTATCCAGAGTATCCAGGTCCTTTTGCAGGGCCAATCTCCCCATCTCCCCCTCCACCACAGCCCCCAGCTTAGAGTCATCCACAAAGAGACTCATTTCACACCCGATACCTTCCCTGATATCGGAGATGTAGACATTAAACAGGAGTGGCCCCAGGACTAATCCCTGTGGGACGCCACTTATGACCTCCCTAGGAGACGAGACCTCCCCTCCGACCACTACCTGACATCAGCAGCAGCCTTTCACTGGAACCTGATTTTTTATAATCAGCTACTTCAGGGTTATGATCAATGTATTTTAGAAATCTGAATTTTGGCATGCTTCTCATTGGAAATCTGTGGATCCTAATTTCAAGTTTAGTGTTTTTGGTGATTTCCCCTCTTTAAGAAGAGTGTGATATTAAGTGGCTAGTGAAATTCAATGATGATCATATTTAGAGTGCATTTCTAGCAGGAAAGAGAAAATCACTGGGCCTTGAGTTCAAAGTGTTTTTTGCCACTGATGGCTTAAATCTTTATAGTGCCAACGTCATACACTTTACTAATAGCACTTTCCATTTAATAGCTACAACTTGTATTTCACATGTATTAAATGTGACAGCTGTCTGGAATGAAGAAAATGAATATGATGGACTCATGGTCTTTTTTTTCTTCCATCTAGCATTTCTTCTGTATGTTCCGTTGTTATATTACAGTGTCCCCCCCCAACCACCCACTTCAGGTAGCCCACCCTAACGTACCACAGAGTTCAAACATCTAGAGCTCCTTCCCACCTCACCATCCAGCTGCCAGAAACCAATTTTCCACAGGTATCCTTCATTTGAAAACGAAGGTGCCAGCAGTTGTCTTTCTGTTCTGCCAGACCACTGTGTCTTGTTAGCTGAACATGTGATTCAAATATATGAGAGTAGCCAGGGTGGCTGCCTCACAGGTTTGAATTTTCCATCTGACATCTGGTTACACAGAAACCTGGTAGAAAAGAAAAGCTGTGGCTGGTCCTTTTGATTTAATGAACCAGTAAGGAAGAAGAGTTTCTAGCAATTGAGAGGTTGAGGGATTGGGACGGGATTACATATTTGAACTTTAGTGGGCTAAGGAGAACTTCCTGAGCTGAATGGCTTGGGTGATTTGTAATGTAATTACTTAAGAACATGGTTTTCACAGCTAGTAAGTTATAAAATACAATACAGAGTTTGGGAAGGTTGTTTTTTTAAGTGGGTTGTGGTGTGATAATTAATTCACCAAAAGATTTCTGTGGCAGAATTGGGGTGGGGGGAGAGGAATTCATCACCTGAAGGTCTGAGTACTGGGGTGGGGTGGGGTGGAGATGAGACTGATAGTTTCCAAATCTGAAAATTGTGTAACAGGGTGTAAAAATACTAATGTGAGTGGTGAAGCTTGCTGGTCTTTCAGTTGTGATTGTCCGGTAGCCCTCCCTCTTCTCCCTTTTCCAAATAACGACACACCCACATTTCTTGGAAGAAATGGCCACAGCCAAGTGTTTATTAATATATCACCATCTAGAGCAGTGTGCGCTGCTGGGAGGAAGCTCCATACCCCAGAGAAAACTAGGTTTGCTGGCCAAGGCACCTAGCTTCACCTGAGCTCTTTTCTTCTAGGTTGCTAGAAAAGACAGAACAAATAACCTTACCAGAGCAAGGATAATGATAAGGATTAAGGCTTCTTTTGGCTAGGCATATTTACTGTATGTTGTTATTTTTATTTTGTACTCACAGGGATTGTTACTGCTTGTTGCTAACATTTTATTGCTTTATTTTCTCTGATTCAAATTGTTGTTGCTGGGTATACCTTCTGCTGCATTATCACAGGGTGTACCTACAGGCGTGTGCTTACAGATTACTGCTGTAGTCTTCTGATTCAACTTGTCTTTTGCAAGGTATATCTTCTGTTACTGCTTTATTTTTCTCTGTAGCAAAGTGTTTTTTACAGGGCATATCTTCTGTGAAATTATTACAGGTGGTGCTTTACAGTTTTATCTATCACTAGGATAAGCTTTCAGGGCTACTGCATTTGTTGCTGGCTGATTGTTTCTGCTTTTACTTCCTTGTTTCTTTCGTCTGTGGTTCTTCTTTTTCGGCAGGGGATGGGCACAGCCACCCACCCCCATCCCCACTACACTCTTTTTATAGGGTAGCACAGTCGTGACATTTCCTGTAGCAAAGCAGGAAGGGGCGGATCAGAGGGGTATCCACACAGTGACTTCATTTACAGGGGCACTAGTACTTTAACTTGTTATAACAAGTTATACAAAAACAAACAAACAAAACACAAAATCAAACTTTTTCTTTAATTTTCTTCCTTCTTATTACTCTGACCAGGTTATAAACCTAGCAACTTATCTGGAATGGATATCATTAACTGTAGGTACTGCGGAACACTTTTCAGAAGGGCAGTTTTACAAGATTTAGGACTCTGTCCTACATGCTGGGCCATTGGAGATCTAAGGGCTCAGCTCCAGGCAGCATGGACAGAGATTGCGCACCTCAAATTGCATATTCAAGAGGAAATGTATTATAAGAACCACCCACCATTTCCCCAACATCCAACAGAAGCACCTCGACCGCAGAGGGTAGTTGGTCCAGGAGGCTGGCAGGTGGTTAGAAGGGGCAAATCGGGTGCCCTATCAGTCGGTGGTCTCCAACATATCACATCCACAAACCATATAAAAATTACAAAGAGGTATCTGCCTCTATCTCTGAAATCAAACAAAGGGGAAAAGGACACTGCAGAGCAGGACACTGCAGCACAGGAGCTAGCACAACAAAACTCACCCAAAACAGAAACCAAAACAAAAAAATCAAAAAGGAAATCAAAAAAACTTTTGATCATAGGAGACTCCATTATTTGGGGAGTTGATATGTATCTCCAGCCAGGGGTAATAGTCAGATGTCTTCCAGGTACATCAGCGTGGAGAGACACTGACCGCATTGCTAAAATTGTTCAGGAAGCAGGAGTAAACATGGATGTCCTGGTACACATAGGGACTAACATTCTCGCCAGCCAGTCAGTTGTGGAGACCAAGGAACATCTGACCAAGCTGGGTGACAAACTATCATCCATTTCATCCGGCATCTCCTTCTCTGAGATCCTGTCAGTCTGAGAGAGGGGCAAATGGATGGAAGGTCAGAGAAGGGGAGATAAGGGCTAAACATGTGGCTCAAGGGTTGGTGCCAGAAAAAGCACAAATTTGTAGGAACTGGCAACAGTTTTGGGAGCGAAAGTTCTTAAATTTGATGGACTGCATCTGACTAAGGAGGAGCAGTGCATTGGGGCAGAAGTTATCGCCTTTGCAGAATATTTAAACTAGCAAATGGGAGAGGGGTGCAGCACTCTCATACGTTGAATGGGAAGAACACCCTCCCCTCAGCTAGTGGTCAAACAGGAGTTCAGCATGTTTGTAGTTCATTTGCATCATCAGGTAAAAAAAAAGGTCCTGCCCCCATACTGGCGCACAGGGGGAAATGCTGGACCTCGCCCAACAACTAACACACCGAAATCTGACCAATGGAAAATCATGTACTATTAATGCTTGCAGTCTGGGAAACAAAATCCCAGACCTGCAGGCAATAATGATAGAGGCTAAACTGGACATAGTAGCCATTAGCAAGACATGGCTTACCAGTAACCACACTTGGGAGACTTCAGTACCTGGCTATGTACTGTTCAGAAGAGAACGGGGTGCAAAAAGGGGAGGGAAGGGTGGAGTGGCCCTTTATGTCAATGAAAATATCAAAGCTACAGAAATTCAGAATGCACATAAGTAGCCCGAAGAACTGTGGGTCACCCTGGAAACAGGAAATGGGACAGCTATAAGAACTGAGGTTGTGTACAGGCTTCCAGACCAGGGGGAGGACGTAGACACGTTACTGTTAGAAGACAGACAAAACTTGACAGCTAAAGGTGAGGTTCTGATAATGGGAGACTTCGACATGCCAGATACAGATTGGTCAATACCAGCAGGGACATCTGCCAGAAATATACACATGGTGGATTCCCTGCAGTGGGAGGGCCTCAAACAACTGGTACAACAACCCACAAGAGAAAGGGCTATCCTAGATCTAGTACTGACTAACAGGGAAAGGATCACAGGTCTCCAGGTAGAAGGTCACCTGGGTGCCAGTGACCATCACATTGTATGGTTCAATTTGTCTACAAGAACAAAATCATCCCATTCCATGGCAAACATATGGAACTTCAGAGGGGCTGACTTTGATAAGATGGACAATAGAGTTAAGCTAGACCTGGCAAAAAGAAATACAGGTGAGGGGGTACAGGCAAAGTGGGAAAACATTAAAGATTCAATACGTGAAGCAACATCCCATTGTGTTAGTGAGAAAAGGAAGTGCAAAAGAAGAAGGAAACCACTTTGGTTCTCAAACACAGTGGCAGAAAAGGTCAGAGCCAAAAGGCTGGCCTTCAGAAAATATAAGGGAACGCAGCAGGATGAAGATAGGGAGGCATACCAAACTTCCCTAAAGGAAATAAGGGAAGGTAGTAAGGCAGAAAAAGGCCCAAAGTGAGGAAACACTAGCATGAATAGTAAAAGAAGGTGACAAGACTTTCTATAGATATATTAGTGAAAGGAGAAAGTCCAGAGGGGGTATTGCTAAGATCAAAGGGGATAAGGGGGAGTGTGATGAGGAGGACCATGTAAAAGCATCTATCCTAAATAGATAATTCTGCTCACTATTTACTGAAAAAGGAAGGGCAGGGCCCACAGCTCAGCATCATGGACACAGGGGAAGGGAGATGTGCACTAGTCCCTTCACAAAAGAAAGGGGCCTACAAGAGCTCGATAAGCTCAGGGTGGACAAGGCAACGGGACCTGTTGGCATACATCCCAGGGTACTAAAGGAACTAAGGGTGGAACCAGAAGAACCATTATCAGAACTGTTTAATGAGTCTCTGAGCACAGGAGAGATCCCAGAAGACTGGAGAAGTGCTCATGTGATCCCGCTCCACAAGAGTGATAACAGGGATGAGGCAGGGAACTACAGACCAATCAGTCTTACCTCAGTACTGGGCAAGATTATGGAGACACTCCTTAAGGAAAGGATAGTGCAACACCTGGAATCCATAGGAGCACAGGATCCAAGACAGCATGGGTTTACAAAAGGAAGGTCCTGTCAAACTAATCTCATAGATTTCTTTGACTGGGTAACCAGAGTGGTGGAACAAGGGGGGAGCTGTTGATGTTGCCTACCTTGACTTCAGCAAAGCTTTCAATACTGTTCCACATAGATGATTGATTAATAAGCTGGGTAGGCTCATGGTGGGTCAGACGTTGGTCAACTGGGCGGCAAACTGGTTGATGGGCAGAAAACAGAGAGTGATGGTAAATGGTATACAGTCAAAAGTGATGCAAGTCACAAGTGGGGTACCTCAGAGATCAGTCCTGGGGCCAGTCCTCTTCAATATCTTCATCAGTGACATTGCAGATGGACTGGAGGGTAAGGTTTGTCTGTTTGCAGAAGACACCAGGATCTGCAACAGAGTAGATGATCCAGATGGGGTGGGTAAAATGAGAAGAGATCTGAATAAACTAGCAAAATGGTTGGAAGAGTGACAACTGGGGTTTAAAGCAAAGAAGTGCAAGATCATGCACATAGGGAAGAGAAACCCTGAAGCCACCTATAGGCTGGGAGGGGAGTTGCTGGCAGTCACAAAGGAAGAAAGATACTTGGGCGTCATCATCACCGATGACCTGAAATCATCCAAGCAGACCACTAAAGCAGTAGGTAAGGCTAGGGGGATGTTGGGGTGTATTAATAGGGGTATCACAAGTTGGAAGAGGGAGGTAATAATCCCTCTTTACAAGACATTGGTTAGGCCCCATCTGGATTACTGCATGCAGTACTGGAGGCCACACCTTCACAAGGACATTAACCAAATTGAGGCTGTCCAGAAAAGGGCAACCAAAATGGTGCAGGGACTGCATCAGAAAACATATGAGGACAGATTAACTGAACTCAAGATGTATATCCTAGAGCAAAGGAAGGAGAGAGGTGACATGATTGAAACATTCAAACACCTTAAGGGCATTAATAAGGTGAAAGAGTCTAACATGTTTCAATATAAGAAAAATAGCAGGACAAGAGGACACAGCACGAGATTAGAGGGAGGCCAATTAAGGGGTAATGTGAGGAAGTTCTTTTTTACAGAAAGGGTCGTGGATGCATGGAATGGCCTACCTCAGGAAGTGGTGGATATGAATACAGTGCAGGGCTTCAAACAGGCATGGGATAGGCACAAGTAAGCAATACGGATGAGTATGACAGAGCAATGGCCAATGGCGCATTCATAAAGTAGAAAAGGAAATGGGCAGACTGGATGGGCCTTGCGGTCCTTATCTGCCATCAACTTCTATGTTTCTATGTCCTCCGGTTAATGTTCTCATGGCTGTCCCCATCTATTGCCAATATCCTTGCAGCATTACATGATGAGGTGGGACCGCAACCCCCACCTTGGTCAACACTAGTGGTCCCCCACCCTCACGCCGACTGGGGACAATGAGGCCTTCATGAGAATTGGCCTCGCCCCCTTTATTTCATTGTACCTATGAACTGTGCTCCTTCCAGGCCACATCACATGGCTGCGACATTTATCATTCATCACTGCTGTACTTATCGGCATGCATCTTCTATCTATTGTCTATCCTCTGTTTCCTATTTTACTTTATCCCTAGTATTACCGTTATCCAGTACTAGCGTTTCACATGTAATAACATATCTTTCATATCGTGTTTTTTTTGTTTATAACATTTTTACTTCATTTAAGTAATTTATTGGTTATTATCATTGCTTCATTCCATATGTTGATACATGTTATTATTATTTATTTTATTATATATATATATATATATACAGTATATAAATATATATGCATACTGTATAGTCATCTATTCATGTTGCAACCATTACCCTATACATCTCTGCCTATGTTATAACCCCTTTGGGGAGGTGAAAACCCAGAAAACCCAGATGTTAAGCAAGAAACCAGGAAAAGTCACTCCCAACCCCTAGTGCGATCACCCACAGTGGGTCAAAGGGGGACTTACCTCCCTGGCCCTCTGCCGTGCTTCAAGGGTGGGAGGGAGGGATCCACCAGACAGAGGAGAAAGAGGGAGTGTTCAGCTGCTGCTGGACATTATATATGCCCTCTGTTTCCTTCCCCGGCCCATGCCTCCCCCCTATGAGCAGCCTGTTGGAGCCTCCCCTTGGGGCGTAGCCAGGCCTTCTGTCCACCGCAGGAGGAGGCACCTCTCACTGACCAGGTCCGAGGAGGGGGAGGGCCCCAGACAAATGGTCAGCTGCTGCCACAGGGTTGCAATTTCTCTGTTGTCCAGTAGTCCTCCCACTTCTCTCCTTCCCAAAAAATGACACACACAAATTCTTGGAGGAAATGGCTGCAGCCATGTGTTTATTAATATATCACCATCTTGAGCAGTGTGCACCACTAGGAGGAAGCACCCATACCCCAGGGAGGTCGCTGCTATCCTTGTAGTATTACTTGATGAGGTAGGATCGTGATCCCCACCTGGGTCAACACTAGTGGTCACCACCCTCACGCTGACTGGGGACAATGAGTCCTTTGGGAGAATTGGCCTTACCCCCCTTTATTTCCCCACTACCTTCAATCTGAGCTCCTTCCAGGCTGCCACAGGCTGGACCCTGTCACACCCCCCAAGCCACTTGCTCCAGATGTTCCTCCAAAACTCTACAGAAGTCCAACAGCAGCCTCTCTAAGTCTACATCCTGCACTTGCCCTGCCTCTCCCATGAAAAGAGGTTGGCGGGAGACATAAATGTTCTTATGTCTCACAATTGCACCCCCCATGGATTCCATGAAAGCTCTCATCTCCTGATTTACTCTAATGCATGCTAAATTCAATGCTTTCTGTTCCCTTGCATGTTTCCAATAACTCCTCTGAATAATGTGCGACCAGATGAGAACTGTATGGGGCCACCAGTCCTGAATGGCACATAAATCTTCCTTCATCACCAGCAGGAGGCTGATTGTCAAATGATGACCTAGATCTTCACCTCCCAAGTGAATCAACAAACTACCCAGGATCCCTGACCGGCGAACTTCCTGTCGCAGCAACGGATGCACCCTGCCCCCCAGCGCATGCCTTCTCTGCCCAACCATACTACATGTGCCTTGTGCCATGGAAAGCTGAGATTGTTCCACACAGGTTGGCTGGCTGCTCACCTCACTGCTTAAGAGATGAAGGAATGTCCACATAACCATATGTTTCTGGGACCATCTGGGGGACTTGCAAGAAAACAAAGGCACATTATTGCAAGTGAGGATGCACATAGCGCAAAAATGCTTGGGACTGCCAATGCCCCAGCCTGAATCTCCCTATCTGACAACCCCTGCCCTTGGGCATTGATTGCCACCCCAATCCAAAAGAAATGGGTGCCAAACCTGTGTGACTCTAATCCCACCTGCTGCAGGGCCATCCTCAAGATATACCTGAATTGAGAGGCCGACATTGGCCTCCCATTCTCATGCCTAAAGAAGGCCTCCCCATGGCCGGATGAACTTGCACATAGGCCCGCACCTTGTTCACCACCAACCACTGTGACCCAGGGGGCGACTTCAGCACATTCCAATGGCGCGGGCCCTGCTGTTCCATCTTAGGCTTTCTCAGCCAGACATACATCCCATCTGCTAGGAACACAACATTGTTTGCTAAAAGCCCCGGCAACCCTCTCGTCTGCATAGGCTGGGTTAACTCTGATACCCTGAAAGCCCCACAGTAGGCCACCATGAACATAGTCTCAAACAGCTGGGCCTCTTAAGAGTTCTAACACACTTGGGGCAAAACTGAACATAGCTGTTCCAAAATAGCAGGGGTAGTGGGGCGCCTGTCATCCACTTTGCCCCTTACTAAACGTTTCCATCCTTTTAACACCTTCCATACCTTAAATGTCCTGGAATTGTCAGCAAAACCCATGATCCTGGCCAACCAAGACAACCCCGCCAGGTGCTGACTCACCATTCCTGGAGACAGTCCACCCCCATTTTGCCCACATTGCATAATCACACAATAGTTCCATGGGGATCGGTCAGACATCCGTCCTCCCACTCTGCTCCTGAAAATGGTGGGACTGTCCGTGGCTGCTGTTCTGCTGTTGGTGCCAGCTGGTGCAGACTCCTGAATCTTTGCCACTGTGAACAAGATAAAGCATCTGTAATTCCATTCTCCACCCAGGGCACATGAACTGCTGTAAACTGAATGTTTAGCAACATACATTTAGATAAAACCCTCATCAAGTCCCCCATAGGCCTTGACAACCCCAGCTGGCAGTTAATGGTGTGCACCCCTCCCATGTTATCAGATCCAAAGCAAATCCTCCTATTCCGCAACCTCAGGCCCCAGAAGCATAATGCCACCACTACCGGCAGTATGATATTTTTCCCCAAGCCAGCCTGTAGCCATGCCTGTGGCCATTGCTCCACACACCATACCCCTTGAAAGTATGCCCCAAATCCAGGCCTGATTACAGAAAATTAACTCAAATGAATCCCAAGGTCCGGATGGAATACAACCCAGAATAGTTAAGGAATTGGCAGATTTCCTGGAAGGTCCGATAGCTTGGATCTTTCAAAGGTCATTGAATTTGGGGTACATTATGAAGGCTTGGAGGCAAGCCATGGTGGTGCCTCTTTATAAAAAGGGTAGTAGACAAGAGGTGTCAAATTACAGGCCGGTTAGTTTGACATCTGTGTTGGGTAAAATTTTTGAGGGTATCCTTAAGGATTATATTATCGAATACCTTCAAACTACCAATATGATGGATTCAGTACAACATGGATTCACTATTGGAAGATCCTGCCAGACCAATTGACTTGAATTCTATGGATGGGTTAGTAAGGTCATGGAGGAGGGGTAGTCTGTGGACATGGTATACTTGGACTTTTCGAAAGCATTTGGTAAGGTGCCTCATGGAGAACTGATAGATGCACTAATCATGCATGGCCTCGATGGGAAAATAACTAGATGGTTAGAAGCATGGCTGGAATCTAGGACACAATCTGTTAGTCAATGGCACAAATTCCACTTGGGCGGATGTGACCAGTGGGGTACCCCAGGGTTTTGTATTGGGGCCATGTCTTTTTAACATATACATTGCATCAATGTGTGTTAAAGATGATGTTTGGTTATCTAAATTTGCTGACGATACCAGGGTAGGGTACATAGTGAATAACCAAGCTGATGCTATCCGACTTCAGGAAGCCTTAAATGAATTAGAAATTTGGGCACTGGAAAACAAATTAACTTATAATATTGATAAATGCTGTGTCGTGCATTTTAGGTGACGGAATAAATACTGGACCTATACACTAGGTGGGCAAATTCTGAGTACAGTGGAGCAACACAGTGATTTGGGTATCATGATCACAAATGACCTAACATTCAAAACACATTGTAATGTGGTTACTAAGAAGTCTAGTTATATTCTGCATTGTATAAACAAACATATAACATGCAAAAATAGAGAGGTGATGCTGCCACTATATACATCTTTAGTTAGACCACATTTGGATTACTGTTCACAGTTTTGGGCACCAGGAGGTAGGACAGAAATAGCAGCATTGGAGAGAGTCCAATGGAGGGCAACCCGTAGCATTTTGGAAGCAAAGGGATATGATCACCAAACAAGGTTAAACATTTTGGACCTGTATCCAATGGAGCACAGGTGATTGAGAGGAGACATGTGCTTGATTTATAAATCATTCATTGACCCAGTATTGTGGGAACTTCTGGGTCTGGAATTAAGAGATTCACCTTATACTACTAGGGCCCATCCTCTCCAATTGACAATAGAATGTCCTAGAACTAATAAAAGGAAATCCTGGCTCACCTGAAGGGTGACTGAAATCTGGAATAGGTTACCCTTGGAGACTGTAGCCAGTACAAATATGAACATCTTCAAGAAAAATCTTTTTAAACATGGGATTATGGGGTATTAATGTAATGGTGAGCAAAAGGACTTTTGTCTACATAAGCTCTGTTTAACCTATGATACCTATGGTGCTGTTTCCTGTCTCCAGGGTAATCCATAGTGACTCATCAACTTCCTCTTTACTCTTTAGTTCTGTTGCTTTAATCCATTCCCTTATATAGAGAGAGCTACTCCTCCTCCTCTTTTACCCACCCTGTCCCTCCTGTAGAGACTGTGTACCCTGGTATGTTGACATCCCAGTCATGGTTCTCTGTGTACCATGTTTCAGTGGACTGCCACAATATCCAGGCATCCCTCTTCCATCAAGGTCACTAGCTCAGGGAGCTTGTTAAACAGACTATAGGCATTGGTACTCCTCACCTTCCATTTTTTTATGGCCTTGCCCCTCTTAGCCCCATCCCTGTCCTTACTGCCTTTTTCTGCATTTACCCCTGTCCTGCTCCCTACTGACTTCTCTACTTTGGTGTTTACCTCTCTAACTACTGTGTTTTGTGGGGGAGGCTGGATTTCCTGCTTCATTTCAGTGCTCTCCCTTGGCTAGTTTAAATGCTTGCCAATGAAGCTATAAACCTATCCCTAGGATCCTGGTTCCCCCCCCCCAGACAGATGCAGACCATCACGCCAGTATAGGCCTGCATCCCTCCAGGTGGCTCCCCAATCCCCAATGAAGCCAAAACCCTGAGCTCCACACCAGTTTTTCAACCATTCATTGAATCTCATGGTGCGGAATACCCTAGC
Organism: Neoceratodus forsteri; assembly: GCA_016271365.2. NCBI lineage: Eukaryota > Metazoa > Chordata > Ceratodontiformes > Ceratodontidae > Neoceratodus > Neoceratodus forsteri. Next base: position 805,944,070 of record CM057451.1, on the reverse strand, counting down.
ATCATCCTTGCCATAGACAGGCAGCACCTCCGAGAAGGTTACTCTACATGCTACTTGTCTAAGGCCCCTCCCAACTCTACAAACTCCTCTTCCACCACTCTGATCCCATTTACTGCCAGGTCATTTGTCCCTAGGTGGACAATGACATCCAGCTCCCTCCTTCGTGCAACTGCTCCCGCGGTCCTGAGGATTTGCTTCCTGTCCCTCCAAGCTGTGGCACCAGGCAGGCACCTTACCTCCCTATCCCCTTCCACCCCCACTTCTATCCCCCTAATGATGAAGTCCCCCACCAGGAGTTGTTTCCTTCCCCTCTGGGATCTCATGCCACCCTCCCTTGGGTCTCCTTTGTGGAGGTTCCCAGCATCCTCCCTAGTCTCCACTGCAGGTGCCTCCATAGACGAACCACTCTTTGCCAGAACAGCTTATGAACTGTGGAGAGGTACAACTGGAGGGATGCACCTCTGTTCCACCATCCCTCTCTACCTGAGCCCACCTTGGTCCAACTGCTCCTCTTTCTTGGCAACCTCTGAGGTAGCGATGGTGGCCCTGGTGGTCCCTGGGTGGGGGAAGATGTTTCATGAATCCTAACCAGGTCAGCCTGGAGATGAGCAACCTCCTCCCTCAGACCAGAAAGGTGCCTACAAACAGGGCAGCATTGCAGCCTCCAGAATGTCTCCCAGAACACTGCTGCCTCACAGCCATTGCACTGCACCACTCCCATCTTGACTTATTTTGTGTCCCCTCACCTGTTACTTTGTATACTTACAGTCTCCTCCCTCTATGTATTTTTACACTTACTTTCCTACTGCCTATGTTCCCTTACAGCTTTCGCCCTACCTGTTCTGGGACAGGAACTTCCTGTAGTCTTCAGTAGTCTCTTTCCTCCATGCTTAAATTCAGACCTCCAGCAGCTGGTGGGGGGGAGTTATTTTTCAAGTTCCTTCAAGGTTGATGAAACTAATGTGTCTGAGTGATCCTTCTCTTCCTACTGCCAAACAGGAAGTTCCTGTTGTCAGTCAAATACAGTGCTATAAAAGTAGAACTGGCTTTGGGTGGGAAGGAGGGCAATTAGTAAAAAAGCTGTAGTTCTAGACTGCTGTTACTTGCTCTGAAAGCAAAGTTCTCCTCTGTCAAAAACAATAGGAAGTTGTAATTGGAGACACCTGCTTTAGTACTCCTAAGCTCCTAAACCACACCCCCAATTAGATACACCCTCTGCTCCTGACTCAGTAAATTAAGCTGATACAGCCCCCTTCCAGAGAGAAACACACAGTGACTTTCTTTTTTTTTTACTTAAATGACACCCCCCTCTTCCAATAAAGTGTCTGTTTGCTTAATCCAAACAGGCACTGACTCCTGCTGAGATAGAAGTGAATTATCAGTGAAAAAGCTGTAGTTCTAGACTGCTGTTTCTTGCTCTGAAAGCAAAGTTCTCCTCTGTCAAAAAAAGCAGCAATAAGCACAAATATGTGTTCTGATCAATAGCCCATTTCCAGAACAGTATGCAGGAAAACAATACTGTAATTTAATGTTCATCACTACCCCTCCACCTGTGCCACCTTGACAGAGAGACAGCAAGTTTGTCATGACCACATCAATATAGACAAGTGAAAGAGAACCCAGATGTACTGTAGCTGCAAGTGTAGCCTAGAAAATTCTCTCCCCTTGTACTGCAGACTCCGCTCTTAAAAGGATCATAGGGGTTGTAGCACTTGGGTTAGTGGGGAATCAGAGTTGGCATCATGAAGCATTTAATGAATTGGCAAGACTGATGGCTGTTGTTTAGATTAAAACCCAAATACTGTAGATGCTGACAAGACAGTTGGGAAAAGACCACCCCCTTACTGTGTAACTACTATATTTAAAAAAAAAACTTTCACTTTTAGTCAAGAGAACCCCGCTCCTCAATCCCCATCATCTCTCCCTCTCTCTCTCTCTTTCTCTCTTTCTGCCTGTCTCTCTCTCTCTCTCTCTCTCTCCTCTCCCTCTTTAATGGAACAAAAACTTGTTGGAATGTGGGAATGATTTTTTTAAATCTTAGTTTTTAATTTTGGTTCATTCTTGCACTGGCAATGGGTTGATATATAGAATATTATAGCCACTATTGCATTCATCCTTTTAAAATGCACAAAGGTATAACATTTGCAAGACTGAACATTGACGTTTTGTTCCTATATTGTCCTGTCTCTGCCGTACCTCAACAGCATCAGGAAGGGCAGAGCTGAACAAATGCATGTACCTAATTAATTAACTAATTTAAATAATTGAAGTCAACTGGAAAACTATGCATTGTTGTGCACACTGTGCCTCGTGCTTGGTAATGGGAAACAGCATAGTCACTGCTTTGCTTCTCAAGCTCCTGTATGACATCAATTGGTACTACTGAGTCTCAGAAACCCAGTAACACTAAATGACTGCAATTAGAACACTAAATTAAGCTGTTCTTCACTTTTATATTTACCAGTTTATGCCACTATGTTTCAACTAAAAAGTGCCCTAAAGGCAGTGACTGTACTGCCTTATGATGAGGAGTAATGCAATATACTGTAACAGGAACACGATGCTACCCATCTGACGTGTACATTAATAAAATCACCACATTATTTCATTTGGTCTGTATAATGACACTACTAACACACAGGAAAGCCTGGTAGGCAAAAGTAAACATTTATGTAGATAGTAAAATATACACCAATGGCTTACTACTGCTGTTTTAAAAATCCATCTCACACTTTGCTTTCTAAAAATACAGTGGCTAAAAAAATAATAATGAATTGAATTGCCTCTTTTCTATGTCCTGTGCTGTGGAACTGTTCCAGCACTGCGGCTTTGTTGGACATGTTATGAATTATGTCTAAATGAAGGAACATTGCTGAAGAATCATATCTGAAAACGTAATAGCACATTCTTGAGAATTCTGTCTAAATGAAGGCACATTGCTGAAGAATCATATCTGAAAATGTTGTAGTACATTCTTGAGTAGCTTTTTAGTTAACAACAGTACTCCCCATACATTTTCTTACAGTATTTACAAGCAGATATGTTTCTTCAGTGATGTTCATTTTCACAGAGTATGTATCACGTCTGACAAGAGGGCAGTGCTGGAATAGTTTTGCAGTGTGGGATGTGGATATGAGGCAATTTAATTTATTATTATTATTACTTACTCACTGTATTTTTTGAGGTTAAAGTGTGAACCATAGAAACATAGAAACATAGAATTTGACGGCAGATAAGGACCGCTTGGCCCACCCAGTCTGCCCATTTCCCTACCTGATGGATAAGCTGCAGATCCTAGTTAACCAGCAGCCTACTTCTTCCTACCCCACCCCTAGAATTGCCTTTATGACTGTCCCATGCATGCTTGAATTCCACCACTGTTTTTGACTCCACAACCTCCTCTGGAAGGCTGTTCCATACATCCACAACCCTCTCTGTGAAAAATACTTCCTTAAATTACCTCTGAGCCGCCCTTCTATCTTCAAATTGTGCCCCTTGTTCTTGCACACCTCTTTTTGAAAGATGCTACCCTCTTGGACTTTGTTGATTCCCTTGAGGTACTTGAAAGTTTCTATCATGTCCCCCCTCTCTCTCCTTTCCTCGAGAGTACATATTAAGCTCCTTAAGTCTCTCTTCATATGTCTTCCGGTGCAGACCCTGCACCATTTTAGTTGCCCTCCTCTGTTAAAAAATATGCGTAGTTTACATTGAGTGCAATGGTCGTGGTGGGAATTGAAATGACATAGAAAGAAAATGTTCTGATGTTCCAGCTCAGTTTGTGTTAGCTAGTCACCACAGTGCTAAATCCCTCACACTCATTCACAGAAGATATGAACACAATTATGAGCTGCTCCTATAGTGAAACTTGACTTACTTCTAGTTAGACAGTCTGGTGTCACTATAGGATGGCATCATTATTTTATTCATACCATTTGTGACACAAGAAGTGCAAGCTGCTCTACCACAAGACCGCAGTCCAGAATGGGATAGATTTTATTTCTATTTGTCCTGTGTGCAAGGGGGTTGTAGGGACTTTGGCTCTAACTGCCAACCACAAAGTAACCCATCCCCCACTGAACACATACAAGAAGCTTCTGTTGTCATGGTGCCTCATAGTCCTTTCTCAAACACACCTACAGCTATTAAAGGCAAAACAACAGGTTTGAAAGGATTAGTCCATCCCTCCCCCAACTCACTTAGTTTCTTGGACCACTGAGTTTGAAAGGCATAACAGGCTACCTTCTGAGGGAGGGTAAAAGGAAAAAAAATACAAGCAGTGAGGCAAATAAAGGTAATAGTGTACATTGTAGCACACTGGCATACTTCTGTTTGAGAATCAAACACTATGCAACAATGTATCTAATATATGTAAGTTTGTATATAACAATGTTTTACATTTCAACAATCAGAACAGTATTACCTTGCCAGACAGTGGTGAAAAAAGTAGCATGAAATAAAAGCAATAGGTTTTTGAAAATGCAGTGCATCACCTCTTTTCATCTGCACTTGTAAAATCTTTGTTTTCCATGACTTTGTGACCCATACCTCTCAACATCCTGCCTCAAATAAGAGACAAGGCTAAAACATCTGGGACAAGTGACCAAAAGCAGGGACATACTAGCGCAATAACACAAATTCAAAATCAATGAGATACACCCAGGAAGCTGGTAGAATAAGGGGGTTAGTGTAAAATGCCTTCTCTAAAGTAGAACAAGTCTGTAACATTAATGCTTTACATTGTTTTGTACTTACAGTCCCAACCGTTTAGTCAGGGAAAACCCATAACAAACCATTTAGAGCTAGTGTGAAACATCGGGTACTGCTGAAGAGTATCTGCACACTGTAGAGGCACTGTGTATATCTACTGGATTTGCTGCCTAGGCCAAAAATAAAGTCATGAAATATGTATGGGTTGTAATGGACTCTTTAAGCTTTCAGCTGAGTTCTTATGAATGTACTGTACAGTATGTATTAGCACAGACAGCATGCTGTCATCCTAGCAGATTTTAAAAATACCTCAGACAGGTAGCAGTTCAATCTGAAGGTCCCAGTGGAATGAATTGATGTTGTGAAGGCACTTATCACTTTAATTAGGTTGGTGTATACATTTAATGTAACAGGGTCCATGGCCACACACTTTGTCTATACAGGTCCTAACAATTAAACAATAATGCCCGATAGGGTGTGTGTCGTGCTGGGATAACATCATGCCCCAGGTGGTTGGGCACGAGGCCGCAGGTTGAGTTATCCCAAACGACACACACCCTGGAGGGCATTATTGCTATTATGCAATGGCTCATTGTTATATATAAAATAAAAAATTAATTTTAAAGAATGTTTTTTAGTGTGGAAAAATATTTTTGTTTCTTAAGAGGACATGCAAAAAAAGAGGTCATCTAGCTGATCATATACATCTACAGGTTCACAGTGAGGCTGAGACTAGACCGGTGATGTTGTACTGGGATAACATCACGGGTCCAGCCCAAGACTAACCAATCAGAGTCCAGGATTTTTTCTTGCCATTGTATAATGGGGGATAACTCACTTCGAACAGCTGTGGGATACCATGTTGTTTTATTGACTTGCAGTAGGCTAATGTTTTGTGTCACAAGGGTGTATTGGATTTTGGATTGTGTAACTTATTGTTTTTTATGACCATGGGTAAAAGATTTATCATGGGAAGAGGGGTGCTTGAACACACACTTTCCACCTTTTCCACACAGTTGTCACATTTCAGCAAACACAACTGTATCAAGGAGTGTTCAGTTTAGTTACCAAATATCCACCACTGGGGCTTTGCCAGACATGTTATGAATTCTGTGTAAATGAAGAAATATTGCCAAAGAATCATATATGTTACTGTAGTTGCACGTTCTTGAGTAGCTTTTTATTTAAAACAGCATTATCCATATATTTTATACGTTTTCTTACAGTTTTTATAAACAGATATGTTTCTTCAGCAGTGTTGTTTGTTTACACTGAGTTTATAACATATCTGACACAAGGGTAGTGCTGGAATAGTTTTACAGAAGGGGATGTGGATACAAGGTGATTTGTATGCACTCCACATAAAGCAATGTGCTGCAGAACACTATTTTGATATGACAACAGCAAGAGTATATTTAGATGGGAAATTAAAATAATTTATTTCTATTTCATTTCAGTGTGATATTCTGGATCCAGGCATAGCAGTTTATATTTATTTATTTATTGCAAGATTTAGTTAATGAACTTGTGACTCAACAATGCAGAAACAGTGCAGTCATTTTTTAAGAGTGAACTTACCGAACTTGCAGGGTTGAGGGCCACTACAGAATACACTGAAATATTTAATTTCACATGCATCGGATATGAATAATACCATAGCCTGTCCTTATTTACTGAAGTATACAGCTGGGTAAAGAACTCACAAATAACAATGTTTCTGTAATATGTACAATATTCAGATGAAAGAAAGCATAACCTACATTAGTGTAATAACCTATTTTTTTAATGCAAGGCTATAGTATATCTCAATCCCAGATCAGCAACTACCATATACAGTAATGCTCGGGTGATGTCACCCCTGCTTCCTTTTTTTATTTGTTCTTTATTAGCTTGGCAAACTGGTCCTTGTTTATTGTACAGTACTTGGGAGGGTGGGCATAAATACCTAAATAAAATAAACGCACTTTACAATTTTTAGTTATATTCAGTGTGTTTTTTCCCCCATAAACAGTGATTGCTGCTATTTAAAGTGTTGAACACCATATGTTGTGGGGGGTGTTCAAATGTGGAAATTGTCTCCAATCTCTGACTGAAGGTACAGTACAGTAAGTCTTAATTCTGGAAAGTGAGAATAATAGTGCAAATCTTTCATTGACAAAGTTGTGAGGCACTGTATAAATATTTCAGTAGTCTTTGCTCGATCCCAGCACATCTAAAATGTGCCTAGTCTGGTAATATCAGTTCACATACATAAGAAGGCGGCTACTGATGAAAGAACTGGAGCCAAACAAACAACGAGGCATAAAATGAAAAACAGAATGGCTGCCCAGTAATCAACAAAAAAGACCTGCAAGCTTAGATCATGTAAAAAAGCTTTTAATTACAAATTTAAAAGCAAGGAAACAGACAGCACTCCAAAAACCACAGACGCACGTTTCACGTCTTAAACGATGCTTTTTCAATGTGATACTGACTCAAAAATACAACACACCTTAAATAGGTACCGAACTCGTTGGCATAGAAACCAAGCACAATTAATACAATTAGACTAAAACACACCTGATTCTAATTAAAAGAGTGAAAAAAGCGAAGGGAATATTTGTCTCTAACTAGATGTAATTCAACAGTTTAAATACATCAGCTAGACATCCTTCTATGCTTAGATCAAACAAATAAATATATATTTAATGAAATAGTTAAATATATCATATCAAATAGATAAAGCATATATGTGAAGAAACAAATCTATAACTTAGTTAATTCAAAATTAAAGTTATAAGACAAGGGGAAATAAAAGATAAAAAAAGGAAAATTATACGAATATTGAATTGATGACATAAAGTGTCTGAAACCTCATTTAAGGTAAGGGATAATGCTAAACATGGCATTTAAACCTTTATCTCTATGTGCTCCCAGCAGGCACTGCCATTTACTTTCTGCTTTTAGGATCCTATTGTTCAAGTCCCCCCCCCCCTGGATGCCAGGTGTAATTTTCTCAAGGCCTTGAAACTTGAAGGAATGTCCAGTGCCCTTTTGTATAATATGCATAGCCAATGCGTTTGTGACATCCTTATTTACAATACTCCTCAAATGTTCTGCTATTCTGTTTTTAAACAGTCTTTGAGTTTTACCAACATAGAAGTCCTGACAAGAGCATTGTGCTAAATATATAACATTAGCGGTAGAACAACTAATAAAATCATGATTATGATATTCCTTCTTAGTAATAGGATGTTTAAAAGCGCTATATAAATGCTGATTCTTCTTCTTCTTCTTCTTCTAAACACAGTACCTGTGTGTACGTGACAACAAAATGTACAATTACCACAATGAAAAGTCCCGCTTGGTAATTTTGTATTGTTCTGGCTGTCAGATGACTTAAAAAGACTACTAGTCACCATATCTGCAATATTCCGTCCTCTTCTGTAAATCATCCTAGGGGGAACTGCAACATGCTTAGCCAATTTTGGTTCCAGTGCAAGAATGTTCCAATGTTTCAAAATAATTTGGGAGATAGCTGGACTTTGAGGTGTATAATCGGAAATTAAATTAATCTTTGTAAAATCATTGTGTTTACTATGATATTTTTAATTTTTGTTATTTTTAAGCAAGGTATCCTGATCCATACTGTTCACAATTTTCTCTGTTTTTAATAAAGCTGTTTTATCATACCTTTTATTTTCAAATTTACCAATAAGTTGTTTTACATCTTATGTATACTGCTTAGGCACAGACGTGTTTCTTTTTAAACGCATCATTTGACCTTTTGGTATGTTTTCTGGAATATGTCTTGGATGGCAGCTATTACATAACAACAGAGAATGTCTGGCCATTGTTTTAGTGAACAATTTGGTATCCAAACCATTTGCTTTATTTTTACAAATACTTAAATCCAAAAATTCAATTTCAGAATCTCCCACCTTTTTGGAAAAAAACAAATTACTATTAGTTGATTCCAAAATGGACACAAATTCATCCAACATATGTAAATTACCTTTCCAAATAAACAATATGTCATCAATAAAATGAACATAAAAAACTAAATTATGAAATAAAAGGATTTTTTTCTGATACTACAAATTCCTTTTCCCACTGCATGAGATAAATATTTGCATAATTGGGGGCAAAAGAAGCTCCCATTGCAGTTCCCTTTAGTTGTAGAAAAAAAGTTTTGTCAAAAACAAAAACATTGTTAGTGAGGACCAATCCAGTTAAAGTAACCAAACATTTAATAAAAGGGTTTGAAAAATTAGTACATTCGCAGAGGAGGTTCAGAAGCCTCGAGACCTCCTTCATGGGGAACATTGGTGTATAACGCAGCAATATCTAATGTTACTAAAACATCCTCTTTTGAATTTCCAATCCTTGAGGCATAAAATAACATCAGTGGTATCTCTAACATGTAAAGGCCATAAGGGGACAAGCTGTTTGATGTGTTGATCAACAAATTTTGACAGGGGTTCTATGACAGAACCTATTGAAGCAACAATAGGTCTGGCTGGAGGATTCCTGAGGTTCTTATGGATCTTAGGAAGTCCATATAACACTGGACAAACTGGAAAAGGAACTGTAAGGTAATCATAAGTTTGCTGAGAAAATATGCCATTCAGAAACATTTCATAAAGAAAAATATCAATGCGTTTTTTATACTCTAAAGTGGGATCTGATAACAATTTCCTATAAAAAAGGGGATTATTTAGCTGATTAAACATTTCAGACTGATACTTAACTTTATCAAGCACCACAATCACACTGCCTTAATCCGCACTTTTAATTTCAATTGCTGCATTGTTTTGTAAAGATTTTATGGCAGCTCTTTCTTGGTTGGTACAATTATTATAGCGAGGTATAAAACTTTCGGATGTAAACTCCAAAATGTCCTTTTCGCATGCCTTATAAAAAAACATTTACTATTGAATTCTTTGGAGGCATATAAATAGATGTTTTTTTAAGTTGCTCAGTGTTAGAGAAATCCCCATCAGTTGTTTCTTCAGTCAATGATTCATCCTGTACGAACATAACCTTTAAGCCCAATTTTCTGACAAATTTATGTAGATACAACATGACCTGAAATTCATCAATCTGTGTAGTGGGTACAAAATTCAGTCCTTTTTGAAGAATAGCAGTTTCAAGTTTCATGAGTTAGTATTGTGAAATATTCACAACCAAAGTATCCTGCATGGTACTTAATCCCACTGAGCTCTCCTCCTGTTCCGACGTCCTTGATTCCTTCCTCGGTTTCAACTACCCCTGTATATATTTTCTTCCCTTGCCCCATGTACCTCTTCTGGTCTTTCTTCGCGAAAATGTACAAAACATGGACTTCTCCTTAAAACTCTTCTGTACCATTGGTAACTCCGGCAAATTCGGATAAATGTTTCCCAGAACTGTCTCTGTTCCTGCCTGTTTTGAGATAGATGGACCCAGCAATATTTTCTCCTGTTGCTGCTGTAAAGGGGAATTCGACTTCTCCACTATTTTCTCTACAGTCTCTGCTTCTAAAATCTGATTCCGCAGAGACATTTCTGCTGGTGTCTGTGTCAAACATTGTAAACCCTGTTGATTGCGATAGTTGTGGGGTGTTTACTCCAATAATGCTGTGTCCTAAAAAAGGTTGTTGTAGTAAAACCTTTTCATTCATAACAATATTGCTATCAGATTCTGAGTCAGATCCACTGGTATATGTGTCACTGTCCACACCTCTCTATATATTTTTAAGGATGGATTCAACTTTCCCAGTTTTCTTTTTGCTCCACTCAAAAATACGACCTTCTGCATAGTTATGTCTATCCCTTTCAAATTTGGTTCTTTAATTTTTCTGATCCTCATATCGTGCCTTTGTATAGTAGATTCCAACTGTTCTCTGTATTTAACATATTGCACATCATGTTAAAATTGTAACACTTGTTGCTCTTTATCTAAAATGAGAGCTCTCACCTCTCTTTTTGTTCATCCCATCATCCAAAATTAATTGTATCAGACCAGCACTGTAATTAAGGCAATGTATTTGCCATTTTGTAAGAAAAGGTATCCGATTTTGACCAAATGTGGGTTGCATGTTAATCTCAATCCCCTTGGGGCTCTATGTACTGTTAAATAGGCCGACATAGTGACTTTTTGCCAATACAGATGTTCAGCTTTGAGTACCACTTTTTCCAATTGAAAAAGCTTGCTTAATCATAAGTGGTATTTCCTGTATGGCCATATTATTCGGTCTATTCTGAGCCTCCATAATGAAATTGGTCTTGACAAGCAAAGGATTAACATCTCCCTTTTCATAAAATAGGGACTCCATAAAACTATCCTTTTGTTCAGTGCTATCCGATGAAAGGGGGACAAAAGTGTGAGTGGTTATATTTAAAAGATTGACATCCGTATACTAATGGAATAAAATTGGAGTGCTGCTGGTAGTTTCCAGTGGATCCAAATTGATATCCACACCACCACATGCCATAGTTATCGTGGGGAAGAGTAGTCGATAACGTCATGCCTGCCATTAATACAACTTATACACAAGAAGGTGGCTACTGATGAAAGAACTGGAGCGAAACAAACAACGAGGCATAAAATGAAAAACAGAACGGCTGCTCAGTAATCGACAAAAAAGACCTGCAAGCTTAGGTCATGTAAAAAAGCTTTTAATTACAACATTTAAAAGCAAGGACACAGACCGCACTCCAAAACCACAAACGCACGTTTCACGTCTTAAATGATGCTTTTTCAATGTGATTCTGACTCAAAATACAACACACCTTAAATAGGTACTGAACTTGTTGGCATAGAAACCAAGCACAAATAATACAATTAGACTAAAACACACTTGATTCTAATTTAAAGAGTGAAAAAAGCAAAGGGAATATTTGTCTCTAACTAGATGTAATCCAGCAGTTTAAATACATCAGCTAGACATCCCTTCTATGTTTAGAGCAAACAAATAAATATGTATTTAATGAAATAGTTAAATATATCACATCAAATAGATAAAGCATATTTGTGAAGAAACAAACCTATAACTTAGTTAATTCAAAATTAAAGTTATAAGACAAGGGAAATAGAAGATAAAAAAAGGAAAATTATATCATACGAATATTGAATTGATGACATAAGGTGTCTGAAACCTCATTTAAGGTAATATCAGTTCACCCCTTTTTATATACGGTAGGTTTTACAAAATACATAGCATTAAGCATCCACAGCGAAATTAATGTGGGATTCAGTAAAATAAGCATCACTGAGTGATTTTTAAATGTTTTATTTTCCGTGGTATCTCTGGTATCTGTACTTCTGGTGGCCACTTCTGAAGCTCTGATTAGAAAAAAATGAGTGACCTGCATACCATATATCTAAATAGTAATGTCAGTTCAATCTTTTTTTCCTCCAAGTGCTAAAATGATGCAAGCATTTCAAATGTTTTTTTTTCTTTGTTTTACTAATGGTTCATGGAGCATCAAGTAGCAGCACTTAGTTTCAACAATTGGTAGTCCATGGAGTGATTGTCAGATGCACTTTGTAGGATAATCTTGATGGCCATTCCCTTTAGTGGGAGATGACCATAAATAGACACTTCTCACTCCATTTAGCACCTCATCAGATGGGCAATTATGGTCACTTCATCTGAAGTAGCCTAAAATCTCTTTTCTATTAACGAGTTGGCATGCCTGCTTCCAGATGAAGTTTTTCCTATACAAGTAATCTGGTTTCAGTACCAACAGCCAAATAAGATGTGTGTGACACCATTTGCACTGTGGCATTTAGTGGTCTAGACTATAACACAGAAGACTGCTAGGGTGGGTGTCCATTTGAGTAGGCGGCTTTAAAGGAGATGGGGAAAAATGCACTTAATAGGTGTTTGAATGTGCTTTATTGGTAGTATGGTGAACTAAGGACATGCTCGATAAGCAGTATTTTGAGAAAAATGCCTGCATTTTTTTGCAGCATGTTTTGCCAGTAAGGAGTACCATGCCCTACTTATGTGCTTTTGAGAGTCGCAGGCATGCACCAGACCTGAAGCACTAGAGCCCGTGTGCCCAGCAAGAACCAGTAAAAAGTGTAATTTGCACTTGCAAAGTAAATCCAGAGTTGACATCTAAGAAAGTGCAGCATGTAACTTTGCTGTAATTAACCCTGTGCGAAATGGAATGGGGATAGGAGGAGGATATACAGTATCTCATTTGGCTTCCATTTAAAATGGTTGGGTGGGTGGCTGCAAAACTTAGAGCCCAGATCTTACCAATAACCATTTTACAAAAATGATAATTGATATAAAAATACCAATGATGAACTGTTATTCAGACTCTGGGATTGTGCATGTGCTACACGGTTATTACATCTGAAATCTGTAGATGAGGGGGAGGACTCTGTTAGCTGGATCTCTAGATGGTGGAACTATTTTTTGGGGGGGATGGTGAACATTTCAATAACATTCAATGGCAAAAAGTATCAGAGGTGGTGGAACTTAATTCCTGAGAGACCCTGCCAAGTTTTGCCTCTGGTGCTAAACGTCCTTTATTGCTCCTTTACTGATTTTTGAATTCAGATTGCAGAGTCATTCTCATCCTTAATAAAATGCCCAGAATAAATTAAAGAAGATGAGATGCTACAACCTGGTGCTGGTAGCACACAGCACTACTGTGTGTGTGACAGCCTTATAATCAAGTATCACCCAGGCTGCTAATGGTCCATATTCCAATTCGATGACTGCTTGATTCCTAAATACAGAAAACTAGGTGTCCAACAATCACTCTTCCCACTGAACTATAGACAGATGTTTAATTACATATACTGGATTTACGGAATTACACCTTTTTTTGTTACTGGTTCTGGTTGAGGTGTAACAGATTCTGGTGCTGCGGGTCTGGTGGCTGCGTGTTGACTCTCCAAAAGCACATACTGTAATTAGGGCATGGAGTTTCAGTACCATTATTAAATCTGCACCCAGCTGGATAGTGTACCTTGTGTAGACCATTATACTGATTGATCCCCTCTCCTGTTAAAAACTGTCACAATATTGGGGAAAAATGAATGGCCTCACTTTACAGACTATTGTTTTAATGAAAAAGATAGTTAGATGTGACAGAGTAACAAACACGCATCTCCCATGATCCCTCCAACCACCACAACTAATATAGAGTACAACCCGATTTGCACAAAATAAATGACATACAGTACTTGAAAGGTAGTCAAAGGGCTGAAAGAAAACATAGGGGAACACACACAAGAAAAAAATTGTGATCAACCGAATTCATCCATTCACATTGGCATTTGATAACTGTGTACATCCGAAACCTTTTAATTAACTACATCAACACAATTACAGAAACCACATTAAACCAATTGCATCTCATTAAGAAACATTATATTCTGAGTTACACTTCAGTACTGTAAGTATGGATTACTGTATGTCATGGGGCGAGCAACAGTCTGACCACCATTGTTTGAGCTTGAGCAGAGCAGGGCTGAGAACGCTGTTTTTTATAACTTTTTTTTTTACTTGAAAATTGGAAATGCAGGGTAGTACCTCCAGGATAATCAGTGGTACAAAATATACTGTATATGGTGCACTAATCATGACCATGAATTCATAACTGGTGCTGACCTTCAGTGAAAGATTCATTAAAATAAATGTTAATAATAAAACTACAATGTTTCTCGAGGCTGACTGCAACAGATATACTGATAAGTTAACAAAATCAGAAGGCTGCTCAGAGGGCTGCACAGTGAAGGGACACATACTGTAAGCATGCTACACTTCTGATTTTGACACACTTCTTTTCACTACTAAGGGACTGTGGTAATTTTCTTGACACTGCTCTGTGGGGAGAGGGGGGCATGGAATCTGATTACTAATGATCGCTGATTGAGGATGAGGCTGTGAACTGTGGGGGCACCTGCTGGAAACTGTTAATTTAGCAGACCATCTCACTAAAAGTCACACCAGGCTTCTCAAGAGCCCCCCTTATCATCACTGCCACCTATATTCCCCCTTGCCACAAAACGCAGGCCTTGCAATCCCTACTAGACTACATCTCCCATCAGCCAAGCAAAATGGAACAAATCATAATTGGAGACTTAAACACCAACTGACTTGCCAGCTCAGCAACCAATGTAAAATATGCCTTCACTGCTCTCAATTTCACCCAGATTGTATCCTCTTCCACCCACCATCACCCAACCAATGGTAGTGCCACCCTACTGGACCTTGTCCTCTCTAATAGGCCCCCAAAAATCACTGCACTGATAGTACAGAAAAATGTCCTTAGTGATCACTGCCCAGTAGTTTTCATCTGGTCATGTAACCTAGAAAGACCTAAACCTACCTACACTTTCAGAAGATGACTGCTCCGTGGCAACCTTGCATTACTCCGTGAACACCTTGCCAGCTGGGATTGGTCCCCAATAAAGCTGGTCCTCAATATTGACATGGCCCTCAACTATTTCAGACACTCCTTTAACAGGGCCTGCGACACCTATGTGCCCCTCTCCAAATCCCTAGTTAAGAAACACAACTCCCCCGGGATTACCCCCATCCTCATCAAGCAAATGCGTCTCAGGGATAACCTCTGGCATATAGCCCTGGAATCTGGGAAACCTGCAGATAGACAATACTATAGGGCCACCCGTAATAAGTGCACCTGGGCTATCTGTAATGCAAAAGCAGCTTACTGTAGGAATACCCTAGCTTCCACCTGGGGCTCAGTACACAAATTCTGGGACAACCTTAAGGAACTGAATGGTAAAACCCAGTCTCCGCCCCCTTCCCAGCTCAATATAGATGGTGCAATCACCATTGATCTGCAAAGCATTGCTGATGGCCTAAGTAATGCCTTTTCAGATCTCTCTGCTATGCTACCTCTCAACTTTTTTGACCCCACTCCTAACTCCCTCAAACCACTCTCCAACACCCACCTTTCCACTTCCGCTCTCCCATCAGCTGCAAAACACTACTTGCTTAAAGCCCTAAATGGGGCCAGACACAGCAGAGACACTCTGGATCTCGGTCTACTTTGCACTGCTGTGGACGTTGTTCTCACCCCACTTACCAACCTTCTCAACCACTCCCTCTGCCTTGGACATTTCCCCATTGCCTGCAAAATGTCTGTCATCACCCCTATACACAAGAGTGGTGATTGCTCCTCCCCTGGAAACTACAGACCTATCTCCATCCTCCCCCGCATACAACGCCCTGGAAAAGATAGTTGCTAACCAAATAACAGACTACCTCACCACACACAACCCCCTCTGGAATGTGCATCTTGGCTTTTGCCATGGCTTCAGCACCACTACCACCCTCCTAGAACTCTCCACCTTCATTCATTCTGCCCTGGACAAAGGCCACCTCGCCGGTGCAGTCTTCATTGATTTGTCAAGGTCTTCGACATGGTCTGCCACTCCCTTCTCATAGACACCCTCACTCAGCTTGGATTTCTCCCAGGCCTGGTAAGCTGGATCAGCAACCACCTTACTGCCTGAACTCAGTACATAAAATCAACAATATCCTCTGAAGCCCTCATGAGGTCCGGCTCCGGTGTTCCCCAAGGCTCTATCCTTGGGCCATTACTCTTTAGCTTATACTTAAATTCCTGCCCAACCTCCACTGAAAACATACTCTTACGAAGATGACGTGGTCCTTTTGCATCCCACCAGGACCCTGTCCAACTTCAGCTTGCACTACAATCCCCTTTTGCACTAACTGAGCAGTGGTCCCTTGACCACAGGCTTGTAATAAACCTAAAGAAAACAAAAACATTGCTCTTCACCCACAACCAGAACAAATTCAAGGGATCTGTTCTTTCCATCCAGTCCCTCTCTCATCACCCTCTTGAACAGGTCACCACATACAAATACCTTAGTATTGTCTTTGACTTGTCCCTCATCTTTTATGACCACATCCAAACCCTCTGCTCAGCAATAAGCACACGCTTAGGCCTACTATATTGACATAAAGCCTGTCTCCTCCAGAGGCACTAAGACTCCCTCAGTTCTATCCTTAGTGGATTATGGACTTTTGATATACGGTGCAGCAGATAACACAGCTCTGGACAAAATTAAGCTTTCTATCAACAAAGCCTGTTGACTACTCACTGGGGCTGACAGGCTTACCCACAGCTGTGCACTATACAGTACTCCTTGTCGAATTTCCTCTCCTTTGATGAACCACTACTCTACCAAACCTGTTTACTCACCCAAAAAATTTGCACTGGTTTGTGCCCCACGGTCTGTCCAAGATACTCAGCACAGCCCCTCCCACTGTCTCCACCTGAAGCTCTTCCAAAACCACTCTATTAATTCCCAGGGTCAGGACGTCCCTTGCTCAGAGGTCCTTCCAGCATAGAGCCCCCTCCTGGTTTAACACCTTCCCTCCTAATATCACATCCGAACAAGAATTGGGCCATTTAAAGCTGCCCTCCATAACCACCTGCTCCATTCTCATAGCTGCAGGTGCTCTGAATGATACCATGGAGGGTCCCTGCCACACCCAGTGATCGCTTTAGCCCGCACAATGTGAGTATTTCGGGGCTACTCCCACCTGCTTAGCTACAATAATGCATAGACCTGTTACATGAAAAAAAGGAGTTTGTTCTTGCCTTGTTTTTTCTGTGTTTCTTTTTTGCTGCTATTAGTACATTCTATGTATATAATGTAAATACTGTATGTACCCGCACTGCTGTCGGTTAATTTCCACTCACTGTATGTTACACCCACCCATCCTGTTTATGATGAGGAGCCTTTGTAAATGAGTCCTTGACTCAAAGATTCTAATTCCGATACAATAAATAAATAAATAAATACTATGTAATGCATACTGACGTGGCACTGAGGTGCTCCACGGTACTGCTCCTATCTGCTGGATCTGTAGAGGTAAATCTTGGCACCGTGCAACCTTTCTATACCAACCACTGTACCTAGTTCTCAAACTGAGTCAAAAGGGTAGACTTTTGAACCTGGCTGAGTGCCCACAGGGTGAAGTATTGTACTGCATCCCCCGAAGAGAGTACATATCTGAGCCTGTTAACTGGGTGTGCTAGCACAAAAAGGTTAATATTTGACACCAGGACCCAAGTCTAGTAGGTGATTCAGACCTAAAACAGACAGGAGGGTTACCCTGTTTGTCTCCTGTTCACATATTGCACTTCAAGATTTGGCACTGTGGGAACAGAGGGCTAACCTGTGGAGCACGTCCGTGACAACTTGCATGTCATTAATATTAAGGAGCAGGGTGGGAGGCGGGGAGGAGGGAGAAAAGTGAGTTGATTACCTTCCAGAATTTAGAGGGATTATTAATGTTGGACGTAAGGTAGAGCAGAAGTAGTCTGCTTTAGCTAGTCAAATAGCTTTTGTGCATTTATTTTGTAGCATGCGGTAGCTGTCATAGCCTCAAGGGAGATGAGAGACCTTATATGTTTTTCAAGATTGATCCCTGGCATGTAGACATGCCAGTAGTTCAGGGGTGATCCAAGGTAGGTGGTTTCCCCTAACCGTGGAGCACTGCAGTGGGGTGTGTTTGTTCCAGATCACCAGAAACTTGCTGCAAAAGAATCTGTAAGCAGTGTCTATAGAATTAGACGAGGCTATTGGATCCCAATTAGTGTGAGACAGATCCTGAAGGAGGGGATCAAGGCTTAGTGATTTGTATGAATCAAATACCAGGGTTTTAGGGTGGCCTTTATCCTATGTATTTTGCAAAACCAAGTCATATGGTGGTCATTCAGGGCGTCTGGTAGAATACCAGATTTAATAATCCAGTGGGGGTGGGATGTGAGGACCTAATCAATAAGGGAGTGATTGCTGGTTTTATGGTTCATACGGGTGGGTTCAAGTATGAGTTGTGCTAAGTTTAGAACATTTAAGTCATTTTGAGTTTTATTAAAAGATGATGATAGCCAGTTATGATTGAAATCACCCATTATATAAGTTTCACTGGAGGGAGTATGACAGACTATGTTACTAATTAGATCAGTGATAGCAGGGGGGGGAGAGGTTAGGGCGACAGTAGGCATCAGCAACATAGATAGGAATAGAGAAAGGGAAGGATAGTTTTAGCATAAGTACCTCATATGTTTTCAGGATCAAAGTGGCCAGATACTGGTAAATTATATGGCCGAGGAGACATAGATTGCCACTCTGCCACCCCAGTGGGTCAATCCTGGCATGAAATAATGTACCCAGAGACAGAGTGTGAGGGGCCTACTACCTTGTTATTCAGCCACATTTCAGAGAGAAAATTATGTCAGGCAAGTGAGACAGTGGCTGAAGTAAATCTTTGACACAACCAGTTTTAAATATGTAATTAAAAGTATATGAGCTTATGGTAATGAAAAACATGTTTTGTAATTATTATTATGCATTTGAATTGGTATATTTTTATTGCAAGTTTTGTAATATATATGCATGTTTTCTCTGCACTGCACTTTTGTGAATAAAATATGCAGTGACAGTTTTTAAACATTTCTTTAAGGTGCAGGGGGAACAGAGAGCAAGGTCTCCATGGCTACATTGATATACAGACTGTAAACATCATTAGCACATGATGCTATGATGTAGGAGTCCGGTACCTTTAAATTTCAGTCTGTCAGCTCAGTACCCCAACCCTTATGATACTTGGCATAATGAAGTGCTGGGACACCTTGTTGTTGGGATCTTTTAATGAAGTGAGTACCTGCATTGGCTATTTTAGCCTGGTATACCATTAGAGCGGTCACTGAATTTTGTTGCTTCAATTAAGGCATCGCAACAAGGGTGACAGTGAAAAGGGCAATCTTGATTTTAGATCACTCCTCACTGATGCCACCCTTTGTGCCCACACTGTTTCTGCCTCTTCCAGGGCATGACCACCTTGGAGGTTGTTATCTTCAGTTTCAGGGGGTGTGGGGGTGACCCCGCGTCAAACGACTGTTTCCTGGGACAGCACTTTGGCGCTACACATCTTGGGAGCCACAAAGCCTGGCACCATACTGTCAGGTGGTGTATTGTCTTTGCCCATATCAGTGTTGACAAAATGACTGTCACACTGATATGGGTGAACACTTAAGCCCAATAAAATAAATTTTTGGTCACAGCAATCCAGCTGGCTTACGTGATTTGTATGTTTCCTTCTACTTTATGTGTGTCACATTCTGTCTTGTTGTTTGAGTTGCCTGGGGTTAGCCAGCTCTAGCGGCAGCACCTGCCCACATTCACTGTGATCACCAGCTCTTCTTAGTTTTGGTTCACAGAGGCATCTCTGCTAACTGGCTGCAGGCATCCCCCTAACACAGGGGTTGTGGTTGTGTGTTCTGAAGTAACTCAATTTGACCATCTGCAGGCTCACTATATTAAATTCCCTGTTCTCAGATTGATGCTAGTACTCCCTCCATTTCTCAACTCCAGTTAGTCCCCTTAGCATTAATGGGTGAGCAACAGTGCCACAGGAGGGAGTCAAAACTCAGAAATGCCATTAAATCCTGGGAAAGACTGCTGAGGTGGGAGTTCAGAATGCATAAATCAAGTTCAAACTGGAACTGTCTACCTAAGAAACAGTACAGGATACTGAAACCAAGGACATGAAACAATTGTTTTAGGCTTTGGAAAAACTACTGTTTAGCAAGACTAATTTATCTTATTGCTACCTTGGAGCTATATCTATAAAGAGACCAAGCACCATGCAGCTTCTAATACAACAAGCTTTAGACAGAGCCAACACGGCTGTGGCAAGCTGCAATGACCAAAGTTACACGCATGCGTAGAAAATTTTGAACAACCGGGTGTAACTCAGTCATTTGTTGGAGTTGTTTCACCAAATTTTCAACATGGCCTTTTTGGGGCCCCATTTCATGAAAAGTGCCACTGTCATTTCATTCACTTGTCCTGAAAGGTGATTTCACAGAGCGGCCACACCATTTTGTGCCACAGGTGAAAAAACACATTTTGGGCAGGATGTGAAAAATAACAGTTGCACTGCTATGAAGGAGGTGTGCAAAAATGGCAATGCTGAAAATCTGCAATGAAAATATAACAAATTGGTGAAAATAGGATCGTGCATAGAAACTGCAATGCAACCTCATAACACAGTCATGTTTGGGCATTGGTTCACCAAATTTGCAATATGGGCTTTTTGGGACCCCACTTCATGAACAGTGCCAATGTTGTTTCATTAATCAGCCCCAAATGGTGGTTCCACATGCAGCAACCACAAAATCACCTGTCAGAACAGAGTAACAAACAGTGACAGTGTTCTTGAGGGTGGGATCCCAAGAACCCCATGCTGAATATTTAAGGCCAAATCCCTAAAATGGCTGCTATATCAACATAAGTTGAAAACCCCATTGACTGCCATTATGCCATGTTTACCTTTGAGTCTTCAGTTTGCGGTTCGACTTTGTAGGGGTACATGATGCTAGCACTGGGACTGGGCACCTCAATGTCAATTTGGGGACAGAGAATTAAAGGAGCAGGGAGGACAACAGCAGTAGGAAGGAGCAGAAGGGTTTTATTTGCTGCCAGGGTTGGAATAGAACAGAGGGAGCAGCAGTGGAAGGGCGCAGAAGGAGTGCCATCTGCAAGATGGTGGTGGTAATGCAATTGCACATGCATGGATATGTAGTTGAGGTGAATGGCATTCTGCCATTCCCAAGATGGTGGCGCCAGTGGAACTGCACATGCGTGCAAGGTGCGCATGCACAGTTCTTGTTCCAGAATGCGGAAGTAACAACTGAAATAGTGCGACTGTTACTCTGTAGTGGGCAACCATGGTGGAGTGCTCCCAGCTCTGTTGAACTTTCAGAAGGATACTTTCAAAAGTCCAATGGAAGCGTGCCACAATCTTCCGTTTTCAGGCTGCAGATTGCAAAATGGCTGCAGGATCCGTCCATAGACGTAAAAAATTTGCTCACAAGGCTGGTAGGACTTTACAAAGAAGGATGGAAGAAAACAGCTGCTAAATGTAGCAGAGGATCTGTAAAACTGGTAATTAAGGAGGACAAGTAAAAAATTGTAAAATTGTCCAAGAGATTGCTAATATCAGGAAAGATCTCACCTATTTTTCCACATTACCAGAATTTTCTGTTTTTGACAAGGAACTGAAAGAAAGGCTCAAGAAACATGAGTTGGAAGCAATAAGAAGAAGACAAAAGAAACTTGACAGGATGCTGGAGACTATAATGAGGGAGGATCTTTTCCTGGATTAAACAGAACATGTCACAGAGCTGTTGCAGACTAGCATCAAGGAACAGAAAAAGCTCCATAAACAGAGCTGACATAACTCCTGCTCAAACTGAAATAATTGAAAACACCACAGACTCCTTGTACACTGACTCCTCAATTTTGGGTATGAGCAGGACTGTTAATTTCTTTTCAAAAGGCTCAAAAGAAAAAGCAGAAAAAGAAAAACAACAATTCAGGCAACAATGAAAAACGAGGAGACACAGGAGTGGAATGGGGGAAAATGATACAAATTATGGCCACACAACAACTTAAGGGACAACAGAAGTAATTAACTTACCTGATATAGTGTTAAATCCACACCAAATTCCAGTTTTGTCCCATGGATTACCCATTGTGCCCCATGAACCTCTTGATATCTTTCAAGTAAAATTGATTGGGGCTGGCAATTTAGCCTAGAGATTAGAGTAACGAGCTGTGAATGAGCTTGGCACATCCAGCAGACATGCCTGGGTTTGATTCCCACAACCTCCACTTGTATACTGTGTGACTCTGAGCAAATCACTTAACCTCTATTGTTCCTGGATTGCCCCTGAGAACAGCCACCTGTGCCTAGTGAGCCTAAACTGGTTAACAAAGAATACAATGATCAATGCAAATGTTTTGAAAGATCAGACTGAAAGAATTTCACAATAAGAACCCAAAACCAAATAACAATATGGGATTTGATTTCAACATTAATTAACTGATTAATGAGGAAGAGACCATGGAACATGGACATGTAAATACTGCAGAAAGCATGACAGCAGAAAACTTCAATTTTCACACATCTGAGTTGTAAACTTGAACTGAACAGGACATGCTGAATCAAGAAGCTTTAGAAAATTTATTCCTGGAAACTGTGAATGAATCAAACCGTGACGGAGGGATCTCTTATATGATGTTACTGAACATAAGTTCAGTGAACTTAGAAAGTCTGTATTCAAGCCAGTATCTAGGTTTTGACCCTACAGTAACAGTCTGGTAGTATAAACCTATGAAAATGTTGTTCTTAAAGAGGTAGAAAAAAATCTTGACAGAAAATACTTCCTTTGTCTGCAAAAACCTGAGTGGACCTGAGAGAAAGGCACTTTAGGACCTCAAAATAAACCAGGATAGTGAAATTAAATCAGCAGACAAGAGGGTCAGTATAGTAATTATGACTAAATAATTTTAGAAAGGGAAAATTGTGAGTATTGTCTGAAGACATGTTTTACAAAAAAATTTGAATTCAGATCCTACACAATTACTCCAGAGGAACTATTGGATCTGTTGAAAGGGGCCAGATTGACAGGACATATTTCTGAACATGAATTTCAGTATATTTATAACTCAGCATCCACAACCCCTGTGGTGACCGGACTCAATTGGGTGGTTCATCTCTTCTGGTCAGGGAGAGGTAGGCACAACAGTTCCAGGTACAAACAGATAGCTTTTATTGGCAGCAGCCACTAATTCCACTGGTAAATAATAACTTAGGTGACTGCAATATAAGGCAAGGCACTCAACTGATTGTCATACACAAAACAGTATTTAGAAATAGAAGGCACTATACAGGTCTAAAGGAAGGGTATGTAGGGATAAACAGTCATACAGATAATATCAGTATTCAATATACCTCTAACAGGGTCACCTAGTACCCTACATCTGCAGACGTCACTAATACCGACTTTATCAGCACCTTACCACCTTGGTCAAGGATAATCAAGCTTGCCTATAAATGGCAAGCCATTTTGTCCCAGGGACCCAGCCAGAAATCATAAGATGGAGGTAAAGAGGAGGTAGGGGGCAGGGCTAGGGTAGTGACATTACAAAGAGGGGAGGGACCAAGGAGGGTTGTATGACAGGGTAAGGGAGCTGGCTGGCCATTGGCCGAGGGAGGGGCTTGAAGGGGTCCTGAGCTGGGGTCCGTAGGGGCTTTATAAAGTCAGGTAGACCCTGGAGAGCTCTCTTTTCTTGCTGATTTGAATTTGAATTCCTATCAGCACATCGCTGGCAATTCTGGAGGTAAGGCACCATGTGAGAATACTAGGCCCCTAGGCCTCAGGTGTCCCAGCGTTGGTGGGCTGTTTTAAAGAGTGGTTGCATTCTGTGGTTTAAAAAAAATGCTAAAACATTTGTTTAAGTTTATTTCTGCGGATTGCATTTTTGGTTGCATTCTGTGGTCTAAAAACATAGAAACATAGACTTTGACGGCAGATAAGAACCGCTTGGCCCACCTAGTCTACTATTTCCCTACCTACAGGATAAGCTGCAGATCCTAGATAACCAACAGCCTATTTCTTCCTACCCCCCACAAGAATTGCCTTTCATCTGTCCCATGTATTCTTGAATTCTCCCACAGTTTTAGACCCCACAACCTCCTCAGGTAGGCTGTTCCATGCATCCACCACCCTCTCTGTGAAAAAATATTTCCTCATATTGCCCCTGAGCCATCCCCTCTCTATCTTCAAATTGTGTCCCCTTGTTCTTGCACATCACTTTTTCTGAAAGATGCTACCCTCTTAGACTTTGTTGATTCCACTGAGGTACTTAAAAGTTTCTATCATGTCCCCCCTCTCCCTCCTTTCCTCAAGGGTATACATATTAAGCTATTTTAGTCTCTCCTTGTATGGCTTCTCTTGCAGACCCTGCACCATTTTAGCTGCCCTCCTCTGGACTGCCTCCATCCTCCCTATATCCTTGGGGAGATGAGGTCTCCAGAACTGGACACAGTACTCAGATGGGGTCTCACCAACTGTCTGTACAGAGGGATAACAACTTCCTGTTTCTTCTGGTGATGCCTCTCCCTATACATCCCAGTATCCCCTCAGCCCTCCCTACTGACTTCTCATATTGCTTGCCAACCTTAAGGTCATCTGATATGATTACCCTCAGGTCCCTTTCCATTTCTGTTGTTGTTACTACCCCCCCATTGTGTAATCTTCCCCTCGGTTTTCCCCCCAGGTGCATTATTTTGCACTTCTTTGCATTGAATCCAAGCTGCCATACTTCTGACCATTCTTCCAACCTTGCCAAGTCCCTTCTCATCCTTTCCAAGCCTCCGTTATCAACCCTGTTGCAGATCTTTGTGTCATCTGCAAAGAGGCATACTTTTCCTTCAGTCCCTCTGCAACGCCACTTATAAAGACATTAAAAGAACTGGACCCGTACTGAACCCTGCAGTACCCCACTTGTAAACCCCTTCTTCAGAGTGGACTCCATTTACAATTACCTTCTGTGTCCTGTTGTCCAGCCAATGTTTTACCTAGGCTACCACCCTGGGACCCATTCCCAGGCTGGTTAATTTGATTATTAATCTTTGTGGGACTGTGTCAAATGTCTTACAAAGTCTAGGTAGGCCATGTCCACAGCCCCTCCCTGGTCTACTACTCGTCACCAAGTCAAATAAATCAATTAGATTCATCTGACATGACCTTCTTACTGTGAACCCATGCTGCCTGGGGTCCTGTGCCCTCTGGCCTCTAGGTACTCAACAATTCTTTCCTTCAGAAGTGATTCCATCACTTTCCCTACCACAGAGGTCAAACTGATAGGTCTGTAGTTTCCTGCCTCTGACTTGCTCACATTTTGTAAAGGGAATCACATCTGCCTTCCTTCAGTCCTCAGGTACCACACCATCCTCCCATGATTTGTTTTTTGAAATTAAATATATCTTATTGATAATTTTAAACATCCATTACATACAGGTAAGCAAGGCATAACTCAGACATAATTTGACATTATAAAATGGTTATAAGCCTTGAGGTTACATCGGCTTAATTAACACAAAGACTAGATACTAAAGCTAATAACCTACTACCATCCTCCTCCCTCCCCCTCACCCTCCCCAACCTTACCTACTACATACCTCATTGTAATATATGGATAGAGTTACAGCAGCAAGTTAATTGGATAAGATAGGTACACTTGAGGTCAGTTCTTGCTTTGGTCGATTTCTTAGAGGCAGCTAAGGACTATGGTACTACCAAACATCACTAAGATATCCTGGGTTATGAGAGTAGATAAGTTGCTTATAATGTGAAGGGGTTCATTTACCGGTCAAAGCACATAATGTGTAAATTTTTCCCCACTTCTTATCAAAGACTATTGGAGCGTGTCTAAGAAATGCTATCATTTTTTCTATCCTAAGATTGCAGAGGAATTCGTTCAACCATTCTGAGTAAGAGATGATAGAGGAATCCTTCCAATGTTTTAATATCAGTTTTTTAACTGTGTAGGAGATGAGTCATAGCATACTTCCTTTCCTTTATCAAAATCTGTGATAAGTCACCCAACATACAGATTTCAGGTGTAAAGAGATCTACAGTTCCCAGTAATGGATCTGCCCTGGCCTTTATCTCATTCCACAATGATCTCATTTTGGGACAATCCCACATGACATGAAATAAAGTACCCTCACTAAGACCACATCTGGTGCAATTCGCATCCTGCATCTTTCCCATTTTGAAAAGTTTCAGTGGGGTGTATAATACAAGTTGTGCAGGATGTAAAATTACATAAGATGAAGCTTATCATTGGAGGTGTACTGGTATACGGATTGCCAAATCTTATTCCAAGGGGTTTCTTTGTTGAGGTAATGGGTTTCCCAGTATAAGGAGGCTTCGGGTCCCACAGAGCAAATAGTTGGGTATAAAATTGAGGTAATTTGGGAGACTGCATGAGGTTGCCATGCAAAATTATGAAGTGAGGTGATAAGTTCAGAGTGATCATTGTGCCATATTCCTGTGCCGAATTTGGTGACCAGTAAGTGCCAAATTTGGTATCCTTTAAAATCTGCTTTTCGGGAGAGTCAGGAGAGGTAAAGATTTGGTGTAGTCCAAAGCTTTCATTCTCTAGTAAATCGGAAATCTTGAGCTCCGTTAGATTAGAGTTCGGTTGTGGAGTGAAGCAATGCCCATCCAATCTAATATTAAGATTATGGTATAACGGTTGTGATATATCTGTGCAGTTATCATATTTAAGTGCCCTACTTAACTGACCATGTACTTTTATTGACATTAGAATTAGATCATTGTCAGTAACCTTAGTACAGGATTTGGTATCAGTATGTAGCAAACTGATTGGGGATATGTTGCCTTGGTTGATGAAATGGCATTCCAGATGTAGCCATACTGGAATGAAGGGGAAATTATTTTGTGGAGGTATCCATCGCAGGTACTTGACTTAAATGGCTGGCTAGATAATAGTGGAAAAAATTGGGAAGTTTAAGTCCGCTGTTATGCTTTGGTGCCCCCAGTTTAATGTACTATCTTCTTGGTGGTTTGTTTTGCCAGAGGAACTGGGATATAATGATGTAGACTTTTGGAACCAAGTAAGTGGGAGATTAAAGTTCAGCATATTCAAAGGGTAAAAAACCCTTGGAAGAATGTTCATTTTGATTACATTGATTCTCCCTTATAGGAAGAGATATGGGGGGCCCATCTTCCTAGATCTTGTTGTATGATTTCTAATAAAGAGTCTAGGTTAAGTTTCCTAATTTGAGACATATCTTGAACTAAAGTTATTCTGAGATGTTTAATTTGAGACGTCCAGGCTAGGTGGAACCCCTCCATCTGTGAGCGATACGCAAGTTTATTTAAAGGCATAAGTAACAAGTTTTCTATGTTAAGTTTGTAGTTAGAGAGGAACTCAAAAGTATGAACTATATCGGGTATTGTGGGAATTGAAGTATTAGGCTCTGAAATATGTAATAATAATATATCATCCACGTAAACTGATAGACGAAGGTTAAAGGGGCAAATTGGAATACCTTTTATAAGTGGGGAATTTTGCAGAAGATGTAGAAGTGGTTCAAGGTAAAGATTAAATAGCAGCAGGGAGAGTGGACACCCCTGTCTAGTTCCAGAAAATAGCTGGACAGGGTTTGAATAAACCCCGTTGCAGTATATTTTGGCAGTTGGGTTAGTGTACAGTACTGGGATCCATTGTACAAATTGTTTTGGAAAGCCAAATTTAAAAAGGACTTTAAAGAGAAAGGCCCAGCTGACCCTATCAAATGCTTTCTCTGCATCCAAGGAGATCAGAACCATTGGGCATGGGGCCTCCCTGGAGGCAGAGAAGATATGGAAAAGTTTTCGTAAATGGCCGGCCGAGGAATGGCCTGTTACGAAAATTGACTTGCTCTGGGTTAAGCAGTGAGGTCCAGACAGTAGCCATTCTTGAGGCTAAGATTGTGGCAAAAGTTTGATGTCATAATTGGCCGTAGATTTCATTTCCTTTCGCACAGTGAGAGACTTAGCAGGGTAACAAATGAGTAAGAAACTAGTTTTCTGTCTGTGTTTTCCCCGGTGATTACAGAACTGAGTCAGTAGTGCGTTAAGTAAAGAGAGTTTGTGGAGCACTCGAGAACACATCTATTCAGCAGCCATCACAACCCGGAAGTCCTCCCATGATTTGTTAAAAAGGGTAGTCAGTGATGTCACTAGTTCTCCCCTTAATTCTTTTAGAATTCTAGGGTGAATTCCGTCAGGCTCCCTTGCTTTGTCCTCCTTCAGTTTTAGGAGTTCTTTCAGAACCCTTTCTTCTGTGAAAGGATTGGGATCAACCCCCCTATCCAGACTGCTTCTGTTAATTGGATTAGGCAACTTCCCCTCCTCCTCTTTTGTGAATACTGAGCAGAAGTATTCATTCAGTATCCCTGCTTTTCACTGTCCCTCTGCCCGCCCACCATCCATTCTATTCAGCCTCGTATACCTCCCTTTGTCTTTCTACACTCCCTGATGTACCTATAAAAGGTTTTATCTCCTTCTTAACCGAGTTGGCTATCTTTTTCTTGGTTTGGGCCTTTGCTATTCTGACTTCTCATCCTGCTTCCTTCTTCCTTAACTGGTACAGTTCTTTGTCCTGCTTCTTCTGTGTTTCCTTATACTTCCTAAATGCTATGTTTTCTCCCTAACCTTCCCGCCACCTCTTTTGAGAACCATAGTGGCTTTTCTTTCACTTTGATTTGTTTATTTGCTTCATACAAAGGCTTGTTGCCTCTGTAATGGAAGTTTGAAGATTCCCATTGTTGCTCCACCCTCCTTCTAGCCTGTTTGTTAGTGCTTTTCAAGGCACCTCCAAAGTCAGCCCTCCGAGTCCCAGTAATGCTAAAACATTTGTTTAAGTTCATTTTCTGCAGATTGGTACAACGCTGGCAGCAGTTTCATGTTTTAATGCTGCGATGTTTATTTAGCAATGTTCATTGGTGGGCTGTTTTAAGGAATCGTTGCATTGTTGTGGTTTAAAAAAACAATGCTGAAATGGTGGTTTAAGTTCATTTCTGTGGATTAGTGAACGCTAGCAGTGGTCTCAGGTTTTAATCCTGCAAAGTTTATGTTGCAAGGTTTGTTGCTACAAGCTGTATTGGGCAGTGCTGGGGGAAGCTGTGGC
This sequence comes from Neoceratodus forsteri, assembly GCA_016271365.2. Classification (NCBI taxonomy): domain Eukaryota; kingdom Metazoa; phylum Chordata; order Ceratodontiformes; family Ceratodontidae; genus Neoceratodus; species Neoceratodus forsteri. The sequence continues at coordinate 805,914,814 of CM057451.1, read as the reverse complement.
CTCTTGAGGTGGGGAGGGGATCTACAGCAAGCACTGGAGTGTTTTTCTGCTGCAGTCTGGTGGGGAGCAAGGAGCAACATGCTTGGCCATCCCTGGCCCGAGGGCTCAATGTAAGCAAGAGGTTGGCTCATAGTTCTATGCACAGAACCATGGCTTAAGGGATGCTGGGTGGCAGGCCCAGGCAGGGCTGAGTCCAGTGAGTTGACTGTGTGCACCTGTTCATGCACTGCTGGTGTGTTCAGCTGTAGGGCGAGGGGGCAGATAGTGAGGCATCAAATAAACAAAAGAAAAGTGAGTAAGCATGGAGCTGGCGGCGGTTTACGTTTTCCTTTTTATCATGTAAAATTTTATTGAGTTTTCAGTTTTAACACACTGTTTGTAAGATACACAATATCAAGCATACCAGTGGTTTCAATCCCAGGCAGACAGAAGCAAAACAGCTTGTAACACTTCAAACTATGGAAAACAAGGCTTAATATAGAAATAAACTACCTCAGCACATATAAGAGTCACAACTAGCCTCCAGAAAGGCATATATCACAGTCTAACTAATCCGATCATGACATACTTTATTCAGCCACATAGATTTATTAGGGTAAAGCTCAAAGGAGCAATTCAGTGCAGTACAGGCGGCACACTTACATATGAAAAAATGCTGAACAGGTTCTCTTAGCCAGCATGGACCAGGTAGTCTGGTGATAAAGTATCTGGAGTGTCAGAAGACCAGGACTGAAGATAGGAAAGAGATAGGAGATATAGGTAAGGGTGGTGGGGAACATACCAGAAATCACACAAGAGAGATGTCTTGTTTTTGATATTTGAAACTAGAGTCAAGCTGAAGTCAGGTAGTAGGAGGGTTTTGCAGTGGGGAGGAGCCACCATGCAAATGTGAGAGTGCAGGTAGGCTTTCCATTTCAAGTAGTAGTCAGCAAGTTTACCTTCAGCTATTGCTGTGAGTCTCTCAAAAACGGCCAGCCTGGCCATGGCTGCCCACCACTGAGAAAGTGTGGGAGGTGAAGATTGTCTCCATCTCACCAGCATGGCTCTCTTCATTTCCATAACAGTAACCAGGACCCATGCTTTGCTAGGAGAAGGGAGTGAATTTAATGTGGAGGTGTCCCCCAACACAAGAGAGTAATGCTGAAGGGATATTGGCTTGCTTACTATGGTAGAGCAATCACTCAGAACTAATGCACAAAAAGTGTGAACAGTTTAGGTTTTTAAGATGCTGGGGCACCTGTTGTGATGGTGCGAGCTTGGGAATGCAGAGGGACAGCAGGGCCAGCAGGTTTTGGCTGAACTGGGCATTGTGTGGTTTGGTACAGGCTGCGGAGTGGCTGGGTGAAGTCAGGGAGGCATTGTCAGGAGGTCTGTTTGGTGCAGTGGGAGTCTTACTGCCTCTGGTGTGTGGAAGCTTGATAGGCAAGGGTTCAAAGCTGGCAGTGGGAGAAAAAGTGCCAATTTCTTGGGCAGCAGGAAGGCTGTGGATAAAGGGGCGCATGCGGCATGGCCTAGGGGACTGCTGTGGGACTGTTCCTCAGGCATCAAGGTCCATGTGGCATGGCCAGCGGCAGCTGGCAAGGTTAAGGGGAAGGCCTGCACAGACAGGGTGCCAAAAGAAGGAGGCACACATGGCATGGGTGAAGAGACTCCACGTTAGCTGCAAGTGGCAGCAAGTGATGATGCGGGCTGCATTGGGGAAGCCAAGGGCACATGGGAGAGAAAGGCTTCAAGAGGAGCTGACAGATGCAGGCTGCAGGGAAGCATGGGCCACTTGACAGGAGCACTGGGTGGGGTGGAGCAGGCCTAGATGCAGATGTGTGCCCAGATGGGTCAGTGAAGGTGGGCCCTCTACAGGGCAATGCTGGGCCTGGGGAGCACTGGCTAGCCCATAGCATGTTGGGGCCTGCTGATGAAGAGGGTTCTCCAGGACCAAGGGAGTCTGCAAGGGCACCAGGAACGTATTGTGCACCATGGCATGGATCAGTGGGTCCACTGGGGAGGTGCAGGGAGCCAGAATCACTGGCTAGAGGTGGCAGTTGTATTCTGACCAGGGCACCAAGTCTCCAGAGGGGGGCTACGGCAAGGCCAGCATATCAGTGGCTGGCCCGGGGTATGCTGGGAGGCACAGAGGGTCCTCAGGGAAGCTGCCAGAATGGACAGGTGCTGGGGAGAAGGGGGACCCGAGGGACCGGCATGGTGGAAGGGGCCAGTCATCAGCATAGTGGAAGTGGGCAGAATGGAAGATGGGACAAGGGCCAAAGAGGCCCATATGAAAGGGGGCACCCATAGTACATGGGCAGCAAGCTAAGAAGGGGCAAAATTCCATGGGCGGGGCCTGCACAGCTGGTCTGGAGGAGGGCCAACAGACGTGCTTCATCGCAGAGGCGGGGGAGCTTGGGTTTGCTGAGAAGGAGTGAGTGGAAGAGACAGTGGGGCAATGATAATCCCTGTTGTTTGTACATTATGCTAGTAGGAAAGGATGGCTCCCAAGAAAACACTGGCATCCTGCACCAAGATGATGGAGCACGCAGTGACGCTGATGAGCCAAATGACCAAACTGATGGAGGCGGCCAAGAGAAAGGAAGCGGAGGAGAAGGCCCAGAAAAAAAGGCAAGAGAGATGGGGAGCTAGTGGAAGGAGGCTGAACAAGAGGTCCAGGGGAGTAGAACCCAGCCTGGCCCCAGTTCCTGTCCCAGATGCGACACCAATGCCACCAGCACTGCAGCAGACCGGGGGTAAGACTGGAGTGGACGTCAACAATGAGGGGAATTTGAAGGAGTATTTGGAGGGCCTCCTGGGGGACATGGGGGATGAGGGAGGGAAAAAGATGGAGCGGGTGCTGCAAGCCATCAAAGGGGGTACAGAATGGGGACAGCGGGGTGAGCAAGCCTGCTGGGAGCCAGAAGTTACACAATGGGCCACCGGTTTCACCTGGGGGACCACATACCAATTTCCCTGAAGGAAAAAATTTGGAAGGGTGAATACGTGCATATTATTGGCCTAGTGGATGAAGAAATAGCCAATAGGTATGAGCAGAAGGAATTGGTGGGCAGATCAGAAATGTCGGTCACTCTGGTGGTAGTGGGGCATAGGGCTGAGGAGGTGAAGTACAAGGGAAGAGCATTGACACCTGGCAAGCTGGTTTCCTGATCTACAGTGTGTTGCTGTTGAGAAACAGTTGGAGTTGGCTATACAACTCTTGACTTATATGGCGATCATTAGGATGCATATAAGGTGAAGATTGGATTTGCATGGTTGAAGTATGATGAGGCCTTTGGAAATGGATGGCAGCAAAAAGGGACCTGAGGTGAGACTGCACCCACTCAGAGTTATGGGTATTGACCCTATCTGACCAACGATGGGTCCTGGGTCGCACCAGCAAGGATAGCCATGCAGGCCCTGGGTTTGAAAACCTGCTGGCTTACAACACGGTGTCATGTACCCGGTCCAGCTGCAAGTTCTGGCACATTTTGCTCCCGATGCGGGGGGGATGCACCTGGAAACGGCCTGCAAGATATGGGGAGACAAGACCTTCCAGCAAGGGGGACAGCAGGGCCAGGAGCAGCCCCTTTGGGGGGGTCAGGAGGTTGGGCAGAGGACGAGGTGGAGGTGGTCACATTTTTTTTTTACCCCAACTCCGGATGGAACTAGGCGGATGATGGCAGTCGGGTTGTGGGGCTATGAGCTTGCCTGCACACCTATAGTACTCAGGATGGTTGATGCATGGATGGCCGATACCCCAAGGCAGGTGAGGCTGAGCTGCTGAGGGAGGGGTTCCTGGGGATTTCTGTTAGGTTTTAAGGAGGTGGGAGGCTATGAGGGCTCAGAACGTAGGCTCTGTAAAGGGAAAGAAGACGTGGTCTGGGTCAAAATCCTGAAGAAGGTCCTGGCAGGTAGGGTGGAGGGGCCCTTGCAGGACCCACCTTGCAGGAATTTTTTTTGGTATCCCCATTGGGGGTGGTGTCCAAGAAACACAACTCTGGACCAGGCAGTCAAGTTGATCAGGGTGGTGGAAGGAGCATGGCTGGCCAAGACAGTCATCGAGTCTACATTCCACCTCTTGCCAGTGCAGCCTGAGGACTGGGATCTACTCGGCTTCCAGTTTGATGGCGGTTGGTACTTCGATAAAGTTATGCCCATGGGATGCTCTGTAGCGTGCTCAACATTTGAGGCTTTCAGCTCTTGGGTGGAATGGGTGTTTGGAACCCATTATGGGCACAAGAGAGTGGTCCATTATTTAGCTGATTTCTTTTAGAGTGGGGCCACCCTGGCTGAAACCTGTGGTATGCTTTGGGACTTCCAGGACAAGTGCAAGGTCATAGGGATCCCCCTGGCAGAGGAGAACCTAAAAGGACTGGCTCATACATTAGAGTTCCTAGGGATTGAGGTTGATACAGAACAGGAGTGTTTTTGGTTACCTGGGAACAAGATAACATTGTTGCGGGGCCTGCTGGCACAAGTTGGAGGGAGGAGGAGGGTGCCACTGGTACGTGTGCAGCAACTACTGGGGCATCTTAATTTTGCCTGCAAAGTCATCAGCCTGGGTAGAGCTTTTACTAGGCAATAGGGGAGGGCCCCGGGGAAGGCAAAACAGCCCCAGCACTGGGTAGACATCAGCAAAGGAGTCAGAGAGGACCTGAAAGTATGGAAGGAATTTTTGGGGCATATAATGGGTGACATTCTGGCAGGATGACTGGGTATGCAAAGCAGACCTCGAGCTGTATCTGGATGCCTCAGGGGTGCTGGGAATGGGCATATTTTAAGGTGATTGGATGTCAGAGCTGTGGCTGATGCAGTGGTCGGAATGGGGAATCATCAAGGACATCACCTTCCTGGAGATTTTCTCATTTGGGTGGCAATGGAGGTTTGCGGGGACCAGATGAGAGGAAAATGGATCATGTTATGGTGTGACAACAAGGGAGTGGTGGAGGTCATCAACAGGCAGAGTGGGAACACGGAATCAGTGGGGTGAGTTCTGAGGTGCATGGTGCTGTTGGGGCTGCAGCTGAACCTGACATTCAGAGCACAGCATATCGAGGGGCTCAAAAATGAGGTCACTGACTGTCTTTCCCATTTCCAGATGGAGAGGTTCAAGGAGCTAGCTCCAGGAGCAGTAACATCTTAGACCAGGGTGCCGGACAGGTTATGGGAAATTGGAGGGAGAAGGCTAGGGCCCTCTATGGGGGGGAGTCTGGCTGGACAGTACCCTGAAAGCTTATGAAGGGGCCTGGGCAGCTTTCCAAGAATTCAGGGCCCAGTAGGGTTGGGAGATGGTCGAGCCAGTGCAGGAGGAGCAGGTGATGCAATATATCATAGAAAGGTGAGAGGTGGGCATTGCCCACACCACCATGGTGGTCTTACTAGTGGGCATCAGTTGGGTGTGCATTGACCGAGGGTGGGCGGATGCAACAGGAGGGAGAGCTGTCTTGAGGATGGTGTGGGCTGGCAAAGAGGGCAGGGTTACAGACAGGATAGGAGACAGCCCATAATGGGACCACTGCTCTCAAAGGTGATAGGAGCCCTGGAGAAAGTGTGCTTCTCAGCCAAAGAGGCCTGCCTTTTCAAGGCCATTTTCTCCGTCATGGCCGAGGGTGCATTCAGGGTTGGTGAAGTGGTGGCAGTCAAATGATGGATGCCCCCTCAGGCACTACAGCTCAAGGATGCCACATGGGGGAATGAAGAGGTGAGCATTGGACTTCCTAGGTCCAAAACTGACCATAGGGGCTGGGACACATTGATGACAGTCCGGAGACACCTGGGTGATGGAGCGTGTGCGGTCAGGGACATGGCAGAATACAAGAATGTACAGGGGCAGGAAAGGGAGCATGGTTCTAACATGGAGATGGATCCCCAGTGAGGAGTTACCAGGTGGGGGATGTCCTCAAGAAGGTACTCACATTCAAGGGGGAGGATCCCAAGGCATATGCCCACACTCTTTTAAGATAGGGGTAGCGTCTAAGGTGGCGGCAAGGGGAGAGTTGGCAGAGGGGTACAGTGGGTGGGGTGTTGGAAATCCAACTGTTACAAAAGATATGTGAGGTGTTGATGGATAACCCTTGTTCCTTTCTTTCCATAAAGGGCTCCAAGCGACAGGTCTGGATTGTGGGTGTCAGGAGGTCTAAACACTCACTCTCAGGTTCTTGGCATTAATGGGAATGCAAGGAATCACAGTTACATTGCATAAGAGTAATAAAGCTTGTTTATTACTACCAAATGGAAAATCACAGTTGCCCTAAGCAGTTCTTACCATTAGGAACTGGGAGCCAATTCTAAGAGTCCCCTATACCTCGAGGAATCGCCGTGTTTCCAGGTCTCTGAGGTAGAAGACGTAATGTCTTACATTATATACTGAAGATAATTACCATGGTTACTGTAAGGTCGAAACATTTTAGTTACAGAGATGAGCCCTATTGGCTAAATTAGAGGTGGCTCCACAGTCCTAGATAACATTATACAATTTTGTTATAGTCATCACTTTGTGAAAACAAAGAAGTACAGTTTGTACATAGCTGTGTAGTAATACAAATCATCAGAAGATGGCAATGCAGACTCATATATCATAACATTACAAGGACACAAGTGTCCTAACAACTTGTAAGCAAGAAATACATGTGTATATTAGAAAGTAAAGCATATAGCAATTATATGATACATATCCTAACATCTACTCTTATACGGTAGGTGTCCTTAGCCCTATATGTTAGTATAACATATACATAAATACTAGCTGTCTGCTGTGTACCTCTGGGGGCATCAATTAGGGTGCAGGGACCTCGTGTAACATTCCCTCCTTGTTGACTCAGAAGGGGCAACACAAACAAAAGTAGGGAAGTGGAGAGAGAGTAGGTGTCATTTACAGATCCTACGCACGAGCCTTGTAAAGGAATTCCAGCTGCTCATGGTGTTGGCGGAGTGTGCGCCAGAGGCAGCAAAGCATAATGATAAGGAAAAATGCTGTATAATAACAAAACCTTTAAAGGTAATCTCTAACCAAGTATTAGTAAGTGCACTATTAAAATCACCATCATTAATAAGATCAAATATTGCTTCATTTGTTTTGGTCATATTATTGCTGATGTGGATGACGTGGGTGTGTCTTTTTTTTCTAAAAGTGACTTCAGTGTTAAAGTCAAAGGATCAATGTGTACATTAAGGTAAGGTAAGTACTCTGAAAGAGTAAGCAGATAATTAAGGTTGCCATTAATGATATCAGGTTCCACAAGAGGAACTGGGGTAACTGTGTGCCCAATAATAGTGGTCTGGTGAGGAATGAAACAGAAGTTAGATTCGTTAATAGGACATACTAATACTTGGTTAGAGATTACCTTTAAAGGTTTTGTTATTATACAAAAAAAGACCAAGGTAGAAAGGTCAGCGGGGGTTGCCGCTACAGAAGGTAAAGCCATCAAAAAATGGAGAGCAATGAGTGCCAATGCCCGTAGTCTGGGTAACAAGCTTCCTGAATTAGTGGCCTTGATGGAGGAGGAAGATCTGGATATTGTGGCAGTCACAGAAACATGGTACACACAGAACCATGACTGGGATGTAAACATACCAGGATACACTATCTACAGGAGGGACAGGGAGGGTAAAAGAGGAGGAGGAGTAGCTCTCTACATAGAGAAGAAATCAAAGCAACAGAACAAAAGGGTAAACAGGGAGGAGAAGAAGCACTGTGGGTCAATTTGGAGGCAGGCAATGGCACCACAATCCGCACAGGGTTAGAGACAGACCCCCCCTCTCAGGGGGAGGAAATGGACAAGGAAATGATAGAAAGTATACTTACAATGGCAGATAAAGGGGAGATATTGCTGATGGGTGATCTGAATATGCCAGATGTTAACTGGAGTGCAGTTGCAGCAGCCACTTCTAAGAGTGGGGCTATTTTGGATGCCCTACAGGGGGCATGCCTTAGACAACTAGTATTGGAGTCCACTCGAGAGGGAGCTATCTTAGACCTGGTTCTCTCAAACGGAGATGAAGAGAGGATCACAGATGTAGAAGTGGGTAGCCATCTGGGAACTAGCGACCATCGAACAGTATGGTTCACAATAAACACAGCAATAGAGTCAAGCCATACAAAAGACAAAGGTACTGGATTTAGAGGCTGACTTTCAAAATGGGTGAGTGCCTAAGGAATGCACTAGCAAATGGGCAGGAAGGAGGGGTGGAAGAACAATGGGGAATAATAAAACTGCCATCACAGAGGTAACAAGCCTTTGTGTAAAGCAAACAAACAAAATGAAACGAGGTAAGAAACCACTATGGTTCTCAAAGGAAGTGGCAGAAGGTTCAAGAGAAAAAGAAAGCATTCAGGAAGTACAAGAAATCACAGAAGGAACAGGACAGAGAACTGTACAGTTAAAGCAAAGGAAGCTGGAAAGGCAGTCAGAACAGCAAAGGCCCAAACCGAGGAAAAGATAGCCAACTCAGTTAAGAAGGGGGATAAAACCTTTTATAGGTACATCAGGGAGCAAAGGAAGACCAAGGGAGGGATAGTGAGGCTTAATAAAGGGGAGGAGGGTGGGCAGAGGGTGACTGTGAAAAGGCAGAGATACTAAACAATTATTTTTGCTCAGTATTTACAAAGGAAGAGGGGGAGTTACCTAAAACAAACAGTAGAAACACTCTGGATACAGAAGTTGATACCAGCCCATTTACAGAAGAAAGAGTTCTGAAAGAGCTCTAAAACTGAAGGTGGACAAAGCAATGGGGCCTGATGGAATTCATCCCAGAATTCTAAAAGAACTAAGGATAGAACTTGTGACACCACTGACTATCCTCTTTAACAAATCATGGGAGGATGGGGTGGTACCTGAGGACTGGAGGAGGGCAGATGTGATTCCCTTCACAAAAGTGGGAGCAAGGCAGAAGCAGGAAACTACAGACCTGTTAGTTTAACCTCAGTGGTAGGGAAAATGATGGAATCACTTCTGAAGGAAAGAATTGTTGCGTATCTAGAGGCCAGAGGGCACAGGACCCAAGACAGCATGGATTCACAGCAGGAAGGTCATGCCAGACAAATCTGATAGATTTCTTTGACTGGGTGACCAAAGTAGTAGATCAGGGAGGGGCTGTGACATGGCCTACTGAGACTTTAGCAAGGCATTTGACACAGTCCCACACAAAAGATTAATATACAAGTTAGCCAGCCTGGGAGTGGGTCCCAAGATGACAGCCTGGGTAAAGAATTGGCTGGAGAATAGGGCACAGAGAGTAATAGTAAATGGAGTCCACTTGAAAAAGGGGGTTAGCAGTGGGTACCACAGGGTTCAGTATTAGGATCGGTCCTCTTCAATGTCTTTATAAGCGACATTGCAGAGGGACTGGAAGGAAAAGTATGTCTCTTTGCAGATGACACAAAGATCTGCAACAGAGTTGATGCACAAGGTGGGGTGGAAAGGATGAGAAGGGACTTGGCAAGGTTAGAGGAATGGTCAAATGTATGGCAGCTTAGATTCAATGCTAAGAAGTGCAAGGTAATGCACCTGGGAAACAAAAACCCAGGGAAGAGTCACAATGGGGTGAGATACTAACAACAACAAAATGGAAAGGGACCTGGGGTAGTCATATCAGATGACCTAAAGGTGGGCAAGCAATGTGAGAGGGCAGCAAGGAGGGCTGGGGGATACTGGGATGCATAAGGAGAGGCATCACCAGCAGAAAACAAGAAGTTATTATCCCTCTGTACAGACAGCTGGTGAGACCACATCTGAGTACTGCGTGCAGTTCTGGAGACCCAATTCGCGAAAGACATAGACAGGATGGAAGCTGTCTAGAGGAGGGCAACCAAAATGGTGCAGGGTCTGCACGGAAGACATATGAAGAGAGACTTAAGGAGCTTAATATGTATAGCCTCGAGGAAAGGAGGGAGAGAGGGACATGATAGAAACTTTCAAGTACCTCAAGGGAATCAACAAAGTCCAAAAGGTAGCATCTTTCAAAAAGAGTGTGCAAGAACAAGGGGCACAATTTGAAGATAGAAGGAGGCGGCTCAGAGATAATTTAAGGAAGTATTTTTTCACAGAGAGGGTTGTGGATGCATGGAACAGCCTTCCGGAGGAGGTTGTGGAGTCAAAAACAGTGGTGGAATTCAAGCATGCATGGGACAGTCATAAGGCAATTCTAGGGGTTGGGGGTAGGAAGAAGTAGGCTGCTGGTTAACTAGGATCTGCAGCTTATCCATCAGGTAGGGAAATGGGCAGACTGGGTGGGCCAAGCGGTCCTTATCTGCCGTCAAATTCTATGTTTCTATGTTTCTTTATCTTGTGATGCTTAGCCAGCTGGTTATGATTGTTGTATGATATTTGTAATATAAAAATATAGGCCCAGATATTCAAAGGGGTTGCGCCTGGCACAACAGAGGTGTGCTGGCACAACCTCGCATTGTCCCTTGGTGGGATATTGAAGGGGCTGCCAGGTGCAGCGCAAATCCCGATGTGTCGGGCTACAATGTAACTGTATGCAGGGGGCATGCCCGTGCATGTGCGGCACATCCCGATATTTAGCCTGGGATGTGCGGAACATATGCTGGTGCAACCCTGCAGTGAGCCACATAGGAGGGCTCAAAGTTGAGCCCATGAGGAGTGGGAACAAATCTCGGCCACCCACAGGTGGGCTGCTCTATTGCAAGGTGCAACACAGCAGCTGCCAGCCGTGGGTGGCCACCTACCCACCCAGAACACCATCCCCAAGCACACACAGCACCCTGGTAGTCTAGTGGTACCCCCCTCCCTCCTGAATCCCTGATCACTGGTACATGTATGGTATTTCATTACCTGGTAGTCTAGTGGTACCCCTTCCCTCATGATTCCCCGTTAATGTAAAATACATCCATCCCTGATGGCCAAGTGGTCCCTCCTCCCTCCCAACTACTCGATTCTCCAATAAATGTAAGGGACGACTGTCCCTGGTGGTCTAGTTGTCCCCCCCATCCATCACCGTGATCATGGTACATCACTATCAGAAATATCCCTGGTGATCCAGTGGCATCCAACACCCCTCCTCCCACACAGAACCCCTTGCCCACACCGCTCTCTCCCCCATCATTGGTGGGCGGCAGCAACCCACCTGCATACCACCTGGCTGCCCGCTGAATGACAGGTACAGTATGGGCTGTAAGACTATTGGTCCCCAGTGTGGACCAATGGGCTTGCAGGGCATACTGTACTAGATAGCTCCAATATGTGAATGAAGTCATTCACATATTTGGGACTGTCTGTACAGTATGTCAGGCAAGCCCATTGGTCCACACTGGGACCAATGGACTTACAGTCCATACTGTGCCTGTCATTCAGCAGGTGGCCAAGAGGTATGCAAGTAGGTTGCTGGCCCACCGATGATGAGGAGGAGAGGGGTGGCAAGGGTCTCGCATGGTGGAAGGTAGGGGGTGCCACTGGATCGCCAAGAGATATTTCTGATGGTGATGTACCACGATCGCGGTGATGGGTGGGGGCACCACTAGACCACCAGGACAGTTGTCTGTTACATTTATTGGGGAATTGGGGAGTCGGGAGGGGGACCACTTGGCCATCAGGGATGGATGTCTTTACATATATCTGGGAATTGGGGAATCGGGATGGGTACCACTAGACTACCAGGGAATGTATTACCATACATTTACTAGTGATTGGGATTCAGGAGGGAGGGGGGTACTACTAGACTACCAGAGATTGTTTGTTCTACATTTACAGATCACAGCTACTGGTGGAGGATGCTCCAGGATCCCCACTGCACACGTCATGTTGTGCAGGGCACCAGGAGCAAGTTGCCAGGCTGCCCTGCACAAGGCATGCAAATGGGGCCATAATGACATGCAAATGGCCCGGTTTGCACCTTGCATATTTTATGGACTTATTTGCATGCCCCCTGCTGAATATCACGGGTGATGTGCCTAGTGCAACTGCACTTGTGCTGATGCATTCCCGTGCTCCCTATCTGTGCCTTGCACTGGCACAGTGCCACCACGCCATGCGTGGTATGTGCACTGACTCCATATTCAATTGTGCTCACCATGGGAAATCACTGTTGAATATCACCTGGCCCTGGCACCAGTGCATCCCAGTTGTGCTTCACCCAGGCTTGCGTCTTGGACTGGCACAGTCTGAATATCCTGACCATAGTATGTGATTGTTTCACAGAAGACAACCTGTGCTTCCATGGGTGCTCCCCAGGTTTCCAGTGAAGCTACAGGATATGTAAACTGACCAGGAACCAGTTTATTTTATTTATTTATTTATTTATTTATTTATTTATTTATTAAGCATCAGTTTATAACCTTGAGCCAGAGGCTCGTTTACAAAGGTACCTCGTCACAGAGAGAACAATACAGTGATAACAACTTGGTACAGAGAAACAGTGTACAATTTTTTGAGGATACAGGAGGACAAATGAGATCAACAATTTACCACATACAGGATTGGTGAAGTTAACATTGTTCAGGAAAGAACTAGAACATCAGAAAAAACATAGGATATCAATACAGTGTGTTTTAGCGGAGTCAACAGGAGGTAACAGGAACCAAGGGTAGAGAAGGTAAAAGATTTCAGCAGCCAACAGGGGCTTTGTCAGAGAGTGAGCAAGATAGCTTAGAAACAGCAACAGCTGCGTAGTGAAAAGTAGTAGGCTGAGGTTGTTTTAAAGCAAGAGATTGTGGGGTGTCTGAGATACTGGCAGGGAGGAATTGTACCAGTTCATTAATTACCTTCCTTCCAGAGGGCATTTTATTATCTTTTATGGCCTGTTGCTGCTTTGAAGTTGGAAAACTAAATATACATTTTATTACAGGACAGAACCTCATTTAACCGATTCCTGTTGGCTATATCGCACCTAGGTGACGGATTGCAGAGTTGTAAACCTCTAAGAAATTGGTGGATCAAAGACTCATAATTTGGGAAATGAGTTTCTGCTGATGTCACCTTATTTAATATACCTCTTGATAGGACATCATGTTTGTATTTTTTATATTCTAAAAGGAGGAGCTAGAAGACTCACAGAAGGGGGTGTGGAGAGACGGAGTTAAACTAATACTTATAGCTGAACTGTTTGAAATATATACCATCTTGGGACTCTAGAAAGACACAGCTCTCTGATTTAATTTAACTGCACTTACTTACAGAGGTAATACATTAGATAGAAAAGATTTGTATGTTGGTAGGAGTTTGATCTGTAGTTTTCCTTGTTTTTCTTTTATGTGATTGTGATGCTCTTTGATATAGTGGTCTGTGTTTACATTTTTCATATTTTTATCATCTTTTAGTAAAGAATCTTTTATTTGAAAGACTGTCTGGGTGTCTGCCAGTTCTTTTTTTTGCATGTGACGTACAGATGGTTAAGTCTGACAAAACTGTTCAACAGCTTGATGGTGTTACTGAGCTTGAGTAAAAAGGTAAGAATATACCTAAGGTCTCTTATAGAGTTTTAAGAGTTCATTTTGTTAGCCTGGCTTGGTGCCCCAGCAAAAGATTGTACCTTAATCCCCGAAGATGGTACATATCTGTGCCTGGGTATGCTGGCATAAGGTTCACCGTTTGAATCCCCCCCCCCCAGAACTTGAGACTAAAGGTGATTTGGACACAAAAGCAGACAGGAGGGTTACCCTGTCTGTTACCTGTTCACATTATTGTGTTTGGAGGTTGGCAGTATGGGAGCACAGGGCCTGACCTGCTGAGTGCATTTGTGACAGTTACCATAAGTAAATTGCTTAAAATTAGTTACCACACAAAATTAAGCCACCAGAATTATATCGCATTTTCACAGTAGGTAATCTCCATTTTTGTAGTTGTACTGAGAGTGTAAGTCTGGTTGGAAACTTGTTGACAGGCGATAAACCTCCTTCTGGTAAGACTGGTACAATCAAGAAGCATCTGGACCAGATGTTGAATCCTGGTATTCGGTGCCATTGGTGGTTATGTCATCGTCCATGAACAAGGACCAGTCGATACTGTCTGGGGAAATAGCCACATACTGGTTTAATAACATCAAATATGTCACATTGACACAAATAAATATACCCTTTCTTAGTGCAACAGTCTGTGTGCAGTGAGACCCATGCATTCAGAAGAGGACGGAAAACCAGAAGAGGAGGCAAGTCGAGGAGTTCTCTGTAGATGGTGCCCAGTGGAGTGCACGGATGCTAGTTTTTCAAATATAGCTGTTTTGGGATCAAAACGTGGCAAAGAAACAGTAAAAGACATCAACATAGTATCCTTAATGGAACATTTCTTAGAAGTAAAGCAAGGACCAGTATTAAGGTGTCTGGTCACAAATCTCATATTCCTTGCAGTAGAAACAGGAATGGAAACAGATTGTAGCATACACATGGCAACAGAGTTAGGGGATTTGCAGCGAAGGCAGTACCATTTAGAGATATGTCTATCATGTATGATATAAGGGATTCTTCTGGATTCCAGAACACAGAAGAGATTGTCGATGGTAGTGATAATGTATGACCCATAGGCGGAACATAGTATTTCACTGGCAATGTATTGCTTATCTGCTTCCTTATTGTTTTGTGCAATAAGGGCATTAATCTTTTCTTTAAAATCTGAAAATGCCTTAGCAATGCTGTGCATATTATATACAGTGTATCCTTCTTCCTGATTAAGGCCATCTACATCATGCAATAATGGGGGTATGATGTCATTGATCATACCAGTTTCAAACTTCTGTGAATGTGCTTTGATAGTAGCAATGTCTGCTTTATTCCAAACAGACATTGTAGTACCAAAGAGATCAGTAAGGGTGCCTGTGGCACTACTGACATCCGATGTGTCATGTGTGTTTCTTTTATGACTTTGATCATCTTTCTGAGAAATAGGTTTTCTCCTAAAATTGCCTCTGTGCTTCGGTGGTGTGTACCCCAGCAATAGGGTCTTGATTATGAATCTGAAAAGCAGCTAAGCTATCAAGTAACAAAGTACTATGAAACAATGATGTGTTAGTAGTATGACATATCAAATTCTTTCATATTCCAGTAAGTCAAATTAGACAAAACAGGTATATGCATATATTGTAAGTTGTTAATAAGTGAGCCAGGTAAAGTAGTGGCTGTGAGACCACTACGAGGACCAGGGTTTTGTTTTGGACATTTCAAAAGTTGCTTTTCAGTAGGGGGTAAAACAGATAAATACATGGCAGCTGAGGCCATGTTGTGTACAGTACACAATTTCCTGGCAGAATCCTTAGAAAGTGTATCACAATATGAGGGGTCAAATAAAGCAGTACTATTGTACAAACCGGAATGTCTAAGAGAGGTTTGGTGCAAGGACAAGGTACCATTTGGGGATAATTTTGTGTTGGGCCATCCATGGAAAGTTCCCTTGGAGAGTTTGGCCCCAGGGAGTATTTGTCCTTGAGACTTGGTTTGCCAATCAGTTTGTAGGGTAGATTTATCAGGAGCAACAACTGAGGCAGTGAGGTAGGCATCTGAACCTTCCTGAATGGTAATCAAATTATCGGGGATATTAATGGAGACTCCCTCTGCGGTAGTTGCAGGTGGATCAAGATGAGGAAGGATGTGCTTTACTATACCTTGGATAACTGCTAAGATGAGGAGAAAATGAAACAAGATAGCCTTCTTGTCAGTGTATCTAAAAAGGAAAACCAAACATTAGCAAGGTTAGTACTATTCCTCCCAATGATATGAGGAAATGTAATTATACTCCTTTGTACAGTTTCAACTGGTTTACATGTAACCATTTGTCAGTCAGTTTGTTATTTTGCATGAGTCTAACCTGATAGACTGCTGGACTGAACTTGTTGACAATTGGGTAGGGTCCTTCCACTTATTGGAGAAAGAATGTGTTGGATGCAAATCTGAGAACCATTACCTGATCTCCAACTTACCAATCCACTTCTTGTGTGTGTTTGTCAAACTGAATTTTGGACTGTTGCTGGGCTTTGCCCATGCAGTTTGAAGCATACAAATGAGCGTGTACAAAGTCTTTTCTCAACTTTTTCACATATTGCTCCACAGAGACACGATCTGCGGTGGGAGTGTGCAAGTCAAACAACAGGTGTTCGGTAATCTTGTACTTCTGCCAGTCATCACCTCAAAGGTGTCAACAGGGTGGTGGCTGAGGGTGTGCCCTAATGCCACAAGGAGTAATGGCAGTAGGGAATCCCAATCCTTGGGATTGTCCTCAATAAATTTGGAAAGCATTTGCTCTATCCATCTGTCGGTCCTCTCTACTTGACCTGATTGTGGGTGGTATGGTATGTGGAACTTTTGGTGAACTCCAAGGAGTTCAAGGGCTTCTTTCATCGACTCACTTGTAAAGCTGGTTCTTTTGTCGGAGTCTACCTTAAGAGGTAGGCCCCACCTGGAGAAAATCTGTTCCACCAGGATTTTGGCAGTGGCTTTTGCAGTGCATGTCTTGGTGGAGAAAGCCTCAACCACTTAGGAAAGAGATCAATGACCACAAAGGTGTATTTATTATTTCTACTGGTATTCATGAGGGGACCAATAAAATCAATCTGTAAAGCATGCCAAGGACCAGAATGCCTTTGTGGTAATAGCTTGGCATTTCATTTGGTTGGGATGAGGTTGTTTTGTGCACAAATGAGACAGTTACCTATGTACTGTGTGAGATCCTTGGTGGCACCAGGCCACCATGTGGTGGTCTTGAGCCTCTAAAGTGTGTTTCCCACCCCTGGTGTCCACCAGTGGGGTGTCATGCACTTGGTGCAGAAATTCAAATCTAAGTTGACAAGGGACCACCCACAATTTCGTGGGGGTGTCATCTAGTTGGTACCAAATGAGCTTGTCATCTGGGGACAAATGTAACTTACCTTCCTGCCTACTATATGGGTTATGGGCAGGTAGATTAATCTCGGTGCCTTTGTCCAGAAATCCGAACACATCCTTGAGTTCAGTGTCAGTATGCTGGGCTTCTGACAAATCCAAGGGGGAGAAGGGTTCAGGTTTCTTCCTGATAGCTGCAATATGCACAGCTGCTCTGGCTTCTGGATGGTCCATCATCCAGGTGCCCCCCCAGGCCCCTTCCTTAGCAAAGGTGTCAGCAGTGTCATTGAAGGCATGACAAGGGTCATGTATGGTCATGTATGGAGTGGGCCTTAACCTTATGTACATAGAGTTTGTGTGCAAATTTCTGTGCTACTGAATGAATGTATATTACCAGTTCCTTGTGTTTCACAGGAGTGCCATCAGAAGAGGTAAAGGAGTTCTTCTGCTAGAAAGGGAGAAATTCTGCAAGAGAACAACAGACCCAGTGAGAGTCTGTGAAAATAATGGTATCCTCAGTTCCATGCTGGATGAACTCCAGGGCACAGGCCAACACTGCCATCTCTGCATACTGTGATGATGCTACACTGCAACGTTTGGAAATCTTAACAGTGTTACCAAAAGGGTAAACTACAAATATACCCATTCCTGCTATCTATTCTCCCTGATAATAGGAAGCTGATCTGCCTGTGAAGACATGACACAGTGAGGTGTTCTCAAGTAATTGTGGTGTAGCTGGAAGGAAAGGGTCTGATCTGGTAGATCAGGTGGCTGCAGTGTACAGTCATGGGTTCTCCTTGGAAAGGAGGTCATGCGCCAGCATGGTGTGTTTTGGTTGGTGGACCTTGATGTCCCTAGTCATCCAAGAGATCCAGATGTTGTTCCTGTGTGGCTGTAGCCAAAACAGGTCATCCACATACTGCAAGAGGCACTGGGGTGCAGAGAAACCCTCAAGGGTGTCCATCATGTGCAGATGGAACAGGGAGGGTCTGTTATGGAAGCCCTGTGGTAAGCAGGTCCACATGTACTGCCTATGTTCAAAGGTGAAGGCAAACTTATATTGACCCTTGGAGGCCAATGGCAATGACCAAAAACCAATGGAGATGTCCAGGGCACTAAACCATTGTTGGTCAGGAGTCAGTAGTCGTAGCACATCTGGTGCTAATATCACTGTTGGGGACACAACTAGGGGTGACCTGGTTTAGTCTTCTGTAGCCAATTGTAAGTCTCCATGCACTGTGTGTTTTCACAGGCTGCACTGGGGAATTCGTAGTGGAAACACATGTCCTGATTACACCTTGCTTAAAGAGTGATTTAATTGTTTCTCTAAGAAAAGGCAAGGCCTCGGACGGAAAAGGATTTTGCCTTTGCCTTCCATGTGCGGGGTCTGTCACCTCAATGACAGTGTGCATCTTGCCACAGTCATGCTTGTTGGTGGCAAGTGCCTCCAGATGCCTTTGTAGGATGGGAGGAGCTTAGGGAAAAGCTTATGGTTCTTAAACAAATCTATGACGTCATACTCTTTTGTCATTTGTGGATATTGTCGCAACCACATATTCAAACACGAATGTAATAGTAAAGCAGCAAACCTAAGGAAAAGTTACAGAAAATGAATAGTAAGAGTTTCTAATACCTTCATTTGAAATATTCTTTGTCATTATATTTTTAGAGCTTAGGAACTGTGATGATAAAACACTGTTTGTTTATATCTTTTTATGTTTATTAATTTAGAAGATTCAGTCTTGTCCTGAAGAAGGGTTTACCCGAAACATTGATGTATATTACTGACTGGGAGTGATGATGTTAAAATAAAATATTTTTTATGAAAATTGATATATTTGTGGATATATTTTCAGGGTGAGTGGGACATTGTAAACCAGTTCCATTTGTGTCTTTCTTTGCTCCGTAATGTACCTATAAAAGGTTTTATCCCCCTTCTTAACCGAGCTGGCTATCTTTTCCTCAGTTTGGGCCTTTGCTATTCTGACTGCCTTCCCCGCTTCCTTCTGCTTTAACTGGTACAGTTCTCTGTCCTGTTCCTTCTGTGTTTCCTTATACTTCCTGAATGCTATCTTTTTCTCCCTAACCTTCCCCACCACTTCTTTTGGGAACCATAGTGTTTTTTCTTTTGTCTTGATTTGTTTATTTGCTTCACACAAAGGCTTGTTGCCTCTGTGATGGTGGTTTTGATGTTTCCCCATTGTTGCTCCACCCCACCTTCTTGCCTGTTTGCTAGAGCTTTTCTGAGGCACTCTTCCATTTTGACAAAATCAGCCTTCCTGAAGTCCAGTACCTTCGCTTTTGTATGGCTTGACTCTACAGCTAAGTTTATCGTGAACCACACTGTATGGTGGTCGCTTGTTCCCAGATGCCTACCCATTACAAGATTGGAGATCCTCTCTCCATCCCCATTTGAGAGTATGAAATCTAAGATTGCTCCCTCCTGAGTGGGTTCCAAAACTAGCTGTCTGAGACATTCCCCTGTAGGGCATCGAGAATGGCCCTGCTCTTGGATGTGGCTGCAGCAAAGGTGCTCCAGTTAACATCTGGCATATTCAGGTCCCTCATCAGCAATATCTCCCCTTTCTCTGCCATCTTAAGGATGCCTTCTATCATTTCCTTGTCCAATTCCTCCCTCTGAGATGGGGGTCTGTATACAACCCCTGTGTGGATTGTGGTGCCATTTTCAGTTTCCAGGGTGATCCACCATGACGCCTCTCCTCCCTGTTTACCCTTTAGTTCTGTTGTTTTGATCCCTTCCCTTACATAGAGAGCTACTCCTCCTTCTCCTCCTCTTCTTCCCTGTCTGTCCCTTCTGGAGATTGTGTACTCTGGTATCTTGACAACCCAGTCATTGTTCTCTGTGTACCATGTTTCTGTGACTTCCAAAATATCCAGGCATCCCTCTTCCATCAAGGCCACCATTTCGGGGAGCTTTTTCCCTAGACTATGGGCATTGGTACTCATTACCCTCCATTTTTTTATGGCTTTATTTCTTTTGACCCATCCCTGTCTTTACTGCCTTTGCTTCTCCATTTACCCCTGCCTTTCTCCTACTGACTGCTCTATCTTGGTGTTTACTTCACTAACTACCCTGATTTGTTTTTGGGGGGCTAGGATTTCCCTTCTCCTTTTCAGTGCCTCCTCCCTTGGCTAGTTTAAATGCTTGCCAACGAAGCATTTAAACTATCACCTAGGATCCTGGTTCCCCTCCTGGATAGATGCAGACCATCGCACCAGTATAGAACTGCATCCCTCCAGGTAGAGCCCCAGTCACCAATGAAGCCAAATCTTTGCTCCTATAACTGCTAGGAGGTCCAAAGTGAGACATGCCCCTTGGATCACCCCTGCCCTACTGTGGCATCTTAAGCAATGAGACAACCTTTGGCACCTTGCTGTCGCTACTGGCCAATCAGCAGACAGGCAGTCCTATGCTGCCGCTCGCAACCAGTGCACCTGGGCCATCCATAAAGCCCGGTGGAATACCACCAAGCCTCCCTTACCTCCTCCTGGGGAAACCCTAGGTGCTTCTGGGACAACATCAAGCAACTGAATGGTCACTTCCGGTCCCCCTCTCCTTCGCTTCTCAACATCAATAGTGCTGTCTCCTCTGACCCTGCCCTCATTGCCACTCACCTCAATAACTCCTTTACCGACCTTAGCTCAGTACTCCCTGGTAACTTTTTCAGTCCGCCACCTCCTTCTGCCCCACTACCCATCGACGCCTCCTTCCACCGCATTGTTCACCATACAAGAAACCAGGCCATACCCGATAAAAGCCCTAAAAGGTAACACCGCCGGTAAGACTCACTTGATCCCTGCCTTCTCGCCAGGTCCTGGATCAGGTCCTCTCCCTATCACATGCATTTTCAACAAATCACTCTGTCTCGGACAATTCCCTGCTGTCTGGAAGGTTGCCACAGTTACTCCTGTCCACAAAGGTGGTGACAGGACTCTTCCGGGTAACTACCGACCCATCTCGATCCTCTCCCCCCTCTCTAAGGCTTTGGAGAAAATTGTGGCATCCCAAGTCTCTGACTACCTTTGTAAGTACAATGTTCTCTGCCCTGAACAACACGGGTTCAGAGCGGGTCATAGTACCAATACAGCACTCTTGGAATTTTCCAACTTCCTCCATGCCTCCTTGGACTCTGGCACCCTGGCTGGTGCAATATTCATTGACCTGTCTAAAGCCTTTGATACCGTTTCGCATCCCTTCCTGCTCTCCACCCTTGACCTAATAGGCTTTGCCTCTGGACCTGTTTCCTGGTGCACCAGCTATCTCTCCGCCCGCTCCCAACATGTGAAAGTTAGTGGTACTCTCTCTGAAACCTGCCCCATTCACTTTGGAGTGCCACAGGGCTCGATTCTTGGACCCCTACTATTCTCCCTCTTTCTCAACTCCCTACCCAGCAGTTGTACGGGT
The DNA here is from genome assembly GCA_016271365.2 of Neoceratodus forsteri. NCBI lineage: Eukaryota > Metazoa > Chordata > Ceratodontiformes > Ceratodontidae > Neoceratodus > Neoceratodus forsteri. The sequence goes on along the minus strand of CM057451.1, from coordinate 805,893,641 downwards.
AAGATCCTTCTCTATGCTAATGATGCTGTACTCATTGCCTCTCACAGTAACCACATGCTGCTTCAGAACTCTCTCCAACTAGCTTTTGACTCTACAGCGACCTGGTTCACTGAGCACCGACTTGTTATCAACTTAAAGAAAACAAAAACTATGCTCTTCTCCCACCCCCAAAATAAGTACAGCAAGTTTCCCCTAGCCATCCACTCTACACCCAACATCCCCATCGAACCTGTGCAGTCCTATAAATATCTTGGAATAACCTTTGACCCTGCGCTCTCATTCCATGGACATATATCTGCCCTAAATTCTGCCGCCAACTCGCGGCTGGGCATTCTCTACCGACACAAGAAATGCCTCCCTCCAGATGCCCTCCACCTGGCTGTCACCTCCTCTGTCATATCTCTCATTGACTATGGCCTTCCAGTCTATGGTTCAACTGATCAGACAGCCCTCAGCAAGGTTCGCCTTATGCTTAACAAGGCCTGCAGACTTATCACTGGTGCACCCAGACTCACTCACACATGTGTGCTGTACACCCTGGCAACCCTACTCAACCTGGATGAGCAGCTCATGTATCAGACCTGCCAGCTCACCTTTAAAGCCCTGCATGGCCTATCCCCCATAGGCCTATCCAACTCAATTCACCGAACTGCTCCGACCCTGATCACTCGCAGCTCATCAAGAACAACCTTAGTCATTCCGAGAGCCAGGACCTCTCAAGGGCAGAGGGCGTTCCCCTACTGCGCACCCTACTGGTATAACTCCCTCCCTGCCGGTATCTCAGACTCACCAACCTTAGCAAGCTTTAAGCACAGGCTCAGAAACTTCTCCTTATCTCACGTAAATGCAACTGCCGCTAAACTATAAAAAAAAACACACCTTGACAATGCTCACTGAGTGGCGCCTCCCCTTTCCTTCCCTACTAATCCTCCTCCTGTCACTCTCCTTCTACCTCTACCTGCACACCCCCAACCCCAAGTCTTTGCACCTATGCCATGTTGGTCATGGATATTGAAATCTACTGTAACAAAACTGTAACTGAATTGTAACTTTTTTGTCTCTGTAATTTCTGGTGTCCCTTGTACTACTGTTCTTATGTCCTCTATGTGACGAGGTACCTTTGTAAATGAGCCTCTGGCTCAAAGGTTTCAAAACTGATGTTTATCGAAATAAATAAATAAATAAATCCCTGAGCTCTGCACCAGTGTTTCAACCAGTCATTGAATCTCATGGTGAGGAGTATCCTAGCCTCATCTGTGCCATAGACAGGTGGTACTTCCGAGAAAGATACCATGTGTGCTACTTGTCTAAGGCCCCTCCCCAACTGCACATACTCCTGTTGCACTGCTCTGATCACATTCTCAGCCAGTATACTTGTCCCTAGGTGGATAATGACATCCAGCTCACTCCCCCTTTCAGCTGCTCCCATGATCCTGAGGATTAATTTCCTGTCCCTACAAGCCATGGCACCAGGCAGGCACCTTACCTCCCTTTCCCCTCCCTCCCCCAGTTCTACCCCTAACAATTGAGTCCCCCATCAGGAGTTGTTTCCTTCCCCTGTGGGGTCCTGTGCCACCCTCCTGTGGGTCTCCATTGTGGAGGTTCTCAGCATCCTCCTTGGTCTCCACTGCAGGTTACTCCATAGAGGAACCATGCTTCACCAGAGTGGTGAATGAATTGTGGAGATGCACAACTGGAGGGACGCACCTCTATTCCATCACCCTCACCCTCCCTGAGCCCACCAAGGTCCAACTACTCCTCTTTCTTGGCAACCTCTGAGGTAGTGGCAATGGTCTGGGTGGTCTCTGAGCAGGTTTCTTGAATCCTTGCCAGGTCAGCATGGAGACAAACAACCTCCTCCCTCAGACCAGAGAGGTACCTGCAAATAAGGCAGCAACACAGTCTCCAGAATGTCTCCCGGAAGACTACTGCTCCACAGCCAGTGCATTGCACCATTCCCCAAATGTCTGTGTCCCTTCCTGCTACAGATGCTTTTCTTTTTTTTCTTCTTGTTTTAGTGTGTGCAAGCTTGTGAGTGTCTCTACCCCCTATTCAGTGTGCTGTGCCTTTAAGGATATGAACAGGCGTATGTTGTTAGTTTTGGGGAAGTGATGTCAGAACCCCTGTTATAAAGGAAGTTATGCACTTGGGGCAGGTGGGGTGAGGGCAGGGTGGTGGGAGTAAACCTGTGCATTCCATAAATAATCAACTACAACTCTGACCCTCCACCCCAGGAGTGCCTTCCTTCCTTTCAGACACCTCTTTGACAGAGGTTAACTCCTGTTTAAATCCACGCAGTTCACCTAGGCCCCTTTCAGCTCCTCCCTTAACAGACACTTATTTGACAGAGGTTAGTAACAGGTCTAGTCACAAATGACTGCAAATCTCTCCCAGCTACAGTTCCTCCTGGCAAATGAAAGTTAAACTAAGAAAAGTCAACCCCAAAACAGAGAATCAATACTAGTTACTTACACAGGTCCAAAATTAATAATTCAATTCAGTGTAGTCTAGTAAATAACCTCCTTGATTTAAGAAACTTTGACTGCTTTCTCTCTCTCTCTCTCTCTCTCGCTCTCTGTCTCTGTCTCAGTAGCTCTGAGGTAGAAGATGTAATGCCTTACAGTATATACCTAAGATAATTACCATGGTTACTGTAAGGTAGAAACATTTCTAGTTACAGAGATGAGCCCTATTGCCTAAATTAGAGGTGGCTCCACAGTCCTAGATAACATTATACAATTTTGTTTTAGTCATCCCTTTGTGGAAACAAAGAAGTACAGTTTATACACAGCTGTGTAGTAATACAAATAATCAGAAGATGGCAATGTTGACTCATATATCATAACATTACAAGGACACAAGTGTCCTAACATCTTGTAAGCAAGAAATACATGTGTATATTAGAAAGTAAAGCATACAGCAATCATATGCATACATATCCTGACATATCAATCAATCAATCAAAGTCTTTCTTTAACCAGGTGATCACCGTTGAGCAAGCTCATTTTCAAGGTGGACCTGGGTAAGATGGACATATACTCTTGTATGGTAGATGTCCTTAGCCCTATATGTTAATATAATATATACATAAAGGTTAACTGTCTGCTATGTTCCTCTGGGGATATCAATTAGGGTGCAGGGACCTTGTGTAACATGGGGCACTAGTTCATCTATTGGGTGGAGAGGTGTGGCTGCCATGGGAAGAGGAAGAGTTGCACCCAGTGGAGCAAATGAGAGTTCAGTGGAAAGGCATCTGGGGCATGAGGTGGGCCCAGCACCTGCCCCTTCTGGAGGAGTTGCGATTGTGGTGGCCCAGGCTGGACTGCATTATTATTCACTTGAGGAAATGACCTGGGTGGAGTACCATGGAGTACTCTGGTAAAGGACATAGTGGAGGACCTGGAGAAGGTGATGAGCTGGTGGCTGGGCATAGTGCTCAGCTGATCAGAGGTCACGTCCGATGGGTGTGGAGGGGCAAAGGGGTCAAAGCAGTGGAAGTGGCGCAGAGTGCCTCAACAGGAAGGTAGCCAGGGCAGTGATAGAGATGGGGATTACACATCTGGCACAGAGAAATATCATTTGAGCTGACAAAGGTGTACAGAGCAGATGGGTTGCACCTGTCAGAATTTGGCATGTACCTGTTCCTTAGGCCATTGGGGGACCTGGTGGTGACAATTAATAAGAAAGCCTGAGATACTAGCCCACAAGGGGGCCCACCTTCCATAAAAGCTTGAGATGAGTGAATGAAAAGGGCATGGGGAGCAGGGAAAAAGGGGGCAGAAAGAGGGGGCAGAGGTGGGCACCATGTGCTGGGGGTAAAGGAGCCCAGGTGTGGGAGTAAATGGAGGAGGGATAGGAGCTAAGGCGGATCACCATGTTCACACCTAGTGGGAGGGATCCAGGTAAGAGTCTGGTACCTGGTTCTGGTGATGGAGGGAGCTGGATCAGAGTGTCCGGACCCCAAAGAGCATTTAAAACAGAAGAAGGAGTGATGAGAAGATGAGCAAGGAGGAAGACCTGGACTGATAGGTCCACAGTAGACTGATATGTCTAAATAGACTAATATGTCTGATTGTAAAATGTACTGTGTGTTTCTATGATAAGATGAGATGTAAAGAATGCAACGTGTGCCTTTTAAATAAATATTGCCAGTGAGCATCCAAAGTCAGAAGTTGTAGGGTGATTAATTGCTGGTGGGGAATCGGGGACAATCAAGCTTGTCTATAAAGGGCAAGCCATTTTGTCCCAGGGACCCAGCCAGAAATTGTAAGATGGAGGTAAGGGGGGTAGGGGTGGGGCTAAGGTAGTGACATCACAAAGGGGGAGGAACCAAGGAGGGTCGTATGACAGGGTAAGGGAGTTTGCTGGCCAATGGCTGGGGGAGGGGCTTGTAGGGGTCCTGAACTGGGGTCCTTAGGGGCTTTATAAAGTCAGGCAGTCCCTGGAGAGCCCTCTTTTCTTGCTGACTTGAATTTCCAACCCACCGGCCCTGGGGTAGGAGTGGTTGGAAAAGAGAGAGAAGCACACAGTAAAGGGAGGCAAAAGAAGGAAGGTTGCCTCGGTGTGGGGCCCAGAAGGGGGCCGGGTGAACTGCACTGGGCAGCTGGTGGGCCGGGGAGCTAGGTGAAGCCCAGCCGGCAGATGAAGGGAGAATGAAGGGCAAAGGGTGTGGGAGCAGGGGAAAAAGGGTGGCAGGAAGAGGTGGTGGGGGGTAGGCACCACGTGCTGGGGATAAAGGAACCCAGGTGTGGGAGTAAATAGGGAGGATAGAGCTAGGGGCGGATCTAATGTGTTCACATCTAATGGGAGGAGTCTAGGTAAGAGTCTGGTACGTGGTTCTGGTGATGGAGGGAGGGATCAAAGTGTCTGGACCCTGAAGAGCATCAAAACAGAAGAAGGATCGATGAGAGAAGATGGGCAAGTAGGAAGACCTGGACTGATAGGTCCACAGTAGGCTGATATGTCTAAATAGACTGATACATCTGATTGTAAAATGTACTGTGTGTTTGTATGATATGATGAGATGTAAAGAAGTAACGTGTGCCTTTTAAATAAATATTGCCAGTGAGCATCCAAAGTCAAAGTTGTAGGGTGATTCATTTCTGGTGGGGAAGCAGGACAATTAGAAAAGAAACACCAGTTATAGTCCGACAGTCCAGTAGGAGGAGCAGTCTTTTGGTTTTATTTATTTATCTTTTAAAATGTTTCTGAAGGCACACTGAACAACAAGTTGCTCATCTCCCAGTGTGATGTCGGGGGAAGGGGAACATGAAGATTCAATACAGACAATTGGTACAATAACAAAAATATTACACTTGAATACATATCCATAAAGATTGAGTTGACTGTACAGTAAGTAATGAAACAGAGGAATGGTAACAGTTTTGAACTTGGGAGCTGGATGGTTTTATTTGGTTTTATTTTATTTAATTATTAAAATGTTTCACTAGGAAGACACACTGAATAACAAGTTGCTTGTCTTCTGATGTGACCTGGGGGGGGAGGGGAACATGAGGATTGAATGCAGACAATTGGTACAACAACAAAAAAATTTCATTTGAGCACTACTGTAGGAAGGGTGGGACAGGTGGGGCAGCTGCCCCGGGTGCAAGCCTCCTAGGGGCGCAGTTTCAATCAGAAGCTCACAGTACTATAAGTTCAAAAGTGAGTACTGCTGCTTTAAATTAATTTTTCAATTACTTTAACAGTAATCACTACTAGCTGCAGTCGTGAGTGCATCCGAGGACCAGCAAGTTGGGTGGGGGCAGGGAGTCACATGGTGCATTGCAGCCTCTGCAGAAGAATCATGTGTGTACAGTTTCATACAGCCATGTGGCCCGGCCGGCGGCAAGTACATAAGGTGAGAGCAATGTGCATGCTGCAGTCTAGAACTGTTTGAGACGAAAGATAGTAGAGAGATAGGAGTAGAGACAGTGTTGTGCTGCAGGATTTTCAATGAGCACATCTGTTTAATAAATTATATTAGTGATCTGTGGAGTGTGTTGGAAAAAATGTTAAAAAAACTACCGATCTATTTAAGAAGGCAAAGAGATTAGGATAGGATTATTTGACTACAGTGTGTTTGTTTCAATTGTTTGGACCTTGGGCTGCCTGGTGCAGTTGCATTCTTGCCAGCACTGTGACTCCGTCCTCCTGATCCTTGATCCCGGTCCCCTGTCTTGCTGACTTCTGAGATCAGGAGGCCTGCCCCCGCTCGCTGCTTTCATAGTTTCATTCCATCCTTTCTTTCCTGGGTACTGTCTAAGCTGGAGGCCAGGACAGCTCTAAAACCAGTTCTCCCAAGTCCCAAGTGAAATGTGAATGAATAAATACATTGTGCAAATTGTGAAAGGGCACTACTACTGAGACTGAGTCAGTCTGTGATGACTAGACTTGCTTTCCAGTTTTTCAACTGTCATCTTGCTGAGCCTGATGAATAAAATAAAAGTTTAAACTTTTATTTCCTTGTGTGTGTGTGCCCCCCTGTGCGTGCCTGCCTGAGTGACTGGATTTTTTTTGGGAGAATTGATCATCGTCGCTGCCTTAGTTCAATCTTTTCTTCGGATCTTTGACCGGGGCATCCGATTGAAAAAAATAAAATGAATGATTTCTGGTGTGTACAGTGTTTGAATGCTGTCTGACCTTACTTGGGTGGGGGCGGGGGTGGCAGGCTCCAGCAGCTCAAGTTCTGTATTTGTTTAATGTTTGCCCTATTTAAATTAACTGCTTACTAGTCTGTAGTTACTAGACATCTGCCAGCAATACCAGTGTGTACCCTACCAGGTGTATCAGTCACCTAACTATTGCTGTAACTGGTATACTGACTTACTGTATCTGTTAGCCTAACAGATACAGTAAGTCAGTATACCAGTTACAGCAATCTCTGCTCTGTTATGTCAGTCTTTGCTCACATTTATGTCAGTGTGGTAGTGTTCCATTACACATAGAAACAGACTTTGACGGCAGATAAGGACCGCTTGGCCCACCTAGTCTGCCCATTTCCCTACCTACAGGATAAGCTGCAGATCCTAGTTAACCAACAGCCTGTTTCTTCCTACCCCCCCAACAAGAATTGCCTTCTGTCTGTCCCATGCATTCTTAAATTCCCCCACTGGTTTTGACCCCACAACCTCCTCTAGAAGACGGTTCCATGCATCCACCACCATCTATGTGAAAAAATACTTCCTCCCATTACCCCTGAGCCACCCCTGCTCTATCTTCAAATTGTGTCTCCTTGTTCTTGCACATCTCTTTTTCTGAAAGATGCTACCCTCTTGGACTTTGTTGATTCCCTTGAGGTACTTGAAAGTTTCTGTCATGTCCCCCCTCTCCCTCCTTTCCTCAAGGGTATACATATTAAGCTCCTTTAGTCTCTCCTCGTATGGCTTCTGTTGCAGACCCTGCACCATTTTAGTTGCCCTCCTCTGGACTGCCTCTATCCTGTCTATGTCCTTGTGGAGATGGGGTCTCAGAACTGAACACAGTACTCCAGGCGGGTCTCTCCAACTGTCTGTACAGAGGATGACAACTTCCTGTTTTCTACTGGTGATGCCTCTCCGTATACATCCCGGTATTCCTGCAGCCCTTCTTACTGCCTTCTCACAATGCTTACCTACCTTACATTGACTGTCATCTGATGTGACTACCCTCAGGTCCCTTTCCATTTGTGTTATTGTTTATACCCCCCATTGTGTATTCTTCCCCTGGGTTTTTGTTTCCCAGGTGCATTACTTTGCACTTTTTTGCATTGAATCTAAGCTGCCATATTTTTGATCATTCCTCCAATCTTGCCAAGTCCCTTCTCATCCTTTGCACCCCCTTCTTGTGTATGAACCTTATTGCAGATCTTTGTGTTATCTGCAAAGAGGCATACTTTTCCTTCCAGCCCCTCTGCAATGTCACCTATAAAGACATTAGAGGTCTGGTCTTAATATTGAACCCTGTGGTACCCCACTAGTAACCTCCCTTTCTTCAGCATGTACTCCGTTTGGTTTACTGTTACCCTCTGGGACCTGTTGTCCAGCCAGCTTGTCACTCAGGCTACTACCCTGGGACCCACTCCCAGGCTGGCTAACTTGTTTGTTAATCTTTTGTGTGGGGCTGGGTCAAATGCCTTGCTAAAGCCTAGGTAGGCCATATCCACTGCCCCTCCCTGGTCTATTACAATGGATACCCAGTCAAAGACTGCAGTTCCTCCTAGTTACAGTTAAACAGTGTCTTGGTTATTACAGCAGTTTCTCTTCCCACTCCAGTTACAGTTATGCCAGTATCAGCTTCCTGTTATACCAGTGTCTCTTCCCAATTACACCTCTCAGTATTTCAGTTACAGCATTGTCTCCTTCCTTTTATGCCAGTGTCTCCTCTGAAACATAGAAATTTAGATATGAGAGCAGATAAGGACCACTTGGCCCATCCCAGGGTGGTCTGTCCACCACTCCTCCTTAGTCTTATTTAAATAATAGAATGTGGCCTTGGTTGCAGCTGCTTCCCCACAAGAAAACAAACAGTACCTACAGTACTTTTGTGTTTTATATATAAATAAATAGAATGTGATGGCATTCACCCACTGTGAGGGCAATCATCCTTACATTCTATTTATACAAAAGTACTGTATGCACTGTTTGTTTTCTTGTGGGGAAGCAGCTGCAGCCAAGGGAAATCAAGTTTAATTAAAGTTAGTTGGCTGTTAGTACTATGTTGGAAGTGGAACTTGACCTGCTGGCAGCCAGCCTGCCTGACTTGCCTGTTCTGCTCTCTGACTGTGAGGGTTGTCTGGACTTGGTTCATTATCTTACCTGTGTGATCAATGATTTACCTTGTGCACCAAATCCCCTGAGTGGGATGCCAGCTCTAAGTGTGCAAGCTGTGATGCACACAAGCATACAGATTGCAACACTGTTGGTGTTCCTCCCCATACCCCTTACACCTACTTGTGCATTGCTAGCTGTGGTCTCACTTGTGACATGTGGCAGTATTGCACCAGCACTGAGAACCTTACACTCCGGGAAGGGAGGAGGAGGAGGAGGGTTTCCCATGGAGACTCGATCCTCCTCCTTCTCCCACAACAACACACAGGTTAGCTCCCAAACTCAGATCACCAACATTGCAACAGGTAGCACTACTGTTGTGCCAAGGGGCCAGCCATAATGTGTGTTTTTTTTGTCTATAGAGCTACTGATGCCTCAGACAAAACTTTCAAAAATATAACAAGATATTTAGATTTTAGACATAATTCAGTATGTGTATTGTGTGTATCTGCAGAAATCTACAAGAACGCTAGATCTTTATTCCTTAGAGTGAATTTTCGACTTACCCTATGGCAGCTACCACTCGCGTGGTGTGGTAGCTGCCCTCCAAGACAGTCATTCTAGCCATGTTAGAAATACTGTGTGCAGCTAATAATCCAGATATTTTACTTGTAAATTAGTTTTAGCATTGGCTGCTCAATGCATTTACAGACCCATCCCGCCCCCGTGCTCAAGCATGTAATGACGTGTGGCCAAGGAGGCGTAGAGTGCGTAATTAAATGAATGGGGCTAGAGTTTTCATTCATTTTAACATCAAGAATGGCCAGTAAAGGGCACTAGAAAGCCATCTTTCCCCTAAGCTCAGCACCTCATGCTAATGAACACCATAAAAATGATACTTTAAAGTATTTTTGAAACAGAATCCTTTGATTTTATAGCTTTCAGCTCAAGGAACAAGTAGGTACTAAACTGGCTATGGGCAGACCTAAAGGAGCAGCTACAGGATCGTCCCAAAAGTCAGTGCCCCTACCAGCTTCTAACCAACCAGGAGGACCAGGACAAGCAGCAGGCCCGAGTGGAGGGAAAGATACTCCCCCCTGGGAAACAGTACTGAGTGCAGTGCGAGACATGGACCAAAAGCTGGAATGAGTCCTGGAGTGCCTTGGTGCACAAGACACAAAAATTGAAACAGCTGTTGGAATGGTACAAGAGGCAGAAAATCGATCCCAATGTACCCAGGCAACTCTTGTAAAAACAACGTCGGAGATCAACCATCTGCATGCCCACATGGAGAGGCTTGAAAACTCCGAACAGGCCATTAACCTAAGGTTAGTGGGGGTCCTCAAACATACTGAAGGGGCCGATTTATTGTCCTACTTGAAGAACTGGGTAATAACTTCTGTACCGCCAGATGTGCAGATTGAGACAGATTCCTTTAAGCAAGCATTTCAAATAAATTTCAGGAGGGCCCAACTAGACCGCGAGACTCCACGTACGATCCTGTTAATTACAGATGGTCCAGCAACTAGGGATAAAATGCTTCAATGGGAAAGGGCGATCTACCTGGTTGAGATGGAGGGCCAAGAGATCAAGATATTTCCAGACTGGTCCTATGCTACCAGGACTAGGAGAAAAATGTTCGATCCACTTCGGAAGCAGCTAAGGAGCCTGGGGGTGGCTCATTCCTTGCTGGCCCTGGCTCGTCTGTGTTAGACCTATGGAGGGAAGACCTATCAATATAACAACCCAGATGAAGCTAAGAAAAAGGTGGAAGCTATTGCCCAAGAATTTGAGCAAGACCACCGGAGAACTCTGGACTACTTTAGAATCGGATGAAGATGAGGACTAAATATAGCTGGTAACTGTGCATACCATTTTCTTTAAGACGACCACAGAGGCCGACTGGCGCTTAGAAACTCAGTTCAGGACTCTAGTTTGTTGCATTCTTTCTCTCTCTCTCTGAATCTCCCTTTAGGAGACTATAGCTATAGGAGTGCTAAGTTCTGTATCTTGAAAAGCTTATACTGTAAGTCTGCTTAGGGTCAGCAGGAGCGGTGATCCTTCTATGTGACTTGGGAGGCCTTAGTTGGGCTGTGAGTAATAAATGTTTAATGTAAACAATAATTAAATAAATGAAGTTAAGTTTATACTGGTAAAATTATGCTAAAAGTTGGATGGGGAGGTGACTCTCTACACGTGCAGTATAAGAATGTTGGTGTTTGGAGAGGGGAGTGTTAGAGTAGAAGGGGGAATAATATTCCTTAATCAGATGGGTAATTAAGTGGGGACAGTAGCCTAGGGCTACGGTATATATCCTTTAAATAATAATAATAATCTTCGTCTTGACCCCACTAGTTTAATGTGGCTTAGCCTTCCTAAATGTTCAGAGTGAGTACACTCAGTAGGAGAGCTATTGGAAAGTACTCCTTCTGTTGTAACACATGACAATTGATTATTAATCCTGATGCTAATATGCTTAAGTGTATGTAACCTAATTCAGTTGTATGTACCACTTTCTTTGGAAACATTGAAAAAAATGAATAAAAGAAAGTTACAGAAAAGAATGGCCGGTAACACAATAATGAAAGGCAACGCTTGATTAACATGATCCTTGTTGATCAGCCACTTGTCCACAACAATGTGGCTGCATACTCTGATGCCAGCCAGCCAGTGTCCCCCACATCTCATATTCCATGGGAGCAAAATATTCCCTGAAATCAGGGGTAGGGAACATGTAAGAAAAGTATGTTTTTTTCTTCAAGAAAAGCCCCAAAACTCACCACAGAGCATGCAAACACCTTAGAGCTTCTGGGGGCCTTGCAGCCCCCAGACCCCCAGCTATTTGCTAGGGGGGGTGCAAAATTTGTCTCTTGCCCAGGATACCAAAATGCCTTCCTAGTGCACTGCATTTGACTACATACCCATAAAGATCAAGTAGACTGTACAGTAAGCAATGAAACAGAGAAATGCTAACAGTTTTGAACTTGGGAGCTGGATGAGAAACAACTGAAGTAGATACAGTTACACAAAAATTAGCATTTAAATGCAAGAGCTAAGTGATTACAGAGCTGTGTTGGTTGATAGGAAATTATATACTCATACTTTTGAGCAGCATAAAGTTAGAGAATAGCTCAGGCAGTAAAAGTTAACAAGGTAACCCAGAAGTGCAGAATAGCCTGTAAGTGCAATAAAAAGATTAGGACTAGCCATGAAAGGACTAAGTTGTGGAGGGGTGGGAACAGGGGAAGTGGGGGGAGGGAGGTGAGCGGCAGTCAAAATTCCAATCCCCTTCTGGGTACTGAGAACTCTGCCAGTGGTTGGTTCAGGGCAAATATCAAGGTGGAGATGAGTACTAAGTGGGGAGGAGGAAGAGAAGGGGGAGATGGGTACTGAGTGGGGGGAGAGAAGGGGTGGAAGACTAGAGTATAGGGGAGGCAAATGGTTAATCCAGCTCTGAGGCCTTCAGGATGTTGAGAACCTGTCGGGGAAGGAGCAAGATGAGGAAAAGGTGGCTTAGAACCTAGAAGTAGAAAGAAGTTGGAAGGAGGAGGTGGTGCGAAGAAGAGAAAGGGGAGGGAGGTAAGGACTATTCAAGCACTAAAACCCTAAGGGGAGCTGTGAAGGGGCAGACAGCAGGTGAATGGAGGATGGGAGGGAAGGTTAGGGAGGAGAGAGGGCTGCCTGGGTCTGTCACCCCAAAATGCTGGGAACCCTGCCTGCACAAGGCAGAGTTACACATTGTGAGGGAGCAGGAAGGAGGCAGAGAGGGTGGGGTGGGCAGAAGTAAGGTGGGGATAGATAAGGAGGAGTAGGATTAAGGTAGGGAGGAAGAAAATGGATGAGGTAGAGAGGGGAATAGAGGCAGTGGTAGTAGAGGTATGAGCGCTAGGAGTTGAGCGATGGGAGGATGGGGTAGAGAATTTAAGGTGGATTGTAGCAGGTGCAATTTGTGGACAGAAAGTTATGTAGGGCTGCTCCGAGTGAGTGGGAGGAGGAGGAGTGCCATATTTGTTGGAGGGAGCTTGTTCCAGGCTTTAGGGAACTGATAGGAAAAGGTCTATTGAACGATGGGCGAGGAGCGGTGGGGGTACTGCCAGAATATGTGTCTGAAGATCTGAGTGAGCGAGGATGTATGGGTGGGGAAGAGAGAGAGGTGAGGAGGTAAGAAGGGAGTTCGCCCAACCAGTATTTAGAGGTGAGTTTGGCACAGTGAAAGAGCCATCTGTTAGCAAGTGGGGGAAAGGGCAGGGCATGGAATTAGGGCTGTGCGAATTCCTTTTTTCGAATATCCGGCCGAATATTCGGTATTCGGAGCCCATGCGTCCGAATATTTGACTGAATATTCTATTTGGGCACTTCTGCTAATTTTTTATAAAAATACTAAAATTGCCCCCCACCCTCCTTCCTTATCCAGATCTGGCAAGGTTAGAAAGAATCCCCCTTACCCCCACCCTCAGATAGCACCCAAACCCCCTCCCCTCCCAACCAAATCGTAATAACAAAAAGAAAAGAAAGCAAAAAGTCAATGGACGACTGGCACAATCCCACCCGCCTCCATGGCCCGTAGCTAAGTTTCAATACTACTAGTGTCCCCAGTCACACACACCATCCCACCCAGCGGTAGCCAGTAAGCGGCACCATCACGCACCTGCAGCTAAAGAAGTTTAAAACAAGGCAGCCAGCGCAGCCACATCCTCCTCGACTGGCTGCCAGCTACTTGTGAATGAAATCATTCGCAGCATGTATATAGTAGAACAGCTGATCGTAGCGATCGGCGTTTCTACATAACACAATCGAATGATTTCATTCACAAACGAACCGGCTGAGGAGGAGGGGCTAACTGTGCCTGCCTTTACAAACTTCTTTTGGCTGCAGGGTGCGAGGTTAACCGCTACTGGCTACTGGGGTGAGACCTGTAATGTGTGTGTGTGTGTGGGGGAGAGACAGTATTGAAACTTGGCGGCAGCCATGGAGGTGGGTGGGGATGTGCGATCGCCTATGGATTTTACATCTCTTTCTTTTTGTTATTATGACTTGGTTGGGGGAGAAGGGTTTGGGTGCTATCTGAGGGTGGGGGGAAGGGAGTTCTCACTTATCTTGCCAGATCTGGGCTAGGGAGGAGGGTGGGAGGCGATTTTAGCTTTTTTTTTACATGTTTCCTGAATACTGGACAAATAGTGCACTATTCGTTATTCGGAATCCGAATAACAAATAGCTCATTATTTGTGGTATTCGGGAAATAATATTCGTTATTCGCACAGCCCTACATGGTATAGCTCGCAAGGATGGGACCGTGGGGGAGCATCAAGAGCGAAGCGACAGAAGGAGTTGAAGAGGGTAACCCTCTTCCAGGGAGGACTTTGGAGTGGCACCATAAATGACATCTCAGGAGTCAAAAATCAGGAGTATCATCTTCAGGACAAGTCAAAGCCTGGCCACTGCTTGGTGCAGTACAGGTGGTTGCTAGTTAGCTTTGAGGAATGGGGTACAGTACCTGAACGACTGATCGTTCTCATTGGCTGGCAGGAGGATGGAGCACAACCAGATGAAGAATGGGAAAAGGATGAAGAAGGTGAATAATGAAGGTTGGTCCGGGAGTTTAAGATGCGGGGGAAGAAAGGATGAAGGTGGGTCAAGGCAATGTCCTCCTGCATTGATGGAAGGTCCGCTGGGCTCAGGGATGCAGGTGGTTGCAGTCTAGGGTAGGGCAATTAGTTCAGGTGGTGGGACTACCACGGTTGGGCAGCCCATTCACTCCTCTACAGCAACAGCTCAGACTGGGTGAGGAATAGAACTGGGGTTGCTCAATGCAGTCTGGGGCAAGGCAGGCAGTTCAAGCCCATTTTGGAACAGTTCAGGAACCCACTAGTCAATGTGCAGTGTAAGCACGTTCAGACCCACTGCAGCTAGCTGTCTCTAGTGATTGCAGAGCAGGCAGTTCAGGCCCTGCTGCAATTTAGCTGGACCCTGGTTCAATTTCTTCAGTCAGTTAGGGTCTGTAAAGTTCCAGGGTGCAACCCGGGAAACACTGAAAATAACGACACAATAATGACAGTATTCTTTACCAGGTACTGGGTTTTCTATGACTGGTGTCGTGGTGGCAGGCACAGCAGCATAGACCTGACCCTCCTGCAGTCCACAGGCGCACAGCAGATGGCCAGGAATCCAGGGCAAAGGGCTCTGATAGGGGTGGTTGGGGCACACAATGGGGGGCTAGGGCTCCTGGGGTACTTTTTGTAAAGAAAATGATGTTGGCCCTTTAAATTCCCTGCAGAGGTTGTCTAGGCCAGTTCACATGCACACGGGTATGAGGGCCGGTAGCTGGACTATGCCATGGGCCTGAACTGAGCTCCTCCCCTTATAGCTACCCACGCTTTGGCCGCAGGAGTACAGTACAGAGCCTTCAACTCTGGCCACCCCAGAGCACTCTTGGCCCAAGTGCACGGCTGCGTCCCCTCCTCTAACCCACTCAAATTCCCCCCATCTTAGCTACTCCTGGGGCTCATGCTCCATGGTGCCCCTGTTCCTCTATTGGGTGCCTTGCCCACTTACTTCTCCTTCTCTTGCCCTCTGGTTCCTCTGCTCCTGCCCTGCAGCACCTCTGGCACTAGAAATGATTATTTTAGGCTTGCAGCCCATTCACTTCTTTGCCCCCCCCTTAGCTATTCCTGGGGCTCATGCTCCACGGTGCCCTTGTCCCTGCTTATTGGTGGGGGCTCTGCCCACAAATTGCTTCTGCTTCCGGGGCTCAGTACAATAATTTTAGGTTTGCTGCCCACCTACCTCCTGGCCCAGGTCCTCCACCCACCGGAGAATTGTTGGTGGTGTTGGTGGTAAGGACCGGGGAGCCATGCTCTCACCTGGTGTTTTTTTCTCTGCCCTGAGACTGCAGGGTGGAACACTGTATATTCAGGTGCTCAATTCCACCCAGACTCAAAACTCTGCCGCACACTGTGGTCCACCTCAAACATAGGTCCTCTCTCTTTCCCCAGACACCACACGATTTGACAGTTTCCCTCACAGACTTTGGTGAGCCAGAGGTTGACGGGAGGGAGGGCGAACATCACTGGAAGGGGGATTCTGCTATTCCACCGATGCTCCTACTGGACATTTTGAGTGCAGGACAGTGGGATAGCTTTAGAAGGTGGCCACAGCCAAGTGCTCAGCAGGGGAGCCTGAAATTGAGTGAATGGAATAAAATGAAAAAATTTAGCAAGTGCGGATAACAATGGGGCAACCCACGGGTTGCAGCTGGGCACCAGGCCCACTGGAGGGGGGCAGATGGAGCCATCCTCACTCTGGACCCCAAAGGTTGCAATTGAGGAACAAACAGGGGATCACCCAGGCAGGGTGCAGCACAGGGTACCCCACAAGAACACCCCAGACAGCCACAAAAGGAAAATGGAGGGAAAGACAATTAAAGGTAGCTTACCTATGGGGCTGGCTGCTGCTGGACATGGAAAGGACTGCTGGACCCCCTCTCCTTCAGGCTGGAGAACAACTGCTGTTGTTGAAGACCCTCAGGACCCTTAGCTACAGAGGTGCAGCCCCAAGGAGCTACAGACTCAAGCTTCATGTAAGCCTCCAGGTGTCCGTACACTTGTGCTCTCTACTCTGTAGACCACCCAGTCCAGAATTGCCCTCCAGCTAGCAGGGGACACCCTTTTCTAGCCTGGGGGTGGATTTGGCTCTTAGCCAGCTGAATGGGTCCTTGGGGCTTGGATCAGCCTCTCGGGCTGATTTATGGCCCCTTTAGGCATTGGCTGGAGCCCTGGCCTGGCCAGGACAAAGGCTCAAGCCTGGGAGAAGTCCAGGAGGGGGAGAGGGGGATTGAAGCAGGAAGTGGTCAGCCTGCCAGCCGACTGACATGGAGAGGGTGGGGGTGGTTAACCCTTTCCCTCTTTGAGGTTTTTTTAGGCTGGACTGTGTAGCAACCTTTGGGGTGCTACAATTTGGCCCCTCTTAAACATATATGTCTCCATGTATGGCGCTGAGTACCATTCTAATTGTAAAACATTAGCAATCAGGTTACAATTACACACCAATAACCTGGTCTATGTAAATGTAGTGAGGACTACCTACAGCCTTGTAACATCAGCAACATAGCAAACAGTATCAGTACCTTGGATAACCTGTGACTGAAGTTAGCGTAGCCATTATTTGGATCCGTAACCAGAGCAGTATCTACTGCTCGACCCTTGATTAGGCCCTCAAGCAGGGCTCTACACTTCTGTGATAAGACAAGCAGGGGCACCTTCCCCCAGATAGTGCACTGTGACTGCCTTAAAGGTGGGTCAGCCGGCAGCGGCTCTGCCAAGGGGGTTTCCTGCAGTATGGCAGCTGGTTCCACCAATGGAGGTTCTTGGGGAACATTGGCAGGTTCTGCCACTGGCTGTCTCCACCGTGCAGTGGCTGGACTAGTGTGCACCCAGTGCCATGGGTAAGGGCTTCCTGGGAAAAGCCCTAGGTTCTCATTGCATCCTTGTACCTGTCTCTCCTCAGAGGTGGCATCTTCAAATTCTAGGTCTGAGTCTTTTGCAGGTAGTGATGGTTTGAAAGTGCATGGTTTAAGGATCTTTCGGTGTCCAGTCTTCTGCTGGGAGGGATCTGACTTTAACTGTATTCTGTAGACAGGAAGTTCTGGAAAGGGGGTGTCCACAATTACTGTAAGTATGGGTTGGACTCCCATTTGGTTTTGAGTTTGTGGGTGTTGTGTGTCCTTTTCAGCAGGACTCTATTTCCAGTGGCAAATGGTTTGGCATTGGCTGTGTTATCATGCAAGTCTTCCTGCTGTTGACATGCTTTGTCCATGTGCTTGGAGACTAGTTTGCTGGCCAGTTGCAGCCATTTGTGGTGCTCTCATACCCAGTCAGTTGTTGGGGTGCTTTCTGTCTGTGCTGGTACCCCTAGAACCATGTCCATGGGTTGGCGGCCATGGCACCTAAACAACAAGTAGTCGGGCATGAGCCCCGCAGAGTTGTGGGTCGTGTTGCTGCAGATGTAAGCCAGCTCTGGGAGAACAGTGGGCCACTGCAGGTGTGTCTCATCTGGTAGGGATCTGAGCAGGTTTATGATGGTGCAGTTGGCACATTCACAGAGCCAATTGGTTTGTGGGTGATAGGCAGTTGTTCACAGCTTGTAGCTCCCATACAGAACACAGAGTTCCTGGAAGAGCTGCGATTCAAAAGAAGGACCTTGACCTATGAGAAGTTTGGTGGGGAACCCATATGGCTTGACAAAGTGATCCCAGAAGGCTTTGGCAGTGGTTTTCGCTGTGATATCTCACACAGGTACGTCCACCAAGAATTTGTTGCAATGATCAATGCTGGTCAGGATGTAGGCTAGTCCATCATTACTGGGGTCCAGTTTGAGGTGATCCATGGTGACTATCTCTAGTGGTGCACTGGTAATGATGGGCACCAGAGGTGGTTGCTCTGCAGTACCTGGGTTGCATTGAAGGCTGCATGGCTTACAGGTGTTGCACCAGCTGACAACATCTTCTGTCATGCCAAACTAGTAGAAACATTTCCTGAAGTTGCTTTCGGTTTTGTAGTGGCCGAAGTGTCCGTACTGGTCATGGAAATCTTCCAGAATAACTTATGCAGCTTCTTCCAGCAGTATGATCTGGAGCAGGGGGAGGTGGGTCTTTGAGCAGTGGACTCGTCAGACCAGCCTCCCTTGCTGGATGGAGAGGCTTTCCCTGTGCCCGAGGAGTTTATGGAATTCCTCCAGTGCTTGTTGCTGTGCCTAAGGTGAGAGTATGGCCCCAGTTACCAGCATCTCTTGCAGCTATCTAAGGATTGAACTTTCTTGCTGGATCAGGCCCCACTGGCCCTTATCTTGAGGAAGAGGAGGGAGTTTAGTTTCTTGGTTGACACTTAGCCCTTGCAGAAGACTGTCACAGTGGGCCTGGACCACCTCAGCAGGCACATTGAGGAATGGAGGCATCTCTAGGCTCTCTTGTGCTGTTTCAGCCTTTTCTGGCTCATCCGTTGTGGACAACCATGGCAGGGCATCTGCATTGGCATTGACATGCCCTGACCAGTAGCGGATGGTGAAATTGAAGTTTTCCAGTTGGGATGCCCACCTCTGTTCCAGGGCTGCTAGTTTTGCAGTATGTAGGTATGCCGGGGATTATTGTCTGTGTACACCAGGAATGGGGTAGCTGCCAGGTAGTGCTTGAATTTTTCAGTCACTGCCCACACCAGCACCAGGAACTCAAGTTTCAAGGAGCTGTATCTCTTGTCATTGCTCTCCGACCCTTTTAGCCATCAGCTGGTGTAGACAATGACCCTTTTGTACCCCTCTGGGACTTGGGACAGAACTGCTCTGAGCCCACAGTTGCTGGCATCTGTGCAAACAATGAAAGGTTGGCTACAGTTGGGACAGGCGAGTATAGGGGCTGTGGTGAGAATGTCTCGCAGTTGCTGGAATGCTGCTTGTTGGGGTTTGTCCTATACTACTGAGGCATTGTGGGGAATTACCTGGACCTCGGGTCCTCTGAGGAGTTTGTGCAGTGGGGCTGCGATCTTGGCAAAGTTCTTGACAAACCGGCGGTAATACCCCACGAAGCCAAAAAACTTGCAGACATCTCTGACTGTCTTTGGCATAGGCCATTCCTGTATGGCTTGAATTTTCTCTGGGTTGGGAGAGATCCTTGCTGCATTGGCAATGTGGCCCAGGTAATTGACTCTGTCCTTTAGGAGATGGCACTTGGAGGGTTTGATTTTGAGCCCATATGCTGCAAGTCACTCAAAGACTGTCTCTAGATGCTGTGGATGTTCTTGATAGGTGCTGGAGTAGACAATGATGTCATCCAGATAGAGCCGGACAACGACAAAGTTCTGGCTGCCCAGACAGTGTTCAATTAGTCGTTGGAAGGTTCCAGGGGCATTGTACAGATCGAAGGATATTCTGCCGAACGCACAGGCCCACTGGGGTGGTGACGGTGGTCTTTTCTCTGTCCTCCGGGGTGATGGGCACCTGCCAGCAGCCACTAGCCAAATCTAGAGTGGAGAACAGAGTCATTGACTTTAGCGTGACCAGGAGCCTTCAATTCATGGAGGGATAAACATATTTGTATGTGACCTGGTTTAGCTTAGGTAGTCCATACAAAACTGGAGCGGGCCGTCTTTATTCTTGATCAGCAATATGGGCGCAGCCCACAGGCTGTGGCTCTTCTGAATGACTTCTGCTTTCAGCATCTCCTTCAGTAAATCTTAGGTAGGCTGATACAAGACAGGGAGTATGGGCTGAAATTGCTCTCGAATAAGAGCATGGTCTCCATTCGGGATGTGGTGTTGCACCAGGCTGGCACATCCAAAGTCGAGTGGGTGTTGGGAGAATGCCACGCTGTGGTTGTGAATTAGCTCCAGCACCTCACACTTTTGCTCTTCCATGGTGGCTGGTGGCCCCAGGTTGATTTTGTGCAACCACTGCTCATGGGAATTATCGTTTGGTACACCTGTGGCAATTGTGGAGACAGTTACACCCACTATGATGGGCATGTTTGTAAGTGAGGCCTCTATGATGCTGTCTGGATCAACCTGTACCAGTCACCCGATTGGTTGGCGCCTGTATAGCCAGGCAAGGGTCACTCCACAGTTCAGGATCCTCACGGGTACTTGTACATTTTTCACCACCACCAGGCTTCAGGAGACAGCAATGGCACTACAGTATCTTCTGCATTGATGTTGGGCTCCAGCAGGGTGAGGTAGTTTGTCCCCTGCACCCCCTTCTTGACCTTGCAGAGGGCAATGGTACCATACCCTGGATTCAGCACAATGGGTTGAGGATCTTATACCCGTATGAGGCCTATTTCCCCTTGATCAGTGGTGAACTGTTGGTGGCTTCTGATAACTTGTATTGCTTGGTGCCAGATACGCCTCTCCGGTCTTGGTAACTGGGTGGCGAGGCTTTTGAGGAAGTTTATAAGTTTTTTTGTGGCAGTCAAGCATGCAATTCATCCCCAAGATGACTGAGGTAAGGCTGTCATTGGACGTTTAAGTGACAATGATGCCCTGATTGGGGTACGTGGTTGCTCCCAATCAGATATCGACTTCTCAGTAGCCATGGTACAGGGTGTCGAGACCGTTTCCTGTAATAAGGGTAAGCCACTTTTGAGGTGGATTCTGGAGTGGTGCTGTGGGCCAGTACTCAAAGAAGTATCTTTCCTGGATGGTGGACACCTGGGAACCAGTATCAAGCAGTGCCATAAGCTTGACGCCGATGATCCAAACTGATATGATGGGGCACCTGCCAACAAACCTTTGGTGCTCTACTGCAGATATAGGGCCTATCTTCTTTCTTCCCAGAGGTTGGCCCTCTGCCCCAAGAACTCTCTGTTTAAACTAGCCCCTTCAGTTGGTTGTTGTGAGCACTCCAGCTCTATGTGGCCACTGGTTCGCACCTCCTGCAGATGGACCTGCCACATTTATCGAAGCAATCAGTCGCATCCTACCCATGCCCCTCGAGCCCCGTACCGGTGGATGTCCTCTTCCATCTGTCTGCTCCTCCCTCAGGTCTCTGATGTCTTGCTGCATGTCCGCCAATTGTTGAGTGAGTTCCATCTCTTGGTCCTGAAGCTCCTGGGTGGGGTCTCAGCCTGAGACTCCCCTGGAAGGGGGCTTTGGTCCAGTACTTGGGCCACTTGTTGCACTGCTGGTGGATACTCAGGGTTCCATCAGCAGTTACCTGGGGTGTGATTCACATCAACCCACCAGTCCTTTCAGTAGAAGGCATCTACTGGGGCCATCCCATTGGACCATGTCATTAGTGGGATGCCTGTGCTTTGCATGCCAACAGTAACCTCATCTGCCAGCTGGCTGTCCCCCAAGATTTGGATGTCCCTCTCTTGAAGAACAGGAAGGTCTCATTAGACACCTGCTCCTGCAGTATTCTGAGGTATTTTTGCTGCATAGTACTTCACGCTCCATCAATGAATTTGTCTTGCAGCATTCGGTCAGGATCTGGCACAATATCAGGATCCTCCCATTCTATGGCCCTCAGGGCCTCCTGGAGGCTTAGGGCAAACTCTCTTAGACTCTCCCTTGGGCCTTCAATTTGAGAAAAAAAACACATCTTCAGTTGGAACAGAATGTGGGTGTCGAAGGTCTGGCCCAGCCTGGTCAAGATTCCATTGGCAGTGTCTCCCTCCCTCTCTGGCCAGCTGGTAACCTCCTGGTGTACTGTCCCTCCTAGCTGGCTAATCAGGACTTTGACCTTCTGGTGTTCTGGGATATGGTACAGCTGGAACATCCCTTCCATTCGACTCTGAAATTCTCCCAGGCTGGCTCCACTGGGGTCAGTGGGGTTCCCCATGTACTGGGGAAGCCAGGGGGCCCCTGCAATAGTAGGGCATCATGAGAGGTGATTGCTGGTCATCCCAATCATCACTTTCGATGAAGTGGTAGCTACTTGCCATTTTGGAGCTCTCTGTGGACATGTGTACCAGCTTTGGGCTCCTTTGGATCCTGCTTGCAGTGCCAAGTTGTGGTGACTGGACTCAGTTGGATGGTTCACCTCTTCTGGTCAAGGAGAGGCAGGCACAATGGTTCCAGGTACAAACAGGTAGCTTTTATTGGCAGCAGCCACTAGTTCCACTGGAAAATAATGAGTTAGGTGACTGCAGTATAAGGCAAGGTACTCAAGTGATTGCCATATACAAAACATTATTTTGAAATAGACGGCATTATACAGGTCTAATGGAAGGGGATGTAGGGATAAACAGACATACAGATAATATCAATATGCAATATACCTCTAACAGGGTCTCCTAGTACCCTACGTCTGCAGACATCATGGATACTGACTTTATCAGCATCTAACCACCTTGGCCAAGGATAATTAGAAAAGAAACACCAGTTATAGTTTGACAGTCCAGTAGGAGGAGCAGTCTTTGGGTGCAGCACAGGTGATTGCTAGCTATCTTTGAGGAATGGGATACAGTACCTGAGTGACCGATTGGTCTCGTTGGCTGGCAGGAGGATGAAGAACAACCAGATGTAGAATGGGGAAAGGATGAAGAAGGTGAATGATGAAGGCTGATCTGGGAGCTGAAGATGCAGGGGAAGAAAGGATGGAGGCAGGTCAAGGCAATGTCCTTTTGCATCAATGGAGGGTCCTTTGGGCTCAGGGATGCAGGTGGTTGCAGTCTCAGGTAGGGCAATTAGTTCAGGTGGTGGGTCTACCACAGTTGGGCAGCCTGTCCACTCCCCCATGGAAACAGCTCAGACTGGGGGAGAAATAGAACTGGGTTGCTCAGTGCAGTCTGGGGTGGGGCAGGCAGTTCAAGCCCCTTCTGGAACAGTTCAGGAACCCACTAGTCGATGTGTGGGGCAAACAAGTCCAGACCTGCTGCAGCTAACTGTCTCTAGTGGGTGAGGGGAAGGCAGTTCAGGCCCTGCTGCAATTTAGCCAGACCCTGGTGCAATTTCTTCAGTCAGTTAGGTCCAGTAACATCCAAGGGTGCAGCCTGGGAAAACTCTGAAAATAATGATGACACAATAATGACTGTATTCTTTGCAGGCACTGGGTTTTCCATGACCAGGGTCATGGTGGCAGGCAGTGCAGCATTGACCTTCCCCTCCCTGCAGATCACAGGCACACAGCAGTTGGCCAGCAATCCAGGGCAAAAGGGGCCCTGATAGGGATGGTTGGGGCACACAGTGGGGGGCTTGGACTCTTAGGGGACTTTTTTTTGTTAAAAAAAATGGATGTTGGCCCTTTAAATCCCTGCAGGGGGTTGTCTAGGCCAGTTCACATGCATGTGAGTATGAGGGGCGGTAGCTGGCTAAGCTGTGGGCCCGAACTGAGCTCCACCCCTTATAACTACCTACGTTTTGACCGCAGGAGTATAGTACAGGGACTTCAACTCTGGCCACCCCCACCTAGCACTCTTGGCCCGAGTGCACAGCTGAGACCCCTCCTCCAACCCACTCAAATCCCCCCTTTTTAATTATTCCTGGGGCTCATGCTCTGAGGTGCCCCTGTGCTTTTACTGAGCACCTTGCCCACTTACTTCTCCCTCTCTTGCCCTCCAGTTCCTCCACCCCTCCCTTGCAGCACCTTTGGTGCTAGAAATGATTATTTTGGGCTTGTAGCCCATTCACTTCTTTGCCCCCCCTTCTTAGCTATTCCTGGGGCTCATGCTCTGTGGTGCCCCTGTCCCTGCTTATTGGTGGGAGTTCTGCCCACCCATTCCTTATGCCTCAGGGCTCAGTACAATAATTTTGGGCTTGTTGCCCACCTATCTCCTGGCCTGGGTCCTCCACTCACCAGAGAATCATTGGTGGTGTTGATGGTAAGAGCACGCTCACACCTGTGTTTTTTTCTGTCCCGAGGCTGCTGGGTGGAACATTGTACTTTTAGGTGCTCATTTTGCCCAAACGCAAACCTCTGCTACAGACTGTGGTCCACCTCAAAAGTAGGTCCTTTCCTTTTCCCCAGACACCGCACAAATCGGTGGTTGCCCTTACAGACTTTGGTAAGCCAGCAGTTGATGGGAGGGATGTCGAACAACGCCGGAGGGGGATTCTGCCACACAACTGATACTCCTATTGGAGACTTTGAGTGCAGAGCAGTGAGACAGCCCTAGGAGGTGGCCACAGCCAAGCACTAGCAGGGGAGCCTGAAATTGGTGCATGGGAATAAAATGAAAAAAATTTAACAGGCACGGATGCACAATGGAGCAACCGGCCGGGCTGTAGCTGGCTTAAGGGCCTCTGGAAGAGGGATGGATAGGGACCATCCCACACCCTGAGCCCCAAAGCTTGCAACTGGAGGGACAAATAGGGGACCACCCAGGCAGGGTACAGCACAAGGCACCCCACAAAGAACACCCCAGACACCCACCAAAAGGAAAATTGGGGGAAGACAATTAATGGTTGCTTACCCCATGGGGATGACTGCTGCTGGACATGGAAAGGACTGCTAGATCCCCCCCTACTTCAGGCTGGAGGATGACTGCTGCTGCTGAAGACCCTCAGGATCCCTAGCCACAGAGCCGCATCCCCAAGGAGCTACAGATCTAAGCTTCAGGTAAGCCTCCAGGCATCCATACCCACGTGCTTTCTACTTTGTCTGCCACTCAGTTCAGAATTACCCTCCAGCTAGCAAGGGAGACCCATTTCTAGCCTGGGGGCAGACTTGGCTTTTAGCCAGCTGATTGTGTCGCTAGAGCTTGGATCAGCCTCTCAGGCTGATTTATGGCCTCCTTTAAGCGTGGCTGGAGCACTGGTCTGGCCAGGACAAAGCTCAAGCCTGGGAAAAGTCCAAGAGGTGGAGGGGAGAGAGATTGAAACAGGAAATGGTTAGCCAGCTGGCCTGGTCAGCCAGTCAGTCAACTGACATGGAGAAGGTGGGGGTAACCCTTTCCCTCCTGGATGTTTTTCAGGCTAGACTGTGTAGCAACTTTTGAGTTCTACTCCCCATGATATATGGCCTGCCTAAAATTCACAAAAATATCCAGGACCCCTGTGACCAATTGTCTCTGGAATAGTCCCTATCCATTAACATCTTTGTAGGTTTATTGATCTATTTCTTAAAAGGCATAAATTATTTACCATCTTATCTGAGAGTTACAATGTGTTTTGAAGAAAATGAACAACTTTGAATGGAAGGATAATTACCGTTCCCAGGTATTGATGCTGTGCCCCTTACACCTGCATAAGACATGATCAGGACATTTATGCATGAAAACTTCCTGCATGAAAACAAATTGGCTGAGAAATTCTCCAATGACTTTATTGGCAAATCTTTGAACTTTGTGTTAAAACACAATTATTTTATTTTCAATGGAGAATTTGTACTTCCAACATGTGGCATGCGCGGGATCCACCATGGCCCCCTCATTCACTCTTTCCTAGGTCTTTTGGAAAAACAGATGGTTGTGAATCACAAGGTTAGCCACACATAGATCACATACATATTGTATCATTGTGTTGCTTGCACACATGTGCAAGAAACACATTGTATCACATTTTCTTCACAAGCAGGTTGTAGAGGCATGGCAGTGTTGTGCTGAATGGCAGCAGCCCATTCAAGGGCTGGTCTCTGCCTCGGCCAATAGAGAAGCATGTCACTGATCACCGCATTTAATGAGCAGGCCACTAGATCAAAGCATTTGAACCACCGCAATCAGGGAAAGCCCCTTCTCTACGCAATCAGCAGTTTGTACGCGGGCCTCCCTGACTGCAGCAACCAATTACACAGTGCAATTATGCTGTGTTTCCGGAAGCCTCTGCCCACCCTTCAATATGCCTTCTTGGTGAAACATTTCAGGAAATAAAAGAAAGCCGACCAGGGGTTCCCGATCCCCTCGGCTCTTGCCCCCCGGCACTTATATGTGCCTACAGAAGTGTGAATCCCCTGTTGGCATGCCCTTCCTGATGATTTTGCTGACAGGGAGCCCTCCCCATCGGCATAATGCCCCCCAATTTTTGTGTGCCAAGGGGTGCCTAATACCCTCAGCTCTTGTTCCCCCAGCACTCGGTATGTGCTGATGGGAATGCCCAATCCCCCATTGGCTACAGCCCGCTCAAACACTCAAGTGGCATGCTGGGAGCCCACTCCAGCTTGCCAACATTAAATCTCCCTGAAAGAAAGAAAACTGTCCCGTGACTTTTTTTTGTAAAAAGACCTGTCAAAAAGAAAACAGTCCCTCATTGAGTCTGTGGCCCCTCCCCCAACCCGTGCCCACCTTCTGTGCATCCTGCCTCCCCACACACACCCCTCAACCAATACTTACCTCCGGAGCCCAGCCGACGATCTTCGGTCGATCGGGAAGATTTCTGCACTCTTCAAAGCCGACCGCGAACTGAAGAAATGCCGGTAAGCTGTATAATGGCATAATGGTTTTTTTTTCAACTTTGGTGCATATCTTGGCCATTTTTGGGAATTTTTTCACCAAATTTTCAACATGGGGTTCTTGAACTCAGTCATTGTCATTTTGTTATTTGGTCTTGAAAGGTGATTTTGCGGTCACTGAGCAAAACCACCTTTTGAGACTGATTAATGAAACAACAGTGTCACAGTTCATCAGGTAGGCCCCCAAAAATCCTATGTTGAAAATCTGGTGAAAAAATTCCCAAAAGTGACTGTTTTATAAGCGTGCGTTGCGCAGTTCCTATGCACACTCGTGGGTTAGAGCATTTTTTATATTTTCACTCCAGATTTTCAACATTGCCATTTTACCACAATTTCTTATGAAGAGTATTGCTTTCATTTTTCACATTTCGCCTGAAATGTGTTTTCACACATGTAGCGCACAATGGCGTGGTTGGGGTGCAAAATCAATGTTCAGGACAGTTTAAGAATATCACAGTGACACTGTTCATGAGGTAGGCCCCCAAAAACCCTATGTTCAAAATTTGGTGAAAATATGTCCCAAAATGACTGTTTTAAGAGCATGTGTTGCGCAGTTCCTATGCATGCTCGTAACTTCAAGCATTTTTAATATTTTCACTCCAGATTTTCAGCATTGCCATTTTACCACACCTCCTTATGAGCAGTACAACTTTCATTATTCATATATTGCCCAAAATGTGTTTTCGGACATATAGCATACAGTGGCATGGTCGGTGTGCGAAATCAATGTTCGGGACAGATTAAAAAAAATCACAATGACACTGTTCATGAGCAGAGGTCTTAAATGGCTATGTTGAAAATTTGGTGACCAAAGTCCCTAAAATGACTGTGTTACGAGTGTGCATTTAAGCAATATACCCTTCCAGGGAATGGGTATACTGGTGGATTTACCACGGCTGGTGTGGTTCGTTCACAAGGCACTTCCTCGTAACTTAACCACTCCAGAAGTGGAAAATCCACCAGTATACCCACTCCTGGTGGGGTATATTGCTATTATGCAATGTCTGTTTTTATGTCTGTGTTTAAAAAATAAAAAATGTCTTGCAGGTTTTAAATTATTTTATTTGGTGCCGAGAAAAAAATAATTCCCTGTTCATCAGTTTGCAGTACCTGATAATTTTCAGTTTCAAGTCCCTGGTGCGGTGCAGGCGGAACCATTTGATGTGTGGTGTGGCTTGTAGAAGACACTGTGGAGTGGGAACAAAAAGTTGTTGTGTTTTGTTACCCATTTCTGCATCTGAAAAATTGAGAGGCCGGCTGGTGCACATGGCTAACTGTGAGAGTTCTGAAGTGTGGAGCTTCCATGGGTTCCAGTGGTATGGGGCTATGAGAGTAAGTGTTTGGGATGTGGAGGATGAGGGATGGTACTGGGGAGCTCTTTAAAAAAACAATCATGGGAATAGAAAATGGAAGAAACAGGGGTAGTTTTTATGTGTGTGGTCTGGTTAATTGGGGCTGCTGGACTGAAAAGGGAGAGGCATTGGAGTAGTTTCTTACTGTGGGTGGTTACTAAGATGGCGCCTCTCGCTGTTCATCGCAGTCTTTGCTAGGGTTGCATTTGTATGTTCGGAGTGATTTCGGGGCCAGTTCATGATGCGGTCGACTGGTAATTGGCACCTTTTCCAGTGGGTACACTGGAGGATTTACAGTGCTGAAAAGGTGACAGCCAGCCAATCAAAATGCAGGATTTGGTGTGTTTTTTGTGTGCTCATTGTATAATGTGTAATTTCCATGCACCCTTGTAAGTTCACAAATTCATAATCTTTTCAGTCCAGATTTTCAACATTAGCATTTTTCCACACCTCCATATGAACAGTACAGCTGTCATTTTCAGACCCTGGCTGAAATGTGTTTTTGCACTTCCAGCGCAGAATAACGCGGACGCTGTGAGAAATCAGTGTTCAGGACAGATTAAGAAAATCGCAGTGACACTGTTCATGAGCAGAGGTCCCAAAATGCCTGCGTTGAAAATCTGCTGTAAAAAAAAAATAAACTAATTACATTACGGGTGTGCGTTTCACAGTTTCTAGGCACACTCATGACTTCACCAGTTTTTTTATATTTTCATTCCAGATTTTCAACATTGCCTCTTTTTACACCTCCTTATGAACAGTACAGCTGTGTGTTTTCGCATCTGTTGTGCCAAATAGCGCAGTCACTGTGCAAAATCACCTTTCGGCTGATGAACTGATAATGTCTCTGTTCATGCCGTGGGATCACAAAAGCCACGTTGAAAACTTGGAGTAAAAATACCAAGAAACACTCAGGATTTTCGACCATAACACCCTTCCTTATAGGCACTGACAGGTGTCAGGGATGTGACTTGGGATTGTCAACAGCAATGCTCATGCCATTCCACTCCACCCACACCCTGCAGCCAGTGACAGTCATCGAGGTGCGCCTTGGACTCTTTGGCCCCAGAGTTCATCCCATTCTCCTATATTGCACCCATTTCAGCATATTTCCTTATGAAATGAGATGAGTAAAGCCTGAACACCCAAGGCACACCTCGACACTTGTCGGTGTCTGCAGTGTAGGGTGAGGTGAAATGTCGTGACCGTTGTGAGTGATATCGAACACCCCAATGCCTGTCCATCTCTGCAGTGTGGGAGTGGGGTTGGCATCACTTTAATACTTCACTTCCATTCCTATACTGCATGGGCCCAGTTCTCATAGGGGCCTGCATCTGGCACAAGCTGTGGCAACAGCATCTTGCACCAATATCTGGTGCTCCAGGAACCCTGCACCTGATTCAGGTACAGGAGGGGTCCCAGTGGCTAAGTCCCCACACTGCTACGCTGACGGAACCCTATGACAAACCCTAGGTGCACCGGACAGGTCCACTGCAGGTCACCAGAGACTCAACACAGGAACCCCGTCCCACTAGGTAATGGGCATGTGGACCCAACCTGGTGGGCCGGTGTCCTCCCACCATGTTTGGTGCAATTGGTGCCTGGCCACAGAGATGAGGGATGGGATGTGCAGGGCACTAAGGAGCAGTCAGGACTGGTGTACGGGTGTGTTTTTGGGCACAACCTGCTGGGGCATGAGTGGACATTGTACCACCATAAGTTGGTGCTGCGGTAGCGCCAATGAAGCAGGGATCGGGGATTGGGGGAGCCTCTGCCAGTATGGGCAGCATCAGGACAGGGGTACCAACATGGTACATAGGTAGCATTGGGGAGCTGTGAGGAATGCCATTGAACCACTAGAACAGGGGCTACACATATGGGGCCACACTGGGAGTGTATGGTGGGTGGACCATCACCCATGGTGTGCCGCACCGCATGTCACCAGGGGAGAATGTCTAAGTCCCTTACGCCTGCCATGGCTGGTCTGTGGCACTTACACTACCGGACAAAAGTTTTAGAACACCCCCGTTTTTCCAGTTTTTATTGAAATTTACACAGTTTAATGTCTCAATGTACTCTGAAATTAAAGCATAGAACAAATAAACAATTGGAGATAAAAAAGAAATCATAGAATCATTTTGTTTAACAAAATTTAATCTAAATTTTTGACTCATCAAAGTAGCCACCTTTTGCAGATATAACCGTCGAACACACTCGTGGCATTCTTCCTACAATGGACATCAAATATTGTTCGGGAAGTTCTTGCCAACACTGTTGCAGAAGTTCCCACAAATGTGTTGCACTTGTAGGTTGCTATGCTTTCACCCTTCTGTCCAGTTCATCCCAAACCAGCTCGATGGGGTTTAAGTCTGGAGACTGTGCTGGCCATTCCATGATTTGAAGCCTACCGTCTCGTTCTTTTCCTCGAAGGTAGTTCTGACATAGTCTGGAGGTATGTTTTGGGTCATTATCTTGCTGTAGGATGAACCCCTGACCAACTAGGCGTAGACCAGAGGGTATTGCATGGCGCTGCAAAATGCTGTGGTAGCCCTTTTGGTTCAGGGTGCCAGTCACTCTGTGCAAGTCGCCAACTCTGGATCCAGCAAAAGAGCCCCTGACCATCACACTTCCTCCTCCATGTTTTACAGTTGGTGTCACACACTGAGGAACCATCCTTTTGCCTACTCGACGGCATACAAAACCTCAGGTGATGAACCGAAGATTTCAAATTTTGATTCATCGGTCCAGTCTTCAGTAGTCCACTGGCGGTGCGTCATGGCCCAGGCAAGCCTCTTTTCTTATTTTGCCATCTTAGCAATGGCTTTACTGCCACTCGACCTGTCAAACCTGCAGCTTGAAGTCTTCTCTTCACAGTTGAAACTGAGGCTTGCTTACTTCGACCAGTGTTAAGCTGTGCTTGAAGCTGTTGTCCTGTGAGCCGCCTATCACGCAAGCTGTTGACTCTCAGAAACTTGTCTTCTGATTCTGTTGTGGCTTTGGGTCTGTCAGACCTCTTCCTGTCAGAGTTTCCTCCAGTTTCCAAGTGCCTTTTGATGGTGTAGGAAACTGTACTCACTGACACCTTGGCTTTCTTTGCAATTTCTCTAAAGGAAAGACCTACAGTTTTAAGGGTTATAATGGTCTGTCTGTCTTCCTTTGTTAATTGCCTTTTTCTCGCCATTATGATAGCAATACACTACTTCCTGCAGTGCAATATTGTCCAAATAATGCTTCAGAGGGTGTAATAACAGTCTGTTCCAACACTGCTTTTATACATACAGGGGGTTTGTAATCAAGTAATCAACAAAAGTTGGGACACCTGTAGGAATTGTTTGCATCAACTTTCAAGGCTTAATTTACTTCCATTGCTGCAGAACAGCTGTAAGTTATTAACCCATTACTTGTTCCCTGAAGAAGGCCTTTTTTTATAACTCTGAAATTTACATTATTTTTCAGTTTTTGCTAACCTAAACTTTTTTTTTTAACCTCTAGCAGTTTACCGCTTACCTTTGTACCATTTCAGGTTATTCACTGGACTTGAATTGCTTAAATTTCAATAAAACTGGAAAAATGGGGTGTTCTAAAACTTTGTCCGTAGTGTAGAATTTCTCCTGCCAGGAGATGTTTGTGAATGCAGAATGCAGCTTACATCGGCTGCATTCCCCCTACCATCATGCCACAGTGCATTGCAGGTGCAAGCCATATTTGGGGCAGGTGGACTGAATTAAACGCGGCACCTTTACCATATCCGTTTAGGCGCAGGCACCTTGCGTCGACAGAGGGCTTTGAGAATTGGGCCCCATCTGTCTAACTCCTATACTTCCACTGCTAATGCCAGCAAGCAACCATTCGGCATTGACAAATGCTTGTGTAGTAAGCTCTGGTCCATAAGATGCTCACAGGTGACCAGTGGGAATCTCATTAATTAGGAACAGGCTGCATCTCTTTTTAATGTCTTAATGTGACATTGCAGAGGGACTGAAGGAAAAGTATGCCTCTTTGCAGATGACACAATGATCTGCAGCAGGGTTGATACACAAGGAGGTGTGGAAAGGATGAGAAGGGACTTGGCAAGGTTGAAGAAATGGTCCAAAGTGTGACAGCTTGGATTCAATGCAAAGAAGTACAAGAAAATGCACCTGGGAAACAAAAACCCAGGGGAAGATTACACAACGGGGGGGAGGTAGTAACAGCAACAAAGATTGAAAGGGACCTGGGGGAATCATATCAGATGACCTTAAGGCTAGCAAGCAATGTGAGAAGGCAGTAGGGAGGGTTGGGGGATTACTAGGATGTATAGGTAGAGGCATCACCAGCAGAAAACAGGAAGTTGTTATGCTTCTGTACAGACAGTTGGTGAGACACCATCTGGAGTACTGTGTCCAGTTCTGGAGACCCCATCTCCATAAGGACATTGACAGGATGTAAGCAGTCCAGAGGAGGGTAACTAAAATGGTGCAGGGTCTGCAAGAGAAGCATGAGGAGAGACTAAGGAGTTTAATATGTATATCCTTCAGGAAAGAGAGGAGGGGACCTGATAGAAACTTTTAAGTACCTCAGTGGAATCAACAAAGTCAAGAGGGTAGCATCTTTCAGAAAAGAGATGTGCAAGAACAAGGGACACAATTTGAAGATAGAGGGGACAGCTCAGGGCAATGTAAGATATTTTTCACAGAGAAGGTGGTGCTCGGTAATAGCCTCCCTGAGGAGGTTGTGGGGTCTAAACTGTGGTAAAATTCAAGAATGCATGGGAAAGACATAAGGCAATTCTTGTGGGGGTAGGAAGAAATAAGCTGTTGGTTAACTAGGATCTGCAGCTTATCCTGTAGGTAGGGAAATGGGCAGACTAAGTGTGCCAAGCAGTCCTTATCTGCTGTTAAAGTCTATGTTTCTACTGTATGTTTATATCTCTCTGTCTGCAAGCTCAGCCCAGGCTAATGAACAAAGACTTTATCACATTTCTAATGAGTCTTTCTTAAATGTGTTTTATCTGTTTACAGTAGTGCAGCTGATTTGAGGCCAAAATCAAAAGCAAATAGTTATAGTAGCTGAGCACCCCCAAACACACCCCACACACCCCCAAAAGCTGCTTAAATGTCTGCAATTCATTCAGATCAATTCCATTTTCTTACTTAGCTGGGGTTCAATGCCAACAAGTGTAAAATCATGTACAGTACCTAGGGCATAGGAACTCCAATGCTGAATTTAGGATGGGGAGGTACTGATACTCAATAGACATGAAAGGATCCTTGAAGTTATTATATCACCTCAAGGTGGCAGTACAGTGTGACAAGGCTATGGGCAGGGCAAATTGGATTTTGGGGTGCATGATGAGTGGCATCTCCAATAGGAGGAGGAGAAATGTTGTACTGCCATTGTATACCCCCAGCTGGACTATTGTGTCCAGTTTTCGAGTTCACACTTCAGAAAAGACATAAGGTGGAGGTTTTCCAGAGGAGGGCAACAAAAATGGTTCAGGACTTTCACAGGAATCCCTACAAGGAAAGGCTGAAGAATCTCAACATGTATACTCTGGAAGAGAGGAGGGTGAGAGGTGGCATGATCAAGTCCTACAAAGTACCTCACACGGGTAAACAGGGTACAGTTGGGGAGTTTCCTTCAAATGACGATGAGCACTCAAACCAAGGGGCATACAATGAAGCTGGGGGGGAGTTCAGGATAGATGTGAAGAAACATTTCTTTACTGAAAGGGTGGTAGATGCCTTGAACAGACTGCCAGGAGAAGTGGTGGAGGCTAAAATGGTAGGGGCATGAAGCATGCATGGGATAAACATAGAGGTATATTAGAAAATAGGGAAGGAGGGGTCATTGGAGATCAATAGGGTTATGGAGGTGGAGTAGGTTCAAGCTCATTGCAGGAAAAATCCATTGAGCAAGCTCATTCACAAGGAGGTCCTGATGGACGCAGGCAGAATAAGACATACAGTAACATATACAGGCAGGAGTTACAAGTAGGTAGAGAACACTTGGGCAGACTGGGTGGGCTGAGTGGTCCTTTTCTGCTGACAAATTCTATGTTTCTGTGGCATCATGTGTTCATTCAGGTGCAGTGCTTATTTAAAGTTAGGTCTACCATACATCCAGACGTAGGGTACAGTAAATGACCGAATTAGATGCAGCCCACTTAAAGTACAATAAACAGAACCCCCAGTGCTTCTAGAAGCCTTTACTCTTCATAAGGCTGCTTAAAGAGCTGGGGTTCTACTTGCAGTGTCCACACCGGTATGCTGATCTTAAAATCGATGCTGCATCTGAATGAGTACTTGATGCTTGCTCACTCCATTTCTTCCCCACTTTGAAAGCTGCTTGTCCTGAGTTAGTTTTGGGCTGGCAGTGCCTTGCCTGCGTTGGAAGATGACCAATAAGTGGCACTGAAAGATGTCAGACATCACAGACTGTGAAGGCAGCTGCTCACCCACCATCTTGGCAAGAAGAAGGCTGTAGCTGTGGCCACCAGTGACTGTTGGGGTATGGGGTTGGGGGGACCAAAGGGGACAGACATAAGGAGATAAAATCATAATAAAAATTGTGAGACCTTCACCAGCTTTCCAAAATGCTTACCAGTAAAAGAACACTCTATGAAGTTTTCAAAAGGCAACACAATCTGGTGAGCCCTCTGTCTGCAATCTGATACCAGGCATCAACCAGCATAAAATTGCCTAAAGAAGGCAGTGTGATCATGTGGTTACTGAAATACTGGAGATTACAGATTTATAAGAACAAAAGAATATCACACGGAAGCTGGCACATATGTCTATAGCAGCTGTCTCCTGCTTCTCAGTAGTTATACCCTTGAGGTACTTGAATGTTTCTATCATATCCCCTCTTTCCCTTCTCTCATCCAGTGAGTACATATTGAGATCCCTTACTTTCTCCTCATAAGTCTTGTGTTGCAAGCTCTGTACCTTCTCATTCGCCCTTCTCTGGACCACCTCCAACCTGTTAATATCCTTATGAAGGTGCAACCTCCAGAACTGCACACAGTACTCCATGTGAGGCCTGACCATGGTTTTATATAATGGCATCACTACCTCCCTCCTTATGCTGGTGATACTCCTGCCTATGCACCCCAGCGTGTCACTGGCCCTCCCAGCTGCCTTACCACTTTGACATTTTCAGGTCATCTGAAATAAGAACCCCCCAGGTCCCTTTCCTTCTTTGTGACTGTCAGCAACTCCCTCCCCCATCCTGTAGCTTTCCCAGGGTTTCTGTCTCCCAGGTGCATAATTTGCACATTTTGAATTAAATGTCAGTTGCCAGTCCTCAGACCATTTCTCAAGCTTCCCAGGTCCCCCTTATTTTCTCCACCCCTCTGGGGTATCTACTGTGTTACATATCTTCATGTCAACTGCAAACAGGCAGACCTTTCCTTCAGTCCTTCTGCAATAGAAACATAGAAACATAGAATCCGATGGCAGATAAGGACAGCATGGCCCAACTAGTCTGCCCATTTCCTACTTAACTGATAAGCTTCAGATCCTAGTTAAACAACAGCCTACTTCCTCCTACCCCCCACTAGAACTGCCTTATGTCTGTTCCATGCATTCTTGAATTCCCCCACTGTTGTTGATTCCACGACCTCCTCAGGATGGCTGTTCCATGCATCCACAACCCTCTCTGTGAAGAAATACTTCCTCACATTACCTCTGAGCCATCCCCCTCTATCTTCAAATTGTGCCCCTTGTTCTTGCACATCTCTTTTTTTGAAAGATACTACTCTCTTGGACTTTACTGATTCCCTTGAGGTATTTGAAAGTTTCTTTCATGTCCCCCCTCTCCCTCCTTTCCTCGAGGCTATACATCTTAAGCTCCTTTAATCTTTCTTCATATGTCTTCTGGTGCAGACCCACTGCACATTTTAGTTGCCTCCTGGACAGCCTCCACCCGTCCTATGTCCTTGCAGAGATGGGGTCTCCAGAAACAGTACACAGTACTCCAGATGTGGTCTTACCAACTGTCTGTACAGAGGGCCAACAACTTCCTGTTTTCTACTGGTGATGCCTCTCCCTATGCATCCCAGTATCCTCCCAGCCCTCCTTACTGCCTTCTCACAATGCTGGCCCACCTTTAGGTCATCTGATATAGTACCCCAGGTCCCTTTCCGTTTTTGTTGTTGTCAGTATCTCACCCCCATTCGTGCTCTTCCCTGGGTTTTGTTTCTAAGCATTACTTTGCACTTCTTTGCTTTGAATCTAAGCTGCCATACATTTGACCATTCCTCCAACCCTTGCAAATCCTTTTCATTCTTTCCACCCCACCTTGCATAGCAACCCAGTTGCAGATCTTGTGTCATCTGCAAGAGACATACTTTCCCTTCTAGTCCCTCTGTAATGTCACTTATAAAGACATTAAAAGGACCAACCCCAGTACTGAACCCTGCAGTACCCCATTAGTAACCCTCCTTTCTTCACTGTGGACTCCATTTACCATTACCCGCTGTGTCCTGTTGTTCAGCCAGTGTTTTACCCAGGCTACCACCCTGGGACCCACTCCCAGGCTGGCTAATTTGTTTATTAATCTTTTGTGTGGGGCTGTGTCAAATGCCTTGCTAAAGTCTAGGTAGCCCATGTCCACAGCCCTTCCCTGGTCTACTACTTTGGTCACCCAGTCACAGAAATCAATTAGATTTGTCTAACATGACCTTTCTGCTGTGAATCCATGCTGCCTTGGGTCCTGTGCCCCATTGGCCTCTAGGTACTCAACAATTCTTTCCTTCAGCAGTGATTCCATCATTTTCCCTATCACTGAGGTCAAACTGACAGGTCTGTAGTTTCCTGCCTCTGTCTTGCTCCCACTTTTGTGAAGGGGAATCACATCCACCCTCCTCCAGTCCTCAGGTACCACACCATCCTCCCATGATTTATTAAAAAGGGTAATCAGTGGAGTTACTAGTTCTTCCCTTAGTTCTTTTAGAATTCTGGGGTGAATCCCATCAGGCCCCATTGCTTTATCCACCTTCAGTTTTAAGAGTTCTTTCAGAACCCTTTCTTCTATGAAAGGACTAATATCAATCCCCCTATCCAGAGTGCTTCTATTTATTGGATTAGGTATCTCCCCCTGCTGTTCCATTGTGAATACTGAACTGAAGTATTCATTCAGTATCCCTGCTTTTTCACTGTTGCTCTCTGCCCAACCACCTTCCTCTTTATTCAGCCTCAGTATCCCTGCCTTAGTCCTTCTTTGCTCCCTAATGTACCTATAAAAGGTTTTATCCCCCTTTTTAACTGAGTTGGCTATCTTTGCCTTGGTTTGGGCCTTTGCTATTCTGACTGCCTTCACCGCTTCATTTTGCTTTAACTGGTACACTTCTCTGTCCTGCTCCTTCTGTGTTTCCTTATACTTCCTGAATGCTATCTCTTTCTCCCTTACCTTCCCTGCTACTTCATTTGAGAACCATAGAGGTTTCTTCTTTCATTCTGATTTATTTGCTTCACTCAAAGGCTTGTTGCCACTGTGATGGCAGTTTTAATGTTTCCCCATTGTTGCTCCACCCCACTTTCTCACCTGTTTGCTAGTGCTTTTCTGAGGCACTCTCCCATTTTGACAAAATCAGCCCTCCTGAAGTCCAGTACCCTCACTTTTGTGTGGCTTGACTCTACAGCTAAGTTTATCTTGAACCACACTGTTTGGTGGTTGCTTGTTCCCAGATGGCTACCCACTTCAAGATCAGAGATCCTTTCTCCATCCCATTTGAGAGTAATGTCACTAATGAAGACATTGAACAGGCCTGGCCCCAGGACCAATCCCTGTGGCACCCCACTGGTCACCCTTCTCCCCAGACTATACCACATTTAACCACTCTATGCCTCCTGTCTGCTAGCCAGTTTCTAACCCAGCTTACCACCCTTTTCCCCATGCCTGGTCTACCCAGCTAATTTATCAACCTCCTATGTAGGATGGTGTCAAGGCTTTGCTGAAATCAAGGTAAGTGTTGTCCACTGCCTCACCCTGATTTACTTCCTTTGTCACCCAGTCAAATAGATCAACCAGATTTGTTTGACATGACCTCCCCACTGTGAATCCATGTTGCCTATGTCCTGGGCTCTAATGGCTTCTAGATGTCCCACTATCCTTCCTTTAAGCAATGTCTCCATGATCTTCCCCACTACTGAGGTGAGGCTGACTGGCTTATAGTTCCCCCTCTTCCTACTGCTGGATTTGTATAGAGGGACCACATGTACCCTCCTCCAATTCTCTGGTACCACCCTGTGTTGAATGACTCAATGAACATAGCTGCCAGAGGTACTGCTATCTCCCTTTACAGTTCTCTTAATATCCTTGGGTGTATGCCATCTGGTTCCATTGTTTTGTTCACCTTCAATTTAGTCACCTCCTGCAGGATTCTTCTGCCAGTGAATGGACCATTGTCCATCTCTTTTCCCGCCTTTGCAACTGCTGTACTGCTGTGGCCCTTGCCCCTCCCCCTCTTCTGTGAATGCTGAACAGAAAGACACAGTTGATGTCTTGGGGGGGGCACTTGACAATTCTTAGACATGGTATTATCACTTCCAAATACCTAAACAGCACATTTAAGCAAGCAACATTCAGCATTGACAAATGCTTGTTTTATTGATGATGTGGTCTGTGTGGGGGATGATACAGAAAGTGAAGCCACACAATTTGATGATTGGTTAAACCAGAATAACCTCAATTTACAATTTACAATTTCTGTGATCTACTAACTAACTAGAGTCCTGATGTTTTGGATGATAAACTTTTTGCACAAAGGAACAAGGAGATGAGTAAGAACTATCGGAAAGAGATAGCCACAAACAGTCTAGTAAGAGTAGAGAGCCATCACCCCAGAAGTCTCACACATTTATGTATTTAAACATTTCTTTAAGGTGCAGGAGATGTACAGACTGTACATATAATTTATTTATTTATTTCATTTTTTTTGTTTACCAGGTAGGTACACTAGACAAGATCAATTGCCTATTTTCAGGTATGAGCTGGGAGCGTTATAGACAACATAAGCAGCATTAACAGGTGAATACAATAAAACAAAACATCAACTACAGTCAAACCACAATACAGAGATTTCCTAAAATGTTGTAGTATATGAGCATTACCTATATCCAGCATGACCGATGAGAGTTACAGACAGCAATTAGCATGTGATGCTATGACATAGGTGCCTGGGACCTTTAAATTCCACTCTGCCAAGCTGGCCCAGTGGCGCTGAGTGTTGGTGCTGGATGCCACACCTCGCTGCACCAGTGACCTGGGTGCAGGGATTAGATCGGATCACTGGGAGTCAGCAGGGGTGAGCTGGATTGAGCAGCTGTGGCAGCTCTCCTCTCCTCTCCTGGTGAGGTGTTGGGAGGGGGGTCGTGCGTCACTAGTTCAGCATTACCAGTTGACCACTGGATACACCATTCACTGGAGTGCTGTCTAGGTCTCTCACTGGGGGGTGAATGCATGATGCGGTGCATCACAGGCGTCTGTTGGACCCACCTCCCAGCAACAACACAGGGAAGGAAAATCTGGGCGAAAATGATGCCATGATGCCGTGCCCATCGCCCAGCCTCACACAGCTGCCTGTGGCAAGGCCACACTGGATCTCAATGTGGTACCACTCAGGGGGCTATTGGGAGGTCTCTTCAATGGCTTTGCCCTGAGGGGTGATCCAGGGAGCACTCCGGTGTGTGCCGGTAAGTCCTGGGGGCTGGGTGGGGTGTCAGGGATGGTGGGGGGGCTAAAGTATCAGTGGCAGCCAAGGGATAAAAAGCAAAGAAAAAAAATGTAGTGTCAGCTCAGTACCCTATCCCCTAATAAAGCTTGATATCATGAATTGCTGTGATACCTTGGTGTTTGGGTCTTTTAATGGAGTGAGTATCTGCATTGGGTATTTAGCCCAATAAAATACATTTTTGGTCATAGCAATCCAGCTAGTTTACATGATTTGTAATTTTACTTCTACATTGTGTGTGCCACATTCTGTCCTGTTATTTGAGTTAGCTGGGGTTAGCCAGCTCCAGCAGCACCACCTGCACTCATTCACTGTGAGCACCATCTCTTCCAGGTCTAGCCATTTTTTCACACCACCTCATGAATATGTCAGCTTTTGCTTTTGAAATCCTGCTCACAATGTGTTTTCACACCTGTGGCATGAAATGACTTTTCAGCTTGGATTTTTAAAAATGTTCACCTACTGGGTTCATGAGGTGGGATTATAAGAAGATTACATTGAAAATCTGGGTTAAAATATTAAAAAATAACAAAAGTTATGAAGATACATTTATATTTTTCAATGCTTGCCCATAACATTGGTAATTTTGAATATTTTGATCCCAAATTTTCAACATAACTATTTTTCACTGTCTCATGAACCCAACAGCTGTCATTTTCAAATTCTGGCCAAAGTTTGAGTTTGCACTTATGGTTGCGAAATTATGTTTCATCCAGTATTTTATAAATGACACCTATCAAGATCAGAATGCAGTGGGGCATAAAAGACTATGTTGAAATTTTGGGGTTGAACAGTTATTAAAAAATGATAAAGCAACATTGTTCTTAGGGATGGCCATTGGCCCAATGGGGACTACATTGCCTCTCCATGCCAGTGACCTAAGTTTTGGGTGTGAGTTTAGTAAGCCAGCTGAATGGTCGAGGCTGGGAGAAAGGCGCTACAGCATGTGGCACTGGTCCCAGGATGGAGAGGGTCAGAGCAGTGTTCTGGCACACACTCAGCCTTTGTGATGGGCCAGGGAGCCTTCCCTCACAAGGACTGTCATGCGTGTCGAGGCCTAATGGGCCTATGTACTACGTCTGGTCAACTACAATTCTGAGGGTTAATACAAAAAAAAATCAGGACAATTACTTTACAATCCGTGCCCCTAAAATATGGAACACCTTGTTGCAAAATCTTGTTGATGTGACAGCCTTTGATGTCTTCAAGAAAGAACTTGATAAACATATAGGGTTCCTTTAGGTATGATTTCCCACACAGTGTGGAAGGTAGTTACGATATACTAACACCTTCTTCTGCCTATTGCTACCAAGATACCAAGAAGCCTGACATTTTTAAAGTATAGCACAAGCACAGACCAACAGTTAGCAGGAAGTCAGGATCTACCACAAATTATCCATCTCACTGCACATGCCTACCACACACCATACCTACAAACATTCTGCATTGACAAATGCTTGTTTAAATTATGTGAATTCATATTATACTGTTTGTACTCCCGTGTTTTATGTAATAACATTTTGCCACAGGACAGCCTTTGAAAATATGTCCTTCAGGACTTAATGGTTCCTATCCTGTTAAAAAATAAAACTTCTATCGATCAATCTATCTATCTATCTATCTATCTATCTATCTATCTATCTATCTATCTATCTATCTGTTAATATAATCTGTCTGTCAATCTAATCTGGCTGTCAATCTAATCTGTCTGTCTGTCAAACAAAAAGCTCCCAGGCCATGCTCTAAAATGATGGGGTAGGCCACAGATATTTTTATAAAAGGATTAATTTCAGCAGTTACATTGAGAAGTTTAGGGCCCATATGAAACATGTGGGACTCAAGTCAATGTTGCATGTCTGGCAATTCCACTATTGTCTGTCTGTCTGTTTATCGGTCTATCTATCTATCTATCTATCTATCTATCTATCTATCTATCTATCTATCTATCTATCTATCTATCTATCTATCTATCTATCTATCTGTCTGTCTATCATCTTTCCCCATAGTTCAGAAATTAATAATCCACATCTTTGGGAGCTCCAGATAACTGCCTTACTGTGGTGCACATTATGGTAAAAAATCCTGGCACTAGTCAGCTGAGGATGAAGTGGTGCAGTACCAAGTAAAAAAATTGTTAAGGTTCAGTCAAAAGCAAACATAAACAGAAGGAATGCAATGCACTTAATGAGGAATTACCAGTTCTTAACCTGGGTTGCAAAAAATGTATCCTACCCAGGATTTATTAGATTTACAGGCTAGCAACCTAAAGTAACTAGTGCAGAGCATAGGCCCTGGTTCTCTACTAAGGATTTGGGAAGTAATAGCCTAAGAAGAACAAGTCAGCCTCTCTGGAAGAGGGCTATCCTCTGCAGCTGGGTCAAAGTGGGTTCTGAAATGTTGCAGTGAGCCCACAACACTTTCCAGGTAGCTGTGGGTATGGGTCATTTAGCAGGCATCAAAATTCCTGGATCCTCTTCGTCCTTTCAGAAGGGACTGTGTCCATGTCACCTCTGAGAAGGGGCAATCTCTTCAATCTGCATATAGAAGTTCCTCAGGACACGGGCTGCAATGACCTGGCAGAGTGCTGGACATGACAAGATATACTCACCCAGTGAGATACAAGCTGGCAAATTTCTGCCACCACTGGCTCTCTTAACACCCTTTCTCTGAACCTACAAGCCAAGCAGGTACTATCACTGGTGAAAAACCCAGACTGGCCTCTCCTGGCACAGGTGATCAGTGACTTTGATGCACTTTGTCTACTGGAGTCCCGGATGGGCACATCTGTTTAAGTATCTGACAAAGTCTTACAGGGAGTCAACATGGGAAGCTCCACACTCTCTAGCTTCCAAAGCATATCTAAGTCCCAGTACTCCTGTGCTGTTCACATTCTCATTTCAACTACTGATTGGCTGACACTGTGTGACTGATGAGGGCTTTCAAGTGTTGCTTCTGAAACAACTGTTAAACTCGTGTTTTTTTCACAATGTCACACTAGCAGAACCCCTGCATTTGACCTGCTTACATAGATACATAGACACTGCCAGCAGATAGCCTGTGGCCCACCCAGTCTGCCCATTTGAGCTTGTAAGTTCCCATAACATTTTTCTAGAAGTCTGTTGCACCTTACCCCTGACCGACAGAATTCCTTATGTCTATCCCATACATGCTTAAATCCTATGATTGTTTCAGCCCCACCACTTCCTCTGGTAGGGCATTCCACTTATCCAATACCCTTTCTGTGAAGAAATTCTTCCTCATGTTTCCTCTGAATCGCCCTTCCTCCAACTTTATTCCATGCCCTCTAGTCCTGGAACATCTTTTCACTGGAAAATAGTGTATTCCTGCACCTTGTTTCTCCCTGCAAGGTACTTGCATGTCTCTATCATAGCCCCACACTCCCTCTTCTCCTCCAGGGAGTACATATTCAAGTCCTTCAGCCAGTCCTCATAGGACTT
Organism: Neoceratodus forsteri; assembly: GCA_016271365.2. Taxonomy (NCBI): domain Eukaryota; kingdom Metazoa; phylum Chordata; order Ceratodontiformes; family Ceratodontidae; genus Neoceratodus; species Neoceratodus forsteri. The sequence goes on along the minus strand of CM057451.1, from coordinate 805,850,506 downwards.
GTGATGCAATCCCTGTACCATCTTTATTACCCTCCTCTGAACCTTCTCTACCCTGTCTATGTCCGTACATAGGTAGGGTCTTTAGAACTGTACACTGTACTCCAGGTGGGGCCTCACTAGTGTCTTTTATAGTGGAATTATGACCTCCCTTTTCCTGTTGGTGATGCCCCTGCCTATGCATCCCAGCATCCTATTTGCTTCACCTGCTGCCTTGTCCCACAGTTTCCCTACCTTGAGGTCAGCAGAGATGATAACCCCAAGGTCCCTTTCCTGCTTGGTGCATGCTATATCCTCACCCCCAACTGATATGTTGTTCCAGGGTTTTTCTGCCCCAAATGCATTATCTTGCACTTCTTTGCATTAAATTTCAACTGCCAAACCCTTGACCATTCTTTAAGCTTCTGCAGGTCCCTCCTCATTCTGTTTACACCTCTGGTGTGTCCACTCTGTTACAGAGCTTCATGTCATCAGTGAACAGGGAAATTCTGCCTTCTAGGTCCTTTGCAATGTCACTGATGAAGATGTTGAATTGGAACAGTCCCAGCATTGACCTCTGTGGTACCCCACTGGTCATTCTTCCCTCTGTGGAGTGACAGCCATTTACCACCACCCTCTGTGTCCTGCCACCCAGCCAATTACCCCCCACCTCACTACTGTCCTGCCCACTCCCATATTCCCCAGTTTGTTTAATAGCCTTCTATGTGACACAGTGTTAAAAGCCTTGCTGAAGTCCAGATAGGCCACATCCACTGCCCTCCCTGATCCACCTCCCAGTTGAAAAATTCAATGAGGCTGGTCTGGCATGACCTCTACCGGTGAAATCATGCTGCTTGGGTCTTATAGTCCTTTGACAACCAGATGTTCCACAGTCTCTCCTTCAGTAGTGCTTCCATGATCATCCCCACTACCGAGGTCAGGATGACTGATCTGTAGTTCCCTGTTTCCTCTTTGTTCCCGCTTTTGCATAAGGGGACTACATCTGCTGTGCTCCAGTCTTTGGGTACCTCCCTGTTTCCAGTGATCAGCTAAACAGGATTGCCAGAGGTTCAGCCACCAACTCTCTTAGTTTCTTTAGGACCCTAGGGTGTACCCCATCTGGCCCCATTGCTTTATTGAGTCTTATTCCTTCCAGTTCCTTTAGGACCCTTTCCCGTGTAAAGGGACTTGTGTTCATTTCTGTGCCATTCCCACCCCTTGTACTCCCTTCAGGCCCATTACCCTCCTCTTCCTCAGTAAAGACTGAGCAGAAATATCTGTTCAGTATGTCAGTTTTACTGTTGTCATCCTCCACATGGCCCCCGTCCTCCCCCTTCAGTCTCACTATCCCTCCCTTTGCCCTTCTTTTTTCACTTATGTACCTGTAAAAGGTTTTGTCCCCTCTACCCAATGATTTTGCAATGTGCTCTTCTGTCTGAGCTTTGGCTTCCCTTACTGACCTACCTGCCTCCCTCTATTTCTCCTGGTGCTTCTCCCTATCCCCTTCTGCCTGTGACTTTTTGTATTGCCAGAATGCAATCTTTTTGGCATTCATTTTCTCTGCTACCTCCTTGGAAAACCATAATGGCTTCCTCTTCCTTTCCCCTTGCTAACCTGCTTAGTGCATAATTCTGTTGCTCTTGTAATCCCTGTTTTAAATATTTCCACTGTTACTCCACCCCAGATTCCTGCCCAATGCCATCAGTGCCTCTTTCAACCCCATTTTCCCTAAGTCTGTCCTCCTAAAATCCAGGATACATGTTTTGTGTGGTTTGGTACTGTTCCATCTGTGATTTCAAACCACAGTGACCCAGTGGTCATGGTTCCTCAGGTGTTTCCCCACTATAACCCTATCACACTGTCCCCATTTGTGAGCACAAGTTCCAGTATTGCCTTCTACTGAGTTGGTTCCATGACTAGTTGCTTAGGAAGGCACTTTGAAGGGAGTCCAGGATTATTCTGCTCCTGGTTGATGCTGCTGCTGGGAGGCTCTGGTCCATGTCTGGAATACTGAAGTCTCCAACCAGTACCACCTCCCCCTGGTCTGTCATCCTTTGGATGGCTAGCATCAACTCCCTATCTGTTTCTTCCTCATGGGCTGGTGGTCTGTAAACCACCCCTGTGTGGATGGCTGATCCCATTTTCCTTTCCAGCTTAACCCACAGTATCTCTCCGCCATTTTGTTCCTCCTGGATCTCTGTGGCCATCTTTCACATAAAGTGCCACTCCTCCTCCTCCCTTTCTGCCTGCCCTGTCTCTTCTGAATATGTTGTAGCCAGACATGGCCATCCCCCAGTCATGGTTATCATGGTACCAGGTCTCTGTGATGGACACAATGTCCAGATCTGATTGCACCATGGCAGCCTCAAGATCCTCCATCTTGTTTCTAAGGCTCTTGATATTGGCACACATGGCTTTCCATGATGTGAACTCCCTGGACTGTTTAGCTTTTCTACTGCCCCCTCACTGGTTGTTCTTTATCCCTGGTTCTCCCTGTTGTCTACCCTTCTATTAAATTTGCCCCCTTTCTGCCTATCCCATTGGGTGCTTATCTCCATCTTTTGCACACTGCTTTGTAGAGATATCCCTATCTCCTGTTCACTGGTTCCACTGCTAGCTGTGGAGGGTGGGCAGTTAGGTACCCTCCTTGCTGACCTTCCTGTTCTTGCCCACATTTGCTACTGGATAATTGGTTGCCTTTGACTTGAGGCTGATTGTGAGGTTTTTGCAGCCTCCTGATTAGCTCCCACTCTCCCAGCTTCAGTGGGACCTGCAAAATCTATGTTTGCAGTCCTGAGTCAGACTGTAAACAAGTTGGCAGTACCCATCATAATAGGCTGTGATACAACCACCTCTGTAGAGTCCAGGAATCCGAAGTCCCTGTCCCCCTTTCAAACAGTACAGGGTCCAGGTGAAGTGTGACAATGCTTGTGAACACTCTATTGCTCTGCTAAGGTTCTGGGTCATGTCAGTGATCTCAAGGTTGACTTCTTGGCTGAAGCCAGAGGTAAGCTACTGAGGGAGTTACACTATGGGGCCACCCACCTGCGACATGAGTACAAGCTTAGTAGTTGGTCAGGAGCTGCTAAGTCTTTCGCCCTTCATGTGGACCATGCCTTGGTTTGGAGTAGTACTGGGATTTGTATGTGATGCATTACCTTCACCTAGGGTGTTTTCCTTTCAGAAAATAACAGTCCCACCCACTGTGACTGTGAACCCAAATAATATGCACTACTATCCCAAAATATTAATAACCACTATACACTTTCACAGGCATTGCAATAAATATAACTCAATTCAAGAATGGGGATGGAGTCAGCAATATGGCACATAACTGGCTCAGTAGCACAGCAGCACTACCAGTTACAGCATCTTGGTTTGGGAATGATCTTGTGGTGCTTGGAGTCAGCAGGAGGAGGCGGATCAAGCATGCCAGGAGCAGCTCTCCTCCCTGTGGTGGGGAACATTACATGTACTGCTTGACTGACACCTGGTGTAGACCAGGTGGTGGCACAAAGGAGAAGATGTGGAAGAAGATGCTACCTCCAGAAGCCATTCACACATGAGTGCTACCATGCACTTGCATTTACACCATTTCACACTGGTACCCTGAATGGAAACTGGAGCAAAATGCCCTTGTCTGTTGCTGGTGTACCCTGCAGACCCTCGTACAACTGACATGACAAGCCGCCTAACCCACCCTGGGTAAGTGGTAGACAGCCAGTAAGTTCATAAGTAGGTCAGTGATAGGGCTGGGTGAGTTGCCATATAAGGAACAGGGTGCTGAAGGCAAGGAAACAAAGGATAGAAAAAAATATGATGCAAACATTGTAAAATGACATCACTGTGGAGAGCAGGAACAGTTTTTAGAGGAGAAAAAAGGTAGGGTGTGGCAATAAGCAACCAACAGCTTTAAGGAGGACAGGAATAATTTCCAATTGATAGCAGTTAGTAATGTTCCTATTTAAAAAAATGAAATTCATACCTCTAAATGATTCATTTTTAACTGCACCTGATTAATGCACAACAGGGTGTGTGTCATAACTGGATCACATCACACCTCAGGTTCTTGGGCTCAAGGCCGTAGGCCGAGTGATTCCAACACCCATGAAGTGATGTTATACAAGCACAACACACACCCTGAAGTGCATTATTAAGAAATAAGGCATGAAAGGGTGTGGTATATCATGGGATATCATCATGCCTTGGGTGGTTGGGCACGAGACTGCAGGCTGAATGCATCCAACTGTCTGAGAAGTGACGATATCCAATGATATAGCACACCCTGGAATTATTGTTATTATGAACTGGATCAATTGATATTTTATGCATTTAATGTAAAAAAAATATGTTTTAAAATATTTTAATACTGTTTTTATATGAGTGTAGGTAGACATTTAAAAAACAAGTATGTGCATGTCATGTTTTGGGCAGTAGGTGGTGCTGTTTCCATTTGTTGTCACCTATCAGCATGGTGTGCTGCTGTTTGGTATCAGCCATTGTTGTGTACTGTTCCACACAGTTAGTCTCCCCCCCCAATCGCTGAGTTTATTTTGGATTTCAGGGATTTGGAAAGAAGGAAGGAGTAATCTGGTAAGTCTAGCAAGAGCTGGTGGTCTGCAAAATGTAAAATATGCTGGTTAAACATCAGAGCGCTGTTCTCGAGCACCCCTCCTTACAAACTGAGTGTCAGTAAATGCAGCTAAAAGTAGTAGTGGTTGAGCTGTGGGTTAAAGTGAAGGGGAGCAGCCGTTCACTGAATAAACCAGAGGAGACAGCATTTGCTACAAGCGACTGGAATCTGTCATTGCGTAGTCTGCGAGAAGAGTGGGTGGGCTGAGGTGGTGTTAGCATGGTAGTCGGCAGCAGTTTCTTTCCATCAGCAGGAGACAGGATTAGTGGCAGCGCGTGAGGAGCTGTTGTTTCTGTACTGCAGCACATGGCATTCTGAAGGAGAGCGAGAGTTTTTTTTTCCTGTGGAGAGCAGGTACTGTGGGTAAATTGTGGAGGGGGGATAGTTGTTAAAGTTTCGTTTTTGTTTTCAATAGTGGGTGACTGCGAACTGTGGAAGATGGAAACATTGCATAAGTGTAAGAAGGCTGGTGACGGAGATTTTTAAGCCGTGATGATGTGGCCCGATATCATCCGACTCCTCTCAATAATCAACTTCCCCATTTCTGATCTCAGTTCATAATTGCTATTATACAATGGTTCAGTAATGTAAAAAAGAAATAAAAAATTGTAGACAGTTTTTTAATTGTCCAATATGAATATATATCTATTAAAAAAGGTTCATAATATATGATTTCTCCACTATGTGGTGCTGCTACATGCTGCCTCTACCTGTGAATGTGGACTTGCTCTTCTCCCCCTCCACACACACAGTTCCCTTGCTGTGTTTCTATTTTGTCTGGCACAGCCCACTCTGAGTTTGATTTACCTGATCCTGTTGCCTGCTCTGAAACCAGACGGGTGAAATTGTTTTTGGCATTTCTTTTTTCTTTTGCTGAAACTGCATTCTGAAGTGGAAAGAAGTGGGATGTAGATTTCTGGTTTTGTGATCATGGCTGGTAATTTGCATGGCTCTTGGGGGGGGGGGGAGATATACTTTATGCAAGTTACAATTTAAACTGTGTATATCAGTTATTTGAAAAACAGCCCTGCTGCATGTGGCTTTATGGCAAAAAGCAGAGCAGCAAGCTGAAATGTGAAACCACCAGTCCACTAATAGCGCGAGAGTGCACTGTGTTTTTTAGAAAGCATACACTGTTTCTGTGCTGCCAGTGAACTGCTGAAAGTGATAGCTTCAGTTTTCTTCACAGAGCCAAAAAGGGAGGAAAGGAAACTTTGGTTGTGGCGACTGGGGCTTGATTTGCTGGAGAGAAAACAGGGAAGTGTGACAGAGAATGAATGTGGCCAGCACAGTGGATTTCTGTGTCACGTAGTGATAATGCAGAACATGTCAAATGGTCATGTGTGTGCCCAGACTTGCTACATACAGTAGATGTTATGCTCAGATAACCTCACTGTCCCAAGCAGACACTGAGCAATTAGAGTGAAGGAATTTTTTTTGCCATTGTATAATTAAGCCATAATATGCAACAAGGATAGGATAATGTGCTGGGATAATGTAACACCTTGGATGGGTTGAAGCATGATGTTTTCCAGCACAGCACTCACCCTGGAGTACATTATTGCTATTATACAATGGCTCACAGTGTGAAATATAAGAGATGGAGACACATTTACTGCTTAAAATATCTTTACTGAACACATTTTGAGAAAAATGCATGAAAAGAGACAAAAAGACAAAACAGTCTTTTTAAAAACTGTTTTAAAGAGATTGTTAAAATAGGTTTATAAATATTTAAATATTAAATAACAGTTTACATATCTGAACTGATTCTAGTAACTGTGTAACACCTTACCAACTGATGTAAACAGTTTTTCAACGTTTAAACTTTTTTTTAGAATCAGCCATTGTAAAGCAGTGCAGGCTGATATCATATCTACTGATTGTAGAAGATGAAGACACAGTTGCTGTTTCCCTAGATGATTGTTTGCATACAATCCTCTGAAGTGTGGGTTGTAGAACTTTGTTTGGCTGGTCCCAGTTGTTCTTGGTATTGCGGTTCATGTGGCAGTCCAAGAAGAGGCCTGGAATGTGGTGTTGCAGGAGTACCATCTTTATGTTGCTCCATGTGCTGCACAGTTCTCAATTGCATAGTGGATTTTTTTACAGAATTGGATTGTCCAGACAGAATGCTGCTCCACTCTCAAAGTTAGTGAGCTTAATACCACAATCTCTTTGCAGGGAAGTCTCTGTTTTATGGCCTGTGACTGCCATTATTTGATGGGCCTGCGAACCATGTCAGACAACAGTTGCACCATTGAGGATCAGAGCCTATGGTTTGTGTAACATGTTTGTAGCTGGCTAGTTTACAAACTCTTGGCAGCATACTCAATAAATAATTAAGGCTTGCGGTATAGCCTAGAGGTTAGAGTAACTATCTGTGACTGAGACTGGTACATCCTGCAGGCCTTGGTTTGAGTCCCATAACCTCCACTTTCATACAGTGCAAATCTGACCAAGTTAGTTAACCTTTGCAGTGCTCCCAATTTACCCTTGAAAACTAGCATTGTGCCTAATGGGCCTTACCCAGTTACCAATGAATAAAAAAAAAAAAACTGCCCACTGGTTTCAGCCTAAACCAAATGGGTTCAGAGTTTAGGACATTTAAATGTCTTTTTTTCAACTCACAGTGACTGTGGTTTCTGGATGACAGGAGTTTTCAATGATTCAGCTGAACATAATGTCAACAGCTACTTCAGAAAATAATGTGAAGTCTAGTGGGGGTACAGTAGACATGGCGGCTGCATTTAAGTGAGAGTATTAATATGTTAATGTGGTGGACGAACTGTTGTGGTTCATAACCCTATAGTTAAGGTGATGCCAGATGAATATCGAAGGAGAGGCTGGAGATGTACTCTAGAGCCAAGATGCAAGGATTATTAGCAACAGTTGGAGCACACAGAAAAAGACTTAGCATTCACTGCCACTATCACACAAAAGAGAGAATGAACAAAATTACCAGGACCACAAATAGGCCCCACTAATGTCATATAAAAATCCAGGTGATTCAAGTCCTAAGGATGTAGCAAAGCGATGCACCAAGCTTCAGTTTCTAATATTTTGGTCCTCTGACGGCTGGGTGTAACACAAGGAAGTGCTTCTATACAGGCCATAAAGGGGCATCCCCAGTGAACCAGAAACAGAGGAAAGTGCAATAGGCCACCTGGCCCTGGGAAGAAGGAGACTCCTGGTGTCACTGAGGCAGTGTCGAAAGGGAAGCACCTGGTTGAAGATGGATGTTGAAGCCTGGTTGTAGGTGAAGAGAACCCTTATCTGGAGTTGTCAGCTGCAGTGACCTCAGGCAGGAGAGCAGGTGATATCCAGTCGAGGAAAGGATGCTGGGTAAGATGATCCACTGGATGACCTCTGGGTAGGTCCCTGGAACCCTTATGACCACACCCCAGCAGCTTCAGAATCTGGCAATCTTTGGTGTGACCTCTTGATGAGCCACTGGAGCATGAGCCACCTATGGATGGTACAATCATAGCGTGGTGTCCCTAGGTGTCGCCTCCTGTGTGGGCCACCAGTTCTTATGCCACCTTGGGAGATGAGGTACAGAGCCTGGCAATCCTTGGCAAGGCCTTGGCATGAGCCACTGGTACTTTTGCTACCTGGGACAATGTCTATGCGGGAGAATGAGCTATGTGACTCCGAGTTCGGTGGATGACTGAAGTCCCTCAAGCTAGAGACAGGGTGGTTCCTAACCTGACTCACTTTGGTGGGCCCTAGCTACCAGCTGGCTACCACTTACGACCTGCATCTTGAACCTGGGGCATCGTGGCAAAGACTTGGGGTTGGTTGAGGTCATGGGAGATGGGTGCAGGTGATGCTGGGCTTCCCAGGAACCCTCCCTGGGTCGAAGAAGAGGCACTGGAGAAACTCTAGATAAAGTGCGTGCAGGAACCCTCTGGAGTTCAACAAGGATTTCTGTACTCTGGGAAATGCACAACTACAAAGGAGTGATAAGGCCTCTTCTGCTGGAGACTGCTGCCCAAAAGATTCACTGGGTCTGTTTCCCGGCCAAACAGACTGACTCGCCGCACTGGAGGACCTGACTAGATGGCAAATTTCTGCAGAAAACTGACTGTGGCTACTGGAGATCTTCTGAATGGGAGCTACACGAAGGGCCAGGGATTCACTTCAACCTCCTAACAGGGAAGCCGACATCCATTGTCCAGTCCTTCACCCTCCATGGTCAAACTCTTTCTGCTCTCTCCAGCCTATGCAAAGTCTCCTCCAGGCTGGGGTGGTCCTGGCAATCTGCCAGGAGATTGGCTCTTGGTCCAGGGTCAGTCTCCTGAGGCTGGGTCAGTGACTTGAAAAAAAAAGTCTCCAAGTTTGAATCTACACTGGCTACAGGGATTGGCTGAGAGGGCTTAGCCTGGATTCCTTCTCCCCAGCTGGGACTGGAATGTGGCCCAACTGGTCTGGCCTTGGCTGACTAGGTGTCAGTCTTGGGCAGAGGGAAGGGAGAACAAATGAAGAGAAAAAAATGGTTTTCTTTTAAAACCCTGAATTTAAACTGCTAGAACTGTCTGTTGAAGAGAGCCTGATATGTGCTTCAGAGGGTCCCCAAGCTTTTCAAGGATTCCCCAATAAGCTGCCAGGGTTCCCATAACTGTCTGAACCCTCATGTCTCTGGAGATCCCCTATTTTCTGTGGTGCCCCCAATTTCACTGTGGCACTACATTAACTTGTATGGATATACAAGCTCCCTGAACTAGTGGCTTTGATGATCTAGTCTGGATATCTCCACCCAGGGCCACTGTATCAGTTAAAGCAAAAGGAAGCTGAGAAGGCAGTCAGAACAGCAAAGGCCCAAACCGAGGAAAAGAAAACCAACTCAGTTAAGAAGGTGGATAAAACCTTTTATAAGTACATCAGGGAGCGAAGGAAGACCAAGGGAGGGTTAGTGAGGCTTAATAAAGAGGAGGGAGGTGGGCAGAGGGTGACTGTGAAAAGGCAGAGATACTAAACAAATATTTTTGCTCAGTATTTACAAAGGAGGGGAGGTACCTAAAACAAACAGTAGAAACACTCTGGATACAGAAGTTGATATCAGCCCATTTACAGAAGAAAGGGTTCTGAAAGAACTCTTAAAACTGAAGTGTACAAAGCAATGGGGCCTGATGGGATTCATCCCAGAATTCTAAAGAACTAAGGTAGAACTAGTGACACCACTGACTCCCTCTTTAACAAATCATGGGAGGATGGGGTGGTACCTGAGGACTGGAGAAGGGCAGATGTGATTCCCCTTCACAAAAGTGGGAGCAAGGCAGAAGAAGGAAACTACAGACCTGTTAGTTTAACCTCAGTGGTAGGGAAAATGATGGAATCACTTCTGAAGGAAAGAACTGTTGAGTATCTAGAGGCCAGAGGGGCACAGGACCCAAGGCATCATGGATTCACGATGGGAAGGTCATGTCAGATGAATCTAATAGATTTCTTTGACTGGGTGATCGAAGTAGTAGACCGGGGAGGGGCTGTGGACATGGCCGACCTAGATTTTAGCAAGGCATTTGATACAGTCCCTCACAAAAGATTAATACACAAGTTAGCCAGCCTTGGAGTGGGTCTCAAGATGGTAGCCTGGATAAAAAATTGGCTAGACAACAGGACACAAAGGGTAGTAGTAAATGGGTCCACAGTGAAGAAAGGAGGGTTACTAGCGGGGTAACTCAGGGTTCAGTACTGGGACCAGTCCTTTTTAACATCATTATAAGTGACATTGCAGAGGAACTGGAAGGAAAAGTAAGTCTCTTTGCAGATGACACAAAGATCTGCAAAAGGGTTGATACACAAGATGGAGTGGAAAGGATGAGAAGGGACTTGGCAAGGTTGGAGGAATGGTCAAATATATGGCAGCTCAGATTCAATGCAAAGAAGTGCAAGGTAATGCACCTGGGAAATAAAACCCAGAGGAAGAGTACACAATGGGGGTGAGATACTGACAACAGTAAAATAGAAAGGGACCTGGGGTAATTATATCAGATGACCCAAAGGTGGGCAAGCAATGTGAGATGGCAGTAAGGAAGGCTGGGCGATACTGGGATGTGTGGAGAGGCATCAATAGTAGAAAACAGGAAGTTGTTATCCCTCTGTATAGACAGTTGGTGAGACCCCATCTGGAGTACTGTGTGCAGTTCTGGAGACCCCATCTCTGCAAAGACACAGACAGAGTGGAGGCTGTCCAGAGGAGGGCAACCAAAATGGTGCAGGGTCTGCACCAGAAAATGTATGAAGAAAGACTAAAGGAGCTTAATATGTATACCCTTGAGGAAAGAAGGGAGAGAGGGGACATGAAAGAAACGTTCAAGTACCTCAGTGAAATCAACTAAGTCCAAGAGGGTAGCATCTTTCAGAAAAAGAGATGTGCAAGAACAAGGGCGCACAATTTGAAGATAGAGGTGGGACGGCTCAGAGGTAATGTGAGGAAGTATTTTTTCATGGAGAGGGTTGTGGATGCATGGAACAGTCTCCCTGAGGAGGCAGTGGAGTCAAGAACAGTGGGGAATTTCAAGAATGCTTGGAACAGACAGTCCTAGTGGGGAGTGGGGAGGAAGTAAGCTGTTGGTTAACTAGGATCTGCAGCTTATCTGTTAGGTAGGAAAATGGGCAGACTAGCTGGGCCAAGCGGTCCTTATCTGCAGTCAAATTCTATGTTTCTATATGATCCGGTCATGTGAGTCTGGACTAGATACAGTGATGCAGTGCTAAGTAACATAACTGTCTTTAGGGCTCACTGACCGATCCCAGTCCTAGAACTTTTCTTGCTATTGTATAATAAATATTAAACATGTATCAGCATCTTTTTTTTAACTTTCTATTCGTTCTTCCCTTTGTCATGCCAGTTAGTCCACTTTTACCAATGACTTCCCACCCCATCCCCGCATCTCTGTACTTATTTGGCATACCTTATTCCTCCACAGATTACCTACCCTGTGACTGGGCTATTGTGGTTACCCTGTGCCCCATTTGGATGCCTTGCTTGGTCCTGTTGGCCATTATGGCCAGTAGGCAATGTGAAGTCTATGAGAGTGCATCAGTATTATCCTGCTATAGCTGCTGGGTTTTCCTTTTGTTTTCTCCTTGGACACTTCATGGGGATAGTGGCATGACATCATCACACAAGCGTGCTGCTGTCTTCTGGCAGAGGCATCCTCCCATCTCTTAGCTGCTCCTGCCAGCATTGCCACCATGACCTCCTAGGTGGTGATACTGAGGCGGAGTTCACTGCCTCCCTCCCAGGAGGAGAATGTCTTCTGGGATGCTTGATCCTCTTCCTTCCCTGGCTGGTTCCCAGTGACCTATGTCCACTTCTGAACCTAGGTCACTGATGTCACAAGCAGTAACACTACTGCTGCACTGATGGGCCATCTACTTCTTAACATCTTCACTATCCCTTTCTGCAGGCTGAGTGCCAGATTCTAGCTGCTAGGGGTTGAGGTGGTCTGAGCCACTGTTTCAGGTGTCCAATGGAATTTGTTTTATTTTTTTAATCTACACATTACCTTCTCTCAGAGGGGCTTCCCTAGCCCTTCAGTCAGGCCCAGTCCCCTGTCTCTGCATCTCAAACATGTACCTGCACACTCTGACTCTATGGCTTACCCACTGTGATGGGGGCCTGACCACAGTTAGGCATCATCCCCCACCATTTCAGCTAATGTAGTGAGTGACCCTCTCTGTAGGGTTGGAGTGGCTGGTAGCAGAGAGCAGGTCCCAGCCACGCCAGCTGTAATGTCAGTGAGTGTCTGCAGCACCAACCTGAAGGCAGGGAGCAGTGGTTACTCACAGTACCAAGGCAGTCCTACTTCCACCTGCAGTGGTGTTCAGAGAGCATGATGCTCAGTACCCTCCCCTCTGGAGTCAGTGCATGATGCCTCTGCATCATACTCAGACTCTACCTGTCCACATGAGAAAGTCAGGAACACTGGATCAGTCCTGGGTCTCCACATGGTGGAACAGTGCTCTAACAACTGGTACCATCTGGCTTGGAGTCTTGTAGATTTTAAATAAATAAATATACATCATAATATATGGTGTGCCTTTCCTCATGAGGTGTCTAGGACAGGAGTCACCCAGGTGTGTCTGTGAGAGAAGGAATTAAGTAGATGACCACTATGCTGGTGAAGGCTATCTAAGGAACTGGTTCTCTATCATTTAGTAGTCATTTAACAGTTTTATGATCATTATTTTAGTGTAGGGCAAGTTAGCAAAGGGTATCTTTTGGACATGTTTATTGTGATCATCTGGTGCCTGCTGTAGGTTGGATTGCTCTCTGCAGCTGCCATCTAATTTGAGATACCTAACTTGATTTTGCCTGGACAGCCATTTTGTATCAAGGTCAAACAATGGAAAGCTCGGACTTCAAAAAGTGTTCCAGTGAAGAGTTAAGTAGGGCTGTCCAAAACAAATACTTTTCAGACAAATACTGTCCTTTTTACAAATACAAATATCACTCAGTTATTTGCATTTATGGTAGACTGAGGTGTGACTGGTGGGGGCTGTAATATTTTTCAATACATTAGCCCACTGTTCTTGACCAATAATAAGTAGCCCCCCCCCAATTCTTTTGGTCTACAGACTCCTCTAGGTAGACCACATAAGGTAGCATTACACCAGATCTGAGGAAGTGACACAAATATGGCTATTGCTGTTCATTACATGACTATCTTTTTTTTTTCCAATTAGAAATCTACATATTTATTGATAACGCTGCTTGTTCTAAGCCCCTGAAGGACTTGAGTGATGCCTACGGACTCCACCAACTTATCATGGTACCTACCCAACATTAAAAATCCATCCAATAACTCCCTGTTTGATATTATGTTAGTCAACAAACCACATCTGTTCTTTCACGTGGGTGTCTTCTTTAGCGATCTCAGCGATCACTGCATCATAGCTTGTATAACATCCATACCAAAAACCATCTCATCTTCCAGATACATTTACAAAAGGCACCGCTAGTATTTTGACATCTCTGCCTTCCACAATAATCTGCAACACACAAATTGGCAAGAATTCTATCCGGCACCATCTGTTATAGAAGCTTATGATATTTTCCATAAGATCCTTACAGACACAATCAACTGGCGCTCATCACTGATGAAACTCCGTACAAAGAAAATTTCCTGTCCCTGGTTTTCAACCTCTCTCAAGTCGGCTCTTCTACATAGGGATGCCCTATGGAAAAAGACACAGAAAACCAAGCTCCCTGTTGATTGGGACTGGGAGGTACATAAAACAAACAGCAGAAACACTCTGGATACAGAAGTTGATACCAGCCCAGTTACAGAAGAAAGGGTTCTGAAAGAACTCTTAAAACTGAAGGTGGACAAAGCGATGGGGCCTGATGGGATTCATCCCAGAATTCTAAAAGAACTAAGGGTAGAACTAGTGACACCACTGACTACCCTCTTTAACAAATCATGGGAGGATGGGGTGGTACCGAGGACTGGAGGAGGGCAGATGTGATTCCCTTCACAAAAGTGGGAGCAAGACAGAAGCAGGAAACTACAGACCTGTTAGTTTAACCTCAGTGGTAGGGAAAATGATGGAATCACTTCTGAAGGAAAGAATTGTTGAGTATCTAGAGGCCAGAGGGGCACAGGACCCAAGGCAGCATGGATACACAGCGGGAAGGTCATGCCAGACAAATCTGATAGATTTCTTCGACTGGGTGACCAAAGTAGTAGATCAGGGAGGGCTGTGGACATGGCCTACCTAGACTTTAGCAAGACATTTGACACAGTCCCACACAAAGATTAATATACAAGTTAGCCAGCCTGGGAGTGGGTCCCAAGATGACAGCCTGGGTAAAGAATTGGCTGGAGAATAGGACACAGAGAGTAATAGTAAATGGAGTCCACTCTGAAGAAAGGGGGGTTACTAGTGGGGTACCGCAGGGTTCAGTATTAGGACCGGTCCTCTTCAATGTCTTTATAAGTGACATTGCAGAGGGACTGGAAGGAAAAGTATGTCTCTTTGCAGATGACACAAAGATCTGCAACAGAGTTGATGCACAAGGTGGGGTGGAAAGGATGAGAAGGGACTTGGCAAGGTTAGAGGAATGGTCAAATGTATGGCAGCTTAGATTCAGTGCTAAGAAGTGCAAGGTAATGCACCTGGGAAACAAAAACCCAGGGGAAGAGTACACAATGGGGGTGAGACACTAACATCAACAAAAATGGAAAGGGACCTGGGGGTAGTCATATCAGATGACCTAAAGGTGGGCAAGCAATGTGAGAGGGCAGCAAGGAGGGCTGGGGGATACTGGGATGCATAGGAGAGGCATCACCAGTAGAAAACAGGAAGTTATTATCCCTCTGTACAGACAGTTGGTGAGACCCCATCTGAGTACTGCGTGCAGTTCTGGAGACTCAATCTCCATAAAGACATAGACAGGATGGCAGCTGTCCAGAGGAGGGCAACTAAAATGGTGCAGGGTCTGCACCGGAAGACATATGAAGAGAGACTAAGGAGCTAAATATGTATAGCCTCGAGGAAAGGAGGGAGAGGGGGGACATGATAGAAACTTTCAAGTACCTCAAGGGAATCAACAAAGTCCAAGAGGGTAGCATCTTTCAAAAAAAGCGGTGTGCAAGAACAAGGGGGCACAATTTGAAGATAGAAGGAGGCGGCTCAGAGGTAACTTAAGGAAGTATTTTTTCACAGAGAGGGTTGTGGATGCATGGAACGGCCTTCCGGAGGAGGTTGTGGAGTCAAAAACAGTGGTGGAATTCAAGCATGCATGGGACAGTCATAAGGCAATTCTAGGGGTGGGGTAGGAAGAAGGGCTGCTGGTTAACTAGGATCTGCAGCTTATCCATTCGGTAGGGAAATGGGCAGACTGGGTGGGCCAAGCGGTCCTTATCTGCTGTCAAAATCTATGTTTCTATGTTTCTATGTTTCAGAGCAGCCAGAAACCAATGCACAAAGCTCATAATGGCTGCTAAGTCCAGCTACTACAATCTCAAACTAAATGCATCCACTCATTGTGCCTCCACATTTTGGAAGTCCCTAATGGAGATTGAGGGTTACAGAGCTCCCAACTCTCTCCCCTCTAAAGTCTCTGTCATCAATGCCACATACACAGATAAACAGGATATACTAAATGCATTAAACAATCACTTCCCCACAACCAGCCTGGCCTTCGACTCCTCCCCTGCCAGTGCTATGCGAGACCAACTGTGTGGACAGGACAAGACCTTCTTTTCCTCTGCAATGGCTGTTCCTTCCATCTTCTTCAGCCCTGTTTCTCTGAAGCAGGTAGAAGAGTTGCTATTTAAGTTGGATACTAGAAAAAGTGCTGGTGCAGACCTCATCGACCCCTATTATCTAAAAATCAGCACCCACATTCTAGCTGTTCCAATAACCCACATCTTCAATTTGTCCCTTATGCAGAGTACCCTTCCTGAGTGCTGGAAAACTGCCCATGTAATACCACTGTTTAAAGCAGGAGATCCTGTTGACCTCAATAACTGCAGGCCCATATCTATACTTCTTGCCCTATCTAAAATGCTGGAAAAGTTAGTTAACCAACAGATCAGAGACCACCTAGATTCTCATAACCTTCTCACCCCTATACAATCTGGCTTCAGACCTCAACACAGCACTGTCACTGCATTAGCAAAAGTTACTAATGACTGGTTGACTGCCTTGGACAATAAACTCTATGTGAGTGCCTTGTTTCTGGATTAAGCAAGGCATTTGATACGGTGGACCATACTCTTCTCCTGGATAGCCTCAGTAACCTCGGCCTTGATTCCATCTCTCTTAAATGGTTTCACAGCTATCTCAGTGGTCGCTCTCAACTGGTCAAAGCAGAAGGGGGCAAGTCCCCTATGAAAACCCTCCTAAGATGTGTACCTCAAGGCTCCATCCTGGGCTCCTACTTTTTGCAATCTATATTAATAACTTACATTCTGGCATCAAACATGCAGGCATCCATCTCTTCGCCGATGACACTGTCTTATACATCTCTGGTCACGCCACAAATTTTATTTTATTTAGTTTTTGTTGACCGGGTAAGTGCACTAGTCACATCCTGCCTATTTTCAGGCACGACCCAGGGAAGGGGGATACAGATGAATGCCAACTGACCTTGAACCAGATTATGCTGTTAGTGGTATTTTTAGTGAATGAGGGAAATTTGGCCAGGACACCGGGGAAATTCCCCTACTCTTTTTTGATAAGTGCCATGGGATCTTTAACATTCACCTGAACTACCACCAATCCAGGCAGATGGGACCTCGGTTTAACGTCTCATCCGAAAGATGGCACCTCAGAAGTGCAGCACCCCTCTCATGCTGCACTACAGTGTCAGTATTGGGGTATTAATCCAAATGCCAGATGTGGGAACTGAATCCACAGCCCTTTGATCTCCCAGCCTCAGAGGTGAGTGTGCTACCTACTGAGCCACTGACATTGATAAAACAAATAAAGCATGCTCCGACCTCCAACTTGAGTTCAGCCGCCTCCAGAAAAAAACTGTTGCAACTAAAACTACTTCTTAATGCCAAAAAACGAAGGCTATGCTCCTCTCACATGTCTCTAGAGACCCCTTGACTACACTAGGGGGAGCACCAACTTCAATCACCACCCTCCTCAATGAACCTCTCGAATACGTTCACAAATTCAAATACCTGGGAATGTGGATTGACCAAAACTGACCTTTGCAGACCATATTGATGACCTATCCAAAAAACATGAACAGAGATATTCTTCCGTATCAAACTCCGTATCATAGATCACAGATCTCCAGGTAGAAGGTCACCTGGGGGCCAGTGACCATCACATGGTATGGTTCAATTTGGCTACTACATCTAAATCATCCCATTCCAAGGCAAAAATATGGGACTTCAGAGGAGCTGACTTTGATAAGATGGCCAACAGAGTTAAGCTAGCCCTGGCAAAAAGAAACACAGGTGAGGGGTACAGGCAAAGTGGGCAAGCATTAAGGATGCAATACTTGAAGCAACATCCCATTGTGTTAGACAGAAAAGGAAGTGAAAAGAAGAAGGAAACCACTTTGGTTCTCAAATACAGTAGCAGAAAAGGTCAGAGCCAAAAGGCTGGCCTTCAGGAAATATAAGGGAACACAGCGGGATGAAGATAGGAGGCATACCAAACTGCCCTAAGGGAAGCAGGTAAGGCAGTAAGGCTGGCAAAGTCCCAAACTGAGGAAACACTAGCACAAACAGTAAAGAAGGTGACAAGACTTTCTATAGATACATTAGTGAAAGGAGAAAGTCCAGAGGATTGCTAAGCTTAATGGAGAAAAGGGACCATGTGAGGAGGAGGACCCTGTAAAGGCATCTATCCTAAATAGATACTTTTGCTCAGTATTTACTGAAGAGAAGGTGGGCAGGGCCCACAGCTCAGCATCATGGACACAGGGGGAGGAGGTGAGCACTACTCCTTCACAAAGAAAGGGTCCTACAAGAGCTTGCTAAGCTCAGGGTGGATAAGGCAATGGGACCTGATGGCATACATCCCAGGGTACTTAAGGAGCTAAAGGAGGAACTAGCAGAGCCATTAGCAGAATTGTTTAGTGAGTCTCTGAGCACAGGAGGCGGTCCCAGAAGACTGGAGAAGGGCTCATGTGATCCCGCTCCACAAGAGTGGTAGCAGGGAGGAGGCGGGAACTACAGACCAGTCAGTCTTACCTCAGTAGTGGGCAAGATTATGGAGGCACTCCTTAAGGAAAGGATAGTGCAACACCTGGAATCCATAGGGGCACAGGATCCAAGACAGCATGGGTTTACAAAGGAAGGTCCTGTCAAACTAATCTCATAGATTTCTTTGACTGGGTAACCAGAGTGGTGGACCAAGGGGAGCAGTTGATGTCGCCTACCTTGACTTCAGCAAAGCTTTTGACACTGTTCCACATAGAAGATTGATAAATAAGCTGGGTAGGCTCGGGTGGGTCAGAAGTTGGTCAACTGGGTGGCAAACTGGTTGACTGGCAGAAAACAGAGAGTGGTGGTAAATGGTATACAGTCAGAAGAGATGCAAGTCACAAGTGGGGTACCTCAGGGATCAGTCCTGGGGCCAGTCCTATTCAACATCTTCATTAGTGACCTTGCATATGGACTAGAGGGTAAGGCTTGTCTGTTTGCAGATGACACCAAGATCTTCAACAGGGTAGATGATCCAGATGGGGTGGGCAGAATGAGAAGAGATCTGGATAAACTAGCAGAATGGTCAGAAGAGTGGCAACTGGGATTTAATGCAAAGAAGTGCAAAATCATGCACATAGGGAAGAGAAACCCTGAAGCCACTTATAGGCTGGGAGGGGAGTTGCTAGCAGTCACAAAGGAAGAAAGAGACTTGGGCATCATCATCACTGATGACCTAAAATCATCCAAGCAGACCTCTAAAGCAGTAGGTAAGGCTAGGGGTGTTAGGGTGTATTAGCAGGGTATCACAAGTCGTAAGAGGGAGGTAATAATCCCTCTGTACAAGACATTGGTTAGCCCCATCTGGAGTACTGCGTGCAGTACTGGAGGCCACACTTCACAAGGACATTAACCAAATTGAGGCAGTCCAGAGAAGGGCAACCAAAATGGTGCAGGGACTGCATCAGAAGACATATGAGGACAGATTAACGAGCTCAATATGTATACCCTTGAGCAAAGGAGGAGAGAGTGATATAATCGAGGCATTCAAACACCTTAAGGGCATAAACAAGGTGAATGAGTCTAACATGTTTAAATATAAGAAAATAGCAGGACAAGAGGACACAGCATGAGATTAGAGGGAGGCCGATTAAGGGGAATGTGAGGAAATTCTTTTTCACAGAAAGGGTGGTGGATGCATGGAATGGCCTACCTCAGAAGCGGTGTCTATGAATACAGTGCAGGGCTTCAAACAGGCATGGGATAGGCATAAGGGAGCAATACAAATGACTATGAATAGATAGGTCACTGACAGAGCAAAGGCCGATGGCACATTTATAAGGTAGAAAAAGAAATGGGCAGACTGGATGGGCCTTGCGGTCCTTATCTGCCGTCAACTTCTATGTTTCGATGTTTCTATGTAACCCTGGAAGCGAGAATTAGAATTGTGCAAGCTACCTTCCTCCCCCTACTTGATTATGGGGATTTTCTTTACGGACAAGGGAATAACACAGCACTAAAAAAGTTGGATATCCTGTACCAAAATACTCTAAGATTTATTACTGGAGTTCCCTATGTGACTCATCACTGTTCCTTATATGCCCTAGTCGGCTGGACTGCCCTCAGCCTAAGACGCTATAGAAATGCAACAATTTGGACATACTGCACTATCATCAAGAAACTGCCACCATACATCTTGGACTGCCTTCCCACCTGCCTCTCTGGTGCATGTGCACTAAGGAGCTCCGTTATATCTCCGTCGTTATTCCTAAAGAGAAAACACGGTTCAGCAAATCTTCCTTAAGCTACTCCCTACCCACTCTATGGAACAACCCACAAAAACTCTACAAATATCCTCTCTGCTTACAATGACCACCTTCAGAACTTTAGTTGCCAGAATCACCAGGCAAATCTGTAACTGTGTTTCCTAATACTGAGTGATTACCTCCTCCTATCCTTCTTCTCCCTACTCCTCCCCCTCGGCACCTCCCTTGGGTGTGTCCCTCCCATCCAACCTTGCACTTGGGTATGTTCCTCCCATCCCACCTCATACTAGATGAATGCTATAATTATATTTTGTTTTCCCTGCTCCTGATGGTCGGTTTTGCAACCATGACAGACACCTGCCCTCTCACATGTCTGTCTTGCCTCACTTTGTGTCTGCTAGACTAATCAATCCTGTACTCTGAGTTCATTGTGGTGCTGTCATTTCTGTATAAACTAGCCTGCCTTCTATTTAGCAAATGTTAATCTGCACTGCTAGTGTATATTCCTATGTATTATGATGTATATCCTACTTGTTTATTATTCCCTTGTGAGCTTGTAAACCATTACCAGGTCAATCTTGTAAATGAGTCTACTCTCAACGATCTTTCACCTAGCTAAATAAAGATTGATTGATTGAATAATTGAAATGTAAAAAAAATAGTTTTTTAGAAACTTGCAAACAAATACAATCAAAGACAAGAATGTAAATACTAGAGGCACAAATACGAATATCAAAATCAGCCCCCCACACACAATCATAATCCTAAATTTTTGTAGTCCTGTTTTGTTTAATTTCTTTTTGTATATGCTTCAAATCTTTTGAAAGCTTTTCCTGGGTTGCATAGGAAGCTGCCTAGCAACAAGTTTGGAACTTAATGACATCATGTCTGTAGCAGTCAGTTGTTCACACTAATCAAGAAGATTCAGCATGGAATTCAGAGTCATTTGAGAGCTAAGTGAAACATGCTTTAGTCCCTCACTATAATGAACCACTTTGGAGCCATAACTGCCATTTGTTATGCTTGCAACAGACAAAGCATTTTGCAATATTAGAGCACTTTGAGAGGTGTGTTGCAGTGATCCAATGCAAGAGAGTTTATGAGGGCTTGACCAATAATCTGCAAGCCAGACAGCGACACTGTCAATGCATGAAGTACGTGAACTTCAAAACATTGTGCTGACAGACATTCATAAATCAGCTCTCGCTAGCACAGCTGGTCTTATGTTAGTCTGTCAGAGCAGGGAAAGGATAATGTCTGGGTCATACAATGGCTTATCTTTTAACATGCACATTCTTTTCTTTAGGTTCCAGCCTTCTTCCAGCTATTGTAGACTACCGCTGTCCTGAATTCAAGAACTGCAGGCTTTATAGAATCAGGATTTTAAACATATAATGTACCTTCTGCACTTTATTTACATCAACAGCCAGTAAACATGCTTGATACTTTATGACTGCTAAAGCACTATAAGCACTTTCTTAAAGAGTTAATGACACCTCAAAGAAAACTTTAAAAACAAAATAATTAGGTACAATTCTGCCTGAATTCCATATATATTCTATATATTTCTCCTCCCATCATTTCTTAATGGGGACATTTGCATGAATACATGATCCGTAGCTCTTAAAAGTTCCTTTAGAGTACATCTGCCTCTATAGCTTACTCCCTACTTCAGGTCATAATCCTCTGTAGTGACATCACAATCTGTTGTCATGGGAGTACCTCTGATGTCACAAGAGATGCATTATTATTTCAGGTAGGGAGAAAGCAGCAGGAATAGATGAACTCTTAAGAAGCAAAGATCCTTGCTGGCCCGGTGGCGCTGAGGGTTGAGGTGCTGGATGCCACACCTCACACCACGCTGGTGACCCATGTTCGGGAACGGGTATGGGTAGCTGGGGGTTGGCGGGGGGGGAGGATAGAGCGTCCGATGGACTGCACTCCTTCCCCGGGGAGGGGGGTACTGCAGCTTCGGCACCAGAGTGCCCTCTGGCAGAGTCTGGAAGGGCAAGGTGATGAGCGTTAGCATGGGGGGAGCCGAATGCAGATGCTTCGAGGAGAACTCGCACAGGAGCAGGCATGTTCTTCCTCAGCTGGTGTCATTGCACGTACTCGGCTCCAGAGGGAGCATATCAAAAAATCCGCCTCAGCTCCTCTAAGAAGCCGCCTTGCCGCCCCTTGATAGCTCTCAGGCTGGCTCCCTTCAACCAGAACAGTGTCTTGGCTAGTGCCGAGCCCCGCCCTGGGGGGCAAGCCAGGGGGCTAGGGAGACCAGCTGATATGAGGGCGAGGGGCAACAGGGGCTGTGACTGGGCTGATCCCTGGAGTCGGGATGACAAAAAAAAAAAAAAAAAGAAGCAAAGATCCTGTTTTTATGCAAATAATCTCAGTTATAAATAAAAGGGAGGAGAAATGCAGAACTAATGTGAAATACAAGCTTGATTGTGTCTAAAGATTATGTTTTGTTAAAGTTTACATGAAGGTGTCAGCTGCTCTTTAACCTGTTTTTCTTATTCGTATGCATATCAAGCATTTTATTCAACATGGCAGGCACTTTAGCACTACATATGGACAGAAAAGGAAAAAAATGTAAGAGAAAGAATAGTGAGAGGGGAGACTACCTAGGTACTGTAGGTGGCCAATCTACCGAGGCATAACCAGGGAAATAAATATAGGAAAATGGCACTACTGCAGCAGACAACTAAGACAGAAAAGTGGAGAGGCTAGAAAAACATGTCCCTGGGAGCCCTAATTATTCCTAACATAGAGCACAGCTCTACCACAGCCTGCAGTTCAGTTTTATGATGTTCTCACACCAGATTGGTGGGAATAGAGCCACTTTCCTTTCTGAAGTCACCCAGGTGCACAGCTGCACTCCAAGCAGAGAATGGTGAAAACAGTATATTTTATTCTTTTGAATTCCCTTCAGTTTGTCAGTTGTTGCCCCACCATAACTACCACCTGCCCCACCTCCAGGTCCAACTCTTACTCTTCCGGCATGGCATGGGATCTGCACCTTGACCCAGTACAACATCAATACCAGTGGCAAACATTTGGCATTTACAAATGCTTGTTATAGTAAGTTGTTTATTACAATGAGAGACACTGTCAGAGTATTGTGCTTACAGTGCTGCCATTCATCAACTGTGGCTCAATATAGTGATGCTTCTTCACTAATTGCATTCTCCTTAACCTAACTGTTGGCTGATTA
Source organism: Neoceratodus forsteri (assembly GCA_016271365.2). Classification (NCBI taxonomy): domain Eukaryota; kingdom Metazoa; phylum Chordata; order Ceratodontiformes; family Ceratodontidae; genus Neoceratodus; species Neoceratodus forsteri. The sequence continues at coordinate 805,827,301 of CM057451.1, read as the reverse complement.
TTGGCTTTACGTAGGTTTGTAATAGTTTGTAAGTTTCCTTAAGCACATACAGTGATGCCACTTGCCTGATCAATCATTGACTTCCTGGTTCGGTCACCATGTCTCCACACCAGCTGTGGAAACCTGTAAACCTAACCTGTAAGTGCTGCACCTAAGGAATAAATCAGTAAAACTCAAAGGATGACAGGCTTGTAAGAAGGTTGAGATTAGTTGGGGAAGTGTGCAGTCAGAGGAGTAGTGTCACCAAGTTGCAGTCGGAGGAGCGGCAGAGAACAGAAAATGGAAAATCTGTCTGCCGGTTTGTCCCATTCTCCAATCCAGCCAGATACTGCTTTTACTAGGTAATGTCTCTGTTTATAATAAAATGGTTAAATTAAGGCTGATATTGAACCGATGCATTTGCTAAGTCGTTCTTCATACTTGTAAACATTCAGTGCGTGTGAGCAATGACTTAGTGGCTGTATCAGGAACAGCTGATTGTTGTTGGAAGCCATGCACACCATTTGTAATAGCAAAGATTCCTTTTATACTTAGGTTCAGTGTAATGAGGAGCACTGTATTTCTTTCTTAGGTATCAAAGCAAGCATAATGTGTGAAGCACTTCTTGTGTTCTTTTCTGCATTTAGTCAAGTTTAAAGCATACGACACAGTTGAGGCAACTTTGAAAAAAATGTAATATTCAGGCATAACTCTAGCTTACATTTCATATTTTATTCTGTAATTCTCACCCCTATTTCCTTATTAATAAGGGTATTTGCTTTAATACAGTATCTCTTCCCTTTTAACTCTGGCTGCCTGCCTATATCTGACATAATTCTGTCTATGACGCCAAAATATGTTGTTGTGGAGATAATTATGTTGTCATAAACAGGGGATTGTGGTGTCACGTGTAGAGAAGCAGCCAGAGCAGATAGAATCTAGGGGATGGGGATCTTGTTTTCATGCAGCTATTTTCAGTAATAAAGAAAACTGGGAATCACTGAAAATATTTGAAGTAATAAAGAAAATGTAATGGAGTTGAATACCAATCTTACTTTTTCAAGGTTTTCCTAATGCTGTCAGGGGCTCTATGAGGTTACATTTACTCTGAGTTATCTGGCTGCATGTTGTCACTGATAATGTTCACAATATGGCTTTTAGTGGTTGACACAGTGTTTCAGACCTATATAAGCCTGGGTTCAATCCTGGGTATAGCCATTTTTTTCTTTCTCACTACAATTTATGTAGCATAAAAGATATTGTTACATGTCATTGCTGATGTCAGTGATAGAGTTTCAGCAAGGTTTCAAAACACTGAGTTGTTACTTCTTTGTTGCATTCAAGTTAATTCTGGTTAAGACTTTAAAGAGCTACTGATGCCTCAAAGAAAACATTGAAAACCATAATATTTAGGTACAATTCAGCTAGCATTCCATGTGTATTCTATATATTCTTTTCCTCAATATTTATTACTGAGTAACTTTGTATGAATATGTGACTTTTATCTCTTAGATTTCCCTAAGCGTGTGTCTGCCTCTGTAGTTTACTCCCTACTTCAAGTGATAATTGTGTGTCGTGACATCACAACCTGTTGCCATGGGAGTAACTGTGATGTCACAAGCAGGGCATTATGACCTCAGGTAGGGAGAAAGCAACAGGAACAGATGAACTGTTCAGGAGCAAATATCCTGTTTTCATGCAGATGACCACAGTAATAAATAATGATGAAGAGAAATACAGAACTAATGTGAAATACAAGCTGAACTGTGTCTAAATGTTATGTTTTGTTAAAGTTCTCCTGAAGGTATCAGCTGCTCTTTAAGGCTTTTTTAGATTTTAATGCAATTTTGTTGTAAGCATTACTTCAAGTTGTCAGACAGTTCATTACTAGACTCCTCTGCAGCCACGTATAGGGGGTTTGCACTCAGTGCAGAATTAGCTTTCCCACTGCAAGCATCTCTTGTTTTGAAACCTTTAGTCTCACCATGTAGAAAAATAGCACAGTGACAGAGCACCAGGACAGCAGTTGGGATGGGGCCTGCGTTTGATTCCCAGTGGGGACCTTTTTTCTTTCTCACTACTATTCATGTTGTCAGCTCATATCCTTGTCTAGAAACATTCCATCTCACCATGTGGAATGACAGCACTGTGGCAGAGTACCAGGACTGTAGTTGGGAGGGTATCCTAAGTTCAATTCTCATGGGGAATATTTTTTCTTTCTCACTACAATTTGTCTTGTTAGCATGCATCTCTGTCTAGAAGCATTCAGTTTCAGCATGTGGAATGACAGCACAGTGGTAGAGCACCAGGATAGTAGTTGGGAGGGGGGCCTGAGTCTGATTCCCAGTGAGGAGCATTTTTTCTTTCTCATTATGATTTCTGTTGTTAGCATGACTGTTTCTTTAGAAATTTCCTGTCTTGCCATGTGAAATGATAGCCAGAGTGGCAGAGCAACAGGATAATATTGTAGAATCATAAAATTCCACTGGCAGAAAGGGACCAACTGGCCCACCTAGTCTGTCCAAGAAATAGCCCACCCCCTACCATTTTATTCTCTGTCCTAGCCCTCTTCTTCCATTTAGGCCAATAATAGCTGTCCCATGCTCTTTTGAACTTGTCCACCATATCCACCCCTACAGCCCATTCAGGTAATCTGTTCCATGGACCCACCACCCTCTCTGAGAAGTAATGCTCCCTTACATCCCCCCAAAATCTACTCCCTTCCAACTTGAAGGCATGACCTCTGGTGGTTGTGCTTTCTTACTCAGCCTTAAAAAGCTACCTCCCTTTACTTTGTTAATTCCCTTCAAATACATGAAGGTTTCCACCATACCCCCCCTTTTCTTCTCCTTTCCAGTGTATACAGACCTAATTTTTCCAGTATTTCCTCATATGACCTCCCTGCATCCCCTGGACCATTTTGGTTTCTCTCCTCTGGACTTTCTCCAGCCTATCCTTATCTCTTTGCAACTGTGGCCTCCAGAACTGCATGCTATACTCCAGCTGTGGCCTGACCAGTGCTTTGTCGAGTGGCATTATCACCTCCCTCTTCCTACTTGTGAAGCCCCTCCCTATTCATGCCAGCATTCTTGTCACTTTTTCTGCCGCCCTATTGCACTGATACCTAACCTGTAGGATATCTGAAATCCAAATCCCCAGGTCCTTTTCTAGCTCTGTAGCCTGCAGTGTCTCCCCCCCCAAGCTGATATGTAGCCCTGAGGTTACTGTGGCCTATGTGCATTATCTTACATTTTTTTGCATTGAATTGAAGCTGCTACCTTTCTGCCCACTCCTCCAGCTTGTCCAGATCTTGCCCCATTTTCTTTACCCCACGGAGTGTCCACTCTGTTATAGACTTTCGTGTTATCTGTAAACAGACACATTTTCCCATTTAGATCCTCTGCTAAGTTCTCTATGTATACGTTAAACAATATGGGTCCCAACACCAATCCCTGTGGAAACCCACTACTCATCCCTTATTCCCTGGAATGCACTCCATTGACTACTACCCTTTGGGTCCTTCCCCCCAGCCAATCTTCCACACAATTTGTCAGTTTGCATTCCACCCTTAAACTTCTTAGCTTGCTTACCAACCTTCTGTGGCAGACAGAGTCAACGCCTTCTTGAAATCCAGGTAGACCCAATCTACTGCCCTCCCCTAATCACACACCTTTGTAACACCCTCAAAAAAGTCCATCAGGCTGATCTCACACGACCTACCATCAGTTAATCCATGCTAACCATCTTCAATAAGGCTCCCCTCCTCTACATGTCATACTAGTCTTTCTTTTATGAGGGTATTCATCAACATTTTCCTACCACAGAGGTAAGACTAACTAGATGGTAGTTGTTTGACTCATCCTTATCCCCCCCCCTTGTGAAGCGGCACCACCTCTGCCTGCTTCCAGTCCCCTGAGACCCTCCCCAGTTCAATGAATAGATTGAACAGCTTTGCAAGAGGTGCTGCCAGTTCCTTCTTTAATTCCTTTAGTACCCTGGGATGGACTTCATCTGGGTACATAACTTTATTGTTTTTTATTTTCCCCAGCTCTTCCAATACTCTTCCCTCCATGAAGGGGCTGGTGTCCATCTCCTTTCCCTTCCTTCCCTTAGCTGTAATTCCAGCCCGTTCCCTGCTTTCTCAACCGTGAACACTGATGCAAAGTATTCATTTAGCAGATTCGCCTTTTCCTCCTCCCCCTCAACTGATGTAACTGCTCCACCTTAAGTCTTAGAATCCCTTGCCTGTTTCTCCTCCTGTCACTCACATACCAAAATAATTTTTTGTCCCCTCTTTTAGTCTCCCTCACTAGTTTCCGCACCTTTGCTGCTTTAGCTTTTCAATAATTTCCCCTGCCTCCTTAAGCTTTTCCTTATAGCCTCTCTTGTAGTTGGGAGGGGACCTGGGTTTGATTCCCAGTGGGGAAAATGTTTTATTTCTTACTACAGTTTATGTTCTTACCATGCATCTTTTTCTAGAAACCTTCTGTCTTACTGTATGGAATGATAGCCAAGTGGCAGAGCACCAGGACAGTATTTGGGTGGGGGCTTAGGTTCAATTCCCAGTTGGGAACATTTTTTTCTTTAATAAATGTATTACTTCAAGCTAGACCTTCCACTCCCAGACTACACATTCCTGCTTATTTATTAAATGGCTGCCACTGGATATTTGCTCTAATCTGAAGAAATATAGAATGCACTGAGAGCAGCTGACTCCTGCACTGGGATGGCTAGCCATTTAATAAATAAGCAGGAATGTAATCTGGGATGCCAGGTCTAGCTAACTACATTTTAAGATGTTCCCATGAAAATAGCATCACATAATGAGCTATATATGCAAAATTAAACAACCACCTTTCCTTGATGAAGTGGCATTTGCAAAAACAGTGGTTTATTGCTGTGTAAGCGAATATACTAAATGTGTCAAATAACTACATACCATAATAGGGAACCTTCTCTTGAGTTTGCATGTTTGAGTTTGAGATACAGTAAATACTCCTCTGACCTACTTTTTCCTGCTCTATGTTAAAACTATGGTCATCCTGGAACCTTCTTGTGTAGAAGTTTTCTTTCTTATAACAGCTTATGTCATTAGGGTATGCCATCTCTACAGTGACAACTTTACAGTGATGTGGCCAATGCCAACAACATCAACACATTGTTGTAAAGTCTGCTTGGGACCCCAGCACTCTTTCCCAAGGTCCTGCACCTCATCCCAGAATCATCTGCATCTCGGAGTTGATAATAGTAAGTTGGGGGACACAGCCCTCCACATGGGGGTGGGTGGGCACAGCCCCCTACAGAAAAACAACTTTGTTCTCCATGGCACCATGCCGACTGCAGCTGCAGTCAACACAGTAGTGTCGGGAAACATTAGTCAACAAGAAATTGTCGATGCGGTGTCATGATTCCATTGTTAGTGTGCTCCCCTATAGAACCCTTCTGTTTCACCATATGGAATGATAGCACAGTGGCAGAGCAGCAGGATAGTAGTTGGGACCCTGAGTCTGGTTCACACTGGGAAGACTTTTTCTTTTAGTACAATTCATGTTGCTAGAACATACTAGTATCTATTGGATAAAAGAAAATGTAGATGTCATTGCAGATATCCATGATTGAGCTTTTGATGCTTGGAGTAGATTTTTAGACCATGGAACTGCTACAGGCCTAGGAACAAAGAACATGGAAAATGTAACCATCCTATTCTATTCAAATTAATCAATGACAAGAAGGAATAGTGGAGGCTTATTGCTCATAGCTCATGAGGCTTTTTTTTAAACAAAAGATCATGCTAACTCTACAGGCAATTCTGCAGGAAATGAAAAGTTCAGAGTTTGTATATTTTATGGAGTATGCTTGTTTATTCTCTGAGGTGCATGTGTGTTCTTGCATTTATGTATGTATGTGTCTGTACTGTACTGTACTGTACCAGTGTATACATTGTTTGGCATGTATATGAGTCTTTTACTATACAAAAAGAACACATTCATACCCTGACACCACTCAGTACCATTGATATTAATATATTTTTACCATTAAACTTTTTTTCTCCTCAGTGTCAAGTGAGCAGCTGTTTAGCCATGTCCCAAGGCCCCACAACTGGCCACCACCTCCCTTGATCCCAGAGACTTATGTCCCCCTTGATTCCCCTCATGGCTGGGTCAAAGGAGGGATGGCATTCTTCCTCACCCCTCCTCCCAGTGCACAATCCAGAAGTGCACTGGGGACCAGAGTAGTGGTGAGAGTTGAGGGAGAGTAAGTGGGCTTTATTAGCATGCCTGATCCCATTCATTTACTCCTCTTTTCCTGGCTGAAGTAACAGACAAGTGTGTGTGCATTTAGGTGTACACTGTCACAAATCCACTCAGCAGATCAGGCCTCTACTCCCAAAGTGCCAACCTCTGAGTGCAGTCTTGTGAACAGTTTAACAGAACAAGGTAACCCACTTGTCTCTTTTGTGAGTTCAGATCAACCTTTGGTCTCAAGTCTTGAGGGATTCAAACAGAACCTCTTGCTAGCATGCCCAATGCACAGGATCAGATATTTCTGTCTTCAGGGGCCAGATATCTTTGTCTACAGGCACCTAATCAGGTATACAGAGATGAACCTTTGAAAACTTTAATAAAGACCTCAGATTTAAAACACTTCTCTTTCCAATTTGGTACCACCGTTCAAGCTATGCCTGGTGTCTGCTATAACCAAATACTCTTCTTACAATTGAAAAGAAGTAAAGACAGACCAGGTATGTTGTAAAAAGAGTTTTACTACAATAGATAAAAATATGTAAAACACAACAATACAGAACTGTTGTATCACAAGACATACAAATCTTTTAAAAGAACAAGGTTTAAACAGTGCAAATTCCTAGTATTTAGATTTGACTGTCCTTCTAAATACATGTTTACAAGTGCTCAAGATGTTTCGTTGTCAGAGTCTAAGTAAAAGTGTGTCTAAGTAAAACAGAATTATTCCTTAAAGTAAACTGTATTTGCCAACCCCTTTTGTGTGAGGTCATCTAGCTTCTCCTCTGTCAGATTATATATAAAAGTATATCTAATACAAAAAAAAGGATGTCTTTTTCTTTCAAGTATGAAATTCTGCAACCACAGCATAACTCATATGTTTCAAATGATAACTCTTTGATCCATGCTGCATCCTCCCTCACACAGGCTTCACAGGAGCATTTACAACTTCACACCAATGTGTAACAACCTAGGTTCCTCTCCAACATCATAAAATGGATATGATCTTCCATCTAGCAACTACAGCTGTAATTAACTCAGAAAACATGATATCCTTGATTAAGGCCTTCCATGTAACACTTTGTCTCTAAAAACTGAGTGTGAGTGATACAATGCTGTTTTCAGCAGTTTCTCATGGCTTTCCTCTTTCATCTGAAACCTGGGGGATGGCGAGGTCACTGTAGAAAATCAGATTTTCAGCAGAGACATTCAGTAATACATTTTATATTAAAAAAATGATACAGCACTCAGAATTGGCTGTCTACATCACATACAGCACCATGAAACCACAGTCCCCGGCGTTTGAAGTCTCTCATAGCCTGCACAACCCTTCGGCCACCACCTGGTGGCAAATGCTGAGATGACTTAGCCACCTGTTGAGAGGAGAGGAGTTGAGTGGAGAGCAGTCCTTGGGACTCTTAATCCTCTCTCTCCTGGCCAAGCCCCAGTAACCTGAGGTCAGTCCTGAACCCGGGTCACTGGTTAGGTGGCAGGTAAGACATAAGTGCATCATCCCTCCATGACACTGGGTGGCCAGCTACTTTGATTTTTCTTATATTTGCTGTAGAGTGTGTTACATAGGGAGTTAACCAATGAGGGGCAGGGAACATTACTCAATAGTCACAGATCACAGATGCTAAAACAATTTTAGGGTGAGCCCTAAAGGTATTCATACTGTACAGCTACACCACACACAGACATGCAGGGGGAAACCCTATTGGGGGACATGGGTGCCAAGTATGGGCTGTGGGATGGTGGTGACACAGGGGGTGATCTGGAAAAGTGCCCAATATCTCAACTGAGAGAGGTTTATACTCTGAAGACTGAGCTAAAGGCTGCAAGTGATGAGATATATTGCCTGAGGGCCACAGCAGTCTGGTCAATAAGAATACCACAGAGTCCACTACTACAAAAGGCCACTTATGCCAGAAGAGGAGGATAAACAGAAGTGGGGGAGAGGTATGGAAGGGAAGTAGGAAAGCCAATGGATCCTGGTGTGCACAGCTCCAACAAATATCTACTTCTGTTGGATGTAAGTCTTCCAGATGCCCACAGTGAGAGGGAGGGAACTAAAACACTTGAAAGGGAGGCACCATCCATTTCTGATAAGCCAAGGAGGAAATGGGCCACAATGGGGAGCACAGGAAGGTACTGATAATTGGAACTCCATAGTAAGGAGGATGGGGAGGATAATGGCTGCCATCCTTGATTTCCAGGAGGCAGTCTGCTGTTACCCAGGTGCCACACCAGAGAATTCAGGATCAGGGTGGTAGAAGTTATCAGAAAGGAAGGAGGAAGGCCAGACAGACTACACCCTAGACATGGCAGTGGGAATGACTTGAAGTGGTAACCACTGAGATCCTACAATGGTCAGCCTGTTATACAAGGGAGCAGTTTAGGACATACCAGTTTAAAGCATGACTGAGGGGCTGGTGCAAGGGGAGGATTTTCAGCTCTTAAGGGACTGGGCCATACCTGGAGGGATTGGATGCTGTTCAAGTGAGATGGTGTAAACCCCAAAGAGGAGAATGCCAAGGTGTTGGGTCACAGACTTGCAGAGTACATCCAGACACATTTAAACTAGGAGAGGGGGGAAGGCAGTACCCTTGAAGTTAGACACATCTTTTTTTCTAGTTTGTTTGACTCAAAAGTCATTACAAAAGATTAAAACATAAAACAAATGTTGGACAGCAATCCCTATGTAGGGCAGGTGTTAAAAGGGGCACAACAAACACAAAGGGAAGAGATTTTCAAGTAACACAGGGTGAGTAGGAACTGTGAATGCTGAGAGTGGTGCAATGCAGTGCCTGTGGGGTGGCACTTTTCAGAGATACCTTCTGGATATTGCATTGCTGCCCCATCTGTATACACCTCTCTGAATTGAGGGAAGAGGTCACTAGACTCCAGACTGAGTTGGCTAGAATTGGGATCTGCTCCCTACCAAGGGCCAACAGGTCTGATACATTACATCACAGGAGGCCAAGGTAGAAGAGCGACTGGAGATGGTGGGCTCAAGGAGGGCAGTGGGCTCTGGAAGTGTGGGCTGGTGGGCTCTAGAAGGGTGGGGGTGGGTTGTAGGCACATTTTCCAACGGTACCATTACAGAATTCCTACACTGCTCTGACAGAATGGGACTGCAAGGAGGAGGCACCTGTGGTAGTGGCCAGGGAGGATGTGGGAGTCCTACATAGTGGAGTCTCTAGGGAGGGTGGGGATAACCCCAAGGAAAACAAAGCAACTTCTGGTGGGGGATTTGACTGTGAGTGGGATAGATTTGGGAATAGGAAGGGGGGAGAAGGAAGACAGGTGCCTACATGGTGCCATGACCTGGGGAGATGGGAAATGTATACTAGGGCTCATTAGGGCAACACAAAGGAAGGGGGAACTGGATGTCATTGTCCACCTCAGGAAAAATGACCTGGCAAGTGAGAGGGCTGGGATAGTGCAGGGGGAGTTTAGTGACCTGGGGAGTGGTCTTAGACCGGTAGTGCACTCAGTAGTTTTCACTGAGGTACTGCCTGTCTATGACAGGGAGGAGGAGAGGGTTCTCTGCACCAGGACCTTCAACTCATATCTGAAGGAATGGTGCAAAGAGGAGTGGCTCCGCTACACTCAGGATTGAGGATCCACCTGGGAGGATGAGGGACTATACAGGGATGATGGTCTTCATCTATCTGGGAAGGGAACTGTGGTCCTCAGTGAATGGTTTAAATGTTACTTTGATGAACATTTAAACTAGCTGTAGGGGACTGTGGAAGGAAGGGGGGGGCAGAAACTGCCTCCCTCCCAGGCTGAAGTAAAGAGTAGGGAGAACCCTAAGAGTGAGGAACCTACAGGGTGCAAATAAATAAAGGAAGCAGGGTGATAGTATCAGTGAGGATGGGGAAGAGAAACATTAAAAACAGAGGGGGAAGAAGGGGGCAGAAAGAAAAAAGGGGGGTTACAAGCAGAGTGCTAACAAAATCTGGGAGGCCATGTTTGTGAATGCTAGAAGTCTAGGAACTAAGACTCCAGAACAAGATGCCATCATGGCAGATGCCAACCTGGATATAGTGGCCATTACCCCCCCAGTCAAAGTGTACTGAAACTCATGACTGTGACATGGCCATACCAGGCTATACTCTGTTAAGTTAAGACAGGGTGGGAAGGAATCAATGGGGTGTGTGTTTTAAATGAAGGAAAGCATAAAAACGATGGAGATACAGGAAATTCAGTTGAGCGAAAGTACTTTGGGTCACCCTGGAGTCAGGGAACAGAGGAGAGCCACTATTGGCACCGACATGATCCACAGACCTCCAGCACGGGGGGAGGAGTTAGACAAAGTATGTTCGAAAACCACTGGCAAAATGGCAGAAAAGGGGGAGGTGCTGCTGGTGGGGGACTTTGATCTGCTGGATGTAGATTGGAGCCTCCTAGCTGTAGCTTCAGCTAGAAGCAGGGACATCCTGGACTCCCTGCAGTGGGCATTCCCCAGGCAAATAGTCAATAAGCCCATTTGTGATGGGGCAACACTAGACCTGGTTCTCAATAACAGGGGTAGTGTTGCAGACATTGAGTTGGCAGACCACCAGGGGACCAGTGATAACCATACAGTATGGTTCAATATAAGGATTGCTGCGGAATCAAACCACACACTAGCAAGGGTCATGGATTTCAGAAGAGCATATTTTATAAAGGAAAGTGAATGCCTCAGGGGAAGACCTGGTTGGGAGGGGTGACTGGGTGGGTGACGGAGCAGTAGGCTAAGCTAAAAGGCATACAAAATCCCACATACCCCCATAATGCAAAGCATCATGTGATGTATATGCAAATCACCATGAAATGTTAGGCTTGTTCAGCTTTAAGCAAGAATGAATGGTGCCAAAGGGCCTCTCACACAATCTGTAAAGGGTGCAAACAGAAAACACAGACACGTGTTTCATCCTACAGATTGCAGATGGCATGAAAGGCCCTTTGGCACCATGCATTTTTGCTTAAAGCTGAATCAGCCTAAGATGTTATGGTGATTTGCATATACATCCCATGATGCTTTTCATTATGTGGGTATGTGTGATTTTGTATTTCTTTGAAACTTGACTTTATTGCCAATGCCCTTTGGGGTAACCCTTGCCTCAGTGCTTCTGCACTGAGGTGTTTTATCTTTAGGCAAAAAGGGGACACAGTGAAGCAACAAACCTCTGCATCAAGTAAGTGACCAAAAGCAAGAGAAAAAACAGACCTCTATTGTTCTTGAAAGATGTGGCAGAACAGGTAAAGGCTAAAAGAGTTGCATTCAGAAAGTTGAAGGAGACACAGAGGGAGAAAGATAGGGAGGAGTATCAAAGGAGCCAGAGAGAAGTAGGGAAAGCAGGAAGGAGTGCAAAGGCACAAACTCAAGCAATAATTGCAGGGAGTAGCCGGGATTATGTGGGGGAAGAGCTCCTCCCCTTCAGCCTATTTAAGTGAAGCAGCTGTCTCCCACTCTGCTTAGAACGAGTTGCATTCACTGTTTGGTCGTTGCTGGTCCATGGCTGCCTGTGAGCCTGTCCTCCCGTCCGTCCTGTCGTTTGTTTTTTCTGTTTCCCCCCCAAGTTTGTCCTTTCCCTGTTAGGGTCTCACTTCTCCTCCTGCCAGTCTGTTTCCCTGCTCCTTTCTGCTGTGTTTCCTCCTTTCCTCTCGCCCCCCGTTTGTTTCCTTCCCTGTGGCTGTGCTATTTGTTGGCTCGTTCCACATTGCTGTTTGCTCTACCTGCCTCCACGCTTCTCTTGTTTTGCCTTCTGTGTCTCCCTTCAGGCAGCCCGGTTCCACGCCTAGTCCATCACCGCTATTGTTCACCTCCTGTGGTTTGGGTTTTTCCCTTGCTGCTGCCCCAGATGCCTGCTCCTGCTCTTGCACCACCTACACTACCTCGCTCTCAAAAACTGCTTCCTACCTTATGGACCGACCATAAACCTCCAACAATCAATGAGTGGTACAATGAATTTATAGACTGCTTAAGAGTGGAAGACATATCAAATGGTTTCCGAACTGCACAACTGCCGCTTCTTCAGTTCTGGGCATCTCATTTGGTGGCTGCCTCTCGGATGTGCTTCCCTTCAGCTTTGCCTGCCACTTAGCCGCATGTTTGGCTTCCGAGGCACCTGCTCTGTTATTGCTCCATCCGCTCCACTTGTGCAGCCTCTATGCTCCTGTGGGACGCCCTTCCTCGGTTCGTTCTGCTTTTTCCTCAACCCTTGCCTGCAGATTGGACCTGCCAGTTGGGCGTTCATCCTGGGCAGCTTCGTGGACTTGGCTTATGTGATGGACTTTTACTGCATGCCGCTGCTAGCTCTGCCTGTATGATAGTTCCTGTTTCCTTGTGCTACAGCTTATTCAATGACCAATCCTGTACTTACTAAGAACACAAATGAAGCAGCACCAACGAATTTCGTATAAAAATGAATTTACTGTGCATGTAAAGATCACAGACAGCGGTAGCACAAACATCAACTAGACGCCCAGCGCTTCAACTCTTAACAAGTCTTCATCAGGGGTGATGCTAGTCAAGGAAAACATCCCTTAAGTACAACATTTAATTAACATCTTTATCAATTAAATTGAAAGCACATGGAGAAAAAACATTTGGAGAAAAAAACATTAGTTAAAGAACCCCTCACCCTTCAATAATATAAAAATAATGACAAATTAATAATCAAATATTTATATAAACATATGTAATAACTAACATATTTTAATCAAAATAAAAACGTTAAGTTTAGAGTTCTAAACAAAGCAGCAACATCTAAGATAATCACATTCACATCTAATAAGTCAAATTTCTAAGGCTGCTATATTAAACAGTGCCAAATGCACAAAAGGGAATGCTGCTTTAAATAACAACTCCAAACAAAACTACAGCATAACATAGTGAATCTACCCTTAAAAATCATGTCTTCTTATAACAACATTTCTTAGGACCCCTAGTAATTAAGTTCAAACTCAAAAAAAATCAAAAATCGAGGTCCAAAATGGGTAGAATCCGGGTTCAAGATGAAAATCTAGAAAGAAAAAAGCCAAATTGCAAAATTACTGATGTAACAATCCATAACATAATATCAAAAAACATTGGTTCATCAAACACTTTTATGCTTGATTACTACCCTTGAGAAAAGGTTTAAGGTCCCATTGATTACGCAATCATTTCTTTGTTACTAGCCACTAGTGCTCATCTTCCGAGTTTAAAAAACTCTATTCCGTATGGTCAATTTTTACGTTTAAGGAGAAATTGCAGTTTGGATTCTATCTTTTTGGAACAATCTAATGATTTAACTAAAAGATTTTTGGAAAGGGGTTATGATCCACTCTTGTTGGAACGAACAAAGATCGAGTTAGTAAAATCTAGAACAGTCTTTGGAAGGTAAAAAGAAAAATAATACAGAATGTCAGCCTTGCACTTTTATTACTCAGTATAATTATTTGGCAGGATGAACTGGAAATATTATATACAAAATTGGCCTATTTTGCTGAGTGATAGTGGGGTTAGTAATGCAGTTGGTTTAAAGCCAAGGGTTACATTTTCAAAAGCTGAAAGCTTGAAAGACAAATTGGTACAGAGTCGCATGAAGAGGGATAAAAATGTGAGTCATACATGGTTACCTGTGAGAACAAAAGGCTTTTACAAATGTTTCAGGTGTAATATATGTAAGTTTGCTAGTAGCTGTCATGAAACATTTATGCACCTGAAAAATTCTAATGTTAAAATCCAGGTTAGGGAGTTGATTACCTGTGATACACCGTATGTGGTGTATGTGCTTTGGTGTTCTTACGAGTTAATATATGTTGGCAAAACTATCAGGCCACTCAAACAACGTGTACAAGAACATGTTCGTTCCATTTTGAACAGTAATAGAAATACCACATTAGGTTCTAATTTTTCTGAATTTCACCAATCAGATCCAAGCTTTTTGAAATTTATGGGTATAGAACATATTTATCCATTATTTATGGGAGGTGATAGATCAAATTTATTGTTACAAAAAGAAAGCAAATGGATTTACAAGTTAAATTCTGTTAGACCGAATGGATTGAATAATCAATGGGACCTTAAACTTTTTCTCAAGGGTAGTAATCGAGCATAAAAGTGTTTGATTATGTTATGGATTGTTACATCAGTAATGTTGCAATTTGACTTTTTTCTTTCTAGATTTTCATCTTGAACCTGGATTTTACCCATTTTGGACCTCGATTTTTGATTTTTTTGAGTTTGATTAACTTAATTACTAGGGGTCCTAAGAAATGTTATAAGAAGACATGATTTTTTAAGGATAGATTCACTATGTTATGCTGTAGTTTTGTTTGGAGTTGTTATTTAAAGCAGCCTTCCCTTTTTGCATTTGGCTGTTTAATATAGCAGCCTTAGAAATTTGACTCATTAGATTTGAATGTGATTATCTTAGATGTTGCTGCTTTGTTTAGAACTCTAAACTAACGTTTTATTTTGATTAAAATATGTTAGTTATTACATATGTTTATATAAATATTTGATTATTAATTTGTCATTATTTTTATATTATTGAAGGGTGAGGGGTTCTTTAACTAATGTTTTTTTCTCCAAATGTTTTTTCTCCATGTGCTTTAAATTTAATTGATAAAGGTGTTAATTAAATGTTGTACTTAAGGGATGTTTTCCTTGTCTAGCATCACCCCCTGATGAAGACTTGTTAAGAGTCGAAGCGCTGGGCGTCTAGTTGATGTTTGTGCTACCGCTGTCTGTGATCTTTACATGCACAGTAAATTCATTTTTATATGAAATTCGTTGGTGCTGCTTCATTTGTGTTCTTTGATATATGTATGGCTGGCTGCCTATTTGAAGTACAACACTATACCCGTTTGAGCTGTGTCGCTATACTTACTAAGTACTGCTGCTGTGCCACCTGCCCATACTGGCTGCATGGGGCTTGCTCTCCCTCCTTATCTTGCAACTGCCCTACGACAAGCTCGGCTGCCTATGCCTGCTTCTGTGGACTAGCAATCTCCTTGCTCATTTCCCCGACTGTCTTGAGTGGGGTCTTGCTATTCATTTGCATCGTTCTACGTCATGCTCCACCCTTCAAATTGCAGGTCTGCTGTTTTACTCCGCTCATCATCTGAGCTTACTGATTCATTTCTCCTCCTACATGCCTCCCTCCTGCCGCAGCTGACATCCCTGGAGCTCCTCACTCTGGATTTCACTTTGGTATGTCACTGTTCCTCACCTCTTCTTTGGTCACTGGCTCTGCTTCCCTGCTCCTATGTCTCCATGGTGCAGCATGCTTCCTATTGTGATTCACCCTCCAGGAATTGGGGTCCTCATGGACTACACTGCATTACATTATACTGCCTCCCTCCTGACCTGGCATCAGTATACCTCTGTTTCCATGTTTTGCTGTGACAGCTCCATGTCGGACAGACCCTCTGCATACCCACAGTTCGATGTTTCCATTGCATTACGTACGTTTGCTCTGCTACCTGCCTTACCCATCGGGCTGGGGCGTTGCCTACTGATTTCTGATTCTACAACCTGCCGTCACCCATCAGCTGGGAGGTTTCCCACTACTCACCTGTTCCTACACCTGCCTTCTCCTTCGAGCTAGGAGATTTACCTCATACTTCTCTACTTCGCCCTGCCTCGCCCATCGGGCTGGGAGGATTGCCTACTATTCTCTTGCTTCTGTGCCTGCCTTTGCCCTTCAGGCTGGGAGGTTCTTCTACTTATGTTCTACTTCTGCCTCGCCCAGCCTGGGGCCTGGAGATTCACATTCTACTTCTGCCTACCTGCTCATGCTGCCTCAAGCCATGGAATTTGCTACTTTCCTTTCCAGATGCTCAGTTAGTGTCGACTCCTGCTCTCTCTGCCTGCCAGTAGCTCCTGCTTCTATGGATAGTGAGCGGTCCTCGCCTCCACCTGTCAGACTATCTCAGTGCTCATTCGCAGCATCCAGGGCTGTTCTCTTGGATGTTTTGCCCTGTTACCTCTGTCATGGACTTGTTGCTGCTTCCTTCCAGGACTCCATTGCCATCTCCTGCAGACCTTCATTATCCTGCTTGTGCTCTACCGCATTCATGCTTGTGACTTCGCTACTTTCCTTCCTCAAACTTTGCACATCTCAGCTCTTGTTGTTATTCCTCACACAGTTGCCCTATTTCAACATCAGTCTCTTCCATGCATTTCGTACCTATCCAGCTGATGGATTCCTGCACATCGAAGGACCTCCTCTCTCGACTTCAGCCAGCAGGACGTTCCTAGGTCTGGCTGCGCTTCTCCTGCTGGAATCAGCCGCCTCCTCACCTGTTTCATCTGCTGTTGGTTCAGATATGCTTCCTCAGGGGTTGGTTGCCACATCCTGTTCCTTCTCATTTCCTTCGTTGCTGCACTCCTGCTCCTATTACCTCTCTCGAATTCACAGGTCAATCGACTTCCTCCTTTTGGGCTCATATTCTACTCCTGGATGCTTCATAATCTTGCATCAGTGTCTCCGATTATCCTATACAGCCTGCCAGTACTCCACCTCAACTCTCCAGCTGCTGCTTTCATTCAATACCTAAGACTACACTTTTATCAGAACTGGATTCATCACTCGATAGCCTGGCCTCAAGCCTTCTCTCATGCCTCATGTCATACAAGCCCTCTATTATTAGAAAACCTGGAAATCGTACTACTTTTATTCATCTTGCCTTGTTGACGTCAAAGCTTGGATGCAACTATCTTCTGATATCCTGTATTGAGTTCATCAGTCATCAGCTTCATCCACCATCATTCAATTCAGTGGATTATGCCCTCTATCAACAGAAGTATGGAAGACGGTTCTTCAATATATCTACTCTCCAGCATTCCGAATTATCCATGGATTCTCAGACTCAGACTTTATTAAAAGGAAATTTCTTCACTAGACATTTACAATTCAGTTTTTCTTAAGCTCCGTTTATATGAATTGAATCCTATATTAGAATTCAGATTTAGCTGATTAATTAATTTAATTAGGATATATCTCCTTTAGTATGCCCAGAAGGATGGGCAGGTCAGTAGCCATGGGTCCTCAGAGGTTCCCCCCCCAAGGGGGTTTTTCCTCTCCTGAGTGCTACTGGTCACACTCTCCGGAGTTGGAGGAGGTGATCGTCTATTCTTATCATTAAATACGCACGACTTCTTCAGCATTCAGTCATAGAACAATCGTTGATATTTATTTATTTTTGAGGCTTTATAATTGTAATCCAAGCTTCCTTTCTACAGGTGGGATACAGAGAAAGGCCAAAACCATCAAAGATTATCTAAACGACTCATGTCAAGCATCCAAGTCCTTAAACACGATACATTATATACTATTACCTAGTAAACGTTGTCTTTCTGTACTGGCCTCTGTATCCAACAATCATATTCATCATTCAACTATATGTTGCATAAGCACTGAGTTATGAACCACACATAATAGCCAAGGTGGCATCAAAAAGTGATAAGACACTTTTTAGATATGTAAGTGAAAAGAGGAAGACAAGGGAGGGCTTATAAGGTTAAAAGGGGAAGGGGGACTTTACATAGAGGGACCAGTAAAAGGTAGACATCTAAATACTTCTGCTCAGTGTTTACAGAGGAAGGGGAAGGGGAGGGACCACAAAAAGCAAGGGAGGTGGACACTAGTCATTTTTCTGAGGAGAGTCCTGAAGGCACTAGCGAATTTGAAAGTGGACAAGCAATGGGACCAGACAGGGTGCATCCAGACATGTTCAAGGAGCTCAGAGAGGTACTGGCTGCACCTCTGACAATCATATTTAACAAATCACTGGAAACCAGAGTGGTTCCAGAGGACTGGAGGAGGGCATATATAGTCCCATGCCACAAAAGTGGTAGCAAGGAAGAGGCTGGCAGTTATAAAGCCAGTCAGTCTGACATTGATGGTGGGAAAGAAAATGGAAACACTCCTGAAGGATAGGATTTTGGAATATCTTGAATCCAGTGGGTTACAAGACCCGAGGTAGCATGGATTCTTGGGAAGGGGGAGTTCATGTCAAGCATATCTTATGGATTTCCTTCACTGGGTGATGAAGAAATTACAGACACAGACAGAGTGTGCAACAAGGCTGAGGTGCTCTCAAACAAATTAAAACATAAAGACTGTAGGAATTTGGGCATCCTCCACCACACTGAGATGCTGACACCATTGAAATAGTAAAAATATCAAAAATTTGTTTACATCATAAAATTTCACCCACCTAAAGCATTTCAAATCAAACTACTGGACTCTTTCTCAAAGGCTAAAGTTTCAAAAAACAGGTTAACATTTTTATAAGTAACATCTATGACATCATTATTACATTCTCATTAAATGTTCATTCTAAATAATTGTTTTTGTTAATTATTTAGAATGAATATTTTTTTTTTTTTTACTTTCTAATTTTTTCCCCGCCAACGTGCCCTCCATCTCCAACCCTTCGGGGGCACCTGGTAGTCATCCCTCTGCCATCACCCAACCCAAGACCTACCTTGCACCCCATGTAGCCGTGGCTGTGCCCCAGGTGGGGAACAAGGTGGGGCCCTTACACCATACACTTTCTTGTTTAGTCGGGCAAGGTGGTCCGAGGCTGGTGGCACATCAAGGCACACTGCTGGCACCCCATCTTCCTAGTGATGGAAGGCTGTTTTTCCTTTGGTTTCCTCCCTCTCATGCTGTGTGCCCTGATGTCAAGGCACTATGCACTGATGTCCACCATGCATCACGGCCGGACGCCCCTGTGAGCAGGGCTTGCTGTACCTTGAGCCTCCGCTCGGGGTCAGGCAAGTAGCGGGCCTTAGCCTCCCCTTCCCCCCGGAGAAGGCGAGCTGTTGTGGGACGCTCAAGCCTTTCTCCCCCGGCCGGGCCTCTAGTGACCCAAGTCCGCTCCCGAACCCGGGTTGCCAGCGTCGCAAGCAGAAATCCAACCACTGCGCCAACGGGCCAGCTTTTAGAATGAACATTTAATGAGAATGTAATAATGTTATCATAGATGTTGCTTATAAAAATGTTCACCTGTTTTTTGAAATTTTAGCCTTTAAGAAATGGTCCAATAGTTTGACCTGAAACTCGTTAGGTGGGTGAGATTTTATGATGTAAACAAATTTTTGATGTTTTTACTATTTCAACGGTGTCAGTATCTCAATGTGGTGGAGACTGCCCAAATTCCTACAGTCTTTGTGATGAAGAAATTAGATCAGGGAGGTGAGGTGGACGTGGACTACCTAGATTTCAATAAGGCTTTTTACACTGTTCCACATAGGAGACTAGTAAGCAAGCTAGGTAGCTCAAGAGTGGCTAAAAAGGTGTTGAACTGGGTAAGAAATTGGTTAGGGGATAGGTGACAGCGTGTGTTGGTAAATGAAGTTCGTTCTGAGGAAGAGATGGTGAGCAGCAGGGTATCTCAGGGATCAGTGCTGGGATGAGTCCTCTTTAATGTACCTTTCAACTGTCCCTGATTTTCAGGGACATCCCTGAATTTGCCTAAAATATTTCCTCTGTCCCTCATAAAATTTGTGTTCTTATGACAGAACAGTGGGGATTAAAAGCACAAAATAATGTCAAACATTAAAGTAACAGACTTGTTATTCTTCAGAAAATGCATCTTAACACAAATCCCTTTATTCTATCGGCTTTCTTAATAAATAGTATAAGATTTTAATATGTGTCCCTGAGTTGGGACCTTTGTCCCTGATTTATTAAGCCTTGTTCATGAGGTAAGAGGTTGAGAGGTATGCTCTTTAATGTCTTTATAAGTGACATTGTAGAAGAGCTGGAAAGGATGGTTTGCCTCTTTGTGAATGACACCAAGATCTGCAATAGGGTAGACATTCCAGGGGTGGAAAAGATGAGCAGAGGCTTGGGAAAACTCAAAGAGCAGTCAAGGGTGTCACCAGCCCATTCCACATGGGAAGGATTCTCTTTGCATCACAGCAAATCCTCTGGTAACCGGGGTGGGTCAGGGATACCTTTACAAATCCTAGCACGCTCACTGTTTCACAGCTGAACGTGTGCCAGAGAATCCAAGGGAACCCTCTCTTCATGTGAGGGGATACAAATACTGTCTCAAGTCTGTGTTCCAGGGGTAGAACCCTTTCATCCACTGCACCACAAACCAGAAAGTTACAGGTGTGTATAGGCTTCGAGGGGCCCTATACACCTTATTATGTGTTGTTCCCTAGAAATGCAGAGCTCTGTTCAAACCCCCTCATCTCATCTTGAGACCCTTTGTATTTCCCCCCTGCTTTCATCCCAAAGTCCGTAATGATACTTCACTTGGTAGTGTTTGGCTTTAAACAGTTACCCAACCCACACAACAGACATAGGCAGAATTATTTTAAAAATAAGCCAAAAGCTTCACTAATTAAATTAATAAGAAAACAGTAAATAACATAAAGACAAATAATTTTAGACATTGGTTACAGGATATTGAAAATAAAAAAGTATAAAAAACTACACTTTAAAACTTAGAGATTAAAGTTCTACCTTGAGTTCTTAGTTGTTGAACTTTGAAAGTGCAAATTGTGCTTAGAAGTGTAGTAGTTAAAGTCTTGGCTTTCAGTGATCCAGAAGAAATTGTCTCTGCTCAAGACAGGCAAGGTCCCAAATGCAGCAATTTATTTTATTTATTTGAATCTAGGATTACAAGTACCTTTGAGTCAAGGCTCTTTTACAAAGGTTCCACGTCAGTTGAGGTACAATTCAAACAACACATTGGTAACAGTGGGTTACAGGCAGTTACATACAGTTTTATACATTCAATATAGTGGCAAAATGCCAGAAGGAGGTCTGGTAACAGGGTTGACATGGTATGGAGGAGAGACACACTAGTAGAGATTAGGCCATAGGCACTTGTCAAATATCAATTAAAGTGCTACAGGGGATAGGGAAGGAGGGTGGGAGGAGGGAGGATGAATGGGTATATGGGAGAGGGAGTTGAGTGAGGGAGAGGGTTAAATGCTAGGTGGAAAGGGAAAAGAGGAGAGGGGAGAACAATTAGGGAGGACAGTCACAGGAGCTAGATGCAGACAGGATGTGATGGATACTGGATTTGAATAGACCAAGCTTTAGCATTGAGGCAATGTCAGTGTTGAGACCATTGAACCAGCTGGGAGCTCTGTGCGCAAACGATCTTTGCCCTTGTGTGGTGTGGAAACATGGGATATGCAGAAGCTGGGATTCAGAGCCCCTGGTGATGCGAGTAGTCTGCTCTGGGCAGAGGAGAGCTTGGACACCTGGAGGAGCAAGGCCTACTGTTATTTTCTTCGTCATAAGGCAGGTTTTGTACTTGATCTGGTTTGAAAGTTGAAGCCACCCAGTGTGTGCATAGAGATCACACGTATGGGTGAGGTGATGGGCACCAGTTATGAGACGGCAAGCTTTGTTTAGTGCAATGGATATGCACCTGAGGGCAGTGGCAGAGGCAGAGCTGTAGATGATCAGGCTGTAGTCGATTATTGGGATTACTGAGCTCTGTACTGCAATCTTTAAGGCATCTGAGGTAAGGCATTGCCTGTGCCTGAAGATTAGGCCAGTCCGAGTGTTGGCAGCCTTGGCAATGTTGTCAATGTGCGTAGCATATGATAGGTTACAATTGATGGTAATACCTAGATATTTAAAGGATTGAACCTGTTCGAGGGTTGCACCAAGGCAGTTTTTGATCATGATGAGATTGAGTCTGTGTTTGTTGCGCGGACTGCAAGAAGAGCATGGACTTGTTTTTTTTGTAGTAGAGAACCAATTTATATGTACTAAACCAAGTTTCAGTTGAGGTGAAGACAAGCTGTAGATTCTTTTGAAGGTGGCCTGGATCCTTGTGAGTGGAGAGGATGACGGCGTCATCAACATAGAGAAGGATTTGTGCTGGACATGATTGTGGAAGATCATTCAGGACAAGGCTAAAAAGATGTGGCCCAAGAATGGAGCCTTGAGGAACTCCTGAGAGAACAGGATGTGCATCTGAGAGAACATCATCTATTTTCACTCTTTGGGAGCGGTTCTCCAAGTAGCTCTTGAACCAGGTACTGGACTCAGGTGAGAGCCCAGCAGAATGTAGCTGTGTGATTAATAGATCATGATGTGCAGTGTCAAAAACCTTGGTCAGGTCAATGAAGACTGACCCGGTTAGGAGGCTGTTGTCCAACGAGCTGTGGATAGCATTGGTGAATTCAAGGAGGGCTGATGTAGTACTGTGGCCTGTACAGAAACCATATTGTTAGGGGCAGAGGATGTGTTTGTCCAGGTATTCTGTTAGCTGGTCAGATATCATACTTTCAATGGCCTTGGGGGGGGGGAGTATGGAGATAGGCCGGTAGTTCACATGCAGATCCTTGTCCCCACTTTTGTGGACCGGGGTTACTGTGGCAGATTTCCAAATGTTGGGGAACTGGCTGAGGGTGAGGGAGAGGTTGAACATTTTTGTTAGTGGAAGTAGCATTTCATCAAGGGTGAGAGACACCAGCTTGAGGTCAAGTGAGTCCCCACTAGTTCTGGATTTTGTGATTGCATTAGAGACATATTTATGTATCTCATGCGCCCTGACTTCCTTAAAGTAGAATGGTGGGTGGTTGGAGGGGAGGGGTTGTGGGCTGGGGGTAGGAGGAGGGTGGTCATCATTGAAGAAGTCCAAAGGAGAACACTACTGAGGTGAGAGAACACAGTACTGAAAGTATTTGCAATTGTGGTAGGGTCGAGAGTTATGCCACTATCTATGACCAACATAGTAGGTGAGGCTTTTGGCTGCTTCCCAGTTACTTCTTTAAGATTGTTCCAGAAGGATTTTCCTTACCCCAAACAATGGCAAAGGCTTCAAGCAAAAGGCAAAAGCTAAAGGCTAGGACACCCTCTGCAACCTAGTTTTAAAGGGTTTCAAAAGGGCAGGTCCAGTGGATAGTGGCTGGCCCTGTGACTTGCTAACATTCTGTTTCTATGGTTATCCTGCCAATCAGATTTTAGTATGTTATTACAAAAACACAGATATGCAGTTCTTAATATAAGAAAAAAAAACTCAGAGGTCAACCAATTGAAACCAGAATCCTGGGGGAACATATCAGCCTCCATGCTGGGAGATAGCTGTAGTTAAACTGTACTCAGTACAGTTGTTTACTTAAATGGTAGCCCATTCAGTTGATAACAAGCTTAAGTCAGTGTAGACCTCTCAAAACAAAGAGGGTCCAGAGATTCAGTCTGCTGAGGAAGCTGTGGACTAGTCAGACACAAATGGACCTGCCTGCATGCCAGCTCTGCTTAATTATTTCTTTTGTCTCCTTTTAAATAATTTAATTAAGTCTAGCCTTGGCTAGTAGCAAACAGTTTTCTTGCCCAGTAACAAGAAATTCATTTCATTCTACAGGGCTCATTTACTTGTACCCATGATCCCTTGAACTTAGACTGGCCACTATGGGCATCTCTGATGCATTATATGCCTAAAATTATATAAAACATGACCAAAACAATAAGATATGACCTTATCTCTCCACACTCCTCCCTTCTTAACAGAACCTGGGAGGAACACCTCTTTTAGTGAGTGTTTCCACAAGTTCTGCTCTACTCCAATTGGCAGAATAGGCCATCTGCATTGACATTAGCAGACCTAGTTTACATGTCTCACATATGACACCTCAGCCATGTCCACCTGGCACTTTTAGCCTTTATAGAGAGTTCTGCCATCTGTATTCTGATTAACACATCCCTCAGATGGGACAGGTGTTCCTTCCAGCTGGTACAAAAGATGGCAATATCATCCAGATAAGCAACTGCATACTCTTCAGTACCCTGTAACACCTGGTTGACCAATCTTTGGAATATGGCAGGGCAATCTTCATCCCAAAGGCATCACCTTAAATTTGAAGAGGCCTATTGGGGTGACAAGGTTGACCATTTGCATCTCTGGCAGTCAACTCCACCTGCCAGTACCCCTGGTCAGGTCTATGGTTGTTAGGTAGGTCACCTTAACTTATCCAACAACTCATCTGTCTGGGGCATTGGGTGGGTGTAGGACTTTGTGACTGTGTTGAGTCCACAATAGTCCACACAAAAGTAAGTGAACCCATCCAGCTTGGGGATGAGGGACTATGGGGAGGCCCAGGGATGATGGGACTTCTGGATT
Source organism: Neoceratodus forsteri (assembly GCA_016271365.2). NCBI lineage: Eukaryota > Metazoa > Chordata > Ceratodontiformes > Ceratodontidae > Neoceratodus > Neoceratodus forsteri. Next base: position 805,802,990 of record CM057451.1, on the reverse strand, counting down.
ACCCCTAACTGTAGTATTTCCTCCACCTCCCTCCTAATGTCCTTTAGGATGGCTTGATTCCTAGTAAGCTGGCGTCATATGGGCGCTTGTGTCCCCATGTCCATATCATGGGTCACATGAAGTCTGTCCAGGCTTTGCCATAAATAAAGGAGCAAAGTCCTCTAAGACCTCCCTCACTTCCTGTGTCTGTTCTGGGGTCAACTGGGGTAACAGCTTGATTCTCTCCACTGATTACTCCCACTTGCTTTCCTCTAGCAAGTCCAGGAGGGTCTTCTTCATTGCCCCCTCTCCAGAACAACAAACAGCAAACACCATGTTGGCCCTATTTACATATGGCTTCATCATAGTGACATGGTACATTCAATGGGTATGTCTCCTGTCAGGCAGTTCCACAATATAATTCACGTCATTTACATGTTGGACTACCTTGTATGGTCCAAACCACTCAGTCTACAGCTTGTCCTTCCGGATTGGGATGAAGACCATTACTTCCTGGCCTATGCTGTATGAGCGAGCTCTGGCTCTGTAATCATACTAGACTTTTTGCTTCAGCTGGGCAGCTGACAGGTTGCTTTGGGCCATTTCCATAAGAACCTTCAGCTTCTCCATGAACGTAAGGACATACTCCACTATGGGAGTCCCCTGGATGGTGTGCTTGCCTTCCCAGTCTTCGTGGATCAGGTCTAGGGGCCCACACACCCTACATCTGTATAAGAGTTCGAAGGGGGAGAACCCTGTTGACTCTTGGGGCACTTACATAGAAACATAGAAGTTGATGGCAGATGAAGGCTGCAAGGCCCATCCAGTCTGATAATTTATTTTTCTGCCTTATGAATGTGCCAACGGCCTTTGCTCTGTCAATGGCCTCTCTATTCATAATTATCTGTATTGCTCCCTTATACCTATCCCATGCCTGTTTGAAGCCCTGCACTGTATTCATATCCACCACTTCCTGAGGTGGCCGTTCCATGCATCCACCACCCTTTCTGTGAAAAGAACTTCCTCACATTACCCTTAATTGGCCTCCTCTAATCTCATGCTGTGTCCTCTCGTCCTGCTATTTTCCTTATATTAAAACATGTTAGACTCTTTCACCTTGTTAATGCCTTTAAGATGTTTGAATGTTTCAATCATACCACCTGTCTCCTCCTTTGCTCTAGGGTATACATATTGAGCTCCATTAATCTGTCCTTATATGTTGTCTGATGCAGGCCCTGCACCATTTTGGTTGCCCTTCTCTGGACTGCCTCAGTTTGGTTAATATCCTTGTGAAGGTGTGGCCCCAGTACAGCATGCAGTACTCCTGATGGGGCCTAACCAGTGTCTTGTAAAGAAGGATTATTACCTCCTCTTATGACTTGTAATACCCTACTAATACACCCCAACATCCCCTAGCCTTACCTTCTGCTTTAGTGGTCTGCTTGGATGATTTCAGGTCATCAGTGATGATGATGCCCAAGTCTCTTTCTTCCTTTGTGACTGCCAGCAACTCCTCCCAGCCTATAGGTGGCTTCAGGGTTTCTCTTCCCTATGTGCATGATCTTGCACTTCTTTGTGTTAAACCCAGTTGCCACTCCTCTGACCATTTTGCCAGTTTTTCAGATCTCTTCTTATTCTGCTCACCTCATCTGGATCATCTACTCTGTTGTAGATCTTGGTGTCATCTGCAAACAGACAAACCTTACCCTCCAGTTCATCTGCAATGTCACTGATGAAGAAATTGAAGAGGCCTGGCCCTGGGACTGATCTCTGAGGTACCCCACTAGTGACTTGCATCTCTTCTGACTGTATACCGGTTACCACCACTCTCTGTTTTTTGCCCGTCAACCAGTTTGCCACCCAGTTGACCAACTTCTGACCCACCCCAAGCCTACCCAGCTTATTAATCACTCTTCTATGTGGAACAGTATTGAAAGCTTTGCTGAAGTCAAGGTAGGTGACATCAACTGCTCTCCTTGGTCCACCACTCTGGTTACACAGTCAAAGAAGTCTATGACATTAGTTTGACAGGACCTTCCTGTTGTAAACCCATGCTGTCTTGGATCCTGTGCTCACGGATTCCAGGTCTTGCATTATCCTTTCCTTAAGGAGTGCCTACAATCTTGCCCACTACTGAGGTAAGACTGACTGGTCTGTAGTTCCCTGCCTCCTCCTGTTACCTCTCTTGTGGGCGGGATCACATGAGCCCTTCTCCAGTCTTCTGGGACCTCTCCTGTGCTCAGATACTCACTAAACAGTTCTGATAATGGCTCTGCTAGTTCCACCCTTATCTCCTTTAGTACCCTGGGATCTATGCCATCAGGTCCCATTGCCTTGTCCACACTGAGCTTCTCGAGCTCTTGTAGGACCCTTTCTTTTGTGAAGTAACTAGTGCACACCTCCTTCCCCCATGTCCATGGTGCTGAGCAGTTGGCCCTGCCCTACCTTCTCTTCAGCAAATACTGAGTAGGTGTATCTATTTAGGATAGATGCTTTTACATGGTCCTCCTCCATGCACGCCCCCTTATCCACTTTGATCTTAGCAATACCCCCTCTGGACTTTCTCCTTTCACTAAAGTATCTATAGAAAGTCTTGTCACCTTCTTTTACTGTTTGTGCTAGTGTTTCCTCGGTTTAGGACTTTGCCTGCCTTACTGCCTTACCTGCTTCCCTTACAGAAGATTCGTATGCCTCCCTATCTTCATCACACTGCATTCCTTATATTTCCTGAAGGACAGACTGTTGGCTCTGACCTTTTCTGCTACTGTGTTTAGAACCAAAGTGGCTTCCTTCTTCTTGTACTTCCTTTTTCTCTAACACAATAGAATGTTGCTTCAAGTATTGCATCCTTAATGCTTGCCCACTTTACCTGTACCCCTCACCTGTATTTCTTTTTGGGGGCTAGCTTAACTCTGTTGGCCATCTTATCAAAGTCAGCTCCTTTGAAGTCCCATATTTTTGCCTTGGAATGGGATGATTTAGTTCTAGTGACAAAATTGAACCATACCATCGATGGTCACTGCCTCAGGTGACCTTCTACATGGAATCTGTGATCCTTTCCTCGTTAGTAAGTACTATAGATCTAGGAAAACCCCATCTCTTGTGGGTTGTTGTACCAGTTGTTTGAGGCCCTCCCCTGCAGGAAATCCACTAGTGTCTAGTTCTGGCAGGTGTTCCTGCTAGTATTGACCAATCTGTATCTGGCATGTTGAAGTCTCCCATTATCAGAACCTCCCCTTTAGCTGTCATGTTTTGTATATCTTCTAACAGTAATGTGTCTATGTCCTGCCCCTGGTCTGGAGGCCTGTAGACAACCCCAGTGCATATGGCTCTCCCATTTCCTGTTTCCAGGGTGACCACAGTTCTTCTGGCTCCTTATGTATTCTGAATTTCTATATCTTTGATATTTTCATTGCCATAAATTGCCACTCCACCCCCGCTTTTGTAACTCGGTCTCTTCTGAACAGTACATAGCCAGTTACAGAAGTCTCCCAAGTGTGGTTACTGGTAAACCATGTCTCGCTGATGGCTACTATGTCCAATTTAGCCTCTGTCATTATTGCCTGCAGGTCTGGGATCTTGTTTCCTAGACTGTGAGCATTTGTGTACATGATTTTCCATTGGCCAGATTTGGTGTGATAGTTGTTGGGCAAGATCTGGCATTTCCCTGTACATCGATGGGAGCTGGACCTTTTCCTTACCTGGTGATGCAAATGAACTACAAACATGCTGAACTCCTGTTTGACCACTAGCTGAGGGAGGAGAGGTGTTCTTCCCATTCGATGTATCGGGTGCTGCACCCCTCTCCCCATTTGCTAGTTTAAATATTCTGCAAAGACATCAAACTTCTGCCCCAATGCACTGACCCCCTCCTTAGTCAGATGCAGTCCATCAAATTTAAAGAACTTTCACTCCCCAAACTGTTTCCAGTTTCCTACAAATGTGTCTCATTTTTCCTGGCACCAGTCCTTGAGCCACATATTTAGCTCCCTGTCTCCTTCTCTGACCTTCCGCCATCTGCCCCATCTCCCAGACTGGCAGGATCTCAGAGAAGGAGATGCCAGATGAAATGGATGATCGTTTGTCACCCAGTCTGGTCAGGTGTTCCTTGGTCTGCACAACTGACCGGCTGGCGGATACATTAGTCCCTATGTGTACCAGGACATCAATGTTTTCTCCTGCTTACTGTACAGTTTTAGCAATGGGGTCAGTGTCTTTCCATGCTGATGTTCCTGGGAGACATCTGACCATTAACCCTGGCTGGAGATAGGTGTAAACTCCCCAAATCATGGAGTTTCTTATGATCAGAGGTTTTTTGGATTTCCTTTTTGTTTTTTTTTTTGTTTTGGTTCTTGTTTTGGGTGAGTTTTGTTGTGCTAGCTCCTGTGCTGCAGTGTCCTGCTCTGCAGTGTCCTCTGCCCCTTTGTTTGACTTCAGAGATAGAGGCAGATACCTATTTGTAGTGTTTATATGGTTTGTGGACGTGATATGTTTGAGAGCACCAAGTGATGGAGCACCTGAATTGCCTTCCAACCACCTGCCAACCTCCCAGACCAACTACCCTCTGCGGTCGAGGTGCTTCTGTTGGATGTTGGAGTAATGGCGGGTGGTTCTTATAATATATTTTCTCCTGAATATGCGATTTGAGGTATGCAATCTCTGCCCATGCTGCCTGGAGCTGAGCCCTTAGATATCCAATAGCCCAACATGTAGGACAGTGTCCTAAATCCTGTAAAACTGCACTTTTGAAAAGTGTCCTGCAGTGCCTGCAGTTGATAATATCCATTCCAGATAAGTTGCTGGGTTTATAACCTGGTCAGAGTAATTAGAAGGAGGAAAATGAAAGCAAAAGTTTGATTTTGTGTTTTGTTTGTTTGTTTTTGTTTAACTTGTTATTACAAGTAAAATTACTTGTGTCTCTGTAAATGAAGTCAATGTGTGGATACCCCTCTTATCAGCCCCTTCCTGCTTTGCTACAGGAAATGGCACGACTGTGCCACCCTATAAAAGGAGTGTAGTGTGGGGTGGTTGGGGATGTGGGTGGGTTGCTGGGCCCTTCCCCTGCCAAAAAAGAAGAACCACAGATGAAAGAAGCAAGGATCTAAGAGCAGAAATAATCAGCCAGCAACAAATGCAGTAGCCTTGAAAGCTTATCCTAATGATAGATACAACTGTAAAACCTGTGAAGCACCACCTGTAATAATTTCACATAAGATATACCCTGTAAGAAGCACTTTGCTACAGAGAAAAATAAAGCAGTAACAGAAGATACACCTTGCAAAAGACAATTTGAATCAGAAGATTACAGCAGTAATTTGTAAGCACACACCTGTAGGCACACCCTGTAATAATGCAGCAGAAGGTATGCCCAGCAACAACAATTTGAATCAGACAAAAATAAAGCAATAAAATGTTAGCAACAAACAGTAACAATCCCTGTGAATATAAAATAAAAATAACAACACACAGTAAATCTGCCTAGCCAAAAGAAGCCTTAATCCTTTTTCTTGCTCTGGTAAGGTTCTTTGCTCTGTCCTTTCAAGCAAACCTAGTCTTCCACCTGCAAGATATCAACTAACGTGACCTTTTAACCCTTCCTTCTGTTAGAAGTTACTAGCAGTTTGTCAGCTTCACCCCCCAGTTACACACCTAATCCCCTAAAAGAGCTGTGGGAGGAAAACAATTAGCTCCTTCAATATGAGAAGGAGACTGCAACACCTCTGAGACAAACCAAAAACCTGGGGAAGGTATTTCACCCAGTCCCTCCCATGCTGTTCAGCAAACATTTGGAGCATCACTTTTATGGTACCATTGAATCTTTCCATGAACCCATTGGCTTGTGGATGATACAGTGTCATGCATCTTTGTACTATCTCACACTTCTCCCACAAAGACTTCATCAGAGCTGACATGAAGTTAGCCCCTTGATCAGAGATAACCTCCTGTGGAAACCTGCCACGGAAGCAAATCCCTAGCAAGGCATCTGCCACTTTGGATACCTTAATGGAGGAGAGGGCAACCACATCTGGGTATTGAGTGGTGTAATTGACCACCACCAGGATAAACCTTTTTTCAGAGGAGCTTGGGGTATTCAATGGTCCCACAATATCCATTTCTACCCTCTGGAATGGCTCCTCCACAATGGGCAAGGGAAGTTGGGCAGCTTTTGTTTTACTACCTGCCTTCCCTATTTGTTGGCACCAGTGACAAGACCTGCAATATTTCTTCACCTGCTGGGTGAAGTTGGGCCAATAGAAATTTTGGGTCAATCGCTGCATAGTGCACATGATTCCCAAATGTCCAGACATCGGGATATCATGGGTGACCTTGAGACATCAGTCTCACTATACTCTTTTGGGAACAACAAGCTGCCGCCCATCACCTCCCTCGGTCCTCATGTTCTGTGTATACAACAGTCCGTTGTCCCAAAATACTCAAAGTCTCCGCTCACCTCCATGTGTTCCAACAAATTCTGCTACAAGCCCTCAGCCTCTCCAAACTAGGGTCACTCCTCTGAGCAGTTGCAAAATCTTCATATTTTCCCAAAGCATGGGGCATGTCTCCCTCAGTTTCTAAACTGGGGTTCATAGCTCTAGTGTCAGGGCATTCAGAGACACTGTCATCCCTGACTTTCTGACTATTGGTTACCCTCCCTCCTCAGAGTAACCTTCTGTAGCTGTTTGGTGAACAGCAACTTGGGGAACTCCTACCTCCCTTTCACTATTCTCCATTTCAGGAGACACTGGCTAGGGAACCAGCCTCTGATTCTCTTCCACAGATGCTTTTGTAGGGTTCAGGGAAATACAAGGAGCCTTAGCCATCTGACTGTGGGTAACTGTACACATCACCCCCTACTGTATATTATTCCCTATAATCACATCCAGTGCAAGGTTGTCTGCCACTGCCACTTTTTGTACCCTCTCTCCTGTCTCACCCCAATCCAAGAGAACACTAGCTAGTGGCAGGGTTTTCCCTTCCCCTGTGAATCCCCTCACAGTGACATCCTGATTAAGTATAAGCTGTTCAGGCTCAACCAAATCCCATTTTAACAAGGTAAGAGATGACCCTGTGTCCCTTAACCCATAAATCCACACCCCATTTACATTAACATGGTGTTTGTGCTCCATTATATTCACAGGCATACTCTCAGGGATACACAGTGCACCCACCACCTTTCAAGTGACACTTTGTCCACTCAGTGCCTTTTTAGGACACTGTCTAGCCAGATGCCCTGGTTGCTTACAAAACCAATATTCATCATTCTTTTTTTCCAAGATCTGTCTTTTTGGTAACTTGGGGCTTCACCTTTTCTGCAGAGACATTGAGGGTGTTAACTGCCCAGAAGGTACACTTTTCCTTTCTGTGCTGCAGCACCTGCTCCCCCACTTCCTTTCAGAGCAGACCTGCTCCTGGCATAGCAATCTGTGAGCTCAGCAGCATGCTGTGCTGTTTTGGAATCCCTGTCCTCCAGCCAGGTTTTCAGCTCTGCTGGGCAAGCCCAAAAAAACTATTCCCATAGAGTTTGCTTCTACCTCCTCCCACCAAAGCTTTAAAACTGCTGTTATTTTGTGGCTAATTCTTCAAAGCTTATGTCAGGGCTTTTCTGGAGTTTGCAGAATTTAACCCTGTAGGCCTTAGGAGTCAGTTCATACTTTTTTAGTAAAGCAGTTTTAAGTTTCTCATAGTCTCTGCTATCCTCTATATCTGTTTGGCTAGTGCCTCATGCCTTATACCAGTAAGTAGTGGGGATAGCGAAAGCTCCAGGACTCCCTGAGTATTTTGGCCTGGATACAGACCTTTTCAAACAAATTCAAAAATGCATCCATATTCTCCCCCTCTTTAAATTCGGCTATTAATTTGGAGTTTAGCTTACACCCAGCCCTGAAGTTTCAGGTTCACCCCTGCCACTTACCTCCTTTGGCGCTGGTCATTGGAGTCTTAGCTTCTCCTGTTCAGACTCTCTCTGATGCTATTTTCCCACATCTTCAGTTCAAACCTCTTCTGCTCAAACTCCTTCTGCTGCTGGGCTTTGAATTTTCTCTGCTCCATTTCCAATTTCTTTAGCTCAGATTTTATCTGGATCCCTTCCAGCTCCAGCTCTGTGGTGACCTTCTCCTGGTGCTGTGACCCTGGGTTCCCTCTGGTCTCGCTGTTCTTCTATCTGGGACTGGACACTGCGACATCCCTTGGCACCTCCATGCACAAGTTCTGGTCCTTCTTAATCACTGGCTGTGACTCAAGACATTGGGCAGTCACTTGTTTATCATCTACCACAAGAGCGTCCATGAGGTTCCTTTCACTTCACCACTCATAATGAACCCCTCTTTCCTGGCACAGGTGCTTCAGCTCTTCTACAGTGTAGTCACTGTACTTGAAAGTCATCTTTCTTCCCTACACTACCACTAGTCTGTCTTTTACTTGCAACAAAAAAAAAAAAAAAAACAGGGCGGGAACTATATATTGTAACCAGTTTGCCCTTTTTCCAATTTTCTGAGCAGTTTGTGTGTGGTTGGTCAAACAGTTCACCAGTCACACAACTTTTCACCAAATTTGTCACCATCCCACTCCCATGGGGCAGGATTTCTCTCTGTGTCACAGAAAATCCCTCCAGTGATGGGGGGCAGGGATACCCTTTCTGTGTCCTACTAGCATGCCCGCTGTTTTATAACTGAACATGTGCCAGAGAATCCCAAGGCACCCTCTCTTTATGCGAGGGGATACAAATACAGTCTTGAGTCTGTGTTCCTGGGATAGAATCCTTCAGCCATTGCACCACAAACCAGAAAGCCACAGGTGTGTATATTCTTCAGGGATGGGAGGCCCTATACACCTTATTATGTGTCTTTCCCCAGAAATGCAGAGCTCCGTTTAAACCCCCCACAGGCTCTTCTTGAGACCCTTCATATTTCCTCCCCTCCTTTCATCACAAAGTCGCTAATGGTACTTTAGTTGGTAGTGTTTGGCCATAAACAGTCACACAGGCATAACATCATTTGAACAACCCTTATCAAGGCAACCCACACAACAGACATAGGCAGACTTATTTTTAAAATAAGCCAAAGGCTTTACTAATTAAATTAATAAGAAAACAGTAAATAACATAAAGACAAATAATTTTAGATATTGGTTACAGGATATTGAAAACAAAAAAGGAAAGTATGCATAAAAAAAACTACATTTTAAAACTCAGAGATCAAAGTTCCACTGTGAGTCCTTAGTTGTTGAAGTTTGAAAGTACAAAGTGTCCTTTGAAGTGTGGTAGTTAAAGTCTTGGTTCTCAGTGATCCAGGAGAAATTGTCTCTGCTCAAGACAGGCCGGGTCCCAAATGCAACAATGGCAAAGGATTCAAGCAAAAAGGCAAAAACTAAAAGGCTCAGACACCCCTCTGCATCCTAGTTTTAAATGGTAGCCTGTTCAGTTGGTAACAAGTTTAAGTCAGTGCAGACCTCTCAAAACAAAGGGAGTCCAGACATTCAGTCTCCTGGGGATGCTGTGGTCTAGTCAGACACAAATGGATCTGCTTGTGTGCCAGCTCTGCTTAACTATTTTTTTTGTCTCCTTTAAATAATTTAATTAACTCCAGCCTTGGCTAGTAGTAAACAGTTTTCCTGCCCAGTAACAAGAAACTAATTTAATTCTACAGGGCTCATAAACTTATACCTATGATCCCTTGCACTTACACTGGCCACTATGGGCATCTCTGATGCATTTATACAAAAAATACATAAAACATGACCAAAACAGTAAGATATGGCCTTATCTTAAAGTGCAAAATATTGCACTTAGAGCACTGAAATGGGATGGAGTTGAAAATGGATAGAGTGGTATTGATAACAACCAAGCAGGAAAAAGCTTAGCTGTAATCATATTGGATTCCCTAAAGGTAGCCTGGCAATGCAACAGGGCAGTCAGAAAAGCTAGTTGGTTGCTGGGGTGCCTAGGGAGGAGTATCACCTGCAGAAAGAGGGGGTGGTGTTGCCTCTGTATAACTCTCTGATAAGACTGCACCTAGAGTACTATGTCCAGCTCTAGAGACCACATCTCTGGAAGGACATAAACAGAGTGGAATGATCCAGAGGAGGGCAACTAAAATGGAGCAGGGACTGAATCAAAAGCCCTATGAGAAGAGACTAAAGAACCTCAATAAGTACACCCTGCAATAGAGAAGGGAAATGAAGGATATGATAGAGACCTTGAAATACCTCACGGGGTAGATAAGGCACAGTAGGAAGTATTTTCAGACAAAAAGTGATCAAGATGAAGGGGACATGCTATGAAGCTAGAAAGGGATAGATTCAAGAGAGTTGCAAGGAAGTACTTCTTCACAGAAAGAGTGGTGGATGCCTGGAACAGTCTTACAGTGGAGGTGGTGAGAGCAAAAACAGTGATGGCATTCAAGAATGTATGGGATATACACAAGGGAATTGTACTGGAAAGGAACAGGGTGAGGGTGGAAGAGCTGTAGAGAGAATGTAGGTAGGAAAAATTGGCAGACTAGGTGGGCCAAGCAGACCTTATCTGCTGTCAGATTATATGTTTCTATGTTAAAAATTGGGGGAGGCAGATGCAGTAAACGGCATCATGTAGGTGGGTACAGGAGTACGGAGTGTTGAGAGGTAGAGTAGGACATGACAACATCTGAGATTATGAGGGATGAGGATGCATAAGGGGCAGAAGGGCTTGTTGAGGCATAGTAACACAAAGAGATGGGACTTGGGTTCAGAAATGCAGGGAGACAGGTGGGAAGGGGATATGAAAAATACAGGGGATTGTATAAGAAGCTGAAACTGGTGGTCATCACAGAGACATGAGCAACACTGCACTGTGGCTGGGACCTGAACATTCTGGGTTATGCATTATTCAAGAGAAATAGGGAACAGGTGAGAGGGGAAGGGGTGGTATTATATGTAAGAGAGGGCATAAAAGTCACAGATGTTAGCGACACAGAAGTAGGCAGTGGTACCAAAATAGTGTGGGTGCAGTTAGGCATGGATGGAGGTGGATCATCAGGATGGGGTGATATATAGACCACCATCTCAGAAGGAGGCTGCTGATAGGGAAATGGGGGTTGAGTTCAGAAGGGCAATACAGCTGGACAAGGTGCTGCTAATGGGAGACATTAACTTGTTTGGTAGGAACATCATGGTGTCAACAGGTGCAAAAACCACTTGTTGATAAACGCATTTCAGGAGGCAGTTCTGATGCAGAAATTAGAGGAGCCTACAGGAATTTACAGCATACTTTAATAGGTCCTTACAAATAGGAACAGTATTTTCAAGTCATGTCATTTCATTTAATTTTTTGGGGAATCAGGTAAGCACACTGGAATTTACATCCCCTTTTCGGGTATGACCTGAGGTCAAGCATTAATTTACAAGCAATATGAAAAGTTACAAGCAATATCATGGATAATAATATTACGTCTAGACATACACAGTATGCAATTCAAGTAAAACATCAACAATTACAATTACAAACCACAAGTTTTCTAAGCTATTGAGACACAGCAGAAGATAAAGAGTAATAGGAAGGCAAACTTTTTATGTAAGTGGGTAGGGTATTCCCAATTCATGCAGTGCAAGAGGCCAAAGTACAATGTGCAGCAACAGTGCAAGCAAATGGTACAGAAAACAAGATGTCAGAGGATGAACGTGTGTCAAAATTTGTGTTATAATTAATGAGTTGATAACATAAACAGCTGGGACACCAGATTTTCTGACATTTTAAGTAAAGTGAGATATGACCACTTTAACGTTAGACTGTGCATATACAGATAACAGCCCAGGCTGCCCAGGATATCACAATGATATGTACAGTTTGGAGCCAATAAAGTGAATCTGCCAATTTTTTGAAACAACATTTCTTTTCTTGCTAGAGTGCTAGAAGGGGGCAGAATAAGTCACAACTGAAGCATAGTTCAATACTGGAAGTGAATTTTGACATGGTATAGCCAAAAGGAATTTATATGGTTAAGAAATGTTGTATTCTATAAAGAGTATCAATTTTTGAGTGGATTTTTGATGTGACTTAGTTCAAATGAGGGTCATGACTCAAAGCAGGGACTAAAGTGATTCAGTGATATTGTGAAGTATCTACACAGTTAAGAGGGTACCATCCAGAGCAAGGATCTTTACAACACTTACATGTTTTTAAACATTCTGAACAGTTCCAAACAACATAGCCTTTCTTTTTATTATTTACAAAACTAATTGTTTTGACTCAGTCATTTCTGCACAGTAGCACATTTCTGGATAAAAGCAGAACTGATCTCACCCATGGAGGGACTATGACAATATACTGTAGCACAGCATCATCCTCATAAGGAAAAGCTCAGCACTTGCTATTGGATCAAGTAAATAAGAGGAATAGTAATGGGCCCAGTATGAAGCCCTTAGGGACCACATACTGAACACACCTAAGGGATGATGAAGAACCACCCAAATCAACACTTTGATGCCTATTATATAGATAGTTCCCAAACCATGCTAAAGCTGGTTTACCAACATCCAGATTCTCAAGACGACTGATTAAGTGTGGGTGATCAACAAGGTTGAATGTCTTGGTTAGTTTCAGGATTGCAGCACCAGTTAAACATCCAGGTTCATAGCTCTGTGCACTGCATCCATGAACAAAACCAAGGCAGTTTCAGTACCGTACCCCTTTTAAATCTATACTGATTTTTTAAGGTCAGATCAGGACTGGTGAGATACTCATTTAGCTGACTGTAAACTATTTTTCTTGGATAAGGCCAAAAGAATGGAAATGGCACAATAACTACAAAAAGTGGTTAAAGGGCCAGTTTTATGAACTGGCATAGTGTATGACTGTTTCCATAGATTTGGAACTTGTCCAACAGAAAATGACACATTGAAAATAATATTAACTGGGTATGTTATTTCAGATGCAGCAAGAGCCAGTGGTATAGGGAAGGTCACAGTTCAGAATACACTGGGATCCAGGAATCGTGGGACTATGTGGTTCGATAACAAGCTACAGCCAGAAAAACCACATATCCAAACTAAGGTTTAGGATTTCAGAAAGGCAGATTTTGGGGAGGATGCAAGAAATGCAAAGGGAGAAATTGCAGAAGGTAGGGGCAGCAGTGGGTGTGGATAGCAAGTGGGATTTAACAGAAAAAGGATATTAAAGGCTACAAGTCTATGTGCAAGTGGGTAGGCAAGAACAAGAGCATGAAGAAACATCTGTGGTACACAAGGGAAGTGGGGAAGGCAGTGAATAAGAAAAGAAAGGCTTTCAAAAGTTACAAGACCAGCCAAGCAGAGGAAGATAGAGAAGAGTAACTAATGCAAGAGAGGCCAGCAAGATAGTGAATAGGACAAATTTGAATACTGAGTTGAGCATAATGGAGGGAGTGAAGAAGGCGAGGGTAAAACATTCTTCTGGTACATATGGGGGAAATGTAAATCAAAAAAGGGGGTATTCAGACTAAGGAAGAGAGAGGAATGAGAGGATGGAGACAAAAGACAGGCAGACATATTGAACCAGTGTCTCTGTTTATTATTTACAGTGGAGTATAAGGATCTGTGGCCCAAATGTGTCAACAAAGTCAGGGAGGAAGGGGGTGTCAGTTACAAAGAGATGGGTATCAAAAGGGTTAAGTGCACTAAAGGTGGATAAATTAATGGGCCTGGATGGGGTACATCCATGGGTACTGAAAATTGAAAAAAAATGGCACAAGTTTTAGATGCACCAGTGGCAGATCTTTTAATCTCTTCTTGGAAATGCAGATGGGATCAAGGGATTGGAGGACATCAGATGTGGTGCCCCTGCACAAAAGCAGAAGCAGAGATAAACCAGGAAACAATAGAAAAAGACAGTATAATGACTACAGTGAGGACACTACTGGAAGCCATAATAAAGAGAGGTTGTGAGGTTCCTGAGGCAAATGATCTTCAGGACACTAAGATGCATCATGGGAAGGAAGTCATGTTAGATCACCCTCATCAGTTTCTTTAATTGGGTGTTGAAGGTAGTAGACAAGAGACAGGCAGTTGACACATCAAACAGAGATTTTTCGAAAGCCTTTGTTTCTGCCCAACATGGATGACTGGCTAAAAAATGTGGGATGTAGAAGTAGGGAATAGGATTAAATGACTGGTAAAGAACTGGCTGAAAAAAGTAGCCAGTGGGTTGTCCTCAACAGAGTGTACTCAAAGGCCAGGAAGGTCACCTGTGTGATGCCACAAGGATTGCTCTTGAGACAGTCCATTTTAACATCTTCATCTGTGACAATGGGGTAAGGTTTCAGAGAAGATCTGCTTCTTTACAGACATCACAACACAAAGACAGATGAAGGAGCGGACAGTTAAAAGGGTGTTAGGGACATGAGGAAGGATCCAGAGAGTCTAGAGAAATGGTATGGGGAGTGGGCAGTAAAACAATTAATGCAAAGAAGTGTAACATAATGCACACAGACACCAAGAACCTAATACCGCAATACAGAATGGGATGAGTATAGGTTGAGGGAATGATGGAGGAAAAGAGGGACCTGGCTTTAGAGTCAGCTTCAGCTACAGGGTATTTGCATTGATTCTTGGTTGCTGGTTTTCTCCTGGCATTGTTGTTCATCATCCTGCTATCTGTGGAGGGAAAGGAGGATGAGGACCAGACTAGATAGATACTATGCAATTGGCATTGCTGTGGGAGGTGTCTTGGCTCTCTGTGCCTTGACCATTAAAGTTAGACCACATTGTATCCCTGATCTAAGAGGATTGGGTGGACTGTGCTGATGGCGAGGAAAGAACTAGTGATCAACCTCTGTGACAATATTGGGAAAGTGCATTTGTCTGCCTTCCATGTTCCAACTTGCCACAGATCTGGTGACAGAGGGTCCTGTGAGGCATTCTGTAGTGGTATAGCAAATGACCCTAGGTGAACTCTTACCAAAGCAGTGAATCTGATTGAAGTACTCTAAAAAGATAAATAAAAATAATTCCTTACTTGGTGGCACTGTTTGATGACTTTCCAGACTTCTTGAACTTACAGACTATTATTATCACTGTGATTCTGGAAAGGGCGAGGGAAGTGGGCCGAAGTCAGTTTCAGATTGGCATTGAGTTAGGGCAGAAAAATTATCTTTGGCTTACCAGTTCAGCCAGACTTCTTTAGACTACAGATAGGGGAGGAAAAATACAGAGGCCATCAATAAATATGAATTACTGCAGCTTACCTTTGGCAGGTGCTGCTGGTACGCATCTGCTGTGGATTATTGTTTGTGGTGTTGTGACAGATTCTTTAAAACCCACTATGACAATCACATCCCAGTGTGAGCTACAGTAACAGTTTCTATTCATTGATGTCAAAACAAAAGATCCAGTGCACCCACCCCAAAAATTGGCAGTTTATTAATTGTGTTTTCTGCCTCAAATGGCTACTCACTTATTTCATCCCAAATGAGGAGGTGGGAGGGTCTCTTAGTCTTTCAGATCAGTGCTGTGGTCTGAAATTAAGCTCAGGCCCCAATCAGCAAGGTGGCCCTCTCATTGGCTGAGGCCTTATTCTAAAATGGTAACTGTCAGAGTTGGCTGACCTTTAAAATATGATGCGCTGCCTGATTGGCTCACTTTAGATAAGGTGCAGTCCTCAGCCAATGTACTGGTCACTGATGCACAACCCAACTGGATCACTTTAAATCAGGTGCAGAACCCAGCCAATATCCGGGTGGTCAATGGGGAACCAGCTAATGGAGACAATCATAAATCTCCTAAACAGAAACAAAACAAAAATTAACTGCTCACACCATGCAGTCTCATACACTTTAAATTGCTTTCCTCACTGGGGTGCTAGGTTATGGCACACACAGTCAAAACAAAACAAAAGATCAGTGCATACCCCCCCTCAAAACTGGCAAATCATTTGCCAGTTTTGGGAAAGGCACTGGATCTTTGTTTTGTTTTGACTGTGTATCTATAACTGGTAACGCCCAATGAGGAAAGCAATTTAATGTATGTGGTATTCATTGCTGACCTAAAGGCATATAACCCCTGAAGTGATATTCTGCCCAAGCATGAGGTGAAATTAATTATGATGAACTGAACTCTGCTAATCACGCAGTGACCACCACCTTGATACATTTATTGAAACGACAGAGCCTCTGTATTGCTGTTGCTTTTACTGGCATCTCTGCATTAGCCATGCTGCATATGGAGTAAACGGAAGTTTGTTAAGCTTCTGTTTTGATACTTTTTTGCACAAGAAATATACTTTATGTGTTTGGAAACTGATGAAGTATTGTGTGCAGTATTCCTATTCAGTAGCTCCCCCAATTCACAGTGGCACATACCCATGAGTTGAACAACACTGAGTTTTAATGGATGTTCTTAAATTATTCATGAGCATTCATCAAAGGTCATGAGTTGATGAACTTTTTCCTGAGCCTTGCCCTGTGCAGGGCATCAGTCCCATCCGAGTATTCACTAATGCACTACCCATGGTGAGACACAGGAATGGTGGGGTGCCCATCGGCTTTGGATCTGTACCAAGACTCATGGCACACCCTACGGAATTACCTGCTTTTTAAAAATGTGGCAGTAAAGGTAAACCAGGTACAATGTTGCAGAATCATTGCCATGTACTGGCCTTCAGGACATGGAGGATGAGTTCCTGCAGGAACTGGCAAACTTCATGGGCAATATAGTGTTGGACTTCTCTAAATTATTAGTGCTGGGGGATTTCATGCTTGGGTTGATGATGAAGCCTGGCAATGTAGTCAGTTGTTCCTTCAGTTTATGCCTTGGACTTACAAAAGTGTGGGAAGTCAGGTGGATAGCATGACGCTGCTGGATCCTAGCAATGGTACTTAAAAAACATGCAGAAAAGAAGTAGCAATCTGGATTAGCCTCCAGTCCAATTGGTTTTACCAGCTTTTAAGTCATAAAATAACTGCATCAGGAAGAACTGACATGGTACCTGTATACAACTAAATAATTGACAAAGCACTATGTATTGGGCCTGATGACATGGCAGATGGCCACAAAACATCACCTGCATTGGCTGTTAGTAGAATATTTTGAATCGTTAAAGACTAAAAGAATCAAATGATATATTAGAGTGAGACCCCATTTTCTTATTCTCATCACTGGCACTTGCAGAGAGCAGTTGTCTCTGGAGAGAAGTTGGTGGGCTGGGGAGGTGCAGTAGTTCCACTAGATACCAGGACATTTCAGCATTGGACCTGGGAGAGGGAAAGATGGAGTTATTGCAAGACAATAGGGACCTTTCAGCACTGGACTGGAAATGGATGCCACTAGATACCAGAGACCTTTGGCATGGTACCAGATAGAGGGAGGGAGGATGGGGTACCACTAAATAACTAGGATCTTTTGGCATGGTAACAGGGAGAGGGATTGGGTAACACAAAACACCAGGGCCATTCAGCACAGGACCTAGGAGGGAAGGAAGGGGCCACTAATTGCCAGGGACCTTTGGGCACAAAACTGGGAAGGAGGAAGGGGAGCCCCAGATGCCAGGGACCTTTCAGAATTGGACTGGGTAGGGTGATGGGATACCACTAGACGCCAGAGAGATTTGGCACAGGACCAGAGAGGAGAAGAGACCACCATGGAAACAAAGCACCTTTCAGCATGGGACCAGGAGGGGAAAGGTAGTGCCCTAGATGCCAGGGACCTGTTGACATGGGACCAGAGAGAGAGAGCTGGATGCTAGGAACCTTTCAGCATGGAACCTTGGAGAAGGAGGGGAGTACCGCTAGATGTTAGGGACCTTTTGATATGGGACTGGAGTGAGGAAGAGGACTGCAACATGATGGCAGGGACTTTAGGGCACAAGGAAAAGTTAGTGGTGGAGGGAGAGGGCGTATATCGATAGAGAGAAAAACAGTTTTATTTTGTATTCCACAAAGTTATGAGGCTCAAATTTTCCAGACTGACACACAATAAACACAAGTTATAGTGAGTAGCCAAACAATGAAACACACTTTCATTATTTTCATTGCAACATATCCTGAATGTATTTTTATTTCAGAAAATCCTGACTATATTTTTTAACTTGGTCCAAACCACAAAGGAATGAGTCCAGGGGCATACAGTGGTGGGGAGGATGAGAACAGAGGGAAGGAACACAACACTGGCAGTAGAACACAGTTATATATTTTTAGCAAACAAATCCAGAGGCACTACTTGAAATTAAATAAAAATATACAGTATAGCAACTGAAATGCAAATGCTATAGATCACTGTTTATTTTGTTAGTTTTTGATGACTAGAAAAGCACATTAGACAAATATATGCCTATTTTCAGGAGCAGCACAGGGAGGTTACAAAGTAGAGAAGACAGGGCAGCAGCAATAACAGTGGCACAGAAATAATGGGAACAATTTAATTCCAGGGTGCAAAAACAGAAGATAATGCCAGAATAAATAACACTGCAGTAAGTAAGGTAACATATGGGGGACTAAAATATGACAGCTATCATGTACGTGATCTATAACAAGACATTACAGCTCTGCTTAGGTCGGCATCCTGCTAATATTCATTCTGTGAATGCTGACAACTGAATAGTCACTGTTTCATTTTTGGCCATGCCCACCAGCACCAAGTAGTAACAAAAATCCGACTTTTGACTATGCCAAGTAGACTTAAACATAGCACAGTATTTCAAGTAGGACATTTAGGATGTGCCAAATAGCAGTGCAGTGGCTATGGGGTGGCAGTCTTCAGGAAGACTTTCTGGAAACTACGTTGCTGCCCCACATGCATGGACCTCTCTGGGATGAGGGAGGAGGTTGTCAGACTCAAGGCCAAGTTGACTTGCTTTCAGAGAACCTCCACCTCCAACCAGAGACCACTTAGTCCACCACCGCAACCTTGGAGGTTGCCAGAAGGAGGAGCAGCTGCACAACAGTGGGCTCTTGGAGGGTTAGAGTGGTGGAGCATAGGCACATCCCCATCCGGTATCACTATGAAACACTAAGCCACACTGGCTGGTGGGAATGTTCCAGAGAGGCACTAGAAGTAGTGACTGGGGTGGGTATGGAGGTCCTTCATAGTGGAGACCCCAGGGGGTGAGAGGACCCCAGAAAAGAGGAGAATCCTGGTGGGGACTCAGTAGTGAGGGGGGATACAGTTGGGGGCAAGTGAAGATGAGGAGAAGGAGGTTAGGTGCCTTCCCGGTGCCACGACTTGCAGGGATGAAAAGATGATACAAGGGATTGCTGAGGCAGCAGGAAGGGAGTAAGATCTGGACATCGTTGTCCATCTAGGGACAAACAACCTGTCTAGGGTTAAGCCAGCAATAGTTCAGGAGGAGTTTAGGGAATTGGGGAGGGGTCTTAGGCAAGTACCATGGTCTGTGACCTTCTCAGAGGCGCTACCTGTCTATGACGGGGGGGAGGACAGGATTCTCCACACCAGGATCTTCATTGCATAGTTGAAGGAATGGGGCAGAGAGGAGGGCTTTGGCTTCATTGGGGACTGGAGCCCCACCTGCAGGGATAAGGTCCTGTACAGGGGCAATGGCCTGCATCCATCCTGGGGCAGAACCGTGGTCCTCAGTGAATGGTTTAAATGTTATATTGGTGAACATTTAAACTAGCTGGGGGGGGTGAAATAAGGCAGGCAGACATAAACTACCCCCCCACAGGTTCATGAGGTCAGTATGGGAATCCTGAATGAGTCCCCACATCCCAGAAGGAACCAAATAACAAAGGAATAGAAGGAATAAATAGAAAGAAATAGTGAAAAAATAGTGAAGGAAATAAGGAAGGAAAATGGCAAATGGGAGGGTGGCAAGACAATCTGAGAGCCATGTGTCAAATGCTTGAAGTCTGGGCAATAAGATTGCAAACCTAGAGGCCACAATGGCAGATGCAGACCTAGACATAAAGTAGTAGCAATTATCGAGTCCTGTGCATTGAAACCAGGACTGGGATGTAGCTAAGATGTATACTCTGTTCAGAAAAGGCAGGGTAGGTAAAAAGGGGGAAGAGTGACTTTTTATGCCAGGGACAATATAAATGGAAATACAGGGACAGCAGGGAGGATCTGAGTACTTTGGGTCACCGAGAAGACATGGAGGGGGTTGCTATTTGCACCGGAGTGATCTACAGATCTCCAGCACAAGAGTGATTGATGGATAAAGACATGATGGAAGCAATACAAAAGATAGCATGGAAAGGGGAGGTGTTGCTGATAGGGGACTTCAATCTACTAGATGTGGATTGGAGCCTACCAGCTGCGGCAACGGTCAGAAGTAGGGACATCCTAGACTCCCTACTAGGGCCGTTCCTCAGGCAACTAGTTAAGGAATCCACTTAAGGGGAGACAATACTGGACCTGGTACTGATAAACAGGGACAGTGTTGGTGACATCACAGTGGGTGTCCACCTGAGGACCAGTGATCCCCGTATGGTGTGGCTTAATATAAGAACTGGGTCACAATCGAGCTGTACTAAGATAGGGTCCTGGACTTTAGGAGGGATGATTTTAAGAAAATGGGAGAATGCCTCAAGGACACCCTAGCAGGGATAGGGAAACTGGGTGGAGTTGAGGAACAATAGGCAAAAATAAAGGGGTGCATTGAAAGGCAACAAATCTCTGTCAGGCAGGTTAACAAAGGCAAGAAAAGAGACCACTATGTTTCTCTAGAGTAGTAGCGGAGAAAGTAAGGGCAAATAAATTAGCTTTTAGAAGGTACAAGAAGACACAGAAGGAGGAGAATAGGGAGCGTTACCAGGAGAAACAAAGAGGCAAGAGAGCAGTTAGAGAGTGTAAAGGCGCAAATGGAGAGAAAATTGCCCAGTCAGAGGAAAAAGGAGATAAAACAACTTTAGATATATTAGAGAAGAAAGACCAAAGGAGGAATAGTAAGGCTAAAATGGGTAGGAGAGGTTTGTGAGAAGAGGACCTAAAACCATGAGATATTGAACAATCACTTTTGTTCAGTATTTACGGAGGAAGGTGTAGGTGATGGGCCAAAGATAAGGAACAAGAGCATTAAAGGAAGAGACATGGACACCATTTCTTATACAGAAGAGATAGTTCTCAAGGAACTGTTATAGTTAAAAGAAAACAAGGCAATAGGACCGGACAGGATGCATCCTAGGATACTGAGGGAGCTCAAGGAGGTGCTGGCTGCACCTCTGACAGCTCTGTTCAACCTATCATTAGAAACTGGAGATGCTAGGGACCTGGAGGAGGGCAGATGTGGTCCCACTACACAAGTGTGGAAATATTTTTTTATTTTTGTTGACCAGGAAAGGAGGACTAGACAAGTCTGCCTAGTTTCAATCTTGTCCTGGGGGAGAGCAGGAAGATACAGAAGCAAACTGACATACAGAACCAGATTAACCTGTTGGTGGTATTTTAGTGAACGGGAGAAATTTGTCCAGGACACCAGGGAAATTCCCCTACTTGCCACTGTGGGAATTGCTGGCCGTCTCCCAAGATGGCCACTTTGGTGAAAGCTGGAGAGGATGGTGGAGCTGCTGAGACAGGGGGCCTAGCCCCACCCTCTGTCTCACCTTTGCAAGAGGCTGTTCTGGTGACTAATGTGGTTAATACAGAAGATACTATGGAAACTGGATCTCTAGATCGACAACATGCTGAAAATACTGGAATTGCTTTTTCCAGTACTTATCAGGCTATGTTTCCTAAAGGTTCTGATATTGATATTTCAGAGCAGGCTTGGACTCACGGTCTGATATGGAGGGTGTTCTGCCTGGTTCTAGTACTGAGCCTGGAGAAACTATGGCACTTGAATTGATTGAACAGGAAGAACTCAAGTTTTAGGTCTGCAAAATGAAGTTGTAACAACAGATTTGGCAGCTGACCTCTGCCTGCATACCTGGGGTTGTCATTTCCCACAGCCTTGCACAGACATCAGAGCCTTGCAGCTGCCTGTCACGGCTTCTGGAGTCCAAACGAGAACGTTCCACTTCATCAGACAAGATCAATGCTACTGATGGCCTGCATGTGAGTACTGTTATTTCTTCTATACCTCCTGCCCCTGTCCTATTTTTGGAGACTGCTGAATGCTCTGAAACCACTGTCTCTGACTGGTCTGTGGAACAGGCCCTGGAAGGAGCAGGGTGGAAATGTACTTCCATGCCTGGGGAATGGTCTTCTGGAACCTCCCCGATTCACATGCCTGTTGCTGCTGACTTTTCCGCACTACCAAGCCACTATGTAAAACCTACGGATAAGAGTGTTCAGCTTTGTGACCCTTTAGAACTGCCTAAAGAATTAGAATTGACACAAAACCCAAGCTTAGTTCTTCTGACTCCCCTGGAGCCTAATAGGGGTGCGGCTGGTCCACCTGAGATGTCTCTGAATGCTAGAACTGAGGTTCTAAGAAAACCCTTTGCATCTCTCTTTAAACAGCCTATTTACTGGTGAAAAGACATGCCATGCTCCTTTCTTATACTGGTGACATGACTGACCCCCTTGATCGATTTTACGTGGCTCGAACTTTGCTGAAAGATTCTTTAATGTTCCTTTCGCATGAGATTTATTCTCTAATTCATGTTTCTGGTGAAACAGTGTTTGATGTGAGCTTTAAAACTTCTAAAGGTCTGGACAGATTCTGGACTCAATACAATGCTTTGAAATGTATGGCCCTTAGGGCTCTCTTCTTAGCAATTCCTTTGACATAACCAGCCTGTAAGTCAGTGACTATCCTCTTTTGGAGTGAGGGAGCACAAAAAGCCAATGTGGAATATTGGCTTAAAAAGCATTGTAATGTTGAAATGGCCCTGAAGCTATCTTTGATTCAGAGAACATTTGGACTGGGGGTGGAGGGTGAAGGTTTTATTGCGATCGTCTGATACTGGATTAATGCACCTTCCTAATTTTTTTTTTAGGTCGTGATTGAGGTGTTTTGTTCTATTTTGGACAGCTGAAAGCCTGCTACCATTGTGGAGACACTTCCCATATTAGCAATGCATGTGACCAGCTAAAATGTACTGCCTGTTGGGACTTGGGCATGTGGGGTCTTCTTGTCTGAATAAAACTAAGTGCAACTTGTGTGATGAAGTTGGTCACACTTTTCAAAATTGCATCTGGGCTACACACAACAGGGTGGAAAATACTGGTGAAGAACAGCTTAAACTGATTACTTTAGAGCAAAAGATGAAAATTAAAATAGACTGTTGCCTGCCCCCCATGCCCAGAAGAGAACCTCCCCTTCTCCCACTATGGTTCTAGATGCTCCTACTGTGCTGGATGAGGCTTCTGCTGTGCCTCCTAATTTGATTCCGTAGTATCAGATGAATGTCGCCCTTTGAAATGCCCTCCTGTGAGACCTGCTAGGGAGAACCTAAGGAATTCTATGCGTACCTGACAGACGTCTTCTCCCTCCCCAAATCCATTAGGATGGATGGTCTTTCTATTCACAACAGGTATGAGATCCTTACTGAGGATCTCTCACAGACCCTGACGGAGATACTGATTCTTCCTCTGTTGCCTCTTCACACATCGTCGGTGCAACAGATTCTGAAAAACCCCAAGGGGGACAGGACAAAAAAAAGAAAAGCTAAGGTTAAAATGAAAGGAGACTGACATGAGGCAAAAAAAAACTTGATGTTAGGGTAGTTGCCATGATTTTTGTCTACTCTATTGCCCTTGAAATGGGTGACCACTTGCTTTGTTACACTCTCAATACCAATAGTATAAAGAGGGTAGAAAGGAGACAGTGGGTATTTTGTCTTTGCATGACTGTGGGGCAGGTTTATTTTTCCTCCAAGAGGTTCACCTGCATACAGCTCATGAGATTTGACAGGCACAAAGGATTGGTTGTTTGGGCCTTCATTCTGGTCTATTGGCCAGGAGATGTGTCTTGGGGTGGAGATCGTGGTTTGTCCACCTGACTTTAAGATAGTTAAACTCTATGATATCATTCCTGTCAGACTATTAGTTCTGGATGCTATCATCTCTCACTCCCACTTTTAACTGATTAACTACTGTGCTCCCCAGACTAAGGCTTTATGGACTGAACTCTTGAGACTTATTCAAGCCTACTTGCACACTTCTAACCTGGTCATACTTGCAGGTGATTTCAACTGTGGATTCAGTCTAAAAGATAAAAGTAGTTGTAAAACTACTAAATTATTTTGTGACTCGCTTTTGTTAACCCAAATGCTTAGACTGGCAAGTCTGAAAGATAGTTTCTATGTCAAGACTAATCTTCACTCTCCTACTTTTCAAAAAGGGCATTTAGCTATGAGAATTGATTTTATTTTTCTTTCCCAAGTTCTACCTATTCAAGATGCACAGGTATGGCCGGTTGAATTCTCGGACCATAATATGGTTGTTGTTAGGATCGGTCATCCAGCTACCCTTTCCCCAAGGACCAGGGTCATGGAAATTTAATGCTTCCTTGTTATCTGAGGAGGATTTTAGTGATGAGTTGTAGACTTATTTTTTGGCTTGGAAATCTGTGGTCATTTATTATTTAGATATCAGACACTGGTGGGACGATACTAAATGGGGTTTGAGACATTTAAGTCAACGATATAGTCGGCATAGCTCCTGTTGGAAATATTTACTGTACTTACAACAAAGAAAACAACTGCATCATTTATTGACTTTAGCCGCGAGTACTACAGGATATGAGTGCATGATTTTACAGTTACGGATGAGTATGAACTCTTTTCATGAGCAAAAATCAAGGCAACTGTATTTCCAACATAAATATGGGACTCGGGGGAATGCTGATGCAGCTTTCCCCTTTCAACAAAATGATTATAGGATAGGGAAAAAGGAAATTGTTAAGTTATCTGGGCCAGCTGGTGAATTATTTCTAACTAAAAGAGATTTTCTCCGTGCAGTGGGTAACTATTCCACGCAATTGTTTTCTGTCCTTCCTTCTGATGCCTCACAGTTTTCTTCCTATTTGTCTGATGTCACTCTTCCTACTGTTCCAGACCATATTACACATTCTATGAGCCTAGACATTGTGCCACAGGAGGTCCAACAAGCCATTCAATCTTTAAAATCTAATACGACACCCGGCCCTGATGGCCTTTCTAGTGAATTATATTAACATATCGGAGACTTTTTCTCTGATGAGCTGGCACAATTATTCACTAGTTTTCTTCATGCTGAAATGTTCCTTTGGATTTTACTAAGGGGAATTTAATTTTTCTTTATAAAACTGGTGATAAAATGAACCTCCAGAACTGGAGACCGATCTGTATGCTGAACACTGATTTTAAAATATATGCGAAAATTCTGACTAAGACTCTTACCATTGGCTGAACTTGTTGTGTCACCAGTACAGTCCTGCTCTGTTCCTAATAGAAAAGGTTGCAGATCATTTGATCTTAATTTGGGAAGTTATGGAACATAATCTTCATAACCCATCCCGGGCAGTTGTGTCACTTGACCAATGCAAAGCGTTTGGCTCGATCAACCATGAGTTTCTATGGGCAGTTTAAATTATTATGGAGTATCAGACACTATTTTATCTGGTATCTAATCCTTATATCGAACAGCCACTATAGTTCCCATTATCAATGGGTGGACAGGGCAATGGTTCTGATACACAGAGGGGTGTGTCAGGATGCCCTCTCAGCCCTTTACTGTATGTTTTTTCTTGATCCACTGTAATGGAAATTAATGCTCTAGACAGATTCATCCTTTTCGGATGGCTGTCTGATGTTCCTTTTCCGCTATTGCATATGCGGATGACATGACTTACTACTGGCAGATGAGGCTTCTGTCACACAGAGATATTGGGACTAGTCACTGATTATGGGACTCTCTGGGGCGACTCTCAATTTAGCTAAATGTGCTGGTTATGCTCTGGGTACTGACCTGCCTCGTTTAAAACACGTTGACGGCATTGCAATCTCACAGCAGCCACTTAAAATATTGGGTATCACTTATGGTACTCCTGACATGGATGTGTTTAATTGGAAGGAGAAACTAGTACTAGGGAGGCAATGAGTGGCTCTCTGGAATAACTGGAAATTTGGGAAAAAAAAGAGTTTTCTTAATTAAAACTTTTTTACTTCCAGTTTTTTTATATCTCAGTTCAGTGTTTCCTATCCCGAGACAGCTGGAAACCTCATTGCTTGGGGTTTCTTCCAAGCTTTGAGGGCAGCCGTTGAACCCATAAAGAAAACATCACCTATTTGCCTGTAAAGAAAGGTGGCTTACATATGGTTAACCTTTATTGTTTCTTAGTAGTATTTTTTGATGCATAATATTAGGCCCTTATTGGTCACTAGGCAGAGGGGGTGGGAGCCTTGGCTGTTGTCAGTGTGTAGCCTCTGATTCCACCCTTGGGAACACCAGAGTCCATGTCCGATTAAAAAAATTCCGGGGATCTCAGTGTATATAAAATATATTTTTTCTCTATTGAAGTAATGGCATGTCACACCACTTAAACTTATTACACTGACCCATAAAACTTTGTATAACACCCTCTTGCTGGACTTATGTGCTGTACAAAACCCATTTGAGAAATGTCCCACCAAGTACTTCAGTTCTCTCCAGGGTTTGGTACAAAATGCCCGAATACCGGCCTGTATGTGGGATGTACATTGGCTGTCTTGCCATGAGCGTCTGAATGTTAAAGCCAATCAAAACACAAGTCTTTGCAGGAGACGTTTATGTAGTCATCCGACTTGTGTTAATTTAGAAGAATCCCTGGTCCATCTGTTTTTTGACTGTTCTTTTATTAAACATTTTTAGGTATTTCTTTTTCAATTTTGGGGAATGTGTCCTTTGAAGTCGGTTACCTACCAGAATTTAATATATGGTTACCTTCCTGGGACTTGGAATCACTGCGATATAAACACTTTATGTCTTTTATTTACTGTCCTTAAATGGAACATCTGTATGGCACAATGCTTTTTTACATTGCTGCAGAAAGAAACTAGCCATATTGAACTAGCACATAAAATAACAAAAGAAATGCATTCTGTTTACGTTATAGAAAAAAGGACTGTTCCCCAGACTCATTTACAGGCTCTGTGGAAACATTTGCCATGGATTACTAATTTTGGGATTGATGTACATTGATAGATCCTCCTTTTCGGAGGGTTAGTTTGACAATATTCTTTTTCTGTTTTCATTTCATATTTTGTACAGTTTCTTTTTCTTGGTTTCTGTAATTCTTGAGTTCTTTGTCTTGTTGTTTATGCTTTATTGTGTGGATTGTACACCAATTTTCTTGCCAAATAAAAATTTCCCTACTCTGCTGTAGGGGAACCCCCTTGGCCATCTGATTCCAAGATGTCTGCTCCTCTGGATGCTGGAGGTGGAGGTGGAGGAGTTGACCTGCTGAATGCTGAGACAGGGGAGATAGCCTCCTCCTCTATCCCAAATGTGCTAGAGGCTGAAAAGAAGAATCCTGTAAGTCTGGAGGTATGCCTGATTATTTCTTTGACACAGACATGAAAGTGTCTCAGGCAGAAATTATTTTGAGAGCCAGAAAACTGAAAAAATGGTGGCAAGTAAAAGTAATCTACAAAGAAAGAGAAGGAAATAAAAGTGCTCATTGCACAAGAAGCTGAATGCAAGAATCGAGGTGAGTATCACAGAACTGACAGGAAATGCCTCTGTCAGAATAATCAGGAAATGAGTGACCAGCATCTCACACTTGCAAAAACGGTGACACAGAAGGAAATATACAAGCTTCAGAAACCAACCAAGATACTACTACATTGTTATGGCTGGCAGTTCAAATCAGCAGGAAGCTGTGTGCCTATAGCCAAAGGAAAAACAAGTGGAACAAGAAGAAAAAAAAGCCAAACAAATTCACAGGTTGGGAATGAATCGCGTAGTACAGAGCAAGGATGGACAAGAGAAATAAGGCAGGAGGACAAAACTTCTGCAACTACAAGTGTAGTTAAAGGAGCTGGAATCGCTGTCCCAGATGTTGTTTTAATTGAACAAGCATGGTCACCTGATTGCGCACTAAAAAGTGCTGGATGGTTGCAAGAGAACAATGGGTCTTAGACTCCAGACCCATAAGACCCAAATGTGCAACGTTATCAAAAAGATGTAGCTACCACCTCAACAACTGAACATACAGAACAGACGCTTGTTATCTAACAGTGAACCTGCAGGTATGGCCCCCAACAATAATAGCGCTGTAGCTGCAATTGATAAGTTTAGTGATGAAAGTAATAATGATTTGCAAAATGTAAGACTGGGTCCCTCAGAAGGAATTTTACAGGATCCCTCCAGAAGAACCTGACTCAACTCCATGTTTAAGCTGTCTGATTTATTTTGAAATAAGGATGAGCCTGCTCCTCGGAGGAACACTGTTCATTTGATTTTAAAAGGTGGCCTGGAGAATTCTCCAGACAAGATATATGTTGCTAAAAAACTGTTGAAAGAATCCATACATTTTTTCTCCTCAGAGATTTTTGCATTAATAAATGTAGGAAATGGCAATTTTGACCTAAGTTTTAAAAAAATGTCATCCCTGGATGGGTTTTGGTCACAATACCAAACATTGAAGAACTTCCCTATACAGATTCCCTATATGGCCATTCCTCTAACAAAACCAGCAGTTAAAATAATTACTGTAATGGTCAGGAATGAGGGAGTCTATATAAAGGACATACGTTTTTGGCTCAAACAAAGATGTAAAGTTTTGGATAAACCTTCTCCAATCCTCGACAGCAAACAGATTTGGAATGGGGTGGTGGTGGAAAATTAAGGTTAAATTATTTACCACTAACACTGGTCCTGTCCATCTGCCTAGTTCTTTTTTTCTAGGGAAAGATAGAGGAGTTCTAGTTACATAGGCCAGCCCAAGTCATGCTTTAAATGTGGATCTCGCACACATTTAAGCATAGCTTGTGACATCCCTCTGTGCAATCACTGTTTGGACTATGGGCACTCATCTGCTACATGTGTAAATCTGTTTAAATGCAACCTGTGTGAACATACTGGGCATGGGTATGAGACGCCCACAATCAGGAAGATTGCCCCTCACAAGATGGGATAATAAACAAGGCCCAACAAATGCAGGCTCAGAAAGTAGCAGTAGCAGCAGTACAAAGCTACCCACTGCTCCCCTCCCTCACATGAAAATGTAGTACAGGAAAACTCTAACAATTTTACTACTTCAGATCCTACTCAGATAGGAGCCATTGAATCAACTGCCCAGAGCAGGCTGCTTCAATAAATATGAGCAGCTCCTCCAGGCAAGCCAACCCTCAAAGCAGAAATGCCCCCACATGACAAAGATTGTGGTCCTAGGAAGGTTACTGCTAAAAGCCAAAATAGATCTGGGAAAACTGTAAAACATAAGGGGAGTTTGATAATGTACGAAAAGAGGATAAGAAGGGCTCATGGAAAAGGAAACACATATGCTGCCTGGCTACAGATCAATCAGATGTGGATTCGAGAGGTGCTGTTTTGAGTCTTCTCCATTACTTCACAGTCGGCAGACATTACATGAACACAGAGAATGGGGAAGCAAAGCTGCATTGCACAACGTACTAGGAGAAGGAGGTGTTAAAAAACCTTTGAGGTACATGATTGTGGTTTCCTTTTTACTCCTAAACCGCTCTATCATGAGTGCTCTAAGAGCCTCTACACTGAATGTAAACAGTATCAAAAGTAACTCTAGGATGCTCACAGTGTTAATTTCACTGACACAGAAACACTTTGATATCACTTGCATCCAAGATACTAGGTTAAAAAATGCTTTAGAGATCCATCAGGCCTCTAAAATCTGGAAAAAGGGCCTTCGTTTTGATGTTTGGGTCAGGAAGCTTGTGATGGGATAGGCATTTTGTTTAATAATACAGGAATTAAAGTGTCTTGACTAGTAGATTTAGAGCCAGGGAGGGCACTATTATTAGACCTTACATATCTCACTGAAAGATTTCATTTAATATCCATTTATGCTCCTCAGGCAAAAGCTCCATTTGCCTCCCTGTTTAGACAGATTCAACCCTTTCTACATACCTCCAGGCTTCTGATTTAGGTGGGAGGCTTTAATTGGGGTTTGCAATGGTCAGACAGAGGGTTGCGTACAGATAAATTATTTTATGATTCTATAGCTCTAAAACAGGTAATCACAGAGGCAAATCTAAAATATGCTCATAGAAACATTCATGCTACAGGAAGTATATATACTATCGAGGCCCTCTTTCCACAAGAATTGATTTCATATTTTATCTTCCATTTTAAAGATTGCTGACTCAAAGGTGTTAGCATGGGAATTTACTGACCATAGGTCTGTCTCTGTAACACTAGAATGGCAGGATATCCCCATTGTAAAACAATTTTGGCACCTAAATAATTCCATGCTAGAGGAAGAAAAATTTCAAAAAGCTTGGGAGGGAGTGGGTCAGATTGCCAATAATCGAATTTTATAACAATATAACAGTTTGGTGGGAGGATACAAAAAATCATGGAAGAGTTTTTCAATACCAGCCTAAACTAAAACCATTAACTCATACAATAATTATTTAAGGTTGAGAGGTAGCTTCAATCATTAATTTCTTTAACAAAAATGAAATGCATAAGAAGGATTATAGTCCTCAGATTAAAGAAATAAAACAACAAATGTTTAGCTTACAGTATGATAGAGCCAAATCACTTGCACAAGAGTTATGGTTTGGCACACCAAATTCAAAAGGCTCCTTTGACCTCTTTAAGGAATGCTTTAATAGAGTGGAACATAGAGTCTTAAAGCAAGTAAGAACTACTACGGCCAAGTGACCTCTGTTCCTGATGAAATTTTAGAACAAGTGGATTTATATTTAAGAGACACTTTTCCACTGTGTGGCCCATGGAGGAAGATGTCATAGCTATGGAAAATATTCCACAAATTTCAGAAGATGACAAGGCTTTTCTTAACACAGATTAAACTGTAGGAGATATCAAACAAGCCATACAGGGTCTAAAAACTGGCACAGATGGATTAGGTGCTGCATTATATGAAATTTTTGATTAAATGATATAGCCCCATCCTTAGAAATAGTATATAATTGCATGCTTAAGGAAGGCATACTTGCAAAATCTATGAATCAGGCATCCTTGATCTTGCCATACAAAAAGGGGGAACGTGAAGACCTTAGAAATTGGAGACCTCTTAGTCTCCTAAACACAGATTTAAAACTACTTAGTAAAATACTACTTAATACACTAAAATCTTTAGCTGGCTCAGTCATTAGTCCATACCAGACATGTGCCATTCCTAGTAGGCAGCAACATGATAATTTAATTTTACTAAGGGAAATATTTTACCAAGCAGAACACTCAGATTTGCAAGGGTATATTCTGGAGGTGGATCAGGAATAAGCATTCGATAAGGTCTCTCATCAGTTTCTATTCAAAACTCTATGGGCTTATGGGATACCAGAATATTTTGTGTCTTGGATATAAGTGATGTATAGAAATCCCTCTCTTTCACCCAATATTAATGGCTGGATAGGTTGCGAGATTTCTGTAAGGCAGGGGGTTAGGCAAGGATGCCTGCTAAGCCCGCTACTTTACATTTTTTTTATAGACATATTGATCAGAAGTAAAGAACAAAATAACTGCTTAAAAGGACTTCAAGCAGACCCAGCAATTCCCCCTGTTAAAATATTGGCCTATGCAGACGACTTGGTTTTAAATCTTCACCAGGACACACAGGAACAGGAATTGTTAAAAATATTTTACAAGTATTCAAGTAGGTCTGGATCTCAGATAAATTATAGTAAAAGTTTAGGAATAGCATTAGGCAGCACACAACTACCTGAAAGAGGGATGTTTGCAGGAATGACAGTAACACAAGGAAACATTAAAATTCTAGGCCTTAGCTTTGGGGATACAGACATGGACTTAAGGAACTGAGAATTTGGTGTGCTACGTGCAAACAAATTGGTCAATTCTTGGAAAGGACACCAGCTCTTGAAAAAGAAGCGAGTGGTCCTTATTAAGACTTTACTGGTGCCTATATTTTTGTTCTTTTGCTATGTTTTTCCTTCTCCACAGGCTTTGACAACCGCATTATATAGTATTTTGTTTTCAGGTTTTATGGGGGAGCTGTTTAAATCCTGTTAAGAGAGAAGTTACTTATAGACCAATAGGGGAAGGGGGATTAAATATGGTAAACCTCCTTGCCTTTTTTGTAGTATATTCTATTCATTTAATTTTGGAGAGCCCTGAAACCTTGTCCCAAGATTTGGAAAGATATAGGGCCAGATATTCAAAGGGTTGCACCATGTGCAATAGGGTTGCACCTGCACAAGTCCAAAATTGCTCCATTCTGCGATATTCAGCAGGAGGAGTTGCGCCACTGAAAACATGTTGAGCAACAGTGCAATGCAAATGAATGCATGCTGACCTGGAGGGGGAGGAACCATGCATAAACTGCACAGCCCGATATTCAGCCGGGCTGTGCAGAGATGTCTGGCGAACCCCATCCTGTGCCTGCACAACTTT
Source organism: Neoceratodus forsteri (assembly GCA_016271365.2). Classification (NCBI taxonomy): domain Eukaryota; kingdom Metazoa; phylum Chordata; order Ceratodontiformes; family Ceratodontidae; genus Neoceratodus; species Neoceratodus forsteri. The sequence goes on along the minus strand of CM057451.1, from coordinate 805,770,632 downwards.
GAGCCAAAAAAAAAAGGATCAAGTCGAGGACCACCCACAGGTGAGCTGCTGCATTGCAGGGTGCAACACAGCAACTGCCACCTGTGGCTGGCCTCAACCCACCCCTGTGCCCCCTGCAGCCCGATCGCGGGCAAAAGTGTAAATCCCCCACCACCCCCACTGGCCCAATTGCGGGCATAGCTTAAATCCCCCACCACCAGCCCGATCGCGGGCAGCAATGTATCTCCCCAACATATCCCTGGTGGTCAGTGGACCAAAAATCCTGATCGCGGGATTGAGTTGTCAAACACACACACCCCCACCTCCCGAATATATCCCTGGTGGTCAGTGGACGAAAATCCTGATAGCAAGATGGGTTGTAAACTCCCCCGAACACATCTCTGGTGACCTAGTGTCCCCCCACCCCACCTATCACGAAGCCCCACCACCCCTTCCCCCGGCGGCGGGTGGCAGCATCCCACCTGCCTGCCGCCCGGCGCCCACTGACTGACTGCCCGGTAGGGCCTGCGCCCGTTGGTGCAGAGCAAGAGCCAATGGGCATGCAGCCATACTGTACAAGACAGTCCAGTTTTGTGAATGAACCATTCATTCACAAAACTGAACTGTCTTATTGATATAGAGCTGCGCCAGTGGCTCTTGCTCTGCACCAATGGGCAGCAACTCACCGGCAGTCAGTGTGGCGGCGGGCGACAGGCTGGTGGGCTGTGGGGAGCAGGGTGGTGGGACTTCGTGGGTGAGTGGGGTAGGGGGACACTCAGATCACCAGGGATGTGTCGGGGAGGTGTGTGTTGATAATTCAATCCCGCGATCGGGATCTTCGTCCACTGGACCACCAGGGATATATTCGGAGGTGGGGGTGTGTTGACAACTCAACCCACGATCGGGATTTTCAGTCCACTGGACCACCAGGGATATGTTGGGGGAGGAGACACATTGCTGCCTGCGATCGGGCTGGTGAGGATTTAAGCTATGCCCACGATCGGGCCAGTGGGAGTGGTGGGGGGATTTGACACTCTTTTGCCCGTGATTGGGCTGCAGGGGGCGTCAGTCCCCAATGGCTGCTGCCTGGCAGGGCGCCAGGCGCAAGTCCTCGGGGATCGGCACACCTGCATGCTAATGGCATGCAAATGGGGCCATAATCAGATGCAAATTGCCCCCCTGAACCTTGCATGAATTATGGCCCCATTTGCATGTCACCTTTTGAATATTGGAAATTTGCGCATGGCGCAATGGTACTTGTGCCACCGCAAGTTGAATGCTCCACTCTGACAACTTGCGGTGGCGCAAGTTCCACTGCGCCATGCACAGTGGCTGTGGTTGATTAGGGTGATATTCAAAGGAGCCGCTCAAGGGTGCAACTCCTTTGAATATCACTCACACACCTCGTGTAACTATTTTGTGCAGCGCAAGGGCTTGCTCCACAAAATAGCGCAGTTTGAATATCTGGCCCATAATGTTAAAATGGATTACACTATGCCTATCTGCTTGATCACAGAAGAAACCTGGGATTTTAAACAAAATAAGAGAAATTCCAAAATACGGCTTAGTGCATCTGAAATATATGATTAAGTGGGATATTTCAATAGAATATTTGCAAACTAAATCAAGAAAGGAAATATACTTCCACATTTTAGATCAAGAAAAGAAAGACAGAATATCTTTGTCTGTTTGCCCACAGACTGCACTTCCGTTCAACCTGTCCATGTTAACTTCTAAAAGACTCCCCGCATTTGTATGGGATACAGTGTGGTTAAGCTTACATGGCAGGCTGATGTACAAAATAACAAGCATAAACAGGTGGATGAGAGATATTGCTTAAGAGAATCATGTGTTACATTTTGGAGACACAGGAACATTTGTTTATAGAATGCGAACCATCAAAGGTAGTTTGGCAATTCATAGCATGAGAATGGAGAGACCCTCTATTCAATACTGTATCATACTGTATGTTAATATCACGGATACCCAATGGGAAGATGGGGTAAATATCACAGGCAAATGATCTATATAGTATTTGCTATTATAAGATACTATCTATGGCAGGCTCAATGTGTGGCTTACACAGCAGAGCTTGGTAATACACTAGAAATGTTTTTAAATATTACGATTTCTCTTAATAAAGTGTGGAAATCAGATAATGCATGGTACCCTGAGGAAAATGCAAACATCTCTGGCTTAACTGTGAAGTATAGGGTAAACCCCCTTAAAGTGCAAATTTCTGCATATAAAATATGTACTTTTGGTTAGTATATGATTAATAATATTTAATAGCTACAATTATTTGAGTTCTTTTAGAAGAAATTATTTTTGTACCTTCTTAGAATTTCCTTTTGCTTTCTTAAATCTAGGTGATTATTGTTAATTTTCCTTTTTTGTATTGAAAAATCTTATGTTTTTGTATTTCACTGGAACTCCATGATTTGTTTTTCATATTAATTATAAGCTGTTTGTAGTCCTATTCTTCAATAAAAATTTCCCCTGCTCTGCTTTAGGGGGTGCTTTTAACTGGTGCTGATGGGCCAGTCTTCCCAGAGGTGATGGAGGAGCAGGACATCTGCAGGGCTGAGGAGGGGGCCTCCTCCTCAGTCTCAGGCAATTCAGAGGCCTTTTTCATGGAAGAGGAAGTTACTTCCTGAGCTTTAACTGAAGTGTTGAATGACACAGCCTGAATGGGCAAGGAAATGGATGTTCATGAGTTCATGGAACTGGAGATGCTGTGGGTAGTATCCCCACTGAAAAGTTGCTGGGACTATTTTTCCTGGGTCAGATGCAGTACGCTGATGGTCAGAACTGCATTGAAGAGGAGCTTAGAGCGTTGTGGGAAGGATTTTGTGATGGAGTGTACTGTGCATCAGAGTAGGCATGGTAGCATGGAGAAATGGCTTTGTTCATCCATAATTTTGGACTCAATGGATGGATTACCGACAACGAGCTCCTCGGACCACAGGTGCTGGGTGCAGGATTGGGACTAGTCTCTGAGGGAAGCGCACAAGAGCAGGTTGCTCCGGGTTCTTCTGGAGGTATTTTGGGAAGTTTTTACCAGAGGGAGCAGGTACACGAGGGGAAACAAGGGACTGTATTAATGAAGGAGGGGAGAGGGAACTGGCAGGCCCTGTACAGTTACCCCAGGCAGTCACCGTCACTATTGGGGTTTCGGAGAGCAACCCTAATGAAACAGCAGCTGCAGCAAAGGTATTGGCTGGACAACATAAACGGAAAGACAAAAACCACTCAGCGGGGTCTGTCTTGATTGTACCCCCACCAGCATTCTCCTAGTGTAAAAGTTGAGCTATTGTTTCTGCCCCAAATGGGTTCAGGATGCTTTAACAGGGATTGGGTGGGTTAAGAATGGTAAAGGCTGGATCCCAGATTCTGATACATGGCACAAAGGAGGAGGTGGTGCTCAACTCCCAACCCCTCAAGTCCAATAGACAGGTCCCTGAAACTGGGTCTCCCCCCCCCGGTCAGCCTATGGGGAATTCTGTGAGCATTTCTGCCCAAGATACATCATCACATGACATTTTAAAGCACATCAGGGTGTTGGAAGAAGACTCTGCAACAGCCCCTGCACCTGCTATGCCAAAGGAGGTGGCGGCTCCCAATGGTGCATTGCCTCAATGACCTGCATTAAGCACTAATAAAAATCTCGAAAAACTGGAGGAAGCAAATCTCAGGACTCACAGGGTGGCTTCGGCCTGGGACAGTGGTCCAGAGCTAATGTTTGGCACACTAATGTACATGAATGTTTGTTCCCTGACACAGTTAAACTGGCCTCTGAGCCTGCAGCACGTAGAAATGCTGCCCATTTGCGGTACAGGGAAGTATGGATGATATTCTGGACAGATTGTTTGTTGGCAGAGCCCTATTGAAAACAAGCATGAAGTACTAAGCTTACGAAATAAATGCATTGATACACATGCCAGGAGACACTTGCTATGATATTAGTTTTAAACACCCTGCTAGATTACATCAATTTTGAAAGCAATACTTATCACTAAAGAATACCCCACTTTGGAAGACCTTTATTGCGATACCCCTGACTAAACCAGCTTTCAAGCGTATTACCGTACTTTTCTGGAATGAGGGGGTAAATGTGGCAGACATTACATGTTGGCTAAAAAAGCACTGTATAGTTAATGGTCCACCTGAGCCTATACTGGACGAAGAGCACTTGTGGATGGGGGGTGGAGGTACAAAGTCACTCTTAGACTGGAAAATGGGGTGACAAAGCACTTGCCAAACTGTTTTTTGGGGGGTGAAATGGGGGTATTGTTTTATGCCAGGCAGCCCCAGGCTTGATACCGATGTGGAGATGTGGTCATTTAAGCAATGTATGTACAAAACAGAAATATGGTTATTGTGGGAATATGGGACATTCTGGCATTCAATGTAATGGCCCAGTCAAATGTAATCTGTGTGAGAAAGGAGGCCACACTTTCCATGTATGCCCCTGGGCATCACATAATAGTCTGGATGATACCATTAGGGCTGAGCAGGATGTATATGTAGCCACTGTGCAAAAAGAGTGGATGAAGATGGACAAGTTGCTGTCACAAGCCCCGGCCACACAGGTACCACCCCATGCTCATACACAAGCACTCCGAGACCCACTGGAGCAGCTAGGTCCTTCTGAAACTGCTCAGACTCCAACAGCTTCAGGTGTTGCACAAAACTCAGTTGTGGAGCCTGCCCTCCCCTTCCTCCAGAACAGCAGGTAAGAAAGGTAAAGCCCGTAGATGTAGCCCTCTTAAAAGGATCTGCTCTTGGTACTACTGAGGGTCAAGCCCTTTTGGAGGACAATGTTCTAATTCCTGTAAGTATGATGGAGACTGACATGCCCACCCCGCTCCTGTTGAGGACCCCCCTTTTAGTGAATAACTTGTTCAAGGTCTGTCATGCATGGCCCAGCTTCCATGGCAAAAGGACAGGATGTAGACCCCTTTACTACCCAGAACTCATATGAAATTCTGATGGATAGTGAAGCAGCAGACTCTGACGGTGGCTCAGAGGTTTCCTCTGTAGGCTCCTCACAGCAAGATACAGGAGGTGAAATTCTGATGGCTGAGAAGGCAAAGACAAAAAAGGAAGAAACGGAAATGACGTGGGTTATTCAGCTTTTGAAAAATGTTTTCTGCTAACTGTTCTTTTTTCTTTGATGTTGTCACTTAAGATACTCCCCCTGAACACTAACAGTATAAAATCCAGAAACATGCATCTAGTCACCTTTGCTAAACTAACTATGGAGCAAGACAACATATTTTTTTTTTGCAAGACACTGGATTGCACATGCTCTCAGACATAGACAAGACTAAAATAGATTGGCACTGGGGACCTTCAGTCTGGTCTGTGGGCGAGTAAGGAGTGCTCCAGCCTGGGAATTTTTTTTCAGGACATGGAATTTCAAACCTTACAGGTGCTTGATGTCCTTCCTGGTAGGGCCTTAGTCATGGACATAGTGGTTACTGGGGAGGCTTATTGGTTAATCAATATTTATGCACCATAAGCAAAGGCAGATAGAACACTCTTGTTTTGCCATCTTGAATCTTACTTCATTACTTCAAAGGTGATTCTCAGGCGTGGGGATTTTAACTGTGGCTTATTGAACAGGAACTAGCGTAGGAAATCTGGGAAGACTTACTGCTACACTAACCTGCCGCATGACATTTTAAACAGACATCACCTTGTGGACATGCATGATTTGGTGGGCATGTCTCCTGCCCACACCTTTTACAAGGGTAAACTCTCCACGAGAATAGATTTTTGTTTTTTATCTAAAAGAACACTTGATGCTTCTGTTAGAGTTGTTCCTTTCAAAACCTCTGATCATGTAGCAGTGGAAACTACCCTGGGAAGGTAGGGTATTAACATGGGAAGAGGATTCTGGAAGTTGAACTCCTCTTTGCTACAGATTCTCACCGACGGGATATTTTATGTTTTTTGGAGACCAGGCGTGAAATCAGATTCCTATATGGTAGTTCAGTGGACTGGCGGGAGAATACCAAATCTGGGCTAAAGGATAATTCATCACCCTTTCCGCAAAACAAGCTAAAGGGAAATACCTGACCTACTTAGGTATGAGGGACACATTTCTGAAGTTGATATCACAAATGAGGACCACAGGGTTGGATTGTTCACAGGAATTTCTGGCTTAGACAGCAGATGTATGAGTATCTGCTAGAGAAGGAAAGGACTATGGCATATCACCAAAAATTTAGCACTCAGTGGACTAAAAAAGAAATGAACCCTTTTGACTGTCAGTCCAGGACAGCAGAACAAAAAAATCATGACAGCTCCATTGAATGCTGAAGGGGTGCCTGTAAATGACCTTCCTTCTCTGAAACAGATAGTGCAAACATACATAGTAGAGATATTTCAGGTAGGGAGTGACCAGAAGTCAAATGGCTTATTGAAAGTTGTGGTTTTACCCTGAATCTCCCAGGTACAGTCTGCAATGCTTTTGGAGCCCATTTCAGAGACCAAGATATGGGATGCAATAGGGCAACTCTCCAAGAATACCTCCCAAGGGGGAGATGGTCTTCCAAATTAATTTTATAAAATATGTTGTGATCAGCTGGCTCCAATTTTGACAGAGTTTTTTTCTATTTGGGATGAACACAGGCTGGGTTGAAATATGGCAGAAGGGATCATGTTTTTTTATATAAGAGAGTAACAGGACAGACCTTCATAACTGGAGAGACCCTGAGTCTGTTAACTACTGATTACAAAATACTGACAAAAATTTTGACAGCTCAACTATCAAGGGTAGCACAGGATGTTATTTTTAAAACATAGACATGTGCAATTCCTGGGAGGGACATCAAACAAAATCTCATTTTTCTTAGAGAAATTATAGGGCAACGTATGCTGAAAAACCTGGATGGCTATATCTTGTCTGTTGATCAAGAGAGAGCATTTGATGCTGTTAAACATGAATATTTGTGGGATTGTCTTGCTGCATATGGTATTCCGGAGGAGTCTGTGTCTTTAATTAAATTATTATATGAAGAGGCAATGGTGAGGTCTTTAGTGAATGGACATATGGGCTTTCCCATGTACATTAGGAATGGGGTCCAACAGGGGTGCCCCCTAAGCCCCTTATTATATGTTTTTGCCTTGGATCCACTGTTTCGATATGTAGAAGGGCATGCCCAGGTTTTCCCAATGCAAAATGTTCAAGGATGGGATATAGTGAAAGTCACTGCCTATGCAGATGACTGCACAATATTGGTTAAGGACATATCCTCAGGGAAACAGGTCCTTACTATATTTGAGCAGTATCAGGGGATTACTGGTATTAAAGTCAATGCCACAAAACGTCAGGCATTAGCACTAGGAGGGGCGTCCTTAGCATCTGATTTTGATATACCCATGGCAGCACAAAAGATAAAAATACTGGGAGTCTGGTTTGGTACTCAGAATGTAACCATATAAGTGTACCTATGTCATCATCCACTGGCTCCAAACTGCCTAACTGCTCATGTGCACACAGTGGGTCAACTTGACCTAGGAGAAACAATGAGTTTCACTCACACCATAGCAACATACAACAGCATGAGTCTGCATGTCCTTATATTGGTCTAGCAGAAAGAATGCAATAGCCAAGAATGCCCAAACATGTCTAGACAAGTTCTGCCTAGATGCTAATAACAAAATGATTTTATTGGTACATGGGTGGTTTTATGCTGAAGGGGGGGGAGATGATGTGTATATATACATATACATGCTTGCTTGCTTTTCCTAGGAGAAGAGAAAATGCAACATCAATGGCTGTACAGCACCATGCTGAAGTAACGTATCTTTAACTCTTCCGACTGTGTCTGTATCATCTGTATCATAATGTACAACTAGGTCCTGAGGTAATACATAGCCTGGAAGACCCCCAGCTATAATTCCTCCTCTACACAGGAGGTGGTGCAATGTAATTGGGATGTGGTTTATGATGCTGCACAAGCAAAAGTTCAGAAATGGAAGGTGTGAAAAATGACAAGAAAGAAATGTGTTTATTTAGTGAGGAAATACTTGCTTCCTGTGTTTTTGTATATTTCTCACATTTTTCCATTGCTATTTACAACGCATATTAAAGTTTTGGGTTTGTTTTTCACTTTAATATGGGGCAGTCGCCTTAATCTGGTAAAAAGAAGTCATACCTACCGTGCCTGGAAAGATGGAGGTTTGAATATGATACAGCCCTTAGTTTTTCTTTTTGGGAATTTCTTTTTTTTACCAATATTCAGCCTTTATTACTGGGCCAAAAAGCGGACAGCATATTAGCTATGTCTAGTTGGGAACAGGGTTTTCTTACTGCCTGGGGTAAAGGGAAATGGCATAGGGATGAAGCTGGGCAAGCACCTCATCCTCATAGCTGCTTTTAAGCTTGAGCTACCCGCAGACTACAGTGGCAAGACATGGAGCCTGCCTGCTGCCACCTGCCCACTGCTCTCCAAACACAGGCTTGCTGCCTACTTCAGGCAAGCACCTCATCCTCGTACCTGCTTTTAAGCTTGAGCTACCCGCAGACTACAGTGGCAAGACATGGAGCCTGCCTGCTGCAACCCTCCCACTGCTCTCCAAACACAGGCTTGCTGCCTACTTCAGGCAAGCACCTCATCCTCGTAGCTGCTTTTAAGCTTGAGCTGCCCGCCGACTACAACAGCGAGACTGGAAGCCTGCCTGCTGCCATCTGCCCACTGCTGTCCAAGCACAGATAAGTGCCGAAGCCAGATCTTCAGCCCTCAGTGGCTGTTGCAGCGAAGATTCTAGATTATTTTTCTGAATTCCTGGTGCCATCTGACTTCAGTGCCCCCATTGGCTGCTCACCATCTTGGTGAACTCCCTGAGTGGCTAGCTCTGGAATCCAGCATGGCTACTTTCCCAGGACTAATTGCATGCCCGTGCACAAATTTTGTAGTCTGTGCTGCCTGGCCCTCACTCTACTACCAATACTACTGCTAATACCAATTACAGCTAAACTGAAAACCAGGATTCCTATTGCTGATTTTTTGTTTGTTTAAGGACTGTTACTAGCCTGTATTTGCTCATTCTGGTAGAAAAAAAAAGAGAGTAAAATACTGTTTGTTTGCTTTGTTTTAGCCTAGCTAGACCCCTTAATTTTCCCATTCTCTCCTTTGTGTGTCTCTTTGTGTGATTATTTTGCCCTCCCCACCCCCTCCTCCACAAGTTCTTAAATACACCTAAACCACTCCCCCTTCTGTGCACCTTCTCCCATTGGCCATCTTGCTCTACACAAATTTAAAGCTGCAGAACACCTCCTAGAGTGCGGTCCTGCCCCACCGAACTATATTTCTAACAGCCCCTTGCCTCACCACTCCCTCCTTCTCTCCCTTTATAAAACTGACCACGCTAATTCTCTACTACTACTTCCACCGAGAACCTTCCAGGGCTCCCTACTCATCCGCTGCAAGAACTGTGGCAACCGGGCGGTCAATGCTTCCGAAGCCGCTGCCCAAGACCACTTGCTCGAACTCCAGACCCAGAGAGGTATGTCAAAGCTGCAAACCAATTGGAGTGTGAGTGCCTTCTCCAGGCTTGCTCCAATTGGTCCTTCACCCCTTTTTATCTTTTCTCTGTCTCCTGAGCTAAAAAGGTGCTTTTGTTTTACTTATGCTTGCTAATGTACATCTATTTTGTTAGAATCTGCCTGTAAGCTGCCTAAAAAAAGCTGTAATACTTGCAAACTGCTCTTGCTAGATTGATTAAGTGAAACAGCCCTTTCCTTTGCCTCTGTAACTGCCGTCCAGACTTCAGGGTGCCAAGGAAACCGACCCCCTTCATTTGTAAATTTAGTTTTGTCCCTGGGTAGCTCAACCATTGTCTGGGACCAATATTAATTGGCTTCGCTTTCTCTTCCCCTTCAGCCAAGAACCCTCCAGGGCTCCCAGCTCATCCGCCACAAGAACCACAGCCACTGGGCGGTTGGCGCTTCCTAAGCCACCGCCCGAGACCACTTGCTTGGACTCCAGACCCAGAGAGGTACGGCAAAGCCGCATATTTTACACCCACCCACCCATCCCCCTCCCTGACCATTATTATATAGACCCTTTGCCCGCCCTCCCTGCCATTGGCTTTCCTATAAATCTATCCTCCCCACCTCCCTAGGATGCCCACAGACATATACATTTTGGGCTGCCGCTTCAGGTTCAAGTGTCCCATCCTAACTAACCCACCACAGTCTCCCCTACCACTCATCTCAGATCAGATTTGTGACTTCTTATTACTGTCCCTAGTTGCTGTGTCATAGTAAATTCTCCTTGCTCCCTACAAGTGGTTTTCAGCAACTACATCCTTTGCTGACCCTGTGGTGTGTAGCTTTAGCTAGTGATACTTCTTAGATCAGGTTTACGACTTCTCGTAACTATCTCTAGTTGCTGTTCCAGAGAAATATCTCCTTGCTCCCTTCAAGTGGTATCGGCAGCTATATCCCTTTTCAAACCCTGTGGCGCGTATCTTTACCTGGTGATACCTTGCCCAGATTAAGCCCTTACAACTGTTTCTCTTTCTGACCCACAGAACTTGCAATCTGGCTCTACCTATTTACTGCCTTATGCATCCCTACCCTTATTAGGGTACACGCCAGATGGCATTTATCCCAAAGAGGATGCGTATCCCCTACCACAAGAATGTCTACTCATGGAGTCCCTATACAACTCGTGTTATGCCCCCAAGTTGTCGTACTCACTTTCAGCTGAGTGTCCCTCTCAGACAGCCACCGGCATCTCGTTACCTACCCAAGGAATGATACCTACACGGCCCACTACCTGCATCTACTGGTGTCATACGGCTAGGGTCTAAGCATGTGTATCACTAGGACTGAACAGTACAAAGAATAGGTCTTTTCATTCCTATGCCAATACTTCCACTAGCCAAAGAAGGTTTAGTTCTTCCAAATTACCACTTGTTGCCCTGAGGAAAGTTGTACTCCTCCTATTGCTATGCTCAGGTAATGTTAAACGTAACACTGGTCCTGTATAAGCAATTCCTTCACCATCCGAAGTCATGAAGTATAAAGGTATCAGCTTTATGCATATTAATGTGTGTAGCCTCTTAAAGAAACTCACCTCAATACAGGCTTGGACTATACACATGGAGCTGGATGTACTTGTCATATCTGAATCCTGGCTTCGTCCATCCACGCCAGACAAAGAGGTCAATATCCCCAACTATCTGTTATTCAGAGCCGATAGACTAACTGGAGGTGGTGGTGTAGCCATCTATGTTAAGGACAAGTTTACGGTCGCTACCCTTGACACTACATCAATTGCCAATGCCTGTCCTTAAAAATCCAAGTATCTACATTAATGGCCTCCGTGTCATAGGATGTTACAGACCCCCGTCCTCGGGGTCACAGCTCCTGTCCCACATATCATCTACTATGAGTACTGACACAATGGAAATAATTATACTAGGGGAACTTAACTACGACTGGCTGTCAAGCGCATCTCCTCCACTTAAATCCTTCTGTGACTGTCATGGGCTCACTCTACTTACTAATGAACCTACTTGTATCAATAAGAAAAACCCTACGAAAAGTACACTATTAGATGTACTTCTAGTAAGCAAACCCCATTCCTTCTTCCATGCTGGGATCTTTTCTGCCAATGTTAGTGACCATTGCTTTATTGCTGGCATAAGAGCAGTCCCTAAACCAACAGCCTCAGCAAAGTTCTCTACCAAAAGATCAAAATGGAATTTTGACCCGCTTGCATATATCAATGACCTGAAAGCCTCCCTGCTTTGGCAGACCTTTTATTTAGCCAAATCAGTAGAAACAGCATATGCCATTTTCCACTAAATTGTATCCAGTGCTCTTAACACCACGCACCCTTAGTCAAAACCCGCATAAAGGCTAGAAAGTGCTGTTGGTTTATGCAGACATCAAGGCAGCACTATTAAAGAGACAAGCTCTGGAAGCTAGCACTAAATCCCACAAAGCCAAAGACTGGCATCTTTTCAGAACAGCCAGAAACCACTGTACAAAGCTAATTCAGGAAACCAAGTCCAACTTCTATCACTCTGAACTCGACACTGCCTCCAACTGCCATACTAAGTTTGGGTCCACAATAAAAGAACTTTCTGGTAATACAACAGGAAACACTCTCCCCTCAAAAATTATTTCTGACAATGTAACCATCAACAACAATAAAGAGATACTACAAGTCTTCAACAATCATTTTGCTGCTGCAGGGCTAGCTTTTGATAACTCACCTGCATGCAACGTACGCTCCCGGCTTACCACGCAACCTTCAGAATCTAGTCCCTCAAATGCAGTCTTTTCATTCTCTCCTGCCTCACTAAAAGAGGTCGAAGATCTCCTCCTCTAGTTAGGCACCAGAAAAAGTGCTGGCGCTGACACCTTCGATCCATACTACCTAAAGATTGCCTATCATGTCTTGGCCGTACCTATTACGCATCTATTTAACTTGTCTCTTTCTCAAGGGACCCTCCCCAAACTGTGAAAGACCGCTCACGTTATTCCATTGTTTAAATCCGGAGACCCCTGTGATCTAAACAAGTACAGGCACATCTCCCGTCTCCTGGTACTATCAAAACTTCTGGAAAAAATGGTGAATGCCCAGCTGAAATCTTTCATAGATGATACTAACCTGCTAAACCCAATGCAATCTGGTTTCAGAACTGAACATAGTATAATCACGGCCCTGGCCAAGTTGACAAATGACTGGCAGTGAGAGCTAGAGAACAAAACATTTGTCTGTGCCGTTTTTCTAGACCTAAGTAAGGCTTTCAACACTGTCGACCACAGCCTCCTTCTTTCTTCATTTAAAGCTATTGGTCTAGATTCTACCTCCTTGCGTTGGCTCCACAGCTACCTTTCTGATAGGTGCCAACAGGTCAAGGCTGAAGGTGAACTCTCCCCCTCAAATCTGTTAAAAAGAGGCGTCCTGCAGGGATCCATCTTGGGTCCACTCCTATTTGCCATCTACATCAACAATATAGACTCAGACATCAATGAGGCAAAAATTCATCTGTTCGTAGATGATACAGTGATCTACCTAAGCCGTACAACTCCTGAAACTGCCTGTAGCGACCTGCAAGCTGACTTCAACATACTTCAATACCAGCTCCTTAGTAAAAAATTGCTACTTAACGCCAAAAAGACAAAGGTGATGCTATTTTCACCTATTAACCATGCAACCTACCATGCTCTACCCCCATCACCACCCTCCTAGGAGAAACCCTGGAATTTGTGCCAAAATTCAAATACCTGGGGGTCTGGCTAGACTTCAAACTCTCCTTTGCAGACCACCTGGAGGATTTGTTAAAAAAACTGAGGCAGAGACTAGGTCTCTTCTTCAGGTTAAACTGCCTACTAACTACAGAGCCAAGAGACAGCTAGTTCAGTCTACGTTCCTTTCCTAATTGATTACACTGACTTTATATACAGCCAATGTGCTACTTCATACCTCGATAAACTGGACATACTTTACCACAGAGCCCTGCGCTTCATCACTGGTATCCCCTTCTCCACCCATCACTGCTCTTTATATGAGGCCATAGGGTGGACCTCCCTACACTACAGACGAAATAAAAATGCAGCTCTCTGGACATACAGAGCTATCACTGGCAAACCTCCACAGTACATTGTTGATTGCCTGACTCTCAATATGCCTGGAACCTATCTATGCCGTAAGAAGCTGTTCACTGATTTCTCTGAAAGTGCCCAAAGCCCTAACGTGTTTTGGGAGAGCTGCCATAGGATTCGTTCTACCGTCTCTCTGGAATGTGCTACAGAAATCATTGAAACTGAGGACTCCTGTTAGTATTACTGTGTTTAAATCCTTATACTCAAAATACATTACAGAAGCCTGCAACTGCTTCCAACGATCCTAGCTCTGGAATGTGCTACAGAAATCACTGAAACTGAGGACTCATGTTAGTCTCACTGTGTTTAAGACCTTATACTCAAAATACATTACAGAAGCCTGCAACTGCTTCCACAGATTCTAAGCATACCTTACACCCCTTTCTACATCCTCCCTGCTTTTCCCATCCTCCTTCCTTCTTGTATCAGTGCATAACTTGTCCCTGAGCCACCTACTTATCTACACTCTAATCTCACCCTCCCTCACCCACCTATTCCTTGTATACCCAGCATCTCATTTCTCGCCTCCTAGTATTATCCCAGTTCCAGACCCCCCACTGACTGCCCACTTCTCCCGACACATGTCTCCTCCTTGATACACCTGGATCTTTTTTAACTGACTATGTATGTCTCTTCGCTTGTAGCATCCACTTCAACTAATCTCTTCGCTGGACTATAATGCCTTTACCTTACAGGAATACTAAACCATGTATGTTGTTGTATCTGGTACACATTTTTACTGACTTGTGATCCTATTGTTATGTATACCCTTATCGACTGTCTTTTACCTGAACTCAAATGTATTTTTACTTATCCTGTCTCTTGCAGGCCTACCTGTACTGTTGTACTCTTGCATCTACTGTCTATTTGTCTTTATATAAATGCATTGTTACTTGATTTGTGTAATGCAGGTCCACCTTGTAAATGAGCTTGCTCAATGGTGTTCACCTGGATAAATAAAGAATTTGATTGATTGATTGATTGATTGATTGAAGCCCTACTTCCTGTGTATGTACAAACTTGCTTAAAATAGATTAGGTTGTGGAAGTTGGAAATTATGTGGGTGGTGAATGTTTCCAGGAACAAATTTATGCTTCTGTGGTAGATAAGCATTATTTCGAGGACCCTGTTTTTTTTTTTTTAGCCATTCACTTTTTATTAATTTTTAACAAATTAATACAGAGACTGTGAAAAGAAATAGAAAACTAGGTGTACAGATACATACAGTACAACAAATCCGAGGAAGACACCACCATAAGCAACAGTCTCTGTACCCCCCTCACCCCCAGCCCCCCCCAGCCCCCAGCATCAAGATACTGTGTTGTTCTCCATCTTACATGGGAGGAGCCACCTGCTTGGTATGAATAAGCTACCATTAGTGGGGACCAAATTTTCTCAAAAAGGGGCAACTGATTGTGAAGAATAGCAATCATTCTTTCCACCCTCAGGCATGCTAACAGCTCAGACAACCATTCTGAATAAGAAATAATTATGGAATCCTTCCAGTGTTTAAGAACTAATCTTTTCACAGTAATAGAAATCAGTGACATATGGTACTTCCTTAATCTAACTGGGAAGTCAGACATTACACCAAGTAAACAAACCTCTGGGGCAAACATGTCTTAGACCCCCAATAATGGGCTAGCTTTCTCTTTAATCTCCTTCCACAGAGGTGCAACTTTTGAACAATCCCAAAAAATGTGGAGCAGATCACCTACCCCTGAGCCACATCTGGAACACCTAGGGTCTGAAAGGACCCTCAAATCTGCTAACTTTTGAGGGGAATAATAAATATTATGCAAAATTTTGAATTGGTCAACTTGAGACAGTTCTGCTTGAAAATTATGACAGTTAATCCAAATATGTGACCAATCCAGCCTAGCCTCAGGAAAAACCCTGGTCCAGTACAGTGAAGAAGCCGACCTTTCAATGTAAGCCCATTGAAGCAGTACCTGGTATAATTTCGAGACCGCATGGGAGGTACCTACCAAAGGTCGTACAGTGTCCCAAAATGGAATACGGGGCGGGGGAACCCCATTTGACCTTACTTTCTGCATAAGCAAATGACACAACTGGTAAGCCCTAAAACAATCCTTTACAGATAAATTGAACTTGTTTAGAATTTGAGGAGATGAGATAAGTTTACCATCCTCGTCCAAAAAATCTCACATCCTACAATCCTCTAACCTCGATAGCCAACTCCGATTGATAGTTTGGTGTCCAACTAATAAGTAAGGGTTGCCAGCAATTGGCTGAGAACTGTCATTAACATGTTCATATTTTAAGAAATTACAGAGTTGGTTATGTATCCTTAAGGAGATTCCTATAGGCGAATCTCTTAAGGAAGAGAGCACACTGGGGGTACTATAGTACAGAGCTTCCGGGTTGAGGCCCAGACTCTTAATTAAGCTAATCTCTAGATTAACCACATTGGGACATAGTCCTTTGCTTGGGAGGAGGCCTGCAAAAGGGTCCACCTTCCATATTTATTTATATGAGCCGCCCAGTAATAGAGAGCAAAATGAGGTAATTTCAGCCCCCCTTGTTCTTTAGGCGCCACAAGCTTAACATAGGACATTCTTGCTTTCTTGAAATTCCAAATGAAATCGGCAATTATGTACTCTATTAAACCATACCAAAGGAATCCAGATATTAAGCATAGCCAAGGGGTAGAAAAGCCTGGGAAAAATATTCATTTTGACAATGCTTATTCTACCCCACAATGATAAAGGAGCTGAGCCCACCTTTTCATGTCCAGCTCTAAACTGCGCACTAAGGCATCTAGATTTAAGTGGTATGCTCCAGGCTACTCACCAAGTTTAGGCCTAAATACTTAAGGGACTTGGAACACCAACTCAAACCTAACTTTGTAATATCATTTTTGAGAACTCTGCCATTTAAGGGGAATACCACTGTCTTCTCTTGATTTAATTTATAATTGGACAATACACTAAACTCATGAAGCACTTCCAGCAGTGCTGGGACCGAGGAAGCAGGATTGGTCACATAAATTAATAAGTCATCCGCAAATGCAGTAACCTTTACAACCTGATCTCTGATTTTATCCCATTAACCCTACTAGTTGATACTATCTGCCTAATCAATGGTTCCAAGTACAAATTGAATAACAGAAGCATAAAGAGACACCTTGTCTTGTCCCCACATGTAGATGAAACGGTGATGAAATCACACCATTACATACCACTCTTGCCATTGGGCTTGTGTACAAGGCCTTGATCAATTAACAAATTTGTCTGAAACCTACATTTCCATCACCGAAACAGAAAAGACCAGTGAACCCTATCAAATGCCTTCTCGCGTCCAAGGAGACCAGCGCCATTGGGAGGCCAGCCTCCTCAGACACCGAGAAGACATGAGATAATGTTCTAAAATGATCAGCTGAGGATCTGCCCTTCATAAAGCCCGCTTGCTCTTGGCCTATTAATTTTGGCAGTGATTTGCTAATTCTCTCCACCAGAATTTTAGATAAGATCTTTATATCGTAATTTAGCAAGGAGATGGGCCGGTAACTACCTGGATTCTCTAGGGGCTTGTTTAGTTTGGGTATAAGCACTATAAGTGCCTCAAACAGGCTTTGGTCTGTGTCTGCTCCCGAGAGAATATGTTGATATAACCTAAACAATAAGGGAATCAGCTGGAAAGAAAAAGTTTTATAAAAATTTGGGGAGAACCCATCTGGACCGGGAGTCTTGTCAGTGGACAAGCTCCTAATAGCCGATTCTATTTCACTATAGGTGATGTCAGCTACAAGGAGCCTATGATCTGTCTCCTCTAGCTTAGACAATGGCAACCTATCCAAATAGTGTTGAATCTCAGATTGGGCAGGTGGAGACTGCATCTCCCCATATAAAGTTTCATAGTAATTCCGAAAGACAAGAGTTATGCCCTCCGGGCTAGTCTTTATACATTTATCATGTTCCGACCAAATCCCTTCTATTAGTCGAGATGCTTCTAGCTGCGCTATGCGCCGAGCCAAAAGCCTACCTGGCTTCTCCCCTTGGTCGGCATACTTAGCCCTAGTTTTAATAATAGCCAACTCTGCCTGGTCACCCAACATTTTAAGATACTCATCTCTAACTTTAATTAGCTTAATCGCAGTCTCCTCCAATGGGTTAGAAACCAGAGCCATTTGCAAACCCTTGATTTGGTTTAACAGATCAAACATAATGGCATTTTTCTCTTTCTTAGCTCTGGTGGCCTGACTTATCAGTAGACCTCTCATATATGCCTTGAGTGCAGACCATAAGATGTCTGGACATATGCCCTTCTTGTCGTTAAACAAAATAAACTCCTCAATTTGGGACGTTAGGTTATTAACTATATGGGGAACCCTCAATAGCTGGTTGTTAACCTTCCATCTATTTCCTTTACCAATAACGGAAGGACAGAGATCATGGCTTCTGCTGCTGAGTGATCAGACAGAGGGGCAGCCACTATCTCAGCCCCAATGACGCCTTTCAAGAGGGACCGGGAGAGGAGTATATAATCAATCCTCGAACCTGATTTGTGCACTGGTGAATAAAAGGTGAAATCTTTTGTTTGGGGATGGAGCACCCTCCAAACATCTGCTAGACCCAAGCGAGCCATCAGATCATCAAGAGCCAAAGCAGCTGGGGTTGAATATTCTTGTGTTCTCGATGACCTGTCAAGCGGTGGTCTAAAACCAAATTAAAGTCCCTCCAATGATCATGGGAAGATGGCTAAATGCAGTAACATCCTCATTAAATTAGTCATAAAGTCCTGATTATCAGAATTAGGCCCATATACAACTCCAAGTAAAATTTCCACATTATATAGTTTCCCTTTCACTAAAAGGAATCTCCCTTCTCTATCTGGAATAATTTTTATGGGACAGAAAGGAACCAATCTATGCAATAGGATCAGCACCCCCCTACTCTTTGAATTCCTCTGAGATGAGAATACTGCCCCAAATTGCATTCTTCTCAAACCTCCAACTTCCTCCTGAAGCAAGTGAGTCTCTTGCAAAAAAGCAATTTTAACCTTTGCAGCCTCCAAATATTTCAATATTCTGTATTGCTTTACCTTATGTCTAGCCCCTTTGACATTCCATGTACAAAATTTAACTAGAATATCAGTCCCCATATTTAAGGTAAGACCTAACAAGCCAAGCAGAGCGCTCTCAAAATTCTAGATGCTCTACAGCACCAGTGCCTTGCGCCCCCCTGAAAACCACTCTCCCTAAAAACAAATCCCCACAAGGCCCTTCCCCCACAACCCAAAATCACAAAATACAGAGAGATCTCCCCCATCTGTCTAATCCCTATACCCCCTCCTCCACTCCCAACCCTCCACTTCACTCTATGGCCCATGATGTCAAGATACCTAGCCCTTCTCGCCCCACTCCTTCCTCTACGCCCCAGTAAACCAGACTTAATAATGAACTCCTTACATTAACCGAATTCTGAACCTAAGGATCAGCTTTGACAGCCAGAGGTTAGACAAATGTAAGACACCCCTATAATGGAGAAAGTGTCCCTTCCGTTCTCAGTCCAATCCCGAAGTGAAAAAAATAATGAACAGGAAATAGTTAAGGCCTATAGGCCCAGGCAGCTGTTCGACATATATAAATCCTCCTTGATGGAAAAATTCCCCATTTGCGATTTCTACCAAGATAAAATGATTCCAACCCGCCTAATAAACTTCTATCTAACTGTACCACTTGGTACCCAAGCCCAGACTTACTCAACGTAGCAAAAGAAAAAAAAAAGGTCATAGAAATACTGAAGGTTATGATATCCCCACTACAATAATATGCATAAAATTGGAACTATATATCAAATAAGGTCCATGGTGATCAGGTGCCCTAAAAACGTAGACACCACTGTGCCCCAGTCCAGAGTCCAGAACAAATGAATTTAAACTCGGGCATTCCAATAGGTCACACACCCGATCCCCACAGCAATCTGCAAGGCTGCTTAAACAAAATGCAGTGTGAGGCACCCAATTTAAAATCAATACTCGAGTCCAGGCGTAAATAGCCTGCCAAATCATATTAACCCATATTGATAAATCATGTAAATTAAACCCACTCGTAGAAAATAGTTCAATATTAGTTGGAGACCCTGAGAAACAAGAAACAAATGCCCAAACTGATTGCCAGGGCCACTAGCATATAAAATTAAATAGTCCAAAGAAAGGGAAGATCCAGGCATGGGTGCCTCCATCGGCGATTGGTTTATAAGGTGAATCACAGCAATGGATATCCATGATGTCCAGGGTTATTGCAAGAGATGGTCTCGACCACCTCATGGGTCCTTAAACAGATCAGGAAAAGCCTCTTTCAGGGCTGCTGAAGCCAGATCCACTGATTCAAAGATTTCCAATCGTTGTTTATGGAAACCTGGAGCCTTGGGTATCCCATTCTGAATTTGATCTCAGCGGCTATCAGCCGTTTAACAAAGTGGATGGAAAGTGGCACGCTTTTGCCTAACAGACAGTGGAAGATCTTGGACCACTCTGATCCGCCCTCCCAATATATTTCTTTGTCTTCTTTAGCTTTATCAATCAGAAGTTGTCTTTCCTGATAATTCAGGAATTTAATGATAAAGGGCCTGGGAGGCGATCTGGGGATGGCAATGGTCTCAATGCCCTGTGAGCTCGTTCCACGATATATTTAGGCCCAAATGGCGAGGGTCCTGCTATTTTTTCTGTAATCTTTTGTGCAAACAGAAGTGGCTCATTGGCTTCAGCTTTCTCAGGCAAGCCAATAAACACAACATTATTTCACCGACTCCGGCCTTCTAAATCTTCCACTTTAGCTTCTAGCTTCTGCAACTTCTGAGAAAACCTGGACACCAATGCTTCCATTGCCTCTTTACTCCTTTCAAGAGATTTTACTCTCTTCATTATCAGGCGTTCTCATGACAAATCCTCCATAGCACTATTGATATTTTAATCTCTCCAGCCACTTCCAGTATCATTGCTTTCAAAGGCCCAATCTCCTCGAGAAGCGTGACAGAGTAAGAGGATCCTCAGCAATACTGCCCTCTGCAAGCCCGTGACTAGCGCTGAGACCGAGGCCCTCGATTTTTAAGCTGCCTTCTCAGGGGTCGTGGGCGTGTGTGCTTGGGAGGCTGCTTTTTCATAACTGCCTCCATGCGACACTTAAGCACAGTCTCCTTGACCACTGCAGCACAAACAGGACTCAGGTTCCGTGAAAAATGGAGATTTTAAACCAAATAGACGGCGAGGTACGGAGTCTCGCCGGAGACCCAGCTACCGCGCCCCGCATCACGCGGACTCTCGAGGACCCTGTTTTAAGGTTGGCCCTCTATTGATGTGGCATCATTGTTAGGTTGCATGTTAGAAGCTAGAATACCATAGAAAATATAGGATACCATGTGGCTATGTGGGCATGAGAAGCCAAATGTTTGTGGCAACCAAAAACACAAGCAGTTACAGGACTGGATGTGTGATTTTGTGGGTTGTCATGAGCAGATTGAAACTATGCAGCATCTTTTTTTTGAATGCACCTTTATGCAGGAGTTTTGGTCATAACTGGATGCCTTTTGGAATATCAGTAGGTTTGCAAAGATGATGTATGACGCTTTCATTGATGGTCAACTTTCAATGCTGTGGACTGGTTGGCATAAGAGTACTGTTTATGTTATTTTTGCTTGTTTAAAGTGGGCTATCTGGCATGTTAGATGTAAGAGAGTCCTAAAGCAGGATGCAGTCACTATTAATGACATTCTTTTTAATGTACAGGCAGAACTTGATGCCATATATCAGGTGGAAGTGAACCGTTGGGGGACCTTGTTATGTGCCAAGCTATGGAGAGGGATTGACTGGGTGGCATGATATCTGGTTACATATTAATTTTTTTTGTTTTGTCTAATGGTTTCAGGTTATTGCTTATTTTGCTGATGTTTAAAGTCTTTTTCTTTTGGATTCTGATGTTTCATTGTATTTCTAGTGTTCACTTTCCTTATGTTTTGATTTGAATGTTAATAAAAATTTCCCCTACTCTGCCAGTAGGGGGAACTCTTGGCTATCTATCCAAGATGGTTACTTTGGTGGATCCAGGAGGAGAGGTGGAAGCTATAGTGACAGAGGAGCAGGCCCCATCCTCTGTCCCTGCCTTGCAAGAGGCTGAAAACAAAGTGGAAGAAGAAATAGAGATTGTAGAATTACCTGAAGAATATTTTGACACAGACATGGAAAGCTCACAAGAAAACGTTGCATCTCAACAGAATGTGAAGCTACTGTCAGGCTCTAATAAAAATGTTGAATGTGGTTCTCTCATCCAGAAAGAGAACATGTTAAGAAATTGGCTGAAAAGATTGCACTATAGAAAATAGAGGGAGGCATTGCAGGCTGAGATTGAAGCCTTGCAAACCACACCCCTGTCAGGCATAAGCAGTCATCAGCTGGAGAATGACAGGCAAAATCAAAGCTCAGCGGAAAGTTCAGCTCACTCAAAATTGAGCTGTCAAGCAGCAAACCTGGCTGGCAGTAAAGATAAAATGTTGTGTGCCGAGAGTCACAGAAGAATGGAAAAGGGGAGCTCAGAATGGCATAAATGGGCAAAGTAAGGCTCAGCCTACAGCGTCCCCTAAAGCAATACAAACTGCTTCTGAACCCATGGAGTAAATGAGAAAGAACTTGGCAAGCTGCTAAAGGCAGCAATTCACATACTAATGAAATAAAAGATGCAGCAACCTTTAAAGAGTCTGTTTCTATATCGACTGAGAGAACAACCACTGCAAGTGCTCAGGGAAGCAATGGAGGTGCAGGCCATCCCTTGGACACTTCGGGAAATTGGTCTTCAATCAGGGCATTACAAGAAGCAGGGTGGGTGTAGGAAATGGATGGACAATGTGTACCTGTCCCACAAGATAATGATGTTCAAAGGTACAACAAGGATATGGGCACTGTAAGATACAGCCCTAACAGCACTGGCAAATCTGATAAAACTACCCACACAAGTTGTCAAAATTCTTTGCTTAAAGAGGACAATACTACAGCACCAGTTATGTGCCCTGATGAAAGTTTACAACAAGCTCCAATAGGCCTAGTGATCCACAGGTACCTGTGAGGCCCCAGACAGATAGGGTAGACAGCAGTAGACTGGGGCCCTCAGAGAGTATTTTGCAAAATCCTACACATAGTTGTGATGCTCTGCCCCTTGCTTATGATTACGTATGATATTTGTAATATAAAAATATAGTATGTGATTGTCTTACATAAGTCAGCCTGTGCTTCCATGGGTGATCTCACCCCACAAACACACACAGGTTGCAGTGAAGCTGCAGGATATGTAAACTGCCAAGAGGATGTGTGAAATTGACCAGTAAAGGGAAAACCTAGAGTTTCCTGTTCTGTTCTTAATTAAGGCTCTGGCCATCTGCCAGAGGATAAGCCTCAGTAAACTTTTATGATTGCTGTAGGAAGACATATCTGCTAACAACATTGTTTTAAAGGTTGTAAACCCTTTGCTCTGCCTTGGGAATAGGACCCACAATAAGATGAAAGAGAAAATGTTTAATTTAGGAGTCATATTCAGGAAGTGTTTTTTCTTCTGAAGTCACATTATTTAACATACCTCCTGGTAGGAAATCATATTTGTAACTTTTTAATTCTAAAAAGGAGGAGATAGATGACTCACAAAGGGGGTGTGGAGACACAACTAACTGATACTTGTATCTGAAAAGTATGAGATATCTTTTTGGGACTCTTAAGAGAGAAACAGTTCTCTGATCTAACTTTAAACAGACTTCCAGAGGTAATACCGTAGATAGCAAAAATCGAAATGTATTGTGGTAGGAGTTTTGTTTCTATAATTTTCACTTGTTTCTTTTATAGACTATAAGCTCTTGATATTTTTTCTGTATTTAATATTACTCATTTTACAATTTTTAGTAAACCACCTTTTAAGATACTGCCTGTATCCTCCCAGTTTTCTTTTTGCACGTGGAGTACCTGTATTTTTAATTCTGACAATGGTTTAAAGGGCTTGATGGTGTTACTAAGCTTGAAAAAGGTAAGAATGTACCTAAGGTCTCTTACAGAGTTTTAAGGGTTCATTTTGGTTACCTGGTTAGGTGCCCTTAGGCAGAAGATATATTGCATCCCACTGAAGAGAAAATTATCTGAGCCTATAATTGGCTATGCTAGCATAAGGTTCACAGTTTGAATCCCTCCAGAACTTGAGGCTAACAGGTGATTCGGACCCAAGAGCAGACAGAAGGGTTACCCTGTCTGTTACCTGTTCACACTATTGCGCTCTGAGGTTGGCACTGTGGGAGCAGAGGGCGTGACCTGTGGAGTGTGTTTGTAACAGATTTGGTTGGCAGCAGTGTGATAAAACATTGGTAACACAAGCTTCAACAGTTCAGTGTGTCAGCTTAATACTGTAAAGCTCACTTGCAAAATATGGCAGTGATTTTTTTAAAAAAGTAAACAGAACCATAAAATTTTGCTTACAGTCAAAGTTCCTACCTGTTTTATTTTTTTTCTAAAGTGCAAGTTAGAGTAGCCATAGTTAGGGAAGAAGATGGTTTCCAACTACAGCAGGTACACTGCAGACTACTTGAGGTAGCTGCGCCAGGACAGAGGAATCCAGTATGAGGGGAAAGTCAACAAGTAGAACCTCATAGATGCACTGATGGCAGCAGATGCCCAGAGCACTGAGTCACAGTCCATGACTGAAAAGGACTGAACCTTGGGTGTGGAGGGGCCAGTGTCCATTGCAGTGTCCGGATCCAGTGAGGAGGACAGCAGGGCCAGTGCAAGCCAAGGGCCACAGCAGCTGGGGGAAGTCACCAGCATTCTGGAGCCAGAAGCCATCAGGCTGCAGATGGAGTTGCAGAGGATGGAGCTGGAGTTCCAGAGAGAAGAGAGGCAAGAGCAGCGAGCCGCAGAGGAGAAGAGGGAGCGTGAACAGCAAGAGGCTGACTGTGAACAGCGAGAGGCTGACTGTGAAGAGCATGAGCATCAGAGACAACATGAACTGGAGAAACTACAATTCCAACCACCAGAACCAGAGCAGGTAAGTGGCTTGGGTTTAACTGGAACTACTGGACTAGGTTACAAATTAAACTCCAAATTGATAGCTGAATTTAAAAAGTGTGAGGATATGGATGCCTTTTTAAATTCCTTTGAAAAAGTTTGTATTCAGGTTAGTATTCCTAGAGAATCCTGGAGCTTCCTGCTATCCCCGCTGCTTACCGGGACAGCTCGGAATGCATTGGGTCAAATGGACAATGAGTACAGTAATGATTACAGCAAACTTAAAGCTGCACTTTTAAAAAAGTTTGATTTAACTGCAGAAGCATACAGAGCTAAATTCTGTAAGCTCAGGAGAAGCCCTGACATGAGCTACAAGAAGCTAGTCATGAAACAACGTCAGTTTTTAAAACATTGGTGGAAAGGAATTAAAGTAAACTCTGTAGATAAAATTGAAAATGCAATATTGTTAGAGGAGTTTAAGGGGGCATGCTCAGCAGAGCTGAAAACCTGGCTGGAGTACTGAGACCCAAAAACAGTGCAAGAAGCTGCTGAACTCTTGGGCCACTATGCCAAGAGCAGACCTGCTCTGAGAGCAAATGGGGCATGGCTGGCAGTGCATAAAAGTAAAAGTGCACCTTCAGGGCAGCTAAAACCCTCATTGCCTCCACTGAAACTAGGTAGCCCCAGCTTTCAAAGAAAATATTTTTCTGAGAAAAGAAACAAATGTTGGGTTTGTAAAGAAACTGGGCATATTACCAGACAGTGTTCCAAGAGGACGAGCAATATGCAAAGTGGTGCTAGGAAAGAAGTGGGTTGTTTGTGTGTCCCTGAAAGCATGCCTGTAAACAGGAGGCAACACATGCACCCAGTCACAGTGAATGGTGTACAGACACAAGGGTAAAGAGACACAGGGGTGTCCCTGACATTGGTAAAAGGGGATCTGGTAGAGCCAGGTCAGCTTATACCCAATAAATTTGTAACTGTACAAGGGTTCACTGGGGAGGAGAAAACATTGCCACTCGCTTTGTTCTCCTAGACTGGGGTGAAACCGGGGAATTGTGCAACAGGTGGTTGTAGCCAAAACTTTAGCAGTTGACATCATCCTGGGCAACAATCTCAAACAGAGGATGGTGTGTGCAGTTACCTGTAGCCAAGCGGCAAGGGAAAATTGTAGTTCCATGGACCCTATTCAAGCCACTGTGGAAACCACTGGGAGGCTGGTTCCCCAGCCTGCGTCTCCAGATATGGAGACTATGGAAAGGGGTGTAAAAATTTCTCCAGTAGCAGTTAACCCAACAGCTATGGAGGGTTACTCTGAAGAAAGAGGGGTGACCCACTTTCAGAGTGATAGGAATGACAGTGATCCTGAGTGCCCTGATGCTAGAGCTAGGAACCCTAATTTAGAGACTGAAGGGGACTTGTCCCATGCCTTGGGAATGTGTAAGGAGATTGCAGTTGCTCAGAAAAGTGACCCTAGTCTAGAAGCTGAGGCTTGGGCTGACTCTGACAGAGCACATGGAGGTGACGGAAAACATAAGATTTATTAGGAAAATGGACTGATGTATACACAGGATGTAAAGACAGAGGGAGGGTGATAGGCAGGCAGCATGTTGTTCCTAGAGTACTGTGAGCAGTTGCTCAAGTTTGCACATGTATTCCCTTGTCTGGTCATCTGGTAATCATGCACACTATGCAGAATTTCTATTGGCCCAACTTCACCCAGCAGGTAAAGAGGTGTGCAGGTCTTGTCACCGGTGACAAGAAATAGAGAAGGCAGGTAAGAAAACCCTAGCCACCCTAATTCCATTGCCCATAGTGGAGGAGCCATTCCAGAGGGTAGGAATGGATATTATGGGGCCTTTAAATACCCCCAGCTCCTCTGGGAAGAGGTTCATCCTGACTGTGGTGGATTATGCCACCCAGTATCCAGAGGCAGTCACCCTATCCTCACTGAGGACAGACAAGGTGGCAGATGCCTTACTTGGGATTTTCTCCCATGTTGAGTTTCCGCAGGAGGTTATTACTGATCGAGGGGGTTCCTTCATGTCGGACCTGATAAAGTGTTTGTGGGAGAAGTGTGGGGTGATGCAGAGACACATGACACCTTATCACCCACAAGCCAGTGGGCCTGTGGAAAGATTTAAGGGTACCCTAGGCAATGCTCCAAGCGTTTGCTGAACAGCATGGGAGGGACTGGAGAAATGCCTTCCCACCTGTTGTTTACATACAGAGAGGTGCCCCAAGAGTTGACAGGGTTTCCTCCTCCCTGAGCTCTCATAGGATGCGGGTACATGGGCCCCTAGACTTGATCCAGAAGGACTGGGAAGGCAAGCACACCACTCAGGGAACTCCTATGGTGGATTATGTCCTTAGGTTTAGGGAAAGGCTGAAGGAGGTTATGGGGACAGCTCAGAGCAACCTGGCAGCTGCCCAACAGAAACAAAAAGTGTGGTATGACCGCAGAGCCAGAGCTCGCTCGTACACGGTGGGTCAGGTGGTCATAGTCCTCATTCCAGTCTGGAAAGACATACTGCAGGCTGAGTGGGCAGGACCATACAAATTAGTTAGAAAGGTAAATGATGTGAACTATATCATAGAGTTACCTGACAGAAGACATTCAGAAAGGATGTACCATGTCAACATAATGAAGCCATATGCTAATAAGGCTGACATGGTGTTTGCAGTGTGCAGTCTTGGGGAGGGGATGGATGAAGGAGACCCCCTTCTGGACTTGCTGGAAGAAAGCAAGTGGGAGTCCTCTGTAGAGGCAGTAAAATTGTCACCCCAGCTGGCTCTGGACCAGATCCAGGAAGTAAGGGAGGTTTTAGCAGACTTTGCCCCACTGTTTAGCACCAAGTCTGGACTAACCCCCTTAGTGATGCATGTTGTGGAGACAGGGGCACAGAGACCCATACGACGGACAGCATATCGGGTGTCAGAAGCTGTCCAAATGGACATTAGGAGGGAGGTGGAGGAAAAGCTGGATTTAGGGTATCTAGAGATCCCACAGCCCCTGGGCCTCACCCGTAGTCCTTGTTCCCAAGCCTGATTGCTCTACCCATTTCTGTATGGACTATCATGGACTGAATGCAGTCATGAAGTCAGATGCCCACCCGATGCCATGGATGGACAAACTCCTGGACAAGTTGGAAGAGGTGACCTACCTTACAACTATTGACCTGACAAAGAGGTATTGGCAGGTAGAGTTAACTGACAGAGCTAGGGAGAGGTTGGCCTTCATCACTTCGATAAGGTTATTTAAATTTCAAATAATGCTTTTCAGAATGAAGAACACCCCGGCCACTTTCCAAAGGTTGGTGAACCAGGTGTTAAATGGTGCTGAGGAGTATGCCATGGTGTACCTGGATGACATTGCCATCTTTATTGCCAGCTGGGAGGAACACCTGTCCCACCTTAGGGAAGTGATGGGCAGGATACAGAGGCCCGGGATCACTGTTAAAGCTGAGAAGTGCCAGGTAGCCATGGCTGAAGTGGCATACCTCAGGCATGTTGTAGGCTGGGGACAGCTCCGTCCTAACCAAGTAAAAACAGAGGTGAGCAAGGCCTGGCCCAGACTAGAGATGCAGATGCAGTTCAGGAGTTTTCTAGAGACAGCAGGGTACTATAAGAAATTTGTACCTAATTACAGTGCCCTGGCTGCTCTCCTATCTGACCTGGTAAAGAAAAGGATGCCTAAGAAAATTACCTGGGAACCAACCTGTGAAAAAGCCTTTACCAGACTAAAGGAGGCACTGTGCAGAGCTCCTGTATTGACAAGTCCTGACTATAGCAGACCATTTATAGTCCAGACTGACACCTCTGATGTGAGTATTGGGGCAGTGCTAAGTCGGACATCCAACCAAGGGAAAGATCACCCTGTAGTGTACCTGAGTAAAAAGTTACTTCCCAGGGAGCAGACATACTCTACTGTGCAAAAAGAGTGTCTTGCCATGGTGTGGGCCCTAAAGAAGTTAGAACCATACTTATATAGGCAGCATTTTGAGGTACAGTCTAACTACAACCCCCTGGTTTGGCTGACACAAACTGGAAAAACTAATGGTAGACTGTTAAGATGGAGTCTTGCCTTGCAAGGGCATGACATGATGATCTTACATTGGGCTGGAGCAACCTATCAGAATGCAGATGGCTTGTTGCGTCTATATGAGGAATGAGCTGACTTAGTGAGCTCATCCCATGCAGGGGATAGAGCCCCAAATTCAGTCTAGGTGGGGAGGATTGTGACACTCTGCCCCTTGCTTATGATTACGTATGATATTTTGCAATATAAAAATATAGTATGCGATTGTCTCACATAAGTCAGCTTGTGCTTCCATGGGTGTCCCCCCCCACACAGGTTGCAGTGAAGTTACTGGATATGTAAACTGACCAGAGGATGTGTGAAATTGACCAGTAAAGGGAAAACCTAGAGTTTCCTGTTCTGTTCTTAATTAAGGCTCTGGCCATCTGCCAGAGGATAAGCCTCGTAAACGTTTATGATTGCTGTAGGAAGACATATCTGGTAACAACATTGTGTTAAAGGTTGTAAACCCTTTGATCTGCTTTGGGAACAGGACCCACAATAAGATGAAAGAGAAAATGTTTAATTAAGGGGTCATATTTAGGAAGTGTTTTTTTTCTTCTGATGTCACATTATTTAACATACCTCCTGGTAGGAAATCATGTTTGTAATTTTTTAATTCTAAAAAGGAGGAGATAGATAACTCACAAAGGGGTGTGGAGATGCAGTTAACTGATATTTGTATCTGAAAAGCATGAGATATATTTTTAGGATTCTTAAAAGAGAAACAGTTCTCTGATCTAACTTTAAACGCACTTCCTGAGGTAATACCTTATATAACAAAGATCTAAATGTATTGTGCTGGGAGTTTTGTTTCTATAAGTTTCTCTTGTTTTTTTTATAGATTGTAAGCTCTTGATATTTTACTGTATTTAATATTACTTATTTTACAATTTTTAGTAAACCACCTTTTTTTTAGATACTGCCTGTGTCTTCCCATTTTTTTTTTGCATGTGGAGTGCCTGTATTTTTAAGTCTGACAATGGTTTAAAGGGCTTGATGGTGTTACTAAGCTCAGAAAAGGTAAGAATATACTGTACCTAAGGTCTCTTATAGAGTTTTAAGGGTTCATTTTGGATACCTGGTTAGTTGCCCTTAGGCAGAAGATATATAGCATCCCCCGAAGAAAATATTATCTGAGCCTGTAATTGGGTATGCTAGCATAAGGTTCACAGTTTGTGTCCCTCCAGAACTTGAGGCTAACAGGTGATTCAGACCCAAAACAGATAGGAGGGTTACCCTGTCTGTTACCTGTTCACACTACTGCGCTCTGAGGTTGGCACTGTGGGAGCAGAGGGCATGACCTGTGGAGTGTGTTTGTGACAGATAACTGGTTAAACTCTATGTTTAACCTAGCAGACCTTTTTTAAAACAAAGGGGAACAGCTCCCAGCAGGAATTCAGTAAGGTTAATTTACAAGGGGGAGCTGGAAACACCACCTGACAGGTTATATGTAGCTAAACAGTTGTTAAAAGGCTCAATGAAGTATTTTTCTTCTGAAATTTTCACCCTTATACATTTAGGAAACTTGAATCATGATGCAAGTTTTAAAACTATTTCAGGGTTAGAATGACTTTGGGCCCAGTACCAGACTGTGAAAAATAACCCGGTTTGCATCCCCTACATTGCTATTCCCCGACCAAGCCAGCTGTGAAGCATATAACAGTAATGTGTCAGAGCAAAGGGGTAAATGTGGAGGACATCCTCTTCTGGCAGTGCCAGAGGTGTGAGGTATTAGATCAGCCCACCCTCATCTTGGCACAGTGCCAAGATGGTGATCCCAGTGAGAACGGATGGGTGGAGGAGATGGAGGTAGGGGAACAGGTCTCCTTCCCTACCTCGATAGCTGTAGAGACCACTGCCTTTGGTACAGTATGTCTGGAGCAAGAGATATTGTAGAAAACATTACCTACATCTGAAACATCCCATGGATTAGCATCACTATTGGAAACAGCAATGGAAACAGCAACAGAAATGACTGAATCCACCACCATTGGAGGTACGGAATGGGAACTACAAAACTTTCAAGGTCCTGCCGGTACTGACGTGCCCTTAAATATTTCAGCAGAGACTGCTAAAATGCAACAGATTATTGAGGTAAAAGAAAGGAAATTCCTTTTTAAGAAAATGTCCTTAAGAAAGCACCTACGGCAGTTACAGCATGACAGCCAGAGAAAGCTTGTCAGTAAAACATAGCTGACTGACGCTGACGTAAGTGCATCAAAGACTAAGCCGGCAGACTGGGCGGAGGCCAATGAAGCCATGGAACCACCCCCAGATAACTCCACAAAAAATGGTTCTTGGAAAGTTCCAACTGCTAAAGTTTGTTCTACAACAATAACATAGGGTGAAATGTCAATTATGGACCCTGAGCGGCCTGGCCTATGACAACTCGAACAACTCAACTCTCCAAAACAACAATCACAATCTGTGGAATGGTCTGTAGAAAAAGCCTTGCAAGCCGCAGGCTGAGAACGACATCCCTCAACTGGAGAATGGAAATTAGGCTCCTCTCTTATCTGAATGCCAACAGCTGAAAATTATCGACACACTGACAAAGGTATTGTACCAGTCAAAAATAACACAGTAAATGAGGAATTAGAGTTTCCTGCAGAATTAGCTTTAACTCAAAACCCTGTATTGAACCTCCCTAAACAACAGCAGACAAATCCAGCATTAAATAAAGACAAACCTACTGCCATGGACTTTGACAATCAGCAACCCAGTCCTTCTCGCCCTCAGGACAGTGCTCCATTGAATATACCAAATAGAAATAACACAGGGCCTTATGCCTCTTTGTTTAAAATGTCCATACTTCCTGCTAAAAGACACAATGCGGTACATCTATCGTATGTGGGAGGCATGCCAGAAAAACCAGACAGAGTGTTTGTTGCCTACACACTATTAAAAGACTCCATGAAGTTTTTTGCCAGTGAGATATATGTTTTAATACATGTCTCAAGAGAGACAACATTTGATGTACTCTAAGTTTCAAATCTACAAATGGCCTAGAATGATTTTGGGTTAAATACGACACCTTAAAGAAAACAACTCTCTGGACACCATTTCTTGTGGTTCCCCTTACTAAGCCCACTCACAAGAATATTACATTACTATTTAGAAGTGAAGGCATGAGTGTTAATGATTTAACATACTGGCTTAAACAATATTGCACAGTGTTGGAGGAACCTGAGGCTATAATTGACTTGGAAAACATACGGACTTGGGTCTGGAGAGTGAAGGTAATATTGAAAAGTACAAATACAGGGCTGGTGCACCTCAGTATTATTCTGCCTGGGCCAGCCAAAAGCCTGCTACAGGTGCAGATCAGTAGCACACCTTAGTAGTGCCTGTGATAAAATGAAGTGTGCAGTCTGTGGGGAATTAGGCCATCCAGAAGCTGATTGTTTAAATTAATGTAAATGTAAATATAACCTATGCGATGAATCTGGCCGTACTTTCCAGAATTGCAACTGGGCTGCCCACCACCAGCCAGAACATGTAGATGGGGCAGAGCAGAGGTTTTACATCACCTTGGCTCAAAAGAACAAACTAAGTACAATGCCAGACTTAATCCTGATCCTTCACTCCCTGAAAACCCGCAACAGGAGGTACCTCCAGTAACAGTCCCACTCCTTCAGCCACCCCCTCTAGAACCTTCTGAAGAATTTTCTTCAGGAACTATAACAATAGATCAGAGAAATGACACACCTTGAATGGACAGAACCTGTCTTGTACAAACTACAGTGCCAGGGGTTGACATCATGCCCCTCCACCCCTCAAATCCTGAGACAGAGAGAGACAGGAGGATCACTAGACAATGTTCAAAGATGGGAACCCCAGTGTCAAAATTAACTAAAACAGATAGCAATTTCTTCTCTAATAAATGTGCTATCCTGCAAGATCAATCAGAAAATGCAGATGAGGATTCATACACCTCCTTGGTAGTGCCCTCCATCCCACAGGCAATTACAGATACTGAAGTTTCAGGGGTTTCTTTGAAAAGTAAAGCAAAAACCAAACTGAAAAATAAAAATAAAACCTACAGGAAAGGCAAGAAAAAATAGGTTTCATAGGTAAATACAGAGCTATGTAGACAATAGTCCTTTTGCTCGCCAGTTCATGAGTACCCCAAAATCCTATGGCTGATAAGGAAACTATCCAATTTACTCTTAAAAGTATTCATATTATCACTACCTACAACCTCTAATGGTAGTTTGTTTCAAATATTAGTTACTCTTATGGTGAGCCAGGAGATGATAAACATTTTATTGCATCAGAACGTATGATGATTTTTCCTTCTACACTGAGAATGTTAACAGTGTGAAATGGCTTAATAAAAGACACTCAGTATTTTCCTTTATGAAATATTTGCATCTAGGCATTATTTTTTTTACAGGATGTAAGGTTCCATACACTTCAAGAAATTCACCAGGCTCAAACTGACTGGCTCATGGGCCCCTCCTTCTGGTCCTTTGGGGCTGAAACATTTTCGTGGGTTGGCATCCTTATTTAGAATGCCAGAAATTCAATTAATTAAATTATATGATTTGGTCCCTGGAAGGATATTAATATTAGATGTAAAAATACAAAATGTACCTTATAGGTTAATCAATCTACTGTATATGCTCCTCAAATAAAAACAGCCTGAATAGAAATACTACAGTTAATCTAACCTTATTTACACACATTACATCTTATTATCTTTGGGGGGGACTTTAATTGTGTCTTACCACACAAGATAGAAGTAAAGAATCTTAAACAAAAAATATACTGTGATTTAAATGTTTTGTCCCAAATACTATGTAAAGCCAGACTAAGGGATGCATATTTGGATATTACTAGACTACATACCACCCACTTTCCATAAAGGGCAATTAGTTTCACAAATTGATTATTTTTTTATATCTTAGCATGTACCGATAAAAACAGTAAATGTACAACCTGCAGAATTTTCAGACAATAATCTGTTACATGTTACTGTGGGACCCGTTTCCTCCCTTAGCAAAGGCCACAGTATATGGAAATTTAATGTATCCTTATAAAATGATATATTATTTACTACCTCACTATCTCAGTTTTTTATGGCTAGGAAATCAGTATTTATCTGCTTTGGAAATCCTTTATTATGGTGGGAAGATACAAAGTATGAATTACAAAAATGTTTACAACAATATAGTAGAGCCAAATGCTTAATCTCATTTCTAAATTATCTATAAAAAAAGACAGCATCTTCAAAAATTACTTTCAATAGCCTACAATACAAATCAAGATCTGTCCCAACGAATTCAGCTTTTTATTTATTTATTTATTGTAATATTCAGAAAGACCTTTGAGTCAGGGACTCATTTACAAAGGTTCCACGTCATAAAGCAAGACTTAATGAAATTTCATGATCAGAAATCTAAAATGTTATATCAACAGCAAAAATTCGGAACTCAGGGCCCAGTGGCTTCAGTATGTCCTTTTGAAGACTGCTACCAGAAAATTAAAAAAAAGAGATGAACTGTGAGCCAGCCCAGTGGGGCTGAGGGTTAAGGTGCTGGACACCACACCTCACGCCACACCAGCGACCCAAGTTCGGGAATGAGCTCAGGCTCCAGGGGTCGGCAGGGGAGGGAGAGGATCAAGCATCCAATGAACAGCTCTCCTTTCCCTGGGGAGGGATCTGGGGAGCACCGGAGCAGTAGAGACACCCGGTGGTGACTGGAGGTAAAGATTGCAGGGAGCCAAAGAAGGGGAGGAACGAGGTGGACGTCGATGGCCTTCCATCCAGATGTCACCGCACGACCAAGTTCCTGGGGCAACACAAAAAAGAAAAACCCCTCCGTGCTTGATAGGCTATGGCACCCCACAGTACCTGATGCCACTGTCTCCGGACCCTCTGCCACTCTGTCAACCTGACCAGTGCTCTAGATTCTGGACAGAGTGCCAGTAAGAGGAGGCAGCCCTACCTCAGGGGGCTCAGAGCTGAAGGGATTGTTGGTTCAGGATTGGCAGAGGATAGCTACCCTCTGAGGAGCAGGACCATGGTGGACGGTAGAGCAATCTGGTGAGTTGGGGTTGCCTGAGAGAGTTCAGGTATTGGTGAGAAAAACAGTCCACAAAAAAAAAGATTATCTGCATACCCAAGACATCTTATATAATAATAAAGAAGATATTCTACATATGGTCTCAGATTACACCAGACAAATGTATGCCCCCCTGTCTACCATACCACCTCACTCCACCCATATTCTCTCAGGGCTTTTTTTTTTACCTAGTGTTCCTACAGAAATTCTAACGATTTGTTACAGCTGAAGCTTCAATGTGACACTGCTACCACACAACGCCCTGGAGTGTGGAAATTAAATTTAAAAGTATTAACAGGACTTGAATTCTCTCACAGCCTATGATCCTTTATACAAGCTAGAAAATTGGTGTTAGTCTTATATGAAGACTATATTACTTGGTGGCAGGATACCAAGTATGACTTAATATATCTCTTAAAAGCAATTGCAAGAACATGTCATAACTTAGAATACCTTTAATATCTTCAGAACAGGAGGCAGTTGCAGAAACTTCAAGCTCTTATGCACCAGACAGGACATTCCTATACTGTCCAGATAAGACATAGTAAAGCTAACATGCTATTGTTTCATTAAAAACAAGCTCATAATCAACAAAGGTTTGGTACAACAGGTAACTCTGGGAATCTATGCCCATATGCTACTTGTAGAGATAGAATAACTAAAAAGATTAATTACAACTTATGGGACCCTGAAGGAGTGCTGATCTCTGACAATAAAGGTATAACTGACTACCCTCTTTAACAAATCATGGGAGGATGGGGTGGTACCCGAGGACTGGAGAAGGGCAGATGTGATTCCCCTTCACAAAAGTGGGAGCAAGGCAGAAGCAGAAAACTACAGACCTGTTAGTTTAACCTCAGTGGTAGGGAAAATGATGGAATCACTTCTGAAGGAAAGAATTGTTGAGTATCTAGAGGCCAGAGGGGCTCAGGACCCAATGCAGCATGGATTCTCAGCAGGAAGGTCATGCCAGACAAATCTGATAGATTTCTTTGATTGGTGACCAAAGTAGTAGATCAGGGAGGGGCTGTGGACATGGCCTGCCTAGACTTTAGCAGGCATTTGACACAGTCCCACACAAAGATTAATATACAAGTTAGCCAGCCTGGGAGTGGGTCCCAAGATGACAGCCTGGGTAAAGAATTGGCTGGAGAATAGGACACAGAGAGTAATAGTAAATGGAGTCCACTCTGAAGAAAGGGGGGTTACTAGTGGGGTACCACAGGGTTCAGTATTAGGACCGGTCCTCTTCAATGTCTTTATAAGCGATATTACAGAGGGACTGGAAGGAAAAGTATGTCTCTTTGCAGATGACACAAAGATCTGCAACAGAGTTGATGCACAAGGTGGGTGGAAAGGATGAGAGGGACTTGGCAGGTTAGAGGAATGGTCAAATGTATGGCAGCTTATATTCAATGCTAAGAAGTGCAAGGTAATGCACCTGGGAAACAAAAACCCAGGGAAGAGTACACATTGGGGGTGAGATACTAACAACAACAAAAATGAAGGGACCTGGGGTAGTCATATCAGATGACCTAAAGGTGGGCAAACAATGTGAGAGGGCAGCAAGGAGGGCTGGGGGGATACTGGGATGCATAGGGAGAGGCATCACCAGTAGAAAACAGGAAGTTATTATCCCTCTGTACAGACAGCTGGTGAGACCCCATCTGGAGTACTGCGTGCAGTTCTGGAGACCCAATCTCCGAAGGATATAGACAGGATGGAGGCTATCCAGAGAGGGCAACTAAAATGGTGCAGGGCCTGCACCGGAAGACATATGAAGAGAGACTTAAGGAGCTGAATATGTATAGCCTCGAGAAAGAGAGAGAGGGGACATGATAGAAACTGTCAAGTATCTCAAGGAATCAACAAAGTCAAGAGGTAGCATCTTTCAAAAAGAGTGTGCAAGAACAAGGGGGCACAATTTGAAGATAGAAAGGGGGCAGCTCAGAGGTAATTTAAGGAAGTATTTTTTCACAGAGAGGGTTGTGGATGCATGGAATGGCCTTCCGGAGGAGGTTGTGGAGTCAAAAACAGTGGTGGAATTCAAGCATGCATGGGACAGTCATAAGGCAATTCTAGGGGGTGGGAGTAGGAAGAAGTAGGCTGCTGGTTAACTAGGATCTGCAGCTTATCCAATAGGTAGGGAAATGAGCAGACTGGGTGGGCCTAACAGTCCTTATCTGCCGTCAAAATCTATGTTTCTATGTAATGACAGAAGTTGTCAGGTATTCCTCTAATCTTTTTGGTTCTCAGGCCACTGATCTCACTTAGCAGCCCTCTTTTTGTAGCACTCTGACTATTCCACAGGGCATGATGGAGCACTCCCTTATGCAGAATATACAGGCAGCTGAGGCAATGTTAGCCATCTCTACGCTACCTAAGGATAAAGCACCAGGTCCAGATGGCCTGACAGGTGACTTATATAAAATAATAGGGGAAGATGTGGCCACAGAACTGACTTTAGTGTTCACAGGAATTCTACAAACCCAATTGGTTCCATTATCTATGTTGGAAGGTCTGTTAATATATCTACATAAAAAAGGAGATGAAAAATCTGGATAATTGGAGACCTACAAGTCTCCTCAACACTGATTTTAAACTTCTTACAAAAACTTTGCATACCAGACTACTACTGTACCTCTAGCAAAAGAGGCTATTAGGCAAGCACAGATCTGCTCTGCTCCTAACAGAACAGTCACAAACCACCTCATACTCCTTTGGGAGGCCTTTGAATGAAGTAACTTGAATCTTTTGAGTGGCTATGTCCTGTTTCTGGATCAATCTAAAGCATTTGACTCCATCAATCATGACTTTCTGTGGTACACTTTAGTAATTATGGAGTTCTACAGATGGTGGTAACATGCATACAGGCCCTATATAAAACAGCCACTGTGCGTCCACTAATGAATGGGTGGAAAGGCTCATTCATCCCCATTAAAAAGGATGTATGTCAGAGATGCCCTTTAAGTCCCCTCTTACATGTTTTTAGCTTAGCCCCTTTACTTCGAGCCTTACACTCCTTGCTAAAAATCCAAGTTTTAAGGTCCACCAAAGGCCCTTTTCCTTTTAAAGCAATAGTGTATGCTTATGATCTGTATATTCTTACTTCAAATGAGTTGTCTGCAAAAGAAGCAATCAGTATTTGTAATACATATGGGTCCTTTTCACGAGCTTCATTAAACTTACAGAAAAGTAAAGGGTTTGGCTTAGGCACCCAAGAACTGGCAATTTCACAGATAGAGGAGATTCAGATGAGTACCACATCATTAAGTATTTCAAGAATAGCATTTGGAGGTCCCACAATGGACATAGAAAACTGGACTCAAAAACTGAATCAAGATAAAAACTTGGTTTCTGAGTAGAACAAGTGGCAAATAGGGAAACCAAAAAGAATTATGCCAATCAAAACATTCTTGATCCCCTTGCCTTTATACCTGAGTTATGGTCCCCCATAGATCCCTGGAAACAATTCTATATAGCATTTTTTTCCAAGCAGTATGGGGCAGTCACCTCAACCTAATCAAACAGAATATTTTGCACCTCCCTCTTAGAAAAGGCGGTCTAAATATGGTAAACCCTTTGGTTTTCTTTTATAAGATATTCTTTATGAACATTTTCATCCTGTCTTTTTTAATACAGGGAAAAGCTGGAGTGGTCTTTGTCTCTCTACCTGTAGTTAAAGAATGTTTTTATAAATTCAGAAATTGGAAAATAAGGAGTACACATATGTTAACACTACAGAGGAAAGTATTGTATAATTCTATTATAGACCAGTGTTTCACAGAATCCATTACCTTTCCAGCTTGCCTCCTTCCCCTTCTAGAATATCTGATAAACCTGTTAGTTTGCCCCTGTATCCCACCTAAGATGTAGGATGTGCATTGGCTTTCCTGTCATGACCATCTTAACATGAAAAATAACAAGAAGCATAAGCAACTGGGAGAATGATATTGTAGCCATCCCACTTGTCAGCAACAACTGGAAATGGTGAATCACCTGTTTTTTTTTCCTGCTCCTATATTCAAGGTTTCTGGCAATCTTTGGCTGATGTTTGGTCAGCCCCACACTTTTCTAAAGTAGCAATAGAAATGTTATATTTTGGGTCCTACCCAACTTCTTGTAATGTCTGGGATCACAATACTCTGTATGTGATCTTACATAGCATTAAATAGTATATATGGAATTCCAGATGTCTGTTTACACTACAACAGAAGCATATTTTGCATATTGAATTCATTACAAAAATTACTTTGGTATTACAGGACATTTATTTTGTAGAAGCACAGAATCTTACAAGGGATTGTTTAGACAAAATATGGCAAAATTTACCATGGATAACCGATTCTGATGTATCTATCACTTGAATAATTTATTTATTTTGTTACAGAAGGGATATTCCCCTTCCTGGAGCTATATGTTTTCTCTCCTAGTTTAAACCTTGGATAATTTCCATATATGATTCAGAGTTATTATCTTTTGTTAAGTGGAATCACTTATTTTTCTTTCTTTGTTTTACACAGACTGTTATGTGTAAATTCTGTTTGATTTCTTTTTGAATAAACTCCCCTACTCTTACCAGTAGGGGGAGACTTTGCCTGTGGGGTCGGCAAGATGGCCAACCTGGGAGTTGCAGACAGAGGTGGAGGGTGTGTTGTCTCTCACAGGTTGGTGGAGCTGGAAGTCTGTGAGGTTATGGACCAGGATTTTTCTCATTCTCCAAAGATACCACATAGTACTGTTCCTGTTTCTCCGACGGCGGCTATAGAAGTGGTGCCAACAGTATATCTACACCAAGCAGTCTGGAACTTCCTTTGTTTTCCTTGCCTACCAGCCTACCTGTTATTATGCCCTCTTCTGCTCGGTGTACCCACGGAATTTCTCTATCTTCTTGCCAGGACTTGAAGTCCCCAGATGCCGTGTTTGCCGAGGTCCAGCAGCACCGACAATGGCTTTTGAAACTCCTTGCAGTGGAAGACAGCAAACTGTGTCATCTCTTTATATCCCTGGCTCCAGTCCTGAGGGCTCAAGATCCTGGGCCTTCTTCTGCTGTCTCTGCTTCAATAGCTGTAAAGACTTATTCCGTGGAGTTCACTCCACATCTCTCAGGACATGCCTCTTGGTTGCTGGGCGAGTCCTTCTGGAAGTGGGTTGGTGACAATCCCCAGATGGGTAAATTTGGGAAACCGGGGTCACCCCCTCTGTGCAAGATATCTGAGTCTTGGCTCGGATGAGCCCCCCTCACTACACCAGCCCCATGGAACACTTGAATCATGGGACAACTGCCTCATTGTCTGTTGGACTTGCTGCCTCTGCAGTTCTGGGTTTGGTCCCGGTTGTCAGGACACTACAACTTTTGTTACATTCTTGTGCAGGGTCTGAGTGCAGTGGTCTCTCAGTCAGTCAAAGGTGTGCTGACACAATTTTCTGTAACATCCTAACCCTCAATCCAGTCTGCCATGGTAACTACTCCCTCTTCTACTGCTTTGTCCAGTGTTGTTGCTGCTGGGTTCCCTTGGACCTTGGATTCAGGTCTCAGTCCTTCTAGGTATGCTGTTTCTATTTTCTTCAGGCTTATCAGCAGTGCTTTATCCTGTTGCACCCCTACCTGCCCTTACTTCTGTTTCAGTCTTGGGGGGCTCACATGCTGCTGTTGCGCCTGACTTAATTTTCTCCTCCAATGTTCCAGTTTCTGCTAGAGTGCCAATTTTTGCTGCAGTTTACTCTTCCTCTGGGACCACAATGTCTGCTCCAGAGCCTATTTTGCATTACTCACTGCACTCCTCTGGAAGCTGCCCAGGAGTTTTTGTTTCCCTGGTGGTCTCCTCTTCAGTGACCCTTGTGCAGCCTCCTGCTAGTGTGAATGTGCCCCTGGTCCCCCCGGCTTGTTTGGCAGACATTCCTGTTGTGGATTCCTGTCCCACTGTTGCTTTATCATGTACTTCTTGGGCTGACTTGATAGATATTTCTGATGTGCAGCCTGAGTCTTCCTCTCTCTTTGTGTCACCCTCCATGCTAGCCCCCCCCCCCAATTGATGGGCATGGATTCAAAGTTTCAATCTGCAGATAATGCTGAGGTGTAGCCTAGTCCTCTGAAACCTGTGCCACAGAAACCTCCATTTTGGATAGTGGATCTTTTTTCTAATTTGGGGACCCTGCCAAGCACCACAGTGCTGTCCATCTGAAATATAGAGGGGGTCTGGAGGAACCCCCAGACAGGATCTATGTTGTGCGATGATTGTTAAAAGAATCTTTACAGTTTTTGGCATCAGAAATTTTTGCACCCA
Organism: Neoceratodus forsteri; assembly: GCA_016271365.2. NCBI lineage: Eukaryota > Metazoa > Chordata > Ceratodontiformes > Ceratodontidae > Neoceratodus > Neoceratodus forsteri. The sequence continues at coordinate 805,729,586 of CM057451.1, read as the reverse complement.
TTCATACCTCTGGAGATACCCAAATCAATATTAGTTTCCATACCCTCAGTTACTGCATCATTTTGGGGCTAAATACACCTTGTTGAAGTCTCATCACTTTTATGAACACCTTTTCTTGCCATTCCTCTTACAAAGACTTCCATCATCTTTCTTTTCAAGAATGAAGGGGTACATATCTTGGACATCCGGCACTGGATAAAGCAACATGCTGTTGTTATGGACCTTCTTACTCCAATCCTGGACACCAAGAGTATTTGGATGGGGGGGGCTGGAAAATTAAGGTGAAGCTTTAGACTTCAGACACTAGCATTCAACATCCTCAAAGTAGTTTTTACATTGATTGTGACCGGGGCTTTTGTTTCTATGCCGGCCAGCATAAGACCTGTCACCAGTGTGGCTCTCTCTCTCCCCCCCCATCTTAGCAAAACCTGTGACATGCAAGTTTATGAACTTTGCCTTGGTACTGGTCATTCTAGTCATTTTTGCTCCAATACTATTAGAAGTAACCTGTGTGAGGTGCTTGGCCACTCTTTCCACCAGTGTCCTTGGGCAGTCCATAATAAAGGCTCTTACTATGACCAGGATGACATGGTCAGGGCCCCTGACTTACTGTGGCAGGAAGGGTACAATTTCTGCAGCGGGTCTGTGAAGTTTCTGCAGCAGTATTCTGTGGATTCCAAGGCATTCTGCAGCACATGTTTCACTGTAGAATTTCATTGTATACCATCATAAATTATATAAACAGTACACCACATATGCTTAAATGTGATTAATACTGTTGTTTATTTGAATAAAAGTGTTATTTGTATTTTACAAGTCTGAAAATAGAATATTTATTGCCATTGAAACACGGTTTTGAGCTATTGTATCATTCGATATATTTGTTTAGCATTGTAACACAGAAATACCATTTGCTTGATGCTTTCTTCTGAGAGGCTCCTGTGTCTTTTGGTACAAGTCCACATAGTAACAGTTTAGAGCACTCACAACCCCGTAAGAAGGACACTGGAGACCAGAATTTAGTCACACAACATTTATTTTGTGCAGATGCAGACACATGTCTCTGCCTGACATGTTTCAAACCTCATGGTTCTTTCTCAAAGTAATAAAGACATAATCAATGACACCACCTTATATACAATTACTTACAACCATGTGATCATGTGACCTCACCAAACAGGTGCTCACCCATTGGTTAAAAGTATTATTTTTAATTGGATTAATTAAAAATACCTCCATAGTCAATGTAATTGAAAAAATACATTGTATGCAAAAAAAACCCAGTATAAATCTAAATATAAAAGATGACTACTAATAGTTTCTACCATTTAATAGCCAACATTTAAATATGCAGTGTTAAAAACATTATGAGGGGAAACAAGACAGATGGAGACAAACACACAACTACGTATTGTACTACATGGAGGAAAAAACAGGAGTAGCAAGAGAAAGAAGCAAGGTAAAAATGCAGAGTTGGAAACTCCAGTAAAACAGACCACAAGAGATAACCAAAAATGCAAAGGACTACAAAAAATGAAGGGAAATCATCATCAGCCTTTTCAGAAGACAAGTAAATGTCTTACATTATAACTGTACATTACTGAAAATTTCATATATTTAAAAAGCACATATATCCTGTAGAAAGCAATTGCCCCAGTTTTCTAATGTAACAGCATCAGTCAGAATTCAACAAGATCTCAGGCCTGCATGACTAACTCACTATTTACATCTTGGTTACATCCAGGCTAGAATGTGCTACCATGTAATATATGGATCATTAAAATAATACTATCCTAAAGCATACAAAAAAATTCCCTGTAATACACTGCAGCCAAAGTGATAATAGTATCATTGGCAATTGATAATACTATTGTACAGAACATGTAATACCATCGTTTGAGCTCTGAATGATAGTATTATCACCAAACCAGAAAAGCGCAATCTCAAAACCCTCCAATACCGTAGACTTAATGCATGGTGACGTACCACACATCATGCCTCCTTATTAGACACAGTGTCTCTGTGGGCAGGCAAAACAGTTTTTTTTCCCCCTGGGCAATGCAATTTTTCTCTGAATGATGTTACTTGTTACATGCTCTCTGTCTCTGCCTTACTGTTATACAACCTCTCGAGGTTCTCTTGTCCCCAGAATCTCTCGATGGTATTATTCTCTTGTAATAGACACTCGCCTATCTATTATTCTATTTATACATTGAGGGAAGGGGGAGGGAAAGATAATATTATTCTTGTGTAGAAAAACAGTATAAAATGTTTAAGGAGTACAGTCCCTACAACATTCTGTGGCATTCTGTGGCACAAGTCTCACTGTAGGATTTAATTGTATACCATCATAAATTATATAAACAGTACACCACACGTGCTTACATGTGATCAATATTGTTGTTTATTTGAATAAAAGTGTTATTTGTATTTTACAAGTTTGAAAATAGATTATTTATTGCAATTGAAACACAGTTTTGAGGCCGGCCCAGTGGCGCTGAGGGTTGAGGCACAGGATGCCACACCGCATCAGTGTCTCGTCACCCCCTGGTGGAAGCTGGGGTGCATGGTGCAAGGAGACAGCATGGGGGAGCTGGGTGCGGATGCTTCAAGGGGAGCATGCATGGGTGCGTGCGGGCTCTCTCTCAGCTTGCATCATTGCACACACCCGGTTCCACAGGGAACCATTCAGGAAAAATCCAGGTAGGGGCCTCCACCTCTATGAAGCCCTCCCTGGGCTTCAGTTAGCCATTGTTGCTAGGATCCCCCAACTAGATACTTGTTCCACTGACTGGAATGGGGACCAGTTCCATGGCCCTGCCCTCCAGGGGGAAAGCCAGGGATGACCAGGGGAGACCGGGGGACCTAGCAGTGAAAGTAGGTGGAAATCCGGGGACTGTGACCAGGGCAGATACCTGGCGGTGAGCCTACCACCAAAAAATACTAAAAAAAAAGAAAGAAACACAGTTTTGAACTATAGTATAATTTGATATTTTTGTTTAGCATTGTAACACAGACATGTCTTTGTAAGCGACATTGCAGAGGGACTGGAAGGAAAAGTATGTCTCTTTGCAGATGACACAAAGATCTGCAACAGAGTTGATGTACAAGGTGGGGTGGAAAGGATGAGAAGGGACTTGGCAAGGCTAGAGGAATGGTCAAATGTATGGCAGCTTAGATTTAATGCTAAGAAGTGCAAGGTAATGCACTTGGGAAACAAAAACCCAGAGGAAGAGTACACAATGGGGAGTGAGATACTAACAACATCAAAAATGGAAAGGTACCTGGGGATAGTCATATCAGATGACTTAAAGGTGGGCAAGCAATGTGAGAGGGCAGTAAGGAGGGCTGGGGGGATACTGGGATGAATAGGGAGAGGCATCACAAGTAGAAAACAAGAGGTTGTTATCCCTCTGTACAGACAGCTGGTGAGACCCCATCTGGAGTACTGTTTGCAGTTCTGGAGACCCAATCTCCGCAAGGACATAGTCAAGATAGAAGCTGTCCAGAGGAGGGCAACTAAAATGGTGCAGAGTCTGCACCAGAAGACATATGAAGAGAGACTAAAGGAGCTTAATATGTATAGCCTCGAGGAAAGGAGGGAGAGGGGGAACATGATAGGAATGTTCAAGTACCTCAAGGGAATCAACAAAGTCCAAGAGGTAGCATCTTTCAAAAAGAGGTGTGCAAAAACAAAAGGCACAATTTGAAGATTGGGGGTGGCTCAGAGGTAGTGTAAGGAAGTATTTTTCACAGAGAGGTTGTGGATGCATGGAACGGCCTTCTGGAGGAGGTTTTGGAGTCAAAAACAGTGGTTGAATTCAAGCATGCATGGGACAGCCATAAGGCCATTCTAGGGGGTGGGGTAGAAAGAAGTAGGCTGCTGGTTAACTAGGATCTGCAGCTTATCCTTTAGGTAGGGAAATGGGCAGACTAGGTGGCCAAGTGGTCCTTATCTGCCATCAAATTCTATGTTTCTATGTTTCTGTACCATTCACTTGATGCTTTCTTTTGAGAAGCCCCTGCATTTTTCAGTATAAATAGTGTATGGACACTAAAACTATGCTCTGCATCTGCTGATCTTGTTACACAGTTAATGCATGGGACAGCCACTTCTGCCAATTTTGGTGTATGGGCTGCAGCAGATTTCCAAAACTTGTCAATATTTTTTTTGCTTTTACCTGTGCACCTGCTGTCCATGTAGGCAGGTTCCAGAATCTTTTTGTACAGGGTAAACTCCTCTTCTGGCACTTCAGCCCACCCTGGAATAGCTGCAAAATAATTTTTGTGTGACACATAAACACAACTTTAGCAGGGTCAAAGATTTTGACTGCCTTCAGAAAATTCATCCATGGCTGACTGTCCTCTGTCATGTATTTTTCCAGCTTTGTGGCAGTTCTGGAGAAGGCTTCTCTGAAAGTTTCCAGCGATTCTTTTTTGACATGAAATGTAACTTCTGCACCTGTGGCTTCAAAAAACAGACTGCAACTCTCAACAGTCAGATGTTGATGCAACTTCATAAATTTGTAACTCCTCCAGGATGTCTACAACATCGGTCATGATTGGTTCTTGAGAATGGAAGTGATCAAGCAAAGTGCACAGTTTTATGGACTTGTTTTACTGGAGAAATGCCAGCTCGATCTTCAGTTTTCTCAGTGTTGCCTCATTGAAGAGAATGTCCTGTGGAGGCAAAATAAAAACAATGGTTATTTAAAATACATACAGTATTTTGGTAGCATCATATTACCATGTGTATAAATGTCAAACAACACAACAGTTAAATAAATTGCAAACATTGTTGCAAACTTAAGGTTTACATTAGGTTTGTTATTGAATTTACAATATGAATATATCCATGCTATACTTAGACTCGGAGATAAAAAACTCCACATTGTATGTGCCTACAATCCACCTACCAGTGGAACACAAGGCCTAGCTGATCTGCTGGTTCAAACAGCTGCACATGCGGGGAATAATGAACTCATCATTCTCGGCGATATAAATCTAAACTGGCTTGGCAAATCTCAAGACTCACGTCAGTCCCTGGTACAGAGCTACAATCTGCACCAAATCATTACTGATTACACAAGGATATCAGTTAACACAGACTCCAGCACCCTTATTGACTGGGTCTTAACGAATCGTGTGGATAGAATTGCAAAATCTGGTACCATGCCAGACAATATCAGTGACCACTCCCCCGTCTTTTGCATATGGAGCACCTCCACAAACTCCACGTCCCACCAAAACTATATATGCTTCAGAAATTATGCTAACTTAAATCAAGGTAATTTCCTATATGATGTGTCTCACACTGACTGGTCCCCTGTCTTCCATTCTACTATTGCTGAAGCTGCCCTGCATGCCTTCCTGAGCAGGTTCATCCTCCTTCAGGATAAGCATACCCCAGTCATCACTCGACGCGTTTGTGGTACACAAACCAGATGGCTGCATAAAGACCTCCTCACTGCCCTCAAAAACAGGGATAAATGCTGGAGAAAGTTTAAAGCATCTGGTCTCCCAGCCGATTATAACAACTATAGAGAACAGCGGTCAAAATCCAAATCACAAATTAGACTTGCAAAAAGCTAGTACTGCAAAGGTCTTCTGCTGGATGCTGCAGGGGACCCAAGAAATTCTGGTCTCATGTCAAGACTTTCCTCGGCTCTAACAAAAGGCCACTAAATAACGACATGATATTGAAAGACATCCATTGCAATGACCCAGGCACCATTGCCAATGCTTTTAACTCTTACTTCTCCGACCTCTTGAGCTACACAAATACTCTCTCCTCCACTAACTTAATACCTGGAGCCCCCCACCCAAAAGTAACCTCACAGATGCCCACCTTCTACTTTAAAGCTATATCGAAAAATGATGTTCTCAAACATTTAAATTCTATATCAGACAGTACTGCTGTTGGGTTGGACTGCCTTGAACCTAGACTCCTCAAACTGGTGGCACCTTTCACCTCAGGACCTCTGGCCTGCATATTCAACCTGTCCCTGAGTGAAGGCGTGGTGTCCGAGATATGGAAACTTGCTAGAATCACGCCAGTATTCAAAAAAGGTGACAAAAAAGTCATAGCCAACTACAGACCAATAGCAACATTGTCAACACTAGATAAAGTCCTTGAGAAGCTCATCTCAGCTCAGATCTCAGAACACCTCACAAAACATAACCTCCTACATCCAAACAAGCATGGTTTTCGAAAAGGTCATAGTACTCAAACTGCTCTTCTGCAGCTGACAAATGATATTCTTCAAACTATGGACCAGGGTCACCTAACTGGTGCAGTTTTTATCGATTTGACAAAAGCTTTCGATCTAGTCAACCACCCTCGTTTGCTTACCAATCTCCACTCCCTGAGTTTCTCGCCCAATGTTGTAACTTGGTTCCATAGCTACCTATCAAACAGGCATCAAACCGTGAAATTCAATTCGGCCACTTCAGAAAAAGCTCTCATCAATGTTGGTGTACCTCAGGGTTCTATCCTCAAACACCTGCTTTTCTCGATGTTTGTTAACAGCATTCCTCAAGTAGTATCCTCCTGTTCATCGTTGCTTTATGCCGATGACCTTGTCCTTTATACAAACTCAGATAATGTCCACTCTATTAATCATAAGCTCTCCATGGACCTACAAAATATTCAATCCTGGATCACCAATAATAAACTTGTCCTAAATGTTGCAAAGACCAAGGCCATGCTCTTCGGTTCCTCTATTAAATTAAAACAGCACCGTAAATCTTTCCAGGTCACCAGGGCGGACAGCTCCCCACTGGAGATGGTAACTTCTTTTGATTATCTGTGGGTCTTACTCAATGAATCCCTCACCTATGATGCCCATATAACCTCCACCTGTAAGGCTGTGAATGCCAAACTGGGCTTAGCCTACAAAACAAGCTATATTCTTACCCCCACTGCTAGGACTGCCATTGCTAGAGGAATCCTTCTTCCATCACTTTTTTACAGATCTGTAATCTATACAAATACATCCAAAGCTAATCTTCATAGGTGGGACACTACTTACAACAATATATGCCGCTATGCCTCTGCTTCCTCCAGACTAAAACATCACTGCTTGCTGTACTCTGATTTCAATCGGCCTTCTCCTACTGCACAACGTCTCCTCTCTCTTGGGAACCTGATGGACAGTGTACTTCGATCTAGCATGCCCACCTACCTAGCCTCCCTGCTAATCCCTCAGCCCATCTCTTATGGTCTCCGATCTACTGACCTTTCCTTGATTTGCATTCCCAGATGTAGAACTACCAAAGGGAAATCAGGTTTCTCGCATGTAGGCCCCACCTACTGGAACTCGCTGCCCCTAGATGTTCGCCTTGCACCTAATCATGCCATGTTTAAGAAATTGCACTGCTCCCTCCTTACTACTTGTGCTCAATGTACCTGCTTCAACCCTCCATAGGTCCAGACTTACTCTGCCCTGGCCATCTTGGTTACACCTTCTACGTGTGAGATTACACCTTGCTCTCTCAGCCCCCATTACTCCCATCCCAACTTTACCTCTCTCCCTGCCCCTTCCAAACCAATACCCTCTCACTCTCAGTAAGTCATTATAATGCCGCGGTTCAGTAGATTTCTTCTCTCTGTACCTCATATTTTTGTATTATTACTATGATAATCCACACTTGGGCACTTATCTCCAATTGTATAATTTTAAACCAGTTATGCCTTGTATCGTTGTTTGTCCTAACTTAGTCTCACCTTATGCTTGCGATGTATTGCACGGCTCCTGACACTGTATTCTATGTAACTGTTATCTCTCTGTGTTGTTTGACCTCCCAGGTCATGCCTGAAATGTATTGCACAGCTCCTGACACTGTATTCTATGTAACTGTTATCTCCCTATGTTGTTGACCTCCCGGGTCGTGCCTGAAAATAGTCACTTTCGTGTCTAGCGCACCTACCCGGTTATCAATAAATAAATGTTTAAATTATTCTGACTTACTTTTAATGCTAGAAGGGTGCTGCATGGGTGTATTGACAGGTCCAGTTCCTTTTCCACAAAGGACTTGTGATGAACAATATGATTGTGATGAAATCTTGCTGCCAGGAAATATGAAGTCCATCTGGTTGCACAGATGTCTGCTGGCATTGTGGCATGCCTGTCAGGTGCTGCTGCTGCGAGATACTGCAGGTAGAAATTCTTTCTTCCACTTGGCAATGAAATAATTTTCAAAATAGTTTCATATGTTTCACTGTCAGGGCAAATGGCTTCTCAAATGCCACTGCAACCAAGTTGATGTGACCAAGGCAAGTGATGTGGGTGCAGTTTGGGAACAAGTCCTGCAGAATGTCAGTGAAGCTTTTTTCATATAGGAGTCATTGTCCATGTCAAATGTTCACACATCATCAAAACAAATACCACATTCACTGACAGTTTGTACAACTGCCTGTACAACAGTACTATGCAAAACAAAGAGCAAAAATGTAATGTCCAGCAGACAGGGGCTTACCCTTCCTGTGGCATATTTTTTCTAGTGGAGCAGCCAGGATATTCAGAATGTTTCTCTGTGCTACACCAGTGGTCTCATCTGTGATGATTCCCACCTTTTTCCCACTAGTTTTTATTTAATTTCATTAACTAGCATAAATGTCTGGAACACAGGAGGCGGCCAGCTAGTCAGCTCCTGGAATTGCTCCACCATTCTGTACACAGCTGGCAAGGAAGGAACAAATCGCTGGGTGGTCAGCTTTCTCTAATGGAATATCTGCTTCCATGAATGTTTTGGTGAAATCTTGCACATTTATGTACTCCACCTGAGAAATTGTATTTTTCTGGAGGGATGTCACCAGAGTTCTTTGTTTCTTCCGGGTATTTTCTAGTGTCATCTGGCAGCTCTTTTCCCATGAGTCTTCAATGCAAGGTGGTCTGAGACAGTTGACTTGCAGATGTGATCAAGGACTAAATTGCATGCAGTGCAGAACAACTTCCCATCATCCTCATGAAGTGGCTAGTTCAATAACTGCTGGCAGCGATATTTTGCAGTTACATACATCTCAGTCTTGGATTGTTTTTTACTGGATGGTGTAGACCTCTGCACAAATTTGTCCATTCTAGTAAGTCAAACAAATAAAGCGTTAGATGGTACATCACTGAGGCAGAGAGTGATACAACTAGCCAGAATCAATTTCTAAAACAGTCAAAAAAACATACACTAAGTTTTTCTGTGGCTGCTGCAAGGGGAACAAAGCAGAAAATACAGTGAGAACTTGGCAATGCCATACAAACCATGTAAACAAATTTAGCAAATGTTCCAGATTTTTCTCCTTACCTAGATGCGCCATGTTTCCAGTGCAATCTAAACCTCTCCAATACGTAGCAGTGCTCTCCATCCTGGCACATTTTATTTGCCAGCCCGTGCACACCCCTAGGCAGGCAAGTCTAGACCTTTGGAAAGGGGTCATCAAATCTGTGTGTAGCTGTACCACCCACTTTCACAGACAAATTCAAACTGTGTAACTGTTCCACTGCAAAACTGGTGCAATACCAGCCTAGATCAGAGAAGCCTGCCCTAGCCATCTAGGGGCTGGACCAGTGGATTATGTTGAAAACAGAAGCACACACTTGGAGCAGACAATCTGCAGCACAGGAGGATGGACACAAACACCATAGCAACATAGCAGGTCAGAGACACCCCCACCCCAGCCACCCAGAAGCTGTACTGCGGACTTGAAACAGACTAACACCACCAGCAGAGAAGATCTTTAAAATATCTTCTGTGCTGGTGGCAGCCTGTTCCAAGTGTTCACAGCTATTGTCAAGGCCTGCAGGTCCAGCCTCTGGGTGGCTGGGGGTGTGCAATACCAGCCCAGATCAGAGAAGCCTCCCCTAACAATCCAGGGGCTGGACCTATGGATGCTGACAACAGCACTGAACATTTGGAACAGAATATCACCAGCACAGGAAACATTTTCAAGTAGAGTCAGAAATAAATACAGCAACACTGTAGGTAGCAGCCTCCCCCAGCCACCCAGAGAGTGTACCTGTGGACATTGACAACAGCACTGAACATTTGGAACAGAATATCACCAGCACAGAAGACCTTTAAAATATATTCTGTGCTGGTGGGATTCTGTTCCAAGTGTTCACTGCTGATGTCAAGGTCTGTAGGTCCAGCCTCTGGGTGACTGGGAGGATGCAACACCTGCTTAGATCAGAGAAGCCTCCCCCAGCCATCCAGGGGCTGGACCAGCAGATGATGTTGAAAACAGAAGCAAACACTTGGAGCAGACAACCAGCAGCACTAGAAGATCTTGCATCTTACAAAAGTGCCCACTGGTTGTAATAGAAGAAGTGGAGTGGACTTGCTATGATGATGTCATCATGTCGGCACGTCATCGCCATTTTGTGAGCCAAGTAGTGGCTCAGTAGTGGGGCTAAACAGAGCTTTTGTTTACATTTCAGCCAAAGTTTTAAACTTGACGAAAATAATGTAAATCTACGAAATAAAGTCAAACTCTAGAATATTATAAATCAGCATGCCATATGCTATAAATACGCAGGATCATTTAAGATTTGTTCGATGTGTTAAATTGCTGATTTATTTGTCCTTTAACCACTTTATATGATCCTTTGGAGATGTTTCAAGCTGTTTTGATTTTACTTTACAAATAACGGGATCGGGCTGCTTTATGTAATTGGAGACCAATTTCCCTATGTTATACTGATCTTAAGCTCCTTGCAAAAATATTAGTGCGCAGGCTGAGTTTGACTACTGTAAATGTTATCTCCACCTGTCAGTCATGCTCTGTCCCGGGTAGGCAGATTAGTGACAATCTGGTTTGGCATAGAGAATTGGTTGCTAGGGGTCACTCAGATGATCTCCAGGGGTATTTGGTCTTCTTGGATCAAGAAAAAGCCTTCGACCATATCTCTCATGATTTCTTGTTTCAGTCCCTGTTTTTTTATGGGAGCCCCCAATGCTTTATTTATTTATTTTCATTTATTTATTTAAGTCTAGGATTACATAATACTTTTGTTTTATGGATACAATTTTATACCAGCAGGCACACTTTTTCCTTTGATTAATGGATTTTTGGTTCTAGGATCATGATCCAGAGATGCTGCCCTTTAAGTCCCCTTCTCTACATTTTCTGTATAGATGTTCATTTTCGAAGCATTGATTTGTCTCCTTGTTTGAGTGGTCTACAGATCACTGCCTGGGCATTGCAGATTAAGATTAATGCCTGTGCAGATGATGTCTGTTATTTTTTGGTAGATGCTGTTTCTTGGGACAAGTCCTAGCTTCTTTTAGAATGCTTTTCTCTCCTCTCTGGGTCAAAGGTTAATGTTATTAAAAGTAATGCACTTTACTTGGGCTGCCCATTTGGCCATTCATGTACCCTTCTGGGATCCATTCCCATAGTCCTGTCCAGTTTCAGGATTTGGGGCATTTTTTGGGGCTCCTGTAGATGTCTGTTTCAGACTGGGAGAATAAATTATTGGAAAAGGAAACATTTCTTCCCAAATGGCAGCCAATGCAATTCACTAAACAAAAAAGAGTATATCTTACTAAAACTCTTTTGTTACCTTTATTTCTTTATTTAAGTTATGTTTTCCCCCCCCTCTGCAGGAGTTGGAGACATGTATTTATAAACTCTTTTCTGGAGCTCTATGGGGTAGCCGCCTTAGCCCTGTCAAATGACAATTTACTTATCTCCTGCTTCACTTTGGGGGATTGGCCAAGATTGATCCTTTGTTTTTTTTATCACAATTTTTTTTCTGTCACTTTTCATTTTTATTTTTTGGCCTCAGGAGAAGACTGGACGGTATGGATCAAAGACTGGCTGGATCCCCTTTTCCATATCTGGGACCAGGGCAAATGGATGGCTTACTCTGCCTGGAGATTTCCTCACCATCCTAATTACTGTATATGATTCTTGCCTTGAAGAAGGTGTGTCAGTGGCATTTACATTAGGGTTGTCAGAACTAGTTCGGGAAACATTAGAACCCGTCTTGAACCCTGGTGTTCGAGTTCTAATTCAGAACTCGAACACTAGAGGGTTCGCAAAAGGGTTCGAATCAGTGTGAAACAAATTATTCTCAACCTGCCCGATTTGAAACCAGCAGCCCCCAAGTGAAAAAATCTGACTTTCCTGTAGGCATGCTGCAAAGGCAAACTGTCAGCTCCAAGTCCCGCTTTAGCTCCGCCTCCGTCCAGTATGATTCTTATCTTTCTTGTCATGCCGTCCCATTATTGGTGTTAACTTGGTATTGAGACTGCTAGGGAAAACAGGGACAGCAAAAAGACGCAACATTGAGAAACGGACAGCTGCGACAGGGAGCGAGTGGTTGGAGTAGTCCATGGGGAAAGCGGCGAGAGGTAGTGGTCTGGTGTATGTGATTAAGGGGTTGTCGTTGTCGCCATGCCAGTTTTCTTATTGGGGCCGGACCGGAGCATTTCAGTGAAGAGCAAACCAGCGGATTGCCGTCTAATGATGAAGCCAAACCAGACGCGGACGTACGATGGGGAGGGTTACAAGAAGCGGGCGGCATGTCTGTGTTTTAGGAACGAACGAGAGGATGAGGTGCTTTTGGTAAGCAGTAGTCGTTATCCAGATCAATGGATTGTACCAGGGGGAGGAATGGAACCTGAAGAAGAGCCTGGGGGTGCAGCAGCTAGAGAGGTTTATGAAGAGGCCAGAGTAAAGGGCAAGTTGGGGAGGCTGCTGGGAGTATTCGAGCAGAACCAAGACAGGAAACACAGGACCTATGTTTACATTCTCACAGTGACTGAAGTACTTGAACACTGGGAAGACTCCGTTAATATAGGTAGAAAAAGAGAATTTTTTAAAGTTGAAGACGCCATTAAGGTTCTCCAGTGTCACAAACCTGTACATGCTGAATATATGTTTCTCTGTTGTTGGGGTGGGGGATGGATGGTGTGGACTGCCATTCAGTGAGGTCGCGCCCGCGCCTCCGTATTTGTTGATCCCTCCCAGTTCCAGTTACCACCTGACCATATGCTCTGCGGTCAGGTGGTGGTGAAATACGTTGGCAAACCATGTGGCTGCAGCTCCATTCATTTAGTCCCATAAAGGAGTTGCAGGCGCAGCTTGTGCTACTATGCTCTGGGACCGCTGGCTCTGCTAGTCTCTGCTAACTGCTATTTGCGTCTTTTGCGACGAGTGAAATCGTCATGTCAGATTTTTCACAATAGTTGATTTATTAGGGAAAAGTACAAAAATAAATAAAAAAAGCTAAAGGGTGGATGGGGGTGAAGAGGTAGGGGGAGTGGGACAGAGGAAAGCTAGCTGGAAGGAATAGTTGGTGATGGCCTCAGGACGGGGCAGAGGGAAATTAAGGAGCTAGTTGCTGAATATTTGTGAGAAACTGAGAATTCTTATTTCTCATTTTCAACTCAAATTCAATCAACAGTTCATCTCTCTGTCTGGCGTGACTCGTGACACACTTGGGAGGGAGCGATCACCCTGGCTGGGGAAGGGGTGAAGAAAATAAAACATTCAGATTTACTTGAGAGGGAAATTAAGTTTAACTTTAAATTAATGTGTGAAGTTGAACGGAAACATTTGAATTTGATGGCGTTTATTTACTACTTTAAAGTCAATAAACAGGAGAAAAGAATTAAACCCTACTCCACAAAACAAAGTAAAAAAAAATTGTCAGGAGGACAGGATCCTGTCTAAGGACTGTACTGTGCTGAATGTTCTTCTCTTCCACCCTAAAAAAATCCTGTTTTTTGGGTTTTTTGACACAGTATTCCCTACTTGTGTGTTGTGCATGTGACTCCACTCTAGCCTTATAAATAAAGTTTAGTGTTGAGAGGAGAGGCAGAAAAATCTCTTCCCTTGGGTTGTGTTCGTGTTTGTGTGTGTGTGTGTGTGTGTGTGTGTGTGTGTGTGACTCCATCTTCTGTGGTCAGCCAATCACCCTGGTCAGTTTTGTGGTGGCATTATCCTTAAATACATGACAGAAGCCTAGAAATATATTTGCCTGTTGGGAAGAGAGACAGAAAAATCTCTTTCCTTGGGTTGTATATGTGTGTGTGAGTGTGACTCCATCTCCTGTGGTCAGCCCATCTGCTGTGTGCCTTTTGACTGCACTGTACCCTACCCAGTGTGTGTTACAAAGAGAGGCCCAGTGGCCAGGTGTCGTGTGGTGGCATTATCCTTAAATGCATGACAGAAGCCCAGAAATATATTTCCCTGTTGGGAGAAGAGACAGAAAAATCTCTTTCCTCGGTTTGTGTGTGTAACTCCATCTCTTGTGGTCAGTCCATCACCCTACTGCTGTGCGCCCCTTCACTGCTATGCGTATGCCTATGCCCAGCAGCCCCATCATTCTGTAAGCCTTGAACCTGGGATCCTTTAGTTGCAAACCGTCATATTCTTCAATTACTTTCAGTTCACTGCATCACAGTGTCACCTAGCCAAAATAAAATTTTGGAGTTGTAGCCAGTGATCATAGATCACGTTGCTTTCTTACACAGGAATTGTGTGGTGTATTCTCTGCAGTATACTGGTTCTGTTTCTGTTATGGCTGACACCAACATAGATGAAGCATCTAGTGCTGGTGTTGGAGCAGGTGTTGGTGGTAGTGGTAATCCTGGTGCTAGCAGAAATAAGCAAAAAACATTTTAGGTGATAAAAATTCAACAAACAGCAAAAGAGCAACAGTGAAGTGTGGTAAAGGGGGACCTTGTAAGAAAACCTGTACAGCTGCTGGGGTCACACAGAGAGGCACCATAAAGTATGCCATTCATGCTGTTAAGATCCCTGTGACTAGCAGCAATAATGCAAGTGACAGTGAGTCCCTCTCTGACTCAGACAGTAGCTCTTTGTCTCAGTCCAACACTGTTGTGTCTCGCGACGAATCATTACTTCCTCTACAAAGTGAAATGAGCAAGTCTGCTGACAATGAATCAGGTAGTGCACTTGCAAATACATCCAGCACTGTTGGCAATGAAAAGGACATATCCATTGAATCCACCACTTCTGTGTTGGCCAGCAATGAAAATCCATCAGTCTTCTGCCCACTCTTCTACCACCAAGGAGCATGTCCCAGGTTCTGTTAGGACAGGTGAAAAGACACAAACAGTCTTTAGCTATCTTCCTAGCACTCGAACAAAATCTGTCACATCTGAAGTGTGGAATTATTTCTCTGTCAGTAAAACTGATCCATGCAGAGCAATTTGTTCCCTGTGTAAACAGAGTGTAAGCCGTGGTAAAGTTGTGTCATGCCTTGGCACTACAGCTCTTAAACGCCATCTGAAAAAGCATTCAGTTTTGCTTGATCATCCAAAACCCATGTCCTCCATCTTCCAGACCACACATGAGAAGGGTCAGGAATCTGAAATGGATACTGAATTGTCTGAACTTAATGCGGGCAGAACCACTGCCAGCCCCAGGATCACTGTTACCACCAATGCCAGCACCATTAGTACCAGTTGCACATCCAGTGATGGCACTGAATGTATAAGTCCTAGTCCACCATCTCCGCGTCCATCTGCCCATCAAAGCACGGTGTATAATAAACCAGCAGGGACATGTTGTAAACAGCTAACACTGTCTCAGGCATTTGAAAGGAAGAATACCTTTGCTAGAAATCATCCAAAGACCCTTCATCTTAATCACCGAATTGGTGAACTGTTAGCTGGGGCCCTTCTCCCATGCTCTTTGGTAGATCATGAGGATTTTAGGGAGCTCATGACATTAGCACAGCCTCGTTACAATGTTCCTCATCGAAGGTACTTTTCCTGTGTTGAAATACCAAACATTTATCGGGCTTTAAAAGCAACAGAGATGCTTGCACTTAAAACTGCGGAGGGTGGGGTTATTCATGTCACAACAGATATGTGGACCAGCACTCAAAACATAGATTACATGTCCCTTACCGCTCATTGGGTCACGTTTTCTTGTGCTTCTTCAAAAACAAAGACACCCCAAAAGATGGCGCTGCTGCATATAAAGAGTTTGGGCAAAAGTACTGCACAAACATCTTGCAGGAACTAAATGACCTCCTTGACGAATGGTTTATTCTCACGGTCTAAAATGTGGCTTCATAGTAAGTGACAATGGAGCCAACATCTTAAAAGCCGTACAGGATGGAGGATTTCTGCATGCTTTGCTTTGCACATTGCTTACACTTAATTGTCACGGGATTTCTCAGCAATGAAACACAAGTGGATGGTATGATTGCTGTTTGCAAAAAAATTGTGACTCACTTTTCACATTCAACCAAGGCTATACGGACATTGTCCGAACTGCAAAAAAAACACAAGCTGCCCCAGCAAAAGCTGATTCAAAATGTTTCCACTCATTGGAACTCAATGCTTTATATGCTGCAGTGCCTCTTGGAGCAAAAGCAAGCTGTACATGAGTACTGCTCTAGTTACATTATTGGAGATGGCATTATGCTGTCTATGCTGCAGTGGAAATTAATGGAGACAGTGTGCTGTATCCTAGCTCCTTTTGAGACAGCTACAAGGGACATGTCTTCTGATGGCGCATCTGTGAGTCAGGTTATCCCACTCATAATGCTCATTTCACATCATCTTAGTGTTCTAAATCTACAAATAGAAAAAGACAGATCTGAAGCGCAGACAACATGTCACCTGTATCATGGGAATCTCGTAAGAGAATGAGCGCGCTTCAAAACCAATGACAAATTAGTTGCAATGATGAAATCAAGACACTACATCCTTGCAACTCTCTTAGATCCAGATTCAAGGCTATACATCTTCCAAAACAGATGATATAGAGCAGTACAAATGTATGTTGCTAGATGAGCTGCAGCACTCACAGGAGTCAAACACAGAACGCACAGTACCCTCAGGTTGTCATCACCACAACATTCAGGTTCATCTTCACAAAGGGATACAGAACTGGAAAAGTCACCAAACATTAACAGTAGTTGTTGCAACTGCCACTTCTTCAACCCTTAGTAGCAAGCTAAATCTGTGGCAAAACCTTTCCCAAATTGCTGCCATACCAGCTTCTGCTGATTCCTCTTCTGAGCGGTCTCTGTCCATCATGGTAGACAGTTACCTGCAAGAACTGCCTATTCCTATTGATGCATGCCCTTTTGAATACTGGAGATCAAAAAAGTCAATTTGGACAGAGCTGTATGATGAAGCCTGTAAATATCTTGGTTGTCCTGCAACAAGTGTCTCTTCAGAACATGTTTAGTACAGCTGGCAATATTGTGACAGACACCAGAAATAGGTTGCTGCCAGAAAATGTACACACGTTAACTTTTATTAAAGTTAATAAATCAAGATTTTCGTATCCCTACAAGAGTATACAAACTGATCCTGAAGTGATTGATGTTGTGGATGTTGATGGTGATGACAACTCTGATGGTGGTGGCTGGTAAATATTGTGTGGGACGGAGTCTCTCTGCACCAAAAAGGAAACTTTTACAGACTGTGATGACTTTGGTTGTCGTCTGTCTCCTTTCTCGATCTACTACCTTGGACTATATACCCCCCAAAACTTTCACCATTTCATGGCAAACTGCTTTGTAGCTAGGGTCTAAACTAAAGTCAACAAGTTTTATATACAGGGCAATTTTAACATCAGTGGGAACAGGCCCAAGTTTGGCATAAAAGGGACACTGTCACGTCAATCCTTTCTGTATCATATTATTTATAGTTAAAGTGAAAACATATATTTTTGGATTTACCTTCTGTGACTTTGTGGTGCATCAGTATGGGCTGGGACAGGAAACGGTCTATTTTTCAATTTTAAAGAGGACAAAACAATGAGTTCTAATTGGTAGCTGTTTATTATTTTTTCAATTACAGAAATGTTAGCCATAAACGAAAAATGGATGCTAGTACATGGGTGAATGTTGTGGGTTGGTTTTAACATGGGTGTAAGGGTGGCATGGGTACTACTGCACAGATGAGGGTGGTGGAAGAAAAGTGGAATGGGTGATGGGGTGAAAGGTGGGTGTTGTTTTAGTTCTTTCATTTACAGATTCGTGATCAGCTGGGAATGGTGAGGAAAAAAATGATGACAGACCGAACCTACTGTACACATAATATATATTCTTATTAAATACATTGCAAACTGCTGCCACCTAGCACAATTGTCCTGTCCCCTTTAAAAAGAATAAAGGAATCAGAAATAAAGAAAATCTGCATCAGCAGTTTTCACAGAATGTGACGTATCATAAAGTGTTTTTGCTTTACAAGTAGTGATAATTTGATACATAATGGGGTTGACAGACGCTGTCCCTTAAACATCACATGCCAACTGCTGCAGCTACATTAAATGTTCCTTAGTATGTGGTGAGGAAACCACTTTTTTTATTTATGTGACTGAAATACAGATTTTATTGAAGTATCAGCTGCAAAAATGCATCATCTTAGAAAGCTGTAAGTATTACTTCAATTTGCCAACAAAAATGTTGGTATATGTATGCATTACCTTAGAAAATTGCATGCATTTTTGCCAGCAACAATGACTGGCATATTTTTTTTATTCAAATGTCTTGACTGACTACGTTATGACATAATATGTTTTGCATCAGTTCCACATGCTGCTGCTGTAGTACTTGGCATGACTTTGTTATAAAAGCTATCTTTTAAACATAGCAACTTTTGATTTACTCATTTAAAACAGAAAGCAGCAAATAGCTGAAATTAGGTAATATCAGTTATTTTTTCTCATAATTCATGACGATGAGTATATATAGCTGAGTACATAAATGGCTAATGTGCCTCTTTCTTTCACTAAGGAACTATGATGCAGCTGCAGCAGGAAAACTTTTAACATATGAGTGGGTGGGTGGGCCTGTTACGTATTAAGTTGCTGGCTTTAGCAAACAGAAGAAACCATAGATAAACCTAGTTGTATTCCTATCAATGTCACACAAGATCATTTCTCTCCCCCTTATAATGAACAGTTTTTCCTTTACATGTATTTTATTACTATCTTCGTTACTGGCAGCACAATAAAAAAATAGGGTTCGAGTTCTAAAAAGTTCTAAAAAAGATTAGAACCCTAGAACTTTTTCAAAAGTTCTAGACTAGAACTAGAACCCAGAACTTCAGAGGGTTCTGACAACCCTAATTTACATCCTGTGCTTTTTACTTCACTGCCCAGAAAGGGTCTGTGTCACTTTATTATGTTAACTTTTTTTTACAGAGCCTTTCCTTTTTCCATTGGTCTCTCCTGCTACCACTGCCCATACCCTGAAACAGTTGACGGACCCTAGATCACCGGGTACTCTTTGGGACATTGTCTAGCTTTCTAGTCTTGGCCATGCAGAACATGCAGAAACGTAAACAGCGTTTAAACTAGTATTGTCCTAGGACTGCTTGCGAGGATCTTTTGAAAATTCAGTCCCATCTCTTTTTTTTGTTGTATTTACAGTATATATATGATTTCTGGGGTTATTTGGTGAATAAACTATAGTGCCCTGAGTTTAGCTCTGTGAATTATGATGTTGTTGTTTAGGGAATATATTCTGGGATTTGGTGTAAGTATCATCCCAGTACTTTGAATATGATTTGTAGTTTCCTTAAATGTTTTATTTGGTAGGCATGATGTAAAAGGGTCATAAACCAAATGTATTGGTCTCACCCGGAATTATTTCTTTGTGTTAAACATCAGTTGCTGAATTTATACAATTCAGATTCTACTGTCTTGCCTCCCTCAAAGTTCCAGCATATATGGAAGTGCTGTTCTAGCTGTTTTTTTGAACCTCCTTATTTTCTTTTGTTTTCTCTGCTAATTTTCCGTTGAATTAAGTTACTGTCTTACTTTCTGTTCTTTATGTTTGATGTGTTCCTCAGTATGAACTTGTATGATATTTTGTACTCAAAAAACACTCCCCTACTCTTTTTGAGAAGTGCAATGGAATCTTTAACATTCACCTGAACAACCGCCAGAGCAGGCAGATGGGACCGTGGTTTAACATCTCATCTGAAAGACGGTACCTCAGAAGTGCAGCATCCCTCTCATGATGTACTACAGTGTCAATATTGGGATTTACCCCAAGATCCCAGTGTGTGAAAATAGGGAAGAGGCAGGAAATTACACACCTGTCAGCCTGACTTTGGTAGCAGGTAAAGTAATGGAATCACTACAGAAGAAAAGGATTGGAGAATACCTTGTAACCAGTGGATTGCAGGATCTGAGGCCACATGGCTTCACAGGGGGGAGGTGTTGCCAGATAAACCTGATCGAGTTCTTTGACTGATTGAATAGGGAACTGGGTCAGGGAGAAGCAGTAGACATGACCTACCTGGACTTCAGTAAGGCCTTTGACACCGTTCCACAAAGAAGACTGGTGGGCAAGCTGGGCAACCTTGGAATAGGTCCAAAAGCAGTAAATGGAGAAGAAGTTAGCTAAGCAATATAAATCAGTGGGTGGTGGTAAATTGGGTCCACTCTAGCAAAGGCATGGTGACCAGAAGGGTGCCACAGGGATCAGTACTAGGCCTATTCCTCTTCAATATCTTTATTAGTGACATTGCGGAAGGGCTGATATGAAGTATGCCTGTTCACAGATGACACAAAAATCTGTAACACAGTGGACGCACCGGGGTGTGTTGAATGAATAAGGGACTATCAGAAAAATCTGGAAGAATGGTCAAAAGAATTGCAGCTGGGTTTCAGTATGAAAAAGTGCAAAATCAAGCACTTGAGGCACAGAAACCCAGGGACTATGTACCAAATGAGTAGGGATGCACTAGCAACCACAAAACAGGAAAGGAACCTAAGGGTGATAATTTCTGGTGACCTGAATGTAGCCAAGTAGTGTGATAAGGCAGTGGGGCAGGCTAGTAAGATGCTCGAGTGCATAGGGAGGGGCATCACCAGCAGAAAGAGGGAGGTAGCATTACCCCTGTAACTGGTAAGGCTCTACCTCAAGCACTGTATCCAGTTCTGGAGGCCCCACTTCTGGAAGGACATAGATAAGGTGGAGGCAGTACAAAGGAGGGCTACAAAACTGGTTCAAGGCCTGCATTACAAGCCCTATGAGGAAAGACTCAGAGAACTAAATATATACTCTCTAGAGGAAACAAGGGGAAGGGAGGATATGACAGAAGTGTTCATATACCTCACAAGTATTAATAAGGTACAGGAAGGTAACACTTTCCATAGAAAAAGATGTTCCAGGACAAGGGGTGATGCTATGAAGCTGGAGGGGGGAGGCTCAGAGGAGAGTATGATGGATGCCTGGAACAGCCTCTCAACAGAGGTGGTGGGTACTGAAATGATAACAGGATTCAAGCATGCATCGGATACACATAAGGGGACCTTAGAAGTTAGGTAAGAGGTCGGAGAAGAATGGAGATCGAGTAGGGTCTACAGTGGCACAGTAGGGTAGGGAACATAGGGCAGACTAGGTGGGACAAGGGGTCCTTATCTGATGACAACTTCCATGTGTCTGTGTTGTCATTTTTAGAAAACTGGTTATGAAAATCCTGTAACCTGACTGGCTGACAGCAGTCACAAGGCATATGTTTATCAAGCAACAGGGCCTCAAATAAAAGAGCCAGCACTATTACTGGAAAAGGACTAGTTTACATAAGAAAGGTGTTCCTTAAATATTTAAAAATACTTTTTTTTGTAACTTTTATTACTGCAGAAGCCCATTTTCTAAGCACAATAAGATCCCACAGGGTGTGGAGTATTAGGGTTACCTGCACTTTCAGGAACTGTAAGGCCTTCCACCTGCAGCATTGGACCTAACTACTTTGTGGGCATGCGGGTATCTCCCAACACCCCACATCCTGTCAGTTCTTATCGCTTGCATATAACAGCTTATCTACTTAGCTATAGCCTCTCGAGGTTCAGCACCCCTTTCTCATTAGGGTTCTTAGTGATCAGTAGCCAGTACACATTCTTTTATTGTAATATTCATAAACAAATGCAGCCCTGAAAACACACACTGAACTAGAGTAAACAAATTAAAGTCTTATTAGAGAGGTGAGATATGTAATGTCTGGCAAAGGTAAGGGACCTACAGGTAATAAAATTGTTCATCGCGGCAACTGAGCTGTCCTAAGATAAGCTGGCCATTTGTTTCACTTGTCAGGAGCAAGGTAGGTAAAGGAATGTCTTCCAACACTGCCAATAGCAGAACCAGCTCTGCAGCAACGTAACACCACTCAACTCCCTTAGTCCAGCATGCAGTAGCAGTTTTAACCTTAAATTAATTTTGAAAAGGGTCATTCAGTTTTTTGTTTTATGAGAAGTTGGGAAAATCGCTACCTACTTAAATAAAATTCTGGCTGCACCTCTGACTTCTGCTTCTCCTCTGTGGTACCATGGAGTTACACAGCAGACAGAAAGTGCTGCTGAAGCTTAAGAGAAAGGTGAGAACTTGGGTATTCAGGTGCGTTCCTATGAGCATATTAATTAGACACATCAACAAATGATCCCACTACAAATCTGTCCCCACAGACACCTACAGTAAACAGGCTGTGCACATATACAAGCAGGTGGAGGATGAGCTTTTGTACAGAATTATGCCCTAGCAGCCATACAGCACGTATTGTTTGTCTTCACTGCACTGCTGACTTTGCACTTGTACTCTGCAGCTCATGCTTGTCACCATTCCATACGTCACTCCAGTGAAACGTGTCAAATCACAACTCTCTGTATTCCTGCTACTGCTGCTGCTGAACTCTGTTGCCCTGAAACACTCCTGTAAAATGAAGTGATTCATCCACAGAAGGCTATTCTGCTGTGGACATTATAAAATAACTGTCAATAAAATATTGGTGAAGGAATGTGAACCAGTGGAAATGTTCGTTATTGGCTGTGTTCAGCCAGCTTATTCTCGTATACTAGGCTAATAGGAATGAGTGCAGAGGTCAGCTGGCAGGATAAACCTGCAGCGCCTGTTCTACAGAACATCAGGTATCTGTAATATTGACATTGGGACAGTAAAGTAATATGAGGCATAAGAACAAATATTGTACTACTTTTTCTGCCAATTGTACAAGATTTTTAAACAGTGAATTTCTGATGATGAAATGGAAATTTCTTTCTATCAAAGGTACCATGAAAATGCTTAGCTAGCTTGTCCCTTTCCAGCTCTATATGGTTTAGATGGAATCTAATGCCTTTTAAAAGCCATTTAGATTCAACGTAAGCTGCAGCTTAGTGGTCTGGCTATTTCAAAGAAGGCTTCCAGTACACAGTAAAAAAATCACAGCTGGCATCAACAGACTGCAGTAACTCAACATTTCCAAAATAAAACAGCAATTCCAGTGTTTATCTCTTTATTAATAAAGCTATAGCTGTGTTTACAGCCAAGTGTGCTGCCACATCTGCAGTACTGTAACCTTTGCTGACCATCTGAGTCGATCAGATGATGCATCCACACAGTCCCACAGCATTGATGCAAGCCATGCTGGAGAGGGACCAGGTGAGTCTAGAAGTAGGCCAAGCAGTAACTGTAACAGTAAGTGTGATGGAGCATTGAGTACAGGCAGGAGGAGGCAAAATTTTCAGTCCAGTACAATTTCTTGAGTAGAATTGCTTGAAACGAGAACAGAGCTGAATCTACTAATCTAGCTGCCATCTCAAGTTGCCATCCTTACACAATCAGGTAACACGTTTGACATTTAACATAGAAACATAGAAACATAGACTTTGACGGCAGATAAGGACCACTTGGCCTACCCAGTCTGCCTGTTTCCATACCTACTGGATAAGCTGTAGATTCTAGTTAACCAACAGCCTACTTCCTGCCACCCCCCACTACAATTGCCTTGTGTCTGTCCCATGCATGTTTGAATTCCCCCACTGTTTTAGCCCCAACAACCTCCCCAGGAAGGCAGTTCCACGCATCCACCACTCTCTCCGTGAAAAAATATTTCCTTACATTACCCCTGAGCCGTCCCCCCTCTATCTTTAAATTGTGTCCCCTTGCTCTTACACATCTCTTTTTCTGAAAGATGCTACCCTCCTGGACTTTGTTGATTCCCTTGAGGTACATGAACATTTCTATCATGCCTCCTCTGTCCCTCTTTTCATCAAGGATATACATATTAAGCTCTCTCAGTCTCTCTTCATATGGTTTCTGATGCAGACCTTGCACCATTTTAGTTGCCCTCTTCTGGACTGCTTCCATCCTGACTATATCCTTGCGTAGATGAGGTCTCCAAAACTGTACACAGTACTCCAGATGGTGTCTCACCAACTGCCTGTACAAAGGGATAACCACTTCCCTTTTTCTACTAGTGATGCCCCTTTCTATGCTTCCAAGTATCCCCCTGGCTCTCCTTACTGACTTCTCACATTGCTTACCAACCTTTAGATAATCTGATATGACTACCCCCAAGTCTCGTTCCATTTTTGTTGTTGTTAGTACTTCCTCTGCTATTGTGTACTCTTCTCCTGGGTTTTTGTTTCCCAGGTGCATTACTTTACACTTCTTTGCATTGAATCTAAGTTGCCATATGTCCGACCATTCCTCCAACCTTGCCAAGTCCCTTCTCATCCTTTCTACCCCCCCTTGTGTATCAACTCTGTTACAGATCTTTGTATCATCTGCAAAGAGGCATACCTTTCCCTCCAGACCCTCTGCAATGTCACCTATAAAGATGTTAAAGAGGACTGGACCCAGTACTGAGCCCTGAGGTACTCCACTAGTGACCCCACTTTCTTCGGAATGTGTTCCACTCACTATTACCTTCTGTGTCCTGTTGTGCAGCCAGTTTGCAACCCAGGCTACCACACTGGGACCCACTCCAAGGCTGACTAACTTGATTATTAATCTTTTGTGTGGGACTGTATCAAATGCCTTGCTAAAGTCTAGGTAGGCCATATCCACAGCCCCTCCCTGGTCTATTACTTTGGTCACCCAGTCAAAGAAATATATTAGATTCATCTGACATGACTTTTCTGCTGTAAATCCATGCTGCTTTGGGTCCTGTGCCCCGCTGGCCTCTAGGTGCTCAACAATTCTTTCTTTCAGAAGTGATTCCATCATTTTCTCTACCACTGAAGTCAAACTTACAGGTCTGTCATTTTCTGCTTCTGCCTTGCTCCCACTTTTGTAAAGGGGAATCACATCTGCCCCCCTCCAGTCCTCAGGTACCACCCCATTCTCCCATGATTTTTTAAAAAGTGTGGTCAGTGGTGTCACTAGGTCCTCCCTTAGTTCTTTTAGGATTCTGGGGTGAATCCCATCAGGCCCCATTGCTTTGTCCACCTTGAGTTTTAGAAGTTCTTTCAGGACCCTTTCTTCTGTAAATGGACTGGTGTCAACCCCCCTACCCAGAGTGCTTCTATTGTCTGGCTGTGGAAGCCCAAGCAGACATCCTAATGCTGGTAAGCTCAGGCAGCAACTCAGCCTTGAAACTGTCTGTGGTGCAGAACTGAAAATGTTCTGAAACATCTCCTGCAGTTCACTTTTGTATCCAGTCATATCATTGGTTGAGACCCTCTGCCAGTCACTGGGGAGTGTCTGCCTCTTTGATCCTGAATGGTTGATTGGTCTTCTGACTCCCAGGTGAATTCCCAGTTCTATGTGCCCTCTGTAGCACTGTATGCATGCTCTGAGCCTGAATGACTGTCAGGCTGACCTCTGGGGGTCAGCAGGGGCTTAGATTATATCAGTCATCATTCTTTATGGGGCATTGGACCCAAACTCCTTATACACTAAGGGGTCCTGCCCGTAAATATGTTCTGTGCCCCTTGCCATGTTGTAAATGGGAGCCACTGTTTTGTAAATGGGAGACCAACAGTGACTGCAGTGTAGGCTTTGAGGAGCCTAGGTAAACCCCCACATAGGGGGTTGCAATGGTAAAATAGTAATTTAAGGTCAGAAGTAACTCTTGGTCCTTAATTCAGGAAACATATATTCATGTTATGCACAAGGTGCGGTTATGCACAAGGTGCAGTGGTGCCTCACTGCAGAAGTCAGTCAATTCTAAGTGAAGAAGACAGCTCTCACCTTCTATTCAAACAATTTTTTCATAATAAATGCACTAAACCCATTTCATTGTCCTCTCATCTTTTTATTTGTGCAAAAACAGCTTCTGTGCAAAACATTGTAGCTTTGTATGTTGTAACCTCTGATGAAGCTCCAGTGGGCAGAGAGAAACATTAGGTGGGAGTGCTGATGGCATTCAACCGCCATGCCAGAGAACCCCAGTATGTGATTTGGAAGCTCAAACATTTTGCACAGATGCTGTTTTTGCACAAATAAAAATATGAGAGGCACAACAAGATGGAGAGTACATTTATCATGAAACTCTTGTTTGAATAGGAGGTGAGTGAGGTCTTCTTCACTTAGAATTAACTCTAGGTTCATCATGTCTATCCCAAATGCTTAACAAGCAGGGATGAAATAAGCACAGTAAGTATTATGTTAAAAAAATAAGCAAGGCCAGCCCATTGGTGCAGCGGTTGATTTCCTTGCCTGCACGTTGGCGCACCCGGTTCAGGGAATGAACTTGGGTCACTGGAGGGCCGGCTGAGGGAGAAGGAAAGGAGCATCCTAAGACAGCTTGCTTTCTCTGGGGGAAGGGCGGGGATTTATCTCGGTGCCTGCTGGCCCCTGGCGGAGTCTGAGTGCACAACACGGCTGCCTGAACTGGAATAGCTGGGGTAGTGGTTTGACGTCACCACATGTCTTGACATCAGTGACATGCCACTCCCCAGAGAAAACCCAGGAAACTGCTCTTGTTGACCAGATGACAGTCCCTTCGGTCTCCCACTGCCACCAGGCCTCAATAGCCGGTCCTGCCTTAGTGACACCCGGGCCAAATAAAATAGTCTGCTGGCCTCCCCCACCAGTGCCTTCCCTCTCAGAGGAAGGTGACCTGTCCAGTCAAGGGATATACTGGATTACCCGGGAGTCCACTATATGAGGTAAGTGGCTGGTAAGAGGGTTTGCGAGCAGACGGGGAAGACCTTGAGGGGGACCCAAAGGAGTGGTTGACCAGGGGTGAGGAGGAGGGGATGAACAAATAATAATAATAATAAAAAAAAAACAAGTAAGGAATGACAAATAGAACAGCCATGCTGCTGTCTTGTCAAATTGGGTTCAGGAGTAGACTTGAGAGCAGAACATGCACAGCAATCACTGCGTAGGGCTAGGGAGGATTGACATCAGTTTTGGCTGCCACAGCGACTCCTGTGGAGGGGCACAGAGGACTGAAATTGGGTTCTTCCATGACAGCAACCAATATGGAGGACCAGGGAGACTTGGCATTGGGTTCTACTGCCACAGCAACCCCTGTAGACATCTGGGATGGATAGGCATCAGGTCCTGCTGCCACAGTGACCCCTGTAGAGGTCCAGAGTAGATTTGACTTGGGTTCTGTTTTCACATCGACCCCTGTAGAGGGCCAGAATACTGACATTAGATTTAGCTTCCACAGTGATCCCCTTGGAGGGCCAGGGAGTGCTGGCATCAAGTTCTGCTTCCACAGTGACCCCCTGTGGAGGGCCAAGTAGGATTGGCATTGGGTTCTGCTGAAACAGCAACCTCTGTGGAGGGGTGTGGAGAATTAATCTTGGGTTCTGCTGCCACAGTGGCCCCTGTGAAGAACCAGGTTGGACTGGAATTAGGTTCCACTGCTATAACAATCCCTGTCAAGGATCACAGAGAATGGACTTGGGTTTTGTTGTCACACCAACCCCTGTGGAGTGTCAGGGAGCATTGGCATTGGGTTCTGCTGCTGAAGTCACCCATGTGGAGGGCCTGGGAGGACTGGCATTGTGTTCTGCTTCTTCAGTGATCCCTGTGGAGCCAGGGAGAATTGCCATTGGTTTCTGCTATGTCAGTGACCCTTATGGAGGAACAGAGGGGATTTGTATTGGGTTCTAATGCCACTGTGACCCCTGTGGTGGGCTAGAGAGGATTGGTATGGGGTTCTATCATCTGATCCACCCTGTAAAGGGCCAGGGACAACTGACATTGAGTTCTGCTGACCCAGCAACTCTCATAGAGAGTGCACTACTGCAATGCTCTTTACCTAGGGCTACCTGTGGGATTGGTGCATTGCCTGCAGCTAGTGTAGGATATAGGAGCCCAGCTGATTACTGGGACCCCTTGATCTTGGTGTATCACACTGGTGCTTCCTGCACTACATTGGCTGGTAGTGCAGTGGCGCATCAACTTCAAAATATGTTTGTTAACCTATAAAACACTGCTCAGTTTGGGCACTGACTACCTTAAAGATCTGCTGACTGAATACACTCCCATCTGCCCACTTCATCTGAAGCAACCTTCTAAATGTTCCCATGTCTTGACTTAAAGATCATGTGCAATGGTTTTTGTATATTTTTAATAAAAGCTTTAAAAGCTGAAATTCAAGTCCTTGTGTCATGATTAGTGTTTCCTTAAAATTTTGTGCTGTTTGTTTTTGTGGTTTTCTTTAAATCAGCATTTGTTAACTTGCTCTACAGTGGCTGAAAACAGTGGAGTTATTTCTGTCCCCTCAGTCAAACTTAGAGTGCAATGGCATCATTTTGGAGCAGCTTACTGTTTCAGGTTCCCAATCAGAGCAGCACTCTAGAGTTTATGGTTTGCTGAGCTCTCCAGGTTCCTTACAAACCCAGTCTCTGGTTTGTGTTTAGAAAGATCAGCTTAAAATATATAATTCTCTTCCTTTAAAAAGCTGATCATTTCAGTTTCAATGCTGAATTGAAGTAGTGGAAATCTTTTTCTGTGAGAAATCAGCTGGTCGGTATCACAGCTCTGTTCTTTCTAATCAAACCTCAGTTTTTTTCTAACTATATAACACAGGGCTATACAATCAATATAAAATAAATCTAAATGTTGTTCATTCACAGAAACAGTTTGTCTTTGATGTTGCCTTCATAAATACAATCATATAAGAATATTTTTTCCATGTCAGATTGACAAACAGGTGCTTGTCACACTCTGCTACAGTATTTCAAGCACATGTACTGTCAGAACTCACAAATGTAAGCTCTTTGGATGTTTCTGTGTGAAAATACATCATGTACATTTACAAATAGGACCACTATGTGGCATCCTGATGCACTGTGTCTCTGCCCCACAGTTGAGGCAGCTGTAGTCTACTGCCACCAGTCCCCTGCCCCACAAGCCCCCTACTTTCTGTACCACATTCAAGGCTGTTGCACCCTGCTGCCCACTTTCTGCCACAGAGTCATGGATTGTGCACCCTGTTGCCTCCATCCCCTGCCTAAAGAATCAGGACTACTGCACGCTGCTGCTCCCTGCCCAAACAACTGGGGTTGCTGCATCTCCCCATCCTCACAGTTAGGGAAGCTGCACCTGTTACCCCCTGTTCCTGTCTCCACAGTCAAGGTTGCTGTGCTGTGCTAGGTTCTAAAGTGCCATGTTCCCTGCCTCCATGGGCAGGGCTGCTGCACCACGTGTACCCCATCTCACAGTCAGGGCTGCTGTACCCTGATGCCCCATGTGTCCTGCCCCACAGTCAAGGCTTCTACACCATGCCATTTTCTATCATTTATTACCACAGACAGGGCTGCTGCACCCTGCTCCTTTCTGAACAGTTGTGGTTGCTGTGGCCTGCTGTGCCCTAGAGCCCTATGTCTCTGCAGTTAAGGCTGCTGCACCATGCTGCCACTTGCCAGAAGATTTAGGGCATTTGCTCCACCCTGTTTCATGCCTCCACAGATGAGGCAGTTGCACCCAGCTGTCCCACTGCCACCAGAGTCAGATCCTTTGCTACTCTCTGCTGAGACAGGAACAGGGGGAAACATGTGCAGTGTCCCTGACTGTAAGGGTGAGAGAGAGAGGGTAGCAGGGTGCAGCAAACCCAACTGTTTGGAAAGGGTGCAGCACAAAAGTAAGGGCATTTGCTGCACCCTCTCCCCTGCCTGTGGAGGCAAGTGGATGTGTGGTGCAGCAGGACACAACAGGTGATGGGGACAAAGGACAGCATGGTACAGAAGCCTTGACTATGGGGCAGGACACAGGTGGGCATCAGGATACAGCAGCCCTGACAGAGGTACAGGGAGTATATTGTTCAGCAGCTCAGCCCATTTGGGATAATGGAAATGTGTAGCAGAGCTCAGTAGCCCCAAATGTGGATGCAGGCAGCATGAGAGTCTAAGGTGTAGCACAGCACAGCAGCCCTGACTATGGAGTAGTGCAATGTAATGGCTGTGGGGCAGCAGTTTTCCAGGAGTC
Source organism: Neoceratodus forsteri (assembly GCA_016271365.2). Lineage (NCBI taxonomy): Eukaryota > Metazoa > Chordata > Ceratodontiformes > Ceratodontidae > Neoceratodus > Neoceratodus forsteri. The sequence continues at coordinate 805,699,473 of CM057451.1, read as the reverse complement.
TTTCTGGAGGCTGAGATGCTGCCCTATTTGCAGACAACTCTCTGCACTGAGGGAGGAAGTTGTCTGTCTTCAGGCCACACTGGACAGTAGTAAGGAAACCTTCCTCCAGGCCACACTGGACAGTAGGAAGGGAACCTCCCCCATCCAGGGAGCACCAGTGCCACCACCACTACCCTCAGAGGTTGCGAAGAAAGCACAGCAGTTGGACCACAGTGGGCTCAGGGAGGGTGAGGATGGTGGAACAGAGGCACACCCAGTCAATTGTTCCACTCCACAATCCATACATCATTCTGGGGGAGCATAGCTCCCCTATGGATGCACCCAGAGAAGACTGATGACAACTGTCACAAGGGAGGCCCACAGGAAGGAGGCAGAGGACACCACAGGATAAGGAAGCAGCTCCTGGTGGGGGACTCAATTATTAGGGGTATAGAACTGGGGGAGCTGGGAAAACTGAAGTAAGGTGCCTGCCTGGTGCCATGGCTTGAAGCGACAGGAAGCGCATCCTCAGGATCACGAGAACAGCTGCAAGGGAGTCTGAGCTGGATGTAATTGTCCACTTAGGGACAAATGACTTGGCTCATCATGAGATTAGAGCAGTGAAGGAGGACATTGCAGAGTTGGGGAAGGGCCTAAGACAAGTAGCACACACAGTATCCTTCTCAGAGGTGCTGCCTGTCAATGTCATGGGGGAGGCGAGGGTAATTAGCACCATGCAATTTAATGAATGGTTGAAAAAATGGTGTGCAGCACAGGGGTTTGGCTTCCATTGGGGACTGGGTTCCACCTGGAGGGACACCAGCCTATACTGAGGATGGTCTGCATCTGTCCAGGAAGGAACAAGTCTTTTGAGCAATCGGTTTAAATGCTTCATTGGCAAGCTTTTAAACTAGTCAAAGGAGGCACTGATAAGCAGCAGGAAAATCCCAGCTCTCCCTACAAAACAGGGTACTAAATGAGAAACAGACCACGGTAGAAAGGTCAGTGGGGATGCTGCAACAGAAGGTAAAGCCATCAAAAAATGGAGAGCAATGAGTACCAATGCCCGTAGTCTGGGTAACAAGCTTCCTGAATTAGTGGCCTTGATGGAGGAGGAACATCTGGATATCGTGGCAGTCACAGAAACATGGTACACACAAAACCATGACTGGGACGTAAACATACCAGGATACACTATCTACAGGAGGGACAGGGAGGGTAAAAGAGGAGGAGGAGTAGCTCTTTACATAAGGGAAGGAATAAATGCAACAGAACAAAAGGGTAAACAGGGAGAAGAAGAGGCACTGTGGGTAAATTTGGAGACAGGCAATGGCACCACAATCCGCACAGGGGTTGTATACAGACCCCCTTCTCAGGGGGAGGAAATGGACAAGGAAATGATAGAAAGTGTACTTAGAATGGCAGAAAAAGGGGAGATATTGCTGATGGGTGATCTGAATATGCCAGATGTTAACTGGAGTGCAGTTGCAGCAGCCACTTCTAAGAGTGGGGTTATTCTAGATGCCCTACAGGGGGTATGCCTTAGACGACTAGTATTGGAGCCCACTTGAGAGGGAGCAATCTTAGACCTGGTTCTCTCAAATGGAGATGGAGATGGAGATGATGGAATCACTTCTGAAGGAAAGAATTGTTGAGTACCTAGAGGCCAGAGAGGCACAGGACCCAAGGCAGCATGGATTCACAGCGGGAAGGTCATGCCAGACAAATCTGATAGATTTCTTTGACTGGGTGACCAAAGTAGTAGATCAGGGAGGGGCTATGGACATGGCCTACTTAGACTTTAGCAAGGCATTTGACACAGTCCCACACAAAAGATTAATATACAAGTTAGCCAGCCTGGGAGTGGGTCCCAAGATGACAGCCTGGGTAAAGAATTGGCTGGAGAATAGGACACAGAGAGTAATAGTAAATGGAGTCCACTCTGAAAAAAGGGGGGTTAGTAATGGGGTACCACAGGGTTCAGTATTAGGACCAGTCCTCTTCAATGTCTTTATAAGTGACATTGCAGAGGGACTGGAAGGAAAAGTATGTCTCTTGCAGATGACACAAAGATCTGCAACAGAGTTGATGCACAAGGTGGGGTGGAAAGGATGAGAAGGGACTTGGCAAGGTTAGAGGAATGGTCAAATGTATGGCAGCTTAGATTCAATGCAACTGAAATGGTGCAGGTTCTGCACCAGAAGACATATGAAGAGAGACTTAAGGAGCTTAATATGTATAGCCTCGAGGAAAGGAGGGAGAGGGGGGACATGATAGAAACTTTCAAGTACCTCAAGGGAATCAACAAAGTCCAAGAGGGTAGCATCTTTCAAAAAAAGAGGTGTGCAAGAACAAGGGGGCACAATTTGAAGATAGAAGGGGGGCAGCTCAGGAGGTAATTTAAGGAAGTATTTTTCACAGAGAGGGTGGTGGATGTATGGAACGGCCTTCCAGAGGAGGTTGTGGAGTCACAAACAGTGGTGGAATTCAAGCATGCATGGGACAGTCATAAGGCAATTCTAGGGGTTGGGGGTAGGAAGAAGTAGGCCGCTGGTTAACTAGGATCTGCAGCTTATCCATCAGGTAGGGAAATGGGCAGACTGGGTGGGCCAAGCGGTCCTTATCTGCCATCAAATTCTATATTTCTATGTTTCTATGATCACAGATGTAGAAGTGGGTAGCCAACTGGGAACTAGCGACCAACGAACAGTATGGTTCACAATAAACACAGCAATAGAGTCAAGCCATACAAAGGCAAAAGTACTGGACTTTGGGAGGGCTGACTTTGCCAAAATGGGTGAGTGCCTAAGGAATGCACTAGCAAATAGGCAGGAAGGAGGGGTGGAAGAACAATGGGAATAATAAAACTGCCCCACAGAGGTAACAAACCTTGTGTGAAGCAAATAAACAAAACAAACGATGTAAGAAACCACTATGGTTCTCAAAGAAGTGGCAGGAAGGTTCAAGAGAAAAGAAAGAATTCAGGAAGTACAAGGAATGCAGAAGGAGCAGGACAGAGAACTGTATCAGTTAAAGCAAAGGAGGCTGGGAAGGCAGTCAGAACAGCAAAGGCCCAAACTGAGGAAAAGACAGCCAACTCAGTTAAGAAGGGGATAAAACCTTTATAGGTACATCAGGAGGCGAAGGAAGACCAAGGGAGGGATAGTGAGGCTTAATAAAGGGAGGAGGGTGGGCAGAGGGAGACTGTGAAAAGGCAGAGATACTAAACAAATATTTTTGCTCAGTATTTACGAATGAAGAGGGGGAGGTACATAAAACAAACAGTAGAAACACTCAGGATACAGAAGTTGATACCAGCCCATTTACAGAAGAAAGGGTTCTGAAAGAACTCTTAAAACTGAAGGTGGACAAAGCAATGGGGCACCGATGGGATTCATCCCAGAATTCTAAAAGAACTAAAGGTAGAACTAGTGACACCACTGACTACCCTTTTTAACAAATCATGGGAGGATGGGGTGGTACCCGAGGACTGGAGGAGGGCAGATGTGATTCCCCTTCACAAAAGTGGGAGCAAGACAGAAGCAGGAAGCTACAGACCTGTTAGTTTAATCTCAGTGATAGGGAAAATGATGGAATCACTTCTGAAAGAAAGAATCGTCAAGTATCTAGAGGCCAGAGGGGCACAGGACCCTAGGCAGCATGGATTCACAGCGGGAAGGTCATGCCAGACGAATCTGATAGATTTCTTTGACTGGGTGACCAAAGTAGTAGATCAGGGAGGGGCTGTGGACATGGCCTACCTAGACTTTAGCAAGGCATTTGACACAGTCCCACACAAAAGATTAATATACAAGTTAGCCAGCCTGGGAGTGGGTCCCAACATGACAGCCTGGGTAAAGAATTGGCTGGAGAATAGGACACAGAGAGTAATAGTAAATGGAGTCCACTCAGAAGAAAGGAGGGTTACTAGTGGGGTACCGAAGGGTTCAGTATTAGGACCAGTCCTCTTCAATGTCTTTATAAGCAACATTGCAGAGGGACTGGAAGGAAAAGTATGTCTCTTTGCAGATGACACAAAGATCTGCAACAGAGTTGATGCACAGGGTGGGGTGGAAAGGATGAGAAGGGACTTGGCACGGTTAGAGGAATGGTCAAATGTATGGCAGCTTAGATTCAATGCTAAGAAGTGCAAGGTAATGCACCTGGGAAACAAAACCCAGGGGAAGAGTACACAATGGGGGGTGAGATACTAACAACAACAAAAATGGAAAGGGACCTAGGGTAGTCATATCAGATGACCTAAAGGTGGGCAAGCAATGGAGAGGGCAGCAAGGAGGGCTGGGGGATACTGGGATGCATAGGGAGAGGCATCACCAGTAGAAAACAGGAAGTTATTATCCCTCTGTACAGACAGCTGGTGAGACCCCATCTGGAATACTGTGTGCAGTTCTGGAGATCCAATCTCCGCAAAGATATAGACAGGATGGAAGCTGTCCAGAGGAGGGCAACTAAAATGGTGCAGGGTCTGCACCAGAAGACATATGAAGAGAGACAAAAGGAGCTTAATATGTATAGCCTCGAGGAAAGGAGGGGAGAGGGGGGACATGATAGAAACTTTCAAGTACCTCAAGGGAATCAACAAAGTCCAAGAGGCAGCATCTTTCAAAAAGAGGTGTGCAAGAACAAGAGCACAATTTGAAGATGGGGGGCTCTTAGGTAATTTAAGAGTATTTTTCACAGAGGTTGTGGATGCATGAACAGCCTTCCAGTGGAGGTTGTGGAGTCAAAATCAGTGGTGGAATTCAAGCATGCATGGGACAGTCGTAAGGCCATTCTAGGGGTTGGGGGTAGGAAGAAGTAGGCTGCTGGTTAACTAAAATCTGCAGCTTATCCAGTAGGTAGGGAAATGGGCAGACTGGGTGGGCCAAGCGGTCCTTATCTGCCGTCAAATTCTATGTTTCTATGTTTAGGGACAGGAAGCAACAGGATGCCATGACCCTGACTGTGAGCATGGGGACAGAGGGCAGCAGGGTGTAGCAACCCTGAATGTTTGGGAAGGAGATAGGGGTGGCATCAAGATACAGCAGCCCAAACTGTGGGACAGGGTGCGGCAGCCATGCCTGTCTGGGATGAGGGATGTGGGCAGCAGGGTATAGCAAAGGATCTGACTCTGGTGGCAGGGGACAGCAGGGTGCAACTGCCTCAACTGTGGAGGCATGCAACAGGGCACAGCAAATGTTCTGCATCTTGTGGCAAGTGGCAGCATGGTGCAGCAGCCCAAACTGCAGCAGTATGGGGAACTAGAGCACAACAGGCCCTGGCAACCCCAAATGTGTAGAAAGGAGCAGCGTGCAGCAGCCCTGTCTCTGGTGACAAGGGATAGAGGACAGCATGATGCAGAAGTCTCAACTGTGGTGCAGAACACAGAGGACATCAGCCCTGACTATGAGATGGAGAACAGATGGTGTAGCAGCCCTGCCCATTTGGGGCAATGGAAGTGGGTAGCAGGGTATAGCAAAAGCCCCACCGCTGGTGGCTAGGGCAGCATGGTACAGCAGCCCCAGCTGTAGAGACAGGGGACCTAGCACACTAGGGCTTAGCACAGCACAACAGTCCTGACTGTGGAGACAGGAACAGGGGTCAACAGGTGCAGCTTTCCTAACTGTGAGGGTGAGGGAGAAAGGGCAGCAGGGTGCATCATCCCTAATTGTTTGGGCAGGGGGTGGCAGGGTGCAGCACCCTGATTCTTTAGACAGGGCATGGAAGCAGCAGGGTGCACAATTCCTGACTGTGTGGGTGAAGACAGTGGGAAGCAGGATGCAGCAGTCTCGCATGTGGAGCAGAAGGCAGGGGGCTTGTGGGGCAGGGACAGGTGGTAGTAGACTGCAGCTGCTTCAACTGTGGGGCAGAGACATGATGCATCGTGATGCCACATAGTGTTTCTAGTTGTACACATACATGATACATTTTCACACAGAAACCACCAAAGAACTGACATTTCTGAATTCAGACAGCTGCCTGTCACACTCTGCTACAGTATTTCAAGCACATGTACTCAGTCAATCTGACATAAAAAAAATGTTCTTACATGAACTTATTTATGAAGGCTACATCAAAGATAAACTGTTTTTGTGAATGAACAAAATTTAGATTTGTTTTATAATCATTAAACAGTCCTGTGCTATATAGTTAGAAAAAAAATACAAATTTTGATTAGAAATAACTGAAAGCTGTGATACAGACAAGCTGATTTCTCACAGAGAAAGATTTCCACTACTTCAATTCAGCATTGAAACTGAAATGATCAGCTCTTTATCAGAAGATAATGATATGTTTTAAGTTGATCTATCTAAACACAAACCAGAGACTGGGTTTGTAAGAAACTTGGACAGCTCAGCAAACCATTAACTATCCAAAGTACTGCTCTGATCAGGAATCTGAAACAGTAAACTACTCCAAAATGATGTCATCACACTCTAAGTTTGACTGAGAGGACATAAATAACTCCACTGTTTTTAGCCACTGTAGAGCAAGTTAACAAATGCTGCTTTAAAGAAAACCACAAAATCAATCAGCATGAAATTTTCAGGAAACACTAATCATGACACAGGGACTTGAATGTCAGCTTTTAAAGCTTTTATAAAAAATATGTATAAACCGTTGCACATGATCTTTAAGTCATCTGGAGACTGAGCATATGGGATAGCAGCTCCAATATTGTGGAACACTGTGTGCTCCAATTCAGTACACCTCATCAGGTGATGTATTTAAAGTTTTATTAAAAATGTTTTTTTAATTTATCATATGTGTCTGATTAATTGCATAATTAGTACTCATGATATATTCTTGTTTTGTTTTTAATTTTGTGTTTGATGACTTGCTGTGTGGTGCCCATGACCATTTTGAGATCGGGTGCCTTTGAAATAAAATCCCCTTGCCTTGCCATGCCTAGGGAGTATAGTCATCAGCTTCTGCCACTGGGGAGGGCCAAAGAGTATCATCCTAAGGTCCTGTTGTCCCAGCAACCTCTGTGGCCGTCCAGGGTAGATAAGCATCATGTTCAGCAACCCCTGTAGAGGATTAGCCTTGGGTTCTGCTTTCACAGAAACCTCTATGTAAGGCCAGGGAGTATTGACATTGGACTCTGTTGTCATAGTGACCCTGTGGAGGGGTGGGAAGGACTGGCCTCAGAAGTTACTGCCACAGTAAACCACTGTGGACAGCTAGGTAGGATTGGTATTTGATCCTTCTTTGGTCATGAATAATGATGAATTGACCAGTGCCATTCCCATGGACCTCACTAAGCCCTTAAATTTTGTCAAACATGACTTATTATTGAGAAGATTGCCTCCTTCATCTCTAAATTCTGGCTGTCCTCGCTCCCCCCTTACATCAGTTCTCTTCTGTCTCCTATGCCTCCTTCCTCCTAATCACTCCGTAACTCAAGCTATTGCTCCCTGATGCTCCCTTCTTTTAAATCCCTTGCAGGACAGAATGCCTTCTCTTGCCACTTTCCTAAAATCTGGAACTCTCTTTCCCTTATGAGTCGCTCTGCCTCCTCCAAGCGTTCTCATTTCTTGTTACTCCAGGCCTATATATCTCTCACCTGCAAGTGCCCTTAGTCTAATGTCTTGCCCCTCTTCTCTTTCTCCATCCGATGCCAGTTCCCAAGTTACTACTACTAAATGTTTCAACCTCCACACTCTTCCTCTTCCATTTTCCCCTCCTTTTCCCTCTTCTTCTTCTACTACCTTCCTCCCTTCAACCCTTTTCCTCCCTACCTCCCCCTCTCCCCTTCACCACTACCTCCAATCTATTCACACTCTCTTTCATCCTCTCCCTCTTCCTTTTTGCTCCCTACCCCTCCTTTTTTCTCCTCCTCTCCTATTTTTCTTTCATAGCAATTTGCATTTACATTACTATATGTGCTATATATAGATGTGCCTTTTGCTTATGATTACTGCACTTTGCTTATACTATGTATTTATTCCCACCCCCATTCTCCCAGGACACATCTGGAAATGAGTTTTATGGCTCGGTATGTATTTTCTGGTAAATCTCTTTCAATAAATAAATAAATAAGATTACTAGGTTTGGGGATTTCTCAGAATGCCTTGAAGTTGTTCCAAATATATTTACAACATTGAACACAAGTGGTTGAAGTACACACCATCAAATCTGATCTATACTACAGACTGGTGTACTACAGGCTTTATTTTGGGTTCTGTATTGTTTTCTGTTTTTGTAAATGCATTACGCACATTAATGCTGAAAAGTAAACTTTCATTATTTACAAGCATTCCATTGATCTTAGGCAACTTAACTGTGATCTGAATGCAAATGTTGTTACTATTTTTAATTAGATAAAATGCTGCTCAGCTCAAAACCAAAACTTGCCAACATACAGGAAACAGAAACATAGACTTTGATGGCAGATAAGGACTGCTTGGCCCACCTAGTCTGCCCATTTCCCTACCTGCAGGATAAGCTGCAGATCGTAGTTAATCAACAGCCTATTTCTTCCTACCTACCACAAGAATTGCCTCATGTCTGTCCCATGTATTCTTGAATTCTCCCACAGTTTTAGACCCCACAGCCTCCTCAGGAAGGCTGTTCCATGAGTCCACCACTCACTTTGTGAAAAAATACTTCCTCACATTGCCCCTGAACTGCCCCCTTCCCCCATCTTTAAATTGTGTCCCCTTGTTCTTGCACATCTCTTTTTCTGAAAGATGCTACCCTCTTGGACTTTGTTGATTCCACTGAGGTACTTAAAAGTTTCTATCATGTCCCCCCTCTCCCTCCTTTCCTCAAGGGTATACATATTGAGCTCCTTTAGCCTCTCCTCGTATAGCTTCTCTTGCAGACTCTGCACCATTTTAGTTGCCTTCCTCTGGACTGCCTCTATCCTGTCTATGTATTTATAATTTTGGTGGTGCTGCACTGGAGAATGTACTGTATCTACAATTAGGTACCTCGGGTTCTTTTAGAGCTCTCTCTTACATTTTCTGCTCAGTTTGATAGTGTCTGTCATATAGTAAATTGCACACTAAGCGCTGCCTACAGAGTGCAACAGCAGTTAACTACAAAAGAAAGACTATCTACAGCTAGAACACTTCTATTGTCCGGACTGATGTAGTGTTCAGTTGTTTATTTGAATTCCTGTGAGATAGTCCTTCAGAAGTAGAACACAACATTCAATAGTGCTTGCAGGTTTGCCTCACGGTCAATATGAATGACACATTGCTGTGATTTACATGGTATTATGCAATGGCAAGAAATAATTCTTGGCTCTGATGGGTCAGTCTGGGACTGGACCCATGATGTTATCCCAGCATAATCTCATGGATATAGTCCCGGCATACACTAGACTGCATCAAAAGTAAAATAAATCACTGCACATGCCATATCCATGCTGCCCACACTTGACGTGGCCACTGTGCAGTTTGCTAGGATTTCCCTTTTTTTTTTGGTAACATAAATTCCTTCCTCCAGCATTCACAAATTAAGCCGAAAACCACAAAAAAACTGAACTAATGTATCATACTTGTTACTGAAATACATTAATTGTGCTGCTTGCACATTTTTTTAATTAAAAAGAGTGAAAATTAAACAAAGCCATCATTGTGATCAGCTTCAGACATTCATTTATTTATTAGGTCTAGGATTACAATACCTTTGAGCCAGGGCTCTTTTACAAAGGTTCCACGTAAGGTTACAATTCAAAACATAAGATGTAAGTCAGATTACAAATTCAATTCATAGGACAAGGTTATAAAAGTGTAAGCTAAACAGGGTTACAAAGAAAGCATCTGAGAAACAGAACAAGTTTTGGAGGCTAGGTTACAAGGAGATTGCAGATGAGGTGCAGAGAGGATAGAGGACAAGAGAGAGAAAGAGTGGGGGGGGCAGAGAGCTGTAGAAGAGGAGCGCAGCCAGAGGCATTGTAGCAGACATAACATGAGGAAGTGCGTACTAAGGAGTAACCAAGTGCTAATAGGAGAGAGAACTGCATAAGATTAGAGAAATGTTCATGGGGTTAGTTAGTGGAGGCAGTCACTGGAGCTAGAGGCAGTGAGAGAGAGGCAAAGCCTTGATTTAAATGCACCAAGGGTAGGAGTGGAGGAGATGCAACTGTTTAGACCATTTAGCCAGCTGGGCGCCCTGTAGGTGAAAGATTTTTGACCTTGTGAGGTACGACAGTGTGGAACCTGCAGAAGCTGTGATTCAGACCCCCTCGTTGAGCAGGGTTTATTGCTAGGGTGCAGGAGTGCACACACTCCAGGGGGCACAAGGTCCACAGTTATTTTCTTTGCCATGGTGCAGGTTAGGTACTTTATTCGATTGGTGAGTTGCAGCCATCCAGTTTGTGCATAGAGGTCGCACATATGTGTGAGGTGGTGGGATCCAGTGAGAAGTTGGCAGGTCTTATTGAGGGAGGTGGATATGCGTCTAAGAGTGATAGCAGGGGCAGAGCCATAGATGATAAGCCCATAGTCAATAATGGCAATAACAGAACTCTGAACAGCGACAGTCAGGACTTCTGGGGTAAGATGTTGCCTATGCTGGAAGAGAAGGCCAAGGCGAGTATTTGCTGCTCTGGCTACAGAGTCAATGTGGGCACTGTAAGTTAGATGAGGGTCTAGAGTGATCCCAAGGTACTTAAAGGCTTGAACCTGTTCCAGGGTGACTCCATGAATGATTTTGATGGACAGGGGGTGTAGCTTATACTTGTTATGAGAGCTGCTGAACATCATAGACTTTGTTTTCTTATTATTGAGGACCAGATTGTGATTTGAAAACCAGTTTTCAACAGATGTGAAGCCAAGTTGAAGGTTGTCATGTAGAGGCTTAGGATCCTTGTAGGAGGCAAGAATAACAGCATCATCTGCATAGAGGATGATTGTTTCAGAGCAAGAATTTGGAAGGGAGTTCAGGAACAAGCTGAGTAGTAGGGGGCCCAGAATGGATCCTTGGGGGACACCTGCATGAACAGGCCTGATATCAGAGAGGACATCTGCAATTTTTACTCTTTGAGACCAGTTCTCCAAATAGTTTTTGAACTAGGCAGTGGAGTCGGACATTGTCCGCCAACTACAGTAATTTTTTACTGCTCACCAGCCAGCTTCAGTAACTCCGCTCATCTGCCCATAACCTCACTGTTACAAACTGCTACTGCCTTGTGTGCAGATACCAACAAATATTTTTTTTTTGATACAAACACCCCCCCGACAATATTAGGAAGAAGCTGTGACAGTAAGGGACCATGAGCGCATGTGCTATTTAAAGCACCATGCTCCACTTAATGATCCTCGGCTCCATTTCCCTTTCCCCAGCTTCATTAACTATGCTTGGCTGCCCATAACCTCCTTGTTATGAACTGCTTGTGTACATACCAATAAATCATTTTTTGGGGTGGTAGAAACACCCGCCGACAATACCATGAGGAAGCTGTGACAGTAAACAAACCCTGAGCGCATGTGCTGTTTAAAGCACCGCAATCCACTTACCGATCCTCAGCTCCATTTCCTTTTCCCCACACCGAGTCAAATTTGCTTCCGGGATGGGGAGTTGAATGAAAAGCCAGATTGGGGGGCAAATGAAAGTGACACAGCTTCCAGGGGTGCGGGGGGATGAAAAGCCAGTGAGGGGGGGCAAATGAAAGAGACCAGTAAGACCTAGACAGAGAGACTGGCAGCAGCCCTACCTAGAGGACAAAACAGTAAATCTACACTGTTTTTTCCTATGTATACCTACCCATTAAAAAAATTACCAAAAATCTATTTTAAATGTATTTTTGTAATCTTTTTTTTTATTTTTTGCTTTTCATACAAATGAGCCATTGTATAAGGGGAATAATGCACTCCATAATGTGTGTTGTGCTGGGATAACATCACTTCTCAGTTGTTAGATGCACTCATCCTGCAGCCTTGTGCCCAACCACCAGAGGCATGATGTTATCCCAGCATGACACACAGCCAGTCCTGCATTATTCTTTTACTCTTAAATGGCTCTTTCCAAAAAACAGAAGAATGTATGAGCTTAGAGTATTTGCATTTTATATAATGCACAGTAAACAACTTTAGTGATAGGAAACCGTTTTTAAGCCTCTAGATGCCCTACAGTTTTCCTTTTAGTGTATACCCATGATTCTAATACTTTTTCCTTTTTTTGTTAAATTAATAATCTAATTTTGTTGCCTTTGTAACTGCCCTGAATCCATCTTTCCTCAGCAGTTCTTGTTCTCTCTTTTCATACTGCCTGAACATGCTACATCAATAACACCATTCCATGCCATTCAGGAGAATAGCATGGAATGGTGTATTTGATGTCATACAGAAACATAGAAACATAGAAAGTGATGGCAGAAGGGGACCTCAAGGTGCATCTAGGCTGCCCATGGTGTGTAGATTACTACCCCCCATGCCGTTATCCCCTCTTTTGAATGATTCCTTTGTGCTTCTCCCAAGTGTTTTCGAACCCCTCGATCATTTTGGCCCCCATAGCCTCCGAAAGAAGGCTGTTCCAGGTGTCCACTACCCTCTCCATGAAGAAGAACTTTCTTACATTTGTCCTGAATTTTCCCTCTTTCAGTCTAAGAGCATGACTCCTTGTTCTACTACCCTCCTTTGAATCAAAAATGTCCTGCACCTGTACCTTATTTATACCCTTAATGTATTTGAAGGTCTCAATTATGTCTCCCCTCTCCCTCCTCTGTTCCAAGGAGTACATGTTTAATTCCTTCAGTCTGTCCTCATATGACATTTGGTGTACTCCCTGTACCATTTTTGTTGTCTTCCTTTGTACTGTCTCTATGCTGTCAATGTATTTTCTGAGGTGTGGTCTCCAAAACTGGACACAGTATTCTAGGTGGGGACGGACAAGTGCCCTATACAGTGCCAGTACTGCCTCTTTCTTCCAGCTCCTGCTTCCCCTCCCAATGCATCCCAACATTCCACTAGCATTAAGTGCTGCCTTCTCACACTATCTACTTACTTTCAAGTTGTCTGATATTACAACCCCCAGCTCATGCTCTTGGCTGATCATTGCTAGTCTTTCTCCTCCCAAGTAGTACTCCCTATTTGGGTTCCCTTATCCTATGTGCATGACCTTGCATGTTCTGGCATTGCAATTCAGCTGCCATGCTCTAGACCACTCCTCCAGTTTCTTTAGGTCTGTTTCCATTTTCATTTGTCCTACTGGGGAGTCCACTCTGTTGCATATCTTGGTGTCATCTGTGAACAGACACATCGTCCCCTCAAGCCCATTTGAAATGACCGAGTTGATTCTTTTAAAGTATCTAAATGTCTACATGATAGAAACATTTAAATAACTTAAAAGAATCAGCTCAGTGTAGAATCAGAGACTATTCAAAGAAAACAAGGACCAAAGAACTAGAGGCCGCAGTATGTGCCTAAAGGGAGGGAAATTTAGGACAAACATCAGAAAGTTCTTCTTCAATGAGAGGCTAGTGGAGTCATGGAATGGACTTCCATGAGTGAGTGGTGAAGGCAAAGACAGCTACAGAATTCAAATTTTCTTGGGATAGGCATTGCAGTAACCTGAAACAACAAAGCTACTAGGGAGGGGGTATTCATACAGGCAGACTAGATGGATCATGTGGTCCCCACCTGCTGACACATTCTTACTTTCTTATGTTGGCTATGAATATATTGAGTTGTAGAGGCCCCAACACAGAATCTTGGGTTACCTCGCTGGTTGCCTTCTGTTCTGCTGATAATGTGCCGTGTATCTGCACCCTCTGCATTCTACCATGCAACCAATTTTTTTACCCACAACACCACCTCCAGCCCCACCCCCATGTAGTCCAACTTCTTTACCAGACTTCTGTGTGAGACAGAGTCAAAGGCTTTGCTAAAGTCCAGGTAGACTACATCTACTGCCCTGCCATCATCCACTGTCTTGGTAACCCAGTCAAATAATTAGATTAGATTAGTTTGGCAAGACCTCCCTGCCATGAACCCATGTTGTTTATGATCCTGTTGCCTGCTGGTTTCAAGGAATGTTATTGTCCTTTGTTTGAGTAATGATTCCATCAGCTTTCCCACCTTGGAAGTGAGAATCACTGGGTGGTAGTTTCCCTCTTCCTCCCTGCTACCAGATTTATGAAGTGGGACCACTGTTGTCCTCTTCCTGTCTTTGGGAACCTCCCCACTCAACAGTGATTTGGTGAAGAGTTTCGCTAGGGGTGCTTCAAGTTCCTTCCCCAGTTCTTTTAGGATTCTGGGGTGCATGTTATCTGGTCCCATGGCCTTGTCCACTTTTAGGTTATTAAGCACCTTCAAGACTTGATCTGCTGAAAGGGGCTTGTATCAGCCCTTAGTCCAGGGGTGTCAGTCCATTTCCCTCCCTCTCCTCCATTAATACAGAGCAGAAGTACTCATTTAAGACTTCTGTCTTCTCCCTATTCCCCTCTTCTGGGTTCCCCCCTTCTGCTTGTAATCTTACTATCCCCCCCTTGGTCTTCCTTTTTTTTACCTTATGTACTTAAAGAAGGTCTTGTCCCCTCTTTTTACATCTTCTGCTATCTTCATCTCAGTTTGTGCTTTAGCCTTCCTTATTACTTGTCTGGCCTCCTTTAGTTTCTCTTTGTATAATTCTTGTCTTCTTCTTTATTTGCTTTTTTGAATTTCCTGTAGGCAGCCTTTTTCTTTCACTCTAGTTGCCACCTCTTTGGAGTACCATAGTGGATTCCTTTTCTTTTTTACTTTGCTTAATTTCCTGTTATATTGGTCTGTGACCTCTTGATAGCACCCTTAATGTTTTCCCAGATTTCCTCAACCCCCCCCCTTTCCTTCTTTTAGGATTTCAGCTAGATCGTGTTTCATTTTCTGAAAGTCTACTGTTCTAAAATCTAGGATCCTAATGTTGGAGTGACTGTTGTCCTTTGCTGTGATAATGTTGAAACTGACCATACGATGGTCGCTATTCCCTAAATGGCACCCTACTTCAGTCTCCTTTACCCTCCCATCATTTGTGAGAATGAGCTCTAGTACAGATTTGCCTCTTGTTGGAGAATCTACAAGTTGCCTCAGACCTGCCCCCTGCAATTCCTTTAAAAAGTCCCTACTTCTCATTAATCCGGCCAATTGTGTTTTCCAGTGGATGTCAGATGTGACACTTAGACAGCTGGTTCTGATCAGTGTTTCATTTTTTGTAATATAAAAATGTGTTATGGACTGTCTCTCATGAGAAATGCTGAAACAGCATGTGAGTATGACACACACACACACACACGTTTTAGATACAAGGTGTTACCTCTAAGACCAGAAGCTAATTATAGAGTAGAACAGGCCTTAATCAAGGATCTCCTATTTATCTTTGAAGATAGAGGGGGGGCAGCTCAGAGGTAATTTAAGGAAGTATTTTTTCACAGAGAGGGTTGTGGATGCATGGAATGGCCTTCCGGAGGAGGTTGTGGAGTCAAAAACAGTGGTGGAATTCAAGCATGCATGGGACAGTCATAAGGCAATTCTAGGGGGTGGAGCAGGAAGAAGTAGGCTGCTGGTTAACTAGGATCTGCAGCTTATCCATTAGGTAGGGAAATGGGCACACTGGGTGGGCCAAGCGGTCCTTATCTGCCGTCAAATTCTATGTTTCTATGTTTCTATCTAAGTTAATTAGAGCTGTAGTTGCTAAGAGGGAAATCATAAACTTTTATGGCATTTAGGGGAAGAGTGCAGGATTATATGACACTGGTGCAAAGTCATAAATGCTATGCTGTCTGGGTGAGAGAGGATACTGCTTATAGATGAAAGGAAATTTACAGACTTGATTGGGGAAGTCACATGGGGAAAGGAGTTTCTGCTGATGTAACCTTAATTATCTTACCTTCTAATATGATAAAATATTCTGGGTGTATGATTTTTCATAACCAGAGGAGGAGCTAGGTAACCTCACGCAAAAAGGTGGACAAAGCCAGCTTTTAAACAAGTATTCTGTTTTTCTTCAGAGACTTTTATTTACACTCTGACAAAGAAACATCTTTCAGCACTTTAAGCAAGTATACAGGTAGAGAGAGACAAAATCTAAGTACTGTAGTAGGAATTGCACTGTTAAAAACTTATTTTAAAAGATTTGTATGTTTTCTGATATATGATTCTGTATTTTATGTTTTACATATTTTTTATCTATTTTAATAACACTCTGTTTTTAGAGCCTACTTGGTCCGACTTTTAATTTCTTCTTTTAACAAGTGAAATATATATGGTTAAAGCAGACACTGTGCATAAGCTTGAATGGCGATACCAAACTGGAAAAAGGTAAGATTAATCTGAGGTCTTTATTAGAGTTTTTAAGGGTTCCTTTCTGTACACCTGGTTAGGTGCCTGTAGGCAAAGATATCTGGAACCCCAAAGACAGAATTATCTGAGCCTGTACATTTGGTATGCTAGCAAGAGGTTCACAGTTTGAATCCCTCCAGAACTGAGACCAAAGGTTGATTCGAACCCACAAAACAGACAGGAGGGTCACCCTGTTTCTGTTAACTGTTCAGAAGACTACGCTTGGAGGTTGGCACTTTGGGAGTAGAGGGCTGACCTGTTGAGTCGGTTTGGGACATCAGGTAGGTTAAATTCCCTTACCAGTATCACCTTGCCCCTGTCTGCCATTTTGTATATTGTCTTGAGTAGTTGCTTGTCCCCATATTCTCCCTGTGATGGGGGCCTATATACAACTCTTATTCTGATGGTCTGATGGAATGTTTTAGAAATATCAAAATAAACAGCAGTAGCTACTGAGGAGAGTAGAACTCTATATAGATCTGAAGGCACCCCAAAGCTAGATTATTTATTATCAAAAATTAGTCAGTGTATATCAGAATACATAACTGGCATGGAGAAGAAGATGGAAGGACTGTTAACTATGTAAAATTAATTTCCTGTCTCCTTTATGCAGTTGTTTCTTATTCAGCATCAGTAAGACCCACATCCCTTAGGCCTAGTTATACTGAATTTAGGAAGATGCAGTTCATTAAATCCAATCAAAGTCAGAAGACATGTTCTTATGTAGTACCCATCACCTGGAATTCCTTGGGATGTGGGTAAAATAGTGCAGCCACAATAGTGCGAGTAAATACAGCGCATTCAAAATCACGCCTATAAAAATAGCGTATTAACAGACACGCGCTTACCTTAACAGCGCCATGTCTCACTACAGCTTCATCACTACAACCACACATAGCCGAGATGTCTTTAGGGAAGATTGTAAAACCAAAAAAGCATGATTGGTTAGGGACACAAATCAGTGTTGCACGTCTGTTCCCCTTTCACTCCCCCCACTGACTAAACAGTTCCACCACATACAAACATGGAGAAGTGTATTTTGGTATGCAAATCTCTATTATCTTTATTGTTGTTCTAGTTTAAAAGGAATTAATATCAGCATAATCAGCATATGTGCAAAATCAGTTTCTTAAGTTAGGCTTGCAGCTGGAAATGGTACGCTATTCCCAGTAAATATTCCATCCTGGGGCATGAGCTATATTCTCTAACAATCGATGTTATAAGTTTAGCTGCATCTTTATATTTTTTGCAAACTTCAGTCACTGCTGATCCAGTGACCAGCTGCTCAGTCTCAATCCTATTCATGTGTTGCTCAGTGTTTAGCAGCTCGAAGAATTTCCAAATAGAGGGGTGATGTGCACCAATTAGGTGATTGAAGCAATGATGCCAGGCTTCAACAGCATTTGCTGTTCGGTGAAGAGCATCCCGAACTGCATCATAGCAGTTCCAGAGGGATATCAGAAACATGGGCCTTCTACTTCCCCCCCAGTGAGTGGTCTACCAAGCCATGTTTCCTCGAAGTAAGCTATCAAATTAGATAGTGTCTCCCTATTTGTCTGGTAGAAGTCAGTGTTGATTAGCTCATTGAAAGTCTGACAAACATCATCGACAGGCACATATGCAAGAGCTAGTAGCATCCTGACATTGAGGGCAAAATTTGGGTCTGAAATGTATGGACCACTTATGTCTGGCAATTCCTGAATCTTTCTCCACACTGCCTGGGTCATGTAGAAGAGGCACCCTCTCATTTTAGCATTTGGGAACGACTGGCTGAATGTTTTATTGCTGCCAACTTTAAAGTCTGTCAGAATAATCTGTAGCTGCAAACCCTCACATAAACATTAATCACAGCTAGAACTTTCTGATAATCTGCTGCAGTTCTCTTACACATTAACATGTACACCAGTGGAATGACTTTTCCATACTTGACAGCGTGAATTGTGTATACTTGTGAAAATATAGACGGACAGCTCTTAAAAGCGCCATCAGCAAACCAGTGCTTGCTTCGCTTCAAGTGTTCCATGTCTGTAGAAGTGGTGAATATCAACATTCTGTCAGTGCCAGGCCCACTGTCATATTGCAGAAAGTTTTCTTTCTTTATTGTTTGAACAAAATCCAATGGGATACTGAGAGCTATGGCATCAATAGGCTCAGGTAACGGTTGTGAATTGACCCTCCGATTCCTCCGTACAGTACGCTTCAGCAGCGGTATAGCTGGTAGTTGACATGCCACAGAAGGTGATAGTTGAGAGATTCCAGAAGCAACCATTTGGTGTGTTGTCTCAACTGTGGTACTAGCCTGTTCCTTCATAGCTGAGACTGCCTCTTTCACAACCAGAGATGCAGGGTCAGGGACATGATTGTACTCCCCAATGGATTTAAGCACAATTTCCCCTTTCAGGTGAATTCGAGCAGTGCAGTGACCCTTATCATACTCTAAGCACTTGTAGTACGTTTTGTCAGCTGTCACTCACTCTCTCCTACAGATAAATCCATCGAGTGCTGCAAGATCACCACCCTTCTGGCTCTTCAAGAAATGCACTGCCATGTTACTGTTATCTGATGGGTTACAATTTAGCCACATCTTTATAGTCACATTTAAATTTCACATGCACGCTAAACATGACTTGTGATTAATTCAGTGCTATGAAGACCTTGTGCTATGTTGATCATGCTAAAATTGCATGCGTGATTAGGGATGCGCGATTTTGACATTAAACCGAATTCCTTCCCCTCTGAAATTAAAAGGCCAAGAATCAGGTACCAGTTTAATAAAAGGTTGAAAGATTATTTAATAACATAAGTATGCTGCAGTTGGTCTGGTTAGATATTCTGTGATTGTACATATGTTCCTTTTATTAGTGTAGTCAATGCCCCAAAGGTGGGGCTTATCTGTTGGGCCCCTGAAGACTTGAAGTGGGTCTACCCATGATGCCTGCATCCTCCAGCTGGAATTGGTGCTGGAAGTCAAGAGAAGAGGAGTTGTTGTTGTTTGCCCTTTTGTATTTTGTTGTACGCTAAAAGGTTGTCCCTGCCCAGAAGATGAACTGAAGGGATCACTGATGTCATCATGGATAACTTGGACTGTATTTCAGCTGGATTACGTGTTTTAGAAAGTCACAGGAACAGCCAAAAGTAATAAAAAGGGAAAGTAACTAGCAGCCAGGTATGGAACTGTGAGTAAATCGATGTAGGTTGCCATCGTATAACCCTTAACCCCCACTATTGGCCAACTGGAATGCAAGGGATCCTGGTAAGGACACAGGCATTTGAAAGGAACAGCATAAGAGTGCTTGGTGCCCTTTTGTGCCATGGAGGGACCCAAACAGGGAGTGACAAGTCTAACAAGCAATAAGAGACTGAAAGAGAAGATGACTAAGCTGAACACTTCTTCCAGCCTAGGAGGAGTTTAGAGCAGTCCTTCCCGAGCAGTTGAAGAGGAGAGAGATGCTGAGGAAGAAAGCTTAGGGCCTAGCCAGGCCTCAGAGTCAGAGATCCTGGTGTGTGAATCCTATGGTGGATGTTCCATCTGAGCTAGCTGAGAAGAAGTGCTTTGAGTCCTGAAAAAGCTCTGAATGATCAAATTTGCTGAAGCCATTTGCAGACTGCTATAATCAGAGGTGAGAACAAGCCATTCTACCCTGGCTGGTGTGCCAAGGGAGGAGGTGGTCAGGAGATTGTCACCAGGGTACTTATATCTTTGATCGAGCGAGCATCCATGTGGGTGAGCCAGGGTTGCTCATTGGTCTCAGCCCTTCCAAATTTGCCATGCTGCCAGTTGCTGAGCAAGATGAAATGGAGTTGCAACACAGGGAGTGAGCCCAGCCTGGATCTACAAGCACCATCTGCCTGCTGCTGCTACATTGCCTATGCAGAAGTGTCTGTGTTTGTTTCCAACTACATGCAGGACACGTGAATACTGAATTGCCAATTAGAAATCGCTGCTGCTATTGAATTTTCCTGGTTGGATTACAATTTTATGATTGGATTTCCTGTTGGATTACAAATTTGTTTTTGTAAGTGTGCTAGCCAAAAGTCAGCCTGGTGGAGTAAAAGCAAGCTTGCGTATTTGTCAGTGCATCAGTACAAAATTCCAGGCACTGTTACATCAGGCCTGCAACAGTATTTAATTTATCTGGGTACCCAGTACTTAGGAGAGGACTGTAGTTAAAAACATGTCATTGGGCTCAATTCTCAAAACTCTGCACAAGCTGTGTCAAGGGTAGCTTGCGCCGATAACCGGTGTGCCAGGGACTCTGCACCCAATTCTCTATCAGGTAGGATCCCAGCGACAAAGTCCCACAGTTTGCAGCAACTGTGGCCGTGCACCAAACAGTTGGTGTATCTGGATGAGTTGCTGCAGGCTTCAGGGTGGCCCTGCACCTCTCTAGGACATCCCTGGTAGCTAGCTGCCCCCCATCCAGCCCTGATCACCACTTTATTAATGATAATAATGCCCTTGGTGGTCTAGCAGATCCCCCCAACCCTGATCCTCCCTCTATATTGATAATCATGTCCCTGGTTGTGTAGCAGACCCCCCCAGCCCCAATCCACTTTTTATTGATAATCACATCCCTAGTGGTCTAGAGGACCCCCATCCCTACCCCCAATATGCCCATATTATTTAACATATAACATTCCTTAGTAATCTAGTGTACCCCCCCACCCTGGAAGGTAGTGTCCCACCACTCCGCTTCCCCCATTCTGAATTCGAGCCGGTGACTGGCACAGCCCTCCTCTCCACCATGGCCAGACACTGACTGAGCTGTCACTTAGGGTGTACTGTATACAATACATGCTCAGTGATTGGCAGCTCAGTCAGTGGCCAGTCATGGTAGAGAGCAGGGGGCTGTGCCGGTCACTGGCTCTGGTTCAAGATTGGGGGAGCAGGGTGGTGGGGCGCTAACAGCTGAGGTGGGGGTCCATTAGATCACCAGGAAATGCTATAGGTTATATAATATGGACAGATCAGAGATACGGAGGGGGAGTCCCCTAGACCACCAGGGACATATTTATCAGTAAAAAGGGGATCAGGGTCCCTGCGGTATCAAGCCCTGCTATGGATACAAGTCAAGGGGGAGTATATAACTTTCGATCACCAAGCTGGTGCAGAGCAGTTTATCAGAGAATACAAAAGCAAAGCCAGACTTACAGCAAGCCCACCTAACCAGGCACAAAGTGCTGCTATCTTGAAGATGGAGGTATCACAGGTCCCCGCACCGTACAAGGAATGGCAAGATACCATAAAGCAACCACTGGAGGCTCAATGGCAGCAGATGTCCAGAGACAGAACAAAGAAAAAGAAAAAAACAGACACACCAACTCAGGTGGCTGGGGGGGAGGGAGAGATTCAGGAGCAGATAGAGAAGAACCGCCACTTCAGATGCCAGCAGTTGCTCCCTGGGGCTGACATCAGTGAAAACATCGAACAGATATGAGCCCCTCAGGGAGCTCATGCCAGCAACTCTTGAGCTGTCGGCCGATGGCAGACCCCCCCCATCTGTCCACTTGCCCACTGCTGATGCTGAATGGTCCCCCTTGGGGGACAACTGGGCGGACTGTATCCAGGAGGCAGAGGGAGATGAGGACTACAACGTGGAGCAGATAGCTACACTCTTTGATATGCTAAACATGGCGGTACAATCCAGTTGAACAAGTACCACTTGAGACTTTAATTACAAATTTAGTGGTGGACTGAGGAGGAGAGAATGGGGGAACCTTCTCCTTCTCTGCCTATGCAAATGGTTGCTGGTTAAATACATACAACAATGTAAATATGCTGAATGCTTTGTTTAGAGGGGCCCCAGTGGAGCACAGACAAAGGAAGGCAGTTGACCAAAAGGTCTCAGACCACAAAACAGGGCGCACTCGCGTTGACCATCCGGTCACTCCTCATGATCAAAGAATTTGCAGGCTCACAATCAAAGAATCTTTGATCTTGAGAAATTTATTGATCGCAATGGCTGCCATCTTGTTTTTAGTTTGGGGATGACTTCTGAAGTAAAACTTGGATAGGTTTTGCTAAGAGGGCTTCCATCTATTGAGCCATGCCCGTGGTTTAATGTAGTTGTGTCAAAAATGGAGTTTTAAACTTTTAATTTCTTTGATCACAGCTCGTTAACATCATGATCATGAGCCTGCAAATTCTTTGATCGTGAGATTCTTTAATCGTGATCTTCGTTCATGAGAGAGGGACGAGATGGACAGATTTTAGGGTTGGAAAAAAACAAATATCTCAGTCCAGGGGTAACTTGTGAAGTAAAACTAGGATGGGTTTTGCTCAGAGGGCTTCCCTCTCTTGAGTCATGCCTGTGGTTTAGTGTAGCTGTGTCAAAAAATGGAGTTTTAACGTTTTTAAATTCTTTGATTGTGAGCCTGAAAATTCTCAGGTCACAAGATTTCTTTGATTGTGAGCTTCAATTGTGAGGGTGCGACGAGATGGCCACATTTTTGCTGAACCAGATATCTCTGGAAGAGACCAGATATCCCAAATTTCATGACCAGATGTCCCCTCATGATCAAAGATGATCTT
Organism: Neoceratodus forsteri; assembly: GCA_016271365.2. NCBI lineage: Eukaryota > Metazoa > Chordata > Ceratodontiformes > Ceratodontidae > Neoceratodus > Neoceratodus forsteri. Next base: position 805,676,697 of record CM057451.1, on the reverse strand, counting down.
TGATCATGAGGTCACGGCCGATTCTCGCGATCAAAGAATTTTTAAAGGGTTTTAAAATTAAATATCTTGGAAACAGTTCAGTCTATTAACTTGAAATTCGGAGGGTGTTGAGGAGATGTCCTGTAGATGTGAATTATGGTGTTTAGGTGTCAGAAAATTAATTTACTGTGGAGATATTATGTGACACAGTTTGCATTTTATGGATAGCGTGCTGCATTGTGGTAGTGACTTGACATTTATAGGGTAGCTAGCCTTGAAACCACATAAGTCATTTTCAGTGGTTAGGTGAGTAAAATATAAATGGGTGCAGAATTATGCCACTCCGATGAATGAAAATTTGGTTTGTTTCACGTTGGTGGGAGTGCGGGACCCCCACCAACTTACATGACATTGTACTTTACTATGCTTTCTCAAAAAGTAAGGAAATTATTTGCAAAACACTGCATTAATGCAACAGTTAGGTTTTTTTTACAATGACAAAAGTGAGGAAATTCGCCGTTAAGGTTACCACCTCTTGCACCCCATGACCATCCTGCCCCCACCAACTGGCATTGGTGTGTGCATTGGGGTCGTCGGTCCTAACTCTCACCCCATTCCCCTATACTGCACCACCTCAGCTTCTCTACACATGGAATGAGGTGAGAATTAGGACCAACTACCCCAACACACACCCCAATGCCTGTTTGTGGGAGCGGGGTGGTCGTGGGGTGGAAGGGGTGGTAACCCTAACAGTGAATTTCCTTCATTTTGTCATTGTAAAAAACTCTAACTATTGCATTAATGCTGTTTTTTGTAAAGAATATGTATATATATATATATGTATATATATATATATATATATATATATATATATATATATATATATATATATATATATATTATGTAGCGTAGTGCTACCATAGTTAGGATTGAGGAGCCAGTTACATGTTAAACCCCAAATTTTGCACCTTAATAACTTTGCAACCGTTTGATGGATTTGCCTGAAATTTGGCATACATGATCAAACCCACATCTTGGGATCTGCAAAGTTTGTACCAGTCGGTTACACAGCTGTGGGTTATTAAGCACAATCTGCATGCTTCGTTTTTCAGAATTCTCAATCAATCAAGACTCTACACACGGTTTGTGTGACCTGCCCGAAATCATCAGAGAACGTGCAGTCGGGGTCTCCGATGTGCCTTTCAAAGATTTCATGAAAAAATATTAAACTGTTCAAAAGTTATGGCAGTCCGAACTTCTGCTTTTTTCCTGTAGGATAACATTACAGCGTTCGTCATGCCTTTGAGGGCCCGTATCTAGAAAATGGTGCGAGATACGGAGTTTTAGTCAAAAAATTATAGCCCAGGGGGCTACATATAAAACTAGCCAGGAAAGTGATAATACATATGACTTTTAAATGTTTTTTCTATGTTGTACGGTTATTGAGATATAAGCAATTTACTATTACAACTACTGATTTTTGTGTTCCTAGAGTCATTATTTTGCATACATTCTTTCTACTCACTATATTTCTCTATACAGCTTTTGGGGAAAACCAGCCTGTGCGCTTACATTACTCTTACCATTACCGTTTCTGCTTGCGGTTCCGTACCCGTTTCACTTACCGTTCACGTTTACGCCACTACATGCATTACCCTTTGCGTTTTCATTTGCGGTGGCGTTTCCGTTATTTTTAACATTTCTGTCTACAGTACTGTTCCTCTTTCTGTTTCGCTTTGTGTTACCATGCACATTACGATTTGCGTTTGCGGGCACAATGTTACAATGCAACAAGACATCACCCTTGCGCTCCTGCCGCTGCATGACATTCACTATTTCTCATTATCATTCTCAAAAAGAAGGGAAATTAGAGGCAAAAAAATCCATTTAATGCATCAGTTAGGGTTGTTCCACAGTGATAAAAGCGAGGAAATTCGATTTTAGGGTTGAAAGCCCCTTTGCACCCTCAGCCCACTCCCCAACTGGAATCGGGTGTGCATTGGAGTCTTCGGTCCTTACTGTCACCCCATTCTCCTATTCCTCAGCTTCTTTCCACATGTGATGGGGTGACACTTAGGGCCGATGACTCTCAATGTACACCCGATTCCAGTTGGGGGTGGGCTGAGGGTGCAAAGGGTTTCAACCCAACATCGAATTTCCTCGCTTTTGTCACTGTGGAGCAACCCTAACTGATGCATTAAATGGAGTTTTTACCTCTAATATATATATATATATATATATATATATATATATATATATACACTACAAGGCGAACCCCAGAGCAAATGCCCCGAGGCATGGGTTATCCCAGAGGATATTGGCCATATAGCCCAGTTCTAAAGGAAACAGAATTGCACATACCCCAATAATGCAAAGCATCATGGGAAACATATTTAAATCCCCATGAGAGAATTTGGACTGGCTCTACTTTAAGCAGAATTGCATGGTACCAGAAAGCCTCACAGTGCAATTAGCAAAGGCTAAGAATGCAGACATATATATACATATATATATTTTTTTTTCATTAGTGTATGCTTTTTTTAAATACTTTTTGTATAGTTTATGATTTAGTTTTATAACTTTTACATATGTTGCATATCAACCCACCCTTCTTATGTTCTATATTTATGTACCTTAAGTTTTTTAATTCTGTAACCCTCTGGGTCACATCTGAAAATAGGCCCTCTGCCTAGTGTATTCACCTGAATAACAAAGTCTTAAATAAGTAAAAATAAAATAAATACTGACCCATGTGGAGAGCCAAGGAGGATTTGCCTTCAGTTCTGTTTTTTACAGTGACCCCTGTAGAGGGCAAGGGAGAATTGTTATTGGGTTCTGCTGCCACTATGAACCCCTGTAAACGGCCATGGTGGAATAGCATCAGGTTCTGCTGCCACAGTGATCCAATGGAGGACCAGGGAGAATTGACATTGGACTGTGCTGCCACATTGTCTGCTCTGTGGGGACAGGGGAGGACTGGCATCAGATTCTACTGTCTCAGTGACCCCTGTGGAGGGCCAGTGAGAATTGGCATCAGGTTCTACTGCCGCAGCAAACACTGAGGAGAACCAAGGTGGATTTGCCTCAAATTCTGCAGCCACAGTGACCCCTAAGGAGGTCCAGGGTTGATTTGCCATAGGTATTGCTTTCACAGTGACCCCTGTGGAGAGCCAGGGAGGATTAGCATTGGTTTCTGTTAATACAGCAAACCCCTGTGGAGAGCCTTAGAGGACTGGGATACAGTTATGCTGCATCTGTGATAGCTGCAGAGGTGCAGGGTTAATTAGCATCAGGTTCAGTTGCAAGATTGAGGATTGGCATCTGGTTTTGCTACCACAGTGACTTCTAAGGCCAGGGAGGATTGGTGCCAGGTTCTGCTGCTGCAGTGATCCCTTTGAAGGTCCATGGTGGATTTGCTTTGGGTTCTACTTTCACAGTGCCAATAAGGGGCAAAATGGGATTGGCCTTGGAGTCTGCTGCCTCAGTGACCTCTGTGCAGGGCCAGTGAGGAAGAAAGGGAAAGAGTAGGACCACTACTGGGGGATAGGAGCACCAGTGGGAGAAAGATGGACATCAGCCCATTTATGGAAGAAACAGTCCTAAAGGAACTCAAGAATCTGAAATGGGACAAGGCTATGGGGCTGGATGAGGTACATCCCAGAATATTAAAAGAAATTAGAGAGGTGCTGGCAGCACCACTAACAGCCCTATTGAACAAATCGATTGAGATAGGGGTGGTTCTACAGGACTGGAGGAAGGCAGTTTGGTCCTTCTTCACAAAAGTGGAAACAGGGAGGAGGCTGGCAACTATAGGCCAGTCAGCCTGACCTCAGTGGTGAGGCAATTAATGGAGTCACTGCTAAAGGAAAGGATTGTGATATTTCTTGAATCCAGTGGAGCACAGGATCCAAGGCAGCATGGCTTCATAGTAGGAAGATCTTGTCAAATAAATCTAATAGTTTTCTTTGACTGGGTGACCAGAGAGGCAGATAGGGGAGGGGCAGTGGATGTGGCCTACCTAGATTTCAGCAAGGCCTTTGACACTGTCCACATAGTAGGTTGATAAATAAATTGGGCAGCCTGGGAGTGGGCCCCAAGGTGGTAAACTGGGTCAGAAACTGATTGAGTGACAAGACACATAGGGTGATGGTAAATGCTGTTCAATTCGAGGAGAAGGGGGTGATCAGCAGTGTACCACAGGGATCACGTGCTCGGGCCAGTCCTCTTTAATGTCTTCATAAGCGACATTGAAGAGGGGCTGGAGGAGAAGGTAGACCTCTTTGTAGATAACATTAAGATCTGTACCAGGCTCAACAATCCAGGGGTGTGTGGAAAAAATGAGAATGGACCTATATATACTTGAGGAGTAGTCAAGAGTATGGCAGCTAAGATTCAATGCAAAGAAGTGCAAAATAATGCACTTGGGGCACAGAAATCCAAGGGAGGAGTACAAGATAAGGGGGAAGGTACTGACGGCCACCAGTCAAGAAAGGGACCTGGGGGTAATCATATCTGATGACCTAAAGGTAACCAAATGATGTGAGAAGGCTGTGGGGAGAGCCAGTGGGATGCTAGGGTGCATGGGGAGAGGTATTACCAGCAGAATAAATGAGGTGGTTATGCCACTGTACAGATCATTAGTGAGACCTCCTCTGGAGTACTATGTCCAGTTCTGTAGGTTGCATCTCTGGAAGGACATAGACAAAATAAAGACAGTCCAAAGAATGGCAACAAAAATGGTGCAAAGACTGCACCAATAGTCACATGAGGAAATACTAGAGGACCTCAATATGTATTCCTTGGGGGGGGGGATTTGATAGTGACATTCAAGTACATCAACAGTATAAACAAGATACAGGAGGGTAGCATCTTTCAGAAAAGAAGGTGTACAAGAACAAGGGGGCATGATATGAGGCTAGAGCGGGGCAGGCTTAGGGGCAATGTGAGTAAGTATTTTTTCAGAGAAAGAGTAGTGGATGCTTGGAACAGCCTTCCGGTGGAGGTGGTGGGGGCAAAAACAGTAGGGGAATTCAAAAATGCATGGGATTGGCATAAGAGTACTATAGCAATAGGGAGGAGAGGGTAAGCCACAGATCAACTAGGGTCTGTGGTAATGCATTAGGTAGGTGAAAAGGAGCAGACTAGGTGGGCCACACAGTCCTTATCTGCCATCACCTTCTGGGTATCTGTGTGTCCTCGGGGTCTGCTGCCACAGCAGCCCCTGTGGAGGGCTAGGGAGGATTTGGCTTGGGGCTGCTGTCATAGTGACCCCTGTGAAGGGTCAGAGAGGATTGCCATCAGACTGTGCTTCCACAGCTACCCCTATAAAGGACAACAGAGGATAGTGCATGAGTTCTGCTTTCACAGCAATCCTGTGGAGGGCCAGGAAGGACTGGTATCAGGTTCTACTGCCTCAGTAATCCTGGGGAAGGAAGGATTGAACTCAAGGTATGCTGCAACAGCGACCCCTGTGGAAGGCTAGGTGGGATTGGCATTGGGTTCTGCTGCAACATTGACCCTGTGGAGGGCCAGGGAATTTGCTTTGCAGCAGAGGCCTTCTGCATGCCTGCAAGGCTGACAGAGGGTGTGCCAGGCTCCGTGGGGTGGATGGACAGAAAACATTGGTAAGAAATCCCAGCTGCCTACAGGATGATTGTCGGTGATGCTCTTAGGCACCACACCATGGACCCCTTCCAGAAAGCATTGCCGGGGTGGAAAAGGGTGGGGCCAGGGGAGTCTCTATGGGGCATAGTTGTAGACAAAAGGACTGGGCAGATGGCACCAACAGAGAAAAAGCTGGATTGAAGAAGGGAAACAAAACATACTTACTTACTAAAACCTTACTACAGTTTTCAGCTCAGAGTCTGTCACCTCTTCCTTCACACAATGAGTAAATGAACTGGCTTTTGTCCAAGGGAAAGCAGTAGAGGAAATGTCCCTGCTGTCCATACAACAAATGCAACACAAAAACATCTCATTTCCTTCCGTATATCTTGTTTTTGTAACTTGCCACCCAATTCATCTTCCTTGTTTAAATAGTTGTGAAGAGTTATTTTTTTCCTGTGTGAATTTTAGAATGGGCAGCCTCTGTATTAGAAGCCATTTGAACCTGGTGGGGTTTAATATATACAAACACTTCATAAGGAGGTAGTATAGCGCAGTGGTCTAAGGCTCTGAGCTGCAAATCTGGTGACATCCAGCAGAACAGACCTGGGTTTGAATCCCACAGCTTCCACTTGCATACTGTGTGACCCTGAGCAAGTCACTTAACCTCCTTGTGCTCCCAGGTCGCTCCTGTAAAAAAGCTTTCAGCTTAGTGTGCTATACCTGGTTAAACAACTAAATAGAAAAAAAAAAAAAACTTCTGTTATTATGAATAGGGCTGAGAAAAGGGTGATGATTAGGATATAGCAGCTGTATGTTTCCTAGGAACCTCAATGCTAAAATAGCCAAAGTAAACAAGTGCAACCACGATAACAAGTATCTGAGTCCACTACTTGGCATAATGGCAAAAGCCCCCAAAATGTTGAAGGTGACACTGGCACCAAGACCAAAATGTCCCAAACAAGTAGCCATAAGCCACACAACCAGAAAATAGTACTTGTGGAGAAACAATCTACCACTCCTTCCACAGTGAGTTACTGTCACTCATCTAAATAATTTGTGTTTGACTGCTTTGTTATTGATCTGTCCGATGAGAACTTGGCAACATGCCAATTTGCCAGGCACATGTCAGCTGTGGTAAAAAAGGATGGCATCTTGGTGCTTAAGGGCAGCACATGCACCTTAAACACAGTCATCTTGAACTGGGCTGTGCACAAGCTGAAGTGTACTGTTCGGGGCTACCTGTCAAATGCTATGTAGCATGCGACAGTTAATAGGCAGCAGTTTATACAGTACAAGTGTATTGTATTAACTGCTGCCTGTCAAATGCTATGTAATACACAGCAGTTAATACAATACACTTGACCACTAATATGTGGAACAGTGATTTCTCATCTGCTATAGTTTTTCCTATGCATAATGGCCTGTTTTGGCACAACTGCCATGTTTGTTTGTGCAGGCATGCACCACGACTAGAAACTGCATTTGCTCCACACCCATGATGTTTGCCAGCAAGCAACTTTATCAATGACCTTCATACCACAGGTGCCCACTACAGCTAACATCTTGGACGAGCTGATGGAGACAAATGGCACTTGGCTCCACCAATTATCCATATAAGATGGCTTCATTGCTAGAGATAGAGCAAAATGTGGTTGAAGCAATAGAGGACTGTGGTTTCTACAGAGTGCCATGAATGGTACATTATAAACGTCAAAGATTTGCTGAGTGTGTATTGTCATTTTGCCTTCTCATACAGAACTAGGCAACAGCTGTGGGAGCTACAAATGACAAATAACATACCCCATCACCACATCAAGCATGACGTGGCCATGCAGTGGAATGCCACCCTCTACATTATTGAGCATATGTTCCAACAGTGCAAAATGCTATGTGACTCTGTGCCCATTCACACTACCCATGATACCTCAGGAACTTCCATGAGCTTAACAACAGAGAAGTGGCATCTCATAGATTCCACAATATAGAATGTTGAGGCAATGAAAACAAGAAAAAAAGGTGATTGTACCTGCAACCTTTAGAGTGCTCAAGAATTCCTCACACATGGGTTCTCCTTCATCCATCCTATTGGTGGATGCACAAAAATAAATCTTTTGGACAGCCAGAGACTAAATCCTTGGCTATGTCCATAGAATCCAGTTTCCTTCATGCATGCCTGGAGGTCAGTCATGTTTGACATTTGTTCCCTACTCTGAGGTAAAAAAAAAACCCTCATTACTATGCTTAACCCCTCTTTTCTTTCTTGCTTATGCTGTCAGACTAGGGACCATCAAATTATCCTGAGCACTTCAGGAATAGGCTACCTAATAGCTAATGATTTTTCTTATGAGTAAAAAAACAAAAAAACAATGGATATATGGAGACAATTGGAAAGAAATCATTGTTTGCCTGAACTGGGGTGTTAGAGAAGGTGGTCTTGGGATGGATGGAAAGGGCAGGGAAGCAGGCAGTACAGACCCTCAAGTAGTGTCTACCCTGTCCCCTGTCCCAGTTAGGGACCCTCATGTAGCATCCCCAGCATCCTCCAGCAGTGGGAAGCAGATCCTCCTGTAGCGTCTGTTTCTCCCTGGCAGCACATCACCTTCGGGACATGTCCGGGGTATGGTTGGCTGTCATTGTGCTAGCCCCTCCACCTGTGCTTTTCTTCTAAAACCCCCCCTACCATCCCAGGTACCTTCAGGAGTCTCAAGCGCTGTGAGGGTGCTGCACCGCAGCTGCCGGTCTGCTCTTCAGTTTTTCAGACCCCCTCTGGTGCTCTCCATCTCCAGGGCTCTTTTTTGGGGATCCAGGCTGCCCGCATTTCTCGTGCCATGTGGCTCTGTTGGGAAGAGAGACAAGAAGTCTGCCCCACACATTCTAGAGTTTCTGCCATGTTTGCCTCGAGTCTCAAGCCCTATTTAATATGACGGCTCTCACAAGTCTCAGGGAGGGGGCGGGACGTCAGATAATTTCTGCTCCCGCACCTGAAATAAGGCTCATTGGTGGGGAGCAATGGCAATATGGAGGAGCAGCTGCCCTCCAGGGCTCAGGGAGCTATCGCTAGGTTGGAGCTACAGATTAGCATTCATTATGGGCTGTGTCTCATAAGAATCTTGAGTCTCATGAGACTTTGGCTGAGAGGGGGACATGCTCTCCATGATCTCATGACAGACAGCCATCTTAGGAGTGGATGGAAGCTCCATTGCAGCCATCTTAGGAGAGGCTGTAGCTCTTAAAGGGCTGCGCCACTAAGAATTGGGAAGTCAGGGTATGGCTGACAATTGCTGCATGTTTGCACAGACAGCAGTCGGAGACAAGTTTTTGACCCAGTTTTTTCTGTCTGTCCCCCTAGGTCAGCCAGGTCCACTTGCTACACAGCCATGCCTGCCTGCACTGAATGCGAAACTAAGCTCTGGGACTCTCAAGCTGGGGAGCCCCTATGTGCAGTCTGCACAGTGTCGAGTTAGACAACTGACAGAACATGGAGGCCTTAGTGGTACATGACGACAACGCCCCTCCAACAGTGCTGCTGACATTGAATGAGGCACAAGCAGGGCTACTATTCCAGTGGCTGGAGAAGCTGCAGAGTCAACAACCAGAGAGGGTTGGGCAAGCAAGCACTAGGACGTGACCGGGGTCAGACCATGCTCCACCATCCTGGAAGAAAAAAGGCAAACAAAAGACCCCGTTGGGTCACCAGAGGAGGAGAAAGAGGACTGGGACCATGACCATATTTTGGGCAAGCTCAGCCTGCAGGAAGATGCTGAATTGGTCCACCTGGTCCGAGAGGTTCTCCAGGTCCCAGAGGAGCCAGACCAGCCTCATACCTTTATAGATCCCCTTCTCTCATCTCATGCAAAGCCAGAAAACACTACTTCCCGACCTGCACAGCCCTAGATGCCATCTTAACTAAGGAGCAGGTGGCACCCAAACCAGCTCAGCTCACAGAGAAGAGAGCCACTGAGAAGTCATATCCACTAGCTGAAGCCTATGGAATGATGTGGTATACAGCTCTAAAAGTAGACACCCTGGCTTCAGCTCTCACAGGTATATGGTCATCCTGGTCGAGAGCACTGCTGCTCTGAAAGATCCTATGGACAAAAAAGTTGAGGAATCTTTAAAGAAGGTTCATGAGGTCACTGTGTTGGCTCTGTTTGCAGATACAGCGGTGTGGTATACCAGCTGGGTATTGCTCCAATGGGCAGAAGCTGTTGCTGACAGAGTATTGGAGAACTCGCCACTGGTGGACAGGCTAACTGTGCCATGCAAGTGGTACAGTACATAGTGGACACTTACTTCTACATTATAAAGTTTGGAGCCAGGGACATGGTCCTGACCAACAGAGCCAGATGGGCCCTATTGCTGAAGCTCTGGCAGGCAGATACTGAGTCCAAGGTGACTCTGATGAAGTTACCTTGCAAGGGTGGCCATTTGTTCAGCGATGCTCTGACCCCTTTCATCAGGGACAGGGCAGGGACAAAACAAATGGTGGACAAGAAAGACTTGTACCTGTGTCAGGATGTCCTTTTTGCATACAGTTTCGAGGCAACAAGGGCCAACAGAAGTCAGCCTCTGGTCAGCACCAGAGGGGGAGCCCAGCCAAGTCCTGTTTCCAGTCAAATTTAAACCAGTCCAAGTATAAGGGCAACTCCGGAATAAAAGGCAGCTTTAATAACAACCGATCTGGCAGTGGATCATCTGATAAAGCTCAATGAAGGTGGGGGGGACCCAGTAGACAGCCCTCTAGTGGGAGGATGTCTTCAGTTGTTCACCACACAGTGGGCCCACATCACCACAGACAAGTGGGTCAGAGAAATAGTGTCCCAAGGATATGCCATAGAGCTCACTCAAAAGATGCTGCCACACTAACTGGCATTGACTCCCCTATCCCTGGATCCCTCCAAACAGACTGCAACTCTGCAGGCCATAGACAGCCTACAAACAACAAGGTGCTAGTACCCGTACCACCATCAGAGAGAAACATAGGACTGTACTCTATATTCTTCATGGTCCCCAAAAGACATGGGAGATTATGCCCAGTTCTCAACCTCAAATTCCTCAACCAGTTTGTTGTCTACAAGAAGATCAAGATGGAAATGCTCTAGTCAACCCATGCAGCTGTTCAGCCAGGGAATTTTCTGACTTCAATAGACCTGTAGGATGCTTATTTACACATCCCAATTCATCCTTGTCACCAACGCTATCTCAGGTTCCAGGTTGGCAAGGCCCATTTTCAATTCAGGTGCCTCCCATTTGGGCTGGTGTCAGCACCCAGAGTGTTTACCAAGACTCTGGTGGTGTTTGCTGTGGATCTCCACAAGTGGGAAGTGCACGTCATTCCATACCTGGATGACTGGTTAATTCGAGCAAGATCCCCTGCATAAGCTCAAAGGGACACAGACTCGGTGCTCAGGTACCTGCAGCAACATGACTGGGTAATCAATTGGGGCAAGAGTTATCTGCGGCCTTCCCAGGAGATAACTCACCTAGGGGCCAGGATCAACATGGAGCTGAGTCTCATGTTCCCCATGGAGGACAAGGTGAACAACATAATTGTGCTTGTGGAATACGTACAAGCCCAGCCATGCCTGCCAGTCCAGATGTATCTTCATCTGCGTGGTTGATGGTGTCAATGTTGACCATGGTGCCCTGGTCTTTCCTTCATATGTGCCCACTACAGCAGTATGTTCTGGATGCCTGGGACCAAGTCACACAAGACTTTGAGTATGTACTCAATCTAGATCCAATGGTTCTCAGCAGTCTTCACTGGTGGGAGGACCACTGCAATCTATTTCAGGGTGTCCCTCTGTCACTTCCAACAATGGCAATGATTCCTATGGATGCCAGTCTCTTCAGGTGGGGTGTCATGCTGGACTGTCATGTGGCACAAGAGAAATGGTTCCAGGAGGAGGCCAGTCTTCCCATCAGTGTCATGGAAATGAGGGCTGTACTACAGGCATTGACCTTCTTCACCCCGTGGATACAGGCTCAGTCAGTTCTGATCTGGGTGGACAACCAGGTCACCATGGTATACATCAACAAACAGAGCAGCATCAGAAGCAGGACCATGCTCAAGGAGGCCCTGAAGGTGCTGTGTTGGGAAGAACAGCATTTGCTAATGCTTTCGGCCACATATCTGGTTGGGAAGCTGAATGCACAGACTCAGCTGGGTGACACTCAGTCAGACAGAATGGCATCTGCGTCCTCAGGCCCGGTTTCATTCCTGAGCTCCAGATGACAAGGCAGAGGAAACTGACATGATGGCAGCTCTCTGGTCCTTTGACGGGGCTTACATCTTTCTGACAATTCTAATGATTGACAAGATAATGCATATGGGGCACAAAAACCCTGGCACAATATATCAGTTGGGGGGTGAGGATATAGCATGCACCAAGCAGGAAAGGGATCTTGGGGTTGTCATCTCTGATGACCTTAAGGTAGGGAAACAGTGTGACAAGGCAGCAGGTAAAGCAAATAGGATGCTGGGATGTATAGGCAGGGCATCACCAGCAGGAAAAGGAGGTCATAATTCCGCTATACAAGACACTAGTGAGGCCCCACCTGGAGTACAGTGTACAGTTCTGGAGACCATACCTACTTAAGGACATAGATAGGGTAGAGAAGGTTCAGAGGAGGGCAACAAAGATGGTGCATGGATTGCATCACAAGTCCTATGAAGACAGGTTGAAGGAACTGAACATGTACTCCCTGGAGGACAGGAGGGAGAGAGGGGATATGATAGAGACATACAAGTATCTTACAGGAAGGAACAGGGTGCGGGAAAACACTATTTTAAGTGAAAAGATGTTCCAGGACTAGAGGGCATGGGATGAAGTTGGAGGAGGAGCGATTCAGAGGAAACATGAGAAGAATTTCTTCACAGAACAGGTGGTGGACAAGTGGAACACCCTGCCAGAGGAAGTGGTGGGGCTGAAACAATCACGGGATTTAAGAATGCATGGGATAGACATAAAGGAATTCTAGAGGTCGGGGGTAAGGGGAAACAGACTTCTAGGAAACAAACTGAACTTACAAGCTCAAATGGGCAGACTGGGTGGGCCATAGGCCCTTATCTGCCGACACTGTCTATGTATCTATGTATCTATGTAAGGTATTTTCCAAAATCACAGCCCTAAAAGCAACAGTTCTGATGGTGGCTCTGGACTGGCCAAGGAGGTCTTGGTATTCTGTGCTCAGGCAATGCTGATTGACATCCCCTGGCGATTACCTCCGTGTCCAGACCTTCTTTCACAAGGGCCGATCCTTCACCACAATCCCCAGGTTCTGTCTCAGACAGCTTGGATGTTGAAAGGTCAAGCCCTTCTACCCATTTCCTTCACCCTTCTTCCCCTCTTGCAATCATATTACTTTTTTGTTTAACTTTGATAACCTTTGATTTTCATAGGCACTTTGGACTTGAAGCACTAGCTTATACTCTTCAATATTACCACTGGGACTTTTGTTTTTATACCCCCCCCCTCGATTTTTCACTTACTTTGTTCTGTGCTTACACTTCAATAGATTTCACCTCTATTCATTTCCTTGCTCCACTTTTTGTGTTTGTCCTAAAATGTTTATTAGTCTTTCAGTTTTTTACTAGGGGGATACATACACATTGAGACATTATTATGTTATATCACAAAACCAACTTTCAATTTAGGATGGAAAGAGAAGAAAGGAATAAGGAAAAAAGAGGAGGGGAGGCTAAAGGGAAGGGGGGTTGAGGAAAGAGATCAATAGAGAGAAAGAACAAAATAAATGAAACATTATTACCTTTCAATAAAAAATATTTCATTTGTCATGTAGGCAGTACAAATGGAACTTTTCTTCATCATAATATGACTACAATGAAATATATTAAATGGGAGAGTTTAGAATAGAAGATCAGTAGAACAGATTACATCACTAAATAACTGTTTTCAGTACTGAGAGGTAATGCAATATCTGGACTAACAACTAACAGACATCTCTAGAGAAAAATCTCCTTACAATACTGGTGACCACTGTGTACAAATGGTATACTCCTTTTCAGTATAAATTTGCAAGAGGAACAACCCTGTTGTGTAAAGTAACAGCACAATGCACACCCAACTGGATTACAATACATAGAAAAGCATGCCTAGAAAACTAATTACAGAGTCATTGTGAAAAAGTACTCACTGAGGAATATTGAGGCAGTCAAGTGGGAACAGAAATAATAAGAGGGTAGAGGTATCCCAGGGCCTGAAATTTTGAAAAAGAGAGTAATCAAACAATCAAAAGCTTTCACTGTGAGACTTTCATGTTTATACCCCTTGGAACCTCTAATGTTCCTTAGATGAGGACCATTCTCAAGGCACAGGTGGATAGAGAGGGAAGAGAGAAGATTACAAAGTCACATTGGGAGAAATGAGTACATATTATACCAGTTTTATGATACACACTAAAGGGATATCCTCCAGCAGAGGGGAGTAACCACAAGTATGACTGAAGAAATTCTATTCCACTAAGAGCACAACTAAAGAAAAGCCATATTTCCTCTCTCAGCTTCTCTATCATATTAGACAGAGCTAGGTCTTTGACACCATACTACAGAGGAAGCTCACAATGAAACTGGGTAGTTTAGGGGTGGTCCTAAGGAAGTAAACTGGGTATGAAATTTTTTTTTTGTATTATCTTAATTTTTATACCCCTCCTACATGCTACCACATCCTGCCACTCCTTCAGTCTACCAAAGCCCCATCTGACCCACCTGTCCCCCTGAGCCTCTGAGCTCACATAGCAGCCATCCCCAGGTAACCCAGCATAACCCTTTGCCGGATGGGTCCCACTGCTTTGAGGGGGATGGTGTTGGGTGGGGAGACCAGCACAATACTTGGCCCCTGGGTACTGCTGAGGTGGACATGGCTCGTTAGGGGCATTGGTGGCATCAGAGAGCCAGGCAGCCATTATCCAGCTAAGCGTAGAGTGTTTCCATTTTCTGGTGTGTTCTCCCTCACTGCACCACCGTGAAGTGCTCCTGGTCTCCACCAGAGGCCACTGCCTAGCAGCAGCATCCTGCAACCCACCCCAGGAGAGGAGAGCAGTCCCATGGATGCTCAATCCTCTCCTTCCCCTGCCAGCTCCCGGTGTCCCGAGTCTGTTCCCGAACCCAAGTTGCCAGCATGATTCAAGGTAAAGCACCAGTGCCTCAGCTGTCTACACCACTGGACTGGCTGAAATTTGTTGATGGATTAACAACAGAGGGTGGTGGTGAGCAGCACTCATTCAGGGAAGGAAAGAGTGACCGGCACTCACTCGGGGAAGGGGAGAGCGACCAGCAGGGTACCTCAGGGCTCAGTACTGGGACCAGTCCTCTTAAATGTCTTTATAAGTGACAATGCAGAAAAGTTGGTGGCCAAGGTATGCTCATTGTAGATGACACCAAAATATGCAATACAGTAGACATTCCAGAGGGAGTGGAGAGAATGTGCAGAAACCTGAGAAAACTCAAACAGCGATCAAGAGTATGGCAACTGGGTTTCACTGTGAAAAAGTACAAAATCCACCACCTAGGGCACAGAAACCCAGAGGCAAAATATAAAATTGGGAAAGCAGTATTGATGGTCACAAAACAGGAAAGGAACCTTGGCGTAATCAAAGTCAAAGTAACTTTTATTGAAAATGTATGTATAATATATCACTCATGGTATATAATACTTTAAAAATTAAAAGGTTAGAAGTTAAAAGTTAAACATGCCCCTATAGTACTAAAATTTGGTTTAATCCCATTAGATTTTCTAAATAACTTTCAGTGCAAAGTTTGCTACAGCATAACTATGTGGTTCATAATCACAAAACAGCATACAGTTCAAGATTCTTTTCCTGCCAGCTTTATCTATTTTTTCCATTTTTGGCCATAGTGGAAGTAACCCAATTTTATGTTCCTCTTTTAGGTTATTACAATCAAATATTAGATGTTCCACAGACAAACAGGATATGTCTTTACATTTACAAATGTCCAAATTATTTTGTAACTTCCAGAATTTCTACACAAATTTCCCATTATGAATTTACAATAAGCAATTCTATAATCAACATGTTCACAGTACTGCAGATATTTTTCTTCACACTTGATCACTTTCATTTCCTTGTACAATTTGGTGATGTTGATATCTCTGATTTTTCCCAGTATCCTTGGAGAAAGACATCATTTATTCTCTGAGTGGCTTCATGACAGTTAGTATCAATGTGCTCAGTAATATAACCTTCTCTGATGTCCATCAAACCATGTACTCTCAATAAATCATTTATCTTAGTAAAACAATAATGATTCATTTTTAGAAATGTTTTCCTGTGTATCCCTCTTGCAATCTGGCAAAATGGATGTTTGCTCAACTTTGATTGTTTTCTTAAAGAAGTGTATTGTTTTACTTTGAGCCATTACCTTAAATGAAAGTAGGTTAAATTCTACATTTAGTAAGGCCATGTGACAATCAACAGGAAAGTTCACTATTCATTTAAAAAAAAAGTTCTGGACAGTATTAAGTTTATTAACATTATTAGAAAATCCCCTGGACTCAACTCCATACAGCATCATATTTTGCACTTTGGCCTTAAATGCTGCATCCAATGCTCTAAATGAATTTCCACCCAAGAGGTTTGCAAACCTAACTATCACTTTCATGATTTGAGTGGCTTTCTGTTTGGGTACCATTGTATGTTTTTTCCAGATGTTTTTATAGTTTAATGTGACTACTGAATATTTGTATTCTTGTACCTCTTCTATTTCAGTTTTATTAAACTTCCATATAATATTTTTATATGATTTAGAACCAAAAGTCATTTTGGGTTTTTCATTATTTATTCTCAGATTCAAAGTTTCTAAATGCTGAAGGCTTCGATTATTAGCCCTTTTTAAACCAAGAGGGGTGAGAGAGCACAAAGCAATATCATCTGCATGCATCAAAGCTGGACCTTTTCTTGGTCAGTTGCTGGTGGGAATACATCACTTATATTTATTTCTATAGTCAGCAACTCCAAATATAGATTACACAAACATGGGGCAAGGATACAACCCTGCTTTACACCCCAATTTATTGTAATACATTTTGAGAAGCTGCCATCTGTTCCAACTTAAATTTTTGCTGCATTATTTTCATGGAGCATTTTTAAAATGTTAAGTAGCTTGTTATCTAGTTGCCAATGTTCCAGCCATGACCACAACAAGATGTGATTCACATTATCAAATGCTGCATGCAGGTCCAGTAGAGCAATAGTTTTCTATTTTTTGGTACTGCGTACAGTACTTGTAGCTCAAATAATTTATAACAAAGATATGATCACATGCATTTTTGCCTTTCTGGAACCCCACCTGAAATTTTGAAATAATTGTGTTCTCTTTTATCCAGTTTTCAAGCCATTGAAGAATAAGCATACCATAAAATGTTAATGCTACACAGAGTAAGGAGATAGGTCTACAATTTTCAGGTGTTTTATTATCCCCTTTCTTTTAAAGTGGGAATATTATGGCAGTTTCCTATTCAGGAGGGATATGAAGTGCCCTGTTGCTATAGTTAAACATTACAACAAGAACCTCAGTTCACCAGTTTACATTAGACTGAAAAACTTCTGTCAGTATTTCATCTACACAGGCTACTGTGTTACATTTTTGAGCCATAATTGCATCTTTGTCTTCAGCAATAATTCATATCCAGCATATGTAACATCACTATAGGGGCTAAAAGTAGTAGTCATATTAGTTACATGCTCTGGATTTTTACTAGCTTTGAATATATCTAAAAAATATCACACCCAAGTATCTTCATCAACAAGCTATGCTATATTTATTCTTTTATTGTCTGTTCCAAAGGCAATAAGGTCCCAAAAGAACTAGCATCCTTAGTAGTTCAAGTTCAAGTTTATTAATTACCATCATGTGTATAACATACATGTTTCATACATCATGTACCATTTAAAAAAACTGTATAAGAAGACCTTATATTTCCTTTTAAAAATAAGGCTGATAAAAAATAATAAATACTCTATATAACCCATTCTATTTTATGTACTTCTGCAATACTTAATGCAGCCAGTGAGAATCCGGTTAGATTATACAGCACCTTGATGTTATTTGTATTAAATAAATATGCAGTTTTCTTGTCCTCTGTACTACTTGCACAATAGTCCATAAAATTCCCTATCCATTTATTACGCTGTCCGCCCAAATGTTCACAGTCTAACAAAATGTGTTTCAGGGACCATTTACCTGAGCAACCACTCTTACACTCTGTGCCCTTTTGATATTGCATCCAATTCAAATCATAGGTATTTATGCTATAATTAACATATAATCTCAATATAGTTATAGACTTGACATGCAAGCTATTCTCGCATTTATTATTGTATGGTTCTATTTATTGTCTTTGTTTGAGTTTTTTATAGGTCATGAAATTCTTAGTTAACGATAAATGCTCCAGAGACTTTTTTTTTTTGCTTATTTCTTTCTTCTCCTAGAAGACTGTCCCCCTTCCTCCAGCCCCCTCTGGCCCCCACCAGCCCCATTACCCTAGCATCCACTGGTACTCACCTCTGCCTTGAGGTGCCAGCTGGCTGGGTGCAGTGCCTGTGGAGGGCCAGGATCATCCTGCTGGTCCATGGTGTTTTCTGCCTTCAGTTTCTCCAGTCCCTGAGTGCGGGACTTAGTGTGCAATGATGCCAATGGTAGAGCCATGCACCCTTCCACATACAGCATGCTGGGCATCTGCTTTGTCTCCACCACTCCAACTTGTGGGATTGCTGCCACTAGGGACCAGGCATGCACCAATCTCCAGTCCCACCCCTCCTTGGGACAGGAGAGCTGTCCTCCAGATGCTCAATCTTCACTGACCCCTGGTGACCTGCTCGCACTGTGAACACAGATCGACAGTGTGGCAGGAGGTAAGGCATGATGCCTTTGCCCTCCATGGCACTGGGCCAGCCACTCCAGATCCTTTTGATTATAAATATCATTTTTTCTAGTCTTAGCAATCTTACTATAAATACCTAAATCAGCCGCATTCCAATTTCTACAAATAGTTTCCAAGCCCATTTTTAATTCTTAAATCTAATTCCTTAAACTACATCAAAGGTTTAATTAAATACATAGAACCATCTCCAATGCATTCCAAGCTATCCAACCAACAGCTACATAATTTATTTATTTATTTCAAAGTTTGGAAATACATCTTTGAGCAGAAATGCTTATTTACCAAGGTTCTTCATCAGAATAACAATTTATGTCACAGACAGTATTAATTGTCATTTTGTTTTTTATGTAATTTTAAAAAAGTTAACTTGTCTTCATTCAGATAGGGCAGTTAATAATGTTAAGCCTCTCTGCTCTCAGGAATTCAGGGAAAATAAATTGTGAAAGCCCTAATATCAGTCTGATGAATAGATTCTGCATTGGTTCTAGACTGCTAACCATTTTTGGATTACTCCAAATTTCAGTGCCATGTAAAATAGTAGAGATTACTTTTATCTGATAGGTTTTTAATAAAGCTACAGCTGAGTTATTAATATATTGTTTCAAAAATTGATTTACTGCAAAGACTGCCTGTCTTGCCCTTTTCTTGTTTATTTCAACATTTTGTTTCCAATTTTCTTTAGCACCAATCACAGTTCCCGCATAGATATATTTACTAACCTCTTCTATTCTTGAATTCTCAGCTCTCCACTGCTATCTTAAGTTCTTTAACCTATTTACCACCATAAGTTTGGATTTTTCCATATCTATTTTAGGTGTAAGATTTTTATGGCATTAGTTATGTTATCCAAGGCCTATTGTAATCCCATTGCAGATTTAAATATTAATACTGCATCATCTGTGTAGAGTAAAATATTAAATTTATTTCCATTTATCTTTGCACATCCATCTCACATTTGTCCAGATTTTATACTATTTTATCTATATGTAAATTAAATAATTGTGGTGCCAGTAGGTATCCTTGTTTTACATCCTTTTCAACATTTATAAGTTTAGTTAATTTACCATCTGTACTATATCTAATTTAAATAACTGCATCTGAATACATTCTTTGCAGTAATGAGAGCAACTTGTCATTAATCTTCTCTGCCTTCAGAATTTCCCCTAAAATGTTTCTATCAATGTTGTCAAAAGCTAATGCAGTATCACAAAATGCAAAATACAACTGGTGTTCACAATTATTTAAGATCATGAAGGACCCAGAATTAATAGAAGGTCTAGGGATAGAAATAGTGAATAAATCAGAAGGGTTAAGAAGACATAAGCTCCAAATAAAAATGGAGACGGTTAAAAAGAATTCTAGATAGTTCTCTTTTGTACAGAGAACAGCCAGGGTGTGGAATGCTCTACCAGATTATATTGTCTCTAGCAAAACTTAGAACAATATAAAAGAGAAATAGATAAGTTATTATGTTTTAGGAATTGAATTGTGCCTGCCTTGTGGGGAATGGTATAATGGGCCATAGTGCCTTCTTCCATTCCATCACCCAGTATGAAACCCAATATGAAACCCTATGTTCTTGTTTTCTGTAATAAGTGATTTGCAATAAACACACAGGCCCAGATATTCAGACTGTGCTAGGCTGTGGTGCAAGCCTGAGTGCAGCACAACTTGGCTGCACAGGGGCATTGACAGGGTGATATTCAATGGAGCTGCGCCATGGCACAGCATTGCTGAATATCGCACCCTGGCCACCCACAGTGCACATGGTCCTGTGGCACTGTGCCAGCGCAAGTGGCCAGAGTGGAGCAGGGGGATGCACTAGCGCAAGTTCTGTTGTGCTAGGTGCAACAACCACAATATTCTAAAGTGCAAAATGGGGCCATAATGCATGCAAGGTGCAAATGGGGCCATTTGCATGTCATTATGGTCACATTTGCATGCAGGTGCACTGGTACCCGGTGACTTGTGCCTGGCGCCCTGCCAGGCTGCAGCCATTGGGGACCGATGCCCCCTGCACATCACAGAAAAGTGCTCCAATGCCTGATCATGGGCATGTGCTAATGAAGTGCACATCCTATATCTCTGGTGGTCCAGTGGACCACTTCATGGCCTATCACGGGCTTAAGTATAAAATATAATCATCCAATATCCCTGATGGTCCAGTGGACCACTTCACGCCTGATCGTGGGCTTCAGTATGAAGATAAATCATCCAATATCCCTGGTGGTCCAGTGGACTGCTTCATGTCTGATCATGGGCTACAGTATGATGATAATTCGTCCAATATCCCTGGTGGTCCAGTGGACCGCTCGCAGCCTGATCATGAGCTTCAGCATGAATATAATTCATCCAATATCTCTGGTGGTCCAGTGGACCACTCGCAGCCAAATCGCGGGCATAAGTAATACAAAGGAGAGATCCAATATCCCCGGTGGTCCAGCAGTACCTCCCTCCCCACCCACCAACGGGCCCCACCACCTCTCCCCAGTCAGCGGTGGGTGGCAGCACCCACCACCTGCTGCCCCACTGCCCACCGACTGACACTGTATGGTAGGGCTGTACACCCATTGGTCCACAGCATGAGCCAATGGGCATGCAGCCATATGCTATACTACACAGTCAGATATGTAGATGGATCCATTTCCATATCTGAACTGTAATATACTGCTGATATGGGATGCATGCCCATTGGCTACATGTAATGGTTCAAACATTTCATCTGCCGCGAAGAATGTCGTCATCGGCGGGCGGCGTGGTGGCAGGTTGGTGAGGTGCTGCCACCTGCCACTGACCTGGGGTGGCGGTGGGGACTCAGTGGGTGGGTGGGGATACCACTGGACCACCAGAGATATTGAACCTCTCCATTGTGTATGCCCGCAATTGGGCTGTGGTCCACTGGACCAACAGGGATACTGGATGAATTATATTCATCCTGAAGCCCACAATCAGGCATGAAATGGTCCACTGGACCACCAGGGATATTGGACAAATTATATTTACACTGTAGCCCTTGATCAGGCGTGAAGTGGTCCACTGGACCACTAGGGATATTTGGACGATTATATTCTGCTACATATGCCCATGATCGGGCATGGGGGCACCGCCATGAAGGCGCAGCAGGAGCTCAGGTGGCCACCCACAGGTGGTAGCTGCCATGCTGTGCCCTGCAATACTGCAGCTCACCTGTGGGTGGCCAGCCATGGTTCCATTTTTTTTTTGGCTCACCTGTGTACAGAGCAGGTAGGGGTTGCGCATGCATGGGCTCAGCACATCCCGGGCTGAATATTGGGATGTACAGAGTATGCATGGGCACGCCCCCCGTACCTGCACTGCATACATTACTGATGTGCTCCAGTGCATCAGGATTTGTGCCAAGCTCAATCCCCGTTTGAATATCGCACCAGGGCGCATCAGTGGGTTGCGCATTGTGCAACACTGTTGCACCATATGCAACCCTTCTGAATATCCGGGCCATTATATATTGTTGAAAAAATTCATCCTAAAACCAAACTGCCTGGTGCTCAATATTTTATAATCAGTTATCCATTCATTTATTTGTTCCAATAGTTTTCGAGAAAATATCTTAGCCATAATGCATTGTAATGCAGTAGGTCTGTAGTTAGATGGATCATGTCTGCAATCCTTTTTTAAAAAAATTAGGACCAATTCTGCTCTAAGCCATGTACTTGGGATCTTTCCTATCCTAATAATGAATAAATATAATTTATGCAAACCTCAGCCCACCAATCTACATTGTTTCGATATAATTCTGCAGGTATACCATTGACACCTGGTGCTTTATTCCTTTCTTGTTGCATAATATATATTTTAATTTGGTTTAGTGTTATATCTTACCAATTGTAGTTTCTTTCTATGGTTATGTCCTTTGCTAACATGGTTAGAGTTAAATGATCATTATTAGTATGATTTTCACACCTATATAGATTTTCAAAATGCTTTATCCAATGTGAGGCTGGGATAGCGGCATCTATATTCATACTATTCCCTTGTTGTACATGTTTTGCTATATTCCAAAAGTCCTGATTATCTTTAATCTTAATAACATCTTGTAACTTGCTCTATAAGAATCCATTGTAGTTTCTTCTTTTTCTTTATTAAGGTTCTATATTCTTGCCTTACAAAAGTTAGATCTTTGTTGTAGTTAATGTCTAGAAATTTTCTAGACATATGGGCAGTTTTATTTAATATTTTTTTCAACTGTGTACACTTTTTATCATACCATATAGGGCCTTCTGAGGTAATTTACTGTTAAGTGTTTGCATTCTTGCACCTGTTGTGTATTTTTTTATATAACTTAATGGTGCTTCATGTTGTCTTAAAATGTCTTCCTCTGGACAATTTAGGAATAGCTTTTTCATTCTTAGACTTATAATGCCATTCTGTAATTTTTTCATTCTTTCAGGTTGCAACAGGTTCCATTTTAGCTTTTTCTCTGTGACAATTACCATATGTTTTTCAGCTTCATTTTCTTGTTCCATATTCCCATATATACCTGTCTTAGTTTTTAACTCCAAATTAAATGACCTAAATTGGAAAGTGGTTTGATATAGCATTTTGCTTTACTTCAAATGATTTTGCATTGCAAAAAAGGGTAGTATCTGTTATTGCTAAGTTGAGGACAGACCCTCCATTTTTAGTTGGAAACGTATGGGCTCCAAATGGGTCCTTAATATTCCTTTCATTTAATATACATAAATTGTAATTTAACAAAAATGTCATCTATGCAATCCCCTTTGCATTAATCCTTCCATCTTTTGATTTTCTTACTGGAGTAAGCCTTTAAACATCCTTCCCTGCTGCTCTGCTGAACTGAGGGGATTAC
The DNA here is from genome assembly GCA_016271365.2 of Neoceratodus forsteri. NCBI lineage: Eukaryota > Metazoa > Chordata > Ceratodontiformes > Ceratodontidae > Neoceratodus > Neoceratodus forsteri. The sequence continues at coordinate 805,653,342 of CM057451.1, read as the reverse complement.
CCAGGTGTGTGCAAGAGGCCATTTACCTGCATGTAATTTCAGCTCAGGGGTGAGCCAATAATAGAGCAGGTTTGCCTCTGTGTGAGGGTTAGCTGCAGCATTTAAACATCCTTCCCTGCAAGATCACCTGCCTTTTATTTCCACTGGGACACTTGTGCAATATACTTTAAGCAGCAGCTATCCAAGAGATCTGTGTTTTTGGAACAGTTTGGCAGCTTGAAAATGACTGTGAGTGCAGCATATGTGTGACTTTGTAACTGAAACTGCTCTGATTTGTTTCATCTTGCTGCTCTGCTGAACTGAGGGGATTACCCAGGTGTGTGCAAGAAGCCATTTACCTGCATGTAATTTCAGCTCAGGGGTGAGCCAATAATAGAGCAGGTTTGCCTCTGTGGGAGGGTTTGCTGCAGCATTTAAACATCACGCTCACGCATAGCGCAAGCGTGTGCACGAGTGTGAGTGGTACGAGTGCCACTCGGAGTAGATTTTGCATAGGAATATGTACCAATAAAAGAGAGGGACCTCATCTTAAATAGGTTTTATTGTATATCTGGTTTTGTATTTTTTGGTTTTAACTGGTGGGTCTGGTTGTTTTCGGGTGGGAAGGCTTTCTACAAATTTAAGGAGCGATGCTCGTGGAAGATTTAGCTGTTTAGATAAGCTGTCACCTGACTCCTTTACCGTCCTTTTTGAGTTAGGATTTGATTTTTTTTTCTTTTTTTTCTCTTCTCTCCTTATATGTATACTCGAAGTGGTAAGATGGTAAACACAATTGTTAAAGGGGCAACTAAAGGGAAGCAAAGGATAAATCCAAAAAAGAATAAAAAAGGCAATTGCTGTGTTTTTACGCAGGAATTGGTCATCGCGGCTTCGACCCCTAAGGATTTGGTAGAAAGTCCCGTAGTATCCTACTTACCTCACTCCTTTAGGGAGTTAATGAATGAGGAATGCAGATCAGATTTAGCTGGAGATAATTCAGAATTTAATGGAAGAAATCAAATTCCGATGGCTAAGAGCTGGGATAGGAACAGTCCGAATAATACAAATCAAGAGACTTTGATTAATTCATTGAAGAACCAATTTAGTGGTAGCAATGGGACTAACAGGGAATTTGAGGAATTTAAACAATTATCCTCTTTTGACAATAAGAATATAACTCCGGACTTGGAATTAATTAGTAACTTAGAGACTGGTGTTAAAATTCCATCCCAAGGGAAAATCACTGATTTCTTTTAAAAAAAAAACCCTTCCTAAAGCCCCTAATAATATTTTTCAGGACGTTCCAAAAATGAACAGCACACATATGGTTTCTAATATAGAAGGTTACGATTGTACCACTTTTGGGGAAAAAACAAATATAGAGGATCATTCCCAGGTTTTTAGACAAGATGAGTGGATGGGGGAGGTAGAAGCAAGTCAGCAATGCATGTCTGGGCAAGGAAATTATATAAATAAAGATGATGGTATTTCATGCTTTCCCTCAGGAATAAAGTTATTTAGTCCATTAGAGATCTCCAGTGAGGTAGAGGTCTGTAATATCGACTCTAAAGAAATTGTGTATTCATCCCTTAATGATGCACCTGAAGAGTTTTTTCCAAAAAATGGACAAAGAGGTCCAGGACATCCATTTAGATAAAGATTTTTTGGTTCAGTGTCCGGATACTATATCGAAATATACCATTAAGGCTCTCGCACATCCAGTAATGTCTAATGTTGTTTTATTGGAGGCATATAATGGTATTAAGACAGCCTTGGAAACTCTTTCTAGTTTTTGTGCTGTGAAGTTTGCTGCTTTAGAACAAATTTCACAATTATTGGGGGAAAAGAAAGTTCACAGATCTAGACATAATTTGTCATTTTCTCCCCTAAATGATCAAGAGCTCTCAAAAGGCAAAAAGGGCAAAAAGAGGGGTGGAGTAAGTAAGAAAAAAGGGGGGAAGAAAAAGCTTGGGCCTGTGGGACTTACTCAGACTCCTAACTTAGGAAAACAGAAAGATTAATTAAATATTAAGGATGAAAAGACTAATAAAATTGGGGTTACAGGTACCATTAGGATAGGAGAGGTACAGAGAGATACAAGGAAGAATCCTGACCAAAAAACAAATCTATACTTGTGGATGGGACACTGATAAAAGATCAAGAAAAGGGGGAGGGTGATTACATTGTGAACCAAAAAACAAATTCTAAGGAGAATTTAATTAAGGTAGATCAGTCTAATAAAGATCTTTGCCCAAATTTCATGTTGGCCAAGGAGGATAGTAACCCCAAGAGGTATGACCTGGAAGCATATAATTTAATTTGTACAGGGAAAGAAGTAGTTTTTAAATTAGATAAGCTGTATTTTAAACATTATGAATCTACTGCAACCCTAACCAGCCTGATAGCCCATATGTTGAGAGCAGAATTAGGTTACCAACAGTCGCAGATGCTCTTATTATGGTGACTAGGGATACTTCCAACCCTACTAATTCAGTTTACTTTATGCTCCCTAACATGGATATGGCAAAATTGGTCTGGGCTAAGCAAGGCCTGGTAGACTCTTTGGGATTACTGTTATCAACACCAGTGACCTGGTCAACAATTTGGAAAAATGTTTATAATTGGGCAAAAATAGGAAAAATGTTAACATATGATATATTCAAAACTACTCTTGTAACACTGAATTGGGAGTTTGGAGTTTCCCGTGAAACCTCAATGATCTCTATTTTTGGGCTGGATATATTGAAGGGAGAAACTGCTACTAATTTACCATCATTATTGCGGATGATTTTATCAACTATTATCAAAACCCATATACTTCCAGAAGAATTTGTGGAGGTGAATAGAGTTTGGAATGATAAAGAGGGTACTCAGATTAACTGTATTATTGGTTCTGCACAATTGTTAGTATTACTTTTTGAAAATAGACATGTGTTGGATGAGGTGGGTATTTACATGGTGGAATTGAATGAGTGGGAGACATCAGGTCAATCTAGAGCCATGCAACCTTGACTAAGTTTTTTGGAAATACAAAGTAATGAGTCCTCATTAGAGCAGGAAGGGGGGTCAGAAAGTAACCCTGGTTATAATGTCCTTAATTGGAATATAGCAGGACTCCATAATAAGTTTGTGGATCGAGATGGGTTGCTTTTATTTCGCGGACATGAAGTGATTATTTTCCAGGAGACATGGGTTTTAACATCTCCTTTCCTGAATGGATATGAAACTAGTTTTGTGCCAGCAATTAAAGGGAAAAAACATGGGACGAACAAAGGAGGTCTGGTTACAATGATTAAAATTAGGGAAGGATTAAGGGTAATCAAAAGTTAATCTCCAACTCCCAAGATCCTTATGGTAGTGGTTAACTGGGGCCTTTGTATGGTTCTGATTGTTAACATTTATATTCCACCATGTTTTTACACTTACTCTACATATGATTTTTGGTCCAAACTATCGATGGAAATAGATTTAATGATACAGTCAAATTGGATAGATACTGTCCTTTTAGCTGGGGATTTTAACGCTAGGATAGCAGAGTTTGATAATTTATCATTGTTACAAGAACTATTATATATGGCAGATTTGGAAAAAAGAAATACAACTGACATGATTGTAAATGAGGCAGGGAGACGTTTTAGTACTTTTATCACAGAAAATAATTTCTTGATTCTTAATGGGAGATTAGAAGGGGATCGTCGGGGTGATAGCACTTTTTTCTCCCCAGTTGGTAAGAGTGTAATTGATTTTATATTATGCTCTCCTTTTAGTTATCATTTCTGCAGGAGATTATATGTGGCTATGAGAACAGAAAGTGATCATGCAGCAATTTTGCTGGATTTTAGGATTTCTGATAGTGTCATTCCTCCCTCCCCCCAATAAGCCCTTGGCGGATATTGAGATTAGTGGGAAAAAAAGGTTAAGATTGAATAATGAGTCGATGCAAGGAGTTTGGAACCTTTTATACTCTTCTATTTTTGTCGAGTTATTTTAGCAGGTACATAATGGCTCCAAAGGTGGAAGGATCAGTGAATTATTAAACATAGGGTATCAACAGATTAAGACACCAATTTACTCAGCTAATAGTGTTAAGCCCCAGTTAGCATCCTGGTTTGATGGGTATTGTAAGAGAGACAAAGAAATCTGATGAGGGCCATCAGGCAGACAAAAAAAAATCCGAGTAAGATGGCGATTACAAATTTAAATAAAATGCAAAGGGAGTACAAGGAATTTCTCCGTCAGAAAAAAAGAGAATTTACTGAAAAACAATGGGGTGTTATGTACCGAGTTATTAAGGAGGGTGATATTAACCTTTTTTGGGCTTTGGTGTCCAAGGGGACAGCTGATCAGAATTCTAGACCTCCCATATATGTCCCCAAGGAAACTTGGATATCTTATTATAGTCTACTATTTAATAGACATTCTACCAACGATGATGATGTGATAGCAAATTTTAACATTGAGGGGGAATACACATCATTAGTGTTTTCATTTGCATAGGTGAAAGAAGCCATTGTGAATTGATCAAATAATAAAGCACCTGGACCCGATTTGATACTGGGAGAAATTTACAAGGGGCACTTGAATTATTGGGTAGTTTTTATTACAAATTTTTTCAATATCTGTTTAAAAGAGACATTTATTGCATTATTTTGGACAAGAAATATAATAGTTCCAATCCATAAAAAGGACCAACTTCATTTGCCATCTAATTATCGTCCAATCAGTCTTATTGACATTAGTGGAAAAATCTTTGCTAAAATAATATTACATAAATTACAAGATTGGATAACTGCAAACTCCCCTTTATCGATGTTTCAAGCAGGTTTTCATAAGGATTGTTTTACGACAGATAATATTTACATCTTAGCCCATCTGATAGAAAAATACAGATCATTTCATAAAATGAAGCTGTATGCTGGGTTTGTAAATTTTCTGCAGCATTCAACTCGGTTAATAAAGCCAAGTTATGAGAGATATTATTAAATAGATGCGTACCATTAAATTTATTAGCCCCCATTATTAGGTTATATTCTCACACAACATCGGCTATTAGATATGATAATATGGGCAACATTTCTGACTATTTCAGTACAACTTCAGGAGTTAAACAGGGATGTCCTTTGGCCCCCCTTCTTTTTAATTTGTATATTGATGCCCTTCTGACTTATAAAAATATAGATATTCTTGATTCCCCAAAATTAAGAATATCCCAGTACATTGTCTGGCCTATGCAGACGATTTGATTATTTTGCTTTATCTGCTCAAGGTTTACAAAATAAAATAAATCAATTTTGCTCTAAATGTAAACATTTGGACTTATTAATAAATATGAAAAAACTAAGCTGCTGATTTTTGCACCCTTACAGGGACATCAAACTAAACCAAGTTTATTTAAATAACAAACTTATTGAAGTGGTATCCTCTTATATATATTTGGGGTGAAGTTTGCTTGAATGGAAATTGGATAGAGCATTGGAGAGGACAAGTGATAAGGGCAAAACTGATTGTTAGGGCTCTCTTCGTTTTGCTAGGAAATATGCAGGATATTTGGTCTGCCGGCATTGATAGCGCAGAGGCCAAAATAATCCTATTCTTTTGTACGGCGCAGAGGTCTGGAACAACAATGTCCCTTCATGGATGGAGATCCCACTTTCTCTCTACTATAAATCTTTATTGCAGGTTCCACTTGCCACTTCTAATGTTATAGCTAGGGCTGAATTGGGTAGAGTACCTATTGTTACAATAATTGATATACGTCTCATGAGTTACTGGATCAAAATTATTAATCAACAGACTAATATTATGCCTCTACTATGCCTTAGAGAAAAATTATTTTGGCACAGACAGAATTTTAGGTCTCCTTGGGTCAAAATATTCAATGTATTTTGGGCAGTGTTGATATGCTTCATCTTTGGACAGACTGGGAGAAATCAATATCAATATCTTATGTGTTTAAGGAGTATGTCAAAAAGAAAATACTTAGGCTTGCCTATGATAAGCAAATGGAGCTCCTTAGAGCTCAACATCAGGCCAGATGGTTAGCTCAAAATAAAATTGATGTATTTATAGAGAAATATCTTACTCTTGGGCTGACCCTGTTAGAAAGAAAAATGATTATTTGGGCAAGACTGGGAATCATCTGTTCTAAATATGCTTTTTAATAAAACGACTCCACCCAATTTAGGTTTGGAGTTTTGCAGATGTAACAAGGGTTTTCAAGAAGATCTTTATCATATTACGGTACAGTGCCCTTTACATAAAATCCATGGTTTAATCTGTTAAATGATTTCCTTATTAAATATGTGAATGCAAAATATGATATTTTATTCATACTTCTTCACCTCAGACATTGGAGGAGGCTAAGATGGTTTCAAGTTTTTTATCAGGTGTTGAAACACAAAACGTCTCTCTGCCTATGACAATTAATTTGTTCATGGATTTTTATGTGTTAAAATTTTAAATGTAATATTAGATTTAATATTTTTTTTCTCTTTTTTTGTACATAATTTTATCTGCTTAGTATGTTGTAAAGGCTTGATTGCTGAACAATAAAAACATTGAAACCTGAAACTGGAGTATTCATGTATTAATCTAACTCTGTAATATTATACTCAACTGAGAATTCATTGAGTTTTCCTACATGGGCATTCCAATCTTCCAGTATCAGAAACAGTATACATTTTTCTTGTGCTAACTGATCTTCCATAAAGTGAGATAATTCTTGTAATTGTTTCTCAAATTCTTGAATAGTTATAGAGGGAGGGAACTAGACATTCAGTAAAATATTACTATTGTTACTATTTGTGTACATTTCTATTGTCATCCAATATTTATGTGAAGATTTAAGAACATAAGGACATAAGAATTTGATGGCAGATGGGAGATGAGTGGCCCACCTAGTCTGCCCATGAACCTAACCCCATTCTCCTATATTTTACTGTTTTTGTTTTGTACCATAGTGCCGGTCCGATGTGTGTTTTTAAATGCATTCACCATCTTTGATGCAATCACCTCTGGGTGCAGGCTATTCCATGTGCCTATTACCCTCTCCATAAAAAAGTACTTCCTGATATTGCCTCTGAGCCTTCCCCCTCTCAGGGGTATGTTGTGCCCTCTTGTACATGCCTCTCAATTTGCATGGAAGAGTTTGTCTACCTGAACAGTGTTTATACCCTTGATGAATTTGAACATTTCTATCATATCCCTTCTGTCCTTTCTCTGTTCTGAGTACAAGTTTAGGTCTTGGAGTCTAGACTCACTTGGCTTGTGATGGAGGCCCTGCACCATCTTTGTGGCCCTTCTCTGAATCTATTCCAAGTGCTGTATGTTCTTCTTCAGGTGGGGACTCCAGAACTGGACACAGTACTCCAAGTGCAGCCTCACCAGGGATCATTAGAGTGGAATGATCACTTCTTGCTTCCTACTAGTTATTCCTAGAGATGCAGCAAAGTAAAATTCCACCCGAGAAGTGGATGCAAAGTAGCCACTTTGCGTTATCATTCTACTACGTAAAATGCTCATTTAAACCCTCACTTCACCACTTCGCATTGTAATTATGACTTTGTGCTGTGAACTCTGCCTTACTTCGCTTTAAGGTGGAGTGAGAATTCATAGGCAGCCCACACACACCTCACATGGCTTACACAGTGTAGGTCACATGCTTCAGGCAGGCAGGTAGGAAGTGACTCATGCTTGAAAGAGAGTTTCACTTTCACCTTGTAGTAGCAGAAATAGGTTGTGTGCTACTTAGGCAGAGAGTAAAATCTGTTGGCAAAATACTTTCAGCCTTTTAAGTTTTTTGCAATAGGTGTTTATTTTTGAATATTTGTTGTCTGGATTTGTGTTTGTTTAGTATTTCGGTTTAGTATTTGTTTATTGTTAACTGTTTTTGTGTATCTGTGTGTGTGTCTCACTGTGAGAGCATGAGAGAGAGCCCAGAAAGGAGGGGGAGAGATGCGGGGTTTTTTCAATTGACATGGCAGAGATCGAGTGGGAGTGTGCATGCATGGTGGCTGGCTGTATCTGGACCGGAGCACCATCCTGAGTGCCCCTCCAAAGCAAGAAATAGTAGAGTTGGTGCCATGGAAGCACCACCTCCTGTGGAACTGACCAGTGCCCCCCAGTGCCAGCAGCACCTACTATAGATCCTGTGCCAGCAGTTCAGCAGCAGCAGGAAGTCAGGGAGGAGGAAGAGCCACAGCAGTACTTGCTGCAGTAGGTTTCTACACCCCCAGCCCCAAATGTACAGCAGCAGCCCCTGGTTCCAACCACACCGGACCCCTCCCTGCCTGTGTCTGGTGCTCCCTGCACCTCATTAATGTAGGAGTTTTTTACTACACTATCTGGGGACAGCCACATAATAAAGTACAATTTGTGTGGTGTTGATGTGCACTGTGGCCCAGAGGAAGTCACTTGGTACAGGGTGTCAGTGCACCCACATGTATAACCACCACCTAGGGTGGCAGGCCAAGGTTACCAAACAGGGCAGTAATGCACCTGCTGGCCCTGGTGTGGAAGAGGGGGAAGAATGGTGTCCACCTGCACATGGTGTGAAGCAGGGAGGGCCATGGCAGAACTGGCTGTTCTACCATCACAACCTGCAGCATTTCATCATGACGGTGGCAACCCTCTCCATCTGCCTGCCACACAGGCCAATTTGGGCCTGCTGTGGAGTGAGATGGATGCTGAAAATCACTGGCTGGACAATGTTGAGCAGCAGTTGGATCGCATTGAGGGGCACCAACTACAGATCATGGGGATACTTCAAATGCTGCTGTCCCATCACAACATTGATTATTAGTTTTAGTTTGTCCTTGCACCCACCACCACCACCATCAGTGTGAAAAAATAGTTCCTGAGGTTGCCCCGATCTATCCCCACTCTATCTTGAAATTTTGGTTCCTTCTTCACGCACATCTTTTGTTCTGGATGTGGCTACCCTGTTGTTGAATCCATTATAGTATTTGATAGTTTCTATCATGCCCCCCTTTTTCTTGCGTTTCTGTGTAATGTCCTTTAGTGTATCTTCACCTGACTTCATTGTGGTGCATACCCTTCTATATTTTAGTTCCCTTCCTTTGTACAGTCATTTTTGACTTCATTTTAATGCGATGGCTCACAATACATCCCACTATACCCTGTCCCCCAGCCCTTCTTCCTTCCTTCTAGCATTTCCCTTGCATACCTTTAGGTCATCTGATACATAAGGACATATGAAATTTGCCAGCAGATAAAGGCCTAGTGGTCTATCAAGTCTGCATGAATGTGCTGCTAGCACCCCTTATTCTGCAGCTGCCCTTCCCTCCACCCTTCCCCTCCATTGACCCTCCCCCTTGTCCTGTCCCATCCGCTTTTGAAGCAGTCCACTGTTCTACTGCATACCATTTCTGCAGTTAATGCATTCCACTCATCTACAACCCTATCTGCAAAAAAGTGTCTCCTCATCTCCCTCCTGAACCTTCCTTCCTCCAGTCTCATATCATGGCCCCTGGTGTCCTTCCCCTCCATTACTTTGAACAGTCCCTCTGTACCTATCTTGTTTATTCCTTTCATGTACTTAAAGGTTTAAATCATGTCTCCCCTGTCCCTCCTCTCCTCCAGGGAGTACATGTTCAATTCCCTCAGTCTCCTCTCATATGATAAGTCCCCCAGCACCTTGATCATCTTTGTTGCCCTGTGCTGCACCTCCTCCAGTAACTCAATGTCCCTTCTTAGATACGGGCATCAGTACTGCATGCAGTACTCCAGGTGCAGTCTAACTAATGACTTATACAGTGGCAGAATCATCTCCTCCTTCCTCAAGGATATACCCCTTGCAATGCAACATAGCATTTTGCTGGTCTTAGAAGCTGCCTTCCCACATTGTGCTGAGTTGTTCATTGACCCTGTAATGAGCACCCCCAGATCCTTCTCCTCCTGTATCTGGGCTAGTTGCAGTCCCCCCAGTTAGTAACTCCTCCTTGGGTTCTTCACCCCAAAATGCAGCACCTTGCACTTTTTGGAATTAAACCCCAGTTGTCAGGTGTCTGACCAGGTTTCAAGCTTTGCCAGATCATCCTGCAAGTCCTGCCATCCCCCTAGGTCATCCATCACCGCTCCCATCTTGGTATAATCAGCAAACAGACTGATCTTGCTCTTGATGTCCAATGATATGTCTGCAATGAATATCCCAAACAACTCTGGACCCAACACTGAGCCCTGTGGAACACCGGTCATCACTGCCCTTGGGTGTGAGAGATCCCCAACCACCACCACCCTCTGTTACCTTTCCTAAAGCCAGTTCCCTACCCATCTCACCAGCTTTGCACCTGCCCCTGTGCCTTCTAACTTACTTCCCAGCATCCCATATGGCACCTAGTCGAATGCCTTACTGAAGTCCAGATACAGGACATTAACTGCTTTGGCCCCTGTCCAGTTGCCTACTTGCCCAGACATAGAACTGCACCAGGTTGGTTTGGCAGGATCTGCCACATATGAAGCTATGCTATCTGCTGTCCTGTATCCCTTTGGCTTCTAGGATACCCACCAGCCTCTCCTTCATGATAGTCTCCATCAGCTTACCCACAATGGATGTGAGGCTCATCAGTCTGTAGTTCCCCGGTTCATCCTTGGGGTCACTCTTGAGGAGGAGCACCACATGATCCATCCTCCAATCCTGAAGTATACACCCTGAGTGTAGTAAGGCATTAAATAGATCTGTCAAAGGTCCCACAAGGACCTCTGCCAGCTCCTTCAGTACCCTGGGATGGATGCTATCTGGGCCTGGTGCCTTGTCCACCCTCAGTGCCTTCAAACCCTCCTGAATTCTGCCCATCATGATTTCCCCATCTGTCACCCCCTTCCCTCCCATTTCTGCAATTCTTCCCTCCTTGGGCATCATCCCTCTCTTCTTGTTAGTAAATACTGAGCAGAAGTATTCATTTAGTGCTTCTGCCTTATCACACCTTGCTTCCACCCGACCCACCCCTTCCTAATCCTTACTACGTGGTCCTTACGGCTCCTTTTTGACCTGATGTACCTAAAGAAGTACTTCTCCCCCTTCTTAATGCCTTGTCCCAACTTGAGCTCCGTAGATGCCTTGGCTCCCCTTACTGCCCGTGTCACCTCCTTCGATTCCTTCAGGTACTTCTCCCTGTCCTCTTCCCTTCCTGTTTTCTTGTACCTCCTAAAGGCAGCTGTTTCCTCCTTACCTTTTCCATGACCTCTTTGCTCACCCAGCTCAGTTTCTTAGCCCTAGCCTTCTTGCTTTGGGCCTTGTAGCAGGTTTTGGCTGCCTCCACTATCCCCAGCTTTATGAGCTCCCACCTCTGGTTAGTGCCCATACTAGGTTGAATTCTGGCCAGGTATCCTTTTACCACTTCCCCATCCTCCCAAAGTCAGCCCTCATGAAGTCCAGCATTCTTGTGCCAGATTCCACTCCTTCCTTGCCCATATCTAGTGTGAGCCATACTGCGTGGTGGTCGCTCCTTGACAGAGGTTCTTCCACCGTAAGTTCCCTCACAAACTCTCCATTTGCCAGTACAAGGTCAAGGGTATTCCTTAACCTGGTTGGTTTGCTGACCATTTGTAGCAAGAAGCTGTCACCCAACAACTAACACACTGAAATCTGACCAATGGAAAATCATGTTCACAAATGCTCACAGACTGGGAAACAAGATCCCAGACCTGAAGGCAATAATGACGGAGGCTAAACTGGACATAGTAGCAATTAGCAAGATATGGTTTACCTGCAATCACACTTGGGAGACTTCAGTACCTTGCTATGTACTGTTCAGAAGAGACTGAGGTGCAAAAGGGGGGGGGTGGAGTGGCCCTTTGTGTCAATGAATATATCAGAGCTACAGAAATTCAGAATACACATAAGGAGCCAGAAGAACTGTGGGTCACCCTGGAAACAGGAAATTGTACAGCCATATGAACTGGGGTTGCATACAGGTCTCCAGACCAGGGGGAGGACATAGACACATTACTGCTAGAAGATATACAAAGCATGACAGCTAAAGGGGAGGTTCTGATAATGGGAGACTTCAACGTGCCAGATACAGATTGGTCAATACCAGCAGGGACATCTGCCAGAACTAGACACATGGTGGATTCCCTGCAGTGGGAAGGCCTCAAACAACTGGTACAACAACCCACAAGAGACAGAGCAATCCTGGATCTAGTACTGACTAACAAGGAAAGGATCACAGATCTCCAGGTAGAAGGGTCACCTAGGTGCCAGTGACCATCACACGGTATGGTTCAATTTGGCCACTAGAACAAAATCATCCCATTCCAAGGCAAAAATATTGGACTTCAGAGGAGCTGACTTTGATGAGATGGCCAACAGAGTTAAGCTAGCCCTGGCAAAAAGAAATATAGGTGAGGGGGTACAGCCAAAGTGAGCAAGCATTGAAGATGCAAACTTGAAGCATCATCCCATTGTGTTAGCGAGAAAAGGAAGTGCAAAAGAAGAAGGAAACCACTTTGGTTCCAAAACACAGTAGCAGAAAAGGTCAGAGCCAAAAGGCTGGCCATCAGGAAATATAAGAGAATGCAGAAAGGATAAAGATAGGGAGGCATACCAAACTTCTCTAAGGGAAGCAGGGAAGGCAGTAAGGCAAGCAAAGGCCCAAACCAAGGAAAGACTAGCACAAACAGTAAAAGAAGGTGACAAGACTTTCTATAGATACATTAGTGAAAGAAAGTCCAGAGGGGGTATAGCTAAGATCAAAGGGGGATAAGGGGGTGTACTAGGAGTAGGACCATGTAAAAGCATCTATCCCAAAAAGATACTTTTGCTCAGTATTTACTGAAGAGAAGGTAGGGCAGGGCCCACAGCTCTGCACCATGGACACAGGGGGGAGGGAGGTGTGCACTAGTCCATTCACAAAAGAAAGGGTCCTACAAGAGCTCAATAAGCTTAGGGTGGACAAGGCAATGGGACCTGATGGCAGACATCCGAGGGTACTAAAGGAGCTAAGGGTGGAACTAGCAGAACCATTATTAGAACTGTTTAGTGAGTCTCTGAGCACAGAAGAGGTCCCAGAAGACTGGAGAAGGGCTCATGTGATCCTACACCACAAGAGTGGTAGCAGGGAGGAGGCAGAGAACTACAGACCAGTCAGTCTTACCTCAGTAATGGGCAAGATTATGGAGACACTCCTTAAGGAAAGGATAGTGCAACACCTAGAATCCATAGGAGCACAGGATCCAAGACAGCATGAGTTTACAAAAGGAAGGTCCTGTCAAACTAATCTCATAGATTTGTTTGACTGGGTAACCAGAGTGAGGGACCAAGGGGGAGCAGTTGATGTTGCCTACCTTGACTTCAGCAAAGCTTTTGATACTGTTCCACATAGAAGATTAATTAATAAGCTGGGTATGCTCAGGGTGGGTCAGATGTTGGTCAACTGGGTGGCAAACTGGTTGATGGGCAGAAAACAGAGAGTGGTGGTAAATGGTATACAGTCAGAAGAGATGCAAGTCACAAGTGGGGTACCTCAGTGATCAGTCCCTGGGCCAGTCCTCTTCAATATCTTCATCAGTGACATTGCAGATGGACTGGAGGGTAAGGTTTGTCTGTTTGCAGATGACACGGAGATCTGCAACAGAGTAGATGATCCAGATGGGGTGGGCAGAATGAGAAGAGATCTGGATAAACTAGCAAAATGGTCAGAAGAGTGGCAACTGGAGTTTAATGCAAAGAAGTGCAAGATCATGCACATAGGGAAGAGAAACCCTGAAGCCACCTACAGGCTGGGAGGGAAGTTGCTGGCAGTCACAAGGGAAGAAAGAGACTTGGGCATCATCATCACCGATGACCTGAAATCATCCAAGCAGACATCTAAAGCAGTAAGTAAGGCTAGAGGGATGTTGGAGTGTATTAGTAGAGGTATCACAAGTCAGAAGAGGGAGGTAATAATCCTTCTTTACAAGAGACTGGTTATCCCCCATCTGAAGTACTACGTGCAGTAGTGGAGGCCACACTTTCTCAAGGACATTAACCAAATTGAGGCAGTCCAAAGAATGTCAACCAAAATGGTGCAGGGACTGCTTCAGAAAACAAATGAGGACAGATTAAGAGAGCTCAATTTGTATACCCTAGAGTTAAGGAGGGAGAGAGGTGATATGATTGAAACATTCAAACACCTTAAGGGCATTAACAAGGTGAAAGAGTCTAACATGTTTCAATATAAAAAAATAGCAGGACAAGAGGACACAGCATGAGATTAGAGGGAGGCCGATTAATGGGTAATGTGAGGAAGTTCTTTTTCACAGAAAGGGTGGTGGATGCATGGAATGGCCTTCCTCATGAAGTGGTGGATATGAATACAGTGCAGGGCTTCAAACAGGCATGATATAGGCATAAGGGAGCAATACAGATGAGTATAAATAGATAGGTCACCAACAGAGCAAAGGCCAATGGCACATTCATAAGGTAGAAAAAGAAATGGGCAGACTGGATGGGCCTTGTGATCCTTATCTGACGTAAACTTCTATGTTTCTATGTCCTGAAAGGCATCCAGCAGTACCTGTTCCCTTCTATTCCTGGTTGTTGGGGTGCTCTAGTCCACTCCTGGCATGTTGAAGTCCCCCACAATCACCACACTACCCTTCTCACAGGTCCTCCTGATCTGTCCAGTTAGTTCCCTGTCTAACTCCTCCATCTGAGAGGGTGGCCTGTCCCCCACTCCCATTCCGAGAATCCTGTTCTTGGAATCCTTTGCATCCAAAGTGACTCTGTACTACCATCCTCCCCTTCTTCCCTTACACACTTCAGTCCTTTCTTCACATATAGTGCCACCCCCTCCTTTCCCAGTCACCCTGTCCCTATGAAATAGCCTGTACCCTGGTACAGACAGGTCCCAGTCATTGTATTGGGTGGCCCATGTTTCTTTGATGGCTGCAATGTCCACCTCTTCCTCTGCCATGAGCACCTGTAACTCTGCAGTTTTCCACCCAAGACTCCTAGCATTAAGGGTAACCTCCTTCCACCCTTCCCCCCTCCCATCCTGCCCTCCTTTACTAGAGTTACCAATAGTACGGATCTGTGAGTCTTTACACGCAATTTTGTCCCTAGGTACAAAAAATCTGCACATAATATGTCTCTACAATCCATCCACTGGAGGGGTGGAGAGTTTTCATGAACTCCTCAAGCTAACATCTCAAACTATTAACATGAATGAAGCCATTATACTAGGTGATGTAAACCTAAATCGGCTGGGCCCTTCTCATAGCACTCTCGCATCTCTAGTCCAAGGTCTTAACTTCCATCAGCTTATAACTGAGAACACCAGGATGATAACCTCTCAGTCAGGTACACTTATAGATTGGATTCTCACAAATAGACCTGAACACATGACAAAGGCAGGTATCCTGGCTGATGCTATAACCGACCACTCACCCACTATTTGTCAATGGCGCTCTGGTCCGCCACCCTCTCCTCAGCCCCGCCTGGTCACATTTACCAACTTTGCACATATGGATTTAAACACCTTCCTCCTTGACATATCCAACATTGACTGATCTGAAATCTACCAAGCAACAAAAGTTGAAGATGCCCTAAACGTGTTCCTGACCAGGTTCAGGGAAGCACAGAATAGGCATGCTCTGAAAGTGCAGAGAAGGGTCAGGGGACAACAAACGAGATGGCTCCAAAAAGATCTACTCCGGCAACTTAGAACCAGGGATAAGCTATGGAAGCACTTCAAAAGCACTGGTCTACCCAGAGACCACTCAATCTACAAGCAACATAGAAACTCCTGCAAAAAGCAGATAAGGCTTGCAAAAAGTAAGTACTGCCAGAACCTGCTATCCAGCTCAGCACATGATCCCCGCAAATTCTGGGGTCACATAAAGACCTTCCTTGGTACCCCACAATCTGTAACCCCCTCGGAAATGATACTAGATGATATCCACTGCAATGACTCCCTCACCATAGCAAATGCTTTCACCAATATGTTCTCTGATCTATCTCCTTACACATCCACACTACCACCTGCACCTGTTGCATCTCAGCCCTCTGCTGCTAGTGAACTAGCCGGCCCCCCAACCTATAAACTTGGGATTCAAACAACCAAGTCATTCTATTTCAAGGCTGTGTCCAGCGCTCAAGTCTTAAAGAGCCCCTGACACCATTGTGACAACTTTGAGAAAATGTAATCTTTAGCACAAGTCAGCTTGTATTTGATTATTGTTTCTGTATTTCTCATTCTTTGTTACTAAGGATACTTACATGTAAACAGGATTGCTGCCCTATCTGTTCTGGCTGCTTGCCTACGTCTGACATCACAGTCCTGTTTATGACATCATAGTATGTTGCTGTGGGGATAATAACAATGTCATAAACAGGGGACAATTTATTTTGTTTATTTATTTATTTGAAAGTTGGTAACCGGGAAAAGCACCATGAACAGAAGCTTGTTTCCAGGTGCAACTTGGATTACGATGTCATATGTAGGATAGCAGAAAGAGCAGATAAAGTCTAAGGGACAATAAGCATCTTTCATACAGCTGTCCTCAGTAATAAAGAAAAACAGTAAATAATTATAGAAAATACATGAAATATTAACTGAACTGTCTAAATCTCACATTTTTTCCAAATTTTTCTAATGGTGTCAGGGGCTCTTTAAATCTACTAAACACCATATCTGACAATACCAGCCCTGGATCTGACTCTCTGGAACCCCGCCTTTTAAAGGCAGCTGCTCATCTCATCTCTGATCCACTAGCCAAGGTGTTCACACTGTCCCTCTCCAACGGTACCTTTCCAGATATCTGGAAATCCACAAGAATTACTCCCATCTTCAAAAAGGGAAATGAATGAAATCACAAATTACAGACCAATAGCGATTCTCTCGGTCCTCATCAAAATCTTAGAAAAACTTGTAGCCACCCAGACCATTGAGTTCCTTGAATCCTCAAAACTGCTCTGTGATGAGCAGCATGGCTTCAGGAAGAATCATAGCACTACAACAGCGCTAGCCAAACTCACCTCAGACACTCTCACAAATATGGACGAAGGTCAGCTTACAGGCGCTGTCTTCATTGACCTTACCAAGGCTTTCAACTTCGTGGATCACCCCCTGCTCCTGTCCACCCTCCAAGAATTTGGCTTCTCATCTCCTGTCACAAGTTGGTTCAGGAGCTACTTAACAGATAGGTCCCAAGCTGTCAAACTAAAGTCTGCAATCTCGGGCAGCACCACTATCAACACTGGAGAACCACAAGGCTCAATACTGGGCCCTCTCCTGTTTTCATTATTCATAAACAACCTACCTAGCAACATTGTATCCTGTGCCTCTCTTCTCTATGCTGATGACCTGGTCATCTATGCCAGTTCAGATAATATTGACCACCTAAACATGTCTCTGACCTCTGCTTTCAACATTGTACAACACTGGCTAAACTCCCATCACCTTATCCTGAACTCAAGCAAAACCAAAGCTATGCTACTGGGCACTGCCTATAAGCTAAGATCCTGCTCTTCTCCCTTAAAATCCTGGACCTGGATGGGACCCCTCTTGAGGTAGTCACCACATTTCGCTATCTTGGTATCCTACTTGACCAATCTCTGGACCTAAACCTTCACATTCAAGAAACCTGTAAAGCTGTGAACTGCAAACTGGGGGCTGTCTACAGAACCAGCTATATGCTTACACCTGCTGCCAAGCTGGCCATTGCCAGAGGGATTCTCTTACCAACTCTTACCTACTGCGCTCCCATCCTGACTATGGCACATAAAACTGCCTTGCAAAAATGGGATGTCACCTACAACGATGTATGCCGGTATGCTTCAAAGGCCCCTCGGCTCAAGCATCATTGCCAGCTGTATAGTGACCTTGGCTGGCTCTCTCCCTCTGCCACCAGGCTATACTATCTGGGCTCTCTCTGTGACTCCATCATCAGATTGGACAGACCAGCATCACTAGCTGAGCTACTACATCCCACTTCCTTTACTCGTGAACTGAGATCATCTGATAAATCTCTCTTGAGAGTCCCCCATTGCTGCACCTCAAAAGGGTCTGGTGCATTCGGGCATACTGCCCCCCAAATGTGGAACATGCTGCCACTTTATCTAAGACATGCCTCATCGCACTACCTCTTCAAGCGTGCGCTACGCAACCACCTAGCTACCTTGGATCAATGTGCCTGCTATGACCCTACCTGAGCCTGTCCTACCACTCCCCCTTTTTCCCTGCCTCATCTTCCTCCCCCCCACGCTAGGTCCCCTCTCTCCAAATGCTCACTCTACCAGCCTGTTTTCTCTTACCCTATCTATCTGCTGATATCCTATATTCCCCTTAGCAAAACTACTCGGTTATGTAGCCTATTGTACTATACAATGCTGTGTTATATGAAATAAGCCCTTACTACTATGCCTCTATTACGTACTGTGTAAAATGCCTGTACTTTACCTTTTGCCCTTCACATTGCTGCTTGTAAACTGCTGTTATAACTTGTACTGGGTATCATGGTATATACAGAAGGACTGAATTTTGTGAATTTGGGTACTGGTACAACCAAGGTCATAGCCTCTCCCCTCCCTACCCATGTATGTACCTCCTCGGGTGTGTCCGGGATTTCTCGCCCGGCTCCGCTTCCCTATGTTTTAGTCACCAATCATGCCTATAATTCCCTCTTAAACCTGTCTGTGCACTGCTCTTATGCCCCACAATGGATCCTTGACACAGGTGACTTGTCCCTACTTTCAGCTGCCCTAGCCGTTGGATTGCCTTAAGCCCCTCCGCACCCCGACAGAGTACAGCTCCCATGCCCGGTAACAGAACCTTGAGCCCAGGCACTTTCCGCACTTTCGGTCGCCGAAGCCGCAAAGTTGCTGTAAAACACCTCTGACCCCCACCTTTTGACACTCTTAAACCGATGAGTGGATCCATGAGCCCAGTTACAAATCCCTGCTTTCTGCCGCTAAAACCGTAAAGTCCCTCCGCACCCCGACAGAGTACAGATCCTATGCCTGGTAACAGAACCACGAGCCTGGGCACTTTCCTCACTTTCGACCTCCGAAGCCGCAAGGCTGCTGTAAAACACCCCTGACCCCTGCCTTTCTGACACTCTCTAGCCGGAGAGCAGACCCATGAACCCGGTTACAAGTCCCCACTTTCTGCCGCTAAAGCCGTAAGATCATGCCGATTCAAAACTCTAACCCTGTCAACTTGCCGCTCCCATACCCGTCTTTGGGACCAGGTGGCTGGTTGATTGTCTATGCTTTCTAGCCGCTAATCCGTAATTTCGCCAAGTCACTGATGTACTGCTGTAATATCCCTGCCCGGACAGCCCTGACTGAACACTGCTAGTATGCCTGGCCACGGAACCAAGAGACCGGCTGCTTGTCCCTACCTCCAACTGCTAAAGCCGTAACTTGCCACCACAGCCCAGGCATGGACAAACCAAGTATAGCCTCAGAGGTCCCCGATAGGTCTGCTTCTCAGAGGCTGCCGGCAGTGTTTCATGCCCAAGCAGGAGTACCATGAGCCCAGCTGCATGACAGTACCCTGAGCTGCTGAAGCCATAAATCATTTCTGTGCTCAGAGCTGCAGACAGTGGTTCTCTCTACTTAGTCCTAGCCTGCTCTTTCAGATCCTCAGCCCCCCTCCTTCACCATGTCCCCCCCCTCCTTCCTTACACCATGTCTGCCTGGAACAATCAATAAGGTCTGTCCATGCACCAGTACCCATTTTTTTCCTGCTATCTACTACTGTAGAACAATGTTATATTCATTGTACTTTTGACCTGTAACCCTGCTTCTTCACTGTCTATGCAACTGTACTGTTTTTTTTTATCACCTTCACTATGTTTTGTCTTGTATCTCCCAGGTCGTGCCTGAAAATAGACAACTGTTGGCTAGTGCACTTACCTGGTTAACAAAAACTAAATAAATAAAAATAAATAAATTTGTCCTTTGTCATGGTTATGGGGCTAAACTCATATGGTTTCCAAGCCTGTGGTCTCTGCATGTCTCTTGCCCACTTGCCACCCCCCGCTCCTAGTTTACATTCCCAACTTCCTCTATGTACTCCTCCATCCTCTTTTTCAACACTTTCTTTCCCTCCTCACTTGAGTGTAGTCTGTCCTTGGCATACAGACTATTGTCCTCCCAGGTCCCTCCCCACCGCCCAATAGCCCATACCCTTTAGCATGACACCAGGTTCTTAGTCATCCATTAAATTCCTCTTTTCTCAGCTTTCTTGTTGTGCTTGCTTTGGGCACTGGAAGTATCTCTGAAAAGGTTACTGATCTTCCTGCCCCCTTACATAATTGTCCTAGTTCCTCAAACCTCCTGTGGACTATAACTACTGTCTTGTCAGCCAGGTTGTTCATCCCAAGATGTATAATTAAATGAGGCTTGTCCCTACCCCTTCTAGCATATTTCAGAACAGATTGTCCCACCCTTTCTGCTGTCATTTCTGGCATGGCCTCCACTCAAATATGACTGTGCCTCCCCCTCTTGCTACCCTACCTGACTCCTCTTAGTATTGAGTCTCCCAGCACTAAGATTTCACCCCTCTTACTCCCTGCTTGCTTCCATTCATCTCCATCTCTCATTCCCGGCTCCTTTTCTGCCTCCTGCACATTATTTCTCCCTTTGGCCCCTGTTGCATTTCTCACAGCAGAACTTCCCCCTGCTCCAGTTTGGTCCAGGCATTTATCAATTACTCCTCCAATTGCATCACTTCCCTCCTCCTCCTTCCCCTCTAGCAGTGCAAAACAATTTTCTGAAGACCCTTCACAAATGCCCGTGTCCTCTCTCTTCATAGTAACCTGTTCCCTCCTTTCCACTCCATGATTGTTGCTACTTCTTTTCCCCTCACAAGTCCCTGTCTCCTCCTTCCATTAGTCTTTTGTCTCCTGACCTGGTTTCCCTGGTGATCATTCCTCCCGGCCTGGGCCCCTTTGTCTCTGCTTCCCTTCTTCTGACCCTCTCCTCATCACTGTTGGCTCAAATTGCACTCCCTCATCTCCCCTCCTCCCTCCCTCCAGTATCGGGCTAAACCCGCCTCCGATCTGCCTTGCTTATCTTATTTTCTCCTGCAGACCCTTGATCTCCTTTCTAAGTTTCTCTATGTGATTGCACACTAAACAACCTCCCCCCACCCTCCAGGCAATTTTTGGAAAGATTGGTGCACTGCAGTTGCTGCAGCCTACCACCCTACCAATTGCTCTTGTTGCCCACCAGTGACACCCACCCTTTCAGATGAAGGATATCAGACACTCCCCCCCAACTCTCCCTTCCCCCATCAGTGCAAAACATCTTCTCCTTTTCTTAATTTCCCTTACCCCTTTTGTCGTACATGTCTAGATAGATTTAGCAACTGTGTTTTACATTCCTATACTTCCTGTCCACACCCAGATAGAGACTTTAAGTAACTATTGCACAACCTTCTTCAAACTTCTACTCCTCCTTTCCACATTGCAAATAGCAATGCAAAGAAGTAACAATGAAAGCTCCTTGTTTTGCAGTTACTTCCCTTCCACTGAGATAGCAGTCACCTCTTCACTCGCTGTTGTTCTTTTCCTGGATGTCTGCTTCTGGCTATGACAGGTGCATGTCCTTTGCCCTTTTGGGGAAGTGATGTCAGAACCCCTGCTATAAAGGAAATCATAGACCTTGGGTGGGTGAGGTGAGGGGCAGGGAGGTGGGGTGAGAGGCAGGGAGGATGGGACCAGCCCATGCTTTCCAGAAACAATCAGGTAGCTGAGGACCCTGGTGAGACCATTAGCACCCTTACCCCACTATGCACTAAACTTTGCAGCTAGTGAAGCCAGCAAATGTCAATCACAATTCCACTCAAAGCACAAAAAATAGGTTTCATAACAAAAAGAAACTGGTCTCCAATTCAAACAGCCTCACCAACACAAGTTACTATCCATTTTTGTTGTTGTTAGTCTCTCCCCCCAATGTGCACTGTTACGTGTATAATAATGTTAAGTGTGGATTCCATCTTTCTTTTGCATAACCTTGTTTACCTCCCAGAAATGGTGAGAACCATGCCCCAAAACAGCTGAAATAAAAAAAAGTAAAAAAGTGTTGTCCTTGCCCTCATTATATTTCTACTTAAACCAGAAAGCCATAACTCCACACCAATAAATGCTAATAAAATATGGTCACTGCTAGTGCAAACGTATCGATGGCAAAACAAGGCACACTAATGACCCTCACACTTTGGTGGTTAGGCCTTCATTAGTGTGCCCCCCCCCAATGAAGGCCTAAGTGCCAAAGTGCAGGGGTCATTTGTTGTTGGCTTGTTTTGCCATCAATAAAGTTGCACTAGCATTGAACATTTTTTCTTGGCATGTATTTGTATAGCGTGGTGCCTTTGTGAATTTGTCTTGCACTTTTGGAGCTAGCTACTCTGTACCAGCACCAGTCCACAGTGTTAGTGCAGCATGCTTCTGGTAGCCCTGTTATATTCCTACTTAACAAAGTCTGTTTACCATGAAATATTTTTGGTGCCTCAGTAATGTTTCCTTTCTGTCTTGGTGGTTTGTTTGCTGAAAAGCAGGAGTGAACAGTGTAATAATCTGCTAAACAGCATATGTGTGCAGTGCACTGTCAGGTGCACACAATAACCAGCCCCCTGAAAACATATATGACAGCTGACTTGTTCCACTGTTGATGGTATAAAGAATAAAGAATAAATAATGTATATTTTATTTGTACCATCATCAACAGCAGACCAATTCATATAATATGTTTTTAGAAGGCTCAGTGGGCAGTGTGCAACTGACAGTGTACACATGCTGTTTAGCAGATCGTTGCATTGCTTACTCCTGCTTTTCATAAAAACCATGACAGAAATTAAACATTGATGAGGCACCAAAAATATTTCATGGTAAACAGGCATTATTAAGTAGGAATATAACAGGTCCAGAACAACGCTGTAATAACACTGGGCCCGAGTGCTGGTGGAGAGCAGCTAGCTGCAAAGGTGCAAGACAAAACCAGAAACCCACCACTAGTTGAGTCTAGATGAATACATGCCAAGAAAAAATGTTCACTCCTAGTGCAAATGTATCAATGGCAAAACAAGGCACACAAATGACCCTTACATTTTGGTGGTTAGACCTCCTTTTGGTGGCCCCCTAATGAAGGACTAAGCACTGATGTGCAGGGGTAATTTGTGTTTGACTTTTTTTGCCATCAACAATTTCACAGTAGCAGTGAACATTTTTTCTTTGCATTTATTCATCTGGTGTGCTGGCTTTCTGGTTTAGTCTAGCACTTTTGCAGCTAGCTGCTCTCCACCAGCACCTGGCCTCAGTGTTAGAACAGCATGCTACTGGACCTGTTATATTCCTACTTAATAATGTCTATTTACAATGAAATATTTTTGCTGCCTCACCAAGGTTTCGTTTTTGTCGTGGTTTGTTTGTTGAAAAGCAGGCGTGAGCAGTGCGAATGATCTGCTAACGGTATGTGTGCACTGTCAGGTGCACACTGTCCACCGAGCTCCCTGAAAACATATTATATGACTTGGTCCACTATTCATGATGGTACAATTAAATATATGTTATATATTTTTTATACTATCAACAGTGAAGCAAGTCAGCCATCATATATGTTTTCAGGGTGCTGGACAGTGTGTACACCTGACAGTGCACTGCACACATGCTGTTTAGCAGATTATTATACTGCTCACTCCTGCTTTTCCACACAGGCACACAGCAAGACAGAAATAAAACATTACTAAGATCACTAAAATAATTTATTTTTGGAAACAAAGATTATTAAGTCAGAATATAACAAGGAAGGGAAGGACATCACTTGTTTAGCTTATTTTATGTAGAATGTTTTTGGCAAGTGTTCGTCAAAACATTTGGATGCTGTCTTATGTCCAGAAAATTCCCGACTCCAGACAAAGATAAATGAGAGCATAAAATAGAGTGAAAAGACTCCATTAATTCATGCTACACTCAGTCATGCATGTAGTGCAACCACCCAGTCCCCCCAGAATTAATGTACACCCCCAAAATGCTGCTGTCATGTCCTAAAAAAATTCCCAACTCCAGACGAAGAGAAATATTTTTATAGAATAGGAGTGTGCTATATTTTTCAATGATAAAAGCATGTATTACTACCACAGTGAGATAAATGCAAGCCCGGTCTAACAAAATGATGATAATGCTGTTTATATATACTGTGCTTACCTCACCAGCATTTATTCTCACTGTGGTGATGTTACAGACAAGCCCATTAACTCTCCCTTAGTGACTGTAACTTGTTTTAGCTCATTAAAACAAATGAAATTCACCTGCCTTTCAAGTACCTGAAGCCCCAACAACAGACTTACTGCATTAAGTCTCACAGACACTCACATGCTGAGAAGATCGCTAAAGTTCCTACTAGAAGAAAAAAAAAGAGCACTGACTGCTAAATACATCAAACCATGCAGACTCAAAGCAACAAACATACTTTGATAAAATTGAGCTATACTGAAAGAATAAATAAATTCTCCTTACAGAAGAAAACAAAACCAATGAATGTGGAAGAAGTTTTTCTTTCTTGCACACAGTTTGAAAGCAACACAGAGCTACTTTAGAAAAGCCTATTGTATAAATCGCATACATGTGCAGATCATGTGATATGTGAAATATCTTTATTGTTTAGTGACCCTGGATAACTCCGTGAGTATCCAGAGGTCACTGTTCACCATGAAGATATTTCACATATCACTCCTGCCCATCATGTATCATATATATATATATATATATATATATATATATATATATATATATATATATATATTATGATAGCACGTAGTGCTACCATGAATTAGGGTTGAGGAGCCATTTACATGTTAAACCCAAAATTTTGCACTTTAGTAACTTTGCAACCATTTGACGGATTTACCTGAAATTTGGAATACATGATCATGAGTCACAGGCCTTGGGATCTGCCAAGGTTCGTACCAGTCGGATATATAGCTGTGGAGTTATTAAGCGTGGTCTGCGCATGCATTTGCGCTTTTTCTGGAATTCTACTGTCGCGCCTACAGGTTGCACAGTTTGTGTGACCTGCCAGAAATTTTCAGGGAACGTGCGGCTTGGGTCCCCGATGTGCCTTTCAAAGATTTCGTGAAAAAATATTAAACGGTTCAAAAGTTATTCAAAAAACAATTTCCCATTATAAGTCAATGGGAAAAGTTAAAAAGTTCGACAGTGTCGCAAATGTACTTTTTACTGTCGCAAATGACCCTGTTACTGTCGCAAATCTGCCATTTTGTTTTCAGTTAGTGATCAGAAAAATGCTTGGCATTTAAAATTGAGACCATCTAGCAACCTAATTATTTTTGTATTCACCTAGTCATGCCCTGAGGATGCTAGCCATGTCTTTATTTTGGGGTAAAACACCCCAGAAATATGTTTTTCAGATTTCTGGAAAAAGTACTTTTACAAAGTAGTGCCGCACTCACGAAAGTGTCGCAAATTTTTGCGAAAGCTTTAGCAAATTGCGACACTACTTTGCGACACTATGCCCAAAATAACAGTAATTCTTTGGCACTCTGCTACGAAAGAACGTTTTGGAGTTTTGGGCTGAAATTTGGAGGGTACGCAGCTGACATCTCACAGATGTGTCTTTCAGTGTTTTATTGAAAAAATATTACATGGCGGCAAAGTTACGATACTCCAAAGTTGATGCTTTTTCCCATAGGATAACAGTACAGCGTACAACGCATTGCAGCAATCGTTTGGCGCCCTGCTGCAACATAACGGTTTGGTCTTTTGGGCTGAAATTTGCAGAGAAGACAGCCAACATCCCACAGATGTGCCTTTCAGTGGTTTGGTGAAAAAATATTACAGGGAGGAAAAGTTATGGTAGTCCAAACTTTGGTTTTTTTCCTATTGGATAACATTACAGCATTCACACGCTTTAGGGCCTGTGATCTCAAAATGATGCAGATACGGACTTTTTGTTGAAAAATTTGTTAGCCCTCTAATGAGGGTTAAATACAAAACTAGCCAGGAAAGTGATAATTCATATGAATTTTAAATTTTTGTTCTGTGTCATACGGTTACTGAGATATAAGCAATTTACTATTCCAAGTCCTCATTTTTGTGTTCCGAGAGTCATTATTTTGCATACATTCTTTGTACTCGCTGTCTTTCTCTATACAGCTTTTGGGTAAAACCAGCCTGTGCACTTACATAACTGTTACCATTACCATTTCTGCTTGCGGTTCCGAACCCGTTTCACTTACAGTTCACGTTTACGCCACCATATGCATTACCCTTTGCGTTTTCATTTGCGGTTGCGTTTGCATTGTTTTTAACATTTCTGTCTACAGTACTGTTTCTCTTTCTGTTTTGCTTTGTGTCACCATGCGGATTACGATTTGCGTTTGTGGGCACAATGTTACTATGTGACAAGACATAACGGCCCGCGCTCCCACGGCCGCATTACATTCACTATTTCTCATTATCATTCTCAAAAAGAAGGGAAATTAGAGGCAAAAAACTCTGTTTAATGCATCAGTTAGGGTTGTTCCACAGTGAAAAAAGTGAGGAAATTCGATGTTAGGGTTGAAACCCCCTTTGCACCCCTCTAGCCCACCCCCCCCAAATGGAATCGGGGTGTGCATTGGGGTCAACGGTCCTAACTGTCACACCATTCTCCTATTCCTCAGCTTCTTTCCACATGTGATGGGGTGACACTAGAGCCGATGACCCCAATGCACACCCCAATTCCATTTGGGGGTGGGCTGGAGGTGCAAAGGGTTTCAACCTAACATCGAATTTCTCGCTTTGTCGCTGTGGAACAACCTTAACTGATGCATTAAACAGAGTTTTTTGCCTCTAATATATATATATATATATATATATATACACACACACACACACACTGTGTGTATGTATATATATATATACATGTAATCATTGCTTTTTTTTGTATCACAGGTCATATAGTCGAACTTGGGGTGCACATTTCTTGGCTTGATGAGAAATTTTGATGTTGTAATACTGTCAAGCCAGTGAAAGTAAGTATTTTTTTTTTGGGGTGGGGTGCATTTGGAAGCAAGTGTTATTAATTTTTTGTTGTTGTTGTTAATTCTTCACAGGTTTTCTGTGCACCCTCCAGTCCAGTAATGATAGTCAGGATTCATACTACTTGTTGCGTGTGTTCCAGTGTGTGATGTTGAACTTGTTATTTGGAGAAAGCACCAATGGCAGCACACAGTGTCAGAACGTTTCCTGCAAAAACAGATAAACAAGAAATTATTAGTACTTGATTGCAGTAACACGTTCTGTTTAAAGTGTGGCTGTTCCATCCTATATCCACTAGTAATAAATAGCAAGGTCTCTCAGTAAGCCACAACAAGACCAAATCATCACAATCACAAATTTAGTATGTGTAACCCATACACTGTTCCAATGTCTTAACTCAAGTTACATTTTAAAAGACAATTTGTCAGGTCATTACCTGGATAAAACTCTGTTCGACACCACCATGGCTATTGCAGCAATACAGTGTCTGATGTGCATGACAAATATATTATGTGACATACTTGTCAGTCACCTGCTTTATATGATTTGCACTCTGTTGAAAAAACGAACTACAAAAGAGAACTGATGAAATGAAATTTATATACATACAGGAAATGGATATCCTATAGTTGGTTGTAGACAGTGCTGCAGTACTATAGTCCTCCAGTTAAGGAGAGTGCTTGACACTGTTAACCTGTAAAAAAAGAAAATACGTTGACCATATGTGTTTTCCCACTGCATCTCAGAAATGCAATAGGAAGCATAACACAGCTTAAGGAAGTTCCACAATATGAAAAATTAGTACACATACTCACTGTAGAGTATTGATAGGAAGAAGCCTTGCGGCTGTGGCTGCTGGATGCGGTCTCCTCTCTGACTCCATCTGCCATGGCATGGGCAGGGCACAGGATTGAAAACATTGGTTTACTGGTGTTGGTCATGGGTGCATGAAGTTGACATTCCCTCTCACTATCTGGTGGCTTTGGCTAACAGCGGTTTACTGGAGGTGGTCACGCACACATGATGTTGACATTCCCTCTCACTATCTGGTGGCTTTGCCTTACAGTGGTTTACTGATGGTGGTGGTCATAGGAACAGCTGCAGCCTGCAACACATTCCCTATCACTGTCAGACACACACACACACACTAGTAGGTGGCGGGATATAGTGTGTATTATGTTACAGTATTTCACTCTCAGTCAGGAGGAAGATATCTTGAACTTGCAGGTTTTAAGCAGCTAACACCTAGTACTACAAATGGAGAGTTGTGTCTAAGAGGCTGGCTGTGTTTGCTAATGACAGCAGCACACATTCTGTTAAGTCTAATCAGACATAATACCAAGGCAGGGAAGGTAAAATAGAAGGGCTGTGAATTTACTTGTTCCCAATTGTCAATATGACATATGGAATTTGAATCTTTTTGAGTGGGACACTGATTTAATGTTATGAAAACAAAACATGTACCATTGAAAAATGTGACAGTCTTTTAACCACTTAACTTAAAACCTACCAAAATCAACCTCATCATCATAATCATTATACAGAAACCTGCCCCTGCAGTCATCAATGTCTGAATTGTGCCCACTAGGAATTCTTTCTCCATGATGTCATCATCTACCACAGTGGTAGGCCATTTCATGCTACCAGTGCCACTAGAATGGTCTGTTTCTCACATCACCACAACCATGACCATGCCTGGATACGAATACAGAGGTTGCAGTTTGAGCTGGTATGTGCCACTGATTCATTTTATGAATGTCAGCAAGCTGACATTTGAAGGAGAGAGGTTTGTATGATGATCCTAAACTATTGCACCTACAGAACTGAACACCCTATCAACACTTACACAGGAGGGTGGGCAGGTCAGGTACTTCAGTGCCACTGAGGTTAGCTCTGGCCAGTCACTGATCTTTCCACTCCAGTACAAAAGAGGATCATCAGTTACTGACAGATGCCTGTTTTCAGCCAAATATCAGTCAACCATTCACTGTGCTGCACGAAGTCGGGTGGTTGACTCATCATCCTGTTCTCCAGATTCATTGATGTCACAAATCCCGACTTGGGACAAAGCACCCCAAAGTGGGTTAATGGCAACTGATTGTGATGACAGACCACCTGGAACTGCAGCGCCTTACAGGATGCGCTTGATACTACTCCAAACTGACCTTCAGCCTGGTTATGTTGCTGTGGTTTGCTTACCTTGGCACGTGGCTTCTGTGCCCTATGAACCAAGTGCACCAGTTGCCTACTGACATTTTTTACCTGTTCAAGCCCTCCCTCCAGTAGTGATGCAATTCCATGTTTGTATCATGGGTTCAGCATTGTTGCTTTTGTAAAGTTGTCACTGTGCTGAATGCTAAAGATGTGCCGATTGTGGTTGAATAGCGTCAACATGTGTTTCAGCACCACATTGCTGGCACAGTCTATGGAACCATCAAAGCTATGCTGTAGATTCAGCAATGTCTGTCTTAACAGTGCAGTAGTGGAATTGATTGGCTGATTGAGGCAGACTTGCCACTCACTGCTCGCGTGGCATGTTCAAAAGGCCTCAAAATTGTTATAACAAAGTCCATTAGGTGCCTCTTCATTTATGAGAGACATGGAGGCCCCAGAAATTGTCATGGCTAGTGTGCATAAGATATTCAGAGATTGCTTTGTGTTGTTCATACAACCTCTTTGCCATGCTTGTGTAAAGTGGAGTTCCACTCAGTGGCAACTTCCAGCTTGAGGCAGTGCTGTGGGAGGCTGATTTGGATCTGCAGCTGCAAAATTTGGTCAATGGTCTTTGCAGAGCGTGAAAAGTGTGAACAGATATGGCATGCAACTGTTAAGATTTCCTTTATTTCATGGTCCTGCAGAAACTCCTGGACTACCAGATTTAAACAGTGAGCCATGCATGAAATCTGAACAAAGCCACCATTCATGATGCATTTAATTATATTTGACCCATAGTCACTTACAATAAATCCAGCTGTCAGGGACAGGGGTTCAGCCTCTCATCAGTTTTGGTGAGTAGCAAGACCAGCATGTTTTAAGCAGTGTGGGAAAAGGCCACAATATGCATTGCAAACATTACATGCTGTTGAATTCCTGAAGGTTACTACCATGACAGTCTGCCTTGCTACACTCATTAGTCACACTATCACAAGTACAAACAACCCCTGGCACCTCGCCCAATGTGCAGTTATACACAAATATGAACTACCTGCTGTTTTACCACTTGTCCACATATTCATACTTAAATGGATGAACAGAAAGGAGGACTGTGGAAGGACATGTCTTACAGAGTTGGTCACATTATGGTATAACTTGGGGACAACACGGTGGAAAAGTATGTCCAAGATGGGACTTTCCATTTCAGACAGGCAATACCACAAACCACCAGAATCCTGAATTTACATGAAGAAGAAGGCAAAGATCAATTGCCAGCATTTCAGCTACAGCAGCATTAAGTTCACTTTACTACAGCATTAAGTTCAAGTAACACTGCATGACTGGGTGGGTATTTCAGGTTACGGTAAAAGCACTCTCCAATGTGGGCTGACTTACACATTTGCATGGGTGTGACAAATGGCTCTGCTTTGCAATAGCTGGGGTGGGTGTGAATGTGTGATGAGCGGGGTGCACAGGTGACAAGTCCACAAATTAAGTTATTTTCCCCATTTTAAGTTCAGGGCTTGATGTACCACTTGCACTAGACATACTGCATTGACCACCACCACCGCAACTTCTACTCTGACCACTATTTGACAAGATTTCAAAATCATAATCCTCCCCCTCATCATGCCTGTAGTAATCCTCTGGTGTTATTTCATCACTACTGCAGACATTCCTACTTGGTCTTACACTCATGGAAGAGGATAAGATGCTCAGTAAGGTTGCTGATGAAGGTGAATGCCCCACTATGGCATTAGCTGCCTTCTGGTGCCGGGTCCACAGTGCCATGTGCCTGTTCTTAAGATGTGTATGCTGGCCCCCATACCCAGATGACTACCCTTTTTACCTTGACTCACACATGCATTGGCAAAGCTGGCGGATTGCAACTGACTCATCATTTGCATCTCGGCAATCCCAAACAAGGGATTGTGATCTCTTACTTTTAACATGTCTCTGATGCTGCTTATTGGACTCCGTCTTTTTAACCTGTGAAATGGGGGGTGTGGTACATGATTTTTCAGGCTGGACACACTTGGACTCCAACTGACCACCATAACTACCTATGATTATTACTGGGTCATCATGATCATCATCAACAGGAACTGCTAAATCACAAGTTTTCTGAGGGGGTTAACTTCAACAGACCCAGACATAGCCACCTTGACTTTCTTTTTCTCTGGTTCCCAACAGAGGTCACTAACATCATCATCATATTCATCAACATCATCCAGATCCACATTTTCAGCTTGGATGCTGTCATGTGGAGAACATGTTCCAACCACAGCATCATCATCATCATCACCACTTGATATTTTTGTGCCACAGTTTGAATCATTGGATGGCAATGGCATGGCCTCAACAGTGCTGGAAGAAATGTGACATTGTGAGTTATCATTGCCAGATTCAGTCTGTATCTCAATTTGCTCCCCAGATCCTGTGATGAAAAAATGCTCCTTTATGTGGATGATGCTGTTCTTTTCACATTCCACCAGACCCCCTCCCTCCTTCAAAGTGCCCTTCAGCACTCTTTTAATCAGGCAGAATCCTGGTTTCTGGACTGACAGCTAGTAATTAACATAAACAAGATGAAACACATGCTTTTCACACACTCCCAAAACAATTCTAGGGACACCACACTCACCATCCTGTCTAGCTCCCTCCTTCCTTTAGAGCAGGTAAAAACATACAGATACCTGGGTGTCACTTTCAACTCTTCTCTCTCCTTTCATGACCATACTCACAACCTCACCACAGCCATAAATGATTCTGCTGGTTTACTGTATCACCACAAGAACTGCCTTCCACCAGCAGCCCTTAGACTGGCCATCACCTCATCTGTACTGTCCCTAGTTGACTACAATATACTGGTGTATGGTGCAGCTGAAAATATCACACTAAATAAAATCAAACTGTCCTTGAACAAAGCCTGACATTTGCATATAGTCTCCTGCAGACTCACCCACACATGCACCTTGTATGACCTTGCTGACTTTCTCAACCTTGAGGAGAGGTTACACTACCATACCTGCCTCCTAACCAAGAAAATTGTTGCAGGCCTTGCTCCTCCAGGACTAAGTACCATTCTCACCCCCTTCATCCTGGCTATCTCCACCTGGAGTGCTAGCAAGTGCACATTTCAAGTACCCAGGGTCAGGACATCCCTGGCGCAAAGATCCATTCGTTATTGGGCACCTTCCTGGAGCAACCCCCCCATTATCACCACTCAACCAAGACTAGGGCCTTTCAAATCATCCCTCAGACAATACCTCATCTCCACTCACAGCTGTAACTGCACATAGCCGCTGCTCAAGTGTTTCAGCTCATCTGTGCTTAGCATCTACCTGCTATCTGCTAGTTGTAGTACAGCATTGATACTGTAGTCTCTTGCTTGCTCTATGATATTCTAGCTACCACATTGTTTAGGAACTACATAGGATGTCTCTCCCATGTTGGACTCTTTTCAGTGTACCTATGTACATATATGTAATTTAGCTACCACATTGTATAGGACCTACATAGGGTGTCTCTCCCATGTTGGACTTTATTCACTGTAACTATGTACATTCACTGTAACAATGTACATATATGTAAATTATTCCCTTATCATTCTCTGTATAATATGATTACTGTGTTTATATGTGTTTTGCACTCTCTGTTTTTGATGAAGAGCCTTTTTAAATGAGTCCCTGCCTCAAAGGGTTGTAATTTATTATTTCAAGTTCAAGTTTATTGCAGGACAGACTCCGTTGAGCAAGCTCATTCACAAGGAGGTCCTGAGGCACATACACATACAGTTCGCAATTACATAGACAGGAGATATAAAATGTAGAACAACAAAGAAAAAAAAAGTATAGCACAAGAGGTATACACAATAGAAGTCCTTATGTTGCAGTATATATGCAGTACATTCCAGCTTTAACCTTGCCCTAAATTATGCAACACATTTCAGCTTAATAAGTAGAGGGCCAGTTGGTACCTAGGAAGTTGACTTGGCATTGGGGGCCTAGTAGCACCTACATATGTCTTTTAATTTAGAGATAGTTAGTGTTTTGTAGTAGTTAATTGATCATTCTGATTCTATAAAATAAAATGAAAACAAAAAAATCATGTTTAACTACCAAGGGGATGTTAATGGGGAGTATGACATAATCTGCACTGTCAGTCACAGCTATAGACTCAACTGTATTTTGATGTGACACTTAGCTTATGAGGATTCTGGGAGTACAACTTTCTGAGCAGCTGCATGCTATTCTCTTGTGGTGAAGGAGAAAGAGCAGGAGTGCTAAAAGGCTTTCCTTAAGTTTACAAAAGGCGTGCCACTGTTGCCTGTTTTAAAACTTCTTTAGCGGCTTTTTCTATGTAAGCTTAGAAGGGTTACAGTTCAAACACTGAGACCTTATTCAGTACCTTTCCAGACCTGCTTGTGCTGCTGTTTTCTTCAAGCAGTCTTTTTGTACCCAGCATATTGCCCCTGAAGCTCGAAGACCTGACTGGTGGAGGAGCCCACCCGGAGCCAATATCCTTGGGGTATCCCGCCGGGGGACAGCCGTGACAAGGCTGTTTGGAAAGTTACAAATCATAAGTCATAAGTAGCTTGGAACCTATCTTAAACTTTATGCCAAATATCTCTTCAGCATTTTGGACATTATATTGCATTTTTAAGCCCTCTCTGTTCTTTTTTTATCACTGGCTTACGAGTGAAAGTAATGAGATTTTGAGAAATACGTAGGCATCTTAATGTGCTTTTATGAATTTCTTTTTCTGCTCAGAAAAAGGTGATTGCTGTGTGATGTGTTTTGCTTTAGCTGAATATGCTGTGCACTTATAACAGTGTGTTAGCATGTTAATGTGCTAGGGATACTGACCCAGCTGATTATCGACTGAAACAGTTTATGTTTGTGAAGTTCTTAGCATCTTTGAAAGTTTTAATCTTTTATTTTCTTTATATTTTACACTTTGAACATCCACCTGTATTTTAAGAACTGAGCCTGTTTTTTCATAACTCAAGGGTTTTTTCAAACACTGCCAGAGGGTAACCATACCAAGATAATTTGTCTAAATGTGACTGTTTGTAAGGAGTGTGCCAATGTGGTAATACAGTATTTGCTCCTGACCATCATGGAGAATAATTGGTTGATAAATAATTTGAATGAATAACCTTAACTACTAATTTTATCCAAATTTATCCAACTTACTTGTAACAGACTTTGAGGTAATTAATGCACATAAAGAACATGGACTACTGGCAGGCAAAGAAATTGGAACTAATTAAAAGACAATTGAGGGGAGAATTAGAGAGAACTTGGCCATGTAGAAATCAGGTGCTTATTTGCACCTAGTGAACAATTTTATGGGTCGAGCTTTGATCAAGCTTATTGAAGCTTAATTGTAGCACATGGGACTGCATTCTCACAAGCTTTATCCTCATTAAAAGATAGCTGCTGAGCAGGTGGTATTAGGCTAGTGGATATTGCTGGTGGATATTGTGGATCCACAATAATCTTATCTGTTCTCTACACAAGGCCCTTGAGCACATAGATAACTTATCAAAAGTAAGTAATGTACAAGTAGTATTTAAAGTAATTTTAGCAGGTTCTAGGTGACTGCGTTATATACTTTTTCTTAATTACTTACTGATGTAAATCTAGAATTACATTTTAATAAGATTATATAAATTAATAAATGTTTTCCTTTTTTGTGAAGAGCACCATCTAATGACTTTACATCTTTAAGTGTTATATCCAGGTACATAAACACTTTTACTTTTAGGAATTTCTTTGTTTTAATCTGGTGAAGACACTTCACAGAGAACCAGGAGTTATTGTCGTGCAACATTGGGATTTTCAAAACAGAACTGAATGTTATACCTTGAGGAAATTAGTCACAGCTCTGTTAAACAAGCAAGACTTTGTTCTGAATTGGTTATTATGTACTACAGGGACCTAGATCCAGGACATAACATAAAAACAAAATACCTTCAAGATTCAAGGCATATTGTGAGCACAAGAACATTAGAAGGACTCCAGACAGTTTTCAGAAAATTGATTACATTTGACTAGAGCAAAGGACAACGTAAAGAACTCTGCTACCTCAGGTTTTGAGGCAATTCATTTTTGTGTGTATTTTACAAGACTTGTTATTACAGACTATATCTTTGGAAAGTCACTAAGTTAGCCAATTTTACAACTCTGATAAGGGAGCAAAAATTCTCTTCACAAATGAAATACTGTATATATTATATTATTTTAGTAGATGCTTTTTTCTTCTATAGTACATACATAGTAAAGTGACTTTTATATTTTTTGTATTTGCTGTAGACTACTTTATAGCCATACATTTCTTCTAGATGTCTAAGAGATCTTAATTAAGAGTCACATTCTAGCTGTCTAAGTTCAGTTAGATATTCTGGACAAATTAATTGTTTTCTCCTTTAAACAACATGGTGAACACTTGGAGTGGATTGATATGCCCTAACCAAAGGAGTAATCAAGAAAAATTGAAAAGTAAAGGAGGATAAAAAGGAAAATGTATAGTAAAACAACAAAATAAAGACCTGAGTAATCTAGAGATTAATATGGAGTATAAATTTAAAGTTCCATTTCCTGAAGGCAAAAATAAAACTAAGATTACTTCCTTTGTTGAGCCTAATGGTGACCAAGTGACTCTATGCTCAACCCCAATTGTATTAGAACACCCAATTAATAACATAATAAAGCTTCCTTATAGTGCTTCTGGGACTTTCTCTCACCAAAATCAGGTTCAAGAAATACAGTAAATTACATTATAAACACCCCTCCCTTGACTTCTTTAGCACAAACTATTTCTTAAAAAGAAACACAAAGACAAGTAGGAGGGTTCTTAAAATTACAGACAGATGCTGATAGTATTAAAATGGACAAGGAAAGCATAGAATCAAAGAGCCAAGAAATATCCCAGAATAAAATCATACAGATTCCTGATCACAAAAATGATTTTTAGCAACTATACAGGACTTAGATGAACTCACTAGGAGCTTGAGACACCTCAAATCAAGTTATCTGAGTTCTGGAAGTTCATATGTAGCAAATTCTGATGATGACCACTCAGCTAAATTCTTCCCAAATCTTAGATCACCTTTGCTACAGGAAGAATATTATGAACATATAAAGTATGACCAGGGACATTTTAGATATGGTGGTGAATTTACGATTTCCACTTCTTTATCAAGGCAAATGGAAATACTTAAAAATCCTTACTTTGCAATATAGTAATTTTAGAAAATCTATGGGTTCTTAAAAAAGAACTGGCTGCCCTTCGGGTAGATGTTTTTCATAATAGAACCTTGATAAATAATATAAAACAACAACCTAGTAGATTTGAATCAACAAGATAATAACTCTGAATTAAGCAATCTGGATCAAAAGGAACGAGCAAACAACACATGTCAGGTAAATCTGTCCTCCCCATTTGAAAGAGGCAAGGATGATGTCATGGAGTTTATTGATCTAACGCATATCAGGAAAGAAAAACAAAAGAACCAGAAGAAAACAAAGAAAAGATCTAACAAAAAAACAAACTATAAAAAATAAGGAGGAGAAAGTTAAAACCAATACTCCCAATATGTTAACTGCACAAAATAAACAACCACAAAGTAAGATGACTATAAATAATTTGGAAAAAATGCAAACACCAGGATGGGATAGTAAGTCAGGAAAGTCAAACAAATTCAAAGACACCAATTCAGACTTTTCAAGGTCAGGGCACAGATAGGATAAGTTTGTCTCTAGCAAATCAAAACAAAAAAGTCACTTGGACAACCATAGTTAAGAATGGTAAGGCAAGCAAAGAAATCAAAATTTTACAGGAAGATAGAAATATACCAAATATGACTAATAAGAAGGTAGAGGATATGAACACCATTAGTAAACTAGATTCAAGAGAAGAAAACAAATCAAAAGAAACAGTATCTATTAGAATTATATGATATTCCAAAATTGTACAA
Source organism: Neoceratodus forsteri (assembly GCA_016271365.2). NCBI lineage: Eukaryota > Metazoa > Chordata > Ceratodontiformes > Ceratodontidae > Neoceratodus > Neoceratodus forsteri. The sequence goes on along the minus strand of CM057451.1, from coordinate 805,616,237 downwards.
TGAAACACCACAGGTCCTGCCAGAATGGATCAAAAAGTTATTTTACTTAAGCAATGAAGACATTTTTGTTATGAGACTTGACAATAATATTTATCCAGAATGTGTTTTAATATATACTAATTCAAATGATGTGGCAACCAAGTTATGGTCTATGGAACCAATGATGAGAAAAAAGGGATTTAATTTATACCTGCCTCAAAATGTCCCATGTTTAAATCCAGAGCATAAATTGGAGGATACACAGAAAGGACATGTTGAAACTATTGAACAACAAAAAGAAAGGATAAAAACACTTACAGCCATCTCAGATTTAAATCAAAACCAACGAACACAAAAAGAAAGGGAAAAAATCATATTTTTGTTTGGCTGGGATCTGATGGAAAATCAAACCCTAGGTCAGACCAAAAGGGAAATCACAAATTTTTTATCTTGAGCTTTAAAATGAAATTTAAGTAGAACTTCAATAACTAGAATTGACATAATTAGCAATTCTTCACAAATTGACCTAGTGTTTGAAATACCTAAAATGGTTGACCTAGTCATGGAAAGGGCTAAAAGTTTGGACTCGATTGGTATACACCTCATTGATCAAACTCTTTGGGACCTTATGGGAAATTTATATGAACAGGATGAGTTACATGATACATTACAATATCAACCATATAACATACACACCATAAACATAATATCGTGCAACATTGAAGGGCTAACAAATAAAATGGCAGATCTGTCTGCCCTGGCCTTTTTAAATACTGGGGACATCATATGTCTTCAAGAAACCTGGTTAATTGACCAGAATCCACCTTTATTACCAGGATATAGTGGATTTATTAAAACAGCTTTAAGAACAATGAAAATGGGTAGGTCAAAAGGAGGGGTGGTAACATATGTCAAGATTAATTTGAATTTTGATATAAAAGAACTGGACAACCCAATCTCTCACACACTTGCCCTTCAATTAAAAGATAAAAAACAAATGTTTGTATTAATAAATATCTATATTCCTCCAAAATTGATTAAATATAGATTCATTTTTATGGGAAAACCTTGATAAATTTCTGCCATTATTAAACATTAGATATGATTTGAGCCCCATAATAATCATGGGTGACTTTAATGCAAAAGTATACAAAGAAAATGATATTTATTTAATGGAAGATGTTTTATTAAAGGGTCTAAATACAATAAACTCCTCTTGGTTATGAAAAATTATGATTTTTGCTTAATTAATGGAAGGACTCCAGGTGACTCTTTAGAAAATTAAACCTTTATTGGTTCAAATGGAGCCTCAATAATTGACTTAATTTGGGTAAATCAAGAGGCTTTACCAGTCATATGAGACCTTAAAGGTTTAAATAGGACTGAATCATCTCTTCTCCCTATACACCTTAAAATAGTGATGAATGACCAGGTACTTTCACAACAAGGTGATATCATTCTAACATATACTCTTGAAATTGTAAACTCCAGAAGAATAAGATGGAATGTAGATTTAATCACTACAATTCAAGAAATATTAAGCTCAGGATACATGGAGGAACTGAAGGAGAAAATTCTGGTAAATGAGAATGTAAATATAAGCTGGTAGAATCTATTCAGCTATCTTCAACCATTACTGGCAACTCAAACCATAAAAGGGGATGCCAAGCCAAAAACATGGTTCAACAATAGGTGTAGGCAAAAGAAGAAGGGAATTAATCAGATGCTTAGGAGGTATTGATCTTTTCAGCACAAAAGTAACCTTAAAGGGACACTGTCAACCCCCTTAGGTCTCAAAGTATCCCTAGTTTAAAAAACATATTTTATGATTGCCAAAATTCTGTAAAGATTGTTGATATAGCTGGTAGTTTGATTCTGACTCTTATTTTCTTTAAAAAAGTGAAAAACAGACTGCCCAACATACTGATGTTATCACCCCAAAGCAGGTTTATTTACATTCCTTGATCAACTCTAAATGCATCTTTCCTGGACTTGGAAATACCCACAAAACAATCTAGCCCCTTATAGTGTGGTGGGAGTTTAGGAGGCTACTTCCTTATAAGTGACTGCACTGTTTGGGTGTGTTTCTAATGTTCAGGAAGTATGCAGTAAGAACAGAACCTGGATTGTAAACAAAACAAAGTTGTTTATAAGTATACATTGCCATGCATTTCAGTTCTGCTAAGCAGGGAGACAGACAAAACAAACAGCAACATCAGTGAATTTTAGAGAGGGTAAGCAATCATAAAATGTGGTGTTTCAGCTATAAATAATATGATGAAAAACAGGTTGACAGTGTCCCTTTTAAGAAATCAACAAAGCTAGGAAACAATATAATCATAGTTCAGAAATAGAAAAAATGAAATATCATTATAATATGTGGATGTTATTAAAAAAGCATATTACATCTAATAATGTTAAGGATTTCCGGACCTTAGTTAGTCATGGATTTGATCAACATAAACATCAGATTGAAGCTGCAATTACACCTGAACAGTGGGATGTCCACTTCTCTGATCTGTATTATGATTCAGGTTTGATTAATGGATTAAGCCTTTAGAAAATTTCATTTCCAAGACCTTTATTATTTATACAAGCAGAAATTACAGCTGCTACTGGGCAAATGACTAAAAATAATGCTCAAGGACCAGATGGTATAACAGCAGAAGTATATGAATATGTTCTACACTGGTGGATGCCAGTCCTTTGTCTGATGTTTAATAAGTTTCTCCAAGGGGATCCTCTACCTCAAATATGGTTAGGGAGTATCATTTGTTAGATCTTTAAAAAAGGAAATGTTAACGATCCTTCAATGTACAGATCCATTAGTTTATTAGATAATTCTCAAAAAATATTTACTAGAATTGTTCTTCAAGGATTACAGACATGGAAGGCTGAAAATAATATTCTGAATGAATATCAGAATGGCTTTAGGAAAAATGAATGTACTTAGCAGCTTTGTTATGTTTTACAACATCTCATATAGAAACTTACGGAAATAAAGAAAAAACACAAACAAGTCTGTTGTTTTGTAGACCTAAAAGCAACATTTGACACAGTAGATAGATCTCTATTGTGGAAAGAGCTTGCTAATTTGGGCCTAGATTCAAATTTGTTAGATATAATAATTAGGTTACATAATAACAGTTGGTTGCAAGTTCAGTGCAATAATAATAGAGACATTTCTCATAGAATGTCCACCAACTGAGGGGAAAACAAGGATGTATTCTTTCCCCATTCTTCTTCAATATTTATATAAATTCAATAATATCAGGACTAGAAGACCCAGAATTCTACTTGCCTTGTTTGGGCCTATGGAAATTTGCATTTCTTGCTTATGCTGATGACAAAATCTTGATATCTATATCTTTGTTGGGTCTACAAAAGAAGTTAAACTATTTTGTCAGGCTCTGTAAGAACTATAAGTTGACCATAAATATTGATAAGACAGATTTACTTATTTTTGGAAATAAACAAAAGAAAGTTCCACATTTGTACTGTATATTGATGAAACTAAAATAGATACAGTCAAATACTCTATGACTACCTGGGTATTAGATATTCAGAAAATACATCATGGTATAGTCATCTTTAACTAATTAAATCTAGATTAAATACTACAGTGGACACATTTAAAAGATTCTCAGATAAATATGGTAATGGTAGCCTTTTGGGTCTGCTAAAGATTCTGAACATGAAGATAAAATCCAATATTTTGTATGGTTCAGAACTATGAGCAGACAACCATTTTAAACCTTTGGAGTTAATTATGAACAGATTATATAAATATGTTCTAAGGGCCCCTAATAATACCCCCATTGAGGTGGTGAGAAGGGAACTGAGACAATATTCGCTGGTTTCTCTTGCACAAATCCAGAGAGTTAAACATATAGGGTGGGATATTCAAACTGCGTGCAAAATGTGCGCAATAGCAGGAGCAAGCACAAGTCCATTGCGCACATGCGCAATAGACGCTATATTCAAACATGGAGCAAGCCAAATTGCGCAACCAGCCAACGGCTGAATATTGCACAACCTGCGCCATAGCGCAACCAGGAAGGGGAAGCTGAGCAGATACGATGCACTATAGCGCAACAAAGGCAGCCCAGCTGAGCAGTCCAGAGGCACCATAGCGCAAGCAGAGAGCCCCACAGCAGCAGAGCAATGGAACTGCACAACCAGGGAGGTAGGCAGAGGCCCACCACCCATGCCACAGATGGGCACAGGAACACACTGAAGAACTGACAGTGCACCCCCACACCCCAAGCACAGCACAACTGGGGGAGGGACGGAATATCCACTGGCCCATGGGGACAAGCAAACAAAGCACAGCCGGACCATGTTGCCCCAGCACACCCACTGGCAAGCTGAGACTGCCACACAAGGGGGGCAGACCACCCCAGTGTACAGCAGCCCCCCTGTGCACAGCGCGCCCTGCACTGTGACCCCAAGACACCCCCCATGAGCAGTGACCATCACTGCAGGAATCCCCATGCACCCCTCCGTCACACTGCAACCTCATGTACCACAGAACCATACAAGCCAGACCCACCATGAGCACCCAGCAGTGGGTGGCAGCACATGGCAATGCAACAATGGCAGACACAGTGCCAACATGCACAACCCCCCTGAGGCACAGCTGAGAGACCGAACATGTGTCACCACAAGTGGTACCCCACATGGGAAAGGGCATGCCCCTGACACCACTGCCATTGATACAGCACCCTGCACAGTAGACAGGTGTCACAGCGCAACCCATCATGAGCCACAGCAGCCAGCACAGACACCCACTGTGGTGTGTGGAAGCATGCAGCACACCAGATGCAACACAGTGCAGGGGCAAACACACACCTGCACCCTCAGGGACACCAACACAGGGACTCAGTAGTGTGGCAACCCAGCCCCCAGTGTGGGCACATGTAAACTGTGCACACACAGCCTGCAGTCCACCATGGCACAGGGGTGGCACCCACTCTGTGCATGTACTGTGGCCCTGTACGCCACCAGCATATGCCTGGAGCATAAGTCACAGACAGTGCTGCACTGCCCCTGCAACACACACAAGACACAGCATGGAGGTGGGACAGCAACTGTGGAGGCCACAGTGTCACCCGAGGCAAACATGCACCCCACCGGTGACAGGTGGCAACCAAGCATCATGATGGTCACAGTGGACGACCTGCAGGGACAGCACCCACTGACAAGGCAGCAGACCTGGCAGGCCACAGACATGCAAGGGTGTCAGCTGCACAGGCCAAGGACAGCTTGACAGGGGCACAATGGACACAGAGCAGGCACCATGGAACACTGCACACAGCAATGCACTGCACAGTGAACAACACACACCACAGATACCGACTGAAAGCCACTCCCACACCAGAGACACCTCCCCATGCACACACACACACACACCCATGACTATACCACCCCAGATGCCATGCACTCCACTGCAACTGAGCACCTATAGCCAGCTGCAAATCAGAGACCACCACAGTATTCATATCAAAATAACTGTATTACAAAAAGAACAACAATAAGAATAACAACATCAAGAACTATATACATATGTACAAAACAGGGTTGGGGGTACGGTACAAAGTAGGGGTGGGTAAGGAGCACGGGAGCACGGGTGAACAACTGTTAGAGGGAAGGCGAGGTGTGAGGGATAGTTAAAGGGGGAGGTGATGGCCAGCTACTGTCTTCCAGCCTGCTCCCCTGCTGCCTGGTGCTGGTCCCAGGGCCTCCTTCTCCTCCACACCCCATGCTGCTGTAGGTCCTGCAGGATCACAAGTGAGTCCATGGCTACCTGCAACAGCTGCTGCGTGGACCTCTAGATCCATCATAGTATCCGGACACCTAGGACAAGGGATCAGAGTCAATGGGTGTGACTGTCCATGTCCCTGAAGCCTACCCATCATGCGTGGCATACTGCCAAGTGCCCCACTCCTGTGATGGACTGCACCCACCCACAGTGACCATGTGCACAAGACATGCCCAACCAGGCAGCAACAGCAGTGTGTACCACTGCACACACACACCGCCCATGTCCAGCACAGCACAACCAAGGCCATACAGTAACATGGCTACACGGTGGGCAGGCAGTGCCACAGCCATGTGCCCAGTGCACGCATGGACCACTATTGACGCACTCCCAGACATGCAGTGCCACTGGACAGTGCTGACTGTCACATGTCACGTGCATGGTAGTGGTGTCCATGGATGGTGGCCATGCCCTGCCCCCCACCCTGTCACACAGCATGCAATAGCAATCATGCTGTCATGGCACTCACCCTCATCGGGCTGCTGCTGGTGTTGTGGTTCTCCACCACCACACTCGGGCACCACTGGCACCGCCCTCTACTGTTCAGCCATGGCCCTCCTCCACTCTGCCACGCCTGTGGGAAACAAAAAGTGAGAAACACATCAGTGCAATCCCAAAGCATATTCCCCTGCCCCAATGAGTGTGCCCGCCCACCCAGCCAGACCCATACATCACATATCCTGCTAACACCGCCACAGCCAACCCTAGACCAACCCTCCCCCATGTGCTGGACACAATAGACAGTGTTACCCATATGGACCATACAGGTGTGTAGATGGATCACCCACCTGGCCGAGGCACCACGCCCCTCCTGGCATGCGACCGCAGACGTGTCAGTAGCACCGGCTCCCTCCTCCTCAGGTCCCCATAGCGGTGCATGCACCATTCCGAGGACCTCCATCAGCCAGTGGCCACCTCCAGCTCAGTGGCCACCTGTTGCCACACCTGAGACCTGGCCCTGTCTAGGGGAACCTCCCCATATGGTGGGCCATAGTGAGGCTCCACAATGGCCACCAGGTTTACCAGCTCGAGGGCACTCCACTGGGGGGCTCTTCTGAGTGCCATCTCTAGATCTATAGTAGGCAATATGGTGCTCCGCAGCACAGCAACCCCACATGGAATTACTGTGCAATACAATGCCGCTATTCCCTATCACGCTGTCGGTACAGCGCCGCCAGTCCCTATCGCGCTGTCACCAAACAGCGCGATAGAGCTGCAGACATGCCATACGTACAGCGCCAAGGGGGCAAAGGTCGGGCACAGGGTCATGGGTCTCTGGCGCATGGCCACACACAGTGCCATCAGATGTCTATGCGTCCAGTGTGATTGGTTGCCTGTGTGCCATTGCCAAAGCGAACTATTGCACAGTTGTGCCAGAGCGTCATGTAGTGACCGTCGCTGTAGCGCCACTGACACAATGGTGGCCGTGCCCTGAATTGCTTACCACGCACAGCATGTCATCAACAGCAGACACCTGCGTAAGCTACCTGGGCATGCACAGTGCGGTGTACTACGCAGTCACAGAACTGCGCCATTGGCTCAGCATGTTCAACCGTATTGTGCAAAGCTCAAAAGCGCGATATTCAGCCATCATATGCAAATCATCCGATCAGCCATTCAAAGGCGCAGCAGTGTGATTTGCATCTCATTAAAGTTGCTCCACACCTAATTTGCATGGATTGCGCTATAAATATGCGACACTGTTCTGCAGTGGCCATATTCAGTTACTGCAGTTGATAGGTGAGTTGCATGCTGTGTGATGTTCTGGACTATGGTCTCAGGGAATTGCTGTGTACTGCACAGTCACAGGTGACCACTCTCACCCATACAGGCTGTGAAATGACTGAGCAAGGACTGGGTGAGGAGGATGATGGTGAGTGGAAGAGGAGGCCTAACTTTACGAAGACTGAGATGGAGGCACTCTTCGAGGCCTACCTGGATGAAGAGCCACTTCTCAGTGGACGGCAGAGCACCCCTCAGGCCCGTGCTGCTGCATGGGTGGGGGTGGCACGTGCCATCAACCTGCACGGAAGCCACCAGCGCTCTGTGCAGGAGTGTAAAAAGAAGATGGGAACCGACAGGAGGAGGGTGAAGGAGAAGTTGGCAGCCATCAGGGCGGCACGTGCTGCAACAGGTGGGGGCCAGCCGGAGGTGGTGCAGCTGACTCCAGCAGAGGACAGGGTCACTGCAAGGATGCAGTGCAGTGCCATTGAGGGTGTTCCTGGAGGTGGCTTCCAGACAGGTGGTAGCCCATCACTGCATGGTATGTCATGGTCGGGGGGAGAGGTAGATCACATGCACTAACGTGTCCTTCCTTTCTGTTACAGATCCTGTGCAACTGCAGGGGTCAGTGGTGGAGGGCCTGTCCACTGTGGACAGCCATCCGGAGTTGGAGGAGGGACCATCCACCTCCGCAGGTAGCCGGCGTTTATTGCACCAGTGTGCACGCATGGCTGCCATCACTGATGTCGTTGAGACAGGTTTGGAGGGTGCCCTTCCTGTGTCTCATTGGTCTGGCATGCAAGCATGCCAGCATGCTGTGGCTGTGGCTGTGGCTGTGGCACAGACCTGCACCATTGATGATGCAATGACCACTATGGGCATTGACATGTGTGTGTCATAGAATGGACACACAGCAGGACAGCTCACGCCCATGGACCTAGCTGGTTCCGACCTGTGTGCCAGCACATCAGCACAGTCCCAGGCTGTGCCTGTCAGCACCAGTGGGGCAGCACCAGTGGCTGTGCAGGTCACTGGCACTGTTGCAGCCACAGCAACGGAACAACTTATCCCTTGGGCACAGCAGGCAGAGGGGCAGCAGCAGCAGTCACCCACCAGGACTGGGGGTACAGGGTTCAGCGGTGATGTAGGTGCACCACCTGTGGACTTGCCCATACCTGGTCCTGGTGAGCAGCACCCATCCTCAAGGGGTGCTGTACATCAGGCCCTTCCATACCCTGAGGGACAGGTTGCCGATGTGGCAGACGACCTCTTTAACAAGCACATCCACCTGCTGCAGGCATCAGTACAGCAGCAAATGCAGGTTGCAACATCCGTGGAGGCACTGTGTGTGGCTCTGGAGTGGCACAGCACGGACAATGAGAGGATCCTGTCTCGGATTGACCATTTGCGGATGGATGTGACTGCTGCCATTGACAGGCAGACACAGGCATTGGTCGCTGCCGTGGCCACATTGGGTACACAGTCAGGCGCCCCTGTGCCACTCACACCGCGCAGTATGATATCCACTCTCCATTCCCAGCATCATGTGACACCCACCCTGTTGATGCCGGGTTCAGCTGTGGGCATCCCGAGCACCCCTGGTGCAGGTATGTTCGGTGTGCTGCAGACCCCTGTGCAGGCAAGGTCGCGTTCGCGCAGTGGAACCCCTGGTGGTCCATCGGTGCCACCCCATGAGGCCCGTGCTCAGCCTGCCAGTGCTGCTGGGTCTCAGCTGGGCCACCCATGCATCCAAGGTGACTGTGGCACTGTGCCGCAAGACTGAGCTGTCTCTCAGTGCGGGCCTTGTCTGGTGCTGCCCTGTGTGCAATGTGTGTTTCGGTGGGCAGTGCACCGGTGGGTGCCCAGCCCTACACGCAGACACACGGACCACCTGCACACCCTCCTGACTGCTATCCACAGGTGCGTGTGCATGATGTTGCCTGCATTGCGCTGTACACCAAAGTGCGAAGGTGCCCAGCATCTGACACACATACATGGACAGTCAATGGATATGGTGGCCTGTGGACATGTGTGTTTTTAGTGTCTGTGTTCCAGCTCTGTTGTGCACCTGACCCCTGTGCACTTTGTGCCTAATGTGTGTGTGTGTGTGTGTGTGTGTCCATCCATGTGGCATGTTACTGTTCACCCCTCCCTGGTTGTATGTTTGTGCTTCTGTGCCCTGCCACTTCCCTTGCCATCATGCACCCCTGGTGTGTTTCCCTGTGTGTATGTGGGTTGTGCCCTAGCCACTGTTGGTTGCACATGGCCCCATGACTTACCTGTGTTGGGTGAAGTGCTCCTCTGTGATGGTGTCCCGGTGCAGCTGGGCCAGCCGGATCAGTCGGGGGTCACGTCGTCCAAGGGGGGGCTGCCCATCCCCATCATCACCGGCATCACCGTCGTCCCCATCGCTGTCCCCCTCTTCGACCTGTATGGCTATCCCACAGTCTTTGGCCATGTTGTGCAGGATACAACAGGCCAGGAATATCCCACAGGCCTTTGAGGGGCTATACTGTAGGGCACCACCGTAGGTGTCTAGGCATTGGAAGCGCACCTTCAGCTTCCCAAACACCTGCTCAATGATGTTGCGTGTGGCGGCATGTGCCTCATTGAAGGTTGCTGCGATGGGGTCATGGGCCGCCTGTAGGGTGTGAGCAGCCAGGGACGGAGTGGGTATCCACTGTCACTTGTGTGGAGATAGTGGAGGTTAGTGTCTTGTTCAGGCTCATATTGCCCGTTAGTGTCTTGTTCAGGCTCATATTGCCCCTAACCTTGTGTGCCACACCCATGGCACCTGTGGCTTACCCACCCTTGCCCCCAATCTGTCAGTCCTACATGCATACTCACCCACTAGATGTCCTGTGGGGATGTCCCCACTCTTGAATTGATGGCACAGTGCTGACTGGTACCATATGAATGAATCATGTGCTCCACCAGGGTGCGTGGCACAGACATTGATGTTGCGCCCACTGGCATCACACACCACCTGGCAGTTGACACTGGCATAACCCTTCCGATTCCTATAGGCAGCCCCATTGGGGCCAGGTGGCTTACGAATGGCTACATGGGTGCAGTCTATTGCCCCTAGCATGCCAGGCATGTGTGCTACCCTGTGGAACTCCTGTATGTTTGCTGTGCGCTCCGCCGTGGTACTGGGGAAATGGATGTACTCCGCAGCATGTGGCAGCAGTGCGCTGAGGAATTGGGTGAGGATGCATGACGTGGCCAACTGTGTTGTGCCTGTGGTGTCCCCTGTTGGTCTCTGGAAGGTACCCGTGGTGAGCAAGCACATGCAGGCTGTTACCTTTGTCTCCACTGACAGAGCGTGACTCCGTCATGAGGGTGCCTGCATCACATCACTGCACAGCTCACAGAACCACCTCAGTATTGCCTTGTTCAGGTGGTACCGGCCCACAATCTCGACATCTGAGTAGAGCTCAAAGCTGATGCGGGCTCAGTACTGCCTGTTGGGGGCGTACCGCTGACGGGCCCTTCCACGGCCACTTCCCCCTGCAGCATGCCTTCTCACCCCCCTCATTACGGCTTCCATGTGGAAGCTGGCACTGTCCATGTCCCTGGCTTGAGTTCTCCCCCCGGCTGTTGTTGCTATGTTCTCCCCGCTGTCCTGACTGCTACCTCCACTGCACCGGGTACACCTACTGGCCTCTGCACTCTGTGGCCCCACACACCTTCCCTTGCCCCTATTCTGTCCTCTGCTCTTCCTTGCCTGCACTCTTTCTCCCTCTGGCCTTGTCTCTCTCTCCCTGCCTCATGTGGCTTCCCCGTAGCATTCTTGCGCCTCTTCCTTGATCCTTTTTATTTTGGCTCATTTCCGTATGGCGCAACTTCCACCTGATCCACTGTTGCGCATTGCGCAAGTCTTTGAATATGACTGCGCACTTTATGCATGGTTCAACCCCCTTCGGTTGCACATGCCTTCATTAGCATTGTGCTGTTGCTCAGCATGTGTTCAGTGGCGCAACTGCCTCCTGCTGAATATCGCAGAATGGCACATTTTTAACCCTATTGCGCATTGCGCAACCCTTTTGAATATCCCACCCATACTGTATTAAAACTGTTCATAACTCCCGATTACCAACTACCTAGAATGGCACTCAAGGAAGCTATTGAATATAACCATAAGGGATTAAAATTTCCAGAGATAAAAGAAATTGAAAACTTGATTTTCCCCTTGGGTTTGAAACATCTTTTGTATGCATTTACGGTTGTGATTTTTCTGATATAAGTAAACCATTGTAAATAGAGTCTATGACCACGCCTTTAAAAAGGATTATGCAAGAATAAAACAATTAAAAAATTAGATGGTTCAAAAATATTAAAACTTACCATGGAATTGATACATATTTATTAAAATTAACACAACCAGATGAATTAAGGCTGATTGTAAGGTACAAATTAGAATTATACAAGGCAAATTATATATATTACAAACAATGGAATAGAGGCAGAGTTACCACACCATTTTGCAGATGTGGAGTCTCATTAGAAGATGATTTACAGCATGTGGTTTTATATTGTCCTATTTATGAAAGATCAAGGAAATACTGGCTTGGTCCTATTCTCAGCTTATATAATACACCTCATGACAAAATAAAGATCATAAAGAATCTTTTTATAACAAATGATGACAACATTCTGCAATGATTAATGAATTTTTTGAAAAGGTTAAAATTGTAAATTTTGTATTATGAATAAATGGAATTAATTGTGGTCTGCTGGAAATACTGTAACTTATGTATTATTTAATACTGCAATATTAAGTAATTAATTTGTAAAGATATTTGTGTCTATCAATAAAAAACATTTGTACCTTATATCTTGTATATTTTTTGAAATCGTTATCTGATGAGAAGTGGAACTTGAGGCAGCAATACTCATGCCAGCAGAAACTGCACTAACACCACCTGCTGAGACAACATCATCTCCTCCAACTATGAGTGAAGATACATATTTTTCTGTAAAAAACATTGATGGAGAAATCCCTTTACTGACATTAGCTATGCACTTCTGCATACTACCATGCCCACAGACAATCTTGCCACTGGCAGCAGTGCCATGACCAGAAACAGCTTTACTTGCACGTCTCTTTGCAGGTATTTCGGGGGATCACCAAGAAAATTGTAAATAAATTTAGATTTCTGAACTTTCAGCTTGGGCAGGTGGATGTGATGCCTAAAAAAAAAACAACAACTGTGGCTTGCAGATGAAGATTGGGCACTAAACAGATGCAAAAGCACAGACAGATTAAGACTTCACTGCACAGTCAAGAAGAGGTGCAGACGCAAAGTCAGAACAACACCTTAACCTGTGCTCACAAGTCACAATCCAATCTGAAAAAGAATACCTTTTGACAGTTTGTTGGGTTGGGGGGCAGTGCACTGCAGTAACAGTCCAAAACCAAGATACCACAAAGCAATACAAAATCATGCAGGTGTGGTGGATAGCAGATTCACACTGCTGCAATTACTCTGTGGCACAATAGAATGCATCTGATTTGATGACACGCGTCACACACACACTCACACACACACTACAAGTAATGTATAGCAATTTGAAAACTTCAGCAATATAACCAAATCTTTTAAACAAACTGAAATTATGCACTGCAGGACCACAATAATCAGCAAAAAAATGTCAAGAATTACTGAAAATATTACTGTGTGTACAGTAACATAGTTATACAAGAACAATATAACCAAAACAGAAAGACTGCCTTTTTCTACCAGTTAATCTACCTCCACCACAGATACGCCCCCTTCCCCAAGCACACTTCAGGTGTCTGTTAGTACACAGACTGAATGTTGTAAATTAACATTCAAAATCCACACACAAACAATAAACACTCAATGAGATGAGCACAGGAGGATTTCCTACAACTGATGTACTAAATTTTGAGCAAACACAAAATGGCTCAAAATGGCTTTTTTAACAACTTTTAGAGAGTTTGAATCACAGAGTTCTGAGTGCAAACTGTTTCCAGCTACCATTATCCACACACTACACAGAACTGAGGCTGTGCAGAAAAATCTAGTGCCTATGTGACCTGCAATCTCATGAATCACTGCAAATCGCCTTGGAACTCACCACCAAGGTGAAGTGATGTGAAGTAAATTGATTTTGATGTACTGTGCATTAAAATTGGTGTAGAAGTGGCTGGGGGGAGGCAGAGTAACATGAAGTCATTGTTTTCAATGGACTTCACATTTCTCATTACGATGCAAAGTACTCCACTTCGTTTTACAGATTACTTTGTGGATTCTGCCTTAATCTGTGAATTGCTTCATGGAGCGGATTTTGGCCACTTTGCCAACCTCTAGTTATTCCTGCCCATGCATCAGAGGATGCTGCTTGATTCTTGTGCCACTTTTTCACATTGATTCCCCTGCTTTAAGGTCATCCAATATGCTTATGCCTAAGTCCCATTCAGTCCTGGCCTCTTCAAGTTGATGCCCATCTAGGAAGTATAGAGTTAGGTTTTGTTTTCCCAGGTGCATCACTTTGCATTTTTAGCATTAAATCTAAGTTGCCAGTTGTTGGATTATTGTTCAAGTTTCTTGAGATCCCCCTTCATATTGGAGGCTCCCTCCTGATTATCCACCTTATTACATAGTTTTGTATCATCTGTGAACAGGCAGACTTTACCCTTCAGACCATCGGCAATGTTGCTGATGAATATGTTGAAGAGGACTTGACCCAGCACCAATCCCTGAAGGACTGTGCCAGTCACAAAACTCTCATTGGACATGGTGCCATTTACTGTGACTTTCTGAGTTCTATAGTGCAGCCAGTGCGCTTCCCAGTTTACTATCTTATGACCGACACCTGTGTGTTCAAGTTTATTGATCAGCCTCCTGTGTGGGATGGTGTCAAAAGCCTTTCTCAAGTCAAGGTACACCATGTCCACTGCCCCCCCCCCCATCTACTGCTTTTGTCACCCAATCAAAGAATTTGATCAGGTTAGTCTGACAAACCTACCTGCAGTAAATCTGTGTTGTTTGGGGTCGAGTTTTCTTGCCTCTTTTAGGAAGTCTATTATCCTTTCTTTAAGGAGTGTCTCCATGATTTTACCCACCACCAAGGTCAAGCTGACTGGGCAATCATTTCCTGCCTCCTCCCTCTTGCCACTTTTATGCAAGGGTACCACAGTAGCTCTCTTCAAGTCAGGTGGCACCTTACCACTTTCCAGAGATTCATTGTCTAGCTCAACTAATGGTGCAGCTATTTCTTCTTGAAGCTCTTTCAGTGCTCTTGGGTGAATTCCATCCAGTCCCATGGATTTGTCTGTCCTCAGTTTTTCTAGTTCTTTCAGCACCCTTTCCCTTGTGAAGAGGCTTGTGTCTGTCTCCCATGCAGGGTGCTCTATTCTGTTTAGTGCTGGACTGCTACCATTCTGCTTATTTGTAAAGACTAAGCAAAATAACCCATTGAGTACTTCAGCTTTGTCTTCCTTTTTCCACTAACTGACCATTGCTTGTTGACATTCTGACTATCCTCCATTTGCTCTTACTTTTTGCACTGATGTATCTAAATAAGATTTTGTTCCCCTTCTTGATTCACAGCACTATTTTTCCTCCATTTGGGCTTTTGCTAACATGATAGCCTTTCCAGCCTCCTTGAGCGTCTCCTTGTAGAACTCCCTATCCCCCTCCCTCTGAGACTCCTTGAACTTCCTAAAGGTTTGTTTCTTTTCTTTAATCTTCAGTGCTATCTCTCTAGTAAATCAGAGGGGGGTTCTTTTCCTTTTAGATGTAGTTACTAGCTTTCTGCAGTCTGCTATTACCATATTCAGTGAGTCTTTTAAGTGTTTCCAGCAAGATTCTACATCCCCTGTGGATATGTCTCTTAGCAGTGCTTTAATGTTGGATCTCATTTTCTGGAAGTCAGCTTTTTTTGAAGTCAATAACCTTTAGTCTGGTGTGTCCTGGAACCACCTCATTATTGATTTGTAGCCAAACAGACTTATGATCACTGGCTCCCAGACTGATGCCTACATGGACATTGGATGTTCTGGGGCTATTAGTGAGAACCAGCCCCAGGATTGCTTTATAACTGGTGGGTGAGTCCACTAGTTGGTTCAACCCAACTTCATTAAGAGTGATGAAAAATGTTCTGCTCATTTGTGTGGAAACTGTGAATGTGGACCAGTCTACATCTGGTAGATTAAAGTCCCCAACCAGAAGCAGCTCCCCTTTGTCAGCTATTAGGGGAATGGTCTCAAGGAGCTCCTTGTTAACTTCAGAATCCTGGGCTGGGGCCTATACATGACACCCAGGTGGACAGGAGACCTGCCACCAGCTCTTACAGTGACCCATAGGGCCTCTGCATTGCTGTGTTCCTGTTGAATCTCTATTGGCTTTATTCCTTCCTTGACATATACCTCAACCCCCCCTCTTATTTTTCCAGTCCTTACGGAAATGTGCATAGCCAGGTATGCTAATATCCCAGGTGTGGTAATCACAGAACCATGTTTCATTGATTGCTACCCAATCCAGTTGTTCCTCTGCCATAATGGCAGAGCACTCAGTGATTTTGTTTGAAAGGCTGTGTGCATTGATGCACATTGCCTTCCACTCCTGAACTATTGAACCACATGGTGGTTATTTTGCCTATGTTGAAGGAGGCCCCTGGGGGCTTGTTTTTTGTAGGTTTTGTGTGGCTTTGGGGGCTAAGATGCTGCCAGGTGGAAATATGATCCCTGGTGTTTCTGTTGGAATGCTGACCTGTTCCTGCACCTGACTGGCTGACAGGAACTGTTGTTGGTGTAGGTACTTGCTGGATGGAAATATGATGATTGTTGCTCTTGATGGTATGTTTATATTGCTTTATTGAAGGATTTTTGTAAGGAATTCATGGGGGAGGGGCAGATGGTGACCCATGTGTTGTGGTGGGTGCCTGTGCCTCCTCTCTACCCTCTAGTTTAACTGACTGAGATGGACATCAAACTTCTGGCCTAGTGCCCTAGTACCTTATCTTGTAAGGTGTAGCCCATCGAATTTGAAGCACTCCCTGTCCCAGAAGTTCTGCCAGTTGCCAATGTAGTGGTGTCTTTTCTCTTGGCACCACTGTTTTAGCCAGCTGTTCAGTTCTATTATATCTCTTTCCCTGATATTCTTCCTGCTACCCCCCAAGAAAGAGTTGCCAGATGAAATGGAAGAGAGTTTATCACCCAGATTGGACAGGTTTAGCGTTGTCTGTTCTAGAGTTTGACTGCCCAGGTCATGTGTTCCCATGTGGATGAGAACATGTGTGTTCTGTGGTGCCATGCATACAAGCTTTTCTATACGGTTTGTGTCCCTCCATGCTGAAGCCCCAGGCAGGCAGCTGACCATAACCGCAGCTCGATTCTGCTGCTGAATGTGTGACTCTACTGCCCATATCATGGAGTCACCTAGGACAAGTATGGATTTTTCCCCCTTTGTGGTTTCTGTAGCAGGGGGTGTTCTTACATCTTGCGATGTGTCACTCCCCAAATTGGTGTTGGTTATGCTTAACAATGTGGATGCTAGTGCTATGAGTCTAACTTAATGTTTGTCATGGTCATCAGGCTACCTTTATTTTTTCCTTTTGAATGCTTTCTATCTGCTGGAATTTCAAATGTATAGCAACCATGTATATTCAAATCCCAGTTTGCTTCTAATCATGTTTCTTGTAATAAGATTATCTCATATGGTCTGATAAAGTTAAACCATGACCCATCTTTTGTTTTACTGTTTATTCCTGCAATACTCCAATACAAAATATTTACCAGACTATCTAGTGGTGGCTTGATGGCCCTTACACCTCCTCAGTCATGTATCATTTCTTGATCCAAAACAAATGAGGTTTCAGATGGATTCAATGACATATTTTCATGCATTTGGTATCTATTCCATAATGACACGTTTATTAGCATTTTGTACTCAAATTGTGACATACTGTAGTAAAAACTCTACATATGTGATTCCATGAGGTGAAATGTAACAGAATACTGCCCATAAAAACACAACAATGCAAGCTACATTTTTACCTATCACTTTTTATTCAGGTACAGTTAAATTTGAATACTTTAGGATATTGTATATCATTGCTGAGAATAAGAACTTTATAAACAGCTGCCAATTAGCACACATTTCCTGTCCCCTTTAATGCTATTCCATATATGTCATTCATGTTCCAGTCTTGAGTATTCAGTTACATTTTGACATGTATTCTAGAGTTGAAATCTCCCAGAACAACCAATGAACATTCTGGAAAACCTGTTTGCATTTGATCAGTGATGGTTTCAAATTATAACAGTGGATCATAAATAGATAAAAAGTTCCCTGGAGGAATATATATATATTTACAATAACTATTTCACATTTTGTACTACATCCTACAGCTACACATAGAAAATATGGGAAGTCATAGGGTAGTTTGGTGCCTTTAAAGCATCTAGAATTAGAAATCATTGTGGGAAGGCCTCCTCTACCTCTACCATACTTGTTTATATGAACAGCTGGAGAGTCCAATCTGGTGTAACCCTTCAGGCAGAATGCTGTGTTATAAAGCCAATTATCCTGCAGGACAATCATATCATAGCTTCTCAGTTTTTTTAACCATTCCTCATCTTGTGATTTGAACATACCACCTGCAATATTCCAGTTTATAAAATGTATCTACAATTAGCAGGTTGTCATTCAGAGTCTGTTAAAATAGTGTTAGCACTACTTAGTGATGAACCCTCAATGATGCTTATGCTATCACCTTCATAACTAATACTTTGTTCACCACTTGCATCAATATCTGATTCCAGGATCACACTGCTTTTATTTTTTGGTCATTTTTTTTACCTTCTAATATTATTTCTGTCCCATCTTAACATGCACATACTGTCTTCCTGTAATGAATGTTCCAATTCTACAGGTTTCATAAATTCAGTCATTTTCTTTTGGCTGATGTATGCATGTTTTAATCCCTACTTTTTATTGTTTTCCTCTGTTAAAGCAGATTATCAGACCTGACATCCCTTTTGCTTTTTCTCTCCAACCCTCTATCCTTTTCTTTAGTCAAAAGGTCCACATCTGCACTTATAGTAACTCCAAGTTTACTGAATTCTGTCTAATTTGATAGGAGCAATTTCCTTATCTTGTTATTTAGAGTGATGTGCCAGTGAACAATAAGCTGGAATATCAGTTATGTACTATGACCACTCAGCTCAGCCTTAAGTCTATGGATTATACAAAACAATGGAAAATTGGCTCAGATTTCCTTTCACAATCTACTGCATATAAAGGTTCAGATAATTATGACTGGATTTACATGAAGCAACCTTGGATTTGTATATAAAAATATATTTTATGGTTAGAGGGGCTTGTTCTGTCCTCCGTTTAGTCTTCTGGTTGCCTACTGCTTGCTCTGGACATTGTGACACCTGTGCTTTGCTGGTGAAGACGTCTGGAACTAACTGCACCCTTTCTTGGATTACAAATTTTGATTTTTTGGATGCATGGGTGGTGAGAGGACCCTGGCGCCCATATATTTACTGTCTATTTATTTATTTTCTTTTTATTTATTTATGTTAAAGCTTTGTGATTTTATTTTGTGGATTGTAATTTTATTTTGGCAGTGAGAGTGCCGAAATTACCCTATATGCCTGGTCATGAGAGGACTTGGGGGAGGTGGTAGATTTTACTATCCATATCTTATTTTGTCTAATTTTAATTGTTTATTTGGGCAGTGAGGGTGCCTAAATTACACTTCTCCCCAACTGTGAGATGGCTGGGGGGTAAGTTTTATTAAAATTATTTTTGTATGTTATATGTGTGTAAGCGGGATTGTAGTGGCTCCAGATTTCAGTAGAGGAGTGACTCTTTTAGTTAATAGGAGATAGGGTAGTATTTTAATTTGTATTTTTAGTTTGTATTTTATATTTAGGGTGGGTTAGCTGAGTAATTGTGGGGTTTGCTTTCTTTTATTTTATTTTGTTTTATTATTGTAAATTTGGGGATATTATTGCTTTGGGTAGGGTTATGATTGGGTTTGTTTAGTGTATTTCTAATTTGTTTGTCACTGCAGAATGTGTTGGATGCCACCCCACAGTTGTGCACTACACATCCTCTACCCTTCATGCCTTTCACCCTTTTTATATCCCCCTCCACTTTGAGACCTACCAGTGCAGTAGAGTGCTGGGCTTTATGTGTAGGAGAGGGAGGAGAGTGGGGGGTCATGAACAGTGGAGGATGAATGAGGGGGGTCACTGAATTGGAGTGGTTAGATCCAGAAAGACATCCTGGGGTGAAATGGAATCCAGATCACGGTTCACCATGTCTAGTGCCCATACTCAAGGGCACTACTGAATGTAGTAAGCAGATGACCCAGACAGCCCATGAGGTTCATCTGACTTGGATGGTGTTGTGCAATGCCAGGTCCATTAAGAATAAGACTGCAATTATCGCAGATCTTGTTGATATGGTGGACCTGGCAGGCATCACCAAGACCTGGCTGGATGAAAATTCTGGCCCCATTGTGGAGGCTATGACTCTAGCTGGGTACTTGGTGACACACCGCCCAAGATTGGATCACAGGGGAGGTGGGCAGCGGTCTGTTTCAAGACTGAACTAGGCTTCACAGGGGTAGTAGTTGAGGAGGTTGAGTCCTTTGAGATTGATGGTTCTGGGTGAATTCAATGCCTGGGTCGACGACGAACTCTCACAAGTTGGGCAACACTTCCTCCAGTTAATGAAACCTCTGGGTCTTACACAGGTAGTTTCCACTGCTATTCACAAACATGGACACTCTTTGGACTTAATCTTCCTCCTTGGGATCGAAGCATCTGACATGGGGGTGGAACCAGTTGGGTGGTCCGATCACTACACTGTGGGGTTTGGTTTTAGTTCCCCACCAAGAAGGCCTTCCCCTGTAGAGATGGTTAGGTACTGCCCTTTATGGGATGTTAATTCCCATGGCCTTACAGTGGTCCTTCATCTCTCATCCCCCGCATTGTCTAGCAATGACCCTCGTGTCAGCTTATAATACAGCTGTTGTAGTGGCTTTGGATTCCATTGCTCCAGTCTGTGTTCACCCTCTCTCTCTTCAATCCAGATCCCCATGGTTTGATGGAACTTTGAGGGAGATGCAGAGACAGGGGTGAAGGTTAGAGCGCTGCTGGTGAAAGTCCACCCTTGATGCCGACCACCTTAGATTGATGGACCATTATTAGGTCTATCAATCTGCAATCACCCATAAGAAGGAAGAATTCCTGTCCGGGGGGATTGCAGCTGCTCAGAATCGACCAGCTCTGCTATTTCAAACTGTGGACAGACTGTGAAACCCAGCCTGTCTGCATGTTCAGAAAGCCTTTTCACAATTAGAGTGCGATGAGCTAGCTCGATTCTTTGCAAATAAGGTGGCTGACATCAGGGTGGTACTGCAGCCAGCACACTCTAGGGGGATTGCTGTTGATCAGTACAGGGTCATTGTACCTCATTTTTCCTGGAGTACCTTCAGTCGACTGGAGTTCATGGATGTCGTGAGGATTACCCAGAGTGTGCGCCCTGCATGCTGTAGTTTGGACCCTGGTCCAACCTCCCTAATTTTGGGTTGTAGTGACATCATCAGATCAGTCCTGGTGCAGATAGTCTGGTGCTCCTTGGAATCAGGAGAGTTTCCTAGCTCCCTGAAAGAGGCAGTGGTGACACCACTCTTGAAGAAAGCTAACTTGTACCCAGACTGTCTCGCAAACTACAAACCTATCTTTAACCTTCCCTTTGTTGGGAAGGTGATTGAGAAAGTAGTGGCAGCACAGCTGGAGGACCATTTGACCATCCATGACATCTACGAACCCCTCCAGTCCAGTTTTCATAAGATACATAGTACCAAGATGTCACTGGTTTGAGTGCTCAATGATGTCCTTATGGTGAGAGATCAGAAGAGCCATTCCATCTTGGTTCTTCTGGATCTTTCTTCAGCTTTTGACACCTTGGTGTTCATAGGACACCTGATACATATCTGTGGAGTGTCAGGGACAGTCCTCAGATGGTTTACATCATTTCTCAAGGGGAGAACACAAAGGCCTGGATATTCAGAAGGGTTGCGCATGGCACAACACTGTTGCACCAAGCAACCCACTGATGTGCCCTAGTAGCGATATTCAAATGGAGATTGTTACTAGCACAAATCCTGATGCACCAGAGTGCATCAGTAATATCTACAGTGCAGGTGGAGGGTACAATCGCTGACTGTACTACACGGTCCAGATATGTGAATGGATCCATTCACGCTATCTGGTTTGTGTAATGCGGCGCTGCACACCCACTGGATAAATGCTGTGGGACAATGGGCATACAGCCCTACCGTAGTGAGTCAGTTGGCAGGTGTGTGGGGTGGCGGTGGGTGGGGAGCTGCCACCCACCACTGACTGGGGGGATTGGGGCGGTGGGGCTCAGTGGGCGGATGGGGAGGGGGTACCGCTAGACCACCAGGGATATGGGACTAGTATTTCTACAGATTATCCCTGTGATCAGGCTGTGAGCGGTCCACTGGACCACCAGGGATATAGGACTTACATTAATATTCAATTTATGCCTGTGATTGGGCTGCAAGCAGTACACTGGACCACCAGGGATATAGGACACCTTCATTATTCAACTTATGCCCGTGATCAGGCTGCGAGTGCTCCACTGGACAACCAGGGATATTGGACTTTTACATTTAAACATATGGCAGTAATCAGACTGCGAGCAGTCCACTGGACCACCAGGGATATAGAACCTTACACTTAACACATATGCCCGCAATTGGGCGTGAAGTGGTCCACTGGACCACAAGAGATAATGGATGGTATTTTTTTACTTAGGCCCGCGATCAGGCGTGAAGAGGTCCACTAGACCACCAGGGATACTGGACAGTATTTTTTTACTTAAGCTCGCAATCAGGTGTGAAGCAGTCCACTGGACCACTAGGGATACTGGACGGTATTTTTTAACTTAAGCCCACGATTGGACGTGAGGTGGTCCACTGGACCACCAGAGATACTGGACAGTATTTTTATTACTTAAGCCCACGTTTGGGCATGATGCGGTCCACTGGACCACCAGGGAAATTGGATGGTTAATAAAGTCTACATATGCCTACGATCAGGAAGTGGGGCACATTTCCGCGCTGTGCAGGGGGAGTTGGTCCCTGATGGCTGCAGCCTGGCAGGGCGCCAGGCACAAGTCACCAGGAATCGGTGCACCTGCATGCAAATGGGGCCATGATGACATGCAAATGACCCCATTTGTGCCTTGCATGCATTATGGCTCCATTTGCATGTGCACGTTTGAATATCATGGTTGTTGCACCTAGCGGAATGGAACTTGTGCTAGCGCATCCCCCGTTCCACTCTGGCCACTTGCGCTGGTGCAATACCACTGCACCCTGCGCACTGTGGCTGGCCAGGGTGTGATATTCAGTGATGCTGTGCCATGGAGCAGCTTTGTTGAGTAGCACCCTGTCAACACCCCTGCACAGCTAAGTTGCGCTGCACCCAGGCTTGTGCCACAGCCTGGCGCAGTCTGAATATCCAGGCCAAAGAGTTGTAGCTGGGGTTTTTTCTTCAGGTCCAACTGCTTTGTCTTGTGGGGTGCCTCAGGGTTCTGTGCTGTCACCCATGCTATTCACGGTGTATATGCTACCCCCCGGAGACATTGTGAGAAGGTATGGGCTAAAGTTTCACTGTTACACAGATGATACCCAGCTCTACCTTTCTTTTCCACCAGACGAGGATGGAGCTCTCTCAGTCTTTAACAACTGTCTGAAAGAAATCCAGGAGTGGATGGATTCTAGCTGGCTGAAGTTGAAATCAGAAAATATGGAGGCATTGGTGATGGACCCGGGTCGTCAGATGTGGGGGTCGGGTGCTGGTGCGCCTTCCAGAATTGTTCTTGGTGGTGTCTCTCTCCCGACCTCTGAATGGGTGCATAACCTGGGGGTGTTTTTTGATGATGGGCTGACCCTACATTCACTAGTGTTGGTTGTCATCAAGACTTCCTTTTACCATCTTATGAATATCACCAGGGTGAAACATCTGGGTCTGTCTGATGACCTTCCAACTTTGGTCCACGCCTTTGTGTCCTCGCGCTTGGATTACTGCAACTCCCTTTATCTAGAGCTTTCTGGGTTGAAATCCATCGACTGCAGCTGGTGCAGAATGCAGCAGCCTGGCTGTTGATGGATTCTAGGCATTCCTGCCATATTACTCCAGTGCTGTGCAAACTGCACTTGCTGCCAATAAGGTGGTGGATCACCTTTAAAGTCAGTTTGCTGACTTTTAAAGCCCTACATGGACAGGGCCTGGACTATCTGAAAGAGCTCCTGCTTCCTTACTGCCCTGGTCGATCACTTTGCTCAGCCGTTTGCTAGACATTCTATGGGTGAATCTGAAATCATCTGGCTCAAGAGCTTTTGCTTCTGCAGCTCCCACCCTTTGGAATTTTCTACCCCGTCGGTTATGGGAGTGCACATCTGTGGAGGTATTTAAGAAGGGCTTAAAAACCTTTCTGTGGCAAAAAGCTTTTTTAGAGAACTGAAGTTTTTGTTGAATTATTTATGATTCTTAACTGTATTGTTTATTGGATTTTATATAAATTGTTTTTAAATTGTTACATGCCTTGGATTTGGAAAGGAGCATTATAAATAAAATTATTATTATTAGTAGTATTTATTATCCCTATGCAAAATATAACTAATCAGCAAATAAGCATAGATGGCATAAATATCAAGTCTAGTAAATATTGTATAAAGCAAAATAAACACTAGCAACAAACTGTAAAGCAAGAAACAGAAATAAAAGTAATCAGACACAATATGCAGTCTTACTAAACTTTTTTTTATATCTTCTTTATTGTCATTTTCTTCCAATGGTCGTTAGACAAACATATACAATTACCCAGGTTACACCTGAGCCCACACCCCAAAACTGAGTGTGGCTACTATGTACAGCCATTAACTATATACATACATACACAGCTGCATTGCATAGCCCTCAACCACACTCTCCATGCCTATACTCGCTTACAGTATATAGGACATCCTCTGCCTAAAAGGGTACAATTATATTTCAGAATCAATACCCCAAGATGTCCCTTCATGCCTATAAAACCGTGTTTCACAAGGCAGTAGCCCTTAGGGTAATACCCTGCAGTTGCGTCCCTAGGGAAAAGAGTGAGTCCCCCCCCCACCCCCGAACACTTGGCAGATTCTGTGGC
Source organism: Neoceratodus forsteri (assembly GCA_016271365.2). NCBI lineage: Eukaryota > Metazoa > Chordata > Ceratodontiformes > Ceratodontidae > Neoceratodus > Neoceratodus forsteri. Next base: position 805,591,487 of record CM057451.1, on the reverse strand, counting down.
TCCCACTAACGGATCCGAATAATATTCGGTCAGGGTATATATACCTCCAAAAGCTAGGAGTAATTAAAGCCCACTACTACTATAGAATCTACTCCCTATCCATAGATCTTTAACTACATACCATCAGACAGACAGGCCAGCGTTTGGGAGATTTTAGACTGCATAGTATAAACTGCCTCCAGGGTCCTCCATCTCCTGTCATAGATTCCTTTTCTTCCATTTTGAATCATTTGCCTTCTAAGCCTGCTCAGCGTTTTCAGCAAATCTTCCACCCAATGGTCATATGTATAGATCAGATCATTTTTCCAGTGCCTCAAGACAAATGCTTTAACTAAGGAGGACATTAAGGAAATGTGACCTTTAACAAGTGTACTAGGAATATCAGTCATGTCCCCCAAAACACAGATCTTTGGAACAATAAAATCCTTATAGTTCACCACAGGGTCCATATTATGTTTAATTTGCTCCCAAACGGGATAGATTTTGGAACAGTGCCACATAACATGGAATAAATCCCCTGGGTTTGCACCACACCTAAAACATAGGTCTGTCTGTCTGTCTGAGGCCCCTAGCACATAGCTTGGCAGGGGTATAGTATATATTAGAAGCTACAAAGAATTGCATGATCTTATATTTAGGAATAGGAATATACCTACTATTCCTCCAAACTTCTTTCCAATCAGGCCTCTGGGGGATAATGTCCTTTTTTTTATCCCAATATGAAACTTTTACAAAAGCATCTCCACTTAAGAAAAAAGAAAAGCTTATACATCCTGGACAGGTTTTTTTTTTTTTGAATAATTAACTTCTTTAACGCTATCCCAAGTAAACGGGAAATCCTGTGGTCCACCCCTCTCTCTCTCTATTTTTTGCACCAGATTAGTAACCTGTATTTTCTTAAAGAAGTTCATATTCTTGCACTGGTCTGGGAAGACCACCTTATTACCTCTTATAAAGTCCGCCCATTTTAAGTTGAGCAGTTGAGTAGCCCATTGCCTTCTAATTTTCTGCTCCCCAATGAGCATATTTGGGTTATCCAAAATAGGCTGTTCCCTAGAGTCCTTTTGGGCTTTCCTTTGATTTGGGAACAAGAGAGTCCACCAGGCCAACATTGACTTATAAATTGGGGTTTGTTTACCCCCATCTGGTAAATCTGCTGGATTAAAAAAACAATACTGTTTCTAGGGAAATGCCCAAGTCTATGAAAATCTGCCTCTTGACCTGGAGCCAAGTTGGGATATAACCCCCCTCTTCCACTGGCCTGCACCATTGACCCATTATCCCTAATTGTCCAGCTACATAATATAAGTGTAAATCCGGAACTTTGAGACCTCCCATGTTATAGGGTAGCCGCAAAATATTATACTTTCTCCTAGGGGGTTTAGCATTCCATAAAAAGTTAGAAATAAGCTTTTGTACTTTAATAAACCAACATTTTGGAACATTATATGGGGATAAATGTATTGGGTACAAAAGTCTAGGTAATAGGTTCATTTTAATCAAACCTAGTCTCAACTGTCCAGTTTAGAGGGAGTTTATTCCATCTAATCATATTTGTTTTGATTACCAATAGTATCTCACCTAGATTTGTTTAAAGGCCCTCGTCCTCATTAGTTGTAATCCAAATGCCTAGATACTTGATCTTTTTTGGGGACCACTTCAATTGCAGAGGTTCAAAATCCACTTTGTAAGTGTATACAGTAAGGGGTAGAACCTGTGTCTTACTCAAATTTAACTTGTAATTCAACACCCTAGAGAATCTCTCAACTATTTCCAATGCCCTCTTGAAGCTCTTTGCTGGTTCCTGAAGATGTAGCAAGATATCATCTGCAAAGACAGAAATTTTCATTTCTGTCCCTCCAATAACAATCCCTTGTATCGCCGAGTCCATCTGAATCACCCTTAGTAGAGGCTCCAAGTAAATATTAAACAGAATTGGTGATAGAGGGCATCCCTGTCTGGTCCCGTTATCAAGACAAATTTCTTTCGACAAATAGCCATTACATAGAACCCTAGCCATAGAAGCAGCATATACATTTTTAATGCCTCTAAGAAGGCCCTCTGGGAAACCCATACTTCTCATAGATGCAAATAGGAAATCATGAGAAACCCTATCGAAGGCCTTCTCGGCGTCTAATGCGATTAATGCCATAGGTAACTTAGAAATAGAGGCCTTATGTAATATATGGTGAAGTTTCCGAAGTGCATCATGAGCCCCTCTACCTGGCATAAACCCTACTTGTTCTTGACTAATTAGCCTAGGGGCAATTTTCAAAATTCTATTGGCCAATATCTTCGTCAGCAATTTCAAGTCCTGATTCATCAGGGCAATAGGTCTATAACTCTCAGGGAATTCTTTGGGTTTGTCCGGCTTTGGGATAAGTGTGATATAGGCCTGATATAACGGTGGGTGTGGAATCCCTTCCTGCATAATGTTTGAAAATAATTCTTTCAATAGAGGCAATATAGTTGTAGTGTGAGATTTATAGAATTGAGCTGTTAGACCATCTGGTCCCGGTGTCTTACCATTCGGGAGTGAATTGATCACCTCTAATATTTCCAATTCCAAAATAGGGCCGGCCAACCACTGAGCTTGTTCTTGATCCAACTTCGGAAGAGGTATACTTTCCAGGAACCCCGTAATATCCCCCTTCTTAACCGAAACACCCCCTTGATAAATCTCTGCAAAATAAGCCGCAAAGGCATCAGCCATTTTCTGGGGCTCTGTTATTATTTCCCCCTGGAAGTTTATCAACAGAATCACCCTAGCCGCCTCCCATTCTTTTATTCTATTCGCAAGAAGTCTACCCGGGGCATCCCCCTGCATTAGACAGTTTGCATGAATCTTTTCAGACCACTGATCTAACTTACCATAAAGAATGCTTGCCATCTCATCTCTTAATTCCTTAAACTGTAGGTCTAGCCCCTTGGAAGTGCCCTCCGGGGGAGCCAGTGAGTTAATAGCACCCAGAATAAACTCTTTCCTCGCCCTTCTCATACTATTTCTCCTAGCTGTAAACCTCCGAGCTATACCAGAGTACAAAACTTTACAGGTGGGACACCTTAATCTCTTGTCTGAAAGTGTTGGGATTTGGGTCTGAATAATTTCCACCAATGCCTGCACTAATCTAGCTAACATATTTTCATCTACTAGTAGAGAATCATCAAACCTCCATCTATATGGCTTCATTGGGAGATTTTCCATCATCCAGGTCAACTGGACTGGAGAGTGGTCAGATAATATTCTAGTATGAGTGATCAGCTCCCTCACTCCCTGGACTGCTTCTTTATTAACCCAAAAAAAATTGATTCTTGAATGTGTTTTGTGCGCCCCAGAATAAAAAGTCATAGTGTGGCCCCCTTTATTACAAGCCATAATTGAGTCAACCAGTGCTGCTACCTCCAGGAGTTTAGCCATAGCTGCCTGTGCTGTAGAAGGTGACCATTTTGAAGGGGGCTTTTTGTCCACCCTGTTATTAAGGCAAAGGTTCCAGTCTCCTGCTAAGATTAGAGGATGAGATGAAAAAGGGGCTATATCCACTTTCACCAAAGCAAAAAAGTCAGGATTAGGTAGCGTGGGAGCATATATAGAGGCAATCGATAGTAATTTACCCATAATAGTACCCATAACATAGATCCCTCTGTAGTCTTCTCTAGTTTTAATTTGTAGAACTATAAATGGACAGTCTCTTCCAATCAAAATCGCTACCCCCCCCGAAGCTTTGGCATTTCCGTCCCCAAAAACCTGTCCTACCCACAGTTTTTTTTAAGAGACCCAGCTCCTCCTTTAATAGATGGGTCTCCTGCAGGGCGATGATCTGAGCTCCCAGCTGACGGATATGTTTTAATATCACCATTCTTTTCCTTCTCCCTCTGAGACCTTTAACATTCCAGGTAATAATTTTGATATTGATCATGCAATCTTGTTTACACCCCTGCTTCTCGCTCCAACAAAATCTGCCTTTACATATATAAATTGTGGAATCTCTCTCTTCCCCCTCCCAGTAATCCCCCCCACCTGACCCCCGATCCTTTGATCATCCTCCTAGCCCAGATAGATACCTAGATGAGCCATCTACTGAGCGAACCCCCAGACCCTCCAAATCCTTACTATCACCTCTATATCTTCTTAATTCCCTTAAACGTAAGCCCATCCCCCCATCGCCCCCCTTGGATTTCACTCTTAACTTTAAGTATGCCCTACCATATTATGCAGAGAGGAAAAAAAAAAAGATAATAATAGTATCTAGGGCTGAGGCAAATACCAATGGCCCAACATGGCTAAAGATAAATAAAACATCCCCATGTGAGATCACAGATTCTTGTCACATTGGGGTCCTAAATTAAAATCTAATCCCCTTAGATCGAGAATTAAAATCCAGTACAGGCTATGAGCCTATGTTTACACCTGAGATAAATAACAACCCAACTGAGCCATCTTTAATGAGTCCTTGGGCCAGAATAAGATTAATCAGTCCCACCATATACTTCTGGCCCACATTAGAAATAATAAAGGAGAAATGAAAAACCAAACAGCCCCGACACCCTCCCCCAGACCCCTAGAAGGAGATGCTGGAAGAGAAAAAAAAAAAAAAAAAGCGGGGGATATGTTCTTTCTTCCGTTCATTATCCTTCTTGTCTCTTTTCTTCTCTTCCTTTTACTCTTCTTCTCTTCTTCTTTCTTCCTTGTCCCCACTTCCCCCTCTCTTGTAGATTTTTTGGGTCATTTCTTCCTTGTTATCCCGCTTTCATTAATATGTCCAGATCCTTAAAAAGAACCATGTCTGATCAAAGCCTTCCTTTGTGAGCCATTTTCAGGTCGCAGATTTAAACAAGTCCGGAACTCCAGTCAGTCCCTCTGCTGCATCCTTTGCCGTTAGATACCTCCGATCCCCAGACTGTAATTTCACCACCAGAGTGGCAGGGTGCTGAATTCTAAACTTCACTCCAGCCAAATAAAGCTTTTTCTTTATTTCCCCATACTCCTTCTGCTTCTCCCGGATCGTGGGGTTTGATCCTGGAATACCAACAAGGACGCACCATTCCACTGAAGATTTTTAAGTGCTCTGGCTTTATTTAAAATGTGTGACTTCTCCTTAAAGTTTAGAAACCGCATAATGATGACTCTCGGTCTGGCCCCTGGTGGAGGCACTTCTCTGAGTGAACGATGAGCTCTCTCCAAGTTGTATGAGTCCCCATATGGTGTTGAGCCTAAGAGCTTCATTAACAGATCCTGAATAAATGTAATACAATCTGCTCCTCTGATCACTCTGGGAGACCCACCAGGATTAAATTGTTCTATCAAGCTAGATTCCTGGTCCCTCACTCCCATCCTAGCTTTCAGACTTGCTTTTGGAGAGCCACCAAATCCTGATCATGAGATATAGTTTTGCGCTCCTGAGATGCCATGCGCACCTCCACATCACCGATTCTTTGGGCCAAAGCATTCAATGTTGGTTTTACTGCAGAAAAGTCAGCAACAAGCCCCCGAAGTAAGGTTTTGATTTCTGTAATGTCTTCTGGGGTTGCCTGTCCTCCTCCTGCCATCTCCGAACTAGGCCCTTGTTCCTCTGGCACAGAGCGAAGAGGGTTCGGGCTCTTCATTGCTGGTGCTCGTACATTCCAGGCTCTCAGGGTTTATTGCTCCATCTAAAGAGTGTTGTGAGTCGGCCCCACGAGCCTCCCTCACTAGTAGTAATAAACACTGAGATTTGAACCAAGAGGTTTCTCAGGGAATACTAGACACTCTAGCAGGTTAGTCACCCTATTTCTACCACCACACAGGGGTCAAATATAGCTTAATATTAAAACTGATTCGATAGGGCCTGGGAGCTCCGCTCAGTTAGTCCTTCCGATCAGCTCATCATGTGATCCACCCAGTCTTACTAAACTTTAATAAATGACATTATTGTTCAAGCATTGATACTTAAAAAGTTTCTTTGCATTTAATAATTTCTTTGTATAAGTATTTTAAAGAATTTCTTGGTATAGCTATTTAAGAATTTCTTTGTACACCCATACTTCAATATGTTATGATTATTTCCCTCATGCAACCACCCCTGGGCTAAGTTAAACTAAAATATTTTAAAATATTAAAGCAATACTCAGACATTTAGCATTGTTGCAGAATGTAGGGTTTTATTTAATTGATGTAAAGGAATAATGATGAGAATTCTTCTTCCTTCCTGCTGGCAAGTGTCCTTTTTCTTTGGTGTTTTTGGCCCTTTGGCTTTGCTTCACACCCACTGGCATCAACTCTTCTTCTGGAATACACAGGAACAGCTCAGTTCTTGGTGGACAGAAACAGGTTTAGCTTTTGGCGTGAAGTTTTATCAGATAAGAGATACAGCCTCAACTAACACAGGTTCTTACAGGATTAAGGTTTAAGCAATTCTGGGAGTCTCCTGAGGAGCTGGGATTAATAAGTCTATCTCATTTTGACATCATACTGTATATGCAAGGTTCATCAATTTTGATTGGATCCTGCAAATGATGGAGAATGATCAATTCCTTCTTCTGGTGATCACTCAATTTTGCAAGGTCTCAACTTTTAAAAGTTTTTAACATCAAAGTTAATTTTCCTTCTTGTGTCTAAATGAAACTATATATATTAATGCACATTTGTACTCAGCACATTATTTGACACATATTTAATAAGTTTTGATGTAGATCTCACCAAACAAACATGATAGAGTTTTTTTGACTGGATTACCAGGGAGGTGGATCAGGGAGGAGTGGTGGATGTGGCCTACCTGGATTTCAGTTTGGCCTTCAACATCATTCCACACAGAAGACTGGTAAACAAGCTAGGCAGCACAGGAGTGGGTCCAAAGATACTGAAATAAGCACAAAGTTGCTTGAGTAACAGAAATCAGAGGGTGGCGGTTTACTCAGATGATGGAAAGGTAACCTGCAGGGTGCAACATGGGGTCAGTACTGGGACCAGTCATCTTCAGTGTCTTTCTTAGTGACATCACAGAGGGGCTGGAAGGAAAGCTATGTCTGTTCATGGATGACACAAAAATCTGCAACAGAGTGAACACACTGGGGGGTGAAGAAAATGAATGAAGATCTAAGAAAATCTGGAAGACTACTCAAGGATTTGGCAGCTGAGCTTCAATGATAAAAAATGTAAAATTATGCACACGTGGTACAGAAACCCATGGGCTACATATCATTTGGGGGAGGTATTAACAACAAAGCAGGAAAGGGATCTGGGAGTCATCATATCTGATGACCCTAAGGTAGCAACGCAGTGTGATAAGGCAGTAAGAAAGATCAGTAGGATGCTGGAGGGCATAGGGAGGGGTATCACCAGTAGAAAAAGGAAGATAGGGTTACCTCTATATAGATCAATGGTAAGGCCACTCTTGGAGTGCTGTGTCCAGTTCTGGAGGCACCATCTCAGGAAGGACATAGACTGGATGGAGGTGGTACAGAGAAGGACAATCAAAATGGGGCATGACCTGCATCAGAAGCCTTATGAGGAAAGACTCCGGGAATTAAATGTGTACTCACTGGAGGAAAGGAGAGAAAGGTGAGCTATGATAGAAACATTCAGATACCTCAAGGGAATCAATAAGGTGTAGGAGGGGAACAGGAACATTGTTTAACCAGGAGTAGCACACTAAGCCAAAGCTTGTTTCCAGATGAGACCTGGGAGCACAAGGAAGTTTAGTGACTTGCTCAGGATCACACAGTATGCATCTAGGTGGCTGTGGGATTCAAACCCAGGTCTCCAGATCTGCATCTCAGAGCCTTAACCCACTGCACTATACTGCCTCCAGGAGGGTGGCATATTGCACAGAACGAGAGGCTCAAGGATGAGGGAGCATAATATGAAGCTGGAAGGGGAGACTAAGAAGGAGTGTGAGGAAGTATTTCTTCACAGAAAGGGTGACTGATGCCTGGAACAGCCTCTCAGCAGAGGTGGTGGGTACCAAAATGGTAACAGGTTTCAAACATGCAAGGGAAAGACATAGGGGGACCTTAGTAACATGGTTGGAAGGAGGAAAGGCCAGCGATCAATTAGGGTCTATGGTAACACAATAGGTAGAGACTTAAGGGCAGACTAGGTTGACCAAGTGGTTCTATTCTGCTGACAGGTTCTATGTTTCTATGTTTCTAAGGCAAGCAGTTCATAAGATAGTCCATAGGTACTGTTTATTTATTTATATCAGATTAAGATTAATACCTTTGAGCCAAAGGATGATTTACAAAGGTTCCAAGTCAGACAATATACAGTACATTACATTGAATACAGGTAAACACAGGCAAACAGGTACAATAATTAATGTTTACATAGTTACAGGATTAAGTGACAAGAGAAACAGCACTCCATGAGTGCTGTACAAAGCTTAACTAAATGTATAGTACAGTCTTGGTCTGGTGCATGCCCCCAGGCTACTGTGCAGATTAGGGTAAAAATATTAATGCCCAAGAGTTGGCTTTGTCGGGGTGGCATAAATGGCAGGGTATAGATAGAAGGCTTTATCATAGATGTATCTCGGCAGTTGGATATTAGGGCAGTAGGAGAGGGGAGCATGGACGGGAAGGGGAGAGAAGGAGAGTGAACTGGAGGACGGGAGGGAGGGAGGGAGAGATCAGGCAGAGCAGATTGAGGCTAGGACTTGTATATATGAATTACACAGAACAACAGCAATTATTCTTGCTGATTAAGTGGGTATGGATCCCAATTTTGAACAAGTTTATCTTGCAGCAATTGATAAGGGTGACGGATAAACCATTTATCCACTTGGGTTCTCTGCAGAAGAGAGATCGCTGTGCAAGTGTAATGCACTTGAATTGCTCTAGTAGTCCCCCTTTGGCTGCACTTCTGGTGTTAACGGTAGGTTGCATGCACTTAAATAAACTGGTGATGGACTCAGGCATAAGCCCAAGCATTGCTTTTTTAATTAGCAGGCAGGTCTGGTATTGAGTTCTAAGGTGGAGTGGGAGCCAACCCGTGTCTTTGTAAAGTGAGCAGATGTGAGTTTGATGGTTGGCCCCAAGGACTAGTTGACAGGTCTTGTTGAGGAGGGTTTTCATCCTTTTTAGTGTTGTGTCTGAGCCAGCCCCATAGATTACCAGCCCATAATCACTGGTAGATAGTACTGAGCTGCCTGTATCCAGCTTCAGTGCATCAGGTGTCATGAAGAGTCAGTGCCTATAGAGAACACAAAGCTTTGTCTTGGCAGATTTGACAACCTGGTCAATATGCTCAGAGAAGGTAAGATATGTCACCTTTATGGCTCTGTATAAGCAATGGGCCAAACTTCTACAAACAGATTTCTTTAAAAGAAAATAATTGACTTACTTTGCTTGTCCTGTGTTTCAAGATGAGGTATTTTTCTCTCAGATCAACCTTCAGGAAGTCTATTAAGAGTCCAAAATCCCTTCTTGAAAAGCAGTTTCTTGGTTTCAAGTCATTCAGGCATGGTCAATAAATTATTGAATGACAACTTGTTCTGTAGAGTTTGTTACAGCAAAATGTTAAAGTAGCATCACTCAGTCTTGCAGTCATGCAAACATCCAAAAGTTACATATTTGGATGTTTCAATGCGTGGGCATTCAGAAAAGTCCAAACATTAATGGGTTATCTCTTGATTAGCCAGCAGGATAATGAAGCAATGAATGGAAGGAATATATGTCAGGAAGTTTCCAATGAGAATAAGGTTATAAATGACGCTAGCAATATTAGATCTCTGAGTATACCTGACTGTAAGAGTTATATAAGAATTCTGGTCCTCCGTTTGGAGGAAAATAGGTCAGAGGAATTTTTGAAGAATCAGGTTTTGTCTATTCTTGGGGATACTGTGGGTCTTTCTGTGGAGAATGAAGATCTTCACATCATCAGAGATACATCTGTTGAAATACCGACAGGGATTACGGTTTTTAGTTACCACAGAACAGTACTATACTATATTTGGAGAAATGTTTAGGGTTATCCATTGGTAACTTGAGTTTTGAGCTAGTGGATGATTGTGTTAAACCTATGAATATGGGAGATGCTGTATACAGCCCTGTCTCACACATACTATTTGGTCTGAGATGAATATATAAAGAAACTAGAGACAAGCTAAGATTCTTACTGTGTAATTTTCTTTCCAACATTATTGGGATTCGACTGGAAAGAAACAGAATATCGGATGTCTTTAGACATCCCAGTTTATATCAAGAGTGGCAGGTAGATGTGCTATGCTGCAACAAGGAAGTTAGTGAAAATATCCTGGCAAATCAGCATTCCTTCACAGTCTGGAAATCCACACTGTTGTCTCTTCAGTGATCTCTGATGAACCTGTACTGGTCAAAACTAAACAGGTTGTTAAATTCCAGACTCAGTCTGCTACAGATAAACCGATGCCATAGGTTTTTAGGCATAGTAGTTGGACTGATTTGAAACTTGACAACAGATTCAAGACATTAGCAGATCTGGTGGATTGACAAAACTCAAAAAACATAACCTCCATTTATGATTTATCTACTAGTATACATAACAAGTAGCTGTTGCTAGCCTTGCTTGTAGAGCAGAAAGCAGCTAACTAAAAGAAGCTACATTTTCTTATTAATTTAACACTTATATCTTAGCAGGAGTCAGTGTCTGTTGAGATTAAGCAAACAGATACTTTATTAGAAGTAGAAGGAGTCTTATTTAGGGTTTAAGAAAAGAAAGAAAGTCAGTGTGTGTTCTGTGCTGGGAAGGGTTCTGTATTAGTTTACGTTGCTAAATCAGTAGGAGGAGAGATAGCTTAATTTGGGGTTGTGGCTTAGACACTATAAAAGCAGGTGACTCAAATTACAACTTCCTGTTGCTAGCCTTTTTCTTACTAATTGCCCTCCATCCCACCCTCCACCCACCCACCCTAAGCCAGTTCTACTTTTTATAGCCTGGATTTGACTGTCAACAGGAACTTCCTGTTTGGCAGTGGAAGGAAGGATCATGAGAAACACTGATTTTGTCAACCCTAAAGGAAAAAGTAGCTCACTCTCCCTAGCTGTTGGTGGTCTGACACTGAGCAAGGAAGAAGGAGGCTACTGAAGGATATAGAAGTTACTGTCCCAGAATAGGAAGGGTGAGAGTTGTAAGGAGGAGAGAGTAAGCATACAGAGAAACAGGAGAGGGGACACAAAATAAGACATGATAGGAGTGGTGCAGTGCAATGGCTGTGGGGCAGCAGTGTTCTGGGAGACATTCTGGAGGCTGCAATGCTGCCCTATTTGCAGGCTCCTCTCTGAGGGAGGAAGTTACCCATCTCCAGGCTGACCTGGCTAGGATTCGTGAAACCTCCTCCCCCACCCAGGGACCACCAGGGCCAATGCCACTACCTCAGAGGTTGCCAAGAAAGAGGAGAGGCTGGACCAGGATGGGCTCAGGGAGGGAGAGGGTGGTGGAAAAGAGTTGCATACCTCCAGCTGTACCTCTCCACAATTCATATGCTGTTCTGGCAAAAGTGTGGTTCCTCTATGGAGGCACCCACAGTGGAGACCAAGAATGCTGAGACATCCACAAGGAGACCCACAGGAGGGTGGCATGAGACCCCACAGGGAAGGAAACAACTCCTGGTGGGGACTCAATCATTAGGGGGTAGAAATGTGGGAGGCGGCGGCAGCATCCCAGTTCATTCACAAATCTGGACTGCCTTGTATGGTATGGGCTGCCGCCCATTGGCTCTTCTCTGCACCAATGGGCAGCCAGCACTGACAATCGTGGTGACGGGATGGAGGCGAGGGGTGGTGGGGCTCGTGGGTGGGTGGGGTGGGGACACTAGGTCACCAAGGATGTGTCGAGAGTTCTACTACTCCAGCCCGCGATCAGGCTTATCGGTCCACTGGACTACCAGGGATATATTTGGGAGGAGGTGGGGTTGTGTTTAAACTGCTGCAGCCCACGATCGAGCTTTTCAGTCCACTGGACCACCAGGGATGTATTCGAGAGGGGGGGGTTCTGTTTAAACTAATGCAGCCTGCAATCAGGCTTATCAGTCCACTGGACCACCAGGGATATGTTCGGGGGGGAACACTTTACTGCCCACGATCAGGCCAGTGGGGGGACTTTTACACTTTTGCCCACGATCAGGCTGCGGGGGGGAACAGGGAGTTGGGTGAGGGCCAGCCACAGGTGGCAGCTGCTGTGTTGTGCCCTGCAATGCGGCAGCTCACCTGTGGGTGGCCTCGACTTGATCCTTTTTTGGCTCAAAGTTGTGCAGGCGCAGGTTGGGGTTGCGCCTGCACAACTCTGAACAGTCTGGCTGAATATCGGGCTGTGCAGTTTATGCATGGTTCCTCCCCCTCCAGTTCAGCATGCATTCATTTGCATTGCGCTGTTGCTCAGCATGTTTTCAGTGGCGCAACTGCCTCCTGCTGAATATCGCAGAATGGAGCAATTTCGGACTTGCGCAGGCGCAACCCTTTTGAATATCTGGCCCCTTATCTTCAATTTGATATTCTTTTGAATTAGTTCATTGGTCATAATATGACTTAGAACCTGGAACACTTTTCTCCAAATTCCTTTGAGCAAATGCAAAGTTTCTCGTAGATGTTATCTTAAACAAGTTACATATTCATGTGCTGTAGTGGCACATGCCAAATTTACATTTCCTGTGGTATGCACATACCTCTCAACTGTCATGCATTACAAGGTATGTCACTCATTTTCCCCTCAGAAATTCTTTGTCCCTCATGGGGAAGGTGATATTCCACATTTCCCACTGAGACTTTAACGAAGAAATTCATAATGCTCTATTATGTTCAGTTATCAGCAAACATTAAGAACATTAGTGCACTGATAGCCATAGTGTTCTGACCTTGCAGTGCCAAGTTTGAAGATACATCATCCATTTTGGTAATTTGTCACACATCTTGTCACACATTTTGGTGAAGAAAGGCTGAGAGGTATGGGCATACAGGAAATGCAATGTTAACACCATTTGTCTTCCTGTCATAATTTCAAAATGAGATATGCCTGTAGACTTGCTAAAAGTAGCACTTATAATCATTGGATCTAGTCCAAGATCATGCAAACAGAATAGCACAGTTAAAAACAATATGGGGAAGACAGTGAGGCATAAGATTGTGGTGGGGAAAAAGATTGAAGCTCAGAATTCTGCTATCCTGCACTGAACTCTGACATGAAACACTACACTAATTAAAATACCATATATACTGTCTCATCAAGGGCTGCACTCACCCCCTAAAAATATAATCAACTCGGGAAAGGACACATTTGGGAGGGTACAAAATTGGATGCGTGGAGTTTGGGCAGTGTGGGAAAATCAAAGTACACAGACACCAGGAACGTAAAAATATGCTGGGTGCAGGGGATTGGATTCAAGCCCCTAACTCCTTCACCTGTGCTACCTTCCCAGCCACTGGCTGTATCCTCTGAGCCACTGGGGCAGCATGTTGACTCTTCCCGCACTTCGACTTCTTAAGCCATCACCATGAGTAAACAAGCCATCAGCATTAGTGAAGGTGGCTACAGATATAGTGCTGTAGCATTCAGAGCTATATTTTGCCTGTAGCTGTATTCAGTCATATGCTTTTTATTGTGCAGTTATCAACGTGCTCATATTGTTTAGCGGTATTGAGCTGATAGGCTAGCCATTAACAACAGTGGCAAGTTTACACCCAAATCTTTTTCTGAGGAACTAAGACATTTCTTTAGTACATACACCATTGTTTGATTAGTGCTTTCCACCTGTCCAGATGACTGTGGATGGTGGGACACATGTAACTTTCTCTGAACCCCTACCATTTTCCACATGTTTGGTATGTCCTTGCCTATAAAATGGGGACCTCTATCAGATTCCACTCTCATAATTCCCAGAGGCTAAACACATGATTCGTGAGCAATAAAGCTGTGTTTGTAACTGTATCATTTGGAGCAGGGAGACAATCAATCCATTTTGTAAATAAACAAATGTCAAAAGGTATTTCTTACCCCTTGAATACCTTGTAACAGGACCAATCCACTCAATTTGGCTATCAAACCAAGGCATGGTAATTCCTTTGACCTGCAGTGGTGTGCTGTGTCATGATGAAGATGGCTGAAACCTGCAACTTGTTAGACACCCTTGCACATAATCAGTAACATAACTGCACATGTAAGGCCAGTAGGCTACTTCCTTTAATGCTTCATCAATTATTCTGTCCCCCCATGTGCTGAAGGTACGACCTATCTGGGCCCTTGTGACTTTCCACAAGTTTTTACCAGGAGATGATTTCATAATTGGAATTTACCTTTCTTGGTCATACTTGGCTTTTAGTTCATGGTCCATTTGTAGGTCACTTTCAGAAATCATGGTTATCTTGAGTTCCTTAAAGAAATGACAAAACATTCCTACTGTTTTGATATCCTGTTGCATTTTTGCTAAATCAAAATTAGATTTATCATTACTTCTTGTTTGTTTATTTGCTTAACGAGTTAGCACTCTGAAACATAAGTACCATTTACAGGTGTGACACACATAAAACACAATACAAGTCAATACAGAATTATACATTTCAGAAAAGCAAGTTCCACAAAAAAACAGTATAATACATCATTTAAAACAACCACATTCAAATAATCCAGTGAAATGCAATGATAACATATGTAAAAAAAGAAGTGAGTGTTGTTTCATTCCTAATATCAAATGGAAGACCATTTCAGATACTTGGTCCAGAAAAGGAAAAAGCCCTTGGACCACTACTATTCTCCCTCTGTTTAGAGTAAAAGCCCACACCAAAGGGCTGAAAATGTCTAGAAAAACTTAGAGGAAGCCAAGATGCAATAAATATAAATGAAAATTTAGCCATTAAATATCAATAATTTAGGTGTCCTGGTAGCCAGCCCATCTGTTTTAAGATTAAACAATGATGTGTGGTTTGGGAAGGAATGAGGCAAATTTACCAATAAGCTGTAACAATGTAGGTTTTTTAGTTACAACATTAGCTGAAACATTGTCTGTAACTAAAGCAGCATAATTAACAATCAGGACAAGACATTGTTTGGCTATTGCCATTCTAGAATCGAATGTAAGAAATGAACGTATTCTATATAACAGCGATATTTTAGAATGAATTTTTGAGGTAACTCTTGCAAGATGTACATCATCATTCAGATAGGAATCTAATGTAACACCTGAATACTGAAAGGTGGAAACATGCTCATAATATTACCCATCAAGGGTGTTAATCTGTAGAGTCTGCCCGCCTTCCCTAATTCTAGCTTTAGTACCAAAAATCATAGTTTTGTCTTTTGCCTTATTCAAAACTATTTTATTTGTCTCAAGCCAATGCTGAAGAGTACCCATTTCTGCAGATAGAATATTGCTCAAATCTACAGCAGATGTGCCATAAGAATACATTACTGCATCATCTGCATAATGTGTAAGCCTAGCATTCCCAAATATTGAACTGATTTTATCAAAAAATAATGAAAACATCACTGGGCTCAGTATGGAACCCTGTGGGACTCCATACTTAACAGGTGCAGTTTCTGAAATAGCCCCTTCCCAAAGTTAACTCTTTGATACCTATCACTAAGATAGTTTCTGAACCAATCAAGCACAGTATTTGCAACTCCAAGTAAACCCAAAGAAGCAGCCAAAAGGTCATGATCAGCCAAGTCAAATGCCTTGGTCAAGTCCACGAACATGGCCCAGTTAAATTACCCCTCTCCATATCTTCCAGGACCACACTCATGAGCTTGACCAAGACTGTATCAGTACCTCAGCCCTTCCTAAACCTGTCCTTGGCTAAAGACAAAAGACCATTTTGTTCAATAAATGCAATAAACTGATTATACACAATTTTATCCTGAACCTTGGCCGGAGTGGCTAAAATAGAAATAGGTCTGTAATTAACAAATTCAGAAACTGAACCAGATTTGTGAATGGGTACAACCAAAGAGTGTTTACAAATATCAGGAACCTGTCCTATAGAAAAAGACAAGTTAAAAATAATACTAACAGGGTATGCCAGTTCACTAGCAGCATCCCTCAACAAATTATGAACTAATCCATCGGCACCCCCTAAGCTATCTTGTTTTATACTTTTTAACAATTTCTTCACTTTCTTTGGTGTGGTTATTTTTAAATAAAATCTAGGCCCATGAATAGTTACAGGAGAAGATCCAGTGGGGCTAGAATCAACATCAGTATTGGGAACCTGTCAAGATCTGTAAGGCTGTATTCACACTACAGCACGGTAAGGGAAACCATTTTTTAAAATGAATTAATTACCGTGCTGTCACATCCATGTTCTAGCATCTGCATTGCTGCCAGTGTCTTGTAAACCGTTATTAAAAATGGTATACAGCATCCAGACTACTGCCTCTGCACCAAATTACCTGGCAACCGATTCAGATGTGGGGACATCCAGCTTCATGATGGGAACCGTGCTTGAGCATCCGCACTATAGGTAAATCTGAGTTAACTTCTGAAATGTTTTTAAAACCATGTTTAAGCCTAGGTCTTATCAGGGTTTAAACACGGTTTTAATAAACGGATTACAATGCGTGTTAAGTGTGAACGCAAACCGTGCTAGGGCACTTTAAAATGGTTTAAGTTGCTTAAACCATTTTAAATACCCTAGTCTGAACAAGGTATAAATCTCCTATTAAACTCCTTTGCTATACTCTGGGGACAGGTTATCAAATTTTCCTCTAGTTTCATAGATAGCTCAGAGACATTACCTGGCTTAATTAAACTGTTAATTGTTTTCCAGAATGTATGACTATCCAAAGGATCCTTAGTTTGTGTTTGTTTGAGATAGTCAGTTTTAGCTTTTTTTAATCTGGGATTCACATTGATTTCTTAAACAATGATAGGCCTGATAATTTGCTCTGAGCTATCTGATTTATACTTTTTCCAAGATTTATCTCAGAGTCTCATCATTTTCTTCAGAGAGGGGGTGATTCAGGTTGAAGGTTTCCCACCGGTTCTGCGCTTTATAATAAGCACAAATTGATCTAAAACTGTAGTGAACTTAGAAAAAAAATCAAGGGCACATTTGACATCAGGAATAGTAAGTAAATAAGTCCAATCAATATTTCTTAATTGCATATGAAATTCCAGTAGATCAAAATGCGAGAAATTCTTGTAAGTGTTCATAAGATGCTAGTGATATTTTGTACTAGAGTACATACACTGAACCTTTACTGGGCTTTGTAGGTACCCTGGTAACATGCAGTTCAGTTAGACCACAGTCATAGGCATCTTTTGAAAAATGTTCTTAAAAAAAATGTTTACACACGACTTCTTTTTCTACTTCAGTTTCACAACTGCATGCACCTTTTTAAACTGTTCTATTTCTCTGGATAATATTCTCTAGTAGTCCCCCCAATAACTGTAACAACTAACTCCAAACCATAAAAGGATTTCTTTATTACTATCCCTAACTCACAGTTAGGTTCTACAGTGACAGGCTCTGTTGTAGGATTATGTACCAAAATATGCATTACTTGAGTGCTCATATCCCACCAAGGTGTGGAATGGATCTTTAAACCCATATTACTAAATTGCTGGTTAGGGACAAACAATGCAGTTTGGTCAGGCATTTCTTTGCCTGTCTTTGCATTAACCCTATAGGAAAATTCCTTTACATTACATGGAATCGTTGTAGTGAAATTACTCACCACCTCACATACTTGAATAGTTCATCCAGACTTCAAGGCTTCTGGTGTCACTTTTATTGGGTAAGGTTCCCCTTTATTCATGACCAAAGAATATCATTTGTTAGGTCTATATACTCACCCAGTAATATAAGTACATCTAACCCAAAATACATGGGAAATTTCAAACCTTGTACACATACACAGAGTGTTGCATATTCTTTTTCCCTATTTGGAGGTTCAAGGCACAAACACCTATACTTTTCAAGCTACCTTTATGGTTTGGGACATCTTTCAGCCACTCTTGTTTAGTTACAAATGTCAAATTAGGCCTCTAATACAGGTCTTTACAGCAAAGAGGTTTAAGCAATTTTGGGTGTCTCCTGAGGAGCTGGGATTTATAAGTCCATCTCATTATGACATCATATATGCTAGATTCATCAACTTTGATTGGATCCTGCAAATGAAGGGGGATGGTCAATTCCTTTGTTTGGTGACCACTCCTATTTGCAAGGACTGTTAACTTTTAAAAGGTTTTAACATCAAAGTTTGTTTTCCTCCTTGCACGTAAATGCAATCAGATATATTTTTAATACACAGATATTTAGATTCAGCACATTATTTGCCACACATTAGTCTGAGTTTTAAGTCTCTAATGCAAACAGTTCATAAGATAGTCCACAGGTACTGCTTCCAAACAGATTTCTTTAAAATAAAATAACTGGCATACGTCTCATGTCCTGTGCTTCAAGATGATGTATTTTTCTCTCAGCTCAACCTTCAAGAAGTCTATTTGTAGCCCAAATCCCTTCTTTAGAAGCAGTTTCTTGGTTTCAGCTCATTCAGGCATGGTCCATAAATTATTGAATGACAACTTGTTTGCAGAGTTTGTTACTGTTTAACCAGCACGCTAGGATAGCCAAGTGTTTAGTTAGGGAATTGCCTGGTCCTGTGATAGATGTTAGACCTTGTAACCTGCATACTAGGATAGCCAAATTAATGTAATTGGAACGTTACTCTAGCGCTTGAAAATTCTTATATTTCTTGTCCTTTTCTTTCTTTTATTGTTTTGTGATTAAAACAAGGCTACTTGTTACTTGATAGTGTGCTACTGGCTTCCGAATCTGCGCATGCGCAGTGTGATGCCTGAGTTGAAACTACTATTCAAATCTTCCTGCTGCATACTAATTCTTCTCCTGCTTCCTACCTTTACAGGCGGGCACTCCCCCCCCCACAGAACGCTGCCGACCGTGGCAGTAACGGAGAACACAGCTCCTACCTGAAGCCTCCCATTCGCAGACCAGCTGAAATCCAGGTAAAGTCTCACTCTGCTCTGCAACTCCTGCCTTTAAACTGCCGTGGGGTGCTTCCTCCATGTAACCAAGGACTCTAGGCTTCTCTGCCCCACAGCCTCACTGATTGTTTTTCGGACTTCTGCTGTGGGTGCCTGGCCCGTTCAGCCTCCAGGCCATCTGCCCCGCCCACCCCAACCACCCACCCACCCAGGAGCAGCCCTCAATATATTGGCCCAGCACTGATTACATCACTTCCTGTGTGCCAAATTCTAAGTCCCCACTTTCTCATTTGCAGGTTATACCTGCTGGCCACCAGAGGTCACCGTGCCCCTGCCTATTTGCTCCTACCAGCTAAATCTACTCTATCCCTGTGTCTGTCTCCCTACCCCACCTCTTGCATCTCCCATCCTAATCCACCCCTGACCACCCACTCCACTGTCATCCAAGCTCCCATCTTACTCCCTACAGTTCTTGCCCCACTCCTATCATGCCTGTTATCCTCTTTCCTGCCTGTCTCTCTCTTCTTCCCCTCCTACTAATGTCTCTTGCTTTCCTGGGTCACTGTGCCCACAGACTCTCTACTCTTGCGCTCCTAGTTGCCCTCCTTCTCTCCCCTCCTTTTTGCCTCTGCCCCTCCCTCCTTCCTCCGCCACCCATCAATATGCTCCTCTCCACCACCCCCACCTGGGCTCCACCTCTCCCACCCCTGCTCCTCGAGCATCTTATCACACTTGCATTCCCAGCCTGTGCTGCCTACCCACCCCTGTGCTACAAACCTCCCGGCTCCTCCTATCCCCATAGGGCGTAAACTCTCCTTCTGCCACCCGCTATCAAGACGACTCCTCCTCCTGCTCCTGACTGGTAACATACATCCCAATCCTGGGCCTGCTTGCAATGGCTCCCCATTGAAATCCTCCGGACTTCATATTGCGTCCTTGAACATATGTAGCCTCCTTAAAAAACTCGACTCTCTACATTGCTGGGTGGCGGTTCATAAACCAGACGTTATTGCAATAGTTGAAACCTGGCTGTCAGACTCCACCCCTGACTCCCTGGTCTCACTCCCTGGCTACTCCCTCCACCAGGAGGACCATGTTGGTAGGCGAGGTGAGGGCTGTGCCATTCATGTCAAAGACCCTCTCATTGGACTAGCCCTCCCTGCCCCTGTCCTTGACCACAAGGCTCAGGCCCTAACACTAAAACTATCTCCTGACCCCTTGAGGGGTCCCATCTACCTGACTACAGCATACCTGCCTCCTAAAAATCAAGCTTAGGCACTAGGCCCATTAATTGACTATCTTACCTCCTTACCCCACTCCTCTGACCAAATCGTGGTGGGGGACCTGAGCATCAATTGGCTTAGCCCCACATCCTCTTCCTCCCGTGATGCTTTTGCTGCTATTGACCTAACTCAACTAGTCTCCCAACCTACTAGAGTAAACTCCAGAAGGGGCTCTAGCACTCTCCTGGATGTGGTCCTCACTAACCGCCCTTGCCGCATCCACAATATCCAAATTCTCCCGGACTGTCTTAGTGACCACTCCCAAGTTCTCTTCAACTGGTCAACCTCCCTGCCCAAGCCCACTGCACAAACTACCCATCGGCGGCAGCTCAGACCTGGTGGGTTGAAAGATCTTAAGCTTCTCCTAGCCCACATTGACTGGTCCCCATTACAAAACACCCCGGACATTGACAAGGCCCTTGCCTTCTTTATCCGCACCTTCAACTCTGCCTGCGACATTTTTACACCTTTATCTGCACGCAGGTCCAAAGTAAGGCATGTCCCCTGGGTCACCCTCGCCCTGCACCAACGTTTTAAGCATCGGGATAACCTGTGGCACATTGCTGTTGAAACTGGCCGCCCAGCCAACAGGCAGGCCTATGCTGCTGCCCGGAACAAATGTACGTGGGCCACCCGCAAAGTGAAGGCTGAGCATTATCAAGCTTCCCTCACCTCCTCATGGGGGAACCCCAGGTCCTTTTGGGACAATATCAAGCAGCTGAATGGTGGCACATGCTCCCCCCCACCCTCGCTTATTAACTTTAATGGTACAGTCTCCTCAGACCCTGTCCTTATTGCCACCCACCTCAATAACTCCTTCACGGACCTTAGCCCGGTGCTCCCTGATAATTTCTTCACCTCCCCTCCCTCCAGGGCTGTCCCTACTATCCCAAGCCCCTTGTTCCACCTGCGTCGTGTCACTGCCCAGGAAGTCAGGCCATACCTACTTAAAGCCTTAAAGAGTAATACTATTGGCAATGACTCCCTTGATCCCTGTCTTCTTCGTCAGGTCCTGGATCAGGTCATCTCACCAATCACCTGCCTCTTTAATAAGTCTCTCTGCCAAGGGCAATTCCCCTCTGCCTGGAAGGTTGCTACTGTCACCCCAATTCACAAGGGTGGTGATAGGACGCACCCAGGCAACTATCGGCCTATCTCAATCCTCTCTCCTCTCTCCAAGGCCTTAGAAAAAATTGTGGCCACTCAAATCTCTGAATACCTCTACAAATATGGCATCCTTTGCCCTGAACAACATGGTTTCAGAGCTGGCCATAGCACCAATACTGCCCTCCTGGAGTTCTCTAACTTTCTGCACACTCTCTGGACTCTGGCTCCTTGGCTGGTGCTGTGTTCATCGACTTATCAAAAGCCTTTGATACTGTCTCACACCCCCTCCTGTTAGCTACCCTTAGGCACCTAGGCTTTGCCACTGGACCTGTCTCCTGGTGCTCCAGCTACTTGTCAGCCCGCTCACAATGTGTGAAAATCAATGGAACACTCTCCAGCACCTGCCCTATCCGGTCTGGAGTCCCTCAGGGCTCTATTATTGGACCCTTGCTCTTCTCCCTCTTCCTCAACTCCCTGCCCAGTGAATGTACTGGTAAAATCCTATTCTATGCAGATGACGTGGTACTCTTTGCCTCCGATAGTAACCCCATCTCATTCCAGACTTCTCTTCAGCAATCCTACAATGACGTAGAAGCCTGGTTCACTGAGCACAGACTCATTATCAACCTAAAGAAAACCAAAGCCATGCTCTTTGCCCACCCCCAAAATAAGTCCAGTAACTTTCCTCTCTCTGTCCACTCCACCTCCAATCTCCCTATTGAACTAGTTCACTCTTATAAATACCTAGGTATAACCTTTGACCCTGCCCTCTCATGTCATGCCCACATCTCTGCCCTGACCTCTGCCTCTAACACTCAGCTGGGTATCCTCTATCGTCTTAAAAACTGCCTCCCCACTGATGCCCTCTGCCTTGCAGTCACCTCCTCTGTTATATCCCTAATAGACTATGGCCTACCTGTTTATGGTGTGGCTGACCAGACTGCCCTGCTCAAGATACGCCTTACCCTTAACAAAGCCTGCAGACTCATAACTGGTGCTCCTAGACTTACCCATACCTGCCTTCTTTATTCCATGGCTAATCTACTCAACCTAGATGAGTGCCTCAAGTACCAAACCTGCCTACTAACCTATAAAACCCTCCATGGTCTATTCCCCCACCCCGGGTCTGTCAGCCACTATCCACTGAGCAAACCCCACAGTGCAGACCCGTAGTTCCTGCAAAGCTGCTCTGGTTATACCGAGGGCAAGAACCTCACAAGGCCAAAGGGCTTACCCCTATAAGCCCCCTCCTGGTATAACACCCTCCCTGCTGGAATCACTGACACCCCATTATCTTGTTTTAAAAACAGCCTCAGAAATCACCTGCTCACTACACGGAGCTGTTGCTGCCCGTAACACTTCTTCTCTCCCTGACAATGCTCTCTGAGCAGCACTCTTACCTTCTGACTAGCGCTACCTTCACTTGTCTTCTCTCCTCCCACTGGTGTCCTCCTCTCAGCCTTTCCTATCTGTCTACTGAATCGATCTTCCTGTATCTACTGTCTAATAGGCTAAACTCACCTGTATGCGTATTTTATACTGCCTGACAAATGCCTTTAAATTTGACTGACTCCTACTTTGTACTCTGTATCACTGCCTTATCTGATGTCTGTTGTAACGTTGTTTGTCCTCTCTGTGACAAGGTACCTTTGTAAATGAGCCTCTTGCTCAAAGGTTGTTAAACTGATGTTAAAATAAATAAATAAATAACAGCAAAACTCTGAAGTAGCATAACACAGTCCTGCAGTCACTTAGACATCCAGAAGTTAAATGTTTGGATGTTTCAATATGTGAACTTTCAGGAAAGTTCAAACATTAATAGGGTATCTCTTGAACGTTTGGTATAGCACATTTTGGTGAATAACATTTTTTTTTACAAAACTCTTGCTTTTATAAATTTTAGTCCTCCAGTAGATAAAAACACAAGGTATCAAATGACATAATTTTTATCTTGGTGACATTTTTTTGGAGGGCAGAAAACAAAAGTACATGTTTCATATTAAAATACATTATGTCTTTTTCTCTTTTTCTTTCTCAAAGTATCCAAGGAGCCTCATCCCTTATCAGTTTACAAGGATTAGTATGTAGGTTGTCCTAGAAACTCCTCTAGTCCTTGCTTTGATAACTCATCTTTAGGCCTTGGTACTAAGCTTCTTTTCAGTTTTCAGAGACTGGAATGCAGATCTCCTCCCATCCTTCTGTGAAGATTTACACTTACAGATCTTAGGAGTAGCCTACTGGATCCTCAGTATCCAAGCTTAATCTGATTCAATTTCTGTTGGTTACCATCTGTATCCCCCCCCCCCGGATGAGGCTGAAAATAGGCAGAATTGTCTAGCCCTCCTTTCCCAGTCAACAAAAACTAAATAAATAAATGTTTCTGAGACTTCTGTTAAAGGGGAATAGTCTTGTACTACTGAAGCACTTGGCTTGCTCTCAGGCCTTAATTTGCTGGTCCATTTGGATAAATAGAACTCTTTGAAGTTTTATAGTGAAACCAACATCTGAGTATCACATGACACCCCAGATGGCCATATTACAACTAATTATGATATATGTATGTGTGTGTGTGTGTGTGTGTGTTTGTAACTTACAATTTGTTCCAACAGATGCAGTTTTCCCACATATTCATTTGCTGGATATCTATAAACCAACTCTATATCATTCCATTCTATTTTTGTTACCCATAACCACCTTACATAAATTATAAAGCATAATCTTTAGTGATTCATTATTTTAATTTTTTTAATTTAGGAACTACCATAAGAAACACTGTGGGTAGAAACAATCTTTGTCCTATTCTTCTCTGTTTTATCAGCAATGTTCTGTTTGTTATGCTTACACTGAATTACTAGCTCATTCTCACTTCCCAAGCTATTGGTTCTTCTTTTACTTTTTTTGTAGATTTAACCATTTGTGTGGCCCTGTTCTTGTTTTTCTTATGGCCCCAGACTTTATACATTTCTTCCTGGGCACTTCTCTTATCTCAGGTGTTTTCCCTCTTATCCCTTCTATTCTGTTTTAATTGACCAACCAAGTCTTTGATTTCAGCTGCTTCTTTGTTAGCAATATTTTCCATTATGTTCTTTCCTTTTTTTCTGTTTTTAGCATTTGATTCTATCTTTTCCTGCTTTCTTGTGCATCCCTCACTAGCTGAATCAACTACACCATTGTTCTGCCCAGACACAACCTCACAATAAATTGAAGTGAAACTATCTGGTTTTACAGGTTGTTCCCCCTGTTTGTTTCCATTTTTGATTCATGGAGACCCATATGCAATAACTTGAGGCTAACTTCCTGTTTATAAGACTCACTATTTTCTTTTTCTGCAACCTGTTGGTGTGTGACTTGCATATGATTTTTAATATTTATTTGATGATTTTCAGAGTTATTCCATATGTGGAGAATATCAGGGTGATAAACAGAGGGGGGATCTAAGAAGAAGAAGAAGAAAAATCAGCATGTATATAGCGCTTTTCATACACAGTGTATCTCAAAGTGCTTTACAAGCAATGCTAGACTGGTAGTGAAGTGACTGAATGTGTAGTGGCAGCCATATCACACATCAACACCCACACATAGCCTGGATGATTGCATGAACCAGTTTATGGGTAGGGGAATGTTGGCCAGGACACTGGGAATGTCCCCTACTCTTTGCAAAGAGTGCCCTGGGTTCTTTTACTTCCACTTGGACGCCCACCAGGACAACACCGGGATGGGTAGAAGGGACCTCAGTTTAACATCCCATCCGAAGGAAGGCACACCCCAGCAGTATAGCACCCCCCAATACTGCACTCAGATGGCAGCATTTTAGGTGCAAGTTCAATCCCAGTGTGGGATGAGAACCCACGACCTTCTGGTCCAGAGGCAGATGTGCTATCAACTGAGCCATGCTGACACTCATCTAATGTGGGCAATTGAGGGTAAGTACAAGTTACAAAGGAACATAGATAGAGGAGCTCTGACTCCTAAAAGTGCTTCCTCACCAATACCTGAGGGCCACTTATTACTTAATGACTTTCTACATAAGATGAAAGGACATTTTCAAAATCTGCCAAGAAGGATCTAGATGTGTTCTCATTCTTGTTGTTACTGCTACCATTTGTTAAAGGTTGTTCACCTGTTTGCTGTGCTAGATTAACTTGAGATTTATTTATCTAATTTTTTTTAATTATAGGTATTTTACTACTTTCAGCATGCTGTACATTCACATTCTTTCCTAATCTCAAGATGATTTCATTAGCCTGGTTAGTATTGTCCTTTGGTTGTAATTCAAAAAGATGCTTCCAAATTCTTAATCTCTAATAGGAGGTGGTGCTTCTTACTATTAAGTAATAAGTGGCCCTCAGGTATTGGTGAGGAAGCACTTTTAGGAGTCAGAGCTCCTTTCTCTATGTTCCTTTGTAACTTGCACTTACCCTCAATTGCCCATTCTTCTGCTTGTTATGACCTCTCATGTGCTTCTCTCCATGCCACAGGAGTCCTGCTGCTTCTGTACTTATCCTACAGCTTATTTTTTTTTCAACCAGGAGAGACACACAAAGCTGAAAGCATGTTTACAGGTGCGACCTGGGAGCACAATGAAGTTAAGTGACTTGCTCAGGGTCACACAGTATGCAAGTGGGGGCTGTGGGATTCAAACTCAGGTCTCCAGGTTTGCAGCTCAAAGCCTTAACCCACTGTGCTATACTGCCTCCTATTTTATGTGAATGTTTGCACTTCTCATTGTTTATTAGATTTTATCTTAGTTCAGATGTATCTATTTACTTGTATTTTACCTCAATATCCTATATGATAAGGCATGTCCTAGCTGCTGATAAGTTGGTCTTGTTTTCTGCCATTCATTGTGTACAGTTTATTGTGATTTTCCTGATACCTCTACATCTTGATTTTACACCATTTGTATCTACGTCCTGATTTTATACTGTTTGTTTTGTACTCCCGTAACCTCCTGGGTCATGCCTGAAAATAGTCATCCTTATGGCTAGTGTACTTACCTGGTTAACAAAAACTAAATAAATATTGTGTCCCTGGGATTACAAAGTAACTTGTGATTTCCTCAGCTCCTAAATTCTGTTTATTCAGTAAATCACTTTTTTTCTTAGAGGCGCCTCTGGTCTTAATCACTGGTTGGAGTTCATTTTGCATCACAATTTTTTTCTTCCACACCATGGTATCTAACTTATACACAGTACACAGTAATCAGAATAAATATTTCAGAAAACTATAAAGTGCAGAAAATTATTATTAGGTGCAGGGGTGTAGCCAGAAATTTCTGTTTTGTACACACAATGTCCAACAGTTACATCCCCCATTAAAAAAATGTACACATCCTCTCCAAATAGTACCCCCTTCCAAACAAGTCAGATTGTTGTTAGATGATTCCTCTAATCTCTAAAAAGGTTATATATGTATATGTCTTCTGAACAACAGAAGGTTAAACAGAGACACTCCTCAGTGGCCTACACTAACCCAAATACTACAGATTAGAATGAAAATGTTAACAGAAAGGCATATGCTTTGTGACAGGCACTCAACAAAACTGTACACAAATATGTACAGTGAGTATGCCTGCCTACACCCTTGATTAGGTGAAGAAGGCTCACAAGTCTGATGGAAACTAGTTTAAATTCATTATAAGCTTGAGAAAATTAAAAAATTCAGGCTCCCTTTACATAAATTGCTTAAATTGCCCTGCATTGAGTCTTAAAGACTCCCAGGATGCAAGGCATAATGTAATATTTCTAAACTGAAATGAGCAAGTCAAGAGCTTTTCTAAAAGCAGGTTACAGCAAACAATTGTAGCAACTTTCAACCAGCATTTAAACCCGAGCTCTGAAAACTCATTGTGCTAGATAAGTGAAGCTACTCTTATGACTCATCTTTAAATAAGTTGTTTGGTGCCAAATCTCTGAACAGCATTTACAGAGGAATAAAATTCAAGAGCAAGAAAAGGAATATTTCTTGTTATTGTGAAAATGATAAATAATTCATGTAAAAATGTCCTGAAACAGAGCCAGAAAATCAATTTTTACAACACTTATTGAATACTATAAGGGCTCACCAAACTCAACAGAAAAAAGGAAAAAAATATCAGCACAGGTCGGTAGTTAACATGAGAAATCCTCTGATACTGTAAGGGATTGGTCTATGGGGTATAAAAGGAAATGATCTTAAACAGAAATCTACTTCACATTTAAAATTAAAAATTAGGTACTCTAATTTGCTTGTCTCAGTCTAATGTATTCAGACTACTCTCAATAATAGTAAAAGAGTAAATGGTGCTGGTATCTACTCACTCCTCAAAACCCTATGGTAACACACTGTTTATATTTCTTCAAACTCTTCAAGCGTCTATCAGTGTGTTGGTAGTTCCATGCTGTTTCTACAGGCCACTACTCCTAGACTTTCCACAACAGCTTCCCTGAAATTCTGGCAGGCCATTACTCCTTTGCTGATGAACTCCTCCTGGCTTCCTTTGGCCAACTCCTCATGAAATCACAACTCCACATTAAGTCAGCTCCAATATGCCAACTCCAATTTAGACTTCCACTAGTTGAAGAGGTGTAACTCACAATCACTGGGCAGCTGGTCACTTTGGGTTGCTTCTCCACACTCATCCTCCAGCTCACCCAGGTTTTCGCATGGGCTTGGGCCAGTTCAAATTGTTTCAACTTTCTCTCCAGCTCTCTGGTTTGATTCCCACATGGTCCAGAGTGTCAGTGAATCTGTAGGGTAAGATTAAAATAAAGTTCTGCAACAAACAGCTTGGGCACCAATATTTTAAAAAGATCTGTCCTCATTGTCACTGCAGGCAACAAGGGCATCATGTTTGAAGATCATTACAGAGCATAACTTTGTTTGCTGCACTGCTATTTTTCAGCATGCTCAGTTTTGGCAGCCAAGTTGCTTCCCTAAGGTGCTTCTCAGTTCCTCCACAGGAAGTGCAGAGAATGTGCAGAGACTTGAGAAAACTCAAGGAGTGGTTAAGGGTATGGCATCTGGGTTTCAATGTGAAAAAGTGCAAAATCATGCACCTAGTGCATACAAACCCAGAAGCAAAATATAAAACTGGGAAAGAGGTATTGATAGTCACAAAGCAGGAAAGGGACCTTGGATTAATCATATCAAATGACCTCAAGGTGGGGAGGCAGTATGACAAGGCAGAAGGTAGGACCAGTGGGATGTTGGGGTGCATAGAGAGGGGTATCTCAAGCAGAAAGAGGGAGGTAGTGTTGCCTCTATATAGATCATTGGTGAGACCCCACCTGATGTGCTGTGTGCAGTCCTGGATACTACATCTCAGGAAGGATATTGGCAGGGTAGAGGCTGTCCAGAAGAAGGCAATGAAAATTGTGCGGGGGCTACTTCAGAAGCCCTATGAGGAGGGACAGAGGGATCTCAATATGTACACTCTGGAAGGGAGGAGGAAGGGGGTGACATGATAGAGACCTATAAATACCTCATGGGGTTGAATAAAATAAAGAAGGGGAGCATTTTTCAGAGGATAAGGTGCACAAAAATAAGGGAACATGCAATGAAGCTGAAAGGAGGGAATTTAGGAGGGATGTGAGGAAGTAATTCTTAAACGAAAGATTGTTGGATGCCTGGAACAGTCTTCCAGTGGAGGTAGTGGGGGCAAAAGTAATGGTGGGCTTCAAACATGCATGGAATAGACACAAGGGGATCTTGGTAGGGAAGTTGGGGGGACTAGCCAAAGATCGGGTAGAGTCTACAATGACAGTATGGGCAGCGAAAAATGGACAGACTAGACAGGCCAATCGGTCCTCCATGGTTCATTTGAGATATTTGCCTATGTGGGACAATGATGCACCATGCGTACAAAGTAGAGGTTAAAAGAAAGAATTGGTCATATTGTTCAACTGAGCCTATATTCTTAAAGTAGAAGTAGAAAATAATTAAAACAGTGAGACAAATTGTCTCCAAGGGAGAAGAGGTGGGTGAAAACTGATAACTTTGTAACATTTGTTACAATTTCCCACTCAAAAATGCACCCAGGTCATCCTCTGCCAACAAATTCTAGGTTTCTATATTTCTAAATTACATCAGACACCCTCTCCAGAGTGCACTTGCAGACCACCTCAGGTTTCTCAATTTCAAGGGACTGGGGAACAGGTGCCATCACAGGATTCCATTCTGCTAGGTAGGGGCCCCACATCTACATATGAACATATGAACATATGAAGAAGCCAGCAGAATGAGGCCATTTGGTCTATCTAGTCTGCTCATATTGCAGGGTCCACAGCATTAGGCTACTGACCCTGCCCCTTTCCCTTATCCTCCCATACTTTCCATCTGCCCCTCCTATGACCATTACTTTCCCCTTATATCTGTCCCAGCCTCTCTTGAAGCTGTCCACTGTCTTCAACTAGGCCACCTGTTCCTGTAATGCATTCCACATAGCCACCACCTTCTCTGTGAAGAAGCGCTTCCTAACCTCCCTCCTAAACCTTTCCCCTTTCAACTTAAGACTGTGTTCCCTCATGCTACGGTTGCCACTTATGTTAAAGAGACCATCCTTATCCACCCTATTTATCACTTTCAAGTACTTGAAGGTCTTAATCATGTCCTCTCTCTCCTCCTCCTCCAGGGATTACATGTTCAGTGCCCCCAACATCTTCTTGTATGATCCACCCTGCTAACCTGCAATCATCTTCGTTGCCCTCCTCTGGACCATCTCTTATTTATTTATTTATTTATTTATTGAAATTTTCACCAGGAGAGCACACTGAACAACAAGTTGCTCATCTCACAGTGCGACCTAGGGGGAGGGGTTACATAGGGTTGTGAAGAATGACCAGTTACAATAGTATGTGGGTAGTACAAACAATACAACATTGTAAGCTTGTGCAACAGTTGGAACACAAGGCATTGTACAATAAACAGTAGTGGAACAGTAGCAGGTTCACTTCTTTTTTAAGGTGTGGGCACCAGTATTGTACTCCATGCTCTAGATGTGGCCTTACAACTGCCCTGTACAAGGGCAGTATAAATTCCTCTCACCTACTGTTCATCCCTTTGGCTATACATCCCAGCATCTTGTTTGCCCTTGCTGCTACTTTCTTACACTGCATGGGATGCTTCAGATCACTGGTGATTGTGACCTCCAGATCCTTCTCCTCTTCTGTTCTAGATACCTGGACCCCTCCCATGTAGTACTCCATCCTAGGAGTCTTGGCTCCAATGTGCATAACTTTACATTTCTTGGCATTGATGCCAAGGTTCCAAATCACAAATCACCTCTCAAGTTTTTCAGGTCATTCTGTAGGTCCTGTATTCCTTCAGCTGTTTCCATCCTCCCACAGAGATTGGTGTCATCCACAAATAGGCACATTTTGGCCTTAATGCTATTCCTAATATCATTGATGAAGACACTGACACTGAAGACAGCTGCCAAATATAGCTGCAGTTTCCCAAGGCAGAGTATGTCACGTTCCCATATCACCAAATTCTTTGCAGCAAAATATCCCATTCTGCAGAAGAAGGAGGGGCTTCCTGCTGCCAGTGATGGAGAAGAACTCCAGTAGCTGTAGAGAATGCTGACAATAACTACGAAGATTAAGGAAAGGATAACCCATGAAGGTCAGAAAGTATACCCAGCAGGCAGCCTTTAGGCTTCTTCATGGAGGGTGTAGGCAGATCACCATGACATAGAAAGATCACAAATGATCCCACTATTGTTTCAAGAAGGTATAGACCCAAGTTGGCCTAGTGGCACTGAAGGTTGTGGCACTGGACACCACATCTTATGTCACACTGGTGACCTGGGTTTAGGAGTGAGCACAAGGCATTGGCGGCTGGTGGGGAGGGAAGGTTCAAGCG
This sequence comes from Neoceratodus forsteri, assembly GCA_016271365.2. Lineage (NCBI taxonomy): Eukaryota > Metazoa > Chordata > Ceratodontiformes > Ceratodontidae > Neoceratodus > Neoceratodus forsteri. Next base: position 805,560,367 of record CM057451.1, on the reverse strand, counting down.
TCCTATGACAGCTCACCTTCTCCAGCGTGGGGTGTGTAGAAGGCTCTGGCAACAGTATACCTCTCAGAGGTGGTTGTCAGGTATTGTGCTGACAGCCTTCTGCATTACAGGGTGGTGGGTCATGGCGGACATCAGTGTGGCATGCACAGGAACATGCGCGCCTCTGCTGGACATCATTGCTTGTCCATGCTCACTGATGAGGAGGGGCATTACTATGCTAGAACAAGGAAATGCCCTGACATCTGGATGGATGATGTTGCATTGCAGCCCCATGCCCATTGCCAGATCCTGCTCTCCTGGATCACAACCACCTCCAATCTTCACCTCCATTTGCAGGCCATTGGATTTCAAGAAAGGAAGCACCAAGGAGCAAAAGGCGGCCTTGCCTCAGGGGGCACAAGCCAGGGGGTGTCCTGCAGATGGGTCAAAGGTCGGGGTTGCAAGGTAGGGAGGTCACTGGCAGGATGGGAACAGTTGAGGGTGGCAACTGAGGGAGTACCCATAATTTGGTGACCAGAGGGAAAAGAATCAAAAACAAAAAGAAAAAAGGTGCAGGTCCAAAGCAAATGTCTAACAGATGTCTAACAGATGACTGTGGTGCTTGGCAATGCCAACTATCACTGTGTGACATCAGTCCCATATGATAAAGTGGGAAAGGAAAGGAAATGAAAGGGAAGGGAAAGGAAAGGAAGGGAAGGGAAGGGAAGATTTTTTAACCAGGAAAGGCACACTAAGCTGAAGCTTGTTTTCAGGTGTGACCTGGGAGCACAAGGAAGTGAAGTGACTTGCTCAGGGTCACACAGTATACAGGTGGGGGCTGTGGGATTCTAACTCAGGTCTACAGGTTTACAGCTCAGAGCCCTCAACCACTGTGCTATACTGCCTTCTACAGTAGCTCAGTTTGTTAGCCTCATTTAGTTTATAGGCATCTGTGACTCCAAGTAGGAATTTCTTTTAAATAAAGATTTTACTTACCACAGTGGTGCAGGCAGCTCTCAGCCCTGTCCTTGCTGTCACTGATCAGCCACACGTCTCCCCTGGACTTACCTGCCACAATCTGCTGTGGACTGCCCCCCCCCACAGAATATACAGATCTAGATGGTAGGGGTCGGGGTGATAGTGCAGACCAGAGACAGACAGGCTGCACCACTACCGTTTTCTTCCTTCCACCTCCGTGATGTAGGTTTCAGTCCCTGCAGACCTCAACACATCACTGGCATCCCCTGTGGAGGAGCAACCTCCCTGGCCCACCTCATGGGTTACCAGTGTGGCAGAACCCAACATCATCCCTCCCCAGGCTGGGAGCACTGCCAAGTGGCAGTGCTTCCCCAGCCCCCAAGCCACAAGACTAGCTTCCCCAGGTCATTCCTGAACTTGGGTTGCCTGCACGGAAGGAAAACACACTACCCATTGGGCCATTTGGTGAACCCTAAATGGGAAATTTTAAAGCAGAGCAGGAATCAAGTTGCAGTACCTATGGCATAGGAGTCTAACAGAAATGAGGGAGAGGTGATATGATCAAAACATTCAAACATTTTAAGGGCATTAACAAAGTGAAAGAGTCTAACATATTTTAATACAAGAAAAATAGGAGGACAAGAGGACACAGCATGAGATTAGAAGAAGGTCAATTAAGGGGTAATGTGAGGAAGTTCTTTTTCACAGAAAGGGTGGTGGATGCATGGAATGGCCTACCTCATGAAGTGGTGGATATGAACACAGGGCAGAGCTTCAAAGAGGCATGGGATAGGCATAAGGGAGCAATACAGATGAGTATGAATAAATAGGCCATTGACAGAGTAAAGGTCTGTGGCACATTCATAAGTTAGAAAAAATGGGCAGACTGGATGGGCCTTGCTGTTCTTATCTGCCATCAACTTCTTTGTTTCTATGTTTCTATAAATGGAAAATTGTGTTAAGGTGTTGTTTCTTAATGAGTGAGAGAAGGGTCTATGTGATAACGGCGAACACCTAAAGGCGATCACCATTATCACTCAGTCAGAGTGCCGAACACATTTTCAGCACTCTGACAACTCCAGCACACCAGAACAATGGCACCAAGACATATTTTTACTGATTTCTGTGGGGGGCCTGTGCCCCCCCACACCCAACCCTCACTGGGGGCTTCGACCCCGCAACCCTCTATTTAAGGATTCTCAATTCCTGGGTGGGTACATGTTGGGGAGGTGAAAGCAGTAAAAAAAAAACAAGGTTCGGACTGGGCGCAATAAAAAATCACACCAGCGCCTGGACCCAAACCCAGTACCTCAACCACCCCAGCCACTAGCCAATCCCCGATGCCACGATGCAGCCCGACCAGCAACCGCAGCACCACCCCTCCCAGCCCACGCTCACCGTGCTTGCTCCCACCCCCAAGTGCATATAAGATAGTATAGTGACATTCTGTCACCTAGTTCACCCACCCCCTCATCTGATTGCCCTACCTTTCCATTGTCATGAGTAGATTGCACCTGGAAGGAGTCGCCATAATGGATGGCGCACTTCCTCATGCACCTAATTCACGGGTTACCATGAGAGAAACATTATTTAATGTAATTGTGTTGCCATTGGGTTGTGCATTTGAGAAAGAGCAAAGTGCTCGGGGACAGCCCAGGTTCCAGTTGTCTCGGTGGCACAGCTGGTTAGCATAATTGGAACAGTATTCCGGGTGGCCTGGGTTCAAGTCCTAGCCAAGGCGCTTACTTCTTTCTCACCTCTGATTGTATGTGTTCCATAAATATGCACACCACACTCCTCTGTGATTGTGACTTAGTTTAGGTCTATCCCTGTGGTGTAAAAGAATGATTTAATACTATCATTAAACAGAATGATGATTTTTTTTTCTGAAATTTTTAATACAGCATATAACAGTGTCAGTGACTCAGCAGGTTGCACACTTGCCTCTGAGGCCAGAAGATTGGAAGGCTGTGGGTTCCATCCCTACATCAGAAATATGGGATTAATCCCAATACTGAAACTAGTGCAGCATGAGATGGGTGCTGCACTCACTCCTGAGGCACCATCTTTTGAATGAAATGTGAAGCAGAGGATTATTACTTCAGGTGGGAAGTAGACAGCCAGAGACAGAGTAGCTAAGAGTCTAAATCATTGAGGAGAAATGATTGTAGAAGGAGTCAGTAAAAGCATTAACATTTTTAAAAAAAGGTATGCCACCATTGCTACACTATTTTTTGAAAAAGTTTATTAACTCTTTCCAGGATGACATTGTAGCTGCCCTGAGTGAAAGTGAGTGAGAAAGGCTACAGGCCTCTGAGTGGCCTGCCAGGAGCTAGGTTTGGAGTCTTTAGCAGTGGAGAGGAGCCACCTGTGGCAAGAGCAGTGTGCAGAGGGTTCTGAAGAGAGCTACTGGCTTGGGATGGCCATTTCTCACTATCCTGACTTGAAGGCTTGTGGAACGTCTACAGTGTAATAGAGAACGAGAAAGAATTATTGTGCTCTTCTGTTTTTTATTGTGCTTTCTCCTGCCTCTGTTTACTGTTTATTGTTTTTGATTTGATTCAATTATTTTATGTAGATAAATAAGTTAAGGCCTGAAGGTTTTTTACCTATTATACTGGTACACATGTGATTCTATTGTAGTTACATTCTTAGGGCTACCCAGAGTTAATGAGTCTTGTACTGAGCTTGCTCTGCAAGTTTTGTACTTTTATATTGTATTGCAAATTATATTTTTAACGTTTTAACTTACATTAGTTGGATCCAGGAAATAGTGTCCTGATAGGCAGCCTACTGTCACGTGATTTGGGGTTATAAAGTGCAAGTGCTGGTGTTCCTAGGTGAACACGCTATTATTCGAGTACCCTGGTTGAGAAAGGGCATCTTTACCGCTAGCGACTGCACTTACATTTTTGCACTTTGTCCTTTTACTTGCTTGATATTAATGCGTTTGGGCTTATTTATACTAAAAAAAAACACTGCTACAATTTGGCTCCTAGCAATCCTCAGCCCAATTTTAAGATCAGACCAGAAGCTGAATATGCGCTAATAAAAACAAGCTCTGTATCTATTCATTGAATTTTATTTCAAAATGGCCTAGCTCACTCGGATACCACAAGGTATTTAAGAACATGATTAGCCATCAGGTGAAAATTTGGGGGAAGCAAAGAGCATGCAGCAGTGCAAATTATTTTGAAAGGCAAAGTGAGAAAGTAAGTGAGAACTGTTACTTATTTATAGAGAATTAATCTTCATTGAAGTTTTGTTGTAAAATATTAACATTGTGATAACACTCTCTAGGAATCCAGAGAACAATTGGATAAGATAGAATTTATAACTCATTGATTTTATTTACTAAATATTGAAGGGAAATACAAAATTTTAATTTGTCTGATTCAGGCCTATGGGAGAATAACGTATGCTAGATTTCATACATAAGTGATAAAAACACCTAGAAAAGGAGACATTAGGAGCCTGAAATTACAGCCTTACTACTAGTTAAGGACACTATCTGGGGAACTTCTTGACACACTCTGGCATTCAGCATCTGATACTGAAGCAAGTGACAGTAGAATTGATGTACATCCGAACCCAAATACAGAAGGAGCCCTTGTTATAAGGCTAATCAGTAAGAAGCAAAATAAAAGGGACATTGAAGTGAGAAGGAGAACAAAACACTGTAAGACTATATCCTGGTATTTTTCTTGGCATTTGAGGTGTGATTTGTCCTCTGGTTTCGAAGGATCGAACTGGTCAAAGTTACAAGTTCATGATAAATATTTGTGCAAAAGATACAGTTCCCCATCAGGAACAAGTTACTTTTCCTTTTTAGAAAATAAGGGACAAAGATTGGAAACTACATCAGGACTTTTTTTTGGATTTTTGGGGGATTTTTTGTGGTCACTTGTGGTTACTGAGGGCTGTTACTCGATATATATTTTTTGTTCTACCTATTATTACTTATTATTATTATATAAAACATATCTTATTATATAATAATTAACACATATCTGAACTATTTGGGGTGAAAACAAAGACATCTATAGGTTATTATTCTACAAAAGATAAAATGGCTGTAGAAACAAGGAGTGGAAAGGGTGTAATTGATTGTAGCACTTTTAGAGAGAAAATTGAAAAACAATCAATTAAAGTATTAAATCATTTAACAAGGGGGCATCAAACAGATTTAAAGAAATAGCAGCATTAAAAAAGGAAGGAAAGATAGAGTCTGCAGAAACATTAGAAAAGAATAAGGAAATAATGTCAACACCAATAGAAAGCCAGAAGGGGAGCAGAAAGCATCAAAGTAAACAAGGGAATTACAAACCTAAATTGATACAGTCATTAATGAGAGATACCATAGAGAAAAATAGGGAACATTTGATTGAATTATTTTTATTTATTTTATTTGAATTTTGGCAACTGGGTAGGCCCACTGAGACCATACAGTCCGTTTTTCAGTGATGACCTCGGCGTTACTTACAGTGCAATACAACAATACAGATGCAGTGAATTACAGAGTACAAAGAATCAACAGTGCATTCAAGGGATATACAGAGACTTCAAGATAGTTAAAAGGCAGCCATTAATTTTACATTGTGCAAAGTCAATGATAGTAGTATAAATACGATGTAATACATTGGTATGTACATATTTACAATACACATGTTTATAATACACATGCACACTGTTTCAGCACCAGGAGAAATGCATGCAAGCAGCAGACAGTAGTGGAGGTAGGTTAGCTGAAGCAGATGCAGGGGGAGGTTTAAGGCATCACAGAGAACATGTGGTGATAATTCAGTGATCACACATGATATAGAGCAAAAGGATGATATGAAAGATGATGGACTAGCTCAAGATATAGAGATAGTAAACAAACCAGTAGAAGAGATGAGGGAAACAATACAGATCAATAAGAAACTGGAATTAGAGTTAGGACAGAGGATTGGGGGGGGGTGCTGTGGAGCCCTAGCAAGATGGAGGCTGTTTAATGGAGCTCTGCAAATCAATGAAGTAAAATTGTTAAAAGTGGTGGAGATATCTGCTTTTACTGACTTGTCATCTATTGGGGGTTACTTCTCACCATCTATATAACAAAATGGAAAACCCTCAATGAGATCAACAACAGAGTCAAGGTGTTAAATCAAAAAAACCTTCTGCAACTTAAACTACATGCTCCAGACCAGGCCATTGGGAGGACCAAACCGAAGAAGCTATGGAGGAGACACTGCAGACCATCAGCTCCAAACTTAACTGACTGATTAAGTTGGTATCAAATTTAGCTGACAAATTTGATGGTTTAAGTAATCAAGTGGCAACATTAGAGACCTCCCTTGATACTGTTCAGACTGCCTCGGTAGAAACCTTCAAGCGAGCAGATGCGGCAATGGGTGCTGTCTCCTCACTCATAAAGGGATTGTCCCGATTGCAGTCCCATATTGAGATGCCGGAGAACCAGATTTGAGTACCTAATATTCAAATTCTAGGGTTACCTGAGGGAAGCGAAGGGGACTACCGACTATTGTTTGTTCAGGAGTGGATTGGGGGAGCAACTGGGAGCTGAGGCATCTGAAAAAGTTCAGCACGCTCAAAAAGCTTACCGTGTCACACAGCGAGGGCGTCCTGATAACCTTGATGTTCTGTGAGCTGTAATGTTGGTCACAGATGGCCCGGGTACAAGGGAATCCCTGCTGGCTATGGCCCATAGAAAGGAGCCACTTTTATATGAAGGGCAGACTATTCGGTTCTTTCTGGACATTAACTCTGCGACAAGGCAAAAATGCAAGAGATTTGATGGGGTGAGAGTAATACCGAGAGAGGCCTCTATTCCACATGGAATGATTTTTCTGGCCCACTTGAGGATTGCATACCAAGGAAAGGTCTTTTTGTTTAACGACCCTACTGACGCCCTGAAATGGTGGCACGAGCAATCAGTTATAAAGACCTGAGAAGCAGACGGGGAAAATGTCTCATCAGAGGAGGATGAGGACACTTGAAAGATAAGACTCTTCCCCTTTTTTCTCTCCACATGTCTTACACCTCTCTTTGATGATAAAGAGTGAAGTAGTAAGTTTGTTAGCATATACTGCTTAGTCACATTGCAATGAAAAGCCCATACCTATCTCTGTTTATTTAAAAATGGCTGTCTTTTTTAGTATAAGTTTACCCTAACTGTTCTCTGGTATTTGATGCCTTTATTAAAAATGTATTATAAGTCAGTCCATTTGGATATCTCCTGACTTGGACAGTGTTGATCTATGTGTTATATATTTGGATTAATATATTCTTGTTCTTAGTTTGTAGCAGTAGACTCCATTGCCTGGAAAAGACGCAGTAAATGCATAAACTTTAGAAATGCATGGTGTAAGTTATCTTACTCTTGATAAGGTTTATCTGGACTTTTCATGGACTCGGAGTATTTTTTACCATGCTGCTCTTGGATTCCTATACAGCATTAAGTATATACATAGTGTTATAGTTCTCTTCGATAGTACCCTCATAGGACGTATCAAAAAGCAATAGACAAGCAAAATTGAGTGTATTAAAAGGAGTGACAACCTCAAAGTGTACAGACTCATGTGTCTAAATGTCATTGCTTGTAATTTCAAACTGTATGCTTGAATTTTATAAAACTAATACATACTGCATAAAGTACAAAAAAAAAGAACAGAGGATTAAGAAATAAAAAGCAGGCTTGAATGACTCTGAGATTATAAATGAGACACAAGATCATTCACATACATCATTACGGGTGCCAGGGGAAGGCACACAATTAATGAGCCTGATGGAAATATATACACCAGACATAGATAATATTACAAGAGAAGTGACTATCACGCTTAGGGATCCTTATATGGCAAATGTGATGTTATATGAGCAACTTACTTATATAAAACAAGAGTTGTCTTTTGTGAAAGGCATTTGCATTAAAAACAAGAAACAAATTATCTTAATTGATTTTAATAAGACCAAAAGGGAAAGTGGGTAAACACAAGAAACAAGGATCCAAGTGGAACCAGAAAACTTTATAATTGTAGAAGAACCAATTAGAGTAAAGAATAGCATGGGAGTGATGGAGAATGAAAAGGTACTAGAGACTACCAGCACATCAAGTCTGATAATAGATTATAGCACGAATGGTACAAAGAATAGAGAAAATATTATGGAAACATAAAACATAGAATTATAGTTAGATTGTGATACAGATATGGAACTTATTATGTTACCAAATGAAAATGAAAACTTAAAAAATCAAATATACACATTTAGAAAAAAGCTGAAAGATGAGGAAAGACAATACAAATAAGGAAAGGAAGAAGAGAAAGGGTAATAGGATGTTAAATGAGTTAAGCAACTCACTGAATAAGGTAACACAAGGTAATAAGGTACTATTAGAAGAAAATGAGGAGGAGGGTATAGAAAAAGAGATAAGAGAGATGAATTTGCCCTTAAGAGTAAAGAGGAAATAAAGGAAGAAAAAATATCCAATAATAAAGGGAACAAAGTAAATCATGCTGAGACTTTAAAAGAGAATAAAATAAAACAAAGTAAAAATAAAACAATCTATAAATAACAAAGAGAATAGGAGGGAGGAAGCAAAGAGATGGAAAAAATCAGCAGGATGGTAAAAAAGTAAGAAAGGAAAAGACATAACAAAAATTGAAGAAGAGGTTAAGGCAAATGACAGTGTGGAGGAGATTCAACCAAACAAAAGGGGTATGAATAAGGTCCAAAAGAGTGTAGTAAAAACTGTGAATGAGGCAGAAATTGAAACTGAAAATATTAAGACTTCTCAAAAGAACATTAGATACTGATTATGTATTATCACTATATAAGGTGGGAGTAACACTAAACAAAACTGAGGAAGCCCTGAACTTGCTTTTAAAGTAATTTCTGGGGACAGTAATCTAAGGGAATCAAAACAATGAAACTATGTTAAATTATTTAAGTGTGATTAGACTTTTGGAGAATATGGAACTGGTCCTTTTAATTTTGGAGCAGTTTTATATTCTTAAAGCAATAGAGAAGCAAAAGAATGAGATAAGGAAAATGGGAATTGAAGTGGAGAGTGTAGTGAACATCAAGGTACTATTTCCTGAATATTATAACAAACAAAAGAGGGGACAGCAAAGTAATCAGGATCTGATGCTGTCCATTTGTGGAATAAATTGCTTCCTAAATGAAAATAAAACAAACTTAAGAATAAAGATAGTGGAGTTGTTGAAGAATTTACTTAAAATAAAAGATCTAAACACAGTGATGAAAAGGGTTGTTAGATGGGAAGAAAATGGACAACTAACTCGTTGGATAAATAATGAAACAGACTACTGTTCGAGTCTCTCAAAGACTCACATTCTGGATAAGGTGAACATTTACATTTTTGAGGAAGCAACAATAGAGGTAGAACCAGAGAAGAAATTAAAATCAGAACATTGGGTGAATATGGTACAAACAACAAACAGATTTCAAGCCTTACAGGATTACAATGAGGACCGACAATCAGAGCATAGTGAATCAAACCATGCTGAGCCAAATAAAAGTAAGATAAGTAGCAAAGAGATGGGCCCTGAATATAATGTAATTTCTTGGAATATTGCAGGGGTAAAAGATAAATTATTATCCCTCTTTTTAGATTATTAGAAATGTTTTATCCGTATATATCTTCAAGAAATATGGACAAATCTAAACAGGAATAAAATATATAATAAAAAAGCCAGAAGTACAAAGACATATGGTAGACTATCAGGACTAATAACTTTGTGTAACATTTTAAAAGAATTTCAGATGGTTGAAATACAGACGCAACATGATTGTATACTGAGTATTAGGATAACAGGTAGGAATAGGGAAATTGTAATATTGAATATGTATATACCACCAGTGAACTCCAGTTATGCTGATACACATGCCTTGGATGCACTAGTGAAAGTTATTGTAGAATGCACCCTAATTAACCCAGACTGTGGCATCTTAGTTATGGGTGATTTTAGTGCCAGGGTGGGGTGGTGCCTGGAGCCAACTAAGGAGATAACATAGAAACATAGTAGTTGATGGCAGATAAGGCCCACAAGGCCCATCCAGTCTGCCCATTTCTTTTTCCACCTTATAAATGTGCCATCGACCTTTGCTCTGTCAATGGCCTGTCTATTCATACTCATCTGTATTGCTCCCTCATGCCTATCCCATGCCTGTTTGAAGACCTGCACTGTATTCATATCCACCACTTTCAGAGATAGGCCGTTCCATACATTCACCACCCTTTCCATGAAAAATAACTTCCTCACATTACCCCTTAATCAGCCTCTCTCTAATCTCATGCTGTGTCTTCTAGTCCTGCTATTTTTCTTATATTGAAACATGTAAGACTCTTTCACCTTGTTAATGCCCTTAAGATGTTTGAATGTTTCGATCATATCACCTCTTTCCCTCCTTTGCTCTAAGGTATACATATTGAGCTCTGTTAATCTGTCCTCACATGTTTTCTGATGCAGTCCCTGCACCATTTCGGTTGCCCTTCTCTGGACTGCCTCAATTTGGTTAATGTCCTTGTGAAGGTGTGGCCTCCAGTACTGCATGCAGTACTCCAGATGGGGTCTAACCAGTTTCTTGTAAAGAGGGATTATTACCTCCCTCTTATGACTTGTGATACCACTATGGCAAATGTGTATGCAGGTAAGGGCCTAATTCATATCAGGTTAGAGCAAAATTCCAAGGATAAGAAAGAAACAGAAAGGGGAAAAAAGTTATATAACACATTTGCAGATAGGAATTTTGTATTAATTAATGGTTTCAAGCTTTAAGTTTATTGTTCGGTCAAAGACCATGACAATTAAAATACAGTCCATTACTACTTACAAAACATATATATCGTATACAATATTCCATTCCATTTTGGTCACAATAAATAACTCACATAAATACACTTTAAAACAGTATCCACCAATTTATAAAAATTACACTCAATATAAAAACATATAGAAGCATATAAAACATAACATGGCTAATATCCATCATATCATGTACTTCCTAATAGCTGCCAAATTTTCTAAATGCTCTTATATTATATTACACAGAATGATGTTTAATACATATGGATCATTAGTATCCATTCTAAGGTCTGTAACTTTTGATACCCCAGCTATCATTATAAAATCATTTTGTCAAATATTAGTCAAACTCCTTTTTTTTGTTCTTATCTTATTGGCTGCTACTAATTAATGGAAGAACAAAAGGGAATTTACTAGGGGAATACACATATATAGGTAACAAAGGAGCTTTAATAATTGATTTAGTTTGGGTAAGGTATAACATATTGTTGTTATATAGGGAGCTCAAAATAAATAACAAGGCAGATAGTGAGCGTAGCCCAATAGAGGTGCACATGGATATTTGGCCGATAAATAAAAATATGAGAAAGGTAGATCAGGTAATAAGAGTCAGTAAGGAGATTAAGTGGGAAATGATTGACAATCATATGTCTAACAAATTATTAAGAGATTGTGGAGCGACAGAAGAATTAAGGGAAACTACAACTAATAAAGACCAAGAAAGTGGTCTTAATAAATTAGAAATAACCTTGGAAAAGATATCAGCCCTGTTAATAAAGATCTCATGTATGCCAGAAAGAAAAGGAAGAAAATGGTGTGATAAGGAATGTAGAACAGCTAAGAAGGAAATTAATAGGATAGCAAGGCAAATGAGAATGAACCCTTCTAAGGAAAATGAAAGAAGGCTCAACAAATTAAGTAAAGAATATAAACAAATGTTGGAAAGAAAGAGGGAGATCTGTAGATCAAAGTTATGGAAGGAATTCGAGAAAGCTGTATGGAAAAGGGATAACAGGAAATGTTGGCAAAAGGTTGCAAATGGATGGGATGTATACTCAGAAGAGACTGAAAGCAATATAGATCCAATTACCTGGGAATCATATTTTAAAGAATGTTTTTTTGACCCAGAAATAATTAATCAAGATAGTTTAAATAATAACTGGGTAATATTAGATAAGAAAATGACTGAAGAACAAAAGATAATAGCTATCGGCTATTCAAATAGACATAAAGCACCAGGACCCAATGGGGTACACCTAGATATAATAATTAATGATCCTGAACTTTAGACACCATGCCTACACAATATATATAAGCATACAACTAGTTCTGGACAAACAATCGAAACATGGCGAGAAATCATTATTCAAAAAAGAGGATACAAGGAACCAAGTCATTATAGACCAATACGTTTATTAGATACTACACAAAAGATATTTACCAAAATAATAAATAATAGAATACTGGACTGGATTACTGATTCTAACATTATTGATGAAGCACAGACAGGGTTTATACCAGGCTACTCAACAACTGATCAATGTTTTGTACTCTCTCATTTGAAATGCAAGTATACTGAAATTTAAAAGCAAAAACTGTATTGTGTATTCATAGATCTCCGAGCAGCATTTGACAGAGTCAAAAGAGATAAATTATGGGATGTACTGAAAAGTTATGGAACAGAACCAGCAATACTAAATATTATTATTGTATTATACACTAATAACAAAACAAGCATAAGATACAATAAAGAAGGTGATAGAACTTCAGAGTTTACCACAAATTATATGATTAAGACAGGAATGTGTGTTATTCACCATTCTATTTAATTTATATTTAAACAAGATATTGATGTGATTATATGACCCTGAACTGCATATGACAAAGGTGGGCTCCAGGTGCTTCCCCTACATGTCTTACACTGGTGATATAATACTTATTTCAACAAGTTATTTGGGAATAAAGAGGAGTCTGAATAAATTCCAAGAGGGATGTGAAGAGGCAGCACTGGAGATAAATTACGATAAAATGAAATATATGATATGTGTAATTATTATGAGAAAAAGGGGATAGATCAGAGCCTAAGTTGCAACAAACATAAAATAAAAAGAGTAAGAAAATGTTTTTTAGGAATAATATTTACATGTAACTTAAATTTGAAAGAACATAAAAAAATGCTTGAGCAAAAAATCAAGAGATTTATTCCAGTTATGGAGGGCTTCTCATATAGGTTTGGAGAAAATCTCTGTAAAAAGATGTGTACCAACACTAAATGCTAAAATAAAAAGTCAAATCCTCTATGGAGCTGAGATTTGGGGCTTAGAAAACACTGATTCATTAAAAGCCTTAATGAACACTTTTTATAAAGGATTAATAGGCCTAACCACAGGAGCACCAGCTACATTAGTGAGATTAGAATTAAAACAAGTTATAGTAAGATGTAATATTGAGCAAAGATTGGCCATATACTGGATAAAGACATAGAATATGGAAAAAAACAAAATTACCTTGGGAATATGTAGATGGATCAATATATTATACAGAAAAAAGTTCTCCTTCTCAAGCTTGGACATTTTAGAGAAAATATTAGATGTAGAAACACAGATTTTGATGGCAGATAAGGACTACTTGGCCCACCTAGTCTGCCCATTTCCCTACCTACTGGATAAGCTGCAGATCCTAGTTAACCTACACCTATTTCTTCCTACCCCCCACAAGAATTGCCTTATGTCTACCCCATGCATTCTTGAATTCACCCACTGTTTTTGACCCCACAACCTCCTCAGGAAGGCCATTCCATGCATCCACCACCCTCTATGTGAAAAAAATACTTCATTATATTGCCCCTGATCTGTCCCCCTCTATCTTCAAATTGTGTCCCTTTGTTCTTGTTCATCTCTTTTTCTGAAAGATGCTACCCTCTTGGACTTTGTTGATTCCCTTGAGGTACTTAAAAGTTTCTATCATATCCCCCTCTTCCTCCTTTCCTCAAGGGTATACATATTAAGCTCCTTTAGTTTTCCCTCTTATGGCTTCTGTTGCAGACCCTGCACCATTTTAGTTGCCCTCCTCTGGACTGCCTCCATCCTGTCTGTGTCCTTGTGGAGATGGGTTCTCCAGAACTGGATGAAGTACTCCAGATGGGGTCTCACCAACTGCCTGTAGAGAGGGATAACAACTTTCTGTTTTCTACTGGTGATGTCTCTCCCTATACATCTGAGTATCCCCCCAGCCATCCTTACTGCCTTCTCATATTGCTTGCTAATCTTTAGATCATCTAATATGATTACCTCCAGGTCCCTTTCCATTTCTGTTGTTGTTACTACCCCCCCCAATTGTGTACTCTTCCCCTGGGTTTTTGTTTCCCAGGTGCATTACTTTGCACTTCTTTGCACTGAATTCACACTGTCATACTTCTGAACATTCCTCCAACCTTGACAAGTCCCTTCTCATCCTTTCCACCCTCCTTGTGTATCAACCCTGTTGCAGATCTTTGTGTCATCTGCAAAGAGGCATATTTTTCCTTCTGGTCCCTCTGCAATGTCACTTATAAAGACATTAAAAAGGACCAGACCCAGTACTGAACCCTGCAGTACCCCACTAGTAACCCCCCTTTCTTCAGAGTGGACTCCATTTACTATTACCTTCTGTGTCCTGTTGTTCAGCCAGTGCTTTACCCAGGCTACCACCCTGGGACCTACTCACAGGCTGGCTAATTTGTTTATTAATCTTTTGTGTGAGACTGTGTCAAATGCCTTGCTAAAGTCTAGGTAGGCCATGTCCACAGCTCCTCCCTGGTCTACTACTTTGGTCACCCAGTCAAAGAAATCTATTAGATTCATCTGACGCGACCTTCCCACTATGAATCCATGCTGCCTTGGATCCTGTGCCCCACTGGCCTCTAGGTACTCAACAATTCTTTCCTTCAGAAGTGATTCCATCATTTTCCCTACCAATGAGGTCAAAACTGACAGGTATGTAGTTTCCTGCCTCTGTCTTGCTCTCACTTTTGTGAAGGGGAATCACATATGCCTTCCTCCAGTCCACAGGTACCACACCATCCTCCCATGATTTATTAAAAGGGTAGTGGTGGTGTCACTAGTTCTCTCCTTAATTCTTCCAGAATTCTAGAGTGAATCCTGTCAGGCCCCATTGCTTTGTCCACCTTCAGTTTTAGGAGTTCCTTCAAAACCCTTTCTTCTGTAAAAGGACTGGGATCGACCTCCCTATCCAGAATGCTTCTATTGATTGGACTAGGTACCTCCCCCTCCTCTTCTTTTGTGAATACTGAGCAGAAGTATTCATTCAGTATTCCTGCTTTTTCACTGTCCCTCTCTGCCCACCCACCATCCCCTTTATTCAGCCTCACTATTCCTCCCTTTGTCTTTCTTCACTCCCTAATGTACCTATAAAAGGTTTTATCCCCCTTCTTAACCAAGTTGGCTATCTTTTCCTTGGTTTGGGCCTTTGCTATTCTGACTGCCTTCCACTCTTCTTTCTGCTTTAACTGGTACAGTTCTCTGTCCTGCTCCTTCTGTGTTTCCTTATGCTTACTAAATTCTACATTTTTCTCCCTAACCTTCCTCGCCACCTCTTTTGAGAACCATAGTGTTTTTTTCTTTCATTTTGAGTTGTTTATTTGCATCACACAAAGGCTTGTTGCCTCTGTGATGGCAGTTTTGAAGTTTCCCCATTGTTGCTCCACCCCTCCTTCTTGCCTGTTTGCTAGTGTTTTTCTGAGGCACTCTCCCATTTTGACAAAGTCAGCCCTCCTGAAGTCCAGTACTCTCACTTTTGTATGGCTTAACTCTGCAGCTGAGTTTATCATGAACCACACTGTTTGGTGGTCACATGTTCCTAGATGGCTACCCACTTCTAGATCTTAGATCTCTCTCTGTCCCCATTTGAGAGTACCAGGTCTAAGATTGCTCCCTCCCAAGTGGGTTCCAGCACTAGCTGTCTGAGGCATGCCTCCTGTAGGGCATCGAGAATGGCCCTGCTCTTGGATGTGGCTGTAGTAAAGGTGCTCCAGTTAACATCTGTCATATTCAGGTCCCCCATCAGCAATATCTCCCCTTTCTCTGCCATCCTAAGGATGCCTTATATCATTTCCTTGTCCATTTCCTCCCCTGAGATGTGGGTCTGTATACAGCCCCTGTGTGGATTGTGGTGCCATTTCCAGTCTCCAGGGTGACCCACAGCGCCTCCTCTCCTCCCTGTTTACCCTTTTGTTCCATTGCTTTGATTCATTCCCTTACATAGAGAGCTACTCCTCCTCCTCCTCTTCTATCCTCCCTGTCCCTGCTGTAGATTGTGTACCCTGGTATGCTGACATCCCAGTCATGGTTCTCTGTGTACCATGTTTCTGTGACTGCCATGATATCCAAGCATCCCTCTTCCATCGAGGCCACCCTAACTTAATATTTCCCTACTTTTCACTTTATCATCAACCCTAATTGATACATTAACATAGCTTTTTTTACAAAGAATTTCTTTACTTTTTGAGATAGTGTAATCAGAGCCTTATTTGCTGTGGGAGGGCAGGGCTAACCACTCCATCCTCCACTGCTTTCACTTCCTCACAGCTTCAATGTGATTGGTTTTTGAAGCATATGTTTTGTTGCTGTCATCTGGTTCTGGCTCAGTTCCCTGCATGACAGAGATGGTACTCAGCTGACCCCACCCCTGCAGCTCACCACACATGTCTGGCCTGTGCATGCACCAGGGAACTTGTTAATGGAACATGCAACAGAGGGAGGTAGTTAACAGCACTCACTCTAATGAGGGGAGAATGACCAGTGAGGTGCTGCAGGGCTCAGTCCTGGGACCAGACCTCTTCAATGTCTTCATAAGTGATGTTGCAGAGGAACTGGAAGGGAAAATGTGGGGACCTTGGGAAACTTGAAGAGTAGTCAACAGCATGGCAGTTAGGGTTCCATGCTTAAAAGTACAAAATCATGCACCTAGGGCATAGGAACCCAGGAGCTAAGTATAGGATCGTGGGAGGTCCTGACAATCACTGTGCAGGAAAGGGACCTTGGGGCTATCATATCTGATAACCTCAAAGTGACAGGGCAGTGTGACAGTGCAGTGGGTAGGGCTAGTGGGATTCTGGGATGCATAGGGTGAGGTATCTCCAGCAGAAGTAGGGAGGGGGTGTTGTCACTGTATGATTCACTGATGAAACCCCACCTGGAGTATTGTGTCCAGTTCTAGAGGCCACACCTCAGAAAGTACATAGACAGGGTGGAGGCAGTCCAGAGGAGGGCACATAAAATGGTGCAGGTGTTGCATCAAAGGCCCTGCAAGGACAGACTGAGGAATCTCAACATGTACACCCTGGAGGAAAGAGAACATTGTTTAACCAGGAGTAGCACACTAAGCCAAAGCTTGTTTCCAGATGCGACCTGGGAGCACAAGGAAGTTAAGTGACTTGCTCAGGATCACACAGTATGCACCTAGGTGACTGTGGGATTCAAACTCAGGTCTCTAGATCTGCAGTTCAGAGCCTTAACCCACTGTGCTATAGGAGAGGAGAGAAGTGTGAGAGGGGGTATGATAGAGACCTACAAGTACCTAATGGGGGTGAATGGGATGGAGGAGAGGAGTCTCTTTCAAATGAGAAAGAGCACCAGGACCAGAGGACATGTGGTGAAGCTGGAAGGGGAATTTTAACAGGGATGTGAGGAAGTACTACTTCAGTGAAAGAGTGGTGAATGCCTGGGGGCAGACTGCCAGCATAAGTGGTGGAGGCAAAAGCAGTAGGAGGCTTCAAGCATGCATAAGATAGCCATAGGGAAATACTGTATTAGTAAATCAGATTGGAAGAGGGTGGGTTGCTGGAGACCAGTTATTATTTGCAGAGTCACACTAGGAAAGGACCATCTGGGCAGACTGAGTGGGCCAAGCAGCCATTTTCTGCCAACAAGTTCTATTTTTCTATGTTTCTATGTTTCTGTTGTGAGCCTGTAACACAGCATGCATTTTTTATGTTTTAAAAACTGCTGCCTTTCTTTTGTTTTGTTAGTGGTTCAGGCATTTGTCATCTAGTTCTGGGCTCATTGCCATGTTTAAATGAGGGGGTGAGCTGAATCCCCTCTTCTGCAGTTGACTGCACATGTCTTGCCTATGTGTGCATATTTTTTTTTTTTGTGAGGCTGTACTCTACTTGTACACAGATTTGTTTTGTAAACTGTTGCAGTTTTCTCAGTGGGTCAGGCTTGACTCACTGAAGTTTATGTGATTTTGTGTAGTGTAATCTGGTTCTGGGCTTGGTTCCATGTGCAAAACTGTGAACAAAAAGGTGCATTTGTTTATTTATTTAAAATTTAATAACCGGGAAAGGCACACTGTGCTGAGGCTTGTCTCCAGGTGCGACCCGGGGGAGAGGGTAATAGGAGTTACAGTAGACAAATGGTATGAACATCATGAAAATATTTGGGTGAACAGGTCTGATGTACAAAATCACAGCAAGCATTATACAGTTACAATATTTAGAATAGATTTACAAGTGTAAGTGTGACAGGCAGTTTTATAAAATATAGACAAATTGCAGTACAATTGGTACAGTAATATTCATAGACAAACTATTTACATAAGCAAATTAAAGAGAGATAGGGTAGGCTCCCTATAGCACTTAGGAAGGGAGTGAGGAGCGATTTGGGTAGGTTAGTTGTGGGGACCAGGAAGGAAAAAATTATGGAGGAGTAAGACAGAAATGGGGGGCAAGGTGAGTCAGGTGTGAGGAAAGGTGACAGAAAGTGAGGGGCCGGAGAGGGAGGCTCAGATGGTGAGGGGAGTCAGGGTGGGGTGGAAGTGGGGCAGCTGCATTAGGAGGTTGGATGATGTTTTAATTGCATTTTGAGCATGGCTAGGGAGGGAGGGAGGGAGTGTGGCAGATCGAGTGGGGGAGATGATTCCAAAGGCCAGGAAATCTGAACGTAAAAGCTACCGTTCTTGATTGTGAATGGGGTTGAGGAAGAGAGAAGGTGCGGGAGTCATGGGTTCTGAGGTGGTAGCCTGATGTTGGTGGAGGGGGATAGAAGGTTAGAGAGATGTGGGTAGGGCTTTGAACCAGAACTTGCTAACAAAGGCAGCACAGTGAGCCAGACATTGGTTCTCAAGAGAGGAGAGGGATAGGGCACTGTAAAGGGAGCAATGGTGGATAGGAAAGGGGAGGTTGGAGGCAAAATGACAGGAGGCATTGTATAGGGGGTCTAGTTTAACTAGAGATGATTTGGGGGCCGAGCTGTAGACTACGTCAGCATAGTCTGTCGAGGGGAGGATTAGCTTAGTAATGAGCTCTTTGTGGATAGGGAGGGAGAGGCAGTCTTTAATCCTGTGCAAAGCTCCCAGTTTGGGCCGGAGAAGGTTATCAACTGACTCCTATCATAGCAGTAATATTGAGTGACATAAGAAATACTGTAGTGTTTATTTTGCCTTGGTGAGGGTGTTGTACTACATTATTTGTTGCACAAACATCAAATTTTACATTGTCACTCAGACTATACCTGGTACCTGTACTACTGTCATCAGTTAGCTTTGCAGCTAACTGACAGCAACCAACTGTAGTATTCCTATACAACTGAGGGAAAGCTATATCAAATCATGTTCTGGATATCAGGAGCCACCATGAAAAAATGCATGATCTAGCTCCAGTAAATCTCTTGGCCTGCCAGCCCCAGGAGGTGCAGGAGAGTATGAGAGATGCTTTAGGAGTAGTAAGTGCACCATGCTTTTATGTCTCCCAACAATCCAGGTTCAGTCTGTGGTATCAGCAGTTTGAGTGGAGGAAGCAGCAGAACCACTACTACTACTACTACCGCTGGGATCGTCACCACTACTCCTGCAAGCATAACGCTTATGCAGCATTTTTAATGCCAATTTTTTATGACACTAGGAGGGCCTTAGAGATGAGACCCCTAGTCTGAAAGCATTAACATTAGATATCACTGACACAGAAATTATATGTCTATATTAGCACATAATGACACATTAGCTTAACAATTGAGCAGTTACAAGATACACTGTTACCTATCAATGTCTTTCCATCTAGGGTAAAACAGGCAGAATGGCCTGCTGCTGACTGTCTCCTTGGCTGACCCTTGATAGATGCCCTTTGTCCTGTGGCTCTTCACACTCCAGAATGCAGCATGGAGGACTGCTAGGATGGGGACCATTAGAAGGAGGAGGCAACTGATCTTGGTGGCTCCCTACTGGCAGGAGTCATGCCCGTGGCTGGAGTGAAGCTGTGGCTGAAGGTCTGGTGGGGGCTGCTGCAACAATGATCATTGGAGGGGTCCACAACCAAGACAAGGCCTCTCATGACACCCTTCTGCAGGCAATGGAGTCCAGTGGTGAAGAGATGTGCCAACTGCACTTACTGTTGTTTAAATTTGTCATCCTCAGCTTGCCGCTTCAGGACTGGTTGCAGCCTTTTTGATTGGAGGCTTCCAATTGGCTGGAGTTGTGTCCCAGGCCAGAGTGAAGCTGGGCCCAAAGGTCTGGTGGTGCCCACTGTGACAACAATCACTGAAGGGTTTCATTTCTACAACCAATACAAAGCCCTTGTGACCCCCCTACTGCAGGCGTTGCAGTCCGGTAGTGAAGTGTCTCAGATGGCAGTTCTGGTTGTGAGCTTAGGTGAGAAACAGCAATCCATTGCCAACACAAGACTGCACTGAGGTGTCTCAGTCAGTGGATAATTAAGAGACATAGGGTAGCCTGCTACTCCAACCCAGCTAAGAGAAAATGGAGGCATCCTTTCCCCCAGGATGCAGCCCAAAATCCCCTGGCAAAGACCCCTTGGTGCAGTATGGTGGGATGAGATGCTGTGTCTGCAGCAGTATACCCTGTACAGTATTAAGATTACTTAACAAAGGAGGTGATCCAGGCTGTGAAGTTTAGAGTTAATCCAACTGAGGTTTATCCTTCCACATAGCCCAAAAGGAAGAAGGTATAAGAAAATACCCAGAACTTTGGATCTGGGAAAATCTGGGAAGGGCAGGGGATAGTCCCAATTAACATGAAAACATTCTAAGGGGGTGCTAAATTACTGCCTCAGGAAGAGAGCAGCAGTTCCTTTGCCATAGAGAGCTGCAGATCTTCAAAGATTCCAGCACCAAACAGTTTTCTGTATTCGGAGAAAAGGCTGTTGGTGCTTGGGCTGCTGATCTTACTGTAATTCAATATGCTGAAAGACAGCAGTCCCTAATTTGCTTTGGGATTGCTCAAGAGTTGATTTGATGTGAAAATGCTGATACCTGGTGATGAATTACAATAATTCTGTCCAGAAGACTTTTGCAGATGGGATCTGCAAAAATGGTGTAGGTGCTCCAGCAGAAAAAAACATAAAAATCTACAGGCACTCAAAATGGTCACCCACACAGAGCAGACTTAACTTGCTTATTATCACTTTTCTCCTAGATCCACCCTCATTTTCTTTTCCCACATAAATGTCCCTCATTTTCCCTTACCTCTCCAATGACTTTGCTATTTTCTCTTCACAGAAAATTCCTGAAAAAGACCCAGGGTCATGGCTTCACTTTTCAGAGTGCTTTTTCTATGATTTATACTGCTTGTTTCAAGGAAAGGGTTACATTGGCAGGCTTAGTGATCTCTATAGATTTTTTTTTTCAGAATAAACTCATGTGCCTTCTAAAAAAGGAAAGCGCTCATGAACGAGCCTACAGGCGCTTCAGCACCAAGAACTATTGTGAATGTGCCAGGCTGCAGGTGGGGGAGAATTAGTCGGCCTGACTGAAAAGTAATGCTGCATTGAAAACAGTATTTTTTTGACATCGTACAGTGATCGGGTGCCCAGGTGTGCTTTCTATGTGAATATGAGAAGCAAAAAGCACCAGGATTGCGAGGTGGAAAAAATACCACCAAAACCTGACAGTGTCCTTTTAAGTGGAAAACACTGCCTACTAAATCTAACCAGAAGTTCACAGATTATCAAGAATCACAAATGTCAAGGCAAACTCCATGGCACTGAGCAGTGTTAGATTGCTCTGGCATGCTGGAGACCCAGACTTGCTCCCCAAGCTCAGGACGATGACAGTGGATGCTGGCAGGTAGGGTGACTAAATGAGTAAGGGAGGAAGGCAGGTTGCCAAAAATGGCAAAAATCAGTCATTCCAATGCATGGCATTTGACATTCATCACCCGCATTATCAGGCCAGATGTCTGCTGCCAACTCCACCATCATCACTGCCCCCTCGAACATTTGTGATCTTGACTCTAGCCAGGTTCCACCCTGTGAGGACCTTTTACATGTGGTGAGGAATTGTTCCCATTTTTCTAGCCTGCCCTCATCCCTTACTAGCATTCACATTCCACTGTATCCTGGGGTTGTGAAGCAGCACATAGTTACCCACACTGTAGTGTATGCTACCATGATTCTGTTGTGCAAACCAGCCAATAGGACAGCTGTAATTCCTATAAAGACCCACAGACCCTAGTGACCCTGAAGCATGGCAACCCTGAAGCATGAGTGCCATGAAGCAGAAGTGTGGCATCCAACTAAGGGTCTTCTGAGGCATTGGTAGAGCATCTATGGGGAGGACCACATGCCACGCTAGTCAGTGGAGGGAAGGTACTTGTAAAGGGGAGGGCAGGAAATACACTGTAGGATGTTGGAAGAGAATTGCAGCTGACCCCTATCTAGGGTCAGTTTACATTCATACTGAGCATCAAGGTAGCAGTAGGGGGTAGGAGAGCCCAGGGGGCTTGGGGATTGTTGTAGACAACCTCAACTAAGTTACATAGAGAGATACATAGCTGGTGGGTTTGGAGAGAATGGGGTTGAGAGGATGTGGGGGAATAGGAGAATGTACAGGCATCAGGATAGTGGGAGGATTGTTGTGTGCTGTAATGGCTGTGAGGCAGCAATCTTCCTGGGGATGATGTGGGATGCAGGGGGTTGTCCAGTATGCAGGAGCTGAATGCAATTATGGTCAGAAGTCAGACAGCTCAGATGGGAGCTGGGGAGGACAAAGTAGAGAGTACGAGAAGCAGGGTAGTGCAGATAAAGGTGGATAGGGGATTCCCAGAGAAGTGAGGTCAGTAGGCAGAGGAAGGGGGCAGGGAGGATCATCCAGAATCAGGGGGTACTTCTACTTCAGCAGGCCAGACAGCCCAGGGAGGAGGCATGGCAAGTGGTAGGGGGAAGGAATGGGACTGCGATGGTTGCAACAGCAATAGAAACTTGTGAAGGGGTGCCTTTAAAGAACAGATTTCACCCACTGTCTGGAAGTGAGGTGGGGGGACAGGAGGTGGGGTAGGAGGTCAGGTTAAGACAATGAGACTGGGGGTAGAAAGACAGGAAAGGAAAGATACAACTCTGCAGAATAGCCAAGGTGGACAGGGAAGAGGGAGCAAGGAGAATGGAGCAGACAGAGAGGTTAGGGTGGAAGGAAGAGGAAATGGAAGTCGAGCATGGATAACTGGAAAGTGGAGGACATGGAGGAGAATGCAGAAGCAGTTGGAGGGGTAAGTAGAGGCTGCAGTGGTGTCAGTCAAGCATGGCCTGAGGAAAACGAGGGTGGGATGTTAACCAGGGTGGGGGGAGCAATTAGGTGGGGTAAAAGCTTGTATGGCAGTCAATGAAGGAAAGGAGTGAGACATAGATGGAGGGCAAAGAAGGGTGGTAATTGTAGGCAGACTCCATAATTAAGGGTATTCACTAGGGAAGCAAAGGGGACCCAAATTCAAGAAGGAAGGTGGTTTGCATGCCAGGGATGACAGTGGGGAAAGCGTGCTCAAGAATTGGGGGAGTTGGTAAGGGGGGGTTGGAAGGAAACCAAATGTAGTTATACACCTAGGTGCCAACAACCTAGCCAGGGAGGAGGTTAGGGTAGTAAAAGATAGATTTGCTATGATAGGGAGGACCTGGAGGGAGGTATCAAGATTTCTGGCATTCTAAGATGTGTTAACAATGCTAAGGGCCAGCACAGTCAGGAAGAAAAGGATAGAGGAATTCAATGACCAGCTGAGGGGATGGCGCAAGGAGAAAGGGTATGTCTGTACTGGTGACTGGGGGGAGACCTGGTCAAACAAAACACTGTTTACACCTGACAAACTACACCTTTGGGGGGGCTTGAGGGTCCTCAAAGACAGACTGGGGGGTACACAACCCATAAACTTAATTTCAACTACTGAGGGGAGTGGCAAGCTGGCCAGCAGGCCCAACAACTCTGGGAAGAGGAGGTGAACAGACCGCCCCACATCAGTAGAAGAGGTCTGAAGGGTGGAGGTGGAGGGGGAGCTAAGGGGTTAGCAATGGGAGGTGGGGGTGCAAGCAGGGGGAGAAAATAGAAAAAAAGAAGGGAGGGAAGAGAAGGAAGCTCAAATTCTAGGTGGAAGGTGCTGTTTCTAAATGCACAAAGTCTTGGAAACAAGATGGATGACCTGCAGGCATTAGTAGCAGAGGGGTGTGTGGACATCATGGCAGTCACCGAGACTTGGGTCACATCAAACCATGACTTGGACCTCTTGATCCCTTATACAGGAGGGACAAGGTGGTAGGGAAAGGAGGGGTGACAGTTTACATCAATAAGAGTATAGCATGTATGAGGGAGGAGTCACAAGAGGGGAGGCCAGAAGCAATGTGGGTTCAGTTATTGTCTAATGGGGAAAGAAGGTGAGGTTGGGGGTGGTTAACAGATCACCCAACCAGGAAAAAGAACCAGGCAGGGAACTCAACTCCCAAATATTGAATGCTGAAGAGAAGGGAGAGGATGTAATAGTGAGAGACTTCAATCTGCCCAAGGTAAACTGGAGTGTAGCAGCCATGACCTGTGCCAGGAGTCAGGTGATCCTGGATGCACTGTGGAGTGGGTTCCTGACTCAGATCATCACATAACCCACCGCGGACGCAATCCTTGATCTGGTACTCACGAGTGGGGAGCATGTTCAGGACATAACGGTTGAGGAACCCATGGGTGAAAGTGACCATCACACAGTATGGTTCCAATTGGATATGGGCAGGGAAAAGGTTATAGATGTGGAACTGCTAACATGGAAAACTAAATGGCAAACAATGAAAATCCACTTGGTACTGCTCTAGAAGCATTCAGAGCCTGTGATGTATCATTTTCCCCAAACATATTCATAGATTCATAGATGGTACAAGTTCAAGGGCAAGTCCATTATGAACTCACCACCATTATATCCTAATGGTGGAATAGAAATGTTGTATTCCCCATGTATAGATCAAGTCAATATTTAAATTGTTTTATATTTTTACTATTCACAACAGAAGCAGGTAAGGAATTCCATAATGGGGATGTTCTTTGGGTGATGAAGTTGTTTCTTCTAACAGTCTTATTTGTTTCTACCTGTAGTTTTAGTTTGTGTGATCTGGTACTATCTAGGGGAGACCTGTCTAACAGGGCAGTTTGCCTCAAAGATGGATTTTGAAATGCTTTATATATCAGACATAATTCATGCCAATAAGTTTTGTATTCCAGGGAGTATAGTTCCAATATTTTTGGTCTGTCCTCATACCCAGTTGAATGTAAGTTGTTTACTCTTTTAGGGAGTTTTCTTTGGACTGATTTAACAGTTACTTTATCCCCAAGGGTGGTAGGAGAACAAAAGAGAGCGCAGTAGTCTATATGGTACCTGACCAAACTAGTATATAATGGGAGGATGACCTCAGGTTCCCGACTTTTAATGTGCTTAAAAATGCATTTTGTAATGTCATAACATTTTTTAGTGGTTTTATTAAAAAAAGGTAGTGAATTTAAGGTTGTTAGAAATAATTCCAAGATGATCTTTTTCATTCGTGACTACCTGAAGCATAACATTATTAATGGTATAGTTTGCTTGTATATTACACATATACACTTTATTCAAGATAATCTGTGTAATTCCAGTCACTAGCACACAATGCAAGTGCTCTTTCTGTGCTCTTCACAGACTCAAGACTTATGTTTGAAGTACAGTGGCAAATGACGGAATGTCAAGCCTTGCCCTAATGCACATTCATTATGGAGCTAAAGTGAACACTGATGAAGTGATTGAAAGGTTTGCAACAGAACATCCAAGGCAAATGTTGCTTGTAGATGTGATGGCAGCAACAAGATGAGACCTTGAGTAAGAAAGCAGGGCGTCCAGTGATTTCTTTCTACCCAGCATTGTAAAGGTGAAGACTCCTGTATATTTATGATTTAGAAATGTCTAATGTATTTATTATATATTACATCAAGTACTGTACATATGTCAACAAGAGATCAGCCATTTCTTCTGTTGCAACACATATCTAGAGTTTGAGGCTTTGATACAAGGTAGTAAAATGTCAAGCAAGCCTCCATTTACATGCAAATGAGTCACTTGTAATACAGCCCCTCCCATTCCTTGATGACACTGCAGCAACAGTGCAGAACAAAACATAAGGGTATCAATGCTGTCTAGCCTGATTTTAGTTTATGTATGCAATGGCTTAAGGCAGTTCTGTCATGCAACTCACACAGGGAGTAGTACTTGTAGCCTTAATACTGCGTGTAGAGCAAATAATACATCTAATAGTATTTCATTCACAGGAAACAAAATGTGTTTCTTTGTACTGCTCATTTCTCTCTGTGAGATAGTTGTAACATGTTGTGGAGAGCAGTAAACTTAATCAATCAATCAACCAACCAATCAGTCAATCAATCAATCAAGCAGTCAATCAGTCAATATGTATTGAACCAGGTGAACACCCTTGAGAAGATTCATTACAAGGTGGGCCTGGGCAGTTTACCAAAGGATCACACACGACTGAATAATACACTTCCCCTTTCAGCAGCCTGAAAATGGACAGCTAAATAATTTACTTTATAAAGTGTATTGTTTTACATTTCAAATGCCACTTAAATCTAAGTTTTGACTGGAAATACCAAGACACAGAATGCATATGACATGGGAGGAGTGAGCTAAGCAAATACAGAGTACTGCAAACATGGAGACTGATTTGTTTATTTACCTACAATAGCTGAGGTGTAGCATCTGATTTGTGAGGGACATCCTACTTCAAATGCTGGCATTACAAGGGGGGGGGCTGCCACAGCTTATCCTTGGTACCTTGAAAGTGAAGTGCTGGAGCTCTCACATCACTGCTAATGATTTATAATGGGACTTGGGGCACTTTTAAAGTCATGGACCTGAGGGGCCATCACAGTTCCCAATGAGGTTAGGGGAACTTCTTAAGGATTAGAGAGTAAGGGAGTCTAATAGGATTTGAACCAGAGTCCCCCAGTTCTTGTGCCTGTGCTTTAACCACTAGATTACCCTTCTTCCATATGCTGCAACTGATGCTTTCCTGGTAACCTATTTCTTGTTATAGCTGAATTCTTTATTGCCTTACAGCAGCCATCCACTCACTGACTGCCTAGTTACAAATGGAAAGGGGCATGTTTGCAAGATTGTTTCTCACTGCTGGTGTCAATCAAAACAGAGAATGCTAACACACACAGAACATAATACAACAGCTGTATAATACCACTTAAAACTCTTGTCGTACCCAGAGTCATTTATTGGGTAAACTGTTTTTGCTAACAGAAACAGTAACACAACACATACAGGCACTTCCTTAGATGCATACTGTACTGTATATATCTCAAACCAGTGCTGCATCACACTCACATGGTCCTAGTCCCTATTAGCCCTGCACTTCAGGATGTGCACAACACTTAAAGGGTCCCTCCATTACTCAAGTGGGGAACCGAACATTGTGAGTTTGGTTTACTGGTGAAACTGCATTTAGTGTTCACCATTACCTGCTGCTTTGATGACATCATCCTCCAGCAACACTGATTGTAAAATGGAAGACACACACATTGATGACTTCTGGAGACTGTATATTTTTATTTATAATCTACATTTGGACAGCAATATGACTGCTGGCAACTGGAGGAGGCACACAACAGTTACACATAAGGAGTTGGGAAAATATTGGTGTGAAACTATGGGAGGCTTCCCCTTTAAAAGACTTCTCTATCTATTTAGTTTCATACCAGTTGCTATTTTGAAGCTGGGACTCTTTTTTTTTGTGTCAGTTCACAGAATTTGAAAAAACTCATCCAGATTACAGATCTGATATAGAAGGAAGAGAGCAAGAGAAAAAACTATATGTGTTTGTGGGGTAAAGTTGTAATGTTTTCATTTTACATTTTATTATTACACTCTGATGACACTCAGTTGTCAAATAATTCAATCTACCAGCTGCATCTGTAATAGTTTGATCATTTTAATCACATCTTTAGTAAAAGTTATGTATCCTTTGCAAACAAATAATGATCAGGCAGTTTATATATTTCTAAATATTTTTAATGGAATACTGTTTCACATGTAAGCGTGACACAAACAGTATTCCATTACAAATATTTAAAAATACAGAAACTGCTTAACCATTATTTGTTTTCAAAAAAGGGGATCATGCATGTAATATACGTAGAGGAAAAATGGAGGGAGACGAATGTAAAGAGAAGCCATTGAAAGTTGTCATTTAAAGTGGAAATACATGCAATGGAAGAGGTGGAACATAAAAGGCAAGGCAATAGCTGAAGACAGAAATGAAGATGGGGAAGTGAAAATTAAAAAAACTTAGAAGGAACACCTGCAAAAACAGTGAAAGTGGAGTAGGGTTGGTAACAGAATTGGAAGAGATCTATGGAAGAGAAAGAACGAAAATTTAAAAAGGGACAAAAGAATCCTGAGCTCAACTAAAAGACTTGGGACTGGGGAGGGATGAGACTGACAACCTGAATTTTGATGCATTTCGTAACTTAACAGTTATTGCCTAAAAATGCAATAAACTGCACCATTTAACTCCTAAATGTTCAACATTTTATAGGGGAGCATGTCGCTGAACTCCCCCCCCAGAAATATTTGGAACCCCCCACACCAAATCCTGGCTATGCCTCTGAGGGTCCACTAACCTGCCACAGAGAGTGATTGCACAAGGAACTGAGCTAATATTCACATAATGGCATTCAAACTGCACCTTAAAATCTTTCAAGTCATCTATTTTTAATAGTATGCTGTAG
The DNA here is from genome assembly GCA_016271365.2 of Neoceratodus forsteri. Taxonomy (NCBI): domain Eukaryota; kingdom Metazoa; phylum Chordata; order Ceratodontiformes; family Ceratodontidae; genus Neoceratodus; species Neoceratodus forsteri. The sequence goes on along the minus strand of CM057451.1, from coordinate 805,531,551 downwards.
CTGAAAATGGATCACAGGTCCCCACTAAGACTAACATCCTGGTTTTTAGAAGGGCGGACTTCGGGAAGAGGGGTGAGTTGCTAAGGAGTAACCTGGCATGCATCAGGGCAGATATGGGGATGGACCAAAGGTGCTCCATCATTAAGGGGGAATAATGGTTACATATAACAGTGCATTAGGCTCAAGGGGAAGAACTCAAGGGCAAAGCACCCAACTGGTTTAATAATGAGGTCACCCATGTGGTAAGTAACAAGAGATTAACCTACAGAAAAATCAGGAGGACCAAGTGAGAGAAGGACAGGGAGGATTATCTAAAGATGGGTAGTGAGGCAGGTAAGGTAGTCCAGTGGGCTAAGGCTCAGAAGGAACTACAGATAGCAGAGCAAATTAAGAAGGTGAGATGGCCATTTTTCACTATATAATTGAGAAAATGAACAAGAAGGATGGGATTATTAGGCTTAGGAAAGGGGATGAGTGGGTACAGGAGAGTGTGGGAAAGCAGAAGTGCTGAACAAATACTTCAGTTTTCACCCGGGAGAAAGATGGACCGGTGACAACAGGGAAAGAAGAGGAGAGGAGGAAGGGAGCATGGACATGGTGAAAGAAGTTGATAGGGTGTGGATAGAATTGCTAACACTGAAGGTGGAAAAATCACTAGGCCCAGACAGCATACACCTATGAATGCTGAGAGAACTGTCAGAGGAGCTTGCAGAGCTTGTTTAGTAGTTCACTGGCATCAGATGTGGTACTGCAGGACTGGAGAACAGCACATGTAGTGCCCCTCCATAAGAGCAGTCCCAGGGATGACCCAGGGAATTACAGACCAGGTAGTCTGACCTCAATCTTGTGCAAGCTCATAGAGACCATACTTAGGGAAAGGTTGGTAGTGTACCTTGAAAAGCATGGCCTACAGGATGTGAGGCAGCATGGGTTTATGGGAGGGTAGTTGTGACAAACGAATCTGAGTAACTTCTTGGACTGGACCACTAAAACAGTAGAGAGGAGTCAAGTAGTGGACATCCTTTACTTGGACTTTAGCAAGGCCTTTGACTCTATGCCCCACAAGAGGTTAATCAAGAAGTTGGTGGATCTTGGAGTCGGGTAGAAGTCAACCAGATGGGTGGGGTACACTGTTTGTGGTCACTGGCTCCTGCCGTTTATGTTAAAACTTAAAATAAAAGTTTAAAATCTTTTGGAAAAAACAGCCTGACTGTGTTTCTTTCCTGGCAGGGAGTACATTCTTCTTTGGGACAATGGGTGGAAAACTGGCTGGGAAGCAGGACCCAGCAGGTGGTGGTGGTGGGAGGGGTGACTTCTGTAGCATGAGGGGGTTCACCAGTGGGATCCCACAGGGCTTGATGCCAGGACAGGTGTTGCTCAATGTCTTCATCAATAATATTGTGGATGGCATTCAGGGCAAAATGTGCCTCTTCGCAGACAACACCAAGCTCTTTGGAAGGGTGGACACAGCAGAAGGGATACAAAACCTAAAGGAGGATCTAGAAAAACTAAAGAGGTGGTCTGTGATTTGTCAGCTTGGCTTCAATGCAAAGAATTACATAGTTATGCACACTGCAGCCAAGAACTCCAGGACTGAGTACAACCCGGGGGAGGTGGGAGGTAGTCCAGGTATCTGCAACAGAGGAGGAGAAGATCTGGGAGTGATGACCACTAGAGACCTGAAACATTCTACAAAGTGTAGGAAAGCAGCAGTAAGGGCAAATAAAATGTTGGGCTTCATTGCCAGGACAATCAGCAGTAGGTGAGAGGAAGTTATACTGCCCTTGTACAGGTCATTAGTGAGGCTGCATCTGGAGTACGGTGTACAGTACTGGTGTGCACACCTTAAAAAGGACATTAGCCTGCTGGAGGTGATCCAAGGGAGGACAACAAAGATGATCATGGGCCAGCAAGGTAAAACATATTAGGAGAGCTTGGGGCCCTGAACATGTACTCCCTGGAGAAGAGGAGAGAGGGGACATGATTGAGACCTTTAAGAACTTGAAAGGGATGTATAAGGTGAATAAGGAGGTTTTTCTAAGCAAAGTGGCAACCGAAACACGAGGGGACACAGTCTTAATTTGGAGGGGGTGGTAGGAGGAGTCTAGGAAGCACTTCTTCACAGAAAGGGTGGTGGCCGTTGGAATGCACTGTCAGAAGAGGTGGTCTTATTGAAGACTGTGGGTGGCTTCAAGAGAGGCTGGGATAGAGTTCAGGGGAAAATAAGGATCAAGTGAGGTACTAGAGGTTCGGGAATGGGGGCAGGGACAGTAGCTTAAGCTGCGTAACCCTGCAATATGAGCAGACTACATAGGCCTAATAGCTTAATTCTGCAGGCTTCTTCATATAAGTGCATGTTTGCATGCTACGAGGAGGCACTCTGGAGTGGAGCACAGCTCAAACCTCTGCAAGGAGGGGTGCATCCATGTAGACACCCAATCACCCTGCTTGTTGGCCTCTGCTGCTGCAGGCTCAGGCACAAGACACAGTCACAAACATGCTAGAGCTGTCACCCACTTCTCATGCTTGGTGCCGCAGAGCCAGCCTTGACAGTGTAGTATGGAGAAGTCTGCACTGCTGTTGCCTACAGCATACCTGGCCAACAGACAGTTTCTGCTTCCAGTGCTGTTAATCCTCAAGTCTTTTATGACCAATACCATTCAGTCATATAAATTTCAAAGAAAAGAATAACCCCTTCCCAGCTTCCCCTTTCCTGATATTTTTAGGTTGTTGTTTAAAGTAATAGTAGTTATTCATGTCAGATGCTTCCTGTATGCTGAGTTCAGAAGACCTCAGGAATTTAGATGCTTGCAGTTATGTGGTGACATAGGCATCTTCTGGGTCTCTGCTGCTATTGGCCTGTACTTTGCTACAGGAAACTGGAAAGAGCAAAACAGATGAAATATCAAGATATTTTTAATTATTTAAATTGTATTTACCAGAATAAGACAGTGTAGTGCTACACACATTTTTCAAACAGGAAATACAGTTGATGGACATTTTCCAGTTAGTATTGGTGACCACTTGAACAGCTGCTAGTAGTTTTTATTCCAGTCAAGCCCAGACATAACAAAACATCATACTTTCTCTTACCAAAGGGCCTGACTTGAATTCATAATATACACTGTACATTATGTTTCTAGTAATAGCATCATGTTATGTCATGAAAAGATTTATAGCAGCCAGTTGGGAGGTGGGAATAAAATAGGTGCATTTTGGACAGACAAAACTGACAGCAAAACATTTTACAAAGAAATAATTTTTATTGAGACCTGGAAATTTTGTAAAGGGTGCTTTTGATGAAGTCACTATTCAAGTTATGAATCATGAAAAGCCAATCCCTAGATTTTCCATGGACTTCCGTGGAACATATCATGGAAACTGAGATTGGAAATTATGGAGTAATTATACATATTTCTATGGACTTCCATGAAAATCAGAATGAAATTTACAAGGGTTTCCATGGTGTCCTTAGAAACATACAAACATAGATGATGGTGGCAGAAAAAGACAAACAGTATATCTAGTCTGCCCATATCACCCAATCATACCCATGGACCTACTGGGCCTGAGTCTCAAAAGCCCAGAAGAAACGCAAGGTGCATGTGTCAATGGGAATAACGCAAGAGGCCCCATGCACCATGCATTGCACCAAGTGGGATTCTCAAATGAACCATAGGTCAAGGCTGCATCAAACCCCCTTTATGCTGCTGGTGTACCAAAAAACATCCAAGGTATGCACAAGGTATGGTGCGTCACAGGAATGACGCAAGGGTGCAGGAATGTGATTCTCAAAGGGACCGTGACAAGAAAATAACAAACACCTGTTAGACAATCCCCACATGATCTAAGAGGACTTAGAAAATAAAAGGCAGGCACAGAGCAGGCAGGCAGAGGCCAGACACCTCTCAGGCAAGACTGCAGTAGCAGTAGAGAAAGCAGAGGATACTAACAATGTTCAAACCCAGAAGCCCTACTGGACATTCATCTGGCCATGCTTCACTGCAGGAAATGTGCCTGCCAGGATGCCCAACAGGGTGGCACTGCAGAGGGGCAGCAGGAAGACAGGCAGCAGAAATGCAGACACAGGAGGCATGTCAGGCATACGAACATACAAACATAAGAAATTTGCCAGCAGATAAAGGCCTAGAGGTCTATCAAGTCTGCTTGAATCTGCAGCTAGCACCCCTTATTCTGCAGCTGCCCCTCCCTTCCACCCTTCCCCTTCATTAACCCTCCCCCTTGTCCTGTCCCATCCCCTTTTGAAGCAGTCCACTGTTCTACTGGATACCACTTCTGCAGGTAAACGCATTCCACCCAGCCACCACCCTCTCTGTAAAAAAGTGTCTCCTCATCTCCCTCCTGAACCTTCCTCCCTCCAGTCTCATATCATGGCCCCTGGTGTCCCTCCCCTCCCTTACTTTGAACAGCCCCTCTGTACCTGTCTTGTTTATTCCTTTCATGTACTTAAAGGTTTCAATCATGTCCCCCTGTCCCTCCTCTCCTACAGCGAGTACATGTTCAACTCCCTCAGCCTCCTCTCGTATGATAAGTCCCTCAGCCCCTTGATCATCTTTGTCGCCTTGCGCTGCACCCCCTCCAGTAACTTAATGTCCCTCTTCAGATATGGGTGCCAGTACTGCACGCAGTAATCCAGGTGCAGTCTAACTAATGACCTATACAGTGGCAGAATCACCTCCTCCCTCCTCAAAGATATACCCCTTGCAATACAACCCAGCATTTTGTTGGCCTTTGCAGCTGCCTTCCTACATTGTGCTGAGTTGTTCATTGACCCTGTAATGAGCACCCCCAGATCCTTCTCCTCTTCCGTCTGGGCTAGCTGCACTCCCCCAGCTGGTAACTCCTCCTTGGGTTCTTCATCCCAAAATGCAGCACCTTGCACTTTTTGGCATTAAACTCCAGTTGCCAGGTGTCTGACCAGGTTTCAAGCTTTGCCAGATCATCCTGCAGCCCCTGCCATCCCCCTAGGTCATCCACCACCGCTCCTACCTTAGTATCATCAGCAAACAGATTGATCTTGCTCTTGATGTCCAATGATATGTCTGCAATGAATATCCCAAAAAACACTGGTCCCAACACCGATCTCTGTGGAACACTGCTCATCACTACCCTTGGGTGTGAGAGCTCCCCACCCACTACCACCCTCTGTTGCCTTCCCTGAAGTCAGATCCCTACCCATCTCACCAGCTTTGCACCCACCTCTGTGCCTTCTAACTTACTTCCCAGCCTTCCATGTGGCATGGAGTCGAATGCCTTACTGAAGTCCAGATACAGGACATCCACTGCACGGCCCCCTGTCCAGCTGCCTAGTTACCCAGTCATAGAACTCCACCAGGTTGGTTTGGCAGGATCTGCCACATATGAAGCCATGCTGTCTGCTGTCCTGTAGTCCTTTGGCCTCTAGGAGGGCCACCAGCCTTTCCTTCAGGATAGTCTCCATTAGCTTACCCACGATGGATGTGAGGCTCACTGGTCTGTAGTTTCCCGGTTCATCCTTGGGGCCACTCTTGTGGAGGTGCACCACATGAACCATCCTCCAGTCCTGAGGTACCGCACACATACCTCATACATGGAAAACACAGTGGAGCAGTGCATCACCCAGTACCGTCTAGGCAAGGCTGCCATTGTCCAGTTATGACAGGAGCTTTATGCCAAAATGCAGAACTGGACACACAGAGGCCACACCATACCAGCTGAGGAGAAGGTCTGTGCAGCCCTCCATGTACTTGCCAGTGGGGGATTCCAGACCCCAAGCAGAAACACCGTGGGCATATCACAGCCTTCTGTGTCACGGTGCCTGTGGTTATTTGTTGATGCCCTCATATGCAGGGCACACAACTACATCAGCTTCCCCATGAATGCCCAGGAGCAGCTTGCTATAAAACTGGGCTTCTACAGCATGGCAGGATTTCCACGTGTGCTGGGTGCAACTGATTGCACACATCTAGCCATATGGGCACCGGTGGAAGAACCAGAAACATATGTAAAGAGCGAAGATTATCATTCCATGAACATTCAGGTTGTGTGTGACAGCTGCTGCTGAATCCTGGATGTTGTGGCACAGTATCCTGGGTCCTGCCACAATGCACATGTATACAGAAACAGCGGACTGTGTCAGGCATTTGAGAATGGAACACCGACGGATGGCTGGCTGATAGGTAAGGCACCCAAAATACATAGATGACCCTGACAGACTGCAATGCTGAGTGCACACCTGATACCGGCATGGTGCATGACATGTCGGCAACCACAGACACGCCATGGTAATGCAGGGAAGGTCATGACAGGGAGCATGGACCTGGACTACTGACATATTTTGATGCCACTGTGCATGTTGCAAACACAAACCGATATGCCAGTGAATAGCATTGTGCCTGCAAGCAGGCAGTGGTGGTGGCATGTTAGCCCTTGCCTTGCCAAGAAACCAGCCATCATAAACTGGCAGGCGGAGCTGTGTCATGCATGGGTCATGAAGCCAGTGGGTCAATGCGCAATGGCATATGCAGCATGTGAACACGACAATAACCGTGATGTATGCATTCCTCCACAGGTGACAGTGGATACTCCCAACAGCCCTGGCTCATGACACCTGTTAGACACCCTGTGATGGTGCCACAGCAATGCTGCAATGGTGCCCATGCATCAACATGCTGTGTAACAGAGAGAACGTTTGGCCTACTGAAGATGCAGTTCTGCTGTCTGGACAGGTCCAGTGGTGTATTGCAGTATGCACCAGAAATGGCATGCAAGATATTCATTGCATGCTGTGTGCTGCACAACATTGCACTCATACACTGCATACCAATGCCTGACCTGGAGCTGCTACCAGAGGAAGATGGTGTTGTTGAAGAGGAAGAGGACCAGAGGCCCACCATTCAAATGCCTGGATGTGCACGGCTACAACAGGCTGTGGTTGGCCAACCTGATTTTCTCCCACTTAGGCTAACCACATAACCTACAGGTACTGTGACACCCCTGTAGTGTACTGCACCACATAGGTGGACAGAACCCCGCAAGTGTCTGTATGCATGCTACCCACTACAGAGTCTACATAATGGGATGGCGTTGTCCACGGTGTAAATGTGTAGATGTGGATGCAGCTGGCAACCTCAGACCAGTCCCAACCCAACTGTGGGATATGACGGACAGATCACAGTATGTCATCGACCTGGACCAGCTGCGATAATATGGAGGTGTTGCTGCTTGGGGCTGCAGACTGGCCGTGGCAGCACTGGTATCTGCAAAGTGCCCAGTGTCTGTGTGTGGTTCCAGATGGCAGCTGAACAGCATGGCAGCATAACAATGTCAACTACATGCCAGAAGGTGAGGTGCCATGGCCGTGGCATGCTTGATGGCTGCTGTGGGGGGGTGGGCAGAGGGAATCCATGGCAGCCTAGTAATGTGCACCACATGCCAGAGGTACTGTAATGACTGGGGCATGGATGTGCAACATACAGAAAATGTAGGTCCCCATAGATTGCCATACCACTAGGTGCATGACGCACCTTGCAGACACACCTTACCACAATCCAAAGATACTAGCACATTCCCGGCCCCCACATAGCATAGCATAACATTTAAACTTTCCACTGCCAAAGTTGGCTATATTTACAGTATAAAAGGTGTCAGTTAGTAGCCATTGAGGCACTAGAAAGTTAGGGATTAAATCGAAAGGCCCCACCTTGATGTTGGCGATTTAGCTTACTCAAATTGGAATTCCAGTCTGAAACTAAGAGGACCCTCTCCTCACATGGAGCTTGAAGTAAATATAGCCAACTTTGGCAGTAGAAAGTTTAAATGTTATGCTATGCTATGTGGGGGGTGTGTGTGCTAGTATCTTCGGATTGTGGTATGTGCTTTGGATGTGCTTCATGCTGTGCATGTTGTAGTGGTTCCATGTACCGCTTTGCACATGTATGTCATTGTGGGGGTAACACTGTCATGGCCTAACCATGACGTATGTATAGGTATGCTACCTGTAACAGGGGTTCTCTTAGTTCCATAGTGGCATGCCACTGTGGGTAAGCCAAACCACTAGAGGACAAGGTGGAACTCCACAGTTTGGGCCTGTAAGTGTTCAGCATGCTGCGTAGTGTCACATGTGCTGTATCCATTCATTGCTTGCCTGGTGTGGAGCGTCATACTTTCCAGATGACCTATGTGCTCTGTACGCACCATTGTGCATTCTGCATGCTGGGTGGGTGATATGTGTGGCCTATATTTTGCTCATGGGGTGGGACCTGGGTGTATGTGTTACTGTTCTGCTGCTGTTATGGATTATCCTATATGTCTGTACAAAGGATAAGGATGGACTGGTGCCACAGGCAGGGAGATGGAGGGAGTGAACAGGGGGTATCCCATAGGGGTACTCAGGATTGAAAGAGTGAGGTAAAGGTGGGTGGTGGCCCTGAGGGTGGTCAAATCCACAGGGCTAGAGGACATACACCCCAGGTTGCTGAAGGAGTCAGCAGAGGATCTGGCGAGGCCACTGGCTGTTCTCTTCAGTTGATCTCTGGAGTCAGGAGTGGTGACGCTGGAGTGGTGAACGTCATGTGTGGTGTCACTCCACAAGAGCAGACGCAAGGATGACCCATGTAACTATAGACCAGTCAGCCTGACTTCAATAGTATGTATACTCATGGAGATCATACTAATGGAAAGGCTGGTGAGGTACATAGAAGTGAATGGTCTATAGGATGACACACAGCACAGGTTTGTGGCAGGTGGATCATGTTAAACAAACCTGATCAAGTTCTTAGATTGGGTCACAAGGGCAGTGGACAAAGGCCAGGTGGTGAACATCAGATACCTGGACTTTAGCAAGTCCTTCCATTCTGTACCACATAAAAAGTTGATATTGACATTGAGGAATCTAGGGGTGGGGAGGAATATGGTAAGATGGGTTGAAATCTGGCGGAGTGGTTGAAGACAAAGAGTACTGGTTGGGGGTGAGTTTTCCAGCACCAAAGAGGTCACCAGCATTGTCCCTTAGGGATCGGTGCTGGGGCTAGTGTTGTTTAATGTCTTCATGACTGACATCGAGGAAAGCATTAAAGGCAACATTTGCCTGTCTGAAGATGACACCAGACTCTGTGGGAGAGTGGACAACAAGGAAGGGATACAGGACCTGAGGGAGGACCTCACCCGACTAGAGAGATGGTCAGGAATCGGGCAACATAGTTTAAATTTCAAAATGTACTAAGTGATGCACATAGTGGCCAAAAACCCTAGGACGGAGTATTACATGGGAGGGGTTCAGGTAACTGCTTCTGAAGAGGAATAGGATCCAGGCGTAGTTACTACGAGTGACATGAGAAACACCTCTCAGTGAAACCAGGCTGTGGCAAAGGCTAACAGGATGCTGGGGTGTACTGCAAAGGGATTCAGTAGTAGGCGGAGCGATGATTTTTACCATTGTACAGGTCATTATTGAGACCACATTTAGATTATGGTGTGGGGTACTGGCATCCGTACCTTATGATGGACATCAGCTTGCTGGATGGGGTCCAGAGGAGAGCAACCAAGATGATCAAGGGGTTCCAGGATAGTTCATATGAGGAGAGGTTTGGTGCCCTGGGGATGTACTCCCCAGTAGTGAGGAGGCAGAGGGATGATGTTATAGGGACATTCAATACATGAAGGGACTTAGCAGAGTGCAAAGGAAGGGTCTCTTTAATATGAGTGTCTACAGCACAGCTCAGTGCACAGCCTCAAATTGATGGGGAAGGGGGATTCAGAAGGGATGTAAGGATGCATTTCTATACATTGAGGGTGTTATCTGCCTGGAATGGGCTGCCAGTGGAGGTGGTATCAGCAAGGATGGTTGGGGCATTCAAGAGAGCCTGGAACAGGCACAAATAGAACCCTTGGGACCAGGGGAAGGGAGAAGGTGGGGAGAGGAAAGGCAGGGTCATTGGTGTAAATTGTAAGGCCAGATCCTGCATCACTTACCGAGCAGACATGATAGACTGGGTAGTCTTCTGCTGGCTCTTTTTGTATGTGTGTATGTCTACATGGCAGATGGCGTGTCACTATGTTTGGCCTGCCCATCTGATGGCTGTCACCAGCGATGGCCACGTGCTGCCTGCTTTGCCCCCTTGGTGGTACACTATGTGGCTGGCTGGGTGCCAGTGTTGGTGTGAGTCCCTGTGGTTGGCTGATGTGCTTCTACCCTGGGTCTCTGTGAGTGGCTTGGTATAGCCACAGTGTTTGGGGTATGTGTTGCAGCATTTGTTCATGTGCCGTGGGTGGTGTCCTTGGCTGGTCTGTTACATGTCACTGGCTGTGTTGTCTGTGCATGGGTTGTGCTGTGGTGTTTGATTGGGTTGTGGATGGCTCCTTCTTGTCCATGCTGAATGCCACAATGGCCCTCCTTTTCTGGACATGATGCCTGCAGATCTGCATGTCATGTTTTGCTGGCCCCAGTTCAGTGGCGGACAGTGTGTTCACTGAGGGTGCATCTTGCACTGTTGTGTCCTGCGTGCCCATGCCCTGATCATCAACAACATCTACATGTTGTGCAGCATATCTCATGTGACCCTGTTGCCCATTCACACCAGCATGTACACACACCTCTGCGCCTGTGGGCTTTGGCATGTTCCCTGTTCCCTGCCCCACATCCCACATAATGCTGCCTCTGTGGGGTGGGTGCACCTCTGTGGCCATTCCACAGTGCCTGGTGTCTTCAGTGTGGTTAACTGGCATGTTGTTCAAGTGCACCATCTCTGGCTGTGCTGTGCCACTAACAGCCAGCTGCTGTGTTGGCCATACATCCATTGGCAGACTGTTTGTGTCGCCTGCTGCTGTTATGTGTTGGTCTACGCTGCATGCCATGTCCATGTGCACCATGGTGCCTGTTGGTGGCATGGTGCAGGTTGCATGCTGTGCTGTTGTCCACCATTGTCATGCTCCATTGCAATTTGGATACATCTGGTCAACTCATGCCGTACTTCCACTGTTTCGTGGTGTCCCCCTTGCTGTCCAGCTGTTGGGTCACATCTGTTGTCCCTCCCACTGGGTTCCATGCTGTACATGGGACCAGTGTAATGTGTCTCCTCTTGTGTCACATACACTGTGCAATTTTCTGCAGTGTGACTGCCATTGCAGAGATGGCTTCAGTCTGTCTCGTCTGCAGAGCTATACTACTTTCAATGACCTTGGTTTGCCTCTCAATGGCATTCATCTGCTGCTGTGCACTCAGGTTTATGTCTTGCAGGATTGAGCCTATGTGCTCATATTGACCTGCCTCTTCATGGATTCCTGTTGTTATGGTGGCATGGATGTCCATTACCGACACCTGCAGCTGGAATATGTGGACCACAGTGGCAGTGGTGTGCTCCTGTATGGTGTTATGGATGCCTGCCAACTCCCGCTGTGCCTCCTCATGGGTAAACATTACATCCTGGCAGTACTGACTCAGGTCTTCATCAAGGTCTGTGTCCACTGTCACAGTTGGTGATGTCACTGGCTGTCTCAGAGATGCTGCACTGCTGCTGCTGGTCTGTCTGTCATTTTCCTGGTTTGTTTCCTCACCCTCACTGGTGGTTTCTGTACTGGTGCCTTGTGTCTGCTCAGGTGTGTGCTCTGCTTTGCGGCTTTGCTGCTCACCTTTTGTGGGCATTCAGTAGCTGGTTATGGCTGTGCCTGCAGCAGTGTTGCCCCCCATGTCATTTGACCCATCTGTCGACTCCCAATCATTCATGGCGTCACTCATTTTCTGGTGCTGCATGTCCATGGAAATCACCTTGGCTGTGGCTTGGACTGCAGATTCAGTGTATTTGGTTCCTGCTGTGGGAACAGACACATGTGCAGTGTTAGTGGCTGTGTTGCCACAAGTCTAGGTATGTGTCCATTGTGTACATGCAGAACTTGGGTTGGTGCCATGTGGTACCACCATAGCTGATAGTTGCCCACTGGCGTCACCCACTGCATGCATTTCATGGACCTACCTCATGCATGTTGCAGATGGAACAGGTCTAGGTCTGTGTCACCCTCAATGCTGCATACACTGAGCTATGTGGCAACACATTCCTCCTGGCTGGTGAAGGGATATTTCTGCCTGGGCCACTGTCTGATCCAGTGGTGCAGCATCTATTGTGGGCAACCTTTTCCTTGCTACGTCATCTCATATCTTTGTAGCACTTCTGCAACTCCCTTATGCTGCACTTGCAAGGGGCTACCGCATTTACCTTTGTGGTGACTGCTTCCCATGCTTGCTGCCACTGGGTTCGTAGCTCCAGATCACCTCCCCAAGACAGTAGCAGGTCAACCTGTTGGATGGCACTTTAATAGCCACATCCCCTGCTGCACTCTTTCTTTCGCTGTGCACTTCTACAATGTGTCTCCCCCTTTCCACCTACCTAGGCCATTACCTCCTCAATAAGAATGTCTATCTCCTGCTCAGTGAAATTTTTTCTTCCTGGTGTGTCTTGTTTCCACCTGTCTCCTTGCCACTCGCTGTGTCATCTATGCTTTGGACATTTTGCTGTCCTTGCATGATGGCACTGTGTGTGACCGTACACCCTGCGTGCTCTGTTTATATGACACACCATGCATTCTTGCATCATGCATTGTGCCTTTGGTGCATCAGGGCAGTTTTTGTGAATATGGCACATGGACCTTGGTGCAAGGGGCATTGATGTACGCTGCATTCTGCATACCTTGCACAGCTCTAAGGCTTCTTTGAGAATTAAGCCCACTATCTCTGATGATTGACTAATTAAACCTTGTACCCCTAGTAGTTTCGTTCCATGATAGCATTGAAAGAAATACTTTTCTATGGAGTTTCATACATACATATGTAGTTGCCAGCAGATTAGGCCTAACGGTCTATCTTGTCTGCCCAGCTCAGCTCACTGGTAGTGTATAGTAGCTGCTCTACCTCCCCTTCCCCTCCCTGTATACCTCTGTTATTCACCAAATCCCCAACCTGTACCTTGCCCCTGTGCTTGTCCTAACCCTTTTTGAAACGTCCAACAGTTATCATTTTTACCAGGTCATCCGGCGGTGCATTCCAGGGTGCCACCACCCTCTCCATGAAATAATGTCTCCTCGCCTCTCCTCTGTACTGCACCCCTGCCAACTTTAGACTATGGCCTCTTGTAGTCCCCTCCTCCCTTAACTTGAACAGACCCTCCTTGTTCCCTCTGATGAACCACTTCAGGTATTTGAAGATCTCTATCATATCCCCCCTATCCCTTCTGTCCTCCAGAGAATACATGTTCATCTCTCTAAGTCTGTCCTCATATGACAAACCCCCCCAGACCACTAATTAGCCTCGTCACCCTTCTCTGGACTCTCCCCAGCAGTGTGATGTCCTTTTATAGGCGGGGGCACCAGAACTGCACACAATACTCTAGATGCGGCCTCACCAGTGAGGTGTACAGGGGAAGTATAACCTCCCTTCTCCTGAACGTTATCCCCTTGACTATACACCCAAGCATTTTGTTTGCCTTAGTTGCTGTTCTTCTGCACTGCTCCGAGTGGTTCCCTTTAGCATCAATCATCACCCCCAGATCCTTCTCCATCATTACGACAGTCAGTTGCACCCTCCCAAATGGTAGTTATACCAAGGGTTCCTAACACCCAGGTGCAGAACATTATATTTGCATGAGTTAAACCCTAACTGCAATGCGTGGACCCAGTTTTCTGGCCTCCCCAGGTAATCCTATAGTGCCCTCCTACCCTTCTCACAGTCTACCACTGCCCCCAATTTAGAATCATCTGCAAACAAACTAATTTTACCACCAACCCCCTCCCTGATGTCCGCAATGAATACATTAAACAGGATAGGGCCCAACACTGAACCGTGTGGAACCCCGCTGATGTCCTCGCTGGGTGTCGAGACTTCACCCACTACCACCACCCTTTGCTGTCTATTCCTAAGCCAATTCATGTTATTTTATGCTGTACCATGCACTGTGTGCATCTTTCCATTGAAAAAGCTCTGATGGGGACCATTGGAGACCTTGTCAATTACATCACCATTTCCATGGAAACCATGGAAAATGTTTCTGAATATATTTTTGTTTCCAAGAGCCTTTTCCATGGTATATTCTTTGGAAATCATGGAAGATTTAGAGAATAATCCATGGATGGGAGGGGTATTATCATTTTTCTGAGTTTTTCATGTCACGTGGAGTACGGCGGGTTGCCCTCTAGAGTGGCTGTCTACCATGCCAAAGCCTAAAATGGTGCTGCAACCTGTCACCTAAAGTGAATGTTGAAGTGGTCACCAGTCTGGCAACTGATAATGTAGGATAAAGTGATGGGAGCCATTAGGGTTAAACTAGTTAAAAATAAAACGGGCAGATCTGCTGGGTCTCAGATTTCCAGGATTTTTTCTCTTCTCTCCTCCAAGCCCAGATCTTCCACCAAAAAGCACCAATCAGATGGTGGGTAAGGCAGAACTTAGGAGCCTCCTGAAACTCAGGCTCCAGAGTCATAGTTGCCACCTGATCCAGCCATGCTGCAGATGCCATGGGAACCTTCCAGGGGTTGTGACAGGTCTCACCTGAACTGTAACTACTTCCTCATCCCCACCAATTACCTCACAGACCTGTTCCTCGGTACATTGACAGCCCTGCAGAGCCACACTTTCTCCACTGAAAAACACCAATCAGAGGGCGGCTAAGGTGAGATTAAGGAGCCTCTTGAAACTGGAACTCCGCAAAGATACAAAGATTACATGACCCAGCCATGCTGCAGAGGCCACAGGAACCTTCCAGGTGTCATTAGGAGGTTCACATGGACAGTAACCAGCCCTTCCCCCCACTGATTGCCTCCCAGACTGGTTTCTAGGTTCATCAGGAGGCCTGCAGAGCTGCTCTTCCTCCACCAAATAGCACCAATCAGGGGGCAACTAAGGCAGGATAAAGAGCATCCTGAAACTCAGGCTCCAAAGACAAAGACACCACCTGCCCCAACCACATTGCAGATGCTGCAGACTCCTTCCATGAGTCATGAGGGTGTTCACCCGAACTGCAACCACCTGCTCCCCCACAACTGATTGCCTCCCAGACCTATTCCTAGGTCTGTTGGGAGCCCTGCAGGGCCATACCTCCTCCATTGAAAGGCACCAATTGGAGGGCAGCTAAGGTGGGACTAAGGAGCCTTCTGAAATTTGGGTTCCTGAGACAAAGATGCCACCTGGCCCAGCGATGCTGCAGATGCCATGGGAACCTTCCAGGGGTCATGAAGGGGTCCACCTGGACGGTGACCACCCTTGCTCCCCTAACTGCCTCCCAGATCTGTTTCTAGGTCCATTAGGATCCCTGCAGAGCCACACCTCCTCCACCAAAAAGTTATTCCTGGCCCTGTCCTGCAAGTGGTCTGGAGTGCTACAGTCTAGTGCACTAAGGGCCGCAGTGCAAAGATCAGTGACTGCCAAGAAGTCAGCCATCTGAGGCTGCTGGGGTCAGCCATGCTGTTTGATTGGCTGGATCTCTACCCCTTGTGTGTGGTAATGTAAGTACATTGCACTGCTCTCATACAGCTAAAGCAGCACATGACATCTCTCACTTGGACAGACATTTATTAATAACTGCTGACAAAATATGCTACATATACCATGCTTAGTATCTTGTAGTTCTGTAATACATTTTGACCTGCTATTCTCTGAACTTATCTGGCCTAACTCATTGTGGCTTTGCTATTTCATTGCATGAAGTGTTCATGCATCTGTTGATTTATCTAATCTCTGCTCCTGCTTAGATTATTCTTGTTGCTTCTTGCTACAGTATCTTACTGAGACCACTCTATTGTTATACTAGATAGCCTCTATATATTGGTGTATGCTAATTTAATTACCACCTACCAGAGGATTACCATATTGTGGCCTTAAGTTGTTCCATCCTACAACTGTATTTTATATCCTGTGATAAATACCTTTTTTCTGGTACTCCTTATCTGGGTAGCCACTACAAGTGTGTTATTTACTGAGACTCGGGCTCTGTATATCGGGGTTGTGATCTCACAGTGTTACTGTTTTGTAAAGTATCTCTGGATTCAGCTGATCAGTCACTATGAGGTTATTGTTATTTAACAAGTGGTTGACTGTGGTATTATGGGGTGTACTATATCACTCTGACTCAGTTCCCCTCAAGAATACCCTTAGAAATGAGCCCCTCGCCTCAACAGATTTCTCTCTGTCCAACACCCCCCCCTGTGCAGCATACTACATTAATTCACCGTCTGTTGCCACCTTACTGTATAATAAGGATATCCTTCTTTCTGAGGAGACAGCACTTTGTTTGTACCATTCTTTTCATTTTTTTGGGGGGGTTTAAAATTTTTGTTGATTTTAAAGTAGTGCAGGAATAGTCAAAGGCATTATAAAAAATCAACATACAAGTCTATTCAAAGAAGTACTACAAGGATCACTATAATTAAGTATAGCTACAGCTAAAAAGTATAATAATATTATCCTGAAATAGTACAAGAAGATCTTAAAAAATATATTCTAGACAACTAACATTGTAATTATAAATAAGGACATGGTAATAAGGCCTAAATAAAGGCGTAAGTCCAACAGTGTTTCAGGAATTCAAGAATGGACCCCAAACGTGTTCAAATAAACTTGGCTTTCCCTGAAGTGAACAAGAAATTATTTTATTATTAGCTGTCACACCTATATGTTGATGCCACTGTAGATTGAGGGAACTGTGTCAGATTTCCAGTGGGTGAGTATTAGGCATTTAACCCTCAGGAAGGTTGCTAGAAGCCATAATTTTGAGTTTCTCCCCACGAGCATATTATCAGAGAAGATGCCCAAAATAAAAAGGGACGGTGTGAAAGGAAGATTAGTTTGGACTACTTCTGAGCATGTGCTCTGTATTGAGGACCAGAAGTGCAAGAGCTTAGGGCATTTCGAGAACATGTGTGACAAGTTAAAGTGCTTGTGTAAGCACCTCCAGCATGTTCCATCCGTGAGAAATCCCATGCTCTCTAGCTTGTACAGAGAGAAATAAAAGTAATGCAGGATTTTATATTGTATAAGTCTTCCCTGGGTCTCCCTGCAAGCCAGTTTAGCATTAACCCATACAGAGTCCCAGTCCGAGCTGGAGATGGTGATGTTAAATTCACTTTCCCATTTGCGTTTTGGGAAATTTGTTAGACCGTCACAGGGTTGAGTTAGTTGTTTATAAAGTATACACGTCCCTTTTTGAGATGCTGCTAGTTTCATAAATTGTGACCACTCCGAGGAATTTGCGATGTTAAAATTCTCACCAAGGACACTATGCAATACTTCTCTGAGTTGCAGGTAATAACAGAAGTAGAATCTGTGCACACCAAATTTTAGTCTGAGTTCGCTAAATGAGTTTAGGGTTTTTACACAATCAGCCAAGACATTAGCTAGATGGAGGATTCCCAGTTTGCCCCAACCCAGGTCCTTTAGCGTTCTTCCACTGTGTAAGAGATGGGGATTATTCCATAGGGGGATGTCAAGATTCGGAGTGTATACTGAGAGATAGTGGGTATAGATTTTCTGAAGCAATATAATGGAGCCATCTATAGTAGGGTTATCTCTAATGGTTTTAGGGGTTGGGATAAAAATGAAATCTAGTAATTGAAATGGATTCAGCAGGTAGGATTCAACAGTAAACTACAATGGGTGGTTGAATGAGTTGGGTGCCTGCAGCCACTTCAGTGATTGTTTGGCAAGGAAGGCCCAATAGTATTTGTCCCACCAAGGCAAAGATAGATCTCCACTTTCTGGAGGGGCTGTGAGTTTCCTAATGGATAGGTGGTGTAGCTTTTGCCCCCACAGGAACCTCTTTAGAGAATTTTCTGTCTTTTTAAAGTACTTCTTTTTTTAAAAAAACATTTTTATTGTCATTTTAATAACCATTAGACAAACATACATTGATACCCGGATAGCTCCTGGGCCCACACCCCAAAACTGGGTGTGGTCACTATATACAATAATAACTATATACATACACGGCTGCGATAAGTACCCCCTCTCAAGCATCATAAAGAATTATACTAGTTTGTACTATAGAAGGTATCTTGTGCCTGGATAACTAACTCTTATACTAAAGCATCAGTTTCAGGAGGTATCCCCTCAAATAGTTAATATAATCTCCATAAAAGCATCGACCAATTGGGGTAGAACCCTGCAGCTGCATCCCTAGGGAAAAGAGACAGTCCCCCCCCAATCATTTGGCAGATTCTAAAACTCATGCTATATGATCCTAATAATAATCAACAGGAGTATACATAACCCCCTACAGTGGAAGATAAATAAATATAACCCACTGTTATTCTTCTACTCCCTATCCATAAATCTTGAACTAAGCACAATCAGACAGACAGACCCATGTTTGGGCACCTTTAGTTTGTATTGAGTAAACCACCTCCAAGGTCCTCCATCTTTTATCATACGTTCCCTTTCTTCCATCCCAAAGCATTTGCCTCCTGAGCCTATCAAGCATCTTCAAAAAATCCCCCACCCACTGGTCATATGAATAGTTAAAATCACTTTTCCAGTGTCTCAGAACAAAAGCTTTATCTAGGGCGGACATCAAAGATATATGGTGTTTAGTAAGTGCTCCTGGGATTTGAGCCATATCTCCCAGAACACAGATCTCAGGCAAAATAAACTCCGTATAATTTAACACGGGGTCCACATTTTGTTTAATTTGATCCCAGAGGGGGTAAATTTTAGGACAATCCCACAATACATGTAGTATATCCCCTGGGTTCACGCCACATCTAAAACATAGGTCTATCTGTCTAAGGCCCCAAACACATAGTTTGGCAGGGGTATAGTATATATTAGAGAATATAAAAAACTGCATGATCCTGTACTTAGGTATAGGTATATAACCATAGCTCTTCCAAATTTCCTTCCAATCAGGCCCCAGGGGGATATTCTTTTTTTTCCCAATTTGAAACCTTCGCAGAAAGATCCCTGTCTAGAAAATCAAATAGCACCTTATATATGTTAGAGAGGGGTTTTCGTAAATGGCTGATTTCCTTAAGGTTATCCCAGGTAAACGGGGTATCCTGAGTGCCACTATTCTCTCTCAACATTTTTTGCACCATTTTGGTAACCTGTATCCTCTTAAAGAAGTTCATATTCTTGCACTGAGCTGGGAGGACCACCCTGTCTTCTACTATAAGATCTGCCCAATTTAAATTTGACAATTGAGGAGCCCATTGTTTTCTAATTATTTGACCTCCAATAATCATATTAGGATTACTCAATATAGGCTGCTCACTGAAGCCCTTTTGAATTTTTTTCTGACTCAGAGATAAGAGAACCCACCAAGCCGACACTGACTTATATATTGGAGTCTGCTTTCCCCCATCCAGTAGTCCTTCTGGGTTGGAAAAGAGCAATGCTTCTGGGGAAATACCCATGTCTTTAAGAATTTGACTCTCAATGTGTAGCCAAGTTGGTATATATCCCCTTTCCTCCGACGTTCTATTCCACCGACCCATTATACCTAGTTGTCCAGCCACATAATATAAATGGAGGTCTGGAATTTTGAGACCACCATACTATGAGGAAGACGTAAGATATTATATTTTCTCCTGGGGGTTTTGAATTCCATAGGAAGTCAGAGATTAATTTTTGCACTTTAATAAACCAGCACTTTGGGACATTATACGGGGACAAATGTATTGGATACAGGAGTCTAGGCAATAGGTTCATTTTAATCAAACCAAGTCTAGCAGTCAGGTTCAAGGGGAGTTTATTCCATCTAGTTATATCTGTTCTGACTACTGAGAGCACCTTGCTTATGTTTGCTTCCACTCCTTACCCCACATTAGCAGTGATCCAAATGCCAAGATATTTAATCTTTTTTGGGGACCAGTTCAATTGTAGAGGTTCAAAATCTGCTTTGTAGGTATATAGGGTGAGAGGGAGAACCTGTGTCTTACTCAAATGTAACTTATAATTCGAGACCATAGAGAATCTCCTTACTATTTCAAGAGCCCTATTAAAGCTCTTTGCTGGTTCCTGTAGATGTAACAGTATGTCATCTGCGAAAACAGAAAATTTTGATTCCTTCCCCCCGACAACAATCCCCTGTACCGCCGGGTCCATCTGGATTGCTCTTAATAGGGGTTCCAGATATATGTTGAACAAAATTGGTGATAGGGGGCATCCCTGTCTAGTCCCATTGTCAAGGCGAAACTCCTTCGATAAATAGCCATTGCAAAGAACCCTAGCTGTGGGAGCAGCATAGAGATTTTTAATGCCTCTGAGAAGGCCCTCTGGGAAACCCATCCTTTTCATGGTCACAAATAGAAAAGTATGGGAGACCCTGTCGAAGGCCTTCTCGGCATCTAATGAGATTAGCGCCATGGGTAACCAAGAGTTAGAAGCCTTGTTAAGTATGTGATGGAGCTTCCGAAGGGCGTCATGTGCCCCTCTACCTGGCATGAAACCAACTTGCTCTTGACTGATTAGCATAGGGGCAATTTTTAAAATTCTATTGGCCAAAATCTTTGTCGTCAATTTGAGATCTTGGTTCATCAAAGGAATTGGTCTATAGCTTCCAGGGAGTTCTTTTGGTTTATCCAGTTTTGGGATGAGTGTAATGTAGGCCTGATATAACGAAGGGTGAGGGACCCCTTCCTGCATAATTTTGGAGAATATATCTTTCAATAAAGGTAATATAGTTAGAGAGTGGGATTTATAAAATTTAGCTGATGGACCATCTGGTCTCAGTGTTTTGCCACTTAGTATCGAGTTAATCACCTCCATTATTTCAGACTCTAGTATGGGGGCCACCAGTCCTTGGGCTTGCTCTTGGTCCAATCTAGGTAACGGTATATTCTCCAAAACCCCCCATACATCTGTCTCATTACTGGGCATGCCCCCTTGATAAATCTCTGCAAAATAGGCCGCGAAGGCATCAGCCATTCTCTGAGGCTCTGTTAGTATTTCCCCCTGGAAATTTATCAATGGAATCGTACGAGCAGCCTCCCATTCCTTAATTCTATTTGCAAGAAGCCAACTAGGTAAATCCCCCTGTATTAGATATCTAGCTTGAAGCTTTTCAAGCCAAAAATCTGTCTTGCCATAAAGGATGCTTACCATTTCATTTCTTAATTCCTTAAGCTCGGTATCCACCCAACCGGAAGATCCCTCCAGGGGAGCCAGTGAATTGATAGCACCCAATATAAACTCTTCCCTCGCTTTTCTCATACTATTTCTTCTGGCTGTATACCTCTGTGCTATGCCAGCGTATAAAACTTTGCAGGTGGGCCACGCTAATCTCCTATTCTGAAGTGTTGGGATCTGAGTCTGGATAATTTCCAGCAGTGCTTCCTCTAACCAAGATAACATACTATCATCTAGTAATAAGGATTCATCTAACCTCCATCTATAGGGCTTCACTGGAATAGATTCCATCACCCAAGTCAACTGAACTGGGGAATGGTCGGATAAAATTCTGCTATGGGTAATCAGATCCCTAGTTCCCTGAAATGCCTCCTTATTAACCAAAAAAAATCGATTCGCGAATGGGTTTTATGTGCCCCTGAGTAAAAAGACATACTACAGTCCCCTTTATTATACACCTGGAATGGGTCTACCAACGCTGTTACCTCAAGGAGTCTAGCCATAGTTACCTGGGCTGTAGAAGGTGGCTTTTTAGATGAAGGTTTCCTGTCCGTCAAATTATTAAGACACAGGTTCCAATCTCCTGCTATAATTAAGGGACGGGATGAAAAGGTAGCTATGTCCTCTTCCAATGAGGTGAAAAAATCAGGGTTAGATGGCATAGGACCATATATAGAGGCAATCGATAATAGCTTACCCATGATAGTACTTGTAACATATAACCCTCTAGCCTCCTCTCTGACTTTAATTTGCGATACTGTGAACGGGCAGGTTCTCCTAATCAAAATCGCTACCCCCCCTGAGGCTTTCGCTTTTCACTCTCCTAAGACTTGAACCACCCACAGCCTCTTTAAAAGACCTAACTCATCTTTTAATAGGTGGGTTTCCTGCTATACTGCTATCTGAGCCCCCAGCTGATGAATATGTTTTAAAATCACCAATCTTTTTTTTCTCCCTCTGAGGCCTTTAACATTCCAGAAAATAATTTTAATATTTATCATATTATCTTTCCATACCCCTTCCTCTCACTCCAACAAATTCTGCCCATATACTTATATATGCAATGGACTCTCTCTCTTCCCCAATCCCATTGAAACCCCCCCCAGCATGATCACCGATCCTTCAATCGCCCTCCTACCACAAGTTGATACGAAAATGAGCCATCCCCTGAGAGCGCCCCCAGGTCCCCTGGATCTTTTTAGGAGCACCTAAAGCCTCTTGACTCCCCTATGTTACCACTCCCCCCCATTGTGCCCCATTAGTGTTCTCTCCAAACCCCAAATATAGTAAAACAAACTAAGCAGAAACTAATAACTATAATAATGATTATGATGTGGCCCCACATAACCAGAAAACAAATATATTTACACATTGTAATACTTCAGTTTCCTATCCTTCTGAGGCCCCATATTAGGGTCCAGTCCCTTTAAGTCCAGGGTTGGATCAATGCACAGTTTCTTGAGCCTACACCTAACACTAAACACATAACAGTTCGTATTTGCCTTTAATTACATTTATCTTTTCAACAATATTAATTGGTCAATCTGCATGTTTCTAACCTAGAAATGAAAATAAAATGGCAGTCCCATTGAATCTAATGCAGGAAATACTCCTTAAGTAAACTTTAGGGCATTTCTGCCTCACTATTTTGCTCCAAATAAATGAATTCACACGATTAGCAAGTCTCAAAACTGGCTGAGGTCTTCTCCCACCATTCACAGTCAGGTCACAGGCCTAAACAAATCTGGGAGCTCAACTCATTGTCCCTCTGCCACATCCCTCGCAGTTAAGTACCTCCGATCTCCGGATTGCAGTTTCACCACCAAAGTAGCAGGGTGCTGAATTCTAAACTTCACTCCAGCAAGGTATAGCTTTTTCTTTATATCCACATACTCCTTCTGTTTCTCATGAATCGCAGGTGTTTGATCTTGTAATACCCACAAGGATGCTCTGTTCCACTGCAGGTTTTTGAGTGTTTTGGCTCTGCTTAGAACATAGGTTTTCTCTTTATAATTTAAGAACCACATAATAATGACCCACGGCCAAGCCCCTGGTGGAGATATTTCTCTGAGTGAGTGGTGGGCCTCTTGATATTGTATGAGTCCCCATATGGCATTGGGTCCAGCAGCTTCAGTAGTAGATCTTGGATAAAAGTTATACAATCCGATCCTTCTGACCACCCTGGAAGACCTGCCATGATCAAATTATTCCTCTGGCCACGAGATTCCTGGTCTTCAACTTGATTCTTGAGCTTTCTGACTTGTTTCCATAAAGCCACCAGCTCCTGCACGTGCGTTAAGGTTTTTCATTCCTGGGAAGCAATTCTAACCTCTATATCCCCTATTCTCTGTGCCAAAGCATTTAACGTCGGTTTGACTGTCGCGAAATCAGCCACTAGCCCCCAAAGTAAAGTTTTAATTTCTGAGATATCATTGAGGGATGCCTGACCTCCTCCTTTTGTATTCAGTCGGGTCTCTTGATCTTCTGGTGCTGGCGAGGGGGTTTTTGGACGCTTCATCGCCAGCACTCGCGCATCCAAGATTTCAGGGCTTTCATACTCCATTGCGGCCATCACTGTCGGCCCTACGAGTCACCACAAAATTCTAATAAAGTCCCACAAACTGCACAGAAAAGTTTCTCAAAGAGTGTGACTATCCTTAGAAGCTTGACCGCGTTATTTCCACCACCACACTGGAGTCAAAGGTAAGTTTGATATTTAATAGATTCAGCAGGGCCTGGAAGCAGCACTCAGGACGTCCTTCCTCGATCAGTTCATCACGTGATCCATATAAAGTATTTCTTACAAATGACTATAGGGAGATTTTGGAAAATATAGAATAACTTCCGGGAAACCATCATTTTAACAGAGTTTATTTTCCCTAGTAGTGACAGATTAAGTTTTCCCCACCTATCTAAGTCTTCTTGTATTTCTTTTACTTATTTATTTATTGAGGATTCAGAAAATACCTTTGAGTCAAAGACTCTTTTTCAAAGGTTCCACATCAGAATAGGTATACATAGTAGGAGAACAGTACAGAGCAAATACAGAACAGTAGCACAAGTAAGTAAGACACAATTACAATAATGCATAAAGCAACTAACATGTTAGGTATAGGTTAACTTGGTGTGAGGCACAAATCCAGGGAGCCTAAGCAAACTCCTGTATTGGGCTTACTAAGAGAGACTCTGGAGTGATGTAGGGGAACATCCGTCCAGAGGCCATGGACAATTGATATTGGGTGGTGGACAGGATCTGTTGCAGTTACAGAGATTCATGGACAGTAGGTGGTTCCTTAGGTGGGTTTTGTTAGGGGCCTAGACTATTCAAGTTTGTGAGGGAGTTTGGCAGGCTACTGACCCAGGTTGGGGCTCGATAGCTGAAGGACCTTTGGAATTGGGAGGTGCGGCATTGGGGGACCACGAGGAGTTGCCTGCTAGCACTGCGGGTATGTTGTTCTGTCATGGTTCATTGTTTTAGAGGGGAGAGTCCAACGGGGGTGAGGCCGAGTGAAATCTTTTTGGCCATGAGGCAAGTGTGAAACCTGATACAGTTATTGAGGTTGAGCCAACTTGTGGTGTTGTAAAGGGAACATGTGTGGGTTAGGCGATTACAGCCCAGGGTGAGGCAGCAGGCTTTGTTGAGGGAGAGCCGTAGTCTGTATAAGGCCAAGGAGCTGGCTGCGCTATAGATAAGAATGCCATAGTCTAGGAGGGAGAGGACTGATGAGACGACCGCAAGGTGAAGGGCATCAGGATTGAGGCAGAGTTTAATCCTTTAGAGGGTGCCCAGCTGGATATTGAGGGCAGTAGATAGTAGATGAATGTGGTGGTGGAAATTGAGGGCTGGGTCAAGAGTGACCCCCAGGTATTTAAAGGAGTCCATTTGCTCAAGAGGGGTCTGGTTTGCTGTTAGTAGTGGAGGACAGCCATCCTTCTTGGAGCTGAGTGAGTGAGAGAAGTACATTACTTTAGTCTTTTGATAATTTAGTATGAGGCGTTGTGAGGTGAACCACTTTTTGGCATCATTGAAGGAGGATTGAAGAGAGAGGTGGAGCTGAGTAGGATAATGGTTGGAGGAGTACAGGACAGCATCGTCCATGTGGAGAAGTATGTTGCCTGAACAGGACTGGGGGAGGGAGTTGAGAAAGAGGCTGAATAACAAAGGTCCAAGTATAGACCCCTGTGGGACACCAGAGTGGACAGGCAGTTTGCCGGTTAATGGTTCCAATTTTGACTGCTGTGAGGGTCTGCCAGATAGTCAGAGAACCAGCAGAGAACATCATGAGAGAGACCATGTTTGGTGAGGGTGATTAGTAGGAGGGAGTGGCTGATGGCGTCAAATGCTTTTGTGAGATCAAGGAAGACTGCACTGGAGAGCTGACCTCTGTCGATGGCCATATGGAGTTGGGTGGTGAACTCGAGTAGGGCGGTTTATGCTGTGTCCGTTTATTGAAACCATGTTGCTGGTGGCAAAGTATATTGTGTTTGTTTAGGTGGTCAAAGAGCTGGTCAGAGACTATACGCTCTAGTTTAGATGGGGGGTAATAGATATGGGGCGGTAGTTGCTGGTGGAGGTACGGTCTCTGTTCTTAAATATGGGGGTGATGGAAGCAGATTTCCAGCATGAGGGGAATTTCCCGAGGCATAGGGATTGGTTAATAATGTGGGTTAGGGGGATAAGCACCTTGGAAAGGGTGAGCCAGAGAAGTCTCAGATCTAAGGAGTCGCTACTGTATATAGAGTGGTTTAAGACTTTTAAAAGGTATGGCTCTGCAGACTTAGGGGTGATGCAACAGAGGTGAAATGGAGGGCATAGAGTGGGCGGAGGTGGAGGAGTCAGAGAGTGGGTCAAAGAAGTGGTTAGGGAGGACATGGCTGAGGTCAGTGAAGGCATGATTAAAGGCAGTAGCAATCCAGGAGGGATCAGAGGTCAGGCTCTCTTTGACTAGGATTTGTGTAGGGGCAGGGTTGTGGGCTTTGCCACAGATGTCCTTGATATTGTTCCAGAATTTGCACCCCACACCCCAGGTAGAGGTTAGGTCAGATTTGTAGAACTCTGCCTTGGCTTTGTGCAGAGCCCAAGTACATTGGTTACGGGTCTCTTGATATTTCTGTCTGTCTGATGGCACTCTAGTCTCATTGGAGAGGTGCCAAAGGGAGTCCCTAGACCACATCAGGGCCAATAGATGATCCAATAGCCATGGTGCAGGGTAGCCTTTGACCATCCTTTTGGTCAGAGGGGAGAACATATCACAGATAGCATTATATGAGTGAATGAAAAGGTCTAGGGTTCTGTTGGGGTCGAGGGCGTTAGTTATGAAGGATCATTTCATAGTACTAAGGTGTGTTTTAAGGAGAGCAAGTTTACCAGGGCCAAGTTTGTGTCATATGATAATTTTCGGAGGGGATTTGGGTGTCTTGCATGTCCAGGAGCAGAGGACAGGGGAGTGGTCACTAATCGCGTCTGGGAGAATAGTAGTGCTGGAGATTTTGTGAGGGCAGTTTGTGAAGACTAGGTCCAGCAGGGAGGAGGACCCAGAGTGCAGGTTTATTTGGGTGGGTGACGGGACTATCTGTGTGAGATCCTGGGCTGTGGCTGAGTCTATGAAAAGGGCAGCTGCCTTGGCTAGCCAGTTAATATTGCAGTCTCCCAGAATATTTTTTTCATTTTGAGGGGGTAGGGTGGCGAGGTAGGATAGGAGAGAATGGAAGGCTGCCTTTTGGTCTCTAGGGGGAATGTATATGGCAGTGATGAGCAGGGGGGTATGGGAGTGACAGATAGTGAGTTTGAGTGTGAGTGCCTGGGGTCAGGGGAGAAGGTGGGGGGGAGCAGGTGAACATTCAGCGTGTCCTTGGTGTATAAGGCACATCCCCCCCGCCAACCCTGCCGGTCAGCACGGAAAACATTATACCCAGGGAAGGAGACCGATGAGTCTGGGATACAGGGGGAGAGCCAAGTTTCACCCATGGCAATGACATCAGGTTGATGCTGCAGGACCCATCCCTGGTAGGAGTCCCATTTTTTTAGTAAGCTGCAGATGTTTAGGGAGGCAATACATAAGCCACCTGAGGGGGGTGGTGTGGGCATGGAGGTTGCCTGGGGGCCAGGGTTTGGGTGTATATTACTGGATATTAGGAGTAGGAGGAGGAGTGACCAGAGGATGGTATTCCAGGCCAATTTTTTGGGGCAATGCAATTTGAGAGCTGGGAAGTTTTTAGTGGTGGAACGTGTGGGAATGGGGAGGGTAAGTATGTAGGGGGATGCCTGGATAAAGAATTGTAGTGTGGGGTGGATGTCAGGATCGGGGGATGGGAGTTGGGTGGCAGACGGGTGCCGGGATGCGAACACCCCATTCATGCCGTGGTAGGGTATTGTATGAAGAGGGTACCAGTGCAGAATAATACTTGTATAGCTGTAGGAAAAAGGATAACTTTGGGTGTGGAAGGATATTTAGGAGGGGAATTCTGACAGGCGGGCATCAATTCTGAGTTGACCAAGTTTGGGAGATTTGCAGGGTAGATAGTTGGGGGAGGTATTAGTACAGGGAAGAGCAGGGAAAGTATGGGGACTGAGAGAAACATAGTTGCTAAGTTGTGGAAGGAGGATCAGAGAGAAGCCAGTAAGGGAGAGGAACAGCAGAGGATATCTGCTCCTAGTGGTGAGTGTGTATAATCTGCAAGTGGAGAAGTGGGCTGATTACTCAAAGCCGCGTCCTCTTCACTATATAAGGGAGAGTCAAGCAAGGGTGGTGGTGGGGGTGGTGGGGAGCCGATGTGGAGCGCCAGTGGGAAAACAGATTCAGCAAGATGAGCTCTCTCCTGTGCCCGCGTTGCTGTACCTTTTGTTGTTGAGGTGGGGAGGGCAGCAGCTCCGTCAGCCCTCTTAGCCTCTCTGTGGGTGACGTGTGGCACTGTGAAAAAAGGGAAAACAGGCAAGGATATTTATAGGTAGTAGTAGGAGGGGAAGGGAACAGAACTCGGTAGGGTGCAGAGGCTACGTGGTCCTACAGTTCTGCATAACAGTCTTGTCCTTAAGCTCAACACAAATTAAACTTTCCTGCAATTTATACCGACTGGGCTTGTAACTTCGTTCATTTTAAGTAATTAATTTGTTAGATTTCCTCTGCTCAGCGCAAATTAAAGTTCCCTGCAATTTATAAAGAATGGGCTTGTAACTAAGCAACAACAATGAATTTGCAGTTTAATTTGCTTTAAGAGGTGCAGGTATCCTAGCTAGGCAGTGTTAGACCTTAGTTAAAGACATTTGGGACAAGATTAAAGGACCCCTATCTTATGAATCTACCATAAAATAAAAATAAAAACTATCTCCAGTTGTACACCTACAGCAGTTAGCTTGTATTGGTGCCAAGCAATGGATCAGGTTTGAATTTAAAAAGGCACAAAACAGATTCAGCAAGATGAGCTCCTTCCTCTAATGCAGTACTGCGGCCCTTTGTTCGATGGGGTTGGGGGAGGGCAGCAGCTCCGTGAGCCCTCTCGACCTCCATGTGGGTGACCGGTGTGGCACTGTGAAAAAAGGGAAAACAGGCAAGGATATTTATAGGTAGTAGTAGGAGGGGAAGGGAACAGAACTCGGTAGGGTGCAGAGGCTACGTGGTCCTACAGTTCTGCATAACAGTCTTGTCCTTAAGCTCAACACAAATTAAACTTTCCTGCAATTTATACTGACTGGGCTTGTAACTTCGTTCATTTTAAGTAATTAATTTGTTAGATTTCCTCTGCTGCATAGGAAATTAAAGTTCCCTGCAATTTATAAAGAATGGGCTTGTAACTAAGCAACAACAATGAATTTGCAGTTTAATTTGCTTTAAGAGGTGCAGGTATCCTAGCTAGGCAGTGTTAGACCTTAGTTAAAGACATTTGGGACAAGATTAAAGGACCCCTATCTTATGAATCTACCATAAAATAAAAATAAAAACTATCTCCAGTTGTACACCTACAGCAGTTAGCTTGTATTGGTGCCAAGCAATGGATCAGGTTTGAATTTAAAAAAGGCACAAAACAGATTCAGCAAGATGAGCTCCCTTTCCTGTGCGCTGCATTGCCGTACCCTTTGTTCGATGGGGGTGGGGGAGGGCAGCAGCTCCGTGAGCCCTCTCGACCTCCATGTGGGTGACCGTTTGGCACTTTTGTTCGTTGGGAGTGGGGGAGGGCAGCAACTCCGTGAGACCTTTCAACCTCCATGTAGGCAACTGGTGTGGCACTTTTGTTTGTTGGGGTTGGGGGAGGGCAGCAGCTTCATGAGCCCTCTCGACCTCTGTCTGGGCAACTGGTGTGGCACTTTTGTTCATTGGGGTGGGGGAGGGCAGCAGCTCCATGAGCCCTCTCGACCTCCGTGTGGGCGACCGGTGTGTCACTGTGTAAAAAAATTGGTTCAAATACTAACAACAACAAAAATGGAGAGGGACCTGGGGGCAGTCATATCAGATGATCTAAAGGTTGGTAAGCAATGTGAGAAGTCAGTAAGGAGAGCCAGGGGGATACTGGGATGCATAGAAAGGGGCATCACAAGTAGAAAAAGGGAAGTGGTTATCCCTCTGTACAGACAGTTGGTGAGACCCCATCTGGAGTACTGTGTGCAGTTTTGGAGACCCCATCTACACAAGGACATAGACAAGATGGAAGCAGTCCAGAGGAGGGCAACTAAAATGGTGCAGGGTCTGCATCAGAAACCATATGAAGAGAGACTGAGAGAGCTTATTATGTATACCCTTGATGAAAGGAGGGACAGGGGGGACATGATAGAAATGTTCAAGTACCTCAAGGGAATCAACAAAGTCCAGGAGGGTAGCATCTTTCAGAAAATGAGATGTGTAAGAACAAGGGGGCACAATTTAAAGACAGAGGGGATGGCTCAGGGTAATGTGAGGAAATTTTTTTTCATGGCGAGAGTGGTGGATGCATGGAACTGCCTTCCTGGGGAGGTTGTTGGGTCTAAAACAGTGGGGGAATTCAAACATGCATGGGACAGACATAAGGCAATTGTAGTGGGGGGTGGCAGGAAGTAGGCTGTTGGTTAACTAGGATCTGCAGCTTATCCAGTAGGTAGGGAAATGGGCAGACTGGGTGGACCAAGTGGTCCTTATCTGCCGTCAAAGTCTATGTTTCTATGTTTCTAAATCCGCTAGTGATTTGAGGTTGTTACTTAGTGTAATACCCAAGTACTAGATTTCATTTTTCAAAACACTACTCAGAAAATGTTTTTTCAAACTTACTTCTAAAGTTTTAGGGAAAAGAGTGGCATTAGCAGAGACTTACTCTTGCTGACTTTCAAACCTGATAAAGTACCAAATTCTTGAAGGAGAGTTTCCAGGGTGTAGTAGGAGTCTAATGGCCTACTGAGAGTCAACAATGAATCATCTGCATATGCAAATACCATCTGTGGTAACCTCACAATTTTCACTCTCTATATCCTTGGGGAATGTGCAATCACCTGAATCAGAGGCTCAATGGACAAAATGAATATGTACAGAGAGAGAGGGCAGCCTTGCCTCATCCCTTGCAGCAAATTGAAGGGAGTGGAAATTAAGCCATTGGTGATAATAGCTGCCTTGGAGTTATTATAAAGGAGGGCGACCCACGTCCTAAAGTTCTCGCTAAGGCCAAAGTTCTCAAGTGTCACATGTATGAAGTCCCAGCTGAGGGAATTAAATGCTTTGAATATGTCTAGTGACACTGCCATAGCAGGTATCTTTTTATTATTAGAGAACTATATTGTGTTTATTAACCTTCTTACATTATCCACACCAGATTTCCCTTTTAGGAACCCGACTTGCTCTTTCCCCAACAATTTGCCTATTAAAAGTTGTACTCTGCTCGTTAAGATTTTGGTCAGAATTTTATAGTCCAGGTTTAATAATGAAATAGGCCTATAATTAGAGCAGTCCAGAAGTTCCTTCCTTTTTTTTAGGTATTAGAGAGATGTAGGTCTCCATCATAGAAAGTGGTGGAGTCTGCTTTTCCCAAGTTTCCTGAAGTACTTTATGTAGAACTGGTGCTATAATGGGGCACAGTAGTTTGTATAACTCTCCTGAGATATCATCTGGACATGGGGCTTTGTTGCTATGTAGACCCTTAATTGTGGAGTTAATTTCATTCAGCTAAATTTCTCTGTCCACATCTCTGATTTCTTGCTCTGATAGATATGGCAACTTCAGATTATTCAGAAATGAGTTGATTTGCATTTCTGGCCTAGTGCCCTGACATTGATAAAGTTTAGCATAGTATGTTGAAAAGACCTCCTTAATTCCTTTATCTGTAAAGAATATTTCTCCTGTACTGGACCAAATTCTTGGGACGGTATTATGATTCTGTTGTTTTTTTAAGGCAGAATGCAAGTAGTTGACTTGCCTTTTCTCCAGATTTCCAGTAAGATTGTCAGGTAAAAAATAGGGCATATTCAGCTGATGCAGTATATATTTTATTAATGTCATATTTCAGGATGATTATGCATCTCAACAGTTCTGTCCTATTCCCTATCCTTGGCTTGTAAAGTGTTTCAACAGATTATAGCTCAGATTCTAGTTCCATCAAATTCTTTCGGCTAGCTCTTTCTTTCCCAGAAGAGTAGCTGATTACTCTACCCCTGAAGAATGCTTTTAAAAGTTTCCCATTGGCACCAGCCAATCAGGATGACATCTCTTTGTGGATAGAAGGTTCAGTGGTTGTAGGAGGCTCTGGGGACTGGTGTGCAGCAGAGCTTATGAATGTCCCAGCTTTCCTTTCTCTGCTTTGACTTCTGCTCCGGAATCTTCTGTTTATGTTGTAGTCAGGCTTTTTCCACTGTGGTTTGGAGCTGGTATAGTTTTGGGCAGCAAGCTTGCCTTTCCTGTGGATGGAGTTCTGTTTGGGATTGGAGGTAGGTACAGAGGGCCTTGACAGAGAGGCACATGTTGGAGATGGTGGTGGCTGTCTCCTTGAATCACAGCTAGAATGTTTGGTGACCATACGTTCTCTGGCATCTCGTGGCACATCAGGATTAGCATGGAAATTGGAGTCAGCGCCAGCTATAGACTCTGTGTCTCGAGCTCCTGTGCCACTTAAAAGTCTTAACCATATGTTCTGGCCTTTGTTGTGACTATGTAGGTAGCCCCCTTCAATAAAGTCCCAGGTCAGAGTGACCGAGGTGCGCTGTATTGTCTGTCCATAACCTGTTTGTATCATTAAAGTAGCAGGGTATTTCATGTAGTAATCAAAGCCTTGATCTTGTAAGACCCATTTCACCTCATAAAATTGTTTTCTTCTCAAGACAATTTCAGTTGAAAAATCCTAGTAGACTGATATTCTGTGACCCCTCCATTGAAGGGAACCTTTGTCCCTTGCCAGTCGCAGTATTTGCTCCTTTACCATAAATCTCAGTAAGTATGCAATGATCTGGCAGCTTTTGATATTTGAAGTAGGCCTGCCTGTGAGTGAGCGATTGTCCCTTTCAATTTCAAGGGGCCATTCCCAATGTTGTGGAAATAGTTCTGAAAAAAGTTGTTGCAAAAACTGTATAGTAGATCTGCCCTCCACATTTTCTGGCGCACCCAACATCCTTAAGTTATTCCTCCTTCCCCTGTTTTCTAGATCATCAATTTTGTTCAGAATGTAAGATAACTGACTACTGAAGTAATCGGAGGTGTCCTGTAGCTGTGTAACTGTGGTCAACCTGTCGGACTCGATCAACAGTCACATCAGGCCTTTTCCTTTGATCCTCTGAGTCCAGTTGGAGTTTGTCCATGGTTTGCCTGATTTCTGACATATCTAGCTTAAGTTCAGTGAGCATTTCTTTCATAATGGCCATATCAGATTTCTTTTGTTGCTGAGCACTGCTGTCTGGTGAACCAATGCCTCCATTAGCCTGGTGGTGTTTCGTTCCATTTACTGATGCTTTTCCTCCCGCAGTGGTCATTTTCAGTTCAGGCCGACTTTGTGATGCTGAAAAAATGTGACAGCAATGACTGATTCAGTTGAAACTCTCCTCTAATGTGCTCTAGTACTCTAGGCAATGAATAAATTTAAATTGGCAGATTTTCTGAGGATTTGTTTATGACTGAGAAATTGTGGTTGGTGCCTTGCACGACCTCCTCCATACCATTCTTTTCATGTATCATAGTACAGTCCCTTCTCCTGCATAGCTCTCATCCATCTTTCATCTGCAGATAACATTGAACTTAACCTGGGTTCCACCTCTGCCCACCCTCCTTCCTTTTACCCCATACCTTGGCAAAACACCAAAGGTCTAAAAATAGCTCAACATAATTTATTTATTTATTGAATTTTGCTGACGCGGTAAGCCCACTGGGCCTAGAAGTCCCTTTTTCAGGGGCGACTGGGGGGAGGGGGGATACAGATGGTAAGCAACTGAAGTTGAACCAGATTAAGCTGTTGGTGGTATTTTTAGTGAATGGGAGAAATTTGGCCAGGACACGGGGGAAATTCCCCTCCTCTTTTTTCGATAAGTGCCATGGGATCTTTAGCATCCACCTGAACTACCACCAATCCATGCAGATGGGACCTCAGCTTAATGTCTCATCTGACAGATGGCACCTCAGAAGTGTAGCACCCCCCTCATGCTGCACTTCAGTGTCAGTATTGGGATATTAACACAAGTGCCAGATGTGGGAACTGAACCCACAGCCCTCTGATCTCCCGGCCTCAGGGGCAAGTGTGCTACCTACTGAGCCACTGACACTGTTATATAAGGAGTATTGTCAATAAAATAGATGAGCTTACAGCATGGGTCACGCACAATCAGCCAGATATTCTCAGGATATCTGAGATGTGGCTGAAGCCCACCTTTCCTGAAAACCTTTGTGCACTTCAGTAAACTAAATCTGACCCAGCTCATCTCTGAGCCGAACCAGGAGATCCAAAAATGGTAACACCCTCATGCTGATTGACTGGATACTCACACCCAGATTAGATAGGATTAGGTGCTCAGGTGTTCTCTCAGATGCCTTTAGTAATCACTCACCAGTGTATTGCATATGATGGGCCAGGCCAAACTGGTAAAAGCCCCTCCCAGAGTTAACAAAAATTCAGAGATTTCTCTAACCTGAACCCAGAACTTTTCATGCTATCAGTGTCCAACATCGATTGGCTCGGCCTATATACGAACATGCAAAATTTGCCAGCAGATAAAGGTCTAGAGGTCTATCAAGTCTACTCGAATGTGCAGCTAGCACCCCTTATTCTGCAGCTGCCCCTCCCTTCCACCCTTCCCCTTCATTAACCCTCCCCCTTGTCCTGTCCCATCCCCTTTTAAAGCAGTCCACTGTTCTACTGGATACCACTTTTGCAGGTAACGCATTCCACCCAACCACCACCCTCTCTGTAAAAAGTGTCTCCTCATCTCCTCCTGAACCTTCCTCCTCCAGTCTCATATCATGACCCTGGTGTCCCTCCCCTCCCTTACTTTGAACAGCCCCTCTGTACCTGTCTTGTTTATTCCTTTCATGTATTTAAAGGTTTCAGTCATGTCCCCGTCCCTCCTCTCTTCCAGTGAGTACATGTTCAACTCCCTCAACCTCCTCTCGTATGATAAGTCCCCCAGCCCCTTGATCATCTTTGTTGCCATGCACTGCACCCCCTCCTGTAACTTAATGTCCCTCTTCAGATACGGGTGCCAGTACTGCATGCAGTACTCCAGGTGCAGTCTAACTAATGACCTATACAGTGGCAGAATCACCTCCTCCCTCCTCGAGGATATACCCCTTGCAATACAACCCAGCAATTTGTTGGCCTTTGCAGCTGCCTTTCTACATTGTGCCGAGTTGTTCATTGACCCTGTAATGAGCAACCCCAGATCCTTCTCCTCCTCTGTCTGGGCTAGCTGCACTCCCCCCCCCAGCTGGTAACTCCTCCTTGGGTTCTTCATCCCAAAATGCAGCACCTTGCACTTTTTGGCATTAAAGCCCAGTTGCCAGGTGTCTGACCAGGTTTCAAGCTTCACCAGATCATCCTGCAACCCCGGCCATCCCCCTAGGTCATCCACCACCGCTCCTACCTTGGTATCATCAGCAAACAGACTGATCTTGCTCTTGATGTCCCATGATATGTCTGCAATGAATATCCCAAACAACACTGGTCCCAACACCGAGCCCTGTGGAACACCGCTCATCACTACCCTTGGGTGTGAGAGCTCCCCACCCACCACCACCCTCTGTTGCCTTCCCTGAAGCCAGTTTCCTACCCATCTCACCAGCTTTGCACCCGCCTGTGCCTACTAACTTACTTCCCAGCCTTCCATGCAGCACCGAGTCAAATGCCTTACTGAAGTCCAGATACAGGACATCCACTGCATGGCCCCTGTCCAGTTGCCTAGTTACCCAGTCATAGAACTCGACCAGGTTGGTTTGGCAGGATCTGCCCCTTATGAAGCCATGCTGTCTGCTGTCCTGTAGTCCTTTAGCCTCTAGGAGGGCCACCAGCCTCTCCTTCAGGATAGTCTCCATTAGCTACGAACATATGAACATACGAAATTTGCCAGCAGATAAAGGCCTAGAGGTCTATCAGTCTGCTCAAATGTGCAGCTAGCACCCCTTTTCCGCAGCTGCCCCTCCTTCCACCCTTCCCCTTCATTAACCCTCCCTTGTCCTGTCCCATCCCTTGAAGCAGTCCACTGTTCTACTGCATACCACTTCAGGAGGTAACACATTCCACCCAGCCACCACCCTCTCTGTAAAAAGTGTCTCCTCATCTCCTCCTGAACCTTCCTCGCCTCCAGTCTCATATCATAGCCCTGGTGTCCCTCCCTCCCTTACTTTGAACAGCCCTCTGTACCTGTCTTGTTTATTCCTTTCATGTATTTAAAGGTTTCAGTCATGTCCCCCGTCCCTCCTCTCTTCCAGTGAGTACATGTTCAACTCCCTCAACCTCCTCTCATATGATAAGTCCCCCAGCCCCTTGATCATCTTTGTTGCCATGCACTGCACCCCCTCCTGTAACTTAATGTCCCTCTTCAGATACGGGTGCCAGTACTGTACGCAGTACTCCAGGTGCAGTCTAATGACCTATACAGTGGCAGAATCACCTCCTCCCTCCTCGAGGATATACCCCTTGCAATACAACCCAGCAATTTGTTGGCCTTGCAGCTGCCTTCTACATTGTGCTGAGTTGTTCATTGACCCTGTAATGAGCAACCCAGATCCTTCTCCTCCTCTGTCTGGGCTAGCTGCACTCCCCAGCTGGTAACTCCTCTTGGGTTCTTCATCCTAAAATGCAGCACCTTGCACTTTTTGGCATTAAAGCCAGTTGCCGGGTGTCTGACCAGGTTTCAAGCTTCACCAGATCATCCTGCAACCCCTGCCATCCCCTAGGTCATCACCACCGCTCCTACCTTGGTATCATCAGCAAACAGACTGATCTTGCTCTTGATGTCCCATGATATGTCTGCAATGAATATCCCAAACAACACTGGTCCCAACTCGAGCCCTGTGGAACACCGCTCGTCATTACCCTTGGTGTGAGCTCCCCACCCACCACCACCCTCTGTTGCCTTCCCTGAAGCCAGTTTCCTACCCATCTCACCAGCTTTGCACCCGCCCCTGTGCCTACTAACTTACTTCCCAGCCTTCCATGCAGCACCGAGTCAAATGCCTTACTGAAGTCCAGATACAGGACATCCACTGCATGGCCCCTGTCCAGTTGCCTAGTTACCCAGTCATAGAACTTGACCAGGTTGGTTTGGCAGGATCTGCCCCTTATGAAGCCATGCTGTCTGCTGTCCTGCAGTCCTTTGGCCTCTAGGAGGGCCACCAGCCTCTCCTTCAAGATAGTCTCCATTAGCTTACGAACATATGAACATACAAAATTTGCCAGCAGATAAAGGCCTAGAAGTCTATCAAGTCTGCTCGAATGTGCAGCTAGCACCCCTTATTCCGCAGCTGCCCCTCCCTTCCACCCTTCCCCTTCATTAACCCTCCCTTTGTCCTGTCCCATCCTCGTTTGAAGCAGTCCACTGTTCTACTGCATACCACTTCAGGAGGTAATGCATTCCACCCAGCCACCACCCTCTCTGTAAAAAGTGTCTCCTCATCTCCTCCTGAACCTTCCTCGTCAATCTCATATCATGGCCCCTGGTGTCCCTCCCTCCCTTACTTTGAACAGCCCTCTGTACTTGTCTTGTTTATTCCTTTCATGTATTTAAAGGTTTCAGTCATGTCCCGTCCCTCCTCTCTTCCAGTGAGTACATGTTCAACTCCCTCAACCTCCTCTCATATGATAAGTCCCCCAGCCCCTTGATCATCTTTGTCGCTCTGCGCTGCACCCCCTCCAGTAACTTAATGTCCCTCTTCAGATACGGATGCCAGTACTGCACGCAGTACTCCAGGTGTGGTCTAACTAATGACCTATACAGTGGCAGAATCACCTCCTCCCTCCTCGAGGATATAACCCTTGCAATACAACCCAGCATTTTGTTGGCCTTTGCAGCTGCCTTCCTACATTGTGCCGAGTTGTTCATTGACCCTGTAATGAGCACACCCAGATCCTTCTCCTCCTCTGTCTGGGCTAGCTGCACTCCTCAGCTGGTAACTCCTCTTGGGTTCTTCATCCCAAAATGCAGCACCTTGCACTTTTTGGCATTAAAGCCCAGTTGCCAGGTGTCTGACCAGGTTTCAAGCTTGCCAGATCATCCTGCAACCCTTGCCATCCCCTAGGTCATCCACCACTGCCCTACCTTGGTATCATCAGCAAACAGACTAATCTTGCTCTTGATGTCCCATGATATGTCTGCAATGAATATCCCAAACAACACTGGTCCCAACACGAGCCCTGTGGAACACCACTCGTCACTGCCCTTGGGTGTGAGAGCTCCCACCCACCACCACCACCCTCTGTTGCCTTCCCTGCAGCCAGTTTCCTACCATCTCACCAGCTTTGCACCCGCCCCTGTGCCTACTACTTCCTTCCCAGCCTTCCATGTGGCACTGAGTCGAATGCCTTACTGAAGTCCAGATACAGGACATCCACTGCATGGCCCCTATCCAGTTGCCTAGTTACCCAGTCATAGAACTCACCAGGTTGGTTTGGCAGGATCTGCCACGTATGAAATAAGCTGTCTGCTGTCCTATAGTCCTTTGGCCTCTAGGAGGCCACCAGCCTCTCCTCCAGGATGGTCTCCATTAGCTTACCCACGATGGATGTGAGGCTCACTGGTCTGTAGTTTCCGTTCATCCTTGGGGCCACTCTTGTGGAGGGCACCACATGAGCCATCCTCCAGTCTTGAGGTACACACCCGAATGTAGTGAGGCATTAAATAGGTCTGCCAAGGTCCTGCAAGGACCTCTGCCAGCTCCTTCAGTACCCCTGGGTGGATGCCATCTGGGCCTGGCCTTGTCCACCCTCAGTGCCTTCAAACCCTCTCGAACTCTGCTCTCTATGATTTCCCATCTGTCACCACTTCCCACCCTGCTTCTGCCATTTATCCCACCTTGGGTGTCACCTCCCTCTTCTCTTTAGTAAATACTGAGCAGAAGTACTCATTTAGTGCTTCCGCCTTATCGCACCCTGCTTCCACCCAACCCCCCTCCTTCCTAATCCTTACTATGTGGTCCTTACAGCTCCTTTTCTCCCTGAGATACCTAAAGAAGTCCTTCTCTCCCTTCTCAATGCCTTGTGCCAGCCTGAGTTCCGTAGATGCTTTGGCTCCCCTTACTGCCCTTGTCACCTCCTTCGATTCTGTCAAGTACTCCTCCCTGTCCTCCCCCTCCCTGTTTTCTTGTACTTCCTAAAGGCAGCTCTTTTCCTCCTTACCTTTTCCATGACCTCCTTGCAAAACCAGCTCGGTGTCTTAGCCCTAGCCTTCTTGCTCTGGGCCTTGCAGCAGGTTTTGGTTGTCTCCACTATCCCCAGCTTTATGAGCTCCCACCTCTGGTTAGTGTCCATACTAGATTGAATTCTGGCCAGGTACCCTTTTACCACTTCCCCCATCCTCCCAAAGTTGGCCTTCCTGAAGTCCAGCACTCTTGTGCCAGATTCCACTCCTTCCTTGCCCATCTCCAATGAGAGCCATACTGAGTGGTGGTCACTCCCTGACAGCGGTTCCTCCACTGTAAGTTCTCTCACAAAGTCCCCATTTGCCAGCACAAGGTCAAGGGTATTCCCTAACATGGTTGGTTCACTGACCATTTGCAGCAGAAGCTGTCAAGGAAGGCATCCAGCAGTACTTGCTCCCTTCTCTTCCTGGTTGTTGGGGTACTCCAGTCCACTCCTGGCATGTTGAAGTCCCCCACAATCACCACACTACCCTTCTCAGTCCTCCTGATCTGTCCCGCTAGTTCCCTGTCTAACTCCTCCATCTGAGATGGTGGCCTGTACACCACTCCCATTCTAAGAATCCTATTCTTGGAATCCTGGATTTGCATTCAAAGTGACTCCATACTACCCTCCTCCCCTACACACTTCAGTCCTTCCTTCACATATAGTGCCACACCCCCTCCTTTCCCAATCACCCTGTCCCTACGAAATAACTTGTAACTTGGTACAGACAGGTCCCAGTCATTGTATTGGGTGGCCCATGTTGCTGTGATGGCTGCAATGTCCACCTCTCCCTCTGCCATGAGCACCTGTAACTCTGCCGTTTTCCTCCCAAGGCTCCTAGCATTAAGGGTAACCACCTTCCACCCCCCCATCCTGCCCTCCTTTACTAGCATCACCAATAGTACTTGCCATTTGCCATTTGTCCTTTTTCACTGTTATGGGGGGGTAAGCTCATATGGTTTCCCAACCTGTGGTCTCTGCATATCTCTTGTCCAACTGCCACCCCCCACTCCTAGTTTAAATTCCCAACTTCCTCTATGTACTCCTCCATCCTCTGTTTCAGCACCTTCTTTCCCTCCTCACTCAAGTGTCATCTGTCCTTGGCATAGAGACTACTGTCCTCCCAGGTCCCTCCCCACTCCCCCAACAGTCCATACCCTTTAGCACAACACCAGGTTCTTAGCCATCTGTTAAATTCCTCTATTCTCAGCTTTCTTGTTGTGCCTACCTTGGGCACTGGAAGTATCTCTGAAAAAGTTACTGATCTTCCTGCCCCCTCACATAATTGTGCTAGTTCCTCAAACCTCCTCTGGACTATATCTACTATCTTGTCAGCCAGGTCGCTTGTCCCAAGATTTATAATTAAATGAGGCTTGTTCCTACCCCTTCTAGCATGTTTAAGAACAGATTGTCCCACCCTTTCTGCTGTAATTCCTGGCATGGCCTCTACCCAAATGTGACTATGCCTCTCCCCCTTGCTACCCCACCTAATTCCTCTTAGTATTGAGTTCCCCAGCACTAAGATTCCACCACTCTTACTCCCTGCTTGCTTCCATTCATCTCCCTCTCTCATTTCCAGCTCCTCTTCTTCCTCCTGCACATTATTTCCCCCTTTTGCCCCTGTTGCAATTCTCCAAGCAGAACTTGCCCCCGCTCCAATTTGGTCCAGGCATTTATCAATTACTCCTCTAATTTCATCATTTCCCTCCTCCACCTTCTTCCTCTCTAGCAGTGCAAAACTATTTTCTGAAGACCTTTCACAAATGCCCGCTCCCTCTCTCTTCAGAGTAACCTGTTATCTCCTTTCCACTCCATGACTTTTGCCACTTCTTCACCTCCCCTCGTAAGTCCCTATCTCCTCCTTCCATTTGTCTTTTCCTCCTGACCTGATTTCCCCCGGCAATCGTTCTTCCTGGCCTGGAAGCTGCTGCTGTCATTTTGGCAACTACAGTAACCCCTCACTATAGTGAACCCTGCTACATTGAAAACTC
This sequence comes from Neoceratodus forsteri, assembly GCA_016271365.2. NCBI lineage: Eukaryota > Metazoa > Chordata > Ceratodontiformes > Ceratodontidae > Neoceratodus > Neoceratodus forsteri. The sequence continues at coordinate 805,490,694 of CM057451.1, read as the reverse complement.
AGGAATAAAGAATGCATTTCATGGTTCCGGAAGTTTCAGCTTTCAATTTGGAGAGAGCTGTTTTTTCTCCAGAATTGGAAGCACAACCATGTAAAAACAAAGAAAAAAGGCATCAAGTAGTATCTGTGAAGAAAATGGATGCATGAAGTAATTGTAAGTTAAAGCAGGTCCCTTGGCTCTGGGTGCAATCGCTTTCCTTCAGTGGTAGATAGTGACAGTTTAGCCGGCTCTCATATCTTCCCCTTCAGCAGTGTCTGATCTTTGGAATCAGGACCCGGCAGCAGCATTACCGAGTTTGGCAGTTGTGAGTATTTGTGGATGTGGTGTCAGTAAAGTGTAGCTCCATTTTATATTTATTTTATTTACCAGTCCCTTGTCAGCAGTCAGGCTGTGGTAGTGTGAGTGAGTGAGTCAGTGAGCACTGCAGTGAGCGAGGAGTGGCGGCAGTATCCAGGCCAGTTAAACCCTTACCAAACACAATCACAGCAACACCTCAGGATTAGCGCTGCCCCCGTTTCCAGTGAACTGTTGAATAAGGGATCTACAATGCCAGTTCGATAAAAATATGTTGACCCAATGTTACAGTGACAGCTGCATGTTGACCGCAATTGCGGTCGGCATTGTGCCATCGGAAGAATAAAGTATGCTTTGCGGGTGGCTGTGCTCCCCACAGCCCCCATGCAGGGGGCTCTGCCCTCTGCACCCTCCATATTTCATTATAATCAACCCTGAGTTGGAGCTGATTCAGGGATATGGTACAAGACCCCAAGAAGCCATTCTAGGATCCCGAGTGGACTTTACAGTGATCCATTGATGTTGTTGCTGTCGATTGACATCGCTGTAAAGTTGACGTTACAGCATTGGCATACTTTAAATAAGGCCATAGGTGGGGCAACTAGCACCTCCCTAAGTTCCTTTAGTACCATTGAGCGTATCCTCAAGTCCCTTCAGGCCTTTTTCCTCTGACTGTAGACCTTCCCTCTGGATCGTAAGAACTCTGATTATCCAGACCTAGGGAAAAAGCAACATTAAGCATGACAGTGCATTTTTTATTCAGCACTTTGCAACAATATTTTTCTCCAATTTGTATCTTTTTAAAGCCAGATTTATTTCATAATCCCAATATGGCACACCTGGGTGGATCTGTTGTAGACACAAAGGTCAAGAAGCACAGGCAGTCCAGGAGAAGTTACAAAATATGAGTCCAGCAGAAGTTACAAAATTTGAAGTAGCACTTTAATATTATCAATAACAATACAAAAAAGATTTGTACAGTATGGCTTTTTAATATAGGCAGTTCAAACAAAAGTCCTTCTTCTGAGTACATCTCCAAATCTAATTCTGGAAAACTGAAACATTACTCTCCTTTTTTATAAGGTGTCTTTTCCTTGCAGTTTTTAACTCTGTATCCTGCCCTCATTAAGGGATAGAACATTCTGTCTGGGGCTGATCTTTTTATTTTCACAAAAATGTAGCAACACTAGAACATTATATCTGGGCTGATCTCCTGTTAGCGGTTCTGTTAACAAGCATGTGGAGATCAAAAGGTTTCTCAAGGTCAGCTCCTAGGTCTCATATATTTTAACCACAGAGAATCACAGAAATCTGATGGCAGAAAAGGACCTCATCGGCCCATTGAGTTCACCCTTCCCCCCTCCCCAAATATTTTTTTACCATTAACCAAGAGTGGGGGAAGGGGGGTAGACTGCCTTTCAGGCAGCTCTGTGGTTGTGTGAGGCTCCGCTGCCTTCCTATCCCTCTGCACAGCAGCTGCAGAAGCAAGGGAGAGAAAGAAATAATATACACAGCAAAAACTAGTGGAGTGATTGTGGAATGCATTTACTTCTGCCCCTATTTCTATGCCTGTTAGCTGGTTCTACTAATTCACTTGAGCCAACAAAGCCACACAAGAATTATGTAAACAATCCATGTACAGGTGACCAATATGGATCTCATAAAGGGTCAGAGAATTACTGAGGGTCAAGCAAAAAGCTTTCACGAGGTACAAGGAGAAACAGGGAAAGGAAGAATGGAGAGAGTACCAAACAGAAACTAGGGAAGCAAAGAGGAAGGTCAGGGAGGAAAAAGCAGACACAGAGCAGCATATTGTAGAGGGGGTCAGGGGTGGGGAAAAACAATTCTTCAGACATATTAAGGAAAAAAATGAAGCAGGAAGGGGTATTGTTAGAGTACAAGAGGAGGAGGGTACTATAGGAAGACAAACAAACAAAAAATAGCTGCCTTTAACAATTACTTCTGCACTGTCTTCACAAGGGAAGACAGTGGACCCTGATTGAAAGTGGTATCAAGGCAGCTGTCAGGATCATTCCTGAAATGTGGCACCCAGTATTTACTAGATAAAGGGTCCAGAAGGGACTTGAAGCCTTCAAGGTAAATAAAGCCCCAGGGCTCGATGAGATGCAATCATGCACCCAAGGGTGTTCAAGGCATTGGCTGCAGAACTGGTTGAGCCCTAGTAGGGATATTTAACAGCTCAGTTCAGATAGGGGTAGTTCCAAAAGACTGTAGAGTATCAGACATAGTTCTGCTACACAAGGGGGGACAAGGAGCAACCAGGGACTTGCAGATCTGGTATCTTTACCCCTGTAATGGGTAAACTGACAGAGTCACTGATTAAAAAGGAACTTGTGAACTATCTAGAGAGCAATGATCTACAGTATTATGAGTTTGTGGCAGGGAGGTCTTGTCAGACCAACCTGATAGTTTTCGTTGACTGGTTAGCAAAGGTAGTACATAAGGGTCACACTTTGGATTTACTCTACTTTGATTTCAACAAGTATTTCCACTCGGTGCCACACGGAAGACTGCTGAAGGACTTAGGCACTGCTATGCAGATAGATGGGTACGAAACTGATTGAAGGAGAGACAACAGAGGGTTGTTGTAAATTGGGTCAAATTGGAAGTGAGGGAGGTCACAAGTGGGGTGCACCAGGGATCTGTTCTGGGTCCTGTCCACTTCAATATGCTCATCAGCGACATTGGAGAGGGCATTCAGAGTAAACTGTGTCTCTTCACAGATGGTATGAAGCTCAGTGATAGGGTAGATAGCAATGATAGGAGCAGGGACACAAAGAGGGATCATCAAAAACTAGAGAGGTGTTCTATGGTTTGGCAATTGAAATTCAATGCCAAAAAATGCAAGGTTATGCATCTGGGGAAATAAATTGGTCAGAGTGTTGGATGGGAGGGATTAAACTGAGCACTACAGCAGAGGAAAGTGATATCATTAGTGACTCCCTCAAACAATCAAGCCAGTGTAGCCTGCAGTAAGGCTAATAGGATGTGTGTGGGGGGAGGGTCAGGAGTATTGACAGCAGGAGAATGTAGGTGCTACTACCTCAATATAGGTCACTAGTGAGACCACACCTGGAATACAGTACTGTGCTCAGTTCTGGAGTCATCTAAGGAAGGACAAGGACAGGCTGGAGATGGTCTTACACAGAGTTACAAAGAAGATTCAGGGCCAACAGGGAAGATCATACAGTACATAGGACTCCTCAAGGCACTGAACATGTACTCACCAGAGACCAGGCAAGAGAGAGTGGATATTGTCATGGGCTATGCCACTGCCAGTCAGATGTACAGATATATGGTGTTATATTTTGTGTATGTTTAAAATGCCACATGGAAAATGGATGATAGGGTCACATAGAGAGAGAGACTGGATTTTTAAAATGTTTGACCTTCCTCTGACCTGAGGGGGACGCTTGCTGGGCAGAAAGCCACATTATTTCAAGGGCTGCTCAACATGGATATACCAAAATCCATTTGCCTATAATAAACTTACTTCAAGGGCTGCTGAACAAGAATGTGCCAGAAAACCACCACCTGTCATAAACCTTTGCACTTGAAAGGCTGGATGCTTGGGAAACCAAGTTTTGGGAATAGCCCTTCTTGACAAGCTGGTGTAAATTATCTTACCAGGAAGACAGTAGGGTGTCAAAGGCAGCCAGAAAATTGGGTTGTGGGGAAAGCGCAAGAGTGACCTCTACTGGCTTAAAAGAGAAGGCCTCCTTTGGGATCAGAGTTTTTTCAGGCAGGACCCAGACTATTTAAGCAGCTCTAACACAGAGCACTGTCTCATTTTCCTGGAGCATTTCATTCTGGACACTCTCCTGACAAGACATGACCAATTGCCAGCAGACACTGAAGGTCAGCGGTTGCAAGAGAAGAAAAGGATTCTTCAGACTTTATTTATTCTTCTGAGCATTCAATTCACTACACAAATTAAGGTAGAACTTTAGATAACAGTTATAGTGCATTTTTCATGTATATTTTCCACTTTTATTTGTGTTATTCTGTGACCAAATTGATAAAACCTTTCAGTTGTAACTGTATGATAATTAATTATTTAGTAAAGACATTTGTTTTGTTTAAGAAACCTGCCTGAGTGAGATTTCTATTCTGTGTGTGTGATTGTGGGATGTTTCAGTAACAATCCATGACTAAACTGTTATTACTAAGGGGTGCCATCATAAGGTACCAAATCGAACAAGGATCTGAAAAGGGAAAGTCTGGGTAAATATAGGGGGATACCAAACTCTCAAGGAAAGGTCTGTGGGGATTTGAACCAGTTTATTGCTCATCTTGTGGGAGAAGGCAGAATCAGGGTTACAACACTACCCTGAAGAGGTTGTAATGCCTGGATCTTCCTCATTTGTGTAACAACCAAGAATGGTTCATATTTGGCTACAAGACTCGAGACTAGTATTGTACTCTGATCAACAGTAAAGAGGGAACCCTGGAACTTTGTGGTGAGTGTTCAGTTGTAAATTCAGTGAGCACCATAGAAGGACATGAAGAGGGTATCCTGTTTCACCCTCCCTGTCACAGATTGCATATAGGGGTGAGCACTGTGAGCTCTGTAGATCTGACCCTCAGAACTGGGTTCCAGACAGATCTGGTGCACAGTGGTGGGATCCAAGAGATCTGGTAACAGTGAGATTCAAGAGATATTGGTGGCACAAGCATAACAGTTGGATTCGAGGCCAGTGTATCAGATTGATAAACTGAGAACAATCCACACACAAGCAGTGCAGAGATTTGGAAAAAAATAATTTGGTTATAGTATTAAGTTCCCTACCTGGTTTCATTTTGGGGGAGTGTAAGCTAGTGTAGTAGTAGTCAGGGAAGAAGATGGCTTCCAACTACAGTGAACACACTGCAGACTTCCTAAGGCAGTTATGTCAGGAAAGAGGGGTCCAGTATAAGGGGTGAACCAAAAAGCACTTCATGGAGGCTCTCATGGCAGCCAATGAGCAAGCAGTTGCCCCGATCCTCGAGTCACAGCAGGTGACTGAAAGGGACCAGACCTTGGGCTTGGGGGTGCCTTGGTCCATCGCAGTATCCAGTCCCCAGGAGAAGGGCAGCGAGACCAAAGGGAACCCAGAGCCACAGCAGCATGGGAAGGTCACCACAGAGCTGGGGCTAGAAGGGATCAGGCTGCAGCTGGAGATGAGAAAATTAGAGCTGGAATTCGAACAGAGAAAGTTTGGAGCACAGCAGCAGAGGGAGTTTGAGCAGAAGAGGTTTGAACTGGAGAGGCAGGAAAAAGAATGGCAGAACCAAAGAGAGGCTGAGAGAGAGGAAAAAGAGCGCCAGAGGGAATTCATACTGGAGAAGTTAAGACTTCAACGAGAAGTGCCAGAGAAGGTAAGTGGCAAGGATAGACATGAAACTCCAGGGCTGGGGTATAAATTAAGTTCCAAATTAATAGTGGAATTTAAAGAGGGAGAGGATATGCATGCATTTTTGAATTTGTTTGAAAAGGTCTGTATACAGACCAAGGTACCCAGGGAGTCCTGGACCTTTCAGATATCCCCGCTGCTAATGGGTAAGGGGTGTGAGGTGCTAGGCCAACTGGATAATAATGATAGCCAAGACTATGAGAAACTTAAAGCTGCTTTACTCAAAAAGTATGAACTGACTCTTGAGGCCTACAGGGTTAAATTTCATAAACTCTGAAAAAGACCTGACATGAGCTTTGAAGAATTAGCCACAAAGCAATGGCAGTTTTTAAAGCATTGGTGGGAGGGTGCGGAAGCAAACTCTGTGGGGAAAATTGAAGAGGTTGTACTTTAAGAGCAATTCTTTTGGGTTTTCCCAGTAGAGTTGAAAACCTGACTAGAGGACCAAGATCCAAAAACAGCACAACAAGCTGCTGAGCTCTAGGATCACTATGCCAGGAGCAGGCCTGCTCTGAAAGGAAGTGGAGCAGGTGTGGCAGTGCCGAAAGGGAAAAGCACACCCTCAGGGCAGCTGAAACCCTCACAGCCTCTGCAGAAACGGGGAAGCTCCAGGTTACAAAAAAGGAGGTTCTCGGATAAAAGAAATGATGGCTGTTGGTTTTGTAATCAGCCTGGGCATCTTGCTAGACAGTGCCCAAAAAAGGCACAGAGTGGACAAAGTGGTACTCAAACAGAGCTGGGTGCACTGTGTATCCCTGAAAGTATGCCTGTAAACATGAGGGAGCACATTCACCCGGTTACTGTAAACGGGGTGCAGACCCATGGATTAAGGGACACAGGGGCATCTCTTACATTAGTAAAAGGGGATTTGGTTGGGCCTGAACAGCTTATACCTAATCTGTTTGTAACAGTAAGTGAATTCACTGGGAAGGGGAAAACTCTGCCACTTGCTAGTGTTCTCTTGGACTGGGGTGAGACAGGAGAGATGGTGCAAAAAGTGGCAGTGACAGACAACCTTGCTCTGGATGTCATAACAGGGAACAATCTCCAGAAGGGAGTGGTGTGTGCGGTTACACACAGTCAAACAGCAAAGGCCGACTGTAGTTCCCCAAACCCCATAGAACCCCTGTGGAAAAAAATGGGAGGCTGGTTCCCCAGCCTGTGTCTCCTGAAATGGAGAGTAGTGAAAGAGACGTAGGACTTCCCCAGGTAGCCATTAACAAGACAGCTACAGAAGGTTACTCTGAGGAGGGAGGGTAACAATTGGTCAGAAGGTTAGGGATGGCAGTGACCCTGAATGCCTTGACGCTAGAGCTATGGACCCCAGTTTAGGAACTGTAGGGGACATGTCCCATACCTTGGGAAAATATGAAGATTTTGCAGCTGCTCAGAGAACTGACCCTAGTTTGGAGAGGCTGAGGGCTTGTGCAGAATCTGATGGGACACAGGGAGGTGACATAAGACATAGAGTATGCTGGGACAATGGACTTCTGCATACACAGGATGTGAGGACAGAGGGAGGGGTGATGGGCAGGCAGCTTGTCATTCCTCAGGGGTACTATGAGAGATTGCTCAAGATTGCTCATGATATCCCCATGTTCTCCTGCCACTGACTGTACTCATTCTATTTATTGTTCTACTTCTTATACCCAATTGTATGTTGTACCTACTCATGGAATTGCCTTATTCCCCAGGTTGCCCATGAAAAAGGGACATGACGGTCTCAATGGGCCCACCTGGTTATCAAAATTCAAATAAAATTAAATAAAATAAATGTCCAGACATCTGGGTATCATGCGCACCATGTTGTGATTGGCCCAGAATTTCTATTGGCCCAACTTCACCCAGCAGATGAAGGAATATTGCAGGTCTTGTCACCGGTGCCAACAAATAGGGAAGGCAGGCAGTAAAACCAAAGCTGCCCTAATTCCCTTGCCAATTGTGGAGGAGCCATTACAGAGGGTAGGAATGCATATTGTGGGGCCTTTGAGTACCCCAAGCTCCTCTTGGAAGAAGTCTATCCTGACGGTGGTAGATTATGCCACCCGATACCCAGAGGCGGTCACCCTCTCCTCACTTAGGATAGACAAAGTGGCAGCCCGAGTCAGATTTTCACAGGAGGTTATCACTGATCTAGGGGGTACCTTCATGTCAGACCTGATAAAGTGTTTGTGGGAGAAGTGTGGGGTGGTGCAGAGATGCATAACACACTATCACCTACAAGACAATGGGCTTGTGAAAAGATTTAATGGCACCCTAAAATTGATGCTCCAAGTGTTTGCTGAACAGCATGGGAGGGACTGAGAGAAATACCTTTCCCTCCTGTTGTTCGCAAACAAAGAGGTGCCCCAAGAGTTGACAAAGGAAGTGGAGCAAGTGTGGCAGGGCCGAAAGGGAAAAGCACACCTTCAGGGCAGCTGAAACCCTCACAGCCTCTGCAGAAATGGGGAAGCCCAGGTTACAAAAAAGGAGGTTCTCGGATAAAAGAAATGATGGTTGTTGGTTTTGTAATCAGCCAGGGCATCTTGCTAGACAGGGTTCTCCTCCTTCTAATTCTTATATGGATGTAAGGCACGTGGGCCCCTAGACTTGATCTGGGAAGACTGGGAAGGCAAGCAGGCCACCTAGGGAACTCCCATAGTGAAGTATGTCCTTAAGTTTAGGGATAAGCTGAAGCAGCTTATGGGGGCGGTCCAAAGCAACCTGTCAGCTGCGCAACCAAAGCAAATGGTCTGGTATGACTGCAGAGCCAGATATCACTTGTACAGTACAGGTCAGGAAGTCATTGTCCTAATTCCGGTCCAGAAGGACAAGCTGCAGGCCGGGTGGACAGGACCATATAATGTAGTCTGACAGGTCAATGATGTGAACTATATTGCTGAACTGCCTGACAGGAGACATACCCATAGGATGTACCATGTCAACATGATGAAGCCATATGCAAATAGGACTGACATGGTATTTGCAGTGTGTAGTCCTGGGGAGGGGGATGGACGAGGAAGACGCCTTACTGGACTTGCTGAATGAAAGCAAGCAGAAGTCATATGTGGAGGCAATCAAACTGTCACCCCAGTTGAGCCCAGAACAGTACCAGGAAGTGAGGGAGGTTTTAGAGGACTCTATCCCTTTGTTTACAGCCAAGCCTGAATGAACCCCCTTAGGGACACATGTAGACATGGGGATGCAAGTGCCCACATGGCGGACAGCCTCCTGGGTGTCTGAGGCCATCTTAAAGGATATTTGTAGGCAGGTGGAGGAAATGCTGGATTTATGGGTAATTCAGGAATCCCACAGTCCCTCGTCCTCACCTATAGTCTCGTTCAAAAGCTGGATGGCTCTACTCACTTTTGTGTGGACTATCGTGAACTCAACACAGTCACGAAGTCTGACACCCACCCAATGCCAAGGATGGATGAACTACTAGACAGGTTGGGAGGGATAGAAACATAGAATTTGACGGCAGATAAGGACCGCTTTGCCCACCTAGTCTGCCCATTTTTCTACCCAACAGATTAGCTGCAGATCCTAGTTAACCAACAGTCTACTTCCTCCTACTGCCCACTAGAATTGCCTTATGTCTGTCCCATGCATTCTTGAATTCCCCCACTGTTTTTGATTCTACAATCTCCTCAGGAAGGCTGTTCCATGCATTCTCAACCCTCACTGTGAAGAAATACTTCCTCACATTACCTCTGAGCCGTCCCCCCTCTAGCTTCAAATTGTGCCTCCTTGTTCTTGCACATCTCTTTTTCTGAAAGATGCTATCCTCTTGATTCTCTTGAGGTATTTGAAAGTTTCAGTCATGTCCCCTCTCTCCCCTCTTTCCTCGAGGCTATACATCTTAAGCTCCTTTAGTCTTTCTTCATATGTCTTCTGGTACAGACCCTGCACCATTTTGGTTGCCCTCCTCTGGACAGCATCCACTCTGTCTATGTCTTTGTGGAGATGGGGTCTCCAGAACTGTACACAGTACTCCAGATGTGGTCTTACCAAGTGTCTGTACAGAGGGCCAACAACTTTCTGTTTTCTACTGGTAATGCCTCTCCCTTTGCATCCCAGTATCCCCCCCAGCCCTCTTTACTACCTACTCACATTGCTGGCCCACCTTTAGGTCATCTGATATGACTACCCCCAGATCCCTTTCCATTTTTGTTGTTGTCAGTGTCTCACCCCCCATTGTGTACTCTTCCCCTGGGTTTTTGTTTCCCAGGTGCATTACTTTGCACTTCTTTGCACTGAATCTAAGCTGCCATACATTTGACCACTCCTCCAACCTTGCCAAGTCCCTTTTCATCCTTTCCACCCCACCTTGCGTATCAACCCTGTTGCAGATCTTTGTGTCATCTGCAAAGAGACATACTTTCCCTTCCAGTCCCTCTGCAATGTCACTTATAAAGACATTAAAAAGGACCAGCGCCAGTACTGAACCCTGCGGTACCCCACTAGTAACCCTCCTTTCTTCACTGTGGACTCCATTTACTATCACCCGCTGTGTCCTGTTGTCCAGCCAGTGTTTTACCCAGGCTACCACCCTGGGACCCACTCCCAGGCTGGCTAATTTGTTTATTAATCTTTCGTGCGGGACTGTGTCAAATTCCTTGCTAAAGTCTAGGTAGGCCATGTCCACAGCCCCTCCCTGGTGTACTATTTTGGTCACCCAGTCAAAGAAATCAATTAGATTTGTCTGACATGACTTTCCTGCTGTGAATCCATGCTGCCTTGGGTCCTGTGCCCCACTAGCCTCTAGGTACTCAACAATTCTTTCCTTCAGAAGTGATTCCATCATTTTCCCCTACCACTGAAGTCAAACTGACAGGTTTGTAGTTTCCTGCCTCTGTCTTACTCCCACTTTTGTGAAGGGGAATCACATCTGCCCTCCTCCAGTCCTCGGGTACCACACCATCCTCCCACAATTTATTAAAAAGGGTAGTCAGTGGTGTTACTAGTTCTTCCCTTAGTTCTTTTAAAATTCTGGGATGAATCCCATCAGGCTCCATTGCTTTATCCACCTTCAGTTTTAAGAGTTCTTTCAGAACCCTTTCTTCTGTGAAAGGACTAATATCAACCACCCTATCCAGAGTGCTTCTATTGACTGGATTAGGTAACTCTCCCTGCTTTTCCACTGTGAATACTGAGAAGTATTCGTTCAGTATCCCTGCTTTTTCACTGTCGCTCTCTGCCCAACCACCTTCCTCTTTATTCAGCCTCAGTATCTCTGCCTCAGTCTTTCTTTGCTCCCTAATGTACCTATAAAATGTTTTATCCCCCTTCTTAACCGAGTTGACTATCTTTTCCTCAGTTTGGGCCTTGGCTATTCTGACTGCCTTCCCCGCTTCCTTCTGCTTTAACTGGTACAGTTTTCTGTCCTGCACCTTCTGTGTTTAACTTATACTTCCCTAATGCTATCTTTTTCTCCCTTACCTTCCCCGCCACTTCTTTTGAGAACTATAGTGTTTTTTTCTTTCATTTTGATTTGTTTATCTGCTTCACACAAAGGCTTGTTGCCTCTGTGATGGTGGTATTGATGTTTCCCCATTGTTGCTTCACCCCACTTTCTTATCTGTTTGCTAGTACTTTTCTGAGGCACACTCACATTTTGACAAAATCAGCCCTCCTGAAGTCCAGTACCTTCACTTTTGTGTGGCTTGACTCTACAGCTAAGTTTATCATGAACCGCACTGTTTGGTAGTCACTTGTTCCCAGATGGCTACCCACTTCAAGATCAGAGATCCTCTCTCGATCCCCATTTGAGAGTACCAGGTCTAAGATTTCTCCCTCCCGAGTGGGTTCCAAAACTAGCTGTTTGAGATATGCCCCCTGTAGGACATCGAGAATGGCCCTGCTCTTGGATGTGTCTGCAGCAAAGGTGCTCCAGTTAACATCTGGCATATTCAGGTCCCCCATCAGCAATATCTCTCCTTTCTTTGCCATCCCAAGGATGCCTTCCATCATTTCCTTGTCCAATTCCTCCCCCTGAGATGGGAGTCTGTATACAACCTCTGTGCGGATTGTGGAGCCATTTGCAATCTCCAGGGTGACCCACAGTGCCTCCTCTCCTCCCTGTTTACCCTTCAGTTCTGTTGCTTTGATCCCTTCCCTTAAATACAGAGCTTCTCCTCCTCCTCTTCTTCCCTTACTGTCCCTCTTGTAGATTGTGTACCCTGGTATGTTGACATTCCAGTCATGGTTCTGTGTGCACCATGTTTCTGTGACTGCCACAATATCTAGGCATCCCTATTCCATCAAGGCCACCATTTTGGGGAGCTTTTTACCTAGACTACGGGCATTGGTACTCTTTACCCTCCATTTTTTTATGGCTTTATTTCTTTTTGTCCCATCCCTGTCCTTACTGCCTTTGTCTTTTTCTCCATTTACCCCTGCCCTTCTCCCTATCGACTGCTCTATCTTGGTGTTTACCTCACTAATTACCCTGATTTTTTGGGGGGGTTAGGATTTCCCTTCTCCTTTTCAGTGCCTCCCCCTTTGGCTAATTTAAATGCTTGCCAATTAAGCATTTAAACGTATCACCTAGGATCCTGATTCCCCTCCTGGATAGATGCAGACCATCACACCTGTATAGGCCTGTATCCCTTCAGGTAGAGCCGCAGTCCCCAATGAAGCCAAATCCCTGAGCTCTGCACCAGTTTTTCAACCAGTTATTGAATCCCATGGTGCGGAGTACCCTAGCCTCATCCATGCCATAGACAGGTAGCACTTCCGAGAAAGTTACCCTGTGTGCTACTTGTCTAAGGCCCCTCCCCAACTCCACAAACTCCTGTTGCACTGCTCTGATCCCATTCTCAGCCAGGTCATTTGTCCCTAGGTGGATAATGACATCCAGCTCCCTCCCCCTTGCAGCTACTCCCATGAGCCTGAGCATTCATTTCCTATCCCTCCAAGCCATGGCACTGGGCAGGCACCTTACCTCCCTTTCCCCTCCCTCCCCCAGTTCTACTGCCCTAACAATTGAGTCCCCCACCAGGAGTTGTTTCCTTCCCCTGTGGGGTCTTGTGCCACCCTCCTGTGGGTCTCCATTGTGGAGGTTCCCAGCATCCTCCTTGGTCTTCACTGCAGGTGCCTCCATAGATGAACCATGCTCCACCAGAGTGGTGAATGAATCGTGGAGATGCACAACTGGAGGGATGCACCTCTGTTCCACCACCTTCACCCTCCCTGAGCCCACTGTGGTCCAACCACTCACCTTTCTTGGCAACTTCTGAGATAGTGGTGATGGCCTGGGTGGTCCCTGGGTGGGGGAGTAGGTTTCCAGAATCCTTGTCAGGTCAGCATGGAGATGTACAACCTCCTCCCTCAGACCAGAGAGGTGCCTGCAAATAGGGCAGCAACACAGTCTCCAGAATGTCTCCCTGAAGACTGCTGCTCCACAGCCAGTGCATTGCACCACTCCCCACATGTCTGTGTCCCTTCCTGTTACAGATGCTTTTCTTTTGTTGTATTTTGTGCCTGTGTTAGTGTGAGCAAGCTTGTGAGTGTGTCTACCCCATTCAGTGTGCTGTGCCTTTAAGGATATGAACAGGTGTATGTTGTTAGCAGTTTTGAGGAAGTGATGTCAGAACCACTGCTATAAAGGAAGTTACATGCTTGGGGCAGGTGGGGTGAGGGGAAGGGTTGGAGGGAGTAAACCTATGCCGTTCAGAAACAATCAACTACAACTGACCCTCCACCCAGGGGAGTGCATTCCTTCCTTTCAGACACCTATTTCACGGAGGATAAGTAACAGGTCTAGTCACAAATGACTGCAAATATCTACCAGCTACAGTTCCTCCCTGACAAATTAAAGTTAAAACTAAGAAAAGTCAACCCCAAAATCAGAATCAATACTAGTTACTTGCACAGGTTCAAAAAGTAATAATTCAGTTCAGTGTAGTCTAGAAAATAGCCTCCTTGATTCAAGGAAGCTGTGGCTGCTTTCTCACGCTCTCTGCCTCACCACAATTGACTTGACGAAAGGGTATTGGCAGGTGGAGTTAACCACCAGAGCTAGAGAATGGTCAGTTTTCATCATTCCAATAGGGTTATTTGAGTTCCAGGTAATGCCTTTTGGAAAGAAGAACACCCCTGCCAGCTTCCAAAGGTTGGTCAACCAGGTGTTACATATTATAGGTTCGTAGGTTTTGTCTGAGCATAGAAGACACATGTCCATATAGCTCACCAATGTTCTAAAAGTAACCCTGTATACCCTTACCTATTAGGTGTGAATCAAACCTATTTTTAAAAGTATTCATTGTGGGACTCGTCACTACCTCGTTAGGAAGTGCATTCCAGATTCCTGTAATTCTTACATTAAACCAGTATTCCCTCCTTTTGGTATTATACTTGTCCTTGTATATCTGGAAGCAGTGTGCTCTAGTATCATATGCCTGCTTCTTTAGTTCCAGGCCGAGTTGTTCCCTTAGTTGGTCATCCTTAAGTGCCCTAAATATCTGGCACATATTGCCTCATAATCTACGAAATTCCAAAGAATACAATCCAAGGCTTTGTAGTCTTTGTTCATAGCTCAAATCCCGGACTTCCTTTATTCCTTTGGTAGCTCTTCTCTGGACTTTTTCCAAGGCTCCAATATCCCTCTTATAACCTGGTGCCCAAAACTGGGCACAGTATTCCACATGCGGACGTATCAACGAGGTATACAGGGGCAATAGTACAGCTTTTTCCTCTACTTTTAATGTCTTGAATATGCAGTGCTGTATACCACTTGCTTTTTTTTAAAACCTGACTGCACTGCAGTCCAAATTTTAGTTAATTATTAACTTTTATTACCAAATCCTTTTCATTGTGTACTATCCTCAGCTCCCTGCCTCCCAGCCTATATTTATACTGCATATTATGCTTCCTCATGTGCATAACTACACATTTGTCTATATTAAATATAGATCTCTTTTCTTTGGCCCATATATCCAAATCAGTAAGGGCTGCCTGTAAGGTATTAGCCTCTTGGATATTATTAACTCGATAACCCAGACGTGTCTCGTCCACAAATTTGGACAGCCACACCCCATCTTTAACACACATAGTAGAAATATATAGATTAAAAAGGCACTTGCCCCAAATGGATCCCTGAGGTACCCACTAGTCACATCCACCCAGTCTGAACATTCACCTCTTACACACACTCTGTCTCCTATCCCTCAGCCAAGCCTCTATCAGCAAGATAAATTATCATGAACCCCTAATTCTATTAGCGCTCTGATTAACTCTTCATGTGGCACTTTATCAAATGTCTTTGTGAAATCAAGGAAGATAACATCCACCGAGTTACCCATATCCAGGGCTTTACTGACCCTGCCATAGAACTCTATGAGGCTAGTCTGGCACGACCTACCTTTGTGAACCCATATTGTGTACAATCAATAATTCCTTTTCTATTTAAGGAGTCTAAGATCTGATCCTTGATTATACTCTCTGAAGAGTACACAGTGGTTTATCTGGATGATATTGCCATACTGATTGGAATTTTTATCGTCATCTCCGCAATTTATGCAAAAATAAAATAAAAGTGGCCAAAAGAGACTATATTATATCTTTACAAGAAACAAACCTTACCACCCCTGAAAGCTTCTGGTGCCAGATGAATACCCTACTAAAAGGTAGAGAACGCATTGTTCCCAGAACCATGACAACTAATGGAGCTGCTCTCACAACACTTCTGGACATTACCACTGGAATAAACAACTTCTTTACAGACCTTATTCCCTACAAACACAGTCTTCCCTCCTCTTGCTCATATTACAATACCAATCCTCCCTCCTTTCATATAAAAACTACCTCCAATTTTAAGGTCCTAAAATTGCTCAAGAGACTCAAATGTGATAGCTCTCCAGGTTTTGACAACATGTCACCTAAATTTCTCTGCTTTGGGGTATCAACGCTTGCCCAGCCCATCTCACTGCTAATTAAGTGATCTTTCATCACCCACTCTATCCCTGACAAATGGAAAACTGCTGTAGTGGTACCTGTCCACACATCCAGCCAGGTTGATACAGCCCAAAACTTCAGACCAATTTCTATCCTCTGCCCTATTGCAAAAATTCAAGAATGAATCTATGACCGGTTGTACTCATTCCTTGAACAAACAAACATCTTCACAGACTTTCAGCATGGTTTCCATAAACACCATGAAACCGACTCTGCCCTCCTTCACATCACCTCTGACTTGTTCAATAACATGGATCTCGGCCAAGCCACCGGTGCAGTCTTTATAGACCTAACTAAGACCTTTGACTTTGTTAATCACCCCCTGCTCATAGTTAAACTTCACCACATCAGACTGGATAACTCCCTTGCGTGGTTTCAAATTACCTAGCAAATTGTTCTCAATGTGTCAAATGCGCAAATACACTATCCCCTCTAGCACCAATCACTGATGGGGTACCGCAAGGGTCCATACTTGGTCCCCTACTATTTTCCATATTCATCAATGACCTGCCTCTTAACTGTGTTGGTGCATCAGTACAACTCTACACAGATGATGCAATACTCTACAGATCTTCCAAGGATATCTGCACCCTGACCGCGAATCTTGAGCTGGACTTCCATGCCCTAGAATCTTGGTTCTTAAATAACCGACTGGTTCTCAATGAGAAAAAAAACAAAACTATGCTCTTTCATCACACCTCCTTCAAAACTCCATATGACACACCCTTCCTCTTAAAAACATCCTTGGGTACTCCACTGGAAAATGTCTCATCATTCAAATACCTGGGACTCAAGCTTGATGAGAACCTAGTGCTCGAAGCACACATAAACAACACCATCAAAGCCACTAATCAAAAACTTGGGCTGCTCTATTACTCAGCACCCTACCTCTCAAAGCATGCAATAGTGACCACTGCCTATGCCACCCTACTCCCTGGTGTCGTCTATGTGGCACCTGTCATCCACTCAGTTAAGGCTCTGTTACTGAACAAACTAAAAAGACCATAGGATAGCTCAATTTGCTGCCTCAGCCCCGCCCATACTCACCGCTGCCTTGTACTCAACAAACTAAGTTGACCAACCTTTGAAAACATATTTGACTTCCCCATGCACTGTACCACCTTTAAGTTGATTTATCAGCCCTCCCTTCCCAGTCTGATGGGCCTGCAATCCCTAAAACCTACCCCTCATGCACTAAGATCTTCTAGTCTACCATTACTGGAGCTCCCCAAGGCCAGGATAAAGACAGGACTAAGATCCTACGACGTCACTGCCTCCAGAATTTGGAACAATTTGCCCCACCATCTACTTTCCTGCAAAACCATTAACAATTCAAAAAACTCTACAAGGCTGAGTTCTTCAACACCCCCCTCCCCAATGCAGAGGTAACTGTTATTAACAAGTAAGGCCATATGTGACTAATGTTATGCATCTCTCTCAATCTCCTCAAAAGTCTCAAACAGCCTCCCTTCTCTCCTATCTCAAATACAAGCTGCTCTCCCCATGTCTCATGCCTCCTCTACCTAGAATAACATCAACAACTATAACTTAAACCCCATGTCTCTAACCAAATGCAGTTGAATCTGGCTATTCTTAGTTATCTTGCTGTTTAAATTGTTGACATCTGGTACGTGAATGGCATAAATGTCCCTGCACATGGTATAAAATGTTAATCTGCCTCCTGCCTCCCCTGGCTACCTGAAAACTGCCTGTAATCCTGAATCCTTTGGTTATTACCTACTCAGGTACTGTTGTTATTTACCTATGGCTTAACTGTATATTGTAACTCACTGTATTATTCTATGTATATTATTGTATTATGTTTTGTTCTTGTAATGCTTTATTCCTCGGGTTGAAACTGAAAAAAGGACTTTGTCTCAATTGACCTATCCAGTCATCAAAATTCAAATAAATAAATAAACAAAATTCAGTATCAGTTCAAAAGAACATCTGTCACACCTGAAGGAAGTGTTGGGCTGGATACAGGTGGCAGGGCTCACTGTCAGGGCTGAAAATCACCAGGTGGTTATGGCAGAGGTGGCATACCTAGGCCATGTAGTGGGGTGGGGCAGCTTCAGCCTAGTAAAGCAGAGATTGAGGCAATAGAGGCATGGCCTGTGCCTGAAACCCAGAAGCAGGTTAGGAGCTTCCTAGGGACTGCAGGGTACTATTAAAAGTTTGTTCCAAATTACAGTACCCTGGCAGCTCCCCTATCTGACCTGCTAAAGAAAAGAAAGCCCAAAACGGTAGACTGGGAGTCAGCCTGTGAATGAGCCTTCACACAGTTAATGCAGGCACTGTGCAGTGCCCCTGTGTTGGCTAGTGCGGATTACTCCAAGTCCAGACAGATGCCTCAGATGTGGGGATTGGAGCGGCCCTCAACCGGACATCTAATCAGTGAAAAGATCACCCAATAGTGTACCTCAGCAAGAAGTTACTTCCCTGGGAGCAGGCATATTCCACAGTTGAAAAGGAATGCCTTGCATGGTGTGGGCCATGAGGAAATTAGAGAATTAAATTTATTGGAGATGCTTCAAGGTACAGACTGATCACAACCCCCTGGTGTGGCTGAATCAGATGTGTGAAATAAATGGTCCTCTCTTAAGGTGTAATAATGCCCTACAGGCCTATGACATGACCATTACGCACAGTGCAGTGTCGGCCAATACAAACTCAGATGGCCTATCTCACCAGTTAGAACAGTAACAGAATTTGTGAAAACCTTACCAAGCAGTAGGAGACGTCTTCCCACAAATTTAGTCTAGGAGGGAGGGACATAACGAGCTATGCCACTGCTAGTCAGATGTACAGATATATGATGTTATATTCTGTTATATTTTGTGTATGTTTGAAATGCCACAGGGAAAATGGATGACAGGGTTACAGAGAGAGACTGGATTTTTTAAATGTTTGACCTTCCTCTGACCTGAGGGGAAGCTTGCTGAGCAGGAAGCCAAATTACTTCAAGGGCTGCTCCACAAGGATATGCCAAAATCCATTTGCCCACAATAAACTTACTTCAAGAGCTGCTCAACAAGGACGTGCCAGATCACGTGATGAGCGAGTCTAAGCGGCGTGTTCAGTGCTGCTCCTAGGCTCAAGACTAAAGCTTTTAAAAGTCTCCGCTACCGGTAAGCGGCGAGTTAAAATGCCGGGTAGTGGTGCAGCGGGTTTGATCGGGAGTTGAATTGTGGAGGAGAGGGCTGCAAGGAAGCGGCGGTGAGTGTACAGACAGCACGATTGCTGTAGAAGCAAAGGGCCATCTCGCAGCATCAGGATGGAAGTGGGGGCTACGGAGCCTCTTGCGGCGAGAATACCGGTAGCTAAAAGGCCTAAGCCCCTATCCCCTGACAGGAATGAGCAAGATGGGGATTCTGATAAGGAAGGGGGTGTTGTTAAGGCTTCTGATGATATTCAGGAAACTAAAAAGCTACTACAAGGGCTGGTGCTTGATTTTGCAGAGGTGAAGCCTGCATTACATTCATTAGCACAACGAATGGGGGATGCAGAAGCAAGGATTTCCTCCCAGGAAAGGAAGGTTTCTACAATGGATCAGGAGCTAGTGGCCATGAGAAAACAAGTTTAAAAGCTAGAAGAGAGGATGGATGATCAAGAGTCTAGAAGCCGGAGGAACAACCTGATACTGGCAGGGCTTCCAGAGAGGGCTGAAGGGTCGGACTGTGTGTCCTTTTTGCAGGATTTATTGTTGAAGCTGTTGGGCCCTACTCCTTTTGGGGAAGCTTACAATTTGGAGAGAGCCCACATGGCTCTAAGAGAGATCCCCCCTCCGGGTGCAAGGCCAAGGGTGATAATTATGCGATTCCTGAATTATAAAGAAAAATCCCATGTACTGGCTACTGCAAGACAGAAGAAGACACTGCAATGGAATGGTGCGTCGCTATGGATGTTTCAGGACCAGACACCAATGGTTAAGGAGAAGAAGAAGGAGTACTCAGAGATCAAGAAGAAGCTTTACCTCACAGGAATTAAATTCCTTTTACAATACCCCTCAACTTTGATGGTATGGCTCCAGACCGGGAAGAAGAGATACCTGACTTCGAGAGATGCCCTGGAGGGCTTGCACGTGGAACTCCCAGAGCTATTTAAGGTGCCGACCTGAATCTTGGGCTGAAAAGGAAGAGGCGGGATTGATTTGAGGAATGGGACTGTGGACAATTAAGGGGATATGACAAACTTATCCTGATGTTCAGGGTTTTCATTTTGAATGATTTATAAGATAGGTTGAATTGTTTAAGACCTACTTGTTGTGTTAGTGTGGACCAATCTAGGGGTAAAAGGAGATGGATCCTAATTCAGAGCTTCAGGGTTAGAGGCAGGTGGGAGTGTGATAGCAGGGAGGAGGGTTGGTGGGGACTAGAAGATAGGGTAATATGTGGCGGGAGGTGGAGGAGTCTTGATGGGTTTAGCATATAGTTCTAAATGTTAAGGGAACCCCCCCGAGAGATTAAGTTAAGCGGGGAAGAGTGGGACCGGTGGAGCGATAGACAATCGACGAAGGATGAGAGATGGGGCCTTTATCCCAGTAAGGGTGTCAAAGCTATTACAGGGGTAGAAAGGAATGTTTGGGGATTTATCGATAGATGATAATGTGTAGAGGGGATACCCCATTTAGTTGAGATATAGGGATTGAGGAGCTAGCCGGAGGGGTTGATTTATTGTTCCAGTTGAAGCCCTAGGGCGGAAAGTTAAACATATCTGTTTAGGAGGTATAGGGGCAGATTTGGTACCCAGAGGGAGAGATGCAGATGGGGAGGGGAAAGTTGGAGTAAGAAGGAAAGTGGGATATAGGAGGAGATGTAAATATGTTCTAGTTGTTTTTAGATATGGGCTGGGTACTTGGAGATGCTTTGATGATTGGAGGGGCGGTGGAGGGGCACGGAAAGAGGTTCATCCATGAATTGAGATTTGAAAGGAGGGCGATCTCAGGATCGGGGGCAAGGGGGTTGGGGTGGGTTTATGGGGATAGGAAGGAGAGAGAGTCCACTGTAGAGAGAGAGGGTAGCAGACCAAGAGCAGGTGCAAAATGAAGGCTTAATTATAATAAGTTTCAGATATCAGAATGGCAGGAGTTAAAATTCTTTCATGGAACACTAAGGGACTTGGGGTAAATGTAAAAGAATGGTAATACTTAGACATATTGAACAGCTGGGGGCCCACATGGTTGCCTTGCAAGAAACCCACTTGTTAACAGAGGAGGTGAGTTGTCTCAAATGATTGTGGGTGGGTCAAGTTTTTGGGGTGAGTAAGGAAAAGTCACCAGGGGTGTGGTGATTTTAATAAAGAAAACTTGTCTGTAAAAGGTGGAGCATGTAATTGCTAGGGAGGACAGCAGAGGGATATATCTTTCTGGTACCCTGTTTGGTAAGGCATTAACAGTGGCCTCTATTTATGGCCCAACTCCCCCTAACCCTGATTTCTTTGCTTCACTAGAGAGGCATATGGCTGTGCTGCCCCAACACTCCCTTATTTTGGCAGGGGACTGGAACATTTGTTCTAATAATTTGGAGGACAGGATTTCACCATCTAGAGGGCCTCTGTCTAGGGCTCAGATTGCCCTGAATAGATTAATGGAGGCTATGGCGTTAATAGACCCGATCAGGACTTGCTCTACGGGGGCAACAATATGACGTTTTACTCAGCGGCCCACAAGAGTCAATCTCATATTGACTTCTTTTTGGTAAATGGGGAGGCACTTAGGGAGGTTAAGGAAGTGACTACTGAGGGTAGAGTTTTTCCGGATCACTCCCCTATTCATTTGAGATGGGAGCTGGTTCCTACCCCTCCTAGACCGCATAGATGGAGATTAAATGATTCTTTATTAACGGTGGCTTCAGTTCGGGGAAAATTAGAGGAAGCCCTCCTGGAGATTATCCAGCAACAGTTACCCATGCTACAAAACAAAAAGAGTGGCCAACTTGTAAGGTGCTGTACGAAGGGGTAGCACAGGGCCTGGCAGCACAAAGAAATAGACTGCGAAGGGCAAAGGAGGAATTTATTATGGGGACAATCGAATCGTTGTCTCCATTGGAAGGGTCCTCTGGGGAAATTGATGCAGAACTTAAAAATTTGAGAGGGGAAATGGAGGATATCATGAATGGGAAAATGGAATTTTGGTTGGAAAAGATTAAGGCTAAGTATTTGATGCAGGGAGATATACCTGGGCGTTTTTTAGCAGCTAGGGTTAAGGAATGGGAAGCAAATAGAATGGTTACTTCTATACATTATCCCGGACGACATTTAACAGACTCCCAGGAAATGGCGAATGCTTTAGCATCTTATTTTAAAGAAATTTATCAAGCAAAGGATGGCGCTAGTGAGGAAGAAATTAGAACATTTCTGGAGGGAGTGCCGCTTCCAGTCTTAGACCCTCCGAGGCTAGCAGCTGTTAGCAGCCCCATAAAGGCATTTGAGATAATGGAGGTGGAAAATCTTTTGCCCCATGGTAAAGCCCGGGCCAGATGTATCTTACGGCCAGGTTTTATCACGTATATACAGACGATACTTCCTATACTCCAAGAATTTTTTAATACCGTAATGCGATAAGGGGTGTGTCATGCTCCACTGTACCAGGCATATATCACACTTGTTCCCAAACCAGATAAACCTAGGGATATACCGGGCAATTATAGACCTATAGCTCTGATGAATCAAGATATTAAAATTCTTACTAGAATTTTAGCTAATAGAATATTGAGCATTTCCCCAGCTTTAATTTGTCATGAACAAGTGGGCTTTATGCAAGGGAGGGGCGCACATGATGCCCTTAGGAAGCTACACCATATGCTTAGCTATGCGCCAGACTTTCAACTACCCCTAGCTCTGATATCCTTAGATGCAGAAAAGACCTTTGACATGGTCTCACATCCCTTTCTTTTTGTTACAATGGAAAAGATGGGTTTTCCAGAGGGCCTGATTTGAGGTATCAAAAATTTGTATGCAGCTCCAACAGCTAGAGTATTGTGCAATGGTTATGTTTCTCGGGAGATTTATTTAGAAAATGGGACCCATCAAGGATGTCCCCTCTCACCGATTTTATTTAATATATATTTGGAACCTCTACTGAAAGCTATTAATATTCATGCACAAATAAAGGGGATTAATATAGTGGGGCGGGAGCTAAAATTTTCAGTTTTCACTGACGATATACTTCTCCACTTACAGGACCCGGCAACAAGTTTTAAAAGAACAATAGATTTAATAGAGAAGTATTCCAAAGTTGCGAATTATAAACTAAATTTGGCTAAGACCCAGATTTTGCCTTTGACACCCTATGTATGTAGAGCAGATTTTGCACCACTACAGATTCAATGGAAGGGGGATAAGCTGAAATATTTGGGTGTTTGGATTACATCCAATATTGAAGAGGGTGCTGTATTAAATATGGAGGGGGTACCGTCAGCGATTGGGGGGATATGGTAAGATGGAACAAGCTCCCCTTGAATTTTACAGGTAGACTGAGTCTCATCAAGATGCATTTATTGCCCAGGTTACTGTATCCAATATATTTAGCCCCATATTGCATTACTGCAACTTGGTTTAATAGAAGCAAGAAGCTCCTGTCGGAATTCTTATGGAACGCTAAACCTCCTAGGAAAAAGCATAGTATTTTGTGTCTGCCATATGTGATGGGAGGGATCAAACTGCCTGATCTCCATGTATATTATGTGGCGGGACAGTTGGGGCTTATGATTCGGTGGAGTAGAAGTTTAGAAAGGGAGTCCTATGTACCAACTTGGTTACAAATTGAGAGGCAAATGTTAATGGACTCTGGACTCTTGTCGGAGGCATTTTTATTTGCTAACATAGAAAGGGGCCCTAAAAAGATATCCTGGAATCCAATTGTGAAATCAGCAGGAGCCTGGTGGTCATTCCTTACTCCACTCCAGAGAAGGAACCAAATGAAGGCTAGAGACCAACCTGTGTTGGGCAATCCTAATTTACTAATTGGGGATCAAGTAATTACAAAAAAATGGGCGGCGCAGTTAATAGGCCTGAAGATAAGGGATGTGATCCAAGGTAATAGAGTGGTCCTTCCAGCTGGATCTGAAGGAATTTCATTTTTTAGAAGGCTGCAAATCACATGCATGTTAGAAGGGATGGGGAAAAGGTTAGGGGATTTTACGGATAATTCCTTCACCTGGGATAAATTGAGGGATGTTGATCCATTATCTAAAGCTTTGTCACAAGTATATAAAGTGCTCTTGGATCATTTTAGTCCGAACTCTCCTGTAAAAGTGGCATATTGGGTCAGGACGATGGCCCCTGAGACTCTAAACTGGGACAATATATGGAAGAGTAATAAGTACATATCCATACCCAGATATAAAAGTATGCAATATTTTATTGTCTCTAATAAGCGAATACAAGCGATAGGCGAGAATATGTTGATAATATCCACCTCAGGTGGCTGGGCCCAAGGCCAACGCCGAGGCTGCCCAACACCTGAGGCGGGATGTTATCCCAGCATAACACCCACCCTGAGGGCATTATTCTATTATCAATGGCTTATTGTTTCATAGTTAAAAAAAGAATTTTAAAGAATGTTTTTGTTAGTGTGTAAAAA
The DNA here is from genome assembly GCA_016271365.2 of Neoceratodus forsteri. NCBI lineage: Eukaryota > Metazoa > Chordata > Ceratodontiformes > Ceratodontidae > Neoceratodus > Neoceratodus forsteri. The sequence continues at coordinate 805,466,466 of CM057451.1, read as the reverse complement.
TATTTTTGTTTCTCAAGAGAAAAAAAAAAAAGCGCATCAGCATGCTCCATATCCTACAAACAATCAGCAGGGATGTTATGCCAGGATAACATCCCTGCTGTGACAGCCAACTGACCAATCAGAAGCCAGGATTCTTTCTTGCCATTGTATAATATGTATTTTACCCCTGTAAAACTATGTGATAGACACCTCAGACAAACAGACCTGTGCTTTAGATGTGAATCCAAAACAGGGGATCTTCTACATGTGTTGTAGGAGTGTAGTAAAATTGCACCCCTCTGGGTTGAAATCAAACAGCGTATGGACCCACTGATGGATTATTCAAAATTTATAACACCAGTGATCTGTATTCTAGGTGATTTCTCACAAGTCTCAGTCAGTACACCTAAATATCACCTTTCTTTAATGACAGCGATTGTCAAATCCTTTGTTCTGTAACATTGGAAAGATGATCAGGTGTATACAAATGATCAGTGAGTGAGAGATCTTATTGGGGCTTTGGGTAAAATACAGAGGTATCTTGCTTCGGAGGTTAAAAAAGGGCTATATGCTAAAAGACGGTCAAACTTTGATGTGATTTACTCGCTGCAGAGTAAAGTTGCTCAGATTAAGGCCTGTCTGTCGAGATGTGATTAGCCGGAGAAAGATATGCCAGAATATGTTGCAAAGATGTTTAGAATGATTTTGGTTTGAGTAGTTAGATAAGCCATTACTGTGGAGGGGTTACAGTGTATGCACAAAGAAGTAATCGGATGCTCATGGTCTGCAAAGATAGGTGACAGGATGGGGACTCTCTCTCTTTCCAGGGGACACAGCAAAGAGATACCACTTTGAGGGGTTATACTCAAGGAAGAGTTCATGATTTGATGCCTGCATGGGAGAAACAGGAGGTGGGTTATAGGGGTTATTTTTCCCTTGGTCAAATCTGTTTATGGACCCTGTTACTCCGAGACAAGAACGCTGTACATGTATAAGAAAATGTTGGAGGGTGGTTCCCTGTGCTGTGTATGTATATAGGGGCTTGTATACAGTTCTCACAGTCAGTTTGGGACTGTGTACCCTGGCTTTGCCAGGTATATGTGTGTTTGTCTAAGTTGTGGAAAATAATAAAGAGGATTTAAAAAAAAACAAGGATGTGCCAGAAAACCATCACTTTGTAGGAGTGTGGGATAACAGATGGACACCAACTCGTTCAATTCAGGTTCAAACACTGGCTTGTGTGATGTTTATTGTATCATAAACAATTGATGCACAGAAATCAAAACAAATAAAATAAAGCAGAAAAATAATACAAATTGTGGCAAACTTTGCTTCGGTTTCCACTTCAAAGTGCAGTAACAGACTTCCCTCAGTCCTTCACCTACATCTAGTCAGCAAGTACTGACTCTCTATCTCTTCTCAGTATGGATGTAGGGTTTTTATAAGTTTACTAGAAGTTGGAAAAATGTCCAATGCCTTTTGATTGACAGCAGACATAACATAAAACTAGCCTCTAGGGATCGCTGCTGCCCCATAGAGAAAAGTTCAGCAGGCAGCCACCGGGAGCACAGCACAGAACATGCATTTTTTTTTGTACAGCATTGAAAAAGGTCAGAACATTCTGTGTTTTCCTAAACCCTCCTGCAGGGACATATTACCCCATGCTGTCTGATGCAAAATATATCTTAGAAGGGGCTGCTAACATCTAGAAAAAACAGACACAAGTTTTTGTTATTCTTATATTAAAACTGCCCTCTCATTTTGTAACTGCACTCTTAGTATTGTTTTATGGCCAAAGACCTGAGAAGAAAACAACATATACTGTAACTTCAATATTCTTTGAGGGTTTTGGCTGGTTTCTAGTTAGTTTTTAGGTTAATATGCACAGAAAGCCACTGTACTTATGCGGGACCTGATGGCTGCATCTATACTCACCCGAGGTTCATCTTAATATCTCAACAATTTGGCCTAAACATTTGGTCCATAAACTGCTGGAACATGGCAGGTGCCCCATGCAGTCCAAATGGCTTGTTTTTAAAATGGTACAGGCCCAGCAGGGTGCATAAAGTGGTTATCTCACATGACTCTAGGGAGAGGGGTATCTGCCAATATCTCTTTGTTAGATATAATGTAGAGATATACTTTGCATTGCCCAACCCATCAATGATGTCATCAATTTGTGGCATTGGGTAGCCATTGAAAAGTGATGCATTGTTTATTCACCAGAAAATAAAGGCAAAGACGCACCTCTCTTTCTTTCTTATCCACCATCACCACAATGGGTGATGACCAGGCACTTTTTGATGGAACTATGATTCTCAGCTTTTTTACTTCTTGAATTACCTCATCTCTTACCTTTACAGGTAACCAGTAAAGATTTTGATGTATAGGCCTGTCTTGCGCTACTGTGATAGTACGGGTAATCCTTTTAGCCCTCCCTGGTATGTTGGTGAAGGTGGAGGCACACTTCTGCCACACATCTTCTAATTCTTGGTTTTGCTGGAGGGTTAGTTTTGGGTTTATATGTATCTCCTCTACACTCCCAGGTTTCTCCAGGCTATGGTATGCTGTCTCTGACTCCCTGTCTTCGGGATGGACGTAGCACACTGAGGCACTCTTCTCTTATCTTTTTTTTTAGCAGGTTGATGTGATATACCTTTTGGGGGGTTCTCTTTCCTGGCATCCCAATCTCATAATTCACTGGCCCTGTCTGTCTCAAGATAGGGAAGGGGCCTTGCCATCTCATTAGCAATTTATTCTCTGTGCTTGGGAGCAACAACAGGACTTGATCCCCTACTTGGAATGTTTTGGTACCCACCCCTTGGTCATACTGAACCTTTTGTTCAACCTGTTTGTGCCCTAGGTTTTGGTGTGCTAGTTTCACACATCTCACTAGGTGTTTTCTGAGTCTAGTCATGTATTCCAGGATATTACATTGTCCTGCCACTTTTCTTTCCACCCAGTGCTCCTTCACCACATCTTAGAGCCCTCTAGGGTTCTGCCCATGCAAAAGGGAGAAGGAAGAGAAACTGGTAGATGCTTGGGAAATCTCTCAGTAGGCAAACAGGAGGTAAGGGAGATACCTATCCCAGTGCCAACCTTTCTCACTTACAAACTTTTTCAACATGGTCTTTAAAGCCTAATTGAATCATTCAACCAACCCATTGGTCTGGAGGTGGTAAGGTGAGGTGGGTACTGTGGCTGTCCCTAGGAGATGGTAGAGTTCCTTCAACATATTGGCATTCAAGTTGCTTCCTTGATCTGTTAATATCGCCTGAGGGATACCCATCCAGCTGAACTCTTTGGCTAGTTCCTCCGCTATCCTAGAGGCAGTGACAGTCCTCACAGGTATAGCCTCAGGGTTGCGGGTGGCTTAACTGCAGATGACAAGAATAAAGCGATTACCCATGCAACTTTTTTCTAGGGGGCCCACTACATCCATGGCTATTCTGACAAATGGAAGAGACACTATAGGGATAGGTTGAAGGGGAACCTTATCCTTTCTCCCTATTCAAGACACTTTCTGGCACTCAGGACAACACTTTATGTAGTCAGCAACTTTTTCATTAATAGCAGGCCAGTAAAAGCAGGACAGTAAGTGATGTAATGTGCTGTCCCTACCAGCATGCCCTGCTAATGGGACATCATGGGCCAACTGTATGATCTGTGCCCTAAACCTTTCAGGTACCAACAACTGGGTAACAACCTCCCCTGTCCTGGGATTGGTACATTCCCTGTATAACAACCATTCATTTATTACATATTTTGGGACCCCTTTGACTGGTCCTTTCCCCACCTGTGGAAAAAAAGGTTTAGGGATGGATCGACAGTTTGTTCCTCCTGCATACTGCTATCTTGTAATGTGTCCCACATGAGAATGGACTACAGCATGCTTATCATGCCAGTCCTTCTTGTCCTTTCTTCTTTTGAACTTGAATTTTCAGTCCTTCCCAGGACTCTCACATATGTCCTCATCAAAGGGAAAGATATCTGGTAAATGCCCTTGCTTTGCCTGTGCCCTTGTAGTAACACCAAAGAGTGGTGCCTGCAGAGTGTGATGTTTCCACAAAAGATGAAAAGTCAGGATGATCATGTCCAATAATTATGGGCACAGGCAAATGCGGTACTAGCTCCACCTCTACCATGGCCAGAAAGGGTCCCCAATTTGCTAAGACCAAGTTACCCAGTTCTTTCTTTATAGCAGGGCAGTTCCTAATCAAATGGCCCTTCTTCTGACACCCATGTCACACAATTTCTGACAGGGGTATCCTCTCTTTTTTCTCTTCCCTCCAGTCACTTTTGCCAATCTAAGTATTATTAGAAAAAGGTGGGATTCTTTCCAGGTTAGTGGACGTGAAGGTGGTCCCCTTGGGTGCATTGCAATCTCAAGGGTCGAGCAGCCAGATAATCTTCTGCCAAAGCTATTGTTTTCTCAGTTCCCTTCAGTTTGTGCTCCCATACCCAGATCTGGATGTCCTGGGGTAACACTTTCTCAAACTGCTCAATGATGATGGCCTCAAGTGGTTCGTGCACCATCTTTCTATCAGGTTGCAACCATTTGTAGCAAAGATCCTTCAATCTGGCAAAGGTTTCCAGTGGTGCCTGCAGATTGCATCTTTATATAACAGAACCTCTGATGGTACATCTTGGTATTTATATCATACTGTCTGAGGATTTCTCTCTTTACCTTGTCATAGTCCTCCACATCTCTCATGTCCATGTGGCTATAGATGATCTGGACCCGGACAACGAGTTGTGGGGAGAGTCTCATGACAGATGGTTCCTTGGACCATCCACACATTCTGGCTCCAGTCTCAAATGCTGTGAGGTATGTCTCTATATTATCTGTGTCCATTAATTTTGATAATTTAATGTCTCTCAGACCACTCACTCTGCCTGGTGTTCCAGTTTGGATGGCATGCAATGCATGCATCTTGTCTGCCCACTTGGCATTTTGCCTTCTGTGTTCCAGGTCTCACTCCTTGTTCTTTTGCTTCTGCTTGACACATAGCCATTTCAGCAGCTCTCCCGCATTCTCAGGGGGGACTTCCTCCAGTACTGGACAGCCGTCTTCCTCTTCCTCCTCCAGATTGGCATCATCTTCCTCTGATTTTGGCTTCATCTTGGGTTGGGCATCCAAGCCTGGATGCAGGGCAGCCCCTGTCTTGTCTGACATTCTTCTTGTCAGGACACTTGTGGCTACTTTTCCAGAGTACTTGTCCTGAAACATGTGTCCACCTGGGGCACCAGGGTAGTATCCACTGGAACATCTCCCTTAATTGGCAAGACACCGCCATCAATTATACAATGGCAAGAAAGAATCCTGTACTCTGATTGGTCAGTGTATGCCTGAGACAGTGATGTTAATTCACAATAACATCACTGTATTGCAGATGACATCCATTTGCTACTTCTTTTGTTAATAAACAAAGATATACTGCCACACTAAAAATCTACTAAAAACATTTCTTTAAATGTTTTTTATTTTGTATAACAACAAGCCATTTGTATAATAGCAATAAGGCACTCCAGTGTGTGTGTTATTGTGTAATAACGTCACTCCTGGAGTGGCGGATTCATCCCACCCCAAGAGTGACATTATTACACAATAACACACACCCTGTCATGCCTTATTGCTTAATTATCCCACTTCTTACACCATCTGTAGGAGTGTGGGATAACAGATGGACACTGACTCATTCATTTCAGGTTAACACACTTTGGCTTGTGTGATGTTTATTGCATCATAAACAATTGATGCACAGAAATCAAAACAAAAAAAGCAATAAAATAATAATACAAATTGTGGCAAACTTTGCTTCAGTTTCCACTTCAAAGTGCAGTAACAGACTCCCCTCAGTCCTTCACCTATAGCTAGTCAGCAAGCACAGACTCTCTCTTTTCAGAACTGAGGTAGGGCTTTTATAAGTTTACTAGAAGTTGGAAAAATTTCCACTGCCTTTTGATTGACAGCAGACATAACATAAAACTAGCCTCTGGGGCTGCTGTTGCCTCACAGAGAACAGTTCAGTAGCAGCCACCTGGAGCACAGCACAGAATGTGCAGTTTTTTTGTACAGCATTGGAAATGGTCAGAACACTTTCCTGCAGGGACATATTACTCCATGCTGTCTGATGCAAAATATAAGGGGGCTGCTAGCATCTAGAAAAAACAGACACAAGTTTTTGTTATTCTTATATTAAAACTGCCATCTCATTTTATAACTGCACTCTTAGTTTTGTTTTATGGCCAAAGACCTGAGAGGAAAACAATATATAACTTCAATATTCTTTGAGGGTTTTGGCTGGTTTCTAGATAGTTTTTAGATTAATAGGCATAGAAAGCCACTGTACTTATACGGGACAGGACGGTTGCATCTCTCCTCAGTCAGGGTTCAGCTTAATATCTCAGCAATTTTGTACATAATACTATAGAGCAGAATGAAACTAACGGGATACAGAAACATAAAAAGGGGACTACTCATCAACCAAACATCAGGGTTGTGTGCTCTGACAAATAACGGGTTATACATTCCTGTGCTGAGCATACTGTTGCTCAGGGCATTTCATTATTGGTACCAGTACTTTTCCTCATAATCCTCAAATGGGGTACCTTTCATCAAAATGTTGTGGAGGTCACTTTCTTAACCTCCCTATAGCTGGACCTTTAAAGAGGAAAAAAGGAAATAAAAGTGGGTGATAGCTAAGAGAAAATGGGGACACACCTTCCAGAATAGAAAATACAGGGATATAATAAAAGGAGAAATGAGAGAACTGTTGCAACAGAAGTTTCAGTAAATGAGAAAAGATGGACCCTTACAATGACTGAGAGTTCCCCCTGCCACACACCTGTTGTAAACCTTTGCACTTGAATGGCAGGATGCTTGGGAAACCAGGTTTCAGGAAGTAGCCCTTCTTGACAAGCTGATGTAAATTGTCTTACCAGTAAGGCAGTAGGGCATCAAAGCAGCTGGAAAACTGGGTTGTGGGGAAAGAGCAAGAGTGACCTCTAATGGCCTAACAGAGAAGGCCATCCTTTGGATCAGACAGAGTTTTTTCAGGCTGGACCTGTCAGAGCAGTACATTATAATATAAATTTTTATAATACAGCACTTGGATTTACCTCTAGCATTACCTCCAAAGTATTTTCAAAAGTTACCACAAATAAGTATACAATTCAAATATGATATTACTCTTATTCTCCAGGTTATGGATAACAGTAATAACATTTCTGCCACATTCAGAAATATGAAAAATAAATTTTATTCACATACATACAAATTCTAAATATTCCTATTTAGCAAAAATATACCTTGTAAACACAATAAAACTGTAAACATAAACAACAAAGGTTTCAGAAAATCAAACAAACCACAAAGAAATACAAAAAATAAACAAAACAAATTTCAGCAAATAAAAAATGCAAATGAATAAGCAATATTCAACATGATAAATGGCACTGGCTATATACTAGGCTTTCAGTATACTTAGTATTTAGCATGACCTAATATGAGATCATGCAAACTCATTACATTAGTGTCTCAGATTATATTTCTGTATAAGACTTATTTCAAAACTTCTAAGCATGCAAAATGTATTTCTTTTGTCTAAATTTCAGCTTAACTATATACCTAAGGTTTTGTAGTTCAAAGTTCACTATGTTACCTCCCCAGTTGCCAAATGAAAGAATTAAAATTGAAATGATTAAAATAATACTTAAATTTTTAGTTATCTGTAGGTTTGGTCTTCTTTTCCTTTTAGCTTTCAAAATATTGGTGAGAACGTCTGATTTTGGATGATAAAAGTCCTTTAGTGGCTTGGCTGTAATACTTGTCTTTCCCTGGTTCACCCTCAAACCTGGAGCCATAGACTCAACTGGCATCAATGAAGCAGTACAGACTGGATCCTGCATGCTTGAAATGTCATGAAGCATCAAAAGTCACTTATTAAGATTTTGGCGGGAAAAATCAGACAACAAGATTTTAACAGCTCAGTAGTACAACAGTTTGTAGGAAAGGATTTCCCTGTAGACAGCAAAGTTGTTTAGATAACTGGATTTTATGACTTCTTCCTGTTTCACTTCCTTTCTGCCCTTTAACCCATAACTCTGGACTCACTGTTATCCAATAGCACTGCAGGCTTGCTTTAACTGATGAATGTCCAAGTTAGTCTCTTGTCCAGGATTTTAGCAGAAATTAAAAAATCATTATTTCTGTTGATACTCAGTATGTAAAACATAGGCCTTTCTTCATCCAGTATTGGAAAAAGCCTTTTATGTAACAAGTAGTTTACAGCTGGACCTCATTGCAATGTTGAGCAGACTTTCAAGCTCGTCCTTAGCACCCCCTGGTTGATACAATGGCTTAACCCAAATGCTGGTCCAAAGCAGGCATGGCTTCAGGCTTTCGGCATAGTAAAAGTCCAAGATATAAAGGGATTTCAGTTCAACTGACATGGGGTCCATCCAGCACCAAGAATCAGACAGTTCTGCTGTGGGCTGGGCCAAATTTGCCTATATGTTTCCAGGTTGAATGACATCATCATCTGACTTTGATTGTTCGTTGCATTTATCACTGCCCTATGGACTTTCCACTAGCTTCAAATTCACTTTTATAAATGAAATTATTTTTCCTTCTGTCTTTTTTATGCAAAATGATATAACATTTAAACTAACTTTTTGAACTTCTCTCATTGAATGGAGTCTTTTAACACGTTTCCCATGTTTATAGGACCTGTATTTCTGAAAGTAGGTTAATAATGGCTATAACTTAATTTTTTTTAGCAAAGTTTCTCAAAACAGAGTGACAGTCTTGTTCTAAATATTCTAGACTTCACAATAATATGTGTTCATAAGTTTTTTCAGAAAAGTCTCTAAAGCATTAGATTCTCTTACAAGTACATGATTTCTTTGTGCTTAGTGAAGCGTGACTTCATGCAGCTTGGAGTTCACTAAGAAACTTTTTAACACGAAGCAACTGCATTCTGTTTTTAGGTACTTAATCAAGAGTTGCATCCTTAGAAAGGTTAAAAGGTTCACTTCCTCTTAAGACTAAACTAGTCTATCTACGATACTTCTGGTGTGACAATGTTTTGTAAATAATCAAATCAAATCAAATCAAATAAAAATGTATTTATAATGCGCTTTTCTACATATCAAAATGCAATTACATATCAAAATAACATAAAAAATAATAAATAACAGCATAAAAACAATAAAAGCAGCAGTAAACCTATTCAAACGCTAATTCAAACAGATAACTTTTCAGAGACGCCTTAAATGACTCCATGGACAGACACTCTCTAATCTAACGAGGTAGAGAATTCCACAGGGTTGGGGCCATGACAGAAAAAGCTCTGGTCCCAGATGACTGAAGATGAACCCTGGTAATCTCTAGCGATCCCTCATCAGCAGAGCGGAGTGGGCAAAGAGGGCGGTAAGGTCGAAGGAGACCTTGCAAGTAGCCCGGTCCCTGACCATGTAGGGTCTTATAGGTCAGCAATGTGACCTTGAAAGTGATTCTCCACCACACCGGCAGCCAGTGCAGTTCACGCAGCACAGATGTGATGTGGCAAGTTCTTGGTAACCAAGTCAACAACCTGGCTGCAGCATTCTGTACCAGCTGCAGGTGATGGAGATCCACTCCTGGCAACCCTAGATATAGAGCATTATAGTAATCAAGACATGAGGAAACAAAGGCGTGGACCTGCACAGGAAGGTCATCATGTGGAACAAGGTGTTTTATCCGAGTGATATTCCTCAGATGGTAAAAGGAAGACTTGACAGCGTCCGACACCTGTGCCTTCAGTGTCAGCTCGCTGTCAAGAATTACACCCAGATTCCACACCTGTTCAGAAGGTCTCAACTGGTTACCCCCTAGTACAAGGCCAGAGGGAGACCCAGGAGTCAACTTCTCTGCACAATGACCCGGGTCCACAACCAACACCTCAGTCTTATCCAGATTCAGTTTCAACCAGTTAGCACTCATCCAGTCCTGGACCTCAGTGAGGCAGTTATTAAAGACTGATAATGCGTCATTCTGTTTGGGTACAAAGGACATATAGAGCTGAGTATCATCTGCATAGCAGTGAAAACTCAACCCATAACACCTTATAATGTCTCCCCACGGCAGCATATACACCGTGAACAACATGGGAGAAAGCACAGAGCCCTGCATCACCCCACAGGACAGAGCAAAAGAAAAAATTCCTGAAACTACCCTCTGACTTCTGCCTGTGAGGAAAGAATAGAACCATCTGAGGACTGTCCCTGACAGTCCACAGAATAGCTGCAGGTGATCAAGCAACATCCCATGGTCCACGGTATCAAACGCTGCACAGAGATCAAGGAGGACCAAGATCGAATGGCTCTTCCAATCTCTCGCTATTAGGAGATCATTAAGTACCTGGACCAACGCCGTCTCAGTACTATGCCTCTTCCTGAAACCGGACTGGAGAGGATCATAGACCTCGTGGGTGGTAAGAAAGTCATCGAGCTGCAACGCGACTACTTTCACAATAACCTTGACCAAAAAGGGCAGGTAAGAGATTGGTCTGTAGTTAGCAAGAGAGCCTGGGTCAAGGGAAGAGTTCTTCAAAAGGGGTGTCATGACAGCCTCTTTTAAGGGCTCTGGAAATACCCCTTGGTCCAAAGAGCACCAGACTATCTCAGCAAGGACGGGTTCAATCACATCCATGCACCCCACAAGGAGGCGCGTAGGACCAGGATCCAAACTACTGCAAGTAGGTCGCAAGCCGTGGACAATCTTCATGATATCCATGATCGCTGGCTGATCAAAATCTGTCCAGGTAGACTGAGGGCCAGTAACCCCACATCGATCCCTGCAACGCTCATTACAACGTGTACTGTGGATCTCCGACCTGATCTATGACACCTTATCCTCAAAAAACCGAGCAAATTCCTCACACTGTATTTGTGAAAAAGCTCTCTGACTCCGCAGACAGGCTGGACTGCACAGTCTGTCCATGGTCTGGAAGAGATGGGCTGGTTGATTTCTTGATGCAGTTATCTCCCTGGACAGGAACTCTGCCTTCTTACGGGAGATTTCTGATTGATAATCCATGTAATGGGCCATCAATCTAAGCCTGTCACCTTCCAGGCTGGATTTCCACCAACACCGTTCCAATATTCGCCCCACTCTCCTCGACTCCCTCAGTAACCCATCAAACCAAGGGGACTGAGGGCAAAGGGAGAGGGGGAAAACACGGACAGGTGCTATGGAATCCAGTGCCCTCAGCACCATATTATTATAGTGTACTACTAAGGCATCTGGTTCCATGCACTCCATAGGCCAACTCGATAGGTCCAGTACTACCATCAGACCCCCAGGGGTAACTCCCCTCAAAGGGCGGTACTGGACCATCTCCAAAGGGGTAAGTCTCATAAGGGGGGGGTCATGAAATTGAACCTTATGGAGTGATGGTCAGACCACCCAACTGGTTCCACCACCAGTTCCGTGATCTCCATCCCCAGGGTGAACACCAGATCCAAAGAGTGACCCTGGATATGGGTGGCAGCGGTAACAATCTGTGTGAAGTCCAATGAAATCATTAATTGGAGGAAGTTTTGACCAAAATGCAAGAGTTCATCATTGACCCAGGCATTGAAGTCCCCCGGGACCAACCACCTGGAGGGTTCCAACACCAGGTCGACAATGAAGTCTGCAACTTCCTGCAGAAAAACTTTCTCATCACGGGGTGGACGGTAGACAAGTAAGATTCTGCTACCCACACCTGCTACCATGATACACTCAAAGGATCTAGGGGACACCACTGGAACCTCCACAAGGCCCAATTCCAATTTAAAACAAATAGCGACCCCCCCCACCCCTTCGATCCAACCTTGGGCGATGTATACCAAGTACCCGGCTGAAACTGCTGATTCCAATATGGGACCAGCATTCTCATCCAGCCAGGCCTCGGTAATGCAAGCCAGGTCAGATGACTCAACAAGATAAGCAATAATTGCTGTCTTGTTTTTTATAGACCTGGCATTGCATAACACTGCCCAGGTTGGATGAGAGGCCTTGGAGGAGCGGGCCACTTGCCCACTCTCAGTGGAACCCTTGGGTATGGAACCAGGCATCACACCCCCCTATCCTGGACCCATTTCACCCCAGGGTGTTTCTCAGACCCCACCACCCTAATTTGCCCACTCTGCTCCCCCTCCTCATAGCCGAGGAACCCCCTCCCCCTCCACCTCCTCCGTGCAAGCCCTAAGGCATGATGATGCCTATATACCTCGGGTAGCAATGGGGGCCTTTCGAAAGGGCACAGGTCCCTCAGCCTAGAGTGGGAGTAGCGCTTGCCCATGGAAGCCTGGTCCCAACACATGCCACCAAATATTTAAAACAGCTATTAATCAACCAATTTGATTAATAATATCGAACCCACTAAATTGTCTTAAACAGCAGCCCCACTCCCCATTTCTAACAAGAGAGGATCCTAAGCAGTCTGGGCAGATTTTAGCTCCTCCGAAAGAGTTAATAACAGTTTGGACAAAAAGTCTCAGTTTCCTTCCACCTGTACACCACTGAAAACTGAGAGTAATGAAAAAAACCCTCAGAGCTCTCACCTCTGAGGTGTTAGTCTCAAGCCTATCTCTCACATAGGCAAAGTAAACAGTCACACAATTTGATCTTGGATACAAAAACGAAGCACTCTCACTGCTTCACCGAAATATACAGGAGGAAAAGAAAAAAGAACAATCTGACCTGGGTAGTGTTCAGACAAGATCCATACGTTCCAAGTTGATAAAACAGACCTTTGCTGCAGCTAAAATCCTCAGAAATGAATCCCAGCCATTTAAAGTGAGCTCAAGCCACCAGCCAAAAAGAGATTCTCCCCCGGTCATCCCCCAAGATGCCACTGAGGAAGTCAACCAGCGACTGGATCCACGTGAGCAGGATCTCCAGCCTGCTCTTCGCAAAGCCCAGAAACCACGGGCACACTGGGGCTTGTCCTCCGACCGTACCACCCCAATCTCCCATTGCAGTCAACTGCCCCAGTAAACCACCCTGGGTTCAGGCCAGAATTTAAAGAAACTCACCCCCCAGTCGTCCCCCGAGATGCACCACCCTGGGTTCAGACCAGAATTTTCACAGGCTCACTCGCTCCAGAGCACCGAGGATGCAGCAGTCTAAAAGTGAAAGCTGCGAAGTCTTCAAAAAAAAACCCAGCTTCAGGATCACAGTCTCCAACTCCAGGCTCCGGACCAGTCCACCAGATGGTAGCGGCAATCCTTCTCCATTAAAAATGGCTCAGCTTCTGCACAGTCCATGAAAAGCAGCCCAATAATCCCATCAGACTCACTGCTCCTTCCACTCCTGGTTGCTCCTCTGTCACACCAGGCACTCTTCAACTCCAGTCGAGCAATCCCCCAGCCGTTCCAAAGATTATTGGGCAGCGTCTCCCAGATAGCTACCTCCACAGTGGCCCAGCTCCAGCAGTTCTCCAGGCAATCCACTCAAGAACTCCAACTGCTGGCAAATAATTGCGGCATTAAAAGCACCAGTATGATGCAGTCAAAACTACCGATACAAAAAATAGTGACAGTGTCAGGTAAAGCTTGCTGTCGATTTTAAAGTGAGCAGTCAGCAGTCCAACAGCCGTTAGTCAAGAAAGAAAACATATGACCGTGGCTTTCACTTACAGTTTGCACTAATGTTGAGTCTGGGATGAAAATTAAAAAATTTAAAAAGAAATCCCAACTTAAACAACAAAATAAAACACGACGAAATTAAAAATACAAACTAAAACAAGTAATTACTGCACTAGACTGATGGCTGGCCCAGCATGGCCGCCATTTTGCATGCATGTAATTAAATATCAGGAAGCATTACAAAACTCTGGCAGACCTGAGATTCCGTCTCCTTACAGGTCTCTGCATCTCTTATTAAGTGTCTGAGCTTGATCTTATTGGAACTTTAAACTTTGCAATTGATAAAAGTTCCTTATTTCCATTGTAGTAAAGGTACTTTTTAAAAGAGGTGTTTGTGCCAGACCCAGCTTAGCACAGAGTCCAGATGTTATACATCACCTGTCAAGTTCATAGCAACCACTCTTCCTTATCTGGTTGCAGCCAAGGAGATCCTGGGGCCTTTGACCTTTCAGGTATGCAGGGCCCCTTGCTGTCGGACTAACAAACTGAAAAGTGTCTCATAATATCACTGTTTGAAAATATAACTTAAGCTTTCCTTATAAGGGAATGGCACATTTTCCCATCTCTGATAGCCAGAGGATACTTGAAACTTAAATGGTAGAATCATTTTGTTTTTCCAACTCCAATGGCTTGGATGTTATATCTCCTTTCTAGTGCTTCAGATTCAAGCAGTGTCCTTCTTCTTGCACTTATAATACATTTAGATATTAATGGTAGCCTGCGATGTGGGTGACTGTATGTCAGCGACTGGATGTAAGGGCGATGGCACAATGGTGCCGACAATGTGAGCGACCTTGGATTTCCCTCTTTCCCTGAGTTGTGCCTCCGGAGTAGGAGATCACCATGTGAGGGGGTGTGGAAGCGAAGCCATGAAGGGGGATGCAGGGGGTGAAGCCTCATGCATTAAATAACTTACTGTTTTTTAGTCACCCTGGTGGTTTTGTGCACTTCCGTGGGTTGCCGTCCTGCAGTCACCCATATCACACAGCAACAATATTAATCTAGCCAGAAGTTTTTATAGTATGCCTCCCTTATAATTAAGCCATTATAAAGAACATAAAATAGCATTAAAATAATAATTAAAATGTGATAAAAATTGTAATACAATATTTCCATAATAGTTTTATTTCTACAGACCCAGACTATCTATGCAACTCTGACACAGAGCAAACTCTCTCATTTTCCTGGAGCATTTCATTCTGGACACTCTCCTGACAAGACAAGATCAAGTGCCAGCAGACACTGAAGGCCAGTGGCTGCAAGAGAAAGAAAGGATTCTTCAGACTTAATTTATTCTTCTGAACTTTCAATTCACTATGAACATTAAGGTAGAACTTTAGATAACAGTTATAGTGCATTTTCATGTATATTTTCCACTTTTATTTGTGTTATTCTGTGACCAAATTGATAAAACCTTTAGTTGTAAATGTTTTGTTTAAGAAACCTGCATGAGTGAGATTTCTATTATGTGTGTGTAATTGTGGGATGCTTCAGTAATAATCTGTGACTAAACTGTTATTGCTAAGGGGTGCCATCCTAAGCTACCAAATCGAACTAGGGTCTGATATGGGAAAGTCTGGGTAAAGATAAGGGGAATACCAAAGTCTCAAGGAAGGGTCTTTGGGGGTTTGAACCAAATTATAGCACACCTTGTGGGAGAAGGCAGAAATGGAAATTACGTACCTACCATAATTCTTGATCTACTTGGACAAAGTCTCCACCACTCATTCACACTAATGAGACTACACCAGAGGCGCTAGGTCCAAGCGTGAGCCAACATTTTTCAGGAGGGCCAGCACTGAGGTAGGGCCGCAAGACTGGCTTGTGCCATATAGGTTACCTCGGCATTGACCCTCCAACCACCTCAGTACCTTTTTTACCGAGAAAGTGCAGCGTAAACTAACCTATGTTGGACATAAGATAGCCCGAATGGCCCGTATAAGAAGGGTCAACAAAGTCTTCACAGCCCAGCCATCAAGGAAGTGTAGACCAACAACAGAGTGAGCGAGCTCAAGGGATGGTAGGTGGGCATGTGAATGAGGGGTGGAGACTTTGTCCAAGCAGATCAAGAATTATGGTAGGTATGTAATTTCCATATCTTCCTGGACATAAAGTCTCCACCACTCATTCACACTAATGGGAGAGTACTGAACTAAATAATCCCCCAAGAAGGGCAGCAGGAGAGAGGAGCTTACTTAGGACAGAAGTCCATTGAAGATTGTCCTGCCAGAGGATTGATGCTGTCTGGCAAGGACATCCAAAGCATAGTGCTTCACAAATGTTTGCACAGAGCTCCAAGTAGTTGCATTGCAGATGTCTGCAAAGGGCATGTTTTGTATTTCTGCCAGAGATGCCACTACCACTCTGGTAGCATGGGCATATACCCTGCCTTCCAGCTTAACCTGCACCATGGAATAGCAGTGATGAAGACATGCCACTAGCCATGCCAAAATACATCTGATACCAACAGACTGACCATGCTGAATGACACAGGGTTGCTTTGACTTGCAGATCTCTTTAGTTCTATTTAAGTAGAAATGCAAGGCCCTCTTAACATTCAGAAACTGTAGGATACATTCTCCCTCATTCTGGAAGTTTGCAAAGTAAGTCAGAAGAACCAAAGGCTGATGCACATGAAATTCTGAGACCACGTTGGACAGAAATTTAGGATGGGTTCAAAGAATCATGCTGTCCTTGTGAAATACCATGTAAGGAGAGTCTGTGACCAAGGCATGTATTTCAGACACTCTGTGAGTGGAGGTAATGACTATAAGGAAGGCAGTTTTCCAGGTCAGAAACTTCAGCTCACATGTTGCTAGAGGTTCAAAAGATTTACGGTTGAGCATATCTAGCACCAGGTTAATATCCCAGGTGGCTACCGGTCTCCTGACTGGTGGCCTAGTGTGGAGAATTCCTTACAGGAATCTCTTAACCAAGGGTAACTGAACTATAGACAATGTGTGTATAGGCTCATGATAAACTGAGATTGCGCAGGGATGGACCGTCACAGCTGAGTACTGTAATCCTGTATTAGACAGGTCTAGAAGATACTCCAGGACTTTGTTTGGTGGTCAAGAAAAGGGATCCAGGGAGGATTTTGCACACCAAATAGAGAATCACTTCCACTTTGCTGTATATGTTTTCCTAGTAGCTGGCTTACACGCTGCTAGGAGAATGTCTGAGACTCTCCATGAGACATCAGAGCTACTCACTTCTATCTCCTCAGTAGCCAAGCATGGAGGTGAAGGGATCTCAGGTTGGGATGGACCACCGGGACCTGGGTCAGCAGGTTTGATTGTAGTGGAAGCTGTCTCAGTGAAGTTTCCGATAATCTGTTGATTAATGGAAACCAAATCTGAGGAGGCCAGAATGGAGCGATGAGGATCATTCTGCCACCTTATGCCTCCAGCTTGAGCAGCACCCTCTGAACTAAGGGAAGAGGAGGAAATGCATACAGAAAGCATCTTGTCCACCACAGTCTGAATGCATCCTGATAGAAAGCACCAGGTTCTGGATTTCAGGCAGTTTTGCATTGAGTAGGGATGAAAAAAGGTCCAGGTCCAGCGTACCCCACTCTTTGAAGAGTGATTGCACAATGTTTACATCGAGAGACCATCCATGAGGATCCATCTCTGTTCTGCTGAGCCGACCTGCTAGATCATTCTGGGCTCCTGGTAGGTACACTGCCTGGATAGGGCTTTGTGTTCCAGACACCATTCCTATACTCTGATTGTTTCCCTGCACATGGGATAAGAGTGTGCCCAGCCCTGTTTGTTGATGTAATACATAACTGCTTTGTTGTCTGTCTGAAGGAGAATTATTTTGCAAAAGAGAAAGTCCATCAGGGCTCAGACAGCATACAGGATCGCTCTCATTTCCAGGACATTTATGTGGAGTTGAGATTTGTCCTGACTCCACAGACCTTGGGTGTGGAGATCCTGACAGTGAGCTCCCCATCCGAGTAGGGAAGCATCTGTGGTGATGGTGATCTGGGTCTCCAGTGGAGCAAAGGGGAAACCTTTTAGAAGAGTGTCCTCTTGAATCCACCAGAAGAGTGACCACTTGAGAGGTTCCGTAACCCTGATGTGAAAGGACTGGGGATGTGTGGTCAGGGACCACTGAGTACTGAGCATCCACTGAGTGGTCCTCATATGAAGACAAGACAAGGGCACTGTGAACAATGAAGATGCCATGAGGCCCAGCATCCACTGCATCGAGAGGGCTCATACTGGGTTGTTCTTTCTGATGAAGTGGGCCATCTGAAGGATATCACTCCTCCTGTCCTCTGGAAGAAAGGCTTTTGCATTGGAGGTATCTAGAAGGGCTACTATGAAGAGACCTGCAAAGCACTTTGTAAAGACTTAAGGTGCTGAGGATAGCCCAAAGGGCAGGACTCTGAATTGATAGTGCTGACCCAATGCCACAAATTGGAGATACTTGTGATGGTTTGGGTGTATGGGAACATGTTGGTAGGTGTCCTGCATGTCCAGGGAAGCTAGCCAATCATTTTGATAAATCAGAGGTAAAAGTGTACTGAGTGATATCATCTTGAATTTTTCCTTGTAAAGGCATTTGTTCAATTTCCTTAGATTGAGAATAGGGTGCATGCCGCCTGTTTTCTTTGGAACTAGGAAGTAATGGAAGTAGAAACCTGTGTTCCATTGATCCTGTGGAACTACTTCTACTACCCTGTTGTTCAGAAGGCCTTGAATCTCAGAAGCAAGAAGGTTTGATTGAGAGACAGACAGCTTTGGCTGTTGTTTGGGTGGATGATCCGGAGGGGTTTCTGAAACACTTAGAGAGTAACCCTCAAGGATATTCCTAAGCACAAGTTTGTCTGATTGATGTGGCTGACTTCCACTGGTTGTAAAACAGAGTCAGACACCCTCCTACTGCCAAGCATTAGTCTCCCTCGGGAAGCTGAGTTGGGACTTGGGCCAGAATCTCAGAGGGTGGCACTAGGCTCTTTCAGGCCCTATGCCTTCTGCTGCATTTTCTTTTGTAGCTGAGTGGCTTGATTTCTGTTGAAACCCCTCTGCCTTTGCCACAAAACGACTGATTGCTTATGAAATTGCCAGCGGTTCCATCCCCGTTGAGGGGCAGCAGAGGGTGGCCTGGTAGTCTTGATAGCTATTCTAGTTTTCTGTGTGGCCTCGAGTGCCTGCTCAACCTTAGGGCCAAACAGATAAGTACCATCAAATGATAAACTCATAACTCTTTGTTAGACATCATTTGCGAATCCCAATGTGCGTAACCACGAGTGGCGTTGGGTGCAAATACCAGCTGCTGCTGCTCTAGAAACAGAGTCAAAGGCATCAATAGCAGCCTTAAGTTGTGATTGCTGGACTCAGTGTCTCTTATTATGGTCTGGAGCAGCTCAGAGTTAATATCCGACTCCAGAAGAGCTTCCACAGTGGCTTTGAGTGAATGCCAGAGGATATACTCATACTGATAGAAATAGCCCTGGTAGCTAGCAATACACATACCCAGGGTAGAGGCAGTGAAAACTCGCTTCCCCAAGGTGTCAGTCTCATGGGATTCCTTGTTCACTGGATGAGCTGTGGATTTCTGAGGAAGAATGGCCTTGTCATTTTCTGCCAAGACAACTATGGCATCAGCAAAGGCTTAAGAGGCCAAGACTGGTCGATCCTTTGGGGGGGTGTACTTCCTGTCTATGGATTTAGCTACAGAAGGAATAAGTGTCAGATTATCCCACACCATTTGTGAGAGTGTTTCAAAAGACGGCTGCACCGGAGGAAACAGAGAATTTGATGACAGAAAAGGACTGTTTGGCCCATCTAGTGTGCCCATTTCCCTACCTGATGGAGAAGCTTCAGATTTTAGTTAATCAACAACTTACTTCCTCCTACCCCCCACTAGAACTGCCTTATGCCTGTCCCATGCATTACTGTATTCTCCCACTGTTCTTGAATCCACAACCTCCTCAGGAAGGCTGTTCCATGCATCCACAACCATCTCTATGAAAAAATACTTTCTAACATTACCTCTGAGCTGTCCCCCTCTCTCTTCAAATTGTGCCCTCTTGTTCTTGCACATCTCTTCTTCTGAAAGATGCTACCCTCTTGTACTTTGTTAATTCCCTTGAGTTACTTGAAAGTTTCTATCATATCCCCTCTCTCCCTCCTTTCCTGAAGGGTATACATATTAAGCTGCTTTAGTCTCTCCTCATAGGTCTTCTGGTGTAGACCCTGCACCACTTTGGTTGCCCTACTCTGAACAGCCTCCACTCTATGTCTTTGCGGAGATGGGGTCTCCAGAACTGCATGCAGTACTCCAGATGGGGTCTCACTAACTGTCTGTACAGAGGGATAACAACTTCCTGTTTTCTACTGTTGGTGCCTCTCCCTATGCATCCCAGTATCCCCCAGTCCTCCTTACTGCCTTCTCACATTGCTTGCTCACCTTTAGGTCATCTGATATAATTACTTCTTGGCCTCTATCGATTTTTGTTGTTGTTATTAACTCAACTCCCATTGTGTACTCTTCCCCTGGGTTTTTGTTTCCCAGATGCATTACCTTGCACTTCTTTGCATTGAATCTGAGCTGCCACTTATGTGACCATTCCTCCAACCTTGCCAAGTCCCTTTTCATTCTTTCCACCCCACCTTGTGTATCAACTCTGTTGCAGATCTTTGTGTCATCTGTAAAGAGACATACCTTTCCTTCCAGGTGCTCTCCAATGTCACTTATAAAAACATTAAAGAGGACCGGTCCCAGTATTGAACCCTGTGGTACCCCGCTAGTTACCCTCCTTTCTTCACTGTGGACTCTGTTTACTATAACCCTTTGCGTCCTGTTGTCCAGCTAGTTTTTTATCCAGGCTACCACCTTGGGACCCACTCCAAGGCTGGCTAACTTGTATATTAATCTTTTGTGTTAGACTGCGTCAAATGCCTTGCTAAAATCTAGGTAGGCCATATCCACAGCCCTTCCCTGGTCTACTACTTTGGTCACCCAGTCAAAGAAATCTATTAGGTTCATCTGACATGATCTTCCTGCTGTGAAACCATGCTGTCTTGGGTCCTGTGCCCCACTGGCTTCTAGGTACTCAACCATTCTTTCCTTCAGAAGTGATTCCATCATTTTCCCTACCGCTGAAGTAAAACTAACTGGTCTATAGTTTCCTGCTTCTGCCCTGCTCCCACTTTTGTGAAGTGGAATCACATTTGCCCTCCTCCAGTCCTCAGGTACCACCCCATAAGTCATAGAGGAGTCAATTCCACAGGAGTATCCGGAAAGTGCAGATACTGCAAGTGCAGCAATTTCCCTGGCTCAATCTCTGAAGTCTGGAGAGAGAGAGAGAGAGAGAGAGAGAGAGTAGTAGCAGCAGTAAAATCTTTATTTTTAAACAGGAAATAGTTGGAATAACACATAATTAGGACATAGACCTATTTACAAGATGGTCCTGTACAAAGGAGTTTCAGCGATCAACAGCCATACAATACAATACATTTAAGTACAAAATACAATTTTAAGTAATGTATCAATTTACTATACAGATTCAAGTACTCAACAATTACTTAACGTACTACAATCATAAAGTGCATAGTACAATCTATACATAAATAACCCCCCTAAAATAATCTACATCTGGCAGTTCATAATATACAAAACCCAAAATCCTAACTACTCACACCCAATAAGTACTAGTGTTCAGCCCTATTTAACTAGCCATAGCACTTACAACGAAAAATAAATTCTGATTTTATATCTGTTATAAAGGATTTTACATCTTTATATATTTTATGAGTTACAGATTTGATAGAGTTCCACAATCCAATAGTAATTAATGAAAACCTCACATAGCTATATTTATTTTTAAACTTGGGATGTACAAAATTTATTAGGTTTATACCTCGCAAATTCTGGTGGTATGATTTATTTTCCAATTTATCATTAAGATAACTTGGTTGCTTTAAATTCAGAACTCTATAAATCTGTGCAGCCCATACTATTTGTCTTTTACTTTCTTGTGGAAGCCATCCGAGTTCCTCATAAAGTTCACAATGATGTACGTGAAAATCTTTCCTAAGGATAAATCGGGCCAAACAATTATATAAGGTATCAATTTTATTAACATGTTTTAAGTGGCAAAGCCATATACATGGTTCCCATATTCAAGGACTGGGATAAAGAATTGGTTTACTATAGTTTTCCTCATATGTTTATTCATGCAAAAACTTGATCTTCTAAATGCCCCAGTCTTTTGTTTATTTTTCATATTGTATATATAATGTGTTAATCAAACCTTAGATTTTCATCTACTCATACACCTAAGAATTTATATTCAGATACTTGGGATAAAACTTCATTTTTTGTTGTTTTTATTTCCACTACATGTTCATTTTTTTCAAATGTTTTGCCACCTTTACTAAATACCATACATTTTGTTTTTTCACAATTTACTACCAGTCCTGAATTGGTCAACCATGTACATAGTTCTCCAAAATCTACTTGTAATTTTGCTTCCATAATCTTAGAATTTTTTCCACTAACAATTAATAGGGTGTCATAGGCATATAAACATATATCAGAATGTTTTACAATGTCCACTAAATGGTGTGCATATATATATATAGTATATTTATATATATATATATATATATTAAAAAAAATGTTGGTCCCAAAATAGAGCCTTGGGGCACCTCTCTTTGAACCATAGCTTTATCAGACAGATAACCATCAACAAACACCTGTTGAGTTCTATTATGTAAATAAGAAGCAAACCAAGCACATGATTCCCAAGATAATCCAATGTCAACCAATCACTCCTCCAATGTCACATGGGCCACAGTATCAAAGGCCTTTGATAAATCCACAAACACTGCACCCACCGACAGGTCGTCTTCCAACTTTGAAGCTATAATATCCACCACATCGGTGAGTGTGGTGCTCGTGGAATAGCCACTGCGAAATCCAGACTGATACCCAGGTAATACTGAGTATTTCTCCAGATAATCAGTAAACTGAACCTGCACTAATCTTTCAAACACCTTAGAAATCACAGACAACAAAGCAATGGGTTTATAGTTTGTTGGTTCAAAGGTATCCTCCCCCCTTTATAAACTGGAATCATTTTTGCATTTATCCATCCCTGTGGAAAAATACCTCCCATCAGGCTCCAGTTAAACAATTTGGTTAAAACTGGAGCAATCATTTGAATGGAGTCTTTAAGGAAACAATTTTCTATTTGGTCTAAGCCAAAAGCTTTTCTCACTTTAAGTTTATTTCATCCTTAACTTGTCTATAAGTTACACATTTGAATCTAAATTTTGGTGTCCCAGTGTTTGCCTTATTTAAATTTACATTTTTAGAAATTGGGATTGGACTATCTAGATCAGGCAAATTTACAAAATAGTTGTTTAATATATTTGCTAACTGTTTGGGAGATTGTAGAATACCTTTACTTATCATTTGGATAGGGGGGGTTATGGGCCACTGGAACATCAAACGATTTTATTGATAAAGATTTTCTTGTATCTGTAGTTTCAGTAGTTTTGATTTCATAGTACTTTTGTTTTAATTTTTTAATTTGAAATCTTTAAACTTTTCTAGCCTTTTTATACTTTTCCCAGTCTACTGGGCTTAATGATTTTCCTGCTTTTTTCCAAAGCCTATTTTTTACACAAATTTGTTTCTTTACTTTTTCTTATATCCAGGGTACATGAGATCTTCTTTGCATGCAAGTTTTAAAAGGGGCAAGTTCATTAAACATTTCCCTAAACTATTTAGTGAACTCTTGAAATGCTAAATCAAGTGAGGGCATTAAGTACAATCTATCCCATCCAATGGTAGCTAATCTAGCCAACAAGGCTTCTTTACTGCAGTCTTTAAAATCCCTACATTTATTTTTTACTGGGATATGCCCCAGAGGGTCCCAAGAGCATGCATCAATTTTGAATATACAACTTATTGAACAGTGATCTCCCAGAATTGATTGATTTACTTTTATATCTATAGCCCTAATTCTTGCTGTTACAAACATTAGGTCCAATATGTTTCCTGGACTAAGTAGTGAAGATTTCCTAGTGGGAGTCAGAGATTTCTGGGTGACATCCAGTCCTTTAAAAATACTCTCCAAAGCTTGTCTGTGTGGTTTATCCCATCCTGCATTAAAGTCCCATGTTAAAATTAAGTCACACCCCATTGAATTATTTTGTATAACCTGTGCCAAATTTACAAATTCACCTATTTTTGTTTTAGGAGGTGCATAAATAACTCATATAGTTGGTGCCATTTTAGATATTTTAACCAAAAGGCAATCTATATGCCCAATCTGGCCACAATATAGAACCCTTGTTTGTCCTAAATCCCATTTAGTATATAACAGAACCCCTCCACCCTTACGGCCTACCCATTCCAAACAAAGACAAAAAAAATCCCTCGAGTTCAATTTCTTTAATTTCTATGGTCTTATTTACCCAAGTCTCTGTCAATGCCACTATTTCTGGAGATTCAGTTTCTATCCATGCCTTAAACAGATCAATTTTATTTTTCAGGCTCCTTGCAACATCATGGATAATTTTCAATTCATTTTTGTTTTCAGGACTGGGATTTAGTTCTATGTCTCCCCCCAAAAGTAATGATATCATCAAACAATTTCTCAATTTATAGGGGCAATGAGTCCCAATGAGTACTGTTTAAGGTCTCCTACTGAATTGAACACAAATTTGTGACAATTGGTTTCTACTTCTACATTTAATAGTAGCCTCCTTACAAATTAATAATCTCCCAGAACAGAAGGGGGGCCCAATTTACAATGCCAACACACTTCAAATTTCTGTTAGGTTTGTGTTTAAAACTTTCCCATACAAAGCATAAGTTATAATAACATAAATCAGTACTCTGCACAGTACCTTCACTTTACTTAACATATCTGTAAATATCGTTCACAATGTAAGACACTCCTTATTATATAGTCTACCACAATTGTTTAACTAAACTTACTAATTACTAATTAATAGTATAATACCCCACCCCCTATCTGTAGCTTAGCTCCTCCAGTTTACCCTAAATTCAGTTCACACTTCAAATAATTTAACTAAAATGATCTAGAGCTCTCAATAGCATTCCTGCCTTCACAGACACAGCAGTTAGCTTAACAATTAGCTTTACTTTACACATCATAACATACCCCAGTACAGAGTCCTCTAACAGTATTTCTTCTTCTGAGTGGTGCTCACGCCACTCATGCTCACACTACAGCACTCGCGCTGTATGCAGTGTGGTCCGTTTTATGCACTGCAGCTCCTCCCTTGATAGTGACGCACCCCTTCTCTCTCCACCCTCTCAGGTTGTTGAAAGCCTTCAGTATTACTGGGAACACAGTCACAGGATGGTAATTTGGGACAATAGCAGTAGCACAAACATCTGCCAGGATCTTTCAGGCACAGTTCTCAGCTAGCATGTCAGTTGAATCAGCCGGTAAAGTTTTTACAGCTGCTGTGGAATTCATGTTCTTAAGCAGAGACTTAAAGGAAATGTCTGTCAAAAGAGAGGGCTTATTTGCCACTCTGAGAGAAGAATCATCATCAAAGTCCATTTCTTCTGCACTGTACCTTATTCTGTTACCTGAGTGGCACCAAAACCCTGATGGTAATGTTTTACTAAGATTTGATATACCACCTGTATTCTTGTTTCACTGTTTTAAGCACCATGTCTGTAGAAAAATTGTTGTTTGTAACCTCTGTACTTTTCTGACATGGAGCCTTTGTAAATGAGTCTCTGACTCAAAGGACTGTAATTCTGATATTGTTCAAATAAATAAATAAAATAAAAGTCATCTCCTAATCAAAGATCAGGATCAGGTTCAATGTCATCTCCTACTAGTCCCGGAGGGATAGTATATATAGGAAAGGGAGGAAAGAGAGGAGGAGGCACTCCATGAATCAGATTCTTAAAACCCAGTGCCCTAGGTGGCACAGAATGTGCCGACAGTGCCGGCACAGAGTGCAGCGCCGAGACAGAAGACGATGCTGGCCCAGGGAGCAGAACCGGTTGCAGCACTGCCAAGACCGGAGTCAAAAGTAGCACCGCCTTCAGCGTCGCACAAATGCCTGAAAACTCCAATTAAACTCTCTGAGCCAAGGAGGAAGATCTGACAAAATTAGTAGGAGAAAATGGTATCAGTGCTGGCCCCTGCACCACAGCCATATGAGGGGGAAAGCATCAGAGTGCAGCATCGATGGCACTGGAGAAGGCGCCGCATGACTAGGAAGCTCCAACTGCACTGCCTGCAGGCTTGAAACCCCTAGGCCTGAAGGCCCCGGAGACAGTCCCACAGGCTCGGATAGGCAGGACAACCACCGAACCCATTGCTCCAAAAGAGTAGCCCAATTATGAAACTGCTCACTGGAGGACTCTTCGGGGGCGAGGAGGGACTACAGAGTCGAGGATGTCAGCCAACAGGAACCGAGGCTGAAGGAGACCCCAGAGGAGTTGGAGACAGACCCCTGTCCCTAGCTACTGATGATCGATGCGTAGACATACCAAAGGGCAAGCTTGAGCGGTACCATTTCTTCTTCAACCAGGAGCCGAAGTACTCAATTTCAAGTGATGCCAAGTCCTCAATGAAGATCGAGAATGGGACCGCTTCATTTTCTGCTTTTGGGAGGACTGCCCATCTCACCAAGCACCGGACTGCCTGTAGTCAGGCCCACACCTCCGTAGAGGGCGGCAGACCAGACCCAGCCCTGCTGAAAACACAGCTTTCATACAAAGTCTCCCTACCGTCACCAGAGCATTCATGGTCGACTCTGTTGAAAGCGGGCTGCAGAAGACTTCTTTCATTCAAACCAAATTATTTTTTTTCTAAAATCGAACAAAAACTACAAACTAATAACTAATCAAATACTGCTGTCGTATAGACATGAAGATTTGACTCCCAGTGGGTGAGCGACATCATCACTAAAGTGCACTAAACGGTGGGAAAAAAGGAACTGAGGCAGTTGGAGGGGGCGACACTGAGGTAGCCTATACGGCGTGAGCAGGTCTCGCATCACCGCTCCTCGTGGCCCTACCTTGGTGCCGGTTCACCTGAAGAATTTTGGCTCCCGCTTGGTCCTAGCGCCTCTGGTGTAGTCTCATTAGTGTGAATCAGTGGTGAAGACTTTATGTCCAGGAAGATTCAGGGTTACAACGCTACCCTGAAGAGGTTGTAATGCCTGGATCTTTCCCCTTTGTGTAACACAGAAACACAGAACATAGAAACATAGACTTTGACGGCAGATAAGGACCGCTTGGCCCATCCAGTCTGCCCATTTCCCTACCTACAGGATAGGCCGCAGATCCTAGTTAACCAACAGCCTATTTCTTCCTACCCTCCACAAGAATTGCTTTATGTCTGTCCCATGCATTCTTGAATTCTCCCACAGTTTTAGACCCCACAACCTCCTCAGGAAGGCTGTTCCATGCATCCACTACCCTCTCTGTGAAATAATACTTCCTCACATTGCACCTGAACCGCCCTCCTTCTATCTTTAAATAATGTCCCCTTGTTCTTGCAAGTCTCTTTTTCTGAAAGATGCTACCCTCTTGGACTTTGTTGATTCCACTGAGGTACTTAAAAGTTTCTATCATGCTCCCCCTCTCCCTTCTTTCCTCAAGGGTATACATATTAAGCTCCTTTAGTCTCTCCTCACACGGCTTCTCTTGCATACCCTGTACTATTTTAGTTGCCCTCCTCTGGATTACCTCTATCCTGTCTAGGTCCTTGCGGAGATGGGGTCTCTAGAACTGGACACAGTACTCCAGATGGGGTCTCACCAACTGTCTGTGCAGAGGGATAACAACTTCCTGTTTTCTGCTGCTGATGCCTCTCCCTATACATCCCAGTATACCCCCAGCTCTCCCTACAGCCTTCTCACATTGCTTGCTAACCTTAAGGTCATCTGATACGATTACCCCCAGGTCCCTTTCCTTTTTTGTTGTTGTTACTACCTCCCCACCCATTGTGTATTCTTCCCCTGGGTTCTTGTTTCCCAGGTGCATTATTTTGCACTTCTTCGCATTGAATCCTAGCTGCCATACTTCTGACCATTCTTCCAAACTTGCCAAGTCCCCTTTCATCCTTTCCACGCCTCCTTGAGTATCAACCCTGTTACAGATCTTTGTGTCATCTGCAAAAAGGCATACTTTTCCTTCCAGTCCCTCTGCAATGTCACTGATGAAGACATTAAAAAGGACTGGACCCAATACTGAACCCTGCGGTACCCCACTAGTAACCCCTCTTTCTTCAGAGTGGACTCCATTTACAATTATCTTCTGTGTCCTGTTGTGCAGTCAATGTTTTACCCAGGCTACCACCCTGGGACCCACTCCCAGGCTGGTTAATTTGACTATTAATCTTTTGTGTGGGACTGTGTCAAATGCCTTGCTAAAGTCTAGGTAGGCCATGTCCACAGCCCTCCTGGTCTACTACTTTGGTCACCAGTCAAAGAAATCTATTAGATTCGTCTGACATGACCTTCCCACTGTGAACCCATGCTGCCTTGGGTCCTGTGCTCTACTGGACTCTAGGTACTCAACTAATCTTTCCTTCAGAGTGACTCCATCACTTTCCCTACCACGAGGTCAGACTGACAGGTCTGTAGTTTCCAGCCTCTGTCTTGGTCCTACTTTGTGAGGGGAATCACATCCGCCTTCCTCCAGTCCTCGGGTACCACACCATCCTCCCATGATTTATTAAAAGAGTAGCCAGTGGTTTCACTAGTTCCTCCCTTAATTCTTTTAGAATTCTGGGGTGAATTCCATCAGGATCCATTGCTCTGTCCACCTTCAGTTTTAGGAGTTCTTGCAGAACCCTTTCTTCTGTGAAAGGACTGGGATCGACCCCCCTATCAAGAGTGCTTCTGTTAATTGGATTAGGCACTTCCCCCTCCTCTTTTGTGAATACTGAGCAGAAATATTCGTTCAGTATCCCTGCTTGTTCACTGTCCCCCTCTGCCCACCCACTGTTCATTCTATTCAGCCTCACTATCCCTCCCTTTGTCTTTCTACGCTCACTGATGTACCTATAAAAGGTTTTATCCCCCTTCTTAACTGAGTAACAACCAAGAAGGGTTCATATTTGGCTTCAAGACTCAAGATTAGTATTGTACCCTGATCCAGAGTAAAGAGGGGACCCTGGGACGTCATGGCGAGTATTCAGTTGTAAACTCAGTGAGCACTATAGAAGGACATGAAGAGGGTATCTCATTTCCCCCTCCTTGTTATGGATTGCACTTGGGGTGTGCACTGTGAGCTCAGTGGACCTGACCCTCAGGAGTGGGTTTGTGACAGATATTAGAAACATTCTCATTCTTTAAGGGAATAAACAAGGTGAACTGCAGGGAATTATTTAGCTGAAGAACTAAGTCAAGAACCTGAAGTCACAAGTAGAAAGTGGGGGGGGGGTATACGAGAGATATGAAGAATTTTTATTTTATAAAAAGAGTGGGGGAGCTGTGGAACAGTCAGCTAGTGGAGCTGATGGGTGCCAACACTGTATATAGTTTCCAGTGTGATCGGGTGGAGTGAAGGGTTTACTTGGTGCTCAGGTTGGTAGCAGTAACCAGGAGGGATAAACCCCATATGGAAAATAGGACCCCTGGCAGATAGGGAAATGCAGACAAACTAGATGGACCTTTAATCTGTTTGTGCCCCCACTGTCTAGGTTTCTATGTTTTCAAATAATTCAACTTTTTTACATTTTGATCTTTTTTTGTCAGTTATGTCATATTCCTTTGTGACTGGTTCATTGTATTGTTTTTCATTTGCACAATTGTGATCATATTATTTCGCCCTTTCTTTTGTTCTTTATCCCCACAAGTCACATCTGGAAATTACCTCGACTTAGAGTGCCTTTCCAGGTCTCCAAATAATGTTTAATATGTTCCATGATGTGCCACACATTGTTGTGTCTTATTGCATAATTATCCATTGAGGAATATACAGTTTAAAGCATGTAAGATACACGATGATCTGGGTCAAATTATCTGAGGTACAGTAGTGGGTAAAGAATTTGAAATATAAAATATGAAAATGGCTTGATTTTTCTTGAGTGCTATTCTAATGCTTAATCTCACCCTGGCAGCCTAATCCAGTTAACACACTATTGTGGGCCAGCAGATATCATATACGCTATTTAGGTGGGATCTGCATTGCTGTACTACTTAGGTGACAGGACCTGCTGTCATCCTATCTGAGTCAGAGGCTAGAGACAGAGGGGGATGTAGGCATCTAGATGTGGGTCCATAATAAAGTAAGAAAGGAGTCAGAGGGAGGGGTACACAGAACAAGGGGCAGGAATTTAAGGGTGGAAAAGAAGGACAAAGGGAGGAGGTGCTAAGAAGAAAGGGAGGGGTATAGGCACATAATAGAAGGCAGTCTGTCTGAATGCCAAGAACTTGGTGAACAAAATTAGTGAGACCCAACCTATGGTGGCAGATGCGGGATGAGACCTCATAGACATCACAGAAACATGGGTCACCGGGAATAGTGACTAGGACTTGGCAGTACAAAAGATACAGCATGTTAGATGAGATGGGGTACAGGGAAAGGGTGTGGGGTAGCCCTTTTTTGTCAAGGAAGACAGAGACATTTGAGTAGGTGCCCATTGGGGATGAGGGTGCCCATCAGAGGACAGAATCATTGTGTTTGCAGATCACACCCACATCAATTAAGAAGCTGCACATTGGGGTGGTCTACGGACTTTTGGGACAGGGGATGAGGGATATGGGGAACTATGGACAGAGATTCAGAAGGAGGTAGCAAAGGGGTAGTTAGTGGTAGTGGGGGATCTCAGTCTACCAGACACAGATTGAGACCTTCCAGAAGCTACGAAGCAAAACTGCCATTTCCAACACAGTGCTCACCAACTTGGAAATCATAGGTGAGGTGAGAATTGGGGAGCCTCTGGGGTCCAGTGACTATAACACTGTATAGTTTGAACCAGTCCTGGGTACCAGTATTCCCTCATCAAAGGCTGTGGTTCTGGATTTCAGAAGAGCAGACTTTGATCAGATGAGGAAATTAGCCAAGGGTAAGTGGAGGGGAGTGAATGAAATTGGGGATGGTGGACATGTGGGACATAATTAGAGGCTGATCCAGAGGCAACTAAGTCATGCTTGGTAATGCTTATCAAGAGTAACAGGCACAAGAGACCAATCTGGTTGTTGAAAAAGGTCAGGAAGGCAGTGAGGGTTTAAAAAGGGGTTTCTTTAGATACAAACAGAAATGAGGATATGAGGAATGGTGTTAATACCGGTTAAGGATGAGGGACGCCAAGATGGCAGCCAAGGACTCAAAGCACACACAGAACTGTATGTTATGGAGGGGGTTAATAGGGGAAACAGTTCTTTAGATACATGAGGGAAAAAGGAAGGGGAGAGGAGGAATTATTAAGCTGACAGAGGTAGGCAGGGTATTAAAGGAGGACGAGCAGAAGGCAGACATTCTAATTGATTACTTTTGCTTTGTGTTCACATCAGAGGATAGCGGGCTTTTGCCTGAAAGTGGCAGAAAGGTTGTTGTATGCAGGATCCCAGAAATGGGTCAGATAGTGTTTATGGGAGGATGGATCAGAAAAGAGCTATCAGCCCTAAAAATAAACAAAGCTTTAGGGCCATATGGGATGCACCCGAAGGTACTCAGGGAACTGGCATCAGAATTGGCTGACCCCCTGGCAATGCTATTCAATAGCTCCCTATAGTCAAGGGTAGATCTGAAAGACTGGAGGATAGTGGTCATAGTACTGCTTCACAAGGGAGGAGACAAAGAACAATTAATAAGCTACAGATCTGTTAGTCTTACGTCCACAGCAGGTAAGCTAATGGAGACATTAGCCAAAAGAGGACCTATTGGAGCATTTGGAGAGAAATGGGCCCCAAGATAGTAAGCAGCAAGAGTTATGGTAGGGAGATCTTTTCACACACACCTGATAGCATTCTTTGACTGGGTAACTAGGGCAATGGACAAGGAACAAGCAGTGGATTTGCTGTACTTTGAGTTCAGCAAGGTGTTTGACTCTATGCCACAGAAGGTTGTTGAAGAAGTTAGAGGATCTGGAAATGACAAAGGATCCAGTTGGATGGGTGGAAATCTAGCTGGGGGGAGACAGCAGATGACGTTGATAAATGAGGCCATTTCAGGGGAGAGAGAAATCACGAACAGGGTGCCATAGGATTCAGTCTTGGGGCCAGTCCTTTTCAATATGTTCATCAGTGACATAGAAGGAATGCAAGGCAAGATGTGTCTCTTCAACCAGATGACACCAAGTTCAGTGGCAGGGAAGACTGTGAGGAAGGGGTTAGAGAGTTGCAGAGGGGCCTGCAGAGATTAGAGAGGTAGTCCAAACTTTGACAGCTAAAATTCAATGCCAAAAAGTACAAGGTGGAGCACAGAGGGGACAAAAACCCCAGGAAGGAATACTGAATGGGAGGGATCAAGTTGGATAGTTCCTCTGAGAAAAGGGACCTAGAAGTCATCATAAGTAACTCCCTAAAACAATCTAGCCATCTTAACAAGACCTACAGCCAAGGAACCAGGATGCTGGGGTGCATAGGGCAGGGGTTTGACTGAAGGAGGTGATACTGCCACCCTATAGATCAAGGTTGAGACTGCATCTGGAACACTATTCCCAGTTCTGGAGCCCCTGCCTAAGAAATGACAAAACAGGCTAGAGATAGTACAGTGTAGGGTAACCAAAATGATTCCGGGCCAGCAAGCCACTTTCCATGAGGATGGGCTGAAGGCCTTAGCCATGTGCTCGAAGATCAGAAGGGAGTGGGGAGACATGATAGAGACTTTCAAGATCCTGAAAGGAATGAACAAGGTAAATTGTGGGTAATATTCAGCAGGACTGGCAAATCGAGAACACAGGTCATGAGTGAGAGCTGGCAGGGGGGAAGATTGAGGAGGGACGTGAGAAAGTTTTATTTTACAGAGAAAGTGTTTGAGCCTTGGAACAGCCTGCCAGCAGAGGTGGTGGGTGCGCAAGAGCCATTAATGGTTTCAAACATGGCTGGGACTAAGTAAAAATCTTAGTTATATGGGGGGAAGCAGTAAGGCAGAGGTCAAGAAGGGCAGAGACAAGGGCAATAACCTTGACTATACAGTAGGTCCTGAGGTAGAATAGGGTAAAATTGGGCAGACCACATTGACCAATAATCTTTTTCTGCTGACATTTTCAATGTTTCTGTGTTTCAGTTTGCAGTAGTGTGCTGACAGAGTGGCCTGATATCTGGAACCACTACCTGTGAGCCATGAGCTGTCTTTTTAGTCCCAGTATACCTCCATAGCTTGCCTATGCTTCAGTCTAGATTATTCAGTAGAAGCACTACTAAATATGACAGCTGGCATCTATGGCTATCAGATAAAAAGTATTACAAAATATTATTAAAATGCTTATAAAGTGATTACAGATGTAGTACACTCAGGCATTGTTTTAAGTGCAATACTTCAGCAGAAAGGTTAGCCACTAGGTCTGTATTGTTTTAGGAGTCAGTCTAATTTAACGTCTGCACTGCAAAAGCACATTTAACTTCGGAGTCATTGCTAATAATCCATACTGCACAATTTGTATTGTATTTTTCAGCACACCAAAACTTTGGGACCTGCGGCATGGCCTAAATATGCCAGAGTTCTATTCTGATGCTTAATCTTGCCCTGGTAGGCTAATCCACCTAAAATATTTAGCCCCCCCCCCCCAGTGTCTAGGGCTGTGAGATGGAATACAGTCCATGAGTAGGGGTACCCACTGCAGAAACCTTACTGGACTGGCTTACGTTTAGGCTAGTTCTTCTTGCCCACTGGGATGCTGGCATCTTCTGGTGCAGGACTAAAAAGGAAACCGGTTATCTTGCACTGGAATTCCAATAACAGAACTGCAGTTCAACACAAAGGTTACCAAATCGGGAATCCCATTTAATTTTAGAACAGTAAACGCCACTCCAGGGAGCAGAAATTAATTAGTGGGGTTCAGCAGCATGACTCCAGACCAATATGGTCTTACAGTTTTAGGCAGCTTTTCCTGGATGGTTATGGTCTCACATTTCTAGGCAGCTTCATTCTGGACTGAAATGGTCTCACAGTCTCTAGGCAGCACAGTTCATAGTCTACACATATCTCTCATTCTGCCCGCCTCTCCTGCGAGGCATGTTTCAGACATCCCAGAAGATCCTGGCACTTCTGCTCTGCCTTTCACCTTGTGCTCCCATAGGAATCAACAGGCCTCACAGTTCAAAGCTGCAGGCTCCCTCTCTACCTCCTGGTCCAGTCCTTGTTCCAATGGTGGCTGTCCCCAAAACAGTGGGTGACATGTCCCTTGAAGCCACTTGGCTCTACAAACTGCTCCCTTCTCACTTGGACTACAGGGCTTTCACTACAGCCTTCCAGGCCTTCCTCCTGCAGCACATCTCCTCTGCTACCTCCAGAACACTCTCAGATGTCCTCCTCATTGCTAGCACTACACTGGTGCCCATTTTCTTTACTTTCACTACTCCACAGCTCTCTTCTCTCTCCCTGCATGGCAGCTACCAGCCATGGGCCGGAGTGAGCAATCAGCCCCCACCCGGCCCTCTCCTCTCCTCCCCACTGCTTCTCTAAGACACCTGGAAATGCCTCTCTCATCCCACCAAAACCCAGTGATTAAATACCCACACCCCCCCCCGTGGTGACCTCCTGACCTGCGGCAGGTTCTGCCATGTGACAAAGGGGTTAACACATTATACAATGTGCTGTTTTAGCCTAGAATACTGCCTAACCAGTGCACATAATGTATACTCCCCAAAAAAGGGGAGTACATTCCTACCCTCTTTTAAACACTCACTGACCGTCGAGAATGTAGCCCCACCAGCTACCCCACCTTAGCCTGAACATGGAGGTATGCACACTTCCTTCCCGGGGATGGCATCCCAGTTTCAAATAGTACCTGTCTGAACCCAAAAACCACTGCCTTAAACTGCCTACTAGGCTGCCAAACTGCATAAATATCACCTCCCACTGGGCTAACTTGGAAGTGATCCATAATGAAACAAGGCAACAATACTAAAACAGTGGTACAATAGCATTTAACTTACTGCCACAAGTTATCTATCAGCAATGCACAATAACAATAACAGTATCAGTTCTGGTTCTAAGTGACCTGTGGAATAAAACATTACGGGACCCATTCCCCTTTAGGCACCATGGTGTAAAGAACAGAGCAATTTAATAGGGCCAGCTGCCCTGTCCCCTCCCCACCAGCAGTCAGTGTTTGGGAGCCTACTTACCTGGAGCAGGCTCACAGATTCTACTACAGTTGGAGTGGAAGACTTTGGGGGCCAGACACCCTCTCCCCTCCCCACCAGCAGCCAGTATTTGGGAGCCTGCTTACCTAAAACAGGCTCACAGATTCCATGGCAGCTGGAGTGGAAGAATTCTGGGTCCAGATGCCCTCTCCCCTCCCCATCAGCAGTCAGCGTTTGGGAGCCTGCTTACCTGGAGCAGGCTCACAGATTCCACCACAGTTGGAGCGGAAGACTTTGGAGGCCAGACATCCTCTCCACTCCAGCAGCCAGTGTTTGGGAGCCTGCTTACCTGGAGCAGGTATAGACCAATTCTGGGCTTCTCCTGAGTTGTGCCAGCAGTAAAAGGATGATTAAATGTATTTTCTGAATTTATGGTGGAGGGACCGTTTAGATTGTTTTTCCTGTAGAGTGCCTCGTGGCAGATCAGGCTTATACTTGGGCATTTCCAGCTGTGCCTTAAGACTGTATGTGCAATTTACCAGCTTTGCCTTCACTCATGTTGGGTAACTATTTTACAAGATTTAGAGCACTATTCCAGTTACAAGTGTGCATTTTTAATTAAAGTGCTTAATTTCTGCTTTCCCCATATATGCATATTGAATACTTTCCCTGTATGCCTTGCCTGGTCTTTTTGTATGGTCCCCCTCCCCCTTCCACCTCCCTCCTCCATCCTCCCTTTGTCTCCCCAACTGTAATTTCCACCTTGACCTCTTTCCTCTGTTCTCCTACTGATTTTGGTGCCTTGCATCCCAGTAGGCTCACAGATTCCACCCTAGTTGGAATGGAAGACATCAGAAGCCAGGCACCCTCTACCCTTCCGCCCTATCCCTTCCCCACCACCAGCCATCATTTGGGAGCCTGCTTACCTGGAGCAAGTACAGACTGATTCTGGGCTTTTTCTGAGTGGTGCCAGCAGTTGCCCGCCACTGCTGTGCGGCGGCTGCCCTACCCACCCCCACCATTCCACCCTGGGCGGACTCTGGATTTATAGCAATTTTCTGTCTCCTCAATCCTCACTTAGCAGCTAATACTAACTAGCCACTAGGAGGCACTGTACTGTCACCCCACGTAACCTTAAATAGAGTTAGGAAGTGCCCTGATCATAGCCATCCCCATGGTAGCATGCCTCCTCCCTCCCTCCCTCCTATCACCTGTTAAACCATCCTTTTAGGAAATCCCTTTCTTTTAGGTAATCCCCCCTTTTTATTTATCGTCTATCCCCTCTTGAGACTAGAACCTGGGCCTGTGGTGCTCATCCTATTCCATAGCCTGTACCTCTATCCACTAGGCCACAAAGCCTGCTAGTGGTTCCACTGGGCTGTAACAGTAAAGTACCTTATCCACCACCCCCACACCTAGTAAGCTCTTCCTTACCTGTCCTTTCCCTTCTCCTCCCTGGGATCCTAGTAACACCCTTTCTACTACCTATTTCCCCTCTCAGTTTATTGAGCTCCTCCTCTGGGTCCTAGAGACACCCCCTTTATTCTCTATTTCCCCTTCAATCTTTCAATCTCCTCCCCTGGGCCCTAGAAGCACCCCTATACTGTCATTGCTACTTCCCCTTTCAATCTTAGTAGTACTCTCACAGGTCCAGTAAATGGCTGGGCCGCCAAATAACCTTGAATCACCCAATAGCTATGCTCCTTTCAATCACTGTACAACCCCTTGGCAGTCAAAGTGATAAGTTGCTATCACTAAACAATGAGTGCCCTTAAATATATGTCCCACCTAACCATCCTGCTAATTGCAGTAGCCCTCATAGGTACCAACAAGAGTGACAAGGACATCAATAGCCACTACACTCTTACAACAGATTTATACCATGCACATGGCACTATTAGCTGTATAACTAACTCTAACAACAGAATTACCACCCTCTATGAATGCTTGCTCCGTCCCACTAGCATACCACCCCTACTTCATCTCCCCAGTTTTACCTTGCTACCACAAAAAAGTAAGGCTGGGACAGTTAGCAGATGGAAACATGCAGTAGACCTCAAGTTAGCTAAACTCCAATTGTTGTGACTCACCCTGCAACTTCTTCTACAGTCAGGCAACATTCACCCTAATCTCAGACCCCTGCAAGGGTAACAAACATGGTACCCTCAAACTGGCATCTATCAATATCTGTAGCCTGATTTCCAAGTTCAATGCACTCCAAGTATGGGCTACTCAATATAGGCCTGATGTGCTCTTCGTGGTGGAGACATGGCTCACACCAAAGATCCCTGACACAGCAATCACCTTAAACAGATACACCCTCTTTAGACATGGCAGGCTTAGTAAAAGTGGTGGAGGTTGTGCAATGTAATTTAAGGATACTCTCTGGGGCCATGCCCTTCCCAAAATAGATACTGGGAAAAATGTACAGGCACTAGTCGTCAGAGTACTATTAGGAGCAAAAGCAACTCTCTCACTGTTGTATCAATCTATATCTTGCCTAGAGATCAAGCCAGTGGCATTAAAGCAGTTGTTGATTACTTAGATAGCCTTCACCAACACTCTGAAATAGTAATGTTAGGTGACTTTAATGTAAACTGGCTATCTCCTGAGGCAGCCCCCTACAAAGATGCCCTCTCCACCATCAATGTATAGCAGATGGTTAACTCCCCTAATAGAGTCAATTACCGGACTGGTTCTAGTAGACTACAGGACTGGATTCTTACCAGCCACCCAGAGATAATCACCAACACCACTGTCCTCCCATGCTCAATAAGTGACCACTCCCCAATCCTTTGCAACTGGACCAATAAATCCACTAAACCCCGCCTCCAAAATCATCCTCAGTCAAGTCCTGAAAAAGGGCAACTTGAACCCCTAAAATCATATCATAAATACCTTGACTAGTCTCCCATTGATGCCACGCAAGATGTAGACCAAACACTTGACTACTTTATTACAATGTTCAACACAGCCTGTGACATCCATACCCCTGTAAGAAAATGTAAGATTAAGGGAACAATTAATTCCTATCAATATGTTGAATTCTTAGCAACAATCAAGCAATCAATCAATCAATCAAAATTTTTATTTATCCAGGTGAACACCATTGAACAATGCTCATTTACAAGATGGATCTGAGTAGTTTGTAATAACAATTTCACGGTAAATTGGACAATGACATAAATAGGCTTACAACATCTCAAAGCATTCACATAATATAGGAACATGTATACAATAACTGGAAGAACATATACAACATTAACATTACACAACATTAACAGACAAGGTCATTACATGCAATGTGTTTATATTTGAAAATAAAATGTTTCTTCAAAATAAGGGAACTGCGATGGGGGTAGTGATGGCTCCCAACTACACCATCATATACCTAGCAAAAAGGGAGGAGAGGTATATATATATATAGGCCTGAAAATCCTTTTTTGGACAGGATAGATTTTTACAAGTGCTACATAGATGACTGCTTCATGATTTGGAAAGGCACAGATGTAGAACTCCAGTCCTTTGTTCTGTTTTCGGAGAATACTAGTAGTAACCTTAAATTTGAATTCAAATTGGATCCCATACAGATACAATTTTTGGACCTTACCATAATGAAGGAAGTGGATGGTAACACTGAGACCAAGCTCTTTCATAAGAATACTGAGAGTAACTCTTTATTATCCTTCCAGAGCTGCCACCCAAGGCATGTCACATCAAATATTCCCACAGGTCAATTCCTCAGGTCGAAAAGGAACTGTTCATGTCAAGAGGACACAGAATGCTTTTTGCAATGAGGGTACAGCTTGGATGTTATAAATAAAAGCAGAGAGAAAGCTGAAAAAGTGGATTGAAATACCATTTTTGGACCAAAATCAAGGCAGAAGAAAAAAGAATAATAGCAATGTTACAAGGAATGAAGCTCCTAAATGTATTATCACCTTTAGCCCACAAGCATTTCTCTTTAACAATATTATACAGAAACAGTGGCACATTCTAACAATGGAAAGAAAGCGGCAGCATGTAGCAAAGGGGCCCCCAAGAATTATATATAGAAGGGGACCAACCTAATAGACACACTTGTACATAATGCATTTCATGAAACCAGGACTGAAAGAGAAAAAGATATAAACAGCACTTTACCGAAAGGAACTTTTCAGTGTGGAAATTGTTGATTTTGTAAATCTGTAAGAACTGGCAGGGGATTTATCCATCCAATAACAAACAAAAAATATGACATCAGATCATTTGGAACTTGCAATGCATCTAACAACATGTACCTGGCAAGCTGCATGAAGTGCCCCAGTTTTTATGTGTGTAAAACAACTCAAAAGTTCAAGGAAAGGATTTGGCAACACGTGAGGAGCATTGCCATTGTGGATGGTATAAGTGCCCTTTCGCAACATGTCCTACAAAAAGGAGAGGATCATTATTTCTGCTTTCAGATGATGGAAAAAGTGTTCAATAATCCCGGGGGGGGGGAACAACTTGAATTTTAAACTTTGCCAGAGAGTAACATTCTGGCAACATACCATGAAATCATATATTA
This sequence comes from Neoceratodus forsteri, assembly GCA_016271365.2. NCBI lineage: Eukaryota > Metazoa > Chordata > Ceratodontiformes > Ceratodontidae > Neoceratodus > Neoceratodus forsteri. The sequence goes on along the minus strand of CM057451.1, from coordinate 805,427,034 downwards.
CACTTGGTTTAAATGATTTCTTCCAGCTAACACCCTATTTATAAAAGCTATGTACTGGGTCTCTCAAAACAATGGATTTTTTTGCTCCTCATTTTTGAGCTAACATCAGTAGTTATATTTGTTATTTCTAGTGCTATGGATTGAAGTGCCTAAACTGAATTTGTAGTATTTTAGGGATATAATGGTTTGGATGTTTAAATTTGTTTTGTGCCTGCTTGTAAGATAACATCTATTAAGCATAGCTATTTGTTAGTATTATAGTAAATTTTATAGGAGAGAATCAACCTTTCTAGCCCAAATCTTGAATGTATTTAATGTGCATAATGGAGCACAACAAACTAAATAGTGGACTATAACTTGAATTATAAGGCTAAGTTAGGTCTGCATATACATAATTTCATATATAGATCGGGATGTTTATAACTGACAATCTAACAGACTTAAAAATAAATTGATAATTTTAAAAATTGTATTTTGAATCTGTGTGTTTACAGCTCACTATATATTTTTCATAGGAGAGATATCTTATTTTTATACAGACACTATTTGATTCCTTGTTGAAATGTAGATATAACACTTAATGCACAGTAGGATAGACCATACACATATTTTATGTCACATTTATATTTATATAGAATTTCTAGTACATGGATACTTATATATTCATTTATTCATTCACTTATGATACTTGCACATAGACAGTTGTATAGGTGGTTTACAGCATTAAATATAGGGGTTTTGAGAAACACTTTTTATAAGCTGAATATTATGTTAGAAAACCTTTTCAAATGTATTAAGATTTTTAATATATCCTTTGCACTAGGCACCTTCTTTATTCATTGCCTGTAAGCATTACCGTTAATGGTGTTTTAAAAGAATGCATTACCCCTTGCCAGCTTAGCCTTGAGAAAGGACATTGTCACGCAAAAACATTTGGCTGATCTCGGGAAGGGGCATTGTTGTATCGTGGACTACTGGTTTGCCAATTTGTTTAATAAAATATGGCTTTTATCCTTCCTACAATGTATGTGGATACATCCTGGATGTAAGGTAGCAGCGAGGAGCCGACTTGTCTGTTGGTTCTTTTGTGAGTCTTTTCATAAACCACCTCCCCCATGTCAGTGATGACAGAATACTCCTCTATGCAGATGATGCCGTTATTTTTACCAATAATCCTGACCCACACCTACTGGAGACACAACTCCAGCTTAACTTCTCAGCTGTTGAGGACTGGTTCTCAAAGCACAAGCTATTAATGAATTATAAAAAGACAAAAGTCATGCTATTTGCAAATCCACACAACAAACATAAATCCCACCACTTAACTTTACTAAATAGCCATAAAACCCCACTTGAACAGGTGCACACATTCAAATACCTAGAGGTAACTCTTGACAGCTCCTTGTCCTTCACAAGCCATGTGGACAATGTTGCTTAAGCAGTTAATACTAAGATTGGCCTACTATACAGGCACAGACATTGCATGATCACTGAGGTGCTCCAGCTCATAGTGAACAGCTCCATTATCTCCATCATAGACTACAGCCTGGTGGTGTATAGTGCTGCATCAGACATAACTCTTAAAAGGATCACCACTGCACTCAACAAAGCCTGTAGGCTAATAACAGGAGGACACCGACTCACACATACAGGTGATTTTTACACCCTAACTGGCTACACCTAAAGGGTAGGGTGAAATATCAGACCTGTCTCCTAGCCAAGAAAATCTGCCTAGGCCTAACCCCCCCCTCCCCAGTGATCCAGAACCTCCTTAATCCAACAACCAACCCTCACAGGACTAGAAGTACATCTAGACAGTCCTACCAGCTCCCCCTCTGTCATGCCTCTCAAGGACAGAGGTCCTTTGCGTACTGTGCCCCCAGCTGGTTAAATGCCCTCTACTGGGACATCCTGGATGATCCTAAACGTGTCCCATTCAAGAGTAAGCTATGCCAACACCTCACCTCATGAAGCAGCTGTGACTGCCCTCCCTAAGTGGGCAATCTTTCCAGTCGCAAGCACAAATCCCTTCCCTCCCTGGACTTAGCAGCAGATCTGCCTCCTCAAGAAACAGCTCTCTCCCCCTCCCCCTACACCTTTCACCCTGTCCCCCTCTGACCTTCTCACAAAGCATCCCTCCCCCTCCCCAACATCATTCCCCCTGTCCCCACCTTGTTCCCACCTGTACCCTCCCTCTACCTCCACCTTACCCTTCCTTTTTGCCCCCTGCCTTCATATCCTCTACTCTTTTCAACTTCTATACAATCCTGACAAGGTCAACTTTTTGACTGATTCACCTTTGTCTGATATAATATTATAATGTAATTATCTACTTTGTTTTCACGTTGTTTTGAATTATCTGTGTAAAGTTTCAAGTTCAACGCCGGTTGTTTCTTGAAAGCCTGTTATATGTCTATTAAGTTTTATGACTTGTATGTCTGTTCTGTTACTCTGATGTGTAACCTTTGTAAAAGAGCTTTTAGCTCAAAGGTATTGTAATCCAAGACTTCAAATAAAGAAATAAAATATTATAATATGGTATTTTAAATAGATGTCATACTATAACTTAAGAGTTCAAAATGTTCACCTCAGTCAAATAAAACAAGAAAAAGGGATTGATCTCATTCTCTTCTCACTGAGCCTCTTTCAGCAGTTTCACAGTCTCTCTACAGGTATAAGTCCTTACTTCCAGAGGAGGAAATAGTTTAATGGTGGTGGGGGGGGTTACAGAGTCAACTCAAACGTCCACAGGCCATAAACATTCAGTTCACCAATGAGTGAAGTAATACTGCAGATCAGATTTGGATGTGGCCTAGCCAAAAGAATCAACTCCAGACACATAATGCTTGGTATGCTTTCGAGCTAAGTCCTGCATCAGAGCAAATGTTTTGAAAAGGATCAGTCCTTCATAGACATGGTGGGAGCATACCCCCTTAGCGATCCGTTGGACTGCTTGGATGGCAAGGGTGGAACTCGTGGAACCTAACTTGTGCTTCTTAAAAAGTTTATCGAGGATGCCATGATAAACCCAGTTTTGCCTATTCTCCTTGATAATGTCCCACAGTCTTTCTGGCAAAAAGGGGTATACCTGGTGAGGGTATTCCTGTGGGATACTGCGCTGCACTATCCTCTCAACTTGAGACCACTTAGACAAGTAACAAACAGTGGTATGGGGGCCTGTCCATCAAGAAGCCACACACCTCCCTGGCAACACCATACATTGGGATCAGTATTCTGGGCCTGGTCATATATCTCCTCTTTCGGCAACACTTGGCGAAGAGAGAGGGCTGATCCATCCTTAAAGTCAAAAAGACCAACTCATACAGGGGAGGGAATATCCCTTTTCAGATCCTTGTCACTGATCTCTCCTGCTTTTTTGTCTGCAGGGCCAGTCAAACCTGCACCTCTCAACTCACCAGGCTTGTTGGGGCTTCCCAGCTCATAAGATGGCTCTGTTTGCTGGCTGCTGATGGGCACCAGTTCCTGAGGCATCCCATGCAGCACTGGAACAGTCAACATGGTTGATTCAGGTTGGCTAGTTGCTGGCTGTGCATGTACCATAAAGTCCTTGAGTGCCAACAGCCATGATTCTTCTGGTGGTGGCACTCCCCAACTGGGGCCCTGTCCACGTGCCACCAGCACCTGAAGCTGTGCTGCTCTGCTGGATACTGGGGATCCTTGAGTGCTTGACTCCACACTTTCAACAGCTGGTGACAAACTCTGGTGAGTACTCAGCTCTTCCTAGTCTTCAATGTCTAATTCAATGGAGGTGACTACTGCACTGGGCCTGGGGTGAGACAGTGGTCCAAAATCTGCTGGGGCTTTCCTCTGGCATGCTGTGCATACTGGCATCATCATCTCTCCTGGCCCTTCAAACTGGCACAGGGCACACTTGGTCACTGCTGACTTCTTCACTTCCTCCCACATCCACCGGAGCATGGCAGAGGGGACTGTTATGTCGGTCACTACAAGAGCTTGAGCCATCTTTTCGGTTACCATTTTACTCTTTTCCCAAGCAAAATCACACACTGGCCGTCTCGCTTCACCAGTCCCCACCACAATCCCCCCAGCAACAAGATCCAGTCTCTCTGATTTATCATTCTCTGCTCAGCAGGATCTTCATGGGCCGGTCAAATGGGCATAACCCCAAGACTTTTACATAGTCCTCACATGTTCACCCATCTGTGCCCAACTGCACATCAGCAAGCACCACGACTTCGCTCACCAGGGGCAAAATTCCTTCTCTAACCTGTGCCATATTATACAGTCCCAAATGGCCAGGAATCAAATCCAACACACACAACCTTCACCCAGTACCCTTTCAAAGTTGATAGAGGCTGACCAGCACATCAAATGCATACCGGATAAGCCCCCACATTGTAGCCTCCCTCCTTCCCTGGTGTCTAGGGGTATGAGATGGAATATAGTCCGTAAGGAGGAGGCACCCACTGCAGAAACCTTACCAGACTGGCTTATGTTTAGGGTAGTCCTTGCCCACTGGGGTGCTGGCATTTTTTGGTGCAAAGCTAAAAAGTCAAATGGGTAACTTGCACCGGCATTCCAATGAAAAAACTGCAGTCCAACACAAAGGTTACCAGTTACAAAACTGGGAATCCCATTTAATTTTAAAACAGTAAACACCTCTCCAGGGAGCAGAAATTAATTAATGGGGTTCAGCAGCATGACTCCAGACCAATATAGTCTTACAGTTTTAGGCAGCTTTTCCTGGATGGTTATGGTCTCACATTTCTAGGCAGCTTCATTCTGGACTGAAATGGTCTCACAGTCTCTAGGCCGCACAGTTTATAGTCTACACATATCTCTCATTCTGCCCACCTATCCTGCAAGGCATGTTTCAGACATTCCGGAACATCCTGGCACTTCTGCTCTGCCTTTCACCTTGCACTCCCACAGGTCTCACCACAGAACTGACAGGCCTCACAGTTCAAAGCTGCAGGCTCCCTCGCTACCTTCTGTCCCAGTCCTTGTTCCAATGGTGGCTGTTCCCAAAAACAATGGGCAACATGTTCCTTAAAGCCACTTGGCTCTGCAAACTGCTTCCTTCTCCCTCTGATTATGGGGCTTTCACTACAGTCTTCCAGGCTTTTCTCCTGCAGCACATCTTCTCTGCTAGCTCCGCCACCCTCTCAGATGTCCTCCTCACTGCTGGCACTACACTGGAGCCTATTTTCTCTACTATCACTACTCCAGAGCTCTTTTCTTTTTCCCTACATGGCAGGTACCAGCCATGGGCCAGTGTGGGCAATCATCCCCACCCGGTGATCTCCTCTCCACCCAGCTGCTTTTCCTAGACACCCAGGAGTGGCTCTCTCATCCCACCAAAACCCAATGATTAAATATCCCCGTGCACCCATGGTGACCTCCCGACCCGCAGCAGGCTCGCTGTGTGGCAAAGGGGTTAATCCATTATACACCAGACCCTTTTAGTCCAGAATGCTGCCTAACCAGTGCATGTAATGTACACACCCCCAAAAAAGGGGGGTGTTACACATACTACTATGGGCCAGCAAATAATCTGTATGCTATTAGATGGGATGTGCACTGCTGTACTGCTTAGGAGGCTATACCTGCTAACACCCTATCTGGGTCAGCCAATTCACCTACACCCCGTATACTGTAGGTGTGATCTTAGTTGTGCCATACTGCCCGTGTTGTTGCACTGCTTAGATAACCTAACCTACACTGGCCCCAAATTTGTTTATTACACCCTATAGGGATGCAGCCTGTATTGTTGGTACTAGTTAGAAACACAGGTAAACATGTTAATTGGGCCATAAAATCCGCTCCAACACAGTCTAGGTACTGGGTCAAGTGATCTTTGGCCTAGGCAATCTAAAATTGCTAGGACCTAACTGGGAGTGGGCAAAGGTGCGAGCTACCCTGTCCCACTGATCTACTGCCTATCCCTGGTAACTTGAACCTTATAGCAGCCATGTTCCTTATGAGCTCCTTATTTATTGGGCTTTTCTGACTGTCTAAGTTGTGTGCATCCATACTGGCACTTGATGAAGCTGCTGTACTGCACTTTTTAAGCAGGCATAATTTGTCCATCAGCCATTTGTGATCAACCCACCTATTCCCTGATCATAGAAACATAGAAATATAGACTTTGATGGCAGATAAGGACTGCTTGGTCCACCCAGTCAGCCCATTACATTGATCCAACTGGCTTGCCTTAAAAAAAGTGACGGTCATCTCCTTGGTGCTTTGATATTCTCCCTGTACCTTTATGGCTACCCCCTGCCCCCTATAAGCACCCTAAGTTCACTGATCCCAATATTGCTGCTGCTACTTCTGGCAGGGAATATTGAGAGTAACCTTGGTCCTGTCACCTCCCCCTCTCTCACAGTGAGCCTTTTGTGTAAACAAGCACAGGCTAAAAACTGTGCACATCAGTGTCTGCAGCCATCTGTACAAACTTACTGAGTTGGAAGCCCGGCTCTCACTCTATAACCCAGTTGTCAGTGCTGTCACTGAGACCCGGTTAAAACCCTTCACCTGACTCCACTTATCAAATTAGTGACTTTTCATGATCAGACTGGACAGAAGTAGCTCCAAACAAGGGGTCCTGATATATTTCAGAGACACAAAAAATGCTTTCCTAATTTCTAGCAATGCCACCGACAACACAGTGTGCAAATGTCTCATAACCAAACTTTCATTTGCATCTGCCCAAATACTGTATATTGGCTCTCTCCTACAATCTCCTCAAATGTGTTTTGCCCAGACTTGTGCATATGCTTCAAGGCATCGGCTGCTGCTCAGCCATAAGGGGTATCATTATGTTAGATGACTTCAACTTAAACTGGTTGACTGGCACACAGCTCAAGTGTAATGAGCTACTGGAGTAACTCTACCTCTCCCAGCTCATTAGCACCCCCTCATCCTTAAACCATAAGTCATCAAATCCCTCCTTCCTTTTGGATTGAATCCTTACACACCATGTAGAGAGTATTCTTCATTCTGGAGTCCTATCTGTCTCCAACAGTGACCACTCCCCAAACTTTTGCACTAATCATGTAAGTAGCAACATCCTTTCCCAGAGATTCTATCCTTTCGAGACTTCTCTAAGTGTGACACATATTGCTTGTTTTCAGACCTTAGTGCCATTGACTGGTCAGTCCTTTACACTTTGCCTATTGTTAACTCAGCCCTGAGCTTCTTCACTGCTGCCCTATATCATCTATCCAGAACAAGCACGTCCCATTAACCAACCAGAAAATCTGTGTCAGGAACGCAGTGTAGCTGTCTACAGACCTCCTCAGGAAAATTAAGCATAAGAATACTTTGTGGATGGCTTAGAAATCCTGTTCCTCACCCTCTTCCTGGAATGAATATCACCAGCTGCAGAACCTTTGCAAGCAAGAGGAAAAGTCCCATAAATCTGCCTATCTCAAAGACTTACAGTGCCAGTATAAAGCACAGCTCTCCGGGTATTGCCTGGCTTTAAAACTTCACAATAGTACATACTCACACAACTATTCCTTACTTTCAAACAACATGAAGTCTTGCTGTATTGTGACATTATGCAGTTAGCCCCAGCACTTGAACTGCTCCAGAGAGGAAAGAGTTAACTCTATACCAAAGCATAGAACATTGAGCTCAAGCTTGGTTCAAACCTCTGTCTACTGCACTTTGAAGCGTAACTGTCAGATTCTTTACTCTGCCTAACTGAACAGTCGCTCAGGAGATTTCTCCTTTGCTATCGGTTCGGTCCAGTAAAAACTTTGGTTTTAAACCACTATTTTCTCATTTATTTCGGTTCAGATCCCTGTCTGTGGTACAGTAAGTACTTAGGTTGTGGTCTAGTACTATTCTGTGGAAATTGTAAAGTAATATTTCAATCGGTTCAGTTGAACCAATTGCCTATTATTTTTTTCTTAAAGTTTACTTTGGTTTCTGAATTTAGTGTGAGGTACCGGTCCTTAGTGGTTCTAAAAAAAACATACTTTAACGGTTTTTTTTCAAATACCCATGACATGGTTAGGAACCAATAAGGGGGTCTTGCCTGGCTTTTGCTAAAAAAAGGCTAAGTTGTAGAATGGCTTTGTCTGAGAAACCCAAAAGAAAAACTGGGCTCACTGGGTTTCAACACTGCAGTGAGTGTGGGGAGGCCTTTGCTAAGGCTGATCCCCACACTACCTGTGTTTACTGTCTGGGTTTTGACACTCTTGATTCAGACTGCCAGATATGTAAACATTTTCCTAGAGCCACCCTGGATAAAAGTTTGGGTAGGCTTAGGGAAAAGGAGGCCGAGAAGTCCGCTGACTCGGATGGCCAGCCCGGTTCTGTTCCGACCGAATCTGAGGGAGTGCCCACTTACCTAGGCGAGACTCACTCGGGCAAAGGAGAGCTGATCCTGAGGGGTTGGTTCCAGCAAAAAGAAAGAAAAAAGATAATTTGGCCGGTTCGGATCCAGAACCTCAACGTCCAACTGCTGAGGAAATTGCCAGGGTGATTAGTATAGTTGAATCATTCCGTTCAGTTCTGGGTGATCCGACGCCTCCCGGTAGGGATTCAGTTTGGTCAGTTCCCCCCGGTTCCAGATTATTCCCCAGAAGACTATCCTGAACCGGATTTGTAAAGGGATGAAGATTATGATGATGATGATGATGGTGTAGAAGGTCTGGATGAGACCATAGAACTGGACAGCTCCCCAGACAGACCTTCTGGTGTTTCCCCTCCTAGGTTTTCTGAGTCCCCTTCCCACTTTAAGTTCTACAAAAAAAGTGCCAGAAACCCTCCAGCTCCCATTAGATGAAGCTGTTGAGAAGCAAGAGCAGCCTGACTATGTGGAGATAATGGACATCCCAGAGTCCAAGAGATTGCCTATTCCCCATCACAAATCTTTTGGGAAACAGTCACAAAAGTTACTTAAAATTCCAGACTCTTTACCTCCTATGGACAGGCGAATGGACAAGAGGTATATGTTTTCAGGCCCAGGTACAGGGTACTTGTACCAGCAATGCAGCCATGTTGGGATCATGCAGGCTACAGCCTGTGATAAGGCTAACATACCCTTGGCTTCACACACCACCAGACAAAGACTCCAGGAAGCTGGATGCCATGGCTAAAAAACAGTACATGGCATCTTCCTTGGGGCTCAGGCAGGCTAACTATATGGCCTATATAGCCAGATACCAGAAGTCCAGATGGGATACTGTTCTGGAACTGGCTAAACAGGCCTCCCCCCCAGCTTGCCAAGGAGCTGGAGGAGTATGCTGCTGATGGGATTGAGGCATCAAAAATCCAGTTTCATGCTGCTGTGGACTCCAATGATGTGTCATCATGAGTCATGGCTACATCTGTGGCTCTTCGGAGACTGGCTTGGCTCAGATGTGCTAACCTATCACAGGACACCCAGGCTAAGGCCATGGATTTCCCTGTCATCGAGAATTCTCTGTTTGGGGAGCAGACAGAGATTATATGAAGAAAATGGATGAATACAGGACCACCTACAGGAGTGCACAAGCCAAGGAAAGGCAGGCAACTCCTTAGTAGCAGCAATCTAGGGGCAGAAGCATGCCCTTTCACAGGCTTTTCTACCAGGCACAGGCTTCCTCTCCTTTTCCTAAGAGGGGGTTCCTCAGAGAGAGAGAGGCAGAAGGGGGATGAGCAGGTCTGCATCCTCCTCTCAGTCTAAGGCTCCTGCCAAACAGACACCCTGATGTGTCAGCCCTGGTCGACTCCCCAATTCCTGTAGGAGGCAGGCTGGCTTACTACTTCCAGAATTGGAAGTCTGTTACCTCAGACAAGTGGGTCCTGGAGGTAGTAAGCCAGGGACTGGCCCTCAGCTCCAAAAAACTTCCAAAGCTGAGGGTCAGGTCTTTTCCACCTACGAACATCTCCAAAACCATTGCTCTAGAGGAAGAAGTTTCATCTCTGCTGGCTCTCAGAGCCATAGAGAAAGTTCCTACACCTCACAGGGGCAAAGGTCTGTACTCCAGATACTTCCTTACCCCAAAAAAAAACAGGGGAGTGGTGGCCCATCCTAGATTTAAGATACTTAAACAAGCACCTAGTAAAGCCAAAATTAAAAATGGTGACTCTGGGAATAATCCTTCCCTTTCTAAGGCCAGGGGATTGGCTAGTCTCCCTGGACCTAAAGGATGCCTATTTTCACATTCCCATCAGGTGTTCCCACAGAAAGTACCTCAGGATCGAACTGCCTTCTGGCCATTATCAGTTCAGAACAATGTCCTTTGGCCTAACATCAGCTCCAAGAGTGTTCACAAAATACCTAGCAGTAGTAGTGGCCTTTCTAAGGAGACAAAACATTTCCATATTCCCATACCTGAATGACTGGCTCATTGTGGGTCAGTCTCCAGACCAAGTCAAGTCAAACTTGTAAGTGACCCAGCAAGTGCTCACTTCTCTAGGATTCCTCCTCAATCTTCTGAATTCAGTTCTCAAACCAGTGCAACACTTGACCTTCATAGGGGTAGAGTTGGGTACTGTCAAAGCAATAGCCTTTCTCTCTCTGGCAAGGGTAAAGGTCCTTATAGAGCTGGCTTCTTCTTTTCACCTTCTGGTGTCTTGACCAGCAAGGCATTTCCTTCAACTCCTAGGCCACATGGCAGCTTCTACTACAGTGGTCCATGGGGCCATATTTAGATGAGAGACATCCAGTTCCATTTGAGGGCTTTTTGGTCTCAGAAAAAAGATCCTCTAACCAAACTAATTCCAGTGATTCAGACTCTGATCCAGGCTCTCCAATGGTGGTTGGATCAGGACAACCTCAGGCAAGGGGTCCCATTCATCACTCGGTCTCATGCTGTGGTTCTAACCACAGATGCTTCTCTCCTGGGGTGGGGAGCTCACCTGGAAGTCCTCATGGGTCAGGGAGCGTGGTGCCCTCAGGAGTCTCTTCTCCACATCAATCTTCTGGAGCTCAGAGCAGTGTACTTGGCTCTACAAGCCTTCTCTGACTCAGTATCAGTACAAGGTGATTCAGGTCAGGACAGACAACACCACCACCATATGTTACATTAACAATCAGGGGGGCACTTGGTCTATTGCCTTGTGCATGGAAGCCATGAAATTATGGTCCCTGGCTTATTGTCTGCAGACCTCTACAGTAGCAGTCCACCTTCCAGGGAAGGACAATGTGCTAGCAGATGCATTGAGCAGGATTTCCCAGGGCCATCACGGATGGTCCCTGGATCCCCTAGTATTAAAAGTGATCTTTTCGAGGTGGGGCACTCCAGAGATAGATCTCTTTGCAGCCCCAGACAATCACCAACATCCCCTCTTCTGTTGTAGACCCCCAGTCTTGGGTTCAGTCCCCCTGGATTCTCTAATTCTGAACTGGGAGGGGAAATTTATGTATGCCTTTCATCCTTTTCCTTAACTTTTCAAAGTCCTGGTCAAGATAAGGTCACAATCTTGCAAAGTGATCCTGATTGCTCCAGACTGGGCCAGACAGCCTTGGTATCCCCTGTTGCTGTCCCTAGCAGTCCATCTTCCCCTATCTCTCCCCAGGAATCACAACCTGTTAACCTCCTCTCAGGGGAGGATCTGGTACCCCAGCCTTCAGTCTCTCAACCTCAAGGCATGGCTCTTGAAGAGCTAGAATATGGAAATTTGCATCTGTCTCAGGGGTTCTGGACATTCTCAAAGCCTCTCGAAAACCTGCCACCAGAAAAACTTATAACTTCAAATGGAAAAGATTCAGCATTTGGTGTTCCAATAAGCACATATCCCCAGACACTGCTGACTTGTCTACATTTCTGGATTACATGGTTCATCTTAATGCCTTAGGCCTCAGACCAGCTACCCTCAAAGTACACTTGTCAGCTGTTTCTGCATTTCTGTCAGTGGAAAAGCCCTCCTCACTGGCATCTCACCCCGTTTTCTGTAAATTCTTCAAAGGATTGCTTCATACCAATCCCACCTTTAGGGATCCTACTCCTGCTTGGGATCTTCATCTTTGCATCGCTCAGCTTATGCAACCCCCTTTTGAGCCTTTGGTCTCAGCAGAACTTAAATATTTGACTTGGAAAACTGTGTTCCTGGTAGCTATTACCTCTGTCAGGTGCATCAGTGAATTGCAAGCTCTGTCACTGGAGCCTGATTTTATTTCATTCCATAGAGATAAGGTGATCCTTAGAACCAGCAGGAGGTTCTCACCCAAAATGGTTTCAGATTTTCATCTGAACCAATCCATGTCTCTTCCTGTGTTCTTCACTGATCATTCTTCTTCAGGAGAAAGAAGATTACACAGCTTAGATGTTAAAACAGCTCTTAGCTACTACATTGAGCATACTAAGGCACTTAGGTTTGACTCCCTCCAGTTGTTCTTCACTTATGGTGAAGTGGGGAAGGGTAAACCTGCTACTAAGAGAAGGATTGCCAAGTGGATTGTCTCTTGTATACAATTATGCTATAAAAAGCTAGGCAAAGTACCCCCCCAGGCCTGAGGGCTCATTCGACTAGAGGTACAGCTGCTTCTCTGGCTGCTGCTAGAGATATACCCTTATTAGAAATATGCAAAGCAGCCACCTGGAAAGCAGTCCATACATTCACCAAGCATTTACTCTCTGGATATCCAGGCTAGGAGTGATGCTAGGTTTGGTACAGAAGTACTGCAGAGCCTATTCCCAAAATAGGTTCGGTACCCTCCTCCAGGGAGATACTGCTTGATAGTCTGCATAATGTCAGAATACAGCAAGACTTCATGTTGTTTGAAGAAAAAAAATGACTCACCTCAGTAATTGTGTTTCTTCTAATGGAGTCTTGCTGTATTCTGATCTCCCTCCCTGCCTCCCCTCGAAGAACCTGGTTTTTGGGAAGTGGGCCGGCAGGCGCAGTGTTGCCCCTCAAGGGTATACTTGGCACTCTCCCCTTTTTTAGATAGGGGAGTGCGTTATTTATATGTTTTGATAATTATATTCGTTCACTACCTAGTTTTTTGTTTTGGATTTCTCGACTTGAGTCTTTTGGGGATCCAAAATATTTGGTAGTCTTTTGGCTAGTAAATTTTACAATTTCCACATAGTGGGGGGTAGATAGTTAGTGTTAGCTAGTAAGAATCTGACAGTTACACTTCAAAGTGCAGCAGACAGAGGTTTGAACCGAGCTCGAGCTCAACGTTCTATGTTTTGGCACAAAGTTAACTCTTTCCTCTCCAGAGCAGTTCAATAGCTGGGGCAACGGCATAATGTCAGAATACTGCAAGACTCCATTAGAAGAAACACAATTACTAAGGTGAGTAATTTTTTCTTATGGGCCATGTCCTCCATGATGGCTGTTTCAAATACTCTCCTGGGGTTTTACATAGCCTCCACCTCCAGTGTAACATAAATCCTGACTACTGTCTCCTATCACTGGTCTGATGGTACCCTAACTACAGGGGCATGGGTACTAGTTACTTAACATACAACCCTTCAAATCCCTAACTTCCCTTTTCAGGGACCTGGTGCCCTGATGCTCCCAAGACCGGTTGTGTTGTGGCACTTCCTCCAGGTAGGGCGAGCACTACCCTGGAGGGGAGGCAAGCTGTGCCGGCACATGCCTCAATATGCCCAGAAAGACAATAAACATGGAAAGCACATCAGCACATACTATCACTACTAAGTGCATGAAGCATGGTTGTTCCAGCTGTCTGCGCCTCCCTTCAACACTACATTGATAGACCTAGTGGCCCAAAAAACAGACTCCCATATCTGCCCCTCACATTTTCATTTCATTTTTATTTTGTTAACCAGATGAGTACACTGGGCCTAATGGCCCTTTTACAGGCATGACCCAGGGCACAAATATAGTTACACATAAAACATGGGGACTTACCAACCCCAATCATTGCCAGACCTCCTTCAACCAGATGCCCATTTATTTGCTACCAGCCAGGGGTCCCTATTTGAATTGCCTAGGGCTATTCACATACAGTGAACATTACTTTAGCAAGGTTAATATACAATTTTCTCCAAGCAATGATGTCTCCCATTTTCCTCTACTGCTGGAAATGAACCCACAGGGCATTGCTTGCCACTCTCCCAAATATGTCTTTCAGGTGCTGATGGTCTTCACTCCTCTTGATACAAGTTCCCTGGGTCCTCCATTGCTCTAGCTACTCCTGATAATCCCAGAGACCATGCCACCATCCCTGGGGCCAGTGCCATCCAATACCAGGGACCCAGTCACCATCACTGGATCCACAGGCCTCTTGGCTTACTCACAGCCAGAATGGCTGGACTTCTCTTCTCGCTGTACCCCAAACTCTGCTGCACTCACATAGTGCCCTGATGGCTTCTCCTTGCATAGGTTTTCAGAGGAAGGGCAGAACCATGCATATTCATGCTCCAGTTTCCTGCTTTTAGCTTAGTCAGCCCACTCAACCCACAGCAGAGGTATTGCCAGCCAGAGCAGCAGCAAGCTTGGACAAGGAAGTAAGTGTGACCAGCATGTGGTCACTGCTTTACCATTGTGCTTAACAAATGAATTGCTTGTTGCTTTTTTTGTACTTAAAATGTGCTGAATGCTGTTCGGAGGGAGGAGGAAGAGGAAGGAGGGGGACTGACAGAGGGACAAGGGAAGGAGATCGGGTGCCATTGCAGGGCAGACCTGATCATGTGACTGCAGCCTGCCAATACGGCAGATGTGGTTTTCTAAGGCAGTCAGGATTAAAAAAACAGTATGCAGGCAAAGGCAAGCCACACAGCTGAGGCAAGGCAACTGGAGCAGCAGGAGCTCAAGACAGGGAAATAACAGCAACCAGCATGAGTTCACTGCTACTATTGTGTTTAACAAACAAATTGCTTATTGATGTTTTTCTACTTAAAAGGTGAAGAATGCCATTGGATGGCAGAAGGGGGAGAGAGAGAGGGACAAAGGAGAGAGAATGGGTGCCATTTGCAGGTCAGACTAGACCACATGACTGCATTCTGCCAATAGGATGGCTGTAGTTTCTCAAACTCCTAGAAGGCCAAGCGGCCCTGAAGCATGAGCAACCCCGAAGCATAAGTGCCATGAAACAGGAGTGTGGTATCTTACTAAGTGGCATCTAGAGAGTCTACAAGGCATCTGCAGGGCAGACCACAAGCCACAGAGGGTGCTACCCAGGAAGGTACAGGTGAGGCAGTTAAGTAAGACTATAGGAGTGAAAGGTGGAGATGAACAGGGTAGGGTAGGGGAGTGAAGGGGCAATAGGGACAGGATAGGCCTGTGGGAGCAGGAATAATAAGGGTAAAAACTACTTCCTATCTATGGTAGGACTGCAGGAGCAATTCCTAGGGGACAGTACCTACTCTGTATCTGGTAGTAGGCCTGCAGCAGCAGAATACTAAGGGATTTAAAGTAATCTCTATCTGGGGTAGGCCTACAGAGGCAGACTACTAAGGGACTGGAACTACTCTGTATGTAGATTATACATACAGATTCAGGAAAACTAAAAGTTTGCATCTGCTGCCTATATTGGGTGAGACTAAGAAGTCAGGGAGCTAGAGGACTGGAACTACTACCTAGTGGTGTTATATATGCTAAAGCATGTCACAAATCAAAATAAATAACAAATAACAAATTCAGTGGGATGTGATACAAGGACACAATTTAACTTAACCTGGGGTTGATGTGGTGCTAAATGTGTCTGTGAAGGGGCATTGACCCAGTACACTTACAAGATAAGGAAATGAATATGACATGAACGATTATTTCAACCACAGTACTTGATTACTCACTTTCTAGCTTCCATTCTGACATTTTTGGACTGAAAGTAATAGTTCAGAAAGGGATCCTAATTAATAACTTAAGGAAACTGCATTAAAATATAGACAAATAGAAATATAAACATAGACGATGATGGCAGAAAAAACAATGGTCAATCCACTCTTCCTATATTACCCTATCACACCCTGGTACCATTGTCTCTGTGAGGTCTTTGCTTACACTACTCCCTTTTTGTTCTCTGTGTTTCCACCTCCTTCTCCCTGCTAAGTAGCTACTATGCCCTTAACTCCATCCCAGCAGTGTTTGAACCTGTTTCTGGCTGTGGCATACCACCACCTCTGCTGGCAGACAACTCCATGGTTCTACCACTCTTTCTATAAAATACAGGGGTCTTCAACTTTAGGGGGTGGAGTTTAAAGAGAAGGAGGCTGCCTCACAGACTGCTTTGTAGTGGTTACTCATGATACCCAGGACTGGACACAGGATGGACGAAAATTGAGACAGCAGATGAACTCTCTGGAGTGCCAGGAGAAGCAGGGCCCACACAATTTGCCGAGGCATCGTTCCTGTTCAGCATGGAGCAGGAGGCTAATCCCCGGACAGGTCTCTCATCAATGGCTCTTCTCTGTGCAGTAGGGTAGTATGGCAGTGCCCTCAAGGGAAGGATCAGCCGCATGGAGCTAACTGTGGATTCAGTCCATTTGAGTGGGCTACAGTTTTCAACAAGTAGAACACAGTTTGCATAGCGGGGAAACACAGCACGACCCACTATCATCAAACAGCACGTTTATATGCAAGGAAATCTTACTGTACCAGGCAAAACGCTCCCCAGTCATGATCGCACAGTCTCGGCTCAAACCGGGAGCTCAGAAATTGCTGGAGTTCCTAACAGACCGATCGCATGCAGCAGAATCTTCGATCTTTAGCAGGTTGAGCCTGAATACTCTTCATTGGCTTAACACGGTCTCACCACCTCAGATTTAGTCCGAAAGTAATTCTCTCCTCCCTCTCAGGGCAACAGACAGACTTGCAGGCCTAAATTTAGGCCTTCCCACAGTTCTCCCGCTTGAAACTATGCAGTCGCTTGCTCAAATACCTCGAGCTGCACCTCTCTCAGCTTCCAACTTAGATCTGTCTAAAACAGAGGCAGCCCAAGGATTTCCTTCAGATCCAAAAGGTTCGGTTGGCTGATTCGACTGTCCGTCAAGCAACAGCTCCCCCTTCAGTCACAAAAAGGTGCCAACAGCCTAAAACTACAATTCCCAAGCCTGTACTCCACAGAGTCCTTTCAGACAGGCTCCATTTCAGAGTCCCCAGGTACTGATTGGTCGATTTGGCAGTTTGGGACTAAAATGGTGGAGATAATCTGAACAGTCCTTGCTGCAAAGAAGGCAGGTTTGAACAAACTACATTATCATTATCACTCTGAATTATTTTCAGCAAATAGTTACATCCTTCAGCACAGCTCCCTTTGCACAATTAGCAATGGCAGAAATGGAGCCATTTTCCAGCAGCCCGGCCGGGACTCGAGCATGAAACACTCAGCCCCCCTCCAGATTAATATTACAGCAAACTAGGCAGCTCTTAAAGCGACAGTACATAGAGGCTACACAGGCACTCTTTAGCAACACCATTTAAACTGCTAAATGCAGAATACCAGCCTGGCAGTGAGCATTTAGGTAAGCTTGAGGAAGACTTTTCAGGAACCCCCATTTGTAGGGGGGTTACACCCTTCCCTGCCTGGAGACAACTTGGTGTCCGCATCATGTTGGTACCATCACAATAACTGCAAATGCAAACTATATTATACATCTATACCATTAGCATGTTATGCAAAGAACACCTGATGCATCAGTCAACATATTTACCTTTTACTGTACATATTCTCTACATTTCACAATACTATATCCATTTGGAATTATACCAGCATATTTCACACAAGTAATTTAGACATTCTGCTATACAAAATCAGGTAATCACTTCCTGTACATTGAACAAGGTGTGATGGGGCCTTTTCCTACCAGCTAACCTAGGGCTAGATGGGGAAGGGGCACCATACCTAGAGGGCAGAACAATCAACCTGGAATTGGTACTTAGACTCAGTTTGGGCAGTGAGCTCTGGGAGACATAAACCCCCTTGTGGACCACACTGAGAGGCAAATCCACTGGCCTCCCAAGGGAATCATAACTAAAGCACACCACAGATTTGAAAGCTCGGCCAGTCTTTCTGGGGGGAACAACCACAGTCTCTGTACTTTCAGTTACAGCCTTGGGGCTTTCATCACTTGTGAGGGGGTCCTCTGCCTGGGTAGGAAGGTTTGAACTTGGAGCACTGTCAGCCCCTGGCTCTGTAAGTTCTGTTTCTAAGACACTTTGCTCACTTGGAAGGCACTCTAGCACCAAAAGGGAATTATCATCACACTCAAAATATTCTTCAGGTTCTGGCATATCACCAGAATGACTCATATCATCTGCCTCCACCTCAGGCAAATCATACAGTTCCACCATACATAGAGACTCAACATCTTCAGACATGATACTTTGCACTTCACTTTCAGGGAGCATTGGCTCCAAGGACAAAGCTCAGGGGTTAGGCAGTCCAGAAGGCCTAGCTTCATCCCCACAATTAATCATGTGGTTACCTCAAAACAGCTGACTCAGTTCATAAGAGGGGTAATAGGCATAGTTGCACTCACTCTCATCAGAAGTGGACTGACAGTCACTATTATTCTGGGCTTGCTGTGGAGGAAACCTTAAGTCAGTGACCACTGGGGTAGGTTGACACTGACTTTGTTTTGCAGCAGCATGAGTCACTGGTCCGGGGGAACAATCTCGGGGGAATCAGCCTCAATCATGATTTGGCCAATAGGTAGTAAGTGGTTACGGTGCATGGTCTTGACAGCTTTGGAGTTGTTTTCAGGGCGCACTTTGAACATGGGTAAATCATCCAACTTGCCTACTACTATATGTGAAAGATGGTGCCATCAGTCAGCAATTTTATGTTTACCATGCAATCCCAAATTTTGCAACAACACACAGTCTCCAGGTTGAAGTTCTTGAGCCTTTACCCTTTTATCATGCCTCTCTTTGTTGGCTAAATTTCTCTTGGTGGCCATTGTCTGGGCCAGTTGGTAGACATGGTTCAATTCAGCTTTCAGTTTTTGTACATACTGCAGATCATTTTTGGCTCAGACCTCATCCGGTGGGACCCCAAAACAGACATCTACAGGCAATCAAGCCTCTCTCCTGAACACGAGGTAGTAGGGAGAGAACCCGGTAGCTTCATTTTTTGTGCAGTTATAGACATGTACCAAGGTGCTAATCTGCTGGCTCCATCTATGCTTGTCTTTTGAGTGAAGGGTGCCTAGCATGTCTAGCAGGGTGCGATTAAAGTGTTCTGGTTGTGGGTCCCCCTGTGGGTGATAAAGGGTGGTTCTTGACTTTCACAACCCCCCCATAGGGAGAGCTTTTCTTTGATTAAGTGACTCTCAAAGTCTCTACGTTGATCAGAGTGAATTCGCTGGGGGACTCCGTAGTGGCTGAAGAAATTTTCCACTAGCACCTTGGCTATGGTGGATGCCTTTTGATCTTTGGTGGGGAATGCTTGTGCATACCATGTGAAATGATCTGTAACCACTAACACATTACCAATGTTTCGCTGGTCAGGCTCCAAACTCAAAAAGTCTATGCAGACTAGTTCCATTGGTGTGCTGGTAGTAATGCTGACAAGGAGGGCAGCCCTCTGAGGCAGGGCCTTTCTCTGCAAGCAGCGACTGCAAGTCCTTACATGGTGCTCAACATCGGCCCCCATCTTGGGCCAGTAAAATCGAGATCATACTAGATCAAGTGTTTGGTCGATACTGAGGTGGCCCATATGATTGTGGAGGGACCTCAGCATCAAATCTCTGAAGGCTGTGGGCAGAACCAATTTGTTGCCTGTTTACTTGGCCACCCCGATCTACTGTCTCTCTATACAACAACTGATTAATCAGCTTCAACTTGGAGCCTTTTTTAAACAATAAAGCCGTTCGTAAGTCAGAGGAACGCAACTTGGACACATCTTTCTCTGCACAGAGGGCATCAAGGGCTGGCTGAATCATAGGATCCTAGGACTGAGCCCACTGAATGCTGTCATTGTCAAATTGACGTAGTGCACTAATATCTAGAGCAGAGAAGTGACAGTACGTAGCTGGTATGCATGTATCAGAAGGGCCCAAACAATCTACTATAACAGTCCATTGTGTCCACAGACATCTGTTCATCTTAATCAAACTGTTAGCACAAAGCTCGAATGTCAGGTTCAGACAGCCTGACCCAGTCACTCTTGGGAGTGGGCCTTTGGGATAGGGTGTCAGCATCAATGTGATTCAGGCCTGACCTGTATTCAACAGCATAATCATAGGTAGACAATGCAGAAAGCCACCGATGCCCTGTGGCGTCTAACTTAGCTGAAGTCTGCACAAAGGTCAATGGGTTATTGTCAGTTTTCACCAGTATCTTTGTCCCATATAGGTATTCATGGAACTAGTCAATGATGGCCCACTTTAATGCCAGGAATTCCAACTTATGCACAGGGTAGTTTTGCTCGAATGGGCTCAGACTCCTACTAGCGAAGGCCACTGGTCTCAAACCATCCTCACGGTCTTGACACAGCACAGCTCCCAAACCTTGTAGACTAGCATCTGTATGCAGCACATAGGGTTTGGTAGGATCAGCATAGGTGAGGATGGGGGCATGGGTGAGCTGGTATATGATTTCGTGGAAAGCTGCTTCACAGTCAGGCTTCTAGCGAGGTCCGAAAAGTTCACCTGTGAGGAAGTATACTCTTTCTGTTCTTGGGGTGGCCCCTTTCTTGTATTTACAATTAATGGGAGGGTAACCCTGGGTAAGATTCAGGAGTGGACGAATCACCTTGGAATAGTCTTTTATGAACCTACAGTAGTAACCACAGGACCCCAGGAAGCATTGTAATTCTTTCAGATTGTGGGGCTGGGGCCAGGTGGTCAGGGCCTCAACTTTACTGGGATTAGTCTCTATCCCCTCTGTGGATACTATGTGCCCCACATACTTCACAGAGGTCTGGAAAAACTGGCACTTGTCGATGGACAGCTTGAGGCCAAAATCCTCCAGTCGGTCTAGTACTTTGAATAATCGACTCTCATGCTCCTCCAATGAACTTCCAAACACAATGATGTCGTCCAAGTACACCAGGCATTCCAACAAATTCATATCTCCCACTGCACGTTCCATCAATTGCTGAAAGGTGGCCAGGACACCCGATATCCCCTGTGGCATTCTCAGAAACTCATAGAACCCCAATGGACAGATGAAGGCTGTTTTCTCACGTTCTTCTGGGGCCATGGGGATCTGGTAGTATCCACTGTGAAGATCCAACACTGAGAACCTTTTGCTCCCATTCAAATAGTCCAGAGCATCTTGTAAATGGGGCATGGTATATTGATTAGGGATGATCCGCCGGTTCAGGGTTCGATAATCCACGGACATTCTCACTGACCCATTCTTCTTATGCACAACTACAATGGGCGAAGCATAGGGGGCTCCGGGATTCTTGTATCACACCAGCCGCAAGCATTTCCTGCAGGTGTCTTCTCACATCATCTATGTCTGCTGGAGCTAGGCATTGGGATCTCTCTCGAAATGGCCATTCATCATGCAGGTGTATGTGATGCTCCGCACCCTGGACACATCCCACATCCCATTCCTTCAATGAAAACACTTGGTCTCTCAGGGCAGGTTTCTTGCCGATTCTAGGCTTCCATTCAGCAGGCAATGGGGAGACGCCAAAGTCAAACAAGTTGGGAGTCACTCTATCAGTCTCACCAGGGTGACTGTTGCTGGGTACACTGCAGTGTCTG
This sequence comes from Neoceratodus forsteri, assembly GCA_016271365.2. NCBI lineage: Eukaryota > Metazoa > Chordata > Ceratodontiformes > Ceratodontidae > Neoceratodus > Neoceratodus forsteri. The sequence goes on along the minus strand of CM057451.1, from coordinate 805,405,474 downwards.
CACAGTGTACTGTAGCTAGGGTGCAGCCTTTGTTCACCTGAATCTCCCAATCTGACACATTGTGAATCTGGACCATCACTTATCATGCATGGGCATGAGCATGAGCGGGCAAGATGTTGCGCTTGACCAATAATCCTTCTGGCAATTTTCCATCGCCTGGCACATCCAACTTTAGTATTCTATTCTTGACATCTTTCCATAGGCGGACCTCCCCTTGTAGGGTACACTGGGCTTTAGGGGCCAGCACCATTGACTCGGGATCCTTCTTCCCTACAACCCTGACCGGTTTATCCTGGTCTACCTCCTCAGGATTCTGCTGCAACTCATAGGTCCTCTTGATCAGCGCTGGAATTCTCAGAGTCCTTCCAGTCCGGTGCCCCTGTTTCTCATAGAAGAGTTATGCCAGTCTTCCAAACATATGAGCATTGGTCCCAATTAGCAGGGGAACCCAATCATACAGTCCAGTAGGGAACACACTAAGGCCAAGGTCTCGACTTGCTCTGCCACTCCAGCCACCGAGGTAGGAAAAGACAGCCATATCCAAATATACCCAGAGTAGGGATACGTCTTCTCATTCAACCCCAGACATGTAAACCTTCTAAGGGTTGTAAGGGCACATCAGGCAGGTGCTTCCGATACCAGTCTTGAAACATGATAGTCACTTGAGACCCACTGTCAAACACAGCTCAAGTGGATACACCGTTCACCTTCACCGTCGTCTCCATCGAAGGACCCACCACCTCGGACCATTCCGGTGGCACAGACTTAGGTGTCAACTTAGCCGTGGCCTCTGAAGAGTAACCTTTTCGAGCAGCTCCACCTGGCGGCCGGTTATTTCATCGAATTAAGGCTAATAGTCTAGTAGTGACCCTCATCAGATTCTCTGGCGAGTGACAAAAGAAATGGGTGTGTCCATCCTCCCTGCAATGATAGCAAAAGATGGGTTCTCTAGGGTCTCTGGGGGCCATGGGCCATCCCCTGATTTTGGCACATCAGGAGCACTTCTCAGTTCATGTTTGACTTGTGACTTGCGTTCTTGATCCTCTGGACTTCCACCAGGTTTGGAGGTTCATGTGGTTTGTAGTAGGTCTCCCACCAGGGCTCTCAACTCTCGTACTTCTTCCAATAGGTTACCCTCAGTTCGGGTTTCTGAAGAAACAACATGCACCCCCACCCCAGTTTTTGTCTCCGGGGTGCCTGATAAAGGCCAGGTTCTCTGGCTGCCTCTGTCAATTCTTTGATCAGTTCCCTCAGCTGCTGCACCTCATCTGCATCACTTAACTCAGTGGTCTGGCAGGTATCAACAATCCCAGCATAGGGCTCCCAGCCCTCTTCATCATTCTCTGTTTCATGAATCTCTTTCATAAGATGACAGTACTCGGGAGGATTAGCCTTCCTGTCTTGTAACTTAAGCATTAACATCATCACACTGGAGTATCTGGCTGACTTTAGAATGTGGTCCAGTCTGACCCAGTTCAGTTCCTTGGCTATCACCCCTCCTTTTCTATGGGCCTTCTGCAGAGCCCTCTCAATTCTAGTAACAAATGCAGACAACTTCTAATTTTTCCATTGCTTGGCAGACTTGAATTTCCACAGCAAATCATCCCCCGACTCAGTGCTTCCAAACACTCCTTCCAATGCAGAGAGGTATTCAGCTGCAGTAGCCTCTGGGCTAATGGCTTGCAAGAAGTGGATGGCCTCCAGTGTAGGGCCCCTTAAGCTCTCCATAAGTCTCTTTCTCCTTTCCCCCTCAGAGCACTGCCATTCCTGTACCAAGGGGGTAGCATAGTCCATCCATGTTTCCAGGTCATCCTCCCCTGTAGGCACTGGGACTGTGCCTGAGAAAAGTCTAAATTTAAGGTATGAGTCCAAATGTACAGATGGAATTATTATGGGAGAGGAGACTACAGGGGAACTCTAAGGGGAAGAAGGAGACGTGGCTGGGGACTGCAGTGACGTGTGTTCCTCGGAAAGGTCTAGCACCCTCACTAGCTCTTGAGCGGTTCATCCTTCAGATGCTAATAGCTTGAGCAACTTGTCATTAAACACCTCTATACTGGGGGACTTGCCCAGGGTAGTCGGATCACTATGCAGGTGAATGACCCTCCACCCCATCTGGGTCCCTTCTGGCAGGATAACAGGGGGTACCTCCTCTGGATCTATGGGAGAACTTGCAAGAGAGTAAAACTATCATAGTCTGTTCAAACAGGTCAGAGTCCCTCCCCTTCACTTCAACTTTTCCCAAACCTTTGACATGTTCCACAGCTTCTATAATACCAGCATTAGTGGTCCCTAAAGGGACAGCCAATAACAGGAGGGTCTAGCAGGAATCTAACCCCTCAGCCTTACTCCACCCCATCACTTGGTGCACCAACAGCTTATGAGGGGCAATTTTGAGCTTGGGCGTAGCAAGGTCTTCCATTTTCTCACCAAAACTGAACATATATGGGTAATTTCCTCCTTTGGCCACTAGAGGAAGCTAATCCCAGCAGTGCCTCCAAGATGTAACCCCTAGGTGGCGCTATACCAAGGGCTACTACCCTTGCCTGCTTGGCTAGTATCAGGTTAAGGGGCCTGAGTTCTGAAACGGGTACCTCAACCCAGAGGTCAGGGATGGTAGTGGTCAAACTAGCCTGGTCACAGCCCTCTGGGACACTGTAACCCCCTTCTTTCCCTGCTAGTGGCCAAAACAGTATACAATAATTACTTTCACAATACCCCTGATATGCTTTGCAAGTACCCACACAGTTTGCACTTACCACCAAGGCTGGTTTCTCCGGTTTGACTCTGGGGACCACCTGTAAAACAAGGTTAGGCAAAGTAAATGGCAACAGTATAATATTTTGAGCACAAATTGGAACCACAGTTTGGTTGAATGCAGAAACAAGTAGATCTGATTTATTCAGGGGATTTGAACAAGGAAGGGGGGTAATCAGGTTAATTAGCTTAATTGCTTTGTCAATCACACAGCTGTGCATGCAGTCAAAGTCCCTAACACAGTTACACTCTCTGGGTACCCAGGTGGAAGAAAGGTGGGCTAGCCAGGACTGTTGCTCGGGGTAGGCCGGCGTTGCAGCTGGTTGGGGCCCTGTGATGGAAAGAACAACTTGCACAACACACTATTTGTAATCCGGAGCCATGTGACTCAGTTTGTGAAGGAAAAGAAACAACAAAGCAATCAGATGACACACTTAAATTAAACTGTAGTAGCAGGGAGCTACCCTGGTGGTTACTCATGATACCCATGACTGGACACAGGATGGACAAAAACTGAGACAGCAGGTGAACTCTCTGGAGTGCCAGGAGAAGCAGGGCCCACATGATTCGCCGAGGCATTGTTCCTGTTCAGCATGGAGCAGGGAGCTGATCCCCGGACAGGTCTCTCATCAATGGCTCTTCTCTGTGCAGTAGGGTAGTATGGCAGTGTCCTCATGGCAGGGCCCACACACATGGAGCTAACTGCAGATTCAGTCCGTTTGAGTGGGCTACAGTTTTCAACAAGCAGAACACAGTTCGCGCAGTGGGAAAACACAGCACAATCCACTATCATCAAACAGCACATTTATATGCAAGGAAATCTTACTGTACCAGGCAAAATGCTCCCCAGTCATGATCGCACAGTCTCGGCTCAAACCGGGAGCTCAGAAATAGCTGGAGTTCCTAACGGACTGATCGCATGCAGCAGAATCTTTGGTCTTTAGCAGGCTGAGCCTGGATACTCTTTAGTGGCTTAACACGGTCTCATCATCTCAGATTTAGTCCAAAAGAAATTCTCTCCTCCCTCTCAGGGCAACAGGCAGACTTGCAGGCCTAAACTTAGGCCTTTCCACAGTTCTCCCACTCGAAACTACACAGACGCTTGCTCGAATATCTCGAGCTGCTCAACTCTCAGCTTCCAACTTAGATCTGTCTAAAACAGAGGCAGCCCAAGGATTTCCTTCAGATCCAAAGGGTTTGGCTGGCTGATTCGACTGTCCATCAAGCAACAGCCCCCCCTTCAGTTATAAAAAGGTGCCAACAACCTAAAACTACAATTCCCAAGCCTGTACTCCACAGAGTTCTTTCAGACAGGCTCCATATTAGAGTCCCCAGGTACTGATTGGTCTAATTCGGCAGTTCGGGACCAGACTGGTGGAGATAATCTGAACAGTCCTTGTTGCAAAGAAGGCAGGTTAGAACAAACTACATTATCATTATCACTCTGAATTATTTTCAGCAAATAATTACATCCTTCAACGGAGCTCTCTTTGCACAATTAGCAATGGCAGAAATGGAGTTACTTTCCAGCACCTTGGGTGGGACTCAAGCATGAAACACTTGGCTCCCCTCCAGATTAATATTACTGCAAACTAGGCAGCTCTTAAAGCGACAGTAGAGGCTACACAGGCACTCTTTAGCAACACCATTTAAACTGCTAAACACATAACACAAGCCTGGCAGTTAGCATTTAGGCAAGCTTGGGGAATACTTTTCAGGAACCCCCATTTGTAGGGGGCTTACATAGCACTCAATCCAAACAAGGGCTCTGAATTATTTACTATAAGATAACAACTATAGAATAAAATAAAATAAGAACAGTATAAAAGTGTGATATTTAAGAATATAATATAGTACATAAATAAGGAAAGTCAGGTCCAATCAAAAGCTCTTTCAAATAAAAAGGTATTAAAAAAGGTTTTAAAGGCTTCCATCTAGCTGGTAGTGTGGATATGGTAAGAAATGGAATTCCAGATAATGGGGGCCACCACACCAATGGCTCCATCACCAGATGATTTGAGCCTTGAGGTGGGGACCACCAATAATTCAGCTGCAGTGGAGTGCAGCAGGCAGAGTGGTTGATAAGGGGTCAGGAGATCTTTTAAGTAGTTAGGACCCAGTCCACATAGAGCCTTGTATGTCAACAAGTCAATCTTGAAGGTGATGTGCAAATGTAAAAGCAGCCAGTGCAGAGCACGTAGGACTGAAGTGATGTGATCCCTCGTAGAGGAACCCACCAACAACCGAGCCGTGGCATTCTGCACCAGCTGCAGTCAATACATCAAACCTCCAGATAGCCCGAGGTAAAGAGCATTATGGTAACCAAGCCTAGGGATGACAAAAGAATGGATAACTATCACCAAATCACCATCAGCTAAAAACGGACAGATCCTAGCAATGTTTCAGAGATGAATGAAGGCAGACTGGACAACAGATGACACTTGATGTTCATAGGTCATTCTGTTATCCGGTATGCTGCCCATGTCCCTAACTATTCACTGCTAAAGGGTCTGGCCACCTAAAACAGACCCCGAATGACCAGACTCAATAATCATGACCTCTGTCTTACCCAGGCTGACACACAGCCAGTTGGCAGCCATCCAGTCATTAACCTGGGCCAAACACAGGGCAAGAACAACTGGGTGTCATCTGCATAGCAGTGAAACTCCACATTGTACCACCTTATAATCTCCCCTAAGGGTAACATATATACAACAAGATTGATATCAGGGATACAGTAGATACAACAGATACCATATGAGGGTAGACTAGCACGCTTGGGGTTATACAGCCCAGAGCAGAGACAGGTAAGGGGTGACTTCTTAATGATGTAGAAAATAATAAATGATTCAGAATTTGCACTTTCGGTATGATGGCGGTAACCTTCATATATTGACCAGGTGGGCTAAAAGGGATTTATATTTAGAGAACTCTTCTCCTCCGGGGACTTCTTCGGTCACGGTGCTGTCACCAAGGTAGGTCTGACCACACCCTCTGTTTTGCTTTTCCATTTTTCATTAATGTTCGGCTATTTTATTGGAACAGGAATGTGCACCTGTGTATTTTATTAACTATTCCATACTGTGCTATGCTGTTCTTGTTTAATTTGTCTATAATGTTCAACATTAACCATTTGTATCTTATTTTGAGGTTTATGACTAAATGTATTTCTTTCTTTTTTGGAAAATGTGCAATAAACTACACGTTAAAATAAATGATTCAGAATTAATGAACACGTTTGGCATTGAAATTCAAAAACAACCAGTAGGGTTGAGATCACATAAATACCAAATTAAATGTAAGCATACCACCAGAAGATAGAGATCCAATACTTATTTACAGCGAATGGGAAGGGTGTGGAACAGCTTACTACATGATATAATACAGAGCAAAAGGTTGAAAATCTTTAAAGGTAAATTAGATAGCCATCTTATTCATGGGTGGTTTATTGGACCAGCTGATACAGGTGGACAGACTCAATGGACAACCATGCCTTCTTCTGTCCTTGACCCAGTATGAATACAGAGAATAAAATGGGAGCCAAGATCAAACCCTGAGGGACCCCAGGAAAACACAGATGATCCTGAGGTAGGCTTCTCCAGACCCACTTGCTGCCTTCTCCCCACCAGATATGAGTGAAACCAGTGCAAGACAGAGACGGAAATACACACATAGTTCTCAGGTGATCAATCAGCACCCCACGATCCACCATTTCAAATGCTGGAGAAAGGTCCAAGAGCACCAAAATAGTTCACTGCCCTCGGTTTCTTACCATGAGGATATCATGTGTCACCCTGACCAGAACAGTCTCAGTACTGTGGTGTGGCTGAAATCCCAATTGGAGAGGCTCAAAGAAGAACAAGCATTCTAGCAGTTGCTCAACCACCACTTTCTCAATAATGTTCCCTAAAAAGGGAAGGTTAGAAATCGGCCTGTAATTCATGAGAACATCAGGGTCCAAGGTTGGTTTCTTCAGAAGGGATCTCACTGCTGCCTTTTTCAAGGCTGAAGGAAATACACCCTCACTTAAGGACCCAATCATGATCTCCACGAAAACCAGACCCAGGAACTCAGCGCAGCTTATAATTAGTCACGTCGGGCCTGGGTCCATTTCACGACTGGTGGGACACAAGCTGCAGATTACACGGAAGACCTCAGCTTCCGTAAGCAGCTGGAACTCAATACTATTTCACTGAAAGGGTGGTAGACACCTCAAACAGACTGCAAGAGGAGGTAGTGGAGACAAAAACAGTGGGGGACTTCAAGTATGCATGGGATAGACATTAGGGAATATTAATAATAAGCAGGAAGGAGGGAGGGTAGGTGGAGACCAGTTAGATTCTGCAGAGACAGACTAGGCACATAACATCTGGGCAGAGATGGTTGGTCAAGCAGTTGTTTTCTGCAGGCAGAATCTTTGGTTCTATGAAAAAAGACATAAAGCCATGTGCCTAAAGGGTTAGTGGCCTTTATGAGCCTGTTTGACCCCAAGATGGTGATATTTTACAACTTTCTAGCCAGATGCTTTATATATTACTTTAACCTGGTGTGTTTCACTTTAACATAAGTATGCTGTTTTTCTGCTTGGCTAGTTTAGTGTGTTTCCAAAGGGTAGTGGTGTCCCTCTACAGTGTGCCCCTTAGTGTTTTTCCATAATGTAGTGGTGTTCACAGGGCTGTATTCCTTTGGCCCTTTCAGATTTCCATAGGATAGTGGCCTGCTAGAAGAGATATGGTTTCACCATGCTGTCCCTTAGCTTCATTCAGGATGACATGAGTGGGGGTCTCTTGAGTACACTGCCGCTGGGAGCACAGTCTGCTGTGTGTACTACAGTCAGGAGTGGCAGCTTGCAGTGTTCTGTTGGGAGTAGCATGTAGGAGCTGTCTGTGTGATCAGGAGCTATAGTCAGAGCAGCTGTGAAAAACAGCATCATGGGGAGGAGCAGCATGGATGGTGAGTGTGTGGAGGCAGTCGCAGTAAAATGTCTGGTACGTGGCTGTTCAGTAAGTGATGCATGGGTATGTGGTTGTTTAGTAAGTGAAGTGGGGAGGTACTAACTTTGTGTGGTTTAGGTTACGGACCTTTTTTTTAAACAGGTCTTTGTTTTTGTTTGTAGGGACTGTAATAAGAGATGCTGTTGGGGCTACAAAGTGGACGTTCTATGTGTTTGTAAGTTGTGGGAATATTTGTTATTGAGGTTGCTGTTGCACGTGTTACTGTATTAAGGTTGTTACATGCATTATTAAGGTTGTTGTTATATGCTTTAAGATTGTGATAGGATGGTTTGTAGTGTGTTGTTTGGGTATTATTGTGTTATTAAGGTGTTAATAACCCATTACTACAATGGTCCATAGTACATCTGACATCAGATATGGGGAAATATGCCATACTGAATCCTATGGAGCAAAATCCCCATCCATGTATTTAATATACAGGGAATAAATGATGGATATACTGTATGAGTGGTATACAGTACAAGGAAATATACCCACTGAGATGGTGAATTAGATAATAAGGCCACAAGCCCAATAGGCAAGTGACTTTTTTAATCTAATTAGCCCCTTGAGATGGGTGTATGATCTTTTATGCCACATATACCATTAATTTGTTTTATATAATACATGGTTATCTGTGCACTATGCTCCTTTTACCATGTCAGCCGGGTTGGTTTCCTAGTGAGTAGTGGTTAGGGCTGTTTTTGGGTTTGCCATGTTCCATCTGGCCCCATGTGTTTGTGTAGTGTAGTGGTGTTTTGATAGTGGGCTCTGTTTGATCCTTTCCTATTTCAATAGTGTATGGTTCCAACTGCAAAAGGGGGAGCGTCTAGGCTGGTCATCGTTTAGTTCATTGGTGGGGTCATGGATTGCAGTGGTGCTTGAGGGTGTATGGCACTTGGTGGTAAGGCTTGCTGTCTGCAGCAACATATGGCATTGTTGGTGTTCATTACTGTGGCTGAGAGTGGTGTCAGTCATTACTATGGAGCAGCCTGGAGATGGCAGGTCTGCAGCAGCATGGAGATGGTGGCAGCAGCATGGAGGGCATGGTGGTAGAGAAGAGAGCTGAAGCAGTGAGGAAAAAGAGGGAGCACATCAATTCGCTCCCGATAATACATTCCCTTGACAACCTCCTCGACCGCCGCTTCCCAATAACTCGCCTCCCCACTCTTTTCCGTCCGCATTGATTCACTCCGCCACGATCAGGCAAAGCAGTAAGTGATTCATATAGTAAGTACCTCTGACAATTAAATGCTGGGCAATAAACACGCTGTCGCTACTAGGCAAAACAGTCCATTGCAATGCAGGGATTCATGACAATTAAATGCTGAGCACTGCGAGCAACAAGTACAAGGCTACGCACTATGATCAGGCAGAGAAATACTGGGCAATAAACACGCTGTCACTACTAGACCAAGCAGTTAGTCCATTGCAATGCAGGGATTCATGACAATTAAATGCTGGGCACTATGAGCAACAAGTACAAGGCTACGTAAGTGCAATTAACATTTTCAAAAGAGGCATGACAATTAAATGCTATGCATTAAGTGCGATTAACATTTTTGAAACAGGCAAAGCAGGGATTCATTAAATTAATTGTACCTTATCTGTCTGAAGTAGTCATGCATTCATGCATGCCACCGTTCACATGCTGTGATGCTGCAGACGTCGTTGCCATAGTAACCATTATATCCAACCATAGATCCACCAAGATAAAGAAAACCTTATTTAAAATTTTAAAAACACAGTCTAATGTCGATGTTGAATCAGTATTCAAAACAGTGTGCAATACCTCTTAGAAATTCTTTGGTGGTACGTTCCTCAAACTTGTCAAGTATTGTTTCAAGTCGTGTTGCACTAGCCTTGTATGCATTCTTTGCTATGGTTGGTTGATTGCGAGCAATTAACTGTTCAATCTCTGCATACCTTTTTTTTTGAATGCACTTAATGCCATCAATAAACTTCCATAATGTTGGGTGTGACATGCAGAGTATTGCCTTCATCCCTGTATTAAATGCCTCCACAGCATAGTTTGTACGGGCTTGTTTTTCAGTGACAAGTCTCATGGTGATTCCACAATTGAATTGCATATTGACGCTGCCTACACCCTGTCACCTGTCTGTTCCTACGCCCCACCCATGTGTCTTCAAAATAGTCAATGATGGGCTCTAATTCAGGGGGAAAAATGTTTAGTGTTTCGTCTGTTATTTCTTCGAATCTACTAATAACCTGATTCAGGGGATAGAATGTCAATGCAGGTAAATAACGGCACTTAATGCTGAATTCACTGTCTTGGGCATATCTCTGTACTAGTCCCTCTGCTTGTATTTTTCGGTACACACATTCAGAAAAATGAAAAAAACACCCTACGTGATTAGCATTTGGGAACACTAGTCTGAAAGCTTGAATGGTTGCCTTCTCAAAGTCCATCATGATTACTGCTGGGTCCAGACGGGGGTTCAAAACTTTTCAAGCATTAAGTAGCCTTTTGTATGTTTCCATGGCTATCGGTAGTAATGCAAATACTGCAGGCTGAATTCTTCCTAAACGTTCCCCAATATACAGTACAATTGATGAAAAAGTGGGAGCGACACTGAAGGTTCCATCAGCGCATTCAATGTTTGCATTGCTCAAAAATAAGGTTTCATTCTGTGCCAAACATGAATTCTGTCAGTGCTTGGGCCACTGTCATACAAAAGAAAATTAACTTCACTGCCCTCTGCACACTTAAAAGTCCTGTACTGCTGTGGTATCACTATCTCAGTCAGGTCTCGGCGGTTTGGAGGAGCACCCTGACAGCGAATGCGCTGTATAGTGCGCTTAAGATTTTTGTCAACAATTTTCCCCTGTGCAGCTAAAGACACATTTTCTTTGTAGAAAAGAACAACCTGAGCAGTTGTGTCTTGTGTGCATTTGGCTCTCTCCTTAGCAGTATTGTCAGCCTGTGCCCTCTCAACTACTGTTGGGTCCAGTGCATGAGTGTGTTTGCTAAAGGTAGCAATTATGCAGGCTACTTCGTAACTCTCTGTATGTACCCTTGCATTACATGTTCTGACCTTCTTTACTGCAAACTCACACTGCCATATAGACTTTCCATTGTAGCCCCGCTTGTGATGAGTGTATACATAGTTGTCAGCATCCACCAATTTCTTTTTGTTGCGCTCAGATATGAAGAAGTGAGCAGCCATGGTTGCACTATGAATAATGAATGCAGGTCACTACAATTGCATCATATTTAATGACTTACTAAATTGCATAGCTATTAATTGTTTAATTGTTAAATCGGCAGCACCGGGAGTGAATTACCACGGAGTGTAATTAGCGGGAGTGAATTTGGGCAGGAGCGAGCGGTCGGAAGCAAATTGATGTGGAGCCAATTTATGGGAGTGAATTGACATAGACCCGGAAAAAGGCTATTGGTAAGAATTAGGGGAAATGGGCTCTGGTATGTTCCCAGCAGCTGGCCTCCAACTGTTTGCCATGTTATGTTTTGGAAGCTACAGGTCAGGGGGGAGGAAGGGAGGGAGAGGGTTGGCAACAGGTTTTGGGAGCTTCAGATGGGGGGATGGAGAAAGAGAGAAGGAGAGAGAGGAGGTTTCCTCCAAGGGATTTTAAGTGATTCAGGACTTGGGGGAGGAGTTGTTTCCCATGGTGTACAGACTCTGTTTCTCTAGCGGTACAGTAATACAGGTGTACATCCAGAGATATACAGCTTTAATTAGGAGGTATACTGTTGTATACTTCTGGAGGTAGATATCTTTAATTGGGATATATATATATATATATAGTATACTATAGGGGCACAGTTGAGCCAGTATATTTAGGATTGTACGGTAACTTCAGTGTTAAACCCATAATCTGCACTTTAATAACTTTGCACCCGTTCAACAGATTTGCATGAAATTTTGCATGCACAGTCTCGTGGGGGTAGATCTTTTGATGTGCCAAGTTTTGTTCTGGTCAGATGTGCAGAGTCAGAAATACATTTTGTGGAAAAAATGAATTTTTCTGAATTTTTTGCAGTTGGTTGGAATGGGTTTTCTGTTAACGTGGCTAGCACCCAGATGGTTTGGAATTCTGGTCTGAAATTTACAGAGTAGAAAAGGGCTGACCCACAGATGTGCCTTTTGCTTGTTTGGAAAAAAAAAATATTAATCCATTCCAAAGTTATTTAATTTTGAAAGTTGAAATACTTAATTCTGAGCATGCTCAGTAAGCACCAAAAAATAGCTGTATGAAACAAAAAAAAGAATTCTTTTTTCATATGACATCATCCTTTTTTGTTTGAGGAAAATCCTTTTTCATATAGCCATCATCTTGTTTTCAGTTTTGCCTGAGAAATTCAAATTTGGAAACCCTCAAAAATGACATTCTGGGTAGGAACCAACACATGCAGCTTGCTTGTCTGGAGCCCCTTAGCTGCATTCTGTACTATACTGGTCAAGAAATGCCCTTAAAACATATATAAATATTTTTTAACATTGAAATTCTTTTTTTGTATGGGCATCATATGAAAAAGATCTTGTTTCCTATGTCGACTCAAGAAAAAAATACCTTTTTTCGTATGAGAAATCAATTTATTTCAATGGGATTTTCAACTTTGGTGCATAACTTTGCCATTTTTACATATTTTGACTCCAAATTTTCAGCATACCCTTTTTGAGACCCCTCATCATGAACAATGGGGGTGTCATTTCACAAATCCTGCCCAAAAGGTGATTTCACAGTCAGCTGGTGAAATCACATTATGGGTGGGATTTCAAAATTGTTCACCATACTTGTTCATAAAGTGGGGTCACAAGAAGGGTATGTTGAACTTTTGGGGTCACAATATGCTAAAATGGCCAGCTTGTGCTCACCAGTTGACATTTTGCTACGCTCGTTCGTAACTTTGTTAATTTTCAATATTTTAACTCCAAATTATCAACCTAGCCACTTCTTTACACCAGTATCACCCTATATAGGTGAGTATTATTGAATAATTCAATATAAACGACTCAATAATACCACTCATGTTGAGGGCGACCATTGAAACAGAGCAAAAGATCCTGTATAGTGAATGTAGCAGTGAACTACATTCACTATACTAGGATATAGGCAGGTGTGTGGCAAATCCTGCCAAGCTGGTCATTTCACATAGTGGCTAGAGCCACCACTTACAGAGCCAGTGGACCTGGGTTTAGGTCCACAGTAGATGATTATATTAATTGAGGGGGAGTGCAAGACTTGCCCCCTGCAAAGGGGGGACATAGCCCCCCACAAAAAAGAAATATTTGTATTGTTGTTCATTGAAGAGCTGAGGATCATGTCATTGTTTATTGAGGTCACCCTTCTGCGTCAGGCGATTTTTCAGTTGCAGTTTGTGTGCCACGCGATAAGGGATTTGCCCTGATAACATACATCCCTTTAAACCACCTCTGGAATGTGACAGCTGTCATTTTTCAAATCTTGCCCAAAATGTCTTCTCCTGCCACTTCTATGGAATTACACTGTGGTGGTGTGGAATGACACATTGGTGGACATTTGACAATTGTTACTATCAGGATCATGAGGTGGAGTAATAGAAAGGTTAAGTTGATAATTTGGCTGCTGTTCTCTTACAAATGGTAGTGCAGGGCCCAGAGAACCCTGTGCTTCTGCATAAATGTACATATACACATCTATGCAGGAATGGGAGCAGGTGAGTAAGAGGACCCTGTGCTCCCACAGGAAAATAAGGATACCATTATTCTATCTCAAAAAGTAAGGAAATTCTTTGCAAAAAACAGCATTAATGCAACATTTTGGGTTCAGACTAAAATGACAAAAGTAGGGAAATGTGGCTATTGGGTTTCCAACCCTAAAATCCCAGTGCCACCTGTAAAGCTAATCAGGGGCAGAGTCTTCCAAGGGGTTGTCAGCCCTAAAGCTCACTCCATTCTATACTCTCCAGAAACATATACACATAATGGAGTGAGCTTTAGGGTTGAAAACCCCTAGGAAGACTCCATCCCTGATTTGCTTTGGGGTGGCATTGGGGTTTTAGGGTTTCCAACCCTAAGGCCACATTTCCATACTTTTGTCATTTTAGCCTGGACCCTAAAGGTTGCATTAATGCAGGTTTTTACAAAGAATATCACAGCACATGATCTGACCATCATGTATTCTATAGATACAATAAGGCCAAGAGTTTTAGAAGTTTTGTTATGCTATCTTGTGTTCTGTTCCTGTTTATGTGTTTGCTCATTCTGTGTGTGAGTTTTTCCGAATGGGCTGGCAGTGTTATAAACTCTAGGAGACACATGAGTGTGTTTTGCAATGCTAAATGAGTTAGTTTTAGATAGGAGTGAGAAACATACTTTTGTGAGGCTGTATTGTTTAGAAGTCTGGCTGCAGTGAAGCTGAGAGCATCACAGTAATTGTAATGAGCTGAGAGGCAGAGTGTCAGAACAGCTGATACTGTTTTCATTGGTAACTAAGTTAGCTGCAGGCAGAGTGCAGAGTGTTCTGTGAAATTGTGCTCTTTAGAATTCTGGCTGTAGTCAAGCTGATAGTATCACAGTAATTGTAATGGGTGAGAATCAGAGTTTGAGGAACAAGTGAGAGTGTGTTTCAGTGGTAGTTGAGTTAGCTGCAGGCAGTAGTTTAGACTGTTCTGTGAAGCTGTGCTGTTTAGAATTCTGGCTGCAGTCACAGTAATGAGCTGGAAGTTGGTGAGGGGGATAGGTGTGTTTTGTAATGCTCACTGAGTTAGCTGTAGGCAGCAGTGAGACCTCTGAAGTAGTTCTGCATTCATGTCTATGGTAACAGCACAGGTGTTTCTTGCATGCTGAGGGGAAAGCTGCCTAGAGTGATGACCTTTTGTGACCTGTGTGTGTAAATGGCTGATATCATCACAGTAGAGCAGAGGAATCACACTGCAGTGGATGATGCACTGGTTTATCTCACTCATTAACCACTCACCCCTATTGTGTGTGTGTGTGTGTGTGTGTGTGTGTAGATATATATACTGTATGTATATATATATATATATATAAAACTATGGTAATGCAGAGATTAGGGCTATAAAAATGCAAAGCACACAAAGACAAGAAATGGAAAAACATTAGAGAGTTGGGTCTCCAGAGTATTGGTGAATCAGTGGTTGGATCTTACTTGGGGTTGTCAACCCTAATGCCCACCCCAGCCTTGGATCAGATGAGTTCAAATGTGAAGAAAGCTCTGTCAGATTATGCTGGCCATACTATATCACTATTAGGCACTAGGATGGTGCTGTTTCTTGTGCTTCAGACAGGAGGCTATGGGCTAGGGGGTGGACATTAAGGTTGACAACCCCAAGTAAGACCCCACCACTGATTTGCCAATACTTCAGAGACCTTGTGTTTTTTTCATTTCCTGTCTTTGTACGCTTTGCATTTTTACAACTCTAATCTCTGCATTAATGTGTTTTTTTGCAACTAATTTTCCTTCTTTTTGTGATAGTGGAACTGTATCCTCATTTTTGCAGGTCCTTTCAAGACCTGTGCAAAATGAGATAAATACAATATTGAAGACAGTCCTGGAATTGTATCCTTATTTGTGCAGGTCTTTTCGGGACCTGCACAAAATGAGCAAAACACAATATTGGCAGTCATGATGCAGTGCATGGCCCAGCAGACCCCAGCACAACTCGATACCTTGTAGGTGAGGTTCCCTGACCCAGCACAGTTTGTGGAGTCTGCACCAAAACACTGCTTCATCCCTACCCAGGCCATGACTTCTACTGCATGCTGCAGCACCTTCCCCATCCACCTTGTCCCAGTAAACTGTCTCACTGAATTTATGCTAGAATTCAGCTCACTCAACAGAGGTGCAATGGACATCCCTGCAATCAATGTTACTTAATAAATTCTTTGTTTGTGAATATTTTGACCCCAAATTTCAACCTATTCTTCTTATGACCCCACCTCATAAACCCCATAGGTAAAAATGTTCAAATCCATGCTGAAATGCCATTACATGCCACAGGTACAAAAACATGTTTTGGACAGGATGTGAAAAATGACAGCTGTACTGTTCATGAGGTGGTGTGGAAATATGGGTATGCTGAAAATCTGAAGTCAAAATATTATAAATTACCAAAGTTATGCACCTGTGTAGAAAAAATTAAATGCATGCTCATAACTCAGTCATTTATAGGAATTTTTGCACAAAATTTTCAGCATGCCCTTTTTGGGATCCCACCTCATGGACACTGGCACTGTCATTTCATTAATCAGTCCCAAAAGGTGATTCCACACAGCGAGCATGCCATTCCACACCATAGATGCGGAAACACATTTTGGGCAAGATGTGAGTAATTACAGCTGCACTGTTCATGCGGGTGTGTGAAAAAATGGTTGTGTTGAAAATCTGGAGTCAAAATATAGTAAATTACCATAGTTATGTGCCTGTGTAGAAACTACGCAACACAGACTCATAATGTGGCCATTTCATTGGAAAATTTTCACCAAATATTTAGCACGGCCGTTTTGGGACCACACCTCATGAACACTGGCACTGACATTTCGTTAATGAGTCCCAAAAGGTGATTGCATGCAGTGACTGAGAAATCACCTTCAGGTCCTGATTAATGAAATAACAGTGACAGTGTTCATAAGGAGGGGTCCCCAAAAGGCAATCTTGAAAATTTGGTGTAAAAATTAAAAAAAATGACAAAGTTATCAACATAAGTACAAAAAGCAATTGAAATGCATTTTACGGCATTTACCTGTATTCTTCAGTTCGCGGTTCAGCTTTGAAGAGTGCAGATGTGTCCCGGTCCACAGATGATGACAGTGCCTGACTGCCGGTGGTAAGTACAGGGTAAGGGTGAAGCGGCGTGGCGGGAGCACAGTTGGAGGGTAGGGTGGAGGTAGGGAGATGGCTGGGATGATAAGGGTCCATTTTCTTTTTTCCAGGTTCAAATAAAAGGAAAAAGACATTGTGGGACTTTTTTCTTTACAGGGCAAAGTATTATAAATGAAAGTAATTTGGGACACTGGGTGTGGGCTCCCCAGTGTTCCACACTGTTGGGGTAAATGGCGACATGGGGATTGGGCTCCCAGTGTCAGCAGTCGCAGATGAAAGGGCTACAAAAGGGGCAAGCATCCTACACTGGTGGGTAGGCATCCTAGTGTCGGAGAGCAATACAAAACAAAATTCATTAATAAATAAATACACTAAATAAATAAATACACTGCCACCAGGGAGTGTGACCCCCCGGTGTGCAGAGAACACTTTTATTATGCCACTGTCAGGCTGGTGGGGCTACAATTACAGTAGCCCTGTCCCTGACCTACTGTACCAACCACAACACCAGCCTGCACACTATATGACATAGCTGTCTTTGATAAACAACAGCTGCGTCATATAGTGCAAGTACTATATGACACAGCTGTCATTTATTAGTCAGCTGTGCCATATAGTACTTACTCCATACAACAAAGCTGTCATTTATTAGACAGCTGTGTCATATAGTACTTACACTATATGACACAGCTGTCATTTATTAAAGATAGCTGTGTCATACAGTACTTGTACTATACAACCAGTTGTCATTAATTAAATACAGCTGTGTTGTATGAGTCTCTATGGGAGGTAAGTATAGGGTAAAGGGTTGGGGGTGCTCAGTGGGAGGTTCGGGTTGGGGAAGGGGAACATTGGTGATGATGAGGGACCATTTTCTTTTTTCCAGGTTAAAAAATACTGAGACACTGACGTTTTTTCTTTACAGGGAAGGTATTAAACACATTGTTTTGGGACATTGGGGGTGGGCTTCACAGTGTCTACACTGCTGTGGGGGGTGTAAATGCCTACACAGGGATTGAGCCCCCCCGATGTTGGCTGTGTTAATAAATATAAAGGGAGTTCAAAGAGGGGAAGCATTCGACACTGGGGGTGGGCATCCCGGTGTCAAAAAAGAATAATAAATAACAAAAATAATTAATTTCATAAATAAAAACATAAATACACTGCCACTGGGGACTGGGACCTCCAGTGTGCAGATAACAGTTTAGTTAAAAACAGTCAGGCTGGCAGGGGTACAATGACAGTAGCCCTGTCCCTGACCTATGAGTGGCAACAGCAGCAAGGGTTGCACTATACAATGCAGCTGTCGTATATTAAAGACAGCTGTGTCATGTAGTGCAATCTGCTGCTTTCGCAAAAATTCAATTATAAATTGAACATTCATTTTGGAACTGCGCATGCTCAGAAATGGAATGTTTTTTATTAAATATTTTAAAAACTACTCAACAGTGGGACCTAAAAAACACAAAAGCACACACTTTGGACCAACCTCTATCAAACCTGAAAGTTTCAGGTTTCAAAGCCTTCTTTCTTTTTAGTTATCGGGTGGCAAAAAAAAAAAAAGGCTTATATTACAAGACTTTTGCATTTGTTTTGCACCTTTGTAACTTTGCCTCCCCTGAACTGATGTACATGAAATTTATAGTATCAAGAGATTCTGGTATAGAGGATGTGCTTTCCAAATTTCATGTAAATTGGCTAAAAGGGGGCAAAGTTATTAAGATGCAGAAATTTGAGTTTAACATACTATATAATATACATATACATATATATATATATATATATATATATATTATGGTAGCACGGTAGTGCTACCATAGTTAGGGTTGAGGAGCCATTTACATGTTAAACCCAAAATTTTGCACCTTAATAACTTTGCAACCGTTTAACAGATTTGCCTGAAATTTGGAATATAAGATCAAGACCCATACGCCTTGGGATCTGCCAAGTTTTGTACCAGTCGGATACACAGCTGTGGAGTTATTAAGCATGATCTGCGCTTGCATTTACGCTTTTTCTGGAATTCTACGGTCGCGCCTACAGGTCGCACGGTTTGCGCAACCGGCCTGAAATCTTCAGGGAACATGTGGCCGGCATCCCCGATGTGCCTTTTGAAGATTTCGTGAAAAAATATTAAACTGTTCAAAAGTTATGGCAGTCCGTACTTCTGTTTTTTCCCCATAGGATAACATTATGGCGTTCGCCGCACCTTTGAGGGCCCGTATCTCGAAAATGGTGTGAGATACGGAGTTTTTGTCAAAAAATTATAGGGGCTATGTATAAAACTAGCTAGGAAAGTGATAATACATATGACTTTTAAATTTTTTTTTCTATGTCGTACGGTTACTGAGATATAAGCAATTTACTATTACAACTACTGATTTTTGTGTTCCGAGAGTCATTATTTTGCATACATTCTTTCTACTCACTGTCTTTCTCTATACAGCTTTTGGGGAAAACCAGCCTGTGCGCTTACATTACTCTTACCATTAGCGTTTCTGCTTGTGGTTCCGTACCTGTTTCACTTACTGTTAACGTTACGCCACCATGTGCTTACCCTTTGTGTTTTCATTACTATGGTTATGCTTTCCATTATTTTAACATTTCTGTCTACAGTACTGTTCCTCTTTCTGTTTCGCTTTGCGTCACCATGCGAATTATGATTTGCGTTTGCAGGCACAATGTTACAATGCAACAAGACATCACCCCCATGCTCCCGACACTGCATTACATTCACTATTTCTCATTATCATTCTCAAAAAGAACAGAAATTAGAGGCAAAAAACTCTGTTTAATGCATCAGTTAGGGTTGTTCCACAGTGACAAAAGCGAGGAAATTCTATGTTAGGGTTGAAACCCCCTTTGCACCCCTCCAGCCCACCCCCCCAACTGGAATCGGGATGTGCATTGGAGTCATTGGTCCTAACTGTCACCCCATTCTCCTATTCCTCAGCTTCTTTCCACATGTGATGGGGTGACACTTAGGGCCGATGACCCCAATGTGCACTCCAAGTCCACTTGGGGGTGGGCTGAGGTGCAAAGGAGTTTCAACCCTAACATCGAATTTCCTCGCTTTTGTCACTGTGGAACAACCCTAGCTGATGCATTAAACAGAGTTTTTGCCTCTAATATATATATATATATATATATATATAACATATAGATATATATATATATATATATATACATCCATTATGGCTGTCCTGTCAAAGCTAACACCTCCTCTCTCTGTGCATGCAGTAACAGGTGTGAGGTTTATTTCCAATCCTTACCCCCTCATCCCTTGCTTCCACCTCAACACCCACCACCATGCATGCAGGAACAGCTGTGACGGGTGTACTTTGGTTTCCAACTCTAATGCTTACCCTATTCCAAGCCTCAGTAAGGTAACATGGGTACAGAATAATAGAATGGGGTGAGCATTAGGGTTGGAAATGCCAAGGCACGCCTGTCACAGCTGTTTCTGCATGCACAGTGGTGGTAGGGTATTGGGTTCGAAGCCGAGGGAGGGGGTAGGGTGTAGGGGTTGGGAACTTTAAGCTCCCCTCATGCCTGTTTCTGTATGCACCATGGGAGTGAGGTGTTAGGCTTAGGAACCCTAAGGTCACATTTTCCTACTTTTGACAGGCCAACCCTAATGGTGCATTGACAACGTTTTTGCAATGAATTTCCTTACTTTTTCAGATAGTATATTTGTATCCTTATTAGGGCAGGGAGAACTCAGGGAAGTTCTGATTCTTATTAAATAAAAATCAAAACACAATGAAAGTTTGAAGCAAAAATATTGAAAATGAGCAAAGTTATGCGTACAACGTTGCCATTTTTAGGAGTTTTTTCACCAAATTTTCAAAATGTCCTTTTTGGAACCCCACCTCATAAACAGTGCTACTGTCATTTTATTCATTGGTCTCAAATGGTGATTTTGCACACCATCTGTGCCATTCTGCACCACAGGTGGAAAAACACATTTAGGGCAGGATGTGAAGAATGACAGCTGTACTGTTCATGAAGAGGTGTGAAAAATATCAATGTTGAAAATTTGGAGTGGAAATATAAAAAATTAGTGAAGTTATGATCGTATGTACTGTAGAAAGTGTGGAACATACACTAATAATGCAATTTTTTATTAAAATTTTTTAACCAGATTTTCAACATGGGCTTTTTGGAACCCCACCTCATGAATACTGCTAGTGTAATTTTGTTCATTGGTCCCAAAGGTGACTTCACACAGTGAGGGTGCCATTCTGTGCCACAAGTGTGAAAACATGTTTTGAGCAGGATGTGGAGAATGACAGCTGTACTGCTCATGAAGTGGTGTGAAAAAATGGCAATGTTGAAATTTTGGGTGAAAATATTAAAAATTGGCAAAGTTATAAGCATGTGTAGAAACTGCACAACGCATGCTCATAACATGGTCATTTTGTGGAATTTTTTCACCAGATTTTCAACATGGCTTTTTGGGACTTTCATCCATGAACACGACACTGTCATTTCATTACTCCGTCCTGAAAGGTGATTCTGCACAGTGACTGCAAAATCACCTTCCAGGCCTGAGTAACAAAATGACAGTGCCGGTGTTCATGAGGTGGGGTCCCAAAAAGCCCATGTTGAAAATTTGGTGCAAAAATATTAAAAAATAACCAAGATATCAACATTAGTTGAAACCACCAATGACAGCCATTATACAGCACTTACCTGGATTCCTCAGTTTGTGGTTTGGCTTTGAAGAGTGCAGACGTGTACTAGTCCAGAGAATATCACAACTGCTGACCTACAGAGCTAAGTATGGGGTAAGGGGAGGTGGGTGCACAGAGGAAGGATGGGAATGGGAGGGGAGATGACAGGGGACCATTTTCTTCTTTACAGGTTTAAAAAAAAGATGTCCGGAGACTGTTTTCATATTTAACATGGCTATAAATTGTTTGGGGACACTGGGGGTGGGCTTCCCAGTGTCCCAGAGTGGTGGAGGGGGAGAAGCATGACTGGGGACAGTAGGGGTGGGTTCCCCACTGTCTGACACTATGGGGGAGATCTCTGACATGGGGATTGGGCACCCTGATGTCAGAGAATAATAAAAGTGTAATGTGAGACACTGGGGGCGGGCTTCCCAGTGTCAGACACTACGGGGGATCTCCAATACGTAGATTGGGCACCCCGATGTCAGACAATAATAAAACTTTATTTGGGGACACCGGGTGTGGAATCCTGTATCCCACACTGCTTGGGAAGGGGGAGACACAGGACTTGGGACAGTGGGAGTGGGCTTCCCAGTGTCCCACTATGAGGGACCATTTTCTTTTTTTAGCTGTGGGGAGTCCTTCTTTGGACAGTCATTTCTGGGAAACAGCTGTTGGTTGTGGGTTGACATTTTCAGGGTTAAAATCCTTTGCCTCATAGATGTGCCTTTTGAAAGTTTGGTGAAAAAATATTAGTCCATTCAAAAGTTATTTAGTTTTTAACCTGTCCTTAGGCTCCCTGAAAGACTGTATCCTGCCTGCGAAAACAAGCTAGCTGCATTCAAAAACAAGCTTGTTTTCGCATGGCACATTTATTTTTTCCCATAGTAAATAATGGGAAATTAAAAGTTAAATAACTTTTGAACGGATTAATATTTTTTCACCAAACCTTCAAAAGGCACATCTGTGGAACAGAGGTTTTTAACCCTGAACATTTCAGACCACAAGCAAAAGCCATTTCTCAGAAACAGCTGTTTAAAGAAATTGACAAAACCTATTAAAATTTAGCATTTTTCACCACTCTGTATCTTCAAAACCACAAAAGGGATTGACACAAACTTTGGCATGTCAAGAGACCTTCTCCTAGCCACAACACGTGCCAAATTTTGTGCCAATCCCTTGTACTGTTGCAAAGTTATTAAAGTGCAACCTTTATGGTTTAATATTAAACTACCTGACCAACCTTATTATACTGCCGCTACCACACCAGTATAATAAATATGGGTAGTAGTATACAAGGTATACCCATCTAGGGGGACTAATGAAACTCTAAGGGGAGAAGGGGGACTTGTTTAACTAGGAAAGGTACACTAAGCCAGAGCTTGTTTCCAGGTGCGACCTGGGAGCATAAGGAAGTTAAGTGACTTGCTAAGGGTCACACAGTATGCAAGTGGGGGCTGATGGGATTCAATCCCAGGTCTCCAGGTTTGCAGCTCAGTGCCCTTAACCACTACTCTGTACTGTCTCCTTTATGTAAGGGGAAGGGGGAATAAAGGCCACAAGGCGAAAGGCTGATTGGCTTTAGAGTCTCCTTAGCCCCCAAGGAGCGTATGCATCTGATTCTATACCACAATTACCCATTATATATTTAATATAATACATTGGTATGGTTACTGTGTTTGTACCTGCAGTTGTTTAGCCATTTTGCCGTGTAGAGCACTTCCTGGATCTGAGGTGGTGTGGATTCTGGTTTGGCAGTTATGTGGGGTGGTAGTGAATACAGAGCATTTTGTTTGGAGTAGCAGGAGTAGCGTGGGGAGGATTGTGTCGGGAGCAGCAGGAGTGGTGTGTGAAGAATGATGTCTGTGGAGCGGAAGTGGCATGTGAACAATGTGGTCTGGGGCATAGAGGAACAAGCTGCAGGATACAGCATCTGTTGAGTTGAGCTTCAAGGGACGGATTTTTTTGCAGGCTGTTTTTTTCCCTTGTTCTGTACTATTTATCACAGGTTGGGGGGAGGGGCAGGCTGTTTTCTCCCCAAGTTTTAGTGTTATTTTGTTGTGCTGTAGTTTTTTGTTTCTTAATTTCACAGGTTTGAAGAGGGTGGTGGCTTTCATGATGTGTGGACTGGTGCATTAATTGTCTGGTAATTAGTGTTGTTCCATAGAGGTTATTGTACCATGCTTTACAGTATACTTTTAATGGTTATATTAGTGTAGATATATACTGTACTTTTAATTCCTAATTTACTTACAGGTATACAGGGAAATAAATGATGGCTCTTTGTAATGAGGAAGTTACCATTCTTATATAGAGAATAATGGATGGGGTGGTGTGTAATGATATTTTACATATGCTCAAGGTGCTCCCTAAGCACTGGAGGGGGTGTCCCTAAGGGTGAGGAATAAGCCCACCCATGAAGGGGGTGGCTTACACATAAAAATGTTTCTTTTTCAATTTTGGTGCATTTTGTTCACCCCTTCCCCCAAAATAATATTGGACCCACTTTATAATTGCAATAAGACACTCCAAGGTGTGCAGTGTGGTGGGATAATGGCACACCTCAGGTGGCTGAAGGCACGTGGCAAAGCCCTGTGCCTCACAACACACCTGGGTGAAGCATTATTCCACCACAATGCACACCCTGCCATGTCTTATTGCTCAAATGACAAAGTTATGAGTAGAAGTTCAAAACAGACTTACTTTTTGTTTTCTTGTATCGCAGTTGCTGGTTCCAGCATGATCTACACCATGAGACATTTTAGGTGAGTGAGGGTCTGTGTGTGTGGGGGGGTATGGGGTGATGGGTGCTCAGTTGGGGGGTCAGGGACAGTAAGTAGGGGTCTGGGGGATTATATCAGTGATGGACCATTTTTATGTTCACCATGTGTTTGCTTAGTGAACATACAGTTATGAGAGTAGGTTTTGAGAGGTGTGTCACTGTCATCCAGGGCAGCCTGCAAGGGGTTCATCAATGTCACATCAATAATCAGCCAGGCTGATCATGACATAGTTCTGGCTTGTTGGGCAGAAACTTTGTGTAGTTCAAAGGAAAGAGCCAACCCAATCATACAGTGGCTGTTTGCTTTGATCTGCATGACTCCACCCAGCAAACAGCTGATTGGTGTTCTGATCAGCCTGCCCCACATCTCCCACTTTCAGTTTGCTGTTCACTGTACTGTGCAACACAGACATACCTCATAGCTGCTCCAGCTTTTGGCAGAGTGCTCTGCATTCAGGCGCCATTTTGAGCTATGCTCCAATTCACGCAGCTGTTAATTCAATTTCAGCTTTCATGCCTGATGACATCATTAGTGCACAGTCCTCTGCTCAGCAGAGCTGTCTTGTGCAGTCCCTGCACCTGCTGGCCAGTGCCATTTGCCCTACAGGAACCATTTTTCCAAATTAAGTTTAAACACTGTGCCCAAATTCAGAGTGCTTCAAGCTTAAAGCGGAGAAGTTGAGACAAGATCAGATAGTTTGTGTCAAGTTCAGGTGTCCCGTTTGACTCCTGTCCTCCATCCTGAGTTTTTACACCTAGATTAAGTCTCTCCTTCAACAATAAGCAGTCTGCATATGTTGCTCGGATAAGTTGGGACTCAGAGCTCCTGCTCCACAATCAAAGAATATCCCACCCCCTCTACTTTAATGCTGCCAACAGTGCCACTCAGATCTGTACTGCACCAAGCAGTGTAAATCACCTGGTTCAGTTATACTTGGCAGTAAACTAAAATTTGCACTACCTCTTCATGTACATTTTGGGCTTTTTGGTTTGTGTGTTTCCTACATCAGGAATCACCAGTATATCGTATCACTCACATTTCCAGCTTCTTAATTTTGCACCAGCCACTGAACTCACACTTTAGCCCTGGCAATCTCAAAGTTGCAAGCTATTAGGCAGGGAGATATGGTGCCCTAATTTCTATAGTGTCTGAAGAACTCAAGTTTTGTTTTTCTTTAGGGGACTTATTAAGCCCCTATCACTCTCCCTCCCATCCAAGCCCACAGCAGAGGCTCCTCCCTTTCTGCCTCATGCCACTTAAAAAATAAATAATAATATGGGCAAACTGGATCTGCCATCAGATTTTATGTTTCTAGTCTATGTTTCTATGTTACTGTAGCAGGATCATGGTCAGACTTGGAAGCAAAATTTAAAATTTTTTTTATTTTGGGCTATTAAGCCCTTGGCGCTCTCCCTTCTACCCAAACCCACAGCAGTAGCTCACTCTCCCTTTTTTACATCCCACTCCACTGTAGCAGGAGTACAATCAGACTCAAATCCAAGACTGCCTAATTTTTTTTTAAATTTCATTTTGGGTTATTAGGCCCCTGGTGTGCTCCTTCCCAAGTCCCACCCCAGCCTACAGCAGCGGCTTACCCTAATGTTTCCACCCTGCTCCACTGTACAGTAAAAATATGTACAAGCAGGACAGGACCTGATACAACCGCAGTGCAAATGGTGAACATTTGCCATTGACAAATACTTGTCTTATTTAAAGGCTTGAAAAAAAAAAGACATTGAGGGACTGTTTTCTTTTTTCATGTTATACTGTAGTTATTGGATTCAACACTGGGGACTGGGCACCCCAGTGTCAGCTTTTACTCTACGGTGGCACTGTGGTGGGACTCATGTGTCACCACCTAAGGATTTGGGAGTGGGTGAATCAGGTGACCTGGGGGAGTTGGGCAAGTAGTACCAGGTATGGGCACCCTGGTCCACATTTCTGTCACATTATAGTATCAATGAAACAAGATGGAGGGCTGACTGAGCTGGGAGATGCAGCTTGGAAGGGAAAAGTGGTAGAAAATAAATTAAATTTGGTTTTAAATTTCAATGTCATTAATATGCCAGGGTGTATAATGTGGCATGCTGTGTGTGTTTGCTGCAGGTGCATTTTTGACACAGTACAGGGGTCACTCAGGGAGGCAATAGTGAGTGAAAGTAGATCCAGCAAGCCAGACTTGGATGATGGTGGCAGCTACTGAAGTAATTGCAACTGTTTAGATAACTACATTTATCTCACTGCTCACTGTTTCCAGTGAGATCAATGATTTATCTAAACTGATTAGTGTCCACACCTATTGCATAAATATAATATATATATATATATATATATATATATTTGATTACTTTGAACCAGGCCCATACCAACCCCAGCAGTACTATTTACTGAACATACAATAGAGGGTATCCAGACGAACTTCCATTATGTACACTTAGCATGGGGTGGTGGTACATGGTTGATGGCATACGAAACTAGTCCCAACTGGTATGGACTTGAATAGTGGACACTGCAGGAGTGGACAGAACTGTGGATACTAGACATCCGAGGACAACTATTGCAGTGGAGATTCCTCCATCCATCAGTGTGGTAGAAGTGCCACTATTGCAACGCTGGCAACCAAAGTTTGATAAAGAGCTTCAGTCATCAAAGACAGGACAGGGAATGAGGACTGAGTATCTCATAGGAGCTTTCCTTCTTTGGGGAGGGTGGGCAGTCAGCTCTATTGCCATGCTGCCACCTGGGTGACAACAGGTGGCAGCGCAGGCTGGTGCAGCTTAGGGGTGGGAGAGAGCTGGTGCTGCACTATGCACTCTTGCATGTGTGTTCATGCACACCCTTGCCACCGATGTCCTCGGTGTCAGGGCTAGAAAAAGGTAGAAATGTACACACCTGATAGGGTGACTGCTCCGGCTTCTTGCAGGCCCTGCACCAGTGACTTAGGCACCACCTCTAACCAAACCCTATATGCTGCAGGGACTAGGGAACCACACAACCTCACCTGGGGGGGCAAGTCCTGGGGGCACAAAAGTTGAGGTAAGTTCTGGGAGAAGCCTGGTAATGTGGCTGGGGAGGCCATCATGATAAAGGCTAGATCAGAAAGGGGAGATAAGTAGAAAAAAAAGAAAAGAAATATTACGTTCAGTCAGTGGGTGGTGGGGGGACGAGGTAGAAGAATAATTACTGCTAGAGGAAGTGGAAGAGGTGTCTTTACTTTGATGTAAGGGTGGGATAAAGAAGCACGTTGCCAGGTGGGTTGGGGGGCCTGTAACAGAATTAAATGTAGAATCTGATTCTATTTCCAAATCTGTCCTTTACTAAGGATTAAGGACTGTTAGCCTTCAGTTCCAAAAATCCTAAACCATATAAAAAAGCTCAGAATATAATCAGTCTGGATCCATATACTGTATTAGATTCCGATCAACTGTAGCTGAGAGGAGTGCTAAACAGATAGCAGCCTGTGAACACTTTTTGGAAAGAAGTACTGTATTATTTCAGCTTCCTCCTGTTTGCTTGTGCCTTAGATAGATACTGTACATGTAGTGACCTGCAGTAGGGGAGAAAAACTAAACAAATACCATACAATTATAACCTTATATAGCAATGATGGAAAACGGACTTGCACTGTAAGTAACTAACAGTTCATTCTCATTCCAGACATTTGAACAACTGTATAAAATTGGTTAAAACACCTTTCATTATAACAAAAATCTCCTGGAGACTTACAGGCTCCAGTGTACTTTCCTTAAATATGGATTGTCTCTTTTCCACCCACTGCTACTTAAACAGTCGACAGAAGTGCTGCAAGAGACATAATTTTAGCTGCTATGTTTGTTTTTGTAATTACTTAGCAAACAAATGTTTAGCCTACAGGTAAGGGAGGTCCTGTTCTTGGGCTGACACAGCATCCCATAATGTTTATTGTGGTTATTTCTGGAAAAGGAATGCTACTGTAGTTGGTGTTTCAGCGTGCTGCAGTAGGCACATGTACAGAACTAGTTCAAACAAAAGACACTCTACAGTGAATCCTGTGCTACAGCAAAACAGGTAAACAGTCAAACAGAAAGGCTGGGCTCCAGTAACAAATGCATAAACAATTTATTGAAAATCACACTCACCAGTCCATAAAAGCACAGCACAGCAATACAGCAGATGTGGGAACAGAGCTCCCCTGACTGGTTTTGCTCTAGGCTTCCTCGAGGCGGGGGGGGGGTCTACCCACTGCTGGTGGTCAATTAAATAAGGCAGTAATTTAAAGTGACAGTACACCAGTGTATATACTATTTTTATTTTATTTTATTTATTGATAGCTAGGATTACAAATACCTTTGAACAAGGGGTTCTTTTACAAAGATTCTGCATCGAACAAAGATGGGTACAGTAACATAGCAAGGTTGCAAATCAAGTAGGTTACAATGCAATAAGGTTCCAATACAAACATGTTACAATTAGAAATCAAAGAAGGTGGACATGAAAGTGCAGGTTGTGAAGCAGTCAAAAAATGACGGTCAATATAAGCGCTCGGTGGCACAGTATAGAGCTATGTCAAAATGGGGTGAAGGGGGGGAAGGAGGAGTGGAAAAATGACAGGGGAAGAATCGAAACATAGAGAGCTTCATAGAATGTAGGGAGTGTGAAGGGTGGGTAGGGCGGTGTGAAAGAGAAGAAATGGGGAAGGGGAAGGGGAACAGTACTATTACACATACTATGTTGAATGTTACACGTTTACAATGCGGAAAAATCACTGAAGGTTAACTTTAAAGCACCAAAAAGTGACTAATAGAAGACCTCTTTTTCTTCATTACTATTTTTAGTTCTGCCAATTCCATAGTTTGTGCACCAATGTGCATACCTCTCAACCTCTCAGCATTAAAAATCATAGCACTGGCCTTTAAAAATCATAGCAAATGGCCAGAATGTGGAGCACTTTTTTATTTTAAAGAATAAAATATCTACAAATAGTGGGGCCCATATAGTTCGTGATAATGAATCTTTTTATCAAGTTAGTTCAATGATTTAATAGTTTGTGTGTACAGAAATAGCTCTAACATTATTAAGAACATCAGTAAACCTATGGGGAGTAAGGGTAAATTTATTTATTTATTTTTTGTTAACCGGGTAGGTACACTAGACAGCAAATTTGAGTGTGAAAATCATAGCACTATGTGAAATTCATAGCAGTTGAAAGGTATACCAATGTGGTTCAAGTGTTGTAATTTATTTAGTGTTTTTAGTCACTTTTTGGTGCTTTTAAAGATAACTTTTAGTGACTTTTTTCTCATTGTAAAAGTGTAATATTTAACATAGTATGTGAGATAGTATATACACAGGTGTACTGTCACTTTAAATAATTGGCTTATTTAATGGAGCACCAGCAGTGGGTAGACACACATGCCTCTGAGAAAGCCTAGAGCAAAACCGATCAGGGGAGCTCAGTCCCCACATCTGCTGTGTTGCTGTGCTTTTATGGATTCGTGAGTGTGATTTTCAATAAATTGTTTATGCATTTGTTACTACAGCACTGCCCAGCCTTTCTGTTTGAATGTGTACAGAACTGATACACACAGGAGGCTCTGGTCTGATTTTCCATGGATTCCAGTTGAAAGGAACCACACTGCAACAGTGGGAGCAGTGAGATTTCTGCCACTGATGCACTCGTTAGGGAGCCACTTTCTTGGGTGGCTAATACGGGTATGGGTATGGTGCAGATGACGTTTCTTGCAAAACCTTCTACTGAAGATTCAGTTCATACTTTTATTTATTGTATTTATTTATATGGGAAGCAGCTGGAAGCTCGGCAACCTGAGATTGGTTTTCTGGTAAAGACCTTATCATTTTTGGATATGAAGAAGTGCACTGAACTGAGCAAACGGAGAACAGAAGGAAGCTCCTTCTGTCACTTCTAGAGGAGTATATTCCTTTTATGTGCAAGAAACATAGTGCCATCATCTGAGTTTTCGGAGGTGTGGCACCCGTCTTCCAATGCAGTCAGTGTGTTTGCAGGCGTGGCCCCAGTTCCCCAATCACTGCTGCAGCTGTCTATGACAGCAGTTGAAAATGCAGTGGTTGTACAGTTGAAAGGGAGAGCTCCGCTTCAGTGAGCAGAGCCCTCCCACACATTACGCGCACGACACCGCGTGCTCATGCCTTCCCCTCCCCCCATACTGTATGGCCGACAGGTGCCCAATCTCCGCTGGCTCCATGCCCCCAAAGCATCCAGGTGCCACGCTGGGAGCCCACCCCAGCATGGCAAAATGTTTTATGGAATACATAGTGCCCATTCCTCCGGGCTGCACGCTCCCCCAAAGCATCCAGGTGCCACACTGGGAGCCCACCCCAGCGTGGTAAAATGATGTTATGGCCAATGGGGGTGCCCAATCCCCCGTCAGCTCCAGCTCCTCCAAAAAGCCTTCCATCTGCCATGTTTGGAGCCCACCCCAGCGTGGCATACGTCCCTCGTCATCTTATTAAAAAAAAACCTGTAAATACAAAAACTGTCCCTCTGCGCTTCTCCCTGCCCTCCCACAACCCACACCCACCCACTGCGCACCTTGCCTCCCCACACCCCCACCTCAATCACACTTACCCTCCGAGCTTGGCGCGACGATCTTCGTGGACTAGGAACACGTCTGCACTCTTCAAAGCTGACCGCGAACTGAGGAAATGCTGGTAAGCTGTATAATGGGATAGATAGGGTTTTTTCAACTTTGTTGCATATCTCATGCATTTTTGGGAATTTTGGGCCCAAATTTTCAACATGGGGTTTTTGGGACCCCTCCTTATGAATTCTTGCACTGTCATGGCGTTAATCAGGCCTGAAGGGTGATTTCGCGGTCACTGTGTGAAATCACCTTTCAGGACTGATTAATGAAATAACACTGCCAATGTTCATAAGGTGGGCTCTCAAAAAGTCTATGTTGAAAATTTGGTGAAAAAATTCCTAACAAGCATTTTTCAATGTGGAACGTTCGCTTGCAGGTATTTGCAGTGGTGTTTGGCATGTATAGTGCTTTACCCTAATGCCCTGTGCGATTGCTGGTATTAGCACAATAAATTTTCAGCATGACCTTTTTGTTACCGCCATTGTGCGCTACATAGGCGGAAACACGTTTTGGGCAGGATGTGAAAAATGACAGCTGTACTGCTCATAAGGAAGTGTGGTAAAATGGCAATGTTGAAAATCTGGAGTGGAAATATTGAAAATTCGCAAACCTACGAAAGCGCAGGGAACTGTGCAATGCACGTCAGAAACAGTCATTGTCAGGAATTTTTCACCAAATTGTCAACATTGGCATTTTAAAACCTCTGCTAATGAACAGTGTCACTGTGATTGTCTTACTGTGTGCCATTCATTGATTTTGCACACCGACTGCGCCATTGTGCACTACATGGGTGGAAACATGTTTTGGGCAGGATGTGAAAAATGACAGCTGTACTGCTCATAAGGAGGTGTGGTAAAATGGCAATGTTGAAAATCTGGAGTGAAAATATTGAAAATTCACAAACTTACGAGCATGCGTAGGAACTGCACAATGCACGCTCGTAAAACAGTTATTTTTAGGAATTTATTCACCAAATTTTCAACATAGCCATTTTAAGATCTCTGCTCATGAACAGTGACACTGTGATTTTCTTAATGTGTCCCATACACTGAGTTTACACAGCAACTGTGCCATTGTGCGCTACATGCGCGGAATCACATTTTGGGCAAGATGTGAAAAATGACAGCTGCACTGCTCATAAGGAGATGTGGTAAAATGGCAATGTTGAAAATGTGGAGTGAAAATATTGAAAATTCGCAAACTTACAAGCGTGCATAGGAACTGCGCAATGAACACTCGTAAAACAGTCATTTTTAGGAATTTTTTCACCAAATTTTCAACACAGCCATTTTAAGACCTCTGCTCATGAACAGTGTCACCATGATTTTCTTAATGTGTCCCATACATTGAGTTCACACACGGACTGTGCCATTGTGCGCTACATGGGCGGAAACATGTTTTGGGCAGGATGTGAAAAATGACAGCTGTACTGCTCATGAGGAGGTGTGGTAAAATGGCAATGTTGAAAATCTGGAGTGAAAATATTGAAAATTTGCAAACGTACGAGCATGGCTGAGAACTGCGTCATACCGTAAAACAGTCATTTTTAGAATTTTTCATCAAATTTTCAACATAGCCATTTTAAGACCTCTGCTCATGAACAATGTCACTGTGATTTTCTTAATGTGTCCCATACATTGATTTCTCAAGACACTGACTGCGCCCATTGTGCGCCATACGGACGGAAACACGCTTTGGGCAGGATGTGAAAATGACAGCTGTACTGCTCATAAGGAGTTGTGGTAAAATGGCAATGTTGAAAATCTGGAGTGAAAATATTGAAAATTCACGAACTTACGAGCCTGCGTAGGAACTGCGCACGCACGTAAAACAGTCATTTTTGATTTTGCACCAAATTTTAACATGGATTTTAGACCCTCTCATGAATGATGTCACTGTCATGGCGTATTCAGGCCTGAAGGGTGATTTCATGCAGTGACTGCACAGTGACTGCGAAATCACCCTTCGGGCCCGAATAACGCCATGACAGTGACATCATTCATGAGAAGGGGTCCCAAAAACCCCATGTTGACAATTTGGTGCAAAAATTCCAAAAATGCCTGAGATATGCAATAAAGTTGAAATGCCCCTATCTAGCCCATTATACAGCTTATCAGCATTTCCTCAGTTCGTGGTCGGTTTTGAAGAGTGCAGACGTGTTTCCGGTCCACCAAAGATCATCACGTCGAGCTCCGGAGGTAAGTATGGGGTGAGAGGGGTGTGGGGAGGCTGGATGCGAAGTGGGTGGGTGCGGGTTGTGGGAGGGAGGACTGGGAGACTACGTGGGACCGGTTTTTCTTTACAGGTTTAAAAAAAAAAGGACTACGTGGGACGTTTGTCACACTGGGGTGGGCTCCCAGTGTGACAGAAGATGGCTGGGGGCCGAGGAGCCGACGAGGGATTGGGCACCCCGCCGGCAAACCACGTGGGCGAGGAGCCGACGGGGATTGGGCACCCCTCCTTGCAAAAATTGGATGTTTGCCATGCTGGGGTGGGCTCCCAGCATGGCAGAAGGATGGCTTGGCTGTGGAGCCGACAGGGATTGGGCATCCCGGCGGCAACACGTTGCCTACGCTGGGGTGGGCTCCCAGCGTGGCTACCAAAGCTTTGGGGTGGCGTGACGGGGAGCGCGGACGGAGGGGGTGGCGTAACGCTGGTAAGCCGGTGGCGACAGCGGTGGTTTCTTTGAAGCAGAAGACCACCGCTGTCATACAGAGCTCCCGCACTCATGGGTGCGGGACCACCACGCCTGCTCAACGGAGCACTGGATTGCAAGGGAGAGGCACACCTCCAAAGTGTGCTACTCTCCCAAAACGTTCTTTGCACATGCGCGCAAGCGAATGTAAAAATGACTGTTTTACGAGAGTGCGTTGCACAGTTCCTAAGCATGCTCGTAAGTTCACAAATTTTCAATATTTTCACTCCAGATTTTCAACATTACCATTTTACAACACCTCCTTATGAGAAGCACAGCTGTCATTTTTCACATCTCACCCAAAACGTGTTTCCATCCATGTAGCGCACAATGACACAGTCAGTGTGCAAAATCAATGTATGGGACACATTAAGAAAATCACAGTGACACTGTTCAGGAGCAGAGGTCTTAAAATGGCTATGTTGAAAATTTGGTGAAAAAATTCCTAAAAATGACTGTTTTATGAGCGTGTGTTGCACAGTTCCTACGCACGCTCGTATATTCGCAAATTTTTAATATTTGCACTCCAGATTTTCAACATTGCCATTTTACCACACCTCCTTATGAGCAGTACTGTTGTAATTTTTCACATGTCTCCCAAAATGTGTTTCCGTGCATGTAGCACACAATGGCGCAGTCAGTGTGCGCAATCAATGTTTGGGACAGATTAAGAAAATCACAGTGACACTGTTTATGAGCAGAGGTCTTAAAATAGCTATGTTGGAAATTTGGTGAAAAATTCCCTTCAGCCATTCAGCAATGTTACTAATGAAGATCCTGCAGCACCTCACTGGTCGCCTCCTCTCCCTAGACTGCACACCATTTACCACCACTCTCTGCCTCCTGTCTGTTAGCCAGTTTCAAACCCAGTTTACCACCCTTTCCCCCATGCCCAGCCTACCCAGCTAGTTTATCAGCCTCCTATGAGGGATGGTGTCAAAGGCTTTGCGGAAATCAAGGTAAGCGTTGTCCACTGCCCCACCCTGATTCACTTCCTTTGTCACCCAGTCAAAGAAATCAACCAGATTTATCTGACATGATGTACCCACTGTGAATCCATGTTGTCTATGGTCCTGGGCTCCGATGGCGTCTAGATGCCCCACTATCCTTTCTTTAAGCAATGTCTCCATGATCTTCCTCACTACTGAGGTGAGGCTGAACGGCCTACTGTTCCTTGCCTCCT
This sequence comes from Neoceratodus forsteri, assembly GCA_016271365.2. Classification (NCBI taxonomy): domain Eukaryota; kingdom Metazoa; phylum Chordata; order Ceratodontiformes; family Ceratodontidae; genus Neoceratodus; species Neoceratodus forsteri. The sequence goes on along the minus strand of CM057451.1, from coordinate 805,370,976 downwards.
CCCTGCTGCTGCATTTGTGTAGAGGGACCACATGTGCCCTCCTCCAATTCACTCATGTTGAATGACTCAGTGAACATGCTGCCAGAGGTACTGCTATCTCCCTTCGCAGTTCTTGTTAATATCTGGACGTATGCCATCTGGTTTCATCGCTTTGTCCACCTTCAATTTAGTGAGCTCCTGCAGGACTCTTTTGCCTATGAATGGACCATTGTCCACCTCTTCACCCCCTTGGCAACTGCTGTACTGCTGTGGCCCTTGCCCCTCCCACTCTTCTCTGAATACTGAATGGAAAGACACAGTGGATGTCTTGGGAAGAAGACATGGAACTATCACTTCCAAATACCTAAACATCACATACAAGCAAGCAACATTCGGCATTGACAAATGCTTGTTTTACATGAAAGGAAAAAGCTGCAGGGGAAAAAGAAATGGCTTCAACAGCACAGTACAGACACTCTGGCAGTGCTGACTATGGAGAGGAGGCATCTGCTGTTTCAGACTGCTGCACATGGAGTGAGAGTTTGGCCATGCACTGCTTTGGGAAAAGACACATGAAACTGGAGTCAGCAATCATGGCATGGAGGAACAAGAGAAAATACATTTACTTGGGAGAACCCTTCCCCCAGCTTTCCTTTCTGAGCTGAGGAGTTTGGAGGAGCAACAGTCAGAGAGATTTGTTCAGAAGGGTGGGGTTATTGCAGAGTAGTGTTTGGAGACCACCACAAACCTAACTCTGGGCAGGGCCACATGTATGGGAGAGGTAGTAGAGTAGTTGGAATGGAATTGGAGCAAATAGCAGTGGGGCTCCAACTTCAACATGCAGGTCGTGGTGATTTTAGTGCAGATGATGGTGCTGAAACTGTCATAGTAAGGTGCTGGGATCCCTTAGCTGAGGTATCTATTGGCTTGTTTGGTAGTGTGGCTGTTGAGGTTGGCATAGCCCAATTCCAAAAGCCTAATGATTCCTAGGCTGCAGTGGAGGTGTCAGCTTTGACACTTACACAGCATGAGACTGGAGTGTGGTCCTCACAAGTGCAGGTGGCACAAATGACTGGTTATTTAACTCTTTATTGCTAGCTGCTGCTGCACTCACTACTTTGTGTGTTTCAGTGAACATGGTTGAAGGATAAATCCTGCAAAGGGAACTATCTGTGAAAAATGCACCCTTCCTGAATATTTTGTCACTTCTGGTAACATGGGAGAATGGGGAGGAGGAGGAGGAATGGCTCCCCCCATTCCATCTCAGACTTTCCCTGATTGTAAGAAAATCAGTTCAGAGAATGTGGACAGAGATTTAGGGCCTGGATCTACCTACACAGGAGGAATGGCTAATATTTCTGCTGCTTTACCTTTTAGAGCTTCTTAATACCTTGGAATGTTCCCCATGAAACAAGGTTCTCAACCCCTTCCTGTTTGAGCCTGGTTACTAAACAATTAATGTTTTCAATATCATTGGAGCTGGGATATGCCCCAGAATACTGCCCATAAACAGCTCTGGACTGCTGAGTCACTGCACATCCCTGTACCAGCGTCTAGTAGCTGGTGTCTGTTTGGCTACTGCCTGCCCCTCTTCCCCAATAACGGGGGGGACATATAGTTCCTCAGGGGAGTAGTTGTTCCTCAGCTGAGCTTGATGCCATAGCTCAGAGGACTGAATAAGCTGGCCTGAGAGAAGAAAGAAACAGCAGAGAGAGAGAGAGGAGCAGCTTCTCCACCCCCTCCCAGAAGGAGGGAGATGTGTGCTAGGCAAGAGTATCAAGGAAGACATCCTGCCTGCATCTAAGGGGGTCTGAGATAAGTGCAGGTGCTGACAGATGAGACATGAGAGCAGGAAGACCAAAAATATGATTCAGAGAGACTGAGCGAGCAAGAACTGAGAATCTGAGGAGACTCTAAGAACCTGGGAAGAAGAGAGATATGGAGTAGTGGGAGTATCCTCTCAAGGGATTCATTTAAAAGGCTTACCCTGTGGTTCAATGGGGGGCTGCCAGACTCCTCCCCACTTTCTGACTACTTAAATTCCTACAATCCAGCAATCCCTTTCCCAGTATTTTTTTTTTCCATACTCACTCTTTCTGCTGCCTGTGTGTTCCTTGTTTTGTCCATGGTTTCTGCCTTGTAGGTTCCATCTGCCTCCCCTTGTTTTTCCATCCTTGTTATCCACTCTGCTTGTCTTCTGTTTCATCCTTGGTTCTGCTTGTGAGTTTCTCCTGCTTCTGCCCCCCTCCCCATTGTTTCTCCCTCTGATACCTTTGTAGTGCTTGCTTCGTTTTTTTTTTGTTGTGGCTTGTGCTTGCATCCCTCCTGTTGCTGCTTTCTTCTGTACCATCCTTGTGTTCTTGCCTTGCTTGCCCCCCCCCCATTCTTTTGATGCTTTTTCTTTGCCTCTTATCCAGGGGTTAACCGTAACTTTTTTTTGCAGTAGCCAGCAGGGCAAGTTGATTCAAAATTGCACTAGCCCGCAGATGGTTGCACTAGCCCTTAATTATAATGGTAACTTTTGATCACTTATACAGGAAACTATGCAAGCCAAGAAATACTCTGATTGTTGCACATTTATCCTGCTCCCACATTGCTTCCAGCTCCCCAGCAGAAAAAAAGACTGCAATGCCATCACACACAGTGAGCCCCCCCTCCAATTGTTTTATACCATGGCCTCCTCTCTTCCTCTTTCTGCCCCCACCACCCCCAAACCAGAGGACATCACAACAGCAAATGTTCAATCAAGCAGTCCTAGCTCTGCACACACAATAGCTGACATCATCGTGCACCTCACCACACTCTGACCACCACTCACAGGGCAATAAACAGAGTCAGGCAGAGAAAGACACTCTCAGCCCCCACCCTATAGTCAACTGGAGACCTGCACTTCTGGAAGTTTTTGTACAGTCTCAAGTGAGCCAGGAGCACATCTAAGATTTCTTTGGGGTGGGGGCTACACAAACCTAAGGGGCTTGGGAAATAGAAAACTATGACATTTTTATTTTATCAGCCCATGGGAAACGGTACACAGGCATAATGCTATACTATCTCTATTTCTATATAGGATGATCTATGTACCCCAGGAATGCCTATTTTAAGCTTTCAAATTATCTATTTTATTTAAGTTTATTTGTGTACCATACATGATCCAAAGCTTTGTTTTTAGGATGAAAGGACATGCTGGGTGGGTTAAGGGTGGGACTGTATGAATAGTGATGTCTGGCATGGTCCATTTAGAAGAACTGGGGAACCCCTACATTCGTCAATAATAACAGCTATGGATCTGGGGGTGGTCATTTCAGAGTCTGATCTGCAGTGGTGTCCAGGGAGAGAACAGAGTTAAGAGATGTGGACGGGAAGAGGGAAGAGGGAAGTTATGGTGAGGCTGGGATACAACCTACCACCTGCAGGGCTGATCCTGTATACCTATTTTGTCACCGAAATGTTGGCTACAGACACTCAAAATTTAGGGAAATGAGGGGCACTGGTCTTAATAATATGGGACAAATTTTTAGACAGAGACACATTCAGAAAACTGGAAGCTAGTGACTTAACAGCACTCTACCCTTGATCATACCTTGGACAGTAGTTGAATGTCCTAACAGTGGAGTGATAATGACTCACATTTAGTCTTTTGTGGGATCCCCCTCTTGAACTGCCAGATAATTGCAGCTCTTAATGAGCTATTAATCACACCATGCCATCTGGAACATTGAGAGAGATTAGCATGAGGACTAGAGCCTGCTAAAGTACACTTTTTTTAACTTCAATAACAGCAATGAAAATCTGCACTAGTCAAGATGGACAAGTAGAGAGTTAGCTGCACTAGCCCCGGTCAGTTTGCACTAGGGTTTGGGCTAGAAAAACAATGTAAAGATTGACCCCTGCTCTCATCTCTTCTGTGCCTCCCCCCCCCAATTCCTGTGTTATTTCTTCTGGTGCTCCCATGTCCCATATCCTTTTCTTTGCAGCTCCGCTGCCCCCTCCCCACATTTCTGGTGGATTCCTGCCCACCCCCACTTGTCCTTTTTCTGTGCCCCCTTTACTTGCTATGGTCTCTGCTGTGGTGCCTCCTCTTCCTGGCTGCTCACTCTCCTTGTCTTGCTGGCTGGCTGTCTGGTGCTTCCTGTATTCCTCTTTCCTCTGTGCTCCTGCCTCTGCTCTGTTGTTCTACTGTTGTTTGGCCCGCCTATGCTCTGTTGTTCTACTGTTGTTTGGCCTGCCTATGCTTCTGCTCTAGCCGACCATTCATGGGGTCCCCCTTTGGTATTTTGGCTCTTGGATTTTGTTGTGGTACCTGCCTTTTCTGTTCCTCCTTCTTCTGCTCCCATGTTCCTTTTTTGATGATGCACTCCTAGTTCTGTCTTATATTATTTCTCAGTTGTTTTCTGCCTCTAACTTCCCATTACTTTTCTCCTCTGGCTACTACCTGGTTGCCTAGTCTTGCAGTTCTACAGCAGCAGCTCCAATGTGTTTTCCAGCATCGCTCTCCACCAGGCCTTCTACAATACGCTGTGGTAGGTGCTGGTTCAGAGCCCTCCCCTTTCCAGTTTCATTGCAGATTTCAGTCTCGGGGCTTCTGGATTAGTGTTGTAAGGGTAGTGCAGCGGCCTTGGGAAACACAACAGTGCTACCCTATGTCTAGCCAAAGCCTGTACTTGGAACCTGGCCCCACCATTGAGTGTCGCTCGGGACACTGAGGGTTACTTGCCCTTAACGGTTACCTCATTGTGACAGGTTTTTCGTGAGCTTCTCATATCTTTTGCTTATCAAGCCTAGATGCCATGTCTATACATAACAAGCATTTGTCAATGCCGAATGTTTGCTTGCTGGCATCGGTACTGGTAGTGTAGAAGTTACAGAGCTGCATAATAGGAATGGCAGCGAAGTATTGAACTAAAGCCAACCCCACCACCACCCTGCAGAGAGTGACAGGCATTGGGGTGTGCCTTTGGGTCATCAGGCATAACGACCATGCCATTTCACCACACCCTACCCTGCAGACACTGACAAGTGTCACGGTGTGCCTTGGGGTCTTTGGCCCTTATGCGCACCCCATTCCATCAGAAAATATGGTGAGATGGGTGCAGTATAGGAGAATGGGGTAACATTTGGGCCCGAAGAGTCCGAGGCACACGTTGATGCCTCTCACTGGTTGCAGGATGTGGGTGGGGGTGGAATGGTATGAGCATTACAGGCAAGAATCCCAAGTCACACCCCTAATGCCTGTCATTCTCTACAGGGTGGGGCGTTATGGTCGGAAACCCTAACGCCTCAGGCATTCATTGGTATTTTCACTCCAAATTTTCAACATGGTTTTTTTGTGACCCCCACCTCATGAACAGTGGCAATATCAGTTTGTTAGCTGAAAACTGCTTTTGCACAGTGACTACGGCATTTGGCACCACAGGTGCAAAAACACATTCCGAACAGGATGTGAAAAATGATAGCGGTACTGTTCATGGGGAGGTGTAAAAAATGACAATGTTGAAAATCTGGTGTGAAAATCTTAAAAAAACTGGTGAAGTCAAGAGCGTGCATAGAAACTGTGCAACACACACCCGTAATGTAACTAGTTTGGGGATTTTTTTACAGCAGATTGTTAACACAGGCATTTTGGGACCTCTGATCATGAACAGTGTCAGTGTGATTTTCTTTATCTGTCCCGAACAATGATTTCCCACAGCGATCACACATTTCTACGCTGAAAGTGTGAAAACACTTTTCGGCCATTTTGTGGAAAATGACAGCCGTACTGGTCATAAGGAGGTGTGGAAAAATGCCACTGGTGAAAATCTGGACTGAAAATATTACAAATTCATGAACTTACGAGGGTGCGTGGAAACTGCGTAATGCTCACTCGTAACACAGTTATTTTATGGAGTTTTGTCACCAAATTTTCAACATAGCCATTTTAAAACCTCTGCTCATGACCAGTGTATCTGTGATTTTCTTAATCTGCCCCAAACATTGTTTTCACACACCAACTGTACCATTGTGCACCACATGGGCGGAAACACATTTTGGGTGAGATGTGAAAAATGACAGCTGTACTGCTCATAAGGAGGTGTGGTAAAATGGCAATGTTGAAAATCTGGAGTGAAAATATTGAAAATTCGTGAACTTACGAGCGTGTGTAGGAACTGCGCAACGCACACTCATAAAACAGTCATTTTAGGAATTTTTTCACCAAATTTTCAACATAGCCATTTTAAGACCTCTGCTCATGAACAGTGTCACTGTGATTTTCTTAATTTGTCCTGTACATTGATTTCACGACACCGACTCCGCCATTGTGCGCTATATGGCTGGAAACACGCTTTGGGTGAGATGGGAAAATGACAGCTGTACTACCTATAAGAAGGTGTAGTAAAATGGCAATGTTGAAAATCTGGAGTGAAAATATTGAAAATTCACAAACTTATGAGCGTGCGTAGGAACTGCGCAATGCACGCTCGTAAAACAGTCATTTTTTGGAATTTTTCCGCCAAATTTTCAAACTAGGCTTCTTGGAAGCCCACCTTATGAACACTGGCAGTGTCGTTTCATTAATCAGTCCCAAAAGGTGATTTCGGACAGTGACTGCAAAACCACCCTGCGGGCCCGAATAACGCCATGACAGTGACAGCATCCATGAGAAGGGGTCCTAAAAACCCCATGTTAAAAATTTGGTGCAAAAATTCCAAAAAATGCCTGAGATATGCAGCAAAGTTGAAAAAACCCTATCTATTACATTATACAGCTTACCGGCATTTCCTCAGTTTGCGTCAGCTTTGAAGAGTGCAGAGCGTGTTCCCGTCCACGAAGATCGTCGATACGGACTCCAGAGTGAAGTATGGGGTGAAGGGGGGTGTGGGGAGGCAGGGTGTGCAGTGGGTGGGTGCGGGTGGGGACAGGGAGACTGCGAGGACCGTTTTTTAATTCACAGGTTTTTTTTTTCATTATTAAGACGACACGGACGCTTTGCCACGCTGGGTGGGCTCCCAGCATGGCAGCTGGAAAGGATGTTTGGTGGGCTGGGCCGACGAAGTTGGGCACCCCATCGGCCATGTGAGCTAGTGCCATGCTGGGGTAGGCTCAGCGTGGCAGCAGGAAACTTTTTGGGGGGTGGGCGTGGGCCGTGGGGCATTGGGCACCCGTCGGCTATACCGTATGTGCGTGGGGAGCGCGCAGCACACAATATGCATGCGCAGATGTTGAGGGGAGCTCTGTCACTGAAGCGGAGCTCTCCCTTTCAACTGTATGCCACTGCATTTCAGCTTGTCATAGACAGCTGGAGCAGTGATTGGCACACTGCGACCGCGCCTGAAAACACACTGACTGAACTGGAAGAGGCTGACACACCTCTGGAAAACTCGGATGATGGCACTATGTTTCTTGCACATGCATGCAAGCAAACATAAAAATGGATCATTGCTTTCTTCAGAACAAGAAGATTTGTCTTCAGCTTATTTCTAGGAAGGCTGCACTCAAATCTGGTAGAATATTAAGAATGGACTGGTTCCATATTTGTGACCATCCTCCATGACCTAAGAATTCCCCTTCTCTCTTACTACCAAACAAGGAACTGTTAACCTGGCATTGCTGCTATTTCAGCTAATCCTGTTTCAATCACCACTCCTGTTGAATTTTGGACTCTTAAGCAACTCCTGTTTCTTCTCATTGTCAGACCTACAGTGCAAGTTACATTAAACTGTTCCACCAATGAGTTGCTTTAGCATTTCTTGCTGAGTTGCATAAGTGTTGTTGGATCCAGCACCAAGCCTTGCACAAACTGTTTCTTAAGAGTTGAAACTCAGCTTTGCATTGCACTGTGACTGGACTACATATGCATTCCAACTAAGCTGCTACAACATTTTACAAACATTGCTCCTGAGCTGGTTAAGCATTGAAAATAGGGTTACCACCTTTTAAGAAGCCCAAAGTGGGACATTTCTTACTAAAACATGATTTTTCGCAGGACAGTACGTAACCTTGACTAGTGCAACAGACTTGTTTTCGCTATATAATCAGATTTAAGGCTAAGTAATGTAGTTTACTGGTTGCTTCTATGGTTTCATATCATTTTAATGTATTTTAGTTAAGGTACTATAGTTTTCTACAAGATTTAGTGGAAAGTTAGAAAATATAGTTTCTACTAAAAAGTCAGGACAAATAGTATTTTCCATGTTTTTTTGCAAGTCACAGCTGCCCAAGTCAGGACTGTCCTGCAAAACTCAGGACAGGTGGAAACCCTAATTGAAAAACAATGCAATGTCAGTTGCCAATGCATTGCCTGTTGTAAAAGACAATGCTAAACCAACTCATTGGTGAAACAGTTTAATGTGACTTGTAGTGTAAAAAAAATTGCTGCTGCATTTCAACTCCTCATTTTATTTCTATTTTTAACCTTAGAGCTACAGCAGCTGTCTCCATCTCCAAACAATTCAATCATAAGTTTTCTTAACCTGCTCCAGTTTCCTTAACTGCTCCTGGAGCTTTCTCTCAGTACCTCAAACAGCAGTTTCCGTTTCACTGGCTCATCCACTCTCGAGATTCTCTTTTCCATCAGGACTATCAATAAGTTTCCAGGTCCAAGTATACAGTATCTGTACCAGGTACTACCAACTTATCTGACTTAGTTGCCAAATTCTGCTTGTCCTTCTGGTTTCAGATCATGCCAGGGAAGATACTTGTGGCAAGATAGGCCTAAATCGCAGTGTCAATGGCTCAGTAGGTAGCACACTCACCTCTGAGGCCGGGGAGATCAGAGGGCTGTGGGTTCAGTTCCCACATCTGGCACTTGGGTTAATATCCTAGTACTGACACTGTAGTGCAGCATGAGAGGGGTACTGCACTTCTGAGGTGCCGTCTTTTAGATGAGACATTAAACCGAGGTCCATCTGCCTGGATTGGTGGTAGTTCAGGTGGATGTTTAAGATCCCATGGCACTTATCGAAAAGAGTAGGGGAATTTCCCCAGTGTCCTGGCCAAATTTCCCTCATTCACTAAAAAATACAACCAACAGCTTAATCTGGTTCAAGGTCAGTTGGCATTCATCTGTATCCCCCTCCCCCGGGTTGTGCCTGAAAATAGGCAGGATTTGTCTAGTGCACTTACCTGGTCAACAAAAACTAATAATAATATCCTTTATTAATGTTCCTATTGTATGTGCAGTAATGTACTTTAGAATTAGGACACTGTCTCTTTAAAAGGCCAGAAGGAGCTAAACAAAATAGAACATAATTATCAATAGCTAGTTTGGGTCTGGTACTCATCTAGATAAGAAACTGACAGGTTTATGACCATATTCTTGGAACGAATGGTCAAACTAGACATTTAGTCTCCACTAGCAGGATAAGGTCAGCAGGAGGCCAGCTTAAGGTCATAAACTATAAAAACCAAAATTAGGTTGTGCAGAAACCAGATGTTACAGGGGTTAGACATGGAACCATAGTGACACCTGCAGGAAAGGGTAAACTGTTGCACCCCAATATATGTATTAGCTTGAGAACATTGACCCCATCACAGAGGAGAGAGGAAGCGGGTGTGGCTTGAAAATTATCAGACACTCATTTTGAACATCAGGGCAGTTTTTGCTTGGAGTCCAAAGTCTAACACTTAGAGGATCTCAGAGCTGAGAGAACTGAAGCTGTTTTATATACTTGTGTTGAAGTATATGATAGGTCCTGGACTACCTTTTAGAACAAGACCTGTGTTTCACGGAAAACAGATTTTTCACATGTTTAATGGAAATTCTGATTTTAAGTCAGAATTTGGGAACAAGAACTTCACTCTGCAAGATAAAAACCCTGAGTTTTGAAAAAGGACACTCAGAGACTGATTTTTAATTCCAACAAATCTTGTGTTTTTCAAGAAATCTTTTCTTCACCTACACAGAGAGAAGGTTATTCTCAATAAGGACACTTTTCTGGACTTTGAAACCTCAGAATAAGGTATAGTTTAGAACAGCAGTATATATGGAGAACAGGACACAGAGGTTAATAGTAAATGGAGACCACTCCGAAGAAAGGGGGGTTACTAGTGGGGTACTGCAAGGTTCAGTATTAGGACTGGTCCTCTTCAATGTCTTTATAAGCAACATTGCAGAGGGACTGGAAGGAAAAGTATGTCTCTTTACAGATGACACAAAGATCTGCAACAGAGTTGATGCACAAGGTGGGGTGGAAAGGATGAGAAGGGACTTGGCAAGGTTAGAGGAATGGTCAAATGTATGGCAGCTTAGATTCAATGCTAAGAAGTACAAGGTAATGCACCTAGAAACAAAACCCAGGGGAAGAGTACACAATGGGGGGTGAGATATTAACAACAAGAAAAATGGAAAGGGACCTGGGGGTAGCCATATCAGATGATTTAAAGGTGGACAAGCAATGTGAGAGGGCAGTAAGGAGGGTTGGGGGGATACTGGGATGCATAGGGAGAGGCATCACCAGTAGAAAACAGGAAGTTGTTATCCCTGTGTACAGACAGCTGGTGAGACCTCATCTGGAGTACTGTGTGCAGTTCTGGAGACCCAATCTCCACAAGGACATAGACAGGATGGAAGCTGTCCAGAGGGCAACTAAAGTGGTGCAGGGTCTGTACCGGAAGACATATGAAGAGAGACTAAAGGAGCTTAATATGTATAGCCTCAAGGAAAGGAGGGAGAGGGGGGACATGATAGAAACTTTCAAGTACCTCAAGGGATTCAACAAAGTCCAAGAGGGTAGCATCTTTCAAAAAAAGAGATGTGCAAGAACAAGGAGGCACAATTTGAAGATAGAGGGGGGTATTGGGACAATGGACTGTTATATATACAGGACATCAGGACAGAGGAAGGGGTGATGGGCAGGCAGCTTGTTGTTCCCCAGAGGGATCATGAGTCATTGCTCAAGGTGGCTCATGATATTCCCTTGTCCAGACATTTGGGCATTGCTCGTACCATGCAGCGCTTATCCCACAATTTCCATTGGCCCAATATCACCAAGCAGGTGAAGGAATACTGCAAATCATGCCGCCGGTGTCAGGAAATAAGGAAGGCCGAAAGCAAAGCCAAGGATGCCCTGATTCCCTTACCATTTGTGGAGGAGCCATTTCAGAAGGTTGGAACAGATATTGTGGGTCCTTTAACTATCACAAGTCCTTGGGGAAAAACGTTATATATTTACAGTCTTCGATTATGTTACCCGCTTCCCGAAGCCATCACGCTGTCCTCTATTAAGGTGGACAAGGTGGCAGGCACTTTGTTGGGGATTTTCTCCCATGTTGGGTTTCAACAGCAGTTTATCTCTAGTCAAGGGGGTACCTTTGTGTTGGACCTAATGAAGTGTTTGTGAGAGAAGTGTGGTGTCGAACAGAGGCGCACAATGCCTCGCCACTGACAAGCCAATTGTCTCATAGAGAGATTTAATGGGATCCTAAAAGCTATGCTTATGGCATTTTCAGAACAGCATAGGCAGGACTGGGAGAAATACATGCCCCACCTGCTATTTTCCTACAGGGAAGTGCCACAAGAGTCGACCATGTTTACTCCCTTCAAGCTTTTGTATGGATGTAGGGTGAGGGGCCCCCTAGATTTAATATGAGAAGACTGGGAAGGTAAGCATGCCACCCAGGGGACTCCCATAGTGGAGAATGTGTTAAAATTCAGGGAGACACTGAAGGAGGTTATGAGCGTGGCCCCAGAGCAACCTGGCAGCAGCCCAGAAAAAACAAAAGACCTGGTACAATTGTGGAGCCACAGCTCGTTCACATGGGGTAGGACAGGAGGTAATGATTCTGATCCTGGTCTGGAAGTACAAGCTGCAAGCTGAGTGGGCAGGGCCATACCAGGAGGTATCATGTGAACATGATGAAGCCATATTTTAATAGTGCTGACATGGTACTTATGGTTTGCAGTCATGGGGAGGAGCTAGGTGGGAAAGACCCTCATCTCAACTTGTTAGCCAAGAGCAAGCAGGCGTCATCTGTGGAGACCATCACACTGTCACCCCAGTTAACACATAGACAGGCCCAAGAATTGAAGACCATTTTGTTAGACTTTGCCCTTTTATTTACAGTAAAGCCTGGACGGACACCGCTAGTGGTGCATGACATAGACACAGAGACTCAAGCACCCATACCAGACAGCTTACTGGGCGTCAGAGACAGTCCTCAGGGACATTAGGAGGGAGGTGGGGGAGATGCTGGATCTAGGTGTGATCCAGCAATCCCACAGTCCCTGGTCCTCACCTGTAGTCCTTGTACCAAAACCGGATAGAACTACGTGGTTCTGTGTAGATTATCATGGGCTTAATGCCATCACGCAATCTGATGCCCACCCAATGCCATGCACAGATGAACTGCTTGACAAACTGGTAGGGGTGACATACTTGACTACAGTAGACCTGACAAAGGGGTACTGGCAGGTGGAACTGACTGACAGGGCTAGGGAAAGGTCAGCATTCATCACTCTAATCAGCCTGTTTGAGTTCAAGGTCATGCTCTTTGGGATGAAGAATGCCCCAGCTACCTTCCAGCAGATAGTAAATCAGGTGTTACAGGGTACGGAAGACTTTTCAGTTGACTACCTGGATGATACTGCTATATTCAGCAATAGCTGGGAGAAACACCTGATATACCTGAGAGAGGTGTTTGGCTGAATACAGGCCACGGGTTTGACTATTAAGGCAGAAAAGTGCCAGGTGGCTATGGCAGAGGTAGCTTATTTGGGACATGTTGTGGAGTGAGGCCAACTCCACCCAAACCAAGCAAAAATAGAGGTGATTGCATCACAGCCCATACCTGAAACCCAGAGACAAATCAGGAGCTTTCTTTGGAGAGCAGGGTATTATAGAAAATGTGTTCCCAACTACAGCTCCTGGGCTACTCCTTTATCTGGGTTGTTGACAAAGAATAAGCCTAGGAGGGTAAAATAGGACTCAGACTGTGAGCAGGCCTTCATACAGCTGAAAATCTTGCTGCATAGGGTCCTAGTGCTGGCTAGTCCAGACTACAATAGGCTATTTGTGGTACTGTCAGATGCCTCAGATGTGGAATATGAGCAGTCCTCAGCCAAGTATCCAATCAGGGGTAAGAGAAACCAAATTGTATATTTGAGCAAGAAGCTGCTTCCATGGGAAAAAGCATATGCAACAGTAGAAAAGGAATGTCTCACCTTAGTTTGGGAATTAAAAAAACTGGAACTGTACATTTATGGGAGGCATTTTAAGGTCCAAATGGACCACAGCCCATTAGTATGGTTGGGCCAAATGAGGAAAACGAATGGAAAACTTCTGAGATGGAGTATCGCCTTGCGGGCTTATGACATGGAGATTTCACATAGGCCTGGGTCTAAGAATGGGAACGCAGATGGCCTATCTCGCATACTAGATCTATAATGATGATCCAAGATGGCCACCAGGCTGGGTGCATTGTTGGCTGCTCTATAGCTTAGTGTTTTAGTTTATTTTTGTTTTATATTGTGTTTACTACTTTTAGCTGTTTTTTAGTTTAAGTTTTATTTTTAGTGTATTTGTAGCTCACGCATCTTCACAGATTTGCCTGACACCATGTAGTTTATATTCGAATTCCCTAATTTTTCTAACATGCGGTCTGTCTCTCCTGAGTTGAAGTGGAACAAATCACAGCAGTTGGAGCAGCCCGAAATGTGAGAATCAGTATCAGGTGATTCGCTTGGTGTGTTTCGGATTGCCTCGCCCTGGTCTGTTATCGCTATTGCTACACTACGATTCTGCACATGTATTTTATCAGCTCGCTGCCTCTGTTTTTCGGTGAATTTGGGGGGCCTGCTATAGCTGATTGCCCTGTTTTGAACTTCCAGCTACGGACTTATCCTTGTTGGTGATCTCTTGGGTGGCCAAGATAGCCGATGAAGATACTGGGAATCTACATTGTTGTTAGGAATACGAACAGGAACAGTGGAGAAGGTAATTTGTTTTCAAGAGAACACTTGTGGATTATCTGGCAGGAGATTATATTGGAACTGTTGGCAGTCTAATGCAAGATCACCAGGAACAGTGGGCCTTTGAAGACCAGCTTGATCTGGAGTAGGGAGCTGATGCCCCGATCCTGTGGGTGGGCTGACTGTGGTGTGCGGCTGAGTGGGGGTCCCAGTTCCATTTTGCCAGGTAGCTGGCGACTTAGGCCGGTGTCCCCTAAGGTTTTTCTTTGTGAGACCTGCTAATAAGTGGACCTTGATGGGGGCCTGTAGCAGTGGCCGCGGGCTTGCAGTTTGGCCTCCCAGCAGGATTTGTTGGGGCTCCAGCTCCAGAGCAATTAAGACCTGTTGCAGACTATCTTGGACCGGTCTCCTCCAAATACGGTCAGATCTTTCTATATTTTTTCATTTATAAGCCTGGTTAGGAGGCAGTGAGAGTGCCTTCTCTTTTGTTCCCAGAACAGTGAGAGTGTGCCGTGTTAACAAAAGTGTCTGAACATTGTCTCAGTAATTCCACCCATAGTAGTAAGAGTACTTTGGGGGGCTGGGAAAATTACTGTGACTTTCCATCTACCAGTCTCCCATGGTGGTGTGAGGACCACAGGGGGCTGGAAACCTTAACTATATTTGTATATTCACTGGGTTTGTGGGTCTGGAGTTTTGGGGAAGGGGGAGTTTTTTTCCTAGGATCTGTCTGTGCTCCTTAATCTGCTGCTATGTTGGAGACTTCTTGAATTTGTGTGTCATATGCCACGTGACTATTGCCTGGACTAAAGCCTGCTATTTACTAACAGTGGAGGATTTGTTTTTCCATGGAACTTTTGTGGGATTTATTATTTTAAGTTATTTGTTTTGTTGTATTAGACTGTAGGTCAGCTAAGTATTGCGATGTGCTGGAGGCCAGCCCCCATGGTCATGCACTATTCACCCTCTGCCCTTCACGCCCTCTGACAGTTTTTTTCCTCTCCAGTTGAAGTTTACAACTTACCAACGCTGTCAGGCACTGGGTATTGCTCACAGGGGGAGGAGAAGGGCAGGGGGCGGTGAACAGTAGAGGATGAATGAGCAGGGCCACCACATCAGGGTCGTGAGATCCAGGAGATACTCTGGGGCGAAATGGAACCCAGAACGTGGTTTACTATGCCTGGTCTCCATACCCAAGGGCACCACCAATACTGGTGGGCAGGTGGCCCAGGCAGACCTGGAAGTTAGTCCAACTCGAGCTGTGTCATGCAATGCCAGATCCATCAAGAACAAGACTGCAATCACTGCAGGTCTTGTAGAAAGGGTGGATCTGGCTTGCATTACCAAGACTCGACTGGATGAGAATTCTGGCCCCATTTTGGAGGCTTCAATTCCAGCCAGGTACCCGGTGATTCACCGCCCGAGACTGGATTGCGGGGGGGTGGGTTGCAGTCTGTTTTAAAACCGAAATTAACCTCATGAATGTACCAGTTGAGGAAGCTGAGTCATTCGAGTGTACCGTGGTAGCAGGTGTAGGCTGTAGGATCACCCTCATCTACAGTCCACCCCGAGTAGAGAAGCAATTCCTTCAGGAAGTGGCAGACTTCGTCATTGGCATGGCATTTGAATCACTCAGACTGATGGTTCTGGGTGATTGTAATGCCTGGGTCGATGACAAACTCTTGCAGTTTTGACAGCACTTCCTCCAGTTGACGTCATCTCTGGGCCTTACACAGATAGTTACCACTGCTACTCACAAACATGATCACTCCCTTGACTTGGTTTTTCTCCTGGGGATCAAGGCCTCTAATTTGGGGGTGGAACCAGTTGGGTGGTCCGATCACTACACCATGGGGTTTAGTTTTAGTGCCCCCCTTCGTAGGCCTGCCCCCATAGAAATGGTCAGGTATCACCCTTTACGAGACGTTAGTTCAGAAGTCCTGGCCATGGTGCTTGACCTATCGTCCTTTCCAGTGGCAAACAATGACCGACAGCTGGTGAGACCCCATCTGGAGTACTGTGTGCAGTTCTGGAGACCCAGTCTCAGCAAGAACATAGACAAGATGGAATCTGTCCAGAGGAGGGCAACTAAAATGGAGCATGGTCTGCACTGGAAGACATATGAAGAGAGACTAAAGGAGCTTAACATGTATAGCCTCGAGGAAAGGAGGGGGGGACATGATAGAAACTTTCAAGTACCTCAAGGGAATCAACAAAGTCCAAGAGGGTAGCATCTTTCAAAAAAAGAGGTGCGCAAGAACAAGGAGGCACAATTTGAAGATGGGGAGGCGGCTCAGAGGTAAAGTAAGGAAGTATTTTTTCACAGAGAGGGTTGCAGATGCATGGAACGGCCTTCTGGAGGAGGTTGTGGAGTCAAAAACAGTGGCTGAATTCAAGCATGCATGGGACAGTCATAGGGCAGTTCTAGGGGTTGGGGTAGAAAGAAGTAGGCTGCTGGTTAACTAGGATCTGCAGCTTATCCATTAGGTAGGGAAACGGGCAGACTGGGTGGGCCAAGCAGTCCTTATCTGCCGTCAAATTCTATGTTTCTATGTATTTTCTATGATGCCCTCGTGGTAGCCTATAATACAGCTATCTCAGCGGCTCTGGATGTCATTGCTCCTGTCCGTGTTTGCCCTCTCTCCCTTTGCCCTCGGTCCCTTTGGTTTGATGGGACTTTAAGGGAGATGCGGCAACTAGGGTGAAGGATAGAGCATTGCTGGCATAGATCCTGTCTTGATGCTGACCACCTTAGATTGATGGAGCATTATCGGGCCTATCAATCTGCAATCACCCGTAAG
This sequence comes from Neoceratodus forsteri, assembly GCA_016271365.2. Taxonomy (NCBI): domain Eukaryota; kingdom Metazoa; phylum Chordata; order Ceratodontiformes; family Ceratodontidae; genus Neoceratodus; species Neoceratodus forsteri. The sequence continues at coordinate 805,354,311 of CM057451.1, read as the reverse complement.
AAGGCAGAGTTCCTGTCCAGGGAGATTGCGGCTGCTCAGAATCGACCAGCTCAGCTTTTTCATACTTGGGACAGGCTGTGCAACCCAGCCTGTCTGCAGGTTCGAAGGGCTTTTTCACAAAGGGAGTACGATGAACTTGCTCAATTCTTTGCTACTAATGTGCTTGACATTAGGAAGGCACTTCAACCGGCACACTCTAAGTGCATTGCTTTGGATCAGTGTGAGGCTGCTGTCCCTCGGTTTTCCTGGAGTTCCTTCGACCGACCGGAATTCATGGATATCATGTGGATTGTCTGGGATGCATGCCTTACATGCTGTAGTTTGGATCCAGGACCAACTTCCCTGATTTTGGGTTGTATTGACTCTATTGGTCCGGTCCTAGCACGAATAGTCTGGTGCTCCTTGGAAACAAGGGAGTTTCCCAGCTCCATGAAGGAGGCGGTGGTGACACCCCCCCGAAGAAGCTTCTTTGGACCCTGACGGCCATGCAAACTACAGACCAATCTCTAACCTTCCCTTTTTAGGAAAGGTGATTGAGAAAATAGTAGTTGTACTACTGGAGAACCATTTGACCATCCATGATATCTATGAACCCCTCCAGTCCGGTTTTTGAAAAAGGTATAGTACTGAGACAGTGCTGGTTCGGGTGCTCAGTGATCTCCTGATGCCAAGAGATCGGAGGAACCATTCAATTCTGGTTCTTCTAGATCTCTCATCAGCCTTTGACACTGTGGACCTTGAGGTTCTTCTTGAGCATCTGAGGTTTATCTGTGGACTATCGGATGAAGTCCTCAGATGATTTATATCTTACCTCACTGGAAAAATGCAGAGAGTGGTTTCTGGGGTTTATTCCTCAGATCCAGTCTCTCTGTCTTGTGGGGTCCCTCAGGGCTCGGTGTTGTCCCACATGTTGTTCACACTGTATATGCTACCCCTTGGAGACATTGTAAGAAGGTATGGGCTGAGGTTTCATTGCTATGCTGATAATACCCAGCTCTAGCTTTCTTTTATACCCGATCATGGATGGAGCTTTCTAGGTCTTTAATAACTGCCTCAGTGAAATCCAGGAGTGGATGGATTCGAGTTGGTTGAAGTTGAACTCAGAAAAGACAGAGGTATTGGTAGTGGATTCGGCTCACCGGATGGGGGGGGCTGGTGGCTGGTTCACCCTCTGGACTTTATCTCAGGGGTGTTTCACTCCTGACCTCTGAACGGGTGTGTAACCTGGGGGTAATTTTTGATGAGGGATTGACTCTGCATTCGCATGCATCTGCCATCGTTAAGTCCTCATTTTACCATCTGAGGAATATCTCCAGGATTAGGCACCTTGTTCCATCCAGCGATCTTCCTACACTGGTCCACGTCTTTGTGTCCTCGCATCTAGACTATTGCAATTCCCTTTATCTAGGGCTTTCTGGGGTTGAAATCCACTGCTTGCAGCTGGTTCAGAACGCAGTGGCCCAGCTTCTAACTGGTACCTCACGGTCCAGCCATATTTTGCCTGTGTTGCGTGGACTGCATTGGCTGCCAGTGCAGTGATGGATCACCTTTAAAGTCGGTCTTCTGACTTATGAAGCCCTACATGGACTTGGCCCTGACTATCTGAAAGAGCTCCTGGTCCCTTACTGCCCTGGCGATTGCTCCGTTCAGCTGGTGAGGGGTTGCTAGAGATCCCGAAGGTGTCTTCGAAATCTTCTGGGGCTCGTACATTTATGTATGCGGCCCCTACCCTCTGGAATTCTCTACCCCTCCAGTTACGGGAGTGTGCGACCGTGGAGTGATTCAAAAAAGGCCTAAAATCGTGTCTGTGGATGTATGTATTTGGAGTTTAATTATATTTATTGGGTTGTTGTAATATGTGAAATTTTAAATGTTTTTACTCTGTACGGCGCCTTGGTTTTTTAAAAGGCACCCTAAAAGAACATAACTACCAAAAGCTAGTTTGGATCTGGTGCTCATCTAGATAAGAAACTGACAGGTTTATGACCATACTCTTGGACTGAATGGTCAGACTAGACATTTAGTCTTCACTAGCAGGATAAGGCCAGCAGGAGGCCAGCTTAAGGTCATAAGCTATAAAAAACAAAACCAGGTTATGCAGAAACCAGATGTTACAGGGGTTAGACATGGAACCATAGTGATACCTACAGGAAATGGTAAACTGTTGCATTCCAATATCTGTATTAGCTTGAGAACATTGCCCCATCACAGAGGAGAGAGGAGGTGGGTGTGGCTTAAAAAATGACCATTCAAACTGTATTTATCAGACACCCACTTTGAACATCAGGGCACTTTTAGCTTGGAGTCCAAAGCCTAACACTTGGAGGATCTCAGAGCTGAGAGAAGCTGTTTTCTGTACTTGTGTTGAAGTATATGATAGGTCCTGGACTACCTTTTTGAACAAGACCTGTGTTTCATGGAAAAATGATTTTTCATGTGCTAAACGAAAATTCTGATTTTAAGTCAGAATTTGGGAACAAGGACTTCACTCTGAAAGATAAAAACCATGTGGTTTGAAAAATGACACTCAGAGACTGATTTTTAATTTCAACTAATCTTGTGTTTTCCAAAGAACTTTTCCTCACCTACACAGAAAGAAGGTTATTCTCAAAAAGGACACTTTTCTGGACTTTGAAACCTCAGAATAAGGTACAGTTCAGAACAGCAGCATGTAGTGTTTCCAGTGGGGACCACTAGATCCTTCGAGTGTATCATGAGAGCAGGTGTGGGTAGCAGGATTCTTCCCATCTACTGTCCACCCGGAGATGAGAAAGTTTTCCTGCAGGAAGTTGCAGACTTCATGGTCGACATGGTGTTGGAATTCTCCAGGTGGTTGGTCCTGGGGGATTTCAATGCCTGGGTCAACGATAAACTCTCACATTTTGGTCAAAACTTCCTCCAACTAATGATCTCATTGGGCTTCACATAGGTAGTTACAGCTACAACCCATATTCAGGGTCACTCCCTGGACCTGGTGTTCCTCCTGGGCATGGAGGCCTCTGACTTGGTCGTGGTACCAGTTGGATGGTCGGACCATCACTCTATAAGGTTCAGTCTCACGGCTCCCCCTGTGAGGCCTGCCCCTTTGGAGATGGTCCAGTACCACCCTGTGAGATGTGTAACCCCGGAGGGTCTGTTGGCAGTGCTGGACCTATCTAGTAGGCCATCAGAATGCTCGGATCTGGGAGACCTAGTAGTGCACTATAATAGTATGGTGCTGAGGGCCCTGGATTCCATAGCTCCTGAGTTCGTCCTCTCCCTCTCCACCCTCGGTCCCCGTGGTTTGATGAGACTTTGAGAGAGTTGAGGAGAGTGGCGTGAAGGTTGGAATGTTGTTGGTGAAAATCTGGCCTGGAGGAGGACAGACTTAGGTCGATCGCCCATTATTCGGACTATCAGAAATCTCCCATAAGAAGGCAGAGTTCCTGTCCAGGGAGATTGCTGCAGCAAGGAATCGACCGACTCAGCTCTTTCAGACTGTGGACAGGCTCTGCAATCCAGCCTGCCTTCGGGGCTGGAGAGCTTTTTCACAATTTAAGTGTGATGAGTTTGCTCAATTCTTTGCAGATAAGGTGTCCTCCATCAGGTCGGAGATCTGCTTGACCCGTTCAAATGAGTACGGTGGCGGTCGATGAGAGGGCACAAGTACACAGTCTGTCTGGACAGATTTCGACCAGCCAGAGATCATGGATATCTTGAAGATTGTTCAGGGCTTGCGACCAGCTTATTGTAGTTTGGATCCTGGTCCAACGTGTATCCTTGTGGGGTGTATGGATATCATTGGACCGATCCTTGCTGAGATAGTCTGGTGCTCGCTGGACCTGTGGGTGTTTCCAGACCCCTTGAAGGAGGCTGTGATGACACTCCTTTTAAAGAAACCTTCCTGTGACCCAGACTGTCTTGCGAACTACAGACCACCCCCCAGATTCCACCTGAGTAACCAGAGTGGTGGATCAAGGGGGAGCAGTTGATGTCACCTACCTTGACTTCAGCAAAGGTTTCGATACTGTTCCACATAGAAGATTGATTAATAAGCTGGGTAGGCTTGGGGTGGGTCAGAGGTTGATCAACTGGGTGACAAACTGGTTGACAGGCAGAAAACAGAGAGTGGTGGTAAATGGTATACAGTCAGAAGAGATGCAAGTCACAAGTGGGGTACCTCAGGGATCAGTTCTGGGGCCAGTCCTCTTCAATACCTTCATCAGTGACATTGCAGATGGACTGGAGGGTAAGGTTTGTCTGTTTGCAGATGACACCAAGATCTGCAACAGAGAAGATGATCCAGATGGGGTGAGCAGAATAAAAGATCTGGATAAACTAGCAAAATGGTCAGAAGAGTGGCAACTTGGGTTTAACACAAAGGAGTGCAAGATCATGCACATAGGGAAGAGAAACCCTGAAGCCACCTAATGGCTGGGAGGGGAGTTGCTGGCAGTCACAAGGGAAGAAAGATACTGGGCATCATCATCACTGATGACCTGAAATCATCCAAGCAGACCACTAAAGCAGTAGGTAAGGCTAGGGAGATGTTGGGGTGTATTAGTAGGGGTATCACAAGTCGTAAGAAGAAGGTAATAATCACTTTTTACAAGACACTGGTTAGGCCCCATCTGGAGCACTGTGTGCAGTACTGGAGGCCACACCTTCACAAAGACATTAACCAAATTGAGGCAGTCAGGAGAAGGGCAATCAAAGTGGTGCAGGGACTGCATCAGGAAACATGCGAGGACAGATTAACAGAGATTAGTATATATACCCTAGAGCAAAGGAGGAAGAGAGGTGATATGATCGAAACATTCAAACACCTTAAGGGCATTAACAAGGTGAAAGAGTCTAACATGTTTCAATATAAGAAAAATAGCAGGACAAGAGGACACATCATGAGATTAGAGAGAGGCCAATTAAGGGGTAATGTGAGGAAGTTCTTATTCACAGAATGGGTGGTGTATGAATGGAATTGCCTACATCAGGAAGTAGTGGATATGAATACAGTGCAGGGCTTCAAACAGGCATGGGATAGGCATAAGGAAACAATACAGATTAGTATGACTAGATAGGCCATTGACAGAGCAAAGGCCAATGGCACATTCATAAGGTAGAAAAAGAAATGAGCAGACTGGATGGGCCTTGTGGTCCTTATCTGCCATCAGCTTCTATGTTTCTATGTTTCTAGACTGTTCTCTAACCTGCCCTTTTTGGGCAAGGTTATTGAGAAGGCAGTCACGTTGCAGCTTGAGAACTTTCTTACACCCATGAAGTATATGATGCTCTCCAGTCTGGTTTCATGAGGAGGCACAGTACTGAGACGGCATTAGTTCGAGTACTTAATGATTTCCTAATAGCGAGGGATTGGAGGAGTCATTCGATCTTGGTCCTCCTTGCTCTCTCTGCAGCATTTGACAACGTGGATCACGAGGGGTTGCTGGAATGCCTGCGGCTACTCTGTGGACTGTTGGGGACAGTCCTCAGGTGGTTCCATTCTTTTCTCACAGGCAGGAGTCAGAGGGTGGTGTCGGGGATTTTTTTCTCAGCCCCCTTCTCCCTGCCTTGTGGGGTGCCGCAGGGTTCTGTGCTGTCCCCCATGTGGTTCACGGTGTACATGTTGCTGTTGGGAGACATTATAAGGTGGTATGGGCTGAGTTTTCACTGCTTTGCTGATGATACTCAGCTCTACATGTCCTTTGTACCCGAACAGAATAGTACGATCTCGGTCTTTAACAACTGCCTCGCTGAGATTCAGGACTGGATGAGTGCTAACTGGTTGAGACTGAATCCGGATAAGACTGAGGTGTTGGTGGTGGACCCAAGTCAGTGGGTAGAGAAGTTGACTTCTGGGCAACTGTCTGGCCTTGTGCTAGGGGGTAACCGGTTGAGACCTTCTGAACTGGTGCGGAATCTGGGCATTGTGCTTGATAATGAACTGACGCTAAAAGCACAGGTGTCAGCAGTTGTCAAGTCCTCATTTTATCATCTGAGGAACGTTGCCCTGATAATGCACCTTGTTCTGCCCAAGGACCTTCCTACATTGGTTCATGCCTTTGTGTCCTCTCGTCTTGATTATTTCAATGCTCTATACCTAAGGTTGCCGGGGGTGGATCTCCATCACTTGCAGCTGGTGCAAAACGCTGCGGCCAGGTTGTTGACAGGGTTGTCAAGAACTAGTCATGTCATGCCTGTGCTGCGCAAACTGCATTGGCAGCCAGTGCGATGGAGGATCACCTTCAAGGTTGCATTGCTGACCTCTAATACCCTACATGGACAGGGACCGGTTACTTGCAAGACCTCCTTCAGCCCTACAGCCCCCTCTGCCCACTCCGCTCCACCAACGAGTGATTGCTAGAGGTTCCCAGGGTCCTTCTTCAGACATCAGGTGCTAGGGCTTTTGCGGCCCCGGCTCTGTGGAACTCTTTACCTTGTCGGATTAGAGAGTGCCTGTCCACAAGACTTTTAAATCCTAACTAAAAACATATTTATTTGGTCTGACATTTGGGGATAACGTCTAGTTTTATTATTGCTGCCTTTTTATTTTTATATGTCTTACTTGATCAAATGTCTGTTTTTATATTATATAAGCGCTTTGGCTTTTGAAAAGTGCTTTAGAAATAAAATCTGATTGATTGATTGAAACCATCCAGTGTTATTTTTGCTATTGTCTGCAGGTCAAAGATCTTCCAAAATGTAGAATTTACTGTGTTGTTTTTATTTAAGTAAATGTTTATCATTTTCTTATCAACTCTGCCTGGGGTCTGATTGTGTGATCTTAAATTTTAAACAGAGGAGTTTTGAAAAGACTGTATGCCTTGTTAACAAAGACAGTGACTGCTTGGCTAGCCTACAAAAATACTTAGGCAAGAAAAATTTTAAGGTGAATTTTATTTTCTCCAACTCGTATTTCCAAGTTTGTTTTGTTAACTGAAGTAAACTTAATTTTGGTCTTGTTAATGTTCATATCCCTCCAGGTACTTCAAAATATTACATTACAAATATATGGGATAGTTTGGAAGACATAATTCACAAAAGTTGGTCAGTATCTAGGTGTGAGAACATATTGCTGTGTGAAGATTTTAATGCCAGGATTGGGCATTTTGATGCTCAAAACAGGACTTATGATAATGCTTATAAATATACCAGAATTTCTAAAGATGTGAAATCGAATAAAATGGGGTTGAAGTTAACAGAGATTTTACAAATATTTAACTTTGCCCAATTAAATGGCAGAATTTCTGGGAACAGGGATAATTTTACATTTTATAACTCTATTGGACCTTCAGCACCGGACTATATGTTTTGGAATGGAGACATGGAGACTTAGGGTGGGACAGGGGTGTCGGCAGGCATACGCACTGTACTCAGCTGAGTACAGTAAAAAAAAAATCAGACAGGGGCAACAAATCAGGTTGGGGCAACAAAAAGAAGAAAGCAAGGACATTGTGAGTCACATTGTGTCTGTGTCACACTGAGCCCTTTTGTCTTTGTTGTTCGCTATGGGGCACTGATGCCACCAGTCAAATACACAAACAAGAACAACTTACCAGGCAGGTAGAAAAACAAAGGAAGGAGGATTACAGGAAGAAACTGATTTCTTGAATTCAGACATGGCAAAGGCGGTGGGGACTATTGTTGGTGTGGCGTGGCAGCGCATATTTTGGTTTATGTTTACATAATGGTGGGGGGCAACAGTGCATCAGTTTTGAGTACAAATTTAAAATTCCTGGCTACATCCTTGGGGTGGGATATTCAGAAGGGTTGCGCATGGCGCAACACAGTTGCACCATGCGTAACCCACTGATGTGCCCTGGCGCGATATTCAAAAGGGGAAGTGCGTGTCACAAATCCCAATGTGCCCAGGGCACACCAGTAATGCATACAGAGCAAGTGAGGCGGTGCCATGCTTACCCCGCATCGATATTCAGCCCTGGATGTGCGGAGCCCATGCAGGAGCAACCCCTACATGCGACGCATACAGTTGTTCCAAAAAATAAAGGAGCAACAGCCGGCCACCCACAGGTGAGCTGCAGTATTGCAGGGTGCAACACGGCAGCTGCCACCTGTGGGTGGCCACCAGAACTCCAGCGGCACCCTCTATCAGGTAGCACCCCCCCATGCCCGATCGCGGGCAAAAGTTTAGAAATATGTAACTCCTATATCCCTGGTGGTCCAGTGGACCGCTCGCAGCCTGATTACAGGCATAAGTATAGATATATGTAACTCCTATATCCCTGGTGGTCCAGTGGACCGCTCGCAGCCCGATTGCGGGCAGATGTCTAAAACAAGGTTAGATCTCATCCCTGGTGGTCCAGCAGTACCCCCTTCCCCACTCTCCCACTGAGCCCCGCCACCCTGCTTCCTCCTGGTCAGAGGCGGGCGGCAGCTCCCAACCCGCAAGCTGCCTGGCCGCCCGCCGACTGACTGCGTACTGTACAGTTGTACGCCCACTAGTCCACAGCGTGGGCCAATGGGTGTGCAGACTGTACTGTACTACCAGTCAGATATGTGAATGGATTCATTCACATATCTGGACTAGTCTGATCTGATCTGCAGCCCATTGGCCACACTGTGGACCAGTGGGCGTGCAGCTAACTGTATGCAATCAGCTGGTGGGTGGCCAGGCAGCTTATGGGTGAGGAGCTGCCGCCTATAGCTCACCGAGGGAGCAGGGTGGCGGGGTTCAGTGGGAGGTGGGGAGAGGTACCACTGAACCACCAGGGATGAGATTAATCTTGTTTGAACATCTGCCCACGATCGCTGTGAGCAGTCCACTGGACCACCAGAAGATATGAGGTTCACAGCTCTATACTTATGCCTGCGATTGAGCGAACAACTAGTCTCAGGATAGATTACATATTTCCTATCTTATAGAGATAGGGCTCAAAGGCTGCTTGCCCGCTTGTGCGGGGCGTCGGTCCCCAATGGCTGCCCACCTGGCAGGGCACCAGGCGCAAGTCGCCGGGGATGCGTGCACCTGCATGCAAATGGGGCCATAATGACATGCAAATGGCCCCATTTGCATGTGCACCTTTGAATATCATGGTTGATGCGCTTAGCGCAACGGCACTTGCATTAGCGCATCCCCCTGCACCTCTCTGGCCACTTGCATTGGTGCAGTGCCACTGCGCCATGAGCAATATGGGTGGCCACAGAGCAATATTCAACAGTGCTGAGCCATGGCGCATCAAAATTGAATATCACCGTCAGCACCCTGGTACATTCCAGTTACGCCACGCCCAGGCTTGCGCCACAGCCTGGCGCAGTGTGAATAGCCCACCCTTGGAATTCATTTCGGGTATGTGCAAGATCTGACAGTGATCATTTCCCTTTGGTACTTAATTATAGATCTGAAGGGAATATTGAACAGGAGGCCCTTCCTCCAATGTCTGATGTAATTAGAATCAATGCTAGAATTATTTGGGAACAATCTAAAAGTAATGAGATAACTTTTTTTATTCAACAAGCTTTTACACCTAGACTTTGTAATATTCTTAATGGTGCTCTGCGAATGCAGGAGTTGGAGCTATGCTTTCAAAATATTAGAGCTGCTTTAACGAAATCTTTAAAATGTTTTTGTAAAAATCATACAAAAACAGATACTTGGTTTGTCAGAGAATGCTGCCAGGCTATGGCGGTATTAAACCATATGATCAAAGCTGCTAAAAATAGCAATAATAGAGCTCAATATAAAGCAACAAATAGTGCTAGAGACAGCTATAAACAATTACTAAAAAATAAACAAACACTTTATAATCTATTGCAGTGAGAAAAGTGTTACCTGTGATATCCAAAAATGGTACTAAATCTTACCGGCAACTACTGGCCAAAGGCACTAACAATTATAGACAGGGTAGTGGCTCATATTTCAGTGGATGTTTGGGTTGAACATTATTTAAAATTTTTCTTTGATCCAGATCAAACTACCAATACAGATTTTTTGGCGAATGATATGACTCAATATAAATTATTTTAAGCACTCAGAAGTTTATCTTGCTATTGCCTCCATGAAAATAAATAAGGTCCTAGGTCCTGACCTAATTCCAGCTGAGGTTACATAGAAACATAGAATTTGACGGCAGATAAGGACCGCTTGGCCCACCCAATCTGCCCAATTCCCTACCTAATGGATAAGCTGCAGATCCTAGTTAACCAGCAGCCTACTTCTTTCTATCCCAACCCCCTAGAATTGCCTTATGACTGTCCCATGCATGCTCAAATTCAACCACTGTTTTTGACTCTACAACCTCTTCTGGAAGGCCATTCCATGCATCCACAACCCCCTCTGTGAAAAAATACTTCCTTACATTACCTCTGAGCCGCCCCCCACTATCTTCACATTGTGCCCCCTTGTTCTTTCACACCTCTTTTTTTGAAAGATGCTACCCTCTTGGACTTTGTTGATTCCCTTGAGGTACTTGAAAGTTTCTATCATGTCCCCCATCTCCCTCCTTTCCTCGAGGCTATACATATTAAGCTCCTTTAGTCTCTCTTCATATGTCTTCCGGTGCAGACCCTGCACCATTTTAGTTGCCCTCCTCTGGACAGCTTCCATCTTGTCTATGTCCTTGCGGAGATTGGGTCTCCAGAAATGCACACAGTACTCCAGATGGGGTCTCACCAGCTGTCTGTACAGAGGGATAACAACTTCCTATTTTCTACTGGTGATGCCTCTCCCTATGCATCCCAGTATCTCCCCAGCCCTCCTTACTGCCCTCTCACACTGCTTGCCCACCTTTAAATCATCTGATATGACTACCCCAGGTCCCTTTCCATTTTTGTTGTTGTTAGTATTTCACCCCCCATTGTGTATTCTTCCCCTGGGTTTTTGTTTCCCAGGTGCATTACCTTGCACTTCTTAGCATTGAGTCTAAGCTGCCATACATTTGACCATTCCTCTAACCTTGCCAAGTCCCTTCTCATCCTTTCCACCCCACCTTGTGCATCAACTCTGTTGCAGATCTTTGTGTCATCTGCAAAGAGACATACACAGTAGCACTTCTCCAAGCATAAGGAACTGTGAGATTAACAATACAGAAGTTAAACAAAGGAGTCTTAAGAAAGCAAAAGACTGTTGTTGCATTTATGAATTTTAGTTCAGCCTTTGACACTATTTCGCGTAATCTTCTTTGGACATTAATGGTGGATTGGGGTATAAATCCAGAATTAACAAATATAATCAGAAATCTGTATACTGGAACTTGGGCTCAAGTTAGATATGGGAAGGAAGGGCAACTATCAACAAAATTTCTTACTAACAGAGGGGTAAGACATGGGTGTGTTCTTACACTCCTTTTTTGTGTCTATATAAATAAGTTACTTATATAATTGGACACCTCAGTATCTGATTCACCTAAGATACAACAGGTAATAAAATGTGTGCAACTTTAGCTTGTGCTGAATGTATTCTCTTGTCATTATCACAAAGTGGCTTACAGCATAAACTTAATATATTAAATGACTATGCGTCCACTTATAAATTATCCATTAATGAGAGTAAAAGTCAAGTTTTAGTTTTTGGTTCCAACAAACAAAATTTTACTTGGAAGGTTGGTAACAAAAATGTATTCTCTGCAAAATCATATATTTACTTAGGTTTGCACTTCTCACATGATGGAAACTGGAAAAAACATATTAAAGGCTTAAAATTAAAATTAAAACAAACTGCAAACTCCCTTTAAATCCTTCAATAATAAGTATGGCGGGAACACCATCAGACTGCTAGTGGTAGCAATTAAATTGAAATATTATGCTCAAGCTTTAACACATGCAGAAATATGGGATTCTTACAATATAGAAGTCTTAGATGCTCCATTAAATAATCTTCTAAAGCACAGTTTGGGTTTAAACAAATAAATTCCTGCATCCTTAATTAGAGCTGAACTCGGTATGGACTGTCTAAAAGCATTTTTTGCTGCTAGGAAGATAAATTACTGGATTAAGATCCTCTCTTTTGATTCATATAGATTGCCATTACTCTGTTTAAAAGAAATATTTTGTTGGACAGACTTAGCCTATACAAAGTCTAAATGGCTAAACAAGGTATGTACCATCTTAAAGGACACTGGACTGGATTATCTGAGGTATTATTATTCTAAAAAAAGCTTCAATTAGTTTGAATTATAAAACATATGTTACTCAAAAGATAGCTGATCATTATAAAAATATAGACCTAAAACCAATAACAACTTTAAAAATATCACCAAGGCTAGTACATAATGATGCTATCTTTCAATACTGTAATTATTTAGATGTTCCAATGTATCCTACTCAAAGAAAACTGTACACAAGTTATAGATTCGAACTGTTCCCTAGTAATATTCTTATAGCCAGATATAACACATTTAAGAAACCTCTGTTACGTTACTGCTCTTGTACTAATTCTGACGCTGAAGATTTAGGACATGTAATATTAATCTGACACTGGTATAAAAAAAACAATGAAGTACTGGCTGGCTCCTATTTTTGAAAGCATATCTACAACCAATGAATTAAGTTTATTAAGTATCTTATTCACTACAAATGATGAGTTAATAATTAATAGAACAGCTAACTTGCTTGCTGCTGTTTCTTTAATTAAAAAGAAAGTACTCACCTTGACAGAACTGCTGGCAAGACTCATTAGTTAGGTCTGTCACATGCACTGAGTGGGCCCATTTGTGTGTTGTAAGCTAACAAAATCATTGCTATTTTTATATTAAACATTTTTTGAACTATGCTCTTATGCACTATTTGAATTGTATTTATACTCTTTATGTGTATTGTTAATTTATGTATATTTTTCATGAAACATTTCTAATGTGTGTAATATTGTAAAGGTCAATGACCAAACAATAAACTTTAATTACTACGTAGGCAAGAGGCTGCCAGTGGCAGTGCTAGGTTTCAAACCCGAATGTAGTACAGAGTCAAGGGGACTCAAAACTACAGTTCCACCCTCCTTCTGGGAAAAAGGAAGGTTGGTAATGCTTCCTGAACCCTACAACTGCTCATGAGTTCTGTAAAAAGGGGGATCATCCCTGCAAATGGAGGTCCTACTGTGCCCCTGAGTTTGGACTTGTGACAGTACTATCCAAGACAAAGGCTTTATGATCGTAGTCATTTTTGGTCTTATGATACTAAAGAGAAAAATATAGTTTCCTGTGGTGATTATCCATAGTATAAAGGCTATGATACCGTGGACCTCGAACAACAACCAATCAGATCAACAGGCTGGCACCTTACCTCTGTTGTAAACCCTCTGATAATCACCGCAAAAGGAGCCAGCCTGCTACACTCATGTGCCACCCTAGCACTAAATCATTTCTGACACCCGAACTGAGCACTCACAGTTGCCATCTTACCTCCCACTAGCTCTGGTACAGTTAAAAAAAAACAATGCATACCTCCTTACACCTTATCGACCACAGGAAACTACATGAAATGTTCCAGAATTGTAAAAATTCAACAATTAAAAACAAAATGACTCCACAGAACAACACCTATAGTGACTCCAAGTTCCCCGTCTAGCCCTCTGGCCACAGTCGCACTCCTCCAGTCATTCCACCACCCAGCCCTATCAGCAGTGCTACCCACAGTGCTCCATTCAGCTTTCCCCTTAGTCCATTTCCACTGGTGACAGTAACCTGGAAGCTGTATCACGGCAAGAGAACTATTTTTTTATACCATAGTAAGAAATACAGTAAAACTAAATAAAAAAAAAACAAAGCTGCCTCTTTAATTCAATTTTATTATATTAAAAAAAAACCTTGGTATAATCACAATAACCCACTTGAGGATGTGGGTTATGGGGGGATTTACCATAGCTGGTGAGGATTTACGCACTTGGCTGTGCCTCATGGGCATTTCAAGGAGAGGAGAAAAGAATGAAGACTGCATGATCACCCACCACATCTAGATTAGCTAAGGAGTCTAATATGGACAGAGTACATAGGAATCTCCTGGTACTGGAATAAAGCCTGAAGAACACAAATACATGGACGGGAGTAGTAGCAATACTAAAGTCCAGATCTTAATTCCTATCATAAAAGGAAGAAAAATGGAAAGTCCTTCCTGGGGGGTAGTTTTAGGGGTGCTAAGCTGTTGTATGAAGGTGCATCTATTTGTATTAACCCAGATCACTCTACTATGGGAGTCCAGCCAATCCCTGCATGTGGATAGAGATAAGCTAAATAAGGGGCCCAGGTAAGATAGTATTGTGAAAGAGTGTTGGTAGCTAGGTGGGACTGGTGATCAAGCACAGCTACCCTAGAGAAGGCATTATATAATTTAGAGATAGTGGGTACCTCTGTGGTTCTCCACCTGCAAAGAATAAGCCTCTTAGCTTGGAGACTGAGTAATGTCAGCCATCTATGCTGTTGGTGAGTCAATGTCCTCAGCACAGGAGGGAGGCCCAGTAGCCAGACTAGAGGATCCAGAGTCAAAGCGGAGCCTGAAGCCTGTTGAGCCAGACCTCAGACAGCCATCCAAAATGGAGTGAGAAGTGGGCAGAGCCAGAGTATGTGCATGAGGTCTCCCACTCCAGAAAAGCATTGCCAACATTGACTGTTGTCCATTAGGTGCATTCTGTGAAGGACCACAGGAGTACAATACCAATGTGACAGAATCTTGTTTTACATAAGAATGCTTCTCGCATCTGGGTACATAAAATGAGCATATTTCCAGCACAGCTTCCATTGAGCCTCCGAGATAGGTTGTTGGAGGGCTTGTTCCCACTTACTTTTAGCCTGAGATGAGTGTGTGGGGAGATGGTTCCTAAGATCAGCATAAATAAGACTGGCTTTACCACCCTTATGGGTCAGCCATTTAGTCAGTAGAAGGAACTCTGCCATATCCATCTTGTAGTTGTATTTAATGTAAGCTAAGACCAAGCTTCTGAGCTGCAAATATTGCCAAAAAAACTGCTTACCTAAGTGAAAATCCTGATCTAGTGTTTGAAATGGTTTGATAGTAAGACTGTCATCAACCATCAAGTCCTTTAGTGTAAGAATTCCTTTATTCTGCCATAAAGGCCAATGTAGGGGTTTGCCATCCACTTTTAAAAGTATGTTCCCCCAAATAGGGGTAGCCACGAGGGGGAAAAGATCTGCCTTCAGTTTCTTTTTCACCAAGTGCCATATCTGTACGGAGCTTGCTATCGTCGGGCAGGAGCACAGATGTTTGGGAAAAGGGTTATCAAGTAAAACTGCCAGTGATTGTGTCTGGGCCATGGATGCCTCCATGTGTATCCATTGTGGTCTCTCAGGGGTCTGTGGGAGAAACCAATTTAAGGTCTGGGCAGCGGCAAAGGCCCATTTGTATCCCTCTAGCCAAGGAAGACCCCAGCCTCCCTGTGACCAGTGGGATCTGAGTTTATTTCTGCTATAACGAGGTTTAGCACCTTCCCAAATAAAGCTGGAAAAGGCCTGGTCTATGGTTTTAACCCATACTGCCGGCAGTGTGAGAGGTAAATGCGAAAGGACATATAGAAGTTTGGGGGCTACTACCAGTTTAATCGCAGATATTTTGCCTGCTAGTGTGAGTTGGAGGCCACGCCAGCATGCAAACTCAGTCTTGATATCTTCAAGGAGGGGTTTAAGGTTCAGATCCCAGAGTTTGGGAAAGGTCTACTGTAAGCCGGATCCCTAGATACACAAGACGGTGTGGATCCCAGTGAAGGCCAAGATGGGATATCTGATCAGAGGTGCACAGACTGTTAAGGGCAAGTACTTCCGTTTTACACCTGTTGATTTTTTAGACCGGAATATCTCATAAAGTCTGCAAGGAGGGATAGCAGGGCAGGGAGAGAGGTGGGGACGTCCACTAATGGAACTAGCAGATCATCTGCCTACATAAATGTGGAAAAGGTGGTGCCACCAAAAGGGAATCCTGCTATTTCTGGGGAGTGGCGTATGGCAGTTGCAGTGGTTCAACTGCTAGTATGAAGAGTAGGGGAGAAAAGGGACAGCCCTGCCTCATGCCCCTCCCCAGAGGGAAGGATGCGGACAGGGTAGAACTGGTAAGGACCCGGGCCATGGGGCTGAAGTATAAAGCTGCTGCCCAGCGTCTAAAATTCTGACCAAAACCCATGGCCTCTAGCACCTGTTGAAGGTACTGCCGTTTGAGAGAATCGAAAACCTTCTCAAAATCTATGGCTACCACAGCAGCAGGTGCAGGATAGTTGCCAGCCCAGGAGATGATATTTATCAGTGAACGGATATGATCTCTGTTGAACTGACCAAGGACAAATCCAACTTGTGATGAATGAATGAGAGAGGGGAGCAAGGGGTTTAACCTGGAAGCCAGAATTTTTGCAAAAATCTTACTATCAGAGTTGAAAAGTGAGATAGGGTGATAGTTGGATGGTAATGTGGTATCCTTCCTTTTTTTTGGAAATACAGTAATGATCGCTTCCCTAAGGGATGGGGGGAGGGATCCAGAAGTAAGAGCCAAGCTAAAAACGTCACTAAGCAGGAGAGTTATCAATGGTGCAACTAGGCTCCACATTTCAGGGGGAAATCCATCCCCACCAGGGGCCTTTCCTTGATTTTAATTGTGGAGTGCTTCTGTGACCTCTTGAGGGGTAATGGGACACTACAAGGTGGCAGCTTGCAGAGGGGTTAAGTGACGGAGGGGGAGAGATGTCAAAAAGGTGCGTACATGTGCGCCATCAAAAGTACTGGATGAGGTATATTGCTGTTTGTAAAAGTCCATCATAATTTCATTTATGCACTCTAGTTGTACTTGCACTGGACCGCCTTGTGCCTTAAGTCCGGGAATATGACTCTCGGCCCTCTGTTTCCGGAGTCAGTAGGCTAGTACTTTCCTGGCCCTCTCTCCCCCCCTACCAGTACTTATGCCTTAATCTAAGGAAGGCCAGTTCAGCTCTCCTGGCAAGTAGGTCCTGTATTTGATGCCGAGTTTGAGTTATCTCCCTGCCTATCGGGGAGTGAAGAGTAATACGAGACATACTTTTAAATTTAGCCTCAAATTTAATTAGACGGGATTCCAGTAATGTAAACTGATGTTCTCTCTACCACCTGTGATGAGCAGAGTACCCCATAATAGCTCCTCATATGGTGACTTTCAGAGCCTCCCAAACCATCGTCAGGGACACCTCTGTAGTGGCTTGGTCTTGTAGAAAATTAGTAACCTGTATCTGAAACAACTGAGGAAAATCACGGTCCCTCAAGAGTAGTGGGTCCAAATGCCAACTTGGGGATTGAGGGGCTTGGGAGCTATGTAACATGTGGAGTTGAACTGGGGCATGATCCGATATGATAACTGGATGGATCACGGCATCATTGGTACTATTCATAATAGAAGGGGATATAAGCCAGTAGTCCAGCCGAGTATATGAATTATGCACCAGGGAAAAGAAAGTATAGTCTTTATCCCATGGATGGAGGATACGCCAGGGATCCTGTAACCCCATATCTGTGATCAGCTGTCGAAGAGAGAGGCGAGATTTCTGATGGTGGTCTGGGCAAGTGGAGGTGTGGTCTAAGAAGGGATCCAAGGGGAGATTAAAGTCTTCCCCCAAAATTATACGGACCTGTGGGGAGGCTAAGCAGCTTAAAGCTTGGGCCAAGGAATGGAATACTTCAGGCCGATTGTCATTGGGGCCGTACACATTGGCTATCACTAGGGTACCTGTCAGGGTATCCAGGAGGGCTGCCACCCACCTGCCATCTCTATCTCATTGCACTTTTAATTGTGTCCACTGAAGGGATTTGTGAAGTAAGATGACAACCCCCTGTTTATGGGCGGGAGCCGAGGAGATGACCTGTCCCACCCAAGTACCTTTCAACCTATCGTGGTCCAATTTTTTCAATTTAGTCTCTTGAAGTAGGGTTACCTGCATACCCAGTCTCTTGAAATGGTTCAGCACCTGGGAATGTTTCATAGGGGTATTAAGACCTCACACGTTCCAGGTGATATAGCGAGTGTCAGTCATAATCTAAGAATGGGGATTTTAATCTGAAAGGGAGCGACTATAAAAAATAGCAGAGACTGAGAGTGAAGGTCTGCCCCATATCTCCTTAAACATAAGATCTGTAATTATTGGTTTAAGCACAGCCAGCAAGGCACCCCAAGTACACATGCAACCCCCCATAAGCACTTATTAATCAAGATCTGGAAAAACCTATAAACAGTTTAAACTTGTTCAAAACAATATTGACTTATAATAACATTTGGGATTGGTGCAAGGCAGAGGGGTATGGGCTGGTGGGAGATTGAGGAGATACGTGGGAGGATAAGGGGCTATATGCCAGGGATAGATTACATCTCAATCTGGAGGGGAGGGATATCTTGAAACTAAAACTTGCTGGTTTTATAGGAGAGAGGTGGGGTTTAAACTTGTAACGGGGGAGGACAAATAAAAGATTGGCCCCAGGGAAGCTGTTTGTGGGTCCAGGTCTAAGGCAATTGAAGAGTGAGGGGGAATGCAATGCAAATCTAAGGAAAATTGGGCAGAATAAGGACTGTGCAGGGCTGGGGAGACTGGGTAGGGAGGAGAGGTTGGGGTGGAGGGCAGTACTGATTAATGCCAGGAGCATGAGCAATACAATGCCTGAGTTACAGGCTATGCTGGCTGAAGGATCAGAGGACGTGGCGGCAATTACAGAGACATGGGCCACCCAGAGAAATGATTGAGACCTAAATTTGGAGGGCTATAAGATATTCAGGAAAGATAGGGGCATGGGAAGAGGGGGAGGGGTTGCGTTGATAGTAAGAAATGACGTTGTGGTGAGTGGAGTAGAGGAAGCTGAAGGAGGAGTGGAGGCGATTTGGATAGCCTTGCAAATGAGGGGAGGAAAAAATTGAAAATAGGGGTGGTATACAGGCCCCCCACAATTGAGGAGGCCCTGGAGGAAAAGCTGGTTGAGAACATCAAGGATCATTTTGACCTTGGTAAGGGTAGGGTGGTGGTCATGGGTGACCTTAATATGCCGGGGGTGGACTGGGACACCATGACATCCTCTGTAGCCAGGGAACAGCGACTGATGGATGTTTTTCAGGATGCTTTCCTGGTCCAACAGGTGGGGGAACCTACTAGAGAGGGGCGGATATTGGATGTTGTCCTAGTGGACAGTGATCAGATAAGAGGCCTGGAGGTGTGTAGTCCACTGGTGGGTGGAGACCATGCCACTGTTTGGTTTCTGCAGTATATAGGGGTGAGGAAAACCACACTAACACAGTAGTGGTAGACTTCAGGGGAGCGGATTTCGTGGGCATGGGTAGGATTCTAAGAGAGAGGTTGGACAAGATTAGGCCAGACATGGATGCTGGAAGATTGTGGGAGACCATTAAAAAAGGGGTACAGGAGGCTTTTAAGTACTGTACAAAATTAAGGTGAAAGCATGGTAGAACCAGTAAGCCATGTTGGTAGACTAGGGAGGTGCAGGAGGCAGTGAGGGATAAAAAGGCAGCCTATGTATGTTTCAAACGCTCAAGGGGGGACAAGGAGCGAGGAGAATATGAATTATCATCCAGAAGGGTCACCAGAGTGGTGAGGGGAGCCAAGGCAGGGATGGAGCAAAACATGGCTAGAGACAGCCGGGAGGATTCTATAGGTATATAAGAGAAAGCGAAAGGGAGGACTAGATCAATAGGATTAAAATTATGGGGGGATGGGCTCAGGAAGCAGGGGAACAGGCAGAGGTGCTAAATGAGTACTTTGCCTCAGTCTTTGCAGATGAGGACTGGGGATCACTACAGGCTGATGGGAGGGAAGAGCATTCAGCTAAGGTGAGAAGTAGGTCTGTGACCAGAGGACAGAATGAGGCTAGGGTACAGACAGGACCAGACCCAGAAGGGGTGGGGAAGTTGAGTGAGGGGGAGGAATGGGGGGAAGAAATGACAGTGGATAGGGTGAGGGAGGCCCTTCGGAAGCTAAAGACTGATAAGGCGCCGGGGCCAGATGGGCTACACCCGAGTGTTGTGAAGGAATTGGCAGAGGAGCTGGCAGCTCCACTGGCTGCACTCTTTAATTCCTCTTTGCAGACAGGATGGGTGTCCCAAGACCGGAGGGTGGCTTATGTAGTGCCTATTCATAAAGGGGGGTCTAGAGAAGAGATGGGGAATTACAGGCCTGTCAGCCTAACATCTGTGGTGGGTAAAGTAATGGAAGGCTTTATAAAGGAGAGGATTGGGAGGCAGCTGGAATCGTTAGGGCACCAGAATGATAAACAGCATGGATTCATTCCGGGGAGATCGTGTCAGTCCAACCTCGTAGAGTTTTATGACTGGGTGATGGAGGCTTTGGACAGACATAGGCTGGTGGACGTCCTATACCTAGATTTCAGCAAGGCGTTTGATTCAGTACCACATTATGGGCTGATAAAAAAGCTGAGGGAGATGGGTGTGGGAGGACAGGAGCTCAACTGGGTTGAAAATTGGCTCACAGAGTGTTTACAGAGGGTAATGGTGGTTGGGATACTCTTCTCTCCCAGGAAGGTAATCAGTGGGGTCCCTCAGGGTTTGGTATTGGGACTACTCTTGTTCAACGCCTATGTCTTGGATGTAGGGAGGGGGTTATGAATAGGTTGAGTCTCTTTGCGGATGATTCAAAACTGGGAGCAATGGTGGCTTGTGAAGAAGTGAGGGAGGTGGTCCAGGGGGATATGGATACCCTGGAGGGGTGGTCAAGGAGGTGGGGACTGAAATTTAATGCTGGGAAATATAAAGTATTACATTTGGGGATAAAAAACCTGGGCCATGAATACACCTGGGGGGGGTCACACTGCAAGTCACACTGGGAGAAAGGGATTTAGAGGTGGTGATAGACGTAAAAATGAATAACTCTGAAAATTGTAGAAGAACTGCAGCCAAAGCAAACAGGATACTGGGCTGCACAGCCAGGGGAATTACATCCAGAAGGAGGGAGGTGATCCTCTCTCTGTATAATGCCTTGATCAGGCCACAGCTTGAGTACTGTGTACAGTTCTGCAGACCTCATCTGAAGAAGGACATAGCGCTGCTGGAGAGGGTCCAGTGAAGAGCAACCAGGATGATTCAGGGCATGGAGGGGAAGCCTTATGAGGAGAGACTAGAAGAGCTTGGGCTTTACTCACTGGAGGGGAGGAGGGACAGGGGAGATATGATAGAGGTTTTCAAGTATGTAAAAGGAATAGCCAGGAGTGGAATCAAGGAGCTTTTTAGGCTAAAGAAGGGGGAAAAACCAGGGGCCATGAGTGGATGCTGGAGGGGGAAAACTACAGGGGGGAGCGTATGAGGCCTTTTTTTCACTGAGAGGGTGGTGGAGCTGTGGAATGCACTTCCTGGGAGGCTGGTGAAGGAGGGCACAGTGGAGGGATTCAAGAGGGGGTGGGACAGGTACAAAGGGAAACTGAAACTAAAGAAGATCCTCTTGGGGGCCGGGGGGGGGGTGGTAAGGCGAGCAACCACTAGGTTGCTGACTTTCGAGCAGACAAGACAGACCATTTGGTCTATTCTGCTGGCTTTTTAGTATGTTAGTATATACATATACCAGCCAGTCCACAGCCATTGGGAGTCCCAAAGGTATTACATCACCGACCGAGGTTGCAAGACATCCTCTGGTATCCGTGGGGGTTGGCCTGGGATCAGAGCAGTAGGAGATACCTTCCAGAAAATCTTGTCCATACTAACAGGGAGCAGGCATAAAATTAAAACTAGCCCCCCCTCCAAGGACCGTACTATAGGATCCCCCCTGGGACCATGGGCCCCTGAACATAGGTAGTGAGATGTCTCCTGAGGTATGCCATTCATGGAATACTCCACTATACCTAGCCAGTAGGCGAGGGACAAAGAGAACTAAGCTTAATACCCTCAGCTATAAAATTCCCAAGGCAGGCTAGGGGAAGGGTTGTTGACTCGGAAAGGGAGAAACCAAGCATAAAAGAAAACCCCACCATCCTCCCCCTTCCCGTGTTTCAGCCTGGACAGCCCAAATGGAACTAGTACCATACAGCTAGAAAACATCATCAGTCTGAGGGTTCTGATCCGGGCCTAGAAAGACTTATTATAGTGTCAACAGTTTCATCTTGTGAGTTCACAGCAGGAGGGCCAGTCACAGAACCTGGACTAGCAGCAACTATGTTGGCCCAGGATTTACTTCGAGCCATGGACAGCACAAGCCTTAAGGGTGTCATCCCTGGCGGGTCCGTCTCTACCCCCTCTGAGATCTCTTGTGAAGTAGATGAGTCCTGCAAGTCCGACTGCAGAATGGCATATGTGTTAGGTGTAAAGAAGGTCTGCAGATCCACGGAGTCTTGCTGTTCCAAGAGCTGATCTGATTGTTCTGCCGCCTGTGGGCTCGAGGAGCCAGCTCTGTCAGTAGGATGTTGTCGGTGGGTATGGCGGTGGGAGGGTTGCCGTTTCCTTGACCTCAGGCGTAACGATGCATTGAAGGTCCACACACCAGGCTCTATTATGACTTGCTTGGGAGCCGATGAGGTATCTGCTAGTGTTGGAGGAGGACAGTGATGTGACTGCTCACCCTGGATATTAGGGCCCAGACATTCCACAGGGTGTCTAGCCTGTAGAAAGTCTATCAAGCTCTCCGGGGTCTCGAACAAGAGGGGAAACCCATTGTACATGACCCGCATGGTCGCTAGATACCGCAGTGAGTAACAGTAATTTAGCTTTTGTAGCAGTCTCCAAGCCTGGGTATATTCCTTACAGCGCTCAGAGAGTTCTCTAGAATAGTCCTGGTAGATTTGGAAATGATGCCCTTGCCAAATAATTTTCCCCGCAGTTCTAGCAGCCACCACAATAAAGTCTTTCTGTCTGAAGTCCATGAATCGGGCAATAAGTGGTCTAGGCCGCTCTCCAGGCCTTGGTATCAGGGCAAGCGAGCGGTGGGCCCATTCTATCTGAGGGTAAAAATCCATTGGTAAATTGAGCAGCTTCAGGATGGTTCTCTGTAAAAAGACGATGGCCGATTTCTGTTTTACACTTTCCGGAATGCTGATAAGCCATAGATTGTTGTGGCAACTATGATTTTCGAGGTCGTCTTCTTTGTTTTGTTGTGTGTGGATGAGTCTAGCCTGTTCCTTCAGGGATGCTGTCATTTCTTGAAGGGCCACATCATGAGAGGAGATTTGTCGCTCATTGTGAAAAATCCTGACCTCAATCCCCTTGCAAGGTCTGTGTCGTGGCATTGACTGCAGTTGTGAGTTGTGCCATTTGGGCAATGAGCTGGTCGAACATCGCTTCAGTTCTCGATGTGTCTTCAGGAGGCTGCATGATGTAGGCTGCACTGTAAATCCACCTTCCAAGAGAAGAGAAAGCGGGTGGTCTCTGGAGAAAGCACTTGTGATAAATGTCACAAAATTGTGCCCAGGGGATTTCTCTCTGCTATGAAGTGAAATTCAAGCAGAAATAGAGAGTCTTAATGACAGAAAATGTCGGCTTTATCCCCGTGTTCCAGGACTAGCTAGCACTCTAGACATCCATACTGATTCAGGGCTCGGTGCCCAGATTTTTTGACAAAAAAGTGTCCTTATTTAAATATCTATATGACGCCTTTTCCAAATTATAGATAAAATGTACAATCTCGTACCAGCTATGCAAATCCGGGATTTTGAGTTTATGCCAAAATCTAGTTATGGCTTTCTTCACACACAGGATCAGAATCAAGAACAACTTTACTTAGCGAGTGGAGAGTTGTGGAGTATTCAGAGGTATATGAAGCATGATTATTTAAAAATGAAGACAAAAGGGGCCCGATTCTCAACAGGGGATATGTCCAGCATAAGCTGCAGCAAACAGTAGCTTGAGCTGATGCCCCCTGCGCCAGGGACCCTGCACCAGATTCTGGTTCAGGATGGGTCCCGGCACCTAAGTGCCCACACTTGCAACAACCTCACCCCAGCAACAAATGCCCGGTGCATGGGAGTGGTTCAGCCAAAGCCCAGTGCACACAGGTCAGTCGGCGCTGACTGCAGTGGCAAGAGTGGGTGTGCGGTGCCGCTCGGGTACGGTGTGGGTGTTGGATACTACCTGCTAGGGTGGGTGGGGTGGGGGTCACTAGACCAGCAGGTTGGGGACAATAGTGTACAATACCATGTGACATCAGGGCTTGGGGAAGGGGGACCACTAGACCACCAGTAATGGGCAATATGGGGGGGCAGGGGGCACTCGGGCACAGCAGGGGGTACAGGGGCAGGGGGTCATCTGCTGCATATGTACACATTGCTCAGCACACCCAGAGAGCGATTGTCAAAGTACCCTTACACCAGCCATGGCTAGTCTAAGGGTACTTAGTAATCTGCCCTCTGGGCATGCTTTGTGAATCCCACTTGTGGTGCAGTGGCAGCCTGCTTCTGACACAAGCCACAAGCACCAAGATGCGGCCCATGTCTGGGTGCAGGGGTGATGCAAGCCCCATTTGGGGCAGGCAGCCTGTGGTTGACACAGGCTGCCTTTTGAGAATCACTTCTGGCATTATCTGTCAGTGCAAGGTGCACTTTGCACCATTCTTTGTGGTGCAAACACCTTGCGCCAGGATGGAGGCTTTGTAAATTGGGCCCAAGGAGTCATTAAAAATCTGAATAAAATCTAAGGAGACAGCTTGCCAAAATTGTGCCGGTCAGGCACAGGACCAAAAGACATGTTACTGGTTGGTCGAGGCCTCTCCACACAATCTCCAACACCTAGCAGCCTGAGAACCTTTATATTTAGCCACTCGCACTGGAGTTAAGAAAAACCTAGATTGACATTTCCATGAAAAACCACGCAGGTAGGGCGAGGAAGATAAAGAGAAACTGTAGATGGCAGAGGCTTCCCATTCTTCCCAAGAACATGGACGGTCAAGTTTCTGAATCTACCTGCTATAAAGTAGAAGAGCCGACTCCAATCTAAGTTGTCTTATATTCGAGTATAAAGTAGCTAACAAATGATCCTGCTGAGAGGTGTGTTGGGCTGCAATGACTGTCTTAACTGCTGGTGAATCCAAGCGAGTTGAGAGAATTGCCATACAAGATAAGGATTGTAAAAACGAGTTAATATGCAAATATCTGTAGAAGTCTGAATTAGGTAACCCATACTTAGCTTGAAGTTGAGTACCAGCAAGCCCAGACCCAGTGTACTCCTACAGGGGTAGTAGCCATCTCAGACGGCCTGCAAGAGGTAAAGCTGCTTCCCTTCACCCGGCTTATTTTCTGGGGCTGTTTTTGGCATGCTGAATTGCTTTCAACACCCTCCAACTCCTACAGATTGTTTTTGGACTGCAGGTATCAGCTTTATTCTGTGGGGTTGTGGGGTAGTCTCTGCAGTGCTTTAAGACCTTGTGCTAACCTGTCTCTGCCATCCCTTACCAAATGTGTTGCAATGGCAACACAGTGTTCTATCAATGGCAATACCTGGGTATGTCTGAAATTGTGCAATAGTACTACCCAGTGATAGTCTGGTAGTATAATGGTGTCAACCCAGTCAGGTTTCTGGCCTCAGTGGTAGTGCCATGGCACAGTGGCATCCCTATGGCAATTTCGGCAGGTTGCCCAGACTGGTAAATGGGTAATGGTACCACAGTGGTATTACATAATTTTGAGTCCACTTTCAAGTGGGACTCTATATTGCCTTAGAAGTTCCCAATGATAATGCAATGTTAGTACGACAATGTTTTCTGTATACCACCAAGGCTTATTTGGTACCACCGTGGTATCAGTATTTTGTAATGTCACCACACAGGTATTACATTAGAGGAGCAGATTGGTGCACATGTAAATCCCAAGCTTATTTGGTATCACTGTGGTATCAGTGCATCTAGAAATTTGATACCAATGTGGTACCAACATTGTACATATCAAAATCAAACAAAGTTTGAAAGAAATACAAAATGAAACATACACTGATAACTGTATTATGAGCTGCACAGCATATGCAGATTACAATAACAACCCTCAGTTAAGTTCCCAAATTGAAAGGGCTATCATAGCTTCATTGAAATCCATTAACATTCTATTCAATTCCATTAATCTTCCATTTTCTTCATGTAATCCCAGTACTTTTCACCATTACATTTTGTATCACCCTTTTTAATGGTCAGTTTTTATTCCCATTACATTTAAATTAATTGTTGTCTCATGGGCGAAAACCATTAATTTACTCACTCATGCCATAAATTAACCACTACAGGTATCTGTTACGTATTTAATGTGTGTGGTATGCCCCTTAAAGTTTGTATCAGCCTATTTTAATGGCATGTTTAATAACCATTGAAACTGAGCAATGAGCTTTTCATTGCCATGAAAATGATGGTCATGTAACGCTAATCCATGAATTGCCATTATAACTGTCCAAATGAGCTTTTTATTACCATGAAAATAACAGTCATCTTGTGGCAATACATTAATGGCCATTAGGGATAGTTTTATTTACTATCAGTACTACTTTCCCTAAGAACTATGGGTCCCCTTTGACTCCTGTGTAACCTTTTGTTTTACAGGTACTCGCCCTCCACTCTCCAGAATCAGCATCTCCAAAGAGGTTCCCTCACCTGGACCATAAAGTACCCATGAATTAGTTACATGATTGGGGATGGGGAGTTTGAGCCATAATTGAATCTGTATATATTACAATGGGGGTCCAGATGGTTGTTGCCATGATGCTATATTGTAATGAGGGACAGTTAAGAGGTATAGGATCAGTCTCTCTGGATCTGGTCCCCTATAGCTGGACCCCCACCTTGAAGCTGGACCCCCACAGATGAAGACTAACTTTCTGCTACAGCAGGTTGGCAACACCATTTACAGTGCGGGACATAGCAATGCTGAGGGATAAAATAAGGGACATGTCACTAAGAGACTGTTGAGAGGTATGGTACAGTCCCTTTCCCATGTGTGGCCACCCTGCACTGTGATGCTAGAGATTTTACAGACTGACACAGGGGTCGATACTAACTTTTTTAGCCACTAGCCATCAGGGCTAGTGATTAGACAAATCCACTGACCCAAAAGGGAGTTTCACTAGCCCAGCACAAAATGACCAGAAAAATCTCGATTGCAATAATTGGTCCCACCAAAATGTATATAGGCCCATTCATTTCAATTGCATTTTGTTCTCGCTATTTGCATAGCAACAGCAAACAGTCCTGGCTCAGACCAGATACCAGGCCAATGGGAAAAGAAATCAGTGTGGGATGTGACTTACTGCCAGAAGCTCGCGAAGAGGACCATTACTTTTGTACACAGATGAGGAAGGAGCAGTCATCAAAATGAGGGGAGCTGACAACCTCTTGTTTTAGAGGTAGTTTAATTTCTGAGTATGTTTTATTGGGCAGCAAAGGCAGGCATGTAATATCCCCAAAGACTGGGTCACCAGTAAACTCTGTTGATGCCAACAAGCCCCAGTAAGTTGACCACAGGTGCCCCTATAGTTTAGGTTGCAAGGGGGTGAACATAGTGGCCAGAACCATATAAAAATAAAGTGCTTGTCTGCAGTTAAAAGGTTTTTTTCTTCTTATTGCAGCCTGCCAGTAAAGGTGGCACAAGCCAGTGTCACATCTAATGTCCAGCTTGCACTGGACAGCTGGTTGTTATGGATTCAGCATCCTGGATGCCATGGAGGATACTGAGAGTGGCCAGTAATGGCCATTAGGAGAGTTTGAATTGACTGTGAAGGAGGACTGTCAGGGGAGTTCAGGTGCCCTGAATAAAAACAAATACGTGAAGAAAGTTCAGCAGAATAAAGAGAGGAGACAGGGAAGTAAATTCAGAGCAAAAGGCCATACCTGCAATCCTCCTCTCATCCCTATGTCAATCTCAGTGGTCTCAGCAGTGTCAGTGGTCCAGTAGTTGTGGCAGTCCCCAGGATCAGCAGTTGGCAGCTGTAGTGTGGGTTCTGTTTAGTCCCATTTGTGTTTTTTTTTTGTAAAGAAAAAGTAAATGCCAGTTCCTTGGCAGTGGTCCCCACAAACAGGAAAGTACCATTAGATGAACGAGCATCAGGCGGAGCCAGCTACCCATCAAGGGAAGTCCTCCCACCTGCTTGCAGCCATCAGAGCATCCAGCATACAGTTAACCTACCTCCTGTCTCACCTTTTCCCCAGTGTGGGGTGGTGAGTTGGTGACAGTGTTATAAAACAGGCACTGTTCACCTGAACTAATACTGAAATAAAAAAAAAAGATGTTTTTTTTCACACAGTGAGCACAATAAAGGGATGGCCGTGGATGTTAGTGTGGTCAGAGCAAGGCCCTGCCAAGGGTGGATCTATTCAAATGTATATAAAATCGGCCCAGGAAGTGAGCATACAGTGAGATGGTGGCCTTATTCAA
The DNA here is from genome assembly GCA_016271365.2 of Neoceratodus forsteri. Taxonomy (NCBI): domain Eukaryota; kingdom Metazoa; phylum Chordata; order Ceratodontiformes; family Ceratodontidae; genus Neoceratodus; species Neoceratodus forsteri. The sequence continues at coordinate 805,326,085 of CM057451.1, read as the reverse complement.
AATGACCTAAATTTATTTAACTCGCACTCCTAAATGGAGCACGGGGTGGGCAGTATTCAAATGAAGAAGTTATCGGAGGTGGAGCAGAGGGCATGCATGCCCTGAATTAGATAGTGAACAGGGTGCTAAGCAGCAAGGTTAAGGTAAAGCCCCAGTTATAGCCAAGCTAGCCAGTTGGGCTAGTGAATAACTGTGAGCTGTCCCAAAGGTTTCTTTAATTCAGAAATAAGTGCTCCGGGGAGCTAGTTGTGGGAAGTAAGTCCCAGATTATAAAGCCAGAGTGCCCCAGGGTGAAACAGTAGCCAAGTTGCGTCCAGTAGCCAGACTAGTGCTATAGGAATCTCTAGATCTGTTACTCAGGTCACTAGTCCTTTGCTGGGGCTGTAGCAACTATGCTGCTAGGGTGGCTAACAGGCTAGGGCTGTGGCAACTAGCTGCCCGTGTGGAGAACTGCCTGGTCCACTCCCTTTCCCTTGCTTCTGACTGAAACAGATACCCAAGAACACTTTAAATCAGTAAATTCTACAATTTCACAACACTAGCTTGGCTACTGTTTGCCAGTTGGCTATTAGCCACCTTTATCAACCTGGACACGTTCACTTTACACTCTGGGTTTTACTTTACCTAACTGGCCACTGGTGCTTATTTCTGAATACATTTATTTATTTTGTTTATTTACTAAAAAGTTTCACCAGGAAAGGCACACTGAACAAACAAGTTTAAAAAACTCACTGTTCCAAGATCCGTAGCGGCTGTGAACTTTTGCGTACGTGCACAAGACAGCCTGACTCACCATGGGATGGTAAAGAGAGTGGGAAAGACAGTGAAGTGGCCTGCTGCTGCTGTGATTTGAGTCAAGCTGCCTTGCCTGCCTGCCTTCGATTCTGTGAGTGAGTCGCTCGCCGTATTCATGTTTTTCATCGGTCCATCCATGACTCCAGACAACAACCCAACCAGATCCAATACCATCACGAGGGACTAAAATAAATCTGAGGAGCTTCACTTCCAGCTGCCGGGGACTGGCTTGCCTTAGAGAAGCCTCTTAAGACTTGGCTTGAGGTTGATTTTTGATTGGACACTCGTTGGGGGCCTGGGGGAGTCAGTAGGACAGTAGTGGTGAGGTCTGTGGATGCCAGTGTTGTTGGAGCGGAAGTCCGACTCAGCACGGCCTGGAGGTGCGGGATAAAGCAGAAAGGATGGAGCAGGAGCTGGAGGACTGATCAAGGCCTGCTTGGGGACGGGGAGTCCCTGCTGACTTGCTGGTGGCTGCACAGCTGTGAATGCTAACACATTAATACTGCTGTGTCAAACTATAATGCTCTTCAAAGTACAATTTTTTAATACTACTGAATCATGAATGAAGATTAGCCAGCCAAGGATTTAAATTAGCCAATTAAGGCTGGGTACATTACCATGCATTTCAGGGAGACAGATAAAACAATTGGCAACACCAATTAATTTTAGAGAAGGTAAGCAATCATAAAATGTGAGTTTTTATCTAGAAATATGATGCAAAAAAAAAAAGTTGGCAGTGTCCCTTTAAAAGTTTTACTTAGCCTAACTGGCCATCGGTGCTTGTTTCTGAATACATTTATTTATTTTGTTTATTTACTAAAACGCTTCACCAGGAAAGGCACACTGAACAAACAAGTTTAAAAAATTCTCTGTTCCAAGATCCGTAGTGGCTGTGAACTTTTGCACGAGTGGTAATGTTAGGATATATTTCTTCACAGAGAGGGCTGTAGATGCATGGCACAGTCTTCCTGAGGAGGTCACAGAGTCAAAAACTGGGGGAATTCAAGAATGCATGGGACAGGCATAAGGCAATTCTAGTGGGAGGTTAGGAGGAAGTAGGCTGTTGGTTAACTAGGTCTGCAGCTTATCCATTAGGTAGGGAAATGGGCAGACTAGGTGGGCCAAGCGGTCCTTATCTGCCATCAAATTCAAATTCTATGTTTCTAAGTCTATACTGAACACATCAGTGAACTAATTCCCCCGAATCACTTCCTGTCCCTGCCCAGCCTGAGGAATTGCAGGAGCACTGACTGCCTTTACCCAAGCCAACTGCTATATTAACAGTATATTAGTGTAACCCCCTTGTTACCCAGGGTTACTAGAATCCCAGTAAGACCTAGTGGTTGGCAGGGAAGGCAGCTTGTGAAACTCCAGTTAAATGGGGTTCACACTGTCTCACTCTGTTCTCAAGTCTCACACTGAGACTGAGGGATGACATAACCAATAGAACTTTCGGAGCTGCATAAGCCACATTGGAATCTGCAGCAAAGGGAGTTAGATAGAAACGTTAGAATTTTAAAGACAGTCTGCAGTTTGGCTTGAGGGTGAAATTTGTACTCAAGTGGTGGAGACCGCTGTTTTTCCAGGTCTCAGTGCCCTCTCCCTCCCGAGAGATGTAAAGATTCCCAGCAGAATCCTGGGGCAATCTCCTTAATTCTGCTAGTGGAGGAAAAAGCTGCCTGTTTAGTCCAGGATTTATTTTGGAAGATGGAAGATTTGTGAGTAAACCTGTGGGCACCTGCAACAAGGGTGAGTGTCTGCACTACTAAAAAGGGCATATATTTTCTTCACCCTGGGACTTGTGTGAAAATCTAGAGATTGAACTACATATTGGGAAGCCTAGAGAAATGGGCCAAGCAAGTAAAAGTAGTTTCAAGTTCCTGAGTTTGTTGGGATGCAACTAATATGTAGAGAGATGTGACAGACGTCTACCTTAATCTACATTTCAAAAGTTCAGTAAAAGGGGTGTTCAGTTTTCCAGAGAAATGGCGGGTATGGACTGTAGGAGCTGGAGGTGGGTGGCCCCATCTTTAGTGACCAGGTCCACCTCTGATTTCTTCTGTGGTTTTCTACTTTGCCTCAGGCGCTGGGCCAGTGATGGGGAAGTACCCAGGCGTGGGATTGTAAGGAAAATTCTCTCTAAAGTGCAGACTCTAGGTAGCAGTAATGAGAACCCACGACAGGATAATTAGTTCATTCTTCAAATGGACTGAAGATCAAGTGGCGGCAGAGGCAGGCAGTGGGTAAACCAAGTGTGTACAAGTCAGGCTGTGTACCCAAAGCTGCGTGCAAGTCCGGGCTGTGTGCCTGGTGGGTTCAGAGCCTGAGGGCTGGAAATGGTGATAAAATGTTCTGTTGTCTGTAATCAGCATTACCAGGAAATGTAGCCCCATGGGGGTCCGTCTATGCTTTGTTTGTTCAGCTAGTATGTGAATAAAAGCTACACTGAGGAATCCCATTCCTGGTTCTGGACATTACAGTTATTGCTTCCTGTGTTTGGATTTACTGGGTGCCCTGTTCAGAGTAGCCAAACCTAGGTCCCCTATGCCGAGTAACCTCATCCTCCCAGACCCAGGTCCCACCAGGTACTGCTGTCAACTTCAACAGCATGCCACCTGTCATTTTGTTAAAAGGCAGGGTGAGGTTACAAAAATGGAAGCACAGCTTTGGATTTGTTCTGGGAAGGAAGGTGCTTGGGCAAGGGGCTAGTGTTTTGGCTATCTGGCAGTGGTAGCAAAAAGCTAAAGCAATTTCCCTAGTGTGTTGCTGTGTGCTGTGGATCTTGTGCTGCTGTTTAAAATTGCCAACTGTTTACAAGAGCAGTAAAAGCTGAAAGTGTGCCTTTGTCCTCATCAAATTATTTACAGCGTTTTGCCTGCTTTAAAAATGAACTGTGGTAAAGAAAAGTGTGGAAGACTAGGGGTAGCAACAGGAAAATTGTGCCCTAGATGTTGGAAATGCTTTTTGAATGAAGAGAGACTGCAGTATAGTAATGGCTATGTTAAATGGCTGAAATAGGCTCCCTTGGTGAAGTCAATTGAAACAAAAAAAATTACATTCTGCAGTTTAAATTTGCCTGCTCGGCAATCACCGTGAGAGAAAGGCCCTCACGAGGAAAGAAGAGCTCATTGCATGGCATCGTGTGGTTGGTCAGGCTGTGGTCCGCCCTCAATGACTCTACAAAGGGCTGCCCCAGCATTGAGAGAGGAGTGTGAGTGGAGTCGTCGCACTGGCCTGAAGTGGAGGAGCGGTGTAAAATCACTGTAAGCGTGTTAAAAAATAGACTGTCTAGTTTAAATTACTGCTCCAACCCATGGCCGATCATGAATTACCAAGTTTGGTGGTTGAAAAGACAATCGATAGGACTGCCGCCCGTTTCTGTTCTGGGGAGCCTCCAAGACGCTGGCTACAGGCCGTTTCCCCATCGCGAGCAAACTGCTACTGATAACAGTAAGTAACCATCTAAACTGTAAATGATTTTCAGCCTTATGCCATATAATGTGATGAAACAGTGTGAGTACTTTGCAAGTAACGACCAGTAGCAAAGCCTACCAGCAAGTGCAAGTCTGTTAAGCCGTGACTGTGTGCATAGTATTAATTTAGCCTCAGTTTAAAGTTTGCAGCCAGAGAGAGACTGTGAGTTGTAGCAAAGTGCAGCACTAGAAATACAGGCAATCCTGTGCTAAAAACCTGAAGCTTTAAGGGACTGTAATAAAAGAAATGATACCAGCATGTGAAAGTCCATGGAAAATCCTGTAAATGTATTTAAGGCAAGAATGAGAGCAAGTTGTGCAGTTTGAGCAAAAAGTTATCAATAGTTTGTGTAAATCGGATGCGCGGTAAGCTGGACCAGATTCTGAATGTTGATGCACAGGAGTGCTGCGCTGCCATTACAGGGTGGGGTAGTAAAGTAAACACAGCAGCAGAGGAGCCATTTTACAGCTAAAGAGTGTGTTCAATAAAGTGGGACTTTCAGTTACAGTGAACTTTTGTTTATTTTTCTGCAGGACCAGCTCGTTACCCGGATCATGCCCGTGTTGCAGTAACAGCAGCAGTAAATAGACTGAGGGATATTGGAAAGTGGTGCTATGGAGGGCAACTGCCTCCTCAGGTGGCGATTCCTAATTTTCCAGTGCATGTATGCCAAATATGCTTGAGAGCTGGAAGGGACGTCTTCATGATTCCTCACTGTGCTGGATGCCTAGAAAGATATGGCTTGTATAAAGCGCCTCAAATTTGGTTGGCTCCCATGGACAAAGGTTCAGAATCTGCAGTTGGCAGCACAGAGCACCAGGCGGAGCCTGTGGAGAGAGGCTTCGAGTGTGGCACAAAGCTAGAGGGTGCAGAGTTGGGAGACAGAACCAGAAGTTGAAGTTTGGGATGCTGGATCCCAGAAGGAAAGTTCAGATAAGCATCAATCGACCCGAGAGACTAGCCCAAATCTCTTAGGCGAAGATGAGATACGGGAGGCCTTCAGGTGGGAGGTGTGGGCCTCAGCCTACTATGATGAGTGGATAGTCTCAGGGTAGAGCGACTGCTCACTCCTGGGCTCAGATCCTCAGTGAAGAGGAGATGAGGGAACCTATGTGGCCTTGTGAAAAGGGCGAATTCAGCCTCAAGATCTTGCCTCGGAGGAATGTATGGAAGAAAGTGGTGATGCCACTGCCCTGGCCATGAGAGGAAGAAGTCAGGATCGGATCTCTAATTTCCTTAAGGATGCATAGCTGGCAGAACCAGGACTAGGCCACCCCAAAGCCAGGCCAGCGGTCTCAGATTGACAAAAGCAAGTAAGAGGAGAGACTGGTTCGTGAAAGGCAAATGAGATCTATGGTATGACCTTTCATACCTCTCCTCAGTCTGGGAGGAGATTGAGCTGCAGAAATCCCTGGATCTGGGATGAAGCAATGAAAAGTGTGCATCCTGGGGCCAACAAGCATGTAAAGAATAGACTGTTCCACGAAAAGTATACCCAGTGGAAGAGAGGCAGGACACTGTTTATAGACAGAGTGAGAATAGTGGATGGAAAGGCATGAAATCTCCCACTGTGTAATTATGTGCGCCCAGATGAGGTAATAATCCAAGCTCCCGACCCCAGTGACTATGTGGCCTGAAGGGTGCAAGGACTATACTCATGCAAATTGCCGTGCCACCACAAAGATGGAGAGCCGAGCAGTGGTAGTCCATACTGCCACACCAGACTGGCAGAAGTGCCTTTATTGATTCCGCAATATGAATATCCAGAACTCAGGTGCCCCATTCATCAGTCTACAGTGTACTGTCCTTTCAGAAACCATCGACTGGCCCACAGATGACTTCAGATCCAGGACACCAACCCAGCTGTATCTCTGTTCACCATACCTAGCAATCGGATAGCGTCGGACCAGCTATTTTCTTTGTTCCTGTTCTAGGTTCCGTCTCAGAGATGACATCAGCCAGCTGTTCCCAGATGTGCCCTCCTGTGGTTCCCGGAAGATGTCCGGCCCGCTGTATCAGAAGAAATGCTGCCAAGGAGAGTCTTCGTCAGAGGTGCAGGTCGGTGCAATTTCGTACTACAAGTGGCTGGTAAATCCAGACTTTTCTATCTTTATGACACAGTACACACCTACTAACAGACTTCAAAATGTGTGAACTGTCCTCAAAAACTCTCCCTTGGGACTTTAGCCTATTAGAACTGCTTCACAGGCTCGGCCCAGGAGAGACTCTTTATTGGACTAGCCAGACATTGTGGTCACCAGTTGGACTTTAGGGCACTCCATCCCCCAAATGTGTATGAAATAATGTCATTGTTTTCTAATGTAAATACTGTTTTCTACCTTTTTTTTCTAAAAAAATCTTTTTGGGATTTTTCAATGTTTTGATGGTAGGGGTTTAGGTAGACTGTGTATGCAGATTAGGAGTGTGTGTTGTCTTTCTTTTTCTTACAGGTGTTCCTGGGAAGACAGAAGAGAAGACAAGAAGAGGAGGAGGGCTCATCGGAGTTCCTCGTCAAGTGCTAGTGTGTTGGAAATTTAAAGTACTGTGGTGTTATGGTTGTTATTGCTGTATTAACCCTTTCCTTCCACAGGTGTGGTTGTGGGGTAGGGAGGAGAGCAGATAACTACAGTATTGTAATGGTGTGTGGTTTGCAGGTTGCCCAAGGTCGAAGAGGTCCCGGGTTGTTTTTGTTTTGGAGTACTGAGGTTAAAGGCAGATAGGGTTTCCCTAGAGATTAGGGAGATAGACAAGCTGTGATCCTGAATGGCCATTGGGACAGCAGTGCTGATCTATCAGGGCTATACTCTGGATAGTTCTACCAGAGCCACTAGGTATCCATAGTAAATTGGATAATGTAGAGGCTGATAAGTCAGCTACAGGCCTCCTGGGCCCTTAGTGTTGCCTGCCAGCTACATGGTAGGAGGGCCTGATCACCCCCCTCCGCGGAGTGGCACATAGGGTGGATGGCCTAAGATCGAATGAAAATAATGACTGGGACAGTCATTTCCCTATTCAAGGCGAGTGTAACCCCCTTGTTACCGGTTACTAGAATCCCAGTAAGACCTAGTAGTGATGAGCAGGGAAGGCAGCTTGGCAAACTCCAGTTAAATGGGTTTCACATAGTCTCACTCTGTTCTCAGTCTCAGCTGAGACTGAGGGATAACATCATAATAGAACTTTCACAGCTGCATAAGGCACATTAGAATCTACAGCAAGGGAGTTAGACAAGCCGTTGGGAATTTTAAAAGAGTCTGAAGTTTGGCTTGAGGGGTGATTTGTACTCAAGTGAGTGGAACCCGCTGTTTTCGGGTCTCAGTGCCCCCCTCCCTCTGGGGGATAAGATTCCCAGCAGATTCCTGGGTGTCAATCCTCTAATTCTGCTAGTGGAGGAAAAGCTGCCTGTTTAGTCCAGGATTTATTTTTGGAAGATGGAAGATTTGTGTGAGTGCGCCTGTGGGCACCTGCAACAGGTGAGTGTCTGCTCTGTGGCTAAAGAACATGTTTTCATCACCCCTGGGACTTGTGTGAAAATCTAGGAGTTGAACTACATATTGGAAGCCTAAGAGAAATGGGCCAAGCAAGTAAAAGTAGTTTCAAAGTTCCTGGGTTTGTTGGGATGCAACTAATATGTAGAGGAGATGTGACAGGCGTCTACCCTTAATCTACATTTCAAAGTTCAGTAAAGGAATTGTTCAGTTTTCCAGAGAAATGGCGAGTATGGGCTGTGGGAGCCAGAGGTGGGTAGCCCCCCATCTTTAGTGACCAGGTCCACCTAGTTTCTTCTGTGGTTTCTACTTTGCCTCAGGCACTTGGCCAGTGAAGAAGTACCCAGGCGTGGGATTGTAAGGAAAATTCTCTCTAGAGTTGCAGACTCTAGGTGTGGTGTGGGGAGCACGACAGGATAATTAGTTCATTCTTCAAATGGACTGCGGATCAAGTGGCCAGGCAGGGAGCTAGGCCAGTGGGAAAAGCAAGTGTGTACAAGTCGGAGCTGTGTACCCAAAGCTGCGTGCAAGTCCGGGCTGTGTGCCTGGTGGGTTCAGAGCCTGAGGCTGGAAATGGTGATAAAGTGTTCTGTTGTCTCTAATCTGCATTACCAGAAATGTAGCCCATGAGATCCGTCTATACTTTGTTTGTTCAGCTAGTATGTGAACAAAAGCCACTCAAAATCCATTCTGGTTCTGGACATTACAGTTGTGCATCCTGTGTTGGTTTACTTGGGTGCTCCTGTTCAAGTAGCAAACCTGGAGTCCCCCCTGTGCGAAGTAACCTCATCCTCCCAGACGGTCCCACCAGGTACTGCTGTCAGCATCAACGGCATGCCACCTGTCGTTTTGTTAAAAAGGCAGGGGTGAGGGGTTACATTAGCATGCAGATTAGTCTGCAAAAATAGAGTTTCTTAGTAGCATTTTAGCAGTCAATCAGTTTAGCACTCAGTTTAGTACAGTTATTCTGAGCTGACTCTAATGTTAAATACTGCTAACCATGTTTACTGTTATTAATAGTCATTAGCAAGCCGGCATGGTGGTGCTGAGGGCTAAGGCACTGGATGCCTTACCTCATACCATGCCAGCGACCCATGTTCAGGAATGAGCACGGGCCGTCGGGGGTCAGCCAGAGAGGAGAAGGATGGAGTGCCCAGAGGCTGCTCTCCTTCTCCGGGGGGAGGCTGTCATCTGCACGCTCCCGCCTCAATACCGCCATCTGGGGGAGCTTGGGTGGAAGGTGCTGTAGTTGGGGGAAGCAGTAAGGGCATTGGGAAGATGTCAGCAGAGGGGCAGAGCAGGAGGCATGTCTCAGTGTGCCTTTTGGCTCATTGGCCCCCATTGCACACCAACATCTGGGAATGAACAAGGGGGGAAAAAAATACCTTGGTCTCTCCTAGGTGACGACACCTCACTGCATGTCTTCGGCTCAGTGGCAAACTCCACTGTAAGCGGCCCAGCGTCCACGAGTATGTGGCTCTGGAGAGGTAGAGCGAAGTCCCTCCTCCACTACCAGGGGGAGGTTAACGAACACCTGAGTTAGTGGAACTGTGTACTCTAGGGGCAGACCATGATGAAGGTGGATAGTGCAAGAGGCTGTCTGGAGAGTGGAGAGAGGAGGCAGTAGGGGCCCATAAATACAAGGTTAAAAACAAGTCATTAGCAATCATAAACAGTATAAGATTCACAGAATAACCCATACAGAACTGCAGTCACCAGTGCTTTTTTGAGTGCTAGGTGTTGAGCATAAAGCTAAACCAGCACTCAACAAAAAACTCAACTTGTGCAGTTGCATGCTTTCTGAGTATTTAAATTAGTAACTGAGTACTGGTTCAGGATTTCAGTTTCAGAATATATTAATTAGAATGCATTTGAGCACAGATTGAGATCTTAAACTTTCAGAAAGCACTCAACAAAAACTCAGCGCCAGATTGCAGGCTCATATAGTCCCCATCCTCAACAACTGCAGCTGTATACAGATTCCACTCAGCCTTGGCTCTTAGTACGAAGACCCACCAAGCCAGCCATGGAATCTGGTTTCCCCTCCTAGCTGCAGGCTCCCAGACCCATCCCACCCATGCTGAGACTCCGCTACTGCCCACTACAAGTGGGTGTCAGTGTGATCACTTCCGGCTCTAACAGTTACAAGTTGGCCCATCATTCATCAATGTTCATCAAATGCAAAAGGACACTGCTGTGTTGCAGGATAGTAACTACCTTTATTGAATTCATTGTATATCACACACTCTCCCAGCTCATACTTCAATAGATACCCTATGCATTTTTTCAAGGTGTGATGTCGAGAATGCAAAACCCTCTATTTATAGTGCTTAATGGTAAGACATTTAAAGGGGGCAATGCAATTTCTCATCAGATGTTATATACAGTAAATACTGTGTGAGTGTGTATACAGTATATATATATATATATATATATATATATTTATTTTTAATCATATAAAGGGGCTGGACCAGTGGTGCTGAGAGATTGGGCGATGGATGCCACATGTCCTCTACGTTGATAGACCTGAGTTTGGATGTCCAGTTGCTGGGACCAGCTTGGAAGGAGAGAGACAGAGCTTGAGACTGCTCTCCTTTTCAGGAGAGGAGGAAGACGTATGCCCCAACCTCTGACTAGTAATAACACAGGCTAGGGTGGCACAGAAGAGGTCAGTGGGCTGGTGATGCTTGCGTGCCTCTACATGCATGCCTCACAGTGGCTGCAGAAAGGATGGGAGAAAACTGGAAAATGCAAGCTGGCATTTCAGTGAAGTAACATGTTTATCAATAGTATACTGCCACTAACCATGGTCTGAACTATACTGTCTCAGGTGGGGGTGGGAATATGGCTTCCTCCCTCTCTAGGCCCTGCCATCAGGGAATCTGTGGTGGCACCCCTCCATGAGTGGCCCAGGACACAAGCTTTCCAATCTGTAGGAGAGGACAGTGCTGAGAAGCCCCCAAAACATCCCGCTCAGCAGAAAGAAAAACAAAATGTGCAAAATGTAATGAGCTGTAAGGATGCTTTTTTTGCCATCGTCCGGTCACCATCTGTCAACCCCGCCGCCTAGCCCCCCTCTCGAGGATTTACCACGCACTGGAATGCATCTTGACTTACCCCCGGTGGGGCTGTTGGTGAGGACTTCTCATAGAAATATAGAAGTTGTCAGCAGAAAGGACCTCTTGGCCACCTAGAGTGGCCTAAAATGCCTTCCTACTGTGCTATTACAGACCTACTCTCTCCCCAAATGGATGCTGCTTCGTGATCCGGGAAGTGCCCTAAGTTGAGTTGCATGAGTCAGGCTGAGGTGGGCGGCCTCCTGTGGCGATGTTGTCTTTTCTAAATATGCTGATCCCCAGGGAGGCATGGCATGCAATGACATAGTGGTGCAAAGAGCACTGGATGTCTGACACACCTCCCAAAGATCTCAAGCACCGGCTGTCAGACCTTCAGTCTCCATCAGTGGTTGGTCAAAAGCCGGATGCTTCCCTCCACCACTGTAGAGATGAGCAGTCTATGAGTCATTCAGTCCTCCTCTCCCCAGCTGGCCCTCTGACATTCTGGGCTCACTTCCAAACCCAGAATGTCAGGTCACAAGTGAAAGCTATACTGCTGCATTGGCAGGCCAGCAAATATAAACTGTAAAGTGCTCAGCTGTGCTCTTCATTAACTTCACCTAGCAATATTGACAAAAACATAATAATAAAATAAGGCCAAATAACACAAATGATTTTTTGTAGCATTTTAATGTATTAGCTACTCACACACCGTGTTACCTTTCGTATGCATGAATATTTAGTTTACTCACCAGTGTTCAAAAGTGAGCAGTACCCACTCTGAATATATCTTATCAGGAGCCCTACATGGCACAGCACAATGTTGGTATCTCATGTGACACAGTACAGTGTCACTTGTGATACAGTACAGTGTCTGCATTGCATGAGGCAAAGTGCTGTGTCAGCATCACCATGGCACAACACAGTGTTAAACAGTAGTATGCCACATGGCAGTGTTGTGTCAGCATTGCCTGTGGCACAGTGATGTGCAAACAGTGCAAGTGGCACAGCTTACTGATGACAATGCACAGTGTGGTATTGGCAGTGTATGTAGCACCGCACAGTATCTGCATGTCATTTAGCAAAACACAATGCCTGCACAGAATGTGGCACTGAGACTGACAGCAGTGCACAAGGCACTGTGCGGTGTCAGCAGTGCATATTAAACTGCAGAATGTCAGCCCTGCAACTGGTACATTGCTGTGTCAGCACTGTTTGTGACACACTGTGGTGTCTGCACTGCACGTGGCCCATCAGTGTCTGCACTTCATAATACAGAGCACATCTTTTTTCAGTGCATGTGGCACAGGGAAGTGACAGCAGTTCTCATAGCACAGCAAAGTATCAGTAACACATGTTGTATAGTAAAGTAACAGTACTACACATGGCACAGCATGGTACTGGCAGAGCATGTGCAGGGACAGTGCAGTGACACTGGTTTGGAGCATATGCGGTACAACCACAGTGAAATGCAATGTGTAGTGCCTGCCACCATGGTGGGTTGTCTCAGGAGCCTGTCATCTGTGCCAAGTGGACTCAGAGAGGGAATGGCCATTCCATATGCTGGGAGGAGTGGTTGCAGGTGAGATAAGCCTGAGTCGTGTGTCACTCAAGGATGGCTTCTACTCCTTAAGCTGCCTACATCTGTTCCATGAACTACTTTGCAAGTGCTAGACATAGGCATCCTTCAGTAAAAGCTACAGTCTGTGGTCTGGACCCCCCCAAACAGCCTCTTCCCCGCCCAAGCAGCACCTCCTCCCAGTACACAAGCTGAGCAGCACTTCTCTGCTGTCGATCTTCCTCCCCACAGAGGGAGTGGCAGCTGCAGAAGTAGCTTGTCTGTGGGGAGGGGTTTCTGCTATAAGGTGGGGCAGAATACAGTAGTGCCTCCAAGTAGCAGTGTCAGGGCCCTACCAAAAGAAACTGCTCACCAGGCATCTCAGGCAGGGCATGATAGTGTGTTTGTAATCCCCTTTGGACCAATTTAGTTTGCCTGCAGGAGAGAAAAACATGTTTACTTTAGGCATATTCTGCCCAAACAAGTTGTCAGTAGCCTCAGTAGTCCCCACTAGCAACTACTGTGCTCAGTAAATTGTCCCACAGCTTGAGCATCACCTGTGGCAGACTGGTGATGGCCATGACATTGTGGGTAGCCATACAACATCATGTGTCCCTACACAGCAACCTGAACTATAGGTGGCCATTGAGATAAGCTGAGAAGGTGCAAAAGCTGGAGAAAATATCTCAGTTGGATAGAACTCAGCCCACCCAGGAGGAATACTGTGGTTGCCCTCTTGGATCGTATGCCCCTATTCACATTTTCCTTTGTAGTCCCAGCTTTTGACTCCCCTCTCCATTACAAGAAGTCCTCACTTCTTGTTCATTACTGTAGCCTTCTATTAATATTATCCCTTTCACTGTTGCACCCTCTCTCAAGTCCCCCTTTTAGCCACATAATCATGTTTTTTTTTTCTTGTTGCTGCACCTCCTTTTGCCATCATCCCCTTTGTCATTTCCAGTAGCTGAAAATAACTTGTGCAGCCACTAGCAGGCAGGGCTAAAAGTCCATCTGTCTTGACAAGATTTTCTGTAGCCCAGAACAATTCATTCCAACAATGTTTTGTCATGCATATAGCTTTCCTACCTTTTAGTTGTTCCTACTTTTTTACTGTTGGAGGCTTATTTAGGTTCCTTCTAACAAACACAGCAAAATGTAGAAAAAAATATTAAACAGCAAAAAAACTATGAAGAAAAGAAATAAAACAGAATGAATGAGTACATTTCTTTGGATGGGGTTGCATGAAAATATGCCAGCTTGGAAACAGCAACACAAAATTTTAGGTCCAATAGGAATATTCCAAAGGCACATTGTGCACCTGGGGACCCTTTTCATTGTGGCACTAAACCAGAGGGGTTCAGGAAGGAACTTGCATAACTCAGCTCTTAGAACAGGCATGCTTCAGTGAGTAATCTGAGAGCAGCTACTATCCAGACAGACTTCAAAGCTTTCTTTCAGCAAACAATAAGAAATGGTCTGCAAACTAGAAGAAAAAGAGCAGCAGGCTGAGGAAAAGGTAGAGTTTTTTGTTTATCTTTTAAACAGTAATTTGATGAAAAATATTTAGGTCAAACTGTATCTACAGAGCAGGATCTGTCAGATCTGAAGGAGGGGTCACAAAAAGTTTGAAAATAATATACAAGCAAAAGTCAAGGGGTCTTGATCCACAATCCCAGCCACTAGCTCTGAAGAGGCTGCTGCATTTCTGCAAATTCGTATCTGAGTGAGGAGGAAAGGAATCTTGGTTAGTGTAGTAAATTAAACTTTGAGCTATGGAGTATTGAGAGGTCTGTACTGTAGCCTATGAATTCAAACCTGAGATTAAGTAAGGGAGAAGAAAAGACTTAGCTCTTTGAGGGGGCAGCTGTTCTATTAAAATTCAAACTTGAAGGGAGTTGAATTTAATTACTGCAGTATTGGAATTAAGCTTTGAACTATGACGCTGTAGATCTACAGTATCTTCCCATTTAAAGTGATGTGTCGGCTACAGGAGTTCACTACAGAGCTTGGGAGGTTGGAGGGAGACAAGGGGTTTAAATGGTGCTGGGGGGTTGAAAGTAGTAGTTGCTGAAGGGGAAAGAGGGCCAAGGGAGCCTGTAGGTGCCAGTGGGGAGGAAGGCCTAGGGAGCCAATAGCTGTGGGGGTTGGGGCTCTTGACCATGCATCTGGGCAAATGATTGCATCACAGTCTGCAGGACATGGTTACATATGGACAAGGCTTTAATTTTTTCACGCAGCGCATGGATTTCACGATTACTGTGAAAACCAGGTGTCTCTGTGACATATAAGTCCTAACTTGTCATGTTTGTTAACTAATATGATTGTTGCAGCTAAAAAGCAAGGTTATTTTTCTGTCCTGCAGCCTTGCTTCATGGAGCCGCTTAACCTTCTGTTGCTGGCAGGGTGGGTGGTGTTGATCCATGTCACGTTCTGCTGCCGACTGTGCTCAAAAAGGAATGCATCCTTGCATCGTGGAGCCGCTGAACCTCAGATTGCTGGAAGGGTATGGGATGTTGCTCCAAGTCCCATTCGGCTGCCAGCTGCAAGGAATGAAGTCTTGCATTATGGAACATCTTGGCCTCCAGTTGCTGGATGGATGGGAGCACAGGCATCAAGTTGCTGTAAGGGGTGGGGGCTGTTGCTCCAAGTCCTCTTCGGCTGCCAGCTGTGCTAAAATAGGAATGCAGTCCAATTATTTGCTGTGTTACATCTGTCCTAGATGGGAAAGGGGCTAATTTGCTGCATGCACCGATTGGCTGCCAGCTGTACACAAAATCAAAGGCAGACTTGCTTCTGTGAAAACTCATTTTTCGCTGTGTGCTCACAGTGAAAATGGCAATTTTTAGCTTGAAAAACTTACAGCCACTATGGATGTGCTCAGCACTCTGTGCTGCGTAGGACCTTGGAAGTATGCACCACACTGCACCTTTTGCACTGAGCAGCAAACTTGGAGACCAGGGTTTGAATCCCACAGCCCTTTGTTACTATACTGTGTAACCTTGTGCAAGTCACTTAAGTTCCCTGTGCTCTTGGCTCATACCTGAAAACAAGCTTTGGCTTAGTGTGCTTTTCCTGGTTAATCAGTTTCCCCTTCCCTTTCCCCATTTCATTAAAGCTGAGCCATTAGCCCATCAGAAGCTCCACTAACCCACCTGGGCTACTGTTCTAAAATACTGGCCATCCAGTGCACTAAGAGGATTTAGCTGAGCCCCTTCCCAAATGCCTTCTCATTTATTTCCTGTATTATTTTATTTCCTTTCTGTAAGTGTCTTTTTTTCCTACTTTCACCCAACAGTTCCTTTAATTCTAAATGTACCCTTTTCCTTACTTCTGTGCTGTTCTATACATGTTGCATTTCTCAGCTCTCTGTTTCTGCTCTTGCTACAGTATTTTCTCCATATTAACCTAATTTTATTTTATAGGTCTGACAGGATACAAATAGTTCTTCCTCATCAGATAAGTATCATCTATCTTTAACTTGTTCTTTCTACCCTATTTACTAAGAGATGCAGATCCTTTGTGACCCTATTTTGTGTTTTATTTTACAGGGTCCCATGTACATCATCCCTTAAAGACCTGCCTCTAGCTTGCTATTCCTCAGGTAAGAGACTCAGATTCTACCTATATGTGCGTTGGCTGTAATGCTGTAGCTGTGCCCATTACAGTGTGTGTCAGAGGGACGCAAGAGAGAAAATGAGAATGTCAGGGACCTTGGAGGGAGAGGGTTAGTACTGTGGCTGTGGAGGAAACGGGGTCATTTTGTGGGACAGTGGAGGTCAGGATATTGGTGGTCATCAGGGAGGAAGGGTGCTGTCTGGGGCAGTGGAGGAAGGGGGCTAGTTTAGAGTTTTTTGGTTTTTTTTTAGGGTGGGCCTAGTGTCTGGGCAACTGTCTTGTGTTGTGGAGGAAGGGGGCTAGTGTTGGAGGATGGTGGTGGGGAGACTATTGTCCAAAGCTGTGGAATGAGGGGCATTTCAATTGGGACTGTGGCGGGAAGAAGCTCGTATGGTGGGGGTCATTGGGGAGGTGACTGGTGGGTGCTTTGGATGGAGGTGGTCTGGTGTAGGGTGCTTTGGACAGAGGTGGCCTGACATAGGGTTTTGTTGATGGAGGTGGGCTGGTGAAGAGTGCTGTAGACAGACGTCACAAAATGTCCGTGGGGGTGTGGTCAGCAGACTGGGAAGTGGAACGGATCAGCTGGCCAGTAGTTCAGGCAAAGTTACAATCTCTTCCGGCTTTTACAGGACAGCATTAACATTTATAATTTTGACAAGGACTATCACTGCAGCAGAGTAATGTGCTACTAAGCCCAAAATAAGACACCTTTACTTTAACAGACGTGTGTTATATGGTCATATTAAGCTCCAAAATATACCACCGTGCATCTAAAACCCAGAGAGCTCTGAACTATTTCCTCCAGCCAAACAACTCAAACTATCCAACAAAACTTAAGGGTTCCTTCTATTTGTTGCTATAAGTTCTTTATTATGGGCACTTCTGGCTGTTATGCTTTTTTCTTGTAGCCAATCCTTTAGAGCACATGGGGCTAACTAATCAGCCACTGCACAAGTCTACGGTATGTGGTGCTTGCTGCTTTCATGCTCCTCTCAGGGAGTCCACTGATTTCCCCCTGACTACTTCCCACAGCTACTTTTAAGCCCATTTTGGGCACTGGCCTTTAGCTGCAGTGCAGCTTTTCCATTGTGGCCCCCATCTTCTTTTCTTTTCTTTTTTTTTTTTTTGTTGACTCTATTTTTGCATTCTGGATGCCCAGGGCATCCTTCCAGAATACCCACTCAACTCTGCCTTCTACTCCCAGCCTACCCCCCACCACACACACACACACACACACACACACACACACACACACACACACATTGATCTCCCTTCTGATCCATGGCAAGTCCGGCCCCCAAGATCACCCCCCTGGGGAGGGTCTGCCCACCCTTGGTGGCCTGGTCTTGAATTAGAGGGACCTACCATGAGATCAGGTTGCCCGTGGGAGATCGTGATGCAAGTGGGTCTCCGGGGTCACCTTCATTTCCGATGGTCACCAGAGGGTTTTTCCTACATTGTTGCCCCTCAGAGTTACAAATGTGCAATTGCATCCAATGGCACTACATGCTGATGTATACTGGAACTCTGCTCCTTGCAGCTGCAATGCTGCTTGTTCCTTACACTGCCCCTGACCACCATCAGGGGCTACCCAAGAGCAGCGAGTTCCCTGGATCCCCACCTAGAAAGGGAGCTCAGTCCTTTGGATGCTTGATCCCTTCCCTCCCCTGCTAACTCTCAACTGCCTGACCTCACTCCTGAACCTGGGTTACCGTTGTGGCATCCAGTGCCTCAACCCAGTTGGAGTGAAACCCAGTAGAAGGAAACAGGCAGTTGGAGGTAGAAGATAAGTACTTTCTCTGTGCTGTTTGTTTTCCTTTAGAATTGAGCTAGCATTTCATGAGATGGCAATGTGTGCTGTGTGATTTCAACAGTACAAGTTCCAAACAAATGATTTTGTCTTGGATGGGAGGAGGGGGCATTTAACTGAGGGAGAGAGGTTGGAAATACACAGGAGGGATGGTCACGTGACTCGGACCAGCCAATAATGGGGCTGGGATCCACTTATATGTCAAGCAGACCAAGTGACCCTGAAGCTTGAGTGCCACATAGCAGGAGTGTAGCATCTTGAGTAGCGTCTGCAGGGCATCAGCAGGGAGGAGAGCAGGCAGCAGAACACGCTGGTAGACCGGGAAAAGCCTAACTGGGAGGGCCATATATATATCCATTACAGACATGGGGAGTTCAAGGTGGGGGAAGGGGTCCATGGAGTGGGGCAGGACCAGGTTAAGGGAGGAGAGGATGTGCAGTGGCAGTCAATTATTTATTTATTTATTTTTTTACCAATTATTTTATCAGGTGAGACACACTAAGCTGAAGGCTTGTTTGCAGGTGCAACCTGGGAGCACAAAGAAGTTAAGTGACTTGCTCAGGGTCACACAGTATGCACCTAGGGGGCTGTGGGATTCAAACCCAGGTCTCCAGATTTGCAGCTCAGAGCCTTAACCCACTGCGCCATACTGCCTCAATTAGGGCGGGAGATGGGAAGGGTTGTATGTTGCCAAGGATGTGGGGCAGCCATATTCCTGGGAGTGGCTTGGAGGGCAGGGGGCTACAGAGTTTGTTGGCAGATGGACCAGCTCAGGCAGGAAATAGGGCGGTTGATAAGGGACATGGAGGCATAGAGGAGACAGAATGGGGGGGAACACAACCATGGGAGGAACTAATGAGGCATTCAAAACTGCTCATAACAGGCACAAATAAGGGTGAACTAGGTAGGACATCAGGAGGACCACACAAGTGGCTGCAGCCTAGGGAAGGAAGTGACCACTGATGGTGGGTCCAGCACAGGGGCATCACTAAGACTGGATCGGAGCAAAGATATTGGCCTTGGGGAAGGGAAACTGGACTCATAATTGGAAAGGAGATTAGCACTGCAAACAGATTCTCAAGGTTGGCTAGTCCAGAAGACCAGAAAGCAGAGAGGAGGAAAGTTACAGTGAAGGAGCAGGGAGAGGTCACTACAAGGAGAAACGCTACATAGCAGGGCGGCAGTAGGCAGTACACCAAGAAGACACAATGACGGGGGTGGATCAGCGAGGAGATGGTGATGCAGTCTCTCTGGAAGGAAGTTAGGAGCAAGGAGACAGGAGGACAAGGGAAGCAGCAGGCAGCCTGGGGAAGGCTAAGGATAAGGACAGGAGGGGTGTCAGAGTGGGGAAGGGCCACATTTGAGGGAAGACACGGGGAAGTAATAGCAGAGGAGGTGTTAGCATGGTGGATGGAGTAACAAGTGAGTACAAAGGGGAGGTTCCACAGACGGAAAATAGTTCAGAGGGGGAGGTCAGTACCCCAGTCATATTTGCGAGGGGGGAGAGGACAGGGCAAAGGTTAGAGGAGGCAAAGGGGAGGCTGGACAGCGGGATGATCAGACAGCCTCACAAGTTGGGGGGGCAGGGGAGTGACGGTCAACAAGAGAGCAGAATAAGCACCACCAGCGAGTCCTAATTCTGGGGGATTCTATACTTAAGGGTATAAATTGGGGGGTAAGGGGTGCCAGAAAAAGTAACATCTGGATAGAATGCATGCCAGGCATGACAGCAAGTAGAGTGGGGCAGAATGTGGTCAGATATGTGGAGAAAGTGGAGGAGAAGCCGCACATTGTGTTGTACCTGGGAACAAATAATCTGGAAGGGAGAGGGATAGAGGAGGTACAACACTGCTTCAGGGAAGGGGGGAAACTATGCAGCAAAAAGGGAACAACGGTAGCCTTCTCAGAAGTTCTGCCAGTGCCAAGGGCTAGTACAGACAAGAAGAGAAGAATCAGTGACTTCAACAAGTGGCTGAGGGAATGGTGTGTGTCCAAGGGGTATGGACTGGTGGGGGATTGGGGTAGCACATGGGATAACACAGATCTTTATGCAGGGGATAGGTTACACCTCAGCAGGGCAGAGTCAGAGGTGTTGAAGCAGATGCTGGGGGATTTCATCAATGTGTATCAATTAAACTAGGTAGGAGGGGTATTGGAGCTGGGAATCACCAGGAATGGGGGTACAATGGATTTCCCCCACCATTGGGATAGATTCGAGCTTAGGTGAAATAGGGGTTGAAGTGAAGGGTAAAGAAGCAGGAAGGATAGGAGCAGTATGGAGAATGGTTTCACTAAATGCTAGGAGCCTGTGGAATAAGTTGGCAGAGTTGCAGGTTTTAAGGGCAGAGGGGGAGGTGGTCATAGCTGCCATGACTGAGACATGGGCAGCCAGGCACCATGACTGGGACCTAACCATCCCAGGGTACAAACTATTCTGGAGGGATAGAGATAAAGGGAAGGCTGGGGGCTGCCATTTATATCAGGGAAGGGGTCGGATGTAATAGGGAGGAAGGGGAGTAGGGCAGGTCAGAAGTAATCTGGCTGCAATTACACAGCCAGAAAGAGACCAATATTTGTCTGGGGGTCATTTATAGACCTCCGGCTGAGAAGGAGGACATTGACAGGGAACTGGGTGAGCAGATAAGGAGGCATAGTGGCAAAGGGAGCATAGTGGTGGTGGGAGATTTTAATCTACCAGGGGTGGATTGGAGCATTCCAGCAACCACTTGCACCATATCGTCCTGGAAGTGTTCCAGGATGGCTTCCTTACCCAGAAGGTAATGGAGCAAACGAGGGAGAGAAATATACTAGACCTGGTACTGGAGGATGGTGAACAGGTTGGGGATGTATAGGTGGAGGAACCTCTAGCAAGCAGTGACCACCGCACAGTATGGTACTCAATCAGTCTGGGTAGGGAAGTAGCCACTACAAAAACTAGGGTCCTGGACTTCAAAAGGGTGGACCTTGGCAGGATGGGACACATACTGGAAAGTCGTATGGCAAGCATCCACCCAGAAATGGACACTGAACAAAAATGAGCCGTCATCAAGGCAGGACTGGCTGAAGCCACTAAAACATGTGTCAAGAGCCAGGGCAAGAAAGCCAGGACCAAGAAACCAAGTTGGATGAGTAGAGAGGTAAACATAGAAGCATAGAATTTGACATAAGATAAGGACCGCTTGGCCCACCCAGTCTGTCCATTTCCCTACCTAATGGATAAGCTGCAGATCCTAGTTAACCAGCAGCCTACTTCTTTCTACCCACACCCCCTAGTAGTGGAGAAGGTGAAGGAGAAGAGAAATGCATTTAGGATCTACAAAAGATCCAACAGGGCAGAAGACAGAGAAGAGTATGTAAAGAAATCCAGAGAAATGAGCAGAGTGGTAAGGGCAGCAAAGGCGGCTAGTGAGCAGAGGTTAGCACAGGGGATCAAAGAAGGAGAAAAGGATTTCTTCAGATATATCAGAGAGCAGAGGAAGAACAAGGATCTAATTGTTAGGATCAGGAGGGGAAGTGGATGGGTAGAAAAGAGGGCTGAGCAGGCAGAAGTATTTAATGAATAATAATAATAATAACTTTATTTTTAAAGTGCCTTTCAATATATCAAGGCGCTGAACATATCAAAACCACAACATACAATGCCAATTAATAAAACATATAAATAAAATTTACTCCAGAATTGAGCCAGAACGGGCCAGCCGTGTACCTTGTAGGCACGGTTCGGTGCCCGGGAATCCACGCCACCTCTGACGCCTCCACCATCTGCTGCTAATCCCTGAAAGCCGGAATCGAGCCAGACCGGGCCAGCTGTGTGCCTCATAGGCACAGTTAGGTGCCCGGGAATCCACGCCACCCCTGACGTCTCCACCATCTGCCACTAACCCCCAAAAGCTGGGTAAGGACATCCACTGGGCTGAGGAAGCTGTGATCGGCTGCTATTAGCCGACCGTGCTCCGACCGCACACTCATTGGCCTCCGGTTCCAGCCACTGCCTTCCAATTGGTGCTGCTGAATTTGTTGCTTTGCTGGGCTCAGCGCCCATTCACTTGCACTGCTCAGTGCTGAATTTTTACTCCTGGACATTACTGCCTAAACTCTTTCTTGCTTTACAAGAAAAAAAAAAAAAATATATATCTGTTTGTATTCCTAGTAGCCACAGTGTTATTTAAATGTTTCTGCTTATGTTTCAGCTAGTTGCCAAATCCGATATACTGCACTAGCATTTACAGTAACCACAGTGTCCTTTTAAATCTTTCTGCTTATATTTGTGAGTTAGTTGCTGTATCCGATATACTGCCCTAGTATTTACAGTAGCCACAGTATAATGTTATATGTTTCTGCTTATATTTGAGTTAGCTGCCATATTCTGATGCACTGCTCTAGCACTGTTTAGCCCTCTTGATAGCTTTCCTCCTTGATTTTGCACTGATAGCCTGCTCTTAAATGTCCTGCCTAAGCCTGCTATTCTAACTCTAATCCTGAAACTGCCCTTGGCTTGCCCTGTATTCAAACTCTGTGCAGCACTCTCTGCTACACTTTCTTGCCTAAATTTCAGAGTCTTGCTTCTTCCCTCTGATGTGCTGTTGCTGACTCTGGCTCTCTCTCTCCCACTTTTGCCCTGCCTGCCTGCTCTGTCTGTCCCCTGTCTCCCAAATCTGCCCTCGTTACTTGGATTTCATTTTCTCACAGCTCTCCTCCCGTTTCCCTCGCCCCCTCCCTGTTAAATTTTCTTCAGCTCTTTCCGACCCTCCCAGCTGGTGCCAGAGCCATCGTTTGAAGATGATCGTTTCTTGCTGCTACCCGCACCTCCCACTATTTCAAGCTACACCTTTATTCTTCTAAACTCTTGCTGCCTCCACATCTCGCTGCCGTCTCCAGTGCTGTCCCCTTGCCCCTTGTTTAAGCGATTCCATGTCACTGCCTTTTGTTTTTTCTCCTGCATAATTGCCTACTCACCCCAGTCTTTCTCCTCTTTACTTCAGAATCGAGCCAGAACAGGCCAGCCATGTGCCTCATAGGCACGGTTCAGTGCCCGGGAATCCACGCCACCCCTGATGCCTCCACCATCCGCCGCTAACCCCCGAAAGCCGGGTAAGGACATACACTGGGCTTGGAAAGCTGTGATCAGCTGCTATTGGCCGACCGCGCTCCGAGCCACACACTCATTGGCCTCCGGTTCCAGCCACTGCCTTCCGATTGGTGCTGCTGAATTTGTTGCTTTGCTGGGCTCGGCGCCCATTCACTTGCACTGTTCAGTGCTGAATTTTTATGCCCGTCCCCCTCCAACCTTTATTAAATAGTCTCTTCGCTCCGCCCCTGCACTCAGGACCCACCCCTTATCCTGCCTCCCTTGCTATCCCTCAGCTAAAACACTCCCCCTCCTCCTGCATTGCCCTGCTAGTTTCTCTAGTGCACTAAGCCTGCCTCACAAGCCCCTGTGCTCTCCAGTTTCTCCTATTTCTTTTT
Source organism: Neoceratodus forsteri (assembly GCA_016271365.2). NCBI lineage: Eukaryota > Metazoa > Chordata > Ceratodontiformes > Ceratodontidae > Neoceratodus > Neoceratodus forsteri. The sequence continues at coordinate 805,302,826 of CM057451.1, read as the reverse complement.
CTGCTCTGCATCACACCACCTTATTAAATCACATCTCTGTTCCCTCTGATATGCCTCTCTATAGCAACCTCCTCATGTCTCTTCTAGCCCTCTCCTTCTTTCCTCCTCTGTGCCATCTTCCTAATTCCTCCTACCCCTCTCCACCTCTCACACTGACCATTCAAGCTCATTACCAGCAACCTGGCACCATGGCAAATCCTCCCTACCCACACTTGTGGCACCCTCCTACAAAGGACTGGGTGCAAATGACAACTCACACCATTGGAATGTTGGCAAATTGACATTTGCTTCTAGCCATTACCCTGCACTGGGACCCTAAATGACTGCACTGTACTCAACCTCACAAGCAACAGAGGCATTATATGGCATACTAGGAACTGCGTCAGATGACCCTTAAACTCCTGCTTCTCCTCCTTCTGATGTCAGGAAGTGTCCATCCAAACCCTGGCCCTGTTTCCACCAGGTCAGCAAATCTTGCAAAAATGGAAGGGGGTCTCACCATCGCCACCTTAAACATCTGCAGCCTCCTCCCAAAACTGGCCTCCCTTCAAATCTTTGCCAGTCAACACAACCCCGATATCCTAGCCATTGTTGAAACCTGGCTGACACCTAACACTCCAGACCACCTAACACTCCAGACCATGCCATCTCGCTACAAGGCTACAGTATTTTCAGACTGGATAGGATTACTAAATGGGGGGGTTGTGCAATTTACATTAAGGATAACCTCTCTAGTCACCCTGTCTGTTTTTCCACCACAAACTCCTCAGTGCAATTTCTCCATGTCAAGCTACTCCTTGGTGCCCAAAATAAAGTGCTTACTGTGGCCGCTGTCTCTATCCCTCCTAAAGATCCAGGGTCCAGCCTCCAGACTGTACTTGAATTTGTAAGATCGCAACCACCTGACACTGAGCTCCTTCTCCTTGGTGATTTTAATATTAATTGGCTCGCATCAGACGTTGGGTCCCTCAAGGATGCTATTCTAGCAGCTAACCTAACGCAGATGGTGAGCTCCCCTACTAGAAAAAACTACAAAACTGGGACTAGCACTCTCATAGACTGGATCTTTGCTAGCCACCCAGCCCGCATAAATAACACAGTTGTTCTCCCGGACTCTCTCAGTGACCACTCCCCTGTGATCTGTACCTGGACAAATAAGTTCCGAAAACCACCTCCAAAAACCATCTCAAGCAGAATTCTACCTCATGGCAGCCTTACTAAGCTCAAGGCCTGTCTCATGCAGCAAGACTGGTCCATAATATACAATACTATAGATGTTGACGCAGCCCTAGATTACTTTATCACTACATTCAACGCTGCCTGCGACACCTACGCACCAGTAAAAAAGCGCAAAATCAAAGCGCTCTCAAATCCCTGGCTCATGGCCAAGCTACTGGCCCAACTCAAAGCTAGGGACCACCTCTGGGCCATAGCCAGAGCCACAGGCTCCCTGATGGATATCCAAAAGTATAAACAGGCATGAAACCACTGCACTAAACAAATCTGATTAATGAAGAGCTCCTATTTCAAGAATGCCCTCTCCAACTCCTGGGGTGACGGGAGATCTTTCTGGGACAACATCAGAAATATCACAGGTAAGCAGTCCAAGTCCTCTCCTACTATAATGACTGTAGATGGAACCAGTATGCTAGACCCAATGGTCATGGCAAAGGCCTTAAATGAAACTTTCACAGACCTCAGTGTGGTCCTCCCGCTGGACTTCTTCTCTGATACTGACTCTCCAAAACCAACGTCTCCTACTGCCTCACCTAACCAACAGCTTTTCCACTTCAAAATAGTCAAGGCACATGAAGTCTACAAATATATAAAAAAGGCTATCTTTAAGTCCAGAAAAGCATTGATACTGTTGACCTTAAACTTCTGTCCCTTACCCTGGAAGAGGTGCTGCACCCACTCACCAAAATTTTCAATCTTTCCCTCTGCCTTAGTCAATTTCCCAGCAAATGGAAATCTGCTATAGTCACCCCAGTGTTCAAAAGTGGTGACAAGTCCCTACCTGGTAACTATCGACCCATATCAGTACTTCCACCCCTCTCCAAGGCCCTCGAACATATTGTGGCTGACCAACTCTCAGACTACCTGAAAAAGTATAACATCTTCTGCGTGCAGCAACACGGCTTCAGGAAAGGACACAGTATGTTGACCGCCCTACTGGAATTTTCAGGAGAAATCCACAATGCCTTGGACAAAGGATATCAAACCGGAGCTGTTTTCATTGACCTAACAAAGGCATTTGATACTGTTCACCATGGCTTACTTATCACACAACTACACAATCTTGGGCTTTCGCAAGGTCCAGGTGCCAGGGTAAAAAGTTACCTTGCCCAACGCTCTCAAACAGTAAAAATCTCAGGAGTTCTCTCAGACTCAAATCCGGTCCTCTCAGGTGTTCCCCAGGGATCAATCTTAGGCCCTCTCCTTTTCAGCCTTTTCCTAAACTCTCTCCCCAAATCCTGCCCAGAACAAATAATCCTTTATGCTGACGATGCCGTGATTCTTTCCTCTCATAAGGATCCAAAACCCTTACTCTATAGCCTGCAACTTGCTTTCTCCAAAGTTTAGAAGTGGTTCCTAGATCACAAGCTGGTCCTAAATCACAAAAAAACAAAATCCATGTTCTTCTCCAGTCCACAAAACAAGAAAAGGCAAATTCCACTTACTATCAAAACGTACCCAGGAAATACCCTAGAACAAGTGACGACATTTAAATATCTTGGAATCACCTTTGATCAAGGCCTAACCTTTGCGACCCACATTGATAACACAGTGAAAACGGTGAACCAGTGCATTGGTATCCTATTCCGAAACCAACAGTTCCTTACCCAATCTGCGCTGAGGATTGCTGTCCAAAGCTCTGTCATCTCAATCATAGACTATGGCTTAATTATCTATGGCTCTGCCTCAACCACCGCACTTAGGCGCATTACAACCTCCCTAAACAAGGCCTGTCTGCTGCTCACTGGAGCGCAAAGATGCACTCATACATGTGAGCTCTACACTGAAACAGGATGGTTGCAACTCTCAAATCACATAAAGTACCTTACCTGCTTGATGGCAAAAAACTCCACCATGGGCCTCACTCCACCGTGCATCCAAGACCTACTATGCCCGAATACCAGCATCGTCTCACCAGAAGTTCGGAACACCAGCCTCTCCAGGTCCCCCGATGCCGGATCACACAGGGCTAAAGATCCTTTGCCTAACGTGCCCCTAGCTGGTTCAATGCCCTCAGCACGCTCATTACATCCTCCACCTCCATGGGAGCTTTCAAATCTATGCTATACTCTCACCTTACAGCCTCTAGCTCCTGTGACTGCCTCGATTAAAGATTTTCCCCCCTGGGTGTTTTACTGTTTTCATCTTCCTCCTCTGCTCATTTCTTGACAAAGGCATCTGAGTATCTCTAATCTCTCTCTGTCTGCTCCCCCCTCATCTCCTCCAACCCTTTCCACTTTGTCCATTTCTCCAAAGTTTTTTCCTCGAAACAGCTTGTTCTGTGTATGCAAAGTATTATTATTTTTTTTTTCTCTCCCCTCTTTTTGTCTGAAGTTCTGACATTAATGTTCTGTATTATACTGGCTTATTGCAACTTCATAACTTGTTGATCATTCTATGTAACTTGACTTGTTTGTACATAATCGACGTGGAACCTTTGTAAAAGAGCCATGGCTCAAAGGTAATAATTTCTAGAACAATAAACTAAACTAAACTAAACTTAAAAAAAATGATTTCATAACATCACATATTAAAAACAAGCAATAAAATATCTCATAAAATCAAAACACAATATTTGCATTCAAATTGCATTAATCCTCCAAGTAAGCCATATGCCACAGGTACAGAATATTTCTGTTCAGTCTTCACAAAGGAAAGGGATGGGCCCATACCTGAGAAGAAGGGCGAGGTGGGAGAGGGTGGAGGAGAAGCAACCACAGATCAGGAAATCACGGTGGAAAGGGTGAGGAAGGGCCTAAAGTCCCTGAAAGTGGACAAGGCACCTGGCCCAGATGGAGTCCACCCTGGGTGCTGATCGAAGTTGGCAGAGGTCCTGGCAGGGCCATTAGTGAACCTATTCAGTGCCTCTCTGAACTCGGGGTACATGCCCAGGGACTGGAGGGAAGCACATGTGGTACCTCTGCATAAGAGATGGCCCAAGGATGAACCGGGGCATGACAGACCGGTAAGCCTTACTGCAATTGTGGGAAAACTGATGGAGACGATCCTCAAGGAAAGACTGGTGCAATTTCTTGAGGATGACAATCTCCAGGATGGCAGGCAGCACGGGTTTGTCTTGGGCAGATCCTGCCAGATGAACTTGGTTGGTTTTTACAACTTGGTTATGAGGGCACTAGACAGTGGACATGCGGTGGATGTCCTCTACCTGGATTTCAACAAGGCCTTTGACTCAGTGCCACACGATAGGCTGACCTGCAAGTTTAGGAGTCTGGGAGCAGGGAGGAAAATGGTAAGATGGGTCAAGAACTGGCTGCAGGGTAGACAGCAGAAGATAGTAGTGAAAGGGGAGGCATCTGAACCCAGGACAGTGACAAGTGGTGTACCACAGGGCTCAGTGCTGGGACTGGGTCTGTTTAACATTTTCGTAGCCGACATTGCAGTGGGGATTAAGAATAAGATTAGTCTTTTTGCAGATGACACAAAGATTTGTGCTGAAGTAGATGGGGAGGAGAGAGAGAAAGTACTTCAGGAGGATTTGAGGGATGGTCTCACATTTGGCAGCTTGGTTTCAATGCCAAGAAGTGCAAAGTGATGCATTTAGGAGGCACGAACCCAGGACGCAATTACTAGCTGGAGGGTGTCCCATTAACAAAATTCAAAGAGGAGAAGGATCTAGGAGTGCTGGTAAATGGGGAGATGAACCACTTTGCTCAGTGCAGGAAGGCAGCAGTGAAGGCAAACCAGATGCTGGGGTGTATAGCAAGGGGGATTGCTTCTAGGAGTGAGGAGATCATCTTGCCCCTGTGCAGGTCCCTGGTGAGACTGTACCTAGAGTATAGTGTGCAGTTCTAGTGCCCCTGCTTGAAAAAGGACATCAAACTACTGGAGAAGGTACAGCACAGGGCAACAAAAATTATCCTGGGGCTGGAGGACAGACCATATGGGGAGAGACTGAGAGAGCACAATATGTATACCCTGGAGGGAGGAAAGAAGGGAGAGAGGATATGATTGAGACCTTCAAGTACCTGAAAGGTTTGAACAAAGTAGGCACCAGGTGTATGTTCAATCTGAAAGGTGGAAGGAACACCAGGGGACACTCTAGGTTCAAGAGGGAACTGCGGAGGCCCTATTTCTCAGAAAGGGTGGTGGCAGGGTGGAATACTCTGCCAGAGGAAGTTGTATCATTGCAGAGTGTTGGGGGCTTCAAGAGGGGTGGGAACAGATTCGAAGGAAGGGTACAAATCTGGAGGGGGTGGGATATGGGGAGCATATGAGGGAGGTGGGGGCAGCTGCAGTTTGATGGACTGAAGTGCTGCACACTCAAGCAGACTAGATAGTCTGAATGGCCTTTATCTGCTGGCAATTTCATATATTCGTAACCCCTTAGTGCCACTGGGCCAGCCTTGTGGCCCCCATCTTGTGATTTTATTGTACTAGTTCCTTCCTACCAAGCCCCTCGGAACACTTATACTCGGCTGCCATGCAGCTTAGCTAGTGCTTTTTGCCACTTCCTACTGGCTTCCCTCCAGACCCTCATAGCAAGCCCCTTGGTGGTCTTCACAAAGGCACTGTGTGACTGATCGGTAGAATGAGGCATATTTGCCCTGGCCCCCTCCACCTCCCAAAAATTCCCATCTTTTTCCCCACCTACATGTTGCAGGCCACAGTGTTAACTCTGCGTGGGCTGAGACTTGAAAGCACCTGCCGGCATTGTCACTGTAGCAAAGTATCACAAACTGATGGCTGCATAGCCACATCATTTCTGATTGGCAGTTTTCTGACCAACTTACCTGCCTGCTTCATACAGTCAGAGCCCACAGACCCTTCCCCCAGCTAGATGCTAGGGAAATGTTAAATATAATTAAAAATCACCATTTACCACCAGTGTCCCCTTTCTTAAATAACATAGGAGCCACTAGTCCAAAAGCATCCCCACCTGCCCATCTAGACTACTAGTAAATTTACTGGCAACCTGCAGATCACCTAGGGGCACTAAGGGGGGTTATGCTGAGCCCCAAATATCACTTTATTTTCTGTCCTTAGTCATCTGCATTTTTTTTTTCCTATCTTTAGTTTCCTTACAGTACTTTGATCTAGTTTTATTTTTTCCTCTAAAACTCCTTTACTCCTATGCTGTACTGTGCCCTTTTTGTATCTCTCTACTCTCACTATTATAACTTCCCAATACTGATCTATTTTTCCCTTTATTTCTACAGGTCTCACCAAACTGTATGCCAGTCACATAAGTATCTTTTTTTTTAATTCTAACACTCTAATCTCTCCTTTAGCACCTCCGACCCTTTGTGTCCCCTTAACTTTCTCTGTTCTTTCCTTTCAGGTCCTACCGGAATACCCCAAACCAAGGACACCCCAACTCTGATAGAGCAGGTAAGTCGTAATTAGTTAACTGCTTTAGAATCCTAGAAATCTGGTGACAGAAAAGGACCATTTTGGTCAACTGAGTCTGCCCCATAACCCCCCCAACTCATCTCCTTTGTCAAGAGACACCCCACACCTACGACTGGTCAACTCCTGGTGTCTGTCCCATGCCCTCTTAAATCATTTCACCATTTTTGTCCCTACCACCTCTTCCAGTAGTCTGTTCCAGGACTCCACCACCCTCTCAGTGAAGTAATGCCCCCCTTACATTGCCCCTAAACCTTCCTTCTTCGAATCTTAGATTATGATCCCTAGTTCTAGCACTTACATTCCTTGTAAATAAGCTTCACACTCTCACCTTACTAGTCTCCATCGGGTACAGATCCAGTTCCCTCCACCTCTCCTGATAGGGCTTCCTATGCATAGTATGCACCATCTTGGTTGCCCTTCTCTGAACCCTTTCAGTCTTGTCTGTCCTTGTGTAGATAAGGCATCCAAAGCTAAACCCCATACTCCAGGTGACGCCTCACCATGGATTTATAAAGGAGCATCAGCACCTCTCTCTTTCTATTTTATACCCCTCCCTATGCACATCAGTATTCTATTCAGTTTGGCCACCACCATGCTGCATTTACTTATTTATTTTATTTGTGAGAATCAGTTTACAACCTTTGAGCCAGGGTACCTCGTCACATTGAGGACATACATAGCATTTTAGATTACACAGTACAGGTTTTTCTCAAATAGGCGTTCATCAGAGGCACCACATCACACTGTGGTCAAACAGAAATACATTTGAGTTACAGGGTACAGGTATTTGAAATAGTTCTTACATAAGTTGGTTACATATGTTGAGCAATCTACTGGCATTACCATAAGACAGCAGGCACTGGCCAGGTTATACTTAGGTATGGTGTGCTGGGAAGGGGTGGAGGGGGTGGGCTAGGTTGAGAGCCGCCCGGCGGGCGTTATCACGGGCATTGTCTCTTTGTAGATGACACAAAGATCTGCAATAGGGTTGATACAGAAGATGGGGTGGAGAGGATGCAAAGGGACTTGGCAGGGTTGGAGGAATTGTCAAATATATGGCAGCTTAGATTAAGTGCAAAAAAGTGCAAAGTAATGCACCTGGGAAATAAAAATCCAGGGGAAAAGTACACAGTGAGGGGTGAGATAATAATAATAACAACAACAACAACAGAAATGGAAAGGGACCTGGGGTAGTCATATCAGATGACCTTAAGGTGGGCAAGCAATGTGAGTAGGCAGTAAGGAGGGCTGGTGGGATACTGGGATGCATAGGGGAGAGGCATCACCAGTAGAAAACAAGAAGTTGTTATCCCTCTGTACAGACAGTTGGTGAGACCCCATCTGGAGTTCTGCGTTCAGTTCTGGAGACCCCATCTCCACAAGGACATAGACAAGATGGAGGCTGTCTAGAGCAGGGCAACCAAATGGTGCAGGGTCTGCACCAGAAGACATACGAAGAGAGATTTAAAGAAGCTTAATATGTATACACTCTAGGGGAGGTGGGCATGATAGAAACGTTCAAGTGCATCAAGGGAATCAACAAAGTCCAAGAGGGTAGCATCTTTCATAAAGAGATGTGCAAGAACAAGGGGGAACAATCTGAAGATCGAGGGGGACAGCTCAAAGGTAATGTGAGGAAGTATTTTTTCAAGGAGAAGGTTGTGGATGTGTGGAACAGCCTTTCTGAGGAAGTAGTGGACTCAAAAACAGTGGGGTAATTCAAGAATGAATGGGACAGACATAAGGCAATTCTAGTGGAGGGTAGGAAGACTTAGGCTGTTGGTTAACTAGGATCTGCAGCCTATGCATTATGTAGGGAAATGGGCAGACTAGGTAGGCCTTAACTGCTGTCAAATTGTATGTTTCTGTTAAAGTTATTTGAAATTATAATCCCAAGATCTCTCTCCTGCTCAGTTTTCTTAACCCCGGTGTGTGAATGGTTTGTGGGTTATTGCACCCCATGTGCATTACTGTACACCTTTTGGCATTGAATTTCAGCTGCCAAGTTTCCGACCACCCCTCAAGAATCTTTAGGCCCTCCCTCATTCCCTCCGCCCCCCCCGGGTGTCCACCCTATTGCAGATCTTCGTACCGTCTACAAATAGGCACACCTTCCCCTGCAATCCCTTCACTACATCATTGCTACAGATATTAAAAAAGGATGGGTCCCAGCATCGACCCCTGGGGCACACCACTCATCACCTCTTCCACTCTGGAATGCACCCATTTACCACCACCCTCTGGCTTCTGTCCTTCAACCAGTTTTTTACCCACTTTATTTTCTGTCCCACCCCTAAGCCTTCCAGCTCATTTCCCAGCCTTCTGTGCAGCAAGGTGTCAAAGGCCTTGCCGAAATCCAGGTAGGCTACATACAACCCCAAATCCTCGTCCCTGGTTACCCAGTCAAAAAACTCAATTAGGTTCATCTAGCACAACCTTCCTTCCAGAAATCTAAGCTGCCTTGGGTCCTGGAGGTAGTATAGCCCAGTGGGTAAGGGTCTGAGCTGCAGATCTGGAGACCTGGGTTTGAATCCCACAGTGGCCTAGGTGCATACTGTGTGATCCTGAGTAAGTCACTTAACTTCCTTGTGCTCCTAGGTTGCATCTGGAAACAAGCTTCAGCTTTGTGTGCTACTCCTAGTTAAACAGTGTTCCCTACCCCTCTTCCCCTGTAGACCATTGACAACCAGGTGTTCTACTATTCTTTCCTCCAGTAGTATTTCCACGATTTGTCCCACTGTTGAGGTCAGGCTGACCAGTATGTAGTTCCCTGCATCCTCCCTGTTAACACTTTTCTATAGCGAAGGACCACATCAGCCCTTCTCCAATCCCTGGGCAAATCACCTATTTACAATGACAGGTTGAACAGAGTAGTCGGAGGCCCTGCTAACACCTCCCTTAGCTTCCTCAGTATCCTGGGGTGAACCCTATCTGGCCCTATAGCCTTACTGCTGCCAGTTCTGTTAGGATCCTTTATTTTGCAAAGGGACCTCTGTCCATTTCTGTGATCTCCCTGTCCTTATTACTGGCCCATTTCCTGCCCCCCTCCTTTGTAAAAGCTGAACAGAAGTATTTGTTCAGTATTTCTGCTTTTTTAGTGGTCATCATCGTTTACCCTCACTCCATCCTCCCCTTTCAGACTCACAATCCCTCTCCTTGCCTTCCTGTTCTCACTGATGCACCTGCACGTAAAAGGTTTTGTCCCTCCTTACCACTATACAAACTGGCTGGCTTGTGCCAGGGATCCCAGACAAGTGTGAGTCTGGTCCCAATGCGTACTTTGTACATGGAGCCATTTTGGCTTGCTTGCTGTTTGCTGCAGTGTAGTGGATTATGATGAACTGGTTTTGCTTGATTCTACACTGACGGCTTCATTTGCAGTAGATCCTGCAGTCCTCTGTGGCTGGCTTTGGTGTGTGGGAGATTGTGTACTACAGTGCATGTTAAGAGTTTATATGGCTTTCCTATTTTGTTTACAGGCCCCATTGTACTCCCTGGGCTAAGTTCTGTCACTGAGGACTGAACTTAGGCCCTAGAGAAAAGCAGAAGTAGAAAACATCTGATCAGAGATTGTGGAAGCTTGAATGTGTACTACGGGCTATTGGAGCTTCAATTGCTGCCTGTTGCTCTGGTGTGAGCTGCAGGATGTTATGGGACTGGTTGTGGCTGGGGATATTGGCCTAGAGATAGTCACATTTGGCCTGCTATGGTCTGCTGTACTGCAATGGATGGTGGTTGGAAATTCCAAATCAAGGGGGAAATTTAGAGGAAACATTATGAAGTACTTCTTTACTGAGAGAGTGGTGGACAACTGGAATGGGCTGCTGAGGGAAGTGATAGGGGAGAGGATGGTTGGAGGGTTCAAGAGGGCATGGGATAAGCACAGAGGGCAATTGCCATGGGGGGATACTACAGAAAAGACATAGTGGATATAGGCAAACTTGGCAGACTAGATGGGCCCGCGACCTTTTCTGCTGTCACATACATGTGTTTCCATGTATTCTACAGGCAGATTAGGAAAAGGAAGGGGGATCCACTACACCACCAGGGAAGCATACTTTATATTTTGCCAGGGCAAAGTTTTTGAATATTTGTCCCTCAGTGTCTTTATTCTGCCCAATGTTGGTCGATGTGTGGAGCAACATGGCCTCCTACCCCCAAAAACGATCAGTTCTAGGGGCACAGGGGTAATACATTTTCCTCCCTCCCCCAACCATGACATCCCCTGAGTGACCAAGTCCATTCTAAAAGCCAGGTTGATGGTGTGATGCAGGTTTGGTATCCCCCAACCCCAACCCCCCAAAACACACAAGCCACTTTTTTTTTTTTTCTTTTCCATACTGACCCATTTTCCCTTTTATATCTACAAGTCTTACATGGCATTGATCTGGTATAGGAGGACACTGACTATATGTATCAGCAAGTATTATTTTTTTATTTACCCTACACTGTTTGTCATAGTTCATAAAGCATGCAGATCCTTTGTGAGCCCTTTGCTGTTCTTATTTTACAGGTACGAATGGCTACTATATGAGGCACTGGGTTGGAGCTATACCTTGTGCCTTAGAAAGGAGACTATGGGATGGGGTGGGGGATGGGCATTAAGGTTGGCAATTCCAAGGAACACCACATAACCAATTTGCCAAGACTTGTGAGGCTCAAAACCTGTTTTTCATTTTCTTGTTTTGTGTACTTTGCATAATTCCTGCATTAATCTAGTGTTTTTGTTTTGCAACAAGTACTGTATATACTGTATGTATATGTGGTGGGGACATTATGTGCTGTTTTTGAGGCTCTTGGGCACTGTATGCTTGAAGGCAGAGTACTGAGCGACAAACATGGATGGAGACACAGGTTTGAATCCCCAGCCCCCAACCACTTACACACTGTATAACCAATAACAAGTAAGTTAACCTTCCCTTTTACCAGGAAATGCAGTTAAAGACTTCCAAAGATGAGGGATTGCCTCAGGGATGCCCTAGAAGGGAGGGAGACTAGGAAGAAATCCAGGAACAGTGGGTGAAATTAAAAAGAATTATAGTGAAAGGTGTTAGACATGTAAACAGAAGCAAGAGGGGGGAAAAAAAAGACCGCTATGGTTTTCAGAGGAGGGAAATGTCTATAAAACCATTCTGAAAATGAGCCCCATAGACTTGCATGAGGCATTCCCCGTGCCTTCTCTGGAGACATGTAAAGTCAGAATGTGGGGGCAGAGCAGGCAGACCAGGAAGTGGAAAGGGGTTGGCTGGACAGCAGTTCACCAGAGTTATCATCCCTTCCTCCCTTACAGGGCAGCAGCACATTTTATAATTTCTGCACTGACAGATTATCACCACTGCAGGATGGGCTTAATGAAGCCCGATGCAGAATGTCACACCTTTATTTTAAAAGCCAATGACTGATCGGGTCAGAAAATAAATGTACGAGTGGATTAACATTTTACAGTGATAGCCCACGAAGGAATCATTTGTGGAAAAGACTCCTGGCCAGGTGAGTTGCCATATACATGTCAGTGGGGGGCTAGTTGAGAGCTGCTCTTTAATCATGGCCAAATATTACAAGCCTATTTATTTATTATTTGTTTTATTTGATTACATTTTGTTGACCCAGTAGTCCCATCAAGACTAGATGTCCCTTTTTCACGGGTGACCAGGGGCAGGGGGGATACAGATGGTAACCAACTGAAACTGAACCAGATTAAGCTGTTGGTGGTATTTGTTTTAGTGAATGCTTGTGACCAAGCATGATCTGTGAAGCAGATGCTGATTAGCTGCCAATAACCTGCATCAGGTATTGATTAACTATGATGATAAAAGAAAACACCGTCAGCAGTGAAAGAAAACTTATGGTTTATGGTGGCTTTGGGTATTGATCAATAATGGTAGATAATGATTTAGCGTCACCAAAAGTACTGATTAAAAATTATTATGACCGAGCAAAACTGTTGCATGTGTGGTCCTTATTGTGCAGCTGCAGATCTAAGTTCGGTGAGAAATGGTGATGGGGGAGACAGGCATGGGGAGCCAAAGTGGAGGGTGTGAGAGGCATGTGGGGAGGGGCGCACTGGGGGAGGATCTGATGTCAAGTCTGATGTGGGGGGACTAGCACGAGGTCCTGGAGTGGTCGATGTCAAACCACATGAGAACCACTGTACTAACATGTGCTACCCCCAATTACCAATAGCAGTGGTAGTGCAATGTCATCATTGAGCTACCAGCATCCCCTTTGAGAACCACTGCACTACCATTGCACACAGATGATACCACAGTGTCACCAATGGTATGGCAGTGGAACTGAAACAAATCCATTGTGTTACCAAAACAGCAGTGGGAATACAGTGGTGTGTGTTTGAGCCATTGCAGTACCATCCATGCACACATTCTCATTGCGATACCACTGTCCATGTGGTACCACAATGGCAACAATGGTTTCACAATGGAATTGAAACAAATCCAGTGTGTTACCAGTCAAGGGGATGCAGTGGTACTTACAATGGTATGGAAATGGTGGACAAATGGTAATGCTACAGTTTTCCAAGGAAATTTTCATAAGGGATCAGGGCTCATGCTGCATGTTTTCTCTGGAGATTGCTACTGCTAGTTGGTTAAACTGCACTGTTTTTAAACCGCACTGTTTAGGTGTACTTAGCACTGTATAGTTGATGTTCCTGCCTGTTTAGCGATCTGTCTCAGGGGTTCACTCTGGTGTACTATCACCATCTTGTGCGTGATCCAGCACATGCATAGTGGAGTCCCTGTATCAGGTTAGAGCCCAACAGCCTGTGCATGCGCAGTGGGGTTTTAGCTGAAAACACACACCCGCTGCATACTAATGTCTTTGTCGCTCTGTTCTACTTATAGGCCTCTCAGACACCACCCCCCCCCAGTAAGCCCAGAGTCAGCATGCTCCTACAGAGGTAGGAGCTATGTCAGACAACCTGCAAGAGGTAAAGCTGCCTCCCTTTACCCAGCTTGTTTGCTGGAAGTGTTAGCCCATCGTTTCCTGCCACTGGTTTTACTAAGTCCTCATTTCTCCATTTGCAGCTTATATTACCTGACCACCAGAGAGAGCTTGCCTACTTTTACGCTCTGCTGGTCCTGCCTCTCTACCATTCCGTCAGCACTCCTCTCCCTTTTAGACACTCACTCCTATTGCTCTTCTCAGCTGCCCAGTCTTCCCATCTCCTGCCTGCCTGCCAGACTTCCCCTGCCCATCTTTCCTCCGATCACCACACCTGTGTGGCCACTTGGATATGCTACTGCACCCCTCCTTTTGCCTCTGGAACTACACCTCACAGACCTCCAACTGTAGCTGGGACTACTTTCACCAGGCTATTAGGACCCCCCCCCCGGGTTTTGAACTTGGTACTTTGGTTCCAAAGTCCACAGCTCTACCACTACACCACTGTGGCAGTCTCTCTCAAGAAAGTTTGGATATAGCTCCTTACCCATCTTGTACCACGCAACAGCAAGTGCAATGGCTGCTCGCACATGCTTACCAAGCCTAGCCTTACTGTTCCTCCTGATACCAGCCATGCCACACCCTGATCCTATACCCCCACACCCAGTGTCACACCACTCATCTACACCATAGTACCCTGACACCCCCCACCCTAAACGCACCCACAACCCTGCCTCACCCCCCTCCTGCCTCCACCCCCACCACCTCTCCCATCTCACAGCCCCGGGACCCTGCTTTTCCTTGCCACTCCCACCTTCTGCACCTTACCCATCCCCTGCACACCAGCAACTGGACCCTCTTCCAGGTGCACTATGCGTTGCACCAAATATCACCACCCACTGGTCCGAATAATCACACTGCTACTGTTACTTTCTGGGAACGTTCACCCAAACCCAGGCTCAATGTCCACCCACCAAAACAAGCCTCCTACTATTCTAGGGCTCCGCATTGCCTCCATGAACATTTGCAGTCTCTTAAAAAAGACTGCTGCACTCCCAGTGCTGGGCCATGCAACATCAACTGGACATTATTGCCCTAGTAGAGACCTGGCTCTCCAAAGCCAATCCCGATTCCTTCATCTCCCTCTCCAAGTACACCCTCTTTAGGGAAGACCGAGTGGGCAAGCATGGGGGTGGTTGTGCTGCCTACTTGCATGACAGCCTCATTGGCCATGCCCTGCCAGCAACCAAGCTTGATAATGGAGCGCAAGCTCTTACACTAAAAATCACACCAGACCTTGCTAAAGGCCTGCTCTTCCTCACCATTGCATACATTCCCCTAGGAACCAGAACCCCGCTATGCTATCCCTCATCGATTACCTTTGCTAACCTACCTCACAAAGCGGAGCAGATAATTTCTGGTGACCTCAATATCAATTGGCTAGCCAGCTTTGCATCTCAAACAAGAGACACCTTCGCCACCCTCAATATGACCCAGTTAGTCACCCATCCCACCAGATACAACCTCTCTACTGGAACCAGCACCCTCCTGGATGTTATTATAAGCAACCACCCCCACAAAATCCAGGACATCAATATCCTCTCTAATTCACTAAGTGACCACTCCCAAGTCTTATTCTCTTGGTCCTCTTCCACCATTAAACCAGAACCTAGAACAATTCTACACCAGTGCCTCTGCCCAGGCAGCCTTAGAAAACTCAAATAATATCTTACCCAGATTGACTGGTCGCCCATCAACCGCCCCCCAACCATCAATCTAGCCCTTGACCTCTTCACATACTCCTTTAACATGGCCTGCGACCTCTTTGCCCCACTTGCCAGGACTCACACCAAAAAACAAAATGCACCATGGGTCTCTGCATCCCTCATCCAGAAACCTAAAACAAGGGATAACCTCTATCGATCACTGTACCAAAGTGGCTAAAATGTCTAATGCACTTTTGACTCGCATTAAAAGAACATTTGTCACCAGAACTCTGGAATGTATTATCCCTTTGTTTAAAACGCATGTCAGGCCACACTCTGACTATGGGTCTCCTTTTTGGAACCCATATCTCAAACATGATGTTGATAGAATCGAAAAAATCCAGAGAAGGGCTACTAAATTAGTTCCACAATTGGCCCATATGGAATACCATGTCAGAGTACAGGAAATGGGATTATTTACCCTACAAACCAGATGTACTAGATGTGACCTGTTATTTTTATACAAAATCCTAATGTCCCCTGATTTAATGGATCATTTTGGCCTAAAATTTACTGACAGAAGGACCTCACCCTGGCTTAACAACAAACAACTTGTTGTAGCTAAAGCAAGAACCAACAAAAGACTTAATTACTTTACTGTAAGATCTCCTAGGCTGTGGAATAGTCTTCCTCAGGATTTGGTGGATTGTGATTCTATCGACTCCTTTTAAAAGAGGCTTGGACCTGTGGTTCGAGTTAAATGACATATACAAATTAAGGGGATAAATCTACAATATTCCCACCACAGTGGTGGGGGACAATCATGATGGGCTTTGTCCTTCGTTTGTCCTATTTAACCAAGTAAACCAACGAAGTAAACCAAGTAATCCGATGTTTTCAAATAAATAAAGTAAGACAGCCTTGAGCATCGAACAGCTGGTGATAGTATTCAAGCCCCTTCCTTGCCCATTTTTGGAGGAAGACATCTGATTTATGAAAAGGATTCTGATCATCCTAGGCCAAAGAAGTAACAAGGAGCCTGTCCTCATAAGAGAGAAGATGAGAGTATGAATGACAGGCTCTCAGCACTTCCCTTGTAAATTCAAAGAAATAAGATTAAGAAATCTGAGCCTTGGGGAAGTGAAATAGGCTCGGCCAACTTGATAAAGTTCGTTCAATGCACTCTATATATCTTTCCAATAAGCTCTGTATGACAGATTAGTCCAATAACACAAAGTATGTAACTGAGAGGCCTGAATGTACCATTCAAGATTAGGATGACCTACTCCCCCTTTTGTTTGTGGGAGCTATAGTACAGATGCTGTTATCCTTGCTCACTTCCCATTCCAGATTAAATTTAAGATAAGTCTCTGCCAGTCCCTCAAGTAGGCCCTAGATGGAGATATGGGGGAGCGTTTGTATGAAAAAGAGTATTTTATGTAGAACTATCATGAATGGTTTCTATTCGACACATAACCGATAAAGGCAGAGTGGACCAATGACCAAGGTCATTCTGGATTATCCAGGTGAGGGGTTCAAAATTCTTTATATCAGTATGATCCCTCGATTTAGTCATTTCAACCCCAAGATACCAATATGGTTTCTATTCTACCTTTAGGAAAAAGACTTCAGATCGGCTCACAAGGGAAATAGAAAAAAGAAAGCACTTCAGTTTTTGCTTTTTTAACTGAAAACCCGCCAATATTTCAAATTCCTCCAAAAGCTTGGAGACGGCTTCAAGCGAGGGGGTAGGGTTGGTCAAAGTTAATAAAATATATTCTGTGAATAGGGCTATCTTATAGTCCCTCCCCCCATTGGAATCCCTTTAATGAAGTTGGAAAGGCGCATATGGGCAGCCAAAGGATCAACATGAAGGGCAAACAAAAGGCGAGAGAGGGGACAGTCCTGATATGTACCTCTGAAAAGGATGAACAGAGTGGAAAAAGTACCATTTATCCTAACAAAAGCTGCCAAATTGGCATAAAGAGCTTTTAACATTCTAATAAATATTTAATGGAAATCCATAGGTTTATAGGGCTGACCCTAAGAATGGCGAAGAGACTCAATCGAAGGCCTTCTCCGCATCCATGCTGGCCAGGACCAGGGGAATGGATATTTTGGTAGCATATTCCAGAAGAAGATAAGTCTTCTATGAACGTTGTCATGGACTTGCCTGTTATGAACAAAGCCGGGCTGGTCCTGGTCCACCAAAGATGTGAGAAGGCCCTTGAGAAGAGCCGCATAAATCGACGTAAAAAAACTTATAATCTGAATTTAACATTGAGATAGGTCTATAAGAATCGGGTCTAGAAGAGTCCTTACCTGGTTTTGGTAAGGCAGCTAAGACTGCGTAATTCCAGGATGAAGGCAAGGATTCTCCCTTCTGGACTGCTCTCATTACGCGAAGTAAAAAAGGGGAAATAATTTTTTGCAATCCCTGGACTTTTATCTGCTTTAACTCATGACATAGCACTATTTAATTCAAACAATGAAATTGGTTACATTAATAGGTCCACCTGAGTGGAAGTCAAGGTCAGGAATTTGGCACTGGCAAGGAAAGAAAGCACCCTATCCTCAGGAGGAACTCAACCTTCAGCAGAATAAAGAGAGAGATAATAAGCCTGTAAAGTCTTCAAGATCTCCTCAGTCCTATGTGTGACTTTTCCAGAAGCTGTGCCCCGTAATTTAAGAACAGTGGCCGAGGCTCGGTAAGACTGGAGTCTTTGAGCCAAGTATCTCACACTTCTGGTTCCCTCTAAATAGAAATGCTGCTTGAGATAATACAGGGCCATTTACTTTTTTGAGTCAAAAGTTTTTTGGAGCTCAGCCTTCACCAGCAACAGCCTTGGTGGCACCAGTGTATCGCCTTGCATCAGTGCCGACGGAAGGGAAGAAAGTTCCTTACAAAGATCCTTTAGCTTATTATCTCTATCTTCCTATGTTTTGCAGAGGCATAAGATATAAGCTTGCCCTGTAGGATTGCTTTCAGGGCATCACAAAGGGTACAATCAGAGACCTCACCAATATCATTAACTTCCAGATAAAATTTTATCTATTCAAACAGGTTGGCCAAAAGTGGATGATCCCTTAAATAGTCCAAGTTTAGATGCCAAAAGAATGTTTTATGTTCCATGGGTTGAGAGATAAACACGACAACTGGGGAATGGTCAGAGTGGAGGATAAGGTATATATTGATAGAACCTATGTCAACTAGGTGCTCAGCTGTAGAGAAAAAGTAGCCAAGTCTGACTGAACTGCCTTGCCGAGCTGAATAATGAGTGTAGGCCCTATCGCTAGGGTGCAGGGCTCTCCACAGGTCTGCCAGGCCCAGATGTTGAACTGTATGCCTAAAAAACGTACTTGCATTAGAATGTCAATAGGAATTCGGATTGAAGGCATCCAGATCAGGGTTAAGAGTTAAATTCAGATCCCTGCCCCATAAGAGTCTGCCTTTTAGGGAGGAGGAGGTCAGGAGGGCAAAAGAAGTGGGGGAAAAAAAACCTTTTTTAGTAGCTGGGGGAAAATAAGTATTTACTGAGGTTGTTTCTTGACCCTCAAATAATCCACTTACCAAGACCAATCTCCCCTCTGGATCCACCACCATATTGTAAGCATCAAAGCATAATCCTCGGCGACATAAAATGAGAACTCCTTGACACCACCCAGCAGGATAAGAGGCATGAAAAATCTTGTCAAATCCCAGCTTAGAAAATGTTTCATGTTCCCCAGACGTTAGATGGGCTTCCTGGAAAAAGATTAAATCTGCCTTCTGTTGCTTACAATACTATAAAAGTCTAAAATGCTTAATTGGATTAGAACTACTATTAACATTAAGAGAAATTATCTTAATATCTTGAGTCATACCAAAGAGGAGAAAAAATTCCCACTATAAATAAAGCCCAGAGATTCAACCTCAGATTTCATCCAGTTGACCAAATAATACCCCTTAGCAATAAGTAAGTCCACCCAGAACCAATGACATAAGTACAGGTTTGATGAAGGTAACAAATATGAGACCAGATAGATCCTCAGAGTGCAATAAAAAGTGTACCCATAGTAACAAAAACTGTGGTGGATCACTTAGTGTTCCTATTTAAAAAAAAAAAAAAAAAAGCCACAAGATATGAAACCATTCCCCTGAAATTCAGGAGTCCAAAAATACCCTTTTAGGAAAATAATTAAAGTCTGCACAGTTAAGGAGATGGTTGCTCCAGTTAGGTAACAAAAAAGAATGCCTAAACATCCTTTCCCCTCCCCCATCTCCCCTGCCCTCCCCGACCTACTCCCCATGCCTTCCTTCCCATCCCTCTGCCCACCCCTGACAATTTCCCCTTCCTACCCATTCTCCTACCCCTTCCCTGCTGACCGCCCTACCACTTTGCTACTCCCCTACCACTCTGCTTCCCCAGTGACACACCCTGACAAAGCCTTCTCTGTCTGCTTCAGTACTGAACAATGATGTGGAGCCTTAGTCCTCGTGCTTTACCCTGCATGTACTCTGTTATTGCCTTAACATACAATGGGCCAAATATTCAAAACTTTGCCCCGGGGCTAAATTAGCACTGTCCGGTGTGCTAAATTATCCTGGACCCAATAGCCCACTATATTCAACAGGGATAGCCCCAGTGCTAAACCTGCTGAATATAGCATGCTAAGGAAGCTGGGCAAACTGGGCTGAGAATGCAGTGCAAAAATAGACCAGGAATAAAATGGCTCTGAATATAGCAATCAGGAAGTACACACCACAACAACATCCAAGTTCACAGTGACATGAAGGAAGGTAGAGATGAGCTATGTGGCCAATGTGTGTGCTAAGAAAGGCGTGAAGTCAGTAAAGCTGCAAGCAGTAGGGCATGTGAAATCACATTGTGCAAAAATGTACAATATTTCCAAAATATTTGCACAGCGCAAACACATTTGCACAGGTTTAGCATGGAGCGAAGTCGTTTGTCTGGTGCTATCATGTTTGCCCGGGGCAAAAGTTTGCTGTATTCAAAAGTGACATGCAAATGGGCCTACTTAGGTAGTCTGTGGGCAAACATCCAGATTAGCATCTTATTATGACTTGATTTGCATGCAGTTTACCCAGCGCTATTGCAGGGTCCCACAGCTCCACCTGTAGGTCAGTCTGGAAGTACAGGGGCTGGCTGGGTATGCCAACAGCTCCACCTGTAGATAAGCCTGGGAGTGCATGGTGGTAGCTGCAGGCTACATTTGTACAGTACAACATAACATATTGTGCCCCAGGGGACTACACAGCACAGGCACAGGTGGTGGTGCTGATGCAACTGTCAAACTGTGGTTCATGCTACAGAGCACAGCAGATGCTACAGTAGCAAAGGGGCCAGTAGTGTGAGGGACATAGTAATGCCTATGGTGTGTAGAGCAGTGATGACCACTGCACTGTACAAAGTGACAGGCCCAACTTACAGGTGTTCACTGACAGTGGACAGTACTGTTATGCTGTTGTGCAACCCACAGATGCTGCACCACTGGCATGGGATGCTCACAGTGACACATACATGGCTGGCTGTGTGTGCTGTGGTGTCTGTACAGATGTGCGGTATGTGGCTGGGGAGGGCACATACGATCAGACAGACACACTGGTGTTGGGGTATTCCCAACACTGACCCATGTGCACTGCATGGCTTGTCCCAGCCTTGTGGCCAAACCCAGTCTGTGGTGCAGCCTGGCCACTTGAACACCCTGCCCTAAACACCCTCCTTGTCCACAGTGCTGCATGTGTGTGCTGGCATCTGTTGGTGTCCACAGAAGGGTGATCTGCAGGTGTGTGCTGTATGGCTGCACTGCCATGGTGTCCACTGGGAGCCAGGTCACCACTTACTGCCTGGCATGGCTGGGACTGGTGGCAGTTGATGGCATCATAGTGATGCCATCAGTGAGCAGCATGTTTCCTCTATGTCTGGCTTATTTCTGTGTGTTATACTTGTTGGTTAGGGTTGTGCAAAGTCACACAAAAGTCGTGCAAAGCCACACAAAGTCACGCAAAGCTGGTTTGCCCAGAGTTAAGACTACCTTTTCCTGGGTGGTAATTTTGCGCCACGCAAAGTGTTGCACTAAGTCGTGCAAAACCACTTTGTGCTGTGCTATTTGCTTAATATAGCATTGCGCTGACACGCCCCCTCAGTTTGCCTCTTGCATACATTATGATTTTGCCTGGCGCTAATGCAGCTTGTGCACACTATTTGACCTTTTGAATATAGCGGACCTGTGCTAACCTGGCGCTAAACTTGTGCAAACGGTTTGCGCCCAATGCAAAGTTTTGAATATCTGGCCCAATCTGTTTTGTTCTGGATACAGTTCCCCAATCATACTGAATTCTAACCCAGTCCTGGCTTGCCAGGTTCACTATTTTCCTAATTATATAATTATCTCACACACACACACACACACACACACACACCCTTTGGAACCTGCAATGTACTATTACTATGTATTCTGCAGAACCTTATGTAACCTATGTGTTGTCTGTTTATTTTATGTCTGTGACTCAAAGGTATTAATCCCGATCTGAAATAAATAAATAAAAATACTGAAATAAAACACAGAATATCGTGAAATTTATTAGCTCAGGTAAAACCTGAAAGAAATAACTAATAAACATTCAGGTAAAGTCTGGAAACTTACAAAATACTTAAAGCTCCCCAAAATTAACCTGAAGGCTAATGGAGGTATCAAAGCTATCTTAGCGTAGTAAGGGTCACAAATGCAACAACTATAGCCTACCAAACAGAGGTATGGGAAGATATCAGGGTTAAGGATAAGGTCAGGGTGAAAAGGCCTAAAGTTAGAAACAGTAAATGCCCACAGGGACAAAAAAGAAGACACCTTCTGCAATAGGGGGTCCCATAATACAGGTCCCAACTGTTGAAAATAGACCAGGAAAAAACTAATAAAACTAAGCAACACACCCTGTATATTAGGAGAGGAGGTGAGATGCAGCCCAAACCCTAAAAATAAGAGAAAATAAACCCTTTGGAAAAAAAAAAAAAAGAATAAATAATTGATATTTTTATTTATTTTTTTACTTGTTAAGAATGACTACAAAATTATCTGGGCTAGTGATCAGGGCCAAACCAGGACACATTTCCATGGATCATCCCCTTTATAACGGGTAACATTAAACACTGAACAGATAACCAAAGAACGTTGTCTGCCAACCGGGCAATAACTAACAGAGGGTGAAGAAATCCAGTAGAACTGCAGGAAGAACTGTATAATAAAATTTGAACAATAAACTCCAGGACCCAACTGTGATGCAAAAAACTGCAAGAAGCATAGAAAAAGAAAATTAAGCTAGTCCATAAAGGACCTGATAGCGCGACCAAATTGCTAGCCAAAATAGAAAACAGAGAAGGCAAAAACCCTGACAGAAAAGGCAAGGTAGTTTTATTTATAAGGTGCCTAATCCTGGAGGCTCTGGGTACCATATACAAATACAGAATATATAAAATACATAGAACTATTATCTATTATGATCAATCAATTAATAATGCCGGTTATTGACTATGGAAGTCATATTTACAGACATACAGCAAGAAAACATATAAATAACTTGGATAGACTTTATAATAAGCTTGCAAGATCTGTGTTAAGGTGTGATTTTAAAACTCATCATTGCACTATGTATATGGATTTGGGTTGGATTCCATTAGACTTACGGGCTAGGGGAATCTGGCTAAATCAGGTTCGTAATATATTTAAAAATCAATCTTTAGATAACTTAAAAAACAAATTACAAAAACCAAAACATGGTTTAAATTTAAGAAAAACTGGTGCTAGAGATTTAATAATACCAAAGTTAAAAAATCGATTTAGTGAAATGACCCTTCAATATCAAGTAGCTGAAAGCTGGAATTGTCTTCCTCCTTTTTTACGTGAACTAAAAACTACTGATCATGTTTTTAAAAATGACCTGAATCACGAACTTAGTTTTCGTTGTTGTTGTAATAGGTGAAATTAATGTAAATCTAAAAATGCTAACATGCCTGTTATTGATGAGTTTGTAAAACTATGATGCACTGTTTTTGTACTCTTTCTGTAACTTGTATTGTTATAAATGTATAGTTGTAATAATTTTGCATAATGTAAACAGATAAGCCTTGTGAACAGGGATTTTTGGAACCCTAATGGCTGTATCACTGTATAAATAAAATGTTACCATACCATACCATACCATATTAGTAGCAATAGGATATAACAGCACAATTCTAAGGATAAAATTTGACTAAATAAATTACCTAAAAAGATGGGGCAGGATGGATACCAATTTATTCCAAGAATGCCAGTCTGAAAAGATGGGTCTTAAGCCTCTGCTTGAAGACACCAATCGAGGGGGCCTCCCAGACAACAGATCGAAGCGAGTTCCACAGGATCAGCCCAGAGACACTGAAAAACACATATCCTGGATTTTAGGTGGAGAGACTTTGGGAAAATGGGGAGATACTTGAAAGAGGCATTAAGGGGAATGGGGCAGGAATCGGGGGTTGAGGAACAGTGGGTAGTATTTAAAACGGGATTACAAGAGCAACAGAATTATGCATTAAGCAGGTTAGGAAGAGGAAAAGGAAAATGAGGCCATTATGGTTTTCCAAAGAGGTAGCAAAGAAAGTGAAAGCCAAAAAGATTGCATTCAGGCAATATAAAAATACACAGGCAGAAGGGGATAGGGAGAAGTACCAGGAGAAGCAAAGGGAGGCAGGGAGGTCAGTATAGGAAGCCAAATCTCAGACAGAAGAGCACATTGCAAAATCAGTGGGTAGAGGGGACAAAACCTTTTACAGGTACATAAGTGAAAAAAGAAAGGCAAAGGGAGGGATGGAGAGACTGAATGGGGAGGGTGGGGGCCACATGGAGGATGACAACTGTAAAGCTGACATATTGAACAGGTATTTCTGCTCAGTCTTTACTGAGGAAGAGGAGGGTAATGGGTCTGAAGGGAGTACAAGGGGTGGGAATGGTGCAGAAATGGACACACGTCCCTTTACACTAGAAAGGGTCCTGAAGGAACTGGAAGTAATAAGAGTTGATAAAGCAATGGGGCCAGATGGGGTGCACCCCAGGGCCCTTAAAGAACTAAGAGAGGTGGTGGCTGAACCTCTGGCAATCCTGTTTAGCTGATCACTGGAAATGGGGCGGTACCCAAAGACTGGAGAACAGCAGATGTAGTCCCCTTACACAAAAGTGGGAACAGAGAGGAAATGGGGAACGACAGACCACTCAGCCTCACCTCAGTAGTGGGGAAGATCATGGAAGCACTACAGAAGGAGAGATTAGTGGAACATCTGGTTTTCAATGGACTGCAGGACCCAAGGCAGCATGGTTTCACCAGGGGGAGGTCATGTCAGACAAACCTCATTGAATTTTTTGACTGGGTGACTAGGGAGGTGGATCAGGGGAGGGCAGTGGACATGGCCAATCTGGACTTCACCAAGGCCTTTGACACTGTGCCACATAGAAGACTATTACACAGATTGGAGAATATAGGTGTGGGCAGGACAGTAGTGCAGTGGGTAGGTAACTGACTGGGTGGCAGAACACAGAGGGTGGTGGTAAATGGCTGTCACTCCACAGAGGGAAGAGTGACCATTGGGGTACCACAGGGATCAGTGCTGGGACCGGTCCTATTCAACATCTTCATCATTGACATTGCACAGGACCTAGAAGGCAGAATTTCCCTGTTTGCTGATGACACAAAGCTCTGTAACAAAGTAGACACACCAGAGGGTGTAGACAGAATGAGAAGTGACCTGCAAAAACTTGAAGAATGGTCAGGGGTTTGGCAGTTGAAATTCAATGCAAAGAAGTGCAAGATGATGCATATGGGGCACAAAAACCCTGGCACAATATATCAGTTGGGGGTGAGGATATAGCATGCACCAAGCAGGAAAGGAGTCTTGGGGTTATCATCTCAGATGACCTCAAGGTAGGGAAACCATGTGACAAGGCAGCAGGTAAAGCAAGTAGGATGCATAGGCAGGGGCATCACCAGCAGGAAAAGGGAGGTCATAATTCCACTATACAAGACACTAGTGAGGCTCCACCTGGAGTACAGTGTACAATTCTGGAGACTTTACCTATGTAAGAACATAGAGTAGAGAAGGTTCAGAGGAGGGCACCAAAGATGGTACATGGATTGCATTACAAGTCGTATGAGGACAGGTTGAAGGAATTGAATATGTACTCCCTGGAGGAGAGGAGGGAGAGAGGGGACATGATAAAGACGTACAAGTATCTTACAGGAGAAACAGGGTGCAAGAATACACTATTTTTAAGCGAAAAAGATGTTCCAGGACTAGAGGGCATGGAATGAAGTTGAAGGGAGGACGATTCAGAGGAAACGTGAGGAAGAATTCATTCACAGAATGGGTCGTGACTGAAAATAGTCATTTTATGGCTAGTGCACCTACCCGGTTAACAAAAACTAAATAAATAAATAAAGTGCAACACCCTGCCAGAGGAAGTGGTGGGGGCTGAAACAATCACGAGATGTAAGAATGCATGGGAAAGACATAAAGGAATTCTGGAGGTCAGGGGTAAGGGGCAACAGAGTTCTAGGAAAACATAAACTGAAGTTACAAACTCAAATGTGCAGACTATGTGGGTCATAGGCCCTTATCTGCCGACACTGTCTATGTATCTATGATGCTTTACATTGTGGGGGCATGTGTGATTTTGTATTTCTTGAAACTTTGCTTCCCGGCCAAATGCCCTTTGGGGTAACCATTGCCTCATTGCTTGTACACAGAGGTTCTTTGTCTTTTAAGCTCCTTTACTCTCTGCTCGTATGGCTTCTGTTGCAGACCATGCACCATTTTAGTTGCTCTCCTCTGGATTGCCTCTATCCTGTCTATGTCCTTGCAGTGATGGGGTCTCCAGAACTGGACACAGTACTCCAGATGGGGTGTCACCAACTGTCCATACAGAGGGATAACAACTTCCTGTTTTCTGCTGGTGATGTCCCTCCCTATACATCCCAGTATACCCCCAGCCCTCTGTATTGCCTTCTCACATTGCTTGCTAACCTTAAGGTCATCTGATATGACTACCCCCAGGTCCCTTTCCATTTTTGTTGTTGTTACTACTTCCCTCCCATTGTGTAATCTTCCCCTGGGTTTTTGTTTCCCAGGTGCATTATTCTGCACTTCTTTGCATTGAATCCAAGCTGCCATACTTAATAATAATAATTTTTATTTATAAGGTGCCTTTCAAGTGTCAAGGCGCTGTACATAATCACAATTAAAACAGGCATGATAAAAAATACAGGCAAACCAATTAAAACATTCAGTATTCAGGGAAAGATGTTTCCCATAAAAAGGTCTTTAGACCCCTCTTAAAACCTTCCACAGAAGTGTACTCACGCAACCGACGGGGTAGAGAGTTCCAAAGGGTGGGGGCAACATTTCAAATTCACCCTTGGAACCTCTAGCAACTCCTCGTCAGCCGAGTGGAGAGATTGATCAGGGCGATAGGGAACCAGAAGTTCTTTCAAATAGGCTGGGCCCAGATCATGTAGGGCTTTAAAAGTCAGCAAGCCAACTTTAAAGGTGATCCACCACCGAATTGGCAGCCAGTGCAGTTTGCGCAACACCGGAGTAATATGACAGGATCTTCTAGAACCCGTCAAAAGCCAGGCTGCAGCATTCTGCACTAGCTGCAGGTGATGGATTTCAACCCCAGAAAACCCTAGATAAAGGGAGTTGCAATAATCCAGACTCGAGGACACGAAGGCATGGACTAAACTAGGCAGGTCGGCAGATGGAACAGGATGCCGAATCCTGGCGATATTCCACAGATGACAAAAGGAAGTCTTGATGACTGCCAACACCTGAGAGTGTAGTGTCAGCCTATTATCAAGAACTACCCCCAGGTTCTGCACCCATTCAGAGGTCAGGAGAGAAACGCCACCCAGAAAAATTCCAGATGACGCAACACTATCCAACCCTCCTATCTTTCTGACCTTTCCTCCAACCTTGCCAAGACCCTTCTCATCCTTTCGACGCCTTCTTGTGTATCAACCCTGTTGCAGATCTTTGTGTCATCTGCAAAGAGGCATATTTTTCCTTCCAGTCCCTCTACAATGTCACTTATAAAGACATTAAAAAGGACTGGACCCAGTACTGAACCCTGAGGTACCCCTCTAGTAACCCCTCTTTCTTCAAAGTGGACTCCATTTACAATTACCTTCTATGTCCTGTTGTCCAGCCAATGTTTTACCCAGGCTACCACCATGGGACCCACATGTTATGTTTTGTTACATCTATGCCCTTTTTGAATAATATAATAAAATAAACTTAATTAAAAAAAGAAAGAGTAAGAATTTTGATCCTAGTTTCAATATTTCATAAAACTACTCCTGTACCTCAGTTTTTACATATGCCTCTCCATCATTTGTTTTGTTGCCAATCATGGAACCTCATGGTTTACTTGCACCTGGCCTTCAGAAATATCCATGCGTCACTATCACTTAACTTTATCTTTGTTAGAAAGCAAACCCCTCAATGCTGATACATTTCTTGGGGACATGCATGGAACAAATCAAATTATAACTATTTCTATAAACAACCAAACTACTGCAGCCATCAGAAATAAAGGGCAATCTTCATCAGTCCATACTGAACAGGGGTGTTTACATGGACCTCCTTAATATACAATGTATAGCCCTATATGTCTGTTCATGATCCTTCTAGTTCTTAGCCGATTATGTTCCGTTTCTTCCTTCAGCAAATCAGAGCTGCCTTCCTGCACCTGCAAATTATATACCAGTTCCACTTATGCCTTATTTCCCTGTGGAACTCCTTGGCCTCATTGGCTCAAGTCACATTCAATTGCCTGGAAGAAACTTTCTACCTACTACAATTTACAAAATCAAAGACCCTCCCTCAGCTCCTGTTGATCTCATAACTATCAAACCAGCAATTAAGCCTTCTTGCACAGTCTAATGATGAAGACTCCTCCTAAATTTCAGCAAGGAAACCATAAATAATGATCTGTATTCTCAGCCATTGCTACTCCTAAGTACTGGCTTCTTAGATCCACTTGCTGAACTTACTTTTCAAGTCTCTAGATCTCTGGCCTCCTGTTTT
Organism: Neoceratodus forsteri; assembly: GCA_016271365.2. Lineage (NCBI taxonomy): Eukaryota > Metazoa > Chordata > Ceratodontiformes > Ceratodontidae > Neoceratodus > Neoceratodus forsteri. The sequence goes on along the minus strand of CM057451.1, from coordinate 805,274,508 downwards.
GCAACCTAGAGAATCCACATCATTTTTTTCCCAGTTTTGATCTAATCATTCATCTCACTAATAATGGATTATGGAAAGCATATACAGACCATTTCTTTCTCACCAAAAGAAACTGTTGAAATCAACAGAGGAGTCCAGTTTAACCTAATTCCCTAGTCAATATCCGGTTTACTGCAATCTACAAACAGACAGACAACCTAACTCTTGTCATTCTCTTTTCTACTCTAGAGTCCTGCTCTATCTTGTCTGCAACCTGGTTTGTTTTCTGTCAGAACACTACAGTCTCACCTGGATCCAGATTACTCTTTCTGTTCTGGTCATTCAGTTATAGTATTAGAAGACACTTTAGCATTCCCAAAGAATATTCCTGCTCACATAATCAAGTCATGGGTCATTGAATATCATCCCACATGAAACACATATTACAGAAGAACTCCACCAAGCTTATCCACAGCTAACCTCTTCAATTATAAGCCTGTAGGTAAGGCTAATTCAGTAATCTTGGTTTCCCAGAGGTTTCTTTCACATGGGTGTTTTTCTCTCCTCCATGTTATTGGATCTATTCTGTGAGTTGAAGGAGGTGGATTATGTTACCTCGCCTTTGAATTTATGGCTCTTTATCTATAACGTTTCCTTTAGCCTTGAGACTATTCTCCTGGCACCTCTACTGAGGGTGGAAAACCAGAGAAAGAAACAAGCCAAAATATTACACAGTTGCCCAATCACATCACATACTGGTGGCCTGCCATTGAATTGAAAGATTTACCCTGTGGTTCAATGCGGCTGAGAGACTTCTCCCCCTTCCTGACTACTTTAATTCCCACAGTCCAGCATCTGCCTTCCCAGTGTGTTTTTTTCCATACCTCCTCCCTCCCTTGCTCCATCTCTGGCACTCTGCCTCTGCTATGGCTCTTTAGCTATAGCTTTTCCTTTAGCCTCAAGACTATTCTCCTGACACCTCTACTGATGGTGGAAAACCAGAGAAAGAGATAAGCCAAAGTGCTGCAGCAGTTGCACAATCTCTACACACACTGGTGGCTTTCCTTTGAACCAATGTTCATGGAAGCCGTCTTCAGGCTTTAAGGTGAAAGAGGAAAAAAGCAGCCTCTGGCCATTCATGCAAAGCCATGTGGAAGTGCAGGAGAAGTCCTCCAACATTTCTGGTTATCAAGATTACTCCAACTAGATAGAAGGTTACATGTATGTTGTGCTTCATATGCCAAGGTATGTGTCTGTGCCCTGTCTCTGGAAAGTGTATCCCACAGTGCACTGGAGCTGCAAATAGGCTACAGGGAGCCTGGGGAGACTTAGACAGTGACAGTTAAATTCAAGCATCTTGAGAGATGGATAGTAATATCAGTCCCAGGAGGTATCCTAGAATGTGGACAGGCTGAGGTAATGTATAACAGCTGTGGGTTTTAGGGAATGTGAGACATCTATGTCTCAGTCTCTAGCCACTGTCTTTCAGTGGTTGAAGCAATTGAGCAATATAACCTGTAAGCCTGGGGGATTTCCCCAAAGTTGGGATTATTATGTAGCCTTTTGTGTTGAAGCATTTGGGCAGAAGTGGGTGACCATTGTGAGGAACTAATTGTAGGTGACACTGGGCGTTACTTGTTACAGGTTCAACTGTGTTAACTGTTGATGCCTGCAACCTGGGAAAATGTGGAACCCTATGAGCATGGTATTGAACCTGGGGGTGAGAGTCACAATTCCTTCAGTAAGGTGACAATTTCTGAAGAGACACTTTAAGTCCCCTTCTAAATGAATGGAACTGAGTATAGAAGGAGGGGGTAAAATGTACTCTTCAGCACTGCTCCCATCCCTGACATATTGAGCATTCTGGGAAAGAATATCTGTAAATGTTTGTGGACTTTATAGGTAGTGTAGAGGAGCACTGTGTAATGGTTACCCAAAAAGGGAGCCCAGTTAGCACCAAAGGTTAGGTCATGCATTGTTGCAGCACAAAGCCTGGTTCTGGGTGCCAGCAATCAAGAGATCAGGGGACTTCTTGTACTTAATGTGTATAGATGGGTGCTCAGTGTTATGGTCTATTAAAGGTGTAGGGGTCCCCTCGTAATCTGGGGCATGGGGAAATTCCCTATTTGTGGAATGCTCCTATAAATGTATGTGTGTCCCCTTAAGGAATATGTCTATGTGTAACTGTGTTCAATAAATGGTCCTTATGGAGGCTCTACCTCAATTTGAGTGGACAATGACTTTATCATTTGTGTGCCCAGTGTTCTTCTCAGCAGATGTTCCTAGGGACCCTCCAGTTACTTTCCAGTGCCCAGACATGTATATGAATCCTGGTGGGTACCTGATTCAGTGGGTGGGTGGGATCCACAGTAGCTGGTCTCCAGGGACCAGCTTCAAAATGGCATTTGAACACAGCCAGGGGGTGTTATTTGGGTCCTCTTAGGTATTTGGGGCAGTTTGCAATTTATTTGATCAAAATCTGTTAAGAAATGGCTGTGTCATCACCAAAAAAAACACATTGCTCTTTCAGTTAATTTTCCAGTCTTGAGCTACAGCCTGATGAAGTCTGCTTGTGAGGAGCCACTTGTGGGAGTGTCTGAAGCCCCAGCTAATAAGCATGGTGTGTGTGAGTGACTGGACACACTGAGAGATACTACCTCTGCATGTGACCTGTAGAATATAAAAAAGGAGCTGCATGCCATCTGCATGCTAAAGGTGACCTGCACTGAGGGAGAAGAGCACATCATCATGTGACAGCCATCAACTTCAAGCAAGTCACTGCCATAATCCAGGGTCCAGTCATCATCCAGCGAGCAGCATCCTTCCAGCCCTGTTGTCCCCTCCCCTATCTCAAGGACTCCTCAAGGTTTGTATCTACTTGAGTGCAGCCTGCATCCCAGCCACCTATGAGTGCTCCGCCTGCCCGCTAACACAAGGAGAGAAAGAGAGAAAACAAGAAGAAAAAATGTATCCAGAGCAACCTGAAACTGTCACCCAGTCTAACAAACAAAAACAGGTGTTGATAATAATTTCTTTGCACAGCAGAGAAGGCAGGAAAGAGTACAGGACTGAGGGCAGAAGTATAAAGTGTGTTAAACTGTGAGTGTGCGATCAAGGGACAAAAAGATGATCAAAGTATCAATTTTAGTAGGCAGTGGCAAGCTGTCCCCAGTAGAAGCAGTACTGTATGGAAAATGAGCTGTGGAATCTCAGGCTAGCCTATCTAAATAAATTGCTTGTAGTCACTTTGGGATACACTACAATAATTAAAAAAAAAACATAAAATGTATACTATTCTGCAGGTCACAAACTACACATATTTAATTAAAGTTATGCTACTGAGAGATGCTAGGCTATCCTTTCTCTGTTTGTCCTCATTTCTTCAATCTCTTCAACATATTTATTTCAGACTTTTCCTCTATTACATCTGCGGATTGAGGGGCAAGACAGAGATTATGTAATTACTTCCAACCACAGAAAAGCATGGAAGTAGTTTGCAGTGTATCCTCTTGGTATAAACTCTCCATACCCATTAAAGTTGGCACGACATGCATGAGAAGCAAAGACAGTTTGCAAAAAATGCACAGTATGTAGAATGCATCAACAATACAAGAAGACAGATAATTTTCAAGTTGTTTTTTGTAACTCTTCAGTGCTTTTGCATGTAGTTTAAAACATAACACCAGGTTAAAAGCATCATGGGTCTGCACATTATTGTGCAGGGGGATAAACTGAATTGGAGGTGTCACATATGAATATAAATGCTATTTATTCTAGAGTACATGCACTACCATTTATCAGAATATAATTGGTGTTTTGTCTAATTTTCTTCCATCTGATTTCCTGGATTGTAGATAGTGGTAGGCAAAGTGGGCTCAATCTGCTCCACGAAGCGTTTCGTGGAGCACAGGCGGATTCGTGGAGTGCTCTTCAATGCGAAGCGGAGTACTTCACATTATGATGAGGAATGCGAAGTGCATTGAAAACAGTGACTTCGCATTATTCTGCCTCCATTGGTCACTACTCTTTCAATTTTAAGGTGAAGTACATTGGTGGCAGTTCACATCGCCTCACTTCACCTTGTTTTTGAGCTCCGAAGGTGGATTTTACAGTGATTCATGGGAGTTCAGGTCACATGGGCTCTATATTGATCTGCACAGCCTCAGTTCAAGGTAGTATGAGTAGGAAGGAGTAGGAGACAGTGTGCTCTGATAGCTGTCTGTAGGAATCTTTTAAAAGCTGTTCAAAAAGCATTTTTGCCTTTTTTTTCGGGATCCAACTGTAGTTCATCAGTTATAGGAAACCCTCCTGTGCTCACATCATCGAGCGTTTTTGTTTGTGTGTGTATTTTGAATGTAAATTTACAACATTGAGTGTGTGGTGAAAGACAGCGAAGTGTGCTGTGTGGGGAAGGGGCATATCTGTGTGTAGGTAGATTTAAGTTGGAGAACTAGTGATTTCTTTGTGTTTTGGTTATATTTTTGTTATATAACTGACTGTGTTACTGTACACATAGTAAAATTGTCAGTAATAGTACAAATGTTCTTGCTGTTTGTTGTGTGAATGTGGTGCAGCATTTCATGAGGCCAGGTTGTTTAAATTACAAATTTACATTACGTGGCAGTACACTGAACTTTTGCATTTGCATCGCATTCCTCATTCAGCATTGTACACAAAGGCCCAGATATTCAAACTGCACCATTCTGAGGCGCAAGCCCTTGCGCTGCTCAAAATAGTTGCGCCGGGGTGTGGCCAGGCGATATTCAAAGGTTGCGCTATTGAAGCCTCGCTTTGAATATCACCCACAACCAACCACTGTGCATAGTGCAGTGGAACTGCGCCACTGCAAGTTGTCGAGTTGAGCATTAAACTTGCGGTGGCGCAAGTACCATTGCGCCATGTGCAAATTTCCGATATTCAAAAGGTGACATGCAAATGGGGCCATAATTCATGCAAGGCGCAGGGGGGGCCATTTGCATCTGATTATGGCCCTATTTGCATGCCATTAGCATGTAGGTGCACCGATCCCCGAGGACTTGCGCCTGGCTGCCCTGCCAGGCAGCAGCCGTCGGGGACCGACGCACCCTGCAGCCCGATCATGGGCACAACGTGAAAACAACCCCTCTGCCCACACATCTCCCAATGCCCGATCGCGGGCAGAATGTATCATGACAACACCCCCACCCACATATCCTAATGCCGATCGCGGGCAGGCGATATCATGACACCCTGCCCAAACGGCTCCCAATGCCCGATCACGGGCAGAGCGATGAAACAACCCCCAGTGCCCGATCGCGGGCAGAATGTAAAGACCCCCAACCCGAATATCTCCTGGTGGTCCAGTGGACCGTAATGACGATCGCGGGCAGAATGTCCAGTGACAACCCCAAACATCTCCTGGTGTCTGTTTCCCCCACCCCACCCACCCCGAAGCCTCACTGCCCGCTCCCCCTGGCGGCGAGCGGTGGCAGCATCCTCCGCCCGCCGCCCACGACTGACTCTTGGTGAGTGCTCGCCCGATGGTGCAGAGCTAGAGCCAATGGGCCTGCAGCCTGCATTATAAGACAGTCAGATTGTGCAGCCCTACTGGACGGTCGGTGGTGACAATGATGGGATGCTGCGTACCCGGGGAGGTGGGGAGAGTGGGGTGAGTGACCGTGGAGTGGGTGGGGTGGGGAGGCGTGGGCCAGGGAGATGTTTGGGGGTATCACTGGACATTCTGCCCGCGATCGGGCATTACGGTCCACTGGACCACCAGGGAGATAGTCAGGTTGGGGGGGTCTTTTACATTCTGCGATTGGGTACTGGGGGGTTGTTTCACATTCTGCCCACGATCGGGCATTGGGAGCTGTTTGGGTGGGGGGTTGTTTATGTTCTGCCCACGATCGGGCATTGGGAGATGTTTGGGGGTTGTTTTATCTCTGCCCGCGATCGGGCTGGTGGGGGCACAGGGACTGAGTTGGGGTCAGCCACGGGTGGCAGCTGCTGTGTTGCGCCCTGCAATACAGCAGCTCACCTGTGGGTTGCCCTCAACTTGATCCTTTTTTGGCTCAAAGTTGTGCAGGCGCAGATTGGGGGTTGCGCATGCACAACTCTGCACAACCTGACTGAATATCGGGTTGCGCAGTTTATGCATGGTTCCTCCCCCTCCTGTTGAGCATGCATTCATTTGCATTGCGCTGTTGCTCAACCTGTTTTCAGTGGTGCAACTGCCTCCTGCTGAATATCGCAGAATGGCGCAATGTAGGACTTGCGCATGCACAACCCTTTTGAATATCTGGGCCAAAGTGTTCTGTGTTGTGTGTGCAGTGTTGCGTGCATCAAATATAATACACCTTTTAAAATTTGTGACACAGATTAGTGTAAGTGCAACTAAATGCAGTAGTGTGAACCTGCTATCCACTGCAGTTGCCTGATTTTGTACTGCGATCGTGTTCTCTGTTCTTAGTTTTGCTGCTTGTACTGCTGTAAAAATCAGCACTGTCTGTATTCAGTGCTGCACCACCCCACATTGAAAAGGTATTTTTTACCAGACTGGATTGTTTTTGTGACCCCATCAGCACCACTGGTTACTGAAGTTGTTTTAATTCCGTGACGGTGTCACAACACAGTAGTCTCTTATCTGTTGCTGAAGCCACAGTTGTTTATTTTGCTTCACATCCAGCCAGCGACCCTCCAGTCAGAAAGTGAACGTATCAAAATCTGAATTTAGTAATAATATTTGTGGTTGATCCCCCAAAATGCCTACAAAGAGACGTGCAAGTAAAGCTGTTTCTGGCCATGGCAATGTTGGCAGTAAGAGGGTATGTGGGCGTGGTAGTAGTACACGGATGGAGAAGTGCATTGTTGATGTGAGGAAAGGTATTTTTCCTGCAATGTTTTTTACAGCCCAATCAGTAGCTTCTCTGATGGTTGGAGGAGATGATGTTTTCCCAGCCCGTGGTGTTAGTGTTACTGGTGTTAGCAGTGGTGGAGGTAGTGTTAGCATTGTTGCATCAAGTTCTAATTCTGACCAGTGTACCGTATCCAGACATATTGAGTGTGTAGCAGTGCAAGTGAGTGACAGCATAGATGATGTCATACTTTCCAGTAACATCCCATTAACTGAACCTGATTCTGATGATCATGTCAACGATAGCATACAATGTGATATTCCATCCACCGTGGCACTTAACGTCATGCATTTTACATGCAGTGATTCACAGTGTGGTGAAAAAATATCAGGTGATGGAGGTGTAGATGCTGCTGATGATGATGTTGCTGTTGTTGCAACATGCAGTCCACATGTTAGCATCCAAGCAGAAGATGTGGATGTGTGTGACAGTGACGATGAATATGATGATGATGTAATTGACCCCAGTTGGGAACCGGAGAAAGGGAAATTAAAAGTGGCTGTGTCTGAATCTGTTTGCAGGAATCACCTCCCTGTAAAAACTTGTGATTTGCCAGTTTTAGTGGATGATGATGATGACGACGACCCAGTAATCAATATGATAGGTAGTCATGGTGGTCAGTTGCAGTCCAGGTGTGCACTAGTGCCAGAAAAATCACGTGCCCCCCCCCCCCACTATAGTGCTTAAAATAACAGACGTAAATAAGCCGCATCATCATGGACATGTTAAAAGCAGAGCATCACAGTCCCTTGCTTGGGATTTTTTTGTTCAAGATGCAAATGATGATTCAGTTGCAATCTGCCAGGTTTGCCATGTGCGTGTGAGTCGAGGTAAAAAGGGGAGCCATCTTGGGACAGGAGGACAGCATACACATCTTAAGAATAGGCACTTGGCTCTGTGGACCCAGCACAAGCTGGCAGCTAATACCAGACTGGGGCGTTCACCCGTATCATCGGCAACCATAGCCAGCATGTTATCCCCTTCCATGACTGTTAAGCCCAGTAGGAAATTAAACGTGTACAGTAGTGCGGTAATAAGAGCAGAGGATTACTACAGGCATGATGAGGCAGAGGACCATAATGACTTTGAAATGTTGTCCACTGCTGGTGAGAGTAGCAGTTTTTATGGTGGTGGTGGTGGTGGTGAATGCAGTACGTTTAGTGCAAGTGGTACATCAACCCTGGTTGGCAAATCTGGAAAAATAACATAATTTCTGGGTTTGTCATCATCACCTGTGCAACTGTCTTCATCAAATGTCCGCACTCCACCCCCTGCCAATGCCATTCATCACAGAGCACAACCATTTGTGACCAACAACACACCCCGTGTAAAACGTTTGACAGCCCACGTTACAGAGTGTTTTTGCGCATAAGCTGAAGTACCCCTCCAATCATACAGTGTCACGTGAACTTAATGCTGCTGTAGCGGAAATGCTGTCAATCGATCTTTTGCCCTTCTCCTTTGTGGAGAATTCTGGGTTCCAGCGGTTTGCTGCTCATGCCTGTCCAAAATGGAAAGTCCCATCCAGGACATACTTTTCTACCCGTGCTGTTCCTGAGTTGTTCCGCACTGTCTCAGACTTAGTAAGACATGCCCTTCAACATTCCTCCTCTCCATTCATCCATTTGAGTATGGATATGTGGACAAGTGGCAAAACAGTGGGGAGTTCACATCTGTGTATAACTGCACACTGGGCGCAGGTGCCGGGGGTTGTTTGTGATGCTGATGGTGTGAATAATCAGTGCAAAAGGTGGATTGTTGTGGTAGCAATCTTCCTGGAATTCGCCAGCATGCAACAATTTGCTATGCCCAGTGTGACCTGTTCACACACTGGTGGGAACATGTTGGACATGGTACTGACTGAAATTGACAGATGGCTAAACCCTCTGTTCCTGAGAGCTGGGTTCATAGCAAGTGACAATGGGTCAAATGTGGTGAAATGCATCATGAATGGTGTTTTTCTTCATGTTCCAAGCATGGCCCGCTGTTTAAATTTTGTGGTTCAGGAGTTTCTGCAGCACCCTGACATAAAGGAAATGCTGACCATTGCACAACATATCTGCTCTCACTTTTCAAGATCTTGAAAGGCCCGTGACCAACTGCAGCAGTTGCAGATACAAAACAGCCTGCCTCAGCACTGCTTGAAGCTGGAAGTTGTCACCCGATGGAACTCCACATTATACATGGCAGAGAGGTTGTATGAACAATACAAAGCCATCTCAGAATATCTTGTTATGCACACTAGCTGTGATAGTTCTGGGGCCTCCATGTCTATGACGACTGAACAATGGCGCCTCATGGACTCTGTAATAACAATTTTGTGGCCTTTTGAACATGCCACACAGGCAGTGAGTGGTGAGTCTGCCTCCATTAGCCAATCAGTTCCACTGCCGCGGGTGCTGAGGCAGACATTGGTGAATGTACAGCATAGCCTTGATGTTGCCAGAGATGGTGGTAGCAGTATGTTGCTGCAACACATGCTGACAGTATTCGACCAGAATCGTCACATTGTGAGCATTCAGCGTAGTGACAACTTTGCCATGGCAACAATGCTGGACCCACAATACAAATGTGGAATTGCATCAGTACTGGAGGAAGGGCCTGAACAGGTAAAAAATATCAGTGGTCAACTGGTTCGCTTGGTTCATGGGGCGCAGAAGTCACATGCCAAGGTTTGCAAACCTCAGCAGCATAATCCAGCTGAAGGTGTAGCTGGAGGACCAGCAAGCATATCATGCAAGGGTAAGGGGACTGTAGTTCCTGGTGATCTGTCATCCAAAGTGGTTGGCATCAACCCGCTTTAGGAGGTTTTGTCCCAAGTGGGTATTTGTGAAATCAGTGATTCTGGGGAACAGGCTGATGCATCAACAACTGGACTTAGTGTGGCACAGAGAATGGTTGAGTCATATTTGTCTGAAAACAGGCATCTGACAATAAGTGAAAATTCTGTTTTGTACTGGAGTGGAAAGGTCAGTGAATGGCCAGAGCTGACTGCAGTGGCACTGAAGTACCTCACATGCCCACCCTCCAGTGTAAATGTTGAGAGGGTATTCAGCTCAGCAGGTGCAATAGTCAGGGATCATCAGACAAACCTGTCTCCTGCAAATGTTAGTTTGCTAACATTCATTAAAATGAATGAGAGGCATATACCAGCACAGACTGCAACCTCGGTATTCATACCCCAGCCTAGTCATGGTGGTCTTGCTGATGTGGAAAAGGAGCATCCTGGTGGCACTGGCAGTGGTGCCTGAAACGGCCCACCACTGATGTAAATCATGACACAATGGAGAAAGAATTTCCCAGTGGTCAAACTTCAGACATTGATGACTGTGAGGGCAGTTTTCTTTATGAGCATGATAATTTGGTTAATGTTGGCAGGTTTTAACTGCAGTATTTAAAAGGCGGTGTGCCCCCCCACCCCGGACCACCACCGGGACTGATGTTATCCCAGTCTGCTGCCACCACGAGTCTGTCTGTCCCCCACAGACCACCACCACCACCACCACCGGGACTGAAGTTATCCAAGTCTTCTGCCATCATGAGTCTGTCTGCCCCTCATGGACCACCACCACCACCGGGATTGATGTTATCCAAGTCTGCTGCCATCATGAGTCTGTCTGGCCCCCACGGACCACCACCACCACTGGGAGTGATGTTATCCAAGTCTGCTGCCATCATGAGTCTGTCTGCCCCCCCATGGACCACCACCACCGGGACTGATGTTATCCAAGTCTGCTGCCACCATGAGTCTGTCTGCCCCCCGTGGACCACCACCATGACTGATGTTATCCAAGTCTGCTGCCACCATGAGTCTGTCTGCCCCCCACGGACCACCACCACCAGGACTGATGTTATCCAAGTCTGCTGCCATCGTGAGTCTGTCTGCCCCCCACAGACCACCACCACCACCAGGACTGATGTTATCCAAGTCTGCTGCGACCATGAGTCTGTCTGCCCCCCATGGGCCACCACCGGGACTGATGTTATCCAAGTCTGCTGCCACCATGAGACTGTCCGCCCCCACAGATCACCACTGGGACTGATGTTATCCAAGTCTGCTGTCACCATGAGTCTGTTTGCCCCCCACGGACCACCACCACCACCAGAACTGATGTTATCCAAGTCTGCTGCCACCATGAGTCTGTCTGCCCCCCATGGATCACCACCACCTACGAGACTGATGTTATCTAAGTCTGCTGCCACCATGAGTCTGTCTGCCCCCCATGGACCACCACCACCACCGGGACTGATGTTATGCAAGTCTGCCACCTAGAGTCTGTCTGCCCCCCACGGACCACCAGTGCACCACCACCACCAGTTACTTAATATTTAAACCATAAAGTGAGTATGTGCACTCATGTTTGTTTTGCTGCCTCACTTCCTTAAGTTGTCTGTTTTGTTTTCTGTAGCTTTTCAGAGCTGCAGTGGCAAAACACATACAGTACACTTCTTTTGTTTCTTTTACAGGAGAACAAAAACAGGCTCCATCGCTAATACTCATTGGGAAAGATGCTGTAGCTATACCGTACAGAGAGGAACTGATGTAATGTCTATGTGAAATCCATTCTCGTAAGTATGAAGATTTTATTTCGTCCATTTCATTGCTTTGTAAAGACTGCTGCAAATATTGCACACAACAGGTTGTCTTAGTAGTTGGCAAGATGTGTCTCTGAAATGTAACTTGACGATAGGGATTGAGATTTGAGAACCAGGGAGGGACACATAACAGTGAAGTTGTAACTTTTAAGAAGTCATTCATTTCTTTTTTTAGGAAAATTAGTGATACTTTGTTGTTCTGTCAAAGTGGCATTATCCAAAAAAGTTCTTCAACATCAGGCACACCCCCCCCGACCCGAGCTTGGGCACACATGCAACACGCAGAAGTCATTTCCTTCGATGACCATGACCATCATTAACAACCGGACTCCAGAAGGATGCTGATGAAATCTGTGAAGAAGTAAAAAAATAAGAAACCATTACAGACAAAACTGAAAATATGATTCTCCCCACCCCCCAAAAAAGAAATACTTACCTTCATGTGCTTGAGAGTTATCCATTTCCATTTAAGTAAAAATATTCTCATTGAGCACTGGAATGTACACAGCAACAGTTTGGAGTCACCTGTGTGATGCAGAACAATAGCATGAGTACATGTCCATGTCAAGTTCAACCCCCCTCATCATCACCTACAAAATACACAACCATATATCTATATCTATATATATATATATATATATATATATACATATATCTACTCAGCAAGGCTACTATTAGTGTACATCCAAAGGGCACCTTTCAATCCAGTTGAGATGATCACATTTCATTTGGTGGAATCGTCTCACACAACACATTGGACCAGCAACACGAACCTCACAGTCATCATTTTATACTGGGGACTTTGTATGTGCTGAAACAGTCTCTTTTCACTTCATTACCACTTGTCAATTTTCTGCACACAAAGAGGATGCATTGTGGGCCTGCAGAAAAAATCTGGGGACACTGTGCCACTACTGCGCACATGACTGAGTGCACCATTAATTCTGAAGGACTTTGTATGTGCTGAAACAGTCTCTTTTCACTTCATTACCACTTGTCAATTTTCTGCACAAAAGGAGGATGCATTGTGGGCCTGCAGAAAAAATCTGGGAACTGTGCCACTTTTGTGTGTTCTGTGATTGTTGCTGTGAGCTCATAGTCATGATGTCATAGTGACATTTTTACAATTAAAGCAGCATTGCAAGAATGTTCTCACAGTTCTGAACTGTACTTTTTTATGCTACTTTAAATCGTCACAGCAACAACTACTTATGTGCGAGTCGTCAGTGACTTGAATGATACGATTCTTCTCACAATTTATGTCTGCTTCTCTTACTCCTACTTTTTTCATGTATGAAAACAAAATGAGCACGTCTTCCAATATTGTTCTGACCATCGTTGTATTTTATTTGCAGCTGCTTTTCAGTAACTATTGTTTTGTGGTGTCATATAAAACACTGACTGATGCATAACTGTTATTTAACAACAGAAGTTATATATGACAGCTACTTGATGTGATGGAGAAAAGCAGAGGAAAACAATGACAAAGATCTGGTCACACTCACTGTCAGCAGCACCAATTTAAAAGGAATGCTCCTTTCATTATTTCACACATGAAAAAAGGTAGTACAGCACACTCAACTACTGCAAATTATTGTATCACTCCAGTCAAAGGATCTAAGTAAAGGAAGCTGTAACATAGCATTAAAAATATAGGTCAGAGTTAACAGATTGTTGCGCTGCTGCTTTACAGACAGTCACCACATTACATAGTTATGGTGATGCACATAAACTAATATGTGGGGGCATTACTACCACTGGAATATTTCTTGCTCCACAGAGTGCAATATATGTCTGTGAAAAACCATCCATAATTTCATTACAGTGAGTCACATGACGGAGGAATTAACAATCTGAAAAGCAACCCACATTTGTGCCACGCTTCCTCAGCAACGTTAAGACGTGATGGCAGGGGGAGCGCAAGTGCATGCTCCACTATACTGAATGTCCAGCAGCTATCCCAAGCAATGTTTCCTAATGTTATAAGGTTCACTTTGTGGTGAAATATGGGATGTTTCCACTACCAGGGCTCTTCTTACTGGAAACGTGGCCACACATTTCACAACAAACTGACCATTAAGATAAAGAAACATTTGCAAACCTGCACATTCCGATATTCACTGTAAGGAGCACACACACGTGCTCTCCCTGCCTTCATGTCCTAATGTTGCTGAGAAGGGAGGCAGAATGTGGGCAGATTTTCAGACTGGGAATGCCTCTGCCACATGACTCACTGTAATGCATTTACGCATTGTTTTCAAAAAAATATATTACACTATGTGGTGCAAGAAAGGTTCCTCTGAAAGGGAAAATGTATATGATTTAATAATAAACAAAAAACTCACAACAAAAGTACAACGCAGTAGTGGGGTGGGGTCGGGGGGGCAGAAAACTATACCTGGACTTACTGTGGCCGTGGGATGCCGTGGTGGTCCAGCAGCAGGTGCAGCACTGAAAGTATTTGCTGCTGCTATGCTTCCACTCTGGTAACCTGCTGCTCCAAATTAATTAAACGTTTGTTGTTTTCCTTCAGTGCTACCCACACCAGGAGGAGGTCAGACTGGCTAACAGGGACTGTGCTGGGGTCCACTGCAGCGGGTAATCCAGGTAGTGGGGCTGGTGGTGGACAGGGTGGTGCTGGTGGCTGTGGTGGTGGTGGAGCACCTGATGTAGCCCTCCTCCTCCTCCTCCTGCTGCGGTGGTGACTGCTGTGAGGCACATCTCCCACCATAGCTGCACCCTCAGCCACTGCCACAGAAGGGTCAGCACATGGACACGTCCCCTTCCATGGCAGCCTGCCACTCTGCCCTGTGGTGATTCATCATGTGGGTGCGCTGGCCACCGGTCCACAAATGTGTCCCAGGGGGACCATGGTGCACCAGCACACCACACACATTGCACTGCACCACTGTGCTGTCTCCCCCACACAATTAAAAAACTCCCTCACTGGGGAGCTGCCTGGGGGGACCAGACACAGTACACACTTGGTGGGCACGAGTCCCACCACCACCACCCATTATTGCCGGGGCCACCTCCTGTGGCTGTGGAGGTGGTGGAGGGGGTGCTGCTGGAGCCCCAACAGCTTCTGCTAGTGGTGCTGGTGGAGAAGGTGGATGAGAAACAGCCACTGGTGGCATTGGTGCTGCTGCTGCTCCTGTTGCTTCTGCAGGGGAAGCAACACTGGCTAGGAGTCTGGAGCAGTCCAACATAACATGACCGCCCAACCCCCCACGGGTCTGCACTCCTCCCCTCCTAACACTCCCACGTGCCAGCGACTCACCTTCCCCGACTCCAACCTGACCCTCCATCCTCCTGGGTCCACGGACGACACACACACACACACACACAGTCAGTCACACACACAAAACAAAAACAAAACTTATACAAAAAAATTCTCTAACCAAAAAAAACACTAACACAATACAAACACTAAATAAAATAGCTTTTAAAAAAGCTGTTTGAAATAGCAGTAACAAGAAATGACTCCAAGAGCCAAGCAAACTCCTCTCCTCTCACAATTTTGCTTTCTCCCTGTACAAATGCAAAGGAGAAAGTGAAACTGCTTCTCTGACTCACTTTCTTCCTGCCTGGCTAAAGCATGTGACTTACAGTACTGCAGGCCATGTTATGTGCCTGTTTTCTTCTCACTTCACCTTACTTCGCATTAAGACATGATGAGAACGCGAAGTGGTATGATAATAATGCAACTGAGCACTTTACAGGGCCCACTTTATGCTTTATGCTCCATGGATCGCAAGTGGTCACTACATGGATTTATAATTCGCTGCATCTCTAATTGTAGACCTATGCTGTATGACAAATTGCTTGACCACCCAACAGAAGACACAAGAAAGAATCAGCTCATGTAATCACTGCCAGCTACAGAGAATCAAGACAATATTTTACAATCAGCCTCCTGGTATAAATACTCCATACCTAGCTGTTATAGACCCATTACAGTTAGCAAGAAATGCATGAGTAGCAGAGGCAGTTTGCAAAAAAGGTGGTATGCATAAACAATACAAGAAGGCAAATCATTTCCAATTTATGCAGTTTCTGTAACTGAAGACACAATTAAACATCAAAAAATCAGAATGGGTTTGCAATTCTATTTCAGAGGGAGCTAAGTAGCACATTTCTAAACTTTTTTCCTGCTAAAATCTACAATAACACACAGATGAGAGTGCCTGACTGGGAAGATAAGCTGCAGTATTCAACAACACCTGCATGTATCTTAGCAGGCCAAATATACTGCATAATTTAAGACAGCATAGATGTGAACCACTGTTTTCACATCATTCATTTCAAGAAGGTGGCAAAACCTGGCCATGATAAAAGCAAACCCTAACTACATCCAATGAATGTCCCTTAACAATGGGAAGCTACAATTGCTCATGTGTTATTGAAGTCTTTTGATTGTTGTAGTGAGTGAAGCAAGGTGAAATAATTTAAGTACTGTGCTGATTAGAAAGAAAAGGAATAACATGTACAATGGAGCTGACCGGGATGTAATGCAGTGTCTCAAGTCATTGCATGATAAGTCATCTCATCACAAGTATGTAGAGAAGAAGAGGGAGTCCAGGATTGGGAGGTCAGGAGGAGTCCTGTTTGACTAAAGGGATTAACTGCCATTGAAACTACAGTAGCTTGTTTAATACAGTAAGGAAAGGCAATGCAATTTATTTGCTTGGTACCCTTGCCATGGCACAAGACACCTTACAATGGTAGACACATATAAATACAGCAGAAAAAACAAATATTATCCCAAATACAAAGAAAAAATAAAATAATAAATAGACCACAACTAAAATGATCTTTTATGCTGGATAGGTCTAGCTAAATAAAAAATAAATTAAGTGAGGCCTTAAAGGTCTCCATGATGGGGGCAGAAGAATTGCTCAGGGGAAGACAGTTCAATAACAAAGGGGAAACAACCCCTAACCCCCATCTACCATCTGCTTCAGTCATAAGCAGGGGGCCAGAAGCATGTCAATTTCCAAGGAGTGAAGAGGCTGAAAAAAGATATAGGACAACTGGAGACCTTTAAGGTAGTCAAGGGCCAAACCATTTCAGTTCCTGAATGTTAACAAGCAGAACCTGAAGGTGATGCAGCACCGAATCAGCATCCAGTGTGTAAAGCACATACAGTAGAACCGGCATGATGTGGTCAGTTTAAGAAGTTCTGCTACCAGCCAAGCTGCAGAATTCAGGATCAGCTGCAGGTGGTGCATAATGTGCCTCCAGAGAACACTAAGTATGGAGTGTCACAATAGTCCAATCTGGAGGTGACAAAGACATGGACTATCATCATTAGATCAGCGGGTGCTACATTAGTCTTGATCCCGGCAATGTTATGGAGATGGTAAAAGCCATTGCATACTACCATAAACACTTACTGTTCTAATGTCAACTTGCAGTGCACAGAGACCCCCAGATCCTTTACTGTATCCACAGCTTCAAGTGTTTGGTTATTTAGAGATGGCACCAAGCCATCAACATGTGTCATAGCTCGCCCATGCCAAAATGGTTTGACAATCAATATCTGTGTCTTATCTGTATTGAGGCACAGCCAGTTGGAGCCCATTCAATTGCTGATTTCCCAAAGGCATTGTCCTAATACAGAGGCTGCATTCTTTCCATCAGATATGCAAGACAGGTAGATTTGAGTATCTCCATGGCACTGAAACTCAACCCCATGTCATCTAATGATCTCACCCAATGGCAACATGTAAACAGAGAACAAGACAGATGCCAAGATTGAGCCTTGAGGAACTCCACAAGTGAGGAGATGAAATTACCTAAAGCAACCTGCTGTGTCTTCCCCACAATGTAGGACTCAAACCATCTCAAAACAGTGTCAGTGAGTCCAACATAGTTCCTCAGGTGATCCAACAGCACAACTTGGTCCACTGTGTCAAATGCTGGACAGAGATCCAATAGGACCAAGATGGAACACATTCCTTTATCTTTCACAGTAAGGAGATCATGACACATCCTGAAAAGACCAATCTCAGTGCTATGATGAAGCCTTAATCATGATTGGAGAGTAGGGGTGTGCAAATACATAAATTATGTATTCATCAAATAACATATACACATGGGGTATTCAACTATGCTGGTATTTGACCATAATGTAGATCATTTATTAAAAATGCGGTAGACATGAGCTGGCTCGGTGGTGCTGAGGGTTGAGGCACTGTTTGCCACACCTCGCGTCACACCGGTAACCGGGATATGGGAACGAGCTTCGGTTGTCGGGGGTTGGCTGGGGAGGGAGGGAGAAGATTGAGCATCTGCTGACTGCTCTCCTCTCGCTGGGAAGGGTTAGGGGACCGTACTGCACTGCAGCAGCCCCTGATGGAAATTAAGGGTTCTACAGTTCATGTATCAGCACAGCATCTAGAGGGAGGAGTATGGCTGATGTTGGCATGCAGTGCCTTGACGTCATTGCACGTCCATACTCCTAGGGGAGAAAACATGGCAGAAAATGACAGTCAGTCATGGTGGCTTCATGGCCATGCCTCCTCATGACCACTCAGACCTGGAGGAATCACATCTGGATATTGGATCCAGGCAAGGCTGCCAGGGGTTAGGGGGTCCCCCACCAAGGGCACTGTGTGCTAGCTCAGGTGAGTGAGCAGACGGGGGTCGCTGGGCATGCAGAGGATGGCAGCCGAATGATAGCAGACCGAGCTGCAGGAGGAGAAACAAATAGATAAAAAAAAAATGCTGCAGACATGAAAAACACCCCAAAATAGACAAATGATATGTGTCCTGTTCAGCATGAGTAGTTGAGGGTAATACTAAGTTGTGAAAACATACTATATTGATGCAGAGTTGTACAGTGTAAGCATAGTTTAAAGGAAAACACCAGTTACCTTCATGCATTCTCCTGCCAGTGCATATTTATGTCCCCAATTATTGTTTCTTGTAAAAAAATATATTTTGGAACTGCATTTTGGAATTAAAACTTCAGTTGCAAAAAGCACTTGAAAACGTCTGTTTAGCAAGGCTGCTGCCCACTGCCAGCCATCTCATGGGAGCCACTTTCTCACACACCCAGGATATGCAAATGTACACCCACTAGCCAATGCGCTGAGTCAGCAGTGGCACATTAACGTATCCCTGGCATGGGAGCAAGCCGCTCTCATGAGAAGGCTGCCAGCAGCCTTGCTAATGGAAGTTTTCAAGCACTTTTTTAAACTTATATTTCTAATGCCAAAATGGCAAAAAATGCAGTTAGAAAAGATATTTTGTTATACAGAAATGCTAATCGGGGGCATATGCACCAACAGGAGAGGACACAAAGGAACCAGTATTTTCCTTTAACAGATTTTGTATTTTCTTTACACGTTCTGTTCTGTCGGATAGGTGTACCAAAAAAAAAATGAAGAGAACATCTGTTTTGGAGACCAGGAAGGAAGCACCAAAGCAAAGAGTTGCACAGAACACAGAGGAAGGAATTAAAAAAGAAATACTATGTTTTGTTTTGAAGATAGGAAAGCAAAGCTGAGTTGCATAGTGGAGCAAATATTCAGTCTTTCATTTTTTTTTTTTTTTAACTATTTCCATTTTTATTTTATTTTTATTTTTCATACTACTATTTTGATCGCTGCCTGGCCTGAAAGTTAATGGCATAATAGGAAGTAAATTTTGTAGCCCTGTAGCTGGCTGTGCCAGGATAGAAGAAGTCACATTGCCCAAATTAAGAGAGAGAAAGGTTTTCAGTAATTTCCAAGATCACTGTCATTTTAACAGCGGCAGTGGTGGTCATAAAGCCATAAGTTCAGTCAAAATGCCAAGCGATAAGCTCAACCACATCTGATGCTGTTATTCCAGAATCTTTGTCAGTGAAACTAAAAGCAGAGATCAGAAAGCCACAAGTATAGTAATCAATTCGATATTCAAAGCTGGTAGGCAGTGACAGCATACTGTCAGGCTATGACTACTACACCGTCTTCAGGTAAAAGAATCACACAGATGCATATTGAGCTTAATAAAAAGACGCTGCTGCACTTTTTCAGGCTGCAAACGGGAGCAATGTGGCAGAACATTATCTCCTGCACTGCTGAAGAGGCACTCCAAGGATATACTTGTCCGGGGGGGGAGTGCACACAAGATATTTACATGCTACCTTGGACAAAGCAGGACATGATTGCTTTTTGGTGTTCAGTAGGCAAGAAGGTCAACATTAAAGTCCACAACTGGCTCATCGAAATAATCAGTAAGCATCTGCTTAGCAGAATGTGGCAACAAACATGTCCTCTGCCACTGCTTGTTCAGCAGAGAACTTATGAGCAGGTGAACACTCATAATGATATGCTTTTGAAACCTGAGGAACAGTGTCACGGGCCTGTACTGCCAGCTCACCCTAGTTTTCTGCATCAGCAGGCAACCTCATTGTTAGTGGCATGCCACCAACCACATCAATGTCACTTGAGCTGCCAGTGCCACTCACTCCAGTTGTTCCAGAACTGTCTGACCTACCAGTATTCCCTGAACAAAACAGGTCCATCTCCCTCATGACTCACTCAAGTTTACTACACAGTTGCTGCTGGTACTCACTCACTCTGTGACTCTGCATGGCCAGGCACAGTACCTCACATGTGAATCATGTGTCTAGCATAGATGCGAACAATTAACTAGTATTGTCATGTACAGTTGCAAAATATGATCTTAACTCCCTAGTAAGCCCTTCAATTAGTTCTTTAATGGGTTCTGGAAACAAGTCCTTAGTGCTGTGCTTCTGGAAACTCTCCATGGTTGACATTAGGGGATGGACAGCTGGAATGACCTGACTCAGTGAAACTGTATTGCAACTTAGGTCACAGGTGTATTTCTCAAAGGAAGACAGAACCTGAACAGTGCCCTCAGTGATGCTCCAGTCATGGTGTAGAAGTACACAACAATATCCTGCTCAGAGGATAACTCATGCAGAGCACACTTTTTTTCCAGCAAGCATTGCAACATATCAAATGTGCTGTTCCATCATATACTGACATCTTGGATTAACCAATGGTTTGGTAGCCAAGCTGGTCCACAACAGTTTGCAGCTCTCTTGTTGCCTTAGCAGAATGATGGAGATGGCTACAGATGGCTCTTGAAGTATCAACAATATGAGATGTGCCAACACTTCTTTGAAGAGCACCACTGACCACAATTTTCAGTGTGTGATCAAACAAGCAGATTCCCCAGAAATGGACATCTCCATCTGATTTTACCATGTTCTTCCAATTATCTGTAATAAAAAACAACAACATGCAAACCTCTTGTGCTAATCCAGGAGTCAAGCATTTTTTGAAATGATGTAAGAATGTCGACATCGGAGTGTTTGTTTCAAAGGGCTGCAACACTAAGGACAACACACATGCAGGATGAGGCGTTGCTATAGCCAAGGCCAAAGGAAGAGGAGGAGGAGTCAACAGCAGTTACACCATCATGTGCTACTGGTATAGGTGAACACCAGTATGTTGTGAGTGACAGGTATGCATGTAGTGAGTTTATACTGGTCCATACATCAGATATGCATTAGAAAACCCTACCCATATCCTGGTTCAGCAATGTCTCTACCTGACTGAAGAACGTCTCTTAGATATTTGGCATGACTGTATGAGAACAAGTAGTTTGCGATAGGATGTGGTATCTGTCACAACCCCACTCAGCAGGTCAGCCCTCTAATCCCAAAGTGCCAACCTCTGAGGGTGGAATTGTGAACAGTGAACAGAACAAGGTAACCCTCTTGTCTGTTTTATGAACGTACGAACATGCAAAATTTGTCAGCAGATAAAGGCCTAGAGGTCTATCATGTCTGCTCGAATGTGCAGCTAGCACTCCTTATTCTGCAGCTGCCCCTCCCTTCCACCCTTCCCCTTCATTAACACTCCCCCTTGTCCTGTCCCATCCTCATTTGAAGCAGTCCACTGTTCTACTGCATACCACTTCTGCAGGTAACGCATTCCACCCAGCCACCACCCTCTCTGTAAAAAAGTGTCTCCTCATCTCCTTCCTGAACCTTCCTTGCTCCAGTCTCATATCATGGCCCCTGGTGGCCCCCTCCTTACTTTGAACAGCCCCTCTGTACCCGTCTTGTTTATTCCTTTCATGTATTTAAAGGTTTCAATCATGTCACCCCTGTCTCTCCTCTCCTCCAGTGAGTACATGTTCAACTCCTTCAACCTCCTCTCGTATGATAAGTCCCCCAGCCCCTTGATCATCTTTGTCACCCTCGCTGCACCCCTCCAGTAACTTAATGTCCCTCTTCAGATACAGATGCCAGTACTGCACGCAGTACTCAGGTGTGGTCTAACTAATGACCTATACAGTGGCAGAATCCTCCTCCTCCTCGAGGATATACCCCTGCAATACAACCCAGCATTTTGTTGACCTTGCAGCTGCCTTCCTACATTGTGCCGAGTTGTTCATTGACCCTGTAATGAGCACACACAGATCCTTCTCCTCCTCTGTCTGGGCTAGCTGCACTCTCCCTAGCTGGTAACTCCTCCTGGGTTCTTCATCCCAAAATGCAGCACCTTGCACTTTTTGGCATTAAACCCCAGTTGCCAGGTGTCTGACCAGGTTTCAAGCTTTGCCAGATCATCCTGCAACCCCTGCCATCCCCCTAGGTCATCCACCACCATGCCAACCTTGGTATCATCAACAAACAGACTGATCTTGCTCTTGATGTCCCATGATATGTCTGCAATGAATATCCCAAACAACACTGGTCCCAACACCGAGTCCTGTGGGACACCGCTCGTCACTGCCCTTGGGTGTGAGAGCTCCCCCCCACCACCCTCTGTTGCCTTCCCTGCAGCCAGTTTCCTACCCATCTCACCAGCTTTGCACCTGCCCCTGTGCCTACTAACTTCCTTCCCAGCCTTCCATGTGGCACTAAGTCGAATGCCTTACTGAAGTCCATATACAGGATATCCACTGCATGGCCCCTGTCCAGTTGCCTAGTTACCCAATCATAGAACTCCACCAGGTTGATTTGGCATGATCTGCCACATATGAAGCCATGCTGTCTGCTGTCCTGTAGTCCTTTGGCCTCTAGGATGGCCACCAGCCTCTCCTTCTGGATAGTCTCCATCAGCTTACCCACAATGGATGTGAGGCTCACTGGTCTATAGTTCCCCGGTTCATCCTTGGGGCCACTCTTGTGGAGGGGCACCACATGAGCCATCCTCCAGTCCTGAGGTACACACCCTGAATGTAGTGAGGCATTAAATAGGTCTGCCAAAGGTCCTGCAAGGACCTCTGCCAGCTCCTTCAGTACCCTGGGGTGGATGCCATCTGGGCCTGGCGCCTTGTCCACCCTCAGTGCCTTCAAACCCTCTCGAACTCTTCCTCCATGATTTCCCCATCTGTCACCACTCCCCTGCTTCTGCCATTTCTCCCACCTTGGTGTCCCCCTTCTCTTTAGTAAATACTGAGCAGAAGTACTCATTTAGTGCTCCGCCTTATCGCACTCCTGCTTCCACCCAACCCCTCCTTCCTAATCCTTACTATGTGGTCCTTAAAGCTCCTTTTCTCCTAATGTACTTAAAGTCCTCCTCCCCTTCTTAATGCCTTGTGCAAGCCTGAGTTTCGTAGATGCTTTGGTTCCCTTACTGCCCTTGTCACCTCCTTGATTCTGTCAAGTACTCCTCTCTGTCCTGCCCCCTCCCTGTTTTCTTGTACTTCCTAAAGACAGCTGTTTTCCTCCTTACCTTTTCCATGACCTCCTTGCTCAACCAGCTCAGTTTCTTAGCCCTAACCTTCTTGCTCTGGGCTTTGCAGCAGGTTTTGGTTGCCTCCACTATCCCCAGCTTTATGAGCTCCCACCTCTGGTTAGCATCCATACTAGATTGAATTCTGGCCAGGTACCCTTTTACCACTTCCCCCATCCTCCCAAAGTCGGCCCTCCTGAAGTCCAGCACTCTTGTGCCAGATTCCACTCCTTCCTTGCCCATATCCAATGTGAGCCATACTGAGTGGTGGTCACTCCCTGACAGCGGTTCCTCCACTGTAAGTTCTCACACAAAGTCCCCATTTGCCAGCACAAGGTCAAGAGTATTCCTTAACCTGGTTGGTTCACTGACCATTTGCAGCAGGAAGCTGTCCTGGAAGGCATCCAGCAGTACCTGCTCCCTTCTGTTCCTGGTTGTTGGGGTGCTCCAGTCCACTCCTGGCATGTTGAAGTCCCCCACAATCACCACACTACCCTTCTCGCAGGTCCTCCTGATCTGTCCCGCTAGTTCCCTGTCTAACTCCTCCGTCTGAGATGGTCGCCTGTACACCACTCCCATTCTAAGAATCCTATTCTTGGAATCCTGGATTTGCACCCAAAGTGACTCATTACCCCTCCTCCCTTCCTCCCTTACACACTTCAGTCCTTCCTTCACATATAGTGCCACCCCCTCCTTTCCCAATCACCCTGTCCCTACTGTAAATAACTTGTACCCTGGTACAGACAGGTCCCAGTCATTATATTGGGTGGCCCATGTTTCCCTGATGGCTGCAATGTCCACCTCTCCCTCTGCCATGAGAACCTGTAACTCTGCAGTTTTCCTCCCAAGGCTCCTAGCATTAAGGGTAACCACCTTCCACCCTATTCCCCCCTCCTATCCTGCCCTCCTTTCCTAGCATCACCAATAGTACTTGCCATTTGTCCTTTGTCACTGTTATGGGGGTTAAGCTCATATGATTTCCCAACCTGTGGTCTCTGCATATCTCTTCCCCAACTGCCACCCCCCTGACTCCTAGTTTAAATTCCCAACTTCCTTCATATACTCTTCCATCCTCTGTTTCAACACTTTCTTTCCCCCCTCACTCAAGTGTAGTCTGTCCTTGGCATAGAGACTGCTGTGTTTTGTGGGTTCGAGTCAACTTTGTCCCAAGTTCTGGAGGGATTCAAACTGATAACCTCTTGTTAGTGTACCCAATTGTCAGGCTTAGATAATTCTGTCTTCGGGGGGCCAGATATCTTTGCCTATGGGCACCTAACCAGGTATTACAAAATGAACCCTTAGAACTCTATGCAAGACCTAGAGAACGCTGACCTGTTTCCCAGTTTGGTACCACAATAAGCTCATGCACAGTGTCAACTGTAACCATCTAAGCATCACTTATATAAAAAAAGAACTTTCAAGGCACACCAGACAGTTTCTGTTTTTTTAAAATACATCTTTGCTTTAAAATAGATACAAAATAGGAAAACAGTAAATACAGAACACGATATCCCAACTCATACAGCCTTAAAAACAAAATAGGTTTAAAAGTGCAAATTCCTACAACCCATACACTCAGACTGGTCTTATCTAATGTATCTTATTTTCTTAATCTTTCAGTGCTTCGATGTTCCTCTTTTTTCAGTCAGAAAATAAATGTCTCTATGTGTGGTCTGCTCAGTATACTTAAAAGCAGTCTTGAGCAGGCCTTCTCTCTGAGGTCACCTAACTCCACCTAGGCGTATTAAAATTTATATTTTATAACACAGGATGTCCTAATAAGATATTTAACAAAAATAGGTGACATGAATCTCCTCTCTTCATGTGACTTCCCGCAACCCAGTCTGTGATCTGCTTCACACAGGCATCAAAGTCTCTTTGATGTAATTCACTGGATACCCCAAGCAAATGCATATTGGACTTCCCAGTTCAGTCTGGAACCTTCTTCACACAGACATCAAAGTCTCTTTGATGTAATTAGCTGGCTTCCTTGGGAGACACCCAAAACACAGGCATATGCCCCTTTTCCTCATGAAACCTAGTGCAAATCAAAGGATTTCTCTGAGGGCATTATAAAATGGAAATATTGGTCCCTGGCTTCAAAGCAAATTGACTAAGTAATTACATTTCAGATATCTGTAGATTAACCTACGTCCTGTCCTTTGACCTTATACCTGGGAGGGGTTTTGATTTGTCAGTTTCAGCAAGACTGTAGTTTCTCCTGACAGACATTCACTTACATACTTTATATTGCAGAAAAAATACCATATTGTAATCAGAACCAGCTGTCCATGTGCCACAGTATTAAGGTTGCAAAAGATTTAAAAGTCTATAGAATCCAGTGTCTTCAACAATAGAATAATGTTGCAAATCCAATGCAGTCATCTCACCTATATGCTGCATGATCTGAACAGCTGTGGGATGAGTTGGCAAGAGCTTTGTGCAGGCCTGAAATACTTCCTTTATTGTGAGAATAGGCTTTTGAAATGGCATAGCCTTCATCCCAAACTTGGAGTGCTTTATCACAACTGAGGCTGCATCCCTCTGCAAGCCCACAGAGCCATTGCTCAGAAAATTATCCTACCTTTATTCGACTATGGTGACATAGTCTACAGCGCAGCTCCTAAATCCACCTTATCCAGACTGGATACACTCTTCCACGTATTCTGCTGCTTCACTTTGGACTCTCCACCTTGTATTCACCACTTCACTTTTTATACCTCTCTCTCTTTCCCCTCACTTGAAGACAGATGCCTGGTCCACTGTGCCTCTTTCATAGCCAAATACTGGCTAGGCTTTCTCCCCCCCCATCTTTCTTCTCTCCTCTCCCAGCCCCCTCCTACCTCCTCTGCCCTTCGCAGCTCCACCATCAATTTCCGTGCCCTCCCACCCAGGTCCTCCATGGCAGGCCAAGCTGCCTTCTCTTATGGCTTCCCTAAACTCTGGAACTCTCTCCCACTACATACCCGGTCTGCCTTCTCTTCCTTCTCCTTGGCTCCTCACCTGGCTAATCTCACCTCACCCTCCTGTAACTGCTTCTGACTCCCTTTATCCATGCCTCTGCTTTCCGCCGCTATCCCTCCTCTCTCTTCCCCTTCATTCTCACTACTTCCTCCACTCACTACTACTACCCCCAACAGCTCTACTTCCAGCCTATCCTGCCTGTTGCTACTGCTACCCCTTCCCCTCACCCCACCCTACTTCCCATCAAAGCTGACCAGGCAACAATTTATGGACTGAGGGGGCACCCCTTAAATGACAATTGTTCAGTGTTTTATTCTTACTGTACTCCCTCTTCCCCCTCCCCCCAGGATGCATCTGGAAACAAGCTATTCCAGCTCAGTATGTCTTTCCTGGTGAAACTCTTCAAATAAATAACTTAATGGCTCCTGGTCCTGGCACCAAAGTGAACAAATGCAGCTGATTTAGGCTGTGTTGGGAGAGAGCACCACAAGCTGCACATCTTCTGTCTCACTGTATGAACTAGTCTATGAAGAAAATGGTGTTGCACCTGTTGGAGTACTTGGGCAAGGACTGGAAACATGATTTTGATGTTCTTCGATCATTTGCTGCCTGCCTGCCTCTGCCACCATCACCACCAGCAGCACCATCAACAGAGTCAGAACAGGTTGTCTTTAGAGTCAGAACAGGTTTTGCTTTAACTTTTTTGAAATACAGCATGCAGTGGCATGCAGAGACAACACCAGCAGGTCCTTTATCCAAGTTAGCCACCTCAGGATGCTCTTTTTTTAACATAGAAACATAGAAGTTGACGGCAGATAAGGACCGCAAGGCCCATCCAGTCTGCCCATTTCTTTTTCTACCTTATAAATGTGCCATCGGCCTTTGATCTGTCAGTGGCCTATCTATTCATACTCATTTTTATTGCTCCCTTGTGCCTATCTCGTGCCTGTTTGAAGCCCTGCACTGTATTCATAGCCACCACTTCTTGAGGGAGGCCATTCCATGCATCCACCACCCTTTCTGTGAAAAAGAATTTCCTCACATTCCCCTTAATCGGCCCCTCTAATCTCATGCTGTGTCCTCTTGTCCTGCTATTTTCTTATATTTAAACATGTTAGACTCTTTCACCTTTGTTAATGCCCTTAAGGTGTTGAATGCCTCAATCATATCACCTCTCCCTCCTTTGCTCGGTATACATATTGACTCTGTTACTCTGTCCTCATATGTCTTCTGATGCAGTCCCTGCACCATTTTGGTTGCCCTCTCTGGACTGCCTCAATTTGGTTAATGTCCTTGTGAAGGTGTGGCCTCCAATACTGCACACAGTACTCCAGGTGGGGCTAACCAGTGTCTTGTAAAGAGGGATTATTACCTCCCTCTTACAACTTCAGATACCCCTACTAATACACCTAACACCCCCTAGCCTTACCTACTGGTTTTAGAGGTCTGCTTGGATGATTTCAGGTCATCAGTGATGATGATGCCCAGGTCTCTTTCTTCCTTTGTGACTGCTAGCAACTCCCTCCCAGCCTATAGGTGGCTTCGGGTTTCTCTTCCCTATGTGCATGATCTTGCACTTCTTTGCATTAAATCCCAGTTGTCACTCTTCTGACCATTTTGCTAGTCTATCCAGATCTCTTCTCATTCTGCCTACCCCATCTGGATCATCTACTCTGTTGCAGATATTGGTGTCATCTGCAAGACAAGCCTTACCCTCTAGTCCATCTGCAAGGTCACTAATGAAGATGTTGAAGAGGACTGGCCCTAGGACTGATCCCTGAGGTACCCCACTTGTGACTTGCATCTCTTCTGACTGTATACCATTTACCACCACTCTCTGTTTTCTGCCCGTCAACCAGTTTTTAGTTGTTCTAAAAGAAAATTGTTACCATGGCTGAGACTCTGGCCACAGTGTGAACACACAGTTCTGCTTTTTTCATCCTTATGCTCAGAAAAATATGTCCAGATATCACTGGAACTTCAGCTTGTACCTGACTGTTACCCTTTTGTATGCTGTTTGTGCCCACAACCACCAGATTCAATTTGGAGTGGTGTAGAAGATTGTTGTGAACTGACACTAGATACAGTATCAGAACCACTAGGATGTGCAGGATGGACTGCTTAGTTTTGTTTAGCAGGAGGTTGATGTGAAAGATGAAGAGGAACAGTGGCATATGTTTTGTGCCTGACTTCAGAAGCTTATCGGGTAAATTGCAAAAAAAGTGGAATAATGTTTTTAAATATTTATTTATATTTTATTTTTCTAATGCCACAATTAGTTTTTTCAAAGCAACATGTGCAAAAAATGTTTATTTTTTACATCAACAGAAACCACTGCCAGTTGCCCTCTCCACGTCGTTGACTCTCGGGCTCTTCTGTTCTCTGGCACTACTCTGCATAGCCTAGCTGGTAAGACAGAGTACAGTAGCCACCGGAGAGTCCAATTCCCCTCATGAAAATCTGACCCACCACCGCCGTGATTACCTGGGCAATTCCCCCCAGTCCCAGGCCCAGTCTTTCTGCATCTTGGACTTCAGTGCTTCTTATGTGACAGCAAGCAGGTTGGTAATTTACAATTCAATGCTTCACTGCTACTCTCCATGTATTCATTTTTTTTTTTTACTACATGGCACTGTCTTGAATTTGCCAAAGTGACAAAAAAAAGCAGCAAAATGGAAACACGCAAAAAAAAAAAGACTCGACCTATGGCTGCTCCCACAAACTTGAACACACTTAGTAAAGGCAGCCTGTGAAAGCATTAGTGATTTTCCCATTCTGCGACAAGGGAAAAGCACAATACAAGTTTGTTGTGGTAATTCCAGGGCAGTATTGTATTCAGCCTCACTATCAATAACTGGGAGGATGGATTATGGGAACTCTAGTGAAGGGGTTCAAACAGTGTACTACTAGTAACCAATCAATTGTGCATCACAAATGTGAATTCTCTAGGATCAACTCATTTCCCCATTTCTAATCCTACAAAATTGGGCTCCAATCAAGTGCTTTAGTACAATCACTATTTAGGAAAGGAACAGTCACCCCCCCATAACTCAATATTAGTGTCTCCGTGTTTTCATTTTTTTGAAAGTAGTAGTATTCTGATCTTAATGTAAACCCCTCCCCCCCCTTTTTTTGTTGAAAAGGAATGGCCAAAGTCAATTACTAAGGTACAATTCAACTTACATTCAGTCCAATGTTACCAGACTGGTACTATATTGGTTGTACATTCCTCTGACACATATAGCCAGTACACTGTACAGGCAGCTGTGCATGTGTGAGATCCTGATGAGTGTCAAGTGCCCCCTTCCAGTGCTAACATACAAGTTATTGTACATGCTTGGTATGTGAAATAGTGCTACCAGCAGTGATTGCTTTTCTGTTTATTCAGTGTCTCATGTAGTTCAATAAAATGATATGTCCCCTTCTGTTGGTAAAACAAGAGAGTGATGTGGGGGTCTGCAAAGTTTCAGTCTCATCACAATCTGCCTAGCACAGGGGCTGTGTCTGTCTCCCATGGGACCAAGCAAGGACAGGTGGTCACCCCAGAGGAAAAAAGGGAAAAAAAAAGTAAAAACACACAAACCAAGTGCGACTGATAAAACAACTGAACTTTTCAATGCAATTAATTGTTCCTGTTTTTTCAATGTTACCCTGGAAATTGACATTATTACCATTACATGGGTTACAGATACAGCTTGTCCTTGTATGTAAAAATAAATTACTGCGCTTCCCCATGCCTCTTCCGCAGCTAGGTTTTCAGCCCTCTCTTCCTCCCTGTCTGATCATGATGTGACTGTGTTGTCTAAATGGAATGCGGATGAGCAACACTTGGCAGACCATGCAGTTCTGTCCTCCTTTGTCTCACTACCGCCATGCTTCTCTCCCTCTTCCCCATTTGTTAGTGTTTTGTATCTCTTTTTTTGGTTCTTATAATAATAATAATAATCTTTATTTTTATGGCACCTTTCAAAACCAAGGCACCTAACAAACATTTAAAATAACTTATCAAATTTCTCAGCAGCATAAATAATATAAAACAAATGGTACAACTAAATAAAATAAGAAAGAAGAATCAGTCACCAAATGCTTGGTACCACAGGTGTGTTTTTAGGGCTTGTTTAAATCCCTCCATGGTCGCGCCCTACCGTAACTAACGGGTAGAGAATTCCAAAGGGTTGGGGCCACATGCATAAATGCCCAGGCCCCAGAAGATTTTAGACACACCCTTGGAATCTCTAGCAACCCCTCGTCAGCTGAGCGGAGCGATTGCCCAGGGCAGTAAGGTACAAGAAGCTCTTTTGTGTAGTCTGGGCCCTGTCCATGTAGGGCTTTGTGAGTCAGAAGACCAACTTTGAAGGTAATCCGCCACTATACTGGCAGTCAGTGCAGTCTGCATAGCACCGGAGAAATATGACAGGACTGGGAGGTTCCCATCAAAAGCCGGGCCACTGCATTCTGCACTAGCTGCAAGCAGTGGATTTCCACCCCAGGTAGCCCTAGGTACAGGGAATTGAAGTAATCAAAGAATGAGGACACAAAGGCGTGGACCAACATGGGAAGATCGCTGGATGGAACAAGGTGCTTAACCCTGGAGATATTCCTCAGATGGTAAAAAGAGGACTTGATGACGGCTGACACCTGCAAACATTGTGTCAGCCCTTCATCAAAAATTACCCCAGGTTTCGCACCCGTTCAGAGGTTGGGAGTGATAGGTCTCTGCGGTGACCCTCTATCCAAGTTTGGTCCGGGTGTAGCCTGTCCCCATCCCTATGTTCTGTATGAGTATCACAGAACTTTGTACACCACTACACCACTGTCGGGATTGACATACTTTAGGGAAATGTATAATTGGGATAATAATGCTCTAAGAAGGATCCAACACAGAAAGTGCTGTGTCAGTG
Source organism: Neoceratodus forsteri (assembly GCA_016271365.2). Classification (NCBI taxonomy): domain Eukaryota; kingdom Metazoa; phylum Chordata; order Ceratodontiformes; family Ceratodontidae; genus Neoceratodus; species Neoceratodus forsteri. The sequence goes on along the minus strand of CM057451.1, from coordinate 805,243,467 downwards.
TTAAACTTTGTTATGTGATGTACCTACCTTTCTATTTGGTGTCATCACTAACCTTAGCAACACAGCTACTGTTTCCTACCACCAGATCACTTGTGAATATTTTAAACAATGCTGGTCCCAGAACAGAACCTTGTTTCCATGTGGATAGATTACAATTTTTTGTAGCTCTTTGTTTCCTGCACTGTAACCAGTTCCTAATTAATTGCATTAAATAGAGAATAATACAAGGGTTGGTGTATGAGCCAGAATTTTATACACTTGCAAGATATGGGATGCTACATAAACCCCAAGAGCAAACAAAGCTCAGGGGGCTTATAAATGCATCCTACATCAAGGGTGTGTTTAAAATTCTTTGCTATGCATGCCTACCCATTTTTATGTCTGCTTGCGCTCATGCGCAAGAAACGTTGTGACAACTTAGTGTAGAAGTAGGTTGTGGAGGTGCGGCAGTGTTGTGGTCAATGCGCGCGCACGTGTGTGTGTGTGTGTGTCACCAATGAATGAGCATGCTAGCTATGACAGTAGGCTGCAAGCATGCCACCAACTTGAAACAATTTTGCCAGCTCAATCAGAGAATGCCTCATCATTGCAGCGTCAGCCTCTCGTTCCATGCTGAATATTTTGCATGCAGATGAGAAGCTGATGCAATGCTGGGTGGTCCCTGATTGTTGCAGTATTTTGTGGCATAATGTTATTCTTCCCTCATGCAAAGGCTCCTGATTCACTTTCAGCAGCCAATGGATGAATTGAGTCTGGCGTTGTGCTGCCCTTACTGCGGCGCCATTGGCAGAGGGCTGCCTGCTCGACACAGCCTTGCTGACGCTGACCCTTGGAAACACTGCAGTTGAGAGTGCTTTGCAGTGCAGCCTTGCTTGCCCTTTCCCCTGACTGAAGTTGTGGTGGGAGTCGTGGACCTAGAGTAGCTCCCAGCCCGAACCTTGGTGGAGCGAGTGGAGTCGAGCACTTTGATTGTCTGATGGTCGGAATTTAAAGAAAAAAATGGTCTGGTCACCTGCACACAACACTCTCTCACCCCCACCACATGAAGACCATCAGATGAAGTCTCAAGCATCGCTAGTCTTGATCCAGCCTTTGACCGCAGGAGGCACAGACTGAGACATGACATCTTCTGATGACAGACACCGGATCCATCTCTAACTCTCTGCAGCAGGTGACGGGAATGGGATCATGGGGTATGTCTTGGTCTTGCCGTGGGGAAGATGCAGCTGAGCTCTGCTGGCTGAGACACTGAGTAGTACACTTCGGGGGGGGCGGAGCCTTTCTGCTATTAGCCAGGTCAGAGGTTAGGTAAGGGCTGTGTGTGTGTGGGGGGGGTGTAAGGCTGCCAAACTCCCTCTACCAATCAAATGTTGTTCTTGGGAAACTGATGTTTTAGGGAGTTCTAGGGGTTTATTTCAATTGACATCTCATCTGACCGCCCCCTTGCAATATTTTTCAGCTATCTATTTTGCTCTGTGAAATGTTGGAGGATCTGCCTTTGTTTGCTTGTGCCATCATTAACAGAAACGAGTCCAAAATGTAAAATATATATATATTTTTTGCAAACAGAAAAATAGCAGAAAGACAAATATCAAAAGTAATCCCCATGCACAGCTGTAGTAAACAGCAGTGACTGAGCTACTGAGGCTTACTTTACAGCTATGAGGGCCGAGCCCTGCCACAAGTGCTCCCCTGCCCCTAATTCCAAAAATGACAATAGGTAAAACCCCCAAACAAGTCAGCACCTGCCTCTGTTTCACCAGCCAGCCATAGCATCAAGACGTAGTAGCTCTGCCACTCCACCAGGGCACCCCCAACGTTTGCTACACATCGCCACGATGCCCTGCATTTGGTGTGATGACGTTAATCCAGCTCTCCTCCTATGGGACACTGCTACCTTCACACTGTATAGCATCACTTGACAAAGGAGGATGATCCCAGACCAGTGGGGGTGTAGTGAGTGGAATCACTGTCTCTATGGCAGCAGCAGAAGGCGGCTCTAATGTCAGCACTCCCTCGAGTTGATAGAGCAGTGACGGGCCGATCAAAAGAAAGTGGGCTTGCCCGTTCTGCCAGGGATAGAAGTCATGTCTCTGCTTCTATCATCTGCCAATTACAAATCCTATGCCAGCTGTTCAACAGTCTCCATCCCTAACTCTATCTGGTGAGGTATCAAGTGAAGGTTAGCTTGCCCCGACTACCAGGGATGGGAGCTTGTTTCATTCATCTACAGATTCAACCACCTCTGTTCTGTACCAGGTATCTAACAGCCTCTGTCACTAATTCTACCTGGTGAGGTATTGAGTGCAGGTGGATTTTCCCTGTCTACCGGGATGGGAATCCATTTCATCCACTCGCATTTTCTACCATTCTCTACCAGCTTCCTCCAGTTACTATCCATTTCATCCTCTGCCTTGTTCTCGGTTCCGTGGATTCTGCAAAATGAGAATCCGGTTCACCTGCTCCCTTCGGGAATGGGACCCTGTACACCATCAGCCTTCAGACTCCTGTACCAGAGTCATTTCCACAGTTCCCATGCCTCCATTTTCTGAAGTATGTCCTGCAAGGTCTCCCAGGCCTTATTCCTCTGCTTTTCTGGCCTGTCCACAGACTTTAGACTCAAACTACTTCATTAAAGGTTGGACTGTCCTAGCCTCATAACCACACTTTACTTGCTGAGCTGTCCTGTACTTGGTCTCTGTTTGTATATTGGACTTGTGTACTTTGTCCTCACTCCTTCACCTCATCCCATTCTGAATCTTGGATCCTGCCCACTTGTTTGTCCTTGGAATCTTTCTGTTCATCAAATTTCAAGACCTATGGCTCTGCTTGCCTTTTAGTTTTATCCTGCAATCATGTATATCAGTGCTTATGGCTTGTTTTCCAGTACTGCCTCTTTTAGTCTCCAGTCCTTTGGCTCCTGCTGCCACCATCTCCAGCTTTCATGATCTGGGCATTAGTGCTTCTCTGAGTTTTCATCCAGGACATGTCTCTATCTGCCTTCCTCCTTGTTTCCACCTCTGCTACATCAGGATCCATTCTGAAATCCCTTCACACCATGTGGTATCAGCCTTTCATCTGAGGTACCAGCTCCCTTGGATTACTTTGGACTCCGCTGGCATCTTGGTACTCTCCTCCTGTGCCTTCCATCACCCTGCTCTTCAGCTTGCTGTGAAGGAACCTGCAGTTGCCCATTTCTCCAGCTCCAATTTCAAATGGATTTCTCCTGGGTCCTGTTCAGCACCTACTTTTCCTCCTCATTGGATCCGTCTTCTCACTATCTCTCCTGGGACATTCCTGGCCTGCTGTGACTTCCATTCAGCTCCTCAACTCCATGATCGTCCTCCACTCTTGGTGTCCTTTCCCTCCAATGACAGTTCTGCTTCCTCTGCTCATATGGAAACCTATGCCTCCTGATGTTCTCCATAGGATACAACCTCTAGAGAAGTCCTCTTTGATCCATCTTCTTACAACAGAATGTGAACTTACTTCCCTCTTGAGATACCTCATCTCTACAAAACCATAATTCCTCAAGGGGGTTCATTAATGTCCTACCTATTGACATTAGCTCCATTGTTTTCTCCATTATATCCAATTCCTAGCAACATCTAATCAGACTGACCATGTCATCCTACTCGTATCTTCCTTGAATGGCTATCCAATGTTCTTCTAAGACCCTTTGTCTATCCTGCATTTCAGAATATGCACCAATGTATCCCTGATGCATACTGTAGCTATCCTGCTGTTCTTGTGCAATCCTAAATCACCTCTTCTTGGCCTCAGGACATCATCATACTTCACAAAGTCATCTACAGCTTCTCTTTAAGATTTTCCAATCATGCCAGTCACCTTCCGGGGGTCTTTCGATCTCATCAGTCAGTATCTGTCTTCCTCAAGTTCCATTCCATCACATTGCTCATGTGCAACTGACTTGGTTATCTTAAACATAGAAACATAGAATTTGACGGCAGATAAGGACCGCTTGGCCCACCCAGTCTGCCCATTTCCCTACCTGATGGATAAGCTGCAGATCCTAGTTAACCAGCAGCCTACTTCTTCCTACCCCAACCCCCTAGAATTGCCTTATGACTGTCCCATGCATGCTTGAATTCCACCACTGTTTTGACTCCACAACCTCCTCTGAGGCTGTTCCATGCATCCACAACCCTCTCTGTGAGAAAAATACTTCCTTAAATTACCTCTGAGCCCCCTTCTATCTTCAAATTGTGCCCCTTGTTCTTGCACACCTCTTTTTGAAAGATGCTACCCTCTTGACTTTGTTGATTCCCTTGAGGTACTTGAAAGTTTCTATCATGTCCCCTCCCTCCTTTCCTCGAGGCTATACATATTAAGCTCCTTAAGTCTCACTTCATATGTCTTCCGGTGCAGACCCTGAACCATTTTAGTTGCCCTCTCTGGACAGCTTCCATCCTGTCTATGTCTTTATGGAGATTGGTCTCCAGAACTGCACTAGTACTCAGATGTGGTCTCACCAGCTGTCTGTACAGAGGGATAATAACTTTGTTTTCTGCTGGTGATGCCTCTCCTATGCATCCCAGTATCCCCATCCCTCCTTGCTGCCCTCTCCCATTGCTTGCCCACCTTTAGGTCATCTGATATGACTACCCCCAGGTCCCTTTCCATTTTGTTGTTGTTAGTATCTCACCCCATTGTGTACTCTTCCCTGGGTTTTGTTTCCCAGGTGCATTACTTTGCACTTCTTAGCATTGAATCTAAGCTGCCATACATTTGACCATTCCTCTAACCTTGCCAAGTCCCTTCTCATCCTTTCCACCCCACCTTGTATCAACTCTGTTGCAGATCTTTGTGTCATCTGCAAAGAGACATACTTTTCTTCCAGTCCCTCTGCAATGTCACTTATAAAGACATTGAAGAGGACCGGTCCTAATACTGGAACCCTGTGGTACCCCACTGCTAACCCCCTTTTTCAGAGTGGACTCCATTTACTATTACCTCTGTGTCCTATTCTCCAGCCAATTCTTTACCCAGGCTGTCATCTTGGGACCCACTCCCAGGCTGGCTAACTTGTATATTAATCTTTGTGTAGGACTGTGTCAAATGCCTTGCTAAAGTCTAGGTAGGCCATGTCCACAGTCCCTCCCTGATCTACTACTTTGGTCACCCAGTCAAAGAAATCTATCAGATTTGTCTGGCTTGACCTTCCCACTGTGAATCCATGCTGCCTTGGGTCCTGTGCCCTCTGGCCTCTAGATCACTAACAATTCTTTCCTTCAGAAGTGATTCCATCATTTCCCTACCACTGAGGTTAAACTAACAGGTCTGTAGTTTCCTGCTTCTGCCTTGCTCCCACTTTTGTGAAGGGAATCACATCTGCCCTCCTCCAGTCCTCAGGTACCACCCCATCCTCCCATGATTTGTTAAAGAGGGCAGTCAGCGGTGTCACTAGTTCTATCCTTAGTTCTTTTAGAATTCTGGGATGAATCCATCAGGCCCCATTGCTTTGTCCACCTTCAGTTTTAAGAGCTCATTCAGAACTCTTTCTTCTGTAAATGGGCTGGTATCAACTTCTGTATCCAGAGTGTTTCTACTGTTTGTTTTAGGTACCTCCTCTCTTCCTTTGTAAATACTGAGCAAAAATATTTGTTTAGTATCTCTGCCTTTTCACAGTCACCCTCTGCCCACCCTCCTCCCTTTATTAAGCCTCACTATCCCTCCCTTGGTCTTCCTTTGCTCCCTGATGTACCTATAAAGGTTTTATCCCCTTCTTAACTGAGTTGGCTATCTTTTCCTTGGTTTGGGCCTTTGCTGTTCTGACTGCCTTTCCAGCTTCCTTTGCTTTAACTGATACAGTTCTCTGTCCTGTTCCTTCTGTGATTCCTTGTACTTTCTGAATGCTTTCTTTTCTCTTGAACCTTCACTGCCACTTCCTTTGAGAACCATAGTGGTTTCTTACCTCATTTCATTTTGTTTATTTGCTTTACACAAAGGCTTGTTACCTCTGTGATGGCAGTTTTTATTATTCCCCATTGTTCTTCCACCCCTCCTTCCTGCCCATTTGCTAGTGCATTCCTTAGGCACTCACCCATTTTGGCAAAGTCAGCCCTCCTAAAATCCAGTACCTTTGTCTTTGCATGGCTTGACTCTATTGCTGTGTTTATTGTGAACCATACTGTTCGATGGTCGCTAGTTCCCAGATGGCTACCCACTTCTACATCTGTGATCCTCTCTTCATCTCCGTTTGAGAGAACCAGGTCTAAGATTGCTCCCTCTCGAGTGGGCTCCAATACTAGTTGTCTAAGGCATGCCCCCTGTAGGGCATCCAGAATAACCTCACTCTTAGAAGTGGCTGCTGCAACTGCCCTCCAATTAACATCTGGCATATTCAGATCACCCATCAGCAATATCTCCCCTTTATCTGCCATTCTAAGTATACTTTCTATCATTTCCTTGTCCATTTCTTCCCCCTGAGAGGGGGGTCTGTATACAACCCCTGTGCGGATTGTGGTGCCATTGCCTGCCTCCAAATTGACCCACAGTGCTTCTTCTCCTCCTGTTTACCCTTTTGTTCTGTTGCTTTGATTTCTTCTCTTATGTAGAGAGCTACTCCTCCTCCTCTTTTACCCTCCCTGTCCCTCCTGTAGATAGTTTATCCTGATATGTTTACGTCCCAGTCATGGTTCTGTGTGTACCATGTTTCTGTGACTGCCACAATATCCAGATCTTCCTCCTCCATCAAGGCCACTAATTCAGGAAGCTTGTTACCCAGACTACGGGCATTGGTACTCATTGCTCTCCGTTTTTTGATGGCTTTACCTTCTGTAGCAGCAACCCCCACTGACCTTTCTACCTTGGTCTTTTTCTCATTTAGTACCCTTTTTTGTAGGGGGAGGCTGGGATTTTCCTTCTGCTTATCAGTGCCTCCCCCCTTGACTAGTTTAAAGGCTTGCCAATGAAGCATTTAAACTGATTGCCCAAAAGACTTGTTCCCTTCCTGGACAAATGCAGACCATCCTGCCAGTATAGGCTGGTGTCCCTCCAGGTGGAACCCCAGTCCCCAATGAAGCCAAACCCATGTGCTCCACACCATTTTTAACCATTTGTTAAACTGCATGGTGCAAAGTACCCTCGCCTCACTCATGCCACAGACAGGCAGCACCTCTGAGAAGGATACTGTGTGCTACTTGTCTTAAGCCCTCCCCAACTCTACAAAGTCCTTTTGCACTGCTCTAATCTCATGATGAGCTAAGTCATTTGTCCCTAGGTGGACAATGATGTCCAGCTCAGACTCCCGTGCAGCTGTTCCGTGATCCTAAGGATGCGCTTCCTGTCCCTCCAAGCCATGGCACCAGGCAGGCACCTTACTTCAGTTTTCCTGCCCCCAGTTCTATCCCCTAATAATTGAGTCCCCACCAGGAGCTGCTTTTCCTGTGGTGCCCTCTGCCTCCTTCCTGAGGGCCTCCCTTGTGACAGTTGTCTGCACCCTCCTTAGTCTCCTCTGTGGGTGCATCCATAGGGGAACTATGCTCCCCCAGAATGGTGTATGGATTGTGGAGTGTAACAACTGACTGGGTGTGCCTCTGTTCCACCACCCTTACCCTCCCTGAGCCCACTGTGGTCCAACTGCTGTGCTTTCTTCGCAACCTCTGAGGTAGTGGTGGTGGCTGTGTTGTTCCCTGGATGGGGGAGGTTCCCTTGCCACTATCCAGTGCAGCCTGAAGATGGGCAACTTCCTACCTCAGGGCAGATAGTTGTCTGCAAACAGGGCAGCATCTCAGCCTCCAGAAAGACTCCCGGAAGACTGCTGCCCCACAGCCATTACATTGTACTACTCCCCACATAACTGTCTACCTTGTTTAGTTTTTTTTTATCACAGTTTCCCACCACAATGGATCTACATTATCCTATTTAATCAACTCACTTGATACGGTATACCGTTTCTGTTATCAAACCTTTCAATGCCACGTGAATCAGCAGATTCTGTTAAAACTCCTCCTTTTTCTAGCATTTCCACAGCGATTTGGAACGTAATCACCAGCAAGTCAATGCCACATGTGCCACTCTAGCTCCTGCCTCTGAGCTACTATAATATAGCATGAAATGTATCCATTATCTCGTGTATCATAGTTCTTTCTGAATATGTGCTCATACAAACCATGTTCTAGTATTTCTAACTCATCATCAAGCCTCAAAACTATCATACAGAACAATTCTGTTATACCTATCAGGTATCCAGTTACTGTCTGTACAGCATACTCCATTCTCGCCTTTCCTAATCTTCAGTTTTTCAGTTACACTTTCCAACTAGGTATCCAAGAGATTCATTTGCTTTGAATCCTTGTTGTCTCTCTATAGAAGCCTCCAAAGTGAAACATTTGAATTTATGGAATTCAAATCCACTGGACCTTACTATAAACATTATGAATTCTTCCAGTATTTTGTCTAGGCTTCTTTGGATTCCAGCAACCTGAGGATTTATTATCTTATTACCCTTAAGCAATTCTGAGAATTTTGCCAAAATCCATAAAATTGGCAGTCTACAAAAGGGGCTGATCATTCTATCCTGCCCTTACCTTCTTCAAAGTCTGACAAGATTACCTTAAGGAGGTCACATAATCTAGTATCCATCTTGTAATTTCTGGACTCCAGCAGCCCATCTAGTCAAACTCATGCTTTTTCTCATGCTTAGATCTATCATGTACTTCCATTGAAACTATCACCTAACATCACAAAATAAATCTGAGATTTTGTTCAATCATTTCTTCAACAGCCGGACTTAACCCACATTCATTATCTGGATATTCATTTGGATTGGATCTGCTTCTTCAACCTCAGGAATTGACCTTCCTGCACTCATCATCAGTGGACTCAGAACACAGACTTCATCACATTATGAACATTACATCCTTCACCAGAATCACAGCTTAGTTCACACAATTAGGATCATCATCTCTTAGCTTGCCCAGAGGACAAGCAGATCAGTAGCCATGGGTCCTCAGAGGTGTCCTCCAATGGGGGATTTTCCTCTCCTGCATGTTACTGGTCACACTTTCTGTGAGTTGGAGGAGGTAATCTTTTTGGGCCTTCTATTCCCTACACACTACCCGGCTTACCTATCAAGGGTGGCAATAGAAAAAGGCCAAAGTTCAAATTTCATAAGTATACACAAGCACTACTCTACTCACCAAACATTGAATGGGAGGGCTGAAGCCTGAGGTTCAATGTGGGGGAATAGTTTCTCCCACATTCCAAATAAAGGTCAGCCTCTACCAACAGTTTCCACTTAGCATGTTGTGAAACTCCCACCATCCTCCCCTGCCTCTTCCTCCTCAGGTACTCTGCTCACCCTTGATGCTGGGCCTTCTATTCCCTACACTCTACCTGGCTTACCTACCAAGGGTGGCAGTAGAGAAAGGCCAAAGTTCAAAGTTCATAAGCATACGCAAGCACTACTCTATTTATCAAACATTAAAATATTGTTGTCTGTAATTTTTACTTTAACAACAGTCAGAAAGTTAAGTCTAGGCTGCATGCAAAGGCGCCCCATGGCCCCTGCCTATCCCAGGACACAGATAAAGTCTGTGTCATCTGGTCTGGAGACAAAAAGACTTCAATTTTTTTTTTTATGTTGCTGCTTCAATTTTTTACTAGTTTAACAACAGGCAGAAAGCCAAGTCCAGGTTGTGAAGGTGCCCCCACGGCCCCTGCTCTGTCTAAACTAGAGCAGAGATAATATCTGGACCTCTGTAGACAAAAAGAGTAAAGACTCCAACAATTTTTAAGTTTGCTTGTGTGCGCAGTATGAATAATAATAATATTAATAATAATATTTTTATTTATATTGCGCCTTTCAAATGCCAAGGTGCATTCCAATAAAATAAGATACAGTACAAATACAAAACAACAGTGCAAAAGATATTATAAAACACACACAATAAATTAATAAGCAGTCAGACCATAAGCCCTTTCCCCATAGAAAGGGTTTGAGACCTGTTTAAAGCTCTCCACGGTCGTACACTCCTCAATCAATGGGGTAGTAGAATTCCAAAGGGGGCTGCAAAACATAAAAGCCTGGGCCCTAAGCTGTTGATTTTGTATTATTACCCTAGGAATCTCTAGCAACCCTCATCAGTAGAATGGAGCGATCTCACAGGGCGGTAAGGGATCAGCAGTTCTTTCAGGTAGTCAGGGCCCAGATTGTGGAGGGCTTTGAAAGTCAGTAATCTGACTTTGAAGGTGATCCGCCACTGAACTGGCAGCCAGTGCAGTTCCCGCAGCACTGGAGTAATATGGGAATATCTAGGGGTACCCGTCAATATTCGGGCTGCAGAATTCTGCAGTAGCTGCAGGTGGCAGATATCAACCCCCAGAAGCCCATGGTAAAGCAAGTTGCAGTAGTCCAGGCTCGAGGTCACAAAGGCGTGGATCAAAGTTGGCAGATCGCTGGACGGAATGAGGTGCTTGATTCTGGCAATGTTTCTTAGATGATAAGAAAAGGATTTTACCACCGCTGACACTTGAGAGCGAAGAGTCAGCCCCACATCTAGTATCACCCCCAGATCACGCACCCATTCAGAGACCCATAGCTCGACATCCCCGCAAAGCACCCCAGATGGGGTGCCGGCTAAAGGTCCCCCTATCCAGCAATCTGGATCCAATACCAGCACCTCCATCTTACCAGGGTTCAACTTCAACCAACTGGACCTCATCCAATCCTGGATTTCATTCAGGCAGCTGTTAAATACCAAGATAGCTCCTTCCTGGTCGGGTGCAAAGGACAGGTGCAGCTGGGTATCATCTGCATAACAGTGAAACCCTAGCCCATACCATCTCACAATATCTCTGAGGGGGAGCATGTACACTGAGAACAACATGGGGGACAATATACAGTCGTGAGGAACCCCACAAAATAGAGAGAAGGGATCAGAGGAAAAGACCCCTGACACCACCCTGTGAGTTCTTCTGGAGAGGTAAGAGGTGACCCATCTGAGAACAGTCCCAGAGAGTCCACAAATACATCTCAGGTGCTCAAGTAGTACCCCATGGTCAGTGGTGTCAAATGCTGATGACAGATCTAATAGTACCACAATGGACCGTTTTCTCTAGTATCTCGCCATCAGGAGATCATTGAGCACTCGTACCAGCGCAGTCTCGGTACTGTGCCTCTTTCGAAAACCCGATTGGAAAGGTTTGTAGATGCTATGGATTGTCAAGTGGTTCTCCAACTGGGCTGCCACCACCTTCTCGATCACCTTCCCTACAAAGGGAAGGTTCGAGATGGGTCTGTAGTTAGCAAGACAGTCTGGGTCCAGAGATGCTTTCTTCAACAGGGGTGTCACCACTGCCTCTTTCAAGGAACAGGGATATTCACCCGTGTCAAGGGAACACCAGACTATCTGTGCTAGAACCAGTAAAATGGACTCCCCACACCCTAAGATTGGGGTGTAGGGCCTGGATCTAAACCACAGCTGGTAGGACGCAGCCCTTGGACAATCCCCATAACATCCATGATTTCCGGTGATCGAACGTACTTCAGGAAAATGAGGGGGCAGTGACTCGCTCCTGGCCACTTGCATCCTGCATAGAGCATGTCAAACAGATGTCTGACCTAATGTCGGCCACCTTATCAGCAAAGAACCGAGCAATCTCATCACACTGTAATTGTGAAAACGCTCTACGGAGCTGTAGACAGGTTGGGTTGCACAATCTGTCCACAGTTCTGAAAAGCTGAGCTGGTCAGTTCTGAGCATCAGAAGTTTCCCCGGACAGGAACTCTGCCTTCTTATGAGAGATTTCTGACTGACAGAATTGATAATGTTCTAGCAGTCTAAGGTGGTCGGTATCCAAGCCAGACTTCCGCCAACAACGTTCTAACCTGCATCCAAGTCGCCGCAACTCCCTCAGGACCCCATCAAACTATGGGGCCCGAGGTCGAAGGGAGAGAGGACACACACGAACTGGAGCAATTCAATCCAGGGCAGAGGAGATGGCGGTATTATAAGCCACAACCAATGCCTCTGGATCATTGCAATGCACAGGGAACTGTGATAGGTCAAGAACCGCAGCAAGGCCATTGGAAGAAGTCTTGTTTCAATAACTGCTTCAGAGGCCTGTCACTGTCAGATCCATTGCAGCTTAGACTTGATTCTATCTCATAATGGCGAAAGCCTAAAGGTGATCACCGTTATGTAGAAGTCAAGAGTGCCGAAAATGTATTTCGGCACTCTGACACCACGGCGCACAGCAAAAGGGTGCCGGGGACTTGTACTATAATAATGTTGTTTTAATAATGTTTTCTGTGGGGGCTGCTCAACTCCAGGGGGTGCATGTTGGGGGTGAAAACATAAAAAATGGTCTTGTTGTACAGTAAATAAAATGCACAAGTGCCTAGACCCAAACCCAGTACCCTGCTGACTAACACCGGCAACCCACCCACCACACCACGGGGTCAGCTCAGCAGCCCACCACGGCACCACCCCTCACATCCCTTGCTGTGTACCTGCTCCCACCCCCCTCGCGCATGCGTGTTTGTGTATATATAGTGACATCCTATCGCTGTAGTTGCCCACCCCCCCATCCAGCCACCCTACCTTCCTGTAGCCATCCCTGAAATGTGCTGGGGAGTGGGTCACTGTTATTGTAGGTGCCCATTCCCCAGCGCTCTTATCACGGGATACCTTAGGCTTCAGGGGGCTCAACAGTGACAAGCCTATACTCAGCAAGGCTGACCATGATGCTGCTCTACTGGTGATGGGCAGAAACTTTATGCAGTTGAAAAGAGGCATCCACACAAATCAGAGGGCAGCTGCCTCCTTTCAATCTATAAGATGCTGCACAGCAGCCAGCAGAGCACCATTCTCAGTTGCCCTGTAGACCTCTGCATGGGATGTCTTCTTGTATTTCCCCCTGCCCACTCAAATCTCTTCCCCCTCTCGCCTTACCTGAACTGTACCACTGACACTGAAGAGAGGAGGTATGAATGGGACACCAGAGTCCAAAGAGGAGCCTCTCTCACTCTCCCTGATATTGCAACCTACAGGTGTTCCTCCAAAAATTGCATCTCTGCTGAGTTGGGAGGGAGAGCAATTTGCTGGTTTTCAACAGGAGACAAGATTGACAGGAGATGTACTAAAGGTGCTGCCGGAGTCCAATGAGCAGCCCCTCTCTTGCTCTCCCGCTCGGAGAAAAGCTGCATCCACAGCCTTGGAGAGTGCAGCAGTCAGCCAGCCCAACCTCTTTACTAATACTACTAACATTTGTTTCAGATCTACTTCAGTCTCAGCACATACTATCTGGGACAATTTTTTTGCTGCCTCTGTGCAAAGCACCATTTCACATTTCACCATCTGTTACATAGAACAGTCCCCTCCCACCCCGGAAAATGAACACACCCATTGGCATGGAACTAGAAGAATTATGAGAAACATTAAATAATGTTAAAATAGTGGTTGTTTGCAAAATGCAAACAAAGTTAGTATGACAGGTAAGTCTGTGAGCTTAATTCTCACTACAACCAAAGCAAAAGGGACCCGCTCCATTCTGAGAAGCCTGTGCAATAGAGATCAAAACAAAACATACAGACACAAGGCTTATGCTTGGTAAATTTACCTTGATGCAAAAAAAGCTAAATAGTGTTCAGCATACATACAAAGTGACCATGCAACACAGGCAAGTGGAACCCCTGACCAGGTTTTGCCGTAGGGCTTTCTCAAGAGATGAGAAAGCTCTGCAGCAAAACCTGGTCAGAAGTGCTGCTTGCCTGTCTTGCACATGTATGTATGCTGAATGCTATTTAGCATTTTTTTTGCACCAAAGTAAATTTGCTAAGCTGAAGTCTTGTGCCTGTATGTTTTGATTTTGTCTCTTTAGTTCTCACTACAACAGTTGTACAGTTAGATGTTAGCATTACTCCAAGTTCCTGTATACAGTCAGTGACCTGGACCCCACACTGTGTAAACTGTGTGTACGGCACAGTAAAGAAAACTTCTGTTCCTGCAATCTGTGTCCATCTCCTTATCATATCTGACAACAACTGCAGACCTTGCTTGATCGACATCTTGCATAATCTTAGTCTACCTGTACAAGTGCAGATGCGTAGACACATTTTTATTTACCATATAATTTGTTCCAATAATGATATTTACACAGCAAGTACAACATAATACAGTAAATACTGTCATTTAGCCAACAGAGGGTTGGATAGCTTTCTCTAATATGTATAGGGATCCATCTTCCTGCTGTCAGGATCTCTTTTGCATAGCCCCACCAGCTGATTACTTTCAGGATCACAACAGGAGCATGCTGTGAATACCGAAGGCTAGCATCTGTCAAACTTGATTTCCTTTCAGAACTTTTTGTTTTTGTGCAGTCTGATTTTGTTTTGTCTGTGCTTTTGCCTTGACAAACTTTCTTGTACACATCGTTTTCCCTTTGCAATCCAAGCTAGCATACATGTTTACTGTCAGAATACTATACCAGTAATCATCGTAGCGCTCATGTTTTAGATCTCTGTGTATACAATTTTGCCCTCTTACAAAAACAGCTGGATACTAAAACAATATAAAGGAAACAAACAAAATAAAAACAGTGGCATAAAAAAATGTGTTTGTTAATACTTTGGTTGGTAAAAAACATGCTGCATTCTGTCACCAATGATGAGATTGGCTGCAGATACTAACTGATCAGTAAGTAATAAGTACTCCATATCTCTTCATAAGCAGCTAGGATTCAATTTTTATGAAGTATCTAAGATATTGTTTTCTCAGTGTCAACTTAAGGGACATACTGTACTGTAGATGCACTAAGAAAATTCATAAGACTTTTTTTTGAAGAGTTATCTTGTATTCATAATAGAAAATGATACAGTAGTATTTCCTTTATCTTACTACCTCGGTGAAGTTGTTTGGGTTGATGCACCTAAAAGTTAGTGTGTTTAAAAACTGGGGGGGGGGGATCCCTTGTTCTACACTGTCTGTGTGCTTAAATGGAGCCATACAACTACATGTCTGGGCTGCTGGCTTGTGCATGTAACATAAAAGCATGGATGAGAGACACTGGCAAACTGCAAACCCAGCCACATAGCCCCACTGCAATATATGTTACAATAGGGCTCACCGGATGGGTACAGCGCTGTATATCTCACAAATACATGCAGCCAGATGCAGTTAGGAAAGGCTGTTGCCTGATTTAACAGCAAATTCTTGTAATTGCAGAAGGCTATTCTTTCCTTACTTACACTAAAAGAACAGTAAATGCAGTAATTCTTATGTCTGCTTGTGCGTGCAGCACAAAGCAGACATCTTATTACAGTAAGGCCTTTCAGAGGCATGTCACTGTTGAATAAAACTCAACTCAGGCTGCAGGGGGCTTGATAGTGACAAGCCTATGATCTGCAAGGCTGATCATGATGCTACTCTGCTTGTGATGGGTGGAAAATGTGTGTAGCTGAAATGAGGCAGCCACACAAATCAGAGTGCAACTGCCTCCTTTCAATCGATAAGACACCTCCCAGCAGTCAGCTGAGCGCGCCGTCTTTAGTTGTTCCATTGGCACTGGCACTATGTGGGATGTCCTCTTTTATTTCCCCAGTCCCCCTCTAATCTTCTCCCCCTCTCACCTTGCCTAAACTGTACCTCTGATACTGACAGGGGCCCCCAAATTCAAAAGTCCCCTGCAAACTCATGCAGTAAAGTACGTGCGTCATACATCTGAGATACGCCGGCCCAAAATAATGAGATACATAGAAGATGTGTTGTGAGGTGTGCTCGCACATGTCTGGCTGAATATATCCCAAAGATGCATGATCACGCAGTGGGAAATGCATGGCGCAGCAAGTGACCTGAGTCCCATGTAGATCAATGGGAAATACACCATGCAAAGCCACTTTTGTGGTGCGCAAAAAGTTACAGTATTCAGCCTGGATATTTAAATTACCTCATTGCACATTCCAAGTTAATCTCCCACATGCACATCTCATCACTGGAATGCATTCAGGCCATTTGCATATCCCAGACATGATCAGCTCTAGCTATGCAGGGCTGCCCCACCACTCCACAAAAGTGAATAGGAGGTACTGCAGCCTGTCAGGCAGGTGTGATGAACTGTTTGTGTGTGGGTGGGTGGACTGCATTGGCCTGGGTACAGTGCTATAACCCATAACCATGTACAGGGTCAGACTGGGGTACAGGAGGCCCACTTGGACAGTGGCCACAGGGGCCCACCTGGACATGCAGTGGGGAGGGCACAGGTTTACACAGTCTGATCAGTATACCACATGCATGTGATACACCAGCTCCATATGCAGTGTACAGTCACTTGCAGTGCCCCCCTAATATGAGTAGAACATGGTGATGAATTACAAAGAATGGCAGTGTGCAGAGGGTGACCAGGTACCTGTGGTGTACCTAATGGGTGTGTGCCACAGGTCAGTCCTTGGCTTGTGCCAGGCTGCCACCTGTTCACCAGGCTACCTGGGCACCATTGCCCCAGAAGGCACCCTGGGTGCATGTCACTGCCATGTGTCACCGTGCAGGTCACATGGGTACAGGCCATGGTCACCGATATATTTTCTGCATTTTGGCTATCCACTCCTCTGGTGTGTCTGGGGAGCACCCAACAGCACTGGCATGAGGCTGCTGGGTGTCTACATCCAGGGTTGGGTGTGGGGGGTTGCTCCCTGGATGGTGCCGGTGGTGACACAACACCTGTGGCTCAGGGTTCATCCATCCCAGCATGACTGCTGTGTGTGGGTGCCTGGAGCATGTCCTGGTGCACCTCCAAGGGCTGTCTTCAGATGGCTTGCTTGCACTTCTGCAGCCTGCTTCTGGGTGACTGGCCATTTAGGCATGCTTTTTCCATGCCTAACTTTGGACGGCTCATCTCTGAGATGCGCAGCAGATGCACTGCACATTTTGGCTGAATATAGGAATGTGTGCCACATTCATGGGAACACTCCCTCTACATGTGCCGCAAACATTATAGATGTGCGCTAGCACATCCAGAGATGCGTGACTCATCTCTCCCTTTTGAAAATCGTGATTCTGCTCATTTTCTGAGCTGCACGGCACATCTCCACTTAGTACTGTGCATCTCCTTTGAAAATGCGTGCCAGGGGATGTATAAATAGGTCACTGCAGTCCAACGAGCTGCCTCCCTCTCTTTCTCTCTCTCTCTGTCTCTCCCTAATACTACAGTCTACAGGTGCTCCTGCAAAAATCATGTCTGTGCTGGATCGGGAGAGAACAATTTACTAGTTTGCAACAGTCAACGAGATTGACAGGGAATGTAATAAGTGCATCACTGGAGTCCAGCAAGTGGCCCCTCTCTTTGTCTCTCACTCAGAGAAAAGTTGCATCCACAGCCCTGGAGCCTGCAGCAGTCAGTCAGCCCATTCCCTATACTACTAGAAAACGTTTGTTTCTTTTCTGCATCAGTCTCAGATAGCGCATACTATTTGAGGCAAATTACTATTGCCTTTCTGCACATCATCATTTTCCCTTTCATCTTCTGCTACACAGAACAATTTACCCACTGCCCAAAAAATAAACATACCCATTTGCCTTGAACTAGCCCCTGTTGTGTTGCAGACTGATGTATCAGTTCAGAATTCCTATGTGTTCTAAGTCTGTTGGCAGCCTAAGGCTAGAAGAGTTACAGGAAGTGTTAAATAATGCTATTTTATGTTGTCTTGTATTCCTTGCTTGAGATTATTTCCAGGTCAGGTTCTTAGACAGTGAAGCCATCCAACATGCTTAATGTTTCCAGGTTCACTAGGAGAACTGCAGTGGTTGATAAATAACGATTATGTCATTTAGTATGTGAGTGTGCAGAGGTAGAGCACATAATGTAATTCCAGCACTGTGGGGCATAGGTCTTGGACCCAGTGTATACAAGTTTACATTCTTGATGTTATAGTTTGAGTTGAGTGAGTGAATTGTGATTTCTGAGCAACACTCAGGTAGATAAGGGAGATGGTTTGCTTTGTACTGTAGGTCACTTGTCTAACACACACATACACACACACACACACACACATACACTCTTATCTTATTTGAACACAAATGAGCCAGCAGTCACAGTTTGAAGGGTTACATTCTGAAAAGGGTCATAGTGTATTCTGAATAATGTTAATTAATGTTTTATTAGCAATATCACTAAATATCCCCAACATCCACATTTGCTGGCTTATACACCCAGTAAAATAAGCCGGGACCAGAACTAAACATAAAAAGAAGTATATAGAAACATAGACAATGATGGCAGAAAAAGATCAGAGATCCATCCAGTCTGCAAAGTTCCTTATAATGCCTGGAATCTACTGTTCCTCCAGGGTGCTAACCCTCCCCATCATCTCTCTGTTCTCCTCCTTGGTCCTATCACCCCTGGTAACCACTATTCTCTTCATTATGTCCCAGCCCTGCTTGAATCCCCTGATTGTTTTCACACCCACCACTTCAGTTGACAGACTGTTCCAAAGTTCCAGCACCCTTTCTGTAAAGTAGTACCTCCTCACATTCCTCCTGAACCTCCCTCCTGTTAATTTCCATTCATGTCCAAGTGACTGTGAATTGGTATTCAGGCTAAATAGTTCCCCGCAGTTCACGTTGTTAATTCCTTTAAGGAACTTGAAGGTCTCTATCATATCTACCCTCTCCCTTCTGGTCTCCAGTGAGTAAATATTTAGTTCCATGAGGCGTTCCTCATACGATCTACCCTGCTGGCCCTGAATCATTTTTGTTACTCTGTGCTGCACTGTCTCCAACATGTCCTTATCCTTTCTGAGGTGAGGACTCTGGAACTGGATACAGTACTCTAGGTGAGGCGTCACCAGGGATTTGTAGATAAGAATTACCTCTTTTCTCCTGCTATCAGTACCCCTCTCAATACATTCCAGCATCCTGTTAGCCTGCTGTAGGCCTTGTTGCACTGACTCAATTGCCTAAATAAGTTGCTAATAATAACTCCCAGATCCCGTTGCTCATCTGTAGTGCTAAGTCTCCCTCTTCCAATCCAATACTCTGTATTGGGGTTCTTTCTCCATTAGGTGCATTACCTTGCACTGTTTAGCATTGAATTGTAACTGCCAGACCTTTCACCACCCTTCTAGCATTCGTAGGTCTCTCTGCAGTTCTCTTATTCCCTCATCACTATCCACCTTCCCACATAGTTTTATGTCATCTGCAAAGTGACACAACCTGCCTTGGATTCTTTCTCCAATGTCATTAATGAACATGTTGAAGAGGACTGGACCCAACACCAATCCCCATGGAACCCCTCCTCTCTTCTGATTTAACCCCATTGATCACCACCCTCTGCTGCCTTCCCTCTAGCCAGTTACCCACCCAGTTCACTATGGGTTTGGCTGCACCCAGGTCTTTCATCTTCTTGAATACTCCCTCATGAAGTACTAAGTCAAAAGCCTTACTGAAGTCAAAGTAGAGCAGATCCACAGCATGGCCCTTGTATAATTCCTTTGTCACCTGGTCAAAGAAAACTATCAGGTTAGTCTGACAATATCTTCCTGCCATGAAACTGTGCTGTTTACTATCCTGGAGCCTGTTGCTCTTCAGGCAGTCTATGAGGTCATCTTTGATCAGTGACTCCATCAGCTTCCCTACAATAGAGGTTATACTGACAGGCCTGTAGTTCCCTGGTTACTCTTTATCCACCCCCCAATAATAATAATAATAATAAAAGGTATTTGTTATAGCGCCTTTCATGTTCCATGAAGCGGTACAACATCTGCCACCTTCCAGTACCTTGGAACTTCCCCAGACCTCAGTGAGCTGTTGAACAGACATACCAGTGGTTCAGCTTAAACTATATATGACTATATAAAATATATCAAACTAGTTGCACTGAAAGGAGAATAACCAGGATGATCTGTTCCACATTTTGATTAAATCAGGTGCTAAGTACATTAGAAACTTCTGATCCTGGGGTTAGCCTTTGAAATCCTCTAAATGATTCTGTCTAAGAGCTGTCTACACTGTCTGCACCCAGAGATGAATACCATGGGTGTATCCTTGCCACTTCTTGCATTCCTTTTGCTTTTTTGAATGTATTTCAGATGACGCAGAGCATTCTTTATGCCATTGCTAAAAGGCAGCGTCATTGTCTATTTGAGCAACAAATAATGATGTCCCTTCATAAGTCTGCACAATACTGTTGAAGGAAAATAATTGATTTATGTCTAATGTCTCAAGTAAGTGGTTGTACATACCAAATATGGTTTATGTATGTACCCTTTAGTAATTCTTCAAATAGTCTGTAGCTGGTGCTCGACAATATAACATAAAATGGTTGCCAACACACACACACACACACACACACACACACACACACGAGCGCATGTTGGCAGAGAAGGGAACCGCACACATATGCATCTCATGACAAAATAATTACAAAATTGGAGGATATAATAATCTGTACAGATTTATGCTGACAGTCAAATCATGGGAAGAATGGGAAGATGGTTGCCAGGTTGGGCTGCTGTCTGTTTGTACTACTAAACACTTAGGCCCAGATATTCAAAAGAGTTGAGCCATGCGCAATAGGGTTGCACCTGCGCAAGTCTGAAATTGTGCCATTTTGCGATATTCAGCAGGAGGCAGTTGCACCCCCGAAATCATGCTCAGCAACAGCGCAATGATAATGAAGGCATGTGCAACCGAAGGGTGAGGAACCATGCATAAATGGCGCAGTGTGATATTCAAAGACTTGCACACTGCGCAATAGTGGAGCAAGCGGAAGTTGCACCATAGTGGAAATGAGCCAAAATAAAAAGGAGCAAGGAAGAGGCTCAAGAACACTACAGGGAAGCCACATGAGGCAGAGGCAGACAGACAGGGCAGGAGGCGCAAACAGGGCAGGCCAGGGAAAGGTCACAGTAAACAGCCAGGCACAGGGAAGGTGTGGGGAGCCACACAGCACAGAGGCCAGCACAGGCAGGTGTACCCGGTGCAGGGGAGGTAGCAGCCAGGACAGCGGGGGGAATACAGTAACAGCTGCCGGGGGGGTGAACGCAAGCCAGGGACATGGCCAGTGCCACCTTCCACATGGAGGCCGTAATGAGGGGGTGAGAAGGCGGGCAGCAGGGGGCGTGCGGGTGGAAGGGCCCATCGGTGGTATGCCCCCAACAGGCAGTACCGAGCCCGCACCAGTTTTGAGCTGTACACACATACTGAGATTGTGGGCCGGTACCACCCGAACAGGGCAATTCTGAGGTGGCTCTGTGAGCTGTGCAGTGATGTGATGCAGGCACCCACATGACGGAGCCATGCCCTGTCAGTGGAGACCAAGATAACAGCCTGCATGTGTTTGCTCACCACGGGTACCTTCCAGAGACCAACTGGGGACACCACAGGCATAACCCAGTTGGCTACATCATGCCACCTCACCCAATTCCTCAGCGCACTGCTGCCACATGCTGAGGAGTACATCCATTTCCCCAGCACAGCAGTGGAGCACACAGCAAACATACAGGAGTTCCACAGGGTAGCATGTATGCCTGGTGTGCTACGGGCAATAGACTGCACCCATGTGGCCATCTGCACACCACCTGGCCATGAGGGGGCCGCATACATAAATTGCAAAGGCTATGCCAGCATCAACTGCCAGGTGGAGTGCGATGCCACGGGGTGGATCATCAATGTCTGTGCCAAGCACCCTGGGAGCGCACACGATTCTTTCATCTGGCACCAGTTGGCACTGTGCCACAGATTCAAGAGTGGAGACATCCCCACTGGCCACCTAGTGGGTGAGTATGCAAACCACATGGACAATCATAGGGCCTGGGGGGGCATGGCCAGAGGTGGCATGGGTAGTGGCCTACATGGCCTGGGGCAGGGCGATGCTGATCACCAAACTAACCTCCACCCTCTACACACAGGTGACAGTGGATACCCACTCTGTCCCTGGCTGCTCACACCCTACCAGCGGCCCGCGACCCCATCGCAGCAACGCTACAATGAGGCACACGCCACCACACATAATGTCATCGAGCAGGTGTTCGGGATGCTGAAGGCATGTTTCCGTTGCCTGGACGCCTCTGGTGGTGCCCTACAGTACAGCCCCTCAAAGGCCTGCAGGATATTCCTGGCCTGTTGCTTCGTGCACAACATGGCCAACAAATGTGGGATAGCTGCACAGGTCGAAGAAAGGGACAGCAATGGGGACGATGGGGATGCCGGTGACGATGGTGATGGGCAGCCCCCCCCTTGGCCGATGGGACCCCTGACTGCTCTGGCTGGCACAGCTGCACTGGGACACCATCATGGAGGAGCACTTCAGCCAACCTAACAGGACCTCCTTGTGAATGAGCTTGCTCAATGGAGTTTTCCTGCAATAAACTTGAACTTGAACTTGAAGCCAACCCAACAGGACCTCCTTGTGAATGAGCTTGCTCAATGGAGTTTTCCTGCAATAAACTTGAACTTGAACTTGAAAGTCATGGGGCTATGCGCAACCACCAGTGGCCAAGGCACAACCCAAAAACACGCAGGGACCCACATTGGGGGTGCATGCCATCAAGGGAAGTGACAGGGCACAGAGGTACACACACAGCCAGGGATGGGTGAGGATTAACATGCCACACCAAAGGACACACACACACACGCGCACACACACAACGCAACAAATGTGCACAGATGGCAGAAGGCACACCGACCCAGAACACACACCCTAGCAACACACATGCCCACAGGCCACCACGCCCACTGCCTGTCCATGTGCGTGTGTCAGATGCTGAGCACCATTGCACATTGGTGTACAGCGCAATGCAGGCATCATCATGCACACACAACTGCGGACAGCAGCCGGGAGGGTGTGCAGGTGGACTGTGTGTCCGCATGCAGGGCCGGTACCCACCCGTGCACTGCCCACCGACACACACAATGCACACAGGGCAGCACCAGACAGTAGCCGTGCTGGGAGACAGGTCAGTCCCGTGACACAGTGCCATGGCTGCCACAGATGCGTGGGCGGCCCCGCCGAGACCCGCCAGCACTGGCAGGCTGACCACTGGCCTCATGGGGTGGCACCGATGGTCCCCAAGGGGTTCAACTGCGTGAACACGACTGTGCCCACACAGGGGTCTGCAGCACACTGAACATGCCTGCACCAGGAGTGCTTGGGATGCCCACAGCTGAACCTAGTGTCAACAGGGTGGGAGTCACACAACGCCGGGAATGGGGGGTAGATAGTGCACTGCGTGGTGTCTGCAACGCATGAGCACCCGACTGTGTGTCCATTTTGGCCATGACAGCAATGAATGCCTGTGCATGCCTGTCAATGGCAGCGGTCACATCCTTCCACAAATGGTCCATCCGTACCAGGATCTGTTCGGTGTCCCTGCTACGATGCTTCTCTGCCTGCTCCAGAGCCACATGCAGTGCATCCATGGATGTCGCAAGCCGCATCCGCTGCTGGACCGATGCTCACAGTAGGCGGGTGTGCTCGTCCAAGAGGTCATCAGCCTCCTCGGCATCCTGTCCCTCAGGGTGTGCAAGACCCTGATGTTCAGCACCCCTTGAGGGTGGGTGCTGCGCACCAGGACCAGGTCTAGGCATGTCCACAGGCAGTGCACAGATGCCGCCGCTGAACCCTGTACCCCCAAGCCCAGTGGGTGACTGTTGATGCTGCCCCTCTGGCTGCCGCACCCGAGGGCTCAGTGGTGCTGCCGCAGTGGCCACAACAGTCCCACTGTCCTGAACAGACACAAGTGCTGCCCCACTGGTGCTGACAGGTACAGCCTGGGACTGTGCTGATACACAGGCCTCCACGGTGGCACCACCCAAAGCCATGGGCGTGAATTGCCCTGCTGTGTGTCCATCCTGTGGCACACACGTGTCACTGCCCATGACGGTCATGTCATCATCACTGGTGCCGGACTCTGCCACAGCCACAGCGTGCTGGCATCCGTGGATGCCAGCATGCTGGGACACAGGCAGGGCTTCCTCCACACCTGTCACACTGACATCAGTGTGGACAGCCAGGTGGCCCCACTGTCGCAATGATCCACATATACCTGTGGAGGTGGATGGTCCCACCTCTGACTCCATCCGACTGTCCATAGTGGACAGTCCCACCACCACTGACCCATGCAGATGCTCAGGATTTGTAAGGGAAAGCAAAGTCGCATTACTGCGTGTGACCTACCCTGCCCCCCCATAGACAGACCATGACTTACCATGCAGTAATGGGCCACCACCCGTCTGGAAGCCACCACCCGGAACACCCTCAATGGCAGTTTGCTGCATGCTTTCAGCAAGCCTCTCCTCTGCTGGGGTGAGCTGTACCACCTCCTGGCTGTCCCCCACCTGTTGCAGCATGTGCTGCCCTGATGGCAGCCACCTTCTCCTTTACCCTCCTCCTGTCCATGCCCATCTTCTTCTTACACTCCTGCACTGAGTGCTGGTGGCTGCCATGCAGGTTCACGGCACGTGCCACCTCCTCCCATGCAGCAGCACAGACCTGAGGGGTGCCCCGCCATCCACTGAGCAGTGGCTCCTGATCCAGGTAGGCCTCGAACAGGGCTTCGGTTTTGGCCTATGTAAAATTCGGCCTCCTCCTCCTCCCACCATTGTGTTCCTCCTCTCCAGCAACATGCTCGGTCATCATGTAGCCTGTAAGAATGGCAGTTATTACCTGTGACTGTGCAGTCCTATGCATGTCCCTGAATCCACATTCCACACTCCCAAACAGCATGCAACTCACCAATAAACTGCAGTAACTGACTATGGCCACTGCAGCACATTGTCGCACCTTTATAGCACAATCCATGCAAATGAGGCAAGGAGCAACTTTAATTAGATGCAAATTGCAGTGCTGCACCATTGAATGGCTGATTAGATGATTTGCATATGACAGCTGAATATCGCGCTGTTGCGCTTTGCGCAATTGTGTTAAACGTGCTGAGCCAATGGCACAGTTCTGTGGCATGCGTAGTACACCTCACTGCGCATGCCCAGGTTGCTGACACAGGTGTCTGCCATGCTGATGATGTGCTGTGCGCGATAGGCAATGCAGGGCACGGCCACCATTGTGCCAGTGGCACTATAGCGATGGTCACTACATGGCGCTGTGGCACTGGGCCTTCAAAAGTGCAATGGCCCAACTGCCCAGTAGTCTGCTATGGCGCTGGCACACAGGCAGCCAATCGTTCTACACGCATTGTCATCCGATGGCACTGTGCGTGGCCTTGCACCAGAGACCCTTGACCCTGTGCCCGACCTTGGCCCCCTTGGCGCCATGTGTCAGGCATAGGTGCACCTCTATCATGCTGTTCAGTAACAGCACGCTAGGGAATGGCAGTGCTGTACCGCGCAGCATCTGCACGTGGGGAGCCGCCCTGCAGAGCGCCGTATTGCCTACTATAGATGCTGGAATGGCACGTAGACGAGCTGCTCAATGGACGGCTATTGAGCTGGCCAATCTGGTGGCCATAGTTGAGCCACACCATGGGCCTCTCTTCGGGGAGGCCCCCCTGGACAGGGCCAAGACCCAGGTGTGGCAGGAGGTGGCCACTGCCCTGGAAGAGGCCACAGGATGGGGGCGTTCAGCTGAGCAGTGCAGGTACCGCTGTGGTGACCTGCGCAGGAGGGAGCCGGAGCTACTGGCCCGACTGCGGCCACGTGCTAGGAGGGGCACAGTGCCACGTCCAGGTAGGGGTTCTGTCAACACACTTTTATCATCCAAATGAGTCACAGTGTTGTATGTGTCCAGCACATAGGGCAGTATGGAGTTGGCCGTGGTGGTGTTCACCGGGTGTGGGGTGGGTTGATCTGGCTGGGTGGGAGGGTACACACCTTGGGGCAGGGGGACTTTGCTTTGGGAATGTACTGATGTTCTTCTCTCCTTATTTTCCCCACAGGCCCGGACAAAATCCACAGGGTGCTGGCAGAGTGGCGGAGGGGTGAGGACAATGCAGCCAGGCGGGCCGAGGACCATCAACGCCCACCTGACCAGCCCGATGAGGGTGAGTGCCATACCTCCATGATTAGTATTGCATGCTGTGTGACAGGGTGGGCAGTGGGGCATGGCCACCATCCATCGACATCACTGCCATTCACGCCACTTGTTACAGTCAACACTATCCAGTGGCAATGCATGTCTGGGTGTGCATCACTGGTGGTCCATGCATGCACCAGGTGCATGGCTGTGCCACTGTCTTTGCACCACGTAGCCATGTCACTAAACGGCCACGGTGGTGCTGTGTGTGACATGGCCGGTGGGTGTGTGCAGTGTTCCGCATGGCTGTATGCACCTGGGTGGGCAGTTCCTGTGGATATGATCACTGTGGGTGGTCACACACCATCACAGTGGTATGTCCCATGGCCATATGCCATGCACAGTGGGCGGGCTGTATGGGGTTGTTCATTCACACCTATTGACTGTGCTCCCTTGTCCTAGGTACGTGACATCTCCGGGAAATTAGGGACACCTTAAGGGAGCTCCTTCATCTGGCCCGCAAGTCCGTGGAGATCTTGAGGAGGCTCAACGCAATGGGGGTGCTGCGGCACCACAGAGGCAGGAGGTCCCAGAGCCAGGAATGGCGGACATGAAGACGGTCCTTTGTTCCTGACTTCCCTACCCCTGGACCCACCCTCATACCCTCCTATCCCATCGCATTTGTCCACCTTTTCCCCGCCCACCCCCACCTTATTTGTGTCCCTACCCCAAGCTTATATAGTTTTTATTATTGTACATAGTTTAGTTTATTTACAATACATTTGAATTTCATATGAATACCGTGGGCGGTCTCCTGATTTGCAGCGGGCTATAGGTGCTTCAGCTGCAGTGGTGTGCATGGCATCAGGGGTGGTGCAGTCATGGATATGTGTGTGTCCGTGTGGAGGTGACTATGGTGAGGGGCAGATATCAGTCAGTGTCTGTGTGTGTGTTGTTCCTGTGCACTGGATGACTGTGTCAGTGGTCCATGCGCTGTGTTCCTGTGTCCATGGCACACCCATCGGCCCATCCATGGCCTGTGCAGCTGACACACATGCCAGTCTGTGACCTGCACGGTCTGCTGGCATGTCAGTGGTGGCATTCCTTGCAGGGCGGACACTGTACCTGTCACTTTGCTTGGTTGCCAATGTCACTGGTGTGGTGCATCCCTGGCTCAGGTGGCACTGTGGGCAACACAGTCATTGTCCCACCTCCATGCTGTGGCTTGTGTGTGTTGCAGGGGATGTGCCCCACTGTCTGTGGCTTGTGCTCCGGGTGACTACTGATGGTGTACGGGTCCACGGTGCCTGCGCAGGGTGGTTGGAACTCCAGTGCCATGGTGGACTGCGGGTTGTGTGTACACGGCTTACATGGGCCCACAATGGGGGCTTGGTTGCCCCACCACTGTGTCCCTGTGTTGTGCCCTTGGGTATGAGTGGGTGTCTGTCCATACCCTGTGTGGCATCCGGTGTGGTGCATGCTTCCACTGTGAGTGTCTGTGCTGGCTGTTGTGGCCAGTGGTGGGTCGGGGTGTGTCACTGGAATACTGTGCAGGGTGCTGTACCACTGGTGGTGGTGTCAAGGACACGACCGTCCCATATGGGGTACCTCTTGTGCCAACGCATGGTCGGTCTGTCAGCAGTACCTCGGGGGACTGTGCATGGTGGCACTGTGTCTTCTGTTGTTGCATTGCCGTGTACTGCAACCTGCTGATGGGTGCTCGTGGGGGGGCTGGCTTGCATGGTTCTGTGGTGCACAGGGTTCCATTGACACAGTGGGGGTGGTGGCATGCATGGGGTTTCCTGAGTGGTGGTCACTGCTCATGGGGGTGTCTGGGGTCATGGTGCAGGGTGTGCTTGCATTGGGGGATGGTGTGGCACAGGGTGGTTTTCTCCTGTGTGCCAGTCAGCAGCTTGCTGGTAGGTGTGATGTAGGCACCATGGCCAGGCTCTGGGTTGGTTGCTTGTCTCCATGGACCAGTGGTTATTCCAGCCTTCCCCTGGTTGTGCTGTGCTTGAGGTGTGGGGGAACAATGTCTGTTCTGCTCTGTGTTCCTGTGCCCATCTGTAGCATGGGTGGTGGGCCCCTACCTCCCTGATTGTGCAGTTACATTGCTGTGCAGCTGGGTGTCTCCCTGGTTGCGCTATGGCACCTCTGGACTGCTCAGCTGAACCTCCCTTGTTGCGTTATGGCGCATCAGATCTGCTCAGCTTCCTCTCCCTAGTTGGTATGGTGCAGGTGGTGCGCTATTCAGTTGCTGTTGTAGGTTTAATTTGGCCTGCTCCTTTTTGAATATCATGGCTCTTATGATGGGCGCATAGACTTGCACTTGCTCCTGCTATTGCGCACTTTTTGGGTGCAGTTTGAATATCTGGGCCTAAGCGTTTAACAGTTTCCCTTCTGAATTTCTCCACGTTTGAAAAAAGATTTTGGAGCTTGCACCAATATTTTGTGGAGAATTTGTTTTGCAGACTCCTCTTCAGGAAATCTGAAATTTTAGTTAGGTAGATCACTTCACTTAGATGCTATAATGAAGTGTGCAAGATTTTAAGTAGCTAGCAAGTAAATAGTCAGTTGTAGACAGGGTGGATTAGCGTAGGTAGGGTGACTTAGTGAGGAGGTATTAGGAGCCAGATTTTTTGGTTTTTAGGTAGGAATTCTTCTTACTTTAATTCCAGAAGTCCAGGGGACTTCAGTTGCTTGTTGCAGTGGTATTTCCATCAGCCATCTATAAAGATTCAACTGGGAGCTGAGTTCCAGTATGAGGAGTCAACCGGGAGATGAGTTTCATCTGCTGGCTAAAAGGAGCTGACTGGAGCGAAGTGCTTAGAAAGTGTTTTCCCGGACCTCTTGTCGGGAGCACTTTCCGTGGAACATTGGCTGAGAGGTTTGTGTGGAGAAGGGTAGGAATTGGAGACAGAATGCTCTGAAAGTGAAGTTTTTGTGGTCATTTTATCTAACTGTGTGTTCTGCTACTGGGACTAACTGCTGATCGGTGGAATCCTGGTTTTAGCGTGAGGATCTTTAGTGGACTCATTTCCCTCTTTTGTGGGGAATAAAACTCTGAAGCTGGTTCCTGGGGGCCTGTAGCACTTTGAGACCTGGGATTGAAAGTGGGATGTATTGAAGAACAGCAGGTCAGAAGACCAGCAAACTGAATGGGGTCTTGGTATGGTTCTACTGCCAGACCTAGAGTTCTGGTGACTGTTGTGGACCATTCCACTTTTCCAGGAAGGATTTTGCACTGTGTCAGCTGAAGCACTTTGCTTGCCACATTAGGTGTGCATTTTTCTCCACCCCCTCCCTCCTCTCTGATCCTGAGACTGGTCCATAAGTATATTTTACCAAAGTGAAGTGTTAGTGAGAGTTCCACTCACTATACTTAACTCTTGCTTGGATTAACATCAGATTGTAGTGTGAGCACTGTCAAATAGCTTGAAATTGAACTGCACTTTCTTGCTCAGGCAGTAGTGAGAGCACTGTCTAGGGGGCTTCTTTGGTGACTCCGTTGTGAACTATCTGACTGAATCATCTGGTCATAAATTCTAATACCTCTGGACTCAAACATATATAGGATTCTCTTTATTCATTTATAGTTATTGTCTGTATAATTTTGGGGTTTGGTTGTGGGAAGGTTGTGGGAGGCTGGGGATTAAGGCAGTGAATGATTTTGCAGTAATGAATGAGTCATTAATTTTAATTGTATTTATTGTATGGATGGTGACTGATTAGGTAGGATTTTATAGTATTTATAGTTAGTATTTTATAGTTAGTATTGTTATATGGTTTATTTTCATTTGGTTGATTTAGTGGTCTAGTATTGTTTATATAATTTACGAACATACGAAATTTGCCAGCAGATAAAGGCCTAGAGGTCTATCAAGTCTGCTCGAATGTGCAGCTAGCACCCCTTATTCTGCAACTGCCCTTCCCTTCCACCCTTCCCCTTCATTAACCCTCCCCCTTGTCCTGTCCCATCCCCTTTTGAAGCAGTCCACTGTTCTACTGGATACCACTTCTGCAGGTAACACATTCCACCCAGCCACCACCCTCTCTGTAAAAAAGTGTCTCCTCATCTCCCTCCTGAACCTTCCTCCCTCCAGTCTCATATTATGGCCCCTGGTGTCCCTCCCCTCCCTTACTTTGAACAGCCTTTTGTACCTGTCTTGTTTATTCCTTTCATGTACTTAAAGGTTTCAGTCATGTCCCCCCTCTCTTCCAGTGAGTACATGTTCAACTCCTTCAGCCTCCTCTCGTATGATAAGTCCCCCAGCCCCTTGATCATCTTTATCGCCCTGCGCTTCACCCCCTCCAGTAACTTAATGTCCCTGTTCAGATATGGGCAGCAGTACTGCATGCAGTACTCCAGGTGCAGTCTAACTAATGACCTATACAGTGGCAGAATCACCTCCTCCCTGCTTGAGGATATATCCCTTGCAATACAACCCAGCATTTTGTTGGCCTTTGCAGCTGCCTTCCTACATTGTGATGAGTTGTTCATTGACCCTGTAATGAGCACCCCCAGATCCTTCTTCTCCTCTGTCTGGGCTAGCTGCACTCCCCCCAGCTGGTAACTCCTTCTTAGGTTCTTCATCCCAAAATGCAGCACCTTGCACTTTTTGGCATTAAACCCCAGTTGCCAGGTGTCAAACTATTTGGTTCAGTTACTTTAGATATGTGTAGGAGTCTTGGGCCCCTATGAATTAGTTACCCAGCAGCCCTGCTGTGTGACCTCTACCCCATTTGTGATCTCCCCATCCTGGATGCTGCTATAAGGCATCGCTGGGAGGTAGGTATTTGTAGGGGGCAAGAGGGTCTGTGGTGGGGTGCTGGGGACTTAACAGAGGTGAGAGGGCTTGGATTGGTAAGGAGCAGGAGGCATCCTAGGATAAAATGGAGCCTTGGGAGAGGACCAACGTGTTTGGTCTCTGTTCCTAGAGTTCACACTGGACTGCATGAGTAGGCAGCTAGAGGGTCTACAGCCTTCACTGATCTCCTTATGTCAGACTTGATTTCTTCTGTTTACCTGGTGTGCATAATGGAGACCTGGTTGGGGGATGATGCTGGTCCAATTTTGGAGGCACTGCTCCCTGCTAGGTACTTTGTGGTATACTGCCCAAGAAGGGATCACAGGGGTGGGGGTATAGCCATCTGTTTCAGATCCAACCTGAATTCCTCTGCATACCCAGTGGGTTCTACCTCATCATTTGAATGTGTGGCAATGAGTGGGGGTCCAGGTGCAGGTTGCAGAATTCTCTTGGTCTACCACTCTCCAGGGTGGAGTGCAGAATTCCTTCAAGAGGTTGTGGATTTCATCACTGACAGGGTGTTGGAGTCACCCAGATGACTTGTTCTGGGGGACTTCAATGCCTGTGTTGATGATGAATCCTTGCAATTTGGTTCTGACCTCCTCCTGTTAATGACATCACTGGGCCTTGCAGAGGTAGTTGCCTCTGTGACCCACCATCACAGCCACACCTTGGACTTTGTATTCTCACTGGGTCTTGTGGTCACTGTCCTCGGGATTGATCAGGTCACTGGTCCAATCACTATATGGTGAAATTCTCAATTGGGGCTCCCCCCCTTGACAGTCCCTCCCCTGTTGAGATGATCAGCTACCACCCTTTAAAGGGATTGTCTCCAGAGGGACTGATGGTGGCAATTGATTTTTCCAGTGTTAGTGCTGTTAGTGTGGTCAGCTTGGGTGAAGTGGTGATGGCCTATAATAGGGCTGTCTCCAGGGCATTTGATGTCATTGTACAAGTCCATATATGACCTAGGTCCTCTCACCTGAGACCACCATGGTATGATGGGGCTCTCAAGGCAATGAAGACCATGGGTCAAAGGTTAGAGCTTTTGCTGGCTAAGGACTTGGCCAGTGGAGGATAGACTGGCTTTGAGGAATCAATGTGTTGCTTATCAAAGGGCAGTAGACCATAAGAAGGCAGAGTTCCTGTCCAGGGAGACTGCTGCATGGAAGAACAGACCAGCTCAGCTCTTTCAGACTGTGGACGGGCTTCTACATCCTGTCTGTCTGCAGCCAAAAAGAGCTTTTTCAGTAGCACTTTGTGAAGAGTTTGCTGTGTTCTTCTCTGATAGGGTATCCCCTATTCGAGCCTTGATCTCACCAGTGGGTCTAGATCAATCCCTCAGGGTGGAGTCTGAGTGGAGCAGGGTCCAGTGGAGGTGGCTGAGGTCTCCAAGGTGATTTCAAACCTGCCACCCACTTATTGTGAACTGGACCCTGGCCCAATGTGTCTACTAGTGGTCTGCATTGAGGCCACCAGTCCAGTGTTCACTAGGATTACCAGGTGCTCACTTTCAGAGGGGGTCTTTCCCAGTGCCTTGAAGGAGGTGTTGGTGAGGCCCCTTCTGAAGAAAACATCTCTCAACTCTGATGGCCTTGCGAATTATAGACCTATCTCCAGCCTCCCATTCCTAGGAAAGTTTGTTGAGAAGATAGTGGCTCTGCAGCTTGAGGAACACCTGGAGATCTTTGCCATCTGCGAGCCATTCCAGTCCAGGTTTAGGTCAAGGCACAGCATAGAGATAGCACTAGTCCAGGTACATAATGACCTCCTCAGGGCAAGAGATTGAAGGGAACAGTCAATTCTCATTCTCCTTGATCTGTCATCAACATTTGATACTGCGGACCTCATCATGTTGCTGGATCACCTTAGAGAGGATTGTGGCATCAACAGTACTGTCATCAACTAGTTTCAGTCCTTTCTCTCAGGCAGGAGGCAGAGGGTAGTAATGGGGAATTTCTCCTCCTCCTCCCCAATGCCCCTGACCTGTGCAGTCCCTCAAGGCTCGATGCTGTTTGCGGTATACATGCTGCCCTTGGGAAAGCTCATCAGACAGTACAGTCTGAATTTTTACTGCTATGCAGATGATACTCAGCTGTACATGTCTCTTGTACTAGGGACAAATGGTGCCGCTGAATAAATGCCTGGCCGAGATCCAGGACTGAATGAATTCTAACTGGCTGAGACTTAACCCAGACAAGATGGAGGTACTGGTGATTGAGCCAAGTTGCAGGCATGATGGGGTTGCTTCTGGGATGGCAACAAGTTTGGTCCTGGGGTAGACCCCATTGATGGCATCCTCTAGGGTGAGAAATCTGGGCATTGTCCTCAATGACAAGCTGACATTTGAAGCTCAGGTGTCGGCTGTTCTCAAAAGTGTTTTTTTACCATCTGAGGAACATCGCCTGGATTAAACCTCTAATTCTGCCCAAAGACCTGCCATCATTGGTGCATGCCTTTGTAACATCAAGACTTGACTACTGTAATGCTCTTTACCTTAGGGTCAGTGGAGGGAACCTTCACCTGCTGCAGCTATTACAGAATGCAGCGGCCAGAATGCTGATGGGTCTTTCGAGGTCATGTCATGTGACCTCGGTCCTGCGAGATCTGCACTGGCTGCCAGTGAGGTAGAGGATTCTCTTCAAGGTGGTCTTACTCACCTATAAGGCCTAATATATGGATCGGGCCCTAGCTACATGTCAGACCTCCTTACTGCTGTTATTCCTGCCTGCTCCCTTCATTCATCCACCGAGGGCCTCTGGCTGGTTCCAAGGATCAGGCTGAAAACCTCGGGTGATAGCTCATTTGGAGTGGCTTGCCTTGTCCTCTGGAACTCGCTGCCAAGACCTTTGAGGAAGGCCCTTAAATTGTAGACATCTAGGAGGGGCCTAAAGACTCATCTTTTTAGTCTGTCTTTTCCTACTGATGTCTTTTAAGATAAAAAATGTGTAAATTGTTTTAATATGAGATTGATTACTTACACAATATTTGAATGTTTTACCGCTCTGTAAAATCTTTGTACTGTACGGCACCCAAAGCCTCTGGGATTGGGTGCCTGATAAATAAAAAATTACTTACGCACTTACCAGCATTGCATGATAGTTAAGAGTTAACACCGCCATAGTTTCAATGTTTGGTTACAACAATATGCAGGATATTTGTGTAACTCATCAATTCTTTACAGCAGATTGCAACAATGTTGGTGAAAAAAGGATACAAATAATATTTAAAACTTTTTAGCTAAATTTGTGAGGTACTTCTTTGAATTTTAATAAAGAGAGTTTTCCACACAAGTATGCATGATTTTCAGTTTTATTTTATCAATTCTGGTGATGTGGTTCAATTTATTTATTTATTTAACAGACTTTAGGATTACAACCTTTGAGTCAGGGACTCATTTACAAAGGCTCCGCGTCACAAAAAACAAACATAAACACTAAATACATATAGACATAGAATGGCAGCTAGAAGTTACAGTATTTTTAGTTATACAGTATTGCAGAATCAAGATTAGCTATACATTGCATTGAATATGTTACCAAGAGCTGTATTTTACAGTTTACAAGAGAACAATAAGTTTGCTGATAGAAGGTGGGAGTAACAGGTTAGATATTTACAGCGAAGTAGAGAATTAGATATCTTGTGACTGCGGCCAATAGAAACATAGAATTTGATGGCAGATAAGGACCACTTGCCCCACCCAGTCTGCCCATTTCCCTACCTAATGGATAAGCTGCAGATCCTAGTTAACCAACAGCCTACTTCTTCCTACCCCCACCCCCACCCCCTAGAATTGCCTTATGACTGTCCATGCATGCTTGAATTCCACCACTGTTTTTGACTCCACAACCTCTGGAAGGCCATTCCATGCAGCCACAACCATCTCTGTGAAAAATACTTCCTTACATTACCTGTAGACGCCTCAACTTCAAATTGTGCCCACTTGTTCTTGCACACCTCTCTTTCTGAAAGATGCTACCCTCTTGGACTTTGTTGATTCCCTTGAGGTACTTGAAAGTTTCTATCATGTCCCTCCTCTCCACGAGGCTATACATGTTAAGCTCCTTAAGTCTCTCTTCATACGTCTTCTGGTGCAGACCCTGCACCATTTTAGTTGCCCTTTTCTGCACAGCCTCCATCCTGTTTATGCCTTTGCGGAGACTGGGTCTCCAGAACTGCATGCAGTACTCCAGATGGGGCCTCACCAGCTGTATGTACAGAGGGATAACAGCTTCCTGTTTTCTACTGGAGATGCCTCTCCTTATGCATCCCAGTATCCCCCAGCCCTCCTTACTGCCCTCTCTCATTGCTTGCCCACCTTTAGGTCATCTGATATGACTACCCCCAGGTCCCTTTCCATTTTTATTGTTGTTAGTATCTCACCCCCCATTGTGTACTCTTCCCCTGGGTTTTTGTTTCCCAGGTGCATTACCTTGTATTTCTTAGCACTGAATCAAAACTGCCATACAGTTGACCATTTCTCCAACCTTGCCAAGTACCTTTTCTTCCTTTCCACCCCGCCTTGTGTATCAGCTCTTTTGCAGATCTTTGTGTCGTCTGCAAAGAGACATACTTTTCCTTCCAGTCCCTCTACAATGTCGCTTATAAAGACATTGAAGAGAACTGGTTCTAGTACTGAACCCTGCAGAACCCCACTAGTAACCCCCCTTTCTTCAGAGTGGACTCCATTTACTATTATCCTCTGCATCCTGTTCTCCAGCCAATTCTTTACCTAGGCTACCATCTTGGGACCCACTCCCAGGCTGGCTAACTTGTATATTAATCTTTTGTGTGGGACTATGTCAAATGTCTTGCTAAAGTCTAGGTAGGCCATGTCCACAGCCCCTCCCTGATCTACTACTTTGGTCACCCAGTCAAAGAAATTGATTAGATTCATCTGACATGACTTTCCTGCTGTGAATCCATGCTGCCTTGGATCCTGTGTCCCTCTGGCCTCATGGTACTCAACAATTCTTTCCTTCAGAAGTGATTCCATCATTTTCCCTATCACTGAGTTAGAACTAACAGGTCTGTAGTTGCCTGGCTTCTGCCCTGCTCCCACATTTGTGAAGGGAATCACTTCTGCCTCCTCCAGTCCTCAGGTACCACCCCATCCTCCCATGATTTGTTAAGAGAGGTAGTCAATGGTGTCACTAGTTCTACACTTAGTTCTTTAGAATTCTGGGATGAATCCATCAGGCCCCATTGCTTTGTCCACCTTCAGTTTTAAGAGTTCTTTCAGAACCCTTTCTTCTGTAAATGGGCTGGTATCAACTTCTGTATCCAGAGTGTTTCTATTGTTTGGTTTAGGTACCTCCTCCTCTTCATTTGTGAATACTGAGCAAAAATATTTGTTTAGTATCTCTGCCTTTTTACAGCCACCCTCTGCCCACCACCTCTCCTCTTTATTAAGCATCACTATCCCTCCCTTGGTCTTCCTTCACTCCCTGATGTACCTATAAAATGTTTTATCTCCCTTCTTAACTGTGTTGGCTATCTTTTCCTCAGTGTGGGCCTTTGCTGTTCTGACTGCCTTCCCAGCTTCATTTTGCTTTAACTGATACAGTACTCTGTCCTGCTCCTTCTGTGATTCCTTTTACTTCCTGAACATTTTCTTTTTCTCCCTAACCTTTTCTGCCACCTCCTTTGAGAACCATAGTGGTTTCTTACATCGTTTTGTTTTGTTTATTTTTCTTCATACAAAGGCTTGTTGTTCTGTAATGGCAGTTTTGATTATTCCCCATTGTTCTTCCAACCCTCCTTCCTGTTCATTTGCTAGTGCATTCCTTAGGCACTCACCCATTTTGGCAAAGTCAGCCCTCCTGAAGTCCAGTACCTTTGCATGTCTTGACTCTACTGCTGTGTTTATTGTGAACCATACTGTTTAATGGTCACTAGTTCCCAGATAGCTACCCACTTCTAAATCTGTGATCCTCTCTCCAACTCCATTTGAGAGTACCAGGTCTAAGATTGCTCCCTCTCGAGTGGGTTCCAATACTAGTTGTCTAAGGCATGCCCCTTGTAGGGCATCCAGAATGAACCCACTCTTAGAAGTGGCTGCTGCAAATGTACTCCAATTAATATCTGGCATATTCAGATCCCTCATCAGCAATATCTCCCCATTTTCTGCCATTCTAAGGATACTTCCTATCATTTCCTTGTCCATGTCCTCCCCCTGAGATGGGGGTCTGTATACAACCCCTGTGCGGATTGTGGTGCCATTGCCTGTCTCCAAATTGACCCACAGTGCTTCCTCTCCTCCCTGTTTACCCTTTTGTTCAGTAGCTTTGATTCCTTCCCTTATGTAGAGAGCTACTCCTCCTCCTCTTTTACCCTCGCTGTCCCTCCTTTAGATAGTGTATCCTGGTATGTTTACGTCCCAGTCATGGTTTTGTGTGTACCATGTTTTTGTGACTGCCATGATATTGAGATGTTCCTCCTCCATCAAGGCCACTAATTCAGGAAGCTTGTTACCCAGACTACGAGCATTAGTACTTTTTACGCTGCATTTTTTAATGGCTTTACCTCTTGTAGCACCATCCCTGTCCTCATTGACTTTGTTTTCTCCATTCACCCCTGTCCTGCTCCCTACTGACCTTTGTACCTTGGCCATTCCCTCATTTAGTACCCTGTTTTGTAGGGGGAGTCTGGGAATTCCCTGCTGCTTATCAGTGCCTCCCCCCCGACTAGTTTAAAAGCTTGCCAATGAAGCAATTAAACTGACTGCCCAGAAGACTTGTTCCCTTCCTGGACAGATGCAGACCATCCTGCCAATATGGGCTGGTATCCCTCCAGGTGGAACCCCAGTCCCCAGTGAAGCCAAACTCCTGTGCTCTGCACCATTTTTTGAACCATCCATTGAATTGAATGGTGCAAAGTACCTTCGCCTCACCCCTGCCATAGACAGGCAGCACCTCTGAGAAGGATACTGTGTGTGCTACTTGCCTTAGGCCCCTCCCCAACTCCATAGACTCCTCCTGCACTACTCTAATCTCATGTTGAGTCAAGTCATTTGTCCCTAGGTGGACAACGATGTCCAGATCAGTCTCCTATGCAGCTGTTCTTGCAATCCTGAGGATGCACTTCCTGTCCCTCCAAGTCATGGCACCAGGCAGGCACCAGCTCTGTCCCCCTACTGATTGAGTCACCCACCAGGAGCTGCTTCTTTTCCCTGTGGTGTCCTCTGCCTCTTTCCTGTGGGGCTACCTTGTGACAGTTGTCCTCAGCCTCCTTAGTCTCTTCTGTGGATGCATCCATAGGGGAAGTATATTCCATCAGAATGGTGTATGGATTGTAGTGTGGTACAATTGACTGGGTGTGCCTCTGTTCCACCACCCTCACCCTCCCTTAGCCCACTGTGGTCCAACTGCTGTGCTTTATTCACAACCTCTGAGGTAGTGATGGTGGCTCTGGTGCTCCCTGGATGGGGGAGGTTCCCTTACTATGATCCAGTGTGGCCTGAAGACAGGCAACCTCCTCCCTCAGGGCAGAGAGTTGTCTGCAAATAGGACAGCATCTCAGCCTCCAGAAAGACTCCCAGAAGACTGCTGCCCCACAGCCATTACATTGCACTACTCCCTACATGTCTGTCTACCTTCTTGTTTATCCTGTTTAATTTTTTTCGGTGTGTGTGATTGTTTTGTTATATATAAATATATATATATTATACAATGTGTAGGCTTATATTGTTAGTGCAGTGTGCTAGAAAGGATATAACAGTGATATGTACTTCACCCTCTTGAAGAACTGATCTTAGAACACCAGGTATAAAGGAAATGTTATCAGGGGTGGGTGGGGTGAGGGGTGGGCAGGGTATGGGCCTAAACTGTGCCCTCACAAAACTATCAGCTAAAAGCACCGACCCACTGCTTGGATGAGTGTTGACCTTCCTATCAGCAAAATGCCCTACGCAACAATTTGACAGAGAAAATACCCTGCAAATTAAACAGAGAAAAATCCAAACATCTGAGTCAGACACAGGTAAACCTCCCCAGCCCCAATACAGTCTGGTGATTTGTGCTCTGAAATCAATCAGCCCCAAAACAAGTCAGCTGTGCACAAGGGCAGACACAGTAGATAGTATTTCAATCCCTGTGGGTTTAACCTCCCAATCTGCAAAGCAGCATTACACGTCCCTGCCCTGAAAACAATAATAACAATTGTAACAAGTAAAGTAAGGTACTCCTCCCTCTTCTGAGAGGAGAGCAAGACTGTCTTTCCTGATAATTCTAAGTTTCTTATTTCACCTTTCAGTTAGAAGTAGCCCCCACCTGAAGAATATTAGCTGTTCTGATGAATCTTCTACAAACCAAAGAACAATTGTAAATTGTAAAGTAAGGTTCACTTCCCTCTGCTGTGAGCACGACTTGCTTTCTTGCAGATCCTAAGTTGAGTATTGCAGCTTTCAGCCAGAGGTAGCTTCACCTGAACAATATTAGCTTTGTTAATACATAGTATTAGCATACGTGTAACATAGTTTTATTTTTTTATTTATTTATTTAGTTTTTGTTGACCGGGTAAGTGCACTAGACAAATCCTGCCTATTTTCAGGCATGACTCAGGGAAGGGGAATACAGATGAATGCCAACTGACCTTGAACCAGATTAAACAGTTGGTGGTACTTTTAGTGAATGAGGGAAATTTGGCCAGGACACCGAAATTTCTGCTCTGCTGGCGCCTGTGGCCAGTAGGGACGCTACACTCTCAGGATGGAAGGCTTAATTACTGAGTCGCTTTCATTGCAGCAGGATGTGCTGCAGGCCATGGGGCCACTTACTTCTACATTGATGGATACTGCGGATTCTGACATTTTGTTTGAAGCACTGATGGAACCTGCCTTGACTACTGCACTGAATACTCCTTTGGAAGTTCCGACTACAACAGAACAACTACGTGTGGCTTCTCTACCTACGACTCCGTTTTCGGAGATTTTACCTTCTACTTTTCAGTTTTCAGCATCGACTCTTCCTATTCACTCTCCTCGACCGCGTAATGCAGAACATCTGTTTGGAACTCCAATGACAGCTGAACCTAAGCTGTTTGACAGCGAGGTTGCTACGCATCCAGTAAACGATACCAGCTCTCAGGTGACTGCTGCTCCGGTAGAACTGCGGAATAAAGCTCCATCTGATCTCTCTCACACAGGTACTGTTTATGTTACTAGGCCCACTGACCAGAGCGCTGCATCAGTCTTTTCTTTTGCTGCAAAATGTCCACGAGTCTGTAAACCAGCTGTTAAACAATCTCAGGCTGACAAACCCCGCTCCTGGGCAGATCAGGTTGAAGACGCCGACGCCTCTTGGTCGGTTTCTAAAGCCCTGAAGTCTTCAGGTTGGGCGCAGCATCCAGACTCAGGTGAATGGATCTCTGGCTTTTCACTGATCACCATTCCAGGGGTTTCACGGAAACAGTCTAACGCTTCTCCTGCACAGTTGCACGAACCTTCTGATTCTCAAGTGGCTCCCCCCTTGCTGACACTGACACTCACCTTAAAGAAGTTTCAGCTTCTCCTTTGACTTTACCCACTGAACTTCCTTTCACCCAGTCTCCTGAACTCAGGTTTCTTCCACGACAAAGTGCATCCCCCACTGACCCGATACCAAATCCAGATTTACACCGTTCAGTAGCAGGTGTTTTGCCTGACCCAGGGGGGTCTCGCAACACTGAGGGCCCTTCACCGGACTGTTTGTCTGGCCCAGAAGGTCCTGCACCTCGCTCCTATGCCTCCTTTTTTTTGTTCCTCCTCTTATACTGCCAAAAGACATAATGCAGTTTGGCTAATCTATAAAGGAGGATTAGAGGTTTTTCCTGATAGGAAATATGTGGCAAAATCATTATTAAAAGATAGTCTGCAGTTTTCTTAAGCTGAATTGTATGCCTTAATACATGTATCTGGTGAAAAGACTTTCAATATTAGTTTTAAGCTGCATAGTGGTTTAGAGAAATTTTGGTCTAGATTTCATTTAGTGAAACAAACTCCACTTTGGTCCCCCTTTGAAGTCTTTCCCCTTATGAAACCAGCACATAAAACTGTCACTGTCCTTTTCCGGAATGAAAGTGTTAGTGTTACAGACCTTGTTTTTTGGTTAAAACAGAGATGTACTTTAATAGGCCAACCTGAGGCAATTTTTGACTCAGAAGATATCTGGACAGGGGGATGGAGGATTCGGGTACTATTGCATTCCACTGCAGATGGTTTACAACATCTCCCAAATTGTATATTTTTAGGACAAGACGGGGGTACTGTTTTATGCAGGCCAGCCTAAATCCTGCTACAGGTGTGGCAAATCTGGTCATATTAGTAGTGCCTGTGACCACTTGCATTGTAACCTTTGCAATATCTTAGGACATGTAAGTGAACATTGTCGTAATACGGCTTTTTGTTCTCTGTGCGCTGTTCGTGGCCACACTTATGCCACCTGCCCAGAGGCAGCTCACCAACACTCGGACAATCAGGACTCTGAAGAACAACATTTGTTGATAGCCATTGCACAACGCTCCAGAACCACCTTTTCCACATCCCGTGCTAT
Source organism: Neoceratodus forsteri (assembly GCA_016271365.2). Taxonomy (NCBI): domain Eukaryota; kingdom Metazoa; phylum Chordata; order Ceratodontiformes; family Ceratodontidae; genus Neoceratodus; species Neoceratodus forsteri. The sequence goes on along the minus strand of CM057451.1, from coordinate 805,202,204 downwards.
GCCCTTTCTTACTAAGATACCCTCCTCTACAGACACCCCTCTTGCCTCTCGGTACTCTCCTCTCCCCCCCTGCCTCCCCGCCTTTGTTGGCCTCTGACCCAGATGTGCCACTACCTGACCCTCCACCTCAGACTTCTCTTCCTATAAAAGACCTTTCTATGACCCCCCCGCCTCCCCAGGTCTTCTCTTTTCCAACTAGAGCGACTCGGAGTAAGTCCTACCATGCTCAACCTGCTTCAAAAGTTCCTAAATTGGCAAACACCCCCACTACTAACCGATTTCATGCCCTCCTGTTAGCACAAGATGTGTCTGATGCTGATTCTGAATCCTCACAGTCTGGAGTTGACCCCATAGGGAAATCAGTGGATGTGACTTCCGAGGGTTTTCTACTCTCACCCCTCCCTCAAAAGAATAATACTGCAGTCCCAAAAAAAGGAAAAAAAGAATAAACGCAAACCACCATGAAGGATTAAATGATTTCTTCCTTGACTTTTTGTTCACTTAATGTGAACAGCAATAAAAATCAGCTTAGACAGGCTGCTTTTTTTCCCTCTTACAAACCTGGCATTGTAATATCTTTTTTTGACAAGATACACGTATCCATATGATAGCTGAACTTAAAGGTGTCTCATGGCGTTGGTCTGCGGGGGTTTCATACTGGTCACTGGGCCTTGACAGGTGTACAGGGGTTGCAATTCTTTTTTCCTCAGAGGTAAAAATTTTAAAGCTAATAGACTTAGTTCCCGGCCGAGTATTACTTTTAGATGTTGTGCTCCTTGGGACATGTTTCCGATTACTGAATGTCTATGCACCCCAAACTAAAGCAACCAGGGTGGATTTGTTTAAACTTTTACAACCATTTCTGCATACCTCCCATAATGCTATTTTGGGTGAAGATTTTAATTGTGGCCTATCCAATAAAGATAGAGGTAAAGGAGTAAAAACTACAAAAAATTTTTGTGATATGTCCTGTTTGGCGGGAGTGGTTCACACTGCTAGTTTGATTGATGCTTATGCTTATCTTCATGTGGCTCCTGTTCCTACCTTTTGCAGAGGTGCATTGGCCAAGAGGATTGATTTTTTCTTTGTTAATCAGACTCTACCGTTACATTCTGCATGGGTTACCCCAGTGGAATTTTCTGATCACAGTGCTCTATGCATAAGGGTTAGGTCTCCAGCTGCCTGTTCCTTTGGTAGAGGTCTCTGGAAATTAAATTCTCAATTGCTTCTCTGTCAGGATATTTTGGAACATTTACAAGCTTTCATGATGGCAAGGAAATCACTATATGACATGTATGACGACCCACTGATTTGGTGGTTGGATACTAAGTCAGATGTTGTTTCCTTGTTGAAATCCTTTGGGAAATCTCAACGTTCAGCTGCTTATGTTTCTTATTTACAACTTCAGAATCAATTGCAGAAATTAATGTCCCTGGCCCAGACTACAAAGCATGATTTTTCATCCCAAATGAATATTATTAAGGACAAAATGGCACCCTTTCATAGACACCAGTTCCAAGTTTTAAAATTCAACAACAATTCGGACAAAGGGTAGTTTTGCCACTATTTGCCCTTTTTTGGGAAACAAGGCGAGGCTTGGTAACACGGTTTTTACCAGTCTAATGGGGCAAGACGGTCAAGTTAAACATTCACTAGCAGATTTAATGACTGAGGTGTCTTCATATGCGTCGACACTCTTTTCGGAAACCCAGTTGACCTGGATTCAGCTCGAGCTTACCTTCGCAATGTTGCAGTTCTGGATTGTCCACAATCTCTTTTGGATGGATTACTTACTCCCATTACACCACAGGAGGTTCTTACAGTTCTTAACACTCTCTCATGCAAAAAAGCACCAGGTCTAGATGGTCTCACTACTGAATTTTACAAATTGTTAGGACCCATCTGTTCCCAAGAACTTGCAGATGTTTATAATGATTTATGGATGCATTCCGACTGGCCCTTGGAAATGATGAGGGGAGTTTTGATTTTTTTATTTAAAAAAGGTAACAAGAAACTCCTTTCCAACTGGAGACCTATCAGCTTATTGAAAGTTGATTTGAAACTCTTGATGAAAATTTTAAATATGAGACTGTTGACTGTATCCTCCTATTTAATTTCTCTGGCACAGTCTTGTGCACTTCCTAATAGATCTCTTATAGATCAGTTGCTATTTTTGTGAGGGATTTTTGATAGTTCTACTTCACTAGGCTTACCTGGCTTCATTTTATCCTTAGATCAACAAAGGGCTTTTGATTTCATGAATCATAACTTTCTGTGGCTCACTTTACTTCATTATGGTATTCCATCTACTTTTGTTTATTGGTTACAGAAACTATATAAAACAGCAACAGTATCCCCTTTGGTTAATGGGCATCTTGGGCCTATGCTTCCAGTAAAGTAAGTTGTTCGGCAGGGTTGCCCACTTAGCCCATTATTATACATATATAGTATAGATCCTTTGTTGTGCACTTTGAACAATTTAATACCCCCTATTCATGTACCCGGAGTTTCTATCCCCTTTTCGGCCCTTGCCTATGCGGATGATATCTGCGTTTGCACCTCCACTGCTTCTTCTGTCCCTTTGGTTGTGGATTTGTGCCACTCCTTTTGTTCTCTCTCTGGTATGTCCTTAAATGTGCCTAAATGCTTGAGTTTTGATTTAAGTGGGGCTGTCCCTGACCAATCTCTTATGTGTGATATTCGTTTTACTTTGACACCCATCAAGATTTTAGGTATTTTTTTGGTTCTTCTACACCGGCAGTCTATAACTGGGATATTCAATTGCAGAAAGGTAAATTGATGGTACAGAATTGGAATAAATGGCAGTTTTCCAAACTCAAGCGTATCTACTTGATACGTACCTATTTAATTCCAATATTTTTATTTTTGAGTAATATTTTTCCCCAACCTAAACAAAGAGAAGCAACTTTATTTAGTGTCTTTTTTCAAGCAGTTTGGGGTAGCCATCTCAATCCCATTAAACGCAATATTTTATACTTACCAGTGTCCCGGGGCAGTCTAAACATGATTAATCTCTTGCTCTTTTTTTATTGTCAATTCTTGTTTACTGACTTTTTGCCATTGCTAAAACTATTTCCCAAATTATGGACTGGTCTTACCTTACAGGCAATTTTGGTATACCGACTGGGTATCTGGTAAGCTGAGACGTCTTACTAATTTCTCTACGGTTCCACCCTATCAACGCATAATTTTCCTCAAATTACGACAGTGGAAAATATCCAGTAATTGGATACTTTTCAAAAGTAAAAAAATCTTTATATCACTCTGTACTAGAGTCCTGTTTTTCAGAATCCTTGTTATTTCCAAAATGTCCTGCAGTACTGCTTTTGTCAGTACAGAACTTAATTACTCATACCAGGATTCCTCCTAAACTCTGGGATGTTACCTGGTTATGTGGTCATGAAAAGCTGAATGTCAAAGGCAATCAGTTTCATAAACAACTGCAAGATCATTACTGTTCCTGCCCTGGTTGCTTTCAAGTTCTTGAATCAATGCATCACTTATTTTTCTTCTGTCCATATATTTCCAACTTTTGGAGTTATGTTGCCACTAGTTGGAATGAACAAGTTTTTGATTTTGTTACTTATGATGTTCTCATTTATGGTTCTTATACTGTTCCTTGGGACAAATGGGATACTGGCACCTTACATGTTATCTTTGCAGTCTTTAAATGGTTTATCTGGCAAAACAGGTGTCTTTTTACTTTACAACAAAAAGATTTTTCATATAAAGAACGTTTACAAAAGATAAAATCTGAATTATTGAATATTTATAAATATGAAAGGGGCAGATATCATCAAGCCCAATTAATGTCAAATTGGAGAAATCTATCTTGGGTGATGGATAATGACATTCCTGTTACATGAGCTCTTTTCTGTATCATCTAGGTCTGATGTTTAATGCTTATTTCTTTGTTTTTTTTTATTTTTAGCTTTGTTTCCTTTTTCTTTTTGGGTTTTGAGTTTCATTTCATGTACTATTGTGTATTAACAATGTATATGTTTTATTTTTCTTGAAGTTTTGTTAATAAAAAAATCCCCTACTCTCCTGTAGGTGGTTGGGCTATCAGACTCCATGATGGCCACTTCGGGAGAGACTCCAGAGGAGGAGGAGGATGTTTGCTTGGTGGGAGAAAAGGCCTCTCCTCCCACCTCTCTACAAGCTGAGGCTGTTCAGTCTGATGGTCTGGAAACTGATTTAGAAGAGGTTTTCCATGGAGCATTTGTTTCTACAGATGATTTTGGTCCAAACAGAGAGCATCACAAATTGAATGGAAATACTAACAATGATAGTATGGATGCTTTACGTGCTGAGTCCCAAGCTGAGTTCCAAGCAGCACAACTAAAGAAATCTCTACAGGAATCAATCCTTCAGCCCACTGAATTATCAGCTACTTCATCTGACAGGCCAATGGAGAAGCCTGACAGCAGAGTCGGTGACACAGCACAACGGGAGTGCTTACCAATGGAGGGTGAGTCGACTCGAACTGTTGCACCTAAGATTACTTTAGCAAAAAGTGCAGAGGCTCCTACGATGGCTGGTAGGACAATCACTAGTAAAAGTGAGTGCCTAAAGCCTATTTTCACTATTGAAGGATCTGTCTTGCAGGAAACAGTCGCTAAGATCCCTATTGCACACAGTGAAGTTTATACAGCACAGTTGATGGATGTTCAGCATTCGTCCTTTGGTCCAAAGAGCCACTTGTCTAAAGAATCAGGGTTTGTGTTTAAGATACCAGTTCCTTGAGAAAAATCATCTGAAACGGCAAACCCTGTTATTTTTCAAAAGGATGAAAAGCGTCACTCTGGAGTCACTGAGGTTAGTTTTGTGCACTCTTCCAATATTATTATCACTCATTCAGAGGGGGAAAACTTAGGGGCATATAGTGAAGATCTCCCTACAGTCACTAAAGGCAAAACTTTAGCACAAACTAAAGGGAAAGAATTGGCAAAAGCTGAATTTCATGATGAAAATTGGTCGCCGCAAAAAGCACTCCTATGGGCAGGTTGGGAGAAGACAGCTACTGGTTCTTGGACTCCTGACCCACTGTGGGATTCCTCCTTTGATTTGTAGAGTGCTACCCCCTGATTGGAAGCCAAAAACTTCTATATTGCCTATGAATGACACTAAACAACTACTAGATGTTCCTTTAGTGAATGAATTAGCATCTAGTAATGTTGTTTCCCCTAGCATAACGAATAATATTTTTCCTTTGCAGATTAATGAGAACCCTCTCAAACATGATGGTACTAGTGTTGATAGTAAAGGGCCTTCTACTGAAATAAAGAAACCACTGATGTCTGAACTTTTCACCCAATCTAAAAGAGAAGCTGCTTCTAGGAGTAATGATGTGTGCATTCACTATAAAGGGGGCTTAGCTGAACATCCTGATAGATATTATGTGGGAAAGTGTCTAATAAAAGATTCACTTCACTTTTCCCCAAGGGATGTATTTGGTTTTATAAATATCTTGGGGGAGGATCATTTTGATATAAGTTTCAGAACATTCTATGTGTTGGATTTATTTTGGGAGCGTCATGGGCAAGTGAAGTTTTTCCCCACATGGACTCCCTTTTTAGTGATTCCTCTGACAAAACCATTGATTAAATATGTCACTGTAATGTTCAGGAATGAGGGTGTCCATGTGGAGAATGTAACTTACTGACTATCGCAGAAATGCGAAGTCCTTAGTAAACCCGGACCCATTCTCGAATCTAAACAATTTTGGGCTGGGGCTGGAAATATAAAGTTAAACTGAGGCAAACCGAGTCAGGTGTTCGGCATATTCCTAATTCCTTTAAGCTGGGGAGGGAGGGGGGTATGTTTTTATGGAGGTCAGCCAAGGGCTTGTTATAAATGTGGATCAAAAACCCATCTGTCTAGTGTTTGTGATCAAACTAGATGTGATAATTGCGGGGAAGTTGGGCATGTGACAATGCAGTGTGCAAATCACACAAAATGTGACCTTTGCGAGGAGTATGGCCATGCTTTTCAAGAATGCCCCATGGCTGCGAAGAATAAGACATCTTGTATCTGTCCTGATTCATTGATTCAGCAGGCCCAGGAAGTTTCTTCAAAAATATCAGTGAATCCCCCTGAAACGTCCTCCTTTTCCCAGCAACATGTGGTTTAGAGTGAGCTTCTGCCTCTTAAGACCCCCCAATTTGGAGCTAAAAGACACTGTCTCTATAGCTAGTATGACTGGCTTGGACAACAGAGAGGATTTGGAGGAAAGTCTGGATTATTCTGGGCTTTTAGAGCCAATTTGTTACAGAGATCCAGAGAGCTCAGATAAAACAGCTGTTGATAAAATCATTCATTCTCCTTAACCCCCTAGAAGATCTACCAGAAATGTTAAAGCAAAATCTTCTCCTTCTACTATGTCCATTGAAACCCCGAATTCCTGTGCTGCCTTATTTACAAATTGGGGGGATTCGGAAATAGAGGTTGGTGACTCAGATTCTCAAAAATCTGTGCAAGAATCTATATGGCTGCCAGCTGAGGAATATAAAGGAAAGAAAAAGAAAAGAAGAAAAAAAATAGTTTGTTTTGCCTAGCTAAATAAACAATGGTTGTACAGAAATGGGGTTCTTTGAACACTCATAGCATATTAAATATTATTAAAAGGCAGGCTTTGTTTCAGTATTTTCATGATAATAACATTTCTGTAAGTTTCTTACAAGAAACTTGGATGTTCTCATTTGAATAAATTGCGTCTTTTAAAAGGGATTGTCCTTGGGGACCCTCTTACTGGTCCTTTAGAAGGGATTGTGCTGATGGGGTGGATATTTCATTCAATTCCTTTCATTTTTCGCTCTATAAATTGATTGATCTGATCCCAGGTAGGGTTTTAATTTTGAATGGGAAATGGAATTCTATGGATTGTAGATCACAAATCTGGACTGTCATGTTCGGTATGGGCTGCACGCCCATTGGCTGTAACTCTGCACCACTGGGCGCAGCCCTACCGACAGTCAGTCGGCGGGCGGCGGGCGGCAGGCGGGTGGATGCTGTCGCCCGCCGCCGCGGGGGAGCGGGTGGAGGGGCTCGTGGGTGGGTGGGGGACACTAGACACCAGGGAGATGTTTGGGGGTTGTGATGTGACATTCTGCCCGCGATCGGGCTTTACAGTCCACTGGACCACCAGGGAGATATTCGGCTGGGGAGGGTTACTTTCTGCCCGCGATCGGGCACTGGAGGGGGGTCATACACGCTCTGCCCGCGATCGGGCTGTGGGAGATGTGTGGGGGTTTCATGTAACTGTGATGCCCGTGATTGGGCTTCGGATATGTGTGGGGTTTCTGTAACTGTGATGCCCGGCGATCGGGCTGTGGGAGATGTGGGTGGAGGGGGTTCATGTTACTCTATACCTCTCAACCTCTTGTGTCATGCATCAGGGACAAGGCTTGAAAAATCAGGGACAAAGATGCCAAATCAGGGACACATCTTAACAATTGGTAATATTCACTCAGAAATCTGATAGAATAAGGGATTTATATAAGATGCATTTCTGAAGAAGAACTAGTCTGTATTTTTAATGTTTGATATTATTTTATGCTTACAGTCCCCACTGTTCTGTCACAGAAACACAAATTTTACGAGAGACAGAGGAAAAGTCTGTTAAAATCAGGGACATCCCTGAAAATCAGGGACAGTTGAGAGGTATGTTACTTCATGCCCGTGGATCGGGCTGGTGGGGGGCACAGGGACCGAGTTGGGGCCAGCCAGGGTGGCAGCTGCTGTGTTGCGCCTGCAATACAGCAGCTCACCTGTGGGTGGCCTCAACTTGATCCTTTTTTTTGCCTCAAGGTTGCAGGCGCAGGTTGTTGCGCAGATTAATCTCTGCACAACCCGACTGAATATCGGGTTGCGCAGGTTATGCATGGTTCCTCCCTCCTGTTGAGCATGCATTCATTTGCATTGCTCTTTTGCGCAACCTGTTGCCAGTGGAGCAACTGCCTCCTGCTGAATATTGCAGAATGGCGCAATGTAGGACTTGCGCATGCGCAACCCTGTTGCGCATGGAGCAACCCTTTTGAATATCTGGGCCACTGTATTCATTTGGAGAACCGGCCTATGCCCTAAATAGAAGCATTAAATGGAAGTTAAATACATCCATCCTCTCTTATGATTATGTTATAAATTCGGTGTTAACCATTTTAAATGCCCGGTTGTCAGTGGCCTTTTATACACTGACTTAGGAGTATGGTGGATGGAGACAAAAATTGATTTGAGTAGATGGTTTAAAAAATATGGTATTCTTCAGAGGAATTCCAATTTTTTTTTATACCTTAAACTCAGAAAGCAGTTGCAACAATTAACTTCTGTTGCAAATACTTCTAGAATGGACTATTCAGAACAAATTGAAAACATTAGAACCCAAATGAAACAATTCCTATATGACAGAGCTAAGACTCATCAAGCCCTACTCTCAAATCACACTCAAAAATCTATTTATTTATTTATTTGCTTTTGATAACCATGTGGGTGCACTAGGCATAGGAATGCCTATTTTCAGGCACGACCTGGGAGAAAGACAGTTTGAAATACAAAATGAGCATACATGTGATGCAGCACATGAGATGTGTAACACAGTAAGGAGGGAAAAATCAACATACAATCAAACTTAAGGTGTAGAGAAAACATTAATTCAATAAACAATCACACTTGAGCTGTAGAGACAATTGTTCAGTATGAATCAGACAAAATACATTTAGGTCAAGTAACAACAAGAGTCAAAACAATGTAAAAACAGGCATTGCAAGAGAAAGGTATACACAGAGCAAGATAGGAGACCCCTTGGAAGTTTGCAAAACCTTGAAATATTCTTCTTCAATGGATTTTTTGGTGTCAAAAGGTAAACAGGTTGACAATGAAATAGACATGGGTTCAATTATAGAGTCACATTTTATTTATTTATTTATTGAATTTTGATGACCGGGTAGGCCGGCTGGGCCCCGAAGGTCCCTTTTTCAGGGGCGACCCAGGAATAACAGTACAGACATTATGAACTTTTGTGCAATTACATAGTGCAGGAAGTCATGGGTATACAGTATTCAGCTGTTTACACATAGCAGTAGTTATTAGGGTAATATGTATCATGTTGGTAAGTTGTAGTTTATTGCATTCAGACATTTATCCTGCATGTTAGTGAGACAGCATTATGGATTCCTTGGGTGACATACTTCAAGAGCATTAGGATGGTTCATTGAGGAGAAGAGTTAGTGCTACCTTGTTAGGGGGGGTTGAAATTTTAGTTCGTAGTGGTAGTTTAGGTAGTGTCAGGTGTAGTGGCACTGGCATATGCTTTTTGATAGGAGATGGGTTTTTAGTCTGGTGCGGAAGCACGGCACCGAAGCGGTTTCTCACACCTCCAACGGGAGGTGGTTCCATAAGGAAGGGGCAGCATATGAGAAGGATTTCTGGCCTGCCTTAGTCCTAGCCTTGGGAACCTCTAGCAATGTTTGGCCTGAGGACCTAAGGCTGCGCTGGTTTCTCTTTACTGTGAGAAGTCCCACGAGGCTAGGGGAAGGGGAAGGGCTAATTATCTTTTTCGCCAGGCAGAGCATGGGGTAGCTGAGGCGTGCTTCGAAGGATGGCTAGTTAAGCTTTACTAACGCCTCACAGTGGTGGCTCCTTGAGTGGGATAAGGTGGCAAAGCGGGTCACTTTGTTGTATAGAATCTGTAGTTTTCCAGACTCCTGCTTTGAAATACCCTGGATGACCGGGGCAGCAAATATCAGTGTTGGAAGTAGGGCATTCACTGCTATAGCAGTCCTAGCTTCAAGGGTTAACAGTTCCTTAAGCCGATATAGTAATCTGAGTTTGGAATGGATTACTTTAGTGACTTGGTCCATGTGTTGTTTGAATGTGAGGCCCTGGTCGAGGGTGAGGCCAAGGTATTTTGTAGAGGGAACAACTTCTAGCTTGTTGCCCTCCAGAGATGAGAGCTGGAGAAGTTGTGATCTATCTTGTCCTAAGGCTCTTGGTCCGAACAGCATAACTTTGGTTTTATTGGTGTTAAGGACCATTTTGTTGTTAATGAGCCACCTCTCCATGATGTGAATGTCCTTTTGGAGAGAACTGGATAGGTCATCCAGGTTGTAAGAAGACGTGTAAATAACAGCATCATACGCATATTGGATTATATTGCTGCTTCCACAGTGCTTGTGCAGTTCGTTTACAAACAATGAGAACATAAGAGGCCTGAGTATGGACCCTTGGGGTACTCCATCTGTTAGGGACTGAGGTTTGGAGAGTTTGTCCTGCCACCTGACTCTCTGAGTCTGATCTGTGAGGTAGCTTTCTATCCATCTGAGGGCGCGGGCATCTAGGCCTACGTAGAGGAGTTTTTGGAGGAGTAGTCTGTGATCCTTGGAGAGGTCTATAAAAACTGCCCCTGTGTTGGATCCAGCATCTAGGTCTTTGAGTATGTCTGAAGAGAATTTGGTTAGGGCAGTGTCTGTCCCATGATTGGATCTAAAGCCATGTTGCGATGGGGACAACAGCATGTGGGCTTCCAGGTACTCCTTAAGCTGGGCATACACGATTTTCTCCTCTATTTTTGCCAGGTTACAGAGTAGGGAGATTGGCCTGTAGTTTTCAATTGGTTCTGCTGGCCCTCCCTTATGGATCGGGACCACGTGTGCCTGTTTCCACAGTTCCGGGACATATCCCTCCAGTAGGGACCTATTGATCAGCCAGGTGAGTGGCTGCGCAAGTGCCGTGGCACCATCTTTTAGCAATCTAGCTTTGAGTCCGTCCGGGCCTCCTGAACCTGTCATTTTCAGGGTTTTTAGGATGGCCAGGACCTCTTTTACCTTAGCCAGCCTCAAGTGAAAGGGTGGGCAGTCAGGAGGTTGAGGAACCAGTGGAGCAACTGGGTTTTTAGGTACCGATGGCCCTGCCTGCTGTTTATCAGGGTTGGTGAAGTACATATTAAGGGTCTCAGCAATTTGTGCCATATCATGTAGTGCCTTTCCATTGGCTGTGATGGGGCCCGAGGTAATCTTTTTTTTTCCCCTTCATCAGTTCATTGATGTGGGACCAGAAAGTCCTAGGGTTGCCGAGGTTGACTTTTTGGAGGTGGTTGAAATACTCCTTTTTCACTAGTTTGGTGGCCTGTTTACATTGGTTTCAGAGGGTCCTGTAGAGAACCCAGTCTGCCTGAAGAGCTGTGTCCTTGGACTTTTTCCAAGCTTTGTCTTGGTTGATCATCAAGGCCTTTAAGGGAGGGGTAATCCACTTATAGCAGTGACCCTTTACCCGGTAGGTTTTATATGGAACAGGAGATCCGCGGTCCACGTGATTGACCTATTTAAGAAGTCAATCGCCCCATCCAAGGTAGGGAGACTTCTGATAGGGGTCCAGTCCAGGTTGCCCAGGAGAGTATTATAGTGCTCCAGGGAGAACTTTGAGTAGTCCCTGGAAGTGAGTATTCTAGGAGAGACCCTTACCGTCCTATTCCTCCAAACACAGAAGATGGGTGAGTGGTCGCTGAGGGCATCCGCCATGGTGCCAGCCAGTTGAACATTTTTGGGGTTAGACACCAGTACCAAGTCTATGGTCGAGTGGCTGCCCGTTTTATAGTTAAACCTTGTGGGTAGGGTGATTATCTGGGAGAGGTTAGCCTCATGAAGCATGTCTATTATTGAGGACCTAGCCTCTTTGTCCCAGTGCACGTTGAAGACACTGAGGATGATGAGCTCAGAAGCAAACGCAACTGTTAGGTTTTTTGTGAGGGACTCGAGGGATTGGAGGGCCCCCTTTGGTGGACTATAAACACACCCTATGTTAAGGTGTTTAGCACTGCCGAGGATGATGCGTACAAAGATAGTTTCAATTTCAGGGCATTGTTACTTTAAGGTTAATGTGAGCAGAGATCAGGGTAGCCTTAACGTATATGAGAACCCCACCCCTTTTTTCTGGGTTCTATCCTTCCGGTAACAGACATACCCTGGGGTGGCAAATTCGTGATCTAGTATCGATGGTTTTAACCAGGTCTCGGAGACTGCAAGCACATCAGGGTTGTAGAGGGCTAGCCATGCTTGTACTTCATGAGTTTTAGGCCTAAGACTACAAATGTTCATGTGTGCTAGCCTCAAGCCCCTTGTTGCAGTCCAGGTTAGGTCCTGGGGGGTCGAGATGGAGGTATTATCAACACATGGGCCAGGGTTAGGTTGAATGTCACCTGCCCACAGTAGCACAGGAGGCGGAGAATATAGGTCAGGGAAGGGAACCTAGTTTTTTTAGGTTTGTATGTCAGCAAAAGGGTAGCCCTGTAGCAAATCCCGCTCCTACTGAGTTTGGCAGCTATAAGGAGGGCCAGGTTGTCAGCCAGGGGTGGGCTATGAGGATGCCAGGCCAGGTGTAGTGCTGGTCCATTTGGTGGCTGCTCAGCAGGGGCTTGTCTACCGGCTAGCCAATCCACCCAGAGTATTGAGGCGATGTACAGGGCAGCGAGGAGGAGACCCTTAATTGACCTAAGCTGGCCCAAGGTACAAGCATTCAGTGGCCTGTTGACTGGCATTTTCATCCTTATGTGGCATTGTTAGGCTGCAAGAGCTTGGCCTAGTAGTAACAGAACAAGGGTAATTTAAGGGGAACAGGCTGGGTGCCGAAGGGTACCGGGACGCTCAGCAGTATTGTGCTTATTTGGTTTGTGTCTGTACAATAGCTTTTACTTGGCTACTTTTCTAACCCTTGAGTTCAGTAAGCAATAGGATTATTGGTTATATGGGTTACTATCACCAATAAGACAGAGGTAGTCTAGCAACAGGTCAGATAGAGATAAAAAAAGCAGCTAGACATAACCCAGTGGCATTGCTATTAACTAGTTATTGCATAATAGGGTAGGGTTAGCTGGTAACATTGTGAGCACACGTTTCAGTTTTAGCACAATATAGGGTACTTATAGTTTAGTATACATTCAGCATTAAGAACCCAGTAGTCCTTTGAAGTTCATTTAGATCATTAATGTCTTACAATAGATAGCTGGAGTTATACAGTAAGTCCCCCATTCAGTTAGGCTTACCTGTAATTGATACAGGCTGAGGTAAATTAGCCCAGGGTGATGCTCCTCCTCCTGCGCTTCCTATTGGTGTGGGGCTCACAATGGGGCAGCGCTACCCCCTACATGATCAGAACAAGAACGGGGCGGGTAGACGGGAAACTTTGAAAATCCGCAGTCTGCTTCCAGTTTTACAACGGGGGAGGTCCGCCGAACAGATTAAGCTGTTGGCACCTCAACCCCATGGTTTCCAGCTTCTCTCTCCCTGGGCAGAGCAGTGGGGGGGGGCCCAGAACCCGTCGGTCTCCATTGCAGCAAATTTAAATCCCTTTACCCTGAATCTCCTATCCTGAATGCTGGTATTAGTAATTATTTAGGTTCCTCGCCACCTCCCTTTTCATCAAAAGAAACCATGAAGTTATTAAGACCATTTTCTACTACTGAAATAGAGTCAGTAATTCAAAACTTGAAGGATGGAGTCTCTCCAGGGTTGGATGACCTTCCTAGCATGTTTTATAAAATATTTAAAACTGAAATAGTTGCTTGTTTATACCTGGTTTATCAATGTTTTATGCTTGGTAAGGCTATGCCTTTTTCCTTTTCGGATGGATTAATTATTCACATTTATAAATCAGGAGATAAAGGTGATATTGAAAACTGGAGACCCATCACAATCTTAAATTCTGATTATAAGATTTTTACCACACTACTAAATAATAGAATGAAGACTTATGCCAGGAAAGTAATTTCACCCTATCAATATTGTGGACTACAAGATAGGCGAATTCAATCTGCTCTTATGAATATAAGAGACTCAATAGAGTATTTATCATTAGAAGGCAAGACTAGATATTTGATCTCGGCTGATTTAGAAAAATCATTCGATAGAGTTGATCACACTTATTTGTTTATGGTTCTTCAATTTTTTGGGATCCCCTTTCGATTGTTAATATTATTAAGTCCTTATATACTTCTGCCAGGGTATATCCTTTTATTAAAGGGGTCCTAACTAAAGGCATTGTCTTGAAAACAAGGATATGTCAGGGATGCCCTTTAAGCCCTCTTTTATACATTTTTTCATTGGAACCTCTCATACGCTCTCTTTCTCTGTCTCCTAAATGGGAAGGGATAAGAGTTCCTCAGTTAAATGTTCAGTTGCATTTACAAGCTTATGCAGATGTTGTCTGCTTATTTTTCAGTAATTATGAACATTTACAGGAGTTTTTTACTGAATTTGACTCGTTTGCAGAGGATCAAATGCTAAACTTAACATAATTAAAACAAGAGGTCTGATTATAGGAGCAGGTAATCATTCTACCATTTGTTATAAAGATATTTCAATCACCCCTGAGCCCTTAAATATATTAGGTAATCAGTTTGGTCCACAAAACCTTCCAGAAGACAATTGGGATCTAGTATTAAAAAAAGTTGAGCTTAAAGTTTCCCGAGACAGTACAAATTTTCGAAGATTAAATGTATTCATATTCTTAAACAATTTATAGTCCTTTGTTTGCAATATGTCGCTATGCTCTTCCCACTGCCATCACAATATGAGACCAGACTATACAGCTGTTTTTTTCAGATGCTGTGGGGCAATAGGCTAAATCCAGTTAAGAGATGTTTTACCTATTTGGAGAATAAAAAAGGAGGTCTAGGCATGATTGATCCTATTGTCTTTTTTCATTCACTTTTTTTTTACCCAAACAATCAAAAGAAGGCTTACTCAACCTGACAGTAGATATGGTATTTGGATTGAGATAGTACTAGGCCATTATTTTAAAGTGTGGCAAAATGTGACAAATAAACTTAACCCACATATTCATACTCCAGCATATTTCAGACCAGCAGTTCAAAAATTATTTAAATGGCAGATATCCAAGCAACACATTGTTTCAAACACGGCAAAATCTTTGTATAAGATCATAATGTGTCAAATCTACCCAATAGAACCAAGCTTTAAGAACTGTCCTACTGCCCAGAATTCATACATATTGGATCAATTAAATAACCCTAGAATACCAACCTTTATGTGGGAAACGCAGTGGCTTATAATGTATGGTAGATTAAATGTGAGGGGAACAGCAAAGTATAAAACAAAAGAAGAAAGGAATTGTCCTTACCCGGATTGTATTAATCAAGAAGAAATAATGGAGCATTTTTTATTATATAGCTCATATGTGAGGCAAATGTCGGATTATATTGCAACAAAAATTGAATTTTCCTTTGTTATTGAATTTAAACTATGACACTCTAGTTCTAGGTATTTATCCTCCCAGTTTAGTAACTTTTAATTATAGTACTTTAGCAGTTTTTTGGGATGTTTATGATTCTATTTATGGCAGGTTAGATGCCAATGAGTGATATAGCAAAGAAGAGTGTCATATGAGGATTATTGTCAATTAGTTGTAAAAGAATTACAGAAAGCTTATTTGAAAGACATGCAACTGTATAATTCAACTAAAGTAAAAAACTGGTGGAAAGGGTTTTCTCATATTAAGTATAAATGAAGTAGTTAATTTAAATTAAAATTAATAATTCTGTGATATATGATGATTTGATTGACATGAGATTTGTATTGTAAATATTATTCCGTTTTTCCTTTTTGGTTGTGTTATGATTTATGTCTAATTGCCAATAGAAACTCCCCTACTCTTTTTGATGAGTGCCATGGGATCTTTAACATCCACCTGAACTACCACCAATCCAGGCAGATGGGACCTCGGTTTAACATCTCATCCAAAAGATGGCACCTCAGAAGTGCAGCACCCCTCTCATACTGCGCTACAGTGTCCGTACTGGGATATTAATCCAAGTGCCAAATGTGGGAACTGAACCCACAGCCCTCTGATCCACCAGCCTCAGAGGCAAGTGTGCTACCTACTGAGCCACTGACACTGTGAAGTGACAAGTGATCTGATCCCATTTGCTCTCTACTGCAGGTATAACCAGTTTGTAACTACACATGTAAGGCATCCCTTATTTCAAGGTATGTTATTTACTGCTGAGTAAACTGTTCTGAAACACTGGTAACTCAAGGTACTTCCAACCAGTTCTAACTGGCAAATCTATTACAGACCTCCACTTTATGAATATAATACCAGAGAAGTTTGATTGTGCTGATGTATACTGCACAGTCAAAAGAATACATTTAATGTATGCATTGTTCCCATGAAGATGGGAGCTGTTTACAGTTCTTCAAATCAGTACCTATTTCCTGTACACAGTGGTAAGTGCCAGCTAATTTTGCTGGTAAAAAATGTATGTTAATACAGGCTGTTTTTCTGGGAAAAATAAACCTCACCTTAAATTTCTATTTTTGAATCTAAAGGGTTTTTTCTGTGGTTCAGTGTGGGGTGGGGGTAAAAGACTCCTCCCCCTTTCCTATCTACTTAAAGGCCCACTCTCCATCAACATTCTGCCTAGTAGGTTTCAAGTACTTTTGTCTGTGTGCTGCTAGGCTCCATTCTTTGTTTCTTCCTTGGTTCCCATTCTCCTAATTGTTTGCTGCTGTTTTCTGTCTGTGCACTTGGGGCTCCACTGCATCCCCATATTTCATGTTAGCAGCTCTGCCATGGTGATCTCTCCCTCTCTTTTTCCCTGCTATTTTCTTGCCCCCCCTTTCCACTGCAGTGCTGCCACCTAGTTGCTTCTCTTTCTGCTTCCCTGTGCATTCTTGCAGCTCTGCTGCAGTTTTGTCACCCTCTGCTGCAGTTTTTTCACCCTCTCTGCCCTGATCCTTGGTCTGATCCCCCCTCTTCAACGGTGGTGCTGCCACCTGTTTTCTTTCCTCCTGCTGTTCCCCATGGTTCTACTGCTTCTGCACTCATTCTTTTCCTCCCTCCCTCTCTCCACAGCTCCTCCATGGCTCTCTTCCTCAATTTATTCATGTCCCGGATGCTCGGCTGTTCTCTCTCTGGTGTCTCACTTCCTGTATTGCACAGTTCCATATCCCCCTCTGTTCTGCTTCCCTGCTTCTTTTGTTCCATTCATGTGTTGCTGCCTGAGCCATAGTGCTCTGGCAGCCATTTTCATCTGTTCTATGGTTGCCTTTTTGGCTTCTAGGTTTGTTTGTTCTGCTCCTCCTTCTTCTCCATTTTTGGTTTTATGGTCTGCCATCTGGGCTTCTGTGGATTCCTTATTTTATTTGTCCTCATTTTCTTCAGGTGTCTCATCTTGCAGCCTCCTAGCCTTCCTACTAGATCCATTGTGCAAAGGCATCAGTCTCCCCCAGATCTCCTACGATATGCTCTGGTGGGTGCCAGTTTCAGAACCCTTTGCTCCTTCTTACAGACTTACTTGCAATTAATTGTGGGGCTCCTGGACAAGCACTGTAATGGTAGCACAATGGCTTAAAGATGCAGTATCATGCGGCCATGTGATTAGCCTCAGCCTGTACTTGGAACCGGTTCCCTCTATGAGCCTTGCTCAGGATGCTGGGGGTCATATGCTCCTAGTGGTTACTCTATTATGACAGGCTTTCACTAAGAGCACCAAGAGTTCTTCAAGTTCATTTATGTTTTCTCCTCATTTTCTAGCTGCCATGTGTCTGCCTCAGGATGGAAGTACTAGTCCATCAGACCATGAAGATTCAGATATTCCTCCACTTATCTGTAGGAAAGTTACATCTAAATCCTGACAAACTGTCACAGGATGGACAGTTCCCAAACTCATGGCTACCCTCTGCCATCTTAAACATAAGAACATGTCAGCAGAACCGTATGATCCATCTAGTCTGCCCAGATTGCCTATCCCCCATTCTGTTCTTCTTCCAAGCTGTAAAATGGCTGAGACCTTTTTAAAGTCTAAAATAGAGGACAACTTAAATGTTATACAATACAGTGGACAACAAACAACACAGTTTTAGGTAGAATAGATCTAGTTTAATGAACCAGATAAGTTTCTGCAACAAGGTGAATAAAAGCATTTGTAATAATATATCAGCTGATGTGGTGTTTCTGGACTTTCAAAAGGCCTTTGATAAGGTTCTGCACAATATATTACTTGCAAAATTAAGTAAAATAGGTATTGATAAATAGTTAGTATTATGGATTAGAAACTGGCTGACTGCCACGAAACAGCATGTTAGAGTTAAGGGGTACTGTTCGGGCAGTGGTGAGGTGACTAATGGGGTTCCACAGGGATCTGTCCTGGGCCCAGTACTGTTTTCCTTATATATTAGTGACTTAAAAACAGACATAAATAGTTGAATAGTTAAATTTGTGGATGGTGTGAAACTAGGAGGGCCAGTAAAAATAGAAGAGGAGATTAAACAGCTGGCAAAAGACTTGAAAATGGTGGAGGAGTGGGCGAGGGTGAATGAAATGTGTTTTACTGTAGAAAAGTGTTCAATTATGCACATTGGTAAATTTAATATCAAACATGAATACACTTTGAATGCAATTAAGACTAAGAAGGTTGATTCAGAATGGGATTTTGGTATTATTATAGATCAGCATTTAAATCTTGGAGCTCACCGTACTGACCTTATAAGGAAATCGAATTACATGATTAGGAATATAAAGAGATCCTTTGTTAATAAGTCTTCATCATTCATATTACCCTTGTATATGTTCTACATTAGACCCTATCTTGATTATGGGTCACCGCTGTGGAGCCCTCATTTAAGGGGGGGAAGTGATTAGAATTGAGGGGTTACAGAGTAGAATAACAAAGATGGTGGGTGGTTGGAAACATCTAGATTATAGAACTAGGCTGAAAAGATCAAACCTATATAGCCTTGAAAATAGGAGAGTGAGGGATGATTTGTTGTTGATGTATAAAATCATGAAGGAGGATGAGTTGATGCAAGAATTCAGAATTAAGCTGCAATTTAAACCAATGGGACTAAGAACACATAATCAGCATATAAAACTTGGCAATACAACCAACAGTGGAAGATTTAATTTTTTTCTTACAAGGAACAGGCAGGTTGTGGAACCAATTGCCAAAAACTCTGGGTGAATGTGGTACATTAGGTTTTTAAAAAAAAAAAACTTAGACAAATATCTTTTAGAAAAGGGGTGTATTTGGGCGGGGAGGGGGTTAATATGGGCAGAATTTCCTTCTTCCATCCACAACTCAGTATGATTACCCCAGTATGATTGCCACAGTACTTGTCCCATGCTAGTTTAAAACCAGTGACTGTATTGGCCTCCACAACCTCTGGTGGTAACCTATTCCAAGGGCAAACCACTCTCTCTGTGAAGTAGAACTGACGAATGTTGGTTTTAAACTTACCCCCTCTTAGTCTCAAACTTTGTCGCCTCATTCACGTGGTCTTGTTTCTGTGAAAGAGGTTTTCTGCTTTTACCTTATTTATGCCCCTTAAGTATTTGAAGGTTTCTATCATAGCCCCCTGTTTCTCCTTTGCTCAAGGGAGTACTTTTGTAGTTGCTGTAGTCTAGATTCATACTGCTCCTGGTACAGTTCCTGTACCATTTTAGTAGCTCTCCTCTGTACAGCCTCCAAGTGGTCTATATCCTTTTTTAGGTGTGGCCTCCAGAACTATATGCAGTCCTCAAGATGTGGCCTCACCAAGGACCTGTACAGAGGGGGTATGACCTTTTGCTTCCTTCATGCAATGTCCCTGCCAATATATCCAAGGTTGCTACAAGTTTTCTGTGCCACCTTTTCACACTGTTTACCCATCTTTTTGGCTGAAGCAGAAAGGTCCACTTTTCTGCTTTGGCCAAAAAGCAGGAATTGTTTAATCTTTACATAGCCACTATTTCTGATGACCCTTTTCCTGCCATCACTCCTATCATATCTCCAGCTGCCAAGCAACCTCTAGATTCCTCCCAATTTTCAGAGTTGCATGACTTGTTGCTTCAAATCAACTCCACTGTTTTGAACCTTGATGCCAGAGTAACTGCTTTAGAATCCAGACCATCCATATATCCAGAACAACAACATTTTCCGGCAGTCCAGCAAGCTCTGGCAGCCTCTTCAGTATCAGCTGAGGTTGTTTCTGCATCATTGGCCTCTACCTTGCCAACTATACCTCCATCATCTGAACCATCTACAAGTTTCCAATCTCCTTCCCACATATCCATTGCAGGTACTATTCCTTCTTATCAGATCCGATTCCCAGCTACTGCTTGTCCTACCCACCTGGTTCCAGATCATGTCAGGAAGGACATTACTAAAGGGAAAGACAACAGTTTTGTAACCCTGCTTCTATCACGGAACAATAGAAAGTAGGATTGTTTCCCATGGCGATGTCTCCATGGTACTAAAGGCTAAAGATCCATGGCTCCTAAATAAATTAACAGTTGTGGAATCTGTTGCTGCTGCAAATCTTTTGGATAAAAAGGATCATAAAATTTTTGTTTTCTGCTGGAAGAGCAGTATGCAACAGGTTCAATGAAACAACCTGCTTTACACCATCTTGTACTCTTCTTCATGTTTGCAGTCATTGTGGGGAAGCACATTCAAAATTGGTATGTCACCATAAAGCTAATTCCACTCATGCTCCAGTTTACAAATGACATTATGCCTATCCATAAATGCCATTTAGAAAATGGCAAGAATCAATTGTGAAAGCTGATTGGCTCAGACAGGCTCCAAGCTGGGCATTTATTTTTCAATAAATGCCCAGTTAAAAATAAGAGCCAGTCCAAGTGCCACTTAACAGTGTAGCATTTTCCAGAGGTGCCCAGCCTGCTTTCTAATTGGCTGAAAGCACCGTAGAAAATTTGAAAAACCCACCATGTTTTTTTCTCTCGCTTAGCGAGAAGCACAGCTGCCCTCAACAGTACTGTCTTCAGCGTTGACGGCCGCTCTCCTCCCACGACCCAGGTAAAAAACTCTTTTGCCATTAAATGGCACTGCATCGTAAATGCTTCAGTCCGATCGTAAACCTGCTCGCTGTACTGTCATAGAAAAAGTGTTATCGCTGAAACAACCACTGAGCACGACAACAGCGGTATCTCCTTGGTTTTCATACCGCACAAGGACGTCCATCTGCGGTACAAAAAATTAAGAAAATACCAGTGTTCTCATGCACAGCAGCAGTGCTGGAGATATCACAGTCTTTGCTTTACCACAGAGCAGCAAGTGCCAAAGATGACTAATGTCCTTTGCCCTTGTCCCTTTTCTCTCCTACCACAGACAAATTGGGGGGGGAGTAGGTACCTCACAAAAAAAAAGCATTGTCTTGCAGGTGGAGGAACTATTTTACCACAAAAATGATTGTAAACAAGTTTATGTACATTATTTTATTACATTTTTTTTTCTTTTACAGTGGCCATTTTCTAAGTGCAATAATGCCCTCCAGGGTGGGCATTATTGGGAAATACCGGACCTTCCAGGGCTATAAGGTCCTCCGCCTGCGCGCCGGGCCCCACACACCCCTGGGCGGTCCGGTATTTCTCAATAATGCCCACCCTGTCGGGTATTATTGCTTACTTACATCAGTGGTTGTCAGCTCATCCTTCTGACTCTCTTGTGCAGTTTTTAATTTCCAACCTTTCCAATGGATTTCATACAGGACTTTATGCTGTCCGTACCACACCTGTCCGGTGCCCCAAGCTTAAATCTGCTGCTGCCAGACCTTAGTTTGTGGATACCTTGCTGGCTGAAGAATTGTCAGGAGAGTATCTAACTGGTCCCTTCACAGCTTCCCCCTTTTCCATCATTTTGGAATAAGCCCTATAGGAATGGCCACCCCAAAGTGTCCAGGAAAGAAACATCTGATAATTGACCTGTCAGTTCCTTATTCTACAACAGATCCAAGCATTAATTCTCTCATTCTATCTAAAGATTATTCACTTTCCTATGCATAAATTGACAGTGCTATTAAGTTAATTAAACTTGATGTTTGAGGTGCTTGGTTAGCTAAAGCAGATATCACATACATCTTCAAACTGTTTCCTATTCTTCCTTCCCTGTGGTTCATATATGGAATATGTAGGAGAAATCAGTACTATTTTGCTGTACGTCTGTCTTTTGGATACATAGATACATAGATACATAGACAGTGTCGGCAGATAAGGGCCTATGGCCCTCCCAGTCTGCCCATTTGAGCTTATAAGTTCAGTTTGTTTTCCTAGAAGTCTGTTTCCCCTTACCCCTGACCTCTAGAATTCCTTTATGTCTATCCCATGCATTCTTAAATCCTGATTGTTTCAGCCCCACCACTTCCTCTGGCAGGGTGTTCCACTTGTCCACCACCCGTTCTGTGAAGAAATTCTTTCTCATGTTTCCTCTGAATCGTCCTCCTCCAACTTCATCCCATGCCCTCTAGTCCTGGAACATCTTTTGCTTAAAATAGTGTTTTCCTGCACTCTGTTTCTCCCTGTAAGATACTTGTATGTCTCTATCATATCCCCTCTCCTCCTCTCCTCCAGCAGTACATGTTCAGTTCCTTCAACCTGTCTTCATAGGACTTGTGATGCAATCCATGCACCATCTTTGTTGCCCTCCTCTGAACCTTCTCTACCCTGTCTATGTCCTTACATAGGTATGGTCTCCAGAACTGTACACTGTACCCAGGTGGGGGCCTCACTAGTGTCTTGTATAGCTGAATTATGACCTCCCTTTCCTGCTGGTGATGCCCCTGCCTATACATCCCAGCATCCTATTTGCTTTACCTGATGCCTTGTCACACTGTTTCCTTACCTTGAGGTCATCAGAGATGACAACCCCAAGATCTCTTTCCTGCTTGGTGCATGCTATATCCTCACCCCAACTGATATATTGTGCCAGGGTTTTGTGCCTCATATGCATTATCTTGCACTTTTTGCATTGAATTTCAACTGCCAAACCCTTGACCATTCTTCAAGTTTCTGCAGGTCCTTCTCATTCTGTCTACACCCTCTGGTGTGTCTACTCTGTTACAGAGCTTTGTGTCATCAGCGAACAGTGAAATTCTGCCTTCTAGATCCTGCGTGCAATGTCACTGATGAAGATGTTGAATAGGACCGGTCCCAGCACTGATCCCTGTGGTACCCCACTGGTCACTCTTCCCTCTGTGGAGTGACAGCCATTTACCACCACCCTCTGTGTCCTGCCACCCAGCCAGTTACCTACCCACCACACTACTGTCCTGCCCACACCCATATTCCCCAGTTTGTGTAATAGTCTTCTATGTGGCACAGTGTCAAAGGCCTTGCTGAAGTCCAGATAGCCATGTCCACTGCCCTCCCCTGATCCACCTCCCTAGTCACCCAGTCAAAAAATGCAATGAGATTGGTCTGACATGACCTCCCCCTGGTGAAACCATGCTGCCTTGGGTCCTGTAGTCCATTGACAACCAGATGTTCCCCCAATCTCTCCTTCAGAAGTGCTTCCATGATCTTTCCCACTACCGAGGTGAGGCTGACTGGTCTGTAGTTCCCTGCTTCCTCTTTGTTCCTGCTTTGTATAAGGGGACTACATCTGCTGTCCTCCAGTCTTTGGGTACTCTCCTGTTTCCAGTGATTGGCTAAACAGGATAGCCAGAGGTTCAGCCACCACCTCTCTTAGTTCTTTAAGGACCCTGGGTGCACCCCATCTGGTCCCATTGCTTTGTCAACTCTTATTACTTCCAGTTCCTTCAGGACCCTTTCTCGTGTAAAGGACTTGTGTCCATTTCTGCACCATTCTCACCCCTTGTACTCCCTTCAGACCCATTACCCCCCTCTTCCTCAGTAAAGACTGAGCAGAAATACCTGTTCAATATGTCAGCTTTACTGTTGTCATCCTCCACGCGACTCCCATCCTCCCCCTTCAGTCTCACTATTCCTCCCTTTGTCTTTCTTTTTTCACTTATGTACCTGTAAAAGGTTTTGTCCCCTTTAACCACTGATTTTGCAATGTGTTCTTCTGTCTGAGCTTTACTGACTTCCCTGCCTCCCTTTGTTTCTCCTGGTACTTCTCCCTATCCCCTTCTGCCTGTGTCTTTTTGTATTGCCTAATGCTATCTTTTTGGCTTTCACTTTCTTTGCTACCTCTTTGGAAAACCATAATGGTCTCCTCTTCCTTTTCCTCTTGCTAACCTGCTTAATGCATAATTCTGTTGTTCTTATAATCCTGTCCCATTCCCCTTAATGCCTCTTTCAAGTATTTCCCCATTTTCCCAAAGTCTGCCCCCCTAAAATCCAGGATACGTGTTTTTGTGTGGTTTGGTTCTGCTCTTTCTGTGATTTCAAACCACAATGACTGGTGGTCACTGTTACCCAGGTGCTCCCACTTGTTACCCCATCACACTGTCCCTGTTTGTGAGCACAAGGTCCAGTATTGCCTTCTGCCGAGTTGGTTCCATGACCAGTTGCTTGAGGAAGGCACCTGAAGGGAGTCCAGGATAAATCTGCTCCTAGTTGATGCTGTTGCTGGGATGCTCCAGTCCACGCCTGGAATATTGAGTCTCCAACCAGTACTACTTCACCTTGTCTGCCATCCTTTGTATGGCTAGCATCAGCTCCTATCTGTTTCTTCCTCTGGGCTGGTGGTCTATAGACCACACCTGTGCAGATGGCTGGCCCCATTTTCCTTTCTAGCTTAACCCACAGTATCTCTCCCCATTTTGCTCCTCCTGGATCTCTGTGGCCCTTATGTCATTTTTCACATACAGTGCCACCCTCCTCCCTTCCTGCCTGCTCTGTCTCTTCTGAATATGTTGTAGCCAGGTATGGCCATCTCCCAGTCATGGTTATCATTACACCAGGTTTCAGTGATGGCCACAATGTCCAGGTCTGACTGTACCATGACAGCCTCCAGATCTTCCATCTTGTTGCTAAGGCTCCTGGCATTTGCACACATGGCTTTCCATGATTTGACCTCCCTAGTCTGCTTCACTGTTCTACTCCAGCTCCTTCCTTGCTTGTCATTTATCCCTGGTTCTCCTTGCTGTCTGCCCTTCTGCTGAATTTTGCCCCTTTTCTGCTTATCCACCTTTTGGACACTAATCTCCATCTTTTGCACACCGCTTTGCAGAGATAGCCACTCCTCTGGTTCACCCGTTCCACTGCTAGCTGTGGGGGTGAGCAAGTAGGTACCCTCCTAGCTGGCCTGCCCACCTTTGCTAGTTTAAACGTTGTCAATGTAGCATTTAAACTTATCATTGAGTACTTGGATCTCTCCAGGATGGATGCAGGCCGCCAGGCTTGAACAAACTTCCATCCCTCCAGGTGGGTCCCCAGTCACCAATGAATCCAAACCCTTCCTCACAGCACCAGTTCTTCAACCATGAGTTAAAGTTCCTGGTGCATGCACTCTATGCTCTCCTTGCCTCTCACAGGTAGTACTTCTGAGAAAGTGACAGAAGTAGCTACTTGCTTAAGACCCTCCCAAGTTTCCTAAACTCTTCCTGAACTTCCTTTGGCTCCCCATTTTCCAAGTCATTAGTACCTAGGTGGATAATGACATCCAGCTCACCCTCCCGTCTTGCCTTCCCAGTGATCCCCAGTATCTTCCTTCCATCCCTCCATGCCGTGGCACCTGGTAGGCACCTCACCTCCCTGTCCTCTCCCTCCTGTGTTCCTAGCTGGATCCCTCTTATGATGGAGTCCCCCACCAGGATTCACTTCCTTCTTCTCTGCTTTCCCCACTGAGGTCACCTCCTTGGCTAACCTCCACATCCTTTCCTTCCACTTCTCTGGGTACCTCTATTTGGTTGTCCTCATTTGCCAGTGTGGCATATGAGTTCTTGAGAGGAATAGGATCTGGATGTGCCTCTTCCTGACTGCTCTAACCTCCCTGAGCCCACTGTCATCCAAGTGCTCCTCGCTCGGCATCCCTTGAGGCAGCTGCATTGGACTGGGTGGTCCCTGGATAGGGTGATGGTACTCCTGACCCAGTTTACTTCCGCTCTGAGTCTGGTTACCTCATCCCGCAGTCCAGAGAGATGCATGCAGATAGGGCAGCACCTCAGTGTCCAGAAGGTCTGCCTAAATATGGCTGCACCACAGCCACTGCATTGCACCACTCCCCACATTATACTGCAATTCCACAACTTGTCTGCTACTGAAATGTAAAAGTAGTCCAAGTCTCTTCAATACCTTCTTGAGTTCCTTGTGTTGGATTCTGTTGAAAGTGTTTTCACAATGATTCATTTTGCATTTCTTGGATGATTTCCTTCTCATTGATACCCCAGCATCTCCTCCAGCCTCGAGCATCTCCTGCTTTCAGCAACTATTCTCTAGCCTTAACATTCCTTTGGCAGATGACAAAACAGAAGGACCTGTTTGTATGTTAGAGTTCTTAGATATCGAATTAGATCCCATTAAAATGCAAGCCTATCTCCCTCAAGATAAATTACATAGAACCTCAAACCTAATTTCTCTGTTTTCCAAGTTTTGATCCTCTACAAAAAGAGAACTTCTTTCTCTATTGGGCTTTCTCACTTTCACTATGAGAACAATTCTACAAGGATGGAGTTTGACGTCATACCTACTCATGCTAGCCTATTCAGTTATACCTTTGGATCACCATATAACCATCAATGCTGCTGCCCATTCAGGCCTGGTCATGTGGTCCCTGTTCCTAGCAGAATGGAATGGAATGGAATGCCAATGTTTTACAAGGATCCATCCCCTTCAAATCATATCTCCATATGTACAGATGCAACCCCTTCATTTGGCTTTGCTGCCGTCCATGAAATCTTTAGGTTTGCTTGTGCTTGGCCACCAGAAATTGATAACCTTCCTCAGTTCCACTCCACTTCAGCTTTGTTTGAAATGTATCCCACTGTAGTAGCTGCACTCACTTGGGCATCCTCATGGAAAAATCAAGTGGTAACTGTTTACACAGACAACCAGGCAGCCATAGCCATTATAAATAAAGGATGTTTTTCCTCTAATTCCATAATGAACTTCCTGAGACAATAAACATGCTCCTCCCTGTTGTACCACTTTATTATTCACGGTGTCTATATATTGTACCTGTTTTTTCTAATTTTCTATCTGACTGTATTCTTCTATTCCATTTTCAGTTATTCAGAGCTGCATTCCCACAAGCAGATCAGGAGAAGACCCTTCCACCATCATTTTGGGAACTACAAATAACATAGCTCAACTCCTCAATGAAGTCTCACTAATTATATGGAACTCCCTGGCTTTCTTTACTTGAGCAGCTTATAAAAAAGCCTGTAAAAATGTTTCTACTTTCTGTGTTTCACAAAACATGAACCCATTCCATTGTTCTGTCTCTCTTATTCTGGCTTTTGCATCTTACTGTTTTTAGACTTTCCATGTATTGGCCACAACAATTAAACAATACATTTCCAGCATTCAGATTACCTTTATGTTTTCCTGGCCTGATGGCCCAATGTCATATTTCTGTAACCCAGCTATCAAAACTTTTTTACAAGGTATGAAAAAAAAGACTTCTCCAGACTCCTCCTCAAGAAAACCCATAGACTATAATTGATGTGCTTAGTTAATGCTTCTCTCAAGAAATGGCTTCTTCAGACTTGTTGCAGACCTGAATTTACTAGACACTATGATCCTAGCCTTCTTTGGATTGTTGCGACCTAAAGAATTTACATCATCATCATCAGTTTTTAATCTAGCCACCCATCTTACTAATAACTGTTTTCAGAAACAATCTGCAGATCACTTCGTCCTTATTCTGCCAAGATCCAAAACTGACAGAACCAGCAAAGGAGTTCATGTTTCTTATATTGCCACAAAATTCACCTGGTATCCTATTTAAATATTTGATTTGTTGCAGTCTTTAGGCAGACATCCTGATTCTGTTCATCCTCTTCTGTATACCGAGTCTTAATCCATTATAACTACATCCTGATTCATCCTCCATATCAGAGCACTGCCTTCTTTTCTGGTTACTCATTTAGAATAAGTGCAGTCACTTCAGCAACCCAAAACAACATTCCTGCACGCATAATCAAAGTCATGGGTCACTGGATATCTTCCTGCTTTGAAACATATATCAGAGAACCAAATTCTGAAATCTGCCAAGCTCAGCAACAGCTAGCCTCCTAATTTAAAGCCTGAAAGGAAGGCTAACCTAATATCCTTGGATCCCCAGAGGCGTCCTCCACAAGAGGATTTTTCTCTCCTCTGTGTCATTGGGACTATTCTGTGAGTTGGAGGAGGCAGATTATGTTACATCTCCTTTGTGCTTTTGGCTCTTTGGCTATAACTTTTCCTTTAGCCACAAGACTATGCTCCTGGCACCTCTGTTGAGGGTGGGAAATCAGAAAAAGAGACAAGACAAAGTATCACAACACTTGCACAATCACTACACACACTGATGGCCTTCCAATGAATCTAAAGGTGTTTCCCCGCAGTTTAATGATGGCCTGCCAGACTCATATACCTTTCCCATCTACTTAAAGACCCACAATCCATCAGCCCACTGCCTAGTAGGTTTTCCATACCTGCTCCCTCCTCTCCCCCTTCTCTGGCACTCTGCCTCTGGTATGGCTCTTTGGCTATAACTTTTCCTTTAGCCTTAAGACTATTCTCCTGGCACCTCTACTGAGGGTGGGAAACCAGACAAAGAGACAAGACAAAGTATCACAACACTTGCACAATCACTTCACACACTGGCGGCCTTCCATTGAACTATGAAAACTGAAAGCTATATATAGTTTTTGCAGAGGTGTCACTCCCTTGACGAGTTGCTGCTTGGATTCATTCAAAGGAATTGCATGTTTTGAGCCTTTATGATATATGCGGGGAAAGAAATTATCACAGCAAGATTATAATAGTACAGTTAATTAAGTATACTATTTCATTCATTTCATAGCTAAAGCATACATAGCTATTTATTTAACCAAAGCTCAGATATGTACAGTAGCTATGATTCATTATTAGTTAAACAATAAATAACTATACTTTTACTTTTAAGACAGCTTTTTGTTCATTGTTTAGAGCTAAAATTCAACATACTTTTCTTTACATTGGATGCTAAAATAACAAAGCAATTAACATCCACTAAATATAATTGCGTATCCACATATTTTGTTGAAAACAATATGGTGAAATTACAGTCTATAAAATATTTAATTTAGGATATGTTACTTTAGCAGTAAGTAGCTCAATTGGCGGATACAGCTGTGAACCTTTTATTCTCAAATCTCAGCCACAAATCAGTTGTGGATTCTATCCAGTTCCTATTGAACAGTAAATTCCCTAAGGACAGAACTGTGAATCTACATCCAAAATGGGTGCACAAACAAAAGGGAGGCCACCCTAGACAAACCAGTACCTCCAAATAATGCACTCCAGTGGAATGTGAACGGCTTCTTTGGGCTGTATGTATAGCATCCATTCAGGTTGAAAAAACATGTCTGTAGCCCAAAATAATGTGGAATCAATAACTTTTTATTGAAAAAATAAAGAACCGCAGACATAAAAAACAGCACAGTCAATGACCACACATATTCCCCAGTGCTTCAGGTCCAACTGACCCTTCCTCAGGGCCCTACTGAACAGTAACACATACACATATACAGTACATGCACACACACACACACACACACACACACACACTCACTTTCTCTCTTGGAAGTTGATTATTCATGTCAGTAAGTGAGAAACACTGTGGAGCAAGGTGGGAAAGCCCACATTTTGGCAGTGGTGGCTCTAGATTATTTCAGGCAATGATACAGGATGGTGCTCAGGTAAAATACACATCACCTAACCTTGTGCTCCAGGGCTGCTATTACAGGATATATTTTTAAGCAGCATGTTGTGAGAGTAGAGGGCTTCAGAGGTGTGCCACTCTTGCATCCAATGCACGTCAGGCTGCAGGCGGCTCAACAGTGACAGGCCAACAATCACTGAGGCTGACCATGATGCTGTCCTGCTTGGCAGTGGCAGAAACTTCATGTAGTTGAAAGGAGGCGGCTGCAGTCTATTGGAGTTCAACTGCCTCCTTTCATGTATAGGACACTGTCCAGCAGCCAGCAGAGCGCCATCTTCATCTGCCTTCTCCTCGTTCTCTTAATGTCCTCCTCAGACTATTTTTATCTTATAGTGCTAATGCAATTTGCAGTTAAAAAGATGTAAGTTGGGTAGACACAACACCTGATAAGTTAATCCTGAGTGAGGCAGGTAACTATCTGCTTAATATAGTATGATGACACTGTCATGTGTTGGGAAGCCCAAAGTGCAACAATAGCCTATCATTTTAATGCGACTGGCAAGGCAAATGCCTTTGCCTCATCTTTAACAGAAATCTCCAAAGAGCCCAATCAGTTCACTAAGATGGGAATGGAACAGTCACCATGTCTCTGAATTCTTCTCTTACTGATCCCTTAGTTTTTAGATTGTCAGTTAAGCTCAGCTACATTTGTATAAGGTTCAAGTACTGTTACATGTTTGGGAGCGAACTCAGGATTGTGAGGGAGGAGACTGTTTTCAAGGCAAGCAAGACACTTGACCCAGAAAGCTGGGTACATTTTTTGAGCTCTGAGGGGTGCTGGCCCTCAGAATCTGGCACAGTCAGTGGCAAGCTGCTGCAATTGGTTGGCTTCTTGGAAGAAAACCCTGAAGAACCCAATTGGCTCACTGAGGTGGGAACTGAGCAGGTAGCACTCATCTGGATTTTTCTCTTAACTAGTTTTCAGATTTTAAGTGAAGCTCCAACATTAGTGCTCTTGAACTTTACTCATGCTGATTGCCAGACTCTGAGAGAGGTCCCAGTTGTCAAGATAAAACAGACACTGGGCATGGACAGCTGGACAAGTTTCACAAGCTCCAAGGAGTGTGGATCTGCAGAATCTGGTAGTAACAACTGAGCTGCTGCAGTAACTTGACTTCTTGGCAAGCCAAACAACTGGTCAAATGATCTGCTTCATGTATATTCATAGACAAATATTAAAACTAATGTATATCCACTAATTTTAATGGTACTCATTAGTGTACTATATAGGGAAAGCTAGGTTCAAAGTAGGCATGCAGTATGTTTCTCTTCTGCACCAGCATGCTATAAATGTAGCACTTTGACTTTTAATTGCTGCAAAACAATCAAGGGTGGTAACCTCTGTAAGATACATTAATTTGGGAATATTAGAAACATAGAAGATGATGGCAAAAGGAGGCTATAGGTACATCTAGTCTGCTCAAAGGTTACTGACTCTGAGGTCTTCTATTATTTCTAAAGTGATTAACTGACAAGTTGGATTGTGGTTTTTATGTGTGCAATTTAAAGGTGGCAACTTTAAATCCACCCCTCATTCACAGGGTTGTTTTCTAACAGCTGCACAGCTATGACTTTTATAAAGTTATTTTGATAAGAAGATGTTTGCTACTGGAGATGCTGCTATGTTTGGGCTACCACAGATACAGGCCAAAACTCCACTACCTCCTCCTACTGCTTCAGATCCACCTCCTACTATGCATGAACTTCGTTGTTTCCTAATCACGATAATTTCACTATTATAACGTTACTGATTTGTTAATTTTACCCTCTGCACTATCTATGTTGAACAACTACACAGCAAATACAAGCAAACAAACATTCAGCTGTGGCAAATTAAGCAATAATGCCTGACAGGGTGTGTGTCATGCTGGGATAACGTCACGCCGCAGGTGGTTGGTCACAAGGCCTCAGGCCAAGTACATCCAACAACTGAGGTGTGACGTTATCCCAAATGACACACACCTTGAAGGGCATTATTGCTATTATACAATGGCTCGTTGTTATACAAAATAAAAACAAAACATTTTAAAGATGTTTTTGTGTGGAAAAATATTTTGGTTTTTTAAGAGAAGATGAAACAATCAATCAAAAGCTCCATAAAACAATCAATCAAAAGCTCCATAAAATGCTCATCTGCAGGTTCACAGTGAGGCTGAGACTAGACCCGTGATGTTGTACTGGGATAACATCATGGGTCCAGCCCAAGACTGACCAATCAGAGTCCAGGATTTTTTTCTTGCCATTGTATCATGCTTGTTCTATATTGTCGTTTGTAACTATTTACTTTATAAGTCTAGGCCACTTGCAGAAGTATACCCCTAGCCCCCGCTTACCCTAGGGCACAGATAAAGTCTGTGGTGTCTGGTTCAGAGACAAAAATACTTCAACATTTTTTATACTGTTGTTTCAACTTTTCACTGTTTTAACAACATGTCAGAAAACTAAGTCTGCTCTGTAAAGGTGCCCCCCCCAGCCCCTGCCCTGCCTACTCTAGGTCACAGATAACATTCATGATGTCCACCATCCAGAGACAAAAAGAGTAAAGAGTTCAACAATTTTTTATACTGTTGTCTATAACTATTTCCTATAACAATAGTCAGAATGCTAAGTCAAGGCCACACTCAAAGGTGGCCCTCTGGCCTTTGCCTACCCGAGGGCACAGTTAAAGTCTATGCCATGTGATCTGGATACAAAAAAGACTTCAAAAATCATTTTATATTATTTCAGCGTTTTATTGTTTTAGCAACAGACTAAGACTAAGCTGCAAAGGTGCTGTGCTGGCCCCTGCCATGCCTACCCTAAGGTACAGATGTCTGTGGCATCCAGAGACAAAATGATTAAAGAGTTCAACAATTTCTTGATATTGTTGTCTGTAATGTTTTAGCTTAATGACAGTCAGAAAACTAAGTCTAGGCCAAGGTGCCCCCAACCCCCACCCCAGCTCCTGCCTACCCTTGGGCACAAATAACATCTGTGGCACGTGGTCTAGATACAGAAAGACTCCAACAATTTTTCTAGTATTGTTGTTTCAACATTTTACTGCTTCAGCATCAGTCAGAAAGCTAAATCTAGGCCTGCCTACCCTTGGGCACAGATAACGTCTGTGGCACGTGGTCCAGATACAAAAAGACTCCAACAATTTTTTTGGATTGTTGTTTCAACATTTTACTGTTTCAGCATCAGTCAGAAAGCTAAATCTAGGCCTGCCTACCTTAGGGCACAGATACAATCTGTGGTATCTGCTCTTTGGAGACAAAAAGGGTAAAGACTTCAACAGTTTGATATATTGTTGTCTGTAATGTTTTATTTTAACAACAGTCAGAAAACTAGGACACAAAACAAGTTACTCCCTGGTCCCTGCTTATGTTAAGGCATAGATAAAGTCTGTGGCATGTGACCTGATACAGAAAGACTTCAGCAATTTTTTTTTATATTGTTTTTCAACTTTTTACTGTTTTAACAACAGTCAGAAAGCTATGCCTAGACTACAAGGATGCCCCTCTCCTGCCCTGCCTACCCTAGGGTACATATACTGTAACATCTGTGGCATCCAGAGATAAAAAGAGTAAAGACTTCAACTATTTTTACATTTGATGTACTTGTGCACCAAAAGATGTGCTACAGTGAAAGGAGATTTTGGGTGTGTGTCACTGCTAAGCCCATTGCAGTTCAAAATAGCAGGGGCTCAGCAGTCTGGACCAATGACCATGTAGTGTGGTCCTGACACCACTCTCTGCTTGATGGGTGGAAACACTGTGTATTTCAAATGACCAAAGCCACTGTAATCAGACAGGGCTTTGGTCTTATGATTTGCATGAAGGTGGGTCACCTGCAAACACCTAATTGGCTTTCAACATCAGGAGCCTGTCAGCCAGGCAGGAACACTGTCAGCTTTCTGCATTGGTTCCTTTCTTGGCAAGTAGCCATATCTAGGCATTATGTGATAGGGTCCAAGTTCTTGAGTGCCATAAAGTAGCTCCTTTATAAAAATGAGCACTATAACATCAGTAATTTTAGGTGCAAAATGTAAAGTCGTGACTCTGGGCATGCCATTAGAAGTCACAGCTTTACATTTTGCACCTAAAATCACTGATGTTAAAGTGCTTGTTTTTATAAAGGAGTTGGTTTATGGCACTGAGGAAGCTGGACTCTATCACATAATGCCTTTAAAATAGTGCTTGCAAAAAGTTAAACTCAGCAAAGCGTGACTTTACCTGTGCTTCGGAGCCATGTTCAACATGCTCCTGCCTAAAGAGTGGGTTGGGTCTCCTGAGCAAAAATGATGCCAGAAGCATTTGTTTTCCTCTAATGGAAGAAACAGGGGATAAGATCTTGTGACACTAATTTGGAAATTTGGTAGGGTGCTTCAGTTTTCACCTCCTTATAAAGATGCTACATGTTTACCCAAAGAAGCTGACAGCGGTTTGGTATCTTATGTGGCCTTAATCAGTTTCTTGCTGGGCAACTCAAAATTATCATCAAAAAAAGCACTGGTGACTGTCACAGACTCCAGGTCCACAGAAATGGCAGCAGCTCCCACAATGTCCTTGCTCACAGACACCATGAAGATCAAGGGGCTTCTTCAGATGGAATGACTGTATTTGTTTAGGTTTTGACTTCAAATTAAAAAAAATATTTTTCATTTCAGCTGGAGAGAGGTGTTTGTGTTTGACTTAGAAAGTAGAGTGAATGTGTATGTCTTGTCATGTTGGCCTGTCCTAAGCAAAGTATGAACAGTATATAAATTTTAGAAAACCAAAAAATAACATATTTCCTAAAAATGCATTGGCCACAAAGTATGAGACAATACATAGTGGTGCTCTTAACATGGCTTTTGTATTATATATAACTGACAGGTGAACAAATCACAGGCTCCCAATTTTTCTCTGACCTCCATGGTCAACAGCTCCAGTACCATTTGACACCTACTAGGCAAACAGAGACTAACCACATAATGAGGTACCAGCATCCAGCAAGCACCCCTGACTAAATCCCAGTAAAAGGTTATGGATCTCATTAATAGGACAGAAATGTAAAACTACATTGGAATTCAAACATTGAAATTTGACTCCAGGCATGTATGATATTGCGTACTGCTAGTGTCATTGTCATATTTTTACCATAAAGTATGGGGTGCAGTGTTTAATGAGAATTTTACACACACCTGAGTAGTTGGATGGCACTTTGCCCTTGGGGTTTAAGCAGCCATCCAACAATGAGGGTGTGTGTAAAAGTCGAGTTTACACACTGCACCCCATACTTTGTTTTATTTAATTGAGGAGTCATGTTTCTTTGCCACATTCTCTCACACAAAGAGCTGTGTATTAAATGTCATAATTAAAACTCATGTATTATGGCATATAATACATGGCTATTTATATGGGAAAAAATGTGACCCACTAATTAAATCTTCATACAGAATGCCTGACAAGGTATGATTAATAATTGTTACTGCAGTTATAAATATTGGTCTAAAGACTAAGTAGGGATGTTACCAACTACTAGCCACCAAAGCTGATGTTGAATGAACTACAATTTTATTGTGGAGGTGTATACAACAGCTTGAGAAAATGCAGTGAGGAGGAGGCGGCTCAAAAGCACCAACGAAGGAGCCAAGTAAGAAAGCAGCTTGCGGCACAGGAGACAAGAAAACTCGGCTCACTTCAAGACACACAAAGTCCAGCATTAGGACTCGATAAATCATTTATTAGGTAAACAGATAAAATAAGGTAGCACTCCCTCATGTAGTCGATGTTTTGCTGTCGTGTCCTAACTCTGGACTTTGTGTGTCTTAAAGTGAGCTGAGTTTTCTTGTCTCCTGTGCTGCAAGCTTGAGAAAATGCATGTATTTACTTGTGCATTAAGAATAAAGCAGTCATGCTTTGCTTTTGTACTGTTGATAATATATGACTGTCACTTTTGTAGATAACAGTGGGCTATAGTGGAAAATCTAACATTTTAAACCTCATTGCTAACCATTGAATGTCACTCATACAAGGAATACCAGCATTACTGAGAGGGAGAGCAAAAATACAAAACAGCAACTCATTACTTGCACTGCAGTCTCTCAGCATAATACCAATTTATTCAAAATAACTCCATTCCCTCTGTTGTATAAACAACTTAATAGTGATAAGTATGGTCATTATAAATTAGGCAAGACTATTTTTAAGACAAAGTATAAAAGTATATGGGAAATTCCTTGTATACTTAATAGAACATAAATACATCTTTAAAAGACAGATGCTATGAAAATCAATAAAACCCTGCTTACCAGCTGGCAAATAGTTCCTAAAATGTACACCACCCTTAACAAGAAAAAGGAATATTTAAGGTGGGTTATGCTGAATGGACGTTTGTCTCTTAGGATTGTATGCATTTCCCATGCAATTCAGTGTTATTCATCAGACTAAAGCAAGCATATTTGAAACCTCTGCACTGGTCTGATCTCTGATGACATACAACAATGTACGAAGAGCATAGTACCACCATAAATCGACAACAGGCTTTTTAAAGAATAGATTTCCTGCCCCTAAATTATTGGATTACTGTTTTTACTTGTTACTGTGATTAGGCATAGAAACATAGAATTTGACAGCAGATAAGGACCGCTTGGCCCACCCAGTCTGCCCATTTCCCTACCTAATGGATAAGCTGCAGATCCTAGTTAACCAGCAGCCTACTTCTTTCTGCCCCCACCCGCTAGAATTGCCTTATGGCTGTCCCATGCATGCTTGAATTCCACCACTATTTTGACTCCACAACCTCCTCGGAAGGCGTGCCCATGCATCCACAACCCTCTCTGTGAAAAATACTTCTTAAATTACCTCTGAGCTGACCCCATCTTCAAATTGTGCCCCTTGTTCTTGCACACCTCTTGTTTTGAAAGATGCTACCTCTTGGACTTTGTTGATTCCTTGAGGTACTTGAAGTTTCTATCATGCCCCCGCCTCGTCCTTTCCTCGAAGCTTACATATTAAGCTCCTTAAGTCTCTCTTCATATGTCTTCCGTGCAGACCCTGCACCATTTTAGTTGCCCTCCTCTGGACAGCTTCCATCCTGTCTATGTCTTTTCGGAGATTGGGTCTCCAGAACTGCACGCAATACTCCAGATGAGGTCTGACCAGCTGTCTGTACAGAGGGATAATAACTTCCTGTTTTCTACTGGTGATGCCTCTCCCTATGCATTCCAGTATCCACCCAGCCCTTCTTGCTGCCCTCTCACATTGCTTGCCCACCTTTAGGTCATCTGATATGACTACCTCCAGGTCCCTTTCCATTTTTGTTGTTGTTAGTATCTCACCCCCCATTGTGTACTCTTCCCCTGGGGTTTTGTTTCCCAGGTGCATTACCTTGCACTTCTTAGCGTTGAATCTAAGCTGCCATACATTTGACCATTCCTCTAACCTTGCCAAGTCCCTTCTCATCCTTTCCATCCCATCTTGTGCATCAACTCTGTTGCAGATCTTTGTGTCATCTGCAAAAAGACATACTTTTCCTTCCAGTCCCTCTGCAATGTTGCTTATAAAGACATTGAAGAGGACTAGTCCCAATACTGAACCTTGCGGTACCCCACTAGTAACCCCCCTTTCTTCAGAGTGGACTCCATTTACTATTACTCTCTGTGTCCTATTCTCCAGCCAATTCTTTACCCAGGCTGTCATCTTTGGGACCCACTCCCAGGCTGGCTAACTTGTATATTAATCTTTTGTGTGGGACTGTGTCAAATGCCTTGCTAAAGCCTAGGTAGGCTATGTCCACAGCCCTTCCCTGATCTACTACTTTGGTCACCCAGTCAAAGAAATCTATCAGATTTGTCTGGCATGACCTTCCCGCTGTGAATCCATGCTGCCTTGGGTCCTGTGCCCCTCTGGCCTCTAGATAATCGACAATTTTTTCCTTCAGAAGTGATTCCATCATTTTCCCTACCACTGAGGTTAAACTAACAGGTCTGTAGTTTCCTGCTTCTGCCTTGCTCCCACTTTTGTGAAGGGGAATCACATCTGCTCTTCTCCAGTCCTCAGTTGTCACACCATCCTCCCATGATTTGTTAAAGAGTGTAGTCTGTGGTGTCACTAATTCTACCCTTAGTTCTTTTAGAATTCTGGGATGAATCCCATCAGGCCCCATTGCTTTGTCTACCTTCATTTTAAGAGTTCTTTCAGAACCCTTTCTTCTGTAAATGGGCTGGTATCAACTTCTGTATCCAGAGTGTTTCTACTGTTTGTTTTAGGTACCTCCCCCTCTTCCTTTGTAAATAATGAGCAAAAATATTTTAGTATCTCTGCCTTTTCACAGTCACCTCTGCCCACCCTCCCTCCCTTTATTAAGCCTCACTATCCCTCCCTTGGTCTTCGTTTGCTCTGATGTATCTATAACAGGTTTTATCCCCCTTCTTAACCGAGTTGGCTATCGTTTCCTCGGTTTGGGCCTTTGCTGTTCTGACTGCCTTCCCAGCTTCCTTTTGCTTTAACTGATACAGTTCTCCATCCTGCTTCTTCTGTGATTCCTTGTACTTCCTGAATGCTCTCTTTTTTTCTTGAACCTTCACTGCCACTTCCTTTGAGAACCATAGTGGTTTCTTACATCATTTTGTTTTGTTTATTTGCTTCACACAAAGGCTTGTTACCTCTGTGATGGCAGTTTTTATTATTCCCCATTGTTCTTCCACCCCTCCTTCCTGCCCATTTGCTAGTGCAGTCCTTAGGCACTCACCCATTTTGGCAAAGTCAGCCCTCCTAAAGTCCAATACTTTTGCCTTTGTATGGCTTGACTCTATTGTTGTGTTTATTGTGAACCATACTGTTCGATGGTCGCTAGTTCCCAGATGGCTACCCACTTCTACATCTGTGATCCTCTCTTCATCTCCATTTGAGAGAACCAGGTCTAAGATTACTCCCTCTCGAGTGGGCTCCAATATTAGTTATCTAAGGCATGCCCCCTGTAGGGCATCTAGAATAACCCCACTCTTAGAAGTGGCTGCTGCAACTGCACTCCAGTTAACATCTGGCATATTCAGATCACCCATCAGCAATATCTCCCCTTTTTCTGCCATTCTAAATATACTTTCTATCATTTCCTTGTCCATTTCCTCCCCCTGAGAAGGGGGTCTGTATACAACCCCTGTGCGGATTGTGGTTCCATTGCGGTCTCCAAATTTACCCACAGTGCTTCTTCTCCTCCTGTTTTCCCTTTTGTTCTGTTGCTTTGATTCCTTCCCTTATGTAAAGAGCTACTCCTCCTCCTTTTACCCTCCCTATCCCTCCTGTAGATAGTGTATCCTGGTATGTTTACGTCCCAGTCATGGTTTTGTGTGTACCATGTTTCTGTGACTGCCATGATATCCAGATGTTCCTCCTCCATCAAGGCCACTATTTCAGGAAGCTTGTTACTCAGACTACTGGCATTGGTACTCATTGCTCTCCATTTTTTGATGGCTTTACCTTCTGTTGCAGCATCCCCCACTGACCTTTCTACTTCGGTCTTTTTCTCATTTAGTACCCTGTTTTGTAGAGAGAGGCTGGGATATACTTTTTACTGTTTTCTTTCCCAAATTTCTTCAAATGTTAGTGAATACGTTCAGAAAAATTGAACACAAGGAGGTAATAAAAAAATGTATATTGACACTGCCTGCTATATATAATCTTACAGTATGAGCTTTTCAATTTTGATATTCAGCATACACTTTGCACAACCCCTCATCAGTATTAACGTGTGAGTTGTGCGGTCTGCCTTGCTATCTGGTATATAAATTCTGTACCTTTAGGACAATGACAGATCTGTATTCATCTTGTCAACCCATTTACAAATGACAGGAGGCCTTTGCTTGTCCAGTAATGTTATCACTTAAAGAGTTACATTCCTCAATAGTATGAAACAGCATACATTTAAGAGGATGATCAGCAAAGAATGCGCTTTATTCTGATTTGATAACCTGTCAATCACTGACAAATAAGATCAGAAAGTATTACATTATGAAATTAGCTACATTGTTTATACTTGATGGAACAGAGATATTTATTTTAAAAAGGAATGCACAGGACATCAGAAATAAATAATTTCAGAATATTGAGAGCATGCAACACATTAAAAGGCTGGGAATCATTTCATGAGTGTATACATATTTTATTTAATTTTATGGACAGCTAGAACTTGGAGAGAATCTACTCATGTACAGTTTTTTCAAGGTTTTTATCTGAGATTATGATTCCAGATATATCAATTCCTTGCTGTGTACAGAGAAGTGAGGTTGACATGTGACATGTGTTTTAAGGTGTTTGGCATACTTTCCCAAAGTGGTGACAAAATGTTAATTTTGACTTAGTAAAGACATTAGGACTTCAGAATATGCAAAATAGCAAGGGTAGATTTAGTCTAAGGAGCAAATTGTCT
This sequence comes from Neoceratodus forsteri, assembly GCA_016271365.2. NCBI lineage: Eukaryota > Metazoa > Chordata > Ceratodontiformes > Ceratodontidae > Neoceratodus > Neoceratodus forsteri. Next base: position 805,162,192 of record CM057451.1, on the reverse strand, counting down.
CTTTTTATACAAACGTAATTGGCAATATACAATGGTAATTTGTATTTAATTTATATTCAATTGCCAATATTCAGTTATTTACAAAATTCCCTGGAGCTTGATGCACTGATTTTATGAACAAAATTTAATCCACAAGTTCACTGAACAATATGCCAGCTCTGAGTCCCAATCTCGTCACTTCTGTTTGTGCTACTACTCAGATTTGGAGCTCCTCCTCCACCTTGGGCTCCTCCTGATTCAGACTGTAAACTTCTCCTCTCCTCAGTCCTCCTTAGCTCAGGCAGCAGCACTAGGTTGATAGATGGCATGGTAGATTCAGCAGCAGCAGTCACCACATATACATGAGCCTAGTGTTACAGGCATCAAACATTTGGCATTGACAAATGCTTGTTTTATCTTGTTGTTTGTAACAAAGCTGCAAAGCCAGTCAGTGTCAGTAGCTCAGTAGGTAGCACACACACCTCTGAGGCTGGGAGACCAGAGGGCTGTGGGTTCAGTTTCCACATCTGGCACTTGGGTTACTATTCCAATGCTGATACTGTAGTGCAGCATGAGGGGGGTGCTGCACTTCTGAGGTGCCGTCTTTTGGATGAAATGTTAAACTGAGGTCCCATCTGCCTGGATTGGTGATAGTTCAGGTGGATGCTAAAGATCCCATGGCACTTATCGAAAAAGAGTAGAGGAATTTTTATTGAAAAAGGACTTCAAACAGATAACGAAACACAAAAAGTACAATACGAAAAAATGAAATGCAAACAAGAATAATTAAATGCATAACAAGAAACAAAACCAAGAAAAATGAAAAAGAAATATTGGCAATCTAAGGGGCTTTATACCAAGATTCACAATTAAGCAAATGACCTGACTTTATTAAGGGAAATAGTAACATTTAGAAAAATATCCAAGGAGGAAACCACTTGTTGTTGTGTAAGCCATACACACCTGGCTTGCCATAAATAGTACCGTATAATGGCAAATACTATAAAAAGAGTTTCAGCGTGATAGCATCCCCACCCGTGTTGGAATACACCATACACAAGAGATAAATAAGATAAAGACCCAAACAATGGTTCTCCCCATGCTATAGCCAAAAATTGCCAAAAAACAAAGACAAATTGACACTGTAAAAAAAGATGCTCTTGAATTTCTAAGATCCTGAAACAAGTGTCCCTTAAACAATACCTATCATCCAACTGTTTGCGTTTATTATTGTCCTGAACATTGAGTTTCCCATGGGCTGTTAGCCAGACAAGTCCCAAACAAAGGCTGGTAACCTTTTTGAATTTAAAGTGTCTAAATTAAATTTGATGGCATCTGTGGGACAATCAGCAAGAGAATATGAGAATAAATCTCTTTCCTAGACTTAACTTGAAGAAAAGTAGCCGAAATCTGCCATTTCATTATTTGTTTAGGATGTAATTTCCAACCCCCTGGAAGAGTTTTCAGGGAATGAAGGCCAAATAGATTTCCCATAGACCAAATACTGTAGGTAAACTTGGGGAAAGCAAGTGTAAAACAGCATCCTTCCAGACCTTAGTTCCTGGTTTCAAAGCACTCCCAAAATTATAAGTGTAAAAAATACTACTAAAAAAGGCAATGTGATGTATCATGTTAAGGCCACCTTCTGCTAAGGGTCTATATGTGATCGCTCTTTTAATGGGGTTAAGGCGACTCCCCCATACTGCTTGAAAAAAAAAACTATATAAGGGTGTAAAAATAGACTGGGTGAGAGTGAAAACATAACTAAAATACAAAAAAAAAACAGGGATCAGCAAGGATTTAATTAAAAGAACCTTCTTCTTTTTCGACAATTGCTGACCTTTCCAAGAAGTCACTAATTGACTTGCTTTCTGCAAACCCAAATCCCAATTCCTGGAAGCCATATCATCTCCCCCAAAACTTACTCCCAAAATAGTAATGTCCCGTTTAGTTATCTGAACACCCTCATAGGATAGACTATCAGGAAGTGGATTATTACCCAACACAACACCTTGACTTTTGAAGCGATTAACTAAGGATCCAGACCAAGAGGAGTAGGTGGAAAAAATTACTAGGAGGTCCTGTTCAGAGGTGTCATGATGCAAACACAAAAGCAAATCATCGGCATATGCAAGAGCTTTAATCTGGGGGGCAGATGGATATAATCATAATTCCTGGATCTGGGGATCAGTGCAGTGCAGAATGAATTTGTGGAGTTGGGGAGGGGTCTCAGATGGGTAGCAAACACGGTAACCTTCGCAGAGGTGCTACCAGTCCATGGCAGGAGTGAGGCTAGGGTACTGCACACCATGCAGTTTAATGAATGGTTGCAAAACTGGTGCAGAGCACAGGGCTTTGGCTTCATTGGGGACTGGGGGGCCACCTGGAGAGATAAAGGTCTATTCTAGCATGATGGTTTGCATCAGCCCATGAAGGGAACCAAGCTCCTAGGTGATAGGTTTAAATGCTTCCTTGGCAAGCTTTTAAACTAGCCAAGGGGGGAGGCACTGATAAAGGCAGGAAATGTCAAGCCTCCCCCGACAAAACATGGCAGGTAGTAAGGTAAACACTGAGGTACAGAGCTCAACACAGGGCAGGACAGTGGTACATGGAAAAATAAACAAGGACAGTAAGAGCAGGGATTGGGAAAAAAAGGATAAAGCCAACACTAAATGGAGGGCAATGAGTACCAATGCCCGTAGTCTGGGAAACAAGCTTCCTGAGCTAGTAGCCCTGATGGAAGATGAACAGTTGAATATTGTGGCAGTCACGGAAACATGGTACACCGAGAACCATGACTGGGATGTCAACATACCAGGGTACACAATCTACAGAAGGGACAGGAAAGGTAAAAGAGGAGGTGGAGTAGCTCTATACATAAGGGAAGGGATCAAAGCTACAGAACTAAAAAGTAAAGAGGGAGGAGAAGAGGCACTCTGGGTTACCTTGGAGACAGGGAATGGCATCACAATCTGCACAGGGGTTGTATACAGACCCCCCTCTCAAGGGGATGAAATGGACAACAAAATGATAGAGGACATTCTCAAAATGTCTGAAAAAGGGGAGATACTGTTGATGGGGGACCTGAATATGCCAGATGTTAACTGGATAACAGGTACTGCAGCCACATCCAAGAGCAGGGTCATTCTCGATGCCCTGCAGTGGGCAGGCCTTAGACAGCTTGTGTTGGAACCCACTCGCGAGGGAGCAATATTAGACCTGGTACTCTCAAATGGAGAGAGGATCACAAATTTAGAAGTCAGTATACATCTGGGAACAAGCGACCACTGCACAGTGTGCTTCACAATGAGCACAACCATGGAGATAAGCCAACAAAAACAAGGATACTGGACTTTAGAAGAGCTGACTTTGGCAAAATGGGTGAATACCTGAAAATGCACTAGCAAATGACCAAATAGGAGGGGTGGAAGAACAATGGAGAAAAATCAAAACTACCATCATAGAGGCAACAAGCCTTTGTGTGAAACAAATAAAGAAAACAAAGCAGAGTAAAAAAACACTATGGTTTTCAAACGGGGTGGCAGGGAACATTAAGGAGAAAAAGGCTGCATTCAAAAAGTATAAGGAATCACAGAAGGAGCATGACAGGGAACTGTATCAATTAAAGCAGAAAGAAGTGGGGAAGGCAGTCAGACTAGCAAAGGCCCAAACCGAAGAAAAAATAGCCAACTCAGTTAAGAAGGGTGATAAAACCTTTTATAGGTACATTAGGGAGCATAGAAAGGCTAAGGGAGGGATACTGAAGATTAATAAAGGAGAGGGGAGGTGGGCAGAGGGAGACAGTGAAAAGGCAGAGATACTGAATTAATACTTTTGCTCAGTATTCACAAAAGAAGATGAGGAGGAGTTACCTAAACCAGACAATAGAAGCACTCTGGGTAGGGAGGTTGACACCAGTCCATTCACAGAAGAAAGAGTCCTAAAAGAACTCCTAAAACTCAAGGTGGACAAAGCAATGGGGCATGACGGGATTCACCCCAGAATCCTAAAAACAACTAAGGGAGGACCTAGTGACACCACTGACCACGCTTTTTAACAGATCATGGCAGGATGGGGTGGTACCTGAGGACTGGAGGAGGGCAGATGTGATTCCTCTTCACAAAAGTGTGAGCAAGGCAGAAGTGGGAAACTACACACCTGTAAGTTTGACCTCAGTGGTAGGGAAAATGATGGAATCACTTCTGAAAGAAAGAATTGTTGAGTACCTAGAGGCCAGCAGGGCACAGGACCCAAAGCAGCATGGATTTACAGCAGGAAGGTCATGTCAGATAAATCTAATTGATTTCTTTGACTGGGTGACCAAAGTAATAGACCAGGGAGGGGCTATGGATATGGTCTACCTCGACTTTAGCAAGGCATTTGACACAGTCCCACACAAAAGATTAATAATCAAGTTAGCCAGCCTGGGAGTGGGTCCCAGGGTGGTAGCCTGGGTAGCAAACTGGCTGCACAACAGGACACAGAAGGTACTAGTGAATGGAACACATTCCGAAGAAAGGGGGGTTACTAGTGGAGTACCTCAGGGCTCAGTACTGGGTCCAGTCCTCTTTAAAATCTTTATAGGTGACATTGCAGAGGGTCTGGAGGGAAAGGTATGCCTCTTTGTAGATGACACAAAGATCTGTAACAGAGTTGATACACAAGGGGGTGTAAATAAGATGAGAAGGGACTTGGCAAGGTTGGAGGAATGGTCAGACATGTGGCAACTTAGATTCAATACAAAAAAGTGCAAAGTAATGCACCTGGGAAACAAAAACCCAGGAGAAGAGTACACAATAGCAGGGGAGGTACTAACAACAACAAAAATGGAAAGGTACCTGGAGGTAGTCATATCAGATGGCCTAAAGGTGGGTAAGCAATGTGAAAAGTTAGTAAGGAGAGCCAGGGGGATACTGGGATGCATAGGAAGGGGTATCACAAGTAGAAAAGGAAGTGGTTATCCCTCTGTACAGACAGTTGGTGAGACCCCATCTGGAGTACTCATGGCAGTTTGGAGACCCCATCTAATGCAAGGACATAGACAGGATGGAAGCAGTCCAGGGAGAGTAACTAAATGGTGCAGGGTCTGCAGCAGAAGCCATATGAAGAGAGACTGAGAGAGCTTAATATGTATACTCTTGATGAAAGGAGGGACAGGGGACATGATAGAAATGTTCAAGTACCTCAAGGAATCAACAAAGTCCAGGAGGGTAGCATCTTTCAGAAAAAGAGATGTGAAACAAGGGGCACAATTTAAAGATAGAGGGGACGGCTTAGGGGTAATGTGAGGAAATTTTTTTTCACGGAGAGAGTGGTGGATACATGGAACAGCCTTCCTGAGGAGGTCATTGGGTCTAAAACAGTGGGGGAATTCAAACATGCATGGGACAGACACAAGGCAATTATAGTTGGGGGTTGCAGGAAGTAGGCTGTTGGTTAACTAGAATCTGCAGCTTATCCAGTAGGTAGGGAAATGGGCAGACTGGGTGGACCAAGTGGTCCTTATCTGCTGTCAAAGTTTATGTTTCTATTCCAATCAATACATCATAAAAGTATATCCATACAAAAAAACATAAAGTAACGGGCTAAGGGGGAAGCCTTGTCATACCCCTCTGCAAACAAACATTTCCTTACCTAACCAGCCATTAATATTGGGGGTAAGGGAGGCCTTACTGTACATTATTTGTATCCAAGAAATAAAAACCTCTGAAAAGCCATAGGACTTAAGAACTTTGAACAAAAAAAACGATTGGAAATTTTATCAAAGGCCTTCTCCTGGTCAATACCTATAATAAAGCCAGACAAAAGAATGTTAGCCTTGAAAAATATTTCCCTAAGGAAAATCAGATTATCATGCTGATGTCTTGTAGGTATAGCACATGACTGAAATGGAGAGATAACGTAGTCCGCAAGGGAAACCAACCTATTTAACAAAACTTTACTAAGAATTTTAAAGTTTGTATTCAACAAGCTAAGAGGTCTCCAATTCTTGAGATCCTCCCTCTCCCCTTTCTTGAAAAGAAGAATTAAACAGGCTCAATACATGGAGGCAGACAAAGCTCCTGCTTCAAGTAACCCATTAAATATGACTTCTAAAGCAGGAGCCAGGTCGTCCTGAAAAGTTCTATAGAAGGCAGCACCCAACCCATCCATACCAGGAGCAAAGTCAACCTTCAGCCCCTGAATGGTCAATTTAATTTCCCTACTAGAGATAGTTACTTCCAAAAGTGTCCTGTCAGAAGCAGAAATCTGTGGTAACTGGCCTGATAGGAAATCATCCGAGAAGGGAATAAAGTTGGTTTTGAACATATTTCGAAAATGCAGGTCAACCTGCTGCAAGATATATTCAGGAGCTATAAGTATTTGACCAAAAGAGTCAAAAAGCCTAGTCAAAGTCCTATTATCCACCCTTCTGGTGCATTCTTTAAAAGGGTACAATGACCCTCGAGACAAGGAAACCCCAAAGCAAAGCTCTTGTTCCAAGGATAGTGCCCTATTGTACTGAAGTTGAAACATACTTACTTTTAATTCTCATGTCTGAGATCCATAATCCCTTTCATGGATCTAAGTAAGAGAAATCAAGTTCTGCAATTGATCCCTAAATCTCAAATATGTATGATACGAAGTAGAGGTCTTAGACTGAGAGCAAGACTGAAAAAAGGCTTTCCAAGATAGTTTAGTATCCTCCCACCATGTTGCTATAGTGTCATAAAACTCAAAAACAGAGAGCCTTGCCTGCCAGTCATGTCTCCAGGCCTGTCATATAGATTCATCTATCAAAAGTGAATTATTGAGGCACCACAAATGTTTCTTGCACCAAAGAGCAAGATGTCAGTCAAAGTGGACAGTGATAGACCTATGATTAGAGAACTCCCAAGGCTCCGATAGAACTGAACCAATACGTAAAATACTGGAAAGAAAAACAAAATCAATTCTAGTGGATAAGGAGCCTCTAAAACAAGTGTTACCACCTGAGGGAAAATGACATCGATAGAAATCCTTCAACTTGGCACTAGAATTAATTTGTCTAAGGGCAACTGTATCACAAAACAATTTCTCCATCTGAACTCCCCAGTCTGCTTTATCTAGGCCACAATTAAAATCTCAGGCCCAAAGAACAACCCTGGAAGTATACAAAAATGGTTGAATGCATCGAAACAAAGCAGCGCAAAGAGCCTTGGTTTGAGGCGCATAAAAGGAGATAAGCCAAAACCATTCAAAGGAATAAACAAAATCAACCAACGAAGCCCTTCCCGGGTCAATATCAACCAGTCGAGAAACTGAAATGCCAGTGTGCTGGCCAATAGACCAGAAAGAAGGTCCCTTGGTTCATAATTTAGGGGCCTGTTGCTGTTCAAGAATAGTTTTCAACCTAGTGTCTTGGATACAAATAATGTCGGAATGAATTTGCATCAGGGAAATTAAAATAGTAAGCATTCTCGTTCGAGACTTGATAATGATCACATTTAACGTAGAGATCCAAAGGGAACTCATATAAAAAAGAAAAAAAGAGAAAATCATATTGCCAATAATGGGGTCGAACTACATCTCATGCACGTAGTCCTTTGGGAAATAGGTTGAGAACCCCCACCATCATCAAGGTCAGAGGGGACATCCAGAGAAGCTTTAGAGGAAGAATCCGAGATCACACCACCAGACTCCTCATCAGATAAGTCCACAGCCAAGACTGAGAATTTATTTCCAACTTTCCAGTCACAGGTACTGGGAGTGCAGTGCAAAACAGGATTGGATTTATCACTCTTCCTAAGAGTTATCCCAGAGTGATTCTGCTTTTTGGCAGGAGTCTTACTAGATTCTAGCACCGGAGTGGGGGTGGGGATGTCAGATACAGCACTGTCAACATCCTGAGCCAAAGGGGAAGCATCTTGAGTGTGGAAAACTGGATCAAGAGCTGCACAAATGACTGGAGAAGAAGTATCCATAGGGACAACACCCTCAACAGGACAAGTAGGGGCTGGGGGGGAGGAGGAGGGACTACAGGAGGAGAAGGGCAACTGAAATGGACATTTTGGCCTGAAACTGTTGAGCTCTACTGATCAAACCATTCTGAGGGGAACAGTCATCTCTGTTGTGAGAGGCCCACAGACATTTACCATACCCATGTCCTGTATGCTCAAAAATATTACATTTAAAAAGATTTACGCAATGCGCAGAGACATGACCGTAATCCAGGCAATAGCTACAATGATGTGTGTCACAGGCAGAGCTTAAATAAGTGCGAGCCCCACAATTAAAGTACAATTTAGGCTGGCCCATGTAAAATAAGATACCCCTATCCTTCCCTAAAAAAAGAACTAGGTAGATGAACAGGACCTGTATTAGTAGTGAACAACTTAACCTTCACTTTCCAACCCCGTTCCAGATTTGCTCACTATCCAGAATCAGGGAAGGTTTATCCAAAACCTCACACCTCTGTTTAAGCCAAACAAGAATGTCCTCAATGTGGACATCCTCATTTCGGAACATAACCATAATGACTTTGACTGCCGGTTTGGTAAGTGGAATAGCTAAATAAGGGAGCCACAAAAAAGAGTTCTTAATGGACTGATATTGGGTCCAAACTCCATCCAAACTGGAAACCATTTTAAAGCTAACATCATGATTGCCATTGCCTAAATGAATCAAAGCATAGATTTCCGAAGACAAAAATTGCATGGAACCCTTCAAAAGTTGTTCGGCTATATGCAGTCTATCTGGGGGGATTCTAGGCCACCCTTAAAGATCAATCAGACAGCATTCCTCTGGGGGGCAGGCTTACCCTTGTTGTGAAACAGATCAGAAAGTTTAAATATTGGGTTAAGCCAAGCCCTCTGAGAGGGATCCTGCAAGTCATCCTCAGCGGGACCCAAACGTACATCTTGGACAATATCAGCAACAACAGTAGTAGGCACATTGGTAATAACAGGATTAGACACAGAAACATTAATAACCTCAGCAGTCATATCAGGAATAACAGCAGTCATATCAGGAATAACAGTGTTAGATATTGCACTAGTGTCGTTGGGGCCCATACCCGTAGAGTCACTCTGTGAAGCAGTTCTGGAGTCCATAGTAGAAGAGGTGGTAGCTACATGAGGGGAAGTAACTGTAGAGTGCTAGCACTGAATATCAGAGTCCTGTGGGTTGGGCATCCAAGATCCATCTTGTGCAAGACACCAGCTGGCATCCTGCAAAGCATGATCAGGAGACCATGTAGATGCATCCTGTACAATACTGTCACCAGTTTGCTGACTGACTGAAGGCATGGTCATATGAACTGTAAGGGACTGTAGCTCAGCAGGTGGGATTAGTGCCTGATAACCCATGCTTAATCTGCAACTCTGCTTAGCGGGAGGTTCGGTGTGGGGAGCAATGCCACATGGCTCACGGCACTCAGCCTACTGCTGATGCAAACTGCCAGCCATGTGAGCGAGCTCTGAATTACCCTCAGGTGGTCTCAAAACAATGGAGACAAGCACAGAAGCCTGCAACAAAGCAGGCGAAATCATGGCAGCAAACAAGGGAGCACTGCAAGGAAAAAAAGCCTTTCCTAAGTCAGCCTGAAGTGCAATCCGAAGATGTTTCAATTCATTTTCATGAGCTAACAAGTCTGCGATCTCTTTCTGCACAGAAGCATGTTGAGTCTCAGGTGGCTGGTCATGGATCAAAACAACTTCTCATATTGAGGCAGAAACAGGACAAAGGAGATCTGAATCCACAGCAGACAAACGAACAGGTAAAGATGCGACATCCAAACTTTGTGAAGCATGAGCAGCAGCCTCTAGAGAAATTGAAACAGGAGAGGAGGCTAGCTCTCCTGTTTCTCCAGCAATCACTCCACCATCACCAGGTTCCAAAGAAGTGGCCATCTTGAAACAAGATGACCAGAGGATCCCCCTACAGCAGAGTAGGGGAATTTTATTGAACAAACAAAAACTACAAAACAGTTCAAAACAGAAAACTCATACAATTACAGCAAGAATAATCCGAAAAAAGAAAAATACACAAAAGATCATGTTATAGGAGCATCAGAGTCAGTAATCCATGGTAAACATTTCCGGAAGTCTAGAAGCAGTTCAGCATGCATTAACTTTGAGTCTGCATAATATACTTGTTTCAAATCAAACACAGTTTTATGTAATAATTCATCATGAGAACACTCCATCTGTTGCAAGGTAAATAAACAGTGAGCAGTCCAAATATGCAATTTCAATATTGTAAAGGGACATTCAATGTAGCAGAGTTCCATTTTCTCCATTCACCTGAAAAGGCCCCATACATTAAATTCACATATGTAACAGATGCAAACAATGGCTCATGCCAACAATTAGCAAGAAAGGCCCAAAAACCCTGAATATATGAACATGAAAAAATAAGTGTTCAATGGTTTCTTCTTCTCGTATATAATCCAAGTGACTACAAAACCTATCTGACAATTGCTTATGTTTATGATTTTCCTTTATATTTATCCGTTCATGGCAACTCAGCCAATGTAGATCCCACATTCGTGGAGGAATTCTGTAAAAGAGCCAGAAGGCAACCCCAATAGGACTCTGGGCATTTATAGAAGACGACTGGAACAGCACAACTGTGTTCCAGCAGATGCTTATACAAATGTTTGTGAGAAAGAGTCATTACCATGGTACTTGAAATATCCCACTGTTTCAACCTTAAAAAAGTTTCCCTCATGTAAGTGGGATGGCAAGAAACAATTTTAACTATTTTGAGATTGTTAGAGTCCCATGGATGAAACCAGGGACTTGAGGATTCATAAATCCAAGACTCCCAACCTCTTCCTTAATTAAATAAAAGGGGCTTAAGATTTGCAAGCAAAAAAATGGTATAAAAATATAGAGGATGAACCATGTTTAAACCACCCGACTCAATAGATAAATAAGTAACATTTCTTTTAATTGGATTAAGGTGACTACCCCATAAGACTTGGAAAAAACATACTCAAAATCTTAGTTTCAAAAAGTTTAGGTGGGGGAAGTATATAGCTAATGACAAGAAAAACGGGAATTAAATATGTTTTAGTCAAGTAAACCCTCTTCTTTTTTCCTACTTTCCACTTGTTCCAACATTCTACTTTAGATTGAGCAATGTCTAATTTAAGGCTCCAATTCAAAACATCCAGAGGACTATCACCAAATAAAATACCTAAAATTTTGATATGTTCCTGACTTATTTTTATTTTGGAAACCAATGATACAGGTGGACTATGGGTCCTCAACTTTCTACCAATGCATTTATTAAAGTTTAAGATAGCATCAGAGACTGCCCCAAATGCCATACATTGATGCACTGCTTCATGTATGGAGGACATATCAGCCACAACTAGACTCATATCATCCGCATATGCCATAACAGCATGTGGGATGGAACATAGTGGAGTGGAAATTGAAACAATTCTGTCTGAAACATTAATGTTTCGGAGCAACGGGTCCAAGAAAAAAACATAAAGAATAGGGCTGAGCAGACATCTTTGTCGAACCCCTCTCTTTAACTGTATAATGGGACCTTTTCACCCATTAGCAATAGGAACTACAGTAGCAGTACGGTATAATTTCTGTAGCCAAGTTATAAATAAAGGAGGGACATGATAATGTTGTAGAAGCAGCCATAAAATCTCATGATTGACAGAATTAAAAGCTTGTTTCTGGTCTAGAGAGATCAAGTAACCCTGAAGTAGAGCCATATTTCCTCTCTCAACTATTTCCCTCAGCATGATCAGATGATCAGAAATATTTCTGCTTGGAACTGTACTAAATTGAGCTGTAGAAATAACATGCTGTGCTATCTTCAGTAATCGTAAAGCTAAAATTTTAACTAATATCTTAAAATCTGTATTTAGGAGCCTAATAGGCCTCCAATTTTAAAGAAGCTGTTTGTCACCCTTCTTGAAAATATAAATCAAACCCCCCATATTCATTTTCAAGGGAAACAAGTCATTTCGAAGAATAGAATTAAAGACTGCAGCTAATTCTTGGCCTATTTCTACACTTAGTAACTTATAAAGTTCATTAAGGAAGCCACCCAGGCCAGGTGTAACTCCAATTTGCAACTGACCAATAACTGCCATAACTTCTGAGTGCTGTATGTCTTGAATAGTAGATTCTTGCAAAGAGGGAGGGATTTCAGGAGATTGTAAAATGAGATAAATATGCAGAGGCCTCTGAAATATTTAATTTTAAAGGACCAAAAAAGTTAGCAGTATATGCAGCAATACATGTTTGAATATCCAAATTAGTTCTGCATTCACGGTGGTTGATATCCAAAAGAACCTCAAAAATCTTATCGTTTGTTTGTTTTTTACAGTTTTCATAAGGGCATACCACAACGTAAGATCCCTTCATCCCAAATTGTTGTTGATGTTGTAACAATTTACATTTCTCCGAATGGTATGCAGATCCAATTTTAAATTCCTAATTTGACTATTAAAATTTTGTCCAGTAGTATAGGATAAAGTTAAAAGTTTTTGTAAATGGAGCCCTTTTCTTCTGATATGCATTGTACTGTGAATTTTGATGTTGTTTGCTAAATTGCTTTAATAGATGAATCAAGTCTAATTTGGTATCAGACCACCATAACAGTAACTCATCATATAAAATAAAAAAACAGATTTCCTTGCTTGCAAAAAATATTTAATCTGTTTCAACAAAAGAGTATTGTCTAGTAATGAAGTATACATTTTCAGTATACAAGGGCCATTATGTCTTTGCTGAATATCACCTACTTTGATAGTTAACAGATTATTATCTGAAAATTCAGCCGCCGTTACTATGGCTGCAGAAAGGAGCAAATGTCTGGAGATAAAGAAAAAATCTATGCGAGTGGCTAATGGACCCTTATGAAATGTAGGAGTATGTGTAGCTGTAACAGATAAGTATGCATCTTTAAGTTTAGCTGAATTCAAGATAGTGTGCAAAAAAATTTGAGTCCCAAAATATTTTTGTTGTTTTGGAAGTATGAGATCTATCCCTGAGAGACAGGCCACAATTAAAATCCCCACCAAAAACAACAAAATGAGAAGTATATAAAAAAGGTTCTGCAATGTTCAATAACTCAATTCTAAGAGTTTTTGTTTGAAGTGCATAGATATTCATAATTCTATAAATCACATCTGAGATTTTAACATCCAGCAATAACAGCTTTCCAGGACATAAATCCAATACTTTAATTACTTCAACACCAGGCATGCTAAATAAAATACCTATTCCTGAACATGTATCTTGACTAATAAGAGGGGCCAAGAAACTAAGCTTTCTGAGCTTGCTTAATTTCAGGGAGAGAATGGAATCTTACATCCTGCAACAATATAACTCCAATGGATAAGCAGGACAAAAAAGAAAACCCTATATTCCTCTTCACTTTCTTTTTAATACTGTTTACATTGATAGTATGCAATGAAAAGGAGGGAGCTGTATTATAGAAAGAAAAAAAATCATTAAGAAGCTTCACTTAGTTTTTCCTTTCCTAGTGCCACTGTCTTTATGTTTCACTTTAGCCTTTGCTTTTCATTTCTGGGACCCCAAACAATCAACAGTAACCTCAGTATCCGTAGTTTGTTCCGGATGGGAAGAAACTACAGAGGAGGAATCAGAGTCTGTATTTTCTGAAGGATCTTGCAGTGAATCACATCTATTACCCAAAGGAATAGTTTCAGTTTCTTGTACTTTGGATAAAGGTGACCATTGCTTCCTACTACTCCTAGTGTATCTGCTTCAAGGAACAGTAGATTCTGGAGGTGGGGGGGCCATAGTACCCATAGGTGCCACAGGGAGAGGGGTAGGTAGAATGCAATTTTCACTAGAGAGCTCTGTAGAAGTACTTGGATGGGGAGGGGGTGCCAGACCAGATACCCCTTGAGTAGTTTGTACAGGTTCAGAGGCATCCTGTTCCTTATCAAGGGGGGCCATGGTCTCATGTGAAGACTGGTTCTAAAGGTGGGAGAGAAGGTCTCCACCAAAAAGAAACTGAGCTAGTTTCAGTCAGTTTAGAATGCTGTGCCACTATGATGAGCAGCCTCTGTTCTTCCCCGTCAGCAAGATTCAGGGAGTTATGGGCAGCCCAAGTGCATTGCTGAAAGGTATGGCCAGATTCTTTGCATAGCACACATTTAGCTTCTTCCACACATTGATTACCCTCATGGCCTAATTCCCCACACACCACACATTTCATTTTGTCATAAATGCTGCTTAAGTGACTTATGGAACTACATCTGTAACAGGCCTTAGGTTCGCCTGGGTAGAAAAGTACCCCTCTATCCCTACCTAATAGGAAGCTATTTGGTAAATGCTGGATCCCAGTATCGGTAGTTTTAAGCAACACCTTTACTTTCCATCTCCCTGTCCAGAGATGTTCAGTATCAAAAATGGCCTCAGGATCTGTTAGAATTGTGCATCTCTGGGCTGGCCCGCTGGCGCAGCGGTGGGATTTCGCTTGCGGCGCGGCGACCGGGTTCGAGAACAAATCTGGTCATCGGAGGGCCGGCGGGAGTAGAGATTGAGCACCGCTGGGCAGCTCTCCTTCTCCGGGGAGGTGGGTAGTAATCAGTGCGTTGGGACCCCTGGTGAGACCGGGAGTTCCACGCAAGCTGGCCTTGACAACTCTCGCAGGAGGCGGGGCAGATGGTGACATCATGGTGCGACCCGCCTCCCAAGCGGAAAATGGAGGGAGCTGCCTGCAGCCTGCGAATGAAGCTTCGCCCATGGCCTCAATGTGCTCCCCAGGCCAGGCCCCTGACCTAATCCCAGTGCCTGCGGCATATGCCGGAGTGCCGAGGCCTCAATTGTAAAAGCCAATGGGTATCAGGGCTGTGGCTGATTAGGTGCAGAGGCCGACGGCCCATGACCGGGCAGATAGTAAGGCGGCAGGTAGCTCGGGGGAGTAAAAAAGCAAAATTTATAGAATTGTGCATCTCTGTTTCAACCAGACTGTAATGTCATTTAGACTAACCCCCTCATTTCTAAATAGGATGGTAACATTCTTTTGAGCAGGTTTAGTAAGAGGTATAGCAGTGAAGGGGGCCCACAGAGGAATATTTTTCAACTGATGGAATTTAATCCAAAAACGTTCCAACCCATTCAAAGTTTTGAAACTTATATCAAAATTGGGTTCCTGTATCAGTGCATGAATTTCATAAGCAAATAATTTCATAGACTCTTTAAGCAAATTTCTACCAACAAACACATGATCTGGCATAACTTCTAGTCCACCAACGAATTGCAGTCTAACTGCGTTATGTCGCTTTGCTTGTTGAGTAGTACCGAAAAGCAAGATGCATAAGTTTTAGATGGATGAGGGTTATTTGCTTTAGGAAAGGAGAACTCAGGTCCTGGGGTTTTATACTTGGTGCAGGTGCTGCAGCAGAAGAGGTAGTTGTGGCAGAAAAGGCAGCAGGAGCAATACCAGGTATAGTCAGAACAGGGTTTTGTGTTAAATGAAGTTCTGGAGGTAGAGAAAGGTTAGGGTGTGTAGACAGGTCCGAAGCAATACCGGTAGCCTCTTGAGTCTGAATGTGGATTGGAGATGTCCCAGAGCGCCAAGTCCCAAACTCATTGTCCTTTTTCCAAACTTCTGCAAGCAATGCAGAGTCCACAGACCAGTCAGTACTCACAGTTGCTTTTGGAGATGCGGGGGCTTGTCTTAGGCCGCTGGAAGAGAAGCCATATTTGCCATTCCCGACAAAACCCTAGGAGAAAGGTCGTCTGACACCTCGCACACAACTGCTCCACAGCTGGGCGATAGAGTTGAAGAAGAATGTGGACATGTCATTGAAAATTCAGACTTATCAGTGGGCAGGACAGATTCACTCTGAAGCGGTGATTCAGCAGAAGAAATGTTGTTCAAAACAGAGACAGGTCGTTTCAAAGCTAAAATCTCCTGGAGTTTAGCCATATAATGTTTTTCTTCCAGAGCTAATAACTGTGAGATAGAGTAGGGTAATAGACATGGATCAGCAGTAGAAAAGTCAGAAGCTTTAGTAGAAGGTTGAGTAATCATTTTCTCAAGCAATACTTGATTCTGAGGCATACCTGAAGTAGAACTGTTTAAACAGGTAGAAGACTGTTTCAAAGGAGCATCAGTAGTATCCATGTAAAAAGCAGCACTCTTTGATTCAGCAAACAAGTTGGCCTCTAATGATTCAGGGGCAGGGGAGGAGACCAACTCCCCTGCTTGCAATACCTCCATATTCTCTACCATACCTCCAGGAGCAGCCATCTTGGCAGAATGCCAGGATGTAAGGGATCCCCTACTGTCCGAGTAGGGGAATTTCTCCAGTGTTCTGGACAAATTTTCCCCATTCACTAACAATACCACCAACAGCTTAATCTGGTTCAATTTCAGTTGCTTACCATCTGTATCCCCCTTCCCCCCTGATCGCCCCTCAAAAAGGAACTTCTAGGCCCAGTGGGCTTACGGAGTCAACAACATTTAATAAATATAAATAAATTAGTTAATAAAGCAAAGGTGGTGGGGCTCCCCCCTTGTTTTCCATATACTGTGCACTGACTGCAGTGGTGGTAGACTGACAGCAAATGCCTAAGTGCTCTCCCAAAACAAAGACTGCAGCGTCAGGTGACAAAAAATATATTTTTTGCTATAAAATAATTAAAACAGCTACATAAATTAAAGTAAAGCTGCTGCCCTTGCATACTGGCAGCAATTTCTGAACACAGTAAAAATACACACTAAAGTTTTGGCACAAACAGATACAGGAGAATGTACAGTAGGAGGGGAGTTATAGCTAAATTATATACATTTCAGAAACTAAGCTAACAGGCAGGAAAGGAGAAAAGGAGGAAACATGAAAAGTTTACATTGAAGTGCTTTATAAGACTAAAGTTTTTTCCACCAGGAGGGTCAATAAGTGCTTTGGCAGTGGCAAATTTCCATAAGTGCTTTGTTGACCAGGGTTTTAATACATTTAAGGAGACTGGTTCAGGGAGTTTTAGTGTGGCTTGTAGTTTGTTCCAGGTGGACGGGATTACGTGGCTAAATGCAATTTTACCATAAAGTGTGTGGAATTTGGGTACTTTTAGTAGTATAAAAGTATTTTTTCTAAGGGTGTAGGAGCCATGATAATGATGAAAAAGGGAGGTGATGTAGGAAGGGACATAGGGCCCTATTCACAAAGATGCGCGGAGCAGGCATGTAAAGGCGTGCACAGCTCCACACCTGCAGGAGATCCATGTGGGGACTACATTCACAAAGCAATGGTCCCCGCCCAGCTCTCTTCCATGTTCCTGCCCCCCCAGTGTGGATGTTCACGGGGGTGGGGCTGCGAACCCAGATTGGCAGACAATCAGCTGCTCTATCCATGTCTGCAGTGGATCACTTGTGCCAGTATGGTGCCAGTTTGCAGGGGGCATGCAGAACACTGGTCATGCTGTTGGTGGGGAATTTGTGGGCTGCCCACCCCCTGGCCCAACCACTATCCCCCAACACCAGCGGCACCATCCTGAGTGGGTCCAATCACCCCATGCCCGCCTGCACCAGCAGGTCCAGTGGTGGCATCTGGAGGGGGAAAGGATCAGTTACAGTTGCCCTCCAGACATGTAGCCACTTGCCCCCTGTGTTCAGCACTCTACATATTTGTAAATGGTGTGGAGTGCCGGCATGCCTACCCCACCCCCCATGGAGACTCTGGCCCACCCATGTGTGGAGCTCCATGCTCTGCTGGGGTCCAGTGTGCAAGAAGGGCATAACAACTTTGTGCATGCCACTGAGGGGATGCAGTGGGTGCAAATGGGTCAGGATGGCTAAGCACCCAAGTTACGCAGTGTATTGCCACCTCAGCCTGTTCATGAATAGGGCCATTTGTTCTGAAATATTTTAAAAGCCTAGATACTAATGTGAAACATCCTTCTTGCAGCCAGAGAATCCCAGCCTACAGCCTCATAAAGGGCAACATGGTGGGTTTTGCAGGGTGCATTACTTATAAAGCAGATCATGCAATGAAACAGGATATCAAGCTTATGAAGGTTGGTTACTGTGCTACTATTATAAATAAGATCTGAGTAGTTGAGTAAGGGATGAAAGATGGCTTCAACCAGCCCTTTCCTAATATCTAAGGGGAAAAGGGATTTGTTTCTGTAGAAAAAATCCAGCTTTATTTTCAGTTTCCTAGTGAGGGATTCAATGTGGCATGAGATGGATAGCTTGCTATCTAACCATGCCCCTAGGTATTTGAATTGATCAACTGACTCTAGTGAGTCTACTAGTAAGATTAGTATAGGCGCTGGTGTGGTCTGTCCACATAGAGAAGTTGGGGGATGCAGGTGTAAAAAGTACATAATTTTAGTTTTCTTGGTGTTTAATAATAGTTTTAATCTTAGCAGGTTTTGCTCCAGCTGACTAAAATCAGATTGTAGTTCTGCGACGACATCTGACAATGAGGATTTGGATGTATAAAGGATGGTATCATCCACAAAGAGTAGAGTCTGGAGTTATGGATGTTGGCACTAAGGGATTTGATGTAAATTGTGAATAACAGGGATCCAAGAATGGATTCTTTGAGTACACCTCTAGTTATCGATAGGGAAGAGGAAAGGAGTCCATTGGTTTTGATGCATTGGAGTTGACCAGTAAGATAGCTAGTGAACCAGTTTAGTGAACAGTTATTAAGACCAAGGTATTTGAGTGTGGCTAACTGAGTGTTATGATTGACCATGTCAAAAGCCTTGCTTAGGTCTAGGAAGATGGCTCCAGTAGAGTTTTTATTATCCAGGGCAGTGAACCGATCATTTGTCATTTTGGCTAGAGCTGACACCATACTATGGGTTTGCTGGAAGCCAGATTGAAAAGGGTTAAATAAATGTGATTTTTCAAGGTAATCCTTCAGCTGATTCTTGACTAACTTTTCTAGAAGCTTTGACAGGACAGGCAAGATGGAAATCGGTCTGTAATTATTAAGGTCACAGGGGATCTCTTGATTTAAACAAAGGCACAGTAGTATAAAGGCTGTTTTCCAGCAGGATGGGACTGTTCCAGATGTGATTGATAAGTTGAAAATATGTGCTATGGGAGCATTTAGAAAGTAGTACCCTAGCCTTAGGAAGAAAGACTCAACTCTGTCTGTGCCTGCACTTTTTTGTATCTAATGTTATTAATAGGTCTTCGACTTGCTTGAAAGTCTCTGGTAAGAAACAGAAGGAGTCCTGAGTCTACAGTCCGAGGGGGTGTCATTGAATGGTGAGCAGTCAACAAGTCCAGCAGCTGGTGAGGAGTCTAACACTATGCCTGCTTTAGCGAAATGCTCATTTAGTTTTCTTAGAATGGTGCTCAGATTGGAGATCATGGTACCTCATGTTACAATTTTGATGGGGATTGCAGGCAGAGTTCTCTGTCCTTCAAAGAGCTTTGACAGTTTGCCAGAACTTGGCTGAGTTACCCTTGGCACCCTAAGGGGTTTCCATGTAATAGGTTGATTTGGCTGCTCTAACCAGCTTGGTACAAACATTTCTTGAGATTCTAAAGACCAGTAAGTCTGCTGGAGCTTTAGACTGCCTCGCCTTGACCCATAGTTTATCCCGCTTTCAGGTTAGATGTAAACCAAGGATATGAGGCCTTTTTCACCCTACACTTAATGAATGGGGCATGCTTGTTTGTTAGGTTAGTATTAAGGATATTAATAGCCTCATCTAGTGAAGTAGCCAAGGTAGAAGTTTTGCCAGTTTGTATCTCGGAGGCCTGCTTGGTAAATTTTGGGTTTGAATTTACAGAAACTTCACTTTGTGATGAACGTGCAGTGGGATGGTCATTTTTCTAGGCTTCTTGTACAGACAACAATGTTGTGATCACTAAGATCATTGTGGAAGATGTCTATATGTGCAATGTGATCTGTTTGTAAGTATTAAATCTAATATGAAGCTTTTAGCGCTATTTTTACTATTGAATCTTCTAGGGTCTGAGATGAGCTGCACAATACCTAGTTCCATCACATATCTCCTTTAGTGTATTTGCTCTAGGGGACAACCAGTCAATATTTAGGTCACCAAGAATGATGGATTCATTAGAGTTATTTTTTATGATGTTTCTGAGGGTTGGCAGTAGTTCTACACCACCGCTGGTGGTCTGTAACAGCCAATGATGTTGATTACTTTGGATGAGTACAGGGAGAGTCTTATGGCCAGACATTCAAATTCTTTGAGTCTGGTAACAGTAAGGATTTCAGTGGCAATGAATTTGGAATTTACATAAATAATAACTCCCCCCCTTGACTGTCTATCTAGTCTAAAGGTGTTATAGGATGGCAGCGCTATTTGTTGGTCCGTAATGCTGCCCTTGAGCCAGGCTTCTGTCACTACTAAAACATCAGGGTTTGTGCGTGTAACCCAAACTTTTACTAAATGTTTTTGTTCATGAGACTGCAGACGTTGACCAGTATCATTTTTAGGCCTAGCACTGATGCAAAGTCTGTAGAGGAAGTGATAGTAGAAGTGGGTCCTGGGTTTATTTCTATGCTCCCTGAACATAAGATTAACAACGTTACAAGTTTTTTAACCAATACTGCATAAATACAAGCTCTTTTTTGGCAGGGATATTGATAAGGGGCATTACTTGGGAAGGTTGATTGTGTACAGGGTATAGATGAAACTGGACTATCGCAGAGCTAATTAAAATGGCCCTGATCATAGTTTTTTTGAGACAGAGGGTGTATGCAAGAGAAATAGATGGCGCATCCCAGCTGGGGTGGGGACTGGAGATATGATAGCTATTGGGTCATATCTGGGGGTGTGTTGTGTTTGACAGGGGCTCTGAGTACAACACCATGTTGTGATACAGCATGAGCACTACTATTAATGGGACTAGCAGGGTGATGGCCTGTTGAATAACTTAGTATAAACACACTTAGCTGGGGATTTGAGGTAGTTTTTAAGTGTTGTCGAGTAGAGACTGCATGCTCAGTGCAGTAACACTGTCAGTTTAATTTGATTTCAAATGTGAAATCATTATTTCACCACAGTACAAAATATTACACTGACAGGAGCAAACAGCAGAGCAGCTAGCCTAAACCAGAAAAGGTAATTTATTTAATTTAATTTAATCCCATTTGGCCAATTCCTGTGCATCAGCAAACATTGCTGTGATTAAAGTATTAATCCAGTTTGGCTCTGCTGGCTTTTACATTCTGTTTAGCTCTGACTGCTAGCATTTAGTTTTGCAATCTTGATTCTTTGCTGCTTTGAGCTCTGACTGCTAGGTTTTATATTATGATTAACTCAGACTGCTACCTTTTATTTTACAATCACGATTATTTATTTTTAGTTCTGACTGCTTGCTTTTTATGCAGTTTAGCTCAGGCTGCTAGCTTTATTTTACAACCTTGATTCTTTGTTACTTTTTGGGGAAGTACTGATAAAGTAATTTAATAACATGCAAGGTCTTTTTCCTTGTGAGCAGAAAGCAGTACAATAAATGAAATAGTTTGGCTCATCCTTAACGTTTAATTCCTACAGGACTTGTCTGAAGTCTCCGATCTTGCTCTCAGCCCTCACCCATATCCTCCCCCACTGATTAGCCCTTTACCTGCTCCAGTATTTAATCTCCTTTTCTACTTTTCTGTAGTCATTTGGGGGTTCGTTCTGTGTCAAGTGCTGCCTCCCAGCCCTCACCATTGATGCACCACCGCAACTAGGAGTTGCCGACCACAAGGTATGAACTCAGTGCTCAGCTGCAATCCCTGAGGGCCTGTGTGTGTGTGTGTGTGTGTGTGTGTGTGTGTGTGTGTGTGAGTGTGT
Source organism: Neoceratodus forsteri (assembly GCA_016271365.2). Taxonomy (NCBI): domain Eukaryota; kingdom Metazoa; phylum Chordata; order Ceratodontiformes; family Ceratodontidae; genus Neoceratodus; species Neoceratodus forsteri. The sequence continues at coordinate 805,140,467 of CM057451.1, read as the reverse complement.
ATTCCCACTGCCACATAGGCGGCAGCAAACACCCCCACCCTTGGCCAGCTCTCCTTTTATCAATCAGTCAATCTTTATAAGCGCAATTCCATAGATTAAAGCCCTGTACATTTCTGAAACATATTAACAGAAAATAATTCTAAACAGAAAACTAAGAGCACAATCTAAAAATTTAGTTAGTAGTAAGATAACTAAAAGTCAGCAACATCCAAAAAGGCAATCTGAAATGTGTGTTTTTAAATCAGTTTTAAATTTCTCAACTGTTGGACATTCTCTGAACAGCTTTGGTAAAGAATTCCACAGGGTGGGTGCCATGTAAACAAATGAGCAAGCCCCGGAGGACTTAAGATGGACCCTGGGAACCTCTAGTAATCCTTCATCAGAGGATTGGTGTGAATCTTGGGATTGTCTGATCACATGATTCTATCAGCTCATTCTCCAATTTGCAGGTTTTAGGTGCCTGTCACTGGATGTTGCACTAAGGCTGATATTGTTAATTATATCCTGATTTCAGACTACGTTACAGAGGGCTTAGCTGTTGCTACTTCTGGGGCGCCCCACTGTTCTTCCATTGTCTTCCCTTCACACTGAATGACCTCTAGGGGTTGATCCTGCTCCCCTGCTGGCCCTTCCTGCTTCTTTGGCTGTCTTCCCTTCTCCCTGCCATGCTTCTGTAGTGCCCAACTCCTTCCTTATTGTGCCCCTCCCTTCTGGCACCACGGGCAACTCAGGCTGCACAACTGCTCTATTCTGCCTACTAGCCCTATATATTTCAGATTACTTCATTGCTATCTCTCTGACTTCACCACCCCTGTTTAATGAATCCACTTCTCCAGTGCTCGACCATTCCCAGCACACAAGTAGATATCTCTTAATCCTCTGTCTCCCCAAGTATGATGTCCTTTGCCTTGAGTGTTGGCTCTACAGAAGACTGTGCACACATGCCTCTCCAAGCAATAATACCTCAAAGAATCTCCTCACCTAAGTTGGGCTGCACTACCCCTCCTAATTCTTCTCACCAGAGCAGGTAACATCGAGGCTAACCACTGACCCTTCACTCTCTCACCCCACCACCGCCGCCCAGCAACACTTACCAAAAGGGCTGAAAATTACCCACCTTAATGCCTAGAGTTTGTACCCCAAGCTTGCTGATCTTGAGGCATTGGTAATTTAACACAACCTGACATTCTAGGAATTTCTGAGTCCTGGCTTAAGCGTAGTATCAAGCATCACAGTGTTGTTCTGGTATCTATGATGCTGGCACAACAATGAAAACATTGATGTCCCAGACTGCGCCAGCAATCCATCGATACCCCTGACTGTGACACGACCCCGAACCGACCAGCACAACCACGACATGCATCACTGCACCCTATATGTGGCAGTGGGGTGGACATCACTAAAGTTCAGGCGCCACAGAAACGCTGCTCTCTGGACCTATAGAGCCATCTCTAATAAGCTGCCTTACTATATCTCCTGCTGTCTTCCCCTGAGTATAATTGGGAAAAATGCGTGAAGAAGTTACTCAGCTATTATACTTCGAGTACCCGCTTCGGCAGGGCAGCCATAAGCTTCGTGCTACCTTCCTTATGGAACGATCTACACAAAACCCTCAAATTAAGCACTCTAATCAGTATAAATACCTTCAAGATGCTTTATTTCCATACAATCAGAGAAGTATGTAACTGCTTCACCTACTCAGACCCAGTACCGGTGTCTGCACTGGTATATAGCCACGCCTAGACCCAATTTTAGTACTGACCCCCCAGCTTGCTCCTCACCAGCCTAATTGTTCTCTCTCTTAACCCCCTGTCTTATCAACACTAGGCCCGTCCATTTCCTTAGTCTTCCTTTCCTAACCTCGGATAGGAGCTCACTACCCTGGGTTGTGACATCCTACCATGCCCCGTACTTTATAGCATTCAATCCTGGGGCTCACACATACTCCTTTTCTCCATCCACCTTCTCTACATCCCATTTTACCAACTCCTTTCTGTGCACCGTGCCCTCCTATCCTTTCTTCTCCTACCTCCCTCCTTCCCCCTCCCTTCACCTCTACCTGGTGTATATTTTTATTTTTATTTTTTTCTTCCATTACTTCCTATTGCAACCTTAGATAACCTGCTTTATCTTCCTATAGACACGTCTATGTATGTAAATACCATGTAATCTGTACAATATCTGTATAATTCTATGTATATATGAACTTCATTTTCTTCCTCTCTGTAAAGAGTATTATCTGTATTGCCTTGTAAATACCTGTGTTGACCTGTATATACAATTGTTCATGCTCCACCCAGGTCCATCTTGCAAATGAGCTTCTGCTCAATGATGAATGCCTGGTTAAATAAAGACTTGATTGATGGATTGATTGATTGATTGATTGAATGAATGCCTCTCTGACTCTAACCTCACACAGCTCATCTCTGAGCCCACATGCCTAAATGTTAAATCAGACAACCATACCTTATTTGACTGGATAGTTACCCACTGCACTCACAGAATAAGGGATGTTGGCATCCTTCCTGATCATATAAGTGACCACTACCCAACCTTCTGCTTATAGTGAAACAACTCCTCCCCCCAAGGTCTCTCTAGTTTGGGATATGACCCGTTCAATGTCCAAGCCTACCTTGCCCCTCTCTTTAATACTGATTGGGGTCCTATCCGCACCCTTCCTGATATCAAACAGGACATTGACTTCTTAGTACACACCCTGACCAACACTGTCAATTACCATGCACCCATGAAAAGGTGTAGAATTAAAGGCCTCAAAAGTACCCTGGCTGTCCAAGGAGCTGCACAAGCTTATGACAGCTCATGAGAGGGCATGGAAAACCTTTAAGTGCAGTGGTCTACCTGCTGACTGGCAGGCCAATAGGCAGCTAAGGAACACATACAAGAACTCACTTGTCAAAGTAAGGCACACCCACCTCTGGACATTACAAGCTGAGCACCTTGGCAACCCTAAGGATTTCTGGAGGCAGGTGAACTCTCTTAACAAAGACTAGACCAATGAAGTGCCGAGCTCCCTCATTGCCAAGGGATCAGTCCTATCCAACCCCCACCCATACTACTGCTAAGGTCTTCAATGAGTTCTTCTCAGACCTGCAAAGTTACGCCTCACTCTTCACCCACACCTCCTTCCCCTTTCCCTCCCCACCACCACTGGTAGATACAGGTAGCCACCTGGCCTTCCATCTTAAGCTGGCTATCATCATGGAAGTATGCAAGCTTCTCTCTAACCTTAAGTCAAAAAGTTCCCTGGGACATGACATGCTCGAGCCTAAGTTTCTTATGCTTGGAGCCTCAGCTTTGGCCACCCCAGTATGTGATCTAATCAACAGGTCCTTCCTTTTTGGAATGGTCCCAGATAGGTGGAAGGTCACCATGGTCATCCCAGTCCATAACGGTGGGACCACCACAATAGTTGACAACTACAGGCCAATATCTATCCTTTGCCCTCTTGCCAAAATCCAAGAACGAATCCTTTATAACCATCTCCAGGAATACCTTGATTCACACCACCTCCTCTCCGTTTTCCAACATGGATTCCAAAAGAGTCATAGCACACTCACGGCCCTTATAAAAGTGTCTGATGACCTGTTTGGTGCGATGGATTGGTGCCATGTTATGATAGTGGTCTTCATAGACTTAACAAAGGTGTTCAGCCTAGTTAACCTCAATCTCCTGTTCTAGAAGTTGCACTCACTGGGTCTTGACTTGAGTGCACTGAACTGGTTTCATAGTTACCTTACTGGCTGCTCACAAGGAGTCAAATGGTTGGGTGTACTCTCAAACTTCAGATCCATTACACACGGCATGCCCCAAGGGTTCATTCTGGGACCATTGTTATTTTCTGTTTTCAATAACAATTTACAGAACAACTGGGGCAGAGAGACTGTCCAACTATGCATATGCCATCATCTACCTCTCTTCCCTGGATATTTGCTGTCTCAATCTTTTCTCAATCTCAATTTCTGATTTCCAAACCCTCAAGGATTGGTTTTTAGACAACCAACTAGTTCTCAACACCCAAAAAAAAAACAAATGTATGATATTCTTCAACCCTGCCTCCACCCCTCAACCTCACCCAATGCTCACTATCTCCTCCTGCATTGGAGATATCCTCAAATCAGTGCAATCTTTTAAATACCTGGGTATCACCATGGATACCTCCCTCTCCTTTGATACTCATGTAGCAGTCCTTACGAAGACAACTGAATCAGAAACTGGGTCTGCTCTACCACCTTCGCCCATTCCTCTCCTCAGTCACCTGCCACAAAATTGCAACCTCCACCCTTCTCCCCCACTCACCTGTAGCGTTCTGCTACTTCTCTCAACCAATGTAACCATCCAAACACACCTTAGACAACTCTACCATTGTGTTGGAAGGTTTGCTTTAGGGGGTTACTGCACAGCACCAACACTGTAATGTGCTTTCATCGTTGGGATGGCCTACTTATGAGTCAAAGCTCTAATTTATAACCCTCAGCTTTATCTACAAGTTGGTTCACCTTCAACCCCCCCCCCCATCTTACAGACATTGTTCAGCTCAAACAGTCCTCTCGCATGCTTAGGCCTCCTCTCTTGCCCTTCTGGTTACAGCCACTCTGCGGTTATCTGTGGGCAGAAGATATTTTGCCTTCTCCGCCTTGTCCTTATGGAACTCCTTACCACATGCAATTTTATCCAGTACCTCCTATTCCCTATTTCAACACTCCCTCTTGCTCCATCTTTTGATCTCCTCTCACAGTACTAGCTTCTAATGACAGCACCCATACCACCCATGCCTCACCTCCTTAGGTGGGGCCAGCCTCATGTGCTACTGTGTGGCTGTATCCATCACCGCCTTTTGGGCTTTATGTTTGACACTTGATCTAACTGTAATTGTATTATCTTGAAATAATGTTGCACTGCTTGCTTGATTTGTATTTGCTGTAATTGTTGAAGATCTCTATGTAAACCCTGCTCTTTTCCAACTGTAAGCACTGTACTCTAGCCCTGTACTTGCATGTAACACATTTTGTATCTATAAACTTTGTAAATGCTCTGTTTGATCCCAAGTCACTCCTGAAAAAGGGACTGTGTTGTCTCAGTGGGCCCACCCGGTTACCAAAATTCAAAATAAATAAACAAATAAATAAATAAAATGAATTTAAACTCCAAACTGAAGAACTCAGCAAAAGATTCTTAGAAAGAGGCTAAAAAAAGAAGGTAATCAAAGAAACCTATGAAAAGGAAAAAAACAAGAGACAGAACCTCACTCTTGGTACCAGTATTTAAACCCCAGTGCACACAGGAGTCTGTGTGCTTTGTTGCAGAGCCCAGCTCAGTTTCAGGCAAAACTGGGTCTGGTGAAACAGTTTTGGCCTATTTTCTTAAATGACCAGACATTAACAGCTATCATTAGGAATAGCCCCCATATTTTCATTAAGAGACCACTAAATCAGAAGGACAAACTGGTCCACAGCCAATGTGACAGCTCAGGATCTAGCAATGGGAGACCTGAATATTTACCAATGGCTGCTAATCAGCCCAAATGACACATTTTGCTGTGGTCACTGTAATATCTGTCAATGTTATACCAAAACCAAAACTTTAGTAATTAAGGGATACCTCTGCACAGTTGAGATCTGTGAATTCATTACATGCAACACAAACTTTGTAGTTTATGCATTGTGGCATACTTCCCCCAATTTATATATTGGAAGAACAATCAGGCCATTGAAACAACATATACAAGAGTCTGTGAGATACATAAGAGACCCTAGTGATGAAACCCCTGTAGATGCCCACTTTGCTGCTTGCTATGAAATGATCCATCACAGGTGAAATTAATGGGGATAGATTGGGTAAGGGCAAGGGCAAATAGGAGGAGTAGTGATAGACTCCAGAGACTACTGCAAAGGGAGAGTTTTTGGATCATCACTATGAAGTCCCTGAAACCACAGGGACTTGTCTACGACTGGGATTTTTAACCCGGTTCTATGAACTTGCAGTTACAAGCGTGTGGAAAGAACAAAAGTTAAAAACAGAGACGTGATTTGTTGTAGTCACTAATGATTTGGAAATTTTGCAAGTTGACATTTTGTATATCAGTTAGTCTTTCTGAGGTACAGTTATTTTCTTTATTCAAAAATTCAGTCATACTTCTTCCAACTACCTTCTTTACCTAAACCTTACCCCCTACATTCCTTCCTTTTTCCCTTTCCTTCCTTCCCCAACCTTCATCGTTTTTCTCCCCTTTCCCCTTCTCCCCTTTTTCCTTTTCTTCCCCCCTTTTCTTCAACCCTCCCCTTACTCTGCCCTATCCATACTACCCCCTTTCCCTCCGCCATTTACCGCCACATAATTTTGCCTTTTCCTATTCTCACCTTCATGTACCACTATGTAAATGTCATGTGCTCTACCCTTTTTCTCTAAAGCCCCTTTTCAACAATTCAAGCTAACTAATTTTTTTTTCTATCTTATCTGTCCCTTAGGATGTCTAGAAGCAAGTAAGTAAGCTGATCCCTTGCAGATTTTCACCTTCTCCTTCTCCTTCAGGGGGTGATCACAGCTTTGGAAAAGTATTCAGTTCATCCATTTCTTCCTTTATATTATTGCATTGGACTACAGGAGTCAGCAATGATTAAATAAGCAACATACATTAAACTGTTTATTTGTGCACTATTTAGAAACATAGACAATGATGGCAGAAAAAGACCAGCGGTCCCTGCAGTCTGCCCAAGTTCCTTAAAAACCCTGGAACCTACTGTTCCTCAAAAGGTGCTAACCTTCCCTGTCCTCTCTCTCTCTATTCTCGTCCTTGTCCTGTTGCCCGCAATAACCACTATTCCCTTCATTATGTCCCAGCCCTGCTTGAATCCCCTGCTTGTTTTCACACTCGCCACTTTAGCCGACAGATTGTGCCAAGATTCCACCACCCTTTCCGTAAAGTAGTACATCTTCACATCTCTCCTGAACCTACCTTCTGTTAATTTTCATTTGTGTTCATGTGACCATGAATTGGTATTCAGGCTAAATAGTTCCCTGCAGTTCACATATGGAATCATGTATGCAATAACAAAATGTTGCTTCTGTTGGCAGTTCTCTAGATGAAACTGGGTAACTAATAGACATATTTTATGTAACAATTTATCCCTGTATTGATAAAAGCATAATTTTCAGTCCATCCATTCTCTGGCTAGTCCATTTTGTGCAAGAAAGTGTGTTTATATGTTTTTACACAATTCTTTGTTACTGTGCAGATTATAGTGTTGTTTTATTATTTATCACCGTTCCCTTTCCATATTTAGCTCATTTTCTAACTATGTACATCTTTAATTTGTAAATGCTACCAACCACTAATTGGGCCACATGATGAGGGTATGGTACTTAAGAAGAAGAATGGTTTCCCTAGGAGCCCGACCCCTAACACAGCTCCATTTGAGTGAAGCACCAGGGCACCTACATTTTGTGGAACTGTAATGCACAATGCACAGCCTGTCACTCAATATGGATATCGCTTCCTCTTAGATGTGAATAAATGTCACTGCACTGTGCCAACAGTTGTCTGCATCTATTTTCTGAACTGAGTACTGGAACGGGAGTGCTTCTGCTTCCTTGTTTGCAGCTGTTAACTTGTTTTGCTGGTAGCTGCACATGGGAAGTTATTTACATCCTATAACTCTTAGTAGCCAGGGATGAGAACCTAGATGGGAGAATATTGCAGTCTTTTGTAGACTGAGTAGTTAATGACAGGCTATGAAACAGATATCTGACTGGGGAGGAGATGATGCAGGTTTAAAGGAAACAGTAGATTAAAAGGGGGAGTTAGCTGTTGGAGCTCTTCTGGGAGAGCTGAGAGGGAGGAAACATAGAAACATAGAATTTGATGGCAGATAAGGACCGCTTGGCCCACCCAGTCTGTCCATTTCCCTACCTAATGGATAAGCTGCAGATCCTAGTTAACCAGCAGCCTACTTTTTTCAACCCCCACCCCCTAGAATTGCCTTATGACTGTCCCATGCATACTTGAATTCCACCACTGTTTTTGACTCCACAACCTCCCCTGGAAGGCTGTTCCATGCATCAACAACCCTCTCTGTGAAAAAAAACTTCCTTTAATTACCTCTGAGCCACCCCCCCATCTTCAAATTGTGCCCCCTTGTTCTCGCACAACTCTTTTTTTGAAAGATGCTGCCCTCTTGGACTTTGTTGATTCCCTTGAGGTACTTGAAAGTTTCTATCATGTCCCCTCTCTTCCTCCTTTCCTCGAGGCTATACATATTAAGCTCCTATAGTCTCTCTTCATATGTCTTCCAGTGCAGACCCTACACCATTTTAGTTGCCCTCCTCTGGACAGCTTCCATCCTGTCTGTGTCTTTGAGGAGATTGGGTCTCCAGAACTGAACTCAGTACTCCAGATGGGGTCTGACCAGCTGTCTGTACAGAGGGATAATAACTTCCTGTTTTCTACTAGTGATGCCTCTCCCTATGCATCCCAGTATCCCCCCAGCCCTCCTTGCTGCCCTCTCACATTGCTTGCTCACCTTTAGGTCATCTGATATGACTACCCCCAGGTCTCTTTCCATTTTTGTTGTTGTTAGTATCTCACCCCCATTGTGTACTCTTCCCCTGGGTTTTTGTTTCCCAGGTGCATTACCTTGCACTTCTTAGCATTGAATCTAAGCTGTTATACTTTTGACCACTCCTCTAACCTTGCTAAGTCCCTTCTCATCCTTTCCACCCCACCTTGTGCATCAACTCTGTTGCAGATCTTTGTGTCATCTGCAAAGAGACATACTTTTCGTTCCAGTCCCTCTGCAATGTCGCTTATAAAGACATTAAAGAGGACCGATCCTAATACTGAGCCCTTCGGTACCCCACTAGCAACCCCCCTTTCTTTAGAGTGGACTCCATTTACTATTACTATCTGTGTCCTATTCTCTAGCCAATTCTTTACCCAGGCTGTCGTCTTGGGACCCACTCCCAGGCTGGCTAACTTGTATATTAATCTTTTGTGTGGGACTGTGTCAAATACCTTGCTAAAGTCTAGGTAGGCCATGTCCACAGACCCTCCCTATTCTACTACTTTGGTCACCCAGTCAAATAAATCTATCAGATTTGTCTGGCATGACCTTCCCGCTGTAAATCCATGCTGCCTTGGGTCCTGTGCCCCTCTGGCCTCTGGAGACTCGACAGTTCTTTCCTTCAGAAATGATTCCATCATTTTCCCTATCACTTAGGTTAAACTAACTGGTCTATAGTTTCCTGCTTCTGCCTTGCTCCCACTTTTGTGAAGGGGAATCACATCTGCCCTCTTCCAGTCCTTGGGTGCCACCCCATCCTCCCATGATTTGTTAAAGAGGGTAGTCTGTGGTGTCAATAGTTCTACCCTTAGTTCTTTTAGAATTCTGGGATGAATCCCATCAGGCCCCATTGCTTTGTCCACCTTCAGTTTTAAGAGTTCTTTCAGAACCCTTTCTTCTGTAAATGGACTGGTATCAACTTCTGTATCCAGAGTGTTTCTACTGTTTGTTTTAGGTACCTCCCCCTCTTCATTTGTAAATACCGAGCAAAAATATTTGTTTAGTATCTCTGCCTTTTCACAGTCACCCTCTGCCCACCCTCCCTCCCTCCCTTTATTAAGCCTCACTATCTCTCCTTGGTCTTCCTTAGCTCCCTGATGTACCTATAAAAGTTTTATCCTTCTTAACTGAGTTGGCTATCTTTTCCTCGGTTTGGTCCTTTGCTGTTCTGACTGCCTTCCCAGCTTCCTTTTGCTTTAACTGATACAGTTCTCTGTCCTGCTCCTTCTGTGATTCCTTGTACTTCCTGAATCTTTCTTTTTCTCTTGAACCTTCACTGCCACTTCCTTTGAGAACCATAGTGGTTTCTTACATCATTTCATTTTGTTTATTTGCTTCACACAAAAGCTTGTTACCTCTGTGATGGCAGTTTTTATTATTCCCCATTGTTCTTCCACCCCTCCTTCCTGCCCATTTGCTAGTGCATTCCTTAGCCACTCACCCATTTTGGCAAAGTCAGCCCTCCTAAAGTCCAGTACTTTTGCCTTTGTATGGCTTGACTCTATTGCTGTGTTTATTGTGAACCATTCTGTTCGATGGTCGTTAGTTCCCAGATGGCTACCCACTTCTACATCTGTGATCCTCTCTCCGTCTCCATTTGAGAGCACCAGGTCTAAGATTGCTCCCTCTTGAGTGGGCTCCAATACTAGTTGTCTAAGGCATGCCCCCCTGTAGGGCATCTAGAATAACCCTACTCTTCGAAGTGGCTGCTGCAGCTGCATTCCAGTTAACATCTGGCATATTCAGATCACTCATCAGCAATATCTCCCCTTTTTCTGCCATTCTAAGTATACTTTCTATCATTTCCTTCCATTTCCTCCCCCTGAGAAGGGGGTCTGTATACAACCCCTGTGCAGATTGTGGTGCCATTGCCAGTCTCCAAGTTTACCCACAGTGCTTCTTCTCCTCCCTGTTTACCCTTTTGTTCTGTTGCTTTGATTCCTTCCCTTATGTAAAGAGCTACTCCTCCTCCTCTTTTACCCTCCCTGCCCCCTCCTGTAGATAGTGTATCCTGGTATGTTTAACTCCCAGTCATGGTTTTGTGTGTACCATGTTTCTGTGACTGCCACAATATCCAGATGTTCCTCCTCCATCAAGGCCACTAATTCAGGAAGCTTGTAACTCAGACTACGGGTATTGGTACTCATTGCTCTCCATTTTTTGATGGTTTTACCTTCTGTTGCAGCATCCCCCACTGACCTTTCTACCTTGGTCTTTTTCTCATTTAGTACCCTGTTTTGTAGGGAGAGGCTGGGATTTTTCTGCTGCTTATCAGTGCCTCCCCCCTTGACTAGTTTAAAAGCTTGCCAATGAAGCATTTAAACCGATTGCTCAAAAGACTTGTTCCCTTCCTGGACAGATGCTAACCATCCTGCCAGTATAGGCTGGTGTCCCTCCAGGTGGAACCCCAGTCCCCAATGAAGCCAAACCCCTGTGCTCCACATCATTTTTTCAACCATTCATTAAACTGCATGGTGCAAAGTACCCTTTCCTCACCCATGCCATTGACAGGCAGCACCTCTGAGAAGGATACTATGTGTGCTACTTGTCTTAGGCCCTTCCCCAACTCTACAAAGTCCTTCTGCACTGCTCTAATCTCATGATAAGCTAAGTCATTTGTCCCTAGGTGGACAATGATGTCCTTCTCAGACTCCCGTGCAGCTGTTCTCGTGATCCTGAGGATGCACTTCCTGTCCCTTAAAGCCATGGCACCAGGCAGGCACCTTACTTCAGTTTTCCCTGCTCCTCCCCAGTTCTATCTCCCTAATAATTGAGTCCCCCACCAGGAGCTGCTTCTTTTCCCTGTGGTGTCCTCTGCCTCCTTCCTGTGGGTCTCCCTTGTGACAGTTGTCCTCAGCCTCCTTAGTCTCCTCCACGGGTGCATCCATAGGGGAGCTATGCTCCCCCAGAATGGTGTATGGATAGTGGAGTGGAACAACGGACTGGGTGTGCCTCTGTTCCACCATCCTCACCCTCCCTGAGCCCACTGTGGTCCAACTGCTATGCTTTCTTCACAACCTCTGAGGTAGTGGTGGTGGCTCTGGTGCTCCCTGGATGGGTGAGGTTCCCTTGCTACTGTCCAGAGCAGCCTGAAGATGGGCAACTTCCTCCCTCAGGCAGATAGTTGTCTGCAAACAGGGCAGCATCTCAGCCTCCAGAAAGACTCCCAGAAGACTGCTGCCCCATAGTCATTACATTGCACTACTCCCCACATGTTTATCTACTTTTGTGTGTGTGTGTGTGTGTGTGTGTGTGTGAGATTGGTTTGTTATGTAGAAATATATATATTATACAATGTGTATGCTTATATTGTCAGCGCAGTGTGCTAGAGAGGATATGACGGTGATATGCACCTTGCACTCTTGATGAAATGATGTCAGAACCCCAGGTGTAAAGGAACTATTTCCAGGGGTGGGTGGAGTGAGGGTGGGCAGGGGTTGGGCCTTAACTGTGCCCTCACTAAACAATCAGCTAAAAGCTCTCACCAGCCGCTGCGATGAGTGCCTTCCTGTCAGCAAGATGCCCTACACAACAATTTGACGGAGAAAATACCCTGATAATCAAACAGAGAAAAATCCAGACATCCAAGTCAGACACAGGTAAACCTCCCCAGCCCCAAAACAGCCTGGTGGTTTGTGCTCTGAAAGCATTCAGCCCCAAAATAAGTCAGCTGTGCTTTAAACTCTTCCTGCACTGAAAATCTTAAGAATTGTAATAAAAGTAAAGCTAGATCTACCTCCCGCTGTTGCTTGAAAGACTGTCTTTTCCTGATAATTCTAAGTTCCTTAGTTCACCTTTCAGTTAGAAGTAGCCTCCACCTGCAGAATATCTGCTACAAATCAAAGACAATTGTAAGGTTCACCTCCCTCTGTTGTGAGCACAACCCGCTTTCTTGCAAATCCTATGTTCAGTATTGCAGCTTCCAGCCAGAGGTAGCTTCACCTGAAGAATATTAGCTGTGAGGAGAGGACAGAACAACTGGCACAAGAAAAGGTAATTTATTTAATTTCATACCTACTTTTATTTATTTAGCTTCTGTTGACTGGGAAAGGATGACTAGGATATTAAGCAATTCTGCTTGTTTTCAGCCTTGTCCCAGGGAAGGGTGGATACAAATGGAAGCCAACTGACACTGAACCAGATTAAGCTGTTGGTGGTATTTTTAGAGAATGGGGGAAATTTGTCTGGGACACCAGGGGGATTCCTCTGCTCTTTTTGAAAAGTACCATGGGATCATTAATTTCTACTTGAACAACAACCAGAACAGGTAGACATTACCTTGGTTTAACAAGTCATCTGAAAAACGGCACTTCAGTTGTGTAACACACCCCTTCCCCCATACTGCACTACAGTATCAGTATTGGAATTTAACCCAAGATCCTGGTGTGGGAATGGAAACCACAGCCTTCCGATCATCTGGCCTCAGAGGTGATTATGCAACCTGCTGAGCCACTGACACCAACAGAGGCTTACTTAAACAGTCTGTGTGAGTAAGTAGGCATAAGTAAGTGCTTTTGGTCAGTGTTTGGGGGCTGTTCTTTAAATTTCTTTGACTCTTAGTAGTCAGGGAGAGATACCTAGCTGCATGAATACTGCAGTCTCTTGTGGGTTGAGAAGGTTAATTAAAACCTCTGAAACCAAAAGGTTGGGCACAGAAAGAAAACATTTACTCAGGTTAGCAACTATGGGGTTACACAACTGGAGGCAGTGAGCTCCCTGAAATACCTAGGGGTAATGCTTTACCAGGACCTGTGCTTCAATAACCATGTAGAGGTGGTATCCAAAACAATAAATTAGAAGCTTGACCCTCTGTATAGACTCTTCTCCTACCTCATTAAGATGGCCTACCTTGCAGTTGTCAATAGCACTCGGCTGCCTATCCTGCAGTTTGGTGCACCTATCCTGCAGTTGTTAAGGGCTGTATCACAGGATAGGCCTCCTCATTGCTGAGGTGCCCCCCTCCCAGATGCATCACTGTGATGTCCTAATTTCCCTTGGATGGCCCCCTTTTGCAGCACATATGACGAGTCCCTTATTATGCCTAACCTTCAAGCTGATAAAAGTCCCACCACCCCCCCACACCTTGAAGGTGTCCTCCATCTCAAGAGGCAGTCTAGTCACATCTGATCCTCCTCCAACCTCTTACTTGAGATTCCGAGAGCTATACCTGCTTCTGGCAGATAAGCATTCTCCTTCATTGCCCCCTCATTATGAACTCTCTCCCAAAAGACACCCAACTCTGTAACACGCTTGCAATGCTCAAAAACAAGCTCAAAGCCAACATAGCAGTGACAATACACTGCAGTTGTAACCAAGGAATAACGTAACTGTTTGCCCTCTGGGCAACACTAGCAGTATTTTACCCTAACTGGTCTAGACTAACTACTTAGTCATCTCTTTAGCATCTAAAATAGCCTATGACAGGCAAAGCCAGCTTCTCTCACCATGATTTTGTGCCTCTCTCATTAATCTCATGTATAATTTTTCACGTGTTAATGCTGATATTTCTGTTACTCTTATGCAACATCTCAACCTTACCTATTGTAAAGTTCTGTTATGTAACTTACATCAATTGTACTCTTTGAATTGGTCAGTATTGTTCCAATGGACTCTATTTGATGCTCTGAATTGACTCTGTCTATAATTGATACACTATTCATGTACAATGTAGCAACTAAATATCCTAACTCTGGATCACCCCGAAAAAGGGACATGTCTCAGTGGATTTTACCAAATTCAATAGATAATGACGTACTTGGGGGAGGATCTGAAGCAGGCTTAGAGAAGACAGGAGATTAAAAGGGAGAGTTAGTACAGTAATTAATAAGGAGTGTTCTCCCCCTCAATAAGCACTAGTAAACCTACGGGCACTAATGCTCTTTGTAGCCAACAACAGTCCTGGTTCCACCTTCATGTTAACTTGTTCTCTACAATATAATTGGAGATACACTGTGTGCTCTGGAATATGTCTGGATGTTTTAGTATGTTTTTGGAGGTGTACCTTATGAAATTTTTCAATTAAAAGTTCCATGTTAAAAAAAGATCACTACTGCAATTTATTCACAACTGTGATGCAAGTAGTTTCTCCCATTCAGACAAAAAGGGTCACAGGACTAAAGAAGAGTTACTATACATTTGTACTGACTGCTATATATGTAATGCTGTGGGCTTGCTAGTTATTGGGAAAAGTGTAATCTTATGAATACAGGAGTGTGGCACCAAACAGTTTAATCCTGTTAGTTTTGCAGGGTGTATTTCATGGAAATAAAAAATAAGAGTTAATGAATATGAAAGATATATGTTTTTTTTTAAATAAATGAAAAAAATTTACTGTAGTCCATGTGTTTATGGATTACCTTTTGAAAGGCACTAATTAAACTAATAATTGCCATTTGATCTGGAGAATGTGGTCTTTTCTTGATGAGTGCTGCTCTAGCCCCACACACAGCTGCTTGTAACTAAATTAGATACTGTATACAGGAGTGTATGGTAGAATGTGGCTGAGGATGGAATTCCATCCCTAGAATAGGCTTATTGTGCTGCAGTAGTGACAGCAAAATGTTGTAGTTCTATAGTATGGATGTCACACTACTGCAGCATAACATAGAATGTTATTGTGTTCCATTCATCCCTCAGTTATGGTGCTGATAAATGAAGACTCTTTTTATGTTTGCTTGTGTTTGCAGCGCTCAAGAAACATAATGAGATAGTAGAGCATTGCAGAGGAGTGGCAGTGTTGTGGCCAATGCAGGGGATGCTTTAATGGGTGCTTCCCTTGGCCACAAATTAATGCTGAAGCTGCAGATGATGGCAGTTTCAGAGAGTGCACCACACTTGAAAGAAATCTGACGCTGCAATCAGGAGCAGTTTCATCATTGCAGTGGCAGTTCCCCCCTCCCTCCCAACCAGGCACACAACAGGACAACAAATTTAAATGTTAGCTCCCTCCCTTCTGCTGCTACCCACCCCACACCCTCCATTCTCCATCCCCTGATGACATCAGGGTGCTCAGTCCCCTTGTCAGCATGTACACCCTCTCCTCCCATTAATGTGGCACAGTAGAAGCCCACCCCAGTGTGCCAAAAAATACTTCTTTGCTGTTTCCGACACCAGGATGCCCACTCCTGATGTCTGATGCTCTGCCCCCCACACCCCTATTTTCTCAGTGGACCTCAGGGTGCCCAATCCCTGGGTCAACATTGATCTCCCCCCTCCAGTACTCTGGCACACTGGGAGCCAACCCCATTGTACCAAAATCCGTTTTGTTAATTTTTCACCTGTAAAAAAGAAAACAGTCCCATGACAT
This sequence comes from Neoceratodus forsteri, assembly GCA_016271365.2. NCBI lineage: Eukaryota > Metazoa > Chordata > Ceratodontiformes > Ceratodontidae > Neoceratodus > Neoceratodus forsteri. The sequence goes on along the minus strand of CM057451.1, from coordinate 805,124,585 downwards.
GTTTTTTTTTTCTAAACCTGACAAAAAAGAAAATTGTCCCTTGTCGTTCCTGCCTGCCCTCCTCCCCCAACCCGCACCCTCCCTCTGCGCACCCCAACTCCCCACACCCCCCCTCACCCATACTTACCTCTGGAGGTCAGGAGCAGTGATCTTCTGTGGACCAGGAACACGTCTGCACTCTTCAAAGGCCACCCGGGAACTGAAGAAATGATGGTAAGCCCTATAATGGCAGTCAATGGGAGATTTTCAACTTAGGTTGATGTCTCAGCCAGTTTTTGGAGTTTTGGTCCCAAATTTTCAACATGGGGTTCTTGGGACCCCACTTCATGAACATTAGCACTGTCATTTTGTTTCTCAGTTCTGAAAGGTGATTTCACGGCCGCTGCACGGAATCACCTTTCAGGACCAATCAAAGAAATGACAGTGCCACTGTTCATGAGGTGGGGTCCCAAAAAGTTCTTGTTGCAAATTTGGTGAAAAAACTCCAAAAAATGACTGTGTTATGAGCATCTGTTGCGTAGTTTCTATGCACGCTGGTAACCTCATCAATTTTAAATATTTTGCTCCAAATTCCCAACATTGCCATTTTTTCACACCCGCTTATGAAAAGTACAGCTGCTATTTTTTGCATTCTTTCCAAAATGTCTTTTTGCACCTGTGGCACAGAATGGCGCGTTCATTGTGCAAAATCAACTTTCAGAACTGATTAAGGAAATCACAGTATCACTATTCATGAGGGGAGGTCCAAAAAGGCCATGTAGAAAATTTGGTGAAAACATTCCAAAAAATGACTGCATTGTGAGCGAGCGTTGCACGGTTTCTATTCATACTCGTAACTTTGCCACTTTTCCATATTTTCACTCCAGATTTTCAACATTGCCATTTCTTCATACCTCCTCATGAACAGTGCAGCTATCATTTTTCACATTCTGTTTGAAATGTGTTTTTGCACCTGTGGCACCTAATTGCATACTCGCTGTGTGAAATCACTTTTTGGGATTGAATAATGAAGTGATACTGACACTTTTCATTAGGTGGGGTCCCAAAAAAGCCCATGTTGAACATTTGGAGCAAAAATACCAACAAACACCTAGGGCATTAGGGTTTCCAACCATAACACCCACTCTGTACAGACTGACAGGCCTCAGAGGGGTGACTTGGGGTTGTCGGCCATAATGTTCACGCCATTCCACCCCCATCCTGCAGCCACTGACAGGCATCAAGGAGTGCCTTGGGATCTTCAAACCTAACATTCACCCCATTCTCCTATACTGTACCCATCTCAGCTTATTTCCTTATGGAATGGGGGTGAGCGAAAGGGCCAAAGACCTCAAAGTACACTGCGATACCTGTCGGTGTCTGTAGGGTGTGTTGAGGTGGAATGGCATGAGTGTTATGGCTGATGACCCAAAAGCACACTCCCGATGCCTGTAAGTCTCTGCAGAGTGGGGGTGGGGGTTAGCGTTACTTCAATACTTCACTGCTATTCCTGTTGTGCGTCTCTTTAACTCCTGCACTACCAATGCCAATATTGGCAAGCGAACATTCGGCATTGACAAATGCTTGGTTTTTTTTTTGTAAACAGGGCTGACATGCAACTGTGTGAGCCCTGCTCCTAGTGAGACTCCTGCCCCACAGAAGTGGAAGTTTTTTTTTAATTTGACATACTTTACTATGTATAACCCAATACACAATCATACAAAGATAGATACATTGATATCAGCACATTCTGCATAAGAGGCCATGCACAGATTGGTAAAAAGGAAGAAAGGAACTTTCGGAGAAAATAAAACAGAAATGGAAGTTGCCTGTTATTGACGACACCACCAACTCTGATGTTGAGTAAAATAAGACCCTCCCAAACCTCCTGCTCCTGCCTCCCATATCATGCTGCCAAAGTATTCAAAATAATGTTTTCAGTCTGTTGATCTGCAATCTCTATGGCAGTCTCAGCAATCAGAGAGCTCAGCAAATACCAGAACAGTAAGATTGTTCACTGTTTAAATGCAGCTCTTAGCAACCCATTAAAGAAGCCACTATATTTATGCTTGCATGTGCAATGAAACGCCTGGTTCAATGCTTAAATCTTAAAAATATAAATAGGCTTTTATCATTTTTAGTGATAAATGGATGCCCATACACTATAAAGGAGAATACATGGGAATCTATGCAGACAAGCCAGTGTCAGCATCTTGAGATTTTCATAGCAACTGGGAGACCTCCCGTGCTTCACTTTCAAGGTCCTGATTGTTATGTGAACCTCTCAATGGAGACACTGGCTTGTTGCCTATGGATGCTAATACATTATCCTTTATTGCATGCTTAGAGACTGAAGTTGTCATCCACAGTTGTTTTCTGTCAGATGAAGGTTAGTATGCAATTTAACTCCTAAAGAAGTGTCTGTTGCTGGATTCAAGTTGCAGATACTGTGCCACAGGAGAACCATCCAATGTGTCTTATCTAGATACTTCAAGGTAACAACCATAGGGAGACAGAAACCAACACCCAGTGTACTGCTGGTTGGCACCAACCCTTCATAGCTCCTCTACTTTTGGAAGGGATCCCTAGGTAAGCACTCACTCTTCTTTTCCATTACCTTAGCTCTGGCTGGGACCATTGTGTATGTGCTTGTTTTCAGATTCTGAACTTCTGAGTTGCTGAATTCCTGACAGGGAATAATGCTCAGGCAAGCTCACCCTTCTCCAACAAATGCCTTTCTCCTTCTAGTGTCTCACCTGAAACATTCTTCTTCAAGGTTGAACAGTTTGGAATTGCATCTTTCAGACTCACCAGACTCCTTTGATCTCTAATAGTCTGTGTCTGTCCTGTTGGCACACAGTTTCACATCCTCTGGGCTGCATGACTGAGCAGAACTGACTCTAGATTGCTATTTAAAGCATGATTCAATTTTCCTGTAAGCAAAGATGTGTCAGAGACCCAGTAATGGCAGCAATACCCAGTACAGCATGTGACACACTGCAGACCAAAAGAGGCCTGATTGTGTTACAACCCAGTGGAGGTACCAGATCAGAAAAACACAAGTGAGCTACTTTCAGGGACCATCCACATTAATCCCAGAACTTACTATATCACTTACAGCTACCAGCAAAGATTACCTTTGCACAAAGACTTGACTAGGTCAGATGCTTGTCAGTCAATCAATAGTTTACCCAGAAATAGAGATGCAGCAAATTAAAATTCTGCCAGAGAAGTGCCCGCGAAGTGGCCACTTCACTTTGGCACTTTGCTATGCGGAGTGCCACATAGGAAAGGCTCACTTCACCTTGTGATTATTATTTTGCATTGTCATTCCACCTTAAAGCAAAGTGAGGCAGAGTGACAACAATATTGGCAGCACTGCACACACACAGTCACCAGAATTAATGTGCACCCCCAAAGTGCTACTGTCTTGTATCCAGAAAACTCCCCAGTGCTGACAAAGTGAAATGAGAGCGTAAGAAGAAATACAAAGTCTCCCAGAATTAATGGCGCACTCAGTCATGCGCGTAGTGGTCACACACAGAGTCACCAGAATTAATGTAAATTCCCAAAATGTTACTGTCTTGTGTCCAGAAAGCTCCCCAGTGCTGTGTAACAAGAAATGTAGTCTCCCAGAATTAATGGTGTACTGCAAACACACAGACAGATTAAGATTGTGCTGTGCACTCAAGAGATGCATACAAAAAGACAGCACACCTAACCAGTGCTCACAAGTCACAAATCCAAATCTGGAAAGGAATACCTTTTGCCAGTTGGGGGATTAGTGCACAGCAGTAACAATCCACTTTCAGTAAAGATACCACAAAGCAGTACAAAAAATTCACACAGGTGTGGTAGATAGGTTCACACTGCTGCAATTACTCTGTGGCACAATAAAAGGTGTCTGATTTAATTGCATGCATCGCGACACACACACACACACACACACACACACACACACACACATTATAAGTAATGCGTAGCAAATTGAAAACCTTTAGTAATATAACCAAATGTTTTAAACAAATTATTCACTGCTGCACCACAACAATCAGCAAAAAAGTAAAGAATTACTGAAAATATTACTGTGTGTACATTAACACAGTTATACAAGAAAAATATAACCAAAACAGAAAGATGGCCTTTTTCTCCCAATTAATGTACCTACACCACAAATACGCCCTTCCCCCAAAGCACACTTCACAGTACACAGACTGATTGTTCTAACTTAACAAGAAAAATCCACACACAACAATAAACACTCGATGATTTGAGCACAGAATGGTTTCCTACAATCGATGTACTAAATTTTGAGCACAAAAATGACTCAAAAAGGCATTTTAAACAGTTTTTAGAAGTTTTGAATCGCAGAGCTCTGAGAGCAAACTGTCTCCAGCTACCATTACACGCACATCGCCCAGGCCAGAACTGAGGCTGTGCAGAACAATCTAGTGCCCATGTGACCTGCAATCCCATGAATTACTGCAGAATTTCATTTGGAGCTCAATTACAAGGTGAAGTGAGGCAAATTACATTGATTTCAATGTACTTTGCCTTAAAATTGGTGGAGAAGTGGTTTGGGGAAGGTGGAATAATGCAAAGTCATTGATTTCAATGGACTTTGTGTTCCTTATCATGAAGCAAAGTACCCCGCTTCACATTGCAGTTTGTGGAGTACTTCGCAGATTATGCATTACTTCATGAGTCACTTTGCGGAGTGAATTGGGACCACTTCGCCCATCACTACTTACAGTACTGTAACTCACATGCTGTACAGGAAGGAACGTGAGTGCCTATGGCTATAATTCCCCGATGAGCTGAGCCTGCATCATAAAACTCCCCAATTTAAAAATTCTTATTAATGAGTATGTGGTGGTGATTGGATGAAGCCTGAAGAGATACTAAAAAACAAGCTTACAATACGTGCAAGTAACTAGTAAAAAAATTAATTTTGTGATTTGTGACGTGAATGTGAATCATGATTTGTGACTGCATTTGTGACCATGATAATGAAGAACATGATTCGGTGTGAGATAACCAATATGAAACTGTATAGGAACGTGAATGCCTACGGCTGTACTTCCCCAATGAGCTGTAGCACAAAACTCCCCAATTTAAAAACTCTTATTAATGAGTACAGTGATGGGGTGGTGAAGCCTGAGGAGATACTACAAAACAGAGTTACAGTACATCCTTGTAACTAGTAAAAAAATGTATTTTGTGATTGTGAATCGTGACTGCATTTGTGACCGTGATGATGAATAACGTGATTTGTATCACAAATAACTCATGATGATGGCCCTGACTTAAAAATGCATATTAATGAGTACAATGTTCATGCAGAGATATGCACCACACCAGTCCAGTACTCTGAAGGGAAGCCAAAGAAACAACTGTGACTTAAGTTACAGATGGAGATTGGGGCCTAAAGAGATGCAAATGCACAGACAGATTAAGATTGCGCTGTGCACTGAAGAGATGCAGACACAAAGGCACAACACCTAACCAGTGCTCACCATCAGAAATTAAAATCTGGAAAAGAATACCTTTGCCAGTTGGGGTAGGCTGCGGAGGGGGGGCAGTGTACTGCATTAACAGTCACTAGTAGTAACAATAAAGATACCACAAAGAAGTACAAAAATCACGCAGCTGCAGTGGATAGCAGGTTCACATTGCTGAAATTACTATGTGGCACAATAAAAGGTGTCTGATTTGATGACATGTGTCACACACATACTCACACGTACACTAAGTAATGCATAGCAAATTGAAAACTTCAGTAATATAACCACATATTTTTAACAAACTAAAATTGTGCACTGCTGCACCACAGCAATCAGCAAAAAAATGTCAAGAATTCGTGAAAATATTACTGTGTGTAAATTAACACAGTTATACAAGAAAAATATCACCAAAACAGAAAGAACTGTCTTTTTACTAACATACTGGCATACTAAAATGCCAGCAGAATAGGCCTAATGGTCTTTCATGTCTGCTCGTTTGGTCAGCCCCCACCCTGGGAGCTGACCTTGCTGCTCCTCTCGCCCTCTCTGGTTTCTCCCTTCCCAGTCCCAGATATTCTTGCTGCCCAGGACTTTGCTTCCAGAATCCTTCCCTTGTACCTGTCCCATCCCCTTTTGAACCCCTCCACTGTCTCTGCCTCCACCAGCCCCCTGGGCAGCGCAGTCCATGGCTCCACCACCCTTTCAGTGAAGTAACACCTCCTCCTCCTTTCTCCCTTGAATCTCCCCCCCTCCAGCTTCCACCCATGCCCTCTAGTTGCCCCCACTCCTTCCTTTGGAGCACCTTGACTGCTCCTCCCCTATTTACCCCCTTCAAGTACCCAAAAACCTCTATCATGTCCCCCCCCTCTCTCTTCCCATGTGTACATATTTAGCTCTTCGAGCCTCTCCCCATAGGTCCTGTCTCCCAAGCCCCATATCATTTTGGTTCCCTCCTCTGGACCCTCTCCAGGAGTTTGATGTCCCTCTTTAAGTGTGGCCTCCAAAACTGCACACAGCACTCAAGGTGTGGCCTTACCAAGCAGTTATACAGAGGGAGTAAGTGATCAACCTAGCAGTGCATCCCAGCATCCTGTTGGCCTTGGCCACTGCCCTCCTATAAGTCTCAGAGTTGTTCAACTTGGCATCCATCACCACCCCCAGGTCCCTTTCAGCCATTGAGACTTGTAGAATTCCCCCCCCCCGGGTGTACACTTGGGCCGGGTTTCTGGCTTCCAGGTGCAGTACCTTGCATTTCCCCTGCATTGAACCTCAGCTTCCACTTTCTAGACCACTTTTCCAGAGCCTTCAGGCCCCCCTGTATGGCCACCCTCCCCTCCTCCCCTTCCACCACCGCCCCCAGTTTTGAGTCATCCGCAAAGAGACTTATCTCAGTCCTGATACCCCTCCTTATGTCAGAGACATGTTAATCTACCTACACCACAGATATGCCCCTACCACAAAGCACACTTCCACTGTCTCTCAGTACACAGACTGAATGTTGTATATTAACGTTCAAAATCCATACACAAACAATAAACGCTCGATGATATGATCACAGGAGAGTTTCCTACAATCGATGAACTAAAGTTTCAGTAAAAAAAAATTACTCAAAAGGTTTTTTTAACAGCTTTTAGAAGGTTTGAATTGCAGAGAGCTCTCACAGTAGACTGTCTCCTACAGTTTCCTACACACACTACCCTGTAGTGAGGCTGTGCAGAACAATCTAGAGCCATATGACCTGAAATCCCATGAATCACTACAAAATTCACTTTTGGAGCTTAAAAACAAGGTGAAGTGAGGCGAAGTACATTGTTTTCAATGTACTTTGTCTTACAAAATTGGTGGAGTAGTGGTTTAGAGTAGGAGTAACGCAGTCATTGTTTTCAATGGACTTTATGCTCCTATTAATCGCGGAGTTCTCTCAAGTAAAAATTTGCCTTTTTTTTTTTATTTAGTTGTTTAACCAGGAGTAGCACACTAAGCTGAAAGCTTTTTTACAGGTGCAACCTGAGAGCACAGGGAAGTTAAGTGACTTGCTCAGGGTCACACAGTATGCAAGGGGAAGCTGTGGGATTCAAACCCTGGTCTGGTCTGCTGGATATCACCAAATTTACAGCTCAGAGCCTTAAACCACTGTGCTATACTGCCTCCCTAACTCACTCTGCACAGCGAACTGAGGCCACTTCACCCATCTCTTCCCAGAAATCAGAGGCATTGAACCTCACAAGAATCCTACAAGAGCTTTAAAAAATGCTTCTCAGACCAAAAACAGATGAACACCAAATTGATAACTAGTTGCAAGGATATGGCAAACAGAGTAGCCAGGAGCTCTGTTCTTAGGAATCAGGGTTCACACATTAGCTTTTCTGATAGGAAGGAACTGCTGTATTGTATTCACTATGGTTAAAAATAATTGCACTGCAGTAACTCTACCTGTGCAGTTTCCTCTGCAAATAAGTATGAGTCTTGTGACTTTGTCCAGTTATGTATGTTAATTGGTTGTTATAGTTTACGTTTGTTAATATATTATTTTATAAAATGTGTTCAGAAAATCCGATAATCTGATTGGACAGTAACCATTATTTAGTCCACCACAACCACAAATTTTCATTGGGGATCCTTGAAAGTTTAAAAGAAACCTAACTTAAGTACAAGGTTCCTTGTAGGTTTCAAGGAACACCAGCTAAAGAACACTTTAAAGCACCTTCCCAGTGCCACTTCTTCAAGACCCAACCTCAGTAATAGAAAAATCACTTCTCCTACATCTTTCAAATAGTAGCCTCTAGTTTTCTACTATTATACATTTTTAACATTTTACTTGTAAATACTTATTTCCATTTTGTTTGTTTATTTAACGAGTTAGTACAACTGGAAATCAAATCCTTTTACAGGTGCGACCCACACAATCAAACATATACGAATGCAAATACATGATAAAGACAAATTAAGAAAAAATAAAAAAAAAATGTGCACATCAAATATAAAAAATTCAGTTAAAACACACACATTCTGAAATAGACTTCAAATGCAAAGTGTTTGAGAAAGATCCATGTGTGTACAAATTCCTAATAGTAAAAGGTATACTGTTCCATGTTCTAGGACCAAGAAAATAAAAAGTCCTCTGTCCACATTTAGTTTTTCTTAAGGGGAGCCTCAGAGTAGCCTCATTGCTCCTAACACTAGAATATATGCTCTGATTAAAATGCTGTAAATGTCCCCAGAAACCAATTGGGATACCAGTTTGAGATACTCTATAAACACATTTTGCCATAACATAATCATAATTCGCTTTGATTGGAAACCATACAATTTTATCAAGAATTAAACAATGATGGGTACTACTAGGGGATGACAGGGCAAATTTATCTAATTTTTGTAACAAAGTTGACTTTTTAGATAAAAAAAATTATGGAAACATTATCTGTAACCAAATAAGCATAAATTAGAACAGGAAGTAAGCATTGATTAACTATAGCTACTCTATTCTCATCTGTGAAAAATTATCTAATTCTATATAACATACCTAATTTACCATGTATTTTAGATGTTACATTATTCAAATAAGCATCAAAATTGAACACAGGATCCAATACAAGGTCCAAGTATCTGAAGGTATCCACATTTTCAAAGATGGTGCCATCTAAGGTATTGATCTGAAGGCTAGAACCAAGAGCTTTTAATTTAGAAAGTATACCAAATACCATTATTTTTGTTTTTGTTGTATTCAGCACCAGCTTATTACAAGCCAATCAGTATTGAAAATTACTTATCGCCCCTGTCAAAATTATTTTCAATTCACTGAAAGATTTACCATAAACTTACACAACTGCATCATCTGGCAGTATAGCCTAGAGGTTAGAGGAACGAGTTGTGAATGAGCTTGATACATCCTGCAGACCAGACCTGAGTTTGATTCTCACAACCTCCACTTGCATACTGTGTGACTCTGAGCAAGTCACTTAACTGCCCAGTGCTCCCAGATTGCCCCTAAAAACAAGCACTTGTGCCTAGTGGGCCTTACCCGGTTACCAAAGACTAAAATAAAAAAATCTGCATACAGTGTCAAAAAAACATTATCCAAGGCAGCAGAAAACCCATCAAAATATAATGAGAACAAAATAGGATCCAGTATGAAACCCTGAGGGACTCCATACTTAACAGGAACCTTTTCAGAGACATGCCCTTGAAATTTAACCGTCTGAAATCTGTTGTACACGTAGTTTTAAAACCACATAACAACAGGAAATCCCAATCGTAACAATTGTAACCTATCAATCAGAAGCTTGTGATTAACCAGATTGAATGCCTTGGTCAAGTCCATGAACGCGTCCCCTGTTAAACATCCATTCTCCATACCCTGAAGGACTGTGTTTGTGAACTTGACCCAGGCAGTCTCTGTCTCATGGCCCTTTCTAAAACCATGCTGGCTTCTAGAAATCAATGCATAGTTGTCGACGTACTCAACAAGTTGATTGTAAATAATTCTTTCTTATACCTTGGCAACAGACGATAAAATTGAACTTGGTCTGTAGCTTCCAAAACCTCTAAGAGGACTAGATTTGTGAATAGGAACCACTAGAGAGTTTTTCCAAACAACATGAACCTCTGCAGTCATAAAAGATAGGTTTATCAGTATATTGTTAGGATAGGCCAACACACTCTCTGCATCACGCAGCAAGTTAGGGAAGAGACCATCATAACCGGCAGAGCTATCTGGTTTAAGCTGCTTTTGAAGTTTATAATCCTCTTTAGGGGTTGTAACCTTTAGGTAAAATTTAGGTTTATTGTTAATGCCAGGGACTTGAACTAGGGATGAATCAAAACTGAACCAGGTCACTAAACCTTATATGAAGAATCAGCATGTATATAGTGCTTTTCATACACAGTGTATCCCAAAGTGCTTTACAAACAATGCTAGACTGGTAGTGAAGTGGCTGAATGTGTAGTGGTGGCGATATTGCATATCAACACCCACACACAGCCTGGACAATTGCATGATCTGGTTTATGGGAAGGGGAATGTTGGCCAGGACACCGGGAATGTTCCCTACTCTTTGCGAAGAGTGCCCTGGGTTCTTTCACTTACACCTGGACACCCACCAGGACAGCACCAGGATGGGTTGAAGGGACCTTGGTTTAACATCTCATCCAAAGGACTGCACACCCCAGTAGTACAGCACCCCCATAATACTGCACTCAGATGCCAGCATTTTAGGTATGCATCCAATCCCAGTGTGGGACGAGAACCCATGACCTAGTCCAGAGGCAAATGTGCTACTAACTGAGCCACACTGAAATTCATTTGCATTTGATTGGGGGAAGTAACCATGTTGTTATCCAGTTTCTTGGTTATTTCAGATTTAACTGAGGGATTAATTAAGTTATTAAAAGTACCCCAGAATTTCTTACTATCCGATAGACCATCAATTTGCTTTTGTTTCAAAAATCAGATTTTTGCTGATTTAATCTGGGCCTTACACTTGTTACGTAAGCATCAGTACTCATGGAAGGCAGTCACAGTACCCAAGTTCTTATATTTTTTCCATGTCTTGTCCCATATACATATTAATTTAAATAAAGAAGCATTAAGCCACCAAGCCTTTTTCCTAGATTTAAGTCTCCTCACAAATGGCGCTACATTATCCAACTCAGCTGTCAATTTCATGAATAAAAAAATCTAAGGCAATATTTATATCAGGAATTGAATGTAAATATGACCAGTCAACCCCTCTCAATTGTTCATAGAACAAGTGCTGCTCATAGTCATGGAAATTTCTAGAAGTCTCAATTACAGGGTCAGGTTTCTTGGGGCCCTTATGTACCCACAAACAAAAAATAGGGCTATGATCACTTATAGAATCGGCTATGACACCACATTTCAGGATATGGTTTTATTAGCTAATATCCAATTGATAACAGTATGTCTACTAGTTTTCCCATTTAACCTAGTAGGCTGAGTACTTAATTGTTGCAAACCAATAGGAGCTAACAAAGCACCAAACATTAACATTTCAGGTCCCACCCAATTTGAGTTAACATCCCACAATGTCACAGTTCCACCAACAGCTTTATAATCCAGTTTCTCAATAAATTCTTTTAAACCTTCATTTCTAGTTTTGGGGGTAATAAAAGAACAACAAATGATTAATGTTTTAATGTGACCCAGAGAAACTTGAATTGCCAAATGTTCACCATAAAGCATAATATCCTTGAAAAGACATCTTTCAGTAACCAGAAAATGATTCTTTACATAAAACATAAACCCCCAGCCCTCCGCATGACTCTGTCTTTTCTGTAACTTTTGTAAATAGGGAGGTAAATGTGATTATTAGAGACACTCGATCTGAGCCACATCTTGTTCAATACCAGTATATCAGGCACGTACATCCCAACCCACTCCTCCACCTCATGCAGCTTGGGGAATAGGATCTGAACGTTGAAATGCATGATCGTCATACCAGTTAGGTTATGTCTAAAATAGTCTACATCAACAAAATCATTATGGACAGGTCCTGGATTCAGTTCCACATCACCAGCAAGTAAAATTAAGAGAAACCCAAACACCAAACCCCTCAAGCCAACCTGTCTATTAAGGCACAACCCTTTCTGTTTGGATACAGTTTAGCTCAGGCAATATCCCACAGACTTAAAGTTATTACCCATAACCTCACTGTACTTCAACATATACTTATAAATGGTAAATAACAGTACTTCTTCGGTAGTGGAGTGGACAGAGCAATTTGGCTAAACAAAACATCTTTACACAAAACAATGCATACATACAAGGCAGCTACCATAATCCCACTTCCTGCCATGATTAAATATGAATCTGCAATTCAAATCCTGCTCAAAGTACTTTCAAGCAGCGTTCTTTGCCCCAGTCTAATGCTGGTCTGACTCCAGTGAGATTCCCTGCAAGTTCACTTTGCCTCCCCACTTAGCTGCTGCCACACAGATGCTGTCACATTTGCAGGACTATAACTTTTAAAGTGTGTTGCCCCTCGATGCTTGAAGCTGATACCAGCAGGTTCTGGGGAGCAATTGCAGAGTTCAAAAGACTTCAGGTGGAGGTGATTAGTAACATAGAAACATAGAAACATAGAATTTGCTGGCAGATAAGGACCGCTTGGCCCACCCAGTCTGCCCATTTCCCTACCTACTGGATAAGCTGCAGATCCTTGTTAACCAGCAGCCTACTTCTTCCTACCACCACCCCCTAGAATGGCCTTATGACTGTCCCATGCATGCTTGAATTCCACCACTGATTTTGACTCCACACCCCCTCGGAAGGCAGCTCCATGCATCCACAACCCTCTCTGTGAAAAATACTCCTTAAATTACCTCTGAGCCGCCCCTCTATCTTCAAATTGTGCCTCTTGTTCTTGCACACCTATTTTTTGAAAGATGCTACCCTCTTGGACTTTGTTGATTCCTTGAGGTACTTGAACATTTCTATCCTGTCCCCTCTCCCTCCTTTCCTCGAGGCTATACATATTAGGCTCCTTTCGTCTCTCTTCATATGTCTTCCGGTGCAGACCCTGCACCATTTTAGTTGCCCTCCTCTGGACAGCTTCCATCCTGTCTATGTCTTTGTGGAGACTGGGTCTCCAGAACTGCACACAGTACTCCAGATGGGGTCTCACCAGCTGTCTGTACAGAGGATAATAACTTCCTGTTTTCTACTGGTGATGCCTCTCCCTATGCATCCCAGTATCCCCCAGCCCTCCTTGCTGCCCTCTCACATTGCTTGCCCATCTTTAGGTCATCTGATATGACTACCCCCAGGTCCCTTTCCATTTTATTGTTGTTAGTATCTCACCCCCCATTGTGTACTCTTTCCCTGAGTTTTGTTTCCCAAGTGCATTACCTTGCACTTCTTAGCATTGAATCTAAGCTGCCATACATTTGACCATTCCTCTAACCTTGCCAAGTCCCTTTTCATCCTTTCCACCCCACCCTGTGCATCAACTCTGTTGCAGATCTTTTGTGTCATCTGCAAAGAGACATACTTTCGTTCAGTCCCTCTGCAATGTCGCTATAAAGACATTGAAGAGGAACGTCCTAATACTGAACCCTGCGGTGCCCCACTAGTAACCCCCTTTCTTCTGGTGGACTCCATTTACTATTACTATCTGTGTCCTATTCTCTAGCCAATTCTTTACCAGGCTGTCATCTTGGGACCCTCCCAGGCTGGCTAACTTGTATATTAATCTTTTGTGTGGGACTGAGTCAAATGCCTTGCTAAAGTCAAGGTAGGCCATGTCCACAGCTCCTCCCTGATCTACTACTTTGGTCACCCAGTCAAAGAAATCTATCAGATTCATCTGGCATGACCTTCCCGCTGTGAATCCATGCTGCCTAGGGTCCTGTGCCCCTCTGACCTCTAGATACTCGACAATTCTTTCCTTCAGAAGTGATTCCATCATTTTCCCTATAACTGAGGTTAAACTAACAGGTCTGTAGTTTCCTGCTTCTGCCTTGCTCCCACTTTTGTGAAGGGAATCACATCTGCCCTCCTCCAGTCCTCGGTACCACCCCATCCTCCATGATTTGTTAAAAGGGTAGTCAGTGGTGTCACTAGTTCTGCCCTTAGTTCTTTTAAATTCTGGGATGAATCCCATCAGGCCCCATTGCTTTGTCCACCTTCAGTTTTAAGAGTTCTTTCAGAACCCTTTCTTCTGTAAATGGGCTGGTATCAACTTCTGTATCCAGAGTGTTTCTACTGTTTGTTTTATGTACCTCCCCTCTTCATTTGTAAATACTGAGCAAAAATATTTGTTTAGTATCTCTGCCTTTTCACAGTCTCCTCTGCCCACCCTGCTTCCCTTTATTAAGCCTCCTATCCTCCCTTGGTCTTCCCTTTGCTCCTGATGTACCTATAAAGGTTTTTATCCCCCTTCTTAACCGAGTTGGCTATCTTTTCCTGGTTTGGGCCTTTGCTGTTCTGACTGCCTTCCCAGCCTCCTTTTGCTTTTAACTGATACAGTTCTCTGTCCTGCTCCTTCTGCGATTTCTTGTACTTCCTGAATGCTTTCTTTTCTCTTGAACCTTCACTGCTCCTTTGAGAACCATAGTGGTTTCTTACATCGTTTGTTTTGTTTATTTGCTTCACACAAAGGCTCGTTACCTCTGTGATGGCAGTTTTTATTATTCCCCATTGTTCTTCCACCCCTCCTTCCTGCCCATTTGCTAGTGCATTCCTTAGGCAGTCACCCATTTTGGAAAAGTCAGCCTCCTAAAGTCCAGTACTTTTGCCTTTGTATGGCTTGACTCTATTGCTGTGTTTATTGTAAACCATACTGTTCGATGGTCGCTAGTTCCCAGATGGCTACCCACTTCTACATCTGTGATCCTCTCTCCATCTCCATTTGAGAGAATCAGGTCTAATATTGCTCCCTCTTGAGTGGGCTCCAATACTAGTTGTCTAAGGCATGCCCCCTGTAGGGCATCTAGAATAACTCCACTCTTCGAAGTGGCTGCTGCAACTGCACTCCAGTTAACATCTGGCATATGCAGATCACCCATCAGCAATATCTCCCCTTTTTCTGCCATTCTAAGTATACTTTCTATCATTTCCTTGTCCATTTCCTCCCCCTGAGAAGGGGGTCTGTATACAACCCCTGTGCAGATTGTGGTGCCATTGCCTGTCTCCAAATTTACCCACAGTAAAGTGCAATCAGTCCATGGCAACATTATGTAAGTACTAGAGGCAATAGATTCTTCCACGTTAGCAGCAGAAATCAGAATTCTTTCATCTGTTTAAAAAGCAGACTCTCATACAGCAGTCTCATTAAAGCAGCACACACACTTCTGAAGTTCAATATTACATAAGGAGAACACAGTACAATTGTATGCAGTATGAAATTAGACAATTCAAATTCAGGCAGCAGGACAGTACAATTAAAATTCAAGTCTTAGTAGCAGCAATGCACAGGTCTTCAGAGTAACATGCAGAGTAACACATACGTGTATACTTGCCCTGCAGATGGATCTAATGTACTGGGTCTGAACCAGAGCCTGTCACACTCCGGTCAGACTCCTTGCAAGTCCACTTTGCCTGCCCACTTAGCCACTGTTGTGCAGATGCTGCCACATTTGCAGGACTATAGCTTTTAAAGTCTGTTTCCCCTTGATGCTGCTATCAGTGGCCAACCAACAACATACTCTAGGGTTTGTGGTTGTTCTCTGTATATCATAGTTAAAGGCGATTGAAGTGTCTCGACTCACCTCATAGAACCTATGCCCATAACCATGGTATACAGATCACAACCCACACCCTGGTATGTTTTGTTGCTTATGTAAGGTTCCTGTGGGGCAGAGGTCGCTCCCGATTGCTGTAGTGGTTGAGGTGCCTCTGCCTCACACTGCCACCAGGCAGTTGTAGATGTTTGTGGTGGCTCCTGGGTTCTGTTCTCACTCACTAGTGAGGGGGTTAATATCTAACAGACTAGAAATGTGTGGTTCCTCCACTCAAGAAATATTAAGGTGGACACACCTTCCAAAGATCCACCACTGATGCAACCATTTTCCCCTATTTTCATGCAATTTATTGTAGCAAACAACGGTGAGAAATATCTTAACAGTAAAAACAACTTTATAATCCAAGAAGAAACAGCCTAAAAATGGAGCCAGGAAGAAACAGCCTAAAAATGAAGCATGAATTAGTACACCCCACATTTTCTAACTTCAATGACCTCCTCCAGCTTACTGACTCCATTCTTTCAGATATGGACTATAATTTGATCATCTCTGCCATCTTTATTGATTTGGCAAAGGCATCTGACACTGTGACAAACACCCTCCTTCTGTACAACCTTATGGTGGTGAGCCTCTCTCCATCTTTTCAGTCAATTTGTTCTGCTCCTTCTTTGAGGCAAGTGTCAAGCTGTCCTGATCAAAGTTCCCTATCCCCTCTCTCCCCATCTGCTCAGGCATTCCTCAATGGTCTTTCCTGGGCCCCTTCATCTTTTCCATATTCCTAAATGACCTCCCTTCTGCCTGTTTCTTTGCAACCATTCACATGTACGCTGATGGCACGGTGCTGTTTGCAGCTGGCTCCTCTGCCCCTGACCTTACTATCTGGATACAACTGGATTTTGATAATATTCAGCACTGGCTCCTGTCAAATCAAGTGTTGCTCAATGCCAAAAACACAGTTTTCATTAAATTTAGCACCCAACAGAGGCTTACTAGACTCACCTCCCTCCCATCATTCCATACCCTTTAAGATGCTGGGACTGATGATGTCTCCCCCTTAAAGTACTTTGGGGTTTGGCTGGACTGTTATCTTGATTTCTTGGCACACATTAATGCTGTCCACCTTAAACTCCACCCCAAGATTGGTGTAGAATACAGGAACAGAGTGAGTATCCTGCTTACTGCCTGCTGTGAGATAGTAAGAATTGAAGTTAATACTACCCATCTTTGACTATGGTGACATAGGTTGCAGTGCAGCTCCCAAATCCTTCATTGCTAGACTAGACACCCTCTTTCACTCCTTTTGTTGATTTGCCTTAAGCTGTCCTCCTTGTACACATCATTGCTTCCTCTACTCAGCCTTCTCCCTCCCTGCCTTCATGCCAGGCACCTTTCCTATTGTACCTCCTTCATATCCAAATTCTGGTTTGGTTCCCTACCTTACCTCCCTTCAATCCTCTCCCTTCTTACCTCCTACCCTGTCCACAGAAATGTTTCCTATTCCCTTTCTATTCCACCCAGGTAATCTACTGCTGGTTAAGCTGCCTTCTGATACTGTTTTTCTAAACTCTTGTCCTCTCCTCTCCAGTCTAACTGCTCGGCCTCTTTTTTCCTTAAGTCTCTCCTCCATGACTTTACTACTCCCACCTGCAACTTGCTTGACCCTTTACCTTAGATGGCCCCACACCCACCTTGAATTATTGCCCCATCCATGTTTGCTCTCCCCCACCTTAAGGACAGTTGGGTAAATTTATTTATGCATATCCAGGCTCAGATTTTATCTACAGAATGCACTTTATTTTACAGTTTTACCCTGTAGTGTTTATTATTTATGTTCATTTTTGATGTGGTGTATCGCTTGTATAGAGTATTGTTTTTGTGTATTTAATGTACTACAGTATAACCTCCATTATCTGAACCCCGATTATCCAGATATACTAATTATTTGAATTCTGATGTTGTCCCCTGACTCTGGCTTGCCTAATACTAAGAACACCCGACTATCTAAAGTCTTGATTATCTGAACAAATCTAATCTAACAAAATGTTTGGTAACCAAGGTTATACTGTATCTCTTTTTTCCTTTTTTGTACTATCATCCATACCCCTCCCCCAAGGATGCATCTAAAAACAAGCTATTATCAGCTCAGTATGTCTTTCCAGGTAAAACTTTCAAAATAAATAATAAATAAATAAAATTTAAAGAAGGTCCTTCTTAGGTGCCTTCTAGGCAGGTCTAGCATGTGACCCCTTTAGATACCCATAGGAACAAAAACTGACACCGAGAGAATGGTCTTTCGAGCACCTTCAACCATTTATCCTCCTGCATATTATTTATCAGCTTTATAAACATACCTAACTTTGGTTCAAAATGAGGTGGAAGAACAGATGCATGCAAAGTGGCCATGACAAATACAGAATCCCCCTTAAGAAGAATGAATAACATTGCAAGAACTTCCCAACCCTGATATTCTAGAGATCAGATAAGTTGAACGGACTGATTGTAATACTAGACAAGGAAAAACATATTTCTGATATCTACCAACAGTTTGCAGACACTGCCAGTTATAGGCATTTAAATGAGAATCCCCACAAGGGACCTTAAGCACCAAATTCCCAAATTTGTGTTTGAGTCAATGATACAGGTGCCATTATAATTTATGTTC
This sequence comes from Neoceratodus forsteri, assembly GCA_016271365.2. Lineage (NCBI taxonomy): Eukaryota > Metazoa > Chordata > Ceratodontiformes > Ceratodontidae > Neoceratodus > Neoceratodus forsteri. Next base: position 805,106,241 of record CM057451.1, on the reverse strand, counting down.
AAACATCTTGTGACACTAACAATCTACATTCTCTGTAAAGTCCCCAAGGATCAAACAACCCCCCCCCGATGCCCAATCATTTCAAGTCATGGATCCTTGAGAGAAAAAAAATATATATTTTTGTTGCCCACTATTTACAACAATTAGTAACAACCCTACCTGCTTGTATAAGGGATACCATGGATGTCTTGGATAAACCTGGAGGATTTGTCTCATCCTCCAGCTATGTGTGGATATCGACTGATGTTTGTTTGCTGTACACTTCGACACAGCATTATTTGAGGTGTGCAACATCATTTGTGTACCAATTTTCACTTGCAGTTACCATTTCCATAGACTTTATTTTGTAAACTTTTCCCTTATTCTGACATCAATTATTTTTATTTTTGATCAGACATTTTGCTGACAGTTCTGCAGGACCTCAATGGGCAAAACAATGGCCTCCTCCTATGCCAAACTTTTTGTGGGTTGGTGGAAGGGCCATGGTGTTGTGAACCAGCCAGCCTGCCCCATATCAGTGCAAGAGACAGGTATATACTGACATTTTGGTTGTATGGGAGGGAAACATTAATTCTGCTAATAAATTTGTTCAAGTTCTAAGTGACAATAATTTGAACCTTAAATTTATTGCTAATATCCATGCAATCAACTTAACTTGTCTGGATCTTACCCTTGTGGCATTACATGGCCAGAAAATTACAACAAAAACATATAGGAAGCCAGACTTGGGCAATACATTTTTGGTACAAAGTGCCCACCCCAACACACAATATGAACTATCCCATATGGACAGATGATACCTGTGCACATAGTTGCCAGAACAAGGAGGGCCACTATGGCCATGGCCCTACCACTTTTGTAAGTGGCCCTATCAGTTTTTGCAGTCATGTTAATTTATTACTAGGGGATAATTAACCCCTTACATCCTTAGCCCTACCACTTTTCAGACCGTTTCACCACCAATGCCTGTGTGGAGAAACTGCTTTGACCTCAGACTGTTTGACAAACAAACAGTGAGCTCAGTCAGAAATGTCTGCAATCATGCTAATCAAAAGAACTAACAGACCATGCCAGAAACAGAGCTAGAAACTCACATAAAACTAGTCTTGTATGATTACATGATAGCTTCAACAAGCAATTAGCTGGTGTCACTTTTGTTAGTGAATACAACAGTTTATCTGCACATTGTAAATGGGGATGACACTCACTTTAGAACATGTGTGGACCATCCACAAATCACTTACAACTGTGGCAAATACTTCAGGGACTAAGTAGCACATAATACGTACAACCCCCCCACCACCACTATCACCAGGGCACTACACATTGGCTGGCTTCCACCTCCACCATGTGACAGTGATAAATGTGGCTGGTGCAACGTATGCACATACTGTAAAAATGGTACACAGGAACATAGACAATGATGGCAGAAAAAGACCAATGGTCCATTCCATACATCTCAACTGCCCATGATTATTGAGGGATGTCCCTCTTTTTACCTCTCAAAATTGCTGTGTTACTCATCTGACTATGTGGAAAAAGCACTGCCTACCCCCCTCTCTCTTCTGTCCTTGACCAAGTACATCTTTACTGCCCTAAGTTGATCCTCATAGGATCTGCCTTTTTGGTCCTGAATCATTTTGCTTACCTTACTCAGCACTGTCTCCAGCCAGTCCTGATCTTTCCTAAGGTGAGGACTCCTGCAAATTTTGTATAACCCACTAACTCACATAAGTAGATATTGGACAATTCATTAACTGTTCCACTTCCTATGTTGTATTTGTCATTGCCTGCATGAAGGTTTATATGGGAAGCACTATCAGTCCCTTATGGAAACGGATATAAGAACATGTTCACCATGTCAGAGCAGCTACTCTTGACACACCTCTGGGTGTCCATTTCTCACATTTTCATACTAAAATCCAAGCTATTTACATATTATGGGGATAGAACATTTGCCAGTGTATAGTCATGGAGGAGATAAGGACAAAATCCGAATACAAAAGGAATCCAGATGGATCTACATCTTAGACACCATGATGCCTAGTGGTTTAAATAAAATATACTATTGATTTGATCCTAGTCCAGTAAAGGTGCATACATTGCTACTTTACTTTTTATAGCTCCATGGTTTCAGGTACTAAATTAGAAGACAGTCTGTATCACAGGCTTCATGCTCTATATTATCATTTATTATATATTTTGTTTCCTTTTTCAGGAACTATTGAACCATTGGAAGATGCTTGGGATTTCAATGCATGATTTACTTTTGTTTTCCTTCACCTCTCCTCCCCATTGTATACCATCAGTTTTGCTAGACTGTCTTTTATTTGGGTAGTCACAAATTACTTTTTATCCCACCCCCCCCATGATCCCTTTCCTCTACTCTTCCTATTATATATATTTTTCTTCCAGCTCCACTTATTTCCCTTAGACATATTTATAGACATTATCTTTGATGTATTGTGCTGTACCACTTGTTTATCTTTTATTAGGATTTTTCAGCTTTCCAGCAGCTTTTTTCCTTTTTTCCATTTTTGGACTTCCACCTTTTCAAGTACCCTTTTAAGCTATATTTCTGGTTATCTTAACCAATGTGCCACCAACACAAAACTATATATGCAACGGTAGGCTAAGTGTAATTCTGGTACCTGTTTGCACTTGCACTTTAGATTCTGTGTTTTAGTCGCTTATATCACATTACTCTTTGTATATTTTTTCACACTTTTCATTAAACTGATATTTGTTAAGCTAATGCATTTATTTTTTAGGTCACCATGAATTTGATATTGTTGTAGTGATGGGCTGGCTGTCTAACATGCCTTAGCATGAATCAACATTTGTAATGCTATATTGATATTTGTGCCATGGTTGCCTAAACATAAACCATATACATTTGCTGTCCACTTTGCTATGGCCAAGCCCCTTGATGAAGGGACACGATTTAGACTCAAAGCTACACTCTTCCAGTACATACAAATAAATCTGAATGTTGCATTAACTTAAGTATTTGGAGTTATATTTCCAGTTAAGTGTGATCTCTTGTGTTTGTCGGTTTCTTCATCTGTTCTTATTAGCACCAACTGCCTTTGGCTCTGAGTGCCAGGTGTTGATGTTTTGGTCACTGTAGTCATACCTCTTGGACACTGCACACCAAATGCAACAGTCCCCCCACACACACACCCCAATTTGCAGGCACAATATTATTGCAGACAATAAAGAGAAATGGCTTAACAGTAAACACAACTTTATTTTCCAGGACAAACACCCTGAAAAATGGATTAGCCCACTCACATTTAAAGACATCACATCTTAGATGGCCTTTTAGGTGGGCTTGTTAAATTACCCTTTTAAATGCCCAGCTAGGCTAGGTAGAAAAACTCTCTTTACACAGGGCCTTCTTATCCAGCCCTGGCTCAATCCAGCAAAAATCAGACACTCTGGCTGCATTTAATCAAACTTATCCAAGCAACAACTTTCCTCCCACCTAGTCCCACACACAAAATAAGTTACTGGACTGTCCCCTTGTACTAAAGGCCATTACCTTTCTGTCACCTGGTACTAGGATATTCTCTTCATGCTTAATGAGAGCACCCTTGCACACAGTCCTTGGCTACCTTAGGTGGTGAGTCATTGCAGGGCCACTGAAGTGGCCACGGGTTGACAAACAACTCTACTCTGTCTTTCACCCAGCACATCAACCAAACGGCCAAAGCTATTAACCAGCATTTAGGAGTTTTATACAGGAACAAACATAATCTCACTCCAGAAGCACTGAACATGGTAATCTACAGTTCTGTGGTCTCTCTCACAGATTATAGTATTGTCATTTATGATGCGGCTACAGATACTGCCCTCCAATGTATCAAAATGGCCTTAAATAAAAAATGCCACCTTCTTACTGGTGCTGCATGCTTGACACACACCTGCAATCTTTATGCCCAGGTTAGCTGGTTACAATTTGACAGCAGGCTCAAATACCAATCGTGCCTGCTTGCAAAAAAACTTACCTTGGGACTGCTACCCCCTGGTGTAATGGCCCTTCTTTCCCCTGCACGTAACCTATGCAGTATCAGAAACACTGGCAAACAGGCTTTCAGAATCCCATGGTGCCGCACTGCCTTTGGACAATGTGCATTCGCACACAGAGCTCCACAGTGGTATAACTCCCTACCTCCTGACATAACCAGTGCAACTTTGCTGGGCTCCTTTAAGAAAAAACTCCATCAGCATCGAATATCACTGGCAACCTGTGACTGCCATCGCAAATTTGCCTTTACCTTGCTTCTACCATTTGCAGTCAATGTGATCTGTATTGATTAGTAAAATGTTATGCTACATGTCCATTTCTTGGGCCCCTGGTCAAGCTAACACTTTCATTGGCTTTCTACCCCTTCCTAAATTATTTATTTTCCCTCCTACCTCCCTCCACCTCCTCTTCCCTTTTTTGCACCTCCGTCATTCGTACCTCTTTCCTCCCTACCACCTTAATTACATCTTCATCAACACCCCACTACCTACACTACCTCTTCCTCCCTACTCTTCTCCACCCCCTCCTTTCCCCACCATCCTCCCCCTTTATTCCATTTTGACTACATAGCTATTCTTCCATTTCCCTCACATCTATCCCCATCCTACCTCCCACCTCTGCTTGCCTTCTCCCTCCCCGCACTTTCCTTTGCTCTCCCCTATCCCTCTCTAGTGCTACGAGACCTTCCTTCTTTCTTTGACTCAAGCACAATCCAACTATCTGCCTATGTTGTTAGTTGTACAACTCTCCTTTTTAAACAAGCATCCTCATGTTATGTTACCATTACCTAGTGAAATGTTAGCCTTTGTTTTGACTCTGCACCCTGTATGTGCTTAGATTGTGTAACTATTGCTAGAATTTATGCCTGGATACAGTTTTCAATTGCTTCCTGCTGTATCTGTATCTGTGGAGCGTATCTGTATTCTTGTTTGTGTCATACTTGATGTGGAACCTATGAAAGAGCTTTCTGCTCAAAGGTGTTAATCCAGGATCTCAATAAATAAATAAACAAATAAACATTGCTGCACTTGAATTCAGTAATGAACAAATTGCATAATTAATTCCCCTATACCACAAGGACATGCAATTGCTAAAATGGCTTTAAACCTCTGCAAATGAGTTACTTGCAATCAGGTCAGTTAGCCAACTTGTGAACATACTCCAAAGAAGCAATACTTTTCTGATGCAGGGAAGCCTTGATTTTAGTCACAGTTCCCTCTTGTACTATAGGCCTCTGTCACTCTGATCTCCCTTGGTACCTCTTGTTAGTCAGGCCCCTTCCTTAGTCTTGCTCCACCTCTCTCGAGAGATGGCTTCTCAGAGTCTTTCTGGATTGGTTGCTGGTGCTTATGCCCACTCTTCCCTTAACTGCTTAGGCCCTGGACTGACCCACACATTTGTTCTTTAGAATCTTCAGGTCAGTGGCAGCCCAACAGCTAGCTGTAGTGTCTGCTACTGACCTGGATCAGTAGCTCTGGATTTCAGTCTCTTGCTCTGTGCTGTCTCTTCAGCATCATCACTCATACTAGTTTGCACATAGTTGCCACTCTCATTCTCTCAAGAACTCAACAACTTCCTTCAATGGACATTTCCATGCCCAAGTCCCCACATGGCACAGTTCAACCTCAGAACAGCCAGCACATCCTGTCCCACCAAGATTACTTTCTGATCTGTAGGTCTCCAGCATAGACCCCTTTATATTGGCACACTTTGGAGGCTGCTCCCATTGGTTTGTGCTGTTGTCACTCCAAATCCATGATACCCTTTAGGTCTGTGAAAGGGCAACAGAATGTCAGCCTCCCCTGTCCCAGAGTCCACCAAGAGCCTGCTGTGAGCCCCAAGTCCACCTAATCACCCAAGACATTTCTCTTATCAAGCAACTGTCAAATCTCCATCACTGATCTGAATGTCTTCCCTTTGGTGTCCTGAAGTGGACAATGAATTTGTCCATGAATACATGGGCAACAGTGCTGACTTTCTAACCTTTTGTTGGAAAGTTTTGGCATAGTGATAGAAATGGTTTGTGACCACCAGGATGTTGGCAATATTCTTGCAGTAAAGTTCCAGGCTTAAGAAATCAACACAGACCAAGTCCATGAGCATGTTGGTTTCAATGTTCACTATTGGAGATGCCCTTTTGACAAAGCCTTTCCTTACACATAGCGACAACATTGCTTGCAATACTCCTCATTTTCATTCCCCATCATGGTCCAGCAGAACCTTGCATGGGCCATGCCCATGGTCTGTCCTGCTCCCAGATGCTCTGTCTCATTATGTGGAGCCTTTATCACCTTTTGATAGACTTCTAACAGCAGCAGCTGCTGTCATATGGGGTATCCATGTGGGTCTTTGTCTCACAATACAAGAAGTTGCCATTTATTTTCAGCTTGAGCAAATCCTTCATTAACAAACATGTATTTTTGCTTTGAAGGGAGCAGAATGTCAGCTACCTGAAACAAGAGCTGCTGCCATAACTGGCATGGAGACGCCATACAAATCACACATAAACAGCAATATGGGACTGGACATATCATAGCAGCAGTAGAGGCTGCAATGGGAACAACATTACTGCCAATGTCACTCCCAGAAGCCAAATACAAAAACACACAGAAATGGGTATTTGCTCACCTGGCAAAGGTGATTGTTTTAGTTGATATCCATGGCACTCCAGATATTACATCATAGGTTTAAGCCCACCTGATAGGCTAACGATGTACATGTCACCCAGGATCAAATTTTGCAGTACACTTTGGTCCCAGAAGTCCCTGCCCCTCAGTTTGATCTTATTTCATAGCTGAAACAAGGTTAGTAATACCAAAATGATACTTTGAACCAAAATAGCAAAGATATACGGTAGAGGTAAGAGAAAAAAAGGTGTCATGAAGTATTTATTTCCCTATTAATACAATTTTAACTCAGCCACCTACTGTATTGTAACTGACAATGGCAACTTCATTATACCAACATGATGTCTAGTCCTACATTATTTCATTACTGCAATTCTACAACTCAGTCATTCTCACCACTCTGATCGCTCTGATGGGAGGACCACGGAATGCCATGGATATCAACTAACATAATCACCTTTACCAGTTGAGTAAACACTCACTGTGTTATGTTGAACATCCATGGCACTCCAGTCACTACATCATGGGTGATTAAACAGCAGTATCAGTCCCATTAGGGTGGGACAGAGTGATTGAAAAGTGACTAGGAGCACTGACTGTGGAAAGGATTTTATTAGCAATTAAGGCTCTTTGTTTGTACAACGATTTGAGTCTATAATGCTGGCGAAGGTATGAATGGAAGTCCATGTTGTCACCTAGCAAATATCCTCAGTTGAAGCACTTGCCCTCTTAGCCCAGGAAGTAGACATTGCCCTGGTTGAGTGAGATTTGATACCTTCTGGTGGTGTAGGGTTCTTGGCTTTGTACACCTCTTGGATTGTTCTCTTAAGCCAGCTGGCAATTGCAGTTTTGGAGGCAGCCATACTCTGTTTCTGTCCTTTCACAATAACAAACAGTCTTTCATTTTTGTGTATCGGTTGTGTACTTGTGATGTACTGTATGTCGCCAGTGTACTTCTAATATCTAAGTGATGTGGGATGCGGCTTTCTCCTGGTTCCCCAGTATCATACAGTGCTGGGAGTTTGATAGACTGTTCTTTGTGGAATAAGGAGGAAACCTTTGGTTGGATGTGGGGATCATCTTTAGAGAAACACTTTCTGGGGTGAAAATGGTATAGGGTTCTTTGCAGAAAAGTGCACCCAGTTCTTTTATCCTTCAGGCTGAGCATATAGCTAGAAGGAAGCATGTTTTCAGACCCACCCAGTACAATTGGGTCTCCAGGATGGGTTAGAAGGGATGAGAACTCAGAACCTTGAGGACGAGAGTTAGGTCCCAAGATGCTATGGGTGTTCTGGTTCAGGGTCGCATTACCTCAACTGCCTTTAAGCATCTGACTGCATCAGATTGGGAGCCAGGGCTATATTGTCCTATTGGACCCCACGCTTCTGCTATGGCTGACAGCTGCAAGCAGAGGGAAGAGAATGAGAGACCCTTACCTAGGCCCTGTTGTAGGTACAACAGTATGGTAGACATGTCTGTTTCTTCAGGTTCTGCACCATTAGCCTGACACCATGCTGAAAAGATGTTCCACTGGCAGTAATAGGTGGAGGTGGTGGAAGACCTTCTAGATTGCAGCATGGTTGTGATAACCAAAGAGTGGTATCCCACCCTTAGCAATCTCTGTCTCTCAGGAGCCAGACAACTTCAGGGTCCTTGTGGCTGTGAGTCATGGGACCCTGGATCAAGAGGTCAGCCCTGCATGGAAGATGCCAGATGTCCACTGACATGACCATTGTGTTGGAAAACCATGCCCTCCAAGGCCAGTAGGGAGCTACTAGGATAATGAGTCTGTGAGACTGTCGGATTTTGGTCAGAATCTGAGGAATTAGAGGAATCGGGGGAAACACATATGTTCGGTTGAGCGTCCAGCTCTGGGACAGTGTGTCAACACCCCTGGACTGCTGCTTCCTGTACCCAGAGAAGAATCTGTGTACCTCGGAGTTCTCTCTGGTGACCATCAGGTCCATGGACATGGGCCCCCATCTCTTTTGTATCAGCCAGAACACATCCGGGTGCAGTTATCATTCTCCCAGATGGACCTGTTGGCAGCTTAGCTAGTCTGCCCTGATGTTGAACTTGCCCACCAGGTGGATGGTGCTGATGTGGATGAGGTTGACTTGAGCCCAAGTCATCACCCTCGCCACCCCTCTTTGCAGGTTCTGCTTCTAACTTTTTTTTCAATTTAATATACTTTATTAAACATTTTCACATAACAGCATCACAATACATACCGTCAATCAACAGCTTCTCCCCATCCAAGTAGTGGCATAGAATCATACAAATGTATGGAAAGCTGTGACCATAAATCTGCAAGGCCTAGCAGGTATGAAAGCCGTATCTGACAGTGATAAAGCCTAGCCAATTGAACTTATCTACAGTATATCCTAACATTTTTTCCCTCCTTAGGCCCCCCTCTGAGCCCCCCCCAGAGCATCTACAAGAATGCAGCCAGATCATTAACCTGTCCAGAAGAATCATCTGGATGAGTAGCAGACAGATGGAGACTAGAGCAACAGCCCTATTCGTGTACCATTTTAGCAGAGGCACAAGTGAGAAAACCCTGTTCCCCGATATAAGCTTGAATTTGCTTAAGTACAGGGCATAAGAGGTAAAAGGGCCATCAGTGGGGCCCATTTCCTATTAAACATCTCCTGGCAATTCAGCTGGTTAGCAATGTGTTACTAAAATTCAAGAACTTTAAGAATTTCTGAATGCCATTCTCTCAGAGAGGGTCTGGTTTGATCTAACCAATGTCATACTATAACGAGTTTAGCCACCACTGAAATTATAGACATAAAGGCTTTGCAGTAATCTATCATATCCCTATGAAAGTGGCCCACCAGACAGATCTGCTGGGTAAAGTAAGAGTCTTAGCCCAGCATTGGGTCCAGAGCACCCCGGATTGCTTGACAAAATGGAGTCACCAGGGCACAATCCCAGAGAATGTGTTTTAACGATCCTTCTGAGTTTCCACTTCTAATACAAAGGTGAGACACTGATCTACCCATCCAGTAATGCAGGAGAAAAGCAGAGGTTATGTAGGATTCAGAATTGCAAAAAATGAAGGTGATTCTGCTTCACATAATTACATAGACGTTGCCAAACTTGTTGCCATTCCTTGTCATCTAAATTAAGACCTAATTCATGCTTCCAGTAGAAGCATGCTCCCTGTGGTTTGTTAGGATCATGATGTTGTAAAAGGTCATAGAATGTGTAAATTGGGTGAGGTAGAACAGCTGTATCTATGAGCACTTTCAGTATGGGATTGGAAGACTCCTGCCAATGGAAGGAACCCAAAAAGGAGGAAATTGTACCATTCAGTTGCAAATGTTAAAAAAAATGGTAAGTAGGTATGGAACATTTTTTCTGAAATACGTTTGCAGGACCAAACCTCCTGTTAGAGATCATGGATGAGTTTTAGACCCTACCAAGGGCTGGGCAGAAGATTGAGGGACTAGTGCGGTTCACAATTCGGAAATGTAGATTACCAAATAAGAGTTGAGACAGGTCTTTGTATAACAAAAAGCCAAGGTGGGAGCAGATCTGGAGGAGAGCTTTGAGAGACCACCATACTGGAGAGTCCCACAGAGATTTAGGGAATTCAGAGAGTTTGACATAAATAAGACTGCCTATATCAATACCCTGAGAGCAGCAAAGACATTGTTTCAGAGAAAGCCACTAATGGATGTAAGAGTCATCTAGAAAACCATCATTATAAGAAATCCACCTGAATATTTTACACCAGAGTATCACACAATAGTAAAGAAAAAAGTTGAGAATTTGCAGTCCACCCAGATCTTTCCGATGGGTCAGCCTGGAGTATGCCCTCTGAACAGCTTTATTATTCCAGAGGAAATCTGAAAGGCAAGTTTGCAACCAGAGAAACCAGTGTTTGGTACGATACAGGCTCACCATGCTCAATGGAGGAGTAACATAGGTAAGATGTTCATCTTAATCACATTCACTCGCCCCCACAGCAAGAATGGAAGAGATCTACATCTCTGTAGGTCAGCCTGAATATCTTGACATATAGGGAAGAGATTGAGTTTTATTAGAGCAGTAATTGAGTGAGAGACCTTGATTCCAAAACAAGTGAGAGCCTTGGTTTCCCAGGCAAGACCTAAATTCTCAATCCAATGTCTCAGGACGTGCTCATTAAGAGGCATAACTTTGGATTTATCCCAGTTTAGTGTATACCCTGCCACTTGAGAAAACTGATCTATAATGTCCACTGCTGCTGGTAGAAGTGTAGGAGTTCTCCAGGTGCAGTAATAGGCTGTCTGTATAAGCAGACAGCTTATACATGTCATTACCTATTTAGACTCTCCAAATATCTTGGCTGTTCTGAAGGGAGCGAATGAGAGGTTCCAGATAAAGATTAAAGAGAAAGGGCGAAAGAGGACAACCTTGCCTGGTACCTCGCAACAAGGGATAGGGACTGGAAAAGACCCTGTTGCAGCAGATTCTGGCTGAAGGCTGATGATAAATGACCTTAAGCCAGTTGCAGAACTGGGAGAGGAAACTGAATCTCCTCAGTGTGGCAAACATAAATGACCAAGAGAGATGGTCAAAGGCCTTTTCCACATCTAAAGAGACCAAGACCGTTAGGATTTTCCTCTCTCCTGCCACCGATATGAGATAAAGAACTATAAGCATATGGTCCGAGGACAACCGTCCTGCCACAAATCCAACCTGGGTCAGGCTGATAAGGCCCTGCCAAGTCTTTAAGAGATTGTTAGCCAGAATCTTGGTGAGGATTTTCAAGTCAGAGTTTAGAAGCAATATGGGACAACAATTTCCTGGTAACAGCTGCGATTTGCCAGGTTTGAGGATAACGGTGATCCATGCTTGGGCAAATGAGCAGTCCGAAAGACCGTATGAGTGTAGATAGTTGAATTACCTTGTAAGAAATGGCACCAAGCTGTCTATAAAGGTAGCATAAAAAGAATTATTGAACCCATCCGGGCTGTGAGCCTTTTCCTTAGGAAGTTGCTTTAGCACTCGCCGCACTTCATGCAAAGAAATATGAGCTTGTAAAATCTCCTTTTGAGACTCTGTGATGGTGGGCAGTGGGATATAGTCTATGTAGCTACGTATGAGATCTACATCAGAAGTTTGCTCCACTTCCAGAGAATAGAGAGTTTTATAAAACTGCTGAAAGGTGTCAGCTATGTCTCCAGGGTGGGTAAGGATTGCTCCCCTGGGAAATGGTTGAAGACTCTGAATCATACTTTGGGTTACCAGCAGTTTCAGCCTCAGGGCTAGGAGCCTACCCGCTCTCTTGCCTGTCTCCAGGTATTGGAAGTTGACCCTCTGGAGAGCTAGGTTGGCCTGTTCTGCTAATAACCCATAATATTGCACGCTAAGGGCATGTAGCTGAGTCCACATATCTTGGTCAGCCAATTCTGAAAGATGGTGTTCAAGATCTTGGATCTGAGTTAACATTTATCTGTTCTTTTCCACCTGCTGCTTCTTAATCTTCAATGCAAGATGAATACATTCCCCTTTTATGGCATATATCACCACGTGCCACAGCATATCCATAGATGACACAGTCCCTTCATTTTCCCAAAAGAAAGTTTGTATAAACTCCGTGAGGGCTATAATGAAGTGGGTGTCTCTCAGATGGCTAGAGATAAATCACCAGGCCCTGTCCTGGTCCTCCAGCCCCCTCAGAAAGTGTTCCATATTGGCATGATCAGAAAGCACGGTGGGCAATAAATATATCACATGCCAGAAGATCCAAGAGACTAGAGATGTTGATCAAAAAGTAGTCAATACAGGAGTACAACTTATGTGGAGGAGAAAAAAAAAGGTGTACTGTCTATCCTTAGGGTGTAGGATCCACCAGGGATCATCTAATTCCAACAAATCCATAAGCTCTCTTAAGCCTTGTTGAGCCGGTGAAAGACCTTTGTGGCACACTCCCAATCTGTCAAGATCCAGATGAATGACTAGATTCCAGTATCCACCGAGGATGATAGGGATATGTGAGAATGCTAATAACTGAGTGAAAAGATTAGAAAAAAACACCAGAGAGGCTGAGTTAGGGCCATAGATTCTGCCTAAAAGCAGCTCAGTTAAGCCCAAATGCCCCTGAAGTAGTAAGACATGACCCTCAGGATCACCGTATTCCTTTTGTAGTTGGAGGGGGACCCCTCTGCATATTAAGATCCCCATACCTCCCCTTTTATTACTTACTCCCACCCCATAAGCATGCCCAACCCACTCCCTACAAAAATACTGTATATCCTCTTGCTTAAGGTGGGTTTCTTGTAAGAAAACCACATCTGGTTTGTATTTTTTGAGATGGAGTAGGATCATGTATCTTTTATGTTTATCATTCGCCCCCTTTATGCTCCAAGGAATACATTTATATGTGGTCCCCATAATTAACCTTTATTACTTCTTTTAATCAAATCTCCGTCTGCCTGCCTATCTACAGTTCGATAAAGTGCTCCAGAACCCCCATTACCTCCTATCCCTCCCATCCAAACCCTCCCACCCCTCCCCTCCCTGAACCCCTGTGGTTGAAGATTCAGCATGAACCAGTACAGTGGATATGGCTTTCCCGGCCCAGCCTCCCTCCCCACCCTACCCTAAACAAATAACCCAATAAAATCCTACCAGTATCACTACCCCTTTGCCAAGAACAGTCTCTATCCCTGGCCCTAATGGCCAAAACACCAACACCCCTCTGTCTGTGATGAAATAGCACCTCTAATATGGGCCCCAAACCCCCTTCTCTCTTGGTCTATCCAAAGTAATTAACGGATCGACTTTAAGGTTCTCCAAAAACATGTGATTAACAGACAAACAGATAACCCCGCCCCCTCCTGAACAGTCCATAGAATATGACCCCCAAGGAGCAGTGTACTTCATAGCAGGTTGCATACGAGACTGGACCTGGATCACTGGGTTTAGAGCAGATGCATCATGTGGCGAGACCGAAGGGCCAAACATTACTTCATTGCAATGGTCCCCCACCTCACCTGCCAAAACCCACTGGGGTAAAGGCAGGATATGCAGCTCCTGTTCATGAGTGACTGGGGGAACCAACAGGCACAGCAGTGCATTCTTCCCCTTCTAACCGCTGGGGACTCCATGTGGGCAACCCCCCTAAGTACAGACCTGCACTGGCCTGCTAGGTATGTTCCAGACCAGCAGGTGGATAAAAAGGGACAATGCTGCTAGCCCCCATCGTGGGAGAAAGATAGTTTTAGGGCTTGAGGCTGTCATGGCAGTGAAGGTCTTTTAACCCTCGCCCATGTCGCCAAAGTGCCCCCTAGCCCAATATCGTCATGTTGCTTATTAGACATATTGGCCTACCTAGTACCCTAGTGGGGGGGTGGCAGGAAATCCAACCTCCCATCCCTCCACTTCATGCACAGTTAGGCTCGGCACCAGAATCTCCACCAAGAGGGGCACAGCATGTCACCTTTCTAACCCACCACTGAAGTTTTTCCAGTAGGGGACCACCTCTAAGAGCCAGACCCTGCATGGCTCACCTGCCCTGTACGTGGCTACCTTGAAAAGGTTTGAAAGTGGAGATGCTGGATATAAGGTGGTCACCCCAATTGCACCATTAACAGATGTGCCCAGAGTCCCACATCAAGGAGTTACAAGAGGAGAGCCCCACTGCATTCCCGTGTATCAGCCACTGCCCCAACATTAAACAAGGCCACAGATCTACCTCCAGTTCTCCAGCGATGAAGCAGTGAACCATAAAGGATAGAGTGTCCTGTGTCCCCACAGCTCCAGTCTCCACACCCACTTCATACTGCTCCCAAGTCTCTTAAACAGCAATTCAACACCCTGCTCCGTAGCGTAGGGATTCCTCAGCGGATATACTGGTCCCTTCCAGTCACAGCATTCAGTTTACAGAGTTCTAAGCTAGCCAGTGTCATGAAGTGCATCAATGTCCCCTGAAATGTCCTATTGTAGGTGGCCACAAGGTTCCAGCACAGTCCAGGCACCCAAAGGTTTTGGTGGAGGTATTTCCCCTTGCTCAGAGGGGCAAATAACTACACATTTTGAATACTCAGTTCATTTTCAAACCATCAGATCACTTTAAACTGTAAAAGTCCCCAGAAGAAACAAGACACACCAGCTGATTCTCAAAAAGAAAGTCACTTAGGTGCTTGGAAGAGGTCAGGGAACATATTAGGGAGCTCTTGTTTTGCCTGACTCCAATTCAAAGGTTTTCAGTGACCCTCGGCAGTTTACCTGCAGTCTAGCTGGGTAGATCATCTTAAGGCAGATCCCTGCTGCCAGTAGTTTAGAGATGACTGGGTTGAACTCCGCTTACTTTAATCACACTGAGTGGGGAAGATCCTGGGTCATTCTGAGTTTAGTATTCTCCCAAAGTAGTTCTCATGTGTCCCTCATCTTGGCAAGTGTATGGACTTTATCCAGAAAATTTAGTAATTTAAATATCAGGGGGTGAGGTGGAGAATTCAGTGGGGGAGCAGGCCTCAGTGCCCAATGAGCCCATTAAATTATGTAGCCAGGTCCATTAGGTGAGGGGCCAGCCACTTTCTCACTGAATTTTTGTATAAACAGAATTGGGTTCTGACCTTCTGATCCTCTGGCAGTCCGATCAGCAGAAGATTATTGTGTCTACTGTGCCCCTGTAAGTCCTCTATCTTTTCTTCCAGCTCAGAGACTTTTCTACGAATGGCCACCGAGTCTGTTTCCTGGCATGCTCTCAATCCTCCAAGGAGCTAGTTCTTATCTCCATGTCACTGAATCTGTGAGAAAGGGTCTCCATTGTTTTTTGGAGGGTGATAAGTTGGCTCTTAATGCTTAAGAGAGCCTCTTTTATGGGGGAAGAGTTCCTGCAGGAATTTATCTTCCATAATGGAGTCGGCACCAGACTGGGTTTAGTGGTAGCTGCTGCTTGAATTTCGGTTTTCTTTGCGGCCTTGGCTTTTTTCCGGTGTGGGCAGCGGGGTGTGTGATGGGCCCGCAGGCCACATCTTGGCTTCCATTAGAAAGTTCCTTATCCCAGTAAAAGTAGTGGACAAAGAGTCGATAGTTAGAGGTGGAACACCATAGGAGAACCAGGAACCGACAAAACTGCTAGTTTTTAGTCCATAATTAAAGCTGTTCTGTAATTATACCAAGCCGCGGAGTGGAGCAAAGGAGAATGAGTCTTACCCACTCAGATGCATCACGTGACTCCTCCATGGCTCTGTTTCTTGTTCACCCTTGTTCAGAGATGAAAGCCACGGTTACTTGGTTGTTGGAGCTGATGGGGTCTGACCACCCTGATATGATCCTTCTGAATGGCCTCAGAGCGAGGTACACTGTCCTTATCTCAAGAACACTGATGAACAATCTGGGCTCTGAAACCAACCAATGGTCTTGGGCTGACTCAGTGCCCATGCATGCTCCCCACTCCATCAGGCTGGAGTCTGTTTCTAGTGGCTTCGTAGGACAGCTTCAGTGAGGTGCCCCATAGAAGATTGCTTCTGAGTGTCCTCCAAGTCAGGGATCCTCTCACTTCAGGAGGTAAGAGTTTCTTTTTTTTTTTCAGTTGTTTAACCCGGAGTAGCACACTAAGCTGAAAGCTTTTTCACAGGAGTGACCTGGGAGCACAGGGAAGTTAAGTGACTTGCTCAGGGTCACAGAGTATGTAAGTGGAAGCTGTGGGATTCAAACCCAGGTCTGGTCTGCTGGATGTCACCAGATTTGTAGCTCAGATCCTTAAACCACTGTTGACTCCCAGGTTCACTTCTGATGGAGAACCCTGGGTGAAGAGATAGTTTTGGCTTGGTCTTATGTTCCATCTGGCTCTTGGGACTAGATCGATGCAAGAGGCCATGCAATCCAACACTTGCACTACCTGTCCAATGGTTGGAAGCTTGCTGGCCCATAGAGTTTTTACTAAGCTGACTACATTCTCCACTTATCTCAGTAAGGGTCTTGCTTTCCCTTTGGCTGTGTTTATCTCTGCCCCCAAGAGTTCTAGCTGTTGGGTAGGAGTGAGGGAGCTCTTTTCTTGGTTGACCACCAAACCATGGTCTTCCAGAGCCTGTAACACTAACTGAATGCACCTCTGAGACTGTTTTCTGGACCTGGCCCTTATTAGCCAGTCATCCACGTAAGGCATGATGTCCATTCCTTGCTCCCATAATTGAGCAGCAAGGACGATGGAGACTTTCATGAACACCCTCAGGACTGAGGCTTGACCGAAAGGTAAGGCTTGATACTGAAAATGTTGCCCCATTATGTGAAACCTTAGGTACTGTCAGTGACTCTGCCAAATTGGGATGTGCAGGTAAGCGTCCTTTAGGTCGATCAACATTAGGTAGTCTCCGACCCTGACACGCCTGACGGTCAATCTGAGAGTCTCCATTTTGAACTTCTGTGTTCTGACATACTTGTTTAGGTACTTCAGGTCCAGAATTGAGAGGAGAAGGTCCCCGTTCTTTTTAGGCATCAGGAAAAATATAGAATAAATTCCCTACCCTTGTTTGTTGGCTGAGACAGTTTGAATGGCCTTGCTTGTAATCAGGTCCTGCAAGATGTGCTGGATCTGATGAGCAGACGCCTTTATTTTGGACACTGGAGATTGGACAAACCTGTGTTGTTTCAGTCTCTGAGTGAGCTCTATCTCATAGCCTTGCGATATTATCTCTAGGACCCATTAGTCTGAGGTTGTGGACTGCCACTGGTTTGGGAACAACAAGAGTCTCTTTCCCACATGGGGGTAGTCATGTTGCTTCTCCTGATAGGTTGACTGAAGATTTGGGCAGGGGTAGTCATTGTTGCCTACTGCATCCTCCTCCACCTCTGCCTCTGAACTTAGCAATTCTTTCTCTGAATGAGTGTGAGGAGTGATTGTTAGAGCTGAAGAAAACATGACAGGCGTTGTTGTATTGGTAGCCTCTGCCATGAAAGGAATTGGAGGCACTAAAGTTTGACTGTCTTCGGCCTTGGTGAAACTTCCTGCCCCCAACCCCCCACCGAAATCAGCACCTGCTGGAAGAAAGGTAAGTGGTTTGGTTCTTGTTTTTGTCTAAGTCCTTGCCTTCTTCCTTTTGTTTCAAGTACTCCTGTAAACCTTCTCCAAACACATGTTTACCCTTCAAGGGTAGATTTTGTAACAAGTTCTTTGATTTATTGTTGGCCTCCCATAGTTTAAGCCAAAATGCTCTTCTGGCTCTGTTTGTCAAGGCGGAGGCTCTTGCCTCTAGTTTTAGTGTGTCCATTGCCATGTCCCCTAGATATTTGGTATGTTGGGTGTACACTTGATTTGTTCTGAATCCTGGAACTTGGGGTCTGCTTTCTTAAGCAGCTCCTCGAGCGACCGGATTTGTGCCCTGGCTGCGTAAATTGCTGTGGTTGTGGCTTGTGCCGCCATGCCTGTGATTTTGAAGATTTTCTTCAGCATGTCCTCAACCTTTTTTTGGTGAGGTCCTTTAGTGAGATGGGATCACAGGAAAGAACCATGTTTTTATTTAAGGCCGCAATCTGTGGGTCGATGGTAGGGGCTACACACCAGGTGCTCACTTTATCTTCCTGAATCAGGTACATCCTGTCCATATTTCTTTTCTTGGACAGGTGACCAGGTTCCAAAGATTCCCATTCTTTGATGAAGATATCGTCTATAGTAGGGCAGACTGGGAATGTCTCCTTGATCACCTGCTTCTGTTGTATCATGGGATCTAGCTTTTATTCCACCTTCACTGGCTCTAAATCAGACTCCGTGGTGGATTTTATGGCCTTCATCAGCCCTGGTATTAGATTGAAGGAGCATAACTTGGAGGTGAGGGATGGGATAGACTGCTGGGCCTCCATCTCCTCCTCATCAGACAGTGCATCCTCATCATCCTGTAAATCCTCGTCCCCATCACCACCTCCCGTGACAGGCATTGGGACATTGGGTCCTACGGAGGTCTGTTCTGTGTCATCTGGAATTGGGGAGGGTTCTGGCCTTTGTGCTGGGGGCGTAGGTGCCCGGTTTTGTGTTTTCGCCTCTAGTTTCTCCATTATCTTCAGCATAAAGTTCTGCTGGCTCTCCATCATGGCTACTGTGGCCTGCTGATTTTGGAGGAGTAGTGCCCCTGTGTTTACCCAGCTGAACCCACTGGTTCCAGGGTTCCCAGAATCCAAGGATGGGGATTGCTTCAAGAATAAATCATCCTCTTCATGCAGGCATGCTGGGCACTGTGGCCCAATGCTTTGTGGCAGCAGAGTGGCATTGCAGGATGTACATTTCTTAGCCTTGACCGTCTGTGGGAGAAGAGAAGAGGAGAGGAGAGGAAAAGATTAGGTTCGAGCCAAACTGAGCATCCAGGCAGAAGACAGTAATAAGACATGCACTACCTGGAAGCTCTCCTACCAAAGGAACTGTTTTTAGATCATGAGACTTTACATACATACATATATATATATGTAATAGATAAACCACTCTGAGGTGTGCGGTCGCGCTCTGATATACACATGCCTTGATGTGCATCAACCGCCCAAGGCATGCATATATCAGAGTGCGATCACACACCTGAGAGTGGTTTATCTATCTTATAAAATGTCAAAATTGTTTTGGAGGGCGGTAAAAGTGCAGGTGTGCAGTCACGCTGTGATATATGCACGGTCATGTGATTTGTTTTATACAATCAGAAGTTTGAATTTGGATCACTCCTTTTTATCTATTTTATAAATATGTATAGTACATGTTTGTGTGCCCTGAAGTTCCCAGCCACGGGACTGCAGTGCAGGCAGTGAGGGGCAAGATGGCTGCCACACTCATTTCACTGTGGGAGGGGAAAAAGAAAGTGGCTCATCAATGGTCGCCGCTGCTGTTCTACCCTTAAGGAGGAGGGGTAGCAACCGTTAAAGTGGTGGCAAGGCATGGAAAATTTAGAACAGCTGAACTACTAAAATGGATGCCCCATAGGACTCCAAACAAAATGGCATCTTGGGGCACTGCGCACACATCTACCCAGCAGATGTACAAGTGTGAGGGGAACAACGCACGGCTGCACAGAGTAGGTTGTGGCCTCCCAATTGACTTTCAAAAAGTCCAGCCCAGTAAATAAATTAATTCTCCCTCACCCAGATCCCCTTTCTCTTCCTTTGCCCAGGTTTTAGGGGCCTGTGGAGGAAAAGGCATGACCTTGCTCAAGCCGCTTGTGAGGGGCTTGAGAGATCACCCGTCAAAATGCTGCCTGGAGCTGGCACCTTCTTGAGATTCCTTCCCTTTTCTTTTTACCAAATGTTGAGCCAGAAATAAAGAGTGGGGGGGACAGAGGGGGCTAGCTGGCAGAGAAAAGCATATTTTTCCCTCCCAGGACAGACTGGGGTGATAAGAACAGCTTGACTCTGCTTGGGAGGTAAGTCAATTGCAAAAAAATTGAGCCAGAGATAAAGAGCAGGAGGCAGTCAGAGTATCTGGCCGTGAAAAAGCCCTACGGGGTGTGATAGGCAGCCCAACTCCACTTGGGAGGTGAGTTGGTTAGGAGGTGGTAGAGAGGGGAGTTATCCCTTAACTCATTCTTTTCCCCCCAAAGAGCAAGAATGGAAGGGTGAACTGTGGGACCACTGGCCAGCCCAGCTGTGAGGTGGGCCAGTGCATACAGTTCACAGCATGGGCCAGTGAAGCCCACACAAAAGCATGGGAGAAACACTGAGCAGAGGAGCTCCAGGATGCTGCCTCACTTCGAAGGGAGGCAACAACCACTGAAAAAACATGTTTCTGTCTCCTTGAGATCTGCTAACTAGTGGGAGGGAGGAGGACACCCACATGGGCGTTCACTGAGTGAAAACCACTAGAGGACCATGGGTGTAACCATGTTCTTGTTGGTAGGCTGGATGCCGGCATGTGAGCAGGTAGGCACATGAGAAGCACAGTCGACAAAATGGGAGACCACAAATAGAAGGCGCAGAATTTAAACAAAGCACAATTGTCTGCACAGCACACAAAAACACGAGCGCCTCACCCAGTACTTTTAAACATGTCCTCAGACAACGCTGATTACCACATGCATGGAGCTCATTGAGCCTCCCCCCCCACCGGCACACTCCAACAATACTACCACAAATTGAGTACGGGCAAAAGATCAACTGGTCACAAATTAACCAAGCAATTAGAATGAGAGCACCTTCCAAATAAAAACAGAGAGGGTTTCTCCACCGAATCTAAGAAATCACCATAAACCAGAGCGCTTAATTGAAAATTCATTAATTAAATGACTGCCTGAAATTAGCAAACTTCATCTTTACTGCAGCATAGGATGCTAGACCAAACAAGTCACACAGGTTCAAAGTATTACGGCCTGCCTTGGGATCCAAAAGATGCAAAAACAGGCAGAGACTCCTGGTGTGCTGAAACCTTCAGATGCACAAGAAGAACCGAGGGGTAGGGACTCCTGGGACCAAGGAATACTGTGAAATTTGATCCTGGGTCACATGTGCATGCTTAGCCTATCAGGTGGGCTTAAACCCATGATGTAATGTCTGGAGTGCCATGGATACTTAACATAACACAATTAACAAGTACATCTATATAGCAAGCATTTGTCAATGCCGAATGTTGTCTTGCTGTCATTGGCATTGGTAGCGCAGGAGTTAGAGAGATGCATAATAGGAATGGCAGTGAAGTATTGAACTGACGCCAACTGTACCCCCACCCTGCAGAGACTGACAGGCATTGGGTTGTGCCTTTAGGTTGTCGGCCATTATGCTCACGCCATTTCACCTCACCCTACCCTGCAGACACCGATAATTGTTGCGGTGTGCCTTGGGGTCTTTGGGACTTATGCTCACCCCATTCCATAAGAAAATACACTGAGATTGGTGCAGTATAGGAGAATGGGATAACCTTTAGGGTAGAAGAGTCCAAGGCACACCTCTAAGCCTGTCTCTGGCTGCAGACTGGGGTGGGGATGGAATGGCATGAGCATTATAGCAGACAATCCCAAGTCACACCCCTGATGCCTGTCAGTCTCTACAGGGTGGGGTGTTATGGTTGGAAACCCTAATGCCCCAGGTGTTAGTTGGTATTTTCACTCCAAATTTTCAACATGGGCTTTTTGTGACCCCACCTCATGAACAGTGGCAGTATCAGTTCGTTAGCCGAAAGGTGATTTTGCACTGTGACTGTGCCATTTGGCACCACAGGTACGATAACACATTTTGGGCAGGATGTGAAAAATGATAGCTGTACTCTTCATGAGGAAGTGTAAAACAAATGGCAATGCTGAAAATCTGGATTGAAAATACAAAAAATTGGTGAAGTCACGAGTGTGTGTAGAAACAGAGCAAAGCATGCCTGTAATGCAATTATTTGGGGAATTTTTTTAACCAAATTTTCAAGATAGGCATTTTGGGACCTCCATAATGAACAGTGGTACTGTGATTTTGTTACTCTGTCCTGAAAGTTGATTTCCCACAGTGACCATTGTGTGCCAGATGTGCAAAAACACATTTTGGGCAGGATGTGAAAAATGACAGCTATACTGTTCATAAGGAGGTGTGAAAAAAATGACAATGTTGAAAATCTGGAGAAAAATATAAAAAATTGTTGAAGTTACGAAGTGTGCATGGAAACTGCACAATGCACGCTCGTGACACTGTCATTTTTTGAAATTTGTTCACCAAATTGTTTGGGGCCCCACCTCATAAACAGTGGCACTGTCATGTTGTTAATCAGTCCCAAAAGGTTATTCCATGCAGTGACCATGAAATCACTTTTCAGGATCGAATAACGAGATGACAGTGAATGTGTTCATGAGGTGGGGACCCAACAATCTCATGTTGAAAATTTGGAGCCAAATTCAAAAAAATAGCTGTGATATCCACCTAAGTTGAACATCCTCCCCCCCCCCCCCCACCATTGATGCATTATACAGCTTACCAGCATACTTCATTTTGCTGTTCGGCTTTGAAGAGTCTAGACATGTTCTCGCTCCACAGAAGATCACAGCGCTGGACCTCCGGAGGTAAGTATGGAGTGAGGGGGGGTGTGGGGAGGTGTGATGCACAGAGGGTGGGTGCGAGTTGGGGGATGGGGGCACCGTGGACACCAAGGGACTGTTTTCTTTTTTTCAGGTAAAAAATAAAAAGGATCCTGCGAGATGCTTTGTTAGGCACACTGGGGTGGGCTCCCAGTGTGCCACAAAATGGGGGATGGGGAACATGCTGAAATGGTCGGTTTTGTGTGAGCAGCGGCACACTGGGGTGGGCTCCCAGTGTGCTACCCAGTGTGGGGGGGTGGGGCACATGCCAACACAGGGATTGCACCCCCGATGTTGACTTTATTTTGGGATTATGTGGCAGTGGCTTTTTTACTGAAATGCTTTACCAGGAAAGGCACATACAGGAGTGTCATCTCTGCCGCTGCATGATGAGCTTGTCTCTGATTGCAGTGGCACAATTCTTTCAAGTTGGTGGTACTTTACATAATTCTTGCATCACCGCTAGCATGCTGACTAACTGGGGAATGAGGGATGCACCTACTAAAGTGTGCCTTGCATTTGCCAACACTGACTCACCTCTCACTGTGCTATTACTATCGAAAGATGTTGCTTGTGCATGCGCAAGACAACATAAAAAGTAAGTCCTTTTCATAAGCTGCTATTCATTTTTCCTAAACATTTTCAGATGATAGTTTGAATACTGCAACTTTGCATGATCAAATTGTCCAACATATAACTCCGCTGTAAAATGTGACAGTCTCCTCATACCATGCCAGCTATCTATCAAAATGGGGCATTCGTAGCATGAAGCTTAGAATCCATAGACATAGACTGCATGGCTCCAGCTCTTAACATCACATGGCGGATGGACTATTGTGCTAAAGTAAATTGTTAAAACAAAAGGAAAAAAAAATAAAGATTTTTTTGTCGTTGTTATAAAAGCAATAAGATACCCCCAATGGCAAATTTACCATCTCTTATCACTCTCTAGGGGCACGTGGCACAAGGCGAACCCCTCATGGGTGATTAAGTAAGAGATGGTTACTGTAACCCCTGTTCATGCCTTATTGCTTAAATGCTACCCTGAAAAACACACTTTTCTTTAACCATTGAAAGATAACAGTTAGAAGCTAACAGGAAGAAAACTGTGTTTGTGTTGCCTTAATTAGCTGTTTTTCACATGGTGACACAAAGTTCATGAATGTACCCTGAGTGATTATTCCTCTCTTTCCGAACATGGCACCAGTCCTACTTGTTATCTGTTAATATTTATACATACGTCCTTTCAGGGGCATTATAAGATGTGTGTGTGTGTGTGTTACTTCTTCAGCTGAAGCAAGTCCTGACATCTCATATAGATACTGCTGGTGGATAAGGGCATATGGCCCACCCAGTTTGCCCATTTGCGCTTGTAAGATCACTTTAACGTTTTATAGATTTCTGTTGTTCCTTTCCTCCAGGATTCCCTTATGACTATCCAATGCATTCTTAAATCCTGTGATTTTTTCAGTCCCCACCACTTCCTTAGGCAGGTTGCTCCATTTGTCCACCACTCTTTCTGTGAAGAAATTCTTCACGTTTCCTCTGAATCGCCCCTCTCTTCAACTTCATCCAATGCCCTCTAGTCCTGGAACTTCTTTTTTATGGGAAAATAATGTTTTCCTGCACCCTGTTCCTCCCTGTAAGGTATGTTCCAAAATGAGTGTGCATTGGGACACGGTGCTCTAGACCCAACCGTAGAGTAAAAAGTAAAAGATTCTGGCACACGCTAACTCAAAAGAGGGACGCAAAGTAATTATCTTAGATCCATTTTATTACACCAAGACACATTGTATGGCCTGACATGTTTTAGACTGAAAGGTAAAGAGGAAAAGAGTTGCCTTTAAGAGGTACAAGAAAACAGGGAGGAGGGAGGGCAGGGAGGAGTACCTGATGGAATCGAAGGAGGTGACACGGGATGTAAGGAGAGCCAAGGCATCTACAGAGCTCAGGCTGGCACAAGGGATTAAGAAGGGAGTGAGGCAGAGGTACTAAACAAATATTTTTGCTCAGTATTTACAAAGGAAGAGGGGAGGTACCTAAAACAAACAGTAGAAACACTCTGGATACAAAAGTTGATACCAGTCCATTTACAGAAGAAAGGGTTCTGAAAGAACTCTTAGAACTGAAGGTGGACAAAGCAATGGGGCCTGATGGGATTCATCCCAGAATTTTAAAGGAACTAAGGGTAGAACTAGTGACACCACTGGCTACCCTCTTTAACAAATTATGGGAGAATGGGGTGGTACCCGAGGACTGGAGGAGGGCAGATGTGATTCCCCTTAACAAAAGTGGGAGCAAGACAGAAGCAGGAAACTACAGACCTGTTAGTTTAACCTCAGTGGTAGGGAAAATGATGGAATCACTTCTGAAGGAAAGAATTGCCGAGTATGTAGAGGTCAGAGTGGCACAGGACCCAAGGCAGCATGGATTCACAGCGGGAAGGACATGCCAAACCAATCTGATAGATTTCTTTGACTGGGTGACTAAAGTAGTAGATCGGGGGGGGCTGTGGACATGGCCTACCTAGACTTTAGCAAGGCATTTGACACAGTCCCACATAAAAGATTAA
This sequence comes from Neoceratodus forsteri, assembly GCA_016271365.2. Classification (NCBI taxonomy): domain Eukaryota; kingdom Metazoa; phylum Chordata; order Ceratodontiformes; family Ceratodontidae; genus Neoceratodus; species Neoceratodus forsteri. The sequence continues at coordinate 805,081,050 of CM057451.1, read as the reverse complement.
TATATAAGTTAGCCAGTCTGGGAGTGGGTCCCAAGATGACAGCCTGGGTAAAGAATTGGCTGGAGAATAGGACACAGAGAGTAATAGTAAATAGAGTCCACTCTGAAGAAAGGGGGGTTACTAGTGGGGTACCGCAGGGTTCAGTATTAGGACTGGTCCTTTTAAATGTCTTTATAAGTGACATTGCAGAGGGACTGGAAGGAAAAGTATGTCTCTTTTTAAATGACACAAAGATCTGCAACAGAGTTGATGCACAAGGTGGGGTGAAAAGGATGAGAAGGGACTTGCCAAGGTTAGAGGAATGGTCAAATGTATGGCAGCTTAGATTCAATGCTAAGAAGTGCAAGGTAATGCAACCTGGGAAACAAAAACCCAGAGGAAGAGTACACAATGGGGGGTGAGATACTAACAACAACAAATATGGAAAGGGACCTGGGGGTAGTCATATCAGATGACCTAAAGGTGGGCAAGCAATGTGAGAGGGCAGCAAGGAGGGCTGGGGGGATACTGAGATGCATAGGGAGAGGCATCACCAGTAGAAAACAGGAAGTTATTATCCCTCTGTACAGACAGCTGGTGATACCCATCTGGAGTACTGCGTGCAGTTCTGGAGACTCAATCTCCACAAAGACATAGACAGGTTGGAAGCTGTCCAGAGGAGGGCAACTAAAATGGTGCAGGTTCTGCACCGAAGGACATATGAAGAGAGACTTAAGGAGCTTAATATGTATAGCTTTGAGGAAAGGAGGGAGAGGGGGACATGATAGAAACTTTCAAGTACCTCAAGGGAATCAACAAAGTCCAAGAGGGTAGCATCTTTCAAAAAAAGGTGTGCAAGAACAAGGGGGCACAATTTGAAGATGGAGGGGGGCAGCTCAGAGGTAATTTAAGGAAGTATTTTTTCACAGAGAGGGTTGTGGATGCATGGAATGGCCTTCTGGAGGAGGTTGTGGAGTCAAAAACAGTGGTGGAATTCAAGCATGCATGGGACAGTCATAAGGCAATTCTAGGGGTTGGGGGTAGGAAGAAGTAGGCTGCTGGTTTACTAGGATCTGCAGCATATCCACTAGGTAAGGACATGGGCAGACTGGGTGGGCCAAGCGATCCTTATATGCCATCAAATTCTATGTTTCTATGTTTAGGTACATCAGGGATAAAAGGAACTGTAAGGACCACATAGTAAGGATTAGGAAGGAGGGGGGGTTGGGTGGAAGAAGGGTGCGATAAGGCAGAAGCGCTAAATGATTACTTCTTCTCAGTATTTACTAAGGAGAAGAGAGGGTGATACCCAAGGAGGGAGGAACAGCAAAATTGGGGGGGGGGGGGTGACAGATGGGGAAATCATGGAGGGCAGAGTTCAGGAGGTTTTGAAGGCACTGAGGACGTACAAGGCACCAGGCCCAGATGGCATCAACCCCAGGGTACTGAAGGAGCTGGCAGAGGTCCTTACGGGACCTTTAGCAGACCTATTTAATGCCTCACTACACTCAGGGTGTGTACCTCAGGATTGGAGGATGGCTCATGTGGTGCCCCTCCACAAGAGTGGCCAAAAGGATGAACCGGGGAACTACAGGCTGGTGAGCCTCACATCCATCATGGGTAAGCTGATGGAGACTATCCTGTAGGAGAGACTGGTGTCCCTCCTAGAGGCCAAAGGACTACAGAACAGCAGACAGCATGGCTTCATACATGCCAGATCCTGCCAAACCAATCTGGTGGAGTTCTATGACTAGACAACTGGACAGGGGCAATGCAGTGGCTGTCCTGTATCTGGACTTCAGTAAGGCATTCGACTTGGTGCCACATGGGAGACTGGGAAGTAAGTTAGAAGGCACAGGGGCGGGTGCAAAGCTGGTGATATGGGTAGGGAACTGGCTTCAGGGAAGGCAACAGAGGGTGGTAGTGGGTGGGGAGCTCTCATACCCAAGGGTAGTGACGAGCGGTGTTCCACAGGGCTCGGTGTTGGGACCAGTGTTGTTTAGGATATTCATGGCAGACATGTCATAGGACATCAAGAGCAAGATCAGTCTGTTTGCTGATGATACCAAGATGGGAGCAGAGGTGAATGACCTAAGGGGATGGCAGGGGTTGCAGGATGATCTGATAAAGCCTGAAACCTGGTCAGATACCTGGCAACTGGGGTTTAATGCCAAAAAGTGCAAGGTGCCACATTTTGGGGCAATGAACCCAAGGAGGAGTTACCAGCTGGGGGGAGTGTAGCTAGCCCAGACAGAGGAGGAGAAGGATCTGGGGGTGCTCAATACAGGGTCAATGAACAACTCAGCACAGTGTAGGAAGGCAACTGCAAAGGCCAACAAAATGCTGGGTTGCATTGCAAGGGGTATATTCTTGAGGAGGGAGGAGGTGATTCTGCCACTGTATAGGTCATTAGTTAGACCGCACCTGGAGTGCTGCATGCAGTACTAGCACCCGTATCTGAGGAGGGACATTACGTTACTGGAGGGAGTGCAGTGCAGGGTGACTAAGATGATCAAGGGGCTGGGGGACTCTTCATATGAGAGGAGGCTGAGAGAGCTGAACTTGGACTCGCCGGAGGAGAGGAGGGACGGTGGGGGACATGATTGAAACCTTTAAGTACATGAAAGGAATAAACAAGACAGGCACAGAGGGGCTGTTCAAAGTAGGGGACGGGAGGGACACCAGGGACCATGGGTATCACGTCAGTACTGTGCATCAAATTCAGGGCGAGTATTTCAGCGTTGTGGTATGCACGTAATGAAAGACGGCGTATATGACAGTTTAGCGCATACCGCAACAGCGCCTAAACATAGATGTTTTCTTTTGGTTTTGGATTCTCTGGGAATAACATATATGTTATATGATAAAATAGCACAGAGAGCAGTAGATTACTTTTTGCTGACTTCTCCCTACCCCTCCAAAGATCACAGAAGTACAGTAAGTACCTTCCATCTGAAAGTCTAGTTGGTGTGCTGATCAAAACATGTTGTGGCATACCTGGGCTTAGTCAGGGAGTGGGTGTACGCTGCTGAGGAAACAAGTTAGGGAAATATTTTGGCAGTTCGGCTTGAGTTCTGAGGCTGCCTGGAATTGCTTTTCTCCTGCCACTGTGGTGACATGCAGGACAGCAGGGTACCAAAGGCAAAATCGTATACCGGCACTGAGATTGTCAGCGGTGAAATTGTACAGCGCGCTAATTACTGACGCTGATATGACTGCACTTAAAACAACCGCAGTGATTTTGTTTGCATGGATTTGACATTGAACCAGGGCCATGATGTGAGACTGGAGGGAAGAAGGTTCAAGAGGGAGATGAGGAGACACTTTTTTACAGAGTGGGTGGTAGCTGGGTGTAATGCATTATCTGCAGCAGTGGTAATCAGTAGAACAGTGGACTGCTTCAAAAGTGGATGGGACAGGACAAGGGGGAGGGTCAATGGAGGGGAAGGGTGGAAGGGAGGGGCAGCTGCAGAATATGGGGTGCTAGCTGCACATTCAAGGAGATCTGATAGACCTCTAGGCTTTTATCTGCTGGCAAATTTCATATGTTCGTATGTCTGCAATCCTTCTTTGAAGAAGGATTGCAGACAGTCTGGAACATTTCAGGCTGGACAATGTGTCTTGGTGAAATAAAATGGATCTGAGATAATTACTTTGCATCCCTCTTATGAGTTAGCATGTGCCAGAACCTTTTTCTTTTTACTCCCTGTAGGGTACTTGCATGTCTCTATCATATCCCCCCTCCCATCTCTCCTCCAGGGAGTACATATTCACATCCTTCAGCCTGTCCTCATAGAACTTGAGATGCAATCCCAGTGCCATCTTTATTGCCCTCCTCTGAACCTTCTCTACCCTGTCTAGTCATTACATAGGTAAGGTTTCCAGAACTGGACACTGTACTCCAGGTGGGGCCTCACTAGTGTCTTGTATAGTGGAATTATTACAGCCCTTTTCCTGCTGGTGATGCCCCTACCTATGCATCCCAGCATCTTATTTGCTTTACTTGCTGCCTTGTGTGTTTACCTACCTTGAGATCATCAGAGATGATAACCCCAAGGTCTCTTGTCAGGGGCTAACCCTTTCCTGCTTGGTGCATGCTATATCCTCACCCCCCAGCTGATATGTTGTTCAAGGGATTTTGTGCCCTATATGCATTATTTTGAACTTGTGTACATTAAATTTTAACTGCCAAACCCTTGACCATTCTTCAAGTTTCTGCAGGTCCCTCCTCATTCTGTCTACACCTTCTGGTGTGTCCACTCTGTTACAGAGCTTTGTGTCATCAGCAAACAAGAAAATTCTGCCTTCTAGGTCCTGTGCAATGTCACCGATGAAGATGTTGAATAGGACCGGTCCCAGCACTGATCCATGTGGCACCCCACTGGTCACTCTTCCCTCTGGGGAGTGACAGCCATTTACCACCACCCTTTGTTTTCTGCCACCCAGGCAATTACCCACCCACTGCAAAACTGTCCTTCCCACTCCCATATTCCCCAGTTTGTTTGACAGCCTTCTATGCGGCACAGTGACAAAAGCCTTGCTGAAGTCCAGATAGGCCACATCCACTGCCCTTCCCTGATCCACCTCCTTTGTCACCCAGTCAAAAAATTCAATGAGGCTGGTCTGGCATGACATCCCCCTGGTGAAACCATGCTGCCTTGGGTCCTGCAGTCAATTGGCAACCAGATTTTCCACCAGTCTCTCCTTCAGTAGTGCTTCAGCGATCTTCCCCACTACCAAGGTCAGGCTGACTGGTCTGTAGTTCCCCTCTTCCTCTTCATTCCCACTTTTGTATAAGGGGACTACATCTGCCGTCCTCCAGTCTTTGGGTACCTCCCCTGTTTCCAGTGATTGGCTTAACAGGATTGTCAGAGGTTCAGCATCCAACTATGCCACTGTAGTTCCTTTAGGACCTTGGCGTGCACCCCATCTGGCCCTATTGCTTTATCGACTCTTCATCCTTTCAGTTCCTTTAGAGCCCTTTGCCGTGTAAAGGGACTTAAATCCATTTCTGTGCCCTTCCCACCCCTTGTACTCCCTTAAGGTCCATTACTCTCTCCTTCCTCAGTAAAGACTGAGTAAAAATATATCTGTTCAGTATGTCAGCTTTACTGTTGTCATCCTCCGTGCTACCCCCATCCTCCCTCTTCAGTCTCACTATCCCTTCCTTCACCCTTCTTTTTTCACTTATTTACCTGTAAAAAGTTTTGTCCCCTCTAACTGCTGATTTTACATAGCTCTGCTGGAGCAGGTCCAGAGGAGAGCCACTAGAGTGATACCCAGGCTGGCACGCCTTGGCTATCCTTTAAGGCTTAAAACCACCAGGCTGCACTCACTACAAAACAGGAGAATTAGAGGCGACTTACTCTTAGTTTATAAATTACTTCAATCACCTGACCTTATGAAGCAATGTGGGCTATCTTATTCTAATAGAAGGTTAGTCCTGAGGCTTCATAACAGCAACCTGAGGTGAAAATTTTTAAAACTAATAAAAGGGGAAATTTCTTCACAATCAGAGCTCTGAGAATATAATACCTTACCACAGGATGTGATTGACTCTGAAAGTATTACTACCTTTAAAAATAAAACTAGATGACTGGATTAGAGACAATTATCAATACGTCTAATAGTCTCACAATGTGTGGGGAACAGTCTCAATGGGCTTTGGCCTTCTTCTGTTCTTTTATACCAAGTTATACTGATTTTACGATGCACTCTTCTGTCTGAGATTTGGCTTCCCTTACTGACCTCCCAGCCTCCCTTTGCTTCACCTGGTACTTCTCCCTGTCCCTGTTTGCCTGTGTCTTTTTGTATTGACTGAATGCGATCTTTTTGGCTTGCACTTTCTCTGCTACCTCCTTGGAAAACCACAATGGCCTCCTCTTCCTTTTCCCCTTGCTAACCTGCTCAACGCATAATTGTGTTGCTCTTGTAACCCCTGTTTTAAATATTGCCCACAGTTCCTCCACCCCGATTCCCTCCCCATTTCTATTAGTGCCTCTTTCAAACATGTCCCCATTTTCTCAAAATCTGCCATCCTAAAGTCCAGGATACGTGTTTTTGTGTGGTTTGGTTCTGCTCCTTCTGTGATTTCAAACCACTGTGACCGGTGATCACTGTTCCCCAGGTGCTCCCCCACTGTTACTCCTACCACACTGTCTTCATTTGTGAGCACGGGATCCAGTATTGCCTTCTGCCAAGTTGGTTCCATGACCAGTTGCTTAAGGAAGGCACCCTGAAGGGAGTAGTCAAACCACAGCAGAGCTTAGGCTGACCCAAAATCAGAAAAACCTTCACACGCCAAGAGGTCTGATACAAAATTGTACTTCTTTATTTGATAAAAGCAACCACCACCTTACACCACAAAATGTTTTTGAACACTGGCAGTATTCTTTCTCAAGGTGTGACTAGCAACTGAAACATGCCATCTAAGTACTTTGAAATTTAAAGTGACAGTGCTTTATATACTTGGCTATACAGTTCCATTGCTAACACACCAAAACCCAGTAATAAACCTACACATACACAGATTTAAAAACTTCAATCCAAATGAATACAGAAATATATAACCATACAATCAGTGTTTGAAAACTACTGGTGGTGTAAGATGGTGGTTTTTTTTATCAAATAAAGACATGCAATTTTGAATCAGACACCTTAGCGTGTGAAGATTTTTCTGATTTTGGGTCAGCCTGAGCTCTACTGTGGTTTGACTGCAGAAATCGTATTGCAGCTTGGCCACTAGCTGGTCTAGTTGCCACCTACTAAGTGTAACCCTGACGGGAGTCCAGGATAAATCTGCTCCTGGTTGATGCAGCTGCTGGGAGACTCCAGGCCACATCTGGAATATTAAAGTCTCCAACCAGCACCACCTCCCCCTTGTCCACCATCCTTTGGATGGCTAGCATTAACTCCCTGTCTCTTCCTCCTGAGCTAGTGGACTGTAGACCTTCCCTGTGCAGATGGCTGACCCGGTTTTCCTTTCCAGCTTAACCCACAGTATCCCCCTCCACATTTTGTTCCTCCTGGATCTCTGTAGCCTTTACGCCATCTTTCACATAAAGTGCCACTCCTCCTCCTCCTCTCTTCCTGCCAGCCCTGTCTCTTACATAGAAACATAGAAACATAGAATTTGACAGCAGATAAGGACCGCTTGGCCCACCCAGTCTGCCCATTTCCCTACCTAATGGATAAGCTGCAGATCCTAGTTAACCAGCAGCCTACTTCTTCCTACCCCCACCCCCTAGAATTGCCTTATGACTGTCCCATACATGCTTGAATTCCAAGACTCTTTTTGACATCACAACCTCCTCCGGAAGGCCATTCCATGCATCCACAACCCTCTCTGTGAAAAAAATACTTCATTAAATTATGTCTGAGCCGCCCCCCCCATCTTCAAATTGTGCCCCCTTGATCTTGCACACCTCTTTTTTTGAAAGATGCTACCTCTTGGACTTTGTTGATTCCTTAAGGTACTTGAAAGTTTCTATCATGTCCCCCTCTCCTCCTTTCCTCGAGGCTATATACATTAAGCTCCTTAAGTCGCTCTTCATATGTCTTCCGGTGCAGACCCTGCACCATTTTAGTTGCCCTCCTCTGGACAGCTTCCATCCTGTCTATGACTTTGCGGAGATTGGGTCCCCAGAACTGCACACAGTACTCCAGATGGGGTCTGACCAGCTGTCTGTACAGAGGGATAATAACTTCCTGTTTTCTTCTGGTGATGCCTCTCCCTATGCATCCCAGTATCTCCTCAGCCCTCCTTGCTGCCCTCTCACATTGCTTGCCCTTTAGGTCATCTGATATGATACCCCAGGTCCCTTTCCATTTTTGTTGTTGTTAGTATCTCACCCCCATTGTGTACTCTTCCCTGGGTTTTGTTTCCAGGTGCATTACCTGCACTTCTTAGCATTGAATCTAAGCTGCCATACATCTGACCATTCCTCTAACCTTGCCAAGTCCCTTCTCATCCTTTCCACCCCACCTTGTGCATCAACTCTGTTGCAGATCTTTGTGGCATCTGCAAAGAGACATACTTTTCCTTCCAGTCCCTCTGCAATGTCGCTTGTAAAGACATTAAAGAGGACTGGTCCTAATACTGAACCCTGCAGTACCCCACTAGTAACCTCCTTTTCTTCAGAGTGGACTCTATTTACTATTACTCTCAGTGTCCTATTCTCCAGCCAATTCTTTACCCAGGCTGTCATCTTGGGACCCACTCCCAGGCTGGCTAACTTGTATATTAATCTTTTGTGTGTGACTGTGTCAAATGCCTTGCTAAAGTCTAGGTAGGCCATGTCCATAGCTCCTCTCTGATCTACTACTTTGGTCACCCAGTCAAAGAAATCTATTAGATTCGTCTGGCATGACCTTCCTGCTGTGAATCCATGCTGCCTTGGGTCCTGTGTCCCTCTGACCTCTAGATACTCGACAATTCTTTCCATCATTTTCCCTATCACTGAGGTTAAACTAACAGGTCTGTAGTTTTCTGCTTCTGCCTTGCTCCCACTTTTGTGAAGGGGAATCACATCTGCCATCCTCCTCCTGTCCTCAGGTACCACCCCATCCTCCCATGATTTGTTAAAGAGGGTAGTCAGTAGTGTCACTAGTTCTACCCTTAGTTCTTTTAGAATTCTGGGATGAATCCCATCAGGCCCCATTGTTTTGTCCACCCTCAGTTTTAAGAGTTCTTTCAGAACCCTTTCTTCTGTAAATGGGCTAGTATCAACTTCTGTATCCAGAGTGTTTCTACTGTTTGTTTTAGGTACCTCCCCCTCTTCATTTGTAAATACTGAGCAAAAATATTTGTTTAGTATCTCTGCCTTTTCAGTCACCCTCTGCCTACCTTCCCTCCCCTTTATTAAGCCTCACTATCCCTCCCTTGGTTCTCCTTTGCTCCCTGATGTACCTATAAAAGGTTTTATCCCCCTTCTTAACTTAGTGGGCTATCTTTTCCTCGGTTTGGGCCTTTGCTGTTCTGACTGCCTTCCCAGCTTCCTTTTATTTAACTGATAAAGTTATCTGTCCTGCTTCTTCTGTGATTCCTTGTACTTCCTGAATGCTTTCTTTTTCTCTTGAACCTTCACTGCCACTTCCTTTGAGAACCATAGTGGTTTCTTACATCGTTTTGTTTTGTTTATTTGCTTCACACAAAGGCTTGTTACCTCTGTGATGGCAGTTTTTATTATTCCCCATTGTTCTTCCACCCCTCCTTCCTGCCCATTTGCAAGTGCTTTCCTTAGGCACTCACCCATTTTGGCAAAGTCAGCCCTCCTAAAGTCCAGTACTTTTGCCTTTGTATGGCTTGACTCTATTGCTGTGTTTATTATGAACCATACTGCTCAATGGTCGCTAATTCCCAGATGGCTACCCACTTCTACATCTGTGATCCTCTCTCCATCTCCATTTGAGAGAACCAGGTCTAAGATTGCTCCCTGTCGAGTGGGCTCCAATACTAGTTGTCTAAGGCATGCCCCCTGTAGGGCATCTAGAATAACCCCACTCTTCGAAGTGGCTGCTGCAACTGCACTCCAGTTAACATCTGGCATATTCAGATCACCCATCAGCAATATCTCCCCTTTTTCTGCCATTCTAAATATACTTTCTATCATTTCCTTGTCCATTTCCTCCCCCTGAGAAGGGGGTCTGTATACAACCCCTGTGAGGATTGTGGTGCCATTGCCTGTCTCCACATTTACCCACAATGCTTCTTCTCCTCCCTGTTTACCCTTTTGTTCTGTTGCTTTGATTCCTTCCCTTAAGTAAAGAGCTACTCCTCCTCCTCTTTTACCCTTCCTGTCCCTCCTGTAGATAGTGTATCCTGGTATGTTTACGTCCCAGTCATGGTTTTGTGTGTAACATGATTCTGTGACTGCCATGATATTCAGATGTTCCTCCTCCATCAAGGCCACTAATTCAGGAAGCTTGTTACCCAGACTACGGGCATTGGTACTCATTGCTTTCCATTTTATGATGGCTTTACTTTCTGTTGCAGCGTCCCCCACTGACCTTTCTACCTCGGTCTTTTTCTCATTTAGTACCCTGTTTTGTAGGGAAAGGCTGGGATTTTCCTGCTGCTTATCAGTGCCTCCCCCTTGACTAGTTTAGAGGCTTGCCAATGAAGCATTTAAACTGATTGCTCAAAAGACTTGTTCCCTTCTTGGACAGATGCAGACCATCCTGCCAGTATAGGCTGGTGTCCCTCCAGGTGGAACCCCATTCCCCAATGAAGCCAAATCCCTGTGCTCCACACCATTTTTTCAACCATTCATTAAATTGCATGGTGCAAAGTACCCTTGCCTCACCCATGCCATTGACAGGCAGCACCTCTGAGAAGGATACTGTGTGTGTGCTACTTGTCTTAGGCCCCTCCCCAACTCTACAAAGTCCTCCTGCACTGCTCTAATCTCATGATGAGCCAAGTCATTTGTCCCTAGGTGGACAATGACATCCAGCTTAGACTCCCGTGCAGCTGTTCTCATGATCCTGAGGATGCGCTTCCTGTCCCTCCAAGCCATGGCACCAGGCAGACACCTTACTTCAGTTTTCACTGCCCCCCAGTTCTATCCTCCTAAAATTGAGTCCCCCACCAGCAGCTGCTTCCTTTCCCTGTGGTGTCCTCTGCCTCCTTCCTGTGGGCCTCCGTTATGACAGTTGTTCTCAGCCTCCTTAGTCTCCTCTGCGGGTGCATCCATAGGGGGGCTATGCTCCCCCACAATGGTGTATGGATTGTGGAGTGGAACAACTGACTGGTGTGCCTCTGTTCCACCATCCTCACCCTCCCTGAGCCCACTGTGGTCCAACTGCTATGCTTTCTTCACAACCTCTGAGGTAGTAGTGGTGGCTCTGGTGCTCCCTGGATGGGGGAGGTTCCCTTCCTACTGTCCAGTGTGGCCTGGGGGAAGGTTCCCTTACTACTGTCCAGTGTGGCCTGAAGACGGGCAACTTCCTCCCTCAGGGCAGAGAGTTGTCTGCAAATAGGGCAGCATCACAGCCTCTAGAAAGGCTCCTGGAAGACTGCTGCCCCACAGCCATTACATTGCACTACTCCCCACATGTTTATCTACTTTTTTATTGTGTGTGTGTGTGTGTGTGTGTGATTGGTTTGTTATATAGAACTATATATATTTTATAATGTGTATGCTTATATTGTCAGTGCAGTGTGCTAGAGAGGGTATGACAGTGATATGCACCTTGTACTCTTAAGGAAATGATGTCAGAACCCCAAGTATAAAGGAACTATTTCCAGGGTGGTGGGGTGAGGGTGGGCAGAGGTTGGGCCAAACTGTGCCCTCATGAAACAATCAGCTAAAAGCTCTGACCCACAGCTGCGATGAGTGCCTTCCTGTCAGCAAGATGCCCTACACAACTTTTTGCAAGAGAAAATACCCTGCTAATCAAACAGAGAAAAATCCAGACATCCAAGTAAGACACAGATAAACCTCCCCAGCCTCAAAACAGCCTGGTGGTTTGTGCTCTGAAAGTAGTCAGCCCCAAAATAAGTCAGCTGTGCTTTAAACTCTTCCTGCACTGAAAATCCTAAAAATTGTAACAAAAGTAAAGCTAGATCCACCTCCCTCTGTTGCTTGAAAGACTGTCTTTTCATGATAATTCTAAGTTCCTTATTTCACCTTTTAGTTAGAAGTAGCCTCCATCTACAGAATATCTGCTACAAACCAAAGACAATTGTAATTTTGCCTCCCTCTGTTGTGAGCACAACTTGCTTTCTTGCAAATCCTATGTTCAGTATTGCAGCTTCCAGCCACGGGTAGCATCACCTGAAGTATATTAGCTGTTCCGAATATGTTGGAGTTGGGAATGGCAATCTCCCAGTCATGGTTATCATTACACAGGTATCTGTGGTGGCCACAATGTCCAGGTCCAACTGCACCATGACAGCCTTCAGATTCTCCATCTTGTTGCTAAGGCTCCTGGCTTTGGCACACATGGCTTTCCATGATGTGACTTCCATCGTCTGTTTTGCAGTTCTACTCCAGTCCCCTCCCTGTTTGTCCTTTATCCCTGGTTTTCCCTGCTGTCTGCTCATCTGTTGTAATTGTGTCCTTATTCTGCCTATCTACCACTTGGATACCTATCTCCATCTTTTTCTCACTGCTTTGTAGTGATAGCTCATCCTCCAGTTCTCTGGTTCCACTGCTAGCTATGAGGGGTGGGCAATTTGGCACCCTCATTGCTGACCTGCACCCCCCTTGGCTAGTATAAAAGCCTGTCCATGTAGCATTTAAACTTTTCATTGAGTGCTTGGATTCCCCTCTAGGATGGATGCAGGCCATCAGTCTTGAACAAACCCCCATCCCTCCATGTGGGTCCACAGTCACCAATGAATCTAAACCCTTCCTCACAGCACCAGTTCTTCAACCATGTGTTAAGGTTTCTGGTGTATGCACCCCTACACTCTCCCATGCCTCTCACAGGTTGTACTTCTAAGAAGGTGACAGATGTAGCTACTTGCATGAGACCCCTCCCCAAGTTTCTAAACTCTTCCTGAATTTCCTTAGGCTCCCCATTTGCCAGATCATTAATTCCTAGGTGGGTAATGACATCCAGCTTTCCCTCCCATCTTGCTTTCATAGCAATCCCCATGAGCTTCCTCCTAATCCTCCCCTGTCATGGCACCTGGTTGGCGCCTCAACTCCCTGTCATCCTCCTCGCATATTCCTAGCTCAATCCCCCATATGATAGACTCCCCCACCAGGATTCACTTCCTCCTCCTCCTCCTCTGGGGTCCACTGCTCCACCCACTGAGGTCACCTCCTTGGTTCACCTCCACATCCTTCCCTTCCACTTCTCTGGGTGCCTCTGTCTAATTATCCCCATTTGCCAGTGCAGCATATGAGTTCTGAAGTGGAATAGGATTTGTGATGTTCCTCTGTCTGACCATCCTAAGCCTCCCTGAGCCCACCATTGTCCAAGTGCTCCTCGTTCTTGGCATCCTTTGAGGTAGCGACATTGGACTGGGTGGTCTCTTAATGGGGACAAAGGTACTCCTAACCCAGTTTACCTCCATTCTGAGCCTGGCTACCTTGTCCCTCAGTCCAGAGAGATGCCTGGAGATAGGGCAGTATCTCAGTGTCCAGAAGTCTTCTTGAATATGACTGCCCCACATCCACTGCATTGCACCACTCCCCACATTATTCTACACTTATACAGCTATTACACTATTTTTGTAATTACACTATTATGCTATTTATCTGTTAGCTATTACATTAGTTGTCTGTGTCTGTAGCCCTCCTGCTAGTTCCCCCTTGATGTGTAGCTCTCCTTCCAAGTCCCTCTGTTTTTTATTTTTTTAAGTATTTTTGCGTGATGCCATTTTTTATTTTTGTAATTTATGCTAAGGTAGCCTCCAAGTTGATTGCACTTCTACGTTATTGCAACTTGTTGTGCCAAGGGTGGACATACTACCCCTTATGCCCCTCCTACTCCACAGCCCCTGCTATTCCTTGTGTTTGACTGCTATCAATCAGATTTAACAGGGCATTTAATTAATGGGGGGTGGGAAAAATTTGCAGCAAGTGAAAACAGCAAGGGAATAATAGCCCCACTTAAATCACACCAAAATATATTTAAAATAAGAATAAATAAGTTTCTAATTCAAATAAATAACACCCTCATGTAAATTGCACCAAGATAGGTTTCACATTTTCAGCAGAAAGTAAAAACAGCATGGAAATAACAGCCCCACTTAAGTCACACCCAAATAAGTTTCTCATTTTCAACAGCAAGTAAAAGCAGCAAGGAAAAATACCCACTTAAATCACATCAAAATAGGTTTCAAATTTTCAACGGCAAGGAAATAACACCCTCACTTAAATCACACCAAAATAGGTTTCACATTTTCAACAGAAAGTAAAAACAGCAAGGAAATAACAGCCCCCACTTAAATCACACCAAAATAGGTTTCACATTTTCAACAGCAAGTGAAAACAGCAAGGAAATAACAGCCCCACTTAAAGCACACCAAAGTGGGTTTGAAATGAGAAGAAATAGGTTTCTAATTCAAAGAAATAACAGCCTCACTTAAATCATACCAAAACGGGTGTCAATTTTCAACAGCCTCAAAACAATTCCCTGTTAGGCCCTTATAAGAAGTTAAAAAATCAACCTGCTACCAAGAGAAATCAACAACAAGCAGTAAAAGAAATAAAAGTAGCAATGAGCAGTTACTGTACTGAAACTCCTCTCATTTTCCTGAGCCATTGCTAACCCATAAGAACCAATACAATTACATTTACATACAGGAGTTCCTACGTGTATTTCTGTTAGTATCACCAGGGAGGGAATAGGTGCCTAAATAGCAAGAAAACAGGATTTCTATAAAGGCAGAATTAACCAGGCTTAAACCTGTGTTCATTACCATAATTGGTGTGGGGGGGGTGTAGGTAGGAGTACAGCAGGTGAAAGAGACAAGAAAGCACTCCTAAATGATCAGTCTTGGAGAAAGACAACAATATATACAGATACAAGCAAGACAAGATACAAGCTGCACAGTTAAACAGATTAGCAAAGGTATGTTTGAGAGTTTTGTTAATTTTCTTATGACCTGGGTCTCTTAACTGAAGCAAAGCTTCCTATACTGTTTAGTCAGTGCCTTGGGGAAGGCCTTTTCATAGCTGTACTGATTTATAACTCCCTATCCATTCTTAAAAAAGCCTTGAAACAATGGCAGGGGCCACCCTGCCACACATGACCTTTGGGTCTTTAGGGAATTAATTACATAATTTGTTCATTACATTGGGTCTGTATTGATTCAACACCTGAGGTCCCCAGTGAACACGTGTGAGGGTGCTTCCATTAAGCATAAAGAGAATATCCTGGTTCCAGGTAGGAGGAGGGAAGTGGCCTCTCCCCAGTACAGGAGGACCATCCAGTAAAAGTGCTGTTTTGCTGTGCGGGGCCTGGTAGGTGGATGGCTGCTGCCTGGCTGGATTTGACTAAATGCAGCTGAAGTAACCATTATTTGGTGGGCTGGGTCAAGGCCAGGTAAGAAGGCCCCACTGGAAAGAGGGTTGTTCGACCTAGAAGTTGGGCATTTAAACAAGTCATTTACCAAGTCCTCCTAGAAAGACTCCTAAGAAGGGTCATCTTTAAATTTCAATGTGTCTATCCATTTTCTGCTTTCATGCTGTTTTCCCCAGATAATAAGGCTGTGTTCACTGTTAAACAGCTACTGATGTCTCAAAGAAAACTTTAAAAAACAAAATAATTAGGTTCACTTCTGCCTGCATTCCATATATATTCTATATATTTCTCCTCCCCATCATTTCTTACTGGAGAAATTTGCATGAATACATGATCTTTATCCCATAAGAGTTCCTTTAGAGTAAATCTGCCTCTATAGCTTATGCCCTACTTCAGGAAATAGTCCTCTGTTGTGACATCACAATTTATTTAGCTTTTGTTAACCAGGTAGGTACACTAGACAAGTTGTATACCTATTTTCAGGAGCGATCCGGGAGATTACAACAGGTATTAGACAACATCATTACAGTGAGGTAGGTAAACAAGTACAATATTGTAACTTAGTACATTGAGCCAACAAAACAAACAGGCGGTAAGGGATCATTATGTAGGCAGGCAGAGGTAAGTTACATAATGAGCAAACATTAAGTAGCATTACGATACACATGTAGCATAGGGAAGTGCATAAGGAGGAGCTGGATCAAGGTTGACAACGGTTCAGTATGTGTTCCAAGTAAAAAAGTACCAAGGGGTATGGTACCTAGGACATGGGGCTAGGGTGGCTATGCGCACTTGCAACTTGAGGCCAGCTTAAGATGCCCCCACAGGGATTTTCAGAGACACTGATGGGTAGGGGTGGTGCGAACCTGCTTGGGAAAGGTGTTCCAGAACCTAGGGGCCCATGCAGCGAAGTCCCTGTCCCCCATGAGGGTGCGGGTTAGGGGTACTTTATATATCCCTGGACCCAAGGATCTGAGAGGGTAGGAGGAGCAGTCAGCAGGAGAGATGAGCTGAGCCAGCCCTGGGGGGGGGGCCAGTACTGATCACCTTGCTCACAAGGCACCCAAGTCCAAAGTTTAAGTGATTAGTTGGAGAAAGCCAACCAAGCTTGTCGTAGAGTTCGCAATGATGGGTGAGGCAGGGGGTGGCCAGAGCGAACCGACAGATACTGTTGTATGTCATATGCCACTGAGTGAGAAGGGCTTTCGAGGTACAGGCAAAGAGGTGGAGACCATAGCTGAGGGAAGGGAGTAGTACTCCCCTAGCAAGAGCCAGGTGAGCAGAAGGGGTTAAATTGTATTTGGCCCTGTAGGTCAGTCCCAACTTACAATTCACAGCCCTGCAGGCATTGAGGATATGGATCCCTAGGTCCAGTTGAGAGTTGAGCGTCACCCCGAGGTATTTGAGGGAGGTCACAGTGTGAAGAGGAGTTCTGTCTGCACAACTGATTCGCAGAGGGACTGGAGAGGCATGTATCTTGGCTGTGTTGAGCCAAATAGCATAGCCTGTGTTTTTTTCAGGTTGGGGACCAACTTCTGTTGGGTTAGCCAAGCCTGGATGTTTTTAAAGTCCTCAGATAGATGGAGATTAAGGATGGCTGGGTCCCAGGAGTGGGTCAGGAGAACCGGGACGTCCGCATACAGGGTAACCCCACATTTGGTTACTACAGCAGGGAGATGGTTAATAAAAAGAGAGAAGAGAAGGGGTCCCAGAACTGAGCCCTGGGGAACACCACAGGTCATGGGTAGAGGGTCTGAGAGGACTTTATTGAATTTGGTCAGCTGTACTCTGCCATGCAAGTAGTTGGTTAACCATTTCAAAGCTGATGGGGACAAGCTAAGGGACCTCATCTGAGTACAGAGCAGGTCATGGTCAACAAGGTCAAAGGCCTTGGACAAGTAGATGAACACTGCTCCAGAGAGTACCCCCTGGTCCATGGCTGCTGTAATACTGGACAAGACAGAGATCAGGGCTGTAGTGGTGCTGTGCCCTTTGCGAAAACCATGCTGGGCAGGTGACAGCAGCTTATGGGCGTGAATGTATTCAGAGAGTTGTTCAGCTACTACCTTTTCGAGTAGCTTGCTGATGGCCGGTAGAATGGCGATCGGCCAGTAGTTATCAGGGACTTTTGGGTTGCCCTGCTTTAGCACAGGGACTACCCTGGCAACCTTCCAGATATCGGGAATCTCCCCCGTGGCAAGTAACAGGTTGAGAATGTGAGCCACCGGAGAGGCGATGTGAGGGGCTCC
Organism: Neoceratodus forsteri; assembly: GCA_016271365.2. NCBI lineage: Eukaryota > Metazoa > Chordata > Ceratodontiformes > Ceratodontidae > Neoceratodus > Neoceratodus forsteri. Next base: position 805,063,840 of record CM057451.1, on the reverse strand, counting down.
AAGTTTCAAAAGCTTGGGCTCAAGGTTGTTTAGGCCAGTGCTGGAGTACTAGGAGAGGCCAGAGAGAAGAGTCAGCATCTCCTTGTCTGTCACTGCCCTTAGGACTAAAGGGCGTCTGGAGGGGTTGGACTCCAGCCAGTCTGGGAGTGGGGAACCATTGGCACTCTTGTCAGTAGAGTTGTGTAGGGAGAGGGCAGATAGATCAGTGAAGTGGGAGTTGAGAGCATTTGCAGTCGTATGTGGGTTGTTGCAGGAAGCTCCTCCATTTAGCATGTCTGTTACTCCAGAGTTAGAGGAACCACTGACCAAAGTTTTTATGTTTCTCCAGAACCTTCTTGGGTCATTAGCAGAGCTGAGGAGGGCAGACTTGCAGAAGTCACTTTTGGCAACCCTAATGGCTTTTTTACACTCATTTCTGAGTTGTCTATATTGTTGTACCAGGGTCTGGTCAAGGGAGCGTTTGAAGTGGGCCCAGCACTTGTCCCTCACCCGTATAAGGGCAAGGAGGCTCCCATGCACCCATGTAGTGGCTGACCCCCTGACTCGCCATCTGATAGTGGGGGCGTGCCTGTCTTGCAGGGCCCTGAAGGAATTGAGAAACTGGGTTATGGCTGTAGAGGGGTCAGGGGCACTATACACCCCTGACCAGTCCGTGAGCCTTAGGTCCTCCATAAATGCATCTGGATTTAGCCTGGTGAAGTTCCTGATGTGGATGATTTTATGAGGGATCTTTGGGGAGGGGATTTTCCAAACACAGAAGACCGGGGAGTGATCTGAGATAGTGTCGGATAGGGTCCCTATGAAGGAGATCCTTTCAGGGTGATTTGACAGGATCTAGTCCAGTAGGGAGCTGGAGGTTCAATTAGCCGACCATTGGGTGGGCTCCTGTATGAGTTGCATCAGGGTTAGGCTGGCAAGTAAGGGTTCGAACTGCTTTACATTACCATCAGTCCAGTTTAGGTTCATGTCGCCCTGGATTAGGAGCTCATTGTCACCAATGCTGGGGTCAACAGTGTCCAGGAGGTGGGTAAAACCCTGAAGCCCTCCCTTTGGGGGGGGGTTATAGATGTACATTACATGTAATTTCTTAGCATTGCCGAGTAGTAGCATAACATGAAGCAGCTCACAGGAGGAAGGAGGGGATGCCTGGTGGGTCACTAGGGATACTTTGAGGTGGCTTCTGAAGTATATCAGGATGCCTCCTCCCCTCATGTTGTGAGACCTGTCCAGTCATATGAGCTCGTAGCCTGATAACACACAGACTGAGTCGGGAATTGAGGGCTTAAGCCAGGTCTCTGTTATACCAAAGATATCAGGCTTGTAGAGTGCAACCCATGCGACGAGCTCATTCAGGTTGGGAAGCAGACTATGAATGTTGAGATGAGCCACTTTTAACCCCTTACCCAGCTGCCATTCCTGTGGAATTGCAGAGGCATGGAGGGTGGGGCCAGGATTAAGTTCAACATCACTGGTCAGGGCTAGGATCAGTGGGACAAGCCACAGTAGGTGTCCTCTGGAGGAGGACCTCCTAGTTGTCAGTTTGCAGGCTAGGCATCACCTAACCCAGGTGCGATACAATATGGGTCTTGGTACCAGACCGCTTACGGGATAACAGGGTCTTCCAGCATCTGCCAGGAGATTTGAGAAGTTAAAGTCAGCCTTCTCGCAGGGGGACACCCTTATGCAGTCATCCCCAGAGGTATGGATAGGGGCAGTTACCACTTGGAGGGTAACTAATCCCAGAAGGAGACCTGCAAGGATGACTGAGCAGGGGGGGTACGGGACAGTATGCCTAGGGGCCTTGGGAGGCACCATTTTAGAGGAGGACCCCTGCTGTTTACCTGTCCCCCACATAGGTAACGCGAAAAATTGAAAAAGTATCATAGGTGGCATATAAACTATAACCTGTGCAAAGTTAGGGACAATGTATACCGTGGAATTACCATACAGTAAGTTACAGTATTCAGGAGAGGTCACAAAAGGCAGGTAAATCAGAACAGTTACAGTATTCAGGAGAGGTCAAACACTAAGCAGGTGTATTACGACAAGACAGTCCAAGTCATTGACAAAGGCTAGTATCATAGATAAAGCAGAAACGGGGCAAACCAGGTCATTGCCTATAACTAGTTTGTTAACAAGGATTTTTTTTTTTCTAGTAGTAAAAGGCAGTCACTTTACAGTCCATCCCCTCCAATCTAATAGGGCACTGCCAGGTCAGGAGGCAGGGCAAGTGGGGATTTAATGGGATGAGAGAATGGGGTGGGTGGGTGGACGGAAAAACTGTTGGGGGGAAGTCGATATCTCTGCCGAGGAGGCCCGCCGGAGCTTATTTCACAAGCCAGCACCTCTAACTCGGCCGTCGGCGGTGAGCGCAGGGGGGACCCACCAACTCAGGTCTCCCTGGCTTCCCCTCTGAAAATGTTTCAAAGTCCAGGGTCACGCTCTCCTTAAGACAGGAGGGCTGGTGAGCTCAGAGTCAAAGGGGCCAATCAGGTATCAGCAGTTCAAAACAGCACCAAGTTTGAAACGCTGGCACCTTCAGCAGGTCGTGGCAGGGCTCCCACACTCAGGTAGGAAAAAGGAGATGAAGTACGCTTGGCTGAGATAAAATGGGTCTCCTGCATCAGCAGGGGCAACTTCTGTTCAGGTGAAGTCGATGTCTCCGCCGAGGAGGCCCGCTGGAGTTTATTTCACAAGCCGACACCTCTAACTCGGCCGTCGGCGAAATGCGGTGAGCGTGAGGGGGGCCATATCATCATGGGAGTACCTGTGATGTCACAAGGGATGCATTGTTATTTCAGGTAGGGAGAAAGCAGCAGAAACAGATGAATTCTTCAGAAGAAAAGATCTTATTTTCATGCAAATTATCTCAGTTATAAATAATGGAGAGCAGAAATGCAGAACTAATGTGAAATACAAACTTGACTGTGTCTAAAGATTATGTTTTGCTAAAGTTTACCTGAAGGTGTCAGCTGCTGTTTAAAAAATTTCTCACCATAGTCTGCAATAATAATATGCATGCAAATTGATGGAGACTGTTGCATTAGTGTTGGGTCTGGGGGATGTGTGACAACAGTGGGGAGGTGGGCAAGTACAGCATCTCTGGGGATTGTACTGACACATGACCTAACCAACTTAAATCTTTCTCTGGGTGGAGGCACTACACATTTCTTTATTAGTTGATAAGCCCCCCTCCCCCCACTGCTGAGTGAGTTCACTGCAAACATCTATGGCCACCTGATAGCAATGTAAGGTAGGGGCAAGTCAATTCTTATGGCAAATGGGAGCGGTATTCACTAGGGCTGTGCAAAACATTATTCTGAATATTTGGGTTGAATATTATATTCAGTATTCATATTCATTTTTCATGTGCTTGTAAAACAAAAAATAAAACAGCCCCCATCCTTCTCCCCAGCCCAATCCTTTAAAATACACAACCCCCTGTCTCCCAGTCTCTGCTGCAATTCCAATCCCATCCCCCTCCCAACCTCAAGAATCTACAGTTTAATATAATTTTGATTATAAGAAAGAAACTCACACATTGGGTGAGTGGCACAACCTGTCTGCCTTTATGGCCAGCCATCATCTTTAGCACACATTTTTTGTACAATAAATTTGTACTCCCACCCTGACAGCACACTTCTCCCACCCAGCACCCAACTCTTAAAAGGAATAAGTCAAGTGATGAAGAAGGTGAATGACACAGCCTGCCCTCCTCCATGACCTACTGACTTTTTCTGAATAAAAGTGCGCTCACTGTTGCTAGCATAGTAAAACCAGATGATCATGTGATCATCAAGTTTATTGTACAAAAAATTAGCACTGAAGATGGTAGCTGACTGTGGAGATGGGCGAGTTTTGTAGATTGACCATAATGGGAGTTTGATTTTTAATAGTCAAAAAATATTAACTTGTGGGTATGGGGGAAGGGGGATTGGGATTGGGATTCTAGCAGAAGGTGGAGGGATAGGAGTTGTGTAGTTTCATAGGTCTGGCCATGGGAGGAGTGTGAGGCACTGTTTCTGTTTCTTTTTTTTTAAAATAGTGTCACTGGAAATAGGAATAGGGCACAAATAGTGCCACTATTAACTATCTGAATCCAAAAAATGAATAGTGCATTATTCATGGTATTCGCAAATTATTATTCATTACTCGCACACCCCTAGCATCCGCCCTACAGCGGCCTTGCATCTTGGATACACCACCTAGATCTATTTCTATTACCAACAGGACACCCTAGGACCCAACAGTGTGGCATAGCAGAATCTGCCCCTCCCCCAAAAAATCTAAAATGGTCGAAACTCTCAATAAAAAAATGCCATTTCAAGAAGTGGAGAAGTAATGCAAAATTGAACAACAGGACCCCAAGATGATTGGAAATGTCACAAACACCATGAGCAAAGGTACCATTTTGACACATTTGAATGAAAGCCTTCCTAGAATTGGTACAATGGAAGTGATGTACCTGACGAGTGAGATGGGGACATCAACTGCTAATTTAATAGTGAGCAGTGAGCATGAAGTAGACCCAGCCAATATGCCCCCACCCTCACCTTTAATGGCCCTATGGTTGCATAGACACTTTTCAGCTGGGGGAGCATCTTAGATAGATGCTCCTCCAAAGGTTTTGAAGCCAGCTGGAAAATCTGAATAATGTCCTAACTGTCTAAGGAGTGAAAAACAACTCAAGCTTGTAAAAACATACTGTGCTCTTGCTCTGCAGGATTTGATGTGATGCTAGCCACTGCAATACAGGGTGCTGTGGGCCACCTGATTGAAAATATGTATGTGCCATCAAGAGAGTGCAGATAGTATAAAAGACTTTAGACGTTTCTGGAATTACCCCCACCCCTAGTAGAGAGGAGGACTTAGATTCTTGGATTGAGCAAGCAACACAGACAGTGCAAGGAGTGAAGTGTTCTAATGAGAAGCTGGCCCACATAGGGAAGTACCTGCACAGGGACCCACTCTTGACACTGTCCAAGCTCTAAAACTTATGTAAACCAAGGCCAACCCTCTTGAGTGCATATGCAAGCAGGAAGTTTTGTTTGGGAGTGTGGAAAAAACAAAACAAGTCAGATCATGACTCAGTTGACTCTATAGAGCAAGCTGAAGAGGAAACGTTGTCAGAGTTCTTGGTTCAAATGGAGAAAATCATACCCAAAACATGGGACTCTAGTGGCCACTGACATGGACCAAGTCCATGCAGAACAAGTACTTCAGGGTCTTTGTACTCTGACTAAATTGTAATTAACTTGTGTCTGAGAGATAGGACAGTCTCCTTCACGTTAGAGTTGTCAGAACTAGTTCTAAAAAGATTAGAACCCTTTTAGGACCCAGGGGTTTGAGTTCCAATTTAAAACTAGAACACCAATTAGTTTGAAGTATTAAGGGTTCTAAATACTACATAAATTGCTTTTTTTGTTCAGACATTTTAAAAACAGGAGATGCCAGCATGGAAAACAAACTAATTATTGGGAATTACATCCTAACATGTTTTACAAACAGACAATATGAGAATGTGTTCCTCATACGCAGTTGTACCAAACACATGGAACTGGTACACTTGGCATTAGAAATTTGAAAGGCACAATGCTTTTCTCTTTTCAGCATGTGCAGGGAACCCATATTATTGCTGTGTTGAGAGAGCAAAACTTTTATTTATGTTTCCTTCTCCTCTCAGTATCTTTATCTGTTCTTTCTGTCCAGTCATATACACAAAAGAGTTCGGGGTTCCGAAGAAGATTGGAACCCTAGAACTATTTGCAAAGTTCTAGACCAGAACCCAGAACTTCAGAGGGTTCTGACAACCCTACTTCACATCATATTGAAAATGCTTTCAAGAAGAATGGGAACAGGATGCATAGATTCCAAAATATTAGACTCTTTGAGCATCTCCGGGGATGGCCCACTGATCTCTGCCTGTCAACACTGGCTTGGAGGGTGTGAGTAAAGATGTGGTCAGTGAGATGCAATGGCAAATGGAGAAACTAATGGAAATTGTAGTAGGGCTCTGGCAGCTGTACACAGGTGGCCATGATACCATGTCACCAGCAGAGGGGTGCCCTGACATAGATTCTGCAGAAGGGTGGACACCACAGACTACTCTGGGTATAGGCATACATAGCAAGGATGTTCTGTTACCACTGTGAATAAGATGGGCACATGGAGAAGGGATGCATATCCCTAGAAAATCTAAGAAGAGTGAATGAAAAGCTACAAGAGTGACACAAAGATAATGTGGGATCAAAAGAGAATGTGAGGACTCAGACACCATCATGAAAGGTTACCCTTCTGAGGGGAGATGGAACCAGAGAGATGCCAAGGGGTCCAGGAGTCTTGAAAGAACACATTTGCCTAAAATGTGGCATTTATGAACATCGTTGCAAGAATGTCCCCAACCAGAAAAATCTTAGCTGGTTACAGAGAAGCTCCTCACCAAAATGAGACATATGCAGGGGACAGGGCCCAATAGAGAGCACACTGAAGCTCTGGCTGCAAGATGCACACTAAAATTCAAAGTCAAGGGGGCCCTACCACCAAACAGAGTGTTTCCAAGTCCACAGTAAAGATTGCCATGGAACTGCCCATTCTGACCACCAGAATTGCTGGCCCAATGTCAGAAGTGATTATTAGAGTGGAAGACAATGGACCCATACTGAGCTTAATAGTGGGTCCCAGGTTATCCTGATTTTTAAGAAAGGTCAATGAATGGCACTGAAGACATCTTTTGCTATTGCCACAGGAGAGACTGGACCTCTGAATGCTCAGTGATAAAGCTTACATAGCTGGGGTGTATTGCTATAGACACTGATTCCCTGGACAGAGTGGTGGGAGTTGGATGACCCATGGAAACTGTCATATTGATGTGTCTAGAATCAGGGATTTGTGGCAATGTCCCTGTGATCATCAGAATGAATGCCCACATGTTTGGTCAACTGAATTAGCTCCATGAAGAGAGGGAAGCACACCAAGTGGGACATGCTTTGCTAGTCCATTGACTAGTGAGGGAAACTTACAGAAAATACCAGCACCTGATGCCCACAGAACATAATTATGAAGTTGGCACCATGTGGCAATGAGAAGAGAAGGGCCTTGTCTTACCTGAATGTGGAGTTAGCAGTGTGGTCAGGTTGGAAAAAAGATACCACTAACCAGATCCTGCTGGTGGAGGTCCCAGTGAAACATGGATGTCTGGAGGGCAGTGGTTAAGCTGACATTATTACTTGCCCAAGCACATGCCACTGTGCAGTGCATAAACATTTGAGTCAGGAATGTGATGGAATTGGCAGTAATCATTAGAAAAGGGAAGACTAGAGTGCACTGCGTAGATACTGCCATACAGCCAAAAACTACAAGGAAAAGGCCTTTAAAGTGATTGACCCCAGACAATTAAATTTTGGCAACTTGCAACTGCCAGAGGAATGGCGGACATAAATTAGCTAGAAGTTGGCTAGCAGCACTCAAGTATTGTCACCCACAAGTGGGATGTGGGTCTGTCACACAGAAAAGGAGCATCAGAATTAAATGCACAACTAACTGCCATTCAGGAAACAGCCTTGGCATTTGGTGCCACTTATACTGATGATGAATGGCAACATCTTCAGGAGTTAGTGACGGCTGTAATTTGCAAGAATCAAGGAGTTCCTATGTCATTGTCATGCTCCAGAAAAAGAATGGTGCAGTGTGAATGTATTGTGACTACAGGACTCTCAACAAATATACCATACCAGATTAGTACATCATGCCCCAGATCCGAGATGCATTGGACTGCCTTCAAGGTAGCTACATGGTGATTCTCTGTGTTGGACTTGCACAGTGGCTACTATCAAATCCCCATGGTCAAGTCCAATCATGAATAGACTGCTTTCATAATCCCTCTTGGATTCTATGAGTTTCTACACATGCCACAAGGTATTTCTGGGTGTCGTGGACACATTTCAATACCTCAGGGAGAGGGCATCGGTGAACATGAACCTCTGTAGAGTGCTGGTGTATCTAGATCATGTCACAGTATTTGACAAAACTCTAAAGAACATGAGAATCATTTATTCAAGGTACTGAACCATTTGGAAGAGTTCAGACTCAAGATATCCATGGACAAATGCCAATTTTTCCAAACCTCGAGAAGTATATGGGTCATACTGTGTCTGCAAATGGAATTCAAATGAATCTTAGTAAGGTTGAGGCCCTAACTTCCTGGCCATACCCTTGGAAGCTCAATGATCTGCAGCATTTTATGGGTTTCTGTGGATACTACATGTATTTTTTCAAAGACAATACCTGAGTAGTGCAGCCACTCTTAAACTTGACCCAAGGATATCCCTCTACCAACAAGGCCTGGAAGCTTGGAGCCAAGGAAGGAAAGAAGCCTCCAACCTACTTCAAAGTTCATGAACTTTTCAGGCCAAGATGGGACACAGCTTGTGACGAGGCATTCAAAGACATTGTTTACCACTTGCCCGACTCACCTATACTCACCTAGGCCAATAAAGAAAAATCCTATGCTCTGCACACAGATGCAGGCCTGCATGGTCTGGGGTCTGTTTTGTACCAAGACTGACCAAATATTTTGAAGTCAGATGCTTTTGCCAGTTGGATTCTGACACCCAGTGAGTGAAATTATTCAGTGCACAAGTTAGAATTCCTGGCCCTCAAATGAATCATTGTTGATCAATACCACAACTGTCTGTAGGGCGTTTAGATCAATGATTAAAGCCAACAATAATGAACTAACATAAGGGCAAACCATGGCCAAGTTGGAGGCAATGAGAAACTTAAGGATTGTCTGCTTTGTCTACCTACAAGTACTATGTGGTGGGTTGTCTGGCGCTGAATCATGTGGATGTAGGCAGTTTGTCTTGATATGTGTTGTACTGTAACCCCACTGACCTGAAGTGGGAAAATATTCTTGAATCTACCATGACAGCCCTGTGTCAAAGGTTTGACACTGATGAGCAATGTTCCTATGTGAATGCAAACTGCTTTTGAATAGCTTGGGGCCATCGAGTGTCTGTGTACCACCTGCCTATTGTGGATTCTTGTCTCTACAGAGAAAAACTTTGCCACATCAGACCAGGTTTGACCTCAAGAGGTAACAGAGATAAGATCTGGGGTTGAACGTCATAGTAGGCTTGCTACATAGAGGTTAGGACATCTCAAGGGATGTAGCAAAAAGTAAGAATACACTTAAAAAGCAAAAAGTAGGGCTACTCAGAAGCTGAATAAAGACGCTTGAGCTAGGTCCCATTAAAAAAGTATTCAATAAGGAGATTAAGTAAAATACAATACAGCAGCACCCCCATGCAAATGTTTCACTTCACACTGATGCTTTTACAATGCATTGAAAAAGCGTCAGTGTGACGTGAAACGTTTGCGTGGGGTGGGGTGCTGCTGTATTGTATTTTAATTGATCTCCTTATTAAATACTTTTTTAACAGGACCTAGCTCAAGGGCCTTTATTCAACTGCTGAGTAGCCCTACTTGTTTGGATTATATGGGTATGTTGTGGCCAGGGCCAGATTAAGGCAACCTAGGGCCCTAGGCCTGAGAGAAATTTGAGGCCCCCCCTCACCGCAACCACAACCCTTCACCATGACTGTGTCCCTTTGCTGTGACCGCACCCCTTGGCTGTTGCATATCAGTTACTAAAACTCGAAGAAAAATGGAAACATAGTAACATAGAAGTCAGCAGAGAAGGACCTCTTAGCCCACCTAGTCTGCCCTATTTTCCCTGCCTACTGTGCCACGGCAGATCCTTCTCACTCTTTGGTCTTCACCCCCCTCCCCGCCTGATTTCTAAGGTCCCCTTTGTGTCTATCCCATGCATGCTTGTATCCTGTTACCATTTTAGCACCCACCATGCCCACTGGGTAGCTGTTCCAGGCGTTCACCACCCTTTCCGTGCAGAAATGTTTCCTCACATTTCCTTTGAGTCTCCCCCTCCAGTTTCATAGCATGACCCCTTGTCCTTCAGCATCTTTTTCTATATAGAAAGCTATTTTCATGTACCTTTCTAATACTTGTAAGGTGTTTAAATGTTTCCATCATGCCCCCCTTCCCTCCTTTTCTTCTGGAGCGTACATATTTAATTCCTTGAATCTTTCTTTGTAGGGCTTCTGCTGCAGGCCTTGCACCATTTTTGCTGCCCTCTTCTGTACTGCCTCCATCCTATCTATGTCCTTCCAGAGATGGGGCCTCCCAAACTGGACACAGTACTCGAGGTGGAACCTCACCATCAATCTGTGCAGGGATAACACTACCTCCATCTTTCTGCTGGTTATGCCCCTTCCTATGTTCTTACTGTCCCTCAAAAGTGGCATAAAACATAAATAACCTAACTAAAATGCTTTGGAATTAATGAAACTAATAATATCAGTATGGAAACGTAACAATAGTTTGAGTTTTTAACATTTAGAGAACATAATTACTAAATGGCCTGGTAAAAACACTTTTTGGATGTGAATTGTCATCATGTGCACTTCTCCCAACCCCCCTCCCTCCCCCAAACACACATGTATGTGCATGCATTCTGGGTGTTATCATTTTGTCCTGTCAGGTCTGTTCTGGAACAGTGTAGCACTCAACAGTAACCAATTGGACCATAGAACCACAAATTGTGCTGTGAACTTGAATACAAAATAAAAGTTTTGAAATTTCATCTACAGTTGGGTGAATGTTTTCAGCTGTTACTGCAGAGTGCTACACTGTTCTGAGACTTGTTTAGCATGTTGGCTGGCCACATATTTGTGTGCGCACCACCTTATCCTGGCAAGTCACAGCAGCTGCTTCTTTGGACTTTGTCCTGTCAGGTTTTATGAACCAGAATGTGTGGCTTTTGTGGGGTGGGATAAAGACTCATCTCTAAAGGAGGTTAGGTCCTCAAATGGCATAGGAATTAAGTTGGTAGTTTACTAGAGGAGCCATGAACTTTAGAGATTATATTTCAAAGTGAGTAATTCTTGAAAATAATCTTTGCCAGGATCAAAACATTCTGTTATTGATAAGTAAGCCAGGATAAATACATAGCAAGATTTACTGATGGGATCCTGTAAATAAGTTCATTTTTATTCACCCTGAATACAAAGCTATATCAAGGCCAGAATTTCAGTATAAGTGAGATGAGGGAATTTAAAAAAAAAGAGCAACATTTTTAATTGTACCCTTGAAATGCATTGTAGATTTCTTAATTTTAGGAAAGAGATTAAATATAAAACACACCCATTGAATTGTACTGTTAATCTATTATGTTTAAGAGTAAGAACTCTGCATTGTGCCGGCCAGATTGTAACCTGAAATGGCTGCAAGCACCCACCTGTTATATATTCTCTCTGTATGTGAAATGCCCCTGCAAAAGGGAACTTTGGGGCCCAGTGGGCTTACCAGGTTACCAAAACTGAATGAATGAATAAATAAATAAGACTTGATTCTAAGTGGGGATTGTAAATGGGGTTGGGAGACAAAGCAAAGGAAATGGGCCTGTTCACACCTTAAAGGCCAGCCTGGCCAGGGCCCCTTAAACTATCATGTGCACTTCACACCTAATCAGGGAGGTGAGAGTCATGTCACAGCTCATCCCCTATCTTGCTCAGATTACTCAGTGGCTGAGTCCTCTACAAAACAAAACAAAATGCAGCTCAGGCAAAAAGAAGAGTATGTAATAGTAAATATATGTTGGGGATTGCTGGGAGCCCCCGGCAGGCAGAGGCCCTTGGCCTGTGCCTTTGTTACCTATGCCTTAATCTGACCCTGGTGGCAGCATGCTTGCAGGACATTCTGTATGTGGGGGGGACAAAGACTTCACTTTGCTCTGTTTCACATCCCCCTGGATGAGCTATTGTCGGCAGACTGCTGGACAAGTGTAATTTCCACTAGTGCCATACAAGCACTGCTCTGTGGCTAGGCTTCACTACTTGTTGCACCAATTGTGACAGGAGCTGCCTCCAATATTTCACTTTTTTCTACTTGTTGGGAGGTGGCTTCTCCATCTGGAAACATGTCTGTAAGCCACTTCTCTACATTTCTGTCTCCAAATGAGGAGAAAGGAATCTATGTTTCTTGTTGAGATACCAGGGTGTATTGCCTTCACTAACTAGATAAAAAAATGGCTACTTTCTAAATCAAGCAGAGCACACTCTACAGATCCCTCCACTCTGTAAACAGGTTTTTTCCAAGCTAAGGAAAAGGATCCAGCAGGTGAACCATGGATTAAGTAGTGAATTTAATCCATAGCCACCTGACACCTTCTGTCCAATTACAGTTCTTGGAAAAGGTAACCCATGTTATAAATTTAATTAATAGGATACAACTACACATAACCATTACACTGTTTCTACCTAACATCAGGCACAGCTGTGAGGACTGACACACTAGGAGGCCTTGTAACTTGCCCAAGGTAAGGCAAAGACCCAAGACCTTTAAAAATGATGTGCAAACCTAGACCAAGATGGCAGTAAAAGACCAGAGGTCCATCCAACCTGCCCATATTCCTTATGATCCATGGAACCTTCCTTGGAACCTGTTATTCTTCCAGGGTACTAACCCTGCCCATCCTATCCCCATTCTCCTCCCTGGTCTTGTTGCCCTGGGCCACCACTATTCTCTTCATTCTATCCCATGCCTGCTTGAATCCCCTGACTCTGTTTGTACCCACCACCTCGGCCGCTCACAGTTCTGTGCTACAGCCACCATACTGCTGCTTTCATGTAGCTACATTTTTACAAGATGTATACTAGCAGATATTTAAGTGTCCCATTATAAGAACAGATACAGTTGTTTTCTCTGTTTACTTTATGAATAGCTGACATGCAGCTCGCATGACCTTGTTATTTACCCCTGTGATTGCTAAATATGTCTACTAGTGTTTGCAAACCTAGTATTATTTATACTGTGGCCAGCTTTACTCACAATGGGCCATCTTGTGTTTACCCGATAGCACTAAAATGATAAAGTACTCTTCTTCATGTTAGACTGACAGCCTTGCTACTTTTTGGGTTGTTGCATCTGACAGCCAAAGGAATACATTTCACCTTGGTACACATTCAGTCTTTCCTACTGAAGTGCTTAAATGCACTAGAGGGCCATCTAGTGGCTCGTGTATGTAGCTGCACAATAGGTCATTGTATTAGATCATAAGTAATGTATTTTTCCTGTTGGGTTGCTAGCCCTGCTGCTTTCTGGGTTGATGTATGTGATGGTTAAAGGAATACATTCTACCTTGGTTCACAGACATTTACCCTTTCCTACTGAATTACATAATTATGTTAGAGGATCATCTAGTGGCTCTTGTATGTATCTGCATAATAGGTCATTTGTTTGGAGGCAGTATGGCACAGTGGTTTAAGGCTCTGAGATGCAAACCTGGAGACCTGGGTTTGAATCCCACAGCTCCCACTTGCATACTGTGTGACCCTGAGCAAGTCACTTCACTTCCTTGTGCTCCCAGGTCACAACTGTAAACAAGCTTCAGATTAGTGTGTCTCTCCTGGTTAAAAAAAAATCATTAATGATGTCAGGGCTGCAAAAGCATCCTTCTTCAAGGACAAATTTGCAGTCTAGAATTGCAGAGCTCTAACTTTAGGTTCTTCTGGAAACTGTTAAGAAGCTTGAAAAACCATTACCAGGCCTCCCTTACCTCCTCCTGGGGCTCAGCCCTGACCTTCTGGGATAATATTAAGCAACTTAATGGTAAAGCTTGCTCCCCTGCCCCATCCCAGCTCACTAGAAATGGCACCACCTCCACCGAGCCTGCCACCATAGCTAACTGGTTCAACACCACTTTCACTGACCTTAGCTCAGTCCTCCCTGGTAATTTCTTTGACCCTCCCCCCAGCCAACCTCCCCCTGTCCTCCAGCACCCCAGCTTCCACCTGCGAAAGATTTCCACCCGGGAAGCCAGACCCATCCTAATCAAAGCTCTCAATGGCAACAATCCCGGCAGTGACTCACTGGACCCCAGCATCCTCAGGCTGGTGCTAGATGAAGTCCTTGCCCCACTCACCAGCCTAATTAACCAGTCACTTTGCCTGGGACAATTCTCCACAGCTTGGAAAACAGCCATTATCACACCTATTCATAAAGGCGACAGGTCATTGGACAACTACTGGCCAATCTCCATCCCTCCCTCCTCTCTAAAGCCCTGGAGAAAGTGGTGGCCATTCAAATCACTGATTATCTGGCTAAGCATAACATTTTATGCCCAGAGCAACATGGCTTCCATGCGGGTCACAGTACCAGCACTGCCCTTATTGAATTCTCCAGCTTTCTACACTCCTCCTTGAATACCAGCTCCCTAGCTGGTGCAGTGTTCATCGACCTCTCAAAGGCTTTCGACACTGTCTCCCATCCACTTCTGCTGAATGCACTCTGCCACACTGGTCTCTCAGCTGGCCCCCTGGCATGGTGCGCTAGCTATCTTGACACTCGATCTCAGTGTGTAAAAATTAATGGCATACTCTCCGATACCCGTCCCATTCTCTCTGGGGTCCCCCAAGGCTCCATCCTGGGCCCCCTTCTCTTCTCGCTCTATCTGAACACCCTGCCCAGTGCATGCCCTGGCAAAATTCTACTGTATGCAGATGACGCTGTCCTTTTTGCCACCCACCGCAATCCCATCTCCCTACAGGACTCCCTACAGCAGTCTTTCAACAGTGCCGAGGCTTGGTTTAAGGAGCACAGACTCGTTATCAGTCTTAATAAAACCAAAGCTATGCTCTTTTCCCACCCCCAAAACAAAGCTAGCAACCACCCACTCTATATCCTTCCAAGTACCAATCAGCCACTGGAACAAGTCTGCTCCTACAAATACCTTGGGGTTACCTTCGACTCAGCCCTCACACTTCACAACCACATTGACGCCCTAACATCCGCCACTAACACACGGCTTGGCATCCTATTCCGCCATAGAACCTGCCTTCCCCCAAATGCTCTCCGGCTAGCTGTTACATCATCCATTCTGTCCCTTGTAGACTATGGTCTACCAGTATATGGTGCTGCCGACACCACTGCACTCAACAAAATTCACCTAACCCTGAATAAAGCCTGCAGATTGATTACTTGTGCCCCCAGGCTCACACACACCTGTCAGCTGTATGTCGAGGCTAACCTGCTTACCCTGGATGAACGGCTCCAATACCAAACCTGTCTCCTCAAAAAAACCCTACTCGGGCTCTCCCCCCAGGGTAACGGCATCCATCCACCAGAGCCCTCCCACTATTGCAACACGGTCTTCCTACAAGACCACTCTAAAGGTCCCCAGATCAAGAACCAGCCATTGCCAGAGGTCCTTCTGCTATAGAGCCCCAACCTGGTTTAACTCTCTCCCTGCCCCCATCACCAATGCCACCACCATCTCCAAGTTCAAAACCACCCTGCAGAACCACATCTTCAGCACTCGTAACTGCTCCTGTCTCTGAACATAGCCTCCACCTCTGCTTCTCTTGACAATGCCCCCCGGGCAGCTCTCCACCTAGCCATCCCCTCCACCACTTCCCTGTACACCGTGCCTATGTTTAACCTGGCCAGTGCCAGCTGTTTCAGTGTTTACCAACCAGATTGCTCACTTGATACCAACTTGTGTAACACCTGTTATCAATTACATGTACCCTGTACCCAATTTTATTTGTCTGACCACAGTGTGACGTGGCGCCTCTGTTGAACGCCTATTGTTTTGCAAAACTTTGCTATGTAACCAAAAACACAATGTATGTCTTTATGTGATGAAGTACCTTTGGAAACGAGCCTCTGGCTCAAAGGTTGTAAACTGATTCTTAGAAATAAATAAATAAATAAAACAACCTTACCTCTGACCACCTATGGTTGCTGCAGTGAATTCCAAACTTTCTCTTAGTTAATGACCAAAACATAGACCTCTCAGAGCAGTCAGCCAAATTCTTCAGCCATGACTTCTTTGAAGCTTATAATATACTATATTTCAGCCCCCGGAGCCCTAATGATTCCCTTTTATCTTTGGATACTCAGTCTGTTAGGTGCACCAGCTCACTAAAATTCTCACAATCTGCCTGTAACTCCCATGAAGTCCTTAGAGGGCTGCTGGTCTTAAAGCCAAATATGTCAGGTGGCTGTGATGGGATACGCAATAAACTGTTATAGTATATGGTTATGTCTTATTGTGACTAGAAAGCAGTGGCTTTCACAGTCTTGTTGTAGGACAGTTCAAAGGTTCAAAAGTTGTTGTACTATCGTTCTGATGTCACATCGATAGTACAACAACTTTTCTGACTTGTCCTACCACCTGATTGGCTGATTCACACGGGGATTCAAAAAACGCTAGAGAAAATGTATGGCTACTTAGCTGAGTTGCAATACAGGAAAGAAGCTCATAAGTACAGTTTGACACGGACTATATTGTCAGCTCTGTGTGCCCAAACTGTCAATTTTTGGTATTTTTATATTTTTAAATCTACTGGCACAGTTACCAATGCCAAAGCAGAGTGGGATTTTCAGCGAGGAGTCAGGAGAACCGGTAACTTCTGGGGCAGGACCGCATAGTGGAGGACTGCAATCTTGAGGTAGGGAACTGCAAAGAATGACAAAATGCAGAGTTTTGATGTGGGAATGTAAACACAAGGTATGAACCGTATTAAATGTTGAGGAACCATATACTATATAAAATAGTGGATGGTTAACCATCCAAAACAAAAGCCGTGTTTCCATCTCGGGAGTCGATGGCATCATATAAACCTCTCAAGCTTTGCTCTCAAGGTTTCTGTGATACCATTGACTCCCTCGATGGAAACACAGCCTTGTTGTGGATGGTCAACCATCCACTATTCTATATAATGTATGCAGCTCCAGTAACTTTTCACCTCCTTATATACCTATTTAAGCTGTCTATCACCTCTGCTACTTTCCCATCCTGCAGAAAAGCTGCCCAGGTGATACCAATATACAAGGACAGGGATTCTGGATTATTATCGAACTATAGACCTACAGAATCTCCCTACTACCAGCTACAGTATTTCCAAATTACTGCAGAAACATGCCTCTTTAAGGGTAAAGTGGTTTGTCTGCAGACAACACAAAAATTATGAGAGAGTAGACAGTAAGGAGAGGATTAGCAGCCTAAAAAGAGATCTAGCAACGCTGGAACAATGGCCTGGACTTTGGAAACTGAAGTTCAGTGCTAAAAAATGAAAAAGTGATCCATATTGGGAACAAAAATCCACAGACAGAATGCTGATTCAGTGTGATCATGGTAAAGCTCTTGAGGGAAGAAAGGGACCTAGGGTTGGTAATACTCAACAGTTTGAAAGCCTCTTCCCAATGAAATATGGCATATGGTAAAACTAACAGGAGGGTAAGATGCATTGGGTAGGGTTTACTAGTAGCAGCAAAGAAGTGATGTTGCAGCTGTACAGTTTACTGGTTAGACCACACCTAGAGCAATGTATGCAATTTTGGAACTTGCATATACAGAAGGAGAGAAAAATGTTAGAGGCTGTCTAAATAGAGGTCATGAAAATGATCCAGTGGCATCAGCATAAGACCAATGAGACAGACTGAACAGACCTGTACTCTCATGTAACATGTACTCTATGAAGGACAAGGGAGAAGTGGGGTTTATGATAGAAACATACAAATACTAGCAGGGACATAATAGGCTTGGTTTCACAGAGGTATTCAAGTTAAGGATCAGCAGAACCACCAGGGGTTACAACCTTAGAAAGGAAAGGGAAATTGAGGAATCACATCGGAAAGTACTTCTTCACTGAGTGGGTAGTGGATTGTTTAATGCCATCATTGTTAGGATCATCTCAGGATTTAAAACCCAATGGGATGGCATGGGCTCAATATTCAAAAAAGTGTAAAACAGATTGCAAACCTTTGCACTCTGTCTTGCAGTAGCACCGGTGGGCAAAAATGCTGTATTCAAATCCTCTTTTTACCATCTGAGGAATATTGCCTGGGTGAAACACTTGGTTCCTCTGGATGATTTTGCAACATTGGTACATGCCTTCATCACTACCCGCCTTGATTACTGCAATTCCTTCTACCTAGGGCTTCCAGGGGTTGATATCAGCCACTTGCAGCTGGTGCAGAATGCGGTGGCCAGGCTTTTGACTGGGGCCTCTAGGTCTACTCATATTATGCCTGTGCTCCACGAACTGCACTGGCTGCCTGTTCAGTGGTGGATCACCTTTAAGGTCGTCTTGCTAACCTTTAAGGCCCTAAGAGATCAGGGACCTGGTTACCTGCAAGACCTTCTGATACCCTACTCCCCCCTCCGTCCTCTCCGATCCACCAATGAGGGATTGCTAGAGATTCCCAGGGTGTGGTTAAAAACATCTGGTGCTGTTGCTTTTCCTTTTTCAGCTCCAACCCTGTGGAATTCTCTACCTAATGGCTTGCATCAGGGCAAAATTTGCAATATTAGAAAGTCCCCATGCAAATGAGCCAATTGGCCATGCAAGGCACTGAGGCCATTTGTATGCCCAGTATGGGCTCATTTGCATGGGGTGGAGGCCCTTTAACAGGAACATTGCCCATCCTGTGAGCTGTCCCTAGTGCTAGTGGCGTTCTCTAGCCCTCCAATCCCAATCCCATTATATCTGTAAATTGTCCTTGGTGTCTAGTGGTGCCCCCTGCCCTCTGATCCCAGTCTTGTTATATCACTAAAATATCTCTGGTGTACAGTGGTCCCTCCCCCACCTGATCCCCATCCTGGTACCAGGACAGCCACCCCTGTGACAGCCCAGTTGCCACTCCCCTTGCAAACCATAAGCACAGAAGTTGTCTCCCCCTCCTCCCACAATAAAGCCCAGACCTGAGCCACACAGTGTACAGGTCCCCCTCCCCACCCATACCCTGTTGGTGGATAGCAGCCCCCCACTCTCCTGTGGCACCAACTCCCACCCCTGGTCCCCCTACCTGTCCATTAGTGCCGCTGGTACAGGACATTGAGCGGCACAGCCCACCACGCACCTCCCTGTCACCCAACATCTCTCATTAGCATGGAATGCATCTTATTTATAGTGTATGGGTGATGCACTCCACCCTATAAATAAGATGTGCTGTGTGCCAATGAGAGATATTATGCAGCTGGGAGGTGTATGGTGGGCTGTGCTGCTTGATGTCCTTTACCATGGCACAGGCAGGGGAACCAGGGTGGTGGGAGTTGGTGCCACTGGTGGGTGGGGACTCACAGTCCACCAAAAGGGTATGGGTGGAGGGTACCTGTACACTGTGTGGCTCAGGGGCTGGGCTTTGTTGTTGGGGGGAACAACTTCCATGCTTATGGCTTGTGTGGGGACTGGCTACCTGGCTGTCATGGGGGTGACTGTCCCGGGGCCATGATGGGGATCAGGTAGGGGAAGGGACCACTGGACACCAAGGACATATTACTGATATAATAGGACTGGGATCGGAGGGCAGGGGGCACTGCTAGACACCAGAGATACTATGTTGGGGTGGTGATGGGGCACCAATGCACTACCCACAGCAACTGCTAGTGTAACACTGGATTAAGATTTGCTTTCAGTCACCAGTATTTTCACTGTGTAAGGGGACAATGCAAGGCACCCTTACGTGGAGCAAATACTCTGAATATTGGACTGTGCCAATATTTGGGTCCCTGTCCCCAGCTTTGCATAATTTTGCCTTGTGCACCCCTCCACTGCTTGCCCTGGTGCAGTCCCAGTGCCCCCGCACAAAATGGGCTTTTAAATATGGGACCATGACACAAAATCCAGTTTGCCTGCGCAAACAGGTTTTGCACCAGGGCAAAGTTTTGAATATCTGGCTCCATATGTTTAAGGAGATAATCTAGGAACAACAGGAAGGCAGGAGGGTGGGCAGAGCTTCAAAAGGGCAGAGTAAAACAAGTTAGTAACATCAGGGCAGACTCAAAAAATGGCTAGTAATTTTACGTGTTGGTTAGATGTTTTCATTCAGCTTCAAGTAGCCCCTGTTATGTTCTCATAAGTTTTTCCATGCCATGGAAAGGTTTTAACCAATTAAGTGTCTTAGCAGTATGATCAATTTTTCTTTAAGAGAATATCCCCGAAGGCTTTTATTCTGTTTACCTGTGTAGTTTGTAGGCATGAACGATGATTGCCTCTGTTGCATTCTCCTAATTTCATCAGGATTTAAAAGTAAGCAAGCAATCAAATCTTTTATTTATAAAGCACCCATTCCTGTAGGCTCTGGGTGCTGTACATTATAAACAACAACTTTACATACTGGACATGAATAATAAAATAGGATACAAAATAACTACAATATTAAGAATTAAAAGATAAATAAATTAACAGTCTACCTAAAAATACTTAAGAAGATATCAGCCAGTAAATCAAAAGCTTCTGTGAAGAGGTGGGATTTTTAGATCTCTCTTAAAGGCTTCCAGTGAGGGGACCTCCCTCAATGACCTTGGGAATAAATGTAAATGAAGGCACTTAAGTCTGGTATGAAAACTTGCCTGACTCCATTGCAAAGGTCATGACCTGACTCATGTGAGACATCCGAGAATTTTTGTGGTGCTTTGGTTCTAAAGCCTGCAGTAGTTATACTATATTAGTCAGTGTCATTGCTATCCTCAGCAGCCCCTATGTTTTTGTCTTAAGCTGGCCATGAAACTTTTCAAGGCATAGTAAGTGCTCTGCTGTTTTCTGTAGTTTAAAGTGTACCTGTGTTAGAAAAAACTTCTTTTAGAGAATTCAGAGATTTCACAAGACATGTAACAGCACTGAATGACAATTTAGCTTCTGCCATCTTGTGCATGAATGCATCATCAACTCCCATGATGCCTTGCACAAGCATACGTCTAAATGTCTCAGCATTTAAAATCATACCGCTGGCCTTCAAAATTCTAAGCAGATGGCCAGAATGTGTAGCACTTTCTTATTTTAAAGAATAATATGTTGAAGAATAGTGGTCCCCATATGTTTAGTGTTAAGTAATGTTTCTGTCAGGTTAGTTCAATGTTTTAATAGTTAGTGTGTCCAGAAATAGCTCAACCAATCTGAACAATATCAATAAACTCTTGTGGAGCAAGGGAAAATATGAGTGTAGCATTCATAGTGCTATGCCATATTCATAGCAGTTGAGAGGCATCTGCACAAGTGGGGTCATAATCTTTAGAATGGAGCAAACTGGTTTTCACACTAGGGCAAAACAGAGTGGAGCAACCTCATTTATATTTAAATTAGGATGACATTAGGGGCCTGCAAGAGAGGGAATCATTGTTCATGCCAACAAACTACACAGGGATACAGAAAATAGGTTGAGAAAACTTCCCCTTTAAGTCCTGCAGTTGAGTGCATGTATTTACTTATTTATTTAAAGAAGATTTGGAAATACCTTTGAGTCAAGGACTCATTTGCAAAGGTTCCACATCAACAGTTGGTAGTGTAATACAACAATAGTAAAGTTACAGTACAGAACACAGACATATGGATACAACAATTCAATGTAAGGCTAACAGTCAAATTGAAAATAGCATAGTTAAATTAACTCAGACAGATTAGTACTTAGGAACTAAAATATATAGACTAGCAACACTTATAGTTAGTATGCTGTTGATTCTGTTTGATTTTAAAATACAGCACCACTGCATTTAATTAACTGTCTAATGCTGGTCCACCAGGGCAGCGGTAGCACTACCGCTCACGACTCTGATGACCTGTGTTCAGGTATGAGCCTGGGTTGCTGAGAGCCAGTAGGGGAGAGGAAGACTGAGTGGCCCATGGTCCACTGTCTTCATCTGGGATGGGGGGGTTGTAGCATCCAGTCTATGCCTGAACTCTAGTGGAGGCTGGGGATTGGCGCAAGACCACACATGAAGGGCAGGGGAGGACCGCTGCAGATGCCCGGCATGCTACACACTGAAATATGGGTACCACCTCCAATGGTGTCATTGCACATCGTGCTTCCCTGCTTGGGGAAGCAAACATGGAGGGAGATGAAAACAGGAAAACTCTGGCCCCCAGGATGACCTCAGGGACCCTGCAGGCCCCACAACCAATTAGCTGGGCAGACCAGCATCACGGAACACCACAAGCGAAGATGATGACTGAGGAGAGGTAAGACCTCATGGATGCCAAGGTGACAGAGCTGGGGGTCCCTGGGGATGGGGGCCTGGACTGGGTGAAGGAGTAAAAATAGATAAAGAAAAACAGCAATGAAGTTGCCTGCTCTCTTCTCTGTCCTTCATGCCTGCTGTCTGAGGATGGGTAACAGTTTGATCATGGGCAAGCAGGGTAGGATATATGAGGAGAGGTTGGAAACTCTGAACATTTAGTCCTGGGGGGGGAGGGACATGACTGAGGCATTCAAATATTTGAAAGGAATAAATAGGGTGGATAAGGAGGGTCTCTTCAAGTTTAGTGGGAACTGAAACACGAGGGGACACAGTCTTGATGCAGAAGGGGGGAGGTTTATGAGAGAGGCGAAGAGGCACATCTTCATTGAAAGGGTGGTAGCAAGTTGTAATGTGCTTCCAGAAGAGGTGGTTTCATTGAAGACAGTGGGCGGCTTCTATAGAAGCTGGGAAAGAGATAAGGGCAAAATAAGGGTCAAGGAAGGGATGGACAGATGGAAAGGGTGAATTGATTGGGGGTGCAGGGTCAGTAGCTTAAGCTGAGGACCCTACAAAATGAGTAGACTAGATAGATCTAATGGTCTTATTCTACTGGCTTCTTTGTATGTTCATATGCACTGCTATTTGATTTGTGGGGTATCCCAGTCACTTAAAGGGGAACTCTCATCTTCAGGATTTTTTAGAAACAGAAACTGATGGCAGATAAGGACTGCTTGACCCACCTGGTCTGCCCACTTTCTCTACCTATTGCAATATAACAGACCCTACTTAAACTCCAGTTTTCTGCACCATAAAAAGCTAATTTGAGTGAGATATTGTGCTTACCTGTAAATGTTAGCAGTACAGAGTTATTCATATGTAAATCAGCCTGTAATTAAGGGCTGTCGGCAGCCATGTGTTTTAGGCTTTTGACAGGCAATTATGTCACCACTTTTGGCCCTGCTTTGACTGCAGATAATCCAATATGTTAAATAGGAAGCTGTCTGTTTTATTAAGTGTGTCTTAAGGTGTCATTACAACACTTTCTACATTTATAATCATTGTTTCGTATGTGCAATGAGCCTTGTGAGTTATCACTTTTACATTTCAAACTACTAGTAAAAATAATCCAGTAGAATTCTGGTATTGTGTTAGAAAATCCCATTCAGTCCAAAGTATTTCAGTAAGAAACAGTTATACTTTTATCTTTATCAAATGAAGTGAAATGCGTTTTTTAATAACACATTTCAAGTTATGCATGCTTTAACAATGTGGTCCATCTATGTGTTTTTGTAATTAATAAACAAGTAAGTGTGTCCTATTTTTCCTTTTCAAGACAAATCTGGATTAAAAAGAGAATACTATTTGCAGAATCATAACAAATGCTCAGATTGTTTTTACTATGTTTGTCCAGGAAAGGCACACTGAGCTACAGTTTGTTCCTGGGTGTGTTTTAGGAGCACAGTGAGGTTAAATGACTTGCTTTGAGTCACACAATATACAAGTAAAGCATGTTGGAATCAAAACTCATTCTGCTGGATGAACCAAGCTTGTTCACAGCTCTTTACTTTAACCTCTAGGCTATACTGCAAGCTGATCATCAATAACTTCACACTTCAAGTCTGACCTCATTGTGGTAGGCCAGTAGGTACAGAGCCACATTTGAATCTTGTCGACCTAAGTTAACACCCAAAACACATAATTGTAGGAGAACAGGCTGTAAGAGAGGAGATGGAAAAAGAAAGTTAGAAGGTGGTGCTGTGGCAGCCCCAGAAATTTGTATTGACTTGAACACAACCAGGGTCTAGAAATCCTGATATGGGCCCCATACCTATAGGCACCATATGATCAGCTTGCAGTATGGCCTACAGGTTAAGCAATGAGCTGTGAACAAGGTTGGTTCATCCAGTAGAACTGGTTTTAATTACAGGATACCCTGTTTGCATGTTGTGAGACTAATGTCACTATAAATCACTTAGTATCCATGTGCTCCCAAAACACACCCCGAAACAGGTTGCAGCTCAGTGTTCCTTTCCTGGGCAAAGACTGTAAAACAAGTCTGTAAACATTTGTTATGATTCTGCAAATATTATTCTCTTTCTATCCGGATGCATAGATGGACAACAGCGTTAAAACATTCATAACTTGAAATGTGTTACTAAAAAAGTATCTTAGTTCTTTTAATAGTTAAAATTATGTCAGATTCTTATTGAAATATTGAGGACTGAATAGTGATGATATTTTCTAACATAACAACATCAGAATTCTATTGAATTATTTTTACTAGCAGTTTGAAATGTAAAGGCGATAACTCACTAGTTTCTTTGCACATACAAAACAGAGAGTGCTGTAATGGGAAGGCTATAACCAGTGATTCAATGCGGGGGGGGGGTACAGTTCCTCCCACATCCCCTACTTAAACCTCAGTGCTTCCGCTGCTCAACTTCGAGCATTTCAAAAACACTGGGTGTTCCTCGCTACTCTGAACTCCTACGAGGCTGCTGTGGCTGGGCCTCCCTTGTTTCTTCCCTCCTTCTCTCCCTCCTCTGTTCTGTGTTGTCTCTCTGTCCCTCTCCACATCACTTCTTGACTTCTCTGTGCCCCCCCGTCCTGTTCTCTTTGCCGCTCCCCTGCTTGCTTGTGCTCGTTGTCCGTGGTTTGTTTTCCATTCCTCTGCCTCCCTGTCCCTCCCATTGTCTTCGCTCCTTGGGCTTTCCTTCCCCCCCCCGGCCAGTTTCCATTACTGCTCTTGTCTGCTTGTACCTCCTGCTTGCTGTCTCTTTGCCCTTGGTGTCACTCCAATGTGCTTTCGTCAGTGTTCCCTCCTATGTTCTGTTGTTCTTCGTGTCTTCTCTGCTCATCTCACTGTTGTCATTCCTTCTGTTTCTGTGCTTTCATTCCTTTTGGTCTTTCCACACCTTTCAGTGTCCTCGTATTTCACTGCCTACTCTCTCTCTTTTCAAGCTTTCACTCTTTACCTTTCTTGGCTTCCTGGTTTTTCAGCAGTGAGCTTTGCTCTTTGCGGCTCTAGCTCGGGGGTATTTCTATGTCAGCTGCAATCCCAGAGTGAGCTACAACAATACATTTTTCACCTGTAATTTGGATGGGAAGCTTCTGCTATGGTGGTTCTTGTCTCCCATATGCGCCTCCATACCGCTCAACCTCTCAGCATTAAAAATCATAGCATTGGCCTTCAAAAATTATAACAAAGGGCCAGAATGTGTAGCACTTTCTTATTTTAAACAATATTATGTCTACAGATAGTGGGCCCCATATAGTTAGTGATAAGGAATGTTTCTATCAACTTAGTTCAATGATTTAATAGTTTGTGCGTCCAAAAATAGCGCTAACATTATGAGGAACATCAGTAAATCTTTGCCGAGCTAGGGTAAATTTGAATGTGAAAAGCATAGCGCTATGCAGAATTCATAACAGTTGAGAGGTATGTGCACCTCTTAACCTAGCACACTGCATTTCCGCTTTCAGAGGCCGGCATGTTCATCAAAGCATGGCTGTTTCACAGGGGTGCATAGTCCCCTCGCAACTGCCCAAGTTGCAGTTCTTTCCTGTGTGTACACCGGGTGCTCATTCATTGCCTGTTGCAATGAAAGACCAACCTGTGCTGGCGCTTGTCCCTTGCATTTTTTCTTGGGCATATTTTACAAAGCGAGGGTTTTATTGTTTTAAGAACTTCCTCTCTCAGTAACCATGACTTGAAATCTACCTGATCTCACTGACTGCCATAATCATTAGTACTGCCACTTCCCATTTTAATTCATCAGTAAGAGCTGAGTTGAGCAAGCTCATTTTCAAGGAGGTCCTGACTGGCCAGGATACAGTTCATACAGCTCCACTCAATTCAGTCCAACTGCAGGCTTTCCTGCCAGTCCAGTTAACAGGATTCCCACTAAAACTACATTGGCATCCTGTCCTATCTGCATGTTTGGTTCCTTTATCCCTGCTGCATACAGTGAGACCATAAATGACTTCATGCTTAGACCAACTGTAATGTGAACAAACCATAGTACTGCTACCCAGAGTCGACTTTCGTGGAGGTCCCTCCACACCTGCTTCATTGTTCTGATACCCACTTAGTATACACTTTGCCTGATCAGGCTGGCTTGCAATCCGATGACTTACTTGGGGGCCAAGCTCAACTCAATCAACTCTACTCCTTCATGGAACAGACCTATGCAGGGGTTGTACCAGTCCAGGTAGCCTACTTGGGGGCCTCGTTCAGCTCACTCATCTCTACTCCTTCCTTAGGCAGACCTATGGGGGGTTCTGCCAGTCCAGCTAGCCTACATTGGGGCCTAGCTCAACTTATTCACTTCTACTCCTTCCTCCGGCAGACCTACCTGTGGTCTCACCTCCCCAGCTGGCCCACTTGGGGGCCTAGCTCGCTACTCAAATATTTTACATGCTTCCTCTATTGGACCTCCATGGGGGTCCCGCTGGTCCAGCTTGGCCCACATGAGGGCCTAGCTCTATGGCATGTACATTTCAGCTTTGATCCTGTTCCAGTTCAAGTTTATTGTGCAAGACATCTCTGTCAAGCACAGCTCATTTACACAATGGTCCTGGGACATTTTTAGGTACCTTCCTATCAAGGCAATCAATGGTATCTAACTTTTACTGAAGAAACAAGACAGTGTCAGCCAGGTCTACTAAGTCACTAAGATCCTGTTCATTTGTACATGGTATATCTACATGCTCTCTATATGACTACCTTGCAACCATCCCATGTCCGATGACTCTATCCAGCCATTTCACTCTGTATGATATCATGCGGCTTTTCAATGTCTACAACCCTGGCAGACAATCCACGGGCCCAACAAACCACAAATGAACTTTGTTCATCTTCTTTTCATGATCCCTTGTGAGGGTCTCCCCTTCCAGCCAGTCTCCACAGAAGCCTGACTTGGAATTCTGTTATCCGTCTCCTTTCTCTAGTGATCCTGTGTGGGGATCCTGCCAGTTCAGCTCAGCCTGCATGGTTCCCAGGCTCTCAGATGACTGATCTTACCATCAGACTACCTGTGGAGGGGGACTGTTCTCACCATTTTCTCCATGCTGCATCTTGATCCCCGGCTTCTGTCATGGAGTACTCAAACCTTTTCTCAAGTTCTCCATTAAGGTCCTCCAACAATGACCTGTGTGTGGGTTCCTTCAATCAAGTTTCCTCACTCTGCCTGCATGGGGTCCCCATCTAGTTTCCTAATGTTAATCAGCCAATGGATTTTCATCACTGCTGCTTATCACATCGAACTGCCTTCAGAGAACCATGTAATCTCACTCTACCATGTCATGGCATCCAAAACATAAAGTGTCTCTCCTCCGCTTTTCAGTAGCTTCATCAGAGGCTCCTGCTCCTGTATCTGCTCTTCCTACCTTCAACAGTAACATTTCTGGCATCCTGACTTGCATCTGTGCCTTACCTACGTAGAGGTCTCGGCTGATGCCATCTCAGGGCTCCCCTGAAGGACCCTGCTCTGATTTTTGTGGAGATCTTTTCACCCACTCACTCATATAGGGCGATACTGTCTAGGGCTCAACTATCCCTTGACTTTGCTTCCTGGATTTATCCCCATTTTCAGTTTACAATTATTCTTTTCTATACAGAAACCCTGGACATGGATTAACCATCCTTTCTCATCCAGACATCCATCCCAATTAGACTCTCTTCATCCTCTGGAATCTTCATACCACAGTATTGACTTTCTACTCACTGTCAAGATTTAGAGGGCATGACTCATCGACTAGCAAGATTGGAATTTAAACTCTTGGACGTAACCAGAACCAAACCTCTGCTCACATTTAGGATTATCTCCTTTTAGTATGTCCAGAGGATGGGCAGGTCAGTAGGCAAGGGTCCTCAGAGATTTCCCCCACAGGTTTTTTTTTCCTCTCCTGTGTGCTACTGGTTACAATCTCCGGAGCTGGAGGAGGTAATCAAAATGTTAATAATCTTTTGAGGCCTTTATTCTTACACTTCCCCAGCATTCTACTGAGGGTGGGAAAAAGAGAAAAGCCAAAGTCTAAGTCAATAAACATCAGCATGTAACATTCAAGCTCACAAGTATACGCAAGCACTAAACTATGTACCACACATTGAATGGTACCTTAAAACACATTTAACAAAACAGAAAACTTCCTATTTAACCTATTGGATTATTTGAAGTCAAAGCAGGGACAAGACTATGGTGACATCATTGCCTGTCAGAAGTCTGAAACACATGGCTACCCCCAGCCCTTTATTACAGGCTGATTTACATATGAATAACTCTGGACTGCTAATACATACAGATAAGCACAATAACTTACTCAGAGTACCTTTTTATGGCCTATCAGACATTAAGAAATCCTGAAGATGGGAGTTCCCCTTTAAGTTGTCTCTGAGGCACCCAGGAAATTGCTTCAAATTTAAAAATAAATCAGTTGAATTTTCTTTATTAAGTCGAAGTCATGAATTTGCAACTAGTTGGAAAAGTCAGTCAAAAGTTGTGCAAGTCAGTCATAATCTGAAATTCAGCTGATTCTGGGGTCTAACTTTTTCCTGCCCTCAGCTTCTGTGTCCAAGCTCAAGTAATTCACAAGGATAAACTCATTGCCTAATTTTCCAGGAATGATGGCTGATTCTCTCCCACTTGTCATTTTAAAATGCTGAACAACTTTGCTATTATGACCAGAAACGCACCTGAACCATCCATCACCTCCAAAACATGGATTTTATCAGCCAAATGAATGTCACTTCTTTTGGTAGTCATTTCCAGCACTTTGAGATGATAAAAATGGACATCAGAACAGGTGTTTTTATATAAGGAATAATCCATGTCAGGTGTGCGGCAATATTGTAATAACTGAACAACCTTGGTGGGTTATGAGGTCTGAGATTGCACCTTGGACCTTCAACCAAATAGGAATTGAGGTTATCACAGCACTGACACATGCCTGACCATGGATTATTACACTTATAATATTCATAAAATGGTCAAAAGTGTTTTGGGCTGGATTAGAGAAGTGGGTTTTGTAACACCAAATTAGTGTCCTCAAGTGTCCCTATTACCCAGTAGTTAAGGTCCAGATTCAGTTCCATTCACCAGACAGAGTATTAGCCATATTACATTGTATCCAACCAGTTCAGTGGGTGCTGATCTCCTTCCCCTCATTTCCCAGGGCCTATTCACCTTGAACTACTCCCACAAAATTGTTGCCAGGTTACTACCCTTGAGCTAAGGGACATTATTTTTACATTTTTACTGGATGTGGTCTAAGTACATTTCAAGGTGTCAGTTACAATCCCTAACCCCCATGTCAGGGTCCCTGGAGCCCTGACACTCCCAAGAGTGTGCAGTGGCACTCTCCCAGGTAGGGTGAGCACTTCCCCGGGGCAAAATCTGTTCCAGCTCACGTGTCTTACAGTGCCTATGTAAGACAAAAATAGAAAAAGCAAATTAGCATATGACATAATTACTAATTAATTGATTAATTGCTTCAGCTGTGCCTGCCTTCCTCTGGCAGTATACTTGTAGCCCTAGTGGCTCAAAGAAATAGTCTCCCATGCCTGGCCCCTCACATGAGAAACTGACCTCAGCACTTGCCAGGCCCTCTCCTCTGGATGACCCATTTATTTGGCTACCATTCCAGGGAGAACTACACTACAATACCTGCATCTCCTATTTTCTTAAAGGTTATCTTTAATGTAAGGTTAACTTACAAATGTGCCCTTTTGGGACAGTGCTCTCTTTTAAGCTGAGCTTCATGTCAGGAGTGGAGTCTCACAGATTTTAGCAACCTCCCTTGGGGGTGGCCCTCCATTACTCCCAGTGGTACTATGCCGCTTCTTGTTCTTTGGGTCCCTGAGGTAAAATCCTGGGATACCCATATTTCTAGCTGTGCCTGCTGGTGTTGCTTCAGAGACCTTAGCAGGGGGTGAGTGCCACCCTGACCCAGGGACCCTGCCACCAGCCCTGGGCCTGCAGACCCCCATACTCATCCATAGCTGTAGAGCTGGACCACCTCTCTCTGGACCTCTTGAAACTGGAATCTAATCACCCTGGCTTAGTCGAAATTAACATATGGAACAGACAACTAGTGACATAAAGACCCATAAAAATTAAATTGTCAATGAAGGCTACAAATGGATACTCTTAGTCACTGTTTTAACGCCTTCAGTTGTGGCTCATGCTGAACTGAATCAGTTTACTCTTGTACTGACTCAAAGTTTCACATTTGCCAGAAGAAAAATACCCGAACAATTCCTCTTGGAAATGATGAAATATCTTAATCTGGTAAAACTCTCCTTTTGTTAAGTAAACTAAGCTTGGGTTATACATGGGAATTCACTTAAATCACACCAAACTGGTGCCCTTTATGAGGTAGACAATGTACAATAGAATAGAATGTCAAGCAAGCTAAGCAGATAGAACAAGAATTAAAGAGGAAATTAAGGCTTGTGCCTGGATTTCTAGGAGTAAGACCAATTAAGAATTAAAACCTTATCCAACTTTACTGCACTTACCTTATGAGAGGAATCTCTTTACCTTCATCAGATTTGGATTATTTCAAAGTAATATGCTGAAAAAAGATACAGTATGATTTTGGATGCTGCATGTGGATATGGACATAAAATAATTTTTCACATTTTCTATTGTTATGTACCAAATATACTAAATAGGGGAATTTTCTTAAGCAGAAATGATGGAAGGTTTATATTTAACACCTAAATTATCTAAAAACAAATCAATATGAAATATAGCTCCATGCTTAGGAGAAACATAGAAACATAGAATTTGACGGCAGATAAGGACCGCTTGGCCCACCTAGTCTGCCCAGAATAATTAATTTACAGAAACATATTAATAGGAACTGCAGTTTAGTAAAGGGTAATAAGTCTGTTAAGGATGTGTGCTGAGCAGATTAGTTATACAATGTTGGAGATTGATCAGACTCACCTTTTAAGGTTAAAATGTTTTGCCCCTTAGTGGCCATTTATGGACTGTTAGAGATTTGTAGGGAATCTTATGGACAATATACAGGATGGGATGTAAGTAACCAGACCCAAACTCCCTGAGTAAGGGTTTTACCCTCATTACATTCTGATAATTTCATACCAGAATTAACCAAGACCACTGCCTTCACTTTCCTTTTAACAATCAATTTAAGTACCTTTGTCTGGAACCCCAAACAGTGCACATACACAGATATCTGTATAAAATGTTGTTCTGCTATTCATTTTTTTAAACTGTATCATTCATGTATATTTAAATGTTTTTAACTTGTATATTTGTAATAATTTATTTATTGAACAGTAACCATTAGTACTACTACATGGGCTTGCTACCTCTTCTTATAGAGAATCAGTGGAGGGTAGTACCATACATAGTTATAACAGACTTTCACTGCTTCTAGCTGAGTCATGGTATACCAGTGAAGCAGTGACATTTCGACATTGAAGACCATTACAGTGATAACTTCGAACAAATTCGAGATTGTCGCTGTAATTGACCCAAAGTTGAAGTTTCACTGTTTCAACAGTGTTTCAGCCCCTTCTGAGTCAACTTTGACTCAGAGTTTGTTATCTAAAAATGTGGGGGGGGGGAGCAGGGGGGCAAAGCCTCCCAGAAAAAAAAAACAGCGAATGTCTGACAGATGAAATTTCACATGTCACTGTCGGGGGATTTTGATAACAAAGTTGTTGAACCGACTTTGTGGAAGCCTAAACCATAATACTCTGTACAGAAACACACAGACATTCTGAGGCAGATTTGCAAAGGGTGGCACAAGGCTTGCATCAAGTGCTGTGTCAAACCTGTGTGATGCCATAGCTGCAGTGTTCGTGATTGCAGCAACTGCACCATCACCAAGTAATTCACATGAACCTGAGTTGGCCTTGTGGTTCTGAGGGTTGAGGCACTGGATGCCACACTTTGTGCCATACCGGTGACCCGAGTTTGAGAATGGACTTGGGCCATCGGGGTTGGCAGGAGGAGAGTATTGAGCATCTGGAAGACTGCTCTCCTCTCCCGGGATGGGTTGCAGGCTTTGCTCGCACCATAGTGGCCACTAATGGAGATCAGTGGCACTACAGGGAGTGACGCTGCAGGGGTGTAGCAGTAGCGGATGTCAGCACTACTGTGCAAGATGTCATTGCACGTCCATGTTCCAGTGTGAAACATTAAAGAAAATCCACAGCACGCAGGGAGGTGATGGTGACCACAGGGGATCACAGCCCACATACCCAACCCTGGACTTTCCCTGACCAGTTCTCTTGAGCCCTTGCCCTGCTCCCGGGCCCAGCTGTCTAAATCTCAGGAAGGTCACCCAGGTAGGTGTTTGGGTGGTCCCGGCATGGGGGGGACTAGATACGGGGGGGCCAGTTGGGGTCTGGTGTGTGTGGGGGGAGGTGTCTCTGTCCATGATTCCCTGCTGGGGAAGTTTCAGATGGGTAGTAGGTGCCTAGGTCGAGTATGGTACACTTAAGAGATGCTCTGAGAGCATTGGTGCTAGAAATAAAGATGAAAAAAAAAATTTATATGAACCTTCCAAGTCAAATGACAATGTAGCCATTATATTGATTCATGAAACTTAATAAGTTGTTATCCAGAGTACATATATGAAGCACAATCTTAGTGATTCAACATATTTTTTAGTTCCAAATAGCACTCACTGCAAAGCCATTGTGGTCAAAATAATGCTGGAAAATTTAAAAAGCATTTGTCAATGCTGAATGTTGTCTCGCTGGCATTGGCATTGGTAGTGCTGGAGTTAGAGACACATAATAGGAATGGCAGTGAAGTATTGAAGGGACGCCAACCCCACCACCACCCTCTAGAGACCGACAGGCATTGGGGTGTGCCTTTGGGTCGTCAACTATAACACTCATGGCATTGTACCTCACCTTACCCTGTAGACACTGACAAGTGTTGTGGTGTGCTTTGGGGACTTTGGGCATTATACATACCCCATTCCAGAAGGAAATACACTGAGGTGAGTGCAGTATAGCAGAATGGGGTCACTTTGTGGCCGAACAGTGCAAGGCACACCATGATGCCTGTCACTGGCTGCAGGGTTGGGGTGGGGTGGAATGGCATGAGCATTACATCCGATGATCCCAAGTCACACCCCTGACACCTGTCAGTCTCTACAGGGTGGGATGCTACAGTTGGAAACCCTAACACCATAGGTGTGTGTTGGTATTTTCACTCCAAATTTTCAACATGGGCTTTTTGTGAACCCACCTCATGAAAAGCGGCACAGTTTGTTAGCTGAAAGGTGGTTTCGCACAGCAGCTATACAATTTGGTGACACAGGGATGAAAACACATTTTGAGTAGGATGTGGAAAATGAAAACTGTATTGTTCATGAGGAGGCATAAAAAAATAGCAATGTTGAAAATCTGGAGTGAAACTAAGAAAAACTGGTGAAGTCATAAGCATGCATAGAAACTGTGCAACACACGTCCGTAACCCAATTATCTTTGGAAGTTTGTTAGCCACATTTTTAGCATAGGCATTTTGGGACCTCCCCTCATGAATGGTGGCACTGTGATTTTGTTAATCTGTCCCAAAAGTTGATTTCCCACAGCGACCACGCCATTGTGTGCCACAGGTGCAGAAACACATTTTGGGCAGGATGTAAAAAATGACAGCTGTACTGTTCATAAGGAGGTGTGAAAAAATGGCAGTGTTGAAAATCTGGCATGGAAATATTGCAAATTTGCGAAGTTACAAGGGTGCGTGGAAACTGCTCAATGCACACTTGTAACACAGTCATTTATGGACTTTCAGCACCAAATTTTCAACATAGGCATTTTAGGATCTCTGCTCGTGAACAGTGTCACTGTCATTTTCTCAAACTGTCCCGAAAACTAATTTTGCACAACGACCGCTCTATTCTGCTCCAGATGTGCGAAAACACATTTTGGCCAGGATATGTAAAATGACAGCTGTACTGTTTATCAGGAGGTGTGGAAAAATGCTAATTTTGAAAATCTGGAGTGAAAATATTACAAATTCATGAAGTTATGCGCATGCGTGGAAACAGTGCAACGTACACTTGTAAAACAGCCATTTTTTGGATTTTTCACACCAAATTTGCAGCATAGGCTGTTTGAGAGCCCCCCTCTTGAACATTGGCACTGTCATTTTGTTAATCAGTCCCAAAAGATGATTCCATGCAGTGACCACAAAATCACCTTTTGAGGCCGATTAATGCCATGACAGTGCCATAATTCATAAGGAGTGGTCCCAAAAACCCCATCTTGAAACTTTGGTGCCAAAATTTCCAAAAAATGCCTGAGATATGCATCAAAGTTGAAAAAACCCTATTTATTCCATTATACAGATTACTGGCATTTCCTCAGTTCGCGGTCGACTTTGAAGAGTGCAGACATGTTCCTGGTCCACAGCAGATCGTCGCGCCAGACTCCGGAGCTAAGTATGGGGTGAGGGGGTTGTGGGGAGGCAGGGTGCCCAGTGGGTGGGCGCAGGTTGTGGGAGGGTGACAGGACACTGCGAGGACCATTTTCTTTTACAGGTTAAAAAAACACTGGGGACTTTTTTGGAGGACTTTTGCATGCTGGGTGGGCTCCCAGTGTGCCACCTAAATGTTTTTTGGGGGATGCTGTAGCCAACAGGGGATTGGGCACCCCCATTGGCACACAATGAATGGGGGGGCAAGAGCCGAGAGGGATTGGGCACCCCCCTCCGCACATAGCAAATGGGGGGGATGCATTATGCCGGCGAGGAGTGGGCTCCCCTGTTGGCACATGCATTGGGACAGGGCATGCCAGCAGGGGGATTGGGTACCCCCGTAGTCGACAGTATGGCAGGCAGTGTGCCGCCATGTTCATTTTGTTTTTCACCACCAGGGAAAGCATGTCGGGAGGTCTGCTGCGTATGATGAGCTTAGCTCACATTGCAGCGGACATTTAATTTGATCTCATCACACATTGAGTATGCATGATGTGGCACTGGCACACAGGCTGATTGGGGAATGAGGGACACACCTACTGATGCGTGCCCTGCATTCGCCCAACAGTGACTGCGCCTCCAAATCTGCTACTGCCGCAATATGTTGGCTGCGCATGCACGAGCCAACATAAAAATGATTTTGCAACAACATTTGCAATGCAGCAACATTTGTATTAGAAGCATATAAAATTGTGTCACCCGCATAATGATGGGTGGACATATGTCACATGTTCTTATGAAGATCATTGACATAAATGGTGAAGAGAAATGAACAGAAGATTGACCTCCCAGTGTAACTCTTTTAGATAAAGGCAATTCTTCACATTTGTTCCCTTTATATGACACAAATTGCAAGCGATTTGATATATCAAGCCAGTCCAATATGATTTGATTACAACCCAAGGGGCAGACAACTTAGACAACATTTAAGAATGGTCCAGGGAATTAAACGCTTTAGAAAAGTCTATAAAAACAGCACCATGGTGCTAACCACCATACAATGAGGTCAAAAGATTATTAGTGAGCTAAAACTCTGAAATCTGCATTCCCTCATTCCTAATTAGGATTATACTCTAAATGTTTGACCTGCCCTGTTGCTAATTGTATGTTGTAAACTCTGAATCTCTCAGTTAAATAAGCAACTATGTGTCTAGTGCACCTACTCAGTCAACAAAAACCTAAATAAATAAAGCAGCAGTACTAGTTAATAAAAATGTTCTTTTTACCATAGATATATCAAACAAGCCCCACAACTGACAAAACTTGAATCTTTTGTTTTTTTATTTCTTTTTTTCTTTATATTCTTTATTTTTTCTGACAGTTAAGTACAGACGCTTGCCAGGAGGGCCATGTTGGATTCTAAGGGAAATGGGGTGGTGCCATTCTTCTTTTGGTTATTTTGTCAGATATAACTAGAAGACATCACTCTTCCTTTGCCTGCTGAGTGTTTATAGGACAAGCAATGTACACAAAGGGTGAAAAACAGGAAATGGCATGTGGGCTGCCATATCTCCTGTGGATCCACACAATATTATAAATGTATTAAATATCAAGTGGTCCAGTTATCAGAAAACAGTAGCAAACAGCAAAAGTTAAATTTCAAATTTTAAACTTCCAGGCAGTGCAAAACTCTGCAAAGTGATGGATCCTTCCTGGTTTACTAGTACTGCTGCTAGAAATGAGGTGATAATGTGGTATCTTCTAAAGCCTGATTGATTTTGGTTAAAAAGATTGTGATGATTCGTAACAGAAGTCAGCTGCAAACAAATCAGCTATTTGATCAATGTATGTATTACTTCCCAGCCCTGGTTGCCGAACTGAAGTCCACCCCCTGATTCCGCTCCCAAGCCTGGGTAACCTGCATCAAAGCTTTATGCACTTCCTCTGGCCCATGAGGCAGCACACGCTTGTATTATCTGAATTAAACAAACAAATACATTTAGGAAACGTAGAAACATAGAAGGTGTTGGCAGATAAGAGCCTATTGGTCATCCTAGTCTGCCCTATTTACCCTATCCATTCCCTGTCTGCTATCTACTCTATCATAAAAGTAATAAGAGCTAATGAATAAGAGCACCATCACAATGCAGCAAACATAGAATAATGATCAGCACTACAGCTACAAAACAAATGGCAAAGTGCTTTATGTTATTTTTGCATGGAGCTATGCCCCAGCCCAACTCCCTCCCATTGCGGAGGGCTTCACCCCATACCACCTAACTAAAATAACCATCTCCAAGGGGGCCAACTCGGGGAATGGGAGAAACTCGGGAGGAGAGATGTTCCCCAGCAGAAAAAAAGTACAAACACCAACAAAGTAAATAAAAACATACCAGCTGGGGACCAAACCCAGCTCTGCCTGCACGACCCAGCTACTCAATGGTGATGACTTTAACCACCACACTAAGCAAGCAGCTCAGTTTGCAGCCTACAACTGCTGCTCCAAATATTGCCTGTCCTCGTTCCGCTCACTGTTTCCCTACTTCCGTATCCGTCATTGTTTTTCCTCCTCGCTCTTTTCACCTACTCACTATTCTTTACAGCTCGATAACCCTCCAGGCACTCAAATTGAGTCACTCAAAATTTGAGTTGCTCATTTGACTGGTTACTTACTCTATCACTTTAACCTATTCAAGCTCCAGAACCACCACCCCCAATTCACACACAACTAGGAACCCTGTGCATCTATCCCAAGCCTTCTTGAATCCTGTAATTGTTTCTAACCCCACCACCTCTGCCAGAAGGCTGTTCCACTCATCTGCCACTATTTCAGAGAAGTGCATCCTCACATTTCCTCTGAACCTCCCCCCTTCTAGTTTCATAATGTAAGCACCCTGTGTGAGCTTACTAGTTAAATTTTTTGTAGCTAAGTATAGTTAGGCAAGAAAAACTGTGGTGCCAATAGGTCTGGAACTGAGCCCTGTTTGTAACCAAGTGGGGCCTTAGCCCAGAGGGTATAAACAGGAGGTAGTTTGGCACCCAAAAAAGGAGAAAAGAGGAGGAACAAGAGAGAGACATGGGGTCGGCCAATAAGTTCAGCCATGAGGGCCATGGTGGGGCTGGGTGGACCATTCACCACCCTGGTGCTCCTCCCTTGAAGACAGGCATGTGTGGTGGTTTAGGGCTACAAGAGAAGTGTGGATGCCAAGGGGTCACGAGTAACCCAAAGTCTTGCCCGTAGATGACTGCATTCCTGAGAGCCTGTGAGAGGACTGCAGCAGGGCTGGTTATGGCAGGAGGGGTCTGGGGCACAGTCCAGAAGTGGCAGCATGGATCATTGGTGGGATAGTGGTGGCAGCCTACCCCCTTTCCCCCGACCGAGCACCACAGCAGAATTGGAGCTCTCGAGATGAGTGCAGCCTGTGGAGGCATGAGGAGTTTTGCATGGGGTGCCACCGTTTGGGACCTCAGGTGGGGTGGTGGGCTGCATGTGTGCTCCGTGTGGCACTTTATCCAGGCCCCTGGGTGAAGGTATTCCTGGACTGTAATCACTACATGAGCAGAAAGTGCCTCTGGTCTTCAGGATCACCTGGGATAGATAAAACTCCCTGGGATGCTTGGAGCAGTCATGTGGCATCAGTGATTTGGCGCCAGGAGAGTTTTCAGTGGGACTGTTCATACTGGAGTAACAACACCATTGAGACCAAAGTGCTCCCCATTTCAAGAAAATGAACTAAGAATGGGACTGGTCTACTACCTCATATGTAAGTAGTTAATTTCCCAAAGAAAAGGAGCTTAAGTAAATGTGCTGGTGTATAGAAAATTTGCAAAGTGCAAGGAGCGTGTAAAGGCATTGCAGCAAAGTTTGAAGTACAAATCTGATGCGGCTCTTTTCAGCCCATGATAACAGAGCTGCTGCCAGGAATTGAAGCCTTTTTGGCTTAAGGAGAAGTACTGCATGAAAGAAAGTCAATCTGTTGGAAAAAGAGATTGCTGCAGAGTCAATGGCAGGTTATGTGCCTGCAAAGTCACCCCACTGTTAATCATTGTGCCCCATGCTCCACAGAGTGAACTATTAATTTAAAGCAGCAGTATTTGTTAGTCAGAGAAAACATTAATCATGTTTTTTTTCAGCAAAACTGTATCTCTGACAACCTAAGATTCATGCTCAGTACAGTTTTTGTTTTCTCAGATGTTGCTAAAACTTTTTTTTTTTGGCTGATTTTGTAATTAATGACTCACATCATTAAATGTGGCCACCATTCACCATTTTAAAAAATCTCTTCCCCTGGTGTTACTTATTGAATGCACATGCTAGATTAATGCTATAGTTGTTTTAGGATGGGTCTTCCGCATCTTTCTGATAGTAAACATCACAAATTATTTTTTTTTTTCATGGTGGGTGTGGCATGGGAACTTTTAAAAACTTCAAGACCCCATGTACCATGACCTTAAGGTTGGCAAGCAATGTGAGAAGGTGGTAGGGAGGGCTGGGGGATACTGGGATGTAGAGGGAGAGGAATCACCAGCAGAAAACAGGAAGTTGTTATCCCCCTGTACAGACAGTTGGTGAGACCTCATCTGGAGTACTGTGTCCAGTTCTGGAGACCCTATCTCTGCAAGGACATAAACAGGATGGAGGCAGTTCAGAGGAGGGCAACTGAAATGGGGCAGGGTCT
Source organism: Neoceratodus forsteri (assembly GCA_016271365.2). Classification (NCBI taxonomy): domain Eukaryota; kingdom Metazoa; phylum Chordata; order Ceratodontiformes; family Ceratodontidae; genus Neoceratodus; species Neoceratodus forsteri. The sequence goes on along the minus strand of CM057451.1, from coordinate 805,024,715 downwards.
GCAAGAGAAGCCATACCAGGAGAGACTAAAGGAGCTTAATATGTATACCTTTGAGGAAAGGAGGGAGAGAAGGGACATGATAGAAACATTTAAGTACCTCAGTGGAATCAACAAAGTCCAAGAGGGTAACATCTTTCAGAAAAAGAAATGTGTAAGAACAAGGGGACACAAATTGAAGATAGAGGGGGGATGGATCAGGGGCAATGTGAGGAAGCATTTTTTCACAGAAAGGGTGGTGGATGCATGGAACAGCCTTCCAGAGGAGGCCGTGGGGTCTAAAACTGTGGGAGAATTCAAGAATGCATGGGACAGACATAAGGCAATTTTTGTGGGGGGTAGGAAAAAATAGGCGGTTGGTTAAATAGGATCTGCAGATTATCCTCTAGGTAGGGAAATGGGCAGACTAGGTGGACCAAGGGGTCCTTATCTGCCATCAAAGTCAATGTTTCTATGTTTCATATCTTGATTTAGGAATGACAGAAAATGACAAGAAAAATGTGTATCTTGATATATTTGCCAGATGAACCTTATTACTGAAAAATGGGTACTGTTACTAACAAGTACTGCTGCTTTAATCAGTTATATTAAATCAGTTATTTTCACTTTGATTCTTGTGTGTACAATGGATTTAATCCAATAAGTGTTGCCAAAATGTTTTGAATACTAACCATTGTTGCCCCCTGCAGCTATGCCCCTCAAAGAGAAGTGAAGCACCTGGTCCCCTATGTACCATCCCCCAAGAGCTGAACCGGGTAATGAGCATATTTATTTTTCATGGACTGTGTTTTCTGGCTGTACAGCCACCCCCTCCCACCTTTTACCATCTGGCATACCCCTGGACACTGGGAAGGGGGCCTTGCAGCACAGGGGCTCATACGGGATTTGATTATTGCTTGTTTGGAGGTGGCTGAATTGTTCCTGGACTGTAAATTTGATAGTGCAGCAGCATGGTAGATTTCTTTGCTGTGAGGCATCACTTTGGATTCGTAAAACATTGCACCGTCTGGGCAGTGCCATTTTCTGCCAGCATGAACTGTTTAGCATACAGTTAAAAGTATGCAGAACTTTGGGGACCATATGCCATTGGTTGGAAGTGGCTGTGCTGGGGCTAGAGGTCACATTGTGAGGAGTGGGAGTACCACTTTTGAAGCATTGTGAACTGCACCATCAGTGTCTGCACATTGAGTGGAAAATTGCTTGCTCAGTAATTTGAGCAGCAGCAGAAAGAATCTCAAGGAGAACTACAATGGCAGAAGCTTCTGGTGATGGGAACAGGGTGGTTCTTGTTTCAGCCTCACTCTTTTCCTGGCTTTGGGAGGTGGCTCAGAAGGGTGGAACACAGGAAAGGTGTGATGTGGCACAAATCCGGAGGACTTGTGAAAGTGTTGCCCATGTGTTTGGACTATGGCAGCAGTGGAGCTCCTCTTCCAGTTCAGTCTGCCCCACCATATCAGCCATCTTGGAGTTGTACCACTACCCCTGCTCTAATTAGTATGGACACATCCAGCTTGGAAAACTGGGATGAGGTGGAAGCTGCAGCCTGTGAGATAGTTTCTGGAGAATGGGCTGCTAACTGTCTGCCCAGCCCTTCTTCCCCATCAGTGCCAGACCCTCCCTGTGACAGAGGGAGAGGCTGTGGGGTAGCAGGGAGGCTCAAGCCAATGGATTCTTCTGTTGAGGATCCCCACAGCTCAGCGACACTCTCCCGGAAGAGCATCCTAGGACCTCCGCTGTCACTGCGTGGGCTGCAGCTGCTCAAAGACCTGATGTGGAAGTGGAGGAGATCATATCTAAAGGAGATTCCAGCACCATGGAAGACACAGAGGGAATGGACACAGTTACTCCTGCTCCAGGTGTCCATGCAAAATCCTGTACTTTTGATGATCCTCTTAGGGAGTGGGGCATTCCAAGGCCTTACTGCTTCCCTAGTCAAAAATACCTCAACACCATCCCCTGCTGTGGGAGGTCTTCCAGAAGCATAGGAAGGACATGAACACTCTCTGCCCAACTGACCCCTGCAACTTGCATACACCTCAGGGAGTTGGCTGCTGAAGGGTACTGCTCCTAGAACCAGTATGAGGAGCATACCTGACTGGTCACAGGCCGAGCACTGGGTAAGGAGGAGGATCAAAAGGGAGTACCCCATAGAGAACTATCCATACTTGTGCAAGATGGTTCAGGATGACATCAAGGAAAGGAGAGAGGATTGGGTCTTCCAAGGAGCCCTGGACAAGGTCAAGCAGAAAAGTTGAGGGAGGCCCCTAGATCTGGGAGGGCACGAGCAGTAAGCTATAAAGAAGGTGAAACAGATGTGTGCCTCCATGGTGCAGACTGGAGTGACTTTGTTTAAAACTTTTGCAATGGTCCAGGAAAGAGAGGGACAGAGGACCAAGTATTAAATCATCTGTTAGGTTGCTTCCGGGGAGGAATGTACCAAACCTAATCCAAAACTGTATTTTGCCACAGAACCCTAGCTGTAGCACTGCTTCCTAAGACTGCTAAAAGACTGCGCTAAAAGATCTGTGTTTGGACTAATCTCCTCTTCCCACTGAAGCAGGCCTTGGCATTGGGTGTAGAGCAGAACTGAAGAAAAAATATGAACCCCCACCACTGGATGCTGGGTGAGATCAACCCCTTTTATCTGTTATTTGATGTTAAAATGTTTAAAGGTGTTGACTCCCAAGTAAGTTAAAATGAATGACATTTTCCTGTTTAAAGAAAAAAAAATGTTTTTTTTGTTTTGAAACAACGTTTTTTTCTGGTTAGTAATGTTTACCTGGAAGTGGCTGGACAGGACTATGCCTCTCTGAGCCTGTAGCTGAGACTTAATGTTGTGTGAAGGAATGCATGGCTGGTGTGCGTGGGTGTGAGTGATGTTGGTAACAGGTTGTGTGTACATGTCTATGAGTCTGAGTGAGAGTGGTTAGCTGATTGCAATAGAGCTTTTGGAATGTTCCAGACTGTTACGCCTTTAAAGTAGCAGTCTATTTGTTCCTGTTTTAAGAAAAAATATTATTTTACTGAGCTGCTCAATGCTGTGTTAAATATAAAGTTCTGTATTATGCAATATTAGAAGGGATAGGTATGCTTTGCACCCTTTAGGGAAGTAGCACTCCTTTTTCGACAGAGAATTTTTATGGTTGTTTAGAGTGTTAGTTGGGGGAAGGGACACCCCCGCTGCAGTACTGGGCAATCCATCCATAGGAACCATTGGGTGGATCACCAGAATGCCCCATTGGATGGTACAGTGTTGGTTAAGGTAGAATCCTGGGTTGAAGTAAATGAAATTCCATCATTTCGGTGATTTAGCCAGTTAGTGCCCTGGCCATCTCTCTCCTCTAGGGGTCAGTGGTATGGCCTGGTAGGTGTTCACCTGGAGGGGAATGTTTTGTGTGGGGGGGGGCATGTAAACACCCTGTAGGAGCTTACCAGTTAAATTTTTTGTAGTTGTGCAGTTAGGCAGGAAGAGCTGTGGTGCCAGTAGGTCTGGAGCTGAGCCATCTTTGTAACTAGGTGGGGCTAAGTTCAGCTGTGAGGGCCATGGCAGGGCCACAGTTGCCCATCCATCACCCTCCCTCGAAAACCAGCGTGTGTGGCAGTTCGGTGCTATGAGACATTTGTGGAGCACAAGGGGTCTCTAGTAACTCGAAGTCTTGCCCGTGGGTGAGTGCATCCCTGACAGCCTGTGAGAGGACTGCAGCAGGGCCAGTTATGCAGGAGGGGTCTGGGGCGCAGTCCGGAAGTGGCAGCTTGGATCGTTGGTGAGACAGTGGAGGCAGCCAATCCCCTTTCCCCCGGACTGAGCGCCACTCCAGAGTTGGAGCTCTTGGGGTAAATACAGCCTACAGAGGCATGAGTAGTTCTGCATGGGATGCGCTGTTTGGGACCTCAGACAGGGAGGCAGGCTACCTGTGTGCTCCATTTAGCACTTCAGCCAGGCCCCTGGATGAAAGTATTCTTGGACTGTAATTACTGCATGAGTGGAAAGTGACTCCAGTCTTAGGGATAACCTGGGATAGATAAAACTTCCTGGGATGCTCAGAGCAGGCATGTGGCATCAGTGATTGGGTACCAGGAGGGTTTTCAGTGGGACTGTTCATGCTGGAGTAACACAATCATTGAGACCAAAGCTCCCCATTTTAAGAAAACTAACTAGGAATGGGACCAGGCAGTAGAAACGCCTCATGCTGTCTGGTTTACTACCTCAAATTTAAGTAGTTAATTGCCCAAGGAAAAGGAGCTTAATTAAATGTGCTGGTGTATGGAAACATAGAAACATAGGATTTGACTTCAGATAAGGACCGCTTGGCCCACCTAGTCTGCCCATTTCCCTACCTAATGGATAAGCTGCAGATCCTAGTTAACCAACAGCCTACTTCCTCCTGCCCACCACTAAAATTGCCTTATGTCTGTCCCATGCATTCTTGAATTCCCCCACTGTTTTTGACCCTATGACCTCCTCAGGAAGGCTGTTCCATGCATCTATAACCCTCTCTGTGAAGAAATACTTCCTCACATTACCTCTGAGCCGTCCCTGCTCTGTCTTCAAATTGTGCCCCCTTTTTCTTGCACATCTCTTTTTCTGAAAGATGATACCTTCTTGGACTTTGTTTATTCCCTTGAGGTATTTGAAAGTTTCTATCATGTCCCCCCCTTCCTTGAGGCTATACATCTTAAGTTCCTTTAGTCTTTCTTCACTTGTCTTCTCCTGCAGACCCTGCACCATTTTGGTTGCCCTCCTCTGGACAGCCTCTACCCTGTCTATGTCTTTGCGGAGATGGGGTCTCCAAAACTGTACACAGTACTCCAGATGTGGTCTTACCAACTGTCTATAGAGGGCCAACAACTTCCTGTTTTCTACTGGTGATGCCTCTCCCTATGCATCTCAGTATCCCACCAGCCCTCCTTACTGCCTTCTCATATTGTTGGCCCACCTTTAGGTCATCTGATATGACTACCCCCAGGTCCATTTCCATTTTTGTTGTCAGTATCTCACCCCATATTGTGTACTCTGCCCCTGGGTTTTAGTTTCCCAGGTGCATTACTTTGCACTTCTTTGCATTGACTCTTAGCTGCCATACATATGACCATTCCTCCAACCTTGCCAAGTCCCTTTTCATCCTTTCCACCGCACCTTGCGTATCAACCCTGTTGCAGACCTTTGTGTCATCTGCAAAGAGACATACTTTCCCTTCTGGTCCCTCTGCAATGTCACTTATAAATACATTAAAAAGGGCCCGCCCCAGTACTGAACCCTGTGGTACCCCACTAGTAATCCTCCTTTCTTCACTGTGGACTCCATTTACTATTACTCATTGTGTCCTGTTGTCCAGCCAGTGTTTTACCCAGGCTACCATCCTGGGACTCACTCCCAGGCTGGCTAATTTGTTTATTAATCTTGTGTGGGACTGTGTCAAATGCCTTGCTGAAGTCTAGGTAGGCCATGTCCACAGCCTCTCCCTGGTCTACTACTTTGGTCACCCAGTCAAAGAAATCAATTAGATTCGTCTGACATGACCTTCCTGCTGTGAATCCATGCTGCCTTGGGTCCTGTTCCCCACTGACCTCAAGGTACTCAACAGTTCCTTCCTTCAGAAGTGATTCCATCATTTTCCGTACCACTGAGGTCAAACTGACAGGTCTGTAGTTTCCTGCCTCTGTCTTGCTTCCACTTTTGGAAAGTGCAAGGAGCATGTAAAAGGACTGCAGGGAAATTCGAAGTACAAATTTGGTGCATGTCTTTTTGGCCCATGGTAACAGTGCCACTGCCAGGAATTGTAGCCTTTTCAGTTTAAGGAGAAGTACTGCATGAAAGAAAGTCTATCTGCTAGAAAAAGAGATTGCTGCATAGTCAATAGCAGGTTGTGTGCCTGCGAAGTTACCGCATGGTAATCACGCTCCATGGAATGTACTATTAATGTAAAACACTTTATGAAGACAGGTTGAAGGAACTGAACATGTACTCCCTGGAGGAGAGGAGGGAGAGAGGGGATATGATAGAGATATAAAAGTATCCTACAGGGAGGAACAGGGTGCAGGAATACACTATTTTTAAGCAAAAAAGATGTTCCAGGACTAGAGGGCATGGGATGAAGTTGAAGGGAGGACGATTCAGAGGAAACATGAGGAAGAATTTCTTCACAGAACGGGTGGTGGACAAGTGGAACACCCTGCCAGAGGAAGTGGTGGGTGCTGAAACAATCACGGGATTTAAGAATGCATGGGATAGGCATAAAGGAATTCTGGAGGTCAGGGGTAAGGGGCAACAGACTTCTAGGAAAACATAAACTGAACTTACAAGCTCAAATGGGCAGACTGGGTGGGCCATAGGCCCTTATCTGCCTACACTGTCTATGTATCTATGTATCTATGTAATCAGTTGTCCTGTAGAATTGAAAAGTCATGTGTTCATTTAATTTAGTGGTCCGAGGCTATGCGACTTGTTAGCTGCAGTTAAAGTTTTCTGTCCTGTATTGCCGTATAATGAGTCTGACATAGATAACTAACTTAGCTGTTCAATTAATTTAGTGGGTCTCTTTCTACAGTGAACATAGTAAGAAATTTTTTTACAGTGAAATAAATCAGTTCTACAGTATTAAATCAGTTATTTGCACTTTGATTATTGTGTGGACAATTGACTTAATCCAAAAACTGTTGCCAAAATGTTTTGAATACTACCCATCATTGCCCCCTGCAGCTGTGCCCCTCGAAGAGAAGTGAAGCGCCTGCCCCCTCCATGTATCATCCTCCAAGAGGAGGATGATACATCGGGGTAACAAGAATATTTATTTTTCATAGACAGTGTTTTCTGACTGTACAGCCACCCCCTCCCACCTGTTACCATACCATCTGACACACCGGGGGGGGGGCTCGCAATAGAGTGACTAGAGTGACACCCTTTTCTTGTGCATCTTTTCCTTTGGAAACTGCTACCTTCCTGTACCTTGTTCTTTCATGTGCTGTATTTGTATGCTGTCCACTGACTCAGAAACAGAGTGCAGGTATGATTTTTACACTGCACAATTATCTGTAACACTGTATGTTTATCAGAGAACAACCAGAGTAGCTGTGCCCTCTTACTGGCAGAGGGTTCTAGTCTAGTTTTAAATCTGCTCTTAAAACCTTCTTATTTAGCCTAGCTTATCCTGATTTTTAAGCTGCTGTTGTATTTACTAGATTTTAAATTGTTGTATTTTTAGTTTTTTATGTTTTGTGTTGTACAAGTGCCTTGGCTATTAGAAAGGCACTTTTTACAAATAAAGTTTGCATTGGTTTGCTTAGTAAAATATAAAATATTGTCTGCTGCTATACTGTTTTCTGCCAAAAGTTTTATCTGCTTTTTAACCAAGGCAGAGATAAACAACATTATCTCAGGAGTTTGCTTAATAGCCTTGGGTCTTTGAAGTTGTATTTGCTCTTTAGGTGAGGCAGAGTTAGGCAAACTTGTCTCGGGTTTCAGCTTCAGATCATGGTGTCTTAGTCCTGAATCTGTAAAGAACAGCTTAAACTCCACGGCTCTAGCAAGTTCTTAGCAAAGCACCTTTTGGCAATAAGACCATAAAACTACAAAAAAAAAAGCTTAAAAACTGTTCTCAGGTTGGCACACTCTGATCCAGTGATAGGCTGGCACAGTCACTACATTTGAGATTTGTTTGTGTTACTAAACATTATGCTACAGTAGTAGCAGACAGGCAGAACTCAGTCTCAGACAGTGACTCGCTGGCAATGCCTCTAACATAGCAAGGCCACCATACATCTACCCTTTCTAAGGAGAGAGACAGTGTGAGTTTGTGTGTGTGTTGGGGGGGGTTCTTCATGATACCTCCCCAAGTGGTGGGGCTTACCTTAAGTTATCTCCCACGACACTCCTTTCGCCCTCCATCTGGCCATGTTCCAGCCCTGAGTTTTGCCTCTGAACCTGGGCTAATATCCAGCAAAGAATGTAAATCCATGTAAAGAAATGCTGTATCCATAATTACTGTGCGAATGTGCAAGTTGGTGCCGTCGTACTATAGCTTTAAGAAGCTCAGTCCCTGTATATAGAGTGCATAGCCTATGCTGGTTCCTCGAAATCTGGAGCTCCCAACAGGCTGTGGGGAACTCTTTCAGACTCCACTCTGCAGTCACTTAACATTGCAGAGGGAGTTCTCTCAAATGCTGCAAATGTTTAAACTACCTTACCTTAGTGAGCCACCTTAGTGACCACTCTCAGCAGGTCAGAATCGGAGACACCATCTTGTCACCCTGCCCTGTCTGATATCAGGTATCCCCCAAGGATCTATCCCCAGCCCCTTATTATTTAGCATGTTCGTGAATGAACTCCCTGCCTCGTGTGAAGACAGAATACTCCTGTATGAGAACGATGCTGTCATTTCCACAAGTCACTCTGACATTTCTCTCCATCAGCTACAACTACAGCATAGTTTCATTGAGCTAAATAATGGTTCAGGTCCCACAAGCTCATATTAAACTACTCTAAAATGAAATCTATGCTGTTTCATGGCACACACGGCAAGCACAAATAGCAACAGCTGGTAAGCAAAAATAGTGTTGGAGCTGCATTGAAACAGGTTGAAAACTTCAAATACCTGGGCGTGACCCTCGACTGCACATTATCATACATCATGCATATTCATAACATTGCCAAAACCATTAATTCCAGCATAGGACTGCTATATAGATATAGGGACTATCTGACCTTTGAAGAACTAAAGATTGCAATACAGAGCTTGGTTATCTCACTTATAGACTGTGAACTCATAATATATGACTCTGTTACCAGCAGTGCTCTGCAGTGCATTACCCTAGCTCTCAACAAAGCCTGTTGGCTCCTCACCTCAGCTCCTTGACTCACACACATGTGATTTATATGAGCAGACAAGCTGGTTTCAACTATCGGGAGAATAAAGTATCAAACCTGCATTCTTGCAAAGAAGGCATACTTGGGCCTCCTGCCCCTAGGTGTTCAGTCATTACTGTCCCCTCATTGCCCCACACACCCAACTAGGAGTTCTGTAAACCTAGCCTTCTCTGTCCGCCACCCTAATTTGTTGCTTTCCCCTCTCCCAGTCAATCTCCGATATTCTGCAGCCTTCCCCCATTTCTGACTTCACCATCTTCTTGGCCCCTCACCAGGCCTAAAACTGACAAAGCCTCTGGCAGCTCTTGTTTTTCTGTTACCTCTTGCAATATTAATTTTGTTAAACAATTTCCCTATTTTTCGCTTTTGGTTAATAACTATGTGTAATTATTTGTTTACCAGTCCTGTTATCGCATGTTACTGTTCTCTATGACGTGAACCTTTGTAAAAGAGCTTGTTGGCTCAAAGGTGTACTCCAAAACTTAAATCAATAAATAACTAAAATAAATAAAACTTAAAACTGAATGACTTGTTAATAAAAATGAACTTTCAAATGGGACTGTTTATCCATTTGCTCTGCGGCAGCCATGTTGTTACTTCGACCTTTACTTTTAGCCATCCGGAACTCAAAGAATCCTAAAGGGGTCCTTCTACTATGGCTGCTGGGAGAAATAGAGAACTGTATGCTTGGTGCCCATTATTAGCTAATCAGAACTCCAGAACTGTAATTGACAGCCTCATCTCCCATTTGGATTACAGGATTGTGTTTTCTTCAGTTAAGGAGGGACAGTTGAACTATACAGTTCTGAGGGAGCCTTCAGAGAGCGAAGAGGCTCAGATCTGTACTCTGAGAGAAAGACTGGAGGCCTAGCTGGGTTTCCACAGCCAAAGCAGCCCAGAAGTGGTCTGCTTGAACACTAGTAACTGCAGCAGTTGTTGAAACTGTTGAGAGGAGAGAAAATCTGTACTTTTAAGCTGAACTCTGCTGTTTTGCCTGAACTGTGTCAGAGACTGTTTGGTACAGCCAGGCTGAGGTAAGTAAACTGCTGCATCCTGAGTCAAGCTGCCAGAGGTGAAACTGGGAACCAAGCCTGTGGAAAAAGGTTCCATCAGCCAGAGAACTGTTTGCTCAGCTACATTTGCCAAAAAGGTACTGGCTGGCTATGCAAAGTGTACAAAATAAGGTTGCCAAAGCCTTTTATATGTTTATTGTGAACCATACTGTTTGATGGTTGCTTGTTTGCAGATGGCTACCCATTTCTAAATCTGAGACCCTTTCTCCATCCCTGTTTGAGAGTGCCAGGTCTAAGATTGCTCCCTCCCAATTGGGTTCCAACACTAGCTGTCTGAGGCATACCTCCTACAGGGCATTGAGAATGACCCTGCTCTTGGATGTGGCAGCAAAAAAGTTGCTCCAGTTAACATCTGGCATATTCAGGTCCCCCATCAACCATATCTCTCCTATATCTGCCATTCTAAGGATTCCTTCTATCATTTCCTTGTCCATTGCCTCCCCCTGCAACGGGAGTCTGTAAACAACTCTGTGCGGATTTTGTGGTGCCATTTCCTGTCCCACAGTGCCTCTTCCCCTCCCTGTTTACCCTTTAGTTCTGTTGCTTTGATTCCTTCCCTTATGTAGAGAGATACTCCTTCTCCTCTTTCACCCTCCCTGTCCCTCCTGAAAATTGTGTACTCTGGTATGTTGACATCACAGTCATGTTTCTCTGTATACCATGTTTCTGTGACTGCCACAATATCCAAGTGTCCCTCTTCCATCAAGGCCACTAGTTTAGGGAGCTTGTTACCCAGACTATGGGCATTGGTACTCATTGCCCTCCATTTTTTTGGTGGAGTCTACATCCTGCTTGCTGAAGCCAAACTGCAAAAACTATATCCCGTGTTGAATCTGCATCTGAACCAGTATGGGGAGTCAGCTACCATCACAACAGCTAGCACTGGTTTGCGGACACCATGGTGTTATACCTAGACGTGGAGGTGAGTCATGTGCTTGGCTTGGTCCATTCAGATCCATGCTCATGTACAGCTATGTCATATGTACATACTGTTGAAATTGCTGTGATCTGTAATCTATTGCTACTTTGCCTACTGTATATTTATTTATTTATTTATTTATTTAGTTTTTGTTAACCGGGTAAGTGCGCTAGTCAGCAAGTGACTGTTTTCAAGCATGACCCGGGAGGTACAATTACAGTACACAAAGAGTACAGCCAGATTATTAAGACAACGAGTACAAAAATGCAGAGAGAAATACATATGGCAATGTAACATACATTAGTAAACAAAATATACTTTAGCACTTGATCATGGAACATACTCAAAATGTGAATAGTAGAAGGCAGAAAATAAGAGGATAGGCATCAGTAGAAAAGACACAAGGAAGGGAAAACTGGCAAAAGGATGGGAGGGAGAGATTAAGTGGAAAGGAGGTGCCGTCAGATACGACAACAGCGGGGTGAGGTACCAATCTGCGGCCGGGCCTATGGAGCCGAAAGATGGCAGGCGAAGAGAGGGTGGTGGGGGGAGCGGCAGTAGATGGCAACAGTGGTAGGAGGTAGGAAAATACAGCCGGTCTGGTGGAACCGATAGACGGCAGGGCGAGAGTGAGGATGCCGGTGAGAGGGGGATAGAGGCGGAGGAGTTACGGCACTAGCGGCAAAAGTGTCAAAGTCAAGCCGAGCCAGTGGAACCAAGAGACGGCAGGGCAGGAAGGGGGTCGGTAGACGGTGGGAGTAGGTGGTAGTAGGTGGAGAGGTGACTAAGCACAGCCAGGAGGGTGGGGACTAAGGAGAGGCATGGATGAGGTAGGAACAGGTAAAGGTGAGTTTGGTGGGGAGTGGCAAAAAGGGGGGAAGAGGATATAACAGAAGAAGGGGGGGAAGAGAACAGCAGTGGGGTTAAATGAGGAGAGGCTGTGAAGTGAAGATAAGAATGTCATGGAGTAGAATAGCGACTTACAATTGTCAACAGCTAACATTAGGCTTATAAAGAAACAGGTTAAGGCAACATTAATTACAAGGCACAAAATAAAACATTAATTACAAAGCATAGTATAGAACACCCATTTGGACAGGCAAAAGTGCTAGCAATGAGGAAACAGTACAAATGCAGCGGATCAGGTAGGGTCAAAGCAAACACATTTGTCCATAGTAGTGAGGAAAGTCCTGAGTTTGCTCTTAAAAGTCACATGAGTGGAGACATCTCTTAGATCCTGAGGTAGTAGGTTCCATAGGTGGGGGGCAGCATGATGGAAGGAGCCCATGCCCTTTTTAGTCCGACAAAAGGGGATGGATAGTAAGGTCTGATCAGCCGATCTAAGATTCCTTGTGGGAATGGCCGGCCTGAGGAGATCAGACAGGATAGCAGGCTTGGATGTCCTTAGGATGGAATCAACTAAATTGTACAAGTAGTACTGCCTGGTAGAGGAAGGAGAGCCAACCAAGGTCCTGATATAAGAGACAATGATGCTGCAGCCGAGATGCTTTGGTTGCATACCTGCACACATTATTGAAGGTAGTATCCCATAGTTGCAGTGAAGATTTGGTGGCCAAGGACAGGATGGGACACCCATATGTAAGGGTTGGCAATAGAATGCCTCTGGCTATCGCCAATTTAGCAGCAGGGTGAGCAGGTATTTGGTTCTATAGGCAGCCCCAATTTGCAGTTAATTGACTTGCAGGTTTCCTGTATATGCTTTCAGGTCAAGGTTTGATCCAGGTGGATGCCAAGGTAACGAAAGGAAGTGACAGTTTCTATAGGGTCCCCATCGATATCAGAGACAGAGATGGTCAGAGGACAGGATCTAAGCTTGATTGGAGCCAAACATCATAACTTTTGTTTTATTTGTATTTAAAACCAGGCGTTGAGAGTTCAACCAGTGTTGTACAGCACGAATATCTGCAGTGAGGGCAGCATTTAGATCCAGGACCTTATCAGAGTGATAATAAATTACCAGGTCATCCGCATAAAGAGAGTGACCTGTGGTGACAACTCAGGAAGTTTATTGACGAATAATGAGAATAGAAGAGGGTCAAGTATAGACCCTGAGGGACCCCAATGTTGATAACAGCACTGTCTGACATGGATGAATTAAACTTAACAGCTTGTGTTCTGTTGGAGAGGTACCTTTTGAACCAGGTAGTGACTGGGGAGAGAAGCCCAAGGTACTGAGGGCGGATAGTAGCAGAGAATGGTCAACCAGATTGAAAGCTTTGGTTAAGTCAATGAAGACTGCCCTGTTAACTTTCCTCTATCCATATTGGTAACGATATCTGAAGTGAATTTTGCAAGTGCTGTCTTGGTGCTGTGATGCTTTCTAAAACCATGTTGTGCTGAGCTTAGTAAATTGAATTTCTCAAGGTATTCAGTGATTTGCATGGATACTACTTTTCCAGGATTTTATTCAGAACAGACAAAATAGCAATAGGCGGTAATTTGATATGTCATTTTACTGCCTTTCTTAAATACAGGAGTGACTCTGGCTGCCTTCAAACTTCAGGGACAATGCCATTGGAGAGATAGGGTGAAGATGTGTGCCAGGGGCCAGAGATGTAGTAAAGCCATTTTAGTAGTCTTGGTTCTGGTCATCTGAGCCAGTACTGGTGTTTTCAGAGAGTGACCTGAGCAGCTTTAGGACCTGATGCCTAGACACTTCCCTGAAATAGAAGGGTTGGTTAAGTTTGGGGTCCCTTCAGATGCTGTGGGGTTAAACTGTGAAGCAGAGAATTGTGATGGGAGGGAAGCTGTGTAGGCAGATAAGTCAGAAAATTGTTGGTTAAAAGCATTTGCAATGGTAGTAGAATCATTACAGTGTACACCATGTAGGACCATATCTGAGGGAGTGACATCTTTAGCAGAACCCAAGAAGGACTTAATGTGACCCCAAAACTTGCGAGGGTCATTGGAAGAATTAATCAGCAGGTTTTGGCAGTATTTACTTTTGTATATGTTGTTGTCTTGTCACTGTTAAAGTTACCTTGCCCATATATCTTTGTAACCTCCCAGGTTGTACCTGAAAATAGGCATATATTTGTCTAGTGTGCTTACCTGTTCAACAGAAGCCATATAAAATAAAATAATACCAAAACAACCTCATGGTCTTGAATTTGAATGAACCTGGAGTACTGTGCCTAGTTTTGGAGTCCTCACCTGAGAAAGGACATTGATAAACTGGAGTCAGTGTAGCAAAGGGTCACTAAAATGATTCAAGGTCAGCAGAGCTGATCATATGAGGAATGTCTGAAGGCTCTAAACATGTACTCGCTGGAGGCCGGGAAGGGGGGAGATGATAGACTTATAAGTTCCTAAGGTGTATAAATACAGTAACTTGTTAGGACCGATTGTTAGAAATAGAGATACAGTCATGAGGGAAAACAACTAAAGATTAGTGGGAGGAAAATTCAAAAAGGATGTCTGCAAGTTTTAGTTCACGGAAGGAGCCTTGGACCAGATTACCGATGGAGGTTGTGGGGCAAGGAAAATTATTGGGTTCAGACAGGAGTGGGATGGCACCAGGGAACTTAAACATCAACTTGAGGAACCAGGAAGGGGGCAGAAGCAGGTGAGAGAGCATATCTTTATTGATTGCTTAATTGAATTTTGGTAACCAGGTAGGCCCACAGATACTAAAAGGTCCCTCTTTCATGGGCAACCTGGGATTCACTGCAAGTAAATGACAAGCAAAACATAGACAGTTCAGGTATAAATTATGCAAACATATTACATGGAATGGATCAATGCAGATTGTTCAGGTACAGAACATACAGTCATTTACGTAGAGTGGATTAATTACAAATATACAGGCAGTGAAAGTACCTATCATACAAACAGCATCAGGGACGTTAGGGTAACAGACAAACATTCAGGATATTGCATATCATAGGGAAATACCCAAAAGTCATATAACCCACTGCAGCACTAGACTGGGTGAGGGGTAACGTAGTACCAACTATGGGCAGACTTGATGGGCAATTGATCTCCTTCTGCTGTCAGACTCTGTGTTTGTTTAAAACTTCTTTGCAAACCCTGTGTATTGTGCCATATACTGGTCCGCCACTGGAATATGTACAGTCATTCAAGTACCTTTGTGGCGAGAGCTTAATCTGAATTTACCTGACCATCTACATGTTAGAGTTTTTATAAGCTCTGATCTTTTGTTTGCTGGTCCAGTGTCCTCCCATGGCTAAATACAGTAACAGAGGACTGCACTTAGCCTCAGGAAAACAGCAGGACTAGCGTGCATTTTTTTTATTTAGTTGTTTTTTTAACCAAGTATAGCACACTAAGCTGAAAGCTTTTTTACAGGAGAGACCTGGGAGCACAAGGAGGTTAAATGACTTGTTCAGGGTCACACAGTATACAAGTGGAAACTGTGGGATTCAAACCCAGGTCTGATCTGTTAGATGTCACCAGAGCTACAGCTCAGAGCCTTAGACCACTGCGCTATAGTACCTCTGCAGCTGTTCAGTGCTTATGTTTGTTTGTTTGATAACATTTTATTTTTATACAAGATACATATTGTTGGAGTTGACACCCAATTTTCAACAATGTCCTGTAATAAATACTATAAAAATACATACAATACAATATATAAGTCTTATAAACAATGTACAAATTCCTACATATCCGTTCATAATTCATCAAATTTCCATTCACACTAACAATCATTCAAGAGTTATAACATGCACTTTGAACTATTGAATCTCCCACAACTGCAGTCGTGACTGCAAAGTTTTTAGGGCATGCACTGGGATGGAGGTGCTCAGCTTGTGTCAGTCAATCAAGCCAAATAAAGCAGCACTCACCCTCATAGTAAGGACACCAATGAATAAATATTGTTCCAACAGAACGTAGTTTATCAACCCATTTATAGTGTACAGATTAGCTTAGCTGGCAGTTCTGCAGCCATGCTTTGACATCAGCTGCAGGAGGTTCTGGGATTTCTGGTTAAACAAACTGTCAGCTTTGGAGTCAGCAGAGTCAGTCTGATAAAATATATTATACTGCAGTAAACAGTAAGTAACATTTTTCTTTTGTCACACAAAATGAAAATTTGGACCAGCTCCATAGCTGAATGTGGGGCTCAAAGTGCTGGCAGTTCCCCTTTAAGTGGACCACTGTGGTTTACAAATGTATCTACAACCTCCATCCCACTTACCTTAACAACTTATAAATCCAACCCAGACAGCCAACATACCCTAGTCACAAATCAATAACCTCTCACATGTCCCCAGAACCAAGACAACCATTGGATAGAACTGAGTCGCCATAAATTCCCCAGGTGCTTGGAATTCTCGCCCCCTAATGCAAAGAAACATAGGTAGAGTACAGCCACTGCCTGACCTCTGTTAGCTGACTTTGTGACCAGATTTAAAGCATCTAGTAGGTTTGTTTGACATGACCTTCCCCATGTGAAACCATGTTATTGCTTATTCTGTAGCATATTTGACTATAAAAAGTACACTAATCTTTTATAATTGACTCTAGCATCCTACATATTATAGACATCAGACTTACCGACTTATAGTTTCCTAGCTCATCTTTATTCACATTCCTTATACAGTATATAATTAAACATTTGCTGTTTCCAATCCACTGGAACTACACTTGTCTAATGAACAATTGAAGAGGTCAGTCAGTGGTGCAGCTACTATCAGTCTCAGATGGGGAGCTTAAGATTGCCTTAGCTGAAGATACCACAAGTCATTTTTTCTAGCGTACTACATGAAACTACATTGTATTGTTTTAGTCAGCAATAAAAAGAAAGTTTAAAAATGGCAAGGTTGTAGTTCTTTAAATTAGCAAGGTATCCCATGAAATGAGTGAATGCATTTGAGTAAATGAATTTCAGCGACGGAGAATGGCATGTGTAATTTATTTGAGCTAGTTGCCTTTAATAGTGATAATAATTTCAGCGAGTGCATGACTTGTGTTTTGAAAGTATTTACCCTGTTTTAGTGATGTGTGCAGTCACTGAGTATGTTATTTACAGTATGGGGGTTTGTGGGGGAAGACCCCCTGAGTGTGAGATGCACGGGGCGCAACCTCCTGCAGAAAATATAGTGTAGAATCATGTTAGCATGTGAGGTAGTGGGCAGGTATTTTATTCTTTCCATAATGACTGTATGCTGTTGTAGTGTAGTGGGTAGAGTAGGGTGATAGGTAAAGTATTTGTGTAGGTATGTAGGTCATGCTGTGAAGGGTTCGAGTCTAGTAGCATGAAGTACTGTTCTGGCTTTGTATGTGGTTTCCATTGTTGGGAAAATGGGGTCTTTATGAGTATTGCATGTGCTATTCACTTTGTTATAAACTGTGTTTTTTTTTGTTTTCTTTTGAGTACTGAATTTGCTATTTTGACTTTCGCATTTGTTGTTCTGTGCAGTATTTGCTCGAGCTCATTTGCGTTCACTGTTATGGTAGGCGCTGTTATTTTGTTCGCCATTTTGACATGGAAACAATTAGCAGCCATATATACAATTGCATAATAATGGCCAAAACACATTAATGTGAAATACAAAACCTGTAAACAATGGAGTTTAATTATTTGTTTTATTAATTTGGATCAAACTACAATCCAGTTTCATTTTAAGCTATATTAAAATGTTAAATATAAAATTAATTGAAGGGCTGGTCCACTGGTGCAGCGGTTGGATTTCTACTTGTGACGCTAGCGACCCTGGTTTAGAAGCAAACTCAGGAGTTGGAGGGCTGGCTGAGGGAGAACACTGAAGAGACCCAGGAACTGCCCGTCTTCTCCATGGGAGGGGTAATTAAGGTCCATAACTTGTATGACCCCAGGTAGAGGCCTGAGGTATAACAAGTCCTGCAGATAGCGGGATGGGCCTGGGGAGGTGCATGGTTGACGTTGGTGCCCAGCACCTTGATGTCAGGACATAAACCCCACAGGAAGGGGGGAGAACACAGGAAAAAGGACACTGGAGCTCCAAGAGGAAGGAGCAACAGTACTGGCCCTGATGGCTCCAGCCTGCCTGGTTTAAGAGGGATGTATGGGCCCCAACTCGTATCCCGCCTGGGGGTAAACCATGGCACTATGGGGTTCCTTGGGAGATCATGGCTAGGTGGGAAGAGGGGCAGATACATGTGTGTGTCTCCCGATGGAGCGGATCTCTAGTGTAGAGGCGGGGGAATAAACAGAAAGTATAAAAAAAAATATTGAAAGTTACATGTTCCTTTTTGGATAAATGCCATGTGTTGAGGTTTGGGAAAGGTGAAAATTAAGGTAGAAACATAGACTGATACAGAAACAAGACCTGAGGTCTATCAGGTTGTCTACCCAAAAGCTTTTAACTTCTAGTGCCAGTGTAGCTTTATTTTAAGAAAGAAAACTTGTTTAAAATTAAAGCTAAAATACTTTTTAAAGAGGCTGAATTAAAGGAAATTACTTACACAGCTGAGAATAAAATCCTGGAACTTTTAAGATTCAGAATTAAGAGGAAATTAAGGATATTGCAAACATAACAGAAGTAAAACTCAAGTAATAAAATATGCTTAAATTTAGGCATTAAGGGATTAAGATTAAGGGGTGAAAGCCTTTTATTTGTGTGCTCCAATTAAGGATGAATTAAGGGAATGTTATGGGGTAGCTCATTAATTTACCCCTTAAAAGAGGTCAGGATTATTTAAGAGTAAAATGAAGGCAATTTTATGATTTGGAATTAAGGAAACTATCAATTTAAATAAAGTATAAAATTAAGTACTAAAATACATTTAATTTGCGGTAATAATGGATTAAGATCAAAAAGTGAAAAGCCCTTAATTAAGCAATAAGGCATGATGTGGGGGTTGTGGAATAACGGCCCACCTCGGGATGAAGCACGAGGCATAGCCAAGGGCATCCACCACCTGAGAAGTTCTGTTAGCCCACCATAACACACCCCCTGGAGTGCCTTATTGTGATTATGAAATGGATAATTTTTAGTAAATTTTCTGTATTTTTAAACATAATACTTTCAGCTGGGATAATGGCCCAGGTGAAATCAGCTGTCAGCCAGTCAGAATTTAGCATTCTTTCTACCCATTTCATAATTTGTGTGATGCAATTAGGGAAGAATTAAGTGACTTTTAAGATTGAAAACCCTTAATAGTTCAATTAATTCATAACCAATTCTCTATGAAGATTTAAGGTTAGTTCTGGGCCACCCACATTAGGGCGAAAACAATCTGGCTGCACTGCAAGTGAGGGCAAGAAAAAAGTCAGCAGAAAACACAGTGGCATGCAATGCAGTTAGGACACAGTCGGTACAAACACCCAACAGTAAAACATCTGTCAGCAATGGGAATGTGGAGCAGCCAGTATAGGAAACACCACCGAGAACACAGAGAAATGCAACAGTGACTTCCCCGAGGGTTACTACCCCTGCCTGCACAGCAGCCTGCAGGTTGAGGGGCTGAGGACAGGATTGTTGGGTGACTGCCCTGGGTACAGCCCTCCAGGACACTGATACCCCCCTCTTTACCCCTAGTGGCCAGGCTAAGCTTGCAGCTACCCCACACCAACACACTTTTGCAACACACAGTGAATCCCTCCTTGAAATCACTTACCACCAGGGCGATGATCAGCTGGAATGCCCTAGATGACCCCCTGGAAAACAAAACCTGTAACAATAAAACAACGTTGATGCCATACTTTTTTGCACAGAGGTACACCACACACTGTTTACCTGCAAAAAGATCCAGATCTGATTTATTGGAGGATGTGAACAAGGGAGGGGCAGTAATCTGGTGGTTGATTTTAGATCTGATTGAGTCAGGCTATAAGGCATGCATTCAAAGGTCCCTGGAACAAAGTCACATACACTCTGGGTACCCAGTTAGAACTACAGGCTAGCCTGAAGCATTACCTGGAGTAAGTCGGCATTGCAGCTGGTTGGGGCCCTGTGATGGAAAGAAACACGCATGCACTGTAACCTAAAATTTGTAATCTGGAGCCGGATGGCTCAGTCCACAAAAACTTGACAATAATTAAAGCAGAGGACACACTAAGATTGTTAGCTGGGTTGCAGGGAACTACCCTGGTTTTACTCATGCGACCCAAAATTGGATGCAGGATGGATGAAATGGAGATCTCAAGGTGAAAAGCTGGATGGCCAGGAGAAGCAGGGCCCACACGATGCAACGTGGCACTTGATCCTGTTCAGTGTTGTTGATCAGGGAGCCAAATCTCCGGGCGGGTCTCTCATTGGATCTTTCTCTACAGTGTAAATGGGTGTCTGGGCTGGGATGGCAGGGCCCAGACTGGGAGAACAGTTCAGATGCAGTCTGGTAAGGTTACTGGATGCAGCTTCCAGCAAGTGTGACACATTCAGTAAAGTGGGGAACCAAATCGAGACCCACTGTCCACATTCTGCCCACTTATAGTAAAGGCACACAAATACCACAGTTCGGATGACAGTTTGGTTGCAATTCACAGTGTCACTGTGCAAACCGTAAGCTCTGCGGTCATGGTGAAAGTCCCAATAGACCAATCGCACAAAAGCAAGTCTTCGGTCCTCTTCAGGTGAAATTGGTCACAATTCGGAATGAAGGTCACAGATTTGGATAAAGTCCGATGGCTGAGTTAAGTCTTTTCACTTGAGGAAGATAGTAGCAAGCAGGCTAGACACAGCCTTCCGGCCGATTTTCCCTGCGCACTACGTAGGAGCAGCTGCTCAAATTGCTCGAGCTCCTCACTCTTTCAACTCTTGCTCCACTCTGACTTCTGCTGTAGGCAGCACCAGGGCTTCCTAGTGACCCAAAAGATGTGGTTTGTTGATCCATCTGTCTGTCACAGTTTGAGCACCCCCTCTAGGTCCATTTAGGTGCCAAAGGGTGAAAAGTACAATTCCTACAGAAATTTACTCCCACGAGACCCCTGGGGGCAGGCTCCATTTTAGAGCCCACAAAGGTACTGATTGGTGCAGATTGGCAGTCCAGAACCAAGATGGTGGTACATAACAGAAATGTCCATGCTGCAAAGGAAGGCAGGTTAGACAGACTACATTATCATTATTATTAAAACAGAGATTCAGCAAACAATCACAGAGCCTTGTAGGGCTCCCTCTGCACAATTGGTGATGGCAGAATGAAGTGGCTGTACTGCAGCCCTGGCAGTACGCAAGCCTAGAAACACTTGGCCCCAACCCAGATTAATTATAAACTATGAGATAGGCAGCTCTTAAAAAGACAGGCACAGAGATTAACTGGGCACTCACATGCAAACACTTTTAAATCTGCTAGGATACAGGACACCAGCCTGGCAGTGGGCATGTAGACAAGCCCAGGAAGACAATCGAGGAACCCCCATTTGTAGGGGGGGTTACACCCTTCCCTGCCTGGAAAGAACTTGACATCTGTGTCAAGTCTATGCCACTGCAAAATTTCAAAAGCCACCTTACCATTAAGACTACACTACTTACGCGAAATATGTAAACTACAACCATGGTCTTACATGAAGAAAAATAAATCTGATGCATTAGTTAAAGATAACTTATTACTTCACCATTCTGTACTAAAAATAGTACATGCAAACAATTACATATATCTGTTATATCAGCAGCAATATATATGTTCCATCATTTAAATAATGATTATACATATGATTCAGTTACTATGCTGTACTTATTCATGTGACAGTTTCCTGTACTTTAAACAGTGTAACTGGGGATCCAATCCTATCAGCTAATTTAGGGCTAAATGGAATAGGGGCACCATGTTCTGAGGGAAGGACCGAAAGCTTAGAATCAGCAGACAAACTCAGTTCAGGCAGTGAGCTCTTTGTGATATAAACCCCCTATGGACAACATTTAGAGGCAAATCCGCTGGTCTCCCCGGGGAGTCATAACTAAGATGTACCATTGGTTTGACAGCACACCCAGACTTCCTCAGGGGAATAGGTATAGGAGCTGGAAAGTCAATTTTGGTGCTACTGCCCTTTTTGACCATGAGGGTCTCCTCTGCACTGGAGGAAGTGTCCAGAGGGGGTGTATGGTCCCTTTTGTGTTTTTTGAATTTCATCTCAATAACCCTTGGCTTGTCATTACTGTCCAGCAAAGGCTCAGATTGCTTGTTTGGAAGGGACCATGAAACAACTGGGCTCTGGGGTGCTGAACTAGAACAGTCAATACTTTCATGAGCTTCTGCACATTCTGGCATGTCACCAGGGGGAGTCCATCTCAACCAACTCCTCCTCGGGCAATTCAAACAACTCTGCTAAACACAAAGACTGCCATTTCAGACACACCACTTTACACCTCACTTCCAGGGGGCAATGGTTCTAAAGAGGAAGCCGGCGCTTTGGGAAGTTCATGAAGTGCAGCCTCCTCCCCATAATTATACATGGGGTTCCCTTCGAACAACTGACTCAGTTCATAAAAAGGGAAGTAGGGAGCCTCATCTTCACTGGTGTCAAATTCAGAGTGACCATCACTGTTGCAAGGGACCTGCTGTGAGGACGACTCAGTTTCTTGAATAATTTGTGAAAGTTAACTTTGCCACCTTCGGGCAGCCACTGTGGTTTCCAGTCCAGAAGGGGCAGTGACTGCTGGCTCAGCATAAATAATTACTTGACCAATGGGAAGTAGGTGATTCTGGTGCATGGTTTTAACAGTTTGAAGATGGGCAATTCATCCAACTTGCTGACCACCACATGAGGAAGATGATGCCACCTGTCAGCAATCTTGTGTTGCCCATGCAGTCCTATTTTGTGCAATAACACTTGATCACCTGATCGTAACTCCGGAGACTTTAGGCGCTGATCATACCTTTCTTTGTTGGCTAAATTTCATTTGGCAGCCATGGTCTGGGCCAGTTGAATGCATGATTCAACTGATCTCAGTTTCTGCACATACTGTAGGCAATTCTCAGCTCAGATCCCATCTGGAGAGACACCGAAACAGACATCCACTGGTAACCGGGCTTCTCTTCAGAACATAAGAAGGTAAAGGGAGAACCCAGTGACATCGCTCTTTGTACAATTGTAAGCATGCATTAAGGTACTGATCTGTTGACTCCATTTAGGTTTGTCTTTGGGATGGAGCATGCCCAACTTATCCAAGAGGGTTCAATTAAAATGTTCAGGTTGTGGATCCCCCTGAGGGTGGTAGGGCATGGTTCTGGACTTTCACATCCCCCATAGGGAAAGCATTTCCTTGATGAGTCTACTTTCAAAATCCCTCCCTTGATCAGAATGTATACATTGTGAGGCACCATAATGCACAAAGAACTTCTCTACCAGCACTTTAGTTACTGTGGAAGTCTTCTGGTCTTTTGTTGGAAATGCTTGTGTGTTACGAGTAAAATGATCAGTCACTACTAACACATTGCTGATGTTCTTTTGATCTGGCTCTAAAGACAGAAAGTCTATACAAACTAACTCCATGGGAGCACTGGTAGATATGTTGACTAAGGGGGTGGCCTTTTGTGGTAAAGCTTTTCATTGGAGGCAATGACTGCAGGTTTTGATATGATTTTCAACATCAGCCCCCATTTTTGGCCAATAGAAATGGGATCATACTAAGTCAAGAGTCTGGTCACTACCGAGATGCCCCATGTGGTTGTGAAGGGACCTCAGTGCCAATTGCTGGAAGGCTGTGGGTAGGACCAGCTGCTGTTTGTTTACCTGACCATGATGATCCACTGTTTCTCTCTATAACAACTGGTCTTGCAGTCTCAATCAAGGGCCTTCTTTAAGTGCTAATGCCGTTCTTAAGTCAGTGAAATGCAGTTTGGACACATCTTTCCCTGCACAAAGGGTGTTAAGTGCAGGCTGGAACATAGGATCTTGGGATTCAGCCCACTGGATGCTGTCATTGTCAAATTGCGGCAAAGCACTGATGTCCCATGCAGAGAAATGGCAATAAGCTTTGGGCAGGCAGGTTTCAGGTGATCCCAAACAGTGTACTAAACAGTAAACTGTTTCTGCTGATGGCTGCTCAACCTTGTTGAACTTCTGACATACCGCGTTGATAGCAGACTCAGACAGCCTCACCCATTTGTCAGAGAGGGATGGATGCCTTGAGAGGGCATCAGCATCAGTATGATTAAGTCCAGGCCAGTACTCCACCATGTAGTCATACGTGGACAGAGCAGAAAGCCACCAGTGACCCATGGCATCCAACATCGCTGAAGTCTGTAAGTAAGTTAATGGATTATTGTCTGTCTTCACTAGTATTTTGGCCCCATAAAGATATTCGTGGAACTGATCAACTATGACCCACTTGAGGGCAAGAAATTCCAGTTTGTGGACCAGATTTCTTTCTTGGAAGGAGTCAAGCTTCTGCTAGCAAATGCTTTGGACCTCACCCCTTGTCATAGTTCAGGTACAACACAGCCCCAGCCCCTTCAGACTAGCATCAGTGTGGAGAACATATGGTTTGGCCGGGTCAGCATAAGCAAGCACTGGGGCATGAGTGAGTTGATGGATAATTTCATAGAAGGCTGCCTCACACTCTTGGGTCCACCGGGCCCCAACTGGATCTCCTGTCCTGAAATACACCTTCTCTTCATCTTTGATGGATCCCTTTCTGTACCAGCGGGTTGGTGGGAGGATACCCCTGGGTAAGATTAAGAAGAAGGTGGATTACCTTGGAGTAGTCTTTGATAAATTGCCTGTAATATACACAGAAACCCAGAAATCATTGGAGTTCTTTGAGGTTGCTGGGCTGAGACCAGGTGGTCAATGACTCTACTTGACTGGGGTTGGTCTGTATCCCCTCTGCTGACACTGTATGCCCCACATACTTGACTGAGGTTTGAAAGAATTAACACTTATCGATGGATAATTTCAAGTCGAATTCCTCCAGCCGATCAAGAACTTTGAATAGCCTGGATTCATGTTCTTCTAACATGCATCCAGACATGATAACATCATCCAAATACATCAGACACTCCAACAGATTCATGTCCCCCACTGCCCACTCCATCAGATGTTGGAAAGTTGTGGACACACCCAAAATCCCCTGAGGCATCCTCAAGAATTCATATAAAACCCAAAGGGCAGATGAAGGCAGTCTTTTCACGGTCCTCCGGCACCATTGGAATCTGATAGTATCTGCTCTGTAAGTCGATTACTGAGAACAATTCACTCCCATTCAGGCAATCCAGTGCATCCTGTATATGGGGTATGGTGTATTGATCAGGTACAGTCCATCTGTTTAAAGTTTGATAATCGACACACTTCTGGATGGATCCATTCTTTTTATGCACCACCACAATAGGGGAAGCATAGGGGCTCTGAGACTGTTGAATAATGCCTGCAGCTAGCATCTTCTGGAGGTGTCTTCTGATGTCATCTATATCAGCTGGTGCAAGGCATTGAGAGCAGTCCCAAAATGGCTGGTCATCATGAAGTCTGATGGCATGCTCAGTGCTCTGTATACAGCCCACATCCCATTCCATTAATGAAAATACTTGATCCCGCCGGGAAAGCTTCTGGCTGATTCAACTCTTCCATTGTGTAGGCAGCAGGGACTGTCTAAAGTCAGATAGATCTGGAGTTGCCTCTTCTGTTCCACCCCTTTGCTTTTTGCTGGGCAACACTGCAGTGTCTGCACAGTGGACCATGGCTAGTGTGCACCCTTGGTTCACATGGCGCTCTTGATCAGACACATTCTGGATTTAGATCATGACCCTTCTAGCATAAGCATGGGCTTGGACAGGTAATATGCTTGGTTTGATCATCAGCCCCTCTGGCAGTGTCCCATTTCCTGGATTGTCCAGCATTAATATCTTGTTTTTCACTTCTCTTCGAAGGCGGACTTCCCCTTGGACAGTATACTGGGTATTAGGTGGTAACAACAAAGATTCAGGGTCTTTCTTCCATACTATCCCCACGGGCTCATCTGTGTCCATTTCCTGAGTCCAAGTATGCAATTCATAGGCTTGCTGTACCAAAGCTGGAATCTGAAAGGCCCGGCCAGGCCACTGTCCTTGCTTCTCTTGGCATAACTGGGCCAGCCTCCCAAACATATGCGCATTGGTCCCAGTGAGCAAGGGGACTCCATCGTACAACCCCATAGGGGGACACATTAGGGCCAGCATCTCTACTTGTTCATCTACTTCAGCCACAGTGGTAGGGAAGGACAACCAGACACAGATATACCCAGGTAAGGCTATGACTTCTCACTCAACCCCCATACATGCAGGCCTTCCAAGGGTTGCAAGGGAGCCACTATTGAGTACAGCCCTTGCTGAAACACCATTCACCATCACAGTAGTTTCCATGGATGGACCCACCACCTTGGACTAGTCTGGAGAGAGAGAGAGAGGTGGTTGTCTGTCTTACTGCCGTTCTTGTAGAATATGTCTTCTTAGTAGGCCCAGTCTGAGTCCTTGCATTACCTTGCCTGATCAGTGCCAATAATCAAGTGGTAACTTTTCTCAGATTCTCATGCATATTACAATTAAATCGGGTATGCCCATCCCTTCTGCAATGGTAGCAGAAAACTAGTTCCTTAGAGTCTCTAGGGGGAGAGAACTTAGGTCCGGACTATATTTGATTGGTGGATTTTGGATGCTCTTTCGGGCTTAAGACTCCCCCCCCTCTCTACCCTCTGGGCCCCTCCAGGGATCAGTCACTTGAATGGCATGAACAAGGTCCCTGACTAGTGCTCTCAACTCTCGTACCTCTTAAATTAGGCCACCCTCAGTCCGGGTGTCAGAGGAAATGACATTGACCCCCACTACACCAGAAGGAACATCACTTTTGGGATCCAAAGGCGGTAATTGGAGAGGTGCAGCCTTGGTACCCTCTTGAACTTGATGATTAGTTTTCATGTCTTTCAATTCTTGAATTACCTCTCTCATCTTTTGCAGTTCAGACTCATCCTGCAGGTCACTATCCCTCTCAAGAGTCTGGCTAGTGCATGCAACCCCAGAATTAGGTTCCCATCCTTCTTCATCATTCTCTACTTCCTGAATCTCCTTCATGAGGTAGCAGTACTCATCGGGGTTGGCCTTCCTATCATGCAGTTTCAGCTTTAACAACATCACACTGTAGTACCTGGTGGACTTCAGAACATGCTCAAGTCGAACACAGTTTAATTCACTGGCAGGTACACACCCTTTTCAATGGACCCGCTGCAGAGCCCATTCAATTTGAGTAATGAACAATGACAACTTTTCATTCTTCCACTGTTTAGCAGATTTAAACTTCCACATTAGGTCCTGTCCTGACTTGGTGCTGCCAAACACCCCCTCCAAGGCAGAAAGATATTCAGCAGCAGTGGCCTCAGGACTGGTGGAATGAAGGAACTGAATACCTTCAATGCAGGGCCCCTCAGGCTCTCCATGAACCTTTTTCTTTTTTCCCCCTCAAAGCACTGCCACTCCTGGACCAAGGGTCTGGTATAGTCCATCCATGTCTCTAGATAGTCATCCCTTACAGTCACTGGGATGGTGCCCGAGAAGATCCTATGCCTACGATAAAAATCTAAGTGCACCGAGAGTATCACTATGGGTGAGACCACCACCAGAGAAGCTATAGGGGTGGCCAGAGAGGCTAGAGGGAACTGCACAGTGGTGGTATCTTATGATAGCTCTAACATTTTCACCAACTCTTTAACTGATAGCCCTTCAGTGGCTAGCAGTCTGAGCAACTTATCCTTGAACCCCAGGGGGAAGTCAAGTCACTATGCAAGTGAATGACCCATCACCCCTTCTGGGAGCTCTCAGGGAAAAGGATGGGTGGTACCCTCTCAGGGTCTATGGGGAGGCTACAGGACAGGAAGGCCACCATAGTTTGGTCAAACAGATCAGAGTCCCTCCATTTCATTTCAACCTTCCCCAGACACTTTACTTTTTCAGCTGTCTCAACAATAGTGGCGTTAGTAGTCCCCAGGGGAATATCCATCAGTAGGATGGCCTGCTGGTGGTCTACCCCCTCAGTCTCGCTCCACCTCATCATACTGTGTACCACCAACTTGTGGGGGGTGATCTTTATCTTGGGCATAAATAACTCACCTTGACCACTAGGAGGAGCAAATCCCAGTGGTGCCTCCAATAAGTAACCACTAGGTGGTGCTACCCCAAGGATTACTACCCCTGCCTGCAGTTTGAGGGGGCCTGTGCTCTCGGAATGGGTGCCTCCACCCAGAGGCAATGTGTACAGTTTTGGCTTAAAGAAACATTTCATCAAATATTGGGAAATACAAATTAAACCAACAATATAAAACCAAAGACATTGCTAATGCATTGTTTGGTAGCAGTTTGTAAAACATGTGTTTGGTACATTTCAAACAGTAAGAACTTTGGGATTCCTGATACCTTCCATACAAAACTAAAGGTGGTTTATTGTAGTTCTTCAGTACTTTATATTTTATAGGGCTAAAAACACGTTTATTTTATGTACTTTCTTCCACAGGTTCACTATTTTGCACATGGAAACCCAACAGGGGAACATAGCACCACAGTAAACGACATTTCTTTCACCCTAACTGTGCCAGGACAGCTCTTGTATACTTAATGATAGCTGTGCATGTATATATATATATATATATATATATATATGTATATATATGTGTGTGGGGGGGGCTCAGAAAGAGAAAAGAAGAAAAAGTATTGAAGTTTCAGCACTGGGTGATCAATCCAGCAAAGACAAGATAGACTAGTAGCATAGTAGAAAGGCTGCAGGCCAAAAGAATAGGAAAGAAACATTTATTTTGACATACTGTAAGACTATTCCTGCACTGAATATTTCAAGTCTCAGCATGCTCTCATTTTTATTTCATACCTTAAATCAGATTTATTGTAGCTGTAAGGCTTTCTTGCAGCCCCTTAAGGACTGATTCTCTATTTTCATTAATCAAAAATGCAGTAGGAGGATTTCACCCTGCTACACTCTCTAAAACGTCCCCCATATAACTTCATCACATATCCCCTGCTCCTGGTACTCATTCTTATTTGAAAAAGACTTCCCTCTTTCACCCTGTTCATTCCTGTGAGATATTTTAGGTCTATAGTATGTCACCTACATGCTCCTCTCTTCCAGGATGTACATGTTGAGATGCTTTAGTCTCTCCTCATAGGGTTTCTTGGCCAGCCCCTTCACCATTTCAGTTGCCTTCCTCTGGACTGCCCTATCTATGTCCTTTCTAAGGTGCGGCCTCCAAAACTATACACACACCCCAAATGGGCTGTCCCATGCAAGTGATACAGTGGTGACACCACCTCCCTCCTCCTGCTAGATATACCCCTCTCTATGCACTGATAAGCAGCAGGAATATCCCAGCCTCCCCCTACAAAACAGGGTACTAAATGAGAAAAAGACCAAGGTAGAAAGGTCAGTGGGGGATGCCGCTACAGAAGGTAAAACCATAAAAAAATGGAGAGCAATGAGTACCAATGCCCGTAGTCTGGGTAACAAGCTTCCTGAATTAGTGGCCTTGATGGAGGAAGAAGATCTGGATATCGTGGCAGTCACAGAAACATGGTACACACAGAACCATGACTGGGACGTAAACATACCAGGATACACTATCTATAGGAGGGACAGGGAGGGTAAAAGGGGAGGAGGAGTAGCTCTCTACATAAGAGAAGAAATCAAAGCAACAGAACAAAAGGGTAAACAGGGAGGAGAAGAAGCACTGTGGGTCAATTTGGAGGCAAGCAATGGCACCACAATCCGCACAAGGGTTGTATACAGACCCCCATCTCAGGGGGAGGAAATGGACAAGGAAATGATAGAAAGTATACTTAGAATGGCAGATAAAGGGGAGATATTGCTGATGGGTGATCTGAATATGCCAGATGTTAACTGGAGCGCAGTTGCAGCAGCCACTTCTAAGAGTGGGTTATTCTAGATGCCCTACAGGGGCATGCCTTAGACAACTAGTATTGCAGCCCACTTGAGAGGGAGCAATCTTAGATCTGTTCTCTCAAATGGAGATGAAGAGAGGATCACAGATGTAGAAAGTAGGTAGCCATCTGGGAACTAGCGACCATCGAACAGTATGGTTCTAATAAACACAGCAATAGAGTCAAGCCATACAAAGACAAAGGTACTGGATTTTAGGAGGGCTGACTTTGCCAAAATGGGTGAGTGCCTAAGGAATGCACTAGCAAATGGGCAGGAAGGAGGGGTGGAAGAACAATGGGGAATAATAAAAACTTCCATCACAGAGGTAACAAGCCTTTGTGTAAAGCAAATAAACAAAATGAAATGAGGTAAGAAACCACTATGGTTCTCAAAGGAAGTGGCAGTGAAGGTTCAAGAAAAAAAGCATTCAGGAAGTACAAGGAATCACAGAAGGAACAGGACAGAGAACTGTATCAGTTAAAGCAAAAGGAAGCTGGAAAGGCAGTCAGAACAGCAAAGCCCAAACCGAGGAAAGATAGCCAAATCAGTTAAGAAGGGGATAAAACCTTTTATAGGTACATCAGGAGCCAAGGAAGACCAAGGGAGGATAGTGAGGCTTAATAAAGGGGAGGGAGGGTGGGCAGAGGATGACTGTGAAAAGGCAGAGATACTAAACAATATTTTTGCTCAGTATTTACAAAGGAAGAGGGGGAGGTACCTAAAACAAATAGTAGAAACACTCTGGATACAGAAGTTGATACCAGCCCATTTACAGAAGAAAGGGTTCTGAAAGAGCTCTTAAAACTGAAGGTGGACAAAGCAATGGGGCCTGATGGGATTCATCCCAGAATTCTAAAAGAACTAAGGGTAGAACTAGTGACACCACTGACTACCCTCTTTAACAAATCATGGGAGGATGGGGTGGTACCTGAGGACTAGAGGAGCACAGATGTGATTCCCCTTCACAAAAGTGGGAGCAAGGCAGAAGCAGGAAACTACAGACCTGTTAGTTTAACCTCAGTGGTAGGGAAAATGATGGAATCACTTCTGAAGGAAAGAATTGTTGAGTATCTAGAGGCCAGTGGGGCACAGGACCCAAGGCAGCATGGATTCACAGCGGGAAGGTCATGCCAGACAAATCTGATAGATTTCTTTGACTGGGTGACCAAAGTAGTTGATCAGGGAGGGGCTGTGGACATGGCCTACCTAGACTTTAGCAAGGCATTTGACACAGTCCCACACAAAAGATTAATATACAAGTTAGCCAGCCTGGGAGTGGGTCCCAAGATGACAGCCTGGGTAAAGAATTGGCTGGAGAATAGGACACAGAGAGTAATAGTAAATGGAGTCCACTCTGAAAAAAGGGGGGTTAGTAGTGGGGTACCGCAGGGTTCAGTATTAGGACCAGTCCTCTTCAATGTCTTTATAAGCGACATTGCAGAAGGACTGAAAGGAAAAATATGTCTCTTTGCTGATGACACAAAGATCTGCAACAGAGTTGATGCACAAGGTGGGGTGGAAAGGATGAGAAGGGACTTGGCAAGGTTAGAGGAATGGTCAAATGTATGGCAGCTTAGATTCAATGCTAAGAAGTGCAAGGTAATGCACCTGGGAAACAAAAACCCAGGGGAAGAGTACACAATGGGGGGTGAGATACTAACAACAACAAAAATGGAAAGGGACCTGGGGGTAGTCATATCAGATGACCTAAAGGTGGGCAAGCAATGTGAGAGGGCAGCAAGGAGGGCTGGGGGAATACTGGGATGCATAGGGAGAGGCATCACCAGTAGAAAACAAGAAGTTATTATCCCTCTGTACAGACAGCTGGTGAGACCACATCTGGAGTACTGCGTGCAGTTCTGGAGACCAATCTCCATAGAAGACATAGACAGGATGGAGCGGTCCAGAGGAGGCAACTAAAATGGTGCAGGGTCTGCACCAGAAGACATATGAAGAGAGACTTAAGGAGCTTAATATGTATAGCCTCGAGGAAGAGGAGGAGAGGGGGACATGATAGAAACTTTCAAGTACCTCAAGAGGAATCAATAAAGTCCAAGAGGGTGGCATCTTTCAAAAGTGTGCAAGAACAAGGGGCACAATCTGAAGATAGAAGGGGTAGCTCAGAAGTAATTTAAGAAGTATTTTTCACAGAGAGGGTTGTGGATGTATGGAACGGCCTTCCAGAGGAGGTTGTGGAGTCAAAAACAGTGGTGGAATTCAAGCATGCATGGGACAGTCATAAGGCAATTCTAGGGGTTGGGGGTAGGAAGAAGTAGGCTGCTGGTTTACTAGGATCTGCAACTTATCCATCAGGTAGAGAAATGGGCAGACTGGGTAGGCCAAGTGGTCCTTATCTGCCATCAAATTCTATGTTTCTATGTTTCTATGCACCCCAACATCTCAGTAGCCCTACCACTGCTTTGTTACAATGCCGTGCCACCTTGAGGTCATCAGATATGATAACTCTAAGGTCCTTTTCCTGTTCAGTGATTGTCAGTACCTCTCTCCCATCTTATACTAAGCACCTGGGTTCTATGGTCTAGGTGCATGATTTTGCACTTTTTAGCATTGAACTCCATGTCTCTCAACCCCTTCTTGAGCATACATCTTATTGTAGATTCTGGTATCATCTGCAGAAAGGCATACTTTTCCCTCCAGTTCCTCAGCAATATAACTTATGAAGCCATTGAAGAGGATCTGTCCCAATATTGAGCACTGTGGCACTCCGCTGGTCACTCCTCTATCATTTGAATCTCGAATCTCAGTGCACTGTTGGCTAGGTGCTTTCACACTCAGACCACAAAAAGACAAGTGCATGCATGTTGGTTGTGCTTTGGCTCCTGTCTTTCAAATAAATAAGCTTGATAGTTTGCAAGCGGTCAAGTCCTGATTGGCTGTATAATACATCAGCCCAAATGGCTGAATCTCCCTCTCTTGATTGGTGGGATCTTGATCCTTCACATGATACTGCAGTTGGCAGTCAAATGACAAATAGCAAGGCATGGCGAGGCAATTTTATTTGTTCGGTGCCCTATCCAATAGCTCAGGGTGCCTTACCATATATTGTATGAATAATAACTGAACAACTTATGAACACTAATAAATATAGCAAATTAACAATAAATAACATAATTAATCTGAGTGGGCCTGATCAAATGAAAATGTTTTCAAGGATGTCTTAAAGGCCTCCACAGCTTGACACAATCAATGCTTTCAGGGAGTGTGTTCCATAACAATGCAGCTGCAACCCCAAAGGCCCTGTGCCCTGATTGCTTAAGGTGAGGACAGTGGACCAGAAGCAGGCCTGCATCTGTGGAACAGAGAGGACAAGTAGGAGTGTAGGACAACAGGAGATCATTCAGGTGGCCAGGGACCAGCAGGGTGATTTGCAGATATCAGACATACACTACACATGCTGATTTGCTGTACATGAGTAAATGCTTACTCTAGGGTTAGAAAGCAGTAGCTATCTGTCACTCATGATCCAAAGCAGCACCACCATGCCCACAGTGCACTGTCAGCCCAGTCCCATGTTCAGTGTCTTGAGGGCACACTACATAGCAGAGCAACATCCTGGCATGAGTCCTAAGTCCAGAGGTTTGCTAGTAAGACCCTGGATATGGGGGTGGGGGGTTAAACATATTTATGCCACACCTCCATTCTCAGGTTTGGTTTCATCGCTTTGTGACCACACTACACTTTAATAACATAGGCCATACAGTAAAATCCATCAGCATTTGCAATTTGTGTGTCTTTGCAATGCTGGATGCTTATATTTTACTGCTTGAGTGCTACACTGTAGCACAATAACTTGGCAATCTTGCCACGTCTACATTCATAGCCATCTCAGTGGGTTAAGGTCTGTGACCACAGTAAATTGTGTGCAATACAAGTATGGCTACAATTCATGCAAAGTGCAAACATATAAGCATTCCTTTAAGACAAATTACTATAGTTTTCTTAATAAGTAAACATTAGCCTTCCAGTATAAACATAAAATTGAATTGAATTTTGTATTCATATTTGTATGTTCAACATGTGTTTTCTATAACTGAGTGAGAAGTAACTGTATAACAGGATCATCTGTAAAAAAGGTCCTTTGGACTGAATGATGTTCTATGACAACTTCCTGCATAAAAATATTTTACTGCTACTACTTTTCAGTAGTAGCATATGTCACTTCTCATGGCAGGAGTTTCCAGCTTAACTAAACTACTAGGTGTTGTTCACCTTTGAAATTGACCTGGCTCAGTACTGCCCCAACCCAAAATTTGATGCATTCATGTGCACTATAAATTTTAGACCATAGTCAGTACTGGCAAGTAACATAGAAACATAGACAATGACAGCAGAAAAGACCACTAGTTCATTCAGTCTGCCCGTAGTTCCCTATCACACCCTAGGACATATTGTCCATACAGGGTACCAGCTATTACTATCCACCCCCCTGTTCCCCATTCTACTGCTACTGTTCTGAATAACCACTATAACCTTCACATTGTTTCAGCTGTGGTTGAAACCATTTATGGTTTTGCATCTGCCACCTCAGTTGGTAGACTGTTCCACCATTCTTTAGTGTACTGGAGCCTACCATAAGGCCTGCTTCAGCTGACAGAAGTCCTTCTCGCTGTGTTCAGTCCACTGTACCTTTTCAGTTATTCTCTTTTCTTGTTAGATAAGTGAGTGAAGCTGCAAAGGCGCTAAACTAATAGTAATAAGATGGGGTGAAGGGAGGGGCAGCAGCATTATAAGGTGCTAGCTGCGCACTCGAGCAGACGCGACAGACCATGAGGCCTGTTTCTGCTGGAATTTTCATATGTTTATATGTAAACTAGAAACAGACCCCAAAAAGGCTTGTACATCTTTCTTGGTTGTGGGCCATTTTTGTAATGCCTCCACCTTGTAGGTTTAGGCCAGATATGCCGTCCCCCACTTGATGTCCAAGGCATAGCACCTCTGTTGTGCCTACCTGGCATTTCACTGTCATCTTTGTACCTCAGTCTTCTGAGTATCTCTCTCACATAAGGAAATATAAGGGAACCCAGTGGGATGAAGATAGGGAGGCATACCAAACTTCCCTAAGGGAAGCAGGGAAGGCAGTAAGGCAGGCAAAGGCCCAAACTGAGGAAACACTAGCACGAACAGTAAAAGAAGGGGACAAGACTTTGTATAGATACATTAGTGAAAGAAGAAAGTCCAGAGGG
This sequence comes from Neoceratodus forsteri, assembly GCA_016271365.2. Classification (NCBI taxonomy): domain Eukaryota; kingdom Metazoa; phylum Chordata; order Ceratodontiformes; family Ceratodontidae; genus Neoceratodus; species Neoceratodus forsteri. The sequence continues at coordinate 804,989,845 of CM057451.1, read as the reverse complement.
GGTGTTGCTAAGATCAAAGGGGATAAGTGGGAGTGTTTGGAAGAGGACCAAGGAAAAGCATCTATCCTAAATAGATACTTCTGCTCAGTATTTAATGAGGAGAAGGTAGGGCAGGGCCCACAGCTTAGCACCATGGACACGGGGGAGGGGGGGTGTGCACTAGTCCCTTCACAAAAGAAAGGGTCCTACAAGAGCTCAATAAGCTCTGGGTGGACAAGGCAATGGGGGTCTGATGGCATACATCCCAGGATACTAAAGGATCTAAGGGTGGAACTAGCAGAGCCATTAGTAGAACTGTTTAGTGAGTCTCTGAGCACAGGAGAGGTCCCAGAAGACTGGAGAAGGGCTCACACGATCCCGTTCCACAAGAGTGGCAGCAGGGAGGAGTCAGGGGATTACAGACCATTCTGTTGATGTTGCCTACCTTGACTTCAGCAAAGCTTTCATACTGTTCCACATAAAATATTGATTAATAAGCTGGGTAGGTTCGGGGTGTGTCAGAGGTTGGTCAACTGACTGGCAAACTGGTTGGCAGGCAGAAAACAGAGAGTGGTGGTAAATGGTATACAGTCAGAAGAGAGGCAAGTCACAAGTAGGGTACCTCAGGGATCAGTCCTGCAGCCAGTCCTCTTCAATATATTCATTAGTGACATTGCAGATGGACTGGAGGGTAAGATTTGCCTGTTTGCAGATGACATCAAGATCTGCAACAGAGCAAATTATTCAGTTGCAGTGGGTAGAATGAGAAGAGGTCTGGAAAAACTGACAAAATGGTCAGAAGAGTGGCAAATGAAGTTTAATGCAAAGAAGTGTAAGATCATGCACATAGGGAAGAGAAACCCTAAAGCCACCTATAGGTTGGGAGTGGAGTTGCTGGTAATCACAAGGGAAGAAAGAGACTTGGGCATCATCATCACAGATGTCCTGAAATCATCCAAGCAGATCACTAAAACAGTAGGTAAGGCTAGGGTAATGTTGGGGTGTATTAGTAGGAGTATCACAAGTCTTAAGAGGGAGTTAATAATCCCTCTTTACAAGACACTGGTTAGGCCCCACCTGGAGTACTGCATGCAGTATTGGAGGCCGCACCTGCATAAGGACATTAACAAATTGGAGGCAATCCAGAGAAGGGCAACCAAAATGGTGTAGGGACTGCATCAGAAAACATATGAGGACAGATTATCTGAGCTCAATATGTATACCCTAGAGCAAAGGAGGGAAAGAGGTGATATGATCAAAACATTCAAACATCTTAAGGGCATTAACAAGGTGAAAGAGTCTAGCATGTTTCAATATAAGAAAAATAGCAGGACAGGAGGGCACAGCATGAGATTAGAGGGAGGCCAATTGAGGGGTAATGTGATGAAGTTCTTTTTCATAGAAAGGGTGGTGGATGCCTGGAATGGTCTACTTCAGGAAGTGGTGAATATGAATACAGTGCATGACTTCAAACAGGCATGGGATAGGTATAAGGGAGCAATACAGATGAGTATGAATACATAGGCCATTGACAGAGTAAAGGCCTATGGCACATTAATAAGGTAGAAAAAATGGACAGATTGGATGGGCCTTATGGTCCTTATCTGCTGTCAACTTTTAAGTTTCTGTAAGTGAGATGCCCTCCCAGGTCTGGCTAAATATACCAGCATCATCCACATTGACAAAGGCAAAGTCGCCTACCCCAGATAACAGTCAGTGTTGCACCATTGTAGTTCCCTTCACTAATCTAACTATAAAGAGACCTGAAAAGTAATGTTCAAATAACACTTAGCATTCCTTTACAACTGGTGCGTTGTAGTTTGGCACAGCTACTCGCATAGGTACATACGCAACACATTCTTAAATTCTAAAATGGCTGCCTAGATAGTAGCTGTGTTTTTCTGTTTGGCTGTGTCTGTAGTTCTAGTTTATTGTCTTTTTTTTTAGCTCCAAACTTTCAGTAACTCTATCAGTTTTCACTATATCTACAGTGAACATCATCTGAATCAACATCTTGAATAATACAGCACTGGTACTATTTTCTGGAATAACTTAACACTTTTAAAGTCTCTATTATTCTGCAACAAAAAGACTTCAGCTAGACCGTACAGCTTCAAGAAACCTGACACCTGCTTTTTTATAACCAGTACATTCCCCAAAGGATTAATTGCTCTCTTATCTACAATATTGCTACTGAGGTATTCCATAACATGATTCCTGCTTGTTGCCATTCTAATATCCCATTTCATCCTGGCTTCTATCACCAGACCATGCTTTCTCGTCTGGCACTAACTAGTTAAGGCAGTGACTTAGAACCATGGTGACTGGTTAGGACTTATCAGAAAGCCACAGGTTTGCAAGATTTATAGCTGTGTGATTACATCCACTGGGAAGAATCTGGTGTCTCAAAAACAAAAATAGTCTGCACTGGAAGGGTGGTGCACACAGTGAAAGGCAACAGTACGTACAAAGGAGCTGGTTACTCACCACCTCCATTGAAAAATAACACTCTAATTCCAAAGAAGTGTTACGAAACTGCTGTTCGTATCTCCTTTATTTCATGTTAAGTACACATAGATAAAAAATGGCAGCTGCCCAAATGCACGCCTGATGCATTTTGGATCATCTGATCCTTTCCCAAAGGCTGTTGAAATGAATGCACAATCCCTTTAAATATGTCTACACTTGATTATGTCATATGATGTCGAAATTCATCCGGAAACATTCAGTCCACTGATTCACATTACTCATAAAACAGTATATGTAAACAAGTGCAAAATGTGAGACAAATGACAAAGATAGAAAAAACAGATGTGGGAGCGGTAAAAAGTACAAAACCAACCACATAACTTACTGCAAAACATCGAGACTTACTAGGGACTCCATGAAAAAATTAAAATAATTTTAACTCCAGAAGTACCTAAATAATTACTCTGATAAATACATCTTTAACAATTGTATGGAGATAGGTATAGGAGCACTGTTCATATCTAACATATTATTCAAAATTGTTTACATAGCATATAGTCTCCCAGAAGTGAAAATAATTAGTACATCTGTTGAACAGACAGTTTAGAAGCAGGTTCAGATAGCTAGAGATCAGTTGCCCATTCCAGGGTGCACATCTCCTTCCTGGTGCATATCTAATCAAAAGTGTTCTAAGTTACTGCAAAAAAAAAAAAAAGCAAAGGGGCAATCAGGTTAAAGGTAGAATATTATCCCCTTACAGTAAAGTACCTTTATTTCAAATATGGTTCTAGCTCAAAGCTTGTGTTGAGGCCAGGTGCTTTAGTTGCTTGCAGACTCACTATCCATAATCTTTTCTGTTTAAGTGCAAGATTATAGAAATCCGCCCAGTGTAGGGTAAACTTTTTCTATTGCCCTGAAGCTGAGTTTATGTTCAGATCTATCTGCAGTCTCCATATTGTGTGCAGCCATGGCACACATTGGATCATCCCTTTCAACCACCCTGCAGTACTCCCCCTACTCAGATCTTAAAACAACATGGGCCGAATTCTCAAAAGATGTTGGGACTAAGTCCCACACTGCAACTTCAGTTGTGGACCAAAATCTCTGCAGCTGCATAGATTGGTATTCTCATATGCAGGAGCTGTTGAAGAAGTTAGGGCTAGTTCCACCAACCGTAACATTTTTCCGCAGCTACAGGGATTTTTATGGCAACACCACCCACAAGTTGCCATACATTATGGAACCCATTGTAAACTGGCTCCACTTTTGAGAATACTGTAGCTGTGGGAGAAAATGAAGTTCCTCAAGTGACATCCCACTTGAACAGAGTATTCCCACAGCTGTGGGATTTTTGAGAGCTTTGAGAATCTGTCCCCTTGTCATTTTCCCCACATAAAATGCCCCACAGGTACACTCCACTAGGTAAATGACACCTGTTCTATCGCAGGTGTTCAACTGACAAATCTCAAAATTTCTCCCTGTATACGGATTTCTGAATAAGCTACCCTGGGCAATATGTTTACAATATAAAGGGTGCAGCCTTTCAGGTTCCTTGCTAACCATGTGATTGAGCCTTTCAGCAAGTAGAGGAATTTGCACTGGGATGATGGTGCTCATGACAAAAGTGAACAGTAGCTAATTTTAGTCGGTCACTCACCACCTTGAATAAAAAGGCACCAGTCTCTAATCTTTTAAAGCATTTCATTAAAACAAAAAAAACACCGGCTATGCCCACCTGACACATTTTGGATAAATACATACCCTTTGATAAAGGATATATTCATCCAAAATGTGTCAGGCAGGCATAGCCTGTGTTTTTCTGCTTTAAAGAGTGGAGACTGATGCCCTTTTATTCTAGGTGGTGAGTGCCCGACTTTGAAATTAGCTACCTTTCTCAGTATATTGGCTGTAGATAAGTATATCCTTTATCGTAAAATGAAGGTGCCTGAATTGAAATCTTACTTGACCCAAATTGATTGGTGCTTCTTAGATTCCATTCCTGATATTGACTCAGCCCTAGAATTCTTTGTCTCTGAGTTCACACGTTTCAGTGATAAATCTGCATTCTTTAAAAAATGCAAGGTAAAAGGAACACCATCTGGATGGATAACCCCTGAACTCCTTGCCTGCATGAGGAAGAGAGACACTAGTGGCACTGGCCAGGGAAATGGGGTCACCTTTCCACCTTCAAAAGTACAAGGAAGTCCTCAATAAGTGCACTAGTATGATTAAAAAGGCCAAATCTGATTTCTATAAGGCCTGCAGACCCAGAACTTGAGCAATTGTAAAAGACTCTGGGATAACGCCTTGTAGTTTGTTGGCAAACAAGTTAAAACCACTACTCAAATGCTTATGGTGCAGGGTTGAGAAGTGCTTGATCTCACTGAAATTGTCAATTACTTCAATACAGCCTTTACTGACTTCAGTTCTATCATCCGCACTGAGTCTACCCAGATCCCCTGCAGGGATCCTGCTCCTGAAGCCTCCTAGATGGTGGATTCTGAACCAGGGTACATTAAATTCTACTTTAAGGCTGTTTCAGTTAGACACCTCGAAAATACAGTACATCAGTAAGGTACTTGGCAAAATTAGATGTGAGAGTGATTCGGTTGCTATGAAACATCTTTCCGAGGTTGTAGAGGGACTGTCCCACCCCATTTCTAGAATTACTTGTGCTATTTGTAGTTCTCTGAGATGTGGAAATCCATACTGGTTACATCAGCTTTCAAAAGCGGAGATCACACTAGCCTTCTTAATTAAAGACCCATTTCTATTCTCTTCCCCCTGTCCAATGCCCTTAAGAAAACAGTCTCTGGCCAACTTGTTACAAATATAATGTCCAGTGTGTACAGCAGCATGGCTTATGGAACATCCACAGCAGCAACATCACAGTGTTGGAATACACCAAGTATCTTCATTAGGCTCTTGACAATGATGACCTCATCGGAGCTATAAATCGACCTTTCTAAGTTCTTCAACCTGGTCAATCATAAGCTCCTACTTAACAAACTTCTTGGTCTGGGTTTGTCACAGGACACAGTTGATTGGTTCCACAACTATCTCACCAATTACTCCCAGTGTATGAAGATCGATAAATCATTATCCGACTCCAGGTAGTAATTACTGGTGTCCCTCAAGGCTCCATCTTGGGCCCACTCCTATTTGGACTTTTCATAAATCAACTGCCTGTTGCCTGTCAGATGGACAACATACTCCTGTATGCCAATGATGCAGTCATTTATCCCCAAAACCCAACCTTGACAGCCTTATTGCCACTCTCCAAAGTAACTTTAAGTCACTGGAAAGCTGGTTCTTCAACAACAAGTTGGTCTTCAATTATAAAAGAACACAAAATGTGCTCTTCTCTAGCCTTTCACAGAAGGAGGAAACTTCCACCCTTTGTCTTCTGAAAGGGCAAAAGATAAAACCTTGACCTGATGGAGACTGTCAAATACCTTGGAGTAACTCTGGAATTAGATGACACCTTATCTTTTGCCCCTGATGTTGACAATCTGGTGGCCATAGTTAACAGAAGACTGGGTGCCCTGTACTGTGAGTGGAATAATCTCACGGAGGATGCCTAACACCTTATTTTGTTGCAACCTCCATTCCATCACTTATGGAGTATGGCCTCCCTGTCTACACAGCTGCCTGTGACATGCTGCTAAACAGAGTAAAGCTGATCTGTTAGGTGTGCAGATAAATTCACTCATAGTTGCAACCTTTATGCATTCACTAAATGGCTACCTTTATCCAGCAGAATAAAGCTCCAGACATGTTTGTTAGCCAAAAAGGCGCTCGTGAGCCTAACACCCCCTGCTTTAGCAAATTGCTTCTGCACAATCTCCCACAAATAGCACTCCAGGAACGTGTCCAGGAATGCCCTAAAGCCTCCTTGCTGGTGTACTCAGCAAGGAGAGCAACCATTTGTTGTCAACGCTGCTAACCGGTTAAATAAAAATTGCCTGATACACTGCTGAATCTTCCCTAAATTAATCAGTTTAAGAGATCTTTGTGGTCTGCCTTTGCAGTTTAATACAATTGTAACCTCTAAACTGTTTTATTTGGTTTCTCTCTGTATATAAACTGTGACTTTTTTTATTAGTAATCTGTATGGATTTTTTAAAATTACATGTATTTGTACTGTCTTAAGTGCCCTCCCAATCCCTTGAGCACTATCCCCTACTCCTCTATCCCTGACATACCTCCTGTCTCCTAACTGAACCCTTCCTCTGATTACTTCCTCACATGCTGGCTGCCTCCTATTATGGCCCCTCCTCCCACCCCCTACCACAACTTATTGTGCCATTTTGACACTCTGCTACCATCCACAAGCCACTGTGCTTTTTCAGCACTCCATGGCTGTCCTTCTCCCCCACAACCCCCTTCTTCTCCCCTACTGATGCTCTCCCCTTTTTCCATTCCTTGTTTACCCCTATTTTCTCCTGCCTACCTATTATTTATCCATCATATCCCTTCCGGTCACCTGCCCCATTTTACTTCTTCTTCCTGCCCCCCCCTTCTCTCCCCCCTCCTTTTCTGCCTTGTTCTGTCCCCTTTTCAGGGTTCTCTGTCATCCTGAAGGGGTATAGATCTTGGCTCCCTCTCATCTACCCCCTCTTCCTTCCCCCACTTTCTAATCCTAACCCCCTGGCAGGGTTCTCTGCATCATGAAGGGGTATAGATAGTCTTTCTCTCTCTTTCCCCCCTCTCCCTTTCCTCCCACTTTCAGATGTATTGCCTGCCCACCTCCCTTCTTCCTTATCCCTTTCCTCCACTCCTGTTCCCCTGCCCCTCTCTTCTCTACCACCCTGCTCCAGTTCTCTCCCCTCCTTTTCTGCTTGGTTCTAACCCCCCCGCAGGGTTCTCTGCAACCTGGATGGGTATAGATCTTGGCTGTCCCTCTCTCTCCCCCTCTTCCACTCCCCACTCCTTACTCCTCGCCTGTCCACCTCCCCACTTGTCTTATAACTGCCCTCCCTGGGGTATATAATAGCCCTTTGAATCTTGTGCTCTGCCTACTACTTCTAGCACTTCATATGTGTTATCCATCCTCTAACCTTTACCCTACTGGATCAACCACTCTTGGGTTGTTGAAATGTATGCTATATCCAAATATGGTTTTATTTACCCTGGCCGGTTGGTCTGGGTTATTTCTGCTCTGTAATTGTACTTGTATTCCTAAGTGTTTGCTTGTTTTCCCAACTCTTGCTCCCCCCCCCCCCCGGACACTTCTGGAAACGAGCTGTTTACAGCTTATGTTGTCTTTCCTGGTGAAACATTTTCCAAATAAATAAGTGTTTTGAGCCTGCCACAACTGCATTTCCTTTGGAATTGCTTAATATTACTGATTGTTGCTGTTATGAATTTACCTTTCTGCTGCATTCTCCTTCTCTTCCACTTGTTATGATATCTGCTCTAACAACATGTTACTGATTCCGGATCACTTCTGAAAAAGGGACCACTGGTATCTCTTGTTTTTGAAATGTTTGAACAAAAAAGAAACATTTTATTTCATATTTAGAGCCCCTAATACTTAGAACCCATATGTATTACAGTTTCAAATTAGAACTCAAAACACTGAGTTCTAAAAGGGTTCCAGTATTTTTAGAACTGTAGTTCTGACAACCCGACTCCCAATTGTGTTTTTAAATTAAAATAATGCTTAAAAAGCAGTATTTTTATTAAAATAATGTTGAATGGCTGAGCACGTGGAATGATTCTGGTGGCCTGTTTTCACTAGCGGTCCATTACATAGGAGATAAGGGCCACAAGTGAACCAATAAGAATGCAGACTCCATGCACATCATTCTATGAAATTTATAATTGTAGCCCCTCTCTGGCGCTGTTCTAGAAAGGGCTTCTACCCCTGCTGTGCAGGCCTGACCACAGCTGAGGGGCCTGAGTTCATAGAATCTGTTACACAGGGGTCCTTACCCAAGATTACAAAAAAAAAGGCAGTGCCTCCACCTACAGTACAATTAGTGGGTCTGATCTCTACCAGTACAACCCCCTGGAATGTCACACCAACCCACCTCCCCAAACAGTTACCCCAGCCATGGACTTACCCAAATCAAACCTCCCCACATTTCAAACAGTTGGCATTCTACATTTCAGCTAGACAGATGCTCACCAAAACCAAGCTCCTGAGTCAGACCTTTTCAAAAATAGTAACATCATAATTTGCCCTACATGGACAGGGCCCAAGTTACTTGCAAGAGCTTCTTTGCCCATACCACCACCTCTGCCCCCTTCCGTTACGCCAGCAAGGGATTGCTAGAGGTTCCCAGAATTAGCTGAAAACATCTGGTTCTTGCTCATTTGATTTTGTAGCACCTACCCTGTGGAACTCTCTACCTCATCAGGTTCAAGAGTGCCAGACCAAGGAGAGCTTCAAGATAGCATTAAAAACCCACCCATTTAATTTGTAAATGATTGAGAACTAGTTGTTTATTTGAGTTTTTGGATTTTAATTCATATTTTAAAGTTTTATGATTGTATATTTGTACAGCGCTTTGATACTTGAATTGTGCTTGATAAATAAAATTATTATAATTAATTTATTTACATGGGGAGGGTTAGGTTAGGGGTAAGAGGAACAGAGGTCAAGCTGAACATTTCAATTTGCATTTAAAGATTGGCATTTCCCAAACAATCATTTTCCCCTTTTAATATCCAAACCCACACATTAATTGATGCAGCCACCAAACTATCTAATTGCTGCAGGTATTACCGAACCCTGACCCACTGGTACCAGTCCAGAATGACACTCAAATTCTGCCCTGGGGACCCAGATCTTAAGATGCAAGCCTGAGGTGCAGCTGGCCGGCTGGCGTTGGTGCGCTTGCTGAACTAAATTAACTTTTACATCTTTCCTTTGATTTCTTTAAGGTTACCCTGTGCCCGAGGCTGCAGGCACTAAACTAGAACAACAATGTATGTAACCCCTAGGCGGTGCTATCCCTAAGATTACTACCCCTGCCTGTATGTCTGGACACAGGTTAAGGGGGCCTGGATTCGGTAATAAGGTGCCTGCACCCAGAGTAATGGTATTGGGGTATCTACCTGTTTTGCTATTGCCCTCTGGGAAGCTATAACCACCACCCACCAACCCTCCTAGTGGCTCAGTACCTGGTACAGCAGTAAATTTACAGTCAGTATAAAACAGTAATAATATGCACACACCCTTACCACCAGGGTTGGACTTGCTGTAACTTTCCTGAAGACCCCCTGTAAAACAAGATTAACAACACAACTCCCCACTTTAAACACAGTAACCCAACTAATAATATGTACACTAGCCAGGTTAAATGAGAAAACAGGCAATCAGGTTTATTAAGGTGTCATGAACAAGGAAGAGGGCGTGAATCTAATCTAATGATTAGTAATCTGATTGGATTCAGGTTTGGCATGCACTTTTTAGTCCCAAATAAACAGTCACATAACACTGGGTACATAGGATGGAATATCTGGCTAGCTGGAGGCATTGCCCTGTGGTGGCTGGTGTTACAGCTGATAATGGGGCCCTTGATGGAAAGAAAAGCAGTTAGCATGCACAATAACAAGATGATATTTGTAATCCAAGCCGGTTGGCTCAGTCTCTTGTAAATCCAGAAAGTTAAAGCAATTAGATGGTACCACAGATGATTTAAAACACTCATTGCAGGAAGTTACCCTGATTGTATTCACGCTACCAGATTTCTGTTGACAGGCAGGTGATATGGAGACCTCGTGGTGGTTACCGATGAGCATGGGGAAGCAGGGCCAACACAACACATCTCCTATTCACAGCCTTTCCTCTAGGTGACCACAACCTGTGAATTGTTGTTACACAGGAGCTGGACCTCCAAAGCCAGTCTCTCACAGAAACAGTCTCTGGTGCAGGATGATCAGTCTGAGCTGGGCTGGATTGGCAAAGGCCCAGGCAGGATGAGCAAATTGGCAACGCTCGTTTGACTTCTTGCTGGTGAAGTCTCCAGCTGGCATAACAGGTCAGGTCATAGGCAAGTAGGACTCTACCCACAAAACACATTCAGCACATTCAAAATAAGCAGCACTAACTTTGTGCAGTTCGGATACAGTCCGTTTGCTATTGCAGTAGATTCACTGAGCAAACCTCTCACTCATTAAATCAGTTCTCTCACAACCTCTCAGCGGGATGCTTCACAGGAGCTTTTTCTCGGTCCTTCAGATATCTTGGAGCTTTCTGTCGCAAGTAAAAGTTCCTTTTTGGATAATTGTGATTACTGCAATCAGACAGTCCAATGCAGGAAAACAGTAGCAGGGAAGCAAGTCAGGCCTTCTCTGCTGATTTCCTTCAACTCCTTATAGGGAGCAGCTGCTCGAACGCTAGAGCTGCTCACTCTTCAAGCTTTAACTCCAACTGATCCACTGTCTGTTACAGTACTGGGGATTTCCCTTGTAATCCAGGATGCAGGTTGGCTGGGGAAGCTCAGTCAAAGTTAGGGCTCCCTCCTGGCTAGTTTTGGCACCAGCCTAAAAACTACAAAAACTATAGTTTTCCTTCCCATGAGACACTTGGATCAAGATCCATTTTAGGCCCCCAGAGTCTGATTGGTCCAATTACTGGAAGTCCTGGACCTAACAAGGTGGTTGCCATTCAGAGATATAAGCTGCAAGGAAAGCAGGCTAAACATACTCCTCTAATTCAAATATAACAACATGTAAACAGTAAATAAGCACCGTTTCTACACAGGCTCCATTTGCACTCTTATTGACTGTAGAGTGGAACAAACATAGTGGTGGCTGGCCAGTCGCAAGCCCTAAATCACTCGGACCCAGCTCAGATCATTCACTACACACAGACTAGCTAGTCTCTTAAAGGGACAGGTGTAGAGGCTCAGCATGGCACTCTCACACAAATAAACAGAATCACACTGAGACAGGACACCACCCTGGCAGTGGACATTGAGGAGCCCAGGAAGACATTAAGGTGAACCCCAGATTTGTGTGGAGGTCACACTCTTCCTTGCCTGGAAAAAAACTGGAGTCCGCGTCAAGTCTACCATAATAAACAATTCTATATAGAAATACTATACGTATATACGTTCAGAAGAACACATTATTTTCCATGAAACAGGTTCAAGTAGTCAAACACATTGTTTGTTCAACCCTTGTTGATATTACCTCCTGTACACTAACCCACATGATTTGGGGTCTAACTCTATCAGTAGGCTTGGGCTGTATGGGGAAATGGCATTAGCATGCTGATTTGAGGGCTCTACTATTAGCTTAGAAGTGGCAGAGTAACCTAGCTTTAGAAGAGAGTTCTCAGAAGTGTTAACCCCTTTGTGAACTACATTCATGGGAAGATCTACAGGCCTTCCTGGGGAATCATAACTAAGGCGCACTACAGGTTTGCAGCTCTTCCAGACTTTCTGGGAGGGGCAAGCACAAGCTCAGTCCTTTCAGCATTTGCATTTGGATTGATCAGTCCCAGCTCACTGTCTATCAACAAGTCAGCTTTTGATGAAAGGGTTGCCTCTGCACTGGCTGTCTGTTCAGAAATAGGAACACTTTCACTTGCTTGCGCTGTAAGTTTTGATATAGAAAATATACTATCATTAACATGCTATGTAATTCCAGGTTTGTCATCAGGAGGAAATTCCATGGAATGTAAATCACATAATACATTACTGATACTGTCAGAATCATCATTTTCATTAGCATCATTATCAATCATAATATCAGAGTTAATAGTTTCAGACATTTCAGGTTCTTCTGGTATGTCACCAGTTGTGCTCTCATGGTCAGGATTTGTCTCTTAAGGCACAGCTAGTTCCACGAGACAGACGGAGTCAGCTATATTGGAAGTCACACTTTGCACCTCACTTTCAGGGGGCACAGGAGTAGTGGAGAAACCTGGAGGATTAGGCAGTCTTGAAGGTCCAGCCTCATCTCCCATAACCCACACAGGGTTTCCTTGAAACAACTGGCTCAGCTCATAAGATGGATAATAGGTAACTCCACACTCACTATCATCAGATTCAGACTTGTAGTCAGTTTCAGTGAGAGCATGGCTGGTGGAAGGCTTTGAACTCTGAACAACAGGAGGAGAGTTTGACTGTCTGTTTGGCTGCAGCTCAGGTCACAGGCCTGGAAGGGGCAGTATCCTGGGGTGCAGAATCTTTATTTATTTTTATTTATTGAAATGTTTCACTAGGAAAGGCACAGTGACAACAAATTGCTCATCTCACGATGCATCCTGGGGGTAGGGTCTTGGAACAACATACAACTTACATTACAATCATCAAGCAGCCTTTTAACAGTTGATAGAGTAATATAATGAACTAGTCATAATTAAACAGTGCCAAAATTATGACTTACAATACATATGACAAACAACATTAAAACCATTGGTACAATTCACAGATTAAACAGTGCAAAAAAACTAAAGGAATGTACATTACGTGCTGTTAAGAATATGCAGTTGTAAGCAATCAAGAAAAGAAGTGCAACGTTAAGAGTAGGTAGCTAGCGGAGCAAGGGATAGTTTGCTGTTTGCCAGCTGTCCCGGTAGCGAGTAGTGACTAGATACAGGTATAATTTACAGAGACTCTGAGTAGGGGGGCATTCCATAGCTGAGGGATGTGATGTGAGAAGGCAAGTTGTTCTACTGCAGTGGACCAACAAGGAACTATTAGTAGCTGAGAGTCATATGACCTATGGGAATGGTCAGGTGGGGGGAGGTAGATGGGGGGAATAGATAAGGGGGGAGAAAACCAAACCAAAATTTAGATGAGAATTTAGCACAGTGAAGATGGCAGCAGTTTTCTGGGGAGGAGAAAGCCAGGGAGTAGTAGAGAAAACAGTGGTGTGTGAAAGGGGAGGCAACTAGAGCAAAGCGACAGCAGGAGTTAAAAAAAGGGAATCCAGTCTGGCTAGAGAGGACTTGGGAGTGGCACTGTAGACTGCATCACAGTAATCAAACATTGGTAGTATCATCTTCTGGACCAGCTCGCGTCTGGCTGGAAGTGGGAGACAGCTCCGGTTTCTGTATAATGTGCCAAGCTTGGGGTGCAGCTCCTTCAGGGTGGAGTTACTATGTCCAGAGAAGTTTGGGTGTTGGTCAAGCCAAACCCCCAAGTACCTAAAGGGAGAGGTAACCTCAAGGGCAGTCCCATCAAGGGTGTGGAAGGAGGGTAGGGAGGATGCCAAGAGAGTCTCTGCCTAGTGTCAAAGGTCATAGAGACTGTCTTCTTGACATTGAGTGAGAGTTGGTGGGAGCTGACCCAGAGCTGAACTTTATGAAGCCATGCTGAAGTCTGCTTTTAACATCCGCAGGGAATTGGCTTGAGGTGAAGAGGACCATATCATCGGCATACATATGGTTGAAGGTAGATGAACAGACTGAGGGAAGGTCATTTAGGAAGACAGAGAAAAGGATAGGGCCCAGTACAGAACCCTGGGGTATGCCATTGTTAATTGGAAGAGGAGGAGATACAGCATTAGCTATTCTAATTAACTGTGTCCTACCTACTAAGTAGGTTTTGAACCAGCTAGTGGCTGAGTCAGTAAGGCCAGCTGAGGAGAGGGATTCAAGATGAAGGGTGTGGGAGACAATATCGAAAGCCTTAGCTAGGTCAATAAAAATGGCAGATGTGATTTGACCTCTGTCCATCCTTGAGAAGATGGAATCAGTGAGCCTAATGAGGAAGGTCGTGGTTGAGTGATTCTGTCAGAAACCAGATTGGAAGGGAGTGAAAAAGTTAGAATTATTAAGAAAGGAGGTTAGTTGAGAGAGGACGAGCTGCTCTTGGAGCTTAGCAAGGGTAAGACGGAGAGAGATGGGATGATAGTTTTCAGGAGTGGAAGGGTCACCCCCCCCTTTTGGCAAAGGGAGGACAGTGGTGTGGTTCGAGACAGATGGGATAGAAGCAGTGGTGAAAGATCAGTTAAGTAGGATAGATAGCTGAGTGGAAATAGCAGGCATTCATAGGTACAGCAGCTTGGGGTCCAACCCATCAGGTGAACCACCTTTTGGGGGGTTGAGGGCATACAGTGCCTCCATGGTGTCAGCAAATGTAATGTTAAGAGAGGGATGCAGAGGTTAGATAGGGAAAAGAGGGGGAGGAGGGTGAGAGGTTAGTGTGAGGGGGTGGAGGTAAGGAGGATAGGAGATCAGAAGCACAGAAGGTAAAGTATGAGTTGAATTCAGAGGCAACACTAGGAAGATATATTTATTTATTTATTTAAAATTGGTGACTGGGAAAGGCACACTGAGCTGAGGCTCGTTTCTAGGTGTGATCCAGAGATAGAGGGAGACTAGGGAGTGGATTACTTTCTAGAATTTGGATGGTTTATTTATATTAGTTTGGAAGGTCAAGCAGAAGTATTCTGATTTTGCTAGGCGAGTGGCCTTTGTACACTTGTTTCGCAGTGACCAGTAGTTGTCATAGACATGTGGGAGCATGGTAAATTTATACATTTCCCAAGCTAGATCCCTAACCCATAGACACTGTAAGAGTTCAGGGGTGATCCAAGGGAGGTGATTGCCTGGCACCCTAGCACACCGTAGTGGGGCATGGTTATTTCAGACCTCAAGAAATTTAGCTTGGAAATAGTTATATGCAGTACCTATGGAGTTCATCTCAGCTATCAGCTCCCAGTTACAGAGGACCATGTCCTGGTGGAGGGGAATGAGGTTCAACGATTTGAAGGAGAGGAAAAGTAGCATTTTTTGGGGGGGCTTTAGCTCTATGTATTTTACGGACCATAAAGATCATGTGGTGATCACTAATGGCATCTGGTAGGATACCAAACGTGATTACTGTATGAAGGTAAGAGGTGAGGACCCAGTCAATGAGGGAGTGGTTAGCAGACTTATGGTTCATGCAGGTTGGATTTGAGATGACCTGCAACATGTTAAGGGCAGAGATCTCATTACATGTTTTAGTAAGGGAGTTGGATAACCAGTTTTGGTTGAAGTCACCCATTATATAAGTTTCACCAGCTGGAGTGAATGAGGCTATGGCATTTATAAGTTCAGTGGTGACAAGGGGGGGGGGATACCAGGACAACAGTAAGCACCCACAACATAGATGGGTACTGAGAAAGGAAGACAAAGTTTAAGAATTAGAACCTCATATGCTTTTGGTACAGAGGAAGCATGAATGCTGGTGAACTGACTGGAAGAGGAGATGTATAGTGCTACTCCTCCACCCCTGGTGGCACGGTCTTGCTGTGAAATAGTGTACCCTGGGATAGAGAGGGCAGGATCATCTATTTTGTTGCTTAACCTAGTCTCAGAGAGGAATATGATTTCAGGAGTAAATGAGGCAACTAGAGGTTGAAGTAGGTCAATTTTGGGGAGCAGACTACGAATGTTTAAGTGTAGGATTTTCAGGCCACAGGGAAGGGCACATGGATTGTTTGAGGATGAGCAATTAGTAGCAGATACAGTTGGGTGGGAGCTTGAGGGGCATGGACCAGGATTAGAGTTAATATCATCTGAGGATAAGAGTAGGAGCGCAAGGACCAGAAAGTGGATTTTCACACTCCTAAACCAGGGTGGTGATCTAGTCAGTGAAGTGGGAGGTAAGGGAAGTTGGCAGGAGGGTTTTTTGAAATTTTAATACATGTAGCAAGGTGAGGTAGGTAGGTAGGTATGGGTAGAACAGTAGCACTGGGTTGGAAGGGGTAGCGTATCCAGCTAACAAGGACTGGTGAGGGGGTAGCTGCCAAGTTGCAGATAAGTGGGTGGAGCAAGGTGGGACAGATGGGACTTGGCACCAAAGGTGGGGGAACAGGAGTAAAAGTGAGGAGAGGAAGGCAGAGTGCAAGGAAGATAGAAAGAAATACTCTGAGGGGCTAGGTACATATCACAAGGAGACATGATAGCAGCCAAGTAGCTAAGTCAGAAGGAGAGATTGTGCAGTAATTGCAAGTTAAAGAGGGGTAGAGGGGTAGGGAGTAGACAGATCAGGATGGCAACAGTATAAAGGAGCTGGCATGGGACTGCTGGAGGTAATTACCAGTGGACAGTATCAGTGACATCTTCAAGGGTGGAAGATAATCAGCTAGCACAGCTGCAAGTTATAGTTAATTACCTACTTCTAGGGAGTCAGTGGCAGA
Organism: Neoceratodus forsteri; assembly: GCA_016271365.2. Lineage (NCBI taxonomy): Eukaryota > Metazoa > Chordata > Ceratodontiformes > Ceratodontidae > Neoceratodus > Neoceratodus forsteri. The sequence goes on along the minus strand of CM057451.1, from coordinate 804,973,303 downwards.
CAACAGCAGTAGCAGGAGAATACTGCACATGTGAATTGATTTGCTGGTTCATGGTGCTTAATTACTGCTCTTATATATCTGTTTTAGTGGATCTTAGTTAGGGCTTAATACTGCAGTGCAAGCCTTCTACCAGCCAGATCTGGAAGGGTGTTGTTAGCTAATCGGCAATTGGAGGCAAGGAGCTTCTGAGCAGGGTTTGCATGAAGAAAAGTGGATATAAAGAGTGCCAGGGGTGGGGGAGGGTGGGCAGGAGAAAATCTTGACTTAGAGTGATGAGCGGGCAGCAAAGAATAGCCCAGATTTGGCAGAGCAGCTACAGCAGTCCTCTAAGGAGCCAATCAGGGAGTGCCTCTGAAGGAGAGCTACCCAACGGGCTATAGCTAGGTGGAGGTGCCAAAATAATTCAAAGCTCTGGCTCAACAGAAGGTCTTTACGTGGTTGGAGGCTTATTGTTGGTCAGTGGGTCGCAGGAGCGGGTGGCAGCTGAGATACAGCTACACCACTAAGGGTGTGACAGGGCCCGGTCAGGGAGTGCTAAAAGCTGCCGGAGATACAAAAATAATATGACATTAAAAGGGGAACAGAGACGGGGAAGGTTTCAGAGGCAGTAGAGGACAGAAGAAGAATAACACTGAAATGGTGGGGGGTGAGATTAGATGCAGACAGTAGATCAGCATGGGGTTGGAGACTGTAGATGAGAGATGAACTCAAGCGGCCATCTCATCAATTAAAATGGAGCAGAGTAGACAGGGGGCATGGCAAGTCAGAACCGTGCACCGAAGGGGGGCTTGGAGGTGATGGTACTAGAAACGGAGACTGTGATAGAGAGGGAAGAGTAAAGAACAAAATTCACCACACTCTTAATCCACCTTGTCCCAAAAGGTTTATTTGTTCTGAAATAGGTCTTTTCCTCCTCTTTGACAGGACTTTTTGTATTATCGGTTTGTTGGAGGATACCCTTGAGTTAGATTGAGCAAAGGGCGGATGACTCTGGTATAATCTTTCACGAATCGATGATAATAGCTGCAGAACCCAAAAAATCTTTGCAGTTCCTTAAGATTGTTAGGCTGTGGCCAGGGAGTCAAAGTTTCCACTTTGCTTGGATCTGTTTGAATTCCTTCAGAAGACAAAATGTGGTCTACATACAGTATTTCACAGATTTCTGAAACAATTGGCATTTGTCAATAGACAGTTTTAAACCAAAGTCCTCCAACCGGTCTAGAACCTTGAACAAGCAGGTGTCATGCTCTTCGAGGGGCTTGCCAAACACAGTGACATCATCCAGGTAAACAAGGCATTCTAGTAGATTCATGTCTCCCACAGCTTGCTCCATCAGCCTCTGGAAAGTGGCAGGTGCTCCCGAAATGCACTAAGGCATGTGTAGGAACTCTTAAAACCCCAAAGGACAGATGAACAGTCTTTTCTCTGTCTTCAGGTGCCATCGGGATCTGGTAATACCCACTCCAGAGGTCTAACACAGAGAACCAATGGCTTCCATTAAAACAATCAAGGGCATCCTGAATGTGTGGCATGGTATATTGGTCTGATGTAGTTCTTCGATTCAGTGTTTGGTAGTCCACACCCATTCTCACAGAGCCATTCTTCTTTTGGACCAGCACGATAGGAGAGGCGTACAGGCTGCGAGATTCTTGTATAATTCCAGCTGTTAGCATCTCCTGGAGGTGGCGTTAAACATCGTCAACGTATGCTGGTGCCAGTTGGTGAGATCTTTCATGGAAGAGCTTCTCGTTGTGAAGTCTAATGTAATGCTCTGCACCAGTGATGCATCCGACATCCCATTCTCTCAAAGAAAAATACCCTGCTCCCCGGGCCAGTTTTCAGTTGATTTTTGCTCTCCACTTTTCAGGAATGGGGGATTCCCCAAAGTCAAACAAATCAGGAGTTACTCTGTCATTTTCTTCAGTGCGTCGCTTGCTAGGCAACACAGCAGTATCTGCACAATACATAGTAGCAAGTCTGCCGCCTCGGTTGACTCTAATATCCTGATCAGACATGTTTTGGGATTGCACCACTACCCGCCGAGCATAGGCATGAGCTTGGACAGGCAGGATTTTCAGGCCTAACTAATAGTGTCTTGGGCAGTTCCCCCCTGGGTTATCCAGCAGGAGAATCTTGTTCTTGACATCTTTCTTGATCTGTACCTTGCCACTGACAGTGCACTGTGAATTAGGTGGCAAGATGAGAGGTGATGGGTCCTTTTTCCAGACATACCCCACTGGATCATCCTTGTCACTCACTTCACTCTGCAGCTGCAGCTGCATCTCATAAGCTTTTTGCACCATTGCATGAATAGGTAAAGCTTATCCGGGTTTCTGAACCTGCTTCTCTTGACACATCTGTACTAAGCAGCCAAACATGTGTGCGTTACTGCCGACCAATATGGGAATCCCATCATATAGTCTGGTGGAGGGGCAAACCAAAGCCAATGTTTCCATGGGTTCATCCACGCCGGCCACAGTAGAAAGGAAAGATGGCCATACTCATAAGAAACCAAGGTAGGGGTAAGGTTTATCACTTAAACCCCATACATGCAGTCTATCTAGAGGTTTTAGAGGGCAGTCTGACAGATGCTGATCGTACCAGTCTTTAAATATTATAATGACCTGAGACCCACTGTCCAATATGGCTCGGGCCAGAATATCACCAGCATGCACCTGGGTCTTCATGGAAAGACCTACCAATTCTGACCAATTAGGGAAAGGGTCTGCATGGCCGGGGACAGACAATTTGTCCACAAAGGACTGGGATGAAGGCTTGCCAGAGGGTTTGGGATGGCTTTGTTTAACTTGATTCAACAGCTTAGCGTTCACCTTTCTTAAATCTTCAGAGAACTGGCATGTTCTCTTAATATGACCGTCCTCCCCACAGTTGTGGCAAAATAGACTTCCTTTGGTCTGCTTTGGCTGTAATATTACATAAGAGGTGGGTCTCCAGTCATGGCTAGGGGGCAGAGAGGAGTACATATTTGGTGCTGAAGCTGGAGCACTAACAGCAGAAGGCCTCGACTTAGCCTCTGTCTCCTTGCCATGCCAAAGGTGGAGCACAGCATCCTAAGAATTATATCAACATAGCAGTAAATTCACTTAGCTCAGCCTTTAAGCAGCCATCTGCGGGGGTGCCTGAGGATGTGCTCCCACTACCATTGCAGATGTATTTTGAAGGGGGTCATAGTCATTGTCCATGGAAGGGACTCTGGCAGAGGCGCCAGCTTTCATTTCTCTGATTTCTCTCAGAAGCTCTGCCCATGGTGGGGTATCCTTAGTAGTCTCTGATTCACAGGGCCTTTCCAGCACCAGGGCTACTCCAGCAGCATCTGCACAAGAATTCCAGCCTTCTTCCTCGCCTTCAGCCTCCCTGAGTTCTTTTATTAGGTCACAATAAGCAGGGGGACCATCCCTCCTATCTTGGAATTTTAACTGGAGAATTAACAACTTAGAGTATCTGGCACATTGTAGTATATGATCTAATCTTACACAATCCAAATTGTTGGCCAATACCCCACCTTTTCTGTAAGCTCTCTATAAGACCCTCTCCAAATGAGTAACATAATCAGACAAACATTCCCCTTTCCACTGTTTGGTGGCTTTGAATTTCCACATTAAAGCTTACCCAGATTCGATACTACCAAATACACCTTCTAGTGCAGACAAATACTTTTGAGCTGAAGCGTCAGTGTTTGTGGACCTCGAAAACCTAACTGCTTCCAATGAAGGACCCCTTAGACTTTCTATGTTCCTTTTCCATTTTTTTGCTTCCTCACACTGCCACTTTTGAACCAGGGGGGATGCATATTCCATCCAAGTCTCTAGATCATCTTCCCCCTCTGGTGTTGGGAGAGTGCCTGAAAACACTCACAGCCTGTGGTAAGAGTTGTGACTAACTGCAGGCACAGGAGCTGGTGTAGGGGCAGGTACTAGAACTGGTGTAGGGGTCGGGGAAGGAACATTCCCAGGCAGCAGGAATGACTTTTTGAAGTCCTCGAGGGTTCGGCCCTCATCCAGTAACAATTTGGCAAACTTCTCCTCAAAACTGCCAGTTAAGATTGGGGGTTCTGGATCAGATGGATCCTCACTAACTTTGGTTAACATCCTCCAGGCAGCTGGGGACCCATCAATGGCAATAGTTTTGGGCACCTTAGTGCTGTCCAAGGGGTTGCTACACTCCACTAAAGCCATAAAAATTTGGACAGTCAAGTGAGCTTGTCAGCTTACCACTACAGCCTTTCCCAGACATTCAGTTTTTGAAAGTGCCCCCTCAATAGTGTCTTTACTAGTGCCCAGGGGTATATCTAGTGTTAACAAGACATTCCGGGGGTTCATTTCATGCACTGTACACCAACTGGTCAACTGATGCACAGCCATCTCTTGAGTGGTACCCATAACATTTCTAGTTGCAATTTTTGATTTTGGTCACTGGGGGGCACTAATCCCAGCAGTGCTTCCAAAATGTAACCCCAAGGCAGCACTATCCCTAAAGTTGCTACCCCTGCCTGTATGTCTGGGCACAGGTTGAGGGGCCTGGATTCAGTAATAAGGTGCCTCCACCCAGAGTAATGATATTGGGAGTATCTACCTGTTCTGCTATAGCCCTCTGGGAAGCTATAACCACCCACCAACCCTCCTAGTGGCCCAGTACCTGGTACAGCAGTAAATTCACAGTCAGTATAAAAAAGTATTCATTTGCACACACCTTTCACACTTACCACCAGGGCTGGACTTGCAGCAACGTCCCTGGAGACCCCCTGTAAAACAAGGTTAGCAACACAACTGCAACTTTCAACACAGTAACCCAGCTAATACTATGCACACTAGCCATGTTAAATGAGAAAATGGGCAATCCGGTTTATTAAGGGGTTGTGAACAAGGAAGGGAGCATGAATCTAAGCAAATGATTAGTAATCTGATTAGATTCAGGTTTGGCATGCACTTTTTAGTCCCAAATAAACAGTCACACAACACTGGGTACCTAGGATGGAATATCTGGCTAGCCAGAAGCGTTGCCTGGGGGTGGCTGGCTTTGCAGCTGATGTTGGGGCCCTTGATGAAAAGAAAAGCAGTTAGTATGCACAATAACAAGATGATTATTTGTACTGCTGGCCAGCTGGCGCTGGGACAGGTTGGCTACCTGTGATGCTGGCGACCCAGGTTTGGGATCGGACCTGGGACATTGGAGGGCTGGCCGGGGGAGAAGGATCGAGTGTTTGACGACTGCTCTCCTTCTCCAGGGGGAGGGGCATAGAGTGTTCGGCATAACATGGACACCTAGTGGAGGCTAGGTGTACCAAGCATGCTGATGTCAGTTGCTTGGGGGGGGCTGGGCAGATGCTGGTGGGTCATCATTGCATGTCCCCGCCCTCGAACATCTGGTAAAAAATGCTGCCGGCTGCCCTAGGTGAAGTCCGCCCTCGGCTTCAATTAGCTCTCAGGCTGGCTCCTTGACCTATCCCGTCGCTTGTGGCACTACAGGGCCAGTGCCGCAATCCCACCCTGAGGGGGGGTAAGCCGGGGGTATCAGGCCACAGCCATTAGGGAGCGGAGGGTCAGTGACTGGGCCAAGGTACCGGGTGGCCTTTAGCAGAAAAAGAATAATAAATTAAAAAAAATAGATGATTATTTATAATTCGAGCCGGTTGGCTCAGTCTCTTGTAAACCCAGAAAGTTAAGGCAATTAGATGGTACCATAGGTGATTTAAACACTTGTTGCAGGGAGCTACCCTGATTGTACTCACGCTACCAGATTTCTGCTGAAAGACAGGTGATATGGATACTTCATGGTGTTCAGCCGATGAACATGGGGAAGTAGGGCAAACACGATGTACTTTCTCTTATGGCCTTTCCTTCAGGTGGCCACATCCTGCAAATTGTTGTTGCACAGGGATTGGATCCCGGAAGCCGGTCTCTTGCTGAAACAGTCTCTGGTGCAGGGTAATCAGTCTGGGCTGGATTGGCAAAGGCCTAGGCAGGATGAGCAAATTGGCAAAGTTTGTTTGACTTCTTGCAGGTGAAGCCTCCAGCTGGCATAACAGGTTGGGTCATCGGCAAGTAGGACTCGACCCACAAAACACATTCAGCACATTCAAAATAAGCAGCACTAACTCTGTACAGTTTGGATAGGGTCCATTTACTATTGCAGTGGATTCACTGAGCAAACCTACTGAACATTAGATCAGTTCTCTAACAACCTCTGGGCCGGATGCTTCAGAGGCGCTTTCTCTTGGTTCAAATCCCAGACTATACCTTCAGATACCTTGGAGCTTTCTGCCGCAGGAAAAAGTTCCTTTTTGGATATTACGATTTCCACAATCAGGCAGTCCAATGCAAGGAAAATAGTAGCAGAGAAGCAAGTGAGGCCTCCCCTGATGATTTCCTTCAGCTCCTTACAGGGAGCAGCTGCTCGAAAGCTCAAACTGCTCACTCTTCAAGCTCTAACTGCATCTGATTCACTGTGTTTTACAGTACTAGGGATTTCCCTTGTAATCCAAGATGTAGGTTGGCTGGGGAAGCCACCAGTCACAGTTAGGGCTCCCCCACAGGCTAGTTTTGGCCTCAACCTAACAACTACAAAAACTACTGTTTTCCTTCCCATGAGGCACTTGGGCCAGGATCGATTTTAGGCCCCCAGTGTCTGACTGGTCCAATTACTGGAAGTCCTGGACCTAACATGGTGGCTTCCATTCAGAGAGGTAAGCTGCAAGGAAAGTAGGTTAAACATTCACCTCTACTTCAAATATAACAACATGTAAACAGTAAATAAGCACAGTTTCCATACAGGCTCCTTCTGCACTATTATCGACTGCAGAGTGGAGCAAACAGAGCGGTGGCTGGCTAGTCACAAGCCCTAAATCACTTGAGCCCAGCTCAGACCATTCACTACACACAGACTAGCCAGTCTCTTAAAGGGACAGACACAGAGTCTCAGCATGGAACACTCATGCAAATACACAGAATCACACTGAGATGGGGCACCAGCCTGGCAATGGGCATTGAGGAGCCCAGGAAGACATTAAGGTAAATCCCAAATTTGTGCAGGGGGGTTACATGTACATTCCCCAGGTGCAGGGCCATGCCTGCTTTTACTCACGATTCTGCTGAATTAGTCCTTTGGTGGCACAGATAACTGAAGTCCTGGATTTGGTGGAAACAGCAGATACAGAACTGGGTTTGAGGCTTGAACACACTTGTAGGGGCCAGGAAAGCTGCAGCTGAGATCTTTAGCTTGATTGAAAGTCTTGCAACTTGTCCTCTTTGGCCTTTTGAGGCCCATTGCAGAGCACTGCACAAGGCCTGCCAGCCACAAGGGACTCAGAACTAGGAGTGGCCCCATGGCCCAACATCCTCACAGGTCAGAGTGCCCTAGCATTTGGGAATAAACCCGTGATCCCCTGCAGCCAGCAGACCCCACTTGTTGGGAATAGTGAGCTCCCCACCTGGCTCTGGATTCAGGATGGAAACTTTGAGTCATCTTTTTTTTTTCCCAGTACCAGCTACAGTGTGTAGACAAAGCAGTCTCTGTTTCTTCCCTATCTCCCAGGCTCTGGGGGTGGGTGCAGAGTGTAAACTACAGGTTCATCACAACAGTCTCTTTTCTTTATTTTTTTGAACTTGAAGCTTTATTTCAAATAAAGGACAGGATAACATATAGGCCACAACACATCCCAGAAAAAACAATCTGGAAAAAGGTTACATAGCATAATTCCCAAATCAGTTTCATCATAGAATTAAATTGTGAATTTTCTACTTCTAGGTCCATGCTGTGCTATCTCTCCTAAGATATCGCTCCCAGATGAAGAGGACTCCACATCATAGGTATTTCTCCTAGCCAGATGACAGTCCTGGAGCAAAAATAAATTGTCATTCGGCATCTCAGCCAAGTCAAAAGAAGATCAATAAAACTGTTCATATACTAATATTGGGTGTCCTTTGTCTTGTCTTTCTTTCCTGTCCTATTGACTTATATAAAAAGTAGGTCATATAACAAGAAACAAGCCATAAAAGTGTTAACTTCAATGTCTAGTTTACTTCCATGTACCTACTCCTTTATTTATGCATACAATCATTTATTTTGCCGCATCCCAAACCTAATACAGAGGGTGGAATAGTTTCCTACAGAGATGTCCTCTCCTGATTGAGCAGCCAGACTGCACCACATGGATTGGTAGCTAGATTAAGTAAAAATCAAAAATGATTCCACTGATAATTACTTCTTTAAAAGTTGTTCCATCACTGTGATGCCCTCCTGTTCTTCCACATAATCAAAAAAAAGAAGCCAGCTGGCATTAAACTTGCTAGTTTGTAACCTCAGTGGGGCAGTGATGGCTTCTATTGATTTAATGGATTTTAGATTTAAGAGCCAGTTTGAAAGGGTCAGTGTGTTTGGTGTAAGCCAGTGTTGAGTAATAACTTTGAGAGCTGCCACAATTAAAATTGCAAATAAGTATTTTTCGGCCGAGATTGAAAAACCTACTATTGGGAGTCCAAACACTACATTTTTAAACTCGAGAGCACACTCCAAGTGTAGGATAAGCTGAATGTCACTTGCCACATCTCTCCAAAAACTTCTGATGTTGGGGCAATCTCAAAAAATATGTTAGTGTGAACCTACCATACCACAGTCCCTCCAACAGTGGTCTGAGGGATAGGTTGCAAAGTGTTTAGAGATTACTGGGGCCCTAAAATATCTAATGGAGATTTTCCAGTGGAATTCCTGCCAGGATGGTGAGTTAGTGGTTTTGGGTATTCCTTTCCATATCTTTTGCCAGTCAGTCTCCCTCCCTGTCTCTAGGTGACACCTCTCTTCAATCCTTTGAATGGACAGAGCCCCCACCCCCTCCTGCAATTCCGCATAAATATGTGAGATGAATTGTTTAGTGTACTTTAATCGACTTTTGCGATACGTCAATACAAGTGGAGGTGGTGGCCCTTGAAAGAGAGTCAAGGGGCCTGGAACTGACTGTATATAATGTCTACATTGGAGGAACCTAAAAAAATTCTTCTGAGGTAACCCAAACTCACCTTGTAAAGCTATAAAACTCTTAATCGCCTCCCTGTCCATGAACTGGTGGAGGTATTTCAAACCCAGCATAGCCCAGCTTGAAAAACAATGATCCCCTCTTTGCACCAGAAATGCTGGTAAATGGGGTAAGGGAATGTATCTCTAGACTGGGGAAGGGATCTCCCACCACTACCGTGCTGACAACCAAACCAAGAGCGTATGTCTTGTCTATCGAGTAATAACCCCCTTAAGTCTTTTGTAAGTATCGCCCATGGGAGGACATTTAGTGGGGTGGGTAAGCTGGAAAGCTACTCCATGGAGAACCAGCCCCGTCCCCCCGTCTCTAAGGTGTCAGCATTTTAAGGACTGGCAATAGTTGAGCCACTGCATAATAGTGCTGAAAACTGGGCAGCCCCAGGACCCCCTTGTCCTTAGATTCTGTTAGAATGTCCCATCACACTCTAAGATTTTTTCCCACCCAGATAAAATTGAATATTTTTTTCTTTAACTCCTTCCAATCCCTCCCAGGTATTCCTAAGGGTAATGTGGGGAAAATAAAAAGATAACAGGGCAAAACATTCATTTTAAGTGTTTCAATATGACTGAAAAAAGTGAGGGCAGAGCCTTCCACTTGTTAAGATCTGCATACTGTACACCTGTTGTTTAAGCACCATGTAATTATATTGATAAAGCTTAGATAAGTGACAAGGTATTTGTACCCATAAATATCTAATCTTGTCCCAAACCCATTTAAAGGGGATAGTGCATCTGAGTTCTGCTGATAGTGTTCCTCCAATAAGCATAACTTCTATTTTTTCTTTGTTTCCTGGAATCCCAAGATTTGACCATATTGAACTAGCAGATTTAGAAAAGGCTGTAACGAGTTTGCGGGATCCTCTAGATACACCAAGGTATCATCCATGTAAAGTGATATCTTATTGGTACAGTACTCTGGTGTATAGTTATTCCCCAAATATCCTGGACTTCCCCGATGGCTTGTGCAAGAGGCTCCATGCTTAAAGCAAAGATCAATGGGGATGGGGGTAACCCTGTCTATTTCCTCTGCAAATTGGAAAAAAAGTCTGAGATCACCCCCATTGGCCCTCACCCTGACTCTGGCATTTTGGTAACAAAAAGACACCCATTTAAGAAAGTTTTCCCCAACCCCATATACTCCATTACGGTGAGTATATAAGACCAGTTAAGGAGATCAAACATCTTCTCTGCATCAAGAAAAAGTGCTAATTGTGGGGGTTAGGGATTTATGGATCAGGGTATTAAGCAATTTCTGTATATTAGCAGTTAAATGGCAGTGATGGATGAAGCCTGATTGATCTGGATGAACCAGAAAATCTATATGCTTTTGTAGCCGTATGGACAGCATCTTGGTGAGGATTTTAAAATCCTGATTAAGAAACAAGATAGGTCTAAACGAATCGCAGGTTGTCTTATCTTTGCCAGGTATCGGGATCACCAAAATCAAGGAGTCCTTGCAAGATTCAGGGACCCTCCCCTCCTCCAGGCAAGTATTAAAAAATTTTACTGGAATTGGTGCTAATGTTTTATGTAATTTTTTTATAAAATGCTGCGCTGAACCCATCAGGTCCTGGGGTCTTTCCAGTGGGTAAGTGTTGAATGACTAAGATAATTTCTGGGACTGTGATAGGTGAGTTGAGCTGAGATCTGGCCTCCTTAGACAGTGTTGGGAGTTTTAACTTCTTCAAGAAATCTTCTGTATGAGCTCAAATTATATTTGGGGTGTTATCCTCTGAATATAAGCCACCATTAGTATAGCTCAGATAGTATCCTAGAAAACAGGATACCAACAGATACCTCCAATTTGGCCAGATAGTTGCTGTGGTAGGATAGTAGTGCTATCTGACCATGGATCCTACCAGCTAGGATACCTGGATCCTAATCAGGATCCATCACTATCTGGCCCCGGATCCTAACTATCTGTCTTAGGATCTATGGATCCTAACCAGGATACCTGGATCCTAACTAGGATCCATCACTATCTGACCCTGGATTCTGCATCTGTCTTTGGCAGGATATCTGTTAGGATCTAAATAAGTATACCAGCACTATCTGACAGATAGTGGTAGGATCCACAAATGCACTATCTGAGCAACACTAGCCACTGTAAAACTTTCTAAATCTTGAAGCTATATCTTGAGGCCTAGTCCATTTTGTTTCAGGATTTGCTTTATCTATAGGATAGGGACTATATCTATCTGCTTGTGCTCTATGGAGGTGAAAGGCCAGCAGTCTACGGGCTCTGTCCCCCACCTCATGATACTTTTGGGGGTCTATGTGATAACGGTGAACACCTAAAGGCGATCACAGTTATCGCACAGAGTGCCGAAAACCTTTCTGCACTCTGACAACCCTGACACACAGGACAATGGTGTCAGGAGATTTTTTAATGCTTTCTGTGGGGGCTGCCTCCCTCCACCATCCGGGGCTTCCCCCCCACCCCCTACATGAGATTCTCAACTCCAGGGGTGCTGTCGGGGTGAAAACATATAAAAAAAAATAAAGGTTCTGGCCGGGCGCAATAAAATCGCACCAGTGTCCAGACCTGAACCCGGTACCTCACCTACCCCAACCACTAGCCAACCCCCGATGCCATGACGCAGCTTGGCCATCCACCGCCACCCCCTGCAGCTCCTCTGCCCTCTCCCAACCCATACTTACCGTGCTTGCTCCCTCCCCATGCATGCTTACACCTAGCGACATCCTGTCGCCCAGTTCGCCCACCCCATCACCATAAGGGATTGTGCCGGGAAGGAATCGCCGCTACAGACAGCACCCTTCCCCATGCGCCCACCTCACGGGTTGCCTACTTTTGGTTAGCAAACCTCAAGAGCCCCTCTGTTCTTTTGTTGTCCATCTCCTGTAGAGCATTTCTAGCCTGAACCAGCACCATACTAATACATGTCTGCTTAGGATCAAGCTTGTGTTGATGTTCCAGCTTGGCTAGCTCATCCTTTAGTTTAGTATATGTTATTTGGGCAAGTTTTTTCTTTGTTGTGGCAAAACTTATAATCTTACCTCTCAGTACAGCCTTTGTTTTATCCCACAGTAACAGAGGGGAGGTAGCCTCCAGTTGGGTAGTGGAGGTCAGTTCCTCAATTTTTAAAGTGCATTGTTTCCCCTGTATTGTCCCTGAGACCCATACATAATGACCCTCCTTATCCACTTCAGTAGATTCCATTGAAAAAGGTATGTTCCTTATAAGAAGAATAGTTACTCCTGCCTTTTTGGCTTTGGGGTGTGAGGCCGCCGCCATATGCCCCACCCACAAGCATCTCAATTTTGCATGCTCGAAGGCAGATGGGTGGGTTTCCTGTAGGTAGGCTACTTCACTCCCCAACCACATAAACTCCACTAACACTCTAGTACATTTGATTGATATCCCTCGTACATTATACAAGAAAATGTTCAGGTAGGCCATAAAAGACTCAGAAAAAATATAATCTTTGTCTCGAATGGCCTCACCTTTAGAACACCACCCTCCTGCTTCCCAAACAAATATGAAGCGGTCTGTGTATGTACAACATAGATAACATAAATAATGACAACTATTCTCATTTGGAACTGAACACTACAATAATCAAATCACTAACAATGAAACAAAGTTAACAACATTAATAAGTAACCCAAGGAACAGACAAGATATTCCTAATTTATAATAAAAGATTTGAAACAGTAATTAAACTGCTATGAAAAGTGAAGATAGTCAAACAAAGAAAATGACATCCTAGGTGAAAATATCTGTGTGATATGACACAGATTAGCACACTAACACCTTAGTGTGCCGGGTGAATAAATAAGGGGGCCCCAATAATCGTGGGGTAGTGGACTGGAATGAACTTTGAGTCCACTCAATACAGAAAAAGCAATTTCCACCATGAACACAGAGAACCCTGAATGAGTCCTAGTAAAAAGCAAATGGAATGAAATAAAATAAATGGCTGTGGATTTTCCCTCTTTCTCATACCTTTAGAAAGGTGCATATCTTAACTCCCTCACTTATGCTTTCTAGGGGGCCTCACCTAGTATAGGTACTTTCCCCATTTGATACCACGAAGGTAAAGAACAAACCCGCAGGGTAAGCCGAGTGAGGGCCACAGGTCGGGCAGTACAGTTAAGTTCCCTCCCAGTGAGGCCCTGTAAGTCTTCACTCACGATGAGCTCCCACAAGTAGGGAGGGAACCCTTAATCAGCATGGCTGCCAAATGCAACCAACCTCCTACAACAAGCTCAGGCATACTGTCAAACCCTTAATTACTGAGCTTGAGAGAAGAGTGATGCACTGCTGAAAGAAGCAGCTCCTCTCCCGCCCGCACCCAAAGCGCAAGAGGTTTTCAGTAACCAAAAATAAGCCAAACCCTCCACCACCACCACCCGTCCCCTTCCCATTAATAAATATATCATTTTGGTGCCATGAAACATAGAAATATTTTCCCCTCAACTATTCCATATTTCAGGCACAAGGCAAGAGTATACCAAAAAATAAACCCTTCCTCAAACCCTCCCTAGTTCCCCTTTCCCTGATCAAACCCAATACCACAGTCATTTTACAGGGATATAACTTTAGGTTAATGTCTGTCTTAGGGCTGAACAAGGCCTCTTAGAGTTAGGGGAGTATCCCCCCAGAGCTAATGTGAGAAACAAGGTCCAATCTGCTCCCAGGAGTACAATAGGGAGCCAAAAATAGAAATGCCAATTATCCAAATGAGTCTATAAGCCCTAATTCACAGATCACAAAGTACTCACAGTTTCAAACTGGTCTCTCTCTTTCAACAAGAGAGCTACCGAAAAGGATTATCCTGTTAACCTGCTCCTGCACATTGATTCATCTCTTCGGGAAGGAGCTAGGGGAGCTGATTCTATCCTTACTTTGCTGTCTCTGATCTGAAGATTTTAGAAGTTTAACCACATCTGCGGCCATCGATTTAGGCAGAGATCCTGAGAAATGATGCTTTTGGCTGTGGGTTACCACATTCAAGGCTCCTGTGGCTTAACGCTGCTCTAACTGCTCCATTTCCTTGTCAGGTAAGGCCATCCCATATTCCTTAAGTTGGTGTAGTGCATTGACCAAGGAATCAAAGGTCTTAGGTCTAGAATCTAGGTGAATTTTAATGCTGGCTGGAAATAGCAGCTGTGCCTTTATGATCTTCTTTTCTTTTAGCTCTCTGATTATTCCTCTAACTCGTTGTCTTTCGGCCTGTAATGCATTAGAAAAGTCCTGATCAAAGAAGATTGGAGTAGCATGATATTTTAATTCCTTGTGTCTCCAGGCTTCTTTTAGAATAAGAGCCTTACTTTGAAAGTAGACCGTTCTTATGATCCAGGAGTGGGGGCAGGCCTCTGGGTTAGTTGTTCTAGGCCCCAAAGAGTGATGAGCTCAGTCTTTGTCCAGATTCATGTCCTCAGAAAGGGATAAGGTTGAGTGCAATAAATGTTGGATAAAGTCAATGGGAGTTGCAAACCCCTCCTCAGCCCCCTCAGGTACTCTGTAGATGCGGAAATTATTGCATCAGGCTCTATTTTCAAGATCTTTGAGCCGATTTTGAATGTCTCTTTCTTTCCATAGTAGGTATAGGAGAAGGCAGTTACTAGTTTTCTGTGCCTCCGCTATGTCCGCAACTTTGTTGGCATTTTCTGCAATCTTCTTATTAATAATGCGAACAACCTGTCTCAGGTCAGCCAGGGATGATTCAAGTTTGTTCACTGCCTTTAAAATCTGTTGCAGGGATTGCTCAGATTTGTGAACGGGCATCAGCTCCTCTTTGTCCAGGTCTTGGGGGGGATTCGAATGAACGGTCTTGCAGCATGCAGGCCGAAAATCTCTCCATGTCCTCATCAAGAACAAGTTGCTTCATTTTGGCTTGTGAGGCTGTATTTTACAGTCCTTTAGCTTTATTTGCTTTTGTAGCCACCTCCACAGTTCAGTTCAAATTGCAGATCTACCAATAAGTTGGCAATAAGTGAGGATTCCTAATGATTTTAGGGGTGAACCATGGAGCTCAATATGTTAGGCTGCTCTCATGTTGGTGATGTCACCAGAAGTCAACAGTCTCTTTTCTTAGCTGTACCTAGGAGCAGACAGCAGGTACCCATCCAGAAAGCACCTGTCCATCCTTCTGCTTTCACAGTCTATCAGCTTTACCACAGCCATACTCTTGCTCTGGTTCACACACAATTCCAGGAACTCTTTTTCAGCAATACATCAAGGAGAGTCTCTTTTTCTCACCATGCAGGTGCAGTACAGTTACAGAAGTGGCTCTCTCTCCAATTTCTCAGAATCTGGATTCCCATCCAATTTCCAGTAGTCATTCCTCAATGCTACAACCGGTCCTCAGTATCTTCTTCACAACTCTGTCAACACATATCATGATTCACCCACATCTCACCAATGAGGTGCAGATAAATACCAAGCAGACTTACTCCTCTTCAGGATCAGACCCTTCCTCTAATCCTTTTTTTCCATTTTCAGAACATCCCTTTCTCAATATCTTCACCGCTGTGGTGCAGCTTCCTACCACAGCATCAGGATCCTTACAGCTCTCTTTCTCTGCAGAGCTGCCTGCCCAATCCTTCTCTCTTCTCCAGATGAGGAAAGGCACAACCAGCCCTGTTGGACAGATCACTGGCAGCCCCCAGGCAGGCCCTTTCCCAGCCTTGCAGCCACATTCTCTCACTAAGGGCTAGAGCCCCCCTCCCTGTGGAGGGGCTCCCACCGAACTGACTCAGAATCTAAAGTTCTGATCTTTTTGTCAGCCCTTGGCAGCTCCCTATTGGCTGGAGCCACTGTCCTTAAGTAAAATATATATGTATAAAGCTCCCTCGATGCCTCATTGGCTGCTCAAAACAGTACCAGAATATTCCCTAATATTTTTCCACCAAGAGTCTTTACAGAAGCCCCAGAATACCTTCTGTGAAATCCTGGACCCTTTGATGGTTGCCTGTAGTCATCTGGCTGCAATGGTAGCTGCTGGCAAAACAATGCCCCTTTAGTCCCTCAGCAGTCCCAACTTCAGTGTTCTTGTGTAGCCACAACAAGCACTTAACCTTTATAACAACCCCACTATTTAGTAGTATCCCCTGTAACCGTCTAAGCCACTGCACAGTTTAAGATTTCTTTCCAGCCCTCTTACTGTTGCTGCTGCTATTATTTTTAACCCCTAGGCAGCACACACATAGCTTCATTACAGTGTATGTAGGTCCCAACTTCTCCACTTTGGTACAGCCCAACAGTTCACTTTTAATTATTATTGCCCTAAGAGGTAGTCACCTCTTTCCCTGGATGAGCGTGTTCACCATTTAAACACTTTATGTTTGCTCCTGTCTGTCGCTAATGCTGCTTTGCACTTGCCCCACTACTAAACAGGCTCTCATTTGTAACATCCATGCCACCTCATGAATATTAATGAGGCAGCTTCCCATACCTCGAGCGCAGTTGGCACTAATGAAAACTCTTCTTTCTCTCCTCCTGCTGCCTCTCTGGCTTAGCTAAGGTCTTCAGTCCCCATTTGAATTTGCAGAGGGATGGGACCACCGGAGAGACAGCCAAAATGGCAGCAGAATGGCTAAATGAAAATTTGCTTTTTGTGCATGCACAGAGTGCCTACCTGCACCAAAGAGCAAAACCAGGTGGCGGCTCCATGAATTAGCTCCTTTGGCCCCGCTCTCCGGAAGACAATTATGTGGGTGTCAGTAGGAGGATGCCAGTACCAACGGGACCACCAGGGGACACAGCCTGGAACGTGGGAGAAAACCAGGAAAACCAGGGCAAACAGGTCCAAAACTGGGAGCAACCTCTGGGCCAACAGGTAAGCCCCCGACAGGAGGAGTTACACAATTAAGTATGAGAGGGTGTGGTATATTATGGAATAGTGACACATCAAGGTACATTTACACCTTATGCCTCATGCACTTGTTGAACAGCTGAGTGCATGGAATGGTTCTGGTGGCCTGTCTGCATGAGTGGTCATTAATTGTGGGATAAGGGCCACTAGTGAACCAATCACAATCTAGGTTCCATGCTCCTTATTCAGTGAAGTTTATAATTAGACATGACATGGTGTGGTATATCATGAAATATCACCACACTGAGGGTGGATTTACATCTCATGCCTCATGTACCTGGGAAGTGACAATATTCCATGACATACCATACCACACCATGAAGTGTATTATTTCTATTATGAAGTATGTCTTTTTTTGTAAATATAAAAAACACATTTTTATGATAATAAAAGCAACTGTACACATTTTAAAAAATAGTTCTTACCTTGCTGTTTTTCTTTTCTTGGTTAGTAGGTGACCTTATCGTAGTACAAGATAGTCTGGCTTGGGTCCACACTGGTTCCCTTCCCCTCCCTCTGTTCTATATTTCCCTACATCAGTGCCTACCCCCCCACTAGAGTGACTAGTTAGAAGCAGCTGGATTTCTGAGTTGCAGTCTGCAGAGCACTTTGAAACTGGTAGTTAGGGTGCTGTTTAGTGTTGTGTGGTGAATGAGTAAAGTGTTGGGCTGGTCAGCCTTTTGTTTAATACCACATTTAGGCAGTTAGGCCCCAAATGTTTCTTTTGTTTTATGCCGTGGTTAGGGGCTGAACTGGTGGCCTGATTGACCACAAGAGTGGCTCATTATGTTTGCTTGAGTGCATGGGCGCAGCGCATATGCAAGAAACATCTAGCGACAGTACCACATTTCAGAGATGTGTCAGTGTTGTGGTCAATGCAGCGGTTGTTTTACTGGGCATGTACCTCAGCTACCAATCAAGGGGGAAGCTGACGATGACAGCAGCTTCAAAGAGAGCCAAAGACTTTAAATGAATCTGCTGCTGCAATCATAAACAGTTTCGTTACTGCAGCGGCACCTGCCCCCTCCCTCGTAACCTTGTCGGCTCCTGCCACCCAGCACCCTGTCCCTGGCCCTTGCTCCACTAGCAACTTGTTTGTTCTGTGTGCCTTTCCTGGTGAAACAAGTAATGAGTTGCAGCTCCTGCCACCCACCACACATTGCAGAGAAAGTCAACATCGGGGTGCCCAGTCCCTGTGTCAGCATGTATCCCCCCCTCCATTAATGTGGCACACTGGAAGCCCACCCCAGTGTGCCAATATGTATCTGACACCAGGATGCCCACTCCCAGTGTCAGTTGCACCCCCCAAAACCTGTCTGTAATCTACTGACATTGGGGTGCCAATTCCTGTGTCAGCATGCCCCCCCCCCCAGCACCACATTATTGTGGCACACTGGGAGCCTACCCCAGTGTGCCAAAATGTTTTTTTTTTTACCTGTAAAAAAGAAAATTGTCCACCATTGTCTCCCCATCCGCTCTCCCCCCCTCCCACAGAGCACCCACCTCCCTGCACCCCCTCACCCATACTCACCTCTGGAGGTTGGGAGCAGCAATCTTCTCTGGACTGGGACACGTCTGTACTCTTCAAAGCTGAACTGCGAAGTGAGGAATTGGGCAAGCACTGTATAACGGAACTCAATGGGGGTTTCAATTTAGGTTGATATCTCAGCCATTTTTAGGAATTATAGCCCCAAATGTTCAACATGGTGTTCTGGTGACCCCACCTCATAAACATGTCACTGTCATTTCATTACTCGGTCCTGAAAGGTGATTTTGCAGTCACTGCACAGAATCACCTTTTGGGACTGATTAACAAAATGACAGTGCCACTGTTCATGAGGTGGGTTCCGAAAAAACCCATGTTGCATATTTGTTGAAAAAATTCCAAGAAATGACTGTGGTACCAGTGTTCGTTGCACAGTTTCTATGCACGCTCATAACTTTACGAATTTTTAATATTTTCACTCCAGATCTGCAACATTGCCATTTCTTCTATACCTTCTTATGAACAGTACAGTTGTAATTTTTCTCATCCTGCCCGAAATGTGTTGTCGCACCTGTGGCGCAGAATGGTGCAGTCGCTGTGGGAAATCAACTTTTGGGACAGATTAACAAAATCACAGTGCCACTGTTCATGAGGGGAGGTCCCAAAATGTCCATGTTTAAAATTTGGTAAAAAAATTCCAAAAAATGATTATGTTACGGGCGTGCATTACGCAGTTTCTATGCACGCTCGTAAGGTCACCAGTTTTTCTTATTTTCACTCCAGATTTTCAACATTGCCATTTTTTCACATCTCTTCTTGAACAGTGCAGCTGTCATTTTTCTCATCTAGCCTGAAATGTGTTTTTCCACCTGTGGGGCAGAATGGCGTAGTCGCTTTGTGAAATCACCTTTCGGGATTAACGAAATGATAATGCCACTATTCACGAGGTTGGGTCCCAAAAAGCCCATGTTGAAATCTGGAGCAAAAATACCAACAAACACCCGGGGTGTTAGGGTTTTCAACCATAATACCCCACCCTGTAGAGACTGACAGGTATCGGGGTGACTTGGGGTCGTCAGCCATAATGCTCACACTTTTCCACCCCCACCCTGCAGCCAGTGATAGGCATCAAGATGTGCCATGGGGTCTTCAGCCCTAACATTCACCCCATTCATCTGTACTGCACCCATCTCAGCTTATTTCCTTATTGAAGGGAAGTGAGCGAGTGGGCTTAAGATCCCATACATACAGCGACATGTTGTGCACAAAGTATGGAGTGACGTGGAATGGTGTGAGCATTATCACTGATGACACAAAGGGACACATTCAATGCCTGGCAGTCTCTGCAGGTTGGAGGTGGAGGCTGGTGTTAATTCAATACTTCACTGCCTTTCCTATTATGCATCTTTGTAACTCCTGCCCTGCCAATGCCAATGTCAGCAAGCCAACATTCAGCATTGACAAAGACTCATTTTTCAATTGTGTACATTCAGCAAACAGATTGAAGGAAGTGGTGTTAGCCAAGTAATGTACTACTTTGACTGCCTTGATAAAATCAAAGAAGTTTGCATACTGGTCGTGGTCTGTGACCATCTCAATTTGTCTCAATTTTGGGCTGGAGGAAGTGCATTTACTGTTTAAGAGTTCAAAAAGCAGAAGCAGTTGAAGGAAATAAGCAGTACATTTGGCACTGCTTTACCAGCACAGGAAGTCAGCTCATAACAGGTCATCAACTGTCTGGGCTGGCAGATGGTTTTCTGGTAAGTCAAAAATCTATTGGCAAGGACTACTTGCAGACTGTTGCTATGTACTGGGATATCACTGTGGATGAAAGTAGATTCCAGCCAATCAGGTCTCAGGTTTTTTTTTTCAGTTATTTCATGACTGAAATTAATATATGAGAAAGTGGGTCTCACAACAGTTCTGACTTCTAAAAATTGGGATCTGGCAAGTATTTTGGATTAAAAAAATAAAAAACTAGAACAATGTCCAAATATGAACCATTGAATTAATACATAAACATAACATAAAAAAAAAAAAAGATCTAATCACCCATCAGTAACCTTGGCTTTCTGGCTCACTGACAGGTTCCTTATCAATCAGCTGATTCTGACATCAGTTGGCATATTTGCTAGGTGGGCAGGTCTGCAGGCATCAGTCCATATTGGATGAGCTGTCTGCTACAAGAGCTTGGTAGCCTAATACATTTGGCAGAGGGAAAAGTCATCTGACTGAGTGTTTGACACAGGTCATCACTTGACTTGCCAAGTGGAGTGGGAATCTCACCTGACCTGGGTGCTTAGTTTACTCTGTAGCAGCATGTTTAATGAAGAAGAATGAACTGTAGTGACTTTATACCTTGTAGCATGGAACAGAAATTTAGCATCATACATTTCAATAATATTTCCATTTCCTTGGTCATTTGGTTAATTGAGGAGTGGCTGCATTGCAGAATGTAATAATACACACATGGAGGACATGAGAATAGGACTGAATTCGAAGTCATAATGCCTTTCACACACAAAGTATCTCTAAACTGTTTACAAATCAATGAGTTTAATAGTGGCACCATAATGAATATCTACACACTTAACAGTCATGCACTCAGCGTCAAACACTTAGACAAGAGTGTCACAAACGCACCCCACAGGTCAGGCCTTTTGCTCCCACAGTGCCAAAATTCAAAGTGCAATATGTGAACAGGAGACAAACAGGGTAACCCTCCTGTCTGTTTTGGGTCCAAAAACACCTATTAGTCTCAAGTCCTGAGGTCAAATATGAACAACTTTTTGCTAGCACACCCAGTTAGCTGGATCAAATATTGCACCCTCTTTGGGGAAACGCAGTGCAATACTTAACCCAGTGGGCACCCAACCTGGTTCACAACTTTCCCCTTTTTGACTCAATTTGAGACCTAGGTATTTTCTTAACTTAGCAAGATGGTAACCCCTTTAAGCCCTTAACAGTTTTTATCAGAACTATCAAATAGTGTTCCAGCATTCACATACAAAAGAAAATAAGAAAAGGCATAGGCAGAATTTCAAGAAAAATAACGTTTATAAAAATTAAAAATAGATAAAATACAAAATGCAGAACATGTAAAATTGGGTTTACAGTTTTTTAAATTAAATGGATAATTATACAAAAACAAAGCCTTGTTACTGAATTTCTACTACCCTAGGTTTCAAGTAATAAACATGTGGTTTTAGTGCTCCAATTTGTGTTTGTCCCCATACTCTTCACTTAGGGGCTGTCTGGTTTGATGGGGAGGTCCTCGAGTGGAAGAGGAAGGGACGAAGATTGGAAAGACACTGGCAGAATACTCAACTGGAGGTGGATAGACTTGAATTGTTAGAACATTACAAATTCTACCAATCAGTAATTTCCCATAAGAAGAGAGAGTTCCTGTCCAGGGAAATTGCTGCAGTGAGGAACAGACAATCCCAGCTCTTCCGGACTGTAGACAGACTGTGCAATCCAGTCTGTCTCCAGACTGGTAGAGTGTTATCACAGGTACAGTGTGAGGAGTTTGCGAAATTCTTCGCTGACAAGGTATCCACCATCAGGGATGAGATCCGCCAGTGTCCCTCTATTGGACACTGCACTGATCAATCAGGTGGTATTAACACCCAGTTGTACTGGTCTACCTTTAGACTACCAGCAGTAATAGATAGAGTGAGGATCATCCAGACTCAGCGACCTACCTACTGTAAGTTGGATCCAGGCCCTACTCACTTAGTGATGGGGTATGTAGAGGTTATCGGCCCAGTCCTGGCTGGGATAGTGGTGGTGTCATTAGAAAGAGAGATCTTTCTGGATCCCTTAAAGGCGGCAGTAGTATGCCCCCTGTTGAAAAATCCCTCTTTTGACCCCGACTGCCCAGCAAATTACAGACCCGTCTCTAACCTTCCGTTTATAGGGAAGGTTATTGAGAAGGTGGTCGCTCTGCAACTGGAGGATCATTTGTCCAACCACAATATCTATGACCCTCTGCAATCCGGCTTCAGGAAAAGGCATAGTACAGAGACAGCTCTTGATCAGGTATTGAATGATCTCCTGATGGCAAGAGATCGGAGGACCCATTCCATCTTGGTTCTCCTGGATCTCTCAGCAGCATTTGACACCATGGATCATGGGGTATTGCTTGACTGCCTGCAGTTTTTCTGTGGTCTGAGGGGAGCAGTCCACAAATGTTTTCGATCTTTTCTGGAGGGCAGATCTCAGAGAGTGGTGTCTGGGATTTACACCTCGGCCCCTCATTGGCTGCCCTGTGGGGTACCACAGGGGTTGGTGCTGTCCCCTATGTTATTCACGGAGTATATGCTTCTATTGGGGGACATTATAAGATGGTGTGGGCTGAGTTTTCATTGTTATGCTGATGATTCTTAGCTCAACATGTCTTTTACGCCTGATCAAGAGTCTAATTCTGTCATGTTGTTTAATAAATGCCTCCTGGAGATTCAGGATTAGATGAGTGCTAGTTGGCTTAGGTTGAATTCAGGGAAAACTGAGCTGTTGGTTGTGGACCCTGGAGGGAGGATGATAGGGGCTTGGACTGGGAAATCCTCAGGTTTATATCTGGGGGGGGGAGCCCTCGCTTCTTGTCTCTGGCCAAGTGCGTAAGCTTGGCATGATATTTGATGAAGGTCTGACTATGAAGATGCAGGTGTCGGCCATAGTCAAATCTACCTTTTTTCATCTGAGGGACATTGCCCAGGTGAAACACTTGGTTCCAGTGGAAGATCTTCCCATCTTGGTCCATGCCTTTGTCACCAGCCGTTTTGATTACTGCAATGCCCTCTATCTAGGGCTGCCGGGAGTAGATATCCACCACTTGCAGCTTGTACCGAACGCAACTGCCAGTTTGTTGATGGGAGTTTCAAGATCTAGCCATATGACACCTGTGCTGCATGATCTGCACTGTCTGCCAATACAGTGGTGGATCACCTTTAAGGTTGCATTATTGACCTTTAAGGACCTACATGATTTGGGACCTCACTACCTGAAAGAACTCTTGGTGCCTTCCTGTCCTGCCTGTTCTCTTCGCTCCTCTGATGAGGGATTGCTAGAGATTCCCAGGGTACATCTAAAGATGTCCGGAGGTAGATCTTTTACCTATATGCACCAACCCTGTGGAATTCTCTACCTCATCAGATACGAGATTGCCTGACCATTGAAAGTTTTAAAAAACAACTAAAGACTTTCCTTTTTGCCCTAGCATTTGCTGGAACATAATAAGTAAGTATACTGTATGACTGTTGGATTTATTGTGAAATGTGTTTTTAAGTGATTTGAATTATTGTAAAAGCATCCTGAGCTTGGGAAGGGAGCTTGATATAAATAAAATTTTAGTTACTTACTTACTTTACCTACAGTGCTGTGAGAGTTTGTCAGGAGTCCCACCTGAAAGCAGAGGCAAAATGCCAAAAGCCAAAAACCAAAATGTCAAATGCAATGCTTTTCTCCTAGCTGGCTGGTAATATGTATCACAAACCTCCTCCTCCTCCTCCTCTTCCCTGAAGACACAGCTCACAGATGCTGGCTGTTAGGTCACTCAAACCTGAGAACTTGAAACAATATATCAGTCAGATATCTCAGCCCACTGCTCAAACATTCCAATAAAAAAATATATATCTTCTTCTTAATTAGTGAGGCCTTATAATAGACAGAATTATCCCCTTGATGTCTTCAGAAGCTTCCTGAGGAATTGTTGTCACCTAGTTGTGAAACCTAATAGAAATCAGTTAAAAACTGACTTTTTCTCAGAGGTCATAAAATGCATACTTTGTCCCTTCGTTTCAAAGTAAAGGGATAGTTTACAATGTGTTATAACTTGGCATAAAGGAAGTCTTTATAGTCCCAGGAAGACTTGCAGCTATGTGTCAACATGGAGAAGGAAACTAGCTATTAGCTACTGTAGCAACTGTTTTGGGGTCAAAAAGTCAGGCCTCTTTAAAACACTGTCTTCCAGCTAGCCTGCTGACCCTGCTATGTCTTATAAGCAGAAATTTTAAAACATATTTATAACAAAATTCTACACATAGTTAGTAGATGGGTATCATGGTACATTAGTTAAATACTGGCACCATAGCGATTATTTACAAACTGAGCAGTCATGTACTCAGCATCATACACTTATACAAGGGCAGTTCCATTAGATCCTGGTTTGTTGAGAAAGGGGGTGCATCTGAGAGTACTAAGGGAACTTACCTTGGTGTTAGTTGAACCCATTGTGGGGTTGTTTAATAGCTCTATGCAGCATGGGGTGATTCCCAAGGACAGGAGGATGGCAGACTTAGTTCCACTCCACAACGGAAGGGACATGAATCAGCCAGGAAGATAATCTAAGGTGGTCATTGGCTTTTGCAGTATTGGGTGACCCTTTTTTGGTGACCATACTAAAGTATTTGATAATTGATAATATAGTGACTGTGACATGTCAGCTGAGACTTTGAATTATGACTAGAACACTAATGTGACAGTATTGTCATGGGAATACTTACTGGTAGGAAGCCTTCTGCTGAATATTTCTGCAGACTGAATTTTATTTCATGCTATTCAGTGGCACAGAGTAATGCCCACGGAATCCCATATTTGGAGGGGTTTACATGCCTTACATCTGTGTTATGAGCACAAAAAGGCTATGGGCACCACAGTTGTCATTGATTGTCATATGAAACTGCAATCAGTATGTCAGTTGGGAGTCAGAGAATAGTGAAACATACGCAACCATATTTTTATGTAAGGACAACTCACTTAAAGGGCCTGGGCAGACACTCACACAACTATAAAAGAAAAATACCATGCAACACTTTTGGGCAAACAGAATGACTCACTTTAATGTACTACACAGCAGGGTGGGGGAGAAGACAGCATTGCTGTGGGTGCTACTGTTTTACACCCAATGTGGGGAAGTTGATGAACACCTTGGTCACAACAATATTAGTGTTTTCCAGAGTATTGTGTATGTATTGCAGACAGCAGGGATACCCTTATGGTATCGTTAGAGCTGTCTCATGCAAGGCTGGTGATTGGGGGAGGGGGGACTTTGGCTATCATGCATGTTCAGTTTTTTTTACAGATGTTGGGGATTGGACACCCAGGGGACAACTAGGCATGATGGGGATCTTCATTTACTGATGGCATGATGATTGGCAGAAGGGGAGAGCATTAAGTACAAGGGATAAACATCTTAGTTACCAGGCTGGTGATCAGAGCGGGAGCCACTAGGCATCAGGGATCATGGTTTTCCTCTGTCAGGACAACAATTAGAGGGAAGGGGGAATCATGGACCACCAGGGGGAAGGTGTGCTCCTCCATGGCCAGCTTGGTTGTTGGCTGCAGTAACTCTGGCAGTCGCTTGGGTTGCACAGCACACATGTATTGGGGTGCCACATGTGCTTTAAGAAATAGGGGGCTGAGCTGCAGCAGGGAGCACTGAAGAATGTTCAGGTTACTACGAATGTTGAATGTGAGGGCATGCTGCAGGGGCTGCTCCTTCCATGAGGACAGCCTGAACATAGGTACCCTGCTGCAGCAAAGGATGATTAAGATAAGCAATCCTGGGCTGGGCAGGAAAGGGACAAGCTTGATTCAACTTAAAACAGCTGACTATGTAACAGTGGGCCTTGAGTGAAGCTGCATGGGAGGAGTGAGGGATGGGCCAGGTAAAGTAATACTACAGAGGTCTTATTGAAGAGGTGCCCAAAAAGAATCAGCACAGAATTCGGGTGGCAGATTGAGTCTGGATGGCTTATTGTGGCCTGAAGTGGTGGAAGCAGTAAAGCCCTCAGTTCCTACAGTGTGGAGCTTGAGGCCTAGATAAAATGGCAGCTAGCAGGGAAGAAAGGCATAACTTCATAGTATATGAGTGGAGGTATAGAAAGTGGGAGCAGGTGGGACCCAGAGAGGAGCAGATGATGACTGCAGGTCCTTCAGGCACACTAAGCTCCCCAGGCCTGAAAACATAATGAATAACCTGCTTCCCCTGCTAAGGGCTTTGAATAAAAGTATTTCTGCTTCAATGACCCAGCTACAATGGCAGAGGACCGTGGGTGCTGAGTCCTGCCACCTAAGAATTTACAGGCTGAGGACCTTAGGGAATACTGTCAGATATGACCCAAAGGTACACACCAGAAAAGGCTCAGTGGATGACTTGCCAGACAAAGGACAGCTCACTGTAGATTAGCCCATCAGGAAAAAAAGGATGGGTGGTAAATGTGGTAGTGTGCTAGCTGTTAGACTAAGCACATAAGTGGGCTCAACATTAAAACATTAGAGGGATAAAAATTAACAAAATTGTCCGGGGGGCATGCAACAGTAGCACATACCTTACCCAGGACAATTTTGCTCCAGCCCGGGACTAACCCCAACTGTTGTTCAAGTGGGGGAATCAGATTTTAATGTAAAGTGTTTACTCCAGACATATCTCCTGAAGGAAACAAGGTGTTTAGAAAGGCTGTTTGGAGGGAAAAGGTAGATGAGAGGCTCAGCAATTGCAGAATCAATGCATGGATACCTCAAGGCAAGCCACACGCTGAGGAAAAGAGACCCCTTGAAGTGTTCTGCTCCCATTGGAGCAGTTTATATTGTTACATATGAAAATACAAACATATGAAGCTGCCAGCAGATATAGGTTACACGGTCTATCAAGTCTGCTCGAGTGTGCAGCTAGCCATTCACTTACACTGCAGCTGCCCCTCCCTCCCCTCCTCCTGCATAGTGGTGACCCTCCCACTCACTTTGTCCCACCCCTCCCACTTAAAACTGCCCACTGACTTACAGAACACCACCTCTTTGCACAGCGTGTTCCACATAGACACCACCCTTTCTCTGAAACAGAGCATCCTCATGCCTCTCCTGAATCTTCCACCCTGCAACCTTAGCACATGCCCTCTCATGTCACTCCCTCCCTCCCTCTAACTTAAAAATCCCCTCTGTGCCAGTCTTGTTTATATCCTTCATATATTTAAAGGTCTTTATTATATCCCCCCATCCCTCCTCTGTTCCAGGGAATACATGCTCAGTTCTTTCAGCCTCTCCTCATAGTGTTTGTCTTCTATTTTCTGGAATATCCTTGTTGCTCTACACTGTACCCCCTCCAGTAATGTAACATTCTTCTTCAAGTATGTGCACCATTACTGCACACAGTACTCCAGGTGCAGACTCAGTGTACAGTGTCAGAAGGCAGAAGCACCACTGTACAGTGGCAGAAGCACCTCCTCTCTTCTGGAGGTGATACCTCTAGCAATACACCCCAGCATCTCATTGGCTTTAGCTGCTGCTTACCTGCACTATGCTGAGTGGTTCATCTGCTCTGTTATCACCCCAAGCTCTTTCTCCTCCACTGTGGTTGTTATCTGTACCCCTCCCAACTGATAACACTTCCTTAGGTTCTTTGCTCCCAAAAGCATGACTTTGCAAAAGGGGGGGAGGAGGGGCCCTGTATGTTAATGAAAATATCAAAGCTACAGAAATTCAGAATACACATAAGGAGCCAGAAGAACTGTGGGTCACCCTGGAAACAGGAAATGGGACAGCCATAAGAACTGGGGTTGTCTACAGGCCCCCAGACCAGAGGGAGGACATAGACACATTACTGTTAGAAGATATACAAAACATGACAGCTAAAGGGGAGGTTCTGATAATGGGAGACTTCAACATGCCAGATACAGATTGGTCAATACCAGCAGGAACATCTCAGAACTAGACTCATAGTGGATTCCCTGCAGGGGGAGGGCCTCAAACAACTGGTACAACAACCCACAAGAGACAGGGCTATCCTAGATCTAGTACTGACTAACAAAGAAGGGATCACAGATCTCCAGGTAGAAGGTCACCTGGGGGCCAGTGACCATCACATGGTATGGTTCAATTTGGCACTACATCTAAATCATCCCATTCCAAGGCAAAAATATGGGACTTCAGAGGAGCTGACTTTGATAAGATGGCCAACAGAGTTAAGCTAGCCCTGGCAAAAAGAAACACAGGTGAGGAGGTACAGGCAAAGTGGGCAAGCATTAAGGATACAATACTTGAAGCAACATCCCATTGTGTTAGACAGAAAAGGAAGTGCAAAAAGAAGGAAACCACTTTGGTTCTCAAATACAGTAGCAGAAAAGGTCAGAGCCAAAAGGCTGGCCTCAGAAAATATAAGGAAACACAGCGGGATGAAGATAGGGGGATACCAAACTGCCCTAAGGGAAGCAGGTAAGGCAGTAAGGCAGGCAAAGTCCCAAACTGAGGAAACACTAGCACAAACAGTAAAAGAAGGTGACAAGACTTTCTATAGATACATTAGTGAAAAGAGAAAGTCCAGAGGGGGTATTGCTAAGCTTAATGGAGAAAAGGGAGCATGTGAGGAGGAGGACCCTGTAAAGGCATCTATCCTAAATAGATACTTTTGCTCAGTATTCACTGAAGAGAAGGTAGGGCAGGGCACACAGCTCAGCATCATGGACACAGGGGGGAGGGAGGTGAGCAAGACTTATGGAGGCACTCCTTAAGGAAAGGGTCCTACAAGAGCTTGCTAAGCTCAGGGTGGATAAGGCAATGGGACCTGATGGCATACATCCCAGGGTACTTAAGGAGCTAAAGGAGGAACTAGCAGAGCCATTAGCAGAATTGTTTAGTGAGTCTCTGAGCACAGGAGAGGTCCCAGAAGACTGGAGAAGGGCTCATGTGATCCCACTCCACAAGAGTGGTAGCAGGGAGGAGGCGGGGACTACAGACCGGTCAGTCTTACCTCAGTAGTGGGCAAGATTATGGAAGCACTCCTTAAGGAAAGGATAGTGCAACACCTGGAATCCATAGGGGCACAGGATCCAAGACAGCATGGGTTTACAAAGGAAGGTCCTGTCAAACTAATCTCATAGATTTCTTTGACTGGGTAACCAGAGTGGTGGACCAAGGGGAGCAGTTGATGTCGCCTACCTTGACTTCAGCAAAGCTTTTGACACTGTTCCACATAGAAGATTGATAAATAAGCTAGGTAGGCTCGGTGGCCGAAGTTGGTCAACTGGGTGGCAAACTGGTTGACTGCAAGAAAACAGAGAGTGGTGGTAAATGGTATACAGTCAGAAGAGATGCAAGTCACAAGTGGGGTACCTCAGGGATCAGTCCTGGGGCCAGTCCTATTCAACATCTTCATTAGTGACCTAGCAGATGGACTAGAGGGTAAGGCTTGTCTGTTTGCAGATGACACCAAGATCTGCAACAGAGTAGATGATCCAGATGGGGTGGGCAGAATGAGAAGAGATCTGGATAAACTAGCAGAATGGTCAGAAGAGTGGCAACTGGGTTTAATGCAAAGAAGTGCAAAATCATGCACATAGGGAAGAGAAACCCTGAAGCCACTTATAGGCTGGGAGGAGTTGCTAGCAGTCACAAAGGAAGAAAGAGACTTGGGCATCATCATCACTGATGACCTGAAATCATCCAAGCAGACCTCTAAAGCAGTAGGTAAGGCTAGGGGGTGTTAGTGTATTAGTAGGGGTATCACAAGTCGTAAGAGGAGGTAATAATCCCTCTGTACAAGACATTGGTTAGGCCCCATCTGGAGTACTGCGTGCAGTATTGGAGCCACACCTTCACAAGGACATTAACCAAATTGAGGCAGTCCAGAGAAGGGCAACTAAAATGGTGCAGGACTGCATCAGAAGACATATGAGGACAGATTAACGGAGCTCAATATGTATACCCTTGAGCAAAGGAGGGAGAGAGGTGATATGATCGAGACATTTAAACACCTTAAGGGCATAAACAAGGTGAAAGAGTCTAACATGTTTAAATATAAGAAAAATAGCAGGACAAGAGGACACAGCATGAGATTAGAGGGAGGCCGATTAAGGGGAATGTGAGAAATTCTTTTCACAGAAAGGGTGGTAGATGCATGGAATGGCTTACCACAAGAAGTAGTGGCTATGAATACAGTGCAGGGCTTCAAACAGGCATGGGATAGGCATAAGGGAGCAATACAAATGACTATGAATAGATAGGTCACTGACATAGCAAAGGCCGATGGCACATTTATAAGGTAGAAAAAGAAATGGGCAGACTGGATGGGCCTTGCGGTCCTTATCTGCCGTCAACTTCTATGTTTCTATGTTTCTATGTTTCTTTGCATTGAACCCCAGTTGCCATGTGTTTGACCAGTCCTCAAGTTTAGCCAGATCATCCTTCAGCCCCTGCCACCCTACTGCGCTATTCACCATTGCCCCAATTTTCCTGTCATCCACAGAAAGGCTAATCTTGTTCTTAATGCCATGCGAGATGTCAGCTATGAAAATGGCAAACACCAGGCCTAGTACTGAG
The DNA here is from genome assembly GCA_016271365.2 of Neoceratodus forsteri. Lineage (NCBI taxonomy): Eukaryota > Metazoa > Chordata > Ceratodontiformes > Ceratodontidae > Neoceratodus > Neoceratodus forsteri. The sequence goes on along the minus strand of CM057451.1, from coordinate 804,942,616 downwards.
CCCTGCGGTACTCTGCTTGTCACAGCCCTCGGAGACGAGAGTTCCCCTCCCACCACTACCCTCTGCTGCCTCCCCTGCAGGCACTTCTTGATCCAGTTCACCAGCTTTGGCCCTGCTCCCTGGTATTCCACCTTTTTAATCAGCCTCCCATGTGGCACCAAATCAAAGGCCACATTGAAATCCAGACACAGGACATCCACCACATGGCCCTTGTCAAGTGCCGTAGTCACCCAGTCATAATAGTCAACCAGGTTAATCTGGCAGGATCTTCCAGAGACAAACCCATGTTGCTTATCATCCTGAAGACCATTACCTTCCAGAAAGGTTACCAACCTCTCCTTAAGGATTGTCTCCATTAACTTCCCCACCATGTATGTAAGGCTTACTGGTCTATAATTGCCTGGCTCATCCTTAGGTCTGCTTTTGTGTAGGGGCACAATGTGGGCCATCCTCCAGTCCTGAGGTATGTACCCATTCCCAGAGAGGTAGTGAACAAGTCAGCTAATGGCTCTGCTAGGATCTCAGCCAACTTCTTCAATACCCAGGGGTGTATGCCATCTGGACCAGGTGCCTTATCCACCTTCAGTGCCCTTAGACCTTCCAGTACCCTGCCTACTGAGATTGCCCCAGCTGTTATCCCTTCCCCCTGTGCCTACCCTTCCTAACCCCTGAGGCACTGACCCCCTTTTCCTTAGTAAATACAGAACAGAAGTACTTGTTGAGTGCTTCTGCCTGATCCATCCCATCTCTGTCCACCCCATCCATTCTAATCCTTACAATTTGATCCTTGCAATTCCTTCTTTCCCTTATGTACCTGAAGAAGTCCTTTTCCCTTCCTTGCTGCCTTGTGCCAGTCTAAGCTCTCTTGAAGCCTTTGCTACTCTGACTGTTCTGGTCACCTCTCTGGCTTTCTTCAGGTACTTCCCTCTATCTTCCCCTGATCAGATCTTTTGAATCTTCTGAAGGCTGCCTTTTCATCCTCACCTTATCCAGCACCTCCCCATTTAACCAACTTGGTCTTTTGGATCTAACTTTTTTACTTTGTATCCTAGTACAAGAGCTAGTGGCCTCCGCAAGTCCTAGCTTAATAATTTCCCATTACATTTGTTCTTGTTTTAAATGTTGAAAGGTCTTCAAAAAATAGCATTGTATTAGTGGTCCAGACTAAAATGATTCCAGGGCAACATCAAGAGGGAGAGGAAGAGGGGTTATTATAAAAGATGCAAACACAAGGCAAGACAGAAGGGTTTACCAGACAGATGGAGTTTAGAATAGTTACTTACAACATGAGGGGACAAAGCAGCCTCATCAAACACACGAGAGTACTGAATGACATTAGAGAGATTAAAGCATCAATTGCATTCCTCCAGGAGACTCACCTCACTCAAGTAGAACATCTTGCACTGAAAAGAGCATGGGTGGAGGCTGTCTTCTACACTTTCTACCAGACTCAACCACATAAAGGGGTATATCTATCCTGCTAGACCAAAAGTATAGAAGTAGAAAGAGTGAGGCATGATCCAGATGGGAGAGTTATCTGCGCAAAAGAAAAATACAAATCGACACCTTGTACGCTGTTAAGCACCTGTGCACCCAATAAAGATGTAAAGAATGCAGAATTTCTTAAGAATACAATCTTGAATATGGCTGACAACCCAGGAGAGCTGTATCTTGTTTGGGGACACCTTAACACGGTGCTAGACCCTGCCTTAGACAGGTCAGGTAACAAAGAGGACTCCTAGGGCAGGTTCCACCATGTTCCAGTGACAGAAAAAAATGCAGCCTTCATTAGGGCACAAGCACAATGCCAATTATGAACATCATGCCCAGCAATTGTGCCACCTGAGCCCCAGTGTGCCCAACGCCCCCGCTTCATCACCCATCACATACCCTATATTTAAATATAATCACTTTCAGGTCAGAGCTGCATGGGGCAGGGGGTGCAACATCCAGATGATGCCATCCCTGCCATGCGCTGCTAAATCCATTTCACCTGCATGATGGGCAAACTGATTGCGGCACCCTAATTGTGGTGCTCATATAATGGTATACCCCTAGGGCAAGCCTGAAAAATATTTAAAGCGCCTCTCCAAAAAGCTGGGCCTGGTTGAAGTATAGCAATTCACGAACTCCAAAACTCAACTATACATGCTAGTCAGTCACACACCAAGCATGCTAACATACTAACATACTAAAATGCCAGCAGAATAGGCCTAACGGTCTTTCGTGTCTGCTCGTTTGGTCAGCCCCTTCCCTGGGTGCTGACCTTGCTGTCCCCCTTGCCTTCTCTGGCTTCTCCCTTCCCTTCCCTTCTCCTCCAGTTCCGGATATTCTTGCTGCATTGGATTTTGCTTCCAGAACCTTCCCTGTACCTGTCCCACCCCTCTTGAACCCCTCCACTGTCTCTGCCTCCACCAGCCCCCTAGGCAGTGCATTCCATGGCTCCACCACCCTCTCAGTGAAGTAGCACCTCCTCCTTTCTCCCCTGAATCTTCCCTCCAGCTTCCACCCATGCCCTCTGGTGGCCCCTCCTCCTTCCTTCAGCACCCTGACTGTTCCTCCCTATTTACCCTCTTCATCTACCTGAAGACTCTATCATGTCCCCGGTCCCTTCTCTCTTCCAATGTGTACATATTTAGCTCTTCAGCCTCTCCTCATAGGTCCTGTCCCCCAAGCCCCAAATCATTTTGGTTGCCCTCCTCTGGACCCTCTCCAGGAGGTTAATGTCCCTCTTTAAGTGTGGCCTCCAAAACTGCACGCAGTACTCAAGGTGCAGCCTCACCAAGCAGTTATACAGAGGGAGTATCACTTCCCTCCTTCTGGAGGTGATCCCCCTAGCGATGCATCCCAGCATCCTGTTGGCCTTGGCTGCTGCCCTCCACAAGTCTCAGAGTTGTTCATCTTGACATCCACCACCACCCCAGGTCCTTCTCAGCCATCGAGACTTGTAGCATTTCCCAGGGTGTACACTTGGCCTGGGTTTCTGGCCCCCAGGTGGAGTACCTTGCATTTCCCTGCATTGAACCTCAGCTTCCACTTTCTAGACCATCTTTCCAGAGCCTCCAGGTCCCCCTGTAGGGCCACCCTCCCCTCCTCCCCATCCACCACCACCCCCAGTTTTGAGTCATCTGCAAAGAGACTCATCTCACTCCTGATTCCTGTCCTTATGTCAGATACGTAGGCGTTGAACAGAAGGGGCCCAAGGACTGATCCCTGTGGGACCCCACTAATGACCCTCCTTGGGGATGAGACTATCCCACCAACTACGACCCTCTGGGTCCGGTCCTGGAGCCAATTGCCTATCCATCTGATCATCTGCTTCCCCACCCCCATTTCTCCCAGCTTATTCAACAGGCCCACGTGAGGAACAGAGTCAAATGCCTTGCTGAAGTCTAGAAAGAGGACGTCCACTGGTCTACCCAGGTCCAAGGCACTTGTCACCCAGTCATAGAACTCCACCAGGTTTGTCTGACACGATTTCCCCGGGATGAGTCCATGCTGTCTATCGTCCAGGCACCCTGACTTATCCAGGTACCCCCCTAGCCTCTCCTTGACAATGCCCTCCATCACCTTGCCCACCACCAATGTCAGGCTGACAGGCCTGTAGTTCCCTGCCACCTCTCTTGATCCCCCTTTGTGGATAGGCACTATGTGCACCACCTTCCAGTCTTGGGACACCCACCCTGTCCTCAGAGAGATGGTGAAAAACTCCGCCAGGTGTTTCGCCAGGACATCCGCAAGTTCCTTCAGCACTCTAGGATGTAATTTATCTGGCCCCGGTGCTTTCTCCGTCTTAAGGGAGCTGAGGGCTTCCCTCACTCTCTCTGCTGTGATTTCCACTTCCGGTACCTCTTCTCCCTGCTTAGCCCTCCCCCACCTGCCAGTGATGCCTCCCCCTCTCCCCAGACCCGCAGATCGGTAAGGGTCCCCCCCTCCTCAGTATCTCTGTCTCCTCCCATGCATGATGCAGCACCCCCATTTTCCTTGGTGAAAACTGAGGTGAAGTACTCATTTAGTACCTCAGCCTGCTCCCCGGTCTTGTGCCCATCTCTCCCCTGATTTAATCCTGCTAATCTGCCCCTTCACCCTTCGTTTTTCCCCAATGTATCTAAAGAACCCCTTGTTCCCTCTCCTAATTTCCCTGGCCAGGTTCTGCTCCTTCCTTGCCTTAGCTGCCCTCACCACTCTAGTGGCCCTTCTAGCCATCAGCTCATACTCCCCTCGATCCCTTTCACTCCTTGAGCACTTGAATTGCTTATAGGATGCTTTCTTTCCCCGCACCACCTCCTGGACCTCCCTGGTCCACCAGCAGGGTTTTTGGGCCCTACCGCATTTTCGTCTTACTCTTGCACAGGTGCTGGTAGCATCCTGCACCTCTCCTGATGATTTCCCACCTACTATCAGCGCCCACGTCTGACCCAATCCCATCAAATGCTCCTTAAGGATCCTTCCCATTTCCTTAAAATCCACGCCTGAAGTCAGTTACTTCCGTCTTTGTACAGCCTTCTACCCTCCTAGGTCCAGGCAGAACCAGACCGTGGCATGGTCACTCCCGCCAATGGGTCCCTTATCTCCAGTCCCCAATCTGGTCACTGTCTGCCAGGACCACATCCAGTACCACGCTTCCCTGGTCGGTTCCCTCACCTGCTGAGTTAGGAATGCGTCTTGAAAGACATCCAACAACCTCTGTTCCCTGGTCACAGAGGATGTCATAGTCTCCCAGTCTGTTCCTGGCATGTTTAAGTCCCCCAACACCACCACCGTTCCTCTGCCCAGTCTGCAGTGTCTCCCAACATCTGCCACCAGACTGTCCTCCAGCTCCTCCGCAAGGGCAGGGGGTCTATACACCACTCCTATTTTTACTCTCTTGCCCCCTTGTTATCAAGGTGACCCAAATTGCCTCCACGGTTTCCTCTGCCTCCTCTACTCCCCCTATGCCAATGCAGTTTTTGACTATCATTGCTACCCCTTCTCCCTTTCCCTCCCCCCCGTCCTTCCTGAACATAGTGTAACCCTCCAGGTTCAGGTCCCAGTCATGTCCTGCAGTGGCCCAAGTCTCAGTGACCGCTGCCATATCCACTGCTCCCTCAGTTAGCATCACCTGGAGCTCAGGCATTTTATTGCCCAAGCTCCTGGCATTTAGCAGGACGACCTTCCACCCTTTCCCTATAGTTCCATTTCCCCTGCTCGTATTCCATGGGGATTCTGTTTTCCCCTGGTCTGCACTTTGCCAGTCGGCCTTTTCCTGCAATCCTCCTGGTCCCCAGGGGGGTGGAGACAGAGTCCCTCCTTTATTGGCAGCCCCTTGACAGCCTTTTCTCCCATCCCGCCCCCCTTCACAAGTTTAAACCCCACTTTTCACCAATGAACCCCTCTATTTTCAACTTAAGGATTCCCTTCCCCTCCAAATTGAGATGTAGTCTATCTCTAGCATACAGCTCCTTATCCTCCCAGGTCTCCCCCCAATCCCCCATCAACCCATACCCTCTGGCCTCACACCACTCCCTGAGCCACTGGTTTATCTCCCTAATCTTCCTTTTGTGTTCCCCACTAGCCCTTGGCACTGGCAGGATTTCTGAGAAGGAAACATAGATACATAGATACATAGACAGTGTCGGCAGATAAGGGCCTATGGCCCACCCAGTCTGCCCATTTGAGCTTGTAAGTTCAGTCCATTTTCCTAGAAGTCTGTTGCCCCTTACCCCTGACCTCCAGAATTCCTTTATGTCTATCCCATGCATTCTTAAATCCCGTGATTGTTTCAGCCCCCACCACTTCCTCTGGCAGGGTGTTCCACTTGTCCACCACCCGTTCTGTGAAGAAATTCTTTCTCATGTTTCCTCTGAATCGCCCTCCTCCAACTTCATCCCATGCCCTCTAGTCCTGGAACATCTTTTCACTTAAAATAGTGTTTTCCTGCACCCTGTTCCTCCCTGTAAGATACTTGTATGTCTCTATCATATCCCTCTCTCCTCCTCTCCTCCAGGGAGTACATGTTCAGTTCCTTCAACCTGTCTTCATAGGACTTGTGATGCAATCCATGCACCATCTTTGTTGCCCTCCTCTGAACCTTCTCTACCTTGTCTATGTCCTTACATAGGTATGGTCTCCAGAACTGTACACTGTACTCCAGGTGGGGCCTCACTAGTGTCTTGTATAGCGGAATTATGACCTCCTTTTCCTGCTGGTGATGCCCTGCCTATACATCCCAGCATCCTATTTGCTTTACCTGCTGCCTTGTCACACTGTTTCCTACCTTGAGGTCATCAGAGATGATAACCCCAAGATCCTTTCCTGCTTGGTGCATGCTATATCCTCACCCACCAACTGATATATTGTGCCAGGGTTTTGTGCCCCATATGCATTATCTTGCACTTCTTTGCATTGAATTTCAACTGCCAAACCCCGACCATTCTTCAAGTTTCTGCAGGTCGCTTCTCATTCTGTCTACACCCTCTGGTGTGTCTACTCTGTTACAGAGCTTTGTGTCATCAGCGAACAGTGAAATTCTGCCTTCTAGGTCCTGCGCAATGTCACTGATGAAGATGTTGAATAGGACCGGTCCCAGCACTGATCCCTGTGGTACCCCACTGGTCACTCTTCCCTCTGTGGAGTGACAGCCATTTACCACCACCCTCTGTGTCCTGCCACCCAGCCAGTTACCTACCCACCACACTACTGTCCTGCCCACACAAGGTCATTAACAAGGTGAAAGAGTCTAACATGTTTCAATATAAGAAAAATAGCAGGACAAGAGGACACAGCATGAAATTAGAGGGAGGCCGATTAAGGGCTAATGTGAGGAAGTTATTTTTCATAGAAAGGGTGGTAGATGCATGGAATGGCCTACCTCAGGAAGTGGTGGATATAAATACAGTGCAGGGCTTCAAACAGGCATGGGATAGGCATAAGGGAGCAATACAGATAAGTATGAATAGATAGGCCATTGACAGAGCAAATGTCGATGGCACATTCATAAGGTTGAAAAAGAAATGAGCAAACTGAATTGGCCTTGTGGTCCTTATCTGCCATCAACTTCTATGTTTCTATATTTATGTGGCTCCGGTCTTGTTAATGTCCACTCCTTCAAATTTCTGGGCATTACCCTCTACCCCTCTCTTGACTTAATCCTCCACATCTCCATCACCAGTAAAGCCGTCAATTCCAAGTTTGGACAGGCCTACAGACAACATGCTCTTACACCCTCCACCTGAGTAAGCATACTTCTTCCAGCATTCTCTTATGGCTCTGTTACATAAGCAGGTGCCTCAAGCTAGTCTACACAAATGGAACACCACATACTGTATAGTAACATATGCTGTTTTGCGCTGGCTTCACGTTGTCGTACCCATCACTGCTACCTTTACAGTAGCCTTCATTGGCTCTCACCCATGCCTAATCATCTCTACTTGCTTGTTACCCTGACTTATAGTATGTCTCGCTCAGGTGTTCCCCCTTCTCTAACTCAGATGCTGATTCCTCAAAGCCTCCACTATGCCCTCCGCCTGGAGATCAGATACTTTTTCAAGCACCTAAATACAAAACTGCCATGGGAGCTCAGGCCTTTTCCCACTTTGCACCTGTATACTGGAACTCTTTACCTACCAATATCTGCCTCACCTCTACTCACTCCAGCTTTAAGCACCAGCTATGGAGTCACCTACTGCACTCCGACCCCTGCTCCTGCTCCCTCCCCCCCCCAAACTCTCCCAGGCACCTTACCTGCAATGCTGGGCCTGTTCTAGGCCTTAGCTTTACTCCTGTGCACTTATTGCCTTCTGTCTTAAGTCAGTTTCTCCCTACTGATCTCCACTGTTTTACCTATCCTCTCTCCCCCCTCAGTGATAGCTAAACCTTCCTACCCCCACCTGGGGGGCTTATCAACCAACTGTTCAGCACTTAATCATTTAAGAAGTGTTATCCTATTGCCATACTGTCACTTATTAGTTATAAGTATCACCATCTTTGTTTATTGTACATTGCTATTGTTTATTACTCATTCCTAAGACTTTTGAACATTACGGATGTTTTACGCTGACTGTGATGTGTATTTATTTTCCCTTCGAACTGATCATGTATTTTGTGTTTTTTGTACTTCTACTCCTCTGTTTTGAATGTACTTGATTTGTACTTTCCCGGGTCATGCCTGAAAATAGGTATTTTCTGTGTCTAGTGCACCTACCTGGTAATCAAAAACAAATCAATCTATAAATAAAATCATGTGAAATGAAGAGATGAAAAAAAAACTAGATGACTGTGAAAACAAGTTAAATAAAATCTTAGATGGTTGGGTTACGGGGGTGCTAAGATATTCTTGCCACATATTCTGTGAATCAGGCAACCAGGCTGGCAGATTACTGGCCTGGCAGCTACACAGGGAAGCTGCAAGCAGGGCAGTTCTGTGCCTACATAAACATTCAATGGCACAAACCCACAAAATTTAATTTGATGTTGCTGATGCCCCCTTCTTAAGTACATCCCCAGGGACATCTATGCCGGCTCTCCTGGAAGAACTTTGACAATATGGAGAGGTCTCTCAGTACAAAATTAACAGACAAATCAGAAGTTTTGTGGCTAGAGGAACCTGCTCCCCAAATTTTAGAACCTCCTTTCAGTTCAGATGGGCCAAAAATAACACAGAATTATACTTGGGAGTCAGAGTTTTCTCAAATCTTGCCTCACTATTCTCCTTTAATTATGACAAACTGGGGAAATCAAAGTGGATATCACAAGGTGGGAGCTTCTCCCATTCACACCAGCAGGAGGAATAGCCACAATGAACATATCCTCCCTCATCTCCTATTTCTCTTTCAAGCCCTCCCTATCAAAATTCTGGAGCACTTCTCAAAGCAAATTCAGAAACTAACACTTTCTTCAAATGGGCAAAAGGTAGACACAGAACAAAAAAAAACTACTGAATCAAAAGCTCAGCCTTTTTGGCAGAGGATACTAGATACATAGATACATAGACAGTGTTGGCAGATAAGGGCCTATGGCCCACCCAGTCTGCCCATTTGAGCTTGTAAGTTCAGTTTATGTTTTCCTAGAAGTCTGTTGCCCCTTAACCCTGACCTCCAGAATTCCTTTATGTCTATCCCATGCATTCTTAAATCTCGTGATTGCTTCAGCTCCCACCATTTCCTCTGGCAGGGTGTTCCACTTGTCCACCACCCTTTCTGTGAAGAAATTCTTCGTCATGTTTCCTCTGAATTATCCTCCCTCCAACTTCATCCCATGCTCTCTAGTCCTGGAACATCTTTTTCTCTTAAAAATAGTGTATTCCTGCACCCTGTTCCTCCCTGTAAGATACTTGTATGTCTCTATCATATCCCCTCTCTCCCTCCTCTCCTCCAGGGAGTACATGTTCAGTTCCTTCAACCTGTCTTCATAGGACTTGTGATGCAATCCATGCACCATCTTTGTTGCCCTCCTCTGAACCTTCTCTACCCTGTCTATGTCCTTACGTAGGTATGGTCTCCAGAACTGTACACTGTACTCCAGGTGGGGCCTCACTAGTGTCTTGTATAGCAGAATTATGACCTACCTTTTCCTGCTGGTGATGCCCCTGCCTATACATCCCAGCATCCTATTTGCTTTACCTGCTGCCTTGTCACACTGTTCCTCTCACCTTGAGGTCACTCAGAGATGATAACCCCAAGATCCCTTTCCTGCTTGGTGCATGCTATATCCTCACCCCCCAACTGATATATTGTGCTAGGGTTTTTGTGCCCCATATACATTATCTTGCACTTCCTTACATTGAATTTCAACTGCCAAACCCCTGACCATTCTTCAAGTTTATGCAGGTCCCTTCTCATTCTGTCTACACCCTCTGGTGTGTCTACTCTGTTACAGAGCTTAGATCCCATCCTGGGCTTGGAGTAAGCCTTTTTGAAAGAACAATGCCTCCAAAGGTTAGACATCCAGACCCTAATGGGAACCAGGCACTTTCATTTTTAATTTTTTATTTGATAACCGGGTAAGAACATGGGCAAAGCCCTTTCACAGGTCTGACCCGAAAGGCAATCAACAATAAACAAAACATAATTAACAATATGCTAACGTAGAGGATAATGGCTGGAGATCGAGTGATAACCATGCTGTAATCACCTCAAGTGGTTGCTAGGGCAACATGGTAAACCTCGAGAGGGCAGCTCGAGAAATTTACTGTACCCCTAGCAACTACGAGAGGTGATTACAGTGCGGTTGTCACCCGATCCCCAGCCATCATCTTTTATAGTGTATGGTCAAAAAAACACTGTTTGCATTCTATGTGTGAGAATTATGGAACTCTGGTGCATTCTTTTTTGTTATGCCACTGTTTGGAAGTTCCAAAGTGTGGTTAACAACTTTTAAAATTCTAAACAGTGCATAACAAAGCTGTGTGACTGCTCATTGTGGTGGTTAATAGGCACTTACCATATATTATAATTACATACATCGACAAATAACATTTAAATTTAACCTTAAATCCCATTTCTGAGTTAATACTTCTAAGGGAAGGAGGCAAATCATTCTATAAATGAACAGCAGATGACAGAAAAGATAGAAAACCAGAATTTCCCCTATTGACAATAGCCCTCAGGACAATCCCTTGATTTGAATGCAAGTTTACACGAGAATCACTAATTACTATGAAATCGGATAAAGGGAAAGAATTCCTAGCCTAAACAGCATGATGAATCAAATTACCAAGTACATAGGCAAACTTTAATTTGGGAGATAGCCAATCCAAAGAAGAATATAAGACACAATGATGTGTCAACCGAGGAACATCAAGAACAAATATTATTGTAAGCCACACTCAGAACCCTTCCCTCCCTCCCTTACCCCCAAATCAAGATATAAAGGAGAAACAATCAAAATGCGGCAACAAAGTACCCATAGCAATTATTTTGTGAGATTCTATTGATAAATAAGTCTTGAATTTGTATAACAAGCCCAATTTTGATTTAGTAATCCTACTAACAGCCTTAACCTGGGTAAAAAAAAACAAAAACAAGTAAGGATCCAGAAGAACTCCTAGATATTTGAATTCATTAACCTAGTCTAATAAGTCACCACATTTATCAAATATGTGCAAACATGGATTCAACTTTAATTGAGGAACACTCCCAAAAAATGTGCACTTGGTCTTTTTTACATTCAAAACCATTTGATTTTTTAACAGCCAATGACCAAGTCTATCAAAATCATTCTGTAAGCCAATGTTAACCTGCTCAATGTTCGAGCCCTGGTTATACAGAATCAAGTCATCCACATGAAGAAGACAATGTCTAGCTGAAAAAATAAAGGGGATTTGATTTATAAGTATTGAAAATAACAGGGGGCCAAGAATGGACCCCTGTGGAACACCTCTAGGATTTAACCGTAAGTCAGATAATGAGGGCTCAATAAATACATGTTGAGATCTACCTTCTAAAAAACTATTCAAAAAGGATATCACTAAGCTGGAAATACCCATACTTCTAAGTTTTGAGCAAAGCATAATTTATTAAATCAAAAGCCCGTGTCAGGTCCACGAACACTGCCCCCGTTAAAAACCTCTATCACAACCAAGGAGGACAGTGTTCGTGAACCTGACCAAAGCTGTTCCCATACCCCTTCCTTTCCTGAACCCATGTTGTTCCATGCAAAGCAAACCATTTAATTCCAAGTAATCATTTAACTGTTTTTACCACCAACTTTTCTAACATTTTGCTGAAGGGATTCAATATAGAAATGGGACGATAATCGTCCACTGTATCTGCTCTAACCTTTTTCGAAATAAGCACCACCCTTGCAACTTTCCAAACAGATGGGAAACTCCCAGTTAACAAACATAGATTAAATAAAGAACAAAGTGGATCAGCAGTGAAAGGTGCAACCAATTTCACAAACCTTATATCCAACCCATTACCACAATCACCAAACTTATCGAGTAATTGACAAAGCAATTTTAACACTTCAAATGAATTAATATGACTAAAATGAAAACTAGACAAACCTTCAGATAGGCTGTCCAGTGATGGAGCATTTGAATTAATATTACAATTACCAGCATCACTATCACAACCTAAAACATCAGAAATAAGATCGTCGATATTTGTAAATTTAGCATTCAACAAATGTGCCATTAAAAAAGGATCAGTGACCATGCCATCCAAATAATTTAAGTGGGAAATTTTCCACTTAACTTTAGGGGATAACAAAGAATTTAAAGCTCCCCCAAAATGCTTAGGGCCAGATATTCAAAACATAGCATGGCATGCAAACCAATAGCGTGGGAATAGTGTGTGAATAGTGTGGAGCTACCATATTCAAAGGACCAGTTAGCGTACGCTAACAGCATTAGCGTGGGACAAACCACTAATGTATGCAAGAGGCAAAAGGAAGGGGGGCCAAGAGAGACACGCAAGGGGATATTCAAAGGCCCAGTGCTGTCCTAAGAACACATAGCGACACGAGTAGATAGCTGCGCATTACCCATAAAAGGCTGGTCTTAACCCAGGGCAAAACATAGAGGAGGAGGGACCACCACAGAAAGTGGGAAGGTGTGCAGTGCCAGTAGCAGTGATGCTGCCATTGATGGCAGCTGTAGTGCAGGAGGAGGAGAAGGAGAGGGAGCAGGCACAACATGGGCCACAACACAGGCCAAGGAGACGGTATGCTGCAAACAGGTGATACCGGCCCAGGGTCTCCTTCGAGACCCTGCCTGATGACCACATCATTGGCGGGTACAGGATGAACAGGGGAATATTGAGGCAGCTCTGTGAACTCCTGCATGAGCAGCTGCACTCAAACACCAGACGCAGCCATGCCATGACAGTGGAGGAGAAGGTGACAGCAGCAGTGTGCTTCCTTGCCACAGGGATGTTCCAACGACCAACGGGGAACACCATTGGGGTAACGCAGTCTGCCACCTCATGCCTCCTGACCCAGTTTCTAGAGGCTTTCCTGCCACATGCTGCCGAGTTCATAGTATTCCCCAGCACAGCAGCAGAGCACAGAGAAACAATGCAGCAGTTCCATCAAGTTGCGCACCTACTATCTGTACTGGGTGCCATTGACTGCACCCATGTCCCCATCCGTGCACCACCTGGCAATGGCAGTGACGTGTAAGTTAACAGGAAGGGGTACCACTCCATCAACTGCCAGTTGGTGTGCGATGTGGCTGGGTGCATCAGCAATGTCTATGCACAGTACCCTGGCAGTGCCCACAATGCTTTCATCTGGCACCAGTCCCAGCTGTGCTAGGCTTTTGAGGAGGGCAGGATACCCAGTGGGCAACTAGTCGGTGAGTAGTAGCATACAAGGCATACACACAACAGCATGGATGGAGGCAGGCATTTCAGGCAAGGGAAGGGGTGTGGGAGGGCTACACAGAGGTGCAGGACAGCATCCGACAGACTGCAGTACAGCACTAACAGGTATACATCTCTTGACAGGGGACTATGCCTATCCCCTGCTACCCTGGCTGCTGACACCAGTACTCTGACTGGCCACAGTGGCCAAGGAGATGTACAATGAGGCACATGCCAGCACAAGGAACATCATAGAGAGGGTGTTTTGCATCCTGAAGATGCAATTCAGATGCCTAGACACATCAGGCAGTGCCCTACAGTATACACCTCAGAAGGTATGCCGTATCTTCCTAGCCTGTTGTATGCTGCACAACATGGTAATGAACCATGGGGTACAGGCACCTGAACCTGAGGGACAGTCTGACAGTGAGCCAGAGCCAGCAGTCAGGGGGATAGTGGAGTAACTCGAGAGGAGGGACCCTCGCATGGCACGCAGGGCCATACAGCACAGGGACAACTTCATCAGGACAATGCTACAGACAAGATGTTAAGTACAGACTGCACAACAACTTGAAACAGTACAGTTAATAATGTATTAAATGTGCACAAAAGAACAGAACAGTGACACCAACAATCACAACAGTATACCAACACAGGGATCAGACAACATGTGTGCATGTGGTGTGAGGTCGGGGGTGTGCAGAACACACATGGGGGGGACAGACAGAAATGGTGTACTGTTGGTGGGGAAGTGTGCTGTGAGGGTAAGGGGTGCAACTGTGGCAGTAGAAGTGCATGTGTGTGTGCATGTCTGCATGTGCATGTGGGTGTGCCAATGTTGCAAAGGGGGGTGATGACTGCTCAGTGCCGCAGAGTGATTGTGGCCATCTCCGATGCCTACCACCATGCATGCGATGTGCACCAGTACCATGAGACACAGACCTTGGTGTGCTCTGGGCAGAGGACAATGCCGATGAGAAAGGTGAGGCAGTCAGAGTCAGCCTCCTGTGCCCCGGGGGAACGGTGGAGCCTGACAGGGTGGGTGGACTGCCACGGCGGCACTGGGTTTCAGATGGAGTGTGTGATGCTGTGGAGCTGGAACCACTGGCAGCTCTGCGGCCATGGTTTTCCCACCTGTGTGCCCCTGTGCCGTCTGCACCATGACCAAGCATCCCATGCTGGTGACCCCCATGCAGACCATGCAGTACATTCCCTATGTCAACCACAGCAGCTGTCAGACCAGAAAAGCCACAGTCGATGGCACCCACCAGGTGGTCCAACCTGTCCTCTGCCTGCTGTTCAGCATGGGCAAAGCCCACTGAGATGGCCTCTCTGATTTGTGCCAGCCCATGTCGCAGCTCCCTCCGTATGCCATGCAGGTCCATACGGGCCTCCTGCTGGGAGGTGACAGCAGCCTGCAGGAGCTGGTGGGCACCATGGCCATCCTGCCTCAGGGGCACAGAACCATCAGCTGTAGCTGACAGAGGTGCCTGCTGCACAGGAGCAACTGGATGCTGTTGCATGCCAGGCACGTCCTGCTGCTGGCGACTACTGGTGGTGGTCTGTGGTACGGTATTGACAGGGACCCCAATATGTGTTGGACACTGCATGTCCTGCAGTTCAGAGATGCTTCCCACACTGCCCACCACCGGGTACCCAGGTACAGCCACACCAGTGATTCTGAAGACACCACTGGCACCCGTCCCATGGCCTGCCAGCAGCCCCACCCCTGCATCCCCTTGCACAGGCATGGCCAGGTGTTGGGAAAACTCCAACACATCAGTGACATCGCCACTGGTCACAGTGACCAGTAGGACCTCCTCTACACCACCATCCTCCGTCTGTGCAGCATACAGGTAGCCAGTGTATCCCAAGCCCCCTACTGAGGTGTGACCCCCCTCCCCAGGCAGTTGCAGCCCCTGTCCATGTGATTGCCACACATGCATAGTGTCTGTGCAGCCATGAGTTGCACAGAGCCCAGATGTTGATGGGCGTTCTCCATCATCCTCCTTCACTACCTCTGGAACCTGGCAGTACATCCTTGGCAGCTCCTGTTGTTCTGCAGGCCTGGCAGACACCGCTGTGGGGACAATAGGGACAGGGTCAGTCACCCGTACACAGACACTGTGCCCAAACACCACCACCACATCATGCAGACCCCAGGACATATACCCCCTTCACACAAACCCGTGACCACATGCACCCACCCAACCCACAGTGGCCATGCCCATGCCAGGCAGCTGTTTGGCAGCCCACAGTGCACCCTGTGCAGGACACCAACAGCATGACCATGCACCCATGCCATCACAACATACAGGATATACATATGTGAATACAGACCTGTCCTTGGCAGTGCGAGAGGTGTCTCACATCCACCACCTGGCACACCTGCGACTGCCACCATCCTCAGAGTCAATGCCACCACAGCCATGTGTGGCTCCTCCACCTACTGCTGATGTTCAGGTGGTCCTCCACCGGTCCTCATTCTGTCCCTCCATCACTGTGCCTCCTCCTCCTTTGCATGTCGCAGAAGGTTGTTCCATCGCTTGCGCACAGCCTCTGTTGTCCTGCCACGTCCTCCTACAGCATTTACAGCTGCTGTCACCTCCCAGGCTTGGCACACCACTGCATCAGTGGCCCTGTGTGTGTGCCTAGCACCTGCTCTCTCTCCTTCACAGCATGCATGAGGTTGTTCAACTCCTCTTGTGAAAACTTGTGGGCACGTATGCGCTCCTACCGTGCTGCCAAACCTATGGGATAGTTGAAAGGGGACATGTGTCATCGGCTGTGTCAGTACTGCATTGCATTACGCATAGACATCATGATGCCACCCCCTACAGTGCCACAGGCCACATGGACATATCAGATTGCTGCATGTGCATGTACTGTGCACACGGCTACATAGTCACTGTCCATCCCGTGTCTGGACAGCGAGCCCTGTACACACATGTGCACTGCTGTCACCCGTGGTTGCCATGTGCTCCCATGACTGGGTCCACCCCTACGCTAACCACCTTGCACTGTACTGTGCCCTTCGTGATCACTACAGTGGTTGTGTGGACAAGTGCACTAGCACATAGACAATGTCAGGACACCATGCAAAGTCCACATGGTGCATGGAACGGCACAGTACCAGGACACTGTGTACTTCCTGCAGGGGGGCCACAGCCTACCACGCCACACATCCAGGGAGTCATGTCAGTGGGCCACTGTCGCAGGACACACCATGGTAGTGCACTAGTGCCCCTGCCTGGTGGACACAGTGTGCAGGCAGTGCCACATGGAACAGTTACCTGCAGGGGAACGTGCACAGTGCACTGGATGGTAGGATGCCCAGGCAGACGTCTAGGGCTGTGGAGCATCACACAGCACAGTGCTTGCCTGTGGTCCAACATGTGTCTGACCATTCACCAGAGGTTATATCTGTGTGCTTCAGTCCATGCTGACCCTGTTCTGAGATCTTGCCATTCAAGAGTGTCTTACAGCAGTCATACATACCTGCCTCTCACTGCTCATCCCTCTGTTGCATCTCTCCACCAGTCTCTTGTTGACGCTCACTTTCTTTATTATGCTGCATTACCACAACACAACACTAGTGGTGCACTGCTTGCCCTTTTATAGCCCATCCAGGCAATCAAGCCTGTTAGTCATGCAAATGAGCACATAATGATATGCTAATCACACAGTTTGCCCCATGTATACACAAATACTCCATTTGCTACCCCTGTTGAATATGGCTCCGATTAGCACTGTGCTAGCACAGCAGTGCTGTGCAAAAGCCAGTGCAGGGCTATTGGAGGGGCAGCGCCGCACTATCCCAATAGTGCAGCACTATGTGCTTTAGTGTGGCCTACACGCATGCTTGTGAGGCCCCCATGTCTGCGCTATCACCCTGTCATAACACGATGTAGCACCGCGCTAGGCAGCATAATGTGGCTCTATACACATGCATGGTACACAACCTCAGAGTCATGCTGGGGGTCGCGCATGAGCAGTGTGGTTACTTCCAGGTAGTGCTGTGCTACATCATGTGATAGCGTGGCGCTACAGTGGTTGTTGAGGTGAAGTCCTGGGAGAGCCAAGTTTGAGCAAAGACAGGTTGAGGGATCTACCAGCTGTTGATAGCCATGTCAGGACGTTCCAGACAGCATGCAGTAGTGCACAGGGACAGGTGCTGGGGGGAGGTAGAGACTGCTAACCTGGTGCAACTTGTCATGAAAAGACATAGGAGGCTGTTTGGGGAGGTGAGGGAGGGGGACCTCCCACAAATGCAAGTTTGGGACACGGTGGTGAGGAAACTCACTGCCCATACTGGCATACCCCGCAATGCCGAAAAGTGCCACCACAGGTACACAGATCTGAGACGCAGGCAGAGGCAGCAGCTTGAGCGCTACAAGCGCATGGTGCGTGATGGCACTGTGCCTGTGCCAGGTGAGTGGTGTTGCATGTACAGTGTACCAACATGTCAGGCTTCATGGGTGTAGGTGTGGTGTACTGAGGGGTGGTGGTGTGGGGGTTTGGGTATGGGTAAGTGGGTGTGGTGTGTGTGCAGAGGGGGTGGTGGTGTGGGGTTTTGGTGTGGGTGGTGTGTGTGTGTGCAGAGCAGGTGGTGGTGGGGGTGTGTGTGGTTTGGGTGTGGGTGAGTGGGGGTGTGGGTGTGTGGAGGGGGTGGTGGTGTGGGGAGTTTTGGGTGTGGGTGTGTGTGTGTGTACAGGTGTGCTCAACGATGCATGGTGCTGTTGCACACTGTGAACAGGTGGAGTGGCACATGTATGCCTCATAGGGGCATGGTACATGCCATGACCATTGCTGTGGGAGGAGGGTTGGGTCATGCTGTTCTGAAAGTCCCGGGGCATCATCGGCCTGCGAATGGCACCACCATGTTGCAGGAAACACGCTCCTGGTGGACTGTCGATGTACACTCACAGGTATGCGGATGTTCACATGGGTGCTGCAATGGCCACTGTTGCAGTACTGTGGCGCCATTGATCACTGACGTGTGTGTCTGGCGACTGCGCCATGGCCACTGCCACCCTTTGTGTGGGGGTCATCCCTGTTCACTCCATGTGTGTGCATTGTGATTGGGGTTGCATGTGCATCTTGCTGTGCTTCACGTTGTGTATGCTGTGTCATGCTCTAACACCACCTTCTCATCTGTCCACTGTAGAGCAGATCGAGCAGCCCATGGCCGCAGGATGGAGTCAGCCCAGGCCACAGGAGCAGAGACGGGGCAGTCCGAGGGTGCCATCCCTTCCACAGTGGGTGCAGGAGAGCAGCCCTGAAAGCGGCGGTGTGTTGCGTGAGTACCTGTTTCATTGCTCTGTGATCTGTGCCCTTTCACTAGGCTGTGCACCACATCTGAGTGTCCAGCCACTGACTTGTCTGGTGGCATTTCTGCAACGGGCAGTGGGCCAGTGTGGTGTAGCAGTGTGCTGTGCGGTACACCTGTATTTCACACCACAGCTGGGTGCTATCATTCTTGCCTTGGGAAGGGGGGCTGTCAGCTTGCATTGCTGTGTGGATGACTGATGGTGTTGGTTGCTCAGGAGGTGAGAGTTCCATGGGGACAACATGCTGATGGCTGACCTTCCCACCTCTGTGGTCAATCCATACCACCACCCACAAGGCGTCCACATTTGCACAGGTGGTGGTTCCTTGCTGTGCATGTGGGACAACATGCACCATGCCTTGCGGCCTTACCTCTCCCCCTTCTGGCCACCAGCTGTGGAGCACTGCCTGTCACACTGTGCTACATCCTGGCACTGTGCCATACGCATTGTGGAGTTCTTCCATGTGTATCTCATGGCTAGGTTACTGTGTTGCAGTTTAGTTGCAGGGTACTATTATCACTGTGCTATTACATTATGTGCATCATTGCCTGCCAATGTTGACCATGGCTGTGGAAGTGGTACTCACTGTGTGGGGGAGGGGTGTCCTGTTATGTGGGTTGGGGACACTTCCATGTACCATGTCTCAGTTGGGTGGTATGCTTTCAGTGGTATTGCCTGGTGGCATGTGAAGGCCCTTCACTGACAGCGTCTGTGCCCTGGCTGACTGTTATCTCCTGGCCTGGGTCGGTCGTTGAAAGGCCACTGTCATGGTTCATTGATGCTCCTGCATGCCTGTCATTGTTGTTTGTTCTGCGCTCTGCATTACTGTACATTTCCATGTGTGGGTGGGCAGCATGTCCCAATGTGTGGATGCCCTTGTGCATGTCGTGACATGTCCCTTGCACTCAACTCTCCGGGTTTCCAGCTGTGTGTCTGCCGAGTCTCGCTGTGTGCTGTATCATGGTGGGTGGTGTCACATGTTCCCTGCTGCTGTCAGGATCACTGTCATCATCCGTGTTGGGTTT
Source organism: Neoceratodus forsteri (assembly GCA_016271365.2). Classification (NCBI taxonomy): domain Eukaryota; kingdom Metazoa; phylum Chordata; order Ceratodontiformes; family Ceratodontidae; genus Neoceratodus; species Neoceratodus forsteri. The sequence continues at coordinate 804,922,978 of CM057451.1, read as the reverse complement.
TGTGTTGGTGCCTGTGTTGCTCTGTGTGGCTTTGTGGGAAAATTCCATGTTGTCCTACCACTGCAGAACTCAACGCCACCAGGGATAGCCCATTGGGACATGCTGTCCATCTCTGTATGGCAAAAGTTGGCTGCTGGTTGTCTCCTGTCTGGTGTACCGTCCTCATGGTCTCACTCTTCCTCTTGTAGGTCCATTCCAGGCATCGCTGTGGGTGACGAGGCCCGAAGAATCAGAAGGCACAGAGGACCTGCTGAGCAGAATTGTGAGGCAGCAGCAGACATTGATAGAACAGCAGGCCATTCTTATAATGGAGACTCGGAGGGTGGCGAATATTCTGGACGCTCGTCTCCCTGATCCGGGGGGGCAACTAGTTATGCCCTGTTATTTTGAAGTCTTCCCTCACCACACACCCTCACTGGACTTTTTTATCCCTTTCTTGCCTATTGTCATCTGTCCCTGTGTGTGTCCCCCCCCCGCTTTGCACCCTTGTCCTGTGTCTTCCCATCCCTCCATCTGTTGTCGTCCTTATGTTTTCCTTTGTGTGCCTTTTTATGCTGATGGTGCTTGACTTTTTTTTTCATGTAGTGGGCATTTGGGGTTGTGTGTTGGGGGGCTTGGTGGGTATGTTCTGGTTCTGTTTCCGTGTTGTGGGGAGGGTTGTACAGTGGTGGGCGGGACATTTTGTAATCTGGGGTTTGTTCATTGTTTTGTTCTGTATTTTATTCGCTGTTGTGTTTCCGTTTGCTTTACTCTTCATTATTGTTAATTACACTGGTTTATGACATTTTACTGTGTCCTGTGTCATTCTTGGGTCTGGGGTTCCACATGCTTTGTACTGTTGCTGGTGTTCTCCACATGGGTCTGGGTTGTTGCTGGACATTCCCGTGCATGTGTGGCTTCCTCCTGGGTGAGCACCGTGGTGTGTTCCTGATAACTCATTCCGGCATGTGTTCCCTTGCATGTGTCCCAGGGTCAGGCCGTCTCTGCACTGTGTTTCATTGTGTGTTTGCACCGCCTGCCTGGGGCTATATTCAGTGCTGTCTTGTGTGTTATATTCAGTGCTGTCTTATTCCTGGGCTTTTTTTGCCCTGCACTCCTGGCCCTGTTTGCCCGGCTTCCTTTGCTTGCTATATTCAGCTGGTTTTGCCCCGGGCTATTCATTTTGAATATGGCTGGCATTTTGCTCTGGGCTAAGTTTGCATGCCGGGCAGTGCTAATCACTGCCAGGGGCTAACCTTTGAATATCTGGCCCTTAGAATCAAAAGAAGCATCCTCGATCTTATGATGAAAATAGTCAATTTTAGCCTGTTTAATTTTACTACAGGCCAAATTCCTAGCAGATCGATAGACCCGCATTAAGGCCTCAGTGGGAGATAGCTTATAAGCTATCCATGTCAAGTGTTTTTGTTTCACCAGCATTTTAAGAGCAGGGGTAAATCACTTATTTTGAGCCCCTTGCACCCTTAATTTACGCAGGGGACATAATCGTTCCTGTAATCCCAGCAACTGTTGACAGAATAAATCAGCAGCGCAATCCAGGTCTGGGATAGAGTTGAGAAATGACCAATCCAATGCACAACATTCCTGATACACTAATTGATATGGAACATTTTTAAAGTTCAGAGAAAAGATTATACGAGGAGGCAATCTCACAGCTTTAAGGTTTAATACTCCAAAAATTGCCTGGTGATCACTTACCGAGTCACCCAGAACCCCAGAATGTAAAACCATATGTTTGTTATTAGTAATAATCCAATCTAATATGGAATGATTATCAGACAAAGAATTCAACCTAGTAGGTTGAACAATTAACTGAGACATATTATAAGATAAAATTACATTTTCATAACCAGAAACATCACCTTTAGCCCAATTTAAATTGACATCCCCAGCCAAAACAAAATCCCTATCCAACAAACTTCAGGCTATAATATCAAAGAATTCTTGTAAACCCGCTTTCCCACATTGTGGCAGATTATATAAGCATCCCACAACCACCTGTTTAACACCTCCCAAACTTTCATTTTGTGTTGATCAGTGCGGTAACTAAGGAAATTATTCTGCGACATTGGATGGACCAGTCCATCCTATTCTTCATAGAATGGCACAAGGACATTTATTTATTTATTTGCTTTTGTTAACCAGGTAAGCACTCTAGACATCCAAGTGTCTGTTTTCAGGTACGACTTGGGAGGGTTATAGAGTACATAAGAAACATAATACAGAGTCAAGGTAACATACAGGAGCCAACAGGCTTTGACAAGTGGGTGGTACAGCAAATGGTACAACAGGCTTTAAAATGGTTAAGTAGGCAGTATGGCAACAAGATACATAACAGTATCTAGAGGTAGAATAACATCATATGATTAGCACTGGGGCCTGTTGGAGGCCTAGTTTTCCACCCTGGTATAACACCTTCATTATTTATGCCATATGTGAGCACCTGTCCTTCCAAAATGTATTTTTTATGCCTGTCTCTTAAACTTAGTCTTCATGGGGGAGGTTAAGGTAAGGGGGTTATATGGGAAGGAGGGTGTTTGAGCTTGATTGTTTATTTCCTTCTATATGCCTGCATATTTGTGTATAATAATGTGTGTAAAAACTTTTTTAATAAGTTCATGTGATTAAAAAAAACTACTGACACTCCCACGACAGCGGGGGGGGGGAGGGGGGAGGGGGTTAGCAATGCCAGACCTGAGGCATTACTACATTGCAGCCCAACTGGCACCTATAGTATCCTGGATCAAGCAAAGAACTGACCCAGGCTGACTGGAAATCAAAGCCAGTCAGGCACTGCCAGTCCCACTGTTTGCCCTACTACATAAAACCCTAACCCCGAGAGTTTGGGCAGAAATTACAAACCCCTGGACAAAACACACCCTCCAGATTTTAGCTAAGGATCAATAATCAAAACACCCAATGAAGTGGGCCCCCTCACCATAATGATTAGTTCCTTCCTCCTAAAACAGACCCCAGATACTCCATGTGAAACAGATTAACTTTGAAAAGATACCAAGCATTGATACACAGCAGAACTTGTATATCATTCAGGGAATTACAGAAAAAATATGGTCTCCTTCAACAAGATTTCTTCAGGTTTCTCTAGGTGAGACACTATGTCACATCTCGCAACCTGACCTATAAAACTGATTGAGAGCCTATACCCCTAGAAAATTTCCAGTACTGGGCACCCGAACTGGGCAGCTATGTTAACTAGGAGAGGAGGAACAGTACCCAGGGTATGTAAAGCTCTACAGAGGTCAGACTGCCCAAATTCACAGATCCCATGCCTCTAATAGGAAACAGGATATGTGATACCCCTTTCAAAGGAGGAATGGAAATGGCTGTGGGAAAAGGACTGGAGGGTCACAGCATTCCCTTGTCGGTGGGAATATCAATGAAGGTGTGTCTCCACCCCTACAATAACTTAAGACTTTGGCATAGAAAGTTCAAACCTATGCTGGAGGGGTTGTGGTGAGGTGTATACACACTTATTATATTTTCTTGGCATGTCCAAGATACAATACTCGAGACTGATACACAGTGAGCTATGCAGGGTATGGAACGAAGCATCCCATTCAAGTTTCAAAATCTGGTATTGAGGACCACAACATGGAAGGCTAGCAACAGTCAGCAGTAAGAGTTACAGAAAATTGTATATATACAGCCATTAAGGGTATGAGTTCTCACTGGTTGCAAATAACAACTCCATCACTCAACTCTTGGAAGCAGTGTGGAGGGTATAAGCCATGGGCGTAGCCACAAAGGTACAGGGGGTGCAGTCGCAGCTGGGCCCATGAGGCTTGAGGGGCCCAAATCATAATTTTGATGTTTATTCAAAACTGGGGGGGGCCCTATAACCATACACTTGCACCCAAGCCATCTGGGAATTTGCTACGACACTGATATAAGCAGAATGGAATGTATCACTGAGACCCTCAAGCTCACTTTAGGAAAACACAGAACTATGGAGTTTTGGTGTTGGTCTGCCACTAGAACCCTTACCTTTCTTCAGGACTGCTATGCCCATCTCTAGCTCCTCTGGCAGGCGTCGTCTTGCTGGACCATGCAAATAGCTGAGGTGGACGCAAAAGATAAATGCAGACTACTCTTTATTTATCATGGGAGACATCTGCACACCATGAGATTCTACCTCAGACTGAAGGGTTTTCCAGAATGCCCCTAGGATCACATGGCATCTCCAGACAGTGCAACATTCTGTCTCCACAACAATGTTATGACTGTTCTTAAAGGGGCAACAGCTAAGCATTAAATCACATGATTAATTGTGTACTTCACATCACCCCCGGGGTTCTGAAAGTGAGTACCACTTGAACAAGCAATAACATAACAGTACAAAACATGAAAACAGTTGAGAAATATCAAGCACTGCATGGCATAATTTGAGTAAGAGTACTCCACTGCTGGGAGGGGGGAAGAACGGATCTGGACTACAGTGGTGACCAGTCAGGGTAGTACCAGGGGAGGAGGAATACCATAGCAAACTGAATCTTGGTCAGAGTGACAAGTGCCACAGAGCAGGGAAGGGAGAAGGGAAAGACAGGGAAGGGAAAGTGGCTGAAGATGACCCAAAATTACGATACTCAAAATTTCAATAAACTGGTGCAGAACATGGACACAACATGTGGAATCATCCTTTTGAAGAAGACATTCTTGCAAAGAAAATTAGTTAATGCAGTTACAGTATCATTAGTAAATATATTTATGAAGAGAAATAGGTGCATTAGGGCATTTACTGCAAAAGAACAATTAAGCACAGACGATGAGGAATACAATAGGCATCAGAATCATCAGTCTCAAAAATGCTGAGTCAGAATGCACTGATGTTAAAGTCTTGCATTGACTTTTTCGGTCAGTAGGAATGATGTTTTGAGTTGCTTGAACCAGTTCTTGACAGGATGGGGTAAGACTGACACAAGCAAAAAAAGAATTTTAAGAACTGTCAAAATCACATCATTTGACTCTAAGTCCAGGATCCTTTCACAAATTTGTTGTGTAAAATCTTTTTGATGTAGTACACAGGGGTGTGCATGAGAGAGTTTTGAGAAGAAGAGGGCTGAGAAGTCCCAGGAAGTTCATCTGAATTAAAGTCAGGTGCAAGTGAATCTGGCTGGATAGAGTTAGAAGTGTAAGAATCTGAATGAACTGGTTGGTTATCAGAATGTGAATGAACTGGTTGCTAGTTATCAGGAGGAATTTCTGATTCTGAAAGGATAGCAGGTTCAAGTGCAGCTTCATTAGTGGGAGGACTGGGATCATCTGGGACATGTTGCTCAAGTACCCATGTTTCAGACAATTCATGTGGACTTTAAGTGCAAGCTTTTTATCTGACTTGTGTCACAGGTGGACAGGAACTGTAGAAAGCATTTCCAAAATGTAGAAAGGACCAGTCAAAGGGTGAAGCAGTGTCTTTGTGGTGCCCAGAACTAAGGCAGGTTGATACAAATAAACAGTGTCCCCCACAGAAAATGAAGGTTCATGAGAACTAGCTGCTGACATTTTCTGCACAGCAGAGTTTTTCTGTCCCAATGTGGTGACTGCAATACGTCTGGCAAGTTCAAGTTGTTCTAGTACAGGAATAATGCATGAGGAACATGACTTTGGAACTTCTACCAATGAAAGATCCATGTCCAATGGAGTTCTTGGGAGGTGCCCATAGACCAAGAAAAAATGTGTGTTCTCTGTACTGTCAACACAAGGGCTTGTGTTGCAGGCAAACTGAATAAGAATAAAGTGGTCCCAAGTGTCACGTGTTTCATCCAGGCACTTGGGGAGAGTGTTTAGAATGATAGATATAATTCTTTCACTTTTTCCATTGCATTGTGGGTCACAGCTTGTTGTGTGGGTCTTTTTTTATCTCGAGGAGTTTGAAAGTTTCTGAAGCAATGGTGGAAAGATTTTGCCTCTGACTGAAGGCAGGTACGAGGGGTACTATGTTGACAAATAATTGTGTTGAGGAAGGAATTTGCTGTTGTAGCAGCCTTGATGTCATGTAGTGGGATCAGTTCTAGATATTTTGTAAGACAATCAACAAAAACAAGAATGTATTTGTTGGCAGAGTCAGAGCATGTTGGTAAAGGTACAAGAATGTCCGTGCTAGCTTTCTGAAATGGTTCTGTGGCTACAGGCATTATAATGATGTGTGCCTTTGTCAGTTTGGCAGGAGACATTTTTGGGGAGCAGGGCTGGCAGGATTTGACCAATTGGACAATCTCGTTGTGCATGTGAGGCCAAAAGAAGTGGAGCCTTGTTTTTTTGAAAGTTCGGTGGATTCTCATATGACCTTCAGAAAGTGGAGAGGCATGCGTGGAGAGAAGAACTTCATTAAATAGAGAGACAGGCACAACTAACTCTACCTGAGTTCTATCTGTGTGATGGCCCTTACCTTCCTTGGTCCAGATATGGAAAAGCACACTGTAATTGAGGAAGTATTGTGAAGCAAGGAAAAGTACATCCTGGTGATGTTGCTTCTGTTGCGGTAGATTTCCAGACTCTAAGTAAGTGATTATGTTTATGAACTAAAGATCTGCTCTTCACTGTGTTTTGACAGTTGCCAGGGAAAGAGCAGATGCAGAGGAGCTGAGAAGCTCTTCAGCTGATTGCAGTAACTGAGGCAGTTTGGAGTAGCAAAGCAACTTGACGTGCTGTAGGAGTGTCCACAGGAAGCACATCTGTAGCATGGAAAGGAAGAGCTTGTAGGCAGGATTCCTTGTTTGTTGAGGATGTTGCAGAGAGATGCCATTCCAAGCTAACACCACCAGCACTGGAGTGAACTTGATCCGGTCTGTATTGAATCTCAGAATTGTAGCATTGCAGCATGGCAATCCATGGTGAACTTGCCTACTGGTTCTTTTATTTCGAGCAACCATCCAAGGACACAGAGATAAATGACAGTGGTGAATAAGGAATGGCAAAGGGAACAATGAAATTTCTTTATGGCAAATATCATGGCTAAACACTCTTGTTTTTGTGATGACATAGGTGTGCCCAGCTGAGGAAAGGGAATGCCTGGCAAAGGAAACAGCTCATTCTTTTCCATCTTGCATTTGACGTAGCACAACACCCACTGCAAAGGACTAGCATGTAGAGTATAAAGTACTGGTCAAACCTTGGGCAGGCAATATGGGAGCAGAGATCAGTTTGCCTTTTAAGGTCTCAAAGGCTTCTTTGCATTCAGAAGTACATGTATATTCACATCCCTTTTTGGTGAGGGTATACAGTGGAGCTGCAATCTTGGCATAGTTACTAATGAACTTTTGGTGATATCCAGACAGGTCTAGGAAAGTTCTGAGGTCTTTGAGGTTTTTAGATTCTGAAACATAGAAACATAGACTTTGAAGGCAGATAAGGACCCCTTGGCTCACCCAGTCTGCCCATTTCCCTACCTATTGGATAAGCTGCAGATCCTAGTTAACCAAAAGCCTACTTCCTTCTACCCCCCAATAGAATTACCTTATGTCGGTCCCAAGCATTCTTGAATTCCCCCATTATTTTTGACCCCACAACCTCTTTAGGAAGGTCTTTCCATGTGTCCACCTCCCTCTCCATGAAAAAATACTTCCTCAGACTGCAGAGAGCTTGTCTGGACTGGAGAGCTGCCTTGAGAACCAACAGCATGTCCTAGGTAATGAATTTGATGCCGTGTGAAACACTTCTCTGTGCAAAACTTGAGGCTGGTTTGTCAGAGGCATTCAAACACTTCTTTGAGGTGTTGGAGGTGATCTGGAAAAGTTCTGCTCAAGACAATAACATCATCCAGGAAGACTAGGCAATATTTTCAAGACAATTCATGTAGTATGGCTTCGATAACATGCTGGAATGTGGCAGGACTATTCTGAAGTCCTATAGGCAGTCATTTAAATTGGAAAAGTCTGAAGTGATAGTGGCAGGCTGTATGTGGATGAGAAGCTGGATCAAGGGAGACTTGGTAGACCCCCCCTTTGAAGATCCAGTGTGTTGAAAAAAGCTGGGCTGGTCGCAGCAAGGTTCTCTAAGGCATGCTTTGTTGTGGGTAAAGGAAGAGCAGCACCATGCAGACATTTAGCATTCTGTAATCCACCACAAAGTGTTACCCATTGTTCTTCTTTACCAACAGCAGGCATGGTGCACCCCAGGGACTTGTAGACTCTTCAATGATGTCTTGTTAAAGCATGTCTTTGATGATGTCCTCTAGGACTCATTTTTGTTTGTGTCCCACTTTGTAAGCTCACTGACAGATTGGTTTCTAACTGGGCTGCATCTTGATGATGTGTTACAGGATAGCACAACATCTGAGCTTGATATCTATATAGTCCTGCAGAAAATTCAAAAGCTGTTGTTTCTCTGTTGGAGATGCTGTGAGCTTGGAAGAGGATAGTAGCTTACTTGGGGGGTAACTCTGGTGAGGCTGGAGTTGTGATAGCAGCACTGACTGGAATAGAGTTGGTGAAACCAGGCTGTGTTTCGTGCATGAGATGGAGCTGGTCCCCAGTAAATAAGCAGACTAACTTTCCAACATTGGCACCCTTGGCAATGAAGACTGACTCATCTATAAAGTTACAGCATTTTTGGAATACTGTGCCATCATGCACAACAGACAAGGCATTTAAGGGAGAAGACCTGATGAATGAAGAGCAGGGGATCCTATGATGATGCCAACAACACCTTGTGGGAGTGATTCACCTTGAATCTTGGCAATCAACACATCTTTATCTTAAGAGTCATAGTGACAGTCTATAGCTGCGAGTTGCCTCTGAGGATCTAGTGACAGTTTGTTTGATACAAAGTCTAGGATGGCTTTGTGATATTTGATGAAGTCCATGCCAAATATCACTGATAGTTGTAGATCAGTCACTAGGTAGAACTTGTCTGTAGCTTGCTGTGACCCACAGTGTAGTCTGAGGTGGACAACGCCTGTGATAGTTACTGTAGTGGCATTTGCTGTGATAATATACTCTAGATCAGCTGCACAGAAATTAGGTGACTGTCAAAGAGCTCTATTGTTCAGAATATTAGTGTTGATGACTGATATTTCTGCACCAGTGCCAATCAAGATATGTGTGGACCAATTTCCAGTGGTCACTGGGACATAGCTTGCTAGAGGTGGTGATCTGATGACAGGTACATTTGCTCCTGGAAGTGAGATGGTGCCAGAGTTAGTTCTTGGAGCTGGTGGATGCTGCAGATGTGAGTTGCAAGAGTTAGGGGGTAATCAGTTAAAGTGTTCTCCTGCCCAGAGAAAGCCCCTAGTTTGTTGGGCAGCACTCATTTCCCTGCTCCTGGGAGTAGTTATGTTCATCTGGCTGATGAAGCCACGGTGGATATCCCTGTTTCTTGTGAGTCCTGTTATCATACTTCAGCTTTCTGCAAACTGCAGCAGTGTCCTCTGAATCCACACCACTGGCAGCAAATGAGCTGTTAAGAAGGTGGAGGTGGATCATGTGTCTGTTGAGGTGGTTGCAGTGAATTGACAGTGGTAGTAGTAGAGCTCAGTTGTAAATTATTAATACATGTGATAAGCTTATTTATTTTTTAAGATCTTGGATAACACCAGTGAATGGATGCTCATTTATAGGTTCCACATCAGTTTACAAAGACAATATGGTACAGCATAACAGGATTACATATGGTACTGTAAGAGGTCTAAACCTCGCTTTCAGATTCTTGATGATATTGGGAATGCAAATAATCACAAACAAGTTGCATTCAAGTAATAAACAAGTTTATTACTACAAAAGGGATAAATCACAGTTGCCCTAAGCAGTTCTTACCAATACAAACCGGGAGCCAGTGCTAAGCATTCCCTACACCTTGAGGTTTCTCTGTAGTCTCTTGGGATCTCTCGGGTCTCCGAGGTGTAAAGCCTGTGCATAACATTATATACCTGTGATAATTACTATGGTTACTAAAAGATAGAAGCATTTCTAGTTACAGAGATGAGCCCTATTGGCTAAATTAGAGGTGGCTCCACGGTCCAAGATAACATTATATAATTCTTTAAAGTCATCAGTTTTAGAACAAAGAAGTTCTTATACAGAGTCTTACATAACACGGTGTAGTGGTGCACATCACCAAAGGATGGCAATGTTGCCTTACATATTATAGTTACTTCAAGGACAGGTGTCTTGGCATCTGTCAAGTAAGAAATAGACAGAAAATGCATGGTATAATATGTGTGCATTAGTAAGCAAAGTGGATTACAACAATATGCGTTCATATCCTGACATCTACTCTTGTACGGTAGATGCCCTTAGCCCTATGCATTAGTCTAGCCTATGCCTAAGCATTAGCTGTCTACGGTGTACCTCTGAGGGTATCAGGGTGCAGAGACCTCGTGTAACAGTGCAGACAGGTTACGATAGGGTACACACAAAATTGAGCAGCTTAGGCTGTATAACAATTTGCCAGCATCTAAAGTTAGGACACCCTACTGGGTCGCAAACATAAGGTGGAAAGTAGGAGGAATAGGGTTAGAGGGGATGTACCGAGTGTGGAAAGGGAGTGGAAGGGGGTGTCATATTTGGGAGAAGAAGAGGAGGTACCGGGTGGGAGGCTGGGTGGTAACCCAAAGTGCTGAGGTTGGGTTATATCAATGCATGGAGTCGACATGAGGCAGGTGCAAGTAGGTGGTTGTAGTTAAGAGAGGGTGTTAGTGGTAGCAGCCACAGTTGCTGGTTGTAATTAGATGCTGCCAAAGTCTGCCTTGTCTATCATTACCTTTTGCCACTGGACACATGTTGCGAGTCCAGCTATTTGTGAGAATTGAGGTGACTGTCGGCCTGAAACATTGATATGGACTCCTGCACAAGTCATGCAGCTTTGGACTGTGTCTATCCAGGTTGTCAGACAAAGGCCATGATTTGATCTTTCTCTGTTTTCTGCAGACATTTACAGTGTGACTCAATGTTGACTATAAAGGCTTCCAAAGATTCAGAGGGCTGCATGGTGCATTCCCACAGCTGTTATTCCAATAATTAAGGTGGGTGTGTTTGGACAAAATGATCTTTAAAAGTTGTGTACAAAGTGACAGTATTTCCTTTACCTTGTTCTGGAAGTGCACTAATCCAGGAAATGCCAGTCCCTCTCAGAAGCAAACACAAGGGACTGGAAACATGCAGGGGATCAGTCAAACCACTGAAGACAATCCATGCTTGGAACTGCTTGATACAGTCGACAGCGTATTTGTGAGACAAGGCTGAAAAGGATGGTGGCTGTAGGATGGTGTGAACTGTGGACTGAGGTGAGATAATTTTATCGTAGACAAGATAATCCTGAATGGCCTGCATAGCTGACATTCCCTGTGATGTGAGGGAAGACTGAATGTCCTGCAGGAGGGTTTCCATTTTGTAGCCCTACACCCTCAAGGTGGGTGAAGATAACCCTCTGGACACTCCTACACTTCTACTTGCATCTCCTTTGGACATGGTGGTCAGGGAAGAGCTTCATTTGACAGAATAGAGGTTGAAGAATGAGAAGGAGTTGCCGTCATGCAAGAGATGGGGCACTGTGTTGTAGATCTAGTACCTCTGAAAAAAACTATTGTGGTAGACAAAATACAATTATTTGGGAGCAAAGTCCATCTAGTGACATCTTTAGTAAACAATTCCAGCTCAAATCATTGTTGTTCTGTTATTTAAATAAATATTTATTTGCAAAATTACTTGTTGTATCATTATCCATTCATTTCAATAAGGTTTGCCATTAACAAAGATGGTTGGCATTGAATCCTATGAAGTCACGCCCTTTTGAGCAAGTTTCAAGTTTATTTTATATTCTAACAGGATAAGACACTTGGCAAAGCCTGTTTTCAGGGTCATCCTGATAACGTTGAACAAACTGGTGCTCCAACAAAGATGGCCACCTGACCTTTGACATAGAGCTGATAGCTTCATGTCTTCTTTGCTCCTTCCAAGATAGCCATGGACAGGATTGAAGGGCCGCTTTCTGTTTTTGTAGTGTGCCCAAACAAGATGGCTGATGTTTTCCATGAGATTGTTCCTGGTGAGGTTTACAAGACACAATATTGTGATTCATGTGCGTCTCTCCTACTCCACCCAACTGGTAGAGGAACATGGCTGGCTCCTTTTCTGGGTGAGTGGCTCCATTGGAGTAATTTTATTTAATTGGATGTCTTCCACCTGTTGTAATTATTTTGTGTTTATTTTCCGTGCCCCTTTTGCTTTTGGCTCTGCAGGGTGACTGCTTTAAGAACTCGTTTCCAGTTTTGTTTTATATCAAATTTTGGCTTCCTCTTTTTATTGATGTAATTGTATGCCTGTGGTTGGTGTACCCCGTTGTTCTGTATTTGTTTATTTATAACCTCTTTTTGTCTTTGGGCTTCTTGTCTGTTTATTGTTATAGCCTGCCTTACTTGTATAGTTCTTCTGTTTATTCTTTTTAGTTGCCCTGCTTTATTTATGCAGTGTACACAATTTATTGTTGTATCCTCCTAGTTGTAGCATGACCAATGGGGAGTGGAGGCTCTGAGCAGCTGTTGTGGGTGGCAACACTAATGAAGAAGGCAGGAGTCAGCTGTAGCTGAGAAAAGCTGTACATTGGCAGGCAACAATGGAGGGAGAGAGTCTATGGTACTGTAGTACAGAGCAGCGGGTGCAGAAGTGCAGAGCCATGGTCCACTGCAGCAAGAGGCAGGAGGGTCGAACCAGAAGTAGAGCAAAGCGTTTGGTGCAGTTATAGTTAGTACTTTTTTACTCTGTACAGTCCGGATGGAGTGACTTGCTGACCCACATTGTTATGAGCAGGAGCATGGAATCCCTCTGTGTACTTTCTTTTTTTCACTTTTACATTTTATTGTTTGACTTAAAAGCTATCAACAAAAGAAAAAGGTTTTACAAAATAGATAATACCATACATTTCAGAATACATTACATAACAAGATATCACATCAAGCAAATAAATACTAATATACACAATATTACATATACATAACACAGAAAATATAAAATCACCATTGCCGTTAAATTCAACTCCTTATATAAATTAAAAATCACTGCCATATTGCACTTCTTTCAGATATTATATTCACATATTTTAGACCAATATCCTCATTCTTTGTTTTACTTTCCCTATTGCAACAAAGTAGTTTGCCAGTTTCTCAAGAGTCAGTTTATCTGCAGTGTGTGCATAGGAGCTGGGTTTGTCAAATTTTTGGTAGGGCCCAGGTGTCGGGGTCAGAGCCCCACCCCCTGGCCAGGGGTCAGAAGTCACCCCCCACAGGGATGTGAGATCAACCCCCCCACAGGGATCTATTGGAGCAGAGCACCCTGCAATATGTGATGTTGATGCCATGGCTGGGGGGGAGACACTAAGCGCCACCGAGGATTGGGCAGGGTTGGCACAAATCACTGTTGGGGTACATACAGGGCCAGGGTATTACTGTGTTTTTTTTTTACCAGGACAGAGACACAGGTGCTACCTGGGAGCACAAGGAAGTTAAGGAATTAGCTTAGGGTCGCACAGTATGCAATTGGGGCCTGTGGGATGAAACCCAGGTCTCCAGGTTTGCATCTCAGAGCCTTAAAACCTTAAACCACTGCACTGTATTGTCTCCTTGTTGTGGGGGGGAACTTCCTTACAAACAGATTCCTGCATGGCTGTGGCAGGATGGCTCAGGCTGTCACCATGGGTGTTGGGCCTGGGGGAAGAGCGTTCATTCCTACTGGGTTGGGTATTGGGGAGGTGGGGACCACTACAATCCAGAGAATACTGCATACAACCTGGTGCATGGAAGTGGGTGTGGGGCAGATCACTGGATACCAGGGAAGGGAAAAGTTTACATTGAGAGGGGTGGGATCATGGGTGTGGATGGAGGTGGGATCACTGGATACCAGGGAAGGGAACAGTTTACATTGAGAGGGGTGGGATCATGGGTGTGGATGGAGGTGGGATCACTGGACACTAGGGAAGGGAACCCTTTGCATTTAGAGGAGTGGGATCAGAGGAGCATAAAACAACAAGAGAGGGATCCATTGAACTGCAAATACAATGATTTGATTTTGTTTTTATGTTTGTTTGCACGCATGTGCAAGAAACATAGTGCCACCATACAAATTTTCATAGGTGTGCCACTCCCGCTTCCAATGCCCTGCTTCTTTTCGCAGGCGCGGCCTCACTACACCAGTAAATGTCCGAGCTGTCTATGACAGCAATTCAGATGCAGTGGTGTACAGTTGAATGCAAATGACTGCTACAATCAGCGGTGGTAACATGTAAGCAATTTGCATTCTGTCATCAGCGTCAATTTACATACTGCCGTCGGCAGTATGCAAAGTGCCTACTTATCAGCACTGCATCTGAACAGCTGTCACAGACAGCTTTATTTTTTTCTTGGTCTCCCCCCCAAACACCCAAGCATACTCATGTGCTCTTCCTACCCCCGCACACTGTATGGCTGATGGGGGTGCCCAATCCCCCATTGGCTCCACTGCCCCCCCCCAAACAGACTTCCAGTTGCCATGCTGGGATCCCACCCCAGCATGGAAAAATTCCATATGTTCGACAGGGTGCCCAGTCCCCCGTCGGCTCCACTGCCCCCCAAACTTTCAGCTGCCATGCTGGGAGCCCACCCCAGCATGGCAAAAATCCTGTATTGTCTTTGTAAAAAAAACACACCTGTAAGAAAAAACCGGTCCTCATTGACTCTCGCTCCCCTACCCCAACCCGCGCCCACCCTCTGTGCATACCACCTCTACACACTCCCACCTCACCCCATACTTACCTTAGGAGGCCGGCGTAATAATCTTCGGTGGACCAGGAACACATCTGCACTCTTCAAAGCCGACCGCAAACTGAAGAAATGCCGGTAAACTGTATAATGGCATAAATGTTTTTTTTTTTTAACTTTGATGCTTATCTCGGGCATTTTTGGGAATTTTTTCACCCAATTGTCAACATGGGGTTCTTGGGACCCCACATCATGAACTCAGTCACTGTCATTTTGTTATTGGGTCACAAATGGTGATTTTACGCAGAGCTGTGTTTACATAGATAGCGCCCATAGGCTTGAAACTTCAGGTGCCCCCCCAGCTACTGACTCGTGCACCCAGTGTGCACCAGGCGTGTCCCCCCAACACACACACACACACACACACACACACACACACACACACACACACACACACACACACACACACACACACACACACACACACACACTCCCTGCCATGTCCTGCTGAGTTACATCCACACCACAGAGTCCCATCCTGGTGCCACTGATGCCCTTTTGAAGCTAAACTTGTATAAAATGTTTCCAGAATATGAACATTTTTACAGTCAAAATGTTAAAATTCCTTTTAATAAACTGTTTACACTTATTTAGAGGTGGGAATAAAACAGTCTATTAGCACACAAGCAAGCACAAACACTCGCTTATTTATGCATTTGATCTGAACAAGGCCAAACAGTGAGCTTTCTTATTCAGAGTCTCCCTAGTTAGAAAAAAAGTAATGCACTGAACAGAACAAAAGTCACTTTTACTTAAATGGTCTGAGTTCAATCACTGCAAGTCATTCAGGGGTAGCATTTTATTTATTGAATTTTGTTGACCAGGTGAGCCCGCTGGGCCCCGGATGTCCCTTATTCAGGGGCGACCTGGAGGAAAGTTACATACAAGTCAAGGAACAGTACAAGTTATAAAGTGACAAGATTTTAGACAAATAAATATCCATAGGGTTACAATCAGGTAGGAGGTAAGGGAACATAAAGAATGTAGGAACATGTGGAATTAGATATTTACCAACATTGTACATGCATCAATCTTGTGGACCCTGGAAGTGCTCGAGGTACTGGCCAGTTTGCCTAGAGTCAGGGTGCCATCCCGAGGAATCAAAGTAGATGGGGGTAAGGGTGACCATAAGGCATGCCTTCAAAGTTAGGGGAGGCAGTGATGAATGGTCAGGTCCTAAGGCATTGGCAGGTACTCCTATCGAGCAAGTGTGCTTTAAGTTTAGAGCGGAAGCTAGGGCCTGTTCCTGCCTCTCGTACCCCTAGTGGGAGGTTGTTCCAGGTGGAAGAGGCTGTAAATGAGAAGGACCAGGACCCAGCTTTGGTCCTAGTTTTGGGAACCTCGAGGAGAGTTTGTCCTGAGGTGCGGAGACACCTCAGACTGGTTTTAGCCCTGACTAGTCCTTTGAGGCTCGAGGGAGGGGCCCAGTAGCTTAAATGTCAGGCAGAGAGTCGGGTAGATGAGGCAGGCTTCCAGTGACGGCCACCTGAGCCTTGCTTGGACCTCGCAGTGGTGGGTTCTAGGGTGGGACATGGTAGCAAACTGGGCAATCTTGTTGTATAAGGTCTTTAGCCTGTCAAGTTCTGTAGCGGCCACACCTTGGAGAACCGGGGCTACGTAGGTGAGCTTAGGGAGTAGGACGCTAGTGGTGATGGCTACCCTGGCTTCAGGGATAATCTGGTCCTTTATTCTATAGAGAATGCCGAGTTTCACATGAATGGCTTTGGTTAGTTGGTCGACATGATTTTTAAGAGTAAAGCTTTGGTCTAGTGTTAGACCGAGGTACTTAGTTGAGGTAACCACTTCGAGTTTGACTCCCCTTCTGGACTGCAGTTGAAGGAGCGTCGACCTCTCAGATCCCAGAGATCTTGGCCCAAACAGCATTGCCTTGGTTTTGCTGGTGTTTAGTACCATTTTGTTCAAAGTGAGCCAATCCTCCATCAGGAGGATGTCATCTTGGAGGGCTCTCTCTCCAGTTCTGTTACATTAGGGGAGGCCCGGTAGATGACCGCATCGTCAGCATATTAGATGACTCTGCTGCTCCCACAGTGTAAGTGCAGGTCACTTATGAACAGAGTGAAGAGAAGGGGGCCAAGTATAGACCCCTGTGGTACCTCTTCTTTAAGCGGTGTGGTCTGGGAGACATTGTCCAACCACCTGACCCTCTGGGTACGGCCAGAGAGGTAACTCACAAACCAACCTAGTGCGTGGGTGTCCAGGCCAAGAGAGCACATTTTGTGCAAAAGGAGGCTGTGGTTGACCAAGTCAAAAGCTTTAGAGAGGTCGCTGAAGATCGCGCCTGTGCTGACCCCTGAGTCATTGTTGTACAGGACATCTGCCGAGAATTTGGTTAGTGCCGTATCTGTCCCATGGTTGGCTCTGAAGCCATGCTGGGACGAGGAGATTACCTGGTGAGTTTCCAGGTATTCGCGAAGTTGGGAGTAGACTAGCTTCTCTTGTATTTTCGCTATTGAGCACAGCAGGGAGATAGGCCTGTAGTTCACTATTTGTTCAGTGGTGCCTCCCTTGCGAATGGGAATCACTAGGGCCTCCTTCCATGGCTCAGGGACCGTCCCTTCCAACAAGGACCAGTTAATCAGCCAGGCTATTGGCTTAGCTAGAGCAGGGGCGCCCCTCTTTGAGAATTCTTGGCTGGATCCCGTCAGGGCCACCGGTACCTCTCAGCTGCAGGGATTTAAGGATGAACAGTTTTTTAAGGCTAAACTAAAGTTAGTGTCAAAACAGACAAGCTGCAAGAATAAATGCACGGCCCAAAACTCCCCATTGTAACTTCTTTAGCAGTTAGAGAGAAAAAAAATCTGCAGGTCATGGGAGGCAGCATTTTAAAATGGAGGCTAGTGGTTAAACTTTTTTTATCCAAGTGGTCCAAAGGTCAGATGGCAGCATTTTTGTTACTAAGTGTGGTGATAACATTATTTAAGAATAAAAGCTACCGCAGTGCCAGTCAGTGTCACTGTCTGATAATACAGAACCTGTGGGTAAACAGTCTGAACTCTGAAGCTGCTGCTATCAATTTAATTTACAGGAGAAAAAAAAAACTTCAAATTCACTGCAGGTCATGGGGTTGGGGAGGTAGCATGCATCCTGAACTTTCTAAAAAAAATGGATACACTACAGATCAACCAGGAGCAGCATTTATTTTTGTTACTTTATAACACAGACAATAAAATAAGCTCCAAACAAACTGTCAGACAAAGTTGTGTGCAATAAAGCAAAAATGGTACCTGATATGCCTCGAATGATTCTGTGGGAAGGTAAATAGTCTGGAAGAAGTTGCAGGCAGCAGTTATTTATCCAGAGAAGCAGACCGACAGGACACGATGACCCAGTCCATCCGACTAGTTGTGATGAATGATGCATATGCGTTGATTTGGAACATACCTAGTCTACAGCTCGCCTCACACACACACTGGCTGGCACTGCTCACTCAAAAAGATGAACAGTTCTGTTTACTTACTAAAGTAAAGTGAGTCTGGTGCTGACTGTGCGAGTCTCAGTGACCTCTCGACTTGCTTTCAAACTTCTCCCCGACCAGACCGGCCATGACTACTGGGCTGGTGGCACTGTCTGCACTCACTGTCTGGCAAGGAAGGTCCCTCTCAGTCTTTGCTCTCCAGCCTACCTGACTCCTCCACGCTCGCTCAGTCAGGTCAGGAGTGGACGGAGGATTTGAATTTTTTTCACTTCAGTCCACAATACAGTTAGCTGGGCTAAAATTAAGTAGCTGTATCTGGCTGGTCTAGCTGCTCCAGACTAGTACTACCACTCCACAACTGCTGCTTGCTTCTGATGACTGAATCTCCTACACAGTCACACTTGTCTTGTCTCTGTGATGGTGACTCTCCCAGACAGAGACCCAGTGTACTTGAAGACACAGCAGCTTGTGGCTTGCAGCACTCTCTCTCTCTCTTCCTCCCAATTCTGGCTGGCAGAGTAGCGGTTGATACAGTTCTCCTTCTATCTTCCAAGTACTTTGCTGTACTTGTACTGGGGCCATTTAAACTTGCCACCCCTCTTACTTGAAAAGGCAGCCAATCGGAGCATGCACAGCACAGTATATGCCCACCACGGACCTAATTGAAATCCGAAATCACAAGGTCCGCGGGGCGCTGCTGACTTGCTGAGGATAATAGTTTCATACGGGGGAGGGTAGAGCGAACAAGCGGGTGGGGCACCAACAGTTGGAGTAAGTACATTGATGTCGGTGTCAGTCAGGGTCAGGTCAGCTATTGCCTAAGTGGGGGCGCCAGCAGTCATGTACATTGATGTCACGTCATCCATTGCCTAAGGGAGGGAGGGGGCTTGTCATCAGCACAACAGCAGGAGCAGTAAACATTTATGTCTGTCACGACAAAGGGGAAAGCAGGGAGCCAATTGTTTAAATGACACTGGCAGGGGGTCCCTTAGTAGGAGTCTGAACTGGAACGTCTTTAGACTTTTGTGTCTTTTTTTTTTTTTTTTTAGTAAGACATACCGGCAGACAACACAAGCAGCCAGCCCAGAAAAAATACTTTTTTTTTTTAACTTTTTTTTGCTGCCTAATTTTGCAGGTGACCCTAAATGGCTGGTGCTCCTAGGCTGCCGCCTAGTTAGCCTATGCACAAAAACAGCCCTGATTTCATGGTCACTGCACAGAACCACCTTTCGGGACTGAGTAACAAAATGATAGTGTCACAGTTCTTGAGGTAGGCCCCCAAAAATCCTATGTTGAAAATTTGGTGAAAAAATTCCCAAAACTGACTGTTCATAAGGAGGTGTAGTAAAATGGCAATGTTGAAAATCTGAAGTGAAAAATACGAAAAATTCTCAAAATTACAAGCGTGCGTAGGAACTGAGCAATGCACACTCATAACTTTGAGAATTTTTAATATTTTCACTCCAGATTTTCAACATTGCAATTTTACCACACTTCCTTATGAACAGTACAGCTGTCATTTTTCACGTCTCACCCAAAATGTGTTTTCGCATAGGTAGCGCACATTGGTACGGTCGGTGTGCGAAATCAATGTTCGGGACACATTAATAAAATCACAATGACACTGTTCATGAGCAGAGGTGTTAAAATGGCTATGTCGAAAATTTGGTGACAGAAGTCCATAAAATGACTGTGTTACGAGCGTGCATTGCACAAATTCCACATGCCCTCGTAAGTTCACGAATTTGTAATATTTTCAGTCTAGATTTTCAACATCAACATTTTTCAACACCTCCTTATGAACAGTACAGCTGTCATGTTTCACATCCTGGCTGAAATGCATTTTCACACTTCCGGCACAGAATAGCACGGTAGCTGTGGGGAAATTAAGTGTTCTGGACAGATTAAGAAACTCACAGTGACAGAGGTCCCAAAATGCCTATGTTGAAAATCTGCTATAAAAAATCCCCAAACCAATTACATTACTGGTGTACACTGCACAGTTTCCACGCGTGCCCGTGACTCCACCAGTTTATATTTTCACTCCAGATTTTCAACAATGCCATTTTTTACACCTCCTCATGAACAGTACTCCTGTCACTTTTCACATCCTGTTCGAAATGTGTTTTCACGACTGTGGTGCCAAATGGCACAGTCACTGTGCAAAATGACCTTTCACCTAACGAATTGATAGTGTCACTGTTCATGCAGAGGGGTCACAAAAAAAAAACATGTGGAAAACTTGGAGTAAAAATACCAAGAAACGCCCAGGGCATTATGGTTTTCGACCATAATGCCCTACCCTGTAGGGACTGGCAGGCATCAGGGGTGTGACTGGGGATTGTCGACAGTAATGCTCATTCCATTCCACCCCCACCCTGCAGCCAGTGACAGGCATTGAGGTGCCCCTTGGACCCTTGGCCCCCAGAGTTCACCCCATTCTCCTATACTGCACCCATTTCGGTGTATTTCCTTATGGAATGAGGTGACCATAAAGCCCAAACACCCCAAGGCACAACTCAAAACTTGTCAGTATCTGAAGGGTAGGGTAGGGTGAGGTGAAATTTTGTCACCATCATGGGCGACGACCCAAAGGCACACCCCAATGCCTGTCCATCTCTGCAGGATGAGGGTGAAGTTGGCATCAGTTCAATACTTCAATGGCATTCCTATACTGCATCTAACTCTTGCAATTCCACTGCTAATTCCAGCAAGCAAACAATCTGCATTGACAAATGCTTGATACTTTCTGCTGCTTTACATCGCTACTAACTTTCTTTACTTCAGCACAAGCAAGCAGACAAACATATAAACTGAGGGCAGATAAGGACCGCTTGTCCTAGCTATTCTGCCTATTTTGGCATTTTCCCTACCTGCTGCACTACTGCAGACCTATTTGATCTCGGACTTGCACACCCTCTTTCCTACTGCTAGGGTTCCCTTACGTTCATTCCATGCATTCTTGAATTCCCCTAGCATTTCTGTCCCCAACACCCACCTCCGCTGAGGGGCTGTTCCATGCATCTACCACCCCTTGTGTGAAAAACTACTTTCTCACGTTACCCTCCAGCCTCATATCATGACCCCAATATGGTACCCTCTCTTACCTTATTTATGCCCTTATTTATGCCCACCTATCCTTCAGTGGTGGTTGGTGTTCCGCCCTTCCCAGAAGCAACACCTACATCATGCCTCCTCCCCATTCCCAAACAATCACAAAGAGTCTGGTAGAACATCTGCGTAAGTCATGTGCTGTGCTGGTCAGTGAGGAGTCACCTTGGGCCCTCCCCTTTTGATTTTCCAGGAATCCATGGTGGGTGAGCCCCTGTGTCAACTTTCCAGGCCCCACTCCACCTCAGTCCAGCCCTGGCTATGAGTGCTCACCACAGGGGATAAATTAGGCATGAGCCCACTGAAACTCAGTTCTCAACTTCCACCACCACCACACCTCTTAAAAATTTTAGGACCGTTCCAGCAAGGCAGCACTCAAGCAGCAAGACTGGATCTAACCCCAAGTCTCCAACCATCTAGCAGCAAATGCCATGAGATGGTAAAATGAAGGCCCCCCCAAAACTACCCACATCTGCAGCTGCCAGCCTGACAAAAAGAATATTGTACAAACACCAAGGGGTCTGTGTAATGTTCCCACAATAAATGCACAACCAGGATCAGAGAGAAGGTGATAGCCCAGTGGCATTCTCTTCCCCAACCCCCATCAGGCAAGTCCCAATTAAAAGCTATGGAAGCATGAGTCAGGATAAGAAGCAACAGAGAAAATCCCTCCAGATACTTTTATTTACTGTCCCCCTGTGATCATTCAACCTGTGATATCCCTCTGGATCAAAAACAACTGTGGCCCAGTGGTGCCCTGGCCCCCAAACATACAAGGTGGCATCTAACCACGCATGGTGATATAAAAAGAGGCCTGCTGAAACACCTACACACCTCTCCTAAGCAGCACTAAATAACACTGCAGGGACATCCCCTGTTTGGCCACAAGGCCCACAACCAGTTATATTTGCTCCCTACTGGGTTCTGCCTCAGACTACAAAATCGCAGCTAGTTCAGTAGCTTTGCTTTAGTTGGGCACACCATTAACCAGTGAAAAATACAAAAGTACAAAACACAGCAGGAAACACCTTTGGTTAGTACAGAGATGAGGAAAGCCAACCCCCCCCCTCCCCATCAGGTCACATATAATTTCTCAGCATCCCCTGCCTCCATGGGGTTAGCAGCGGTCAGGAGAGAGAGAGAGAGTGGCATAATGAGGAGTGAGGTAGTGTTTCATTTCACTGCGTACTTCGCCATATCAGGTTAGAGACTGTAGATACTACCTACACTTATTCTCTACTTTACCTTTTGAAATATACTTTTTTCGACATGGGTACGTAAGAGAAGAGACACAAAGTAAAACTCATGCAGTACATTAAGGTCACCACATCATACCTTCAGGGACAAGTTCAACATGACGATGAAGAAGGAGGGAATGGATGAAGCTGCTGTAAAAAATGACTCACCCATAACTCAAGGCCTCACTTGCAGCTACCCAGCTGCCCACCACACAGTCAAAATGACCATGAAACTGTACAGAAAGAGGGCAAGATGAGGTGCAATTGCATCACCTCTGCAGACCGTAGTCCTTTTCCCTTCATTATTCCTTTCCCATCCTCCTGACAGAATGGATCCTCCCTGAATGTTTGGTCTTTCTCGGCGTTCTTTATAAGACATCTATATCTTTTCTTTTAATATAATTAATTAATATCTGTTTAAATAATTATTATGGTATGCTGAGAGAAATGCACATGAGTTTGCTTTTGCTCAGTGCAGTAGACTGGTATTCATATTTTAACCCTCCTCATGCACTAAAATGTTTTAGCATCTCAGACTCTATCTAGTTCAAAAGTCCGACAAAAAATTACCGCATAATTTTATTTTATTTATTTTTTTAACTTTCATTTGGTCTTCTCCTGTTACAGGGCCTGGGTTTGGGATTGGGCAATCCATTTACAGTGTCCTTTCCAGTTTCCATTCCCTCCTCTTGTTGAATCCCTCTTCTATTCTTATCTTCTCCTCCTCGTTTTGCTAAGCCTTCCCCCAGTGCATCCCATCCTCACCACACCTTACCTGGTTAGAGCTGGGAGTCCATGAGACCTCTCTCATACCCTGAGCCCTCCCCCAACAATGGCTGGCTGCTCCTCATTCTCTTCTTTAGCGTCTGTTGGCTGCCTGACTGATGACCCGCCACTCACGGCCCACTGACTTCCTCTGGCCTGGCTGCCTGGGGCAGCACACATTTTTCCCCCGTGGCCCAGCCCACTCACTCCTCTGTTGCTCTCTGCTTTGCTGCTGGCCTGCTGAGTCTCCAGTCTGGTCCCAAGACCCTCACTACCTTCAGTTTACTGACTGATGCTGTTGTTTATCCCACTCTCTTCTTCTCTTGTGCTACTCTTCCTCACCAGCACAGTCATAAAAAAAGTCAAGTCACTTGACAGAACACCCTTCCTAGCTACGTCGCCTAGCTGCCCCTTTTTGCTGCTGATCAGGATGCCTGCTCTATGACTTTCGGTGCATGCGCACCAGGGTTTCGGCACCAAATTTTTAAATTTTCGTCAGACGTCATGATGACTAAGATGAGGGTTGTACTCGGTATTGCTCATCACCCTGTCCAGGATGGGGATTCGGGAGCAGCATGTTGTGGTCATTTCAGATGGTGCTCCCAGGTCATGCACCAAGCCAGCAAAGACAGAACAAAGAAAAAAAAAGTACAAAAAATATTGGTGGGGCTCTGCCCACATCACAGAATATTGCTGGGGCTCATGTCCAATGGGCCCATATAACCCAGTGCCTAAGAGTGTGTGACATAATTGTAGTTAAAAAAGTTGTATCAATCTGATACCTACTTGTATTGAAGTCTCTCAACCAGTACAATCTTTCTTTTCCATAATAAGTACAAAACCAAAGGACATGGACCATGTCCTCTCTGCCCCCGCTGAACAGTCACACAATTCAGATATAGATTTATCGCTACTATATCTACTTAGCAGAACATTGCTAGGAAACCATTCGAATTTATATTTAGCAAATGCTGTTCTCAAATTTATTGTTCTCCAAATTATCTAAATATAGCTTATAACCAGGCAACCAGTCAGACAACCAGGTTAGGGAATACCCTTGACCTTGTGCTGGTAAATGGGGACTTTGTGAGAGAACTTACAGTGGGGAAACCACTGCCAGGGAGTGACCACCGCTCAATATGGCTCGCATTGGATATGGGCAAGGAAGGAGTGGAATCAGACACAAGAGTGCTGGACTTCAGGATGACCAACTTTGGGAGGAATGGGGGAAGTGGTAAAAGGGTACCTGGCCAGAATTCAATCTAGTATGGACACTAACCAGAGGTGGGAGCTCATAAAGCTGAGGATAGTGGAGGCAACCAAAACCCGCTGCAAGGCCCAGAGCAAGAAGGCTAGGGCTAAGAAACCGAGCTGGTTGAGCAAGGAGGTCATGGAAAAGGTAAGGAGGAAAAGAGCTGCTTTTAGGAAGTACAAGAAAACGGGGAGAGGAGAGGAGAGGAGAGGAGAGGGAGGAGTACTTGACGGAACTGAAGGAGGTGACAAGGGCAGTAAGGGGAGCCAAGGTATCTACGGAACTCAGGCTGGCATAAGGCATTAAGAAGGGGGAGAAGGACTTCTTTAGGTACATCAGGGAGAAAAGGAGCTGTAAGGACCACATAGTAAGGATTAGGAAGGAGGGGTGTTGGGTGGAAGCAGGGTGTGATAAGGCAGAAGCACTAAATGAGTACTTTTGCTCAGTATTTACTAAAGAGAAGAGTGGGGGACAACCAAGGGGGAGAAATGGTAGAAACAGAGGAGGAGGGGGTGACAGATGGGGAAATCATGGAGGGCAGAGTTTGGGAGGGTTTGAAGGCATGGAGGGTGGATAAGGTGCCAGGCCCAGATGGCATCCACCCCAGAGTACCATAGGAGCTGGCAGAGGTCCTTGCAGGACCTTTGGCAGACCTATTTAATGCCTCACTACATTTGGGGTGTGTACCTCAGGACTGGAGGATGGCTCATGTGGTGCCCCTCCACAAGAGTGGCCTCAAGGATGAACCAGGAAACTACAGACCCGTGAGCCTCACATCCTTCATGGGTAAGATAATGGAGACTATCCTGAAGGAGAGGCTGGTGGCCCTTCTAGAGGCCAAAGGACTATGGGACAGCAGACAGCATGGCTTTATATGGGCAGATCCTGGCAAACCAACCTGGTGGAGTTCTATGACTGGGTAACTAGGCAACTGGACAGGGGCCATACAGTGGATCTCCTGTATCTGGACTTCAGTAAGGCATTTGACTCAGTGCCACATGGAAGGCTGGAAAGTAAGTTAGTAGGCACAGGGGCAGATGCAAAGCTGGTGAGCTGGGTAGGGAATTGGCTTCAGGGAAGGCAACAGAGGGTGGTGGTGAGTGGGGAGCTCTCACACCCAAGGGTAGTGATGAGCGATGTCCCACAGGGCTCGGTGTTGGGACCGGTGTTGTTTGGGATATTCATTGCAGACATATCATTGAACATCAAGAGCAAGATCAGTCTGTTTGCTGATGATACCAAGGTAGGAGCATTGGTGGATGACCTATGGGGATGGCAGGGGTTGCAGGCTGATCGTGGCAAAGCTTGAAACCTGGTCAGACACCTGGCAACTGGGGTTTAATACCAAAAAGTGCAAGGTGCTGCATTTTGGGATTTGTTACAATTCTTAACATTTTCAGTGCAGAAAAAGTTTAAACCCTGGGCTAAGAATTTGTCATAAATCCTGAAATAAGTGCAGGTTGTGTATTTGACCCAGACAGTGCCCTAGGGGGTGGAAACTGTTTTTTTTTTGTGTGTGTGTGTGCTTATCTGTGTGTGCCTTATAAGGCCAGACCAGACTTTGTCAGGAAGTGCTTACATCATAGCTACTTATCAGCCAATAGCTTTGGTAACAGACCTGAGAACAATAGTATTATAAGCAAGTATTTTATAGCAAACTCATCAGAACAGCTAATATTCTTCAAATGAAACTACTTCTGGCTGGAAGCTGCAATACTGAACATAGGATTTGCAAGAAAGTGAGTTGTCCTCTCTGCAGAGGAAGGTGAACCTTACAATTGTCTTTAGTTTGTAGCAGATATTCTGCAGGTGTAGGCTACTTCTAACTGAAAGGTGAAATAAGGAATTTAGAATTATCAGGAAAAGACAGTCTTTCAAGCAAAAGAGGGAGGTGGATCTAGCTTTACGTTTGTTATAATTCTTAAGATTTTCAGTGCAGGAAGAGTTTAAAGCACAGCTGACTTATTTTGGGGCTGACTGCTTTCAGAGCACAAACCAGCAAGCTGTTTTGGGGCTGGGGAGGTTTACCTGTGTCTGACTTGGATGCCTGGATTTTTCTCTGTTTGATTAGCAGGGTATTTTCTCTGTCAAATTGATGTGTAGGGCATCTTGCTGACAGGAAGGCGCTCATCGCAGCGGTGGGTGAGCGCTTTTAGCTGATTGTTTTGTGAGGGCACAGTTTAGGCCCAACCCCTTCGCACCTCTGAAAATAGTTCCTTTATACCTGGGGTTCTGACATCATTTCCTCAAGAGTGCAAGGTGCATATCGCTGTCATATCCTCTCTAGCACACTGCACTGACAATATAAGCATACACATTGTATAATATATATTTCAATATAACAAACCAATCACACACACAAACACACACACACAAAAAAAGTAGATAAACATGTGGGGAGTAGTGCAATGTAATGGCTGTGGGGCAGCAGTCTTCCGGGAGTCTTTCTGGAGGCTGAGATGCTGCCCTATTTGCAGACAACTCTCTGCCTTGAGGGAGGAAGTTGCCCGTCTTCAGGCCACACTGGACAGTAGTAAGCGAACCTTCCCCCAGGCCACACTGGACGGTAGGAAGGGAACCTCCCCCATCCAGGGAGCACCACAGCCACCACCATTACCTCAGAGGTTGTGAAGAAAGCACAGCAGTTGGACCACAGTGGGCTCAGGGAGGGTGAGGATGGTGGAACAGAGGCACACCCAGTCAGTTGTCCCACTCCACAATCTATACACCATTCTGGGGGAGCATAGCTCCCCTATGGATGCACCCGCAGAGGAGACTAAGGAGGCTGAGGACAACTGTCACAAGGGAGGCCCACAGGAAGGAGGCAGAGGACACCACAAGAAAAGGAAGCAGCCCCTGGTGGAGGACTCAATTATTAGGGGGCTAGAACTGGGGGGATCTGGGAAAACTGAAGTAAGGTGCCTGCCTGGTGCCATGGCTTGGTGGGACAGGAAGCGCATCCTCAGGATCACAAGAACAGCTGCACAGGAGTCTGAGCTGGATGTCATTGTCCACCTAGGGACAAATGACTTGGCTCATCATGAGATTAGAGCAGGGCAGAAGGACTTTGTAGAATTGGAGAGGGGCCAAAGACAAGTAGCACACACAGTATCCTTCTCTGAGGTGCTGCCTGTCAATGGCATGAGTGAAGCGAGTGTACTTTGCACCATGCAGTTTAATGAATGGTTGAAAAAATGGTGTGGAGCACAGGGGTATGGCTTCATTGGGGACTGGGGTTCCACCTGGAGGGACACCAGCCTATACTGGCAGGATGGTCTGCATCTGTCCAGGAAGGGAACAAGTCTTTTGGGCAATCGATTTAAATGCTTCATTTGCAAGCTTTTAAACTAGTCAAGAGGGGAGGCACTGATAAGCTGCAGGAAAATCCCAGCCTCCCCCTACAAAACAGGGTATTAAATGAGAAAAAGACCGAGGTAGAAAGGTCAGTGAGGGATGCTGCAAAAGAAGGTAAAGCCATAAAAAAATGGAGAGCAATGCATACCAATGCCCGTAGTCTGAGTAACAAGCCTCCTGAAATAGTGGCCTTGATGGAGGAGGAACATCTGGATATCATGGCAGTCACAGAAACATGGTACACACAAAACCATGACTGGGACATAAACATACCAGGATACACTATCTACAGGAGGGACAGGGAGAGTAAAAGAGGAGGAGGAGTAGCTCTTTACATAAGGGAAGGAATCAAAGCAACAGAACAAAAGGGAAAACAGGGAGGAGAATAAGCACTGTGAGTAAATTTGGAGACCGGCAATGGCACCACAATCCGCACAGGGGTTGTATACAGACCCCCTTTTCAGGGGGAGGAAATGGACAAGGAAATGATAGAAAGTATACTTAGAATGGAAGAAAAAGGGGATATATTGCTGATGGGTGATCTGAATATGCCAGATGTTAACTGGAGTGCAGTTGCAGCAGCCACTTCAAAGAGTGGGGTTATTCTAGATGCCCTACAGGGGGCATGCCTTAGACAACTGGTATTGTAACCCACTCAAGAGGGAGCAATCTTAGACCTGGTTCTCTCAAATGGAGATGAAGGGAGGATCACAGATGTAGAAGTGGGTAGCCATCTGGGAACTAGCGACCATCGAACAGTACGGTTCACAATAAACACAGCAATAGTGTCAAGCATACAAAGGCAAAAGTACTGGACTTTAGGAGGGCTGACTTTGCCAAAATGGGTGAGTGCCTAAGGAATGCACTAGCAAATGGGCAGGAAGGAGGGGTGGAAGAACAATGGGGAATAATAAAAACTGCCATCACAGAGGTAATGAGCCTTTGTGTGAAGCAAATAAACAAAACGAAACGATGTAAGAAACCACTATGGTTCTCAAAGGAAGTGGCAGTGAAGGTTCAAGAGAAAAAGAAAGCATTCAGGAAGTACAAGGAATCACAGAAGGAGGAGGACAGAGAACTGTATCAGTTAAAGCAAAAGGAAGCTGGGAAGGCAGTCAGAACAGCAAAGGCCCAAACCGAGGAAAAGATAGCCAACTCAGTTAAGAAGGGGGATAAAACCTTTTATAGGTACATCAGGAAGCGAAGGAAGGCCAAGGGAGGGATAGTGAGGCTTAATAAAAGGGAGAGAGGGTAGGCAGAGGGTGACTGTGAAAAGGAGGAGATACTAAACAAATATTTTTGCTCAGTATTTACAAAGGAAGAGGGGGAAGTACCTAAAACAAACAGTAGAAACACTCTGGATACAGAAGTTGATACAGCCCATTTACAGAAGAAAGGGTTCTGAAAGAACTCTTAAAACTGAAGGTGGACAAAGCAATGGGGGCTGATGGCATTCATCCCAGAATTCTAAAAGAACTAGTGACACCAATGACTACCCTCTTTAACAAATCGTGGGAGGATGGGGTGGTTCCCAAGGACTGGAGAAGGGCAGGTGTGATTCCCCTTCACAAAAGTGGGAGCAAGGCAGAAGCAGGAAACTACAGACCTGTTAGTTTAACCTCAGTGGTAGGAAAAATGATGGAATCACTTCTGAAGGAAAGAATTGTCGAGTATCTAAAGGCCAGAGGGGCACAGGACCCAAGGCAGCATGGATTCACAGCTGGAAGGTCATGCCAGACAAATCTGATAGATTTCTTTGACTGGGTGACCAAAGTAATAGATCAGGGAGGGGCTGTGGACATGGCCTACCTAGACTTTAGCAAGGCATTTGACACAGTCCCACAAAAAAGATTAATATACAAGTTAACCAGCCTGGGAGTGGGTCCCAAGATGACAGCCTGGGTAAAGAATTGGCTGGAGAATAGGACACAGAGAGTAATGGTAAATGGAGTCCACTCTGAAGAAAAGGGGGTTACTAGTGGGGTACTGCAGGGTTCAGTATTAGGACAGTCCTCTTCAATGTCTTTATAAGCGACATTGCAGAGGGACTGGAAGGAAAAGTAAGTCTCTTTGCAGATGACACAAAGATCTGCAACAGAGTTGATGCACAAGGTGGGGTGGAAAGGATGAGAAGGGACTTGGCAAGGTTAGAAGAATGGTCAAATGTATGGCAGCTTAGATTCAATGCTAAGAAGTGCAAGGTAATGCACCTGGGAAACAAAAACCCAGGGGAAGAGTACACAATGGGGTGAGATACTAACAACAATAAAAATAGAAAGGGACCTGGGGGTAGTCATATCAGATGACCTAAAGGTGGGCAAGCAATGTGAGAAGGCAGCAAGGAGGGCTGGGGGGATACTAGGATGCATAGGGAGAGGCATCACCAGTAGAAAACAGGAAGTTACTATCGCTCTGTACAGACAGCTGGTGCGACCCCATCTGGAGTACTGTGTGCAGTTCTGGAGACCCAATCTCTGCAAAGACATAGACAGGATGGAAGCTGTCCAGAGGAGGGAATCTAAAATGGTGCAGGCTCTGCACCAGAAGACATATGAAGAGAGACTTAGGGAGCTTAACATGTGTCGCCTCAAGGAAAGGAGGGAGAGGGGGGAGATGATAGAAACTTTCAAGTACCTCAAGGTAATCAACAAAGTCCAAGAGGGTAGCATCTTTCAAAAGAAGAGGGGCACAATTTGAAGATAGAGGGGGGACATCTCAGAGGTAATTTAAGGAAGTATTTTTTCACAGAGAGGGTTGTGGATGCATGGAATGGCCTTCTGGAGGAAGTTGTGGAGTCAAAAACAGTGGTGGAATTCAAGCATGCATGGGACAGTCACAAGGCAATTCTAGGGGGTGGGGGTAGGAAGAAGTAGACTGCTGGTTAACTAGGATCTGCAGCTTATCCATTAGGTAGGGAAATGGGCTGACTGGGTGGGCCAAGCGGTCCTTATCTGCCGTCAAATTCTATGTTTCTATGTAAGAACCCAAGGAGGAGTTACCAGCAGGGGGGAGTGCAGCTGGCCCAGACAGAGGAGGAGAAGGATCTGGGGGTGCTCATTATACGGTCAATGAACAACCTGGCACAATGTAGGAAGGCAGCTGCAAAGGCAAACAAAATGCTGGGTTGTATTGCAAGGGGTATATCCTTGAGAAGGGAGGAGGTAATTCTGCCACTGTATAGGTCATTAGTTAGACCACACCTGGAGTACTGCATGTAGTACTGGCACCCGTATCTGAAGAGGGACATTAAGTTACTGGAGGGGGTGCAGCGCAGGGCGACAAAGATGATCATGGGTCTGTAGGACTTATCATATGAGAGGAGGCTGAGGGAGTTGAACATGTACTCACTGGAGGACAGGAGGGACGGGGGGACATGATTGAAACATTTAAGTACATGAAAGGAATAAACAAGACAGGTACAGAGTGGCTGTTCAAAGTAAGGGAGGGGAGGGACACCAGGGGCCATGATATGAGATTGGAGGGAGGAGGGTTCAGGAGGGAGATGAGGAGACACTTTTTTACAGAGAGGGTGGTGGCTGGGTGGAATGCGTTACCTGCAGAAGTGGTATCCAGTAGAACAGTGGACTGCTTCAAAAGGGGATGGGACAGGACAGAGGGAGGGTCAATGAAGGGGAAGGGTGGAAGGGAGAGGCAGCTGCAGAATAAGGGGTGCTAGCTGAACATTCGAGCAGACTTGATAGACCTCTAGGCCTTTATCTGCTGGCAAATTTTGTATGTTCATATGTTCGTAAAACAAAAATTGTTCTTAAACCATTTAGAGTAGCCTGAGACAGAAATGGCTTTTAGATCCTCATTATTCCAATAGTTCTGTACCTTTTTCTTTATATATTTACTGTATTTAAGACTCAGAGTAATACCTTTGTCAACTATCCTCTTCAAATTTGTTAATTAATATCTTTCAAGTATTGTGAAAATCTTAGAGAACCAGAAAACGCCCCTGTATCCTACGTCATACCAATATAATTTCTCTCTAGAACATATTTTTGTCAATTTATCTGCTGGAGCTTTGGTAAGCTTGATCCAATAATTCACCTTTCTAATATCCATTTTTTCCCTTATATTAACAAGCCCCAGTTCTGAACGCAAATAGGTGGCCGGGCACGAATGCCCAAGCCTGAGCCAACATCTTACATTTCTGTACAGGGGTGACATCAATCGGTCTAGCTTTTTACTATCATAATCCCAGATCTCACTGGCAGAAAGCAATTGTGTTTCAATTTAGCTTCAATATCCTTCAGAAGAGGCCTAACTGTGTATCCACCAAATCTATAATTGAACCTAACCAGAGCTCCAATCATTTTCTTATGTTTTGCTAATAAGGTGTTGTATAAAGAGTTCCATGTTGCACTTAAGTGGAACTCAATCCCCAGGTAAACATAACTGGAAACAACCTCAATTTTGTTTTCCTTCACAACCCATGTTCCTTTCAGTTTTTTCTCTCCAAATATAACAACTTTTGTTTTGCTTAAATTTATTGTTAATTTTAGCCTCTCAAAATGCTGTACAATATAATCCTGTTTAACCTGAAGTCCTTTTTGTGTCAGAGAGAACAACACAAGATCATCTGCATAGGCTAACAGAGGGCAAACGGAATCCAGCAGCCTTGGAGAATCCGAGCATAAGGAGTCTACCTCCTTCAGCATTTTATCAATATACAAGGAAAAGAGAAGTGGTGCCATAACACATCCTTGACGCACCCCCTTATTGGCCTTAAAGGGGTCAGACAAATTACCTTCTTTCGCCAAGCTAACTCTTGCCCAGATATCATGATAAAGACTAGCTATTATATGCACCATATTAGAATCAATACCTCTATCAAGCAAAATGGTCCACAATATACTCCTTGAAATGGAATCAAAGGCCACTGAATAGCCAATAAACACAGTATAGAGGTTTTGTTTGCAAAGCAGAACAACCTTCTCTTTCAAATGTTGCATTATATAGATGTTATTTATTGTAGAGAAATTTTGTCTAAACCCCGCTTGAAATCCAGACAAACCACCAGTCAGTTATACTTGAAATTTTACTTTTCCAAAATGATTTTGGAAAAAAAAATTTAAAGTAACATGCAATAGACTAATGGGTCTGTACATAGCAGAAGTCAGAGAACCCTTTTTATGAATGGGAATAATGTGTGAACTCTTCCAAGATAGTTGGAAACAGTTGAAATCAATGCATTTCTTGAAATAAGCCCGTATCACCCTACTCCAAAAGAAGGGATGACTTACATATATTTCTGCAGGAATCCTATCCAGTCCTGCAGCTTTATTTCTCTTTACAGTTGACATGGCAAAAAGTACTTCCATAAGAGAAAATTCAGATCTAATATCTGCACTTTTTTCTAAATAAGGCATGCTATCCTGCACAGTAGTAGCCACAGACATTGCCAGCTATTTCCAGATATTTTGTAAAATTTCTGAAGTGTTTCTCTCTGCTGCCCTTACTGTGGAAATGCAGAAAGCAGGAGATATTTCTGGAAATATCACAGAAATTTCAGGAAATAGCTGGCAGTGTCAGTAGCTGTTACTATACTTCAGATTCGAAAAAAATCTTTGTGAAGTACTCTATCCATGTATTTTCATTAATAAAATTCTCAATTTTTGTTTTATGAGTTGGTTCCCTTAGCCACTAGGACCCCAAAAATATTTTACATCATTTGTACTAATAGCCTCTAACATCTGACCCCATTGATTTTTACAATACACTGTAACTCCACTTAACCGAACCCCTTTTATCCGAATCTCTCTGTTATCTGAAACAGCCTTGTGTCCCCCGCTGTTCCTATGAATTTGTATGCACAACAGGTTCAGCTGTTACAAACTGTCAACTTTCACAGCTGATTAAACATTCTTTTTCTTTTCCTTATTCTGTTTATAGTTTGAGTGCTCCGCTACCCCTGCTCACCTGCCAGGCTTCAATAATGTGTTAATGAGCTAATTAGCACTTTGTAACTAGACTGCTAAGTAAGTTTTAGCTATTTGGTGCACCTGTTGCTGTTGCTGTGTTGTGCTCAGTCTGACATGACAAAAAGAAAAAGGTCCATGCTCGACATTGCAGCAAAACTACAGATAATAGAATGCCTTGAGAATGGAGATAAAATTGTGAAGGTGGCCCACCACTTTGGTGTTGAAAACGCCACTGGCTGTGATATCCGCAAATCAAAAGACAAACTAAGGGAATTTGCAGCCACAATGGATTGCAGCCTCAGTTATGAGAACAGGAAGACGATGAGACCCTGTCTTGACGAGGAGGTTGACAAGGCGATTTTCATGTGATTTGTTCAGAACTGAATTAAAGGCATTCCAATATCAGGAATAATCCTGAAAGAGAAGGCATTACAGTTCCACTGCATGATGAATGCTGATTAGCTCTTTTCTGCTAGTGAGGGGTGGCTAAATCATTTTAAGAACAGACACAGCATTAGGCAATTGGCTGTAGCAGGTGAGATCATGTTGTCCTGTACAGAATTGGTAGAGTCATTCAGAAAAAAGCTGAAAGATATGATGGCTCATGAGGGGATAGCAGATGAACAACTGTACAATGCCAATGAGACTGGCAGTTATTGACGTATGCTACCTGATAAGACACAAGCCTCCTCCATTGAAACACATGCTCCTGGACACAAAAAAAAATAAGGAGCATCTCACTGTGTAAGCCACAAGCAATGCAAATGGCACACACAAGCTTTAACTGCTCATCATCAGAAAGTCATAGAAACCAAGGTGCTTTAAGCACACTAACATGTCTATCCTTCCTGCACTTTACCGTTCACAGCGTAGTGCCTGGATGACAGCAGACTTGCTCAAAGATGTTTTTTTTCAAAGTTTTGTGCCTTCCGTAAAATTGCACTTATGCTCAAAAAGACTGCCACTCCGGGCAATTTTGCTAATTGACAACGCTGGAGCACATCCCAGTTCCGAACACTTATGGACTCCTGATGGCCATATCCATTGTGAATTCTTACCAGCAAATACAACGGCATCGATCCAGCCCATGGATCAGGGTATTCTAGCAACAGTAAAATGTATCTATCGTACTAAATTTTTAACAGCAGTACTGAGTGAGGGGAATGACCAATCCACGCTTGTGGAGATTATAAAGTCTGTTACCATCAAGTATGCTCTGCTGATGTTGGTAGATGCTTGGAGAGATGTGAGGCCACAGACAATACAAAAATGCTGGCACAAATCAACCTTGCTGCTTAAGTCCTCACAGCATTCCACTCAAGAAGAAGTTGAGCCAGAAAATGATCTGCTAGCTGCTGCCACTGCAGCTCTGCAAAAGGCTGCCAAAGAGATGGAGTTTCCAACAGGAGCAGTCGAGGAATAGATCGTGACCAATGAGCTGGAGTGTGGATATGGGGAGATGTCAGACGCTGACATCATAGAGACAGTGACGAACAAGGTCGATACAGACATGATGGAGGGAGAAGATGATCCAGCTGATCAGGATGTTCCACCCCCCTGCCCACAGATGCCGAGGCTGCCAACTCATTCAACAAATGTATCTCTTGGCTGGATAGTTAGCCTAATGCTGATGGAGTCCCACTGCTGCTGCTTAGGCAGTTGTGACTATGCACTGTGAGACACCTCAATGAAAAGAAAAAACAATGCTCAATTGTGGACTACATTAAAAAACTTTAAGCACCACTGTATAAGGACTCTAAGGGCGAGTACATGTAAAGTATGACCATTTGTTCCTACAGAAATGTTATACAGTATTTTTTTTAAACTAGTTTACCTGTGAGAATAAAATGATATGCCTGTTTCACTACAGCAGTCTGGTGTGGTGATGACTTACTACTGATCTGCTTGATTTCCGGTTATCTGAAATCCCGACTAGCCGAACATTTCTGATGTCCCCCTGCATGTTTGGATAAATGGGGTTACACTGTATTGTTTTTTTTTTTCTCCTTAATAGTAGTTTTCTAATGTTTTCATTTAATATTAAGCTGTTTTAGTAAAGCCCTTGAAGCATTTGTTCTGTATATTCTATATAGCATTCTTATCTCTCTTTTAATAGCTTAACATTCCTGATCATACCAGCCAATCTGCTTACAAGGCCTATTTGCTAGGTAGAGAGGCTGATTTACCCTTTATTTGAGTAAACAAGTTATTAATCAATTCAGTCATCTGTAAAATATGCATATCATCTAATAATGAAGCATGTACCATTAACAGGGAGGTGATAAGTATTGGTCTAACTATATCCTCTGCAATATTGCACCACCTTATTTTAGTATCTGCTCTTATTTCAGAAAACAATACCATGTCCTGCGTTTCCACTTTGTCTTTCTGATAGTTAAATTCCAGTATTGTTGGAAAGTGATCACTTTCAGTCCTAAGGTCAATCCGCACATTCTTCCAAGCTTCATATATACCTGTTTATAATGCCAGGTCTATAGTAGAAGCATCTCTTGTGGATATATATGTGTAACCACTGTATGCATCCCCCCGTATCTCCCATTAAGTGGGTAAAGATCAAAGTTGCTCATTAGATCAATAATTTTCCTCCCTGCTCTATTAATTATAACATCCTTAGCTTTCCTTAAATGATTTTTATCCAATATCTTATTGTCTATCGTAACTGAATTTCCCAGCAAACCATCTTAGATTCCTATTCGAGCATTGACATCTCCTAGGAGTAATATAGCTACCTGGGGAAATAAAAACAAAGCTTCAGTAAGAGTATTAAACAAAAATTCCCAGATGGCCGGGAGGAAAAAGTTAGGATTGTCAGGGGGGATATAACCAGAGATCACTATTCTCTGTTCTTTAATACCTATCAATAATGCTATAAAATTTTCGTGCAACTTCTAACAGTGAAGCAATAAAAATACATTGATCCTAACAAAAACTATAATACCTCCCGAACTTCTACCATTACTATAAAGCCTTCTACCCTCAGATTGAAAGCTTTCATATCCATTCATACTAATATTATCTCCTGGGCTATGCCATGTTTCTTGAAAACACTGTAAATCAAAATTCTGAATGTACTTTTTCCACTCCTCATCCACTACCTTAGCAGTCCGACCAGCAATGTTCCAAGTTAAGAGCCTAATAAGCTATGAGTTAATATGGCATTCAGAGCTAGTGTCAGAATTAAGTCAACTGTCCTGGTAGTCTGCAATAGGCAAGAATTGATAATTCAGAGGATGTTTCATCTGAACAATTTCCCTCATTAGTTTAAATATTTTAGGTTCTACAGCCAAGAGTTCACTATCACAAATATTTAACCCAAGCATATCCAGTGTGATACTTTGAGCAAGAATGTTATCTGCAAGTTCCTGAGTACTAATATATAGATCGTTTTGTGTGCTTCTATCTCTCCTTCTAGCAACAAACTGTTCCCTAACTCCAAATGATATTTTCAAGAAATTAGTAAATAAGTCCTCAATAGTCCCAATCAGTTTAGTACGAGTTTCTTTCTCCAAAATATCCATTCCAAAAAGACTAATTCGGGGTTGTAACCGATCTTTCACTTGGCTTCCATTGATTACTGCTGATTTATAATTAAAACTGTCCCTATTGGAGTAGGTTATAACAATCCCCTTTTCCTTTAAGGGATCACTATTAGTCCAGATATGATTAGCAGTTCGTGCAGAAAAATACACTATATCTAAGATGTAAGCTTCACTCACTGGGATTTCTTTTAGTTCAAATATATCACTAAAAATCAAACTGAGTCCAAATTCTTTTTTAAAGAATTGCACAACAGTTGTTATAGAGTAAGGTGTCAGAGCTCCGCTCCAATCAGCTGGACCAATCAGTCTTAAAAAGGGTCTGTTCTAATTTATTACATCATTAGGAGCATCATGCCTCCTATTTTCATTCCCTTCCCCTCTACTATTCTGTTTGACTGAACAGCTTCTTTCACTACCTGGATCTAACAATGGTACTCTGTCTGTAGTCCCCCACAGATCTATACCATTAATGTCCAACAGTGGTCTCCCTAGCTGCTGGTGTAACAAATTAAATTCTGATTCCAGCTGCCTTAAGTGCGAGCTTAAATCCCTATCCACTCGGTGGGCAACAACATTCTGTACACCATTCTCATTATCTGGTTGCCCTACAGTAAAGGTATTAGTAGTAGTAGTACCATCTTTATTTGTTGTTAACTCTTCCTCCCTTTTGGGGGGTAAACTAGTTGCTCCTCAGCCGTTGTTTCCCTTCCAAGTACTGGCTGGAATGGCTGAGAGTTATTTTTATACTTGTCATTCTTACCATTGGAAGCTCCCTTGTTTCTACTTTCCCTCTTGATCCTATTCCTGTTTCTCCCCCTCTTCCCCTTCTTATTGATTTTAGTAATAGGTGGACTCTCAGGAAATCAATGCTACTAAAATCTGGTCTAATTTCACTAGCAATAGAATCTGCTAAATGTACAGCCCCATCAGTGTCCTCCAAACTTTCATTTACATGACTGATTATTAGCAATTGATTCAAAATCACATCACTCTTCACTCTATTAGAAGCTACTTCTGATCTTAAGTGCTCCATAAGTTCTCCATTAATTATCAATTGGTCCATTATAATCAAGTTGACATAAGCTGTATTCCTTAACAATGAGACTAAATCTCTATCAAGATGATCACGGACATCAACTAAGTCCCGTTCCCTGTTTAGAGAATAATCACCGGGGTGGTCATCAATAGAGTATTCCAGACCTAGCTGACACTGTTCCGGATAACTCGCTCCGTTAATCTTCACAGCATACTCCCTCAATCCATTTATAGTATTCTGTAAATCATGGATTATTAAACTTAGAGCCTGCTTGTTGTCCAAGGTTTCATGGGGCTCTAGGTTCTCCAGGCTCCTGGATTTATATGAATCAGTAATAGAATAGATAAAGTTATCCTCTGGGCTACCTGTCTCTAATGTTACAATTATGGGGTTTGCCATACTCTGAGCATGAATCCTTCCCTTTACACTAATATTAGTTTGACTTTCAATTTGACTTTCTTCTCTTCAAATCAAGCAAAACAACAGGATCATTTTCAAATTTCTGGAGCCGTGGAGTAGAGGTTCTACTAAAACTGTCATTGATCCTATACAAGTATTCTGCGATTTTCATCTGTTTTTTATAAGACATTGCTTTTTTTTTTTTAAAGGGAAGTTCCTGCACTGGGGGGACAATTCCATGTTCCGAAACCTCTGCAGCCTAGTATTAACTATCCCTGATTTAACCCCCTCGCAATTGGACTCCACTTGTCCTCTAGTAAAAATAATCCAAGTCCTACTATACAGGATCCTTCTTAATACACAGTATTGTGGTTAAAAAACCTTCTAGGCACTTCAATTAAATAAGACTACGTACTATATACTGTGTTCTAGATATTGAGTATTACACAAGGCAACAGCACTGAACCAAGATAATACAATAATAAATGCTAAGTGCTAATATAAGCAGGATTATAAACAGTTTAGGCTAGGCTGAGACTGAAGCTGAGGATCCTGAAAAAAAAATGCAAATATGCAAGACGACCTATCCAAAATAAACAGGACATGTAAAATGTGTACCCAATTATAGGTTCCCACAACTACATTATGTTCTTATTCTTGCCTCTTTAGCTATACCACTTTATCAAAGAGAGAAAAATGAAGTTCAGTAAACCCAGTAAGTACAGCTAAAACACATAATCTATCTTAAAGTACAGAAAAAACTCTTCAACACTTCTCAGCAAAAAAAAAAAAAAAATTGCAATATATAAAATAGTGGATGGGTGAACATCCACAACAAAGCTGTGTTTCCATCGAGGGAGTTGATGACATCACAGAGACCTCGAGAGCGAAGCTCGAGAGGTCTTGCTGATGTCATCAACTGCCCGAGATGGGAACACAGACTTAGTTGTGGATGTTCACCCATCCACTGTTTTATATAGTATATGGGTGTTTTGTTCGGTTTTTTTTTGCAATATTTTTCACGCTACGGCTGCAGGCGCTGTTCTGCTCCCACTGGTGTTCCTGCTCGCCCCAATTCCGCTTTGTGCGTAGTACCCCTCCGTTCTCATTTAAAATTAGGGGAAAAAATTATAGTATTTTCAGAATGGGAGCCATGTATGGCTCTCCATGTCCCGACTCCCGATTTGAAACTCAGTGGTCTCCGCTGCCCGGCGCTCCAAATCATGCCGCCATGTTTGTTTTTTTTTCAAGCGAGAGCGTCGTCTGAGCCAATCAGGTGGCAGGTCAAGGTTAAAAAGTTGTTGTACTATTGATGTGATGTCAGAGCGATAGTACAACAACTTTTTTGACCTTTGAACTGTACTACAACAAGATTTCAGCAGTTGCTGAAATCCATTGAGAATAGGCAGCACCCATATACTATATACTTGTAAGTATGCTTTTAAGTGTGCAGACAGAATCACAATAGTCACTATGGTCACAATCACAAATTTAGAATTCCTGTGACCCTTATATTCCTTTTGTTGTCCACGATACAGAGCCTAAGGCCTCTGTATTTCTTTGGAAGAACTAAAATCCGTTTCAGTCTTTCGATCCCTCATCAATTGTCCAGAGGTAAAACGGGAACAGTGTTAAATCACCTGCACCAAATAAAACCTTGCAGCTCGCACAGGAATCTCTAGCGACTTCACTGATGGCCCATATTAATATCTGCTTCCCTTTCATTTTCTCACGTCATGAATAAATATAGCGAGACACACTGTAGCTTTTTTTCCCACTTCACAAATGCACCAGGTACCTCCGTTTCACTTTCCACTAAAAGCAAAGTTAAAATACATGAAACTTTTAGTTTGCTTGCTCCCACAAAATCAACAGACTTAAAATACAAAGCACAGTTAACCAGTCCTCACAGGAAAAAAAAACACTTAAATTAATCTGAAGAAAGAATCTATAAAACGTTATCACTAAAAATCTCATGCATCGACATGGTACCTTTGTAAAAGAGCCATGGCTCAAAGGTAATAATTCCTAGAACAATAAACTAAAAAACTTTTAAATTATCTATTTAAACTACTTATTATTGGGGAATCGAAGTATTAGAATGAATCGTGACCACACATGTAACATCGAGCTCCCAGTAACTTCTCAGTCTTGCAGTCTTTCTTAACTTGCTTTTAAAAGACCGGGACAGAACCAATACAGTAGCTGCACAAGTGTCTAGATATAATCTTATCTTGATTGCTTGCTTACTATTAGATTTATACTGCAAGTACAACAGCAGCTGCAGATCTCTAATAAAATGCTGTAATGAACTCCTTTCGGCAAGCCTACTGCTCTCTGTAGCATCTTAGATAATTCTGAGCTCTCAGACTCAGAGGGGCAGCTTAAATACACCTGCTCGCACCTGTATCACGTGAGCTTGAGGTGCGAAATTTAATCAGGACTAAACAAGAATAGAAATGAAAAACAAAATAGT
Organism: Neoceratodus forsteri; assembly: GCA_016271365.2. NCBI lineage: Eukaryota > Metazoa > Chordata > Ceratodontiformes > Ceratodontidae > Neoceratodus > Neoceratodus forsteri. The sequence continues at coordinate 804,881,681 of CM057451.1, read as the reverse complement.
GAAAAACACAAAATGAGTAAAAAGGGGGTTAAGATAATAAAATTATGCACACATAAACCCTCATAAATTCAAAAAGGAATAATGACAAAAATAGAACCTCGCTTCACAACATATCATAGCACACCACAAATCGTTATAAAATACATAACACAAAATGGCTCTCTGCTGTTGAATATGTATAAAAAAGAAAGGAGCAATATAAGTTGCAAATATCACGACTGTCTTTCAACTTTTTAACAGTCTAAAAGGAAGGGCAATCAGCGTCTCGATGACTCTCTTCACCCCCTCGGGGTAGCTCCTCTGCTATACCGCAACCCCTCCAGACCTCCTGATCAGACACAGCAGATCCTCCTCTCCTCTCCAGGCCATCCGACTGGCCTCTCTCGCCGCTGCACCACTCGGGCCTGTTTCAATCTGGCAACAACTTCTTCTGCAGAAGGGAAAACAGGAACAGGAGAGAAAACTACACCAGCAGAAAGAAGACAGTAAGATGAACTGGGAAGGCTGCAGATAGCTTACCTTTTATTAATTTAAAACTAGCTGTGCAGCCCTGCTACTAGCGTGACAGCGTCTACTCCTCAAACTCTAGCTCACGTAGTCTTCTCTTACTCCAAGATGTCTGGCAACCCACTGGTTTATAGTCTCTGTGTGCTGAAACAGCCAGCTGCTGTCCAAAAGCTGTTAGAGCTAAGAAGCTGAAACTACGGTCCAGTTGAAAAGCAGAGTGGAGCCGGAGTCGAGCTTAGTTGCAGTGTGGCTGAGTCCACTCCATTGTGTGACTGGGTCTGTGTTTGGGAGGGAGCATAGAGGGAAAAAAAAGCATGTGGCAAATAATGGAGTCTGATGTTTACAGGGGTTTGGTTCCAGGCAGGTCGGAGCTACCAAAAGGTGGATGGTGATGAGACAGAGTAAAGTTTTCTCTTGATGTTCAGTGCAGTCTGTAGAATTGCAGGAAAACAGCTTCAAAAAGCAGAGGATAGTTTTCATGTTTTGTAGCTGCATCCAGGGCTGTGATGCAGGTAGGGTCCAGAGCTGGTCAGGTGCTAAACTGGGGTAGAGAACTGGTTACCCAGTAATGCATGTAGTGATAGGGGCCAACACAAGCAGGCAAGACAGGGTCAGGGCAAGCGAAGGGCTGCATTCTTCATCATGTGTGGTGTTTTGATGTTGGCCTGCTACTAGGACCCTTACCTTCTTTTCAGGTCTGCTATGCCCATCTCTTGCTGCTCTGGCAGATGTCGTCTTGCTGGACCATGTGAATAACTGTGTTGGACCCAAAAAATAAAGGTATAAAGCTCTTTATTCATCACAGGAGACATCTGCACCAAATGAGGTTCTACCTCAGACTGAGGGATTTTCCAGCCTGCCCTGGGATCACATGGCACTTCCAGACAGTGCAACATTCTGTTTCAATAACAGTGTTCCAAGTGTTCTTAAAGGGGCAGCAGCTAAGCATTATAGCCCCATGCTTAATTGTGTACTTCACAGAGCTCTGGGTGCAGTGACAGGCCGCTGAACACCTTAGCACCTCCTGAAGGAAGTGGGGCTGCCATAGAGGGGGAAGAAGGGTGTAAACGTAAAGTATAAGGACCCTGGATCAGTGATGGAGGAGCCCACAGCCCAGATGTGAATGCCAGTAACACTAATCAGACATTATATAGGGTTTATGTAAATAGAAGACCTTTTCTTAGCCATACGAGTTCAGCCACATTTGACGTTCATTTTTTTTCTAACTAGTTGGTCAGCTTGTAAAATATATTGAATGGTTAACCGAAGTTTTACTAACCAGACTGAAGCAACTAAACCTTAGTACAGATGCAAGTGGGATGTATTTAATACAACAAACCTGCTATATATCAATGGAGGAAGGGAATTCCGCCCCCCCCCCAAAAAAAAGCAGAGTCTCCTTCTCAGAAGTGCTACCAGTCCATGGCAAGGGGGAGGCTAGGAGGCTAGGTCACTCCACATCTAGAAATTCAACTCATGGTTGAAGGAATGGTGTGGAAAGGAGGGTTTTGGCTTCATGGGGGACTGTGGCCCCACCTGGAAGGATGCAAGCCTATATAAGCATGACGGCCTGTATCCATCTGGGAAGGAGACTTTAGTCCTAAGTGAGAAGTTTGAATGCTTCAGCAGCAAGCATTTAAACTGACCAAGGGGGGGGAGCCAGGAAGGTCAGGAGGCTTAATATCACCCCCCTCCCGTGGGCACATGCAGGAAAATTAGTTGATGACAGGGATTACTGAAGCAAGCAGAAAGGGAGGAGCAGGGGAATCGAGACGACATAAGAAAGATAACTGGGGAGGGGGTGTAGGGGTCTAGAAGGTTCCTGGTGGGATGGGAGTTTGTGACTCCCTAACAATTTCAGCCAGGTCAGACGAATCTGGAAGGAGAGGTAGGTAGCTTACTCAGTGTCCAAGATGCAAAAGGTTTATTTACAATGGACAAGAAGAATAACTAAATAACTGTTTTCTACACTACAAGATGATAAAATAGACAAAAAAACGATTCAATCAGGACCAACAACTGGTTGAACCAAGAGCAGGTATTCAACCCCTCTAAGTCCAAGTCCTGCATGCACTTGGCCTAGATGACAAACGACGGGTGAACCAAGCTTGGGCTTTGTGATGAGTCAGCTGATCAGCTGGTGGGCATTGACTAGAGCTATGTGGAATGGGAAAATTCTGAACTTGTGGAATTTCAATGAAACATAGAAACATAGAATTTGACGGCAGATAAGGACTGCTTGGCCTACCTAGTCTGCCCATTTTCCTACCTAACAGATAAGCTGCAGATCCTAGTTAACCAACAGCTTACTTCCTCCTACCCCCCTCCCCACTAGGACTGTCTTATGCCTGTCCCATGCATTCTTGAAGTCCCCCACTGTTCTTGACTCCACGACCTCCTCAGGGAGGCTGTTCCATGCATCCACAACCCTCTCAGTGAAAAAATACTTCCTCACATTACCTCTGAGCTCCCCCTCAATCTTCAAATTGTGCCCCCTTGTTCTTGCACATCTCTTTTTCTGGAAGATGCTACCCTCTTGGACTTTGTTAATTCCCTTGAGGTACTTGAACGTTCCTATCATGTCCCCTCTCTCCCTTCTTTCTTCAAGGGTGTACATATTAAGCTCCTTTAGTCTTTCTTCAGATGTCTTCTGGTGCAGACCCTGCACCATTTTGGTTGCCCTCCTCTGGACAGCCTCCACTCTGTCTATGTCTTTGGCGGAGATGGGTCTCAGAACTGCACACAGTACTCCAGAAGGGGTCTCACCAACTGTCTGTACAGAGGGATGACAACTTCCTGTTTTCTACTATTGATGCCTCTTCCTATGCATCCCAGTATCCCCCAGCCTTCCTTACTGCCTTCTCACATTGCTTGCCCACCTTTAGGTCATCTGATATAATTACCCCAGGTCCCTTTCTATTTTACTGTTGTCAGTATCTCACCCTCCATTGTGTACGCTTCCCTGGGTTTTGTTTCCATGTGCATTACCTTGTACTTTTTGCATTGAATCTGAGCTGCCATACATTTGACCATTCCTCCAACCTTGCCAAGTCCCTTCTCATTCTTTCCACTCCATCTTGTGTATCAACCCTGTTGCAGATCTTTGTGTCATCTGCAAAGAGACATACTTTTCCTTCCAGTTCCTCTGCAAGTCACTTATAAAGACATTAAAAAGACCGGTCCCAGTACTGAACCCTGCGGTACCCCGCTAGTAACCCTCCTTTCTTCACTGTGTACTCCATTTACTACTACCCTTTGCATCCTGTTGTCTAGCCAATTTTTTATCCAGGCTACCACCTTGGGACCCACTCCAAGGCTGGCTATCTTGTGTATTAATCTTTCATGTGGGACTGTATCAAATGCCTTGCTAAAATCTAGGTAGGCCATGTCCACAGCCCCTCCCTGGTCTACTACTTTGGTCACCCAGTCAAAGAAATCTATTAGATTCATCTGACATGACCTTCCCATCATGAATCCATGCTGCTTTGGGTCCCAGCCCCACTGGCCTCTAGGTACTCAACAATTCTTTCATTCAGAAGTGATTCCATCATTTTCTACCACTGAGGTCAAACTAACTGGTCTGTGTTTTCTGCCTCTGTCCTGCTCCTACTTTTGTGAAGAGGAATCACATCTGCCCTCCTCCAGTCCTCGGTACCACCCATCCTCCCATGATTTGTTAAAGAGAGTAGTCAGTGATGTCACTAATTCTACCCTTAGTTCTTTTAGAATTCTTGGGTGAATCCTCAGGCCCCATTGCTTTGTCCACCTTCAATTTTATTAGTTCTTTCAGAACCCTTTCTTCTGTAAATGGACTGGTATCAACCCCCGTCTTCAGAGTGTTTCTCTTGTTTGGTTTAGGTAACTCCCCCTCCTCTTCCTTTGTGAATACTGAACAGAAATATTCGTTCAGTATCCCTGCTTTTTCACTGTCACCCTCTACCCACATTCCCTCCCCTTTATTAAGCTTCAGTATCCTTCCATTGGTCTTTCTACGCTCCCTAATGTACCTATAAAAGGTCTTATCCCCCTTCTTAACAGAATTGGCTATCCTTTCTTCGGTTTGGGCCTTTGCTATTCTGACTGCCTTCCCAACCTCTTTCTGCTTTAACAGATAAAGTTCTCTGTCCTGCTCCTTCTGTGTTTCCTTATATTTCCTGAATGCTGTCTTTTTCTCCTTAACCTTCCCTGCCACCTCTTTTGAGAACCATAGCATTTTTTTTCCTTCATTGTGTTTTATTGATTTGCTTTACACAAAGGCTTGTTGCCTCTGTGATGGCTGTTTTGATCACTCCCCATTGTTCCTCCACCCCTCTTTCTTGCCTGTTTGCTAGTGCTTTTCTGAAGCACTCTCTCATTTTCCCAAAGTCAGCCCTCCTAAAGTCCAGTACTCTTGCTTTTGTATGACTCGATTGTATGGCTGTGTTTATCGTGAACCACACTGTTTGGTGGTCGCTTGTTCCCAGAAGGCTACCCACTTCTAAATCTGAGATTCTTTCTCCATCCCCATTTGAGAGCACCAGGTCTAAGATTGCTCCCTCCTGAGTGGGTTCCAATACTAGCTGTCTGAGGCATGCCCACTGTAGGGTATCAAGAATGACCCTGCTCTTGGATGTGCCTGCAGCAACGGTGCTCCAGTTAACATCGGGCATATTCAGGTCCCCCATCAACAATATCTCCCCTTTTTCTGCCATTCTAAGAAAGCCTTCTATCATTTCCTTGTCCATTCCTCCCTGAGATGGGGTCTGTATACAACCCCATGCGGATTGTGGTGCCATTTCCTGTCTCCAGGGTGACCCAAAGTGCCTCATCTGCTCCCTGATTACTCTTTAGTTCTGTTGCTTTGATCCCTTCCTTTACATAGAGAGCTACTCCTCCTCCTCTTTTTCCCTCCCTGTCCCTCCTGTAGATTGTGTATCCTGGTATGTTTTCATCCCAGTCATGGTTCTCTGTGTACCATGTTTCTGTGACTGCCACAATATCCAGACAACCCTCTTCTATCCTTCCATTAAGGCCACTAGTTCAGGGAGCTTGTTACACAGACTACGGGCATTGGTACTCATCACCCTCCACTTTATGATAGCCTTACCCCTTTTAGCCCCATATCTGTCCTTACTGCCTTTGCCTTTTTTTACATTTAATTCTGTTCTGCTCCCTAATAACTTCTGTACCTTGGTGTTTACCTCACTAATCACCATGTTTTGTGGGGGGAGGCTTGGATTTCCCTGCTCCTTTTCAGTGCCTCCCCCCTTGGCTAGTTTAAATGCTTCCCAATGAAGCATCTAAACCTCTCACCTAAGATCATGGTTCCCCCTTGGACAGATGGAGACCATCAAACCAGTATAGGTCTGCATCCCTCCAGGTGGCTCCCCACTCCCCAATGAAGCCAAAACCCTGAGCTCCACACCAGTTTTTCAACCACTCATTGAATTCCCTGGTGAGTAGTGCCCTAGCATCTCCCTTGCCATAGACAGACAGCACCTCGGAGAAGGTTACGGTATGCACTACTTGTCTAAGGCCCCTTCCCAACTCTACAAACTCCTCTTGCACTGCTCTGATCCCATTCCTAGCCAGGTCATTTGTCCCTAGGTGGACAATGACATCCAGCTCCCTCCCTCATGCAGCTCCTCCCATGATCCTGAGGATTCGCTTCCTGTCCCTCCAAGCCGTGGCGCCAGGAAGGCACCTTACCTCCCTCTCCCCTTCCTCCTCCATTTCTACCCTCCTAATGATTGAGTTCCCCATGAGGAGTTGTTTCCTTCCCCTATGGGGTCCCATGCCACCCTCCTGTGGGTCTCCTTTGTGAAGGTTCCCAGCATCCTGCTTGGTCTCCACTGCAGGTGCCTCCATAGAGGAACCACTATCCACCAGAAGAGTGAATGAATTGTGGAGAGGTACAGCTGGAGGGATGTAACTCTGTTCCACCACCCTTTCCCTCCTTGAGCCCACCCTGGTCCAACCTCTCTCCTTTCTTGGCAACCTCTTAGGTAGTGGCATTGGCCCTGGTGGTCCCTGGGTGGGGGAGGAGGTTTCACGAACCCTAGCCAGGTCAGCCTGAGATGGGCAACCTCCTCTCAGACCAGAGAGGTGCCTGCAAATAGGGCAGCATCGTAGCCTCCAGAATGTCTCCCGAACACTGCCCCCACAGCCATTGCACTGCACCACCTATCATGTCTTATTTTGTGTCCTCTCTACTGTTTCTCTGGATTCTATTCTCTCCTCTCTCACAGCTCCTCATCCTTCCTGTTCTGGGACAGCAACTTCCTATCTTCTTCAGTAGCCTCCTTCTTCCTTGCTCAATATCACACCACCAGCAACTGGGGGGGGGGGGAGAGAGTGAGCTACTTTTTTCCTTTAGGGTTGACAAAAGCAATGTTTCTCTATGATCCTTTCCTTCCTAATGCCAAACAGGAAGTTCCTGTTGACAGTCAAATCCAGTGGCTATAAAAGTAGAACTGGCTTTGGGTGGGTGGGATGGAGGGCAATTAGTAAGAAAAAAGGCTAGCAACAGGAAGTTGTAATTTGACTTGCCTGCTTTTATAGTGTCTAAACCACACCCCAGGTAAGCTCTCTTTCCTCCTACTGGTTTAGCAAAGTCAGCTGATACAGTACCCTTTCCTGCACAGAACACACACTGACTTTCTTTCTTTTCTTCTTTTTTAACCCTAAATAAGACCCTTCTACTTCTAATAAAGTTATCTGTCTACTTAATCTTAACAGTCACTGACTCCTGCTGAGATATAAGTTTTAAATTAATTAGAAAATGTAGCTTCTTTTAGTTAGCTGCTTTCTGCTCTACAAGCAAGGCTAGCAGCAGGAAGTTGTAATTTGACTGGCCTGCTTTTATAGTGTCTAAACCACACCCCAGGTAAGCTCTCTTTCCTCCTACTGGTTTAGCAAAGTCAGCTGATACAGTACCCTTCCCTGCACAGAACACACACTGACTTTCTTTCTTTTCTTTCTTTTTTAACCCTAAATAAGACCCTTCTACTTCTAATAAAGTTATCTGTCTACTTAATCTTAACAGACACTGACTCCTGCTGAGATATAAGTTTTAAATTAATTAGAAAATGTAGCTTCTTTTAGTTAGCTGCTTTCTGCTCTACAAGCAAGGCTAGCAACAGCACATGAAATGAAATTTCTTGAAATTCTGTGACATTTCACAGAATTTCATCAGAATTTTGTGGAATTTGAAAAATGTAGTAATTTGTTCATATATCGGCTGTGGTTTAAGCTAGAGCTCTGAAATTTGGCATGACAACTTATTGCGTGCAGGGCCAATAACATGCTAAATATTGTGAAATGCTTCTGGATAGTTATAAAATTATAGGTGTTCATAATCTGTCATTTTGTTTTTTGTGCAAAATTTCATGAACATATTTATCTGCATATACCGGAGACATCTTTTGGGTCAGAGATCTTAAATTTGGCATGATAGCTTGATGATAGGTTTTCTAACAATTTGCCAGATTTCATGACAATATGATGCATCATCTCAAAATTTTAAGTGCTCAGAATCTGTCATTTTATTTTTTGCAGGAAATTTCATAAACAAATTTCATCTGCATATAACTCAGGCACCTTCAGAGCTAGATGTGTAAATTAGCACAGATAACATTTTTGTAATGCTTATAGAATGATTTAAATATGCAAAGAATTGGATTAGAGATATTTAAGTTCCAGGGGTTCAAAACTTTACTATGTAAATATTTGAAAACGTTTGTGAAAACTCTAAAAAATGTGTATGTTTGTAACTTCTCTGCTCTTGCAGGCATAGGGCCCGATTCTCAATGTGAGCTCAGACTGATGCAAGCTGCAGAAGACAGCAGCTTGCACCAAAGCCTGGGATGCCAGGGACCCTGCGCCTGATTCTGTATCAGGCAGGGTCCCTACGGCTAAGTCCCTGTGCTTGTGGCGAGCCAGAATGGGCACTGAACGCATGGTGCAGCACAGAGCTTGCCGCAAGCTGTAAGGCAGCTGTGTGCCAATCCAGCGGTGCCCTCATTGGCTCCCCATCACATACCTGGTGGAATTGATTTCTCACCTGTACCCCGAAGTTACAGCACTACCACACACCACTGGCTGGCCCGGACTAACTGTCACTGAGCCATAATACATTACAGTAGGTGTTCAGTGAGCACCTACTGTAATGTTTTATGTGCTCAGTGACAGTTCAGTCAGGACCAGCTGAGGTGGTGTGAGGAGGGCTGTGCTGGTCTTGGCTCGGGGTACAGGTGGGAGGTGGGGGGGTGAGGTGGTGGGCACATTTTACCAGGGTGGGGGGGGCAGGACGATATACCACCAGGATATATCATAAAAATGGGGCATATTAGGGTGTGGGGAGGGACCACTACACCACCAGGTACAGGGGCTGGCATAAGTCACTGGTATGGGGATATCGGGGAAGGACCACTAGGGAACCAGGGCATTGTCACAATGCTGCACTTAGCACACTTCTCCCAGGGGAGACATATCTAAGTACCCTTAGGCCAACCTGGTTGGTCTAACGATACTTAGATATTCTCCCACTGGGAGAGTTATGAGAATCCCAATTGCTGGCTGTGGCAGCTTGCGTCTATCTCATGCCCTCTTGTGCCATGTTACAGCCCATTTGTAGGTGCACAGGCAGTGTAAGCCCTGTTTGGTGCAGGCACACCTGCAGTTGATGCAGGCTACCTTTGAGAATGGCTCCAGGAGTAATGTCTGATGCAAGATGCCACTTACACCATTTATGTTTGGCACAGGCACCTTGCACCACATTTGGGGCTTTGAGAATCGGGCCCATAGACTTAACACTTGACATGCATATCCATAGTAAGTGTATCCTGAGGTCTAACACAACCAGATAAATTGGTTTAGCGGTTTTAAATTTACGGTAGAAAAAAAAATTATTGGTAACATTTTCACACATATTTATGGTAGCATATACATGAAGCATCCAGAATTCTTTTTGTGGAATTTAACATTAACAATGTACATATCACTACTTCATTTGATAAGCTGTGATGAGCTTTTCACAGTCTTGCTGTTCCTTTCTGGGTGACTATTCCCTCCCTTCTCTTTTGCCATATGCAGATTTTGTCTCAGTAGAACTACTGATCCCACTGATGTCCTCTTTGTTCTTTACAGTGACAAACTCCCTTACAATGTGAGTCATCTACTCTTTTTCCTAACAACCTGTCCTGTTGGAATACTACTGCCCCATACATTGTCTTCCCCTAGTACATCTTGTTGAGTACCTCTAAGTCCCAGACTTGTATGTACATCAGGCTCTCTGGATCACATATTTACTGGATGTGATCCTTAAATATCCTGCATTCAGGTTGAAATTATTGACACTCTGTGCTTGCTTGCTTGCTCCAACTTGGGGGTCTACCACTGTTGTGCTACCCAACTCAGCTGTCCATTTCTTTGTGAAACTGTGCATCTAACTCCACAACCTGGTGACCCCCTGCATTACCTGCCTCTCATACCCCTATTCTTTTTTTATCACATCTATTTTTTATGTAACACCCCTACAAATGTGAGGGTTCCTAAAAGCCTTCCTGGGGCTTGCCTAAGTGCTCCCTGCCTAATTGGCATTCGGCATAAGGCCGCTCAAGTGTGGGCGTTGCGAGTGCTTCTGGAGCCTCTGGTACTGTCTCTTTAAGAGCTGCCTGCTTGCAGGCTTTATTAGTTTGTGTAGGGAGACAGTGGGTTAACTGCTCGAATCCCACTCGAGGGGTTGTTTGGATTGCTCCATTTCTGCAGTCGCTAAGAGAGCAGAGGGAGCTTGTTGAAAGATGTAACTGTTTGCTGGAAAATATGTAGTGCCATTGCAAAAATGTAGTTTGATTAACCTGCCTTATTTGCAGCTAGGACTCTGTGTGTTCAGCCCCTCCATTTTGGACCCGAACTGATGAGATTGGCCAATTGGGGAAAGGGGGCTTTAAAATGGAGACTGGTGGAGTCAATTAGAATTTGGACTCCCACTGGGAGCCTGCCTGAAGGGGAATATATGGCAGGTGCTGTTGGGAAGTGTAGTCTGGACCCTGGTGCCTTTTTGCACCAATAGAGAGCATATGGAGAGACTGACAAACCAAAGCAGCCCTGTGGAGGTGAGGAAATGGCCCTGCAACTGTCCTGGAGGGGCAGAGTCATTGGGGATCATGAAGGTAGAAGGAGCTCTGGCTCCTGCACTGTGGAAGTCTTTGCGCGGGAAGTGCGTGTGGTAGGCCAAGGAGCCGGGCAATAGCATCGCCAGAAGGAGCGAACAAGATCCGTGGAGGAGTGCAGGCGGAGGAGGCTGTACGTTTACAGCTACCTACCAGGCTCACCCTGTAGGGGGCTGGAGAATCTTTTCAATTGTGCTCGGTCTGTCAGGACAAGTGAAGCTGCGTTGTTCGGCCTGGTTTTTGCAGTGAAAGTGATCGGGAGTATACAGCAGCTGCCTGGTATGGTACCCCTCTGTTCTTCATATAAATGTGTGGGGAAGTGTTTGGATCTAAGGCTTGGTCCTGTGAGTGGTGTGAGAGCGATCTTTCTGCCACAGTCGTGAGTACTAAATCAGGGTACCTCCCTGTCAGATGTTCATAGTGAGGGCAAGATTTGTCTGGCTGCTTTAGTGGCTACATGAACTGAGCCTGCTGGCTCTACTTTATCCTCTTAGGAATCAAATGCTTGTTTTCTGCATCAGGGACCCAACCAGCTGCACTGATATGCTAGCCTTCTATTGCCTGGGTACCCAGAGACAGTGACTTATAGGTTTGGCCTGTACACAGTGCTCTAGGTGTATGTATATATGTGTGTGTGTGTGTGTGTGTATATATATATATATATATATTAGAGTGGTAAGCTAATCAACCTGATCTCCTCCATCCTTGTTACTTTCCCCTTAATAAAGATTTGTTGTTGCAAAGTACACTGTTTGAACTGCATGTTTGTGCTACCCTTTTGTGCATGGGTTATTGTATAACTGCACCTTATTTTACAGGCGATCCTCAGCACCAAGTTGGCCAACCCAACCTCGGGGTAAGTGTAAGTCAAAATGATAGTGTGGGAATCACTGGTGAGCTACTAGTGGGAAGAAATGGGGGTTGCAGTGACCCAGAGGGCTGTGACCAGGTCATATTTGACTGTTCCAACCCTGACCTCTGGGTGGAGGCACCCGCCGTTGGACCGAGGCCCCTCAACCTGTCAATAGTCAGTCAGATAGGGGTATTAGCCCTTGGGATAGTGCCACCTGGGGCTTACATCTTGGAGGCACCACTGGGATTAGCATCCCCTAGTGGCCGAATATACAAACTACCCCAACATGGCCAAACCAAAGGAAAAACTGAAGGGGGTTCTCATGACTAAAATTAAGTTAGACCCTGTTAAGATGATGGTGCATAAACTGATGGGGGTGGTGAAGCTGAAGAGTTGAATTCCCAGAAAATTGTGTTACTACTGGATGTACCTTTGGGGATAAAGAACGCTGACCTTGTTTCTGCAGTTGTGCGTGTTAAATGTTTGGGCAAGGTAGAGGTGAAGGGGCGAATGCCCGACCTACTCGACCAGACCTTACAGGTGCTGCTATTATGCAGTATAGTTATAGACCCACAGAGGGTGCCCCTCGTGATTTACCCGGAAGGTGTTCCAAAGGGGTGGAGGGTCATTTATGTCCAGAGTGGTTCAGTCACCCCAGGAGGGTCCCCCAAGACCAATAGCTTTAAAGATAAATTGCTTAAACTGTTAGCTGCAGAAGGGAGAACCACTCAGGAATTACTACAGGTGTTAGACCTTTCCAGTAATCCCACCCCCCAATTGTCCCCGGGTACATCTCCCAGGTCCTCCAAGAGTTCCATCCTGGCTTCACCACCTATAGTTGTTCCCCCCATACAGTTAGACTCCTATCAGAGATTGAAACTTTTTTATGGTACTGTGCCTGTGCCCTCGGGAGAAGATGATTTGGAGACTTGGATGGACTATGCTACCCCTTTAGTCCAAGAGTGGCAGTGCTCTGAAGGGGAGAAATGAAAGAGACTGATGCAGAGCCTGAGGGGCCCAGCTTTGGAAGCCATCCATTTCTTGCGGGCTACTAGCCCCAAAGCCACTGCAGTAGAGTACTTTTCTGCCTTGAAGGGGGTGTTTGGGAGTACAGAAACTGGGGAAAACTTGTTGTGGAATTTCAAGTCAGCTAAACAGTAGAGAAATGAGAAACTGTCAGCCTTTGTTACGAGAGTGGAAAGGGCACTGCAAAAAGCTTATCGCAAAGAGGGGGTAACTGCTGCTGCTTTAAATCAGGTCCGCTTAGATCATATCTTGAAATCTGCCAGGTTTTCCAGTGTGACATTGTTGAAACTCAAACTACATGACTGACGGGCTGCACCTCCCGAACTGCCAATTGATGAGAGGGTTTCGAGGGGTTGAGACTGATGAAGAGGGGTGGGAACCCTATGTGGGAGTCGTGAATCTATGCCAGACCTCTGAGCCCAGGGAACCAGATGAAACTCACCCCTCGAGGGGATTGAACAAGGGACCTGATGCCTTTCCTGTGCCCCAGAGGCATGGGGTGGAGTGGGGGTGCATGATGTTTCCTCTGATTCCCAGGTGGAGAGTGATTTGAAGGCCGAGATTAGAGATTTATGGGAAATGGTGAGAGAATTGAAACAAACTGCTGCCAACCCCTCCAAATTTGGGGGACCTGAGTTATCTGGAAACAAACGACCTAGTTTAGAGGAGCCCTCCTGAACCCCGACACATCCTGGCAGGCGAGATATCTCCCTCCCAACAAAGACCCCCGAGATACTAAGTTCTGCTACCACTGTGGGGAAGATGGACACTTTCAGACTGAGTGCTGGTTACCAGAGAACTTAAGGAGGGTCCATAGCAGGCTAGTAGCCTGGCATCACAAGGCCTATACCAGACCCCGGGGGGGCCTCCTCAGAAGAGTTTTGTTACCTGGGCCAATGCCCAAGCAACCTCCAAAACCATGCCCCCTGAATGGTCTGACCTGGTGGATCCCTCAATAGAGACCACCGTGACAGTAAATGGAGTACCCACCTGGGCTGTGTTAGACAGTGGTTCCCAACTTACCATTATGTTTCAGGACTGGTATCACAGCACTTGCCTGAAGTGCCTCTGCAGCCTTTGGATGGACTGCGTATTTGGGAACTGAGTGATGAGGATTACCCTTATTCTGGGTATATGTGGATCTGGTTGTCTTTCCCTACTTCTGTGGCTGGGGTGGCTGAACAAATGGAAACATTGGCATTAGTGTGTCCCCCCACTGGACTGTATGATGGGGTGCCCCTTTTAATCGGAACCAATGCTGACATGTTTGGTCACTTAGCACAGCTGTGCTTTGAAAAACAGAGGTCCAGGACTGAACAAGCTCTCAGAAGACCCGCCTTGATTCAGAAGGCCTATGAGACCCAGAGAAAGACCAGCCAGGTGGAACCTGAAGGCCCGGTGGGTATTGTCTGGAAGAAGGATCCAGAGTCTTTGCTGCTAGCCCCGAATGCCCAGTGCGTTCTCCAAGGAAAGACCCAGATTAAGAAGAATGTCAAGAATAAAATATTGATGCTGGATGCACCATGTGATGGAAAATTGCCAGAGGGGTTGCTGGTTAAACCCAGCATTTTGCCTGCAAGAGCCCATGCTTTTGCCAGAAGAGTAATGGTTCAAGTGCACAATGTATCTGATCGAGAGATTCAAGTGAAGCGAAGTTGCACTCTGGCTATGATGCACTGTGTGGATACTGCTGTTCTGCCCAGCAATAAGACTTCTGGGAGGAGTGACCTAGTGACCCCTGATCTGTTTGATTTCGATGACTCCCCACTACCAGCAGAATGGAAGAAAAGGATCAGTGAAAGGCTCGCCCAGAGGGAACAGGTGTTTTCCTTGAAGGAGTGGGATGTAGGATGTGTGCAAGGAGCTGGGCACCACATTCAGCTACAGGATGAGTGACCTTTCCGTGAGCCATCTCGATGACTGACCCCTACTGATATAGATGACGTGAGATGACACCTGCAGGAGATGCTTGCGGCTGGGGTGATACAAGAGTCTAGAAGCCCCTATGCTTCACTTATTGTAGTAGTGAGGAAAAAGAATTGAGTTGTCCAGATGTGTGTAGATTATCACACTTTAAACAGGTGAACCATACTAGATCAGTATACCATGCTTCACATTCAGGATGCCTTGGACTGTCTAAATGGTAGTAAATGGTTCTCAGTGTTAGACCTTCACAGTGGGTACTACCAGATCCCGATGGCTCAGGAGGATCGAGAGAAGACTGCTTTCATTTGCCCGCTAGGCTTCTATGAGTTTATGCAGATGCCCCAAGGGATTTCAGGCACCCCTGCTACTTTCCAGCATTTGATGGAGCATGCTGTGGGGAACATGAACTTACTCGAGTGTTTAGTCTACCTGGATGATGTCATAGTGTTTGGCAGCTCCTTGGAGGAACACAAGAGCAGGTTATTCAAAGTCCTGGATCGACTGGAAGATTTTGGTCTCAAATTGTCTATAGACAAGTGTCAATTCTTTCAAACCTCTGTAAAATATGTGAGGCACATAGTATCCGCTGACGGCATAGGGACTGACCACAGTAAAGTGGAAGCTTTGACTACCTGGCCTCAGCCAAAGAATTTGAAGGAGCTGCAAAGGTTCCTGGGATTTTGTGGTTACTACAGAAGATTTATCAAAGACTATTCCCCAGTGATCCGCCCTCTACTCAACCTAACTCAAGGGTATCCTCTAACCCACAAAAAGTATAACAAAGCTGTGCCCTCTGAGACTGAGAAAAAATATTTCTGTCCAAATGATGTGTTTGGAACCCGCTGGACTGCTGATTGTGAGCCAGCTTTCCATGATATTACATAGCAACTTACTCATGCCCCAGTGCTGGCCTATGCTGACCCTGCCAGGCCATACATTCTTCATACTGATTCCAGTCTACAAGGATTGGGGGCCGTGTTATTTCAAGAGCACACAAATGGTCTATGGCCTGTAGTATTCGCCAGCAGGAGCATAACTCCTTCAGAAAATAACTATCCAGTGCATAAGCTAGAGTTCCTGGCCTTGAAGTGGGCCATTGTTGATCAATTTCATGATTACTTATACGGTGCTAAGATATTGGTGAAGAATGATAACAATCCCTTAACCTATGGGCATACCTCAGCTAAGTTGGATGCCACTGGCCATAGGTGGCTTTCTGCATTGTCTACCTACGACTGTGCTGTTGAATACAGAGCAGACTTGAACCACATAGATGCTGATGCTCTTTCCCGGAGGTCTGTGTCCCGAGACAACTGGATTAGGTTGTCAGAACCCGACATTAGAGCACTTTGCCAAAGATTTGACAAGGAGGAACAGGTATCTCCTGATGCTGTGGATTGCATGGTGGATTGTTTGGAGCCATCTAAGAACTATATACCTGCTGCTTACTGTCATTTCTCTGCACTAGACACTAGTGAATTACACCAGTTCAATAATGATAGTTTGCGGCTAGCTCAATCCCAAGACCCCATGATAAAAACTGCTCTGGAGGCTCTGTACGAGGGGAGAGATGTGTCAAAACTGAGTTCCACTAACTTGAGAACTGCCCTGTTATACAAAGAAGGTCCCAAGTTGAAACTGATTAATATACTATTATACAGAGAGACAGTGGATATAGAGGGGCAGGTAGACAAACAACAACTGGTGCTGCCTATTGCTTTTAGAGAACTGGTGTTGCGGCACAATCACACGGGACACCTTGGAATAGACAGAACACTTGACTTGGTGAGGTCCCGGTTTTATTGTCCCAAAGTGGGTGCTGATGTGGAATAGCATATCAGAACTTGTAGCCAATGTTTACAAAGAAAGACCCTGCCCCAGAGGGCTGCCCCCCTCCCCGGTTAGCATCACTACTAGTGCCCCCATGGAGTTGGTGTGAAATTGATTTCCTGAGTCTAGAACCAGATCAGAGAAACATCAGCAATATATTGGTAGTTGCTGATCACTTCACCCGGTATGCACAAGCTTTCCCCACTAAAGACCAGAAAGCAACTATGGTGGCTAAAGTACTTGTTGAGAATTTCTGTGTCCACTATGGGGCCCCTCAAAGAATCCATTCCGATCACGGGAGAGATTTTGAGAGCCATTTGATGAAAGAAATGCTATCCTTTTGGGCGGTACAAAAGTCAAGAACTATGCCATATCATCCCCAGGGAGATCCTCAGCCTGAAAGGTTTAACCACAAGTTGCTTGACATGTTGGGCACCCTGCAACCTAAAGATAAGCCTAGATGGAGCTAGCAGATTAGCACCTTGGTACATGCTTATAACTGCCCCAAAAGTGATGTCACTGGATTTTCCCCATATAGACTGATGTTTGGGAGAGAAGCTAGACTGCCAGTGGATGCATGTTTCGGGGTCTCTCCTGATGGGGTTCAAGCAGCTAATCATCTACAGTATGTGCAGAAGTTGAAGGCCCAACTAAATCATGCCTACCAACTAGCCCAGACCATGGCTGCTAAATGAAACCTGGCCAATAAGGAATGATATGACAAGAAAGTGAAAGCAATGGAGCTGAGAGAAGGGGATAGAGTGCTATTGAGGAATCTGGGACTGCATGGCAAGCATAAGATCGCTGACAGATGGCATCACCTCCCTCATATTGTTGTGGGAAAGCTGAAAGATTTACCTGTATACAAAGTGCGGCCTGAGAACAACTCAAAAGATGTGAAAACTATACACAGAAATCATCTGCTGCCAATTGGACAGATTTTGATAGAGCCTGAACCTCCCAGTGCCCCCCCCCGGGCCTCTAACCAGAGCCGCTGCCAAGAAAAAACTAAGACCAGTTGATTCCCCAGAAATTAAACTAAAGAGGCCTTCTCCACCCCCCTCTGTTGAAATTGATTGCCAGTCTGTATCCGAGGACAGTGAGAATAATCCTGAGTACTACTTCTCTTATGAACTGAGCCAGTTGTTTAGGGGCAATCCCCTAATCAACCCTGGGGATGAAGTTGGGTTTCCTGGACTGTCTGAGCCCTCAGCTTTGTCTCTGGAGCCAGTGCTCCCTGAGTGAGAAGTGAGTGGTATTAAATCTGAAGATATGAGCTCATTGGGATTGGCTGAACTGTCTGATTTCTCAGATGACGGAAGTGATGTGATGGAGGCAACTGGGGATATGCCAGAGCAAGAAGACTATTTTGAGTGCCCTGACAGTTCTCTGCCAGTACCAGAAATGTTCCTAACTGAGCCAGGTGGGGTGAGTTCAGAAATAGAGGGCTCTTTCCCCAAAGGTACCACAGACTCTGGGTACCCTGCCCCTATAGAAGTTTCCCCAACCAATCCAAGCAAGGCTGAAATGGAGTCAGAACCTTCAGAAATTTTATCTGACACCGCAAGACGAACTGGCCAAGAAGTATGGCCTGTAGTGAGATTGAGTTATGAGTCCTTAGACCAGCCTGTGGACCTGCCTTTGAATGTGGTCCATAAAGGGGTGTATGTGTCCCCAAGCTCCTTGCCCAAATTAACCCTGGGAGATGACTCCAGACTGTTAGTATTGCCCTCTGAGTATGGTACCCCTGCCCCAGTTAGTCCACAGGTTATTGATAAGGGAGGGACCCCTTTTTCCAGGTGTCATGGGCAGGAAGTAATGACCTGATTTAAAAAGAAAAAGGTTGTCTGTATGTGTATTATGGCATAAACAATAGTAAACAGTATAATACAGTGCCAATGTATGTAACAAATGGTCTGATGTCTGTCAGTTTAAAACTATTTTGCCTTAATGTGATTTAAGGGTAACTACTTGACATGGACGCCAAGTTCTTTCCAGGCCAGGAAGGGTGTAACCCCCCCTACAAATGTGGGGGTTCCTAAAAGCCTTCCCGGGACTTGCCTAAGTGCTCCCTGCCTAATTGGTGTTCGGCCTAAGGCCGCTCAAGTGTGGGCGCTGTGAGTGCTTTTGGAGCCTCTGGTACTGTCTCTTTAAGAGCTGCCTGCTTGCAGGGTTTATTAGTTTGTGTAGGGGGACAGTGGGTTTACTGCTTGAATCCCACTCGAGGGGTTGTTTGGATTGCTCCATTTCCATAGTTGCTAAGAGAGCAGAGGGAGCATGGTTGAAAGATGTAACTGTTTGCTGGAAAATATGTAGTGCCATTGCAAAAATGTAGTTTGTTGAACCTGCCTTATTTGCAGCTGGGACTCTATGTGTTCAGCCCCTCCATTTTGGACCCGAACTGATGAGATGGGCCAATTGGGGAAAGGGGGCTTTAAAATGGAGACTGATGGAGTCAATTAGAATGTGGACTCCCACTGGGAGCCTGCCTGAAAGGGAATATATGGCAGGTGCTGTTGGGAAGTGTAGTTTGGACCCTGGTGCCTTTTTGCACTAATAGAGGGCGTATGGAGTGACTGACAAACCAAGGCAGCCAACCAGAGCCCTGTGGAGGTGAGGAAATGGCCCTGCAACTCTCCTGGAGGGGCAGAGTCATTGGTGATCGTGAAGGTAGAAGGAGCTCTGGCTCCTGCACTGTGGAAGTCTTTGTGCAGGAAGCGCATGTGGCAGGCCAAGGAGTCAGGCGATAGCATCACCAGAAGGAGTGGGCAAAATCCGTGGAGGAGTGCAGGCAGAGGAGGCTGTACGTTTACAGCTACCTACCAGGCTTACCCTGTAGAGGACTGGAGAATCTGCTTCAATTGCGCTCGATCTGTCAGGACAAGTGAAGCTGCGTCGTTTGGCCTGGTTTTTGCAGTGAAAGCGATCGGGAGTATACAGCAGCTGCCTGGTATGGTACCCCTCTGCTCTTTATATAAATGTGTGGAGAAGTGTTTGGATCTCAGGCTTGGTCCTGTGAGTGGTGTGAGAGCGATCTTTCTGCCGGAGTCGTGAGTACTAAATCAGGGTACATTCCTGTCAGATGTTCATAGTGAGGGCAAGATTTGTCTGGTTGCTTTACTGGCTACACAAACTGAGCTTGCGGGCTCTACTCAATCCTCTTAGGAATCAAATGCTTGTTTTCTGCGTCAGGGCCCCAACCAGCTGCACCGAGAGGCTAGTCTTCTATTGCCTGGGTACCCAGGGACAGTGACTTATAGGTTTGGCCTGTGCACAGTGCCCTAGGTGTGTGCATATGTGTGTGTGTGTGTGTGTGTATATATATATATATATATATGTACATATATATATATATATATATATATATATATATATTAGAGTGGTAAGCTAATCAACCTGATCTCCCCCATCTTTGTTACTTTCCCCTTAATAAATCAGATTTGTTGTTACAAGGTACACTGTTTGAACTGCAAGCTTGTGCTACCCTTTAGTGCATGGATCATTGTATAACTGCACCTTATTTTACAGGGGTCCTCAGCACCAAGTTGGCCATCCCAACCTCGGGGTAAGTGTAAGTCAAAATGATAGTGTGGGAATCGCTGGTGAGCCACTAGTGGGAAGAAAGGGGGGTTGCAGTGACCCAGAGGGCTGTGACCAGGTCATATCTGACTGTTCCAACCCTGACCTCTGGGTGGAGGCACCCGCCATTGGACCTAGGCCCCTCAACCTGCCAGTAGTCAGTTAGGTAGAGGTAGTAGCCCTTGGGATAGCGCCACCTGGGGGGTTACATTTATCCTCCTGCTGCCACTGACCTGCCATTATCCAGCCACCACTCCACTTCCACTGACGACCCTGGAGGAACAACCACACACCAGCTGCTATATGCAGTTGTACCTATAAGAGGGACCTCCCCATGTCCCTGCGCCAGGCCAGGAACCAATACCAGCATGCGACTATGCGTACCAGGCTTCACTGGGCAAGGAAATGTGGCCATCAAGCTGCCATGGACAGTGCTTCCATTTTTTCTCCTCTAATTCTCCTGGAGTGCAGACATGCAATGACGTCAGAGGCACTATGTGCCAACATATGCTGCACTCCACTCCTGCTTGCACCAGCTCTGTCAGTGCCCCTGGTCATCACCAGAGGCCGCTGCAGAGCAGTGGTGCCCCACAACCCTCCCCGGGATAGGAGACCAGTCCTCCGGATGCATGATCCTATCCCTCTCCTGCCAACCCCTGATAACCAAGGATCGTGTCCGAACCTGGGTCACCAGCTTGGTGCTAGGTATGGCGTCCAGCACCTCAATCCTCAGCACCACCGGGATGGCTACCTCTATCCTTTAATTAGACTCCCCCAGATAAGACTGAATGAAATTAGCAAATTCCAGTTTTATGGAGTTTTTCATGAAATTCTACAATTTTCACAAAGACCCATGAGATCTGACTGTAGGTGCAGATGTTATTTTGCAATTTTTGGCAGCAAACAATTAATAAAATTGACACATATAGTCTCCTTATAAAATCTAAGAACCTACCAAATGTAATGGTATTGCTTTCTCTAGTTTTAAAGTGTTAGGGTTTATAAATTTGTTTACATTCTTACAAATTAAAATGTTTAAATGTTGTGAAAGTTTGACTACTTTAAATTCAATCCATGTAAAGCTGCAAATATGAACTTTTTCAGAAATAACCATGTGGTATAGTAGTTTAAATGTTTCAACTCTGGTTAAATTTGGATATGTTATTTTAAAATTGGAGGGGAATAAATGAAATTTTAATTTTGGCAACATGTTTGGCATGTTTTACCTCAGTCCCATTTGAAGAAAGAAATCTGAAACTATGTATATATACAAATGTAGTGATTACCCATATACCTGACAAATTATAAAACATTGCAATAAATATTATTAAAATTATACTAAAATTAAAGAAATCTAAATTTTGGCAAAATGTTTGGCTACCTATAACTCAGCTCCCATTTAAGTTTGATACTTAAAATGTGGTGCATATACCAATGCTAGATGCTTTTCTAAATCCTGACATTGTGGAGAAATTTGGCTAAGAAATTTTAAAATTATCTCAAAATGACTAAAAATAAATTTTGATTAAATGTTTGGCCACCTATAACTCCACCCCCTTTCAACTTAAAATCCTAAAATACAGTACAGTTTTATATGCCATTAACTACAGTTTACTTTCCAAATTTGGTGTTATTTGGATGTGAACATTCAATATTATAGTGAAATACCTGAAATTTAAAATTCAGCAAAATTCTGCAGAATGTTCATGAAAATTCTATGAAATTCCATGGAATATAAATAGTCATTCCACGGGCTTTCTGCAGACAGAATTTTATATTCCAAACAGCTCTAGCATTGACCCCACAAAGTGCTTTTATAAACGGGCCATATGGGGCGTTCCCCTGGATGAATAGGACACAAAGAGGAATGCTGCTAGCTGGACAATGAAGAACCTGGTGATCTTCTGCGGCTCCGGGCCAGAAGCTGAAGACTTTGGGTCAACAGCTGGTTCTCTGGATGATCCACAACAATGACCACTGGCAGGTCACCAGCACCCAGACCACCTCCCAACAAGAAGCATGCTGGCAGTACAATTTTCAGGGGGCCTCTACTGAACAACATGGGTATGTGTACACTTATGGACAGCTGTCAAAAAAGAAAAAGGACATACACAATGTAACTATGGTCCCTCATGCTTGAGCTAGGGCAGCTCCTAAGCTGACTTACTACTGGATACCTGACTAGCGTCTCTCTACACTTACCATCGGAGGATTGATGCTGGAATACTGTGACAGAACTTTGAGACAGGTTGAAGTCACTGAAGACAGTTCTGTTGCAGTTGGAGAATGGGATGGGGATCTCCCTGGATCAGTGTCAGGCACCAAAGAACTGGTCTGGGCAACAAAGGCAATGCTGGGTATCAGGTACACAAGCATGCAATTGGATAACACAGTTTTTTTTGCAAGCAAACATTTCAGTTTTTGGCCAACAATTCAGTTTCGAAATACTGTAGGTGCCACCTTTAGGGGGCGGTAGGCAGACAACAGCACAGTTCGGTTTGGATTGAGGTCAGAAAACCTTCACAGAACCACTTGGACAATCTATGGCTATCAGATCACTCCTCCTTTCCTTTCCAGAGGACACTATACCTCTAAGGTTTTTGCGCTTTGCTATCCCTGCAGAATCAACCCCCAAACTAATATTTATAACCACCCTGCTGCCTGGGTCTATGGGGCTTTTGGGCTCAGTCCCACCTTTCTCATGGACATTAATGAGGGTCTGCAATGTGGAGGGCCTTGCTGGCCTGCCCTCTTGTTAATATGCATGAGGGCATAGACTCTCACAGCTAGCCCCTCCCTCCCAGGGTTGCTGTATGGGGTCTTCATCTCTGGATCCTACCTCCCTTATGTACATTAAGGAGACCTTCTGTAGGGCTGTGTACAGCCCTTTTTAGCACTGATGGTGTGAATTTAAACAAAGGGGCTTTCAGTCCTGTACCACTTTCTCTCAATGAACAAATATTAAGGGCCACTATCTCTGGTTTCCCTGCCTCGGTACAGAATGGCACCACAGTAACAATACAGGGTTCTTAGCCCACTGTTCCCACCTCCTCTCTCTGTCACTGACCCTATTTCTCCAGGGGCTTATGCCTCATTGTGCCTCTCTTTGCACTCTTGGGGGTGCTCTGCCCACTCCAGCACTGCCTTTCCTCTCTTCTCTTTGGGGCTGGTAGCCCACCTTTGGGAGCTCACAATGCCCCATTATGTTTAATTTGGGCTCTGGCCCTTTAACTGTTCCTCCTGTTCCCACCCCATTCCCTAGTACCCGTGTAATTAAAATCGGGCACTTGGCCCACTCACCACCACAGCCTGGGCTGCTTCCATTCAGCAGTGTCAGTGGCTCAGTAGGTAGCACACTCGCCTCTGAGGCCAGGAGATCAGAGGGTTGTGGGTTCAGTTTCCACATCTGGCACTCGGGTTAATATCCCAGTACTGACACTGTAGTGCAGCATGAGAGGGGTGCTGCACTTCTGAGGTGCCGCCTTTCGGATGAGACGTTAAACCGAGGTCCCATCTGCCTGGATTGGTGGTAGTTCAGGTGGATGTTAAAGATCCCATGGCACTTATCGAAAGAGTAGGGAATTTCCGGTGTCCTGGCCAAATTTCCTCATTCACTAAAAATACCACCAACAGCTTAATCTGGTTCAAGGTCAGTTGGCATTCATCTGTATCCCCCTCCCCCGGGTCGTGCCTGAAAATAGGCAGGATTTGTCTAGTGCACTTACCCGGTCAACAAAAGCTAAATAAATAAAAAAAAAAAAAAAAAAATTGTGGTGAGGGTCGGAAAGGCAGACTGGGAGCTGCACTCCCACCCAGCTTTTTCCTTCTACCTACAACTGCTGGGCATGGAAACAAAGGGGCCTGACCACATTTTCTGCCCAGACCAATTTTGTTCTGTACCACCTTGTCCAGCCTGCAGAGGCTTCCCCCATGCCACTCGGAGCTCTGGGAAAAGAAGACAGATTGCGTCAGGGAGTCATGCTCCCACCTGACCAACCCTTCTGCCACCACCACCACCACATGCCCTCAGACTGGAAAAGGAGGGGACCAACCCCAGAGGAGCCATTGACACTGCGCTTACTTTTCTTCGCTCATGCTCCTGCATTCTCTCCATCCTCCATGTTTGGTCACTGACTTTCTTCAGCCACTTCTGCTGTCCTTTTATAAGCAGGGGAGTTTCTGACTTCTGGCCAGGGATTAGGGACTATGAGCCCAAATGGGAGGGTCTTCTGCTATGACCCCCCTTCTCTAGCCCCAAAAGTGCAAAAACTAGACAAAAGACGATAGGAATGCAGGAAGGTGGGAAGGGGGGAATCCAAAAGAGCCATTTTAAAAACTTTAACTTTTTGGCTTGGAGAAGGGTCCCCATTTTCCTTTTTGTGGTGCCTCTCAACTATGGGGCACTACATTCGCCCACCTCTTAAACATACATGTTCTCATGTATGGGGGTTAATTTTTACTTTGAGTTTTAAAACACAGACATTTTAGTACCATTAACTATTTACCTAGTCTACTTAGAACATTAATTTTTACCTGCTTGACTGTAACATTTCTTACCCAATCGAGCAAAATGAACCAAGAAGAGGGATGGATGGACTCAAGGTGCTTTGTGAGAGTGATTCTTGCCTCTCCTTGCTGATCTATTTGTTTTGACAGGAACCTGACAGGACTTTAGATGAGTTTGGTGTACTAGCCTTTGCGTTCCATCCTGGTCTTGGCACTGGTAGCCATGCATTTTGGGGAAAGGGATGTCCATGATGGCACATGATTCAGGTTTCCACCTTGAAGATGACTCTTCATCTTCCCAGAACTTTACCAGCACTCAGTCTTCTATGGGTAAGGATGTTTTCTGATCATAGATGTCATTCAACTCTTTCCTATCATCTGAATCTGCACACACACTTTGACTGGCTGGTGACTTAGGCTGTGATCGAGGAGTGGTCCTTCCTTCCTTTTGGTGGTGCGACTCTACTGCCAGGATTGATGTCTGGGTGGGGGGTGCGACCTGCATGCTCTGCCAACTGATATCAGTCATCATGGCCCAAACTGGATCTGGTTCTTTTTCTGGTTTGTTCTTTAGAGCTGTGGAAAATTCAGGGGCCTCCAGATGCAGATGCTGGCTGGTTGGTTCCTCCAACACTACTAGGGTATTGGGCAACGGGTGTTTTGACAATTCATGGGGACACACAGTATTTAGCTGGGCACACTCCTCCTTTTGCAAGAAGGCCTGCAACTCCACCACGAATCTGCTGATGTCTTCTATTTCCTGCATTTGGATGAGCAGCAAATGGCTCAGGTTTTCAATCATAACGTCATAGTTCTGGATGATTTTGGTGCACTGGACTGCTGCCTCTTCATTTTGGAGAGCCTGCTCGGCCTGCTCCTTATTCTTTTGATTTCACTGTCAGAGACTCTTCTAGAGGTCTTTGAATTTTTTCCACAGCTCAGTATTCTGCTTGGCATATTTTACAACCCACTGTATAAGCTCCTGATACTGGACCTCCCTTTGGGCATTCTAATCCAGAACCAGCTGACTCACATTACAGGAGACAGCACTCGCCACATACACAGGCTACTCCACTCAGGCAATTGGAACCCTGGAAGGGCTCCATGAAGGTACCTCAACAGCCTGGTTGCACTGCTTGTCTCTCTCCATCTCCCTGTTGGTGTTCTCATACAGTTGCCGCCAAGCTCTCTTGCTTTACTGCTTCTGGCATCACTCCACTCACATGGTCACTGAACAGGCCCCATGTTTTTTCCCCCTGGGTGCATGGTCCTGCCCTGCTCCACCCATCGATTTGTACATCTTCGACCTTGGCTTCTTCTCTTCCTACTGGGTTGGCATGGATGCTGCCCAGCCTGGGCTGCTTGTTTTATTTCTGCGATGAGTGGCACCAGCTCCCGTACTTGACATGCCACATGGGCCAGCTACTCTTCCATAACATGGTAGGGATCCCACTCCATTTCTTCTTTTGCAGGCATCTAGGTGTGGGTAGCTTTAAGCTTTGGACTCCTTGATGTTTTTTATCCTGTTGACTATGCCAAATGTAGGGGGCTGGAAGATTCCTGGTGGGATAAGGTTTTGTGACTCCCTAACAATTTCAGGACAGGACAGATGAATCTGGAAGGAGAGGCAGGCAGCTTACTCAGTGACCAAGATGCAAAAGGTTTATTTACAATGGACAAGGAGAATAAAACAATTACTGTTTTCTACAACACTACAGGATGATAGGGTAGACAACAAAACAATTCAATCAGGACCAACAACTGGTCAAACCAAGAGCAGGGGTTCAACCTCTTTTAGTCCAAGTGCTGCATGCACTTGGCCGAGATGACAAATGGTGGGCAAACCAAGCTTGAGCTTTGTGATCAGTCAGCTGATCAGCAGGTAGACATTGACCCCACAAAGTGCTTTTATAAACAGGCCATACAGGGCATCCCCCTGGATGAACACAACACAAAGAGGAACACTGCTAACTGGACAGTGAAGAACCTGGTGATCTTCTGTGGCTCTGGGCCAGAAGCTGAAGACTTTGGGTCGGCAGATGAATCTCTGGATGATCCGCTGCAATTACTACTGGCAGGTCACTGGCACCCAGACCACCTCCTAACAAGATGACTACTGGTGGTACAATCTTCAGGTGACCTCGATGGAGTGACACAGGTATGTGCACACTTATGGACAGCCGACAAATAAAAAAAAAGGCATGCATGATGTAACTATGGTCCCTCATGCTTGAGCTAGGGCAGCTCCTAAGCTGACTTACTACTGGATACCTGACTAGCATCTCTCTACACTTACCATCACAGGATTGATGCTGGAATACTGTGGCAGAACTTCCAGGCAGGTTGACAGCAATTGAGGCAGTTCTGCTGCAAATGAAAGATGGGCTGGGGACATCCCTGGGTCAGTGTCAGGCTCTGAAGTAGCTGGTCCAGGCAACAAAGCAATTGAATAATGCAGTTTTTGTTGCAAGCAAACACTTCAGTTTTTGGCCAACAATTCAGTTTCAAAATGGGTGCCACCTCTAGGGGGTGCTAGGCAGGCAACAGCACAGTTCGGTTTGGGTGGTGCTCAAGAAACCTTCGCAGAACCCCTTGAGCAACCTAGGGCTATCATACCACTCCCCCTTTCCTTTTGTATCTCTAAGGTTTATTATACGCTTTGTTGTCCTTACAGAGTCAACCCCCACACTAATATTTATAACCACCCTGGTGCCTGGGTCTATGGGGCTTTTGGGCTTGGTCCCACCTTCCACATGGACATCAATGAGGGCCTTCCATGTGGAGGACCTTGCTCAGCCCTACCTTCTATGTAATATGCATGAGGGTATGGACCTTCACAGATATCCCCTCCCTCCCAGGGATGCTCTATGGGGCCTTCATCTAGAGATCCTACCTCTCTTATGTATAATAAGGAGGCTTTCCGTAGGGCTGTGTTCAGCCCATTTTAGCACTGATGGTGTGAATTTAAACAAAAGGGCTTCCAGTCCCGTGTCCCTTTCTCTTAACGAACAAATGTTAGGGGCCACTGCCTCTGGTCCCCTGCCCCCTGATGCAGAATAGCACCACAGTAATAATACAGGGCTCTTAACCCACTGGTCCCTTCCTCCTCCTCTTTCTGGCACTGGCCCTATTTCCCCTGGGGCTTATGCCTTGCGGTGCCTCTCTTTGCACTCTTAAGGGTGCTCTGCTTACTCCTGCACTTCCTTTTTCCCCTCTTCTCTTTGGGACTGGTAGCCCACCTTTGGGACCCCATGATAAGGGATATTTAATTTGGGCTCTGGCCCTTTAACTTTTCCTCCTGTCCCTTCACCACTCTCCAGTACCCGTGACATAAGTGTAACTCAAAATCGGGCACTTGAACCACTCACCACCATTGCCTGGACTATGTCTGTTTCTGGGGAGTTGGAAAAGCTGCTAGGCAGCTGCGCTCCCACCCAGCTTTTTCCTTTGCCCTGTGGCTGCTGAGTGAAGAACCAAAGGGTCTGGGGCATGTTTTCTGCCTGGATCAGTTTTGTGCTGCACCACCTGGTCTGGCTGGTAGGAGGCTTCTCCTCACGCCACTTGGGGCTCTAGGAGAAAAAGACAGATCGTGTTTGGGAGCCACACTCCTACCCAACCCCGCTTGCTGCTGCCACCAGCATGCACCCCCGGACTGGAGAAGGAAGGGAGCGATGCTGGAGGAGCCATAGACACACTGCAGGTACTTTTCTTTCATCCATGCTCCCTGTGTCCTCCACCCTCTGAGTTTGGCCACTGACTCCCTCTTCAGGCACTCCTTTTTATAGGGAAGGGGAGGTCCTGGCTTTTGGCTAGGGGATTGGGAACTATGAGCCTAGCAGGGAGGGTCTCTTGCCCATTACCCCTCTTCTCAGCCCCAAACAATGTGAAAACTAGATAAAAGACAGTGGGAATGCAGGAAGATGGGAAGGGGAGATCCAAAGGAGTCATTTTAAATACTTACTTTCTAACTCAGGAAAGGTCCCTGTTTTCCTTTTGCGGAGCCCCTTCACTCTGGGGCACTATGGGGGAAGAGGCAGGAGAGCAAAAACATGAGCAAAGTGAGGATAGGCTGAAGAACATGGAAGGCCATGGTAACTAATGCCGGCAGCCTGGGAAATAAAATCCCAGACTTGGAGGCCTTGTTAGTGGAGATAGACCTGGACATAGCAGCAATAACAGAGACATGGTACACTGCTAATCATGGGTGGGGCATTAATGTACCAGGTTATGTTCTTTCAGGAGGGATGGGGTTAAAAAAGGGGGGCTCTGTAGGTCAGACAGGGCATAAAGGCAACAGTGGTGCAGGATAGACAGGGGGAGGCCGAGGCACTGTGGGTCACCTTTGAACCTGGCAATGGCACAGCAATATACACTGGGGTGATCTATAGACTTCCAGCACAGGAGAAGGAAGTAGACAGGGAACTAGTGGATGAAATACATGAGATGGCAACTAAAGGAGAAGTTCTATAGCTAGTGTATTTCAATGTGCCAGACGAGTATTGGACCACCCGGACAATTACTTCAATCACAAGCAGAGGCATCCTAGATTTCCTAAAGGGGGCAGGTCTCAGGCAGCTAGTGCTTGATCCCACCAGGGACAGGACGATTTTGGACACAGTACTGACCAATGGGGATAGAGTTGCAGAAGTCCAGGTAGAAAGACAACTGGGGTCCAGTGACCACCACATAGTGTGGTTTAGCATGGAGACAGGGACTCAGTCAAGTCACACAAAGGCGAAGGTTTAGATTTCAAGAGGGCAGACTTTGCTGAAATAGGTAGATATATCAGAGTAGCCCTAAAGAAGAAGGAGGTAAGGGGGGGTTGAAGAGCAGTGGGGTCAACTAGTGCAAGTGAAGAACCAATGCATCAGCCTGGTGTGCAAAGGGAACAGAAGGAGGAAGGCACTATGTTTCTCTAAGGAGGTGGCAGACAAAGTAGGGGCTAAAAGGGCAAGTTTCAAGAAATATAAGGAGATCCAAAAGAATGAAGACATGGAGGAGTACCTAGAGTGTCTAAGGGAAGTGGGAAAGGATGTTAGGAGCGCAAAGGCATGGACTGTGGAAGGATTGGTGCAGACGGTGAAGAGAAGGGAAAAGACATTCTATAGGTACATCAGTGAAAGAAGAAAGGCTGAGGGTGATAGTAAAGCTCAAAGGGAGTGAAGGAGAATGTAAAAAGGGAGACCTAGACAAGGTGGAAATACTGAATAAATACTTCTGTTCAGTATTCACTGAAGAGGGGGTGGGTCAGGGACCACAGCTGGGCAACAGATACAAGTGGGGGGGGGGTGAAATGGACACCAGTCAATTCACAGTGGAGAGAGTCCTGGAGGAACTCACAAAATTGAAGGAGAACAAAGCAATGAGGCCAGATGGCATACACCCAAGGATATTAAGGGAGCTGTGAAGAGAGCTAGCAGTGCCTCTGGCAGCCATATTCATTGAGTCACTCAACACAGGGATTGGTTCCAGAGGACTGGAAGAGGGCACATGTAATCCCTCTACACAAAAGCAGTGGTAGGGAGGAGGTGGGGAACTATAGGCTGGTCAGCCTCACATCAGTAGTGGGTAAGATCATGGAGGCACTGCTTAAAGAAGGAATAGTAGCACACCTGGAATCCAACGGTGCCCAGGATGCAAGGCAACATGGATTCACAGCAGGAAGGTCATGTCAGACAAATCTGATTTTGAAGGCCATTAACACCATCCCACATAAGATGCTGGTTAACAAGATGGGTAGTCTTGGCATGGGGCACAAGGTGGTAAACTGGGTTAGGAACTAGCTAAAGGACAGGAGGCAGAAGATGGTGGTAAATGGGATCCAATCAGGAGAGATGCGGATGACCAGCAGGGTACCCCAGGGATCAGTCCATGGGCCAGTCCTGTTCAATGTCTTCATTAGTGACTTTGCAGAAGTGCTAGATGGAAAGGTCTGCCTTTTAGTGGATGACACCAATCTGCAACAGGGTGGATATTCCACAGTGAGTGGAGAAAATGAGGGGGGACCTGAGGAAGCTTGAAAATGGTCAGAGGTGCGGCAACTGAGTTCAATTCAAAGAAAGACAAAATAATGCACCTGGGGTGAGGGAACCCTTGGGAGAGCTACAGGATGGGGGGTGCTGACAATCAACAAGGAAGAAAGGGACCTGGGTGTTATCATTTCAGATGACCTAAAGGTGTCTAAGCTGAGTACAAAGGCTGCAAGTAGGGCCAGTGGTGGGCATAGACAGAGGTATCACTAGCAGAAAGGCCTCACTTAGAGTACTGTGTGCTATTCTGGAGGCCACACCTTTGCAAGGACCTTGATAAGGAGGAGGCAGTCCAGAGAAGGACATTAAAGATGGTACAAGGCTTGCACCACAAAACATATGAGTAGAAATTAAGGGACCTCAGTATGTACTCACTGGTGGAGAGGAGGAACTGGGGGAAAATGATAGAAACATTTAAGTACCTTAAGAGCGTTAACAAGGTGCGGGGGAGACATCTTCCAATATAGAAGGAGTACAAGAATGAGGGGACATGATATGAAATTAGAGGAAGGTAGGTTAAGGGCAAATGTGAGAGAGGTTTTCTGCATGAAGGAGGGTGGTGGACACATGGAATAGTCAGCCACAGGAGGTGGTGGGAGTGGGCACAGTGGAGGTATTTAAACATGCCTGGGACAGGCATAAGGGAACCTTAGTGGTCAGAAGTAGGGGGAAAAAGTCACTGACCAGATAGGGTCAGAGGCCGCAAACATGTACTGTATAGGGCTTACGGGAAGACTGCATGGGCATAGCAGTCCTTATCTGCTGACAATTTCTATATTTCTATAATGTCTGTTTCTTGTTTAAAAAAAAAGAAAGGAAGAAGCCCATAAAACTATCAGTTATCTTGCAAGCGCTGCAGGCAAGAAATGAGCTAAATACAATAAATGCTGAGTTTGTTTTTTTTCTTTTAGGAATGTGCAAACATACAAAGAAGCCAGCAGAAGGCAGTTTGGTCTGTCTAGTCTGTTCATATTGTAAAGTCTTCAGCTTAAAGTGATTTACCAACTTCCCCCGATGTCACGTTTGCAGATCACCTTTCCTTCATTGAGTAATGCAAACCTCAACTGCCCTGAAGTTAAGTATTAAATACATTCAGATGCTTAGTTTTTTAACATTTCTGTGCCACAGTTGTCTCTGCATGTTTTTTTCTCTGTTTGAAGGTCACACATGAGCAGTGCATCCACATGCATGAGTGACATCAGCACAGGGAAGGTGTTCCCACTGCACCTGTCTCACTTCTCATTCATTCATCTTTCCTGGACCCAGCCTCAATGAGTGCAGATCCAATACTGAACTGGCAAAAATTACAGCACTGATGACTGAAACAGTTTGTTATATTGGCAGCTGGTATACTTGTTTTTGGGACTGCAGAAGTGGTGATTTCTCCTGATTTTCAATTTTACTCATCTGACTAAGCTCTGTGTCCTAGGTCCATCGGTTCTAGGAAAATCACAATCTACATTGCTTGAGTACAGTTTTACAGTTTTAATAAGTGCTGCAAGTACATAATTATAACAAGTCTGTATAAAAAATACATTTTTTAACTGAGTGGAGCTGTAATCTGTAGCATATTGGGACACAAAATAACGGCTTTTGAACTGGGCAGATCTATAAATTTAAATAAGATTTTCAGTATTTGTACATAGAGGTCTGTGTTAAATGGATGACTTTTTCAACAGTACAGAACTGTAATGTGCAGCAAGAGTATAAGCACTGAGCTGCACAGTCCAATCCCAGAAGAAGAGTGCAATAAACTGTGTATTTTTGGCAAGTGCTGCTTCCAGTGTGATTGCTTCAGTAAACTGCCTTTGCTATTGCATTTCTGATTGTCACCATCATTATAGACAGTTTATATTTTTCTTGTGCTCCTGTGTTTTCTTGGGCTCATTTGGTGTTCTCATGCAAGCACCATAATGCTGATCACCAGAGAATGCTTAGATGTGCATGAATAAAGGGACATGGTGCATTGAATTGTTCCTCCAGCTTGCCAGCTCCTTGCTAAGTTTATAAATGAATGCAATAAAATCAGTTATATACTGTACATAGTTATACTGTACCTCAAAATTAAAAACACTTAGTTTTTTAACATTTTAACATACAGTCTTTATTTATAATTAGGATTATGGCATCATTGTATGTGCTCCGGAGCATCAGCAAAAGAGGAGACTGCAGTTGCCATCCTCCTCCGACACTGTGATACCAATGCATGGCTTCTATGGTGTTATATTGCAAAGTGCGCTAGTCAGTTCAGCATACTTAGGGAATAATGTCTGAACCAAAATATGGGCTACACAGCAATGAATGCAGGGAGTCTACACAATGCACCATGACATCGGTAAGGTATAGGAGAGAGTATAGTACAGCATCTGTTGTATTTGCTGTACACTTTATGCATGTGCATCAGAGATCCACTGTAATGGAAAAAATAGGAAAACACAAATGGCTTGACACTGACCGAAGTGGTAAATACAGTCTAACACTTGAGTACCTACCTCAAGGATATGTCCCTTTTTGTAGTGGACCAATCAAATGGTGCTTAAGCTTTTTAAACATAAATGCAGTCTCTTTCTCCATGAGAAGGGTATTGGCAGTGTCATTTTTAACCTTGGGGAGGTGGGGAATGATCACCGACTATACTGTGTATTTTTTGCTCAATTCATTATGCACCTGGAGGCACACATGTAGTGGCAATAAGCCAATGCCAGGATGGTACTACAGATACTTATGCAGACACTAATGACAGCTGCAGTCTGTATAGTTCCTGAGTGCTTTGAGGTAATGCAAAACTGGTGCAATAATTTGTAGTTTTAAATTTATAACATGCCGTAAACAGGGGAACTGGTGACTTCAACACTACTCAATCGCTGATACCTCTAAAGGGGAAAGTACAAGCGGGCCCCCCACCCCCAAACACACACATACGCAGAGAAGAAAGCTTTAGCATAGACCAGTTGGTACTAGGGCAAAGACAGACCCAAACAGTATAAATAATTTACAGATAATAAAAGTTCTATGCTGCAGCATTTTTCTAAGTGTATGTGTGCAGCTGGGGTGCTTGGAATGGTTGGGGTACAAGGTGCCTGCTTGTAATTTCCACCCTGTGCTACATCAGAGTGAGTGACTGATAAATCAATTGGCAGGAGGTCACTACTAACTAGTACCAGGTGAGGAATTTGGACAAATTGGATTTGGACAAATTGTGAGCCATTTATCCTTTTCAAGCAATGCCACCAGATCGAGTCGTGCTCTGTGTCAAGCTGGAGTGGCCAACAACTCGGTAGCATAGGGAAAGCAATCCCTCCCCCCAAAAAAGAAATATAAAAACCCAGGGTACTATCACTAGCATTTGTGTGGGCACATCGATGCTGGGAGTAACAGAACACACACCATACATCGATTTTGCACAGTAAAATGACAGCAATGACGGGAACCAAACCATAGCACTAAGTAGCAAAATATAATATTAACAGTCTGTGTTGCTAAGTCTGCTCTCACTGCTGTACTGGAATGGATCGGGACTACTGCTGTGACTGCCTGAGCTACTGCCCACATCATTCTCGCTGCTGTCATAGGGTCATCCCTATGGGGGGATCTACTATGCAGTGGCAGTCAAATTGTGGCACTATGTCAGTGTCCTAAAGATCACTGTTAGTGCAGGACAACATAATGCTTTCATCATTGGACCCTGAAAATGAACTGTTTGACATTGCTATTGTTGTGCTTCATGCTGTGACCAAGAGCTCTCTTATCAAGACAGAATTGCTGTGACCAAGAACTAATTTTAATTGTAGAGCACAGATCTCCCTGTGGTGACATTGCAAAGGTATTGAGTGTCAAAGGTCACCAAATACAGGCTTCAGTACACAAAATGACACTTCCTGTTTTGTGAGGGTGAAAACCTGATTTAATTTGCTAAAATAGGCTATGCATCTATCAAAATACATAGCGAATCAGTTCTATATGCAATCGCCTTGCAGTATATGCGTTCATATATCAAAACTTGGTAAATCGCTTTAAGCTACTGCCCTGCCCCTCCCCAGTCCACCCTTAATCTCTGTCTGCTCCTCCCTTGACCCGTGATTTTGAACACCTCTATTCCATTGGTGAGGATAAAACTGTTGGGACTGTGCCATGAAGGTCGGTTATGCCTCTGGGACTTGTTTTACCACCTCTCGATGAGGTAGATAGAACTATACTTCATGGTCCTATCATTTCTCAGGAGCTCCTCCAGGCTCAGGGCTCATTAACTTGAAGTAAGGCCCTGGGCCTAGACGGTATTTCCATTAATCTAAATAAAAAGCTTGCTGTGGCATTAATGCCTACTTTGTTGAACACTTTTGAGGTGGCACAGGAGGAAGGACAACTACTGCATTCTTTTATGGAGTCATGTATAGCTTTACTCCTGTAGCTTGGCAAACCAAAAGACAATGTAAGCTCTTATCACCATATTTCACTGCTAAATGCAGATTTGAAAATCTATGCCACAATTCTTGCTGCTTGACTGGAGATTGTGCTACTCTAGTTTGTCTCCTTTTATCAGACTAGATTTGTGTTTGTGTGGGGGGCTACAATGCTTCTTATAATCTGAAAACGTGGACACACGTGCTGGCCTGGGGTACACAAAATCCTGGGCACGAACCAGTAGTGATTTTGCTTGATGTAGAGAAGGTTTTTTATCACTTTTTGTGGGATTACCTGTGGCGCACCATGGATATGATGGGGATGGGGGAAAAATTCATATCCCAGGTTCAGCTGAGATATGACAATCCTAAGAGTTACGATATACACTAATGGTTGGATCTCCAGTCCCTTTCCTTTGCATAGGGGATGCAGCACAAGTGCCCCATATCCCCTCTACTTTTTGACATTACAATAGAACCCCTGGCCAAAGTGATTAAATCCCACCCAATAATCAGAGGAATGGAGATGGAGGAGGTGAATTTGATAACATCCATCTATGCAGATGACCTTCTTGTGATGACTACCCACCAAGAGGAATCATTGCCAGCATTATTGCAGGTTGTGGAGTTTTGGCCAGGGCCCTGTATAGAAAATTAACTGGGTTAAGTCTATCATCATTCCTCTTTATTCCTTTCCCAGATCATATCAACCGGAACAGTTACCTTTCAAATGATCCCATACTGGATTTCAATATTTGGGGGCTAATATTATGCCTAAGCTGCAAGATCTTTATTCTACTGACTTCCCACAAGTGTTGTCAGTAAATCAGGTGAAGCTGGACAGTTAGAAAAATCTACCATTATCACTCTTGGGAAGAGGTAATGTCTTAAAGATGTCCATCATGTCCAAATTACTATATTTATTTCAGGTATTGCCCATCCCAGTCCGTAAATCTTATTTGGCAGAGGTGAAGAAAGCATTTACATCCTGAATCTGACAGGGCAAGGCAGTCCACATCAAAACTGATATTTTGATTCAACTGTATACTAGGGATGGCCTTGGGGCCCAACATTTGGAATATTATGATATTAATATTCTTTATTTATAATGTTTTTTCCAAAAAATCAAAGCGTAGAACAAGTTATAGAATCACAACATAATAAAAGCATTAATATAAAAATTACAGTAAAATAATGAATACATTACATCAAACTTCATAAGACAATAATAAAATCAAACCCAAATCAGTCAGTCACTTCCCCATAGGCCTTAATCCATAAAAAGGATTTTAAGGCTTGTTTAGAACCCCCCACTGTCGCGCACTCTCTAATCCGACGTGGTAGAGAATTCCAGATGGTCAGAGCCACAAACACAAAGGCCCGGGCACCCGATGATTTCAAAATGAGCCTCAGAATCTCCAGCAACCCCTCGCCGGCCGAGCGGAGCGGTCGCTCTGGGAGATAGGGAACCAGGAGCTCTTTCAGGTAGTCAGGGCCCAAACCATGCAGGGCTTCGTAGGTCAGTAGACCCACTTTAAAGGTGATCCACCACTGAACCGGCAGCCAGTGCAGTCTCCGCAGCACCGGGGTAACGTGGGAAAAACGAGAAGTCCCAGTTAAGAACTGGGCTGCAGAATTCTGCACCAGCTGCAAGTGATGGATATCAACCCCAGGAAGCCCAAAGTAAAGGGAGTTGCAGTAGTCCAGACGTGAGGTCACAAAGGTGTGGATCATCGTAGGTAGGTCCCTGGATGGAACAAGGTGTTTGATCCTAGTGATGTTCCTAAGATGGTAAAAGGAAACTTTAACGACGGCCGACACTCGATCACATAGGGTCAGCCGATCGTCAAGAATCACCCCTAGGTTCCGCACCTGTTCAGAGGTGGGGAGCTGCACACCCCCTAGGAATAAATCTGAGGGATGGTTTATCTCCCCCCTCCGTCTGGCGACCGGGATCCAGGACCAACATCTCCATCTTCCCAGGGTTTAACTTCAACCAGCTGGACCTCATCCAACCTTGGATTTCCCAGAGACAGCTATTGAACACCGAACGAACCTGGAATCTACAAGTTGAAATTCAGCATGTCCGTTTGTGGCCGCCATAGATAGTTATTTCCTGGTTCGCGAATTTCAACTTGTAGATTCCGGGTTCGTTTAAGTGACAAATGGAGAGAAATATGGACTGAGCATGAGGACTGTGCTATTGAAGTGGGTTTGAAAGCTGCGGGAGGCACAGTTGCTAGATTACAACCGAGACTGAATGCGAGGCGGTGTCACAGACTGAACTGAAAGCCGTTTCTTATCAGCACGCGGGATGTTCGGTGGATCACAATACTGAAGATTTCAAGCGAGATATTTTTTTACCATCGGGGAGGAGAGGTTAGAATAGATGCAGTTTGTTCTGTTCATTTTTTGTTGTGGATGACTATACTGTGAGCTTGGTCGGGCCAGTAGAGCAGCATTACAGGAGATTTATTTTTTTCACAGAGGCTGCCGTTTCCGTGTTGTGAACTGTGCCTGCCGTTGTGCTGGATTGCTGCCACTTCAGTGAGTTCTGCGAGTTAGTGTTTCTGTTTAGGCTTGGCAGAGCTCACTGATTCCTTCCTGTCATGGGGCATCTTGGTGGGCAGTAGTCCCGCTTGGCTACTATATTTATTTATTTAGTTTTTGTTAACCGGGTAGGTACACTAGACAAGTTATATGCCTATTTTCAGGAACGACCCGGGAGAGTACAGTGAAGGTATAACAGGTACAACAGTTACAGCAATAGGGTCTAGCAAGTACATCAATACAGCAAGCAGTAGAGAAAGACAGTTTACAAATTTTACATTGGATTGGAAAAGTACAACCAGTTTCAATTCTGGGGCAAGATATCATCTGATAAGGACACAGCTCAGATGATGTAGTAGCCAATCAGAGACTTGGATTTCTTAAGCCCATTTTATAAGTGTTCTCTATGGGTAGGCCAGTGTGGGAGCAGTCTTTGAGTTTCACTACATATAGCTAGCTGTGGACAAAGTCTTGAAACGTTGCTATGCATTGTGAAGTGCCAACTTCACCTGGTGAAGACTACACAAAGTGTCACTTGGCCTACAAATTGCCACTTCAGATAGCTCTTTACCAGATGAAGACTCAATGAAATGACAAACTAGAGATTCTGACTACCCTGACAAACCAATTTGTTGTCTATATTTTATGGTGCAATTGCAATTTATATTACATAGGTAAAACAGTAAGAACTTTGAAGGATTGTTTACGAGAGCACATGCACTCAATTATTAATCCATAAGTTGACAAACCAGTGGGTAGACATGTTGTACAAGTCCATAATTCGGACCCCAGCTGCTTTAAATTCATGTGCTTGGAGTGGGTCCAACAACCAACAAGTGGTGGTGACACTCAAAACCTTTTAATGCAAAGAGAAAGTTAGTGGATTTTCAAAGCAGGCACTGTTAGGCCTAAGGGCTTGGATGAAAGATGGGACTTGAAATCTTTCTTAAAATATAAAATATGAACTAACTAGCTCTTGATATTATTAATTTGGTTTAGTATTAACTATTCTTCTTATTTTCTTCTCTTGGACAGCTCGAAAGCAACGTGTCACAGAATACCACGCTGTTCTGCTTCCTTAATGTTAAGCACTACAAACAAGTAGCTACGGAGGCTAGTAATGGACATGCTTGCTCCCAGCTCACCCCTACTGATACAGTGAAACTGGTTTTCTTTCAGGTCAGTGTGCCCTGTCAGTCAGAACAAAATCTAAATCTTGTCAAAGGAGTTTCTTTGTTATTAGAGCAGAACCACAGTAGCTGATATTGACATATTTGCTCCCTGCTCGCTCTGACGGAAACTGAGTTGGCAGTCACTCCTCAGACAAACAGACAAAGTAAAAAAATAAGAAGAGAAAAACATTTCAAACTAAGCATATTGTGGAAGATTTTGACTTTCGTACAGGTAAGTGGATGTGCAGTATAGAGACAGACAGACAAAAACACCCAAGAGCTCCATTCCAGCACAATGACATGGACTACTTTTTCTACTTTATACTGGTGTGAATGTATTTTTTGCTCTTTTTATGTACACTTTATCTGTGCATTTTTTTAATTAATTTCTTTTCTAGGGACCCATTTTATAAGCTGAATAAGACACTCCGAGTTGTGGTTTATGGCCTGATAAAAGCACTTTTCAGGTACTAAGGCCACTCAGTGCAAGTGCCTCCTGCATCATTACACACCTGGGGCATGCTCTTATCAGGCCATAAACCATACCTCGTCATGTCTTATTCCTTACCTTTACTGTCTTGTCCAAAAGCAAATAGAGTTCTTTCTTGTATTGTCTTGTATTGATGAGTGGGGTTACTTTTCAGCTTCTTGTAGTTGTTAACATCAAAAAGTAACTTATCAACTGCACTCTTGTATTTCTCTGTGCTCATTAACACAATATTGCCCCCTTAACAGCATTTTTAATAATTCTACTCTCACTCACTATTCATTCTTTAAGAGCAATTTCTTCTGCAACACTAAGGTTTTTCTTTATTTTATTTTTTTTGTTTTGCCAAACGCTCCCTTACCTTACAGAGAACTGTGTTCTCAAAAGCAGTGATATTACCATTAAGCACCTGAGGACACAAGTCAGAACTGCATCTAAACAAGCTTTTCCTCAGTGATTCAAAGTTATGGTAATCCATAACAGTGTCTCCTGGTTCACTGTCTCCATTTTCTTCTACAAGTGACAAGAATTCCAAAACATTTTCATATTGCATTTTATTTTCACCATTGTCCCCCAAATCCTGTGCATCTGAGATCAGAAAGTCCAGATCCTCTTGTTGTACATGACTAACAGAATTCTCAATGAACCCCATTTCTTCATCCTCATTATTGCTATCTTTATCCAAGAAAAATCATTTTAGTCTTATATTTTGAAGCAACTTAAAAATGTCCATAAAAACAGAAAAAATAATTGATAGTGGGAGTTGGGACAAAATTGAGCCTTTTTTGCAATAATGAGATTTGTGCAGAGCTGAATTTAAGTGCGCTTACATTGATTATTTGCAACTGGGATTCTTGTGGGTATTCTTGTGGGCCCTGAGTGTTCCTTTTTTGTTTCCTGTTTCTTCCTTCCCTTTTTCCTCTTCTTGTCCTTCTGTGTCATTTGTTTGATGTTCCATAGTTTTATCTATAAAAGGTTCTGCCATAG
Source organism: Neoceratodus forsteri (assembly GCA_016271365.2). Taxonomy (NCBI): domain Eukaryota; kingdom Metazoa; phylum Chordata; order Ceratodontiformes; family Ceratodontidae; genus Neoceratodus; species Neoceratodus forsteri. The sequence goes on along the minus strand of CM057451.1, from coordinate 804,841,678 downwards.
AGTTTTTTTGTTAGGTCAGTGGTTACAGTTCTAGCTATATTATCAGATTGTTCATATGCTTCCATTCATTTTGTATTATGTGTGCTGCTATTTGGTTTTTATTTCTATTTCTCACTCTCACTCTGCTTTTTGACCTAGCACCTATATCTTTTGGTACAATATATGGTGTTTCAAGTTCATAATCTCTACTGTACCTTAGTAATTTCACTTGTTTTCGTTCAATTATCTTTTTTTCATGATGAAGTATTTTAGCCTTTAATGATTTATCCAGCTGTACAAAGTCTACATGTGTTTTAATGGTGGCCATTTCTTCTTTTGCTACTTTTAGTTCTCTCTCTAACTCTACATAGCTCTCAGAATCCTGTTCAGTGATTAATCTGGTATAAGTTAAGGAAGCTGCTTCAGAAATTTTCTGCCAAGCCTCCTTTCTTTTGAAATTTTCAAAGCCACATGATAGCGCTTTACATATCGCAACCCTCATGGTGCCTGGTTTCTTTCTGAGTATGCCTCTAATGAAGTAATATTATAGCTTATACAGTATTCACCTCCTTAATCAGCGGTCTTTCTAACTTAAGCAACGCAAACTTGATGTTACCTCCAGTGTTTCTGTGGGTGGCTGCTGCTCTGGTTGACGCAGTTCCTTCCAAATTAACTCTCAGCTGCTGCTTCCATGATTGCAATGAAGTCAGATCTTCTAAGTTAAAGCTTGCATTCCCCACTGCTTCATCTGTTATTGTTGACACATCATCAGACGTAACTGCCAGTAACAATTAGGATCACTTAATTCAAACACCAGAGGTCAGCTTAAAAGAGGACAGCAAACTAGGTGGGGGGGGGATGCTGCTGATGGGGGAAGACCATCAAGAAATGGAGGTAATGAGTACCAATGCCTGTAGACTGGCCAACAAGCTCCCTGAACTGGTGGCCTTGATGGAAGAGGGATGCCTGGATATTGTAGCAGTCACAGAAACATGGTACACAGAGAACCTTGACTGGGATGTTAACATACCAGGGTACACAACCTACAGGAGAGACAGGGAGAGCAGAAGCGGGGGGAGTAGCTGTCTATGTAAGAGAAGGGATAAAAGCAACTGAACAAAAGAGTAAACAGGGAGGAGAGGAGGCACTGTGGGCCACCTTTGAGACTGAAATGGCACCACAATCCGCACAGGGGTTGTATACAGACCCCCATGTCAGGGGGAGAGAATGGACAAGGATATGATAGAAGGTATACTTAGGATGGCAGAGAAAGGGGAGATACTGTTGATGGGGGACCTTAATATGCCAGATGTTAAGTGGAGCACCTTTGCTGCAGCCACATCCAAAAGCAGGGCCATTCTTGATGCCCGTCAGATAGCATGTCTCAGACAGCTAGTTTTGGAACCTACTCATGAGGGAGCAATCTTAGACCTCGTACTCTCAAATGGGGACAGTGAGAGGATCTCAGATCTAGAAGTGGGTAGCCATTTGGGAACAAGTGACCACCAAACAGTGTGGTTCATGATAAACTCAGCTACACAGTCAAGCCATACAAAAGTGAGGGTTCTGGACTTCAGGAGGGCTGACTTTGATAAGATAGGAGAGTGCCTTACAAAAGCACTAGCAAACAGGCGAGAAGGAGGGGTGGAGCAACAATGGGGAAATATCAAAACTGCCATCACAGAGGCAACAAGCCTTTGTGTGAAGCAAGTAAACAAATCAAAATGAAAGAAAAAGCCACTATGGTTCTCAAAAGAAGTGGCGGTGAAGGTTAGGGAGAAAAAGATAGCATTTAGGAAGTATAAGGAAACACAGAATGAGCAGGACAGAGAACTGTACCAGTTAAGGCAGAAGGAAGCCGGGAGGGTAGCCAGAATAGCAAAGGCACAAACTGAGGAAAAGATAGCCAACTCAGTTAAGAAGGGGGATAAACCTTTTATAGGTATATCAGGGAGCATAGAAAGACAAAGAGAGGGATAGTGAGGCTGAATAGAATGAATGGTGGGTGGGCAGAGAGTGACAGTGAATAAGCAGGGATACTGAATGAATACTTCTGTTCAGTATTCACAAAAGAGGAAGTGGGGGATGTGCCTAATCCAATTAACAGAAGCACTCTGGAGAGGGGGATCAATCTCGGTCCTTCCACAGAAGATAGGGTTCTGAAAGAACTCCTAAAACTGAAGGTGGACAAAGCAACGGAGCCAGATGGAATTAACCCAGAATTCTAAAAGAATTAAGCAGAGAACAAGTGACACCACTGACTACCCTTTTTAACAAATCATGGGAGGATGGTGTGGTACCTGAGGACTGGAAGAAGGCTGATGTGATTCCCCTTCACAAAAGTGGGACAAAGACAGAGGCAGAAAACTACAGACCTGTCAGTTTGACCTCTGTGGTAGGGAAAGTGATGGAATCACTTCTGAAGGAAAGAATTGTTGAGTACCTAGAGGCCAGTGGGGCACAGGACCCAAGGCAGCATGGGTTCACAGAGGGAAGGTCATGTCAGATGAATCTAATTGATTTCTTTGACTGGGTGACCAAAGTAGTAGACCAGGGAGGGGCTGTGGACATGGCCTACCTAGACTTTAGGAAGGCATTTGACACAGTCCCACACAAAAGATTAGTAGTCAAATTAACCAGGCTGGGAGTGGGTCCCAGGGTGGTAGCCTGGGTAAAAGATTGGCTGAACAACAGGACACAGAAGGTAATTGTAAATGGAGTCCACTATGCAGAAAGAGGGATTACTAGTGGGGTACCGCAGGGTTCAGTACTGGGTCCAGTCCTTTTTAATGTATTTATAAGTGACATTACAGAGGGACTGGAAGGAAAAGTATGCTTCTTTGCAGATGATACAAAGGTCTACAACAGGGTTGATACACAAGGAGGCGTGGAAAGGATTAAAAGGGACTTGGCAAGGTTGGAGGAATGGTCAGAAGTATGGCAGCTTGGATTCAATGCAAAGCAGTGCAAAGTAATGCACCTGGGAAACAAAAACCCAGGGGAAGATTACACAATGGGAGGGGGTAGTAACAATAACAAAAATGGAAAGGGACCTGGGGGTAATCATATCAGATGACCTTAAGATTGGCAAGCAATGTGAGAAGGCGGTAGGGAGGGCTGGGGGGATACTGGGATGTATAGGGAGAGGCATCACCAGCAGAAAACAGGAAGTTGTTATCTCCCTGTTCAGACAGTTGATGAGACCCCATCTGGAGTACTGTGTTCAGTTCTGGACACCCTACCTCCTCAAGGACATAGATAGGATGGAGGCAGTTCAGAGGAGGACAACTAGAATGGTGCAGGGTCTGCAACAGAAGCCATGCCAAGAGAGACTAAAGGAGTTTAATATGTATACCCTTGAGGGGGGGACATGATAGAAATGTTTAAGTACCTCAGTGGAATCAACAAAGTCCAAGAGGGTAGCATCTTTCAGAAAAAAAGATGTGCAAGAACAAGGGGTCACAATATGAAGATACAGATACATAGACAGTGTTGGCAGATAAGGGCCTATGGCCCACCCAGTCTGCCCATTTGAGCATGTAAGTTCAGTTTATGTTTTCCTAGAAGTCTTTTGCCCCTTACCCCTGACCTCCAGAATTCCTTTATGTCTATCCCATGCATTCTTAAATCCCGTGATTGTTTCAGCCCCCACCACTTCCTCTGACAAGGTGTTCCACTTGTCCGCCACCTGTTCTGTGAAGAAATTCTTCCTCACGTTTCCTCTGAATCATCCTCCCTCTAACTTCATCCCATGCCCTCTAGTTCTGGAAGATCTTTTTCACTTAAAAATAGTGTATTCCTGCACCCTGTTCCTCCCTGTAAGATACTGGTATGTCTCTATCATATCCCCTCTCTCCCTCCTCTCCTCCAGAGAGTACATGTTCAGTTCCTTCAACCTGTCTTCATGGACTTGTGATGCAATCCATGCACCATCTTTGTTGCCCTCCTCTGAACCTTCTCTACCCTGTCTATGTCCTTACGTAGGTATGGTCTCCAGAACTGTACACTGTACTCCAGGTGGGGCCTCACTAGTGTCTTGTATAGTGGAATTATGACCTCCCTTTCCTGCTGATGATGCCCTGCCTATACATCCCAGCATCCTATTTGCTTTACCTGCTGCCTTGTCACACTGTTTCACTACCTTGAGGTCATCAGAGATGATAACCCCAAGATCCCTTTCCTGCTTGGTGCATCCTATATCCTCACCCCCCAACTGATATATTGCACCAGGGTTTTTGTGCCCCATATGCATTATCTTGCACTTCTTTGCATTGAATTTCAACTGCCAAACCCCTGACCATTCTTCAAGTTTCTGCAGGTCCCTTCTCATTCTATCTACATCCTCTGGTGTGTCTACTCTGTTACAGAGCTTTGTGTCATCAGCAAACAGTGAACTTCTGCCTTCTAGGTCCTGTGCAATGTCACTGATGAAGATGTTGAATAGGACCGGTCCCAGCACTGATCCCTGTGGTACACCACTGGTCACTCTTCCCTCTGTGGAGTGACAGCCATTTACCACCACCCTCTGTGTCCTGTCACCCAGCCAGTTACCTAGCCACCATACTACTGTCCTGCCCACACCCATATTCCCCAGTTTGTGTAATAGTTTTCTATGTGGCACAGTGTCAAAGGCTTTGCTGAAGTCCAGATAGGCCATGTCCACTGCCCTCCCCGATCCACCTCCCTAGTCACCCAGTCAAAAAATTCAATGAGGTCTGTCTGACATGACCTCCCCCTCGTGAAACCATGCTGCCTTGGGTCCTGTAGTCCACTGACAATCAGATGTTCCACCTTTTCCTCTTGCTAACCTGCTTAATGCATAATTCTGTTGTTCTTGTAATCCCCATTTTAAATACTGCCCACTGTTCCTCAACCCCTGATTCCTGTCCCACTCTCCTTAATGCTTCTTTCAAGTATCTCCCCATTTTGACAAAGTCTGCCCCCCTAAAATCCAGGACACGTGTTTTTGTGTGGTTTGGTTCTGCTCTTTCTGAGATTTCAAACCACAATGACTGGTGGTCACTGTTCCCCAGGTGCTCCCCCACTGTTACCCCCATCACACTGTCCCTGTTTGTGAGCACAAGGTCCAGTATTGCCTTCTGCTGAGTTGGTTCCATGACCAGTTGCTTGAGGAAGGCACCCTGAAGGCAGTCCAAGATAAATCTGCTCCTAGTCCTAGATAGAAGGGGGATGGCTCAGGGGCAATGTGAGATGTGAGGAAGTATTTTTTCACAGAGAGGGTGGGGGACACATGGAACAGTCTTCCTGAGGAGGTTGTGGGGTCTAAAACTGTGTGAGAATTCAATAATGCATGGGACAGACATAAGGCAATTCTTGTGGGGGGTAGGAAGAAATAGGCTGTTGCTTAAATAGGATTTGCAGCTCATCCTCTAGGTAGGGAAATGGGCATACTAGGTGGGCCAAGCGGTCCTTATCTGCTGTCAAAGTCTGTGTTTCTATGTTACTTCAATATGCCAGATGTAGAGTGGGGTACCCCATCAGTGGCAACCACCAGAAGTAGAGAAATCATTGACTCACTGCAGGGGGCTCTGATGAGACAGCTGGTAAAAGAACTAACTAGGGAAGGGACTATCCTAGACCTGTTTTTTACAAATGGGGACTGGGTAAGGGAGGTCTCAGTGGGAGAGAACAGTGGCACAAGTGACTATAGTACAATTTGGTTCACGGTGGAGACTGCTGCTGTGGGTTGCCAATCCAAGGTAAGGGTACTGGATTTCAGGGGAGCAGATTTTAGGAAAATGGGCATCTGTCTTCAAAAACACTGGCAGTGGTGGACATGTTGACAGGGGTGGAGGAAAAGTGGGTGGCAATTAAGGGGGCAATATTGGAGGCCACATATCACTGTATCAAGCAAGTCAGCAAGAACAGGAAAAAACTAAAGTCACTATGGTACAACAAGATGGTGGCAGAGAAGGTTAGGGCAAAGAGAACCACCATTAAGAGATACAAACAGACTCGGAAAGAGGAAGATTGGGTGGAATACCAGGTAAGGCAGAAGGAGGCAGGATCGGAGGTCAGAAGAGCAAAAGCAAGAACATAGAAACATAGATATTGACGGCAGATAAGGACCGCTTGGCCCACCCAGTCTTCCCATTTCCCTACCTAATGGATAAGCTGCAGATCCTAGTTAACCAGCAGCCTACTTCTTCCTACCCCCACCACCTAGAATTGCCTTATGACTGTCCCATGCATGCTTGAATTCCATCACTGTTTTTGACTCCACAACCTCCTCCGGAAGGCCATTCCATGCATCCACAACCCTCTCTGTGAAAAAATACTTCCTTAAGTTACCTCTGAGCTGCCCTTCTATCTTCAAATTGTGCCCCCTTGTTCTTGCACACCTCTTTTTTTGAAAGATGCTACCCTCTTGGACTTTGTTGATTCCCTTGAGGTACTTGAAAGTTTCTATCATGTCCCCCCTCTCCCTCCTTTCCTCGAGGCTATACATATTTAGCTCCTTTAGTCTCTCTTCATATGTCTTCTGGTGCAGACCCTGCACCATTTTAGTTGCCCTCCTCTAGACAGCTTCCATCCTGTCCATGTCTTTGCAGAGATTGGGTCTCCAGAACTGCACACAGTACTCCAGATGGGGTCTCACCAACTGTCTGTACAGAGGGATAATAACTTCTTGTTTTCTACGGGTGATGCCTCTTCCTATGCATCCCAGTATCCCCCAGCCCTCCTTGCTGCCCTCTCACATTGCTTGCCCACCTTTAGGTGGAGTGGAGAATATACAAGATCTGTCAAGGAGGGGGATAAAACTTTCTTCAGGTATGTGAGCAAGAGGATAAAGTTGAAGGGGGGGATAGATAGGCTAAAGGACATGGGTGGAGGGCTGGTGGTGGATAACCAGAAGAAGGCAGAAATATTAAACAGCTACTTCTGTTCTGTATTCATGGTGGAGAGGGAGGGGAAGGGCAGTAGGATCAGTGATCAGGGATGGCAACAAGGGTGAAGGACACAAGTTCATTACTAGAAAAAGAAGCCCTGAGAGAATTAGAGGTGCTGAAGGTAGACAAGGCCATGGGTCCTGATGAGGTGCACCCCAGGGTATTAAAGAAGCTTAGGAAAGAAGTAGCTGAGCCTCTGGCTAGCCTATTCAATAGGTCACTGGAAACAGGGGAGGTTCTTGTGGACTGGAGGAGGGCAGATGTGATCCCCCTCCACAAGGGAGGTGAAAAAGAGGATGTAAGCAACTACAGACTGGTGAACTTGACATCGGTGGTAGGGAAGCTTATGGAAAAACCGCTAAAGAAAAGGATAAGTAGCTATCCAGAAGCCAATGGTCTACAAGGCCATCAGCAACATGGGATCACTGAGGGTAGGTCGTGTCAAACGAACTTGATTGAGTGCTTTAATTAGGTCACCAGGGTAGTGGATGGGGGTGGTGGTGGACATTGCTTACCTTGACTTTAGCAAAGCATTTGACTCCGTGCCTCACAGGATGCGGCTGAACAAAATGTGACTCTTAAGGCTAAATCTGATAGTAGTAAGGTGGGTGGGGAACTGGCTTAGGGACAGAAGGCAAAGGGTAGTTGTTAATGGGGTGCCCTCAATAGAGGGCTCAGTCTCTAGTGGGGTGCCTCAGGGGTTGGTACTATGGCCGCTCCTGGTTATCATCTTTATAGGAGACATAGTGGAAGGGCTAGAGGGAAAGGTATGTCTCTTTGCAGATGATACAAAGATCTGCAACAGGGTGGATTCCAAGGATGAGGTTGGAAACATGTGCAGGGACCTGGATGAACTGGAGCAATGGTCAAGAGAGTGGAAATTGTCATTCAATGTAAAAAATGTGCAAAATTTTGCACATAGGGAGTAAAAACTAAGGGGCAGAATATAGGATGGGAGAGGGGCAGGTCCTGGAGGCAATTGAAGTAGAAGGGGACCTGGGCATAATCATCTCACGAGACCTGAAGGTGGCAAAGCAGTGTGAGAGGGCAGTGGCAAGATCCAGTAGAATGTTGGGATGTATTGGCAGGTGGTTCACTAGTACAAAGTGGGAGGTCATAATGCCTCTTTACAAGCAATTTGTGTGACCACAGTTGGAGTATGGAGTCCAGTTCAGGAGGTCACACCTCAAAAAGAATGTAGAGAGGTTGGAAAGGATTCAAAGAAGGGCAGCTAAAATGGTGGTGGCTCTTAGTTAGTTGTCATATGAAAACAGGCAGAGAGACCTTAACATGTGCTCCCTGGAGCAAAGGAGGGATAGAGGGGACATGATTGAAACCTTCAAATACCTTAGGAGCATAAATAGGGTACTGGTGAGCAACATTTTCCAGCAGAAGAGACACTTGAAAACTAGGGGTCATGAGTTGCAGATAGAGGGGGGAGATTCAGAGTAACTCTAGGAAATTCTATTTCATGGAAAGGGAGGCGGACAGCTGAAACAGACTGCCAGGGGAGGTGGTGAGAGTTAAGACAGTGGGGGGCTTTAAAATAGCATGGGATAGACACAAGGGAATTATTAGGAAGCTTAGTGTGGAAGGCTAGCTCCCAAATAGATGCCTTTTAGGTAAGGAATTTTGGGCAGACTGGGTGGGCCTAGCGGTCCTTTTCTACTGACACATTCTATGTTTCTATGTCTATAAAGAACCAAAAAGTCCAACAAGACACAGAGCCTATTCAGAAATCCTTCTGGGAATGTTCCAGCTTTTAGCCTTTAGCTTTGCCATATGGATGCTTCATGCATAAGGTGGTAACATAAAAATGTGGCAACACTTCACTGAGCCGCCAAAGCCTGCTTAGCCATTCGCAGATAACAAAAAAAGCCAATTAACAATTTCCAAAACTGTAAGTACCTGCACTCAAGGAAAAGAAGGTGGTGCGCTGATATGGGGTGGCTAGCTCGAACAATACAGAAATTTCCAAGGTACAAGTGATTCAAAAACCACAGAAGCCATTCAGTCCAACTAATTGTTCTGTTTAAAATCCACCAGTTGTGAAAGCCCCTAGCACCTTGGCTACATACTGTCAAGAAGGCGTTAACCATACAGAGATCTCATTACACTTTTAAACAATCAAAAGCTGTGATATCATAATCATGTGACACCAACATATAACAATCACCATTTAGTAATAAAAGTTAAACTGTATGGCCCAGATATTCAGAAATGTGCCAAAGGCTGGTGCAAGTCCGGCACAGCACAAATCCGATGCGTCGTGGTGCAACAGGAGCCATATTCAGAGGTTGCACTGGACGCACTGCGCTAGCACAACCCAGCTGAATATGGCACAGATGCGCTATGGTGCAACCGTGGATGTGCCATGATGCAACCAGAGGTGCACCATGGTGCAAACACAGGTGCGCTATGGTGCAGACAGATAAGCCCCAGGGCAACCGTGGGAGCACAGCAACAGAGGGGGGCATGACCCAGGAACAGAGCCATGGAAGCACAGTGTCAGGCCACAGGAGGCCACCACCAACTGGGCACAGCAGGGTGCACACAGGCACCCAGATCCCCACCCCAGAACACAACAGTGGCACATGCAGTAGGCAACAGGAGGTGCCAATGGTGAACAGAGGGCCACCAAGAGGGGGCCTCCCCACAGGCTGCAGGCTGAGCCCCCCTGACACACCCAGACCAGAGCAGGCCACACCCAGGACCACGCAGCCAAGCACACACATCCGCTACCAACCCTGACAGCTGCCCTATGGGCACTCCAAGGCACAGCACCCAACTGAAGGGAGGGGACACCACCACAATGGGACATGCCTCAGCACACAGCAGTGATCCACAGAAGCACAAAACGTGTCCCAACACATGCACACCACACAGACAGGCACTGGGCCACTGCAGCATGGCTCCTCTCACCACCTGCAAAGCAGACACAGACACAGGCAGGTATTTCAAAAGTTATATATATTGAAAAATCAACTATATACAATTGAAGGGTGTGGAGGAGGGTAGGACAACGAGGGAAGGGGATAGGGAACAGGCTGTACAGTGGGAAGGGAGACTGGAGGGGGAGGTACAGCTGGGGAAATAGAGGAATTCAGAGGCCACAGCCTGCCACCCCTTGCAGTCTTTGCTGCCTCCTGTCTGCCAGCAGCATCCTGTGGATCTGCAGCACTGCCTCCATGGTCATCGAGGTGCCATCTATATTATATCTCTTTGCCATCTATATTAATAATATTGATGCTAACCTCACTCAATCCAACATCCATCTGTTCACTGATGATACTGTATTATATGTTAGCAATCCTTCATTATCTAAAGCCTGTGAACTGCTACAATCTGAATTTTCCATCCTACAACACAACCTACTGGATAAAAAACTACTTCTAAATGCAAGAAAAACAAAAGCTATGTTCTTTACCTCAAAGAGTTGCTCTGCCACTACCCCACCATCCACCACCCTACAACTAACCACCTTACTTGGAGAGAAGCTGGAATTCGTTGATAACTTCAAATACCTTGGAGTCTGGATTGATAACAAGCTTTACTATTCTGTCCATATTGAGGAGCTACTAAAGAAACTGAGACAAAGGCTTGGTTTATTTTTTAGAATAAAGCACTACCTCAACAGAGACTCCAAAAAAAGATTAATCCAGGCTTCATTCCTATCCCTCATTGACTATGCTGACTTTCTGTACGGACATTGTTCACTCCCCCTCTTAAATAAACTGGACACCCTATACCACAGGTCCATCAGATTCATTACTGACCTTCCCTTCAGCACCCATCATTGCTCCCTTTATAAGGCAGTTAACTGGACATCATTACAACACAGAAGAAATAGGAATGCTGCAATTTGGATATTCAAAGCCTTATCAGGCAAGCTACCTACCTATATCTCAGACTGTTTTACTCAAATTACTTCTAGGCTATACAACCTAAGGATCAGCAAAATTATCATTCTTAAGGTCCCAATGTCTGCACCCAGTTTGGGAGGGCTGCTATCAGCTACTCACTAGCAATTGTTTGAAATTCACTCCAAAAACCATGAAGCTAAATAACCTCCTACCCTTAATATCCTTCAAAAGATTATTCACCACCCTATTCCCAGAACTCTGCAACTGCTTCCACAAGGCCTAAACCCCGGCCCTACCTCCCCTTTTTTTCGTGTTCCTATATGCTGATAAAACTCCGCTTCCATTCCCAAGATTCACCCTCAAAATGCCTGCTAGGTCCTATAATCTACATATTACTCCCTATGCCCATTGCCTTCTGTCTCACAGATTAAAAGTTTTAATGTGCCGTGTACATATGTATATTGTTATATATTAGCACTTATGTCATTGTATTACTGTTTATGTTACCCCTGTCATTGTATTACTGTTTATGCTACCCTTGTCAATGTAATAACACTTGCACTTCTTGACCACTCAGGTCCATCTTGTAAATGAGATATGCTCAATGATGTTCACCTGATTAAATAAAGATTTTGATTGATTGATTGATTGATTGATTGATGAGAATCAGTTGGCACAGTAGCCAGCAGCAGAGGGGCCTCCTGTGTCACTGCCAGACACCTTGGACAAGGGACAGGGCAGGCCATCCACAGGGGGGGTGGGCCAACTCCTGCCAGCAATGCGGCACACCACAACAGTGGTCGCCACCATACAGTGATCACCTGACTGAGCTATGGCAGTCACATGGCACAGTGCTCCAGCAACACCACAGCAATGACAGTGGCAGCCGGGCACACACCCACCTCACCAACAGCTGGCACACATGTCCAATGGATGTGCCACAGTGGTGGGCACCATGCACAGTGCGACATACACAGCTGCCATGGCACAGGTGGCCATGCCCACACCCATGCCCCCACCTTCCCACGGACAGTGCAAAGGACTATGTCAGTGCCTACCTGCTCTCTGTGGCCCCACTGGTGCCAGAGCTGCTTTTCCAACACCACCCTGGCCCGCTGCAGCCTGCTGGACTGCCACCACTGCTGCTGCCCTTCTCCTGTTTTCAGGCCCTGGGAATAGAACAGAGACAGGTACACATCAAAACCAACCACAGCAGCTGCCCACCACCCCCACCCCTGTGCACAGGGTGAGACCCTGCCCATGTCCTGCACAGTGGCATTGCAACACAAGTGGCAGAGAGCAGTGCCATCCTGTGATGCACATGATGGCAGTACACTGCCCTGTAGAATATGCCAGGCAGCCTAGCCAAACCCACAGTATAGCACCAGGGCACACATGCATTATGGGCCTTCTCACCTGGCTGTGGCACAACCCCACACCTGACACATACCTTCAGCCACCTGAGGCACTCTGGGTCCTTCTGTGCCAGGTCACCATAGCGGTGGTGACACTGCTCTCACATCCTGACCACCCCTGTGCGCTGCAGTGGCACCTGCCTAAATAGTTGGGGTGTGTGGGGCTGGACACAGGCAACAAGGCTGACCAATTCAACCTGTGTCCAGTTGGCCGCCTGTGGTGCTCTGTGCTGTGCTATGCTGCAAGTGTGAGCTGGGGTGCAAAATGGTGGCAGTAACTGCACGTAGCCACAGCACGCGCCAGATGCATGGGCTGAGGGGATATGCGCTGTGTCTGCCCATCACACAGTCTCAGAGATGCGCAGCATGGGCATGGCTAGGTGGGGTACGAGTGCAGGAGTCACCCAGGGGCAGAGGTCACAGCAGGGGTCATGGTTCAGCCACTGCACAGTGTGTACATGTGCAATAGCAGGCCTGGCGCACCATGTGCCATGGCTCCCATTGTACATTCAGTGCACAGTGTGCAATTGGTGACATTAAACCATCCGGTGCATGCGCACTGCAGTCCTGCACACCACACATGCGTGAGTATTGCACCACAACTTGCTCTGAAGCAAACTTATTGTGCACAAAGCAAAATCATGATATTCAGCCGCCACATGCAAATGATCTCATCAGCCAATGAGTGGCACACTGGGGGAATTAGCATGTCATTACCGTTGCACCAAAACTCATTTGTATGTGATGCTCTATGAAAGCGCCATGGATCATCACAGACCATGGACAGGTATTGCATACTTTTGAGGTAAGTTGTGCATGCTGCTGTAGCACACTGGGCCCAGCCAGCACAGCAGGGGGGATGAAACAGGGTGCTGCTACCACTGACACACTGCGCTGTCCATGTCCACAGGAAACGACATGTCTGAACGTGAGGAGGGTGAGGATTGTAGGCCTGCTCACAAGTGCAGGCCCCATTTCAGATTTCAGAATCAGAGGCCCTGCTCAAAGCCTACCTCGACAGAGAGCCTCTGTTGAGTGGTGCCACAAGCACACCACAGGCCAGGGCTGGGGCCTGGGAGAAGGTGGCAGCATGTGTGAACCAGCTGGGCAGCCAGCATCGGTCAGTGCAGGAGTGCCAAAAGAAGGTGGGCATGGACAAGAGGAACATAAAGGAGAAGGTGGCGGCCATCTGTGCATCCCGGAATGCCACCAGAGGGGGGCCTGCAGATGCACCACAGCTCACAGCACAGGAGGAGTTGATGGCAGCCACCATGCACCGCAGCACCATGGATGGTGTGCCTGGAGGAGGATTCCAGATAGGTGGCAGCCCATCACTGCATGGCACATATGTCAGTCATGGACAGCCAGTGGCATAGAGGGTGCGTGCACTGACATGCTGGCGTGCATGCTGCCGCCATGCATGTCCTGTGCATGTGTGTGCATTAACGTGCATGCCATGCTGCTGGACACATGCAGTGGCTGTTTGGGGGGGGCACATGTGGGCATTACATCACTTACACATCTTTATTCTCTTTTAGCGCCAGCACACCTGCATGCAGAGGATGGGGTGCCGACAGTGGCTGTGGATGTAGGACCAGCCCCGGAGGACCAGCCATCTGCCTCCATGAGCATCTGGGGGCCTGATAGGCTGCAGCACACCACCACAGTCCAGGCTGATGTCCTGGGCATGGGGTCGGATGAGGCCCTGGCTGTGTTCCTGCAGGATGCCAGTCTCAGTGTCCTCTGCGTGAAGACACAGATTGGAGTGGGGTCTGATGCCGATGATGACATCACCATCATCCTGGACAGCATGGGTGATGTTATGGGGGAGACCAACATAGGCAGCATGCCCAGTGACCCGTCAGTGGGGGAACAGCTGCCTGCCACCACTGTGGGTGCAGCTGTGTGCACTGCCATGGCTGTGCCATGTGGTGGTGGTGGTGGTGTGGCCACGCAGGAACTAGGCAGCGTTCATCAGCTGGTCGGGCAACAGCAGCAGTCTGCAGGTGCCACAGGGCAGCCGGACACTGGGTCCACCGCCGGGGCACCAACTAGGGACATACCCCATAAGGAGCCCACTGTGCAGTGTCCACCTGGGAGGGGGGCTGCACAGCATGGCCAGTCTCCACAGGAGGGTCGGCATCCCACCTGGGATCCCCAGGATGCTGACCCACTGGCTGAGCACACCCGTTTACTGTGGGCTTCTATTGATCAACAGGTTCAGCTTGCCTCTGGGGTGCGTGTGCTGCACATGGAGGCGTGCCAGTTGGCTGAGCAGCATGAGGGGGGTACTGCACAGCTGCTGGTGGGGATGCAGCACATGCAGGAGGCTATGGCTGCATCCCTGGATTGCATTGCCAATGCGATCATGGATGGCTTTGCGATGCTGGCTGGCACAGAGCATGGCCAGCCACAGCGGACCCCAAGCAGTGCACTGTCCACCCCATGATCCCGGTGTCAGGCGACATCCACACTGTCGATGCTGGGCTCTGATTTTGGCATCCCAGGCACACCTGGGGCATGCCTGTTTGGGCACCTACGCATCCCCGCGCGGACCCGGTCACAGTCCTGTGGCTCAACCCCTGGGAGGGCTGTTGCAAACACCCTTGTGGCTAATGATCAGCCTGTGGCTGCTGATTGGCCCTGGCACAGTCACCCCCGTGGCCGTTATGGCCATGGTTCCATGCAGTGGCCCTGATGTGCATGCTGCCCTGACCGCAGTCTGCAGCTGCTGCCCTGTGCATGCATGAGCAGCGCGTGTGTGTGTGTATACCACTGGTGTGGCACCTGTGTGTCATGCCGCACACTGCCTGTGTGCATGCTTTCCCAGCCGTTGGACCATGTGGTATCGGTGTGATGAGGGCAGTTCAGCACCGGTTGCTCCTGTGCACCGGTGCAATGCATCTGATCCCCTCCACATGCCAACACCTGGGTGTGTGGGTGAGTGGGTGCATGTGTGTGTTTCTGTGTGTGGGTTGTGTATGGTTGTGTGCCACTGACTCCCTTACCCCTGCACCACGCCTTTGTGTGTGCATGCCCATTGCCATGCATGCCCCTGCAAGTGTGCTGTACCTGTGTGTGTGGCTCAAGCATGGGTTTCATGTTACCTACCTGCGTGCATCATAGTGCTCCTGTGTGATGGTGTCCCAATGTTGGCATGCCATTCATTGCAGCCGGGGATCCCTCCACCTGGTGGGGCTGTCCACCACCCTCCAGCCCATTGCCTCTGTCGTTCCCACTACTGTCGCCCTCATCAGCCTAGACAGTTATCCCACGGTCAATGGCCATGTTGTGCAGTATACAGCAGGCCAGGAATAGGCCACAGGCTTTCGAGGGGCTGTACTGTAGGGCACTGTCAGACCTGTCTAGGCAATGGAAATGTGCCTTCAGCATGCCAAATACATGCTCCTTGATGTTGTGTGTGCTGGTGTGTGCCTCATTCTAGAGTTCCTCTACTGGGGATGATGGGCACCAGTAGGGGGTGAGCAGCCAGGACATCAGTGAATAGGCACTGTCTACTGTGTGGATAATGACATGGTTAACCCTCTGCCATCCTTTGCTGTGCCCCTTGCCTATCCCTGGTGCCCTCACCAGCATGCCCACCCTGTCCTCCAAATTCCATGGCCTGCTCTGCCCGTCACCCCTTACCCATCCCATACTCACCCACTAGGTGGCCTGCGGGCAGTGGCAGAGCTAGAGAGGGGGCTTGGGGGGCGGTCGCCCCTCCTGGCTGCTCCAGTGTAAGTAGTGGTGCCCTGCCACCAACTTTATTCAATGTTTGGTGCCGATTGTGGAGCCTGTGATTGACTGAATGGCCGCCCCCCAGCTCCCAAACTCTCCTAAATCTGGCTCCGCCACTGCCTGTGAGGATGTCCCCATGTTTGAACCTGTGGCACAGCCAGAGCTGTGCCAGATGAACTCATCATGTGCACTCCCAAGGTGTGTGGCACAGACATTAGTGTTGTGCCCTGTGGCATTGCACGCCACCTGGCAGTTGACACTCAGACTCCCCTTCCTATTGCTGTAGGCCACACCCTTGGGGCCAGGTGGCATGTGGATGCCCATGTGGGTGCAGTCAATGGCCACAAGCACGGCAGGCATATGTGCTACCCTGTGGAAGTCCTGCATGGTTGCTGTATATTCCGCCTGTGTGCTGGGGAAACGGCTGAGTTCCCAAAGTTCATGGCAGCAGAGTGTTGAGGAACTGTGTGAGGAGGCATGATGTGGCTGACTGAGTTATGCCTGTGGTGTCCTCTGTTTTCTCTGGAAGGTGCCCGTGGTGAGCAGGCACATGACGGCTGTCACTTTGGTCTCCACAGACATTGCGTGACTCCTTCTTGTAGGTGCCTGCATCTCCTCACTGCACAGTTCACAGAGCTGCCTCAGAATGGCCCTATTCAGGTGGTACTGGCCCACAATCTTCATGTCAGAATAGTTCTCAAAAGTGGTGCAGACACGATACCACCTGTGTCGATCATCCCACCCATTGCCTCTTCCTCGGCTACGTTGCTGTTCCTCCTGCCTCCTCACACCCCTCATTTTGGCCTCCATCATGAAGGGCACACAATCCATGGCTCCTGATGTCCAATATCCCCCTGGGCGGGTGGCTGCTGTGGGCTGTGAGCGACCCTGGTGCATTGCCTGGCACTGTGCCTGTCTGTTCCTCTTACTCTCTCTGCCCCTGTCTCCCTCTCCACTGCCACCTCTGTCCCTCTCCCTCTGTGGCTGCCACTGTCTGTCTGTCTCTCGCTTGCTTTGTCTCTCTCTCTGTCTGTCTTTGTTTCCTTCTTTCTTTTTTTCTGTCTCTGTCTCTCTCTCTCTCTCTCTCTCTCTCTCCCTCCCTCTCACCTGGTGCAAGTGCTATCTATGTGCTTGCACCCTGTATTTATAGGAACAAGTCCGCTCAGCATCTCTCAGATTTGCTCTGCACTTGCGCCATGGTTCCACGGTTGAATATCGCACTGCACTGAATATTCATGGGCACACCTCCTGCACTTGTGCCTGCATTCATTATCATTGCACATTGGTGTAATGGGATTTGTGCTGTGCACTGGCTCCTGCTGAATATCGCTCCTTGGCGCAAGTCTGCACTTGTACCGGTGCAACTCAGTTGTGCCATGCGCAACTGCTTTGAATATCTGGGACTATATATATTACAAAAATAATATATCATCACTTTAGATTTCTAAGTTAATCCTAAATAACTTCAAAGCTCAAAAATCAGAACAGCACTACTGCACCCGAGAATCCCTGTTGCAAATAATCAACTTAAGTGAACTTGAATTTAGCTCTGTGCAAATCTCATTACTGCAAAAAAGGCTCAGTTTTATCTCAACTCCCACTATCAATTATTTTTTCTATTTATGTAGACATTTTTGAGTTGTTTCGAAAAATAAGATAAAAATTATTTTTCTTGAATAAAGCAAGTGATAACGAGGTTGAAGAAATGGGGTTCATTGAGAATTCTGTTAGTCAAGTACAACAAGAGGATTTGGACTTTCTGATCACAGATGCACAGGATTTAGAGGACAGTGGTGACAATGAGATGCAAGATGAAAATGTGTTGGAATTCCTGTCACTTGTAGAAGAAAATGAAGACAGTGAACCAGGAGAGACTGTTATGGGTTACCATAACTTTGAATCACTAAGGAAAAGCTTGTTTAGATGCAGTTCTGATTTTTGTCCTCTGGTGCTTAATGGCAATATCACTGCTTTTGAGAACACAGTTCTCTATATGGTAAGGGAGCGTTTGGCAAAAAAAAAAAAAAAATAAAATAAAAACCTTAGTATTGCAGAAGAAATTGCTCTTAAAGAATTAATAGTGAATGAGAGTAGAACTATTAAAAAAGCTGATAAGGGGCAATATTGTGTTAATGACCTCAGAGACATGCAAGATTATGGTTGAGAAATGACTTTTTGATGTTAACAACTGCAAAAAGCTGAAAAGTAACCCCACTCATCAGTACAAGAAAGAGCTCTATTTGCTGGTGAATTTTGTGGTGATTCATGGGATAGCAGGTCACATGGGCTCTAAATTGTTTTGCACAGCCTCAGTTCAGCATAGTGTGTGTTGTGGAAAGCTGGAGACAGTTTGCTCTCAGAGCTCTGAGAATCAAACCATCGAAAAACCTTTAAAAAAGCTTTTTGCAACAAAATTTTATGTCAAAATTTAGTACATTGATTGTAGGAAACACTTGTGTGTTTATATCATCGAGCATTTATCGATTTTGTGTGAATATTGAATTTAATTTAGTACATTCAGGGCCAGATATTCAAATAATTGCACCTAACCCAAAACCTTAACACTGGAATAGCGCTGGATTTGTGCTAGGCTACAATATTCAAAAGCCCTGTTAGCGCCATTGCCATGTGGTAGCGCCAACGCTAATAGATAATAGTATGCAAGGCCGGGGTTAGGAGAGTGCCCATGAATGCCAGCAGTGCAGCATATTCAGAGGTCTAGTGCCGTGCTACAGGCATTAGTGCAACCTGTAGCATGGCGCTAGATACCGCTGAACAAAAGCTGGCGGTAATGCGGTGGTAATGCGGCAGTGCCCCCCCACATCGATGACCCCCGTAGCCATGGTAGTACAGTAAACTCCCTGGTAGTCCAGTGGTCCCCCCATCCCACTGCATGAATCCTGACCCATTTGTACTGAAAATAAATGTAATATCCCTGGTAGTCTAGTGGTCCCCCACCCCCTGAACATATCCTGACCCTAAGCACCATACAAAATGACTGTTCCCTGGTAGTCTAGTAGTCCCCCCACCTGGCAGTGACAGCCCTGTTCAGCCAAGAAACAAGCTATGAACAGAGCCGTGACTGGCTCAGACCTCTCTCACCACCACGGCCGGCTGCCGACTGAGGTACTCGTGACAGTTGCAGAGTAAATAATGGGTGACTGTTAAAAACACTGTGTGTGTATCTCTCTCTGTGTCACTGTCTCCCTATGGAGACATCAGCTGTCATTGTGTAGTGAGGGGCCAAGCAATTGCTGTGCGGGTTTAGTGGCATCTTGTACATACTCAAGAGAGAGACACAGTGCCAAGCCAATCCAATGTGAGAGACAGAGAGAGACAGGGAACCTCTTTTCCCCCATAAGGTGCAGATAGCAGAGCATGTGTGAGGGAAGCATGCTCAAGATGGTAAGAGGCAGACAGACTGACAGAGGCAGAGGGACACAGACAGCAAGATTGTGCAACATGGTAATGGCACACTTGAAATAACAGAGTTCTGTGTTTGTTTCATGTTCTGTGTCTGTGTTTGACCCATGAAGACATATGTCACCTGCACCCACTTGCCATTCCCCTGTGAGCATTTGAAGGTGCTTCCCCTGGCCCCCACCCCCATGTATCAGATAGAGAGTGAGAGACTGAGTGCGAGATCAGTGGTGGGATGTTTAATAGCATATTCCGGCAGTCTCCTCTCTCTCAAGGTGCAGGAGAAGTGATCAGGACAGAAAGTAGGGGGCAACTGAAGAAGCAGATATCTGCACAGTGTACAGGTTTTTTTTTTTTTTGCAATTGTTTAACCAGGTGAGACACACTAAGCTGAAAGTTTGTTTACAGGTGCAACCTGGGAGCACAGGAAAGTTAAGTCACTTGCTCAGGGTCACACAGTATGCAAGTGGGGGCTGTGGGATTCAAACCCAGATCTCCAGATTTGCAGTTTAGAACCTTAAACCACTGTGCTATACTGCCTCCCAAGTAGTTGTGTTTGGTGAGAGAGAGAGAGAGAGAGAGAGAGAGACTGTCACAGGGAGACACAGACAGGGAGCAAGTAACAGTGCTGTAGTGTTAGGTAGAAATCAGGACGGTCTCTCTCTCTCTCTAACTCTCTCTCTCTATCTATCTCTGTTTCATTTATGCAAGTGTGAAAATGAATACAGTATGTTTGCACGATACATCTGTGATACAGAGGAAGTTTGTATTTGGGCAGCATAGCATTCTGGTGTTCACTGCCCTGAACTCAGTCGGCAGCCGGCCGTGGTGGTGAGAGGAGGGCTGAGCCGGTCACTGGCTCTGTTCATAGCTTGTTGCTGGGCTGAGCGGTGGTGTCACTGCTGGGTGGGGGGGCCCACTAGACTACCAGGGAACAGTAGTTTTGTATGGTGCTTGGGGTCAGGATTCATGCACGGGGTGGGGGACTACTAGACTACCAGGGATATTACATTTATTTTCAGTAGACTGGGTCAGGATTCTGCAGGGGTGGGGGACCACTATACTACCAGGGATATTACGCTTATTTTCAGTACAACCAGGTCGGGATTCATGCAAGGGGTGGGGGAGCCACTAGACTACCAGGGAAAATATGTTTATTTTCAGTACAAACAGGTCAGGAATCCTGCAGGGGGGTGGGGGGACCACTAGACTACCAGGGAAATTATATTTATTTTCAGTACAAACAGGTCAGGATCCATGCGCCGGGGAGGGGGGACCACTAGACTACCAGGGAAATTAGGTTCATTTTCAGTCCAAATGGGTCAGAATTCGTGCAGAGGGGTGGAGGGACCACTAGGCTACCAGGGATATTATGTTTAATTTTATTGTGAATGGGTCAGAAACACACCTCTCAACTGTCCCTGATTTTCAGGGATGTCCCTGAATTTGTCTCACAATTATTACTCTGTCCCTCCTTACAGTTGTGTTTCCGTGGCTGAACAGTGGAAAGCACAAAATAATGTCAAGCATTAAAGTTACAGACTTGTTCTTCTTTAGAACATGCATTTTGCACTATGCCCCATATTCTACCAGCTGTCTGAGTGGATATCTCTACAATTGAAGATGTGTCCCTGATTTTGGTTTTGTCCCTGATTTGTTTAAGCCTTGTCCCTGATTCAGGAGGCAAGGGGTTGTGAGATATGTTTGCACCAACTGTGCCTAGCAGCACACAGTCCCTGCTGCTTTCGGCCTTTACTTCTATTCCGACCAACAAGGGATGCTGTGGGTTTGCCTTGGTCTGCAGCATCCAGCCTGTACTTCCACTCTGACCAAAAGGGGGAGCTTTGTGCTCCATGCAGTAGCATCGAGAAAACTGCATGGTAATGTATGCTAAGCAGCAGTTACTGAGATGCAGATGTACCTGTTTGCCCACGGATTACCTAAGTAGGCTCATTTGCATGGGAGCTTTGAATATAGCTCCCGTTTGCCTCAGGCTAACCAGTTTGCACCGGGCTAATGTGTTAGCACTATGCAATCAGGTTAGCCCTGGGCAAACCTCACTTCAGCATAGCACAGTTCTGCAGTGAGTGGCTTACATTGTTGTTTGCAGTAGATGACAGACATCTCTGTGCAATCACACACTATGTACTCCACCTGCAACACTGGCTTGCTCCAGAGTCTAATGAACTGTAGTTGCAGTGTGCACTTCCCTGTTGCCATATTCAGTGCTGTCTTATTCCTGGGCAGTTTTTGCCCTGCACTCCTGGTCCTGTTTTCCCGACTTCCTTTGCTTGCTGTATTTAGCTGGTTTTGCACTGGGCTATTTCCTTTTGAATATAACTTGCTTTGTGCTCTGGACTAAGTTTGCCCACCATGCAGTGCTAATTTAGCCCTGGGGCAATGTGTTGAATATCTGGCCCTCAGTCCCTATACTAACAGATACTGTAGAAGTGTGCTTCAGGGATGGGCAGATAGATACTCAGCATTTGTATTAAGCACACCTCTGGTGAGAGGTCCTGATATACCATTCCAGTGCTGATATATACTGTATTTTGTGTGTGTGTGTGTGTTTTTTTTTTTTTAACACATTACTGGGCAGTGTGGGGAAAAGGGTCTTATCCCTCTTCGTGCTTCACTGTTGGCTTTAAGGCTTAGGACTGTGGGATATTGGTGGTCTGGGCTGATCTGTTACCACCAACACAAACTAAAATGCCTGTAAAAACATCTTAGTACAGTTTTGAGTGCACTTGCCTGTATTACAAGACCTCATAATATCAGGGAGAGCCTTTTAAAGGCTAAAATCACTAATTTTAGACCAAAATTGTGAGTGTGAAACCGGAAGTAACCTAAGTACAGCGCGCTCCGGTTTTCACACATAAATACACCCACAATAGCTAGCGAAGGTCAGCACGGAGACGCTGCAGGTAGAGATGTGTGCGCTCATAGCGCATGTCCACTGGAACTCAGGGCTGGGGCCAGGAGGTTATACTGCACATTAAGGTATTTCAGTGTCATTTAGCAATAAAGTTTGGAACCATACATGCATATAATGAAGAAAGCTAATAAATATTGTTCATCTTGCTAAATGTATGCTATAGGTAAGCAAACTGCCAACTTCACCTGTGAGAGATGTTTACTAATTACTACCCTTCAGGATGAAATTGCTAGCCTTCAAATTAAGGGCAAAACTAACCCATGTATACCTAAAAGAGCAGTCGACCCAGAAACTGAAGCCCTGGAGGAATACATAGATCATATGTCTCTCCTCCTAGAAGTCAATACCTCTATCACTACTCAGGCAAATATTGTTACTATAACCAAACCACCTATATCTACACTAATGACCTCATTTATAAATGAGGGTATTACTAGTGCTTCTACCACATTTACTTCTGAACCATTTCTAAAAACCCCTCGACTATCTGAGGAAATGCATTGGTTAACTATTCCACAAACCAGATTTAAACTGACAAAGGGATTGCCTTATAATACTTCTCCAATACCATTGAATAATTCTTTTGAATTATTGGAACTGATTGTAGATGATGAAATCAGTAATAGTCACAATCAGTGTATTAAAGCTGTTAATAATTATCCAGACTCTACTACTCCTGCAACCAATATGATTCCACTAGCACCTACTCAGCTTAAGACCCAACAGAGTTCCAAAGTAACACATGTCCCTAACAATAATATGAAAATTACTCCGAAATGTAATTCTACTAACAAACAAGTCTATGTATTAAGTGATTCTATAATCAAATACATTGATTGTGCTGTTTGCAATCCAGACAAAGAGAACTGAACTTACTCAAGCTATAGGGGGGCAAGAGTTTTGGATATAACTTCCATGATTAAATCTACTCTTTCTGTGGCAGGTGACAACCCCCTAGTGATTATCCATGCAGGGACTAATGACATCAATAGGATACCACTTCAACAACTGAAGCAGGATTTTGTCTCTCTATATAATATTCTGGAAGAGAGGGGGTGCAGTATTTGCATATCAGAGATACTCCCAGTTCTTAGAGCTAGATATAAAACCCTGAACAAAATCAAAGCTCTAAATGAATGGCTTTGCAAGTGGTGCTATCAGCAGAGTATTACCTGCCTTACACACTGGGAAGAATTTAATGATAACCCATCCCTTTTCAGCTGGGATGGTCTTCATCTCAACAGAAGGGGGAGTTCTCTTTTGGGGGGTCAAGTTTCAACATTCATTAAAAATCATTTAAACTAACAATCAGGGGGGAGATACGGACATTACCAAAATCTCTAGATCAAAATACCCACTCCCCATATATTGACAAATTGAATGTCCTTTCTTTTAATGCATGGTCCCATAGTATTACTAAAACGGCTGAATTAGAAACTAAAATTTAGGGTCTTAGAATTGAGTTAATAGCCATAACAGAAACACGGGAATTCAGATAAGCAATGGATAATGGAAATTCCTGGATTCAAACACTATTTTAAAAACAAAACAGACAGTAAGGGAGGAGGGGTGAGTTTGTATGTAACTAATGATATTCCATCTTTTGAATCCACTCTAAAAACATTAACTGAGAGTATATGGGTGTATTTACAACCCAATGGTCATCCACAGATTTTGGTTGGCACCTGTTATCACCCATCCTCTGTAGATATCATCTATACCAAACAATTAACTAATAAAATTACCCAATTGGTGAATAAAAGCACAGTTATTATTTTGGGTGATTTAAATCTCCCATCCATTAATTGGGACAATCTAACAGGATCTAACCAACATGACACACAATTAATTTCAACAGTTATAGACCTGGGACTTACTCAATTAATTAAAGAACCTACTCAAGGGTTAAATATATTAGATTTAGTCATAACAAACATGGATACACACTTGATGAATCTAGGTGTTACTGACCCAATAGGTAACAGTGACCATATGTCAGTTTCCTTTACAATTCCTTTAGTACACAAAACCTCTATAAATAAACTTATAATAAAAAACTACGAAAAGTTGACTTTCTCAAAATTAATGAGCATCTTGAGGCTATACCATGGGACTCTATACTTTCTCCTCTAAATATTGAAGATGCTTGGACCACATTCAAATCTATAATTTATGAATTAGAAGAGCAATATATCCCAGAAAGAAAAAATATATTAACAAGGGAAAAATCCCCTCGTGGTATAACCATTCTATTAAAAAACAAAGCATATGTAAACAGAAACTATTCACACAATTAAAGACTTGTCAGTTAGACCAGAAAGAGTGCATATTATTAAAATATAGGAAGGCAGTTAAGGACCTTAAAAAATCCATCACACTGGCCAAACGGAATTTAGAATTTAAAACTGCACATTCAAAAGACTCTCATAAAAGTCTATATTCATACTTAAATGAAAAAAGGGAAATACTAGAAGTGTAGGACCATTAATCATAGATAATACTACTATTATCTCAGACAAGGTGACTGCCATTGAATTTAATAATTACGTCTGCTCAGTTTTTGAACAGGGTACACACTTTGTACTACCAGTTAATTTATGTAAAAAAGTTGACTATACTATTACAATTCAGGACACACAAGAACTTCTAGGTACACTAAAAAAAAACCAACAAGTCCTGGCCCAGACAATATACCTTCCAGATTTCTTATAGGAACAACTGAATTCATTGACTTACCATTTACCATAATTTTTAATAAATCCCTCAGGGAATCTAGGGCCTCCTCGGATTGGTTGGTAGCTGTAGTTACCCCTATTTTTAAGCAAGGACTCCATTCTAAAGCAGAAAATTTTAGGCCTATCAGTCTCACTTCAACACCTTGTAAATTACTTGAAAAAAATATTAAATTCCTTATTGAAGGCAAAATGCAGCACTTAAATATATTAGATAAATCACAGCATGGGTTTAAATCAGGTTGGTCATGTACAACCAACCTGCTCTCTTTTTATGATTATATCAATAAATGTTTGGATTCTAATATCTCGGTTGATGTCATCTTACTTGATTACAGCGAAGCTTACGATAAAGTATCACATTCCATTCTAATAAATAGACTCATTAAATTAGGATTTTCACTTGGGGTTTTATCATCAGTTCATAATTGGTTGGAAAATAGAACTCAGAGGGTTAGGGTGAATGGTGAACTCTCAGACAGGAGAAGAGTGACGAGTGGTGTTCCTCAGGGTTCCGTTTTGGGACCAATACTTTTCAATATTTTTATCAGTGACCTAACTGTATCATACAATAATATAATTTAAAAATTTGCAGATGACACTAAGCTGGAAGGATGTGTTCAAAGTGAGATTAAATATAAACAATCTAATACACAATCTTGCTAGTATTGAATGTTGGGCAAAAACTAACCAGATGTTCTTTAATGTTTCAAAGTGTGCAGTCTTACATATGGGTAAAAATAACCCCAAACAAACTTATTTTCTTAACAACATCATTATCAGAGAACCAACGGTAGAAAAGGATTTGGGTATGTTAGAAAATAATAAATTATCTTCTACTGTCAACTGTAATAAATTGGCCAACCAGGAAAATGCACTTCTCCATAAAATAAATAATACATTTGTCAATAAATCTGAGGAATGTATTATGTCCCTGTACAGATCTCATGTAAGACCATATACTGATTATGGATCACCCTTTTGGAGTCCCTACTTGACCTCGGACATGCTTAGAATAGAACAGATCCAGTGTAGGACATCTAAACTTATACCCCATCTTTCCCAGTTAGATTCTGAAATTAGACTTCAAAGAATAGGATTGTGTCCACTTAATCTTAGAAGAATAAGAGGAGATCTTGTTCAGTTATTTAAGTTTGTTCATTCTCCAACTTTAATGGAACTATGTGGAATCTCATTTACATCTAGGAAAATAGTGACAAGATGTCATAATAAACAAATTGAAATCAAACAAACTAAAACAAATAAAAGACAGTAATTCTTCAGTCAGAGCACCTAGAGTCTGGAACACCTTGCCACAAGATACTGTGGACTGTGACCAGGTAAAAAACTTCTAAAATAAATTAGATAAATGGCTTTTAAAGTAGATCAAGGGGAATAATAGTCCACAAGGTGTGGAGGACAATCTCGATGGGTTTATGCCTTCTTTTGACCACTAAACCGAGTAACCGAGGATCTGTGATATAGATTGTAGAAGGGCAATTCACAGTGAGAAAAGCAGTTCTTCAACTGTTGTTGGCTAGTTTCATAGGCTTCATAGGTTGGTTCAAGCATTGATAGACTTACGTCCTTAGCGCTTACTGTTTATGGGTTTATCAAAATTTAAATTTTACCTCATCCCCGGATGCATAATCTAATCTTAATTTAAATACTTCCATATTAGGACTATCCACCACCTCCAGTGGGAGACTGTTTCATGCTGTAACCACCCTTTGACTATGCTAGTTTTTCCTGGGTAGTAAGTTCCATCTTTCCAGGAACAGTTGTTTAGGATGTCTCCTCCCACTGACACTACCATTTTTAATCACAAAACCCAGTTCTGCTCTAAGATTGTCATCACCCATTGCTCTGTATAGCATGCACATGTCCACTCTGTCACTCCTGTAGTGTAATGAATACAGATTGAGCAGTCTTAGTCTTTCCTCATAGGGCAACTCTTTCAAACCAGTAATGGACCTAGTGACTCTGTGCTGTACACCTTTTGCCCTTTTAATGTCTTCCTTTATGTTGGGGTCCATACCTGGGTGCAGTATTCAAGGTGGGGTATAATCAATAAAACATACAGGGGAAGAATCACTTCCCTGTCTCAGCTGGATATGTGCCTGAGGATGTGATTTAATGGCTGATTTGCCTTCTTAACTTGATCTCTGCAATGTATATTAAATTTAATACCTGAGCTTATAGTTACTCCTAGTTCTTTTTCTATGTGGGTTACAAGTAAGGTTTCATTGTTAAGTGCATACTTTTGTTGTTTGTTCTGAGCACCCAAATGCATGATTTTACATTTGCTGGTATTGAGGGCTAGTTTACTGTTTTTGTTCCAATTAGATATAATGTCCAATGCTTCCAGAAGAGCGACAGTGCTCTCTGGGATATTTACCACTGATCCCATATGGCAGTCACCTACAAATTTCGTCAACCAAATGTTTGGCATGTCCAGCTTAAGTGAAGAAATATATATATTAAAAAGGCAGGGACCCAGGACAGACCCCTGGGCACCCCACAAGTAACCCTTGCCCAGTCCGAATAAACACCATTTACTACAACTCTCTGCTGTCTTCCCTCCATCCATTTGACAATCCAATTTGTGATGTTAATACACAGCTTAAGTTCCCCCAAGGATTTAACCAATTCTGAGTGAGGTGACTTATCGAAGGCCTTTGCGAAGTCTAGGAATATAATGTCAATAGAATTTCTCTTGTCTAGTTCCCTACTTACATTCTCATAGAAAGTTAACTGGTTGTCTAGTGTACTTACCCAGTTACCAAAAGCAAATAAATAAATAAAGTTAGTCTGATGGGACATGGATTTAGTGAATCCATGCTGAAGGGGATCTAACAACTCAAGTGATTCCTGGTGATTTTGTATATAGTTTTTAATTATGCCTTCCAGTATTTTCCCCATAAGGGAGGTCAAACTAATGGGTCAAAAGTTTTCTGGCTTAATTTTGGGTCCTTTATTGAGGAGGGGCACCATAGTGGCCACTTTCCAGCCATGTGGAATATCGCCTGAGTCCAGAGAATGCTGGAAAATATGTGTCTGGGGTAAGTATAAAAGATCAGCTAACTCATGTAGAACTCTTGGATATACTTTGTCTGGCCCTGGGGATTTGTTGATAGCTAATTTTTTTAGCCTTTCGAGCACGTTGTTTCAATTTATAATTAGGTGTCCTGGTTTAGATGTTGAAGTATCCCTAGTTACAGTATATTATCAGTATTATCATTGAACACAGTGCAGAAGTATTTGTTCTGGATGTCTGCCATCTTCTTGTTACTCGCTGGTAACCCTGATTTATTAGTGAATGGACCTACTGAGTTTATACTTCTGCTTTTTTATTATCCTTAACCCTAATAGCCAGTGACGTTTCATGCTTAGTTTTAGCTTTTTTAATCTCAGATTGACCTTTTTGACTAAGACTCTATAAGCTAGGTATCCGTGGGAGCTGCAACATTTAATTTGTTTAAACATTCTGTGTTTTTTGTTGATTAACCTTTTTATGAAGGGTTTCATCCATCTGGGTACTATTCTCTTTATACTTTTTTTTTTTCTGCTTAGTATGTTTATTCTGACCTGTTCTCTTAATTTGGAAAGTAGCAGGTCCCATTTCTCTTCCACTGTGAGGCCCAAAGATTCCTTAACCCAATCCCATTTAAGTAAGTTGCTCCTTATTGCATTGAAATTTGCCTTGCTGAAGTTCAGTTTTTTGGTGGCCCCTGTCCCGGCTTGCCTGTGTCATCCCAGGATGTGGTAGCTTACACCTGAGTGGTCATTGTTACCCAATGGTGCTATAACACTAACATTAGCTATGTTGTTTTCCATATTGGTTGATATAATATCCAGTATTTTGTCGTTTCTAGTGGCACGATGGACTTTTTACTCGAGCCCTAGTTGTGCAAATATGTTTAAGTAAGTATTGTCTGATTTTCCTGTTCCACTCTGTGCATTCCAGTCTATATTTGACAGGCTGAAATCACCAAGAAGGAGAATTTTGTCAGATGGATCTAGGTTGCCTATATGATTCAATATTTTGGCATCATTCTATATTAGACCTAATTTAATTGAGGCACTAGCATGAGGGAGTAACTTTACCCATAATACTTCAAGGTCACCAACATTCCCTGGTATCTCCTCACATTTAATGGTCTCATGGATATAAATGGCTACCCCACCTCATTTCCTGTATTCCCTGTTCTTAGCAAAAAAAGGTTATACCCTGGAATAGTTTTAGTCCACATGTCTTTGTCACGAGAACAGGCAGAGAACACCAAGAGGAAGGAGCTGCTGTTATAACTATGCTTCTCTACTGGGACTACAGAACTAGGACTCTACTGCCGGGACCTTCAATTTAGGATAAAAACAAAACAAAAAAAACTTAGTGTGTTTGTCTGAGTTGGCTGAAGTGAATTGTTATTTGTGCAGTTATCGAGGTGTTTGTCTCAGGTGGCTGAATGGAATTGTTATCTGTGCAATTAACTAAGTGTATAAAGATCTGTAAAGTAGGGGGAGTGGCTTAGCTAGAAGGAAGCCAGGATAAAGCCAGATTTAAAAACTGCCCTAGATAGCTTCTGCCAGAGAATAGGTAGAGAACAGCAAGAGGAAGGAGCTGCTGTTATGACTATACTTCCCTACTAGGACTAAAGAACTAGAACTCTACTACTGGGACCTTAAATTTAGGGTAAAAACACAATAAAACAAAAAGGTAGTGTGTTTGTCTGACTTGGATGAAGTGAATTGTTATCTGTGCAGTTCTCTAGATGTTTGTCTTAGATGGCTCAAGGGAATTGTTATATGTGCAATTATCTGAGTGTAGAAAGATCTGTAAAGTAGGGGGGAGTGGCTAAGCTAGAAGGAAGCCAGGTTACAGCCAGATTTAAAAACTGCCCTAGATAGCTTCTGCCAGAGAACAGGCAGAGAACACCAAGAGGAAGGAGCTGCTGTTATAACTATACTTCTCCACTAGGACTATATTGCCCTCCTGTCCTTCCCTCCACCCCCCTCCCAACCTAAGCCATTTCTACTTTTATAGGCACAGGATTTGACTGACAACAGGAACTTCCTGTTTGGGAGCAGGATGTGAGTGATCACAGAGCCACAAAAGACTCACCATTCTTGAAGGAAAAGAGTAGCTCTTCATTCCCCCTAGCTGCTGGAGGTCTGACTCTGAGCAAGTAAGGAAACTACTGAGAAATATAGGAACTTCTTGTCTCAGAACAGGAAGATCAGGAGCTTAAAGGGCACAGAGGCAGTAAGTAAGCAGGGAGAGAAAAACATAATAATAAAATACATAAATAAATAAACGGAGGAAAGAGTAAATATTCCAAACAACAGTTATGAGGGAAGAAATAAGACATGATGGGAGTGGTACAGTGCAGTGGCTGTGGAGCAGCAGTCTTCTGGGAGACGTTCTGGAGGTTACAATGTTGTCCCATCTGCAGGCACCTCTCTGCTCTGAGGGAGGAGGCTGCTCATCTCCAGGCTGAGTTGGCCAGGATTTGTGGGACCTTCTCTCCCACCCAGGGACCAGCAGGGTCACTGCTGTTGCATCAGAGGTTACCAATAAAGAGGAGCAGTTGGACCACAGTGGGCTCAGGGAGGGTGAGGGTGGTGGAGCAGAGGCATAGCCCTCCAGTTGTACCTTTCCACAATTCATATGCTGTTCTGGAAAAGTGTGGTTCCTCTATGGAGGCACCCACAGTGGAGACCAAGGAGGATGCTGGGAACTTCCACAAAGGAGACCCACAGGAGGGTGGCATGGGTCCCCACAGGGGATGGAAACAACTCCTGGTGGTGGACTCCATTGTTAAGTGTAGAACTGGGGGAAGAAGGTGAGGTGCCTGCCTGGCACCATGGCTTGGAGGGACAGGGAGCGAATTCTCAGAATCACCGGAACAGCTGCACAGGGAGGGAGCTGGATGTCATTGTCCACCTAGGGACAAAATACTTGGCTGAGAAAGGGATCAGAGCAGTGCAGGAAGAGTTTGTGGAGCTGGGGAGGGGCCTTAGACAAGTAGCATGCACAGTAACCATCTCAGAGATGCTTTCTGTCTATGGCATGGGTGAGGCTAGGGTGCTCCAGACCATGGGATTCAATCAGAGGTTGAAAAACTGGTGCAGAGCTCAGGGATTTGACTTCCCTGGGGACTGAGGTTCCACCTGGAGTGAACCAGGCTTGTAGTGTTGTGATGGTCTGCATCTATCCAGGAGGGGAACCAGGATCCTAGGTGATAGGTTTAAATGCTTCACTGGCAAGCATTTAAACTAGCCAAGGGGGGAGGCACTGGAAAGGAGCAGGGAAATCCTAGCCCCTCAAAAAAATCAGGGTAGTAAGTGAGGCAAACACCAAGATAGAGATGTTGATAGGGAGAAGGGCAGGGGTAAATGGAGAAAATGACAAAGACAATAAGTACAGTGATGGAGCAAAAAGGGGTAAGGCCATCAAGAAATGAAGGGTAATGAGTACCAATGCCCATAGTCTGGGCAACAAGCTCCCTGAACTGGTGACCTTGATAGAAGAGGGATGCCTAGATATTGCATCAGTCACAGAAACATGGCACATAGAGAACCATGACTGGGATGCTAACATACCAGGATACACAACCTACAGGAGAGACAGGGAGGGGAGAAGATGGGGAGGAGTAGCTCTCTGTGTAAGGGAAGGGATAAAAGCAATGGAACAAAAGAGTAAACAGGGAGGAGAGGAGGCACTGTGGGTCACCCTAGAGACTGGAAACAGCACCACAATCTGCACAGGGGTTGTATACAGACCTCCATGTCAGGGGGAGGGAATAGACAAGGCTATGATAGAAGGCATCCTTAGGATGGCAGAGAAAGGGGAGATACTGTTGATGGGGGACCTAAGTATGTCAGATGTTAACTGGAGCACCTTTGCTGCAGCCACATCCAAGAGCAGTGCCATTCTTGATGCCCTACAGGTGGCATGTCTCAGACGGTTAGTTTTGGAACCCACTCATGAGGAAGCAATCTTAGACCTTGTACTCTCAAATGGGGACAGTGAGAGGATCTCAGATCTAGAAGTGGGTAGCCATCTGGGAACAAGTGATCACCAAACAGTGTGATTCATGATAAACTCAACTACAGAGTCAAGCCTTACAAAAGTGAGGGAACTGGACTTCAGGAGGGTTGACTTTGGCAAGATGGGAGAGTGCCTTAGAAAAGCACTAACAAACAGGTGAGAAGGAGGGGTGGAGCAACAATGGGGAAATATTAAAACTGCCATCACAGGGGCAACAAGCCTTTGTGTGAAGCAAGAAAACAAATCAAAATGAAAGAAAAAGCCACTGTGGTTCTCAAAAGGGGTGGCGGGGAAGGTTAGGGAGAAAAAGATAGCATTTAGGATGCATAAGGAAACACAGAAGGAGCAGGACAGAGAACTATACCAGTTAAGGCAGAAGGAAGCAGGAAGGGAAGTCAGAATAGCAAAGGCCCAAACTGAGGAAAAGAGAGCCTACTAGGTTAAGTAGGGGGATAAAACCTTTTATAGGTACATCAGGGAGCAAAGAAAGACAAAGGGAGGGATAGTGAGGTTGAATGGAATGGACGGTGGGTGGTCAGAGATGGACAGTGAAAAAGCAGGGATACTGAATGGATACTTCTGTTCAGTATTCACAAAAAAGGAGGAGAGGGAGGTGCCTAATCCAATTAACAGAAGCACTATGGATGGGGGGGGTTGATCCCAGTCCTTTCACAGGAGAAAGGGTTCTGAAAGAACTCCTAAAACTGAAGGTGGACAAAGCAATGGGGCCTGATGGAATTCACCCCAGAATTCTAAAAGAAATAAAGGGAGAACTAGTGACACCACTGACTACCCTTTTTAACAAATCATGGAAGAAAGGTGTGGTACCTGAGGACTGGAGGAAGGTAGATATGATTCCCCTTCACAAGAGTGGGACCAAGACAGAAGCAGAAAACTACAGACCTATCAGTTTGACCTCTGTGGTAGGGAAAGTGATGGAATCACTTCTGAAGGAAAGAATTGTTGAGTACCCGGAGGCCAGTGGAGCATACCTCTCAATTGTCCCTGATTTTCAGGGACGTCCCTGATTTTGCCTCAAAATTTTACTCTGTCCCTCCTACAAATTGTATTTTCGTGACCAAACAGCGGGGGTTTATAATCATAAAATATTGTCAAACATTAAAGTTACAGACTTGTTCTTCCTTAGAAAATGCATTTTACACTAAGCCATTTATTCAGCCCGCTTCCTGAGTGGATATCTCCAATTTTAAAGAAGAGTCCCTGATTTTGGTCCTTTGTCCCTGATTTTTTTAAGCCTTGTCCCTGATTTATGAGGCAGGAGCTTGAGAGGTATGCAGTGGGGCACAGGACCCAAGGCAGCATGGATTCACAGCAGGAAGGTCATGTCAGATGAATCTAATTGATTTCTTTGACTGGGTGACCAAAGCAGTAGACCAGGGAGGGCCTGCGGACATGGCCTACCTGGACTTTAGCAAGGCATTGGACACACTCCCACACAAAAGATTAATAGTCAAATTAACCAGCCTGGGAGTGGGTCCCAGGGTGGGAGTCTGGGCAAAACACTGGCTGGACAACAAGACACAGAAGGTAATTGTAAATAGAGTACACTCTGAAGAAAGATGGGTTACTAGTAGGGTACCACAGGGTTCAGTACTGGGTCCAGTCCTTTTTAATGTCTTTATAAGTGACATTGCAGAGGGACTGGAAGGAAAAGTATGCCTCTTTGCAGATGACACAAAGATCTGCAACAGGGTTGATACACAAGGAGGCCTGGAAAGGATGAGAAGGGACTTGGCAAGGTTGGAGGAATGGTCAGAAGTATGGCAGCTTGGATTCAGTAAGAAACGCATGAGTAATGCACCTGGGAAACATAAACCCAGGGAAGATTACACAATGGGGGAAGGTAGTAACAACAACAAAATGGAAAGGGACCTGGGGTCAATCATATCAGATGACCTTAAGGTTAGCAAGCAATGTGAGAAGGCAGTAGGGAGGGCTGGGGGATACTGAGATGTATAGGGAGAGGCATCACCAGCAGAAAACAAGTAGTTGTCATTGTTCCTCAATACAGACAGTTAGTGAGACCCCATCTGGAGTACTGCATCCAGTTCTGGAGAACCCATCTCCACAAGGACATAGAGAGGATGCAGGCAGTCCATCGGAGGGCAACTAAAATGGTGCAGGGTCTGCAACTGAAGCCATATGAAGAGAGACTAAAGGAGTTTAATATATATACCCTTGAGGAAAGGAAGGAGGGGGGGACATGATGGAAACTTTTAAGTACCTCAGTGGAATCAACAAAGTTCAAGAGGGTAGCATCTTTCAGAAAAAGAGATGTGCAAGAACAAGGGGACACAATTTGAAGATAGAGGAGGGTAGGGTCAGGGGCAATGTCAGGAAGTATTTTTTCATAGAGAGGGATGGTGGACACATGAAACAGCCTTCCTGAAGAATTTGTGGGGTCTAAAACTGTGGGAGAGTTCAAGAATGCATGGGACAGACATAATGCAATTCTTGTGGGGGGTAGGAAGAAATAGGCAGTTGGTTAACTAGGATGTGCAGCTTATCCTGTAGGTAGGAAAATGTGCAGACTAGGTGGGCCATGCGGTCCTTATCTGCCATCAAAGTCTATGTTTATGTGTTTGTTGTCCCACCAAGTCTCGGTGACTAATGCCAGTTGAATATCTTGAGCTGCTAGCAAAGTTTTTTCATCAAATTTCTTGATCTGGCTTCTAGCATTGATCAATATTCCTTTCCAGGCGTCATTCACATGATCAGGTGGGTTACTGTTAGAGCAGGTGTTACAGATCCCTAATCTGTCCTCCCCCCCCCATTTTCCAGTTTAATTGAACCTTAAAACTTCATTCATTCCCCACCCCCCCAACACCCTGGTACCAAACTGGTTTAGGTGAACTCCGTCATTTTTAAAGCATACTTTATTAGCAAACGTGATGGAGTTGTCCATAAGCCCTGTTTTTTCTTTGTGAATGAGATGACACAACCATGAATTTAGTGTTCAAATGTATTATGCAATAGTAAGGGTTCTTTATTCCTTTTAATGTGCAATGATTTTAAGCCCACAAAGGGAATATGGGCCCGTGTATCTTTATCTTTGTCATTACTGGATAACAGATCTGCAGGTTCCCTACCCCAAGGAGTATCATCAATGTTGCTAGCCTTGCTTGTAGAGCAGAAAGCAGCTAACTAAAAGAAGCTACATTTTCTTATTCATTTAAAACTTATATCTCAGCAGGAGTCAGTGTCTGTTAAGATTAAGTAGACAGATAACTTTATTAGAAGTAGTAGGGGTCTTATTTAGGGTTACAAAAAAGAAAGAAAAGAAAGTCAGTGTGTGTTCTGTGCAGTGAAGGGTACTGTATCAGCTGACTTTGCTAAACCAGTAGGAGGAAAGAGAGCTTACCTGGGGGTGTGGTTTAGACACTATAAAAGCAGGTGAGTCAAATTACAACTTCCTGTTGCTAGCCTTTTTTCTTACTAATTGCCCTCCATCCCACCCACCCAAAGCCAGTTCTACTTTTATAGCCACTGGATTTGACTGTCAACAGGAACTTCCTGTTTGGCAGTAGAAAGGAAAGGATCATAGAGAAACATTGGTTTTGTCAACCCTAAAGTAAAAAAAGTAGCTAACCCCCCCCCCCAGTTGCTGGTGGTGTGATATTGAGCAAGGAAGAAGGAGGCTACTGAAGAAGATAGGAAATTGCTGTCCCAGAACAGGAAGGGTGAGAGTTGTAAGGGGAGAAGAGAATAAGCATCCAGAGAAACAGTAGAGAGGACACAAAATAAGACATGATAGGAGTGGTGCAGTGCAATGGTTGTGGGGCGGCAGTGTTCCGGGAGACATTCTGGAGGCTGTGATGCTGCCCTATTTGCAGGCACCTCTCTGGTCTGAGAGAGGAGGTTGCCCATCTCCAGGCTGACCTGGCTAGGATTCGTGAAACCTCATCTCCCACCCAGGGACCACCAGGGCCAATGCCACTACCTCAGAGGTTGCCAAGAAAGAGGAGAGACTGGAGCAGGGTGGGCTCAAGGAGGGAGAGGGTGGTGGAACAGAGTTGCATCTCTCCAGCTGTACCTCTCCACAATTCATTCGCTCTTCTGGTGGATAGTGGTTCCTCTATGGAGGCACCTGCAGTGGAGACCAAGGAGGATGCTGAGAACCTTCACAAAGGAGACCCACAAGAGGGTTGCATGGGACCCCACAGGGGAAGGAAACAACTCCTGGTGGGGGACTCAATCATTAGGGGGTAGAAATGGGGAGGAAGGGGAGAGGGAGGTAAGGTGCCTTCCTGGCGCCACGGCTTGGAGGGACAGGAAGCGAATCCTCAGGATCGTGGGAGGAGCTGCATGAGGGAGGGAGCTGGATGTCATTGTCCACCTAGAGACAAATGACCTGGCTAGGAATGGGATCAGAGCAGTGCAAGAGGAGTTTGTAGAGTTGGGAAGGGGCCTTAGACAAGTAGCGCATACGGTAACCTTCTCGGAAGTGCTGCCTGTCTATGGCAAGGGAGATGCTAAGGCACTTCTCACCAGGGAATTCAATGAGTGGTTGAAAAACTGGTGTGGAGCTCAGGGTTTTGGCTTCATTGGGGACTGGGGAGCCACCTGGAGGGATGCAGACCTATACTGGTGCGATGGTCTGCATCTGTCCGGGGAACCAGGATCCTAGGTGAGAGGTTTAAATGCTTCATTGGCAAGCATTTAAACTAGCCAAGGGGTGGCACTGAAAAGGAGCAGGGAAATCTGAGCCTCCCCCCACAAAACATGGTGATTAGTGAGGTAAACACCAAGGTACAGAAGTTATTAGGGAGCAGAACAGATTTAAATGTAAAAAAAGGCAAAGGCAGTAAGGACAGAAATGGGGCTAAAAGGGGTAAGGCTATCAAAAGTGGAGGGTGATGAGTACCAATGCCCATAGTCTGTGTAACAAGCTCCCTGAACTAGTGGCCTTGATGGAAGAGGGTTGCCTGGATATTGTGGCAGTCACAGAAACATGGTACACAGAGAACCATGACTGGGATGTCAACATACCAGGATACACAATCTACAGGAGGGACAGGAGGGTAAAAGGGGAAGGAGTAGCTCTCTATGTAAAGGAAGGATAAAGCAACAGAACTAAAGAGGCAGTAGGAGCAGATGAGGCACTTTGGGTCACCCTGGAGACAGGAAATGGCACCACAATCGCATGGGGTTGTATACAGACCCCTTCTCATGGGAGGGAATGGACAAGAAATGATAGAAGGCTTTCTTAGAATGGCAGAAAAGGAGTTATTGTTGATGGGGACCTGAATATGCCAGATGTTAACTGAGCACCTTTGCTGCAGGCACATCCAAGAGCAGGGTCATTCTTGATGCCCACAGGGGGCATGCCTCAGACAGCTAGTATTGGAACCCACGGAGGGAGCAATCTTAGACCTGGTACTTTCAAATGGGATGGAGAAAGAATCTCAGATTTAGAAGTGGGTAGCCATCTGGGAACAAGCGACCACCAAACAGTGTGGTTCACGATAAACACAGCCATACAATTTAGCCATACAAAAGCAAGAGTACTAGACTTTAGGAGGGCTGACTCTGGGAAAATGAGAGAGTGCCTTAGAAAAGCACTAGCAAACAGGCAAGAAGGAGAAGTGGAGGGACAATGGGGAGTGATCAAAACAGCCATCACAGAGGCAACAAGCCTTTGTGTAAAGAAAATCAATAAAACACAATGAAGGAAAAAACCGCTATGGTTCACAAAAGAGGTGGCAGGGAAGGTTAAGGAGAAAAGGACAGCATTCAGGAAATATAAGGAAACACAGAAGGAGCAGGACAGAGAACTTGATCAGTTAAAGCAGAAAGAGGCTGGGAAGGCAGTCAGAATAGCAAAGGCCCAAACCGAGGAAAGGATAGCCAATTCTGTTAAGAAGGGGGATAAGACCTTTTATCGGTACATTAGGGAGTGAAGAAAGACCAAAGGAGGGATACTGAAGCTTAATAAAGGGGAGGGAATGTGGGTAGAGGGTGACAGTGAAAAAAGCGGGGATACTGAACGAATATTTCTGTTCAGTATTCACAAAGGAAGAGTTTTTTCTTTTAAACTTAGATTGTGGGCTTTTAGTGACACTATACTTTCTTTGTTGTCTTTACTTATAATTGTTTTTGGGCTGTTGAAAGTTTAAAACATAGTGGTGGTGTAATTCTGTGCTGTTTTTAATTGCTGCAAATTTTATCTTGGCTTGTCTGACTGCCCTGTAGTTGGGTGAAGGGTGTTAATTGTCTGGCCTCCAACTCTTAATTATATACCCTGTTAAATCTGATTGACAGGAGCTAAACACAGGGTACAGTAAGGGGTGTGAAGTAGGAGGGGCATAAGGGGGAAGAAGCCCACCCTCAGCACGACAAGTGTTTTGACAATTTTTATTTATTTATTGGTTTCTTTTTCTTTAAAAAAAGAAAAGAAATTATCTGAGGATCAGTGGCAGGATTTTAGTATAGTAAATTAATAAAAGGGAACTAGGGAGAGCTTCAGTACAGACAAGTAGTGGAATTGCAGTATAATGTGGGAGTGGTGCAATGCAGTGGCTGTGGGGCAGCCATATTCAGGCAGACCTTCTGGACACTGAGGTGCTGCCCCATCTGCATTCATCTCTGGACTGCGGGATGAGGTAGCCAGACTCAGAGCGGAAGTAAACTGGGTCAGGAGTATCATCGCCCCTATCCAGAGACCACCCAGTCCAATGCAACTGCCTCAAAGGATGCCAAGAACGAGGAGCACTTGGAAGACAGTGGGCTCTGGGAGGGTTAGAGCAGTCAGGCAGAGGCACATCCCAGATCCTATTCCACTCAAGAACTCATATGTCACACTGGCAAATGAGGACAACCAAATAGAGGTACCCAGAGAAGTGGAAGGAAAGGATGTGGAGGTTAGCCAAGGAGGTGACCTCAGCGGGGAAAGCAGTGGACCCCAGAGGAGGAGGAAGTGAATCCTGGTGGGGGACTCCATCATAAGAGGGATCCAGCTAGGAACACAGGATGGGGAGGACAGGGAGGTGAGGTGCCTACCGGGTTCTAGACATGGAGGGATGGAAGGAAGATTCTGGGGATCACTGAGAAGGCAAGATGGGAGGGTGAGCTGGATGTCATTATCCACCCTAGGTACTAATGACTGGCAAATGGGAGCCAAAGGAAGTTCAGGAAGAGTTTAGGAAACTGGGAGGGTCTCAAGCAAGTAGCTACTTCTGTCACTTTCTCAGAAGTACTACCTGTGAGAGGCAAGGGAGAACATGGAGTGCATGAACCAGGAACTTTAACTCATGGTTGAAGAACTGGTGCTGTGAGGAAGGGTTTGCATTCATTGGTGACTGGGGACCACCTGGAGGGATGGAGGTTTGTTCAAGCCTGACGGCCTGCATCCATCCTGGAGGGAATCAAGCACTCAATGATGATTTAAATGCTACATTGACATTAAACTAGCAAAGAGAGTGTGACAAGAGATGATACCTACTGCTCACCCCCACAGCTAGCAGTGGAACCAGTGAACCAGAGGAGTGGCTATTCTGCAAAGCAGTGTGCAAAAGATGGAGATTAGTGCCCAAGAGGTGGATAAGCAGAAAAGGGGCAAAATTCAGCAGACGGGCAGACAGCAAGGAGAACCAGGGATAAATGACAACCAAGTAAGGGGCTGGAGTAGAACAGTGAAACAGTCTGGGGAGGTCAAATCATGGAAAGCCATATGTTCAAATGCCAGGAGCCTTAGCAACAAGATGGAAGATCTGGAGGCTGTCATGGTACAGTCAGACCTGGACATTGTGGCCATCACTGAAACCTGGTGTAATGATAACCATGACTGGGAGATGGCCATACCTAGCTACAACATATTCAGAAGAGACAGAGCAGGCAGGAAGGGAGGAGGAGTGGCACTGTATATGAAAAATGACATAAGGGCCACAGAGATCCAGGTGGAACAAAATGGGTGAGAGATACTGTGGGTTAAGCTGGAAAGGAAAATGGAGACAGCCATCCGCACAGGTGTGGTCTATAGACCA
This sequence comes from Neoceratodus forsteri, assembly GCA_016271365.2. NCBI lineage: Eukaryota > Metazoa > Chordata > Ceratodontiformes > Ceratodontidae > Neoceratodus > Neoceratodus forsteri. The sequence continues at coordinate 804,801,628 of CM057451.1, read as the reverse complement.
CCAGCCCAGGAGGAAGAAACAGATAGGGAGCTGATGCTAGCCATCCAAAGGATGGCAGACAAGGGTGAGGTAGTACTGGTTGGAGATTTCAATATTCCAGACGTGGACTAGAGCATTCCAGCAGCAGCATCAACAAGGAGCAGATTTATCCTGGACTCCCTTCAGGGTGCCTTCCTCAAGCAACAGGTCATGGAACCAACTTGGCAGAAGGCAATACTGGACCTTGTGCTCACAAACAGGGACAGTGTGATGGGGGTAACAGTGGGGGAACACCTGGGAAACAGTGACCACCAGTCATTGTGGTTTGAAATCACAGAAAGAGCAGAACCAAACCACACAAAAACACGTATCCTGGATTTTAGGGGGCAGACTTTGGGAAAATGGGGAGATACTTGAAAGAGGCATTAAGGGAATGGGACAGGAATCAGGGTTGAGGAACATGGGCAGTATTTAAAATGGGGATTACAAGAACAACAGAATTATGCATTAAGCAGGTTAGCAAGAGGAAAAGGAAGAGGAGACCATTATGGTTTTCCAAAGAGGTAGCAAAGAAAGTGAAAGCCAAAAAGATTGCATTCAGGCAATACAAAAAGACACAGGCAGAAGGGGATAGGAGAAGTACCAGGAGAAGCAAAGGGAGGCAGGGAGGTCAGTAAGGGAAGCCAAAGCTCAGACAGAAGAACACATTGCAAAATCAGTGGGTGGAGGGGACAAAACCTTTTACAGGTACATAAGTGAAAAAAGAAAGGCAAAGGGAGGGATAGTGAGACTGAAGGGGGAGGATGGGGGCCGTGTGGAGGATGACAACAGTAAAGCTGACATATTGAACAGGTATTTCTGCTCAGTCTTTACTGAGGAAGAGGAGGGTAATGGGTCTGAAGGAGTACAAGGGTGAGATTGGTGCAGAAATGGACAAGTCCTTTACACACGAAAAGGTCCTGAAGGAACTGGAAATAATAAGAGTTGATAAGCAATGGGGCCAGATGGGGTGCACACAGGTCCTAAAGAACTAAGAGAGGTGGTGGCTGAACCTCTGGCCATCCTGTTTAGCCGATCACTGGAAACAGGAGGTACCCAAAGACTGGAGGACAGCAGATGTAGTCCCCTTATACAAAAGTGGGAACAAAGAGGAAGCAGGAACTACAGACCAGTCAGCCTCACCTCCAGGGTGGGGAAGATCATGGAAGCACTACTGAAGGAGAGATTGGTGGAACATTTAGTTGTCAATGGACTACAGGACTCAAGGCAGCATGGTTTCACCAGGGGGACGCCATGTCAGACCAACCTCATTGAATTTTTGACTGGGTGACTAGGGAGGTGGATCAGGGAGGGCAGTGGACATGGCCTATCTGGACTTCAGCAAGGCCTTTGACACTGTGCCACATGAAGACTATTACACAAACTGGGAATATGGGTGTGGGCAGGACAGTAGTGTGGTGGGTAGGTAACTGGCTGGGTGGCAGGACACAGAGGGTGGTGGTAAATGGCTGTCACTCCACAGAGGGAAGAGTGACCAGTGGGGTACCACAGGGATCAGTGCTGGGACCAGTCCTATTCAACATCTTCATCAGTGACATTGCGCTGGACCTAGAAGGCAGAATTTCACTATTTGCTGATGACACAAAGCTCTGTAACAGAATAGACACACCAGAGGGTGTAGACAGAATGAGAAGTGACCTGCAGAAACTTGAAGAATGGTCAGGGGTTTGGCAGTTGAAATTCAATGCAAAGAAGTGCAAGATAATGCATATGGGGCACAAAACCCTGGCACAATATATCAGTTGGGGGTGAGGATATAGCATACCAAGCAGGAAAGGGATCTTGGGGTTGTCATCTCTGATGACCTCAAGGTAGAAACAGTGTGACAAGGCAGCAGGTAAAGCAAATAGGATGCTGGGATGTATAGGCAGAGCGCACCAGCAGGAAAAGGGAGGTCATAATTCTGCTATACAAGACACTAGTGAGGCCCCACCTGGAGTACAGTGTACAGTTCTGGAGACCATACCTACGTAAGGACATAGACAGGGTAGAGAAGGTTCAGAGGAGGGCAACAAAGATGGTGCATGGATTGCATCACAAGTCCTATGAAGACAGGTTGAAGGAACTGAACATGTACTCCCTGGAGGGAGGAGGGAGAAAGGGGATATGATAGATACATACAAGTATCTTACAGGGAGGAACAGGGTGCAGGAAAATGCTATTTTTAAGCGAAAAAGATGTTCCAGGACTAGAGGGCATGGGATGAAGTTGGAGGGAGGACGATTCAGAGGAAACATGAGAAAGAATTTCTTCACAGAACGGGTGGTAGACAAGTGGAACACCCTGCCAGAGGAAGTGGTGGGGGCTGAAACAATCACGGGATTTAAGAATGCATGGGATAGACATAAAGGAATTCTGGAGGTCAGGGGTAAGGGGCAACAGACTTCTAGGAAAACAAACTGAACTTACAAGCTCAAATGGGCAGACTGGGTGGGCCATAGGCCCTTATCTGCTGACACTGTCTATGTATCTATGTATCTATGTATCTAGGAGGGGGAGTTATCTAAGCAAACAAGAGAAACACTCTGAAGACGGGGGTCGATACCAGTCCATTTACAGAAGAAAGGGTTCTGAAAGAACTAATAAAATTGAAGGTGGACAAAGCAATGGGGCCTGATGGGATTCACCCAAGAATTCTAAAAGAACTAAGGGTAGAACTAGTGACACACTGACTACTCTTTAACAAATCATGGGAGGATGGGGTGGTATCCGAGGACTGGAGGAGGCAGATGTGATTCCTCTTCACAAAAGTGGAGCAGGACAGAGGCAGGAAACTACAGACCAGTTAGTTTGACCTCAGTGGTAGGGAAAATGATGGAATCACTTCTGAAGGAAAGAATTGTTGAGTACCTAGAGGCCAGTGGGGCACAGGACCCAAGGCAGCATGGATTCATGATGGGGAGGTCATGTCAGATGAATCTAATAGATTTCTTTGACTGAGTGACCAAAGTAGTAGACCAGGGAGGGGCTATGGACATGGCCTACCTATATTTTAGCAAGGCATTTGATACAGTCCCACACAAAAGATTAATACACAAGATAGCCAGCCTTGTAGTGGGTCCCAAGGTAGTAGCCTGGATAAAAAATTGGCTAGACAACAGGACGCAAAGGGTAGTAGTAAATGGAGTACACAGTGAAGAAAGGAGGGTTACTAGCGGGGTACAGCAGGGTTCAGTATTGGGACCGGTCCTTTTTAATGTCTTTATAAGTGACATTGCAGAGGAACTGGAAGGAAAAGTATGTCTCTTTGCAGATGACACAAAGATCTGCAACAGGGTTGATACACCAGATGGAGTGGAAAGGATGAGAAGGGACTTGGCAAGGTTGGAGGAACAGTCAAATGTATGGCAGCTCAGATTCAATGCAAAGAAGTGCAAGGTAATGCACATGGGAAACAAAAACCCAGGGGAAGCATACACAGTGGGGGGTGAGATACTGACAGCAGCAAAAATAGAAAGGGACCTGGGGGTAATTATATCAGATGACCTAAAGGTGGGCATGCAATGTGAGAAGGCAGTAAGGAAGGTTGGGGGGATACTGGCATGCATAGGAAGAGGCATCAATAGTAGAAAACAGGAAGTTGTTATCCCTCTGTACAGACAGTTGGTGAGACCCCTTCTGGAGTACTGTGCACAGTTCTGGAGACCCCATCTCCGCAAAGACATAGACAGAGTGGAGGCTGTCCAGAGGAGGGCAACCAAAATGGTGCAGGGTCTACACCAGAAGACATATGAAGAAAGACTAAAGGAGCTTAATATGTATACTCTTGAGGAAAGAAGGGAGAGAGGGGACATGATTCAAGTACCTCAAGGGAATTAACAAAGTCCAAGAGGGTAGCATCTTCCAGAAAAAGAGATGTGCAAGAACAAGGGTCACAATTTGAAGATAGAGGGGGGACGGCTCAGGGATAATGTGAAGATGTATTTTTTCACTGATAGGGTTGTGGATGCATGGAACAGCCTCCCTGAGGAGGTCATGGAGTCAAGAACAGTGGGGGACTTCAAGAATGCATGGGACAGGCATAAGGCAGTCCTAGTGGGGGGTAAGAGGAAGTAAGCTGTTGGTTAACTAGGATCTGCAGCTTATCTGTTAGGTAGGAAAATGGGCAGACTAGGTAGGCCAAGCGGTCCTTATCTGCCGTCAAATTCTATGTTTTTATGTATCTATGTTTCTAATGATTAAGATTGTGCTATTACTTATTTCGTAAACTGCCCCATCAATAAAGCTTTCAAGTAATTTTATTTCTTTTTGAGTTTCCAAATGCTGTAATAGTTGACTAATTTCCCCTTGCATGGTACTAATTAGAATACATTTGTCACAAATGAAATTCTGACAAGGTACTTCGTCCATGTACATATTGCATTGCATGCAAATTCTTTTTTTGGTTTTACTGTGTTTTTCCCTAGTTTGAGACATGGTAAATATAGGGAATACAATCTACTGGCAAACCCTGACCCAGAATTTCTGATTACCTCAATAGTTTAGGTGGTACAGTTGTGTCTAACTTCCACCGCTCAGATCACCAGTGTCCCCAGTGGACACAGCAGACATGCGCAGATGCGCGTGTCTCTGCACGCATCTCCATGTGCATGACACACGCCCCGCTCAGCTCACAGCAGGGTGTCTTAAATACACTAAAGGTGCTCTGGAAGTTCTTGCTAGGGTCATACTTTAATGCGAGTGCAAGAACTGTAAAAATGTTGGATTTAATTTACAAACTCCCAACTATAGAACCCCTCCTGTAGGACTCAGCGATATTTCAATACTTAAAACTTTCAAGAACAAAAATAATGCAATTTAGCAGGCTTTTAGTTTCACTGTGCTGTCAGCCAGTGACTACAGCCTCTCTTCCTGCCTCCTTTCAATAACCAAGGCTCCCTTAGTAGACACACATAATTAAAACAGCACAAAATGTTTTATATAGCACAGCACTCAAGCATTATATTAAGGCAACCCCTGCTTTTGTTTTAGTATTTTTGTGTTCAGGTACACACAGTAATAGTTCTATTAAGTTTTTATCAGTTTTGCTGTTTGCTGTGCTGCTGTGCATAGTTTCAGTCTGTTTAAAAGACTGTGTTTCAGTTTACTGAACTGTTAACATTTCTGCCCACTACCTTTCATCTGTGTGCATGCCATCAAGCCTGGCACATTTTATTACACCACCGTAATAGCAGTACTCTTAATTTCTTAGCCCGTCTGTGGTATTTTTTCTTACTTCTATCTAGCTACTGCTGTAAATTCCCCAAAAAAATGGTGTTGTTGTTCCACTGTAGGATTTCTGAAGACTGGTTAAGGTCTTGTTGTGCTGTTCAGCTACATCTGCTTAGTGCTCAATTGCTATCTGGAAGTCACTGTTATTTTTTGGCTTCCCATCCACCAAAAACTGAATAAATATAACATTGCTCTTAATTGTCTGTGTTCAGGCTGTTGGAATTGTTGTCACAGTACCACTATCGTGTGTTTCCCCATAGTACCATGATGGGATACTGTCTCTCATTGCATATTACCATATTATAGCATTTAACCAAAGAAAAAGACATAATAAAGAAGCATACTTATTGCAGTATTTTTGGCATTGTGCTGTCTTTTGAATTCTCTTGAATTTATTGGCAACCCATAAAATTAGAAAAAAATCACTGTTTGCAAGAAACGTGTTTCTATTCTTGGTGACTCTGTGTAATCTAAAACAATGCCTACAAATTCACAGTCAGGCAAAGGTGTTTTTGATTGTGGCATATGAGCCACATAAGTCAGTGGGGTATAAGCTTTGACTCTATGGTCACGGCAATCTGTTACATCATGTAGAATAAATAAAAAATTAGAAAATCCTTGAAAGGAAAAAGTACTGTGCCAGAGAGGGTTAGGCCAGGTAAGGTCCCTGAATCTGTGAGGGTAGCAGCAGTGCCTGCAGCATCACCCAAAGAGTAGGTGGTGTGTGAAATAAATTCTGTGTATGTGTCTGACATAAAATCTGCCAGCCAGTCCTCAAGCAATAGCAAGTAGCCATGTAGTTAAAAGTTGCGAATTAACACCAGAGGTTTGCCACAGGCATGAGGAGGATAACTTTGAATGTTCAGGTGGTGTTCAGAGTACCAGTGAGGTGCATATCTCACTTTGAATGTTGTACTCATCATATCACAATCACAGATTCACGAGTCACAAGACAAATCATGTTCTTCATCTTCATAATCATGAATCACACAACCTTAACTTTTTTTGGACCAACCCTGTTTTTTTTTTTTATCTTTGGTTTCATCACAAATCAGGACTGGGGGACACCCAGTTATCATGTCATGTCACTCAAGATCCTTGATCTAGTACGATGCTTCTGTCTGTGTTCACATTCTGTAGGATGCCCTACTCGAATCTTTGTCCTCACAAGAAGCCAGACCTATTTAATCCAGTAGATATTATCTCGGTGTGAACATTGAACAGTTCTAGGAAGTTCTTCATGACTTAGTCACGTCATATCACGATCACAAGTCATGAGACCTTAGCGTAGGTGGTGAGTGAAATACATTTTGTGTGTATATATCTGAAATAAAATCTACCGGCCAGTTCTCATGTAACAGCAAGTAGCCATGTAGGTAAAAGTTGCAAATTAACACCGAAGGTTTACCACGGGCCTGAGGAGGATGACTTTGAATGTTCAAGTAGTGTTCAGACTACCAGTGTGGTGCATATCTCAGTTCAAAGGCTGTACTCATTGTCATGTCATGTCATGATCACGGATTCACGAGTCACAAGACAAATCATGTTCTTCATCTTTATGATCATGATTCACAGCACTTCAACTTTTCTTTGTCCAACATACCAAGCAGGACAATCACATCTATGTTTGTACACAGTCACAATGATGGTGGTGCTGAATAATGCAGGTGAAGCAGACTATCCTTGTGCAGTGTAAAACAGTGTACCATTGAGGTTGCTGATGCAGTCAAGGAAAAAGAATTTCCAAGTGGGTATAACTCTGGCATGGAGGATTGCAAGGGCTGCTTTCCTTTTTTTTCCCCTTATCTTCCACTGGTGTAAATTATTTAACAGCAGTGACAAACAGGCCAGATAATGGATATAACCAAAGACAGGGACAGCTCATTGGGGTGCTGATACTGAATGGAGTACTGGAATGAACTCAGAACAATTTCTTCATCTGATTGCAGGTAGCATCAAGGTATTGCAGACTGTCTGTATGTTCCAATCTGAAGACAGACAACAGTTTGGATACACTGAAGACCTGGAAAGAAGACAAAAATATTAATGAAAATTGTTTTCCAAATGACGTATGCAACCTCCCCCTCCCAAAAAAAAAATACTTGCCTTTCATGGATTGACATTGTTTGTACAGCCAAAGTCAACAATCAGACACATGTAGAACACATGTGCAGCGGCAATGTGGTTTCATCACTACAGTCTTGAATCTGTGTGCTGTAACCTGAGAATGTAAAAGAAAAGAACAGTAATGAGAAATGCATATTATTCACTCAATCACAGCAGTCCTCGCCCCTCAGAAAAAAATTAAATTTTACAGTACCACATTAGATGGTGGCACATATGTATGGCATCTGAATGCAACCTTGGCCAACACACCAGTGAAGAGGAAACATTCAGTATGTATGTTGATGAGTCCCTGAAAAGGGACAACATGATGGACTGCTCAGTGCTTACAACAAAAAGCAAGATTCAATACAAATTAAATGGCAGTGTCTCTGAAAAAAACATGACAGTGACACGAACACTAACTTACCAGTGCTGGTATGAATACACACACACAAAGGGCAACATATTTTAATTAGTGCAGCCGTAGAATTTACCAGAACATCAAATTATAGTTCAACCCATGGTCATCTGTGGCTATTATCATTTAGCAACACACTGTACATCAGCAGCAGCAGAAAACAGATGGACAACAACAGCAGCAGCAACATGTGCCAGCAAGCCATTTTCTCACTTGGGACACTTATGCAGAGTTCTGGCTCTAGGTGCATGCTTTTAGCAGTGCGTCAAGAAATACTAGTTACTTTTCTGAACAGTTTTTCACATGATTATTCTTCATCTGGACTTTTTATGACATTTAAACAGTAGCAGCAGTAGGTGCCAACAAGTCATTTTCTCACTGGGACACTTATGCAGAGTTCTGGCTCTAGGTGCATGCTTTTAGCAGTGCATCAAGAAATACTTGTGACTTTTCAGAACAGTTTTTCATGTGATTATTCTTCATCGGGACTTTTCATGATTTTCATTTGTTTGGGGGATTGTAATTGTATGTGATGGTAGTGTATTTTGATTGTAGTTGTGGGTGTGCTATGAAAACTTAACACAGTCAACAGTAACAAAAAAGTAATGTAGCATGACAAGTACAGCAGCAGTGCAATAATCAGGTGACAATTTTTACCTAGACTTTTGTATTCCATTTTCGATTGGTACTTACCTACTGAGTTGTCTGTATGATACCCTTCTTTTCATAATTTATGGCTGCCAAACTCCTTTTTTTCACATCTGAATTAATAAACAGAGTGCTACTTTTAATCCTCTTTGCAGCCAGTTTGCATCAGTATTGCCACCGGGTTTTGCACATCTATTATGTAAAATCATTTTTATTGTGACTAAAATGAACTAGCATCAATCCAGCAGGACACGTCCACCACCATGACCTTACGGAACAGTAGGTGCTCAAAAACAGCTGGGTATACTTATGTAAACCAGATCTGAACAATATTAAATGGAGCACTACTTTTATTAGTTCATATCTAAAAATAAGGAGTAAGTACGCTATAACTCATGGCAGACAATGGGTGTATCAGGGCATTAATGCACACCCTGGGTGTGTTGTGAAGCACACGGGATTGCCTGAATGACTTAAAGCACCTGAGAGGGAAGTGCACTAATGCCCAGATACATCCATAGGCTGGAGTGGGCTATCAGACTTATAAAATAGGATAACTAACTAAAAAGCAAAAAATAAAAAAAGCTTTTTACAAATAGTATGCCCACTGTTGGTGTACTGGGACGTTAATGAATGGTCAGGTGACACTTTTGCCCAATGGCAAGTCGTCACATTTGACCTTTCATTAATGACCATTTTATAATGCAGAATAACATTAATTGTGGAAAGAATGGTATCATACAAGTCAGTAGATAAGGGACAATTGAAAATAGAATAAAATAATATAGGTCAAAATTGTTAACATATTATTGCACTGCTGCTTTAACACAATACAAAAGGAAGAAAACATTACTGCGAAAAAATGAAATATTTTTTCTGTATGTAAAAAGATTATTAAGTAGGAAAAGAAGGAGAGCACAGGACAGGATTTTTTAATTGTTTGTTTTTGTAATTTATTTGGGTGTGTTTTTAATATTTTTGGGGGGGGAAGAAAGTTAAGAAAAATAAAGACAGAACACAGAATACAAGTTAGAAAGAAAACAAAAAGACTACTTGGCCTGATTCTGACTTATCAGCATTTGGATCATAGCCATAATTTGCAGCTGATGACCCTGCATGCGGTCCAACTGTTGCTGCATTTTGTCAACCACATTACCGAGGTGGTCAGCCTCACTCCACAGTAGGCCAAGATCTGCCAGTGTGGCCAGGCTTTCAGCTGGGTTGCGCTCACGTGTAGATGCAGGAGCCGCCACTTGTTCCCTCTCCCTTCTGCTGAGCTTCTCATGCCGTGCAGGCTGAGGCTGTGCTGACACCTCTTGCACTGCAGGAGCATTTCCTGCTACTTCAGCTACCTTGGCTTCCCACTCTTCATGGTGGTGGACAGTCAGATGAGTTCTCTGGCCACCTGTTCCCAGATACATACCCTTTAGACCACGCCACACCATCATGCCACAGATATTACATTTCACCACACTAGGGTCAACTAGCAGTGTGGTGAAACAATGCCACACTGCAGAGCTGTGTGGAGGACCAGGCACAGGCACAGGCAGTTGGGTGGGTGCCCAGATGTTGTAGGCTGCTGTACAGTTGGAGGCGGGGGAGCAACCTGCTGCTGCTGTTTCTGCTGCTGCTGTTCTTAAACATTGGCTAGCAGTGGGGGAGCAGTGCTAGGCACCACCAGTGCTGCTTGGCTGGCACCACTGACTCCACTGTCAGTGGACACAACATTTACTGGGAGCGGAGCACTAAACGGGAACAAGTTAGCATGGTTGATGTGAACACCACCACCATGCATCCTTGGGTCAAGACAACCACCACTAATCCCCACAGGAAAACCATCTCTCTCCATTTGGAAAAAAAAATACAAGTATTCAGAAGTATACAAAAAAGAAAAACAGTAAATCAGGACTCAGGAATATGATAACAAAAGGGGCAAAACTGAAAAGCAGAAATATGGCAGCAAACAGCAACACTGAGTAAATATCTAGCACTTTGCACATACACTCTCAAAAAGCTCCTTCTCTAGCACAAGGGAAGGGAAAGTGAAACTAGTTCACTGTTCTGCCTGATTAACTTCCTGCCTCCATCATGTGACCTGCAGTCAGACATGTGATCTGTGGGTTGTTTCTTGCCAACTTCGCCTTCTCAAAACGTAACATGAGGTGAACACAAAGTGCCAAAACATGAAGTCCATTAAGGTGAATTTCAACTTTTTAATGGCCATTTCGCATAGTGTTATGTGAATTTATAGTTGCCCACTTTGCTTTAACTCCACAGGCAAATTTAAACTTCACTGCATCTCTAATCAGGGTGGCATAAAAGCAACAAGTTTCTTTCTAGAACAAGATCAACGAGAAACACAAGCACCAGTAGAACTTTTAGTGGAAGCTTTGTGTTTTATGCTTTAGCATAGCTATTTTGAATTTGATGGAGATTTTTATGCACAGCAATGTAGGATTGCAATGGGGGTCTCTATGGCCCCTGCATATGCAAATTTATTCATGGGGCTATGGGAATTGCAATATTTACAGAATCCAATAGTCACCCCTTATGTTAATAACAGTTAAATGGGAACACGTCAACAATGACTGCCTTTGAATTTGGAAAGGCAGTTCTGACACTGCATTGGAGTTTGTAAAATGGCTAAATAAAAATGATTTAAATTTAAGGTTTACTCCACAAATGCACCATGCCCAGATTGATTTTCTGGATATAACTTTCATGGGTGACAATAGAACAGGTGTCATAAGCACAAAAGGTTACAGAAAGGCTACTTCAACTAATTCACTGCTTAGAAAGGATAGCTCACATCCCACAAAACTCAAAAACTATATCCCATACAGACAGTTGATAAGATTCGGACATAATTGCACAAGTGACACTGATTTTGTGAATCAGGCAGAGGATTTCCTGTCAAGGCTTAAAGAAACAGGCTACAGTAATTCAGTACTGAAGGGGGCTTTAGAAAAGGTACAAGTAAAAACACATAAAAAGTGAATAGAATGTGAACAAGTAAGGAACAGAGAGGACAATAAAGAGAGTAAAATAGCATTCTCCATGGAACCTAATAATGTTGCAGGATAAGGGGGGAACATAATATGAAGCAGTTGGGACATCCTAAAAAGGAAAGGAAAGTCTCCAGGAGGTGGTGTCTGACAATCCTAGGATAATTTTTAGGATGACAGCTAATTTGCAAGATAAACTGGTCCATAGTCAGTTTTTTAAAAAAGGTACTGAAGCAAGAATGTGGCTGCCATGAGACCTAAAGGGGTCCACAAATGTAAAAGGTCCAATGTTTGCAAATATATGCAAACCGGTAAAGAGACTGTATTACCACATAACGTCAAAATTGAGATCAATGAGTTGATATCCTGCACATCTACATTTGTTGTCTATATTTTATGGTGCAGTTGCACTTTATATTACATAGGTAAAACAGTAAGAACTTTGAAGGAGCACATACAAGAGCACATACACTCAATTATGAATCAAAAAGTTGACAAACCAGAGGGTCAACATTTTGTACAAGTCCACAATTCGGACCTCATCTGCTTTAAATTCATGGACCTGGAGTGGATCCAAAATCCAACAAGAGGTAGTGACAGGCAGAACCTTTTAGTGCACAGAGAAAGTTATTGGATTTTCAAAGCAGGCACTGTGAGGCCTAAGGACCTGAATGAAAGATGGGACTTGAAACCTTTCTTAAAATATAAAAGATGAACTAACTAGCTCTTGATATTCTTAATTTGGTTTAATATTAACCGTTCTTCTTATTTCCTTCTCTTCTCTTACCTTTCCTTTCCCTCCCCCTTCCCCACCCTTCTTTTTTCCTCCCCCCATATCCTCCTCTTACCTGATCCTTTCCCCTTTGTAATTCCTTACAGAATATATTGTGTATTACTAAACTTACATGTTTGCAAATAACATATTTTTTGCCCTTTCTTCTCTTTTCCAGGATAAATCAGCTTTTCCCCTTATTTCCAGTACAAGTGGCCTGGAATTTATTCCATTGATTGAAACATTGTAAGCAGTTTTCTCCCATTGTTTTTTGGCCCTTTAACTCTATTGTTTTTCATTCCTTTATAATATTATATATATATATATATATATATATATGAGCCATTTAAATAAAATACACACAAGACCAGTATTTAAAAATAGACATGTAAGTTATGGTGTATCCCTACTTGGAGATCACACTTAAAAGTCATGTAAATATAACTTGTTTTGGCAGTGTTTTTGCTCCACTTTAATAGTGCTTAGTACTAGAGGTGGTTAAGTGGCCAAAATTCGCTCTGTGAAGCAATTCACGGAGTAATGCGGAATCCGTGAAGTACTCCACAATGCATTTGGTTATATTACTGCAGTTTTCAATTTGCTACACATTACTTGTACTGTGTGTGTAAGTGTGTGCGCAATGCATGCCATCAAATCGGACACCTTTAATTGTGCCAAAGAGTAATTGCAGCAGTGTGAATCTGCTATCCACTGCACCTGCATGATTTTATACTGCTTTGTGGTATCTTGGTTTTGGACTGTTACTGCAGTGCACTGCCCCAACCAGCAAAAGGTATTCTTTTCCAGATTGGATTGTGACTGTGAGCACTGGCTAAGATGTTGTTGTGACTTTGCGTCTGCATTTCTTCTTGATTGCACAGTGCAATCTTAATCTGTCTGTGCTTTTGCATCAGTTTAGTACCCAGTCTCCATCTGCGAGCCACAGTTGTCTTTTTTATGGTTTCACATCCTCCTACCAGCCCAGACTGAAAGTTCTGAAAACTAAATTTGTTTAGAATTTTCTTGGTGATCCCCTAAAATGCCTGCAAAGAGATGTGCAAGTAAAGTTGTTTCTGGCCATGATACTGCTGCCAGTGGCAAGATTGTCTTTGGGCATGGTAGTAAGCAGAAGTGCATAGCTGATGTCAGTAAAGCGATTTCTCCATCAATGTTTTTTACAGCACAATCTGAAGCTTCACTCATAGTTGGAGGAGATTATGTTGTGCCAGCTGGTGGTGGTAGTGCAGTTTCTGCTGGCATGAGTATTGCTGCCTCAAGTTCCACTTCTGACCGGTTAACCATTTCCAAAAAAATACTGTTGAGTCTAAAGCTGTGACTGACACTGTAAATGATGTCATATCCTCCATTAACAACCCTTTTGGTAGTTGAACATGACTCTGATCCTGGCGACAATTACTCACAAGGACCTTGGCCTGCCACTCTAGGTGGTGGTGGTTACACATGTGAGTGCGCTGACCCTCTGTGCCAAGGTGACTTCCTCTGGGTCCACAGCGCACCTCAGCACCTCACAAATTGAACTCTACTACACTGCTGTCCCCATGCAGTGTAGTAGAAAACTCCCACACTAATGAGGTGCGGGAAGGACCAAACACAGGAGGGGGGGGCCCAGGTGTTGTTGGAGCCAGGGGCTGCAGCTCTACAGTTGGGGCCAGGGGTGCAGAAACCTGCTGCTGCAACTACTGCTGTTTCTCCTCCTCCTCCTCCTCCCTCACTTCCTGCTGCTGCTGAGCCGCTGGCACAGGGGCCATAGCAGGTGTTGCTGGCACTCGGGGGGGGGGGGCGGCACTGGTCAGTGTCACAGGAGGTGGTGCTTCCATGACACCAACTCCACTATTTCTTGCTTTAGGGGGGAACACTCAGAATGGTGCTTCAGTCCAGATGCACCCAGCTACCACTCATACAGATGCCCACTCGATCACCGCATGTTGATGAAAACTCTCTTTCAAGCATGAGTCACTTCCTGCCTGCCTGAAGCATGTGACCTATACTGTGTAAGCCATGCGATATGTGTGGGCTGCCTGTGAATTCTCACTCTGCCATAAAGCGAAGTAAGGCAGAGTGAACAACGCAAAGTCATTATTACAACGTGAAGTGGTGAAGTGAGGGATTAAAATGGGTACTTTGCGTAGTGAAACGCTAATGCGAAGTGGTCACTTCGCTTCCACTTTGTGGGTGAAATTTTACTTTGCTGCATCTCTACTCAGTACTGCTGCTTCTAATTTTTGAGCATTGAAGTTATTTTGGATTAACTTAGAAATCTAAAGGAATGACGTATTTTGATAAACAAAGATAAACTTCCTTTTGTAATATTTATAAAGTTTAACTTTTATTACTTATTGGTGATTGTTATATGTTGGTGTCGCATGATTATGATGTCCCAGCTTCTGGTTGTTTAAAAGTTTAATGAGATCTCTGTATGGTTTATGCCCCCTTGAAGGCACATAGCCGAGGTGCTAGGGGGCTTTCACACTGGTGGATATTAAACACAGTTAGCTGGACTGAATGGTTTCTGTGGTTTTTGGAGCTCTTGTACCTTGGAAATGTCTGAATGAATGGGAGCATGTTCTTACAATGAAAATAGATGATTTAACTATAAACATTGTGTACCTATTTATTCAGATGGTGGTTGCCATACCGGTAAGAGAAGATATGTGCTGGTCACCTTCCTTCTTTGTCCACTGATGAGTTTCTTTCTTTGAGTCCTGTACCAATGGAGGAGGGGTGGAGGCTGGTGGGTGCTGAGTTGGTGAGGGAGGGGACTGTATTTTCTGTTGGCTGGGGAAAGAGGGTGTGTGCTGCTTTCTAAGTAGGTAGACCAGGAAGGTGGTTATATACTACAGCCATAGTGTTTTCTTTCTGAAGAGCAGGGGAGGAGGGAGGCTGCTTGGCGGCTGAGCAGGTGGGCTGAAGTAGGATACCATAATGGTGTGGAGCTTAGGGTTTTGGCTTCACTGGGGACTGGGGAGCCACCTGGAGGGATGCAGACCTATACTGGCACGATAGTCTGCATCTGTCCAGGGGGGGATCAGGATCCTAGGTGAGAGGTTTAAATGCTTCATTGACAAGCATTTAAACTAGCCAAGGGGGAGGCACTGAAAAGGAGCAGGGAAATCCCAGCCCCCCCCCCACAAACAACAGTAATTAGTGAGGTAAACACCAAGGTAGAGAAGTCATTAGGGAGCAGGCCAGAAGTAAATGTAAAAATGGCAAAGGCAGTAAGGACAGGAATGGGGCTAAAAGGGGTAAGGTCATCAAAAAGTGGAGGGTGATGAGTACCAATGCCTGTAGTCTGT
The DNA here is from genome assembly GCA_016271365.2 of Neoceratodus forsteri. NCBI lineage: Eukaryota > Metazoa > Chordata > Ceratodontiformes > Ceratodontidae > Neoceratodus > Neoceratodus forsteri. The sequence continues at coordinate 804,786,115 of CM057451.1, read as the reverse complement.
GTAACAAGCTCCCTGAACTAGTGGCCTTGATGGAAGAGGGTTGCCTGGATATTGTGGCAGTCACAGAAATATGGTACACAGAGAACCATGACTGGGATGTCAACATACCAGGATACACAATCTACAGGAGGGATAGGGAGGGTAAAAGAGAAGGAGGAGTAGCTCTCTATGTAAAGGAAGGGATCAAAGCAACAGAACTAAAGAGTAAACAGGGAGCAGATGAGACACTCTGGGTCACCCTGGAGACAGGAAATGGCACCACAGTCCGCATGGGGGTTGTATACAGACCCCCATCTCAGGGGAAGGGAATGGACAAGGAAATGATAGAAGGCTTCCTTAGAATGGCAAAAAAAGGGGAGATATTGTTGACAGGGGACCTGAATATGCCAGATGTTAACTGGAACACCTTTGCTGCAGGCACATCCAAGAGCAGGGTCATTCTTGATGCCCTACAGGGGGCATGCCTCAAACAGCTAGTACTGGAACCCACTCAGGAGGGAGCAATCTTAGACCTGGTACTCTCAATTGGGGACAAAGAAAGAATCTCAGATTTAGAAGTGGGTAGCCATCTGGGAACAAGCGACCACCAAACAGTGTGGTTCACGATAAACAGCCATACAATCAAGCCATACAAAAGCAAGAGTATTGGATTTTAGGAGGGCTGACCTTGGTAAAATGAGAGAGTGCCTCAGAAAAGCACGAGCAAACAGGCAAGAAGGAGGGGTGGAGGAACAATGGAGAGTAATCAAAACAGCCATCACAGAGGCAACAAGCCTTTGTGTAAAGCAAATCAAGAAAACACAATGAAGGAAAAAAAACGCTATGGTTCTCAAAAGAGGTGGCAGGGAAGGTTAAGGAGAAAAGAATAGCATTCACAAAATATAAGGAAACACAGAAGGAGAAGGACAGACAACTTTATCAGTTAAAGCAGAAAGAGGCTGGGAAGGCAGTCAGAATAGCAAAGGCTCAAACTGAGGAAAGGATAGCAAACTCTGTTAAGAAGGGGGATAAGACCTTTTATAGGTACATTAGGGAGCAAAGAAAGACCAAAGGAGGGATGCTGAGGCTTAATAAAGGGGAGGGAATGTGGGTAGAGGGTAACAATGAAAAAGCAGGGATACTGAACGAATATTTCTGCTCAGTATTCACAAAGGAAGAGGAGGGGGAGGTACCTAAACCAAACAAGAGAAAACTCTGAAGACGAGGGTCAATACCAGTCCATTTACAGAAGAAAGGGTTCTGAAAGAACTAATAAAAGTGAAGGTGGACAAAACAATGGGGCCTGATGGGATTCACCCAAGAATTCTAAAAGTACTAAGGGTAGAACTAATGACATCGCTGACTACTCTCTTTAACAAATCATGGGAGGATGGGGTGGTACCTGAGGACTGGAGGAGGGCAGATGTGATTCCTCTTCACAAAAGTGGGAGCAGGACAGAGGCAGGAAACTACAGGCCAGTTAGTTTGACCTCAGTGGTAGGAAAATGATGGAATCACTTCTGAAGGAAAGAATTGTTGAGTACCTAGAGGCCAGTGGGGCACAGGACCCAAGGCAGCATGGATTCATGATGGTTAGGTCATGTCAGATGAATCTAATAGATTTCTTTGACTGGGTGACCAAAGTAGTAGACCAGGGAGGGACTGTGGACATGGCTTACCTAGATTTTAGCAAGGCATTTGATACAGTCCCATACAAAAGATTAATACACAAGTTAGCCAGCCTTGGAGTAGGTCCCAAGGTGGTAGCCTGGATAAAAAATTGGCTAGACAACAGGACAGAAAGGGTAGTAGTAAATGGAGTCCACAGTGAAGAAAGGAGGGTTACTATGGGTACAGCAGGGTTCAGTACTGGGACCGGGTCCTTTAATGTCTTTATAAGTGACATTGCAGAGGAACTGGAAGGAAAAGTATGTCTCTTGCAGATGACACAAAGATCTGCAACAGGATTGATACACCAGATGGAGTGGAAAGGATGAGAAGGACTTGGCAAGGTTGGAGGAATGGTCAAATGTATGGCAGCTCAGATTCAATGCAAAGAAGTGAAGGTAATGCACCTGGGAAACAAAACCCAGGGCAAGAGTATGCAATGGGGTGAGATACTGACAACAGTAAAATGGAAAGGACCTGGGAGTAATTATATCAGATGACCTAAAGGTGGGCAAGCAGTGTGAGAAGGCAGTAAGGAAGGCTGGGGGATATTGGAATGCATAGGGAGAGCATCAATAGTAGAAAACAGGAACTTGTAATCCCTCTGTACAGACAGTTGGTGAGACCCCATCTGAGTACTGTGTGCAGTTCTGGAGACTCCATCTCAGCAAAGACATAGACAGAGTGGAGGCTGTCCAGAGGAGGGCAACCAAAATGGTGCAGGGTCTGCACCAGAAGACATATGAAGAAAGACTAAAGGAGCTTAACATGTATAACCTTGAGGAAAGGAGGGAGAGAGGAGACATGATAGAAACTTTCAAGTACCTCAAGGGAATCAACAAAGTCCAAGAGGGTGGCATCTTTCAGAAAAAGAGATGTGCAAGAACAAGGGGGCACATTTGAAGATAGAGGGGGGACGGCTCAGAGGTAATGTGAGGAAGTATTTTTTCACAGAGAGGGTTGTGGATGCATGGAATAGCCTCCCTGAGGAAGTCGTGGAGTCAAGAACAGTGGGGGAATTCAAGAATGCATGGGACAGACATAAGGCAGTCCTAGTGGGGGGTAGGAGGAAGTAAACTATTGGTTAATTTGGATCTGTAGCTTATCTGTTAGGTAGGAAAATGGGCAGACTAGGTGGGCCAAGCGGTCCTTATCTGCCGTCAAATTCTATGTTTCTATAATACTATTACTTGGACACCAGTTGGGTCTGAGTGGGGAGGAGGTGGGTAGATTGCTGAGTTCTACAGAGGGTGGGGAGGTAAAATTGTTTCTTTTTATTTTTCATACATTTTGATACTTTACCCATCAAACTGCTGATGAACTGCCAGTGTCCTGCTGCCTACACGTAGTTCAAAGTTTGGTCCTTTGCCAACAATTCACCAGCAAACTGAAACTTCACATCACTCCTACTGGCATGGTGCTGACGTTTGCATAGTGCTATGATTTTCCATCTGAAAACTACGTGAAGTACCACTTTGCCCACAAAGTGTTGCTTTTCATAGCCCTTTGCCTGGTGATGACTCCAAGAAGTGCCACTTTGTTTATGGAGAGGCAGAGTCTTCTGGCCAGATGTGTAGCTCTGAAAAAGCCTAGTTCCCTCCTCTACTGTAGCACCCCCCCTCCAAAAAGGCCCTCAGCCTCCACCCAGATAGACTGTTGTAGTACCCCTTCCTTCACTCACTCAACACCCTCCTCTCCCTGCCCCTCAGAAAGAAGACAACATGAATATAATAATTAACTGGTCTGGAAGGAATATCTGCACTCCAGTGGAACCCGGGTGGTACAGGAAAGGGAGTGGCTACACTCCCATCTAGCAATTACACAAACAGGTTTACCACAGTCTGCAGCACAAACAGAATGGAAATGAAATTAAACTGCTCCAAAAGAAAGTTTATTTGAACCAATAGTGAGTTCATCACCAGTCACCTTACAGAGGAACAGTGCCCCAGCACTTAACCACAAAGGCTTTGTTAAGGGGCGAGGAACAGGAAACAAATTACAAAATGTATTGTCCATTCAATATGCCACAACCATTCATTAACAAATAAAGTGCTAGTGTGAGACAACAGATATCAAGAGTTGAAAGAGTTGCATAAGACTTTGACAGAACACCTATACAAACAAGCATTTATCAATGCCAAATGTATGCTTGCTTGTATTTTTTGTGTAGTTGTTGGGCACGAATGGCACAGCAGGTAAAACTAGTAAATGAATATCATAAGTTGTAAGGGTGAAATTGTCATGACTGGAAAATGATGATGTGCTGTGTGTCCTGTGCTTGTCATGAGTGAGTACTATGGAAAGATTGACCCTAAAAAGTCCTGATCCAAGTCTTATCAGGAGCAATTCCAGATTAGAGTCATGATTAGTTCTGATTGGCTCTGATTCAAATCAGAACCTTTAGGAATTAACCTTAATACAAAAAAGCATCACAAAATGCATGAAAATCATAAATGCACAAAAAATAGAACATATAAGCATTTTTTAACCTGAGTTTGTGTGTCGGTGTTTGTAACTCCATTTTGTCAGTTAATTGGTTTACTTGGTTGGGTGTCAAAATCAGCAGGCATATGCCCATCAAGAATGTCTCCCACTCCCTGGTGGGTTAAATAGTCCCAGTCAGTTGCCCATTTAAGATGTTTATCCAGCCTTGATTTAAATAAGTTGAAGCTGGAGGATTCAACTTCATGCTGAGGGAATTTTTTTCCAAACTTTAGCCACCCTGACAGTGAAATATCCATCTCTTTTACAAGTGTTGGCTTTTGGTACTATCAATTGTTTGTTGTGAGTTCTTAGATTGGGTATACACATGTTGAACTGTAGGCTGCACTGAATTCTAAGTTCAGTGTTCTGCAGAATTTTGTAGTTGCAGTAGATCACCCCTACTTCTCCCGTACTCTAGGCTGACCAACCCAATGCTGCACAGTCAGTCCTGGTAACTTAGGTGTTTCAGTTTTGGTATGATTTTGGTGGTTCTGCATTGTGCCCTTTTGACTAGTTCAATATCTTGTCTTAAGTAAGGGCTCCAGAAAGGAGATCCTGTATCTAGATGTGGATGAATACAGGACCTATACAAGGGCATAATGCATGCCTCACTTCTATTCATGAAGCAATGTTTAATGCAGTTTAAAAGTTTGTTCGCTGTCTGAGATATTTTTTTGCAGTGATCTGAGGCTGGTAATTTATTGTTTACAGTTATGCCCAAGTCATGTTCTCTATCAGCTAATTTCAAGATGTTTTTATTGAGTGTATAGATATATAGCGGGTTCTTTTTATCAAAATGTAGTGCCACACATTTGTTATGACTGAATCTCAACTTGTTTGATTTGGTCCAAATTTCTGTATATTGTAGGTCATGCACCATTGTCAGATATTTTTGTACTGTGTTGACTTCTCCCCCTGAATTAGTATCATCAGCAGATTTGGATAGTGAATTTGTGATGTTATTGTTTAGATCAAATATGAAGAGATTGAACAGGGTCAGCCCGAGAACAGATCCGCTACTGACTGAACCACTATTTGATAAATCTCCATTGATGCATACCATCTGTGTTCTATCTTTCAGCCAATTGTTGATCGACCTGACCAGCTGATGGTTGAGTCCCATTTGAGTAAATTTGGCTACACGTTCGTGGTGTGGGATGGTATCAAAAGCTTTTGCAAAGTCGAGCATTGTGATATCGACTGGAGTATTGTTATCCAGGCTGGAACTGACATTGTTATAAAAGGTAACTAAATTGGTGGTGTAAGAGCACAGGTTAGTGAACCCATGTTGATTGTTATCTGTTACGCCCTTGGACATGATCTCAGATTCTGTTCTATCATTTATGAGCCTTTCCACAGTTTTACAGCAAAGGGACGTTAAGCTAATTGGTCTGTGGTTACCTACTGTACCTCTGTTTCCCTTCTTATGTATATTCTTCTGCTCAGTGTTCCACTTATTCTTGGCTATAATGAATCCATATTTTACATACGAACATATGGACTTGCCAGCAGAAACAGGCGTCACGGTATATCAAGTCTGCTCGTATGAGCAGCTAGCAGACTATATTGCAGCTACACCTCCCCCCAAACCCCCTTTCACCTCCTGGAACTGCTCAGTGCCCTTTACCAGCCCCCTTACCTTGCCCTGTCCCATGCCTTTTTGAAAATCCACACCATCCTTCTAGCCACCACTTCCTCTGGTAGAGCATTCCATTTTGACACTACCCTTTCAGTGAAATAATACCTCCATATCTCCCTCCTGAACCTGCCCCCTCCAATCTTTGCCCATGTCCCCTCATTCCCTTCCCTTCTTCAGCTTAAACAGACCCTCTGTGCCCAATTTGTTGATCCTCCTCAAGTATGACGTGCTCCTTCGGGGGCCTTAGGGTCATCAAGGTTAGAACCAGAGGGTTCTTTCAGTGGTAACCCATAAGTTGCTAGCTCGCCGGCTGAGGTTGAGTGAAGAGTCAAGCCTAGAGGTGAGGATTATCGGAGGAGGCTTGAGCCACAATATTGGACTGTCTAGTGGCTTATTTAATCTCAGCTGAACCCGGGTCATTTATTTGTACATATGGGAGGTAGTGACAGTGCCTCCAAAGACTGCCGACTTCGTGTTAAGATCTGTATTGCTGCTAGAGAAGACAACAACTTCCAAGTTTATGACAACAAGGCTTGGGTGAGAAAAGGAAAAACCAAGAAGAAAATGAAATGAGTAAATCGGACAAAAACACTTGTACTCTTTTTCTGCAGTGCTTAAAATGAGGGCAGTACTGTGTAATTTTGCTTTCTGGGCACAGATGCGGAAGCAGGTTTATGTACTGGGTTTGGGGAGGGGGGTCAGTCATCTAAGAACACCAAGTCACAAGCAACTGAGTACTGAACATGCAAGTATTATTTCTAGGAGAGTCTAGAGATATGTTCCCCAGACAATTAAAAATGTGAATGTATCTGGTGCATTCTTTTGAATTGTTTTCAGTGTTTTTTTTCATTTGTACTGCATCATTGATGTTGCAAAATGTTGCTAATTCCAGATCCACTATTGTTAAAATTCTTTATAGAACATGATTTATGATGCTAGTTCTCTTCACAAACTCAACCAGGTTTAATGGTGAATAGGTGATTTGAATTTTTAATTCCCCCTATCTACAGGCACCCTCTCATCCCTCAATTATTTAATATTCCACTGTATGCAGTTATTTTCTCATCTTTTATTCAATAAAAGAAGGATGTCTGCAAATGGAGGGTAGGATATGAAAGGGTTTTAATATATGGTTTCTGAAAATAATACTATTCTAAAGTACATAAAACATTCCCAGTAACAGCATCCTCACCACACTAATAATAGCACTGGTCATGAGTGATAATTTTGTTGTTCAGGTGCCGTAATAGTGTCATTCGAGACATGAACAATAAATAGTATTATCACTAAACCTCAACAGTGCAACTGCAAGTCTGCCACCCACTGTCTTTTAAAGTATGCCTTCTGATTGGTCACTTTTTCCTTAGTGAGTGGGCAGAACAATATTTAAAACATGGCAGCCATCTCTAACTTAGTGAGAGTGAACTGGGTTCTCAGTATTTCCCAATTTTTTTAAAGTCCACCCAAAAATGGAATTATCTGGTTGATCCTGCATTCCTACTCTCCAAAAGAAGAAACAGTAGGACTACCTAACCATTGTACTATGTCGTGCTGTGAGCAGGATAGATGGAGGGAGGAGGCAAATGAGACAGTGTGACACAGTGCAGTGGTCAGCCAGGATTGAGACAGTCCTTAAATGGCTGACCGCCCGTAACAAAATACAGAAAAATAAATAAATAAATCACATCCATACTTTAAAAAAATAATGGATAGGTCACTGGGCATTACTGGTGAGTTGCCATCTTCAGATTCTGGACACAACAACCTCTCAAGCTTTGCTCTTGAGGTTCTTATGTGTCCAGAACCTCTCAAAGGTATTACTTAGGGTAAAAACAAACAACAACAAAAACAAGAGATAGTGTGTTTGTCTGAGCTGGGTGAAGGGAACTGTTATCTGTGCAGTTAGCTAGGTGAAGAAGGGAACTGTGAATTAGAGGGAGTGGCTTAGGCAACAGGAAGCCAGGTGTTTGGATTTAAAACTGCCCCAGATATTTTTTGGCAGAGAACAGCAAGAAGAAGGAGGTGCTGTTAGAATTTTACTACTGTACTGGGACTTTAGAACTAGGACTCTACTACTGGAGCCTTCAATTTAGGGTGAAAACAAACAAACAAAAAAAACAAGAGTTAGTGTGTTTGAGTTGGGTGAAGGGAACTGTTTTCTGTGCAGTTGGCTAGGTGAAGAAAGGAACTGTGAATTAGGGGGACTGGCTTAGGGAACAGGAAGCCATGTGTTTGGCTTTAAAAGTGCCCTAGATAGCTTTTGTCAGAGAACAGCAAGAAAAAGGAGGTGCTATTAGAACTTTACTATTCTACTGGGACTGTATAGCCCTCCACCCCCTTTTGCCAGTTCCACTTTTATAGGCACAGAATTTGACTGACAACAGGAACTTCCTTTTTGGGAGCAGGAACTAAGTGATCACAGAGGCACAAAAGACTCACTATCCTAGAAGGAAAAGAGTAGCTCTCCATCCCCCTAGATGCTGGAGGTCTGACTCTGAGCAAGCAAGAAGGAGACTACAGAGAAATACAGGAACTTCATGCCCCAGTACAGGAAGAGTAGGAGCTTTAAGGGCATGGAGACAGTAGGAAAGTAGGGAGTAAAAAAATACAATAAAAAATAATAAACAGAGAGGAAAGAGTAAGCATACAAAATAATAGTTGAGGGGCCATAAATAAGACATGATGGGAGTGGTGCAGTGTAGTGGCTGTGGAGCGGCAGTATTCTGGGAGACATTCTGGAGGATGCAGTGTTGTCCCATCTGCAGGCACCTCTCTGGGCTGAGGGAGGAGGTTGCTCGTCTCCCAGCTGAGTTGGCAAGAATTTGGGGGGCCTCCTCTCCCACACAGGGACCACCTGGCCTGCCACTGCTGCCTCAGAGGTTGCCAAGAAAGAGGAGTGGTTGGACCTCAGTGGGCTCAGGGAGGGTGAGCGTGGTGGAACAGAGGTGCATCCCCCCAGCTGTAACTCTCCACAATTCATACACTAATCTGGCAGAGTGTGGTTCCTCTATGGAGACACCCACAGTTGAGATCAAGAAGAATGCTGGGTACCTCCACAAAGGAGACCCACAGGAGGGTGGCATGGGATCCCACAGGGGAAGGAAACAACTCCTGGTAGGAGACTCCATTGTTAAGAGGGTAGAACTGGGGGAGGAGGGGAGGGAGGTAAGGCCTGGCACCATGGCTTGGAGGGACAGGGAGTGAATCCTCAGGATCACAGAAGCAGCTACATGGAGGAGGGAGCTGGATGTCATTGTCCACCTAGGAACTAATGACCTAGCTTGGAAAGGGATCAGAGCAGTGCAGGAGGAGTTTGTGGACTTGGGGAGGGGCCTTAGACAAGTATCACTTACTGTAACTTTCTCGGAGGTGCTGCCTGTCTATGGCATGGGTGAGGCTAGGGTGCTCTGCACCATGGAATTCGATCAATGGTTGAAAAACTGGTGCAGAGCTCAAGATGTTGGCTTCATTGGGGACTGGGGGACCACCTGGAGGGATGCAGGCCTATATTGGTCTGCATCTGTCCAGGAGAGGAACAAGGATCCTAGATGATAGGTTTAAATGCTTCATTGGCAAGCATTTAAACTAGTCAAGGGGGAGGCACTGAAAAGGAGCAGGGGAAATCCTACCTTCCCCCCAAAAAAATATCAGGGTAGTTAGTGAGGTAAACAACAAGATAGAGAAGTTGAAAGGGAGAAGAGCAGGGGTAAATGGAGAAAAAGGCAAAGGCAATAAGGACAGGAATGGGACAAAAAGGGGAGAGGCCATCAAAAAAATGGAGGGTAATTAGTACCAGTGCCCATAGCCTAGGTAACAAGTTCCCTGAACTGGTGGCCTTGATGGAAGAGGAACGCCTGGATATCATGGCAGTCACAGAAACATGATACACAGAGAACCATGACTAGGATGTCAACATACCAGTGTGCACAATCTACAGGAGGGACAGGAAGGGTAGAAGAGGAGGAGGAGTAGCTCTCTATGTAAAGGAAGGGATCAAAGCAACAGAACTAAAGGATAAACAGGGAACAGAGGAGGCACTGTAGGTCACCCTGGAGACTGGAAATGGCACCACAGTCTGCATGGGGGGTTGTATACAGACCCCTAGCTCAGGAGGAGGAAATTGACAAGGAAATGATAGAAGGCATCCTTTCTTAAGATGGCAGAAAAAGGGGAGATATTGTTGATGGGGGACTTGAATATACCAGATGTTAACTGGAGTACCTTTGCTGCAGTCACATTCAAGAACAGGGTCATTCTCGATGCCTACAAAGGGCATGCCTCAGACAGCTAGGGTTGAAATCCACTTGGGAGGAAGCAGTCTTAGACCTGGTACTCTCAAATGGAACAGAGAGAGGATCTCTGATCTAGAAGTGGGTAGCCATCTGGAAACAAGTGACCACCAAACAGTGTGGTTCATGATAAACACAGCCGCAGAGTAAAGCCATACAAAAGTGAGGGTACTGGACTTTAGGAGGGCTGACTTTGTCAAAATGGGAGAGTGCCTCAGAAAAGTATTAACAAACAGGCAAGAAGGAGGGGTGCAGGGACAATGGGGAAACCTCAAATTGCCATCAGACAGGCAACAAGCCTTTGTGTGAAGCAAATAAACAAATAAAAATGAAAGAAAAAAACACTATGGTCCTCAAAAGAGGTGGCGGGGAATGTTAGGGAGAAAAAGATAGCATTCAGGAAGTATAAGGAAACACAGAAGGAACAGGGCAGATAACTGTACCAGTTAAAGAAGAAGGAAGCAGGAAGGTAGTCAGAATAGCAAAGCGCAAACTGAGGAAAAGATAGCCAACTCAGTTAAGAAGGGGGACAAAACCTTTTATAGGTACATTAGGGAGCGAAGAAAGACCAAGGCAAGGATAGTGAGGCTTAATAAAGGGGAAGGTGGGTGGACAGTGAAAAAGCAGGAATACTGATTGAATACTTCTGCTCAGTAGTCACAAAAGAAAAGGAGGTGGAATTACCTAATCCAGTCAATAGAAGTAATCTAGATAGGGGGTCTATACCATTCCTTTCACAGAAGAAATGGTTCTGAAAGAACTCCTAAAACTGAAGGTGGACAACGCAATGGGGCCTGATGGTATTCACACCAGAATTCTAAAAGAACTAAGGGGAGAACTAGTGACACAACTGGCTACTCTTTTTAATAAATCATGGGAGGATGGTGTGGTACCTAAGGACTGGAAGAGGGTGGATGTGATTCCCCTACACAAAAGTGGGAGCAAAGCAGAGGCAGGAAACTACAGACCTGTTAGCATGACCTCAGTGGTAGGGAAAATGATAGAATCTCTTCTGAAAGAAAGAATTGCTGAGTATCTAGAGGCCAGTGGGGCACAGGACCCAATGCAGCATAGAATCACAGTGGGAAGGTCATGTCAGACAAATATAATAGATTTCTTTGACTGGGTGACCAAAGTAGTAGACCAGGGAGGGGCTGTGGAGATGGCCTACCTATACTTTAGCAAGGCATTTGACACAGTGCCACACAAACGATTAATAAACAAATTAGCCAGTCTGGTAGCGGGTCCCAGGGTGGTAGCCTGGGTAAAAAATTAACTGGACAACAGGACACAGAGGGTAATAGTAAAAGGAGTGCACTCCGAAGAAAGAGGGGTTACTAGTGGAATACCACAATGTTCAGTACTGGGTCTGGTCCTTTTTATTGTTTTTGTAAGTGACATTGCAGAGAGACTAGAAGGAAAAGTATGCCTCTTTGCAGACGACACAAAGATCTGCAACAGGGTTGATACACACGTTGGGGGGTGGAATGGATGAGAAGGGACTTGGCAAGGTTGGAGGAATGGTCAAAAGTATGGCAGCTTAGATTCAATGCAAAGAAGTGCAAAGTAATGCACCTGGGAAACAAAAACCCAGGGGAAGAGTACACAGTTTGGGTGGGGGGTATTATCAACAACAAAAATGGAAAGGGACCTGGGGGTAGTCATATCAGATGACCTAAAGGTAAGCAAGCACTGTGATATGGCAGTAAGGATGGTTGGGGGGGATGCTGGGATGTATAGGGAGAGGCATCACCAGTAGAAAACAGGAAGTTGTTATCCCGCTGTACAGACAGTTGGTGAGACCCCATCTGGAGTACTGCATACAGTTCTGGAGACCCCATCTCTGCAAGGACATAGGATTCAGGCAGTCCAGAGGAGGGCAGCTAAAATGGTGCAGGATCTGCAATAGAAGCCATAAGAAGAGAGACTAAAGGAGCTTTATATGTATACCCTTGTGGAAAGGAGGGAGGGGGGGACATGATAGAAATGTTCAAGTACTTCAAGGGAATCAGCAAAGTCCGAAAGGGTAGCATCATTCAGAAAAAGAGATGTGCAAGAACAAGGGGACACAATTTGAAGAGAGAGGGGGGAATGGCTCAGGTTCAATGTGAGGAAGTATTTCTTCACTGAGAGGGTGGTGGATACATGGAATAGCTTTCCTGAAGAGGTTGTGGGGTCAAAAACAGTGGGGGAATTCAAGAATGCATATGACAGACATAAGGCAATTCTGGTGGGGGTAGGAAGAAGTAGGCTGTTGGTTAACTAGGATCTGCAGCTTATTCAATAGGTAGGGAAATGGGCAGACTAGGTGGGCCAAGCTGTCCTTATCTACCGTCAAAGTCTATGTTTCTATGTCTCTATGTAATGCCCAGTGACCTATCCATTATTCTACTTCAAAACTTGTGCTGCGTGCAAATAGTTTGCTCTGGGTTTGCATGGGTCCCCTATATTCTAAAGACCAAATAACATGGGCAAACTGCATTAGCGCTGGGCAAGATTATAATGTATGCACCATGCAAAGAGAAGGGCCGTGCACATAAATAAAGGTGCTATTCTATATTCAGCACATTAGCGTCATGCAAAGTGTGTTTGCATGACTGCGTGATACTTTGCGTGGCACAAATTACCACCCAGAAAAAAGTAGTCTTAACTCTGGGAAAAAAGGATAGGGGACATGGACACAGCAGCAACAAGCAACATGACCATAAGCAACAACAGCATCATGGTGCACCTGATGACTGCAGCCAATGAGGAGGCAGAGAGGGCAGACATCCATCCTGGGCCACTCCATATGTCATGGAAGAGACATGCTGCACACATGTCCAGTCCCCCCCATTGGGGTACACCACCACAATCCAACACACACACATGCAGCACTGTGGAAATGGAGGATGCTGCGGGCAGGGTACACAGGTGTCCAGGCTGCACCACATAGTAGGTGCTTCCACATGGCTGGGGCCATCCACACAGTGCACATGTGCCAGTGACAGGAATGCCCCTCACATTAGTGTGCCTGTATGATGATATGTGTTTGCCCCTCCCCCGGGGCATGTACCACACACCTGTCCAGACTCCCTGTCACACACAGCCAGCCATGTGTATGCTAGTGAGGGGAATCCCAAGCTACTGGCACAGAGAATGTGAGTCACAGGACAGTATGACTGTGGTTTCTACTGTCAGAACACACCTGCCAGCTGTGCAAGTCACTGAGTGGATAGCAGCAGTCATTGTTGCCTGACACACCGTAGGCATTACTGTGTCCCTCACAATACTGGCTAGTATGGTACTGTACCATCTTATACACACTGTAGCAGGAATAACTATGTCTATGACATGCAGCACAACCACCTGTTCCTGTGGTGCTAGTTCCCTGGGCCACAATAGTGTGTTCTCCTGTGTCTAAACCCAGCCTACAGTTACCAAACTGTTTATCATGTCTGACATACAGGTGGATCTGTGAGCGCACCCAGCCTGCAGCTACTGACTTGCAGTTCCAGTCAAACATACAGGTGGAACTGTGTGCATGTGCACCATGCAATAGCGCCGGGCAATCTACATGGTAATGCATGCAAAGCAGGCCATAATGAGATGCTAATGTGGCTGTTTGCCCACAGATTACTGTACCTAAGTAGGCTCATTTGCATAGGAACTTTGAATATAGCAAAATTTAGTGCTGGGCTAATGTGTTAGCACCGGGCAAACGTGTTAGTGCCAGGCAAATGAGTTAGCCCCGGGCAAACTTGCCAAAACAATAGCACAGTTCTGCTGTGTTTTGGCCTACAATGTTGTTTGCAGTTGTTGTGCACCACTTCATTGCTATCACCCATATTGGCCACCTACTGCAACTTTGCCTTACTCCACCTTTGTGCGCTCTTGGCTGGTGTTGCAGTTTGGCCTTCCTGGTTGCTGTATTCAGAGCTGTCTTATTTGCTAGGCTATTTTTGCAGCATTAGGTCTAACAAGCACCAAGAAGAATAACGTCAGCATGGTGTGCGCGGTAATAAAAGTGCCAATTTTATTTTTACGGTGGGGGGGCAGACTCCTGCACCCCCCTGACTTAAGGATTCTCACTCTGGGGGGAGTGGACCACAGGGGAAAGTTAAAATTTGAGGAGCCATGGAATAGTGTTTCCACGGCCCCTGGTAAAAAAAGAACAACTAAGTCCCAATGCCGGCAAAAGTTGGGAGACCTCCATTGCCACTGGCCAAGCTGCTCCATGCCCCAGCTCCAGCCCTCCATGCCATGGGAGCAGCTCAGCCAACCTCCCATTCTTTGCCACCCTTGTCCTTTTACAGGACCATGGCCAACAACCAGCAGAGTGCTTACAACAAGCGCTGTAAAACTCCACTCGTTGTCTGTGTGAGTGCTTACCAGACCCGAACGTGAATCAAAAAATAACTCCTAGAGTTGAAAATGGATCTCTTTTTATATTGTCCGACTGGGACTTTTCCTATCAAGCAGAAGAACTTGTATGTGCTCTAACTTCCCCTAGCCAACTGCTGGTCCTTCACCTGCACCGGCATACAAAACCTCTCCTAGATCCTGCCCAGAGGGCTACACCACCTTCTACATACTCCACCCTACTCCCATTGACTCTCTCGGTCAGGGTATTATTGTATGCAGCATCAGGAAAACTGGGAACTAGCCTCAGAACTCATAGTATACTGCCGCAGACAAATCACGTAACCGAAAGAAGACTCAGCCATCCACACTTCTCCTAGGACTCTGCATGAAACTCTTGTTTCTGCTTTTACTATGCTCAGGAAATTTTGAGCATAATTCAGGCCCTCTGGCACCCATAGAATCCCCAGCAGAGCTACAAAGCCTCAAGGGGCTTACATTATTGCATGGTAAAGTATGTAGCCTATTAAAAAAATCACTTCTGTTCAGGCCTGGGTATGTCATACTGATCCAGATGTTCTGGTGACTACAGAGTCCTGGCTCTGACCAGCGACCAGTAACAACAAAGTTAACATCCCCTCCTACTCTTTGTTCAGAGCCGACAGGCAAACCAGAGGTGGTGTGGTAGCTGTTTACATCAAGGATAAATTCCCTGCCTCCATAATTGACTCAACCTCTGTCCCAAATGAATTAGAAAGCTTGTCATTAAAGATTGAAATTGCCACCGATGTCTCATTATGTATAATAGGATGTTACAGACCCCCATCAGCTGGACTACAGTTGTTAAAACATCTCGAAAACATCTTGGGTTTGGCATCTTCAGAATGTATCATACTAGGGGACTTCAACATAGACTGGCTCTCCAGTGCATCCACCCCACTTAAAATGTTCTGTGATTCCCTTGGGCTGTCACAGCTAGTAAACAAATCTACTCATCCTAACAAGCTCAACCCTTATAACAGTACTCTCTTGGATATCATTTTAGTCAACAAACCCCATTTATTCTCCCGTGCTGACGTCTTTTTCTCTGATATTAACAACCATTGCTTCATCGCATGTGTAAGATTCACTCTTAAATCCACAACTGTACCAAAATTCTCCTTTAAAAGGTGCATATGCAGCTTTGATCTCCATGGGTATATATCAGACCTAAGAGACTCCATGCAATGGCAGGACTTCTATCTAGCCAAGTTCCTGACTACAGCTTATATTTTCTCAGAAATTGTGCTAGGGGCTCTCAACAAGTATGCTCCCATAGTAAAAGTTTGTGCCAGAAACAAATCCTGTCAGTGGTTTACAGAAGACCTGAAAGATGCTTTGCAGAGTAGGGATGTACTCTGGAGAGCTGCTAGGAAAACTAATTTAATAAATGACTGGAATTCTTTCCGGAGGGCGAGGAACCTCTGCACCAAAACGGTTAGAGAAGCCAAAGCTAATTTCTACCGCTGTCAGCTGGAGAGCTCCTCAAGAAATGCCTCCAAATTCTGGAGGACTATGAAAGACATTGAAGGTCACACCACTGTAAATTCCCTACCTACTAAATTATTGATCGACAATACTGTCATCTCCTACAGACCATCTATCCTCGATGTTCTCAATGATCATTTTGCCACTGCAGGGCTAGTCTTTGACTCCTCTCCTGTGAATATCCTCTACAAACAACTTAGACTGGATACACAAGAAAAACTCATCTCCAGTCCATCCTTCTCTCTGCAGCCTACCTCCCTGAAAGAAGTCGAAGATCTTCTCCTTCAGCTGGACACTAGGAAAAGTGCTGGGGCCGACCTCATTGACCTGTGCTTCTTAAAGGTTGGCTACCGTGTCCTCGCAGTCCCAATTACTCATCTCTTCAACTTATCCTTGCCCCAGGGTGACCTACCGCCCATTTGGAAAAATGCACTTGTGGTCCCTTTGTTCAAGTGAGGAGATCCTAGTGACCTCAATAACTACAGGCCAATCTCCCTACTTCCAATCCTGTCAAAGATGCTGGAGAAAATAGTGAACCCCCAGCTTCAGAAGTACCTGGAATCAGAAAAATTGCTCAACCCATTACAATCTGGTTTTAGAGCACAGCACAGTACAATCTCTGCTCTAGCCAAGGTGACAAATGACTGGCAGCTTGAATTAGACAAAAAAAAACTTTGCGCAGTTTTCTTAGACCTAAGCAAGGCGTTCAATACCGTTGATCACAGACTGATCTGTTGTCCCTCTGGAACATTGGTTTGGATTCCCTATCTCGTAAATGGTTCTCCAACTACCTCTCAGGACAACTTCAACAAGTAAAGGCAGAAGGGGAAGTTTCTCCACCAAAACCCCTACTGAGGGGTGTACCACAAGGTTTCATTCTTGGTCCCTTGCTCTTCACCATTTGTATTAACAACGTAGAAGCCCCCATCAAAGAAGCACAAATACACCTATTCACGGATGATATGGTACTCTATGCTAGTAGCCTCACACCTGAAGCGGCCTGTAAAGCCCTTCAAAATGAATTTAAGCTGCTGCAACATCAGCTTATAAACCAGAAACTGCTCTTAAATGCAAAAATAACTAAAGCACTGTTCCTCTCGCCCCTTCAAAATGCAATAAATCCTGCAATTGCTGGGACACTCCCACAGATCACTACCATTCTAGGTGAGCAGTTGGTCTACATACCAAAGTTCAAGCACCTGGGGGTCTGGTTAGACCATAGACTCACTTTCACAGATCACTTAGAAGAACTGGCAAAGAAACTTAGACAAAGACTTGGTCTGTTCTTTAGGATTAATAATCTCCTCACAAGAGATGTTAAACTGAAAGTGGTTCAAACTACCTTTCTTTCCCTATTGGGTTACGTAGACTTTCTATATAGTCAGGGACCTACAAGTACCCTAGCCAAACTCGATACGCTTTATCACAGAGCCATAAGATTTACCACGGGTCTTCCATACTCAGCCCACCACTGTGCATTGTACACGGCAGTGGGATGGTCATCCCTTGCTTACAGACGGCAAAGAAATGCTGCGGTTTGGACATACAAAGCTATCTCAAATAAACTGCTCCAGTATGTCTCTGTCTGTTTACCTTTGTGCACTCTGGGGAAGTATGCCCTGAGAAGCACCTCATATATCTACCTGTATGTTTACAAAGCAAAATCTCGCATTGGCAGAGCAGCGTCAGCTTTGTGCTCCCTCAACTGTGGAACAAGCTGCAAATAAATTTGAAATTAACTCACCCCATCAGCCTAGCAGCTTTTAAATCTCTATATCTACATCATAATAAGGAGTCATGTACCTGTCTACCCTAAATAGTGACTCCTATAAGTCCAAGCACACTCTAATTACTACTGTTAAAAGACTGATCACATTTGTAATCGACTCTTCACTCTCCTTTTTTCTACCCCATATCTGTCCCTTCCACATTCCTTTGACCCTGGTTCCAGCTCTAAATTCTTCATACCATATCACTATATATCTTTTTATATTAGGTTTTATTTGTGTTCAGCGCACCTGATATATATATTTCTTTACTTTTATGAAAAATTGTGTCCTATCCAAAACTAGCTGTATCTTCTGTTCCAAACATATACTACTGTAAATGCTACCTGCTGATACTTTGTATATACTATATTATTGTATCTCACTTTATTTGTATTATTAGTATTTTCTTGTGTGTTGCATCCCATGTATATTGTCCCTTGTTCCTTGTTAACAAACCCAGGTCCACCTCGAAAATGAGCTTGCTCAACAGTGATTGCCTGGTTAAATAAAAACTTTGATTGACTGATTGATTGATTGATTGATTTATTGACTAGTGCCGTATAGTACAGTACTATTCTGGTAGTGCTCACTTGACCAGGTACCATTTTTGCACTGCAGTCTCAGCACTGTTTGCATGTCTTCATTAGTGTGCAAATGGTTCCTGGCATTTTTGCATGCTATGCAGTGCTAATTTTGCCCCAGGCTAAGTTTTGAATATATGGCCCAAAGACTGAACTGCTTCATTAAGAGAACAATCAATGCTCTTGTGTCATCAAGGGTGATTCCCCTGACTACCCCACTAGTTCAGCTACTGTCTAATTATGCACTATTTGAACATATTTGGCAGTAGGGCTGTGCAAAATTGAAATTCTGCCTGTGGAATTTCTGCGAAAGTCAGAATTTTGCTTCTGTGAAATTTCAGAATGCACTTTGCAATTTTCACAGAAATTCTGACTTAGAATAATGGAATAAATGTATGAATTGCAGATTAATGTATTAAATTGTGGAAAGAAATTCAGCAGAATTGATCGCTGTCAGTGGTCAGGTCTGCAGAATTTCTTTCTGAAGTTTAATACATTAATCCACAGTTCATTCATTCATTCCATAGTTCAGTGAGTCACTGAACAGTATAATGACTGTATGAACTGTGGATTAATGAATTAAACTGCAGAAATAAGTTTCACAGAACTGATCACAGAATTTCGGAATAATTACTTGTATTACGGATTAATGAATTAAACTGTGAAACGGAACTCTTCAGAACTGTCATTATGCAGTTCATGTGTATTATTCCACAATTTAGCCAGAACATTTAATTGAAGGGGACAAAAACTCATCAAACATGTTCAGAAGATTCTTATTTTGCCAAAGTCATAATTCTGGAAAATGTTACGAAATTTGAAAAATTATTTGAAATTTTTACAAATTAGGAATTCGCAGTTTTTGCCCAGCTGTACTTGGCAGCCTACTTTCCTGGAATAAATAATAGGTTACTGACCATGATTTATATTATTATGAACTGCCTTCAGCTGCTGCTGTAGATGATACCACAACAAATGCCTCAGATACATCAGTTGTCCTTCCCACAGTGGTGTTGCTGGCATTGCTGTTAGCAGTAGCCTGCCCTGATACTGCTACTGCACAGAATGAGCATGTGACTAAAAGCTGTGGAAAAAATAATCACAACAGGCCAGTACAGACTAGTGCCTGGCCTGCTCCTTGCTGTCTTACTTTAATTAAGACAGATCACTGTGAAGAGGGAATGGGAATGGCAGTGACTGCCTCACTGACTGCCGAGACGGGGGGTGCGAGAGACCTACCAGCTTCACCAGTCTCAGTGGTCTATATCATCCAAAAATATTCATATAGTTAAAATCAGATGGACTCCTCAATCAATTGATGGAACATGGCCTGGTCAGTTGAGTGTAGTCAGAAACTAGCTGCACTCACTGACCAGACTGAGTTCCATCCACCAAGCAAGGAGTCCTTCTGTTCCAACACAACCATTCACTGCTCACTCTTATCCACGTAGATAGGCTTGTATCCACAGCCACTTCCACTCCTCTTCCATTCCTCGCTGCTGCTGTCCAGTCATTGACTCTTTCCCTCTCAGTGTCCTTGGGGTCAGTGTTGGGGGATGGGAGATGAGTCAGTAGTGCATGCACATTGCATTCCTTGCTGTAATACTCTTTAGTACTGCTGAATCCCATTTAGGGATTTAACTAGCTTGGGGAACAACAAGAACCGGCTACCACTCATGACCTTCAGCTACCTGAAGAAAGGGGCAGTGAGTGACAAGTAGTAAAAGGATGCATTTATTTGAATTCTAACTACTGAAGCAAGCCACTGAGAAATGAGCCTGTGACTGGGGAAAATGAACTTGTCTAAATGTGGTGGCTCATGGCTCCTTTATAGTTTGTTTAGCTGTCAGTGTGATCAGGCGGAGGGCAGTTCAGTGCAGACAAGTCAATGCAGTTGCTGCCTGCTGAAAGAACTTGTGATGGTGGGGCAAGGGACAAGTCAGTGCTGCTGCTGCCTGCAACTAAAAGCCAGAAAGAAAAAAGTTACACACAGTAGGTGCAGGCAGCAGTATTGACTCAGAGAAAAATGGGTTACAGGAAAAGAGGAGCAGCCTGCCAATGACGCCACTCAGCTGAGGGTCTTGTAGATGAAAGGAACTAGCCACTCTGTTATTGGAACAGCTTGTTCCTTTCAACTATGGGACATTTCTGCCCTCAAGCAGAGAAAACTGTCACGATCAGCATTGATGATCATGGGACTGTAACTGTCAAGACCCCTGTAGCCTGGCCTGCATTGGACCTGACAGTGACACACCTCCGAAACCCCTTATTGTAACAATATGTCTGCTTTGCACATGCACAACCAAACATAGAAACATAGAAACATAGAAACATAGACTTTGACAGCAGATAAGGACCACTAGGCCCATCTAGTCTGCCCATTTCCCTACCTACAGGATAGGCCGCAGATCCTAGTTAACCAACAGCCTATTTCTTCCTACCACCCACAAGAATTGCCTTATGTCTGTCCCATGCATTCTTGAATTCTCTCACAGTTTTAGACACCACAACCTCCTCAGGAAGGCTGTTCCATGCATCCACTACCCTCTCTGTGAAATAATACTTCCTCACATTGCCCCTGAACCGCCCTCCTTCTATCTTTAAATTGTGTCCCCTTGTTCTTGCAAGTCTCTTTTTCTGAAAGATGCTACCCTCTTGGACTTTGTTGATTCCACTGAGGTACTTAAAAGTTTCTATCATGTCCCCCCTCTCCCTTCTTTCCTCAAGGGTATACATATTAAGCTCCTTTAGTCTCTCCTCATATGGCTTCTCTTGCAGACCCTGCACCATTTTAGTTGCCTTCCTCTGGACTGCCTCTATCCTGTCTATGTCCTTGCGGAGATGGGGTCTCCAGAACTGGACACAGTACTCAGATGGGGTCTCACCAACTGTCTGTACAGAGGGATAGCAACTTCCTGCTTTCTGCTGATGATGCCTCTCCCTATACATCCCAGTATACCCCCAGCCCTCCCTACTGCCTTCTCACATTGCTTGCTAACCTTAAGGTCATCTGATATGATTACTCCCAGGTCCCTTTCCTTTTTTGTTGTTGTTACTACTACCCCACCATTGTGTATTCTTCCCTGGGTTCTTGTTTCCCAGGTGCATTATTTTGCACTTCTTTGCATTGAATCCTAGCTGCCATACTTCTGACCATTCCTCCAACCTTACAAGTCCTTTTCATCCTTTCCACGCCTCCTTGTGTATCAACCCTGTTGCAGATCTTTGTGTCATCTGCAAAAGGCATACTTTCCTTCCAGTCCCTCTGCAATGTCACTGATGAAGACATTAAAAGGACTGGACCAATACTGAACCCTGCAGTACCCACTAGTAACCTCTCCTTTCTTCAAGTGGACTCCATTTACAATTACCTTCTGTGTCCTGTTGTCCAGCCAATGTTTTACCAGGCTACCACCCTGGGTCCCACTCCCAGGCTGGTTAATTTGACTATTAATCTTTTGTGTGGGACTGTGTCAAATGCCTTGCTAAAGTCTAGGTAGGCCATGTCCACAGCCCTCCCTGGTCTACTACTTTGGTCACCCAGTCAAGAAATCTGTTAGATTCGTCTGACATGACCTTCCCGCTGTGAACCCATGCTGCCTTGGGTCCCTTGTGCTCCACTGGCCTCTAGGTACTCGACTATTCTTTCCTTCAGAAGTGACTCCATCACTTTCCCTACCACAGAGGTCAGACTGACAGGTCTGTAGTTTTCTGCCTCTGTCTTGGACCCACTTTTGTGAAGGGAATCACATCCACCTTCCTCCAGTCCTCGGGTACCATACCATCCTCCCATGATTTATTAAAAGAGTAGCCAGTGGTTTCACTAGTTCCTCCCTTAATTCTTTTAGAATTCTGGGGTGAATTCCATCAGGACCCATTGCTTTGTCCACCTTCAGTTTTAGGAGTTCTTGCGCCCTTTCTTCTGTAAAAGGACTGGGATCGACACCCCTATCAAGAGTGCTTCTGTTAATTGGATTAGAGCACTTCCTCCTCTTTTGTGAATACTGAGCAGAAATATTCATTCGGTATTCCTGCTTTTCTCACTGTTCCCTCTGCCTACCCACCGTTCATTCTATTTAGCCTCACTATCCCTCCTTTGTCTTTTGTACGCCTGCGATGTACCTATAAAAGGTTTTATCCTTCTTAACTGAGTTGGCTATCTTTTCCTCAGTTTGGGCCTTTGCTATTCTGACTTCCCTCCCTGCTTCCTTCTGCCTTAACTAGTACAGCCTCTGTCCTGCTCTGTGTTTCCTTATACTTCCAGAATGCTATCTTTTCTTCCTGACTTTCACAGCCACCTCTTGAGAACCATAGTGGCTTTTTCTTTCATTTGATTTGTTTATTTGCTTCACACAAAGGCTTGTTGCCTCTGTGATGGCAGTTTTGATAATTCCCCATTGTTGCTCCACACCTCCTTCTAGCCTGTTTGCTAGTGCTTTTCTGAGGCACTCATCTTGCCAAAGTCAGCCCTCCTAAAGTCCAGTACCCTCACTTTTGTATGGCTTGACTCTGTAGCTGAGTTTAACGTGAACCACACTGTTTGATGGTCACTTGTCCCCAGATGGCAACCCACTTCTAGATCTGAGATCCTCTCACTGCCCCCGTTTGAGAGTATGAGGTCTAAGATTGCTCCCTCATGAGTGGGTTCCGAAACTAGCTGTCTAATGCCTGCCACCTGTAGGGCATCAAGAATGGCCCTGCTCTTGGATGTGGTTGCAGCAAATGTGCTCCAGTTAACATCTGGCATATTCAGGTCTCCCATCAACAGTATCTCCTTTCTCTGCCATTCTAAGAATGCCTTCTATCATTATCCTTGGTCCATTCCTTCCCCTGACATGGGGGTCTGTACACAACCTCTATGCGGATTGTGGTGCCCTTTCCAGTCTCAGGTAGACCCACATTCCTCCTCTCCTCCCTGTTTACTCTTTTGTTCAGTTGCTTTTATCCTTCCTTTACATAGAGAGCTACTCCTCCCCTCTTCTCCCTGCCTGTCTCTCCTGTAGGTTATGTGCCCTGGTATGTTAACATCCCAGTCATGGTTCTCTGTGTACCATGTTTCTGTGACTGCTACAATATCCAGGCATCCCTTTTCCATTAAGGCCATCAGCTCAGGGAGCTTGTTGCCCAGACTACGGGCATTGGTACTCATTACCCTCCATTTCCTGATGGCCTTACTCCCTTTTGCCCCATCCCTGTCCTTCTTGCCTTTGTCACTTTCTCCATTTACCCCTGCCCTTCTCCCTATCAACACCTCTATGTTGGTGTTTGCCGCACTTACTACCATGATTATTTGGGGGGGGCTAGGATTTTCCTGCTCCTTTCCAGTGCTTTCCATAAAAAGTGCTAAACCACAATCACCTTAGCAGCTTAACAAACAAGCACTGGTATTCAAAATGTGATTATTTTAATTCCTTACATTTTTTCATTTCTTGATACTATTTTGCATTCTTAATACAAAGTTCATTGTTCAAGAGCTTATGTTAGAAAGAAAGAGGATCCTATCCCCCCAAAAAAATTCAGTATATCCGGTGATCTCCCTTTTCCATTAAAGCAGGGAGGCCCCAGGGGATCCACAACTGGACCTGCCATGGGGATCCAAGAGTATCACAGGGACAAATAGACAGCAAGTCACTCCTCCAAAATCTGAAATTAATGCAAATGATGGAAAAGCATACACAGATTATCAAAAAAGCACAACATTTAGTTAGCAGAGTACTATATCAGCCATTTTAAAGACCTGTTAAAAATTCTATAAACACAAATATAATCATAATTAACCTGCATTCTGGGTCAACCCAGTCAGCAAACTGAACCCACCCCCTTCACCTCTGAGCCCCACAAAAAGGCAAAATCCCCCACACCCCCACTCAACTTACAGCTCTCCTCATGTCTGGATGCTGGCAGCAACCTGACCCAAAGGAGCAAAGCAAATCTGTTAGCCAGTCAGAAAAGGACCATGTACGACAGACCCTGCTCTTACTAACCTGGCTGGCTGCCATCTGAATGAATGGGAGCACAGACAAACAGTATTTTACATTTGTATAAGGACATGCTCCCATCCATTCAGATGGAAGACAGCTGCGCTGGTGAAAGGAGGCTATGAGCCAGTCGCTGTCCTCTGAAGAGTTGCCGACAAGTTTGTTTTTTTGCTCCCTTGGGTCAGGTAGGTGCCAGCTACCAGAATAGAGTGGAGGGTGCAGAGTGGGTAGGAGAGAGGGTTGTCTTTTTTTGGCGGGTCAGGGGGGCTGCTCACTGAGTGGGTGACCAGGGGAGTGGGTTGTTTATTACATTTATGTTGCCTTCATTTTTGAGGGGTAGGAGGTAGGGTGCATGGGTGCCGAGCGGGTGGAGGGAAGAAGTGATATAAAGTTAGGTTGGAGTTGAATGAAAAAGATGGATTTTGGGGTACTACAGTGGGCGGAAGGAGGGTACATTGTTTTTTCATATTTACGTTTTTGGTACCTCACCTAGAGAATTGCTGGTGAAATGTCAGCTTTGTGCTGCCTGTGCATAGTGCAAAGTTTGGAGTTTTGCCAACAATTCACTGGCAAAGTAAAATTTTGCAATACTCCTAGTGGGAGGTAGGAACACTGTGAAGTTTCAATTCACAAGGGGATTATTGGTGATATGCCAAAATTTGAGCTACTCGTTCTTGTGAAATTGGCACTTCACCAGCAATTTGCAGTGCCAAATTCAGATTTATGTTTTTAAATAAAAGGCAAATGTTCCCTTCCCCATCCCAGCTCTCACCCTCTTATAGTACCCCACCTCCTCTCCCACACAGCTCTACACATTTTGAATATGTATAACCACCCACTGAGCAGCACCTGCACCACCTTGCCCCAGCAGAGAAGATAATCAGAATGTTTTCCTCACCCACTTGCTACACCGTCATTCCCAACCTCCCCCACTTATGGCCTAATTAGCTTGACTCCCTCCCACCCACCCACTTAGCAACACACATCCAACCTCCCACCATTGTATGACCTCTCTCAAAAAGGATAAATTTTGGAGAGGGACAGTGACTGGCCTAGACTCGCCTCTTACCACCTCAGCCAGGTACCATCTGAATGAATTGGAGTCCAAACGCATATTAAAAAACAGTTGATTACTATGTATACGTACTTCTATTCATTCAAATGGAAACCTCCCAATGTGCAGAGAAAAGACCCTGTTTTAGCTGCTGTCCCTCTCTTCAAAATGTATCCCTTTTATGGGGTGTCATGAAGGAGGGTAAGGGGTGCTGCGAATATTAAGTTAATGCCAGCCAAAGCGGCCATCATTGACTGTAGCCAACTCTTGTTCTTTCCAGGGTTCAGTTTCCTTCCTGCTTCACTGCTAACTTGCTGCAGCTGTGCTCATTTATGTTTCCAGACCAGACTTCTGGAGTCTTAAAATTTGGATTGCCCCTCTGCACTATGACTAAATTGTGGCCTGGATTCCTTCCCATTCTGTTCCTTGCACTCTTGCATTTGGGACTCCCTTCTTGTGGAAGTGCTTCATTCTTGCTAGCCTCCACCTGTAATGGCTGTTCATGCTTCATCTTCTGTGTTTTTGAGCCATCTGCAATCCATGCTGTTTATTCTTACTGGTTCATCATGCCCCTAGTACCTTCTGTAGTCTTTTCATACCTGCGGTGGGCTCATTTGTTTTGTCGCATCACTTCTGTCAATTATGCCCTGCTATACTGCCTTGACACTTATCTAGTTCATCCTCTGAGCCTCTGTGCTCGTACAGTTAGCTCCATGTTGTTATAGCTTATGCTCATACTTTACATTTAATCAGAGTGATCCCCTTACAACCATTCTACTCCTCTGAGAATTGAAAACCCCAAAGACTACCCTGTCTTTAGTCTTTGACTCTGTGGCAACCACATTCCCATGACTCCTTGAAGGGTGGGACTCTCACCTGGATGAGCATTTCTTTGAATTACACAACCAAGTTCTGTGGTGTCCTGCAGGGGTGGTAAACACCAAATACCCTACCATTAAGCTAAGAAAACCATATCCATGTGACGCCTCAGAGCAGTACACTCAATGGAATGAGTGTTCCTTCAGCCATGTGACTGAGTTCAGTGGTTCCGTGCAAAGGTGGTAGCCACTGGACTTCCTATAGTCTAAAGGAACTACCTTCCTGCTGCACTTCTATGAGTGGGACACTCACTGAGGTGGACATAATACTGGGCCATATGGCAGTGCCCTGTGGTACCCTGCAAGGATCGCAGCCCTGGTGGCCAGTCTAGGCAGGGCTTAGCCACCAAGCTATGTGCTTCCATTCTATCTGGGTCAGGACTAGTGTTACCAAACTTCTTACTTGCAGCCAAAGGGAACTACATTTGTGTGATACCTTCATACCTTGAAGGGTGGGACATTCACAGGGATAAGTGTTCTGTTGGCCCACACAATCAGTTCTCTACACAACCAGCTCAGTGGCACCCTGTAAGAATGGTAACCAAAAGACTTCCTACCTTTAATCTAAGGGAACAGTGGCACCTTTGCAAATGAGACACTCACTGAAATGAGCAATTCCTCTTGCCACATGATTAAGTTTTGTGGTACTCAGGGAGGGTGGCAATCCTGATGGCCAGTTTGAGCAGGGCATAGCCACCAGACTATGTACTGCCATCTTGTTTGAGTCAGGATTAGTGTCACCCGACTCCCTACCTTTAATCTTAAGGGGATCAAGTTCCTGTAGTATCTCAAAGGGTGGGGCACTCACTGGGATGAGTGTTCCTTGGGCCACATGACTGTGTTATGTGGTACCCTGTCCCTGTGATGGTGGTAGTCACCTGCATACCTCATAGTCTAAGGTAACTATCGTCCTGCAGCACCTGCATGAGTGGAGCACACACTGAGTTGAGTATTTTCTTGGGCCACATGACAGTGTCCTGTGGTTCCCTGTGAGGGTGGAAGTCTCAGTGGCTGGTCTGGGCCCAACTTAGCTACCAGACTACACACTGCCATTCTGTCTGGGTCAGGACTAGAGTCACCAAGCTCCCTACTAGCAATCTAAGGGAACTACAACCTGTGTCACCTCAAGGTGTGGAAGACTCACCAAGATGAACATTTCCTATGGCTTCACAACTACAGTAGTAGCCACAGACATTGCAAGCTATTTCCAGATATTTCGTGAAATTTCTGAAGAGTATCTCTCTGCTGCCCCTACTGTGGAAATGCAGAAAGCAAGAGGTATTTCTGGAAGTATCACAGAAATTTCGGGAAATAGCTGGCAGTGTTCTGTGGCTTCTACTGTAGTTTTGTGGTGCCCTACATGGATGGTGGTTGACAGACCTCTACCTTTAGTCTAAGGTAACCACATTCCAGTGGACCCTCTAACAGCGAGACACTCACTGAGATGTGTGTTCCAATGCAGGGGTGCCGATAGAAATTTCTGGGCCTGGGACAGACCTTTAGGACTGGACCCCCTTCACCCTCCCATCCCCTCGTAAGACATATATAAATCAATAAATGCATAAATTTATATTTAAATAAATAATGCACTGCCATGCTGCTTAACGAAAAAAGACTATAAAAATTATATAATGGAATTAATACTTTACCTGTTGTACTTAACTAACTTACATAATTAAATTAGACACATTCCACTGTACACCCACCCTATAAATAGCAATCTGAAGTCCCAGAAGATGAATACCATCTCCTCACTTTCATACTGGCAATCTCTCAAATGATATCATTGAAATCAAGTGTTCGAGCTGTATACCTGTAGCAATTACTGATGACTAAGTTAAGTATTCAGAGGGCATTCTTATGCTGAGCCTGAGGGATTGGTGTTGCCTGTAGCTAACAAACTGCTAAATCATTCCTCAGCATGATGCTGTAACCTTAAGCATATATTATATTTAAAGTCTGCTCGGATTTATTTTCTCATGAGCCTTCATAAGCATTTTCATTCCTCAAGTTGTTGCATACCTCTATAAAATGGCAATCAGAACTGATCGATTAGGAGACTGATACTGTGACAAGCCTTATTACCATACAAGCTCTAGAATATAGAAGTGAACAATGGGTATATCATATCTCTTCAGACAGCCCATGTTTCATATCAGCATCTCTCTCTCTCTCTCTCTCTCTCTCTCTCTCTCTCTCTCTCTCTCTCTCTGTGCCATAGATTTTCTCCTCTCTCTCTCTCTCTCTCTCTCCACCATAGATTTTCTCCTAGTTGGCCTGCCTCATGCCTCTCCTCCAAAAGAAAGACAAGACCAGAGACCTTACAGATCAATATGAAATGTATTTTCATTTCTGCTACATTCACTGACTGCAGAGGTGTATTTAATAACACATTATTTTCATTTCCGCTACATTCACTTCAGAGGTGTAAGACAAGTGATCAGTAATAACATTTTTATTAAAAAAATATTTTTTGGAAGTGCAGCATTACAGCCAGGCTGACACAGGCACACAGTTACATTTTCATGGATTGGATTAATGTGCCTTTCATCACCAGCTACAGGTAGTTTAGTGTTCAAAAGAAGTTAAGCTAGCCTAGATACTGTATGTTAGGACTCGACTGGAGAATTGAGTGAGCATTGCATCTTACCCACCGGCATTGCTCCCAGTCCCAAGCTCTAGACTAGCCCTCCCAGACCTTGCTGCAGCTGTAGCCAGAATCCTCATCCAGTGGCCTCCGGAGTCCAGGTCAGACCGCTGTCCTCCTCTCCTCTTCCAAGTTACAGACTGGATATGGTTCAACTTCCAGGGAGTCCTAGGCAGCGGCTGGTCGGTTGGTCCGATCAAGTAGATGGAAATTTGGAATGCAGCAGCATGCGTGAGTCCCATGACCTCATGTAGGGTGCTGGCCTTGGTGGAATCTGACCTCTGACCCCCCATGTGACCTCGTCCTCGGCTCTGGCTGCCAGTGCTTCTGACCTGGGTTGACCCATGCCTGCTGGGAAATCTTGGGATCAGAAAGTACTGCTATAGAGCAGAGGAGAGGAGAAAGGAAGCACTGGAAAACTGCTGCTGTCTGCAGCCGGTACATGTCTCTGCTGGCATGGTGATGGGCTTTGGACTGAGTAAGACAAGTGGGTCCCGGGGGGGAGGGTGGAGAGAAAGAGTAAGTAGGGGCCAGGGAGAAAGAATAGGTGGTCTGAAGGGGGCTCAGCATCATTCTTCAATGAGTAGCTGTGTCAGCAGTTTGGGTGGGGGGGGCCCGGCCAGAGAAAAAATTGATAATTGGCCAGCCGGTTGGCCCCAGGCCCCCTTAAGCCACTGGGCCCGGGACAGTTGTCCTGGCTGTCCCCCCTATCAGTGCCCCTGTTCCATCGAGTTACATAACTGAGTTCAGTGTTATTCTGCAGTGGTGGCAGTTAACAGACTCCCTAACTGTACTGTAGTGGAAGCACTAAGGGAGCTAAACTGGCAGAAGCTAGTGTTTTAGGATGTTAAAGTGCCGTTCTGTTCCCTACCTCCAGGACACATTTCTCATTCATCCCATCTTTGAGTTACATGATGTGTCAAATAATGGTATTGTTCTCCCTAGGGTGAGCATGGATTGGGGCAGGGTATCTCTTTCATTTGTTGGCCTTGGCTCTTGGAATTCTATGGATCCTGCACTCTGAAACTGTTCCAGTTTATCTTCCTTTGTTTTCATATTGAAAACCAAATTTCAAGTAGTGTGCAACTGTTTTCACTTGAAATTGTCTTTAATTATGTTGCTGTAGGTTTTGTGGCAGGACATTCTGTTAAACAACAACCTGGTCTCAGAGAACATATCCTGTGCTGTAAATGCTAAACAGCACCTCTTAAGGCTGAACATTCATAGGAATGAGCATTCCCTCAGAGCAAATGACCAATTTCAGTGGTGCCCTTCAAGGGTGATAATTTTGCTTGACTGAACGAGCTGAGCTTAACCAACAGACTATGTGCTGCCAGAAATCTGATTTAATCTGGGATCACCTGATACCTCTTGACAAAGCTCTTCACTGTGAAACTTGTTGAGGGCTGTCCGTTTCACCAGTTGGTTTCTTGTTACCTATGAATAAGTCCTAGCATTGTTTTTCTCAGGCTTTTTGGCAGATTATTTAATCTTTCTGAGATTTAATTTTCATTGCGTCTTCTTGTTTTTATATGCTGGCATCAGTATTTTAGTTTTTTAAGTCACCTGACTCCATACAACTCACCTAGCACTTGATTTAACCATCCATTTTCATGAGTCAGTCATTTCATAAGTACAGACTTCCAGCCTGTAGGGAAGATGTACAGTAGGAATAATTAGGCTAAGCTACAAATATTTAATTATCATATTTCACTGAATCAAAGCCATGGCTTCTTTGAGAGCCTCTGGATTTCAGCTGTGGCTTCAGTTTAGGGACAGCTTCAAACTTGAGAGCTGCTTCTATTAAGAAGCCTTCAGCTAGGTCTTCGACTCTATCAGTAATTTGATTGCTGGCTGCGGATCACATTAAATTGCTCCCTTTGAAGTACCAGTAATATGAACTGCAAACTGCCTCTCAGAGTCAATCGGAAAGCTGCAGGTTCCAAGATGCCCAAATAAAAGTGCTACAACATGCAACTTTAAGCTCTCTGTTGTCAAGCAAGCCAAAACCAAAGGAAATCACCCTGTTGCTCAGTCTCTCCATCCCAGTGAAAAGCAAGTCCTTGACTAGAGGGGGAAAAAAGTCAAACAACAGGCTCTTGTCAGAAGCCTTCGCATCTAAAACAAATCTAAAAATAAATGAATAAATAAGGGCAGTAACCTGATGAGGCTGGTAAGAAGACGCTAACTGCACATGGATTGCAGTTTTTACTAATTCTGCAAGAGAGTGATGTGGCTTGTGTTTTGGGGTGGCTACAAAATGGGTGCGGCATTAGTTCGAGGAAATTCATATTAGTAATTAACTAGGGTATATGCAATGGCATGACTCTGATATGCAACTAATCTTCAAACCTGAGGGTGCAGGACCTTAACTCATGAGTGGCATATCCATGAGTGAGTTATGAAAGCCCAACCCCTTCACAAAAGGCGACAGACTTCATATTTTATGTCAAACCATTGCATAATTAATTTTTGCATCAGTTTACTTATTATACTTTTTAAATCTTTTGTTTGTTTGAAGATTTTATTTACTTATTTTATTTAAAACATGTTGTCAGGTTATTAAACAGAGCCCAGGAGACTATTTCCAGTTGCATCCTGAATAGTGGGGAAGGAACATGGGGTGGCATAGGGAATTCTTACATTCAGCTACGTAGAAACAGAATTTGTCAACAGAAAAGGACCATTAGGACCACCCAGTCTGCCCAAGGGTACCCTGTACAAACGTAATACAGAGGAGATACATATATATACATAGTTAAATTCTTACATTTAGATTACAAGAATAATACAACCTGGAGACCTGTGTTTGAATCTCATCAGCCCCCACTTGCATACTGTGTGACTCTAAGCAATAACTTCCTTGTGCTCCCAGGTCACACCTGGAAACAAACTCTGGCTTAGTGTGCCTTTCCTGGTTAAATAATTTTCCCTTTCCCTTTCCTTTACAAAACTGAGTCAAGATGATGCCATGAAAGGAGTAGCTTTTTTATGCTCCATGTGTTGTGTTCAATCTAAATCAGCAGAATGGAGCAAGAAGCTGTTTCTCTGCCATTAAAAAAACAAAACAAAAAAGGAACACACACTCTAGCATCAGCTGGCTAAGTTCAAAGAGCGATTCCTCTCTGATGAAAATAAGCCTATAGATAAGTTTGTGTCTTATAGGACCCCTTGCCCAGCAGATTCCAGAGCCAGTAAGATGTCCATGATGTCTACTGGCAGTCTAGACCTGGGAACCACTGCTTATGCCCCCCAAATTCCCAATTGCAAACCTTACCAGATATAGGAGCTCAATCAAATGGCTACATGATGTCTGCTTAAGTATAAATGAACAAATAGGGAAACTCATTTCTTGAACAACTGCACTGGAAACAAATTTTGAGGTCTCCCACACTGAACTCAAAACTGTGAAAGGTATAGTAAAAGATTTAAAAAACAAACTAGATACTCCCAATGCTAAGACTCACATGAGAAGCTGTCAAATCTGTCCATACACAAGACTGCATTGCACTTTGGAGAAAGATAGAATCAACTCAAAACGCCCTATGCTACAAAAATATCTGCTTCGTTGGTATTCCCGAGATAGTGGAAAACAATTTAAAAATTGTGCAGATATGTTGAAAGACATTTTTATAAATGCTCTGTCTTTATCAAAAGGTAACTTGCCATTCATTGTGAGAGGTGTTCAGAATTCTAGACCAAGGTGGGGAAATTAAAGGCAAAAATGGAAATGTACTAACAATGACACTTGCTGAGACGAATAAAAAGATTCCAACTATTCTCCATTAATGTCAGGACAAAGATTAATCAATCATCACATGCTGTGAGCAGTTGATGAGCTAGCTGCTTCTTGCTTATAAGCAAGGGAGATTAATTTCAGTGCTATGAACCAGGCTAGGAGATGTAAAAGTGGAGGATTATTTCCCCATTTTGTGCATGGAGGTTTGATTATTACAGAACTCTAGGTGGCAGTCAAACAATGCAGAAGCATGGCGGAGGACTGTGGAGAAGCTCTCTTATTTTCAACATATCATCCTCCTTCTCAAGCAAGGTGATGTGTATTCACAAGTGTAAATATTTTTCCATTTTGATCCACCTGACTCATTATTAAATTTTGTATTGTCATTTTATTACCAGATAACTTGCATGTATGTCCTTTTCAGTATTTTGTTACTCCAGTAGGATAAATCCACGTGGTACTTATATGGTTGTAACCACTCATTTTTCTCTGATGCAACGTGTACTTGAATCCTACAATTATAGATTGTGCCTTCTGATCAGGAAAGGATTTCAAAGCAGCAAGGAAGAGAAAGGCAGACAGTGGCCAGAAGATTCACTATTCTGATGCTGTGATAAACGTAGAAGAGGCATACCCCCAAACACCTTTTCACAGTTCAAACAAACCAATTTATTCACATACTAAATGAAAAAACATAGTCACTTGATTCCTGGAGCATATGTGTGCTGAACCTTGTTTATTTGTGTTGCAATAGCCAAAATGCTTTATTTTTTAGTGTTCAAAACATAGGTAAACAGAGTAACAGGGCTCCTTATCTGAGGTAATCAATGAGTATTGTATAGGAATATATTAGGACATCTGTTTTATTTGCTTTTTACTATATATGGGTATCCATTAATTCCATGAGTTGCAAATACGGCATCATAGGTATGCAAATGATATGGGTTGTGCAACATCAATGGCATTCCCTGAGAAGCAAGTTCTAAGCAGTAGCACGTATGAAACTAGTAAAGAGTAGCACATGTGGAATGAAAAACAGAGATAAGATTTTGAGAAGGAATTAGGAGTCACACAGGAAAACCCTCTACCTTGAATTTTCCAGCCTTGTGATTGGGCAAGGACTTCTAAGGGAAAAGGAAGAGAAAGATGGAGAGTGTGTTAACTTAGGAATGAGATTCCATATTCTGTAACTGTGATTGGTAGAGGAGGGGTGCACTCCCAAAAGCTCTCTCACAGTTCAGGCTGGTACATATATCTGCATGCTTTCCAATTACCTATAACAAAAAATTGATTCAGTGGTCTTTTCCATTGTATTCAGCTCCTTACACACATACAGGTAACTCCCCTACAAATGGGGGTTCCTGAAAAGTCTTCCTTGAGCTTGCCTAAATGCTCACTGCCAGGTTGGTCTTGCGTTTTAGCAGTTTAAATGTGATTGCCAGAGAGTGCCTATATAGCTTCTGTGTACTGTCTCTTTAAGAGCTGCCTGGATTGCAGTCATAAGTAATCTGAGAGGGAGTGCTGCTGAAAGATGTAACTATTTGCTGAAAATCATTTAGAGTGATAATAATAATGTAATTTGTCTAACCTGCCTTCTTTGCAGCAAGGACTGTTTTGCTTATCCCCGCCATTTGGTCTGGGACTGCAAATTGGATCAATAAGTACTGGTCAGACCTAAAATGGAGCTGGACTACCAGAACTGTCTGGAGTCAAAATCTGTAGGAATTGTAGTTTTGGGCTTTTGGCACCTTTTTGCACCTGAAGGGGGAGCCTTTGTTGTGACTGACAGACAGATCAGACAACCAAACCTTTTGGATTCTGGGGAAAGTCCCAGGCTTGCTAGCAGTTCAGTCAGATGTAAATTGGCAGCCGAAGAGGCAACAGCTTGAGACAGTCAAGCAGCCATCTGAGTAGTTTTATGCGGAAGAACTGTAGAAAGGCCTGAATTGTGGCCTGCATGTCTGTCTGCTGCCCCTGAGAGGGAGAGAAGAGAATTATTTTGGACTAAATCCAAGTTTGAGAGAACGAAGTAAGCCACTGATTTTTTGCCAGGCTCATACCTGAAGAAGGCCAAAGATTTTGCTGAATGTGATTGGCCTGTCAGGATTTCCAGCTGCTTTTGAATCCCCAGTTTGTACAGAGACTTTGCAATCGTGACCGGAGAGCGGTTTGCCTGGTACTGTAAAATTTCCTTACATGTAAATGTGCTGTGAGCTGTTAGTGGGTCGTGATTTAGTTCCCCACTGTGTGAACTGTGCTGTACTTGCTGGAAGCTGTATCTAGCCCAAAATGGACTGCATTCGAATTTGTCTCCATTTGGCCTAGGCCTTGCCACACTGACTCAGCCAGACTACTCGCTGCACAGAGAAAGCCATCGATGACAGACCTGCCTGGGGATCAGCCCCCTGCTCCACGCTTGAACAGGAACAACACCTTGGTGAATTGTGTGGATCCTGGTTCTCCTGGCACTCCAGATCAACCACCTGCAGTCTCAATTTTTGTCCAGCCTGTGTCCAGTCTTGTGTATCCTGAGTAATCATCAGGATAGCTCCCTGCAACAACAGCCTAATCTAAAAGTGTGTCATCTGATTGTCTTGTTTTCTTTTCATGAACTGAGCCCTCCGGCTCCGGATTTTAATTAGTGTGTGTGGTGCATGTTATTTTCTTCCATCAAAGGGCCCCAACCAGCTAGCCCACCATTCTCCATCTGGGTACCCAGAGTATGTGACAGTTTATGGACCCTGAAGTACATGCATAACTGTTTGATACAGTCTTTATGCAAATTAACCTGATTACACCCCTCCCTTGTTCATGTCCCTTAAATCAGATCTAATTCTTTTTTGCATTTACCCTGACTGTGGTTCCAGTTTGTGCAAGAGTACTATACTGCTGTTATTTGCTGTGTATAACCTTGTTTTACGGGGGTCCCCAGGGTCGAGCCAGAGGAAAGCCCTGGTGGTAAGTGCAAACAGTGTGGGTACTTGTGTGGTGTATCAGGGGTATTGTGAAAGTGATTATTGTGTATTTTTCAAGTCAGTAGTAAGGAAAGAGGGGAGTTACAGTGTCCCAGAGGGATGTGCCCACTACCAACCCTGACCTCTGGGTGGAGGCACCCATTTCAGAACTCTGGCCCCTTAACCTGCTACTAGCCAAGCAGGCAGTGGTAGTAGCCCTTGGGATAGTGCCACCTAGGGGTTACTTCTTGGAGGCACCAGTGGGATTTTGTGCCTTCTAGTGGCCACAAATTAAGAATTATTGTTAAAGATTAATGGTTACCCCAGTAGAAATGGCTGTACACCAGTTGGTGGGGTGGTGTACTGGGCAGGAGATTGACCCCCAAAATGCTCTGCTTATACTGGATATTACCCTGGGTACCAGTAAGAACACTGTAGAGGGAGTACTCTCCAAAGTTGAATGTTTAAAAATCCCTGTGGTGGTGGGCCGACAGGCTGATTTGATCGCCCAAACTTTCATAGCCTTAGTAGAGTGTAGTGACCTTGTGAACAGCTCTAAAGTGCCACAGACTATTGCCCCAGAAGGGGTTCCAGCTGCCTGGAGCGTGATAACAAAAGACAGTAAAGACCCTGGGGAGGATGAGCTCCCACCATTAACTGAGACTTTTGAGGATAAATTTGCTAAGTTGTTGCTGGAGGAAGGAAAAACCATAGAGGACTGTAAGAAACTATTCCTGCTACCTTGGGGTGTTCCTTCCCCAACACCCTGTTCCACTCCAGCACCTGTTACTGCCTGCCTTCTATGCCTGCACCCATGCTGGTCCCTATATCTGTACCCGCCATTAGTCACGACTCCTACAGAAGGCTGAGAACCTTCAGGCACCCCTCCATGCCTCAGGGAGGAGACTGGGAGACCTGATCACCAATGTTGCCCCCTTGGTACCTGAGTGGCAGTGTGTGGAGGCTGAGACAGAAAAGAATCATAGAAAGTTTGAGGGGCCCCACCTTCAAGCCATTACATTTTTGAGGTCCCCAACCTGATGCATCTGCTCAGAAGTACTCATCTGTACTTGAAGACAGTTTTGGATCATTGAGTCAGGAGACTTGATGGAAATTCAAGGCACCAAGCAATGGAAGGGGGAAAGTTTGTCTGCCATGTTACTCACTCGAGAGAGCTCTGCAAAAGTTTGCCGAAAGGTGGGGTAGCCGCTAGCGATTTGAACCGTATGAGACTGGGGCACACACTGCAACATGCCAAGCATTTTAAAATGCAGATCATCCAGTTAAAGGTCCAGGATAGGAGAGGTAACCCACCTGACTACTGTGAGTTGATAAAAGAACTCCGGGAGGTAGAAGATGAAGAGGTAGATTGTAATCATGGGGTGAGTGCAGCCCAAGTGATTATGGCACCGGAAGGCCCTTCCAAAATGGAGACCACTAAGATTGTCCCACCGTACAATGGTGCTGGGGAAGAGTGTTGAAGGAAGTCAGGGTACAATGGGTCCATTTGCTGAGGTATCCTCTGCTGACAGAGACCCTGATCCTATCAGAATGTGACCATTATGGGGGTGCACCCTCAGGCATCCTTTTCCGGGGGTGTCTTCTCGGCTGAGCTCAAGGAATTGACTGCCACCCTAAAGGAACTTTTGAGATATGGTACACCACCCACAGACATCAGATCACAATCTCCCATCAATGCTCCAGCATTCCCTGCTATGTTTTCCCCAAGGATACCCTGAGAGCATGTCATTTGTCACAATTGCAGCAAGGATGGCCATATGAAGAGGTAATGCCAGTCTCAGAAGGACTTAGAGAAAGTGGTGAACCAGCTTCAAGGAGAGCTTCGGAAAATGAGTCATTGGTCAAGGGTGCATGAAATGACCTCAGTAAAAGATTCAGCCATCCTAACTCAAACCCCCTCTGTGACTAAATTGCCTGTTCAGGCCCCTGTTGTTGTCCCTCCAGACTGGTCCAAGATAGTGAGCCCTTCAGTGGAGACTAATGTGGCTGTGAATGGTATTCCCACCCGGGCTGTGCTTGACAGTGATCACAAGTGACCATTGTGTTTCAGGACTGGTATGACAAACACTTATCTGATGTCTCTTTACACCCTGGAAGGCTTACATGTGTGGGCGCTTGAGCGACAAGTCTTATCCATATCTAGGATATGCCCACCTCTGGTTGTCTTTTCCTGCAGCTGTCACTGGCATAGAGGAGCAAGTAGAGTCACTGGCCCTAGTGTGTCCCCCCACCGGACTTTATGATGGTGTCCCCCTGATAATTGGGACAAATGCCCATATGTTTGGGAGACTGGCACAACTCTGGCATGAGAAATAAGGGCAATGGACTGGGAGGGCCCTGAGAATTCTGGCTTTGATCAAGAGGGCCTATGATCTGCAACAGAAACCCGAGGAAGTAGACCAGGATGAACCGGGTGGGATTGTCTAGAAGAAGGATCCCGATTCAGTGATACTGGCTCCTAACACCCAGTGTACCATTCAAGGGGAAGTCCGCCTCCAGAAAGATGTCAAGAACAAAATACTGATGTTGGATGCACCAGGTGATGGAAAATTGCCAGGGATTATTGGTCAAGACCAGCATCTTACCTGCTCGTGCCCATGCCTATGCATGATGAGTAATGGTCCAGATTCACAATGTGTCAGATCGGGAGATCTGGATGAATAGAGGATGCACCCTAGCTACGGTACACTGTGCAGACACTGCAGTATTGCCCAGCAAAAAGCACCCTGGTGAGAAGGAGAGAGTGACCCCAGATTTGTTTGACTTTTGTGACTCTTCATTGCCAGCTGAATGGAAGTCTAGAATTTGCAAGACACTTGCCCAGAGAGACCAACTGTTTTCTTTGAAGGAATGGGATGTGGGATGTGTCCAGGGTGTGGAGCATCACATACGCCTGCATGATGAACGGCCATTTAGAGAGAGATCCCAACACCTAGCCCCAACAGACATAGATGATGTGAGAAGACACCTGCAGAAAATGCTCACTGCTGGTGTAATGCAAGAATCCAGGAACCCATACGCCTCTCCCATTGTGGTTGTGCATAAGAAGAATGGGTCTGTGAAGATGTGTGTTGATTATCGAATCCAGAACCGGCGAACCATCCCAGACCAATACACTATGCCTCATATACAAGGTGCCCTGGACTGCTTGAATGGGAGCAAATGGTTCTCGGTGTTGGATCTTCGCAGCAGATACTACCAGATCCTGATGGCCCCAGAAAACAGTGAAAAAACAGCCTTCATCAGTCCATTGGGGTTCTATGAGTTTCTGAGGATGCCACAGGGGATATCAGGCACCTCGTCCACCTTTCAGTGACTGATGGAATGTGCGGTGGGAGATTTGAATTTGCTGGATTTCCTGGTGTACTTGGACAATGTCATTGTGTTTGGTAGCACCTTCGAGGAGCATGAGAACCGACTGTTTAAAGTCCTAGACTGACTGGAAGACTTCATCCTCAGGCTGTCCTTTGACAAGTGCCAGTTTTTCCAAACCTCCATGAAGTATGTGGGGCATATAGTATCTACAAAAGGGATAGAAACTGATCCCAGTAAGGTTGAAGCACTGACCACTTGGCCCCAGCCCCATAATCTGAAAGAACTACAATGTTTTCTGCTATTCTGTGACTACTAGAGCAGGTTCATAAAAGACTATTTCAAAGTGATTTGCCCACTCCTGAACCTTACCCAGGATTACCCTCCTACCAATTGTAAATACAAAAAAGGGGCCATTAAAGAACCAGAAAAAGTATACTTCCACCCAGGTGAACTCTTCTGGCCCTGTTTGTTGCCCGACTGTGAAGCAGCCTTCCTTCCATGAGATCATATACCAGCTCACCCACACCCCAATCCTCGCCTATGCTGACCCCACCAAACCCTATGTGCTGCATATGGACACTAGTCTGCAGGGTCTAGGAGTGGTGTTGTATCAAGACCATGAGGGTAGCCTGAGACCAGTAGTTTTCAACAGTAGGAGCTTGACCCCATCTGAATGAAACTACCTTGTGCATAAGTTGAAGTTCCTTGCGCTAAAATGGGCCATCGTTGACCAGTTTCATGAATACCTCTATGGGGCAAAGATATTGGTGAAGACTGACAATAACCCGTTGACCTATGTACATGTAACCCCTCTACAAATGGGGGTTCCCAAAAAGTCTTCCTTGAGCTTGCTTAAATGCTCACTGCCAGGCTGGTGTCTTGCGTTTTAGCAGTTTAAATGTGATTGCCAGACGGTGCCTGTAGAGCCTTTGCACTGTCACTTTAAGAGTTGCCTGGATTGAAGTCGTAAGTATTCTGAGAGGGAGCTCTGTTGAAAGATGTAACTATTTGCTGAAAATCATTTAGAGTGATAATGATAATGTAATTTGTCTAACCTACCTTCTTTGCAGCAAGGACTGTTTTGTTTATCTCCATTATCTTGGTCCTGGACTGCCGAATTGGACCAATCAATACTGGTGGGACCTAAAATGGAGCAGGATTACAGGAGCTGTCTGAAATCAAAATCTGTAGGAATTGTAGTTTTGGGCTTTTGGTGCCTTTTTACACCTGAAGGGGGAGCCTTTGTTGTGACTGACAGAC
This sequence comes from Neoceratodus forsteri, assembly GCA_016271365.2. Taxonomy (NCBI): domain Eukaryota; kingdom Metazoa; phylum Chordata; order Ceratodontiformes; family Ceratodontidae; genus Neoceratodus; species Neoceratodus forsteri. The sequence goes on along the minus strand of CM057451.1, from coordinate 804,745,992 downwards.
AGATCAGCCAACTGAACCTTTTGGATCTTGGGGGATTTCTCAGACTGCTTGCAATTTTCAGTTAGTTCTGGGCTGAGAAGTGAAGAAGTAACAGCTCAAGTGATTTGGGCAAGAGTTCTGTGTAGTTTTGCATGGGAGAACTGTGAAAGGCCTGAGTTGTGGCCTGCATGTCTGCCTGCTGTCTCTGAGAGAGAGAGAAGAAAATTATTTTGGACTAAATCCAAGTTTGTGAGAATGAAGTAAGCCACTGATTTTTTTATCAGGCTCATACCTGAAGAAGACTGAAGATTTTGCTGAATGCGATTGGCCTGTCTGGACTTCCAACCACCTCTGAACTCCCAGATTGAGCAGAGATTCTGTAATTGCGACCGGAGAGCGGTTTGCCTGGTACAGTAGAATTTCCTTACATGTAAATGTGCTGTGAGTTGTTAGATGGTCGTGATTTGGTTCCCCACTGTGTGAACTGTGTTCAGCTTGTTGGAAGCTGTATCCAGCCCAAAACGGACTGTATCTGAATTTGTCTCCATTTGGCTGGATCCTTGCCACACTGGCCCAGCCAGACTACTCATTGCACAGAGAAAGCCATCAACAAGAGACCTGCCTGGGGATCGGCTCCCTTCTCCAGGCTTGGACAGGAATGATGCCTCAGCGATTCATGTGGGCCCTGCTTCTCCTGGCACTCCAGATTAACCACCTGCTGTCTTGATTTTTGTCCAGCCTGTGTCCAGTATTGGGTATCATGAGTAATAATCAGGGTAGCTCCCCGCAACAACAGCCTAATCTAAAAGTGTGTCATCTGATTGTCTTGTTGTTTTCTTTTCATGAACTGAGCCTTCCGGCACCAGATTACAACTAGTGTGTGGTGCACGTTATTTTCTTCCATCACAGGGCCCCAACCAGCTGCAATGTTCTTGGCTAGCCTACCATTCTTCATCTGGGTACCCAGAGTGTGTGACTGTTTATGGACCTTGAAGTGCATGCATAACTAACTGTTTGATTGATACAGCCTTTAAGCAAATTAACCTGATTATGCCCCTCCCTTGTTCAAGTCCATTAAATAAATCCTATTTAACTCTTTTTTGCATTTACAGTGACTGTGGTTCCAGTTTGTGCAAGAGTACTGTACTGCTGTTATTTACTGTGTATAACCTGGTTTTACAGGGGGTCCCCATGGCTGGGTGAGGAGAAAAGCCCTGGTGGTGAGCGCAAACAGTGTGGGTACTTGTGTGGTGTATCAGGGGTATTGTGAAAGTGATTATTGTGTATTATTTTGGCCACTAGTAAGGAAAGAGGGGGGTTACAGTGTCGCGGAGGGCTAAGCCCAGGTTAGCTTGACCACCACCAACTCTGACTTCTGGGTGGAGGCACCCGTTTCAGAACTGAGGCCCCTTAACCTGCTACTAGCCCAGCAGGCAGGGGTAGTATCCCTTGGGATAAAGCCACCTAGATGTTACATTTTGGAGGCTCACTGTTGGGATTTTGTGCCTTCAAGTGGCCAAAAATTAAGAATTATTGTTAAGGATTAATGGCTTCCCCAGTAGAAATGGCTGTATATCAGTTGGTGGTGTGGTGTACTGGGCAGGAAATCGACCCCTAAAAATGCTCTACTTATACTGGATATTCCCCTGGGTACCAGTAAGGGCACTGTAGAGGGAGCAGTGTCCAAAGGCTGATTAGATCACCCAAACTTTCATAGCCTTGGTAGAGTGTATTGACCTCATGGACAGTTCCAAACCATTACAGACTATTGCCCCAGAAGGGGTTCCTGCTGCCTGGAGCATGTTAACAAAAGACAGTAAAGACCCTGGGGAGGATGAGCTCCCACCATTATCTGAGACTTTTGAGGAGAAATTTACTAAATTGTTGCTGTAGGAAGAGAAAACCATAGAGAACTTTAAGAAACTATTCCTACCAACTGGGGGTGTTTCTTCCCCAACACCCCTTTCCACTCCAGCACCTGTTACTGCCCGCCTTCTGTGCCTGTGCCAATGCTGGCTCCTATATCTGTGCCTGCCATTAGTCATGACTTCTAACTAAGGCTGAGAGTCTTCTCGGGCACCTTCCCCACCTCCCAGGGGAAGGATGACTGGGAGACCTGGATAGACTATGTTGCCCCTCTAGTACTTGAATGGCAGTGCTCGGAAGCAGAGAAACGAAAGAGGTTGAGTGAGAGCCTCTGAGGTCCTGCCCTGGCTGCTATCTGTGCCAAGCGGGCCAATAACCCCTGGAGCAACTGTTCAGGACTATCTTGATGCATTGGAGAATGTGTATGGGAGCCCAGATTCAGATGAGGATCTGTGGTGGAGAGTAAGAAACGTTCAGCAGTACTCAGGGGAGCCATTGTCTGTGTATGTGCCTTGGCTTGAAAAGCTGCTACAAGAGTGTCTCAGAAAGGGTAGTTTACCATCAAATGAATTAGATTGAACTAGACTGGACCGCATCCTTAAGTCTGCTCCATTTTCAGAATTGTTATTGCTTCAGATGCACCTTGCCACCCGACTGGAATCACCCCCCCCCTCCTATGATGAGCTAATGAAAGCAATTTGGGGGGTTCAGCAAAGGTGACCCTGTAGGGGAATTGCACACATATCTGCTGCTGTGCAAGTGACCAAGAGTGATCAGCCAAGTGAGGCTCAGGGCCAAAAGCTGACACTTAACGAGCACTCTGAGAATGCAAAGGACTGTCCACCCTGGGCCCAGCATTGTAAAGACATGCTACTAAAGGAAGTCTGAGAGTCGAAGACAGGTGCTTTTGCAAGGGTTTTCCCCATGGAACAAGATTCTGGTCCCTTTCAGGATGCAAATGCCATGGGGGTGGGGTTGCACCCGCAGGCATCCGCTACCGAGGGTGGCTCCAAGGCTGAGATCATCAGATTTCACTGCCACTCTAAAGGAACTGTTAAGACACACTGCACCACTCTCACCACTGCAAGCAGATACTAGACACCAGTCTCTTACTACTGCTTCAGTTCCTCATACGATGTTCACTCCCTGGATGACCCAGGAGTCTATCATTTGTCACAACTGTGGAAAGGATGACCATATTAAAAGAGAATGCCAGTCTCAGAAGGACTTAGAGAGAGAAAGAGTAGTACACAAGACTCCAAGGGGAGCTCCAAAAAGCAAATCAATGGCCAAGGGGTGTCCAAAATGACCGCAGTGAGGGTTTGAGAAACCCTATCTCAAATCTCTTTGTGGCTAAATCATCTGTCCAGGCCTCTGCTACTGCCTCTCCAGACTGGTCCAAAATAGTGGGCCCTTCAATGGAGACTACAGTGACTGTGAATGGTATTCATACTCAGGCTGTGCTTGACAGTGGGTCGCAAGTGACCATAGTGTTCCAGGACTGGTATGACAAACACTTATCTGATGTGCCTTTGCAATCCCTGGAAGGCCTACATGTGTGTGGCCTGAGCGACAAGTCTTATCCCTACCTAGGGTATGTCTGCCTCTGGTTCTCTTTTCCTGCAAATGTAACTGGTATAGAGGAGTGAGTAGAGACATTGGCCCTAGTGTGTCCCCCCAGTGGACTGTATGATGGGAACCCCCTGTTAATTGGGACAAATGCCTATATGTTTGGGAGACTGGCACAACTCTGTCATGAGAAACAAGGGCGACGGACTGGGTGGGCCCTGAGAATTCCGGCACTGATCAAGAGGGCCTATGATTTGCAACAGAAACCTGAGGAAGCAGACCAGGATGAACTGGAGGGGATCGTGTGGAAGGAGGATCCCGATTCAATGGTCCTGGACCCTAATGCCCAGTGTACCATTCAAGGGGAGGTCTGTCTCTGGAAAGATGTCAAGAAAAAAATACTGATATTGGATGCACCAGGCAATGGAAAATTGCCAGAAGGATTATTGGTCAAGCACAGCATCTTGCCTGCTCATGCCCATGACTATGCATGACGAGTGATGGTCTAGATTCACAACATGTCAGATCAGGAGATCTGGGTGAATAGAGGGTGCATCCTAGCTACAGTACACTGCACAGACACTGCAGTATTGCCTAGTAACAAGCACCCTGGTGAGAAGGAGAGAGTGACCCCAGACTTGTTTGACTTTGGTGACTCTCCATTGCCAACTGAATGGAAGGCTAGAATTAGCAAGAGACTTGCCCAGAGAGACCAAGTGTTTTCATTGAAGGAATGGGATATGGGATGTGTCCAGGGTGTGGAGCATCACATATGCCTGCACGATGAACGTCCATTTCGAGAGAGGTCAAGATGCCTAGCCCCAGCAAACAAAGATGATGTGAGAAGGCACCTGCAGGAAATGCTCACTGCTGGTGTGATACAAGAATCCAGGAGCCCATACACCTCTTCCATTGTGGTTGTGCATAAAAATAAGGGTCTGTGAGGATGTGTGTTGATCACCGAACCCTGAACCGGTGGACCATCAAAGACCAATACACTATGCCCTGTATACAAGATGCCCTGGACTGCTTGAATGGGATCAAATGGTTCTCAGTATTGGATCTTCACAGCGGATACTACCAGATCCTGATAGCCCCAGAAGACTGTGAGAAAACAGCCTTCATCTGTCCATTGGGGTTCTATAAGTTTCTGAGGATGCCACAGGCGATATCGGGCATCCCAGCCACCTTTCAGTGACTGATGGAATGTGCGGTGGGAGATATGAATTTGCTGGAATGCCTGGTGTACTTAGACGATATCATTGTGTTTGGGAGCACCTTAGAGGAACATGAGAAATGACTACTTAAAGTCCTAGACTGACTGGAAGACTTCGGCTTCAAGCTGTCCATTGACAAGTGCCAGTTTTTCCAAACCTCCGTGAAGTACGTGGGGCACATAGTATCTACAAAAGGGATACAGCCTGATCCCAGTAAGGTTGAAGCACTGACTACTTGGCCCCAGCCCCATAATCTGAAATAACTACAATGTTTCCTGGGGTTCTGTGGCTACTACCACAGATTCATAAAAGACTACTGAAAGGTGATTCGCCCACTCTTGAACCTTACCCAGGGTTACCCTCCTACCAATAGTAAATACAAAAAAAGGACAGTTAAAGAATGAGAAAAAGTATACTTCCACCTAGGTGAACTTTTTGGGCCCTGCTGGATGCCCGACTGTGAAGCATCCTTCCATGAGATCATATACCAGCTCACCCACGCCCCCATCCTCACCTATACTGACCCCACCAAACCCTTTGTGCTGCATACAGATGCTAGCCTGCAGGGTCTAGGAGTGGTGCTGTATCAAGACCATGAAGATGGCCTGAGACCAGTAGCTTTTGCCAGTAGGAGCTTGACCCCATCTGAACAAAACTACTCTGTTCATAAGTTGGAGTTCCTTGCTCTAAAATAGGCCATCGCTGACAAGTTTCATGAATACCTCTATGGGGCAAAGATACTGGTGAAGACTGACAATAACCCATTGACCTATGTACAGACTTCAGCTAAGTTAGACTCCACTGGGCACCGGTGGTTTTCTGCATTATCAACCTATGATTATGCTATTGAATACAGACCGGGCCTGAACCATATTGTTGCTGACGCCATATCATGAAGGCCGACTTCCAAGAGCAATTGGGTCAGGCTCTCTGAACCTGACATTAGAACATTGTGCCAAACATTTGATAGAGATGAGCAGATGTCTGTGGACACAATGGACTGGTTAGTAGATTGCTTGGGCCCTTCTGACACCTGCATACCAGCTGCTTATTTACCACTTCTCTGCTCTAGATATTAGTGCATTACCTCAATTTGACAATGAGAGCATTCAGTGGGCTCAGTCCCAAGATCATATGATTCTTCAAGCACTTGATGCCCTGCATGCAGGGAAAGATGTGTCTAAGTTACGTTCCACTGACTTGCGAACTGCTTTATTGTTTAAAGAAGGCTCCAGATTGAAGTTACTCAATCAATTGTTGTATAGAGAGACAGTAGATCATAGTGGCAAAGTAGACAAGCAACAATTGGTCCTGCCTATGACCTTTAAAGATTTGGTTCTGAGGTCCCTCCACAATCACATGGGGCACCTCGGAATTGACAGAACCCTTGACCTGGTACGATCTCGCTTATACTGGCCCAAAATGGGGGCCGATGTTGAGCACCATGTAAAGACTTGTAGTCACTGCCTGCAAAGAAAAGCCCTGCCTCAGAGGGATGATCCCCCTTGTTAATATTACTAACAGCACCCCCATGGAACTAGTCTCAGACGTCTTGTGTTTAGAACCTGATCAGTGGAACATTGGCAATGTGTTAGCGGTTACGGATCATTTCACACGGTTTGCACAAGCTTTTCCCACCAAAGATCAGAAGACATCTATCGTGGCCAAGGTGCTAGTGAAAAATGTTCTTCATTCACTATGGTACCCCTCAGCAGATCCACTCTGACCAGGGCAGAGACTTTGAGAGTTGACTAATCAAAGAAATGCTCTCTCTATGGGGGTGCTAAAGTCAAGAACCACCCCCTTTCATCCGCAGGAGACCCTCAACCAGAACATTTTAACTGCACCCTTCTAGACATGCTGGGCACTCTCCACCCAAAAGATAAGCATAAATGGAGCCAGCAGATTAGTACCTTGGTACACACATACAATTGCATGAAAAATTATGCTACTGGTTCCTCCCCCTCCTGCCTCATGTTTATGAGAGAGGCCCGGCTGCCAGTTGATGCCTGTTTTGGGGTCTCTCCAGATGGGGTCTGAGCTGAAATCTACTTGCAATATGTACAAAAACTGAACGCTCAATTGAACCATGCCTATCAACTGGCCCAGACAATGGCCGCCAAGAGAAATCTAGCTAACAAATAGAGGCATGATAAAAAAGTAAAGGCTCAAGAACTTCGACCTGGAGACTGTGTGTTGTTACGGAGTTTGGGACTGCGTGATAAACACAAAATTGCTGATTGGTGGCACCATCTTCACCATCTAGTGGTTGAAAAGTTGGAAGATTTACCTGTGTACAAGGTGCGCCCAGAGAACAACTCCAAAGCTGTCAAGACCATGCACCGTAACCACTTGCTACCTATCGGATAAGTCATGATCGAGGATGAACCCCCAGAAATTGAGACCCCTGGGCTGGTGACTCATGCTGCTTCAAGAAAGAGACAGAGTCAACCTACCCCAGTGGTCACAGATATAAGGTTTCCTCTGCAGCAGGCCCAGAATGATAGTGACTCTCAGTCCACTTCTGACGAAAGTCAGTGCGACTATGCCTGTTACCCCTCTTATGAACTGAGTCAGCTGTTTTGAAGTAACCCCACGATTAATTGTGGGGATGAAGCTAGGCCTTTTGGACTGCCTAACCCCCCAGCTTTGTCCTTTGAGCTAATGCTCCCTGAAAGTGGAGTACAAAGTATCATGTCTGAAGATGCTGAGTCTCTGTGTATTGTGGAACTGTATGATTTGCCTGAGGGAGCGGCTGATGGAATGAGCCTTTCTGGTGACATACCAGAACTTGAAGAACACTATGAGAGTGCTGACCACCCCTTTCAGTGCCTCAAAGCTTCATTGTGCCTGAGCCTTCGCAAAATGAGTCAAGTGTTGTAGAAACAGAGGCTACAGAGCAAGGAGCTGACAGTGCTCCAAGTTTGGACATTCCCATCCAGGCAGAGGCACCCCTCACAAGTGACAAGAGTCCCCAGACCAGTGCTGAGAGTACAGAGACTGTAGTCATCCCCCTCAGAAAGACTGACCGAGCTGTCAAGCCAGTAGTATGCCTCAGTTATGATTCTCCCGGGAGGCCAGTGGATTTGCCTCTCAATGTGGTGCACAAAGGTGTTTATGTCTCACCAAGCTCACTGCCCAAACTGAGCCTGACAGCCAATTCCAGGTTACTTGTCTTTCCCTCTCACCACGGTGCCCCTGCCCCTTCTAGCCCCCAGTTAGCTGATAGAGAAGGGCCCCCTTTGCATTGTTTAAGGTACAAGAAGTTATTACCTGATTCAGTATAGTAATGTTCAATTTACCTGTGTGAAATATGCAAAATGTGTTGTCAGAATGGATATAGTATCATGAAGTGTAGTGAACATATATAGTAAAGTAATAACATACTAACATACTAAGATACTAATTTCCAGCAGATTAGGCCTTACTGTCTATCGAGTCTGCTCAAACCTCAGATCCCTAGTTGGATAATAAGCTTATGTTAACTGCTGCATGATGGTACAGACTTGATGTGGATGGCAAGTTTTCTCCAGGCAGGGAAGGGTGTAACCTCCTACAAATGGGGGTTCCCAAAAAGTATTCCTTGAGCTTGCCTAAATACTCACTGCCAGACTGGTGTCCTGCATTTTAGCAGTTTAAATGTGATTGCCAGAGAGTGCCTGTATAGCCTCTGGGCACTGTCTCTTTAAGAACTGCCTGTATTGCAGTCATAAGTAATCTGAGAGGGAGCTCTGTTGAAAGATGTAACTATTTGCTGAAAATCATTTAGAGTGATACTGATAATGTAGTTTGTCTAACCTGCCTTCTTTGCAGCAAGGACTGTTTTGTTTATTTCCACTATCTTGGTCCTGGACTGCAAATTGGACCAATCAGTACTGGTGGGACCTAAAATGGAGCTGAACTACAAGACCTGTCTGGAGTCAAAATCTGTAGGAATTGTAGTTTTGGGCTTTTGGTGCCTTTTTACACCTGAAGGGGGAGCCTTTGTTGTGACTGACAGACAGATCAGCCAACTGAACCTTTTGGATCTTGGGGGAGTTCTCAGACTGCTTGCAATTTTCAGTTAGTTCTGGGCTGACAAGCGAAGAAGTAACAGCTCAAGTGATTTGGGCAAGAGTTCTGTGTAGTTTTGCATGGGAGAACTGTGAAAGGCCAGAGCTGTGTCCTGCATGACTGCCTGCTGCCCCTGAGAGGGAGAGAAGAGAATTATTTCGGACTAAATCCCAGTTTGTGAGAACAAAGTAAGCCACTGATTTTTTACCAGGCTCATACCTGAAGAAGACCGAAGATTTTGCTGAATGCGATTGGCCTATCTGGACTTCCAGCCACCTCTGAACACCCAGATCGTGCAGAGACTCTGTAATTGCGACCGGAGAGTGGTTTGCCTGGTACAGTAGAATTTCCTTACATGTAAATGTGCTGTGAGTTGTTAGTGGGTTGTGATTTGGTTCCCCACTGTGTGAACTGTGTTCGGCTTGCTGGAAGCTGTATCTAGCCCAAAATGGACTGTATGTGAATTTGTCTCTATTTGGGCGGGGCCATGCCACACTGGCCCAGCCAGACTAGCCACTGCACAGAGAAAGCCATAGACAAGAGACCTTCCTGAGGATCAGCCCCCTGCTCCATGCTTGAACAGGAATGGTGCCTCAGTGATTTGTGTGGGCCCTGCTTCTCCTGGCACTCCAAATTAACCAACTGCTGTCTCGATTTTCCTCCAGCCTGTGTCCAGTATTGGATATCGTGAGTAATCATCAGGGTAGCTCCCTGCAACAACAGCCTAATCTAAAAGTGTGTCATCTGATTGTCTTGTTGTTTTCTTTTCACGAACTGAGCCCTCCGGCTCCAGACTACAAATAGTGTGCGTTGTGCATGTTGTTTTCTTCCATCACAGGGCCCCAACCAGCTGCAATGTCCCTGGGTAGCCCACCGTTCTTCATCTATGTACCCAGAGTGTGTGACTGTTTATGGACCCTGAAGTGCATGCATAACTGCTTGATTGATGCAGCCTTTAAGCAAATTATCCTGATTTTGCCCCTCCCTTGTTCAAGTCACTTAAATAAATCAGATATTATTATTTTTTGCATTTAACCTGACTGTGGTTCCAGTTTGTGCAAGAGTACTGTACTGCTGTTATTTGCTGTGTAGAACCTTATTTTACAGGGAGTCCCCAGTGCCAGGCCAGAGAAAAGCCCTGGTGGTAAGTGCAAACAGTGTGGGTACTTGTGTGGTGTATCAGGGGTATTGTGAAAGTGATTACTGTGTATTGTTCTGGCCACTAGTAAGGAAAGAAGGGGGTTACAGTGTCCTGGAGGGCTGTGCCCAGGTTCGCTTGACCACTACCAACTCTGACCTCTGGGAGGAGGCACCCATTTCAGAACTCAGGACCCTTAACCTGCTACTAGCCAAGCAGGCTGGGGTAGTAGCCCTTGGGATAGTGCCGCCTAGGGGTTACATGCACAAATTTAAACACCATTTTATTTTTTATAGTTTGTATTTTGACAGTGGGATCTTCCCCCCTCCCCCATCCATACTTGATGACCAGGGAACTCTGCAGCTTTCCCTGCCACAGATTAAACTGAATTCCAGGCTTTACTGAGGACTTCTGTTGTATGTGTTTTTTGGAAGGAGAAGTGAACATTCAATCAGAATAATTCTGCAAAAGTTTGAATTCCTGCATTCCATGATAAACAAGTATTCCATATATTAAATGTTTGGCTATGTGTAATTTTTATATACTATTACTGTAATGTGTTGCTCTCACTTTGTTGAAGTTGTAGTATATTTCTTTAACACTCGAGCCTTCTCCTCCTGGCTGGCCCCCAGCATCTCTGGCTCGTTTCTGTACCTGGATCACCAGCGCTGCAAAAATTAGCCCTGTCACTGCACCATTGGGCTGGCCCAACTAGTTAGTTTTAACAAAAGAATATATCTATTTTAGTAAAAAAAAAAATAGAAAAAGTGGCTATCTTTAGTTTGTTTTTTAAATTTTCTCTGTTTAACCATTTTATAAGCACAGTAAAACACTTCAGGGACATGCTTTATACTGCTCTAATTGCACTTCCGAGGGCTGAAGGCACTTCGCCTGCAGTATCGTGCTTCTCTACTCCCCTGGGCTTACAGTTAGATCAACACAATGAGCTCCCTTTTGTCTTATTGCTTATGTCACACTGCCACTAAAATGTTAAGTATCCCTTTGTGTTTAAACACAGTTATTGAGACTAGCCTTTGGGCGAGGGGCATTCTAACATCTTAATGCAGTTCAAAGGTATATATACGTTCTTGTGTGTGGCCAGACCTCTATTAGAGCCAGTTGGGCTCTTTGGGCTACTCGTCAGTCACCACTTGTCTGGTGTTGCTTCTGCTTTCCTGATGCCCTTTCCTACAACTGAAAGGAGTGTCTGCTGTGGGCGGGGCTTGGAGCTAGTTTAGCGCAGTAGTCAATAGCAGCTCAAGAGTGACTCGATCAGATGTTCTGTGCTGCCAACATTCTGCAGTGACTCTTTGTTTGTGGCTGGATATCTGTTAAAGCCAGTAAGGCTCTTTCAGCTACTCATAAGAGGCCACTTGTCTGATGTTGCTCCTGCATTCCTGGTGTCCATCTCCTCCAATTGGGAGACATGTCTGCTGTGGGTGGGGCTTGGAGTTAATTGGAATGGAATTCAAAAGCAACTTGAGAGTGACCCAATCAGCTATTCTGTGCTGCCAGCATTCTGCAGTGACTGTGTGTGGCTGGATGTCTGTTATAGCCAGTAGGGCTCTTTGTGCTAATCCTCAGTGCCCACTTGTCCAGTGTTGCTCCTGCTCTCCTGGCACCCATCTCCACCTTTAGGAGCATCTGCTATATGTGGGGCTTGGAGCTAATTTGGAACACTATTGAAAAGCTGCTCGAGGGTGACTCAATTTGCTGTTCTGTGCTGCTGGTATTCTGAAGAGACTGTTTGTGTGGCCAGACATTTGTTTAGAGTCAGTGGGGTTATTTGGGCTACTCATCAGTGGTCACTTCTCTGGTGTTCTCCTACTTTCATGGTGCCCCTCTCCTCAAGTCATGAGGAGCATCTGCTGTGAGTGGGGCTTGGAGCTACCTTGGAGCAGTATTCTAAAGTCACTCAAGGGTCACTGAATTAGCTGTTCTGTACAGTCGGCATTTTGCAGTAAGTGTCAGCGTGTGGTTGGATGTTTGTTAGAGCCAGTCAGGTTCATTGGGCCACTCATCAGTGGCCACTTACCTGACATTGCTTCTGCTTTAGTGGTGCTGCTCTCCTCCAGTCAGGAGGAAAGTCTGCTGTGGGCTGTGCTACGGAAGTGAATTTCAAAGACCCTTTTCCTAGTGGTTCTCTGTTGTGGTCCATAGCCCAAGGCCATAGCATAAGTTCATCACACTGGGGTGTCAGCATGGGATGGCAGTCAGTAGGAGATGCTGCACCCCTAGTGTGACACTCTTAACTGCTGATTTACATTGCACTGTATATGAATCTACTGTAAGTATGTATTAATCTTCCCTGCACCATTTTCATTCATCTATTAGTTTAGGCCCCAGTTACTACGAGTGGGCCATTATTTATTGTTCTTATCCACAATGGGGTATGTCTATGAAGCCTATGTGCTGCATATCCATGGTGCATAGGCTTCCCTAAGTCATTCTGCCACACATCAGAGGTCACAGAGACCCCCATGGCATGATGTAAGGGATGTGGGTCACTTCTGCACCCAATGCCCTGTCCATCCACATAGCTATGCACACAGATGGACTGAGGGAGTGGCCAGGGGGCATGCTGACACTCCATGTCATTCACCAAGGAGACATAGAGGGTAGCATAGGCTACACAGGCAGGGATCCTGTCATAACTGCTGCATGCCCCCACCATTCCACAGCCACCGGACGTTGCAGGGCAACTGACTCCCCCTGTGCAATCTTGCCCCAGTCCTAAATACATGCAGAGAGGGCTGAGACAGTCACTTGGACAACCTCGCTGACATTTGCAGGATACTGGGACCTGCAGTGCCCCACAATCCCCTGTTCCATGTGGAGCAGGGGATCCACTCTGCCACCAGGCTAGGCATTCGATTGGATGTCCACCTGTGTCCACTGATTCCCCCCATGCACTTATGTGCCAGTGGGATGGGAACACAGACAGGGGGCCAGCATTTTTGAATGGTGTGTCCTGCACACCTGTCCTTGGGTGCGGTTCCATGTGATAATAGTGCTTACAAAATAGCGACTGTCAAAATAGTGACTGCCACTGCCAATAGCAGCTGCTACAATGTTTTCCTTCAACTGTTGTTTTTTGCATGATTACTTGATATAAATGGGGGGGGGGCTGCACCCCCCGCAGCCCTCCCCATCTTAAAGATTCTAACACCACGCCGCTCATTGATTTCGGAGAGAATTACATATTCAGAACACAGGTATTATGAGTCACTATTCCATGTCAGTCGCTATTTTGCCATTCGCTATTTTGCAGTAGCTATTATCACGGGACACCTTGGGTGCAGCTGTGAGCAGGCCAGGTATGTGCTGGATGCTGGTACCAGGCTCACATTCATGCATAGGCCCCAATCTGCTTATTTGTTGTGTGTTACTGTTCTACAGTTATCAGCTTATCACTATATAACTCTAAGTAAGATTACTACCCTTAACAGTCTTTGTTTGTGAGGATGGCTATGTGGTTATTTTTTATCCATTTACTTGTAATATAGAAGTGTGGCTTGTATAGTGCATTTACTAGTTCTATTGCTTTCATAATCTCCTCATTGATTGTTATTTATTGAGTCTCCTGTCTGGCGAGACATTTCCCCCTTAATCATTTTATTTTTGCTTACTTTGTCTGTCACCTGCTATATCTGGGTCAGGCCTACATACTTTTGCAGCCTTGTCTGGGTAAGGCTACTTCCCTGGTACCTTCTCATCTGGATCTGGCTAACATTACCCTTTCCTTCCTCTAGCTCATCAGAGCTCGAGGAAAGGAGGTCGCGAGGGAGCTCCATGGCCCTCCCCCAACCCCTGAAGGCAATCCCTGGCAAGTCAGCTGCCAACCTGACCCTGTCGTGCAAGGGTGCTCCATGGCCTCCCCCAGCCCACTGAAGGGATCTCAACGCTGCAAGGCACAAGCTCGTCAGACCTCGAGGAAAGGAGGTCGCGAGGGCACTCCACGGCCCTCCCCCAACCCCGAGACAATCCCTGGCAAGTCAGCCACCAACCCGGACCCCCAAGGTCGCAAGAGTGCTCCACAGCCCTCCCCCCAGCCCACCAAAGGGATCTCAATGCTGCAAGGCACACGGTAAATTTTCCTAGACTCCAAACCATTTATCTGAGATGGCAGCGCTCCCTCGTCCTGAAAAGCGCATTGGTGCCATTTTCAAAAACGCTAACAGGAAAAGAACATTCGTATCTCTTTGTTGACTGGACACAGTATTTCTGGAATCAGCCCCCCTGTCGACTGCAGTTGCTGATCGTGTTTCTGTCATCGCAGATGGCCTAGCCCTGCCGAACGCTACACGTTCGGCTCCCCACTGCACCCAGCACCACCCTTGGTCGACTCTCCCTTAAATAGGTTGAGAGTGGTCACATGGGCTGAAAAATTAACCTATCAGCCCAGTTTTCCATCTGCAGGTTATACTAACCTGCCACTAGGGGCAGACCTAATTAATCTCAAGCTCCCAGCTAATTGATTACACTGCTAAAAAAAAAAAAAAGCCATACACTGCTGCAGGCTTATATCTTTACTGAGCACAACTGCTGCACTCCAGACACCCCGTGTTGATCCCGTGCTCTGCTGGGCCCCTCCACTGCCACTAACCTCCCTGCTGCCATGGCTGTCCCCTCAACCCAACCCCTGGGCCCACCAGGGGCGGAACTACCATTCACAAGCAGGATGGCCTCCTGCTCCCCCTCAACTCCCCCCCTCATGGTTACCTGTCAAGGGGCTAAAAATCGTCCATCTAAATGTCCGCAGCCTCCTACACAACCTTGCTGAGCTCACTGCCTGGGTTGCCCACTATAATCCGGATATATTGGGTATCACGGAAACATGGCTAAAACCACACACTCCTAACACTATGTGTACCCTGCCTGGGTACAGCCATATCAGGTGTGATCGTGGGGGGAACAAACATGGTGGTGGGGTGCTACTTTACTATAAAGTCCACCTCAATGTGTCTGCCATTGATCCCCACCTACCCCCCCTCTCGACATGTGAGTTCCTGCACACCCTTCTCCTACTAGGGCTCACAAAGAAAATCCACCTGGTCTGCTGCTACAATCCTCCCAGAGGCGGGCTACCTGGACTTTCCTCACTTCTCCACAGCGTCAGTGCAAGAGTGGGTACAAATGAAGTCCTTATTATAGGAGACTTCAACCTCGACTGGTTGAGATCCAACTCTAAATCTTACGAGCCACTGCTCTCCGGCCTTGCCCTGAACCAGATTATCACTGAACCAACGAGGCCATCCCCTCGGGGGGACGAAGGATCACTGATTGACTGGGTCCTGACCAATAGGCCTGACAGGATCACATCCTCGGGCATCCTACCTGATGCCATCTCGGATCACTCACCCACCTTTTGTACTTGGGGCATCTCTCAGGCAAGAATACCCAGCAAAGTGATACAAATGAGGGACTACTCATAACTCTACTTGCCTGACTTCCTCACTGACCTCAGATCAATTGACTGGTCCGGGGTCACAGCCTCCTTGGACCCGAATCAAGCACTGGATGCATTCTTAACCAGATTCATCCCAGTACAAAACAAACACGCCCCCCTCACTAGAAGGAGGGTGCGAGGCACCGTCACCAAATGGCTTCATGGGGGTCTATTCTCCCTAATGAAACTCAGGGACAAATGCTGGGAAACCTACAAGACCTCTCACAGCATCGATGATCTCGCTGCTTACAGGTGCCTCAGAAACTCCTGCAAAAAAGCCATCTGGGCAGCCAAAAGTGAGTTCTGCCGATCCGCTCTACTCTCCTCTACCAACAACCTGAGGAGCTTTTGGCAGAACATTAGAAGCGCAGTTGGGGGCTCTGCAAGAGTGCAAGTCACGGACTTGCTTATTGACGGGGTTAGTTGCAATAGCCCTCACACAATCGCTAATACCTTTAACGCTATGTTCATCGAACAGGCCCCCTTCCTACCTCCTGCCCTCACCCCCCAAGTCCCCAAACTCTCAACCACTTGAACCTCTACCCCCTAGCACCGCTCGACCTGGACCTGCGACCCGACCCTCCTTCTTTCTACAACAGGTATCTATCACCGAGACCCTGAGGCTGCTTGCCAGCCTCTCCCCTCATACCGGCCCAGGGCACGACAACCTTGAGCCAAAACTGCTCAGGCTAGGTGCCCACCTCCTAGCCTGGCCAATAACGCATATCTTTAACACCTCTCTAACTTCCGGTGTCATCCCAGATATCTGGAAAGTAGCCAAGGTCACCCCTGTCCTAAAGCAAGGAAACCCCAAAGATCCCCTGAACTACCAACCAATTGCTATTCTGTCGGCCGCCTCCAAACTTCTAGAGAAAGTTGTGGCCTCTCAGTTAACCGAGTACCTACAGGAGCACAACCTCCTCTCTCCAGCCCAGCACGGGTTTAGGAAGGGGCACAGCACGGCTACGGCCCTCGCTGTAGTCACCTCACAGATCAGAACTGTAACCGACCAGGGAAACCTCACTGGTGTGATTTTCATGGATTTATCCAAGGCCTTTGACAGGGTAGATCACTCCCTCCTCAGCTCCACTCTTCTCTCTCTTGGATTCTCAAACCCTGCCCACGCCTGGTTCCACAATTACCTATCTGGTAGGAAACAATACACCAACTTTAACCGGACCCTCTCCAATCTCACCACTGTCCAATGTGGGTTCCCCCAGGGGTCCGTCCTCGGTCCGACGCTCTTCTCCCTTTTCATCAATGAATTGCCGTCTGTTACCACCCATGGGCTTGCCACCCTGTACGCTGATGACCTTGCCATTCTGGATAGTGCCCGAGACATCGGCACCATCAATTCCCAACTAAACTCCAACTTCAAGCGGATCCAATTCTGGCTGGTTGAGCACAGGCTTACCATCAACCTCAAGAAAACCCAGGCTATGCTCTTTGGTTCCCTGAATAGAACAAAATCCTGCCCTGTCCCCCTTCTAATCAACAGGACTGACGGCTGGCCCCTGCAGACAGTTGCCACTGTCAAGTACCTTGGCGTCATGCTGGACCCTCAGCTGGACCTCTCCCTACATATCCGAAACATCTGCAAGGCTACGAACGTTAAACTCGGACTTGCCTACAGAGCCAAAAACTGCCTCACCCCAGCCGCTCGGATGGCCCTAGCCAGGGGTGTTCTCCTCCTCTCCCTCTGCTATGGGCTAGTGACCTTGCCCCTGTGCCAAAATCCAACCTCTTGAAATGGGATACGGCCTACAACAGCATCTGCTGCTTTGCGATTTCTGCCCCACCCCGACACACCGCTGCGACCTCTACACTCGCCTTGAGTGGCTCCCTCCTGAGAAGCATCGCATCTTCGTAGTAGCGAACTTCATTGACAACATTGTTAGATCAGCCACCCCCGCTACCCTTGCCCTGCCCCTCAACCCTGACACCTCTTCTACCACCTTAGGTCAAGGGCAGCACTAAATCACCCAGTTCCTAGGACCTGCACCCTTGCGGGTGATCGGGCCTTCGCCAACTATGCCCACAAATTATGGAACTCGTTCCCAGCCCTTACTCGGTCCACCCCCTCCCATCCAGGGTTTAAAACTTCCCTTTGGACCTTCCTGAAGGGCTCCTCCACCTGTCCATGCGCCTCGTAGCCCCCAGAACTATGCTTACACGGGGGGGTCTGTGCGCACTCCAGGCCCACTGCACTTACTCTCCCGTCCACTGGTCAAGCAATAGCTAAATGTAATGCTATAATTGTTATCGCCTGCTCTCCCATTGTATGTAAATTTGACTCACTCACTGTTTGTGTATGCTCTAGCTCTTAACTCTCCTGGATTGTCTGTAACCCCCCCTCCCCGGACTTGTGTCTTTTACTGGTTGTCATTTTACATTTATTTTTCTATATGACCTGTTATGCTCATTGTATGTAAAACCAATTCGTCACTGTACCTGTATATCCAAGTTTGTAACTCTCCCGGGTCGCACCTGAAAATAGGCACTTGGCTGTCTAGTGTGACTTACCCGGTTAACAAAAGCAAATAAATAAATAAATAATCTGATTCAGGCCTACATTCCACTAGTATATTTAGTTAAGGCCTCCTTCCTTGGTAATCTTTCCATCTCAATCAGGACTACATGCCAGTAAATTCCCTTTGTTTTGCCCCCCCCCCCAAGTTTAATATATGGGTAAGCCCTATTTTCATTGCTTCTCCCTATCTGGATTAGCCAACCTCCCCTTCTACTAGCCATATCTATTCTGACTTCGGTTTTACTTTTTACATAGGTGTTGCATTTTTTTGCACTTTATTTCCTATGCTATTTACTTCTTTTGCTTTCCTCCTCTTCCCCTTCCCCCTCTTCTCACTTTCACCATCTACTGCTTCTTCCCACTCCATCTTTCAACCTCCCCCCTCCTCTTCCCTAACACTCCCTATCTACTCTCCTCCCCTTCCCCCTAACATCCAGGCTGTTACCTTTGATCTTCTCCTTGGCTTCATCTTAAAGCTCTCTGGCATTTCTATCCTGTTCATCCCCTTATCTTTCTACCTCTCCTTCTCCCTTGTACTCCTCCTCCAATCAGCATATTGGTTCCATTAAGCTCCTTGTTTCCTTACTGCTTTTAATAACAGGAGACACTGTGCTAAATCTTGGTCCCATCCCTACTCCACCCCTTCAGCATCTCAAACGACAGATGCTTGCACATTAAAACATCTGCAACCCCATTCCAGAAACTGACCAGCTGCAACCTATCATGCTCAACCTATAGCTGGATGTACTTGTCATCTCGGAGTCTTGACTCTCTCCTAAAGTCCAGGATTATGCTGTGGTGATCCCTGGCTATTCCCTAGCTAGGTGGGATTGCACAAAGAGAGACGGTGGTGTTGCAGTTTACATCTCCACCAGCATTTAATTTATGTCTGTGCTTTCTGTCTTGTTTTCATCCTCCTATGAGCTGCTCCTCTTCAAACTCTCTTTTCCCTTCTCTGTTCCATATTTATTGCTGGGATTTACTGCTACCATGGTATGTCCCATACCTTAATCACTGTGCTCTCTATCTGTTTCATTTCTCAAAAGGTGAGTTGCTCATCGTTGGTGACTTTAATATAAACAGGGTCTCCCTCTCTACAAATACATTCTCCCAAAATTTAACATTTCTCTGACTTTCTCAATTGATTTCCAACCCTACACATTTAAATTTTAAATCTGTAAAGCATTCTCTTTTTTGGACTTGGTTTTCTCTTACCCACAGTATAGTGGATGCAGGTATCCTTCCTGGCACCCTCAGTGACTATCATATGGTTTGTTGTATGTGCAAGATTCGTTGACCTAAAGTCCCCTCCCCCCCAAAAAAATAATGTATCCATCTCAGGTCCTTTAGATCACTGGACTTGTACTCTCTTCTAGCTGACCTGTGGGCATCTGACTGGTCCCCCATCTCTGTAGCAACTAATATTAATCATGCACTTCAATCTTCCAGGTTATACTTATAGCTATATGAGATCAACATGCACCCCTGAGGAAAATCAGAGTACTGTGCTCCCAACTTACCTGGATATCACCTGAGTTGTTGGCTTGCATCCATACCAGATACCTCATCTGAGAATCCTACAGTATCACTGGCTCCCTGGCTGCTTTGGCCAACTATCAGCATCTTTGCAACACCTGTGCTGAAGCAACTAGGTTGTTGAAGTCCAAGTATTTTGCATCCACACTCCAGAACAACATTAATCACTCTTCCAAATTCTGGGAAGTTATCCATTCCTTTTTCTCCTCTCTGACGTAGTCTCCATCCCCTGTTCTCAAGGTTGGTGACTCCTTTATCTCTGACCCTTCTTCTGTTGGCTTTTCCTTTAACTCCTACTTCAGCACCTGTGCTCTCGCTCTTTAGTCTCTTCCTCATCATCCATTTTCACTCCCTTCCTTCCCCTGGTCACTCTTTTTCCTTCTCTCCTACCTCTTTCTTTGCTTCCCTTAAGGCCCTGCTTGCCCTAAGCTCTGACAAAGGAGGTAGCCCTGAAGATCTCTATCCTAAACTTTTGCTTCTCTTGGCTCCTGCCATCACTATGCCTATCATCCAACTCCTTAATATCACTTTTTCCTCTGTCTCTGTCCCTGAAGCCTGGGAGCAGGCTACTGTCACCCCTGTCCCTAGAGGTGGTGATCCCTCTTCTTCTGGTTGCTAAAATCCTGTCTCTCTCTATTTCACCCTGGCTAAGTTACAGGAACACAGTGTCCTCTCACATCTCTCTTCCTTCTTTGACTTCTCCACCTTCTTCATCCTTTTCCAGTCTGGATTCAGGAAATCCCACTCCACTTCCACCTCCCTACTCCAGCTTACTGACTCCATCTTTTCAGGTCTCGACCACAGCTGAGTCATCTCTGCTATCTTTGTTGATTTGGCTAAACCTTTTGATGCTGTGGCACCCCCTTCTTCTGAACAAATTTAGTTCAGTGGGTTACTCTGCCTCCTCAGTCAGTTGGTTCTATTCCTACCCTGTGGGCAGGTTTCAAGCTGTCCGGATCGGAATATCCCCCCCACACACACACACACACACACACACACACACACACGCACACTCCCTGTCTGTTCAGGCATCCCTCAAGGGTCTGTCTTGGGCCTCATTCTCTTTTCCATATTCTTGAACCACCACACCTCTGCTTGTTCCTCTGCATCCATTCATATGTACACAGATGATACAATGATGCATCTGATTCCTCTTCCCATGACCTTACCACCCAGCTACAGCTGGATATTGACAATATTCAGTGCTGGTTCCAGTCCAACCAACTGTTCCTCAATGCCAAAAAAAACAGTTTTCATAACATTTGGTGCCTAACAGAGGCTTACCAGACTCACCACTCTTCCATTATTCCACACTCTTGATTGTGCTACGATTGAGGATGTATCCTCTTTTAAGTACCTTGAGTCTGTCTGGACCATCATCTTGATTTCTTGATACACATTGATGCTATACACCGTAAGCCCACCATAGACTTAATGCACTGTACAAGAACAAGGTGAGTATCCTACGCTGCCCACTCTAAGACTGCTTTAAAAATGATTCTCCCTATTTATGACTATGATGACAATTTACAGTGGAGCTTCCAAACCCTCCCTTGCTAAACTGGATGCTCTCTTTCACTCTTTTTGTCATCTTGCCTTAGACTGTCCCCTTCAAACCCATCACTGCTCGCTCTACACTGCCCACTCCCTCCCCTCTCTTAATGCCAGATGCCTTTCCCACTGTGCCTCCTTTACATCCAAATTCTGGTTTGGTTCCCCTCCCTCCTGCCTTACCTGCACCTATCCTCTTCCCCTCCTTCTTCTTCCCATCTGCAACATTATTTCCCATTCCCATTCCTTTCCTATTCCATCCAGGAAATCTACTGTTGATCAAGCTGCCCTCTCATGTCTCTTTCCTAAACTCTGGTCCACCCTTCCAGTATCAGTCTGCTCTGCCTCTTCCCTTCTCCCTTAAGTCTATTTTTAGTGACTTTTCTTCTCTCACCTGCAATTGTCCATTACACCTTTCCTTATATGATCTCCTTCCCACTACCGATGATTGCCCTGGCCATATCCTCCCCCCCACTATGCCTGTTGGGAATGTATCCCTTTGACTACCCAACTCAATTTTCATCTACTGCATATACCTTTTTCTACTATTTTGCCTTGTAATGTTTGAGATTATGCTCCTTCAACCCTATTGCATGTATAATGACTATTATTTTTGTAATACTGTTAATTTATTCATTTTTTTCTCCTTTTGTACTATCTTCCATACCCATCCCCCAGGACACATCTGGAAACGAGCTGCTATCAGCTCAGTATGTCTTTCCTGGTAAAATTCTTAAAATAAATAAATACAGTCTGGTATCATTAAGGATTGTGTACTTCTGAAAGATAAAGCAATGGATGCTAGCAATGAAAAGAAATGTGTTATTGTTCCATATTATTCACAATGTTTTTCCATGTGTACTGCTAATGTTCAAAGGGACACTCTCAGCCCTTTCAGGCCTCAAAACATTCTGTACCTAGTTTAAAAAGCACACTGTATGATTGCTCACATTCTATAGAGGTTGCTGATGCAGCCGATTGTTTGATTCTGATTCCTTTTAACTTTTTAAAAGTCAGAAACATACTGCCCACAATACTGGTGTTACCACACAAAGACATGTTTGTTTACAGTTCTTGATCATCTCCCACTGCATAATTCCTGGACTTTGGAACACCCCGGCACAGTCTAGTCACTCATGACTCAGTGGGAGGAGAGGAAACTATTACATCATGAGTGGCTGCACTGTTCGGGGGTGTTGTAATGTTCAGGAAGTATGCAATTAGAGTATCAGGAATTTGGAACAAAACAAGGTAGGGTATAATTATACCATTAGCATGCATTCCAGTTCAACTAAGAAAGGAAGTAAATAAAACAACCAGCAACAGCAGTGAATTTTAAAGAAGGTAAGCAGTTATAAAATGTGGGTTTTCAACTAGAAGTGACATGATGCAAAGGGTTGACAGTGTCCCTTTATGCCCATATTTATATATTCTCCAGTTTCCTGAGCAATTTTAGATTCCCTGTAATGAGTAGCTCACACAGTATTTTTACCTTTTAAATAAAACGTATGCTACTTCTTGAAGATGTGCAAGATGCCAGTCATATCAGTACTTTTTATAAACTTTAGCTGTGAAGAAATAAAGGAGCCACAATGTTAAAGTAATTTTAAGTAATTTTTTGGGAACTCATTACCAATCAAAAAAGTAATATTTTGGCTGAAGTTTCCAGTCTAAATTTTTGAAAGTAGCAAGCTAAGGCCTATAATCCCCAGGGTTACCCTCTCCTCTGTTCTGAAGGTCATGAATATTTTCTCTGCAAACTGGGGGTCAGATGGGGCCACTGTCTGTCTAGTTTGCATTTCTCTGTTCCTACTCTTCTGATAGAAACATGTATAGTGAATTTGTTAATATTCTGCAACACCTGCAGCATTGTCTGTTTTTTGGATTACTACTGTACTCCCTAAGGTACATTTAACCTAAGGGGATCTTGTTCCTGTGGCACCCCTTGAGGTGGAACTCTCCTCAAGAGAGATCCTTTGCCACTTGATCGAATGCAGTGGTAACTCAAAAGGGTGGTAGCCCCCTCCAGAGACAGAGAGAGGAACAGCCAAAATCAATGTTGCATTGGGATTCAGTCCATGTTACGTAACCATTCCTGCACATATTTTAGCTGCTCGCTGAATCGATAAAACCTTAGTTCTTTAGAGGCACAAATAAACCAGGAAACACTATTGCACTGTATGAGCTCAGAAGGAGTAGGTAGGTAGCATGACGTTGGTGCTAGGTAAATATTAACTTTTCTTTAGAATGCAGTTCTTCATACAAAGGTCACAGGACTTTGTTTACAGAGATTAGTTTCCTTACATGCTTTGTGATTCTGACTCACAGCTTTTTGACTCTTACAAAATACAGTACAGTAGGAAATATTATACACTTTTTCTAGACACAGAATAACCAAATTACAAAATACTGTATAGTAGGAAATAATATACACTTTATCTAGATACAAAATAATCAATTACCAATTACCCTGCCATATGTTAAAGACAGCTTTAGGGCTTTAGGAGCCTCCAGAGAGATACTGCAAGTCATAATATCCAACACTTAACTCTCTTTGCTATGTTGTTTACTTTGAACCATACGCACATATTTTTTAGTACAACCTGTGATATATTTTAAGTTGTTATGGGGGAAGTAGCAACACTAATCCTTGGGCCCCTCTATCCATCCAATCCATGTCCTCTTATCTGCCTCTGATTGGTTGAGCCATACCTTGGGGAGTAATTTTATGACAATAAGATGTCATATCAGAAGGTTCTGTTCATCCCAGCGGTGTCCTTTATTGCAATTTTAATGAGACAATAATAAAAAACAGTAAATAAATAAAACTAATAAGGTACACTGGCCCTGGCTGCCTCCCGCAGAGGGTACAAAGAACTAACAGTTTTTGCTGGTGCCTAAAATCACCTATGCATTTGTGATGCATTCAAAATATAAAAAAATCACTGAAGTCCAGAGTAGTCATGCAAACAAACCATGGGGTTGGCAGATACACTTTAATATGTCCCATGAGCTGTGCCCAAGGGCTGTTCAATTGCAGGTAAACACAAAAACATAGAAACTAATGGCAGATAAGGACCGCTGGCCCACCCAGACTGCCCATTTCCCTACCTAATGGATAAGCTGCAGATCCTAGCTAACCAACAGCCTACTTCTTCCTACCCCAATACCCCTAGAATTGCCTTATGACTGTCCCATGCGTTCTTGAATTCTACCACTGTTTTTGACTCCACAACCTCCTCAGGAAGGCTGATCCATGCATCCATAACCCTCTCCATGAAAAAATGCTTCCTCACATTACCTTTGAGCCATCCCCCCCTCTATCTTCAAATTGTGCCCCCTTGTTCTTGCACACCTCTTTTTCTGAAAGATGCTGCCCTCTTGGACTTTGTTGATTCCCTTGAGGTGCTTGAAAGTTTCTATCATGTCCCCCCTCTCCCTCCTTTCCTCAAGGCTATACATCTTAAGTTCCTTAAGTCTCTCTTCATATGTCTTCTGGTGCAGACCCTGCACCATTTTAGTTGCCCTCCTCTGGACTGCCTCCATCCTGTATATGTCTTTGCAGAAATTGGGTCTCCAGAACTGGGTACAGTACTCCAGATGGGGTCTCACCAGCTGTCTGTAAAACTTCTTGTTTTCTACTGGTGATGCCTTTCCCTATGCATCCCAGTATCCCCCAGCCCTCCTTACTGCCCTCTCACATTGCTTGCCCACCTTTAGGTCATCTGATATGACTACCCCCAGGTCCCTTTCCATTTTTGTTGTTGTTAGTATCTCACCCCCCATTGTGTACTCTTCCCCTGGGTTTTTGTTTCCCAGGTGCATCACTTGGCACTTCTTAGCATTGAATCTAACCTGCCATACATTTGACCAAACCTACAACTTTGCCAAGTCCAGGGTTTTATTTAACTCCAAAAACTGATTAGTGTTTTGCTCATAAAAGTGCTAAAACATTGTGAAAATGCATAGCACTTGCCTCACTATGTTTAACAAACATAACACTTCTAGAAAACCTATATAAATACTTTCTGTACAGTTAGCATAGTCCCAAGAAAAAAAAACTGCTAATCAATTATTTAAAAACCCGAAGTCCTTCGTGATCCTTTCCACCCCACCTTGTGTATCAACTCTGTTGCAGATCTTTGTGACATCTGCAAAGAGGCATACTTTTTCTTCCAGTCCCTCTGCAATGTCGCTTATAAAGACATTAAAGAGGACCAGTCCTAGTACTGAACCCTGCGATTCCCCACTAGTAACCCCCCATTTCTTCAGAGTGGACTTTGTTTACTATTACCCTCTGTGTCCTGTTCTCCAGCCAATTCTTTATCCAGGCTAGCATCTTGGGGCCCACTCCCAGGCTGGCCAACTTGTATATTAATCTTTTGTGTGGGACTGTGTCAAATGCCTTGCTAAAGTCTAGGTAGGCCATGTCCACAACCCCTCCCTGATCTACTACTTTGGTCACCCAGTCAAAGAAAATGTATTAGATTCATCTGACATGACCTTCCCACTATGAATCCATGTTGCCTTGGGTCCTATGCCCCTCTGGCCTCTAGGTGCTCAACAATTCTTTCCTTCAGAAGTGATTCCATCATTTTTCCAATCACTGAGGTTAAATTAACAGGTCTGTAGTTTCCTGCTTCTGCCCTTCTCCCACTTTTGTAAAGTGGAATAACATCTGCCCTCCTCCAGTCCTCAGGTACCACCCCATCCTCCCTTGATTTGTTAAAGAGGGTAGTCAGTGGTGTCACTAGTTCTACACTTAGTTCTTTTAGAATTCTGGGATGAATCCCATCAGGCCCCATTGCTTTGTCCACCTTCAGTTTTAAGAGTTCTTTTAGAACCCTTTCTTCTGTGAATGGGTTGGTATCAACCCTCATATCCAGAGTGTTTCTACTGTTTGGTTTAGGTACCTTCCTCTTCATTTGTGAACACTGAGCAAAAATATTTGTTTAGCATTGTTGCTCTTTCACAGTCATCCTCTGCCCACCCTCCTCCCCTTTATTGAGCCTCACTATCCCTCCCTTGGTCTTCCTTCACTCCCTGATGATACCAATAAAAGGTTTTATCCCCGGACTTCCGGTGACGTCAGCGGCAACATGGAAGCCTAATTGTAAAGCTCCCCCTCACGAGAAGGCGAATAAACTTTTCCACACAAACCAAAACCTGAAATAACTGCAAAAATGCATAAATTAGATCGTGGGAAAACAAACAGAAAGAGATCTCACTCCAGAAATGCAGCAGGAAAGCGGGATGACCCTGGATTGAGCCCAAACAGTTCAGCAGCGAGTGGAAGAGAATCTCCAGAGAGCATGCTAGGAGGCTACACGGAAACAGAGATAGTTAACCTCTCCAGAACCAGATTTGAAACGCTTTAGAGATAAAACAATTTAGGAATGAGGTAAAGCAGGAATTCAGTAAATTACGCTTAGACCTGAATAAAATGGAGCACAGAGTAACCGAGGTGGAGGAGCGGGTTTCGCAACCGAAGATGACCCAAAACAGATTTCTGGAGTAATTGAATTCCTAATGCAACAAAATGAGAGCATCACGTCAAAATGTTTGGACCTAGAAGCTCGCTCCAGGAGAGATAACATGAGGATATATGGACTACCGGAATCGTCGGAAGTGGGGGAAATGAATAATTTTGTGGAGGATCTCTTGCGACACGTATTAGAGCTGCCCCAGGCCTTCACGTTTAAAGTCGAGAGGGCGCATAGAGCCCTTGTTCCCAAACCAACTTCTCGCCCACTGCCAGGCCTCGCTCAATAATAATAAAATTCTCAAGCTTCCGAGATAAAGAAGCGATTTTGAGAACTGCGTGGAGACAGGGCAAGGTAGAGTACAACGGAGCCCGGCTAGTTTTTGATCAAGACTATCCGCAAGTAATTCAGCAACAAAGGCAGACATATGCTCCGTTGATCAGGAAACTTAAAGACTTGAAATTAAAATTTCAAACCCCCTATCCGGCACGGCTCAGAGTGGGATGGGAATCAGGCACTGAAACTTATCATTCGGCAGAGGAAGCTTTAAAAGCTTTCAGAGAAAGGGGGCATGAAGTCGAATTAGTTTCTGGATATAGAGCTCAGCCCCAGACAACACAGAATCCTTGGCAAATGATCGGACTGCAAGCGAGAAGCAAGGAGGGAAAAAAGATGGCAAATAACACTCTAAAGGACATTAAAGCTCTGCTTTCCAACCTAACGCATACGCAACACTCTGGAAATAACCTGCAGACTGAACAAGTGGTGACCTGAGGTCCTATCTAGCTGGAAGAGGATTTGGCTGTTGGGAAGTGTGGGCCTTAGTGCTTCCTCTCTCTTAGGACGAAATGAAAACTTGTATTTTTGAGACTTTTATTGTTAAGAGGGTAAACTCTAAGGGGAAGAGGGGATCGGAAATGGATACACAGATGCGATGGTCCCGTATTCACACCACACTGGGATGGGGGAGGGGGTACCTGAGGAGAGGGTGGGATAGAGAGGGGCTCATGGCTGACTTCGTGGGCTCGGGAACCATTGATTGAATAGACAGACGGGGAGACCCTGCATAGGGAATGGCTAGATGGCAGAGGTGAGACCTCCCTTTTTAGGGCCAACTAATTCCAGAGCCTTTAGTAGGCAACACTAGGAGGTGGATGTTTGGGTGGGGATGGGGGATGAGCTGGGACAGAGGTAGACGGTGGGGGGTGATAAGACACCGTCTATCTCGGGGTATAGAAGAGGTGGTTGGGTTTTTTTTTTTTTCTTCCCTTTCCCTTTCTCTCCTCTTCCTGGCTGGGACTTCTGGATACCTCTGAAGGGAAAACAGTATGCATACAAATGGGTTTAAATTTACAAAAGCTAATCCAGAGGTTAAAGACAGACAGCTCGGTATTTCGCCAGGGCATTTAAAATAAAAGTAAACTATCCTTAGAGGTGATTCTTAACTATAAAGTAAAAGAATGGGCCTGACGGGGGGAGGGGTCTCAGTTTCATGATTGGAAGGACAGGTGGCGCCTCTCGGGGGGGGAGGCTCGTTGAGCGCCCTGGCTTTCATTCACGGGAGGTGGGATGAATGGAAACCACCCGACCTGATGGTCTTTGTGGTGTTTCTGCTGCTGGCGATATGCCATGTTATCTGGCTAGGATCCAATGGCTATTGGTTCCAGGAGGATTGAGCCTTACATGGGGCTCCTTCCCCCAAGGCAAGCAAAGTTTACTTGCCTTCATAGGGAGCAGAACAATATGCCCCCTGCCTTGGGAGTCAAGACATCAATAAATCTTATCAGGAAATAGAAGTTGCCCAATTAAGGGCACCAAGCAAGTTGTTAATTGCTGTTCGTGTATGTTCTATTGTTTTGTTATCTGTTTTAAAGTTTAGTGTAATGTTACATAGGCAAAGATATAGTCTCATAAAAATCACAGGAGGTGCTGTTACACAGACGATCTCAG
Organism: Neoceratodus forsteri; assembly: GCA_016271365.2. NCBI lineage: Eukaryota > Metazoa > Chordata > Ceratodontiformes > Ceratodontidae > Neoceratodus > Neoceratodus forsteri. Next base: position 804,717,671 of record CM057451.1, on the reverse strand, counting down.
ATGAAGGGAGGGACAGTTGGAATGGATTACGAATACAAAGGATGTTGGGATGGCAACCTAATTCCATACAACTGAGGGTAAAACAGAACTTATGTAAATGGAGAAGTATAAAAGATTAGAGTTAGTTCCCAGGATGTCAATGGATTGAGTAATCCTGTAAAGCGATATAAAATCATGACGACCTTAAAAAGAGAACCTCCTTCCTTCTGCTGCAAGAGACCCACCTTAGTAAGTCGGAACATCAGAAATTGGGGAAGTTTGGTTGTGAACAGATAGTTGCGCCTCATATGGGAAGGGGAGAAGAAGGGGAACTGCCGTGATGGTAGCTAAGGGACACAATTTCAAAAATTAATAGCTATACAGACCCCTGGGGCCACATACTTGTAGGCAATCTAGAGGCCCCTGTCACTCTGGTCTCGCTTGTATAAAAAGCCAACCCAATGAGAAGTCATGGAGTCCCTACTCACTAAGATTTCTGAGTTGCATACAGGGGTGTTGGTGGTAGGAGGAGACTTGAATCAGATTTGGGACCAAAAAGATTCTTCTAAAACAAAAATCTTTAGGCAGTCTCCAGCGGGGAAAGCTGTAAAGAGGCATCTGAAAAGTGCCTTCTGGGTGGATACCTGGAGAAACCAGAATCCAAATCGAAGAGAATATACACATTATTCATACCCACACGGGTCCTTTGCCAGAATTGATTATATCCTAATATCAGGGAACATCAGGGCAGCTGATAGAAAGTAAACACATCCCTCTGTCCTGTCAGATCACTCACAGGTAATTGTGACCCTGAATTGGAGAAATAATAGAGGTCATTCCTCTGAAATTCAATAATTACCTTCTAAACTTGAAGGAGTTTACTGAAATGGCCAAGAAAAGGCTAATACAAATTAGACAGGATAACGAGTCTGAGAGATCTCACATACTGTATTGTGGGATACTGTGAAAGTGGTTTTAGAGGGACTGCATTAAGTTTGCACATATCTCAAAAGCAGCAAACAAACAGCTGGAACAATTACAGGCCAACTCCAGACTTTATTAAATCAAGGGCAGTTGGGGATACTCAACTCAACCAGAAATTCAAAAAGTTAAACAAAAGATACAGGGCATTATTGATATCAGAACAGAACAGGCGCTGCAACGATTAAGACAAAGATTCTATGAGTCCGGACACCGGGCCTCTCGACTTTTGGCACACAGACTTAGACGGCAAATAGCGGATAATACGATCACACAGATTAGGGACCCCAAATCAGGAATAATAGGGAAATCCTCAGAAAAGATACTCACAAGTTTTAGAGAATTTTACACAACCCTCTACAAATGGACCACTCCCAGACAGGAGAGGATCAAAGTTTTCCTGGAAAGGTTACAGTTGCGGAACTATCACAAGAGAGTAGGGATGCCTTGGATGCTCCGATCTTTCAAATGGAGTTAGCCGCAGCTATCATGAGGCTTAAGACGCAGCAATCACCCGGCCCAGATGGTTATACCCCATAATTTTTTAAATTCTTTAAAAAGGAACTGGGTGATCCACTACTGAGAGCCTGCAGACAAGCCCAGGAGGGGGAGGTGTTACCAGAGTCTTGGAATTATGTGGTCATTTCGAGCATCCCCAAGCCAGGGAAGGACCCCACCCATTGTGGGTCATTTCACCCCATATCGGTCTTAAACATAGATTACAAACTATATGCTTCAATTCTGGCAAGGAGACTGAAGGGAACTTTGCCCAGCTTGATTAATCATGATCAAACAGGTTTTATCTCAGGCAGGCAAACACAGGATAATATTAAGAGAACTCTGCACTTGATGTTCCATGCTGCCCGGTCGGGGGTTCTCGGTTGATCCTGAGTTTATGCCGAGGCCTTTCAAGGTGGCATGGAAATTTTTGGCTGACCCTAGGAAGTTTGGTTTCTCAGAATCTTTCATAAAATTATAAATAGAATATATACTAACCCAAAGGCTTATGTTAAAATAAATGGGAAGTTTCCTATCCGATATTACTGCAGCGGGTACTAGGCAGGTGCCCCTTCACCGCTCCTTTTGCTCTGTACCTTGAGCCGCTGGCCCAGGCACTGAGGCAGGATGAGGGAATCGAGGATGGGAGCTTGGAGGAAGTACACAAGCTCGTTTATATGCGGATGATTTATTAATTTATCTGAGAGACCCAGAACGGACACTGGATAAATTGTGGGCTGTATTATCTGAGTTCAGTTCATTGGCTGGATACAAATTGAATTCCTCCAAGACGGAAGTCTTAAAATACGCTACTTAACCAGCAATGCAAACTCGACAGAAATACCCTTTTAAATGGAATGTAACTCATATTAAATATTTGGGGTCAAGATAGGACTCCAGTTTAAAGATTTATTCACTCTTAACTTTGTCCGAATCTTAGAGGACATCAAATTGAACTTGAACACTGGTCTCGGATTCCTATCTCATTGACACAGAGGGTAGATGCTATTAAAATGGTCATTCTCCCAAAATTTCTATACCTAGCTCAAACAATTCCCACCAAAATCCCAGATTCTTATTTTAATTTAATAAATAGGGCAATCTCACGCTTCTTATGGGGATCACATAGAGCTAGGATAAGACTTTCAGTGCTCCAGATTCCTAAGAAGCTGGGAGGCCTGTCATTGCCTAATTTCAAATTATATTATTTTGCTGCCCAAGTCCGGACAATAACATATTGGTTGGGCAGCCTATATATTGCAAAATGGAAAGTCTAGAACTTGAAGAGGAGCATTATCAAACCTCCATAGCATTCTCCTTGGTCAGGGCACTTCAGGGAGAAGGACCAAGAGGAGAACCTTTCACAGTATCCACACTAGAAGTATGGTACACAATACTGAAAGACAAAAGAGCAGCTAGCTGGAGAACGCTGTTGTTGTCTCTTCCATACACAGGGCCTTCAGTCCAGGGGTATGGGATGGAGGCTTTAAGAGATGGGAGGCAAAGGGTTTGCATCTAGTCTGGCACCTAGTAGAAAAGGGAGGTGGTGCCATTTGATGATTTGGTTGACCGCTTGAGATTCCATGGCAGGACAGATTTAGATACTTCAAGCTAGAAATTTTGTCAAGAACCTGATCAGGGGATCTGGCTGGGCAGATTTCTCCCCCCCTAAGATTGCTTATACCTTTAGAAAAATGTTGGAGGGGACTTTCAGCAGGGACCACATAATCTCTATTCTATATCAAGACTTACAGATATGGAAGGGGACACTACCGAGTCCATACGGAGGCATGGGAGAGAGAGTTGGGAGACCAGGTACCGGATGAAGTATGGGTGGAGCCCAATCCAAGTCACATTGGGATTGGCTGCAATCCTGGCAGGACTTCTCATGGAAGATCTTTGCGGTTCTTCCGCCTCAGACTTGTTACATAAAAATTACGGGAACACCTCTGCAGCTTGCTGGAGGGCTGTAGGTCAAGACAGGCAATATTGACACACGTATTTTGGGAGTGCCCGCTCTTCCAGCTTCCGATCAGACTGCAGCAGGCCCTAAGGAAAATAATTAACATGAATCTGGAGTGTGTCCCTATGTGTTACTTCTTCCTGACTCCCAGGAGTTAGTGAGGGATTCTGTCTCAATCAGGTTTCTTAAAATTTCAATGCTGGCTGCCCAGAAAGTGGTTACTAAGAATTGGTTAACCTCAAAACCATTATCACTAAAAAAATGGCAAGAGATTATGATAAGCATTTATAGAATGGAGGCGCTGTCAGCTGCCCTGAATAAGAGGCTTCCACGGTTTGAAATCCTATGGAGACGGTGGGTCTTATATATGGCAGAGGTAAGACCAGACTTTGTCCCTTGACAGGCTGGGGCCTTCTCTTTTGTGGTGACGAACCCCTTTCATGGGAACAAATTCCAACTCAATCTGGCCTGGAATGAAATAATAAGGTTATATACACCGATGATTCATCTCCTTTTGCAATTTATATATAAAGGATAGATGCAGACCTAACAGATAAATGACTTCCCAGGTGTATACTTTTATTGAAAATCCCTGATAAGCAACTTTCCCTCTCTTCTAGTCAGACTATTGATTATATATATGAACTTGCCTATGAGAATTAACAGAATCAACTGAATTAACTGAAATAACTGTAACATCTACATGTAAAAAAAAAATTGTTTTTGTCCTTTTGTCTTTCGTCTCTTCTTGTATGTAATTACATACTTGACTGAAAAAATAAAGATATAAAGTTTAAAAAAAAAAGGTTTTATCCCCCTTCTTAATTGAGTTGGCTATCTTTTCCTTGGTTTGGGCCTTTGCTCTTCTGATTGCCTTCCCTGCTTCTTTTTGCTTTAACTGATACAATTCTGTGTCCTGCTCCTTCTGTGATTCCTTGTGTTTCCTGAATGCTTTCTTTTTCTCCCTAACCTTCCCTGCCACCCTTCTTTGAGAACTTTAGTGGTTTCTTACATCGTTTTGTTTTGTTTATTTGCTTCTCACAAAGGCTTGTTGCCTCTGTGATGGCAGTTTTGATTATTCCCCATTGTTCTTCCACCCCTCCTTCCTGCCCATTTGCTAGTGCATTTCTAAGGCACTCACCCGTTTGGCAAAGTCAGCCCTCCTGTAGTCCAGTACCTTTGCCATTGTATTGCTTGACTCTACTGATGTGTTTATCGTGAACCACACTGTTTAATGGTCACTAGTTCCCAGATGGCTACCCACTTCTAAATATGTGATCCTCTAGTGATTTCCATTTGATAGCACCAGGTCTAAGATTGCTCCCTCTCAAGTGGGTTCCAATACTAGTTGTCTAAAGCATGACCCCTGTAGGGCATCTTGAATGACCCCACTCTTAGAAGTGGCTGCTGAAATGCACTCCAGTTAACATCTGGCATATTCAGATCCCCATCAGCAATATCTCCCCTTTTCGGCCATTCTAAGGATACTTTCTATCATTTCCTTGTTCATTTCTTCCCCCTGAGAAGGAGATCTGTATACAACCCCTGTGCAGATTGTGGTGCCATTGCCTGTCTCCAAATTGACCCACAGTGCTTCCTCTCCTCCCTGTTTACCCTTTTGTTCTGTTGCTTTGATTCCTTCCCTTATGTAGAGCTACTCCTCCTCCTCTTTTACCCTCCCTGTCCCTCCTGTAGATAGTGTATCCTGGTATGTTTACGTCACAGTCATGGTTCTGGGTGTACCATGTTTCTGTGACTGCCACAATATCCAGATGTTCCTCCTCCATCAAGGCCACTAATTCAGGAAGCTTGTTACCCAGACTACGGGCATTGGTACTCATTGCTCTCCATTTTTTCATGATTTTACCTCTTGTAGAACCATCCCTGTCCTCATTGACTTTGCTTTCTCCATTTACCCCTGTCCTGCTCCCTACTGACCTTTCTACCTTGGTCTTTACCTCATTTAGTACCCTGTTTAGTAGGGGAGGCTGGGAATTCCCTGCTGCTTATCGGAGCCTTCCCCCCGACTAGTTTAAATGCTTGCCAATGAAGCATTTTAAACCAATCACCCAGAAGACTCATTCCCTTCCTGGACAGATGCAGACCATCCTGCCAGTACAGGCTGGTATCCCTCCAGGTGGAACCCCAGTCCCCAGTGAGCCAAACCCCTGTGCTCTGCACCATTTTTTCAACCATTCATTGAATTTCATGGTGCGAAGTTCCCTTGCCTCACCCTTGCCATAGACAGGCAGCACCACTGAGAAGAATACTGTGTGTGCTACTTGCCTTAGACTCTCCTCCCCAGCTCCAGGAACTCCTCCTGCACTGCTCTGATCTCATGTTGAGCCAAGTCATTCATCCCTAGGTGGACAATGACATCCAGCTCAGTCTCCCATGCAGCTGTTCTCTTGATCCTGAGGATGCGCTTCCTGTCCTTCCAAGCCATGGTGCCAGGCAGGCACCTTACTTCAGTTTTCCATGCTTCCCTCTTTTCTATCCCTCTAATAATTGAGTCTGCCACCAGGAGCTGCTTCCTTTCCCTGTGGTGTCCTCTGCCTCCTTCCTGTGGGGCTCCCTTGCAACAGTTGTCCACAACATCCTTAGTCTTCTCTGTGGGTGCATCCATAGGGGAACTATGCTCCATCAGAATGGTGTATGGATTGTGAAGTGGTACAACTGACTGGGTGTGCCTCTGTTCCACCACCCTCACCCTCTCTGAGCCCACTGTGGTCCAACTACTGTACTTTCTTGGCAATCTCTGAGGTAGTGGTGGTGGTCCTGGTGCAGCCTGGGTGGGGGAGGTTCCCTTACTACTGTCCAGTGTGGCCTGAAGACAGGCAACCTCCTCCCTCAGGGCAGAGAGTTGTCTGCAAATAAGGCAGCATCTCAGCCTCCAGAAAGACTCACAGAAGACTGCTGACCCACAGCCAGCACATTGCACTACTCCCTACACATCTGTCTACTTTCCTGTTTATTCTGTGTAAGTTGTTCCCCAGTTATTGTTTTGTGTATATATATATATATATATATATATATATATCTCTTATATAATGTGTATGCTTAGAGCTACATAGATGCACCTACAGCTAAACTAAATCATCTGCAGTGAGCCCTCAGATGATTGGGAGCCAAACCCATGCAGGAGTTGTCTGCTCTTGTGTGCATGTTCCGCACCACCTCCTGATTTAGGGTACCTTGGATAAAAGAACTGAACATCAGGTCAGCCCATTGGAAATCTAGCAAGGGAAGGGATGCTGAGCATCATAACAGGATTCAAGGTTGCTTGGGATAGGTAGAAAGGAATTTTAGAGAGGAGACGGGGGGAAATTACCAGGGTCACCTAGGGTCCTTGGGTAACATGGAGATAGAACACTTGGACAGACAGTTTCTATATAAAAGGAGAGAAGGAATGGTTCCAGGTGTTGCTATTCTACTGCCACCTGAGTGACCACAGGTGGCATTGCAGTGGAATCCCAATGGGAGGGAGGACACCAACAGTCACTCCAGTGTCATGCTTGTGTGCACTTGCCTGACACCATATTATCTGCATCCCAGGGGAGGGAATAGAAAAAATGTAAAGAGCCCCTGCCCTGACTAAGGACACCTAGAAGTGACTGATTTCAGCAGGACATTTTGAGAATTCAATATTTTCCTGTTCCGTTTCTGATTCCTATCTAATTCCAAAAAAGGACCCTAGAGTCAGAATTGGATTAGGAGCCCTAACTTCTAAATTCTAAAACCTGCTTGAGCTTTAAATTTCAGAATCTGTATTTTTCTACTGCAGTTCTGACAATCCTATTTCTGAAAATCCAGTTGGAATCTGAAAAATCTTATTCCATGACTCAGAATCCAAGCAGCCTTACCTTTCACCACCCCTAGACCTTGTAGGATGAAGCCCTGCACTAGTGGTGTGTGATGTGGGAAAAATTCACTTCACAAATTAATTCACAAATTTTCCCCATTCACAAAGTTATTCTGCCTTGCAAACTATCAATTGTCAGTATGGGACCAACTCTGCAAAGCTGCAAATTGGAAACTTTGTCAATGAAGTTGACCCCTCAGGCAAAGTTCAAAATGTACTATGGGACTGCAGATCACATGGTACTGAAACAAGCTGTATGCCATGAGGAGGCTGTGCTCACTGCAATCTTATGAAGAGGAAGTAGGTGATATGTCTATCCCTGTGCTTGTCCAAGCGAAGCATGAGTAGGTGATAAGTCTGTCCCTGTGCTGGTCTGAGCAAAGAGTGAGTAGGTGATAAGTCTGTCCATGTGCTCATAACTCTCAACCTTTCATCACTCAAATGTGTGACAGTATGTGTGACAAATGGGCAAAATGGGTGATACATTACCAAAATGACATTGCAAGCTCAGAACACAGTCTAAATCTGTACACTTATGTTATTAATGTTTGCTGATAACTGAGTATCATAGATTATTATCAATTTCTGCATTGAAGTGTCAGTGGGCAGTGTGGAATATCACCTGTGCAATGTGAGACAGAAAGTTTCTGACAGGTAAAAGGAGTGACATACCTCGTAATGTGTAACAGTTGAGAGGTATGCCTGTGCTTGTCCGAGAGAGGAGTGAGTAGGTGATAAGTTTGTTCCTGTGCTTGTCTGAGTGAAGAGTGAGTAGGTGATACGTTTGTCCCTGTGCTTTTTCCAAGTGAAGAGTGAGTAGGTGATAAGACTGTCCCTGTGCTTGTCTGAGCAAAGAGTGAGTAGGTGATAAGACTGTCCCTGTGCTTGTCTGAGCAAAGAGTGAACTGTCCCTGTGCTTGTCTGAGCAAAGAGTGAGTAGGTGATAAGACTGTCCCTGTGCTTGTCTGAGCAAAGAGTGAGTAGGTGATAAGTCTGTCCCTGTGCTTGTCTAACCAAAAAAAACCCGAAATTGTTTAAAACTGAGTTTTTTTGCCTCAAAATGACTTACAGTTTATGCTCTCTCTGCTGAGACAGAGAGAGAGAGAGAGAGAGAGAAAGTAGCCAAAGCTTCCTTAAATCAAGGAGGTTATTTTCTAGACTACACTGAATTGAATTATTACTTTTTGGACTTGCGTAAGTAACTAGTATTGATTCTGTTTTTTGGGGTTGACTTTTCTTAGTTTAACTTTAATTTGCCAGGGAGGAACTGTAGCTGTGAGACATTTGCAGTCATTTGTGACTAGACCTGTTACTTAACCTCTGTGAAATAGGTGTCTGAAAGGAAGGAACGCACTCCCCGGGGTGGAGGGTCAGAGTTGTAGTTTATTGTTTCTGGACGGCATGTGTTTACTCCCACCCACCCCAAGCACATAACTTCCTTTATACAGTAGTAGGGGTTCTGACATCACTTCCCCAAAACTGCTAACAACATACACCTGTTCATATCCTTAAAGGCACAGCACACAGAATAGGGGATAGAGACACTCACAAGCTTGCACACACTAAAACAAGAACAAAAAAAAAGAAAAGCATTTGTAAGAGGAAGGGACACAGACATGTGGGGAGTGGTGCAATGCACTGACTGTGGAGCAGCAGTTTTCCAGGAGACATTCAGGGAGACTGCATTGCTGCCCTATTTGCAGGCACCTTTCTGGTCTGAGGGAGGAGGTTGTTCATCTCCATGCTGACCTGGCAAGGATTCAGGAAACCTGGCTCTCACACCCAGGTACCACCTAGGCCACTGCCACTACCTCAGAGGTTGCCAAGAAAGAGAAGTGGTTGGAGAGGGTGAGGGTGGTGGAACAGAGGTGCATCCCTCCAGTTGTGCCTCTCCACAATCCATTCACCACTTTGGTGGAGTATGGTTCCTCTATGGAGGCACCCACAGTGGAGACCAAGGAAGATGCTGGAAACCTCCACAGGAGGGTGGCACAGGACCCCACAGGAGAAGGGAAACAACTCCTGGTGGGAGACTTAATTGTTAGGGGGGAGAACTGGGGGAGGGAGGGGAAAGGGAGTTAAGATGTCTGACCAGCGCCATGGCTTGGAGGGACAGGAAACAAATCCTCAGGATCATGGGAGCAGCTGCAAGGGGGAGTGAGCTGGATGTCATTATCCACCTAGGGATGAATGACCTGGCTGAGAATGGGATCAGAGTAGGGCATCAGGAATTTGTGTAGTTGGGGAGGGGCCTTAGACAAGTAGCACACATGGTAACGTTCTTGGAAGTGCTACCTGTCTATAGCATGGATGAGGCTAGGGTACTCTGCATTATGGGATTCAATGACTGATTGAAAAACTTGTGCAGAGCTCAGGAATTTGGCTTCATTGGGGACTGGGGCTCTACCTGTAGGGATGCAGGCCTATACAGGTGTGATGGTCTGCAACTATCCAGGAGGGGAACCAGGATCCTAGGTAATAGGTTTAAATGCTTCATTGGCAAGCATTTAAACTAGACAAGGGGGGGCACTGAAAAGGAGAAGTGAAATCCTAGCCCCCCCCAAAGAATAAGGAAAGTTAGTGAGGTAAACACCAAGACAGAGCAGTTGATAGGGAGAAGGGCAGGGGTAAATGGAGAAAAAGACAAAGGCAGTAAGGACAGGGACAGGGAAAAGGAAATAAAGGCATAAAAAATGGAGGGTAATGAGTACTAATGCCCGTAGTCTAGGTAAAAAGCTCCCTGAAATGGTGGTCTTGATGGAAGAAGGATGCCTGGATACTGTGGCAGTCACAGAAACATGGTACACAGAGAACCATGACTGGGAAGTCAACATACAAAGATACGTAACTACAGGAGGGACAGTGAGGGAAGAAGATCAGGAGGAGTGGCTCTTTATGTAAGGGAAGGGATAAAAGCAACAGAACTAAAAGGTAAACAGGGAGGAGAGGAGGCATTGTGGGTCACCCTAGAGACTGGAAATGGCACCACAATCCGCACAGGGGTTGTATACAAACCCCTGTCTCAGGGGGGGAAATGGACAAGGAAATGATAGAAGGCATCCTTGGGATGGCAGAGAAAGGGGAGATATTGCTGATGGGGGGCCTGAATATGCCAGATGTTAACTGGAGCACCTTTGCTGCAGCCACATCAAGAAACAGGAGCCATTCTTGATGCCCTACAGGAGGCATGCCTCAGACAGCTAGTTTTGAAACCCACTCAGGGAGGAACAATCTTAGACCTGGTACTCTCAAATGGGGACGGAGAGAGGATCTCTGATCTTGAAGTGGGTAGCCATCTGGGAACAAGTGACCATCAAACAGTGTGGTTCATGATAAACTTAGCTGTAGAGTCAAGCCATACAAAGTGAAGGTACTGGACTTCAGGAGGGCTGATTTTGTCAAAATGGGAGAGTGCCTCAGAAAAGCACTAGCAAACAGGCAAGAAGGTGGGTGGAGCAACAATGGGGAAACATCAAAACCACCATCACAGAGGCAACAAGCTTTTGTGTGAAGCAAATAAACAAATCAAATGAAAGAAAACACTATGGTTCTTAAAAGAAGTGGCGGGAAGGTAAGGGAGAAAATGATAGCATTCAGGAAGTATAAGGAAATACAGAAGGAGCAGGACAGAGAACTGTACCAGTTAAAACAGAAGGAAGTGGGGAAAGCAGTCAGAATAGCAAAGACCCAAACCGAGGAAAAGATAGCTAACTCGGTTAAGAAGGGGGATAAAGCCTTTCATAAGTATATTAGGGAGCAAAGAAAGACTAAGGCAGGCATACTGAGGCTGAATAAAGAGGAACGTGGTTGAGCAGAGAGTGACCGTGAAAAAGAACAAATACTTCTGCTCAGTATTCACAATGGAAAAGCAGGGGGAGGTACCTAATCCAGTCAATAGAAGCATTCTGGATAGGGGGTTGATATTAGTCCTTTCACAGAAGAAAGGGGTCTGAAAGAACTCTTAAAACTAAAGGTGGATAAAGCAATGAGGCCTGTTGGGATTCACCCCAGAATTCTAAAAGAACTAAAGGAAGAACTAGTAACACCGCTGACTACCCTTTTTAATAAATCATGGGAGGATGGTGTGGTACCTGAGGACTGGAGAAGGGCGGATGTGATTTTCCTTCACAAAAGTGGGAGCAAGACAGAGGCAGGAAACTACAGGCCTGTCAGTTTGACCTCAGTGGTAGGGAAAATGATGGAATCACTTCTGAAGGAAAGAATTGTTGAGTACCTAGAGGCCAGTGGGGCACAGGACCCAAAGCAGCATGGATTCACAGCAGGAAGGTCATGTCAGACAAATCTAATTGATTTCTTTGACTGGGTGACCAAAGCAGTAGACCGGGAGGGCTGTGGACATGGCCTACCTAGACTTTAGCAAGGTATTTGACACAGTCCCACACAAAAGATTAATAAACAAATTAGCCAGCCTGGGAGTGGGTCCCAGGGTGGTAGCCTGGGTAAAACACTAGCTGGACAACAGGATACAGTGGGTAATAGTAAATGGAGTCCACAGTGAAGAAAGGGGGGTTACTAGTGGGGTACCACAGGGTTCAGTACTGGGGCTGGTCCTTTTTAATGTCTATATAAGTGATTGCACAGGGACTGGAAGGGAAAGTATGTCTCCTGCAGATGACACAAAGATCTGCAACAGGGTTGATACACAAGGTGGGGTGGAAAGGATGAAAAGGGACTTGGCAAGGTTGGAGGAGTGGTCAAATGTGTGACAGCTTAGATTCAATGCAAAGAAATGCAAAGTAATGCACCTGGGAAACAAAAACCCAGGGGAAGAGTACACAATGGGGGGGTGAGATACTGACAACAACAAAAATGGAAAGGGACCTGGGGTAGTCATATCAGATGACCTAAAGGTGGGCCAGCAATGTGAGAAGGCAGTAAGGTGGGCTGGGGGAATACAGGGATGCCTAGGGAGAGGCATCACCAGTAGAAAACAGGAAGTTGTTAGCCCTCTGTACAGACAGTTGGTAAGACCACATCTGGAGTACTGTGTACCGTTCTGGAGACCCCATCTCCACAAAGACATAGACAGGATGGAGGCTGTCTAGAGGAGGGCAACCAAAATAGTGCAGGGTCTGCACCAGAAGACATATGAAGAAAGACTAAAGGAGCATAAGACGTACAGCCTCGAAGAAAGGAGGAAGAGGGGGGCATGATAGAAACTTTCAAATACCTCAAGGGAATCAATAAAGTCCAAGAGGGAAGCATCTTTCAGGAAAAGAGATGTGCAAGAACAAGGGGGCACAATTTGAAGATAGAGGGGGGATGTCTCAGAGGTAATGTGAGGAAGTATTTCTTCACAGAGAAGGTTGTAGATGGATGGAATGGCCTTCCTGAGGAGGTCGTATAGTCAAAAACAGTGGGAGAATTCAAGAATGCATGGGACAGACAAAAGGCAATTCTAGTTGGGGGGGTAGGAGGAAGTAGGCTGTTGGTTAACTAGGATCTGCAGCTCATTCGTTAGGTAGGGAAATGGGCAGACTAGGTGGGCCAAGTGGTCCTTATCTGCCATCAAATTCTATGTTTCTATGTTTCTAGTGAATCATGAGCATCTAGATTTGCATTTTTTGTCTGTTTTTGAAGATTATTTATTTTGAAATATGAAGGTGTGGACAGTCAGCAAGGCAACCCTAAAAGGTCTGGAGTTTTTGACTGATCAGACTTGTCTTATTTTTCTTTCTGACTTTCTTCTTCAGTACATTTTGGCCCTGTCCACACTAGGGCTTTTAAGCTATTTAAACTCTGCTAAAATGGCTTACAAGGCTTTCATCCAGATTTTGGCATGCTAAAACTATGCTACAATCCATGTTCTAAAACTGCACTAAAACCCTACTCGGAGTGAGGCTTTAGCATGGTTTCAGCCCAACATGATTGCATTAAACCATGTTAACAGCAGTATGGAGTGATTCCTGCTGTAACCCAGTTTAAGTCAACCGCTGAGACACTGCACCAGAGATGTGCGAAGTTGCAAAAATTTGCTCCGTTTAAAGTTTTGCATATGTTAATGGATCCATGAAGTTTTCTGCAGTTCAAAGTTGTACTTTGCATTCTATTTACAGTTTCACGAAATTTCAAATTCAAAAACTTAGATGCATGTTAATTCAATAATGGAATCCACAAAACTGGAACTTCGCTGTCAAAGTTTTGCAAAGTATTCGAAGTTTGCAATGTACCATGAGATAGGAGGTCAAATGTTGCTGAACAGCCAATGAGAAGCTAGTCTGGTCATTCTCTGAGTGCAGTGTGTTGGAGAGAGACTTAGAGAGCAGAGCTTGTGCTTGTTGTAGCAGCCTAGAGTCAAAATCTAAAAATAACATTATATAAATGATAATTTTGGTGGTCAAATTTCTTCAGAACTGTGCTTGTGAGTGCCCTGTGCACACACAGTACTTTTTGTATTGATTTTCTCTTGTATTATTTACTAAAAGTATTTAGTTTTGTTTTAACAGAGAAGCAGTGGTTTGGTGGCTTGTGTGTGTGTGTGTGGGGGGTAACAGCAATTTAGAAGAGGGGCGTGTTTAGTAAAAAAATCACTGACCCAATGCCCTGTAATTTCTTAAGAAAAAAATACCTTTTCTGACTGTTCTTTAACCAGAGTGATTGTTGTTTGTGTCCCTGTTGGCACACATATATTACAGAAAAAAATCACTGTCCTCCTGACTATGCTTTAACCAGAGTGATTGTTGTTTGTGTCCCTGTCGGCACATGTATTAGGAAAAGAATCACGTACTCCTGACTGCGATTTAACCGGAGTGATTGTTGTTTGTGTCCCTGTCGACACACCTGCCTTAGGAAAAAAAATCACTGTCCTCCTGATTGCAATTTAACCAGAGTGATTGTTGTGTGACTTGTGTCCCTGCTGGCACTCGGCACACCTGCCTTAGGAATAAAATCACTGTCCTCCTGACTGTGATTTAACTGGAGTGATTGCTGTGTCCCTGTCGACACACCTGCCTTAGGAAAAAAAATCACTGTCCTCCTGATTGCGATTTAACCCAAGTGATTGTTGTATCCCTGTCAGCACACCTGCCTTAGGAAAACAAATCACTGCCCTTCTGACTGCAATTTAAGTGGCTCAGTGCCCTGTATTTTCTTAAGATAAAAATCACTTTCTGACTGAGCTTTAATCAGAGTGATTGTTGTGTCTCTGTCAGTATGCCTGCATTAGGAAAAAAAATCACTGTCCTCCTGACTGCGATTTAACAGGTGCAATTTACTGTTGAGTAACCATACTTAGTAAAGCACAGAAGAATGACTGGGGGGAAAAAGGGCAACTAAAGGGAGAGGCAATGGAGCACCTACAAAGAACATTTCTCAGTTTGATGTCCCTAAAAGTGGTGCATATGTCAAGAAGTCGGTGGGAGCAGATGGACAATATTCAGATGACACTGTGGAAGGCAGTAGCAGTAGTAGTAGCACTGACGTATTTTGCAGTAGTGGTGGCTTTTCTCCATGTAAATGTTTCTCTGCCAAATCTGTGGCAGACATGTTGATTGATGTGTCAAGTGTTACAGGGACAGGAAGCAGCAGCATCACCAAACAAACAACTGTGGGCATGAAGGTGGTTGGTGTTGAAGTGCAGTTAGAAAGTGGTGCTGTTGTTGATGATGGCTCAGAGCCTAATAGTGTGTGTCCAGTGGGTGTGGGTGAGGTGGGACATGTCAAGCAACATGATGACACTGGTCATGAACTGGAGATGTGTGTCACAGAGCCTGTTGCTATTGAGGAGGACAGATCTGCACAGGATGATGAGAGTGCCAGTTTTTTTGTTGCAGATGTTGACGATGATGTGTCGGACTCGGAACACTTATAGGAGCCTGAAAAGAAAAGGTCAAAGCAGGGTGTTAGGGATGCAAAAGGTATGTTTCCTGTTGCCTTCACTGCTTCAACCACCAAAGACCCCCCCCCAGCACTGTTTCTCCCGTTTATCCATTTCTCCTGCCATCTCAAAACATTACATAGACCAACCATTCTCCTTTGCCATCCCAGTCATCTTGGCACCAAGTGAAAACAAGGCTAAATTAATCCCTAGTGTGGAATTTTTATGTACTGGACCCATCTAATGAGACAGTGGCAAATTTTCAACTGTGTCAAACAAGAGTAAGTAGGGGTATGAAGGGTAGTCACCTCGGCACGGGAGGACAACATGCACACCTTAAAAACAGGCACCCATTATGGTGGCATTAACACCAGAAGGCAGTCAGCGCTGGTGTTTCCAGTCCATCAGGCAAAGTAAGCCAAATAAACACTGCAGTATGTAAGGGAAGTGGAGGTGCAGTTGAGGAGGAGGAGGAGGACATCTATGTGCTGTTAGAGGATGAGGATGATTCTGGAAGTGGGCCAAGCAGTGGTCCTAGCAGCAGGACTACCACCCCGAGTCTAGGTATGATAGGTACCCCAGTACTGAAAACCAAAAAAGGCACTTAGGTCAGTTGTGCAGCACTTCAGAATAACATTGCCAGTCTCCAGTCTATGAATACCCCAATAATGCCACCACACCAGCTGTTTGGCACACCAGGTCCATTGCCAGTATCAAGAAAAGTTCAGCCTACGTTGCATTCAATTTTGGAGCATCAAGCTAAATTCCCACCTAATCATGCTACAGCATGGAAGTTGAATGCAGCAGCTGCAGAAATGCTTGCTTTGGATTTGTTGCCATTCTTTGCAGAGAATGTTGGATTTAAGCAGTTTGTGGCCTGTGCCTTGCTGAAATGGCATGTACCATCACCCACGTTCTTTTCCAAGTGTATCATTCCTGAACTGTACAGTAATGTCTCTGACATCGTGCGTCACACCCTGCAGCATTCCTCAGTACAGTATGTGCATCTGAGCATGGACATGTGGATCAGTGGGAAAACAGCTGGTAGCTCTTACCTGTGCATTACAGCACACTGGACACAGGTATCTGGGGTAGCGCCTGGTTGGAGGCGAAGTAAGAATTGTTCTAAGACAAACTGTGGTGGTAGCAACATGCCGGGTGTTCGACAGCATGTGACTCTGACCATGAAGAGTATGCCAGGGTCACACACTGGAGAAAAGATGCTTGATGTGTTACTCACAAAGGTCAAAGAGTGGCTCCACCCCATGCACTGAAAGCTGGATTCATCGCTAGTGACAATGGATCCAATGTGCAGAAATGCATCAGTGATGGTGGATTTTCTAGGGTGCCATGCTTGGCACACTGTCTTCACCTTGTTGTACAGACTTTTATCAACCATCCTGATATCAAAGAAATATTGACTGTGGCCCGATACATCTGTTCCCACTTTGCACGTACAGCAAAAGCGCATGACCATCTCTGTGTTCTGCAGGTATAGAACAATCTGCCTCAGCATCGTCTCAAACATGATGCTGTCACCAGATGGCACTCCATCTTGTACATGGTGGACTGTCTATATAAGCAGTACAAGGTAATCTCAGAGTATCTGCTACTCCATGCAAGCCACGACAGCAGTGGGGCATCCATGTGTCTCACAACTGAGCAGTGGTGCCAAATGGATGCACTCATCTCGATTCTAAGGCCCTTTGAGCATGCAACACAGGCAGTGAGTGGGGACACTGCCTGCATCAGGGAGTCCATCCCTCTGCTATGTGTGCTGAGACAGACACTGCTGAACATCCAGCAACAGCTGGAGGCATGTGGTGACAGAGCAAGTTGCTCATTGATGGAACATATGCAGTCCACATTAGACTCCAACACTCACATATGCTATATTCTGCAGTCTGAGGAGTTTGGGATTGCCACAGTACTTGACCCATGTTATAAACGTGGGTTCACAGCCATAATACAAGGTGGGCGTCAGGAGGTGGAGAAACTGACAGAAATTCTCACCCCGAGGGTAAATGGTGCACAGTTGCAACTATGGGCACGGGGTCAAACCCACATAAGGGTACTGCACATCGAGCCATTGTTCCTGCCACCTACTCATCCTCATCATTACAGGGGTGTAAACTTCACCAAAACCATGCAACTTAAAGGAATCTATGCTGAATCCCATTTGGGCCACCCTGAGTCAGGAGGGAGTCGCAGACATGGAGGAAACTGAGGAGGAGGAGGAGGATGATCACACTGCACAACTTTCAGTAGCAAAATGCATGGTAGATGGCTATTTGGTGGATATAAAGAACCTCACCATTTCCGTTGACTCTCTGCTATACTGGGGCACTAAGATCAATGACTGGCCAGCACTGACAGTGATTGCCCTGAAATATCTTAACTGCCCATCCTCGAGTGTCAGCATCGAGCTGGTGTTCAGTTCAGTGAGTGCCATTGTGCATGACAAGTGCACCAATCTCTCTCCCTAAAATGTTAGCATGCTGACATTCATTAAAATGAATCAGGCTCACATTCTAACAAGAAGAGTAATGTCCCTTGTCACACCACTGCTTGACAGTTATGATGATGAGAAAATTGCTGTTGGCAGACTGGGATGTACCTCATCATTGTCTAACAACACTGAAGTGGATGAAGCACTGATGGAGATGGAGTTCCCCTGTGGTGACAATTCCAGTCTTGAAGACTGTGAGGGATGCTTTGTAGATGATGTGAAAGAATAACAAACTCTCTAATTTATTTTCTTCTTCTCCCTCCCCACCCATCTCCAATGTAATCCTGGATATCAAATTAATAACAATTATAATGTTCACATTCAGTGCTCAGATATAAATCCACAACTATTAATTAGTGCTGCTTTTTAATTGTGTCAAATGGAGCACCTGTAAACAATACACTATGCCACTTACAATGAACACCCGCTCTAGCCAGCAAGGCATATCACAACTGTGCAGCAGTGACTTTAACATCTCAGCCTCCTCCTCCTCCTATCATCCCATGGGTGTAGTCACCTTGGATCCTCCAACACAGGCAGAAACAGCATGGCACAGCACTTCCACCACCACAGTGGTAGCACTAGCTACTAGCATAGCAATTCATCAGGATAATGAATTTAAAATAAATGCAAGGCACAGGATGCCCACTCACCCAAATGTGATAAACAAAACCACTGCCTCTACCTCCACTGTACTCCCTGGGCTGCTTTAGCTGTGTCCCCCTGCAAGCACGAAACAGCATTGGCTACCACTTCCACCACCATAGTGATGATGCAACAGGCTGCACACACTACCAACCAATGTGATAAACAGAACCACCTCCTCAAAACTCCTCTTGCCTGATTCATCTTGGTCATCCTCACCAGAATTATCATACAACATGCCACAGCATTGGAACAGTTAGCCCAAGGAAGTGATGGTCCTACAGTCTATATCAAGTCACTGACTGAAGCCGGCAAGATCTCGTCATATGGAACCACACTGCAGCAAGGACATTCTTCATCGGCTGTGATGGTAAGACACTTGCACTGTTCTTCAGAAATGTCAGCCCTTCTATCAGCCTACTACAGGTAGAAAATCAGTCCATGTGACTCATTGTGGCATTAAAATGTTTTCATGTCATTTCTTCTTCATGCAGGTTTTGCGGGTTCCAATACACATGGACACCAAGTTGAATCCTGGAACAGATTGCCTGAAGAGGTGGCAGGTGTTGAAGCAGTGGAGGGATTGAAGAGAGCATGGGATAGACATATGGGGTTGGTTAGAGGACAGAGGATAGGCTCCTTGTGCACCTGTGACAAGTAGGGGAGAGTGGAGATGGGGGGACTGCATGGGCCAGGATGGTTCTTTTCTGCTGACACATTACTATGATGCTATGATACTATGATACTGTACACCGTTGCACAGCCAACAGCAGTACTCTGATGGTAAGTTTCATTATGATTTAATGTTTTTCCTTTCCTTTCCTTTCCTTTCCTTTCCTTTCCCTCACAAAAATCTTTGGTTGTCTTCACAGGTGCTATCTGGACTGTAATTGGAATGAAACAGTGCGGGAAGAGATCCTGAAGGCAAGCAAGCCATCTCCATCTTTTCAGTTCAGTCAACTTAAGTATATCGCAGTACATACACAGTCTGCAAAGTACTATATCTAAAATTATAACAACAACAGGAAATATTGAGTATTGCATCTGGCACTTGCCAATGAAAATGCTCACACCTCCATAAAAGGAAAACGAAAAAGTTATTAGCTTGAAAGGTGCATGCAATACCAAATAAAGTGTGTGTTAATACACAAGTATACCTACAGGTACATTAATTTCAGTTCGTTAAATCAAAAGCATGTCTTTTCCTATAATTTGCCTCGATTTGTTGTTATAAGGAACACTCGCTATAATGAACGAAATCCATGGCTCCAGGACTGTTCGTTATAACGAGGGAGCACTGTACTTACCTTAGTGGTTGGCCAATGTTGTGCATGACAACAGCTATGCTGCAGTTGTCTAGTAGTATGATGTCATCAGCACACATAACTGAAAATGAATGAAAGAGCAGTATGAATATATTAGACTTCAAATAGTAGCAATATCCCCCCCCCACAATGAAAAGAAAAAAAAGTACTTACTTGTGCTCTATGTCTATGTGCCATCATGAATCCACACGGAGCAAGAGTCCATATCTAAGACTCCAGAACAACAACAGCATGCAGCAGCAGCAGCAAAGCACCTTCTCCTTAAGCTATTTCCTCCATTCTCAATGTAAACACAGCCATTTGATATTTGTGTTGCATTACTGGGATGGGATGATCAAAGCTCAGCCTTGTACCACTACACAATTATATATAACTCCTGAATTTTTCTAATCTTGTTTTGCCAACTTCTATAGCCAGTGCAACAGCAGTATTTAACAGAAGGGAAGCATTTTTCTCTCTGTGGACACAACTTTCCATTTTGTGCGTAGTGCTGGTGGTGGTGGAAGCCTAGGGTGGCATGCCCAAAAATGCTTAGTACCATAATAATGTTTATCTTGTCTTGCAATTTCCTAATGTGGTTTTTCAACACCATGTCTGGTGTGTGCAGGAAAAGTATTTAACTGAAGAAAAGCAGTTTCTCTCTGGGGCACAACCTGACATTTCTGGCACAGTGGTGCTGGTGCTGGTGGGGTAGCAGGCCTAAAAATGCTTAGTACCATAAACATGTTTAAGTTCTCTTGCAAGTTTCACATCTGCTTTGCATCATCTTCTCAGTTGTGTGCGGCAACAGTATTTGACAGAAGGGAAGAGTTTTTTTTGGTGATCGAGCTGTGGTGGTTCGTATCCCTATAGTTTAGGGTGATGTCAGATAAATCTGGAAGGAGAGACTAGAGACGTACGCTAGAGACAAGATGCAAGGTTTATTGCCACAGTTGGAACACACAGAAAAGACTTAGCATTCGCTAACACTATACACATGAGAAAGAGTGAATAAGGTTATCGGGAACACAAACTGGCCCCACTAATGTCCTACAAAAGTCCAGGTTATTCAAGTCTTAAGGCGTAGCGATCCGATACACCAAGTTTGGGTTTCTATTATATTGGTCGGTCGACTGCTGAGGATGAACCTAAGGAAACACTTCCTACACAGGCCATGAAATGGGGCATCCCCAGTGAACCAAAAACCAAGTAAAACACTGTAGGCCTCCTGGCGCTGGGAATAAGGTGACTCCTGGTGTCACTGAGGCAACGTCGACAGGGCAGCACCTGGTCGAGGATGGTTGTTGACGCCAGGTTGTAGGGGAAGAGAACCTCCTCTGGGGATGTTAGCTGCGATGACCTTGGGCAGATGATCTCCAGTCGAGGAAAGGATGTTGGGTGCAATGATCCACTGGACGACCTCTGGGTAGGTCCCTGGAACCCGTACCACCTCACCCCTGCAGCTTCAGAATCCAACAATCTTCAGTGTGACCTCTTGATGCATCACTGGAACATGAGCCACCTATGGGCAGTACAATCAAGAGTGTGGTGACCCTTGGTGTGGCCTCTTGAGTGGGCAACCGGTACTTATGCCACCTCAGGAAATGGGGCACAGAGCCTGGCAATCCTCAGCAAGGCCTTGGTAAAGGCCACCGGAACTGTTGCCACCTTAGGACAATGTCTATTCGGGAGAATGGGCAACGTGACTCCAAGTTCAGCGGATGACTTAAGTCCCTCGAGCTAGAGTCGGGGCAGCCCCTAATCTGACTCACTTTGGTGGGCCCTAGCTACCAGCTGGCTACCACTTACGACCCGCAACTCGAACCTGGGGTGTCGTGACAAACATTTGGAGTTGTTAGAGGTTGTTGGAAGTGGGTGCAGGTGATACTGGGCTTCCCGGGGACCTTCCCTGGGTCAAAGAAGAGACACCGGAGGACTTCTGGATGAGGTGTGAGGTGTGAGTTGTGAGGTGTGTGCAGGAGCCTGAAAAAGAACAAAAATTAAAAACCTGAAAGGCAATCCCCCCCGTATGACCGAGTGCCCTGCCATTTGGGATGGGGTGGCCCCAAATGTCTTCAGAGGGACTAGCAGTAGGCAAGTGCAGTAATCAATTCCTCAGGGCAGTGCAGTCATACAGAAGAATTAAGAAAATAAGGCAGTGTAGTCATTTAAACTCCTCAATTGAATATAGCAGTTCAGTTATAGCAAGCAGTTCAATAAGTTAAAACAGTTTGATTGAATACAGCAGTTCAGACACAGCAAGCAGTGGGCCCAGGCAACCATACCTCTTAACCTCCCTCATCAGAGGGCAGGGACAAAGGACTAAAATCAGGAACACATCAGATAAAACAGTAATATTAGTCCCAGAAGCTGTATACCACATGTTTCTTAGTATGAATAGCTTTTTCTTAATGAGAATGAGATTGTAACATCAATGGCTGGAATTATTCTGTGATCCCAATCCCTACTTTTTAGTGCCAGAAATGCCAGACTTAGGAGAGACAGAAGAAATTTCTGAGGCAAAATCAGGGACATCCCTGAAAATCAGGAACAGCTGAGGGGTAGGCAAGCAACTGGAAATTGCAGGCAGATAAAGAAAATACAGTTTGCTTCATGGGCATTGAGACAGTTTGTATGACCCACCCCCCCTTTTGAATATGGAGGCCAGGGTACCTAGTGTCTCTGTCCCAGCTATGGGCTGCCATACCCTTCTACTACATGGACAAAGGACTACATTTTTCGATTACCTGGGCTT
Organism: Neoceratodus forsteri; assembly: GCA_016271365.2. Taxonomy (NCBI): domain Eukaryota; kingdom Metazoa; phylum Chordata; order Ceratodontiformes; family Ceratodontidae; genus Neoceratodus; species Neoceratodus forsteri. The sequence continues at coordinate 804,695,338 of CM057451.1, read as the reverse complement.
AGATTACCCTAGAACTCTGAGCAAAACATGCAATAAGGCTCTGCCAGGCTTTTAGTAATTAGCTTCTTACAGCTAAATAATTAGAAATTCAGCAAAAAATGCACATTCTCACCAATAATATTTTGACCTGGCTTTACCTAGCACTTCTTTGATTCTTGGCTAAGAGGGAGTGCCCAGGTTTCTTTATATGGAGCACAGACTGCCTAGAATAAGTTAAACTAACAGAGCTTCTTTCAAGGTAGGAGTTCACAAATACCTTTAATCTTGGTCCAACAATTATTTGGTTTGAACCCCTCTAGCTTCTGCCTTTTTGGTTCTTATTTCTCTCTCTGTCTCTGTACAATTGTACAAGGTAGCAGCTTTCCACCACTCTGGGGGGGAGGTGTACAATGGAAGCAATTTAACAATTCTAAACAATAATTACACAGTGCAAGAATACAATTGCTAAACAAACAATCCTTCCCCTGGCTGGAACAGGTCTAGCTAGGGCTAATTATTAAAGGAAATGCTGGCCAACAGCCTACTCACCCCTGGAGTTCAACCAAGACTTCTGTACCCTGGAGAGTGCACAACCAAAAAGGATTGATAAGGCATACTCTCCTGCAGACTGCTGCATGAAAGGTGCACTGGGTCTGTTTTACAGCCAAATGAACTGACTCGACACACAGGAGGACCCAACTAGATGGCAGATTTCTGAAAAACCAACTGAGGCTAATACTGGGGATCTTCTGGAGGGAGTTACACCAAAGGGACCCAGGAGATTCGCTGCAACCTTCTAACAGGAAAGCCGACATCCATTGCCTTGCTGTCCTTCACCCTCCTTGGTCAAACTCTTTCTCCCCTCCCTCCAGCCTGGCAGAGCCTACCCTAGGCTGAGGCGGTCCTGGCTGCCTGCCAGGAGATTGGCTCCTCCATCCAGAGGTCAGCCTTTTGAAGCTGGGTCAGTGGCTTAAAAAAAAAATCTCCAGATTTGAATCTACTCTAGCAACAGAGATTGGCTGAGAGGGCTCAGCCTGGCTTCCTTCTCCACTGGGGACAGGAATGTTGCCCATCTGGTTTGGCTGGCTGGGTATCAGTCTTGAGCAGGGGGAAGGGGGAGGAAAGAAAAAAAATGGTTTTCTTTTAAAATCCTGAATTTAGACTACTAGGACTGTCTGCTGGAGTTGGACCTGTTCTGTGTTTCAGTGGGTCACCAAAGCTTTTCAAGGGTTCCCCATTAAGCTGCCAAGGTCCCCATAATGGTCTGACCCCTCATATCTCTGAGGATCCCCTATTTTCTGTGGTGCTCCCAATTTCCCTGGGGTACTACAGATTCAGGCTCACCTAACAATACATGTCCTCATGTATTTCCCACATTTTTACCTTCTGAATCTTAAACTCTTTGATAGTTCCATCCATAAACAATGACATATTCCTTGCCCGTGTTATGATAACAAAATATTCATAACAGCCTACAGATTATAAACTTTAAATCCTTAAGTCCATGTTTTCCTAACACTATAAACATTATGGTAGTGTTTTTTTCAGTGTATGAGAAAACATTTATGACTTCTTACATCTTTAAAGCTCTGATTTACATCTTAGAACATTTCAATAAACCATATTTACAACTGGGCAGTGGTCTTGACTCTTCTTTCATTTTTCTACTTGTATGTGGACACCCTTTGTACCGCTTCAGTCACATACCTCTGAGGGGGTACCCCAAAGTTTGACCTCTGGGATCTACATTGAGGGGGCTCTGCAGCAGTGGCTACAGGAGGGTGTAGCACCATTGGATACAGCCATGGGGTTAGTAGCAGGGTTGAAAATGACTCTGGGGTGTTTTCCTCAGTTGGAAGTGGTTCCCGCCTCTCCTCCAGATTACTGTCCAGGAGGTGACTTCCAGATGGTGGAGCAGCTCTGAAGGTGCAGGGTTTAAGTCTGTTGCAATGAACAATCTGTGGCTGCTTCCTGCCAGAATCCTCTTGGCTCTTGTAAACAGGTAAGTCCAGGAATGGGATCTAAACAATCAAATATGGTTCTGACTACCATTTGACATCTAGCTTGTGGCAGCGAGTCTTTCTTAATAGTATCCTTTCACCGATGGCCAGAGGCATTGCATGGGCTTGGACATCATAGTTTGCTTTCTGTCGTTCCCACAATTTCTCCATGCTTTGTGCCACTATTTTTCCAGCATCTTGTAATCGTTGATGGTGCTCAGTCACCCACTCGGTAGTGGTATGGAGGGGTTTCACTGGGTTTGGTTTTACATCTAGAACTAAGTCCATGGGGAGTCTCCCATGATGATCAAACATCAAATAGTATGGTGAGTACCCAGTGCTGCTGTGAGTTGTGTTATTGTAGAGGTACACTAGCTCTGCAGTTGCTGAGACTCTGGTAGGGTTCTGAGCATGTCAAGGATAGTCCGATTGACCCTCTCGCAGAGCCCATTGCCCTGAGGGTGATAGGCAGTGGTGTGGATCTTTTGCCTGCCATACAAGGCACACAGTTCTTTAAACAAGTGAGACTCAAATGCTGAACCTTGATCAGTCAGGGTTTTGACTTTGATTTGTCTGTTGGAAGCTGAGAACCTTGCTACACTGCAAAGAACAAACTATAACTCTGTTTAGGACCTGGAAACCTGGTAAGGCATAATATTGTTGGGGACTTGTTAAGAAGGGGAGTTACGATTTCTACAAAAAGTTTCATTTTTTTCCCCTTATTGGCATTAAGCAGAGAATTGCAGGATTCCATTAAATGTGTAGCAATTTTATAACCAGAAGGAGTGAGATACAACTGAATTTGCTTGATTCCTGGAGTTGAGACCTAGGATTTGGAAGGATATTTTTGCAACATTTTTAAAAGTGTCCTGCTGGCTGAGGAGTGAGTTTATTTTTATCCCTGGACTCAGTAGAGTGGTTTGCGTAGGAGCAGTGGTCTAGCAAATTGTGGTGTTAGTTGAATTACTATAAAGGGCAGTACTCACCAGGGTAGTGGAGCAGTTGTGTATTTGATTGTTTCTAACAGACACCAGTGGCTGTGGACTACCCACCCACCCTTCCCACCCCCAGGCGGCATTTCCTTTATAGCCAAAGTTCTGACATCACTTCCTCAACAGGTCTTGGGGCAGAACTGTCATATTCTTAATAACCCAGGTGCATAAAGGGTAGGTACACACCACAAATAATAATAAAAAGTATACATATATATATATACATATTGTATATTATAAGGAGAGGGACATGTGGGAGTGATGCAATGCACTGGCTGTGGGGCAGCAGTTTTCCAGGAGACATTCTGGAAACTGCATTGCTGTTCTATTTGCAGGCAACTGTCAGCTCTGAGGGAGGAGGTTGCCCACCTCCAGGCTGAACTAGCAAGGACTAATGAGGCCTCCCCCACCCAAAGAGCACCACTGTCACAACCACTGCCTCAGAGGTTGCCAAGTATGAAGAGCAGTTGGACCACAGTGGGATCTGGGAGGGTGTGGGTGGTGGACCAGAGGCAAAGCCCCCTAGTTGTACCTCTACACAAATCATATGCCATTCTGGCAGAGCAAGGTTCCTCTATGATGGCACCCTCAGTGAAGACCCAGAAGAATGATGAGGACATCCACAAGGAGACCCACAAAAGGGTGGCAAGGGACACCACAGGGAAGGAAACAACTTCTGATAGGGACACAATTGTTAGGGGGTAAACTGGGGAAGGGAGAGGAGAAGGAAAGGTCCTGCCTGGTGCCATGGCTTGATGGACAGGGAGCGAATTCTCAGGATTGCAGAAGCAGCATCACAGGAGAGGGAACTAGATATCATTGTCCACCGTGGGACAAATGACCTAGCTAGGCATGGGATCAGTGCAGTGCAGAATGAATTTGTGGAGTTGGGGAGGGGCCTCAGATGGGTAGCAAGCACGGTAACCTTCTCAGAGGTGCTGCCAGTCCATGGCAGGGGTGAGGCTAGGGTACTGCACACCATGCAGTTTAATGAATGGTTGCAAAACTGGTGCAGAACACAGGGCTTTGGCTTCACTGAGGACTGGGGGTCCACCCGGAGAGATAAAGGTCTATACTGGCATGATGGTCTGCATCTGTCAATGAAGGGAACCAAGCTCCTAGGTGACAGGTTTAAATGCTTCCTTGGCAAGCTTTTAAACTAGCCAAGGGGGAGGTGCTGATAAAAGGCAGGAAATTTCAAGTCTCCCCCCACAAAACATGGCAGGTAGTAAGGTAAACACTGAGGTACAGAGCTCAACACAGGGCAGGACAGGGGTAAATGGAAAAATAGACCAGGGCAATAAGAGCAGGGATAAGGAAAAAAAGGATAATGACAACATTAAATGGAAGGTAATGAGTACCAATGCCCGTAGTCTGCGAAACAAGCTTCCTGAGCTAGTAGTCCTTGTTGATGGGGGACCTGAATATGCCAGATGTTAACTGGATGACATGTACTGCAGCCACATCCAAGAGCAGGGTCATTCTCAATGCCCTACAGGGGGCAGGCCTTAGACAGCTAGTGTTGGAACCCACTTGGGAGGGAGCAATACTAGACCTGGTACTCTCAAATGGAGAGAGGATCACAAATTTTGAAGTCAGTAGACATCTGGGAACAAGCGACCACTGCACAGTGTGCTTCACAATGAGCACAACCATGGAGATAAGCCATACAAAAACAAGGATACTGGACTTTAGAAGGGCTGACTTTGGCAAAATGGGTGAATACCTGAAGAATGCGCTAGCAAATGGCCAAAAAGGAGGGGTGGAAGAACAATGGAGAAAAATCAAAACTGCCATCATGGAGGCAACAAGCCTTTGTGTGAAACAAATAAAGAAAACAAAGCGGAGTAAAAAACACTATGGTTCTCAAAAGAGGTGGCAGGGAAGGTTAAGGAGAAAAAGGCTACATTCAAAAAGTATAAGGAATCGCAGAAGGAGCATGACAGGGAACTGTATCAATTAAAGCAGAAAGAAGTAGGGAAGGCAGTCAGAATAGCAAAGGCCCAAACTGAGATAAAATAGCCAAATCAGTTAAGAAGGGGGATAAAACCTTTTATAGGTACATTAGGGAGGATAGAAAGGTTTAGGGAGGGATAGTGAAGATTAATAAAGGAGAGGGGAGGTGGGCAGAGGGACACAGTGAAATGGCAGAGATACTGAATGAATACTTTTGCTCAGTATTCACAAAAGAAGATGAGGAGGAGTTACCTAAACCAGACAATAGAAGCACTCTGGGTAGAGGGGTTGACACCAGTCCATTCACAGAAGAAAGAGTCCTGAAAGAACTCCTAAAACTCAAGGTGGACAAAGCAATGGGGCCTGATGGGATTCATCCCAGAATCCTAAAAGAACTAAGGCAGGACCTAGTGACACCACTGACCATGCATTTTAACAAATCATGACAGGATGGGGCGGTAACTGAGGACTGGAGGTGGGTAGATGTGATTCCCCTTCACAAAACTGGGAGCAAGGCAGAAGCAGGAAACTACAGACCTGTAAGTTTGACCTCAGTGGTATGGAAAATGATGGAATCACTTCTGAAAGAAAGAATTATTGAGTACCTAGAGGTCAGCGAGGCACAGGACCCAAAGCAGCATGGATTTACAGCAGGAAGGTCATGTCAGACGAATCTAATTGATTTCTTTGACTGGGTGACCAAAGTAATAGACCAGGGAGGTGCTGTGGATATGGCCTACCTAGACTTTAGCAAGGCATTTGACACAGTCCCACACAAAAGATTAATAATCAAGTTAGCCAGCCTGGGAGTGGGTCCCAGGGTGGTAGCCTGGGTAGCAAACTGGCTGCTCAACAGGACACAGAAGGTAATAGTGAATGGAACACATTCCAAAGGAAAGGGGGGGCTACTAGTGGAGTACCTCAGGGCTCAGTACTGGATCCAGTCCTCTTCAACATCTCTATAGGTGACATTGCAGAGGGTCTGAAGGGAAATGTATGCCTCTTTGCAGATGACACAAAGATCTGTAACAGAGTTGATACACTACAGGGGGTAGAAAAGATGAGAAGGGACTTGGCAAGGTTGGAGGAATGGTCAGACATATGGCAACTTAGATTTAATGCAAAGAAATGCAAAGTAATGCACCTGGGGAACAAAAACACAGGAGAAGAGTACACAGTAGCAGTGGAGGTACTAACAACAACAAAAATGGAAAGGGACCTGGGGGTAGTAATATCAGATGACCTAAAGGTGGGTAAGCAATGTGAAAAGTCAGTAAGGAGAGCCAGGGGGATACTGGGATGCATAGGAAGGGGCATCACAAGTAGAAAAAGGGAAGTGGTTATCCCTCTATACAGACAATTGATGAGACCCTATCTGGAGTACTGTGTGCAGTTTTGGAGACCTCATCTACGCAAGGACATAGACAGGATGGAAGCAGTCCAGAGGAGGGCAACTAAAATGGTGCAGGGTCTACAGCAGAAACCATATGAAGAGAGACTGAGAGAGCTTAATATGTATACTCTTGATGAAAGGAAGGACAGGGGGACATGATAGAAACTTTCAAGTACCTCAAGGGAATCAACAAAGTCCAGGAGGGTAGCATCTTTCAGAAAAAGAGATGTGTAAGAACAAGAGGGCACAATTTAAAGATAGAGGGGGATGGCTCAGGGGTAATTTGAGGAAATTTTTTTCACGGAGCGAGTGGTGGATACATGGAACCGCCTTCCTGAGGAGGTCGTTGGGTTTAAAACAGTGGGGGATTTTAAACATGCATGGGACAGACATAAGGCAATTATAGTGGGGGGGTTGCAGGAAGTAGGCTGTTGGTTGACTAGAATCTGCAGCTTATCCAGTAGGTAGGGAAATGGGCAGACTAGGTGGGCCAAGTGGTCCTTATCTGCCATCAAAGTCTATGTTTCTATGTTTCTATGGTAGGTGACCATAGGGTTGAACAAACTGCCTCCAGAACTTTTCAGCAGTGGTTCGGCCTGAAAGATCTTGAACAGGCACAGCAATGACAAACTTTGAATAGTGGTCCATCATGGTGAGAATGTAGTTTAGGCCATCCCCACTGGGGTCTACTTTAAGATGGTCCACGGCCACCAGCTCAAGGGGTGCATGAACAGTGATCGGATGTAATGGGGCTCTTTGATTTTGCCCCGGTGCTCGCTTGAGGGTACATGTCGGGCATTTGTCACACCACTCTTGGATGTCCTCACACATCTCACCCCAATAGAATCTGGTTCTCATATGAGCCTCTGTCTTTTTGCAGCCAGAGTGTCCAGATTTGTCATGATATGTCTCTAGGGCAACATCTTCAGCTTCACGAGGGAGGACGACTTGTCGAACTTGGTCATGTGTCTTTGGGTCAGTGATGGTGCAGATAAGCCTTCCATCCACTGCTGTCATATGAGCCACATGTCACCACAGTTTCACAAGTTCTGGGTCAGCATGCTTTCTGTCCTCCAGAGGTAGGGTCTGCTGGTTACTAATGAAGGCCTTTAGCTGTCGGGTCACTGGACTGTGATCTTGGATCTAATGCCATAAGTCAGGGGTTTCCTTTAATGTCTTGGGCATGTCGTCTTCCAGTGCTTCTGCAGTTGCAGCAGGGCAGACAGCTGTGGAAAGCTATAGCAGCAGGCTTGTACCACCTCTGCTGGGATCTGGAGAAAGGGAGGCATCTCTAGAGCTTCTCTGTGGTTGTCATTCTCCTCCATCTCATCTTGGATGGGTCACCTTGACAGGGCATCAGCATTTGCATTGGATTTACCGGCATGGTACTTGATTGTAAAATTGTAGTTGGCAAGTCTTGAGGCCCACCTCTTCTCGAGTGCTTCCAGTTGTGCACTGTTCAGATGAGCAAGGGGGTTGTTGTCAGTGTAGACTGTGAAGGGTGTGGCGGCTAGGTAAGCTTTGAATTTCTCAGTGACAGCCCACACTAGAGCAAGGAATTCCAGCTTGAAGAAGCTGTAGCGATCATCATTCCGTTCAGCTCCACACAGCCCATGGCTTGCATAAGCGATGACCCTCTCAACTCCATCCTAGTTCTGGGAGAGGACAGCCCCTAGTCCTAGACTGCTGGCATCAGTATATAATTTAAAGGGAAGTTGATAATCCAAATAGGCAAGTACTGGAGCTTGGATCAACATTGCTTTTAGACTGTTGAAGGACTCCTGCTGGGCTGAACTCCTCTGCACTGGGCTGCTTTTGCGCAGTTGCTTTGTTCCCCTGAGCAAGTCATGCAGTGAGGCAGCTACCTTGGCAGATTTAGGGACAAACCGCTTGTAGTACCCTACGAACCCCAGGAATCTCCTTAGATCCTGGACTGTGACTGGAGTTGGCCACTCATGCACTGCTTGAATCTTGTCTGGGTCAGGCGACACTCTGTGCTTAGATACAACATGCCCCAGGTAGTGAACTTCTTTTTTGAGCAGGTGACACTTTGATGACTTAGCCTTGAGCCCATAGTAAGCTAGGCAGGTAAGAACAGTTTTGAGGTGCTGCAGGTGCTCAGAATAGGTTTTAGAGTAAATGAAGATGTCATCCAAGTAGAGGAGGACCATGTCAAAATTATAGTTCCCCAAACAGTGTTCCACTAGTCGCTGAAAGGTCCCCGGGGCATTACATAATCCAAATGGCATTCGAGTAAATTCATAGAGGCTCATGGGGGGCACAAACACAGACTTCTCCCTGTCCTCTGGTGCAAGGGGAACTTGCCAGTAGCCACTAGCCAAGCCTAGGGTTGAAAACAGTGATGCTGATTTCAGTGCTGCCAAGGAATCCTCTGTCCATGGTAATGGGTAAGCATCCTTGTGCATCACTTGGTTCAGCTTCTGATAGTTGACATAGAAGCGGATTTGCCCATCCTTTTTCTCGACCAGTACTATTGGAGCAGCCCATGGACCGTGACTCTCAGTGATGACATTGGTATCCTTCATCTCCTGGAGCATGGTTTTCACTGGTTGGTACAGTGCAGGTGGAATTGGGCGGAATCGTTCTCTGATGGGTGGGTGCTGTCCTGTGACTATGTGGTGCTGCACATTCTTGGTACACCCAAAGTCAAGGTGGTGCTTGGAAAAGACTCTCTGTAGTCTCTCTAGCATCAGCAGCAACCCCTGTTTGTCTTCTTCAGGGACTTCTTTTGTGCCCAAGTCAGTTTCCTCAAGCCAGCTCTTGGCATCTGCTCCTTCAGGGCCTATAGGTCCATTTAATTGAAAGACATTCTCTCCATGGTCTGCTGAAGGCTGAATTATGTCCTCGCTTTGGATCTTTATCAATCTGGCCACAGGCCGATTCCAGTATAGCTTAACAGGAGTTGTGCCATAGTTCAAGATGCAGATGGGGACCTGCCCCTTGGTAACTGTTGTGAGACTCCATGCAACAATCACTGGCTTCTGCCCTGTAGCACTGAGTGGTTCAACTACAGCCACATAGTCCTTGCCTTGCAGTCCCACCTTAGCTTTGCACAGCAGTATGGTCTCTGTACCTGGGTCCAGTCTGACTGGCTGGATATCAAGAATTCGGATCTTCCCAATTTCTCCCTAAGCATTGGCGAACCACTGGTGACACTGCAATATATTGATTGTGTCCTGCCAGGCCTTCTTGCTGGCTTTTGGGAGCTGTGCAGCTTGCTTCCGGAGGGCATCCAGTAATTCTTCATGACAGCTGTCCAGTACATTCATCCCCAAGATCACTGGAGGGAGGTTGTCATCGTCAGTGTTGCTAATGATGACCGCTTGTTGTGGGTAAACCTTTTCTCCCAGCTGAATGTCCATTTCCTGGTAGCCCAAGTAAGGGATACTCATTTCATTGCCTGCAGTCAGGTTGAGCCAAGTCTTTGGAGGGCATCTTAGTTGGTCTTGGGTCCAGAGCTTGAGGAAATGGGAGCCTTGAATAGTGGTGACTTGGGAGCCGGTGTACAGAAGTGCTGTATAGGAGATACCATTGAGTTTGATGGGAACAGTCAGGCACCTCCCTACGTACTTTGACCGTTCCAGGTTCGGGTTTGGACCTAGGAGCTTTCTTCCTGAGGGTTGGTCCACTGCTTCGGGGACACCCTGTTTAACAACACAGCAACTTCTCCTTCCTGGATACACTGTCATTCCATATGGCCACTGATGCCACAGCACCTGCAGATAGGTCATCCATGATTTTCAAACCAGTCAGTGGGTCACCAGCCCATACTCCTTCGGTCCAGTCTTGCTGGGTGTCACAGATTCTCCATAGAATACCCTAGGCCCCATCTCCCCTGGAGGTCTTGTATGACTCAACAAACTTCTGCTAGTCTTTGCAACATGGCCTCCAGCTGGTGGGACATCTCTCTGGTACTGTCTCTTGCTTCGTCATTCGGCCAGTCCTGGGCTTGAGTGACCTGATGGTGCACTTTTTCTCTATCCCCTCTGGGGTAGGAGTCATGTTCTAGCTGATCTGGTAGATACTCTTTTTTGTGGCTGAACTCTTTCTCTGCCCCCCATCTGGTGAAGGTATTGCAAGACGAGCAGGGTTCAGACATTGAACTCCCAGTGGCCATGGCTCTGGCCACACCAGCCATCTGCTGGAAGGCCACCATCTCTTCCTCAAGTCGTCCAGAGCTTAGGACTTCTATGACTTCCTCTTTGAAGTCTACAAACTTTACATCTGGGTTTTGGTGATGCAACATCCATAGCTTCTGACGTGGAGACTCTCCCCAGGTCTCCTCGATGAACCGCTCTATCAATATTTGGTCTGGGTCATGGTCCTCACTCGGGTCTCATTTTCACAGGGCCCAGTGTGCCTCTTGCAGACTCAAGGCAAAGTCCCGCAGTGTCTCCCGGGGGCCCTGTGTACGAGAGAAGAATTTCATTTTGAGGTCTGAGACACTCTGCTTGTCGAAGATGTCGCTTAGCCGGGTCAGGATCCATTCAGCAGTGTCCTTTTGTCCATCTGACCAGCTTTCAACTTCCTGTTTGGCAGATCCTCCCAGCTGCCCAATGAGAATTTCCACTCTGTGTTGCTCTGGCACTTGGGAGAGACAGAACATAGCTTGCAGCTTCACATTGAAGTCAGTGAGGCTGCAGGTGTCTGAGCTTCAGTCTCCCATGTACCTTGGTAGCCATGGTGCCCCAAAGTAATAAGGCATCATTATTCATTACTGAGGGTGGTTGAACTGAAGGTGAGGATGATGCTGTAGCTCCTTCAGTATCTGAAGGCATCTTGGGTTGGAGTTGCTCCAGCTTTGGGCTCCTTGTTGACTCTAATCCTGTCGACTATGCCATGTTTTTGTGGTGGATGAGCAGTGGTGCTTCGTATCCCTATAGTTTAGGGTGATACCAGATAAATCTGGAAGGAGAGGCTGGAGACGTACTCTAGAGCCAAGATACAAGGTTTATTAGCCACAGTTGGAGCACACAGAAAAGACTTAGCATTCACTAACACTATACACACGAGAAAGAGTGAATAAGGCTATCGGGACCACAAACTGGCCCCACTAATGTCCTAGAAAAGTCCAGGTTATTCAAGTCTTAAAGGTGAAGTGATCCAATGCACCAAGCTTGGATTTCTAGTATTTCAGTCAGCCGACTGCTGAGGGTGAACCTAAGGAAGCACTTCCTACACAGGCCATGAAATGGGGCATCCCCCAGTGAACCAAAAACCAAGTAAAACACTGTAGGTCTCCTGGCCCTGGGAAGAAGGTGACTCCTGGCATCGCTGAGGCAACATCAACAGGGCAGCACCTGGTTGAGGGTGGGTGTTGACACCAGGTTGTAAGGGAAGAGAACCTCCTCTGGGGTGTTGGCTGCAGTGATCTTGGGCAGGTGATCTCCAGTCAAGGAAAGGATGTTGGGTGTGATGATCCACTGGACTACCTCTGGGCAGGTCTCCAGAACCCTTACCACCTTACCCCTGTAGATTCAGAATCCAACAATCTTCGGTGTGACCTCTTGATGCATCACTGGAACACGAGCCACCTATGGAAAGTACAATCAAGAGTGTGGTGACCCTTGGTGTGGTCTCTTGCGTGGGCCACCAGTACTTATGCCACCTCAGGGAATGGGGCACAGAGCCTGGCAATCCTCGACAAGGCCTTGGTATAGGCCACCGGTACTGTTTCCACCTTAGGACAATGTCTATTCGGGAGACTGGACAATGTGTCTCCGAGTTCAGCGGACGACTTAAGTCCCTCGAGCTAGAGCCGGGGCAGCCCCTAATCTGAATCACTTTGGTTGGCCCTTGCTACCAGCTGGCTACCATTTACGACCTGTAATTCAAACCTGGGGTATCGTGGTGAACATTTGGAGTTGTTGGAGGTTGTTGGAAGTCGGTGCACATGATATTGGGCTTCCCAGAGACCTTCCCTGGGTTGAAGAAGAAACACTGGAGGACTTCTGGATGAGGTGTGAGCTGTAAGGTGTGTGCAGGAGCCTGGAACAGAACAAAAATTAAAAACTTGAAAGGCAGCTCCCCCCCCTCCACTATGGCAGAGAGCCCTGCCATTTGGGATGGGGTGTCCTCAAATGTCTTCAGAGGGAGTAGCAGTAGGCAAGTGCAGTAATCAATTCCCCAGGGAAGTGCAGTCATACAGGACAATTGAGAAAATAAGGCAGTGCAGTCATTTAAACTCCTCAATTGAATATGGCAGTTCAGTCATAGCAAGCAGTTCTATAATTTAAAACGGTTTGATTGGATACAACAGTTCAGACACAGCAAGCAGTGGGTCCAGGCAACCATACATCTTAACCTCCCTCATCACAGGGCAGGGACAAATGACCAAAATCAGGAACATATCAGATAAAACAGTAATATTAGTCCCAGAAGCTGTATACCACATTTCTTAGTGTGAATAGCATTTTTCTTAATGAGAATGAGACTGTAACATCAATAGCTGACATTATTCTGTGATCCCACTCCCTATTCTTTAGTGCCAGAAATGCCAGACTTAGGAGGGACAGAAGAAATTTCTGAGGCAAAATCAGGGACATCCCTGAAAATCAGGAACAGCTGAGGGGTAGGCAAGCAACAGGAAATTGTGGGCAGATAAAGAAAATACAGTTTGCTTCATGGACATTGAGACAGTTTGATGACCCACCCCCCTTCTGAATATGGAGGCCAGGGTACCTAGTGTCTCTGTCCCAGCTATGGGCTGCCACACTCTTCTACTACATGGACAAAGGACTAAGTTTTTCCATTACTTGAGCTTAGATTACCCTAGAACTCTGAGCAAAGCATGCAAAAATGCTCTGCCAGGCTTTTAGTAATTAGCTTCTTACAGCTAAACAATTGGAAATTCAGCAGAAAATGTACACTCTCACCAATAATATTTTGACCTGGCTTTACCTAGCACTTCTTTGATTCTTGGCTAAGAGGGAGTGCCCAAGTCTCTTTATATGGAGCACAGACTGCCTAGAATAAGTTAAACTAGCAGAGATTCTTTCAAGGTAGGAGTTCACAAATACCTTTAATCTTGGTCCAACAATTGTTTGGTTTGAACCCCTCTAGCTTCTGCCTTTTTGGTACTTATTTCTCTCTCTGTCTCTATACAACTGGACAAGGTAGCAGCTTTCCTTCACCCGGGGGCGGTACAATGGAAGCAATTTATCAATTCTAAACGATAATTACACAGTGCAAGAATACAATTGCTAAACAAACAATCCTTCCCCTGGCTGAAGCAGGTCTAGCTAACATTAATTATTAAAGGAAATGCTGGCCAACAGCCTACTCACCCCTGGAGTTTAACCAAGACTTCTGTACTCTGAGGAGTGCACAACCAGAAAGGAGTGATAAGGTGTCTTCTCCTGGAGACTGCTACATGAAAGGTGCATTGGGTCTGTTTCCCAACCAAATTTACTGACTCTACACACTGGGGGACCCAACCAGACAGCAGATTTCTGCAAAAACCAACCGAGGCTGCTACTGGGGATCTTCTGGAGGGAGTTACACCAAAGGGACCCAGGGGATTCGCTTCAACCTCCTAACAGGGAAGCCAACATCCATTGCCTTGCTGTCCTTCACACTCCCTGGTCAAACTCTTTCTCCCTTCCCTCCAGCCTGGCAGAGCCTACCCTAGTCTGGGCCAGTCCTGGCTACCTGCCAGGGGATTGGCTCCTCCATCCAGAGGTCAGCCTCCTCAAGCTGGGTCAGTGGCTTAAAAAAAATCTCCAGATTTGAATCTACCCTAGCCACAGGGGTTGGCTGAGAGGGCTCAACTTGGCTTCCTTCTCCACTGGGGACAGGGATGTTGCCCAACTGGTTTGGCTGGCTGGGTGTTGGTCTTGAGCAGGGGAAAGGGGGAGGAAAGAAAAAAAATTTCTTTCTTTTAAAACTCTGAATTTAGACTACTAGGACTGTCTGCTGGAGTTTGGCCTGTTCTGTGTTTCAGAGGGTCACCAAAGCTTTTCAAGGGTTCCCCATTAAGCTGCCAGGGTCCCCATAACTGTCTGACCCCTCATATCTCTGAGGATCCCATATTTTCTGTGGTGCTCCCAATTTCCCTGGGGCACTACATTTTCTCTCTGGGGACACAACTTGACATTTCTGGCAAAAGCAGTAAACATGCTAATTGCTTAAAACAGATTTATGTTGAACTCAGGAGAATAGCTCATGTTTCTCTTATGGTTTGCACTTCTTTGGGTGGTTGGTGATTGCACACAACTACCAGTCACGCACCATCACATACCATCAGGGAAACAATTTGTAGGTGAAGCTACCTCTGGCTGGAAGCTGCAACACTGGACTTAGGATTTGCAAGAAAGCGAGTTGTGCTCACAGTAGAGGAAAGTGAACCTTACAATTTGCAATTGTCTTTGGTTTGAAGCAGATTCCTTAGGAAAGTTACTATTCTTCAGGTGGAGGATACTTCTAACTGAAGGATGAAATAAGGAACTTAGAATTATCAGAAAAGGCAGTCTTTCAATCAACAGAGAGAGGTGGACCTTGCTTTACTTTTGTTACAATTAAGATTTTCAGTGCAGGAAGAGTTTAAACCCACAGGAACTGAATACTGTTTACTGTGTCTGTCCTAGTGCACAGCTGACTTGATTGGAATTAGTGATTGACTGTTTGCATTGCAATATTAGTAATACTGTAAGTTATTCACTGGGCTAAGAATTTGTCATAAGTCCTGAATTGAGAGCAGGTTACAGGCTGTGTATTGGACCCAGACAGTGCCTAGGGGGTGGAAACTGTTTTTTCTTTTGTTTATCTCTGTGTGCCTTAAAAGGCTAGGCCAGACTGTGTCAGGAAGTGCTTACATCACAGCTACTTATCAGTTAATAGCTTTGGAAGAATCTTACAGACCTGATAACAGTACTCCTTTTAGCAGGCTCATCAGATAACCTAATATTCTTCTCACCTTCTCTTCAGCGTCTTCAGGTGAAGCTACCTCTGGCTGGAAGCTGCAACACTGGACTTAGGATTTGCAAGAAAGCGAGTTGTGCTCACAACAGAGGGAGGTGAACCTTACAATTTACAATTGTCTTTGGTTTGAAGCAGATTCCTAAGGAAAGTTAATATTCTTCAGGTGGAGGATACAGGAAGAGTTTAAACCCACAGAGACTAAATACTGTTTACTGTGTCTGTCCTTGTGCACAGCTGACGTGTTTTGGGGCTGACTGCTTTCAGAGCACAAGTCACCAGGCTGTTTTGGGGCTGGGGAGGTTTACCTGTGTCTGACTTGGATGTTTGGGTTTTTCTCTGTTTGATTAGCAGGGTATTTTCTCTGTCAAATTGTCGTGTAGGGCATCTTGCTGACAGGAAGGCACTCATTGCAGCGGTAGGTCAGAGCTTTAGCTGATTGTTTCATGAGGGCACAGTTTAGGCCCAAACACTTCCCACCCCTCACCCACCACCCTTGAAATAGTTCCTTTATACCTGGGGTTCTGACATAATTTCCTCAAGAGGCCAAGGTGCATATCACTGTCATATCCTCTCTAGCACACTGCACTGACAATATAAGAATACACGTTATATAATATATATATTTCTATATAACAAACCAATCATACACACACACACACACACACACACACACACACACACACAAAAATAAATAAACTGAACAAGGTAGACAGACATGTGGGGAGTAGTGAATGTAATGGCTGTTGGACAGCAGTCTTCCGGGAGTCTTTCTGGAGGCTGAGATGCTGCCCTGTTTGCAGACAACTCTCTGTCCTGAGGGAGGAAGTTGCCCGTCTTTAGGCCGCAATGGACAGTAGTAAGGGAACCTCCCCCATCCAGGGAGCACCAGAGCCACCACCACTACCTCAGAGGTTGTCAAGAAAGCACAGTAGTTGGACCACAGTGGGCTCAGGGAGGGTAAGAGTGGTGGAACAGAGGCACACCCAGTCAGTTGTTCCACTCCACAATCCATTCTGGGGGAGCATAGTTCCCCAATGGATGCACCCTCAGAGGAGACTAAGGAGGTTGCAGACAACTGTCACAAGGAAGGCCCTCAGGAAGGAGGCAGAGGGCACCACAGGGAAAGGAAGCAGCTCCTGGGAGGGGACTCAATTATTAGGGGAATAGAACTGGGGAAGCAGGGAAAACTGAAGTAAGGTGCCTGCCTGGTGCCATGGCTTGGAGGGACAGGAAGCGCATCCTTAGGATCATGAGAACAGTTGCACGGGAGTCCGAGCTGGATGTCATTGTCCACCTAGGGACAAATGACTTGACTCATCATTAGATTAGAGCAGTGCAGAAGGACTTTGTAGAGTTGGGGAGGGGCCTAAGACAGTAGCGCACACACAGTATCCTTCTCAGAGGTGCTGGATGTCAGTGGCATGGGTGAGGCGAGGGTACTTTGCACCATGCAGTTTAATGAATGGTTGAAAAAATGGTGTGGAGCACAGGGGTGTGGCTTCATTGGGGACTGGGGTTCCACCTGGAGGGACACCGGCCTATACTGGCAGGATGGTCTGCATCTGTCCAGAAAGGGAACAAGTCTTTTGGGCAATCGGTTTAAATGCTTCATTGGCAAGCTTTTAAACTAGTCAAGGGGGAGGCACTGATAAGCAGCAAGAAAATCCCAGCCTCCCCCTACAAAACAGGGTACTAAATGAGAAAAAGACCAAGGTAGAAAGGTCAGTGGGGGATGCTGCTACAGGAGGTAAAGCCATCAAACAATGGAGAGCATTGAGTACCAGTGCCCGTAGTCTGGGTAACAAGCTTCCTGAATTAGTGGTCTTGATGGAGGAAGAACATCTGGATATCATGGCAGTCACAGAAACATGGTATACACAGAACCATGGCTGGGACGTAAACATACCAGGATACACTATCTACAGGAGGGACAGGGAGGGGAGGGTAGAAGAGGAGGAAGAATAGCTCTCTACATAAGGGAAGAAATCAAAGCAGCAGAACAAAAGGGTAAACAGGGAGAAGGAGAAGCACTGTGGGTCAATTTGGAGGCAGGCAATGGCACCACAATCCGCACAGGGGTTGTATACAGACCCCCTCAGGGGAGGAAATGGACAAGGAAATGATAGAAAGTATACTTAGAATGGCAGATAAAGGGGAGATATTGCTGATGGGTGATCTGAATATGCCAGATGTTAACTGGAGTGCAGTTGCAGCAGCCACTTCTAAGAGTGGGGTTATTCTAGATGCCCTACAAGGGGCATGCCTTAGACAATTAGTATTGGAACCCACTCGAGAGGGAGCAATCTTAGACCTGGTTCTCTCAAATGGAGATGGAGAGAGGATCACAGATGTAGAAGTGGGTAGCCATCTGGGAACTAGCGACCATCGAACAGTATGGTTCACAATAAACACAGCAATAGAGTCAAGCCATACAAAGGCAAAAGTACTGGACTTCAGGAGGGCTGACTTTGCCAAAATGGGTGAGTGCCTAAGGAATGCACAAGCAAATGGGCAGGAAGGAGGGTGGAAGAACAATGGGAATAATAAAACTGCCATCACAGAGGTAACAAGCCTTTGTGTGAAGCATAAACAAAAAAACAAAACAATGTAAGAAACCACTATGGTTCTCAAAGGAAGTGGTAGTGAAGGTTCAGAGAAAAAAAGCATTCAGAAAGTACAAGGAATCACAGAAGGAGCAGGACAGAGAATTGTATCAGTTAAAGCAAAAGGAAGCTGGGAAGGCAGTCAGAACAGCAAAGGCCCAAACCAGGAAAAGATAACCAACTCAGTTAAGAAGGGGATAAAACCTTTTTAGGTATATCAGGGAGCGAAGGAAGACTAAGGGAGGGATAGTGAGGCTTAATAAAGGGAAGGGGTGGGCAGAGGGTGACGGTGAAAAGCAGAGATACTAAACACATATTTTGCTCAGTATTTAGAAATGAAGAGGGGAGGTACCTAAAACAAACAGTAGAAACACTCTGGATACAGAAGTTGATACCAACCCATTTACAGAAGAAGGGTTCTGAAAAACTCTTAAAACTGAAGGTGGACAAAGCGATGAGGCCTGATGGGATTCATCCCAGAATTCTAAAAGAACTAAGGGTAGAACTAGTGACACCACTGACAACCCTCTTTAACAAATCATGGGAGGATGGGGTGGCACCTGAGGACTGGAGGAGGGCAGATGTGATTTCCCTTCACAAAAGTGGGCACAGGGCAGAAGCAGGAAGCTACAGACCTATTAGTTTAACCTCAGTGATAGGGAAAATGACGGAATCACTTCTGAAGGAAATAATTGTCAAGTATCTAGCAGCCAGAGGGGCACAAGACCCAAGGCAGCATGGATTCACAGTGGGAAGGTCATGCCAGATGAATCTAATAGATTTATTTGACTGGGTGACCAAAGCAGTAGATCAGGGAGGGGCTGTGGACATGGCCTACCTAGACTTTAGCAAGGCATTTGACTCAGTCCCACACAAAAGATTAATATACAAGTTAGCCAGCCTGGGAGTGGGTCCCAAGATGATTGCCTGGGTAAAAATTGGCTGGAGAATAGGACACAGAGGGTAATAGTAAATGGAGTCCACTCTGAAGAAAGGGGGGTTACTAGTGGGGTACTGCAGGGTTCAGTATTACGACCGGTCCTCTTCAATGTCTTTATAAGTGACATTGCAGAGGGACTGGAAGGAAAAGTAGGTCTCTTTGCAGATGACACAAAGATTTGCAACAGAGTTGATGCACAAAGTGGGGTGGAAAAGATGAGAAGGGAGTTGGCAAGGTTAGAGGAATGGTCAAATGTATGGCAGTTTAGATTCAATGCAAAGAAGTGCAAGGTAATGCACCTGGGAAACAAAAACCCAGGGGAAGAGTACACACTGGGGGGGTGAGATACTAACAACAACAAAAATGGAAAGGGACCTGGGTAGTCATATCAGATGACTTAAGGTGGGCAAGCAATGTGAGAGGACAGTGAGGAGGGCTGGGGGGATACTGGGATGCATAGGGAGAGGCATCACCAGTAGAAAACAGGAAGTTATTATCCCTCTGTACAGGTAGCTGGTGAGACCCCATCTGGAGTACTGTGTGCAGTTCTGGAGACCCAGTCTCCGCAAGGACATAGACAAGATGGAAGCTGTCCAGAGGAGGGCAACTAAAATGGTGCAGGGTCTGCATCAGAAGACATATGAAGAGAGAGACTAAAGGAGCTTAATATGTATAGCCTCGAGGAAAGGAGGAGAGGGGACATGATAGAAACGTTCAAGTGCCTCAAGGGAATCAACAAAGTCCAAGAGGGTAGCATCTTTCAAAAAGGCGTGCAAGAACAAGGGGGCACAATTTGAAGATGGAGTGGGGGGGCAGCTTAGAGGTAATGTAAGGAAGTATTTTTTCATAGAGAGGGTTGCGGATGCATGGAAAAGACTTCTGGAGGAAGTTGTGGAGTCAAAAACAGTGGGGGAATTCAAGCATGCATGGGACAGTCATAAGGCAATTCTAGGGATTGGGGCAGGAAGAAGTAGGCTGCTGGTTAACTAGGATCTGCAGCTTATCCATTAGGTAGGGAAATGGGCAGACTGGGTGGGCCAAGTGGTCCTTATCTGCCTTCAAATTATCTGTTTCTATGTTTCTATATGTGGCAATACTTGACATTTGTAGATAGCAGGAGTACTCATGAGTCAGTAACAAAAACAAAAGGAAGGAAAGTGGTTCATCATATGTAAAAAAAATTAAAGAAATAAAAGAATGGGACAGGCGAGGGACCTCCAAACAAATGAGGCAATAGTAAAAAAGAGTATAGAGAAAGAAGACATGAAAACTACAGAAAAGTTTTTTTTTTTTTTTTTTACTTTTATAACTTTTATATTGTTTTGGTGTTTTTATATTTTTAATGGGGGTGTTCTAGAGGCTGGGGAAATTGAGAGCATGGATTACAGAATGACTAAATATAAAATAAACAGTTTCTGGCAACCATTCAGATGACCCCACCAGCACTGCCAGAAGCAAATCCATGCCGCCCACCACAGCCATTCAGCTTTGCCATGAGAGTGAGAATCCTCTCATGGCTGGACATGACATTGTCCAGCTGATCCATCACTTCCTGCTGAAACTGTTGAAATAATGCCACAGCTTCTGCAGCTCATCCCACACAACTGCCACACTGCCATGTGTGGCAGATACCATGGGGTCATCATTACCATAATGATGTGATGGTGCAGGCTGCTGTCTGGGAGGTGCAGGCTGAGTACTGCTGTGGTCTGTCCCATGGTTGTCATGCCAACTTGCAGCAGCACCACGGCTGACCTCCCACTGCTCCACAACTTCTTGGCCTTCCACTCACTGGATTGGTGGATGCGGAGGTGCGTCCTCTGGCCGCCGGTCCCAAGGTGGCTTCCTTTTTTCCCCTCAACTTACACAGCGCCCACACACCTTACAGATTGCCACTGTCCCAGCTGCAGGGTGCATATCAAAAAATTCCCACACTAAAGAGCACTGTTCAAGTGGGGGAGCAGCAGATGAGAAGAGGCGAGCTCCTCGGGGGGGGAAGACTTGTGGCTGCAGCTGCTGTTGTTCCTGCTGCTGCTGCTGTGGTTCCGGCTGCTGATGCTGTTCCTCTTACTGTTGTTGCTGACCTCCCTTCCTGAGCTGGGGGAGGGGAGCAGCAGTGCCTCTGGTAACCGCATGCCTGTTAAAGTGAATAACTGGAGCTCCAGCCCCATCCTGTCACGACTCTGACTCCAAGTCCTGATGCTGCCCCTCCATTACAAAATAAATTTCAAGAAAATGAAAGAAAAAAAGAGTAAAAAAAAGTGAGAAAAGAAAAATATAGATGAACAAAATCTATAAATTCAGAAACTACAGTAAAGAAAGATAAGGAATAAAACTCAAAAAGGTGTAAAACATTAGTTTTTTAAGAAGATATGTAAATATATTTCTGCTCAAGTGCTCAATGACTCTTTAGCAGACTGTCTCCTCCAGCTACAATTGCCAAAATGGAAGTGAAACATTCACTTTCTGCCTGCCTACCTGGAGTCTCCCATGTGACCTGAAGTAAGTGAATCATGTGACAAACCACATTTTTCATTAACTTTGAAGTTGCTAACAAAAGTCAAAGTTAACTTCAAAGTTAACTAGCGAAGTTTTGACACCAGAAGCCAATTACGCGAAATTTTTCATGGGGCGAATTTGGTGACTTTGAGGGGAATTCACAGGCAGAGTAAACTTTGCAGCATCTCTACGCTGCACCACACAGTCTCTGTTTTTGGGCTGCAAACAAGAAAGGAAAATTACTCACACTGAGCATCACTCAAAGTACCCACCAAATCATGCCAATTCACATGAACTAATTGTGCTTGATTTCTGAGGGAAGCATGCCTTACTTTTAATTTTTCACTGGTTTTTGCTTGTTTGAATCAAGAAGGGTTTTGCAATACTGCTGAACCTTTTTGTAGATTGTTACTTTACATACAGAGGGATTAAAATACTGCAGATTTTTTTCCTTTTTCTGTGAATCTGGTGCTTTATTTGTAGCTTGATAATATTTTGGTGCCTTTTTGCAACAAATATTTTAAGTTTTCACTGGTGGGTTCTTTCATTCCTCCAGTCAGTCGAGTGTGTGTATTAGAGCCAGACATTGCCTTAGCTTAGAAGGTTCAAACTGGATTGCTCTGATTGTCCTTGCAGGACAGAACAGGTGGATTGCCCAAATCCTACCCTCCCCCATTATCCCTCTCCCCAGCTAACCTAGCTTTATGGGGTTAGGCAGGAAGGTATGACAACTTCCTGCTCAGACACAAAACAGTGTGGGGTGTGCCACAGAAGGCAGCCAGGCAGTGTTGCATAAGCAGGGAGTATATATATTTGTGACTGCATTTAAAAAAAAATAAAACCTTGGGGGTCCTAGTACATAGTCCCATGGAAAAAGGATACACTACTAAGGGGAAGTGAGGTTCCCTAACAGTGAAAAAAAAAGCATACACAATTTCAACAGGGAGGGATAGAAACATGTGGGAAGTGGTGCAATGCATTGGCTGTGGGGTGGCAGTCTTCCAGGAGACATTCTGCAGGCTACGATGCTACGCTATTTGCAGACACCTCTCTGTTCTGAGGGAGGAGGTTGCCCATTTCCAGGCCAATCTGGTGAGGAGTAGGAAAACCTCCTCCCCCACCCAGAACCTGGCAGGGGATTGGGAAATCTCCTCTCCCACCAAGGGACCACCAGGGCTGCAGCCACTGCCTCGAAGGTTGCCAAAAACAAGGAGTGGTTGGATTACGGTGGGCTCAGGGAGGGTGACAGTGGTGGAACAGAGGCGCATCACTCCAGTTATACCTCTCCACAATTTGTATGTCTTTCTGGTGAAGCTTTGTTCCCCTATGGAGGCACCCACAGTAGAGATCTAGGAGTATGCTGGGAACCTCCACAAAGAAGACCCATAGGAGGGTGGCATGGGATCCCACAGAGGAAGAAAACAACTCTTGATGGGGGACTCAATCATTACGGGGGTAGAACTAGGGGAGGGAGGGGAAAGGGAGATAGGGTGCCTACCCGGTGCCATGGCATGGAGGGACAGGAAGCAAATCCTCAGGATCATGGGAGCAGCTGCATGGGAGAGGGAGCTGGATGTCCTTGTCCACCTAGGGACAAATAACCTAGCTGGGAATGGGATCAGAGCAATGCAGGAGGTGTTTGTTGAGTTGGGGAGGGGCCTTAGACAAGTAGCAGGCACGGTAACCTTCTTGGAGGTGCTGCCTGTCTATGGCATGGGTGAGGCTTGGTACTCTGCACCCTGGGATTCAATGAATGGTTGAAACACTGGTGTGGATCACAGGGTTTTAACTTCACTGGGGACTGGGGGCCCACCTGGAGGCATACGGGCCTATACTGGCATTATAGCCTGCATCTGTCCGGGAGGTGAACCAGGATCCTAGGTGATAGGTTTAAATGCTTCATTGGCAAGCATTTAAACTAGCCAAGAAGGGAGGCACTGGAAAGGAGCATGAAATTCCCAGCCTTCCCCAATAAAACAGGGTAGTTAGCGAGGTTAACACCAAGGTAGAAAGGTCAATATGGGCCAGGGCCAGAGTAAATGGAGAAAAAGGCAAAGGCAGTAAGTACAGGGATGGGACTAAAAGTGGTAAGGCCATCAAAAAATGGAGGTCAATGAGTACCAATGCCTGTAGTCTGGGTAACAAGCTTCCTGAACTAGTGGCCTTGATGGAAGAGGGACACCTGGATATTGGGTCAGTCACAGAAACCTGGTACACAGAGAACCATGACTGAGATGTCAACATACCAGGGTACACAATCTACAGGAGGGACAGGGAGGGTAAAAGAGGAGGAGGAGGAGTAGCTCTCTACAGAAGGGAAGGGATAAAAGCAACAGAACTAAAGGGTGAACAGGGAGGAGAGGAGGCACGGTGGGTCAACTTGGAGACAGGAAATGGCACCTCAATACGCACAGGGGTTATATATACAGACCTCCATCTCAGGGGGAAGACATGGATGAGGAAATGATAAGAGGCATCCTTAGAATGGCAGATAAAGGGGAGATATTGTTGATGGGGGACCTGAATATGCTAGATGTAAACTAGAGCACATTTGCTGCAGCCACATCCAAGAGCAGAGTCATTCTCGATGCCCTACAGGGGGCATGCCTCTGGCAGCTAGTGTTGGAACTCACTCAGGAGGAAGCAGTCTTAGACCTGGCACTCTCAGAAGAGGACGGTGACATGATCTTGGATTTAGAAGTGAGTAGCCATCTGGGAACAAGCAACCACCAGACAGTGTGGTTCACAATAAACACAAGCCTAGAGTAAAGCCATACAAAAGCAAGGGTACTGGACTTTCGGAGGGCTGACTTTGGCAGAACGGAAAAGTGCCTAAGGAATGCACTAGCAAAAGGGCAGGAAGGAGGGGTGGAGGAACAATAAAGCAAAATCAAAACTGCCATCACAGAGGCAACAAGCCTTTGTGTGAAGCAAATAAACAAAACAAAATGAAAGAAAAAAACACTATGGTTCTCAAAAGAGTTGGCAGGGAAGGTTAGGGAGAAAAAGATAGCATTCAGAAAGTATAAGGAATCACAGAAGGTGCAAGAAAGAGAACTCTATCAGTTAAAGCAGAAGGAAGTGGGGAAGGCAGTTAGAATAGCAAAGGCCCAAACTGAGGAAAAGATAGCCAACTCAATTAAGAAGGGGGATAAAACCTTTTATAGGTACATTAGTGAGCGAAGAAAGACCAAGGGAGGGATAGTGATACTTAATAAAGGGGAGGAGGGGGGCCAGAGGGTGACAGTGAAAAGACAAAGATACTGAATGAATACTTTTGTTCAGTATTCATAAAAGAAGAGGAGGGGGATATACCTAAACTAAACAATAGAAGCACTGTGGATGTGGGGGTCGATAGCAGTCCATTCACAGAAAAAAGGGTCCTGAAAGAACTCCTAAAACTCAAGGTGGACAAGGCAATGGGGCCTGATGGAATTCACCCCAGAATTTTGAAAGAACTAAAGGGAGAACTAGTGACACCACTGACTACTGTTTTTAACAAATCATGGGAGGATTGTGTAGTACCTGAGTACTGGAGGAAGGCGGATGTGATTTCCCTTCACAAAAGTGGGAGCAAGGCAGAGGCAGGAAACTACAGACCTGTTAGTTTGACCTCAGTGGTAGGGAAAATGATGGAATCACTTCTGAAAGAAAAAATTGTTTAGTACTTAGAGGCCAGCAGGGCACAGGACCCAAGACAGCTTGGATTCACAGTGGGACGGTTATGTCAGGTGAATCTAATAGATTTCTTTGACTTGGTGACCAAAGTAGTAGACCAGGGAGGGGCTGTGGACATGGCCAACCTAGACTTTAGCAAGGCATTTGACACAGTCCCATACAAAAGATTAATAAACAACTTAGCCAGCCTGGGAATGGACCCCAGGGTGGTAGCCTGGGTAAAAAACTGGCTGGACAACAGGATGCAGAAAGCAATAGTAAACGGAGTCCACTCCAAAGAAAGGGGGTGTTACTAGTGGGGTACCGATGGGTTCAGTATTGGGGCCGGTCCTCTTTAATATCTTTATAAGGGACATTGCAGAGGGACTGGAAGGAAAAGTATGCCTCTTTGCAGATGACACAAAGATCTGCAACAAGGCTAATACACAAGGGGTGGTGGAAAGGATGAAAAGGGACTGGGCAAGGTTGGAGGAATGATCAAAAGTATGGCAGTTTAGATTCAATGCAAAGAAGTGCAAAGTAATGCACCTGGGAAACAAAAACCCAGTGGAAGAGTACACTATGGGGGGGTACTAACAACAACAAAAATGGAAAGGGACCTGGGGGTAGTCATATCAGATGACCTAAAGGTAGGCAGGCAATGAGAGAAGGCATTACGGAGGGCTGGCGGGATACTGGGATGCATAGGGAGAGGCATCACCAGTAGAAAACAGGAAGTTGTCATCCCTCTGTACAGACAGTCGGTGAGACCTCATTTGGAGTATTCCGTGCAGTTCTGGAGACCCCCACCTGCGTAGGGACATAGACAGAATGGAGGCAGTCCAGAGGAGGGCAACTAAAATGGTGCAGGATCTGCACCAGAAATCATATGAAGAGAGACTAAAGAAGCTTAATATGTATACCCTCGAGGAAAGGAGGGAATGGGGGCACATGATAGAAACTTTCAAGTACTTCAAGGGAATCAACAATGTCCAAGAGGGTAGCATATTTCAGTAAAAGAGATGTGCAAGAACAAGAGTGCACAGTTTGAAGATAGAGGGGGGATGGCTCAGGGGTAATGTGAGGAGGTATTTTTTCACAGAGAGGGTGATGGATGCATGGAGAGCCTTCCTGAGGAGGTCATGGGGTCAAAAACAGTGGGGGAGTTCAAGAGTGCATAGAACAGACATAAGGGGATAGGAGGAAGTAGGTTGTTGTTTAACTAGGATCTGCAGCTTATCTAATAGGTAGGGAAATGGGCAAACTGGATGGGTCAAGTGGTCTTTATCTGCCATCAAAGTCTATGTTTCTATTTAACAGTTGAATTGCTTGCAATTGATCTCTTACCATTGTAGTTTGCTGAGAATGTTGGTTTTTGAAGGTTGCTTGCCCATGCCTTTCCTAATAAATGGCAGATTCCTTCCAGAACTTATTTCTCAGCACATGTCATTCCAGAACTGCTTGGGACAGAGTCACACACAGTAATCTGTTCCCTGTAGCATTCAGCATCACCATATACACATTTTAGTAGGAATATGTGGACCAGTGGCCAAACATCTGGTAGCTCCCATCTGTGTATTACAACATATTGGGCATAGAGGCTTGTTATAGTATTTGACTCTGCTTGGGGGAGAAACTGCAGTAAGCCCAGCTGCAGTGATAGCAACATGCAGGGTATTTGACAGCGTGCCATGCTGGCAATAAAGAGTGCCAGTGGATCACACAGAACATGCTAGCATTACTCCTGGCAGAGTTACATGTGTTACTCTCTCAGTTTCTACCCTTGCAAGTTGTCTTGCACCCATGAGGGCCAAGAAAGGTTGATGAGCTTGGACTTATTAAATTCCTCACGTAGGGAATTTGGTTAGGGTACCTCCACCTAAAGAAGCAAATAGTGGGCCTGATCATAACTAGAATACTGCCCCCTGGGATTCACTACCAATCCACCTCTGCAATATCTATCTGGCACCAAATGGAAACCAATTTGTACCAGTACCCACACTTTAAAAGCAGTTTTTTGGGGGGGGGGCACTATGGAGCAGCAAACTGGCAAGATGCACTTAAGTGAGTTCTGCACATTTTCAAGCTTCCATTGTGAAAAATCATAATTTGCTGTGGGTAAAAGTTAAATCTGACTGCAGCAGTGGACAGCTCAAGTCCTCTGGTGTCATGGGATACTAAATGGTCATAGATCATAACCAAAAAACTAATGGAAGTGGACCTAAAAATGCAGCAGTGGCAGTTGAAAAGGCCACGAACTCGCCAATGACTAATGTCTGTGGAGAGTCCCCTTGGCGAGCTTTACAGGCCTCTATGTAAACGATTGACTCTAAAATAGAGTCGCTCATCCAGCAATTTGCAGAGCAAGATGTGAAATTAGAGGTGATCAGTAAAACAGCAACAACTGTAGAGAAAATGACCGCACAAGCACCTACAGCAACATCTAAACTCATGCAAGAAAACGCTCAACTTCGATACAGGTTAGAGGCATTGGAGAACTCTAACAGGGCATCGCATATTCGCATCATTGGTCTCCCAGAGGGTAGCAAAGAGAAGGATCTTCTTTCCTTTCTACAATTTTGGTTGCCTGCTGTACTTCAAATTCCCCAGGAAACTATGGAGGGACAGTTCAGCAAAGCATTTTGCATTACACCCCAAGCTGCAGGGCCATGCGGCGAGGGACCAAGAGTGGATTTGTTGGTGACGGCAAGCTCTCTCATTAGGAACCATCTTTTGGAAGTGGCGAGGTCCTCAGGAGAACTTGATTGCAATGAATCTATTGTCCACATATTTCCAGACCTTTCCTTCGCAACACTCATTCAAAGGAAGAAATTCAACGCAGTGTGAGCTCACATTAGAGGGCTAGGAGTTTTGCATTCTCTCCTGATGCCGGCCTGGCTACACATCCATTATGGTGGTAAGACTTACCAATACACCGACCCACTGGAAGCAGGTAAAAAAGTGGAATCAATAGCCCTGGGCATTTCAATCATCCAAGGGCAATACTATAAGTGAATCGGACTCAGATAAAGAAACTTGACTGTTTCCCATAATTTTTTAATTTGATCATAATCACATTAGAACTTGAGCTTAATGTTCTCTGACTTACAAGGAGTGAATCATCCGTTTTTTCCTGTGGCTTATGATATATATTGATATAATGTGTGGAGAATTGTACTAGTAGTGCTATATATTTCAGGAGTACCATTTTTTTTTAAGGAATGGGGGACATATCAGCACAGGATGTTGAGTTATAATTTGTGGACTTTGAACATCATGGACTTGACCCCAAAAGCCTTAGTTAGCTGTAGCTTATTTAGAGAAGTTGTTTGATTAATTACTTTATTTTGTGTTTCCCCCCTTGTCCTGAATTCAAACTGTTTAGGCTCTAATTATCCTAGTCTACATTGGATGTATCTGATAAAACAATACCTAACAGATGATTGTACAATATGCTGTTGTTTATTGTAAAAGCAATAAAGAAAGTTTAAAAAAAAAAGCAGTTTCAAATACTTTTGTGTCAGTTAGTGTAGATTGCTAATGTTGGCCCCTATGCACCAATGGGTGGGTAATACACACTGGAGGTGAAATACCCACCCATGGAGCTCTGCACCTGTGGACAGGTGCACACCGGCAGCATTCATGACCGCCGGCCCACTTGTTCGCAGCCCTACCTCCCCCCCAGCACACAGGTCTGTGCAGGATGGGCACAGGTGGAGTCATGGATCAAGCCAGGAATCCAATCGAATGCCTGGCATGGGTCCAACAGTGGATCCCTTACATGGCAGGGTGTGCATTGGCAGCACGCCCCATGGATGTTTGATGGCCGGAGGCTGTGGAGGGTGGGAGGAGGGCAATGTCACCGGCCCTCCAATGGTATCAAAGCAGTGCAGAGGGACGGGGGTATGTAGGGTGGCAGAACAGTAATGCCGGTATTGGGGGGGTGGACATGTGGTGCAGATGGGGGGCAGCATCCATGTGTCAGTGCCCCAGTGAGGGGTTTGGGTTGGGGGGTGGCTGCACACACCGCCGTATGCTGGGGCAGGTGTATGGCACCGGGTTGCCATTTACTGTGGCCTCAGAGGGTTGTTGGGCTGTTTGCCCTGTCCTGCAGAATGTCCCGGGGTGTGCACAGGGTGCATAGGGGGTTTATGGCAGTGTTCTCCCTGGCATACCCTGTGCCCCCCTACGCACCCCCCCGTGAACAGCATTATACAGGTATGCCTTTGTGCATGGCACATAGTGCTGGCATGCTCCCTGTGTGGTGAGGTCCACGGACTTCAGGGATTGAGCACATTCTATCTGCAGGCCCCCCCCCCCGCTTTGTGCATCCCACGCAAGGGGTGCAATGGGTGCAGAGTGGCTATGCGCCCCAGATACGCACGCGTAGCCACTATGCTCCATTGGTTCATAGGGTCCATTATGCTCACACGCCACATTTTAGAAACTAACAACAAGACTTTATTAATTAGCAGCACAGGTTCTGAGAGGGAATAGGGATTATACAAAATGGTTGTAGCAATGATTTTAATTAATAGCAACATAATTACTACTGCCTCTATTTTCAAGTGTGTCACCCTAAGCTATGCAATCTTTTATCACCAGTCATCCCTTGCCGAGATGATGTAGTAGGCCTCCCAACACCCTCTCACAGGATTTCCAGACAAGGCCACTGTACTGTGAGGCCTCCCACTGCCCTCCATAGCAGATCCCCACAGGTTTAAATTACTTTCAAAGCAATCACTTTCATTAACTGCAGTTTAGTTAAAACTACTGGGTACCCAGGTAAATTAAACAATGTTGAAAAAGAAGTTATTGCCAGCACTGGCTACTCACAGTTATTTCAGCTCCTTTCAAGATGCCACCTTTAAGCTTGAAAATAATAGGACGTCCACGACCTTTTAAGGTGCAAAAATAAAGGTGTCTTATTTATTTTTTCAAAGGTGCACAGCACACACAGACACTGCTTCCCTTCAAGCTCCCCCTTCCAAGAATAAGCTTCCTTACATGTTTCACGCCTCCTAGTGCTTAATCATAGGATAGCAGCCAGTATCACCAGCAATCATTAAATGCATTCATCATTAAAGTGACAGTGCATAGAGTAAAGAATATATAGCTCTTTCCATCACTTATACAGTGATTAAATCTTTTAGTTGAAAAACTTTTCTCCTTTTGTATATGCTATTCAATGCACATTTTCAAAACAAAATAGTTTTGTATTCATTATCTTAAAACATGGTAACTTAATAATTTCATTCTTATTGTAATTATTTTTATTTTTACTTTTACCACGCCTTGCACGAGCACCAAACTGTGTCTTCTTATTTCTCCACGCTTTCCCATGAGAATCCAATTTTTTGGAGACCAAATTGCAAAAACATCTATAAAAAGAAAAAATGTATATATGGTTATCCTCCACAGATACTCATGTAACTTTATTTTATCATACTAATGTGTTCAAATAATATCAAACTCTATTGTATGTATCATTAAAACTTGTCACAATATGTTATATAATAACCACAAAAAGTTAGTCTAACGCAATGATAGTCAATCATTCCTGTTCAGAAGTTAGATCTCAAAAAGGGGGTGGGTATGAATTTTTAATTTTTTGAGAAATGGCTTTATGTCTGTTCGTTCATTTAGCCCACTTTTCTCAAATGCTCCTTTTGCAAAGATCAAATACTGTTCCTTTTTCAGGAGAACACTGTCATCGTCACCTCCCCTCGGACTTTTGATGGGTTTCTCTATTCCCATAAGTGTCCATGTGTGGCTTTTAACTTGGGGTACTTTCTCCATGTGTAATGCCAATGCATTCTTTGTATCTTTTCTTTATAGCTCTTAGATGTTCCCCTATCCATTCTTTAAACTTCCTTTTTGTTTTGCCGATATAAAAACAGCCACAAGAACAGGTGGCCTTGTATATAACTCCTTCAGTGGCACATGTGATAAAGCCTCTCACCTTGCTCTCTTTCTGTGTTTTAGGATTTTCAAATGTCTTTGTTTATTCAACTACTGTGAAATATTTGCAATTTCCACATTTGTGTAGCACCCATCCTGTCTTTTGGGTAACTATGTGCCCTGCTGTTCCCTCTTGGGTTGTACAGAATGTACTACAATATCTTTCATGCTTTTGCCCTTTTTATGTTCCATTCTGGGTCTTACTTCTGTCAGCTCTTTCAAACCTGGATCTAGCATATACAGAAGGAGAAAAGTTTTTTAACTAAAAGATTTAATCACTGTATAAGTGATGGAAAGAGCGACTCGGTCCTCGGTCATGCCCTCTCCAACCCCGAGCTTAGCTACGGGGCGCAAGCCATTACTTTAAAAATCTCTCCCCACCCAGGTCGTGGCCCCCTTTATCTAACCGTGGCTTACCTACCCCCGGGGTCAAAAAAAGATCTTGCGGTCACCTCCCTTCTTGTCTACCTATCCACCCTACCCCGGAAGGCTGAACAACTAATCATGGGCAACTTAAACACCAACTGGCTCAGCCCATCATCTGATAATATGAAGAATGAGCTTGCAGCCCTTGACCTGTCTCAAATGGTCACCCAGCCCACTAGGCTTAACAAAGTAACATGAACTAGTTCCCTTCTGGATATAGTCCTCTCCAACCGGCCACATAAAATAAGATCTGTACAAGTCCTTGCGGACTTACTCAGTGACCACTCCCCTATCATCTGCTCTTGGTCATCCCCCACTCTCAGCCCGGTGTACTGCAGGACCCCTTGATGCGGTTTTCTTCCCAGAGGTCTTGTCAACCTCAAACGTCACCTCGCCCAAATCAACTGGACCCCAGTGGCCTGCGCACCTGACATTAACTCTGCCCTAACTTACCTCACCACAGGTTTCAACCATGCCTGTGATCAGTTTGCCCCCTTCAGCACACCTAAGTTAAAAAAACGGACTGCTGCATGGATAACCCCTGCACTGATCCAACAACTAAATAAAAGAGATAACCTTTGGCACTTAGCTAATGACTCCGATAGATTGGCCGATAGGCAAGCCTACAGGGCAGCCCGCAACCAATGCACCTGGACCATCAAGCAGGCAAAAGCTAAATACTACCAGGCTGCCTTGACATCCTCCTGGGGCTCGTCCAGAGCTTTCTGGGACAACATTAAAGAACTGAATGGTAAAGCCCGCTCCCCCCCACCATCCCAGATTGTCATAAATGGGGCTGTCTCGACTGACCAAACGTGTATTGCTGACTGCCTTAATAAGACCTTCACAGATTTAAGTGCTGTCCTCCCTGCCCACTTTTTTGACCCGGTTGCCACACCCACTCATACTCCCATTTCCAGGCCACAATTCCACTTCCAAATGATCTCACCACATGATGCAAACCTTTCTTATTAAGGTCCTTGCCTCTCAGAACCCAAGTAGTGACCCTCTTGACTCCAAAATACTCCGCCTCACGCTAGATGTCATGCTTATCCCCTCACGCTTATCATAAATAAATCCTTATGCCTAGGCCAATTCCGAGGCCTGGAAGCATGCTGAGTAACCCCCATCCACAAGTCTGGGGACCGTACTCTGCCTAACAACTACAGGCCCATCTCCATCCTCCCCCCCTTATCCAAAGCTTTAGAAAAAATCGTAAACACACAGCTCACGGAATACCTTTCTAAATACAACCTTCTATGTCCGGAGCAACATGGGTTTCGTCCTGGCCATAGCACATCCACTGCCCTCCTGGAATTCTCCCATCACATACACTCCGCACTTGACAAAGGTCAGCTTGCAGGGGCAGTTTTCATAGACCTTTCCAAGGCCTTTGACACGGTGTGCCACCCCCTGCTATTACACTCCCTGAGCAAACTGGACCTCTCATCCGACCCCCTTAAGTGGTTCACAAGCTACCTTCACAACAGGACCCAAAGAGTCAAGCTAAATGGAACCTTCTCCTCCAACCTACCCGTACTCTCTGGGGTCCCTCAAGGCTCCATCCTTGGACCAACCCTTTTCAGCCTATTCCTGAACACCCTCCCTAGTTTCTGTTCCAGCAAAATACTACTCTATGCAGACGACGCTGTAATCCTAGCTACACACCCTGACCCACTCCCTCTCCAAGTCATATTACAAAGCGCCTTCCTCCAAACCGAAAAATGGTTCAATAAACATCGTCTAGTCCTCAATCTAAAGAAAACAAAGTCCATGCTATTTTCACATCGGCAAAACAGCACCAAGGACTTTCTCCTCCACATCACCACCAGCATGCCCCTCCCACTTGAACAAGTAACATCCTATAAGTACCTGGGCATCACCTTTAACTCCAGCCTTATTTTCCATGCCCACCTCAAAGCCCTGTCATCTGCCATGAACTCCAGGATTGGGCTTCTCTACTGCCACAAAGACTGCCTCCCTGAATCAGCCTTAAAACTAGCCATCACCTCATCGGTGTTATCGCTGGCTGACCACGGGCTCCCATTTACGTGCTGCTGGCGCCACTGCCTTATCTAAAGTCCAGACCTATTAACAAAGCCTGTAGGCTCCTTACCGGTGCCCACAGCAGACCCACACCTGTCTGCTATACTCCACCACAAATATACTCACTCTTGAGGAAAGACTGAAATATCAAACCTGCCTGCTGGCCAAAAGTCCATGTCAGGCCTTTGCCCTCCTGGGGTCTCTGGACCCTTCAGCTGGCTACCCGGTCCCTGCCTACCACAAACTCCTCCACTGCCACCTTCATTGTTCCCAGGGCCAGGACCTCTCGCTGCCAAAGATCCTTCCATCACTTGGCCCCGCATTGGTTCAACTCCTTCCTGAATCTATCGCCAAGATCCCGGGATTGGCGCTTCAAAACCACCCTCTGTAAGCATATTATGACAGCCATGCTGTAAATGCATAGCTACCTAAACGGTCCCGCCTTAGCCCTCCAGCCCCTGGCACTGGTTTTTGGTACTACATAATTGTCTAAGACTAATTGTTAGTTGTGTGATGTATCTATTGCTTTGTAACAATGCGTGTAACTTTACACATGTTTGTACCAGTATAGCTGCTGCCTGTAATCTTCAAGTGTGTTTATGTATCTCACCCGTATGCTCATCCCTGTCCCAAACTCACTTAATTGTTGTCTCCCCCCCAAATGACGAGGTACCTTTGTAAATGAGTCCATGACTCAAAGGTTGTAAAACTGATTTCTCCAATAAATAAAATAAATAAATAAAATAATCCTACCATGTGCCAATGTTTGTTCACTATTTCTCCTATTTCTTTTGATTGTGCACTATAGGTGCTAACAAAATTGATTCTCAAGTCTCCTTTCTTCACTTTATTTGATTTTTGCTTCATGACCTCTGACCTCTCTATTTGGCTGACTGTTTCCCTTGCTGCTTGAATTATTTTAACTGGATATTGTCTTTCCTTAAGCCTTATTTCCAATTCATAGACTTGTTGATCCCTACAATTCCTTTTTATTCTAATGAATTGTCCTTTTGGAATCCCTGCAATGGTGTGATGGGATGACTACTCCGGGCCAGTAATAGGGTATTCCTATCTGTTTTTTTCCGGTATAGATCAGTTTTTATCCCCCCATACCATCTTTTTCTATAATGAGGTCTAAGAAATTTATCTGCTTTTGACTAAATGACATTGAACAACGTAAATTGTTGTTACTCCTTTCAAGAAAATGAGCAAATTCAAATAACTCATCTTCTGTACCTTTCCAAATAATGAGAATATCATCAATAAAATGGCAATAAAGGTCTAACTTATCCCTGTAAGGGTTTATCTCTGGGTTTCTTATTACCTCTTCCTCCCATTTTCCCAGGTACAGATTGGCAACATTTGGAGCAAAAGTTTCCCCCATAGCTGTGCCCTTTTTTTGAACAAACTGTTCATCCAAAAAGAAAAAGGTGTTATAAGTCAATACATATTTTGCAAGGTTCACAAGTGCCTTAGTTGGTTGAATATTATTCTCTCTTGTATTTAAATAATACTCCAAGGCCTCCAAGTCACCTTCATGGGGTATGTCTGAATACAGAGATTCCACATCAAGTGTAACAAAAAACCTTTTTTCATGGATCTCTATGTTTTCCAATACAGATAGAATTTCTCCAATATCCTTTATGTATGAGCGAATTTTTTGTGCCAATGGTTTAATATGAAAATCTATGTACTGGGACAGGGGTTCTGTGAGGGAGCCATTCCCAGAGACGATAGGACGGCCTGGTGGATTTATGAGGCATTTGTGTACTTTTGGCAGACAGTGAAAACAGGCTCTCACTGGGTTCTTCACAGTTAGAAAGGCCCAAGTATCATTATCTAACCATCCCTTCTGTCTTTCTTCTAACAGAAACTTGTCTATTTCAGCTTTATATATCAGTGTTGGATCTGTGGGGATTCATTCATAGAACTCTTTGTTTATTACCTGTCTCTATACTTCAGCATTATATTTTTCAGTGTCCATTATTACAATTGAACTTCCCTTGTCTGCTGATTTGATAGTTAAGTTTTTATTAGACTCCAACTCATTTAATGCAGGTCTCTCTGCCCTATTTAGGTTGGAATACATAACATTATTCCTCATACATAGACTCCTATCTAAATCTACCAATTCCCTTTCACAACTTCTAAGAAATGTCTGATGTGTGGGTGTTAATGGAGGACAAAAAATAGAAGGTGGTTTAAATCTACATTTATCTAAAAGATTTTCTGTATCAATCTCCCCTTGAATCACTTACCCCTACCATTTCATATTCTCCCCGGTCTTCCTCTTTTTTGTTAAAGAACAAGCACAGTCCCAAGCTTCTTGTTAGTTTGTGACAGTCTACTATAGTTTCAAATAGATTAAACCTTTGTTTTGGGACAAAAGACAACCCCTTATTTAAAAGTTCTCTTTCAGTTTCCAAAATATTGTATGTGGAGAGGTTGATGACATTATCTACTGGTATGCTATCCTCACATTCCCCCGCATAATCCATCCTCATCGTCCTCTGTCTCGACTTCTGCTGCCTACTCCTCTTCCTGCCCCCCCATCCATTTTTTGGGGGCTGGTTAACATTTATCCTTTCTAATTATTCCTGGAAATTCTGGTTATTCCTCTTCTCCCAAATATATTTCCTCAGCACTGTTTAATTCCGGACCATAGAACTCCTCTTGTCTTTCTCCTGTTTTTTTCAGTATTTATCTACTTGGTGTCTGCTTCTGAGACGATGTTTCTGTAAAGAATTTCACATTTTTTCCCCAGTTGAAAATGGTCCCATGTAAATAATCATTCATATCTCGCTCAAACTTTGTATGTTTTATATCTTGCATCTTCCTGTCATATCTTGCCAGGTTTAACCTAAAGTTATCACACACAGTTCTCCATACAGTGGGTGATTGTTATGTTTAAGTAAATCAACTTCTTTTTACTTTAATTTCTTCCTCTGTCTCCTTTAAGATTTCAGCTTTTTCTTTAAGTATTAATTCAATGTAAAGTTTGCTTGCTCCATTGCTGATTTTTTGCCAATTCTCCAGGAAACCCTTTCTTTGTAAACCAAAGGATGGCTTCTTTAAGACTCTCAAGGCCCTTGGGACTCGATCTACCTCTAGATATGCATGCAAGGAAATTCTCTCCCAATGCAGGCGTTTGACTCTAAACACGAGTCTTTCAAACTGATGAACAGCTTGTTTGATATTTACAGGTCCCACATCATTGTTTGGCGCTTTCTGCAATAGCTCAGTAAAAGTGGTTGTCTCAGTTACCGTATTGGTGAAAATAATGTCTTTCAAGGAAGGGGACTCCCTCGTATCTCTTTCACGTGTTTCTTCTGCCCTCCTGTTTGTGTTTGCAATATTTGCCATTCATCCTGACAGGCTTTGTTTATTTCACTGTGAGAGGCACGCTTGGAATACAGAAATGAAGGAGATTCTTTTCACTACTTTTCTGTAGTTGGTGGTGTTCTGATAAGCTGGAGCTATAAAGCTGTAATATTTTGTTTTTCTAACCCGTGCAGTCAAGCCCGCAAATACATGTAGAATTTCAGAAAAAAATTAAATGATTGTTGGTGATACAGACTGCTATCCTATAATTAAGGGCTAGGGGGCGTGAAACACATAAGGAAGCTTATTCTTGGAAAGGGGAGCTTGAAGAGAAGCAGTGTCTGTGTGTGCTGTGCACCTTTGAAAAAAATAAGCAAGACACCTGTATTTTTGCACCTTAAAAGGTCGTGGACTTCCTATTATTTTCAAGTCTAACAGTGACATCTTGAAAGGAGCTGAAATAACTGTGAGTAGCCAGTGCTGGCAATAACTGCTTTTCCATATACTTGCTACTAGCCAGGCATGACATCCCAGGTGCAGGCTCAAACAATTTTTCTGAAATTAAACAATGTTGCAGGCCTGATGTCATGGTGCCTGAGATCTTGCATTGGTGCAGTTACAGAAACGCATGCTTGCTTTAACCCACCAGACCTCAGTGCCTCCTCCTCTCCTACCCCCCATTACTGGGTATAGGATGACTCTGTCTCTTCTTCCTTTTCACCCCCCCATTCCTCCTTCCTTGCTATTTCCCATCTACCACATACCCAATGCAATGTCCTCCCTATTTCTCCCCTCCTCCCTCTCTCTCTCCCTCCCATACCACCCCTCACCACCACTCTTCTTTCTTTTTTCCCACTAACCCACTCCTAACAAAGCTTCACTGAGCTGCCTATAACTTGTACTGTATAATTAACTTGCAACACAATTCCTTGACAATTCCTTTGGCTGCTATTATTGTAACTTTACTTGTCTTTTTTTTTTTTTTTTAAGTTCCATTGTAATTTTCATGTTACGTTTTGTACCTTATTGTCCTTATTGCCTTTATGTGGAACCTTTGTAAAAGAGTCCTTGGCTCAAAGGTGTCATCCGAAATACAAATAAATAAATAGGACTGACTTTTGCCGTGCATTTTTTATAGGAAATTTGTAGTCCAACAGGGAATCCAACACAAATTGTAATCTAACAGGAAAAATTCAACCAGCAGCAGTGACTTCTGGCTGGCAAGCCAGTAGCAGGTGCCTCACAGGGTCCAATAGTAGTCAATAATCGAACCATAAATGATCCACAGCAAGCCGCTAATGCCTTCAATCTCCAATTTACTGACCTGGACAAATATAAGAATGCTTCCCTTTACCCATCTCCCAGCTTTCAACACTCCCTCACCACCTGCCCTCTTGCATCCCAAATTCCACCTCAAGCTAGTGTAGCAAATGGAGGTGCTAGCCCTCATCAAGAAAATCAAACCGGGCAGATCAGCTGGGCTGGACAAATTAGAACCTAGGCTTCTGAGAGCAGCAATCTCTGCCATTGCAGCCCCTGTCACTATACTAATAAACAGGTCCTTCCAAGAAGGAGTGATCCCTGTTAAATGGAAGGAAGCAATAGTTGTCGAAGTCTACAAGAGGGGGTCTCAGGGGAACATGCAGGCAATTATAGGCCAATTTCCTTACTCTGCACTCTGTCCAAAATGCAAGAGAGGCTGGTATACAACCAGCTGCAGGACTATCTAGAGCTCCACCACCTGCTATCTCCTTAGCAACATGGATTCAGGCACAACCACAGGACAGACACTGCCTTAATAAAATTCACTACTGATGTCCTGCATGAGCTAGATAGCAGCATCCCATCAGGGGCCATCTTTATCAACCTCACAAAGGCCGTTGACTTGGTTAATCATAAACTGCTTCTAGGAAAACTAAAACAGATAGGCCTAGACTCCCATGTCACTAATTGATTCTCTCATTACCTAACTAGTCATACGCAGATGGTCAGATGGCACGGAGCCATGTAAAGTTCCCTACCAATAACAGATGGCATACCTCAAAGATCAATCTTAGGTGCTCTGCTATTTTCCCTGTTCATGAATGATCTGCAGAACAACTGTGGAGACAGTCATCTAATCTTATATGCAGATGATGCTGTTCTGTATAGAAGCTCAAGAGATATTAAGGCTCTCAATTCCCAGTTACAGACTTCTCTGCACTCAAGAAATGGATCCAAGAGAACCACCTTGTGCTGAATGCCAAGAAAACAAAGGCAATACTGTTTGGCTCCAGAAGCTTAGGTCAGGATTGATCTGCCCTACTCCCTCTCATAACCTTCACTGGCACTTCCAGCGAGGTTGTCGCCACACTCAAATACATAGGACTAATCCTTGACCAATCTCTTACATTCAAACCACATCTGAATCAGATCACCCGAACAATTCATCAGAAACTAGGAATACTATATAGGCTAAACTCCCACCTCCTCCAGGAATCTAGAGTTGCCATAGCGAACAGCTTGCTAATACACAACCTCATTTACATGGCCCTTGGGCTGCTGTCCACAGGCAAATCCAGGAGCAACAAATTAGAATCACTCCACCATAAAATAGGATGCTTCACTGCTTTGACCCATAATAGGAAATACCACTGTGAGGTGCTGGCCTCCCTAAACTGGCTTACCCTACCACATAGGCTACAGTACTCTGTGCTGTGCACCACTTACAAGCTGACCTGCACTCAGCAACCTCCTAGACTGACAGATCTATTAGTTCCAAAGTGCACAAATAGATTACTGTGCACCACTAGCAAAAAACTGCTTGAAGTGCCAAGGGTCAAGACATCACTGGGTAGCAGTTCTTTGGCCTACTCTGCTCCAAATCACTGGAATGCCCTCCCGGCATCCATACAAATGGCCAACTCCATAGACTCATAAAAGAGTGGTCTAAAAGTGTATTACTTTGAAAATCACGTATCACTTGCTATCAGTGACTGCCTGCAATCTCCCAATGCCTGCTGTCCAGTGGGGCAAGTATAGTTTTACTAATATTTTCACTAATGTCCTTAATGAGGTGAGCTAATGTGATGTTCAAATGTTAGATTACTTACAGTTGCTCTACTAAGCAATGTTGAAGTGTTGAACTACTGTCTATCCTCCTGTGCCAGAGCAGTGTGATCGACTTCATGTCAAATGTTAATAACCTGAGTCAATTGTTTCTTGTGTCATTTCTACTATGTATCTCACTTATTCTTTGTAAAATGTTCACTGTATATGTCTGTTTGAATGATAGTATAATCTGTCATTAATTCCGGGTCACCCCTGAAAAAGGGAACATTGGTCCCAGTGGGTTTAACCGGTCACCAAAGTGAATTAAATAAATACATTAAAAGCTGTTGATGTCAAAACAGATATCTTACCACCACACAGCAAATCCAACCAGTGCATCTGTTTGTTTGCTAATGCAAGAAGTTTAAATAGTATTAAAAAAGCAAAATTAGAAGCCTTCATTCTAAACCATAATGTTGACATTGCACTAATAAATGAAACATGGTGAGATGACACAAACTGCTAGATGAGTAATATACTGTATCAGGTTTTCAGCTGTTTCACAAAAACAGATCAAATAAGACAGGTGGAGGGGCCTGTTGCTATGTAAAGGACAAGATCAAATGTAATTTATTGACCTTGCCACAAAATCCTGCTGTAGAAACTGAATCAATCTGGCTACAACTGCAGTTTGGTAATAAACCAAAAATCATCCTAGGGAACTCCTA
Organism: Neoceratodus forsteri; assembly: GCA_016271365.2. NCBI lineage: Eukaryota > Metazoa > Chordata > Ceratodontiformes > Ceratodontidae > Neoceratodus > Neoceratodus forsteri. The sequence continues at coordinate 804,654,867 of CM057451.1, read as the reverse complement.
TAGGCCACTGAGATCAAGCAGTGCTGGTTATAAAATGACGCCCTTTTAAAAGAACTAAAATTCGATGCAAATATGGGTGACACCATTATATTTGGAGACTTTAACCTCTCCGGGATCTCATAGAATTCACTCCATGAGTCAAATCAGCTTGAACACGAATTTGTTGATCTTCTAAATACAAATTCATTGGTGCAATTAGTAGAAGTACCAACAAGAGATAACAATATATTAGACCTGATTATGACTAATTTAGAAAACGTTGTAACCAAACTGGAGGTCATGTATCCACTGGGTACAAGTGATCATCTCATTGTCACTTGTAAATTAGCATCATGCATTTGCCCCTAAAAATACTAGTACTATCAAAGATTACAATAGGGCTAATATGGAGGCAATTAGCAATACTCTACATTCCACTGATTGGGATACAACCCTTCAGAGGTTAGGTACTGAAAATAGCTGGAGAAAAATTAAAAACATAATCTTAGACCCTAGAAGACAGATTTCTGCCAGAGAAAAAGAAGTATAACAGCAAGGGGAAGATACCACTTTGGTTGAACAGTATGGTAAAGAGGCAAATTCGCATATAAAACACATAAAAGATACCCTTCCAATAACTCCTTCAATATCTATGAATGTGAACTAAGGAAGTTGAAGAAAATGATTACAGTGGAAAAATGTAATCTAGAATTTAAATTAGCCCATACAAACGACAATAACAAATCTTTTTTACTCCTATATAAATGGATGTAAAAAAAAAACATATGGTGGGACCTCTCATATGTGAGGAATCAACAATATTGGATGATTATGAAATGGCAAATCTCTTAAATACTTATTTCTGCTCAATATTTAATCTATCTCTTAACACTGAATTTATCTTTAATGAGTGCCCAAATTGATACTTCACACAATCAGAAGTAAAGTCAGTATAGGAGATTATTAAAGGAAATACATCATCTGATCCACATAGAGTAGTCCCAAGATTTCGGAGGGCACAGCAGCCTTGCTAGCATACCCACTCAAGATTTTATTTAACAGATCTTTAGCAGAAAGAGTTGTCCCTGGTGATTGGAGAGAAGTCATCATAATTCCCTTATACAAAAATAGCACAAAATGTTCTGTTTCAAACTATAGACCAATCAGTTTAACTTCATTATGCAGTAAATCCATGGAGAGACTAATAAAAGAAAATTCTGGACATTGAAGTTGAAGCATTGGGTCTCATTGATATCTCCCAGCATGGATTTAGGAAGGGTCTCCCATGCACAACAAATCAGATTGTTTTTTATAAGATTAGTGCTAGCTGGGATATTGAGATACCAGTGGATGTTCTCCTGCTGGACCTAGGAAAGGCATTCCATACAGGCACCCATGACATTCTGGTCATAAAATTATTGAACATGGGTTTTAGTCTAGTTTTATAATAAAATGGATTTACAGGTGGTTACATGATTGCTCACAGAGAGTTAGAATAAATGGGAAGGTATCTGGTATAGGTTATGCAGGGAGCGGAGTTCCACGAGGATATGTATTGGTACCTTCCCTATTTGGTATTTTCATAAGAGATCTTAACCAAGGAATAACAAACATAATAACACAATTTGCTGATGATACTAAGCTTGGGGAGTGGATTATATCTCTAAACACCTATCATTAGTAAATGATCTAAAATTCATAGCAAACAGGGCCATTACCAATAAAATGAAATTTAACCCAAATAAATGCAGTGTCCTTCATCTTGGTAAAAATGATCCAAATCATTCCTATTATATGGGCAATGTTAAATTGTGTGCTGTAACCAAGGAGAGGGATCTTGGTATCATAATAAACAACTAACATACACAGATTACTGTACAAATGTCTCAATAAAAAAACAACTCTCTACTAAGGTCAATAAGATGGACATTTATTTTTCGTAGTAAACGATTTTTACTACCAATATACGAAACATGTTATTCCACATTTAGCTTTGGATCACCATTCTGGAACCTACACTTAAAAACAGACAAAAATCTGTTAGAAAAAAACAATGATGGGCAACAAAAATGATTAGGGAATTGGAGCACACAGATTGTGAGGGCAGACCAGAATCATTAAACTTCTTTAGCCTTGAAACCAGAAGAAGAGGTGACCTACTATTGTTATATAACACCCTAAAAAATCCAGATCTTGTGACACAAAGTGGGTTAGAATATAATCTCAGAAGCAAAAATCTATGGTCCCACTAATAAACAATTAAAAACACCCAAGGTAAACAACAATAAGAAATAAATTTTGTCTCAGTTAGCTCAGCTGTACTTTGGAATAAACTACCTGATGAGTTAGTCAAATCAAGTCAAACTTTATTTGTATAGCGTCTTATCCCTGGGGCTGTTAGTGCATTACATAGAGGTAATAATGGGAATATTCATTTTAAAAACAAAGTTTAAGATTCAGATTATCAAGCAGTAAATAATGCATTCCACCTATAAATACTAAAACTAATCATAAAATTATTAAAATAAGTGGACATCAAATGGCAGATAAAACAGATGGGCTTTCAGATCCCACTTGAATGCATCGATGGTGGATGCCTCCCTCAGAACTCTAGGTAAGGAGTTCCATAGAACTGGTCCAGCCACTCCAAAGGCACAGTCCTCTGATGTTTTCAACTGCATCCTTGGGACTACCAGGATGCTCTCTGTAGACAATCAAAGTGAGTGCACCAGGCAGGCAGGTGCCAGGAGGGCAGTCAGGTAGCCTGGACCTGAGCCTTACAGGTGAGCAAGCCACCTTGAAGGCAATCCTCCATCTGACTAGCAGCCAGTGCAGTTTGCGCAAAACCAGGGTTATATGAGCGGACCTCGGAAGGCCCTTCAATAACCTGGCTACAGCATTCTGCACCAGCTGCAGCCAATGGAGATTGCCTCCACTGACCCTGAAGTAAAGAGCATTACAGTAATTGAGACTGGACATTACAAAAGCATACACCAATGATGGTAGGTCATCTAGTGGAATTAAGGGTTTAATCCATTTGCCATTTTTTAAGTGATAAAAAATACTCTGGACAATAGCATACTTCTGATGTTCTAATGTCAAGCTGTCATCGAAAATGACCCCCAGATTGAGCACCTTAGTGGCCGCCTTCAAAATAGTAGCACCCAGGAATAACTCAGTTCCTGCTCTGGAGGCAGTCACATCCTGCTGATGACCCAGTTCAATCATTAGTACCTCTGTCTTGTCCGGGTTGAGCCTCAGCCAGTTAGAGGACATCCAAGTCTGGATCACAGATAAGCAGTTGTTTAGCACATCAACAGCATCTAGTGTTCCGGGGGCAAAGGACATATACAGCTAGGTATCATCTGCATAGCAGTGAAAACCCAGACCATAACACCTAATGATATCCCCAAGGGGCAGCATGTATACCACAAACAACATGGGCAACAGCATCAACCCTTGAGGCACTCCGCAGGTCAGGGGCTTCGGGCAGGAGGAAAAATTTCCCATAACTACCCATTGCTTTCTGCCTGTCAAAAAGGACTCAAACCAGCTGATGACCCTGCCGGTGAGTCCACAGTGCTCTATTAGGTGATCCAGCAGCACCACGTGGTCTATGGTATCAAACGATGAGCAGAGCTCAAGAATGAGAATTGACCAGTCTCCACTATCTCTCACCCTAAGGAGATCATTCTGCACCCTTACTAATGCTGTTTTAGTGCTTTGCTTTCTCCTGCTTTCTCCCAGTTGGTCTGACCATCACACCATAGGGTTCAGTTTTGGGGCTCCCCCAAATGGACCTATCACTTTGCAGATGGTTCAGTACCACCCTTTGAGGGGAGTTATCCCAGATGGTCTATCAGCAGCGTTGGACCAATTGGGATTGCTGGATGAAAGCACAAGTCCTGGGGATCTAGTACTTGCCTATAATAAGGTGGTGGGAGATGCCCCGGACTTGATTGCTCCTGTTCGTGTTCAACCACTCACTCTTTGCCCAAGGTCCCCTTGGTTTGATGGGTTCTTGAAGGAGTTGAGGCAAAGTGGTCGAAGGCTGGAGACAGCATGGTGGAAGTCCAGCCTGGATACTTACAGGCTCAAATTGATGGAGCATTATGATGGCTATCAATCAGAAATCACCCGTAAGAAGGCAGAGTTCCTGTCTAGGGAGATGTCTGCTGTGCAGAACTGACTGGCTCAACTCTTTCGTACTGTGGACAGATTGTGCAATCCAATCTGTCTGCAGTCTGGAAGAGTTTTTTCACAAGTTAAGTGTGATGAGCTAGCTCAGTTTTTTGCAGATAAGGTTGCCAGCATCAGGTCTGGAATTGGCCCGGCTCCTTCCATGAGGGGTTGTGGAGGTCGATGGGAAGTGGTGAGCACCCAGTCTGTCTGTTCGAATTTTGACTGACTGGAATTCATGGACATTGTGAAGATTGTCCAGATTTTGCATCCAACATGTTCTAGTTTGGATCCAGACCCTACCCCCTTTTGGTGGGATGTGTAGATGTTATCTGCCCGATCCAGCTGAAATTGTATGGAGATCCTTGGAGAGGGGAACCTTTCCTGATCCCTTAGAGGAGGCAGTCATTAGACCATTCCTGAAAAAACATCCTTTGATCCCGTTGATCCATCTAACTACTGACCTGTCTCTAACCTCCCCTTTGTGGGGAAGGTTATTGAGAAGGTGGTTGCATTGCAACTTGACAATCACCTGGAAACTCACTGTGTCTATGAAGCTCTCCAGTCTGGATTTAGGAAGAAGCATAGCATAGAAACTGCCCTTGTCCGGCTACTAAATGATCTCCTGATGGCGAGCGATCGAAAGGCATGTACCATCTTGGTCCTTCTCAATCTCTCTACGGCTTTTGACACTGTGGACCATGGGGTCCTTTGGAGACCCTGCAGGTACTTTGTGGCCTGTCAGGTACAGTCCTCAAATGGTTTCGATCTTTCCTAACAGGCAGGTCCCAGAGGGTGGTCACTGGAATTTATTCCTCCGATGCCCTCCCCCTGTCCTGTGGGTTTCCTGTGGGTTACCGCAGGGCTCTATATTGGCTCCCATGTTGTTTGCAGTGTACATGCTGCCCTCAGGAGATATCATTAGGAGATACGGCTTGAGTTTTCACTGCTATGCAGATTATACTCAGCTGTATATGTCCTTTGTGCCCGGACAGGTTGATGTGGTTTCCAGGCTAAATAGCTGCCTTTCTGAGATCAAAGACTGGATGAGCTTGAGTTGGCTCAGATTAAATCTAGACAAGACTGAGGTGCTGGTTGTGGAACCAGGCCACCTGGGGGAGGGTTTTAGTGCTGGGCACATGTCAGGCCTTTGGCTTGATGGTGTCCAGCTTATTAACTCAGATCGGGTGCATAACCTGGGTGTTGTTTTTGATGATGGCTTGACCTTGAAGTGTCAGTTGTCAGTTGTGGTCAAATCCTCATTTTACCATCTGAGGAACACTGCCCAGGTGAAACACCTGATTCCCCTGGGTGACCTTCCGACACTGGTCCACGCCTTCATTACTACCCGTCTAGACTACTGCAATGCCCTCCACCTAGGGCTGTCTGGGATTGATATCCACCACTTGCAGCTGGTGCAGAATGCTGCAGCCAGATTATTGACTGGTACTTCCAGGTCCAGTCATATTACTCCTGTTTTGCGTGAACTGCACTGGCTGCCAGTTCAGTGGCAGATCACCTATAAGGTAGGCTTGCTTACCTTTAAAGCCCTACACAAACAGGGACATGACTATCTAAAATATCTCCTGATTCCCTACTCCCCTAATCGCCCTCTCCCATCTGCCAATGAGGGATTGCTAGAGATTCCCAGGGTTCATCTTAAAACATCTGGCGTGCATGCTTTCTCATTTGCAGCACCGACCCTGTGGAATTCTCTACCTCGTCAGTTAAAAGAATGTCTGACAATTACAAGTTTTAAATCAATGTTGGAAACTTATTTGTTTCATTAGCCTTCCTTGATTAATTGAATTGGACTATGCTGATTTTAATATTTTAATATTTTGTTTTAATGTATTTATAATCTGTGAAGTGCCTTGGTTTTGAAAGGCGCTATAAAAATAAAGACTGATTTGATTTGAATTTAAAGCCAGACTGGAGTGGCTCGTAGATGTCAAAGACCATCAGGTGGACCTTGAGCTGGAGTACCACCACTTTCTCCAGTGCCTTCCCAAAGAATGGAAGATTGGAGACAGGCCTGTAATTTGCCAATATGTCAGGGTCAAGTGATGGTTTCTTCAGAAAGGGCTTCACCAACATCTCCTTCAAGGCTTCAGGGAAAAGGCCCCCCTGAGAGCGAGAACCTGACAATATCGGCGAACATGGAACCAACAGACTCCACACATCCCACTGGGAGATGTGTGGGCCACAGCTTTGAAATCACCTAGATGACCTCAGACACCCCCACTAGCCAAAACTCCTCCCAGACAGATGGAGTGCTTCCGTTACCTTCAGCCCAACACTGCAGGACAGATCTTGCACCACTGGCAATATTCTAGACCTAATGGAGGATACCCAGTCAGAAAAGAACAGAGCAAACTCTTCCCACTGTGCGATTGAAGTAGCTCTTTTTGGCTACATACAAGCCAAATGAAGAAACCTGTCTAACCCTGAAGCAATCTCCCTGGATAGGAACTCTACCTTCTTATGGTTGATTGCCCTTTGGTAGTCACCGTAGTGAACTCTCAAAGCCAGTTTATTGTCCACAACCCCAGTTCTCCTCCAGCAATGCTCCAACTTTCGACCCCTGGTCTTCATCTCCTTGAGAGCTCCATCAAACCAAGGGATTTCAAGCGAGAAGACCTGGGTCATATATGGATCAGAGCAACAGTATCGAATGCCTTGGTGACAGCGGTATTATATGCTGCCACCACCACATTCAATTCCACTGCACATCCAGCACTCACACCAGATAAGATCATCACCGCCAGCAGTCTCTCTGGGGTCAAGCACCTTAAAGGGGGGTAACGGACCATATCAGTGGAGGGGGGGACTAACGGGGGCCCAAACAAGAATTTCACTGTGCAGTGATCCAACCAAATGACTGAATCAATCCTGAGATCAGTGATCTCAAGCCCCAGTGAAAATACTAAGTCCAACGCATAACCATAGCAGTGGGTCATAGAAGGAACCACTTGTGCAAGGCCCAGAGAGGTCATCATCTAATGGAAGTCTTTACCAAAACGTGAGAGTTTGTTGTCGATCCAGGCATTGAAATCCCCCAGAATTAAACATCTAAGGGACTCCAACACCCTGTCAGGGATGAAGTCTGCAGCTCCCTGCAGGAAATCCCCCTCATGCCCCAGAGGGCAATAAACATGGAGGATCCTGCAACCTGCAACTGGACCCCACACATGGCCACACATTCAAACGACAAAGTAGAGTCAACTGTGCGCACAGAGAACTTCAAGTCTGATCTAAAACAGATGGCCACACCCCCACCTTTACATTTCCTCCTCAGGCAGTACACAAAGGAGTATCCTGGTGGGGTAAATGCCTCCAGCTCTGGCCCTGCATCATTCCCCAAACAGTTCTCCATAATGCATGCCAGGTAGACAGAAGAAATCAAGTCAGCTATAATACCTGTCTTGTTTCTCATCAATCTGGCATTACACAGCACTACCCAAAGGGGGACCAGTGGAGGCTGCTGGTCCACCAGCTGCCTGCCCACTCAGTTCAGTGGGAACCCTGGGAATGGGAACCAAACACTTCCGGCCTCTCCCCAGGTCTCCATTTTACCCCAGGGTGAGTTGGTAAATGCAACTTCTTTTGCATGTTTTAAAAAAAGACTGGATGGCTACTTACTATCTAACAATGGGTCTTTTTAATTACCCCACTGGTGTGGGGAGGCAAATCTTGATGGACCACAAGGCCTTCTTTTGCCTAACCTATCAAGTTACCAAGTTAATTAATTAATAAATAAATATTCATATGTCCTGTACCAATGGAAAGCAATCACAGACGCTCCTGGATGAACAATGTTCCAGCAGCAGGAAGATGGTGGTTGTAGACCCAGGCTAAGCCCAATCTCTCCATTGTAGCTCTCTTTCATCTTGATCAGCATGTGGCAACTCAACAAGTTCAGAAGGGATAAGACCAATCAACTACACTGCCTCGCCCAGTGGGTACTCACTTGATCACGGGTACAAATATCATGGAGACAAGCTCCTGACAACTTCCTCTCTGGAGCACCTTAGACAGGGTAGAATGGCTTGTTCTCACTTCTAATTCAGCAGTCTGCAAATAGCGTTAGCAGATTTGATCCCTCACAGCTTCACAGGCATTGCAGATTTGATCTCTCACAGCTTTGCTGGCTTCACAGCACTTTCTCTCAGCTAAGATGGAACTTTCAGCAACTGGATTCAGCTCACACCAGGATCTCTGAACCTGAGACTTGGCTAGGCTTCAGCTCTCCTCCTGAGCACCTCTCTCCTCTCCAGCTGCTCAGGAAGGACTGTTCTGAACTCCTCCTAGACTGGGGGAAGGGTTCAACTTAGTCACCTCCTCTTTCCATCTGTTTTTGGCTGTCCAGCTAGTCACTCACACTCTGGCTCCCTCAGTGGCTACAAAAGGGCACCAAACACTCTGTTGCTGTTCTTCCGAAGAGCTTGTGTCTTTACCAGGACCCCTTGCATTCCAGTTGGTTGATCGCAGTGGTCAAGGGTCAACAAGGTGGTGATGTTCATCTAGTTACACTCAGCTCCATGCATGACTGCTGTCACACAGTTTTTGTTACTGTCTGCTGCTACTTTAACTTTTTACAACACTTAATTCATCTGAGATTACAGTCTGGTATACCATGATGACATTGGTGATCCCTCTGGTTCATCCTCAGGTGCAGGGGCTCTCCTTTCATCAGTGGCATACAACGAAAGGACAAAAGGACAAGCAACACTCCTCTTCTCTTGGCCACCAGCACCAGTTCCAGCAGGAGGATACAGGTATCACATGTGGACCCACGTCAAGCCTTAGGGAGCTCGACAGGTAAGACCCACCTTTGGGGGTGTTACAGTGTCTTTACATCCATTCACTGAAAGCGGGTTTCATTGTGAGTGATAATGGTTCCAACATAGTTAAATGTATCAGTGATGGTGGGTTTTTCAGGGAGCCATGCATGGCACACTGTCTTAATTTTGTTGTTCAGGAGTTTCTAAAATCACATCTGTGTCCACTTTGGCCATTCTGGAAAGGCCCATGACCTGCTACAGCAGCTGTAGATATGAAACAAACTGCCCCAGCACCATATGAAGTTGGAAGTCTTGACAAGATGAAACTCGACTCTGTATATAATAGAGCACTTGTATGAACTGTATAAAGTCTTTTCAGAGTATCTGCATATACATACAAGCTGTGACATTGCCAGAGTATTCATGTCTCTGACAGACCATAGTGGATGGCCTGACCATACTTCTCAGGCCATTTGAGCATGCAACACTGGTAGTGAGTGGGGACACTGCCTCTATAAGTCAGGCCATACCACTCTTACGTGTGATGAGGCAGACTCTGTTATAGTAATTGAATAGCAAGTGGTGCAGTCAGCTGGTGATTCCAGAAGTTGTGCCTTAATGGAACACATGGTCCATGAGTTGAACTGCAATATTTAAAATGCTTAGCCTACAGTTCAAAGGGCAGTGGGTGACAAACCCCACACCCAGGCTCCAAGTCCTTCAAGTCACAGAAGTACAAGCATCCCCTGGACGCTTGGAATTTTTTGTTTGCCATGCAGTGGCTGTCCGCTTCCTCCTCCCACTATTGTGCCCTCCATGCTGCTGCTTCTGGCATCCTGGCTTGGGTTGATAGCCTCCTCTTGCTCCCTCTCCCTTCACATCCATGGCCCTTAGGCTGCTCCATCCAGCTCTGTGGGCTTTTGAGGTCTCTCACCCCTGTGTTGCTGGGCTCGCTCCATCTGTAGCTGTCGCATCCAGGTCCAGGTTTCAGTGGCCCACTTTTCTCCTCTTAGCATGCTACTCTTTCAGTTGGGTGGAATTTCATCTGAGCTCATGCATAGGGTTTTTTGTGTGCTGTCCCAGCATTCTAGTGCCCTTGTTACTGCACTACTCCTAGCAGATTTGATCCAGTCACCTTTTTCCCCTGCTCCTATTTTCTCACAATTCTGCCTGTTGTCGATAGCCTTCCTGGCTCACATTAGCAATTTCAAAACTCCCCTACCTCATTCATCCTACTCTAGCCAACAGCTTCTAACAGATCCTGCAGACTTGTTTGGCATATGTTCTCCATTACTGCTTGTTAACATCCAGTTCTCAGTCCAACTCATTCGGCATGCTGCCCTCAGTCAGCCATTCTAATCTGCTTTATTCATACTTTTCCATTTGTATTTCACTATATATGGACTTGGTTGGTATGTGTCCATCATTGGTTTAGTTCATATCATCAGTCTCAGTCACTCACTCTGCATACGATGCGCAATCAATCATCCAGCATGCTCAGTCATTCCCACCTGTATTCATTTCACAGCCATCTGGCTTCACCAGTGGCTTCCTTTGACAGTCATGCTTTCTAAGTCAACCAGATGCAGGTCAGACATGACCAGATCTTGGCTTCCAGAGCTCTTATGCCCTGGAAGCCAACTGTCTTGCTCTGCTTCCTTGAAGTCCACATCCTTAGGGTGGGTCTCTCATTGTGAGTGGGGTCCTTCTCTTTCTGCCCTTCGAGTAAGAATGTCCTACACTGTGGGGGAAACTTCTGCCATGCAGATTGATTCAGTAGCACCTGTTAATGTAGCAACTGTAGCATTTAACACTTCAACTGCCAAATGATGGGACCTTTAAGTCCTATGGGGTTCCTTTAGGTGTTCAGACCTCGCCAGCAGTACCTTCAAAAGCTATTCCTCCCTATAGCCACCTAAGGTTTACCTGCTCTCTACCTACTTCCCTTCCTCTGCCCTTCAGTGGTGCAGATTATACAACTACTCAGATTCTTTGCACCTCAGGGGCTCAACTCCTCCTCCTTTCTCCTTGAGGGTTTGGCTTCCTTTCTAGGCTTCCCTTGTGTTGGAGGCCAAGTAAGCGCCTTTCAGTGGTTGTTGCTCTCCTCCTTCAAATCTTGGGGGATGGGCCTCCTTCATGGAGAACCTTCTTGAGCTGTAGATATACCCTCCTGGCATTCCTATTAGCCCTTCCTCTAAAATCCTTCCCTTGAACTGAGTTTTTCTAAATTGCAGTAGCCAAGGCATCACTAATTGTACTCCTACTGGGAGACTCTAGGACTTGACCTAAGTGCGGAGAGGAAGGGAGAGGGAGGTGAAGTGCTTACTTGGTGCTTCGGCTTGGAGTGATGGAAAGCAGATCCAGAGGATCGCTAGAGTGACAGGAGATGGCAGGGAGATAGATGTCATTGTCCACCTAGGGAGAAATGACCTGGCAAGGGATAGAGTAGCAGTAGTGCAAGATAATTTCAGGGAGCTGTGGATGGGCTTCAAGCAAGTAACATGGACGGTGGCCAAGGTTTTACCTTTGTATGGCAAAGGAGAGGAAAGGGCACTCTGCACTAAAGTTTTTAACAATTGCTTGAATGCATGATGCATGTAGGAGGGCTTCAACTACATTGGTGACTAGGGACCAGCCTGGAGATATATGGGCCTCTATAGGGGAGATGACCTGAATCTTTCCAGGAGGGAGACCATAGTCCTTAATGAGTGGCTTAAGTGCTTCTTGAAGTGCTACTTGAATGAGAAATTACACTAGCGGGGGTTGGGGGGGGGCAGGGGATGTAGTACCAAAGGAGGCAAAGATTTTCTCCCCAACTCTCACATAATGAAGCAACAAGGCAAGGGCCTTAATGTACTTCTCCAGTGAAAGTTAGACAGTCATATGCATTTTTTTGCAGATGACACCAAGATCTGCAACAGAGTAGATGATCCAGATGGGGTGGGCAGAATGAGAAGAGATCTGGATAAACTAGCAAAATAGTAGGAAGAGTGGGAACTGGGGTTTAATGCAAAGAAGTGCAAGATCATGCACATAGGGAAGAGAAACCCTGAAGCCACCTATAGGCTGGAAGGGGAGTTGCTGGCAGTCACAAGGGAATAAAGAGACTTAGACATCATCATCACTGATGACCTGAAATCATCCAAGCAGACCACTAAAGCAGTAGGTAAGGCTAGGTGGATGTGAAGGTGTATTAGTAGGGGTACCACAAGACAGAAGAGGGATGTAATAATACCTCTTTACAAGACACTGGTTAGGCCCCATCTGGAGTACTGCATGCAGTACTGGAGGCCACACCTTCACAAGGACATTAACCAAATTGAGTCAGTCCAGGGAAGGTCAACCAAAATGGTGCAGGGACTGCATCAGAAAACATATGCGGACAGATTAACAGAGCTCAATATGTATACCCTAGAGCAAAGTAGGGAGAGAGGTGATATGATCAAAACATTCAAACACCTTAAGGGTATTAACAAGGTGAAAGAGTCTAACATATTTCAATATAAGAAAAATAGCAGGACAAGAGAACACAGCATGAGATTAGAGGGATGCTGATTAAGGGGTAATGTGAGGAAGTTCTTTTTCACAGAAAGGGTGGTGGATGCATGAAACGGCCTACCTCAGGATGTGGTGGATATGAATATAGTGTAGGGCTTCAAACAGGCATGGGATAGGCATAAGGGAGCAATACAGATGAGTATGAATAGATAGGCCATTGATAGAGAAAAGGCTGATGGCACATTTATATGGTAGAAAAAGAAATGGGCAGTCTGGGTGGCTTTGCAGTTCTTATCTGCTGTCAACTTCTATGTTTCTATGTTTCTAAGGTGGCAGGGCCCGAGGGAAGGAAACTCCCCCAGGACAGAGGCGAAGGATGATGAGGTGGAGACAAGGCGGAGAACAAGAGAGGTATAAATCAGGACTGCAAGAAGAGAGGAGCAAAGGAGACAGGTAACAGAGAGAGCAACAAGGGAAGCGGGTGGTCAAAGAGAGCTTCAGGAAACATCACAGCCAGGAGGAGGGGGAGAAAGGCATACCTTTAGAATACATATATATCCATTGGAGAGAGTTACAAAAATGAAGCAAATTGGAAGTTATTAGCCTTCTGGTATTGGTTATACGTTCTACATACTGTTCTCTACATACTGTTCTTTTGGTGAGCAGCCCTTAAACATAGCAACACAGACATGATAGCAAAATAAGACCAGGGGTCCATCTTGTCTGCCCATAGTTCCCTATCTGTCCCAGGCCCTATTGTCCATATATAGTTCTATCCCTCCCTGTCAACCCTCCTTGCTCCCCTCCCTACTGTTACTGATCTGATTAACCACCAAACCTTTTACTCTTTCCCAGCCATGCTTGAAACCATTTATGGTCTTGGCACCTACCACATCCACTAGGAGACTGTTCCACAGTTCCTCTACCCCTTCCTTAAAACAGAACTTCCTGACATACCTCTTAAACCTACCCCTGTCAGTTTCCACTTGTGACCTCAGGTTTTTGAATCTTTACCCCTGCAAAATAGTTCCCCACAGTTAACATTGTTTATTCCCTTAGGAACTTGAAGGTCTCTCTCATATCTCTCCTTTCTTGCCTGGTTTCCAGCGAGTGCATATTCATTGCTTATTGAGACGATTCTCATAAGATCTGCCCTGCTGGTCTTGAATCATCTTGGTCACCCTGCTTTGCACTGTTTCTAGCCTGTCTCTGTCCTTTCTTAAGTGAGGACATCAGAACTGCGCACATTATTCCAGGTGCAGCCTCTCCAGTGTCCTATACAGAGGTAGTAATACTTCCTTTGTCCTGCTGTCAGTACAACTGCCAATACACCCTAACATCCTTTTAGCCTTATTATAGCCCATGTTACACTGGCTTAGTTGTTTTAGGGAGTTACCAATGATGACTCCCAGGTTCCTTTCTTCTGCCATAGTGCTCAGTTTTGCTCTTTCCAACCACTACTTTGTCGAGGGGATTTTGTTTCCTCGGTGCATAACCTTGCACTTTTTGGCATTAAATTTCAACTGTCAAACCTTAGACCACCTCTTTAGCCTTTGTAGATTCATCTGCATCTCCCTAATCCCTTTGTTGCTATCTACCCTACCACAGAGTTTTGTGTCACCTGTGAAGAAACACCACTTGCCCCAATGCCCTCTCCAATGTCATTGATAAACAATGCATCTCGTGCTGATTATAATGGGTCTGTAAAAGAAAGGGAATGGAGAGTGTGCAACAAGAGAATATATAGCTAAATACTTATATGGATTTCTGGTGCTGGCAGTGGTGACATGAGCTAATTGCTCACTGTTGTCCTTTGTTGGTGACTGAGTATATGTGAGGCAAAATGGCCTACAAACCAATAAATGGAATGAAAGAATATAATTCAAAATGAGAAAGATTACTTTGTCATCTTTCATTGCCCTTTTGAGCTCTGATTAATGGCAGTTATGTTGTCACATGTACTCTTTGTGCAGCTTTTAAAGATAAGTGTTATGTTTCTCGGTTTGAAGACTAAAGGTTTTACATGTGGCACAGCCAGGACTTATGATTCTCCTCCACCGTATATCAAACCATACCAAGTAATAGGGGAATTTGTGTTTCCTTCTCCCCAGTATCTGATATGCTGTTTTGTGATCCCCTTGACACGGTTTCCAGGGAGTGGGCTCTAAACAAGTAACATTTTTACTTACTTACTTATTTATTTCATCAAAGTTTCAGTCCTGGTGCCTGGTCCCAGCCACATTTTGGTGTCCTCTGGACTGGTGAGTCCTATTATTACAGTTAATCTTTTTAATGAAAACAAGTCATTAGAATAACAAGGTGTAGTTCATCTTACAGCCAGTTCAAACCACTGAAAAGCTACAGACGTAAGGATTTCATTTGGAGCATGAACGTTCTGAGAAGACACAACCAGGAACAAATGGTTTGATATCTTTTATTGGACCAACATAGATGTAACAAAAGAAAACAGTGCTTAAGCTTTTGGTCTGAAAGCTTAACCACTGTTTTCTTTGTTACATCTATGCTGGTCCAAGAAGAGGTATCAAACCATCTGTTTCTGGATCTGTTCTTACAAGGACCAATACGGCAACTAACTATTTCTGTGCGAGAATACACAAGTAATGGATCATCTGAACAACCAGCAGAACAAAGGAACAGATAACATTTCTAGGGATTAACAGATGCCAATACTAAACTCTTGAGATTCCATCATGTCTACTATGATATTGGGGGGATAATCTCCCTGAGGAGACATGGGGCCTATGTTTCTGGCAGAAGTTCCAGATAGGGTTGGAGGAAGCTCTGAAGGGCTCTTGAAATCAGAATTATATTGTCCCAAGTTTCAAGGGAGAGGACTGTAGTCAATAATGTCCTGTAGCCTTTTCCAGTCCTGATGGGGTATTGAGGTGACTTGTCTTGGATATTTGAACAAAAGAGGAAGTCAAGGTATGGTCCCCAAACTGAGTAATATATGTTCAGCGTACCAGCACTTGCATGAAAGTGGTTCTCTAGAGTGGCCAGATGGCATTTGGCATTAAGCCATTTTAGCTTAGTTGGGATGTTTGGTGTTTTCCATTTAGTGAGGAGTCATTTCACCATGACCCTGACTGCCACGAGTCAGCAGAGAGAATGAGAGTTCTTGGGTATGGGGTCTGTTGGAACTCCAAGCAGCAATAGGGAGGCATCCATTGGTATGTGGGCACCATTCACAGCAGACCATGTCTGTGTGATATTCTTCCAGTACTTCTGAATGACAGGGCAGTCCCAAGAATGTGAGTCAGATGGGCACCAGTATGGATGCACCTTCAGCAACTATCTTCAGGGAGCAGCCCTAGGTGATTTAACACTGTGGTAGCTCTATGCCATCTTCATAGGATTAGTTTTCGATGAGCTGGATCCAGCCATCCAGGCAGACCTTGTGTGCCCAGAACAAAACATGGGACCGGGGATATGGAGCTCTTCCTCCCATACTGTTTTGGAGGAGATAGAAAGATCTGGTAGACTATCCCATGGAAGTTTATAGCAGGAGCTGGTGACCCCTTTGGACAATTTGCCCAAAGTGGTTATTATAGTGGTAGATTCCTATGCTATTGGAATCTGAGTTTTTTTGGAGCATAAGACCCAGTGCACTCCTTAGCTGGAGGTACCACCAGAAATTGTGTTTTGGAATTAGATATTTACCCTGTAGAGCTGTGAATGATTCATTTTGGAGTCCATCAGTGGTTAAGAAGTCCCCCACATCTTTTTGGGCCTATAAATACCAACAGGAAGGCTGCCCCCCAATTTGCAGGGTGTCATTCCCACATAGGCAGTCCAACTGGGGTTGGTTGGGGTCCAGGGCCAGATGCTTCAGCAGTTTCCTCCAGGCCACCCATGACACTTTGATCATAGGGTGCATCTGAGTGATGAGGCATGTTTCATTGTATAGCACTGTGGCTACCAGGGGGTGTCCACCCTACTCCTCTTTTGGCTGGAGCCACTGGGGTGAGAAAGTGTTAGCTGGGGCAAACCACTGAACCAGCTGTGCTGTTGTGCATGCCAGGTGATATCCCTGAAACCTGGACATATACCAGCCTCCCCTGCTCCAGTGTGCCCAGAGCTTAGCCCTACTATAACAGGGGGCTCTGACCTCCCCGAGAAAATTCCCCACTAGTCTGTCCAGCATTGTGAACCAAAGGGAAGGTATTGTTAAGGGAAGGTGTGCAAGTATGTGTCAGATCTTTGGCCATATCACCATTCGAAAGGCTTCTTTTTTCCCAGCGAGGGACAGGCTAAAATGTTTCCACCGTTCCAGTTCTGCTTGGGCCATAGCAAGTAAAGGATTAAGGTTCAGGGAAATCATCTTCCCGATGCAGTAATAGACCTTAATCCCCAGGTATGCGATACCAATGGGCACCCTCTTCAGGTCCTGGTCTTGAAAGGGCTGGTGATTGCAGGATGTTTTCGGGAGTAGACCCTCTGTCTTGTATTGATTGACCAGGAGTCCTGAGATAGCTCTGAAAAGGGTCAGTAGATCCAGTAGCGGTGTGAGGGAGGTTTCTCCATTGGCCTGCAGGATTAGCAGGCAGTCAGCATATAAAAGTGCACTATATTCTTTATTTCCTGCACAATTCCCCCTGAGGCCTAAGTGTTATCTTATAGTTAATGCTAGAGGCACAATGGGCATGAGGAAGAGGAGGGGAGAGCAGACGGTCTTGTCAAGTCCCTTTTTGCAATTGAAAGGGTGGGGAGCGCAGACCATTTGTTAGGACTGACACAGTGGGGCAGATATAAAGAGATTAAGCATTTTGGGAAATGCAGGCCCACTCCCATGTGCTTCATGGTGCTCATGATGTACCCTCACTCCACAGAATTAAATGCTTTCTCAAAGTCCACAGCCAATGCTACAGCTGGAGTGGGGAATGACTAGGCTGCATGAAACATGTTGATTAAAATGCAGAGATCATCCTACTGTGATGCCCTTTCACAAAAAACAGTCTAGGCTGGGAGTATCAGGACCTGTAGTATAACCTCCAGCCTGGATGCCAAGATTTTCATCAGGATCTTGGCATCAGTGTTAAGGAGGGAAATGGTCCTTCAGTTCCCGGGTGTAGTGGGGTCCTTTCTCCTTGGGGAGGACCATGATGACTGCTTCCTCAAGGGTCAGTGGCAGAAGGGCAGTGGGGAATGCTTCTTGTAGCATGTCATTTACTGCTGGTAATAATCTGCAGGAAAGCCATCCCCTCCAGGTGCCTTCTTCTTGTTGAGGGCCAAAATCATCTTTTTGGCCTCCTGGGTACTAATTGGGGCACCTATGACCTCACTTTGGTGTTGTGGGATTCAGGGTAGGGAAATTTTGTCCAAAACGTCTTGGACCTGTTCTTGTTTTGGTGAAGACAGAGAGGCATATGAGGCCTAGTAGAAGGCTTGCATGAACTTGTTGATTTTTTTGGGTACCACTATGCAGTGACCCAGAGTGATCCTTGAGGCCTGGGATATATCTTTCCACTTGGTACTTTTAGATGCAATAGAGGAGTAGCTTGCAGGCCTTGTTGCTTCTTTCCCAATATGCATGACACATGTGGAACAGAGACAATTCAGCCTTCCCGGTCAGGTGCTCATTTAGCTTGGGTCTAGTACTGACCAGTTTGGCCTCTAGCTCCTTGGCCTCAAGCTCCTGAGTTGGAGTTTGAGTCTGCTTGTACTCATTTTCCAGCTTATGCAGTTATTTTCTCCAATTTTAAAGCCGCTGCCTCCTTCATTTTCTTTCTCTGGGCCACATGGCTAATAATCTGGCCCCTATGCATAGCTTTGTATAGTTCCCAGACCATGCCTTTAGACACTTCCCTGTGTCATTGGTGGTGAAATATGCAGCAGTATCATCCTTGGCCTAGGCCTTAAACTTAGGGTCATGAAGAAGTAGATGGCCCAGCCACCAGGATCTCATATGTGGAGACTGGGATCTCCACACTACCTGAAGCACCACTGGGGTACAATTCAAGATAATGGTGGGGTGGATGTGCACATCCAGCATGTTGTGAGAGAGTGTTGGAGAAGAGAGTCACATGTCTATGTGGCTTGAGGTCACATGGGCTGCCCAGAAGCATCTGAAATCCCTTGGGCTGGGGTGGAGTAGTTGCCAGATGTCTGCCAGGCTCTGCTTCTCCTGCAGTAGTCCCAGTGCTGCCCTAGCCTTCACATGTGGTTTTTGTGCTCCAGTGCTATGGTCAAGGCAGGACTTCATGGCTATATTAAAGTCTCTTACTAGCAGTGGTGCAGATGGAGTCCTGAATTGACTCAGCTCCTGAATGAACAAGTGGAAGAAAGTGGGGGCATCTGTGTTGGGCCCTTAGAGGTTGTCCAATATTAGGGTGCCTTCAGGCATGGCTATCTCTATAAATACAAAGGGGAAGACAGAACAAGTCTGCCAAAATGCTACAGCACAGACTCACAGCACAAGTATTAAGTATACTTAACTGAGACAGCTTTCCTTAGCTGATATATTCTTTATTGTGGGAAGGTGATCGAGAAGGTAGCGGCTGTTCAATTGGAAGACCATTTAACCATCCATAACATCTATGAATCCTTCCAATCCAGTTTTCGTAAAAGACATAGCACCGAGACTGCACTGGTTTGGGTGCTTAATGATCTTCTGAGGGCGAGAGATCAGAAGAGATGTTCCATTCTGGTTCTCTTTGATCTCTCGTCAGCTTTTGACACTGTGGATCACTTGGTGTTGATGGCATGCCTGAGGCAGATTTGTGGAATCTCAGGAACCGTTCTACAATGGTTCACCTCTTTCCTCACTGGGAGATCACAAAGAGTTGTGTTGGGATTGTTTTCCTCCGGTCCAACTCCTTTGTTGTGTGGGGTGCCTCAGGGTTCTGTGCTATCTCCCATGTTATTCGCGGTGTACATGCTGCTCCTCGGAGACATTATAAGACAGTATGGGCTGAGGTTTCACTGCTATGCAGATGATACCCAGCTATACCTGTCTTTTGCACCCGACCAGGATGGAGCTGTCTCGGTGTTTAACAACTGTCTGGAATAAATCTAGGATTGGATGGATTCTAGTTGGCTAAAGTTGAACTCAGAAAAGACAGAGGTTCTGGTTGTGGACCCAG
This sequence comes from Neoceratodus forsteri, assembly GCA_016271365.2. NCBI lineage: Eukaryota > Metazoa > Chordata > Ceratodontiformes > Ceratodontidae > Neoceratodus > Neoceratodus forsteri. The sequence continues at coordinate 804,635,324 of CM057451.1, read as the reverse complement.
GTTGTCAGATAGAGGGGTCGTGTGTTGGTACGCCCTCTGGAATTTTCCTTGGTGGCGTTTCACTTCTGACTTCTGAACGGGTGCATAACCTGGGGGTTATCTTGGATGACAGACTCACACAACAGTCACAAGTATCAGCTATTGTCAAGACTTCTTTTTACCATCTTAGGAATATTGCCAGAGTTAAGCACCTTGTTCCGTCCGACACCCTACCATCGTTGGTCCATGCCTTTGTGTCCTCGCGTCTGGACTACCGCAACTCCCTGTACTGTGGGCTTTCTGGGGTTGAAATCCATCACCTACAGCTGGTACAGAATGCAGCAGCCCGGGTTTTGACTGGGAAAAGTAGGTCCTGTTATATTACCCCGGTGCTGCGCAAACTGCACTGGCTTCCTATATGGTGGCGGATCACCTTTAAAGTCAGGTTACTGACTTTCAAAGCCCTTCATGATCAGGATCTGGCCTATCTGAAAGAAATTCTGGTGCCCTACTGCCCCAGCTGATCGCTTCGCTCGGCCAATGAGGGGTTGCTGGAGATTCCAAGAATGAGTCTTAAATCTTCAGGCTGAGGAGCTTTTACTTATGCTGCACCCACTCTTTAGAATTCTCTACCCCGTCGGTTATGGGAGTGCACCTCCGTGGAGGAGTTCAAGAGTAATCTGAAAACTTATTTTTGGCAAATGGCCTTTTTGGATGGCTGATTATATTGCAACTGGTGATTGTGTTGTGGTTTTATATGTATTTACTTTGACTTCATTGCATGATGCTATTGTGTATTTTTTTGTGTGTGTGTATTACTGGATTTTAATGTTTGATGTTATTGTTTTAATATGTTCAGTGCCTTGGAAATTGAAAGGCACTTTATAAATAAATTTATTATTATTATTATTAATATAAAGTGCTCACATGCACAGCAAAAAGTGCAAGTGCAGTAAACCAACTGGTCAAGGCAACTTTTGGAAGACATGAATAAAAACCACACTCTGGCATCCCTTTAGGTGCACCGCAGCCAAACTTACAAGCAGTAGTCAGACATAAGACACTCACGCAACACACTGCTGCTAGTTTTTGACAGAGGATAAGCTTGCTTTCACAGCAAGTAGCAGCTGACTAAAACTACAGCTTTTCTTACTGATAAATCACTTCTATCTCAGCAGGAATCAGTGCCTGTTGGGATTAAGCAAACAGATAATTTATTAGAAGCAGGGGGTCTCATTTAAGTAAAAAAAAAGAAGAAAGTCACTGTGTTTCTCTGTTTGGGGAAGGGGCTATATGAGCTTAGTTGCTAAATCAGGAGTAGAGGAGTTAATTGGGGGTGTGCACTGAGTAGTAGAAAAGCAGCTGTCTCCAATTACAGCTTCCTACTGCTAGTTTTTGAAAGAGGAAATCTTGGTTTCAGAGCAAGTAGCAGCTGACTAAAACTACAACTTTTCTTACTAATTGCCCTCCTTCCTACCCCTCCACCCTCCCACCTAAGCCAGTTCTACTCTTATAACCACTGGATTTGACTGACTACAGAACTTCCTGTTTGGCAGTAGGAAGGGAAGGATCACTGAGACACATTAATTTCATCAACCTTGAAGGAAACAAAAAATAGCCCCCGGCTGGTGGAGGTCTGAATCTGAGCAAGGAAGGAGGAGACTACTGAAGACTACAGGAAGTTCTTGTTCCAGAACAGGAAGGGTGAGAGTTGTAAGGGCACATAGGCAGTAGGAAAGTAAGTGTAAAATATACATAGAAGGAGGAGAGAGTAAGCATACAAAGCAACAGACGAGGGGACACAAAATAAGTCATGATGGGAATGGTGCAGTGCAATAGCCGTGGGGTGGCAGTGTTCCAGGCGACATTCTGGAGGCTGTGATGCTGCCCTATTTGCAGGCACCTCTCTGGTCTGAGGGAGGAGGTTGCCCAGCTCCAGGCTGACCTGACCAGGCAGAGTGGGGGTAGAAAGAAGTAGGCTGCTGGTTAACTAGGATCTGCAGCTTATCCATTAGGTAGGGAAATGGGCAGACTGGGTGGGCCAACCGGCCATTATCTGCCATCAAATTCTATGTTTCTATGTTTCTGGCTAGGATTCGTGAAACCTCTTCCCCACCTAGGGACCACCAGGGCTACTGCTACTACCTCAGAGGTTGCCAAGAAACAGGAGCAGTTGGACCAAGGTGGGCTTAGGAAGGGAAAGGGTGGTGGAACAGAGGTGTATCCCTCCAGTTGTACCACTCCACAATTCATATGCTGTTCTGGTGAAGAGTGGTTCCTCTATGGAGGCATCTGCAGTGGAGACCAAGGAGGATGCTGGGAACCTCCACAAAGGAGACCCACAGGAGGGAGGCACGAGACCCCACATGGGATGGAAACAACTCCAGGTGGGGGGGACTCAATCATTGGGGGGGTAGACATGGGGGAGGACAGGGAAAGGGAGGTAAGGTGCTTGCCTGGAGTCACAGCTTGGAGGGACAGGAAGTGAATCCTCAGGATCACAGGAGCAGCTGCACGAGGGAGGGAGCTGGATGTCATTGTCCACCTAGGGACAAATGGCCTGGCTGCAAATGGTATCAGAGTAGTGCAAGAGGAGTTTGTAGAGTTGGGGAGGTGCCTTTGACAAGTAGCATGTATGGTAACTTTCTTGGAGGTGCTGCCTTTCTATGGCAAGGATGATAATAGGGTACTCCACACCATCGGATTCAATGAATGGTTGAAAAACTGGTGCGGACCTCAGGGTTTGGTCTTCACTGGGGACTGGGGAGCCACCTGGAGGAATGCAGGTGTATACTGGTGTGATGGTCTGCATCTGTCCAAGGGGAACCAGAATACCAGGTGATAGGTTTAAATGCTTCATTGGCAAGCATTTAATCTAGCCAAGTGGGGAAGCACTGAAAAGCAGCAGGGAAATCCCAGCCTCCCCAACAAAACACAATAATTAGTGAGGTAAACACCAAAGTAGAGAAGTCATTCGGGACCAGGACAGGGGTAAATGCAAAAAAAAAAAGGCAAAAGCAGTAAGGACAGGGACAGGGCTAAAAGGGGTAAGGCCATCCAAAAATGGAGGGTGATGAGAACAAATGCCCATAGTTTGTATAACAAGCTTCTTGAAGTAGTGGCCTTGATGGAAGAGGGATGCCTAGATATTGTGGCAGTCACTGGAACATGGTACACAGAGAACCATGACTGGGATGTTAACATACCATGATACACAATCTACAGGAGGGACAGGGTGGGTAAAAGAGGAGGAGTAGCTCTCTATGTAAGGGAAGGGATTAAAGCAACAGAACTAAAGAGTAAACAGGACATTGAGGAGCCACTATGGGTCACTCTGGAGGCAGGAAATGGCACCACAATCTTCATGGGGGTTGTGCACAAACCCCCATCTCAGTGGGAGGGAATGAACAACAAAATGATAGAAGGCATCCTTAAAATGGCAGAAAAGGGGGAGATATTGTTGATGGGTGACCTGAATGTGCCAGGTGTTAACTGGAGCACCTTTGCTGCAGGCACATCCAAGAACAGGGTAATTATTGATGCCCTACAAGGGGCATGCCTCAGACAGCTAGTGTTGGAACCCACTCAGGAGGGAGTAATCTTAGACCTGGTACTCTCAAATGGGGACGGAGAAAGGATCTCAGATTTAGAAGTGGGTAGCCATCTGGGAACAATTGACCATCAAACAGTGTGGTTCACAATAAACACAGCCATAGAGTCAAACCTTAAAAAACAAGAGTATTGGACTTTAGGAGGGCTGATTTTGGGAAATTGAGAGAGTGCCTCAGAAAAGCACTAGCAAACAGGCAAGAAGAAATTGTGGAAGAACAATGGGGAATAATTCAAACAGTCATCACAGAGGCAACAAGCCTTTTTGTGAAGCGAATCAACAAAACAAAATGAAGGAAAAAAACACTATGGTTCTCAAAAGAGGTGGAAGGGAAGGTTAAGGAGAAAAGGATAGCATTCAGGAAATATAAAGAAACACAGAAGGAGCAGGACAGAGAACTTTATCAGTTTAAGCAGAAAGAGACAGGGAAGGCAGTCAGAATAGCAAAGGCCCAAACTGAGGAAAAGATGGCCAACTCTGTTAAGAAGGGGGATAAAACTTTTTATAGGTACATTAGGGAGTGAAGAAAGACCAAGGGAAGGATACAGAAACTTAATAAAGGGAAGGGAATGTGGGCAGAGGGTGACAGTGAAAAAGCAGGGATACTGAACAAATATTTCTGCTCAGTATTCACAATGGAAGAGGAGAGGGAGGTACCTAAACCAAACAAGAGAAACACTCTGGATAGGGGACTCAATACCAGTCCATTCAGAGAAGAAAGAGTTTTGAAATAACTCTTGAAACTAAAGGTGGACAAAGCAATGGGGCCTGATGGGATTCACCCCAGAATTCTAAAAGAACTAAGGGTAGAACTAGTGATGCCACTGACTACTCTCTTTAACAAATCATGGGAGGATGGGATGGTACCTGAGGACTGGAGGAGGGCGGATGTGATTCCACTTCACAAAAGTGGGAGCAGGGCAGAAGCAGGAAACTACAGACCAGTTAGTTTGACCTCAGTGGTAGGGAAAATGTTGGAATCACTTCTGAAGGAAAGAACTGTTGAGTACCTAGAAGCCAGTGGGTCACAGGACCCAAGACAGTATGGTTTCACAGCTGGAAGGTCATGTCAGACAAACTTAATAGATTTCTTTGACTGGGTGACCAAAGTAGTAGACCAGGGAGGGGCTGTGGATATGGCCTACCTAAATTTTAGCAAGGCATTTGACACAGTCTCACACAAAGGATTATATACAAGTTAGCCAGCCTTGGAGTGGGTCCCAAGGTGGTAGCCTGGATAAAAAATTGGCTGGACAACAGGATGCAAAGGGTAATAGTAAACGGAGTCCACAGTGAAGAAAGGAGGGTAACTAGTCGGGTACCGCAGGGTTCAGAACTGGGACCGATCCTCTTTAATGTCTTGATAAGTGACATTGGAGAGCACCTGGAAGGAAAAGTATGTCTCTTTGCAGATGACACAAAGATCTGCAACAGAGCTGATACACAAGGTGGGGTGGAAAGGATGAAAAGGGACTTGGCAAGGTTGGAGGAATGGTCAAATATATGGCAGCTCAGATTCAATGCAAAGAAGTGCAAGGTAATGCACCTGGGAAACAAAAACCCAGGGGAAGAGTACACAATGAGGGGTGAGATAATAACAACAAAAATCGAAAGAGACCTAGGAGTATTTATATCAGATGACCTAAAGGTGGGAAAGCAATATGAGAAGGCAGTAAGGAGGGCTGGGGGGGATACTGGGATGCATAGGGAGAGACAACAACAGTAGAAAACAGGAAGCTGTTATTCCTCTATACAGACAGTTGGTGAGACCCCATCTGGAGTACTGCGTGCAATTCTGGAGACCCCATCTCCGCAAAGACATAGACAGAGTGGAGGCTGTTCAGAGGAGGGCAACCAAAATGGTACAGGGTCTGCACCAGAAGGCATACGAGGAGAAACTAAAGCAGCATAGTATGTATACCCTTGAAGAAAGGAGGGAGAGGGAGGACATGATAGAAACTTCCAAGTATCTCAAGGGAATTAATAAAGTACAAGAGGTTAGCATCTTTCAGAAAAAGAGATGTGCAAGAACAAGGGGGCACAATTTGAAGACAGAGGAGGACGGCTCAGAGGTAATGTTAGAAAGTATTTTTTTCACAGTGAGGGTTGTGGATGCATGAAACAGCCTTCCTGAGGAGGTTGTGGAGTTAAGAACACTGGGAGAATTAAAGAATGCATGGGACAGGCATAAGGCAATTCTAGTGCGGGGGTAGGAGGAAGTAAGCTGTTGGTTAACTAGAATCAGCAGCTTATCCGTCAGGTAGGGAAATGGGCAGACTAGGTGGGCCAAGCGATCCTTATCTGCTGTCAAATTCTATGTTTCTATATTTCAATGTGTCACAGATCAGCTGATGTTTCACCTGTAGGCTTCATCAGAGCTGACATTCAACTCTCTTTTATACCATTCATTCAAAACTCATATATACATCAAGTGGGTGTGTCCATTCTCTCATGTGACACAAAACAATTAAAATGGAGCCTTTCTCTCAACTCTTGGACTGTCATCCGAGACTGTGGGTTTTACAGTTGAGATTGTATCTGAGAGATGCAAGTGATGCTATATTTACAATAGCTCAGACACATAGCATAACATCTTTTCTTGTAACATTCGATATAGAGAGCTTGTATTCAAATATACCTCACCAGGGTGGACTTGAGGCATGCTGCCATTATTTGGATTTGAGGGATGACCCACACACACCAGCCACAGAGTTTCTAATAGAAATTGCTGACATGGTTTTAAAATCAAATTACTTTATCAGAACAAATATTTTCCTCGAATAAGAGGGACTGCTATGGGGACAACATTTACCCCTAGTCTGGCAAGTTTGTATGTAGGTAGGTGGGAGGAGGAGTTTCTGTATCCTAATGCGCTTTTTAAGAAATACACTTTATTTTGGAAGCATTTCATTGATGATTGTTTGCTAATATGGGAAGGTCCAGAATCAATTGGAAGTAATGTTCTCTGTAATGAACTGTGCAGATCCAAATTTAAAGTTTGTGATGACAAAGAGTAATGAGAGGATAAACTTCCTGGACATAACCATATATAAAAATGGGCAGAAGTGCAGATGAAGGCCTGAATTAACTCATCTTCTGACTGAATGAGTGGAAGAAAGAGGGGGTATCTGTGCTGGGCCCATTGAGGCTGTTTAATATTAGGGGGCCTTGAGGCATGCTATCTCTTTAAATACCCATCTACTATCCTGATCTACTGTTGAGCGTGATACTAACCAGTTGATGCTCTTATGTATTGAGGATCGAGACACCTGCCTTGTTTTTTGGGGGCCACGCTGTGGGCCTCCATACTGACTCGTTCCCTCTTTAATTTGGTTGCTTCTTCTGTCGTTATCTGGGTCTTCTGCGACAGTGGTATCTGGGCATTTAGTTTTTTTCAGGTGTGTCAAAACTTTCTTTCACTTGACGTAAGAATTGAGCCCCTGTACATTCCAGGTTATGGTACAAATATCAGCCATTTTCAGTTGGTATCACAGCTAATATTGCCAGATTTTGTGTAACTAAAAAGTAAGTCAAAATGTTTTTGCTAAGCATCCTTTCCCTGTGGCTCAGGGCACTGTAAAGGATGGAGAACAGTACATACGAAACATCATTCATAAATCACAAACATAAAAACATACTGCACATAAAATAATAAAATCTCAAGCAGCATTAAACAACAACTAATCAATAGCTGATATCGGGGAAGTTACACATTAACTACCAAATGCTTCCCTGAACAGATGTGCCCCTTCAGGCCCTGCTTAAAAGCCTCCAACAAGGGGGCCTCCCTCAAAGAATCATGGGAGTGAGTTCCACAGGGCCAGTCCAGCCACCTCAAAAGAGCGATCTCCCAATGTTTTAAGCCGAGTCCTGGGAACTGCTAGGATGCCCTCATCAGAGGAGCAGAGAGAGCGTTGGGAACAGTGAGGAGTCAAGACTTTACTCAGGTAGCCAGGGCCCAGCCCATATAGGGCTTTATAGGTGAGACTCTCAGAAGACCCGTCAGCAGCCTGGTTGCTGCGTTCTCCCCTAACTGCAGGCAATGCAGGACCCTTCCACTAACCCCAAGGTAAAGGGCACTACAGTAGTCAAGTCTGAGGTCACAAAAGCATGTACTAGTGAGGGCAAGTCATCAGACGGGATTAAAGCTTTAATCTGGGTGCTGTTCTTGAAATGGTAAAAGCCACTCTGGAGGCCTGGTGGCACTGAGGGTTGAGGCACTGGATGCCTTGTCTTGCGCCACGTCGGCGAATGGACTCGGGTCACTCAGGGGCTGTCTGGGGGAGGAAGGATTGAGCATCCAGAGGACTGCTCTCCTTCCTCAGGGTGGGGGGATTTGCACCGCATGCTGTTGGCCAACACCTAGTGGCTGCTGGGTGTCAGTGAATGCACACAGCCACGTAAAGAGGTTGGCCCACATCCTGGGTGACTGGCTGCCTCCACAGATGAGGAGACTGCCTGCCTGCTCATTGCATGGATGTGTGTACAGGTGAAAATGGAGGAAAATGCTGGGGCTCGACAGACCCATGATGGTCCAATCGCTCCAGTGAGTCCACCCCCCATCAACAGACACGAAGTACTGGAGTTGGAGGAGATGGCGGCACCCCCACCTTGGCCCTGCCACAGAGGGGGAATCTACGAGGGAACCCGGGGGGTGGATGAGCTGGGGGGGGTCGAGGCCAGAGGATGTACCCCTGCGAAGGAGGGGTCATAGCCCCTGTCAAGCCTGTGGAAGAAGTAATGTACATATGGAAAAATAAAAAGCCACTCCGGAACAAATGACACCTGAGCTTCAAAAGTCAATCTGTCATTCAGAATGACTGCTAGATTTTTTACCTTAGCAGAGGCAGTAAGTAGGACAGAGCCCAGCCTCACACCTTTCACCCCCAACCACCTCTGCACCCTGCCAATGGCTAGTCTCAGTCACCAGTACCTCCATCTTGTCTGGGCTGAGCCTCAGCCAGCTAGAGGACATCCAGTTCTGGGTCTCGGCCAGACATGTATTTAGCACTTTCACTGTGTCATATATCTCAGACGCAAATGACATATATAGCTGGGTGTCATCTGAATAGCAGGGAAATCCCACATTGTAACGTCTTATGATCTCTCTCCCGGGGAAGCATGTATATCGTGAACAGCATGGGTGAGAGGATTGAGCCCTGAGGAACTCCACAAGGTTGGGGCTTCAGGAGAGAGGAAAAACTCCCCATCACCACCATCTGCATCCTACCTGTGAGAAAGAACTAGAACCAGATGATGGCAGTGCCAGTGAGTCCACAGAGCACCCTCAGGTGATCCAACAACACACCATGGTCCACAGTGTCAAATGTTGAAGGGAGATTGAAGAGAAATGAGAATTGACAAATCCCCTCTATCTCTGGCCCTGAGGAGGTCATTATGCACCCAGACCAATGCTGTTTCAGTACTATGTCTAGGCCTAAACCCCAACTGGAGAAGCTCATAGATGTCAAAGGGTGTGAGATGTGCCTCGAACTGCAAAGTCACTATTTTCTCAATAATGTTACCCGAAAAGGGAAGGTTAGAGACTAGTCTATAATTCTCCAAGAAGTCTGGGTTGAGGAATGGCTTCTTGAGAAGGGGCTTCACCAGTAACTCTTTCAATCCACTAGGGAATAACCCTTCTGAGAGTGAGCACCGGACAACCTCAACAGACACTGGACCTACAGACCCCACAAATCCCACAAGGAGACGGGTTGGGCCTAGGTCCAGTTCACAGTATGTGGGCCACAGCTACAAAATTAACTGACACACCTCCTCCACCTCAACTGGTCTAAATTCGATGCAGACAAGTGGAGTGTTTCTTGAGACTACCAACTTACAACTGCAGGTCTGTAATCACCCCATTGGGGGAATCCCTGATCTGATAGAAGGCACTCTGTCTGAGAAGAACAGAGCAAACTCATCACACACGGTGGCTGAAACTGCTCTTCTTGGCTGCAAACAATTAGGATGGAGTAACCTGTCCACAGTCTGAAAGAGATGAGCTGGTCTGTTCCAGTTTCATGTTTATTGTTCTTCCATAAAAATTTAATAACAAAACTTTTTGGACATTACAATGAGTACAACATTACATGGAAAATACAATGATTAAAAGTAGTGATAATAAAAAGGGTGACAGTCTAAAATACATTTCTTAATGAAAAGGTGAATAGTTTGTATAAATAGAATAATGTCACTATAGAAGCTCTATAAACGACCTGTAATGTTAAGAGATTGGGGCCAAATATTTGAAACTTTGCGCCGGGCAAAAAACGTTTACGCAGGTTTAGCGCTCGATTAGCGCGGGTCTGCTATATTCAAAAGGCCAAATAATGTGGGCAAACTGCATTAGCGCCGGGCAAAATTATAATGTATGCAAGGGGCAAACTGACATGAATACAGGCACAATGCTATATTCAGCGACTAGCGCCGTGCTAAGTGGTTTTGAGTGACTTAGCACGACACTTAGTGCGGTGCACATTACCACCCAGGAAAAGCTTGTCTTAACCCTGGGCAATCAGCTTTGCGCGACACTATGGCTTTGCGCGACCCTAACAAATAAATATGACACATATGTAACCCCTAGATGGTGCTATCCCAGGGGCTACTACCCCTGCCTGATTTGCCACTAACAGGTTGAGGGGCCTGGATCCAATGGCGGGTGCCTCCACCCAGAGATCAGGGTTTGCAATAGTTAAACTAACTTGGTCACAGCCCTCTGGGACACTGCAACCCCCCTTTCTTCCCACTAGTGGCCCACACAATATATCAGAATTACCTTCACAGTATACACTTACCCCCAGGACTGGTTCCGGCACTGGGACCTCCTGTGAAACAAGACACAGTGCAACAATCACAGTACAGTACTTTAACATAGACAAATACCTCAGGCAGTATAACTTTGCTGAAACAAGCAGCTCTGATTTATTCAGGGGGATATAACAAGGACAGGGGGAAATCAGGTTAATTAGCTTATCACTCTACTCATCTACCTATGGTTCTGTGCAGGCCTATCCCTACCAGTTACTGTCCCTGGGTACCCAAGCCCTAGTGGCTAGTCCAAACCGTGGCAGCTGGTAGGGGCCCTTTCACACAGAGAAAGAAAATTAGTTAAACAGTCAGCAGTACAGTAATTCCATTTGGATTTAATGTGGCAATTCAACAGGGAGCGACCTGAATTAGTACTCACGACCTCCAAACAAGATAGGGTCCTTCAATGTCAGCAGGGCTACTCTTGAGCTCCAAGAGACTCCTCACATTTATATGGTAAACAGTCACAGGCAAAAGTCACTTAATGGCAGCAGGATTCACTTGAGCTGCACAAGCCTTCTCACACATTTATATGGTAAACAGAAAATACTATACCAGGCAGGCTGCTTCTCCATCCCGATCGCAATTACTGCACAATACCGGGAGAACACACAGCAGATTCAGTTCCTGACAGACCGAGCAAATCAACAATTTCTCCAGTCTTCTACAGGGTGAGCCTGGTTTCTACTCTTCAGATATCCTTTGATTCTCTTCACAGGGACGGATTCAGTCCTAACAAGCAGTTACACAAGCTGCAGACCGGAACTCTGGACCTTACACATGTTTTTGACTAAAACTGTGCACTGAAGGAGCACAGGGTTCCTTTCCCTTCACTGCCAGAGCTAAAACTGAAACTCCAACAGACAAAACCAGGCACTTCCTTTGAGTTCCTCCCAGTTCTTGACTGGATTGGCTGTCACTCACAATAGACTGCTGCTGTTGGTCCAAAAGGCGCGAAGTCAAACTACATCTCCCAGAGTCACTGCCCATACAATCCTCTTGTGGCTGGCTCAGATTATGAGTCCAAGTTCTGATTCGTCAAGGCACCATTTTAGAGCTAGCTTACCCCACACTGATTGGTCCAGTTCAGCAGTTCAAAACCAGAATGGGAACTAGGGGACACAGTTCTGACTGCAAAGAAAGCAGGTTAGACAAACTGTAATTTCATTATTACTCTAAATAATTTCTGGCAAACAGTTACATCTTTCAGATAGGTTCCCTTTGCACCCTAGTGACTGCAAAATGGAGTGAATTGGCAGCAGTTTGAGTGGTACTCAAGCAGAGAAGCACACAGTCCCCTCATACAAACTAATTATGTCTGCAAGCAGACAGCTCTTAAAGAGACAGTACCAGAGGCTCTAAAAACACTCACTGATAAATGGCTTAAACGCCAAACACCATTCAGGCTTGGAGCATTCAAGCAAGCTCCTGGAAGTCTTTTGGGAACCCCCATTTGCAGGGGGGTTACACATAGATAAATCCAAACATAGAGGAAGCATGCTGCTAACTGATGGCATCACAATGATGCCATCATCTGCCACCAGTCCCAGCCATGCCAGGCAGTAAGTGGTGACCCTGCCACCAGTGGACAGCATGGCAGTGTGGCCATACAGCACACACCTGCAGACCACACTTCTGTGGACACCAACAGATGCCAGCACACACATGCAGCACTGTGGGCATGGAGGATGTTGAGGGAGCATGTATGGGTGGCGAGGCTGTGCTACAGACCAGGTGTGGCCACAAGGCTGGGACACATCATGCAGTGCACATGGGCCAGTATTGGGAATACCCCAACACCAGTGTGCCTTTCGGATAATATATGCCCCCCTCCCGGCCACATACCGCACAGCTGCACAACTGCCATAGCACACAAAGCCAGAAATGTACATGTCACTGTGAGCATCCCATGCCACAGGTGCAGCATCTGTGGGTCACACAACATTGTAACAGTAATGTCCACTGTCAGTAAACACCTGCAGGTTGGGCCTCTCACTGTGTATAGTGCAGTCATCATCACTGCCCTACACACCATAGGCATTGCTGTGTCCACACATTACTGGCCCCCTTGCTACTGTAGTTTCTGCTGTGCACTGTAGCATGACCTACAATGTGACAGTTGCATGCAGCACCACCACCATCTGTGCCTATGCTGTGTTGTCCCAGTACAGCTGCAGGCAGCAACACATGTGGAAGTAGTGTTCAGAACTGTATAATATTCCCCAAGCTGTTTGCGCAGTGCTAACACGTTTGCGCGGGTTTAGCGCAGGGCTAAACAGTTAGCCTGGTGCAAACTGCATGCAAATCAGGGCATAATGAGATGCTAATTGGGATGTTTGCCTACAGACTACCTAAGTAGGCTCATTTGCATGTCACTTTTGAATATGGCAAAGTTTAGCGCTGGGCAAACGTGTTTGCACCGGGCTAATGGTTTAGCCCTGCGCTTAAACTCCACGCGAAACGTAGTTAGCTCTGGCGCTAACAGTTTGGGGAATATTTTACAGTTTTGCACACTGTACTTCTCACATGCAGCTGCCTGCAGCTGTACTGGGTCCACGTGATTTGCTGGCACACATTGGCCACAGAGTTCATCTCACTTACCTTCACATCGCTGTGCACTGTGTTGCTGTTGTGGTTTCACTTCCTGGTTGCCATATTCAGAGCTGTCTTATTCCAGGGCTAAGTTTGCCCTGCACTCCCAGCCCAGTTTGCCCGGCCTCATTCCCATGCTATATTCAGAAGCTGTTTGCCCTGGGCTATTCCTTTTGAATATGGCTTGTTTTGTGCTCCAGGCTAAGTTTGCCTGCCGGGCAGTGCTAATTTAGCCCTGGGGCAAAGTTTTGAATATCTGGCCCTAGGAGTTTTGTTTGTTTGTTTTTTCTTCTTAGTCTCTTTAAATAGGCCTTGTTTTATGGCTTATTACAGACATTATGAACATTCCAATCCTAGTAGCATCTTCAACTGTCCCTGGCTGCATCAGAATAAAAACTGGATCATAAGCTAAGTCAGTATATTTCACCAGAAAATCCTTGAGATATTTATTTAGAGTATAATTGTATAGAGGGCATTGTATGATGACATGAGAAAGGGTCTCAACTAAACCTTTATTACATAAACATTTTTTCTCATATATGTCATTTTGTAATAATAATAAGTTATAATATATATATTTCAATGCAATTAGTCCAAATCTTGCCCAGGTAGATTGCTTTCCGATAGTTAGGGGCTATCGGTATTTGAAGATAAACCTCTAGATTTTAATCTATTTTGTTTTGGCTTAGCCATAGGACTTGTCTTTGAGTACAGACTAGGGTCATCTGCCTGACGACCGGTGAGTGAAAAATTTTCTTTTTTACTATGGCCTTGTAAGATTCGTGAATCTTTATGTTAAGATGATTATCTCGCCATAAATGTGAATAGGCAGAGTTGTCTAAATTATACAAAAGTGTTTTTAGCCATGGGGAGTAGAATTCCTCATTATACTATGCTTCTTTTTCTTTAACACATAGTAAGGGTAAGCCATTTTCGTTATTATTTTCTATTTTAAGCCAATAAGTGATTAACTTTAATTTGATGAGTTCTGCCAAGGGGAGTCTGCCTAATTCAGCTCTTACTACGGAACTGGACGTTGATGATGGAACTTGTGAAATGACCTTATAATAGTACAACAGAGGTAATTCTAATTTTGGTAACTTTTTTAGACCCCAGATTTCAGCCCCATATAAGAGAAGGGGAGTGATTTTTGTTTCCCATGCCGTAATGGCTGGGGTTACCGAGAATCCTCCATATTTATGCTTAAACCTTAATAGTGCTTTAACTACGTGATTTGCTTTAACAATTTGTTCCTTTATATGTAAGTTCCAAAAATTTTTAGAGGAAAGCGTTATACCTAAGTATTTGTATGATGGAACTATTTCAATACGCTTATTTTTGTAAAAAATCCTAGGGTTAGTTATTTGTTGTCCAAACAACATTAATTTTGTTTTTTCCAAGTTTATTTCCAGGTGTAAGTTTTTACATTTGGTTATCAATTGGTCAAATTTGTTTTGCAAACCTTGAGGAGGACAAAGACAGAAGAATTAGGTCATCCGCATATGCTAAAGAGTGAAGATGAAAATTCATTATTTTTTGGAGAATCCAAATAACTGCTCAAGTCAAAGCTTAGGATGGAATCTATATATAAATTAAATAGTAATGGCGCCAATTGGCAACCCTCCTTTACCCCTTTATTACAGGGGAAATATTCAAAAATGTTTCCCATCTGACCAAATCTTACTGCAGTAGTGGTGTCAGTGTACAGGAGGAAAATGGGGAGTAACAGGGAATAAGGGAGACCACGTTTCTCAAGGATTTCCCAGAGAATCCTCCTGTCCACCGAATCAAACGCAGCAGAGAAATCAATAAATAGAAAATACAGATTCATTATTCTAAATTGGACATATTTCTCTAGCAAGTGAGCCAAAACAAATACGTTGTCAATAGCTGAGAACCCCTTTCGAAATCCAGCTTGAAAATTGGAGAGGGGACTTTTTATTTCCACCCAATGTTGCAGCTTAGTTAGTATAATACTTGCAAAGATTTTGCCTACAATATCCAAAAGACTTACTGGTCGATATTTGCTTGGTAGGTAATATGAATCTTTTTTATGAATGGGAATGATTATGTTTTTTTTTTTCCAAGAAGTGCGAATATGCTGGTCTGTTCTTCCCATAAGCAATCTTCCTGGACAGGAATACTACCTTCTTATAAGAGATTGCTCTTTGATACTCAGAATAGTGAGTTTTCAAAGCCAATCTGTCCTCTTCAGATCCAGACCTCCACCAACAACACTCCAGCCTCTGACCCCTGGTCTTCATCTAGAAACATAGAAACATAGAAACATAGACTTTGACGGAAGATAAGGACCACTTGGCCCACTCAGTCTGCCCATTTGCCTACCTACTGGATAAGCTGCAGATTTTAGTTAACCAACAGCCTACTTCCTGCCACCCCCCCCACTACAATTGCTTTATGTCTGTCCCATGCACGTTTGAATTCCCCCACTGTTTTAGACCCAACAACCTCCCCAGGAAGGCAGTTCCATGCATCCACCACTCTCTCCATGAAAAAATTTCCTCACATTACCCTGAGCCTGCTCCTCTATCTTTAAATTTGCCCCTTGTTCTTACACATCTCTTCTTCTGAAAATGCTACCCTCCTGGACTTTGTTGATTCCCTTGAGGTACTTGAATGTTTCTATCATGTCCCCCCTGTCCTTCCTTTCATCAAGGGTATACACATTAAGCTCTCTCAGTCTCTCTTCATATGGTTTCTGCTGCAGACCCTGCACCATTTTAGTTGCCCTCCTCTGGACTGCTTCCATCCTGTCTATGTCCTTGCGTCTCTCTGGGCACATCATCAAACCACAGGAATCTCAAACAAGAAGACCTGGGTCATATATGGACTGGTGCGACAGAGGCGAATGCTGAGGTAACAGCCCTATTATAGGCTGCCACCTCCTCACCAGTCCCACAAGCAACACTCACTTCCGTGAGGTCCATTACTACCAACAGTTCTTCTGGGGACAATTTTAAAGAGCAATAATGGACCATCTCCATAGGAGAAGGACTACTGAGGGGGCCCCAAATGAGAACCCTACTGTGTAATGATCTGACCAAACAACTGGATCAATCTTGAGGCTGCTAATCTCAAACCCCAGTGAGAACACTAAGTCTAAGGTTTTCCACTCCAAGGTGTGCGCTGATATGGTTGCATGAGTACCCACTCTTACCATTTATATGAACATACAAAGAAGCCAGCAGAAGAAGGCCATTTGGTCTGTCTAGTCTGCTTGTATTGCAAGGTTCACAGCTTAAGCTACTGTCCTTGCCCCCCCTCCTTATTCCTCACATGCTCCCTACCCATGATCCTTACCTTCCCCTATGCATATCCTAGTCTCTCTTGAAGCTGCCCATTATCTTCAATGAGACCATCTCTTCTGGCAGTGCATTCCAAGTGTCTACCACCCTCTCTGTGAAGACGTGCTTCCTGACTTCCCTTCTAAATCTTCCCCCCAAGCTTAAGACTGTGCCCCCTCATGTTATGGTTTCCACTCAGCTAAAACAGACCCTCCTTATCCATCTTATTTATCCATTTCAAGTATTTGAAGGTCCCAGTCATGCCCCCCTCTCTCCTTTCTTCCAGGGAGTACATAGAAACATGCAGTAGAAATTGTCGGCAGATAAGGACTGCCAAGCCCATCCATTCTGTCCATAAGCCCTACACTTGTATGCGGCCACTGATTCTATCTGGTCAATGGTTTTTTACCAATCCTTCCCACCTCAAGGTTCCCTTATGCCTGTCCCAGGCATGTTTAAATCCCTCCACTGTCGTCACTCCCACCACCTCCTGTGGCAGGTTATTTCATGTGTCCGCCACCTTCTTCAAGAAGAAAAACTTCTTCACATTTCCCTTCAACCTGCCACATTCCAATTTCATATTTTGTCCAATTGTTCTTGTACTTTTCCTATAGTGGAAGAAGATATCTCCCCCCTGCACCTTGTTTAAGCCCTTAAAGTACTTGAATGTTTCTATCATGCCACCCTGATCCCTCCTCTCCTCCAGCGAGTACATATTGAGTTCCTTTAATTTCTCCTCATATGTTTTCTGGTGCAAGCCCTGTACCAACTTTGTTGCCCTTCTCTGGATCTCCTCCACCTTGTCGATGTCCTTACAAAGGTGCAGCCTCCAGAACTGCACACAGTACTCCAGGTGAGGTCTCACCAATGTTTTATACAATGGCATCACCACATCCCAACTTGAGCTAGTGATATCTCTGCCTATGTACCCCAGCATGCCATTGGTCCTCCCTGCCACCTTTGTAATCTACTTAGACATCTTTAGGTCATCTGAAACAATAATCCCCAGGTCCCTTTCTTCCTTGGTGATCATCAGCAACTTCCCCCATCCTGTAGCTTTCCCCAGGGTTCCCTCATCCCAAGTGCATTATGTTGCACTTCTTTGAACTGAACCTCAGTTGCCATACCTATGACCATTTTTCAAGCTTCTCCAGGTCCTTCCTCATTTTCTTCACCCCATCAGGTGTATCCACCCTGTTGCAGATCTTGATGTCATCAGCAAACAGGAAGCCCTTTTCCTCCTGCCCTTCTGCAATTTCACTAATGAAGACATTTAACAAGACTGGGCAAAGGACTGATCCCTGAGGTACCTCGCTGGTCACCCCCTCTCCCAGGATTGGATCTCATTTACCACCACCTTCTGCCTCCTATCTGTTAGAAGAAGAAGAAGAAGAATCAGCATTGATATAGTGCTTTTCATACACAGTATCCCAAAGCACTTTACAAGCACTGCTAGACTGGTAGTGAAGTGACTGAATGTGTGGTGGTGGCCATATCACACATCATCACCCACACACAGCCTAGATAATTGCATGAACTGATTTTATAGGAAAGGGAATGTTGGCCAGGACACCGGGAATGTTTCCTGCTCTTTGTGAAGAATGCCCTGGGTTCTTTTACTTCCAGCTGGACACCCACCAGGACAACACCAGGATGGGCAGAAGGGACCTCAGTTTAACATCTTATCTGAAGGACAGCACACCCCAGCAGTACAGCACCCCCCAATACTGCACTCGGATGCCATCTGACCCCATTGCTTTGTCCACATTTAGTTTTGTGATATCCTCTAGGACTCTCCCCTCTGTGAATAGACTTGTGTTTACCTCTCCTTACCTTCATGTCTGTTACCCAGCTGTGGTCCCTGACCCTCCCCCTCTTCAGTCAATACTGAAAAAAAGTATTTGTTCAGTATTTCCACCTTTTCAGTGCTCTCAGCCTCTTCTCATATGCCTTACCTTGCTGATCCACTATCATCTTTGTAGGCTTCCTCTGGACCTTCTCCAGCAGGTTAATATCTTTTTGAGGTGTGGGCACCAGTACTGAACTTCATACTCTAGATGTGGCCTCACCAGTGACCTGCACAAGGGTAGTATAACCTCCTCTCTCCTACTACTGATCCCACTAGCTATGCATCCCAGCATCTTGTTTGCCCTTTCTGTTGCTTTCTTGCACTAAGTGGAGTGCTTCAGGTCACTAGTGATCATCACTCCAGGCCCTTCTCCTCCTCTGATGCAGATACCTGGAATCCAATCAGGAAGTACTCCATCTTGGGATTCTTGGCTCCAATGTGCATAACTTTGCATTTCTTGGCATTGAAGCCAAGCTGACAGATCCTGGACCACCTCCCCAGCTGTTTCAGATCATCCTGTAGGTTCTATATCCCTTCAGCTGTGCCCACTCTCCCGCAGAGCTTGGTGTTATCTGCAAATAGGCACATTTTGCCCTTAGTGCCACCCCCAATGTCATTGATGAAGACATTGAACAACACTGGCCCCAGCACCAAGCCCTGCAAGACCCCACTGGTGACCTTTCTGGTGCCAGATAACTCTCCCCACCAAGAACCACCCCCTGGGTTCTGTCCCTCAGCCAGTTTTCCACCCATCTGAACATCTTATTCCCAACCCCAAGAACTGAAAACTTCCTGATCAACCTTTTGTGGGCACAGAGTCAAAGGCTTTGTTGAAATCCAGATAGAGGATGTCTACCTCGTGGCCCTTGTCTACTGTCTTAGTGACCCAGTCAAAGAAGTCAGTCAGATTAATTTGATACCATCTCCCCCTCATGAACCCTTGCTGTCTCACATCCTGGAGACCATGCCACTCTAAATATTCTACCAACCTTTCCTTAAGTATGATCTTCATGAGCTTGGACACGATTGAGGTCAGACTGACCAGTCTGTAATTCTCTGGGTCATCCTTGGGACCGCTTTTATTGAGGGGCACCACATGTGCTGTTCTTCAGCCCTGTGGTATCATGCCCAACTCCAATGAACTATTAAATAAGCCTTCCATGGCTCTTCCAGCTCCTCAGCCAGTTCCCTTAGTACCCTTGGATGTACTCTGTCTGGGCCTGGTGATTTGTCCACCTTCAGTGCTAGCAGTCCCTTCCTCAGTCTATCCTTCTCTGTCATTATGTCTGTGTTCCCTTCCCCCAAATCCTCTTCTCCCTCCTGAAGGCTCTGTTCCATTCTTCCCCTGGTGAAGATGGAAAAGAAGTATTCATTTAGTATCTCTGCTGTTCCCCCATTATGCTCTACCCACTCCTCCCCCTTTCTTAAACCTAACACTCCCATTCTTCTTGTCCCTTTTCTCACTTATGTAGTGAAAGAAGGCCTTCTCTCCCTTGTTAATTCCTTCAGCTATCTGCAGCTCATTTTGTGCCTTAGCTTGCCTGACTTCCTTACTTGCCTCACTAGCCAACCTTAGGTAATTTTGCCTATCCACCTCTCTCTTGATCGTTCTGAATTTTCTATGGACTAACCTCTTTTCCCTTACTGCCTGGGTGACCCCAAAACTGAAGCAGCTGGGTGCTTTGGCCCTTGTGTTCTTCCCTTTGAGCCTAACATACTCCTCTGCGGCAACCAGTATTCCTTCCTTAATGATGAACCACCTTTGGTTCATCCCCATATCTGCTCTGATGCCTGCCAGGTGGCTCCTTAGCACTTTGCCCATCTTCCTGAAGTCCGCCCTCCTAAAATCAAAGATTTTGGTCTTAGTCAGGGTGCCTTTCCTGCCCATATCCAACTGCAACCATACTGTGCAATGATCACTCCCACCCAGGGGATCCTTGACTGTTATTTCCTGTACATGCTCCCCATTTGTGAGCACCAGATTAAGAGTTGCCTCCATCAAAAGAGCAGCACTCCAATAGAGACTAACCCCTAGTGTAATAGCATACACATAACCTTTACCCTTATAGTTCCCGTATGCTAACAACACACCCATCCCCTCCTCTGTCCTCTTCCAAGCAAATCCCTGAAGACAATCCCACCCTCCCAAACCATAATCTCTGCAATACCTCAGAGCATGAGCCATCTGCCCAAGTCCAGTACACAGAGATTTGTGGCACCAGGTAACCCCTGTCCCTCTAGCCAGAACCTAAACTGCTAGGCAACTTGTATATGCATTGGAGTGGCACCACCCTCACATGATCAGTCACCCTCCTGAGGTTTGTCAGTCAGGCAACAGTGTTGGCTACCCAGTTGTTCAGCATGAGCACCAGGTACTGGGGAGTTTACTGCATTCCAGCCACCCCACCTCCCGAGCCCTTTGCCACTGCCATTTTGTTGTAGGCACCATTTTACATGTTGATTCTGCCTGCTCGGTGTGGAGTGCTAGTGAAAGTATTTGTAGGTGGCTGGTGGCTATTATTATTATTAACACAGAAACATGTAATTTGATGGCAGATGAGGACTGCTTGGCCCCACCTAATCTGCCGATTTTCCCTGCCTATAGTATCACTGTAGATCATAATTGAGCTCCAGCTCATTCACCCCCTCTCCTTTCCCTAAGATTCCCTTATGCCTATCTAATGCATTCTTAAATCCCACCACTGTTTTTGTTCCCACCACCTCCACTGAAAGACCGTTCCAGGAATCCACCACTCTTTCTGTGAAAAAGTATTTCCTAGTATCTCTCCTGAATCAACTCCCTTCCAGCTTCATATCATGCCCCTTTGTCCTTCAGCACCTTTTTTTCTGAAAACATACTTCCTTCTTGTACCCTGTTTACCCCATTGAGGTAGTTAAAGGCCTTTATCATACCCCTCCATCTTTTTAAAAGTTTATTAATTTTAGTAATCAAAACATAACACAGCTATGCATGAAGAAAAAAGAAAATATATAACAGAAACAATAAAATAGAGGCAAAACCAGGACAAGTTAAAACAGTATTATAACCAATGAAACCATTACTTATTAAATCTATTAACTAATCAAGTATACTGAAACCACTAAAAAGGCATTAAAATTAAGCAAGAAATAAATAATAAAGATTTCCTATATTGCTTGGCAGGTAAATTATAATGTAGATACTGGTAAGCCTACTAACTACAAGAGTTTTGGTTCAAAGTGTTCAAGAAAGAGTTCCATATTAAATCGAACATCTCAGATCTACCGACTAGTCTATAACTAATCCTTTCATTATTAGCTATAACACTCATATATTTGTACTGGCCTTCCAAAGAGGGTATGAGAGCTGTTTTCCAGTTAGAAAGAATTAGCCATTTAGCTCACAAAGAGCCTGCTAATATCAAGCTATTTGGTGTTTTATTTAGGTAAGTATTAACTGGAGTTATGCTCAGTAAGAGAAACGCCAGGTGTGAGAGAATTGTCTGATTGACTACTGTGGAGCATATAGCTAGAATAGAGTTCAAAATTGCTTGATTTTAGGACATGGCCAGAGCATATGGGTGAGGTTGGCATGCAGAAAATGACATCTCCAGCAATAAGCACCTGGCAAAATAACATATTTTCAAGTCTAAGAAGGGAGAAATAGTAGTAATATAGAACTTTGTAGTGAATTACTCTCCCCCACTTTTCTCTGCTGGACATCTTTAAATTTTCCAATGATTTCTCTCAGTCTTCAGGAGAGTTAGAGATTAAAAGTTCTTGCTCCCACTGTCTTTAAAAGAGTTTGTTAGATGTGCATCAGGTTGAGAGAGTGTTTTATAAAGGAGACGAGCTCCCTTCCTCAGTTTAGCTAATTTAATAAACTGAGGCCAGTTAGGAAAATCTGGGAGAGTACAGTCATAATTCAGGATATGACTCAAAGCGTTTCTTAGTTGCAGGTCAAAACAGAAGTGGAAACCATACATTTTATATATTTTTTTAAGTTCTTTAAAAGACAGCAGAACTCTGGAGTCTGTATCTATTATGTCTGAGAGTTTAGAAATACCAGACTTGCTCCATCCAGGATCTTTTAATGGGAACCCAAAGCATACAATGTATTTATTGTTCCATAAGGGTGTTTCCCTAAATGTAAACTGGTTTGGATTCATAAGTAAGAACACCTTCTTAAGTGTCCTAACCAAACCTCCATTTGTGGGGTTATTCTTACGGAAATTCAGAAGGGGGATAAAGATAAAGTAAAGAATACTATAAGGAACCATTGGGTGCACCTCAATAGAGAGCCACAGGGGCTGATTTGATTAAGGGAATGAGAGCAAATGTGTTGTAAGGATTGCTTAGAAAAGAAGGCTTAATAATACCTCTCTCACCAGGGCAAATGAAAACCTCCTGCTTCTGGCAGCACCCTGGGTTTAGCTATAGAAAGGTGAGGAGCTTTCTCCCTCTATAAAAAACATTTAAGACCTTCAAATTTAATGAAATATTTTTTGTCTTTGGACAATGGTAAGTTTTGCATGATATGAAAAAATGTGGGTGCTACAACCATTTTAACTGTGTTAGTCCTCCTAGTTAAAGCTAGATTGAGCTTATCCAACCTTTCTAAATCAGACTTAAGTTCTGCCAAAAAAAGAGATAAATTATGATCAAGGATTTTCAATAGATTTTTATGAAATGTTATTTATTTAAAAGTTGATAACTGGGAAAGGCACGCAGAGCCTAGGCTCATTTCCAGATGCGACTCAGGGCAGGGGAGAAGGACATAGTATGCAAGTAATACAAATGGATAAACAATGAAGGAATTTATAAAACATTTACAATATACAAGCAATTACATCATTGTCACTGTGCAACCATTTCAGTTATATGGTATAGTCAATCTGCAGTAAATACATACATGTGATGAGAGACAGTGGCCCTATGGAAATGTGCCTAGTGAAACTAAACTGCAATAAATAATATGTACAATGAGAAGCGAAACATACCATAATTACTGGTGACCCCCTTTATCAATCTGTTTTTAAGGGTCTCCAAAACGCCATAATAACCTGAAAATGAGTCATTACGGCTTTCACTGAACTTTCTTTCACCTCCAGGGTCCTTTCTCCATCATTCCAATGTACCACGTCACTTCATTGGCTCATGCTCTGCTTGTGGGCAGGCTGAACAGTATTCAAAACATGGTGACTCAGTTTTCCACCTTCCGATGAGCTGCTTTCCCTTACTACCATCTCCATATTTATTTGATTTTTTTTTTATTTTCTATCTGGTAGATCCTGCCTTTGAAATATAAAAGAAATATCTAATTGATCCTTCTGTATCCCTGGACCAAGAGACACTGCGTCACCGACTCAGAATTTAATCTACGACGGGCCCTGGAAAGAGCCGTGGCTGAGACAGTATAAAAAAACAACAACTCTGAAACAGCAAGGCAGAAAGGGAAAGTGTGTGTGTGTGTGTGTGTGTGTGTGTGTGTGTATATGTGTGTGTGCTGACAGTAAGTAAGAGAATGAGAAAGAGTGGTGAGTGTCTGTAGGTAGGGGAGATACTGTCTTGCACCAGTAATTATAAAAAATAAAAGATATGCAGGTAAGTTCTCATGGATTTTTTTTACAAACCCTTGGTGTGTGATGACTTAATAAACCTCTTGAGCTTCGCTCTTGAGGTTTATGGGTCATCACACACCTCGGGTGTTACAAAAAATCCATAACACACACTTGCAAATCCGTTGTTCTCTATTTTATGCACGGAGCATTACACAGGTGAACAGAGCAGCAGTGAATTTGTGTGTGAGGTCCAGGTAGGTTTAGATGGGGAGAGGGGGAGCAAAGATAAGGGAGTAGGGGGAGAAGTCTGAAATATCTCTTTAGGGATGCTGCAGTTGGGAAACTGCATACTGAGACAGGAAGGTTGTTCCAGAGGGCAGGGAGCTGATAGGCAAAGGCTTGTTTCCCAGAGAGTGAGTGAGGCTGGGGTAGGACAAAGGAGCAGTGATCATGAGAATGCAGAGAGTAACCTGAATTAGGGGCAGGGGATATCAGTGAAAAGAGGTAGGAGGGTAGGGTGTTGTACCAGTATTTGGCAATGAAGAAGGTGCAGTGTGCAAGGCAAACGTTTGCGAGGGATGGGAGAGATACGGCCTGGTAGAAAAGGCAGTGGTGGGGGAGATTAGTGGTGAACCAGCAGAATGCATGGAACAGAGGATCTAGCTTGCCAAGAGTTGATTGAGAAGCTGAGCTGTACACTACGTCAGCATAGTCGAAGGATGGGAGGATGAGCTTGGAGATAATTTAAACCCTGTTGTGGGATTAAAAGGCTGTCCTTATGCCTGTGCAGTAGGCCCAATTTGGGGCAGAGCTTTTTGTGTAATGCATCAAGGTGGAGGGAGAAATCCAGTTTGGGATCCAGCCATATACCCATATATTTACAAGAGTCCACACCTCAATTTTTG
The DNA here is from genome assembly GCA_016271365.2 of Neoceratodus forsteri. NCBI lineage: Eukaryota > Metazoa > Chordata > Ceratodontiformes > Ceratodontidae > Neoceratodus > Neoceratodus forsteri. Next base: position 804,610,734 of record CM057451.1, on the reverse strand, counting down.
TGCCATCTAGGGCATACAAAGAGCGGGGCGAGGACAGTTTGGCCAACTTCTGGGCAGTACCGAATGCCATTGCAACTGTTTTCCTGGTATTACACTTGAGCAATTTGGCATCGAACCAGCACAGTATGTTCATGAAAGCAGCTTGGAGGATGGTCTCAATTTGCATGAGAGAAGGACCTGATGGGAAGATTACCATGTCATCAGCGTACATTTGGATGTGAGATGGTAGGTTGCTTATGAAAATGGAGAAGAGTGTGGGTCCAAGGATCGAGCCGCGTGACACCAGCTTGGATGGGGGGGGATTTGGTGTCACCCAGCTGCGCATACTGATATCTGTCAGAAAAGAAGGCCTTGAACCACTCAGTGGTTGAGGACGAGAGACCAATTGAGGAAAGATCGTTCAAGAGAATTTTGTGGACTACCGAATCAAAGGCCTTGGCTAAGTCGACAAAAATGGCCAGGGTCAGATGGCCTTTGTTCATGGTGGTATAGATATGATTAGTTAAGCAGAAAAGGGATGAGGAAATGAAGTGGAGACTCAAAAAAACAGACTGATAGGGGGTCAGTATGTTATTTGTGGTCAGAAAGGATTTCAGTCTTTTAGAGATAAGTGATTCAAGGATTTTTGAAAGGGAGGGGGGAGAAGGGAGATGGGCCTATAGTTGCATGGAATGGAAGTATCACACCCTTTATGAAGAGGGATTACTCTGGCTAGTTTCCAGGCCTTGGAGATGGTGCTGGTTGAGAGTGAGAGGTTGAAAAGATAGGTGATGGGTGGGGCTATGACAGGGGCAGAGATTTTCAGGAGGTTTGGATTGAGCTCCTCTGGACTCTGCTTAGAGGAGTTTAGGGATTTGAGAGCATGCAGTACTTGTGTAGGGGTAATGGGGAGGAAGGTGTAAGTGGTCCCGAAGGGGGCCATGGAGTGTTGGTTGGCACGAGGAGGGGAGGGCGAGTGGGGGTTGACTGGGGGGGGGAGAGTGCAAGTGGTGAAGAAGTGGTTTACAGAAGAGACAGCAGATCTTGGATCATCTTGATCAGTGCTTTGGGTGGGTGTGGAATGAGAAGAGGTACCTAGTAGGGAATGGAAAAGTCTTCCAGCATGCTGCTGGGGAGGGGCGGCAGTCCTCTGGCTACAATTTAAAGAAACTTACTTTGGCAGTATGTACAGCCTTGGGGCAGGCATTCCTTATTGATCTGTAATTTTGGAGGTCAGAAGCATTAGAGGAGACTTTGTAGACTCTCCAGGTGTGGTCTCTGGATTAAAGAGTCTCATCGGATTGGGTGAGATCCAGGGATGGTGCCTACATCGGAGCAGCAACATTTTTGTGGGGCATGGAGGTTCCATACATTCAGGAAGGTAGAACTGAAGGCTGCCAGAGCAGAGTTGATATCGGGTGCAGTGAAGACTTCAGACCAATCAGCTAGGAAGAGGTCGGCTAAGAGAGCCTGCTGGTTCAAAGTCCTTAGGGGGTCTGAACCACATGCACTTGGGTAGGGTGGGAGGAGGGCAGGACGTCCTATGGCAGTGGGTGATGCAGTGATCACTGAATGCATCGAGGATGGTACTGGTTGATGAGAATTTATGGGGGGTGAGAAGCTAGAATCCAGTCCAGCAATGAGTGGTTGGCGGAATGGGGATTTAGCCTGGTAGGATTGGAAATATGTTGGATGAGGTTTAGGACCTCAGTCTCCTGGGTGAATGCTCTGGCTTGTGGGGCAAACCAATTAAGGCTGAAGTCACCCATAACTAGGAGATCTTCAGAAGCAAAGGAGGAGATGAGGGTGGCCAGACTGGATACAACAGAAGAGGGTTTAGCTTTTGGGGAAAAGTAGCAAACTCCAATAAATAGTGGTGCAGATGAGGGGAACACCAGCTTAGTGAGTAGAAGCTCATGGGTTTTGGGGGTGACTTCCTTGTGGACAACGGAGGCATGCAAGAACAAGTGGAAATAGGTGGCAACCCCATCACCGTGCTTGCCCCTGTCTTGGCGGAATACAGCGTAGCCAGAGATAGTTATCAATGAATCAAGAACTTTGGCAGAGAGCCATGTTTCAGAGACACAGAAGATATCTGGGGAGCATTGGGATATCCAGACCTTGATGTGGTCCAGCATGGGCAAGAGATTCCTGGCACTTATGTGGTAGATGCCTAGTCCACCTTGTGGGGGGAGGGGGACTGGAGGCAGGGCTATCAGATCCCGGATTTGGTTCGATGTCATCTGCAAGGAGGAACAGTAGGAGGAACGGAGCAAGGTATTTCGTGAGGGTTTTTTTTCTAAGAAGGCCAGAAGGGTGGGAACTGGGTTTGAGGGCCAGGAGCGGTGGTCTGCAGGGAGAAAGAGGGGCACGTAGCGGAGAGGGACAGGGTGTTGAAGGGGGATGGGGAGAGTGAGAGAGCTGTAAAGGATGGTGTGATTGGTGAGGGGTGATGCAGGGTTTGGGGTGAGGAAAGGGGGTGACAGACAAAATGGGACCTGGGGACTGAGGGGAGATTGTTGCCAAAAGAGTGATAAGAAGGAGAAGGGAGGGCTGTGGGTGAGGAATTTGCATTTTTTTATATTAATTGCCAGCTGTTAGGTAGGAGGAGATTGGAAAGGGGTGGGTAGGCATTACTGGTGAAGGAGGGGCTGTGAGTACTGGGTTGTTTGAGCATTTAGACTGGATGGCAAGTAGGCACAGTGTGTCAAGTGTCATTACTAGATAGGTGACTGACTGCAGGGGGCTGGGGGAATGGGAAGGACGAGGATGAGAGGATGAGGGAGTTGTACAACCACGTGAAACTGTACTTCTGGGATGGCCTAGGGTTAGGGTCACTGCCTATGCTGAAGAAGGTTGGAGGTTCTGTGCCCTGGATGGGGAAGTGGAGGAACCATTGGGGAAGGCAGAAAAATATCGGTTGAGCCCTGCGAAAGAGGCACTTTGTGATATGAGTTAAAATAATTATGCTTGATATCTAGGGGGATAGAGTGAGCACACCAGTGACTCCTAGTGGCCATGGAGTAAAACCTGCAAATGGAAAATTCAGGAGATAGTTTCCAGTAAGGGAGGTCACATGACTTGTACTACCTATAAGGGAAAAGCTGAGCCAGGGTGGATGGGGCAGTCAGTGCGTAAGCAGCGATGGGCTAACAGGGTCTCACAGTAGCAGCGCTATGCTCCTGGTGCTGTACCTGTGTCTGCTGGCTGCCTGGATGCTCCACGGGCTAGGCCAGGTATTGTAATTTGTCTGACAAAATGGTTTCCCTGAACTGACTATTGAGGCATGTTTCAAGTAATCTGGGACAGTAGAGGGGCATGATCTGAGTTTTCTCCTAGCTTATTCTTAAACTAGAAAGTAAGCAAAACTGTTAGAGAAGAGATTTAAGAGCCTTGTAGGACTCTAGAGACCTGCTGAGAAGCAAGTCATCTGCATATACAAAGACTGACTGAATAGAGTTGCAATCTTGATTCCATGAATTGAAGGAGAGTTGACAATCAGCTCAATCAGGGGTTCGGTGGAGAGTATAAATAGTAAGGAGAAAACAGGCACCCCTGTCTTGTTCCCCGCAATACTGAAACAAAGGAAGAAATCATCTCATTAGTAATAATTGTGGCAGAAGAATTATTATAAACCATCTTAGCCCACCTTCCTAAGGAATTGCCCAAACCATATGTATTGAGGATAGTGATCATAAATTACCACTTCAGGGAGTCAAAGGCTTTCATCTTGTCCAGGGCCAATCTAATTCCTGGAGTGTTTTGCTTGCTTGAAGCCCAAATGGTATTAATTAACTTTATCACATTATCTGCCCCTCCTACTTACCCATTAAGAAGTCTACCTGCTCTCACCACAAGAGTTAAGAGAGAAATGGTTGTAATCTGTTAGACAGAATCATAGCTAGTATTATATAATCTTGATTGAGTAAAGAGATGTGTCTGTAATTTGCACAATCCTTCAAATTATTTCCTTTATTTGGGGATAAGGAAGGTTAGGGTTTCTATCATAGTTAGAGGTAATGTGTCACTATCCCAGGAGCATTTGTTCTGAGTAAAACAGGGGCTATCTGAGGGGCTAACAATGTATAAACTTCTCCTGGGATACCATCTGGTCCTGGGGTTTTATCATTTTGAAGATTCTGTATAATGAGGATATTCTCCCTTTCTGACTTTTTCAAGGACTATGACTCTTCCTCTCCTCCCCCCACTGAGTCCTCCTCCTCCTAAAGCCACCCACCTTTTTATTCAAAGTAGTCAAGATGCATGATGCCCGCAAATACATTAGCAAAGTCATCATCAAATCCAGATCCAGCAGTGATACACTTGACCTTAAACTGCTGTCCCTCACCCTTGATGAGGTGTTACAGCCACTGACATATATTTTCAACCTCTTACTTAGGCTCAGCCAGTTCCCTGGCAAATGGAAATCTACCACTGTTACCCCTGTCCATAAAAGTGGTGACAGGGCCACTCATGGAAACTACCGTCAGATCTCTGTAATGCCACCCCTCTCCAAGTCCCTCGAATGTATTGCAGGAGATCAGCTCACAGATTTCCTGGACAAATACAATATCCTGTGCTCGCAACAACATGGCTTCAGGAAAGGACATAGCACCTCATCTGCCCTACTGGAATTCTCTGGCATTTTACACAGCTCACTGGACAATGGTCAGTTAATTGGGTCTGTCTTTATCGATCTGACTAAGGTGTTCAACACTGTCTATCACCGCCTACTGCTTGTGCAACATCTGAAAGCTGGGCTCTCTCCCGACTCCACTGCCTGGTTCAACAGCCACTTGGAGAACCAGTCTCAAAGAGTAAAAATTGCAGATGTCTTCTCTGATACCAGGCCTGTTTGCTCAGGTGTCCCCAAGGGATCCATTCTGGGCCCCCTACTATTCAACTTGTTCCTGAACTCCCTTCCAAATTCTTGCTCTGAAACAATCATCCTCTATGCAGATGATGCTGTAACTCTTGCTTCCCACAAGGATCCTAAGCTAATACAAGACAACCTTTAACTTCGCTTCACATCTGTTGAAAATAGGTTCTCAAATCAAAGTCTATTATGTTCAGCAGTTCTCCTAACAAGCATAAGCTGCACCCCCTATCCATCAAAACCATTCATGGAGTCACCCTGGAACAGGTTCAAGCCTTTAAGTACCTTGGGATCACTCTAGACCTTCATCTAACTTACAGTGCCCACATTGACTCTGTAGCCAAAGCAGCAAATACTCGCCTTGGCTGTCTCTTCTGGCATAGGCAGCATCTTACCCCAGAAGCCCTGACTGTCGCCGTTCAGAGCTCTGTAGTCTCCATTATTGATTATGGGCTTATTATATATGGCTCTGCCCCTGCTACCGCTCTTAGATGCATATCCACCTCCCACAGTAAGGTCTGTCGACTTCTCACTGGATCCCACCACCTCACACATAAGTGCGACCTCTATGCACAAACTGGATGGCTGCAACTCACCAATTGGATAAAGTACCTAACCTGCACCATGGTGAAGAAAATAACTATGGGCCTTACGCCTCCTGGAGTGTGTGCATTCCTGCACCCTAGCAATAACCCCCACTCAACCAGGGGTCTGAATCACAGCTCCTGCAGATTCCACATTGTCGTACCTCACAAGATCAAAGATTTTTTGCCTACAGGGGTCCCAGCTGGATAAATGGTCTAAACAGTTACATCTCCTCCACTCCTAACCTTGGTGTATTTAAATCAAGGCTCTGCCTCTCTCTCTCTCTCTCTCTCTCTCACTGCCTCTAGCTCCTGTGACTGCCTTCACTAGCTGACCCCATTAATATTTCCCTAACCTTATGCAGTTCTCTCTCCTATTAGCACTTGGTTACCCCTTAGCACGCACTTCCCCATCTTATGTCTATGACAATACCTCTGGCTGCACTTCTTGTCCATAGCTCTCTGCCCCCCTTTACTTTTCCTCTCTCTTGTCCTCTATCCTCTCTGCACCTCATCCACTATCTCCTTGTAACCTAGCATCCAAAACTTGTTTTGTTTCTCAAAAGCTTTGTAACTCTGTTTAGCTTACACTTTTGTAACCTTGTCCTTTGAGTTGAATTTGTAATCTGACTTACATGTCCTATGTTTTGAATTGTAACCTGACGTGGAACCTTTATAAAAGAGCCCTGGCTCAAAGGTGTTGTAAACCTAGACCTAATAAATAAATAAACTTCATTAAGTTGGATAGGTTTCTTCATCTCAACAGCAGCCTGCTCAGAAAGGAAAGGAAGATGAACACCATATAAGTACTTGTTGATTTCTTTCCTACAGCATGTTGACTTTCTCTTATATACGTTGTTCATAGAATTTGGTGAATACTTAATTTCTTTGCTAGTTCGAACTACTGACACAGCCTTGTTTCTGATATTAGTGACTGAATTGCCAGATTGCTGCTTTCTAAGTATATACATCAACAATTTGCAAGCCTTTTCCCCAACTTCCCAGAACTTCTGCTTTGTAAGGAATAGGGAATGCTCATCTTTTTGCATACTGGACATAGACAAAGTGGTGACCGTCCAGAGCAGGGCAATTAGAATGGTGCAGGGTCTGTACCAAAAGCCCTATAAGGAGAGGCTAAAGGACCTCAACATGTACACCCTGGAAGAGAGGAGGGAGAGGATGCTTTATGATAGAGACCTTCTCATACCACTTGGGGGTAAATAAGATGCAGAAGGGATGTATTTCTCAGACAAAAAAGTTGCTCAAGAACAAGGGGGCATGCAATGAAGCTTGAGGGAGGTAGATTCAGGAGAGATATGAGGAAGTACTTCTTCACAGAAAGAGTGGAGGATTCATGAAACAGCCTTCCAGTAGAGGTAATGGGGGCAAAACCAGTGATGGGGTTCAAGAAAGCATTAGTGGGAAGGAAGGGGGAAGAAAGAGCTGGAGATCAGGTAGGGTCTAGTGCAGTGGTACTGCAGGTAGAGAAAAATGAGCAGACTGGGTGGGACAAGCAGTCCCTATCTGCCATCAAATTCTATGTTTATATGTTTATATATCTAATTAATTTCACACCTAAGTTTTGTTAGGTAGTTTAAGAGCTCCTGCCTATGACAACCACCTTGCTTGTAGTGGGTTTCAGTTTCCTTAAGTTTATTTTCTAAATCTGTTAATAACTTCTGAATTTTTTTCTACTTGAAGTTAGAATAATTACCCTCCACCTCATATATACTTTATATGTTTATGACAAACAGGACTGAGTAACTTCCATAGAGTCATTGAAGCTAAAGAAATCAGAAAATTCCTTATAGATCCATTCTTTGAACTTACCATCATGCATCAAAGATGTGTTAAATCTCCAGCTACCCCGTACATGTTTTCTCTCTCCCTCCATTTAAACGCAAACATAAACTGATTGCTGCATGATCAGAGATGAAAATACTGAGGATGTGTGCTGAGACAATTGAGTTAGTTAGAAGAGGTGACAGAAGGAAATAATCTAATCTACTATTAGATCCATGGCTGTTAGATATTAAAGTGTAGCCTCTACCTTTGGGATGAGAGATTCGCCATGAATCAGTTAGACCCAGATCTTCTTTCACCTTGAGCAAAGCTCTTCTCACAGGGGTAGGGGATAGACTAGCTTGAAGTCTAGAGGAGGATTTGTCTAAAACTTCCACAGCATACCGGCGGGTTGAGAGGGCTGCTTGGCTAAGCTCTCCCCCACACTGAAAACGGAGCCCAGGTTAAAGATTGCCCCAGGTACTAAAGGAGCTGCACACCTGATTGCGACTGTTTGTTTGTTGGAGCACTGACTTTGAATTCTTGGTGCCTTTTTTCAAATATTGCTAAATTACATTGACCCAGCAGTGGAGATAGTCTATTTTCTATAAAAAAAAAAGTGTAGTCTTATTTTACCTCTGCTTTTCGAATGTTGCTTTTTACATGAAATCCCCCTTAAGAAGTTTACTGTAGCTTTATCTACAGGAGGAACAGGGAGGGTAAAAGAGGAGGAGGAGTAGCTCTCTACATAAGAGAAGAAATCAAAGCAACAGAACAAAAGGGTAAACAGGGAGGAGAAGAAGCACTGTGGGTCAATTTGGAGGCAGACAATGGCACCACAATCCGCACAGGGGTTGTATACAGACCCCCCTCACAGGGGGAGGAAATGGACAAGAAAATGATAGAAAGTATACTTAGAATGGCAGATAAAGGGGAGATATTGCTGATGGGTGATCTGAATATGCCAGATGTTAACTGGAGTGCAGTTGCAGCAGCCACTTCTAAGAGTGGGGTTATTCTAGATGCCCTACAGGGGGCATGCCTTAGACAACTAGTATTGGAGCCCACTCGAGAGGGAGCAATCTTAGACCTGGTTCTCTCAAATGGAGATGAAGAGAAGATCACAGATGTAGAAGTGGGTAGCCATCTGGGAACTAGCGACCATCGAACAGTATGGTTCACAATAAACACAGCAATAGAGTCAAGCCATACAAAGACAAAGGTACTGGATTTTGGGAGGGCTGACTTTGCCAAAATGGGTGAGTGCCTAGGAATGCACTAGCAAATGGGCAGGAAGGAGGGTGGAAGAACAATGGGGAATAATAAAAACTGCCATCACAGAGGTAACAAGCCTTTGTGTAAAGCAAATAAACAAAATGAAATGAGGTAAGAAACCACTATGGTTCTCAAAGGAAGTGGCAGTGAAGGTTCAAGGAAAAAGAAAGCATTCAGGAAGTACAAGGAATCACAGAAGGAACAGGACAGAGAACTGTATCAGTTAAAGCAAAAGGAACTGGAAAGGCAGTCAGAACAGCAAAGGCCCAAACCGAGGAAAAGATAGCCAACTCGGTTAAGAAGGGGGATAAAACCTTTTATAGGTACATCAGGAGCGAAAGAATACCAAGGAGGGATAGTGAGGCTTAATAAAGGGGAGGAGGGTGGGCAGAGGGTGACTGTGAAAAGGCAGAGATACTAAACAAATATTTTGCTCAGTATTTACAAAGGAAGAGGGAGGTACCTAAAACAAACAGTAGAAACACTCTGGATACAGAAGTGATACCAGCCCATTTACAGAAGAAAGGGTTCTGAAAGAGCTCTTAAAACTGAAGGTGGACAAAGCAATGGGGCCTGATGGGATTCATCCCAGAATTTAAAAGAACTAAGGTAGAACTAGTGACACCACTGACTACCCTCTTTAACAAATCATGGGAGGATGGGGTGGTACCTGAGGACTGGAGGAGGGCAGATGTGATTCCCCTTCACAAAAGTGGGAGCAAGGCAGAAGCAGGAAACTACAGACCTGTTAGTTTAACCTCAGTGGTAGGGAAAATGATGGCATCACGTCTGAAGGAAAGAATTGTCAAGTATCTAGAGGCCAGAGGGGCACAGGACTCAAGGCAGCATGTATTCACAGCGGGAAGGTCATGCCAGACAAATCTGATAGATTTCTTTGACTGGGTGACCAAAGTAGTTGATCAGGGAGGGGCTGTGGACATGACCTACCTAGACTTTAGCAAGGCATTTGACACAGTCCCACACAAAAGATTAATATACAAGTTAGCCAGCCTGGGAGAGGGTCCCAAGATGACAGCCTGGGTAAAGAATTGGCTGGAGAATAGGACACAGAGACTAATAGTAAATGGAGTCCACTCTGAAAAAAGGGGTAGTAGTGTGGTACCACAGGGTTCAGTATTAGGACCGGTCCTCTTCAATGTCTTATAAGCGACATTGCAGAGGGACTGGAAGGAAAAGTATGTCTCTTTGCAGATGACACAAAGATCTACAACAGAGTTGATGCACAAGGTGGGGTGGAAAGGATGAGAAGGGACTTGGCAAGGTTAGAGGAATGGTCAAATGTATGGCAGCTTAGATTCAATGCTAAGAAGTGCGAGGTAATGCACCTAGGAAACAAAAACCCAGGGGAAGAGTACACAATGGGGGGTGAGATACTAACAACAACAAAAATGGAAAGGGATCTGGAGGTAGTCATATCAGATGACCTAAAGGTGGGCAAGCAATGTGAGAGGGCAGCAAGGAGGGTGGGGATACTGGGATGCATGGGAGAGGCATCACCAGTAGAAAACAGGAGATTATTATCCCTCTGTACAGACAGCTGGTGAGATCCCATCTGAGTACTGCTTGCAGTTCTGGAGACCCAATCTCTGCAAAGACACAGACAGGATGGAAGCTGTCCAGAGGAGGGCAACTAAAATGGTGCAGGGTCTGCACTGGAAGACATATGAAGACAGACTTAAGGAGCTTAATATGTATAGCCTCGAGGAAAGGAGGGAGAGGGGGGACATGATAGAAACTTTCAAGTACCTCAAGGGAATCAACAAAGTCCAAGAGGGTAGCATCTTTCAAAAAAAGAGGTGTGCAAGAACAAGGGCACAATTTGAAGATAGAAGGGGCAGCTCAGAGGTAATTTAAGGAGTATTTTTTCACAGAGAGCTGTGGATGTATGGAACAGCCTTCCAGAGGAGGTTGTGGAGTCAAAAACAGTGGTGGAATTCAAGCATGCATGGGACAGTCATAAGGCAATTCTAGGGGTGGGGTAGGAAGAAGTAGGCTGCTGGTTAACTAGGATCTGCAGCTTATCCATCAAGTAGGGAAAAGGGCAGACTGGGTGGGCCAAGCGGTCCTTATCGGCCGTCAAATTCTATGTTTCTATGTTTACTGAAAATTGTTTAGTTGCTAAATAATTCTTAAACCTCTGCATGGCCGGTGTCTTTGTAAATTAACTTTCTAGCTGTATTCAGACAAAGGCTGTCCTGATACAGTCCCTGCCCACACCCCCACCCCCACAGTGAAACTTCCCTCCTCTGACCTTTATTAATTCACTGTATCTTTCTCCCTCTTCCACAGCATACTTGCGGTCGAGAGGGCTGCTAGGCTAAGCTTTCCCCGACTCTGAAAACGGAGCCCAGGTTAAAGATTGCCCCAGGTACTAAAGGAGCTGCATGCCTGATCGCGACTGTTTGTTTGTTGGAGCACTGACTTTGCCCCACCACTCCCACCACCACCCTTGATCTGCATTCGAATATATAGGTTGATTTCTAGTCACATGATGCAAAATAGCCTATCAGTCCACACGCAGCTTTTCTTTTCCTACCACTAGAGGCCCCTTGCCTTTTTTTCTTCTTCTTTCTCCAGTCCTTTCACTCACTGCCTAACTCTCTATCCTATCATGCTCCCACTTACCCTCATCATTCTCCTCATGCAATTTTTCAGGTACTTTCGCCAACCACTCACTATGCAAAAATGGGATGCAAAAATGAAACCTCTTGTCAGCACGCAGCCTGGCACTCCCAGCCCTGCACCCCACCCCCACTGCACCTGAACTTCCAGCCTTTATAAGCGCAGACCGATAAACCATCGTCTACACTCCCTCCCTACAACACATACATGACCTCCCACCCCCACCCCTGGATACCATCTCCTGGGCCAAGTAACCCACTGGAGCCCCCTCCCGTCTCCAACCTCTTTCCAGATCTACAACACAACAAATCCCCCACTTTCCCCACTTACTCCTCCTATCTGCCCCCCTTACCCTGAAACTACCAATACCCGCCATCGGCCATGCACAGCATAAATGCCAAAGACCTACTACTCGAGCTAACAGAAACCACCTCAGGTCACTCATTCTCCTCCTTCTTCTGACAGGCAATGTCCACCCCAACCCTGGCCCTCTAAATTCCCCACCATCCCACTTATCTCCAGGAAATGGCCTGTGCATCGCCTCACTAAACATTTGCAGTCTTCAAAAAAAGTGGGACTCCTTTCAGGGTTGGGTACTCCAGAATCACCCTGATATCATTGCACTGAGTGAAACCTGGCTCTTCCTATCTGTCCCCGACTCAGCAGTCAACCTCCCTGGTTACCACCTCTACCGCGCCGACCGAGTGGGCAAGCTAGGGGGTGGCTGTGCTGTCTACCTCATGGATTTGCTCTCTGGCCACCTACTCCCTCTGCCCATACTAATGTCCAGGGCTCAGGCCCTCACCCTAAAATTAACCCTAGGTAAGTCAACATCCCCTCTCCTCCTCACCATAGCCTATGTCCCTCCCAAGGACCAGCAGCCAACCTTCCAAGCCATCATGTCCTACCTCACCACCCTACCCCCAAAGCACAAAAAAATACTACTGGGGGATTTCAACATAAATTGGCTGGCCAAAACAGCCACCCCATACATCAGGTGTCAGCCTCAATCTCCTCAGGTCATCAAGCCCCACCCAGCTACCACGCCCACTCAGGGTCATCCTCCCTACTAGACCTAGTTTTCACAAACCGCCCCCACAAAATAACCAGCACCCAAGTCCTCCCCAACACCCTAAGTGACCACTCTCCAGTTCTCTGCAACTGGTCTGGTACCCCCCCAAAACCTCACCTAAAATTATTGCAAAACGCAAACTAGGGCCTGGTAAACTAGCCCAACTCAAGGCCCCCCTCATAGAATGGGACTGGACACCCCTAACTAACACCCTTGACCTGGACCATGCCCTTGAGCTATTTACCAACACCTTTACCGCAGCCTGTGACAAGTTCAACCCCCTCACCAAAACAATGACCAAAGGGAATCATGCACCATGGTTCTTGGACCACCTCCAAGGCCTACTTCGTCAGTGTGATACACTATGGCACCTTGCCAACGAGACCCAACGGCCTCTGGACAGGCAACATTATCGGGAATCCCGAAACAAGTGCACCTGGGCCATATGCACCGCCAAAGCGAACTATTACAAAGCCACCTTAACCTCCACCTGGGGATCTGGTCGCAAGTTCTGGGAAAACATTAAGGAACTCTGTGGCAAAGCCTCAAACCTGCCACCTGACCATATTCTAATAGATGTGTGCCTCTCCTCTGACCCCTTCAGAATAGCCTCAGCCCTTAACACTACTTTCACTGATCTCTCCCATGTGCTGCCCCCTAATTTCTTCGATCCCCCGCCTGCCCATAACCTTCCCATCCTCCTTGCTCTACCCTTCTACCTGCGAGTCCTTGCCCAGAGACTGCAAACCCTACCTAACCAAAGCTATTAGCCAAAATCACTATAGTCACGACTCCCTGGACCTCAGACTTCTCCGTCTCACCCTCCAGGAAGTCCTAGCCCCACTCACCCACATTCTAAACCACTCCCTCTGTCAAGGGAAATTACCTACCCACTGGAAATCGGCCTACATCACACCCATACATAAAAGTGGTGACCGCATATCCACAAACAACTACCGCCCCATCTCTATCCTACCCCCCCCATCTAAGGCACTAGAATGCATAGTCACCAACCAACTTACTGACCATCTTAACAAATATAACCTTCTATCCGGACAGCAGCACGGTTTCCATAACCACAGTACCACCACCACCCTCCTTGAATTTACCTTCCATGTCCACTCAGCCCTGGACCACGGCCACCTCAGAGGCACCATCTTCATGGACCTATCTAAGGCATTCAATACCTTAAACCATGCCCTCTTGCTTAACACCCTGGCTTTCACTGGTTTCTCCAATGACACCCTAAACTGGTTCACCAGCTATCTCTCTGATAGAACACAGATAGTCAAGGTAGGCCCTGTCCTTTTCCCCACCTCCCTATCTGCTCCGGTGTCCTACAGGGCTCCATACTTGGCCCCCTACTTTTCAGCCTATACCTCAACTCCATCCCAGCGTCATGCCCCGGAAATCTACTCCTATACGCAGATGATACAGTTTTGTTCATCTCTGACCCGTCACCCCTCAAGCTCCACCAAACTCTCCAACACTCATTCCATGAAGTCGAAGACTGGCTCACCACCCAATGTCTTATTATCAACTATAATAAGACAAAAGTCATGCTCTTCGCCCACCCCCAGAACCCACTCAAGACCCTCTGCCTCCAATTCCTCCTGCCAATCAGACCCATTAGATCAAGTAAGCAGCTTTAAATACTTAGGGCTCACTCTAGACCTCACCCTCAGCTTTAATCAACATATCCTACACCTATCAATAGCCCTTAGCTCCAGACTAGGGGTACGATACCATTACAAACACTGCCTCACCCCTGAAGCATTACAACTTACCATAAACTCCTCGATCCTCTCCCTGCTAGACTATAGCATCCTAATCTACAGTGCCACTCCATCCACCACCCTAAGCAGACTCTGACTTGTTTTAAACAAAGCCTGCCATCTCATCCTTAGATGTGATCGTTTTACACACTCCTGCTCCCTTTACAGCAGCACAAACTGGCTAAACCTAGATAGCAGAATCAGGTACCACACCTGCCTCATGACCAAAAAGGTACTACTAGGCCTCATCCCACCTACCCTAAACCAAATCATCCACCCAACTCCCCCAGCCAAAACAACCCGCAGCTCAAACAAGCAGCTGCTAAGGGTACCCCATGGCCGGACTTCCCAGTTCCAGCGTACCTTCACTTACAGGGCCACCTCCTGGACTAACACCCTCTCAAGTCATATAACAAATGAATTAAGGCATGGCCCTTATAAATCCAAGCTACGGAAATACCTTCATTCCTCTAGCCAATGTCACTGTCTTTAACACCAGATTGACATATGCAGCTATCAAACTAACTATTTTCGGACTTCCCGTACCAAATTGTAACTATGAAACCCTATGACCATCAGCCTCTACAGAACCTCTGTAACTATTATGGCTGTACTAAGAAATGAAACTTGCTCTTATTCAACAACTGCACAACTATGTAACCTCACTGACTGTTATTTGTAATTGTACTGTAATCTGTATTCCAAGTTCTGTCCATGTTTCCTTTTATGTATGACATGGAACCTTTGTAAATGAGTCGCTGACTCAAAGGTCTTTCTGATTATTTCAATAAATAAAAAAATAAAAAAATAAAACAAGGTCTAAAATCTCATTAAAATCTCCCTCAAGAACAATTTCATAACTGTTTAACTAATTGAGCAGTGAAACAACCAAGTTAAAAAATCTGCTTCTGATTTTTGTTGGGGGCATAGATGTTGCAGCGGGCTGTTGGTGCACCATCAAGGAGACCAATGAGTATTTGAAACCTACCCTCAGGGTCATTAATCTGATAATGTTTAACAAATAGGGTCTCCTTCTTTATTAATACAGCCATTCTTCTCTTTTTTGGAAATGTAGGATCTACATTTAACTTGTGCCACCCAGCCTCTCCTACATTTCTCTGCTTCAGGTGGAAGAAGATGAGACTCCTGTAGGAAGTCTACATCTGCTTTTTGTTTATGTGTATATAGAGATGGGCAAAATTGGCAAATGCTATTCTGCAAAACAGTTTGCGAAATGTGGAATTTCACTCAGAAAGTGCAAAATTTCACCCATGGAGCATATAATTCACTCATGAAATGGTAAAATTTCCTCATTCAGAGCCAAAATTCTGCCAGTTTCAGGTGAAATTTTGCTTTCAGAATTTTGCACGGCTAAATATTTCATGGAATGGCCAAATTCTGTGAAATATTTTGCACAGTGAAACTGCAGATTCCGCTGGGATTTTGCCCACGAAATTTAATTTCACCACGTCTCTATGTGTATAGGATAGAACTTTTTTCCTCTTAATAAGTGAACCCCAACCCTGAACATTGCAGCAGTTAAGTTTACAGATTTTATACATCACAACAATTTTCCCTGTACAATGCCTACCAGCCTAATCAGTTCAAGTAGTTTCAAAGAGGAAAATATATATAATTAAAGAAAAGCCAACTCAGATATAGGTCAAAATCAGAATAAAATCTAGACAACACAGTAGAAATGGACTCTTAAATAGATACAGTAAATAAGTAAACACTGACAACACAAATCAAAACACTCCTCATTGGCACAACATACATTTTTGTAAGTTTTGACTGTAGTACTCCTTTAAATGTTTAAGTATAGTAAAGGACTGTTGTGAGTAAGTTGTGGGAGCAAGGATTTCATTATTTTTAGTACAAGTTTTGTCGTGGTGTCATTTTATTCTGAGGAATTAACCTGGTTGTGAGTTTGGATTCTTCACATCCCGTAAATTTATCAGATTGCCTAGCTTACAATACCTGAAGGCACACAAGGAGATTACCTGGTCTCTGGATGATTTCTGGATGAACTAGCATGAAGTCTGTGGTGTTTGTTGGAATATTCAACACCTGAGCCTGACCACAGTGGAAGGAATAGAGCCTCAATGTAGTGGCTAAAGACTGAGTCAGAGTGCCTTGGCCCTGCAAAGTGCTGTGGGCTAACCAGTGTGTGGCTAATTTGAACTGTCCTTGGAGGTCAATGGACCAGTCCGCAGGAACTGCTGAGTTGAAAAGACCCTGTATGTTGGGCCTATATTTTGGCTATAGTATAGCAGCCTTAGAATGTGTGTTGGGTATAGCTGTTCACTCCCCTAGGTTTAGCTTCTCTGTCTCCCAGCTGCATAACTTACACCCCTTTTATGACACCTCACTCAATGTAGTACAGTCTGTGCAGAGAAGTGGGTATTGAAAGGATGTGAGGGGTTGGCGACTGGTTTTGTGGGTGCTAATGGGGGCATTATTGGGACGGTCAGGATCAGGAAATGTCCTGGGGCAAAATGGGATCCAGAGGGAGGTGACATCTGCTTTCATTCCCATATGCAGAGCTCCCATCAGACTGAGTGGGGAAGTAGCCATCGAGTCAGCTGCTTTACTTCATCCTCTGTACAGTAGGTTGTGCTTTGCAATGCTAGATCAATGAGGAATAAGACTGGCATTATGGAAGATTAAATTTCTGGTTTCTCAGTCAATCTGGCTTGCATATCAGAGACCTGACTGAGTGACACCACTGGCCCATTCATGAAGCAACAAATCCAGAGTGAAGACTCATTGGAGTTGAGGTGCTAGGGGCCATTGTTGAAGTAGAAGCTGTTGCAATATTGCTTGTATACTTGCAAGCTTGCAGTAAAAATGTGAAAATGTAACTTTCCAGCTTTGTCCTTTTTGTGTGCACTCCACTCCTTTTCTGGATTTGTTGTTGTGTGTGAGGTGTGCCGCCTCTTTGTGGAGCTGCACCAGCTAGGCAGTTTGCTCACAACAGTGCTGTCCTTGAATTTGTCCATTCAGGAAGCAGCAGGCCCAGCCAGATTCTTAATGGTACACTGCCCGTGGATGAATTGTGGGCTAGGGTGGCCATCTATTTCAGACCTGAGTTGAACTTCACTGTGTACCCAGTGGGAGACACCTCATCATTTAAATGCATGTCTGTGCATGGGATCCAGGTGCAGATTGCAGGGTCCTCCTTGCATTCTGGCCTCTGAGGTGCAAGGGGGAGTTTCAGCAGAAAATCGTAGACTTCATCACCGAAAGGGTAAAGGAGTTGTCCAGATGGATTATTATAGATTATTTCAATGCAAGGGCTGATGGTAAATGCTTGCATTATGGAAAGGTTGATAGATTCACTGGGCCTTGCACAGGTGGTTACTTCTATAATCACCAACATGGACACACATTGAACTTGATTTTCTAAATCTCAACACACTAAAGGGTGACGCTCTAAACTGGACTGGTGCACCTGATAAGGGCTGGATAGACCCAATACAGTATTTATTTATTTATTTAAAAGTTTCACCAGGATAGACCTACTGAGCAAAAATTGTTCATTTCCAGATGTGTCCTGGATGAAGAGAGTAGGGGAGGGTACAGAGGATGGGGAACAACAATGGTATAACATAGCAAAAACATTACAGTAAGTACAGAAGCAGTAAGTGCTAGGCATTACATTGTGTACAGAAATAATATACAGTAACATTGGGTGAAGATGAAATAAACATAATTTTATAATGGGTAAGAAAAAAGTAATCCTCTGGTTGGTTGAAACACATTAGATGACCATGCGTATATCAGAGTGTGACCGCACACATGCATTTTTACCCCCCTCCAAAACAATTTTATAATTTTATAAGATAGATAACCCACTCTACGGTGTGCTGTTGGGCTCTGATATACACAATCCTTAGGTGGTTGACACGAAGGCATGCGTATATCAGAGTGCGACCGCACACCTAAGAGTGGGTTATCTATTACATAATTACACCAGTGATACAGTAATAGCAAGAACTAGTAGGCATAAATTCATCAATTAGTGGATGGCAGTAAGTACTAGATGTGACCACGTTAGGTCACTTAGTCTTCGTGGGGGAGCCAGGTGAGATTAGGGACAGTTGCACATGGGGGCAGTGAAAGAGCACATGAGAGGCAAGGATGTAGGACAAGGAGGTGTTTTGAATGTTTTTGGGGAGCAAGTTCCACAGTTTGGGAAATTGGTAGGAGAAAGATTCCTGACCAGCTGATGAAGATCTATGTGGGATGGCAAGAGTGCTAATGTCATGACTCCTGAGGGACCCGGAAGGGGGGGGGGAGTGAAGACGATAGGTAGGAGGGTAGCACGTTGAACCATAACTGGCCCATAAATGTGGCACAGTGAAGCGAGTGATGGTCCGTGAGGGAGGGCAAAGAATTCCACAAACAGAGGTGCACTCAGAGGCATTAACTACTGCTAATAGCAGTAAAAAAGCAAGTACAAGTTTTACACTCCTTGTATGAACTTAATTAATAAATAGCTGTTGCCAACATGAAATGTGCTGCGTGCCCTTTGGAGCTACTGCTAATCCCAATAGAATATTGTGCAATGCTTACATCATTAATACAATCAAAGCAGGCTATGCCTATGTTCCACATCTTCCTTGCTTCTACTCCCTCCCCTTGCTACCTGTCTCCTCACTGCTCTCCTCCTTCTTCCTCCAAAGACTTACCCCTTTCCTTAGGCCCCCCTATCTTTTATCTTGTATCTTCTTATCAAATGTCCATTTGATGCAAATGTACTATATAGATATGTCTATGTGAATGATCGCCTTATTTAACTGCTATGTGTTATTCTCTTAACTATCATCTTTTTTCTTGGGCAAGGTCTAATTTGACTACAGACAAATGTTGGTACTGTAAGGTTCACTTCCCTTTCCCTACTTCCCCTACTCCTTACCACTGAACATCCGGCCAGGGACTGTTACTGGCTTAGTATGCCAGTCTCGAGAACCATGAGCTCGTACTTTGCCACCTACTACTACCGCTGCAACGCAATGTGCACCATATTTTTTTCTCGCCCATCCACTGCCTCCCATTTCTCTCATGCCTGACTGTGGGACCATTGAACCTGGCGTCCCCCTATCCTGCCGCCGTAAATGCCGCTCGTATATCTCACAAATTCCATGGGCTGCCTGCTGCTGCTCGCCAGTTTACGGCTCCTTCCTACCCAACTTAGCCTTTCTCCCGATATGACTCACCCCCCTCCTCCATACCACGTTTTTGGCTGACTACCCCCACCACAATCTCTTTGCCTGTACCCTTCCCTGCCACTCCACTCCATCTTGCTCAGTGGGGGAACCACAAACCTGGCTAAAATCTAGTGCTTTTTCCGGTAAAGCCATAAGTTTCCCCTACGGCTCTCAGACTCCCTGATCTTTACCCTTTACTAGTACCAACACTCCCCTGTAACCTGCTTGTACTGTACTGTTGCTCACTATCTAGACTAGCCTACACCATGTTAGCCTAGCTGAAATTGCCTCTGTATTGTTATGAATGTACTCTGTACTGATTGCCTCAATTGTAATGTTGCTTTCCTGTGTTATCCTGTATTGTACTCTCCCGGGTCGTGCCTGAAAATAGTCACCTGCTGGCTAGCGCACCTATCCGGTTAACAAAAGCTAAATAAATAAATGTAAAAATATACCTTCCACCTAGCTGTCAGCTCACCCTGCCCCAGTCCTTTGATCTCAGATCTTTCTCAGGGGCATGGGAGGGCATGCTACTCCTCCTTTTTATAAATGGACCCATAATAACATAATTTGGCAATTAGTGGTAATTTAATTTAATTTAATTTAACCACTTTTTAACCCCTTTGCGTTACATACAAAAAACATAATGCTCAACCATTTACTTTTAAAGAGTAATGCAAAGTTGCTGTTGTAATGTTTTTGGTTCACAGGAGTGCTGCTATCATAACCCAGTTGCATCAGTACAAATAACATTTATAAATATACAAAAATGTAAAAAAAATCATTAAAAAACATCCTGCTTGTAAATGCTGTAAACAAGTACTGTAATTACTGTAACTATTTGTAATATCATAACTACTGTTCTGTAAATGCTTTTTCTTCTCCTTGTCTTGCCCTTGTCTTGCCTCATTTGCCCCTTTCCTCCATGACACATCTGGAAATGAGCTGCTATTCAGTTCAGTATGTCTTTCCTGGTGAAACTTTTGAAATAAATAAATAAAAAATGGACTCCTTTTTCGCCTCATGGGTACATCTCATCTGCTGCTAGGTGTTTCTTGTGCAACCTAACCTTTCTGTTGGCATACATATTT
Source organism: Neoceratodus forsteri (assembly GCA_016271365.2). Classification (NCBI taxonomy): domain Eukaryota; kingdom Metazoa; phylum Chordata; order Ceratodontiformes; family Ceratodontidae; genus Neoceratodus; species Neoceratodus forsteri. The sequence goes on along the minus strand of CM057451.1, from coordinate 804,590,444 downwards.
GTATGTGCATTATAAACTATTTACCTTTCTCTACCATATCTGTCACTCTGTTTGCTGCATTTGTTGCACTGCCTGCTGTATGTATTGAATTGAACTCTTTGACTCATGTTTGTAAAATTCTCAACCCGATGTTTGTAACAAATTACCTTGTACCTTTATCTATTCAACCTGGTATGTTTTCTGTATATGAAGTTTATCTTTCACCTACTTATTGTGACGAATTCTGGGTCACCACTGAAAAAGGGAATGTTTAGTTTCAGTGGGACTACCCAGCCATGAAAATTAAAATAAACAAATAAATAAATACATAAGTATGTAAAAACACACTGTATAACTCTCCATTAAGTTTTAATCTTAACCCTGTTCCGAAGGGCAATATATTCACATCTGAGCACTGCAAATTCACTTCATGTAATACACTGTGCAAGATTTGTGGTGTTATTAATGCCCATATGCCCAGTCCAGTTCATGGAATACACTGTCCAATATTAGAGTTCATGTGGTGTAATTAATGCCCATAAACCAAGTACAGTTCATGGAATACAATGTCCAAGATTAGAGTTCATGTGGTGTAATTAATGCCCATAAGCCGAGTCCAGTTCAAGGAATACACTGTCCAAGATTAGAGTTCGTGTGGTGTAATTAATGCCCATAAGCCAAGTCCAGCTCACGGAATACACTGTCCAAGATTAGAGTTCATGTGGTGTAATTAATGCCCGTAAGCCAAGTCCAGTTCATGGAATACACTGTCCAAGATTAGAGTTCATGTGGAATAATTAATGCCCATAAGCCAAGTCCAGTTCATGGAGTACAATGTCCAAGATTACAGTTCATGTGGAATAATTAATACCCATAAGCCAAGTCCAGTTCATGGAATACACTGTCCAAGATTAGAGTTGATGTGGTGTAATTAATGCCCATAAGCCAAGTCCAGTTCATGGAATACACTGTCCAAGATTAGAGTTGATGTGGTGTAATTAATGCCCATAAGCCCACTCCAAAGTTTCTTCAAGTCTCAAAAATACTGCCTAATTTGATGCACATCTGCATGATGAAAATTGAGAGCTGGTCACTGCAGGGGTGGACTGGCACAGGGTGCTAGTGATGCTAATTGCATCTTGACCTGTCACTTACAAACCAGACATTTGGCTTGTGTTTACATGTGACTTGTTATTGTTGTTGCCTGTTGCTTTGCCTTCCTCCTGCCACACACTATTCAGTTCTGCTGACCCTTGAATCCCTTCCTCCAGGGACCTTTTCCCTTCCCCTTGGAATACAAGTTGGCAAGACAGTCAGTCTGCATACTGTCACTCAGTCTAGATGTGACATCACTGACATCTACCTGCTCACTGCCTGCTGCTGTTGGCACCAGTCATCATTTTGTGGGAGCAACAAGCATCATTGTCATCATGCTGCTGTGCGAGGCAGCACGCTGGTCCTTGTGGAGAGCCCTGTGTCACTATCCCCCAGGCTACACGGATGCCCTCGTAGAATTTGTCTTAACCTTCCAGCTCTGCGCCTGCAAACATAGTGGTGGACCTAACTCTCAGCTTAACCCTCACCTACATCATCACGGTGGTGCATGGGCTCACCTTCGACAGGCACTTTGGAACTGGACTTGAGCACTGGAGCATCCCATATATGATCCTGATCCCCGGAAGGTGGTGGTACTGAAACTTCTTTGCCAGTTTACCATGGCCATGGCAGGGAAGTTATGCACTGAGTGCATCTGTTTCCTGGTGGTGCTATTGGACTTGCACCTCAGGCACTGGATGGTGAGATTTAAGTGTTTGAGTGGGATCCACACCATGGCACTGTGGAAGGGGCAGTGGTGGAGCTGGTCTGTGCCCTCACTGCCCACACCAGCATAATGAATCTTCTGTACTTTGAACCCAGATACAGAATTCACTTCGTGGCAGCTGTCATCATGTTCCTTGTTTATGCAGACTGGTTGTCATTTTTAAATGGTACAGTACATCTGGTAAAAAAAAAGTTGTTCTGGGACATCAGGCATGTAGTTAACAGTAACTTGATGCACTATATGTTGCAACAAGCAAGTTCACTAAAGCTGAAGTGCCTGCATTGTATTTGCATTGTAACCTCCCTGCATATCAATGTCCTGAAGGTGCAGGTGGTCCAGTATGCCATGCAGACCTTTCAGAATCATCTCCTCCCAGGTCAGCTGTTGATTCAGTCTGACAACCTCAGTGTCTTGTATTGCATCAACCAGCAAGGGGGGAACACATTCTTACCCCATGTGCAGGGAAGCCATGAGAGTGTGGTACTGGGCATTGGATCACGGTCAAACTCTCTCAGAGGTTCATGTCCTAGGAGTGCTAAACACTTTGGGGAACAGTCTCAGCTGGACACAGTCCAGCATGCATGAGCAGGAGTTTCTCACATCCTTGGCAGAAGATCTGTTCGACAGATGGGGTCATCCAGTGTTGGACCTTTCCATGCCCCCATTCAACGCAAAACTGTCCAGTTTCTGCTCATTCAGTCCAGGGTCCAGAGTTTTCTCATAAGATGCATTGTCCTTCTCCTGGAGCAGGGGGTTCCTTTAAACCCACGGCCAGCATCAGCATCTGGGCCTCCCGGGCAAATGCCCAAGGCCCAGCAACACCAGGGGGGCTGCCGACCCACCAGCAGCTTATTTTTTTCTGAGCTGCTATTGCTCAGGGCTGGGCTCTGCTCCACCTTCATCCCCAATTTAAATCAGCAGTGTACTGACACTGAGCATGCCGATGCCGACCGAGAGTGGAAACTTCACAAGATTTCCTTGCGACTTGCAAGCTCTGAAAAAAATGAAGGCTCAAGGCTGCCAGCCCTGCTTGAGCAGCATGGCTCCGATCCAACAGGTAGCATTTTTTCCATGCCGTGGGTGTGCATGTGCAGGTGTTGGCCAATCACTGGCTGGAGAGTGTGGTGAAGGGGCAGGCCCAATCCCCCTGCTGCTCAGCTGGTATGTCAAGTTGCAGTTTGAAATGCAAAGGCGGGAGCCGGGCCAGACAGGGGCACATTGCAGTGGAGTGTACCTGTCATCTGGTCTGGGGTGGCGGGAAGAAGTAGTGGGCATGCGAGTCGTCATTGTCGGAGCAAAAGCACCAAGCAGACTAGTGGAGTGTCACTGAATCCCTTCTTGTGTGCTGGTGGCCAAAGAGGGGGCTCCATCTGAAATGGTGATGGGACAATCAGGTCGTGGGTCAGCAGTGGCACTGAGAGCAGAGGAGCAATGCCGCTGCAGCCTGCAGCAGAATCGAACCATGGATGCAGAAGCTGTCCTGGGCTGGTGTGGTGACGATGATCCTGGTGGAACTTGCTCAAGCTTATCAGGTCAGAGGCAGCAGCAGCAGTAATAAGGAGCAGTCGAGGATGGTTGGAGGACTGGACTGGAGCCTGGAGCCGGAGGAGTATCTGGAGTTGTGGCACTGGCAGTGGCAACAAACAGGTCAGACAGAGACAGACTCTCTGCATTAATACCGACTTCCAACTTGTGTTAATTAAATATTTTTGATGAATAAGAAGGCAGGGTAAGCAAGGGGTCGGGGTCATTGGTTTAAGGAAAAGGAAAGAAAATATGAGTAAATGCATGCAGGTTATTTTTATGAAAATATTGTCAACACAACTACAATATATATGTACCAGCAAGCCACTCCGGCTGTTGGGGTTGGGGGGCAGTAATGTCATGTTCAACAATGCTGATGATGAACACCTGTAAACTGGTGGGAGTTCTTGTGGGACACGACATGACAGAATCCATCAAGTAAAAAAACTATGCATCACCATGCCACATGCTGAATTTCTCTGTAGGGTAGGGAGCCCAAGTTGCGGTCCGTCCAAGTGTGAGACAACAGCGCCAATGGCTCAGGATGGAGGCTATCTGCCTATGCTTCATATGCTGTATCTCTGCCAAGCACTGAAGCTGGTCTGATTATAGTTTACTTTGCCCTTTTTTTTTTCATGAACAGATGGGTGAAGGGAAGCCACCAGCCAGAGGGCCCACTGGAGGCGTATTGCCCGGGGTCCCCCCAAAACCTGGAGCCAGCCCTGTTTACGCCTTCCCTCCATTTCCTCTGATTCAAACGGTGCTGATCAAACTGCAGATGGAGGGGGCCAGCATGATCTTGGTAGCTCCATTCTAGCCTCATCAGAAATGGTTTCCATTACTACAGCAGCTAGCAGAGGAATATCCAGTCCCTCTTCCTCTTTGCTGGAATCTGCTGATGCAGGCTCAGTGGATCCTGGTACATCTCAACCTCAAGTCCCTCCATCTGCATGCTTGGTTCCTGAGGACATAGCCATTGCCAGATTTGAGGTTTCCAATAGGGTGTCCTAGTGGCCGCTCAGAAGCCCTCCACTCGTGCCATTTATGCCATGAAGTGGAAGAGGTTTGCCATCTGGGCTGCCAAACATAACCTGGTCCCTTTATCTTGTCTGGTGAGCCAGATTCTGGACTACCTGATATTGCTGTCAGACTCAGGTCTGCAGTATTCATACCTCAAGGTGCTGTTTTCAGCTGTCTCGGCCTTCCATGAGCCTGTGGGTGAATGCACTATGGCTCAGCTGATTCTTTCCTTCATCTTCTTAAGGGGCATCCTGCATTTGAAACCTCCAATCGATTCTCATGTTCTGGCTTAGGATTTGAATTTTGTTTTAGAGAAGTTGACCCTGTCTCCTTCTGAGTCAACTGCAGCTTGCCTGCTACACTTCCTTTCTTGGAAATCATTATTTTTGGTTGCTATAACTTCTGCTCGAAGGATTTCTGAGCTACAGGCCTTCTGGTGTGAGGAGCCTTATTTGATTTTTCACAAAGACCGTGTGTCTTTGTTCACAAATTCTAAGTTTATCCTTAAGGTGGTGTCTGAGTTTACCCTGTTTATTTTTCCTAAGCATGCAAATCCAGCAGAAGCACTGCTCCATATGTTAGATGTGCACAGGACTTTGAAGTATTACCTGTTTCGGACTACAGAATACAGGAAGTCAAAGTAGCTATTTGTTTCTTTCACCTCAGACAGAGAGGGCATTCAGGTTTCTAAACGATGTTTGCCTAAATGGTTGGTAAATTGCATCGTGTTCTGTTACAATAAATACGAACATAGAAACATAGACTTTGACGGCAGATAAGGACCGCTTGGCCCACCTAGTCTGCCCATTTCCCTACCTACAGGATAGGCCGCAGATCCTAGATAACCAACAGCCTATTACTTCATACCCCTGACAAGAATTGCCTTATGTCTGTCCCATGCATTTTTGAATTCTCCCACAGTTGGAGACCCCACAACCTCCTCAGGAAGGCTGTTCCATGCATCCACTACCCTCTCTGTGAAAAAATACTTCTTCACATTGCCCCAGAACCGCCCCCATCTTTAAATTGTGTCCCCTTGTTCTTGCACGTCTCTTTTTCTGAAAGATGCTACCCTCTTGGACTTTGTTGATTCCACTGAGGTACTTAAAAGTTTCTATCATGTCCCCTCTCTCTTCTTTCCTCAAGGGTATACATATTAAGCTCCTTTAGTCTCTCCTCATCACGGCTTCTCTTGCAGACCCTGCACCATTTTAGTTGCCCTCTTCTGGACTGCTTCTATCCTGTCTATGTCCTTGCGGAGATGGGGTCTCCAGAACTGGACGCAGTACTCCAGATGGGGTCTCACCAACTGTCTGTACAGAGGGATAACAACTTCCTGTTTTCTGCTGGTGATGTCTCTCCCTATGCATCCCAGTATACGCCCAACCCTCCCTACTTCCTTCTCACATTGCTTGCTAACCTTAAGGTCATCTGATATGATTACCTCCAGGTCCCTTTCCTTTTCTGTTGTTGTTACTACCTTCCCCAACCCATTGTGTAATCTTCCCCTGGGTTCTTGTTTCCCAGGTGCATTATTTTGCACTTCTTTGCATTGAATCCTAGCTGCCATACTTCTGACCATTCCTCCAACCTTGTCAAGTCCCGATTCATCCTTTCCACGCCTCCTTGTGTACCAACCCTGTTGCAGATCTTTGTGTCATCTGCAAAGAGGCATACTTTTCCTTCCAGTCCCTTGCAATGCCACTTATAAAGACATTAAAAAGAACTGGACCCAATACTGAACCCTGCGGTACCCCACTAGTAACCCCTCTTTCTTCAGAGTGGACTCCATTTACAATTACCTTCTGTGTCCTGCTGTCCAGCCAATGTTTTACCCAGGCTACCACCCTGGGACCCACTCCCAGGCTGGTTAATTTGACTATTAATCTTTTGTGTGGGACAGTGTCAAATGCCTTGCTAAAGTCTAGGTAGGCCATGTCCACAGCCCCTCCCTGGTCTACTACTTTGGTCACCCAGTCAAAGAAATCTATTAGATTCGTCTGACATGACCTTCCCGCTGTGAACCCATGCTGCCCTGGGTCCTGTGCCCCACTGGCCTCAAGGTACTCAACAATGCTTTCCTTCAGAAGTGACTCCATCACTTTCCCTACCACAGAGGTCAAACTAACAGGTCTGTAGTTTGCTGCCTTTGTCTTGGTCCCACTTTTGTGAAGAGGAATCACATCCGCCTTCCTCCAGTCCTCAGGTACCACACCATCCTCCCATGATTTATTAAAAAGAGTAGTCAGTGGTTTCACTAGTTCCCCCCTTAATTCTTTTAGAATTCTGGGGTGAATTCCATCAGGCCCCTTTGCTTTGTCCACCTTCAGTTTTAGGAGTTCTTGCAGAACCCTTTCTTCTGTGAAAGAGCTGGGATCGACCCCCCTATCAAGAGTGCTTCTGTTAATTGGATTAGGCACTTCCCCCTCCTCTTTTGTGAATACCGAGCTGAAATATTCATTCAGTATCCCTGCTTTTTCACTGTTCCTCTCTGCCCACCCACCATTCATTCTATTCAGCCTTACTATCCCTCCCTTTGTCTTTCTACGCTCTCTGATGTACCTATAAAAGGTTTTATCCCCCTTCTTAACCGAGTTGGCTGTCTTTTCCTCAGTTTGGGCCTTTGTTATTCTGACTTCCTTCCCTGCTTCCTTCTGCCTTAACTGGTACAGCTCTCCGTCCTGCTCCTTCTGTGTTTCCTTATACTTCCTGAATGCTATCTTTTTCTGCCTGACTTTCCCAGCCACCTCTTTTGAGAACCATAGTGGCTTTTTCTTTCACTTTGATTTGTTTATTTGCTTCACACAAAGGCTTGTTGCCTCTGTGATGGCAGTTTTGATGATTCCCCCATTGTTGCTCCACCCCTCCTTCTAGCCTGTTTGCTAGTGCTTTTCTGAGGCACTCTCCCATCTTGCCAAAGTCAGCCCTCCAAAGGTCCAGTACCCTCACTTTTGTATGGCTTGACTCTGTAGCTGAGTTTAACGTGAACCACGTTGTTTGATGGTCACTTGTTCCCAGATGGCAACCCACTTCTAGATCTGAGATCCTCTCACTGTCCCCATTTGAGAGTATGAGGTCTAAGATTGCTTCCTCACGAGTGGGTTCTGAAACTAGCTGTCTGAGGCCTTCCACCTGTAGACATCGAGAATGGCCCTGCTCTTGGATGTGGCTGCAGCAAATATGCTTCAGTTAATGTCTGGCATATTCAGGTCTCCCATCAACAGTATCTCCCCTTTCTCTCCCATCCTAAGAATGCCTTCTATCATATCCTTGTCCATTCCTTCCCCCTGACATTGGGGTCTGTAAACAACCCCTGTGTGGATTGTGGTGCCCTTTCCAGTCTCCAAGGTGACCCACAGTGCCTCCTCTCCTCCCTGTTTACTCTTTTGTTCAGTTGCTTTTATCCCTTCCTTTACATAGAGAGCTACTCCTCCCTCTCTTGTCTCTCCTGTAGGTTATGTACCCTGGTATGTTAACATCCCAGTCATGGTAAAGAGTTGCCAGGAGCGGTGAAAGCTCATTCCACAAGGGGCATGGCTTCTTCTGTAGCTTGCTTCAAAGGGGTCTTCACTGCTTACGTTTGCTCAACTGCCACCTGGAGTACTGTCCATACTTTCACCAAGCACTACAGTCTGGGCATTGCCTCGAATGCCTGTGGAAGTTTTGGCAGGGCTGTGCTGCAGGGCCTTCTATCTTAAATTAAGAGATGGCCTTCCTTCCAGATTGTCTCTGTGCATATGTAACTGCTTGGGACTTGTTCCATCTGTGGCACCTGATGACTAAGATACCCCCAAAGAAGACAGAACAGGCTGGCCTGGTGGTATAGAAGGTTGAGGCGCTGGATGTCACAACATGCACCACGCCAGCGACCCGGGTTGGAGACCAGCCTGGGTCATCGGAGGTCGTGCGGGGGGAGGCGCGAGGCTGCCGCTGGTGACCCTCTGCCTTGGGAGGGTGTAGTGTCCTCAGAGTTTGGCCACCCCCTGGTGGAGGCCATAGTGGTGGCACCACTCCAAGGACTACCGGTGTTAGGCTGAGGAAGGGTTGAAGAGACCTGGCACTGGAGCTGTGGTGAGCACGTGCGCCTCCTTGAGCATGTGCCACCAGTTCCGGGGGTCTTGGGTGTAGAACCATGGGGAGTAATGGAGGAAACAGCATGGGCCACCAAGAATGATGCCTCTGGACTGACTCAGGGGATCTTCCAGGGCCTGCATAGCGCCTCAAGACCCCGAAGGACCCCGAGAGCAGTAGGGTTGGCGGGTGATGAGGGTGACCCTCCGCAGGAGGATAAAGAAAGTTGAAAAAAGAAAGGAAAAAAAAAGACAGAACAGTTACATAAGAACTTACCATAACAATAGATCTTTGAGGGGATCTCAGTCATCAGGTCTGCCTTCCCTCCCACCATTCCCCTTTTTGGGGGGCTCTTGCTTGGAACTGGCTATCTGGTGTAGCCAACCTTTATTATGGGTCTGTGCACCTCTCTCTCTCTGTCTCAGTCACCTATGGCTAGAGCTATCCTCCATTTGCCGACAGTGGAAAGAACTGGGGAGGGAGTGGGGCTGCTTATGCCTTTATAGGGTAGGTTATGTCAGCATGGGTGGCCTCAGTTGTCCTGCTGAAAATCTTTTATGTGGATCCTGCTTCACCAACAGTGAAGTTCCATCAGTGGGATCTGATGACTTAGATCCCCTCAAAGATCTACTGTTACGGTAAGTTCTTAAGTAACTGTTCTTTTCTGTGGCTGTGGTCCACCAGAGCTCACAGGACAACATTCTGAATGTTGCATGATATTGGAAATTAAACCTGTCTTTATTTAGTTTAAACTTCTGTCAAATATGTGGATACTACATTTAAAGGCAACAAAGTTAAATAAAGAGCAACTGTATACTATAATCGAGGCATAGGTTAGAGTGTCTTTGGAGGAAGACTGCCATTGATGCCGACCACCATATTTTGCTTGAGCATTATGAACTCTACCAAACAGCAATTTCCCATAAGAAGGCAGTATTCCTGTCCAGGGAAATTTCTGTCGCACGGAATCGACCAGCTCAACTCTTCAGAACTGTTGACAGACTGTGCAACCCAGTCTGTCAGCAGCTCCGTCGAGTTTTTACACAAACTGATTGTGATGAGATTGCTCGCTTCTTTGCAAATAAGGTTGAAGACATCAGGAGGACATGCCACCAACTTCACTCTAAGGGAGTTGCTGTTGATCAGTGCCCTGTTACAGAACCAGGAGTTTCCTGGAGTACCTTTTGACTGCCAGATTTCGTAGACATTATGAGGATTGTCCATGAGATGCGTCCCATGTGCTGTAGTTTAGACCCAGGCCCTACTACCCTGATTTTAGAGTGTAGTGAGATCATTGGCCCGGTCTTAGCTCAGATTGTCCGGTGCTCTTTAGATACAGGAGTATTTCCAAGCTCCTTGAAGGAGGGGGTGGTAATTCCCCTTCTGAAAAAAGCTTCTTTAGACCCTGAGAACCTAGCAAACTATAGGCCTATCTCTAACCTCCCTTTTGTGGGGAAGGTTATTGAGAAAGTTGTGGCTGCTCAATTGGATAACCATTTAACTATCCATAGTTTATATGAACCTCTCCAATCTGGTTTTCATAAGAGACATAGTACTGAGACTGCTCTGGTTCAGGTGCTCAGTGATCTCCTGATGGCGAGAGATCGGAGACACCATTCCATCTTGGTTCTCCTAGATCTATCATCAGCTTTTGATACTGTGGATCATGGAGTTCTGCTCGAACACCTGAGGTCCATCTGCAGACTGTCTGGTACAGTCCTCAGATGGTTTTCATCTTTCCTCGCAGGGGGAATGCAGAGAATGGTCTTGGGTTTGTTTTCATCTGGGGCCTTCTTTCTGTCATGCGGGGTGCCTCAGGGCTCGGTGCTGTCCTCCATGTTATTCGCAGTATATATGCTACCCCTTGGAGGCATTGTTAGACCATATGAGCTGAGGTTTCACTGCTACGCTGATGATACCCAGCTCTGCCTGTCATTTGCACCTGACCAGGTTGATGCTGTCTCGGTACTGAACAACTGCCTCGCAGAAATACAAGATTGGATGAATTCCAGCGGTCTAAAGTTGAACCCAGGAAAGACTGAGGCTTTGGTTGTGGACCCAGGTCATAGGGCAGAGGGATTGAGGACTGGGCTTTCTTCCGGTTTAGTCCTGGGGAGGACCAGATTCTCTCCTCCGAACGGGTGCGTAACCTGGGACTGGAGCTTGACGTCAGCTTGACTCTTCGACATCAGGTGTCGGCAGTGGTCAAGCTGGCCTTTTTCCTTCTTAGGAACATTGCCAGGATTAGGCACCTTGTTCCACCCAGTGATCTGCCTGTTTTAGTCCACGCCTTTGTGACATCACACCTTGATTACTGTAACTCCCTTTACCTAGGGCTTCCTGGGGTTGATATCCACCGCTTGCAGCTAGTGCAGAACTTGGCAGTACATTTGTTGACTGGGGCATCAAGAAGATCTCACATCACCCCAGAACTGCACGCTCTGCACTGGCTGCCAATACAGTGGTAGATCACCTTTAAGGTAGGCCTTCTGACCTACAAAGCCCTACACGGTCTGGGTCCTGATTAATTGAAAGAGCTCCTGGTGCCTTACGCCCCTCTGTGACAGCTCCATTCAGCTGATGAGGGATTGCTGGAGATTTCTAGGGTAAACTTGAAGTCATCTGGTGCTCGTGCTTTTGGATTTGCGGCACCTACCCTCTGGAATTCTCTGCCCCACCAGCTTCGGGATTGCAGGATGGTGGGGTGTTTTAAGCAGGCACTAAAGACTTCTTTATGGGCAAAGGCATTTCTTGTTTTAGCTTGATTTTATATCTTATGGATTTGAATATATGTTTGTTTTGAATTTTTGCTGTACAGCGCTTTGAAATTTTCAGAGGCGCTTAATTAAATAAATTTTATTATTATTATAATTAAAAGTTTAAAATCATTAGATTTACACCAAGTATGTTTTAACATTATTGTTTTCTAGTTATTTTCCTTTTATCTTCCCCTGCTCTTGATCTACTAGATATTGTAGGTAATACAGCACTTATTTCATGGAGTCTATCAAACTGTATCTGATTTTCCCCTGCTAGCCACACAACTGCTGTTTTGCGACATCAGTCTGTTGACATGGTGAGTGCTATGATGTCATAAACAAAGGTATTATGAGGTTAACAGGGAAGAGGCAAATGCTGCTTATACAGTCTTTTTAGATAGACTACCAAGATGTGCAGAAAATCTTGGAAAGGGACAATATGAATGAACCTCTGAGCCGGCCTGGCGGCACTGAGAGTTGAGGTGCTGGATGCCACACCTCGCGCTACGCCAGTGACCCAGGTTCGGGAGCTAGCCTGGATGCTGGGGGTCAGCAGGGGAGGGAGCTGGATCGAGCATTCAGAGGACTGCTGTCCTTTCCCAGGGAGGGATCATGGGGTTTCCTGGGGCATTAGTGGCCCTCGGTAGAGACCGGTGGTACTACATGCGCGGGATCAAGATTCAGGGGACAAGCATGGCTGGAGTCTATGGGGGAATCTTGAGTGCTGACGCCATTGCACGCCACACTTGTGGGGAAAAGAAAAAGAAGAAATGCCTCCTGCACCACTGGTGAGATGACGTTGGCCCCAGGGGAATAACCCACATCCCAAATGCCGCCCAGACGTGCCCAGATCTCTCTCCAGGACCGACCATCGACCACAAGTAAGGCACTTCACACTTAGGAGCCTACCACCAGAGGGAGGGTGGAACCAACCTCAGAGGTGATACTGGGGGTCGAGCCTGCCTGTGGTTGTTCGGGGGAGGAGACCCTGGGAGATGTGGAGGGTTCAGTCTGGGAGTTAGAGTCAATTCCGAGTGGGCACTCCTGAAGGATGCCTGGGGGTGTAGGTGTATAAAGAGAATTAAAAAAAAAATGAACCTCTGTATTGAGTAATAAACTGTAATAGTTGAAATATCTTATTTATGAAAGTGCAGAGTTGCTCTTTAACCGGGAGCTAGCCCGGACGCTGGTTTCTTGTCTAATGTTGACCTACACATTTTTTCATTGCAAAAAGATTGTAACGCTGTAACATATTCAGTTGGGTCTTCTGCATTCCAGTTGTAGCCCACTCCCTCACCAGTGTCTAGGGGTATGCTGATGGTAACTGTCCATGGGAAGGGGGGACCATAGAAGATACTACTCCAGAAATGGCTTGCAATTACCAGAACTTACAGTTGCACCGGGGAGCAAGGTTCTTCGGGTGCTGGACTGAAAGGCAATCAAAGTTAGGCACAATAGCATTTCATGAAATAAATAGAGACCACAGCTTTATAGAACAAACTGTGGGGATCCCATTTAATAACAAAATTAATGTACACTCTGTGGAGCTAAAGATAATTGGGTTGAGATATGCACCACAAATATTTGGACTGGTATGATCCCATATTTCACATTACAAAACAGTTCACGTGAGCAGACAGTTCACAAATTCCCATGGAGCATGAATTGGACATCCCCAAATTCAGGTAGCTTCAATCCCAAAATACATCCTGGGCCAATATGACCCCACTTCTCCTCTTTTCCCTCAACTCACTGGTATCTCTTCCCACGGGACAAGCTGACATTTCACCCTACGGCCGCCACCTCCATACTAAGTCCTAGCTTGACTGGCATACTGTGACTTTTCCACAGGGAACAGGCCGGCCTGTCAAATTAGGGCTGCTAGCTCCCTTCCAACTCCCATGTCAGCTTTGTGTAGCTTCCCTTGAGCAACTGTTCCCATGACTTAAGGGCAACATGTCCCTGAACTGTGGCAAGCAGCACTTCATCCCTGCTCAGTCTACTGTCATGCTCCATGGGGCTTCAGAGTTGGAAGCTCTCAGTGAAACCCTCCTTGATGCCTCTCTAATTGGCTCAACCTCACGCCTCATATTCAGGCAACATTCGCAGCAGGGCCCACTAGGGTGGCATATCTTAGGGTCCCACACAGGGCTCAAAACTACGGCCACTCCCATCTCCTCCCAATGGTTCTCTATCTGTTCTTTCAGCCGGAAACCTCTTGGATCATCGGAGGAGGCAATCGTCCCCACTCCAGTCCCATCTCTCCCTCAAACTCTCTTGATCTCCAGCTCTAACTCCTTCTCTCACCTACGTGCCCATGCTTATATCCTGCCCACCCATGGTGACCTCCATCCTTCAGCAGGTCCTCGAAGGGCAACCCAGGATTAACTCTTTGCTTACTGGGCTGCCTAATTCTCCTTATTTCCCTATTGAGCACAAATTGTACCCAATAATTACCCACAGGCAGGAACTGTACCCTGCCTTAGGCTCTAACCCCACCAGGGAGACTTACAACTTTCCCCACTTTAAATGTTTGGCATCTTTGGCGAGCACCTAAGGCTCAAACAGTCACTCCATCTAGCCCCCAGTTGAAGGGTATGTGCACTTCTCTTCCACCAAAATTCTGAGGAGCTACAGACTGCACCACCACATGGTGGTCTATCCTCCTACCAAGGAAAATCAAAAATCGGGGCCCCTTTGAGCTCAACTCACCAAAGCAACTCATGCTCCTTCTTGGCCACCCACCCACCTGGACCCTCGGGGCAATTTACCCAAAATTTGCCCAAGATCCCAAGGGGCAGTGCCCCATGCCTAGACTATCTTATAACACTACTGCCTAATGCTGCCCAACCTAACTGCCTGCCTGATATAGCTACCATCCATCCTGCTAGTCAAGCCATTGGCTAAACTAACCCCATGCTCACCCTACAGTGCAGTGGTCCACTTTTTACTGTAGCAATATGTGGATACTGATTGAAACATATTAGCAGTAAAGCCCAATGGAGCTCAAAATGGTGACACTTTTCATAACAGTATGATACATAAAACAAGATATCACATAGCATGCAATACTGCGTTTTCATGCAGTCACGGTCACACTCATTCCCCTTCACCCCAAAAGCAACAACATCCTGAAAACTGAAACGATAAACAGTTGTTACAGTAAGTCCAAAATGAGTCTACGAACACTCACTGCCAGGATGTCCAGGGGGATGGGGGGACTCCAGTCCATTTACCATTCACGCCCGGCAAAGTAAAACTGGGAGTCCGGTTTGGTGCATGGTTGGCCACAGGAGTCAGTCACATCCAGAGCATACTCAGTGTACCCTCCATCAATGTCCTGCAGAACGGCACAATTCCTGGAGATGGTCAGGCCCTCATACGCTCTCTTAGAACAGATCTGGCCGGCAACTCGCTGGGCCTCTTGCAATGCTGTGGTGCTGCTGAAACTGTCAAGTCAATGTTTCCAATACAATTTGCCCCAAATGATATGAAACACCCAGTCCCTTTTCTAACCCTCTATCTCATCCCATACCTGCTCAGGAAGGTGGGGGTACTCATACTGCAGGTACTCCTCTCAGATATGATGTTGTTCTATTTATTCAGCCTGAGACCACTCAGGTGTACTCCTGATGGTTGTCCTGGGTGCCCACCCCTCTGGTAGCATGTTCCTTCTCAATGTTCCCTCTCTTGGCACTGATGTTCCTGTATCTGACATAGGGTATCCATGGGATCTGACACAGGAGCACTGGACAGTAGAGAAGGGGGGGATTTCTTAGTGAACAAACCCACTGAGGCATAGTTCTCTGGGAGATCAACATCTGTATCTTCCTCCCAAGCATCCACTACCACAAGGCTGCTCTGATCCAGTTGCTCTCCACTTCCTTTCTCACTGGGGGGGCTCACAGTAGTGTGCTCTGGCTGGGTCTCAAACGATGGCTCTGTGTCAAGCTTTATAGATGGCTTTTGCATTTCAGGTGACTGGGCCTCAGCCACCTTTCATGTCCCAGACTGCTCCTCATCAGCAAATTTCTGGGGTGTAGCAAAGTCTTTTGGGATCATGAGCCATGCTGGCTCTAGTGGCTTGGCAGCGGGGTTACTCAGCTGAGTAGGTACCAAAAGTCTCTCTGGTGGGGCACTCAAAGCAGTGGCTCTTGCTTCCTCTTTTTGGCTTGCGGCCATCTAAAATCCTCCTATCCCTCAGACTCCAGAGAGGTGACAGACATGCTGTCCCAATGGCGGATTGATGATGGGAACTAATATCTGCAGCCCCTGGAGTGGTTGCCATAACACTGAGAACAGACTGGGTGCAGTTTAACTTCACAGCCTTTGTTCTGGCGCAAGCACACTCACAGCCTGTAGATGATTTAGCCACCATGTCACACATCCAATGAAACATTTGGGCTATCACTGGAATGTCCAATGTGGCTGGTGCCTGAGCCATTTTTCTTCACTTAATCACTTGCCAAAAGGTATTAGAAGCCATAGTTGCACAGAACACAGTCATCTGTCCTCAACCCTGAGCAGTTCTGCCCTGCACACAAGAGACAAGTGCACAGGGTGAAATGTCTCTCCATCCCAGCAGTCCAGACAATCCAATCATCTGGATTTTGGTACCAGTCCATTTACATATTCTGCAGATGGACTAGACATGAGAGTACCTTTTTCCAGACTTCCATGCACCTGCACTCTATCCTGAGGAGCGAATTTTCACGGCCCCTCCAGCATCATATTGTACATTTTCAAACAACAGTTTAAAAGTTCAGTATAAGAAACTTCTTCACCCAGCACCTCTGGGGCATCACAAATGCTGTCCAAGCACCCCAAAATACATCCTGGATGAGTCCTCACATGTAGCCTACCCCTCCCAGGTGTCTAGGGGTATACTGATGATAACAGTCTGTGGGAAGGGAGAATCACAGCAGATACTACTCCAGAAATGGCTTGCAATTACCAGAACTTACAGTTGCACTGGGGAGCAAGGCTCTTCAAGCGCTGAGCTGAAAGGCAATGAAAGTTAAGCACAATAGCATTTGATGAATTAACTAGAGACCACAGCTTTATAGAACAAACCGTGGGGATCTCATATAATAACAAAAATAATGCACACTCCATGGAATGAAAGATAATTGGATTGAGGTAGGCAGCACATTTTCTTGGACCAATATGATCCCCATATTTTATGTTACAAAATAGTTCACATGAGCAGACAGTTCGGAAATTCCCATGTCGTGTGAATCAGACATTTGGACATACCCAAATTCAGGCAGCTTCAATCCCCAAAGACATGCTGGGCCAATATGACCCCACTTTTTCTCTTTTCCCTTTACTCAGTGACATCTCTTCCCATGGGACAAGCTGACCTTTCACCTCGGGGCTGCCACCTCCATACTAAGTCCCAACTCAACTGGCACACTACGACTTTTCCACAAGGAACAGGCAGGCCTCTCAAACTGGGACCACTAGCTCCCTTCCAACTCCCATGTCACCTTCGTGTAGCTTTCCTTGGGCAACTGTCCCCACGACTTATGGGCAACATGTCCCCAGACTGTGGCAAGCAGTGCTTCATCCCTGCTCAGTCTACTGTCACTCTCTGTGGGGCATCAGAGCTGGAAGCTCCTGGTGAAACCCCCCTTGATGCCTCTCTACTTGGCTCAACTGCTTGCCTCACATTTAGGCAGCAGTCCCAGTGGGGCATCTTGCTCCAGTCCCATCAGTGTGGCATATCATGGGGTCCCACACATTGCTTGAAACTACGGTCACTGTCACATCCTCCCAAAGGTTCTCTAGCTCTTGTAATGGCAGGAATCCTCTTGGATCACTGAAGTGGGCTATCGCCCCTCTCCAGTCCTCTACCTCACTCGAACTCTCAGTTTCCAACTCTAACTCCCTCTCTCACCTACATGCTCACACTGATATCCTGCTCGCCAATGGTGACCTCCAGCCAGCAGCAGGTCCCTGAAGGGTGGCCCAGGATTAATCCTTTCCTTACCAGGCTGCCTGATCCCTCTTATTTGCCTACTGAGCATGAACTATACCCAGTAATTACCCACAGGCACGGACAGTGCCCTGCCTCAGGCACTTCCCCACTGGGGGCGGTTACACAATTGATAACTGGAGGGTATTCTCTTTGAAATGCTGCCGTACATATGTAAGGAAAAAGAATATGCTTTTCATCAGTTGGAGATCAGAAGTGAATTTCTTCTGACTTACAGCAGAGCACAGCTTTAGTTCTGGACCATCAAGCAGTGTCTGACTGCTTGACAGGGTCTGGGTGTTGAGCTGGAAAGTTGGCAGTAGCAGTGCTAATGTCTGTCTCCTGGTCCGACAGTACTGATGGTGCTGCCCCTGGATGGGGGAAGATAACCTTGTTCCAGCTCAGCCTATTGCCTGCCATGAAACAAATACATACTCGTACATTGAAACCCTTGCCCTCTAATTGTTCCCATTAATGCATTGAGCAAGGTCATGGAGGGCTGGTAGCCTGGACATGAGTCAGAAAGCACACAGCTTGGACAACCTTGATGACTTGCTGGGGATGTGGAAAATGTAAAGAATAGGGTCAAGTATATACACTGCCACTTTGATGTTGGCCTCATTGACATTAAAGCAGAAGGCTGCTGCTAAAATATATGTGAAGCGTACTGTCACAGCTGGCTTCATGGCATTATTTAATTGGACTGTTGTTTCCTTCCCTCACTCATACCTCTGATGCATACTTTCTAACAATAACCAGTTAACTACTTTTACAAAATACATATTTTGTCATGTGAGATGTCTGTATTAATACAGCCTTCTCTTTAGCATTGAATGCAGTAGGTATGTTTGAGTACATAATGGTGCCTATTCACAAAGAGCATCATGTTACACTGGTGCGCATCATAGGTGAGAATGCGCCAGTTGCAAACCACGTAGAGCACCAGGGATATGCAGCATTCACAAAGAAGCCTGCA
Organism: Neoceratodus forsteri; assembly: GCA_016271365.2. Classification (NCBI taxonomy): domain Eukaryota; kingdom Metazoa; phylum Chordata; order Ceratodontiformes; family Ceratodontidae; genus Neoceratodus; species Neoceratodus forsteri. The sequence continues at coordinate 804,572,316 of CM057451.1, read as the reverse complement.
ATGTTACCAAAAGTGGGGGCAGAACCAGACAAGGCATGCAGTAATGCACAGGGGTGGCCCAGGGGCAGCACAGAGGGCAGGGAATGCCCCTTGACCCCACCATATATGGCAAGGTGGAGCCGCAACATGCCCATGTTATGCACACTGTGGAACAGGGATCTTGGATGAGGAGATGGCGAGCAACCATGGCCTGGAGCAGCAGGCAGCACCCCGTGGCCCACAACAACCACAGGGAGCAGCACAATGGTCGGTGGCGGTGGTAGGTATCAATAATCCGCAAACCTCATTGGTGCCCAGATGGCAATACTCATCACTGATATCTGACAGCACTGCAATGTGCTATATGGGATTAAGTCCCTGAGCACATCCACTGAATCAAAGGCCTGCATATGGCTGGACCTGCAGGTGGCGATCAACACGGCTGGTCCAGAGGTCTGCACACTCACAGCAATCAAGCACAGGTGGTGGGAACTCTGGTCCCAGGTAAAGAAAAAGGCCAGCAGGGTGCGTCAGTCACAAGGCACCACAGACAGAGGCCCACCACAACCAGACCCACCCCTCATGCCCATAGAAAAACCTGTCGCTGACACCATCAGTGACGTCCAAATGGACGGTGAGCCAGACAGCCTTGACAGCATGCCAGGTAAGCACAGCGCATGACAGCACACACAGAGCACCAGATCTACACAGCACCAGCAGCACAGTAACTGAGCACCTGTCCCCATCCCATCCACAGTTCATGAAGAGGACAGTGATGGTGAAGGTCCCTCTGGTATTGAAAGAGGTGGTACGCAGATGTCGACTGGCAACGCTGGGTAGTGTGACACACCAGACTTGACATGTGCCACTGAAGATGTACAGTTCTACTAACTGCTGCCCCCCCACATGATCACAGCAGCAGGTTATGCACGGGACACAGGAGGATGCCACACAATGGCCTGCACAGCCACCCATGACCACGATGGAGACACGCCATGGTACCATGTACAACAGCCCCCGGAGACTGGGCAAAGTGGGGGCACGGCCACACAGACTACAGATGGGAGACAGACACCTGAGGCCCTAGAGGTGGACTGATGACAGATGCCTGCAGTGGACAACATCAGTGACACTGAGGCAGGATGGCAGGAGAACATCAGCATGGCCATCATGGAGAATGGCACACCAGAGACACCCATCCCATTACAGGAGCATGACAGGGGGGCATCAGAGAGTACACCACCTGCAAGACACCAGGCTCTCTGCTGGCCATCTATTTCCCTGACCTTTGAAAGCTGGAGCAGGAGTGCCTGCAGGCAACCCAGGACTGTACAAAGGCTGTGGGGCAACTCACGGAGGTGGTGGAGGGGCAGTACAGGCGCAGAAGCATTTGGCTGACAGCATAGCTGCTAGCATCAGGGCACAGGACAGGCTTGTGGAGGAGGTCACTGCAGGGGCACGTGCACAGCAGCATCTGGCAGAGGAGGTGGGCATGGGTGTCCACACCCAGGGGTGGGTGCCAATGTCCTTGCTGCCATCATCACCCAATTGGTTGCCCCAAATCCATGCCCACTCACACACATGGAGGGCAGGGTGTTGGAAAAGGACATGGCACCAACCGCGGTGACCAGGGGGGCATGTCCAGGTCAGGGCCTGTACGGCAACCACCCTGCTACCAGACAGGGCACCAGTGCTGCCATTTCGGGGCACGCCCCTGCCATATGACATTCCCACCATAGTCAACTACCCCTGGCTGCATCACAGCCAAAGGCCCACTCCCGACATGGCCCAGCATCCAGCAGGTGCATTCTGCATCATGTGGTCCCTGGGGAAACCCACTTTCACCCTCCACCAGCAGTGGGCCATGTGTTGGTGATGGATGTCCCTCAGTTTGTTCTGGTGGCTGCACATCAGCGGGCTTCGGTACCCTGCAGTGCACACAGATGTTGTGCAGCATGGCACAGGCCATGCACACTCTGCATACCATGCCCAGTGATAGCATCATCATGGCGCTGGTGTGATCCAGGCAGTGGAACTGCATCTTCAGCAGGCTGATGGTATGCTCCACTATGTTGGGGCCCTCCTGTGTGCCGCATTGTATGCCTCCTCTGTGTGGTGTTCTGGCGTCAGGTATGGTGTCATGAGGTAGGTCTTCAGTGGGTATCCGCTGTCACCTGTCTGGGGAGGTATACAATATTAGTAGAGTTGTGGCTGCACACAGGCAGCAAGATGGTTTGCTGGATGTGGTTGCCGCTTACCCAACAGTCAGCCATACCCCTCTGGTTACCGGTCCAGATGATGCTTCAACTCACTGTGGTCGAAGATGAATGAGTCGTGGCATGCCCCTGGAAACTTAATATAGACATTCATCAGACCCCATCTGGAGTACTGTGTGCAGTTTTGGAGACCTCATCTACGCAAGGACATAGACAGGATGGAAGCAGTCCAGATGGAGAGCAACTAAAATGGTGCAGGGTCTACATCAGAAACCATATGAAGAGAGACTGAGACAGCTTAATATGTATACCCTTGATGAAAGGAGGGACGGGGGAACATGATAGAAACATTTAAGCACCTCAAGGAATCAACAAAGTCCAGGAGGTAGCATCTTTCAGAAAAGAGATGTGTAAGAACAAGGGGGTACAATTTAAAGTTAGAGGAGGGACGGCTCAGGGGTAATGTGAGGAAATTCTTTTTCATGGAGAGAGTGGGGGATGCATGGAAACGCCTTCCTGGAGAGGTTGTGGGGTCTAAAACAGTGGGGGAATTCAAACATGCATGGGACAGACATAAGGCAATTATAGTGGGGGGTTGCAGAAAGTCTATGTTTCATAGAAACATAGAAACATAGAATTTGACAGCAGATAAGGACCGCTTGGCCCACCCAGTCTGCCCATTTCCCTACCTAATGGATAAGCTGCAGATCCTAGTTAACCAGCAGCCTACTTCTTCCTACCCCCACCCCCTAGAATTGCCTTATGACTGTCCCATGCATGCTTGAATTCCACTACTGTTTTTGACTCCACAACCTCCTCCACAAGGCTGTTCCATGCATCCACAACCCTCTCTGTGAAAAAATACTTCCTTAAATTACCTCTGAGCTGCCACCCCATCTTCAAATTGTAACGCCTTGTTCTTGCACACCTTTTTTTTTGAAAGATGCTACTCTCTTGGACTTTGTTGATTCCCTTGAGGTACTTGAAAGTTTCTATCATGTCCCCCCTCTCCCTCCTTTCCTCGAGGCTATACATATTTAGCTCCTTAAGTCTCTTCATATGTCTTCCGTGCAGACCCTGCACCATTTTAGTTGCCCTCCTCTGGACAGCTTCCATCCTGTCTGTGTCTTTGCAGAGATTGGGTCTCCAGAACTGCACGCAGTACTCCAGATGGGATCTCACCAGCTGTCTGTACAGAGGGATAATAACTTCCTGTTTTCTACTGGTGATGCCTCTCCCTATGCATCCCAGTATCCCCCAGTCCTCCTTGCTGCCCTCTCACATTGCTTACCCACCTTTAGGTCATCTGATATGACTACCCCAGGTCCATTTCCATTTTCGTTGTTGTTAGTATCTCACCCCCCACTGTGTACTCTTCCCCTGGGTTTTTGTTTCCCATGTGAATTACCTTGCTCTTCTTAGCATTGAATATAAGCTGCCATACATTTGACAATTCCTTTAACCTTGCCAAGTCCCTTCTCATCCTTTCCACCCTACCTTGTGCATCAACTCTGTAGCAGATCTTTGTGTCACCTGCAAAGAGACATACTTTCTCTCTAGTCCCTCTGCAATGTCGCTTATAAAGACATTGAAGAGGATCGGTCCTAATACTGAACCCTACGGTACCCCACTAGTAACCCCCCTTTCTTTAGAGTGGACTCCATTAACTATTACTCTCTGTGTCCTATTCTCCAGCCAATTCTTTACCCAGGCCATCATCTTGGGACCCACTCCAAGGCTGGCTAACTTGTGTATTCATCTTTTGTGTGGGGCTATGTCAAATGCCTTGCTAAAGTCTAGGTAGGCCATGTCCACAGCCCCTCCCTGATCTACTACTTTGGTCACCCAGTCAAAGAAATCTATCAGATTCATCTGGCATGACCTTCCCGCTGTGAATCCATGCTGCCTTGGGTCCTGTGCCCCTCTGGCCTCTAGATACTTGACAATTCTTTCCTTTAGAAGTGATTCCATCATTTTCCCTATCACTGAGATTAAACTAACAGGTCTGTAGTTTCCTGCTTCTGCCTTGCTCCCACTTTTGTGAAGGGGAATCACATCTGCCCTCCTCCAGTCCTCGGGTACCACCCCATCCTCCCATGATTTGTTAAAGATGGTAGTCAGTGGTGTCACTATTTCTACCCTTAGTTCTTTTAGAATTCTGGGATGAATCCCATCAGGCCCCATTGCTTTGTCCACCTTCAGTTTTAAGAGTTCTTTCAGAACCCTTTCTTCTGTAAATGGGCTGGTATCAACTTCTGTATCCAGAGTGTTTCTACTGTTTGTTTTAGGTACCTGCCCTTCTTCATTTGTAAATACTGAGCAAAAATATTTGTTTAGTATCTCTGCCTTTTCACAGTCACCCTCTGCCCACCCTCCCTCCCCTTTATTAAGCCTCACTATCCCTCCCTTGGTCTTCCTTCGCTCCCTGATGTACCTATAAAAGGTTTTATCCCCCTTCTTAACTGAGTCGGCTATCTTTTCTCGCTTTGGGCCTTTGCTGTTCTGACTGCCTTCCCAGCTTCCTTTGCTTTAACTGATACAGTTCTCTGTCCTGCTCCTTCTGTGATTCCTTGTACTTCCTGAATGCTTTCTTTTTCTCTTGAACCTTCACTGCCACTTCCTTTGAGAACTATAGAGGTTTCTTACCTCGTTTTGTTTTGTTTATTTGCTTCACACAAAGGCTTGTTACCTCTGTGATGGTAGTTTTTATTATTCCCCATTGTTCTTCCACCCCTCCTTCCTGCCCATTTGCTAGTGCATTCCTTAGGCACTCACCCATTTTGACAAAGTCAGCCCTCCTAAAGTCCAGTACTTTTGCCTTTGTATGACTTGACTCTATTGCTATGTTTATTGTGAACCATACTGTTCGATGGTCGCTAGTTCCCAGATGGCTACCCACTTCTACATCTGTGATCTTCTCTCCATCTCCATTTGAGAGAACCAGGTCTAAGACTGCTCTCTCTGGAGTGGGCTCCAATACTAGTTGTCTAAGACATGCCCCCTGTAAGGCATCTAGAATAACCCCACTCTTTGAAGTGGCTGCTGCAACTGCACTCCAGTTAACATCTGGCATATTTAGATCACCCATCAGCAATATCTCCCCTTTTTCTGCCATTGTAAGTATACTTTCTATCATTTCCTTGTCCATTTCCTCCCCCTGAGAAGGGGGTCTGTTTACAACCCCTGTGCGGATTGTGGTGCCATTGCCTGTCTCCAAATTTACCCGCAGTGCTTCTCCTCCCTGTTTACCCTTTTGTTCTTTTGCTTTGATTCCTTCCCTTATGTAAAGAGCTACTTCTGCTCCTCTTTTACCCTCCCTGTCCCTCCTATAGATAGTGTATCCTGGTATGTTTACGTCCCAGTCATGGTTTTGTGTGTACCATGTTTCTGTGACTGCCACGATATCCAGATGTTCCTCCTCCATCAAGGCCACTAATTCAGGAAGCTTGTTACCCAGACTATGGGCATTGGTACTCATTGCACTCCATTTTCTGATGGCTTTACCTTCTGTTGTGGCATCCCCACTGACCTTTCTACCTCAGTCTTTTTCTCATTTAGTACCCTGTTTTGTAGGGAGAGGCTGGAATTTTCCTGCTGCTTATCAGTGCCTCCCCCCTTGACTAGTTTAAAAGCTTGCCAATGAAGCATTTAAACTGATTGCTCAAAAGACTTGTTCCCTTCCTAGACAGAATGCAGACCATCCTGCCAGTATAGGCTGGTGTCCCTTCAGGTGGAACCCCAGTCCCCAATGAAGCCAAACCCCTGTGCTCCACACCATTTTTTTAACCATTCATTAAACTGCATGGTGCAAAGTACCCTCGCCTCACCCATGCCATTGACAGGCAGCACCTCTGAGAAGGATACTGTGTGTGCTACTTGTCTTAGACTCCTCCCCAACTCTACAAAGTCCTCCTGCACTGCTCTTATCTCATGATGAGCCAAGTCATTTGTCCCTAGGTGGACAATGACGTCCAGCTCAGACTCCCGTGCAACTGTTCTCATGATCCTGAGGATGCGTTTCCTGTCCCTCCAAGCCATGGCACCAGGCAGGCACCTTACTTCAGTTTTCCCTGCTCCCCCCAGTTCTATCCCCCTAATAACTGAGTCCCCCACCAGGAGCTGCTTCCTTTCCCTGTGGTGTCCTCTGCCTCATTCCTGTGGGCCTCCCTTGTGACAGTTGTCCTCAGCCTCCTTAGTCTCCTCTGCATGTGCATCCTTAGGGGAGCTATGCTCCCCCAGAATGGTGTATGGATTGTGGAGTGGAACAACTGACTGGGTGTGCCTCTGTTCCACCATCCTCACCCTCCCTGAGCCCACTGTGGTCCAGCTGCTGTGCTTTCTTCGCAACCTCTTAGGTAATGGTGGTGGCTCTGGTGCTCCCTGGATGGAGGAGGTTCCCTTCCTACTGTCCAGTGTGGCCTGGGGGAAGGTTCCCTTACTACTGTCCAGTGTGGCCTGAAGACGGGCAACTTCCTCCCTCAGGGCAGAGAGTTGTCTGCAAATAGGGCAGCTTCTCAGTCTCCAAAATGACTCCCGGAAGACTGCTGCCCCACAGCCATTACATTGCACTACTCCCCACATGTTTATCTACTTTTTTTTTTTTTGGTGTGTGTGTGTGATTGGTTTGTTATATAGAAATATATTTATTATACAATGTGTATGCTCATATTGTCAGTGCAGTGTGCTAGAGAGGATATGACAGTGATATGCACCTTGCACTCTTGAGGAAATGATGTCAGAACCCCAGGTATAAAGGAACTATTTCCATGGGTGGGTGGGGTGAGGGGTGGGTAGGGGTTGGGCCTAAACTGTGCCCTCACTAAACAATCAGCTAAAAGCTCTGACCTACCGCTGCGATGAGTGCCTTCCTGTCAGCAAGATGCCCTACACAACAATTTGACAGAGAAAATACCCTGCTAATCAAACAGAGAAAAATCCAGACATCCAAGTCAGACACAGGTAAACATCCCCAGCCCCAAAACAGCCTGGTGGTTTGTGCTCTGAAAGCAGTCAGCCCCAAAATAAGTCAGCTGTTCTTTAAACTCTACCTGCACTGAAAATCTTAAGAATTATAACAAAAGTAAAGCAAGATCCACCTCCCTCTGTTGCTTGAATGACTGTATTTCCTGATAATTCTAGGTTCCTTATTTCACCTTTCAGTTAGAAGTAGCCTCCACCTGCAGAATATCTGCTACAAACCAAAGACAATTGTAACGTTCACCTCCCTCTATTGTGAGCACAACTCACTTTCTTGCAAATCCTATGTTCAGTATTGCAGCTTCCAGCCAGAGGTAGTTTCACCTGAAGAATATTAGCTGTTTCTATGTTTCTATGCCTGTAGCATCACATAAGACCTGGCAGCTGATACTGTGGTACCCCTTATGGTTCCAGAACGCATCACTGTTCATGGATGGTGTCAGGATAGGCCTGTGCATGCAGTCTATTGCACCCAACATGCTCGGCATGCCGTACCTGTCACAGAATGGCCCCTTGTTGGCCTGCATTGTGGGGAACCAGATATGTCTGGCCCAGTGTCGTATCTGGGCGTCGTTCACATGGTGCGGTGCCCATGAGATGGAGGACTGGCTCACACCCATCACGTCACCTGTGACCCTCTGAAAGCTTCCAGTGGCATAGTACTGCATGTCACAGAGCACCTTCGTCTCCACAGACATGGCCATGGAGTGCCATGTGCATGGCCAGACTGCATCCTCAACAAGGCCACAGAAGTACCTTAGTATATCGTGGTCAACGCGGCACCATTGGAAGAATTCAGTAAGGTGCAGCATCTGTGCCTCCAGCCATGGCCTAAACAAGCATCACCACCACCTCTGTCAGCCATGGTGCTCCATGATGTTGTCCTTGAGGAGGACCATGTGTAGCAATGCTACTGGTCACATGCCTTGTGCCATCCACCAAACCTAATGGCCAGTGTACATGCACCATAGACATGCACATCCACTCTGAGTGTGTTGCATGCCAGGTGTCGTGGCACACTTAGCCATACGGGCATGGCATGGGTGTGTGGTGTGGGTGTGTCACCATTGGGGACGTCATATGCAGTCCTGCAGCAATGGTGGAAACAGCAGGAGCAGCAGGTGCTGTTGGTGGTAGGCACAGCCTGCTATGGCAACTGTATCATGTGGCCACTTACACATACCAGGATGGGGTCCCTGTTGGGGCTAGCTGGGAGGTAACAGAGAGGAGGCAGGTAGGCACTTTTGCAGGTCTGTACTGGTGTGTGCGTGTGTGTGTGGTCCATTTGTCTTGGAGCATGATGCTCACCTGTTAACCTGTGCATGTTATTCAAAATAAATGAAGCTCTGCACTCGTAGTTTTAACAGTTTGAAGCAAATGCTCAATTTATTAGCAAGAGTGCCTGGAGAAAAACCAATAGCCTCTAGCACCTCGGCCCTTCAGCAGGCCTTCTAATGGGGGCAAGTTTAAAGAAGTGATTAACACCAGGTGTTCATTTATACAAATGAATTTAAAGTGACACACGCATATTGAAATTGAAGTGCCAAAGTCCATACTTGAAGTGTTAATACAAAAAATCAATCAAAAGTCTAAAACAATTAAACACAGCAGATTTCTTATCATTAACGATTCAAATCATTCCAAATTCCTTTGTATGCTGGAAACAAGTCATTTAATTCTTGTATTAGTAAATTTATGTTACAGCATACCACCATTTCAATTAATGAGACAGAAAGAGTAATACGAAGAAGATCAGGGATTCACACATTTTTTATCAAAATCATGCCTGAACACATTTATTTTTAACATTGGACAATGTTAATTATGTTCGTCATTATAATCATTTGTGAAGTTAAGGTCCAATGGTGTTTTATATTGTAAAAATAAAGAGGTAAATAGGAGGTCAATCTTAGGTGCAAAAGGTCAAGTTATGGGCAAGTTTATTTTGATAAGCATTAATTCCCATATGAAAAATGTTTTTCTCTCCTCTTGCCTATAGCTTGATCTTTTGCCTGATTCTCAAACCCTGGACCAAGATGCAAGGTGTGTACGTCAAGCAAAAAGACACAGGCAGCACTTTGCGCCAAAAGGGCAAGCAAGACGGGATTCAGAAATGCATCTTGTGGGAATGCAAGAACTGGTGCATCAACCACCCCGTGTGCCAACGCAGCACCATATGCCAGCTAATACCATGACGCATGGTGCACTGCGACATAGACAAAGCAAGCTGGATGCAGGAGTGCAATTCACAAACCTGCCCCAAACAGGGTATTTCAAACACCTACTAGACCACTCAGAGCTGATCTAAAGGGACAGAAAAAGGAAGGGAAGAGGCAGGGTTAGTGTTACAGGACTGACACACAGGACTGCAGCAGGGCAGAGAGAGAGAGAGAGAGAGAGAGACACCCCAGAGGATGTTTGCACAACTGGCCCTTCTGGGCATATGGCTGGCTATGCTATGCCACAGATGATGTGCCCACCAGGAAGCGCAACAGGGTGGTGTTGTACAGCAGCCACAGCAATAGATGCAGCAGTTGCATAGACAGCAGCAATGCAGATACAGGAGGCATGCCATGCGAGTGAACCCCCCCTCACACTGCACACATGGACCCGACCAAGGAGCAGTGCATCGCAAAATATCACATTGGCAAGGCAGCTATAGCACAGCTATGCCAGGATCTTGAGGCTGACATGAGAAGCAGAACACACTGAGGCCATGCCATATCAACAGAGGTGAAGGTATGTGCAGCCCTATGGGTATTAGCCAGTGGCAGATTCCAGACACCGAGCGGTGAGACAGTGGGCATCTCACAGCCCTCTGTATCACGGTGCCTGAGGGCATTCTTAGATGCCCTCGTACACAGGACACACCAATACATCCGCCTACCCACAGATGCCCAAGAGCAAGTGGCAATCAAGCAGGGATTCTACAACACTGCAGAATTTCCATGTGTGCTTGGTGCAGTAGACTGCACACACACTGCTATAAGGGCACTGGTGGAAGAACCAGACACCTATGTGAATCGCAAAGGATAGCATTCCATGAATGTACAACTCATCAGCGACAGCTGGTGCTGAATACTGGATGTCATGGCACAGTATCTTGGGTCCACACACGATGCATACATCTACGGGAATTGTGGAGTGTGTGAGGCATTCCAGAATGGAACACTCACAGACGGCTGGCTGATAGGTAAGGCACAAACACATACACACAGAGAATGGGTGGGCATGTGAAGCATGTGGACACAACAGTAACCTCCCCTTCCCTTCCCACAGATGAGAGCAGATACCCACAACAGCCCTGGCTGATTACACCGGTGAGATGGCCCCAGAGTGCAATAGAGCAATGCTACAATGATGCCCACACAGCAACACGCAGCATGATAGAGTGCAAATTTGGCATCCTCAAGATGAGGTTGTGGTGCCTCAACAGATCAGGAGGTGCATTGCAGTATACACCAGTAATGGCATGCAAAATTGTCATAGCATGTTGCATGCTGCACAACACAGCACTCAAACACAGCACACCAATGCCAGAGGATGAGAAGGCATCCAGCGATGATGGTGACACTGCAGAGAAGAAGGAGGTGAGGCCTGCCATTGACTGGTGACAACAAGGCAAGCCACAACACACACTGGCTAGAAAATGCATGTGTGCGCAGCTGATCAGGTCACTCTTTGGATGAGCACACAACAGCATGCGTAGTGTGCAAGGGCACAGGTACAACAACACCACCGTGGTGCCCGTAAGGCATGGACCACAGCCCCTAGGCCATGGGAAGGCCGAACCCATGCAGCCATGTAACACACAACAGACACACTGGGCAGCAATGCCATGGCACTGCGGAGAACAGCAAAGCAGTGCTAGGTACCCAGGGAACATTGCGGAGTGGTCACACACTGCCGGTGGACCAGAACAGCTGCGGCGAAACAGAGGTGTCACCGCCTGGGCCAGCAGACAGGCAATGGCAGCACTGGTGACAATGAGGTGCCCGTTGCCTGTCTGCTGACCCAGATGGCACAAGTCACAGTGACACTGGCAGCAGCATGTGTGGCCAGGTGGGCATTGCAAGCATGTGGAACAGGTGAATTAGCAATGAATGGTAGAGATGGTGACTGACATGGTGGGATGTGTTAAGTGCCAGGCACTGCAGCCACAGCACTAGGTGGCCACGTAGACAGCATGGGTTGGGTACAGCTCAACAGTGCCACCATGCTACACCCAGCATACAAGTGCTGTTGCCCCCATGCAATGTCATTGTGTGGTGGGTGCAAGGAGCAGGCCCAACAGTGTCAGGGAGGACCGTGTGGGTGGGTGGCTGCACACATCATGCAGCACAACCCAAGGTGTGGCACATAGCCAGGCACAGGGCACCTGTGGCTGCAGGAAATGGTTGGGTGGTGGCATACCCATAGGGCATGCCATGTGGTGTGGCACATAGTGGTACAGTAAGCAGAACCCCCCAGCATCAGTGTGATACCTGGAACAGATGCAGTGTGTGTCAACATACCACACAGCATGCTGGAAAAGCACCCTTGGTGACGCAGGGTGCAATGTGGCATGCCTGGTGCGGCCGCTGTGTGTGATGCCGACGCATTGCGTGCGGTCCGTTGGACTACACAACATGCATTTCCCACGGTCAGAACCATAGGAATACAGGGGAATACAGCCCACATGCAGCACAGCCACCAGCATGTGCTAGGACAGCAGTTGCAAGAGCAGTAGACCACACAGGACAGTGCAGCCCAAGGAACTGCTGGCAGATACAGTGCATAGGCAGTCAGGGACAGATATATCCCAATTGCACACAACAGATGGCAATCCCAGAAACAATGGCATGCTGGAGCAAGCCACCTAACTACTCTGATGATGAGACAGTGCTCCTCATAAGCCTGGCTGAGCAATGGACCAGGGTGCTGTTCCCACAGGGAGGACAGCAATCTAGCTCCTCAGACAGGTAAAGGCTGTGGTCCACCATTGGTACCAGGTTCCAGGTGGTATCTGGTATCAGGAGTACCATGAGGCAGGTCAGGCACTGGTGGAATGACCTGGTTTGGAGGGAGGGTCGACTCCTGGCCCACCTGCAGAGGATGGCTCACGACGCAGATATCGAGATGCGTGGAGGATGGCCAAGGCAGCCAGGTGTATGTAACCACAACCAATACTGATTAAAAAGCACACCACAGTGGCCACGGATTTACAGCTGAGTACTGATGGTGTCACACACCATTATGTCTCTGCAGGAGAGGGCAGCGCCACTGAAGGGCAGGGGAGGTGGACAGAGTGGAGAGGAACAAGGACCTTCATGGAGCACAACATCATCAAGGTAGGTGTACAGCTGACATGACATGTATGCAGCAATGTAGGCCACTGTGTAGGGCCCATAATGCAGGGGGAAGGCATGGCAGCAGCCAAGTGCCATGAGTGCCTGTGGCATCATTAGGCCCAGTGATGCACACTAGTCTGCTGGATGTGCATCCCCATAGCCACAGGCCACATGATCCTCTGCAGTCATCCAGGCAGCAACTCGTGTCCAATGTCATGCATTCAGGCAACATGTTCCGGTGACGTGTTCGCAGACTCACACATGGGGAACACATGGGCATGCCAGGTAGCACAGGTGTCTCACATGGTATGGAGTGCAAACACAGGGCTGGACACCATTATGCCCCTGCTGACATGCAGTGGTGCCATGCGTGCGTCTGCACGTGCACTGCACAATGTCGTGACAGGCCACACGATGGTACCAATGGAGCCATGCATGGCTGGCGCATGATGCAGCAGACACACACACACACACACACACACACACACACAGTAGCAGGGCCCGCAGTGCCGGCCATGGCTGTTGGTTGGGGTAGGGCACATGCACCATGTACTCATGTGTGGGTGTGTGCCCCATACACAATTGGTACATGCCATGGCTTACGCAACATGTGGCAAGGCATGTCAATGGCATGCCACCCTCTCATTTGCAGTCTGGACAACATATATTGTCTGGTGACACATAGGTGTGGACACGTGTTGCAGTCCCTCACAGTCTGTCACATTATATTTCAGGTTCCGCTGCCGGTGTTGCAGAGGGGACAGCAGGGCCATGATGCATGGTGGCATGCCCTTGAGCAACCGATGCAATGCCTGAAGCAGGATGAACCATGGGAAAATGATGCTAGAACTAGGAGGATGGCCCAGGCGGTCAGCAGGTCTCACCGCAGGAGGGTACAGAGGACAGTACAGTGGAGGAGGCTGACCCAGTGGAACAGTGGCAGTGGCCTCAACACATGGAGCAGGACAATGGTGCTGTGCGCCAGTTTGCAGATGAAGACACAGCGGACATGTCCACAGGTGAAGGCATCTTGAATGCAGCTGAACAGGCAAATACTGGTCAGGATGATGATGGTGCTGCCCCTGTGCATGGAGCTGTAGGACCTGCCCTCAAACACAAACCTGTGCAGCCTGTGACTGCCGATGACATATCGCCGGACATGGATGCCGGGGGCAACACTGACATACATCTGCATCTGCCCACCCTCCGTGACTTTGCACAGGGCCTCACCGTGCACATTAGGCCCCTGGCGAGGCATCTGTCCATGAAGAATGATGCTATGTGTGACCTGCTGGTGTACCTGGAACAGACTGGTGGACATTGACCGTTGGACATGTGACTGCAACATGGTAAGGTAGGTAGGTAAAATGTTATTTTTATACAGGTAATACATGTCATTTGGACAAAAAGTCCAGTTTACAAGACAGACCTGTGCAATCCCTATCTAAGTTCATACAAAGTTCCATAAAAATACATAGACCAACACATCAGTAAATAAGACCAAATAACAAAATACAAATCTTATCAATTTATATAATACATTAATAAAATATTCAACACTTACAGATATGGATGTTTAATTCATTTATAGTGTAAATAAATGTAGAATGGTTTGTAATTTTCCTTACATCAACAGGAAGAGAATTCCAAAAACTGGCAGCTTGAAAAATTAAAGTCCTATCACCATATTTGTTTTGTGATTTTTCTACAGTAATCTTATTTAAATGAACTGATCTAGTTAATAACCTTTTAGAATTTTGTTTCACTTGAAAACAGCAGCAATGAGATTGGATAATTTATTTATTTATTTAGTTAAACATCAGTTTTGAAACCTTTGAGCCAGAGGCTCATTTACAAAGGTACCTCGTCACATAGAGGACATAAGAACAGTAGTACAAGGGACACCAGAAATTACAGAGACAAGAAAGTTACAATTAGTTACAGTTTTGTTACAGTAGATTTCAATATCCAGGACCAACATGGCATAGAGTGCAAAGACTTGGGGTTGGGGGTGGGGGTTGCAGGTAGAGGTAGAAGGGGAGAGTGACAAGGGAGGAGGAGGATTAGTAGGGAACATACCTCTCAACCTCTTTACTCATAAATCAGGGACAAGGCTTAAAAAACTCAGGGACAAAGTTCCCAAATCAGGGACATATCTTAAAAATTGCTACTTTTCACTCAAAAAGCTGAAAGAATAAAGGGATTAGTCTAAGATACATTTTCTGAAGATTAATAAGTCTGTAACTTTAATGTTTGGCATTATTTTGTACTATCAATCCCCACTATTCTGTCACAAAAACACAAATTTTACAAGGGACAGAGGAAAATCTGAGTCAAAATCAGAGACATCCCTGAAAATCAGGGACAGTTGAGAGGTATGGTAGGGAAGGAAAGGGGGGGGGCCGCTCAGTGAGCATTGTCAAGGGTGTTTTTTTTTTGTTGTTGTTTTTTTTTATAGTTTAGTGGCAGTTGCATTTACGTGAGATAAGCAGGAAGTTTCTGAGCCTGGGCTTAAAGCTTGCTAAGGTTGGTGAGTCTGAGATACCGGCAGGAGGAGTTATACCAGTAGGGTCTCTGGTGGAGGGCAGCCCTCTGCCCTTGAGAGGTCCTGGCTCTCGGAATGACTAAGGTTGTTCTTGATGAGCTGTGGTGATCAGGGTGGGGTGCAGTTTGGCGAATTGGAGTCGGATAGGCCTATGGGGGATAGGCCATGGAGAGCTTTAAAGGCGAGCTGGCAGGTCTGATACATGAGCCGCTCATCCAGGTTGAGTAGGGTTGCCAGGGTGTACAGCACACATGTGTGAGTGAGTCTGGGTGCACCGGTGATAAGTCTGCAGGCCTTGTTAAGTGTAAGGCGAACCTTGCTGAGGGCTGTCTGATCAGTTGAACCATAGACTGGAAGGCCATAGTCAATGAGAGATATGACAGAGGAGGTGACAGCCAGGAGGAGGGCATCTGGAGGGAGGCATTTCTTGTGTCAGTAGAGAATGCCCAGCCGCAAGTTGGCGGCAGAATTTAGGGCAGATATATGTCCATGGAATGAAAGTGCAGGGTCAAAGGTTATTCCAAGATATTTATAGGACTGCACAGGTTCGATGGGGATATTGGGTGTGGAGTGGACGGCTAGGGGAAACTTGCTGTACTTATTTTGGGGGTGGGAGAAGAGCATAGATTTTGTTTTCTTTAAGTTGATAACAAGTCGGTGCTCAGTGAACCAGGTCAGCTGTAGAGTCGGCTAGTTGGAGAGTTCTGAAGCAGCATGGGGTTACTGTAAGAGGCAATAAGTACAGCATCATCAGCTTAGAGAAGGATCTTACCCGCATAACTGCTGGGTAGGGAGTTGAAAAAGAGGAGAATAGTGAGGTCCAAGAATCAAGCCTCGTGCACCCAGAGCTTAATGGGGCAGGTTTCAGAGAGAGTACCACTAACTTTCATGTTGGGAGTGGGTGGAGAGATAGCTGGTGCACCAGGAAACAGGTCCAGAGGCAAAGCCTATTAGGTCGAGGGTGGAGAGCAGGAGAGGATGCGAAACGGTATCAAAGGCTTTAGGCAGGTCAATGAATATTGCACCAGCCAGGGTGCCAGAGTCCAAGGAGGCGTGGAGGAAGTTGGAAAATTCCAGGAGTGCTGTATTGGTACTATGACCCGCTCTGAACCCATGTTGTTCAGGGCAGAGAACATTGTACTTACAAAGGTAGTCAGAGACTTGGGATGCCACAATTTTCTCCAAAGCCATAGAGAGGGGGGAGAGGATCGAGATGGGTCGGTAGTTACCCGGAAGAGTCCTGTCACCACCTTTGTGGACAGGGGTAACCGTGGCAACCTTCCAGACAGCAGGGAATTGTCTGAGACAGAGAGATTTGTTGAAAATGCATGTGATAGGGGAGAGGACCTGATCCAGGACCTGACGTAGAAGGCAGGGATCAAGTGAGTCATTACCGACAGTGTTACCTTTAGGGCTTTTGCAGGTATGGCCTGGTTTCTTGTATAGTGACACAATGCAGGTGGAAGGAGGGGCGTGTGATGGGTAGTGGGGCAGAAGGAGGTGGCAGACTGAAAAAGTTACCAGGGAGTACTGAGCTAAGGTCGGTAAAGGAGTTATTGAGGTGAGTGGCAATGAGGGCAGGGTCAGAGGAGACAGCACATTTGATGTTGAGAAGCGAAGGAGAGGGGGACCGGGAGTGACCATTCAGTTGCTTGATGTTGTCCCAGAAGCACCTAGGGTTTCCCCAGGAGGAGGAGGTAAGGGAGGCTTGGTAGTATTCGCCTTAAGCTACGGATGGCCCAGGTGCTGCGGCCGCAGCATAGGGAATGCCCTGTCTGCTGATCGGCCAGTAGCGACAGCAAGGTGCCAAAGGTTGTCTCATTGCTAAAGATGCCACAGTAGGGTAGGGGTGATCCAAGGGGCATGTCTCACTTTGGACCTCCTAGCAGTTATAGGAGCAAAGATGTCACAGGCAGAGTTGAAGGTGTTTACAAAGAAGGCCAGGGCCGAGTCAATGTTAGTTGCGCTCGTCAGTGGGGACCAATCAGTATGGGCAAGGAAGCGCTTAAGGTCTTTGAGTCCCCCAGGTCTAAGCCGCCTCCGAGAGGTGGTTTTGACCGAGGATGTGGGCCGAGGGGTTACCCAGTTGAAGAGAACAGGGGAGTGGCCACTGAGGCAGTCAGGGAGTATTTGGATGTTATGGATGCGGCTTGGCCTGTTAGAGAGGACCACATCCAGGAGGGTGCTTGTGCCCCTGCTGGGGTTGATTCTAGTAGGCTGCGTGACCAGTTGAGTTAGGTCAATTTAAACAAAGATGTTTCATTTTATGAATTATGTTTACCCAATGACAGAAATAGTTTATTTCTAAAGGTAGCCAATTCACTTTGTTCAGTAATAAACAATGTTGAGTACGATAATTCCCCTTTAAAACATATCTGGCCACTCGAAAATAAGTTTTATCGAACTTGGCCAAAAGTGTTTTATTAGTTTTCCTATATATCAATTCACCATATCGTAACACTGGAATAATTACCTGATCATCCTGCTTTTTCCTATCTATTGTCGTTAAACATTCTGTACTTCTCCTTAAAGCCCCCATCCTTTATTCACTTTTTTTACCAACTCTGTAACATGAGAAGAAAAAGCCATGTGCTCGTCAAATATCACCCCCAAATAACTATAATCCTTCACCTGTTCTAATTTAGTTAAATTTTCAGTATGGATATAAAGTTTATGAATAATATCACTACTTTTTTTTTTATGAAAATTTCATACATTTCGTTTTCTTTGTGTTCATGATCAATTTTGACCTGGTGAACTACCCCTCGATCTTTGAGAGGTCTGACTGCAAATTTGATTGCAATACATCTTCTGTTTTACCAGATGCAATGATTACCATATCGTCAGCACATAGCCGAATCTCTGTAGGCTCGACCACCAGTGGAAGATTATTTATGAATATAAGAAACATAAGAGGTCCCAGGATCAATCCCTGTGGAACACCTCTATTAACATCTCTGCTATCCAATAAGCAACCCTGTACCTCCACCCTCTGAGTAGCATGTAATTGCCCAGGATGTTACATGCTATATGGTGGACATGCTATGGACAGGGCACATAAGTGTAGCCTGTACACAGGTGTACATTACTTCAGGTTGTGGGTAACACAGTGTGCAATGCTGTAAATCGTTGCACTGTTCCACCTCTATTTCTGTGTGAGTTGCTATGCCCACTGAATTGTCTACCATTCCAAATGCCAGCACAGTTGTGGTGTGTATTGCTTTGTTGTGCATAATACATTGCTGATCCATGTTCATGCTGTTTCTGTGTGTCATTCATTACTATGCATGCCCTACATCTGCCTATGCTGTGTATAGGTCAGTGTCAGCCAATGTGTGAGTACCTGCCCACAAGGGCATACACAGGCCCACATCTGAACACCAGGGACAGTCATCCTACACCGTGTGATGTACACTGCATGCCAACATTGCACTATGCATCACAGGGATCGGTAGTGTCACATGCTGGACACAGTGTCAGAACACTGTATCCCTGTGGGCATGTGTCACCCAGTATTGGGGTCCTCTTAGTTCCACAGTGGCATGTCACAGTGGGTAAACCAAATCACCCAGTTGACAAGGTGATACCCCATGGTTTGGGCCTGCATGTGTTGTGTTGTCATGGTACCATACATGTGGTACACAATTCCATGGTGGGGCTGTGTGGTGTGTTACGGTATGTGGCTTAACCCAGTGCCCTCCCATCACCATGCATTGTGCATCTCTGTATGCCTGATGTGGTGGCGTGTCACACATCAGGTACTGTGTGTGGGTGTGCTGGCAGTGGGATGTATGTGTTACACGATGTGTGGTAGGGTGTCAACAGTCCTGCACAGGCCATGCATCTGGGTGTGGAAGCATGCCTAGCACCATGGAAGGGTACGGTGCTGTGTGTGCCATGGGCCATGCCTGTGGTGGTGTGCCCCACCATGGTGTGTGGACCTACTGGACACATGGGGAACAGGGGTGTGTGGGGGCATGCCTGGTTGGCGGTAGTCAGTGGTGTACATGATGTGGGTGTGTGGTGTCTACGGGTGTTGAACATGTCATGGTGTATGCACACGGTTGCAGGCCACAGTTCCCACAGCAGGCTTTGGGGGTTGTACAGGCATTCTGCATGTGCTGTTCGGGTTGGCATTGTGCATATTGCTGTCATGTGGGTGGTGGTGGGCTGCAGGCTGCAGGCTTCTGTGTGTGTGTGTGTGTGTGTCCCCTGCTCTGGTGGCATGTCTGGGTGGGTAATGGAGATGGGCACTGTAAACGGGACATGGGGTGCCTGTACATGCACCACAGATATACATGGCACGTGTGTGCCACCATATGTGGTGTGTGTTTGGGTGGGGGGCTGTACTCAGGGTATGGTGTGGACATGGGCCCGGTGCATAATGGCAGACACTATCATCAAGGTGATCCCCCTGTCTAGTGAACATGCTTGTCATGATGTGTGCATCCTACTACTGTGTGTGTGCAGGCTGCCCTTAACGGCCTACAGTGGCCGGTGTCTGACTCTGTGCAGGGCATGGTGGCTGTACCGCCATGTTGCTGCTTTGCACTGCATCCTGTGGTGTGTCTCGCCCTGCCTGTGCTCCTGGGCCAGCTGGCATTATGTGCACCCTGTGTCTCTGTGACTGTTGTGATGTCACCGGCCATGGTTGTTGTGTGGCAGCAGTTCCTGTCATACTGCTGTTGTTCCCCCTCCATCTGGTCTGGCTGTCCACTGCTGCTGTCTGTGCATTGGGCTCTGCTGCTGCTGGTCCTTGCCTGGCTATCCACCCCTCACAGGCCATTCCACCTGCATCTGTGTGGCTCCTCTTGCAGTCTTGGGACTGCAATGTTGTGCGCAGTGCCAGCATCTGTGCTGCACTGGGTGTTGGCATATCCATGTTGTTGCCCAGCCCCGTTATGATCTGTGTGTGACCAGCCAGCACCACAGCACTGTCTGGCAGGTGTACATCCTGCCCCTCTGCATCTTCTGTTCCACTACCCCTACGTGCCTGTGCACCTCCTCGGCTATGTTCATGGGTGTGTTGCTGCAGGTGTCTTCCATGTCTTGTCCAGCTGTGGCTCCCAGCTGTGTGTGCCCCACTGTGCCATGTCCACCATCAACATCAGTATCACTGCTTGCCAACAGCCCATCCCTGTTGTCTGTCATGCCTACATGCATGTCCTCAGTGGCATTGTCATCCTGTTGCTGTTCCCCATTGTCTCTGTGACGGCCATCTCTGTCACCCACCGCCCTGTCCTCAGGTCCAGCTGTGCATGTCATGTGCTGTGTCAACACTGTTGCCAGCTGTTGTCCTGAGGGCATCATTGGCTGTGCTATGCCCTGTGTGCCCTTATGGCTCTGTCTCACATCCTGTACCCCACTGTGGGACTCATGCTGGTTCACACCTGTTGTGTGTTTCGTGCTGTGCTGTTCATCATCTGCCCATCCGTAGAGCCACCACACATTGCATTCCTGACATGACTGTGGGACCATTGCCATGCTGGCTGCATGCTGTTGCATGCATCTTGCAATCTCCTGCAGTGCTGTGGCCATTGCTGTTGTTGCCTCCATTTGGATGATGTGCAGCATCATGCTGCATTCCATGACAGTGGTCTGCCTTTCTATGGCATCCGTTCGGCATGCCGCACACAGCCATATGTCCTGCAGTAGCCTTGCTGTCTATGTTGTTTGGCCTGACCCTTCCTGTATCCCATGTATCACAGCTGTGTGGATGTCTGCCACTGTCAGCTGCAGCTGTCCCATGTGTGCTACCATGGCAGTGGTGTGATCACGAATGCTGTTGCATATCCCAGCCAGCTGACGCTGTGCTGCCAACTGGGTGAACATGACGTCCTGTCAGTATTGAGACAGGTCATCCCCGAGGTCATCATCCAATGGCAGTGGCTTTGCATCTTGTTGGCCTGTCCCACCTGCACCTCCAGGAGCCTGTTCCGTGATACTGTGTGTTTGGACATCACGGCCTCGGGTGGTGTGTACACTGTCTACCTGTCCCGCAACACTGCCATCCCTACTGTCCTCCAGCCACTCGGTGTTCGCCGTGGTCTGTTGTTAGTCTGCTGTTGTGCTGTGCCCCGTGGTACTGCAGCTATTAGATGGCATGGTATTGCTGTCAGTGTCACTTCCCTGTCCTTCTCTGGCCTCACTATCTGTCTCCCTCCTCTGGGCCTGGCTCACTGTGCTGTCTCTGGCAGATGCCAGCTGTTGTTCATCATCACTGTTGCTGTATGTGCTGTGTTGTACTGTTCTGATGCATCACTGTTGATCACAGCATAGCATTGTGGTGATGTGGGCCACCTGGGAGTTGCATGTCCTCTGGTCTGTGTACTCTGGCCACCTGCTGGGTATACAGACAGATGTGCATGGTGGGTTACATCTGGTCCACATGTCCTGGTATGTGTCCATTGCCACAGTGCATGTCCAGCCTGTGCTGCCCAGTGGAGGGGTCACCACATGCATCCCATGCCTCTGCATGGTGGACCAGGCCATCACTATGTCCATCTATCCCTGCCCCCAGTCACTATCCATTGTGAGTCCTTGCATTGTGGGTCCCTGTTGGCCATGCAGGGCATCAGCCTCCACTGGTGGTGCTACATCTGCTGTCTGCACAGTGGTGTCACCCACCTCATGCATGCCCAGTGCTTACCTTGTGCATGTTGTTGCAGATACAGGTCCAGCTCAGTGTCACCATGTATGCTGCATGTGCTGATCTGTGCCACTACACATGTCTACTGAGTGGCAGTTGTTGTGTGGGTCCTCCACCCATTGCCATTCTGCAGTGCCTGTTGTGGGCTGCCTTCTCCTTAGCATGGCGCTTGATGTCACAGTGTCGCTTCTGAAGCTCCCTCACACTGTGCATGCAGGGGGCCGCTGCATTCACCAGTCTGGCTACCTCATCACATGTTTCCTGCCACTGTGTCTGTACCTTCTGGTCCCTTCCCTGGGACATTAGCATGTCTGCCTGTTGGATGTCACAGTCATGTCACATCCTTGCACCATTGCACATCATGCACGTGTGCTATTCTCACCCACATACCCACCTACCTGGGCCTCAATTGCATCCAGAAGGATGTCTGTCTCCTGGTCAGTGAAGTTCTTCTTCCTGGAGTGCCCAGTCTTTTTCCTTTTTGTTCCTGGGAATGCTTGCCCCCTCTTTCCTTGCTATGTCCTCTGTTGTTCGGCCATGATCCCACTCCTGCCTGTTGATGCTGCATGCACCATGCTGTCTGTCTATGCTATTTATATGATGCACCATGTGTTCTTGCACCATGCGTACTGTGTTTGGTGCATGGTGCATTTGTTGCTGAATTGGGTGCATTGCAAATGGCGCAGGGTGCTTTGGTGCATGGTGAGTCCGACGTACCTTGTGCCACTCTTATGTCTCATTTGAGAATTGGGCCCCTGGTGTAAATCACTTCTTCAAACTTGACCCCGTTAGAAGGCCTGCTGAAGGGCCAAGGCACAAGGAGCTATTGTTTTTTCTCCAGGCACTCTTGATAATAAATTGAGCATTTGCTTCAAACTGTCAAAACCATGAGTGCAGAGCTTCATTTATTTTGAATTTCTTTTTTTTATCATAGAATACTTTTCCCTCCTAAACTACAGAGCGGTACTGGTGAATCATCTGGCCACCAGCACCCACACTCCCAGACCAGGTCTGGCCAGTGACTTGCTCTCCCCCACAGGCTGGCAAGTAGACAGGATCCCCTCCGCCATGGTGACCTAGAGCACAGACACCCAGGGGGAGCACCTCTCATGTCTGGAGGTGCAGAGTGTGGCCATCAGCCACTACAATTGCCCCACAATTTTCCACCATTTTCTCCCCCTAGGAGCTGGACATGCAATGGCATCAGTGCACAGCCGTGTGGATGGCCGCCGCGCTCCACCCCTTGCCTGTGCACGCAACTGTAGTGCATCCATCCTCCGCACATTGCCACTGCAGCACGATGCAGTTTTCCCACCCACCCCAGAGGAAAGAGAGCAGTCATGGGATGCTCAATCCTTCCTATTCCCTGCCAACCCCCGGTGGCCTGAGTCCATTCCTGAACCTGGGTCGCCGGTGTCTCATGAGATGTGGCATCCAGTGCCTCAACCCTCAGTGCCACTGGACGGGCACTCCATTTATTTTAAATTTCAAGCTTGTTACTTTGCTCTAGCACTGCCGAGTCCTGTGCACACCTTTCTTGGACACTGCTAATTTTGTTTTAAGTGTGTAGCTGGACAAAGAAAACACTAGTTTGTTTTCAGGAGGTTTATACTATAAGCTATAATTTTGGCAAGAGGGCACTGCCTTTCTTCAGTTTTCTCTCGAGCTTCATTAACTTTGGGCTTTCTAATAATCGGTTGAGAAAGCTGATCTAGAATGAGTAACCTTAACACTACCCCTGTTTTGAATTTAGAAGGTAGCCATGTAGAGGACGCTAGCTCAGAAGAAGAAGAAGGCCCTGATTGCCTGGAAAACCTGGAGGAAGTTGATTGATGCCGGAAGATGTTTAAACACAGCATTTTTCAAGACGGAGAAATCTCTGAGGAAAATCCTACCTTACATGAGTTATTTCAACAACTTGAGAAACTTAGAATTAAGGAACTTAACTTAGATTACAATAAAATAACCTTGGAGAAATAGATTGAATTGAGTATCATGCCACACGGCTTACATATTGATAAAGCCTCGAACACAGGTTTTGAAGATGAGGAGTTAAAATGGGATTGGGAGGAAACAGCTAACCTGTGTACTATTTCCTGGATTAATGCTTTGATTCAGAGAGATGCAAGGCAAACACTGGTGGTTAATGAAGAGATTAAACTAATACAAGCAAAACTTATTGACTTTAAAGGGAAGTGGGACTTTGATTACCTTAATAAGTTTTATTCAAAGAAAATCAATAAACATGAAAAGGATTTGATAGTGAAGAAACATACTAAAGTCACAAGAGATATTGGGGATTATAATAAAAAAAATTTTTTGTGTGGGAGCGGAGTGACAGATCGAACAGCAGAGTGTGCTCAAGAACAAGAACGAGGACTTGGAAAAATCAGAAGTGAGATAAAAGTATCAGCAATTGGGCTAAAAGTGTTACATTTCAGGAGAATACAAGAAACATAGCCAAACTTGACAAAACCATAGAAAATACATCTATCGCTAGTACTTCTGACTCTGTTGGAATCCCGAGTTTTTTGTTTTAGAGCAAGACAACCAGAAAGAGAAACAGAGGAAACTACAAGGGGCCAAAAATCAAAAGGGTGCTATATCAAAAAAACTTACAGGGGATGAATAAATAAACAGAAACCAAAGATTACTGAGGAACAAGGAGGACAAGGACAAATAAAGGCAACAAAATTATCAGTCTTACAGATCTAGAATTAAATAACTTTCAAATTTATGTGACACTCAAAGGACTTTCGTTTGATCCCACTTCTGGCCCTGATTAGATTAAAACAAGGACTGACATTTATAAATTAATAAGAAAGCTCAAACTAAAGTACTTTTTCAGGAGACAACAGGATTTTAAAGCGCAAAACATGGGTGCTGAGAACTTGGTCACTGGAGACAGTGGATCTGTTCAACTACCTGTAAATGTGTCCCACCCCTCCCCATCCCTGAAGTGGATTTATTAGATTTCTCAATTTACCTTGACAATTAACGGGAAACAGCAAGTTGGGATCCTAATGTTTTAGATAACATTGATATTTCTGCTTTACTGCAAGAAGCAGAGGCAAAAACTATAAGTGACATACCTTTACAACAATTAGACATTTTTCCCCAAGTGTAAAAGTAAGTCTGTCTATTGCCCCAGATTACTAACTCAGCTATCACAGTTTTTGAAAGTTGTTTACTGAATGAAACATCTTAACATTTTTCTGATATACAGTTTCATTATACAAGAAATTTGACTAATGTGGAATATAAAGCATCAAAAGAGTTAGAAAATTTGAAGGGGGTAATTTTCAAGAAATCAGATAAAGGGGCAACATTGTAATAATGAACGAAGAGATGTATGCAATGAAATGTTTAGAATTGTTAAATGCTGACACCAATAACAAAAAGCTTAATAGGGATCCATCTGTTAAGTTTCAGGCAGAATTATGTGAATTCATGGACTGGGGACTTAAGTGTGGATTGTCTACCAAAAATGAGGCAGAATTTATAAAAATCGATTTTCCAATTGTTCCTACATTTTATATTCTGCCCAAGATTCATAAGAATCCCAGTAACCTACTTAGTAGACCACTTATATCAGGAATTGGGTCAGTAACATGCAATTTGTGCAAATATATAGACAGCCTGTTACAACCAAAAGTTTTATTACTTGAATCAAATCTTAGAGATAGCATGGACGTTTTAAACAAGCTAGAGGGCACACTATGGGGTGTTGATTTTTGCTGGCTCATAATAGACGTCATTTGTCTATATACTTCAGTAAGGCATGATCTTGGTCTTAATGCCATTCGTTATTTTTTCAAAGACCAAGCCTCTGTATCAACACACTTCTTACATTGAGGAATAGATTTCTCACTGTCCCATAACTACTTTATTTTTGATGGAGAATTTTATTTACAAATTTGCGGAACTGCTATGGGGGCGGCATTTGCCCCTTCTTACATAAACTTACTTATGGGCCATTTTGAAGAAAAATATATCAAAAATGACAACCATAAAACATTTAAATAACACATAGTTTCTTATTTCCGCTTTATAGATGACATCATAGTAACTTGGAACAAGGACAAAAATCTAATTCCTGATTTTATTACCTATTTGAATCAGAATGAGATGGGTCTTCATTTTACTTATCAGTCCCATAAATCCAATATTAAATTCTTGGATCTAGAACTTATAGGTGTAGCAGGGGAAACAATTAAATCCATAGGGGCAAGAAAAGACACTGTGGCTAATACAATTCTATGTGCCACCAGTGTACACCCTAAAAACTGATTGCATCTATACCTTATGGTGATCTCTTAAGGTTAAAATGTAATTGTACAGACAAAAGTGAGTTTTTGGTACAATTCACAGAGTTAATGAACAGACTTCAGACAAGAGGTTACACAAGAGAGAGATGCTAGATACAGCTTTTGAAAAGGTTAAAAAATTGAATACAGTGTTCCTTTTGAAATCAAAAAAAGAAAAAAAAATACATTCTTTACATCAAAGTGGGGAAAATCAACGTAATATGGTCACCTTTATTACTGAATTCAGTCCAGTTGCAGGTAGAATAGTAGGATTGGTACATAAATTTTGGCCTCTTTTTTTTTGACAGATCCTATACCAGAAAAACACATTAATAACTAGCCCAGAGTACCTTTATCAAAAGGCAAAAATGTAGGTGACAGGATCACAAGTAGCCATTTTACACCATCAGAAAAGTACAGTTATGTAGGAACTTACCATAACAGTAGATCTTCGAGAGATGTTCCTTCAGTAGGTCATCACATATTGGACTGGTGCCACCTGGCGTCGGGCCACACGGCAGACTTTTCTATCAATACCTGATGGGACCGCCCACTCGATGTCACGTGACCAACATCAGTGTGACTGTATATAGTGGGCGGTCCCCACGCCCGCCTTCCAGTTCTCCCACCAGAGCCAGGAAGAGGCCTGACAGCAGGAGTGAACAGGATTTGGATTCCCTGTAAAAACAGAAATGAGGGGAAGAAGGGAGGGAAAAAAATGACCTACTGAAGGAACCTCTCTTGAAGATCTACTGTTACAGTAAGTTCCTACGTAACTGTACTATCTTACTTTGAGAGGGTTCCTTCAGTAGGTCATCACATATAGGACAGAGTCCCAAGCAGTCCCTCTAAGGAGAGACCGAGAGAAACTAGGGAGGAGGAAAACTAACTCCAATGGAAAAAACTGAAATCCAGAATGGGCCCAGTCCTAGGACAGAAGGTCCTGCAGGACAGCAAAGCCAAAGCCAGCCCTCCACCTAGAAGCAATGTCCAGACTGTAATGCTTGGTAAAGGTATAGACAGAACTCCAAGTAGTGGCAGCACATATGTCGGCTGCAGAAATGTTCCATAGGAAGGCCACGGAGGCAGCCATGCCCCTAGTAGAATGACTGCTGATAAAGCCTGGCAGAGGCTTTCCGTACTTCTGGTAACAGAATCTAATGCGGTTGCCTAACCACTTGGACAGGCCCTGCTTAGAAAGCGGTTTGGCCTTCGATCTCGGGGCACAGGAAACAAACAACTGGTCGCAAGAGCGGAACTCTTTGATCCAGTGGGTGTAACACTGGAGAATCTGATGGACATCCATTGTATGAAGGAGTGCCTCACCTCTGTTAGAGGGGGATGGATAATACACTGGAACCTCTACTGATTGACTCAGTGTGGCTTCTGACACAGCCTTGGGAAGAAACTTCAGATGAGTTCTGAGGACCACCCGGTCCCTATGGAAAATCAAATAGGGCTCCTTGCAGACTAGAGCGTGAAGTTTCCAAAATCCTTTTGGCTAATGTGATAGCCACAAGAAAAAGTGCTTTCCAAGCAGGGGTGTCATTCAGTCAGAAATTCTGGATGGGCATGGAGATCACGTGATGCAAAGTGCTGAGTAGCAGCTCCCTTAAGAAGCTCCTGCCTCCCGTTTATTATTTTATCTTGTTTTAGTGTTTTAATTCACGATTTTCCCTTGTTTCTGAGATTCAGTGCCGTATAGTAGCTGTTGCACTCTGGTCTGGTTATATCTCGAGCGGATGGAGGCTTACATGAAGAAAGCCCCACAGAAGCATACCCCTCCAGCAACTCCCGAGAAGGCGCCTAAGAAATCCAGGGCTTCGGGTGATTCTTGGCCTAATCCTCCGAGCCAAAGGGGTGATCAGGAGCCTTTAACGCTCTCCAGGTTTCTGGGGGAGTTTAAACCCTTTCGAGAGGAAATGAAAGATATGGCAATGGATTTGAAATGGCTATCCAGAAAACTAGACGAACTCTCACTGTCTGTGTCGGATAATGCAGCCTGAATTGCCTCTATTGAGAAAAGAATGGGTAGTCTTGACCCTAAACTGGTTTCGATGCACCAGAAATTCTCGTTTTGAAGCTAAGCTCGAGGACGTAGAGGGTCGTAGCCGAAGAAATAATGTAGTGGTTCTCAGTTTACCGGAGGGAGAGGAAGGCCAAAATGTTGTGGCATTTATTCAGAAGCTGGTTGAGCGGGTGGCTGACCCATCTCCATTCAGCCCTGGCTACATTATAGAGCATGCCCACAGGGCTTTACGGCCTAAACCATCCCCAGAGGAACCCCCTCGCCCTATTGTGTGCCGGTTCCTGAATTATTTGGAGAGACAGCATTTCCTACAAAAGGTGCGTGCTTTGCAAGAGGTTCGCTGGGAACATATAAAGCTGAGAATTTCACAAGATCTACCCATCTCAGTCCGCTTGAAATGCAAGGCGTTCCACCCTATTGTTTCTAAGCTAATTGCTGCAGGCTTGAAGTTTAGGATGAGTTACCTGGCCAGACTACAGATTTCAGCTAATGGATCCTGGAAAAGCTACAAAGACCCTGAAGAAGCTTTGAGAAGCCTTAAATCCATGCTTCCAGATCTCTTTAAGGACTCTTGAATGGTTGTGGTGCAGTATGCAGCACTGCACGGAGTCGAGAGTTCAAACTTATGTGTTTTCCCTTAGAGAAATTGCTTAAATGTGAAGACTTGGGAATTTGCAGCTACCTGCAGTGGACTGGGGGGATCATCGCTGACCACCCCGACTTTTCTTTTCTTTCCATCTCACGTTGGCCCATGCTGGTCTGAAGCAGGGTACACTCGGGTTTGGGGCCTTCTTGGGGGGGTTTGTGAGCCAGATTTTGGCGGCTACTTTTGTTGGGGGTTGAAAGAGCCCAGTTCGATTGGGTGCAGGCTAGCTTCTCATTTTTCCCTTTTGGATTGGTACTGGGTTGGTCCTGGGCTTTCTCCATCTCAGCTTTTTACTTGGTTGGGTCAGGGAATTGGCCACTAGAGGGCGTTCCGGCTTTTGGGGACTCATGAGGAAACTCTATTAGAGGTAGAATTAGCAGGGTTTCATTATTTAGCTGGGGCGTAGCACTCTCAGTTTTCCAGGCAGGCCTTGTCCTTTGGATACTGGCTCATAGTGGGTAGAGGCAGTTTTATGCCTTCCCCCCCAGGTGGAGCGATCCCAGCTTTTCCCATTTCAATTCTCGCTCTTAATACGAGCTGGGGTATTTTTTCCCTCAGGAGTTCCTGGTCTGGTTCTGGTTTTTGGTGGCTCACCCTGTGCTTCTGGTCTCAAGTCTGGTTATTACGAAGATCACGGTGATGAGTTGGTTTTACCATAGTCCCCCTACGATAATCTCTCTAATGTCTATGCTTTGGCTGGATTGAGGTGAAGGCCCAGGTCCACTCTCCTTCATTGGGGTATAACTTGTAGTGTTTGGTTTCTATGGACTGCATTTGTGTGCAACAGCGATAAATATCTGGGTTCATTTTCGGGGCGGAGTAGAGGGATTAGAACCAGTACTGTGCTGAACGTTGCTTGTGACAGTTTGGTGGGGTGGAGTGTGGTGGGGTTTGGAGTGTGGTTGGAAGGTGGGGGGGATAGAGGGGATGAATGGTTTCTATTGCTGGGGGGGCTAAGGAAGAGGGTGGGTGTTACTGCAGTAACCCTGGGGATACAGGTAAAGGGGATATGCATCTCGTGTGCTGAGTGTAACTATTTCAGCTCGATTATCTCTTCTAGATGGTTAATGAGTTAACATTTGTGTCTTGGAATGTTAAGGGGATCAGAAAACAACATAAGCAATATCAGGTTCTCAAACATCTAAGTCTGTTCAGTTCACAGATAACCTTTTTTCAAGAAACCCATTTATTAGAAGTGGAAGCTTTGCAATTAAGGAGGCAACAAGTGGGATTGATTTATAGTGCCCAGGGCACCACGAATAGTTGTGGGGTCATGCTCATGAATAATAGAAGTATTCCATTTTCTTCCACACATGTGATTAAAGATACCGAGGGCAGGTTCATCCTGGTTAAAGGTACCCTCTGGTCTGTCCCAATATTATTGGGCTGCATTTATGGCCCTAATCTGGATGGCCCTGGATTTTTCATGAGGCTTATATCTATCATTCTCCCAATGCTTCCCATTAACATTATTTTAGAGGGAGATTTCAATCAAGTACTTGATTCTCACTTAGACAGACTGGGCAGTGGCCTGGGTGGGGTTACCCCAGGGCAGAAGGCATTTATGAATTTACTAGATCAATGCGGGCTCTGCGACGTCTGGCGTGTTTTACACCCTGATTCTAGGGAGTTTACCTTTAGGTCTATGGCACATGGTTCGCAGTCCCGCATTGACTATTTACTTATTTCTCAGTGTCTCCTACCTGGGTTGAAGACCTCCTTGATTCAACCTAGCCCAATCTCCGACCACTCACTAGTGGTATGCAATCTGGTACTGTTCAACTCATTTAACAGGGAAACCAGATGGAAGCTCAACGATCAGCTCCTTAAAGATGTTAAATATTGCAAACTTATTAGGGAAAAAGTAGAATTCTTCTTTTCACTAAACCCTTTAGATGGTGCAAAACCTGATATCTTGTAGGGGGCCTTCAAAGCTTTCATGAGAGAGATACTGATTAGCCTGGTGGTTGGTAGGAAAAGAGAGCGGGAGAAGGAGCTTAAATCCTTATTAACCCAAATCAGATCTCTGGAAGTAAATCTTCGGGCCAATCCCCTTGATGAGGACACTTGGAAACTCCTGAAATTAAAGGATAAATACTTGGGGTTACTTCAAGAGAGAGCAGAATTAGCCATTATTCGTACCAGAGCTAACTACACTGATCACTGGCATTGCACATTAAGTAACAGGAATCAATGAGATTTATCCCGCCCATCAGATCAGTGGCAGATGGATCTCTTATGGTGTCTCCTATTGAGATAGCTCAAGAATTTGCCGATTATTATTCTAATTTGTATAGCGATATGGAGCATCCTCCCTGTCCTGAAGACATACAGGGTTATCTAAGGGACTCCCACGTGCCCCTTCTCCCCGACCGGTGTGGTGATACTCTGGTTGTCCCTACTTCCCAGGAGGAAATTGCTAAGGTTATTAGCAAGTTGCCTGCTGACAAGGTCCCTGGTCCAGATGGATTTTCTGCTTTATTTTATAAGGTCTTTCGAGACCTTCTCTTGCCAATACTCGGTCGCTTATTTCAGCAAATTCTATCTGGGGCAGAGACAGATCCGTATCTCTATGAGGCTCTGATTGTCCTGCTTCCCAAACCAATAAAGACCATGAGCAGGTTCAAAGCTACAGACCTATCTCGCTCTTAAATCAGGATATTAAGATTCTCTCTAAAATACTGGCTAATAGATTGGCACTGGTTCTTCCTGGGTTAATAAGTACAGACCAGGTTGGATTTATGAAAGGGTGCTCATCTTCCGACCACTTGCACACCTTGTCACATGTCTTCTCGGCTACCAGGGATGCGGAGTTCCCTGCGGGCTTGGTCTCCCTGGATGCCAAGAAGGCATTTGACCATGTGAACTGGAACTTTCTGTTCCGCACTTTGGAGGCCTTCCACTTCCCCTCTCTGTTTATCTCCTGGATTGTCGCCCTTTATAAACATCCCTTGGCAAGAATTTCCGAGAATGGGGCCTTTTCCCATTCTTTTTCGCTTCACTCAGGCACTAGACAGGGGTGCCCCCTCTCCCCTTTATTATTTAACTTATATCTGGAACCTCTTATTGCAAATATACTCAATAATAATTCTATACAAGGGGTGAGTATTGGCCGGCATGAAGTTAAAGTCACTGCATATGCTGACAATCTCTTAATACATCTGTCCCATCCGGTATCCACTGTCCCGGCCTTACTAAGGGAAGAGGCAAGGTTTAGTGTTCTGTCCAACTATAAATTGAATGCCAGTAAATCCCTATTTTTTCCATTAAAACACAAAGTCTTCAAGACCGACATTAGCCCCCTTGGGCTATGTTGGACACCCAGGTCTTTCAAGTATCTGGGTATCAAACTTTTGTGTAACCCCCTAACATGGTTTAAGGAAAACTTGGACTCCTTATTGCAGGGGATTACACACGACCTTGAGAGGTGGTCTGAACTCCCTATCTCTCTGTGGGGCCAAATTAACATAATTAAAATGAATGTATTTCCCAGGATTTTTTACCCGTTGTCCCTTCTCAATGCCTTTATTCCTTTACTCTGGTGCAAAAAGGTACATAGTATTTTCACTAGATTCATCTGGGTCGACAGGTATCCCCATTTGGCTTATTATAAACTGGCAGCCCCAAAGCTGGAGGGGGGGCTGCGAATCCCCCATCTGGCTATATATCATTAGGCTAGTCACTTTGCGAAATGTTTGCGGTGGGTATCTCCCGGCCCAGAGGAAACGCAACCTATCTGGCTCAAAATAGAATTGGATGCAATTAACGGCAAAAATCTGGACCCCCTCGTGTTATTTTTCCTTAGGTTATCCCAAGTAAGTATGGCCACAGAGTGTTCCACAATAAGGACCTCCTTAAAGGTCTACTCACAGATATGTTCCTTTTTGCAGTACTCCCCCCATCTGGACCTGACCCAGTCTATCTGGAACTCTCCATCATTTACTATTAACAAGAGCCCAATCTCCCGTTTTTGGTTGCCTCAATTGGGAGAGAGGAAGCTCTCGAATTTTATTGATGGTGGGGGGCATTGGTTATCAGTAGAGGAGATGGTTAGGAAATTTCTCATCCCGACCTCTTCTTATTTCAAAGTTTTGCAATTGAAACACTTACTTGTAATTACCCTGGGTAGTATCCCTCCTTCTCAGAGTATCTCCTCTCTGATACCCGAGGTACCCCCACTTTCTGGATCTTCTGGTGTAATCTCTAAACTATATCAGGTTTTGTTTCATAAAAAATTTATGGGTCCATTTGGGCTATCAAGATTTTGGAGTAACTTTCTCCCCCACCTCCCGCTGGATAGGCATTCTCTCTGGAAGTCATGTCATAAATTTATCTCTCAAGATAGACTGCATCTCATGCAATATCACGTATTGCACAACTTATATTACTCCCCGGCTAAACTTCACAAGTGGGGCTATTTAGACTCAAATAAGTGTAACAACTGTTTGCAGGATGAGGGTACACTTTTTCACATGCTTTGGTCTTGTCCAAGAATGTCCACCTTTTGGGTTTCAATTCAAACCTCCTTAGACCCCTTGCTGGGCCTCCAAGAATATTTTATCCCTGGGGTATTTGTGTTAGGGGACCAGTCCTCTATTAGAGTCAAGGCGCATAAATGTCATATATCCATGGTCGCCTTGTCGGCTAAGAAAGTAATTCTCCGTCATTGGAAAGACAGGTCCTCCCCTTCTTTCCAGGAATGGGTAAGAGAGGTATTATCCAACTTGCAGACAGAAAAAGCAATAGCCAGTCCACATAACAGACTGTCAGTTTATACTAGAATTTGGGATCCCCTTCACTCACTAATCTCGCTGGTTCTAAACTAAACCTATACTAGGGTTTGTTGCTTCTATATGGTTTTTTGATTAGAGGCTCAGCATCTACGGGTACTGAGATGGGTTACTGCAGTATGGGGAGGTGGGGGGGGCAGCATCTTTTCATCATGTACCAAGGAAACTCTATCAGTTTTCTCTGTATGCTGTCTTTCATGGTGGAAAATGTAAGAATAAACTTTAAATTATAAAAAAAAAAAAGAAATTCTGAAGGGGCACAAAATCTTAACCTCTCTAGGGGGTCCGGAGGCATGCTCCCCCAGGAAAATTTTGAAAAATTGAAGTCAAGTGGTGCATTTTGGTGACTTTTAGCAGTCCAGAAAGCTGTTCCCCAACAAGCTAAGTGGCATAATATGAAATAGGTTAGAGAAATGATCAATTGTTTTTGTCCTTTGTTCATTCTACTTACAGTGTTACCTTTTGTATTTAATTTTTTTAAGAATTAGTCAGATTGGATTCGAGTCGACTGACTCACCTTGCTGCTGGTGCTTGCTCCTCACCTCCTCCAACAGTGACACCAACAGTTTCAGAGTGACTGTATAATAAAAATTAATTTTTACAAATTGGATTTGTCTGACGTCCAACCACTCCAATCACATCAATCCTCACCTTTCTTGTCAGTCAGACAAGAAGACAATAGACTGTGACAGTAGTAATTACTGTGTCCTGTCTGCCGGTGGCATGGCCCAGCCCTGCCTGCACGTTCCCCGCATACAGTATGCACTAAGTCAGAGTCTGCAGCTTGAACTAGCTCTAAAGCCTTTATGTGTATTTTATTTTTTTTTAAATATTTTTGACGATTGGTGGTAGACTCCAACCAACTCATCGACCAGTGGGCCTGGCAAGCAACAGGCTTGAATTTGAAAACAGCAGCTCAGCAAACTCTTTGCTTCCTTGAGTTCCTTCCCCCCTGTGGTACTGACCAATATTCCCTCTAACAGTTATCACTGGGTGGGTGGAGGATCTCTGTGTGCGGGCAGCACATTTCTCAAACCAAATATTCATGTGCAAAAGTATGGTCATATGTATAAATCCTTCACTTTGATCCCGCTTCACATGTTTCAGCCTCCCCACCCCATTCAAGTCCAGAGATATCCCACCCCCCACCCCTGGCATGCAGAAAACAAGAAATGAGGTTCATTTTGCTGCATATTCCTATGTTACAGCAAAGATTCCCCACCTCATTTCAGAACAGAAAAAGCCCCTTCAGGTCAGACATCCCCCTCCCATTTCAGCATAACACATAAGCAGTAAGGTTTGTTTCATGGCACAGTTCTCACAGCACAGACAACCCCCCCTTCAGCACATAAACAGCATATATGTTTGTTTCTTACAGCACAGCACAGCACCCCCATCCCCTATACCATCCCAGCTGTCATTGCCCCTTCCATCTGTATCACAGGACAGCCACTTGCTGTCAGCAGCTTTTTTTGATCCTAGTAGTACATCTCACCCATTAGCAACCCTCCTAAACCCCATCAAACTGCAGCCAAATCTGTGCCATATATGTTTATTATACTGAAAAGGTTTGGCAAGTCCCAACAAAAAATAACAGAACATGTGTAATTTGCTAGAGCTGAATGACTGTGGCTAAAACTTGAAGAGGTAAAGCCACTTATTTTACTTAAGTTTAACAGCAACAAAAGATTTATGCAGCTTTTTTTGATTGAAAGGCATTTTTTTGTACCCATTGTAAGACCTGAGCAAAGGTATTTGGTTTTAACATTAATATCAACAAGAGACCGTGCTTGGGGGTGTTGCTAACTTCCAATCTGACTTCCTAAAGTCAAGTTCACATAGCCACAGGTACTAAGGTGTTAGGTAGGTATAACTGATAGGCTCCTCTCAATGCAAAATTATTAATTCACCATACACATACCCTAAGGTCACATGACGTTGACTCCAGTTACAATTTTCATTTTTTAAAATGACAAAAAATGATATCCACAGAATCTTATCACTTCATTAATGGTCTGTACTTTTCCTTATTCCTTTTCCTATCAGAAATACAGAATAGCAATTAAACTTCATCTGAAGATGCTTTGGATATTTTATTACACTAAAAAGGTTTCACTTGCCAAGCAGCCATCTCAAAAGAAAAGTCTTGCTGAGACCATTAGCCCTTACAGCACAGATCCTCCCTATTTTAGCTTATAATCACCTCCATAATGCAGCCCCTACTTGTATACTGTGTGACCCTAAGCAAGTCACTTAACTAGTGTGCTACTCCTGGTTAAACAACTGAAAAAAAAAATCAACTTCACTGTCATGGCAACTTACCTCGAGTGTCCCTGTGCTCACACAATGAAGGCTGAAGCAGAGAAACTCTGCAACCCTCAGAAGTTATTTTGGATATTATACTTGCCATCCCAAAATCAGCATCTACTTAACTCTCCTTCAAGTGTAACACTACCTGTATTGAAAATTGCAAAAAAATAGCACCATACAGAGCGGGACAAGCAAACTCATAAACTAAAATTTCAGGCTCTTGAACTGAGGCACCCTGTAATGTCATAGCACTCATTATACCAGAAGCCATGCCCTCATATTATTTGGCGTACAGTCAGAGAATGATCAACCACTGGACTTGCTTGCACTTGATCTGCTACACTGGTTCGCATCCCACTGGCACCCCTCCCCTTGTCTGCAGCATGGGTTGCAGACAACAATAAGTAGTGATTCACAAATATTGAATAAATATGTGCTGTCACCATCAGCACAAGGATTGTCTTCCTATCTGTAGAACGGGTCACTCTGGCGTGATTCTGTGACGTGGGTATGGTTATGGTGATTTATTACTTAACATCTGACTACACCCCCAGGACATTTACTTAAAAATAGTACAGCAAAAAAACTCTTCCAAAAGATTGTGTGGCACCTGAACCAGGCTCAGACCACATGCTGGAAGCTACTAATATAATTGCTCTTTACTTCTGTTTTGCAACTGTATGCAATAATGTAACTCTGGTATTTTTGCCTCATAAAATATATATTTTCTCTATAGATAGGACTGGAAAGAATGGGATTTTTGACTTACGGGTGAGAAAGCAGTAACAATGAATAAACATGAGGAAAGGCAGAGCTGGCATAAACATAAGACTGATGCAGAAATCCCTTTACTCTTCACCCTCTCCTGTACAATGTAATGAAGAACAACCATGTGCAGTGCCAGGGGAAGTGCCTTGCTCATTACATGGCAGTGTGAGATGGGACAAGACCACGGTTTTATGAATACTAAAAGGGATTATCAAAATGTTGAATGCACAGAGATTGTGCCTGTAATTACAAGCAGAATTGCAATAGAGGGCATGTCCTCAAGCAAAGAAGAGCATATTTAGGGGAAATACCAGCAGTCATTATTTCACACATATAATAGTCTGCCCAGTGAGACTGTGGTCACTTGCAGTGTACAGGGCTTCAAAGAAGGAATTCCTGAATGAGAATGCAATATAGGGTTACAGAGCCCAGGGGCTGGGTTAAAAAGCCAACATTCTGTACTTAGTCTCACAGCAGAAAGCAGTTTGTACCATATGGACCCACACAGAATAATGTCAACTTAACATGTGTAATTATTTTTTTTATCCTTATAATATGCAAGCTACTACAGGCTTATTATTGCTCTGCTTATCCCATCACATTTATTTAGTGGGCTGGGGCTGTAGAACGATGATGATAATGACCTTATCTATCGGCTTCCTCGCTATTGACATGCTGCTCTGCTTCTCATTGCTTAAAAATTAATTTTGGAGTTAGGAGAGTCACATAGGTCATAACATTTTAGCTTTGTATGATATACTGTAACTGAGAAAAATTCCACATATAACACAAGTGTAACCCATAAAAAAAAATACAAAAAATGTAAGTCCTTCGAGATTGAATGACCGACTGACCTACAAGCGGGCACACAGGGCAGGCAATCAAGACAGGACAGGAGGACACGCTTAGTCTGAAGTAAGCAGCTGTCTGATTCTGCAGTCTGTATGGAGTTTTTTGCTTCGAGCAACCTTCCTTTCCTGGAGTCCCCGAGCAGAGGAGAACACCAAATTTCTTTTTAAACTTGCCTCTTGTGTTCAACTTATAGGCAGAAATTTATTCATTTACCTAGTCTCTCTGGGTGCAGGGACACCACCGGGGCCAGCACTCTGAGCAGAAGGCGAAACAAGCTTGCCACTGCAACCACTGCCTGTCCATCATATCCTGCCCACAACATTGCCAAAACTCCAGCCTCTGGACTTACTGTTCATAATTCTGATCTGGAGACCGCTTGCTCTCCATGACTTACTGTCAGTGTACTTACTTCCTCTGACATCCAGTCAATCATTGAACCGACAACTGTCTGCTGTCCCACCAATACACAAAATATGTATATTTTTGAATTGCCCGCAGTTCCTTTGCCCCCCACATGCACACTACACGACATGCCTCTTGCCATGAACACAGTGCACTTTCTTGGCAGCAAAAAAGGAAGTCACAAATGGTTTCCTTGTGGCAGGGGGGCATGTTCACTGACTGCTAGCTGGTGGATTTGAGGAGAAGGATGGTGTGATCCCTCAACCACTTTCTTCCTGTCCTCATGACTGCCTCTAGCAAAGAATGCAACTAAAGCTCTGTGACTATGTACATGCAATCTGCTCATCAGTTCTTTTGTGCATTAACACTGCAGATGCGTGTGGGTCCAGCTGCTTACTGGATGTTATGCATACCTTACAGGGAACAGTACTACTACTGACCTTTTTTAAATTAGGCAGCAGCCAGGAATTTCATTCTGGTCTCAGAGGATGGGAACACACCTGACCCGGTCACCCGACCAAAAGCGCTCTCTTAGTGCCGACTGTTTGATAACTTGTCTGCATCTCGACTCAAGCAGAATTCAATGACCGACCATCAGAGTTGAGAATAGCACTCAACTGAAGGATGGATATCGGATGACAACAAAATGAGAAGAACAACCAATTTGCCATGCAAGCTATTTCTTTGTGCCTCCACTGTACAGACAGTTGATTGGTGGTAACTGCCAGACAGCAGCAGCCAATCAACTGTCTGTTGTGACTGTCTCTCTCTCTCTCTCTTGCTCTCTCTCTCTCTCTCTGTCCTTACAGGTGCTCAACCCTGAATCCAGTGACCAGCCCAGCGGAAGCAAATACATTTTTTTAAACTGCTTTTCTCAGTCAGTCTTCAATTGGGAACCCCAACCCCCCCCCACCAAAAAGACGTTGAAAAACATTTGTTTTTCGGCACGTGGGACTATTAAAAAATTAAATACTAAAAACATTCTTTTTAAATGGCCATCACAACAATATTGGGGGGGGCACATGCCCCCTCGGGCCCTATGGGCATGACGCCACTGCTTCCAAGACAGGAAGCACAAATCACAGCTCATAGTCAGCTCGAAAGGAGGAATGGTGATCTTTTCCAGTATGAAGTTCAAGTCCCAAGGCAGAGTTGGGCTCTGGATGAGGGGGTTTCAGATGGAGAATCCCTTTCAGAAAGGTTTTTGAGACCTCCAACTGAGCCACGGGTTTACCATCCACTAGCTTGTGGTATGCTGAGATAGCTGAGATATGGACCTT
Source organism: Neoceratodus forsteri (assembly GCA_016271365.2). Taxonomy (NCBI): domain Eukaryota; kingdom Metazoa; phylum Chordata; order Ceratodontiformes; family Ceratodontidae; genus Neoceratodus; species Neoceratodus forsteri. The sequence goes on along the minus strand of CM057451.1, from coordinate 804,533,236 downwards.
CAAAGAAGAGTAGGACAGACCGGAGCCTGATAAGTGAAGGAGGTATTCCATGACTTGTGGGGCTGGACAAGAGAAGGGGTTCCAACCCTTAGCAGTCACCCAAATGGTAAACCGCTTCCACTTCATGCATAAGTGGAATGGGTAGAGGGGTTTTCTAGCCTCAGTGAGGACTTGAGCAACCCTGAAGGAAACTCTGAAACGGGAGATTGCTAAGTCTGCAAGAGTCACGCATGGAGATGCAGGGTCCTGAGCCCCAGATGCAACAGACAACCTTGATCCTGGGTCAGAAGGTCACGAGTCACTGGAAGTGGAACCAGAGGTTCCCTGGAAAGCTGCTGCAGCAGCAGGAACCAGATCTGTCTTGGCCAGAGAAGAGCGATGGGGATCATCCTTGCCTTCTCCACTTGAAGCTTGAGAAGAACCATCTGCAGAATGGGAAACAGAGGGAATGAGCACAAAAATTTCCCTGTCCAAGATAGAGACAATGCGTCATTCCAGAAAGCACCATGCCCTGGAATGAGCGAGCAAAAGCTGGGAAGCGTTGCATTGGATTTGGAGGCGAAGAGGTCGATTTCCGGATGCCCCCACATTGGAAGATGGATTCCGCCACTTCCTGATGCAGTTCCCCCTTGTAGCTAGGGTCCAAGATCTGCTGAGACTGTCTGCCAGGATGTTTAAAATGCCCAGAAAGTGCACAGCCACGAGGACCAGATGGTGCTGGACTGCCCAGTTCCACACCCACGTCACCTCCCTGCACAGGGGGTATGACTGGGTTCCTCCTTGTTTAGTGATATACCGAACTAGTGACATGTTGTCCATTTGGATTAGCAGTGATCCCTTTGGAAGCAGGGTCTGAAAGGCCTGTAAGGCATACAGGACCACCCTCAACTCCAGAACATTAATGTGCAAAGGAGTCTCCACGCCGGACCATATTCCCTGGGCATGGTGCTCTCCAAGATGAGCTACTCACCCCATATTCGAGGCATCCATGGTGAGGGTAGCTAGTGGTGCAGGGCTCCGAAAGGGAAGTCCCACAGAAAGATTGTGAGAATCCATCCACCACTGCAATTCTTTCTGAACCACAGAGGAGACCAGAACTGGATGGTCCAGGTTGTCCAGGAGCTGATCCCACTGCACCCGCAATGACCACTGAGTGACCCTCATGTGAAGTCTTGCTAGGGGAACTGTTTTGATGGTGGCTGCCATCAGGCCCAGAAGGCATAGGACCTCCTGAGCTGGGATGGTTCTGTGAGAAGCCACTTTGGAGGCCTGACAGATGAGGGTCTCCACCCTGTCTGGAGGCAGGAAGGATCTGCACTGGACCATATCCAGGACTGCCCCAATGGATTGAAGTCTCTGAGCTGGGATAAGGGATGACTTGGGAACACTGACTGTGATCCCTAGTCTGCGGAAAAGGTCCAGTGTCAAGGTAAGATCCTCCAACAAAGAATCTCTGGATGGGGCTGAAATCAACCAATCATTCAGATAGGGGAAACTGCAATACCCCTGCATTGTAGGAACGCTGCGACCACCACCAGGTACTTGGTAAAAACCCATGGTGCTGAAGACAGACCAAAAGGGAGCACTCGGAACTGAAAATGTTCCCCATGGAAGCGAAAGCGCAGGTATCAGTGGTGGCTGGGGAAGATGGGGATGTGCAGGTAGGCATCCTGCATATCCAGTGCGCAGAGCCAGTGGTTCTCCATGAGGAGAGGGAGGAGGTTCCGGAGTGTCAGCATTCGAAATTTTTTGTACTCGACAAACTGTTTTAGTTGACTTAGGTTGAGTATGGGTCTGAAGTCCCTTGTCTTTTTTGGAACCTGGAAAACGTGGGAGTAAAATCCCTGTCCCATTTGCCCGAAGGGGACCCGCTTGATTGCTTTTTTGAGTAAGAGCGAGTTTACCTCCTCGTGAACTAGGAGATCCTGATCCCAAGAATAGGAGGAATTCTGTGGTAGAGTTTCTGGAGGGATTTCCAGAAATTCTATGGTGTGTCCAATGGACACTAGTTGCAGGACCCATTCATCGGAGATGGTCACTCTCCACTCCTGCACATGTCAGGCAGACCTCCCCCCCACCTGCTCCCTGTCATGAGACTGAGGAGGTAGTGAGGCCAGGGAGTCAAGAAATGGTGGGACATTCAGGGAGAGGGCCTCCTGAACGTCTCTGATTTTTGGAGGCAGGAGGTGTGGCTGTACCAGTGGCCTTACACTTCCCTTGGCGAGCATGTCTGAGCATTCTTTCTCTACCTCCAGGTCCTTTTCCGAAAGGGCTGCTGCTGCTGTTGTTGGGAGCCCAATCAGTACATTGACCTCACAGACCTAAGGGAAAGGCCCTTGTCCTGTAGGTCTGTGATAATGTCTTTGGTGTCCCCACCAAATAGTACCGAGCCCATAAAAGGGGCATCCAGAATCACCGACTGGACTGTGTTGGCGAGTCCAGAAAGGCAAAGCCAGGAATGTTGTCTAAGGGCAACCGCAGTTGCTAAGGTGCAAGCCACCGAGTCAGCGGAGTCATACGTGATGCGTAATGCATGCCTACATGAAACTTTGGAGAGGTGGAGATCCTCGGCAAGTTCCTCCTTCAAAGCCGAGGGATCCATGAACTGGATTCATGCTTCTAGCCTGGCTAAGGTAGCCTTTTGTTGGGACACCATGTGGGCCACGTATTTGGGGGACTGAAGGGCGCATGTGGCCGATGAGTATATCTTCTTTCTGAACTGGTCCATCTGCCTCGACTCTTTGCCACAAGGAGAGGCTCATGTGCTTTGGTGTTGAGGAGCAATCATAATCTGCAGAAATGACCACAGAGTCAGACTTGGGATGAACCTTCAAGAACGAGACATCCTTTGGTGCCCGGCAAAGTCTGTCCACCCATTTGGGGACAGCAAGGTGGGTATGAGGCATCTGCCAGATGGTAGTGGTGAGATCTTGGTGAGGTGTCATCCAGGGAGGAATGGGGACCAGAGACAGAAACTGTAGGTCGAGATGCTCTGCAAGTCTCTGTCTCATGGGGTCCTGTTTCTCCAACTCCCAGTCAAAGTAATCCTTCATGGACCTGAACAAATCTGAAAAGGCAGGGTCCTCTGGTGGGGACTTCGGAGACTCCTTGCCTTTCATGCCTTTGGGGTCATCTGGAAACTCCTCAGAAGAATCATGTGCCCCCTCTGAACTATCATAGTCCGCCTCCTTGACAAGACAACATCTGATATCTGGGAGGGAAATGTCCTGCCGAGCCTTCCCCGAGATATGTAAGTGGTAATGGAAGAGCTGCTCAGGGAAGGAGACCTGGGAGACTGCTGTTGTGGGAGCCTAGTCTCCAGGTCCAAGACCAATTCCGACCATGCCCTCTGCCACCAAGACTGGATTAAGGCCTTGAAATCCAGGGTGACCGGAGGAGGAGGGGAGGGTGGTGGAGTAGGCAGAGGCTGAGGGGGAGGAGGAGGAGAAGCAAGAACTGGTGGAGGATAATAACCCTGGAAACCGTGAAAGTTCAAGTAGGGATTGGATCCAGGGTAGAACTACCCAAAATTACTCCAGTCCGGAGTGGGGCCCCCGGGTAGAACCCCCCCCAGGATACCCTTGCAGGTAATGCGGGACAGTTCGGAGTCTGGTATAAATCCCCGATATCAGATCTGGCATGGGGGGTACCCACGTCGGACCCACCATTGTATAAATTGGCAAAGGGTCTGGCGTCGGGACAGCCCACGTCAGGGGAACCAACGTCGGAACCAGCACCACCTCATCCAGCACCAGGAGGGGGGCCAACATCGGAGGGGCCAGCATCAGATCCGGATGAAGGGGCCCTGGTGGCATGACCTGATCCAGCGTCGGGGCCAGAGGCAGAGGCTGGACAGATGGCCATGGCTGCAGAACTATCGTCGGGATAACTGGCGTCGGAGGCACCGGGAGCCCACTGGAAGGTGAAGGAGGGGCCTCTGTAGTATGGCGAGATGGCCAAAGAGAAGCCTCCTTCTCCTTGACCCTGAGAGGGGAAAGTGGAGCAGACCCCAAGGCATCTACTGAGTCGAGGGGCTCTCCATTGTCATCGCTGGAGGTAACCACCGGAGGATTGGAGGGTACAGGCAAGGAAGGAGGAGGAGGGAGAGGGGCTTTCTCCCTCTGGTTCTGCCGGGCATCAAGGGAGACGCTGTCAGGCCCCGATAGGGGAACCACACCTGTGCGGTCATCCGGGACAGCCAGCTTATCAGGTGGAGTTGGGCAGGTGGGTGAGGAGCCCCCGGCCGCCTTATCAACTGATGCCTGGTGAGTACCCATAGCCTGGGTAGTTGTCTTACCGCCCGCCGCATGGTCCCCGGAGGAGCCGAGGGTTGACTTTTCAGCCGAGGCGGTGCGGTCACCGGAGGAGCTGACGGCTGACTGAACCACCGTAGATTTACCAGACTTACCGTCCTTGCTGGGCGGTGGCTGGGCCTTGCTCGTCGAGGGTCTGGTGTTGTCTGTGGAGCGCTCCCGCTCCCTAGATTTCTCCTTATGTTTATTAGAAGGAGAAGCCTTTTCGGACGAAGAATGTCTAAGTCGATCCATCTTTTTCTTGTGGGAAGCCAGGTGGGCTTTCAGCAGATGGGCCTCCAAAGCCTGCTGTCTCCTCTTTTTTGTGGCCTGATTAAAGGTCTGGCACTCAGGGCAGGAGGAGACTGGATGGTCTGGGCCTAAACAGAGGATGCACTTGAGGTGACTGGCTTTGTGCAGGATCTGCATGCCACAGAAAGAGCACTTCTTCTTTGATGAAGACATCAATAATAAACATGAAATAGATGGAAAAATTAGTGAGGGATATTCCGATGCAAGACACTTTTCTCGACGATCACTATATGGAAGTCTGCAATGCGACTGACACAAGGCGACGGTGGGAAAGAACTGGAGGGCGGGCGTGGGGATCACCCACTATATACAGTCTCACTGACGTTGGTCACATGATGTCGGGTGGGGATACCCCGTCAGGTATTGCTAGAAAAGTCTGCTGTGCAGCTTGATGCCAGGTGGCGCCAGTCCTATATGTGATGACCTACTGAAGGAACCCTCTCGAAGTAAGACCTAAATGTAACAGAACCTGGTTGAGCAACAGACCTAAGAGCCTACACAAATATGAGCATTGCAACATATGTCAGTATGCTCAAACAGGGAAAACCTTCACTAAAGAAGGAAAAAGCTTTGAGCTTGAAACATTTGTCACCTGTACTACCCCTTACGTGGTGTACATATGTTGGTGTAACTGTCCATGTTATTATACTGGAATGACAACCAGACCTGCTAAAACTAGAATCCAAGAACATATTTGTGCCATTATTAATGGCAATGCTTATAATGCACTTGGACTTCATTTTCTTCAAACACATACCAGCAGACCGGATCGTCTAAAAGTCACAGTTTTAGAACATGTTGCAAGGCATCCAAGGAGTGGTAACAGAGCAAATCTACTAGCACAAAGAGAAACAAAATGGATCTTATTGTTACATACTGTTACACCCCTCAGTTTAAATGAGGACGTTGATTTTTCTCCATATTTATAATTTTAAAGGTTAAAAGTAATATTCACTATTTTGCTCTTTCCTCCTTCTCCTAAGAATATATCTAACCCCTTACTTCTGAACTTGCAAAATGTGAGCTAAAATAAGAAAGCCCATGGAGCACAGACAAAGTCCTTTACTATATTGGACTAGGAGAAGGATATTCATCAGAAGCTGAGCATAATTTTTTCATTAATTATTTTGCCCTACAGCTAGTGTTTTAACACATTTTTCAACTGCCTATATAATTTTGTGACAAGATCTGATAAATATTAAGATCCTTATTAATTTCACTGTATAATCCCTTTTTTTCCTATAACTATTGGGGCCCATTTTGTACATTAAATGAACTGTACAACTGAGACTTATTTCTGATGTGTCCTCAATGCTACCGGAGGGCACATTTCACACTCAGACTTGTTTATTTGATCTGATAGAGGAATTTTATTTGAAATAATATCTGATACTTTAAAAATAACTGGGAATACTTAATAAAAATGTTCCCCTTTTTATCCCCCGTTACTTAACTCTTCTTTTCTTTTATATTTCCTCATAACTAACAGTTTGCTATGATTTGAGCAAAACTGTGTTTTTTATATTACTCTATCAGTTTATTTTGATAAGCAATAATTCCCATATGAAAAACGTTTTTCTCTCCTCTTCCCTATAGGGTGACCTTTTGCACATAGGATTGAACTCCTATTTACCTCTTTATTTTTAAAATAAAAAACACCATTGGACCTTAACTTCTCAAAAGATTATAATGACAAACATAATTACCATTGTTCAAAGGTAAAAATAAATGTGTTCAGGCGTGATTTTGTTAAAAACGTGTGAAGCCATGATCTTCTTCGTATTACTCTTTCTGTCTCATTAATTGAAATGGTGGTATGCTATAACATAAATTTACTAATACAAGAATTAAATGACTTGTTTCCAGCATACAAAGGAAATTGGAATGATTTTCAACTGTTAATGATAAGAAATCTGCTATGTTTAATTGTTTTAGACTTTTGATTAATTTTTTTGTATCAACACTTCATGTATGGACTTTGGCACTTCAGTTTCAATATGAGTCATGTTAAATTGATTTGTATAAATGAACTCATGGTGTAAATCACTTCTTCAAACTTGCCCCCATTAGAAGGCCTGCTGAAGGGCTGAGGCGCTAGGGGCTATTGGTTCTTCTCAAGGTACTCTTGCCAATAAACTGAGCATTTGCTTCAAACTGTTAAAACCATGAATGCAGAGCTTCATTTATTTTAAATTTCAAGCTTGCTGCTTTGCTCTAGCATTGCTGAGTCCAGTGCATGTTTCTTCGACAGTAATAGCCCTGTACCTGTTGCAGGAGACCCAGCAGATGAAGGCCAGGATTGTCCTGGAGCTCCTGGACCTTGGCCCTGGAGACACAGGGCAGGTTGTTGCACCACAGCAGTGGCTGCCACATGACATACCACATAGGCTCAGCCTTCAGGAGTCCACCAGAGACTATCTGTAGAGGGACGATGCCAGCGACCTGTGGGCCATCTGAGTACCATCTCAGCTAGGTGGGGCCACAGGCTGTGGTGTGTGTGTGCGCATGTCTCTCACTCTCTCTCTCCACTGTGCACTGGCAGTACCAAGGTCACGGATGGCAGTTCCCCTCTGTGTGCTGTTGTTATTACAGCGTTATCATGGACCAGTACATCAGATCATCCTCAAGGAAAGGTCCTTTACGGACATCACACCACCACAGGATCCATCCACCCCCTCCTCCAGCCCCACCATGAGCACCACATTGGGTGATTTGGACTAGGGTGCCGGCCCTGACTCTGTTCTGGACCCGTTCCTCCCCCACCCTCCACATCCACTGTTGTTGGATGTTGTACAGGCTATGCTGGCCTGGCCTTGTTGTTTGTATCTGTTTTTGGCTGGGGATTCATACTGGTCATAGTAAAGCCTTGTTTCTGGAGCCACTCTGTGCTTGTGTCCCTTATTCACTCTGGCAAGGTGTGCCCGGGTGGGTGTGCATGTGAGGTGTCATACTGTGTGGCATGGCCTTGGGTTTTCCATGGCACAGACGCATGCCATTCCATGTGCCTGTCAGGTCCTGGGTGTGTGGTACATGGGCCATGCTGCAGCAGGCCTGGTATCTATGTGGCATACACATGGTGCTGGGAGACAGGGCATCTGTACTGTGGTACTACAGTTACTTCAGTCACCAGAGGCAAGTGACAGGCATGTGTTGTGCGGTGTCTGGCACACTGTGTGTTGCCCTGTGCATGGGCACCATGCCTTGGTCATGGTGGACCATGCTATGCCCTTTCTGGGCCACCCTTTGCAGCCCTACAGTGATGTGCCTGCATGCATGGTGTTTACAGCTGCCTCCAGGATGAGTAGTCTGTACTTGGGGTCACTATGCATCCTGCCAACATACCCGGCATTTTGCATGTGCGTATGCAGCTCCTCAAAGGTGGTCTATATGGCCCCAGCCCTACACACCTACATATCCCAAGGGGTGTTCCTGTTCACGCCGTGGTTATATGCACCATCCTACTCACAGTTCATGCAGGCCATGCAGCAGCTGCATGCGTGTCTTTCACGCGTGTCCTGCTATGTACCAGCAGTACTTGCAGTGCATAGGCACGTGCAGTGTTTGTGAATAGGGCCCATTGTGAGCACAAAAATGTATATAATTTCCATATAAAAACATGATGTGTGGTTAGGTGTCTGAGGATGTTACTATTTAGGCTCAGTGGTTTCTGAAAATGCATGGAACATTGTGAATTGTAATTTAAGGACTCATATCCCTGTGAGTACAACAGCAGCCTCTTTTTGTATATGGTAATAGTTATGAAGCTGAACCAAAACAGGGCAGTAGTCACCTGCCTGTGTCAATAATGTTAACATGACAGTTCATGGATTTGCCCACTAGGTCTTGCCTAAGATGGCAGCTGATAAATTCTCCCAGCAGTGCTTTGCAGTATTGCATTTGTAGGAGTTTATGCATTTGGGCCCACCTGGCAGTGAGATGACAAGATGATCAGTGGTGTGCTGCAAGAGACTATATTTGTATACCTTAAAGGGAAACCATGGATATTTTAGTCCAAAGTAGTCTAGCATTGCTTAATTGGCCTTATTAGAAACCCCTGTGTATTATTTGTTAGCCTTTCACTCACCTTAATGAAGTTTGCTTTTATGTTTCCATGCGTTCTGGGCAGCCTCTGAGATGCGGGTTGCCATCTTTCCTCTCCATGTCCCTGCATGCCCTCTGCTTGGGGTCACGGCATATCACAGTTGTACGGTTGCCGCGTTACCATACATCCCACGGCCTCGCAGTGTCACGAGCGCATGCATGCGCGCTCCTCACTATTAATTTAACCTCCTTCTTCGCATTCTCCCTTGGCTGTGAGTGCCCACATGCCTCCAGGTGCTTCACATTGTTTGTTCGATTCCAGTCTGTATTTCCCTCCAGCGGTATCACCCACTGATGTTTCATTACATGTACCCCACTCTGACTGACCGTTTGCCACTGTTGTTTCTCTTTGTTCTACCATTCTCATTGCACAGACTATGGTGTACATCACAGATGCGGACGTAAACTATCCTCCTGACCAATCCTCTTTGTCACATTTCCTGCGGTCCGATGATGTTTTGCACCTCCACCTACCCCTACCCCTACCTACAAGCCACTGTTCCTACTCTGGTCCATGCTTAGCCCATATAAGCAGTCATTCTTGCTTGATTTCGGCATAGTACTGCTCAAGAAAGGAGACACGGTTGCCGGAAAAAGTCGCCGAATTGGGAGAAGCTGCATGTTCTGCATTTTCCAATCGAACGAGCTGATTGCTGCCACATCACCCATGAGTGCTGCTACCTAGCAGAGAGTGCCTGCAAGCAACAAAAAGCGCCTTCTGTGTCCTGCCTGAGACACCAGTCGCCACAACAGCATTGTACCTTTCACGGAAGAGCTGCAATCACTTATTCTTCCTGTCTCCTTCCCTGTGCCTGCTTTAATCAAGACAGCACACTGAAGTCCTCACTGCCTTCCTGCCATCCTTGCCCATTTGTGTGCCAGGTAAGTTCTTCAGACCTGGGCTGTATCATGTTGCTGCAAGTGCAAGGATGCACTTTCCATCTGCATTTGTTTGGCTGTAGGGGGTGTGGTGTGTGTGTGTTGGGGGGTTAGCTTATCAAGCTGACTGCAGGGTGTTGTGTCTGTGTGTTTTTTTTTGGGGGGGGGATGGTGGCTAGTGTATACCCGAAAGGAAAGGACAGATGCTGGTGGTTGTTGGCGTGTGTCATGATCATCAGATTTCTGAAAAATATATGTGCAGCATTAAGAGATCCCAATTTGAAGATGGTGGGGGACTTCGTCAAGGAGAGGGTGGTGGATGCAGCTCAGCAAAGTAGCTGAGTGGCTCAGGGGGCAACGTGGAAAGGGCAGAATGGTGGCGAAGCTCTCATCAGTTTGACTCTCTGGGTGTGTGTGTGTGTGTGTGTGTGTGTGTGTGTGTGTGCGCGTGTGTGTGGTTGGTGTGTTACAAATCTGGACATGTCAAGTCTACATCGCCCCAGTGTATGTTTCATATGTTTCTAGGTAGATATCTAATATATGTGTCCTTGTAAATGTTGCCATTTTCCCACCCTATGTTCATAGTTTTAATTATACTTTTTTTTCATGGCCCTTGCTCTTGCCCTTGATTGCCCTCTGGCCCCCTATAATTATGGTCGCCTGCTGGTCACATCCTATTTAGCTAATGTGCCATCCTCCCATAGCCTTGTCTCTCCCCCTCCCTCCGGGTAGGGTGGCAAAGAATGTATACCCCACAGTATCTGTCATGAGGTCTCCACCGGGCTTCAGGAGTGGCAGGAGGGAAGTTCCTTTGTCCTCTGGTGGCAGTTCCATGCTTGTTCTATTTTATTCTCTTATGCAGGTGGTGGGGAAGGCTGAGGCCTTGGTTGTGTCACCTTCTTTGTTCAGCACCGCATAGAGCTAGAGAGCCACCAGAGCTGTGAGAATTAGGGCTTGGGTTTGGAATTGCTTTGCTCCCTTTTGGTGAAGTCTCCCATTCCAGCTACTGCTTGCCATTGCTCCAGCCTACCAAGTACACAGAGTCTACACCAACAAGGCATATGGGGTCACACAGGGGGAAGAACTGAGTGAGCCTGCCAAGCTTAAAAGCAGTCTCCTGTATTTTGGTAGCACCGAGAGTCGGAGACCACCTCATACATGAGGGTGAGAGAGCCTGGGTTTGGAAGTTCCTCTCTCCCCTCCAGTACAGATAGCCGCACCAGCTACCACTGGCCATTGCTCTGGGCAGCCAATTGCAGATTCTCTGCCAATGAGACAGATGGGACCATACAGTTTAGTGAGCCCAATCTCGCCATATCCGTTGTTGTTTACAAGGACCATCCTTAACTGCTGTCAAATTTGTGATTCTATGGCAGAAACTGCCCTCTCCACCACCAGCAGCACAGGCTGAGAGAGGGAAAGTAGGTAGGGATATCTGGAAGGGAAAGAGAGTCCCCCCAGGGTACAAGTTTATCAAGAGGCCGGGTGATGGCAAAGGAGGAAGGAGAAAGAACATTAGAAGTCAAAAGAGGAAGGGGGAAGGAGTGGGAAATAAAAAGGAAGAACATGGAAGCAACAAGTGAAGAGCTATCAAAATGTGGAAGGCCGTGTGTGTGTGAATTACATACTAACATACTAAAATGCCAGCAGACTAGTCCCAACTGTCTCTTGAATCTGCTTGATTTTCAGCGCCCACGCTGATGGCATATTTTGGTGCCCCCTCCCACCTCCCCCTTGGGTTATACCATCCCCAGTCCCAGATGTTCCACCTGTACTGGGCCTGGTCAGATTTACCCTCCCCTGTACCTGTCTCATCTCCTCTTAAACCTGTCCACAGTATCCACCTATACCAGCTCCCTGAGCAGTGCATTCCATGGCTCCACCACCCTTTCAGTGATATGACAATCTCCCCCTCTCCCCTCTGAGCCTATCCCCTTCCAGCTTACACCCGTGACCTCTTGTTGAACCACCCTCCTTCCATTTGAGCATCATTTGTTCCCTTTCCTGTACTTAAAGACCTCTCTCATGTCCCCCCCCGCCCTCCTCCTCTTCTCCAGGGTGTATATGTCGAGCTCCTTGAGCCTCTCCTCATAGGTCCTCTACCCCAGCACCCACATCAGTTTGGTTGCTCTCCTTTGTACCCTCTCTGGGAGTGTTATGTCCCTCTGTAAATGTGGCCTCCAAAACTATACACAGTACTCGAGGTGTTGCCTAACCAAGCAGCTGTACAGTTGAAGGATCACTTCTGCCTTTTTTGATGTAAGCACCCAGGCGATGCATCTCAGCATCCTATTTGCCCTTGCCGCTGCCCTCCTACAGGTCTCTGCGTAGTTCATTTTGATATCTGCCACTACCCCCAGGTCCCTCCTGCCCTCTGTGACTTGAATCATGTCTTCTCCAAGGATATACTCTGGGTCTTGATTGCTGACTCCCAGGTGAAGAACCTTGCACTTCCCTGCATTGAATTTATAGTTTCCATTTTTTTAACCACCATTCCAGAGCCTCCAGGTCCTCATGCAAGGCCACCCTCCACTCCTCCCCAAGCCCCACTGAACCCAGTTTTAGTCAACTGCAAAGAGACTCATTTCACTCCTGATCCACCGCCTGATGTCTGAGATATAGGCGTTGCACAGGAGTGGCCCCAGCATTGACCCCTGTGGAACCCCACTAGTAACCCACCTTGTGGATGGGGTGAACCCTCCAACCACCACCTTCTGAGTCACCTCAGAGAGCCAATTTCTGATCCATCTTAACTGTCTTCCTACCCCCATTTCCTTCAACTTCTCCAGCAGACCACTGTGGGGATGTGTTTTAGTGGTGAATTAAATGGATTATGCATAAAGGTGCCAAAACATCTAAATTCTAGTGGTACAAGGCATGTATGACCTGGTGGTGTGTGTGTTGCTGAGCAACCTCACAGAAAATGGTAATATAAACCTTTAAAAAAAACTGCAGTATGTCACTGTATAACACTCTGATACAGTCATTTTTTTTCAGTACATTATTTTATTAACTGTATCGCCAGGTATGTGTTGCCGGCCGATTGCCCACACAGGAAAAGTTGGTGTTATAAGACAATTATATACTCCATAATATACTGATATAAAATACGGAGAAAATGTTACAAAACGGAATCTCTTGTTGAAGTACCTGATGAGACTAGATAATTATTCCCAGATGCAGTAAGGGATGTGTTCACTTGAGTTAACTGTCTGTGAATGGCAGCTATGGCAGTTGATCTGATTTTAGCCTTTGGTGTGGTAATCTGCACATTCTCAGATTTTCACTCTTTGTGTGGTAATGTCAGATTTCTGTGTCTCTAAAGAGCTGCTAATTGTTGAATGCTGCTTCTGTGAAATATTCATTGATGGCTTTTATTTTGGGTGTACCTGCAATTGATTAGTTTCTACATCTGTGTTCAGTAGCAATACTGTGTAATTCTTTTTGTGTCCAAATAATCAACCACCAGCATGGTTTTCTTGCCTTGACAGACTTATGCCTTTCCCTTGCGCAGCATCTGGTAACCTCCTGTGTTCCCCTCCTAATTATCCCCCACCTGCTGTCAGCATCCTTGTTCGGCTTTCCTCCCCCCCCCAGGTCCAGCAAGAGCCAGACTGTGGCATGTTCACTCACAGCCAATGGGTCCATCACCTCTATGGTCCTAATCTGATGACCATCCGCCTGGACTAGGTGCAGTGTCTGGTCCTCCCTAGTGTGCTCACCCATCTGTTGTGTCAGAAACACAGCCTGGAAGACATCCAGTAGCCTCTGCTCTCTGGCCACTGGTGACGTCATAGTCCCCCCGTGTATTCATGGTGTGTTGTGGTCCCCCATTACCACTACCCTTCCCCAATCTACATTGTCCCTCTAGATTTTCCACCAAACTTTCCTCCATGACCTCCACCAATGCTGGTGGTCTGTATACCACTCGGCCCTTTACTCTCTTACCCCACCCCTGTCAGCAAAGTGACCCAAATAGCCTCCACATAGATACATAGATACATAGACAGTGTCGGCAGATAAGGGCCTATGGCCCACCCAGTCTGCCCATTTGAGCTTATGACCACGTTCACCTCTGCCTCCTCTACCCCTCCAACTATGCCATTTCTGACTAACAGTATCACATCGCCCCCCTTCCCTCCCTCCCCTAGAGGAGTGTAGACCATGTCCCTCATGTATCGTACCTCCTGGCATTTCCACCTTTTTTGAGGCCTGCCCATTCCCCCTCACAAGTTTGGAAAATAATATCCCAGACCTAGAGACCTTCATGGCAGATGGCGACCTGGATAGTGTGGCCATTACTGAGTCATGGTGCATTGACAACCCTGACCGGGACATGGCCATACCAGGCATAGACACTGTTCAGAAAGGACAGGATTGGAAGGGGTGTGGTGCTTTATATGCAGGATGGGCTAAAAGCCATGGAGACACAGGAAATTTGTGTTGGTGGGTGGGCAGTGTGTTATGGGACAACATTGTCCGAATAGTGTCATGAGACACTATTCGTACAGGAGTGATCTACAGTCCTCTTGTTCCAGAAGACTTTGATAATGAAATGTTTGAAGCAACTGGCTAAATGTCTGAAAAGGGGGCTGTGTTGCTAGTGGTGAATTAAATGTATTATGCATAAGGGTGCTGTAACAAATCTAAATTATAGTGGTACAAGGCATATGTATGACCCGTGTGTGTGTGTGTGTTGCTGAACGACCACACAGAAACTGGTAATATAAACCTTTAAAAAAAACTGCAGTCTGTCATTGTATAACAGGCTGATACAGACATTTTTTTTCAGTATATTATTTTATTAACTATATCGCCAGGCATGTGTTGCCGGCCGATTGCCCACACAGGAAAAGTTGGCGTTATAAGACAATTATATACTCCATAATATACTGATATAAAATACGGAGAAAATGTTACAAAACGGAATCTCTTGTTGAAGTACCTGATGAGACTAGATGATCATTCCTAGATGCTGTAAGGGATGTGTTCCCACTTGAATTAACTGTCTGTGAATGGCAGCTATGGCAGTTGATCTGACTTTAGCCTTTGGTGTGGTAATCTGCACATTCTCAGATTTTCACTCTTTGTGTGGTAATGTCAGATTTCTGTGTCTCTAAAGAGCTGCTAATTGTTGAATGCTGCTTCTGTGCAATATTCATTGATGGCTTTTATTTTGGGTGTACCTGCAATTGATTAGTTTCTAAATCTGTGTTCAATAGCAATACTGTGTAATTCTCTTTGTGTCCAAATAATCAACCACCAGCATGGTTTTCTTGCCTTGACAGACTTATGCCTTTCCCTTGCGCAGCATCTGGTAACCTCCTGTGTTCCCCTCCTAATTATCCCCCACCTGCTGTCAGCATCCTTGTTTGGCTCCCCCCCCAGGTCCAGCAAGAGCCAGACTGTGGCATGTTCACTCACAGCCAATGGGTCCATCACCTCTATGGTCCTAATCTGATGACCATCCGCCTGGACTAGGTGCAGTGTCTGGTCCTCCCTAGTGTGCTCACCCACCTGTTGTGTCAGAAACGTAGCCTGGAAGACATCCACTAGCCTCTGCTCTCTGGCCACTGGTGACGTCATAGTCTCCCCGTGTGTTCATGGTGTTTTGTGGTCCCCCATTACCACTACCCTTCCCCAATCTACATTGTCCCTCGAGATTTTCCACCAAACTTTCCTCCATGACCTCCACCAATGCTGGTGGTCTGTATACCACTCTGCCCTTTACTCTCTTACCCCACCCCTATCAGCAAAGTGACCCAAATAGCCTCCACATAGATACATAGATACATAGACAGTGTCGGCAGATAAGGGCCTATGGCCCACCCAGTCTGCCCATTTGAGCTTATGACCACGTTCACCTCTGCCTCCTCTACCCCTCCAATACCTATGCCATTTCTGACTAACAGTGCCACATCACCCCCCTTCCCTCCCTCCCCTAGAGGAGTGTAGACCATGTCCCTCATGTATCGTACCTGCTGGCATTTCCACCTTTTTTGAGGCCTGCCCACTCCCCCTCTCAAGTTTGGAAAATAATATCCCAGACCTAGAGACCTTCATGGCAGATGGCGACCTGGATAGTGTGGCCATTACTGAGTCATGGTGCATTGACAACCCTGACCGGGACATGGCCATACCAGGCATAGACACTGTTCAGAAAGGACAGGATTGGAAGGGGTGTGGTGCTTTATGTGCAGGAAAGGCTAAAAGCCATGGAGACACAGGAAATTTGTGTTGGTGGGTGGGCAGTGTGTTATGGGACAACATTGTCCGAATAGTAATCTGCACCTTTTCGGATTATCACTCTTTGTGTGGTAATGTCAGTGATTACTCTGACTGTAATGAGGAGCTAGTTGTTGCATGCTGTTTCAGTACAGTATTTAGTGTGTGCTTCTCCTTTGGGTGCACCTGCAATTGTTTTGTTTCTAGGTATGTGTTCAATAGTAATAATGTGTAATTGTCCTTGTGGCCAAATGAAGCCACAAAACTGTGGGCAACCTCGAGAACACTTTGGACAGACATAATGCAGTTCAGATGGTGAAAGTAGGCTGTTGGTTAACCAGGATCTGTATCGTATACAATCAGTAGCGCAATGTAAAGATGGGATGGGGCAACCGCTCACTATTCATACTCTTTGTGGTGTCTAGGTTTGCTTTTGGTGGATCGCTGTCGGGTTGTGTGTTCGGTTGGTGGGTCAGGTGGTTTACAACTCTGCGGAGCGGTACTTATGACCATCAAGCCAAAAAGAGATCCGGCTTCTAATTGTAACTTCCTAATGAGTAGCGAAATACTGTGACAAGGAAAGCGCGGATAGATAAGTGACGCACGGAAAACTATACGTAACCAAGCTATTCTTTGATGTGAACACACTCATTTACATTGTCTTGGAGAACTATTCCACTTTTGGGTGCCCTTCTATGGAGTGCCTCCATTTTGTTACTGTCCTTCTGCATGTGCGGCCTCCCAGAGCTGCACGCAGTACTCCAGATAATAGGCTTAACCATTGTCTTGGCAAGTGCGATTATTATCTCACTCTTTCAACTTGTGATACTGCTGCCAGTACACCCCAACATCCCCCTTGCCTTAAATACTGCTTTAGTGGTCTGCTTGGATGGTTTCATGTCATATGTGATAACTATGCACAAGGCTTTTGCACTTCTTTGAGTGAAATGCCAGTTGCCACTCTTCTGCCCATTTTGCCACTTTATCCAGATTGCTCCTCATTCCGCCCACACCATTGTGATCTTCTGCTCTGTTGCAGATCTTGGTGTCATCTGCAAACAGACAAACCATACACTCCAGTCCATCTGTAATGTAACTGCTGAACACATTGAGGAGGACGGGCCCCGGGACTGATCCCATGAGGAAGCCAACTTGTGACTTGCATCTGTTATGACTGTATGCCACTTACAACCGCTCTCTGTGTCTTACATGCCAACCAGTTTGTCACCCAGTTGACCAACCTCAGACCCACCCCCAGCCTACCCATCTTCTTAATCAATCTTCTATGTGGACCAGTACCGAAAGCTTTGATGCAGTGAAGGTGGGCAACATCAACTGAAACCACTTGGTCCACCACTCTGGTTACCCCCATCAAAGAAATCTGAAATTGTGGTATAAACTTCCCTAATCATAGAGTCTCCTATGAGCATACATGTTTTGGATTGCCTATTTGCTTTTTCTTCCTGTTTTGGTTTCTGTTTTGGTTGACTTTTGAGTTTACTTCCTGTCACAGTTTACTGCTCCAGTCTTCTTTACCCTTTTGTTATGCTGTGGAGATAGTCAGATACTGGTTTGTTTCCATTTTTATGTCGTTTGAGGAACTGCCACGTTGGACAGCATTGATTGATGGTGCACTGTATTTGCCTCTCCTAACCACCTGCCAACCTCCAGAACAAACTATCCTCTGAGGTCAAGGTGCTGCATTTGGATGTTAGGAAAATGGAAGCTGGTCTTTATATTTTGCCCTGAATATGTGATTTGAGTCATGCAATAAACTCCTGTATAACTGCCCTTTTGAAAAGTGTCACACAGTGCCTGCTGTTAATAATATCCATTCCAGTTGAGCTGTCGAGTTTAGAACCTTGCCCAATTAATTAGAAGTAGGAAATTAAAGTGAAAGGTAGAGAAGAGCACTTGTGCCAGTATTTGTAGTGCGAAGCATGCATTGATTACTGTGTTGATGGTGTCACCTTTTCTCACTTTTTAGGCGGGAGACTTTCACATAAAATATTTTAACAGCATCAGCGTTGAGGTTGCCATAGTGTATGTTCCTATTTTTCCTACAACATTTGCCTGTTCAACCCTGTTTCGCCTAGCGTCAGAACATGTCCAAGTGGAGGAAGGAGTGAATGTGAGAAAACATAAACAGCGTCGAAGTGAAACGACACTGATGATGAGAGTGGCACAGACAGTGACACATTGGATGTGCAGAGGACATGCTAGTATTGAGTGTCGGAAATGGCATCCACCCATATATGTTCGAACCCCAAAGACATTCAGAGTTGCCCGGTACAGCGACAAGTGGGCATGCAGCATACAGGTATGACGCCATGAGAGACCGATGATGACTCCATGTGTTTGAGTTTATGTGATGACATCATAGTGTCACTGTGGAAATGTACTCTGTGATGCCAACAATAAGAGAGTGTCTATGCTGCCGGAACTGTCCCATCAGTTGGGTGACAAGCTCGAGGGTTACAGTGCATCTTTCCACCCACAGTTCCTTATTGGATGTCTTGACCCTTTGGTTGTACAGCTGGCTCTGAAATCAATATGTTCATGTTGGCAGGCATCCCAGCCATCTAATCCCCCTCAGAACAGGTAACGCTGCTAACTTTTATTAGATTTCTAGTGCTTTATGCTGCCATGCATACTGTCAATGATGCCCAAGCATAAGAGCGTGATGCATCTTGGAAACAAAACCAAGTGGGAGAGTACCGAGTGATGGGCGTGGGTGGTACTAACAACTAACATGGAAAGGGTCCTTGGGGTGGTCGTACCAGATAACCTAGAGGTAAGTAGGCAGGCACTGTGAGGTCAGTATAGAGTGTGACGGGTATACTGGAATGCATGGGGAGAGGCATCAGAAGTAGGCAGCGTGAAGTTTGCATAACTGTGCTCAGAAAGTTGTTGAAACCCCCTCTTGAGTACTGTGTGCTGTTCTGTTGAAAACTTTTGCTACATGGACATGTCTGCTTTGTTATCTTCCTACAGGTCTATGCGGCTTGCTGTGTATATACAGTATACACACTGGGTGCATTTCATTTTGGGGAAGAAGGTGCATCGTGTCATCCCAGCTTGCGTTGTGACATCCATTCGTGCAAAGTGGCCTGAGGCTAGTGGAGTGTACAAGGGTTTCATGGAAGCGGATGAGGACAGTGATGAGGCTTTGGCATACACATTACTCCATGACTTCCAAGAAGCAATGCTCCATGTACTGTTCAGATGATAATTAGGACTCGGACTACCATTGCATGGCATTTCTAGTAATGTACCTTACAGATGGAGCATTTGAACAATGAGACATGCAATATGTTATAAGTGGTGCTTACTGGGGTATCAAAGAACTCGGCTTATGTAACAAGGACTAATTACAACCACAGTGATGTCGAATCTTCATTGCACAGTACCTTTTAATAAAGTCGCTAGTGACATGTTCCTGAATGCATCCGTCTCCTTAACTGATTAAACAGCAAACAGCATTGAGAACAGCGATGTGCATTGGCCAACAAACAGTCTCAGCAGTAGACTTTCGTTGGAACCTTTGTTCATGACAGACTACACAATAGTGGGTCAGTGTTGTTCAGATTTGAATAGTGGATTCCATGTCAAGCCTATGTTACTTTCTTGATTGTGGGAGACCTGTGTGTGGGCACTGCCATGCCACAGTTTCATGTTGTCCTTGAAGCTTTTGTTATGTTGCACTGCAATGAAACAACTGCAATGGTAGCAAAGTTAGACTCTTGGGGATAAAATGGCAACAGAGTGCCACTGGTACCAATGAAAATATAGTTCGACACCAACTGTGCTGTATAACGTTGTATATGCCATTATCAAGTGACAACCTTTATCATTTGTTCTTCCTTGTCCTGTGCTGTACTGGTGCACGCAATCAGACCGTGTCTAATAAATGTTCCTTTTCCCACTGTTTAGTGTCACCTTCAGTCATTGTTTCAAGACCCAGCACAGTCTCAGCGCATTCATTTGCTTCAGAAGAAATGCCAACCTGCATGGTGCGAGGTTGTCACAACACCAGCGGAAAAACTAACACTGGTCGCAAGCCATTGTATCACCGCATCCCTATGAGAGATGATCTGCGCAGACAATGGCTGTTATTCTTTGATCGGCCTAACATAGACATAGACACATTTTCTCTAACACGGCATAGTGTGAGCGTGCTCTGACCACTTCACCGGCGCAGACTACCCATACCACCTGGACACTGGTTATGAAGATAAGTAATTCGATCTGACTTCATGTTGTATTAATTGTTGCTGCTTTTTATATTCGCAGCTACAGTGTTTGCCATTGCATTGCACTCTAGTCACATAAGAATATTAGAATGTTGTCTGAAGATAGTGACCAATTGCTCAGTCTAGTCAGCACATGGTTGCTACTCCCATCCTCTTTTAATTGTTCCATCAAAGCAGTACACACAGTCTGTCATATGCTATGTGAAGTTCTATTATTGTTTAAAGTGCAATCTCTTCCTCTGGAAGCCTGTTCCATGAATATCACCCTCTCATTGATTTTTTTGGTTGATCTTATCCTTTGCAGTTCCCACCCAGCTGTGTGGTGCTGCTTTCTCGACCTCATCTATACAATTATAGTTTGCACATTGCATAGTTGTCTGAGTTGAATATTTGTTTGGTTTGTATGTTGACGGTATTCCGAGGTATGATTTGCTGTGCAGTGTCATCCAGTATTGGGAAACAATTTGCCATCACATGGGATGGCACGCAGTTTGTGCTGTGTTGGGTAGGGTAAGGTGCAGGGGCAGTTGGCAACAAACACTGCCAAGTCAGTGAATGCACCGGTCAACAGAGTCACTGCCCAGGCTGGGTTGATCATTCTTTGTGATGCGTCTTGTGCTTAAGCGTACAGTAAAGGCCTCCTGGCACTGGATGGAACTCACAGCAGCACAAACATGGTCCTGAATGTATGTTCGACAGAACACACACACACAAAAAAATTTAGTGGTGAAATGAACCTTGTTATGTGAGGCTAGAGTATCATATAATTGCCTGTTGCTGATTATTTCAAGGTCATCGTATGTCCTGCTCATTCCTTTTTTTTTTTCCCTTCCCATCTGCATAGTGTGATTCGACTATACTATTCAAGTTGAATGCAACTGTATATTGGTAGACATTGTCTATCTCCAGATACAACGTTCTATTGTTACATTTTCATTTAGGGCATGAAATTGGTAGAAATTACGCTTTGCTAACACTAATGAGCAGGTAGTAGAAACTGAATATCGACGAGCACCAAACCCCTTTCTACCGGCACTTTTGGTGGACATACTGAAGTGTTGCCTTGTACAGTGCAATCTCTCAAGGCCACTGAAATAAAAATCTTGTTAGACCAATACAACACCCACAAGCATTTTGCCACTGTGCGAGGGAGAGTGTAAACGCATGATTTGCAAACAAAATAAGCAGTACAACATTGGGTTTAGATTGATAGTGCTAGTTTTGGCAATGTGCAGAAATTCTAATGAAGAGCTGTGGACCTAATCTCTTAGATTCGGGAAATCCAACAAAACAACTAAATGAGGAAGCTGTTCCATCCGTCCAGCATGCATCTTACCCCTCTGAAGTCCGTTTATCACTCAGTGATGGTAACAAGGTATGGTGATTTGGTGTGAGGCACCAACTCTTCGCTGATTGTTTGGCTTCCATGTGGTTTGCATGTACCGATGTTATGATTTGTATTTCAGCGCAGAGAATGGAGATGCCGGTTACTAATTCACAGTACAATGACACAGTACTGCAAGCGGGAATCTCTTACAAGCAGTACATGTGATTTCAGTTACACACAGCATACACCAACAGTGCAAGACTTTGCCTGTCAGCAGAAACCTGCTGATGCATGACTTTTCCTGTCAGTGGCCTGAATTGCCGGATGATGTATACAAAGACCATGGATACTCAAGACATACTCAGTTGATGAATGGTTGAATGATACTGCGATTCGCACAGACCATCCACAAGCTGAAAACCCTGGGATTAACAGTAAGTGTTTTGGCACCACGTCCTGGATCACTTCCACACAAACAAGCGCGTTGATAAACACAAGAGTCGCGGTACAGAAACATCTTCCTTTTGTCCTCTGAACATGCTGTCAATGAAAGCAATGTGTCTATGTTTGAACCGCGATCTTCTTGCGAATCGGACACTGAAAGTGCTGATGATATATCAGACCAACAGTCATTTCTTCAGGCTGAGACACCAGTAACAGAAGCGAAATACTTAGTGTTTCGCTCATCCCTGTTCTCACTTTTCCAGATGTTGCTGAGTCAGCTATGCCATTTGCCACTGCTAATTGTCAAAAACTATACCCGTGGAACGATGTTTGTTGTTGAATTTTGTTGTGCTAATGCACACAGTTTCTCTTGGCGGTCACAGCCAATGGTGGGAAAGATGGGTGCCATAAATCTTTTGTTTAGCGGATGCATACTATTTAGCGGTAACAGCTATCGTCGTATTTATGATCTTCTGCGATTTCTGCGTGTACCACTAATGTGCGCAACACAGTATGGTGATGTACAGAAGAAATATTTATTTCCCATTGTGAATCACATATGGCAGACATGCAAGACATCAAACTGAACTTCGCTGCATGGGAAGGTGCTCACAGTCTTGGGAGATGGGAGGTGTGATTGTCCGGGACATTCAGCAAAATATTGCACATACACTGTCATGGATTCTGATTCACGGAAAGTGTTGGAATCAATGCTGATTCAGGTGTCAGAGGTTGCAAATTCTAATGTTATGGAGAAGGAGGGGTTTATACCAGCAATGAGTAGCATATTAAATGTGGGCCTAAACATAAAGATAATTGCGACCGACCGACACCCCCAGATCGCAAATCTTATGAAAAAAGCCGAAAAGTTTCCAAGTGTGGAACATCAATATGACGTCTGGCACTTTGCTAAATCTATTGTCAAAAAACTATGTGCAAAGGCAAAACAGAAGCACCATGAGGAATTATCACCTTGGATACAGTCTGTGATGAATCATTTGTGGTGGTGTGGTGCAACATGTTTGGGAGATGAAGTACTGCTGAGGGAAAAGTGGATTTCTGTTTTGGATCATGTTGTTAATAACCACTCCTGGATAGCTGGACTAGAGTTCCGTAAATGTGCACATGCACCACTGTCCCAAGAATACATTGAAAGCACATTATGGCTGAAAAAGGGAGAACCAGCATATGAGGTACTCAGGAAGACAGTCATGGACACAAGGTTCCTGAATGACATTAAGAAGATAACCAAATTTTGCCACACGGGAAACCTTGAGGTGTTCCATTCGCTAATTAACAAGTACTGCCCCAAAAGCAGCATTTCTCCTACATGGGCATGGGTATACTTTCACAACTTGTGCTAATGGACTACAATGAGAATTGTAATGTCAAGCAAGCTGTGATAAAGAGCGTGACATAAGGGACAACCTAGGTATCGATTTCCATTCTCAAGAACAGCAAAAGTGGGTCACCAAACCCATAGCAGAGGACAAAATCTATCACTTTGTTGATACGTTGCTGCACTCAGTGCTTGATCTTAAACAGGTCAACTTGACAATATCTCTCCGCTTTATGCACCCAGACACCACGAAACATTGCTCCTGTTGAGCGACCACCAAGGGAAGAACTTCTGCAGAACCATTATACGCTGCTTTCAAGCCTTGATAGTCAGTTTTTAAGAGTAAGCAATGGTCTATGTCCCACCAAGAATACTTGTTTCCAACCCTCAGCCATCGCCATGAACATACAGACTCTCTCTCTCTCTCAGTTGACTTCTCGCTCTGTCCGTGTCCATCTGCATTGCTTCCTAGAGTGCGTGTCCACCCTATGTCTCTTTATCCAATGGTAACTGCTCACCCTAGCTTAAAATGTGATTGTAAAAGATGGGTGCTACTATATATGGCATACATGATCAACAAGTCTGAGCATACGCTCACTCACAATAGGCCCATCCACAACTAAAATAGGTGAATCTAACCATTAATAAAAGTTGGTTGTGAAACTTAAGTGTTAGGCATCTTTTAAACCAATTACAGTACAATGCTTTAGCTGCCATGAGACAAGTCTTATACAGCATTGTAGCACTTTAACACTAGTCTGGTAAGATATACCGACTGATTCAACCATAGGCATTTTTTCAGACTGGATTGGACAGTTACTGATTTGATTGCTAATGGAATTGCAATAGACCACTGGGACAAGTTATACAGTAACCCACCAACTACAGTTGATGTAAACCAACCATCAGTGTGGTCCCTTCTCTGAAACTGCATCCGCATAAAATGGCTTAGCTTGTTAGGGTTCCACAGGCAAAAATATGCTTACTTGGGGTGCCCCTAACAATGCGCAGCTAACATCTTAATGGTGGTGAAGTACACACAGCTCCATTTACAAGGCCACAACTATGTACATTGTCTCCTTTGCAATCAAACCAGCAATTTGCCAATCCATGCTGCAAAAATGTTTGTTACATTTACCAATGTTCGGGTTAGGTTGGGGGGGTGGTTGTTGTGGTGTTCTTTGACTTGTATTTATAGTAACATACTACAATGCCAGCAGAACAGGCCTAATGTTCTTCTTAGTCTCCTTGATTTTGAGCACTGGCAGGTCCAGAAAGAGGACGTCCAATGGCCTTCTCCGTTCAAGGGCCCTTGTCACCCGGTCATACAACTCCACATAGTTTGTCTGACATGATCTTCCCGGGACAATGCCATGCTGCCTATTTTCCAAATTCCCAGTTTTCTCTAGTAACCCCCCCTCCCAAATTAATTTCCTTGTCGATACCCGCCATCACCTTGCCGACCACTGAAGTCAGGCTAACCGACCTGCTAATTCCCACCTCTTCCCTTGACCCCCCCCTTTGCGGATTAGCATGACATGGGCCACCCTCCAGTCTTGGGGCAGCCATCCAGTCCTCAGAGAGATGTTGATGAGCTCCACCCAGAGGACTGCCAGGACATCAGCCAGTTCCCTCAGCACCATGGGATGTATCTCATTTGCTCCACTGTGGTGGGTGGTGTGGTGCATTGCGTTAAAGCTGATGCCCTGCATGCTGAATGGCCACAAAAGCGCTACTCTAATCAATCACAGCTCCTCTTTTGTTTTGTTTAGCTGATGTATAACACATATACAAGCACCACTCAAAATCATATTGGATGAGTAGAGATCATTGGATGCAGTTTGTACATGTCGAAGTATGGATTTCACTGTTAACTAGTTCGGCACGCACTTTACGCCTGCAAATTGGCTGGTGTCATCTATGGCAGTTGCACACAATAGAGGTATGATGCAGTTTAGAGTAGGGACCCAGCTGACGGGTGGTCTACCTCAACGTTGGTAGCTGGGTGAGTTCACTGCATGGCCCTGCAGTGAATACCAAGAGACCCCCACTCCTTCTTGGAATCAAATCAGTAAGTTGCCAATGTTGGAATCCGGTATGTGACTGTCCAAGTATAGAGACGTGTTGCTCTGAAACCCAGGCAGTGTGACACAGTTTAAGTGTGGAAACCATGTACGATAACAACAACAATTTCTTTGTTTATTTTTATTTACGTATAAATTGGATTTACTACCTTTGATTCAGAGACTCATTTACAAAGGCACCTCATCGGAGGGAGGGTAGACAACACGTGACAGTGAAAAAAAATGGAGGACGATACAGGTGTAGTACAGCAGGGGAAATATACACAGCAGTTCCAGATAATACATAGAAGAAAATTGGTTTGCAATTAATTACAGATTCGACCAAATGTTCTCAAGACAGTATAATAGGCCTGATATAGTATATCTACCATGGACTAGGGGGGGGGAGGCAGTCCAAGTGGACATTGTCAGATACAGAGAGCCTGAAGAGTTCAGTCTCTAGGGCACGAGGTGGAGAAGGGATTTGTGGGGACTCAGTGGGATGATCTGGTGGTCCTGTGTGCGTGGGGAGATGGGATGGGAAGAAGGGGTGGTGGAGTACATGGTGGGAGTATGTATGGCTGAGTAGAGGTGGAGAGTGAAGGAGGAAGATGAATGAGGTGACTGAGTGCAGGTAAAACCTTCCTTTTTACCAATCCCTCTAAGTCTGGAAAGCGGTTGCTCAAGGTCAAAGCAGACTTTGTACAGGGTGAAGCAATGCCTGAGGTCCTTAATGAAACTTGAGCAGTGGTTCTTTAATTGACTTATAATTTAATAATATCCAGAGTATAAGCCCTCTGCTCCTTTTTAAGACATTTCCAGTCCAGTAACTCGATTAAAGTCTGAGCAGTTTCTCTAATAGTTCAAACTGTGGGTTTTTTTCGCCGTTTTAAGTGGGAGTGAAGGCTTGACGTTAGCCAGCCTTATTGTAGATTTAATTGTTCTAATGGAATTTATATATGCCAAAATTTTTGACTTAATGGGTTTTATACCCTGGGACTTTTCGGACACTTTTCATTAAAGTTATATAGTCCATGGCCATGGCTGTATAAGCATATGATATTTTTTTTTTTTATAATACAAGACCATAGCAGTTGTACTTCCCTTCCCATGTCGCAACTCAGGGAGATAAGAATATAATCCTGTTTTGTCTATGTACCTATATTCATTGCTATGCCTTGGAACCAAGTGTTCTTTGATGTCAGTCTCTGATATAATGAATAAAAATAAAATAAAATAAAAATAAAATAAAAGTGTGTCAACTGATTTAATTGTTGTTTCTAATCATTTCGGACTGAACCATCCAGCTCTGGGTTATAAATTAAAGGGTCAAAGTGCATGTTGTGTTTTCTTCCTTACAAAGTGCCCCAACAGCTGCAATGCCAGCCTACCCCGGGCAATGCTTCAGGCTGGCCTGTAGTTGCAACTGGGTACCCAGAGTGTGTCTGACTGTATGACAGGGACCTTTGAGTGCATGCCTTATAGTCTGACTCAATCAGATCTAAAATCAGCCACTAGATTACTGCCATTGCCTTGTTCAGGTTCCCCTAATAAATCAGATCTAAATCTTTTTGCATCTAAACTGGCTGTGGTGTACCTCTGTATAGAAAGTATTGTGATACTGCTGTCTACTGTTGCAGGACTTGTTTTTACAGGGGGTCTCTAGGGTCGTCCCGGATAATACAACCCTGGTGGTAAGTGTGTTACAAGAGAGGTTAACAATGCATATTGGGATTGTGTTATTTCAGACTTCCTTTGGCCACTAGTGGGGAAAGAGGGGGGTATTAGAGTCCTGGAGAGCTTTACCCAGACCAGTCACGCTGCCATCAACCCTGTCCTCTGGGTGGAGGCACCCTTTTCATGAGCTCAGGCCACTCAACCTGCAGTTAGTCACGCAGGCAGGGGTAGTATCCCTTGGAGTAGCGCTGCCTAGGGGCTACAGGTATATTGAACAAATATTTCCCCCCAGAAATGTGAATCCCCGCAGGGAGTCTTACCAGTACTAGTGTGTCACAGCTGTCAGGGATCTGTACGCCTAATATCTTAGTCAAATTTTAAGAAATAATACTGTCTTAATGTTTATAACCATTTTTCTTCTATTTGTGATCAATTTAGCTATCTGTAAAATGTAATGGTATCAATAACTATGAGAAAAGAAGTGTTGAACTCATCCATAAGCCAGATCCACAGCAACTAGGAATGCAACCTTTTCTACCCCACACTGCTATAGAATTCGTCTCTAAAAAGTCTGTCCTATTTTGAGCAGAAAGGGTAATTGATTGTGTGTTTATTCAGCTATGAGTGCATGTGTGGACATCCTGTTTTGGCCTCATTCTGTGAGCTCATTTTTCAGTTATGGTCTGATGCTCCTTAAGGACTAGGCGGACACCACCAAACTTTATTCACTTGCAACTTGAGATGAGATTTGATACTTGTTATGCACTACAGGGAAGGGACCCTGCATGTTATCTATAGCAGGTTCATGGTTCCTGCACATAGATGGAGGATATTTTTTCATTTCTGTTTACAGCCCACAATGGGGCCTTCCTTTATGCTTGACCACTCTACTCCATTGGGCAGAGATGCCTTCTAGCCTTGCCCTTGGATCTCCTGCCACTGAAGTACCCCAGGTTCCATGGGGCTTACTCAGCCAGTGAAAGGAACCAACTAAATAGAAAAATCTTACTTCGGAGTTCCTGACACTGGGTAGTTAGTTGGAAAAGGGTCCACTGTGGTTATTGTTTGTCAATCAATGTGCCTATCTTCATGTCAGTGTCAGTGGCTCAGTACATATCACACTCGCCTCTGAGGCCGGGAGATCAGAGGGCTGTGGGTTCAGTTCCCACATCTGGTACTTGGGATAATATCCCAGTACAGACACTGTAGTGCAGCATGAGAGGGGTGCTGCACTTCTGAGGTGCCATTTTTCGGATAAGACGTTAAACCGAGGTCCCATCTGCCTGGATTAGTGGTAGTTCAGGTGGATGTTAAAGATCCCATGGCACTTATTGAAAAAGAGTAGGGGAATTTCCTCGGTGTCCTGGCCAAATTTCCCTCATTCACTAAAATACCACCAACAGCTTAATCTGGTTCAAGGTTCAGTTGGCATTCATCTGTATCCCCCTCCCCCGGGTCGTGCCTGAAAATAGGCAGGATTTGTCTAGCGCACTTACCCGGTCAACAACAGCTAAATAAATAAAAATAAATAAAATGTTTTTCCCCACCCCAGGATGCATGGGCAGCAGGCCTGAGAATAGAAGGTAAATATGACCAACACATATGCTACCCCCACTGGGATACAATCAATCAATCAATCAAAATCTTTATTTATTCAGGCGAACATCATTGAGCATAGCTCATTTACAAGATGGATCTGAGTGGTCATAACAATATAAGGTTACAAATTTTACACAAAAACATGGTACTGAATGAACACAAATACAAAGATTTATGAATGAGACAGGTATACAAATATTTACATATATACAAGGCAAAATGACATTGGACCTAGATCATATTAAAGGAAAGAAACAAACAGTATTGTGAGGGATAAAGCTAGGGTATATGGGACTTGGGGGGCATTTTTGTACGAAGTTGGTTGGAGAACAAGCTAGAAGAACAATAAAGAAATAGGGGGTAGTATAAAAAGGGGTAGGGGAAGGAGGGGGTGTGAGAGGACTAGGCCTTATGGAAGCAATTGCATGATTCTGGGAATAGACTAGTGTACAGTTTTTTGAAGGATGTTAAAGGAATGAGGGTATCCAATTTCAAGGTCTTTTGAAGAGAATTCCAGATAAGTGCTAGGGAGTAGCTGATTGCAGCCCTTCCATACCGGGTGCAGGTGATAGGAATCTTCAGCATGATGAGTTTATTGATCCTTAGGGTGTAAGGCCTGGATGTGATCCGGTTGAAACAATCTGAGATGTAGGAAGGGAGTTTGTTTGTCAGAGCTTTGTAGATCCAGACAGCAGCATTTTGTTTCTTCTATGTTGTAGGGATGTCCAACTGACTGCATTGTGAGAGAGCAATGATGGGTGCTGGAGGAAGATCTGTAATGAATCTAATAGCTCTATGATACAAGGTGTCTAGTTTATTTAAATGGGAGGGAACAGTGACCATAAAGGAAGTCAGCGTGAGTCAATGAGGGATAGGAATGATGCCAGGATTAGCCTTTTTGGAATCTCTGGTCAGGTAGTGTTTGATCCTATAAAATAGGCCAAGTCTTTGTCTAAGCTTTTCAGGAGCTCTTCAATGTGGCTAGTATAGTCAAGTTTATTGTCAATCCAGACTCCAAGATATTTGAATTTGTCCACATATTCCAGATTTTCACCAAGGATGGTAGATAATTGTGGGAGGGTGAATGATGGGACAGTGGAAGAGCAGCTCTTGGTGGCAAAGAACATAGCTTTCGTTTTCTTGGCATTTAGTAGTAATTTCTTTTCTAGTAAGTTGTGCTGTAGGAGGGAGAACTCAGACTGTAAAAGCTCACATGCTTTTGATGGTGAGGGATTACTGACATATAGTACAGTATCATCTGCAAAGAGGTGAATATTAGATTGTGAGAGATTGGAGTCAATATTGTTGATGTAAATGGCAAAGAGGATGGGGCCCAGGATGGAACCTTGCGGTACACCTCTTAGGAGTGGTTTAGAGGTAGATAGGTCACCTTCATTTTTTACCAGTTGTATTCTTCCGAGAGATAGCATTTGAACCATTTAAGAGAGTGAGTCAAGGCCTATGGAGTTCAAAGAGGAGATTAGTAGTTCATGGTCCACAGTGTCAAAGGCTTTGCTTAGATCCAGGAACACAGCACAGGTGTTATTCTTTTTGTCTAAGGCAGTCATGCCAGTCATTTGTAACTTTTGCTAAGGCAGAGATGGTGCTGTGCATAGATCTAAACCCAGATTGAGCTGGATTAAGGAGATTATTGGTATCAAGGTAGGCACTTAACTGAAAGTTCACTAACTTTTCAAGCATTTTGGACAGTACTGGTAAGATGGAAATGGGCCTATAGTTGTTGAGGTCCATGGGATCACCTGCCTTAAGTAGTGGAAACACTTGAGCTGTCTTCCATATTGAGGGGATAGAACCAGTGGCTAGGGACAGATTGAAAAGGTGAGTGAGGGGGCAGCTATATGCAATGCTACTTTTAGAAAGTAGGATCCAGGGAGTCTGCACTCATGCTTTAGTTGTATCTAGTTGGAATAGTAGGTCTTCTACTTCTTTAAGAGTATTGATTTGAAGGGAGAATGTGGAAGCAGCCTTTGTCCCTCAGTAGATTGTAAGTTTAGTGTTGACCTCAATAGGTTTGCAGGTGAGGAATCGAAAGCTAGGCCAGCTGTAGTGAAATGATCGTTGAAGGCATTTAAGATTTCTTGCTTGTCAGTGATTTCAACACTATTTAGGTGCACTTTGGGTGGTAAGACAGGGGTAGAAGCTTGACCTAGGATCCCCTTCATGGTACCCCAGAACCTGGAAGGGTTGTGATAGGAGGCATCCAATTCAGCTGTGTAGAAGGCAGCCTTGGCATTTCTCACTTGTTTTGTGCAGGAGTTTCTGGTTTTTCTGAATTGAAGCCAGTCATTTGGATCCTTGGTCTTTCTTGCCCTTTTCCAGAGTTTATCTCTGGCAAGCAGTGCAGATTTAAGGTCAGCAGAGAACCAGCAACAAGATTTGAGTTTGGTTCTGGCACTGGTGAGGGGTGCATGTATATTGAGGGCACTTATGATAATATCACTTAAGACCTGAAGAGCTGTCTCTATTGAAGCTGTGAGATAGAATTCTTGCCAACGTGTGGTGTGGCACAAATCATGGAGATATCCTGAAATATTAAAGTTCTTTTTTGACCTTCTTGAGAGAAATTTTGCAGGGTTGGGTGGCTTGATTGTTGATCTTATGCCAGCTATGGGACAGTGATCACTTATGTCACTGAAATAGCACACCAGCATGAGAATACAGATGAGGCTATTTACCAACATGATGTCCAGGAGTGTGCTGTTGAGATTATTCTTTGGATTAATCCTTGTTGGTTCTTTGATTAATTGAGTGAATCCATAAGTGTCACAGAAGGTTACCAGGGGTGCAGATGCATTGGCTAGCCAATTTAAATTCAGGTCACCTAAAATGATGGTGTCTTCAGGGCCTAGATTAAGTATAGATCCTAGGTGGGATAGGAGTTTGAGGCCTGCAGAGGGGGGCCTGTAGCAGCCAATCAGTTGAAAAGATGATATGTTGGGAAGGGTTATTTTAATTGATAAGCATTCGAATTCCTTTGGCTGTGATGTAATATTGAGGCAGGATGCAGAGATGTTTGCTTTGATATAGATGGCTACCCCACCGCCCCTGGATGGATGGTCAGATCTGAAGAGCTGGTAGTTGGGAAGATTTATTTCACTGTCTTTTGTTGCGGATTTAAACCATGTTTCAGAGATAACCAGAAAGTCAGGTAAGGTGTGTGCAACCCAGGCCTGTATTAATGAGAACTTTTTTAGGAGGCTGCAGGCGTTGATATGAAGAAAACTCAGGCCATTTATGGAGGCTAAGTCAGCTGGGGAGATAGAGCTTTCTGTGGGTCCAGGGTTGATTTCAACAGTGCCAACACAGATCAGCAGAAAGAAGATTAGTTTGATGAGGGCACCAAGTGATAGGAATAGGGAGTAGTCAGAGGACTTTCTCTTCTTGCTTGGGATCCAATATATAGTGGGCGATGATCCTGCTGTGTGGTTATAGATTTTGTCATAAAGTACCTACTTAATGGACAGGTACAGGGGGTCATTATAGTGCCAATAATGGAGCAGGGGGCTTATGGAGTACCGAACTGGTTGTGAGCCTTTTTGTGGGATACCCCAAGGATTACAGTGCAGAAGCAGCAGTATATACTTGGGGAATTGAGGGGCATCCACTGGGGACAGCAGAGGGGACAAGCCGAGTAGTCGACTCTAATCACCATGGCATGGGCTGCTTCAGTTTCCTCTTCTGGATCCGAGGAAGGTGAGAGGCAAAGCAGCAATAGGAGGAACAGTAGCATGGTGGAGGGTAGGTAGGGGTTAAAGATACTAAAGGTGATGTGAAGAAATTAGCTCGGGAAATGGCTAGGAGATTAGCTGTGGGTGGGGATAAGAGATTCGGCAGGAAAGTGTGTATAAAAGAAACACCCAGGAGGGGGGGGGGGCGGGGCAAATATTTTGCGGCTTTCCCGTACTTTTCTGGCTGTCTCCCGGCCTCCTGGTTCCCTTCTCGGCGAGGCGGTGGCCGCCTCGCTCATGCTCGAGCCCCTACAGTCTCTGGGTGCTCACGGGCAGGGCCGGCTGGAAAGGAGGGGACAGAGGAGAGGGTAGTCAGGAAAGCACTGAATTGCAGCAATCTGCAAGAGGTGCTAAAAAGAAGATTTACACAACAAAGACTGGGGGGGGGTTAGGCGCCTGAGCATCTAGCCCAACACAAGTCTCACCAAAAGACTGTAATCACAGAGTCATCAAGCAAGAAGGCATTTCACAAAATATACAATAATAAAAGTAAAAACAGCTCCTTTTTAGAGAACTTTTCATTTAAAGAGCAGTAATCCTGACCGGTTTTGCAGTACAGCCACTAGCCCAAATACATTGCAGTACAGCCACTAGCGACTGAGGGTTAGTTCCTGCTGAACACAGTAGGCCAGATTTTCAAAGGGTCCCAAATGGTGCAAGTCCCGGGTATGCTGAATAAATAGCACAGGGGGCTTGCAGCATTCTCCCAGCTGGAAATCAGGATTTTCCATCCCGTGCACCAATTTCTGCAAGTTAGACAAACCTTTTTTGGGTCCAGCTTGCAGCAATCCCGGGTACCCTTTTCATGGGTCTTGCATCAAATATTTGGCACAAGCTCCAGTAAATTGGGGAAAGTGTCATAACTGCACCTGATCTACTAAAATCAGGCACAGTTGTGGCAAAGGTGATTGGCATGGCTGCACCAAAAAAAAAAAAACAGGTTTGATGCAGGGCTTAAAGCAAGGCCTGGGTCACCCCTTTGAAAATCCAGCCCAGTATGTCACCCTTTCTCAGAGGCAGTAAACATTCTATGGAATGCTTTACTAGCCTCCTGCCTGACCCACAGTTCTCAAAATCTAAACTTGTTATGTGAACCTTTGTCTTCTGTGTGACAAGCAGCAGCAACACTGGGTATCCGCTCCCCTTCTCTTTCCTTCAGTATCATCTTTTGTGACCATCCACTCATACCTGCTCCTGATATGAACTACTACTTTTCAGTAGTTCTACTTGTATGCCTCTTTTTCACCTCCTCCCACTAGTTTTCCCACTGCCTCATCCCTTTGGACCTCCTGAACAGTTACAGTATGACTACTAAGACTGGCTTTATTTTTAATATGCCCAGTTCTACTAAGCCCTTGTCTCCAGCTGCTTCCCTGACTTTTCTTCCACTTTCCCACTTTGGGGTACCCTCAGCTCCTTCCAGTTACTTCAGACAATTTTTTTTGTTTTGTACCTGACTATCCTTTCATTTATAATTCACCTTGATCAGTCTGGTCATCTGCACCTTTAAAACTTGTATGACACCTTCCCACTGTACTGCTTTATTTGTAATTTATTATTATAGTTTGTGTTGTACTGTGTTATTTGTACATTTACTTATTTGTATTTATTTAATGCACTTCCTTACTTGCTAATGTACTGCTTTTTCATGGCCCCCCTCCCCCCCCACACAGGTTGCAAACCAGTTCTGGCCACCAAACTGTAAAGAACTAAACAAATAGTAAACTGCCACTCAAGTTACAGGACAAAGCCTTGTAAATAGGACTTTTTCAATTTCCTTTGTGTATCCCACTCCTTGTCCTAATATTCCAGGTCTAAAGAATTTTATTGCACAGAGATATAGACACTTGTGGAGTAGTAACTCTCTGGCCAGTGTTCACCAGAGATCGCAGGCTCCCAGTCAGAAGTGCTGAGCTCTGGATGAAACATGCCTTTCCCCTGTGTGCTACTGCGGGCTTTTAGAAATGTGACGAGCGCTGTTTCTTTAGGAGTTCACATAGCAACACAGGGTTGCTATGACACACAGCAGGGAACTGTAATTGAAGTGCATTCCCGCATGCATGAAAGGTCAAGAAGACAAGTAGTAATGGCGCCGCGCACAGCAAAGGAATTGAGACTAGTGAGACAAGCAATCAAGAAGGCGACACAAAAGTAAACAAAGTTTTAAAATTTTATTTTAGCAACCAGGGAAAGGACTCTCAAGGGATCACTGGCATGTTTGTGGGAGCAATAAAGAGCTAACTAGTGCGCTGTGTGAGAGACATTTCTATTTGTTGTGCCTGCTTGACTGCACTGGTCGCACGAGAACGTCTCTCACAGGGTGAAGACAATTAGCATACCAGGAGCTCTCAGCAAGTGGTGCTCTGACTGAGAATGGCGCAGTGCAGGGGGGAACAGAAACCACTCAAAAAAAGGTAATTCACTGAGTAGAAAGTTACACATGGGCTAGGTAGTGGTAATAATGTAATACTGAAAACCCAATATTGCATCAGTCTGTGAATATCCACGGTTTCCCTTTAACGACTGTGTTACCTTTGTGGATCAGAACAGACTGGTGGGGAAGCTGTTTTTTATGGCCCTTGGGGATCTCCATGTTTGCATTTGTATAGCTGTACTTGTTCTTATGCGACAGTGATGCACTCAGAATCATTGATTCAGAGAATATTAACTGCTGCAACAGCAATCTATGGTTAGTAGCCTGATATTCTGGCTTCAACTAAATAACTGTGTCTAATCTAAACTTTCTGTTTTCTAGGTGTGTGTCTAGGTCTACTCGCAATCTGAAATGGCAGCTACACGAGCACTGTGCCACATTAAACAAGCATTGCTTAATGCCAAATGTTTCCTTGCATGGTGTATTGTGTTAGCTGAAGTAAAGGGAGAGAAGTAGTGATAATATTGGTAAAGCCCCAGAAGCTATCAGAATTTAGATGCATTCTGGTGCATTTTGAGGGTCATGTTGACAATCTTTGGCAGCTTTTAAAGCCTTCTTTGACCTGTTAAAATAACCAATATCACTATCAAAATAACTACCTTTTTATTTTGTCAAAACTAAAGCAAAAAATCCCAGTCAAGCCACTCTGCTTTAATAAGTGTATGGCGTTCCTTATTCTTATTATCCAGGTTTTAATCAAATATATACCATGGCATACATTGTACAATGCCACATGTACTGGAACTTCTCTAGTTATACACTCTTGTAATGTCTTGTATAAATCCTTGTTTTGTCTGTTCTCCATCTTCATACTTTCACAATATGTATTGTTCGTCTGACGTGGAACCTATGAAATTAGCTTGTTCTCAAAGGTTTTTATCTGAAATTTCAATAAATAAATACAATTTATTGTTAAGGGAATACCTTCCAGAGTTTGGTTGCATAGAAGATGAATACTATATGCCCGCATTGGTAGATACTCTCAGTTCTTTAAGTAGGTGCTTACTATTAGACCATTTTTTAAAGGTATTTTTTGTTCTTTGGTAACCAGGTAAGACCCACTAGGCACAAGTGCCTGCTTTCAGGGGTGACCCAGGAGCAATGGCGAGGGTAAGTGACTTGCTCAGAGTCATACAGTATGCAAACACTTCTTGTAAATAATGAAAAGAAAAACAGATGTGTTTGTGTATGTGTTACGCTGAGCCAAGTTCCTGAATTCTCTGAACTCCTAACTTCAGTCATAAATAGTTAAGACTTTTTTTTGCTCTCCAAAATGCAGAAAAAACATATGTATAAAAATACATTTAAGAAATTAAAACTTGGTAAACAGCTGGGACATTTGAGATAACCAAAAATCCAAACCAAGTCAAAATCACGGTGCTTATCAACAAGCTACAGACTGACAAACCTACCACATGCAAGAACATGTTCCAACCCTTATAGCAGTTGTAAAATTGGTATGATCAAGTCACAACAGAAGTGGACATTGTTTGTCACTTGGCCATGGTCCAGTACTGTACAATTGCCTTTTTGATGGGTGGGCACCTTCCTTTTAGTTTATGGCTGCCTGTTAATTTATTTATGTAGTATTCCCTCTGCAGATATTGTTGGCCAACTTCAGAGCTGAAACAAACAGAAGATGATTCAATGCTTTATTACTGTAAGTCCCATAAAGTTTACCTACAATAGATCCTGTACTATGTTGTGATGCATTTTTTTCTTTATTCCCACTTAATATATTTCTCTATGGTTTATGATGCCCTTAATTCACATCAGATCCTGGCCAGCAGCAGCGTGATTTAAAATAGTCAATCTCAGCCTGTAACCTCAGAGGTTTGTATCTGTGCCCAAGATATTAACACGGCCAGCCCCCAATGCTATTTCCCCAGTTTAATCCCATTTCCTCCCTGGTGATTTAGGTGATACATTACACTTCACCATAACAGGCCATTAAGATGAACTTTGTGGTTTATCATCTCTTTAAAAGCAGCAAAATGTTATTATCATTTGCATGCAATTAAGGCTCAATCAAATGAATGAAGGAGAGGGGGGTGTAATCAGCCACACATAGTGCATGCTATCTGAGGGAAGCAGGTAAGTAGTTTCATTTTTGACTTGTAAATACAGTTAACTCCTTACGTGCAAAGGCAGGGGGTGTATCTGACGGAGCTTTGTTTGAGACTTGGCTTATACATCAGCAGCACTGGCAGAGATTGAAGGGTACTGTATATGTAACATGGCGAGGTGGTGGCAAGGAACAGCCCCGCCTCTGATCGCTACTATTCTGGAATTTTTAATGCACTCTGGAGGGACTCAGGACCCCTCAGACTGAGTTGGTGGCTACAGCCTGCATCCTCCTTACTTCAACCCTGATGGATAGCAACCTGTGGTGAGAATGAGTCAGGCAGGTCCTGGTCAGAGCATTACTGTAAGCTGGTGGGGAGGACCTGTTCCCAGACTCACCAGCCATACTATCCAGGTAAGAGGAATTTGGGGGCAGAGGCAGATGAGAAACACAGCTAGCAGCATGATCCACCCAGAGCTACTCCCTGTTGCAGGTAGTTGTGGTGACAGGACAAGGAGGAGGCAGCCTCTGTCCACTATTATGTCAGATTCTAGCCCCAGGCAAGACTGCAGTGTACACGGTAGAAGAGGATTGACAGGACTTGTTTCTGCAGTTGGTGGTGCTGCTGTTACCACAAAGAAAGGAACATCATAGGGGGCAGGCAGGAATGGAATACACAGCGGAGACAACACTGCCTGCTTCGTCTGCACTCCACAGCACTTGCTGCCTGCTGGGATGGGAGGGAGCTGGCTGCAGGTAGTAAGAATCACTCTGTGCAAGTGGAATAAATGCAGCTATTCTCACAGTAGGGAGCTGGGAGTAGAGTTATTAAAGAGAGTAAAATCTAAAGATGTTTAAGGGCAGAGCCGGCAGTTATTTTTGAGAGAGTAAGCACTTTTGTTTTGTGTGACAGCCAAAAGGCATTATGCAAATGAAAGTACTGAAACACTGTCTCTGGCTCTCTCTCTCTCTCTGTCATGGAGTGCTTCAGTCCTTTTAAGTACACTAAGTTTATGCCCATGAAACTGTGACCATGGTCATACTCTGCTTGCATGGTCATTGGTCTGTCTCCTGCTCAATGTAGATTGCTCTGCATTGGGCTAGTCCATGACACACCTCTGAATGCCTTTCTGTGAAGCAAAACAAAATGTTTCTTGTGGATGCACAAGGAAATATAAAAATGATAGACTGAAACTGAAGAAAACGGCACCAGCCACAGAAATATAATCCATCTGTTACTTCATTTTATCACAGAATATGTGCAAGTACAAATCAAATTCACATGCATGGTGTGTTGGCCCAAGCAGGAAAACAGCAAAAACAGCAGACACCCAAAATCCCCAACTGGTTTCGTGCTCATGTGCCTTATCAAGGAGACAGAGCAGAAGATGTTCAGGTAATTGTTTTCATATGTTTTTTTTCAAGATTGTAACAGCAGAGGCCCCACAAACAGTTCAATGAGACAAACTCAGCTATGCAGCCAAGCATAAGAGGCAAACCACCTCTACTATCAAGAATCATATAACATATTTGAGAATAGCCAAAAATCTGTATACTATTAGTGGACAAGTATTGCACAGGGGCACTGTAGGCCAAAAAAGTGCAACAAACCAAAGTAATGCACAGAAGTACAGTAGGTGAAAAAAGTGGATAAAATGTACTACTTAGCTTATTGTAATGCTATACTGCACAGCTGTTTAAGCTATGGCAAGCCTATGTTACAATCTTGTTAGACTTGTTGCATCCTGGGACACAGGATCAAAGAGCAGTAGCAGAAACAATTAGAACATGGAGATCCCATACTGAAAATGGAGGCATGCATTCTTAAACAAATGTCAGTAAACAAAATTCTACTACAGACACTGAGAGCATAGATTGACTCCACTGGGCATACTGGAAAACATACAAATCTTTTTGAATTATTTTACTTTCAGGCTCCTTTAAGGAGACTGATAAAACATTTTTCGGATACATAAGTGAGAAAAGACAGAAACGGTGGTGGCAGGCTTGGATACACTGCTAGAGGGGGTAGAAAATCACAGTTCAGTTGGGGGATTAAAAGATTGTGAGAGAGATTCAAGTGGAAGGTTAGGGTGAAAGGGGAGGGGTCGGAGCAACATGTAGCATACACACATGAACTGAACATCAAGCAGACTTGATAGACCTTATGGGCCTTCTTCTGCTAGCCTTTTGTATGTTCATATAGATGAGGGAGGGTATTGACAGGATGAGGAAAGACTGGGTGAGCTTGAAAGGTGATGTGCAGTAGGCACGGCAGATATCCTTAGCAACTTCTTCAAATGTGTTCATGGTAGAGGCCTCTGGCCCCATACCTGAGAAAACCTACTGTTACTATGGTACGACACAGGAGTAAGATGGCCACCATGCTTGGCAGGCTATTACAGGGGCTCAGGACTCCTATGTTTTTGTGAGCTTCTACTCTGTTTAATAGCATTTACAGTACAAGCTAAAATCCTGTAATCTGAGCAGAAGAGCTGAGTTGTATTTAATATACTGGCAGCTTTTTAAAGTAACTTTTAATTAATTGTTAGATTAGTGTAGTGGTATCTTAAAGGAGTACTATGGTCAAAACTTGCAAAACCATCTGTTGTACAGAGTGTTTTGATTAGTGTGTTTAGTCCTTTCTGGTGTTTCCTCCTCTTTGTTTGCTATTAAGAGTTTTTCATTAAATTTACCTGCATCTTTATGTACATTTCCAATTTTTGTGTTCTGCTGTAACCAACAAGATTATTTAAATATTTTTAGTTGTAACTGTATGATTAGTAACTATTTAGTAAAAACATTTTGTTTTTAGGAAAAATGACCTGAGTGAGTGAGATTTTCTCATAATTGTGTATGCGTATGTGCGAGGTTCAGTATTAATATGTGACCAAACTGTTTTTGCTATAGGGTGCCATCATAAGCAACCAAATCGAACAAAGGGTTTGAAAAGGGAAAGTCTGAATAAGATGGAAGAATACCAAAGTCTCAGGGAAGAGTCTGGTGGGATTTGAACCAGGTTATTGTATGTCTAGTGGGAGAAGACAGAATCAAGGTTACAATGCTACCCCAAAGAGGTTGTAACACCTGGATCCTCCCCCTTTGTGTAAAAACTGAGAAAGGGTTCTCATTTGGCTACAAGACTCAAGACTGGTATTGTACCCTGATCCAGTTTAAAGAGGGGACCCTGGGACTTCGTGGTGAGTGTTCAGTTGTGAAGCCGGTGAGCACTATAGAGCATTTCAAAGAAGGTATCTCCTGTTTCCCCCTCCCTGTCATGGATTGCACTTAGGATTGGGCACCGTGAGCTCAGTGGACCTGACCTTCAGGAGTGGGTTCATGACAGATCTGGTGTGCAAAGGTGGGACCCAAGAGATCTGGGAGCTTGGTGTTGCAGTTCGAGAGATATTGGTGGCACAGGCATAACAGTTGGATTTGATGCCAGTGTATCAGATTCATAAACTAAAAGCAATACACACACAGTCAAGGCAGAGATCTGGAAAATAATAACTTGGTGCAGTATAAAGTTCCCTACCTGTTTTCTTTTTTTTGTGTGTAAGCTAGTATAGTAATAGTTAGTGAAGAAGGTGGATTCCAACCATAACGAATGCACTACAGAATACCTAAGCAGTTGTGTCAGGAAAGAGGGGTCCAGTATGAGGGGCAAACCAAAAAGCACCTCATGGAGGCTCTTGTGGCAGCCGATGAGCTAGCAGCTGCCCAGAACCTTGAGTCATGGCCAGTGACTGAAAAGGACCAGAGCCTGGGTGTGGGGCTGCAAAGGTCCATCACAGAATCTAGTCCTAGGGAGGAGGACAGTGACACCAGAAGAAACCCAGAGCCACAGCAGCAGGGGAAGGTCACCACAGAGTTGGGTCTAGAAGGGATCAGGCTGCAGCTGGAGCTGAGGAAATTGGAGCTTGCAGAAAAGTGATATGAAAGGGAACTGGAGCTGGAATTTGAGAAGAGAAAGTTTGAAGCACAGCAACAGAGGGAGTTTGAGCAGAAGAGGTTTGAATTGGAAAAAGAAAACCAGCATCAGAGAGAGAGAGAGAGAGAGCTGAGGGAGAGGATAAAGAGCACCAGAGGGAATTCAAACTGGAGAAGACTCCAGCGACAACTGCCAGAGGAGGTAAGAGTCAGGGCTGAAACTGAAATGCCAGGGCTGGGGTATAAGTTAAATTAAAAATTAATAGCTGAATTTAAAGAGGGGGACGATATGGATGCATTTATGAATTCATTTGAAAAGGTCTGTATCCAGGCCAAAATATCCAGGGAGTCCTGCAGATTTCAGCTATCCCCACTACTTACTGGTAAATGCCATAGACAATCAGGATAGTAGCAATTATGAGAAACTTAAAACTGCTTTGCTTAAAAAGTATGAGTTAATTACTGAAGCATACAAGGTTAAGTTCTGTAAGCTCTGAAGAAGCCCTGCCATGAAATATGAGGAACTTGCCACAAAGCAATGTCAGTCTTTGAAATGCTGGTGGGAGGGAGTAGAAAAAAATTCTGTGGAAAAAAATTGAGGAGGTTATGTTGCTAGAGCAGTTCCTTTGTGCTTGCCCAGCAGAGTTGAAAATCTGACTAGAGGACTGAGATCTGAGAGTTTGCAGTGTCAGTGGCTCAGTAGGTAGCACACTCACCTTGGAGGCCGGGAGATCAGAGGGCTGTGGGTTCAGTTCGTGCATCTGACACTTGGGTTAATATCCCAGTACTGACACTGTAGTGCAGCATGAGAGGGGTGCTGCACTTCTGAGGTGCTGTCTTTTGGATGAGACGTTAAACCGAGGTCCCATCTGCCTGGATTGGTGGTAGTTCAGGTGGATGTTAAAGATCCCATGGCACTTATTGAAAAAGAGCAGGGGAATTTCCCCAGTGTCCTGGCCAAATTTCCATCATTCACTTAAAATACCACCAGCACCTTAATCTGGTTCAATGTAAGCTGGCATTCATCTGTATCCCACTCCCCTGGGTCATGTCTGAAAACAGGCAGGATTTGTCTAGTGCACTTACCCAGTCAACAAAAACTAATAAAAAAATAAAATAAAAAGATCCAAAAACATCACAGCAAGCTGCTGAACTCTCAGATCTCTATGCCAGGAGCCAGCCTGCTCTGAAAGGGAGTGAGGCAGGTGTGGCAGGGCAGAAAGGGAAAAGCGCACCTTCAGGGCAGCTAAAACCCTCACTGCCTGCACAGAAAGGGGGAACCCCAAGTTACAAAAAAGTGATTTCTCAGATAAAAGAAATGATGACTGTTGGTTTTGTAAACTGCCAGGGCATCTTGCTAGACAGTGCCCTAAAAAGGCACAAAGTGGACAAAGTGGTGCTCAAACACAGTTGGGATGTTTGTGTATCCCTGAGAGCATGCCTATAAGCATGAAGGAGCACATGCACCAGGTTACTGTAAATGATATGCAGACCCATGGGTTATGGGACACTGGGGCATCTTTTACCTTAGTAAAAGGGGATTTGGTTGGGCCTGAACAGCTTATACCTAATCAATTTGTAACAGTGAAGGGATTCACTGAGGAGGAGAAAACTTTGCCACTTGCTAGCATTCTCTTGGGCTGGGGTGAGACAGGAGAGACAGTGCAAAAAGTGGCACTGGCAGACAACCTCATTCTGGATGTGATTATAGGGAACAATCTCCAGAAGGGGGTGGTGTGTGTGTGTGGTTACCTGCAGTCAGATGGCAATAGCCGATTTTAGTTCCCTAAACCTCATAGAATTCCCTATGGAAAACAATAGGAGGCTGGTTTTCCAGCCTGTGTCTCCTGACATGGGGAGTCGTGAATGGGAGGTAGGACTTCTCTAGGTTTCCATTCACAAGACCACTACAGAAGATTACTCTGAAGAGGGAGGGGTAACAAATGGTCAGAAGGTCAGGGATGGTAGTGACACTGAATGCCCTGATGCTAGAGCTAAGGACCCCAGTTTAGAAACTGAAGGGGACATGTCCAATGCTTTGGGAAAATATGACAATTTTGCAGCTGCTCAGAGAACTGACCCTAGTTTGGAGAAGCTGAGGGCTTGTGCAGAATCTGACAGAACACTGGGAGGTGACATAAGACATAGGGTATTTTGGGACAATGGGCTGTTGTATACACAGGACATACGGACAGAGGGAGTGGTGATGGGCAGGTAAAGTGTCATTCCCTGGGATACTGTGAGTAGTTGCTCAAGATCGCTCATGATATCCCCATGTCCAGATATCTGGGTATCGAGTGCACCACGCAGTGATTGGCCCAGAATTTCTATTGGTCCAACTTCACCCAGCAGGTGAAGGAATACTGCAGGTCTTGTCACTGGTTCCAACAGATAGGGAAGGTGGGTAGTAAAACAAAAGCTGCCCTAATTCCCTTGCTCATTGTGTAGGAGCCATTTCAGAGGGTAAGAATGGATATTGTGGGACCTTTGGGCACCCCAAGCACCTCCAGGAAGAAGTTTATCCTGATGGAAAGACTGGATTCCTTTGAAAACAGTTTTGACCTTCCTTTTACCTGAAGACCAGCTTGCTTGCCAGGAAACTGACATGCTTGGGGATAGCTGATCAAAGGGTAATACCCTAAGTTAACTAACCAAGGGAAACAGAGGTAATAAAATCAGCTTTTATAGTCATAAACCTTACATGATCTTTGCTGTCACTTAATTGGAGGAAGCCAGTTAAAAGCCCAGGATGTTTTAGCCAGGATTTGAGCAGCAAGTGACCATTATGACAGCATATTGTGAATTTTATCTTACGGGTGTCAGTTGTTGACAGGGGACTTCAAAAGGCTTAAACTCTAAATGTCATATCCATGTTAATTATGTGTCTCAGGATTTTGATATTCTTGGGATTTTGGAAACATTAGAACAGTGACATCTCCTGGCCAAATGGAGTAGTTGCTCTTGGGAAATAGACCTGTTTCTTAAGTCTGGGATAATTGATGACACTGCAGGTTACAGAAGGTATTTAAAGCCCCAGCTCAGGGCATTTGGACACACTTTTAATTTGGACTTCACCTGACAAGAAGAATGAGTAGAAGGGTTAGTAAGTCTTAATAAGTAATTGTTGATTTGGATAAAATATATATATTTTTTAATTCAATATGCTTTATTAATTTCAGCAGCATTTACCATTAATGACACAATAACGCCAGTACAGTTGCTATATTATTAAACAACCTAACATATGAGCAAAGACAATAACAGGACACAAAACCAACTTACCACATAAAACATACATCCCATGCCCCCCAACCCACCTCACTATGCCTGCGTGTCAAGAGGATAAGTAATAGAAGATCTAGAACTAGCTATCTAAGGTTGCCAAAGAGATAACAGAGCTTGGAGAGGTTCTCATAATGATTAGTAAGCTTCCAACCTATGCCACATGCTGGCAATATGTTTCTCCAGCTGAATAGCTGTTAACATCTCCCGGTACCATTCCATTATTGAGGGGAGTGTTTCATCTTTCCGATGTCTCAATATTAATAGCTTAACAGTAGGTGCTATTACAGCCAGGTGGGCCTTCCAGGTATTAGGCATACCCTGTGGGAACAATGATAACAGGCAAGTTTCTGGGGTGAACAAAGATTCCAAACTCAGAATAGGGTCCAGGGTTCCTTTGACAGATGCCCAAAAGTCTTGGGCCTTAGGGCATTCCCACAGCATGTGAAACAGGGTTCCCTGTTCCTCTCCACACCTATGACAGAGAGGAGACTGTATTTTTCCTATAGTATGTAGCATGGCAGGGGTATAGTACAGATTATGCATTATATTAAATTGTGTGAGCCTCAGCCTATCTTGTTTAATGAATTTGTAGGTGTTTTTCCATACTTTACTCCAATAACCTGGATTGTCTGGGAGGGAGAGTGTTTGTGTCCAATAATAACAAACTCCCATTGGGAGGGCT
The DNA here is from genome assembly GCA_016271365.2 of Neoceratodus forsteri. Classification (NCBI taxonomy): domain Eukaryota; kingdom Metazoa; phylum Chordata; order Ceratodontiformes; family Ceratodontidae; genus Neoceratodus; species Neoceratodus forsteri. The sequence goes on along the minus strand of CM057451.1, from coordinate 804,488,580 downwards.
GAATCAAGAATCTGAAGGAATTTATAGACACCAGAGACCCCCGTGGTTGCCTCACCACCTCAAGTATGTCAGGTAGGTCAACCTGTGGCAGAGGAATCCAGGGTTGGGGCCCTAAGAAAGCCTTAATGGAATGCTTTATTTCCCAGTATTTGAAATTCTCGTTATTGGTAAGTTGGAATTTTCTTTGCAAGGAGTGGAATGGCAATATGGCGTCTCCATTGCAAAAATCTCCTTGCACACTAAATTGTAATCAGGGGCAAAAGGAGGGTGGTATTGTTTGGTTATTTATTAGAACATGAGGATTGCCAATAAGAGATTGACTTATCAACTTGTGCCAGGTAAAGAGAAGTGTACCTGTATCTGGGGTAAGGCCTGGAGGGACCTACCTATGGGGAATTCTTAAGGGGGCTGGGGAGGGGGGAGGGAGATTGGTACATTAAAGCTGAAAGGGAACACTATTATGTTTCACCAAGGCTTCCTCAATTTTGACCCATGCCGGGGTGTAACAATAAGTCTGCTGTGTAACAGGGTTTACTCGCCATTGCGCCAATTTGACGATATGCTGGGCTCCATAGTAAATAAAGAGGGATGGGAGTGCCAGTCCCCCCTGTATCTTTGGAGCAGTTAGTTTATTATATCCTCTTTGAATTCCCTTATTCTTCCATAAAAACCTATTAAATATTTTCCTCAATTGGGTAAACCAAGACTTAGGGAGAAAAAGGCCCAACATCCCCATTGGATACAATAAGCGTGGCAGTACATTCATTTTGAGGACAGTTATCCTACCCCAGATGGACATAGGTATGTTATCCCATCTATTCAGGTCTGCTTTCAGTGTAGAGACAAGTTTGGCAAGATTCTCCTTCCTCATTAAGGACAAGTCTCTGGTGATTTTGATTCCTAGATATGTTAAGGTATGAGGCGTCCAAAACATGCCTAAACCCGAGAGCATAGTCTTTGTAACATGACAATTGAGGGGAAAGATTTGTGACTTAGAAAGATTAAGCTTGAAGGCAGAAACACTGGAAAAAAAGGTTCAGTTCTTCGATTAGGGCTGGGATTGTGGAGGCAGGGTCTTCCATGTTCAATATGTGTCTGCATAGGTGGAAAGGAGATACCTTTCCTTCCCAAATTGGATACCAGACAGCTTGGGAGAGCTGATTAATCTGCGAATAAGGGGTTCTAAATAAAAATTAAAAAGGAAAGGGGAAAGCGGGCAGTCTTGGCGAGTCCCCCGCTGTAAGGGAAATGAACCTGAAAGGTAACCATTGCACCAGACTTTCGCTGTTGAGCTAGAGTATAGAATCCGGACCCACTGAATAAAATCATCAGGGATCCCAAACCTAGAAAGGGAGGTGAATAGAAAGTCCCAGGAGACCCTGTTGAACGCTTTCTCAGCATCGAGGGAGACCAAGGCAGAAGATACTTCAGACCCCCTCTACGCCAAGATTAAATGCAAAAGCTTCCTTATATGGTCTCCAGAGGAACGACCTGACATAAAGCCAACTTGCTCAGGGCCGCGACTTCCATTAACGTAAGCGAAAGTCTGGTAGCCAATATTTTCTCCAAAATTTTTATATCTGAGTTCAAAATGGAAATTGGGCAATAGTTACCAGGATAAAGGGGGTCTTTGCCCGGTTTGGGGATCAGGGTGATCAGGGCTACTAGGAAAGATTGATCACTTATCCCTTTATGAAACCAAAAGTTATATACCTCTGATAGGACTGGTGCCAGTTGCGCACAGCAGAGTTTGTATAAATTATTCAGGAGATCGTCTGGTCCCGGAGATTTATCTAAGGGTAAAAGCTTAATGGCTTACTCCACTTCCATGACAGAAATTGGGATCCCAGACCAATGACCCACTGAGGTGAGAGGGCAGGCAATATCACTAAATCCAAGTATTCAGTTACAGTAGGGCCCTCTGAGATGGAAGGATCATCTGCTGCATAAAGTGCTTTGTAATAATTGCCAAAGATCAAAACGATCTCCTTCGGGTTAAAGGTAATGTCTTCATCTGGGGTAGGATGCAAGCTAGAAACATATCTATCAACCTCAGCCTGCCTAAGCCTAAGGGCCAAGAGTTTGCCAGCTCTTTCCCCTGACTAAAGGTATCTCATTTTGGTACGACGCAGGGAGAGTTCAGTTTTTTGGACCATAATTTCTGAGTACTTGGACTGGAGAGACTATAGTTTGGCCCAGTCAGAGTCCAGTGAGGACCGAGTCAAGGAGTGTTCCAGCTGTCTTATGTCATCTAAGATGGAGTTCATCTGAGCTTTACTCTGCTTAACATTCCTGGCTGCCAAGTGAATAAAGTCTCCTTGGAGTGCACATTTTAGGGCTGCCCAGATAAAATCTACTTTGGTCACTGACCCCTGATTAATCTCCAAGAAGGTGGAAATGAAATTTTGAATGTGTTCAACTAGGGAATGTTTCTGCAAAAGTTGTGTATTAAGATGCCAGATGGTATCCCTATGGAGCCCCGGCCCCAAAAGCATGGAGAGACTAACTAGAGAATGGTCAGACAAGACCCTGGGTGGATATCTGTGTCTAGGACCCCTGGGAGGGGAAACAGCACTAAGTAATATATAATCTATATAAGATAAAGTTTTGTGTGGTGGAGAAAAGAATGTATATTGATGCTCTTTGGGGTTTAATGTTCTCCAGACGTCCAAGGTCCCCATGCCCACCATAAGATCTCTTAGAGCCCTTTGGGCTGGAGACAAGCCCACTCTTCTACCATCTGAATGATCGATATCAGTTTGGGGTACTATTTTCCAGTTGTGTCCTAGAATGGTAAGACTGGGGGGGGGGTCTGAAACTACCACGGACAACAAATCAATGAAAAACTGTGGAGTTTCTACATTTGGACCATAAACAGATGCAAGGGTTATGGGGAAGGACTCCAAAGTTCCTTGGAGGACAATATAGCACCACAGGGGATCCCACCACTCTTGAAATATTACGAATGGGATTGACTTGGCCACCAGGATTGCTGTGCCTCCTTGCCGTGTGGAGGATCCGGTCCCGAATACTTGCCCCACCCAGTATTTGCGTAACAGTGAAAGGTTCTCCCGCTTAAGATGTGTTTCCAGCAAACAAACAAAGTGGGCCCTTAGATGTTGAAGATGTTTTAAAATTGTAGCTCATTTGTGGCTATCCTGAGTCCCTTTAACATTCCAGCTAATTACTGTGTATTAACTACTCATAATGTACATTTAATTAACGATAACCAAGAAATCCAGGGGCTCCTTCCTCCCCTTAACACTGCTCTGTCTAGTGTAAGTGAACAACAATCCCTTGACACGTTAGGCACACCCTCCCTCCTCTTACCCATATCCCAACAAGAATAAACATAAGTAAGAAAAAAGCACTCCCCAAAAAAACGCCGAGTGAATATATACACTCCCTCATCCCACAGAAAGACTTGTAGTAGCAATTAAAGGCAACAAAGAACAATAAGTCAACCATAAGTAAAAAAACAAAATTTCCAGGACAGTCTTCCTTAGCTGCTTAACGAACCCCAGTCCCATAGACTGCACTTCCAGACAACCTTGGATGTGATTTAAATACACTGCCCAGAGTGCGTGCTCCATCCCCACCCCTGCCTCTTTGCAACCGGAGAGACTAGAGGATTAACTGTTATAAGAGCAAAAGGGGCTTGTGGCTGAAAGCAAGCCTTTAAACACAGGACACAATTCCTAACCAAATACAACTAACAAAGGGGGCATAGTGCCCTACAATATTTTTAGGGCATGAAAGGCTGAACCTTAACAAGGAGCCAAATCTTAATAAAATAGTTCCTCCTCATAAGGTCTTTCAGTCACATGAAGCCCTGGAAATATTGATTAACCTACTACTGGTCTAAACTGTATTCAAACCATCAACTATTGAACATTACTTGGATTGAAAAAATGAAAGCCTAAAGCTCCATTGCTTCACATGGAAGTTACTAACTCTTCAAAAATAAATGCAGGTATGCTAACCCAAGGAAAACAGCATCATATAATTGAAAATAGTCCAAAAAACTAAAAAAATCCTGAGGTGGAATCCCTCTTGATGCAGTTCAATCCTATGGGGCAAGAGAAATAAAAGAAAAAACAACTATGCATCAGCCATTAATATTGAATGTCCCCCAGATGGCGTCAGAGCCTTCTATGGCATTCACAGCCTCAGTTCAAATGGTAGATCCAATGGCTCACCAGAAGTACTCTAGGTAGAACTCTCAGGTAGGTAGCAAGGAGCTGATTAGGTCCAGGTTCCCGTGCACCCAAAATGTCACAGTCACTTGGGATAACTTGATCACTGTAAGCCAGTATTATGAGGAATAATAGCACATGACAGTCGATTGCAGGGTACTGTAATTAGTAGAGCAAAAGTCCCAACTGAGCCCTATCACTTATATTAATTAAATCTTTGTCACATCGAGATTTCACTTGTACAGATCAGGCAGTAGGTCTCGGAGGGCAATTCGAGCTTGCTCCACAGAATCGAATGTATGCCATTGCTCTTTCAGATAGATTTGCAGAGTTGCTAGGTATTTAACTCGGAATTTTATACCAGCTGCAATGATCTTAACAATAATGGGGTGCAAAGCTGCTCTCTTTTGCTGCACAGAATACGGAAGATCTTGGGCGATCCTTATCCTTTTACCTTCCCATTGCACTTCTCTGACATCTTTAATCGCATTTAATACATGCTGCTTATGCAACAAAATTTAAAAGTCAGAAGATCAACGGCCTGGGAGGGGCTCCTGATGGAGGGATTGGCTGAAGGGCCTGGTGCACCCGTTCAATAATATAAGCAGGACTGTTAGGAGAGGGGCCAGCGAGTTTCTCACATAACTTCTGGATAAAAAGTATGGAATCCTGCCCCTCCTCTTTTTCCGCTAACCCCAGTACCACCAAATTATTTCATCTGGACCTACCCTCTAAGTCCTCCATTTTCTCTTCAACTTTTTTAAGTCGATGGTGCAGGGAGGATAATTCCGGCTCCGTTCGATCCCACCAGTCATCTAAAGATGAAATCCTGGAGTCGTTATCCCCAGTCCAGATAGCTAATTGCTCCACTGAGGTTTTCATATTGTGGAGATCCGTCAAAAGTTGGTCAACATTTCTTTGAGAGAGTCGAGCTCCTCCTGGAATTTACTTTCTGTCAGGACAGCCTGGGACACTGGTAACGGCACTGCTGCAGAAGATTGCGCCTTTGCCCATTTGGCTTGTTTATCCCTCGTCAGGGTTGTTGGCGGAGTATATCGTGGTGGAGGATTTCGCATTTCCACCTCCGTACTGGATCTAAATATTGCTGTACTTGCTCTCTGATGAGATAGGGATATAAGCATCAAAAAGGTAAGCTAAGGTACTGAATTAAAAGGCAGTAATTAAATAGATTAAAGCAGGGGCGCAGGAGCACACTTAGAGCACGTCCTCACTCTTATGCAGCCATCACGTGACCTCTTATTTTTATTTAAAATGTGGTTACTGGGAAAGGCACATTGAGGCAAGGCTCGTTTCCAGGTGCGACCCAGGTACAAGAGTACACTGAGTTATACAAGAGGCACAAAAGTATTTAGGAATACAGGCAGTATGAGCAACATCAGAAAAAAGTACAAATAGTAATTACAGAATATAGGCAGTAAGTACTTCATCAGAAAAACAGTGCAGGCTTTAAACAATTGTAGTATGGTAAAGCAAGTTCTTGAAATATACAATAGAGAGGCCTGAATTTACTTTGAGACCTGCAGTACAGTAATGGCCATAGCTGCCTCTGAGAGTTGGGCCCAAATGGGGGGGCTCAATGGAGCATCTGAGGCAGGGAGGTGAGGGGGAGAAGCCTAAGAAGATGTTTAACGGCTGAAAGGGAGGAGGCCTGGTGAAGGTAAGGTGGAAGATTGTTCCATAGGAGGGGAAGATTGTATGAAAAGGCAGCTTTGCTGACAGCATTGTGGGGGCGCGAGAGGTGGAAAGTGCCTGTGTCCCTGTGGCAGAGGGAGTAGTCGAGGGAATTGGCTGGCGAAAGGTGGGAAGTGAGGTAGGGGGGTTGGGAGCCTAGCCAATATTTATCTATGAGGGAGGTGCTGTGGATGGTTCTCCTGGGTGAGAGTGGGGCCAGGGAAAGTGTGGTGTAGAGGAGACAGTGATGAGTAAGTGGGGGAGAGACAGTGGCAAAACGACAGAAAGAGCTGAGTAGTATGTCAAGTTTGGAAAGGGATGAGGTAGGGGGCCGTTCCACAGGTGATGTCCGCATAGTCCAGCACAGGCAGGATTGTTTTCTGCATGAGTTCATTATGGGTGGAAAAGGGCAGACTGGCTTTGTGGCGATAGAGAATGTCGAGTTTCGGCCAGAGTTTGGCGCAGATGGCCTCGACATGGGTGGAGAAGTTGAGGTGGCTGTCCAGCCAGACTCCCATGTACTTAAAGGCAGGGACCAACTCAAGGGGGGAGTTGTCCAGAGTGGTTATTGCAGGGGGGCAGGTAGGGAGGCAAGCTTTAGTCTAGAGCCAAAGACCATGGTTACAGTTTTCTTGGCATTGAGTTTAAGCTGTTTTTTTTCAGGAACCAGGATTGGACTCTGTTGAAGTCATTTTGAAGAATTGAGAGGAGACTGTCGTGGGAGGGGCCCGAGGCATAGATAATAGTGTCGTCGGCATACAGGTGCACATTTGAGAAGAGACAGGTGAGGGGGAGGTCGTTTATGAAAAGGGAGAAGAGAATGGGGCCAAGGATGGAGCCTTGGGGGACTCCTGAGAGGATGGGTAGGGGGAAAGGGTGTCTCCAATTTGTACGGACTGCTGTCTGTTCTGGAGATAAGAGTGGAACCAGTTGATGGTGGGTTGGGTGAGGCCAAAAGAGCTAAGTTTGCGGAACAGCGGGGGGGGGGACAGAGTCAATGGCTTTTGCCAAGTCGATGAAAGTGGCAGTGGTGGTTTGGCTGTTGTCCATGGCAGTGAGGATAGTGTCAGTTACTCGCAGAAGGGTAGTGATAGTGGAGTGGGGTTTTCTAAATCCTAACTGAAATTGTGAGAGGGAGCTGTTGGAGGAGAGAAAAGTAGATAGTTTTGAGAGCATAAGGGATTCTTGGAGTTTTGCGAGGAAGAGGAGAAGTGAGATGGGCCTGTAGTTACCTGGCAGGGAGGGGTCACCGCCTTTGTGCAGAGGGAGGATCTTGGCCCTTTTCCAGGCATAAGCAACTGTTGCCGTGGTGAGCGAGAGGTTGAGCAAGTGTGTTAAGGGTGCAACTATGGTTGGGGCCGAGATGCGGAGCAATCTGGGGTGCATGCCGTATGGGCTGGATTTAGACTGGTTTAGGGAGGTGAGAGCATTGTTGACTTCCAGGGAAGTGAAAGGAGAAAAGTGGAAGCCAGAGGAAGTGGGGGAGGATTTGGAATAGTTGGGTAGTGGAGGGGTGGTGTCTGGCAGGGGACATGATACAAAAAATGAGTTGAACAGTTCTGCTACTGAGGCAGGATCTGAGACAGGTTTGCCGTCGATCTTTAGGACAGGACAGGTCTGCTTAGAAGGTGGGTTGGTGAGGGAGTTGATCACCTTCCAGAAGGATGCAGAGGAATTTTGGTTCCGTGTAAGTTGTGCTTTGAAGTAGGAGGACATGGATTGGCGAATGACTTTTGTACATTTGTTTCTAAGGTGTTTGTAAGCTTGGAGGTCACAGGTGGCAAGGGAGGCTTTATATAGCCTCCATGCCTTGTCCCTGTTGCAGCCCAGGGTGCTGAGGTCAGATGTGATCCAGGGGTGATGGTGCCATTTAACTCTAGCTTTCCTGAGGGGAGAGTGGGAGTCCCAGGTACTGTGAAAAATGTTACAGAACTGGGATAGGGCGAGGTCCACGTCTGTCATGGAAAAGACTGGGGACCAGTCTGCTATTGTTAGCTTATGCTGTAGGTCCACCTCGTTTAGGCAGTGTAGGGGGTGAGACCAGATGAATTTGGGAGGGGAGTGCAGAGAGTGGATTTTGCGGGTGCAATAAGTTATACAGTGGTCACTAAGGGTGTCAGAGAGGATGCCTGAGGAGGTGATCCTGTGTGGATGGGTAGATAGAATCCAGTCCAGGATGGTATGGCTTTGGGACTGGTGGTTTAGACTGGTGGATTCCAGGATTAACTGGGAGAGATTTAGGGCCTCAATCCTTAGGGCAGTGGGTTTGGCGGAGGAAGAGAGCCAATAGAGATTGAAGTCACCTAGCAGAATGAGTTTGCCATCAGAGGTACTGAAGAGATTGCCTAGATGGCCTTGACAAGGGAGTCTGGTGAGGATTTTAGTGGGGTATACAGAACCCCAATGTAGAGGGGGGTGGACGATGGAAAGGATAGGTGAGCAACCATGGATTCATGGGAGGAGGGACAGGAGTCTTTGAATATTATGGAGCATGTGATGGAGTGCCTGATGTACAATGCTACCCCCCCGCCACGCTTCCTGTGGTCCTAGCAGAACAGGATATAGTTAGGGATGCTAGAGTGGAGGTCGAGAGGCTGATAGCCATGATTCCATGATGCAAAGTATGTCTGGTTGGTATTGGGTGGCCCAGATGGTGAGGGCATCAAGTTTGGGAAGGATGCTCCTGGCATTGAGGGGAAATATACAGAGGCCCTTGGGGAGGGAGTCAGGGGACAGGGTGGAAGGGGTATGGGACCCGGCGAGGTTGGTCTGGGTGCTAAAGGCCCTGGGTTTGGATGTATGTCACCAGCCAGGAGTAGAAGTAGAAGTGGTATGGTGAGGAAGGAGGATTGCTTGCCTTTACCGGATCTACTCCTGGAGGGTGGGCCATGGAGGTTTAAGTACCGGAGAAGAGCCTCAAGATTTAGTAGTTTCGAGTGGAGCAGTGAAGGGTGTATGGAGTGGAAGTGGGACAGTAGGGATGGGCCAGGCAGGGGTAGAGAAAAAGTGGATGATGAGAGGGTGTGTGGTGAGGGGTCGCCAGAGTGGGGAGCAGAGTGTGGGATAGGTGGGGGAGAGGAGAATAAAATTAAAAGAAGGACACACAGAGGAAGGGACTGGAACATGGTGGTTTAAAGAGGCAAGCAGTGGAAATTGTGTTAAATGCAGTAGTGGCCACTAGTGGTAGAGCAGGATAGCGTGCTAATGGGAAACACAGGTGGCTGGTTCTGAACATCACATGTCTGCTTATATATATATATCAATGTCGACCAAGGGTGGTGGTGGGGGTGGTGGGGAGCTGACGGGCAGCATTGGCGGGGACCTCCTTAGCCGAACGCAGTGAAAAGCAGAATCCACTCAACTGCCTACCTGTGGGACTGCTATGGGGGAGGGTTTTTTCCTTCTGCCCTCACGACCCTCGGGGGTGCGATCTGTGGAGGTGGAGGAGAAAAGAGGGAGAAATTAATGCAAGGTAGGTTTGGGGAGGGGCTGCAAGGCAATGGGGGGGTGCAAAAGATCAAATGTCTAGCACTGTTTGGAATTCGAATTACAGCATGGAGTATAGCCAGGAATTACATAAAGTTTAAGTACACAGCAGGGTTGAAATTTAAAAGCTGCAGTGGGTCTGGTATAACTTACATACTCCGTTGCGCTAGGTTTCTATTAGAATTGCTTGTAACCAGAAGTTAGATAACATTGTAAATCAGCAGCACTGCTAGGATTAACAGCTGCAGTGGTTCAAGAAGTAGTAAAAAAAGTATACTCCGATTACACTAACTCTGAAGCTTGCTCTGCCAGACTTAGTTTACACTCGCTCCCAGAATCACTTTATCAATATTAATATATTCACATTTCATGCAATTGGTAATTGGCTAGCGTCGGGACATTAATTTATCTGCTATGGTAGGCAGCATAAATTGCAAGAAAGCAGCAGGTATAAGCTGTAAGGTGCACAGTCTGATTTGAAAACAAAGGTGCCAAGTGTCTTTTGTCCTCCTTAGCCAAGCGCGGTGAAAATCCTAATCCTCTCAACTGCCTACCTGTGGGACTGCTGTGGGGGAGGAATTTTTCCTTCTGCCCTCACGACCCTCAGGGGCTCAATCTGTGGGACTGCTGTGGGGGAGGGCTTTTTCCTTCTGCCGTCACAACCCTTGGGGGCGTGATCTGTGGGACTGCTGTAGGGGAGGGCTTTTTCCTTCTGCCCTCACAACCCTTGGGGCGTGATCTATGTGACTGCTGTAGGGGAGGGCTTTTTCCTTCTGCCCTCATGAACCTCGGGGGCGCAATCTGTGGGACTGCTGTGAGGAGGCTTTTCTTCTGCCCTCATGACCCTGAGCGCAGTGTGGAACTGCTGTGGGGAGGGCTTTTTCCTTCTGCCTTCATGACCCTCGGGGTGCGATCTGTGGAGGTCTCTGAAGATATGATACAAGTGAAATAGAAATTTATATATTTTTAATATATTTATGTAAGGTTAAGGGAGTAAGGGAAGTGTAGGAAGTACCCCATATATTTTGTTTTGAGTGGTGAGAAATTATTTCCATCAGCTGATATTTTATAATTATGTATAACTGGAGGCTAAAAGTAGTGGGCTGGGAGGCTTTGGGGGAATAGATACATGTATGTGAAGCAGCAGAGTGGTAAATTGCAAAAGTTGTGGGGCAGCAGTCTTTCTGGTGGTGATGTAGAGTAAAGGGGGCTGTCCTGTGTGTAGTCGCCTGGAGCAGCTAAGGGCTGAAATAAGGCTGCTCAGATGGGAGCTGGGGAGGATGGTGTGGGAAGTCAGAGGAGAAGAGCAGTGGAGAGAAAGCAGAGAGGTGGTTCCCAAGGAAGGGCATCGGACGGGGGATGGGAGTGGGGAGGACTACTCAGTACACAGGAGTATCTCTCATTCAGAGGGCCAGGGAGCCCAGGGTGGAGGAATGGCAAGTGGTAAGGGGAAGGGGTGGGAATGTTAGAGTAGCATCAGAGGTGGGATATTCAGAAAGGGGTGCCTTTATGAAATAGATTTGCACCACTATCTGGAAGGACAGAGGGGGCAGCAGGAGGTGATGTAGGAGGTCAGGTTGAGCCAGCCCTGAGAGCAGCAGTACAGGGGAGGGGAGAGGGAACCTAATTAGGGTGGGCAGGGAAGAGGAGGCAGGCAAAATGTAGTGGAGGATAGGAGGAGGGAAAAAAGGAAAGGAAGAGGAGAGGGAAAACTGAAAGCTGATATAGATTGTCAGAAGGCGAGGGGAAGAGTGGGAGATGGAGAAACAGTTAAGGGGATAAACTGTTAATGTGGAGATAAGTTCACCAGGGTGAAGAGGGAGCAGTTAGGTGGGGAAGCAGCTAGTACCAAAGGTAATAAAGGAAAGATGGGGAGCACGGGTTCAGGGGATGGAAGGATGTCAATCATAGGTGACTCCATAATTAGGAGTATTCACTGGGAAAGAAAAGGGGACCCAAATGCAAGCAGGAGGGTGGTCGTATGCCAGGGATGACAGTGGGGAAGGTGAGCCCAAGAATAAGGAAAATAGTAAGGGAGGTTGGAGAAAAACCTAATTTTGTTATAAATTTGGGAACCAATGACCTAGCTCAGGAGGAGGTTGAGGTAGTTCAAAGTAGGTTCATGGAGTTAGGGAAGATCTGTAGGGAGGATGGAAGTTTGCTGGCCTTCTCAGAGGTGATACCAGTGCCAAGGGCCAGCACAGCCAGGAAAGGAAGAATAGAGGATTTTAATGACTGGCTGAGGAAATGGTGCAGGGAGGAGATGTTTATCTGTATTGGGGACTGGGAGGAGACCTGGTCAAACAAAGCACTCTTTTCACCAGACAGGCTACACCTCAGAAGGGAGGGTTTGAAGGTTCTCAGGGATAAACTGGGGGAATACATAACAACTACACTTAATGTAAACTACTAAGGGGGATCAACGGGCATGCAGGCCCACAGACTCCAAGAGGAGGAGGTCAGTGAACCCAACCCCACCACAGTGATGGAAGAGGTCTGGAAGGAGGAGGTAGAACACAGTTAGCAAAGGGTGGAGGGGGTGAGGAACACACAACAAGGGTACACGAAGGAGTGCACAGAGGGGATAAATGTGAATAAAAGAATAGAGGGAAGAGAAGGAATGTCAGATTCTAGATTGAGGGTGATGTCTCTGAATGCACGGAGTCTTGGAAACAAGATGGACAACCTACTGGCACTATTAACAGACAGGAGGATGGACATAGCTGCAGTAACCAAGACTTGGACATCATCTCACCATGACTGGGACCTTGTGATCCCTGGATATAAACTATACAGGAGGGACAGGGTAGTCGGGAAGGGGGAAGGGGTGGCAGTTTATATCGGAAGGAATAACTTGCACAGGGGAGGAGTCGGAAGAAGGAGAGGTGGAGGCATTATGGGTTCAATTAAGGTCCAACAGAGGGAGAAAGGTGAGGTTTGGAGTGGATTGCAGGTGACCCAGTCAGGATGAGGAGAGGGACATGGAACTGAGCTAACAAATATTGGAAGCTGCAGGGAAAGGAGAGGTGGTAATTATGGGGGACTTCAACCTGCCCAAGGTGGACCGGAGCATAGCATCTACAACATGTGCTAAGAGTCAAGTGATCCTGGAAGGACTGCAGAGTGGGTTTCTGACTCAGGGTGTCACAGAAACAACAAGAGCTGATGCAATTCTTGATCCAGTGCTCACAAATGGGGAGTATGTAGAGGAAATAATGGTCAGAGAGCCACTCGGTGGAAGTGACCATTGCACAGTGTGGTTCTAGTTGAATATGGGCAGGGAAAGCATCCCGACTAAGACCGAAATCTTGGATTTCAGGATGGCAGATTTCAGGTAAATGGGCAAGGTGTTAAGGAGCCACCTGGGAGGCATCAGAGCAGATATGGGGTGGAACAAAGGTGGTCCATCATTAAGAAAGGAATACTGGTTGCCTCAGATGAGTGTGTTAGGGTCAGGGGGAAGAATATAAAGGCCGAAACGCCCAACTGGTTCAGTTCTGGGGTTGCCCAGGCAGTAAGGGAAAAGAGGCTGGCCTATAGAAAATTCAGGAAAACCAAGAGAGAGAGGTGGATAGGGAAAATTATCTAAGGTTGACTAGTGAGGCAAGTAAGGAAGTCTGGAGAGCAAAGGCACAGAAGGCGCTGCAGATAGCTGAAGGAATTAAGAAGGGAAGAAGGCTTTCTTTCGCTATATAAGTGAGAAAAGGGACAAGAAGGAAGGGATTGTTAGACTTAAGAAAGGGGAGGAGTAGATGGAGGATAATTTGGAAAAGCAGAGATACTAATTCTGTTCTGTCTTCACCAGGGAGAAGGACAGATCAGTGCCTTCAGGAGGGAAAAGAGCAGAGGGGAGGGGAACACAGATTTAGTGATAGAGGAGGACAGAGTGAAGGAAGGGCTGCTGTCATTGAAGGTGGACAAATCACCAGGCCCGGACACAGTACATCCAAGGGTACTAAAGGAACTGGCTGAAGAGCTGGTAGGGCCACTGGCAGACCTATTTAATAGTTCACTAGAGTCAGGCATGGTACCACAGTACTGGAGAACAGCACATGTAGTGCCCCTCCACAATAGTGGTCCCAAGGATGACCCAGGGTATTACAGACCAGTCAGTCTGACCTCCATTGTGGGCAAGCTCATGGAGACTATACTAAAGGAAAGGTTGGTGGAATATCTAGAGGAGCATAGTCTCCAGGATGCCAGGCAACATGGGTTCATGTGGGGGGGGGGAATCGTGTCAAATGAATCTGATTGACTTCTTTGACTGGATCACCAAAACAGTAGACAGGGACCAAACAGTAGACATCCTCTATCTTGATTTCAGCAAGGCCTTTGAATCTGTGCCCCATAAAAGGTTGATCAGGAAGTTGTTGGATCTCAGGGTTGGGGGAAAAGATGGCCAGATAGGTGGAAAACTGTCTGAGGGATAGAACCCAGAGGGTGGTTGTTGGGGGAGAGTTATCTGGCACCAGAGAGGTAACCAGTGGGGTCCTGCAGGGCTTGGTGCTGGGGCCGGTGTTGTTCAGTGTCTTCATCAATGACATTGGGAATGGCATTAAGGGCAAAATGTGCCTATTCATGGATTACACCAAGATCTGCGGGAGAGTGGATACAGCTGAAGGGATACAGGACCTACAGGATGATCTGGAAAAGCTAGGGAGGTGGTCCAGAATCTGGAAACTTGGCTTCAATGCCAAGAAATGCAAAGTTTTGCATATTGGAGCCAAGAGTCCCAGGACAGAGTACAACATGGGTGGTGTCTGAATATCTGCATCAGATGAGGAGAAGGACCTGAGAGTGATGATCACTAGTGACCAGAAGCACTCCGTGCAATGCAAGAAAGCAGCAGCTAAGGCAAACAATGCTGGGATGCATATCTAGGGGGATCAGTAGTAGGAGAGAGGAGGTTATACTGCCCTTGTACAGGTCCCTGCTAAGATCTCATCTAGAGTATGGAGTTCAGTACTGGTGCCCACACCTCAAAAAGGACATTAATCACCTGGAAAAGGTTCAGAGGAGGGCTACAAAGATGATAGCGGGTCAGCAGGATAAGATGTACAAGGAGAGGTTGAGGGCACTGAACATGTACTCCCTGGAAGACAGGAGAGAGAAAGGGGACATGATTGGGACCTTCAAGTACTTGAAAGAGATAAATAAGGTGGATAAGAAGAGTCTCTTTTAGCTAAGTGGCAACTGTAACATGAGGGGGCACAGTCTTAAGCTGGAGGGTGGGAGGTTTAGGAGGGAGGTCAGGAAGCCCTTCTTCACAGAGAGGGTGGTGGACACTTGAACTCGCTGTCGGAAGAGGTGATCTCATTGAACAGTGGACAGCTTTAAGAGAGGCTAGGATAGCCATGGGGGAGGTAAGGATTATGGGTAGGGAGGATGGGAGGTGTAGGGAGGAGGGAGGGCATGGACAGTAGGTCAAGCTATGACCCTGCAATACAAGCATACTAGATAGACCAAATGGCCTTCTTCTGCTGGCTTATTCTTGTGGTCGTATGACACACAAGGATCAAAACTGCTGCCAAGACCAACAAAAATGAAACTTTCATTTATTGTTCTGGACTTCGAGCTACTACACATCTCAGGTAGACTTTAACAGTGATAGTGCGTTTTCATGTATATTTTTCCATTTTTTTTTATTTCTGTATTCTGTGACCAAATTAGTGTTTTTTTAGTAGTGACTGTATGATTATTATTTAAGTATTTTAGTAAAACATTTGATTTTTCTAAAGAAAGCCTGCCTGAGTGAGATTTATAATGTGTGTGTGAATTGTGGGACAGTATTAATAATCTGTGACAAACTGTTATTGCTAAGGGGTTGTCACCATCAGCAACCAAATTGAACAAGGGGTCTGTAAAGGATTTGGAAAGATACTGAGAATATGAAAGTCTCCAGGAAGAGTCTGCAGGGATTCTGAACCAGGTTGTTGCATGTCCTGATGGGAGAAGGCCAAATCAGGAACACACTGCTACCCCCGAAGACAGTGTGATGACTGAGTCTCTCCCCCCCATTGTGTAACAACCAAGAAGGGTTCAATTTTGGTCACAAAACTCGAGACTGGTATTGTACCCTTATCCAGAGTTGGAGGGATTCCCTGGGTCCTTGTGACAGAGGTGCAGTCGTGACCTCGACAAGCAGTCTAGAAGGACAAGAGGAAGGTATTTCTGTCTCCCCCACCATGGATTGCACTTAGGGGTGGGCACTGTGAGCTCAGTGGACCTGACCCCCAGAAGTGAGTTCGTGCCAGATCTGGTGTGCAGCATTGGGATCTGAGAGACTTAGTTCCATAGTGTTGAAATTCGAGAGTTATTGGTGGCAGAGGTATAACAGTTGGATTCGAGCCCAGTGTATCAGACTGATAAACTGAAAACAATCCACACACAATCAAGGCAGAGATTTAAATATATATAAATATATATGTAATTTGGTTACAGTATAAAGTTCCCTAACTATTTTTTTTTTTTGTGGGTGTAAGCTAGTGTAGCAGTAGTTAGGGAAGAAGATGGATTCCATGTACAGTGAATACACTTCAGTCTACCTAAAGCAGTTGCATCAGAAAAAAGGGTCCAGTGTGAAGGGTGAACCAAAAAGCACCTCATGAAGGCTTTTGTGGCAGCCAATGAGCAAGCGACTGCCCAGGACCTTGAGTCACCACCAGTGACTGAAAGCAACCAGACCTTGGGTGTGGAGGTGCCAAAGGACATCGCAGTGTTCAGTCCCATGGAAAAGGACAGCAAGACCAGAGGGAACTCAGAGTCACAGAACCAGGGGAGAGTCACCGCAACACTGGAGATGGAAAGGATCAGGGTGCAGCTAAAGTTGAGGAAATTAGAGCTGGAATTCAAGGAGAGGAAGTTCCAGATGGAGTTGCAAGAAAGACACCACCAGAAAGAGGCTGAAGAAAAACAAGGCCAGATAGAGGCCGAGTAAAAACAGAGTAAGAGGGAGTTTGAACTGGAGAAGCTAAAACTCCAATGACCAGCACCAGAGGAGGTAAGTGGCAGGGGTGAACCTGAAACTCCAGGGCTGGGGTATAAATTACATTCCAAATTAATAGCTGAATTTAAAGAAGGGGAGGATATGGATGCATTTTTGAATTTATTTGAAAAGGTCTGTATCCAGGTCCAAATACCCAGGGAGTCCTAGAGCTTTCCCTGCTACTTACTGGTAAAGGGCGTGAGACGCTAGGCCAAATAGACAATCAGTACAGTAGCAATTATGAGAAACTTAAAACTGCTTTGCTCAAAAAATACGAGTTAACTTCTAAAGCATACAGGGTTCGGTTCCGTAAACTTCAAAGAAGTCCTGACATGAGCTATGAGGAACTCACCACTAAGCAATGTCAGTTTTTAAAATGGTGAAAGAGAGCAGAAAAAAATTCTGTGGAAAAAAATTGAGGCAGTTATGTTGTTAGAGCAGTTCTTTTGTGCTTGCCCAGCAGAGTTGAAAACCTGGCTAGAGGACTGAGATCCAAAAACATCACAGCAAGCTGCTGAGCTCTCAGATCGCTAAGCCAGAAGCCTGCTCTGAAAGGGAGTGAGGCAGCTGTGACAGGGCAGAAAGGGAAAAGCGCACTTTCAGGGCAGCTAAAACCCTCACTGCCTGCACAGAAAGGGGGAAGCCCCAAGTTACAAAATGGGGATTTCTGAGATAAAAGAAATGATGACTGTTGGTTTTGTAAACAGCCTGGGCATCTTGCTAGACAGTGCCCTAAAAAGGCACAAAGTAAACAAAGTGGTGCTCAAACACAATTGGGATGTTTGTGTATCCCTGAGAGCATGCCTGTAAGCATGAAGGAGCACATGCACCGGGTCACTGTAAATGAGATGCAGTCCATGGGTTAAGGGGCACTTGGGCATCTCTCACCTTAGTAAAAGGGGATTTGGTTGGGCCTGAACAGCTTATACCTAATCAGTTTATAATAGTGAAGGGATTCACTGAGGAGGAGAAAACATAAGACATAGGGTATTTTGGGACAAGGGACTGTTGTATACACAGGACGAAAGGACAGAGGGAGGGGTAATAGGCAGGCATCTTGTCGTTCCCCATGGGTACCGTGAGCGGTTGCTCAAGATTGTTCATGATATCCCCATGTCTGGACATCTGGGCATTGCTTGCACCACGCAGCAATTGGTCCAGAATTCCTATTGGCCTAACTTCACCCAGCAGGTGAAGGAATATTGCAGGTCTTGTCACCGGAAGGGTGGGTAGTAAAACCAAAGCTGCCCTAATTCCCTTGTCCATTGTGGAGGAGCCATTCCTGAGGGTAGGAATGGATATTGTGAGACCTTCCAGGACCCCAAGTCGGTCGACTTTGTGGCAAGCTACCCAACTGCCAGTCCTTATTTTGTAGATATAATTCTGTTTTATATATATATACTGTATGTATATATATATATATATATATATATATATATATATATATATATATATAATTATGTGTATATGTACATGCCACAAGAAATGCCAGTGTTAATACAAAGGCACCTAGGGAGAGACTGGATTCCTTTGAAAACGGTTTTGATCTTCCTTTGACCTAAAGGCCAGCTTGCTTGCCAGGAAACTGACATGTTATTGTCAAAGGCTTGGGAATAGCTGATCTAAGGGTATTCTCCTAAGTTAACTAACCAAGGAAAACAGAGGTAATAAAATCAGCTTTTATAGACATAAACCTTACGGATCTTCCCTGTAACTTAATTGGAGGAAGACAGTTAAAAGCTCAGGATGTTTTAGCCAGGATTTGAGCAGCAAACGACCATTATGACAGGATATTGTGAATTTTATCTTATGGGTGTCAGTTGTTGACAGGAGACTTCAAAAGGCTCAAACTCTAAATGTCATATCCATGTTAATTATATGTCTCAGGATTTTGATATTCTTGGGATTTTGGAAACGTCGGAACTTTGACATCTCCTGGCCAAATGGAGTAGTTGCACTGGGGAAATAGATTTGTTTCTATAGACTGGGATCATTGATGACACTGCAAGTTACAGAAGGTATTTAAAGCCCCAGCTCAGGCCATTTGGACACACTTTTCATTTGGACTTTGCCTGACACACAAGGAAAAAAACTGCTGACAAGACCAACAAAACTGAAACTTTCATTTATTGTGCTGGACTACAAGTTGCTATGCATCTCAGGTAGACTTCAGCTAACAGTGATAGCACGTTTTCATATATATTTTTCTATTTTTCTAATTTCTGCATTCTGTGACCAAATTAGTGGTTTTTAGTAGTAAATGTATGATTATTATTTAAGTATTGTAGTAAATCATTTGTTTTTATAAAAACAATATCCTGCCTGAGTGAGATTTATAATTTGTGTGTGAATTGTGGGACAGTATTAATAATCTGTGACAAACTGTTATTGCTAAGGAGTTGTCACCATCAGAAACCAAATCGAACAAGGGGTCTATAAGGGATCTGGAAAGATAGGGAAAATATAAAAGTCTCTGAGAAGAGTCCGCAAGGATTCTGAACCAGGTTGTTGCATGTCCTGTAGGGAGAAGGCCAAATCAGGAACACACTGCTACCCCTGAAGAAAGTGTGATGCATGAGTCTCCCCCCCATTGTGTAATAACCAAAAAGGGTTCATTTTTAGCCACAAGACTCAAGACTGGTATTGTACCCTTATCCAAAGTTAGAGGGACCCCCTGGGTCCTTGTTGCAGAGGTGCAGTTGTGATCTCGGCAAGCAGTCTAAAAGGACATAAGGAGGGTATCCCTGTTCCTCCCTCTGTCACGGATTGCACTTAGGGTTGAGCACTGTGAGCTCAGCAGACCTGACCCTCAGGAATGGGTTTGTGCCAGATCTGGTGTGCAGCATTGGGATCCGAGAGATTTGATTGCATAGTTTTGCGATTCAAGAGATATTGGTGGCACAGCCTTAACAGTTGGATTCGAGCCCAGTGTATCAGATTGATAAACTGAAAACAATCCACACACAATTAAGGCAGAGATTTAAATATATATATAATTTGGTTACAGTATAAAGTTGCCTACCTGTTTTTTTTTTTCCTCGGGTATAAGCTAGTGTAGCAGCAGTTAGGGAAGAAGATGGCTTCTATCTACAGTGAATACACTGCAATCTACCTAAAGCAGTTGTGTCAGAAATGAAGGGTCCGGTGCGAGGGGTGAACCAAAAAGCACCTCGTGGAGGCTCTTGTGGCAGTCGATGAGCAAGCGACTGCCCAGGACCTTGAGTCACCACCAGTAACTGAAAGGGACCAGACCTTGGGTGTGGAGGTGCCATGGGATGTTGCAGTGTCCAGTCCCAGGGAGGAGGATGTCAAGACCAGAGGGAACTCAGAGCCACAGTGCCAGGGGATGGTCACCGCAACACTGGAGCTGGAAGGGATCAGGCTGCAGCTAGAGTTGAGGAAATTAGAGCTGGAATTTGAGGAGAGGAAGTTACAGATGGAGTTGCAAGAAAGAAAGCGCCAGAGAGAGGCTGAAGAAAAACAACACAAGAGAGAGGCCAAGGAAAAACAGAGTAAGAGGAAGATTGAACTGGAGAAGCAAAAACTCCAATGGCCAGCGCCGGAGGAGGTAAGTGGCAGTGGCGAACCTAAAACTGCAGGGCTGGGGTATAAATTAAATTCCAAATTAATAGCTGAATTTAAAGAGGGGGAGGATATGGATGCATTTTTGAATTTGTTTGAAAAGATCTGTATCCAGGCTAAAATACCCAGGGAGTCCTGGAGCTAACAGCTATCACCGATAATTACTGGAAAAGGGTGTGAGGCACTAGGTCAAATGGACAATCAGGACAGTAGTAATTATGAGAAACTTAAAGCTGTTTTGCTTAAAAAGTATGAACTAACTCCTGAAGCGTACAGGGTTAAGTTCCCTAAGCTCCAGAGAAGCCCTGACATGAGCTATGAGGAACTCACCACAAAGCAACATCAGTTTTTGAAACGTTGGTGGGAGGGAGTGGAAGCAAACATTGTAGAGAAAATTGAGGAGTCTGTACTTCAGGAGCAATTCTTTTGGGCTTGCCCAGCAGAGCTAAAACCTGGTTAGAGAACTGAGACCCAAAACAACGCAGCAGGCTGCTGAGCTCTCAGATCGCTATGCCAGGAGGAGGCCTGATCTGAAAGGGAGTGGGGCAGGTGTGGCAGTACAGAAGGGTAAAAGTGCACCTTCAGGGCAACTAAAACCTTCACTGCCTCCACAGAAAGGGATAAGCCCCAAGTTCAAGAAAGGATTTATCAGATAAAAGAGACGATGATTGTTGGTTTTACAAACAGCCAGGGCATCTTGCTAGACAGTGTCCTAAAAATGCAGAGAGTGGACAACGTGGTGCTCGAACAGAGTTGGGTGCACTGTGTAGCCCTGAAAGCATGCCTATAAACATGAGGCAGCACATACTCCCAGTTACTGTAAATGGGGTGCAGACCCATGGGTTAAGGGACATAGAATTATAGAAGTCTGACAGCAGAAAAGGACCATGCCGACCCATCTAGTCTGCCCTTTCTTTCCCCCTTCACCTCCCCCTCCCTGCCAGCCCCTGCACTCCCCCCCGATACTCAGCCCCATATGCTTGTCCCATGCCTGCTTGAATTCTTCCACTGAGTTAGCCCCTTCCACTCCATCTGGTAGTCTGTTCCAGGGCTTCACCACCCTCTCCATGTAGAAACATCCTCTCACATTGTCCCTGTATCTTTTTTCTTGCAGTCTGAGGCTGTACCCTCTAGTTTTGACCCACTCCTTCCTCTTAAGTAAACCCTCTTCTCCCACTTTATTGAGCCTCTTTACATATTTAAAAGTTTCAGTCATGTCTCTCCTTTCCCTCCTTGTCTCCAGTGTGTACTGATCAAGCTCTGCTTGTATAACTTTCCCTGCATACCCTGCACCATCTTGGCTGCCCTTCTCTGAACCCTCTCCAATGCATCTATATCTTTTCGGAGATGTGGCCTCCAGAACTGAACCCCATACTCCAGGTGCAGCTTCACAATGGCTTTGTAAAGGGGCATTATTACCTCACTCTTTCTGCTAGTAATTCCCCTGCCTATACATGCCAACATTATATTGGCCTTTGCCACCGCCCTGATACATTGGATTCCTACCTTAAGTTTTGAGGAGACTATGACCCCCAGATCCCTCTACTAATATGTTACTTAAATTTCGTCCCCAACTAGGGAGTACCCTGCTCTTCTGTTCCAACTCCCCAAGTGCATCACAGCACACTTCTTGGCATTAAATTTCAACTGCCACATCCCAGACCATTTTTCAAAAGTCTTTAAGTCCTCCCTCATGTCCTCCAGCCCCCTTGGGGTGTCCACCCTATTGCAAATTTTCATATCATCAGCAAATAGGCACACCTTCCCCCTCAAACCCTCAGCAATATCACTGGTGTAGATGTTGAAGAGAAGCGGACCAAAAACTGAACCCTGTGGCACTCCACTCTTCACCCTCACTGCCCCAGAGTGCAACCCATTTAGCACCACCCTCTGAGTTCTTCCTGACAGCCAGGCCTCCACCCAGCTTGTTATTTTCCCACCCAACCCCAGGCTTTCCATCGTGCTCACCAGCCTCCTATGGGGGACGGTGTCAAAGGCCTTACTGAAGTCCAGATAGGCCATGTCCACCACCCCCCTGGTCAATCACCTGAGTCACCCAATCAAATAACTGAATTAGGTTTGTCTGGCAAGACTTCCCCTTCGTGAAGCCATGCTGTCTGCTGTCCTGCAAGCCACTCTCCACCAGGTAATCCACCACCCTCTCCTTGATTAATGCCTCCATTACCTTCCCCACCACTGATGTGAGGCTGACAGGACGGTAGTTCCCCTTCACCTCCTTACTACCTTCCTTGTGTAAAGGCACTATGTCTGCCCTCTTCCAGTCCTCCGGCATGCTCTCCATATCCAGAGACAAGTTGAAGAGCCTTGCCAAGGATGCGGGCAACTCCTCCTTCAATTTCCTGATCACCCTGGGGTGTAACCCATCAGGCTTCATTGCTTTTTCCACCCTCAATCTATCTAGCTCTGCTCTAACCCCATACACAGTGAATGGGTGCAGATCTGCCCATTTGCCCTCCTTACCATTCAACTTTAGCTCAGGTCCCCTACCATCCTCCTCCTCCTCCTCCATGAATTCTGAGCTAAAGTACTTATTAAATAACTCTGCTTTTTCACAGTCCCTTTCCAATTTTATTTCCCCTCCTCCCTCAGCCTAGTAATCCCCTGCCTTGCCCTTCTCTTCTCCATCACATATCTGAAAAATATTTTATCGCCCCTTTTGGCCTTTTTATCTGCTTTTGCCATTCTGATCTTCTTCCCTGCCATACTCCTTTTTCCCCATACTCTTTCTTATCTTCCTCGCTAAGTGTCCTCTTAAGTTTTCTGAAAGCCCTCCTCCTTTCTCTGACTGCCCCCGCATCCTCTTTTGTAAACCAAAGCGGTCTCCTCCCCCTTTTGCTCTTCCTAACCTTTTTCATGCACATTTCTGCAGCTTTCAGTACCCTTCCCTTGTTTGCTTGCCATAACTCCTCCACTGCCCCTATATTCTCTGTACCCTCCATTGTCTCCCTTACTATCCTGCTCATTTTGTCAAAGTATGTGCATCTCCTACCTTAGTAAAATTGGATTTGGTTGGGCCTGAACAGCTTATACCTTATCAGTTTGTAATAGTGAGGGGATTCACTCTGGAGGAGAAAACTCTACCTGTAGCTACAGTAGTGTTCTTCTGGACTGGGGTGAGACAGGAGAGAGGGTACAAAAGGTGGCAGTGGCAGTGGCAGTGGCAGACAACATTGCATGGATGTGATTATAGGAAACAATCTCCAGAAGGGGTGGTATGTGCAGTTACCCACAGTCAGATGGCAAAGGCTGATTGTAGTTTCCTGGACCCCATAAAAGCCCCTATAGAAAACAATGGGAGACTGGTTCCCCAGCCTGTATCTCCTGAAGTCAAGAGTAGTGAAAGGGAGGTAGGACTTCCCCAAGTAGCAGTTCACAAAACACCTACAGAAGGTTACTCTGAGGAGGGAGGGGTAACTAATGGTCAGAATGTTAGGGATGGCAGTGACCCTGAATGCCCTGATGCTAGAGCTATCAAACCCAGATTAGAAACTGAAGGGTACATGTCCCATGCCTTGGGAAAGTGTAAAGAATTTGCAGCTGCTCAGAGGACTGATCCTAGTTTGGCAAGACTGAGGGCTTGTGCAGAATCTGATGGGACACAGGGAGGTGACGTGAGATGTAGAGTATTTTGGGGCAATGGACTGTTGTATACATAGGATGTAAGGACAGAAGGAGGGGTGATGTGCAGGCAACCTGTCATTCCACAGGGGTACCATGAGTGGTTCCTCAAGATTACTCATGATATCACCATGTTCGGACATCTGGGAATCACATGCACCACACAGTGATTGGCCCAGAATTTCTATTGGCCCAACTTCACCCAGCAGGTGAAGGAATATTGCGGTATTGTCACCAGTGCCAACAAATAGGGAAGGCAGATAGTAAAACCAAAGCTGCCCTAATTCCCTTGCTCATTGTGGAGGAGCCATTTCAGAGGGTAGGAATGGATATTGTGGACCTTTGGGTACCCCAAGCTCCTCCAGAAAGAGGTTTATCCTGACAGTGGTAGATTATGTCACCTGATACCCAGAGGCGGTTGCCCTCTCCTCACTTAGGACAGACAAAGTGGCAGATGCCTTGCTTGGGCTTTTCTCCCATGTCGTGTTTCTGTAGGAGGTTATCACTGATTGAGGGGGTAACTTCATGTTGGACCTGATGAAGTGTTTGTGGGAGAAGTGTAGGGTGGTGCAGAGAAGCACAACACCTTATCACCCACAAGCCAATGGTCACGTGGAAAGGTTTAATAGTAGCCTAAAATCAATGCTCCAAGCATTTGCTGAACAGCATGGGAGGGACTGAGAGAAATACCTTCCCCCATTTGTTGTTCACTTACAGGGTGGTGCCCCAAGAGTCAGCAGGGTTCTCTCCCTTCAAACTCTTACATGGATGTAGAGTGCATGGGCCCCTAGATTTAATCTGGGAAGACTGGGAAGGCAAGCACGCCACCCAGGGAACTCCCATAGTGGAGTGTGTCCTAAAGTTTATGGAAAAGCTGAAGGAGCTTATGGGATCAGCCCAGAGCAACCTGTGAGCTGCCCAGCAGAAGCAAAAGGTCTGGTATGACTGCAGAGCCAGATCTCGCTCGTACAGTGTCGGTCAGGAAGTCATGATCCTAATCCCAGTCTGGAAGGACAAGCTGCAGGCCAAGTGGGTGGGACCATTCAAGGTAGTCTGACAGGTAAATGATGTGAATTATATTGTAGAATTGCCTGACAGGAGACATAGCCATAGGATGTACCATGTCAACATGATGAAGCCATATGCAAATAGGGCTGACATGATAGTTGCAGTGTGTAGTCCTGGGGAGGAGACAGATGAAGGAGACCCCTCCTGGACTTGCTAGAGGAAAGCAAGTGGAAGTCCTCTGTGGAGGCAATCAAACTGTCACTCCAGTTGACCCCAGCGCAGACCCAAGAAGTGAGGGGAGTTTTTAGAGGACTTTTCCCCTTTGTTTATGGCCTAGCCAGGACATACCTCCTTAGCGACACATGGCATAGCTACTGGAACACAATCACCCATCCGACAGACAGCCTACCAGGTGTCTGAGACTGTCCTAAAGGACATTAGGAGGGAGGTGGTAGAAATGCTGGATTTAGAGGTAATCCAGAAATCCCACAGTCCCTGGGCCTCACCTGTAGTCCTCGTTCCCAAACCAGATGGCTTTACTTGCTTCTGTATGGACTATCATGGACTCAATGCAGTCACAAAGTTGGATGCCCACGCAGTGCCTTGGACAGACAAACCACTGAACAAGTTGGGAGGGACACATACCTTACCACCACTGACTTGACGAATGGGTATTGTCAGGTGGAGTTAACTGCCAGAGCTAGGGAGAGATTGTCCTTCATCACTCCAATAGGATTATTCAAGTTCCAGATAATGCCTTTTGGAATGAAGAATGCTCCTGCCACCTTCTAACAGTTGATCAACCAGGTGTTACATGGTACTGAAGAGCACGCAGTGGCTTATCTGGATGATATTGTCATCTTCAGTGCCAGTTGGAAGGAACACCTGTCCCACCTGAAGGAAGTGTTGGGCAGGATACAGAGGGTAGAACTCACTGTCAAAGCTGAAAAGTGCCAGGTGGCTAAGGTGGCGGTGGCATACCTATGCCATGTAGTGGGGCAGGGGCAGCTTCATTCCAATCAAGCAAAGATTAAGGCAATAGAAGCATGGCCCAGGCCTGAAACCCAGAAGCAGGTTAGGAGCTTTCTAGGGACCACCTGGTACTATCAAAAGATTGTACCAAATTACAGTACCCTGGCAGCTCCCTATCAGGCATGCTAAAGAAAAGAATGCCAAAAAAGGTAAAGTGGGAGCCAGCCTGTGAACAAGCCTTCACATGGCTAAAGGAGGCACTGTGCAGTGCCCCCTGTTGGCCAGTCCAAATTACAGTACACCATTTGTAGTCCAGACAGATGCCTCAGATGTGGGGATTGGAGCAGTTCTCGGTCAGACCTCTAATCAGGGACAGGATCACCCAATAGTGTACCTGAGTAAGAAGTTACTGTTCTTCCATGAGAGCAGGCCTATTCCACACTTAAAAATGAATGTCTTGTGCTGGGATGGGCCCTGAAAAATTCAGAGCCGTACCTTTATGGGAGATGCTTCAAGGTACAGACTGATCACACTCCCCTGGTGTGGTTGAATGAGATGGGTAAGACAAATGGCTGTCTCTTAAGGTGGAGTATTGCCCTACAAGCCTACGACATGACAATTACCCACAGGGCCGGATCAGCCAATGCCAACGCAGATGGCCTATCTCACCAGTTAGAACAGTAACAGAATTTGTGAAAACCTTACCATGCATTAGGGGGCATGTTTCCACACCTTCAGTCCAAGGAGGGAGGGATGTGGTGAGAATGGCCCCAGCTGTGTGATATTTCAAGATATAATTCTGTTATATATGTTTTTGTGATGTGATTTTGTGAAATTAAAAATGCGACATTGTAAATGCCAATGTGAAGAGAAGAGAATGTTTTTTGCAATGGTGGATAGTCTTGTAACCTGCAAAACAGCTTGCTTATCAAGAAGCTAATTGCATTTCCTGTCTAACTGATCCAGAGGTAATAAAATCAGCTGATATATAGTTATATATCTTACATGATCTTCCTTGTAACTTAATTGAAGGAAGCAGTTCAAAGCCTAAGATGTTTCAGATAGGATTTGAGCAGCAAATTACCATTCTGACAGGCTAATGTGAATTTTGTCTTATAGGTATGAATTGTCTACAGGGGACTTTAAAAGGCTTAAACTCTGAATGTCATATCCATGTTAATTATATGTGTCAGGATTTGATTTTAGATATTCTTGGAATGTTGGAAACAGTGGAACAGTGACATCTCCTGGCCAAAAGGAGTAGTTGCTCTGACTCACCTGATAAGTAAATAGACAGTTTCTTTAAAACTGGGATAATTGACGACACTATAAGTTGCAGAAGGTATTTAAAGCCCTCAGCTCAGGACATGTGCACACTTTTCATCTGAACTCCCTCCTGAACACACAGAGAAGCAGAACTGCCACAGCAAAGAGACTAAGAACCAGCGACTGCACTTACTCTTTACAGACTTCAATTTACTACAAACTAAGGTAGCACTTTAGACTACTGTACTGTGTGTTTTTATATACATTTCCAATTTTTTTGTGTTATGCTGTGACTAAAAAGATTATTTAAACATTTTTAGTTGTAACTGTATGATTAGTAACTATTTAGTAAAAAAAATTTTGTTTTTAAGAAAATTAGCCTGAGCGAAATTTTCTTATAATTGTGTGTGCGATTGTGGGATTGAGAAAAAAATCCTAATAGCAACCAAAGGGAAGGACATGCCAGGACTAAACACACAGATCAAAACACTCAGCACAACATACATTTTTGAAACTTTTGACTGTAGTACTCCTTTAAATGGTTAGCTATTGTAAAGGACAGCAGTGATTAATTTGTATGAGCAAGAATTTCATTATTTTTAGTACAAGTTTTGTCATAGTGCCATTTTATTGTGAAAAATTAACCTGTTTAAGAGTTTGGATTCTTCACATATCATAAATCTATTGAGGCACCTAGTTTACAATACCTGAAGGTACACAAGGTAATTAGCTGGTCTCCAAATGATCTTTGGGGGAACTAGCAGGAAATCTGTGGTGTCTGTTGGGGTATCCAACACCTGAGCCTGACCACATTGGAAGGAATAGAGCCTCAGTGTAGTGGCTAAAGATAGGGTCAGAGTGCCTGAGCACTGTAAAGTGCTGTGGGCTAACCAGTGTGTAGCTAATCTGAATTATCCTTGGAGATCAAGGGACCATAGAAACATAGACTTCGATGGCAAATAAGGACCGCTTGGCCCACCTAGTCTGCACATTTCCCTACCTAGAGGATAAGCTGCAGATCCTATTTAACCAACAGCCTATTTCTTCCTTCCCCCCACAAAAATTGCCTTATGTCTGTCTCATGCATTCTTGAATTCTCCCACAGTTTTAGACCCCACCACCTCTTCAGGAAGGCTGTTCCATGCATCCACCACCCTCTCTGTGAAAAATACTTCCTCACATTGCCCCTGAGCCATCCCCCCCTCTATCTTCAAATTGTGTCCCCTTGTTCTTGCACATCTCTTTTTCTGAAAGATGCTACCCTCTTGGACTTTGTTGATTCCACTGAGGTACTTAAAAGTTTCTATCATGTCCCCCCTCTCCCTCCTTTCCTCAAGGGTATACATATTAAGCTCCTTTAGCCTCTCCTCATATGGCTTCTCTTGCAGACCCTGCACCATTTTAGTTGCCCTCCTCTCCAATCCACAGGAACTGCTGAGGTGGCAAGTCCCTGTTTCACGCATACCTGGATTGGTTCACTCTCCAAGGGTCAACCATCCACCATCTACATTTTTAGGACTGGATGCATGGTCCTAACTGACTCAGTCTATCCTGGACTCTAGTAGAATTGATTTGGAGGAAGGGGATTACACTGGGTGTACCAACTGGTAGTGAGAGAGCCTGCTGGCTCGATCTTTGTGTTTTCTTTTTTTTTCCTATTAACATTTTATCTCTTAAATAAATCATAACTCGCATTACAACAATAGATAATTGAAAATGCCAAAATACAAGTTGATAGGATCTGTAAAGTTACAACCTGCTTGAGTGGGGAAAACCTCCATAAAGGTACAACTATGTGCAAGTCAACAAGAAATAGTTGAATAAGTACAACACAGATAATACATATAAAAATACAGAAGATGAGCTAATAGAGATTAACTTATCGACCAACTAATATTCAAAATAAACTGCTTACAAGTATATGCCATAAAGAGCTTTAGTATAAATGAAAAGGAGGGGAAGGGGGGAGAGGGAATAACATGGAAGGGGCGATAAGGAAAGGGGATATGGAAGGAACGTTGATCATACCTATTACAGTTGGTGTGGATAAAGGCATGTGAGTCCTTGTATTAGTAGGACAGGAGTTGGAAGTGGGAAGTATGGACTAGCTGCATATAGTATTTATGGGCTATTGGAGCTGATGCCCAAGTGGTAGGTAGCAACCTTGAGGTATTCTACAGTAAGGAGAAGACAAGAAGGGTAGCCAGATTTTATCATAGAGGTCCAATTCATGCGCAATAACATAATGGACCCTTTCATAGCAGGCAATCTTGCCTAATTCTTAAAGCCATTCTGCCAGTGTGGAAGGGGCAGTGTTCCTCCAATATTGGAGTATGATTCTCTTAGCTGTGACCTAGGCACTCAGAACCCATAGTTTAATGTAAAGCATTTTGTGGAAGGAGCTAGCCTCTTCAGGCAGGAGACCTAATATTACTATATTAGGAGTAAGGGTGATGGGGAAGCCCACAACCCTCCCGATTGCTTCTTGCACACCTGACCAATAAGGGTGTAGCAAAGAACAATTCCAGATTATGTGTGAGAGGTTACCTGTCATGGAGAGGCTTCTCCAGCATTTGACTGATGATATGATACCCCATTTATGTAATTTTTCAGGGGTTCTATACCATTGATGTAAAATTTTGAATTGAGTAAATTGGTTACAGGTGTCCTTTAGTACACCATGAAGATGCTTCCAGCAGGACTTCCATGTGGGTTGGTCCATCTTAATGCCTAGCTCTGTATTTATCTCTAAGGGACTTCAGGGAAGGGCTGCCAAAAAGGTTTAGTTGCTTCTATATCCAGCTTGTCCTAAGTGGGATGCCACTTGTTGGGGTAGCTAGATTCTCAATGCTATGAGTGGAATTAGGAGACATTTGAAGCTTAGGGCCTAGAAGAGGAGTCAGGGCTGAGTGAAGTTGCAAATATTGCCAGTGACAATGTTTTTTAAGGCCAAACTCAGCCTGCAGGTGTGCAAAGGATTTTAAGAATGGGGGGGGAGGTGGAGTTAACATGGCAGAGTGAAGCAGCATTTCGAAAGAGCTCCATGCTGGCGGCATATTTAAATATTTAAAATAACATTTTGGGATGAGTCTTCTGCTTAAATTTCATATGGCTGACGAGGAAAGTTCTGTCATCATCATCATCATCGGAAGAGTTCCCCTCACCAAAATTAATTTGCTTGAAAAATACTTCGGACCAACTACTGGCACTACGGGTGTCGGGAGAATCGAGGAGAAAAGCTCTGGTCTTGTAACTGGGATGCTGACTGCCAACCTGAAACCATCTCTGAACAATTCAACAATCCTTACATAAGTCCAGATACCCGCTCCTACCTCCAAAGTCACTACATCAGATACAATTAAAGCAGGTGCAGCAGCGGCTGTTTTAAATATTTTGGTAACAGCAAAAACATGCTTGCCTATCTGAAGCAAGGATTCCCCACTTCAAATGATTTTGCCTGTAATGGAAAGCACTATGGCTACTATGGCTACTAAATATACTATAGACTCACTTGGGGACATTTTGGAAAAATTACTGCTCTAGACCCAAACCTTTGATAGGAAATTTAACTCATTATTGGAAAAAGTGGAATTCCTACAAAAGGACGCTAAGCAGAGTCGAGAGAGGATTGAGGAAATTAACAAGGACATGGACAAAACCAAAAATGAAATTGAGAAAACTACATGCAAAATATCTGGTATGGAAGCAACTACAGCGAATTTAGTAAAGGACAATTATGCCATGGCACGTAAAGTTGGGATGTCGGAGAATCAGTAAAGATACAGAAATTTGAGGCTGATTGGTTTGCCTCCTATTCTGGATCAAGAATGTCATTCAATTAGGGATATGATTAAAGATTTATTTATCAATGTTTTCGAACTTTATAACCCAGGCTTATAGAATCTCTTTGAAATCCACCAACCACGATAGCTCAGTTTCTCAAAGGAAATCGATCATCCTGCTCACTTTAGCAATTGAAACAGATCGTGATTTGATTATGCGTCTTTCTCAAATTAAAATTCCCCTTACATATAAAAACAATCAATTTTCATTATTTCCAGACAATTCATACTCCACTCAGCAAAGATGCCATCGTTTTCTTAGCATACCGATAGGAGCTACTTAAAATGGGAGCAGAGTTTCACCTCCTAGCACCAGCGAAACTTTGCATAAAATTTAAAGGGGCACAATACTTCTTCTATGACGTGGAATAGGTGTCTGTATTTATCAGAGCCCAATATGATCAAGAAAGTAAAAATGAAATGGACTATCCAACACTTTCAGAGGAGGAAATGAGAAATACGTCAACATGAGATGATAAAATAAAGCGAGGACCTCTATCAGGAGTTTGATATACATATACAGGATGTAATAGGCGTATGGAGTTCTGGTGGGAGCTTTTCCTTTTCTTGGCTATTTCTGGGAGAGATAAGCTGTTGTTAAAGGGAAATAGTTGTTATTGTTATAACCAGAGATGCAGATTTGAATAACCATTTATAAAGGAATAATTTTAAAGTTCTGATAAGCCTTATACCTTGGTGCTTTAAGCTTCTGAAATAAATTGTTCTGAAAATCCCCCCCAATATAATAATAATAAGTTTATTTCACACAAGCACCTTTCAAAATATCATGGTGCTTTACAAAAGATTAAAATAAGAATGATAAGATCAATAAAAACAGTATAAAATAATAACAATAATCGGACAGGGTTCGTTCATTCAGTGCCATTAAAGGCCTGGCACCATAAAAAGGTTTTTAATGCCTGGTTGAAGCCTCCCACTGTCGTGCTCTCCTGTAGCCGATGGGGTAGAGAATTCTAGAGGGTAGGGGCGATGTAAATGAATGTACGGGCCTCAGAAGATTTCAAAGACACCCTTGGGATCTCTAGCAGCCCCTCATCGGCTGAATGGGGCTGTCACTATGGGTGATAGGGAACCAGAAGCTCTTTCACATAGTCAGGGCAAAGTCCTTGTAGAGCTTTATATGTCAGTAAACCAACTTTATAGGTGATCTACTACTGAATCAGCAGCCAGTGCAGATTGCACAGCACAGGGGTGATATGAGATGTTTGGGAAGCACCCATCAACAATTTTGCTGTTGCATTCTGCACTAGCTGCAAGCGGCAGATATCAACCCCAGGAAGCCCTAAGTACAGGGAGTTGCAATAATCAAGGTGCGAGGTCACAAAGGCGTGAACCAGTGTGGGAAGATCTCGGACAGAACAAGATGCTTGATCCTGGCAATGTTCCTAAGATGGTAAATGGAAGACTTGATGACTGCCGACACTTGTGATCGTAAGGTCAGCCCATCGTCAAGTACCACCCACAGGTCTCGCTCCCGTTCAGAGGTAAGGATCTGGGTGCCCCTTAGATAAATTCCAGAGGGCTAACCAGTACTCAACCTCTCTATCCAGTGACCTGGCTCCACAATCATTACCTCAGTCTTTCCCGCATTCAACTTTAGCCAGCTTGAATTCATCCAGTCCTGGATTTCAACAAGGCAGTTGTTAAATACCAAGACAGCACTTTCCTGGTCGGGTGCGAAAGACAGGTAGAGCTGGGTATGATCAGAATAACAGTGAAACCTCAGTCCATACCATCTTACAATGTCTCTGAGGGGTAGCATATACACTGCAAACAACATGGGAGGAAGCACTGAGCCCTGAGGTACCGCACATGACAGACAGAATGGGTCTGAAAAAAAAAACAGACACACCTCTGAGTTCTGCTTGTCAGGAAAGATGTAAACCACCTGAGGACTGTATGTGTCAGTCCACAGCTGGATCTCAGGCACCTAAGCAGTACCCCATGGTCCACAGTGTCAAAAGCTGAAGAGAGATCACGGAGCAGCAAGATGTAATGGCTTCTGCAATCTCTTGCCATCAGGAGGTCATTGAGCACCTGAACCAGCGCAGTCTCAGTACTATGCCTCTTTTGAAAACCAGACTGGAAAGGTTCATAGATGTTATGGATGGTCAGGTGGTTCTCCAGTTGTACCTCCACTACTTTCTCAATTACCTTCCCTATAAAGGGAAGGTTAGAGACTGGGCTGTAGTTGGCCAGAGAGTCAGGGTCCAAAGAAGCTTTCTTCAGGAGAGGTGATACCACCGCCTCCTTCAGGGAGCTTGGAACTCACCCGAATCAAGGGATCATCGGACTATCTGAACCAGGACTGGGCCAATGATATCACAACATTCCATAATCAAGGAGGTTGGACCCGGATCCAAACTACAACATGCAGGGTGCATATTCTGGACAATCCGCATGATATCCGTGAACTCTGTCAAGTCAAAGGAACTCAAGGAAACATGAGGTGAGGTGACCAGGCACCGATCAACAGCATCCCCCACAGACCGAGTCAAGAGGATCTCCAATCTGATGTTGGCCACCTTATTCTCAAAGAATCAAGCAAGCTCATAGCACTCCACCTGCAAGAAAGGTCTTCAGAGCTGTAGACAGGTTGGGGTGCACAACCTGTCCACAGTTCGGAAGAGCTGTGCAGGTCGGTTCTGAGTGACAGCAATCTCCCCAGACAGGAATTCTGCCTTATTACGGGAGACGGCTGATTGGTAGGTCTGATAATGCTCTACCCATCTAAGGTGGTCAACTTCCAGGGCGGATTTCCACCAACGTCACGCTAACCTATGTTCTAGTCGCCACAACTCCCTCAAGGACTCATCAAACCAGGGAACCCAAGGGCGAAGGGGGTGAGGATGAACACGGACAGGAGCAATCAGGTCCAGGGCCACGGAAATGGCTTTATTATAGGCCAAAACCAAGGCCTCTGAACTCGTACTGGCCACGGGAAACTCCGAGAGGTCAATCACTGCCTCCAGACCTTCAGTACTCACCTCCCATAAAGGGTGGTAACTGATCAACTCCACAGGAGCAGGACTACGAAGGGGGGTGCAAAATTTGAACCTCACAGTGTAGTGATCGGACCATCCAACAGGTTCCACCCCAAGTCGGAGGCCTCAATCCCCAGGAGGAAAACCAAATCAAGTGAGTGACTGTGCTGATGGGTGGCAGAGGTAACAGTCTGTGTGAGGCCCAGTGATGTCATCAACTGGAGGAAGTGCTGTCCAGATTGCGAGAGTTCATCATCGACCCAGGCATTAAAGTCACCCAGAACTGTCAATCTGGATGACTCCAGCGCCATGTCAATGATTAAATCCGCTACTTCCTGCAGGAATCGCTTCTTGTCCCCTGGTGGATGGTAGACAAGAGCTATCCTACAACCCACACCTGCCACCACGGTACACTCAAAAGATTCGGCCTCCTCAACTGGTACACTTGTGAGACCCATCTCAGTCTTGTAACAGACTGCTCCCCTCCCCCCGCAGTCCAGTCTCGAGCAGTGAATCACCGAGTACCCGGCTGGAATTGCAACTTCCAATATGGAGCCAGCATTATCATCCAGCAAAGTCTTGGTGATGCAAGCCAGATCAGCTGTTCTGATAAGATCTGTAATAATTGCAGTCTTATTCTTAACAGAT
Organism: Neoceratodus forsteri; assembly: GCA_016271365.2. NCBI lineage: Eukaryota > Metazoa > Chordata > Ceratodontiformes > Ceratodontidae > Neoceratodus > Neoceratodus forsteri. The sequence continues at coordinate 804,454,259 of CM057451.1, read as the reverse complement.
CTGGCATTACATAACACTGTTCGAGTTGGATGGGTTTCGAGGGCCATCCTGGCTACTTGCCCTCCCAAAGTGGTGGTGCCCTTGAGTATGGAGACTAGACATGGTGTACCTTGTTCCAGACTCCATTTCACCCCAGGGTGTCTTCTAGACCTAACAACCTCAATGTAAGAGACCCTCTCATTCGTCCTCTGATGTCTGCACCCCCAGCCACCCCCCCAACGAACAATACCCAGTGCCTGACAGTGCTGGTAAGTTGACAGCATCAATGGAGCGGGGGGATGGGCAGAGGGAACTGAGGGCATAGGACAAATAGCGCTTGACCGGGGAGGAAGGCCTACATATCATACAAGCTAATCAAAACCAGATTATGCAACACCCAAGCACCTGACCCAGAAAAAAACCCAAACAGTAATGAAAGATTATCCAAACTAAACAAAAAACAACACAAAAAAATAAAATAAATCAAAAATCCTCCCAAACAATAAAACACAATAAAAATAAAAACCTAACCCTACACAACAAGGATGCTTTAATCCAGTACTCAGCACATGGAAAACATAAACAAAAAAGTAATAACAGTAAATAAAACCAGATAGTAATAAAAGATCTCCTGCAGTCCCCTCTCACTGGAATGCAGACAAAATGTAAATCCCTCCCCACTCCCAGGTCCTCTCACAGCCTGAGAATGGGAGAAGTCAAGGCACTCTTGCTGCCCAAAATTAAAGATCCAGAGTCTGCTCAGAACAGGTCATCACAGAATTAAAAATCCAGAAAACAAAAATCTTCTTTAGAGAGTATAAACAAAAAGTAAGTAAAATGTGGATGCCCAGGTCCTCTCACCACCAGGGAAAACCACAGAAACTACACTCTCACTGTCCGAAAACGGAAATGAATTTTAAATCCAGGGCTGAGTCATATAAAGATCCAGGGAGTGCAGGTAATCCAGGAGGCAATCCAATTTCGATGAAAACCAGCCAAAGAATTTGGTCAGCCGTAAGCAGCAAACACAGGCTCACCAGACTCTGCTCCCAACGACCACAAATGGAAATTATTGCTGAGGCACCTCAATTCCTGTGGAATAACCAGACCATGCCCAAACCCCGGGGATCTAAGGGAGCAATAGACTCGTCGGCCAGTTCCTTGCCGATCTAGAGCCCAGTCCCCTGTGTCAGCAGCAAATCTAGCCGTTGGACATAGGCAGAGTCAAGCCCACCTGTGTCACCGGCAGCCGACCCTACAAAACAATTCCAAAGTCCCCACACAGGCTCTGCACCAGCAGTCAGGCAAAACACACCACACAGCCTGAGCGATCATAAATTTCGCCAGTTCATCCACAGAAAAAATCCACTGAAGGGTGGGCTTCGCGCTGTGACTTCCGACCAGTTGCTCTCATTCCCTCTCCTCAATTTTCCAAGTTTCCAGTCATGAAGCAAGAAAATCCATCTCTTATCCACTCAACAAAAATAGATCAAGGCAAATAGACAGATTTAAATGAGTGTCCACGATGGAGTCTGGGAGGTAGCAGGGCCGGCTCTAATGAAGACCGTGAGGCCGTTCCAGAGGATCCTGTCAACGTGCAAAGGACTGTGACCTCACTCAAAAGGCCCTGAGCTAACTAGCACACTTAAGCTTATATAAAACAAAAAACGCAAGAAAATGAATAAATAAAGACAATAAAGCAAATAAACAGGTAAAAGCGAGTAAAAAACGAATAAAGGCAATTCAAGACAGTTCAAAAGCTGAAATTGTAGAGAGCAACACGCAGCGTGCCCAGCCCAGCGGCCATCTTAACAAATCAACTGCGCCAACAACATCCAGTTTCAATGTGTTATTGGTCTAGACATGCCATACAAGTAAATGGCAGCAATTTTGTTTGATATGTTTCATCATGTTCTTTTTGTACAATATAAAAGTGGATTACTGTTATTTTGTTGTATTGAGGTAATTAAAAAAACAATAAAATATAAAAAAAAATCCTGTGTTGCCATCCATTAAGTGAGAGAGCAAAGAAATGCCCTTGGAGGCCCAAGCCACTCAATATACTGGGGAGCCTCCAATTTTCAGCCTCAGATTTCTCCAGAGCAGAAAAGAAGGGGAGGCCCTGGGGGACCAGTTGGATTTACCACACAACTTTCTCCAGACTTTTATAGTGGGCATGATGGTGGGATGGGAACTTTGTACTCTCTTTACTTGGGCACTGTTTATGTGATAGGCAGTAGTGGGAGAACCGCTGCATCAATTTCTTTAGAGACTGTCATTGCTTAGTTCTGGTGGAAGCAGAACAAATAAGTGTACCTTGGGCTGTCACTCCTTAAGGGGATACGTGATGGCTAGGTGTGTGATACAGAGTGTAGCTGAATGAGTGGCAAGTGAGCTCGGGGAATGTCATGAGCGGTGGAGTGGAGCCATGAGTGATAGTTCCCTCAGCTCACTTGCCACGAGTTCAGATGTATTCTATATCACATGCCTAGCCATCACGTATTCCTTTTATACAATAGGACTGTGTTTCCTGCTGGGTTTTTTTGTTTGATGATGTCACCACAGTGTGATATCTCAAGATATCACACTGTGGTGACATCATCAAACAAAAACAAGCATTTGTCAATGCCGAATGTTGTCGAGCTGGCATTGGCATTGGCAGTGCCGGAGCTAGAGATGCATAATAGGAATGGCAGTGAAGTACTGAAGTGACACCAACCCCACCCCCAGCCTGTAGAGAGTGACAGGCATTAGGGTGTGCCTTTGGGTTGTCAGCTATAATGCTCATGCCATTGTACCTTACCCTACCCTGTAGACACTGACAAGTGTTGAGGTGTGCTTTGGGGTCTTTGGCCGTTATACTTACCCCATTCCATAAGGAAATCGCTGACGTGGGTGCAGTATAGGAGCATGGGGTGAACTTTGTGGCTGAACAGTGCAAGACACACCACGATGCCTGTCAGTGGCTGCAGGGGGTGGAATGGCATGAGCATGACATCAGATGATCCCAAGTCACACCCTGGATGCCTGTCAGTCTGTACCGGGTGGGGTGCTACAGTTGGAAACCCTAACACAGTAGGCGTGTGTTGGTAGTTTCACTCCACATTTTCAACATGGGCTGCTTGTCAGGCCACCTCATGAAAAGCGGCACAATCACTTTGTTAGCTGAAAGGTGGTTTTGCACAGCGGCTGTGCCATTTGGCGACAGAGGGACGAAAACACATTTTTGGGCAGGATGTGGAGAATGACAACTATATTGTTCATGAGGAGGTGTAAAAAAATGGCAACATTGAGAATCTGGAGTGACATTATGAAATATTGGTGAAGCAATGAGCATGCATACAAAGCAATGAGGTATCACCAGAGGGCATGGTTTGAAGTTGGAAGGTGGAAGGGTGAGGGGGGAAAAGAGGAGGAGGTTTTTCACTGAGAGGGTGGTGGACCCTTAGAATGCACTGTCTGGTGAGCTGGTTCAGAGATCCACAGTGGAGGGCTTCAAGAGAGGGTGGGACAGACACAGAAAGTGGATGTATCAGATGATGGCCTGTCCCAGGGGAGTGGGGATGGATGATAGGAGTTTCTGGAGCACAAGGGATGGGAGGGTCTCGGCACCCAACTAAGGATCTAAGATTTGAGCAGACTTGATAGACCGTAAGGCCTAATCTGCTGGCAAATAGTATGTTAGTAAACTGCGCAACACACGTCTGTAACCCAATTATTTTTGGGAGTTTTGGTAGCCATATTTGTAACATAGGCATTTTGGGATCTCCCCTTATTTAATTATTTATTTAGTTTTTGTTAAGTGGGTAGGTGCACTAGCCATAAAATGACTATTTTCAGGCACGACCCGGAAGAATACAACAAAAGGAGAACAGTTGAACAACAGCAATGTGGATACAATAATACAAATAGAGGAACAGTACAGCAGTGCTACAAAAATACAGTGGGTAGAAACAACAAAAAATAATGGCAAGCATTATACAGATAATGGCAGTAAGATATATAATAAGTGCAGAAACCATGGGCCGACCTGTGGAGTGAAAGGGTTAGTAAGATAGTAAGGTTATATATGAACTGTGGCGCTGCGATTTTGTTAATCTGTCCCAGAAGTTGATTTCCCACAGTGACCATGCCAATGTGTGCCACAGGTGCGGAAACACATTTTGGGCAGGATATGTAAAATAACATCTGTACTGTTCATAAAGTGGTGTGAAAAAATGCCAGTGTTGAAAATCTGGCATGGAAATATTGCAAATTTAGGCGGGTTACAAGGCTGAGTGGAAACTGCATAGCATACGCTGCAACACAGTCATATTTTATGGACTTCGGTTCGAATTTTCAACATAGGCATTTTAGGACCTCTGCTCATGAACAGTGTCACCATAATTTCCTCAAACTGTTCTGAAAAGTGATTTCGCACAGCGACCGCACTATTCTGCGCTGGACATGCGAAAACACATTTTGGGCAGGATATGTAAAATGACAGCTATACTGTTCATCAGGAGGTGTTAAAAAATGCCAAGTTTGAAAATCTGGAGGTAAAATAGTACAAATTCATGACATTATGAGCGCATGAAACAGCGTAACGCACGTCAGAGAACGGCTGTTATTTTGGGAATTTTGTCACAAATTCAACATAGGCTTTTGAGAGCTCCTTCATGAACAGTGGCACTGTCATTTCTCTCACTAGTCCCAGGTGCTTCCGCGCAGTGACTGCGAAATCACCTTTCGGGACCGAATAACGCCATTACAGTGCAAGAATTCATGAGGAGGGGTCTCAAAATCCCCATGTTGAAAATTTGGTGTCAAAATTCCAAAAATCTGCCCAGTGGCGCTGAGGGTTGAGGCGCTGGATGCCACACTTCGCGCTACGCCAGCGACCCGGGTTCGGGAATGGACTCGGGTCGGCAGGGGTCGGTTGGGGGAGGGAGGATTGAGCATTCTCAACGGATGCTCTCCTCCCTTGGGGAGGGTTACCAGGGGCACTGCATGCACTCAACATCCTGAGGGAACTGGTGGGTGCACCGGCTCTTGAGGGGCTAGCGGCTCCGTTCATCGGAGTCGGGTGGGGACGCTGTTGGGCTGAGAGATGTGCATCAGCATCGCCGCCTCTCTGGACTATGTCCTCACATCGGCGTCTCGGGCCGGGGCAACAAAGGATCACAAGCTTGGAGGAAAAATGCAGTCCAGCCCCCTAGATGAAGTTCTCTGGAGTCGCCTTCAGCATCAGCTGACCAAGGGCAGATCCAGCTGTGCAACTTCGCTGCAGTGGACAAGATGGGAGGTAAGGAAGAGATCTCTCCTCACTCCACCCCAGGGGTAATCCGGGACATCTAATAGGTCCTGATAGCAGCGTAGCACTCTAGGGACAGACCCAGATGGGCGGAATGGATGTGGAGGGTGTCACTCCTTGAGCACAGAAGGAGAAGGGGCCAAGGGGATGTAAGGCATGGAAAAATAATAAGCAGAGAAAAAAAATTCCAAAAAATGCCTGAGATATGCATCAAAGTTGCAAAAACCCTATTTATTCCATTATACAGCTTTCCGGCATTTCCTCAGTTCATGGTCAGCTTTGAAGAGTGCAGACGTGTTCCTGGTCCACCGAAGATCGTCACCCCGGACTCCAGAGATAAGTATGGGTGTGGGGGTGGGGAGGCAGGGTGAACAGTGGTGGGTGCGGATTTTTGGGGACAGTGAGACCACCGAGGACCATTTCCTTCTTTACAGGTGAAAAAATAAAATACGTTACAGGGCATGTGGCACGCTGGGGTGGGCTCCCAGTGTGCCAACGGAGCCTTGTGTTTTTTTGGGGCAGCTGTAGCCACTGGATGGTATACCTGGTCAGTATAAACTAACTATCCCTTTTGTTGGGCACCCCTGGCCGGCACACAAGGAAACCGGGAAGGGGCAAGAGCCGAGGGGATTGGGCACCCTCTCTGTATAACAAATGGAGGGGTTCTTTATGCCAACAGGGAGTGGTCTCTGTCGGCACATACATTGGGGCATGGTAGTCGACAGGGGGATTGGGCACCCCTGAAGTTGGCAGTTTTGTGGGTAGTGTGCCACCATGTTTGTGTCGGGTAAGCACGTTGGGAGGTTCGCTGTGTGTGACGAGCTTTGCTTGCATTGCAGTGGACCTTTCCTTAGATGCTCTCGCCTGAGTGGTGTGGCGCTGGCAAGCAGGCTGATTGGGGAATGAGGGACGCACCTACTGATGTGTGCCCTGCATTCGCCCAACAGCGACCACGCCTCCAAATCTGCACTGCCGCAAAATGTTGGCTGTGCAAGCGCACCAACATAAAAAAACAGCAAGAAACACAGTCTTAATTTGTAAAAGGAATACGTGATGAATAGGCATGTGATATAGAATACATCTGAACTCATGGCAAGTGAGCTCAGGGAACTATCATTTGTGGCTCCGCTCCACCACTCATGACATTCCCCGAGCTCACTTGCCACTCATTTAGCTACACTCTGTATCACACACCTAGCCATCACATATCCCCTTAAGCCCAAGGTACACTTATTTGTTCTGCTTCAACCAGAACTAAGCAATGACAGTCTCTAATGAAATTGTTTAGGCAGTTATCCCACTGCTGCCTATCACATAACCAGTGCCCAAGTAAAGAAAATAAAAGTTCCCACCCCACCATCATGCACACTATAACAGTCTGGAGAAAGCTGTCTGGTAAATCAAACCGGTCCCCCAGGGCATCCCCTTCTTTTCTGCTCTGGAGAAATCTGAGGCTGAAAATTGGAGGCTCCCCAGTATATTGAGTGGCTTGGGCCTCCAAGGGCATTTCTTTGCTCTCTCACTTAATGGATGGCAACACAGGATTTTTTTTTTATATTTTATTGTTTTTTTAATTATCTCAAGACAACAAAATAACAGTAATCCATTTTTATATTGTACAAAAAGAACATGATGAAACATATGAAACAAAATCACTGCCATTTACTAGTATGGCATGTCTAGATCAATAACACATTGAAACTGGATGTTGTTGGCGCAGTTGATTTGTTAAGATGGCCACTGGGCTGGGCGCGCTGCATGTTGCTCTCTACAGTTTCAGCTTTTGAACTGTCTTGAATGGACTTTACTCGCTTTTTACTCGCTTTTACCTGTTTATTTGTTTTATTTGCTTTATTGTCTTTATTTCTTCGTTTTCTTGCATTTTTGTTTTATATAAGTTTAAGTGTGCTAGTTAGCTCAGGGCCTTTTAAGTGAGGTTGCGGTCCTTTGTATGTTGACGGGATACTCCGGAACGGCTTCACAGTCTTAATTACAGCCGTTTAGGTGGCCCTGCTACTGCCCAGACTCCATCCGAGACACTCATTTAAATCTGTTTGCCTTGATCTATTTTTGTTGAGTGGATAAGAGGTGGATTTTGTTGCTTCGTGGCTGGAAACTTGGAAAATTGAAGAGACAGAGTGAGAGCAGCTGGTCGGAAGTTGCGGTGCAAAGTCCACCCTTTAGTGGATTTTTTCTGTGGATGAACTGGCGAAATTTATGATCGCTTGGGCTGTGTGGTGTGTTTTTTTTTCCTGACTGCTGGTGCGGAGCCTGTGTGAGGACTTTGGAATTGTTTTGTGGAGTCGGCTGCCGGTGACACGGGTATGCTTGACTCTGCCGGCGTCCAACATCCAGATTTGCTGCAGACACCAGCGACTGGGTACTAGATCAGCCAGGAAACTGGTCAACGAGCCTATTGCTCCCCTAGATCCCCGGGGTTTGACCATGGCAATTATTTCCATTTGTGGTCATTGGGAGCGGAGCCTGGCGAGCCCATGTTTGCAGCTGAAGGCTGACCAGATTCTTTGGCTGATTTTCGTCAAAATTGGATTGCGTCCTGGATTACCTGCACTCCCTGGATCTTTATATGACTCAGCCCTGGATTTACAATTCATTTCTGTTTTTGGACAGTGAGAGTGTCCTTTCTGTGGTTTTCCCTAGTGGTGAGAGGACCTGGACGTCCACATTTTACTTACTTTTTGTTTAAACTCTCTAAAGAAGATTTTTGTTTTTTGGATTTTTAATTCTGTGATGACCTGTTCTGAGCAGACTCTGGATCTTTAATTTTGGGTAGCAAGAGTGCCTTGACTTCTCCCATTCTCAGGCTGTGAGAAGACCTGGGGGTGGGGAGGGATTTACATTTTGTCTGCATTCCAGTGAGAGGGACTGCAGGAGATCTTTTATTACTATCTGGTTTTATTTACTGTTATTACTTTTTTGTTTATGTTTTCCATGTGCTAAGTACTGGATTAAAGTATCCACGTTGTGTAGGGTTAGGTTTTTATTTTTATTGTGTTTTATTTCTTTGGGAGGGTTTTTGATTTATTTTATTTTTTTGTTTTGTTTTTTGTTTGGTTTGGATAATCTTTATTTACTGTTTGGGTTTTTTTCTGGGTCAGGTGTCTGGGTGTTGTATAATCAGGTTTTGATTAGCTTGTATGAGGTGTAGGCCTTCCTCCCCAGTCGTGCGCTATTTATCCTATGCCCTCCATTCCCTCTGCCCATTTCCCCCCTCCATTGATGCTGTCAACTTACCAGCGCTGTCAGGCACTGAGTATTGTTCATGGGGGGGTGGCAGGGGGTGCGGACATCAGAGGATGAATGAGCGGGTCTCTCACATCGGGGTTGTTAGGTCTAGAAGACATCCTGGGGTGAAATGGAGTCTGGAACATGGTGCGCCATGTCTAGTCTCCATACCCAAGGGCACCACCACTTTTGGTGGGCAAATAGCTGGGACGGCCCTCGAAACCCATCCAACTCGAGCAGTGTAATGCAATTCCAGATCTGTTAAGAATAAGACTGCAATTATTGCAGATCTTATTGGAACAACTGATCTGGCTTGCATCACTGAGACCTGACTGGATGATAATGCTGGCCCCATATTGGAAGTTACAATTCCAGCTGGGTACTCGGTGATTCACTGCTTGAAATTGGACCACGGAGAGGAGGGATAGCGGTCTGTTTCAAGACTGAGTTGGGCCTCATCAGTGTACAAGTTGAGGAGGCTGAATCTTTTAAGTGTACCATGGTGGCAGGTGTGGGTTGTAGGATAGCTCTTGTCTACCATCCACCAGGGGAGAAGAAGCGATTCCTGCAGGAAGCAGTGGATTTCATCATTGACATGGCGCTGGAGTCATCCAGATTGATGGTTCTGGGCAACTTTAATGCCTGGGTTGATTATGAACTCTCACAATTTGGACAGCACTTCCTCCAGTTGATGACATCACTGGGCCTCACACAGATTGTTACCTCTGTCACCCATCAGCACAGTCACTCCCTTGATTTGGTTTTCCTCTTGGGGATTGAGGCCTCCGACTTGGGGGTGGAACCTGTCGGAAGGTCCGATCACTACACCGTGAGGTTCAACTTTTGTGCCCTCCTTCGTAGGCATGCCCCTGTGGAGATGGTCAGTTACCACCCTTTATGGGAGGTGAGTCCTGAAGGTCTGGCAGTGGTGATTGACCTCTCAGAGTTTCCCCGTGGCCAGCGCAAGTTCAGAGGCCTTCGTTGTGGCCTATAATAAGGCCATTTCCATGGCTCTGGACCTGATTGCTCCTATCCGTGTTTGTCCTCTCCCCCTTCACCCTTTGGGCTCCCTGGTTTGATGTGTCCTTGAGGGAGTTGCGGCAACTAGGACATAGGTTAGAGTGACTTTGGTGAAAATCCGCCCTGGAGATTGACCACCTTAAATTGGTAGAGCATTATCAGACCTACCAATCAGCAATCTCCTGTAAGAAGGCAGAATTCCTGTCTGGGGGAGATTGTTGCTGCTCAGAACTGACCAGCTCAGCTCTTCTGAACTGTGGACAGGTTGAGCAACCCAACCGATCTGCAGCTCCAAAGACCTTTCTCGCAGGTGGAGTGTCATGAGCTTGCTCTATTCTTTGAGAATAAGGTGGCCAACATCAGATTGGAGATCCTCTTGCCTCGCTCTGTGGGTGATGCTGTTGATCGGTGCCTGGTCACCTCACCTCATGTTTCGTTGAGTTCCTTTGACTTGACGGAGTTCATGGATATCATGCGGATTATCCAGAATATGCGCCCTGCATGCTGTAATTTGGATCCGGGTCCAAAACTCCTTGATTATGGAATGTTGTGATATCATCGGCCCAGTCCTGGTTCAGATTGTCCAGTGCTCCCTTGATTCGGGTGAGTTCCCAAGCTCCCTGAAGTAGGCGGTGGTATCACCTCTCCTGAAGAAAGCTTCTTTGGACCCTGACTCTCTGGCCAACTACAGACCAATCTCTAAAGTCCGCTTTATAGGGAAGGTTATTGAGAAAGTAGTGGTGATACAACTGGAGAACCACCTGACCATCCATAACATCTACAAACCTCTCCAGTCCAGTTTCAAAATAGGCATAGTACTGAGACTGCACTGGTTCAGGTGCTCAATGATCTCCTGATGGTGAGAGATTGTAGAAGCCATTCCATCTTGCTGCTCCGTGATCTCTCTTCAGCTTTTGACACTGTGGACCATGGGGTACTGCTTGGGTGCCTGAGGTCCATCTGTGGCCTGACACATACGGTCCTCAGGTGGTTTACATCTTTCCTGACAGGCAGAACTCAGAGTTATGTCTGGGTTGTTTTCCTCAGACCCATTCTCTCTGTCATGCAGTACCTCATGGCTCAGTGCTTTCCCCCATGTTGTTTGCAGTGTATATGCTGCCACTCGGAGACATTGTAAGATGGTATGGGCTGAGGTTTCACTGCTAAGCTGATGATACCCAGCTCTACCTGCCTTTTGCACCGACCAGGAAAATGCTGTCTCAGTATTTAACAACTGCCTTGCTGAAATCCAGTACTGGATGAATTTGTGCTGGCTAAAGTTGAACGTGGGAAAGACTGAGGTGATGGTTGTGGAGCCGAGTTGCCAGATAGAGGGGTTGAGGACTGGTCAGCCCTCTGGAATTTATTTAAGGGGCACCCAGATCCTTACCTCTGAATGGGTGCGAGACCTGAGGGTGGTGCTTGACGATGGGCTGACCTTACAATCTCAAGTGTCAGCGGTCGTCAAGTCTTCCTTTTACCATCTTAGGAACGTCGCCTGGATCAAGCACCTTGTTCCATCTGAGATCTTCCCACACTGGTCCACGCATTTGTGACCTTGCGCCTTGATTATTGCAACTCCCTGTACTTAGGGCTTCCTGGGGTTGATATCCGCTGCTTGCAGCTAGTGCAGAATGCATCAGCATGATTGTTGTTGGGGGCTTCCTGAACATCTCATATCACCCTTGTGCTGTGCAGTCTGCACTGGCTGCCAGTTCAGTGGCAGATCACCTTTAAAGTTGGTTTACTGACATATAAAGCCCTAAATTGACTTGGCCCTGACTTGGCCCTGACTACCTGAAAGAGCTTCTGGTCCCCATCACCCATAGCAACAGCTCCGTTCAGCTGATGAGGGGATGCTAGAGATCCCAAGGGTGTCTTTGAAATCTTCTGGGGCCAGTGCATTCATGTACATCATGCCTGCCCTCTGGAATTCTCTACCCCGTCAGCTGTGGGAGAGCATGACAATGGTAGGCTTCAAACGGGCATTAAAAACTTTTTCATGGTGCCAGGCCTTTAATGGCACTGAATGAATGAACCCTCTCAGATTACTGTTATTGTTTTATACTGTATTTATTGATCTTATCATTCTTATTTTAATCTTTTATAAAGTGCCTTGATATTTTGAAAGGTATTTGTGTGAAATAAACATTATTATTATTATTATTATTATTATTATTATTATTATTATATTGGGGGAGGGATTTTCAGAACAATTTATTTCAGAAGCTTAAAGCAGCCAGGTATAAGGCTTATCAGAACTTTAAAATTATTCCTTTATAAATGGTTATTCAAATCTGCATCCTAGGTTATAACAATAACAACTATTTCCCTTTAACAACAGCTTACCTCTTCCAGAAATAGCCAATAAAAAGAAAAGGAAAAGCTCCCATCAGAACTCCATGTGCATATTACATCCTGTATATGTATATCAAAATCCAGACAGAGGTCCTCATTTTATTTTATCATCTCATGTTGCCATATTTCTCATTTCCTCCTCTGAAAGTGTTGGACAGTCCATTTCATTTTTCCTTCCTTGATCATATTGGGCTCTGATAAATACGGACACCTATTCCACGTCATAGAAGAAGTATTGTGTCCCTTTAAATTTTATGTGAAGTTTCGCTGGTGCTAGGAGCTGAAACTCTGCTCCCATTTTAAGTAGCTCTTTTCGATATGCTAAAAAAACGATGACATCTTTGCTAAGAGGAGTATGAATAGTCTGGAAATATTGAAAATATATTATTTTTATATGTAAGGGGAGTTTTAATTCTAGAAAGATGCATAACCAAATCACGATCTGTTTCAAATGCTAAAGTCAGCAGATTGATCGATTTCCTTTGAGAAACTGAGCTATCGTGGTTGGTGGATTTCAAAGAGATTTTATAAGCCCAGGTTATAAAGTTTGAAAACACTGATAAATAAGTCTTTAATCATGTCCCTAATTGAATGATATTCTTGATCCAGAATAGGAGGCAAACCAATCAGCCTCAAATTTCTATACCTTTACCGATTCTCCAAAATCCCAACTTTATGTGCCATGGCATAATTGTCCTTTATTAAATATGTTGTAGTTGCTTCCATACCAGATATTTTGCATGTAGTTTTCTCAATTTCATTTTTGTTTTTGTCCACGTCCTTGTTAATTTCCTCAGTCCTCTCCTGATTCTGCTTAGCGTCCTTTCTTAGGAATTCCACCTTTTCCGATAATGCGTTAAATTTCCTATCAAAGGTTTGGGTCCAAAGCAGTAATTTCTCCAAAATGTCCCCAAGCGAGTCTATTGTATATTTAGTAGCCGTAGTAGCCATAGTGCTTTCCATTATAGGCAAAATCATTTGAAGTGGGGAATCCTTGCTACAGATAGGCAACTGTGTTTTTTGCTGTTACCAAAATATTTAAAACAGCAGCTGCTGCACCTGCTTTACTTGTATCTGATGTAGTGACCTTGGAGGTAGGAGCAGGTATCTGGACTTATGGAAGGATTGTTGAATTGTTCACAGATGGCTTCAGGTTGGCAGTCAGCATCCCAATTACAAGACCGGAGCTTCTCTCCTCAATTCTCCCGATGCCCGTAGTGCCAGTAGTTGGTCTAAAGTATTTTTCAAGTAAGTTAATTTTGGTAAGCGGAACTCTTCCAATGATGATGATGACAGAACTTTCCTCTTGTCAGCCATATGAAATTTAAGCAGAAGACTCATGCCAAAATGTTATGTTAAATGTTTAAATATGCTGCCAGCATGGAGCTCTTTCAAAATGCTGCTTCCCTCCTCCATGTTAAATCCACCCCCCCCCATTCTTAAAATCCTTTGCACACCTACAGGCTGAGTTTGGCCTTGAAAAAAATTGTCACTGGCAATATTTGCAACTTCACTCAGCCCTGAGTCCTCTTCTGAGCCCAAAGCTTCAAATGTCTCCTAATTCCACTCATAGCATTGAGGATCTAGCTACCCCAAAAAGTGACATCCCACTTACGGCAAGCTGGATATATAAGCAGCTAAACCTTTTTGGCAGCCCTCCCTGGAGTCCCTTAGAGATGAAGGGAATACAGAGCTAGGCATTAAGATGGACCAACCCACATGGTAGTCCTGCTGGAAGCATCTTCATGGTGTACTAAAGGACACCTGTAGCCAATTTACTCAATTCAAAATTTTACAACAATGGTATAGAACCCCTGGAAAATTACATAAATGGGGTATCATATCATCAGACAAATGCTGGAGAAGCCTCTCTATGACAGGTAACCTCTCACACACATAACCTGGAATTGTCCTTTGCTACAACCTTATTGGTCAGGTGTGCAAGAAGCAATCGGGAGGGTTGTGGGCTCCCCCATCACCCTCACTCCTAATATAGTAATATTAGGTCTCCTGCCTGAAGAGGCTAGCTCCTTCCACAAAATGCTTTACATTAAACTATGGGTTCTGAGTGCCTAGGTCATGGCTAAGAGAATCATACTCCGATATTGGAGGAACACTGCCCCTTCCACACTGGCAGAATGGCTTTAAGAATTAGGCAAGATTGCCTGCTATGAAAGGGTCCATTATGCTATTACACATGAATTGGATCTCTATGATAAAATCTGGCTACCCTACTTATCTTGTCCTTACTGTTGAATACATCAAGGTTGCTACCTAGCACTTGGGCATCAGCCTCAATAGCCCGTAAATACTGTACGCAGCTTTTCCATCCTTCCCCCTCCCAACTCCTGGCCTACTAATACTAGTACTTACATGCCTTTATCCACACCGACTGTAATAGGTATGATCAACGTTCCTTCCATATCCCCTTTCCTTATCGCCCCTTCCATGTTATTCCCTGTCCCCCCTTCCCCTCCTTTTCATTTATGCTAAAGCTCTTTATGGCATATACTTGTAAGCAGTTTATTTTGAATATTAGTTGGTCGATAAGTTAATCTGTATTAGCTCACCTTCTGTATTTTGATATGTATTACCAGTGTTGTACTTATTCAACTATTTCTTGTTGACTTGCACATAGTTGTACCATTATGGAGGTTTTCCCCACTCAAGCAGGTTGTAACCTTACAGATCCTATCAACTTGTATTTTGGCATTTTCAATTATCTATTGTTGTAATGTGAGTTATGGTTTATTTAAGAAATAAATAAAATGTTAATAGAAAAAGAGAAAACACAAAGATCAAGCCAGCAGGCTCTCTCACTATCAGTTGGTACACCCAGTGTAATCCCCTTCCTCCAAATCAATTCTACTAGAGTCCAGGATAGACTGAGTCAGTTAGGACCATGCATCCAGCCCTGAAAATGCAGATGGTGGATAGTTGACCCTTGGAGAATGAACCAATCCAGGTATGTATGAAACAGGGACTTGCCACCTCAGCAGTTCCTGTGGACTGGTCCGTTGACCTCCAAGGATAGTTCAGATTAGCTACACACTGGTTAGCCAACAGCACTTTACAGTGCTCAGGCACTCTGACCCTATCTTTAACCACTACACTGAGGCTCTATTCCTTCCAATGTGGTCAGGCCCAGGTGTTGGATACCCCAACAGACACCACAGATTTCCTGCTAGTTCCTCCAAAGATCATTTGGAGACCAGCTAATTACCTTGTGTACCTTCAGGTATTGTAAACTAGGTGCCCCAATAGATTTATGAGATGTGAAGAATCCAAACTCTTAAACAGGTTAATTTTTCACAATAAAATGGCACTATGACAAAACTTGTACTAAAAATAATGAAATCCTTGCTCCTACTAATTAATCACTGCTGTCCCTTACTATAGCTAAACATTTAAAAGAGTACTACAGTCAAAAGTTTCAAAAACATATGTTGTGCTGAGTGTTTTGATGCGTGTGTTTAGTCCTGGCATGTCCTTCCCTTTGGTTGCTATTAGAATTTTTTTCTAAGTTTGCCCACTAGTTTTATTGCCTCTCCTACTAGATTTATGGCCTCTGGGATCTCCATATTACCACGGTTTATTGCTCTTCTTTTTCCTACAATGCCTCCTGTCCCATGTGACAGTGATGCATTCAGAACCATAGATTCAGCAAGTACTGGTTTACAATCAATTTTATAGCAGTACATCTGTGATTTTAAGTCACGTTTCTTATCCAGTGGGTGTCACGAACCCACTGCTAAGGGTCAGGTCCAGTTAAAATGATAGGGCAATGGTGGCATACCTTTTCTAAAAATATCATGTGCCTGTTATGACTCCTGCTACAGCAGCTCCTCCTAAGCTGTCTAGCGTCGACTGCACCGCTCCAGTCTCCTCAGATTCAGTTCTTTCCTAGAATCCCTCTGCTCTGTAATCTGACTGCCAAGTATACTATTTTAAATCAAATCCCCTCTGTGACTGCTGCTGATAATTGCAGTCCCCAGGCAGCAGACAGACTCGTTAATATTCATAGACCTTCATAAATATTTATAGCCCCAACTCTATAGTGCTCATTGGCGCTCATAAAATAAATAGATTTATGGCTCTTCATCCACCTCCCTTGTGTCTCTGGACCACGACTAACAAATTCTGGGGGTCAGGAGCATGGAGGGAACCTTTGATGTGCTGCAGCAGTGGCAAGAAAAAGGACTTGTGCTACTACACATGCACAGACCGCCACTTACACATTCCAACTGCGTGCTGCACGGTGGTTCTGAGGCTTGACAACTCTGGCCCCTGTCTGCAGAAGAAACATCAATGGGGCCAGGCAGAGATTCGGAGGCACCATGATCATGGGTGAAGCAGCAGTGCACTGATCGGGGCAGTGGGAGGCAAACAAGGTAAGCCCAACTTGAATTGGGGGGCTTACGTAGGCCTCTGTAATGACTCCTCTTGATCTCCTCTCTTCCAGGGTGTATGTGTTGAGAATGAGATCCCTCAGTCTCTCCTCATAGGGCTTTTGGTGCAACCTGATCCCTGAACTGTGCCCTCATAGTTGTCATAATTGTATTTCTTAGGCGCCCTGCCCCGGAAGCTCAGGGTGCCATATAAGGCATAACGGTGATAATAAAACAATAGTAATTTATCACAAAACAACAATATGTCACTTATAAAATAAATCAACAGCAGTTAGTAAGTATTTAAGATGTCCAGCATAAGTAGAAATAAAAAAATAAAAGCATCAGTATCGTAGATGGCAAAGATGATAAACAGGACCTTCAGTGGTCCCCAAATGCCTTTCTAAAAAGGTATGTCTTCAACCCCTTTTAAAGGCATAAACTAAGGGTGCCTTCCTCAGTGCCCTAGGAAGTATATTCCAAATTAGAGGGCCGGCAACTTCAAAAGCTTGCTGTCCCAGGGATTTAAGCTGGGCCCTAGGATCCAAAAGAGGCCCACTTTGGTGGAGCAGAGGAGGTGCGAGGAGTGGAGAGGATCCAGAAGTTCCAACAGGTAGCCCAGGCCCAACCCATGTAGGGCCTTATAGGTTAATAAACCAACCTTGAATTTAACACTCCACCTCACTGGCAGCCAGTGTAGTTAATGAGGACCAGGGTCATATGACTTTATCTCAAAAGGCCTGTTAACAGCCTGGTCACTTTGTTCTGTACCAGTTACAAGCATCATAGGGTACTTCAATTGATTCCAAGGTAGAGCGCATTACAGTAATCCAGCCTGGACATTACAGACATATGCATCAGTATTGGCAAATCTTTGGAGGGGATAAGGGACTTAATCTGGCTGACGTTCCTAAAATGGCAAAAGTCACTCCTGACTACAGCTGACACCTGAGCTTCAAATGTCAGTCCCTCATCCAGAGTGAGTCCAAGAATTTTCCACTTCATGGAGGCCAACAGCCTAGAAGACTGGAGTTGAACTCCTTCAGCTACCTCCAGCCCTCCCAGGACCCGGCTCAATTACCAGTACCTCAGTCTTGTCTGGGTAAAGTCTCAGCCAGCTAGATGCCATCCAATTCTGAATCTCAGCCTGGCACAAACTGAGCACCTCGACTGCATCAGGCCACCTGGGTGCAAAGGACAAATACAACTAGGTATCATCTGAATGGCAGTGAAAATCCAGAACATATTGCTGAATGATCATTCCCAGTGGCAGCATGTACACTGTGAACAGCATAGGAGAGAGGACCGGCCCTTGTGGCATGCCACAGAACAGGGGCATTGGGGATGATGAGAAAGATTCCATCATTGCCCTCTGCATTCTATCTCTTAGGAAGGACTCAAACCAGCAGATGTCAGTGACGATGAGACCTCCATACTCCCTCAGATGATTCAACAACAACCCATGGTCCACAGTGTCAAAGGCTGAAGAGAGATTGAGGAGAATGAGAACTGACTGTTCACCTCTATCCCTTTCCCAGAGAAGGTCATTCTGTACCCTGACTAGTGCTGTCTAAGTGTTGTGCTTGGATCTGAAACCAGACAGGAGGGGTTCATAGATGACATAAACTGTAAGGTGTGCCTCAATTTGCAGTGCCACAACCTTCTCAATAATCTTGCCTAAAAAGGGCAGGTTAGAGACAAGATGATAATTTTCAAGAATGTCTTGATCCAATGATGGTTTCTTCAACAGGGGCCAAACCAGTACATTTTGCAATGTGACCAGGATGACCTCTTCAGATAAGGAGCACTGAACTATTCCAGTGAACACTGGACCCAGTAGCCACACACAAGTTACTAGTGATCATGTGGGCCTGGCTCTGGTTCACAAAAGCTGGGCATAGCCTCACAAACCCCTTCTATCTTAATTAGCCACAACATTTTCCATGGCAGCTGAGTGCATCTAAGAAGTGCAGCCTTGACCCCGCCAGGTTGTCACAGACTGCTTGATGAGATCTTGGCCCAAATAGAGGACACTATGTCTGAGAAGAATTGAGCAAATTCCTCACACTTAACTGATGAGCCGACTCTTACCAGCTGCAGACAGATCAGATTTAGTACCTTGCTACAGTGCAGAAGATTCTTCCCAGTTGCAATCTCCCTGTCCAGGAATGCTGCCTTCTTATGGGCGATTGCCCTTTGAGTTTCATGAAATGAATCTTCAAAGTCAGTTTGTTCTCCTGAGCACTGGACCTCCTCCAAAATCACTCTAACCTCCGATTCCTGATTTTCAGCACCCTAAGCTCTTCATTAAACCATGGGGACCCCAAGCACAAGACCCGGGGTTGTACACAAATAGATGCTATGGAGTCAAGGTCCCAGGTGATGACCCTTTTACAGGCCAGCATCGCATTCTCAGAACCCATTTCACAAACTGCTAACATTTCCAAGATATTCATTACTGTCTGCAGTCTTTCTGGCCTAAGTCCTCTTAAAGGGCAGTAATGAACCATCTCTACAGGAGGGGGGGACTACCGGAGGGACCCCAAAGGAGAACTTCGCCATCCTCGTGCCCCAGATAGAAAACCAGTTCCTTCTTACATGCAACTAGCACCCACCCACCCATGGTCACTGAAAAATGAAATTGTCTATGTTCAGTTTATATGTGTCAAATTGGATTGTACTACAACTGAGAGTTTCAAGGAGCAAGAAGATGAACTTGAAGGCAGGTTTGTAGATAGAGGGTATAATATAAACCTACTCAGAGAGGGTAGAAGAAGGGTTGAAGCCATGGAGCAGGAGGATGTTTTAAAAAACAAGAAAAAGATAGATGAAAAAAACACTTACGGTTACCTTGTCTATTGAGTATAATTCAGCTGCAAGCCAAGTAAGCAAGGTAGTGTATGAGAATTGGTATATTTTAATCAGTGACTCACATGTTAAGGGATGTGTAGGTGACAAAACAAGGATAAGTTACAAATGGCCACCAAACATAAGAGATCAGTTAGTTCATAACCAGCTTAAGGAAAATAGAGAATGAGTAGTGACTATGTGGCTTCCAAATAAACCGTTTGGGTTTTATACTTGTGGCATGCATAACATGTGTTGCCCCACCATAACTTACCAGAAGTTTGAACATCCTATGAAAGGGATAAAATGCGAGATTAATGAATGTATTAATTGAAAAATGACTTTTGTAGTATACTGTGTGCAATGCCCCTGTAATTTGTTGTATATACTGTAGGTAAGACAGTTAGGTCACTTAAAGAACACATGCAGAAGAATGCATAGATTATTACTATAGGACAGGATGACATGCCTCTAGGGACGCATTGCAAAAACAAGCATGGTTCCAATGCCAGGTATTTTACATTTCTGGTGTTGGAATATGTTAAAAGAAATAGCATGTGTAGGGGATTTTAGTCAAAATTATCTTCATATATTGAGTTGTATTACTTATATCTATTGTGTAAGGAATATGGGGGCTCTTTAACAATGAAACAAAACTGATATGAGCTAATGCTATCTTTTTTTATTTTCCCCACATGTGATCCATGATGACTGAGACAAGCATTAGAACCATGGCCACCATCTGAGTCCCCATGGAGACGTTTCAATGCTAAAGATTTATCCAGTGACTAGCTCTCAACTTTCATCATGTGGACGTGCATCAATATAGGCAGTATTTGTGAGACTTGAAGAAAGTTTGGACTGGGTTTATGGGCATTAATTACACCACATGAACTCTCATTTTGGACAGTGTATTACATGAACTGAATTTGCAGTACTCAGATGTGAATATATTGCCCTTCAGAAGAGGATTGATGTTGAAACTTAATGGAGATTTATATAGTGTGTTTTTAATTATTCTTTTACATTTCTGTATATTAATAAATGTTATTTGCACTGAAGTAATTGGGTGATGACAGCAGCACTCCTGTGAACCAAAAACATTACAATAGCAACTTTACATTCCTCTTTAAAAGTAAGTGGTTGTGCAGTAGGTTTTTTTTGTATGCAGCGCCAAGGAATTAAAAAGTGCTTACATTAAATTGCCATTAATTGCCAAATTATGTGATTATTGGCCCATTTATTAAAAAGAGGAATAGCTTGCCCTACCATGCCCTTTGAGAATGTGATTATTTGTCCACTTATAAAAAGGAGGCTTAGCATGCCCTACCATGCCCCATGAGAAAGATCTGAGATCAAAGGGCTGGGGCAGGGTGAGCTGGCAGTTAGGTGGAAGGTATAGTTTTACATAGGCATAGCCTGCTTTGATTGTATTAATGATGTAAGCATTGCACAATAATCTATTGGGATTAGCAGTAGCCCCAAAGGGCACGCAGCTCATTTTATGTTGCAACAGCTATTTATTAATTAAGTTCCTACAAGGAGCATTAAACTGTAGAATTACTTGGTTTTTTACTGTTATTAGCAGTAGTTATTGCCTCTGAGTGCACCTCTGTTTGTGGAATTCTTTACATATTGTATAGAGTCTATCCACTCCTTATGGTGCACTGACCCAGTTTAGAGTGGCACCCTTTAGTGTGTTGGGATTGAGAGAACCAGGTCCAAGGTGTGTCTGTGTTGGTGATTACAGAAGTAACCTCTTGTCCGAGGCCCGGTGAATCTATCAACTGGAGGAAATCCTTTCCAAAATGCAAGCATTTACCATCAACCCATGCATTGAAATAATTAAGCAATAAGCCACAAGTGGGTGTGGGTTATCAGGGGATTTACCATGGCTGTAGTGGTTTGCCCACGAGGCACTGCCGAGTGGGTAAATCCTCGCCAGCCGTGGTAAATCCCCCAATAACCCACATCCCCGAGTGGCTTATTGCGATTATACCATGTCCTTATTTTTTAAAGAATTTAAGATGAAAGTGATTTTACTTGAAAATATTTTTTTTAATTGATTTTTCCTGTAATATCCTTCCCCCATGTGTTAAATAGTTCCCTGTTTGATGGTAGAATATTTTAAGTAGATGGCAGTTCCCCTCCCCGCCCAACCCCAGACCACTCTCCCAGCTCTGGGCAAAAGTAAAAAAAGAGAAAGTCTTAGCCATGTATGTTATCACTCTATTGTGTGTGGCTGTGTGTGTCTCTCTCTCTCTCTCTCGGAGGTGCTTGATCTTGATTTGATTCAGGAAGCAGCATGGTAACAAAAAAAGTAGGAACATCTTTGCTGGTCTGTCTCGGTACGGGGGGACTACGGTATTTCATAGTTTTATTTGAGCCGTCCTCAGGGTTATTATTTTCATTTTTTAATTATAAAAAAAGACAACGGTCTCCATTCTGTTTTAGAGGTGGCAGAGTGTGGTGCAAGTGTTTACGGGCTGTGGTGCATCTGTACATTTACTTCCGGGTGTAGTTTTGTGGTGAGCGAGGACAGTAGTTTGAATTGGCAGCGTTTTTTTTTTTAATTAGATTTTGGCGATACATTTATGTTTGTGGGGTTTTCTGCTCTTTTCTTCAGTCCTGGAACACTGGGGAGGATCAGAGGACAGAACACAATAAGAGGCAATGGCGTGAGATTCAATATATGGGACACTGATGTTTGTGCCCCTCCTGGTGCCCCATCTTCAGCAGTGTTGGGGTAGGTGGGTGCAGATTTTGGGAACAGAGGATGAGAAATGAAGTAGGGAAGTTGCGAATTCATGGGGAAGGGGGCAAACAATTTTGTTCGGGCTGCACTGTTTTTAAAAAAAATGCTGTTTCTGCATCTCGTTTAGTGGGGTTTCAAGATGGCTGTTTGCCACTGCCAACTTCGGGGTTCGGATGGATTTTAGAGCTGCGGCTGACTGGCACCTTTGCCGTGGGTATATCATAGGATTTACCATAGCAGAAAGGTGCCAGCCAGCCAATTAAAACACAGGATTGTGTCTTTTGTTTTAAGTCCATGGTATAATCCAGAATAATCCATCTGGACATCTCCTGTACCCTGATGGTGATGACATCTACAATTTCCTGCTGGAACTCCCCCACGCACCTCAGAGGCCGGTACACAAGGAGGATCATACAGCCTGCACCTGGACCCAACACACAGACATGCATTGAAATGATGAAGTGTCTCCCACTGGGTACTCAGTGAAGTTCAACTCAGATCTGAAACAGATGCCCCCCCTCCCCAACAATTCAACCATGAGCAGTGTACCACAGAGAATCCAGTTGGGCCTGCTGCTTTAAATGGGCCGGTGTTGTCAGTCAGGTCTCCGATATGCAAGCCAGATTGACTGAGAAACCAGAAACTAAATCTCCCCCACAATGCCAATCTTGTTCCTCATTACTCTAGCATTGCAAACCTGCAGGGGATGAAGTGAAGCAGCTGGCTCAATGGCTACCTCCCCACTCAGTCTGGTGGGAGCCCTGCATACGGGAAACAAACATATCTCGCCTCTCTCTAGGTCCCATTTTGCCCCAGGACATTTCCTGGTCCTCGCCATCCCAATAATGCCCTCCATTTGCACCCACAAAACCAGCCGCCAACCACCTCACTGCCTTTCATTGCCCACCTCCCTGCACAGACAATTGATTACATTGAGCAGGGGGTCATGAAAGGGTGTAGGTCATGCAGCTGGGACAAAGAAGAATAAAAAACTTAAAAAATGTATTTTAAAGAATGCTGATTTTGGGGTGAGGCACTTCTTAGTGGTATCATTTGGAGTATAAATGATTAGTGGGGTCACTACCATGGAATTAATATTAAAAATATATTTGATAATCTCAAATGAGAGGATGAAAGGGAGCACATATAAAGTGGACCCGTATGACATATATATATATATATATATATATATATATATATAAGAACAGATGGACTGAAATTCTGTTTCTAAATGTTTTCTTGTATGCAGAAACACACAGTTTGGGCCTGAGGAAGTGGCAGAGCCACAAAACTGCCACTAGATTGTCATGTGTGGATTTAAAAAATAAAACAAAATTGGAACTTTCGTTGGAGTTTATCTGATTTATTTTGCATTGTTTAAACAAACACGTCTCGCCTCTCTCTAGGTCCCATTTTGCCCCAGGACATTTCCTGGTCCTCATCATCCTGATCATGCCCCACATTAGCACCCACAAAACCAGCCGCCAACCACTTCATTGCCTTTCATTGCCCATCTCCCTGCACAGACAATGTACTAAATTAAGCAGGGGGGGGATCATGAATGAGGTGTAAGTCATGCAGCTAGGACAGAGAGATCAACACTGTATTCTCACTGCAGTGTGATAACTCCAGATATCATCACTGTGATGATATCTCCAGTTATCACACTGCAGTGAGAATACATGTTTTTATCTAATGGATTATCTGCTCGCTCCTATTGTATAATAAACAGTAGCACTATTTGGGCATTTGCTTATTTGTACTCAGCTTGCATTTGGACTCTGGCACCACTGATAATGAAGCTGTAATTTTACCTTTTGTGCTGTGTGACAGATGTGTAATTATGTTAGGGTGAAGGATTGAGTTCTGAGGGTAAGTGTGAGATATTGTTATTTATTTTAATGGTAGTATATGGGAACTGGTGTGTCTGTGTAGGGCTTTAGGGTGTGTGTATGTGGAAGTTGGGATAGTGTGGGTGTTGGGGTTATTTTTGTTGTATTTGTAGGTTGGTGTGGGAAGGTAGTTAATTTTATTCGGAGTTTGGTTTGGGGAGGTGGTTTGTGTTGGGCCTATATTTTGGCTTTAGAATGGCTGCCTTAGACTTCGTGTTGGGTATAACTGTTGACCCCCCAAGGTGTTGATTCTCTCTGTCCCAGCTGCATGACCTACACCTCATGCATGATCCCCCCCTGCTTAATTTAGTACATTGTCTGTGCAGGGAGATGGGCAATGAAAGGCAATGAGGTGGTCGGTGGCTGGTTTTGTGGGTGCTAATGTGGGGCATGATCAGGATGGTGAGGACCAGGAAAAGTCCTGGGGCAAAATGGGACCTAGAGACAGGCGAGATGTGTTTGTTTAAACAATGCAAAATAAATTGGATAAACTCCAACGAAAGTTCCAGTCTTGTTTTATTTTTATTTTTTAAATCCACACATGACAATCGAGTGATAGTTTTGTGGCTCTGCCACTTCTTCAGACCCAAGTTCCGTAATTCTGTATATAAGGAAACATTTAGAAACAGAATTTCAATCCATCTGTTCTTATATGTATATGTCATACGGGTCCACTTTAAATGTGCTCGCTTTCATTCTCTCATTTGAGATTATCAAATATATTTTCAAAATTAATTCCATGGTAGTGACCCCACTAATCATTTATACTCCAAATGATGCCACTAAGGAGTGCCCCACCCCAAAATCAGAATTCTTTAAAATACATTTTTTAAGCTTTTTATTCTTCTCTCTCTGTCCCAGCTGTATGACCTACACCCTTTCATGACCCCCTGCTCAATGTAATAAATTGTCTGTGCAGGGAGGTGGGCAATGAAAGGCAGTGAGGTGGTTTGCGGATGGTTTTCTGGGTGCTAATGGGGGGCATTATTGGGATTGCAAGGACCAGGAAATGTCCTGGGGCAAAATGGGACCTAGAGAGAGGTGAGAGAAGTTTGTTTCCCGTACACAGAGCTCCCACCAGACCGAGTGGGGAGGTAGCCATTAAGCCAGCTGCTTCACTTCATCCTCTGCAGGTTTGCAATGCTAGAGCTATGAGAAACAAGATTGGTATTATGGAAGATTTAGTTTCTGGTTTCTCAGTCAACCTGGCTTGCATATCGGATACCTGACTGAGTGACAACACCAGCCCATTCAAAGCAGTAGGCCCAAATGGATTCTTTGTGGTACACTGCTCATGGTCGAATTGTTGGGGTGGCACCTGTTTCAGATCTGAGTTGAACTTCACTGTGTACCCAGTGGGACACACTTCATAATTTCAATGCACGTCTGTGTGTTGGGTCCAGGTGCAGGCTGCTTGATCCTCCTTGTGTACCGGCCTCCAAGGTGTGAGGTGGAGTTCCAGCAGGAAATTGCAGATGTCATCACCGACAGGGTACAGGAGTTGTCCAGATGGATTATTCTGGATTATTTCAATGCATGGGTTCATGGTAAATAGTTGCATTTTGGAAAGGATTTCCTCCAGTTGATAGGTTCACCGGGCCTCGTACAAGTGGTTACTTCTGTAATCACCAACACAGACACACCTTGGACTTGGTTCTCTCAATCCCAGCACACTAAAGGGTGCCACTCTAAACTGGGTCAGTGCACCATAAGGAGTGGATAGACTTTATACAATATGTAAAGAATTCCACAAACAGAGGTGCACTCAGAGGCAATAACTACTGCTAATAGCAATAAAAAAACAAGTAATGCTACAGTTTAATGCTCCTTGTAGGAACTTACTTAATAAATAGCTGCTGCAACATAAAATGAGCTGCATGCCCTTTGGGGCTACTGCTAATCCCAATAGATTATTGTTCAATGCTTACATCATTAATACAATCAAAGCAGGCTATGCCTATGTAAAACTATACCTTCCACCTAGCTGCCAGCTCACCCTGCCCCAGCCCTTCGATCTCAGATCTTTCTCATGGGGCATGGTAGGGCATGCTACTCCTCCTTTTTATAAGTGGACAAATAATCACATTCTCAAGTGGCATGGTAGGGCAAGCTACTCCTTTTTTCATAAATGGGCCAATAATCACATAATTTGGCAATTAGTGGCAATTTAATGTAAGCACTTTTTTAACTCCTTAGCACTGCATACAAAAAAAAACTACTGCGTAATCATTTACTTTTAAAGAGGAATGTAAAGTTGCTATTGTAATGTTTTTGGTTCACAGGCGTGATGCTGTCATCACTCAATTACATCAGTGCAAATAACATTTATAAATATACAAAAATGTAAAAGAATAATTAAAAACACACTATATAAATCTCCATTAAGTTTCAACATCAATCCTCTTCTGAAGGGCAATATATTCACATCTGAGTACTGCAAATTCAGTTCATGTAATACACTGTCCAAAATTAGAGTTCATGTGGTGTAATTAATGTCCATAAACCCAGTCCAAACTTTCTTCAAGTCTCACAAATACTGTCTATATTGATGCACGTCCACATGATGAAAGTTGAGAGCTCGTCACTGGATAAATCCTTGGCATTGAAACTTCTCCATGGGTACTCAGATGGTGGCCATGGTTCTAATGCTTGTTTCAATCAGCATGGATCACATGTGGGGAAAATAAAAAAGATAGCATTAGCTCATATCAGTTTTGTTTCATTGTTAAAGAGCACCCATATTCCTTACACAATAGATATAAGTAATACAACTCACAATATATAAAACTAATTTTGACTAAAATCCACTGCACATGCCATTTCTTTTAACTTGTTCCAATGCCAGAAATTTAAAATACCTGACATTGGAACCATGCTTTTTTTTGTAAAGTGTCCCTAGAGGCATGTCATCCTGTCCTATAGTAATAATCTGCGCATGCTCCTGCATATGTTCTTTCAGTGACCTAACTGTCCTACCTACAGTATATACAATGAATTACAGGTGCATTGCATACAGTATACTACAAAAGTCATTTTGCAATTAATACATTTACTAATCTCACATTTTATCCCTTTCATAGGATGTTCAAACTTCTGGCAAGTTATGGTGTGGCAACATATATTACACATGCCACAAGTATAAAACCCAACCTGTTTATTTGGGAGCAACATAGTCACTACTCATTCTCTATTTTCCTTAAGCTGGTTATGAACTAACTGATCTCTTATGTTTGGTGGCCATATGTAACTTATCCTTGTTTTGTCACCTACACATCCCTTTACATGTGAGTCAATGATTAAAATATACCAATTCTCATGCACTACTCTGTTTACTTGGCTTGCAGCTGAATTATACTCAATAGACAAGGTAACCGTAAGTGTTTTTTTCATCTATCTTTTTCTTGTTTTTTAAAACATCCTTCTGCTCCATGGCTTCGACCCCCCTTCTACCCTGTCTAAGTAGGTTTATATTATACCCTCTGTCTACAAACCTGCCTTCAAGTTCATCTTCCTGCTCCTTGAAACTCTCAGTTGTAGTACAATTCAATTTGACACATATAAACTGAACATAGAGAATTTCATTTTTCAGTGACCATGGGTGGGTGGGTGCTAGTTGCATGTAAGAAGGAACTGGTTTTCTATCTGGGGCACGAGGATGGTGACGTTCTCCTTTGGGGTCCCTCCGGTAGTCCCCCCCTCCTGTAGAGATGGTTCATTACTGTCCTTTAAGAGGACTTAGGCCAGAAAGACTGCGGACGGTAACGAATATCTTGGAAATGTTAGCAGTTTGTGAAATGGGTTCTGAGAATGCGATGCTGGCCTGTAAAAGGGTCATCACCTGGGACCTTGACTCCATAGCATCTATTTGTGTACAACCCCGGGTCTTGTGCTTGGGATCCCCCATGGTTTAATGAAGAGCTTAGGGAGCTGAAAATCAGGAATCGGATTTTGGAGGAGGTCCAGTGCTCAGGAGAACAAACTGACTTTGAAGATTCATTTCATGAAACTCAAAGGGTAATCGCCCATAAGAAGGCAGCAATCCTGGACAGGGAGATTGTAGCTGGGAAGAATCTTCTGCACTGTAGCAATGTACTAAATCTGACCTGTCTGCAGCTAGTAAGAGTCGGTTCATCAGTTAAGTGTGAGGAATTTGATCAATTCTTCTCAGACATAGTGTCCTCTATTTGGGCCAGGATCTCACCAAGCAGTCTGTGACAACCTGGCGGGGTCAAGGCTGCACTTCTTAGATGCACTCAGCTGCCATGGAAACTGTTGTGGCTAATTAAGATAGAACGAGTTTGTGAGGTTATGCCCAGCTTTTGTGAACCAGAGCCAGGCCCACATGCTCACTAGTAACTTGTGTGTGGCTACTGGGTCCAGTGTTCACTGGAATAGTTCAGTGCTCCTTATCTGAGGAGGTCATCCTGGTCACATTGCAAAATGCACTGGTTTGGCCCCTGTTGAAGAAACCATCTTTGGATCAAGACATTCTGGCAAATTATCATCTTGTCTCTAACCTGCCCCTTTTAGGCAAGATTACTGAGAAGGTTGTGGCACTGCAGATTGAGGCACACCTTACAGTTTATGTCATCTATGAACCCCTTCAGTCCGGTTTCAGATCCAAGCGCAACACTTAGACAGCACTAGTCAAGGTACATAATGACCTTCTCTGGAAAAGGGATGGGGTGAACAGGCAGTTCTCGTTCTCCTCAATCTGTCTTCAGCCTTTGACACTGTGAACCATGGTTTGTTGTTGAATCATCTGAGGAGTATGGAGGTCTCATCGTCACTGTCATCTGCTGGTTTGAGTCCTTCCTCAGAGATAGAATGTAGAGGGCAATGCTGGAATCTTTCTCATCATCCCCAATGCCCCTGTTCTGTGGCATGCCCCAATGGCCGATCCTCTCTACTACGCTGTTCACAGTGTACATGCTGCCACTGGGAAGGATCATTCAGCAATATAATCTGGATTTTCACTGCCATTCAGATGATACCTAATTGTATTTGTCATTTGCACCCAGGCGGCCTGATGCAGTTGAGGTGCTCAGTTTGTGCCAGGCTGAAATTCAGAATTGGATAGCATCTAGCTGGCTGAGATTTTATCCAGACAAGACTGAGATACTAGTTATTGAGCTGGGTCCTGGGAGGGCTGGAGGTAGCTGAAGGAGTTTCACTCCAGTCTTCTAGGCTGTTGGCCTCCATGAAGTGGAAAAATCTTGGACTCACTCTGTTTCAGGGGCTGACATTTGAAGCTGATGTGTCAGCTGTAGTCAGAAGTGACTTTTGCCATCTTAGGAACATCAGCCAGATTAAGTCCCTTACCCCCTCCAAAGATTTGCCAGTACTGGTGCATGTGTCTGTAATGTCCAGGCTGTATTACTGTAATGCGTTCTGCCTTGGAATCAATTGAAGTACCCTATGATGCTTGCAACTGGTACAGAACAAAGTAACCAGGCTGCTAACAGGCCTTTTGAGATAAAGTCATATGACCCTGGTCCTCATTACCTGCACTGTCTGCCAGTGAAGTCGAGTGTTAAATTCAAGGTTGGTTTGTTAACCTATGAAGACCTACATGGGTTGGGCCCAGGCTACCTGTTGGAACTTCTGGATCCTCTCCACTCCTCACACCCCCTCTGCTCCACCAAAGTGGGCCTCTTTTGGATCCTAGGGCCCAGCTTAAATCCATGGGAGACTGAGCTTTTGAAGTTGCCAGCCCTCTACTTTGGAATATACTTCCTAGGGCACTGAGGAAGGCACCCTCAGTTTAGGCCTTTAAAAGGGGTTGAAGGCATACCTTTTTAGACAGGCATTTGTGGACCACTGAAGGTCCTGTTTATTATCTTTGCCATCTATGATGCTGCTGCTTTTATTTTTTTTATTTCTACTTGTGCTGGACATCTTAAATACTTACTAACTGCTGTTGATTTATTTTATAAGTGACATATTGTTATTTTGTGATAAATAACTTTTGTTTTATTTTCACCGTTATGCCTTATATGGCACCCTGAGCTTCCAGGACAAGGCGCCTAAGAAATACAATTATGACAACTATGAGGCACAGTTCAGGGATCAGGTTGCACCAAAAGCCCTATGAGGAGAGACTGAGGGATCTCATTCTCAACACATACACCCTGGAAGAGAGGAGATCAAGAGGAGACATTACAAAGGCCTATGTAAGCCCCCCAATTCAAGTTGGGCTTACCTTGTTTACCTCCCACTGCCCCGATCAGTGCACCGCTGCTTCACCCATGATCATGGTGCCTCTGAATCTCTGCCCACCTCCATTGATGTTTCTTCTGCAGACAGGGGCCAGAGTTGTCAAGCCTCAGATCCGCTGTGCAGCACGCAGTTGGAATGTGTAAGTGGCAGTCTGTGCATGTGCAGTAGCACAGGTCCTTTTTCTTGCCACTGCTGCAGCACATCAAAGACTCCCTCCATGCTCCTGACCCCCAGAATTTGTTAGTCGTGGTCCATAGACACAAGGGAGGTGGATGAGGAACCATAAATCTATTTATTTCATGAGTGCCAATGAGCACTATAGAGTTGGGGCTATAAATATTTATGAAGACCTATGAATATTAATGAGCCTGTCTGCTGCCTGGGGAGTGCAATTATCAGCAGCAGTCACAGGTAGGGATTTGATTTAAAATATTATACTTGGCAGTCAGATTACAGAGCAGAGGGATTCTAAGAGAGAACTGAATCTGAGCAGATTGGAGCGGTGCAGTCAACGCTAGACAGCTTAGGAGGAGCTGCTATAGCAGGAGTCAGAACAGGCACATGATATTTTTCAGAAAAGGTATGCCACCATTGCCATAGCATTTTAACAGAGTTCTGACCTTTCCAGTACAACTTTGGATTGTCTGCCTGAGTGGTGTGAGTGGTAAGAAGGCACGGCAATGCAAGTCTTCCCCCCCCCAAGCCCGGAGTCGAAAGTAGTGGCAAAGAGCCTTGTTCTCAGTAGGGTGAAGACTAATGATGGCTACACAGAGAGCTGAGTCATGAGGCACCAGATAGAAAATCAACACACCCAATACACACAGAGTCAGATACTACCAGACGTGAATATCAATGTCTTAAATGTTCTTGAATGACTAAGAAACTGATATATCACTCTAAGATTGTTTGACCTTGTTGACCTTGTGATTCTGCCTGTTTTAGTTCAAAATTGCTTTTATATTTTTATGCATTTTTGGAATATTTAAAGCACTTATGTCACTTTTGCACTAAGTTGCACTAAACCGTACTGTGTTCAAACAGTATGTATTGTAGTAAATGGTGTTACCATAACAACTATATTTTGAGGTTTTTACAGCAAAGTGGCATTAAAGTTTCTACAATAAAGTGGTAATTAATCTTCCACACTACCTGAGAGAATATGATAGAGAAAACAACACGTGTTTAGGGACGTTGGGTCATAAGTGTGCATGCGTAGCATTCTCCTAAGCAGAGACGCCATCTTAGATGCATATAATGCACTAAGTACATGGTAGGCAAAGGCCTTTTCAAAATTGCTGCAATACTGTTGTAACCCTTCTCTTTTTAGACTGAATAGGTTGCAATTGCTTTTGACAAGGCACAGCAAAGCAACAGAGCGTTTTGTACTTGCCTGCAATATGCCAGTAGTTTATATAGTAGACACTTGGCATTTGGAAGCAGATGGTGGTTATAGAAGGGACGTATTCCCAAATTTGCTTCTCACACCTTGTTTCAGTCTAAAGCAGTATATTCAAAGTCTAAGGTAATTTCTTTTCCTTATCAAGTTTTTTTGAGAAAATTGAGAGAAACTGTGATAGGATAGATTTAGGAATAATTGTACTACTTTTTTTCAGTAGAAATTATAGTTTTGTTTTAATGATAAGTTCCTTTACTACACAACCACAGTGAAGTTCTTTTTTGTCATTTATCTTAAGTGGAGCAGAGCGGTGTTAAGTGGGGAACCCGCCAAGAGGAACTATAAATCTACAGAAGGGCAGGTTGAAAGTGAGAAAAAGGATTGTTATTCAGTAGCTACCGGATGAATTAATTGAGAGTAGAGAAATAAGAACTGAGAACTGAGAGCTGAGAATCAAGAATGTTAGAATTACAAGTCTTACAGAACCAACAGAAACCATGTTAGTGGTACCTATTAGACGGGCCCATTGGTAACTATTTCACAGCCTTTCACAATTTCCCCAATTTAAAGTACTTAGATTAGTGGATAATTGGAACAACAGATCTTAAGCATTTTTTTTGTATACATTTTATATGCCTAGTGGAGGTGAAAAGACAAACGGAGGCATGAGGGCCCTGAGTTTCCATCTGTCTCTTGTGAGAAAGACATAGAAATTCTTCTAGAAGAAAAAATCACATAAGAGGAGGGCATCGTTTTGGACTACAGGAAAAGTAGCATGCTGCTTTGTCTTGACTAATACATATTTCTTTATATACCCTAATATAGCTTGTTGTTATATTTGTTTTTAACTTGAAAATGCCAGTTTCCACAAGAAGCCAGTTGGTGCCTGATTCACTTGATAGCTGCCTGCTACAAGGGACCGAGGGAGGTGTGGGAGACCCTGACACAATGGATCCCCCCTTCTGCATCTGGACTGTTAGACCCAAGATGGAATCTGAGGTGCCAGCTTGTTTCCGTGAGCGGGCAGCCTCCCCTGAACTCGGACCTGATAAAAAAGATGAAAAAAAATTGTAAGAAGGACTCATGGTTAAAGGTCTCTCCCTGCACTGCTTTGAGACAGGGGTTTGCTGTTTGTGGATGGTTAAGGGTGTATTTTGAGACTTGTGCAGCACCAGTCTATGTGAGGCAGAGGAGCTTTTGATGACAACTTTAAAAAATAACACCAGTGCCTGAATGGCCCCTCTGCCTGCTGCGTTGTCCAACCAGCCTGGATTTAGGCTGCTTTCTGAGGTTCCCAACTGCTTGGCTATCTGCCAAGGGCATGAAACTGGTACACCTGAACATACAAAGTCTGTTACCTAACCTAGAAGAGCTGACAGCCTGGGTGGCACATTACAACCCTGATATCATGGGGGTCACAGAAACCTGGCTGAAGCCCCACATCCCAGACTCTGCTTGTGCCATCCTAGGCTACAGCCTTGTTAGGCAAGGCAGAGTAGGAAAAAAGATAGGGGGAAGGGTGCTCCTTTACTATAAGGCTCACTTAAACGTATCTGTCATAGGACATAACCCCGCCCACATCTGTGAGTTCTTGCATGCCCTTCTCCTTCTAGGTAACACCAAAAAGGTTCACCTAATCTGTGCCTACAGTCCTTCGAAGGATGGTGCTCTAGGGCTCTCCTCCCTCCTCGACAGTCTCAGCCCCATGGTTGGCTCAAATGAGCTATTAGTCCTAGGAGACTTCAATCTTAACTGAGTGGGCCTCAATGTCCAGCAATAAGAGCCCCTGCTGGCTGGTCTTGCCCTCAGCCAACTAATTACAGAATTCACTAGACTCTCCCCACGCAGTGACAAGGGATCCCTCATTGACTGGGTGCTGAGCAACAGACCGGATAGAATTGTCTCCTGTGGTACTCTCCCTGATGTCATCTCAGATCACTCTCCCACCTACTGTATATGGAGCATTCCCTCTCCCAAAATTCCCTGCAAAGTGATCCAGATGAGGGACTACTCCAAACTCAGTGTTGGAGATTACCTTGCAGACCTGCGACAAACTGACTGGTCCCAGGTCTCTGCCGCTATGGACCCCTCAGGGGTCCTTGGCAACTTTCTCACTGTATTCATGCCCCTGCAAGACAAGCATGCTTCCCTCACAAAGAGGAGGGTAAGGAGCACTGTCACAAAGTGGCTACATGGCGGCCTTTTTTCCCCTCATGAAGCAAAGTGACAAGTGATGGGTGAGATACAAGGCCTCCCTCTCCAACTCTGACCTCCTTGAGTATAGACAGCAGCGGAACTCTTGCAAAAGAGCTATCCGCGTTGCTAAGAGTGAGTTCTGCCAATTGGTCCTACTCTCCTCAGCCAAAAACCCAAGGAGCTTCTGGCAGAACATCAAAAATATGGTTGGTGGGTCCACCAGGGCTCAGGTCATTGATATGCACATTGGTGGAGCTAACTGCAACAATCCCCACACAATTGCCAATGCCTTTAACTCCCTGTTCGCTGACCTGCCAGCTCTTCCCTACCAGTCCCTTGACTCCAAGGACCTGGACCCACACCTCGATGGGATAACCCCCCGGCCTCCCTTCTACCTCAGGGCTATCTCTGTCATGGAGACCCAGAAGCTCTTGGCTGGTCTCTCCCCCCACACTGGTGCTGGGCATGATTGCCTGTAGCCCAAGCTACTCAGTCTAGGGGCCTCTATCCTAGCCCGGCCCTTCACCCACATCTTCAACATATCACTAATGATGGGTATCATACCAGACATCTGGAAAATGGCCAAGGTTGTCCCTGTTCACAAGCAAGGCGACCCTAAAGATCTCAAGAACTACCGCCCAATTGTGATCCTGTCAGCAATCAGTAAGCTTCTTGAAAAGGTGGTTGCCTCATAGCTCACCCACTACCTGCAGGTCCATGACCTACTCTCCCCTGTCCAACACGGTTTCAGAAAAGGGCACATTACCTCCACTGCTCTAGCCGTTGTTACCTCCAAGATCAGAGCAGCTGTGGATCAAGGCAAACAGACTGGTGCCCTCTTTGTCGATCTCTCAAAGGCCTTTGACCGGGTCGACCACTCACTCTTGTGCTCCTCTCTCCAGACCCTTGGCTTCTCCTCCCTTGCGCTTGCCTGGATCACTAACTACCTCATGAGCAGACAGCAGTACACCAAGTTCAACAAGGTCCTGTCTGAGCCCTCTCCGGTTAACTGGGGGGTCCCTCAGGGCTCTGTTCTTGAGCCTCTCCTTTTCTCCATATTGATAAATGAGCTGCCATCAGTCACAGCACATGGGCATGCTACTCTGTATGCAGATGACCTTGTCATCCTGACCAGCTCCCAGAACATTATGGGCATCAACGCCAATCTAAACTTTGAATTCGTCCTAACCCAAGCCTGGCTAAAGGTCCACTAGCTCACTATCAACCTGCAGAAGACTCAGACCATGCTCTCTGGCACTGCAGCCAAGACAAAAGCTGTCTCTGTCCCCCTAAGGATCCCATGTGAGGATGGGTCCCTTCTGAAAGTTGTTGATTCTGTAAAGTACCTGGGGGTGACACTTGACCCAAAGCTGGATCTCACACTGCACTTCCGCAACACTTGCAAGGTCTCTAACTGTAAGCTGGGCCTTGCTTACAGAGCAAAAAGCTTCCTCACCTTGGCTGCCAGTCTTGCCCTAACCAGGGGAGTCCTTTGACCCACTCTATGCTATGGACTTGTCACCTTTGCCCACGTCAAAAAAACAGTCTCTCAAAATGGGATATGGCATACAATAGTGTCTGTCACTTTGTACTCTCGGCTCCCCACCTCACTCATCGTTGTGAGCTCTACCCATGGCTGCAGTGGCTCCCTCCAGAAAAGCACCGCACCTTTGTCTTAGGCAACTTCATTGACAGTGTTGTCAGAACTGCCACTCCACCTGCCCTCACCATATCCCTCTTACCCGCTACCCCTCCCTACCTTTTAAGATCCAGTGACTCACAGGTCCTCCTGGTTCCAAAGACTCACACCCAAATGGGTGACTGGGCCTTTGTTGCATATGCACCTAGATTATGGAACTCCCTTCCAGCAAGCACTCGCTCCTCTACCTCCCATCCCTGTTTTGAAGCCTCCCTCTGGGGCTTCCTCAAATCAGCCTCTACCTGCCTCTGCACTTAATGTTCTGATTGGCTGAGTTGCTACCTGAGCTCTGTCCCCTACCCACAAGGGAGTTTACAGCTGCTAGAAGAATTTGATTGCTGGGTCCACTTTGGCCCTACTGCTCTTTTTGTGTATATGTCTCTGCCTTATCGTCATGTTTTTGCCTATGGTCTCTCCCATTCCAAATTGTATTTATCATGTTCTCTGCTTCCCCATCCCTCAGGGCATGGTTGCCCTGGCATGTTACTTGTATTGCCATGCTTTCTTTGATGCTCCTGATTGTACCATGTTCTTGTTTTGCCTGATGTTCTTGAATATACCTTTGTAATCTCCCGGATCGCACCTGAAAATAGGCACTTGGTTGTCTAATGTGCTTACCTGGTAAACAAAAGCAAACAAATAAATAAATAAATAGCACACTTTTTTGCCCCTCCTATCCTGAAGGAAGGAAGGTCAAAAAGGAAGAAAAAACAGAAGAATCTACAAAAAACAAAAATAAAAAAAGAAGAGCCAATAAAACTAATGGTTTCCCTGAAATTGGGACCAATGTACCACGAAATGAGACACCAAAAAGAATACTAAAGGGGAAACAGCTCCAGATCATAGATTTCTGGCAAGAAACATTGACTCCTAAAGAGGGAGGAACTGCATCTTCCAAAACTTCACCAGACAATAACTTAAAAAAAAAACAGAAAAAGGGATGAGGAAAGAGAGGAGGAAAACAAGGAAAATAGTTTAAAACAATTAAAGTTAACAAGTAATTTAGACATATTGGCCCAGATATTCAAACTGCGCCAGTCTGAGGCGCAAGCCCCTGCGCTGCTCAAAATAGTTGCGCAGGGGTGTGGCCGGGGTGATATTCAAAGGAGCTGCGCTGTTGAGCAACTCGCTGAATATCACCCCGATCTAACACTAGCATGTTGTGCGCAGTGGAACCTAGGGCTACCGCAAGTTGCCAGAGTTGAGCATTAACTTGCGGTGGCGCAAGTACCATTGCGCCATGTGCCAAATTTCCGATATTCAAAGGTGACATGCAAATGGAGCCATAATTTGCTCTGGGTAGGGGGCTATTTGCATCTATTTATGGCCCCGATTGCATGCCATTTGCATGTAGGTGCGCCGATCCCGAGGACTTGCTCCTGGCCGCCCTGCCAGGCAGCAGCCGTCGGGACCGACGCACAATGCAACTTGATCGCGGGCATCACAGTTACATGACACCCCCACACATCTCCCACAGCCCGATCGCGGGCAGAACACGTACATGTCGCCCCCACCACATCACCCACAGCCCGATCGCGGGCAGAACACGTACATGTTGCCCCCACACACAGCTCCACAGCCCGATCGCGGGCAGAACCTGTAGACCCCCAGTGCCCGATCGGCGGGCAGAACCTGTGAACCCCCAGTGCCCGATCGGCGGGCAGGGTAACCCTCCCCAACCGAATAACTCCTGGTGGTCCAGTGGACGTAAAGCCCGATCGCGGCAGAATGTCACAACACAAACTTCAATGCCTTCTGGTGCCTGTAACCACCATGGTTTCTCGCTCGCTTCCCCACGCGAGCGGCATTTCGCCGTCGCTGCCGGCCACGACCGACTGTCCGCAGGCTGCACCATTGGTGCAGAGCTGTTACGGGCCAGTAGCTCATACCGCACATGACAGTCCAGATTTGTGAACATCATTCACAAATCTGGACTGCTATGTACGCTATGGGCTGCACGCCATTGGCTGTAGCTCTGCACCAATGGGCGGCAGCCCCACCGACAGTCAGACGGCGGGTGGCGGGCGGCAGGCGGTGGATGCTGTCGCCCGCTGGCTAGGGGAGCGGTGGGGGGCTTCATGGTGGGTGGGGACACTAACCAGGGGAGCGGGTGAGGGGCTTCTGTGGGTGGGTGGGGACACTAGACACCAGGGAGATGTTTGGGGGTTGTGCTGACATTCTGCCCGCGATCGGGCTTTACGGTCCACTGGACCACCAGGGAGTTATTCGGGTTGGGGAGGGTTGCATTCTGCCCGCGATCGGGCACTGGGGGTTCATACAGGTTCTGCCTGCTGAATGTGGGCTGTGGTGACATGTGGGGGCGATATGGATGTTGTTCTGCCCGCGACCGGGCTGGTGGGGGGGTACAGGGACCGAGTGGTGGGGCCAGCCAGGGTGGCAGCTGCTGTGTTGCGCCCTGCAATGCAGCAGCTCACCTGTGGGTGGCCCCTCAACCTCCTTTTTTTGGCTCAGGCTTGTATGGGAGCAGGTTAGTTATGATGAGGCTAACTCTGCTAACCCGACTGAATATCGGCTGCGCAGGTTATGCATGGATCCTCCTCCTGCTGAGCATGCATTCATTTGCATTGCTCTCTTTGCGCAACCTGTTGCCAGTGGCGTAACTGCCTCCTGCTGAATATCGCAGAATGGCGCATTTTGGACTTGCGCATGGCGCAACCCTGTTGAGCATGGCGCAACCCTTTTGAATATCTGGGCCATTATGCAATAATAGAAAATATAAGGTTGATCCTAAAGAGGAAGGAATTAAACCTGAGGAACTCCAAGAAGTAATTTATCAGTTGGAACACGCAATAATAGGTCTCAAAGAAATTGACTCAAGTCTGAAAAATAAGGAGACTGGAAACCTAAATTTTAGGCCAGACAATATCATAAATAAAGAAATAGAAAGGGATAGGTCAACCCAGGAGAACATCAAAGATAGGACTATTCTTGATGTATCTCATGTAACCCATGAAGAAACTCTATGTTTTTCAGAAACCTTGTCCAGTTCTGAAACCTTTAAAATTTATGACACAGAATTGATAGCAAAGGACATGGCCAACATCCATAGAGACCAACGTACTGCAAATGTATTGATCTATGAATCGCTAACCTTAATAAAAAAAATACCTAAGTTTCTTAAAGGGTATAGCAATAGGTAAACTGAATTTGGAGGTGTTAAGAGCAAAGGAACATAATAACAAAAGCTTAGAAAATGAGAAACAACAAACTAATAAGGTGGAGATCTCCATACCTAATAATACAGTTAATACAATGGATATCGAATGGGAATATAGTGATGAATTGATTATGGACCAGATATTCAAAACTTTGCCCTGGGGCTAAATTAGCACTGCCCGGTGTGCTAAAATTGCCCGGAACAAATGGCCCACCATATTCAGAAGGAATAGCCTGGTGCAAAACCTGCTGAATATAGCATGCTAAGAAAGCTGGGCAAACAGGTCCGGGAGTGCAGTGCAAATGTAGCCCGGGAACAAGACAGCACTGAATATTGACTGGCCCACCCTGTGGAAGGATCTTCACACCTATCTCTCTCAGGACCAACTTCAAATCTCCCAGTATCATATATTAAGCAATATGTATTATACACCCGTCAAGCTAGCTAAAATAGGCTTTCTCCCCTTCCCCATCTGTAGTAGATGTGGTAAGGAGGAGGGTACTGTCTTGCATGTCTTCTTGACCTGTGAAAAGGTAGCATCCCTCTGGGGCCAAATGAATCCCTAAGTGATCCATTGTTGGGTTTAAAAGGTCTCTTCTCTCCTGAAATCTGTACCCTTGGTAATTTCTCACAGATTATGGTTCAGGAGAGAAGATACTACAATGCCCTCATCTCCCTGATGGTCAAGAAGTTAAATCTTAGGCACTGGTTGGACCAGTCCTGCATTTCATATGCTGAATGGTTACAAGAACTTTCCTTTTCCCTCCGTACCAATCGTATGATAGCTAGTCTTCGGCATCGTCTCCCCCTCTTCTATAAGAAATGGGGGAAGCTTTATGCCCTTTACTTTCCCTGACCTTTAGTACGTTCTCTGGGTCCCTGGATCAATGTCTATCAACTGTCTTTTATTTGTCAGTGTATATGATTATTCTTTATTTACTGTTCAGTTTATATGCACACTCCTAGGGGTGGAAGGGGTATGTGGGGAGGTGTGGGGGCTGTTGCTGAATGGTGATTTCACTGACTCCTTTACCTGATTCTCTCTCTGATTGGTTGTAAGTTGGATGTTCCATTATTGTTTGTACTGCTTATTTTTTTATACTTATTTATTTGAATAAAAAGAAAAAATAATTTTTCTCATACAGCTGTAACTATTACAAGTGGAATTGCATTCCTGACAGTGAACTGTACGATGTATTGTTAATAATAAAATAAATGTACAAACAGAACAGCATTTGATTTCCTTCAAGAGACTGTCTACTACTATAGAAGTTCCATACCATATATTAAACGTCTGGTATAAGGTATTAAAATCAAGTACAGGTTGGAGATTTCTGTTTCAATATATCCATTAGAAGGAAGACTGCAGTTAATAAAAGAAAGAAAAAGTAAATCTTCACAAACGTTAGAAGTTAATTGTAACTAAACACAAAATAACAAGCCAGCCTAGGTTTTTTGTATCTTTACCAACAAATGATGGTAGTGTACAATGAAGGTTTTCTAGGTGTGGTTATTTTTGGTTTACAATTATTAGCAACTCAGAGGAGCCTTAGGAGTGTTACTTAAGTGTTTAACTTCTCAGGAAAAAGTAATTTGCCTACATCATGATGGGAGAGAAGCCTGGTACATATCCCACCTTGTCCATCTGTTAAGAAATGCCTCTTGTCTATTTTGTAGATTGAAGGTCATTTGTTCAAATCCCTCTATATGAGAGACAATAGTTTTCTACTCAGATACTGTAGGAGAGGCCTCTTGCAACCATTTCTTGGTTATTATTTAATGGGTTGCTGTCAGAAGAACAGACCACAGATATTTGGCTTCTGTCCCCTTCAATGAAGCAGGGGGCAGTCCCAGGAGCTGGTTAATTGAGGTCAGGGACTCTGACAAGCCAAGGATGTTTCTTATATGTTGGGTGACCTCGTGCCAGAAGGATTCTAAGGCAGGGCACTGATAGAATACATGAGCTTGGTAAGCAGTTGGGGACCCGCATTTGCTCCAGCATGATGAAAAGAGAGAGAGAGGGGTTTCTCTTAGCTAGGACCTGGGCAACTAGGAAAAACCAGGACCTGACTTTCCAAGTGAATTCTCTCCATGTAGGAGAGGAAATGGTGGACCATGTACCCTGCCATATTCTGGGCCAGGTCCCCTGGTGTATTGACAACTGGAGGTCCTTTTCCCAGCTTGTTTTGAGTCTCTCAGCCTCTTGTGTCTGTTGGTCTATCAGGGATTTGTATATGAGAGATATGGCATGTTCTCCTGCTCAGGAGGACCAGATAACTACAAACGGCCAGTTATTCTCCAATAGTTGAGAGCGGGCTGACAGTGTCCTCTGATTTAGGAGAATATAGTCCTTAATTTGATAATAGTGAAGTAGGTCACTAGCTCGCCACCGGAATCTGATTCTTGCCTCCTCAAAAGATATAATGGTGTCTTGTCTCAATAGCTGCCAGGGGGCTACAAAGTCTCTGGGGGCCTGCAAGGCATACCAAGGATCAGCCTTGGCCAGTGTAAAATCTGGGTTTGAGGTAAACCAGATATATTTCCAAAAATGAGAACTTACCCTTCTTCTGCAAGTTCCCCAACTCTAGCCCTCTAAGATGGGAGTGACCACTTCAGGAAGTCTTGGGGCTATTATTTTTAGGTAGGAAGGGTTGAATAAGGCCAGTGGTAGGGGATACTTCATGGGTCTAGTGAGGTCAATTTTTTTCCAGTGGGCCTCATATGTAAAGTTCCCCCATAGTAATGCTAACTGCATTTGGGAGGTTTGCCAGTAGTAAGCTAGATTTGGGAGTGCTACACCCCCTACTGCCTTGGGCAGGGACATAACCTGTCTTCTGAGCCGGGGTTTTCTATTCTTCCAGACAAAGGATAGAAATAGTTTTTGCCAATGTAGAAGCTCCTGTTTTGTTATCATACAAGGTATGGATTGAAAAAAGTATAGGAGTCTGGGCAGTGCATTTATTTTTAATGCCTGTGTCCTGACATAAATAAAGAGAGAACGTGCGCTCCACCACCTCATGTCAGTTTTTAGGGTTGTTATTAGAGAGGAATAGTTTAGCTTAAATAACAATGAAAGATTTATTGGGATCCTAACCCCCAGGTATTTTATAGAAGAAAGATTCCACTTAAAGGGGTATAGATGTTTCATATCTGATTGGGGGGCATAATTAATTGCCAGTGCCTCAGTTGTTGTAGTATTTAAAACATATCCAGATAATGTAGAGAATAGGGACAATAGATGGAAAAGGGCTGGTAGGGAGGTGTTTGGGTTGGTCATATACATTAATACATTGTCTGCAAATAAGGCAAGCTTATGTTCTGTACCTGTTATATTTATACCTTGGATTTCTGGGGTTTGTCAAATTAGTTGGGCTAGGGGCTCAATATAGAGGGCAAATAAAAGGGGGAAAGGGGGCAGCCCTGACATGTTCCCCTTTGCAGTGGGAAACGTTTGGAAATATGACCATTTGACCGAATAAAGCTTGGGGTTTGTGGTAAAATTTAAATATCGTTTGTATAAACTGTTTGGGGAAAGCCACAATTTGTAAGTGCTTGTTTAAGGAAAGACCAGGAGACCTTATTGAATGCTTTTTCAGCATCTAGACTTATGAAAAGTCCAGGGGTGTTTTGTTTTTGGATAAGGTCAATTAGGTGTATACTACGTCTAATGTTATCAGACGCTTGATGCTCAGGTATAAGGCTACATTGGTCTTCATGGATCAGGGAAGGGGAGAATTGTTTTAACCAGTCAGCTAGGATTGCTGCCATCAATTTATAGTCTGTATTTGATACAGCTATGGGATGGCAGGAGGAGCAATGCATGGGGTCTTTATCCAGTTTGGGGACTACAGAAATAATGGCGTAATTCCAGGAGGGGGGAGTACTATACCGCTAGGGGAGGATACATATAGAAATAGTTTTAGGAGGAGAGGGGTTAACTCTAGTTTAAAAGCTTTGTAAAATTATCCTGGGAGATCATCTGTGCCTGAGCATTTCCCAGTTTTGAGAGAACTGATTTGGCTTTGGATTTCTAGGGTGGTAATGGAGGATATTAACTCTTTAATATGGTTTTGGTGGAGGTTAGGGAGATCTGTTTTCTCCATGAAGGAGAAGAGTTCCTGCTGGGATGGCTGTTGGGGACTAGAGTAGAGTTGTTTATAATATTCTAAGAACATTTTGGATATTTCTCCAATGGAGTGTTGAAGTTGACCTGTTTTACTATCCCGTATACTACTTATTGTTGCCTTTGCCCTCTGAGCTCTAAGTCGACTTGCCAAGATTTTGAGGGACCGTGGGCCCCCATCATAATATTTATGCCACAAAAATAACAGTTTTTGTTCTACATAATAGTCTAGTAGAGAGTGCAGTTCTTTTTTAAGAGAGC
This sequence comes from Neoceratodus forsteri, assembly GCA_016271365.2. Taxonomy (NCBI): domain Eukaryota; kingdom Metazoa; phylum Chordata; order Ceratodontiformes; family Ceratodontidae; genus Neoceratodus; species Neoceratodus forsteri. The sequence goes on along the minus strand of CM057451.1, from coordinate 804,411,409 downwards.
TGAGTTCCTTTGCAAGTCGTGGGGAATATTGTAGTTTCTGTTGATCTTCCATTTCCCTAATTAGGGTTGTTAAGTCTTGCCTTTTTTGGTCTCTTTTCTTTTTGTTTCTGGAGGATATTTCTATACACTTACCCCTACAGATTGCCTTTATGGTGTCCCATAGTACTGAAGGACTTATAGTTGGGGCATCATTATCTAAATTGCCTGTGCAATAGTGTCCTTAAGTTGTTGTATGTGTTCTTTATATCTTAAAAGGGAGAGGTTTAGTCACCATAAAGTATTTCTCTGGAAGTATCCGAGGTTCATCTTGAGAAATATGGGGGCATGGTCGGAAAGAATAAAGTCACCCACCCATGCTTTCTGTACATAGCTGAGGTGTTCTTGGGAGAGGTAAGTGTAATCTAGGGCGGAGTAAGAGCGGGCTTGAGAGAAAAAGGTACGACGTTTGGTACTTCCAGGAAGGAACTTCCAAGAGTCCATGAACCCTAACTCCTTTAACAGGGATGCAACATCTTTCACCACCTTCCTCTCCTGTCGCTTAAGTGTCATGCCTTGCCTAGTATTCCTAGCAAAGTCAATATTCAAGTCTCCTCCCCATAAAACCACCCCCTTCAGCCCATTTTGACAACTAAAGCAAGAAAGATCTATTGGTGCAGAAGTCAGTATTTGGGGAAAATAAACAGAGGCTATTGTTACCAGTGTCCCATTTAGTTCACCCTTTAGTAGTGCATATTTACCATCTTTATCATCTTTATCAGAAAGTTTAGCAGTACACTTGAAGGGAACTCTACGGGGTATCAGTATAGTCATTCCTCTTCTCTGGCCTTTCCTAAAGGAGGATGTCACTACGTGGGAGAAGCCCATCTTTTCTAACTTTTTATGCTCTACAGGAGAGAGGTGGGTCTCCTGGAGAAGAGAAATATCCACCCCAGATTTCTTGAGGTAGGTTAGTACTTTATACCTTTTTACTGGACTAGATAGTCCATGTACATTATAAGAACATACTGTATAACCCATGGGAGTTTTTGAGTAGGTTCCCCTCAAGTGAACTTGGCAAACACTTAAAATAATAAGGTATAGGGTCTCCCTCTGCTGCTCACAAACCATACTCAAATAATATAGTTTTGAAAACATTGTTGCTGGCATTAACAAGAACAATAAACTTTGTGCCAACTAGGTAAACTTTGTACAAGGTTTGTCTGATTGCTTCCAAGGTTGGAGGTCACTTATCCATAGTGTCCTCTAAATGCACCGTGGTGTTGTTGGTAGGTGGAGGTATACTTCGGTACCCCCGGTTAGGGGGCTTGCCCTCCTGAATCGAAGTTTCAGTCAGATCCATAAAGATTTACAACGAAGGAGAAAAAGGACAAGTTCTGGTCAAACTCCATTTCCCATTGAGCATAATTGAGGTCTGCCATATAGGGGCTAGGATCATGAGAAAATCCCTCATCCCACTGCTCACTGCAGACTATTTACTGAGGGGGAGGCTAATAGGTGTAAGTATAGATAGATGGCAGTGAAGTATCTAATGCATGGAGGGGGTTATAGATGAAGAGGGGGTAAGACAAAACAGACATTAGAGGAAAGTGCAGGAGGAGGGGAGGGGGAGAGGGGAAATCACTCAGTCTCACTCCAGCTCCAGGCCTTGGGGTGTCCATGGTTGTCTCCTGTTGCAAGTGCTGTTGGAGAACACTGGGGTTGTCTAGAGGAGGACCCCATCTCTTAACCTCAGGGCTCAGAATAGATGGAGTATGGCATGCAGTGCTGTATGAAATAGGCTTCTCTGCATTATCTTCCTATCAAGGGTCTCAGTCCCCCCCTACCAGCCCAAACCTACCCCCCATCTGTCCATCTTCTTCCAAGTTGTGTACTGGGTGTGCTTTGAAACAACTGAGAAGCTGCATGGGATATACTATATTAAACTAGATATCTGTAACTAATTTCTCTCACTACCAACAGCTCCTGTGACTGCCCAACTTAACCTTGTTTCTCCACTTCCCTTCTGCTCTAGTTGTCCCCCCCTCCTCCCTTCCTCACTGGATTCTACCCTCACATCTTGGTATACCCAATGCTGCACTTTTCACCCTCTTGCCACCCTTCCTACATTCCTTCTCCCCCCCTACCCTCTTCCCTCTCCCTATGGCTCTGGCACTTCTTCTTTTCTGTTGTCTATTTTCTCTGACAAATGCCGCTGGCTGCCTTGTTACAATGCTACCCTTGAACTGTATTAATCTGTACTCTGTTTGCAATGTCCACATTGTTGTAATGCCTGTCTTGATGTTCCCCATAATTTGTATTTCTCTGACGTGGAACCTTTGTAAAAGAGCCATGGCTCAAAAGTATTTGTAATCCTAGACTTGATAAATAAATAAAATAAAATATGGTCTGAATTATAAATAGGAAGCAACAATCCTAGGTTTCCCTCAATTCATCCCCTTGCAAGTGTACAGTACGTTTATTTTGCACTTCAAGTCTTAGTCTCCATTGTTCTTTTTAAGAAGGATTGTCCGAGAGAGAGAGGGAGAAAGCAGGCAGCGATACAGACACTGCTCTCTCCATTCTGTTCTAGTCCTGTGCAAGATTTTTATGTGCTACATCGAGTTAGACAACAGTCCAAGCGGGAGACAAATCTACACTTCTGTTGAGACAATCAGAAAGGGAAGTTCGCGTAGCTAAATCTGGTTCTGATGTAACTGCAGGCCTATGAAAGTACTTACCACCTTGTGACTCGTGAGGTGACAGCCCGGGTGTTGCTTTCAGTCCTCGATATTGGCCAAGTCTGATTTGGAAACACCGGGGAGTTTTTAGAGCAGGTTCTTAAGCTGCTGGATGGTCTCAGAAGCAGAGTCGGTGGTTGATATTTTGGACTTTCCCGCAGCTGCCAGTCATTGTCAGACCCTTTTCTTTTCTGGGTAGTAATGCGCTGCTGGTTGTGCAGATTAAAGCCCCTTTTAATCATTGCTTCCTTCGCTGCTTGGGAGTGTCATAAATTTCAGTGCCTCCTTCCAAAATACCCTGAGGTGGGCTGGATAGGGAGTCTGGATCCAAATTTAACTGGAACAAAGAGTTTTTATCATTCTACTATATCCCAGACATTACCTCTGAATTGCAGGAGGATAGTCATGATCAAAGAATAGTCTTGAATCTAAGTACTTCACCTCCTTTTTCTGCCATGCTCTCCTTAGGATATCTTCCTTTGTTTGATAGCTTGGAACTTGATTATTATTGAGACTGTGCCTCGGGTCCTTGGGCTTCGGGGCCAGTGCTTTGGGCCCTCTCAATTTTCAATTTGTAGCCTTGGTGGAGATCAAGCACGTCCTCAATAAATCTACTAGGAAGTCTGCCATGGCACCTGTTTCTGCACTTTCTTTTAATCCATAAAGGCGTATGCCCTGGCAAAATTCTGCTGTATGCAGACGACGCTGTCCTTTTGCCACCCAATCGCAATCCCATCTCCTACAGGACTCCTACAGCAGTCTTTCAACAGTGCCGAGGCTTGGTTTAAGGAGTCAGACTCATCATCAATCTTAAGAAAACCAAAACTATGCTCTTTTCCCACCCCCAAAACAAAGCTAGCAACCACCCACTCTATATCCTTCCGAGTACCAACCAGCCACTGGAACAAGTCTGCTCCTACAAATACCTTGGGGTTACCTTCGATTCAGCCCTCACTTTTCACAACCACATCAACGCCCTAACATCCGCCACCAACACACGGCTTGGCATCCTATTCTGCCATAAAACCTGCCTTCCCCCAAATGCTCTCCGGCTAGCTGTTACATCATCCGTGCTGTCCCTTGTAGACTATGGTCTACCAGTATATGGTGCTGCCGACACCACTGCACTCAACAAAATTCACCTAACCCTGAATAAAGCATGCAGATTGATTACTGGTGCCCCCAGGCTCACACACACCTGTCAACTCTATGTCGATGCTAACCTGCTTACCCTGGATGAACGGCTCCAATACCAAACCTGTCTCCTCACCAAAAAAACCCTACTCGGGCTCTCCCCCCCTGGGGTAACGGCATCCATCCACCAGAGCCCTCCCACTGTTGCAACACGGTCTTCCCACAAGACCACTCTAAAGGTCCCCAGATCTAGAACCAGCCGTGGCCAGAGGTCCTTCTGCTATAGAGCCCCAACCTGGTTTAACTCTCTCCCTGCCACCATCACCAATGCCATCACCATCTCCACGTTCAAAACCACACTTCGGAACCACATCTTCAGCACTCGTAACTGCTCCTGTCTCTGAACATAGCCTCCACCTCTGCTTCTCTTGACAATGCCCCCCGGGCAGCTCTCCACCTAACCATCCCCTCCACCACTTCCCTGTACACCATGCCTATGTTTAACCTGGCCAGTGCCAGCTGTTTCAGTGTTTACCTACCAGAATGCTCACTTGATACCAACTTGTGGAACACCTGTTATCAATTACATGTACTGTACCCAATTTGTATTTGTCTGTCCACAATGTGATGTGGCGCCTCTGTTGAACGCCTATTGTTTTGCAAATCTTTGCTATGTAACCAAAACACAATGTATGTCTTTATGTGATGAAGTACCTTTGGAAACGAGCCTCTGGCTCAAAGGTTGTAAACTGATTCTTAAATAAATCAATAAATAAATAAATAAAAGTATGTTATCTCGCCTCGAGTGACTCTCAAGATTTAGGCACTTTTGTTCTACGTAGATCGCATGCCTGCATAGTGGAATTACTGTTTGGCCTAGGTGGGGCAGATTATCTTTGGATTGGGAGAGTCTCTTTAATTTCTCTGAGTAGGGTGTCAAATCGATGTCTGGAGAGCTGCTCATTTTCTTCATCAGTGTAGTAAGTCCTAGTGGATTCCGCAGAGCATGACAAATTGCCCCCGTGGATCAGGGAGGTAGATTTATATCCGCTGCCATCTCTTTCATTACAAGAATTCTGGGGTCAATTTCATGAGCCCCTCTCCCTCTGGGAACCTCCACCTGACATTTGGTGTGGTTTCAGATTATTTTTGTAGATTTCTGGAGGTTTGGTTACGGAGTCGAACAGGAGCCTCTCGTTTAGCTGCTTTCTTTCTCCAGAACAGAACTGGAAGACTGCTTGTACTGCTTATTAAACTAAAAAAATGTATTCAGTTAAAAAAAAAAAGGACAGCACTGAATATAGCAAATATGACAGCACTGAATATAGCACCCAGGCAGGCAGTGCAAACACCCACAGGAACACAGAGCAGAGGTAAGCCGCCATGCCCTGGACCACACGCAAAGGAGCACAGGCCAGAAAGTGATCCCAACAGCAGACAGCAGTGCAGAACCCAGCAACTGACACACACTGAGCCAGGGGAATGGCCAGAAGCCACCAGGACCCATGAGTGAAATCAAAGAACAGTACAACCCTGTAGAAAAAGACAAGCACCCAATAATGATACAGGACACAGTGAAATCATGATAGAGTAGTGTATAATGTGACAATCACAAAGTAAAGACAACAGATAAAACAAAAAGGGAACAACAAGAAACTACAAACAGCAATGTAATGAACACAAAACAAACTGCTAACACTTAAATGAATACTACAGCTACCACAACTACAACTACTACTACTAATTACACTACATCAAGAACAATTGCTACAACTACTGCTACTAATGCTACAACTATGACTACAAACAACACTACTACAATGACTAAACTATAACTACCACTATGACTAATATAACTACAGCTACTTAGCTAAGAAACATGCATAACATATGTACAAATGAACACAAGCAACACAAAAGCAATGTAATAGGAGGGGACAAGGATGTGTACACAAATCAATAAGGAAAAAGGGCAGTAACAGAACTAGCAGTCCAGTAAGGGGGGGGTGAAGGCAAACAAAGGAGGGGACAAGTCTGTGGCTGGGCGCTGGATGGCTCTGGTGGACGTGCTTCTAGGACAGTAGCCAACCTCCTTGTCTCCAAGATGAGCACTGCCTGCTGCTCAATGATCATCTGCTGCTGACGCACGATCCACCTCAAGAGGTCTTGCTGCCCTCTGACTCATCCAGCGGGTCGCCCACAAAGAGGAATGCCGTGGACCTACAGGAGTAGGGGAGCATGTGAGGATGGGATACAAGTAAGGAGGCAGTGCATCCCCAGGTGGCAACCCAAGATAGACAGCATGTCCCAACAGCCATGCTCATGTGGCGTTGTAGGAACACAATGGAATGCACAACCAACAGGTGACTGCAGGATGGGCCCGCAGACGTAGCAACAACTAACAGCCCAATGAACACGGATGCATGTGGAAGGCTGCCAACAACACCATGGCATAGTGGATGCCACCCAACCCAGCACTGCACAGAGTGTGACAGTGCTGCCAGACAACCAGGCCCTGAGATGACAGCGACAGTGGGCCACGCCACAACATGCACATGGAATGACACACATTGGGACATGCTGCCTATAGGAACAGAACAATGTAGCACAATGCAGAGCATGACCACAAGTGCAATGGACACAGCAACAACTTGGTATGTGGGCATGCAACATGAACGATGGCATAGCAAGGCATGTTGCGGTGCCACCACCCACAGCAGCAGCATGCACATGTCAGGCATGCATGGCCACACCCATGGCACACAGGCCCACAGGCCACCGTTCACCAGTGGCATGACAGCGTTGGCCCAGACACATGCCCAGTACAGTGCCGCACAAGCGGCAACAGTATGGCAGGTGCCAGACACATCACTGGTGGGCACAACAACATCCGCAGGAGTGGCAACAATGCACACCATGCCACCATGGTCCACCATTCCATGCACCCCCCAAACATGACCGGTGCACATATACCAGGCACAGCAGGGACAGTGAAATGGCAGCCCGGTGGGTAACAGTGAAACCACACCACAGCACAACACAACAGGCAGACAGGATGGACTGCACGACACATGCCGGGTCAGTACTAGGGCACCAGACCACCCAAATGCAGGCACTGTGGCATTTCACTGGCCGGCCCGGGTAAAGGCCCCCCATGCTACAGCAGTGGCCATACTGCACGGCACACACAGCAGCAGGGAGATGCTAGGCAGACTCAACTACGCCAGATCCCTGTACTGTACAGTGTGTACTACAGTGGCATGCACCTAGTACATGCCGCGCAGTACCCTGTAACCCCTAGACAAGACACCATACCACACACATGCCAATTGACACACAGAACGGGAAGGTAAGGATGTATATGGGAGCGACAACGCCCGGCTGGACATGGTAGCACGCAGGCCCATGCAGCACTAAGGCCCCACACAGCACCCCCAGGCCACAGTGCATGGCAGTCACCCACCCAGACACAGGCCGTACCCTGCCACAACAGTGGGAATCACAGCACCACGGTGCACATGCCCTGGTACCATGCACATGGCTGTGCACCTGGCGGGATGGTCAATGGCAGCCTAAAAAAAGACCCACACATGCCACAATCATCACAGTGTGATGTAAAACAGTGTACTCACACAATAGGCCCCGGTCATCGGGGCTGCTCTCCTCTGCCCATTGTGGCATTGGTGGCACCCTCTGCCCACACCTGTTTGTAGCCTGGGATGCCTCCTGGCCTATGCTTCCTGAGCTGGTCCTCTCAATTCGCTCTGCAGTGGGAAAAAGGTTCAGCAATGTTTGGACAGCGCAGACCACAATGGCATGACACAGCAGTGACCATGGTACACAGTAATCCCGCACACCCCAGGTGGCATGGCACACCACATACACAGTAGCCCAACCACCACTGCAAGCACACTGTGCCACACACAGCACGCTGTACCCTAGACAGGTGATGACACCATGGCCACATGCATGGGCACTGTGCACACAGGGCATGTCGGCTGCATGGGCAGTCCCCCTGCCAGCAGTCCAAACCACAGCAGACTCTGCTGGGGGCCTTTGTGATGGGGCCACACAGCAACTCGCGGATGGCACCAGCCAAGGACACACCACCAGGCACCACGCTGCAGCCAACACTGCAGAACCCTGGAGGCGGTATGGCCACCGTGGCCCCCCCACCAGACACCATGCTTCACAGTGCCACCAAAGGTACACCACGGCAGCATCCGTAACACTAAAGCCCCAGGTGGGCATGTGTCAAGGGACACAGGAACACGCCCAGGCACACCCCCTCACACATCCACACACACCTAGGGTATATACACACACACACACACACACACACACACACATAAACGCACACAGACAGCAGCACATGGCGCAGAGCAAAAGGCCGTGGAGCGACACCTACCTGGCACTGGCACTGTCCCATCTCACACCATCTTGTGGTATCAGTCACACTGCTGCCACTGCCTGCACCGCAGGTCCGTGTATCTATGACGGCACTTCTTCCCATCATGCGGGATGCCAGTCCTGGTGGACAGGTGACCAGTGACTGAGGCCCACACCTGCCGTCATGGCAGGTCCCCCTCCCAGACCTCCCCAAACAGGCATCTGTGCCTTTGATGCACCAGCTGGAGTAGGTTGGCAGTCTCAGCCTTACCCCACTGCCTGTCCCTCTGCACCACTGCCCTCTGTCTATGACATGCAGGCATTATCATCCACACATGGATACCATTGATTTGCACTGGGACACACCCTGCACCTGTTCCACAGTTGTAGTATTGTGCCATGCTGCCGTGTGCAGTAGTGCTGCACAACCCAGAAGTGTGCACAATGCACATGCTTGACCCCACTATGACTCCAGCGCTGCCATAGTGCACCAATGCAGTGGCGCCATGCTAGCGGACTTAGCGTGGTGCTACACTGTGCAGTGTGTGCATGGTAGCATGTACACTGGTCGCACTGCACATGCACCGGGATGCACAATGGCACACAGTGCCACGCTAACAGCACTACACCACACAAGGTGACGTCCTGATAGCCCGGTGCTAGCCATTTGCCTGGCGCTATCCGCTTGCCTGGCGCTAACACAAGTGATATTCAAAGCAGCTATGTAAATTAGGTTAATTGTGTATGCAGAAGGAAAACAGGGTGATTACCATATCATTACTGCCCCATTTGCATGCCAAACAGGCCTGATTGCCAGGCTATGCTATTTAAGGGCAGTGCTCCACCTGTGTTGCTGATAGGGAATGCAGTGTTGTGCAGGATACAGGTTGTCAGCACAGAGAGCAGGATGTCCCAGGAGAGACAGCAGGAGCAAGCAGGTCTGTACAGCATGCAGGCCAGGCTGTGGTACAGTACAAGGGTGTAGGCTGGGCTACGCACTGTCCACACATGTGTACAGTTGTGCTGTAGGCCTGCCACAGTACAGACGCCAGATTGTTGTCATGCTCATGCCACAGTTCAAGTTAAAGTTCAATCTTTATTTATCCAGGCGAAACACCATTGAGACAGCTCATTGACAAGGTGGACCTGGGTCATGTGCAGACATATTGCAGACAAGTAAATGTAGTAGAACACATAGTACAAATAAAAGGGTACAATCTTATAAATATGTTACAGTCTGTACAACATTTACATGGTACGCATGAGAATAAAACAATCATCTGGTACAGTTGTAACCTTGAAGCCACGGTTTTCCCAATAATAATCTAGAATAAAAAGATGAAAGTGGTACACTAAGGTCTTGCTAATGTGGTACAGTCTATGCAGCATTTACATGGCTCGCAAGGTGACAAATGCATCCTATGGTACCGTTGTTACCTTGGAGTCTCGGTTATCCCACTATTAGAGGAAAAGAAAGAATAAGAGTAAGGGTGAAACTGGGATAATAAGGGGGATAGGCTTCATAGTAATCAGATTAGCGCAGACAGTTGCAGTGTTCTTTAAAGGCTCTGGCAAAGATGCTTTATCAAGGGTATTTTCACTGGCAGAACAATTTTTAGTGTTTTTTGCATTTTATTCCATATGATGGGCAGGTAGTAACTTATGGCTGCTTTGCCGAAATGTGATTTTGCCTTAGGAATTGTGAGGGAGGTATATGAGAGGCTTCTGAGAAGGTAGCTTCCAGGATGGCAGAGCTGCAGGCAGTCAGTAATGTAATTAGGGAGCTTATTTGATAGCGCTCAGAGTGTCCATAGGATGGCGTTTTTTGCCATCTGTAACTGAGTTCCAACCAAGCATGGAATAAAGGATACAATGATGTGTAGAACGTGATGCATTAGTAATGAATCTAATTACCAGATGGTAGAGGGTGTCAAGTTTCCCTAGGGCTGAACTTGTCCCTTGTCAGGGACTACTTTTTCCTTCAGCTGGTTGATACACAAGGAGGTGTGGAAAGGATGAGAAGGGACTTGGCAAGGCTGGAGAAATGGTCAGAAGTATGGCAGCTTGGAATCAATACAAAGAAGTGCAAAGTAATGCACCTGGGAAACAAAAACCCAGGGGAAGAGTACACAATGGGGGGGAGGTAGTAACAACAACAAAAATGGAAAGGGACCTGGGGATAATCATATCAGATGACTTTAAGGTTAGCAAACAATGTGAGAAGGCAGTAGGGAGGGCTGGGGCAATACTGTGATGTATAGGGAGAGGCATCACCAACAGAAGACAGGAAGTTGTTATCCCTCTCTACAGACAGTTGGTGAGACCCCATCTAGAGTACTGCATCCAGTTCTGGAGACCCTCTCTCTGCAAGGACATAGACAGGATAGAGGCAGTCCAAAGGAGGGCAACTAAAATGGTGCAGGGTTTGCAAGAGAAGCCATACGAGGAGAGACTAAAGGAGCTTAATCTGTATACTCGTGAGGAAAGGAGGGAGAGGGGGGATATGATAGAAACTTTTAAGTACCTCAGTGGAATCAACAAAGTCCAAGAGGGTAGCATCTTTCAGAAAAAGAGATGTGCAAGAACAAGGGGACACAAGTTGAAGATGGGGGGACAGTTCAGAGGCAATGTGAGGAAGTATTTTTTCACAGAGAGGGTGGTGGACACATGGAACAGCCTTCCTGAGAAGGTTGTGGGGTCTAAAACTGTGGAAGAATTCAAGAATGCATGGGACAGACATAAGGCAATTTTTCTGGGGGGGTAGGAAGAAATAGGCTGTTGGTTAACTAGGATCTGCAGCTTATCCTGCAGGTAAGGAAATGGGCAGACTAGGTGGGCCAAGCGATCCTTATCTCGTCATCAGGTCTATGTTTCTATGTTTGTCCACACAAGATGTCAGCATAGTCTAGTAGTGGTAAGAATGTAGTTTGCACTAGGCAGAGTTTTGCTTCCCTGGTTAGTAAATGCTTTATCTGAAAGAAGATGTAAGTCTTTGCCTTAGCCTCTTGGCTAAGTTTTCAATATGGACTGAGAAGGATAGCCTGTTGTCAAACCAGAACCCCAAATATTTGAAGTTTGACACAAATTCATGGTACTCACCTAGAAGCGACTGGATAGTAGGGATTATGAGGGGAACTTTAGTTTTATTTGTGCCTAGATTAGGGGCAAAAAGCATGGCCTTGTTTTTTTATCATTTAGCAATAGTTTTAGTTGCAGCAGATTTTACTGCAGATGGTTGAAATCTAGCTGGAGGTCATTCTAGCTTGCTCCATTGAAGGCCTGTCTATGTATAGCAAGGTTTCTTCTGCAAACAGATGGATTTTAGCATCTGATATTCCATCATTTAGGTTATTGATATAGACAGCAAACAGCAGTGGACCAAGAATAGACCCTTGAGACACTCCTCTTTGTACAGTTTTAAGTGCAGAGAGATTGTCATCCACTTTCACTTGTTGGCAACGGCCGGTGAGATAGCTGGTGAACCATTTGATTTACAGTGGGTCTGCTCCAACATTACGCAGGATGATGATAAGAAGATCATGACTCACCATGTCAAAAGCTTTTTTCAGGTCAAGGAATAATGAGCATATATACTTTTTGTTATCTAAGGCCAACTGTCAGTCGTTAGTGACTTTAGCGAGAGCGGAGATTGTGCTGTGGTTAGGCCTAAAGCCAGATTGGATCATGTTGAGTAGGTTATACCTTTGTAGGTGATGCCTAAGCTGTGTATTCAGTACTTTTCCAACACTTTTGACAGGATTTTATTTATTTATTTGCTTTTGGTAACGGGTGGGTGCACTAGGCATAGAGATGCCTATTTCAGGCACGACCTGGGAGGAATACAAGGGAAAATACATACAGTACTATGTGACACAGCACAAGGAATAGACAGAGGGATGGTCAAAATACAAACAGCTAGGCAACTGGGTGATATACAGAGTTAGACAAAGTCAAAATAATACACAGTACAGTTTGAAAAAGTCAAAATACAAACAAGTGTGTACAAGTCCGATTAGGATAGGGAGTAAGGAGATTGGGCAATTGTTATTTAAGTCACTGGAGCTACCAGACTTGAAGAAAGGGATAACTTGCACAGTTTTCCATAATGCTGGAATTGATCCTTACATAACAGACAAATTAAAAAGATGAGCTATTGGAACAGCTGGTAGCCCGTGATGTAGGTGCTGGGGAAAGGGTGCCTACAATAATGGGGCCCCTTCCCCAGTGCATTTCAGGAGCAGCTAGGTAGAGTAGAGGGGCCGGATAGGGGGGTGGGCGAGTATAGTGACTTCCCAACACTATATGTATGTGCACAGGGGATAGCGACACACAGGAGGGGACGTGAGGGTTGTGCAGCGGTGGCTCCCGAGCCAACCCCATGGTGAGGTGGGTGGATTGCCGGCGCTGGTCGGCAGAGTACAGGGTTGTTGCACCCAGCCTGAACCTTGTTTTTTTTTTTCATGTTTTCACTCCCCCTGACATGCACCCCCCTGGAGCTGAGAATCCTTTAGTAGGGAGGTGCGGGGGGTCAAGCCCCCCTTCGTGGGGAACATTAAAAGTAAGTCCCTGGCACCATTTTTCTGTGCACTCGGGGGGCACAGTACCAAAATTTTTTCAGCATTGTGACTTCACAATAATGGTGATCGCTTTAGGCTTTCACCATTATCACATAGAACCGAACAGTTAGAACATAATATCCTATCTTTCAGTAGTACAGCTCTATTTGATCTGCACCAGGGCTTTTACTGGTGTCTAGCATAAAGAGGAGGTACTCAACTTGTTTTAAAGTGACCGGTTGGAAGGAGAAGGTTGCATTATTGCTTGTTGTGCTATGCTTAAACCAATCAGGATTTTGTTCACATAGCTGAGATCATAGAGCATTGGTCAATGAGGTGTCAGAAGCTAGTCCTGCCATTGCAAAATGGTTATTTAGAAGTTTCAGAATTGAACTGAATTGAATGTGTGCTGTGCCTGTCATCAACAGCCCATTGGAGGTCTGCTGTCTGCGTTGTCCTATCCTAGGGTTTCACACCTTGGTAGTCGCCAGCACAGAGGGCAGGGCACACTGCCCAGTGTGCCTGGGTCCACCGTTGAGGTGGCTGTGTCCCACGGGAGGGGGCTGCTACTAGACTAGACCTGTACACCCACATATGTCTGCCTATTCCCCTGGGCCCTAGAGGCAGTGCATGGGACTGGGAGCTGGATGTATGCATGCAGGAACGCTGGACGGCCTCTGACTGCACTGTCCATATTGGCATGTGCACACAGCACAGTGGGAACACATGCTGCAGGTCAGTGGCACAGGCAGCACTGGCACTGTCAGTACAGTCCAAACTTGGCACACCATGTGGTGTTGTGAGGGCCACCCTAGTAATGTGTGGTGTGGTCTGCATGCACAGTGCCTGCAGCGCACAGGGCCAGGCATTGCATGACAGGTGTGTAGTGTGCCATGCCCAATGGGTACTGCTACTGCTGTGCTCACATTGTACGCCACTGTGTGTGACATGTACCATTTCCTCTGTCCCATGCAGGTGATGCCACAAGACAGGAGTGGCTACGGGCCCACAAATTCTCAGGTGATGAGATACAAGCCCTTGTCCATGCCATGAAAGAGAGGGATCAGGTGCTGCAGAGGAACAAATTGACTGATGCAGCTGTGCACCGCATGTGGGAGGAAATCACAATGGAGCTGAATGCCATAGTTGGCCATGGCCCTAGCACTGATGCCGTGTGCAAGAGGTGGAATGACCTGCTACAACGTGCTAAGGAGGAGGAGGCCCAGAGACTGTGGGAGCAGCTGCAGATGGTTGGGGGTCCACAGCCCATGGAGCAGCGTGAATGGGACCTATTGATGGCCTTGGTTGCCTCAACCCTGAGGCCAGTGGTGGTTGGGGAGTTGAGGATGGTGGCTGGGAGGTGCCCTCACACCACCTAGGGCAGGTATGTCTGCAGCATGTGTCCACCATTGCCTGCATGACACCTATGGGGTCTGTGGCTCCCCTTCCACTGTCATGGTGCATGCAGGATACGCGTGGTCGTGTCACATTGTGGGTGCAGTGTGTGTGTGCTGCACCTTGATGTGCATGTGTTGGCAGTGCACAGTGTGCACCGCTGCACAGGGTTGTTGTTGCATGTGTGCCATGGTCAGGGGTGTGTGCATGGGGTCATCATCTGCATTCACATGGACTGCACTGTGGGGTGTGCACGGGCTTGTTGTGGGGCAGCCACTGTTGGGGGTGCATGTCATGGTGGTGTGCTTGGCTCTGTGCACTGTACTGGTCACTGACACTGTCTATGTTCCTTCACAGTGCTGGGTGCCCAGCAGGCCAAGACTCAGGAGGTGACAGGCACAGTGGATCAGGAGGCAGAGGAGGACGATGCACTGGAGATGCCATCAACATCTGGCATGGGTGCCATGCGGGGACCATCAATGGCAGTGTACATGTGGCTGGCATGTGGCTGTGGCTGTGGGCAATACTGGGTTATCAGAGGAGGAGGCTGCATACCTGGAAGATGTTGGTGCACTTCAGGATGCCCAGGTGGAGGACCTGAGTTGCATGCAGGAGGTCATCCTCACTGTGATGAGTGACCATGGCTCTGAGGATGTGGAGCCCGACATCACCCTGCCTGTGGGCAGACCTGTGTGTGGCCACATTGTAGTGGGACCTGCAGGGGATGCATACACAGCAGCATTGGGGGTTGGGGGTGCACAGGCACATGGCAGTGCACAGCAACCAGCTGTAGGCCAAGGGGTCATCCAGGGTGCACCATTGGACATGAGCCACCAGCCACAGGGTGTGGTGCAGGCCCTGCAGCATGCACCAACCCTTGCAGGCCACAGCAGAAGCAGCAGGCCACAGCAGCAGCAGCCACCACAGGCACACTCCCAGTTGCCACACCATGCCCAATGGCAGCCACCACCACTCACAGGCAGGTTGGCACTGCACAACCAGGACAGGATGGCCAGAGTTCCAGGCCTATGCCCCAGGCTGCCCTGTCATTGCAGCATGTGGCCAGGCAGGACCTGCATGAGTTCTGGAGGGAGGTGCACCATGAGCTGTAGCAGCTGTGGGACACAGTGGGCTCAGCCCTTGCCCGTGCTGAGCAGCATGCAGAGGAGCAGATGTCTCACATCCTGGCCGCCATCGACCATGGCTTTGTGGGGCTCACCACTGCTGTGCGGGGATTTGGCAGATGTGATGTGGTGGCACACACGTGGGCCAGCAGGCTGCACCAGCACACAGTGCGGCTGCACCATGTATTGGCACCAGCGTGCATCCAGTGCATGCAGATTGGGCACAGGCTCATCCACACCCACATCCCAGTCCTCCACATGCCTCATGCGGCATCGTGGTGGGCACCCTCCACACCTGGTTCTGTGTCATGCCTTGGCTGCAGGTGTACCACCCTCCAAACCTCATCACAGTCCTCTCCACCCATGTCTTTGGCCCAGAGCACACCTCGCTCTGTGACACACACAAAAGGAGTGCATTGTGTGCTGGGTGGCAGGTGCCACAGATAGGCACCACTGTCATGCATGGTGTGCCCATGACTAGCACACACACGCACACACACACACACACATACACACACACACACTCCCAGTCCCCTACTCATACACACTCCTCCACACCCCATGGTACATCACAGGCCCCCCGCCCCACATCACATGCACCACCATAGCTGTACACTCTGCACACATGCGTGTCATGCACTACACACTACCACATCTCCACATCACTACATCACAGTGCCAGCATGTATTGCACCAGAGCAGTTCACTGTCTACACTGTACTGGGTCTGCACATATTAAAGGCACTGTTCATGTCATGTTTGTTGTCTGTGTTGTGTTTACTCACTGTTCCATCTGGGCTAGCATCCCAATGATGCCACTCCTGTGCCCCAGGGCTCTGCATGCCATGCAAGGATCCCTCCTCTCAAGTTGCTCTACTACCCCTGACCTCTGGCTCTGGTTCACTGACAGGCTGTTCCTCAGGTTCAGGTGCAAGAATCCCATGGTTCAGTGCCATGTTGTGTAGCATGTAACAGGCTAGGATGATATGGCATACTTTCTGAGGCCTGTGGTGTAGGGCACCACCCTGACTGGTCTAGGCTGTGGAACTGCATCTTTAGCATGCCAAAGACCCTCTCTATGATGTTTCTGGTTGAAGTGTGTGCTTCATTTTACTTCTCCTCAGCCACTGTGGCTGGCCAGGGTACTTGTGTCAGCTGCCAGGGTTGCAGGAGATAAGCACTGTCCCCTGTGGAGAGATGTGCACATGTTAGTGTTGCTGTTCTGCTGTCTGCCCATTGCAGCTGTGCATCACCTGTGGTGCTGTCCCACTGCCCCCTGCCCCACCTCATCCCTGGCTACCCATGCCTGTCCCCACCACCACTGTGGTGTTTGCATGTCATGGCTGTACATACTCACTAACAAGGTGCCCACTGGGTATCCTGCCCTCTTTGAAGGCCTGGCACAGTCAGGACTGGTGCCGTATGAAGGCATAGTGGGCACTGTCAGGGTACTGTGTGAAGACATTGCTGATGCACCCTATTGCATCGCACACCACCTGGCAACTGATGGAGGGATAGCCCTTCCTGTTCACATATAAATCACTGCCATTACCAGGTGGTGCATGGACGGGGACATGGGTGCGGTCGATGGCACTGAGTATGGTTGGTAGGTGTGTAACTCAATAGAATTGCTGCATGGTTTCTCTGCGCTCAGCTGCCATGCTGGGGAATACAATGAACTCACCAGCATGTAGTAGGAAAGCATCAAGAAACTGGGTCAGGAGGCACAAGGTGGCAGACTGTGATATCCCTATGGTATCCCCCATTGGGTGCTGGAATGTCCCAGTGACTAGGAAGCACATCGCTGCCGTCAACTTCTCCTCCATTGTCATGGCATGGCTGCATCCGGTATTGAGCTGCAGCTGCTCATGCAGAAGTTCGCTTAACTGCCTCAACATTCCCCTGTTCATCCTGTAATGGCCAGTGATGTGCTCATCAGGCAAGGTCTTGAAGGAGACTCTGGGCTGGTGTCACCTGTGTGTAGCATATCTCCTCCTTGGCCTGCATTGTGGGCCTGGTTGTGCCTGCTTCCTCTCTTCCTCCTTCTCAGCAACATCCTCCATAAAGTGCAGCAGTACAGCATTGCTAAACAGTGCCATGATTACTTCCTTCTCTGGCCACTCCCCCCCGTGGTTTTCCCTGGGACAAGACCTGCCTTTTATAGGTGGTAGGCAGCACCATGCTGTGTGTAGCACAATGCGGCCTTGCACAGCGCTATCCATCTAACTATCCCATTGCACCTGTTTGCATGTTCCCACCCCTTGCTTTGTCGCTTGCATACATTATGGTTTTGCTTGGCGCTACTGTGGTTTGCGAGCACTATTTGCCCTTTTGAATATGGCAGCCCCATGCTAACCCAGCACTATTCCCGTGCAAATGGTTTTCGCGCTGCACAATGTTTTGAATATATGGCCCTATGTTACCAGATGTGGAATGGAGACATGACAGCATAAGTGAAGAGTTAAGAAAAAATAATAGGAGCATATGGCTTAAGGGGGAGAATATAGAAAACAAAAACAAGACCAAAACTAAATTAAATAACTCTTTGGAAATCTCCACTAATAGGAGAGATCAGGAGAAAAAAAAACTATAGACAAAGAAACAAGAAAGAAAGAGATGAAAACATCAAAGATAAAAAAAAAACAGGAAAGTGAATATAGAACCAAGAATAGTAGAAAAGTAGTAACTAACTTGGATTCTAAAGAAGAACAAAAGATAAGTGGAAAAAGAGAAAAGGGCAAAGATAATAAACCACAAGTGCCAGAGAAAAGGTTGTTAAACTAAACTAGAAAATAAAAAATAAAAAAAAATTAATCCCACAATAACAAATAATGGAAAAATCTAGAGAAAATGAAACCAGAATACTGGACAACAAATACAGGGAAAAAAGGACAATGAAAAACACCAGGAGAAGGATATGAAAAGACCAAAGCAAATATATACTGAGAAATAAGTTTAATGTTTTCCTGAGAAAACAAGTAGAACTGATTATGTATTACCCCTATATAATATGGACTTAATACCTAATGAGACTGAAACTATCTTAGACAAAGTGTTAAAACAATACCTAATGTAATATTAGGAGCAGAGCAACAATTAGGATTCTTTCTAAGTTTCTAAGTATAAGACTCATAGAAGAAAGATGGATATTGGTAGTCACAGACGAATATCATCTATTAAAAGCAATTAAACATAACAAAGGGAAATGAGAACAGATGGAATGAATTGTGGTGCTATAACTAATATGGGTAACCTATTTTCAGAATATTTCACATCAAAAAGGGTACAGAGATCAATGCCAAACAGGAGAGAATTATCAGTGTCAGTGCCTCAGTAGGTAGCACATTCACCTCTGAGGCTGGGAGATCAGAGGGCTGTGGGTTCAGTTCCCACATCTGGCACTTGGGTTAATATCCCAGTACTGACCAGGTAGTGCAGCATGAGAGGGGTGCTGCACTTCTGAGGTGCCATCTTTTGGATGAGACGTTAAACTGAGGTCCCATCTGCCTGGATTGGTGGTAATTCAGGTGGAAGTTAAAGATCCCATGGCATTTATCAAAAAGAGTAGGGGAATTTCTCCAGTGTCCTGGTCAAATTTCCCTCATTCACTAAAAATACCACCAACAGCTTAATCTGGTTCAAAGTCAGTTGGCATTCATCTGTATCCCCCTCCCCCGGGTCATGCCTGAAAATAGGCAGGATTTGTCTAGTGCACTTACCCGGTCAACAAAAACTAAATAAAATAAATAAATTAAATAAATAAACATCAATTTTTGGATTAGACAAATTTAACAGAGAAACAACCAAAAATCTCAAGTATAAAGTGGGTGAATTGTTGGAATTCATCTTGAAAATAAAAGACTTGGGGGGAAGGGGGATTAAGAAAGCCAAGAAATGAACGATCAAATAGCATTATGGTTAGAAAATGAGGAAAAGATAAAGAAAATACTGGAAAAGTCAGAGTCTTTAGACTCCTTGGAAATATACATATACAATTATAGCCCAAAAAATATTGATGTCAACAGGGTATCAAAAAAAGAGAAACCACAATGGTTTTACATGGTGGACACTTCAAATAAATATGATGGCCTAGAAGCTTCAGTGGCTACCTGACCACAACTGAATCATATAATGTCAAAAGGGAAGTTGGGTTTGAGTCCAACATAATATCTTGGAATATTTCTGGTGTAAAAAATGAATGGGTGGATAATGAATTTATTACATATATTACCAAATTGATTTTATAAATTTTCAAGAAACTTGGGTGGATACATGGAATGGCCTACCTCAGGAAGTGGTGGATATTAATACAGCGCAGGGCTTCAAACAGGCATGGGATAGGCATATGGGAGCAATACAGATGAGTTTGAATAGATAGGCCATTGACAGAGCAAAGGCCGATGGCACATTCATAAGACAGAAAAAGAAATGGGCAGATTGGATGGACCTTGCGGTCCTTATCTGCTGTCAGCTTCTATGTTTCTATGATAAGGAATATTTCTTGGATGTATATAAGATGTTAGCCAAACAAGTTGTCAATACAAATGAGTTTGGCAGATATTCAGGAGGTGTAACTACCTACTGTAAGCTAAATATTAATTATATAACTAAAGAGATAGAAAACAAACATGAAGGTTTATTGGGTGTCAGAATCCAGTTCCCTAAATTTGAATGTATATATATATATATATATATATATATATATATATATATATATATATATATATATATGTCACCAAGAGATAGAAACAAGAACTAAACTTCTGAAAGAGATCCAGGGTTTGTCAGAGAAAGAGATCTCTGAAAGTTTAACAACAAGGTTCTTAGTTGGTGACTTTAATGCAAGGATGGGTCATTGCCTTGAGTTAAGTGAGAATGTTATAGGTCATTTAACTGCAAATAACCTAGAGAATTTGAAAATATAAGACTTCTATGGATAGAAAAAGTAACAATAATGGACAGAAAATAAGTGATATATTGGTGATATGAATTTTATTTTAGTTAATGGATGGGCAAAACAAGATAATGAGGGGTTATTTACCTACTTGAGTGCAAATGGTAAATCCATGATAGATCTAGCTTGGATAAGCATGACTATTAGTCATAGATGCAAGGACATGAAGATAGGAGGTAGAGGAGAAAGTGAGCACTTGCCATTGAAACTAGAAATATTACTGGAAAAAAGAAAGTTGCACATAAGCCAATCCAAACACAAATTATTTATAAAAGAGGTACTGGATGAGGACTAATAAATAGCAATCAGTTTTTGCGAATATTAGATCTTATATCCATTCTGTAGGAAATGGATGAGTATATAAATAATGATAGACAAGACAACATTATCAAGTTTGAGCAAATAATAGCTAATGTGTCTGTGGTGGTTAATAGTGAAATACAGTTTTATAGAAATAAAAAAGGAGCACTATGGTTTAATAAGGACTGTAAGATGGCCAAGAAATTTTTAAACAAACAAGTAAGAATGGCCAAAAACAAACCTAGTAAAGAGAATAGGCAAACACTGATTAAAGCAAGAAGTAATTATAATAAAACCATAAATAAAAAATAAATATTGGAAAAATGTGGGAGAAATTAGAAAAGCAGTTATAAATAAAAATAATAGAATGTTTTGGCAACTAAGGAACAGCGGATCACAGGGACCACATAAAGAATCATATAGAATCAGAAGCTTGGAAGATATATTTTAAAGAAATATTCTATGAGGAAAGTGCTAGCAGTAACAATAACTTAATGAGGGAAGACTGGGCAAACTTAAAGGAGGAGATCTCGAGACAAGAGATATAGCTCTCCTTACAGGCATTCATGACCCATAAGACCCCAGGCCTGGATGGGGTCCCAAAAGATGCATTATTAAAAATTAAAGATAAATGGGTGGAAATATTGTTTAAACTATATAATCATATAATTAAAACAGGTGAAATACCATCATAATGGAAAGAAACAATCATTGTACCACTATTCAAAAAAATGAAATAAAGCAGATGTGACTTGTTACAGACCAATCAGCCTAATAGACACTACACAGAAATTTTTTATGAGAATTTTAAACAATAGGCTGATACAATGGATCCAAGATTATGGATTAATAGACGAAGCACAGGCAGATTTTATGCCACCACACTGAAAGCTGGACAAATGCTATACACTTTCTCATTTTTTATATTTAAATATACCAAGTAAAAACAAAAAGCCTTAAATATACATACATATCTCAAAGCTGCATTTGACAACATAAATAGGAATTTACTATGGAGCACCTTATAAGATTTAGGGATGAACGAAGCTATGCTGACTCTCTTAATTGCTTTATACCATAACAACACATTTAGAGTCATGTATAACAACCAAAGAGAGAAAATAGATAAAACAGCTAGTAATAAAGGAGTAAGACAAGGATGCGTGTTATCATCGATTTTATTTATTCTATTTCTTAATGCTCTCTTAATAAAAATGTATAATGTAGACTACCATATGCCAAAGATAGGCAAAGACTATGCCCATATTTAGCATTTGTGGATGACATAATCTTGATGTCAAAAAGTTTCTAGGCATAAAAGGTTATTCAATGATTTTAGGAATAAATGTCAGAATTTGACCTAAAATGAATTATAAAAAAAACTAACTAAGGTTTTGAAATAACAATAGGAGAAGTTATTCCATAAAGATACAAAATGAGAATGTTGAACAAGTGAGGGAATTTAAATATTTAGGGATTATAATGTCAAGTTCCTTAACCTGGAAGGCACATATCAGAGATGTGAAAATAAAACAAAGAATTGCCTACCAGCAATATTAAGCTTTGCCATAAGTATGGTGGAAGTCACTAAAAGGATACCTGAAAGTAATAAATGCTAAAACCAGAGCCCAAATCTTATATGGAAGTGAGATCTGGGGGACAGGATTGTAATGAGTGCGTGAAAGCTTAATAAACAATTATTAAAAAAATCATGGGCCTTCCACAAAATGCACCTACAGCATTAATACGAGCAGAACTAGGACAACTATCTTTGTAATGTCTTATAAAAGAAAGGCAGGTTCTTTATTGGATTAAGGTATACAGTATGAATTAGATAAGAGTGCCTAGAATGTGTTCGGATGAAGCACTTAGATACCAAAATGTCAACATTATCTTTTCATCAATAAGGATTGTGGAAAAAATAATTAAACCATTTGGCTTATTACAAACTACAACAGATTAATTAATCAGACCATTTGAAGAGATAACTACAAAAGTCAAGAACAGGATAAGAGATATATACAGACAAAAAGACCTGGAGAAATGTGCAACTTATAAGATAAGTGGTTGGTTGGCAGAGAATAAATTGCATTTTGGATTTTAATAATACTTAAATTTACTAAAATAAATCTGGCGTAGACACATTTTTATAATATATAGATTGGAATACTATATGAGTGAACATAAATAATTAATTATAAGAAAAGATGGTTCCAACAGAAAGTGCAAATGTGGGACAGATAGGGAAAATATTAAACATTTGCTTATATTTTGTCCATTATATGAGAGTCAATTCAAGTCACGTTTGTTTATAGAAGGCACTTTTCCAAAATTATTAAAGCACGTGTACAGAAAATAATTAAAACAAACACAATAATATGTATAAAAACCTTAATCAACAATATTCAGTTAAAATATGCAGCATTTCCTGATTAAAAAGCATTTAAAAATGCAAATCTAAATAAATACATCTTTAAGGCGGTCTTAAAAGAGTCAGTGGACAGGCACTCTCTAACCTGATGAGGTAAAGAGTTCCACAGGGTCCGGGCCATGAATGCAAAAGGTCTCATCCTGAGGTCTTCAAACGGACCCTGGGAACCTCTAGCAATCCCTTGTAAGTGGAATGGAGCGGACGGGGTGCGGTAGGGAAGCAAGAGGTCTTGCAAATAGAGTGGTCCCTGTCCATGTATGGCCTTATAGGTCAGAAAACCGACCCTGAAGGTGGTTCTCCACCACACTGGCAGCCAGTGCAGCTCGAGGAGCACAGGTGTGACATGGCTAGATCTAGATAAGCCCATCAACAGCCTTACTGTCACATTCTGTACCAGCTGCAGGTGGCGAATGTCCACCCCCAGAAGCCCTGGGTAGAGATCATTGCAGTAGAGGCCAAGAAAGAAAATCCTAGGCAACACCCTGGGACAGCTTTATATGAATGTGGAGGATATAGTAAAATATCTATTGAATTCTAATTCAGTGAGAATATTAGAGAGTGTGATATAATTTTTTAAAGTGATAGGGGAAAAATAAGTTTCATGTACGGGCAACAGGTAATGGCAACAATCAAGAATGAACCAAGACAATGATATAGATAAACCTAAAGAGGGGATTTATATCCCAGACCTAAAAATGATATAAATGTTAACACGTATAAAGATTGTAGTGCAATAATGGGAAGATTATTAAGTGAATTTGTATAGAGAAATGTTTTGAGGAATATATTATAAATTTGTTAATGCAATATTTATTGATGTCAAACACATTTTTAAGTCTGTTTTCATTATATTTGTATATGACATAACTTGTCTTACAACAAAAATCTACCTACCTAACTACCAGAGCAGAGGAACTGCTACTAAGTAATGGGACACTCATTTGCTACAAGTGTTCATTTTGGCTGCACCAGAACATTGAAGTTGGTACCTGTATATACTGTTGGGATAGCAGCCATCATGGTGATCCTTTAACCCTGCAGCCAGTCAATCAAAAAGCAGAATGGTACAATGGGACTACTGGGACTGCAAAGGACTTTTGGAAGAAAGACATGGATATTTCTTGGCACCTAAAAAGAGCAACAAATAAGGCATCAAGTGAGGCAATTACTGTAAATGTTAATTTTTTCAATTCGACAACTGCTGCAGTCAATCAGGAAAGTGGAATGGTAAAGGAATATAAGGGGCTGTTTGCCTGCCAAAGAGGGATTCCTGAGGGATCAGCTAGAGAGAGGAGAGCAGGACAGACTGCTGTTGGGCAAGCTAGCCCTAAAGATCTGCCATTTGCCCAAAGGCCTTGCTTGCCCCAGCCTGGGACAATCAGCAGAGCACTTGAGGGAATCAAGTAGCGACAGGGAAAAGAACTGGACTGAGCAAGTGCTCCCCTGGGAGAGATCTGAATTTGCTGCTGCAGTTGGGAACTTGGTGAGTGGCAGCCAGCAAAGATAAATTGCCAGCCTGAAAGAGAGAGTTTGGAGTTTGCATTCTGAAAGTTGGAACTGTAAAATCATAGCCTGAAAACAACAGTGTCTGCAGCTGATGATAAAATGGCCAGTAACCTGTATTTCACCTCAGTGGGGTGAGTACCTTGAGACTGTTATTGCTGCAAGACAGCGAAGTGTATTTGCTGGGACAAGAGACTGAGCCAAATCCTAGCTACTTTATTGCCTCAGAGAAAAGTGTGCAGCAAGCAACCAGTCTGGGGAACATCCAACTGATCCTGTCCCCAGACCAAAGAGGAGACCTCTGGAGAGGAAGATGTTGACAGGCCTGTCAGGTGAACTCTGCATACAAAGGCCCCAGGGGCAAAGAATGGAGAAGCCTGGCAGGTAAAGACCAGCATTCTTCATTTCATCACCCAACTACTGCTGTGGTGAATCAACAACCCTGGATGCCAGCATAGTATCATGGAATCAAGTGTCTGCAACCCCTTTTGAATCTATAAACTGTGAGTAGCCCTGGGCTGTGGTTCAGGGGAGTATTTATTTAGCTAGTTAGCTACAGTGGTAGTCATACAAAAATTGATCAAGTACTGAAGTAATGCTGAGGTATGCTAAGGCAGAGACAGATTACAGCCAATGCAGATTGTTACTTGACTGCCCTCAGTATACCTCAGTACTGATCAGCTTTTGTACAACTACTATTGTAGTCAGAAAAACAGGGTTAATTCCTGGGCAGGACTGTGCCAATTTTAAAAGCTGTGCCAGGCAGAAAGGTTAAAGTTTTGTATCTGCTTCTACTGTTTAAAGTTATTTGGGCACCAGTGAAAGATCCACAGCATCTTCTGCACAGCGGTGTGGTACCCACCAAAGGACTTTAGAAACTATTTTGGGCAACTGCCATTGGGAGGCCAGGTGCACACATAGGTGGGAGGTAGGGATTGTGAGGAGAAAGTGTTTCAACTGTTGTTAATGTTGTTGTGCTATTTTTTCTCCCTTGCAAGAAGGTGGAATTGTTATTGTGTGGGGAAGGTACTGAATTTTCATCCACAGGCACTCCCTATCACTACCTCAGTTGGAGGCACCATGCACAACTGTTGTTCCCATACCACTTGTCCATAAGAGAACATAGGCTGGCCCCTTGAGGTGTGTCCAGGGGAAACCTGAGGGCCCAGAAATAGCTCAACTTAGTCTAAGAGTCTGTTACACCTACAACTACCTCACAGGGGTGAACAGGGTGCAGGAGAGAATGTCTTACAAATGAGAAAGACCACCAAGACCAGAGAGCATTTGATGAAGCTAGGGTGGAGTTTAAGAGGGATATAAGGAAGTTCCACTGAGAGAGTGGTAGACACCTGGAACAAACTGCCAGCAGATGTGATGCAGGAAAAACAGTAGGGAACTTCAAGCATGCACGGGGTTGATGTAGGGGAAAATCAGCAAATAAACATGGAGGAGGGAGGGTTGATATAGACCAATTAGGGCCTGTGGAGACAGACTAGGCAGGGACCATTTGGGGAGACTGTGTGGGTAAGGTAAAGTGGTCCTTTTTTGCTGACAAATTCTATTTGTCTATGGATCCCTCAGAACTAAAGTTAGAGATGGAGACAATTTCTATGGAAAGAGTAAGCAAAGGACTGTGAAATCTAAAACTAAACAAATACCCCAGTCTGGAGTTAGTGGGATTAAACCAAAGGTACTGAAAAAAATTAGTGGGGCTTTGGCAGCAACCCAGCATAGCTGCTCAACTGTTTCTTAGAAACAGGGAAAGTTTCAAGAGATGGTACATAGCAGATGTGGTACTGCTTCACAAGTGAGAAGGATAGAGAGGACCTGGGGAGCTACAGACCAGTGAGTCTAACTTCTGTAGTGCGGAAGTTACTGGAAGTTATTGTGAAGCAATACATGGTTAATGTTCTGGAAGCAAATGAATTGCAAGACAGGAAGCGGCATGGGTTTGAGAGGTACAGGTCATGTTAGATAAATCTAACTGATTTTTTCAGTTTGTGACACAATGGACAGGGGCCAGGCATAGATATCCATTAGTTGGATTTTAGTAATGCTTTCAGTTCTGTTGTACACAAGAGGTTGGCAAAGAAGATGAGAGATTTAGGGCTGGGAGATAAATTAACTAGTTAGAAAGGGAACTGGCCAGTGGTAGGGTATGCAAATACCTTAATTAGAATGCTCAAATGAATATTCATATTCAGGACTCCAGATATTCATTATTCAACCCCAAATAAGAGTTTTTTAATAAGACATTGTAACACTGTTAAAGTCTACCACTTCCTTCCCTTTTGAAGTACAGCAGTTAATTCTGTCATGAACACCCCCTAACAGCCTTTCAGCAACCCACAAAGGCAACAAACTACTGCACTGGTCAGTGATCAGGTAACAGACTGTCATCATAGATTGACCAAAGGCTGTAGAGGAGGTGACGTCTTGTGCCTTATCTAGGGCAACTAAAATGGCACTGAAGTAAGTGCATTGTACGTGCACCCTGGAAGAGAGAAAAGTGAGATTTATTTATTTATTTGAAAGTCTGTGACCAGGAGAGGCACACTGAGCCATGGCTCATTTCCAGGTGCAACCCAGGTGGAAGGGAAATATTTGTACAGATGTAAACTGACTTACAGAACCAGATTAAGCTGTTGGTGGTATTTTAGTGAATAGGGGGAATTTGGCCAGGACACCGGGAAAATTCCCCTACTCATCAGAGGGGGAACCTTTGGCTGTCGGATGCAAGATGGCCACTTCTACTATGCCTTCGGAGGAGATGGAAGTGTCTGGGACAGGGGAGTGGGCCTCCTCCCCTGCTCCTGTTGAACCTGAGGCTGCTAGTTTGGTTGCTGATCTCCAGGAAGCTTCCTTGCCTGTGGAGTTTTTTGAAATGTCTGAGACAGTGCACCCTGAGGTGGTTGAGCCTCTGGTAATGTGTAGTTCGAATACGGAAAGGATTCAGGAGCTTACCAAAAAAGAACGTCTGTTGGAAGAAGTGCTTTCTGCTGCAGAGCAATGTATGCGTCGTAGAACACAGCTGTTGCACGAAATTGGTGCACTGTGCTCCGTTTCTCCTGTTTTGTGTCTACCGGCTTCCTGTACTTCCTGGTCGCAGCATGCGACGCTGACTTCGACTGCCGAGCTTACCTGCTCTCTCTGCCACAGTCTAGTTCTGCAAGCTTGTCTGCCCGGAATTCGGATACTGGCAGTCGGCAGGAGAAGTTACGGAACGCATGGTCTTGTTTTCTCGGAACCACAGTTCTCTACAAAGCGGATGGGAATGACTGGTATTGTATTGCAGGGTGATGTTGTGCCTAATGGGTCTACGGTTTCTACTGGGATGGAGGTGATTTGAGGATGGATGTAGGAACTGTTTTACCAGGGATGTACCTGTATCTCAGCTTTCCGCAGTGCTGCTTTTCCTCCCTCTGCAGACTTCCAAATCCACTTTACCTCCTCCTGATTGTGATGGTTGGTCACCTGAAAGCGATATCTGCAGCTGGGTGGTTACAACATGCAGATGGCAACTGGGTACCTGATTCTAATGATGAGGAAGTGAAACGCTATCACTCTCCTGTTGCTGGCTCTGTGGCTTCGTTTGCCTTACAAAGTACTGCTTCTAATTCTGTGCCACCTAAACTGCCTATTTCAGCTGCACCTGCTACAGATGTTTCTATATCTGCTAACCCGTTATCTATTTCGCATCCAGCTTCTAAAATAACTGCTCCTGACCCAGAGAAGGCTGATAAGGGTCCCCTTTAAATTTTCTGATTTATTTTCTAATAAGGGTGAGCCTGCTCCCGTAGGAATGCTGTTCATCTGATTTACAAGGGTGGCTTGGAAGAACAGCCTGATAAACTTTATATTGCTAAGGTTTTGCTTAAAGGCTGTATGAAATTTCTGTCTGCAGATATATATGCACTGACTCATATAGGTAACTCAAACTATGACATTAGTTTCAAAACTCTTTCAGGTTTGGAACGTTTTTGGACCACTTTTCATGTTGTTAAGAACTCTCCCTCTGAATACCTTTTTGGCTGTGCCTTTAACTAAACCGTCTGTTAAGTTGATTACTGTTATGTTTCGTAATGAGGGGGTACATATTGAAGATATTCTTTTTTGGCTGCGTAGAAGATGTGAAGTTCTGGATAAACCTGTACCGATTCTTGATAGTGAGAAAATTTGGAATGGGGGTTGGAAATTAAGGGTAAAACTTTTTGCTACGAATAATGGGCCTCAGCACCTGCCCAATAGTTTTTTTCTGGGGAAGGATAGGGGTAGTTTATTTTATTTTGGTCAGCCTAAGTCCTGTTTTAAATGTGGTTCTAGGACACATCTTAATATGGCCTGTGACACCCCTGGTTGTTCCCGTTGTTTTGAATTTGGTCATCAGGCCTCTACGTGCCTTAATTTGTTCAAATGCAATTTATGTGAACAGACTGGACATGGATATGCTAAATGTCCTTGGGCATCCCATACTAGGGAAGACTGCCCTTCTCATGAAGGCTTGATTGTAGTTGCTCAGCATACGGATTCAGTCCCTCTACCACCCCCTAGCGGTGGTGGTGTACTTCTTAAGTCACCAATCCCTAGTGTATCCACTTTAGAAGTTTTAGACGCTGGTCTGGGTGAATCTGCTTCAGTCAGGTTGCCAGATCAAACAGCCCAGCTTTCTCCGGTAGTTGTTCCCTCTGCCATCCCTCTGCCCTCTGTGTCTGACTTATCTTTACGAGACAGGTCTGATGATTCAGAGATGCCCCCTCCTCCCTCCCAAGTGTTACCTTTTAAAAAGGTTACTGCCAAGAAACGTCATAGATCGGGGAAGACTATTCCTTCTCGACATTTACCTATGGCCTCTCATAGCGGTGATTCTTCTGAGTCATGGAAAATGGGTAACAGTTTTGCTGTTTTGGTTCTTAAAGAAGACTCTGAAGGTGAGGACTCTGATCATTCCTGTAGAGCTTCTGTAGTCACGGATCATTTTTCAGAGGGTGATGATGGTGAAGTGACACAGGTTGAGAGTCTTCCTAGACGCTCTCAGTGTAGACGTGTTTCCAAACTCACATGATTTCTGGTTTATTTTTCAGATGTGTGTCAGTTATTACCCTCATTTTCTTTGTCTCACCACAGTTATGGCTTCATTAACATTTACATCTATTAATGTTAATAGCATAAAGAGTCACAAGAAGATGGTTACAACTTTGTCCTGTTTGCAACAACTGAACAGTGATGTGATTTGTCTCCAGGATACAAGACTAAAATCTATTTGTGAAGTGCAACGTGCTTCGAATCCATGGTCTTCGGGAGTTTCTTTTTGCTCTAATGGGGAATCCCTTTGTGAGAGGGTGTTGGGGTGTTATTTACTAATTCGGCGTTGAAGGTTTCAAAATGGTAGACATTTGTCCGGATAGAGCTTACTTCTAGATCTCAATTTTAGGGATAAAGATTTCGATTAATCAACATTTATGCCCCTGCAGACCAAAGTGCTCCATGTTGCTCTTTTTCATGACATTCAACCATATTTGTATGCTTCTCATTTAATTGTTTGGGCTGGTGATTTTAATTGTGCACTTAGTGTTGGGGATAGGGGTATGAAAACGTCAAAATTATTCTGTGACTCTAATAAGCTATTACAGATTCTGGACACTGCCCAGCTTCAGGATGCCTACCGTAGTATCCATTCTGCAGGCGGCAATACATTTTTTAAAAACACATTATCCACTAGGATTGATTTCATTTTTCTTTCTGTTGTTCTACAGGTCACCTCGGTTTATTTACGAGTGTGGGAATTTTCGGATCACAAGTCTCTTACGGTTTGCTTGACCTGGGAGGGTACTCCTCGATGTAAAAAGAATCTGTGGAGGTTGAACTCCTCTCTTTTGACTGAGGAATCTCTTAAAAGAGCTTGGAAGTCAGAATTAAGTGCCCGACTTTCTGTTTTTGATCTTTATGATGATGCTGCTTCTTGGTGGGAGGATACTAAGAAGGACTGGAAAACTTGTTTTCAAACTTATTCTCGATCTAAGATTAATTCACAGTATTTGGAGTACTTGATGCCCCAGGTCACAGTTGCAGAAGTTAATATCTTTAACTGAGACTGAGGGGATTGATTATAGTATTCAAATTAGAAATGTCACGACCCGTATGTTGGAATATAGATATGATAGGGCCAAGTCTTTGGACCATGAACACAGATTTGGTCTAAAATTACATAAGGGTGCGTTGGATCCATTTCAAGATTGTAAGGATAGGGTTGGTAAACGTTTAATCACGGAATTGGCTATTGAATCAGGTGACTTGGTTAGGGCTCCTTCGGCTTTGCTTGACGTAGTTGGGTGTTATTTGGGATTGTTGTATCAGAAGGATGACGATGTTCAGGGTGGTTTGATTGATTTTGATTTCATACAGATACCACAGTTATCTGAAGTTGAAGGTCAACAGATGTTGCGAGATATTTCTGAATCTGAATTACGGGATGGTATTTTTATGCTGAATGTAGATTCCTCGCCGGGTACAGATGGTTTTGGTGCTGTTTTTTACCAGACTTTTCAAGAAGATTTGTTCTATTTTGACTCAGGTATTCAACCGAATGTTGTCTACTTCTAGGTTAGCCCTCAATGAATCTGGCATTGGTTGTTTTGCTTTATTAAAGAGGCTGAAGACTGATTTGTGTAATTGGAGGACATTGAGTTTACTCAATGCAGATTTAAAAATCTTGAGTAAAATTTTATTACGTAGATTGTCTTTATTTGTAGATAAATTGATAAGTCCTTACCAAACTTGTTCTATACCGGGTAAGACCCAGTATGATAATTTATTGATATTATGTGAACTTTTTTCCGCGTCACAGTCTGGTTTCCTGAAGGGTTATTTTATTAGTATTGATCAAGAAAAGGCCCTTGACCGTGTTTCCCATATGTTTCTGTTTTCCGTGCTACATGCCTATGGTTTGCCACTGGGTTTTATTGATCGGATTAAGGTATTATATCGCTCGGCTTTTCTTCTACTGAATGTGAATGGCTGGATTGGTACTCCAGTGGCAGTGCAAAGAGGCGTTCAGCAGGGATGCCCTTTGAGCCTGGTTTTGTATGTTTTTTTTATTGATGTTTTACTTCGTATGATTAGTATTCATACTGGTTTGGCAGGGGTATGTATTGCTGATAGTGTCTCTCCCATTAAGATTCTTGCATACGCAGATGACTTGGTTCTTTGTCTTTCGGATGTTACTGAAGGTCCCATTGTGGGTGATGTGTTGACTTTATTTTCTTATATTTCTGGTTCTAAGATTAATTATGAGAAGTGTAGAGGTTTTCCTTTTGGTACTTCTTGTATCCCGGATACCGGTACTCTTGCTGGTGTTATCATTTCTAAAGATCCGATCACTATATTGGGAATTGAATTTAGTGATGGTGATATGATGTCTGCAAATTGGTCTCGTAAATTAGGTACTGCTCAGTTAATGGTTGCTAGATGGAAGGGTAAACAAATAGCTAAACGGAAACGTGTCTTGCTTATTAAAACCTTGATGGTGCCTATTTTTCTGTATGTTAGTTATGTGTTTCCACCTCCGGTGTCTCTCTTTACTGCCATATTTAGTGTTTTCTTTCCAAGCCTTTTGGATAGTAGATTGAATCCCATTAAAAGGATTCACTTATATGGGTATACGACAACGTGGTGGAATGGTCCATCCGTGGATTTTTTCTTAGTATTTTTATTTCCTACAATTTAAGTCCTCTACTATGCCCCAGTAGGAAGGTTTGGTTTCCTTATGTTAGATTGTGGTTTTTGATAGGTTTACCCCTTTGGAAACTGGGCAAGTCGACTTCTTTTGCTCGACTTTCCTGGTTTCCCAAATATGGAATAGAAATCTTTTGTCATTTATTGAAATGGAAGATCTCTATTTCTCACTTGGAAACTATGCATAGGAAGCAATTGTACAGTTATATTGTTTCTTCTGATTTTTCTGACAATTTGCTTTTTCCAGATTGTCCTTCTCAGTCCCAAGAACAAGTTCTTTGTTGCTCTCCATAAGCGTTTGCTGACTTTATTTGGGATAGTGCTTGGCTGAGTTCTTATAGTAGATTACCAGTGGGTAACTCACATAAGCACAAACAGCTTAGTGATAGATGTTGTACATGTGTGACGGTGTATCCTTGTTAGAGATGCAAGAACATCTTTTTTGGACTGTCCCTATATTAAATCTTTCTGGGCAACTTTAGCAGTGAAATGGAATGAGCCTTTATTTAAATCTTTCTTATGGGACACTAATGTATGGTGCATATGGGAGAATGGTCTAAGTATCCTGCAGACACTTTGCTATTGGTTTTTGTTCTTCATTTTTATATGGCAATCTAGATGTTTTTGGTCTACTCAGCAGCATATAGTTTCATTTGAGGAACTCCTTTCTAATATTACTATTACTTTACAAAATATTTATGAGACTTATTTAAGTATCTATGGATGGGTGAAATGTTCTTTTTTATGGATTAATTGTGAAGAATGGCTGTGCTGCTGATCTTTTCTGTTGTTTTTGTTTATTTTTGATGCTCTATGTTATGTTTCTGTGTATATTTGTTTTTTGTACCAGTTAAACTGCTTGTCTGGAGTCCTCGTTTTCAATAAAAGTTCCCCTACTCTGCCTGTAGGGGGAGATTCTGGCCATCTGGCTAGATGGCCACTTCAGATCCTGAGAGGAGGAGTGAGGACATGTGGGAGGCAGGGGAGCTGGTCTCCTCCCTTACCTCCACAGAACTAGAGACCGTAATAGAGAAAGAAATTAACTTTTCACCAATAGAAAGTCTGTACTCACAGGACTTGCTGACAGAAGAGGATCTACCAATGGAAGTCGAAATTTCACTGATGTGATGCAGGAGCAATCCAGGTATCATATTGCAGGTCAGACTATGGAAACAGAAATGTGGAGACTATGATTTCCAAATGCGAGGAGCTAACCCAGGAACTGTAGAAGCCAAAATTATCTTGAAACAAAAAGCGATTTTGAGAGTACGATTGAAAAAGAAGCAAGCTCACATAGCAAATAGCGAGGAGGAGAAAATTTTCAAGCAGAAACAGAATGATTACAGGGAGTGATGGCATCCAGTGTCACTACTTCTGTTGACATAGCAACTCAAAATCCGATACAGAACAATGGTTCCAAAAGTAGAGCCACAAACAACATGGGTAAGATCCCCACCAATGGGAAACAGAGAAAAAAAATGCTGGGAGCTAGTAATTAGTGGCAGGAAGGCTGCACAGGTTTGAACATGAAAAACCAAAGCAGTACAAAGGACTGGACAGCTGCAAAAGCACTATAAGATGTGGGATGGATCCCAGAAAAGGATGGCTCTTGGACACCTGATCCTAAGGACCCAACAGCAGTGTAGTTGGCAAACACAGAGGTCACATCCACAGGTAAAATTATTTTATCTCCTGTAAGAGGAATAACAGGGATTCATAATACTGTTACAAAAGATGTAGAACATACAGATATAATTAAAGTAACAGAGGGTGGGAACGTCAGTGTGAGGAGTACAGAGGATGCACAAAAAGAGAGCAACGAGGGAGATAGTGGCTCCCAGGTCCCCAACAGTACACATATTGAGGTTCCACAGGGAAATATGTATACAGATGATTCACAGCAAATGAATATTGAGAGCTCCCAGCCAGCAGCTGAGAACAGTGAAGGTGAAGGCCCATCAAGAACCCATGATAATGAAGAAATTAACTTAAGTATTGGCTTAAGAGCACAGAATTTGCAAGACCCACACCTATAAAAGAGGTACAAATCACTTTTAAGGATGTAAGATCTATTTAGAAATAAAGGAGAGCCGTGCCATGCAGAAACGCCATAAGACTCATACAATGGAGGCCTAGGGAACCCCCTCCCCCGACAGGGTATATATTGGAAGAACTCTACTTAAGAATTCCTTAAAATTCTATGCCTCTGCAGTGTTTGCACTTATTTATACTGATGAATATAATTATGATGTGAGCTTCAAGACCGTAGAGAAGAACTTGATAGATTTTTGACCTAAGTACAATGGCCTAAAAGATACACTGTTATGGTCACCATTCCTTGCAGTTCCATCACCAAACCAGCACTCAGAACATTAATTATCCTCTTTAAAAATAAGGGGGTGAACATAACAGATATCATGTTTTGGCTAAAAAAAAGATGTGAGGTACTGGAGAACCCCAACCCCATAATTGATTTGGAGCTGATCTGGATGGGGGAGGGGGGTTGGAGAGTTAAAGTAATGCTGATAATGTCCAATACAGGAATTCTTCAACTACCCAGTTGCTTTTATTTAGGTAGGGATAGAGGCTCACTGTTCTACCCTGGACATCCCAAGTTTTGTCACAAATGCAGTTCAAGTCTTCACTTAAGTAATGCATGTGACACTGCCAAATGCACTCATTGTTTAGACACAGGAGATACTGCTGCATCTTGTATAAGCCAATTTCAGTGCAATTTGTGTGAAGAAAAAGATCATTCTTATGTGAGGTGTCCATGGGCCTCCCATAATACAGCAGATAGCATGCCACATGAAGCCTTGGTCACATAAGCACAACAAAAAGGGTGTGCTCAAGCCTCTGAAAGGAGGATGAAAGAAATTTTTATAGCAAACCAGAAACAACAAACACAAGAAGGACAAGAACCAGAAAAGCCACACGCCCTAATCCCAAAACACAAAATCACACCCTGCTTGACTGGGCACTCACAACCCACCCGACACGGTCATTAAATCTGGTCTCCTCCCCGATGCCCTTAGTGACCACAACCCCATTTTCATTGCAGGTAAGGTTCATCACCCCAAATATCCCCCTAAAATCATACAGCTCTGGTCCTTTAAATCCTTAGACCTTACCCCAATCAGCTCTGCACTCACTTCCACCGACTGGGCCACCTCTCCACTGCCATTTCTGTTGACCAAGCACTTGACTATTTTATGGATAAATTCATTGCCACTTGGAATGTCTTTGCTCCTTTCAGACGGACCAGAGTCTGTGGGCTTCACCTCCCCTGGCCCCCCCTTGAACTACTGGCCTGCTTCAGGGAGCGTGATTGGGCCTGGAGAAAACACAAATCTACTAAACATCCAAATGACTATGCCAAGTACAGAATGCTATGCAATTCATGTACTAAAGCTACTAGACTGGCTAAGTCTGATTATTTCAACTCCTCATTCCTGACTAAAACTAACTCTCCATCTACATTCTGGAGGGTAGTTCATGCTCTGTTCTCTCCTCCCTCTCCCCTTCCCCTACAGTTCTCAAAATAAATAACCCCCTAGTTTCTGACCCTGGCTCCATGGCCAATGAATTTACTGCCTACTACACCTTGTGTGCCACGTCTCTTCTAAATTCCCTGTCCCCATTGCCACCTACTAACTTCAGCCCTTTGCCTCAGCCAGTGCCTACCCCTCCCCATTTTCCTTTTCTACTCTCTCCCCTGATGAAGCTCTTAATGACCTCCTATCCCTCAACCCCTCTAAAGGCTCCTCACCAGATGAGCTTGATCCTAAACTTCTCTACCTTTCTGCTCCTGCAATTGCTTATCCTATCTCCTTAATACTTAACCTGTCCTTTATTTCTGCCCAAGTACCCTCATCCTGGAAACATGCTGTAGTCCTTCCTCTCCCCAAGGGTGGTGACACATCTACTCCTAGCAACTATCGACCCATTTCCCTCCTTTCTACCCTTGCCAAACTTCAAGAACATTTAGTTCTCTCTCAACTATCACCATTCCTCTCTGATTCCTCCTTCTTCACCCCCTTCCAATCTGGTTTTTGGAAGAACTACACAACAACCTCCTCCCTCTTCAAGCTTACTGACTCCATCTTTTCAGGGATGGATGATGGCCTGATTACCTCAGCTATCTTTGTCAACCTAGCCAAAGCTTTCAACACTGTTTCCCATCCCCTGCTTCTTGATTCACTCTTCTCAGCTGGCCTTGCTCCATCAGCCACCAACTGGTTTAAATCCTACCTCATTGGCAGGACCCAGTCAGTGAGAATCCTTGATTCCATCTCTCCTCCACTCCCCATCAACACTAGTGTCCCTCAGGGCTCAGTGCTTGGTCCCCTACTCTTCTCCATTTTCCTTAATGACTTTCCCACAGCCTGCTCATCCTCTTATATCCACATGTACGCTGATGATACTGTTTTGTACAGTTCCAGCAAAAATGCTGCTGCTGTGCAAACCAGTTTACAATATGACTTCAACCAAGTTCGGCTCTGGTTTGCTTCTCACCAGCTTTTTCTAAATGCCAAGAAGACAGTCTCAATGACCTTTGGCACCAGGCAGAGACTCTCTAGGCTCCCAGCCCTACCCACCTTCCACACCCTTGATGGGACCATCTTGGAGGACACCTCCTCATTTCAATATCTGGGAGTTTGGCTGGACCAGCACCTCAACTTCTTTGTGCATATCGATGCTATCCTGATGAAACTGTGCCCCAAGCTTGGTGCTCTGTACAGGAATCATAGTTGCATCCTGCTTACTACGAGGCACAAAATTGCCCAGAAGATGATACTCCCCATCTTTGACTACTACAATGTAGTCTATGGTGCTGCTCCCAAATCTTCCCTGGCCAAGTTGGACACTCTTTTAACTCTTTCTGCCACTTTGCTATCAACTCCCCTTCCTTCTCCCACCACTGTGAACTATCACTCTCTAACCTTCCTTCCACTATCTCACAGACGCATCTCTCACTGTGCCAAACTAACCTCCAAATTCTGGTTTGGGGGCTCCCCTCCTATCTCTCATCCTCACTGTCCACTCCACCTCCCCCCACCCACTCTCTCAGATCAAATGACACCTGCACCTTGATGGTCCCTTGTTGCTCCACACTCATCGGTCAGACTGGTTTCACCCATCGCTTCCTAAAATCTGGAATTTCCCAAAATATGACACCTCCTCCAACTACTCCTTACCTCTGCCCTACACAATTACCTTTCCCTCAGCTGTTCCTGCTTAACCCACCTTAATACCTGTCCCCAGTTTCTGCCTTCCTACCATGACCCCCAAGCAGGGTTCTCAACATCCTGAAGGGGGCAATCATGAAATGGCTACCCCTTCTCCTCATATTCAGTTCTTGCTTCTCCCCATCTTCTTCACCTGCCCTTCTGGGTCACCAGTGTGCACAACCTAACCACATCCTTTTTACTCCAACAGCACTTGCGTACTACCTCAAGCCTGCTCCTGGTACACTCATGCACTATAAATGGTTCTATAGGTTTTGTACATTCATATGTTCTTTTGTATGATTTTGGACATGTATTGTAATTTACCCAATGTTCCTCTACTGTTTATTGTACAATACCTTGTGTTCCAACTGTTGCACAATCTTACAATGTTGTATTGTTTGTACTACCCACATATTATTGTAACTGATCATCATTCACAACCCTATGTAACCCCTCCCCCAGGTTGCACCATGAGATGAGCAACTTGTTGTTCAGTGTGCCCTCCTGGTAAAACATTTAAATAAATAAATAAATAAAATCAAACACATATACCTTTTCCACAAGACTCACTTGAAGGCCCATCTACATCCATGCAGACAGGGGGTAAGACACAGGCACAAAAGGAAGTATGGCAAGATATTACAGGATTGATGAATGAACAACAGGTAGAAGGAGAATGGAACATGGGAGAAACTGTACTGGAATAAAGTATCACACTGGAACCTAGAGAATGTGAGACCATGCCCACCCCAAATCTCAACCTGAACCAGGGTTTAAAATGGTTACCTACAAAAAACGTCCAAGAACAAAAATGGAAACAAAACTGAGCCCAAAGGGAAAAGAGAGAAAACCCTAAAAGGAAAATGAATATTCCACTAAAAATAAATATGAGGCATTTCATGAAGAAAACAGCCAATTGACATGGATGAGGAAGATACAGAATCAGATTCTTCTTCTTTAGCCTCTTCTTCCAAAGATCAGTCTTCAGGCCTAGAAGATCATGCCATAGGTGATAATGTAAAGAAAAAGTAGGCAATGAGATCTCAACAGTAATAACAAAGTCACGTGGTACTCCCTTCTCTTTAAAATTATGGTAGCCTTACAGGTTCTCACCATTAATGTAAACAGCTTAAACAATCCCAATACTGTAGAAGATGGACAGTAATAACTGAACTAATGAGACATAATATGAATATATAATGTATGTTAGAACGCTGTTAACCTTAGGAAATCATCATTTCCTAAGGTTGTTAACCTATCGATGTGACGTAGATATGTTGTTAACCTATCGATCCTACGCCACATCGAGCAGGGTTAACAACAGCGAGTGGTCTGCGTGACGCGCTTTTTTTCGACACGGAAACCGACTGAAGGAAACCAACGGGGAAGGACTGAAGGGTCACGCGGTGACTTTTTAAAAACGAAGCCTTTTTTTTTTGATAGTGGACCATACACTATAAAATAATGTATGGTCCTCTATCGGCAATCAACGTCAATGACCGAGTAGC
Organism: Neoceratodus forsteri; assembly: GCA_016271365.2. Taxonomy (NCBI): domain Eukaryota; kingdom Metazoa; phylum Chordata; order Ceratodontiformes; family Ceratodontidae; genus Neoceratodus; species Neoceratodus forsteri. The sequence continues at coordinate 804,372,436 of CM057451.1, read as the reverse complement.
CGTTATGGCGACGAACCTTCGAGCCGCTCTCGAGGTTTACATGGTCACCCTGGCAACCTCTCGACTGTTAACTGACCGGTTAACGATAGAGGACCATACATTATCCTCTATATTGTGCATACATGATACCAGGCTGAAGACATTACGAGAAATTGCTGAGGCTACTAAACTATGGACCAAAGGCCATCCTTCTGGTCACAAGACAGGAAATCTGTGACGGGGTGGGGATACTGTTTTCTAATCCATCATTAAAGGTCATCAGACTGGTAGATTTAGAACCAGGGAGAGTTCACATATTGGATATTCAATATGGGGAAAATAAATATAGATTAATCAATACATATGCCCCCCAGACAAAAGTCCAAAGAGTGGCCTTATTCAGGAGCATCCAGCACTATTTACACACAGCAAGGCAGTCATATGGGGGGATTTTAACTGTAGTTTACACCAAACTGATGGAAGATTAAAGACAGAAAACGATACAAATGCATTGAAAGATATTGTACAAAATGTACAATTAAAAGATGCATGTAAGTCTTTACATCCACATGGAGGTTATACCTAAGATAGAAGAATACATCACACAAGAATATATTTTTTATTTTTGCCCCAAACCCCAAGAATTGACAAGGTATACGTAAAAGATTTAGCTTTTTCAGATCACAAGACACTATTCTTGGGAATTTCTGGGGAGGGTACCCCGACCTGTGGGAAGGGCCCCTGGAAACTAAATGCTACCTGGTTAGAAGCAGATGATGTAAATGAAGGAATAAGTGGTCTTTGGCAAGCCCTCCTATCAGTGCAATGTCTACATGACACACAAACAGACTAGTGGGAAGAAACGAAAAATAATTTTAAAACTTATTTTCAAAAAGAGCTGGAAGGAAAGCCACACAAACATATCTGGAATATCTAACATTAAGGAAACAGTCACATAGACTAATATCATATACAGAAACATACCATAAAGATTATAGTAAACAGATAAAACAAATTAAGAAAGATATGTATGACTTACAATATAACAGAGCAAAGTCTCTAGAACAAGAAACTCAGTTTGAGACAACAACAAAAGACCTTGACCAATTCAAAGAAAATAAAAAGGCGATAAACAAAAATGAATACACGTTCTAAAGGACAAACATGGTAATCACTACACGGAAAAAGGATATTATATATGGTAAACAAGTATGTATCCAAAACATTTAGCACCCCCCACACACACACACTATACAAGGGCATGAAAAGTTTTTAGACGGACTGCAATTTGAGGCCCTACAAAGGAACAGTCTTTAGAACTCCTTCCAATTAGGGAAGAAGAAGTGAGTTTAAGATTAGAGCTTTAAATAATGACACTGCACTAGGAAGTGATGGTTTAATGTCAGAATTCTACAAAAGTTTAATGAAATGTTAGCACCAGAACTAACAAAATGATATAACAAGATACTAACAAAGCAGAAACTCTCAAAACTATGGCTGAGGCAGAATTCATTTTTGTTCAAAAAGGAAATTAATAGTGAAAATTGGAGGCCTATTAGCCTACTTAATACAGACATTAAGATTCTCAGGAAAATATTGGCAAAAATATTGGAAAATGTCTCTGATACATTAATCAGTAAAGGACAAGCATGCTCCATATCCAAAAGAGGAATCCAAAATAACTTATTTATGCTACACAAACTAATACAGAGAAGTCAGGAGGGTGCAGAACAAGGGTATTTACTAAGTTTAGATCAACAGCAGACTCTGACTTGGTTTCACATAAGTATACGCCCCTTCACATAAGTATATGCCATAAGTATATTCCCTCTTCTGCTTCCCAGTCCTACTCCCTCTTACCCGCCATCCTCTCTACCTCACCCTCACAACCCTAATTTTAGCCTATTTAATCATTCTTCATATGTATTGGAACCTACTGTAACCTTGAATGATAACTATCTTGAACCTGTATTTTCTGTTGTCTCTGTGCTACTGTCTGTTGTCCTTTATGTGACGAGGTACCTTTGTAATGATCCCTGGCTCAAAGGTTGTTAAACTGATGTTTAAATAAAATAAAAATAAAATAAAATATGATAGCAGTATTAAAAAGTTTGGACTTCCAGATGCATTTATTAAATGGATATATAGTTTCTACTCCTCATACAATTAACTCCTAGAGTTAATGGGTGGGCAGGAAGACCCAACAACTAAAACATGGGGTCCATCAAGGGTGCCCCCTTAGCCCCCTTTTATATGCATATTATATAGGCCCACTGTTTTGGTCCTTCAAAATATCTGATGATATAATCTGCATACAAATAACACATACAAGTACTCCCTTGAAAATGTTGGCATATGCAGATAATGTAATCATAATACTATATGACCAGACCAAGGAAGAAGCTGTCCGGAATCGGTTAGTGCAATACTCCAAGGCATCAGGAGTACAGACTAACATGGAGAAAAGTATAGGGTTGCAACTAGGGAAGAGAAGGCCCATGAAGCACACATTTGCATCCATACAACTTATATCAGGCCCAATTCCAATGTTAGGAATAAAATTTGGAAATGGGGACGTGGATCTCTTGAACTGGGAAGACAAACTACAGAAAACGGAAAATGCTTCAGCCATATGGATACATAGGCAACTGGCAAAAAGAAAAAGAGTCATGCTAATTAAGGATCTATTATGGCCAATTTTTCTTTACGTAAGTCATCTGTTTCCCCTCCAGCTAGAAACAAGACTTTCTCGTGTTTTCTTTTGAGCCTTATGGGGCAACTGGCTGAACCCAGTGAAAAGGGAGATCACTTACCGCAAAGTAAAAGAGGGAGGTCTGGACATGCCATATCCAGTGACCTTTTATTATAGCATATTTGTTTACTATACCTTCGACTTAGCACTCACATTCCATGAACACATTGATGCCCTTGCCTCTGCCACCAGCATACGGCTTGGCATCCTCTTCCCCATCAAACTGCCTCCCCAAATGCTCTCCGGCTCACTGTCACATCCTCAGTACTGTCCCTGGTAGACTATGGCTCACTAATCTATGGTGCTGCTAGCACTACTGCCCTCAAAAATATTCACATAACCCTAAATAAGGCTTGCAGACTGATTACTGGTGCCCCCAGGCTCACACACACCTGTCAACTGTATGACAATGCTCAACTCCTGACCCTAGTTGAACGGCTTCACTATCATACCTGTCTACTCACAAAAAAACCCCTACTCGGGCTCTCTCCACCAGGGGTGACTGCATCCATCCACCAGATCCCGCCCACTGTTTCTACACGGTCCTCCTACAAGACCGCTCTACTGGTCCCCAGATCAAGAACCACTCATGGTCAGAGGTCCTTCTGGTACAGAGCCCCACTCTGGTTTAACTCTCTCCCTGCCACCATCTCCAATGCCACCACAATCTCCAAATTCAAAACCACCCTTCACAGCCAACTCCTCAACACTCATAGCTGTTCCTGTCTCTGATTGAGGCCCCACCTCGACCTCTCCACTCATGACAATGCCCACCGGGCATCTCCCCACCAAGACCACCCCATCCCTTACCCAGCACACCATTCCTAAGTATATCCTGGCCAGAGCCTACTGTCTCATGACAGTTGATTGCTCAGCTAGTGAAACCAATTGTGTCAGACCTATTTCTATTACATGTACCATGTAACTCAAATTTATGTTGTTTAACCACAGTGTGACGTGGTGCCTCTAACAAATGCCTACTTGAAGAAAACCTGTACTATGTAATCTAAATGCTGTGTATGTCTCAATGTGATGAGGTACCTTCGGAAACCAGCCTCTGGCTCAAAGGTTGTAAACTGATTCTCACAAATAAATAACTAAATAATTTCATAGAACCATCAATAGTGGTCAATAAGTTATGGGCAGAAACAGTTGCTTAATGGATAGGGACAGGCATGCAGGCATGGGAACAAGGGAAAACTAGAATAGTGAACAGGGCTCATGTGATACCCCCTTATGCAAAACCAATCTTTCAGAAAATGATCAACTGGAAAGTACCCATGGAAAGACTTTGTAGACTGACAAGACAGCAGCTGTTCCAAAGGCTAATGCAAGCACAGTGCCAAAAAGAGATACATTTCCCACATTGCCCTGAAACACAAAATACTATTATTATATCACACGTACTGAATAAATGAATTCTGAGCTTTGCTTGGGACTTAGTATGGTTGACCATTCATGGAAAATTGAATATCAAGAACAATAATAAACATAACCCCTAAATGAATGATATTGCCCAAGGCCTGACCATCAAGAAATTTTGGAAACACAAGAACATTTATTTTTGGAGTGTGGATTTGTGAAAGAACTATGGTTAAAAATAGCAAGTAAATGGAATATAAAATATTTTTGTGGCCTTCAGTATACAGAAAGTCTGTGTGCTATCTACCCACCTAGGTGGAAATCCTTCCACACAGAGAACCAACAAGTTATTTAAGCACACTGCAAATGGACCTTGCAACAACTATATATGACCCACGAAGTATTGATAAATAATGTGCAGATCTCTTTACAGCAAGTATATGAGAAGGATAAAGTACTGTAACTGCAACTGAAAAGAAAGTATACAGCCGTTGGAATGAATGCAGTTTCATTTGGTCTGATAATGCATAAAGAATCCTGTGTTTAAAAGAATGAAAGAGGTGGACAGAGAGGTTATGAAGAAGGAAAAAAAGAGGGAGGAAAAATGAGAAAGTTTGAAAAAGAAAAGAAGGAATACAGGAAATAAAAGAGGAACACAGAAGAATATACTTCTATCTTTGAAACAGGAACAGTGAATTGGGAAATGTCCCAGTATGAGTATATACTGATATGAACAGTATCTTTTGGAATACTACTTTCCTACTCCCAACAAAATACCTACTCTGCCAGTAGGAGGACTCTCCAGCCATCTGGAGATGGCCACTTTGAGCTGTGTCTCAGAGAGTGCAGATTTGTGGGAGGCAGGGATCGGGTCTCCTCCCTACCTCGCCAACCCTAGAGACCACAGAAATGGAAGGGTTACCTTTTTGACTCTGTCTATGGCTGTTTCAGAAGGAAACTATTGCCAGCTTTTGGAGGAGTGTGAAAATAATATACAAATGGAGGTAGAAATTGCCTATGAAAATGTTCAAGATTTGACTGGTAATGGGAAAAATACAACCAGAAGCCTGAAGGTGATGTGGATCCAGCGATATCCAAGGACAGGGAGCTGACACATGGAACACCAGAAATGACTGCTTTGGAGGCAGAAGAAGTTTTAAAACAGGCACTGGAGGCAAAAAAGCACAACTTCTGGGGCAAATAGCAGAAAAAGAAGCAAAATACTTAGAAATGGCACAGCAGCTGTGAACAGCTGCTACTCCTGTATTAGATCAGAATGCTGACGTGGCACAGGTTACGGTTTCGGGAGCTGACCTAACAAGGATTGAGGTAATCAAAGAAACTGCACATGGGAGAATTACCAAAAAGAAAAATTTGGGGATGTTAACAAATAAACCTCATAAGATAACCCAGCAAATGCATCCAGGCACATGGGAAAATACAGCTTGGTCAGCATCGACTGCTCTGAAAAATGCAGGCTGGATGGAGGACACAGATGGCACATGAAAACCCAATCTAAATGATGCAGATGTGGCTCACTTCATGGATATGGAAGTTACCAGCACAGGTAAAATCATTTTCCCTTCTAAACAAAGCTCTACTGTTTTAAAAAGTTTGGATAAATTCTGTAATGAGGCTGCACTACATCAAGAAGAGCTACCTGTTGCAGTTCAGGGTAATAGCAGCACATCATTAAGAGAGCCTACCTTGCAGAAACTAGGCACCTCAAAACAACTAGACTATATGATTATTTAACCAAATGTAGTCATTTTAAATGATGCAAGCACTGAAAAAGATAAAAATAGTGATACTTTCAGTGATATAGGTACACAAAACATAAGAGCTCACATAGCGTACAAACAAACACAAAGCATCTCAGGATTATCAATAGAAAAATGGGTAAAAAATGAAGCCTTACCAGTAGAACTGGGGTTTCAAACTTACAAGACTCCAGCAAAAAACAGTTTTATAAACCCATTTTATGCATGTCTGATTTATTAAAGAACAAAGGGGAACCCGCACTATGTAAAAATGCAATCAAACTGATATACAAAGGTGGTTTAGACAATCCTCTGGATAGAGTGTATGTGGGGAGGACATTGTTTAAAAATTCAATTAAGTTTTATGCATCAGCATTCTTTGCATTAATACACACAGATGAACATAATTATGATGTAAGTTTTAAGACAGTAGAAGCACTGGATAGATTCTGGGTCAAACACAATATTTTAAAAGACACACCATTATGAACTCCTGTCCAAGCCATACCAATAACAAAGCCAGCAGTATGAACCTAGCAATTTTTTTCAAAATGAAAGAGTAAATGTGGCAGACATTTTGTTTTGTTAAAAAGAGGTGAGGTTTGAGCACATATCCCCAATTATTGACTCCAGAACAGTTTTGGACAGGAGGCTGGATAGTAAAATGCAAGCTGAGTATGTCAAATAATGATATAGTACACTTACCAAGTTGCTGTTACTTAGGGAGGAATAGGGGATCCCTATTCTACCCTGGCCAGTCGAAGTCATGCCACAAATGTGGATCCCATCTCCATCTCAGCAACACATGTGATACTCCCAGATGCACACACTGTTTGGATACTAGACATTTGGCAGCTTCTTGTGTGAACCTCTTTCACTGCAATTTGCATGAGGAGAGGGGTCACTCATATGTCAGGTGCCCCTGGGCCTCACATAATGGTGAGGATAGCTCAACACATGAGGCTCTGATTACACAAGCCCAAAAGAAAGGATGTGCTCTGGCCTCAGAAAGGAGAATGCAGGAAATCTATCAGGAAAAAGAAACACAGAAAGAAAAAGAAAAGGAACAAGACCAAGAAACAAACAAAAAAGTTGAAACAAAGGAGAAGACAAATACAATACAACAACAAAAACCTAATCAGGTGGAGAACAGTACAAGCAGTACAAACAGTAATTCTACACAACAGGCGGGAGTAACTAGTGTAGACCTAACAAAAGAAGTAAGGACACAAATAACTTTGGAAACAGAAACCACAGAAAGAGATATGGAAGCAATGAATGGAACAGATTTTCTTAAAGAGGATGAAGTAGAGGATATACCAAAAGACCTAAGGGCCATACCCCCCCCTCCCCATTACAGAAACTGTTTTTTAAACAGTAGCATACGAAAAAAAGGCCTAGATCAAACATGGGGAAAACAACTGAACCTAAGGGGAAGGATAGGACAATCATGAAAGGGAAGCAAAAATGGACCACAGCAAACAAATATAAAGTTTTACAATAGGAAAAGACAAGGGGTGTTTCAGACAAAGAAGACATGGATTCTGATTCTTCTTCCATAGCTTCTTCAACAAAAGATCACTCCTCTGGCCTAGAAGATTCAGGTCAAAATGACACGGGAAAGAAGAACTGGATAACTAGATCACAGCAATAAAGGCAGATATGGTGTATTACTCACTATTAATAATCATCATACTGTACATGGCATCACCTCATGTTTTAACTTTAAATGTAAATAGTTTAAAAACAGTAAAAGACGCCTAGCAGTTATAACAGAACTTTTACACTATAAAGTGGATATAATATGTCTGCAAGATACAAGGTTAAAAATTCTTTCAAAAATAAAGCATGTTACTAAACTATGGACTAAAGGAGTTACCTTTTGGTCACAAGGACTTGAGACATGTGATGGGGTGGGAATTTTACTTGTGAATGCAAACTTAAAAGTCACTCGGTTGATTGAGTTAGAACCAGGAAGAACTCTTATTCTAAATATACAGTGTGGTCATACCAGAATATGGTTGATTAATATATATGCTACACAGGGTAAAACAAAAAGGATTGTTTCATTCAGGAAAATCCAACCATATTTACATACTGCCAGGTTAATAGTTTGGGTGGGGACTTCAATTGCAGCCTACATCAAACTGATAGAGGGTTTCAGACAAATTGTATTGCGATACTAACACTTTAAAAGATATTATTTCTACATCAGAATTAAAGGATGCATATAGAGCAATACAACAACAAGGTGGATTTATATATATTAGAAGGCCACATTCCACAATAATTGATTTCTTCTTTATATCACAAATGTTAGAAATACCAACAGCTAAGGTCCATAACATAGCCTTTTCAGATCATAGAGTTTTGAAAATTGAAATACAGTGGGAAAATATACCAACTTGTGGTAAAGGACTTTGGAAACTCAATGCCAACCTCCTAGAATCAGAGTACATCAATAAGGAATGGGAATGACTATGAACAGCCCAGAAATCGGTTGTATGCATGTATGACACGTATATAGTATGGTGGGAGGAGTCTAAACAGAATTTTAGATCCCTATTCAAAAAACATTGGTCAATAGAAAAGTATTAGAAACATACATCAACTACCAAAACTTATAAAAACAACTACATGTGCTAATATCTAAAACAGAAAATTAGAAAAATTGACTACAGTCATCAAATAAGGAATGCTAAAAAGAAATGTACAAATTACAATATGATAGGGCAAAGACTCTCCAACAAGAACTTAGGGTTGGAATGGAAAGCAAAAAACTGACTTATGATTCATACAAAGACAGCCAGAAAAGGACTGATAATAAATTAATTTTACAAGTAGAAGATGAAAATGGGAGGATACAAAACACAAAAGATGGGATTCTCAGGGTAGTAAATAAATATGTACAGAATACTGTTAGCAAACCTCCAGAAATTCATAGTTCTTAAAATTATTTCAAACAGATACAAGTACCTTCTTTGACACAGTTATGACAAAGGGAATTTCAAATTTCAAAAGAAGAAGTTAGAGAAATGATAACCTCTCTAAAAAAAATAACACAGCCCCAGAAAGTGATGGGCTTACTCCAGAATTTTACAAAACAATTTCTGGAAGATCTACTTCCAGAACTGACATGTCTTTTTAATGAAATGTTGTATCTCAACGAGTTCCAGAGTCAATGGCAGCAGCTGATCTGATACTCTTATATAAGAAAGGGAATAAGGACCAACTTACAAACTGGAGACCAATCAGTTTATTAAATACTTATTTTAAGATTCTAGGTAAAATTCTTGATAAAAGGTTAGCTAAAATTTCTGAAACTTTAATCAGCATCGACAAGACTTGTTCTGTCCCTAAAAGGGGATACCTGATAATTTAATAATACTAAGAGAACTGTTTCAAAGATCCCAAGAAGGGTCTGAAGAAGGAATTCTGCTGAGCCTTGGCCAACAGAAGGCTTTTGACTCCACTTCACATGAATACGTTTTTGACTTTACAGAAATTTGGGATTACTGAACAGTTTATACAATGGATTAGATGTTTATATACCTCAGCAACTGTGACACCTAGAATAAATGGTTGGAGAGGGGATACCATATGACTAACTAGAAAAGTGAGACAAGGATGTCCCATAAGTCCTTTGCTCTCTCTCTCTCTCTATATATATATATATATATATATATATATATAGTATAGACCCATTTTTACATTCAGTAATGGCTAGGGATCAAATAGAGGGTATACAATTTTCACTATTAAGTAACCCAGTAAAGGTTTGGGCCTATGCAGATGACGAGGCACTTATTGTTAATAATACCAAAGAAGAATAAATTACATACCAATTAGAAGCTTACTCTAAAGTTTCTGTCTCTAAGATTAACATGGAGAAAAGTGTAGGGGTCCAATTAAGAACAGGGCCACAAGTAAACAACACCTATGCCTCAATAACCTTGACACAAGAATCAATTTCATTATTGGGAATTTTATTTGGTTCTGGTGACTTAGCACTTTTAAACTAGGAAAGGAAGATAACAAATGCTGCAGGCATGTCTGTGAGTTGGATTCATAAGCAAATTGATAAGAGGAAGAGAATACTGTTGATAAAAAAATTTTTACTACCCATATTTTTATATGTAAGTTTTTTGTTTCCATCCCGAGTGCAAATAGAAACTAGATTACTTAGTATATTCTTTCATGCACTCTGGGGGAGTTGGTTGAACCCAGTAAAAAGGGAAACCACATATAGACCAATAAAGGATGGAGGCTTAGGGATGATTAACCCACTGGCATTTTACTGCAGTATGTTTTTGTATTACAACATACTCAGCCAGAACAGCCAAGTTAGTAAACAGTGGCAGGAAATAATAGAAGAATGGGTAAATGTACATCAAAATGCCTTTATCCAGGGGAAAAGTAGATTGTTAACCAGAATAAATGTGATACCAGTACATGTGAAAGCTATGTTTCAAAATTAATCAGATGGAAAGTACCACATTATAAGGCAGTAACAAGCACTAGGAAAGGTATCTATAAGATGATACTTCAGTCACAATGTCAAGGAGAAGTGTTTGTACTGAATTGCCCATTGGGTCAAAATGTTATAGCATTTTCACAATTAACAAATGATCGAATACTAGCCTTCTCATGGGATGTACTGTGGCTAACCATACATGGTACAGTAGATTAAATGTAAACAATAATAAACACAAACCAGTAACAGAAAGATATTGTCCAAGTCCCAGCTTCTGACAAATCTTAGAACACAAGAACACCTTGTTCTTGAGTGTGACTATGTTAAAGATTTATGGGATGAAGTTGCACAGAGTTGGAATTCATCTTGGTTTAGATCCTTGTCATATGTAGAATTGATTTTTGCACTTTACCATTAGAAATGGACTACATTTCATAAAGGGACACTCCAAGTTATATTTTCAATATTAAAATATTATATATGGCAGGCACGATGTAAGTGGGTGTTACAGCAACAACATATGACAAAAGAAATGTTCTTTAAAAAATATAACTTGTTCTATACAGCAGGTGTATGATACAGATACCAGAAGTATGCCAGAATAGAAATTGAAAAAAATGTGGAAAGCCTGTGAAGTAATTTTGAAGTAAAAAAAAAGGGTTTATAGATTAAGAAACAAGAGAAATTTGAAGAATATGATGAAATTACATTGCTGTAAATAATTGTATAGTATTCCAGATTTGGATTGTATTGTTTTGAATTTTAATACCCCTTTTCCTCCAACAAAATTCATCTACTCTTGTAGTATAGGGCTCTGATGCTGGGGTACAGCAAGCTGAGGAGTTGTTCTCCTTCCCAGCCAGTGAAACTAAGAACAATGAAAAAAGAAATTGTTGAAAACAAAGAACAAAGTACAGAGATCATGGACACAAGAGCCAGGATGGTAAATTGGCATCAGATGATTCGGATATGGAGACTTCACAGGCAGAGGTTCAACTGGAACAGGAAATCATTGCTAAGAGAAATTCAATGGCAAAACAAATAGCTCAAGAAGAAGAAAAATATCAATAACAGAAAGTAGATTAAAAAAATAAGGATACCAAAAGAAGAAGAATGGAACGGAGATCTGGAAACAAGAGAAAAATCTAAACGGAATTGGTGCCAAAATATCTGGAGTTACTACGGGCAACCAAACTGCTCGGGAAAGACTGAGAAAAACATTTGAGATGATTTCACAAATGGAGCTGGAGATTGACTGGATGCTAGAGACTGCACTCCAAAATGCCAGTTGGGTACAAGACAATTTGGGTAAGTAGATTCCAGACCCAGTTTTTGAATTTACGAGTGGAGTTTCCCAATTTGGAAACAGTCAGGATATCTTTGTAAAATACCCTAATAGTGGACAAAATGTTAATTCAGATACAAGAGATGCTGAGCGCTCAGTGGTGCAAAGTGATGTGATATGCATGGCAGCAGAGAGTGCACCAGAGAGTGAACAGTCACAAGCAGAATTGGGGCAGATAAATAAGCAGACAATAAAACATTTTTTTTCATGGGGAATGGAAGAACGGATGTGAAGAAAGACAAATGTAATACACCACAGATGAGTGTGCAAGGCATCACAGATTTGAGTGAAGAACAAATGCCACAGAGAACTGAAGGATTATGAGAACAAAGATTGGAAAATGACACAGAAAGAAGACAGGCAACAAGAATGCTGGACAACAATGCAGAAAAGATAAGTGACACACAAACTCCAGCAGAAGAGATACAAGGCAATACAGGAGATAAAGAAAATATGCAAGGACAGGAAGAATCAAGTGAGGAAAAAGCACAAGAGGAAAGGGCAGGAACGAAGCCACAAAGACTGCCACCCAGAGTTTTGGATTTATTTGACAGAACTACACCATTACCTAGATGAAATGCAGTGTGCATTAGGTATAAAGGGGGCCTAAAACCACAACCAGACAGGGCGCATGTGGGGAAGAAACTGATAAAAGACTCTACATTTTTTTGCCACCTGATGTGCATGCCTTAATTCACTTCTCTGGTGAGGACAATTTTGAAATAAGTTTTATTACTTCACAAAGGCTAGAAAGATTTTGGATAAAATATAATCAAGTTAAATTTTCTCCACTGTAGATGCTCTTCATGGTGATACCCCTGACAAAAACCCATGGTCAAGAGGATAACAGTAATGTTTAGAACTGAAGGGGTAAATGTGGGGGATATACACCATTTGTTAAAAAAGAGATATGGGGTCCAATTCTCAAAGCTCTGCGGTTGACACAAGGTGCCTGTGCCAAACAGATATGGTGCAAGGTGCACCTTGCATCCACAAATATCCTCTGAGTGATTCACAAAGGCAGCCTGTGTCAACCACAGGCCACCTGCCCCAAACAGGTCCCAGCCACCCTTGTGGCCAGTAATGGCTGCAAAAGGTGTAAGGGGCACTGCGGTGGACGCAAGCTGCCACAGCCCAGAACAGCAATTCTCAGACAGTGCCCAGAGGGAGAAAAAAAGTTCCTTAGACCAGCCAGGGCTGGTCTAAGGGACTAAGAAATATCTTGCCCTGGGTGGATGCCATTTGCCATTTGCAATGGTGCTGCAGTACCCCGATCCTCAATATGCCCCACAATGTCCTTTCACAGGTACCAGTTGTACCTCACCTGATGATTCCCATGGTTAATAATATAACACAACCTCCCCATCCACATCCCGATGTTCCTCACAGGTCATGATGTCTCTAAAAGCCCCCAGTGCTGATTCCCTGACACAGCAAATGACCTCTCATTGGTGGTCCAGTGCCCCCCACCCCAGCAGGTAGTGTTTCCATCTCAGACTGAGTTGGCACTGGCACAGCTCTCCCCTCACCTCCTCGACCAGTCCCCAACTTTATTGTCAAGAAACACTTACTGTAATGTGTATGCACACACGTTTGGGCATGTGCACATTGTACAGTCTGCACTTCTTGACAGTTCAGTTGGGGACCAGCTGTGGGGGTGTGAGGTGGGCTGTGTCAGTCCCTAGCTCTGTCTGGGTATTGGAGGATGCTACTTGCTGGGGTGGGGAGCACTGGACCACCACTGAGAGGGTCATTGGTCTCTGACGGGGACATCGGGGATGGGAGGGACCAGCTAGAAATTGCCTCAAGCGGCTTGCGGCAACCTCTTTCATGCACCATGTGTTCGTTGCCACATGTAAGGGGACTTAGGCACCAGGACAGCTCCTGTACCTGAATTGGGTGCCAGGTCCCTGGTGCAGGGGGCATCGGTGCATGCTGCTGTTTACCACAGCATGCACCAGACGCAGCCCCCTTTGATAACCGGGCCCTGATGTTTTAAGTGCCCCAGAATCAATAATTGAGTCAGAGTCTTTTTGGACAGGAGAGTGGAATTTCAAAGTAAAATTCTGTCAAAATGAATCAGATGTTCTTCATCTCAGAAACAGTTTTTTTTAAGGGAAGGACAGAGGAGTTTGTTTCTGTGCAGACCAACCAAAGACCTGCTATAAATGTGGAGAAAGCACTCATCTGGCCAGTTCATATACTAAGCTATGGTGTATTCTATTAGTACTGTATGTCAGAATGTTGCTAAATGTAACCTTTGTGATATCCCAGGACATGTGTTTCAGAAGTGTCTATGGGTGGCACATAATCGAGAGGATAGAGTGCATCAAGATTTACTGCACAAAGAGAAGACACCAGTAACACACCTATATCAGCTGGCACAGATAAGAATGCTGCAGGACCAGAGAAACATGGAGGAGCAGAGAATTTACAAGAACAAATGGAAAAGGAAGGACAACAAGAAAAGGATGTACATACAGAGGACATAAGTGACTCTAACAGTACACAGCAAGAAAAGGCACGGGGTCAAAATGTCACACGGCAGAATGCTGTGTGCCTTAATCGCTTTGCATGATTCCGGTGTATTTTCTTTTCTTTGGGGGGCTCTGCCCCTTCACATGCCCCGTTACGGTGGGCTGCACCCCCCAGACCCCTCCACTTAAGATTCTAACTCGGGGGGGGGGTCCAACACGGAGAGCGCACAGGTCCAGGTTGCGCCATAATGCCATATGCCATTAAATGTATGACATTATGGCCCGGTACAGCAAAAAAGCCCCACACAGAGGGAACAATCACAAACTTAAAAGTTATAAAGAAGGAAAAAATTACTATGGTCCCCCAAGAGTGGATAACACCAGTTACAAGGAGAAGTGCAAGACATGAAAGGACAGTATTAACAGATGTACCAATAAAAATAGGTTTGAAGCACTGGCAAAAAGAAGAACTAGGAGGGACGGACATGGATGAACCAGACTCAGATACATCAACGCAATCTTTGCCTATAATGGAAAAAGGATAGAAGAAAGAAAAATGGTAAGAAAAACATCTAGATGGGAAAGACTGATAGGAACAGAATTATTGGAAATAACCTTCCTTTCATCATGCAAATAAATGGAGCAGATACAGGTACCCACCCTAAGGCCCTGTTCACATTAGAAATGAAGATTTGCACCATTTTAAAAACGTTCTAAAACGTTTTCAGACTCACCACAGCAGCCGTCACATTATTTTTCACCGAGTTTGAACTCAGTAGTAACACAGTCGACTCCGCCTGCATCTGCCTCCAGTAACGTTTTTAAAAATGGGTTCTCCATGACTGTTAACATACTTCCTAGAGGAGCAATATGCAGATGCCTGTCCACACTACAGGGTAACATCCTTTCCCTCATCAAACTGTGTTTAAAACTGGACTTTGAGACTAGTTTGAGCAGGATTTAAGCACGGTTTCCTAACACGCTTTGAAACTGTGCTTAAATGCAGATCAGGCATCTTGTTTGCTCTAGTTAAAATGTTTTAAGCACCTTAATATGTTTTAACTAGCCTGATGTGTACAGGTCCTATATGTTTGCAGCATAAAGAATGTTGTGAAGAGAAATGCTGTGTTTTCATTATTAGAACAAATGAAATTAGATATATTTCTACAGGAAACATGGATGTCAGATACTTTCTTTTATACTTTTATTTGCATTATAACTAGGGATGTACGCTTGTCATGGCAGTCATACACGCCATTGATTCCATGACATTTGGTCTTTATTCAGGACTTCCATGACTTTCAGTAGTGTCATCAGAATCTAGCAATGATGACAGTGCCACAACATTTACTACTGTTTACTAATGATTTCATGAACAAACAATGAGTCATTAAAACCTCTTCCATGACAAACTTACATCCCTAATTATAACACGATACAGGTCTTATAGGTTCCATATGTCTTCAATAACACTAATCTTAAGACATTTTACCAAGTACCATTCCACATTGTAATTTTAACATTCCATTAGTATATCATGGAAACATACCTATACAGTATGTTATCATATAATCCACGAGAAATTGATCAAGACCTGCAATATTACAATCAGGTTCTAGTCAAAGGCTGAACAAACCTAACAAGGAAAACAACATTTCAAGACTAGCTGTCGAACCTCTCCACATTTAATATAACCTATTATTTACACATAAAATCTTCTGTGTCAAGTCTTCATCATCCACTTAAACAAACATCCAATATCCATTTCATTTTTGCCTCTTCTCACAGCTTGAGTCAAGAGAATCCATTGCTCAGTTCCACAAACCACCAATTAAACTTAATATTCATAAAAAAGGCCTCACTCTAACAATTTGTATGATTAAGTCCTTATTAAAAAAAAAAAAACATCCTGGGAGGCTAGGAGGGAATTTCTATTTGATATAAATCCCATTGTGTCCACCTATTGTTATAAGCCCTTTGTCTATGTTGCATAAGTAATGTGCTCCATATTTTTTATTTGTTGAACAATCTGTACCCATTCCATCACTGTGGGGGGATCCCTCTGAAGCCACTGCCTAGTAATAGCCTTCAGAGTAGCTATTGTTAAATCCCACAGATGTATTTGGCTTCCCTCCTCTGTAATGACTCAGGAGGAATTCCCAATACAATATTTTACAGGCCCACCTGCACAAGCAAAATAAAATACCCTTCAAATGGTTTATTACTTCTGTTCAAAATATGGACAAGGTAGAGCATTTCAAAAATGTGCCTGCTGCAGTGGTTTCCCATACTGCCTCCAATAGATTGCTGCCCAGTCCAGGTCCCATTTCACCAGCACAGCAGGCACCAGAAAGTACCGAATCTTCACTCTCGAACCAAACTCCCACCAGTCTGGTGAGGAGGCAGTGCTCATGAAACCTTTCATATTCTCTCCCACTCTCTCAAGTCCAGTTGAATACCTGTTCCTCCTCCCATCTAATCTTAACATGTGTGGCTGTAGCTCCCTGATCCTTAAGATAATTAGCATATAAAATAGAGAACAATGGCTGGATAGGTGGTAGTAACAAGAATTTTACACACACCCAAGGTGTATGATGCCACATAAACCCCGAAAGCAAAGCTTGAGGGGTTTATTATGGCATCCCACACCAAGGGTGTGTGTGAAACTCAAATTTTACACACCTACCCAGCCTTTATTTTATATAATTGTTGGGTCACGGTTTTTCGACTCAGCAATTATATAAAATAAAACCGCATTCTCTTCAGCCGCGGTCACGACTTGTAAGACATTTTGTTCCTTTTTTTTTTATTTGAAAGGCTCCTTTATCCAGGCAGTTTGTAAAGAACTGTAGGGATCCAGGGTTGCAGTTCATTTTATTTAAAAAAAATGACTTACCACCAAGAGCGAGTGGCGGTGCGGTATTCTGGCGACATTAGGGAGACAGCTGGTTGGCACATGCGCAGAGTAAGGGAAACCCAGCATGAATAACAACAAATTATAACCAGGTTGTCCTATGGGAAAAACTGCAACTCAGTAATTATAGAGTAATTGCACCTTTTCCATGTGAAGTCTGCCAAACTGCCTCAAATAGTGGGGAGGGGGGGCAAGATAAATCTCTGATACTGAAAGGTTTATTAAGTTGTGCCTGGACAACATTACATAGCTGAAAATAACAGAAGCTGTCCCCTGGAACCAAATTATGTCCTTGAGCCCAAACCTCAAAAGACAATTTTGTGGTCCCCTACAACAGCTGCCAAGAGGACTGGAAACCCAGGTCCACATGATCTTTAAACCAAGGGTCCAGTCCAGCTGGTGGAAACAAGTTGTCCCAGGCCCACCACCTATAAAGCCACAAAGATCAGGCAGTATAACCCTAAGTAACCCCCCATCCCTTCAGAGCCATAACCATCCCTCTGAGCCTATTCACTTTCTCTCCATAGGCCTGGGTCCCTAAGTAGGGCAAGGCTTGCAATGGGGGATAGAGGGACACTGTCATTTCTACAGTCATGGGAAGTGAATTTCGGGTTCTGCCATAACAACATTATTTTCATTTGGGCAGTGACCCAATATCCAGGAAGGTAAGTCAGAGCCAATTCCCCCTGTGTTTCAGGCAAGTATAACACCTGTTGCTTCACCCTAGGTCTTTTCAAACATCACAAAAATGAAACCATCTGTTTTTGCCATATTAAAAACTCTGGCTGTGGGACAACACAAGGGAACTCTGAAATAGGTATAAAACCTTGGCAGAACATTAATTTTTGCAGGGGAGGTAAACAGCCATGGTTTATAATCCAAGTTTAATTCTTGATCAAAGCAGAATAGTTATCTATGAATAATGATGTAGTAGATTGCCCATGATATATCCAAAATATTTCATTTTTGGAACATCCCATCACATAGCATATTTAAGTTGCAATTCTCTATGGATATGGGAGGCAAAGGCCAAAACCTCTTTTTTAGTCATATTTAGGCTGTACCCAGAGATAGCAGAAAATGTTTGAATTTGTTCAAAAACAGCTGGTAGGGAAGAGGTAGGGTTCCCCAAAAGTAAAACATCATCTGCATAAAGCCCTAATTTGTGGACTGTACTCCTACTCAATATTGGGCCCTTTTATTTCTTTCTTACATAAACAATCTGCCCAGCTGTTTAATTAACACTTCTGTCTGCTTATATGCGGACGACACAGTACTCATTGCTGATGGGAAACATCAAAAGGAAGTAGAGGAGAGGTTTCAAAAGGATTTTTTGGTTGTGCAAAAGTTTTTTGCTGGCATAAGGCTGGCAATAAACAATAAAAAACTCAAACAATGCTGTTCTATTCAAAACCCAATAGAGTTAGAGACAGTTTAGACTTTAAGATGGAGGTTAAGACCAAGGAAGGTAACACCTTGAAACAAACCGAAGTATACAAATATCTGGGAGTTTATATAGACCAACATTTAACGTTTGAATACCATATAAATGAATTAGGGAAAAAAGTAAACATGAGACGAAGGGCTGCAAAATGGTTGTCATATTGTATAACCAAGGAAGTATGCCAACCCATGGTGACTCAATTAATATTACCTATGGTGGACTATGGAAGTCACATTTACTGTCATGCAAACAGGCAGCAATTGGCAAAATTGGATTTGGCTTTAAATAAGTTGGCAAGATTTGTATTGAAGTGTGAGTTTAACCCCACCACTGTACTATGAATGACTCTCTTAGCTGGAGCTCACTGGAGATTAGAAGAAAGCAAGCATGGCCTACAAGTCCATGGGATTTAAAAAATAATTTGATGCATAAACTGGTAGAGAGGTTAGAAAAAACAAAACATGGTCATAACTTGAGGAAAATAAGACAAAAGAGATAATAGTACCAAAATTTAAAAACAAATTTACTGCTATGACGTTTCAGTATAAGGCAGCTACTTGCTGGAACCAACTGCCTTTGCACCTTGAAGATACACATATGAACTCAAATGTTTTTAAAGCTGCTGTTTATAGGGAAATGGGGTATCATTGCACTTGCAATGGATAGATAGATTAGACTAAAGATAAATGTATATGTTGACAAGAATCATAATTGTAATGATTTAATATGAGTATTGAATGGTCAGTTTGTTATTACTATCTCTTTTGTGGAGTGTATAATATCCCTTTATTGCTGGAAATTTGTACGCTTGAATATGCATTGCTTGTTGTGTTTTTTTGTTTGTGTATTCTATGTCATTGTAACTTGACACTTTAAACAGGTGCACCTTGAGAAAAGGGCATTTAAAGCCCTAAAGTGTTTTCACTGTATAAATAAATATAATCTACTACTACTACTATAACTCAATCCCTTCTATTTTTGGATTCAAGATAATACTCTGAGCCAAAGGCTCAATGTACAGTGTAAAAAGAAGGATAGAGAGGGGACAACCCTGTTGAGTTCCCCTCTCCAACTTGAAAGGCGCTGCTATATGCCCATTAACTCTAAAATAACCCAAGGGGGAAGCATATAGATTAGGAATTAGCTGGAGGAAATGGTCAGCAAATCCAAAACCAGCCAAAACTGTCTGAAGATAAGGCCACATGACCTACTCAAAGGCCTTCTCTGCATCAAGGCTCATTAATAAGGTGGGTTGTTTAGAACTAGTTAAGTGGTGTATAATGTGAACCGCTCTTTGTATATTGTCCTGAACCTGATGCCCAGGTACAAAACCAGTTTGACCTATATGTATGAGTCTTGGTATTATCTTTTCCATCCTTCTAGCTAATATTCCTGTTAACAATTTATGATCAGTATTAAGAATAGAAATTGGCCAGTAGGATGCAAAATTGGTCTGGTGTTTGGCCGGTTTAGGAAGTACCACCACAATCGCTTGCACCCACGATGGTACTATAACCCCTCCAGGGTCCATAACTGAACTGTAAGCCCAATTCAATATTGGGACAAAGAGGTCCCTGAAGAGCTTATAAAACTCCCAAGGAGCCCATCCATCCCAGGACAGTTGCTTGATTTCAACCTAGCTATTTCAGACCTGATTTCATCGTTCTTAATGGGTGCAGTCAACATCTGATTTTCTACCTGAAACAACTTGGGGACATGTAGGGGGGCAAGAAACTGGGTGATTAGGGTGCTATCTGGGGAGGAGTACATCTTATATAAATCCACATAATAGTCATCAAATGCTAAAATTATGTCTAAAGTGGAGGAATAGGCCACTTTAATATGCGAATGAATAATTTCTGTAATCGTGGCATTTGCATTCCGTTGCTGAAGTCAATTGGCCAATAATCTGAGGGCACAGCCACCTTCAAAAAAATAACTTTTAAAAAAAGCTAATTTTGCTTAGCTTGATAATCTAGCAATAAATTAAATTATTTTTTAAGGCAGAGCAATTCAGCTTCATGGGAAGTCTCAAACCTAGTTTTCTGCTGGGACTCTAAAACCGCTATTTTATTTTGCAATAATAATTTCTATGCCTTCCTTTGTTTTTTCTTCCTTGCTGACATGGCAGTAAATTTGCCCCATATTATTGCCTTAATTGTGTCCCATAATGTTGTAGGGGAAACCCCTGAGCAATCATCATCCTGCAAGACAGTTTTAATATCTTCACTGATACATGTTTGAATGTCCTTTTCCCTCAGTAAAGAAAGATTAAGTCTCCAAAAAGTATTCTGCTTGGGTTATCCAAGGCACAATTTCAGATGTACAGGAGCATGATCTGACATTGATATATCCCCTATCTCCACCCCCTCTATTTGGGACACAGACTCTTTAAAAATTAAAAAAATAATCTAACCTAGAGTATAGTTTGTGTACAGCCAAGCCAAAAGTAAAGCCACTAATGTGCCCTTGTTTATATCTCCAGGTGTCCAAATAACCAAGCTCCATTAGGAGTTTGCACACTTCCTGTGCCACCCTGCAGTCTGTCCGCAGCGTAGGAGAGGTAGTATCAAGATGGGAGTTAAAAGCTAAATTCAAGTCCCCACCTATAATCAAAATTCCTTCTGCCCATTCTGTTAATTTTGTAAATAGGCCACCAAAAAGCATAGTCAGATCTGGGGAGGTACACTGAAGCAATTGTTAACATTGTCCCATGATAGTTACCTTTTAAAAATGAATAACACCCCTCTGGAGTCCACTATGGTGGCTTTCACCACGAACAGAACACACCTGGGGACCAAAATCACTGTTCCATGTCCATGCCCCTGCATATACATGGAGGACACCATGTGAGCATAACCAAATGTTATGAGTTTGTCATGCTCAACCTTAGATAGGTGGGTTCCCTGAAGTAAAATGAAACTCACACTTGATTTTTTAGAAATGAAAAAATCATTGACCTCTTAATTGAGTTTGTGAGATAATTAACATTATATGAAAGCTAAGTAGTATTAGTATTAGCTAGAATTAAAAAAATGTAATGCCATTTTCAGTGTCCACGCTCCCCAAGCCATGGACAGACCACCATGAAAGGGCAAGTGGCAAGCCTGAGAAAAAGTAGTAGTAGTAGTAGTAAGAAATAAAAATGTTATTCTGAAATGTTTCAGAAAATGATAACCCTAGCCAGCCCAGTGGTGCTGAGGACTGAGGTGCTCGATGCCTTACCTCATGCTATGCTGGCGATCCATGTTCAGGAATGAGCAAGGATCACCAGGGGTTGGCAGGGCAGGAGAAAGATCAAGCATCCAAGGGACTACTCTCCTTCTCCAGGGAGGGGGTATGCCAGTGGTCTGCATTTGACTGGCCCCTAGCAGATGCTGGGGAGCAGTGCACTGACACTGCAGAAGGGAGCAGAGATGGGGTAAATGCCTGGAGGAGCATATGCGTATGCATGCATACTCCTTACGTTGGGCATCATTGCACACCTCATCTCTGGGGAGAAAAAAATTGAAGGAGAAAATATTGCAATGGCACATGATAGAGGGTGACTCGCAGGCCCTGCTCCCGGCTAGCCATGGCACTGGCCACACTGGATCTGATCACTGGTGGGGGTTGGGGAACCCCACTGACCCCACCGGGGGGGTAAGCCCTGGGAGTAATGATCAGCGCCGGCTAGTAGATGCCAGGGAATGGGGCTGGGGCTGTCTCCTGAGGTAGGGACTGCTGCAACAAGGAGCAGAAAATAGTAAAAAAAGAAAAGGATAGCCCAACTGAGTCAGAGCTCATTTTCAAAAAAAAGGGAATGACAGCAGACAAAATTATATAACTAAGAAGAAGCACTGAAACACAGAACAACAAAACTACAATTCAATAATTAATATGCTTTGCAAGGTTGAAGGTCTGGAACTTGAGACCCCTAATCCCAACCCTTTAAGTCAAAGATGGCTTTTAAATATTGATAGGAAGTTATATAAGTGGTATTTACACCCCCATAACAGGGGCTCTCTTGCAGAGCTCAGTGGTGGTAATATGGACTCATCATCACTTATATTTAGACAACTGACCTCTACTAAGCAATAAGCCAAAAGTGACATAGCCTCTATGAAAAAATAAACTGCTACATCAACCATCTCTCTGTCCCACTTTGTCTCTGTTTATCAAACCATCCTAAAATATAGAGTGTAACACCACATAATCAAATGACCATCTTGGTCTGAGAGTTGTAATATATCCCACATGCAAGGATCCTATTCCAGTCCCATGGCATCACAAAGTGAAATCATTTGGGAATGTAGCCTCTAAGAGAAAGTAATGCTGACATTAATAAAATATTTGTAGCCCCCAGAAGGAGGAAAAAATTCATTTTTCCAATAGACTGAGATGGGATTAAACCTATTTAAACTCTCCCAGGCCTCTAAAAGCAAATACCTTTCTTCAAGCCCCCCTCCCCACCCCCACAAGAAAGCAAGATACACTGGAGGTCTGAGCACCCATTTTGAGAGCCCAGAATCTATTAAGCATAATTAAAAGCAGAGGTAATCCAGTTGAGGGGTATTAAAATAATCATATGAAGTATGGAGGTTGTTACAACAAACATAAACCCCTAACAAAAGCAGGCTCTGTCTGTAGTTCCATACATAACCTGGAAGCCCCATCCAAGCAAAGTAAAGAGATACTATGATATTAAGGATGTTGGTTTCCAACATATTTTAAGAGCAAGAAAATCGGTATGTTGTCTATGTGATACAGCTGGGGAATGGTGGGAGGACACAAAGAAAGAAATACAAAAATGATTACAAAAGTATGGAGCAAGAGCTCAAAATGAAAATGTTTTGAAATACTTAACCATCAGAAGACAACTACAGCATATTTATCCCTTAGTTAATACAACATCTGAGGATTTTGTTGTACAAATCAAAGTTTTGAAATCTCAAATGCAGATGTATCAATGTGATAGAGCAGCCACATTAATGGCAGAACTGAATTATGGAATGGTAAAAGCACCAAAAGGGGATCCATGTGCTGCCTGTAAAACTAGAGTGGACACTACTATTATAACTGAGTTAAAAGATACAGTTGGAAAACTAAAAACTACACACAAAAATTAGGGAATATTATAAGTAACTACATGAACTCCTTAAATGAACAACAAGGTTACAGTACCACTGATATCTTGACATATTTGGATCCAATCAAAATTAAGCTTTGCAACAAAGATAAAAGGAAATTAGAAAAAAACAATTGCAAGAGATGAAATTGAAGAGGTCATAATAAGGCTTAGCAAAAATGTATTACTTGGGTGAGATGATTTATCAATAGAATTTTACCAAACCTTCAAGGAAGAACTAGTAGATATGCGTCTTACAGTTTATCAAGAAATAACAGAGGGGCATAACACTGAGGACAATTTCTCTAAAGGCCTTTTAAAATTTATTTATAAATCAGGAGATCAAACTTTACTCCAAAACTGTAGACCAATATGTTTACTGAATACAGACTGGAAAATCTTAAGTCAATTTTACACAAAAGACTGCAACAGAATTTGGACACTGTATTACATCAATCACAAACCTGTGTAGTGCCGGGAAAAAAATACAGGAGAATCTATATATAATAAGAGACTGCTATGAATACTGCAACAAATGAGATAGAGGGGTATATGATATCAGTAGATCAAAGTAAAGCCTTTGATAGGGTGTCACACGATTATTTATTTAAAGTATTACAACATTATAACATACCACTTCAGGTGGTTCATTGGATAAAAATGTTATAGGGAAGGCATCAGTAGCACCTCAGATAAGGAAGCAAATAGTACCCCAATTCAGATTAAGACAGGAGTCAGATAGGGCAGCCCTTTAGGCTACCTACTATATGTGATTTCTTTAGACTCTTGTATTAGGCACATTAGGAATAATGACAAAATCAAAGGAATACCATATCCACTGGGCACAGGAGTGTTAAAAACATCAGCATGTGCTGATGACATATGTTTATTTTTTAAAACTGAAGATAGTATAAAGGTGACAATGTGAAAAATGTTTGTCTTTGCACATGTTACCATCCGGGTTGCACCTGGAAATGAGCTTTGGCTCCGTGTGCCTTTCCCGGTCACCAATTTTAAATAAATAAATGTTACAGGGGCTCAGCTCAATACCAATAAAACAGTGGTGTAGCCAGAAATATCCATTTTTTATACTATCTCTCCAACTGCTGCCCCTATTTAAAAGAAATTACACATCCTCTTCAGCTGCTGACCCCCATGACTACAGATGACTCATCTAATCTCTAAACTGGTTGTACACATACAGTATCTATGCCACAAACAACAGAAGTCAATCAGATACAGACACTGCTCAGTACCCTACACTAACTGTAATACACCAGATTAGAATGATAATGATAACAAAATGGCACATGGTTTGGGACAGGTTCTTCAAACAAACTGTACACAAATGTGTACAGTGACTATGCCTGCCTACACCCTTGTAATAAAAGCAAATGAATAGCATTAGGCAAGACGGCAGAAGATAAACTCATAGTAGGAATACAGATAAAAAAAGAACCTATAAAAATACTTGGGATACATACAGAAGAAGGAGATATGGAACAAAAAAACTGGACCTTAGCCATACAGAAATGTGAGTGGAAAGTTGCAAAATGGAAAGGACGGCAAATGTTTGTGTTAAAGCAATTTATCATTCCACTGTTATTATATGTAGGATGAATTTACCCATTACCCCTGAACCTGGAAACAAAGGTGTTAAGTATATTTTTTCAGATGCTCTGGGGGAGTAGATTGAACCCCATTTAAAGAGAGTTTACATATCTGTCAAGAATAAAAGGAAGGGTGAGCATGATTAATCCAATTGTCTTTTTTCACACTATGTTTTGAATGGGAACAATAAGGATGGTCCTACAAAAGGAAGAGTCCATAGGGAAAGAAAAGATAGAAGGGATATTACAAGAATTCTTAGAAAGATGGTAGGAAGAACCTATTAAAATATTACCAAAGTTGCAGGTACCGGAATATCTCAAACCAACACTGAAGAAAATTTATATATGGAAAATAACTAACTCTCAAATCATGGCAAGTACTAGAAAACAACTATATGACACAATCTTAAATAGAATAGGCCCAAAAGAACCAGATTTTAAATTGTGTGCACCTGACAAGCAGAAATGGGCAATACAACAACTCATAAATCAGAGAATACCAGGTAGAATGTGGGATATTTTATGGTTATGCACATATGGTAGAATAAATGTGAGAGGAAATCTAAAACATAAAGCCATAGAAAAGAAAACCTGTCCCAATGTCAAGCCCCAGGAGAAATGATGCAACATGTTATATTGGATTGTATATACACTAAACACTTGTGGCAGTTTTTAGCCCCTAGATGGCAGTTACCATGGCTGCAGAGGCTGACTTATGAACAAATTGTACTAGGAGAATATACTGGCCATTTGAAATAGTATGATGAAAGTACTCCTAGGTTTTTTTTTGTTTTTGCTTGTTTAAAATTTATGACAAGCTATGAGCAGATATGTGCTACAACAAAATGTATGACATACATAGCAGTAGGAATTTATGTGAATTAGTATTTAAGGAAGTATATGAGAGATAATAATAATAATAATAATAACTTTATTTTTAGGGTGCCTTTCAAAAATACCAAGGCACCTAACAAACTTAAAAACACATTAAACATCCAAGTCATTAAAATGATGTAAACAGAAACCAACTATAAAGGTACAAAAGAATCCTAGACAAAAAGTACAAACTATGTGGAAAGGATTACAGTGTGTAATTAAATAAAGTTAGATCATATGAGAGGGAAAACAGAAAGAGAAAAGAGATGAATACGTGAATAAAGTATCTCTGGGGCAATATGGGGAAGGGGAATCTTATATGAATGAAGGGAGGTATAGGAAATGAATGAAGTAGAGAGAATGCTAAGATATGATAAGAACAAAGGAGAACATTTTTGGAATTTAATTAGGTATTAATTTGGGGATTGTATTTGAATTGATTTTTATAAAACGGGAAGGAAAAATCCAGCATGCTGATTGGCTAGTACCTGTGCATTAGATCAGTCTAATGCACAGTTAAAAACAAGTGCAGACAAACTGAAAGCAGCCCAAAAATCACTATAAATGAGCATTTAGAATGTTAAGAAATCTTAAGAATCTTAACAACCGCCATTTTGTTTTTTTTTTAAACTGAGTAAATCCCACTAAATTGTCAAACATACATCCACAGTGCCCTGTTTTCCAGCAGAACACAGTTATGGGCAACAATTTTCTTGTATTTTAACCCACATTAGTGATCAGATTTAATTTAGCACTCGCCCACTTCTCATTCAAATGCTCTCAGCTGCTGCCCGCTCACACACTAGCTCACTGCTGGCCTCCTGTTCAACGAGCTTCTTGCTGTCTTAATATAGACAGAACCTCAATTGCTCTCTGGCACACTTCTTTTAGTGTGAAAGATGTGAAACCTCCATTATTTTACTTTTCTTCCTCTCAGATTACATACATCTGAGCAAAGTGGTGATCGCTGCCAGCCCCCACCCCTCCCACTGGTGGCAGGACTCTGGATGTCTGTTGACTTGTCTGTGCCCCTTCATCTCTTTCAGATCTCCATGACCCTCCCGCCGCTGCACCCTTTCAATTTCTAGAGTGACCACATTTCTGACACTCAACAGAAAAGAGGCAAGGCTCAGAATCCTACACAATAATTTCTCAGCCGCTGAAGATAATAACTTAGTTCAGTTGTCCTTAACATTTTAAAATCACTGTGCTCGTGGATTTCTCCCACCAGCCTGCCCATCGGCTCACTCGATCTGCTGCTCATTCTTTGCCAGCATGCCTTCCTGCCGACTCGCTTAGATCATTTCTTTCTTCCGCTCCCAATTAGACAAATCATGTCTGGCAGAAGACTGTACCTAATAACCAGAGATTGTTTCTCTGTTAAAGACACAGCAGTAGAACATTAATCCTCCTGTTTTATGTGCAGTACCAGGAATTTATATTTTCTCCTGTCTGCAGAGCTGCAGTTTCCTAGAGCCTGTCAGCTGCTTGCTTGGTTATTCACTAAGGGCTTACGACTTTCAAATGTGCTTCTGCAGTAACCCCATAATTGGCAGTACATTTTTGAACATTTGTAGTGTTTTTTTAATGGTTGCTGTAAAAGTATATTATAAAATGTGTGTGTGTGTGTGTGTTGGGGTGGAAGGGGGCAATGAACTACAGTACAGAACAGAAACTATAGCTATGCAAATGCAGGATTACAGGCGGAGGGACTATTTTATCTAAAAATGCACACAACATGTAACTTTATTTTATATTAAACCTCAAAATTTTGATTGTCACAGTTATGACAAATACAGGTTCCCCAATTTATAAGTGCAATAAGACACTCCAGGGGTGTGCATTAGACATTTCTAACACATGGTCAGGGGCTAAAGGCACTGGGCCTGTGATCTCATGCCTTATTATGCCCCTGACCGTGTATTAGAAATGTCTAATGCACACCCCCTCGTGTCTTATTGCTTATGTATTTGGTTTTGGAATTTGTACTGAATTTTGTTTTAATAAAATGCCCCTACTCTTATCAAGAAATGCTATGGGATCTTTAATGTCCACCTGAACAACCACCAGAATAGGCAGATGGGACCTTGGTTTAACATCTCATCTGAAAGACAGCACCTCAGGAGTGCAGCACCCCCCCCTCTTGATGCATTACAGTGTAAGTACTGAGATTTATTTTATGATCCCAGTGTGGGGCTAGAACCCATCAACTTCCAATCTTACAGCCTCAGAGGTAAGTATGCCACCTACTGAGCCACTGACATTGCAATGATACTGACATTGCAGTGTAATGGCACTGACACTGCAGTGCAATGCACTGAGATGTGCCATGATAGAGACCTATACAAGTACCTCACAGGGGTGAAAAGGCACATAAGAGGAGTCTCTTTAAAATGCGAAAGAGTACAAGTACCTGGGGCAATGGGGTCATGTGATGAATCTGAAGGAGAATTCAAGACAGACCTGGGTTTGATTCTCACAACCTCCACTTGCATACTGTGTGACTCTGAGCAAGTCACTGAACCCCAGTGCTCCCAGGTCACCCCTGAAAACAGGCACTTGTGCCTAGTGAGCCTTACCAGGTTACCAAAGACTAAAATAAAAAAATTAAAATAAAAATATTTATTCGCAGAAGGCATGGTAGAGGCCTGACACACACTTAACTGCCCAGTGCTCCCAGGTCACCCCTGAAAATAGGAACTTGTGCCTAGTGGGCCTTACCAGGTTACCAAAGACTAAAATAAAAAAAATATATATTTATTCACAGAAGGCATGGAAGAGGCCTGACGCAGCCAGCATAAGTGATGGCAGCAAAAACAGTGTGGGACTTCAAGCATGCATGAGATAGGCATGGGGTGTATTTCAAAACAGGCTGGGAGGCAGCAGAGTTGCTTTAGGCAAGGCAAGGCAAAGTTTATTTGTAGGGTGCACAATCCCAGAGGCTCTGGGTGCCTAACACACACAAAGGCAGGTAAAATATCAAGTACAATAAAACAAAAGAATAATAAATATTAAATATCAGAATTATTAAAAAAGTGAATAAAGATAAAAATTGATCCAAAGGCTCATTAGATTACAACATCAGGAAATACCAGAGAAAATAGATGGGCCTTAAGACCACTCTTAAAACACTCGACCGACGGGGCCTGCAGAAGAGACTGATAAGGCAGGGATAGACATTCTGGGCAAACTGAGTGGGCCAAGCAGTCCTTTTCTACCTACAGATAATTAGTAACCTAAAGTACACAATAGTAAGTGCACTAAAACATTTTTTTTTCATTTCTTATTCTTTATTGAATATTTTGTAAAAGGACAACAACAGAAGTAACTAATATAAAAACACATTATATATATATACAAATTCGGTTTCATTTTAAGGGTTACCTGTATATATATATATATATATATATGAGTATAAGAATTAAATTACTGCATAAATTTGAGTGTAGGAATCAGTAAAGAAGAAGGATATATGTTGGTGTACGAGTAGGGTAAAGGAGTCAGATCTATTTTAAGCTAAGAACCACTTGTAGCAGAATACCACACTTGAGAGTAAAACTCTCAAGTTTATATTTCATACTCATTATTAAATGTTCTGTTCTTAAGTTAAACAGTATTTTCTGTCTCCATTCCAACAGGGATAGAGACTGGTGATCTTTCCAGTGGCTCAAAATATTCGTCTTAGCTGTTAATGCAATCATATAAATATTATATTTCTGAGCCTTTCAAGATATACTCATTAGGTCCCCGATCACACACATCTGTGGGGTAAAGTATTTAGCTAAACCTAGTTTGCAACCAATTTATCTTTTAAGGGCAGACCAAAAGGATGTTATTCAGGGGCATTCCCAGAAGATATGGTATAGAAAGCTTGTCATCGTTCCACACTTGAAACAGGTTGAGGAAGTTAAAAGCCCATATTTGAATAGTTTGAATGGAGCATAGTAGGCATTATGTAATATTTTTATTTGCACTAATTTTAGTCTGTCATTGGAAACAAATTTGTGTAAGTCTTTCCAAATACTGTCCCATTCCACTATAGAGTGAGACTGGTTATCAAACCAATACTTAGAAATGTACGTTACTTTTTCAGATTTCATGTTAAGAAAATATTGATATAAAGTTGAAATGGGACAAAGCTTGTTGGAGAGTAACAAAATAGCCATTAATGCCTGATTATAATTTACCAACCAAGGCTAAGTTCCAAAGTGGGATACAAGAACAATCTTAAAGGGGACAGGAAATTTATGTTATTTGGCAGCAGTTAGTAATGTTCTTAGCAAGAGAAATAAAACACTTGCCTCAAAATGAGCCATATTTAATGTTACCTTTAATAAACGCTGATGTGAAACTGTGGATTCAATTGTTTTCTTTTCATGGACAACATTATGCAGTGTTCTCTTCACAGAACCAGTAATTTTGAGTTTTTACTAAGTCACGGTTTGTGCACAGACTGCTAAACGTGAGCTATTGTTTTATCAGAACCATGCTTAGAGTTCTTTGCACAAACCATGACATAGTTAAAACTCCAGATCACTGGTTCCATGAAGAGAACCATCATAGAATGCTGCCCATAAAAACAAAACAATGCAAAATACAGTTTTTCACATCACTTTTTATACAGGTATAGTTACATATGGATCATTTAGGCTAATTGATATCAGTTCTGTAAATGGGGACATTATAAACAGCTGCCAATTAGAAATAATTTCCTTTCCTCTTTAAAAATAAATAACTTTTGATAATAACTTCTCCCCAACATAAATTTCTCCCTTAATGCTTCAAAAGGTAATAAGTACCTGTCTTTCAGTAAATTCTTAACCCAGCAATATTTTAGCTGTTGGAACCATTTAACTTCTAGTGGTTTTCCCTTTACTCGAAAATTGTAGTTATGTAGTATCAGCTGGCTTATATCCTTATCCAAGGACCATTTAAAAAGATTACATAATAGATGAGAACATCTAATAGATGTCTGATTACAGCAGATTTAAGACCTGGGTGCAGGAAAGAAACATGCATCAGGTACAATACTATTACAATGAAGCATTTCCTTCTCCACATTCACCCATATAGGGCTATAATTATTAGACTTAGTTTTTGTGGTGAACCATCTAGCAAATTTACTTATTTGACTAGCTAAATAGTAAATAATAAAATCAGGGAGCTTGAATCCACCATGATATTTATTAAGAGTAAGTTTATCAAATGCAATCCTAGAGGGTTTGTTAGACCACATGAATTTGGTAATTATTAACCGTATACCCTTGAACCAAGAAATAGGTATTGAAATATTTAAATTTTGTTTAAAAAATAGAAAAGTCTACAACAGACATTCAGTTTTGCAATATTAATCCTTCCAAGTAAAGATAAAGGGAGTTTCATCCATCTTGTAAGCTCTGATTTAATGGAATTCAATAAATTTAACAAATCTAACTTTAGTATTAAACTCTGATAGTGTAGCAGAACAATACCCAAGTATTTCATATGGTTAGGGGACCATGTCAGGCCACACTGTACTATATCTTCTTTAGAAACCCACTTGTTAAGGGATAAAACCGAAGTCTTTGCTATGTTGATTTTGTAATTAGAGACCTCACTAAACTGTTGCATACTACTTAAAGTGGTAGGAATACAGTAGATGATTTTGGATGAAGTACATGTAACAAAATATCATCAGCAAAAGCGGATAATATCAACTCAAATTTTATTAACCTTAATGCCCTTAATGAGCTGGTTATTATTCAGAAAGTAGAGTAAAGGTTCCAGGTAAAAATTAAATAGGATGGGGGAAGGGGGGGGTAACCTTGTCTGGTGCCAAAGTAAAGTTGAATATGAGATGAGAGTCCATTAACAAAAATTTTAGCTGACGGATGAGAATAAAGAATCTGTAACCACCCTATAAATATAGTGGGACAGCCAAATTTCGTTAAAGTTGTGAATAAAAAGGGAATGTTTACCCTATCAAAGGCTTTTTCCGCATCCAAGGAGACCAAGACTGCAGGATACTGGGCCTCTCTGGATGCAGAGAAAATATGAGACAGCTTTCTTAAATTGTCTGAGGCAGATCTCCCAGGTATGAAACTAACCTGTTCAGGAAATATCACAGTACCCCAAACCAATTTGATTCTGTTGGCCAGCATTTTTGTTAGTATTTTCAAATCTACATTGATTAGGGAAATTGGTCTAAAGTTTGATACCGGTCTCTAGGTTTACCCAGTTTAGGAAGTAGGATAACAACAGATTCCAGTAAAGTACAGTCAGAGATCCCTTTATCTAAAATATAATCAGAAAACTGTAAGAATAAGGATATTAAGTCATCTTTAAACACTTTGTAAAAGATTGGAAAAAGGCCATCAGGCCCTTGTGATTTGTCTGACTTCAAAGATTGTATAGAATCATTGATTTCATTGCTAGAAAAGGATGAGATTAGGCTTGCTGCTGCTGAAAATGCTAATTTAGGACATTTAAAAGAATTTAAGTAATTATTATAATCTTTTGAAAGAGAAGGTTTAGGATCTGGATCATATAGATTGTTAGAAAATGATACATATTCAACCAGAACGTCCTCTGGGTTAGACTTAACTAAGCAATCCTTTCCTGATATAATAGAGTCAATGTATCTATTAAATGTAAGATTAAGTCTGTTTGTCAGTAGTTTAGAGGGTTTCTCTCCTTGATCTAAATAAGTTGCTTTTGTTTTAAGCAACATATATTCAACACTTTATCTTGTTAGATTAGCATACCTGTCCCTTAAATCTTGTACGATAGCCAGCTCACTATCAGTCATGTTGGAAATGCCCTTGGCCACCAGTTGATCAATAGCATTCAGAGTCTCTGCAACTTTGCCTTGTTTTTGTTTTTTATGTTTAGATGCCAACCTTATAAAATGACCCCTAATAAAATATTTAAATGAGGCTCAAACTAAATCTGTCTTTTTAATTGAACCAGCATTTATACACCAAAGAAACCAATTTCTGTTTTAATAAAGTTAACTATGAAGTTATCTTTTAGTAGCTATTTAATCTCCATAGGTTAACTTTAGGTTTTTCTGTAGTATCCAAATTAATAATCAACTTGACTGGAGAATGGTTGGATAAAACTCTGGGGGTAATTACGGAGTCTAAAACCTTTGACATTAAAGAGTGACTGATTAGAAAGTAATCTAATCTGGAAGATGTCTTGTGTGAAAAAGAATAAAATGAATATTGTTTTAATGATGGGCTTAAAATTCTCCAAGGGTCACATAAATTAAAAATGTTTGCTTAAATTCACTTAACACTTTAGTGCCCTCTACATTAGTCGATTTATGAGGCGAGTTGGTGTCAAAAGACTTATCTGCTAAAATATTCCAGTCCCCCAGTATGAAATCATAACTTGAATATGGAAGTAATATTTTTGTAAGCCCAACTAGAAATTCACCTGAGTAGTAGTTAGGACCATATATACACCCTATTAGAAGTTTTCGATTACATGAGTCACCCCCTATAATAATATATCTGCCCTCTGGATCTAAAATAGAAAATTGTTCAATAAAGGGAACTTTAAGATCAAATAATATGGCAACACCCCATTGATTTGTAGAGTCTCCAGCCCCTAGCTCATAATTGAATCTCATTTTTGTTAATAAATTAATCTCTGATTCTAAAAGGTGTGTCTCCTAGAGCAGAATAATTTGACCCTGAAGAAATCTAATATGCTTGACTAGTTGCCATCTTTTGACTTTCTCCATAGCTCCTTTTACATTCCATGATATAAAACTGAAATTAAAAGACATATTAATATCTACCCAACTGGTATATATTTTTACCATAGCCAGCCATAAACGAAAGCCCTATATTAAAAGCCCAGTTTACCCTCTCTACAAAAGAAACCTGCATCTAAAAACTCTACAACATCACTTAACAAAACTATAAACTCACCCAGGTACCTATTACCTAACCTCCTGTAGTAAATCTGCAGTGAGGCACAGATCTGCAGCCTACTGCTCTCTGCAGACCTTATTTATGCCTATTTAAAATAACCATTTAATATCAGCCTAGTAATAACTAAACATATTAGTATATGTGGCTGGGGAAGTTAACTTTCTAAACATAAAAACATATCAAGTTAAAGCGATTGACTGAATGAAGCTATATTGTAGGTGCATAGGTGCACAGGTGCATAGGTGAGATTTTCAGATTCAAATGATTATCATAACCAAATCTAGAACCTGGCACCGCAGTGGTCAGTTGTCCCATTTTTTTGGGCCCATATGTAAGTCCAGTAGATTTTTAAAACTGTCCATACTGCCTGCATTGACCACCTCCCAGGGGAAGGAGTTCCATGCATTTACAACCCGTTGGTTATACCACCTTGCTCTCCTGGTGATTATTATACCTTTTTCCAAAAAGTTGCTTTATATATGATCTTGTTTTGTGTGCAACTTGTGCTTTCCTTTTTAATGCTGCTGTCTCCCATATAACATCATCATTAAAGGCCTTGTAAGCAAAGCACAGGTCTCCCTTTAGTCTATGGTAGGCCATAGAATAAAGATTGACCCTTTCCAACCTATCTTTGTAATTGAGATGTTGTATGTTTCTTATTTTCTTTGTGAATCTTTTTTGAACCCTCTCTACCCTACTTGATGCAGCTACTGGCTGTGGTGCTGAGAATGGTGCCCTCGTATTCCAGTATCGGTCTAACCAAAGTTGTATACAATGGTACCGATACTTCTTTTCTTCTGCTTTTTATATTCCTCAGTATGTTCCATATGACCTTATTACTTTTATTTACTGCCTCCACATTGTGTTTGTCAAAACTGAGAGTGTTTGAACTATGTACTCCCAAATCTAACTCTCTGCCCGTTTCTTGTATGATTTTATCATTTAGGCTGTATTAGTGCATTCTATTTCCTCTACCAAAATGCATCACCCCACATTTTAGTTTATTAAACTATCATTTGTGTTTCCTTGCCCATGATTCAAGTGCCAGTAGCTGACTCTGTGTTTCTTGGCTGACCCCTCATCATTTACTACCATCCCTAATTTTGTATCATCAGCATATTTACATATCCAGGTACCATCCGCCATCTCCATTGAATGAACCAGTGTGTAAAACAACAGGGGCCTAAGAGCTGACCCTTGAGGGACCACACCTGTCACACCTCCCCAGTCTGATAGGTAACCCCTAATCTGAACCCCTCTGTACCCTGTTCTTCAACCAGGAACATATCCAATTACATAAAATCTGGTTTATTCCATATTCCTGCAGGACCTGCATCAATATCCTATGAGAAACAGAGTTGAAGGCCTTGGCATAATCAGGATACACCACATCCACCAGGAGACCCTGGTCTAATGCTGAGCTAACCAGTTCAGAGAAATGCATCAGGTTGCTAACGCACAATCTGCCCCCTTAGAAACCATGTTGGGTTATGTCTGTCAGACCTAATTGTTTGAGGTTCTCCTCTAAGTACGTCTTTTCATAACCTTCCAGCAGCTTCCCTAAACTAGAAGTGATGCTAATGGGCTTATAATTCTCTACTCGGGATCTATCCCCTTTTTTGAAAATGGGAGTGATGTGAACAACCTTTCACTCATCTACCACTTGTCCTTCCTTCCTTCAGTAACCTATTTCACAGGATGGCTATAGGTTCTTCAAGTTCTTTTGCCGTATTTATTAGAAATTGTGGTCTGATATCATCAGGCCCTGCCGATGTGTACTTATTCAAGTTTATGAGACTGTTATATATCCTTTCTGTTGTTATAATTGGAATTTCTGATGCATTTCCTTCCTTTCTAGTGTCAACTAAGTTTACCATGCCTTTGCTTTGATAGACACTAGTAAAATAGCTATTAAAGCTATTTGCCATTTCAACTTCACCATCCACTACTTCATTTCCAACCTTGATACTGGTTATTGTACTACTTGACTTTCCTAAACTTCCCATAGAACTATAGAAATGCTTGCAGTTTTCAGTTTTATTTGTTGACCATAATGACCGCAACTTAAAAGCACCTTAAAAAACAACCAATAACAGGAATTACATCTTCAGACAATGCTATATAAGCAAATAAAATTATCCCCTAGCCATCCACATAGGATAGCTATCAAAGGATTTGTATTATCCTATGAAACTAAATGAACTGTATATGTAAATTATAAACATTCCTGGCATAAGTCCATATGAACTAATAGCAGCTCTCTCAACTCTAAATAAAATCAACATTACAGTTAACTTTAATGTAAAGGTCCTCGCTAAAGTAATGCCAGAAAGTTTGTTCCAGTAGTCCATATTAAGGTATGGAGCCCCTGATTTTAATATTTTCCCAACAATAAAAATGGTAATAATATAAATAAATAAACTTCTTGATCTGTAAAAGTAAGTGTCCTCAGGTCAAATACTCAAAGTCACTTAGTAGAATCGCTAGAGCATACTGTGCTTTGTATCTGGTCTCCTGGGCCGCATCTCACATCATATGCTGTCATTTGCCCGGGCAGAGCTGTCACCAATTCAAATGTTTGCTTAAGGGCAGCCCTAAATGATAAGAAAAAAAAACTCAAGTCCAGCACTTCTAAACTTTAAGGACTCCACCTCAGATAGATCTGTAGCAACAGGGGGATGCAGAGCTTCAAGCTTACCCCAAATCAGTCATGGCATTTTCTGTGCCACAAAAGTTAACCCTCTTGGCATTACAATTAGAAGAGCCTTTAAGGATTTCAGTTAGATAAAATTATCAGACTCTTCCACACTGTCTGTATTACTAAATGACCATGTTTGTCCAACAACATCAGTTGACCTCGGTGTTACTCATCTGGATCATATCTAACAAGGGTACTGATGGATTCCTGTTCAGGTCCCGCCACTAACCATGAGCAAATAATGATGCATGCCTAGGTTTACAATCAAGGCTTGAACTTTCCTCAGAGTGGCATAAATAGAAGGACAGCCATGTTAAAATTGTTCAAACTAAGCCAAGAAGTTTATAAAAAAGGAAAGAATTCTGAAATCTCTGATACTTAAAAGGAAAACATAAACAGGATTTCCCCCATTTCAATCATACAGTGTGGAATTAGTTAAGAGACACCACATTAGCAAATGGATAGGTCCATAAAAGATTAAAAGTAGCATCAGGTCAGTTTGTTTGCTCAACTAAATCATATCTAAAGCAAACTGTATGATGCATGCGTACATTGTAGGCATCGTGACTCATATCCATGATTTGCCACATAATCAGACTTCTTTATTTTAAATGCTTAACAATAAGGCAAAATAAAACTCACCAGATAATGTGGCTGAATTCAGCGATTAAGTCATTTTTCAAATAAGTCCAGAAACATATTGCTCTGAACCTTCAATGCTTGTTCAGGGTTTTTGAAGGAGTAATTGACAGTGTTGTGGTTGACGCAGAGCTTTGCAGGGTAGACCATTTTAAACGTAATGCCGGTTGTGATTAGTTTGCTTACAATTGGTGTAAAAGCTCGTCTTCATTGCCGGACTTCTTGTGGCAGATCTTGGGTGATGTGTATTTTATGGTTATCCCATTGTAGGTCTCGATTTGATCTTTTCATTAAGACATGTGTTTATCTAAATAATTCAATAGTTTAATTGTCAAAGGTCTTGGTTTTTCATTTTCTGCCGGCATTGATCTTAGAGATATCTGTGCTGTCTTGACTACACAAGTTGGGCCATTGGGAGATGGGCTGACTACGTTTTCCAGAATAACCTGGGCAAAATATATGGAGTTGTTACCTTCTGTTTTCTTCGGTAACCTAAAAATTATCATGTTGTTTCTTCAACTGCGGCCTTCGAGATCTTCTAATTTAGCTTCCATTTTTTTCAGTTTTTGTCTTACAGACGGGATTTTGGGCTCAGTATGATTGCACCAGTCTT
The DNA here is from genome assembly GCA_016271365.2 of Neoceratodus forsteri. NCBI lineage: Eukaryota > Metazoa > Chordata > Ceratodontiformes > Ceratodontidae > Neoceratodus > Neoceratodus forsteri. The sequence goes on along the minus strand of CM057451.1, from coordinate 804,334,464 downwards.
CGATGGAAGAAATCCTGGTCTTCCTGTCTCCCATTCTTCTGGTAAGTTCTTCTGTTACAGTTCTCATCTTTTTTAGTTCTTGAAGAATAGTTGTTATTGATTCCTTGATGGGGTGTAATTCCAGAAGGAATTTTTCTTCAGTTAATGCAGCAGAAGTTATAGAAGTAGTCGAAGCCTTGAATGTTGATTGTTTAGAAATTTTGGAGCCTGAGGATCTATTGGGAGTTGGCGGTGGAGTATGTTTAGGTGGTGGAGTTTTCGTCTAGGCATCCATTCTTAAAATAATTTAGTACCCGTCAATAAAGTAAGTCTTCCTAGCCTTAAGGGAAGGTTTTCATGTTGGATGAATCTTGAAATTTGTAGATGGAGTTGAAATTCAGGAGAAGATTAGCAGAGAGCTATCGAAATGCCACTACTCCATTTGAGGCATCACCTGATATCAAGTACAATAAAACATGATACAGTATTTAAATGTTTCTAGTTTAAGAGGGGCCTCATGGTGGTCCTCAGGTATATGCCAGGGAGTAGAGAGTTACCCTTTAAATTAAATATTTAACATGATAGAAAAAAGAAAGAGCGAGACAAAAAATGAAAGTAACATTACACCGTCGTAACATTAGGCAGATTGTGAGCAGTACTGTACCACCAATTTTATGTGGGCAGATCATATTTGTAGGTAACTACTGGTAAGTTTAGCTTAATTGAACACAAGCTGTTCAATGTGTTGAGGGTCCAGTTTGGAACAGTGTGGGTCAACAACATCACCAGCAGTGCTAAATAGCCTCTCAGGTGGCAAACTTGTAGGAAGGCAGCTTAGGTATTTTTTTCATATGTAATTTCTGGGTTTTTATGGGTTTATCCCAAACCTTACATCCACATATCCCCGACATAGGGTGTGTGTGTTGAGGCATGCATGCACAAGCCATTTGGGACACCTCCCCTTCCACCGACCGCCTGCGCTGGCACCAAACCTCCATTCAGTGATAACAGAACTATGGGCGGGTGACCCCATCCCTTACCTGGGAGAGGAGAGCCAACACTCAATCCTGCTCCCACCATCCCCCTCTGTGCCGGCACCCTGGTGACTGAGGTCATTCTCAAACCCGGGTCACTAGTACAGCATGAGGTGTGGCATCCAGTGCCTCAACCCTCAGTGCCACCAGGCCAGCTTAGCTTAGGTATTTTAAAGCAAGTTGTGCTAGGTGAGGAGAGGAGTTCATTTTCTGAATCCAGTAGCCCAGTGTATCAGTTTCAAATGGCTCAATTGATTCTACAAAGTAGCCATTAAGTAAATTTTCTGAAGAGAGAGGCTGAGACTGTGAGCATTTGTGTTGCTGTTGATGCAATGATGTGTTAAGTAATGCCCAGTCACTCTCCTCTGCACTGCCACTATGCCATCTTTGCCCATCTCCACCAGTGCCATCCTACTCCAAACCACCACATTCCTGTTTCTCTCCCTCAGGAACCTGAATTGGAGCATTTTCTTCCCCTAATGAGTGTCACACTGCCTGCATGGCACTATTTAACTCTTCACTCAGTTGTTGCCTAAAATTAATCACCCTGTGGCTCTCCATGGCTATTTAAAGGATCTTGCATTTAAACCTAGGGTACAACATGGTAGCAAATACTGTACATGATGGCAGTTATCAATGACTGTGGTGAACCTTGCATCAAGTTCTGCATCAAGATGAATAACAATCTCAGTGATTTTTTATGTACTCATTGTATTGGCATACAAAAATCATTGTAACGATCTTTTGAGAATATGCACAGCTGGAATAACCTGACTAAGAAAGGCTGTGGTAGCACTTAGGTGACATGTACTCCTCTCAAATGGTGTTAGAACCTTCACCATGCCCTCAGGAACTAACCAATCATGATGTCCTAGGACCCCTCAAATGTCTGCCTCCATAGACATTTTGTGTAGTGCCCACTTTTGCTCCAGCAGTCTTGAAAGCATCTTGTATGAAGAATTCTGAGTGCTAACATCTTGTATTACACAGTGTTGTGGCATACCAAGGCATTCCTGAACTTCTTGTAATTTGTTAGTGGCGTTTACAGAGTGATAGAAATAGCTGCAGATACAACGGGCTGTGGATAATATGTTGTTGATCCTAGTACTGTTACACAGTGCATTAGTCACCACTAAATTCAGTGTGTGTGCAAAGAAACGAATACTCACAAAATGACCATCATTGATGTTTTTTATCAAGTTTATGCCATTGTTGGTAACAAAAAAAACAACTTTTAAATGGCTGTTAACACCAGTCCAAGACTGCAACATGTCTTGTAGTAACATGAGGATATTATGTGCTCTGTGGTCTTCCTCCATCAGTCCGACGTTCAGCAAAGCTGACCTAGTATGACACTACCAGATTGGGGGTGGTCCCAAGGGTGAGCCACAAGCTGATGCATCAGAAACAGCAACATCAGGCCGTTGCACACACCAGTGTGCAGTTAAGGAGAGATAGGCATATAGGGAGTTATCGCTAGTCCAGATATCTGACGTGCACTGAAAATCACCACCAACAGCCTCTGCAAGCAGAGCAGCAACAGCAGATCGCACGCCATCATACAGTTGTGGCAATACACTCTGTGAAAATGTAGTATGAGGTGGGATCTGATAACGTGGGTGCAAATAGCTGAGAAGCCATCGGAAGCCAGTATCTTCCACAACTGAGACAGGCTGGTGATCCAATGCCATCATCTCGGCAATCTGCTGTACGATTTGCTGTGCTGTTGGATGTGAGGCATACTTTGTTCATCCATGTACAGCATCCATTATTGAAACTGCCATGACAGACATCAATGTGGACTGCTTCACCGGTGGTCTGCGAAGTGCTGATGACTTTCTCTGCCTTGTAGTAGCACTGGAGTCAGAAGTGATCAGAGTAGAGGGACTCTGTGCTGGTGAGGGGGAAGGAGTACTGTGACAACTGGGTTTCTCAAAATCAGATCTGTCCATACCACCACCACTACCAACAGTACATACCTGCCCACTGAAGGGGTTTGGTCTTGGTAAAACCAAGGATTCGGATCCAGACCCAGATGAGCTTCAATACATTTGAGGGTGCTTAAGCTTCAAGTGGTTCTGTAACAATGTTGTGGTTAAGTTAGAGAGTGATTTCCCTCAGCTTATAGTGCTGTTTCAAAAAGAACTGACTGTCTTCCTCATGTCCTCCTTTGACACAGTGAAATGCAGTCACAAAGCACTCTTAAACACTGCGGTTACCAGTAATTCTGGTAGCACCACATCCCCCAGTTCTTTTTTCAACAGATGTGCCTGTCTTGTCCTCTTGTTCTTATCCTGTGACCACTGGCCCTGATGGTGTCATGCCAGTGCTGCCATCACTTGGCTGTCCTTCAGGCTGTGATGGAACCTGCCGAAAAAATGACAGTGTTGCTTGTTTGGTCTTCTTAGGGGGAGAAGGACCCTTACGCTTACCGCTACTTCTACTACCCTGGGTACTAGTGCTACTCCTAGACACTCTTGCCAGCCACCTGTTTTTTTCTTCCCTCAAGGTACATAGCATACTATGCCTTATTCTCAAAGTCACTCACATTTGCCTCTGATGAAGAAGATGACGTGTCACTGGACAATTCATGTGGAGATAAATACTCAGAATCAGATGACTGGTTCTCCTCGACAACTTTTTCAGGAGTACTGAGAAGCTGAGAAGCAGGAGTCATAACTGAATGAACTGTAGTGGTTATACTGGTAATATTCACAGTGGCAGGGATAACAGACTGTGGTGATAGTGTTACAGTAGTGTCAGTAGTGGCTGGAGTAACAATCACAGTTCCAGAACTGGCTATAGTAGTCATGTTGCCAGTTGTTGTAGAAGATGGTGGAGATGACAGATATATTGGTATTGGTAAGAGATGGGGACACATTGGTGGTTGTGGGAGTTGAGAACAGTGTCCGTGTGCTTGTGCTTCTTGTTTCACCTTCTCCTATGGCAGCCACAGTACTACTGCTGCTGGTAGAAATAGGCTTGAAAGGGGTAAAGAATAATTTTGGTCATCAAATATGGCCTGACCATTGCTCAAATTCGGGTTCACCATCATCAACCTGTTCCTCCATTGTAGATTTGCATGGGCTGGACCAAGTACATTTTTAACACCTGTCTACCTGCCATTGTCTATGCCAACAATTTCTAATCACTCTCAAGTACTATAATACTTTGTAAAGGTACAGAAATACTAATTTATTTTAGCACAAAAAAATTCTTCCAAGCAACATGTAGGGTAGGCAAGGGTGTGTGAGCAGTGCAACTGTGATGCATCACTACCTGGCCCTAAACTGTGGGCAGTGGAAGTGCAGTCAGCTGACTGCCCTCCGAGACTGCTGGCTGCTATTGACTTTAGTGAAACCTGAGCTCAACCTCGGATTACACCACCAATATTTTTAAAGATAGATTTGTACAGCAAAACTACTGTAATACTTTTTATTTTTAAATGTACCAACGCATTTTAGCACAAATAAATTCTTGCAAGCAGCACGTAAAGCAGGCAACAGTGTGACTGCAATGTAACTACGTGGCATCACTACCTGGCCCTAAACTGTGGGCAGTGGGAGTGCAGTAAGCTGACTGCCCTCTGAGACTGCTGGCTGCTACTGGCTTTTATGAAATCTGAGCCCAACCTCAGATTACACTACCAATATTTTTAAAGACAGATTTCTACAGTAAAACTACTGTAATACTTTTTATTTTTAAATGTACAGAAGTACTGATTTAGTTTAGCGCAATATATGTACGGAGGTACATAGGTAGAGTTTTTAGGTCCAGTTAGCTACTGGAGCTAAAATAAGGGCCTGCCACTGCGACATGTTCAAATGACCCATTTTTTATTTCCCATGTAGGTATCAAGCAGTTTCTTGAAGTTGTCCATTCTGTTTGCACTTACTACTTCATATGGAAGTGCATTCCATGCATTTACAGCATGCTGACTAAACCACCTTCCTCTCCTTGTGGTATTATACCTCTCTCCCTGTAATTGCCAGGGATGAGACCCAGTAACAATTTTTGTCTCATCCTTCCAACAAAGGGCTGCTGTTTCCCAAATTACATCATCCTTAAAAGCTTTGTAAACATAGCATAGGTCTCCTCTTACCCTGTGGTAAGTCATGGAATATAAGTTTAAAGATTTCAATCTATCATGATAACCCAAATCCTGCGCTCTTCTCACTGTTTTTGTAATCCTCCTCTATAATTTGCTTTACCCTTTTGGATATTCCAGTTGTTTCTGATGAGCTAAGTGGGCCCCATATTCAAGCACTGGTCTCACCAGGGTCTCATAGAGTGGGATCAACATCTCTTCCCTCCAGCTTTTGATATTTCTGAGAATATTGGCCACTGTTTTATTACATTTCTTGACTGACTCTGTGTTGTGACTATCAAAACTGTGGCTATTTGATATAACTACACCAAGGTCTTTTTCTTTTTCAGTTTCTAAAATAGGTTTGTTGCTCAGTCTATATTGAGCAAGTATGGTATTTGCTCTAAAGTGCATAACCCTATTTTTATCTTTGTTGTACTACAGTTTATGTATCATCGCCCATTTTTCCAAGTTTAACAATGGTGTTTGCAGGATTTGGGCAGGCTTATCATCATTAACAATCATCCTTGTTTTGGTGTCGTCTGCATACTTGCAAATCCAAGCACCTTCTGACACCTGCATCGAGAAGACCAGCATACTGAATAATAGTGGCCCCAACACTGACCACTGGGACACCCCATTGACAACTTTTCCCCAATTAGACAAATATCCTCTTATTTGCACTCGCTGCCTTCTGTTTACCAACCATGATGTTAGCCAATTACAGAGATATTGCTTCATACCATTTTCCTGGAGGACATTTAACAGAGTTCCATGTGAGATGATGTTGAATGCCTATGAATAGTCAAGGTATATGACATCCACAGGGAGACCTTGGTCCAGAGCTTGGTTCACAGGTTCGAAAAAGTGCTGTATCTGTATTACATGATGAACACCCAGAGACATCTCCTTCGTCCACCGGACAGAGGACCAACATGTCAGAAGTAGATGGTACTAGCCTACCTGCATACTGGTCTCTACCCTTGCCGGTAGAGCTAGGCCATTTAAAGGCCTCACACACCTTCCAACTGATGGTAATGCATGATCATCCTAGTATCATAGGAACTGATTTTCTTGCACCACACGGCTGTGTGGTTGATCTAGCTAACATGCTATTGATATAGATTCAGGGTCAATACCACACCATTTTGATCCCCAATTCACACGTTGAGGCGACAATTTCTGCTAACAACAAAGAGTATGACATCATAGATTTGTTCAAACACCACAAGCTTTTTCCAAAGCTTCTCCCCATTTTGCAGTGACATTTGGAAGTGTTTGCAATCAACAAACATGACTGTGGCAGAATGCACACTGTCATCGAAGAGCCAGGCCCAGCACATGAGAGGCAAAGGCAATACCCTTTACCAACTGAGGCCTTGCCTTCTCTCAGAGAAACAATCAAGTCACTTCTCCAGCAAGGAGTAATCAGAACATGTGTTTCTATTGCTAACTCCCCAGTGTGGCCCGTGGAAAAAAAACACAGGTGCCTGGAGACTTACTATTGACTACAAGAAACTGAATCAGGTCACCCCCAGTTGTTCCCCAACTGTGGCATCAGCACCTGATGTACTACGACTGTTGACCCCTGACCTGAAAAGGTTCAGTGTCCTGGATATCTCCAATGGTTTTTGGTCATTACCATTGGCCCCCAAGAGTCAATATAAGTTTGCCATCACCTTTGAAGGAAGACAGTATACGTGGACTTGCTTACCACAGGGATTCCATAACAGTCCATCCCTGTTCCATCTGCATGTGACGGACGCCCTTGAGGGTTTCTCTACTCCCCAATGTCTCTTGCAGTATGTGGATGACCTGTTGCTGGCAACTGCCACACAGGAACAACACCTGGATCTCTTGGACAAACTACTAACTCTCATTCAGACAGCAGGCCTGAAATGCAATCCAGCAAAAGCACAATTATGTCAGAAAGAAGTACTCTTTCTGGGTCTAAAAATAACTGACCAAGGTCAAAGCCCTACCTGGAAGAAGATACAAGGATTGCAAGACTTGCCATTGCCTACCAGTGTGGCAACTCTCAGAAGGTTTCTAGGTAGGGTAAACTATTCAAGAGATTTTATCTGCGATTTTGCTCAGAAAGCTGCTCCTCTGTATGAGTTGCTGTAAAAGGACATCCCATGGACCTGGGGCCCTATACATACCCAGACTGTGATGTCACTGAAGCACTCCTTGGCCTCTGCCCCAGCTCTGGTCAACCCCAATCCATCACTACCATTCCATCTGGAATGTGCCACCTCTGACATTGCCATGTCAGCAGTACTGGCTCAGAAGGTTCATGACACCCCGAGACCTACTGCATATGCTTCACAGCCCTTGACCCCAGTGGAACAGATGTACAGCCTTTGTGAAAGGAACCTTCTGGCCACCTACTGGGCTGTCAAGCACTTTCTGTATATCATTGGGTACTCTCCACTGATTATCAACACCAACCACACACCAACTACCTTTCTGCTCTCAGATAGAGTGACGGATGGGTCAGTCTCCAATACCAGGCTGACACACTGGTCACTTCTTCTCCAGGATAGAGACATACAGATACACCCAACAAAAATTCCATCTATGCTGGCTCATGGACTCCTTTTCCAAGGAGAGCCCCATGACTGTACACTGCAGTCACCTGATCTTCCAGATCCAGGTCCTTTCCTCCCTGCCATGCCACAAATACTGAACATCTCTTTGTGCCGTATCTTTATTGCTGTTTTCACATCTTACTATCAGGGAGAACAAATTGCAGGGATGGGTATTCTAGTGATTTATCCTTATGAGAACACTGTTAAAATATCTAAGCATTGCAGTATTGCATCATCACAGTATGCAGAGATGACAGTGGTGGCCTGTGCCCTCAAGTTCATCCAGCATGGGACCGAGGATACCATCATTTTTACAGACTCTAATTGGGTTTGTTGTTCTCTTACAGAATTCCTTCCTTTTTGGCAGAAGAACTCCTTCCTCTCCTCTGATGGCTGCCAGTGAAGTAAAAGGAATTGGTAATATACATACATTCACTGGCACAAAAATGTACATAGAAACTCTATGTACACAAAGTTAAAGCTCACTCCCTTCATGATCCCTATCATGCCTTCAATGACACAGCAGACACCCTTGCCAAGGAAGGGGCCGGGGGGGCACCTGGATGATGGACCATCCAGAGGCCAATGCGGCTGTACATATTGCAGCACTCAGGAAAAAACTGAACCCTTTTCCCCTTTGGACCTCTCAGCAGCCCAGCATGTTGATACTGAACTCAAAGAAGTGTTCAGATTCCTTGACAAGAATACCGAGCCCACAACCCCTACCGGAGGCATGAAGGTAAGTTACACTTGTCACCAGATGATAAGCTCATCTGGTACCAGCCTGATGAGTCCACCACTCAGTTATGGGTGGTCCTCAGACATCTTAGGTCTGAATTTCTGTACCAAGTGCATGATATGCCCACTGGTGAACACCAGGGAGTGGAAAACACCCTCTAAAGGCTTAAGACCACTGCCTGGTGGCCTGGTGTCACCAGAAATGTTAAACAGTACATAGACAATTGTCTTGTTTGTGCACAAAACAACCCCATCCCTACTAAATGAAATGGCAAGCTCTTATCACAACGACACTTTGGCCCTTGGCATGCCATACAGATCGATTTCATTGGTCCTTTGACCAACACCAGCAGAAATAATAAGTATGATCTTGTGGTAACTGACCTCTTCTCTAAGTGGGTTGAAGTTTCCCCACTAAAACATGCACTGATAAAACCACTGCCAAATTCCTGGTGGAACAGATTTTCTCCAGGTGGAGCCTACCTCTTTAGGTAGACTCCGACAAAGGAACCAGTTTTACAGGTGAGTTAATGAAAGAATCTCCTGAACTCCTTGGAATTCAACAAAAGTTCCACATACCCTACCACCCCCAATCTTCAGGTCAAGTAGAGAGAACCAACAGACGGATTAAGCAAATTCTTTCCAAATTCATTGAGGACAATCCTAGAACCTGGGATTCCCTACTGCTGTTACTCCTTATGGCAATCAGGGGCACACCCTCAGCCACACCCAGCTCACACGCTTTGAAGTGATGACTGGAAGACAGATGAGATTACCTGAACACCTGTTGTTCGACCTGCACACTCCCACTACAGACCATGTGTCTGTAGATCAATATGTGGAAAAACTCAGGAAAGACCTCATACACACACACTTGTATGCTACCAATTGCATGGGCAAAGCCCAGCAACTATACAAAATACAGTTCAACAAGCACACACAAGAAGTGGATTGGCAGGTTGGAGATCAGGTAATGGTACTCTGATTTGCACATCCCACCCATTCCTTCTCTAATAAATGGGAAGACCCATACCCCATTGTCAACAAGCTCAGTCTGGCAGTCTATCAAGTTAGACTCCTGCACAACCATAAACTGACTGACAAATAGTTACATGCAAACCAACCAAAACTGTATAAAGAAGCTTAATTACTTTTCCTCACCCCATTGGGTGGAATAGTACTGACTTACTAATGTCTGATTTTGCTTTTCATATACACAGACAAGATGGCTATATTGTTCCATTATTTCCTCATCTCAGGAGCTATCCCCTGCATCCAAGGCATGGTACCAGACCTCCTACCACACCTTGATCATACAGCACCTCCTCCAGAGGGAGTATCCATCAATATACCTGATAGTCTGATTACTGTCCAGGAAGGTTCTGATGCTTACCTCACTACCTCGGTTGTTGCTCCTGATAAATCTACCCTACAAATTGAGTGGCAAACCACATCAAAGAACAAAATTCTCCTGTGCCAAAACTCTCCAAAGGAACTTTCCAGGGGTTGGCCCAATGCTAAGTATCCCGAATGGTTCTCTGTCCTTGCTCACAAACTGCTCCCAGGCGTTCTGGTTTGTACAACATTACTGCCTTAATTGATTCTTTGTACTGTAATTCTTTGTCTAAGGACTCTGCTAGAAAATTTTGTGCTGTACACCACATGGCTTCTGCTGCCATGTATCTCTCTGTGTTACCACCCACTGATAAACAGCTTTTGGAATGTCCAAAGCATACCCCTGGTCCCCGCAGTGGTCTAACAGCTACTGTCCTCCCTGGTTCATTGATTAATAATCTACAGTTTATTCATATACCTTTGTTGTTTAATCTTTCTTATTGGAATATGAAATAATTTGGTATGTGTCACAATACTAACATGTCAGCATTTTATAGTACATTATTGCTTGATAGTTTAGCTGCATTTCAGATTCATACTCAATACTTTATTGCCAGGGTCCATGCTACTGAACATAGAGGCAACTTCAGGAGAAAACCCAATCCTGATGATCAAAGTCATAAACATAATACACGTGAAGTTGACAGTTCGGATGTCACAGGTGCAACAGGAACTGTCACAGGCCTTTTTGGTATGGCTATGTCTATTTGGAATAAAGCAGACATTGCTGCTATCAAAGCTCATACTGCCAAATTTTCAACTGGTTTGGTTACTAATATACTACCTCCATTATTGCATGGTGTGGATTGCCTTTGTCAGGAAGAAAGATACACTGTATACAACATGCACGACATTGCTAAGGCATTTACAGACTGTAAAGACAAGATTAATGCACTCATTGCACAGAACAACAAAGAAGCAGATAAACAATACATTGCTAGAGAACTCCTCTGCTCTGCCTATGGCTCATTCTTTATCACAACTATCAACAATCTCTTCTGTGATCTAGAATCTGGAAGAATCCCTGATATCATACATGATAGATGCATTTCCAAATGGTATTGTCCATGATGTAAAACCCCTAGCTGTATTGCTATGTGTATGCAACAATCTCTAATCATTCCTTTTTGTACAGCTAGGAACCTGGGATTTGTCACCAGACACCCTAACAGTGGTCCTTGTTTCACTGCTAAGAAATGTTCCATAAGAGATACAATGTTTGTTTCTTTTACTGTCTGTTTACCACGCTTTGATCCCACTACAGCCTTGTTAGACAAGCTTGCACTGGTACATTCCACTGGGCATCTGGATGAAGATATCTACAGAGAATGCCTGGATCTACCACCTCTACTGGTTTTCAATCCTTTCCTGGATGCCTGGGTGGCTCCGTACATGGACTACTGTGCGAAGAAGCAATACATTTACTTGTGTTGATGTGATGTATTTGATGTTATCCAACCTGTCTGTGGTTATTCTCCAGATAGCATTGATTGGACTTTTACCATGGATGATGACATCACCACTAATGGCATGGATTTCTCGGATTCTACTTTAGCTCCGGATAAACTCTATCAATCATATCGTGAGGAGGTTCATCACCTGTCAACACGGATTTTGAAGACGACCTACACCTGCCCAGTACAGTTGCAAAAGTGGAGACTCCCTACTGTTTGCTCTCATTACAATTCTGATGGGGAGTACTGTGTGGTAACTAACTTTAAAAGCTATAATTATGGATCCATGACATGTGTTATTGAAACCCCCAATTTCTGTTTTGTCCCACACCAGAAGACTGTTATTGGACATACCGTTATAACCCCCATCATCCTTGTTGATGCAGACATCATTGATGGTAACCCCGATTATCTACTCACACTTTCTGAATACTTTCCATATTTTAATGTACACATAGACCCACTCACACTTACATTAAAATCACTTTTAGACAGGAACGACACACACCTCATCCACATCAGCAATAATATAACCAAGGCCAATGAAGCTATTTTTTCATTGATTAATGATGGTGATATGAATAATGCATTGACTAACACCTGGTTAGAAATTACTTTTAAAGGTTTTGTGATTATTTAAGCATTTTTGAGATTTTCCTTGATTATCATGCTATGCTGCCTATGGCGAACACTGCACCAACAACATGAGCAGTTCGAGTTCCTTTACAAAGCTTGCATGTCAGGTTTGTAAATGACCACTGCTCTCTGACCTTTCCCTAGATTTGCCTGTGTTGCCCTTGGAGGCAACAGGGGGGGAATGTTACATGATGTCCCTGCACCCTTATTGGTACGCCCAGAGGTACACCGCAGACAGCTAGTGTTTAGACATATGTTATACTAACATATAGGGCTAAGGGCATCTACTGTATAAGAGTAGATGTCAGGATATGTACGCATATTGTTGTAATACACTTTGCTTGCCAATACATATACATTCTTCTATGTATTTTCTGTGTATTTCTTACTTATAAGATGTTAGGACACCTGTGTCCTTGGAATAATTATGATATATAAGTCATCATTGCCACCTTTTGGTGATTTGTACTACTATATTGAGTTATGTAAGACTCTGTATAAGAACTCTTTTGTTTCACAAACTGATGACTACTACAAAATTGTATAATGTTATCTTGGACTGTGGAGCCTCCTCTAATTTAGCCAATAGGGCTCATCTCTGTAACTAGAAATGTTTCTGTCTTACAGTAACCATAGTAATTATCATAGGTATATAATGTGATACACTAAATCTTGTACCTCGGAGATCCCAAGAGACACAAAGAAACCTCGAGGTATAGGGAACACTTAGCACTGGCTCCTGGTTCGTATTGGTAAAAACTGCTTAGGGCAACTGTGATTTTATACTTTTTTGTAGTAATAAACACGTTTATTACTCTTATGCAACATGTCTGTGATTACTTGCATTCCCAATATTGCCAAGAACCTGAAAGTGAGGTGTAGCCCTCCTGACAAACACATCACAATAATAATCAACTAAATAAACTTATTAAACCATTTAGGTATCCTACCTCTGTTGTTATACTTAATTCTTTCTGGCACAAAGTCCGTAATACAGGATTGTATAACTAGATTTATCATAGACCAAGCATCTTCTAAAGTCAAGATCTTCAGCACATTCCTACAATCTTTGGCAGCCAGAACTTGCTTAATTTTGATATATTCTGCCTTCTCATAGATTTTTTATTTTTGGTTTTCCCAAACAGGCATGTTTATGCTGGGTAAAGGTACACTTGACCATATTATGGTCACCTGTTCCTAAGGGCTGTATGACTTCAACCTCCTTTACTGACCCTTCCATGTTTGACAGTACTAGGTCTAAGATGTGATCTCCTCTGATGCTATTGGTTACCACTTGTTCTAAACCATGGTTCATGCGTATATCTAGGAACAGGTTTTCCAGGTGATTTTTTCCACTTAAGTTTTCTCAACAGCTTGTAGGAAAATTGAAGTCTCCAATCAGTACTGTATTTTCCTGCATGTTCATTAGTTCTAGTATATTCAAAAAGTTTATGTTAAAATTCTTGCAAGCAGCATGCAAGGCAGGCAAAAATGTGCACGCAGTGCAGCAGCACAGTGTCACTACCTGGCCCTAAACTGTGGGTGGTGGGAGTGCAGTTAGCTGACTGCCTCTGAGATTTCTGGCTGCTATTGACTTTTGTGAATCCTGAGCCCCCCCCCCAAAAAAATACATATTATTCACACCACCAAATTAAAGACAGATTTAAAAAAAAAATAAGTACAGCGGTCAAGCTACAAGTTCCAACTACTGTAATTAATAGATATAAAATAGTTCCAGTAACACTGTCTTATTCTCCTTCACCTCCAAGCACAGAGGCCTGTGAAATCAAGGTAGTGAAACTGCAAGTCTCTCTCTGCACAGCTCCTGGCAAATAAATCACTAGATCAGATAATTTCTCTGGGAAACAAAAACTCCCACTAGTTCTAAGCACTAATAAAAATATAATTTGTTAGTGCTTAATCTATACTACTCTCAGATCTCTATCCACTGCACCATTCTCAGCTGCAATGTGGCAGTCACATGATCTGGCTTTGGCAAATGCTCAGTGATTGACCGACAAGTCCTGTGAGACCTAAAAATCCCACGGGAAAGCTGACCCAAGATACTGGCCGAATAGTGCCACTATTCGGTTTTCGGGTTCTAAATACCGAATAGTGTATTATTCATGATATTCAGAATTTAATATTCATTACTCGCGCACCTCTATTCAGCAAGTAGGTCTCAGAGAGTGGTTCTAAATGGTAAGTTCTCTGGGGTAAAGGAGGTTACCAGTGGTATGTCACAGTAGTCTGTTCTAGGCTTCACCCTCTTCAACACATACAGAACATCACTAACATAGGTGAAGGATTACAGGGAAAGATGTGTCTTTTTGTGGATGACAACAACATTTGCAATAGAGTTATTTGCATGGACAGTGTAAGGAATATAAAAGGGGATAAAGGAAGGATGGAAAAATGGTCTAGCACATGACACTTGAAATTCAATTCCAATGCAAGGTTATGAAGATTGGTAACAGGAATCTACAAACTGGAGTACTGGATCAATGGCATGAAAGAGAAGCAGCCAAGGGAAGACAGGAGGCTTGATTTTCAAAGCCTCAAGTATGGCGTCAGGTACCTGCATCAAACAGGGTTGACACAAGTGGCACCTTGCATCAAAATATGTGTCAGTCCTGATCTTCAAACACAGACTGTGGTGAAAAGGGGGGTGTTGCACCAAACTGGCACTGTGCCAGCCTTGCACCCGAAATAGAGGTGCACCAGGTCATAAGGGGGCTTGTGCCACTGCAGGGCTGCAGCATCCCATTAATTGGGATTCTGAAAGCCCCGCTATGATCCCAAGTACTGGACATGGTTAGACTAGCCATACCCTGATCTAACAAGTCATGCACCAGTCCATGAGTGAGTGCTTGGTGGGAGGTGCTGTCAAGCCCACCAGTGTTGGGCAGAGTCCCTGGGACATTGAGCCCACAAAGCAACTGGGCAGGTACAACCAAGTGTGCAGAGGGCACAGATTTCCATGGGTGCTGGATGGGAAAGGCATGCCACCCAGTGGTGCTCTAGGAATTGGGCTGACATGGGTAGTTATGACTGTTGCTGGTGATTGCAGTACCAAGAGAGCATGCCTGGCCACTCCACTTGTCTAGCAGCTTCTCTCACATTGTGCTGGTGCTGTAACACACGGCACAGTGGAGGGTTCATTAGCCAGACATCTCAATACAGTATGCAATGCAGTGATTCAACACACTGTCCCTGGAGTGCTCTTTGTGGCTGACATGTAGAAGCCAGTGTAGGGCACTGTTGCATGAAACTGTGCACATGTGGCATGTGTTACCTGACTTTGCATGTTGGCTACTGAGGGTGTACAACTGCCGCCGAGACCATTGGATTGCTCAGGTAAACCCCCCAGTCCCTGTGGCTGATGGACTGGCGCCATGTCTCCTGCACCAGCTGGGAGACAGCCTTGTGACCTGTGCTGCTAGGAGCTCATCATGTCTTCTGCACCCATGTGTTTAACTATCCAGCTGTCTGTGCTCGCACTTGAGGATTCATGTGCTGTATGGAATGCAACTGGATGTGCACATCAGCTCACTGTGCAGGGCTTGTCTGCCTTGCCATGGCATGATGGCTCCTGGTACTATTACTCCAGTGGGGTTGGTATTACATGGGTACTAACATTGTCCATGTCCCACTGTGCCCATGCCCGTGTCCATGGTGTAGTATAGTACCACTGTGTTTTCTGCCTGAACCATATAGACACTGTTTTGGCAGCATACTGCCACTCTGCTGGCATGGGTATACCTAGCTCCAGGGAGGTGGTGGACTAGGGGTGTCACTGGCATTGGAGACATGGTGACACCACTAGCACAGGATGACTGGTGGTTCTGTGGGCACTGGTGGCATGGTGGTGTGACTGACACTGTGGCCAGTGTATGACACTTTGCACAGTAAAATACCCAGTCCTGCATCCCTTGAGCAGGTGACACAGGTGTATCTCCTTGCAGCTCCAGCGGGCTCTCCACATTCACACACTTCAGGCCTGCATTTATGTACATGTTCCACTGGTTGGCATCATCCACTTCCCTGGCTACAGTGTATATGTACAGCTGGGAATCACCAGGCAGGGGATGATGGGTGCCTCCGTCAAATCCTTCCCTTTACCACTTCTTTGGTGCATGACCCCACCTGCGGCAACCCTGGGGACTTTAGCACAAGGACCCCTGTGTCACAGGTACATGAGTATAAAGACATCACTGGACGCAGTAATAAGGTACAACACACCTGCAGTGTGTTTTCTTTTATATAAAAATAGAAAAAAGAAATAAATATAAATAAAACAGTTCAAACAGAACAAGAAAATAAACAATAGCTCAAGGCCATTTCACCTTACATCAGGTATCTCAAAATAATTCATCGGCTTTCCAGCTGTTAGAGATAAATTCCTGTTCAGGCACAGGTCTTTCTGTTTACCTTCCTTCAGGTAAGTGAGACTGGCTATGCATCTAATCTGACTCTTGGTGTTTGAGGAGGATTTATATAGCCATCCCACCTATGGGAAAGTCCCTTCCATTACATCCAATAAGTTCTAGAATGGTCCCTAAATAGGGAAACTCCTCCTGTATTACATAATGAAATTTTAACTCACAGAGTATAAATACAGCTCTCTAGGGGCCGTTGTCCCCCTATAGGTGATTCCTTTCCTGAGGTCTTGCTAACAGGTCAGCACTGATTTTCTATATAAGCAAACAGTGCAAACATTTATTTCATTTATATATGTGCTGTATTGTTATAGTATATGGCCACTAGCCCTTTCATTTATATCTTAGTGCTCTATACATAAAGAGGCTCCTTTAGAGACCTGTAGAGTCTCTTTGTTCTTTAATTTGTTAAATTTCTTTATTGTGTTTAGTTTATCTTGCAGCCCTCTCCTTATTCTGAAAGCTACTTCAACTGTATAGCATCTCCACATACATGGGGATGTTCCTATCCCTTTAAATCATTTGTTTTAAAGGGATAGGTGACAAAGTGAAAAGTAAAGGTTTGCTGCTCCGTGAAAAGCCTGCCTCTCTAGCAGCCTGGACTGGCTGCACACATGCCATGGATTCCTCCATGGCTAGCTGGCTTAAATATTTCCATAATTTTAGACAAAGCCATCAGCTGGTAGTCCTATAAACACAGGGGCATGTATAATTATTTACATAAATACTGAGTGACAGGAAATGTAAATAAACAACATAAGCATAATGCTGCTCCGTTCGTATTCTTAATCCACCTATCTAAGTGGATATTTTTATGTATTTAACTGCCATTTCTAAACATCCTTGCACCATATACATAAAATGGCATAAGCAATAACTTTATGAAGCTCTTTATTTCAAAAAATGCACTTTATTCAACCAGCACTTTATTTACTTAAAGGCATTTTATATCTTTTGGCATTAAATGCCATAAATGCACCTTATTTCATTCCTGCCAGCTGGCCTTAGCCTGGTGCATGATTTTGGGGAGTTCTTGGTGAGCTTTGGAAATATGGAAATTAGAAATAAAAGTAGTAGGAAAAATGTTTAGTGAGAAATAGAAAAGGCTGACATAGGTGGCCAACCTTTGCCAGGGGTGGAAAAAGGTAAAGTATAATATAGGAAAATACTGTTGTGCAATAGATTTCAGTAGGAAAAGAAGATAGGAAAGGCATCCCTCCACCGGGGTTACTGGACTGGCAGAATGCAGTTCTGCCACACTCCTCCCTCTTTAAGAAAAAAAACAGTAACTCTTATAACAACTGGTTTTAGCAACAAACCCCCAGAATGCATGTACATTCCGTACTGATGGGGGGTTGGGTTGGATCTTCCACCCACCCATGCTTTAGAAGCTCTACTCCAGGGTCCCTTTAAACAATAACAAATTACAGTAGAGTCTTTACTGTATGCACTATAATTTCTTCATTACCCTGGGGTTTAAAGCACATTGCACTATTAACCATCATAGTATATCATTATAACAATTTAATATATACAAGCATACTCATGTTTCATTCTTCTTCACTATATCTGCCCCATGTGGTGACAAACAATCAATGTCTTTGTGTTGACTTACTGACCTATGCTTTACCACAAAAATGATAAGGTTGCAATGTCAGGTACCACTGCATAATGCGGGCATTTTGATCTTTCATTTGATTTATCTACACAAGTGGATTGTGATCTGTAAGGAGAGTAAACTCCACACCCTACAAGTAAAAGCACAAAGCTTCAATTGCCCACTTGATGGCTAGGTATTCTTTTTCGATTGTGGCATACTTTTGCTCCCTATCATGCAGTTTCCTTCTGATATAAATGATAGGGTGCTCCTCTCCTTGAATGGTCTGACTCAGGACTGCTCCTATCCCTGTCTCAGAAGCATCTGTGTGCACTTCAAAAGGGAGACTAAAATCAGGGCACTTCAACACAGGTGAGACACACAAGGCTGCCTTTACAGCTCTAAAGGCCTCATCACACTCAGGACTCTGTTTTACTAGGTTACTACACCTTTTCTTTGTCAGGTCTGTTAATGGTGTGGCTATAAAAGCAAAATTTGCTATAAACCAGTGATAATATCCAGCTAGACCTAGGAATCACCTGATACGTTTTTGATCTTTGGCATAGGACTGTTAGCTACTGCCACTACTTTCTCTATTTCTGGTCGCACACACCCATTACCCAAAAGAAATCCAATGTATCTGGTTTCTGACATAGCCAGTGCACAATTTGCTGGGTTTATAGTGAGTCCAGCTTTCTGGATGGAACACAGCACAGTGGTCAACTGTGTGATGTGTGTCGACCAATCTGGACTATAGATGACAACGCTGTCCAGCTCGGTGGCACAGTAGGCAGTGTGTGTGGGGTCAGGATCTGATCTGTTAGTCTGTGCAATGCTGCAGGGGCTCCATGTAGGCCAAAGGGCATGATAACGAACTGGTATAATCCAAATGGTGTGCTGAATGCTGTTTTCTCCCTAGATTCAAGGGATAAGGGAATCTGCCAGTATCCCTTAGATAGATCCAATGTGCTAATGTATCTAGCACTGCAGATGTTGTCTCTGACATTGTCTACCCTGTACATGAGGTATCCATCAAAGTGTGATACATTATTGACCATACTGAAGTCCAGGTACAGTCTGATGCCATCCTCCTTTTTAGGGATCACCACTATGGGAGATGACCAGGCACTAGTGGATGGTTAGATTATGCCAAGAAACATAGAAACATAGAATTTGATGACAGATAAGGACCACTTGGCCCACCTAGTCTGCCCATTTACCTACCTAATGGATAAGCTGCGGATCCTAGTTAACCAACAGCCTACTGCCTCCTACCCCCACCCCCTAGAATTGCCTTATGGCTATCCCATGCATTCTTGAATTCCACCACTATTTTTGACTCCACAACCTCCTCAGGAAGGCCGTTCCATGTGCCCACAACCCTCTCTGTGAAAAACTTCTTCCTCACATTACCTCTGTGCTGTCCCCCTCTATCTTCAAATTGTGCCCCCTTGTTCCTGCACACCTCTTTTTCTGAAAGATGCTACCCTCTTGGACTTTGTTGAGTCCCTTGATGTTTCTTCAACTTCTCTATCTCCTGCTTCACTCCTTCTCTGACTTTTTCCAGAAGCCTATAGGGTTTCTGCCTGATGGGGCTGGAATCAGTTCTAGTATAATGCTGTACCACAACTGCCTCTCCCAGGACACTTGTAAACATGGGTGCAAAGGTTTTTAACAGCTGGTGTATGTCCTCTTTCTGCTGTGTTTCTAGCTCAGGGTTGATTTTTATGTTAAAGAGGTTTCTCTTTCCTCTAATCATTGATAAACCATCCCTAACTCTATCATGTCCCTCTCTGAGAGTATGTACATGGTTCCCCTAGCTTCCTCTTTCTCTACCTATTTCTTTAAAAGATTGGCATAATAAATCTCTCTCCCTGGGTATTTATTTGGTGCCTCCACTTCAAATGTTACTGGTCCTGTTTGTCTGATGATTGTGTATGGCCCTTGCCACTTCATCAGTAGCTTATTTCAGGTGATGGGAAGTAACAAGAGCACTTTCTCTTCTTCCTGTAACTCTTTGGGCTTACAATTCTGATCATAGTAGGTTTTCTGCTTCTCCTGATACACAGTACTATTTTGGTGTGCCCTTTTTGTGCAATCTATCAATGTTTTGCGAAGCCGAATCATATAATCAGTGATGTTGGCTTATCCCACACTGGTTCCCTCTTTCCAAAACTCTATTACCACTTCTATATAGTAGAGAAACAGGAAAGTACCCTGTAGCTGCATGTGGGACCTCTCTGTAAGAAATCAACAAAAGGGGGAGGTACCTATCCCAATCCTTTCCCTCGTCATGTACAAATTTCTTTAACATACATTTCTGTGTTTGGTTGAAATGTTCAACCAATCAATCTGTTTGTGGGTGGTAGGGCATTGTTTTTATTGCCACTACCCCAAACAAATGGTATAGTTCTTTAAGTAACGTAGCCTGAAAGTTATTGCGTTTGTTGGGCTATACCTCCTTAGGTATCCCAAGATGGCTGAAAACCTTAACTAACTCCTCTACTATTAGGGGAGTAGTATCTGTATGCAATGGTATGGCCCCAGGGCATTTTGTTGCATAGTCACAGATGACCAATATGTATGCAACAAACAAGGATGTAATGCCTAGGTATCCTTGCCCATAGGTAGCATGCCCTTTGAAAGGATGGCACTTTTCAGTAAGGGGCTAACAATGTCCATTGCCATCCTTTTGAAGGGTGTGCTAACTATGGACAAGGGTACCAGGGGCATTAAATCCTTTTGGGTTACCTGGGCCACCTTCTGACACTCTGGACCGGCTATGCAGTATTACACCGCTTGCTCATGGATACTGGGCCAGTAAAAACATTGTAATAGCCTGGCCAGGGTTTTATCACTGCCTGCATGACCTGCCCATGACAAGTCATGGCCTAAATACAAGATTTGCTTCCTAAACTGTTTAGGGACTAATAGCTGTTCAACAGTTTCACCTGTACGGGGGTTATTATATATCTGGTACAGTATTTAGTTGTTACATTTAAACACAGGAGCCTCTGGTGGTTTCTTCTGGTCCACCTGTTGAAAAAAACAAACAGTAATGTATCATCCTTACATTGTTCCAAGGCAATATCAAATTTAGCAAATAGTTTTTCTACAGTGTCATTAGGCAGTCCAGTTTGAGCTCTCCATATCTTCTGCGCTTTCTTCTTTTCCTCCTTCGATCTTCTATGGACACTTGGTGTATCAAATACACCCCCCTCAAAAGGAAATGTATCTCCAAGGATTTTTGCCTTGGTCTGTGACCTGGTGATAATGGCTGTCACATTTTTAGGAGTCAACAATGCTGAAAAATGGGGAAAGTCTTGCCCAATAACCACAGGTACTGGCAACTTTGGTACTATTCCAACCACCATTTCTGCTTCCTGTCCATCAATGTTTAAAGTCACCTTGGTGGTAGGACACCGATGAGTGTCCTCATGCACATAGATGACACCAGTATACACATCAGAAACTGGGGCATTTTCTAGTATGTCTGGGTGTGCTAATGTATGTCGACTGCCCATGTCAATTAAACCCATCATTTTCTTCTCTCTGATGGTGACTGTTGTTGAAAAATTACCCCAGTGAAGAGGCACCAGATGAGTAGCCTTGCTCTTTTTCTTGGCAAAGAACTGTTCAATATGACCTTTACTGTTACAGTATCTACAGATAATGTCTGAATTATATGGCCTACCCCCTCTGCCTTCTTGTCTACCTGCATTTCTCCCACGGGGACATGATGAGGTAAAAGAAGTTGGTCTTACCAGTTGCTGGGTGGTGGTAATGGTTGAGTCTGTTGTCCGGTATTCCTTCCTTGTTGGTTGCCTAGCCACAAGGAAATCCTCCGCCAGGGTGATTGCAACTTAGGTTGTTTCCAGATAGTGTTCCCTCACTCTGATCTGGACCTCTGCAGGTAGAATACAAAGAAACTGTCCCTTGACTACAGCCTTAGTTATAGCCAACAGTGTCTTCCCCTCTGGTTGCAGCCATTTGTTGCAAAGTTCATTCAGACGTGTGTACGTCTCTTGGGGAGTATCATTCCTTTGGTGCTTCAGGGAGCAAAAGCGCTGCTGATAAGTCTCAGTATTAATATTGAAATGCTTCAAAATCTCCTTTTTGACAAGATCATACATCTCAGTGCCTCGAAGGTCCATATGGCTATAGGCCAGTTGTGTTTGACCCATTAGACAGGGAGCCAACCGACCAACCTCTGCTCTGGGCACCACACACACACACCTTCGTTACTCTTTCAAAAGTGGTTAGATATGCCTTGATGAAATCTGTAGCTGACATCTTGGTCAATTTGATGTCTTTAGGGAGGGAATGTGTACTTTTGCTGGACTTACTGGTCCCAATGATCTGTAGGGCCCTCAGTGTGTCTGCCCAATGCTCGTCTTACAGTTTTCTTTCCCTCTTTTGCTCCTGGCTGTCCTTCTCCTGAAGCTGCTCCATCTCTATTTGTTTCTTTGCAAGCCACTTCAATAGCTTGCTCATGTCTTCTGGTGGTTCCTAGACTCTCACTTCCTCTAGTCCTTCCCCTTCCTCTTCGCCATCTTCTCCTCTGAAGGAATCTGCTAATTGATGCTCCGGCTTCGCCCTTGGTTTCATCTCAAACTCAAGGCCAGGGAGCAACTGCTCACCTGTCAATTCAGTCTGCACTATGATCAGAGTGGGTCATACATGCATCATCATGATGACAAAAATGTACCGCCGTGCCATGGGTTACCTTGGCATCAGGTCTGACCACTACTGGAATCCACCCTGTGGCTTGGCCTTCCAGTATCCCACTTCTAAATCCATAAGTCACCTGTATGTGGGTATAAAGATAACACTGGACACAGTAATAGGGTACAACACACCTGCAGTGTGTTTTATTTTATACAAAAATAGAAAAAATAAATAAATTAATATAAATAAAACAGTTCAACCAGAACAAGAAAATAAACAGTAGCTCAAGGCTATTTCACCTTATATCATGTATCTCAAAACAATTCATCAGCTTTACTGCTGTTAGAGATAAATTCCTGTTCTGGCACAGGTCTCTGTATAACTGTATAACTGCTTGGTGAGGCCGCACCTTGAGTACTGCATGCAGTTTTGGAGGCCACACTTAAAGAGGGACATTAAACTCCTGGAGAGGGTCCAGAGGAGGGCAACCAAAATTATTTGGGGCTTGGGGGACAGGACCTATGAGGAGAGGCTCGAAGAGCTAAATATGTACACATTGGAAGAGAGAAGGGACTGGGGGGACATGATAGAGGTCTTCAGGTACATGAAGAGGGTAAATAGGGGAGGAACAGTCAGGTGCTTGAAGGAAGGAGGGGGCCACTAGAGGGCATGGGTTGAAACCGGAGGGGGGAAGATTCAGGGGAGAAAGGAGGAGGTGCTACTTCACTGAGAGGGTGGTGGAGCCATGGAATGCACTGCCTAGGGGGCTGGTGGAGGCAGAGATGGTGGAGGGGTTCAAGAGGGGGTGGGACAGGTACAGGGGAAGGGTTCTGGAAGCAAAATCCAATGCAGCAAGAATATCCGGAACTGGGAAGGGAGAAGCCAGAAAAGGCGAGGGGGGCAGGAAGGTCAGCACCCAGGGTGGGGGCTGCCCAAACGAGCAGACACGAAAGACCGTTAGACCTGTTCTGCTGGCATTTTAGTATGTTAGTATGTTGTTCCTTCTGCTTACCTTCCTTTAGGCAAGTGAGACTGGCTATGCAGATAATCTAACTCTTGGTGTTTAAGGAGGGCTGATATAGCCCTTCCACTTATCGGAAAGTCCCTCAAATAACATCCAATTAGTTCTAGAATGGTCCCTATATAGGGAAACTCCTTCTCTATTACACAATGAGGTTTTAGCTCACAGAGTATAAACATAGCCTTCTAGGGGTTGCTGTCGCTGCCCCTATAGGAAATCCCCTTTCCTGCGGTCTTGCTTACAGGTCAGCACCTATTTTCTGTATAAGCAAACACTGTAAACATTTATTTAATTTATTCATTTGCTATATTGTTATAGTATATGGACATTAGTATTTAACTGCCATTTCTAAACATCCTTACACTATATACATAAATGGCATAAGCAGTAACTTTATGAAGCACTTTATTTCAAAAAATGCACTTTATTCAACCAGCGCCTTATATACTTAGAGGCACTTTATATCTTTTGGCATTAAATGCCATAAATGCACCTTATTTAATTCCTGGCAACTGGTCTTAGCCTGGTGCATTATTTTGGGGAGTTCTTGGTGAGGGATGGAAATATGGAAATTAGAAATAAAAGTACTAGGGAAAAATTTAGTGAGAGATAGAAAAAGGTAAAGTATAGAAACATAGACTATGACAGCAGATAAGGACCACTTGGCCAACCTAATCTGCCTATTTTCCTACCTAGAGGATACGCTGCAGATCCTATTTAACCAACGGACTATTTCTTCCTACCCCCAACCAAAATTGCCATATGTCTGTCCCATGCATAATAGTAGAGGAAGATACTGTTGTGCAACAGATTTCAGTAGGAAACAGAAGAAGATAGGAAAGGCATCCCTCCAATGGGGTTATCGGACTTGCAGAACACAGTTTTGCCACACCAAAATCAGGCACAGTGTCCCGGGCTCACCCAGGGTTTGCCACAGGCAGGGGTTTGGTGCAACCTGTGCCATTCTTCAACCTTTTGAAAATCAGACCCAGGGACTTGTGGATAATTATCAGTGGCAATATGAAGGCCACCTCCCAATGCAACTTGGCACATGGGAGAGGCCAGTAGAATATGGAGGTTTATAGCGCCAAGCTTTTCCAGCTGCAGGAAGGAGGTGATTTTGCTACTATATAGGTCTCTAGTGAGGCTGCACCTCAAGTACTGTGTTCCTCTGTTTAGTTCTGGAATCTGCACCAAACAAAAGGACACAGATTGGAGACAGTCCAGTGGAGACCCACTAAAATGTACAAGGGCAACAGGGAAAATCATATGAGTAAAGACTGAAGAGCCTTAATATGTACTTTCTGGAAGTAAGAAAGGAGAGAGGAGATTTTATAGAGATCTTCAAGGTTTTACAGGGCTACAATAGGTTCAGCAACTCCAGTCCTTTCCAAGTAAACATGAATCCAACTACAGCAGGCCATTTTAACCTTAAATTGGTGTTGGGGGATTGAGAAAGAATGCGAGCAGGTCTTCTTCATGGAGAGAGAGAGAGAGTGCTAAATAAGTGGAATAGCTTATTTGCGTGATGGTCAGCTCAAGCACCATTGCTGAGTTAATGGCTGGCTGGAATGGTTTCAAAGGGATAATTAACTGGAAGAAATAGGAGACTAAAAAATGCAATAGTTTCATTGTAGAGTTCCAAACCAGACGGGATGGTCTCTGTGTCATTATCTGCTCAGACATGTCTATAACCCTGTTTACAAAGCCACTCTTCTCTGCATCACAGTCTGTGTCAGTACCCCTCCTGACCTCTTGAGCCAGTTGCAACTCAGTTTATATGGCACCCCTCCATACTGGTGTAAGATGTGCTGGAGAGGGACCCCAAGTCCAGGAAGGAAGACACTGAGAAGCACATAGGGGATACTGGGGGTCACTTGTGCATCATAGTGAGCCACACAGCTTTCCACATGGCTGCTTACACTGCTCACTCCAGAACATGTCTTCAGGTTTCCTGTGGCTCAGGGAGAGAATCCAGCACTGACTTACCGTGATTGGGTAAGTGTCCACATAAATGCATTTCCAATGCAACAAGAGCACTCAGGTTGTTGCAATGCAAATGCGGCTGTGTAAACTAGCTGTTTTTATGTTTCACACTCTCATCTACCACTCCCCTTCCACTACTGCAGCTATGTGAGGTTAAGCCCTTTTCAACACACATGTGCACTTTTAGGAGCATTATTTTTTATTATTTTTCTGGACTGATGGCATAATGAAAGGTTAATGTATGCCACATCTACTCTCAAAACTGGTTATATACCGTATTTGCTTGTATTTTCTACATTACGTAATTGTCAAATCCCTTAACCAGTTTCTTCCAGAAATACCGTAAATGAAAACTGTTCAGTTCAAGCAAAGATGTGCCGTTGCAAAGGAGTGCTAGTTATATGAAGGTCTATAATGTGTGGCTGGTATGATTCATTCATATGCCTTTGAAGACTGGGATTAACGAAGATATAATTGCAGTCAGTTCTGCTGTTTGTCGGCATTGTATTTGAGAACAACCAGTCTCTGTGAGAAGCCTGATGCCTGTAGAAAGCAATCATAATTGTAACATTTATTAAGCTGAAAAACAGCCTAGACATGCAGACACTGTACTGTCTCTGCAGAGTAGGGCAGAACCATAACAAAAATGTATTAGATTAGCTCGTAATTATGCCCAGCGTTTAAGAAAAAAAATCTGTTTTCCTCAACCTCCCTCTGTATAACTGCTTGGTGAGGCTGCACCTCAAGTACTGCATGCGGTTTTGGAGGCCACACTTAAAGAGGAACATTAAACTCCTGGAGAGGGTCCAGAGGAGGGCAACCAAAATGATTTGGGGTTGGGTTTGGGGGATAGGACCTATGAGGAGAAGCTCAAAGAGCTATATATGTACACATTGGAAGACAGAAGGGACTGGGGGGACATGATAGAGGTCTTCAGGTACGTGAAGGGGGTAAATAGGGGAGGAGCAGTCAGGGTGCTTCGAAGGAAGGAGGAGGGGGCCACAAGAGGGCATGGGTGGAGTTGGAGGGAAGATTCAGGGGAGAAAGGAGGAGGTGCTACTTCACTGAGAGGGTGGTGGAGCCATGGAATGCACTGCCTAGGGGGCTGGTGGAGGCAGAGATGGTGATGGGGTTCAAGAAGGGGTGGGACAGGTACAGGGGAAGGGTTCTGGAAGCAAAATCTAATGCAGGGAAAGAATATCCAGAACTGGGAAGGGAGAAGCCAGAGAAGGTGAGGGGAGCAGCAAGGTCAGCTCCCAGGGTGGGGGCTGACCAAATGAGCAGATATGAAAGACCGTTAGGCCTATTCTGCTGGCATTTTAGTATGTTAGTATGTAACCTACAGGGCTGTCTGACTTCTTACTTATTCATTTTATTACATGCTTTATTTTCTGCTGATTGACTCTTTGTATTGTATGCACTCCATGCAGCACTTTGAAATTTTATGTAAGGCTCTTAATAAAGAAACATTATTACTGTATTAAGCTTATGCCACATGCACTGCTTTTACTGAGATTTATTTACCCAGATTGCACATTCCGCCTAGATACAATATCTCACTTTCAGATGGATTCTGTTTCTACTCTGTTTTACAGTTGGGTGGACTGAAAGTAAAGGAAAGAAAGGAATTTGCTTGTACAGAGTGCTGTTCAAACACATACTGTTAACAGTATGCTAGAATAATGGTTAGCTAGCTATGTGTTATTGGGCTACAGCTCCATAGTGGGATTCTGGTGATGTCATAAACCTCGAGAACAAGAGATTTTGCCAGCTGAATCCCAAGATGGGTGCCCTGTTCCAGATGGATAGCTATTGATTATTTTTGTAATATATGGGTACTTCAAATCTGCCTCTCCCACGCAGCCAGCTGATCACTTCTCTTCCTGTTAAAACACTGGTTACTCAGAACCAACGTCTGAGGCTACATTCTTTTTGGAAAAGGCACTGAATAGTGTCTGTTAGTATGGACCTTTAAACCATGACTGTATGAAACCTTGAACAGGGAGTGTTCATATCATCATTCAATGGTCCATACTAACAGATGTTATTCATTGCCTCTTTTAGAAAGGAAGCTGCCACAGAAGTCGATTTACAGTAAGCAGTGTTTTAGATAAATGCATAAGTTAGGAGGGAGAGAAGTGATCAGCTGGGTGCAGGAGTGGGAGGGAGATTTGATCACAGATATGAATTAAAAACTTACCCACATTAAGTTAATGTGTTAAGAAACAACTAAGAAACAAAAGTTCTTGAATACTTTTTGAAGAATGATGGACTGCATCCTTGGCTCTGCTGAAACTGATTAAATGTTTTGAAATGCCCTAGCAGCTTGTTCCAACAGTAAAGGTTCCAGTTATTAATGCCATCATTCAAACATCATACCAATTGTATTATGATGGTCTGATATCAGATCAGTGGTGTTATGACTTATGAGTATCACTCTTTTCCAGAGGTAGTAAGGTTTGGATATAACCCTACTCCTGGTGGACTGCTTAGCATATGATTGGATTGCTATATTGTAAATACACACAGGTGAACTCCTACAAATAAAGTAAGCACTTTTTACTAATTTCAGCTGCAGGTTGTCTATGTTTCCCAGTGTGCTTTAACTTCCAGTTGTCTGTCTTTGTGAGTCCCACATATTCCTCAAGGTGCACAATTAAAACTTCATGATTCACAGTGGCAAATGTTGCTGAGTAATTGAGGAGAATGCCACTATATCACTCCACTCTATCCCTCGCCAGAAGCATATCACTGAACACTTTGACAAGTGACGTCTCTTTGCTGTGACAAGGATGGAAATCCAATTGGAAGGGTTCATAGATGTTATTTTTCTCCAGGTGAACCTCTAGCTGCGTCATCAAAACTTTCTTGATCATCTTTCCCAAGACAGGAAAGTTCGAGACAGGTCTGTCATTCATTAGCACATCCAGGTCCAAAGATGGCTTCTTCAGGAGTTGTCTGTCGGAGGCTTTTATATGAGTCCTGGGAAAACAACACTTTAAAAGGGAACAGTAGATTATGCCAGTGAACACAGTACTGGACTAGGCCTCGTGGCAGCCCAGCAGCTGCATAAGTCCAGGGTCTCAGTCACAGCAAGCAAGCTGCAAGTCTGAGATCACCTCAGGCACCTCCTTTATAGCAACTGGCTGCAACTCACACTATGACCATACTCTGCCCAGGAAAAACAGACCACAATCATCATCCCTCTCACGTGATGAGGCTCTGCTGCACTGTAGACAGGATGGATGTATTAATCTCTCTATAGTGCAGAAAAGTTGAGTTGGTCTGTTCTTACCTGAAGCAATAACATGCAACAAAAATCCTACATTTCTTACTGTTAGTGTACTCTGGTAGTCTTTATAATGTGACTTCAGAGCCATCTTGTCATCCACAGAGCCAGAACTCTACCAGAAATGCTTCAACATCTGCCTTGTTGCCTTCGACCCCCTCAGCTCATCATTATGCCATGGCAAGCTGTGGCAGGAGGTCAACTGGAAGGTGCAGTTCTCCATTGAGCAGCAGGGTCTGTTCCAGAACTGATTCAGTCTGCTGAAAGTCTATAGCTGTGCAAAAGAGACTGGTGCCTGTGTGCTGTTGAGAGAGACAGCTTGTTTCTATGCACTGCAGAGGCAGACAGTGTGTCTGCCAGAGACAATGTGAGAAGTAAGAAGCAAAACTCATGCTGTTTAGAAAAGGTGTAATCATGTTTTAGATCAATATGAATCTAAAGCTGAAGATTGTAGCAATTGATCAAGAGACTTTTGCTGTGTTGCAGCCAAAGACCACAGATTGTGACCACAGCTAGTCACCAAAAACATCGAATTAGATGCTGAGATGTTGTGTGAGGTTCGGTAATATCATGTTTTTCATGAGCTACAATGCCATGTGTATTGAAGAACTGTCTGCTGAATGCTAAGGTCTGGAGTGGCCTGGAGGGTGGTTGGGAATAGCTGTTGACCCCTCTAGGTTTAGCTTCTCCTTGTCCCAGCTGCATGACCTACACCATTTCTTGACCCCCCTGCTCAATGTAATAAATTGTCTGTGCAGGGAGGTGGGCAATGAAAGGCAGTGAGGTGGTTGGTGACTGGTTTTGTGGGTGCTAATGGGGGCATTATTGGGATGGTGAGGGCCAGGAACCATCCTGGGGCAAAATGGGACCTAGAGAGAGGTGAGATGTGTTTTGATTCCCATATGCAGAGCTCCCACCAGACTGAGTGAGGAAGTAACCATTGAGCCAGCTGCTTCACTTCATCCCCTGCAGGTTGTGCTTTGCAATGCCAGAGCAATGAGGAACAAGACTGGCATTATGGAAGATTTAGTTTCTGGTCTCTCAGTCAATCTGGCTTGCATATCAGAGACCTGACTGAGTGACAACACCAGCCCATTCAGGAAGCAGCAGGCCCAGCTAGATTCTTAATGGTACACTGCCCTTGGATGAATTGTTGGTGGGGGGAGTGGCTATCTGTATCAGATCTGAGTTGAACTTCACTGTGTACTCAGTCAGAGACACATCATTGTTTGAATGCAAGTCTTTGTATGGGGTCCAGGTGCAGGTTTCAGGATCCTCCCTGTGCATTGGCCACTGAGGTACAAGGGGGAGTTCCAGCAAGAAATTGCAGACTTCATCACTGGCAGGGTACAACAGTTGTCCAGATGGTCAGGATTGTTCCAATGCATGGGTCAATAGAGGATGCTTGCATTTTTGGAAAGGATTTCCTTTTCTCCAGCTGATAGATTCACTGGGCCTCACACAAGTGGTTACTTTGGAAATCACCAATACAGACACACCTCGGACTTGGTTCTCTCAGTCCCAGCATACTAAAAGGCATCACTTTAAACTGGGTCAATGCACCATAAAGAGTGGATAGACCCAATACAATACGCAAAGAATTCCACAAACAAAGGTGCACTCCGAGGCAATAACTACTGCTAATAACAGTAACAAAGCAAACAATGCTACAGTGTTTTGCTCCTTGTATGAACTTTATTAAAAAATAGCTAAAAAAATAGCTGTTGCTAACATAAATGGTACCACTTGTCTCTTGGAACTACTGCTAATCCCAGTAAAATACTGTACAATGCTTACATCTTTAATGCAATCAAAACAGGCTACGCCTATGTAAAAATATGCCTCCCACCTAGCTGCCAGCTCACCCTGCCCTAGCTTTTTGATCTCGGATCTTTCTGAAGGGACATGGTAGGGCATGCTACTCCTCCTTTTTATAAGTGGACCAATAATCACATAATTTGACAATTAGTGGCAATTTAATTTAACACGTTTTAACTCCTTGGCGCTGCTACAAAAACATAATGCACAACTATTTACTTGTAAAGAGGAATGTGAATTTCCTATTGTAATTTTTTTTGTTCACAGGAGTGCTACTATCATCCCCCAATTACATTAGTGCAAATAACATTTATACATATACAAAAATGTAAAAGAATCATTAAATACACACTATATGAATATCCATTAAGTTTCAACATCAACCCTGTTCTGAAGGGTAATATATTCAGATTTGATCACTACAAATTCAGTTTGTGCAATACACCGTCCAAAATTAGAGTTCATGTGGTGTAATGGATTCCCATAAGCCAAGTCCAGTTCATGTAATACACTGTCCACAATTAGAGTTCATGTGGTGTAATTAATGCCCATAAGCCCAGTCCAAACTTTCTTCAAGTCTCACAAATACTGCCTATATTGATGCACATCCACATGATGAAAGTTGAGAGCTGGTCACTGGATAAATCCTTAGCATTGAAACTTCTCCATGGATTCTCAGATAGTGGCCATGGTTCTAATGCTTGTCTCAGTCATCATGGATCATAGGTGGGGAAAATAAAAAAAGATAGCATTAGCTCATATTAGTTTTGTTTCATTGTTAAAGAGCCCCTATATTCCTTAAACAATAGATATAAGCAATACAATTCACAATACATGAAGCTAATTTTGACTAAAATAGCCCTTGCTGTATTCTCAAAGAAATGGTTTTAGATCAGAATCATGATTCAAAACATGAGACTTCAAACTTCTCATATGAAAAATCCAAAATGTTTCCCTCTGCAGTAGTAATCGGGTTCAATCCCCTCCACATGCTGTTTTTTTTTCTTAACATGTTTCAATGCTGCAAATTTAAAATACCCAACATCGGAACCATGCTTTTACTTGTAATGTGTCCCTAGAGGCATGTCATCCTGTCCTATAGTAATAATCTGCGCATGCTCCTGCATATGTTCTTTCAGTGACCTAACTATCCTGCCTTCAGTATATACAACAAATTACAGGGGCATTGCATACAGTATACTACAAAAGTCATTCTGCAATTAATACATTCACTAATCTCACATTTTATCCATTTCATAGGATGTTCAAACTTCTTGCAAGTTATGGTGTGGCAACACACATTACACATGTATAAAACGCAACCAGTTTATTTGAGAGTCACATAGTCGCTACTCATTCTCTATTTCCCTTAAGCTGGTTATGAACTAACTGATCTCTTATATGTGGTGGCCATCTGTAACATATCCTTGGTTTGTCATCTACACAGCCCTTAATACCTGAGTCATTGATTAAAATATACCAGTTCTCATGCACTACCTTGCTTACTTGGCTTGCAAATGAATTATACTCAATAGGGTAACCAGAGGTGTTTTTTCACCTGCCTTTTTCTTGTTTTGTTTTTTTAAAACATCCTCCTGCTCCATGGCTTTCACACTTCTTCTACCCTCTAAGTACAGTAGGTGTATATTATACCCTCTGTCTATAAACCTAACTTCAGGTTAGGCAGTATAGCACAGTGGTTTAAGGTTCGGAGCTGCAAATCTTGTGACATCTAGCAGACCAAACCTCGGTTTGAATCCCACAGCTTCCACTTATATACTGTATAACCCTGAGCAAGTCACTTAACTTCCCTGTGCTCCCAGGTCGCGCCTGTAAAATGTTTTCAGCTTAGTGTGCTACTCCTGGTTAAACAACTAAAAAAAAAAGTTAATCTTCCTGCTCCTTGATACTCTCAGCTGTAGTACAATTCAGTTTGAGATGCATACATTGAAGATAGAGAATTGACTTTTCCAGTGACCAAGGGTGGGTGCTAGTTGCACATAAGAGGGAATTGGTTTTCTACCTGGGGCTCAAAGTTAACAGCCTCAAGATTATTCTGGTCAGTTGGTCAGATCACTGCATGGGAAGTTCTTCTTCAGTGTCCCCCCTGTAGTCCACCCCCTGTAGAGATGGTTCATTACTGCCCTTTAAGAGGACTTAGGCCAAAAAGGCTGCAAATGGCAATGAATATCTTGGAGATATTAGCAGCTTATGAAATGGGTTCTGAGAATGTAGTGATGGTCTATAACAGGGTCATCACTGGGGACTTTTATTCCATAGCACCTATTTGTGTACAACCCTGTGTCTCACTCTTGGGATCCCCATGGTTTAATGAACAGCTTAGGAATTTGAAAATCAGGAATCTGAGGTTAAAGCAATTTTGGAGGAGGTCCAGTGCCCAGGAGAACAAACTGACTTTGAAGATTCATTTCATGAAACTCAAAGGGCACTTTCCCATAAGAAGCCAGCATTCCTGGCCAGAGAGATTGCAGCTGAGAAGAATCTTCCATACTGTAGCAAGGTACTTAATCTGACCTGTCTGCAGCTGGTAAGAGTTGGTTCATCAGTTAAGTGTGAGGAATTTGCTCAATTCTTCTCAGACATAGTGTCTTGTGTTCGGGTCAGGATCTCGCCAAGTGGTCTCTGACAACCCAGTGGGGTCGAGGCTGCACTTTTTAGATTCACTCAGCTGTCAGGAAAACTGTTGTGGCTAATTAAGTTAGAAGAGGTCTGTGAGGCTATGCCCAGTTTTTGTGAACCAGAGCCAGGCTCCATACGATTACTAGAAACTTGTGTGTGGCTACTGGGTCCAGTGTTCCCTGGAGTAGTTCAGTACTCCTTAACTGAAGGGGTCTTCCTGGTCACATTGCAAATGCACTGGTTAGGCCCCTGTTGAAGAAACCGTCTTTGGATCCAGACATTCTGGAAAATTATCATCCTGACTCTACCTGCTCTTTTTAGGCAGGGTTATTGAGAAGGTTGTGTCACTGCAGAGTGAGGCACACTGTACAGCTTATGTTATCTATGAGCCCCACCAGTCTGGTTTCAGATCCAAGCACAACACTTAGACAGCACTAGTTAGGGTCCATAATGACTGTCTCTGGGAAAGGGATAGGGGTGAACAGCCAGTTCTCATTCTCTTCAATCTCTCTTCAGCCTTTGACATTGTGGACCATGGGTTGTTGTTGAATTGTCTGAAACATAGAAACACAAAAACATAGACTTTGATGGCAGAAAAGGACCACTTGGCCCACCCAGTCTGCCCATTTCCCTACCTACTGGATAAGCTGCAGATTCTAGTTAACCAACAGCCTGCTTCCTGCAACCCCGTACTATAATTGCTTTGTGTCTGTCCCAAGCATGTTTGAATTCCCCCACTGTTTTAGACCCAACAACCTCCTCAGGAAGGCTGTTCCATGTCTGAGCGAGAATGAGGTCTCATCACCACTGTCATCTGTTGGTTTGAGTCCTTCCTCAGAGATAGAATGCAGAGGGCAATGATGGAATCTTTCTCATCATCCACAATACCCCATTCTGTGGCATGCCCCAAGGGTCAGTCCTCTCACCTATGCTGTTCACAGTGTACATGCAGCTCCTGAGAAGGATCATTCAGCATAACCATCTGGGTTTTTACTGCCATATGGATGATACCTAGTTGTAGTTGTCATTTGCAACCAGACTACCTAATGCAGTCAAGGTGCTCAATCTGTGCCAGGCTGAGATTCAGAATTGGATAGCATCTAGCTGGCTGAGACTTTATCCAGACAAGACTGAAGTACTGGTGATTGAGCCTGGTCCTGGGAGGGGTGGAGGTAGCTGAAGGAGTTCTGCTCCGGTCTTCTAGGCTGTTGATCTCCATGAAGTTGAAAAATCTAGGAGTCACTCTGGATGAGAGGCTGACATTTGAGGCTCAGGTGTCAGCTGTAGCCAGGAGTGACTTTTGCCATCTTAGGAACATCAGCCAGATTAAGTCCCTTATCCCCTCCAAAGACCTACCAACACTGGTGCATGCATCTGTAATGTCCAGACTGGATTACTGTAATGCATGCTACCTTGGAGTCAATGGAAGTACCCTATGATGCTTTCAACTGATACAGACCACAGTGGCCAGGCTGCGGAGGTGACTTGTTGAGATCAAGTCATGTGACCCCGGTCCTCATGAACTGCACCGGCTGCCATGAAGTGGTGTGTTAAATTCAAGGCTGGTTTACTAACTGATAAAGCCCTACATAGGTTGGACCCAGGCTACCTGTTGGAACCTCTGAATCCTCTCCATTCCTCCTACATCCTCCGCTACACTAAAATGGGCCTTCTTTTGGATCCTAGGGTCCAGCTTAAATCCTCAGGAGATCAAGCTTTTGAAGTTGCCAGTCCTCTACTTTGGAATATACTTCCCTGGGCACTGAGGGAGGCACCCTCAGTGGAAGTCTTTAAAAGGGGTTGAAAGAATACCTTTTTAGACAGGCATTTGGAGACTACTGAAGATCCTGTTTATTATGTTTGCCATCTATGATGCTGTTGCTTTTATTTTTTATTTGTTATTTATGCTGGACATCTTAAATACTTACTAGCTGCTACTTATTTATTTTCCAATTAAAATATTGTTGTTTTGTAATAAATAACTATTGTTTCATTATCACTGTTATGCCTTATATGGTGCCCTGAGCTTCTGGGGAAGGGTGCCTAAGAAATAAATTTTCTACAACTATGAGGCACAGTTCAGGGGTCAAGTTGCATGAAAAGCCCTATGAGGAGAGACTTGAGGGATCTCATTCTCAACACATACACCCTGGAAGAGAGAAGAGCAAGAGGAGACATAATAGAGACCTATGTATGCCCCCCAACTCAGGTTGGGCTTTTCTTGTTTATTTCCCACTGCCCTGGTCAGTGCATTGCCACATCAGCCCACATTCTTGGTGTCTCTGAATCTCTACCAGGCCCCATTGATGTTTCTTCTGCAGACAGGGGCTGGAGGAGTCAAGCCGCAGAACTGCTGTGCAACTCACAATTCGACTGTGCAAGTGGCAGTCTGCACATGCGCAGTAGCATCAGAGGCTCCCTCCATGCTCCTGACCCCAGAATTTGTTAGTCATGGTCCGGAGACACATGGGAGGTGGATGAGGAGCCATAAATCTATTTATTTTAAGAGCGCCAATGAGCGCTATAGAGTTGGGGCTATAAATATTTATGAATGCCTATGAATATTATTGAGTCTATTTGGTGCCTGGGGACTGCAATTAGCAGCAGCATTGACAGGCAGGAATTTGATTTAAAATATTGTACAGTATATGCCACTTGTAACAGACTGATTTGACAACCAGCAATCTGTCCGTTACATGCGGTGTCCGATACAACAATAACCCCGCCCCTGAAAAAAAAAGCGAGCGAACTCTGTATGGTAAAGACCATTATTGGTTGGTAGTGATTTAACAGCTCCTTTCTGAGTAAGTTGCAGTGTGCAAAAACCTCCATAAACTTTATTATTTATGTGTTTAAAAAAAATACAAGGAAAAGAAATCTTAAAGAGACAATGAAAGCGCTGTTCTCAGTTGTGCTGTACTTATCTACTGCTCCTTTGGGATGAAATCCTCCATTGTAGTTTGGCATTGTTTTCCTATTGTGTAGCAATGCCAGACTGCCTCTACATTTGCAACCTGATCCCACTGGGGGGTAATGTTGTCCAGCTGCTCGACGGCACTACGGAGAGTCAGGATAACCTTCCTTACATCCACTGGTGTTACTGGCATCTCATCATCCCTGTTCTCTTCCTGTGATAATTCCTCTTCCTCCTCATCAGTTCGTACTCCCTATGATTCATTGATTGCCTCTGCTACGTCATCAACTTCAGTGTGAGATGTGTCATTCCCCAGCAAACACAGCTCATTCATTACCTCTACTGGCAAGTCAGTATCAGTGGGATCCTCCTCTTCCTCCTTGGGTACAACACCAATTATGTGCCTTTTTATTCTTAAACAGTCAGACAAGGTGGAATAGGGGATAGAAAAATGCATGCTGAGGTCATGCATACTTAATTTAGGCATTCTCGCTGGCCCGTTGGCGCAGCAGTGGGATTTCCGCTTGCGACGCCGGTGACCCGGGTTCAGGAGCGGACCCGGTCGTCCGGAGGGCGGCCAGGAAAGGATGGGCGTCCCGATGGACTACTCTCCTTCTCCGGGGAGAGTTGAGCTAGCAACCAGAGCGATGGGGGCCCCTAGCGGAGGCTGATGGACACCCATGCTGCTGCCGTGCTTACTCAAGGGGGCGGGGAGAGGGGCAGGACGGACGCTTGCATCATTGCACGTCTCCACCTCCTCAGGGGTGGGGAAAACTGGGGAGAAAACGGAGCTGCCGGCCGGCATGGTTGAAGCTCACCACGGCCTCCGATGTGCTCCCAGGCCAAGACCCCCGACCTAGACCGTTTCACCCGGCATCTGGCCCTGTGCCATGGGCCCCCGCCATGGGGCAAGCCACGAGGATGTCGGGGTGGCTATCGAAGCAGAAGCCGTGAGCCGTGACTGAGCTGATTGGAGGGCGGCAGCGCTCGGTAAAAAGTACAGTGAATTGCAAAAAAAAAAAAAAAAATTTAGGCATTCTCAAAATCTCCTTTATCTCAACTTTTTTGGAAAGAGTAAGACATGTTCGCTTACCAGCAGTATTCGTGGCAGCACTCATCATTTGCAGAAGTACAGCACAACTCTAAGAACAGCACTAACAACCAACACTGACAGAGGAATGGAATAGTATGGGATCTCACACCACGCTAAAGAAGCGAGTAAGACATCTGAGTGTCATTGATTGCATCGTTAGGGTGAGCTGTTTGTTCGGTACTGCAGGAATTAAAGGTCTGCTTTAATGAACAATTATAACACTGCCAACATAGCAAGTGGCATTCGGCATAGACAAAACATCCATTAGACGCGGAAGTCCATTACTTCAGGAACCGATATAAGTGGTGTATACTGTACTTGGCAGTCAGATTACAAAGCAGAGGGACTGCTACTAAGTAATGAGACACTTATTTGTTAAAACTGTTCATTTTGGCTGCACCAGAACTTTGAAGTTGGCACACTGTATAAAGTATCGGGATAGCAGCCATCATGGTGATCGTTTAACCCCTGCAGCAAGCCAATAAAAAAGCAGGATAGTACAATAAGACTACTGGAATTGCAAAAGAGGCTTTTGGGAGGAAAGAAATGGACATGTCTTGGTGCCCAAAAAGGTCCGCAAATAAGGCATCAAGTGAGGCAAATACTGTAAATATTAATTTGTTCAATTCAACAACTGCTGCAGCCAATCAGGAAAGGGGAATGGAAAAAGGATATAAGGGTTTGTTTGTCTGCAAAAGATGGATACCTGAGGGATCA
This sequence comes from Neoceratodus forsteri, assembly GCA_016271365.2. Lineage (NCBI taxonomy): Eukaryota > Metazoa > Chordata > Ceratodontiformes > Ceratodontidae > Neoceratodus > Neoceratodus forsteri. The sequence goes on along the minus strand of CM057451.1, from coordinate 804,296,368 downwards.
GCTGGAGAGAGAGGAGAGCAGGAGACAGTGCTATTGGGCATGCTAGTTCTAAAGGCATGCCGTTTTCCCAAAGGTCTTGCAGGCCCCAGCCTGGGACAATCACCAGAGCGTTTGAGGGAATCAAGTAGTAACAGGGAAAAGAAGTGGACTGAGCAAGTGTTCCCCAGGGAGAGATCTGAATTTGCTGCTGCACATGAGAACTTGGTGAGTGGCAGCTGGAAAAGATAAACTGTCAGCCTGAAAGAGAGAGAGTTTGGAGTTTGCATCCTGAAAGCTGGTACTGTAAGTCGCAGCCTGAAAACAACAGTGTTTGTAGTTGATGATAAAATGGCCAGAACCTGTATTTCCCCTCAGTAGAGTAAGTACCCTTGAGAATGTTATTGCTGCAAACCAGAGATGTGTGTTTGCTGGGGCTAGAGACTGAGCCAAATCCTAGCTACTTTACTGCCTCAGAGAAAAGTGTGCAGCAAGCATCCAGTCTGGAAAACATCCAACTGATCCTTTCCCCAGACCAAAGAGGAGACCACTGGATAGGAAGACATTAACTGGCCTGCCAGGTAAACTCTGCACACAAAGGCCCCAGGGCAAAGATTGGACAAGCCTGGCAGGTGAAGACCAGCAATCTTCATTTCATCACCCAACTACTGCTGTGGTACACCAACAACCCCGGTATTGTGGAGTCAAGTGTCTGCAACCCCTTTTGAATCTGAAGACTGTGAGTATCCCTGGGCTGTGGTTCTGGGGAGTCTTTATTTAGCTAGCTAGATAGATAGACAGAAAAAATAGGGTTTAATTCCTGGACAGGACTGTGCCAATTTTAAAAGCTGCACCCAGGCAGAAAGGTTAAAGTTTTGTACTGCTTCTACTGTTTAAAGTTATTTGGACCCCAACAAAAGATCCCCAGCATCTTCTACATGGCAGTGTGGTACCCACCCAAGGGACTTTAGAGAGATTTTGGGCAACTGCCATTGAGAGGCTGGGTGCACCCATAGGTGGGAGGTGGGGATTGTGAGGGGTGAAAGTGTTTCAACAGTTGTTAATGTTGTGCTATTTTTTTCTCCCTTTTTCTCCCTTCCCCTAAAATAAAAACTGTTAATTGGGAATGTTATATTCTGGTACTGTGACTCATTGCAAGTAGGGAGAATTGTTATTGTGTGGGGCAGGTACTGTGGGGGCAATTACAGTATTTTCCTGGAGGGTGGTAACCTGCAATTTATCCACAGATATTCCCTATCACTATCTCAGGAAGAGGCACCGCATCTAACTTTTGTTCCAGTACCACTTGTCCACCAGAGAATGTAGGATGGCCCACTCAAGGTGTGTACAGGGAAGACCCAAGGGCCCTAGACACCTGGAACAAACTGCCGGTGGATGTGATGTAGGCACAAACAGTGGGAAACTTTAAGCATGCATGGGATTACTGTAGGGGAATATTAGTAAATAGGCATGGAGGAAGGAGGGTTGCCAGAGACCAATTAGGTCCTGTAGATACAGACTAGGCAAAGACATTTTGGACAGACTGCGTGGGTCAAGTGGTCCTTTTTGCCGACAAATTTCTATTTTCTATGGGTCCCTCAGAACTAAAGTTAGAGATGGAGACAATTTCTGTGGAAAGCATAAGCAAAAGGCTGTGAAATATAAAACTAGACAAATGCCCCAGTTTGGAGTTGGTGGGTTAAACCAAAGGCACTGAAAAAGACTAGTGAGGTTTTGGCAACAGCACTAGCATAACTGCTCAACTGTTCCTTGGAAACAGGGTAAGGTTCAAGAGATGGTACATAGCAGATGTGTCACCGCTTTACAAGGGAACTGGATAGAAAGGACCTGAGGAGCTACAGACCAGTAAGTCTAACTTTTTTAGTGGGGAAGGTATGGGAAACTATTGTCAAGCAATACATGGTGGATGTTCTGGAAGCAAATGAGTTGCAAGACAGGAAGCAGCATGGGCTTGAGAGGGACAGAATATGTTTGTTAGATAAATCTAACTGATTTTTTCAATTTGGTGACACAATGGACAGGGGCCAGGCATAGATATCCTTTAGTTGAATTTCAGTAAGGCCTTCAATTCTGTTCCATGCAAGAGGTTGGTAAAGAAGATGAGAGATTTGGGGCTGGAAGATAAATTAACTAGTTGGAAAGGGAACTGGTCAGCAGTAGAGGTGTGCAAATACCTTAATTCGAATATTCAGAAGACTATTCATATTTGGGACTCCAGATAGTCATTATTCATTATTCAGCCCCAAATAAGTGTTTATTTTTTTAAATGACGTTGTAATACTGTTAAAGTCCACCACGTCCTTCCCTTTTGAAGTACAACAGTTAATTCTGCCATGAATACCCCCTAACAGCCTTTCAGCAACCCAAAAAGGCACAAACTACTGCACTGATCAGTGGTCAGGTGGCAGACATTCATCATAGATTGACCAAAGGCTGTAGATAAGGCGACATCTTGTGTCTTGTTTAGGGCAACTAAAATGGCACTGGCACAAGTGCATTGTATGTGCACCCTGGAAGAGAGGAGAGTGAGATTAATTAATTTATTTATTTGAAAGTTTGTGACCAGGAAAGGCTCACTAAGCCATGGCTTGTTTCCAGGTGTGAACCAGGGGCGAGGGAAGGGGAATATGTGTACAGATGTAAACTGACATACAGAACCAGATTAAGCTGTTGGTGGCATTTTAGTGAATGGAGAATTTGTCCAGAACACCGGGGAAGTTCCCCTACTGCATTGCTGACAGTAGGGGGCTTGAGTGACCATGGTCTGGTCACTTTGTCTGGTTTGCGAAGGAAGATGGACGTTCCAGGAGAAGGGGAGCGTTTGTCGAGCTCTGACCTGGATGCTACAATTTTGAATGGAAATAATGCCTTAGGTAATGATAATAAGTTGCAAGATACAGAACTATCAGTTTCTGCAATGGATGTGACTTTGCCTGTAATTCAACCGATATGTGATACTGTGTTCCCTGAGACTTTTAATCAAGAAGCTCTTTAGGAGCAGCTCAGGCTTCAGCTTGCCGCTTTGGCTAAAGAGCAAGACCGTTTCCAGCAGCAGGTGTGTGCAATGGATTCCTCAGCTTCGCCTGTCAGTACTTCTGAAGAGGCTGCCATTTGCCGTGATGCTGAGTCCTGCAGAAAACTTGCTGATTCTGACCAGCGTGGTGCGTCTGCACAAAATTTAAAAGCTGTAATTTCTTCACACACCGATTCCGTGATGACTAGCAGTATTGAATCTACAATGATTCCATGCCTAGAGCCATCACCGAAGTTACAAGAACAGCAACCAGGTTTAAACCTGCCACCTGCTGATTCTGCACACCTTAATGACCTGGATAAACCTGCCTTAGTTAATGAAAGCTCAGCTGTCGAACCTTGCTCTATCACACTTACAAAAGCTGTGGGGTTTGTGTTCCGCAGCTCCTTATCTGTTTCTTCGGCTGATAGCCCTACTTCTGCTAACCCCTGTGTATTTCAAACTAACCCCCTAAACCAAGACAGGGTTTCTGTCAGTACTTCAGAACAGGCTGTCATTTGCCGTGATGCTGAGTCCTGCGGAAAACTTGCTGAAACCATATGAAGAGAGACTGAGAGAGCTTAATATGTATACCCTTGATGAAAGGAGGTACAGGGGGGACATGATAGAAACATTCAAGTACCAGAAGGGAATCAACAAAGTCCAGGGGGGCAGCATCTTTCAGAAAAAGAGACGTGTAAGAACAAGGGGGCACAATTTAAAGATTTAGAGGGGACGGCTCAGGGGTAATGTGAGGAAATTTTTTTTCATGGAGAGAGTGGTGGATGCATGGAACCACCTTTCTGGGGAGGTTGTTGGGTCTAAAACAGTGAGGGAATTCAAACATGCATGGGACAGACATAAGGCAATTGTAGTGGGGGGTGGCAAGAAGTAGGCTGTTGGTTAACTAGAATCTGCAGCATATCCAGAAAGTAGGGAAATGGGCAGATGTGTGGGCCAAGTGGTCCTTCTCTGCCGTCGAAGTCTATGTTTCTATGTTTCTGAATTTCTTTTCACAAAACATCAACAGCTGCCTCAGGACAAGTCAGGGGATGACAGTAAGGATAAACCGGTTGCTCTTGTGTTTTCTAGTTGCAATTTAGGGACAAGTGATGCTCTGAACACCTCCACACCTCAAGGGCCTTCAGAATTTTACTCGGGGTCACTACCATTGTTCCTCCCACACAACCCCAGGCTGCAGAGTTATGGTCTCCACAAAAAGCTCTCAGTGAAGCAGGGTGGACCTTGAAACAGGGTACCTGGCATCCTACACCTGGTTGGAACCCAAAACTGAACTTTTCCCAAAATGAGCCAGCCTGGAAACCTTAGCTATCTACTGAACCTTTGCCAACTACTGCTTGTTCAGGTGCTTTACCCCTGGTAGGACACTCTACTGCAGCCTCCCAGTCCATTGCTTCTATGACTACTGAACTCTTTTATTCTGCTATAATTTCAGATACTGAACATCTTTCTACTTTGTCACAACAAAAACCTGATTTGGAGAAACCATTAATGTCTGACTTATTTACAAAGATTAAGAAAGGAAGCTGCACCTCGTAGAAATGCAGTTAGACTGCGTTACAAAGGGGGGGGTTTGAGGTGAGCCCGGATAGGCATTATGTGGGGAAAAGACTACTTAAGGATTCCCTCATTTTTCACCTAGAGAAGTCTTTGCTTTTTTTAACATTTCAGGCGAAGATAACTTCGACATTAGTTTTCGTTCTGCCTATGCTTTAGATTTATTTTGAGAGCGATTTAACCAGGTAAAATGTTCTCCCCTATGGACCCTCTTTCTCGTTATTCCATTATCCAAACATTTGGTTAAATATATAATGATTATGTTTAGGAATGAGGGGGTTCATGTAGATGATATTACTTATTGGTTGTCCCAAAAAAGTGAAGTTTTAAGTCCCCCCGAAGCCATTCTCGACTCTGAGCAGTTTTGGACTGGAGGTTGGCGGTTTAAGGTAATACTTCGACAAACTGGTAGTGGTATATAGCTTATTCCCAACTCTTTTCTATTGGGGAGAAACAGGGGGATTTGTTTTTATGCTGGGCAGCCTAGGGCCTGTTATAAATGTGGGTCTCATACTCACTTGTCCAGTTCTTGCGACAGGCCCCGCTGTAATAATTGTGGGGAAACAGGTCACATTGCCTTTCAATGTGCCAATCTTACCAAACGTTACTTATGTGAAGATACTGGGCATGTTTTTTCAGAATGTATGTGGGCAGCAAAAAATAAGTCTTGCAGTGGTAGCCCTAACCTTCTTATCCAGAAGGCTGAAGACCAAGCTGATAATCCTCCCCAGACAGCTACAACTTCCTCTGTGGATGATGCTAACCAACACCTGAACTCATCACAGTCTACGGGGCAGTCAAAAGAACAGCCTCTTCCCGGCCGTTCTGACCTCCCTCCCCCCCTTCTTTCCCCTGTGTGTTATACATCCCAGCAGGAGAACCAGGCTCCAGATCCTCCGGTTCCCTCTACATTAGTGGCAGTTCGGAGGACCTCTAGGAACCTCAACCGCCCCCCCCACAGGTAGAAATTGAATCCAGTAATCCCTTCGCTGTCTTATCCACACAGTGGGGAGACACTGACATGGATTGTGGTGAGCCAGAGTCACAGGCCCTGCAGGATAGTCCCCCCTTCCCTTTTTACTCACAGGAGGGGTATAAAGGGAAAAAGAAAAAATGAAGGAAAAAGGATGGTTGATCCTGTTTTTTTACTACTAAATGGGATTTACAATTGGCTCCTTAAATGTACATAGCTTATTGAATCCCAGTAGGCGTCAGACTGTTTATGACTATATTCATAGTTCCTCTATTGATATATGTCCCATTCAAGAAACATGGACGTTTACATTGGATCAAGCCAGGTTTTTTCAAAGGGGATGGTGTTGGGGCCCTTCCTATTGGTCTTTTGGTCAACAGACTGCTAATGGTATTGGTTTTCTTTTTAATTCATATGATTTTTCTCTTATAAAAATTATTGACTTAATTCCAGGTAGATTGATGATTCTGGATGGAAAATGAAACTCCATGATCTGCAGATGTATTAATGTTTATTGCCCGCAGATAAAGACAGAGAGGGTTGCTCTTTTTTCAGTGATTTGACCCTTTGTAATTACAGTCAATTCTGTTTTTGTGCCATTCGGATGTGTGCACATTCCACTTAAGTGCACAAAATCACGCTGTCCCGTTTCATTTTCTATTCATTTCCTGTTAAAGAATTCGGTTCTGTGCACATAGTTTTTCAGTTGTGTGCACACATTTCAGGTTGTAAATTTGTATTTCAGCAGCACTTCAGAAGTAATTGTCATTAATTGGCAGCTACTTGTCAGCTACTTGTCAGCCTTGTAAGCCTAATTTATTCACTCGTATTGGTATGCCCCTCAGTCAGTCACAAAGGTGTTAAACAGCAGCCTAATCAAGCAGCTTAATCAAGGTTAATCAGCTGCTACATTAAATTCAGCCAACAAACCATTCAGTATCAGAAGTCACAATGGATAAGATCACACGAACAGTTTTAACTCTTGAACAAAAAGTTTTGCTACTCGATAAGGCACTTGTGCCCGGTGTTACAAGAAAGGAGCTTGCATCTGAGTTTTCAGTTGATGTGTCTTGTGTGGGGCGAATTTTTAAAAAAAGGGAAACAATATTGCTGGAATGGAGTGCTGGGGGTAACAAAAACCAGAAAAGAAAGCGAGAAGGCAAAGATGTCCTTGTGGAAGATGCCCTTTTACGGTAGTTTACTGCCGCCCATGACCACGGAGTGCCATTGTCCAGCCAGATATTGCATGAGAAGGCAAAAAGTCTAGCCACGAACATGGGCATTGAATTTGAGCCCTCTTCAGGATGGTTATCTTGCTGGAAGGAGCGCAATAACATTGGTTATAAGAGAGTCCAAGGTGAAAAGGCAGAGAATGATGCTGAAACATCTGAGAGGCGGCTAAGGGAGATGGTGCCTGCAATAACTTCTGATTTTGCCCCACAAGATGTTTTTAATGCTGATGAAACAGCACTGTTCTTTCATGCGACACCAGACGGGACACTATCATTTAGAAAGGAACTGATTTATGGCCATAAAAAACAAAGGAACGATTATCTGTGATGGTTTGTGCTAATAGGACGGGGACAGAAAAACTACCATTACTGGTCATTGGCAAGTCCAAAAAGCCATGTTGTTTTAAGGGTGTAAATGTAGAAGCATTACCAGTCCTATACACTGTTAACTCTAATGCCTGGATGACCACAATGATTTTTCATGACTGGCTTAAGGAGATCGATAAAAAAATGAGGAGGCAGTGAAGGAAAATTGTGGTCATCATTGACAATTGTCCTGCTCACAAGCTCATCACACTTCATAACACCAAGCTTGTCTTTCTACCCCCTAATTGCACTGCCCTTATTCAGCCGATGGATCAAGGGGTAATAAACTGTCTTAAGCAGTATTATCGCAAAAAAATTGTGAACAAAATTCTGTTGGGGCTGGATTCACAAGATGAATTTGAATTTAATGCTACGGACAAAGCAATCAATATCCTTGATGCCATACATCTGTTACATGCAGCATGGTATGATGTCACAGTGGGGACTATCCAGAATTGTTTTAAAAAAGCTGGCATTAGTGCAAAACATGACCTCATTGATGCTGACTTTCTCATAGAGCATGTACCCCCAACCCCTGGAATGCTACCCTCACAGTTTGAGGCTTTGGTTGCTGTGGACATCAATGAACCAGCCAGTGGTGAACTGACAGACAATGACATTTGTGATTCTGTACTTGGAGAGAGCGGTATGAAAACTGAAGAAGACGAGAACCCAGAGGTTGAGGTGACTACCACTGCCGAAGTCTGGCGTATGTTAACAAAAATTAGGCACTACGTGGATTGAAGAGAGCAGACAGACTTTGGGTGGTTTTACTCTTTTGGAAAAAAAATAGAAACACTAAGTAAAAGCAACACGAAGCAGTCAAGCATTACTGATTTTTACACCAGTAACTACAACATTGCAAACTAGCACTTTCACCAGTTTTACAGTTTTTTTACTAATTTTTTTTACTGCTATAAAGTATATTACAGTGCAGTATATTGTGTGTGACATTTTATAATTAAACATAACTGTTCTTAACATCTTTCCGGCTTAAAGTTCTGTTATTCACCGCATCACTTGTTAACCGTGATCTCACGATCGCAAATCTGGAGTCCAAATGCCATTTTCGGCTGTGTGCATTTTCGGATGTGTTCACAAATTTATGAGTTCCCTGGCATGTGCACACATCCGGAATCGACTGTACTTCTTTTCATATTTTTTATGTGGTGACTTTAACTGTGAGTTACAGAAAGTGAAAGGTGGACTTACGGATAAAGGGAAAAAGATTTATTGTGATTCCAATGCTTTATTTCAACTATTGGACACATCTGGCCTAGTAGATAGTAGATAGTTTCAACAAGTGGGTCCAAAATTTTCCTATAAAAGAAACACCCTTATTTCTACAATTGATTATATTTTTCTGTCTAAAAACCTTCTCCCATGTAAATTTTATACATACCCTATTTTTTTTTCAGATCATTTACTCCTTATATGTGTTTTTTCATCCAGTATGGTTATATCTCCCCCAAAATCAAGATGGAAATTGTGTTCTCCTCTGTTAAGAAATCCACTTGTACTAAACGCTATAAAATCATTGATTAGTTCATGGCTCTCAGCTGTTATTCTCTATGAAGGTCTAGGTGACCGGTGGAGGGAGTCAAAAGAGGACTTAAAATTATTGTTATTAAACCTTGGAAGATCTAGTGAAAATCTAAAATGTCTGCATTATTTAAAACTATATCAGCAGCTGTATTATTTATTTTCAATGGCAATCACCTCCAAATTTGATTATTCTTCCCAAATAACAAACATAAAACAGCAATTAGAGGAGGTACAATATAATAGGGCTAGTACTATGAAAGTACTTTTTCAAGAAGGTACTCGGAAGCAGACTTATGGGGATCTTTATGAGGCTTTTAAACAATATAAATCTAAAATTACAATGTCCTGTTTGTTATAACAGGATGGGTGTCTGGTTCAGGATATAACTAGGATTCATGCCACTATTAAACAATTTTTGGGATTACATAGCCCTAGTGTAGAGGAGATGACAATTTTTTTTATATGACTCATCTTCCTGAAATCAAGTTTGACATGTCTAGTTTAATTGCTCCAATAACAGCTGCAGAAGTTGAAATTGCAATAAAATCCCAAAAGAATGGGATTTCCCCAGGAATTGATGGAATAACATCAGAATTATACAAAACGTTCCCTTCTGAATTTTCAAAATGTTTGACTTTGGTATTTAATTTTTTCCTCTCAACCCCTAAATCCCCCCTTTGGTTTTCAGAAGGTTTGTTGATTTTTTTGTTTAAATCAGGGGATCGAGAGAGTCTGGAAAGTTGGAGACCTATTACAATCCTTAACTCGGATTACAAATTATTGGCTGGCCTTTTAAATTCTCGACTTAGGACCTTTGCAAATATGGTTATATCTCCATCCCAATATTGTGAGCTCCCAGGTAGAAAGATACAGCAGTCTCTTATTATTATTAGAGACCTAACTGAATGTTTTTCATCACACAAACTGACAGGATGTATTCTTTCCCTAGACCAAATGAAGGCCTTCGATCGGGTATATCATCCTTTTTTGTTTTTAACCTTGCAACATTATGGGGTTCCATTTTCCTTTGTCCACTGGATAAAAACACTTTATGCTACTGCTATCATTCATTCAGTTATTCATAACTGCATTACAGAAGGCTTTCATATAGCTACAGGGGTTCATCAAGGGTGTCCACTAGGTTCACTATTATATTTATTTACAATAGATACATTAATACAATCATTAACACATCATCCACAGTGGAAAGGGGTATTGGAGTCCCCCGGTTTGGATTAATTTTATTTACAAGCCTATGCAGATGATATTTGTGTTTTTTTTCTGTGATTATGCTCAAATTTCTATCTTGTTGAATTTTTTGGTTTTATACTCTCATGTTTCTAATTCAAAAATTAATAACACAAAAAGTCAGGGTGTATTTATTGGTGTTAATTATCCTGCTGGGGGTTCCATCCAGGGATTTCATATTACTTCAGCTCCAATTAAGATTTTGGGCTTATTCTTTGGGCCTCAGAACCTTCCAACACTAAATTGGGAGCATTCCTTTTCCTCAGCTAATAATAAAGTACAGGTGTGGAAACACTGGAGATTGGCTAAACTTAAAAGGGTACAGGTAATTAAGCAGTTTTTAACTCCCAAATTTTTACACACTGCATTGATATTTCCACTTCCCCAAGAACTTGAAACCAGACTGTCCAGCCTGTTCTTTCAGATGCTTTGGGGTAATAGGCTTAATCCCATAAAAAGGCAATATACCTATTTGTCAAAAAATAAAGAGGGATTAGGAATGGTGGATCTGATCACGTTTTTTTATTACTTTATTTCCCAAAATGTTAAACTTGGATTACTACCATCAGCATCTCAGTATAGTTCTTTATTACAGTATGTTCTTATTCATTATGTTTTGGCATGGCATACTACCCCCCCCCCCGAAACTATCACAATTTTTGCAGGTTCCTCAATTTTTAAAACCAGTAGTAAAGAAACTCTACAGATGAGGCCTTTCTAAACATACTATTAAAAAGACTGCAGGGCCTAAATTATATGATACAGTTATGTTGTTGTTTATCCTTCAGTACCTGCTTTAAAAAATTGTCCTACTAGTCTTATACCAAGGGTGCTTTCTCAATTAAACAATCCAAGATTGCCGGGCTATATGTGGGAATTTTTATGGTTGACTATATACAGGAGGATTGGGTTATGGGGAAATGCTAAACCCATGGTTAAAGAGGAAAGGGTATGTCCTTTTTTTGGCTGTATAAATCAGGAAGAAACAGTAGAGCATTTTTTCTTTTATTGTTATTATGTTAGTTCCCTTTGGAAATTCCTGGCTTTAAAATGGCACATGAAATGGCTGTTGTATCGGAATTATGATATCCGGGTTTTGGGTTATGTTCCTCAGTTTGGGGCCAGGTATAATATAGAAACCTTACAGATTTGTTGCTGTTGTTTGAAATATTACTTATTGCAGGCTAGATGCCAATGGGTCCTTTATCAAAAGGTAATGTCTTATGAGACAATCAGTTTGTTGATTAAAGGGACTATGGAGAAGGTTTATTTAAAAGATTTACAATTTGGTACATCACAAAAGGTGACTAATTGGTGGAAAGGGTTTACATTGTTTGTTAAATATAAATAGATTATGAGTGTTGACAGGGGGTTTAGGGATTATTTTCTAATAATGGTAACATGGGGAATGAAAGCTGGGTTTTTCTTTTCTGTCACAGTCAGGTGCTGAGTTATGTAAATTTTGTAAATAATGTTGTTTGTGAAGATTTGTATGTTTTCCCTTTATTTTTTTGATTTGTAATTTGTTTTTTATCATTTTTCCTTTGTATTTATTGAATTCTTCTTATGATGTTATTATAATAAAAAAAGTCCCCTACTCTGGTAGGGGGCACTGTTCCCTTGTGAAGGATGGAGGAATCCAGCATTTGACTGGATGGCAAGGAAGATGGTGGAAGTGTGCAAACCTCAGCAGCAGCAATGAGTGTGGAGACATCTGAAATGCACCCAAGGGGTGGCCAGCAAAATGTCTCAAGAGGAGCCGCAAGTATGCAAACAGAAACAAATCAAAATAATCAGAATGACGGTGAAGAAATGGAGCTTAGTGAAGCTGAGCTCATGCTGCAACAAATGGAGAAATGCTTGGAAGAAGAGTTAGAAAATATAAGAAAGCAGATTACAGAAGTCCCAAAAAAAAACCCAGAAGATAAAAAAAAGAAGAAGAAGTAGAAGAAGAAGAAGAAGAAGAAGAAGAAGAAGAAGAAGAAGAAGAAGAATTGACTCATCACCTCTTTCAGAAAACTCAGAGACAACAAAGTTGTCTGTAACAACCACTGCAGATTACCCAGATACTCCAAAGGAGACAGCCCCCTAAGTTTCAAAAAGCACTGAACAAAATGCAAGACAGCAATCAGCTTGGTCTCCAGATGTGGCAGTTCAGAATGCAGGATGATTGCAACCAAAACTGGCTACTGAATACCAGATCCTCAGATACCTCTGCCTGGTATGTTTCCCAAAGGAGAAATTTGAGCACAAACCATGGAGACAGAAATTGCAGCTCAGGACATTATAGGTACTTCTAATACTTTTACAAGAACTGAGGTGACTGAGTTGCAACATAATATGTCTGAAACAGAACAGGCAGAAAGTGCACAAAATAAGGAACAAAACAGGAATCGAAACCCCAGTTTTATTAGTTTATTTCATAAGCCTGTAGAACTAGCAAAACATTGAAATGCCATGTGACTGTGGTATATTGGAAACGAAGAGTCAGTACCTGATAGATACTACATTGGGAAAACGTTAATAAAACAATATTAGGATTTATGCCCGCAGAAATATATGTTTTGATCCATGCATCAGGGGAGACTATAAATGACATTAGTTTTTGGACTCCTGAAATATTAGAGTGTTTCTGGTGCAAATATGTAAATTTGAAAACGAATCCTCTCTGGTCTCAGTTTATTACCATCTCTTTGACAAAACAACCATTTTGAGTAATCAGAGTGTTATTTAGAAATGATGGAGTAAATATAACTGACATCATATACTGGCTTGAAAAAAAGGTGTTCTATTCAAGGAAACCCTGACCCTATCCTAGACAATGAAGGCTTCTAGAATGGTGGATATAAAATAAAAGTAAAATTACAACAGAACATAAATTAAATTGTTCACCTTCCAAACTGCTTTTTTATAGGCCATAACAAAGGTTTCCTTTTTTTATCCTGGACAACCCAGAACATGTTTCAAATATGGATCTGGTTGACACATTAGCACAAACTGTGAAATACTAAAATGCATTCATTGTGGTGAAATAATCCACCCCCAGTGTACACTGTTTCAATAATCCCAGATGTAATTTATATGAGGAAACAGGTCATAATTACTCAGACTGCCCATGGGCATAAAAAAATAATGAGAACACAGACTTTGGGGTGCAAGATTTTTATATTAAAAAAAGCCGACAAACAAAAATGCCCCTAGTGCATCTTTCTCTGGTGCAACAGAGGGGCAACAGAGAGAAGAAAGATAGGGCAGCCCAAGGCAGTCAAGCTTTTCAGTCCCAGATAATGAGACATAGAATACTTAGCCTACTCCTGTAACAGAGTCAGACCAGAGAAAGGAAAATATGCCCCCCCGACAACAGTTCTGAAAGACATATTTTACAGAAGTCAAGAATAAAAAGGGAAGGAAAGCAAAAAAAAAAAAACAGAACTGAGGATATTTCTGTTGTTGATCCCAACCATTTTGATGCCTTACAATGGAGAGAAAATTATGTAGAAGGGGAATCCAATAATACATCAGTAAAATCCTCACAGCATGGAACTTTATCAGACTCTGAAAATTTAGAAGAGAGGAGACCAAAATCTAGAAAAGAAGGGAGAGTAACAAGAGTGTTAAGTAAAATCTCATGAACTGAAATTAATTTATAGTGTATGATGGAATGTTGTATTCAGTCGAAATCCATCATTTAATATTCTTGTTGTGCCATCATTGTGACGTCAGTAAGCTGTTGTACTATCGTTAGTATGTCACAACGATGGCACAACAGCATTGACTGTCTTTGTGCATGCATAAGTGGCGGTACTTTGCACATCAGAAAACGTCTGTGGCAGTTTACAGATGGTCTAGGAATTTTTAAACAAATGGTAAGTGGTTATTTGTTGTTTGTAATCTTATGCAACATACACAGCACACCAGTATTTCTTTCTCAATGTAAAAAAAAATGTAGTGTGAAGAAGTAGAATTTTTTCACGGACTTTTGAGCGGGGGATCCCTGACATTGTGGGGCGACCACAGAAGAAGTGACAAGCTATTTATTTACTGTTGCCCATACACTGTAAAAGACACTGGATGGGCAACAGTAAACAACAACACTGACTTCACTTCTCAAGGTTATATGACAACCTCTTGAAGTGAATAACAGAGTTGTTGTTCACTGTTGCCCACTCATTATTTTCTACATGGTTTCCATCCCTTACACAGTGCGGGTGGTGTCTCTGAATGCCAACAGCTTACAATCAGAAAGAAAGTGCCTCAGTACGCATGCCTACTTTAAACAGTCTGATTTCAATATTCTTCTTTTTCAGGATGTCCATCTTCATTCTATAACAGATTTAGAGGCAGTTAATAAAAACTGAGTTAGGTGCCCAAACCTTTGGTCTGCTGAGGAAGAAACGTGCTTCAGGGTAGGAATATGTTTTTTCAATCCAATCCAGGTTATTCATAGTGTGGACATAGTCCCAGGCAGAGTTTTATTTATTTATTGAAATGTTTCACCAGGAGGACACACTGAACAAGAAGTTGCTCATCTCACGGTGCAACCTGGGAGAGTGGGGGTACAATGAGGATTTGACATAGAGAATTACAAATAATAAAGGTGAGAACAGATACAAGATGAGCATTTGATCGAAATGATTGTGAGTAGAACAGACAGTTACAACTTGTGTCAATAGATCTCAGAGAATGAGAGGGAGTGGGAGGGGTAGTGAGGGAAGACAAGAAGTAAGGAGAGAGTTCATCAAGGCAGAATCTGGAGGTCAGTTTGGCACAGTGGGAGAGCCACCAGTTAGGCAGTGGGGTAAGGGCTAGGGCATGATAGAGGTCACAGTGATGAGTATGAGAGGGGGCACTGAGGGCAAAGCAGCAGAAGGAGTTAAAAAAGAGAGTCCAATTTGGCCAGAGAAGATTTGGGAGTGGCACCATAGACTACATTGCAGTACTTGAAAATGCAGAGTATCATCTTCTGGACAAGTTCACACTTCGCAATCAGTGAAATGCAACTACGGTTCCTGAACAGGGTGCTAGCATGGGGCACAGTTTTTTCAGGATGCCATCAACGTGCACAGAGAAGTTGAGGTGTTTGTCAAGCCAACCCCTAAGGTATCTAAATGAGGATGTGTCTTCAAGGATTGTCCCATCTAGGGTGCGGAAGCAAGGCCAGCCAGAAAGCCTAGAGAGTCTCTGCTTAGTGCCGAAGGTCATAGAGACAATCTTTGTGGCATTGAGGGATAGCTGGTGTGAGGCGAACCATAGCTAAACCTGGTTGAAGTCATGCTGTAGGCTGGTTTCCACCAGTGAAGGGTTACTGCTGGAGCTGTGCAAGACAGTATCATCAGCATACATATGGATGGAGGAGGTGGAGCAGGCTATAAAGAGATCATTGATGAAAATTGAAAAGAGCAGGGGACCTAGCACTGCGCCCTGGGGGACACCAGTATCTATACGTTGCTAGCCTTGCTTGTAGAGCAGAAAGCAGCTAACTCAAAGAAGCTACATTTTCTTATTAATTTAACACTTATATCTCAGCAGGAGTCAGTGTCTGTTGAGATTAAACAAGACAGATACTTTATTAGAAGTAGAAGGGGTATTATTTAGGGTTAAAAAAAGAAAGAAAGTCAGTGTGTGTTCTGTGCTGTGAAGGGTACTGTATCAACTTGCTTTGCTAAACCAGTAGGAGGAGAGAGAGAGAGCTTAATTGGGGGCGTGGCTTAGACACTGTAAAAGCAGGTGACTCAAATTACAACTTCCTGTTGCTAGCCTTTTTTCTTACTAATTGCCCTCCATCCCACCCTCCCTAAGCCAGTTCTACTTTTATAGCCACTGGATTTGACTGGCAACAGGAACTTCCTGTTTGGTAGTAGGAAGGGAAGGATCATAGAGAAACATTGGTTTTGTCAACCCTAAAGGAAAAGTAGCTCCTCCCCCAGCTGGTGGTGGTCTGACACTGGACAAAGAAGAAGGAGGCTACTGAAGAATGTAGGAAGTTGTTGTCCCAGAACAGGAAGGGTGAGAGTTGTAGGAGAGGAGAGAGTAAGCATACAGAGA
Organism: Neoceratodus forsteri; assembly: GCA_016271365.2. Lineage (NCBI taxonomy): Eukaryota > Metazoa > Chordata > Ceratodontiformes > Ceratodontidae > Neoceratodus > Neoceratodus forsteri. The sequence continues at coordinate 804,280,371 of CM057451.1, read as the reverse complement.
AATAGGAGAGGGGACACAAAATAAGACATGCTAGAGTGGTGCAGTGCAATGGCTGTGGGGCAGCAGTGTTCCGGGAGACATTCTGGAGCCTGTGATGCTGCTCTATTTGCAGGCACCTCTCTGGTCTGAGGGAGGAGGTTGCCCGTCTCCAGGCTGACCTGGATAGGATTTGTGAACCCTTCTCCCCCACCCAGGGACCACCAGGGCCAATGCCACTATCTCAGAGGTTGCCAAGAAAGAGGAGAGGCTGGACCAGGGTGGGCCCAGGGAGGGAGAGGGTGATGGAACAGAGCTGCATCCCTTCAGCTGTACTTCTCTACAATTCGTTCATTCTTCTGGTGGCTAGTGGTTCCTCTATGGAGGCACCTGCAGTGGAGACCAAGGAGGATGCTGGGAATCTTCACAAAGGAGACCCACAGGAGGGTGTCATGGGACCTCACAGGGGAAGGAAACAACTCCTGGTGGGGGACTCAATCATTGGGGGGTAGAAATGGGGGAGGAAAGGGAGAAGGAGGTAAGATGCCTGCCTGGTGCCATGGCTTGGAGGGACAGGAAGCGAATCCTCAGGATCGTTGGAGCAGCTGCACAAGGGAGGGAGCTGGATGTCATTGTCCACCTAGGGACAAATTACCTGACTAGGAATGGGATCACAGCAGTGCAAGAGGAGTTTGTAGAGTTTGGTAAGAGCCTTAGACAAGTAGCGCATACGGTAACCTTCTCAGAGGTGCTGCCTGCTTATGGCAAGGGTGATGTTAGGGTAGTTCTCACCAGGGAATTTAATACATGGTTGAAAAACTGGTGTGTAGATCAGGGTTTTGGCTTCATTGGGGACTGGGGAGCCACCTGGAGGGATGCATACCTATACTGGAGAAATGGTCTGCATCTGTCCGGGGGGGACCAGGATACTAGGTGAGAGGTTTAAATGCTTCATTGGCAAGCATTTAAACAAGCCAAGGGGGAGGCACTGAAAAGGAACAGGGAAATCCCAGCCTCCCCCCACAAAACAGGGTAATTAGTGAGGTAAACACCAAGGTAGAGAAGTCATTAGGGAGAAGGACAGAGGCAAATGTAAAAAAAGGCAAAGGCAGTAAGGACAGGAATGGGGCTAAAAGGGGTAAGGCCATCAAAAATGGAGGGTGATGAGTACCAATGCCCGTAGTCTGTGTAACAAGCTCCCTGAACTAGTGGCCTTGATGGAAGAGGGTTGCCTGGATATTATGGCAGTCACAGAAACATGGTACAGAGAACCATGACTGGGATGTCAACATACCAGGATACACAATCTACAGGAGGGACAGGAGGGTAAAAGAGGAGGAGGAGTAGCTCTCTATGTAAAGGAAGGGATCAAAGCAACATAACTAAAGAGTAAACAGGGAGCAGATGAGGCGCTCTGGGTCACCCTGGAGACAGGAAATGGCACCACAATCCGCATGGGGGTTGCATACAGACCACCATTTCAGAGGGAGGGAATGGACAAGGAAATGATAGAAGGCTTCCTTAGAATGGCAGAAAAAGGGAAGATATTGTTGACAGGGGACCTGAATATGCCAGATGTTAACTGGAGCACCTTTGCTGCAGGCACATCCAAGAGCATGGTCATTCTTGATGCCCTACAGGGGGCATGCCTCAGACAGCTAGTATTCGAACCCACTCGGGAGGGAGCAATCTTGGACCTGGTACTCTCAAATGGGGATGAAGAAAGAATCTCAGATTTAGAAGTAGGTAGCCATCTGGGAACAAGTGCCCACCAAACAGTGTGGTTCACGATAAACACAGCCATACAATCAAGCCAAACAAAAGCAAGAGTACTGGACTTTAGGAGGGCTGACTTTGGGAAAATGAGAGAGTGCCTCAGAAAAGCACTAGCAAACTGTCAAGAAAGAGGGGTGCAGGAACAATGGGGAGTAATCAAAACAGCCATCACAGAGGCAACAGCCTTTGTGTAAAGCAAATCAACAAAACACAATGAAGGAAAAAATCGCTATGGTTCTCAAAAGAGGTGGCAGGGAAGGTTAAGGAGAAAAGGATAGCATTCAGGAAATATAAGGAAACATAGAAGGATCAGGACTTTATCAGTTAAAGCAGAAAGAGGATGGGAAGGCAGTCAGAATAGCAAAGGCCCAAACCGAGGAAAGTATAGCCAACTCTGTTAAGAAGGGGGATAAGACCTTTTATAGATATATCGGGGAGTGAAGAAAGACAAAAGGAGGGATACTGAGGCTTAATAAAGGGGAAGGAATGTGGGTAGAGGGTGACAGTGAAAAAGCAGGGCTACTGAATGAATATTTCTGCTCAGGATTCACAAAGGAAGAGGAGGGGGAGGTACCTAAACCAAACAAGAGAAACACTCTGAAGACTGGGGTCTATATCAGTCCATTTACAGAAGAAAGGGTTCAGAAAGAACTAATGAAATTGAAGGTGGACAAAGCAATGGGGCCTGATGGGATTCACCCAAGAATTCTAAAGGAACTAAGGGTAGAACTAGTGACACCACTGACAACTCTCTTTAACAAATCATGGGAGGATGGGATGGCACCTGAGGACTGGAGGAGGGCAGATGTGACTCCTCTTCACAAAAGTGGGAGCAGAACAGAGGCAGGAAACTATAGACCAGTTAGAATGACCTCAGTGGTAAGGAAAAAAATGGAATCACTTCTGAAGGAAAGAATTGTTGAGTGCCTAGAGGCTAGTGAGGCACAGGACCCAAGGCAGCATGGATTCACAATGGGAAGGTCGTGTCAGATGAATCTAATAGATTTCTTTGACTGGATGACCAAAGTAGTAGACCAGGGAAGGGCTGTGGACATGGCCTACCTAGATTTTAGCAAGGCATTTGATACAGTCCCACACAAAAGATTAATACACAAGTTAGCCAGCCTTGAGTGGTCCCAGGTAGTAGCCTGGATGAAAATTGGCTAGACAACAGGACGCAAAGGGTAGTAGTAAATGGAGTCCATAGTGAAGAAAGGAGGGTTACTAGTGGGGAACTGCAGGGTTCAGTACTAGGACCGGTCCTTTTTAATGTCTTTATAAGTGACATTGCAGAGGAACTGGAAGGAAAAGTATGTCTCTTTGCAGACGACACAAAGATCTGTAACAGGGTCAATACACAAGATGGAGTGGAAAAGATGAGAAGGGACTTGGCAAGGTTGGAGGAATGGTCAGATGTATGCAGCTCAGATTCAATGCAAGGAAGTGCAAGGTAATGCACCTGGGAAACAAAAACCCAGGGGAACAGTACACAATGGGGGGTGAGATAATAACAACAACAGAAATGGAAAGGGACCTGGGGTAGTCATATCAGATGACCTTAAGGTGGGCAAGCAATGTGAGTAGGAGTAAGGAGGGCTGGGGGGATACTGGGATACATAGGGAGAGGCATCAGTAGTAGAAAACAGGAAGTTGTTATCCCTCTGTACAGACAGTTGGTGAGACCCCATCTGGAGTACTGTGTGCAGTTCTGGAGACCCCATCTCCGCAAAGGCATAGACAGAGTGGAGGTTGTCCAGAGGAGGGCAACCAAAATGGTGCAGGGTCTGCACCAGAAGACATATGAAGAAAGAATGAAGGAGCTTAATATGTATACCCTTGAGGAAAGAAGGGATAGAGGGGACATGATAGAAATGTTTAAGTTCCTCAAGGGAATCAACAAAGTCCAAGAGGGTAGCATCTTTCAGAAAAAGAGACGTGCAAGAACAAGGGGGCACAATTTGAAGATAGAGGGGGGACAGCTCAGAGGTAATGTGAGAAAGTATTTTTTCACAGAGAGGGTTCTGGATGCATGGAATAGCCTCCCTGAGGTGGCCGTGGAGTCAAGAACAGTGGGGGAATTCAAGAATGCATGGGACAGACATAAGGCAGTCCTAGTGGGGGGGTAGGAGGGAGTAAGCTGTTGGTTTGCTAGGATCTGCAGCTTATCTGTTAGGTAGGAAAATGGGCAGACTAGGTGGGCCAAGCGGTCCTTATCTGCCATCACATTCTATGGTTATATGGTTCTATATGAAGTGGGGGGCATGTAGAGTCTGAGATACATACCGATTGTGTTCTTCCAGAGAGGTAAGAATTAAACCAGTTTATGGGAGACAAGGCCAGGCCTGCTGCGGAGAGGAAACCAAAAAGGAGGGTGTGGGAAACAGTGTTGAACGCTTTGGCTAGGTCAACAAAAATGGCTGATGTGATCAGGCCATCATCCATCCCCGTAAGGATGGAGTCAGTGAGCCTGAGGAGAGAGGTGGTAGTAAAATGTTTTTTCTGAAAGCCAGATTAGAATGGGGTGAAGTAGGAGGAATCAGAGAGAAAGGAGGAAAGTTGGGAGAGAACTATGTGCTGTTGAAGTCTGGCAAGGGTCGGAAGGAGAGAAATGGGATGATAGTTGCCAGGAGCAGATGAGTCACCCCCCTGGGGTAGAGGAATAACTACAGCATGTTTCCAGGAGGTTGGGTCCAGAGCTGTCATAAAGGAGAGGTTTAGGATTAAGGAAATAAGGTAAGCAATAGCAGGAGCAGAGAGGAAAAGAAGTTTAGGGTAGAGGTCATCCGGAGAGGAGCCTTTTGATGGCTTCAAGGAGAGCAGGGCACTTAAGGCTTCAGTGGGAGAGATGTTGGAGAAGGAGAAGGGGTGATAGTCAGATGAGGAATGGGGAGGTGAGGAGGGAGAAAAGGGAAGGTGGGGAGGGAGGGAGCTTAGAAGAGACTTGGCGCAGGATGTGTAGCAGGCATTAAATTCACTGGCCACCAAGCATGGGTCCGATACCAGGGAGTTGTTGATTTCAGAACAGGGGGAAGGGGTGAGAAGGAGGAGAGAAAAGAGCATGGACCACCCGACAGAATTTGGAGGGGGAACTGATGTTTGTGTGGAAGGAGGAATTGAAATACTCAGATTTTGCCAGTCTGGTAGCTTTGGTACATGAGTTGTGGAACATTCGGTACGTGGTGTAATCACCAAGGAGCTTAGATATTTTGTGTTTTTTCCCAGCTCGGTCACGCTAACTTAGACAGGCCAATAATTCAGGGGTAATCCAGGGGAGGTGTAACCCCTGAACTCTGGTCCGCCCGAAGGGAGTGAAAGTGTTCCTGGTGGTGATGAATTTATCTTTGAAATAGGTGATGGTGTGGTTGACAGAGGGGGCAGTAGCCAGAGAGGCCCAGTCATTGAAGGCAAGTTCAGACAGAAGTAGGGCAATGTCTAGGAATTTAAAGGAGTGAAGCAGAATGATATTACATGGGGTTTTGGGGCGATGGACCTTGCAAACCAGGAAGATTGGATTGTGGTCACTAATGGTATCAGGGAGGATATCTGACTTAATAACATGATGAGGGTGAGTGGTGAGTGCCCAGTCAAGCATGGTGTTGTTTTGAGTTTTATGATTTGGACATGTGGACTCAAGTATAAGTTGAGTGAGGTTGAGTGCAACTATATCATTCTGAATCTTGCTCGACTTTGGAGATAACCAATTTATGTTCAGGTCACCCAAAATGAACAGCTCACCTGATTGCGAGATGGAAGTAATAGAAGATATAAGTTCAGCTGCTACCAAGGGGGTGGATGCAAGGATGACAGTAGATGCCAGCTACAAGAATAGGGACAGTGAAAGGGAGAGTAATATGTGTGACCAGGGCCTCATAGGTTGCATGGACTGAAGACAATAGTAAAATAGATTGCAGTGATGACTGGATATACATGGCCACTCCCCCAACCCATCCTGTGCGGTCTTGCCTATAGAGGGAGAAGCCAGGAATAGTAATGGAGTTGTCTGGGATTTTGCTTGTGAGCCATGACTCCATTATAATTAAAATGTCAGAAGTGTAGGAGGCCATGAGGGTTTGGATGAGGTCAGTTTTGTGTACCAGGCTGCCGATGTTCAGATGAATAAGTCTGAGCCCATTAGGGATAGCCAAGGAAGCCAGGAAGCTGGGTCCATTTGAGTTGGGGGAGGCAGCCAAGAAGGATAAAGATGGAAGGCCGGGGTTAGGGTGGATCTTTCCTGATGAGAGAAGGAGGATGGCTAGGATGAGGTAGTGGATTTTTGGACATTTGTATTCTTGCTTGGAATTTGGAGGGGAGATTGCGAGATGGAGACAGGCAAGGTAACTAGGAGGAGGAGGAAAGAGAGAGGCAGGTGGGCGGAATGGAAAGTACAGCCAGAATTCGGGGGGGGGGCAGTGGGAGTGATTGCAAGGATGAAAGAGTTAGCCAGGTGTCAAAGAGTCACCTGGCACTACTGGACCAATATTTTGTTACTAACAGGTATGGTTTGTGATATCCAGACTTCCCCCCCCTCCGTGTGTCTAACCCTTGTCTCTTTGTTCCATGTCTTTGTTGTTTAAATCACTGTTTGTGCATAGACTGGCCACCTATGTGATTTATTTTTATTTGTCTTGTCCGTTTTGATATTGCCTTTTAGAATCTCATCATTTTGGCAAGTCTGTAAACATCACCGTACATCATGTAAATCTGTTAGAATACAAAATATAGCTGTTGAATACATTCTAAAGATCTTATGGCCCCTTTAAAAGGGCCAGAATATTGAAAGTCATAAATAAATGTTCCTCTCACCCAAATGGGGCTTTAAATGCTCATCCCTTGTCCAGAATAGCCTTAAACATGAGCTATGCAGCTGCAGATTTAGTGTTTTAGTAAAACGCTCCTTCGCAACGTTTTAAACAAGCTGCACGAACGTGCGCACTATCGTGCAGCTCGTTTACGCCGCGAATACTTACAAAGCTATTTTCTCCCACTGAAAACGGCTTTTGAAGTGGCAGCACTGTTCTTTTCAGCGTTAAAATGCTTTCTTATTGAGCAAGTGAGGAAATTCCCCTTTTTTGTGACTGTAGCTGAGAAGAGTTGTGTCCTTACCAGCCACAGGCTGGTAGGCATAGCGTGTTGCTTTTATTCCTTCTTGTATTCAGTCTGCCCTGTAATTTTACATTAACAAATTGTTCAAGGAAATATAAAAATGAAACAGGAAAGCCAAAGAAATGTTTAAATACCTGGTATATTATGTAACACAGGAATATATTAAGAGTCCTCCCTGGTATGCCCTCTCCCTAGGATCTGGACGGCCATAGTGTTGTTGATTTTATACCAAAAGAAATACAAAGGGGAGGGACTTGTCCTACAAACACCAAGTTGAGAAGTCTAAAAATAATATTAATAATTTTATAACTGTCATATGATCATATGATTCTCATAGTGAATTGTTTATAAGCTTTGGAGAATATAAATAGTTTTTACAAAAGTTTGCTAGCTTATTTGAGTGATAGAAGTTTCAACCAATGAGAGGTTGTTCTAGTCTATATATAGCCGGCATCTCCAAAGAGGGGATCAGAAGCAGCTGAGGATGTTGAAGCATATACATCCATAACTAGTGCCCTAGTTAATTCTTCAACAGAAGACTGGCATGATTTGTTATGCCTTCTCTGTTACTTCAGTTTTATGTTTGATTTTGTCGAGACAGTTCACCTTTGTTTCGTTATATATTATTTTTTTGGGGAATTCTTCAATAAAGCAGCTGCTGAGATTCCACTGAAGAACATTACCTGTGTCTGAGTCCATCTGTATCCCACGTTTTCCTCGTACACTGGTGTTAGAAGTGGGATACTGGTTATATATAACTGGGATAGTCTGTCCGCGACTCTGGTGGACTCTATATGCAGGAGGAAAAGGTGGACCCTGGTACCTTTCCTGGAGTGCTACTCGCTCAGTCACTGTGGCCTATCAACTACCTTTATTGCCTGATCTGGAGCCTGTTGTGAGAAAAAAGGAAGGGAAACCTATTTCTAAGATGGAAGAAGAACTCAGAGCACAAGCAAGTGGAGGAGGTACAGGAGAGGAAATACCCCCTCTTGAAACCCATGAATTGGTGAAGTGGTTATGCATGCACCAGATGGAAATGGAGAAGCAGAGGGAAAGAGACAAGAAAGAGCATGAGGCCAGATGGACTGATACCCTAAGGGTCATGCAAGCCTTGGGTGTCAATCAACCGCCAGATCAACTGGCTGGAGGACATAAAGACATTAAACTGGTAAAGCTAACAGATAGTTATGACATTGAAGCTTATATCATGACTTTTGAAAGAGTTGTCACAGCATGCACGTGGCCCAGGGACCAGTGGGTAATTCGTCTGGCACCTTATTTAACTGGAAAGGCCCAACTTGCATATAGCCATGTGGAGGTTGCACATGCCAACAACTATGACCAAGTTAAAGCTGCAATTCTGAAACGATACGATATAAATACTGAGACCTACCATCTGCGGGTTCAGACTTATAAGTATCAGAGTGCAGACAACCCTCAGGATGCCTATATACGTCTAAAGGACTTATGCCTTAAGTGGCTACAGCCTATCACTTGGACACTTGACCAGATATTGGAGACCATTGTCCTGGAGCAGTTTATTAAAATTTTACCTCAAGATGTTCAACTGTGGGTGAAGGAACACCAACCCGAGACCTCAGATACAGCGATTCGTCTTGCAGAGGACTTTATTGCAGCCAGATCCTTAACCTTGCATCATTATATCAAAGTCATAAAGGGGGTAGTGATGAGTGTCTCCATGTATACAGGTCACCCTAGTTGTCTGGGGCTTGTGTCTGAATGTTGAATTCAATAAGGCAGTTTGTATTAGGGTCTTATTAGCGCCCTAATATCTAACAATGTGGTTGCTATGGTAACTAGATCCCAGACTAAGGAAAGTTTGGAGCAAGTATTTCCTTTTTCCAATGATATTTTTTGGGATTCTAAAGACCTAAGGGGACAATGTCACATGTTCATCAACCTACTGTTCCCAGACAAGTTGTTCCCTCTTCTACTCCGATGAACCAGCCAACAGTGACAAAGGTGTTTCCAAGGGTGCACAAAGGGTATAACACAGGCATCATCTGCCATGAATGTGGAGGAAAGGGGCACATGGCAAGGTTTTGCCCCAAAAGAAAAACTGAGCCCACACATTTGGCCTTAGCCAACTGGGGACACTACTGTATATGCTCCCGGTTCAAATCGGACGTAATACAGTATATGGCCTCCTCGACTCTGGGAGCAGACAGACCCTAATACAAACTGCCTTACTGAATTCAACATTCAGACACAAGCCCCAGACAACTAGGGTGACCTGTATACATGGAGACACTCATCACTACCCCCTTAATGACTTGGATATAACGATACAAGGACATACACACAATATTCGGGTAGGAGCTGTTCCTAACTTACCAGTACCTATATTCATTGGGCATGACAATCCTGATTTTCAGACCCTAATATCTAACAATGTGGTTGCTATGGTAACTAGATCCCAGGAAAGTTTGGAGCAAGTATTTCCTTTTTCCAATGATATTTTTGTGGATTCTAAAAAGACTAAGAAGTTGAAGGCACAGAAAAGAAAAGACAAAATGTAGTGGAATCAAAACCACAAAGAGGAACTCAATGTAAACATAGACCCTATGATTCCAACCAGAGACTTTAAGACTGCACAACAACAGGACCCTAGTCTAAAAGACTATTTTACACAAGTGTCTGATGGTAAAGAAGGGTCAGATAAATATAAGATGAATAATGGTTTGTTATACAGAAAATGTGTGAACCCAAAAAGTGGGGAGGTGGTAGAACAGCTAATAGTGCCCTAAGAGTATAGACAATAACTACTAGAATTAGCCCATAATATACCCCTAGCTGGGCACCTGGGCAGGGATCGCACATTAAGTCACCTGCTATATTGTTTCTTCTGACCTGATATCCACGAGCAGATAACAGAATTCTGTAAAAGTTGTGCAGAGTGTCAAAAGGTGGCTAGACTGGGAAAAAGGGATAAGGTACCCCTGTTACCTTTACCACTAATAACAACCCCTTTTGAACGAATAGCCATGGATGTGGTAGGTCCCCTTCCTAAAAGTACAAAAGGGAATCAGTATATATTGGTAGTGTGTGACTACGCTACCAAACACCCAGAGGCTATTCCCCTATGTAATATCACTGCCCCAAAAATAGCAGAGGAGCTTGGCAAACTTTTTAGCAGGATAGGCATACCAAGAGAAATCCTGACTGACAAGGGCAGCAACTTTTGTTCTGCCTTACTAAAAAGGTTATATAATATCCTAGGTATCACTGCCATTCATACCACCCCTAATCACCCACAAACAGACAGTGTGGTGGAACGCTTTAACCAGACGCTTAAAAAATGTTGCTAAAATGTTGTCAAGAGGAGGGCCGTAAATGGGATATTTTACTACCCTACCTAATGTTTGCATATAGAGAGGTACCTCAAGCCCCTACAGGGTTCTCTCCATTCGAATTACTGTATGGACGTAACCCTCGAGGCTCATTAGACCTGATGAAAGAAAAGTGGGAAGACAGGCAAATATCTCAAGGCCAGGATCCTAATGATTACATCTGTCACCTTAGAGATAAGATTGCCAGATACATAGGACTTGCTCACCAGATTAACACTAAACAACAGGGAATACAAAAAGTACACTATGATAAAGGGACGAGAACCAAAGAGTTTCAGGAGGGAGAGAAAGTGTTATTACTGTTACCATCATCAGAAAATAAATTATATATGAAATGGCAAGGCCCGTATACAGTGGTTAAACAAACAGGCCCTGTGACTTACCAAATTGAATTATCAGATAAAGTAAAGAAATATAACGTATTCCATGTTAATCTATTAAAAACATGGGTAGAGAGGAAAGATACCCTTGTAAGTTTCATACATCCTGAAACTCCTTCAAGCAAGTTGGACCTAGTCTACCAGCGCTTGGAAATGAAAGGCTGCATCAATGATCTTAACATAAACACTCGACTAACTAGTCATCAAAAAGCTGAACTACACACCATGTTACAACCTTTTGCTAGTTTCTTTACAGGGATGCCTGGGAGGTTAGCAAATGTAGTCCATAAAATAAATACTACCCAACGGAACCTGTAAGACAAGGACCTTATAGAATACCTGAGAGACTAAGGTCTGAAGTAGAAAGAAACTGCATAAAATGCAACAATTGGGTGTCATTGAACCCTCACATAGTGAGTGGAATTTCCCTATGGTTATTGTAAGGAAGAAAGAGGGTGGGGTTTGGATCTGTTTAGATTTCAGGAAACTGAATGACATTTCTAAGTTCGATAGTTACCCAATGCCACGCATTGATGACATCCTTGACCATCTGGGAAAAGCTCAATACATCTCCACCCTTGACCTTACCAAAGGATACTTGCAAGTCCCATTGAGTCCCAATGACAAGGAAAAGATGGCTTTTAGCACCCGACTTGGTTTATTCCAATTCACTGTCATGCCATTTGGACTCCATGGGGTCCCAGCAACCTTTCAACGGCTTATGGACAAACTCCTTTTACCACATTCTACATTTAGCGCAGCCTATATGGATGATGTGGTAATTTTCAGCAACATGTGGGCTGAACATCTATCCCACCTAGCAACAGCATTGAAAACCATTTACCACTGCAGGCCTAACTATTAATCCATCCAAATGCTTTCTGGCCATGCAAGAAACAGAGTATTTAGGTTTTCAGATAGGTGGAGGTCTAGTGAAACCTATTAAATCCAAAATTGAGGCTGTAGCTAATGGCCCATGGCCAGTAACTAAAAAGAATGTAAGATCCTTCTTAGGACTTGCCAGCTACTATAGGCATTTCATTCCAAACCTTTCCATGATAGCTAATCCTCTCACTGAACTGACAAAAAAACATCAGCCTGAAAAGGTGATATGGACCCCAGCCTGTGAAGAAGCATTTTCAACAATTAAAGCCATACTGTGTTCATCTCCAGTCCTACGCACACCAGACTTCACATTGCCCTTTATTTTACAAACAGATGCTTCAAAATCTGGCATAGGAGCTGTATTGTCACAAATCATTGATGGTGAAGAACATCCCATAATATATATTAGTAGGAAACTGCATGAGAGGGAAACCAAAAATTCCACTATCGAGAAAGAATGTTTAGCAGTACACTGGGCCATAGAGGCATTATGATTCTATCTGTGGGGAGCTGAGTTTGAGCTCTGGACAGATCACAATCCTCTATGCTGGCTCAATGTCATGAAGGACTGGAACCCTCGCATAATGCGATGGTACCTAACATTACAGCCATATTGTTTCAAAGTAAAACATCGAAAGGGTGCTGAACATAAAAACGCAGACTTTTTATTGAGGTATGGCTACGACTATACTGTATCTTATACAACAGACCTTGGGGTGAATTAAACAAATATATATATATTTATATAATAATTAAAATTCACCTTTTATATAGCTGTATAAAAAGGAGAATTGTCTAAAGGGACCCCGAGGTGGAGCCTGAGGAGTGGGTGGGCTTTGGCTACATCTCTTACATATAAGAGATCTGTACTGGTATAAGTTATTGTATAAACTGAAAACACTGATAATCAGTGTCTTCTTATGTCTTGAGTGGGGAGGAGACTGTCAAAGGGTCACCTGGTGCTGCCGGACCAATATTTTGTAACTAACAGGTATCGCTTGTGATATCCAGACTTGCCCCCCCTCCGTGTGTCTAACCGTTGTCTCTTTGTTCTATGTCTTTTTTGTTTAAATCACTGTTTGTATAGACTGGCCACCTATGCGATTTATTTTTATTTGTCTTGTCCGTTTTGATATTGTCTTTTAGTCTCCCCTCATTTTGGCAAGTCTATAAACATCACTGTACATCATGTAAACCTGTTAGAATACAAGATATAGCTGTTGAATACATTCTAAAGATCTTATGGCCCCTTTAAATGGCCAGAATATTGAAAGTCATAAATAAATGTTCCTCTCGCCCAAACGGGGCTTTAAATGCTCATCCTTGGCCCAGAATAGCCTTAAACATGAGCTATGCAGCTGTAGATTTAGCGTTTTAGTAAAATGCTCCTTTGCAATGTTTTAAACGAGCTGCACAAACGTGCGCACTATCGTGCAGCTCGAAAACGCCGCGAATACTTACAAAGCTATTTTCTCTCACTGAAAATGGCTTTTGAAGTGGCAGCACTGTTCTTTTCAGTGCTAAAGTGCTTTCTTATTGAGCAAGTGAGGAAATTCCCCCTTTTTTGTGACTGTAGCTGAGAAGAGCTGTGTCCTTACCAGTCACAGCAAACAACACAGCATGTTGCTTTTATTCCTTCTTGTATTCAGTCTGCCCTGTAATTTTACATTAACATATTGTTCAAGGAAATATAAAAATAAAACAGGAAAGCCAAAGAAATGTTTAAATACCTGGCATATTATGTAATACAGGGACATATTAAGAGTCCTCCCTGGTATGCCCTCTCCCTAGGAGCTGGCCGGCCATAGTGTTGTTGATTTTATACCAAAAGAAATACAATTTTATAACTGTCATATGATCATATGATTCTCATAGTGAATTGTTTATAAGCTTTGGAGAATATAAATAATTAGTTTGCACAAAAGTTTACTAGTTTATTTGAGTGATAGAAGTTTCAACCAATGAGAGGTTGTTGTAGTCTATATATAGCCAGCATCTCCAAAGAGGAGATCAGAAGCAACTGAGGATGTTGAAGCGTATACATCCATAACTAGTGCCCTAGTTAATTCTTCAACAGAAGACTGGTATGATTTGTTGTGCCTTCTCTGTTACTTCAGTTTTATGTTTGATTTTGTCGAGACAGTTCACCTTTGTTTCGTTATATATATATATTTTTTTTGAATTCTTCAATAAAGCAGCTGCTGAGATTCCTCTGAAGAACATTACCTGTGTTTGAGTCCATCTGTATCCCACGTTTTCCTCGTACACCAGGAGAGGGGGGGAAGAGGAATAGCAGAGGGTGTCCTGGGGAAGAGATAGCTGAGGATCGAGACCAGGAGGGAGGGAGTAAAAAGAAGGGTGATTCAGGATGGACGAAGAAAATGGACATCATTTTTTTGTTGTTGTTTTTGTTTTGGGAAGGGAGACAGCGGCTTCACTGTGAATATGCCAGGTAATCAACTCAAAGCCAGCTAGCAGTACTTTACAATGTTGAAGAGTGCTGGGATAAAAGGGAGTCTATCAAGGTTAAACGGAGAGTACACAGTCAATCAATCAATCAATCAAATCTTTATTTATCCAAGCGATCACCATTGAGCAAGCTCATTTACAAGGTGGACCTGCTGTTGGCAGGGAAAATTGTACAGTTACATATAAATATACATAATACAAAAGGTACAACATGTTTACAATACTGATAGGGGCAGAGTATTTACATTCCAAGTCACATGTACTAGAAAGATATACATAACACTACCCGAACGTAATATATATATACAGTTCCCACAGGAGCAGGATGTGTATGGATGGATGTTATATACAAACCATAGAAGAAAAAAGAAAGATTATTTATATTCCTGTCCAGCAGAAACATGTTACAGACCTGGATGGAAATTTCTAAGCTATGGAGGTGCACATAACAGTGTGTAAGCCTTAAGTAAATGCGGCAGAAGGGGGTGGTGAATAAGAGGGATGCAGAGGGTGCTAAGGGCAAGTGGGGCAGAAAAGGGGGGAGTAGTAGTGGCAAGGGCTGATTTGGATAAGCAGCTGGGACTAGTGTTGAAGAAGAGAGGAACAATAGTCAAGCTACTAGGAGCGATAGAAGCAATTACTGATTTCAGCAAACATTTTGTCATAGAGGGTCTTAAAGAAGACAGGACTGACAGGTGGGCTAAGTCTCAACGATTTTTGTATCCTATTCCAGAGAGTAGGCAGGGCATAGCTTATGGCGGTCCTTCCAAAGTGAGTGTTGGCCCTTGGGACATTCAAAGAAATCTGCGATTGACTTCTTAAGGCATAGTTCCTAGTAGGACTAAGGGGGAGATAGTCAACAACGTATTGTGGGAGTTTGTTGGTAATGGCTCGGACCATCTATAGGGCTGCATTTCTATAATGCCTGTACTGAAGAGAGGGCCACCCTGCACTGCATATAAAGAGCAGTGATGTGTAGAGTATGGGATGCCAGTTATAAATCTCAGTGCTCTATGATATAATACATCCAGTTTTGCAAGATATGAGGCAGGGCAATGGCCATAAATGAAGTCATCATAATCAATTAATGAAAGGAATGTAGATTGGACAAGCTGTCTTTTTGCATCTGTGGTCAAGAGGCATTTAATTCTGAAAAAAAGACCAAGTCTCTGTCTCAGTTTTTTCAGCAGTTCTTCTGTGTGTTCCACAAAAGAAAGTTTGTTGTCTAGCCAAATACCAAGATATTTGAATTTAGTCACAAATTCAAGATTTTCTCCTAATAAGGTAGAGATTGACGGCAATGGACTAGCGACAGCAGAGTAAGGTCCTGCGCCTGATGGTGAGAAAAGAATGGCCTTGTTTTTTTTTTGCATTTAGTAGTAACATTTTGCTAAGGAGCTGGTACTGCAGAGTATTAAAGTTCATAGGTTCTTAGGTTCACAGAAGTGTACGAGCAATGAAGGCATATGTAAGGATGCCCATTGTATGCTCGCCACCCATATGTCCTATGGGTGGAAATCAAATGTTTTGTTTCCCATATGTTTATCCAATCTTTGCTTAAAGGTATTTAAATTATCACTATTAACGACACTTACAGGTAAGTTATTCCACAACCCCACAACTCTCTGTGTGAAAAATAGACTCCTTCTAGTGGATATACATTTTTCTCCAATGAGTTTATAACCATGAGTCCTAGTTGATTTGACGTTGGAGGCAGTAGTAAGTCCAATTGTGGTTCTTAAATAATAATTTTTTAAGGTTTGATATACCAATATTAAGTCACCCCTTATTTGTCTGTATTTTACAGAAAATAGGTTACGTTTTTTTAATCTATCTTCGTAACTATTACTATGTAAAGATGATACTTTTTTAGTGAATTTACGCTGAAAACCCACTGCGAGTTTTAAACCCCTTATAGAAGTTAGTGCACAAAATTGAGAGCAGTATTCCAAGTGGGGATGTACCAGACTGGTGTAGAGTGGCATAATAACCTTGGAGTCTCTACTTTTGACATTTCTTAAAATAGAACCAATTATTTTATTACATTTTTTAACTTTAATTATATTATTTTTTTTAAGTTAAATTATCTAAGATTATGACACCCAAATCCTTTTCTTCCAAAATACTTTTTAGATAAACATTGTTTAAGGAATAATTGAAGGGGATGTTTTTGCCCAAATGTAAGACTTTACATTTGTCAACATTAAAAAACATACCATAAGCCTTTGCCCAGTTTGATAGGTTGTTTAAATGATTTTGTATAGAGCATTTATCATGAAAGGTGCTTACCAAACTACCCATTTTACAGTCATCAGCATATTTTGTGACCCATATCTTATCAGTAGTAGGCAGTGTAGAGACCATAATATTAAACAGTATCGGACCCAGGACAGAGCCCTGGGGAACACCACTAGTCCCCACATCCATCGCAGACAGGTGACCCTTGACTGATACCTGTTGAGTTCTGTTTTCCAACCATGACTGTATCCAGTTTATAATATTAGGTTGCAACTTAATTTTGACCAATTCTTGTAGTAAGACTTTATGTGATACTTTATCAAAAGCTTTGGAAAAATCCAAAAATATTACATCTACCGGAATACCCAAGTCCAAGGCAGCGCTTACTGGTTCAAAAAAATGTAGTAGGTTGGTCAAAACTGATCTTTCGGTCACAAAACTGTGTTGAAAGATATCTACTATTTTATTTCTTTCTAAATGATCTATAATATGGGCTTTAAGCAATCTTTCCATAATTTTGCCTATGATGGAAGTCAGGCTTATGGGCCGATAATTGTTAGGGTCATGTCTGGATCCACCCTTATATATGGGTGTAACTATAGCCTCCTTCCAAGCCTGAACAACTTTACCTTCTCTGATTGATGAATTAAATAACACGGCTAGAGGACCAGAAATTGAATGACTAATTTTTTTAAAAAATCTGGGTGGAATACCATCAGGACCAGGAGAGCTGTTTGATTTTAAAGATTTCATTTGTTTTGCAACATCCATTTTTGTAAAACAGGAAAACTAGAATTATTTACTAGAAGAGATTAATTTGCTGCTTCCTTAGTTTAAAACTTTTAGAAATGTCTCATTTAGAATTGTAGCAGTAGTTGTTTCATCTAAAATAGATATATCATTGATGTTAAAGGGTCCAATTGTATGATTTCTTTCTTTCATGGAACCAATATAATTATAAAATTGTTTTTTGTTGTCTTTAACTTTAGTGACTAAGTTGAATTCAATTTTAGATTTAGATGATTTAATCATGTGTTTTAATTTTTTGGCTGCAATTTTGTATTTTTCCAGGAGACTGTTGGAGTTAACTTTTTTATATTTTCTATATAGTTTTCTTTTTTTTCAATTGTTTCTTAATTTTTGAGGACCATCAAAGAGGGACACGTTTATTGTTGCAGTACTTCATTCTATGAGGAACCCAATTTGAGAGACAAATATTGATTTCGTTATTAATTAAATCCCAAATTTGTAATAAATTTAGGTTATTTAGTTCGCCTCCCAATTCCATTTAGATAAAAATCTTTTTTTTATAGTTTGCTTTATTAAAGTTTTTGATTTTATTAATGCCATTTGTGCTTGGAAAGTCTGCTATGTATTCATAATTGACCATGCAATGATCACTATCACCCAGAGGAGGAAGTATTTTGATGTTATCAATTTTCTCATTAACATTGGTGAGTACAATGTCAAGGATATTGTTACCATGGGTAGGTTTATTAACTATTTGTTCTAGGTTAGATTCAAGAAAAGTATCCATAAACATCTTTTCAGTATTTGAAGCTGATGTATAATTGTCCCAGTTGACAGTTGGAAGATTGAAATCACCCATCAGTATATAGGGAGTATCAATGTGTACCTCAGATATTTCTTCTATTAAACTTTGATTTTCATCATTAGTTAAACTAGGAGATCTATATATTAGCCCAATTACTAGTGGACTATGGGGGAGAAAAATTTGACCCATAAGCTCTCATTATTACTTGTTTTAGTTTTAATTGTGTTTGCTTTCAAGTGTTCATCAATGTATAATACAACACCTCCTCCCTTTTTATTTTCATTTCAGTTTTTGTAAAACTTATTATATCCCTTTATGTCAGTGTTCCAGTTTTCATCCTTATACCAAGTTTCAGTAACTCCACAAATTGATATTTTTGTGCTTGGAGGATGTAAGTAAGTTCTTTTTTGTTGCGTAGACTTCTGGCATTAGTTAATATAATATTTATATTTAATTTAGAAATGACACTAGTAGTGTCTGCTTGGGGAATTTACGGTTGATTATGGATGCAGGGTTTGAAGAATAGTTGAAAAATTTAGGTTGAAGAGTTATATCTAGAACATACAACTCCCCCCTTGCTGGAAGTTTAAACAACTATTGATAGAATGCCCACTATGCTTTCACCCAATAGCCTACTACCCTCCTGCTGAGATGGAGTCCATCCCAACAATAGGGGTTTGATTTACCATAAAAGTCCTCACAGTGAGTTATACATTGTATATCTTGTTTAAGACACCAACATCTCAACCAATTATTTATTTCTCTCATTTTACATTGTTGGGAAAGATTTGCTCTTGGAATAGGCAAGATTTCAGATAGGACTACCTCACATCCTAAATCCAATAACTTGTTTGTTAATGCAACATAATCTTCTTTTAGTTTTTGAGAAGAATCCTTTAGAACATTGTTGGCTCCTATGTGAACTATTACCAAAGGTTTAAAACCTGAGTTTTGTAAGATGTTGCTGGACATCTCTGTGATGTCAGTAATGCCAGCACCCCTGAAGCCTGAAAGAGTTCTATTTGTGTTGTCAGGATTGCAAATGATTCTATCAATATGTTTGATGACAGAGTCTCCTAGCACTATAACCTGCCTTTTTTTTGCAAACATCATCTTGATTTAGGTCCAAATTCTCACAATTTTCTAGTGAAATCAAGGGATTTACATCAACTTGGTCATGTTTTTTGGCCTCTCTGGTGTCAGTAACATTTTGTAGATTGCTGGGAAAAAGAGGTGAAGAATTAAACTCTGAATTTGAAAGATTCATGTTTGTTATGGTAAATATTGGGTTTTCTATATTTTCAACATTTTCAGAAATGGGGACACTTATTGTTTCTGGATCATGGCCTGTATCCGAGATATATGTTAAGGGATCAAAGGAATTGAAAGTAGAAACCGTAAATTGGTCTGCTCTTCTGCCCTTTTTTGGATTTTTTTGAATTTGTAAAGTGTACCAGTCTTCATCTGCATTATCAGATGGATCTTCTTCACTTGTTCTCTTAACACTAACTTTTTTCTTTTCTTTTTGTACAGGGGGTATTTCAATAGGTTCTTGACAAGTGGTGATAATTTCGTTTGCCTTCTGGCATTTTGATAATGGTCTAAGTTTTTTTCCCTGACATTTGGGCTTTTTGTCTACCACATGTACTTTGGTGAGTTGGGAAATATCACTAATTTGATTTTTAAATCTACTAGACATTTCCTGTTGGCTTGTCTCTAAAAAGCTTAACCTATTGTTAAACAATTCCAATTCGGCAGTTAAATCATGGTTAACTTTACATTTAACACAGGTAAAAGGCAAGGTGAAGTTGTTTATCTCAGATATTAAGTACATATCACAGGATTGACATCTGCAACCAAAGCACTCTTTGTTTATTTGGATAATATCTTCCATATTTTTACATAGTAAGTTAAACTCCAAGATAGTATATTACAGTTTATGAAAGTATTTGACTTCTCAAGCTGTCTGTTGAACAAAATACAGTAAAGCTTAAAACAAGCTACAACAGAGTATAGGAATAGTATTGATTGTCTGGAAAACACAAAGTCACCTTCCACCTTCTTCCACTTACGGAAGCCGACAGACGCCGCTGGCCTCTGCCCGCGTCGCCTCCGCTCCGCGCTCGACTCCGCTCGCTGGAGCCGACAGTTATGTAGCGCTATCGCGCTGATGTCACTAGTTGCTATGGTGATCAAAGGAGACAACAAAGCAAAACAGTGGGGCCGGGCAATGTATATAGCTCACCTTTATAAAGGCTAGTTAGCCAACACCAAAAGCAGCTGCAAAGAGCTGCCTTTTTAGCACTGAGGAGCAATGCCTGCCCAGTTTTCCAAGCCCTCTAAAAGGGGGTTTAAAAAATGCCTCTATACTGAGTTCCCTGTCAAAACAGTCCTTGAATTTAAACAGTAGGCAGTACCTGTTAGCAATGCAGAGAGACTAGGAGATGAGCTAAAAAGCGCTCTGGTGCCCACACTTTTATAGCCCTATCACGTTGACGTCACCAGTTGCTATGGTGATCAAAGGAGACAACACAGCAAAACAGTGGGGCAAGTCAGCTTGTAACTCAGCGCAGGCAGCTTCAGGAGATTCCCGGCTTAAGTAGAGCACCATGTCATCAGCAAACAAGTAAATACTGGCATCTTTGATGCCTACGTCCAAGCTGTTGATATAAATGGCAAACAGTAATGGGCCCAGTATGAAGCCCTGGGGGACACCTCTTTTTATCAGTTTAAGTGGAGAAATCTCTCCCTCAGCCTTAATTTGTTGCTGTCTATCAGAAAGGTAGTCTTGGAACCATCCCAGTGCGGTTGAGCCAATGCCTATAGTTTTTAAGATGGAGAGGAGCTGGCAGTGGTCAACAGTGTCGAAAGCTTTACTGAGGTCCAGAAACACAGCACAAACAAATATTTTGTTGTCTAGGTCCCATTGCCAATCATTAGTAACTTTTGCCAGTGCCGTAATTGTACTATACCTAACTCTAAAGCCAGACTGCATTGGGTTGAGTAGTCTTGCATTGTCTAAAAAAGATCTCAGCTCTGTATCCACAATTTTTTCCAGAAGTTTTGAAAGTATGGAAAGAAGGGAGATTGGTCTATAGTTATTTAGGTCACAGGGGTCCCCTGCTTTAAACGGGGAAGGACGTGAGCAGTTTTCCATGCCTTGGGGATGGAGCTTTGTGCTAGGGACAGATTAAATAGGTGTGTTATAGGTGTAGCAAGCAGATGGTATGCTATTTTCAAGAAATATGGGTCAAAGGAGTTGACCCCAGCACTTTTTTTAGTATCTAGTCATAGAAGAAGATCTTCAACTTCTTTTATGGTGGTAGGTAAAAAGGAAAAGTCCATGTTATTGCTACTTGGTTCTGAAGGCTGGGTGTTGATGTGGGGAAGAAGGCTACTTACAGGTGCGTTATCAAATGCCAGGCCAGCAGTGGCAAAGTGATTGTTGAAAGCCTGCAGTATCTCTAATTTATTGTTAATGATAATATTATCAGTGGTAATTTTGGAAGGAAGCACACTTCCTGGAGGGTGGCAAGATAGCTCTTTTATGGTGGACCAGAACTTGATAGGGCAGTTTGACGCACAGAGTAGCTCGGTTTGATAAAAGTTGGCTTTCGCCTCTCTGACCAACTTAGTACAGACATTTCTAGATACCCTGAAGAGACACCAGTCTGCGTCGGCATGAGATTTATGTGCCTTTTTCCAGAGGTAATCTCTTTTGAGTAAGGTAGCCTTCAGATCCGGTGAGAACCAATGACAGGTTCTGGCTTTTATTCATGCTTTAACCAGGGGAGCATGGCTGTTTAGGGTGCTGGATATGATTTCATGTAGAACGTCATAGGCATCACTCACTGACTTAGCCAGGTAGAAACTCTACCATAGCAAAGAGTTTTTTTAGATCACTGAAGTTTGCAATAGGATTGAAGTTCCATCTGGATCTTTTAGTGGAAAACTTTGATGTAGATAGAGGTTTGGTAACAGTTCTCATGCCACCAATAAAGCAGTGGTCACTAACGTCTGCTAAGAGGATATCAGCATGGGAAAAAGAATGAGGTCTGTTAACAAGGAGAACATCCAAGAGGGTGCTTCTTATTGGATTTTTTTTGTTGATGTGAGTAGACTCAGTAATAAGTTGAGTGAGCCCATGAGAGTCGCAGAATTGTTTCAGGGGTAACGAGACCTTAGTTAGCCAATCATAGTTAAGATTGCCTAGTATGATTATTTCCATTGGGGTAGTATCCAGGTGGGATGACAGGTGTGTCAGAAGTTGCGGTCCTGCTGCTGGAGGTCTATAGCAGCCTGTGAAGTGGAATGCCACTGATGGGGAAAGTTCAACTTTAAGAAACAGGCATTCAAATCCACAGGCAACGGAGGTAGCATCTAATATAGATACTGAGAATTTGTTTTTAACATAAATGGCTACTCCTCCACCCTGGTCTGCCTGTTGGTTCTGAAGAGGAGGTAGTTAGGGATGTTTACTTCTCTGTCTGGGGTGGACGCCCGGAGCCATGTTTCCAAAAGCACGAGTATGTCTGGTGCAGTATGAATAATCCAAGCCTGGAGTGAATTGAGCTTCTTTAATAGACTACACACATTAGTATGCAAGAAGCTAATTCCTTTCAAAGTTGTGAGTTCAGAAGAAGATGAGAACACTTTAGTAAGGCCAGAGTTAAGTTTGACGTCACCTGAGCATAGGAGTAGAAGGAGCACAATTTTCCTCAGGGCAGCAAGGAGAAATTTAAAGGCACAAGTCTTTCTATGTCTGGTATAGGTTTGAGTACATGGGTCCAAAGACTGAATCATCTTATTGTGCTGCCCTACGAATACATATCCTAGGATCCATGCAGAATAGCACCAAGCCATACCTAGTTTGAATGGATAGGGTATAGGACCACGTAGGGGATACTGGTTAGCAGTTCCACTTAGAGGAGATTCCACAGACTGTGAGGAAATTAAAGGCGTACAGTGGCAGCATAATTTGTTCATAGTGTTGGTATATGGGGAGACTAGCATGGTAGAGCATGCACCTTTGTTGGAATCAATTCTGTCAGGTTGCCTAACCATATATGATATTGTACAAAGGCTGGTGAATAAGCATGGCCAAACAATTCCTGTCATGGTTGCCCTTTATGTAAGTAAGGAGCGTACAGCAGTAGCTTCTGCTATCTAAGTTATATAGGTCCCAGGGGTCGTTGTTCCGTATGCGACTGTTTGGGGAAGTTTAAAAATGGAGTAATGCAAGATAAATGTATACCGCCCTTGGTTAGAGAAAAGAGAGAGTAGCTCGAATTAATAGTGGGGTAACACAAAGGCTAGCAGACTGAGTGAAAACAGCTCAAGTAGCAACTGAAAAGCCTGTGCTTTCCTAGGCACCTTGCAGTCTGGAGAGAGCTACAGAGTCATGAAGGGGCTGTAACACTTGGTTGCTGGGAACATTTTTAGACAATAAACACAGTTTTTTGGCAAATCAGTCACAGTTCAGTAATTTGTAGTACAATTTTCAAGTAAAACAGTGCCTTAGCAAGACAGGATATGCTAGTCAGCAATAAGCAAACCTAAAGTACCAAAATGGTATGCTTCAGCAAGACAGAATGAGATAAAGCTGCTAGAAGGCTTAGTTGCAAAAAGGGGATGGGAGGAATTGCAGTTGTTGACAGTAAGTAACTAATAAATTAAAACAACAGATAAGAGTGGACGGAGACTGTGTGCATTTAAAGGAGGCCTGGGAAAGGGAGGGGGAGTGGGACAAAAAATCAAGGGGAAGTTTGCAGAGCTAGCACTGAATCAGTGCACATACAGTTAGAGAGAAACTGCAGCAGGGGAGAATGGTAAGTTACTTTACACATGCCGAGCAGAACAGGCTAAACTAAAATATATAAATTAGAAGCTGAGTACAGGGATGCAGGCTTACATTAAGCCACATGTCTCGGGTGTTCCTGTCTCAGGTGAGTCAGACCAGCCAATCAGAGAGCTCTACACAGGCATGGAGCCAATAGGGCTACCCTGAGAAGGCAATGAAATTGAAAACAGCAAATTGCAAGTGATGATCCAGTTCAGCATTCACACAGCCCAGAGAAATCGTGGCAATATTTCAAGCATCGTACCTTATCTATCTCTTTGGGGGGTAGGTGGATCAGGATCCTTGCACCATTGAGGTGCTATGGCTGGATCATGACCGCTGCTTGAGGGGGCAAGTGGCACCTTATCTATCTCTTTGGGGGGTAGGTGAATCAGGCCTCTTGCACCAGAGAGGTGTTATGGCTGGATCATGACCACTGCCCGATGGGGCAAGTGGCACCTTATCTATCTCTTTGGGGGGTAGGTGGATCAGGCTTCTTGCACCGTACAGGTGCTATGGCTGGATCATGACTGCTGCCCAAGGGGGCAAGTGGCACAGAGGTTTATATAACTCTGTAGTAAGACAGCATGTGACAACAGCAGCCAGGGAGTAGCTGTTACAGAGCAGCCTTCTAGTGGCCAGAATGTATATGCTGCAAATGACAACCTAGGGACCTAGTAATTTGAAAACTATACATATGTGACCTAACAGGGTTATATAACAAAAAGACCCAATTGGGGTGAGCAGGGCTTAGCACTATGATAGGTAGCAGGAGTCCAGAATGGCTGAAATAGATACCACCAGTAGCGAGTTGCAGAATGAAAGAGGCTGAAAAAAAGGCACCAAGTTCAAATCCTGTGGCGCACTTGCAGTCTCTACCTATCCTGGATTTGAGTGGGCTTCTACAGTTCTGCTGAACTGTGGCTGTGTGGTTCGGCTCAGGAATCTTCCAGCCTGATCAAGGGCTCTGGCTGCAAGAGGAGCCTGTCCTGGTTTCGGGTGGGCTTCTACAGTTCTGCCAGACTGTGGCTCTGCGGTTCTGCTCAGAAAATCTTCCAGCCCAATCAAGAACTCTGGCTGCAAGCAGAGCCTGGAGGGAATTTCTCTGGCTCTAGCTGCAAGAGGAGCCTGGAAGGAATTTCTTGTTAGATGTCACCCCAAAAGGAATGGATTTTAGGATAAGAAATGTATATGCCCCACAACTGAAATTTGACAGAGTAGCAATGTTCAAAAAAATAAAACCCTTCTTATTTAGTTCAAAAAACATTATATTGGGAGGATATTTTAATAGTAGTATGACAACATCTGACAGGAAGTTGCAAACATCAAAAATCTTTAGTGATGCAAATTGCCTCAAACAAATAATAGAGGAAATGGAATTAGTTGATTCTTTTGCAGTTATATACCCAATACTAAGTATATATTTCTGTGGGAAACATTGCATGAGAATTGATTATCTATTTATATCTGATCATTTGCAGATTCAGGATGCACAAGTACTTCTGGTGGCAACTTCAGACCACAGCTTATTAAAAATAGTGCTAGGGAATAACCCAGAATATAGAAAATGCTCAGGAATATGGAAACTGAATCTAAGTTTATTAGATATAGAAATTATTGCACAAGGTTTTCAATATATATTGGAAGCATGCACATCAGTCTGTTTCTAATATGATTCACTTAATGTGTTTGTAGGAAGAATAAATAATTATATTTTTGCATATTTTAAAACAATGGGTAAATTAAATGGGAAAAGACAAACAGACACATATAAAGAGTTGAGAGACCAATTAATGTATTTTTTTACGTTACAAGTAACAGGAACAGGGAATTTTTCAACACAAATAAAAGATATAAAAGAAAAAATAATGACATTACAAAAGGAGACAATGAAAACTTTAGGCAGAAAACAAAAATATAGAAGACAAGGAAGGAAAGAAAGGACAAACAAATCCCTTAGACAACCTTAAAACTGTAAGGGGAAAATAAAATGCTATCATATCTAATAATAACAAGGAATACTAAAACAAAAAAAAAATCAGAAATAATGTAGGAGAAATATTTGTGCAAGAAATGTTTGTCAGCCAAAATGTAGATGTACAAATGATGCAAAACTGGTTAGGTTCTTGTAAACTTCCTTCTATTCTACAGGATTTACAAAAATTATTAACATCCCCTATTTCTAAATCAGAAATTAGAGATGTTATATGGTCTTTAAAGGAACAACACCAGGAGCTGATGGGCTTCCTCATGAAGTATATAAATTTATATTCAAAGTCTTAGAAGATGAATTAGTGGATCTCTATAATGAAGCTTTAAAGGTCAGAGAACTGCTAACAAGTATGTACTCAGGTACTCTAATGTTAATTTTTTTAATCTGGAAAAAGGGGAGTGTTAGAACATTGGAGGCCTATTTCCATTCTAAATGCAGATTCCAAGATCTTAATGAAACTTTTTTGTAATAGAATGTCAGCAATATTAGATACTATCATTCACCCAACATAATTTAGTGGAGTTCCCTTGAGGAAAATATCTGATGCTCTAATATTGCTGAGGGAAATAATGACAAAAAAGGAATGAAGGGAAGTTAATGGGATATTTAGTAAGTGTAGATCAAACTAAGGCTTTCAATTGCATTGAGCACTCTTATTTATGGGCAGTTTTGGCTGCTTATGGATTTCCAGAAAAGTTTATAAACTGGATAAAAAAGCGTTATAAACATGCTTATATAATTCCCTTTGCAAATGGATGGGTAGGAGAGAAATGTCATTTGTACAGAAGGGTGTGGCAGGGAAGCCCATTAAACCCCCTGCTGTACATTCTAACACTAGATCCTCTTTTGCATAAATTGAATCATTCTAATGAGGTAATAGGTTTATCAGTTGGTAGTGAGGATCTATCTATATGCACTGTTGCTTATGCAGATGGTGTGGATATAATAACTGCAGATCAAAATTCAGGCATTGCTGTGGGGAAGATATTGGAAGATTTTTCAAACATTTCAGGATCAAAAATTGACTTTAGAAAAAAAGTTGTTGTTTGCCTATAGGTCAAAAAGAGAATACTATAACTGAAATATATTATGGATTGCAAGCCATGATGGATATCATAAACTATTAGGAATATTTTTTGGGAGAAAAGATTTTCAACTATACAACTGGAAATAAAGTTAAAAGAAGCCACTAGCAAAGTATCACTATGGAACAAATGGCAAATGGCAAGAGAAAAAAAAAAGAATCTACAGCCTTTCTGATTCTGATGTTTTTATATTTAAGCATAGTGTCCCCCCCAAAAAAAATCAATTAGTATTTTTTTTTTCAGTATCTTTGGTGTGGCCACCTCAGTCCTATAAAAAGAGGTACTACATACCTACCAATAGCACAAGGAGGCCTTGCAATGGTACACCCACTGACCTTTTTTCATTGTACCTTTCAATATCATAATATAATTCCCATTTTACAGTCAGATTTTAAACTATGGGGACCTTGGATACTAGATCAGTTAGGATCTCTTCTAAACAAGTGGGATTATAACCTTCTTATTTCCAACAAAAACATATTTCAGATTTACCAGACTATTTATATGGCTCTATAAGCAAACTAAAACCATAGAAAATAATCAAAATAGAACTATTCACTACAACAAGAAAGGAACTATATGCAAAGTAATAGAAAAACACTATATGGAATTACCCTGGTGGGGGGACAAATCAATAAAAGAGAAAACTGTTTCAGATATATTAATATGTAGTTGGGTGCCTAAGCACAAGTGGGATTTTATGTGGTTACATGTAATTAAGAAATCAGGGGTTAAAAACAATATGAAGTATAAAGAAGTCTCTGAGAGGGTATGCCCCAGAGTAAACAGTTGTGCTTGAGTCCTAAAATCTATGAACCATTTATTTTTTAAATGCCCCTTTACAGTATCTTTCTAGTCATATTTACAGAAATTATGGGTTTTGTCCCCTTTTCATAATTTAACACTAGAAATGTTATACTTAGGAATTATTCCCTCTTTTTAGTTTAAATATGACACAAATACAATGCAATTAATCCTTCTTTGTATTAAATATCAGTTATGGCATGCAAGATGTGCCTTAACTCTATGAAAACAACAGAAATCAGTAGTCCAAATAGTTTATGCTGTATTAAAAGATATGTCAAGATTAAAGCAAATGGATGAGAAATTCTCCTCACCTGAATTGTACAGAATGTGGTGGAGAAATACAAACTGGCTAGATACAGGATGATAAAGTAAGTATAGGAAAAAATGAGGGAACTGTATAGATTTTTTTTCTTTTTTTTTTCTTTAAGGGAAGGATCATAAAATTACCCACTGACCTTGAAATAATTTAAGATTATTAAGCTGATCAAAAGAAGGAGGAAGGGCAGAGTAAATGGTGAAGTATACAAAATGTGGTGTAGAACTTTTTAAAAATTAATAAGTAATTGATTATAATCCTCACTAAAGATTTTGAATTTATAGGAAATTAACAGGTTTTGGTTGATATTCTCATTTGTGTATTGTGCTAAAAGTTTGATCTATGTCTGGACTACAATGGGATGAGGTGGAAAATATTATTTTTTGCATTTTTTTAATTGCTTTAGTTTCCTTTTCTGTGTAATGTTAGCACCTACAATACATTTTGTATTTATTTATAGTAGGGGACAGTATGTAAGAATACTTATGTACTTTATGGTTTTGATTTCATTTCTGCATTGTATTGTGATTGTTTCAAGTTTAAATAAAAAATTCCCCTGCTATAATCGAGAAATGTCAAGGGATCTTTAACATCCAGTTGAACAACCACCAGAACAGGCAGATTGGACCTCAGTTTAATGTCTCATCCAAAAGCTGACACCTCAGGGTGCAGTACTCTCCTCTTGATGCACTACAGTGTCAGTATTGGGATCTATCCCATGATCCTAGTGTGGGGCCAGAACCCACCACCTTCCAATTTTCTGGCCTCAGAGGTGAGTGTGCTACCTACTGAGCCACTGACATTGCAATGATACAGACGCTGCAGTGCAATGCACTGAGATGTGCCATGATAGAGACCTATACAAGTACCTCACAGGGGTGAAGAGGGCACATAAGGGGAGTCTCTTTAAAATGAGAAAGAGCACAAGTACCAGGGCAATGAGGGCATGGATGAAGCTGAAGGGGGAGTTCAAAACAGATGTGAAGGGGGAATTCTGGTGACATCAGCAAGAGGAAAGGAGGGCTGAGAGAGTTGCTCCAACCCTAGCCTGCTGAAAACCTTCTGATACTGTGACTCTTCTCTGCTTTGCTTCAATTAAATGAATAGGAGAACCTTCTACCTCATGGGCAAATGAAAAGCAGTCACCTTCTGGCTGTTCTCCTCCTGAGTCCTCGGCATCTTCATCTGTGTTACTGGCTCAGTCTCCCACTTCCCCGATGGCCGAGGCTCTCCTAGAAAATCCCCAGCAACTTTCACTTGTGGCAATTCTGCAAGAAAGTAAAGATTTTCTCTTCAAGATTTGCTCTCTCTCTCTCTCTCTATACTGATTTAAAAACAACAGTTTGGTCCTTGGAGGGTAAAGTCACAGAACTGGAGCATCACGCCTCTGACTCAGATCAGAGGATGGGTCGCTTGGAGCAACTTTTTGCTCAGCTACTGCAGGATATGGATTTACTTGATGAAAAATGTGAAAACCTTAAAAACCACTCTAGATGAAATAATTTGCAGTTGTACAGTCTTCCAGAAGGGCGCAGAGAACACTGGACCTATGGTGAACTTCCTTCAGAACTTTTTGCCCTGTTTTAGATCTTAGTGACCTCAACTCATTACCCACTGAGTGGGCACACAGAGCATTAACAGCTAAGAAGGCCACTTCATTGTGAAGGAAGCAGTGCTGCACAGAACTTGCGAGCAGGACCTATTACTTATAAAGGGAGTTCAATCCCTTTTGACAATGACTATTCTGTTGCCTTATAAGAGAAACAGAGAGCCTTCACTACTCTTTCCTTTGCTCCGGGCCAATAATTTGGATTTTACTACTCCTTACCCAGCAAAGCTTAAAATCTTTTTTCCTGATGGCTAAAAGATATATGATAACCCTGAATCAGTCACTGTAGAGGTCTGCAATAGTAAGCTACATCCTCTTGAGGGGTGGCCCTTTTTGCCCAACACCCCAACAGCAAAACACGGAAAAAGACCACTACAGCGACAGTCGCAGTAATGGTCCGTTTCCGTGTTTCACTTTCCCATAGTGTTCTGCCGCCTCCCTAGACCAACTCCAACCTGGAGTTGAGAATCCTAAAGTCCTGGGGGTGCGGGGACTGGGCGGCACAATACCTGCATCGTTATTGTGCTGTCGCAGTGTGGGAAGTCGGCAGTTTTACTGTCGACCTAACTTGGTGCTTTCCTCCTGAGGAATCCATGGACTGCCAGGAGCAACAAGATAAATGTGCTCTTCAGAAAAATACCTGGTCTAAGATCTCTCTGGAGGGTAAGAAAAGATGTAGAGAGCAAACTTTGCAGGAGATATGTGATCTGCTTCACACCTTTCACCGGGGATCAATCAGACCGATCAACATTTGGGACTCATGAACTGAAAGTAGATTATTTACTGCCCTCTGTCTTTGCTTATGTTCAATGTTATTCAGATCAAGCTTTATGCACAGTATTCGTTTCACTTATCATTTGCCCTTAGATTAGTTGCTTGTTGACTCATGCTGGGGTCTAGTTAATATCTTTATGGTGAGGTGTGTTGTTTTATTGGGGGGGGGGTGTACCAGAAGACATATTTATATAGTTTTTCCTTTTTTTACTAATTTTGTCCCCTGCTAGTTTGGTTAGGATGTTACATTTACTCATTTACTAGTAGGATACTCAATTGGTCTAAGGCTGTATCATATCCTGCAAGATGAGGACTTCATCTTATTTTGTTAGTTCATGGTCATATATGGAGGGGGTGTTATG
The DNA here is from genome assembly GCA_016271365.2 of Neoceratodus forsteri. Lineage (NCBI taxonomy): Eukaryota > Metazoa > Chordata > Ceratodontiformes > Ceratodontidae > Neoceratodus > Neoceratodus forsteri. Next base: position 804,249,833 of record CM057451.1, on the reverse strand, counting down.
TGTTGGCCAACCTATGATTAATTCATTTTTTGTAGATTATTATTTGTCACAGTTGTTTAACTTCTGTATTGCTTTGGCCTCAGCTTTGTTTTATATTCTTTTAGTGCTTAGTTAATCCCTCAGGCATTGTCCTTTCTATCTGTCTTTTTAATGTTTTTAATTTTGTTTTTCCTTTATGCTTCTTGGTTTACTGTTTTGTTGTTGTGCTGGAACCTTTGAGTGTGCTTTGTAAATCACATGGGGTTTATACTTATTTATATCCCCCCCTTTCCTCTCTCCTTTGGCTGGTTGGATTTTTTGTTTCAGCCCATGTTGCTTTTTAGCGCTTTTCTGTTCAGAGGCGGTGTTAGTTGCTTGGATGGTGTCACTGAGAAGTCCTGTGCTCAGACGGCAGTGTGACTGGTGGTAGATCTGCAACTATGCATCCTCTGCATGTTACCTGCAGCCCTCCCACTTGGGGGGATATGTTTCCTCTGAAGGGAACTGGGGAGGTTCCCATAGGTCACTTCTTCCTCTTTTTGACCTGCTGATGAACTGGGATGGTACTAGCCCCTAAGAGGCTTTGAGTATTACATTGCCTGGTCTTCTTCAATATAGTTATTTCAGAATTGGGGAATTTGATAATGGCTTGTTGGGGAATTATTGGGGGGTGGCGGGTTTATATTTGGGGATTACATGTTTTGCTGTTGATGTCCTGATTGATTGTTGTTTTTTTACTTGCATTGCTGGTTATACTGTTCTCCAGGTTGACACAGTGGGAAACTATGTTTGTTCAGAGTATGGTTTGCCTGTTCTTTTTCATTTTTGGCCTAGAATTTGACATCACTAATTTTGTCCCTTTTTCTAGTTACTAGTGTTTGGTAGACAGGGTCTCTTTTTCCTGAATCTTCCTCACCTTCTGATGTTTTTGAGGACCTGTGACCTTGCTTGGGCTCAAGGGCCCCAGTTACTTCAGTCGTGTTGTTTTTGACTATTCTTTTCCTATGGCGCCATTGATACGACTTTTAATGTTAAAGGTCTGAATAACCCTATTAAAAGAACCCAGGATCTCTCCTATCTTAAAAAGTTAAATGCAAAAATAGCTTTGCTCTAAGAGTCCCACCTATGTCCCCTAGAACATTCTAAACTTCATAGACAATGGGTGGTAAGAAGAATGGGGTTACTGTATTGATTAAAAATAATTCCTTGTTCATTTCTGACCGGCATTGGGCCAACTCCCAGGATCGGTGGGTATTGGTTAATGGTATGTATCTCGATACCCATTTATGTGCTTTGAATCTATATGCTCCCAATTCAACTTCACATTCCTTTTTTCAGTAAGTTTTTCAAGCTATTGCTGATAAGGTTCATGGGTTTTGCATTACGAGGGGAATTTAATTGTATTTTGGATCCTGGCTTGGATTCCTCTAGGTTAGCTGGCAACACTCTGAGGAAATCTCCCATGGCCAAGACTTTAAGCTCCCTGGCACTGGAGTCCAGTCTTCAGGATGCCTGGTGATGGTTACATCCTGGCAACAATGATTATACTTTTTACTCACATGTCCGTAAAATTTACTCTCGAATTGATTTATGGTATATCCCCATTTCCTATTTGCATCAGTTAACTAGTGCCATGATTCATCCAATTATGTTATCTGACCACGCTCCAGTCACCCAGCGTTTGGGTCTAGATCCCACACCCCATTGAGGTCTTTGGCATCTAAATGTTGGGGCCCTATCCTCTAGTCTTTTTCAAGCCATGATACAATAGGCAATCGATGAATATTTTCAGGTTAATAGTGACCCTTCACTTTGTCCCATTACCATATGGAATGCTATGAAGCCTGTTATTCGGGGTAAGATAATAGCATATCTGACCCATTTAAAAAAGGGAAAAAAATAAGAAGCAGTAAGATTTGGAGAATCACATTGTGGATCTAGAATTGAGGCACAGAATAGGAGGTGGGCCAGATCTTTTACACCAAATACAAGATATTTGTACCCAGCTCTCTAGACTGTCTATGGATGATGTGGAGAAATTGTTGCATCACACTAAATTTACTTAATATTCTCAGGGTCATATGGTGGGGTGACTTTTGGTGCTTCAGCTTCAAAAAGAGCAGAACTCAAGGGTCATACATAAACTTCAACCGGTGGCCCCTCTTCTCAGATTTTTTTTTAAACCAATGGACATAGCTCATGAGTTTAGCTCTTTTTATATCCAGCTTTATACTCCGGAACAAGATATCATAGACCCAAATAAAATAACCTATTTTCTTTAACCTTTACATCTCCTAACTTTGACTTAAGAGGAGAGGGTCTTTTTAGATCAGCCAATTGCCCAGGACAAAATCTGTTCAACTATAAAAAGCCTTAACTTAGGAAGGTGGCCAGGGATGATGGGTTTTCCTGCTGAATTCTATATGTTTTTTTCTGATTCTCTTATTGACCCTGTTCACTCAACTTTCTCTTATTGTCAATAACACCATACCTTTCGGTGTGAATGGAATTCCACTCTCATTACAGTAATTCTGAAATTGGGGAAGAACCCTGAGTCCTGTGCCTCCTATCAGCCAGTTTTCCTGATTAATGCCTATACATTATAAAATTTTACGCTAAAATTATCGCCAGTCAGTTACAATTAATAACTCATAGACTGATCCATCCCAGCCAAACAGGCTTTATGCCCTTCTGTAGCTTCTGTAACAATGTTTAGCATCTTTTAAATATTATTTCCCATGTACAACACTCTAGTTTGACCATGATAGCCTTGTCGGTTGACACTGAGAAGGCTTTTGATTGGCTGAACTGGCAATATTTGGCAGAGACTTTAGCTGCCTTCGGTTTCAGTCAAGATTTCATATCTAATCTCCTGGCCCTTTATGAGGGCTCCATGGCCAGGGTGGGGGTGAATGATGCTCTTTTTCTTTCCTTGTGGCTGAAATGAGGCACCTGGCAATGTTTTCCCATGTCACCCTTGCTTTTTGTCTTGGCCATTGAGCCATTGGTGGCCCACATTTGAAAACATTTTTTATTTATTTATTTAATCTAGGATTACAAACACTTTTGAACCAAGGCTCTTTTACAAAGGTTCCACATCAGGTGAGGCATAATACATGATAGGACAATGTGACATGTTAACAGGTCACAGAGGTTTACATTATGTCAGTATAATAGGCTACAGTGGTAAAAACACATGAGTACAATGGATTTGGTGGACAGATTGATTAACAAAGGACTGGGTACACAATATTATCATGAGTTTGGCAATACACACAAAAATGCAGCCAGTAGCTAGTGTCAGGGTCTCACATAACACAGAAAGTGCAAGTAGAAAGTGCAGTATGGGGGGTGTAGGGGGGGAGAGAGAGGGGTAGGGGAGGAGGAGGGGGTGAGTAAGTGCTAGATACAGAAAGATTAGGGATGACAGTCACATGAGCTGGAGGTAGTTAGGTGCAGGCAAAGTTTAGATTTGAAGAGTCAAGCTTAGGGATGGAGGAGATGTCACTGTTTAGGCCATTTAACCAGCTAGGAGCTCTATAAGCAAAGGACCTTTGGCCCAGCATAGTTCGGCATCTTGGGATGAGTAGTGATTCAGATTCTGAGCCCCTAGGTGGGAGGTGATTCAGAGCAGGCCAGATAAGAGCTTGAACACCAGGAGGGGCAAGGCTCATAATTGATTTTTTAGCCATAGGCATGTTTGATATTTAATGCGGTTAGAGAGCTGGCGTCACTCAGTTTGAGCATATAGGTTACATGTGTGGGTGAGAAGGTCAGACCCAGTGATAAGTTGGCAAGCTTTGTTGAGGGCCAAGAATATGCATCTGAGGGTGGAGGAGGAGGAGGCAGATCCATAAATGATGATGCAATAGTCAATTGCTGCAACTACCGAACTCTGGATTGTGATCTGTAAGGCATCAGAAGCGAGGCATTTCCTATGCCTAAAGAGTAAGCCAATATAAGTATTGGCCACTTTGGTGACATTATGAATGTGTGACCCACACGAGAGGTTATAATCAATGGTGACCCCAAGGTATTTTAAGGATACTACTTGTTCCAGGGTTTCACCTAGGCCATTGGAGATGGAGAGGGGGTGGGACCAGTGCTTATTATGCAAACTGCAGAACATCATGGTTTTGGTTTTTTATAGCTAAGCACCAGTTTGTGAGTGCTGAACCAGCTCTCAACTGAGGAAAAGCCACATTGGAGTTTGCTCCGGAGGAGGTGAGAGTCCTTGTGAGTGGAGTGGATGACCGCATCATCGGCATAGAGAAGGATTTGCTCCAGACAGGATTGAGGAAAACTATTCAGAAAGAGACTGAAGAGAAGAGGTCAGAGAATGGAACCTTGTGGAACCCCAGAGCAATCAGGTTTAGCCTCAGAGAGAAAGTCAACAATTTTCACTCTTTGAGAGCGGTTTTTGAAGTAGCTTCTAAACCATGTCATTGACTCAGGGGATAAGCCAGCACTGAGCAACTGTGAGATAAGTAGGTGGTGATTGACAGTATTGAAAGCTTTAGTAAGGTCTATGAAGACCAATCCCGTAAGGAGGCTATTGTCTACAGAGTTGTGGATTGCTCCAGTGAATTCGAGAAGGGCAGATGTAATATTGTGACCTTTTCTAAAACTGTGCTGTAGGGGGCAGAGTATATCATATTTGCCAACGTATTCTGTAATTTGGTTAGATACAATAAGCTCGATGGCCTTAGAGGGGGGTAATATAGAGATGGGCCGATAGCTTCCAAGCGGAGCCCTGTCCCCACTCTTGTGGACCAGGGTAATGGTGGCTGATTTCCATTTATCAGGGAACTGGCCAAGGGTGAGGGATAGATTGAAAATTGTTGTTAGCAGTTGGAGCACCTCTTCAAGGGTGAGGGACAGTAGTTTGAGGTCAAGGGTGTCCCCACTAAACCTAGACCTAGCTATTGATTTCTTAATGTAGTTGCGGACTTCGTGCTTCTTGATTGATTTGAAGTAGAATGAGGGTAAATTGGGAGAAAGAGGGGGGCTCGGAAGGACAGCTGTGGGGGTCATCTTCATTGAGGAAGCCAGGCGGAAAGACAGCACTGAGGTCTGTGAATGCCATGTCGAAGGAGTTAGCGATGGTAGTAGGGTCAAGCATTGTGATCTCATCAATGACCAGCATGGAAGGTCAGGTTTTTTGCTGCTTCCCGGTAACTTCTTTTATGTTGTTCCAGTGACATGTGAACAGCCAGTTCTGAGTACACTATAATTTTTTTATAATCTAAAAATGTGTTATGGACTGTCTCTCATGACAGATGCTGAGACAGCATGTGAGATCACACACACACACACACACACAAACACACACACACAGGTTTTAGATACAAGGTGTTACCTGGAAGGCCAGAAGCTAATTATAGACTAGAACAGACCTTAATCAAGAATCTCCTGTTATCTAAGTTAAATATAGCTTTAACTGCTAAGAAGGAAATCAGTATCCCTTTTATGATGTTTTGAGGAGGAAGCCAGGTTTAGCACACTGGTGCAAAATCATTAATGCTTTGATGTCTGTGTGAGAGGGGATACTGCTCATAGATGAAAGGAAATTTACAGACTTGATTTGGGAAGTCACATGGGGAAAGGAGTTTCTGCTGATGTAACTTTAGTTAACTTTCCTTCTAAATTGATAAAACTTCCTGGGTGTATGATTTTTAATAAACAGAGGAGGAGCTAGGTGACCTCACACAAAGGGGTTGGCAAATGCAGTTTTTTTTAAGAATATTCTGTTTTCCTTCAGAGACACTTTTATCTACACTCTGACAAAGAAACATCTTTGAGCACTTTAAGCAGGTATTTAGATAGAGAGACAAAATCTAAGTCCTGTAGTAGGAATTGCACTGTTAAAACCTTGTTCTTTTAAAATATTGCATGGTTGTTGTGATACATATTTCTGTGTTTTATGTTTTACATATTTTTTATCTATTTTAGTAAAACTCTATTTTTAGAGCCTACTTGGTCTGTCTTTGAATTTTCCTTTGTTTAACAAGTGAAGTATTATGGTTAAAGCAGACACTGTGCATAAACTTGAATGGTGATACCAAACTAGAAAAATGTAAGAGTAATCTGAGGTCTTTATTAGAGTTTTTAAGGGTTCATTTTGTACACCTGGTTTATTTGGCCCCCTGAAGACAGAATTATCAGAGCCTGTGCATTGGGTATGCTAGCAAGAGGTTCACAGTTTGAATCCCTCCAGAACTGAGACCAAAGGTTGATTTGAACCAACAAAAGACAGGAGGGTTACCCTTTTTCTGTTAACTGTTCACAAGACTGTGCTCGGAGGTTGATACTTTTTGAGTAGAGGGCTGACCTACTGAGAGGGTTTGTGACAGATTGGTTGGCAGCGGTGTGAACATTTTGGTATTACAAGCTTTTATTGTTCAGTGTGTCAGCTTGAAACTGTCAGCTGACTTGCAAAGAAAAAAAAGGCAATGATTTATTTTTTAAAAAAAGAAGACAGAACTATATCACTTGGCGTACAGTCAAGTTCCTACCCATTTTATTTTTTTCCCTGAAGTGCAAGTCAGAGTAGCAGTAGTTAGGGAAGATGGCTTAAAACTACAGCAGGCACACTGTAGACTACTCAAGGCAGTTGTGCTGGGACAGAGGAGTCACATTCGAGGTGAAAGCCAGTATACAGAACCTTGTGGAGGCCCTGATGGCAGCAGATACCCAGAGAAGTGAGTCACAGACCGTAACTGAAAAGGATCAAACTTCGAGTGTGGCAGGGCTAATGGCCAGTACAGTGTCCAGATCCAATGAGGAGGGAAACAGGGCCACTGTCAGCGAAGGGCCATGGCAGCAGGGGAAGTTCACCAGTATCCTGGATCCAGAAGTACTCAGGCTGCAAACTGAGTTGCACAGGATGGAGCTGAAGTTCCAGGAGAAGAGAGAACAAGAGAGATGAGAGGCAGAGTGTGAACAGCAGGAGGCAGATCATGAGAAGCGTGAGTGCCAGCGAGTTGCAGAGGAGAAGACAGAGTGAGAATGCTGAGATGCAGACTGTGAGGAGCAGGAGCGCCAGAGTCAACATGAACTGGAGAAGCTGCGACTCCAACCAACGGCACCAGAGCAGGTAAGAGGCTTGGGTTTAACTGGGACTACAGGACTGGGTTACAAATTGAATTCCAAATTAATAGGTGAATTTAAAGAGGGGGAGGATATGGATGCCTTTTTAAATTCTTTTGAAGAAGTTTGTATTCAGGCTAAAATTCCTGGAGCGTTCTGGAGCTTCCATCTATCCCCGTTACTTACAGCAAACTTAAAGCTGCGCTGTTAAAGAAATTTCAATTAACTTCTGAATCATACAGAGCTAAATTCCGTAAGCTCAGGAGAAGCCCTGATATGAGCTACGAGGAGCTAGCCATGAAACAATGTCAGCTTTTAAAATGTTCGTTCGAAGGAATTAAGGTAAACTCTGTTGATAAAATTGAAAATGTGATTTTGTTAGAACAGTTTTATTGAGCATGCCCAGCAGATCTAAAAACCTGGCTGGAGGACCGAGATCCCAAAACAGTGCAAGAGGCTGCTGAACTCTCGGACCGCTATGCCAAGAGCAGACCTGCTCTGAGAGTGAATGAGGTGGGCATGGCAGTGCAGAAAGGGAAAAGCATGCCTTCAGGGCAGCTAAAACCCTCACTGCCTCCTCCAAAACCAGTTAGCCCCAGGTTTCAGAGAAAAGATTTCTGTGAAAAGAGAAGTGAATGTTGGTTATGTAAAGAAACTGGGAATATTGCCCAAGTTTCCCAAAAAGTGTCCCAAAAGAATGAGCAATAATAGCAGAATGGTACTAGAAAAGAAGTGGGTTGTTTATGTGTCCCTGGAAGCATGCCTGTGAGCATGAGGGAACACATGCACCCAGTCATGGTGAATGGTGTACAGACGCAAGGGTTAAGGGTCACAGGGGCATCCCTGACATTGGTAAAGGGCAGATCTAGTACAGCCTGGTCAGCTTATACCCAATAAATACATCACTGTACAGGACTACACTGGTGAGGCAAAAACATTGCCCCTCACTAGTGTTCTTCTAGACTGGGGTGAAACAGGGGGAACTGTGCAACAGGTAGCTGTAGCCAAAACATTAGCAGTGGATGTGATCCTGGGCAACAATCTCAAACAGGGGATGGTATGTGCAGTTACACATAGCCAAGTGGCAAGGGAAAATTGTAGTTCCCTGAACCCCACAGAAGCCATTGTGGAAACCGCTGAGAGGCTGGTTCCCCAGCCTGTGTCTGCAGATGGGGAGACTAATGAAAAGGGGGTAGAAATTTCCCCAGTAGCAAGTAACCACACAGCTACAGAGGTTACTCTGAAGAGGGAGGGGTGACTCATTGTCAGAGGGTTGGGATTGACAGTGATCCTGAGTGCCCTGACGCTAGTGCTAGGGACCCTAGTTTAGTGACTGAAGGGGCCTGTCCCATGCCTTGGGAATGTGTGAGTGGTTTGCAGCTGCTCAGAGAAGTGACCCTAGTTTAGAGAAGCTGAGGGCTTGGGCAGACTCGGACTGCACACAGGGAAGTGATGGCAGACATAAAGTTTATTGGGAAAATGGACTTATGTATTCTCAGGCAGTACAGACAGAGGGAGGGATGCTAGGCAGGCAACTTGTCATTCCCCAGGCGTATTGTGAGCAGTTGCTCAAGATTGCACATGATATACTCTTGTCTGGCCATCTGGGAATCATGTGCACTATGCAGCGGTTGGCCCAGAATTTCTATTGGCCTAACTTCACCCAGCAGGTGAAGGAGTATTGCAGGTCTTGTCACCGGTGCCAAGAAATAGGGAAGGCGGGCAAGAAAACCCAAACTGCCTTGATTCCATTGCCCATAGTAGAGGAGCCATTCCAGAGGGTGGGAATGGATATTGTGGGGCCTTTAAATACCCCCAGCTCCTCAGGGAAGAGATTCATCCTGACTGTGGTGAATTATGCCACCCAGTACCCAGAGGCAGTCACCCTATCCTCACTGAGGACAGACAAAGTGGCAGATGTCTTACTTCGGATTTTCTCCCGTGCTGGGTTTCCACAGGAGGTTATCACCGATCGAGGCGGTTCCTTCATGTCAGACCTGATGAAATGTTTATGGGAGAAGTGTGGGGTGGTGCAGAGATGCACAACACTGTATCATCCACAAGCCAATGGTCTTGTGAAAAGATGCAATGGTACGCTGAAGTCAATGCTCCTGGTGTTTGCTGAACAGCATTAGAGGGACTAGGAGAAATACCTTCCCCACCTGTTGTTTGCATACAGGGAGGTATCCCAAGAGTCGACAGGATTTTCACCCTTCAAACTCTTATATGGACGCCAGGTATGTGGGCCCCTAGACTTGATCTGAGAGGACTGGGAAGGCAAGCATGCCACCCAGGGAACTCCCATTGTGGATTACATCCTTAGGTTTAGGGAAAGGCTGATGAAGTTTATGGGGACAGCCCAGAGCAACCTATCAGCTGCCCAACAGAAACAAAAAGTGTGGTACAATCGCAGAGCCAGAGCTTGCTCATACATGGTGGATCAGGATGTCATGGTCCTTATTCTGGTCTGGAAAGACAAACTGCAGGCTGAGTGGGCAGGACTGTACAAAGTGGTTAGGAAGGCAAATGACAAGACCTACATTGTGGAGTTACCTGATCAAAGACAGACAGAAAGGATGTACCATGTCAACATGATGAAGCCATATGCAAATAGGGCTGACATGGTGTTTGCAGTGTGTAGTCATGGGGAGGGGATGGATGTGGAGGCAGTAAAATTGTCTTCCCAGCTGACCCCAGACAAGATCCAGGAAGTAAGGGAGGTTTTAGCAGACTTTGCCCCATTGCTTAGCGCCAAGTCTGGACTAACCCCCTTAGCGAAGTATGATGTGGAGACAGGGACACAGACGCCCATACGGTGGATAGCATATCGGGTGTCAGAGGCTGTCTAAAAGGACATGAGGAGGGAAGTGGAGGAGATGCTGGATTTAGGGGTAATCCAGAGATCCCATAGCCCCTGGGTCTCACCCGTAGTCCTTGTGCCCAAGCCAGATGGCTCAACTCATTTCTGTGTGGACTATCATGGACTGAATGCAGTCACAAAGTCAGATGCCCACCTGATGCCCCAGACAGAAGAACTGGACAAGTTGGGAGGGGTGACCTACCTTACGACCATTGACCTGACAAAGGGGTATTGGTTGGTAGAGTTGACAGACAGAGCTAGTGAGAGTTTGTCTTTCATCACTCTGATAGTCTTATTTGAATTTAAAACAATGCCTTTTGGAATGAAGAACACCCCGGCCACATTTCAAAGGTTGGTGAACCAGGTGTTAAATGGTGCTGAGCAGTACACCATGGCATACCTGGATGACATTGCCATCTTTAGTGCCAGCTGGGAGGAACACATATCCCACCTTAGGGAAGTGCTGGGCAGGATACAGTTGGCTGGGCTCACTGTCAAAATTAAGAAGTGCCAGGTGGCCATGGGAGAAGTGGCATACCTCGGGCATGTGGTAGGCTGGGGACAGCTCCATCCTAACCAAATAAAAATAGAGGTAATCCAGGCATGGCGCAGACCAGAAACACAGAAGCAGATCAGGAGTTTTCTAGGGACAGCAGGGTACTACAGGAAATTTGTACCCAATTACAGTTCCCTGGCTGCTCCCCTATCTGACCTGACAAAGAAAAGGATGCCCAAGAAAATTACCTGGGGCCCAGCCTGTGAGGAAGCCTTTTCCAAACCAAAGGAGACACTGTGCAGTGCTCCTGTTTTGACAAGTCCTGACTATAGCAAAACCTTTATAGTTCAGACTGACACCTGAGACGTGGGTATTGGGGAAGTACTGAGGTCAGACATCCAGCCAAGGGACAGATCACCCAGTAGTGTACCTGAGTAGGAAGTTACTTACCAGGGAGTAGACATACTCCATGGTGGAAAAAGAATGTCTTGCCATAGTGTGGGCCCTAAAGAAGTTGGAGCCATACTTACATGGGCAGCATTTTGTGGTGCAGACTGACCACAACCCCCTGGTATGGCTGATGCAGAAGGGAAAGAACAATGGTAGATTGCTAAGATGGAGTCTTGCTTTGCAAGGGTATGATATGACAATCGTACATAGAGCTGGAGCCAGGAACCAGAACTCAGATGGTCTGTCTCACATGTATGAGGAGTGAACTGATTTGGGAAGCTCATCCCATGTCAGGGATAGAGCCCCCAAATTCAGTCTAGGTGGGGAGGATTATGACACATGGACAGCCAGTTCTGAGTACACTTTGATTTTTTGTAATATAAAAATGTGTAATGGACTGTCTCTCATGACAGATGCTGAGACAGCATGTGAGATCACACACACACACACACACACACACACACACACACACACACACACACACACACACACAGGTTTTAGATACAAGGTGTTACCTGGAAGACCAGAAGCTAATTACAGACTAGAACAGGACTTAATCAAGAATCTCTTGTTATCTAAGTTAAATATAGCTTTAACTGCTAAGAGGGAACTCAGTATCCCTTTTATGACGTTTCGAGGAGGAAGCCAGGTTTAGCACACTGGTGCAAAATCATAAATGCTTTGATGTCTGTGTGAGAGGGGATACTGCTCATAGATGTGTAACCCCTAGGGGTGCTATCCTAAGGGCTACTACCCCTGCCTGCCCTAACTGTGGCAGGGTGAGGGGCCCAGATCCATTGGCGGGTGCCTCCACCCAGAGGTCGGGGTTAGAATAGTCAAGGCTGACTTGGTCACAGCCCTCTGGGTAGCTGCAGCCCCCCTTTCTTCCCACTAGTGGCCAACACAGTTTAGTTACAGTGTCCTTACCATAGACACTTACCCCCCCGGCTCGATCCATTCAGCTCACTCCGGGGACCCTCTGAAAAGCAAGGTACAGTTACACAATATTTACTGTGCAGTATTTCACCATTAATACACAAACTAGCCAGGGTACTTTTGCAAACCAAGCAATCTGATTTATTTGAGGGGAGATAACAAGGACCAGGAGGAATCTGGGTGATTAGCTTACCACTACACTATATGCATATTTACCTAAAGCTCTGTGCACAGGCCTAACCTATAAATTATTGTCTATGGGTACCCAAGCCCTAAAGGCTAGTTCCTTGATGCAGCTGGCTGGGGTCCTGACACAAATGAGCAGTTAAATTCCTACGAAGATTTGAGGGAGCCAGCAGGCTCAGTTAATATAGTCAGCCAAGTAACCAGAAGATCTTGCCCTCGCTAGGAATCTTTAACAGGGAGCCACCCTGATTTAGTACTCATGACTCCAGAAGGAAAATGCTCTCACATCACACGCAGGGCTGAGCCAGGACTTCAGATACTTCTCCACCATTTATATGGAAAATAACAGAATGGTACCATACCAGGCAGCTGCTCCTATGACCCGGCCGAATTTATAGCTATCAGGAGTCTCACTGCAGCTTCCACTCTCCTGACAGGCCGAGCGCGATTCAGCAGATTCTCCAGTCCTCTACAGGTTGAGCCTGGTAGGTAGCTGTGCTTTTACACAGCCTTCTCTGGTCACCACCTCACGGATGCAGTCCGAAGCTCACTGGCTATTCAAACCAGCTGACTCAGGCCATTCACGTGCTTCCCGTGCGAACACTCAATAATGCAGGAGCCCAGAGCTCCTTCCTCACTCACAGCCACAACGTCCCTCCTTCTGGACAGCGAAGACCAGTCTCTCTATTCAGGCGCTACCCGACTCTATAGGTGGGCTGCAGATGCCAATCACTTCACACTGCCCCCATTGGTGCAAACAAGGCACCATAATCCAGACTTTACTTCCCAGAATTACTAACTGAGTCTCCATTGGTCAGCAGGCTCCATCGAGAGTCTTGATGCTGGTTGGTCACCAGTCACTCTATTTCAATCACCCCCTGCCCTTATTGGACCCTTCAGAATGTCCTGGTCCAAAATGGAGGGGCACAGCACACACAGTCTCAGCTGCAAAAGAAACAGGTTAAACAAACTATAATTCCGCCAGTGGGCTAGCTAGTTATGCCCAGATAGTTACATCTTTCAAAAGGGACTCCCCCTGCGCATATAGCGACTGCCAAATGGGATTGATTTACCCATGGCTCAGGCGGGAATCAAACAGAGAAACACCAGTCCCCCCCATACCAGCCCGCTGAACCCTGCGAGTAGGCAGCCCTTAAAGAGGCAGTACTGCAGGCTTTAAAAGCCTCACAATGCCTGCTTTTTGACATCATGGCACCGAACACCAGTTAGGCAGGGAGCATTAGGCAAGCTCCAGGAAGGCTTTTAGGAACCCCCATTTGTAGGCATTTACACCCTTCCTGGCCTGGAAAGAACTTGGCATCCACGCCAAGTAGTTACCCTTAAATCACTTTAAGGTAAAACAGTTTAAATTGACAGCACATTAGACCTTTTGTCACATACATTGTCACTGTACTCACAGTTTACTATTGTTTATGCAATATTACACATACAGACAACCTTTTCCTCCCTTTTAAATCAGGTTGTTACTTCCTGCCCATGACACTTGGAGAGAGGGGGCCCTTCCCTATCAGCTACTTGCGGGCTAACTGGGGCAGGGGTACCCTCCTCAGAGGGCAATACTAACAGTCTGGAGTCATTTCCCAAAGTTAACTTGGGCAAGGAGCTCTGGGGGACACATACATCCCTTTATGGACTACATTTAAGGGCAGGTCCACAGGCTGACCCAGGGACTCACAACTTAACCTTACTACACATACATCCCTTTATGGACTACATTTAAGGGCAGGTCCACAGGCTGACCCAGGGACTCACAACTTAACCTTACTACAGGCTGTACTTCTCGGCCAGCTACAGGCCCTGGCTCCAGTTCCGCCTCATTGAGATTAGTACAGGGAACCTCCACAGGAGAAGGGGACCCTGTGCCCATGGTACCTTCGGGGACATGACCCTCTATATCAGGACCCACACTACTTGGCTCAGCTGGGGACAGTTCAGGTACTGGCAAGGAACCATCAAGGCACTCAAAATATTCTTCAGGTTCTGGCATATCACTGGCTTGCTCCCCCACATCACTTCCTTCTTTGGAAAAGTCAGATAGTTCAGCCAGGCCAGACAGTTCAGCCAGGCTCAAGGACCCCACCCCCTCGGCTTGGAGGCCACTCACGTTCTCCTCTGGGACCACTGGCTCCAGAGACAAAGCTAGGGGCTCTGACAGTCCAGAAAGCCCAACTTCTTCTCCAGAGTTAATTAGGGGATTGCCCCGAAACAGTTGGCTCAGTTCATAAGAGGGATAGTATTCAATATTATTCTCACTGTCTTTAGACACAGACTGATAATCATCTTCATCAAAGGGGGTTGTAGAAGGCCCTTTTAGTTTGCTTGCTGAAGAATCAAGTGGTCTTTTCTTTTACTTGGCAACAGCTCTAGTTATAGGCCTGGATGGTGGGGCATTTGGAGGTTCAGCTTCTATCAAGATTTGCCCGATTGGCAGCAGATGATTTCTGTGTATAGTTTTCACAGCTTTTGAATTGTTTTCAGGCCACACTTTATATATGGGTAAAACTGCCAGTTCTCCTACAACAATATGAGGGAGGTGATGCCATCTGTCAGCAATCTTATGTTTGCCCTGCAGTCCCAAATTCCTCAATAACACTCTATCCCCTTCTCTCAGTTCTATCGCTTTCACTTTCTTATCGTATCTCTCCTTATTGGCCAGGTTTCATTTAGCAGCCATGGTCTGGGCCAGTTGGTAGGCATGGTTTAATTGGGCCTTCAACTTCTGTACATACTGTAGATGATTCGCTGCTTGTACTCCATCAGGAGAGACCCCAAAGCACACATCCTCTGGCAGTCTAGCCTCTCTCCCAAACATCAGTCAGTACAGGGAAAATTCAGTGGCATCGCTTTTGGTGCAGTTGTAAGCATGTGATGGGACAGGCCCTGCCTCCTTAAGGGCTACTATTAATATTATTTAACCCATGGTGCCTGGCTCTGTAACTGTCCCATGTCACACCTGAGCCCGCCCTATCCCAGGTGGTCATGGTCCCCCCACTGGCACTTGTATTCTGTTTATGATTATCTGTTGGCTTAAGGGTACTCACCTCTATGCACCGAACTACACTGTGGTATATTTTATATTGTATCCCCTGGTTTTACCTACCCCTCGGGGTACTGCATCTCTGTTATTTTGCACTGTACGTTTCCTGTACTATATTGTCTCCATATGTTAGCTTCCTATGACAGCCCTGTCAAGCTGTCATGTGTCATGTTGTAAACCTTAGCTTTTGACTTACTGTTTGTCTCACTCAACTTTCCTTACCCTGTTTTATGCTCGTCCCACATCTCAATGTAAACCTCGCTCATGACTGTATGTAAAACACTCTGTAACCCAGTTTTGTAACCCTCCCAGGTCTCACCTGAAAATAGACACTTGGTTGTCTAGTGTGACTCACCCAGTTAACAAAAGCAAATAAAATAAATGTACCAAGGTGCTAATCTGCTGGCTCCATCTAAGCTTGTCCTTAGGTTGCAGTGTGCCCAACATATCAAGCAATGTGCGGTTAAACCTTTCAGGTTGAGGATCTCCCTGGGGATGATACGGGGTGGTTCTTGACTTTTGAACTCCCCGCAAGGATAGCATTTCTTTAATCAGCCGGCTCTCAAAGTCCCTCCCCTGGTCAGAATGGATTCTCTGGGGAGCCCCATAGTGGACAAAGAAGTTTTCAACAAGAACTTTAGCCACTGTGGTTGCTTTCTGATCTTTAGTAGGAAAAGCCTGTGCATACCAGGTAAAATGATCAGTGACCACCAATATGTTGCTGATATTTTTCAGATCAGGTTCTAAACTCAGGAAATCAATGCAGACCAACTCCATGGGGGCACTGGTAGTGATACTGACCATGGGGGCAGCTCCCTGAGGTAGGGCTTTTCTCTGCAAACAGTGGCCACAGGTCTTGACATACTGCTCTACATCTGCACTAATTTTTGGCAAGTAGAATCGGTTCCGTACCAGGTCATGAGTTCGGTCTATGCCAAGATGCTCCATGTGGTCATGCAGGACCTCAACACTAGTCCTCTAAAAGTGGTGGACAACACCAGTTGTTGTTTGTCCATTCACCCCTCTTTGTCTATGGTCTCCCTATATAACAGTCTATTGTTCAACTTCAATTTTGGACCTTCTTTGTATAACAGGGTAGTTCTCAATTCAGCGGACCACAGCTGGGATACATCTCTCCCTGCTTGCAGAGCCTCCAAAGCAGTTTTTATCATGGGGTCTTGGGACTGAGCCCGTTGGAGTCTATCATTGTTGAATTTGGGCAGCGCACTAGTGTCTAAGGCAGAAAAATGACAGTAAGCAGCAGGTATGCAGTTCTCAGATGGCCCCAAGCAATCCACCATGCAGTCCACAGCATCAGGAGACACCTGTTCCTCCTTGTCAAATTTTTGGCAAAGGGCTCTTATGGCAGGTTCTGACAACTTGACCCAGTCAGTCCGGGGCACAGGCCTCTGAGAGAGAGCATCTGCATCTATATGGTTTAGACCGGCTCTGTACTCAACAGCATAGTCGTAGGTGGCCAATGCAGAGAGCCACCTATGGCCAGTGGCATCCAACTTGGCTGAGGTCTGCACATATGTCAAAGGATTGTCATCAGTCTTCACCAAGATCTTGGCACTTTGCAAGTAGTCATGAAATTGATTAACAATGACCCACTTCAGGGCCAGGAACTCTAATTTGTGCACTGGATAGTTTTTTTCTGAGGGAGTCAGACTTCTGCTGGCAAAAGCTACAGGTCTCAGCCCATTTCAGTGCTCCTGATACAAGACAGCCCCCAATCCTTGTAGACTAGCATCAGTGTGGAGAACATACGGCTTGGCCGGGTCAGCATAGGCCAGCACTGGGGCATGGGTAAGTTGATATATAATGTCATAGAAAGCTTTCTCACACTCAGTAGTCCAGTGGTTTCCAAACACATCATTCAGATGAAAATACTGTCTTTCCGTTCCAGACAGCACAACTTTTTTTATACTTTTTGTGGGTGGGAGGGTACCCCTGAGTGAGGTTGAGGAGGGGGCAGATCACTTGAGAATAGTCTTTAATAAACCGCCTATAATATCCACAAAACCCCAAGAACTGTTGCAGTTCTTTCAAATTCTTTGGCTGAGGACAAGTAGTCAATGCCTCCACCTTGCTGGGGTCAGTCTCTATGCCTTCAGTGGATACTATGTGGCCCACATACTTCACAGAGGTTTGAAAGAATTGGCAGTTGTCTATAGATAACTTAAGACCAAAATCCTCCAACCAATCCAGGACTTTGAACAATCAACGTTCATGTTCTTCTAACGAGCTGCCAAACACTATGACATCGTCCAAGTAAACCAAGCACTCGAGCAAGTTCATATCCCCCACAGCTCATTCCATCAGGCACTGAAAAGTAGCCAGGGCACCTGAGATCCCTTGAGGCATCTGGATAAACTCATAAAAACCTAGGGGGCAAATGAACACAGTCTTCTCTCGGTCCTCAGGAGCTATTGGGATCTGATAGTACCCACTGCGGAGATCTAACACACAGAACCACTTGCTGCCATTCAGACAGTCCAAGGCATCCTGTATGCGTGGAATGGTATACTGATCAGGGATGGTCTGCCGGTTCAGGATACGGTAGTCCACATACATCTGAACAGTCCCATTCTTTTTCCTCACTACGACAATGGGGGAAGCATAAGGGCTCCTGGATTCTTGGATCACACCAGCAGCAAGCATCTCTTGCAGATGCCATCTTACATCATCTATATCGGCAGGGGCTAAGCGCCGAGACCTCTCTCAGAAAGGCCTTTCATCATGCAGGCGAATGCGGTGCTCGGCCCCCCACACACAACCCACATCCCACTCCTTCAGAGAAAAAACCTGGTCTCTTTGTGAAAGCTTCTCACTGACTTTTACTTTCCATTCAGCAGGCAACGGGGAGCCACCAAAATCAAACAAGTCTGGCGTGACTCTGTCATCTTTCCCCAAACCCTTGCAGTGAGGGAGCTCTGCAGTATCCACACAATGCACACTAGCCAAGGTGCAGCCCCTATTTACCCAAATCTCTTTGTCAGACACATTAAGAACTTGAACCCATTACTCTCCTGGCATAAGCATGGGTTCTTACAGGCAAGATACTGGGTTTAACCAGCAGTCCTCCAGGCAACTTCCCTTCTCCAGGCGCATCCAGCATCAATAGTTTATTTTTGACATCTTTTTTAAGCCGAACCTCCCCTTGCAAGATACACTGGGCATTTGGAGCTAATAGCAAAGGCTCTGGATCCTTCCTCCAGACAACACCCATCGGGCCTTCAGGCACCTTCTGACTAGCTTTTCTCTGAGCCTCATAGGCCTTCTGGATCAAGATGGGTATCCTGAGGGCTTGCCCAGTCCTGGACACCTGCTTTTCAGAACAAAACTGGGCTAATTGGCCAAACATGTGAGCATTGGTCCCAATCAACAAGGGCACCCCATCATACAGTCCAGTGGGGGGGGCAGACAAAAGCCAAAGTTTCCACCTGTTCATCCACTCCAGCCACAGAAGTAGGAAATGACAACCAGATCTGGATATACCCCAAATACGGATAAGCCTGTCACTCAGCCCCCATACATGTAGGCCATCCAAGGGTTGTAGTGGCACCTCAGGTAGATGCATCTGATACCAGTCCTGAAACATAATGGTCATCTGAGAGTCGCTATCAAATACAGCTCGGGTGGGAATCCCATTTACCTGCACCGGAGCCTCCATCGAGGGCCCGACCACATCAGACCACTCGGGGGGCACAGCATTAACAGTTGTTTGGGCATTGATCCGGGTCACAAAACTCTTTCTGGGGGGGTTGGACATGGGTCCTACAATGCCAAGTGATTAGTCTAGTGTTGACCTTCCTTACATTCTCCAGCAACTGGCACTCAGTCTGAAAGTGTCCATCCTCCCCACAATGATAACAGAACTTGGGGTCCCAGGGGTCTCTATAGGGAGGGAGATACTTCATTTGCTGGGGGCCCTTTGGGGGATGAGAGGATTCCCCTGGGCCAGGGCATGGGTTTCTAGATAACTCAGGTTCCTCGGGCCTAACAGGGTGGGTAGTGGATTGCTTCAAGTCCCTCAGCAGTTCTCATAAATTCCTGACCTCGGCCTTCAATTCACTTTCTACTTGGGGATCAGAGGAAATAGCATGCACCCCCACCCATCTCTGTAACTCTGGGGATACATAAGGCCCTCCTGAAGGGTGGGTCTCATCAGGTTCACTAGACTCAGGGGTTTGGCTCAAATTCACAGCCCCCACATAGGGTTCCCACCCCTCTTCATCAGCCTCTACTAGCAAAAGGAAGCTGGAAAGGCAGTCAGAACAGCAAAGGCCCAAACCGAGGAAAAGATAGCCAACTCAGTTAAGAAGGGGGATAAAACCTTTTATAGGTACATCAGGGAGCAAAGGAAGACCAAGGGAGGGATAGAAAGGCTTAATAAAGGAGAGGGAGGGTGGGCAGAGGGTGACTGTGAAAAGGCAGAGATACTAAACAAATATTTTTGCTCAGTATTTACAAAGGAAGAGGGGGAGGTACCTAAAACAAACAGTAGACACACTCTGGATACAGAAGTTGATACCAGCCCATTTACAGAAGAAAGAGTTCTGAAAGAGCTCTTAAAACTGAAGGTGGACAAAGCAATGGGGCCTGATGGGATTCATCCCAGAATTCTAAAAGAACTAAGGATAGAACTAGTGACACCACTGACTACCCTCTTTAACAAATCATTGGAGGATGGGGTGGTACCTGAGGACTGGAGGAGGGCAGATGTGATTCCCCTTCACAAAAGTGGGAGCAAGGCAGAAGCAGGAAACTACAGACCTGTTAGTTTAACCTCAGTGGTAGGGAAAATGATGGAATCACTTCAGGAAAGAATTGTTGCGTATCTAGAGGCCAGAGGGGCACAGGACCCAAGGCAGCATGGATTCACAGTGGAAGGTCATGCCAGACAAATCTGATAGATTTCTTTGACTGGGTGACCAAAGTAGTTGATCAGGGAGGGGCTGTGGACATGGCCTACCTAGACTTTAGCAAGGCATTTGACACAGTCCCACACAAAAGATTAATATACAAGTTAGCCAGCCTGGGAGTGGGTCCCAAGATGACAGCCTGGGTAAAGAATTGGCTGGAGAATAGGACACAGAGAGTAATAGTAAATGGAGTCCACTCTGAAAAAAGGGGGGTTAGCAGTGGGGTACCACAGGGTTCAGTATTAGGACCGGTCCTCTTCAATGTCTTTATATGTTTACATTGCAGAGGGACTGGAAGGAAAAGTATGTCTCTTTGCAGATGACACAAAGATCTGCAACAGAGTTGATGCACAAGGTGGGATGGAAAGGATGAGAAGGACTTGCAAGGTTAGAGGAATGGTCAAATGTATGGCAGCTTAGATTCAATGCTAAGAAGTGCAAGGTAATGCACCTGGGAAACAAAACCCAGGGAAGAGTACACAATGGGGTGAGATACTAACAACAACAAAATGGAAAGGGACCTGGGGTAGTCATATCAGATGACCTAAAGGTGGGCAAGCAATGTGAGAGGGCAGCAAGGAGGGCTGGGGGATACTGGGATGCATAGGGAGAGGCATCACCAGTAGAAAACAAGAAGTTATTATCCTCTGTACAGACAGCTGGTGAGACCACATCTGAGTACTGCTGCAGTTCTGGAGACCCAATCTCGAAAGACATAGACAGGATGAAAGCTGTCCAGAGGAGGACACTAAATGGTGCAGGGTCTGCACGAAGACATATGAAGAGAGACTTAAGGAGCTTAATATGTATAGCCTTGAGGAAAGGAGGGAGAGGGGGGACATGATAGAAACTTTCAAGTACCTCAAGGGAATCAACAAAGTCCAAGAGGGTAGCATCTTTCAAAAAAAGAGGTGTGCAAGAACAAGGGGGCACAATTTGAAGATAGAAGGGGCGGCTCAGAGGTAATTTAAGGAAGTATTTTTTCACAGAGAGGGTTGTGGATGTATGGAACAGCCTTCCAGAGGAGGTTATGGAGTCAAAAACAGTGGTGGAATTCAAGCATGCTTGGGACAGTCATAAGGCAATTCTAGGGGGTGGGGGTAGGAAGAAGTAGGCTGCTGGTTAACTTGGATCTGCAGCTTATCCATCAGGTAGGGAAATGGGCAGACTGGGTGGGCCAAGCGGTCCTTATCTGCCGTCAAATTCTATGTTTCTATGTTTCTAATCTCCCTCTTCAATTGACAGTATTCAGGCGGGGCAGCTCGCTGATCATGTAACTTAAGTTTTAACAGTATCACACTAGAAAATCTAGCAGACTTTAAAACATGTTCCAACCAGACCTGGTTCAAGGCTGAGGTGGTGACCCCCTCCTTTTTGGTAGGCCTTCTGTAAAGTCCTTTCCACCCTGGTGACAAAGGCGAAAGCTTCTCATTCCTCCACTGCTTAGCAGACTTGAATTTCCATAATAAGTCTTCCCCAGTTTCTGTGCTCCGAAACACTCCCTCTAGAGCAGAAAGATACTCTGTGGTGGTAGCTTCTGGGCTAGTGGCCCACAAAAACTGAATGGCTTCCAAAGCAGGATCCCGTAGACTCCATCAGTCTCTTTTGTTTCTCCCCCTCAGAGCATTGCCACTCCTGGACTAGGGGGGTGGCGTAGTCCATCCACGCCTCCAAATCATCCTCCCCTGAAGGCACTGGCACTGTGCCAGAAAAACATTTTAGCCTACGGTAAGAATCCAACTGTGCAGAGGGAACCACTAGGGGCGGTGGAGCCAAGATATAACTCTTGGGGGGCTCTGGAGAGGTACCAGGGGAGGCTTGAGGGGTGGGTTCACCGGAAAGGTCCAAGGCCTGCATTAACTCTTGGGTAGTTCTCCCTTCTGCAGCCAACAATTTAAGTAGCTTATCTTTGAAACTATTAGTCTGGGAAGACCCCCCCAAGGGTAACTGACCCACTCCGTATGTGAATGACCCTCCACCCTGGTTGGGCACCCTCCGGGTAAATCACTGGGGGCACCCTCTCAGGGTTGATGGCTATGCTACACAAAAGTAGCACCTGCAAAGTCTGATCGAGTAGGTCAGCCATACGCCCCTACACCTCCACCTTGCCTAAACACTTAACACGATCCACAGCAGAGATAATGTCAGTGGTCGTTGTCCCCAGAGGTACATCGAGTAGTAACACAATTCTCTGAGAGTCCAGCTCTTTGGCTTCACCCCACCCCATCAGTTTATGTACCATCGTCTTAATAGGGTCCAGCTTAATCTTAGCCATGATATCCCCTTCCAGTTTCTCCTTTAATTTATCCATAGTTATGCACTTCACCCACTCAGCCACTAGGGGACGCTAATCCCAGCAGTGCCTCCAATTTGTAACCCCTAGGGGGTGCTATCCTAAGGGCTACTACCATCTGCCTGCCCTAACTTTGACAGGGTGAGGGGCCCAGATCCACTGGCGGGTGCCTCCACCCAGAGGTCGGGGTTAGAATAGTCAAGGTTGACTTGGTCACAGCCCTCTGGGTAGCTGCAACCCCCCTTTCTTCCCACTAGTGGCCCACACAGTTCAGTTACAGTGTCCTTACCATAGATACTTACCACCCCGGCTTGATCCATTCAGCTCACTCCGGGGACCCTCTGAAAAGCAAGGTATAGTTACACAATATTTACTGTGCAGTATTTCACCATTAATACACAAACTAGCCAGGGTACTTTTGCAAACCAAGCAATCTGATTTATTTGAGGGAAGATAACAAGGACCAGGGGGAATCAGGGTGATTAGCTTACCACTACACTATATGCGTATTTACCTAAAGCTCTGTGCACAGGCCTAACCTATAAGTTACTGTCTATGAGTACCCAAGCCCTAAAGGCTAGTTCCTTGATGCAGCTGGTTGGAGCCCTGACACAAATGAGCAGTTAAATTCCTATAAAGATCTGAGGGAGCCAGCAGGCTCAATTAATATAGTCAGCCAAGTAACCAGAAGATCTTGCCCTCGCTAGGAATCTTTAACAAGGAGCTACCCTGATTTAGTACTCACGACTCCAGAAGGAAAATGCTCTCACATCACACGCAGGGCTGAGCCAGGACTTCAGATACTTCTCCACCATTTATATGGAAAATAACAGAATGGTACCATACCAGGCAGCCGCTCCTATGACCCGGCTGAATTTACAGCTATCGGGAGTCTCACTGCAGCTTCCACTCTCCTGACAGACCTAGTGTGATTCAGCAGATTCTCCAGTCCTCTACAGGTTGAGCCTGGTAGGTAGCTGTGCTTTTACACAGCCTCCTCTGGTCGTCGCCTCATGGATGCAGTCCGAAGCTCGCTGGCTATTCAAACCAGCTGACTCAGGCCTTTCACGCACTTCCCGTATGAACACTCAATGGCGCAGGAGCCCAGAGCTCCTTCCTCGCTCACAGCCACAATGTCTCTCCTTCTAGACAGCTAAGGTCAGTCTCTCTATTCGGGCGCTACCCGACTCTATAGGTAGGTTGCAGATGCCAATCACTTCACACTGCCCCCATTGGTGCAAACAAGGCACCATAATCCAGACTTTACTTCCCAGAATTACTAACTGAGTCTCCATTGGTCAGCAGGCTCCATTGAGAGTCTTGATGCTGGTTGGTCGCCAGTTACTCCATTTCAATCACCCCCTGCCCCTATTGGACCCTTCAGAACGTCCTGGTCCAAAATGGAGGGGCACAGCACACCCAGTCTCAGCTGCAAAAGAAACAGGTTAAACAAACTATAATCCCACCAACGGGCTAGTTAATTATGCCCAAACAGTTACATCTTTCAAAAGGGGCTCCCCTGCACATATAGCGACTGCCAAATGGGATTGATTTACCCGTGGCTCAGGCAGGACTCGAACAGGGAAACATCAGTACCCCCCCCATACCAGCCCACTGAACCCTGTGAGCAGGCAGCCCTTGAAGAGGTAGTACTGCAGGCTTTAAAAGCCTCACAACACCTGCATTTTGACACCATTGCACCGAACACCAGTTAGGCAGGGAGCATTAGGCTAGCTCCAGGAAGGCTTTTAGGGACCTCCATTTGTAAGGGGGTTACAGATGAAAGGAAATTTACAGATGTGATAGGGGAAGTCACATGGGAAAAGGAGTTTCTGCTGATGTAACTTTAATTAATGTTCCTTCTAAACTGATAAAACTTCCTGGGTGTATGATTTTTAATAAACAGAGGAGGAGCTAGGTGACCTCACACAAAGGGGTTTGCAAATACAGTTTTTTTTAAAGAATATTCTGCTTTCCTTCAGAGATATTTTTATCTACACTCTGACAAAGAAACATCTTTGAACACTTTAAGCAGGTATTTAGAGAGAGAGACAAAATCTAAGTCCTGTAGTAGGAACTGCTCTGTTAAAACCTTGTTCTTTTAAAAGATTGTATAGTTCTTGTGATATATAGTTCTGTATGTTATGTTTTACACATTTTTTATCAATTGTAGTAAAACTCTATTTTTAAAGCCTACTTGGTCTGTCTTCAAATTTTCTTTTCTTTAACAAGTGAAGTATTATGGTTAAAGCAGACACTGTGCATAAGCTTGAATGGTGATACCAAACTGGAAAAAGGTAACAGTAATCTGAGGACTTTATTAGAGTTTTTAAGGGTTCATTTTGAACACCTGGTTAGGTGCCCGTAGGCAAAGATATCTGGCCCCCTGAAGACAAAATTATCTGAGCCCGTGCATTGGGTATGCCAGCAAGAGGTTCACAGTTTGAATCCCTCCAGAACTGAGACCAAAGGTTGATTCAAACTAATAAACCAGACAGGAGGGTTACCCTGTTTCTGTTAACTGTTCACAAGACTGCACTCGGAGGTTGGCACTTTGGGAGTAGAGGGCTGACCTGCTGAGTGGGTTTGTGACAGTTCCAAAAGGATTTCTTGTTACCACAGGTGTTTGTAAGGGCATCTTTGTAGTCAGAACTTTTCTCTAGTTGGATAAGTTTAGTGCAGGCATTGCAAGCCCATTTATACTTCTGTATATCAACTTGTTTTCCTGTGGCACGAGCTAGGAACCAAAGGTGGTCCCTGGATTTGAGTTAAGCCAATAGATCAGCTGAGAACCAGGGGTTGCTTAGAACCTTGACTCTTTTTTTTTGACAGGGGCATAAGAGTCACAGGCAGCGTTAAAGGTCTCTATGACGTACTCGAGGGTAGAGTTAGTATCCGCTGCATTGTAGATCAGGGTCCAATCTTGCTGACTGAGGTGGGATTTGGGGTGTTTAAGTTGCCCACATGCAAGGACTCTGCTGTGCATTAATTTTGGGGGTGGCATGGCAAACTTGTTGGACCATTTGCAGATGACAGGGGAATGGTCACTTAGGGAGTTGGGAAGGACAGAAATGTTTGGGAGGTAGGATGGGTGACTGGTGAGAATCCAGTCCAGAAGTGTGCTGTTGCCTGTTTTGTTGTTGAGCCTAGTGGGTGAGTTGACTAGCTGAGTGAGATTGACTGAGGAGATGGCATCTTGATAACCACCAGCCTCCGGGGCAAGCCAGTTGATGTTGAAATCGCCCATCATGATTATCTCTGAGCCAGAGGGTTGGGATCTGGCAAGGTCCAAGACAGAGTTGAGTGCTTTCCCTTGTTCTTTCGGTGGTATGTACACTGTGGCAATTGTCAGTGTTTTGTTGTGGGCCCCTAACAGAATTTTGACGGTAAGAATCTGAGAGGATACGTCTGAGAAGAGGAATTGTAATATGTGTCCCTGGAGATAGTCTTTGAGGTATAAGGCATAACCACCTCCTCTTTTTGTCTTCCTATCAAGTCAGAAGATGTTGTATCCTGGCAGGGTAACTGCCACATCTGGGATTTTAGGAGAGAACCAGGTTTCAACAACCGCAAGGATGTCTAGTTTGTGTTGGTTAGTGAATAGCTGTAGGGCATCAAGTTTAGGCAGGAGACTGCAGATGTTAAGAGAAGCAAGGGTGAGCAACCCAGTGTGCCCTAGGTGGTATCCGGGGTTAGAGGTATGCGGTCCAGGTCCAGGGTGAGGGTGAATGTTTCCAGACAGCAGCAGTAGGAGCAGGAGGAGCTTTAGAGAATACAGTCTTAGTTGCCTGAGAGAGATTTTCCTGGAACGCTTACTGTGTGAGCAAGGGTAACATGGTTGTCGGTAGTCCCAGAGGGCAGTTATGAGTGCCAGAGGTGGAATGGGGAACAAATGTTTGTGTGTCCCTTTGTTATGACTCCATGGGTGATGGGAGCCATATCCAGCAGAGGATGGGAAATGGGAGCTGGGTGCAGTGGGTAGAGAACCAGTGTAAATGAAAACATGATCAGTCTGGTGGGTGAGGGGTAGCAGGGAGGAAGCAGGGAGAACAAGACAATCAAGTAGAGGTGAAGGAGAGGTAGAGCCATTTTATCTTCAAGGGAGGGTAAAGCAGAGCAGGTGAGGAGTATGTGTGCACAGCTTGGGATAGGTAACCTTGAGTTAGGGAGGGAGAGCAGCATTGCTGGTACGCCAGGACAGTAGAAGAGATTGAAAGAAGACAGTGGGGGAGGCCAAGACAAAACGAGATGGGTGGGAGGAGGGTCACAGGGGAAGGGTTGGGAGGAAGCTAAGAGCAGGGGGCGGGGCAAGGGTCTATTTAATTAAGGTAGGAGGTGGGGGGGATTACTGCACAATGCAGTACAGAGCTATGGACACAGGAGCCCAGAAAATCATGGACTCAGTCAGAAATCAGCCGAGCCAATCTGTGGCCGAGCATGAAGCAGGAGACCAATCAAGGCATGGAGGCAGCAACCGGTGGCCAATAGGAGCCGCTCAGTGCACTCCCGTAGCAGACAGTGTTCTTACCTGGCTTGCGAGGGTCTCCAGTGGCTCCAAGAGGTGGCGTGGGCAGCTGGCTGAGGAAGCCACGGCTGCTGTGAGGTGCGCCCTGTCTGGGGCGGGAGGATCTGCAGGAAGGGAAAATCACATGGGGTTAGGAGAGCAGAGCAAGGGATAGGTGAGGCACTAGCTAAATTGGGGGGTGTGGGTAGCTAAGGTGGGGGTGAAACAGATAAAGAGATAAAGTTCAGAGTGATTGAGAAGCGAAAGGCAGGAAACGATGGGGGGGGGGGATGTCCTGCACAAAATGGAGTCTGTGCCTGCTAAAATGCCAGGAGGACAAAGGAGCAGATTAGGACAGCCAGAGACAAGAAAAAAAAGCAGGGTGGGCAAAGGTGGGAGGTTTGGTCAGAGGGGACTCTGCAGGGGGTAAATCAGAGAGGTGGAAAGAAGCAGTCAAAGATACAATCCAATCACAGTTTCAGGCTTAAAATAGTGGCAAAAATAGTATGTTTCTTGGCAGGCAGTTAATAGGCTAGGGAGGTACTTAAATAAAAAACACAAATTGGAATAGAGTATACTTTAACACAGTTTTGATGCTAGAATAAGAGAGTAGCAGAGAGCAGTCACTTTAAATGAAATGTTCTCAGATTGGGATGGCTATATCAGGCTTATACACTGATTCGTATTTAGGCAAAAAACTGATAGCACTATGATTAGGCAATGGCAAGGCTAAATACACAGGTACATTGGGTTTAAATGGTGCTAAATAAAAAGAAAACACTCAAAAGGAATGCAGCCTGCAAGCGGTTTGAGCAGAATAAAATTAATAAAATAGTAGAGTTGTAAAAATTACTGCACAATGCAGTACAAAGCTATGGACGCAGGAGCCCAGATAATTGTGGATTCAGTCAGAAATCAGCCAAGCCAATCCGTGACCGAGCACAAAGCGGGAGACTAATCAAAGCATGGAGGCAGCAACTGGTGGCCAATAGGAGCAGCTCACTGCACTCCTGTAGCAGCCAGTGTTCTTACCCGGCTTGCGAGGGTCCCCAGCGGCTCCAAGAGGTGGCATGGGTGGCTGGCAGAGGATGTCACAGCTGCTGTGAGGTGATCCCTGTCAGGGACTGGAGGATCCTTTTTTTGCAAGAGTCCCTAGTGGCTCCAAGAGGTGGCGTGGGTGGCTGGTTGAGGAAGCCACAGACTCTGCGAGGTGCACCCTGTCTGGGGCTGGATGATCTGGCTTGCAAGGGTCCCCAGCAGCTCCAAGAGGTGGTGTGGGTGGCTGACTGAGGAAGTGTTGACCACTGCAAGGTGAGCACTGTCAGGGGCTGGAGGATCCTGCTTGCGAGGGTCCCCAGCGGCTCCAAGAGGTGGCGTGGGCAGCAGGCTGAGGAAGCCATGGCCGCTATGAGGTGTGCCCTGTCTGGGGCTGGAGGATCTGCAGGAAGGGAAAATCACACATGTTTAGGAGAGCAGAGCAAGGGATGGGTGAGGCACTAGCTAAATTGGGGGGCATGGGTAGCTAAGGTGGGGTGAAACAGATAAAGAGATAAAGTTCAGAGTGATTGAGAAGCGAGAGGCAGGAAGCGATCGGGGGGGGGGTGATGTCCTGCACAAAATGGAGTCTGTGCCTGCTAAAATGCCAGGAGGACAAAGGAGCAGATTAGGACAGCCAGAGACAAGAAAACAAAACAGGGTGGGCAAAGGTAGGAGGTTTGGTCAGAGGGGACTCTGCAGGGGGTAAATCAGAGAGGCGGAAAGAAGCAGTCAAAGATACAATCCCAATCACAGTTTCAGGCTTAAAATAGTGGCAAAAATACTACATTTCATGGCAGGCAGTAACTAGGCTGGGGAGGTACTTAAATAAAAAACACAAATAGGAATAGAGTATACTTTAACACAGTTTTGATGCTAGAATAAGAGAGTAGCAGAGCAGTCACTTTAAATGAAATGTTCTCAGATTGGGATGGCTATATCAGGCTTATACACTGATTCATATTTAGGCAAAAAACTGATAGCACTTTGATTAGGCAATGGCAAGGCTAAATACACAGGTACATTGGGTTTAAATGGTGCTAAATAAAAAGAAAACACTCAAAAGGAATGCAGCCTGCAAGCGGTTTGGGCAGAATAAAATTAATAAAATAGTAGAGTTGTAAAAATTACTGCACAATGCAGTACAAAGCTATGTATGCAGGAGCCCAGATAATTGTGGACTCAGTCAGAAATCAGCCAAGCCAATCCGTGGCCGAGCACAAAGCGGGAGACTAATCAAGGCATGGAGGCAGCAACTTGTGTCCAATAGGAGCAGCTCACTGCACTCCCATAGTAGCCAGTGTTCTTTACCCGGCTTGCGAGGGTCCCCAGAGGCTCCAAGAGGTGGCATGGGTGGCTGGCCGAGGATGTCACAGCTGCTGTGAGATAAGCCCTGTCAGGGACTGGAGGATCCTTTTTGCAAGAGTCCCTAGTGGCTTCAAGAGGTGGCGTGGGTGGCTGGTTGAGGAAGCCACAGACTCTGCGAGGTGTGCCCTGTCTGGGGCTGGACGATCTGGCTTGCGAGGGTCCCCAGTGGCTCCAAGAGGTGGCCTGGGCAGCTGGCTGAAGAAGTCGTGGCTGCTGTGAGTTAAGCCCTGTCAGGGGCTGGAGGATCTGGCTTGTGAGGGTCCCCAGTGGCTCTAAGAGGTGGCGTGAGCAGCTGGCTGAGGAAGCCACGTCCGCTGTGAGGTATGCCCAGTCTGGGGCTGGAGGATCTGGCTTGCAAGGGTCCCCAGCGGCTCCAAGAGTTGGTGTGGGTGGCCTACTGAGGAAGTCATGGTCACTGCGAGGTGAGCCTTGTCAGGGGCTGGAGGATCCGGGCTTGCGAGGGTCCCCAGCAGCTCCAAGAAGTGGTATGGGCGGCTGGCTGAGGAAGTCGCGGCCGCAGCCGCTTTCCTCCTAAATCTTAAAGCATGATGGGATTACAGGTGTTTGAATTGACTCTGTATTTCATAAAGTTGCCCTTCGAGTCAATGACACCCTATTTTATCTTGAGGATCTTTTGACTTTCCTTCCCCATCTTCTGTGAGCTCTTGCCGAGTTTAGGGGTATTTCTGACTTTAAAGTAAATTTGTATAAGAGTCGCTGTTTTATGAAGCGGCTCTCTTATGCAGCGCCAGAAAGCATCCTTTCCCTGTCACTGGGCACAAGAGAGATACTGCGACTTGGGCCTAAATATCACCATTAACCTACAGCAATTATTCAATAAAAATTATAAACCCATTCTTACAGAAATCCAAAAAGATTTGGTGAGATGGAATCCACTCCCGCTCTCACTGGGGCCAGAACTGAATCACTTCGCATGAACATTTTGCCCCATTTTTAATATGTGTTTTGGATGCTTCCCATCTGTCCCCGATTCCTTTTGGTGGCAACTAGATCAATTGGTATTTTAATTCATATGGAATGGACGGCACCCCCACCACCCACCCCCTCAGCCCCGTATACGGTGCTCCATTCTGTATAGAATTAAATCTGAAGACAGCCTGGCTCTCCCAAACTTTAAACAATATTATCAGGCTGCGCAAGTTGCTCCAGTTTTAACTTTTTTTAAATCTATTCCAGGTACTGGTTGTATGGAGTATGAGGAGGAACAGCTCTCAGAGATGGCCTTGAAACGTGTCCCTCTTCTCCCCCATCTCAACTCCAGTCACTCAAGCTTGTCAACCCTTGAATGAGACATACTTTGGCAGAGTGAGTGAAATTCCAATCTGAGGTCGGGGGGTGCAGAAATGTTTGGACACCTTTCGACGATAATGGGCAACCAGGATTTCTTGCCAGGGATTCTAGATCCTGGTTTTCGGCTTTGACTGCAGAGTAGTATTTTAACAATTGGCGACCTGATGGATCAGGATGTGCTGATGAGCTTTGAACAATTACAGCATAAATTCCTTCCTTCCTGGGCTGAACTTTTTTGTTATTTTTAGCTTCATAATTTTGTTTCATCTCCTCTTAAGGCCCCTAATACTTCTGATCAGCTCCCCACATTAGAGAGATATCTTCAACATGAAATGAAGTCACACATGGAAACTCATGTTATTTCCTCCCTTAATGCTTTCCTACAATGTAAAGTTCATACCCCTTCTCACCCTGTATGGAAACATTGGGAATCTGCTCTCTCCAGAGAGACTGATCACCAATTCAAGGTAAAAACTTGAAAAATAGTACATAACATGATCGCTTCATTCTATTGGAGAGAATTCCGGTGGAAAGTGACATTTAACTTCTTTAAGACCCCGTCTGTCACTTGTCATTATTAAAGGGGGAGATCGTATTTATGCTGACGACAATGCAGATCTAAGGGTGATCATTATCATACATTCTGGGCCTGCCATGAGTTGCAACCATTCTCGAGGGCAGTAGCTAATACCTTTTCCTGTATTCTGGAGGCTTTGCTTCTATTTCGTTTTGAAATCTTTTTTTAAGGATCTTTCCAGAGGGAGAAAATTATTTTCAGAATACATAGAAACATAGAAACATAGAAGTTGACTGCAGATAAGGACCGCAAGGCCCATCCAGTCTGCCCATTTCTTTTTCTACCTTATAAATGTGCCATCGGCCTTTGCTATGTCAGTGACCTATCTATTCATAGTCATTTGTATTGCTCCCTTATGCCTATCCCATGCCTGTTTGAAGCCCTGCACTGTATTCATAGCCACTACTTCTTGTGGTAAGCCATTCCATGCATCTACCACCTTTCTGTGAAAAGAATTTCCTCACATTCCCCTTAATCGGCCTCCTCTAATCTCATGCTGTGTCCTCTTGTCCTGCTATTTTTCTTATATTTAAACATGTTAGACTCTTTCACCTTGTTTATGCCCTTAAGGTGTTTAAATGTCTCGATCATATCACCTCTCCCTCCTTTGCTCAAGGGTATACATTGAGCTCCGTTAATCTGTCCTCATATGTCTTCTGATGCAGTCCCTGCACCATTTTGGTTGCCCTTCTCTGACTGCCTCAATTTGGTTAATGTCCTTGTGAAGGTGTGGCCTCCAATACTGCACGCAGTACTCCAGATGGGGCCCTAATCAATGTCTTGTACAGAGGATTATTACCTCCCTCTTGACTTGTGATACCCCTACTAATACACCCTAACACCCCCTAGCCTTACCTACTGCTTTAGAGGTCTGCTTGGATGATTTAGGTCATCAGTGATGATGATGCCCAAGTCTCTTTCTTCCTTTGTGACTGCTAGCAACTCCTCCCAGCCTATAAGTGGCTTCAGGGTTTCTCTTCCCTATGTGCATGATTTTGCACTTCTTTGCATTAAATCCCAGTTGCCACTCTTCTGACCATTCTGCTAGTTTATCCAGATCTCTTCTCATTCTGCCCACCCCATCTGGATCATCTACTCTGTTGCAGATCTTGGTGTCATCTGCAAACAGACAAGCCTTACCTCTAGTCCATCTGCTAGGTCACTAATGAAGATGTTGAATAGGACTGGCCCCAGGACTGATCCCTGAGGTACCCCACTTGTGATTTGCATCTCTTCTGACTGTATACCATTTACCACCACTCTCTGTTTTCTGCCAGTCAACCAGTTTGCCACCCAGTTGACCAACTTCTGACCCACCCCGAGCCTACCCAGCTTATTTATCATCTTCTATGTGGAACAGTGTCAAAAGCTTTGCTGAAGTCAAGGTAGGCGACATCAACTGCTCCCCCTTGGTCCACCACTCTGGTTACCCAGTCAAAGAAATCTATGAGATTAGTTTGACAGGACCTTCCTTTTGTAAACCCATGCTGTCTTGGATCCTGTGCCCCTATGGATTCCAGGTGTTGCACTATCCTTTCCTTAAGGAGTGCTTCCATAATCTTGCCCACTACTGAGGTAAGACTGACCGGTCTGTAGTTCCCCGCCTCCTCCCTGCTACCACTCTTGTGGAGTGGGATCACATGAGCCCTTCTCCAGTCTTCTGGGACCTCTCCTGTGCTCAGAGACTCACTAAACAATTCTGCTAATGGCTTTGCTAGTTCCTCCTTTAGCTCCTTAAGTACCCTGGGATGTATGCCATCAGGTCCCATTGCCTTATCCACCCTGAGCTTAGCAAGCTCTTGTAGGACCCTTTCTTTTGTGAAGGGAGTAGTGCTCACCTCCCTCCCCCCTGTGTCCATGATGCTGAGCTGTGGGCCCTGCCCTCACCTTCTCTTCAGTGAATACTGAGCAAAAGTATCTATTTAGATAGATGCCTTTACAGGTCCTCCTCCTCACATGCTCCTTTTCTCCATTAAGCTTAGCATACTTCTCTGGACTTTCTCCTTTCACTAATGTATCTATAGAAAGTCTTGTCACCTTCTTTACTGTTTGTGCTAGTGTTTCCTCAGTTTGGGACTTTGCCTGCCTTACTGCCTTACCTGCTTCCTTTACGGCAGTTTGGTATGCCCCTATCTTCATCCCGCTGTTCCCTTATATTTTCTGAAGGCCAGCCTTTTGGCTCTGACCTTTCTGCTACTGTATTTGAGAACCAAAGTGGTTTCTTCTTTTTGCACTTCCTTTTCTGTCTAACACAATGGGATGTTGCTTCAAGTATTGTATCCTTAATGCTTGCCCACTTTGCCTGTACCTCCTCACATGTGTTTCTTTTTGCCAGGGCTAGCTTAACTCTGTTGGCCATCTTATCAAAGTCAGCTCCTCTGAAGTCCCATATTTTTGCCTTGGAATGGGATGATTTAGATGTAGTAGCCAAATTGAACCATACCATGTGATGGTCACTGGCCCCCAGGTGACCTTCTACCTGGAGATCTGTGATCCCTTCTTTGTTAGTCAGTACTAGATCTAGGATAGCCCTGTCTCTTGTGGGTTGCTGTACCAGTTGTTTGAGGCCCTCCCCCTGCTGGGAATCCACTATGAGTCTAGTTCTGGCAGATGTTCCTGCTGGTATTGACCAATCTGTATCTGGCATGTTGAAGTCTCCCATTATCAGAACCTCCCCTTTAGCTGTCATGTTTTGTATATCTTCTAACAGTAATGTGTCTATGTCCTCCCTCTGGTCTGGGGCCTGTAGACAACCCCAGTTCTTATGGCTGTCCCATTTCCTGTTTCCAGGGTGACCCACAGTTCTTCTGGCTCCTTATGTGTATTCTGAATTTCTGTAGCTTTGATATTTTCATTAACATACAGGGCCACTCCCCCCTTTTGCACCTCGGTCTCTTCTGAACAATACATAGCCAGGTACTGAAGTCTCCTAGTGTGGTTACTGGTAAACCACGCCTCACTAATTGCTACTATGTCCAGTTTAGCCTCTGACATTATTGCCTGCAGGTCTGGGATCTTATTTCCAGGCTGTGAGCATTTGTGTACATGATTTTCCATTGGCCAGATTTTGTGTGTTAGTTGTTGGGTGAGGTTTGGCATTACCCTGTGCATCGTATGGGGAGACAAACCTTTTTCTTACCTGGTGATGCAAATGAACGGCAAACACACTGAATTCAGTTTGACCACTAGCTGAGGGGAGGGTGTTCTTCCCATTCAACGTATGGGGTGCTGCACCTCTCCCCATTTGCTAGTTTAAATATTCTGCAAAGATGTCAAACTTCTGCCCCAATGCACTGACTCCTCTTTAGTCAGATGCAGTCCATCAAATTTAAAGAACTTTCGCTCCCAGAACTGTTGCCAGTTCCCTACAAATCTGTGTCCTTTTTCCTGGCACCAGTCCTTGAGCCATGTGTTTAGCTCCCTATCTCCCCCTTCTGACCTTCCGTCCATCTGCTCCTTCTCCCAGACTGGCAGGATCTCAGAGAAGGAGATGCCGACGAAATAGATGATAGTTTGTCACCCAGCCTAGTCAGGTGTTCCTTGGTGTCCACAACTGACCCGGCTGGCGAGATCATTAGTCCTATGTGTACTAGGACATCAATGTTTTTCTCCTGCTTGTGAACAATTTTAGCAATGCGGTCAGTGTCTCTCCATGCTGATGTACCTGGGAGACATCTGACCATCACCCTGGCTGGAGATGGGTATCAACTCCCGAATCATGGAGTCTCCTATGATCAGAAGTTTTTTTGACTTTTGTGCTTGTTTAGTTTTGGTTCCTGTTTGGGTGAGTATTGTTGTGCTAGCTCCTGTGCCGCAGTGTCCTGCTCTGCAGTGTCTTCTGCCTCTTTATTTGATTTCAGAGATAGAGGCAGATACCTGTTTGTAGTGTTTATATGGTTTTTGGAGGTAATGTGTTGGAGAGCAGAGAGTGATGGGGCACCTGATTTGCTCCTCCTAACCACCTGCCAACCTCCTGGACCAACTACCCTCTGCGGTTGAGGTTTTTCTGTTGGATGCTGGGGAATAATTACCTACACCATATTTTCATTGTTGTGGCCTTTAACCCTCTTCCACCACACTCCACACAGAAGCAGGCAGAAGAGGAGCCCTGAGCAGCAGGCTTTCTGAAGCACCTTCCCTTCCACCACATGCCACACAGAAGTAGGCAGCAGAGGAGCTCTGAGCAGCAGGTATTTACTTGAAAAGCACATTCTCTCCTTGGGAGGGGGGGTTTTAGTGTGAACTGGGCTGAAAATATTTAAGTGATTGAATTAACTCTCTGCCCAGTGCAGCTGAGTAACTGTTACCTTAATTAATTTAAATTTGGCAGCGTGTTCTAATTCTATAAAGTTGAGATGTATTTGATGGGCTGTAAGTTATACCAGCTGCAAGTTATAATATTTTGTATGAGAGACCTGCAATACTATTATATTAACTGAAAAAAAAAACTGGCAGAGTGTCACTGATAGTTTTTGTCTGAGCATGTACTGCCTGTGTATTTCTTGAATTTCGCAAAGCGCTTTAAGACTGTGTATTGTGTTGGGAGAAGCAGCCTATCTGTTGTTTAATTCGATTTTGAATCTGTGTTGAGCCCCATTTCTTGCATGTTCTTTGTTCTTCCTCTGGCCACCATGTCTGTTACAATGAATCCAGTTCAATCCAGTCCCTTTGTGAAGAACTCCTGAGTCATTCCCTTTTTGTATTTCTCCCCAGGCTCTCTGAAGCACCTTCCCTTCCACCACATTCCACACAGGCAGCAGGGGAGCCCTGAGCAGCAGGTATTTGCCTGAAAAGCACACACTCTCTCCTTGAGGGGCTGCAGTGTGAACTGTGTTAGCCCGTCGATGCTGCACATTGACTACCCAACCCACCCTAGGCCGTCCCTAGCTTTATAGGTCATGGTGGTCACGTGACTGATCATGTGACCTCACTACTGCTATTTTTTTAACTCCCCAGTTTTCCGTTTACAGGTTATACTTGTTGACCAATAGGGGGTCAGTTTTGAGCAATCCCCAACCTAGCAAACTGTAATTTTCTTTACAACCTCCTTACACCATCATTCCAGTAATCCTTACTCTTTACTCTCCTATCGTTTCCCTTGATCTGTTAGAATCAAATCAAATTTTATTTATAATGCACTTCTCTAAAAACCAAAGCGCATATACAATACAATATAAAACCACATATACAGTCTTAAAATAAAATAAAAAGGCAGCAATAATAAAGCTAAGTATTGTCCCCAAAAGCTAAAACAAACAAGTATGTTTTTAAGGTTTCTCCCTTCTTTCCTCACTCAGGTCTTGAATCTCGACCATCTACACTGAAGTCAAGCACCCTAACCACTTTGTGTCAGTCCTGGCACATTGAAGCCTGTCTAATTGTCACACTTATCTTTCCTCCAGTCACCATTATCCTTGCCTCTACCAACAGTCACCCCCCACCACAAATCCTCAAGTATCTCCCGGCAACTAACCATAATGGGACACCAGCCCAACCTAATCCTGCTGCTAGTATTACTAATGCTGGCCTACCCCTCAATATTTTGTAAGTCCTGAGCCCATACTCACCCTCTTTCTGCCACCAACAAAGTCCACCTTCCTAGTCACTGGGACACTAAGCACAGTCCCTATCCTCAGACCCACTCCCTCCTCACTGAACACACACACTAATCGCCATTTAAGCTACCTTTCACTAGTCCTAGTGCCACACCTTTCCTCCCTACCACTCCCAACTTCTTTAGGGAGGCCCTCAACCTGGCAGGCTAAAGCTAATTTAAAACTAGTAAGGTACACTCTGATACGAAATGTCCTTATACTTGTGTTACCATCTGGTAACATACACCCCAACCTGGGGGACAGTCCACAGCCCCATCTCACCACCAGCAGCATGGGTGGATATAAGATAGCTTTGGTTAACATCTGTAGCCTCCTGCACAAAACTGACCTCCTCCAAGTCTGGATCAATCAACATAATCCGGATATACTTGCAGTTGTTGAAACTTGGCTCTCTCCCAAAACACCCGACACCACCGTCGCCCTGCAGGGATACACACTTTTCCGTGAAGATAGACTGGGTAAAGGGGGGGGTGTGCCATATACCTATCCGGCACACTGCAGGGACTTGCCCTACTGAATGTAATCTCTGGGAACACAGCTCAAGCACTAGCTGTCAAAATGCAGTAGGGATCAAAGATAAGTCACTCACAGTTCTCTCTGTATATATCCCTCTGTGGGACACATCTAAAGGGTTCAATTTGATAACTGAATACATCTCTAACCTACCCAATCACTCTGAGGTAGTTGTACTTGGTGACTTTAATATCAACTGGCTGGCATCTAATGCAGCCCCCTTTAAGGTTGCAGTAGCAGCTATAGACCTAACCCAACTGGTGTCCATACCCACTAGGATCAACTATAGGACCGGTAATAGCACTCTTATTGACCTGATCCAACCCAACCATCCTATCAGACTCACTTAGTGACAGCTCTCCTGTTCTAGGTCATTGGACTAATCGGGCTTCCAAATGCCCTAGAGCAAAGACGGGAGAGAGCTGATATGATCAAAACATTCAAACACCTTAAGGGAATTAACAAGGTGAATGAGTCTAACATGTGGTGAGTGGTGGAGCAGTGGTGTAATTGATTGTTTCTAACAGTCACCAATGGTTGTGGCCTACCTAGCCCCTCACCCCACCCACCCAGCCAGGGTGGCATTTCCTTTATAGCCAAGGTTCTGACATCACTTCCTCAACAGGTCTTGGAGCAGAACTGTCATATTCTTAATTACCCAGCACAGTGCATAAAGCATAAGTATACACACACCAAAAAAAAAAAATTTGTATATTATAAGGAAGAGGGACATGTGGGGAGTGGTGCAATGCACTGGCTGTGGGGCAACAATTTTCCGGGAAACATTCTGGAACCTGAATTGCTGCCCTATTTTCAGGCAACTGTCAGCTCTGAGGGAGGAGGTTGCCCACCTCCAGGCTGAACTGGCAAGGACTAAGGAGGACTCCCCCACCCAAAGAGCACCAGTTCCACAACCACTGCCTCAAAGGTTGCCATGTGTGAAGAGCAGATGGACCACAGTAGGTTCTGGGAGGGTGAGGGTAGTGGAACAGAGGTGTAGCCCCGGTTGCCTCTACAAATCATATGTCGGTCTGGCAAATCAAGGTTCCCCTATGATGACACCCTCATTAGAGACCAAGAAGAATGCTGGGGACATCCACAGGGGAGACCCACAAAAGAGTGGCAAGGGACAACACAAGGGAAAGAAACAGCTTCTGAAAGGGGGACTCAATTGTTAGGGGTGTAGACCTGGGGAAGGGAGAGGAGAGGGAAGTAAGGTGCCTGCCTGGTGCCATGGCTTGGAGGGATAGGAAGCGAATCCTCAGGATTGCAGAAGCAGCATCACAGGAGAGGAAACTAGATATCATTGTCCACCTTGGGACAAATGACCTAGCTAGGCATGAGATCAGTGCAGTGCAGGATGAATTTGTGGAGTTGGGGAGGGGCCTCAGACAGGTAGCAGGCACGGTAACCTTCTCAGAGGTGCTGGCAGTCCATGGCAGGGGTGAGGCTAGGGTACTGCACACCATGCGGTTTAATGAATGGTTGCAAAACTGGTGCAGAGCACAGGGCTTTGGCTTCATTGGGGACTGGGGGTCCACCTGGAGAGATGAAGGTCTATACTGGCATGATGGTCTGCATCTGTCCAGGAAGGGAAACATGCTCCTAGGTGACAGGTTTAAAGGCTTCCTTGGAAAGCTTTTAAACTAGCCAAGGGGGGAGGTGCTGATAGGAAACAGGAAAGTTCAAGCCTCCCCTGCAAAGCATGGCAGGTAGTAGGGTAAACACTGAGGTACAGAGCTTGACAGAGGGCAGGACAGGA
Organism: Neoceratodus forsteri; assembly: GCA_016271365.2. Taxonomy (NCBI): domain Eukaryota; kingdom Metazoa; phylum Chordata; order Ceratodontiformes; family Ceratodontidae; genus Neoceratodus; species Neoceratodus forsteri. Next base: position 804,210,873 of record CM057451.1, on the reverse strand, counting down.
GTAAATGGAAAAATGGACAAGGGCAATAAGAGCAGGGATGGGGTAAAAAAGGATAAAGCCAACATTAAATGGAGGGCAATGAGTACCAATGCCTGTAGTCTGGGAAACAAGCTTCCAGAGCTAGTAGCCCTGATGGAAGTGGAACACTTGGATATTGTGGCAGTCACAGAAACATGGTACACAGAGAACCATGACTGGGATGTCAACATACCAGGGTACACAATCTACAGAAGGGACAGGGAGGGTAAAAGAGGAGGTGGAGTAGCTCTCTACATAAGGGAAGGGATCAAAGTAACAGAACTAAAAAGTAAAGGGGGAGGACAAGAGGAACTCTGGGTCACATTGGAGACAGGGAATGGCATCACAATCTGCACAGGGTTGTATACAGACCCCCGTCTCAAGGGGAGGAAATGGACAAGAAAATGATAGAGGGCATTCTCAAAATGGCTGAAAAAGGGGAGATACTGTTGATGGGGGACCTGAATATGCCAGATGTTAACTGGGCGACATGGACTGCAGCCACATCCAAGAGCAGGGTCATTCTCGATGCACTACAGGGAGCATGCCTTAGACAGCTAGTGGTGGAACCCACTCGGGAGGGAGCAATAAGGGGAATAAAACCTTTTATAGGTACATTAGGGAACATAGAAAGGTTAAGGGAGGGATAGGGAAGATTAATAAAGGAGAGGGGAGGTGGGCAGAGGGAGACAGTGAAAAGGCAGAGATAATGAATGAATACTTTTGCTCAGTATTCACAAAAGAAGAAGAGGAGGAGTTACCTAAACCAAACAGTAGAAGCACTCTGGATAGTGGGGTTGATACCAGTCCATTTAAAGAAGAAAGAGTACTGAAAGAACTTCTAAAACTCAAGGTGGACAAAGCAATGGGGCCTGACGGGATTCACCCTAGAATCCTAAAAGAGCTAAGGGAGGACCTAGTGACACCACTAACCACACTTTTTAACAAATCATGGGAAGATGGGGTGGTACCTGAGGACTGGAGGAGGGCAGATGTGATTCCCCTTCACAAAAGTGGGAGCAAGGCAGAAGCAGGAAACTACAGACCTGTTAGTTTGACCTCAGTGGTGGGGAAAATGATGGAATCACTTCTGAAAGAAAGAATTGTTGAGTACCTAGAGGCCAGCAGGGCACTGGACCCAAAGCAGCATGGATTCACAGCAGGAAGGTCATGTCAGACAAATCTAATCGATTTCTTTGACTGGGTGACCAAAGTAATAGACCAGGGAGGGGATGTGGATATGGCCTACCTAGACTTTAGCAAGGCATTTGACACAGTCTCGCACAAAAGATTAATAATCAAGTTAGCCAGCCTGGGAGTGGGTCCCAGAGTGGTAGCCTGGGTAGAAAACTGGCTGCACAACAGGACACAGAAGGTAATAGTGAATGGAACACATTCTGAAGAAAGGGGGGTTACTAGTGGAGTACCTCAGGGTTCAGTACTGGGTCCAGTCCTCTTTAACGCATCTTATAGGTGACATTGCAGAGGGTCTGGAAGGAAAGGTATGCCTCTTTATGGATGACACAAAGATCTGTAACAGAGTTGATACACAAGGGGGTAGAAAGGATGAGAAGGGACTTGGCAAGGTTGGAGGAATGGTCAGACATATGGCAACTTAGATTCAATGCAAAGAAGTGCAAAGTAATGCACCTGGGAAATAAAAATCCAGGAGAAGAGTACACAGTAGCAGGGGAGGTACTAACAACAACAATAATGGAAAGGGATCTGGGTGTAGTCATATCAGATGACCTAAAGGTGGGTATGCAATGTGAGAAGTCAGTAGGGAAAGCCAGGGGGATACTGGGATGCATAGGGAGGGGCATCACAAGTAGAAAAAGGGAAGTGGTTATCCCTCTGTACAGACAGTTGGTGAGACCCCATCTGGAGTACTGCATGCAGTTTTGGAGACCTCATCTATGCAAGGACATAGACAGGATGGAAGCAGTCCAGAGCTGGGCAACTAAAATGGTGCAGGGTCTACATCAGAAACCATATGAAGAGAGACTGAGAGAGCTTAATATGTATACCCTTGATGAAAGGAGGGACAGGGAGGACATGATAGAAACTTTTAAGTACCTCAAGGGAATCAACAAAGTCCAGGAGGGTAGCATCTTTCAGAAAAAGAGATGTGTAAGAACAAGGGGGTACAATTTAAAGTTAGAGGGGGGATGGCTCAGGGGTAATGTGAGGAAATTCTTTTTCACGGAGAGAGTGGTGGACGCATGGAACCGCCTTCCTGGAGAGGTTGTGGGGTCTAAAACAGTGGAGGAATTCAAACATGCATGGGACAGACATAAGGCAATTATAGTGGGGGGTTGCAGGAAATAGGCTGTTGGTTAACTAGAATCTGCAGCTTATCCAGTAGGTAGGGAAATGGGCAAACTGGGTGGGCCAAGTGGTCCTTATCTGCCGTCAAAGTCAAACTCTATGTTTCAATATAAGAAAAATAGCAGGACAAGAGGACACAGCATGAGATTAGAGGGAGGCCGATTAAGGGGTAATGTGAGGAAGTTCTTTTTCACAGAAAGGGTGGTGGATGCATGGAACAGCCTATTTCAGGAAGTGGTGGATATGAATATAGTGCAGGGCTTCAAACAGGCATGCGACAGGCATAAGGGAGCAATACATATGAGTATGAATAGAAAGGCCATTGACAGAGCAAAGGCCAATGGCACAGTTATAAGAGAGAAAAAGAAATGAGCAGACAGGATGGGCCTTGCAGTCCTTATCTGCCATCAGCTTCTATGTTTCCATGTTTCTATGTTTCTATGTATGTTTCTACCAGCCAAACTGTCTTATCAGCAGTCCCTAAAGAGAGGTCTGTTTGGGCAGTTCCAGTCTTACCTCCTTCATTGTGATTTGTCACCTATCAACTCTGCCAACAATATTGACCAAGCATTGGCTCATTTTGTTACCACATTCAATAAGGCCTATGACATCTTTGCACCCTTTCACAAACAGGTCAAGGGCATCAGTAACCCATGGATCACCCCTGCCCTCCTTAAGCTCAAGTCCACAAGGGACCATCTCTGGCAGAATGCTTGGGCCACGGGAAGCCCAACTGACTGGCAGTATTACAGGACTGCACGAAACACCTGCACTCATGAAGTTTGGCTTGCCAAAGCTGCCCACTTTAAAGAGTCCCTATCTTCTTCCTGGGGAAATGTCAGGAAGTTTGGGGAAGACATTAAAGAGCTTACAGGTAAGCCCAACAAATCACCCCCAGACATGTTAAATGTTAATGGTACCACCACCCAAGACCCTCAGCTCATTGCTAATACTTTCAACTCTGCCTTTACTGAACCTGAGTGGGGTCCTCCCCCCAACTTTTTTCTGCCCCCCAGTCACCAGATGCTCACATGTCAGATGGCTCCACACACCTCCTCTATTTCAGAGTAGTCTCACCCAGAGAAGTCAAAAGTATCTTCATGGTGCTGGAAAGACTTGTTTCAGCAGTGACACACTGGACCTGAAATTACTTCACCTCACTCTCGATGCTGTCTTATCCCCCACCAAGCTGCTAAACTTGTCACTCTCTCAGACAATTCCCCACACATTGGAAGGCAGCTGTGGTGACCCCTGTACATAAAAGTGGTGACAGGACCTCCCATGGTAATCTGAGTACTTGTCCAAATACAGTCTGTGATGCCATCAGCAGCATGACTTCAGGAAGGGGCATAGCACTTCCTCTGCCCTTCTTGAGTTCTCCAACATTGCACACAAAGCTTTAGATTGCAGTCACCTCTCAGGCTCAATTTATATAGATTTAATGAAGGCCTTCTATACTGTCAACCATGCCCTCCTACTCACTGCACTCTCTGACATTGGCCTCTCATATGAAACCACATGTTGGTTCTCCAGGTATCTGGGAGGCAGGTCCAAGCGGGTAAAAATCCATGACACACCCTCAGACAGCCATCCCATACTTTCTGGAGTCTATCAAGGCTCAATTCGCGGCCCACTTCTTTTCAGCCTTTTCCTCAATGCCCTCCCCCAAGTCTGTACAGGCAATCTCCTCCTTTATGCGGACGACGCAGTTATTTTTGCAAGTCATCGTGATCCTCTCCCTCTTGAAAACATCCTCCAGTGTAGTGTCACTGGAGTAGAATCCTGGTTTGGGCTCCATGAACTTGTTCTCAACTACAAAAAGACAAGGTATGATATTCACCAATCCCCTTAAAAAACACAAATCAACTCAATTGTCCATCCTCAATAGCCACGGTACACCGTTTCAACAGGTCAATAACTTTAAATATCTGGGCAAACCCTGAACAGTTCCCTCTCCTACCATGAACACATAAACCAGGTCTGTAAGGCAATTAACTCCAAAACTGGACTTCTTAACAGACACAGGTACTGTCTGACCCTTGATGCCCTCAGTTCAGCAGTAACAAGTTCTGTCCTTTCAATAGCAGATTATGGGCTATTTATCTATACATAGATACATAGACAGTGTCGGCAGATAAGGGCCTATGGCCCCCCCAGTCTGCCCATTTGAGCTTGTAAGTTCAGTTTGTTTTCCTAGAAGTCTGTTGCACCTTACCCCTGACCTCCAGAATTCCTTTATGTCTATCCCACGCATTCTTAAATCCTGTGATTGTTTCAGCCCCCACCACTTCCTCTGGCAGGGTGTTCCACTTGTCCACCACCCGCTCTGTGAAGAAATTCTTCTCATGTTTCTTCTGAATCGTCCTCCCTCCAACTTCATCCCATGCCTCTAGTCCTGGAACATCTTTTTCGCTTAAAATAGTGTTTTCCTGCACCCTGTTCCTCCCTGTAAGATACTTGTATGTCTCTATCATATCCTCTCTCCTCCTCTCCTCCAGGGAGTACATGTTCAGTTCCTTCAACCTGTCTTCATAGGACTTGTGATACAATCCATGCACCATCTTTGTTGCCCTCCTCTGAACCTTCTCACCCTGTCTATGTCCTTACGTAGGTATGGTCTCCAGAACTGTACACTGTACTCCAGGTGGGGCCTCACTAGTGTCTTGTATAGCAGAATTATGACCTCCCTTTCCTGCTGGTAATGCCCTGCCTATACAACCCAGCATCCTATTTGCTTACTGGCCTTGTCACACTGTTTCCTCTACCTTGAGGTCATCAGAGATGATAACCCCAAGATCCCTTTCCTGCTTGGTGCATGCTATATCCTCACCCCCAACTGATATATATTGTGCCAGGGTTTTTGTGCCCCATATGCATTATCTTGCACTTCTTTGCATTGAATTTCAACTGCCAAACCCCTGACCATTCTTCAAGTTTCTGCAGGTCCCTTCTCATTCTGTCTACACCCTCTGGTGTTCTACTCTGTTACAGAGCTTTGTGTCATCAGCGAACAGTGAAATTCTGCCTTCTAGGTCCTGCGCAATGTCACTGATGAAGATGTTGAATAGGACCGGTCCCAGCACTGATCCCTGTGGTACCCCACTGGTCACCTTCCCCTCTGTGGAGTGACAGCCATTTACCACCACCCTCTGTGTCCTGCCACCCAGCCAGTTACCTACCCACCACACTACTGTCCTGCCCACACCCATATTCCCCAGTTTGTGTAATAGTCTTCTATGTGGCACAGTGTCAAAGGCCTTGCTGAAGTCCAGATAGGCCATGTCCACTGCCCTCCCGATCCACCTCCCTAGTCACCCAGTCAAAAATTCAATGAGGTTGGTCTGACATGACCTCCCCTGGTGAAACCATGCTGCCTTGGGTCCTGTAGTCCATTGACAACCAGATGTTCCACCAATCTCTCCTTCAGTAGTGCTTCCATGATCTTCCCACACTACCGAGGTGAGGCTGACTGGTCTGTAGTTCCTGCTTCCTCTTTGTTCCCACTTTTGTATAAGGGGACTACATCTGCTGTCCTCCAGTCTTTGGGTACCTCCCTGTTTCCAGTGATCGGCTAAACAGGATAGCCAGAGGTTCAGCCACCACCTCTCTTAGTTCTTTAAGGACCCTGGGGTGCACCCCATCTGGCCCCATTGCTTTATCAACTCTTATTACTTCCAGTTCCTTCAGGACCCTTTCTCGTGTAAAGGGACTTGTGTCCATTTCTGCACCATTCTCACCCCTTGTACTCCCTTCAGACCCATTACCCTCCTCTTCCTCAGTAAAGACTGAGCAGAAATACCTGTTCAATATGTCAGCTTTACTGTTGTCATCCTCCACGCTGCCCCCATCCTCCCCCTTCAGTCTCACTATCCCTCCCTTTGTTTTCTTTTTTCACTTATGTACCTGATAAGGTTTTGTCCCTCTACCCACTGATTTTGCAATGTGTTCTTCTGTCTGAGCTTTGGCTTCCTTACTGACCTCCCTGCCTCCCTTTGCTTCTCCTGGTACTTCTCCTATCCCCTTCTGCCTGTGTCTTTTGTATTGCCTGAATGCAATCTTTTTGCTTTCACTTTCTTTGCTACCTCTTTGGAAACCATAATGGTCTCCTCTTCCTTTCCTCTTGCTAACCTGCTTAATGCATAATTCTGTTGTTCTTGTAATCCCCATTTTAAATACTGCCCACTGTTCCTCAACCCCTGATTCCTGTCCCATTCCCCTTAATGCCTCTTTCAAGTATCTCCCATTTTCCCAAAGTCTGCCCCTAAAATCCAGGATACGTGTTTTGTGTGGTTTGGTTCTGCTCTTCTGTGATTTCAAACCACAATGACTGGTGGTCACTGTTTCCCAGGTGCCCCCACTGTTACCCCATCACACTGTCCCTGTTTGTGAGCACAAGGTCCAGTATTGCCTTCTGCCGAGTTGGTTCCTTGACCAGTTGCTTGAGGAAGGCACCCTGAAGGGAGTCCAGGATAAATCTGTTCCTTGTTGATGCTGCTGCTGGAATGCTCCAGTCCACGTCTGGAATATTGAAGTCTCCAACCAGTACTACCTCACCCTTGTCTGCCATCCTTTGGATGGCTAGCATCAGCTCCCTATCTGTTTCTTCCTCCTGGGCTGGTGGTCTATAGACCACACCTGTGTGGATGGCTGTCCCCATTTTCCTTTCCAGCTTAACCCACAGTATCTCTCCCCCATTTTGTTCCTCCTGGATCTCTGTGGCCCTTATGTCATTTTTCACATAGAGTGCCACTCCTCCTCCCTTCCTGCCTGCTCTGTCTCTTCTGAATATGTTGTAGCCAGGTATGGCCATCTCCCAGTCGTGGTTATCATTACACCAGGTTTCAGTGATGGCCACAATGTCCAGGTCTGACTGCACCATGACAGCCTCCAGATCTTCTATCTTGTTGCTAAGGCTCCTGGCATTTGCACACATGGCTTTCCATGATTTGACCTCCCTAGACTGTCTCACTGTTCTACTCCAGCCCCTTCCTTGGTTGTCATTTATCCCTGGTTCTCCTTGCTGTCTGCCCCTGCTGCTATTTTTGCCCCTTTCTGCTTATCCACCCCTTGGGCACTAATCTCCATCTTTTGCACACTGCTTTGCAGAGATAGCCACTCCTCTGGTTCACTGGTTCCACTGCTAGCTGTGGGGGGTGAGCAAGTAGGTACCCTCCTTGCTGGCCTGCCACCCCCCTTTGCTAGTTTAAATGCTTGTCAATGTAGCATTTAAACTTATCATTGAGTGCTTGATTCCTCCAGGATGGATGCAGGCAGTCAGGCTTGAACAAACTCCATCCCTCCAGGTGGGTCCCCAGTCACCAATGAATCCAAACTCTTTCTCACAGCACCAGTTCTTCAACCATGAGTTAAAGTTCCTGGTGCATGCACTCTATGCTCTCCCTTGCTCTCTCACAGGTAGTACTTCAAGAAAGTGACAGAAGTAGCTACTTGCTTGAGACCCTCCCAGTTTCCTAAACTCTTCCTGAACTTCCTTTGGCTCCCCATTTGCCAGGTCATTAGTACCTAGGTGGATAATGACATCCAGCTCACCCTCCCGTCTTGCCTTCCCAGTGATCCCCAGGATCTTCCTTCCATCCCTCCATGCCGTGGCACCTGGTAGGCACCTCACCTCCCTGTCCTCCCCCTCCTGTGTTCCTAGCTGGATCCCTCTTATGATGGAGTCCCCCACCAGGATTCGCTTCCTCCTCCTCCTCTGGGGTCCACTGCTTTCCCCGCTGAGGTCACCTCCTTGGCTAACCTCCACATCCTTTCCTTCCACTTCTCTGGGTACCTGTATTTGGTTGTCCTCGTTTGCCAGTGTGGCATATGAGTTCTTGAGTGGAATAGGATCTGGGATGTGCCTCTGCCTGACTGCTCTAACCCTCCCTGAGCCCACTGTCATCCAAGTGCTCCTCGCTCTGGCATCCTTTGAGGCAGTTGCATTGGACTGGGTGGTCCCTGGATAGGGGTGATGGTACTCCTGATCCAGTTTACTTCCGCTCTGAGTCTGGCTACCTCATCCCGCAGTCCAGAAAGATGCATGCAGATAGGGCAGCACCTCAGTGTCCAGAAGGTCTGCCTGAATATGGCTGCCCCACAGCCACTGCATTGTACTACTCCCCACATTATACTGCAATTCCACTACTTGTCTGCTACTGAAGCTCTCCTAGTTCCCTTTTTATTAATTTACTGTCCTAAAAATCCTGCCACTGTTCCCCTATAATATTTGAAAATACATACACTTCTATCTAAGCTCTTTATCCTTACAATCAAAAGGTAACTACAATCACAATAATCTACCTTCTACTAATACAGATTCTATCACAGAATCAGAGCACAATGCAAAAACATCTGCTACTTAGCAACAACAAACAGGTGACAACATACCAAGTTGATGTAGCTTTTTTTAAAATAGAAAAGAAAAATGTAATTGTTTAAACCAATAGAAATCAGCAGTTCCAAAAGCACCTTGAACTACAAGAAAGAACACAGTACCACACCTCTGCCACAATAACCAAACAGTTCTAAAACATTGGAGAAAGAAGAGAAAAATTAGAGACTGAGCAAAAAGATACAATGTACTATAAAGTATTAGGCAATAGGTATACTCAGTTGTTTAACAGAGAGATTAAAGTACCTACCAAAACAGACAGGATACCCACAAATGACACTTAGGTTCTCAATATCAGACACCACCAAAGGCACAGTCAGAAAGGGTTTAAACTATAGTATTAAAATAGTATTAAAATTAACCACATCAGAGTAGAAAGATCACACTAAATAAATGTGTTGATCCTTCTGACTTCCAACGAATATCTACCGCACAAATTTTAAATCTTCCTGGAGCCTACAGGGTTGTCTTTCACAATCACCTAAATTTACATAAAACAAAACAATTTTTAAACTGAAAATTATATCAAAAAGCACTTAGCTTTGGGAGCTCTTCTCAAACACAGCCACTCAGCTCAGAGTTCTAGAATCAGAAATGGGTCCACAACCAGCACTGCCCTTAGTAGAATCAAAATAGCCCTTAATAAAGCTTGCCGACTGGTTGCTGGTGCAAGTGGAAGGGTACTGGAGCCAGTTTTTGTTATCCTGCTATCTGTCTTTTAAAAGCCTATTGCAGTAGCGCCCTGTTTCTTTTTTTTTCTCTGCTACATCTCTAACTTTGTTTCACCCCTTTGCCAGGCAGGCCACCTGGTGTTAGGGATCTTTCTATCCCTTTACCCTCGTTCTCTCTGCAGCTGTTAACAGCCCAGTTCTCAACTTCTCATCTCCCTAGACAGAGTTGGAATAATGTTTATATTCCCATGTGCACAAACGGGAAGAATCAAGTAGAATGCAGTGGTTGTGGTAGCGTGGTTTACCCGCATTGCGCTTCAGGCTCAAGCACTCTTCGAGCATATTGCTAACCACCCTGCTGCTAACCCCCCTCCCAAAGTTGCGAAACATTTTCAGATGTCCCAAAATGAGAAGGGAATGTACATACAAGGATAAGTATGTTGTTGATAACCTTGAGTGAGTTGGAGTCCGTATTAGGTTTTAAACCCCCCCACCCCCCTTTCACTCTCTTATAGAAATACTTTTGTATCATAGCAAAAACAGCTCTTCACGCTCACGGTAGGGATATAAAAGCTAAAGTAAAACAGAGGAAACAAGAGTTATTTTGTATAGAATGTACGACATAGACTGGAGCATTTGAGAATAGCTTTATTTCTGAAACAGCAAAGGCAGCCAGTCCCCAGGTCCCTAGAAACACCAAGTTGAAAACATAAACAAAAGCAGTTTTTGGTTACATGTTATGCTATTGATGCTAGGGATATTTAGAGGAGGAATATTATTATTATGAAACTATTTATTTATTCTCTTTGCACAATTGAAACCAGGTTTGCAGTACATAGCCTATGTGTATAGGCACTTCACAGTGGCTGGGTGCTCATCTCATTTGAAATTTACAAACTCCTGGACTGTGCAGAAATTTAGACTTTAGTTAGAGATGTGTACACGTGTGTAAATACTAGAAGTTTATACACTTCCTGTTCAGGTCATTCTTATGAAGGATAAGATAGTTAGGCTGTAGGTGCATTTGTTAGTATTTTTAAAGGACTCTGCCTGGGCCTGCAGGAGAGTATGCTAATTCTGCCGACACTCCTATCTTCTTAGGAGTCAGCCAGCCCATTCTTTACACTTGATATTGTGTCTTGCAAGGGGTGGAGTTACCTTGAACATTACTGTTTGTTCTTCTTCCTTTATCAAATTTTTTTCTATGAAAGATGAAGGTTGTTAAACCTGTTTAGATATCCTTAATATTATGTGCTTATGAATTAAATATACAGTAATAAGGTAATTTAAGAAACTTTGCGCATTTTCCATGGTTAGAGGTAGAGCCAGTAATGGTCACATGATGGTTCTTTCCTTTAAATGATGGCTTTCTCTGTATGTGGTCAGATTCGTTTTGGGATCAGCAGGTTACTGACCCCTCTGTGCAGGTTTGTACCTCTTCGGACCTTTGCCAAACTCTATATGCTGGTGAGGTGACTATTGCTGGCAGGATCTCTAGAAAGCAGGAGTTTGATATGATTTTTGTTTTTGGTTTTTTCATTTTATTTTTTCACTTTACAGTCATTTTGTTGCATTGGATTTTGCCTGAAAACTTTACATTGTTTTTCTTTTGTTCCTCTGAATAAATGATTGATTTGGCAGTTGCCTTACCACCAACCTACTACTATGTCAGTGTCCATCCATACAGTCACATACCATGACAGTGCAGGCAGGCATACCCACACCAGCAATCTATATGATTGATCATATTAATTGGCTGGACCTCAAGAGCAGGATCTCATACCAATACTGCCTGATGGCAAAAAAAAATTACTTTCGGGCTCTCCTCTCCGTCTGCACAAAAACTCCTTATACTTGCCTCAAACCTTTGGAGCACAAGGAGTACCACTAAGGTTTCCTATCAAGTCCCTTTCTGCTGCGCGGGTCAGGAGCAACAGGCACTCATGTTCAGGGCACCTACCTGGCTAAATGGCCTACCCACCCATATTCTGCCTGAACACAAGTTAGGCCTTTTCAAAGTCAAACTCAGGCAGCATTTCTTCACATTTAGTAGCTGTAATTGCTCATAGTACTCTGTTGAATCAGTCCACCTAATTGCCCACAAGCACCACTTCCGCCCTGCCTCCGCTCTTTTTTCTCTTCACCCACCTCTCCACCCTTCCCCCTGCTACTCTGCCTTTTCTCCACTAATTTCTCTTCCTACCTCCCCACCTGACCTTTTCTATGCCTCCTAATTTCCCCCTACCCCAACATCACTCAGTTTTCCGCCCCCTTACCCTAAGCTAATTTATGTGACAAAGACATTATTGTCTGCCTAGGTTCTCTCTCTGTGCTGGATACTTGTTGCTAGCTCTGACCAGCACCCTAGCTACTTCCTACCTGGTCTGCTTCTGATAAACATGCATTCAGAGCTTGACACTATTAACAATGTCACCTTACTGACAGCACCCCCTACCTACCCAACTGCTTTTAATGGTCCTGCAACTTATCTGTAGGTGCCATTGTTGTAATTGACTCTGTAACATGCTTGGAAACTCTGTTAATGTTAACTCTATAACAACGTAAAAATGTGACTCTGTACTCTCTGTATTACCTGACTTGAATTATTTGTTTGTTGTTTTATGCATTATTGTATATTTTGGTATTATCTGTTTTTCCCTGTACACTCTTGACATAGAACCTTTGTAAATGAGTCTCTGGCTCAAAGGTACTATAATTCCAAAACTTAAATAAATAAATAGAAATAAAATAAAATAAATAAAAACAATTAGGGCCATTACAAGACATTGGTTGACTCCCACCTTGCCCACACTTGAGGAATGGATAAATATCACAAAAGACATTCGTGTTATGGAAGATATGTACGTGAGTTTACATTTTTGATATGAAGGTGATAACCTTTGTGTTTTGACTACATGGACTAAATGGGATATGTATTTGGAGAAGTGTTCCTCTGCAGGACCCTCATTGGTTACCACATAGTCGCCTTAGTGAATCTGATCATTCCCCTTGTCTTACTTTGTAAATGTCAGTTTATGTACTAGTTTTATTGCTTTACTTAATTAGGACCTCAGGTTTTTGTATTTTACTACTTCTCCTGCACTGTGCCCTATTGTTGCTTTTTAATTTATAATCTTTTTTTCACATCCTATATTACTTATATGTATTCTTGTTGGATGTTTCCTGATGCATTTATCTTCTTTGTTATAGAAATAGTCCAATAAAATATGTGTTAAAAAAAGACATGTGAAGAAATATTTATTCATGGAAGGTATGTAGATGCCTGACACAGACTGCCAGCATAAGTGATGGCGGTGAAAACAGTGTGGGGCTTCAAGCATGTGTGAGATAGGCATGGGGTGTATTTCAAAACAGGCAGGGAGACAGTAGGGCTGCTTTAGGGTATACAGAATAGACAGATAAGGCAGGGATAGACAGTCTGAGCAGATTGTGTGGGCCAAGCGATCGTTTTCTATCAACAGATAATTAGTAACCTAAAGTTCACAATAGTAAGTGCACTAAAACATGATAAAGTATTTAAATGTTTCCAGTTTAAGAAGGGCCTCATGGTGGTCTAGCAGTTATATGCCAAGGAGTGGAGAGTTACACTTTAAATTAAATAATAATGTGCTAGAAAAAAGAATGAGTGAGCCAAAATAAAAGTAACACTACACTGTCATAACATTAGGCAGATTGAGAGTAGTACTGGTACCATCAGCTTTTTGTGGGCAGATCATATTTGTAGCCAACTGCTGGTACGTTTAGCTTAATGAACACTAGCTGTTCAACATCTTGGGGGTCCAGCTTGGAACAGTGTGGGTTAACAATGTCACCAGCAGTGCTAAGCATTCTCTCAGATGGCACAGTTGTAGGAGGGCAGCTAAGGATTTTAAAGCAAGCTGTCCCAGGTAAGAAGTTCGTTTTCTGAGTCCAGTAGCCAAGTGGATCAACTTCAAATTGCTCAACCAATTCTGAAAAGTAGCCATTAAGTACATTTTCTGCAGAGAGAAGATGAGACTGTGAACGTTTGTGTTGCTGTTGATGCAATGGTGTGCTGAGCTGAGTAATGCCCAGTCACTCTCCTCTGCACTGCCACTGTGCCATCTTTTCCCATCTCCACCAGTGCCATCCTATTCCAAACCACCACATGCCTGTTTCTCTCCCTCAGAAACCTGAACTGGAGCATTTTCTTCCCCTTCTGAGTGCCTCACTGCCTGCATGGCACTATTTAACTCTTCACGCAGCTGTTGCCTAAAATGAATCACCCTGTGGCTCTCCATGGATATATGAAGGATCTTGCATTTGAACCTAGGGTCCGACATGGTTGCAAATACGTGATGGTAGTCATCCATAACTGTGGCGAACCTTGCATCAAGTTCTGCATCAAGATGAATAACAAGCTCAGTGATCTCTTGTGTACTCGTATTGTGAGACAAAAACCATTGTAACAATCTTTTGAGAATATGGACAGCTGGGATAACCTGAGTAAGTAAGGCTGTGGTAGCACTTACCTTAGGTCACATGTACTCCTCTCAAATGGTGCAAGAACCTTCTCCATGCCTTCAAGAACTAATCAATCATGTTGTCCTAGGACCCTTCCAATGTCTGCCTCCACAGACATTTCATGTAGTGCCTGCTTTTGCTCCAGCAGTCTTGAAAGCATCATTTATGAAGAATTCCACCAAGTGCTAACATCTTGGGGCAGACCAAGACATTCCTGAACTTCTCGTAATTTGTTAATGGCTTTTACAGAGTGATGGAAATGGCTGCAGAAGGAATGGGCTGTGGATAATATGTTGTTGGTCCTAGTGCTGTTATGCAGTGCATGAGTCACCACTAAATTCAATGTGTGTACAAAGCAATGAATACTCACAAAATGGCTGTCACTGATGACTTTCATCATGTTTGTGCCATTGTCGGTAACAAAAACCCCAACTTTTAAAATTGGTGTGAACATCAGTCCAAGACCACAACATGTTTTGCAGGAACATGAGAGTATTATGTGCTCTGTGGTCTTCCTCCCTCAGTCCAATGTTCAGAAAAGCTGACCTAATGTGACTACCAGATTGTGGGGGGCCAAGGGTGAGACACAAGGTGATACATCCGTAACAACAGCAGCAGGCTGTTAATAGGCATGCAGGGAGCTATCACTAGTCCAGATATCTGCCGTGCAGTGAAAAACACCACCAACGGCTTCTGCAAGCAGAGCAGCAACAGCAGATTGCATGCCATCATACAGTCTTGGCAAGACACTCCATGAAAATGTACTACAAGATGGTATCTGATAACTTTAGGGCAAATAGTTCTGAAGCCATCAGAAGCCAGTATCTTCCTCAACTGAGACAGGCTGGAGATCCAATCACATCATCTCAGCAATCAGCTGTGAGATTTCCTGTGCTGTTGGATGGAAAGCATAACACTTTGTTGATGCACGCAGAGCATCCATTATTGGAACTGCCATGGGAGACATTGATGTGGACCACTTCACCGGTGGTATGTGATGTGTTGATGACTGTCTCTGCCTTGTAGTAACTGACCAGAGTAGTGAGACTCTGTGTTGGTCGGGTGGAAGGAGTGCCGTGACCACTGGGTTGCTTAAAATCAGATCTGTTGGCACCACCACCACTGCCAACAGTACGTGCCTGTCCACTAGACGGGTTTGGTCTCGGTGAAACCAAGTGTCCAGATCCAGACCCAGATGATCTTTGATACAGTTGAGTGTGCTTAAGCTTCAAGTGGTTCTGTAATGATGTTTTGGTTAAGTTAGAGAGTGATTTCCCTCAGCTTATAGTGCTGTTGCAAAAAGAACAGACTGTCTTCCTTGTGTCCTCTTTTAACACAATGAAATGCAGCCACACAGCATTCTTAGCACTGCAGTTACCAATAATTCAGGTAGCACCATGTCCCCCAGTTTTTTTTCAACAGATGTGCCTGTCTTGTCCTAATGTTCTGACCCTGTGACCACTGGCCCTGATGGTGCCATGCCAGTACTGCCATCACTTGCCTGTCCTTCAGGCTGTGACAGAGCCTGCAGAAGAAATGTCAGTGTTGCTTGCTTGGTCTTCTTAGGGGGAGGAGGACCCTTATACGTACTGCTACTTCTACTACTCTGGCTACTGGTGCTACTCCTAGAGTCTCTTTTGCCAGCCACCTTTTTTTTTCTCCCCTCAAGGTTTATAGCAAACACTGCCTCATCCTCAAAATCACTCACATTTTCCTCTGATGAAGAAGATTATGTGTCCCTGGGCAATTTATGTGGAGGGAAATTCTCAGAACCAGATGACTGGTCCTCCTCTACAACATTTTTAGGAGTACTGAGAAGCTGAGAAGCAGGAGACATAACTGAGTCAACTGTAGTAGTCATACTGGTAATATTCATCATGGCAGGGATAACAGACTGTGGTGAAAGTGTTAGAGTAGTGGCAGTAATGGCAGGATTCATAGTGTCAGTAGTGGCTGGAGTGACAATCACAATTGCAGGACTAGCTGTAGTAGTCATGCTGGCAGTTGTTGAAGAAGACAGGGTCTCTATGGTGGGGTGGTGGGGATGACAGATGTGATAGTACTGGTAAGAGATGGGGGCACATTGGTGGTTGTGAGAGTCAAGAACAGTGTTCTTCTTGTGCTTCTTGTACTACTTTCTCCTGTGCCAGCCACAGTACTACTGTTGCTGGAAGAAATAGGCTTGGAAGGGGTAAAGAATAATTCTGGGTGTCGAATATGGCCTGGCCATCGCTCACATTCAGATTCACCATCACCAGCCTGTTTCTCCATTGTAGATTTGCATAGGCTGGACCAAGTACATTTCTTACCACCTCTACCTGCCATTGTCTATGCCAACAATTTCTAAACACTCTCAAGTGCTGTAATACTTTGTGAATGTACAGAAGTACTGATTTATTTTTGCACACAAATATTCATGTAAGCAGCGTGCAAGGCAATCAAAAGTGAGTGTGCAGTGCAACTACACGGCATCACTAACTGGCCCTAAACTGTTTGAGTTGGGAGTGCAGTCAACTGACTGCCCTCCGAGACTACTGGCTGCTATGGACTTTCATGAAACCTGAGCCCAACCTCAGATTACACCACCAATATTTTTTTTTCCCCAACTTATTTTTCCTTCCTGTCGCTGCTCCACCAAGACTCTCTTGGATGTCCCAGTATGTTCCTGCCCATCTGAAACCCCCCCCATCCCGAGTCTTTCCCATGGTACTCTGGACCCTTGCATTTACCTTGTAGCAAACCCCCTGGCTTGTACCCCCCCAAAGCAGGGTCACCTCTCCTACTTTGGTGATCCTTGAAATCCAGTTAGCTGCAGGCAAGGCAAGGAGTGAAGAGAATCAGGAGACCAGGTGGGCAGGATTCAGCCTTGGGCATGGAGGCCGGGCGTCGTCATCTCCTCATCAGTGAAGAGTGTTTCCATGTTTGTGAGCATGACCTGCCCCACCCAGAGGCATGGACATGTAATGACATCCAGAGCAAGATGGGCATGCTCCTGCACCCGCCTGCAGGATGTCCATCAACACCTCCCCCTTCATGATGTGATCTGCAGGCTGCAGCGCACTCAGCCTCCACTAGACATCGCTGACACCAGGGATCCCCACCCACCCACCCTCCAGTAAGGAGAGGTGTCCTCCAGATGCTCAACTCTCCTCCCTGGCCAACCACGGGCAACCCGAACCCAGGTCGCCGGCATGGTGCAAGGTGTGGCGTCCAGTGCCTCAACCTTCAGCGTCACCAGGCTCACTCCACCAATATTTTTAAAGACAGATACCTACAGCAGAACTACTGCAATACTTTTTATTTTTAAATGTACCAATGCACTGATTTATTTTAGCACAAAAATAATTGTTGCAAGCAGCACGCAAGGCAGGCAAAGGTGTACATGCAGTGCAACTGTGTGGGATCACCACCTGGCCCTAAACTGTGGGTAGTGGGAATGCAGTCAGCCTTCTGCCCTCTGAGATTTCTGGCTGCTACTGGCTTTCGTGAAACCTGACCTCACACACACACACACACACACACACACACACTCACACACACACACAACATACTTATTATTTACACCACCAAATTAAAGACAGCTTTTTTTAAATAAGTACAGCAGTCATGCTAGACATTTCAACTACAGTAATTAATAGATATAAAATAGTTTCAGTAACACTGTCTTCTTCTCTTTCACCTCCGAGCACAGAGGCCTGTGAAATCAAGGTAGTGAAAATGCAAGTCTGTCTCTGCACAGCTCCTGGCAAATAAATCACTAGATCAGATGATTTCTCTGGGAAAAAAAAAAACTCCCACTGGTACCAAGCATTAAAAAACATAGTACACTAACTAAAAAAGCAAAGGTTTTGAGATGTAAAAATATAATTTGCTAGCGCTTAATCTCTACCACTCTCAGAGCTCTCTCCACCACGTCTTTCCCTGCTGCAATGTGGCAGTCACATGATCTGGCTTTGGCAAATGCTCATCATTTAGCCAATAAGTCTTGTGAGATCTTAAAATCCCGCAGGAAAGCCCACCCGAATACCAGCCGAATAGTGTCACTATTCGGTATTTGGGTTCCAAATACCGAATAACGTATTATTTGTGGTCTTCAGAATTTAATATTCATTACTCGCACACCCTTAGTCAGCAGGTAGGACCCAGAGGGTGGTTCTAAATAGTAAGTTCTCTGGGGTAAAGGAGGTTACCAGTGGTATGTCACAATGGTCTGTTCTAGGGCCCCACCCTCTTCAACATGTACAGAACATCACTGACATAGGTGAAGGGTTACAGAGAAAGATGTGTCTTTTTGTGGATGACAACAGCATTTGCAATAGAGTTATTTGCATGGACGGTGTAAGAAATATGAAAGGGGATAAAGAGAGGATGGAAAATGGTCTAGCATATGACACTTGAAATTAAATTCCAAGAAAGGCAAGGTTATGCAGATTGGTAATAGGAATCCACAAAATGAAGAACTGGATCAATGGCATGAAAGAGAAGGAGCCAAGGGAACACAGGAGGCTCAATCTGCAAAGCCCTGAGTATGACGCAAGGCACCTGCATCAAACAGAATTGATACAAGTGTCACCTTTTATCAAACAATATGGCAATCCCGATTTTCAAACACAGACTGTGGCGAAAAGGGAAGCCATTGCACCAAACTGGCACTGTGCCAGTCTTGTGCCCAAAATAATAATAATAACATTTATTTAATTGAGCACCTTTCAAAATCTCAAGGTGCTGTACAGCATAATACAAACACAAACACATATTCAAATACATCCAATATAAAATCAGAATAAAACAGGAAACACCTTTTCCCATAAAAAAGTCTTTAGTGCCTGCTTAAAACTCCCCACCGTCCTGCACTCCCCGAGCTGACAGAGCAGAGAATTCCAGATGGTAGGTGCCACAAATCCAAAGGCACGAGCACCAGATGACTTCAAATTTACCCTCGGAATCTCCAGCAACCCCTCATCAACCAAGCGGAGCTGTCACAGAGGGGTGTAAGGCACCAGGAGCTCTTTCAAGTAATCGGGACCCAATCCGTGTAGGGCTTTGAAGGTCAGAAGACCTACTTTAAAGGTGACCTGCCACTGTATTGGCGCCAGTGCAGAGCACGCAGCACAGGGCTAATGTGAAATCTTCTAGAAGCCCTAGTCAACAAACATGCTGCTGCGTTCTGCACTAGCTGCAAGTGGCGAATATCAACCCCAGGAAGCCCTAAGTAAAGGGAGTTACAGTAATCAAGGCACGATGTCACAAAGGCATGGACCAAGACCGTCAGGTCACTGGGTGGAGCAAGGTGCCTAATTCTGGCAATGTTCCTAAGATGGAAAAAGGCCAGCTTGATGACTGCAGACACCTGATGTCGAAGGGTTAGACCAACGTCAAGCTCCACTCCCAGGTTACGCACCCATTCAGAGGTGAGGATCTGGTCCTCCCCCAGGACTAAACCAGAGGGAAGCACAGTCCTCAATCCCTCTACCCTGTGACCTGGGTCCACAACCAAAACCTCAGTCTTTCCTGGGTTCAACCTTAAACCACTGGAATTCATCCAGTCTTCGATTTCTGCGAGGCAGTTGTTAATTACCAAGATAGCACCAACCTGGTCAGGTGTGAAAGACAGGTAGAGCTGGGTATCATCAGCATAGCAGTGAAACCTCAGCTCATACCATCTTTTAATGTCTCCGAGGGCTAGCATATATACTGTGAATAACATGGGGAACAGCAATGAGCCCTGAGGCACCCCATATGGCAGAGAGAAGGCCCCGGATAAAAACAAACCCAAGTCCACTCTCTATGTTCTCCCTGCAAGGAAAGATGAAAACCATCTGAGGACTGTACCCGACAGCCCACAGATGGACCTCAGGCATTCGAACAGAACCTCATGATCCACAGTATCAAAAGCTGATGATAGATCAAGGAGAACCAAGATAGAACGGTGTCTCCGATCTCGCCATCAGGAGATCAATGAGCACCCGAACCAGAGCAGTCTCAGTACTATGCCTCTTACGAAAACCAGATTGGAGAGGTTTGTATAAACTATGGATGGTTAAATGGTTATCCAATTGAGCAGCCACAACTTTCTCAATAACCTTCCCTACATAAGGGAGGTTAGAGATAGGCCTGTAGTTTGCTAGGTTCTCCGGGTCTAAAGAAGCTTTTTTCAGAAGAGGATCACCACCTCCTCCTTCAGGGAGCTAGGGAACACTCCCGTATCTAAAGAGCACCGGATAATCTGAGCTAAGACCGGACCAATGATCTCGCTACAACCCAAAATCAGGGAAGTAGGGCCAGGGTCTGAACTACAGCATATGGGATGCATCTCCTGGACAATCCTCATAGTATCTACGAAGTCCGGCAGGTCAAAGGCACTCCAGGAAACTCCAGGCTCTGCGACAGGGCACCAATCAATGGCAACACCCTTAGAGTGAAGTTGGAGGCACTCTCTCCTGATGTCTTCAACCTTATTCGCAAAGAATTGAGTGATCTCATCACAATCAGTTTGTGTAAAATCTCGATAGATCTGCTGACAGCCTGGGTTGCACAGTCTGTCAACAGTTCTGAAGAGTTGGGCCGGTCGATTCCGTGCAACAGAAATTTCCCTGGACAGGAATTCTGCCTTCTTATGGGAAATTTCTGTTTGGTAGAGTTTACAATGCTCTAGCAAAATAAGGTGGTCAGCATCAGCGGCCGTCTTCCTCCAACGATGCTCTAACCTATGCCCCATCCTCTGCAACCCTCTCAGAGCTCCATCAAACCATGAAGTGCTGGGGCGACACAGAAGGGGGGGGGGACACGGACAGGCACAATCAGATTGAGGGCTGCCAATATGGCCTCACTGTAGACCACTACCAGCTGCTCAGGATCAGTGCAAAACTCGTCCAACAATGAGAGGTCAATAACCGCCATCAGGTCTTCAGGGACCACATCCCGCAATGGGCAGTACCTGACCAACTCCACAGGGGCTGACCTACCCAGGGGGGCCTCAAAATTGAACCCAACTGAGTAGTGATTGGGCCAACCGACTGGTTCCACCACCAAATTGGAGGCCTCGATCCCCAGGAGGAAGATCAGGTCAAGAGAGTGACCTCCCTTGTGTGTAGCTGAGGAAACAACCTGTGTAAAGCCCAGAGATGTCATCTCCTGGAGGAAATGTTGACCAAAAAACGAAGATTCCTAGTCAACCCAGGCATTGAAGTCGCCCAGAACTATCAGTCTAGGCGACTCCAAGGCCATATCGGCGGTGAAATCTGCTATTTCCTGCAGAAAAAGCTCCTCATCACCTGGTGGATGGTAAATGAGGGCTATTCTGCACCCTACACCAGCTACTACAGTACATTCAAATGACCTGGCCTCCTCAACTGGTACACCAGTTAGGCCCAATTCGGTCTTTAAACAGACCACCACCTCCCCACCGGAGAACCCAGTGAGAACAGCGGCCTCTAAAAAAGGGGCTGCATTCCCGTCCAACCAGGTCTCAGTAATGCATGCCAGATCTGCCCTCGCAACAAAGTCTGAGATAAGGCCAGTCTTGTTGCAGACAGATCTGGCATTGCATAACAACACCCGAGTTGGACGAGGTTGGCGAGTTGTCCCAACCAATTGCCCTCCCAAACTGGAGGTGCCCTTGGGTATGGAAACCAGAACTGGATCACCATGTTTTAGATACCATTTCGCCCCAGGGCATCTTCTGAGGTTTACCACCCCTATGGGAGAGCCCTGCTCGCTCCACTGTCCCATAGCCCCACCCACTCCCAGACTCCCCCACGAGCAATACCCAGCACCCGGCAATGATGGTAAACATGAACAGGCGGGGGGAGAAGAGAAGGGTGGAGGACACAGACAGCGGAGGCTGAATAGCACAGGACAGGAGGGGCAAGCAGGCACATCTAGCTGCTCAGTTTATATCACAATAAATATAATAAAATCCCAAAAAACACCACCAATCCTAAGCTTCACTCAAACTTCCTACAACTAAAAATTATACTACTTCAAATTATAACAAACAACTAAAATTAAAATTAAACTAAACCATCTCCCTAACATGTAATCTTGTTTATTGATTAAACCCACAGGTCCTCTCACAGCCTGGGGTCAACCAAAAACTAACCAAAAACAATTTTAATTGCTCCCAGGTCCTCTCACTACCTGGTGCCTACAAAAAAACTAAACACTCTACTACTAATTTAAACAAAAGATAAATAAACATCAAAATAATAATAATTAGATAATAATGATAATAATAAACAAAGGAAATAATTTAGAAACCACCCTCCAGAAATCTCTCACAATATCGGGAAACAGGTGGATTCAAAGATGTTATAGAGCACTCTCACTGCTCACATTATTTCCACTAAATAAATATATAAAGAAAAATTATTTGCAGTCAGCAGAGGTCCTGTCTAGCTGTGAATATTTCCAAACACAGCTTCTACAAAAGCACAGGATACAAAAGTCAGGATACCAGCCCTAATGTCAACAAAAAGCAGCAAGCAATATAAATCCAGTCTTCAAATCTCAGACTTCGAGTTCCACCTACGATTCAAATCACTGAAAGGCCACCAGCAGGCCGCAGGTTCCTATCAACTTTCCAGGGGGAGAATTACCCCAGAAAGTCAGTGGCCCACTACTACCACTCCAGAAGGAGTCAGCCCCTCAGCTGGCTACCTCAAGAGTCTAGGGGAAGGGGAATAATGGACAGGCCCTCCAGCCTACCCCACTCCCCACCTCTGTGTGTGACACTGACCCTGAGGTCCCTCAGGAACCCTGCAGGCCCAGCTATTAAAGCCCAAAATCACCCATTTGCAGGAAAAGAAGCATTCAACATGCCGAAAAGTCAATAAAAACTTTGTGTCCCACTTATCTTAAAAGCTCTTCCAGACGACTTCACTAGATAACCGCACCCAATAATCCAAAGGCATCATGCAGGTGTAGTCCAGAGGCACTCCGAAAAACACATCCGGCAGTTTGAATCCACACACTGGGATACCAATTTCCAAACCATAGGCTTGCTTGGTTTCGGCGAGTTTCCGTAAACCCCGACCAGTCCACTCACTGCACAGATATTAAAGGGCAAAAAACAGTAGAGGTTCCAGAGACTCGATCCAAACACAGTCCGAGTGCAACATGGAGCTCAATAAAAAGAAGGCTCAGGAAGTCAGCAAACGAGGCTTCACTGACACATCTCCATATCAAATCACCGTGACTCTTCACGGCTCTCCCCAGTATTGCTTACAGCACACTGGGTCCCAACCCGTATAAAAGTTCAAACAGAGCCGAAAACGGAGAGTGGAGACAAGTGCATGCCAAATGCACTAGCAAAAACAAAGGCAGGTAAACGGTGGCAACAATAGCGGGAAGCATAAAAACATAAAAGCAAAAACAAAATTAATAAAATACAGAGCAGCGAAAAACGAGAAACAGCGAGACAGATACTACAAACAAATGGCTAGCCCAGCGTGTAGCAAAATAGAGGTGTACCAGGTCATAAGGGGGCTTGAGCCACTGTGGGGCTGCAGCATCCCCTTAATTGGAATTCTGAAAGCCCAGCCATGGTCACAAGTACTGGACAAGGTTAGACCAGCCATACCATTATCTAACAAGCCATGCACCAGTCCGTGAGTGAGTGAGTGAGTGTTGGGTGGGAGGTGCTGTCAAGCCCACCAGTGTTGGGCAGAGGCCTTGGGACAGTGAGCCCATAAAGCACCTGGGCAGGCACACCCAAGTATGCAGAGGGCACAGATTGCCATGGGGGTCGGATAAGAAAGGCATGCCACCCAATGGTGCCCATGGAATTGGGTTGACACAGGTGGTTATGACAGTTGCCAGCAATTGCAGTACCAAGAGAGTATGTCTGATAACACTACCTTTCCAGCAACTTCTCTGCACGTCCTGCTGGTACTGTAACACACGGCACTGTGGAGGGTTCATTAGCCAGACACCTCAATACAGTGATGCTATGCAGCAGCTCAACTCACTGTCCTTGGAGTGTTCTTTGTGGCTGGCATGTAGGAGCCAGGTGTATGGTACTGTTGGATGAAACTGTGCACAAGTGACATGTGTTACCTGTCTTTGCATGTTGACTGCTGAGGGTATATAACTACTGCTGAGACCACTGGATTGCTCAGGTAGCCCCTCAGTCCCCGTGGCTGATGGACTGGTGCCATGCCTCCTGTACCAGCTGGGAGACTGCCCTGTGGCCCTGTGCTGCCAGGTGCTCAGCACGTCTGCTGCACCCATGTATTGAACTGTCCAGCTGTCTGTGCTCCTACTTGAGCAGCCATGTGCTGTACAGAATGCAGCTGGACGTACTCATCAGCTCACTGTGCTGGGACAGTCTGCCTTGCCATAGCATGATGGCACCTGGTACCGTTACTCCAGTGGGGTTGGTATTACATGGGTATTACATGCTGTCCATGTCCCACTGTGCCCGTGTCCATGGTGTGGTATCCTACCACTGTGTTCACTGCCCAAATCATAGGGATACTGTTTTGGCATCATACTGCCACTCTGTTGGCATGGGTGTACCTAGCTCTAGGGAGGTGGTGAACTAGAGCTGGTGCTGGCATTGGGAACATGGTGGTGCCACCAACATGGGATGACTAGTGGTGCTGCAGGCACTGGTGGCATGGTGGTGCAGCTGGCACTGTGGTCAGTGTATGACACTGCACAATACATTACCTGGTCCCATATCCCTCATAGCAGGTGACATAGGTGTATCTCTTTGCAGCTCCAGTGGGCTCTCCATATTCACACACCTCAGGCCTGCATTTCCATACATGTTCTGCAGGCTGGCATCATCCACTCCCATGGCTACAGTGTACATGTACAGCTGGGATTCACCAGATGGGGATTATGATGACAGCCTCTGTCAAACCCCTGCCTTGTGCCACCTCTTTAGTGCATGACCCCACCTGCTGCAACCCTGGGGACTTTGACACAAGGACCTCTGTTGCACCAAAATCGGCAGAGGGTCCCTGGCACACCCAGGGTTTGCCACAGGCAGGCGTGTGGTGCAACTTGTGCCATTCATCAACCCTTATGAAAATCGGGCCCAAGGACTTGTGGATAATTATCAGTGGCAATATGAAGGCCAGCTCCCAATGCAACAAGGCGTATGGGAGAGGAAATTAGAATATGGAGGTTTATAGTGCCAAGCTTTACCAGCTGCAGGAAGGAGGTGATTTTGCTACTATATAGGTCTCTAGTGAGGCCACTCCTCAAGTACTGTGTTCCTCTGTTTAGTTCTGAAGTCTGCACCAAAACAAAGGACATAGATTGGAGATAGTCCAGTGGAGGGTCACTAAAATGTAGCAAGGGCAACAGGGAAAATCATATGAGTAAAGACTGAAGAGCCTAAATATGTACTCTATGGAACCAAGAAGGGAGAGAGGAGATTTTATAGAGATCTTCAAGGTTTTTACAGGGCTACAATAGGTTCAGCAACTCCAGTCCTTTCCAAGTAAACATGAATCCAACCACAGTGGGCCATTTTAACCTTAAATTGGTGTGGGGGGATTCAAAAAGGATGCGAGCAGGTCTTCTTTATGGAGAGAGTGGTGAATAAGTGGAATTGCTTGCTAGCATGATGGTCAATGCAAGCACCATTGGTGGGTTCATGGCTGGCTGGGATGCTTTCAAAGGGATCATTAATGCAAAGAAATTGGAGAATAAAAAGGGCAATAGTTTCATAGTAGGGTTCCAAACCAGACAGGATGGACTCTGTGTCTTCCCACATCTGGCACTTGGGTTAATATCCCAGTACTGACACTGAAGTGCAGCATGAGAGGGGTGCTGCACTTTGGAGGTGCCATCTTTCGGATGAGACGTTAAACCAAGGTCCCATCTGCCTGGATTGGTGGTAGTTCAGGTGGATGTTAAAGATCCTATGGCACGTCTTGAAAAGAGTTGGGGTAGTTTTATTGAAAAACATCATTGGAAAACATAATTGAAAAAGAAACATTATTTAAGTAACTTTACAAAAATATAAATTCTGAAAACTCCTTAAATAGTTGTTAAACAAACAGCTAAACATTCTGTCCATAATTAATGTTCATCTCTTTAATTCTCTTCTTCTCTCATTTTTTTTCCTGTTTAATTAGAATTTTAAAAATCCCAAAGGAAAACCAAAGTTTTATTTGTATTTTATAAAGAACAAAAACCCTTTCCACCATTTTTGAACCTGTTGGGGTGTTGAATTAGTTACAGTATATCTCTTTCGTAAACATGCATCATAGCTTGGCATACCAAAGTCTGTACAGTTTCATATGACATTCTTTTTTGATGTAACACCCAACTACATCTGACTTGCCATAAATAAAATTTTAAACAACACAGAAACACGGCAAGAGTATCATGGTGAAACCTAGATCCCAACAAGGAATATTGACCCAAAACATTCACTTCGTAAGGCATATTCTTAAGCCAATACATATTCCATTTAGTGGCTAAAAAAAACATAGTGCACTTGAATAAGAACATAAGTAAATAATGCTCCATATATTCTTCTACATTTATACAGCCCGGATAGGGACAGTTTCTTTCTTCTGTAGCTTTATGTTTGGCATTGCCTCTAACCTGTATTCTACCATAAACAGAAAGTCAGAGATGTTCCCACATCTGGGGAGGAATCCTAGGGTTTACTAATTGTGCTATAACATATTTATTTTTTTCTGGGGTGCGTAATTTAAAATTAGTTTCCCTGGGGTTAACCTTATCCTGTCTGATACAGCTTTTGGCTGGATTGAGACAAAATATTTGATTTTGTAAGAGTCCATTTATATAATTTGGTAGCAGCAGATTTGAAAAAGTCTGGAACATGCAAATATATTCCTAATCTCAGTGGGACTGTCCCCCATGCCCTGAAATAGCGATCTAGGTTTAACCTACACCAGGCACTGTGAGTTGTAATATTAGGTCCCAGCCCACACCTAACAGTTTGTGAAAAAAATAAAGTGTGAAAAAATATAGTAGGGTCTATCATGCCTAACCCTCCCTTGCAAACTGGTAGGCATGTAAAGCACCTACGAAGAGGGTTAAATCTGTCTCCCCACAACATTTGAAAAAATATGCTGTTAAGTTTAGTTTCTAATGATTGTGACGGAGGATATAACATTGCTACATAAAGTAATATAGGAATTAAAATGTTTTTAATTATTTGGATTTGTTTCATTTTAGACATACTCCATGTTTTCTATTGGTTGACTTTGGTTTCTATTTTGACGAGAAGTGGTCCCAGTTATAAGAAGCCATATTTTGATGTCCAAAAGTTATTCCCAAAATTTTATGGAGTTCAGAAGATATATGCAGGCCAACTAATGCCTGAGGGCCTGGGTATCCAACCCCTATATAGAATCCATGGCTTTTGCTTAGATTTATTGTTGAATTTGAAACCTTCATAAAGTTAGACATGTTATCTAGGAAAATAGGGATTTGAGAGATATTAGAAAAAAAAGACATATTTTGTCTACGTACGCTTGAACATTAATGTCTGTCAGCATGCTACTACCTGAAATCCCTCACCATTTTGTGGAGTCTGATAACATTCTTAAAAAAGGGTCTAGTGAGAACACGTAGAGCAAAGGGCTTAAAGGACAACCTTGCCTTACCCCTGATTTGTAAATATATAACAATAGTCCATCTAAGAAGGGAGAAGGAATTGTATTCGATTTAAAAAAATAATTAAACAAAGGCTCTAAACATTCAGATAATTCTTCTGCAAATATTTTATAAAATTCTATGGGCAGCCCATCTAAACCGGGAGATTTTATAGATGATTATAGCTTTTATGGCTAAACTTATCTCCTGTGAAGTAATGCAGATTTCCTCTTCTGTTAGATGGGTAGGAATAGTAGGAATTTGAATTTGACTCAAACATAAATCTATTTCCTGGGCTGTAGGGCCCTTGTCAGGCATATGTGATGCCCAATGTTTTTTAATAATTAAATAAAAATCATTATCTGAGTGATATAATTTCCCTTGAGGGTCATACAGAGAATTCATCTCTGTATTATTTCTGTAGGCTCTGCATGCCTGATAAGGATCACCTGCTGGGGATTTTTTTATACCGTTTTGAAATAATACTTTCAAAGTACTTGCCCTGTCGTATTGACAGGATAACATTTGGGTTTTTATTAACTTTATTTGTGCCAGATAATCAAACTTAGAAGTGTTTGACCAGATGAATAGTTTAAATAATTGTTGGCGTAAAGAAAGATATTTTAAAAACGTACTATTTTCTTTACACTTCCCATGGTTTTTGAGCCAAATTTTAAAATCCTCTTTCATATCTAGCCACCACTGTCCTATATGAGAATACAAAAAACATACTGAACATCTGGCTCTAATAATAGGTCTTATTCCTTGTTGTACCTGGGGTTCTTCTAAAGTTTTTATGTTCAATTTCCATCTGGAAAAGGAAGGTTTTGTGGTTAAGACATCAAATATTTTAACTATTAGTACAACATGATCTGTAAATTCTACTGGGTATGTTTCCATTTCAGCTGTGGGTAAGGTGTTGGAAATAAAAACATGGTCTATAGTGGATACATAGTTACCTTTTTTAAAAGTAAATTTTGGACCTATTTTTTGAAAGCTCTTACAGTCTAGTAAATCAGCTGATGATATCAGTTCCACTAAAGCATTTGCATCACAATACATTTTTGCATTTGATTTCTTTTTTTTTTAGTAAAAGAAGGTATCTCACAATTGAAATCTCCATAAAGAATGATATGATATGAGGTCATAAGATAAGGCTTAAGTGCATTAAACAGTGCAACTCACCCTGCTTTCTGTCGTGGTCCATAGATGTTAATTAATAGACAAGTTTTTGATTTCCTTATTCCATCTAATAATAATGCTCTTCCCGGTAGGATATCTGCCAGTTTAATCAGCTGAAATGAAAAGGAATTAAACATAATACCCACCCCATCTGCTACATCTTGTCCAAAGGACCAATAAGAAGGACCCCAAACCCATTCTCCATGAAAACTTCTAATGTTATTAAGAGAAAAAGCCCACGTTTCTTGCAAGAAACATATTTCTATTTGTAGTTTATACATAAAATCAAATACTACCTGACATTTCCCTGTGTTAATTAAACTATGCACATTAAATGATACAATTTGTATGGCATCCAGAGGTAATCATTTTTAACAATCCTGCTGATATCAATTTTATTCCTTCTTTTTTTTCTTCCCTTTATACCCAACCAGATCCGTTTTTTGTACATCTATGTCTTGATGCCTAGAGTTGCTATCCCCTTCATCCTGATCCATATCAGAATCCCCCATTCTGGTGCTAACGCTACAAAAGGGTTAACTGAATTAACATTCTTGGGGGGTATGGAAGCTGACTTCAAATTCCTAGAAGATCTATGTCATTGGAGTGGGGATGTAGATATTATTAAGGGAGCTTCCTCCTGTACTAAGTCATTATAACACACTGGAGTATGGATCTCCTGTTGTGAAATTACAGGGTGATCTTGAGTATCCTGGAGGGGTAATCCTCAACCTTAATTTGAATATCCTTCTTATCCTCACACTCTTGCTGTTTTCATAAATCAATTATTTCAGAAGGGGGTTGGGATATTATATCAGATTTATTTTCAGGTGGCATCTCTTGGGTATTTGCCGAATCTTGTGCCTTCTGGATAGTAATTCAGGACTGATGTTGTCCTTCTAGCTTGTCCTTGGTAACAGTATCAAGGCATGTCCCACATCTTTGCACAAATTGCATTTTGTGTGAGATGCACATTGAAGCAAGATGTGGCCCACTTCTCCACAATTTCCACATCTTGGTTTGTCACATGTACTGGATATATGTGTTAGTGAACCACACTTGTAGCAGGCTCTGGGCTGTCCTGCATAGAAACAGACCCCCTTATCCCTGCCCAACATAAATTAATTAGGGATATGAAAAATGCCAGATTCTGAGTTCCTTAGTTTGACTTTATATTTCCACCCCTCCCCCATTCCAGAATAACTCCATGTCTACAATCGCCTCAGGGTCCCCTAAAAGTTCACATCTTTGAGACAGCCAATACGAGATATCTGCAACATGAACTCCCTCGTTTCTAAATATTACTGTGATGAACTTCACCAAAGGTTTAGAAAATGGGATAGCTATGAAGGGTGTCTAAATGGGAAAATAGTTGACCTGAGTGTAACGTTCCCAAAACAAGCCTAAAAAATGAGCAGAACGAAAACTAACATCAAAGTTATCCTCTCCCGAGATGTTAATGAAAGCAAACACCTCTCAGGGGGGAAAACTTTAAAGAATCTTTAAGCAAAACTTTTCCCACAAAATGTCTGTCCGGCCTGTCTTCCACGCCTCCTTTGTAGCGGATTCGTACCGCATTCCTCCTGGGAACTGCTTCTTTTCTTACATTGGTGAATAATTCAGACAGTAACGGTTGTTTTTGTTCAGACTGTCCTTGGTTATATATGTTGTCAATGCTAGGTTCAGTTGGTGTACCATTTTGTCCTTCTGGAGTTGCAGGTTCTATTCCCACCACAGAAGAAGAAACAGTTGCTTCCCTGTTGTCCATATCTAGTTTAATGCTATTTGATGGGCCAGGCACTTTTTTGCTAGCAATATTGATTATTGGGTGATTTATATTATGTCCTGGAGCCCAAGTAGAAGAAGAAGGTGAAAAAGGTGTTTTATCATCCCACTCCAGATCTGGGACCAAATTCCCAGCTGGATTTTGCTTCCAGCCAGATTCACTCAATGCTTCACCTGGGGACCATGCTGTTTTTTGCATTTCTAAAGGTATTAATTTTTTATTAAACGATTCCCCCTGCAAGGAGTCAACTTCCAAATGTCTGTTCGCTAAAGTCATAACAAGTCTTTTATCTCTCTTAGTGTCTTTTGGTCCTGTTTTTAAATTATTTGTGGTAATAAAAGAAAACTATGTAGCTGTAGCTTGAGATTCTGGAGCACTTGACTGGAATCTAATAACTGTCAGGAAGTCCAAGATGGCCACAAACCCAACAGTTTTAGAGAGGTTTGGCTGCTATGTTATTCGGGTGGGTGGCAACAAGGCCTGAGTTTGTATGTTCGTCATGTAAAGGAGAAACTTTACTTATGTTACTCGACTGCAATTGAATTTTTACCATATCTTTTAGCTCTAAGGGGTTCGGCTTTAGGCACATAATAGAAACAGTATTTTGTTTGCCAGACGGCTGACTTTCCCCTTTCTCTAAAAACACAGTACAATCATTTGATGACTCACCTGGCCCCAGATGGGCCTTTGATCCTGCTGTGTCAGTGAGTTCACTGACAGGCTGCTCAGTAATACTGACAGGTGAGTCAGAGCATTGCAAACCTGCCAGTCGAGCTTGAAGCTTGATTTTTTCCTGTGCATGTCTTAATTCTTCTTTCTGCAAAAGAAGTCGCAGTGCTCTTTCGTCGTCTTCCAATTTATCTCCATTTACTTCAATTTTCTCCTCATGTTTAGATGCAGCAGTAAGGTCCTCCGTTGAAAAAAATTTAACAGGGGTATCACCTCCATCATCTGAATGTAAAATATTCTCCACCATATGGTCCAGCTCTGTATTTCGTTCAATCTGGTAAACTTCTTTCTCCTGTGAAGCCTGTGTCTCCATTTTCTCTGACTAAAAATTCAGGCTGGCCATTACCATGGTCTTCGTAGCTCCTGATCACAATGAGTTGCAGGGGGGCCAAGGAGGTGATCAGCACCTCAGACTCCCACACGTCCACACTCCTCGGTGTCCTGAGTCACACTGAGCTCGTCTCTCTCCAAGTCGCAGTGCCCTCTACCACGGAGGAGGGGAATTTCCCCGGTGTCCTGGCCAAATTTCCCTCATTCACTAAAAATACCACCAACAGCTTAATCTGGTTCAAGGTCAGTTGCCATTCATCTGTATCCCCCTTCCCCAGGCCGTGCCTGAAAATAGGCAGGATTTGTTTAGTGCACTTACCCGGTCAATAAAAACTAAATAAATAAATAAAAATAAAATATCTGCTTAGACATTTCTATAGCCCTGTTTACACAGCCACTCTTCTCTGCACCACAGTCTGTGTCAGCATCTCCCCTCCCCAATCTCTTGAGCCAGTTGCTACTCAGTTTATATGGCACACCTCCATGTTGATGTAAAATGTGGAAGAGAGGGACCCCAAGTCCAGGAAGGAAGACACTGAGAAGCACATAGGGGATACTGGGGGTCACTTGTGCATCATAGTGAGTAGCACAGCTTTCCACATGGCTGCTTACATCACTCACTCCAGAACATGTCCTCAGGTTTCCTGTGGCTCAGGGAGAGGATCCAGCACTAACTTACTGTGATCGGGCATGTGCCCAGATGATCACATTTGCACTACAATAACGAGAGTACTCAGTTTGTAGCAGTGCAAATGGGTCTGTGTAAACTAGCTATGTTTCTATGTTTCACACTCTCACCAACCACTCCCCTTCCACTCTGGCAGTTGTGTGAGGTTAAGTCCTTTTCAATGTGCACTTTTAAGAACATTATTTTTTAACATTTTTCTGGACTGATGACATAATAAAAGGGCAATGTGTGCCACATCTACTCTCAGATTTGTTTTATTTTTTTTTATTTTATTTATTCAAAGCTTTGGAATTACAGTCCTTTGAGTCAATGACTCCTTTGCAAAGGCTCCACGTCAGTACATACATACATACATAGCTTAAAGATAATTAGTACATTCAGTACGAGGCAGACATTACATTAGGACATAATTAAAGACAGATTGTACATTGCTTTCTATGCAAATATTGCATAATGTCAAATTATTCCTAGTTACTCTATACAATTTATTTATTTTACATTTGCTTCGTTAGTTCACTAGGGTTGTTTATAGACCCTGGGTCATTGCTGTGGAGAGGTACTTTGCCCCCAGTTGGAGACTATGTCCAGTACAGGATTATGGGTTGTTTAGTGACAATTTGGTTTTGTTGTTGGCCTAGGTTTGGAGTTTTTGGGAAATGCTAGCTTACCATCCCCAACCGTGATTGTGAGGACTGGTTGTTACAGTCACAGATTTCCGAGTCAATCTCTTGATTCCATTTTTGAATAGGCCAAGGCTAGGGGCCTGGGAGATGGTAGAGGGAAGTTGATTTAGCCAGAGTGGAGCATGATACTGGAAGGATCTTTGTCCTATGGAAGTCCTCCAGTGAGGGACTAGGAGTGGGGTGTTGGCCTGGTGCCTAGGGGTGCTCCGGTGGGGGGTAGGTTGGATGAGGGGGTGGAGGCCCTTAGGAGCAAGATTCATTTGGATCTATTTTGCTAGGAGGCATGTGTGGTACATTATTTTGCCTTCTAAGGTCAGCCAGTCTGCTCTCTTATAGAGCTCACACGTATGGGTTAGTCTATCGCTGTCTGTAACCAGTCTATAGGCTTTATTGAGTGCCATTTTGATGCTGTTTAGGGCTGTGTTGTCAGCTGTGCCGTATATTATTATGCCGTAGTCTAGCACGGAGAGGACTGAGCTGGTCACTGCCAGCCTTAGTGCCTGGGGTGGGAGGCAGTGTTTGTGTCTATATAGTATCCCAAACCAGATGTTCGCAGAGGTGGAAAGGTGCTTAATGTGTATGTGGTAAGTTAGTGATGTATCCAAGGTGATGCCCAGGTATTTGAAGTTAGGTACTTGTTCTATGTGTGTGCCCTGGGAAGTTGAGATTGATAGTGGAGCATTACTGTTAGGGTTTTGACTGTGTGCAAAGATCATAGTTTTAGTCTTGTCATAGTTAAGTATTAATCAATGATCAGAGAACCAGGATTCTAGTTCTTTAAAACTGCCTTGCAGGAAATTTTGAAGGGAGTTGGAATTGGGGCGTTTCCAGCAAACTACTGCATCATCAGCATATAGCAATAGTTTACCACTACAGGCCAGCGGGAGGGAGTTTAGATATAGAGTGAAAAGAAGAGGGCCTAATATCAACCCTTGTAGGATTCCTGCTTGGACAGGTTGAATAGATGAGAGAGTGGTGTTGATTTTGACTTGTTGCGTCCAGTCAGTGAGATAGTTTTTGAACCAGGAGATAGTATATCAGGCAAAATGGAGGGAGGGGAGAGAGTGGATAAGGAGTGAGTGGCTGACGGTATCGAAAGCTTTAGTCAAATCCACAAAGATTGCACCTGCTACTGACCCCTCCTCCAGCGCTTCATGTATATAAGAGGTGAGTTGGAGCAGGGCAGTGGTAGTGCTGTGTCCCGCACCGAAACCGTGCTGTTCTTGACATAGCAGGTTGTGTTTGTTCAGGTATTCAGTGAGCTGGTCACCTACAATTTTTTTGAGCGCTTTAGAGAGGGGGGAAGGATTGTGATGGGCCTATAGTTGCCAGGGTCTGTTTGATCACCCTTTTTTAGGATAGGTGTAATGAGACCTCTTTTCCAGAGGGATGGGAATTGTCCTAGGCACAGGGAACAGTTTAGGATTTTGGTGAGGTGGGGTAGGGTCACATCAAGAGTGAGTTTAAGTATTTTAAGGTCTAGGGAGTCGATACTGAAACGAGAGTTTCGGAGGGCTATAGACAGATAGTGTTTAGCCTCGTTGCAGGAGGTGGATCTTAGCCGGAAAGAAGGGAGAGTACTAGTGTTGGAGGTGTTAGGGTGGTCATTTGGGATGGGGTCAAAGAAGTTTTGGGGTAGGATGTGGCTAAGATCAGAGAAGGAGTTATTTAGGACATTAGCTATGGTGGCTGGGTCCTGGGAGAGTGAGTCTTGGTGAAGAATTTGCGAGGGGGTAGGGGAAATGGTATACCCGCAGAGTTCCTTTATATTGCTCCAGAATTTATTCCCGGATCCCCATGAGGAGGTGAGCGCTTGGTTATAGTAGGTTGACTTTGCTAGTCGAACAGCCCAGGAGCACTTGTTTCATGGCTCTCTGTAGAGTTGCCTGTTGTGGGGAAGTTAGGAGTTTAGTGCCCTTTGCCAGAGGTTATCTCTGTGGCGCATTTGTTCTAGGATGGCCTGTGTGATCCAAGGAGTTTCTCTATTTTTTGTAACCTGTTTTTTGAAGGGGGCAAATTTGTCACAGGCAGTGTTAAAGATTTTGATAAAGGAGGTGAGGGCAACATCAACAGACTTGGCCATGTGAATAGGGGACCAGTCACAGGAGGAGAGATAGTGTTTAAGGCAAGAGAGGGACCCTTTTTTGAGGTGCCTTAGTGTGGAAATTCTAGGTTGGTTGGAGGAAATGTTATTTGACCAGCAGCAGGAGACAGGCGAGTGGTCACTTAGTACATCAGGGAGCACTTTAACTTTGGAGAGATGGGCTGGTAGATTAGTGAAAATGAGGTCAATAAGGGAGGAGGTTCCTGACCTTGGGTCCTGTCTGGTGGGAGACTGGACAACCTGGGAGAGGTCATAGGCCAGGGCTGCATCTTTGAATGTGGCAGCTGCTGGGGATAGCCAATTTATATTAAAGTCCCCCATTATAATCAGTTCACACCTGGGGGGGGAGATGGGTGATACTGGCCAGGATAGAGTCAAAGGCTAGCTTCTGGTTGGGGGGGGGTGTAGACTGACATTATGTACAGCAGTTTCCCTGTTATGCCAAGGGTGATTTTGATTGTAATGGCTTGGGCAGCATGCATTGGCAAGGGCAGCGGTACAGAGAGGGGCTGAAGAGCAGTTTTAGCGTAAATGGCACACCCCCTGCCTCTCTTCCCTGTTCTGTCTGCCCTGAAAATGGAGAAGTCATTAAGGGAGACTGAAGCATCTGGGATTTTGTTGGAGAGCCAAGTCTCGGACATGGCCAGGATGTCTGGGGAGTATTGGATGATCCATGCTTGCAGTTGTGTGAATTTCCTAGGCAGACTACAGATGTTGAGGGATGCAAGTAGTAAACCCATCCGCCCATGATCCCTGGGACCATTAGGTGCTGTTGGTCCAGGATTCGGGTGTACATTGCCGGAGATTAGCAGGAGGAGGAGTAGAGCATGCCGGAGGGCAATTCTGCAGATCACTTTGGGGAGAGAGGTTCGGGAGCTTGGGAATGCGGAGCAATTGCTAAGCCCAACTGGTATGGGGATGGAGCGGACTGGTAGGGCCAATAGGGCTTGAGATAGGGCATGTTTGGGGCTGTGTAGTGTGTGCACGTGTGAAGGGGGGTTGTGCTTGCACCTTTAATGACTTGTTGATGGTGCAGCTTACACTGGTGGTGAAGTTAGTGAAAAGTAGAGGAGTGGAGATTGGGTTAGGGTGATAGGATGGGGTTACGTGCCTGAGGGAAAGTGTGGTTTGGCAGCTGTAAAAGTTCATGGAGTGGATTTTACCTATCGGGGCGTGGGGTGGTAGTTAGCGTAGAGTGTTAGGATTATTGTGGTGTTGAATAGGGTACAGAGTATGCAAGTCATGTTGTTAGTGTAGGGAGATTCAGTTTGAGGAAAAAAATGAAAATGAGCCCTCTAGTGTTCAACTTGTATATGCTGCAAATGGCAAAGTTGGCTGATTGGTTTCTCATGATCATGTGACACTAGCTATAAAGGCAGATGTCGACCAAGGGTGGTGGTGAGGGTGGTGGTGAGCCAGTGCATAGCGCCGGCAGGGATCACTAAGCGCAGCAGGCAGTAACTGCAACTGGGGGTCCACGGTCTCCGTTCACACCTGGTGCTTAATTTCAGCTCTGTGCTCCATGTGGGAGGGTTGCAGGACACCCTCGCCACCTACAAGGAACAGGGACAGGGAAATTACTTATTTATATCACCTGGCTACCTGGGACTTCACTAACAACAGATTATTGCCATGAAGCGGGTCTGATATCTACAATTCAGTTTAAAGCCTGTCTTTTCCTATGCAGCCCAACCGAGGATTACAAGGTGAGCATTCAAGTTAATTTAAGGCAGGTTTTTAAGGCAGCAGGTCTAACAGGTTTAACAGCAACTACTTGTTAAGGCAGAGGAGAAAACTCTACGTATGCATAACAGTTGGTTTACTGAAAGAATCACTTTTTTTTTTTGGTTTTGAATTTGGGGAATTGGCACCAAAAAAAACCCAGACAAAGAAAGAGAGCAGTTGCGGTTTCAATATTACAGCTACCATATGAATTAAGGTCAAATAAATAAACTATACAGGTACCATACAAATTAAGGTCAAAGAAATAAACTATCTCCACTTGTGTGGGTATAAAAAGTGATGTTTGGTAAGAAGTAGCAGCTCTAGCATTTAAATACAGTTAAGGTAACAGCCCAATTCACTAAGCACAGCAGGCAGTAACTGCAGCTGGGGGTCCACGGTCTCCGTTCATACCTGGTGCTTAATTTCAGCTCCATGCTCCATGTGGGAGGGTTGCAGGACACCCTCACAACCTGGTGCTTAATTTTGGCTCCATGCTCCGTATGGGAGGGTTGCAGGACACCCTCATGACCTGGTGCTTAATTTTGGCTCCGTGTGGGAGGGTTGCAGGACACCCTCACAACATGGTGCTTAATTTCAGCTCTGTGCTCCATGTAGGAGGGTTGCAGGACACCCTCATGATCTGGTGCTTTATTATGGCTCCGTGCTCCATGTGGGAGGGTTGCAGGACACCCTTGTGACCTACAAGGGATATTGTATGTGCTCATATTTTCTAAATTACAAAATTTTCAAAGCCCTTAACCAGTAGTGTTGCTCAGATTGCATCCTAGAAATTAGAATATCAACAAATACCTCCCATTTGGCCAGATAGTTGCTGTTGTAGGACAGTAGTGCTGTGTGACCATGAATCCTACCCTCCAGGATCCAGTGTATGGATCCTACAAATGTTGTGGATCCTATGGATCTTAGCAACAGATCCAGCTCAGATCCTAACTATCTGTCCTAGGATCCCTGGATCTGCCCTAGGATCCATCACTATCTGACCCCAGATCCTAACTATCTGACCTAGGATACCTGGATCTGACCAAGGATCCCTGGATCCTAACTAGGCTCCGTAGCTATCTGACCCCAGATCTTAACTATCTGACCTAGAATCCCTGGATCCTAACTAGGATCCATCACTAGCTGACCCTGGATTTATATCTGTCTTTGCTAGGTTTTCTAGTAGGCTCCTATGTAGGATACCAGCACTATCTGACAGATGGTGGTAGGATTCACAAAAACACTATCTGAGCAATATTATTAACCAGTTTCTTCCAGAAATACTGTAAACGAAAATTGTTCAATGCAATCAAAGATGTGCCATAGCAAAGGAGTGTTAGATATGTGAAGTTCTATAATATGTGGATGGTTTGGTTTATTCGTATGCCTTTTAAGATTGGGATTAGCGGACATATAATTGCAAAGTCAGTTCTATTGTTTGTCGGCATTTAATTCAAGGACAACCAGTCTCTGTGAGAAGCCTGATGCCTGTAGAAAGCAATCATAATTATGAACTCTATTAAGCTGAAGATCAGCCTAGACATGCAGACACTAAGCTGTCTCTACAGAGTAGGACAGAACTATAATAAAAATGTATTAGACTAGCTTGTAATTACGTGCAACATTTAAGAAAAAAAAATATGTTTTGCTCAACCTACAGGGCTATCCGACTGATTACTTTTTCATTTAATTACATGCTTTATTTTCTGTTGTTTATGACTCTTTATGTTGCATGTACTCTGTGCAGCACTTTGAAAGTTTACGTAAGGCCCTTGATAAATAAAAATGATTACTATTATTAAGCTTATGCCACATGCACTGCTTTTACTGAGATTTATTTACCCAGATTGCATATTCCACCTAGATACAATATCTCACTTTCAGATGGATTCTGTTTCTACTCTGTTTTACAGTTGGGTGGACTGAAAGTAAAGGAAAGAAAGGAATTTGGTTGTACAGAGTGCTGTTCAAACACACGCTATTAACAGTATGCTAGAATAATGGTTAGCTAGCTATGTGTTATTGGGCTACAACTTCATAGTGGGGTTCTGATGATGTCATAAACCATGAGAACAAAGTTTAAGAGTTTTTGCCAGCTGAATCCCATGATGGGTGCCCTGTTCCAGAAGGATAGATATTGATTATTTTTGTAATATATTGGTACTTCAAAACTCCCTCTCTCCCATGCAGCCAGCTGATCACTTCCCTTCCTATTCAAATATGTATTAATTTAAAACACTGGTTACTCAGACCCAACGTCCGAGGCTACATTCTTTTTAAAAAAGGCACTGAAAAGTGTTTGTTAGTGTGGACCTTTAAACCATGACTGTATGAACCCTTGAATAGGGAGTGTTCATATCATCATTCAATGGTCCATTCTAATAGATGTTATTCATTGCTTCTTTTAGAAAGGAAGCAGCCTCTGATGTTGATTTACAGTAAGCAGTGTTTTAATTAAATTCATATTTTAGGAGGGAGAGAAGTGATCAGCTGAGTGCATGAATGGGAGGGAGATTTGATCACTGAGATATGAATTAAACATTTCCCACACCAAGGTAATGTGTTAAGAGGCAAGGGTGTAGACAGGCATACTCACTGTACACATTTGTGTACAGTTTTGTTGAGTGCCTGTCACAAACCATAAGTCACTCTGTTAATATTATCATTCTAATCTGTAGTATGTGG
Organism: Neoceratodus forsteri; assembly: GCA_016271365.2. Taxonomy (NCBI): domain Eukaryota; kingdom Metazoa; phylum Chordata; order Ceratodontiformes; family Ceratodontidae; genus Neoceratodus; species Neoceratodus forsteri. The sequence goes on along the minus strand of CM057451.1, from coordinate 804,171,463 downwards.
GTTAGTGTAGGCCACTGAGGAGGGTCTGATACATGTATAACCTCTTTAGAGATTAGAGGAATCATCTGACAACAATCTGACTTATTTGGAAGGGGATGCATTTGGAAGGGATGTATACATTTTTTAATTGGGGGGTGTAACTGTTGGAGATTGTGTACAAAATGGAAATTTCTGGCTACACTCCTGTTAAGAGGCAACTAAGAAACAAAAAGCCTTAAATACTTTCTCAAGAACAATGGGCCACAAACTTGGTTGTGCTGAAACTGTTTAATTGTTTTGAAATGCTCTAGCAGCTTGTTCCAACAGTAGAGGTTCCAGTTATTAATGCCATTATTCAAACATCAGATCGATGGTATTATGATGGTCTGATGTCAGATTAGTGGTGTTATGACCTCTGAGTGTCATTCTTTTCCAGAGGGAAAAAGTGACTTTCTATATATTACACTGTAAATACAAATTAACATTTATAAGAACTACGTATGGTTAATAGGGATACCAAGAAATAAAAGGTGCTGAAGTCATGTTTTACATAAGGAACACATATACGCCTCACAATTAGTATCTAATACCTTAGCATGGGGCTCTCATATCTTCACACTTGGCTGCCAGACTGGTCAGCCCCTCTATCTTACATACATTTTTCCCATCAGAGCATGGTGAATGTATCCAGGGCACTTGAATTCAGCACATAGCTGCTCTGTCTATTAAAAGAGTACACAATGCTCTGGGTGATTTAAACTTAAGCTGGACCAGCAATAAGCAGTCCAGAATAAAATGATCATGATTAAATGGGTGAATAATGCTAAGTGATCTGATTGGCTGAGAGTGTCACATGGCTGTTTGGTTATCTCAATACAAATGGACACCTCTGATCTCATAGAGGATTTGGCATTAAATTTTGCATTTTTGAAAAACATTGTTACCTTTTTTTTTACTATGTTTCCATTGTGAATTACTTCTGTTGGTGCCTTCTCCCAGCTCTGTTCATGGTTCCCATTTCAGTTGGCACAGTCTCCCTTTCAGCCACAGCTCTTGTCTGCCAGCTCCTCCCCCCAGGGTGGTGTCCCCATTTCCAGCTGCCCCCTACAGTGTACTCCTGGATGGTTTCAAGATCGTTGAGTCATGGTCTTTTCTATCACTTTTGTCCCTACCCCCTTCTTCTGCATGACTGCAGCAGCTTGTGATGCTCCTAGGAGTATAAACACTAGGCACTGTTTGGTCACCAACTTCACCAGAGGTATATCTACCACACTCCTACCAGGTGCTGCTGTATGTGTGGTGCATCGCTGAACCCACCCTCTGAGAAGAGAAAATTCGTACAGATGCTCTTCTTCATCCTGCCTGCTGGCTTCAGCTCCTGCTGTCCAGAGCTTAGGGCACAAACTCAGGTCTCCATTATGCAAGATCCAGTCCCCTCCACTCAGTGCACACAGAGCTGGCTACTTCCTGTTTTATGAATATAAAATGAGCTGGAAAATCCTGCAATACAATTTTTCAGTTTTGGTCTTACCTGTTGGTAAATTTTGCAATTACCCATGCCAAAATGACTAGGCAATCACATTACTCGCATTAATATCTTAACATCTACCTCTGGGAACTTTAAACTTTTAAATGGCAACCATTCCCACCCCACAAGAAACCTTCCCCACCAGTGAGCTTTGGTTGGTTATTACCATGACAAACTCACAGGAACTAAGTGCTCCCTACTTTGGGTTGTTGGTTATGACTGCTGAATGTGCAGTATTTACAGTGGTAATGCTGATCATTTAGCCCCTAACTGTTTGGTATTAGTTGTCCTGTAATTATAGGTCCTAAGTGTATTTATACTGTTTATTATGTCCTCATCCTGTTTGGTACTAGTTAGCCTATTACTGTTTGCTGAATCAGTTCTGATACAATTTTCTATATAGTGAGTATATTCTTACTTTCAGATTGCCATTTGAAATATACCCCTGCTTGTTTGTAACAACTGAAGTTCTGTTGCTTATTTGTACTCCCCCAGGGTGCACCTGAAATTAACATGCAATTACAGTGTATAGAGAACACTTGTTCTGTATGGATTTCTGTCCTTCCCAGAACGCTGTTTGACCACAGTACAAAAGTCATGGAATGTGGTTGTACCCTTCTGGGGTATAACAGCATTCGATGAGTTTTCAATGCCCATGTACCCACCTGCTCCTTAAGTACAACTGAAAAGAACTGCTCAGCCATCGAAGCTGAATCTCAGCTGAATCGATGAGACAGCCATGGCAGTCATTTCAAAAGACTCACGGTATGGAGCAGTATGACATGATGTGTCAGTGTCAGTGGCTCAGTAGGTAGCACACTCACCTCTGAGGCTGGGAGATCAGAGGGCTGTTGATTCAGTTCCCACATCTGGCACTTGGATTAATATCCCAGTACTGACACTTTAGTGCAGCATGAGAGGGGTGCTGCACTTCTGAGGTGCCGTCTTTCAGATGATGCGTTAAACTGAGGTCCCATCTGCCTGGATTGGAGGTAGTTCAGGTGGATGTTAAAGATCCCATGGCACTTATCGAAAAGAGTAGGGGAATATTTTATTAGAATAACATCAAAATTCAAAAATTACATACAGTGTAAGATTCACTCCACAAACCCTTGTACATCAAGAAAACATGTAATAAATACCCATATTGTGAAGTTATACTAACAAATATTGAAATCAAAAAAAGAATTCGAAACAATTATTACCACCATATATTCACAAAGAAACCCTTTTTTTTTTAATTTTTTATATATATAATAAACCCCCCAAATATTAGGTAACAAAAGTTTCTACTATCATGTAACATTGCATATCCGACTAATACTATCCTATACATACTCCCAACTAACAATCATGACCTCTCCCCATATAACCCACTCAGCCATAGGTGAACAAAGGCACATTACTTAACTTTTTATTTATATTTAATAAACTTCAAAAACCCTTTCCACCATTCCTTCACCTTCCTTGATGAGAAGAATGCTGTGTCTTGAACATAAATCCTGTACATTGCCCCATGAATCAACCTCCGGACATTGTCATAGGGCATCAACTTCTGATATAGCACCCACTGGCACCTAGCTTGCCACAAATAGTATATCAATGTGCTACAAAAGATTTGTAAAGTGTCAACATGATATATTAATCAAACTGTGGAGAATGATTCCAGTACCAATGTATCATAATCCATATATTCTAACCATTTCATACTCCATTGTACTGCCAAGAATTTCCACAGAGAAACAGCATAAGAACACTTAAAAGAAAGTGATCAACGTTTCTTCTTGTACCACACACTCAAAATGGACAATTTCTGTCTTGTATCGGTTTATGCTTAGCATTCCCTCGTACTCAATTCGACCATATACCATGAGCCTAGCGTTTCCCACATATAAGTAGGTAACCTTGGGTTGTTTAATTTACTTAAACTATATCCACACACCGTAGAGGACAGTTCTTAAAACTGGTTCACTGGGATACAGTTGAAGCATTACTGATTTGTATAACTGTGGACCCGTACTTACTTTAACCACCTGTGCTACCAACCCCCATTTAAATACTTTTTGCAATAGGTATAACATATGTCGGCAGAAACAACTTAGGAATTGGTTTCGGGGTCTCTCATCCCAACAACCATAATACTGCCCCATTACCTGGCGATGTAGCATCCCACATCTTTCCGTGGTACCCCAACCGAACTTTACATTTGTTGAAATAAATAGGGTAGAAAAAAAATAACTGATCTATCATTCCTAAACCTCCCTTCTTTTATCTAGATATGTAAATTGTCTTTTAATCAGATTAAGTCTACTACCCCATAACATCTGAAAAATAAGCTATATATTCTGGTTTCCAAATTCAGTGGCAAGGAAAAATCAGTACGTATACAATAACTTGAATAATACATTTTTAATGATTGAGACCTGTTTAATTTTATCCAATTTCCATTGTTTCCAAATCTGATTTTTTTTACTGAAGTCAAAGCTAATCCCCAGTTAAGTTCTGGTACATTTTTGGTCCGTAAAATAATCCTAGAATTTTATTGGGTCACAAGAAATACTGAATACCTTGTATTATGAGTTCTGGAAGACCATCTGTACCTATAAACAAACCTTTACTCTTATTCTTGTTAATAGCAGAATTTGCTAACAAAGCATAATCATCCATAAAATCTAAAAATGCTTACTTGTGTACTATCATGAAGAATACACACAAATCATCCGCATAAGCTTGCACATACAACCTATCTTCACCAGCAGCCCAACCTATCCCTACCTGAGAGGGATTTGTGTTAATGATCTAATTAAAGTATCAATAGTAAAAGCATATAACAAGGGACTCAATGGACAACCTTGACGCACTCTTGTCGGAACGTGAAACCCTTCCCCAATCTCCAGTTGAATCACTGGGTGGGTAATAGCCGAATTGTAAATTGATTGAATGGTGGTTAAGAAAACTTCGGAATCCATAATGTCTCAAAGTTGCAAATAAAATGGATGGTAAACTCTATCAAATGCTTTCATCTGGTCCACAGAGACAATGCATCCTGAAATTCTTTGAAAACCGGCTATCTCCACAATGTCTCTAGTACCATATGAGCCTGATATATTTTTTCCAGGTACTCCACAAAACTGAAATGGGAAAGAACTTTGACCTAAATTGTTTTAATCTGGTATTCAAAATACTCATAAAGAGTTTATAATCGGAATTCAATAGTGTAATTGGTCTCCAGTTATTCAAGTCAAATGTATCACCCACTTTATATAAAAATCAACAGCCCTTGGCAAACCAACTTGGAAAATCTGATTGTCCCATAAAGCATTAAAACTAACACTAAACAATTTGCAAATTCCACTGGAAAGGCTTTATATAAATCTGTTGTCAGACCATCAATTCCAGGAGAAGTACCCTTATTTTGATTTTTAATAGCCGTAATTATTTCCTGTGTAGTGATAGGCTGTATCAATAATAGTATCAAATACATGTCTGGGTACCTCAATCCGGTTTAGAAAGTCCCAAATGTCCTGATCATTCTGGGCCCTTACTGGCTCATAATCAGAAAAATTGTTTAATAATATGTTGTAGTGACTTCTGATCCTGTACCAATTTTTCCCACCTTATTCCAGTAGGGCATTTAAAGTAGTAGATTAGTATAAACTTTAAAGGCCTCATATGGATCACCCTCCAGCTTTTTCTTCACCCCATATTGTAGAAGAGCAGTAAGGGTCCGAGCCCTATTGTACTGAACCTCTAGGAGTTGATCTTTATTGATCTAATCTGTGAACTATAATCCAAAGTAGAAGTATTGGCTACTGAAAATAAATAATATAATTGTTGTCTTAATTTCAAATATTGAGAAAATCATTGTTTGCTTTAACTTTCCTTGTTGTTTTAATAGGCGACAAAGGTCATCTTGAGAATCTTTCCACCGCTCACCCACTGAGTCATATAAAAGGCTACTGAAAGCCTTGCCATCAGCAATGCTTGAATTCTATCCAGTACCTCCTGAGAGTTTAATAATAGAGGATTCAACTTCCATCCCGCATCTACCTATCAGTCTGGCATGAGGAGAAATGGTACAGAGCAACAAGAGATGGTCAGAAAATGCGACAGGACATGTTTCAAATGTAAAGGAATTTTGTCAGATAAAAAATATAATCTATCGTGAAAGTAAACCAGTTCCTTTTATAAGTAAATTTGGGCCCTGAGCTTTGTTTACTACTCCCATTTATTAAACCCACTGAGTGTACCAGTTTGTATAAAGCCCTGGAATCACAGTAAATTTTCCTACCTACTCCCACCATAGAATCACCAGCATTTATTAATGCACAGTTAAAGTCCCTGCACAAAAACACCTCAAAGGAGGTCAGTAAATAAGGTTGTATCATATTACAGAGCACCACCCTTTCTGCCTTGAGCTGTGACCCATAGACATTAATAAACCGGCACAATCTTGATTTCCACAAACCATCTAAAATCATTAACCGTCCCGATATTAGGTCCATCAATTTAATTAAGAGAAGTCATACAAGTGAAATAGAAACCCTATGCCATCTGCCGACTGCTGGCCAAAGGACCAATCCGAGGCCCCAGCACCATTCCTGTTGAAATCACCTGGTTTGTTCCATAGTATACATCCATGTTTCTTGTAATAAACAGACATCAATCTGATTAGCATGAACAAAGTCATAAACTATCTGTCGTCTCCTATAATTCACTATACTAGGAACATTCACTGAACCCAACCTAAAGTGCATCAGGTACAGTCAATTCCAGCCCATCACCTATCTTTCTTCCGTCGTTTCTTCTTTTTCCCCTTATAATCCTCCTGAATCCTTAATGGGGACGGTGGACTATCCAACGTCTGCTGCGAATCATTATCCGGGCAATCCATATCCGATTCCCCCCACGGACTTGATAGCAAGGCAAAATAATTACTTATTTCTACACTCATAGCAGACTGCTGTGGAAGGCCCTTAATATTTCTGGAAGACCTTCAAACTGCAGACACCACAGGTGCCCTAAAAGACTCATTTGGTTGTTTCTCTTCTTCAGGCAAAATTCCTACCCCAGTAGGTTCCAAAGGCTCCTTGTCAAGAACTACTAAATCTTCCACCTCTACCACATCCCCCCTCACTTCAATAACAGAAGGTACTTTTCCAACTGGCTGCTCGTGACCCACATGACCTTCCCTATTATCAAATCCTGGCTTTTTGTATTAATAGGTCTGGATTACCACAACACTCTTTATTTTGGCTGCCCATGTACATTCTGCAAACACATGTGCTGTCTCATCACAGAGATCACATTTTGTGACGTTAGCACATTGAAAAGTAATATGTCCTACTTCTCCACAGTTATCATATCTTGGTTTGTCACAGGAACTTGATAAATGAGTTTAGCACCACATTTATAACAAGCCCGAGGTTGCCCAGCAGCATAAAACATACCCTCTGTCCCTACCCAACATAAAGGATTCGGGATATGCTCAATTCCTGCAGCTGTTTTGTCGTAGTTTAATTTTAAACCACCAGCCCCTGTCCAAATTGTTCTGCATCCAGAATTGCTTCTGGGAACTTAAAATCTCGCATTTTGGCCTAACCAATAAGTAATATCATCAATATGAACCCTTCGTTCCTAAACATAACAGTTGCATACTTTATTAAAGGTTTTATTAGCGGTATCACTAAAAGGGTGTCAAAGGGAAAACTTAACCTGAGTATATCTTTCCCAAAAAGGTCAAGAGCATATGCTGAGCGAAAACTAACGTCAAAAATGTCTTCCCCAGAAATATTAATAAATGCAAACACTTCCCAGGAGAGAAGTGCTAAGAATCTTCAATAAACATTTACCAACATATTGTCTATCAGGTCTAACCTCTAAACCTCCTTTGTAACTAAGCGCACTCACATTTCCGCGAGGTGCAGCATCCTGTTTAATTTTTGAAAACAATTCTGACATCAATGGTTTCTTCCCCCTTTCCTCCCTCTGGTCCTGTGCCTCTACCTGTAACTCGGCCACAGGGGCAGCTTCATCCTGCCGTTCAGGAGATGAAACTACAAAAGGAATAGTCTCCTCATTTCCACCCACCACCTCTTTAACCCCACTCTTGGGTCTCCATGCTGGTTCTTTCTGGGAGAAGTTTAATTTTGGGTCCCAATCAGGAGTGGGCTTCCAAGCCCCACTGTCCAAAGTCCAACCAGCCTCGCTAAGAGCTCTCTGTGGGGACCAGTTCTCATCATTGAGAGGCTCAGTCTCAGCGTTAGTTTGAACTTCCTCTCCCCACACTGCTCTTTTCGGTAACTTCTCACCTATCCAGCAATAGGTAATACTAAATGTCTTTTGCAAATGTCAAGGCCATTCTTTTCTCCTTTCCTCCTCTCCTACCTTATCCAGTTGTCGCTTCGAAAGAAAACTCCGACACTCCAACCTGTGTCCGGGATCAGGTTGAAAATACAATGTTTCAGTGGTGTAGTACTCTCCTCGCAGCCCAGTAGTAGCTCGAAAAGTAAATCCGGATGATTTCTTTGCTGGACTCTTCTGTGCGTCACTGAAACCGTTCCCTTCTCACTTCCTTTTCCTCCTGGGCGTTGTCATGCAACTTGTAACCGGAAGGTGCATTTTTCTTGTGTGCTGTTCTCTCCCCGGTTCTCTGCACAGGGATTTTACTCCCAAAGAACTGCCAGCCACAGCTTTCATATTTTTTTTTCTGTCATCCTCATGTTCCGTGGTACCGTAAGCACGGCAGACCAGAGGAGATTCTCTTTGGTCAGGGAGGGTTACATCCGCTACAGCGTTCCAAACGTCTTCTAACTTGGTAAGCTTCATAAATTCCACATTATTTAACTCTTGCAATTGCTCTGCTACAGTCCTCTGTTCTCTACATAATGCTTCCAATTTTAATTGTAAATTCCTTGCCTCCGGTAAACGTTGTACTGTAGCCAAGCTACTGCTCACCATTTCTGCATCCGTTAAATTATCCAGAGAATCAAGTAACTCCACATCTTCCGTTTCAGTGTTCTTCAGGGTGATGTCCTCTTGTACAGCCATACTCATTGTTTCACTTGCAGCCCTCGGCTGCTCCAGTAGCTCCTCACCATCCATCCTCCAGCAGAGCAGGCCACCAACTGATCCTGTGGTCAGTCGACAGCAAGTCCCCCTACTGGCCAAGCAGTAGGGGAATTTCCCCAGTGTCCTGGCCAAATTTCCCTCATTCATTAAAAATACCTTCAACAGCTTAAAGATCATGTGCAAAGCCCTTTCCGTGAAAAACACCAAAATGCATAATAAAGATCTATAATGCAGCTGTGTATTGTGTATTTCTTTATGGTGTGTGTGCAGTGTGCTTGTGGTGCCTAATTTTTTAGATATTGCATATTTTTTAAATCAGAAGCCCACCCCTTACGTTCAGGATCACTGACTTGCCTTAGTCACACCCACATCTGTGCTGTCATCATTGAGGAGTGGCGTGTAATTCAATCTATATAATCTGCTGCATCTGCTGTCCCAGTTTACTACTTGAGCGCTCACAGATACAGGTGTACACGGTTAAGGATGTCTTCAGAAGATGATAGTGACATAGAAAACCTCTACCATCACACATCTATCCAGCCCTACTCGTATGAGCCGATGGCCGTGCAGTCAAATGCAGTGCAGGACGATGAACTTTCTGACAGCAGCATAGTGAAGTGGAGGCAAGCACCGCTATGGAGCTTGATGAATGGTTGGTAATTCTTGGTGCTTTATTTTTTGGAAGGATGTTTGAATGCTGCAATATACTCATAACACTGCTATGCTTCATCATTGCCTGCACACTATATAGCTCCCCCAGCAGATGCATTTCTCTGGTTAGGATCGTTACGATCCTACTTGCAGAACCCCTCCAACTACTGCACTCTTGCCATGCAAGATGAGAGCAAGATAAATGTTGTTTTTCTTGTAGTCTCAAATCAATTAAATTTGGGATCTCGTTGTATGGAAACTGAACATGTGTGCTGCCCCCTCTTGTGTTTCACCACCCTGCCTCCGCCCGCATATCGCTACTTGTGCAGTGAGATATGCCCCCCAACCAGCCACATTGTCACATTTGTTCTCTTACAATGCACCCCTCAAACCCTCACACAAGAATCATCCCACATGTTGGGGGGTGCCTCAATAACCTGATGTGGCTGTTGCGTGTTACCGCGAGGCACATCCCTCGTTAATGTCAATATTTCTGTCCAGTCGCTTCTCCGTGCAGTTCCATTAGTCTGGCTAAGATAGCAATTGTAAACCCCTTTTCACTGTGTATCTGTGGATACCGGATGGCCAAGGATAGATATGGAGGGTTTTGGGGGGGGTGGTGTTCTTCGCCAGGAAATCATGTTCACTTTGTAGCACCTCCTCCTGGTGAAGCATTGCAGTGTACAAGGCATGGCAAAACAATCGATGGCAACACTTCATAGTGTTACATCCATTATGTGGCATCTCAGGCACCAGACAGTGCTGTCAGTCACCTGCCAGCATCCCTGCAGTGCCAAGTGTGCACATTATTGGAGTTCTGTGCATACTGTATTTCTGCGGAAGTCCTTTGCTAGTTTGCTACAGCTGACCAGATGTGGTCATTGGTGGTGTTTAGATTGAAGCCACTACTTGGAATAACAGCAGCATCTCATGTTTTCCAGCAAAAGTGTTACAGGACTTCTGTATCTACAGAGTATGTTCCAATCTCCAATAATGAGTAAGCTTTGTGAAGCAGTCTGGTGCTTGCTATGTCACACAATGTAGTCTGACCCCTTTTAGCTGCTGTCAGATCCAGTGTCGTGCCTGTATCAATGCTGACCTGAATGCATTACTGCGGACTCAGTGGGTGATTATATGAAGGAGCAATGGCTAACCTGACTTGCACAGACAGTGAGGTGGAGCTAAATACTAGCTCGGGGAATTTTGTGTCAGTATCCGGCACATTAGAAGCATGAAAATAACCAGGATACAATCCCATTCCATAGCATAATAGGAGATTGCTTTCACTGTCAAAACTGAAAAAAAAAATACTGGTGAGGCACTACTCGCATTCCATGCTTCTCAATAGTCAGGGACAAGTCCAGTTTACTCTTGCTGTCCTGCCCAAAAAATTATTATGCCAAGTCCCAGTTGTGTGTATGTATGTGTGTGGTGGTGGTGTGTGTGTGTGTGTGTGTGTGGGGGTTGGATAGTAGTCCATGGAGGAAATGGGGGGGATCACAGTCACACCCATGCAAAAGGCAGTGAAGGAGGCTTATTGTCTACCTGAAATAATGGCATGCCAACAGTGAGAGAACATGTATGCTAAGGTCTGTGTATTTCTTCTTTCTCATTCACCATAATGGATATCTCTCCATTGCTGGGTGTCAGTTGATTGGGAGGGGCTGTAATTTGTTCCCACTGGGTGCAGCGTGTGTGTGTATATGGCAGCGTGGGTTGTGCAAGGCATGGCAATATTCTGTGGTTGATGGATACTGAAATATTGCATGCACCAAGTAGGATCTGACATCAGCTAACTCCAATCGCATAGCTGTGAGTCCCCATTCGGCATCCCTGAAGAGCAAAGCATACACTCCATTGCAGGTCGATACATACTGTATGTCCTGTGCGACTTTTCTCGAGCAAAGGTGATGCGGTCATTCCAAAGGGCGAATTGCATCTAAACAACAGCAGTGACCTCCACATCTCATGCCAATCCACCTAGTAACAGAGGGAACGAGTGTAGATGTTTCTGCTACATTTGTTTTTGGGAGTTCAGTTGCGAGAAGCTTGTACAGCTATTGTATTGACATGCCTTGTACACTGATGTGGTTCACCAGCTGTGGTGCACACTGCCATGCTTTCCCATGGAATAAATGCCATTGCTGGGGAGTGTCGACTAGTTATGGATAGGTTGGGCGTAAGACATATTCTTCAGTCAGCTGATGTGTGGAACTGTATGCCGTAACACAGCAGGGCTTTTGAATGTTAGCACTGTGTGCATTTGGAAGACAAAGGGGTAATGTCGGGAGAGTGGATGCTGCAGTGACAAAAAGGCATGTTGGCGCATATATTTAGGGGCATTCCAAAGTAGACTGGAGATAAAAACAGACACAATATCCTTATAAATATTCCACAGTGTGTCAAGCAACCAGCGCACCCGTAGCAACTCCTCAATTACGTGGCAGCTGAACACGCCCACTTGCAGGCATAGCTTCAGTGTGAGGCAGCGACGCTACGAAATGAGTCAGAGAAAAATGTGAAATAAAAATTAACCACATAAAATGATTTGGTTAGCATGATCAGCTTAAATGTTTAGGACAATGTGCAAGGCGTGGGAGTGTTTCCAGCAAAAAATAATCCTTTGCACATGATCTTTAATCTGGTTCAAGGTCAGTTGGCATTCATCTGTATCCCCCTCCCCCGGGTCATGCCTGAAAATAGGCAGGATTTGTCTAGTGCACTTACCCGGTCAACAAAAACTAAATAAATAAAATAATATAAATGTGGCTCAGAGAGGGTAGTATGTAGTGATGATGCTGCAGTGGCAGTTTCCAATTTAGATTTATACAAATTAAACAAATCAAGGGGGAGTGGGAGCTAGTAGAGTTGATAACAACAGAGACTTAAAGAAAAAAATGAACAAGGAATAAGAAAAATCACTAATGAGTAACACTTTCACTGATTGTTTCTCTCTCCCAACAATTACCAATGAAGAACAAGCATTTGTCAATGCAGAATCTTGCTTGCGGGCATTAGCATTGGAAGTGCAGGAGTTAGACAGATGCAGAATAGGAAAGGCAGTGAAGTATTGAACTGATGCCAAATCCACCCCCTCCCTGCAGAGATGGACAGGCATTGGGGTATGCCTTTGGTTTGTTGCCCATAACGCTCACGCCATTTCACCTCACCCTACCCTGCAGACACTGACAATTGTTGAGGTGTGCCTTGGGGTGTTCAGGCTTTACACTCACCCCATTTCATAAGGAAATACGCTGAAATGGGTGCAGTATAAGAGAATGGAGTGAACTTTGGGGCCGAAGAGTCCAAGGCACACTTCGATGCCTGTCACTGGATGCAGGGTGGGGGTGGAAATGGGTATAAGCATTACTGTTGACAATCCCAAGTCATACCCCTGATGCTCTCGTCCCTACAGAGTAGGTATTATGAGTTGGATTCCTAATGCCCAGGGCATTTCTTGGTATTTTCACTCCAAGTTTTCAACACAGGTTTTGTGACTCTAATCGCATGAACAGTGACACTATCAGTTCGTTAGCCGAAAGGTGATTTTACACAGCGACTGTGTCATTTGGTGCCACAGGTGCAAAAACACATTTTGAACAGGATGTGAAAAATGACAGCTGTACTGTTTATGAGGAAGTGCACAAAAATGGCAATGTTGAAAATCGGGAGTGAAAATATAAAAACATTTGTGAAGTCACAAGCATGCATAGAAACTGCGCAACGCACGCCCATAATTAAATTATTTTGTTTGTTTTTTTACACCAGATTTTCAACATAGGCATTTTGGGACCTCCTCTCATGAACAGTGGCAGTGTGATTTTATTAATCTGACCTGAACATTGATTTCGCACAGTGACCGTGCCTATTGTGTGACCACAGGTGTAAAAATATGTTTACATAGATACATAGATACATAGACAGTGTCGGCAGATAAGGGCCTATGGCCCACCCAGTCTGCCCATTTGAGTTTGTAAGTTCAGTTTGTTTTCCTAGAAGTCTGTTGCACCTTACCCCTGACCTCCAGAATTCCTTTATGTCTATCCCATGCATTCTTAAATCCCGTGATTGTTTCAGCCCCCACCACTTCCTCTGGCAGGGTGTTCCACTTGTCCACCACCTGTTCTGTGAAGAAATTCTTTCTCATGTTTCCTCTGAATCGTCCCTCCTCCAACTTCATCCCATGCCCTCTAGTCCTGGAACATCTTTTTCGCTTAAAAATAGTGTTTTCCTGCACCCTGTTCCTCCCTGTAAGATATTTGTATGTCTCTATCATATCCCCTCTCTCCCTCCTCTCCTCCAGGGAGTACATGTTCAGTTCCTTCAATCTGTCTTCATAGGACTTGTGATGCAATCCATGCACCATCTTTGTTGCCCTCCTCTGAACCTTCTCTACCCTGTCTATGTCCTTACATAGGTATGGTCTCCAGAACTGTACACTGTTTCAGGCAGGTTGTGAAAAATGACAGCTGTACTGTTCATAAGACAGTGTGCAAAAATTACAATATTGAAAGTCTGAAGTAAAAATAAAGAAAATTGGTGAAGTTATGAGTGTGCGTAGAAAGTGTGCTGGTAACGCAGTCATTTTTTGGAATTTGTTCACCAAATTTGCAGCATGGGCTTTTTGGGACCTCTCCTTATGAACACTGTCACTGTGAGTTTCTTAATCTGTCCTGCACAGCGACCATGCCATTGTGCGCCAGATATGTGAAAACACATTTCGGGCAGGATGTGAAAAATTGCAGCTGTACTGCTCATAAGGTGGTGCAGAACAATGGCAATGTTGAAAATCTGGTGTGAAAATATTAAAAATTCCTGAAGCTATGAGCTTGCATGGGAACTGCGCAAGCTCACTCGTAATACAGTCATTTTTTGGAATTTTTCCACCAAATTTAGAACATAGGCTTTTTGGGAGCCCACCTCATGAACAGGGACACTGTCATTTTGTTTATCAGTCCAGGAAAGTGATTTCATGCAGTGACCACAAAATCACCTTTCGGGACCGAATAACAAAATGATAGTGACTAAGTTCATGAGGTGGAGTCCCAAGAACTCCTTGTTGAAAATTTGGAGTCAAAAGTCACAAAAATGGCCAATATATCCAGCTAAGTTGAACCCCCCCACTGATGCCATTATACAGCTTACCAACATTTCTTCAGTTTGTGGTCGGCTTTGAAGAGTGCAGACATGTTCCCGCTCCATCGAAGATCATTGCACCAGGCTCTGGAGGTAAGTATGGGGTAAGGGGTATGGGGAGGTGGGGTACACAGAGGGTGGATGCAGGTTGGGGAAGGGGGCATTGTGACCATAAGGGACCGTGTTCTCTTTTATAGGTAACAAAAAAACATCACAGGAAGGTGTTTTTTGCAGGTTTGCTTTGGGCACGCTGGGGTGGGCTCCTAATATGTCACCTGTGTTTTTGCAGAGGGGGGGACTGAAGCCGAGGAGGACTGGGCCCCCCATCTGCAAAGAAAGTGTGTCTGTGTTTGGGGGGGCAAGATGCCAAGGGGAATTGAGCACCCCCTTCAGCAGACAAATTCCAACAAGGGGGACATGAAACCAATGGGGATTGGTCTCCGCTGTCAGCAAATGAATTTTGGGGAAGGGGCATGCCTACAGGGGGACTGGGCACTGCCGATGTCAGCTTTGAGAGGTGGATGGTGACAACCATTTCCATGCATCTTGAAATGTTGCACCAGGCAAGGCACGCCCTGCAATGAGGTGGCGCTCCCTCATTGCAGCAGTGAATTTCTTTCAAGTTGGTGGCACGCTTTTGAGCTGCTGTCATAGACAGCATGCTCATTCATTTGTGCCACACAGACAAGCCAAAAAAAAGCAGATGCAGCATTGGCCACAACACTGCCGCACCTCCACAACCTGCTATTCCAGCAAGCTGTTGCAACATGTTTCCTGTGCATACACGCAAGCAAACATACTAAAAGTCAATCTGCACTATCAGCAAAAATGTCAAACTATATGGACTTGATTATCCTGAACTCCAATAGAAAACTTTCAAGTACAACTATAATCTTGTAAATAATCATGTCAATTCATAGAACAGAATAGATAAGGCATTTTAATATTTTTTTGAACGTGGAAGCAGCTCTGCTTAAAAACAATTTAAAATTCTACTAGACAGCAGAAGTTAACAAGTCCTCCAATCCTGTCACATCACTTAATAGCTTTCGTACAGTACAGCTGCTGAACTACGTGCATGACTGGCTGTCATCTGCTCTGTCTGTCAACAACTACCAACTTCCTTCACAAGTTCAGAGTCTGCAACCACCGAAGTCAACTTGTATACAAGACTACAATGTACCACAGCAGCCTACACTGGACAGCTCCTGCCTCATCTGTGAAATATCTGCATATTTACCTACCTGAGCTCTGTTTTGTAATCTGCTTCCTTATTTCCTTGTAACCTCCTGGTTCACACCTGAACATACACACCTGTTTTGTCTAGTGTGCTTACCTGGTTAACAAACACTAACTAAATAAATAAGTAAATAAAGGAGGTAGGGACAGGTGGGGGTTGGGGCTGCCCCAGGGAACTGTGTCTACGTTTGTGAATAAAATGTGAATTATAAAAAATAAAAAGAATCATGAGCAAAATCCACAAATCCCTTTTGCTGTTACAGACTCTGGAATTGCTTGACTACTAAAATATTATTTTCTATGGCCAGTCATTGCAGACTTCTGTTACATGCTCAGATCCTCATTATTTACCTTCTCTGGTACTTCCTTGGAGAACCATAGCAGTGTCTTTTTCTCTTGCTCTTTTAAACCTTCCTGACACATAGCTTAGTGATTTTCTCGATGGCCTTCCTTAATTTTGACCATTATAGAAGCATAGAAACACAGAAACATAGACTTTGACAGCAGATAAGGACGGCTTGGCCCATCTAGTCTGCCCATTTCCCTACCTACAGGATAGGCCGCAGATCCTAGTTAACCAACAGCCTATTTCTTCCTACCCCACACAAGAATTGCCTTATGTCTGTCCCATGCATTCTTGAATTCTCCCACAGTTTTAGACCCCACAACCTCCTCCGGGAGGCTGTTCCATGCATCCACTACCCTCTCTGTGAAATAATACTTCCTCACATTGCCCCTAAACCGCCCTCCTTCTATCTTTAAATTGTGTCCCCTTGTTCTTGCATGTCTCTTTTTCTGAAAGATGCTACCCTCTTGGACTTTGTTGATTCCACTGAGGTACTTAAAAGTTTCTATCATGTCCCACCTCTCCCTTCTTTCCTCAAGGGTATACATATTAAGCTCCTTTCGTCTCTCCTCATACGGCTTCTCTTGCAGACCCTGCACCATTTTAGTTGCCCTCCTCTGGACTACCTCTATCCTGCCTATGTCCTTGAGGAGATGGGGTCTCCAGAACTGGACACAGTACTCCAGATGGGGTCTCACCAACTGTCTTTTCAGAGGGATAACAACTTCCTGTTTTCTGCTGCTGATGCCTCTCCCTATACATCCCAGTATACCACCAGCCCTCCCTACTGCCTTCTCACATTGTTTGCTAACCTTAAGGTCATCTGATATGATTACCCCCAGGTCCCTTTCCTTTTTTGTTGTTGTTACTACCTCCCCACCCATAGTGTATTCTTCCCCTAGGTTCTTGTTTCCCAGGTGCATTATTTTGCACTCCTTTGCACTGAATCCTAGCAGTCATAGTTCTGACCATTCCTCCAACCTTGCCAAGTCCCTTTTCATCCTTTCCACGCCTCCTTGTGTATCAACCCTGTTGCAGATCTTTGTGTCATCTGCAAAAAGACATACTTTTCCTTCCAGTCCCTCTACAATGTCACTGATGAAGACATTAAAAAGGACTGGACCCAATACTGAACCCTGCGGTACCCCACTAGTAACCCCTCTTTCTTCAGAGTGGACTCCATTTACAATTACCTTCTGTGTCCTGTTGTGCAGCCAATGTTTTACCCAGGCTACCACCCTGGGACTCACTCCCAGGCTGGTTAATTTGACTATTAATCTTTTGTGTGGGACTGTGTCAAATGCCTTGCTAAAGTCTAGGTAGGCCATGTCCACAGCCCCTCCCTGGTCTACTACTTTGGTCACCCGGTCAAAGAAATCTATTAGATTTGTCTGACATGACCTTCCCGCTGTGAACCCATGCTGCCTTGGGTCCTATGCTCCACTGGCCTCTAGGTACTCAACTATTCTTTCCTTCAGAAGTTACTCCATCACTTTCCCTACCACAGAGGTCAGACTGACAGGTCTGTAGTTTCCTGCCACTGTCTTGGTCCCACTGTTGTGAAGGGGAATCACATCCACCTTCCTCCAGTCCTCGGGTACCACACATCCTCCCATGATCTATTAAAAAGCGTAGCCAGTGGTTTCATTAGTTCCTCCCTTAATTCTTTTAGAATTCTGGAGTGAACTCCATCAGGACCCATTGCTTTGTCCAGCTTCAGTTTTAGGAGTTCTTCCAGAACCCTTTATTCTGTGAAAGGACTGGGATTGACCCCCCTATCAAGAGTGCTTCTGTTAATTGGATTAGGCACTTCCCCCTCCTCTTCTGTGAATACTGGCAGAAATATTCGTTCAGTATCCCTGCTTTTTCACTGTCCCCCTCTGCCCACCCACAGTTCATTCTATTCAGCCTCACTATCCCTCCCTTTGTCTTTCTACGCTCACTGATGTACCTATAAAAGGTTTTATCCCCCTTCTTAACTGAGTTGGCAATCTTTTCCTCAGTTTGGGCCTTTGATATTCTGACTTCCCTCCCTGCTTCCTTCTACCTTAACTGGTAAAGCTCTCTGTCCTGCTCCTTCTGTGTTTCCTTATACTTCCGGAATGCTATCTTCTTCTTCCTGACTTTCACAGCCACCTCTTTTGAGAACCATAGTGGCTTTTTCTTTCTTTTTGATTTGTTTATTTGCTTCACACAAAGGCTTGTTGCATCTGTGATGGCAGTTTTGATGATTCCCCATTGTTGCTCCACATCTCCTTCTAGCCTGTTTGCTAGTGCTTTTCTGAGGCACTCTCCCATCTTGCCAAAGTCAGCCCTCCTAAAGCCCAGTACCCTCACTTTTGTATGGCTTGACTCTGTAGCTGAGTTTAACGTAAACCACACTGTTTGATGGTCACTTGCCCCCAAATGGCAACCCACTTCTAGATATGAGATCCTCTCACTGCCTCTGTTTGAGAGTACAAGGTCTAAGATTGCTCCCTCATGAGTGGGTTCCAAAACTAGCTGTCTGAGGCCTGCCACCTGTAGGGCATCAAGAATGGCCCTGCTCTTGGATGTGGCTGCAGCAAATGTTCTCCAGTTAACATCTGGCATATTCAGGTCTCCCATCAACAGTATCTCCCCTTTCTCTGCCATTCTAAGAATGCTTTCTATCATATCCTTGTCCATTCCTTCCCCCTGACATGGTGGTCTGTACACAACCCCTGTGCAGATTGTGGTGCCCTTTCCAGTCTCCATTGTGACCCACATTGCATCCTCTCCTCCCTGTTTACTCTTTTGTTCAGTTGCTTTTATCCCTTCCTTTACATAGAGAGCTACTCCTCCCCCCTTCTCCCCTGCCTGTCTCTCCTGTAGGTTATGTACCCTGGTATGTTAACATCCCAGTCATGGTTCTCTGTGTACCATGTTTCTGTGACTGCCACGATATCCAGGCATCCCTCTTCCATCAAGGCCACCAGCTCAGGGAGCTTGTTGCCCAGACTACGGGCATTGGTACTCATTACCTTCCATTTCCTGATGGCTTTACTCCCTTTTTACCCATCCCTGTCCTTCTTGCTTTTGTCACTTTCTCCATTTACCCCTGCTCTTCTCCCTGTCGACACCTTAATGTTGGTGTTTGCCGCACTTACTGCCGTGATTATTTGGGGGGGGGCTAAGATTTCCCTGCTCCTTTCCTCTACACTGCCCAGTTTCCCTATCCCACTAGTGCTTCCCAGAGGCACTCACCCATTTTCTTGAACTCTGCTCTCCTGAATTCCAGAACTTTCATTGTAGTGCAGCTTGATTCTGGTCCAGTTGTTATGGCCCAGATGTTATAGCACAGTGCTTAGAAATGTACCTTGTGTGCTGCACCAATGTGGCGTCTACTGTATCTGAAGTTCCACTCAGGCCTCAGAACCACACACAAATATTTATGTTTGATAATATTCATTAAGTGTACATCAAATGGAAATTATGCAGTGGGGCACTTGGCTTTCCTGCTTTATAATTCAGAGCATCCATGCACAGTAATGTACTATATACTTCTGTTTGTATGATCATAAAATATAGACGGCTTCCCTGATAACTAGCAGTTAGGTTATTCCCTATGGTGCCTTTTAGCATAAATATTTGCAGTTGGGTAATATTAAAGAATTATGCCATTATCTTTATGTGCCCTCAACAGGCTATAGTAGTTCTTTCATGTGCTCTTTGGATACTGTTAAGGAGCTATGCCATTATTAACTAATAGCTGTCATAACTTATGTTGGGCTTGTCAGGGATATCCAAACTTATCTGTAGCTTATTAGATACTATACAACTTATTACAAAGAGTCTGGAACCAGAGATTTCAATTGACACTGACTCACTTTGTAAATACAGTTACCAAATGACTTACTGAGGATGCACCTCTTACTGAGGTAGAAGACTTGGTTTGCTGGCCAAAGCACCTAGTTTCACCTCAGCTTTTTCCTTCTAGATTACTTAAGAGGACAGAGCAGATAACCTTACCAGAGCAGGAGAAATGATTAAGACTTATTTTGGCTAAGCAGATTTACTGTGTGTTGTTATTTTTATTTTGTACTCACAGGGTTGCTACTGTTTGTTGCTAACATTTCATTGCTTTATTTTTCTCTGATTCAAATTGTTGTTGCTGGTATACCTTCTTCTGCATTATTACAAGGTGTGCCTACAGGTATGTGTTAACAGCTTACTTGTCTTTTGCAATGTATATCTTCAGTTACTGCTTTATTTTTCTCTGTAGCAAAGTGTTTCTTACAGGGTATATCTTCTCTGAAACTATTACAGCTGGTGCTTTACAGGTTTTACAGTTTTATCTAACATTAGGATAAGCTTTCAGAGTTACTGCATTTGTTGTTGACTGATTGTTTCTGCTCTTACCTCCTTATTCTTTTGTCCGTGGTTCTTTTTTTTCAGCAGGGGAAGGGCCCAGCCACCCACCCCCGTCCTCAACCACCCCACACTACACTCCTTTTATAGAGTACCACAGTTGTGACATTTCCTGTGGCAAAGCAGGAAGGGGCGGATCAGAGGAGCATCCACAAGGTGAGCTCATTTACAGGGGCACTAGTAATTTAACTTGTTATAACAAGTTATATGAAAACAAAACACAAAATCAAACCATTACTTGCATTTTCTTCCTTCTGATTACTCTGACCAGGTTATAAACCCAGCAACTTATCTGGAATGGATATCATTAACTGCAGGTACTGCGGAACACCTTCAGAAGGACAGTCTTACAGGATTTAGGACACTGTCCTACGTGCTGGGCCATTGGAGATCTTAGAGCTCAGCTCCGGGCAGCATGGGCAGAGGTTGCGCACCTCAAATTTCATATTCAAGAGGAAATACATTATAAAAATCACCCGCCATTTCCCCAACATCCAACAGAAAAAACCTCGACCGCAGATGGCAGTTGGTCTGGGAGGTTGGCAAGTGGTTAGGAGGGGCAAATCGGATGCCCCATCACTTGGTGCTCTCCAACATATTACCTCCAAAAGCCATATAAACACTACAAACAGGTATCTGCCTCTATCTCCAAAATCAAACAAAGGGGCAGAGGACACTGCAGCACAGGAACTCGCACGACAAAACTCGCCCAAATCAGGACCAAAACAAAAAAAACAAAAAGGAAATCCAAAAAACTTCTGATCATAGGAGATTCC
This sequence comes from Neoceratodus forsteri, assembly GCA_016271365.2. Classification (NCBI taxonomy): domain Eukaryota; kingdom Metazoa; phylum Chordata; order Ceratodontiformes; family Ceratodontidae; genus Neoceratodus; species Neoceratodus forsteri. The sequence goes on along the minus strand of CM057451.1, from coordinate 804,150,348 downwards.
ATAATTCGGGGAGCTGATACCTAGCTCCAGCCAGGGGTAATGGTCAGATGTCTTCCAGGTACATCAGCGTGGAAAGAAGCTGACCGCATTGCTAAAAATTGTTCAGGAAGCAGGAGAAAACATTGACGTCCTGGTACACATAGGGACAAATGATCTCGCCAGCTGGTCAGTTGTGGAGACCAAGGAACACCTGACCAGGCTGGGTGACAAATTATCATCCATTTCGTCTGGCATCTCCTTCTCTGAGATCCTGCCAGTCTGGGAGAGGGGGGCAGATGGACAGATGATCAGAGAAGGGGAGACAGGGGAGCTAAACATGTGGTTCAAGGGCTGGTGCCAGGAAAAAGGACATAGATTTGTAGGGAACTGTCAACAGGTTTGATAGCAAAAGTTCTTTAAATTTGATGGACTGCATCTGACTAAGGAGGAAGTCAGTGCATTGGGGCAGAAGTTTGATGTCTTTGCAGAATATTTAAACTAGCAAATGGGGAGAGGGGTGCAGTACCCCATATGTCAAATGGGAAGAACACCCTTCCCCCCTCAGCTAGTGGTCAAACAGGGATTCACCATGTTTGCAGTTCATTTGCATCACCAGGTAAGAAAAAAGGTATGTCTCCCCATACAACGCACAGGGGAAATGCCAGACCTCACCCAACAACTAACACACCAAAATCTGGCCAATGGAAAATCATGTACACAAATGCTCACAGCCTGGGAAATAAGATCCCAGACCTGCAGGCAATAATGTCAGAGGCTAAACTGGACATAGTAGCAATTAGTGAGACGTGGTTTACCAGTAACCACACTTGGGAGACTTCAGTACCTGGCTATGTACTGTTCAGAAGAGACCGAGGTGCAAAAAGGGAGGGGGGTGGAGTGACCCTGTATGTCAATGAAAATATCAAAGCTACAGAAATTCAGAATATACATAAGGAGCCAGAAGAACAGTGGGTCACCCTGGAAACAGGAAATGGGATAGCCATAAGAACTGGTGTTGTCTACAGGCCCCCAGACCAGGGGGAGGACATAGTCATGTTACTGTTAGAAGATATACAAAACATGACAGCTAAAGGGGAGGTTCTGATAATGGGAGACTTCAACATGCTGGATACAGATTGGTCAATACCAGCAGGAACGTCTGCCAGAACTAGATACATGGTGGATTCCCTGCAGGGGGAGGGCCTCAAACAACTGGTACAACAACCCACATGAAACAGGGCTATCCTACATCTAGTACTGACTAATAGGCAAGGGATCACAGATCTCCAGGTAGAAGATCACCTGGGAGCCAGTGACCATCACATCGTATGGTTCAATTTGGCCACTACAACTAAATCATCCCATTCCAAGGCAAAAATATAGGATTTCAGAGGAGCTGAACAGATGGCCAACAGAGTTAAGCAAGCCCTGGCAAAAAGAAACACAGGTGAGGGGGTACAGGCAATGTGGGCAAGCATTAAGGATGCAATACTTGAAGCAACATCCCATTGTGCTAGACAGAAATGGAAGTGCAAAAGAAGAAGGAAACCACTTTGGTTCTCAAATACAGTAGCATAAAAGGTCAGAGCCAAAAGGCTGGCCTTCAGGAAATATAAGGGAAAACAGCGGGATGAAGATAGGGAGGCATACCAAACTGCCCTAAGGGAAGCAGGGAAGGCAGTAATGCAGGCAAAGTCCCAAACTGATGAAACACTAGCAGAAACAGTAAAAGAAGGAGACAAGATTTTCTATAGATACATTAGTAAAAGGAGAAAGTCCAGAGGAGGTATTGCTATGCTCAAAGGAGAAAAGGGTATGTGTGAGAAAGAGGAGGACCCTGTAAAAGCATCTATCCTAAATAGATTCTTTTGCTCAGTATTTAATAAAGAGAAGGTAGGGCAGGGCCCACAGCTCAGCACCATGGACACAGGGGGGAGGGAGGTGAGCACTAGTCCCTTCACAAAAGAAAGGGTCCTACAAGAGCTCGCTAAGCTCAGGGTAGACTAGGCAATGGCACCTGATGGCATAAATTCCAGGGTACTAAAGGAGCTAAGGGTGGAACTAGCAGAGCCATTAGCAGAACTGTTTAGTGAGTCTCTGAGCACAGGAGAGGTCCCAGAAGACTGGAGAAGGGCTCATGTGATCCCGCTTCACAAGAATGGTAGCAGGGAGGAGGCAGGGAACTACAGACCAGTCAGTCTTACCTCAGTAGTGGTCAAGATTATGGAGGCACTCCTTAAGGAAAGGATAGTGCAACACCTTAAATCCATAGAGGCACAGGATCCAAGACAGCATGGGTTTACAAAAGGAAGGTCCTGTCAAAGTAATCTCCTAGATTTCTTTGACTTGGTAACCATAGTGATGGACTAAGGGGGAGCAGTTGTTATTGCCTACCTTGACTTCAGCAAAGCTTTCGACACTGTTCCACATAGAAGATTGATAAACAAGCTGGGTAGGCTTGGGGGGGTCAGAATTTGGTCAACTGGGTGGCAAACTGGTTGACGAGCAGAAAACAGAGAGTGCTGGTAAATGGTATGCAGTCAGAAGAGATGCAAGTCACAAGTGGGATACCTCAGGGATCAGTCCTGGGGCCAGTCCTCTTCAATATCTTCATCAATGACATTGCAGATGGACTAGAGGGTAAGGCTTGTCTGTTTGCAGATGACGCCAAGATCTGCAACACAGTAGATGATCCACATGGGATGGGCAGAAAGAGAAGAGATCTGGATAAACTAGCAAAATGGTTGGAAGAGTGGTAACTGGGAGTTAATGCAAAGAAGTGCAAGATCATGCACATAGGGAAGAGAAACCCTGAAGCCACCTACAGGCTGGGAGGGGAGTTGCTGGCAGTCACAAAGAAAGAAAGAGACTTGGGTATCATCATCACTGATGACCTGAAATCATCAAAGCAGACCTCTAAAGTAGTAGGTAAGGCTAGGGGGATGTTAGGGTGTATTAGTTGGGGTGTCACAAGTCGTAAGAGGGAGGTAATAATCCTTCTTTACAAGACACTGGTTAGGCCCCATCTGGAGTACTGCGTGCAGTATTGGAGGCCACACCTTCACAAGGACATTAACCAAATTAAGGCAGTCCAGAGAAGGGCAACCAAAATAGTGCAGGGACTGCATCAGGAGACATATGAGAACAGACTAATGGAGCTCAATATGTATACCCTAGAGCAAAGGAGGGAGACAGGTTATATGATCGAAACATTAAAACACCTTAAGGGTGTTAACAAGGTGAAAGAGTCTAACATGTTTCAATATAAGAAAAATAGCAGGACAAGAGGACACAGCATGAGATTAGAGGGAGGCTGATTAAGGGGTAATGTGAGGAAGTTCTTTTTCACAGAAAGGGTGGTGGATGCATGGAATGGCCTACTTCAGGAAGTGGTGGCTATGAATACAGTGCAGGGCTTCAAACAGGCATGGGATAGGCATAAGGGAGCAATACAGATAAGTATGAATAGATAGGCCACTGACAGCAAAGGACAATGGCCATTTATAAGGTAGAAAAAGAAATGGGCAGACTGGATGGGCCTTGCAGTCCTTATCTGCCATCAGCTTCTATGTTTCTATGTTTCTGTGTACCGTATTTGAGTGTGAGTAACTTACTCATATGGTATGTGAAACACTGAAAGGTAAATAAAACATATTGGGAATGTTTGAATTATACAGCTCTCTGTCCCTCACTTAATTACTGTGATGAAAAAGAGAAGGGTGCATACAGCAGATTCTGTTTTATGTGCTATACTCTGGAATGACTTTGCTTGTTTCCATGTTAACCAATCTGTGTCCTGGACAGAACTGATCAGTTCCATGATCCCACTGGTAAAAGGTAAATACATTTTAAATAATGAAACTAATTCTAATTACAGCTTACTTTGCTATCTTGTAGCAGTTTTAAGGAGGTATAATTTTTGGATGAATGAAAAAAACACAGCCCTGTCTCAACGAAAAAAAAACAAACTTACGAGCATTTACAGGACAGACTACAGCACAGCACAGCCAAAAGAAGAATCTCTTAATCACAACAACAACAAGCATTTGTCAATGCCGAATGTTGCTTGCTTCTATGTGCTGTTTAGGTATTTGGAAGTCATTGGAGTGCAAATATTGAAAATTTAGTGAACTTATCAGCGCATGAGGAACCAGCATAATACACGTCAGAAATAGTCATTTTTAGGAATTTTTTCACCAAATTTTCAACATAGCCATTTTAAGACCTCTGCTCATGAACAGTGTCACTGTGATTTTCTTAATGTGTCCCATACATTGAGTTTGCACACCGACTGCGCCATTGTGCGCTACATGGACGGAAACACATTTTGGGCAGGATGTGAAAAATGACAGCTGTACTGCTCATAAGGAGGTGTGGTAAAATGGCAATGTTGAAAATCTGGAGTGAAAATATTGAAAATTTGCGAACTTACGAGCCTCATTAGGAACTGCGCAACGCACACTCAGAAACAGTCATTTTAGAATTTTCACCAAATTTTCAACATAGCCATTTTAAGACCTCTGCTCATGAACAGTGTCACTGTGATTTTCTTAATTTGTCCGTGCATATGATTTTGCACACCGACTGCGCCATTCTGCACTACATGGATGGAAACACATTTTGGGTGAGATGTGAAAAATGACAGCCATACTACTCATAAGAAGGTGTGGTAAAATGGCAATGTTGAAAATTTGGAGTGAAAATATTGAAATTTCGCGAACTTACGAGCCTGCGTAGGAACTGCGCAACGCACGCCAGAAACAGTCATTATTTTGAATTTTTGCACAATTTTCAACATGGGTTTTTGGGACCCTTCTTGACAGATATCACTGTCATGGTGGAAGTCCGGGCCGGGTGATTTTGCAGTCACTGCGCGAAATCACCCTTCGGCCCGGTAACGCCATGACAGTGACATCATTCATGAGAAGGGGTCCCAAAACCCCATGTTGAAAATTTGGTGCAAAAATTCCCAAAAATACCTGAGATATGCAATAAAGCTTGAAACACCCCTATCTAGGCCATTATACAGCTTACCAGCATTTCCTCAGTTCGCTGTCGGCTTGAAGAGTACAGACGTGGTTCTTGGTCCACCAAGATCGCGCTCGGAGTCCGAGGTAGGTATGGGGTGAGGGGGCGGGGAGGCTGGAAGTGCAGTGGGTGGGTGCGGGTTGTGGGAGGGGTTGGGAGACGCCCGCAGGACCGCTGCTTTTCAGGTTTACAAAAAAAAAGACGTCGTGGATTGGTTTGCCACGCTGGGGTGGGCTCCAGCGTGGCACAAGCGACTTTGGGGGCGTTCAGCCAATGGGGATTGGCACCTCGTCGGCTAAGGATTCATTGCCGCGTAGGGGTGGGCTCCCAGCGTGGCACCTACAACTGGGGGAGGAAGTGCAGCTCAGCTGACCCGGGGATTGAGCACCCATCGACTCGCCAGTAAGTGCAGAGGCGCACTACTGCGTGTGGGGGTGAGCTCACGCTTCAGTGGGCTTTATCTCTGCTCACTGAAGCGTAGCTCCCCTTCAATCAGTGTTACTGCATTTGGAGCGTATCATAGACAGCTCCAAAATGCATTGGCTTACAGGGGCCGCGCCTGCCAGCTCACTGACTGAATTGGAGGAGGAGGTGACACACCTCCGAAATCTCCGATGATGGCACTATGTTTCTTGCACATGCGTGCAAGCAACATAAAAATGGAAGCAAATCACTTCTGTTCCAAACCAAGATCAGGTCGGGACTGTCATGCAGTTCAACAGGAGACCAGCTTATGAATTTTTTGCTTAAGTCTAACTTCTAAGGAAAAGGTGTTGAACTTTATGGCTTTTTGAGTCAAAAGTCAAAGTTCAACATGTTTTCCTTAGAACATACTGACTCAAGCAGAAAATCCAGAAGCAGGTCCACTGTCGAACTACATGATGCTGCACATTTTCACAGGAAAATCAGAAAGTCCCAACTCAATCTCGTCATTAATTTCAGACGGACCAGTCCCCAGCACCACTCACTCCCAAGTGACATCTGGCAGAGAGACTGTCTCCCACACCCACCCTCCACTTATAGACTTTTCTCAAATAAAACAGAGCCTGAGCAAAGAAAGTAAGACGCAAGTCAAAAAAAAATATATACCTGACTGAAGATCGTAAGGTGCCGCTCAGTAAGGGCTGAATTGAAGAACTGAATGCCTGTTCAGATTAGGGAGGGGATGAGTCAGACAATCAGGTAAACAGCACAACAGCAGAATGCAGGAGGACTGTTGAAGAAATCTAAAACTCTGATGGTGGAAAACTCAGAATTATTGGGGGAGGGCTAGCTCCAGTCACAATCGATCAAGAGGAGAAGCAGCATTCTCAACCTGTAGCTTGCCACGATGCCATCACCAGAGGAACGTCACATCGCTTAACAAGTCACAGTGTCCACGGTCAGTCAGAATGTCTTCTTTCTTCTCCTCAGCTGGGCTCTGCAGGCTCGCTCTGCTCACGGCTCATACTAGCCACTAGCAAGTGAAAGAAGATGTGTCACTGTCACTAGCCTGGTAGCTTCGTCCTGGTCCACCAGTGATCCTGAAGTCTTCCTGATCAGCTCTTCTTCTCCTGCCTGAAGCTCCATTCTCTTCTGCTCAGCTATGAATGCAGACTGTTCACAGGTGAAGGAGAAGTGGTATCCCTTGATGCCGGCAATCACCAATGGGTGATGTCCGGAACAGCGGCACGATCGCGACATCTGTGGATGGGGCAATCGGTGGAGCTGAGTGACTGGATGGTGGGGGTGGGCTAAATAGTGACTGGATGTCTCTAAATGTCTACACACGTGGGTGGGAGTGAGCATGCCTACTGTGGGCTGGGAGGGTAAGGAGGAGCTGTAGTGGGTGGCGCTGCAGTGGGCTGCCGTGCTGCGTCGTGGTGTCAGGGGTTGATCTGCAACTACGGTGGGTGTGGTACCAAGTTTGGGTCTGGGCACGGGTGCCTTTTGTTGCACTAGACCAAATTTTTATTTTGTTCCGACCTGCACCCCGAAATGCACTTCCTGCAGTTGAGAATCCTGTAAGTGGGTGCGGGGTGAAGCCTCGTGAAGTGGGGCGGAAAGCCCCTACATGAACAATAAAAATCTATGTCCCTGGCATTATGTTGCTGTGCACCAGGGAGTCCATCGTAGAAACAAACTTTCATCGATGTGATTTTGCCATTATCACATAAAACCAGGAGGAGCTGATGCTGCAATGATGGGACGCTCCCATATCGAAGAGGTGAATCTGTTTTAAGTTGCTGGCACACTTTAAAACTGCTGTCATAGACATCATGCTCACTAATTGGTGCCGAACAGACGAGCCCAAAAAAGCACTTCCGGCATTCACAACAACGTTGACACACCTCTGAAACCTGCTACTGCCACAAAATGTTTCTTACACATTTGCGCAAGCAAACATAACAAGTAGGAATGGAGCACTCACCACCAGAGAAGGCCTTTGATAAAACACTTTTCTAATGAGAAACACCTCAGGCGAGTGGGTCCAGTGGAGCCTGAATTTTACATCTCTTTTTGTATTTCAGACACTTCTGAAATAAAGGATTTACACCTTTTCAAGTATAGGTCTTTGTTTCTCTGTTGATGAGTGCTCCCTTCAGTCTGACTAATGTATATTCAAGGTTATACATGTGGTTGTACATGGCTGGGGCTAATATAAAATACCACCACTGCTTCTTCTAATGAATCCCTGAAAAATCAAAATGAGTGCAATTTGAATTTCCTAGCTGTGCTTGGCACTTTTTTATCCTGTGTCCCTCCTGAAGTAAGTCATTACCGTTTTTGTTGTTGCAGCCTGGCAACATCTGATGTAGTGGTTGGGTGGCTCAGCGGTTGCAGAGAACTCTGAGTCCAAGTTACTCATCAGTTGTCCCCGGGGCAGCTGGCTGGTTATGTGATGGGCAAATGGCACTAGCAGGAACACTTAGGGCAACTCAATTTGACAGCAGTGACAGTGACAGCTAAAAGGTGGGTCTGGTAGATGGAAGATGATAAAGGTACTGCAGCAGGAACTGGAAGAAATTGACTAATGCCTTGGCTTATATATAACTAAATTATAACCCCCCCTCCATCTTCCCTTTGGTGCAGACCAGCTGCATGCTGTGAGTGTCAAGACAGATGCTCTTCGCTGCACTGTCAGATAATTTACACATTCTCATTAAAGGCCAAAGCTTTGATGGTCTTGAGAGCTTTGATGGACTACTTGAGCAAGATAAGAAGTTAGCTAGGGGAGCCAAAGGAGTGAAACTTACCAACTTCACTGTATTTGGGCTGTTTACTGTGCTGTGGGCTGACTGAACAAAAGGTGTTAACCACCCACCCCCCGCTAGATCTGACCATCATTGCTTTTGGGTCTGGTACATTTGCCCGACTCTTATAATACTGATGCTCAATATCCTGTCTCCTAATTCCAGACTAAATCAAAAAAACAATGCTTATGTTACCGACTGTTGTAATCCCGATTGTAAAAAACGACCAACTTGCCGACTCAACAGTTTCAAAAAACATTCTCTCACAATCCTGATAGTAAAAAAAAAGACTTTCTGACTGATCAATTCCAAAAAAAAACATTTGCTCACATTTCACAAATAGGTATCCCACAGAAGTAAAAAGAAGTAAAGTATTGCTGTAATTTAGTTTATATTTGCCAATTTCTGATAGACAAATGCATACCAGGGAGTAAAAAGAGCAGCTTCACCTATGGCTCTGTAGCACCAGCAGTCTTCCCCGAACGCCTCTTGCCTGGCTGATGATTGTTACTGGTGGTCCTCACCCCCCCTGCAAATACCACAACTACCATGACTCATGGCAGCCTGGGTGAAAGAGCAAGTGTGATTGGGGGGGGTGAACAAAGCATTTATTTTTTTAGTATTTACTAAGGTTTTTGCTCATGATCGCGAGTAATATTCCTCGACCCCCTTCCCCATTACAGTGCATCTTCAGGGCCAACAGTAAGCTAACAAAAAAGGTAAAAGAAAATTAAAGGAGAGGGGGGTCTGTCTTTTCAGTAAGGATTGATATGGCCATTTTCAGTGTCGCGGCGATAATGCTGTATTTCAGGAGTGCATAACTTGAGGGTATGGGGGGGTTACCACTGGACACCAGGGGTTAAAATAATCAGTAAAGTAATATTTTCTTTTAAAAAAAATTTGAGATAATTATGTTCATTTATAGTCTACAAGACGGCCAGCTGAGGAGTTTGGAGGTGGGGTATGCCAGTTGCCGAAGATTGAGGGAGACCATGCCCTACTGCATTTTGAAGGAAAACATCAGTTGTCTGGATTTCAGCGTTCAGTGGACTGTGCCACAGGATTTTGATGGAAATGGTATTCTGGAGTTGGGCAAATGGATGTTGGGCTTTTCAGGGCCAAAATGTTGCGAGGAACATCCCCCACCCCATGCACCCATGGGACCAGAGAAAAGACACGAGACAGATACTGAAGCACTCTGAGCACACCTTACACAATGTGTTTGCTTACCATAGCTGTGGAACAAATTTTCTCGCGCACTCACTGCAGACTAAATAGGAGTTGGAGCTGAGTATGCACCAAACCGCAAACAAAAAAGAGAGCAGAGCTCCGTTTTGAGATGGTCCCTATTAGCTGCCCTGCTCTTTGTGGGTTGCCATCCAGCCACCTCTTGTGCCATTTTCCCTTTTTTGTTTGCTTGCCGTCAGTCACTCTATCGCCGGGTATCCCTGCTTGCTCTCCCCCTCTCTATTCCTTTAATGTATCGCTGGCTCTATAGCCTCTAATGTAGGCTCCCATCTGTGTTTCTACCTCTCCGAAAAGCTGAAGGTTTGCTCTGTTTCTGTGCTCATATTTTTTATATCCCTAGATCCTGTTGATTGGGCACCCCCTTCCCACATTGACTTTGAGAGGCAGACGGGGACAGCCACCCTGCCATGATTATTGAAATGTTACACCAGGCAAGGAACGCCCTGCAATGGGAGGGTGCTCCCTCATAGCAGCGGTGAATTTCTTTCAAGTTGGCAGCATGCTTTTGAGCTGTTGTCATAGACAGCATGCTCCTTCATTTGTGTCACAGAGACAAGCCCCAAAAAGCATTGGTCACAACACTGCCGCACCTCCACAACCTACTACTCCAGCAAGCTGTCACAACATGTTTTTTGCACATGCGCAAGCAAACATAAAAATTTGGAATATTTTTTCTGTAGCATGGTCTTTAGTTGAGAAACAGTTTTTCTTTATAAGAAATATATTTCTGTGTCAGTCAGTAGTGGGAGAACGTCTATGAACAGGATGTAAACTGTATGAATTTGAATAGAAAATACATTTTTTTACCGTCAGTTTTGTCTTAAAATCTTTATTTCATAATATTATTTGCTCTATACACTATAAAAATACTGGTTGGTCAAAATCAAGTCCAACCACTCTGTGCTGCCACCTTGAGGTTCAGATTACAACTCACCTCTCAAGCTTCACTCTTGAGGTCAGTTGGAATTTGAACATCTCAATGGCAGCACAAGCCGGTTGTGCATGGTTGCCCAACCAGTATTCTCTATGTAAGCACTAAGACAACATTGGGTTTTTATTGAACAGATCTGACCACATACCCAAGGGCATAATGAGGCTTGAGTCCACAGGCCGATTGCCTTCAGCCCCTGAAAGTGCAGTCAAATCTGTTCAATGCGCACATCCGGAGTGTCTTACTGCACTTCTAAACTGAGCTACTTTTTTTTATCTTAGAAAAAGCAAGTTTATATATATATAAAAAAAAAGACTTATTATTAGAATTTCTGATAAAATAAACCTTCCTCCAGCTATAAAATGATGTCATTTCCTCTGGTAAGGTACTTATGTTGGTTTAGTTTCCTTTTAGGGTGTTGCTAGCAAGGAGCCCCCACCACCACCACACAACAACACTGGCAACTTTTGTGAGTGTTCGATGGGAGAGTGGTAGGTGTTGAAGGTGGTAAAATCTGAAACTCTGCTTTTTGTTCTTCCTAAGCAAAGCAGGACCGCTACAAGGTCACCTACAGAGACAAGTGGTTCCTCCCCTTCTCGTGACAGGGCAGTCATGTTGGTGAGTGACAAGAAGTACTTCTCCACCACCACCACCTCGAGTCTGTGAGTGTTAAAATACAAGAAAACAGAAAAATATGATCTCAAACAGGTGTACTGCATGGTCAGGCGCGTGGTTCAGAACCAGAGCAGACATGCTACGAGATTGGCAGCATGATGGAGGGGTCTAAGAATGGGATCTGTTACACAACAGAAGAAGTTACTTAATGTGTTTCATTTAAAAATTGTAGTCTGAAATGTCTATGTAGCCCTGTTGTTAACTGTAAAAAATGGTTACTGTGGTTTTCTGCTGAGTCAGGTTTTCCTTGCAATTGTAAGTAAAACACCAGCGGCATTTAAAAAGTCAGTGTTCTGATGACAGACTGATTTTGTTTTACTACTGTGATCCTTGTTTTCAGAACTTGTTTTGATCTGTGCATTGAATGAATTAAATGCACAGGTAGGAACCAATCAGAATCCAGAATTTCCCTGCCCATTTTATAAGCCTAGTTTACCTACCTGATAAACCAAAACAAAGTAAATAAACTAGGCCCTAAAAAATGGAAATTATGCACTTACCATAATTCTTGATCTTCTTGGACAGAGTCTCCACCACTCATTCACACTAGTGGGACTATGCCGGAGGTGCTAGGACCCCGCGTGAGCCAAAAATCTTCAGGAAGGCTGGCGCCAGGATCGGACCACGCATGCACGGCACCATGAGACTAGCTCATACCATATAGACTAACTTGGTGCCAACCCTCCAACTGCCTCAGTACCTTTTTGACCGAGGAGGTGCAGCATAAACTAATGAAAGAAAACCTAATCCTAACTTCAGGGGATATGAAGGCCCAGATGACCCATGTAAGAAGGGTCAATTCAACAGTGTCTTCACAGCCTGAACAACAAGGAAGTGAAGACCAAAGTAGAATGAGTGAGTTCCGGGGATGGTGGGTGGGCGTGAGAATGAGTGGTAGAGACTCCATCCAAGAAGATCAAGAATTATTGTAAGTACGTAATTTCCATATCTTCCTAGACTAAAAGTCTCCACCACTTATTCACACTAGTGGGAAAGTACCAAGCTAAAAATCAAAACCTTCTCCAGTAGAGCAGTAGGAGACAGAGCTTACTCAGGACAGAAGTCCATAAGGACTGTCCTGCCAAGGAAAGTGAACTATCTGGCATGGACATCCAGAAAATAGTGCTTTACAAAGTTATGCACTGAGCTCCAACTTGTTGCCTTGCAGATGTCTGCAACAGGTACATTGCGAATCTCCACCAGGAAAGCTATAACCAGGTGAACCCGGCCAACTTGACCTGAGTCATGGATTAGTAATGCCGAAGACATGCTACTAACCAAGCAGAAAACATCTCATGGCAACAGGCTGACCCAGCTGTGACATGCTGAAAGAAACAGTAGTTGCTCGGATGCATATATCTTTAGTCTGTAGATGAAGAATCACAGAACCCTCTTAACATCCAGAGAAGCTAAAACTGACTAACAGTAATTGAGCCAGTGACATGTTGTCTACTGGCTTGAGATAGACGAAAACACGGAGAGGTATACCTTCACTGCCGAGTATTGCAGACCTGTGTTCGATGGGTCCAAGAGGCACTCCAACACCTTATTTGATGAGTAACTGAAGGGTCTGGACCAGACTTGCACACCAGAAGGAGAAGGGTTTCCACTTAGCCATGTAAGTCCTCCTGGTGGAAGGCCATGCACCACTTAAAAGACATCTGCGATGGTCTGGGAACCCTTAAAACTTGCCCAATTCCATTTCCTCTGGAGCCTGGCAAGGAGATGAAGGGAGCGCAGGCTAGGAAGGACTAAGTCCCTATGTAAGAGGGTCCACTTGTAGACGGAGTCACCTCGGGGGAACTTCTGACAGATCATAGATCAAAGCAGATGATAATTGCTGAGGCTAGTCTGGGACAATGAGAATCATCTGGATTTCTGAAGCAAGATAGAGGCAGTTTTAGGGATGCTAAAAAGGACAAGGTCCGTACTGCCCCACTCATCAAAGGTGACTGCACAAAATTCGAACTGATGCATCGTGCTCGAGATACAACTCTCACAACCTCACAGCCTTCATGCAGAAAGGGTAGGAGGACACCTCACCCTGCTTGCTGATGTAATACATTGCAACTTTGACATCCGTCTGAAGTAGGATCACTTCGATGCAGAGGGCATCTCTCAGGACTTTGCTTATAAGATAGCTTTAATCTCTAAGAATTTTATGACAAGATGCGGTTCCTCCTGGCTCCACACCTGAGTGTGACGGTCTTGACAGTGAGACCCCCATGAGAGATTTTGTTCAAGGCTCTGTCATCTTGTACAGAGGATTGCAGATGCATTGCTGGAGACCACTGCTTGCTGCGGAGGACACCCTGCATCCCAATATCTGCTCAACTGAATAGGGTCTGAACAGAGATATTTTTCGAGATTTAATGAGCCATCTGAAGATAACGTTTCTCCAGTCCACTGGAATGAAAAATTGATGCCCTGGAGGCAGCCAGGAGGAATCCTAAGAAGAGGAGCTGCTGGACAGATGAAATTGGCATCTTTCTTGAATCAGAAAACTCCTTGGGGAGAACTGAGAAGCTGTAGTGACTGCGTCATGTGTCTCTTGCCAGAATGGGCTGGCTAGGAGCCAAATGTTCAGGAAGTGAAGAATTGAACGACGAGGTTTTAGTGAACTCCTACCTGAATAGGTACTTGTTTGACCTTCCAAGGTCAACAAATGGGTGCATGTTGCTTGTTGTCTTGGAACCAGAAACAATTTAAATAGGAAGCTATGCTCTGTTCCACTGTGGAACAACTTCTACTGCCCAGTTCCATCAGATGCTCTGTATCATAGAAGTAAGAGAGTGTGACTGGGGGCGGATAGACTGGGCTTCCACCTGGATGGAAGGTCTGGGCAAATCTGCAAAATTTGGGAAAGTATCCCTCTCGGACTATCTTGATGACCCATATGCCCACTGTAATGGGCTTCCATTGCTTGCAGAACTGAATTAGATGCCCCTCCTACCACCGAGAGGCATGCCCCTTAAACAGCTGAGGTGGGACTGGGACTGAATCCACAGAGATTGGTATGGGTCAGTTTCCAGCCCTGTGCCCTAAACTGCATTCTCTTCATGGCAGAGGGGTTGGTTACTGATAAAGGCACCTAGGCTTCTACCTAGTAAGAACTGCCTGTTACAAGAACTTCAACGGTTCTCATCCCTCTGAGAGGCAGCAGGCACTACCTGTTGTTTAAATGGCAACCTTATTGTTCTGAGTGGCCTTTGGAGCTCCACCTGAGGGCCAAACAGATAAACAGTGTCAAGGAGACATTAACCACCTGCTGCCAGCAGCAGCTGCTCTAGATGCAAAGTCGTAGGCATCCATAAAAGCTTTCATCTGATTATTGAGCTATATGCCCCTAGCATTGGAGCGTTTGGTAATGGAAGGTTTGCAACCATTGCATTGAGCATGTTCCACAGGGTGTCCTTGTACTGAGTAATGTAAGAACTCAAGACGTAGAAGTCTGCTTTGGTCCACAGATGAAGGCAGAAATGTTATGGTGGACCCCATATCCCTGAGGTAAAAACTGGAAAGAAGATCTTCAATCACACTGATACAGAAGGCTTGCATTCCAGCCCATAAAATGAATCATCCACTGCATCTTGGACAAATCAGAATAGGGAGGGACTCATCCAGATCCACTTCTACCCCAGAATAACCTCCAAAAAGCAGGTCTAGGCCAGGAACACGGAAGACGCCTCCACCTGGAGCGGCGAAGAGTTCAGCGCTGTCCGCGGCACTGGCACCACATTTGGTGCCTACAGCACACACAGCGCCAGACCCTGCGCTGGCACAACACATGGTGCAGGCACCACAAACAAAGCTGGCACCACACATGGTGCCAGAACCACTGCTAGGCCCACACATGAAGAAAAAGAGGGTGAAGGAAAGCGGTACCCATGCTGGCCTCTGCAGGGAAAAGGAGAAGGAGCTAGGCAAGAGGAGTTGGCGTCGATGGCGTTGGCACTGGAGAGGGCACCGCGCACATCCCAGCCCGACTGACCTGGCTACGATCCAGTGGCTCCAAGGCCTGAAGGCCCCAGAACCAGGTCCACTGGCCAGGACAACTGGGCAGATGCCATACCCCCTGCTCTAAAAGAGCGGCCCAGAGATGAAACTGCTCACCGGGACCCCATCGAGGACAGGGATGGGATCCGGTGTTGAGGATTATGGCCGTTAAGAGCGAAGCCACAGAAGAACCCACCAGAGTCAGTTCAAGCCTACTGCTCTTCACCACTAAAGACCCCCATGCAGACATACCAGAGGGCAACCTCGAGCGTTAACAATTCTTCTTCCACCGGCAGGAGGAAGAAGAGCTCGAGGTTAAAGTAAGCCAGGTCCCAGATCAAAGTCAGGAAAGGGACTGTTAATTTTTTGCTTTGGGCAGACTGTTCCCCCCCCCCCACCAAGCACTGGACTGGACACAGCCCCACTGCCATCACAGCTTTCAAACAAAGTCTCTCTTCCATCACCACTACCGTCTAAGGTCGACTCCTTTGATGGCAGGCTGAGAATTTCTTCTTCTCCTCTTCTTCTTCCTCATTATCTTTTTTTTTTAAATAAGAAAAGAACACTAAGAATGGTAAGTTAATTGAATACTGAATGGCTATAGCTGCTGTCTTATAGATGAAGACTTCACTCCCAACAGGTGAGCGACATTGTCATCGAAGTGCACTTGACAGCGGGAGAAAAGAAACTGGGGCAGTTGGAGGGTTGATGCCGAGATAGCCTATATGGCACGAGCTTGTGTCACAGCACCGCGCATGAGCAGTCCTATCCCAGTGCCAGCCATCCTGAAGATGTTGGGTTCCCACGGGGTCCTAGCACCTCCAGCATAGTTCCACTACTGTGAATGAGTGGTGGAGACTTTTAGTCCAGGAAGATCTAAAACTTGCTTATATTAAAAACAATAGCACATACACTGAATATTGTCTCCCCCTTATTATCTATTGCCATCACATACATATGCTAATTAAAAAAATTAAATACTGCTCATAGTTTTGCTTTCTAGCATTCCTTTGCTTACCCCAAACCCTCATTGTATTTTTACCTGCTTACCGGGGAAAATTCTGCTGCTAATCCTTCCACAGATAGATCTGAGGCCTTGGCACCATATGTGGCCTTTTTTATGTTCATCATGTGCACAGGCAAACATGTTTTTATTTATTTTTTTATTTTAGTCTTTAGTAACCAGGTAAGGCCCACTAGGCACAAGTGCCTGTTTTTAGGGATGATCTGGGAGCACTGGGCAGTTAAGTGACTTGCTCAGAGTTACACAGTATGAAAGTGGAGGTTGTGAGAATCGAACCAAGGTCTGGTCTGATAGATATACCAAGCTCGTTTACAGCTCGTTACTCTAACCTCTAGGCTATTGCTAGAGAGGGGTGTGAGGAGGATGCGTCCAGTTGAGAGGTCCATTCAAGGGGCAGGTTTGTTGCAGGTGAATCAGTAGACAGGCTGCTGATGACACACTTTCAGTTTTTGGGATGGAGCCGGCAAAGATGTCAAAGGACAGAACCAAATCAGTAGTGGCATGGGCTCAGTCCTTTGATCTCTAGATAATCCCCAGTCCCTGTCAGCAGCTCAGAGCTCCTCTGCAGTCAGCAATGTAGGCAGAAAGCACTACAGTGGTCAAGCATTTTAAAGGAAAGAGCCAATGCAGTAGCAGCATAGATCAGTCCTTGGATATGCAAGTCAACATCAGGGTGCCCAATCCCTGTGTCGGCATTCCCCCTCACACTATTGTGGCACACTGGGAGCCCACCCCAGTGTGCCCAGATGATTGTTTTTTTTTCTCTCATTCTCTTTTTACAACACCGGGATGTCCACTCCCGGTGTTGGATGCCTCCCCCCAGCTTACTTCATTTGCCGATGGACTGGAGTGCCCATTCCCCGTGTTGGTATTATCCCCCCCAACTCATGTGGCACACTAGGAGCCCACCCCAGCATGCCCAAATTTGTTTATTTTATTGCTGTAACTGTAAATAAAGAAAACCATCCCCATATTTTTTTTACCTGACAAAAAGGAAACGGTCCCTTGTCATCTCCCCAGTCCCCCCTTCCCCATCCCAACCCTCCCACTGAGCACTCATCTCCACGCATCCCCCCATTACTCCATACTTACCTCTGGAGGTCAGCGCTGTCATCTTCTCTGGACCCAGGACATGTTTGCACTCTTCAAAGCTGACTGGCAAACTGAAGAATCAAAGGTAAGCGTGTATAATGGCTGTCAATGGAGGGTTCAAGTTATGTTAATATGTCAGCCATGTTTAGGAATTTTGGCCCCAAATTTTCAACATGGGTTCTTGGGATCCCGTCTTGTGAACATTCAGGAAGTACAAGGAATCACAGAAGGAGCAGAACAGAGAACTGTATTAGTTAAAGCAGAAGGAAGCAGGGAAGGCAGTCAGAACAACTATGACCCAAACTGAGGAAAAGATAGCCAACTCAGTTAAGAAGGGGGATAAAACCTTTTATAGGTACATCAGGGAGTGAAGGAAGACCAAGGGAGGGATAGTGAGGCTTAATAAAGGGGAGGGGGATGGGCAGAGGGTGACTGTGAAAAGGCAGAGATACTAAACAATTATTTTTGCTCAGTATTCACAAGAGAAGAAGAGAAGGTACCTAAACCAAACAACAGAAATATCTCAGAATTCTAAAAGGACTAAGGTAGAACTACTGACACCGCTGACTACTCTCTTTAACAAATCATGGCAGGATGGGGGGGGGGGACCTGAGGACTGGAGGAGGGCAGATGTGATTCCACTTCACAAAACTGGAAGCAGGGCAGAGGCAGGAAACTACAGACCTGTTAGTTTGACCTCAGTGATACGGAAAATGATGGAATCACTTCTGAAGGAGAGAATTGTTGAGTACCTAGAGGCCAGAGGGGCACAGGACCCAAGGCAACATGGATTCACAGCAGGAAGGTCATGTCAGACGAATCTAATAGATTTCTTTGACTGGGTGACCAAAGTAGCAGATCAGGGAGGGGCTGTGGACATGGCCTACCTAGAATTTAGAAAGGCATTTGACACAGTCCCACACAAAAGATTAACATACAAGTTAGCCAGCCTGGGAGTGGGTTCAAAGATGGTAGCCTGGGTAAACAATTGGCTGGAGAACAGGACACGGAGGGTAATAGTAAATGGAGTCCACTCTGAAGAAAGGGGGGTTACTAGTGGGGTAAGGCAGGGTTCAGTTCTAGGACCGGTCCTCTTCAATGACTTTATAAGTGACATTGCGGAGGGACTGGAAGGAAAAGTATGTCTAGTTGCAGATGACACAAAGATCTGCAACAGGGTCGATAGGCAAGGTGGGGTGGAAAGGATGAGAAGGGACTTGGCAAGGTTGGAGGAATGGTCAAATGTATGGCAGGTTAGATTAAATGCTAAGAAGTGCAAAGTAATGCACCTGGGAAACAAAAACCCAGGGGAA
Organism: Neoceratodus forsteri; assembly: GCA_016271365.2. NCBI lineage: Eukaryota > Metazoa > Chordata > Ceratodontiformes > Ceratodontidae > Neoceratodus > Neoceratodus forsteri. The sequence continues at coordinate 804,131,829 of CM057451.1, read as the reverse complement.
GAGTACACTATAGGGTGTGAGATACAAACAACAACAAAAATGGAAAGGGACCTGGGTGTAGTCATATCAGATGACCTAAAGATGGGCAAGCAATGTGACAGGGCAGTAAGGAGGACTGGATGGATACTGGGATGTATAGGAAGAGGCATCACTAGTAGAAAACAGGAAGTTGCTATCCCTCTGTACAGACAGCTGGTGAGATCCCATCTGGAGTACTGCGCGCAGTTCTGGAAACCCAATCTCCGAAAAGACATAGACAGGATGGAGGCAGTCCAGAGGAGGGCAACTAAAATGGTGCAGAGTCTGCACCAGAAGACATATGGAGAGCCTTAAGGATCTTAACATGTCTACTCTTGAGGGAAGGAGGAACAGGGGGGACATGATAGAAACTTTCAAGTACCTCAAGGAAATCAACAAAGTCCCAAGAGGGTAGCATCTTTCAGAAAAAGAGATGTGCAAGAACAAGGGGGCACAATTTGAAGACAGAGGGGGATGGCTCAGAGGTAATGTGAGGAAGTATTTTTTCACGGAGAGGGTTGTGGATGCATGGAACGGACTTCCTACGGAGGTTGTGGAGTCAGAAGCAGTGGGGGAATTCAAGAATGCATGGGACAGACATAAGGCAATTCTATGGGTTTGGGGTTGGGGGTAGGAGGAAGTAGTCTGCTGGTTAACAAGGATCTGCAGCTTATCCATTAGGTAGGGAAATGGGTAGACTGGGTGGGCCAAGCGGTCCTTATCTGCCATCAAATTCTGTTTCTATGTCACTCTTATTTTATTACTCAGTCCCGAAAGGTGAATTTGCAGTTGTTGTGCAGAATCACCTTTTGGGACCAGTTCACAAAATGATAGTGCCACTGTTCATGAGGCGGGGTCCCAAAAAGCCCATCTTGCAAATTTGGTGAAAAAAATGCCAAAACATGACTGTGTTATGAGCATGCTTTGCACAGCTTCTACACATGCTCGTTACTGCACCAATTCTTAATATTTTCACTCCAGATTTTCAACATTGCCATTTTTTCACACCTCCTTATGAACAGTACAGCTGTCATTTTTCACATCCTGCCCAAAATGTGTTTTCGCACCTGTGACGCAGAATGGCACGATCGCTGTGCAAAATCACATTTCAGGATTGAGTAACAAAATAATAGTGCCACTGTTCATGAGGAGGGGTCCCAAAAAGCCCATGTTGAACATTTGGAATGAAAATACCAAGAAACACCTGAGACGTTAGGGTTTCCAACCATAACGCCTCCCCCCAACCCTGCTGACAGGTGTCAGGGGTGTGCCTTGGGGTATTCAGCTGTAATGCTTACGCCATTCCACCCCCACTCTGCAGCCAGTGACTGGCATTGAGGTGTGCCTTGGAGTCTTCTGCCCTAACATTCACCCCATTCTCCTACAATGCACCCTTCCCAGCTTATTTCATTATGGAATGGAGTGAGTGTTAGGGCCAAAGTCCCCAAGGCACACCGCGACACCTGACAGTCTCTGCAGGGTGGGGGTTGGGCGTTAGGGTTAGAAAGCCTAACACCTCATAAATATTACCAAACTAGACATTTACACTGCCCAATATCGTTACTTCTAATCTGCATTCTTGAATGTTAATACACTGCTTCCTTCACTGCAGCAATTTTTTCAAACACCCGCCCCCCATGCCACCAGTGCACACGACGAACATTCGGCATTGACAAATGCTTGTTTTTTTTGCATTTAGTATACTTTTCAGTCACAGCCGCCAAGAGCTTAGCCCTCACTTCTCCCTGGACTTCTTCCTCACCCCAGGAATTACATCTGGGGGGATACCCCTTTAGGTCAAGGCCACCCAGTAGGCACAGACACCCACAAAGCCAGTACAAGGATGCTGGCAGGGAACACATATCGCCATTGCTTCCCTGGTTTGCCCCCCCCCCAAGGTGGGGCATGGTGCTGTGCCACATGGGTGGATGACAGTGCTAGGTCACCCGAGAGTGCTGCGGTGGTGATTGGGGCCAGAGGAGCAGGGTGTGTGTGTGTGGGGGGCAGTTAAAAGTTCTTCTTAAAGAATTATGCAGAATTGTAAATTCTTGTACCAACATTCCATGTAAGTGTTAGTGGGGGTAGGCTGGGGTACTGATCATTCTGCCAACAGAATTATGGAGAAATTTGAATTTTTGTATTCTGTGGTAAACAATCATCCATCTGTTGAACTTGGGAAAATACACAGAAAAAGAAAATGGGTGTGGAAGAGAGACACACTCCAAATATATTGAGACACAGCTAAACCGCAGGGAGTAGTTCTGAATCTATTCATTGGGAGCACTAGAGTTTCTGGAATTAAAAGATCAGCTATGCTTAGAGTCATTTCTGATTTTACTAGTGAACAATGGTAAACAGGAAAGTCTTCTAATGCCTAGGTAGAATAAATAAGACTTTGTTATGTGGATATAAATCTCCAGCATTGGGTAACTGAATGTGAGCACTTATAAATTACCCTGATACAGGAAGAAAGCTGTGTTAGCCTACTGTATCATTTACTTATAATACTATTGCCCAGCAATAAGTTCTGTAAAATATGTACTAAGCACTTGAACATGTTCTTGACCGTTTGCACATATTCTTGATCTTCTATCTGTGCAATATTGCATATGTATTTTTTAGTGTACTTGTATTTTTTGATACTGTTTATAAGCTGTTGTTCAGCTACAAGCATCCATTGGAACTTCGAGTATCCACCTGAATTTGATGGAATTGAAGGCTTCATTTTCTAATATATGGTTTGTTGTGTATATTTGATGCCACCTGCTGTCACTTTCTGGTACTGCAATCCATTCCCAACAGTAAAACTGGCTCTGGCTATAACAGACAACATGTTGTATATTGCATGTGTGCATTATAAGCGGATTCCACTGTACCCAAAGGTCCCTCTCTTGCTTGTTAACTGTAAGTACCCCTCCATCCTATACACAGCCCCCAGATTTCCCCTCCCCAAGTGCATCACTTTGCACTTTCTGGCATTTAAACTAAGCTACCACACCATGGACCATACTTCTAGTTTCCCCAGATCCATTTGCATTCTCTCCACCCACTCCTTTGCGTCCACCCTGTAGCAGATTTTTGTGTCATCCACAAACAGACACAACTTTTCCTGTAGTCTAGTTCCTTAGAAATGACACTTATGAAGACATTGAAGAGGACAGGACCCAGAAACAATCATAGAAGCATAGAAACATAGACTTTGACAGCAGATAAGGACCGCTAGGCCCATCTAGTCTGCCCATTTCCCTACCTACAGGATAGGCCGCAGATCCTAGTTAACCAACCCCTCTGGTACTCCACTGGTCTCTCTCCCATCCCTCGAGTGACTGCTATTTACCACCACTCTCGCCTCCTCTCATTCAACCAGTTTGATGCTCAGCTTACCACCTTCTCCCCTATCCCCCACTTGTTAAGTTTCTTAATCAGCCTCCTGTGTGTTACAGTGTCAAAGGCCTTACTGAAATCCAGATAAGTCACACCCACTGCCCTCTACTGATCCACTCTCTAGTTACCCAAAGAAATCTATGTGATCTGTTAGACATGAACTCTCCCATGTGAAGCTATGCTGAGGGTGGTCCTGCAGCCCATTTGCCTCCAGGTACTCCATCAGCAGGGTTTTTATTCTATAGACTGACTGGTCTGTAATTGCTAGCCTACTCCCTGCTGCTGCTCTTGGGCAGATGGACCACATCTGCCTTCCCCCAGTTCTCTGGAACTACCCCCATCTCCAGTGAAGTGCTGAATAATGTTGCTAGAGGGGCGGCTAGCACCACACTTAGTTCTCTTAGTGCCCTTGGGTGGATTCTATTTGGTCCCACCACCTTGTTTTCCTTTAGGGCTTCCAATCCCCACTGGAGTCTACTGAAAATGGATTTGTGTCCACTCCTCCTCCCCCCAGTACCTGATGGTTCATCCCTTCCCTCCTCCACTGTGAAGACCAAGCAGAAGTACTCATTTAAAATGTTAGCTTTTTTCTTATCTTCCTCTGCACAGTTCCCTCCTGCTCTCCAGATCCTCACTATACAACCCTTTGCTTTCCTCTTTTCACTCAAGTACCTGAAGAATGTCTTATCCCTTTTTGGACCTCCTGGGTGATCGTCTCCACTGTTTGAGCCTTTGCTGCCTTCGCCCTCCTTCCTACCTCCCTTTGTTTATCTGCATATACCACCCTGACTCTCCATTTAGGTCTTCTTGTACTTCCTATAAGCTGATTTTTCTCCCTTACTGCCTTAGCCACCTCCTTTGAGAACCACAGTGGCCTCCTTCTCCTCTTACCCCATGCTTTTTTTCCTGTAAACAACTTGACATTGCCATAATTTTTCCATCTTTTATCCTTTTCTGTTGTGCTTCCACATCCCCCAGCCATCTCCACTTCAAGTTATTTGCTGAGGCAGTCCCCCATTTCTTTAAAATATGGTCTCCTGAAGTCCAGAACTCTTGTCCTAGTGTGTTTTTTCTCCTGTACAATCCGTATGCCAAACCACATTGTACAATGATCACTTGTTCCTAGGGGCTATCCACTGTGACATCTGCAATGCTGTCCTTGTTCATAAGTACCAGATCCAGCACTGCCCCATCTCTATTGGGTTCTGTAACCAGCTGCCTAGAAATGTCCCTTGTAGGGAGTCTAGGATGGCCCTGTTTCTAGTTGCAGCTGCAACCAGAATGCTCCCAGTCTACATCCAGCAGATAAGTCACCCAAAATCAATACATTCCCTTTGCTTGCCATTCTGCCAGTGGCCTCCCACAATATCCTAACTCTTCCTCTTGTGTTGGTGGTCTGTACACCAACCCCATGCAGATGAAGTCCCTGGATCCTGTCTTTTAGGCAGCCCAAAGAACATCCAGCCCTTCCTTATCCCACTTGTGTCCTTGTATCTCTATGGCCTTTATACCTTCCCCTCACATGTAAAACAACCCCTTCTTCCTCCCTGCCCTATCCCTTTGCAATATGATGAAACCCAGAATGGCCTCATCTGAGCTGTGGTTTTCAGTGCAACATGATTCTCTTATGGCCACCAGATCCAGCTCTGCCTCCATGAGGTTGACTGCAGGTCAGACATTTATTTCCTAGGCTCCTTGCATTGGCACACATGGTTCTCCAATCCTCGCGTCCCTCTTTGCTGCTATTTTTCCCATTATTCCCAAATTCATCCTTCACCCTTCCCTTGTCTTTTGTACTGTCCTTCCCTTTTTATGTTGGCTTGCGCACACACACAAGTAACATCTTGTGGTGGTAGCACAAATGCAGAGGTGTGTCAGTGTTGGCCAATGCAGGGGACACTGTAGTGGGTGCATCTCTCAGCCCCCAATCAGTGAGCATGCTGCCGATGACAGCAGTTTCAAAGAGAGCCACGGACATGAAACAAATGTGCCGCTGCAATCAGAGACAAGCTCATCATTGCAGTGGCAGATGGCATGCCTCCGTCACATGCCTTTCCTGGTGAAACATTTCAGTAAAAATGTCAGCTTCTACCATCCACCACACAATACACAGAAAGCCAACATTGGGGTGCATGTTTGAAGCTCCTGCCACCCGTCACACCTCAACTTCCCACTGCTGCTGTCCATGCTCCCTCCATTCCCCATCCCCTGACAGAAAAAAAACTCTTGCAACCTCCCACTGCAGCTGCCCTCCCTGCTCCCTCTGCTCCCTGTCCCCTGACAGACAGTAAAACCCTTCTGCAACCTCCCACTGCTGCTGCCCTCCCAGCTCCCTCCGCCCCCCCCCAGAACTGTAGCACACTGGAACCCCACCCCAGTGTGCCTATTTTTGGTTTTGTTTCTTAACCTGTAAATGAAGAAAACCTTCCCTTCTGTTTTTTTTACTTTTCCCTACAAAAGAAAATGGTCCACTGATGACTCCCCATCCCCTTCCCCATCCCCACCTCCTTTGCACAACCACTTCCCTGCACCCCACTCACCCCATACCCTCCCGGAGGTCAGGAGCCATGATCTTCTGTGAACTGGGACACGTCTGAACTCTTCAAAGCTGAACTGCGATGTGAAGAAATGACAATAAGCTTTATAATGGGAAGCAATGGGGGGTTTCAACTTAGGTTGATATCTTAGCCATTTTTTGGAGTTTTGGCCTAAATTTTTCAACATGGGGTCTTGGGACCCCACCTCATGAACATGTCACTGTCATTTCGTGTCTATGTTCCGAAAGGTGATTTTGTGGTCCCTGTACTGAATCACCTTTTGGGACCGATAAATGAAACAGCACTGCCCCTGTTCATCAGGCGGGGTCCCAAAAAGCCCATGTTGCAAATCTGGTGGAAAAATTCAAAAAAATGACTGCGTTACGAACATACATTGCACAGTTTCTACACATGCTTGTAACTTCACCAATTTTTGATAGTTTCACTCTAGATTTTTAGCATTGACATTTTTCACACCTCCTTATGAACAGTACAGCTGTTATTTTTCACACCGTGCCTGAAACATGTTTTCACACCTGTGGCACATAATGGGCGCGGTCGCTGTGCGAAATTGACTTTCGGGACAGATTAACAAAATCACAGTGCCACTGTTCATGAAGAGAAGTCTCAAAATGCCCATGTTCAAAATTTAATGATAACATTCCAAAAGATGACCCGTTACGGGCGTGTGTTGCAGTTTCTACGCACGCTTGTAAGTTCACGTATTTTTCATATATTCTTTCAAGATTTTCAGTATTGCCGTTTTTTCACACCTCCTCATGAACAGTACAGCTGTCATTTTTGGCATCCTGCCTGAAATGTGTTTCCGCACCTGTGACTCTGAATGGTGCAGTTGCTGTGCGAAATCATCTTTCAGGATTGAGTAAAAAAAATGATAGTGCCACTGTTCATGAGGTGGGGTCCCAAAAAAACCCATGTTGAAAATTTGGAGTGAAAATACCAACAAACGCCCAGGGTGTGAAGGTTTCCAACCATACAATCACCCTGTAGAGACTGACAGGTGTCGGGGGGCATAACTTGAGTTTATTGACTGTAATGTTCATGGCATTCTACCCCCACTCCTCACCCTACAGCCACTGACAGGCATCAAGGTGTGCCTTGGGGTCTGTTGCCCTAACCTTCACCCCATTCTCCTATACTGCACCTATCTCAGCTTATTTAATTTATTTAGGAAATCAGAATTATAATCCTTTAAGTCATAGACTCATTTCCAAAGGCTCCACATCAGAATACAGCATAGACATTCATACAGTACATACATAGAATAAATGTGGGTGAACAATCGTACAGAGTAGAAATACAATGAGCATGGGTTAATACCTATACATTTGGTAGCTAAAACAGGGCAGAGCTATCAACATATTTACCTAATGAGGGGTTAAGACCTATCCAATTAGTAGCTAAAGCAATGCATTATATGCGTTGGTAGTAAGCTGCCTCATGGAGGCTTGTCTTATACATAATACAATGCAATCATAGTCCAGTACAACTATATGGTAACCAAAGGAGGTGAGGATCCTATAGGCTAGAAATAGTGAGGGATCCCCACTGCCTGGCCAAGGGTGGGTGCGTGGTCTAGTGGTGTGGTGCAAGATCTACAGGTTACCGGTTACACTGGCATTGACTTGAGGAGAGGATATGGGCCCTTAAGGCAGCTTTAAAAGTACCTAGATTGGTGATTGATATGACAGCCGGTGAGAGGGCATTGTACCAGGATGGAGCCCTAAGGGGGAAGGATCGCTGGACCAGGGAGGTCCTGACCCTAGGCACCTTCCAGTTTTTGGGGAAGCCCGTGTGAATGCTGTGATGGTGGCTGCCTGAAAAGAAGCCAAGACACCTGTTGGGGTTAAACCGAGGTGGATTTTTTTGGTGAAGAGACAGGTCTGGTATAATAGTCTTTCTTGAATGGAGAGGATATTGGTGAGCGCTTATAGGGTGCAGGAATGTGTATTTCTGTTGGCACCAGAGAGGAGTCTGCAGGCCTTATTGATGACTACTTGTATTTGATTGAAGCGCCGTAGAGTTGGCAGCAGCATAGATTGTGAGGCCATAGTCCACCAGCGATAAGACTGAGGAGGTAATGGCTAGGTGAAGTGCTTCAGGTGGTAGGCAGTCTTTATATCTGTAAAGGAGACCAATGCGAGTGTTGGTGGCGGAGGTGAGGATTTTTATATGTTCGTGGAATGAGAGGGAAGAGACAAATGTAATGCCTAGATACTTATACTTTTGGACCTGTTCCAGTGGAATGAGAGAGGCTGAGAGTATTTCCAAGGGGAAATCCTTTGATCTGTTTTGGCAGTGGGCATAGAGCATCATCTTAGTATTTTTAATGTTGACCACCAATCTGTGTTCAGCAAACCAGTGTTCAGTCTGAGAGAAGGAGTTTTGTAAGGTGTGCTGGAGAGAGAGAGGATCAGGATGTGTGGCATTAAGAACAGTGTCATCCGTGTAGAGGAGAAGGTTGCCAGGGCAGGATTTAGACAGGGCATTGAGGTAGATGCTGAATAGCACGTGACCCAGGACAGATCCCTCAGGAACTCCTGAGTGCACAGGCAGCATAGTAGAAATGGTATTATTAATTTTAACACATTGGGTTCTAGATAAAAGAGAGCTGGAGAACCATGAGAGTGGACAATGAGAGACCTCAATTTGTTGTAATGTGTTAAGAAGGAGGGGACGAGAAACCGTGTTGAAAGCCTTTGAGAGGTTTATAAACACGGCCCTTGCTGGGCTTGGGAAATAGCGGACCAGTCCCAGTTAATCAGATATTGTTCAAGTTTGGCTATGCCTCCTGGGTGTAGTCGATGATGAAAGATTGTATTTTGGTGGTGGTTTAGGTCACCGACAGGACCAGCTGAAGATGACTGGGCAGTGGTCGCTTAAGGCGTTGGGTAGGACACCCAGGTTGGTAATATGGTGGGGACGATTAGTAAGCAGGATATCTAGGAATGTGTGGGTTCCATTAGTGGTGTTGGTCCTGGTAGGCTGGGATACCAAGTGGGTCATATCTAATGCAGCAAAGGTATCTTTGGCTTGTGTTGATGAACTCGCCAGCCAGTTTATGTTGAGATCCCCAACTAGGATTTGTTCCATTTTGTGGGGGTGGCTGGCTAGATAGTCAGAGAGTGCTTTACAGGCAGGGGATTGGCTGCGGGGTGGGATGTAGGTGGCAGTGAGTGTAAGAGGATCATGGTTTGGGTCAGGGGAGAGTTTTATTGAGAGGGCTTGGGTACCATGGTCTAGGGATGGTGCAGGCAGGGCTCGGTAATGCAGTGAGTCATTTACATAGAAGGCACAGCCACCACCTCTCTTGCCATTACAATCAAGCCTTATGAGAGAGTAGCCAGGAATAGAGACAAATGAGTCTGGGGTCTTGGCTGACAGCCAGGCTTCTGTTAAAGCCAGAATGTCTGGTTGGTGCTGTGCTGTCCAGCATTGCAGGGGTGCTGTTTTTTTAAGCAGGCTGCAGATATTCATAGCGGCTATTTGAAGCCCCGTGGGTGAATGCAGTTGGGGGGGGCACTGCTGGGCCAGGATTGGGGTTAACATTGCCAGATAGTGGAAGAAGCAAGTAGAAGATCCTGACAAGGGCCATGAATTGGTGGCATTTTGCCGGGTAGCAGCGGCTGGCAAACTTAGAAAATGATGAACAGGGAATGGGCAGTTGTGTGAGGGCTGGGATGGCCAGGTGGAGGAATGGACAAGAAGAGCTCAAGGCACAGAGAGATGGGCGGGAGGTAGAGGGGAGGGGTGCAGTGGGGCTATGGGGAGAGACAGGGTGATGGAGAGGCTATGATGGGTGAGGTTCTCCCCCAGTTGCAAAGCTGAGTACATAGCAGAGGCAACTAGGGGTTTGTTGCTGAGCAGGGTAAATGTGGTTAGCAACAGTAGTATGGTTAGTTTATGTGGGTGGGTGTTGTGAGGGAGTACAGTGGTGGTAGATATGACCATGGGCAGGTATGAGTGGGTCTTGTTGACACTTAACATTGTGGCAGACACAGTGGCGCAGTGCTAGGATTTCTGTCTTTAGAGCTAAAGGTACCTGGTTTGAACCCTGTTTTGGATGCCACATTATATGCCTAGTGATTGCCTGTGAGACTGTGCAAGGGACACTACAGACACGGGCAAAAGGTAGAGAATTTAGATATGAATGACGCAGGACAGAAGTGTTAGGGGGAGCAGTGACAAGAGGATTGCAACCTACATGTCTTGTTGCCCTCTAGTGGCTTTACAGTATAATCTGCAAATGGAAAAGTAGACACAAAAAAACAAAACAAAACAAAAAAAACCTTTAAACTGAAGAAATTCAGCACTGAGTATTAAAACAGACCAGATATCAGAGGAGATACTGGATTGGGGGAAAAAAAGGTTAAATAAGCTGGCCAATGGTAGTGACATAGTCTAGTTAAGAGGAATTTGGAAATGCCTGGCAGGATGAGGAACCATGCAAGGAACTCATGTTCCATGGACAGCCAATAAGAGCTGTCCCAAGATAAAGGCAATTGTCCTTAGAAAATTTACAGAGACAGCCACGCAGCCTTGAGTTCCCGGAACTCTGTCCAGGCTGTACCTGCTAGCAAGGGCTCAGGGCTTTCATTATGGAATGGGGTGAGCATAAGGGCCGAAGACCCCAAAACATACCACGACACCTGTCAGTGTCTTCAGGGTGGGGTGAGGTGGAATGGTGTAGGCGTTATGGCCGATGACCCAAAGCCACACTCCCAACGCCTTTCAGTCTCTGTGTAGGGGGGCGGTGGCATTAGTTCAGTAGTTCACTGCCATTCCTATTATGTGTCTCTCTAACTCCTGCACTGCCAGTGCCAAAGCCAGCAAGACAACATTTGGCATTGACAAATGCTTGTTTATTCTCCCTCTGTCCATCCTCCTTAATCCTTCTCACAGCCTTAAAACAACCTCCTAACACTCCTGTCTCTTCCCCACTTGTCCCTATGCTCCTCTACCCGTGGGGAATTTATTTCCCCAGTGCTTCTCCTCTCTGCTACTTCAGTTTCTGGGGGGGTCATTGCTTCCCTATTTTTTTATGCCTCCCTCCTTGGCTAGTTTAAATGCCTGTTGAGGTAGCATTTACACCTTCCACCCAGGATTGCTGTTCCTCCCCTGGATGGATGGAGGTCATCTCCATTGTACAGACCTTCATTCCCCCAGGTAAGACCCCAGTCTCTGATGTAGCCAAACCCTCACTCCCCACACCATGCTTTCAACAAGTCACTGAGGACCCTGCTGTGGTGTTCCCTAGCCTCCCTCCCCCTGCTGTACACAGGTAGCACTTCAATGAAGGCCACCATGCCAGCTACCTGCTTCAGGCCCCTCCCCAGCTCCCTAACCCTATCCTTCACCACCCCTGCTGCATCCCTTGCCAGGTCATTAGTCCCCAGATGGACAATGACATACAGCTCCCCCTCTTGCTCCACTGCCCTCATGATCCTAAGGATCTGCTCCCCATCCCTTCCTGCCAAGGTGCCATGTAGGCACCTTACCTCCCTCTTTCCCTCCCGTCCTTTTCCCAGAACTGCTGCCTTAATGAATGAGTCCCCCTTCAGAGGCTGCTTCCTTTTCTGCTGGGGTCCTCTGCCTCCCACCTTGTGGGCTCTCCTCCGGAGGACCCTCACATCCTCCCTTGCCACTACCATGGGTGTCTCCTCTTGGCACTCCCATCCCAACAGACCAGAGAAAGAGTTGCAGAGTTGCATTGGCTGAGGAATATGTTCCCGACCCCCTACCCTCACCCTCCCAGAGCCCACCGCAGTCCAGACACCTCTCCTTCTTGGCATCCTCTAAGATAACAGTGTTGAACTTTGTGGCCCCTGGGTGGGGAAAGAGATCCCATAAATCTTAGCAAAGTAGGCCCAGAATCTAGTGACCTCCGCCCTCAGCTCAGAGAGGTGCACACAGATGGGACAGTACCTCAGTCTCCAAAAGGTCTCACTGAAGACTGCTACTGCACAGCTACTCACCCTACTACTCCTACCATTATAGGGTGTTTCTAGATTTCTCATTTTTGTTTGATTTACCCCAGTTGCTATGCAGTAGATAGGGTTCTAATTAGCTTTCCTCTTATGCTTTATTATTTGCACCTCCATGCCCACTGGCACCCCTTTCTCATCCAGGGAGCCTTGGTGCAACAGTTTCCTCCTTTTCACCCCACTCACCACCTGCAAGAATTCACACGTTATGGCCTACCTGGAGGGGTATCCGATGGTGCAAGTTTACCTGAGCCATCAGGGAAACTGATGTTGCCACCCCCTCTAATTGACAGACTCACCCTTGCATCTCTAGCATCTACCAAAATCCTCCTGCAGCTTTCTGTTCCCTGAGCTGGCTTATCCCTGCTGGGAGCCTCCTCTGTTGGTCATGGAGGGGAAAGACACATGGAATCTCCCTCCTTCCTCTGATTGGCCAGCGTGTTGCTGCTAGGGGCATCTTTGCTGCCTAGAGGAGGAGTAAACGAGCTGGGTGGAGGCTGAGGGGCGATGTGGTGCTGGCATGCTGTGGGTTGGTTGACATGAGAGGACTGCACGGCAGTCATCCAGGGAGCCTTGGTGCAACAGTTTCCTCCTTTTCACCCCGCTCACCACCTGCAAAAATTCGCACGTTGTGGCCTACCTGGAGGGGTATCCGATGGTGCAAGTTTACCTGAGCCATCAATGGCACAACCACACATCTCTACCAGGAGTCACTGCAGAGTGACGCAGCACCCACACTGCTCCCCTTCCCCTTGGAGGAAGGCATCCATCAGAAACTCTGGATCCTGCCTGCCAGCCTACACTCCTGATGTCCTGGATTTGGAGTGTGAACCTGGTCACCAGTACGCCGGTGCAATCCCCATTACTCAGTGCCATGGAGCCAACTTCCCCTTTATGCTTTTAATAAAACTTTATTAGCTTTCCTCTTTTTGTTTAGCCTAGCCTTTTGTCACTTGACCCTACATAGGGTTTTTTAAGTTTCCTCTTTGACACTCCCTTGTTGCACTTACCCTAGATAGAGAGTTCTAACAATACCTTCTTCAACAGGTGCTTGCAGTTCCTGTACCCCTTAACACAGGTTGTAACATGTTACAGGTAGTCTACCTTACGTTATTGAACTGGTAGAGTTTCCTGCATGCCTGCTGTAGCCTGTGGATGCTTGCCATTGACTAAGATTCCAAACTCTACACCTGTTCCACTCCTGTTCTGTTCCACTCATGTTCTGGGACATGAAGGTGAAAGGGACAGGTTAGGAGTGGAGCCTCCTATCCTATAAGTAGGAACTCTTACAGGCAGGATTTCCTTTTTATTCCTGATAGATCCATGTCAGTTAAGAGACCCTCTCCTGTTGTGCTGAAATTGTCATGGAACATCTGTCCTGTTGACACTGAACAGCACTTTCAACCAGGTTAGAATTTTGCTATTGTATTCTATTATCTACCTAATGTACAGCAAATTTGTACGTTCAATTTAAACGTGTCTCCTGATTTTATAATAATGAATTTTTCCTACCCATTTTAGTTAGTACTGCAGAGATACTGGTTCTTTTGTTTAAAAAGGGCACCAAGAAATCCTAGACTTTGTGGTGTCCGCAGATCTGCCTCCATATAATACTCAGACACTGAAAGAACTCAATCAGCTGTGCAAAAGGCTTACTTAATAAAAGCCAGTTTCTGTGAAAAAATGTATTTAACCCTTGTAGAGATTTCTGATCTGCCTCCCTGAGTGTTCCTTCAGGGGCATTGCTCCATTTGTGTAAATGTAGGTATCTACGCTGTTTAAACAAGCATTTGTCAATGCCGAATGTTTGCTTGCTGGCATTGGCATTGGTAGAGTAAAAGTTACAGAGCTACATAATAGAAATGACAGTGAAGTATTGAACTGAAGCCAACCCCACCACCACCCTGCAGAGAGTGACAGGCATTGGGGTGTGCCTTTGAGTCATCAGGCATAACGGCCACACCATTTCACCACATCCTACCCTGCAGTCACTAACAAGTGTCACGGTGTGCCTTGGGGTCTTTGGCCCTTACGAGCATCCCATTCTATCAGGAAATATGGTGATATGGTTGTGGAATAGGAGAATGGGGTGAACTTTGGGGCTGAAGAGTCCAAGGCATACCTCGATGGCTCTCACTGGCTGCAGGGAGTGGAATGGTATGAGCATTACAGGCAAGAATCCCAAGTCACACCCCTGATGCCTGTCATTCTCTACAGGGTGGGGCGTTATGGTTGGAAACCCTAACACCTCAGGCATTCATTGGTATTTTCACTGCAAATTTTCAACATGGTTTTTTTGTGACCCCCACCTCATGAACAGTGGTAATATCAGTTTGTTAGCCGGAAGCTGCTTATGCACAGCGACTACGGCATTTGTCACCACAGGTGCAAAAACACATTCCGAACAGGATGTGAAAAATGACAGCTGTACTGTTCATGGGGAGGTGTAAAAAATGGCAGTGTTGCAAATCTGCAGTAAAAATATTAAAAAAACTAGTGAAGCCACGAGCATGCATAGAAACTGTGCAACGCACACCCGTAATGTAATTAGTTTGGGGATTTTTTATAGCAGATTGTCAACACAGGCATTTTGGGACCTCCGATCATGAACAGTGTCACTGTGATTTCCTTTATCTGTCCCGAACAATGATTTCCCACAGCGACCACGCATCTCTGCGCTGAAAGTGTGAAAACACATTTCGGCCATGTTGTGAAAAATGACAGCTGTACTGTTCATAAGGAAGTGTGGAAAAATGCCACTGGTGAAAATCTGGACTGAAAATATTACAAAGTCATGAACTTACGAGAGTGCATAGAAGCTGCGCAATGCTAACTCATAACACAGTCATTTTATGGACTTTTGTCACCAAATTTTCAACATAGCCATTTTAAGACCTCTGTTCATGAACAGTGTAACTGTGATTTTCTTAATCTGTCCCAAACATTGCTTTCGCACACCAACTGCACCATTCTGCGCTACATGTGTGGAAACACATTTGGGGTAACGTGAAAAATGGCAGCTGTACTGTTCATAAGGAAGTGTAATAAAATGGCAATGTGGAAAATCTGAAGTGAAAATATTGAAAATTAGCAAACTTACGAGCATGCGTAGGAACTGCGCAACACACGCTTGTAAAACAGTAATTTTTAGGAATTTTTTTCACCAAATTTTAAACATAGCCATTTTAAGACCTCTGCTCATGAACAGTGTCACTGTGATTTTCTTAATGTGTTCCATACATTGATTTACATTCCGACTATCCATTGTGCACTACATGGGCGGAAACACGTTTTGGACAAGATGTGAGAAATGACAGCTGTACTGCTCATAAGGAAATATAATAAAATGGCAATGTTGAAAATCTGGAGTGAAAATATTGAAAATTCCCGAACTTATGAGCATGCGTAGGAACTGCACAACGCACACTCGTAAAACAGTCATTTTTAGGAATTTTTCCACCAAATTTTCAACATAGGTTTTTTGGGAGCCCACCTTATGAACAGTGGCAGTGTCATTTCATTACTTGGTCCTGAAAGGTGATTTCATGCAGTGATTTTGAAACCACCCTTCAGGCCCAATTAACGTCATGACAGTGAGAGCATTCATGAGAAGTAATAGCTTGGCAGAAGACACCAGAAGAAAGGACTGCTGTGTGACTGAACTTCTCTGCTGGGACTAAAGTAGAAGAACTTCTGTATCTGACTTTTAATTTAGAGTAAAAAAACTAACATACAAAAAAAAAGTGTGTGTTTGGGTTAACTGAACTGAATGGGTATCTGAAGAGTTAGCTAGGTGTAAATCTCAGGTGACTGAAAGGACTTAACTGCTGTGAGGTTTAAATTACTTGTAGAAAGATCTGGTAAGTAGGGGGAGTGGCTTAGCTAGAAGGAAACTACATTTAAAGACTGCCTTAGAAAGTTTCTGCTAATAGCTTGGCAGAAGACACCAGGAGAAAGGACTGCTGTGTGACTGAACTTCTCTGCTGGGACTATATTGACCTCCTTCCCTCCCCTCCACCTCCCCACTCAAAGCTAGTTCTCTTTTTATAGCCACAGAATTTGACTGACAACAGGAACTTCCTGTTTAGGGGCAGGAAGTGAGTGATCACAGAACCACCAAGGACCCACCATCCTAGAAGGGCAAGAGTAGCCTCCGGCCCCTCTAGCTGCTGGAGGTCTGCCTGAGCAAGTAAGTGGTCTATCAAGAATATAGGATATTCTTATCTCAGAACAGGACAATCAGGAGCTTAAAGGCACACAGGCAGAAAGTAAGGAGAGAAAAAACAGAGGAAAGAGTAAGGATAGCAAACAGTTAAGGGGCCAGAAATAAGACATGATTGGAGTGGTGCAGTGCAGTGGCTGTGGAGCAGCAGTCTTCGGGAGAAGTTCTGAGGATGCGGTGTTGTCCCATCTGCAGGCACCTCTCTGGGCTGAGGGAGGAGTTGCTCATCTCAAGCTGAGTTGGCCAGATTTGTGGGACCTCCTCTTCCATCCAGGGACCACCAGTGCCACTCGCTGCCTCAGAGGTTGCCAAGAAAGAGAAGTGGTTGGACCACAGTGGGCTCAGGGAGGGTGAGGTGGTGGAACAGAGGTGCATCCCTCCCATTGTGCCTCCATAATTCCTATGCCATTCTGGCAAAGTGTGGTTCCTCTATGGAGGCAACCCACAATGTAGACCAAGGAGGATGTTGGGAACTCCACCAAAGGAGACCCCAGGAGGGTGGCAGGGGACCCTGCAGGAAGGAAACAACTCCTGGTGGGGGACTCCATTGTTAGGAAGGTAGAAACTGGGGGAGGAAGGGAGGGAGGGTGCCTGCCTGGCATCATGGCTTGCAGGGACAGGAAGCGAATCTCAGGATTGCACGAGCAGCGGCACAGGGAGAGAGCTGGATGTCATTGTCCACCTAGGGACAAATGACCTGGCTAAGAAAGGGATTAGAGAAGTGCAGGAAGAGTTTGTGGAATTGGGGAGGCCTTAGTCATACACGCATGGTAACCTTCTGGAGGTGCTACCCATCTATGGCATAGGAGAGGCTAGGGTGTTCCTCACCATGGGATTCAACTCAGTGGTTGAAAACTGTGGAGCTCAGGTATTTGGCTTCATTGGGGACTGGGGGTCCACCTGGAGTGATGCAAGCCTATACTGGCATGATGGGCTGCATCTGTCCGGGAGGGGAACCAGGATCCTAGGTGATAGGTTTAAATGCTTCATTGGCAAGCTTTTAAACTAGCCAAGGGGGGAGGCACTGGAAAGGAGCAGGAAAATCCTAGCCCCCCCAAATAATCACGGTAGTAAGTGCGGCAAACACCAACATAGAGGTGTCGATGAGGAGAAGGCAGGGGTAAATGAAGAAAGTGACAAAGGCAAGAAGGACAGGGATGGGGTAAAAGGGAGTAAGGCCATCAGGAAATGGAGGGTAATGAGTACCAATGCCGTAGTCTGGGCAACAAGCTCCTGAGCTGATGGCCTTAATGGAAGAAGATGCCTGATATTGTAGCAGTCACAGAAACATGGTGCACAGAGAACCATGACTGGGTGTTAACATACCAGGGTACATAACCTACAGGAGAGACAGGCAGGGAGAAGAGGGGAGGAGTAGCTATGTAAAGGAAGGGATAAAAGCAACTGAACAAAAGAGTAAACAGGGAAGAGAGGAGGCACTATGGGTCACCTTGGAGACTGGAAAGGGCACCACAATCTGCACAGGGGTTGTGTACAGACCCCCATGTCAGGGGGAAGAAATGGACAAGGATATGATAGAAGACATTCTTAGAATGGCAGAGAAAGGGGTGATACTGTTGATGGGAGATCTGAATATGCCAGATGTTAACTGAGCACATTTGCTGCAGCCACATCCAAGAGCAGGGCCATTCTTGATGCCCTCAGGTGGCAGGCATTAGACAGCTAGTTTCAGAACCCACTCATGAGGGAGCAATCTTAGACCTGTACTCTGAAACGGGGCAGTGAGAGGATCTCAGATCTAGAAGTGGGCTGCCATCTGGGGACAAGTGACCATCAAACAGTGGTTCACGTTAAACTCAGCTACAGAGTCAAGCTTCAAAAGTGAGGGCATTGGACTTTAGGAGTGCTGACTTTGGCAAGATGGGAGAGTGCCTCAGAAAAGCACTAGCAAACAGGCTAGAAGGAGGTGTGGAGCAACAATGGGGAATTATCAAAACTGCCATCACAGAGGCAACAAGCCTTTGTGTGAAGCAAATGAACAAATCAAAATGAAAGAAAAAGCCACTATGGTTCTCAAAAGAGGTGGTTGTGAAATTCAGGAAGAAAAAGATAGCATTTCGGAAGTATAAGGAAACACAGAAGGAGCAGGACAGAGAGCTGTACCAGTTAAGGCAGAAGGAAGCTGGGAGGGAAGTCAGAATAGCAAAGGCCCAAACTGAGGAAAAGATAGCCAACTCAGTTAAGAAGGGGGATAAAACCTTTTATAGGTACATCAGCGAGCGTTGAAAGACAAAGGGAGGGATAGTGAGGCTGAATAGAATGAACAGTGGGTGGGCAGAGGGGGACAGTGAAAAAGCAGGAATACTGAACGAATATTTCTGCTCAGTATTCACAAAAGAGGAGGGGGAAGTGCCTAATCCAATTAACAGAAGCACTCTTGATAGGGGGGTCGATCCCAGTCCTTTCACAGAAGAAAGGGTTCTGCAAGAACTCCTAAAACTGAAGGTGGACAAAGCAATGGATGCTGATGGAATTCACCCCAGAATTCTAAAAGAATTAAGAGAGGAACTAGTGAAACCACTGGCTATTCTTTTTAATAAATCAAGGGAGGATGGTGTGGTACCCGAGGACTGGAGGAAGGCGGATGTGATTCCCCTTCACAAAAGTGGGTCCAAGACAGAGGCAGGAAACTACAGACCTGTCAGTCTGACCTCTGTGGTAGGGAAAGTGATGGAGTCACTTCTGAAGGAAAGAATAGTCGAGTACCTAGAGGCCAGTGGAGCACAGGACCCAAGGTGGCATGGGTTCACAGCGGGAAGGTCATGTCAGACGAATCTAATAGATTTCTTTCACTGGGTGATCAAAGTAGTAGACCAGGGAGGAGCTGTGGACATGGCCTACCTAGACTTTAGCAAGGCATTTGACACAGTCCCACACAAAAGATTAATAGTCAAATTAACCAGCCTGGGAGTGGGACCCAGGGTGGTAGCCTGTGTAAACATTGGCTGGACAACAGGACACAGAAGGTAATTGTAAATGGAGTCCATTCTGAAGAAAGGGGTTACTAGTGGGGTACCGCGAGGGTTCAGTATTGGGTCCAGTCCTTTAATGTCTCATCAGTGACATTGCAGAGGGACTGGAAGGAAAAGTATGCCTTTTGCAGATGACACAAAAATCTGCAACAGGGTTGATACACAAGGAGGCGTGGAAAGGATGAAAAGGACTTGGCAAGGTTGGAGGAATGGTCAGAAGTATGGCAACTAGGATTCAATGCAAAGAAGTGCAAAATAATGCACCTGGGAAACAAGAACCCAGGGGAAGAATACACAATGGGTGGGAGGTAGTAACAACAACAAAAAAGGAAAGGGACCTGCGGGTAATCATATCAGATGACCTTAAGGTTAGCAAGCAATGTGAGAAGGCAGTAGGGAGGGCTGGGGGTATACTGGGATGTATAGGGAGAGGCATCAGCAGCAGAAAACAGGAAGTTGTTATCCCTCTGTACAGACAGTTGGTGAGACCCGATCTGGAGTACTGTGTCCAGTTCTGGAGACCCCATCTCCACAAGGACATAGACAGGATAGAGGCAGTCCAGAGGAGGGCAACTAAAATGGTGCAGGGTCTGCAAGAGAAGCCGTATGAGGAGAGACTAAAGGAGCTTAATATGTATACCCTTGAGGAAAGAAAGGAGATGGGGACATGATAGAAACTTTTAAGTACCTCAGTGGAATCAACAAAGTCCAAGAGGGTAGCATTTTTCAGAAAAAGAGACTTGCAAGAACAAGGGGACACAATTTAAAGATAGAAGGAGGGCGGTTCCAGGGGCAATGTGAGGAAGTATTATTTCACAGAGAGGAGTGGATGCATGGAACAGCCTTCCTGAGGAGGTTGAGGGGTCTAAAACCGTGAGAGAATTCAAAAATGCATGGGACAGACATAAGGCAATTCTTGTGTGGGGTAGGAAGAAATAGGCTGTTGGTTAACTAGGATCTGCGGCCTATCCTGTAGGTAGGGAAATGGGCAGACTAGATGGGCCTAGCGGTCCTTATCTGCCATCAAAGTCTATGTTTCTATGTTTCTAAGGGGTCCCAAAACCCCCATGTTGAAAATTTGGTGCAAAACTTCCAAAAAATGTCCGAGATATGCAGCAAAGTTGAAAAAACCCTATCTATCCCATTATGCAGCTTACTGGCATTTCCTCAGTTCACGGTCAGCTTTGAAAGAGTGCAGAGCGTGTTCCCGGTCCATCAAGATCGTTGCACGGAGTCCGGAGGTAAGTATGGGGTGAGGGGGGGTTGGGGTTAGAAGCGGTGGCGCTGGTGGGGCAGAGACAGTGAGGGGACTGTTTTCAGTTTCAGGTTGTTTTTTTTTTTAAAATGACGAGACGGGACGCTTGCCATTCTGTTGGCTCAGCGCATGTCACAAGGACAGCTGGTGGGGGGCGGTAGCCGACAGGGGATTGGGCACCCCCGTCGGCAATAGCATCTGTTGCCACACTAGGGTCGGCTCCCAGCATGGCACCCTGTACTCTGGGGGGGTGAGGGAGCAGATGGAGGATTGGGCACCCCCATCGGCTATACGATGTGTAGCCATGCTGGGGTGGGCACCGAGCATGGCATATGGAACTGTTTTGGGAGGGCACAGCTGACGGGTATTGGGCACCCTGTTGACTACACAGTGTGTGTGTGCGGGGCGAGCACGCAGTGCATGCGTAGGTGCGTGAAAGGAGTTAAACATGAGCAGGCTGTATATCTTATCGCTGCTCACTGAAGCATAGCCCCCTTCAAATGTACTCTACTCCATTTTGGACTGCTGTCATAGACAGCTCCAGCAGGCATTGGAGAACTGCGGCTGCACCTGCAAACACACTGACTGAATTGGAAGAGGGCTGCCCCCCCCTTCGAAAACTCGGATGATGGCACTATGTTTCTTGCACACGCGTGCAAGCAAACATAAAAAGCACCAACACTAATCCTCCTCAGAATTTACATTGAGAGTTTTGCTGAGAAAGTGCTATGTTTCTTGCCAAAACAAATGATGTAGCATCACCCTGCAGTGTTGCATATTATAATAATAATAATAATAATAATAATAATAATAATAAAAAAATGTATTTAGTTAAGCACCTTTCAAATTTTTCAAGGCGCTGTACATAAAAACATGAGAACACCAACAAAATCAATACATACTGTAAAACAACACAGCAAATATTACAAGCTAAAGTAACCAATTACAACATAACAGGAAATGCCTTCTCCCATAAAAAGGACTTTAAGGCCTTTTTAAAACTTTCCACCATCGTACTCTCTTGGAGCTGATGGGGCAGAGAATTCCAAAGGGTAGGAGCCGCAAAACCAAAGGCACGAGTTCCAGAGGACTTCAAATTTACCCTCAGAATTTCCAGCAACCCCTTGTCAGCCGAGCGGAGCTGTCTCAGAGGGGTGTAGGGCACCAGAAGCTCTTTCAAATAGTCAGGACCGAGACTGTGTAGGGCTTTGTATGTCAACAGACCCGCTTTAAAGGTGATCCGCCACTGTATTGGCAGCCAGTGCAGAGTGCGCAGCACCGGGGTAATATGAGACCTTCTTGAAGCCCCAGTCAACAAATGTGCTGCTGCATTCTGCACTAGCTGCAAGCGGTTGATATCAACCCCAGAAAGTCCTAGGTAAAGGGAGTTATAGTAATCGAGACGAGATGTCACGAAGGCATGGACCAAGACCGGCAAGTTACAAGGTGGAACCAGGTGCCTAATCCTGGCGAAGTTTCTGAGGTGAAAAAATCCAGTCTTGACAACTGCAGACACCTGATAATGAAGGGTCAGACCAGTGTCAAGATCCACACTCAGGTTATATACCCGTTCAGAGGTAGGGATCTGGTCTACCCCCAGAATTAATCCAGAGGGGGACCTCGCCCCCTAAACTCTCAACCCTGCAACTGGGGTCCACCACCATAACCTCATAATATTGGGCTGTAACAGTTAGAAACTCACCATGTTGTATGCAGCTAGGGTGTTCTTATAATTGTAGTCCCTCTATCTTGATCATGTCTCGAAGCCTACTCAGCTTCGATTACCTAGAAATGTAGTCTCATAGATCTGTCCTGATTTCCTCTACTTGACGCATGCGGGACCTGAAGAAATGCACCCTTTATGATTGAAGAACCAGGGGTTACAAATGTATGTGCCAGGGTCACAAGGTCCTCTTGTACCAGATAGAGCTTAATCCAAGAGATATTCAGAAGTTAAGAAAATGAGAACGATCCACTGAGACCCACCACCAACATGTTATGTTTAACTGTTAGCCCAAAGTCCACAGTGACTTCTGGTGGTGTTGCGTCTTCTGGAATTTTTCTTGGAGGTGCTTCTCTCCCAACCTCTGAATGGGTGAGGAACCTGGGAGTAGTTCTTGACAATAGGCTGACACTGTACTTGCAGGTTTCGGCAGTCATCAAGACTTCCGTCAAGATTTCCTTTTATCATCTTAGGAATTTCGCCAGGGTTCGGCATCTTGTTCCATCTCCCGACTTGCCAACTTTAGTCCATGCCTTCGTGTCCTTGCACATGGATTACTGCAATTCCCTTTATTTAGGGCTTTCTGGGGTTGAAATCCATAGCCTGCAGCTAGTGCAGAATGCCGCAGCCCAGCTTTTGACGGGTTCCAGTAGATCCTGTCACATTACCCAGGTGCTGCGCGAACTGCACTGGCTGCCAATTCGGTAGCGGATCACCTTTAAAGTCAGCTTGCTGACTTTCAAAGCCCTACACGATCTGGGCCCCATCTATCTGAAAGAACTTGTGGTTCCCTACTGCCCCGATCAATCACTCCGCTTGACTGACGAGGGGTTACTAGAGGTTCCAAGGTGAATTTGAAATCTTCTGGTGCTCGGGCTTTTTCGTATGTTGTCCCCACCCTTTGGAACTCTCTACCCCGTCGGTTGCAAGAGTGCACCTCTGTGGAGGATTTTAAGAGGGGTTTGAATACCTTTCTTTGGGAAAATGCATTTTCAGAATATTAATTAGTTTAACTGTCTTGGTTTGGCTGAATTTTTTCAAATGATTTTTAACTGTTTTAACTGTTATTCATGTATGGCACCTTGATAATTGAAAGGTGCCATATAAATAGTTGTAACCCCCTTGCAAATGGGGGTTCCCAAAAATCTTCCAGGAGCTTGCCTGAATGCTCCAAGCCTGGATGGTGTTCGGCGTCTAAGCTGTTTAAATGTGGTTGCAAGTGAGTGCTATTTGAGCCTACACATACTGTCTCTTTAAGAGCTGTCTGCTTGCAGACTCAATTAGTTTGTATGAGGGGGACTGTGTATTTAATGCTCGAATCCCGCCCAAGCTGCGGAGTAATTGCTCCATTTTGTGGTCACTGAAGGTGCAAAGGGAGCCCATCTGAAAGCTGTAACTGCTTGCCTGTAATCATTTAAAGCATTAGCAAAATTGTAGTTTGTCTAACCTGCCTTTATCGCAGCTGGGACTCTGTGTGTGTTACCCCTCCATTTTGGACCTAAACTGATGTGCTGGGCCAACTGGGTTAAGGGAGCCCTAAAATGGAGCCTATGGATGAATCAGAACTTGGACTCTCAACGTTGAGCCAGCCACAAGGGTATTGTATGGGCAGTGACTCTGGGAAATGTAGTTTTAACCTTGGCACCTTTTTCCACCAACAGAGGGAGTCTTATTGTGAGTGACAGCCGAACCAGCCAACAGAATGGTGTGGAGCTAAAGGAAATGCCCTGCTCTGTGGCTGGAAAGATTAGATCAGTTGTGACTGTGAAGGGAGAAGGAGCTCTGTGCTTCTGTGGTGTATAATTTGGCATGGGAAGTGCATGTGAGGCCCTGAGTTTCGGTCTGCAGCCTTTGTGAGTGCCAGTTTGGACTGAATCTGAGTTGTGAGGAGAAAGAAGCACTAGAAGTGTAGAAACCAGGCTAACCCTGTCGAAGACTGGAGAAATTGCTGAATCATGCTTGGTCTGTCAGGAACTGAAGCTGCTGTGTGTTCTCCTGGGTATCTTGCAGTAATTGCGGTCGGGATCGAGGAGTAGCCTGCCTGGTACAGTACTTTCCTTTTACATATAAATGTGCGTAGTGCTTGTGGAGAATCGCTATTTCAAATCCCCTGTACAGAGAATTGAGAGCTGAAGCTGGAAGTAAACCCCAGCTTAATTTAGACTACATCCGTTTGCTATCAACTGCAGTGGGATCCAGTCACAAGGACCTTGTCCCCATGCCCTGTTCTCCTGGTAATCCAGAAGGACATTCTCCATCCAATCCTCAGTGTGGGTATTGTGAGTACAAATCAGGTATTCCCTGCAGCTGTTTTCCAATCACAAGTGTGTCATCTAATTTTGTTGTTTCACTGTTTCTATGGACTGAGCCCTCCGCTCCAAATTACAATTGGGTATTGTGTATTTTTTTTTCTACAGGGCCCTATCCATCTGCACCTGCTGGCCAACCCGGCAATGGACCTGGCTAGCTCCCAACCTGGGTACCCAGAGTGTGACTTTTCAGACCCTGTATGTGTGCACAGTACTGTGATTTAATGCCACTAATTAACCTGATTTCCCCCTCCTGTGTTACTGTCCCCTAAATAAATCAGAGTTGTTGTTGTTATACTATATACTGTCTGTGGTGTTGGTACTTATGGAAACAGTATTGTGCTTTGCTGTATATGTTGTTTAGCCTTACTTTACAGGGGGTTCTCAGAGACGTGCTGCGGAATCAGTCTCGAGGGTAAGTGGTATCTATATGAGTGAGCAGTGTGTATACGTGGGCTATTGGGGCTGTAACTCCGGTGTACTCTGTGAGCCACTGGAGGGAATAAAAGATAGGTCTCAGTGTCCCAGAGGGCTGTGACCAAGCTAGTCTAACCAGTACAAACCCTGACCTCTGCGTGGAGGCATCCACCATAGGATCTAGGCCCCTTAACCTGTCCGTAGTCAAACAGGCAGGGGTAGTAGCCCTTGGGATAGCGCCACATAGGGGTTGCATAAAAATTATTATTATTCCAAATTTTTCACCCTATCCAACAGCTGTTAAAATTGATGGCAACACAATGGTATGATGTTTGGCAGCTGACCCTCAAGGGCATGGTCCTACTAGTAACAGGTCCATCTTGGTCAGCTTGAGACTTATCTAGGTTGAAGTCATCTAGTCTTTGATTTCTTGATGGCATTGTTCTGGCACAGAGATCATCCCTTGCCTGTGAGTTGCAATGGACAAGTGCAGCTGAGTATTATCTGCACAGAAATGAAAACTCAAGCCATACTGCCTAATGACCTGCCCTAGTGGCAGTATATACACTGCAAATAACATGGGGGACAGAAGGGACCCCTGAACAACACCACCGGTGACCTCATCTGGCTGTGACATGAAAGCACCTTTCACTATCCTTTGTGACCTACCTGATAAAATGGACTTAACAGTTTCAAGGCTGCTCTTGTGAGTCACACTCCAAACCAAACTGCAACCACAATTTAGGTGGTGAAGGGTGGTGCTCTATAACAGTGGCAGCTAACCCCCACACTGAACCAGACAACCAAAAGTTAAAACAAACTGGGAAACATAGACAACCAGCAGCTGAAATTGGCCCCCTGATGAAGTCCCTGTTGAGATGACGTGCCAGGGCTAGGCTAGTTCTCCTGTCTGGATTACCAGCATTTAATGACATTTTGCCCTGCCTGGGATTGTGGAATACCTATTGTGGAACATCATTTTGTACTTCAAACTTCTGGAACTTTTTAAGCCTATTTTGCAAGACTTGAAATATGGTTCTTACATAGAAACATAGAAAGATGATGGCAGAAGGAGACCAAAGATTCATCAAGTCTGCCTGTGAGTTTCCGAGACCCTAGGAGATCCTGGACCTAGCCCATACTTTTACCCATGGATTTAATTTGAGCATACTCTTTATCCCAACCCTGTTTGAAGGCTTACAAAGTCTTATCTCCCACTACATCCACGGGCGGCCTGTTCCATGGCTCCACTATCCTTTCTGAGAAACAATGTTTCCTAAGATCTCTACATGCTGTCACAAGTCCGAAAGACCAGGGAGACATCAGGAACCTCCACCTGCCCCTCAGAAATAGGTCCCTACCTCCATATTTGATGCGGCGGGGCTATCCCCCACACACCCCCGTCATGGGGCGCTGTGCCCACCACACCATCACAAACTATGTATATATATATATATATACAGGTATATATATATATATATATATAGTCAGGGAGGCAGTATAGCGCAGTGATTTAAGGCTCTGAGCTGCAAATCTGGAGACCTGGGTTTGAATTCCACAGCCCCCACTTGCATACTGTGTGATTCTGAGCAAGTCACTTAACTTCCTGTGTTCTCAGGTTGCACCTGTAAATGAGCTTTTAGTTTAGTGTGCTACTCTTGGTTAAACAATTTGAAAAAAAAAGATATATATATATATATATATATATATATATATATATATATATACAAATAACTCCACCCTCCAAGAACAGTGGGGAAGTGGAGATATACCAGCAGGGGAGCAGGAGCAGATGTGGGTCACACAACACCCAGTCAAAGCTGACACATGCACCACACATCCACGCTTGCCCCAGACAAACTTTCTCATCAGCATGGCCACACTTGAACATGCTGCAAACAGCCATTCACCCACGTTGCGTTCGCCCTCATGCATTCTGCTCACATCACCCCATGCTCGTTCCTCTGTTCTGTTGTCAGGATACCTGCCCAGTCCATTCCTGAAACAACTGAGTCAGTGAGATGGAGGGAGGTGGAATGGGACCTCCAGAAGCCAGATTGCAATTTGGTCCAATGCTTTCAGTTTGCTTTGTGTTAATTTCAGCTTCTGCTTGTGTCCAAAAATCCTGGACTACAGGGCACTCCCTGAGGATGTGATGCTGCTTTCCTGTTTCATTTCCAGTTTCTTCAATGAGCCACACTGTGATATTGTGAGAATTTTGCAGTTATATTAGGAGTTCTAAAGTATCTAATCACAGTATTCCAGACGTATTCTTTCCAAAAGAAGGAGGCTCTGTGACCTTATGCTATCTGTACCAAACTGGGTTCCACTCCAAAGTTTCAATAGGTAGCCCTAAATCCCTCTACCAGCTAGCCTCAACTTGTTCTGTGGTGACTCAGTATGGTTGACAGAGAGCTCTATAACTGTGATATCAGATGTTCTGAGATCCTTCTTGTTAGGATGCTTCTGTGTAAGGTATGTGTCATCTTTCAGCCACTGTAGACCCATCATGGTTCCCAAATAATGCCTAGCTTTCAGCTACCAGAAGTAGCCAGCAGACTGTAAGTCAAAGTTTTCTTTTAATTGTTGAAAAGTTTGAAAGAATTCCCTTGCATAGCACTGAAACTTATGCACTAGACCTTTTTTGGACCCTCATTTAAATCTGGGATCTAGTGGCAACACCATAAAATATGAACATATCGTCAAGGTCTCTAGCACCTGCAAGTGCTGTTTAATGTCCTTTCTATTGATTATTGATTCCCAAACTGCCTTTGTGTCTCTGATCAGGGAGCTGTCTGTGACAAGTGTTGGTGGCTTCCTTAGAAAGCAAAGAGTGCTTCTGGGAGAGATGGGAGTGTTTGGAAAAGACTGAGCTAGAGGAGGTGGGGAAGAATGTTTATAAATATAGTATTCACTCTCTGAATTAGAGAAAGAGGCAGATGTTGCCAGTACTGCAAATCTTCAATGATAGCTTGTTTTAGTGGAAACTATTAAGATTGAATAATTGGGAGAAATCAGCTGGGATAAGCACTCCCAGACATTTAAAAAAACATTCATCACATCTAAGTGCTTAAGCTGCTGAGAAGTGTAAAAGTGTAAAATATGACTTCTGTTTTATCTGCATTTAAGAAGTACCCAGAGAGACTGCTCACTTCCTCTAGCAATTCCATCATAACTGCCAGTGAGGTCTGGGGATCTGTCATATACCGTAGATTAACAAGTCACCTGCATAAAATGCAACGTCGTGAATCATTTCTCCCAAGGAAATCCTTTTTATCTCTGCCACCTGTCAAATATACTGTGCTAATATTTATACATATGTTACGGAAAAGCAATGGTGACAGAGGGCAGCCCTGCCAGGCACCCCTACTTAGAGGGAATCGCTTAGAATATGAGCCATCTGTTTGACCATTGCCTGCAGACTGGAATAAAGGTTTTGCACTATAGTATAACATCTCTCTAAGAATTGAAAATGGGACAGGGTGTAATGTATAAGACACCAAGATACTCTGTTGAATGCCTTTTGGGCACTGAGACTTAAAGATCAGAGTAGGATGTCTTCACAGGGTAACCTGTTCACTTAACAGTTGGTTAATTATTGATTAGCAGTTGAAATTTGATGCAAAAAAGTATAAGGTTATGCATATTTTTATTACTTATTTAGTAGTTAGTTTGAAATTTGTAACTGGGAAAGGCACACTGAGCCGAGGCTTCTTTCCAGGTGCAACCCAGAGGAGGGGGATTACAACAAACTGAAAGCAGTAAAAGGGCAATGTACAAGTGTAAAATCAGGATGATGAAGAGACAGGTAAACAAATTATTCAGGCTAGGTCAGGAAACAAGCAGCCCAGGAGAAAATTCACAAGTAGTTTTTCATTACTATCAATAACCATAGAAATAAAAAAAATGTACAGAATGGTATCAAACATAGGCAGTCCAAACAAAGTACGCTTTCTGAGCTCAAAACAAAATCCCCAAATAAAAACTAAATTATCTGCCCACCTGCCAGTGCAGCAGTTGGATTTCCATTTGTGACACCAGCGACCTGGGTTCAGGAGTGAGCCCGGGCCGCTGGAGGGCCAGCAAGGGAGAGAAGGCTTGAGTGTCCCATGACTGCTTGCCTTCTATGGGAGAGGGAGGGGACCAAGATCCACAGCTTGCCCGACTCCAGGCAGAGACTTAGGGTACAGAAAGCCCTGCATTTGCAAAAGGGACTGGTCAAGATGCGTGTTGGACGTCAGCGGATTGTGCCTTGAAGTCAGAGAGCACATCACACGGGGAGGAAAAACAGGAAAAAGCCTTCCATCGCTGGGAAGATGGAGTACTGGAGCATGTCCTCGATGTGCCGTCACCCGCCTGACCACCTTGGCCCAATGAGACCTGAAGTGTCGGGGTGTTTGGGGCAACCTCGTCCCAGCCTGGGGGGGTAATCTGAGGCTCCATGGGGGGATCAAGGTTGGATCAGGTTGGCTGTTCAGCAGAGGGATGACTCCCAGGTGCTCCTGAACGGGTAGTGCTGGAGGGATGAAGGAGGGGGGAAAATAGAAAGTAAAAAAGACAAAAAACTAAATTATACAATGTCTTTGAAAATAAAGCATTCTAATTCTCTGGCTGGAACTTTACAACTGTGATAAATCAAGTCTTACCTCATGTGAAAAGGTGCCAGCCAGCCTAACCCGATGCCCACTAAGTATCACTCCAACTGCTCCCACATACAAACAAGTCGCTGCTTTCTTGAATCCGACCTCCGAAAATGAACTCCGGAAAAGTGCCTTGTTCCATTCCTATTAAAGAGATAAACACCACAGCAACACAATTATTTTTTAAAAAGTATTTTTTCAGGGATCATTGCTGTGACAAACCATTCAACCCACCTCACTTCTTGCTCCGTCACTTCTCCGGTCCACTTCCGCTTCCACTTGGGCTCGGCTCCATTCGCACTGTATCTCTTCGATGTGGTTCCGCTCTTTCTCTTTTTTTCTCTGTTCCCCACACTGTAGCACTTCTGTTATTACAGGCCTCAAACCATTTCAGTTAACCTAAAGGCATGCTTAAAAACTGGGAGAAACGCTTACATACAAAACGTGTTTTAAATTACAAACCGAGACTAAAACGTCTAGAAATTAGTGCCGAAAAGTCCAGCCATTATATTGAGCATGCTTGTCAACACCGAGTGTGGGAGAAAACTTCCGTGGCAACCCTGCACAAATCAGGAATCAAGGCAAAATCTGTCCATCAATGTAGAACTCTTTTTTTTTTTCTAGCGGAGCAAATAAAATTAATAAAAATTATTTAAAATACAAAAAAGTATGTATTTTTTTATTTTGTTCTCACCCCAAAAAATGGAGGACATTATTTATAGCAATATCCTCAGTAGGTGTGAGGTAATGCTGGATTTACTCTGCACCTGTTTTGTCACGTGGCCTCATGGCCCTCGTGACCAAACAAACACCCAGGCATGAGTAACTCCAGCATTACCCCACACTCTGTCGTGTATATTGCTCAACTATCCTACCTCTCTGCTCTAAGTTTGTTTTTCTATTAGACAACTTAATTGCTACCTCTTGTTGGAGATAAGGGCTGAATTTCAAAGTTTCTTAGATCGGTGTTGCATCGATCTATGGCTGTGGTAAACTCAGGGTGCACCATGGACCCTGCACCAGATTCTATAAAATGCAAGGTCCATGCACCAAATTTTCCAGGTTTGCTGCAAGTCTCTAGCTGCGTCAAACAGATAGTGCAGCTGTGGACATTGCCGCAGGATTGCCCCTCCCCACCAAGTGCAAAACTAGAAGGGTTGGGATGGTGGGGGGGAACAGTATACCAGGAGGGTGCCATGGATGTACTAGGAGCTAGGGAGGTGGCAGTGTTGGCATGGAGAGACAGTCTTTCACAGGAATGTCTGGTATGTTATCACCCATCTGGGTGCTTTTGCCATATGTTGGTACAGTATGGAAAGACAGTACAATAAGAATATTCCAGTCACATATTCCACCCCTATCCCAGATGTCCCCATAATAAAGGAAACCTCCATCTCTGGTGATCTAGCAGACCCCCCCTAATTCCCAATCTCCCCATGCTATAGAAAATATCCTTCCCTGGTGGTCTAGCAGACCACCCTCCCTCCCTGCGATCACCCTCCATATAACTTGTTATTATTATCCCTGGTGATCCAGTGGACCCCCCACCCCATCAGGTAGTGTCCCACCGCCCCGCACCCCCATCCCAAAATGGAGCCAGTGACCAGCACAGCCCTGCTCCCACCACCACGACTGGCTGCCAACTGAGCTGGCAATGACTGCATACTGTATAAAGATGGAGTGGGGGGTGGGGAGTCCACTAGATCACTAGGTATAATTAAATCAAGTTATCAGGGGTGATCGCAGTAAGGGAGGGGGGTCGACTAGACCACCATGGAAGGATATTTTCTACAGCATGGGGGAGATCATGGATTAGGGGTCTGCTAAACTACCAGGGTTGGAGGTTTTCTTTATTATAGGGAACATCAGGAATCAAGGGGAATATGTGACTGGACTATTCTAACTGTACTGTACCACCATACTGCTCAAGCACCCCAAAGGATACTAATATATCATACATTCCTATGGAAGACTGTCACCCTGATGCCCACACTGCCACCTTCCTGTCCCCTAGAATGCCCCTATGACCCTTGTAGGACCCCATCCCACTGGGGCAAGTCACTTAGACCACCTCTTGGCTGGTCTAAGTGGTACCCCTTGCTGCATCCATGGTGGGGCTTGCAGAATCCCCATAAAGGAGATATTACAGCCCCACCATGGTGCAAGCAACCTTGCAACCTGGCGCACCTGGCTGCTCACTGCAACCTTGGCACAAGGGGGCTTTGGCGCTGCTGTGTTAGATTAGATGCAGCTTGCTTTATAGAATCACATTTGACGTAAATGGTGATGCAAGTCACCACTTGTGTCAATCTCTTATGACACGAGCCCCTTGCATCATTCTAGATCTTTTGAGAATTGGGCCCAAGGTGTCTCTTGCTTGTACAGAATTAGTTTCCTTCCTGCAGAAAGCACATTGTCAACCAAGATGGCTCCCTGCTGACAATTTGCAAAAGCCTGAGGTCAAAAAGGTCAAAGTGTGTAATAACTTGCCATTCCCTTCAAGAAACCCCAAATCTTTCTGCATTCATTTTCATAAAGTATAACTATATATATTTTCAAACCAGGGAACTCAGTATCATATAAAGATCCACACATATTTGTATAGCCATATACTGTATAAGCAAGGTAGAGACAGCAAGAGAAAAAGGCGGGGGGATAGTGGGGGGGATGTGTAACTGCCACAGATTTCACATGAAGATTTGATTGCACAATAAGACAGACAAAAGACAGAAAAGATCGTTGTTTTTAACACTCTTTATGCATAACCGTTGGGACAGGGTCTTATTCCATCCTGTCACATTTCCCCTCTTTAAATGGGAACCTGTTTTAAAAAACAGGTTTCCAAAAACTTATTTTAATTATTGTATAACTTGAACTTGTCATCTTTACAGTTCTGTGCATATGCAACAATTGTTTCCATAACAACCAGTACAGCAGACAGGTAAGTTTAAATCCATACATTTATTTTCAACCTTCAGAATTCTCAATTCCTGATCCATATCTTGACAGAAAATTAGCACTGACATTCTCTTTTCCAGATATGTGCATTATGTTTGAATTTAAATGGCTATAGTGCCAGGTACCACCTTGTGATTCTGGAATTTTTAGCCTTCATTTGGTCAAGCCAGCAGAGAGGACTGTGATCTGTTATAAGTACAAAGTCAGTAAATAAAACTTAGAGGACTCTATATGGAAGACTAGGTTTGCTGGTAAAGGCACCTAGCTTCACCTGAGATATTTTCTTCTAAGTTTATTTGTCATGACAGAGCAAAGAACAAAATTATCAGAGCAAGGACATGATTTAGGCTTCTTTTGGCTAGGCAGATTTACTGTTTGTTATTACTTTCATTTGTGCTCACATGTTTTGTTACTGTTTTTTGCTTACATTTCACTTTATCATTCTCTGCTTCAAATTGCTGTTGCAGGGTATACTTTTTGCTGCCTTAAATACAGGGTGTGCCTACAGGTTTGTAACTGTTGTTTACTTATAGATTACTGCTGTAGTCCTCTCTGATTCAAATTGTTTTTTGCAAGGTATATCTTCTGTTACTGCTTTATTTTTTTCTGCAACAAAGTGTTTTTTGCAGGGCATATCTCATGTGAAATTGTTACAGATGGTGCTTACAGGTTTTACAGTTTTATTTATCATTAGGCTAAGCTTTCAGGGTTAATGTACCAAAATCTGGCCAATGGAAAATCATGTACACAAATAAGATCCCTGACCTGGAGGCAACAATGGCAGAGGCTAAATTGGACATAGTAGCCATTAACAAGACATGGTTCACCGATAACCAGACTTGGAAAACTTCAATACCCGGCTATGTACTGTTCAGAAGAGACTGAGGTGCAAAAAGAGGGGGAGAGTGGCCCTTTATGCCAGTGAAAATATAAAAGCTACAGAAATTCAGAATACACATAAGAAGCCAAAAGAACTGTGGGTCACCCTGGGAACAGAAAATGAGACAGCCATACAAACTGGGGTTGTCTATAGGCCTCCAGACAAGGGGGAGGACATAGACACATCACTGTTAGAAGATATACAAAATATGACAGCTAAAGGGGAGGTTCTGATAATGGGAGACGTCAACATGCCAGATACAGATTGGTCAATACCAGCAGAAACATCCACCAGAACTAGACACATAGTGGATTCCCTGGTACTGGATTCAGTTGGTACAACAACCCACAGAAGACAGGGCTATCCTCGATCTAGTACTGACTAATGAGGAAAGGATCACAGATCTCCAGGTAGAAGGTCACCTGGGGGTCAGTGACCATCACATGGTATGGTTCAATTTGGCAAGGCAAGGCAAGGCAAGGAAAAATTTATTTAAAAGACGCCCAATCCCTGGGGCTCTGGGCGCCGTACAAACCA
Organism: Neoceratodus forsteri; assembly: GCA_016271365.2. NCBI lineage: Eukaryota > Metazoa > Chordata > Ceratodontiformes > Ceratodontidae > Neoceratodus > Neoceratodus forsteri. The sequence goes on along the minus strand of CM057451.1, from coordinate 804,097,951 downwards.
TTAAAACAAGCATTTTAACATAATAAATATAAAAATTTACACATAAATACAGATCATTACAGAACTAAACATTTAAATATAAATCTTTAGCAAAACATTAAATTAAATTAGATTAAAAGCCTTAGAGAAGAAAAAGGCCTTTAACTGGGCCTTAAAAACATCCACCGATGAAGCCTCTCTGACCATAGTTGGTAAAGAATTCCACAGAAAAGGGGCCGCGACACTAAATGCTCCTATCGCCGCTGATTTCAGCCTAGTTCTGGGAATGGTCAGGAGGCATTCACTGGAGGAGCGAAGAGGGCGCGCGGAGAAAGCAGGTGACAGAAGGTCTAACAGGTAACCAGGCCCTGTCCGTAGGGCCTTATAGGTAAGAAGACCTACCTTAAAGAGGACTCTCCACCTGACTGGCAGCCAGTGCAATTCACGCAGAACCAGTGTAATATGACAGAACTTTTGCTGCCCGGTCAACAACCGGGCAGCTGCGTTTTGCACCAGCTGCAATCTGCGGAGAGACCCTCCCGTGACCACGAGATAGAGTGCGCTACAGTAATCAAGCCCAGATGTGACTAAGGCATGTATCAAAGTAGGGAGGTCCAGAGGCGGACCAAGGGATTTGATTCTGGCAATGTTTCTGAGATGGTAAAAACAGGTACGAACCACAGAGGATATTTGAGCCACCATGGTTAAATCCCTGTCCAGAATCATGCCAAGATTTTGCACCCAAGAGGAGGCTTTCAATGGCACAGACCCTAGGACAAGCCCAGTTTCTGTGTCAGAGGCCATCCTATCAATGAACTCTGTTCGACTCACTACTAATACCTCCATCTTATCGGGTTCAGCCGCAACCAGCTGGAGGCCATCCAGTCGCTAATCTCGGTCAGACAGATATTAATCACATCCACTGCATTGATGTTCCTGGGTAAAGGAAAATATAGCTGAGTATCATCAGCATAGCAATGAAAACTCAAGCCATATTTCCTAATGATCCCACCCAGAGGCAGCATGTACACTGCGAACAACATTGGAGCCAATACTGACCCCTGGGGAACTCCGCAAAGAAGCAGACTAGGTGTAGATGAGAAATTTCCCATCATAACCCGCTGCCTCCTGTTAGTAAGAAAGGACTCAAACCATTTGATAACATTACCGGTGAGTCCACATAGGTCCCCAAGGCGAGCAAGCAGCACACAATGGTCCAAAGTGTCAAATGCTGATGAGAGATCGAGGAGAACCAGAATTGTCTTATCTCCCCAGTCTCTAGCCCTGAGAAGGTCATTCTGCACCTGAACAAGTGCAGTTTCGGTGCTATGTCTGGCACGAAAAGACGACTGTAAGGGTTCATATAACTCATGAGATGTGAGGTGCTCTTCCAACTGAAGCGCTACCACTTTCTCAATAACCTTTCCTAAAAATGGAAGGTTAGAGATTGGACAGTAATTTGCCTTGATCTCCAGGTCCAAAGATGGCTTCTTTAAGAGGGGTCTCACCAGAGCCTCCTTCAAGGCATCTGGAAAGACACCCTCGGAAAGGGAGCACCGTACAATCATGGCAAACACCGGGCCAACAGAGTCAGCGCATCTCATTAAAAAACACGTCGACACCGGGTCCAGTTCACAAAAGGTGTGCCTCACATTGGTTGCTACCTCAATAACCTCACTATCCTCCACTGGTCTAAACTCTCCCCAGCCAGGTGGACTGCGCTCAGAACACATCAGGCAATCACTGCCAGCTGTATCATTTCTGGCTGAAGGAGCCACCCGCCAGATTGCAGACACCCTATCCGAAAAGAATCGAGCAAATTCCTCACGATCAGTATTGGAAAAAACCTTCCCGGGCCGTAGACAGACAGGATGTAAAAGTCTATCAACGGTCTGGAAAAGTGAGGCTGGTCGGTTCCTTCCAGCAGCAATCTCCCCAGACAGAAATACTGTCTTCTTACGGTTGATTGCCTCCTGGTACCCAACATAGTGGGCACGCAGGGCCAGTTTGTCCGCATCCAGACGGGATCTCCTCCAGCAGCGCTCCAATCTCCGACCCAGTTTCTTCATCTCCCTGAGCTCACCATCAAACCATGGCGGCCTCAGGTAAGAAGTCCTGGGTCGTACACGGACAGGTGTGAGGGAGTTTATGGTGTTGGATAACACCTCATTATAGGCGTCAACTCCGACCACCACACCTCCCGCGCATGCATACTCTAAACAAATTCGCTGCCGCCAGAAAACCCTCAGGGGTCAAACCCTGTAAAGGGCGACAGCGAATCATCTCAGCAGGGGAAGGCTTATGATGGAGCCCCAAGTGTGAACTGGACCGCAATGATCAGACCAGAGAACTGGATCGATCTTAGATCACTAATATCAAGTCCCAGTGAGAACACCAGGTCCAACATGTGGCCATCCCGATGAGTTGGTAAAGTAACTGCCTGCGTCAAACCAAGGGAGGACATGATCCGGGAAAGCTCACAACCATGTCCATGATTCACATCGTCGAACCAAACATTGAAATCCCCCAGAAAAACACATCTGGGGGATTCCAATGATGCAACAGTGACAAAATCTGCGACCTCCTGCAGGAACTCTCCCATCAACCCAGGAGAGCGATAAATGAGAAAGATCCTGCAGCCCGCATCAGGTCCTCCCCGGCCAATTTGGCCACTAGAACTAAACCACCCCTTTCCAAGGCACAAATATGGGACTTTAGAGGAGCTGACTTTGATAAGATGGCCCAAAGAGTTAAGCTAGCCCTGGCAAGAAGAAATACAGGTGAGGGGGCACAGGCAAAGTGGGCAAGCATTAAAGATGCAATTCTTGAAGCAACATCCCATTGTGCTAGGGAGAAAAGCAAGGGCAAAAGAATAAGGAAACCACTTTGGTTCTCAAAAACAGTAGCAAAAAACATCAGAGCCAAAAGGTTGGCCTTTAGGAAATATAATGGAACACAGTGGGACAAAGATAGGGAGGCATACCAGACTTCCTTAAGGGAAGCAGGGAAGGCAGTAAGGCAGGCAAAGGCCCAAACTAAGGAAACATTAGCATGAACAGTAAAAGAAGGGGACAAGACTTTCTATAGATACATTAGTGAAAGGAGAAAGTCCAGAGGGGGTATTGCTAAGATCAAAGGGGATAAGGGAGATTGTGTGGAGAAGGACCAAGAAAAGGCATCTATCCTAAATAGATACTTCTCTGCAGTATTTATGGAGGAGAAGGTAAGGCAGGGCCCACAACTGAGCACCATGCACACAGGGGGGAGGGAGGCATGCACAAGTCCCTTCACAAAATAAAGGATCCTACAAGAGCTCGCTCAGTTCAGGGTGGACATGATAATCGGACCTGATGGCATACATCCCAGGGTACTAAAGGAGTTAAGGATGGAACTAGCAGAACCATTAGCAGAACTGTTTAGTAAGTCTCTCAGCACTGGAGAGGTCCCAAAAGACTGGAGAATGGCTCATGTGATCCCACTCCACAAGAGTGGTAGCAGAGAGGAGGCAGAGGACTACAGACCAGTCAGTCTTACCTCAGTAAAGGGCAAGATTATGGAGGCACTCCTTAAGGAAAGGATAGTGCAACACCTGGAATCCATAGGAGCACAGGATCTAAGACAGCATGGGTTTACAAAAGGAAGGTACTGTTATACTACTCTCATACATTTCTTTGACTGGATAACCAGAGTGGTGAACCTAGGGAGTACAGTTGATGTCACCTACCTTGACTTCAGCATAGAATATTGATTAATAAGCTGAGTAGTCTTGAGGTGGGTCAGAGGTTGGCCAATTGGGTGGCAAACTGATTGGTGGGTAGAAAACAGAGAGTGGTGGTAAACAGTATGCAGTCAGAAGAGATGCAAGTCACAAGTGGGGTACCTCAGGAATCAGTCCTGGGGCCAGTCCTCTTCAATATCTTCATCAGTGACATTGCATATGGACTGGAGGGTAAGGTTTGTCTGTTTGCAGATGACACCAAGATCTGCAACAGAGTAGATGATCCAGATAGGGTGGGCAGAATGAGAAGAGATCTTGATAAACTGGCAAAATGGTCAGAAGAGTGGCAACAAAGTGCAAGATTATGCACATAGGGAAGAGAAACCTCGAAGTTACCTATAGGTTGGGAGGGGAGTTACTGGCAATCACAAGGGAAGGAAGAGACTTGGGCATCATCATCACAGATGACTTGAAATCATCCAAGCAGCCTATTAAAGCAGTAGGTAAGGCTAGAGGGATGTTGGGGGGTATTAGTAGGGGTATCACAAGTTGTAAGAGGGAGGTAATAATCCCTTTTTTCAAGACAGTGATTAGGCCCCATCAGCAGTACTGTGTGCAGTAATGGAGGCTGCATCTGCCCAAGGATATTAACAAAATGGAGGCAGTCCTGTGAAGGCCAACCAAAATGGTGCAGGGACGGCATCAGAAAACATATGAGGACATATTAATGGAGCTCAATATGTATACCCTAGATCAAAAGAGGGAGAGAGGTGATATGATCGAAACATTCAAACTTCTTAAGGGCATTAACAAGGTGAAACAGTCTAATATGTCTCAATATAAGACAAATAGCAGGACAAGAGGACACAGAATGAGATTAAAGGGAGGCCAATTAAGGGGTAATGTGAGGAAGTTGTTTTTCACAGAAAGGGTGGTGGATGCATGGAACTGCCTACCTCAGGAAGTTGTGGATATGAATACAGTGCAGGGCTTCAAACAGGCATGGGATAGGTATAAGGGAACAATGCAGATGAGTATGAATAGATAGGCCATTGATGGAGTAAAGGCCTATGGCACATTCATTATGTAGAAAAAATGGGCAGACTGGATGGACCTTGCTGCCCTTATCTGCCGTCAACTTCTATGTTTCTATGGTTCTATGTTTCATGGCCCAATATGCCACAAAGCATTCCTTTTCAATGGTGGAATACATTTTCTCTCTGTCATATAACTTCTTACAGATACATAGAACGGGATGTGTCTTCTCATCTATATTCTGACTTGAGACTGCTCCTAAGCCTACCTCTGATGCATGTGCCTGTAACAAAATTTTTTTCTCAAAGTCTGGGCTTCTTAAAACAGGGGCTGGACATGATGCAGCCTTGATGGCCTGAAAAGTTTCATCACACTGTCAGGAGGTCTAAACCTCACTCTCAGGTTCTTGGCAATAATGGGCTTGCAAATAATCACAGACACATTGCATAAGAATAATGAACTTGCTTAATACTACCAAAAGGATAATCACAGTTGCCCTAAGCAGTCCTTACCAATACAAACTGGGAGCCAATGCTAAGTGTTCCCTATACCTCGAGGATTCTCTGTGTCTCTTGGGGTCTCTGAGGTAGAAGACGTAATGTCTCACATTATATTCCTATGATAATTACCATGGTTACTGTAAGAAACATTTCTAGTTACAGAGATGAGCCCTATTGGCTAAATTAGAGGTGGCTCCTCAGTCCAAGATAACAAGATACAATTTTGTAGTTGTCATCACTTTGTAAAGACAAAGAAGTACAATTTGTACATAGCTGTGTAATAATACAAATCATCAGAAGATGGCAATGCCGACTCATATATCATATTTATTACAAGGATGCAGATGTGACAATAATATGCATACATATCCTGACATCTACTCTCATAAGGTAGTTGCATATAGCCCTATATGTTGGTATAACATATATCTAAATGCTAGCGGTCTGCAGTGTACCTGTGGGGACACCAATTAGTGCAGGGACCTTGTGTAACATCCCCCCCCCAAAAGGGGCAACAGAACAAGAGTAAGGAAGTGGATAGGGAGCAGGGGTCATTTCAAGCCTTGTAAAGGAACTCCGGCTGCTCACAGTGTTGGCGTATTGAGCGTCATAGGCAGCAAAACATAAAAATCAGAAGAAATTTAAAAAATGCTTGTATAATAACAAACCCTTTAAATGTAATCACTAACCAGTTGTTAGTGCACTATTCATATCACCATCAGTAATAAGTGCAAGTACAGCTTTATTAGCTTTAGAATTATTGTTGCGGATGTGGATGAGGTGGGTGTCTTTTCTCTCTAAAAGTGATTTCAATGGCAAGGTACAGTAAGGTAAATACTCAGAAAGTGTAAGCAGATAATCAGGGTTACCATCAATAATATCAGCGTCCATGAGAGGGACGGGTGTAATAACTGTGTGCCCAATAACTTGACTTCTGATGGGGCACAAAACAAAAGTTTGGACTATCAATAGGACATGTTTTAAAACCATAAGTGAAACTCTTAAAATTTGTAACTACACAATACTCTCCATCTGAATTATATTGCATTTTAATAGTAGGCAGTCTCCATTTTTGCAACTGTACTGGGCGAGTATAAGTCTGTTTGGAAATCCATGTTAACAGGTGGCGAACCTCCTCCCAGTAAGAGTGGTAGAGCTTGGAATTTTCTGGAGCCGATGTTGAGTCCTGGTATTCTGTGCCGTTAGTGGTAATGTCATCGTCCTTGTAATAGGACCAATCAATACTGTCTGGGGAATAGCCACATATAGGTTTAATAACATCAAATACGTCACAGCAATACAAATAAATATACCCTTTCTTTGCACAGCAATCCATGTGTGGGGTGACCCAGGCATCCAGAAGAGGACGGAAAGCCAATAGAGGAGGTAAGTCGAGGCGTTCTCTGTAGATATCTTCATCAAGATGCCCAATGGAGTGTACAGCTGCGTGCTTATCAAATAAAGCTGTAGTAGGATTGAAACGTGGTAAAGAGACAGTAAAAGAAACAAACATAGTATTCTTAATAGAACATTTCTTAGAAGTAAAACAAGGACCAGTATTGGGATGTCTGGTCACAAAACCCAAATTCCTAGCTGTAGGAAGTGGAATAGTTAAAGTCTGCAACATACACATAAAAACACAGCTAGAGGATTTACACTGAGGACAATACCATTTAGAAATACATCTATCATGTATGATATCAGGGATTCTTCTGGATTCAAGATCACAGAAAATATTATTGATGGCAGTGATAATGTAAAAGCCGTAGACTGAGCATAATATCTCACAGATGATGTATTGCTTATCTGCTTCTTTATTGTTCTATGCAATAAGTGTGTTAATCTTATCTTTAGAATCTGTAAATGCCTTAGCAATATTGTGCATGTTATATACAGTGTATCTTTCTTTCCGACTAAGGCCATCCACACCATGCAATAATTTATTTTATTTATTTTTTGATAACCAGGTAAGTGCACTAGACACAAAGGGGACTATTTTCAGGCACGACCTGGGAGGTTAACAACACAGAGAGATACAATTACATAGCATACAGTGTCAAGAGATATGCAATACATCACACCAAGAGAGTGAGACAAGATTTAGACAAATATTGGTACAAGGCACATAAAGGTATAAATTATACAAATGGAGATAAGTGCTCATATGAAGACTGACGTAGTAATATCACAATGTTTGATGCATACAAGAAAGCAAATATAACAACAGAGTAAAGTTACATCCAGCTAAACCTGAGAGGATGTTAATGGTAGGATGCAGGGAGAGAGGTAAAGGGAGGCTGAAAGCATCAGGGTGTATAGATTACAACGGCAGTCAGGACAGGGGGAGTCAAGATCTATGGAGGGTTGAAGCAGGTACAATGATAGCATGCGGTGAAGAGGGAGCAGTGCCTGTTCTTAAAGGCGGCATGATTGGGGCAAGGCATACATCTAGGGGCAACAAGTTCCAGTAGGAGGGGCCTACGTGCGAGAAGCCTGATTTCCCTTTGGTTGTTCTACATCTGGGGATGCAAATCAAGGAAGAGTCAGTTGATCAGAGACCATAGGAGATGGGCTGAGGGGTCAGCAGGGAGGCTAGGTTGGTGGGCGTACTTGATCACAGTACACTATCCAGAAGGTTCTCTAGGGAGAGGAGATGGTGTGCAATGGGGTATGGCCACTTTAGGTCAGAGTACAGCAGGCAGTGATGTTTTAGTCTAGAGGATGCGGAGGTGTAACAGCATATGTTGTTATAAGTTGGGTCCCACCTATGAAGAGTAGCCTTAGATGCATTGGTATAGATTGTGGATCCATAAGAAAGTGAGGGAAGTAGGATTCCTTGAGCAACAGCTATCCTAGCAGTGGGGGTAAGAACATGGCTTGTTTTGTAGGCTAAGCCAAGGTTTGCATTTACAGCCTTACAAATGGAGGTAACAAGAGCATCAAAGGTGAGGGATTCATCAAGTAAGACACCTAGATATTTAAAAGAGGTTTCCATCTCCAATGTGGGGGTATTATATAATTTACCAAACCAGTTTGGAATTTCTGTGAATGGGATTTGATAGCAGCAATGTCGGCTTTATTCCAAATAGACATGGCTGTACCAAAAAGATCTGTGACAGTGCCTGTGGCACCAGTGACATCAGAACTGTCAATTCCACATGTATTATGTTTATGACTTTGATCATCAGGATTGGGTTTTCTCCTGAAATTGCCTCTATGCTTGGTGGAATGTACCCTGGCAATAGGGTCTTGGGTATGGATCTGAAAAGCTGCTAAGCCATTAAGTAACAAAGTACTTATAAAACAGTGAAGTGTTAGTAGTATGACACATACCATTTTCATTCATGTTCCAGTAAGTCAAGTTAAACAAAACAGGTATATGCATAAATTGTAGGTTATTGATAAGTGTACCAGGTAAAGCAGTGGCTGTGAGACCACTGTGAGGACCAGGGGTGTGTTTTGGACATTCCAAAAGCTGTTTGTCAGTAGGGGGTAACACAGGCAAATACATGGCAGCTGATGCCATGTTGTGTACAGCACAAAATTTCCTGGCAGAGTCTTTAGACAAGGAATTACAATATGAGGGATCTATTAAGGCAGTAGTATTGTATAAACCAGAATGTCTAAGAGAAGTTTGGAGCAAGGACAGAGAACCATTTGGGGATAATTTTGCATTGGACCAAACGTGGAAAGTTCCCTTGAAAAGCTTCGCCACAGGGAGAATTTGTCCTTGCGACATGGTTTGCCACTCAATTTGTAGGGTAGATTTATCAGGAGCAACAAGCCAGGCAGTGAGGTAGGTGTCTGAATCTTCCTGGACAGTAATCAAATTGTCAGGTATATTGATGGAGACTCCCTCTGAAGTAGTTGCAGGTTGAACAAGGTGAGGAAGGAGGTGCTTTACCATGCCTTGGATGCAGGGGATAACTCCTGAGATGAGGAGAAATTGGAACTCGATAGCCATCTTGTCAGTATCTGAAAAGGAAAATCAAACATTAGTAAATTAGTACTATTCCCCCCAATGGGGTGAGGAAAAGTAATTACACTCCTTTATACAGTTTCAGTTGGCTTGCATGTAACCACTTGTCAGTCAGTTTGTTGTTTTGCTTAAGTCTAACCTGGTAGTCTGCTGGACTGAGCTTGTTGACAATGGGATAGGGTCCTTTCCACTTATTGGAGAAGGAGTGTGTGGGATGTGCAAATCTGAGAACCATTACCTGATCCCCAACTTGTCAATCCACTTCTTGTGTGTGCTTGTCAAACAGGATTTTGGAGTGTTGCTGGGCCTTGTCCATGCAGTTAGCAGTATACAAATGAGTGTGTATAAGGTCTTGTCTGAGTTTTTCCACATATTGATCTACAGACACACTGTCCGCCGCAGTGGGGGTGTGCAGGTCAAACAACAAGTGTTCAGGTAATCTCATAGTTCTACCAGTCATCACCTCAAAGGGTGTCAACTGGGTGGTGGCTGAGGGTGTACCCCTAATTGCCAAAAGGAGTAAGGGCAGTAGGGAATCCCAATCCTTGGGATTGTCCTCAATGAATTTAGAAAGCATTTGCTTAATCCGTCTGTTGGCTTTCTTTACTTGACCTGAAGACTGTGGGTGGTAAGGTATGTGGAACTTCTGATGAACTCCAAGGAGTTCAAGTGATTCTTTCATCAACTCACCTGTAAAACTGGTTCCTTTTTTCTGAGTCTACCTTGAGAGGTAGGTCCCACCTAGAGAAAAGCTGTTCCACCAGGATTTTGGCAGTGGTTTTAGCAGTACAAGTCTTACTGAGGAAAACTTCAACCCACTTGGAAAAGAGGTCAGTCACCACAAGGGCGTATTTTTTGTTTCTGCTGGTATTGGTCAAGGGACCAATAAAATTGATCTGTATGGCATGCCAAGAGCCAGAATGCCTTTGTGGTAGTAGTTTAGCATTTCATTTGGTAGGGCTAGGGTTATTTTGCACACAAACAAGGCAGTTGTCCAAGTACTATTTAACATCTTTGGTGACACCAGGCCACTAAGCAGTGGTCTTAATCCTCCGGGAGTGTGTTCTCCACTCCCTGGTGTCCACCAGTGGAGGTATCATGCACTTGGTGCAGACATTTGGGCCTAAGATGACAGGGAACCACCCACAACTTGCTGAGGGTGTCATCTGGTTGATACCAGATGAGCTTGTCATCAAGGGACAGGTGTAACTTACCTTCATTTCTTCGGTAGGGGTTATGGGTAGGTAGGTTTTTCTCAGTACCCTAGTCAAGGAATCTGAACACATCTTTGAGTTCAGAGTCTGCATGCTGGGCTTCTGACAGGTCCAAAGGGAAAAAGGGTTCAGGTTTCTTCCTGACTGCAGCAATGTGCACGGTTGCTCTGGACTCTAGATGGTCCATCATCCAGCTGTCTTCCCCTTGGGCCTCTTCATTTGCAAGGGTGTCAGCAGTGTCATTGAAGGTATGGTAGGGGTCATGTATGGAGTGGGCCTTAACTTTGTGTACATAGAGTTTGTGTGCAAACATTTGTGCCAGTTAATGAATGTATATTACCAGTTCCCTGTGTTTCACTGGGCTGCCATCAGAGGAGGCAAAGGGTTCTTCTGCCAGAAAGGAAGAAATTATGTAAGGGAACAACAAACCCAGTTAGAGTCTGTAAAAATTATGGTATCCTTAGTTCCATGCTGGATGAACTCAAGAGCACAGGCCACCACTGCCATCTCAGCATACTGTAATGATGCCACACTGCAATGTTTAGAAATTTTCACAGTGTTACCATAAGGGTAAATGACTAATATGCCCATCCTTGCAATCTGTTCTCCTTGGTAGTAGGAAGCTGAGCCATCTGTAAAGACATGACACAATGAGGTTTTCTCGAGTAGTTGTGGTGTAGCAGGGAGGAAAGGACCTGGATCCAGGAGATCATGTGGCTGCAGTGTACAGTCATGGGGTTCTCCTTGGAAAAGGAGGCCATGCGCCAGCATAGATGGCATTTTGGTTGGGTGGACCTTAATATCTTTATCCTGGAGAAGAAGGGACCAATGTGTTAATCTGGCATTGGAGACTGACCCATCCTTCACTCTAGCTGATAGCAGAAAGGTTGTTGTTGAGGTGTGGTTTGTATTAATGATTAGGGAAGAGAACCCAGTGATATACTGAAAATGTGTGACAGCCCAGTAGGTGGCCAGAAGGTTCCTTTCACAAAGGCTGTACTTCTGTTCCACTGGGGTCAAGAGTTTTGATCCATATGCAATGGGTCTCAGGGTGCCATGGACCTTCTGGGCCAGCAAGGCAGACATTGCAATATCAGAGGTAGCACATTCCAGATGGAATGGCTGGGCTGGATTGAGGTTGACCAGAGCTGGGGCTGAGGCTAATGCCTGTTTCAGTGACATCACAGCGTGGGTGTGAATGGGGCCCCAACTTCAGGAAATGCCCTTTTTCAGTAGCTCATACAGAGGAGCAGCCTTCTGAGTATAATCACAAATAAAATCCCTGGAATAATTCACCATATCTAGAAACTTCCTAAAGGTGGCCTCACTGGTGGGCACTGGAAAATCTTGCAATCCTTGCATCTTCTTCCAGGTAGGACTTCGACCTTGGTCTGTTATCCTCAGACCCAGAAAGAGGACATCTTTCTGACATAGTTGTGCTTTTGTAGGATTACATTTGAGGCCTGTCCTCTGGATGAAGGTCAGTACTTCATCCAAAATATCCAGATGTTGTTCCTGTGTGGCTGTGACCAACAACAGGTCATCCACATACTGCAAGAGGCATCGGGGAGCAGAGAAACCCTCAAGGGAGTCCAACATGTGTAAATGGAACAGGGACAGACTGTTGTGGAACCCCCATGGTAAGCAGGTCCACGTATACTGCCTGCCCTCAAAGGTGAAGGCAAACTTTTATTGACTCTTGGGGGCCAATGACAATGGCCAGAAACCATTGGAGATGTCCTGGGCACTAAACCATTGTTGGTCAGGAATCAGTAGCTATAGCACATCTGGTGCTGATGCCACAGTTGGGACACAACTGGGGGGTGACCTGGTTTAGCCTGTTGTAGTCAATAGTAAGTCTCCAGGCACCTGTCATTTTTTTCACAGTCCACACTGGGGAATTTGCAGTGGAAACACATGTTCTGATTACTCCTTGTTTGAGGAGTGATTTTATTGTTTCGCTAAGAGAAGGCAAGGCCTCAGGTGGAAAGGGGTATTGCCCTTGCCTCTTGCGTGCTGGGCCAGTCACTTCAATGACAGTGTGCATATACAGCCACAGTCATGCTTGTTGGTAGAGAATGCCTCCAAATGTCTTTGTAGAATGGGGAGGAGCTTTGGGAAAAGCTTGTGGTTCTTGAACAAATCTATGACATCATACTCTTTGTTGTTTGCAGAGATAGTTGCAATCACATGTGAGTCAGGGATCATAATGGTGTGATATTGTCCCCAAATTTGTATCAGTAGCATGTTGGATAGGTTTACCACACAGCCGTGTGGTGGTAGGAAATCAGTTCCGATTATACTAGGGTGATCCATTAGCTGGAAGGTATGATAGGCTTTCAGGTGTCCCAGTGTCACAGGTAGTGGCAGGGAACAATATGCAGGCAATCTAGTTCCGCCTACCCCAGACATATTGGTCCTCCATCCAGTTGACAACGGGGATGTGTCTGGGTGGTCATCATGCAATACAGATACAGTCGCACCTGTATCCAGTAGTACTGTCAGTAGGTGGCCCCCGACCTTGGCCTCAGTGCAGGGCCTTCTATTTGTATCCAAGACCAGCTTGTTTACAATATGGACTGGTGCCTGTAATTGTCAATCTGTACCAGTGGATGCATGAGGAAGCTCTTGAAAGAGGGTGTGGGCCTGGTTCCAGTGAACCACTTCACCATGCTATACTGATGCTATATAGGGAGCAGCTTCCGGGTTCAGGTCTGTAAGAGCCTGAACGCCTGTACTTCCTGTGTCCCTGCAGCTGCAGAGACCTGCTCTCCTGGCTGTATGGCTGCAAGGGCCTGAATGGGAACAGCTTCCATTACAGAGCACACTTGCCCAAGAAGTTCTGAGAACTTCCAGTTCTCATCCACTATTTTCCTATATGAATGGTCTGATCTTTGTTGTTTACACTTATTGTTCTTATGGTGTTTCTTGTTTTTGTGGTAGTTCCGGTTCCCACCTTGGAATTATTGTTGTTGTTGTGCCTTTTGGGGGTGTTGGTTGTCCATGGGGAGAGGCTGTTTCTCTTGGGCCTGTCCCTCCACCATGTAGGGCATTGTGGCCTCTGGATTAGCTTCAACGGCAGCTACTTTCTTGGAACTGGTGCCTGAATCACGGGTATAGAGTTGATAAACTCTCTTTGTTTTCTGAAGAATATCGTCAAACCTCTCTGTGGTGGGATAGGTGGTTTGCTCTACCTTTTCTCTTACTGCAGGGATCATATTCCTGAGGAACAGTGTCTTATACTCAATGAGGTCCACATCAGCAGCTTCTCCTGCAAGGTGCTTCCCTGCCCGGCAGGCCATACAAAGCCTCTGGTGGAAAGTCACTAGACTTTCCTTCGCATTCTGTTTTACAGGGTATGCAAGCATCACTCCTACTACACCTGGGCTGTGTGCAGAAATGAGTTCAACTGCCACTTCATCAAAGGTGGCGTGGCCATCCTGGTGGACGACATTGGGAAGTTTTGGCCGTAGTCCAGGATCAATAGTCTGGCATAGGATCTGGACCTGGTAGTCTGCAGCGAGACTAAGCATTTCACATTCAGCATTCACCTTTTCCAAGTGACAACTTATGTTGTTGGACTGGGCTCATCTGACCAATGCTGTTAGCTATTTGCTGAACAGAGTAGGCCATTTTTAGGGGATTATTGGGACAATCAGGCGGAGGTAGATTCCCTCGGGCACCATCCAGAGCTGCCTGAGCTTTGGCTTCAGCCACAGTATGAACCATGCCCTCCTGAGTACCAGCCTGTCATAGAAGCTGCCTAATCTGGGTTCTAAGAGCCCGCTTATTTCGCTCAGAGATGGGCACGTTGCCTATGGCATTCTTAGTCATCGTCTCTATCTTCTGACTGTCTTCCATATTAATAACAACTACCGGTGGTGCCGTCAGGACTAGGCCTAGGCCTGCTCCTCCCATCATGGGGGTCACCATGTTGGCATCGCCCATGATGTGTGTCATGCCATCGATGACATAGAGTATGGGTGTCATGTGACAGGGGACCGCCATGTTATGGATGGCGGGGAGGGGTATCTGGGCCAAAGTAGGGGTGTGACTGAGCATTGTACTGTGAGATGTCATTATCTGACTCCTCCCCATCAGATGATGTCGACAAGGTTGGGGCTGAGCCTCCCATCGCCATGACATGACCAGCTAACACCTCTCGCTGATGGCGCAGTTTCACTGTTTTATTTTCACAGTTCTCATGACTCAGTTTTGCAACATTCATATCCAACTCATCTTGCATCTGCTTCTGTAACATTCTATATGTGGTGCTCAATTCGCGATTCTCCCTAGTAGATACTTCTAAGTCATTACATACCTAATTTATCTCATCTTGTATCTCTCCCAACTCCTCGCTCAGTTGTTCATTCGTTCTACTTAATAAGTCATTAATTTGCTAAGCCTGCCCCTTATCCTGTCTCAAACTTTCACACTCCTGTTTCAACATACAAAGGTTCTACTCGCCTGCCTGAGCAGAATGAAGCAAAAGGGAATCCTTTTCATTTCTCAGAGTTTGGAGTTCTGACTCCAATTCCTGCTCTCATCTCACTCACTCAGTTTCCTGCAACCTCATCTCCTGCTTAAGAGATGAGATTTGCAGTTCAAGGGTTCAAAACCTTGCTTCGGAGGCTTCCGGAGCAGCGTAGAGAGCTGCAACCAACAGCCCTTTAGCTTCTCGCTTGCTGGCTGTTTGTCTCATCTCTGTGTACTGAGTTGAAATCCTCAGTACAGGGTTTTCAGATTGACTTGCATCCTGTGTGAAGTCAGCCCATCCTCCATGGGAAGCAAGGAAGTTTAAGACATCGAGTCTTAGTTCTGCACAGATATTTGATATGGTGGCCATTGTGTGAGAGGAGATGAAAAATCAAACCTGAAAAAGGTGCCCTGCTGTGTATTGATCCACAACAGGTGCACTTATCCACAGTCTGGCTGCTGTGCACTTGTAAGCTTGCAATTCAATACTGCCATGAGGTGGGTTGAGTTGGCATCGACCACACCCAATAACCAGATAGACTTTGCAAGAGATTACAAAGTGGTCATAAAACAGGAGAGGTGATGCGGGAATGCACACCTACAGTCCCCGTTGGGAAGGGAAAAGTTTCAAGCAACAAGTGAAACTTTGCAAACACCAAATATTGCCTGCTCACAGTCATCAGTTGTTAGGAGGTCTAAACCTCACTGTCAGGTTCTTGGCAATAATGGGCATACAATGAATCACAGACACACTGCATAAAAGTAATAAACTTGTTTATTACTACCAAAAGGATAATCACAGTTGCCCTAAGCAGTTCTTACCAATACGAACTGGGAGCCATTGCTAAGTGTTCCCTATACCTTGAGGATTCTCTGTGTCTCTTGGGGTCTCTGAGGTTGAAGACATAATGTCACACATTATATACCTATGATAATTACCATGGTCACTGTAAGATAGAAACATTTCTAGTTACAGAGATGAGCTCTATTGGCTAAATTAGAGGTGGCCCCTCAGACCAAGATAACATTATACATTTTTGTTAGTAGTCATCACTTTGTAAAGACAAAGAAGTACAGTTTGTACATAGCTGTGTAATAATACAAATCATCAGAATATGGGAATGCCGACTCATATATCATAATCATTACAAGGACACAGATGTCCTAACATCTTGTAAGCAAGAAATATATATATATATATATATATATATATATATATATTTTAGAAAGTAAAGTGTGTGACAATAATATGCATACATATCCTGACATCTACTCTTATACGGTAGATGCCCTTAGCCCTATATGTTAGCATAACATATAGTTAAATGCTAGCTGTCTGCAGTGTACCTGTGGGGGTATCAATTAGGGTGCAGGGACCTCAAGTAACAACACTCTGGGGACCATTTCACATTATTCAGGAACAGTTTCTTCATGAGTTCAGTGAGGGAAGTAACTAACTGGGCAAAGTTAGAAACAAATCTCTGATAGTAACCAGCCAGCCCTAAAAATTACTTGACATGTTTCTTTGTTTTAGGGATAGAACTGTAAGTACAGCTTCGATCTTAAAAATCTCTGGCTTTACTTCTTCATTTCCCAAAACCTTGCCCAAATATCTGGTTTCCTGCATGCCCAATGCACATTTGGTAGGATTAATTGTCAGATCTGCCTTTTTGATAGATTGGATAACTGCATATAGGTATTCCAGATGGCTTTTCCAGTCTGGACTGTACACCAGGACATTATCCAGGTAAGCTGCACACTAACCAGTGTGAGAAGCTAAAATTACATCCAAGTACTGCTGGAACATAGCAGATGTGCCATCTAAACCAAGCAACATGGTGGCAAACTGATAGAATCCAACTGAAGTGGCAAATGTAGCTTTGTTTCTCGGTTTCCTTAGCTAGGGGAATTTGCCAGTAACCCTTGGTGAGACTGAGGGTACTGATGTACTAGACACTTCCCAATCTGTGGCACTGGGTCATGTTGTTCCAGACAAAAACAGCATGGCACTATACCGTGCAGTCAAAACAGTGACTAAAAGGGGGGTCTGACCCTGCACCCTCCATAATGTGGAGCTGCACCCCAGAACTCCCCCCATTAAAATAACCTCCTCACAGGGTGGCAACTTGGGAACAGGGTGAAACTTCAGCAAACCACACAAAAGACAAGAAAAAAAATTAACTAACCTAATCTGGGACCGGGAATAGAACCCCAGTCCACAGCCGCTCCATTGTCCTCCAGTGCCAATCGCTCTGCTCCTTGATCCATGGCAGCTGCTCTGTGGACCCCCTTCCTGCAGAGCTCTCACCCTCTGCAGCAGACCTTCCCAGAAACAGCTACAGGGTCACCGCTACCACTCCACACTATTTCTGTCATGCGGCATTGTGTACCCTGTAACTGTTCTTCTCCGCTCTGTTACTGTTTTGCTCCGGCAGCATTCTCCATACAACATATTCACCCAATACACTAATCTGTCCATCAAATCATCTATCCTGGGCATAGGATAACTGTCAAATTCAGACACTTAATTAAGTTTCCCAAAATCAAGGCAGATTCTTTCACCTCTTTTTTTTTTATTTACAATCACCACTGGTGATGACCGAGCACTTCTGGGCTCTTTTATGGTACCCAATTCTTTCATGTTTTATTTTTTTATTTTCATTAGCCATGTCTTCTCTTAATCACTCTGGTAATCTGTATGTCTTTTGTCTGACAAGGCGAGCATTCTCTATCATTATTATGTGCTCAACCCCTTTTACTCAGCCTGGCACTGTGGCAAAAGTACTGTTAAATGTGTTTACCAAGTTACAAATTTCTGTCGTTTGTTCAGAGGTTAAGGAAACATTCACCCTTACAGCATCAGCAGTTACAGTTTGTTCCACTCTGTCATAAGCTATATCAATATCTTCTATAGAAGTGTCTTGTACAATTAACAAAGGAGCCTGTGATGATTTTTCAACCCATTTCTTCGGGAGATTAGCATCATATATCTTGGTAGAATTTTTCCTACCAGGGGTCTCAGTCTCATAATTAACTGTGCCAGTACATTTAAGCACTTTAAAAGGCCCTTGCCACTTTATTAACAGTTTCCATAGTAAGTAACAGTAGCAAGGCCTTTTTTCACCTTGCTCAAAAACTTTTCTTTTACCCCTTTGTCATAATACGTCTTCTGCTGGTTTGGGGCCGCTTCCTAATTACTATTGGCAATTTCAACATGTTTTGACAGTTTCTGTCTCAGGGCACACATATAAGATATAATAGATTTTTTTCTGAGTGGGGTGATCTTCCCATGTTTCTTTTATTACATTACATCTAGCTGTCCCCTATGTTGTCTACCATACAGCATTTCAAATGGTGAAAAACCTGTTGATGCTTGTGGCACTTCTCTGAAAGCAAAAAGCAGGTCAGGTAAGTAGTACTCTCAATTTTTCCCTTTACCATTCACAAATCTTTTTAATATACGTTTTAAGGTTTGGTTGAAATGCTCAACAAGACCATCTGTCTGAAGGTGATAAGAAAATGTTGTAGGTGCCATATTGGTCCTTTTAAGAACAGATCCAGAAACAAATGATTTGATACCTTTTATTGGACCAACATGGATGTTACAGAAAGAACAAAGTGCTCTAGCTTTCGAACCAACCAGGTCCTTCTTCAGAAGCTTTGTGGCAGTTTTTTTCAAATATCCCACACTATTAACACCAGATTATATTGAAAAAACAGAAATAATTTTCATTGGTTTAAAATATACATTTAAAACACAACAGAAGATTACGTCAGAGAAGCTAATTAACACCAGTATGCCTTTAACTGAAGAGCCTCAGAAGGTAAAAGGTTATCAAGAATTCTCTACAGCCAGAGAGTTCTTGTCACATACATTTTAAAATGTCTCAGTATGCTAAGAAAGCATTGTAGTGATAAAAAAAACCTTGGAGTGGCATTCTCTCTAATACATGTAAGATGAGCTTACAACTTACATTCCAATTGTCCTGGTATATTAAAGAACAGATAATGAGAGACAAAATCCTGAAATTAGGTATAACTGCAAGTTGAAAACAAGCCTCATATTAACCTACACATATATACATGATGCATGAAAGTATCACTTGTACGTGTAAGTGCCAAACAAAAAAATACTTGTCAAAGACCCACAAGAAAACGAGACCATGAGCGTGATAAATGAAGATTTCAACACAGAGTCCGTGTATAACCAAAATGCACAGAATCAGTCTAAGGACTCTAAATGAAAACTCAAAGGAATTACACCTTTTATGAACCCCCAAGTAAATGAGATATGCATCATAATATGAGCAGTTAAAAATGTGACAGTGTGTAATCCAACCACTGACAACTAATAGAAGGAAGTAAATGTACACTATATGTGAAAACTAAGTGTCCTAGCCACATAACAATTGCTCCATGCCACGCTCCCCCAACACATATGTGTGTACATACACCACACCACACCCCACACATACACAGACACACACACACACCTGCACACCCCATACAACCACAACATACAACAAATATAACAAACACAATCCACACACCACACCACACACAACAAACAAAACACACACACACACACAATACCCACAACACACAATACACACCAAACACACACAAAACACTCACATACATACATCAGTATACACACACACACACTCAAATGCGCTCACCACTGTGTTAAGGTGAGAAGTCAACATGTAGATAACCATAAACTTACAAAATCAAAGGCCAGCTGGAAAACTGAAGTGTTTATGTCCATCTTTTAAAGTAAAGGTCTGTGTAAGTTTAAGTGGAATAATGTGTTATGCATGTAACCAACATCAATGTTCAATCCATCCGCCACCATATTGAGAAGTAAAATAAGTCTAATTTCAGAAGCCCGTCTCTGTTGTGTACTGTTGAAATGTCCTTTTAAGACCATCATAGACATATCTCAGATTGAGTGGTCATCCTGGGAGAAGTGCTGGGCTACTGGTTTCTCAATCATCTTGTGATTAATAGAATGTCTGTGTGAATTCATTCTAGTGCAGAGTTGTTGGCTTGTCTCCACCACATAACCTGTGTGAGGACATTTCTTGCATTGGATAAAATAGACCACATTACTTGATGTACATGTATAAGTCCCCTGTATCCTGAATAGTCTGTTTTGTGATGTAACCACACAGTCTGAAGTGGAAATGAAGTTACATGTCTTACATGAGCGTTGATGACAGGGTCGTGCAGGGTTTTAAATAATTGATTAGCAGTTTTTTTCTTGGGACAATGGTAACTGTATAGAAAATATTTATATGGGTTTTCTAGAAGTGTTATGTTTGTTAAACACAGTGAGGCAAGTGCTATGTATTTTCACAATGTTTTAGCACATTTATGAGCAAAATGCTAATCAATTTTTGGAGTTAAATAAATCCCTGTCATGTACCATATGATATCATGGTATTCTGTTCCGGTTCAAGTTGACTCCTAATAATCAGGTTGGCTAAATTAGGTGGTTGTTTAAAAGATAGTAGTGGTAGTTCTTGAAAAATACAATTAAGGGTTTTCATCCTCACTAATTATTGGATGGAGATACTTAATAATCTTACGTAGGAGTTCAAGGTCAGGATGGAATGTGACTACTAAGGGTATTCTGTTGGTAGTCATCTGTTCCTTATATTGCAGTAGCTGTTCTCTTGGGACATGTGTTGCACGTTCCACTGCTCTGTCAATTTCTCTGGATGAGTGTCTCTGATCAATAAAGGTGTTTTTCAACATCGCCAGATGTGTGTCTCTGTCTTCCTCATTTGAACAGAGGCGGTGATACCGAAGTGCTGGACTATATATGACAGATTTCTTTGTGTGGCTCGGGTGATTACTTTTCTTGTGTAAGTATCTCTGTCTGTCTGTTGGTTTCCTGTAAAGACAGGTATGTAGGATTCCATCCTTAACAGTGACAGTAGTATCCAGAAAATGTACAATTGTGGCAGAATATTCTAGGGAAAGCTTTATAGTTGGGTGGAGGTTATTAAGTTCCTGATGAAAATCTTTAAGTGTGTCAGTGCCCTCTGTCCAAATTATAAACAAATCATCAACGTAATGGAAATAAGCGAGTGGTTTATGTGTACAGTGCCTTAGAAAATCCTCCTCCAGAATCGCCATAAAAAGATTAGCATACTGTGGAGCCATCCTGGTTCCCATTGCTGTTCCCATAGTTTGAACATAATGTTTACCATTGAAGCTGAAGTTGTTATGTGTCAGAATGAATTCAGTGAGTTTACCCACAACTCCAGGGTCAATGTTGGGGTCCAATTCTTTGTTATACAGATATTTGAGGCAGGCTGAACAACTATGCCACACAGATGGGCACCTTTCAATTGTTAATTTGTCTACCCACACACTGACTACTGGGGAATTAAATGTACTTTTAAGGGCCTCAATTTCTGCCCAACTAAACCACTGGACAGAATACAGTTTTGTGGTGAAATGGAGGAATAGTTCCGCAGATTGAGACTCAGGGAATTTTTTCATGCTTCCTAAAATACATAAGCCTGGTAATCCTGGTAGACCCATAGTCTCTGGTAATGGCACCCTGACAGAGGGGATATCAGGGTTTGTAGAAGCTATTTTCAAACCACTGGTTATACAAAGGGATAGTTATATCAAGGACACTACTCACTTCCTGCATCAACTTTAAGGCTTTAAGGACTTACCACCTGATACCATTTTAGCCATGATGGATGTAACCTCCCTCTACACTAAAATTCCACACACAGATGGCATTTCAGCCTGCCTCAAATATCTGCATGACAAAGAATTGGACCCCAACATTGACCCTGGAGTTGTGGGTAAACTCACTGAATTCATTCTGACACATAATAACTTCAGCTTCAATGGTAAACATTATGTTCAAACTATGGGAACAGCAATGGGAACCAGGATGGCTCCACAGTATGCTAATCTTTTTATGGCAATTTTGGAGGAGGATTTTCTAAGGCACTGTACACATAAACCACTCGCTTATTTCCGTTACATTGATGATTTGTTTATAATTTGGACAGAGGGCACTGACACACTTAAAGATTTTCATCGGGAACTTAATAACCTCCACCCAACTATAAAGCTTTCCTTAGAATATTCTGCCACAAGTGTACATTTTCTGGATACCATTGTCACTATTAAGGATGGAACCCTACATACCTGTCTTTACAGGAAACCAACAGACAGACAGAGATACTTACACAAGAAAAGTAATCACCCGAGCCACACAAAGAAATCTGTTGTATATAGTCAAGCACTTCAGTATCACCACCTCTGTTCAAATGAGGAAGACAGAGACACACATCTGGCGATGTTGAAAAAACAGCTTTATAGAGCAGGGACACTCATCCAGAGAAATTGACAGAGCAGTGGAACGTGCGACACAGGTCCCAAGAGAACAGCTACTGCAATATAAGGAACAGATGACTACCAACAGAATACCCTTAGTAGTCACATACCATCCTGACCTTGAACTCCTATGTAAGATTATTAAGGATCTCCATCCAATAATTAGTGAGGATGAAACCCTTAACTGTATTTTTCAAGAACTACCACTACTACCTTTGAAACAACCACCTAATTTAGCCAACCTGATTATTAGGAGTCAACTTGAACCGGAAACAGAATACCATGACATCATATGGTACACAACCCTGTCATCAACGCACATGTAAGACATGTAACCTCATTTCCACTTCAGACTGTGTGGTTACATCACAAAACAGACTATTCAGGATACAGGGGTCTTATACATGTACATCAAGTAATGTGGTCTATTTTATCCAGTGCAAGAAATGTCCTCGCACAGGTTATGTGGAGGAGACAAGCCAACAACTGTGCACTAGAATGAATTCACACAGACATTCTATTAATCACAAGATGATTGAGAAACCAGTAGCCCAGCACTTCTCCCAGGATGACCACTCAATCTGAGATATGTCTGTGATGGTCTTAAAAGGACATTTCAACAGTACACAACAGAGACGGGCTTCTGAAATTAGACATATTTTACTTCTCAATATGGTGGCGGATGGCCTGAACATTGATGTTGGTTATATGACACATTATTCCATTTAAACTTACATAGACCTTTACTTTAAAAGATGGACATAAACGCTTTAGTTCTTCAGCAGGCCTATGATTTTGTAAGTTTATGGTTATCTACGTAAGCAATAATACCCAACAGGGTGGGCAGTATTGTGCTATACTGGACCGCCCAGGGGCGTAATGAGGCCCGACACCACAGGGTGGAGGGGCTTATAGCTCCCTGGAAGGTCCGTATAGCACAATACTGCCCACCCTGAGGGTATTATTGCTTTAGAAAATGGGCACTGTCAAAAATATAAGTTTAATAAGAAAAATGTTAATGAAAAATTTATTGAAAGTAAGATTTGTAATAAAATAGTTCCTCCGCTGCATTTTTGGAGGTGATTGCCATGGTTACAGGTACAGGTGGTAACAGTTTGTCTGCTAGTCGCGCTAGTTGTCACTAGGGGGAGCTCTTAAATATGAGTTGTTCCTAATAGGCACCAGTTTGTTAGCCTTCCTGCAAGAGTGTTTTTATTTTTCACTGCTGATCTGTGGAAGTTACGTGCGTGACTTTGTGCAAGGCTGGCACATAAAACTAGCAAGTGCAGACTGAGTCTTCTAAAAGTTTTTTTTTACATGTTCGAGAGCAACATGGCAGCAGGAGGGAGATACAAAGCAGCATGAGGGAAATAATGTTTACTCGAGCCACTGTTCTCCAGATCTGCTCCCCGCCCCCCCGCGCCTCTGTCAGTGCCCACTGCAGAAGAACTCTAGACCATGTTCAAACTAATGGGGAAAAAGTAAGTACAATAAATAAATTTTATAGCAGAATACCAGTGCAGGCAGGTGAACATTTTTTTCACCACGAACTGCGGCCATGGGGCACTTGTAATCATGAAGTCTGCGCTGATCGTCGAGATCATCTCGCGCACTCTGCTTCTAATGAGGTAAAAAACAGTGTGATCGCGTTCAAAATTAGGCAGAACATTTAATGCCGCTTTGGTTCAAGGCAGTGGAACCAAACTGGAGAATAGCCGGAGGAATGTGGGTGAGCGGACGACCAACGGGGTTAGCGAAGCGAGAAACATGGCGGTTGCTCCGTTTCAAAATTCGGGGTGCCCAACAATATCCCAAGTAATGGGGCACCCTGAATGGGAGCTTGTTATTCAGCAGGCTCTATCGGGAAATACCCGCCCGCTGAGATCACGTCCTAGCCAATCGGGAAGCTCGGATTCTTTAGCCCATTTTCTAAATGTTGACTTCTCACCTTAACACTGTGGTGAGCACATTTGAGAGTGTGTGTGTGTGTGTGTGTGTGTGTGTGTACTGATGTATGTATGTATGTGAGTGTTTTGTGTGTGTTTGGCATGTATTGTGTTTTTGTGTGTTGTGGGTATGGTGTCTGTGTGTGTTTTGTTTGTTGTACATGGTGTGGTGTGGTGTGTGTGGATTGTGTTTGTTATATTTATTGTGTGTTGTGGTTGTGTGGGGTGTGCAGGTGTGTATGTGTGTGTGTGTGTGTGAGTGTGTGTGTGTGGGGTGTGGTGTATGTACACACATATGTGTTGGGGGACTGTGGCATGGGGCAATTGTTATGTGGCTAGGACACTTAGTTTTCACATATAGTGTACATTTACTTCCTTCTATTAGTTGTCAGTGGTTGGATTACACACTGTCACATTTTTAACTGCTCATATTAAGATGCATATCTCCTTTACTTCGGTGTTCATAAAAGGTGTAATTACTTTGTGTTTTTATTTAGATTCCTTAGATTCTGTGCATTTTGATTATACACGGACTCTGTGTTTAAATCTTCAGTTATCATACTCATGGTCTCGTTTTCTTGGGGGTCCTTGATGAGTATTTTTTTATTTGGCACTTACACGTACAAGTGATACTTTCATGCATCATGTATATATATGTAGGTTAACTTGAGGCTTGTTTTTAACTTGCAGTTATACCTAATTTCAGGATTTTGTCTCTCATTATCTGTTCTTTAATATACCAAGACAATTGGAATGTAAGTTGTAAGCTCATCTTACATGTATTAGAGAGAATGCCACTCCAAGGTTTTTTTATCACTAGAATGCTTTCTTAGCATACTGAGACATTTTAAAATTTATGTGACAAGAACTCTCTGGCTGTAGAGAATTCTTGATAACCTTTGCCCTTCTGAGGCTCTTCAGTTAAAGGCATGCTGGTGTTAATTAGCTTCTCTGACGTAATCTTCTGTTGTGTTTTAAATGTATATGTTAAACCAATGAGAATTATTTCTGTTTTTTCAATATAATCTGGTGTTAATAGTATGGGAT
Source organism: Neoceratodus forsteri (assembly GCA_016271365.2). Lineage (NCBI taxonomy): Eukaryota > Metazoa > Chordata > Ceratodontiformes > Ceratodontidae > Neoceratodus > Neoceratodus forsteri. The sequence continues at coordinate 804,072,686 of CM057451.1, read as the reverse complement.
ATTTGAAAAAAAACTGCCACAAAGCTTCTGAAGAAGGACCTGGTTGGTTCGAAAGCTAGAGCACTTTGTACTTTTCTGTAACATCCATGTTGGTCCAATAAAAGGTATCAAATCATTTGTTTCTGGATCTGAAGGTGATAAGGGGAGTTCTTATGGTGCTGATACCTAGCAATAGGTACAGTCCCTTCAATGCAGCATCAAAATTACTACCCTGATCAGTAATAATCTCTTTAGGTGTGCCCACCCTGCTGAAGATTTTGGAAGCTCTGATGCCACTTTTGGAGCTGTGACAGTATGCACTGGAACTGCCTCTGGGAATCGAGTACCATAGCCACATACTACCAAAATGAATCAATTGCCAAAATCATTCACCAAAAGGAAAACTGTCTGTACCATTTGAAGTTTTCTTTGCCTGTGCTTTTGTCATCACAGCTGCTGCAACATCAGGATTTACTCCCTCTGTGATTAACTCAGTAAATCCTGGAATATAATTTCCAATAATCACAGGTACAGGTAATTTTGGTACTGCCCTCACTTTCATTTGGTGTGACACCCCATGAATGTTCAGACACTTGGGTGGTGGGATAGTATTGAGTGTTCCCACAGATCCAGATGACCCCAGTACCTGGTCCTTTGGCACAGTTCTTTTCGAGAACTTCAACATGCCCCAGGGTTTTTGTCTGCTTCCTGAATCTATAAATCCCTTCACAGTCTTATCTCCCACCTTGACATTTGTTAAGTACTTGCCCCAGGTTGTTAAAGTCAATTCTGTTCCAGTGTTATCATCCTTACTATGGCAGTTTCTTGCAGTATGGCCTGGCTTATTACAGTTATGAAAAGCAAAGTCTTTGGGTGCAGATTTGTTACCCCCACTATGCAAAGCACTAGGTCAATTCTCACTGATGGTGTAGCAGTGCTTGAATAAGGAGAGGCAGGAGGCAAACTCAGTGAATGGAAACAGGTTTACTGGATGCAAAGTACCAAAGAGGATCAGCAGTTCACAGCAGTATATTTTGTAACTCAATACTCTATAACTCTAACCTTATGCTCCATCTTTATACTTTACAACTATCCTATTAATCTATTCTCTATAATACCCTTATGTTCTATTCTTATACTCTACAACTATCATATTACTCCATACTCTATAATACCCTTATGTTCTCTTCTTATACTCTACAGCTATCATATTACTCTATCATTATGGCATTTCATTACATTAGTACAGTACAGCATGACAAGCAGAGACCAAAAAGAGCATAGGTCATTACAAAGTTATGAGCGGTGGCCACCAGTGCACTTTGCTGGTCGGGTTTAGTTGCATTGAAAGAATGAATGGGAGAAAACTAGATCAAACAAGAGCCCAAGCAATGGCAAGCCTCCTGGCTGAAGTAGGGCTCCAGGGAAAATGAGCTCGGAAGAAGCTGAAGCAAACAGTGCAAGGCGAATGTAGGGCCTCCTGGCCAGTGAAGGACCCCAGGGAAATGAGACGCATATGCAACTGGCTGAAGACTTCTCGGTTGAACCAGGATCCCAGGAAAAACACAAGATGCAGACAGCTGGCTGAAGACCTCTGGGGCAAAGCAGGATCCCAGGGAAAACACAAGATGCAGAGGGCTGGCTGGAGATCTCTGGGCTGAAGCTGAATCCTAGGGAAAACACAAGCTGCAGATGGATGACTGAAGACCTCTGGGCTGAAACTGGATCCCATGGAAAGCACACTGATTGAAGATCTCTGAGCTGAAGCTGAAGAACCTCTGGAAAAGCTGGGTACTTGCATCCAAAGCCCCAACCCCCTTGATGACAGATCCCTATCTGTAAACATGGGCAGTTACCTGCAGTACCTAAAACTGTTAGGGAGGGGATGGCCTGTAGATCTGGAAGAGGAACAAGTGACAGGGAGCTATCTATGCTATAACTGTGCTGGCGACCAGCCCCAATTTGTCTGAAGAAGAATGGTAGTACCAGTCTCTAGTTGGTCACTGTTGGCAACAGTCTATAAATTGTCAATAATTAGGAGAAGATATCAGCATTAGGTGAAGAGAATCTTAGATAAAAAGGCAGTTCAGTGGTGTGTAAAGCAATTCTTGACGAGGAAGGTAAGTGTGTGGTTAATCCACCAGTCTATTGGGGCAAACAGGGCAAATTCCAACTGAAAGGGCACTTTTATACTTGCAAGGCAAATTTGGGGTAATCCAACAGTCTTGTGAAATAACCAAGGTAAACCGGAGCAGGAAAAACAGTTACATTGTTGCATACAGGCGCTGTCCTTTTAAATGCAGTCAATGTCAAATAAAGATTTTGTCTCTTTCACAGTTCACAACGTTCCATAGAATTGTTTTCTCAAAGCAAGAACTCTATTGAGATGATGCAAGGGGGAAAACCTTTCAAACCTCTGGATAGCTAGCCACTCAGGGACCCTGGGATGTGACCCCCCACACACACACACACACAGGCAATTGACTACAAATGAGCCTAACAGGAGGATTACCCTATTGGGTGAGGATAATCTGGATGGGATCTAGAGAAGCCCATTGCTTCAAGTTGTGTAACAGGGTGTGCTTTGAAACAACTGAGAAGCTGCATGGGATATACTATATTGGACGAGAAATCTGCAACAAATCTCTCTTACTTACACCTGAGGGAAGTGTTCCTTACTTTACAGTCTTACATTGGGATTGCTTTGTGTTTAATTATTTTCATTTTTAAATCAGGAAGGGGATTTTTAAAACTGCTTATCTTGTGAGAAACTTCAGAAGGGTTGAAATAACTGCATATTTGATTTTTCTTTGTGGGTAACTGGACTGTCTACTAGTATTCTGTGACAGTTTGCATCAATATATTTTGAAATAATTTACTGGTGGTGGCTGTGTACTTCTAATAGCAAAGGCTGCAGTTTGTAATTTGATGCCAGACAGAGCCTCAGGTGGGGGAAATTGTTTTCACTAGTCAGGGAGACCTTGCATAATAGCCAATTGTTTTGGGTGGAACATTCCAGCATTGATCAATTACTACAAACTACTGGTGTGATCCTGTTTCAGACAGAAGCCCATCTCTTCAAGTTGTGTAACAGGGTGTGCTTTGAAACAACTGAGAAGCTGCATGGGATATACTATATTGGACTAGAAATCTGCAACAAATCTCTCTTACTTACATCTGAGGAAAGTTTTCCTTACTTTACAGTCTTACATTGGTATTGCTTTGTGTTTAATTATTTTTTTTTTAAATCAGGAAGGGGGTTTTCAAAACTGCTTATCTTGTGAGCAACTTCAGAAGGATTGAAATAACTGCATATTTGATTTTCCTTTGTGGGTAATTGGACTGTCTACTAGTATTTTGTAGCAGTTTGCATCAAATTACTTTTAAATAGTTGACAAATCAGTTACTGGAGGTTAGTTGAATTATTATAAAGGGCAGTACTCACCAGGGTGGTGGAGCAGTGGTATATTTGATTGTTTCTAACAGTCACCAGTGGTTGTGGAATACCCAACCACCCTTCCCCACACCCCACACCCCCAGGCGTGACGTTTCCTTTATAGCCAAAGTTCTGATATCACTTCCTCAACCGGTCTTGGAGCAGAACTGTCATATTCTTAATAACCCAGCACAGTGCATAAAGGGTAAGTACACACCACAAAAAGGAAGGAAAAAATATATTTATATTTATTACATATTGTATATTATAAGGGAGAGGGACATGTGGGGAGTGGTGCAATGCACTGGCTGAGGGGCAGCAGTTTTCCAGGAGACATTCTGGAAACTGCATTGCTATCCTATTTGCAGGCAACTGTCAGCTCTGACGGAAGAGGTTTCCCACCTCCAGGCTGAACTGGCAAGGACTAAGGAGGCCTCCCCCACCCAAAGAGCACCACTGCCACAACCACTGCCACAGAGGCTGCCAAGTATGAAGAGCAGTTGGACCACAGTGGGTTCTGGGAGGGTGCGGGTGGTTGAACAGAGGTGAAGCCCCCTATTGTACCTCTACACAAACCAAACGCCAGTCTGGCAGAGCAAGGTTCCTCTATGATGGCACCCTCAGTGGAGACCAAGAAGAATGCTGAGGACACCCACAAGAGAGCCCCACAGAAGGGTGACAAGGGACACCACAGGGGAAGGAAACAGCTTCTGATAGAGGACTCAATTGTTAGAGGGGTAGACCTGGGGAAGGGAGAGGAGAGGGAAGTAAGGTGCTTGCCTGGTGCCATGACTTGGAGGGACAAGAACCGAATCCTCAGGATTGCAGAAGCAGCATCACAGGAGAGAGAACTAAACATAGAAACATAGACTTTGATGGCAGATAAGGACCACTTGGCCCACCCAGTCTGCCCATTTCCCTACCTATTGGATAAGCTGCAGATTCTAGTTAACCAACAGCCTACTTACTGCAACGCCCCACTATAATTGCCTTATGTCTGTCCCATGCATGTTTGAATTCCCCCACTGTTTTAGACCCCACAGCCTCTCCAGGAAGGCGGTTCAATGCGTCCACCTCTCTCCGTGAAAAGAATTTTCTCACATTACTCCTGAGCCATCCCCTCTAACTTTAAATTGTACCCCTTGTTCTTACACATCTCTTTTATGAAAGATGCTACCCTCCTGGACTTTTTGATTCCTTGAGGTACTTAAAAGTTTCTACCATGTCCCCCCTACCCCTCCTTTCATCAAGGGTATACATATTAAGCTCTCTCAGTCTCTCTTCATATGATTTCTGATGCAGAACCTGCACCATTTTAATTGCCATCCTCTGGACTGCTTCCATCCTGTCTATGTCCTTGCGTAGATGAGGTCTCCAAAACTGCACGCAGTACTCCAGATGGGGTCTCACCAACTGTCTGTACAGAGGGACAACCACTTCCATTTTCTACTTGAGATGCCCCTCCCTATGCATCCCAGTATCCTCCTGGCTCTCCTTACTGACTTCTCACATTGCCTACCAACCTTTAGGTCATCTGATATGACTACACCCAGATCCCTTTCCATTATTGTTGTCATTAGTATCTCCCCTGCTATTGTGTACTCTTCTCCTGGATTTTTATTTCCCAGGTGCATTACTTTGCACTTCTTTGCATTGAATCTAAGTTGCCATATGTCTGACCATTCCTCCAACCTTGTCAAGTCCCTTCTCATCATTTCTACCCCTTGTGTATCAACTCTGTTACAGATCTTGTGTCATCTGCAAGAGGCATACCTTTCCTTCCAGACCCTCTGCAATGTCACCTATAAAGATGTTAAAGAGGACTGGACCCAGTACTGAGCCCTGAGGTACTCCACTAGTAATCCCCCTTTCTTCAGAATGTGTTCCATTCACTATTACCTTCTGTGTCCTGTTTTTCAGCCAGTTTGCAACCCAGGCTACCACCCTAGGACCCACTCCCAGGCTGGCTAACTTGATTATTAATCTTTTGTGCGGGACTGTGTCAAACTCCTTGCTAAAGTCTAGGTAGGCCATGTCCAAAGCCCCTCCCTGGTCTATTACTTTGGTCACCCAGTCAAAGAAATTGATTAGATTCGTCTGACATGACCTTCCTGCTGTGAATCCATGCTGCTTTGGGTCCCGTGCCCCGCTGGCCTCTAGGTACTCAACAATTCTTTCCTTCTGAAGTGATTCCATCATTTTCCCCACCACTGAGGTCAAACTAACAGGTCTGTAATTTCCTGCTTCTGCCTTGCTCCCACTTTTGTGAAGTGGTATCACATCTGCCCTCCTCCAGTCCTCAGGTACCACCCCATCCTCCCATGATTTGTTTAAAAGTGTGGTTAGTGGTGTCACTAGGTCCTCCCTTTGCTCTTTTAGGATTCTAGGGTGAATCCCGTCAGTCCCCTTTGCTTTGTCCACCTTGAGTTTCAGGAGTTCTTTCAGGATTCTTTCTTCTGTAAATGGACTGGTGTCAGCCCCACTACCCAGAGTGATTCTACTGTTTGATTTAGGTAACTCCTCCTCTTCTTCTTTTGTGAATACTGAGCAAAAGTATTCATTCAGTATCTCTGCCTTTTCACTGTCTCCCTCTGCCCACCTCCCCTCTCCTTTATTAATCTTCACTATCCCTCCCTTAACCTTTCTATGCTCTCTAATGTACCTATAAAAGGTTTTATCCCCCTTCTTAACTGTCCACCTTGGGACAAATGACCTAGCTAGGCATGGGATCAGTGCAGTGCAGGATGAAATTGTGGAGTTGGGGAGGGGCCTCAGACAGGTAGCAAGCATGGTTATCTTCTCAGAGGTGCTGCCAGTCCATGGCAGGGGTGAGGCTAGGGTACTACACACCATGCAGTTTAATGAATGGTTGCAAAACGGGTGCAGAGCACAGGGCTTTGGCTTCATTGGTGACTGGGGGTACACCTGGAGAGATGAAGGTCTATACTGGCACAATGGTCTGCATCTGTCCACAAAGGGAACCAAGATCCTAAGGGACAGGTTTAAATGCTTCCTTGGCAAGCTTTTAAACTAGCCATGGGGGGAGGTGCTAAAAAGAGACAGGAAATTTCAAGCCTCCCCCCACAAGACATGACGGGTAGTAAGGTAAACACTGAGGTAGAGTGCTCAACAGAGGGCAGGACAGGGGCAAATGGAAAAATAGACAAGGGCAAAAACAGCAGCATGGGGGGAAAAGGATAAAGCCAACATTAAATGGAAGGCAACGAGTACCAATGCCCGTAGTCTGGGAAACAAGCTTCCTGAGCTAATAGCCTTGATGGAAGATGAACAATTGGATATTGTGGCAGTCACAGAAACATGGTACTCGGAGAACCATGACTGGGATGTCACATACCAGGGTACACAGTCTACAGAAGGGACAGGGAGGGGAAAAGAGGAGGTGGAGTAGCTCTATACATAAGGGAAGAGATCACAGCTACAGAACTAAAAAGTAAAGGGGAGGACAAGAGGCACTCTGGGTCACCTTGGAGACAGGGAATGGCATCACAATCTGCACAGGGGTTGTATACAGACCCCCATCTCAAGGGGAGGAAATGGACAAGAAAATGATAGAGGGCATTCTCAAAATGGCTGAAAAAGGGGAGATAAGGTTGATGGGGGACCTGAATATGCCAGTTGTTAACTGGATGACATGTACTGCAGTCACGTCAAAGAGCAGGATCATTCTCGATGTCCTGCAGGGGGCAGGCCTTATATAGCTAGTGTTGGAACCCACTCAGGAGGGAGCAGTACTTGACCTGGTACTCTCAAATGGAGAGAGGATCACAAATTTAGAAGTCAGTAGACATCTGGGAACAAGTGACCGCTGAACAGTGTGCTTCACAATAAGCACAACCATGAAGACAAGCCATACAAAAACAAGCATACTGGACTTTAGAAGGGCTGACTTTGACAAAATGGGTGAATACCTGAGGAATACACTAGCAAATGGCTGAAAAGGAGGGGTGGAAGAACATTGGAGAACAATCAAAACTGCCATTGTAGAGGCAACAAGCCTTTGTGTGAAACAGATAAAGAAAACAAAGCGGAATAAAAAACCACTATGGTTCTCAAAAGAGGTGGCAGGGAAGGTTAAGGAGAAAAAGGCTGCATTCAAAAAGTATAAGGCATCACAGAAGGAGCACGACAGGGAACTGTATCAATTAAAGCAGAAAGAAGTGGGGAAGGCAGTCAGAATAGCAAAAGCCCAAACCGAGGAAAAAATAGCCAATTCAGTTAAGAAGGGGGATAAAACCTTTTATAGGTACATTAGGGAGCATAGAAAGGTTAAGGGAGGAATAGTGAAGATTAATAAGGGAGAGGAGAGGTGGGCAGAGGGAGACAGTGAAAAGGCAGAGATACTGAATGTATACTTTTGCTCAGTTACTCACAAAGGAAGATGAGGAGGAGTTACCTAAACCAGACAATAGAAGCACTCTGGGTAGGGGGGTTGACACCAGTCCATTTACAGAAGAAAGAGTCCTGAAAGAACTCCTAAAACTCAAGGTGGACAAAGCAATGGGGCCTGATGGGATTCACCCCAGAATCCTAAAAGAACTAAAGGAGGACCTAGTGACACCACTGATCACACTTTTTAACAAATCATGGGAAGATGGGGTGGTACCCGAGGACTGGAGGAGGGCAGATGTGATTCCCCTTCACAAAAGTGGGAGCAATGCAGAAGCAGGAAACTACAGACCTGTGAGTTTGACCTCAGTGGTAGGGAAAATGATGGAATCACTTCTGAAAGAAAGAATTGTTGAGTACCTAGAGGTCAGCGGGACACAGGACCCAAAGCAGTATGGATTTACAGCAGGAAGGTCATGTCGGATGAATCTAATAGATTTCTTTGACTGGGTGACCAAAGTAATAGACCAGGGAGGGGCTGTGGATATGGCCTACCTAGACTTTAGCAAGACATTTGACACAGTCCCGCACAAAAGATTAATAATCAAGTTAGCCAGCCTGGGAGTGGGTCCCAGGGTGGTAGCCTGGGTAGCAAACTGACTGCACAACAGGACACAGAAGGTAATAGTGAGTGGAACACATTCCGAAGAAAGGGGGGTCACTAGTGGAGTACCTCAGGACTCAATACTGGGTCCAGTCCTCTTTAACATCTTTATAGGTGACATTGCAGAGGGTCTGGAAGGAAAGGTATGCCTCTTTGCAGATGACACAAAGATCTGTAACAGAGTTGATACACAAGGGGGGGTAGAAATGATGAGAAGGGACTTGACAAGGTTGGAGGAATGGTCAGACATATGGCAACTTAGATTCAATGCAAAGAAGTGCATAGTAATGCACCTGGGAAACAAAAACCCAGGAGATGAGTACACAGTAGCAGGGGAGGTACTAACAACAACAAAAATGGAACGGGACTTGGGGGTAGTCATATCAGATGATCTAAAGGTTGGTAAGCAATGTGAGAAGTCAGTAAGGAGAGCCAGGGGGATACTGGGATGCATAGGAAGGGGCATCACAAGTAGAAAAAGGGAAGTGGTTATCCCTCTGTACAGACAGTAGGTGAGACCCCATCTAGAGTACTGTGTGCAGTTTTGGAGACCTCATCTACACAAGGACATAGACAGAATGGAAGCAGTCCAGAGGAGGGCAATTAAAATGGTGCAGGGTCTGCATCAGAAATCATATGAAGAGAGACTGTGAGAGCTTAATATGTATACCCTTGATGAAAGGAGGGATGGGGGGACATGATAGAAACGTTCAAGTACCTCAAGGGAATCATTAAAGTCCAGGAGGGTAGCATCTTTCATAAAAAGAGATGTGTAAGAACAAGGGGGCACAATTTAAAGATAGAGAGGGGACGGCTCAAGGGTAATGTGAGGAATTTTTTTTTCATGGAGAGAGTGGTGGATGCATGGAACCGCCTTCCTGGGGAGGCTGTGAGGTCTAAAACAGTGGGGGAATTCAAACATGCATGGGACAGACATAAGGCAATTGTAGTGGGGTGTGGCAGAAAGTAGGCTGTTGGTTAACTAGAATCTGCAGCTTATCCAGTAGGTAGGGAAATGGGCAGAGGATGGGTCAAGTGGTCCTTATCTGCCGTCAAAGTCCATGTTTCTATGTTTCTATGGATAGCTGGCATGCTAAGGATCCCTCACTAACTGTCCTTCCCTTTCTAAGGGCCATGAGGCACTTACGCAAGTTTTGAGCCCTGAGCTCAGCTATGGCTACTATGCTGCTGGGGTGGCTAACCATATACCAATTCCCCTTCCCTTGCTGCTGGTGGAAACTGACACCAGAGTGCACATTTAAATTAACCAGAATTTTGCACTCCTTAACTACTGGCTGTGACTTGGCTACTAGCGGCCGATTGGCAACTGGCCACTTCACTCCACTCTGGGGCTCTATTCCTTGTCTGGTGTTTGCTTCCCCTAACTGGCCCACCTGGAGCTTGATAAACTGAATAGAACATGGAAAATACCAAGAAAACAACATTGGGCTGTATGGCCCCTAACTCACTGGCCCACCTGGCTAATGTGGCTACCACATTATCTGGGGCCCTCTTTGCCCTGACTGGCCCTTTTATTTATCACTTTAAAGATCCTTAAGCTTTTGGGCTAACTAGCCCTGTCTGGTAGCCCACCTGGCTAACTTGCCTAAATTCTGGGGCTGTGCCCTGCCCCAAGCAGCAGCTTCCTCATTTGATTTAATTTATTAAATTATTCTGGGCCATCCTACCCTAGCTCAGCCTACAAGGAGCTTAATTTAAATATATCCTGCCCCTGCAGCACTGCTCCTTAGCTGGAGCTTATTTTAATAAATTTAAATATGCTCTCCCTCGGGTGGTTCCTTCCTAAGGGGTCTTACCTTGCCCTACTCCCGGCTGTCCTCCATGCATCCTGTTGCATAAAATAAACTTTATTTTATAGTTCTGGTGGTCAGCACCTGCCACTTGATGCTGCAGCCAACTCACCACCCCGACTGGAGAAAAAGAATTGAAGGAGGAGATGTGCTGGCTGGATGCTGGCTCTGGAGGCAGGAGGAGATGTGCTGGCTGGAGGCAGGCAGTAAGAGGATGACTACAGGGGGCCTTGCTGCTCCCAGTGCTCCTCTGCTGGCCTGACAGAAGCTTGATCGAGGATGTGGCCCAGCTTGTGGGCACCACCGAGGGGTGGAATTTAACTTTTTATTTTAAAATAAAAAAATGGGGGCTATACTGAGCCCAACCGCAGTCGACTGCTGCAGCTCTGCTCTCGGGAACCCACCAGAACACTGGAGGACCACCACCACTGCCACCAGGAACTGCCGGAGCATTACAGGGTTGAGAGAAGGACTGCAGGTACAATTTACCAATTACTTTTACCTCCCTGCATCCTCTCTCTCTCCCTATTCTGGCTGCAAAAACTTTACTTTTTCTTTGTCAGGGTGCCAGAGTGCGCTCTCCTGACCACTGCTGCCGCTGGCCACACACTGCCTTTTTTTTTTAAATGGCCATTACTGGCCAGTTTGGAGCCCTCCCTGATGTTCAGGATGCCGAGTCCCTAGTGACCAGAGAGGCAAGCAACTGTCCAGCGCGAGGAGGGCACAACCTCGTGCAAAGGCTGGGCAGGCTGCAGGGAAGCAGAAAGAAAAACGTTAAAACTGCCGGCTGCAGTTTACTTTTACAGTAGCTTCCTACACTATTTGGCTCCCCACCCTGCCACCTAGCCTACTGAGGCAACTGGACAAACTAGGGACCTGGGGAGACTGAGGACTGATGGTGAACACTGGGGGACCCCTAACAATGGGGTATTACAGCTAGAGTTCTTATCAGACTTGTGAGTTAAATCAGGGAAAAGAGGGTCTTACCAGTGCTTGGCTGTTACCTCGCTGCTGTGTCATCTGTCTGGTCATCTGATAGTCTTCAGTCAAAGAAACGGCCTTTTCCCCACTTTCTGGTTGGTGTTCTTTTAACTGCTCCATTGGAAGTGTGTCGATAATCTCTGGGATTATTTTGCTGTCTGGTTGTACCCATTTAATAAGATGTTCTCTGAGTCTAGTGAAGGCTTCTCAAGGACTGTTGGCTGAGTGGTACTTCAGGGACCAAAATCTTTACCTGTAGCTCTCTTCTGAGATGTCATATCTTTTCAGGATTTCTCTTTTCACAAGTGCATAGTTTTCTGATTGTGCAGTATCCATATTGCTGTAGGCAAGTTGGGTTTTATCTGTCAGGTAAGGTACCAGCCTGATTGCCCATTGCTGCTTTGGCCACTGGTGGCTGCGGCAACCCTTTCAAAAGTTGTCAGGTATGCTTCAATATCATCCGAGGGACACAACTTTGTAAGTTTAATGTCTTTTAAGTTATTGGTATTCTTTTGATCTGCTGGATCTGTACCAGATCCTCCTGCTTAGATAGCTTGCAAGGCATCTAGCCATCACTGCTTCTGTTGCTGCATCTCTTCTCTTCTCTGCTTCTCAAATTGCTGCATCTCTTCTTTTCTCTGTGCCTCTAAATGCTGAATCTCCTTTTTTCTCTGCTGCACATCTCATCTCTGCTGGGCTGACAGGGTGTGGGAAGGTTGGATGGAGGAGGGGAGCAGGTTCCAGAGGAAGAGGAGGCAGTAGGAGAAGGCAACCTACCCAGTGGAAGATTGGCATTAGGGAATGGAGAAGGTACCTATATGGGGATCCTTGGAGTGGAGGGTGTAGGAGGAGGAGAATGGAATGGGAGAGAGAGAAGGTAGGAGGTAAGGAGCTATAGGAGGGAAGGGAACTAGAACACCAGGACAGAGTACTGGATAGGTAGATGAAGCTGGTCATGACCTCTGAAGAAAGAGACCTCGGGGTCATCATCAGTGACTCCCTAAAGCAATCAAGACAGTGTAACAAGGCCTACAGTAAGGCAAACAGGATACTAGGATGTATAGGATAGGGTATTGACAGCAGAAGAAATAAGGTATTACTACCCCTCTATAAATCACTGGTGAGGCCCCACCTGGAGTACTGTGCCCAGTTCTGATGTCCTCGCCCAAGAAAATATAAGGACTGGACAGAGACAGTGCAACCTAGGGTGACCAAAATGATTCAGGGCCAGCAGGGCAGATCATATGAGGATCAGCTCAAGGCAATGAACATGTACTCACTGGAGGCCAGGCGAGAGAGAGGAGATATGACAGAGACCTTCAGGTTCCTTAAAGGAATGAATAAGGTGAACTGTGAGAAACTTTTTAGCATAAGTAGTGGGCCAAGAACACCGGAGCTAGAGTGGAAACTGATGGGGGCGTGGTTCAAGAGGGAAACGAGAACACTTTATGCTACAGAAAGTGTTGTTCAGCTGTGGAATAATCTGCCAGCTGATGTGGTGAGTACCAAAACTATAAGTGGTTTCAGACACATGCTCAGGATGGTAGCAGTAGGGCAGGGAGCATGGGGGTGGACAGTGTGGGTTAGAACCCTGTATGGATAATATGTCCTGTGTTTGTTAGGGCATTATGGGCAGACTGCCTGGACCAATGGTCTTTTTCTGTCATCATTTTTTATGTTTCTATGTAACAGAAAGATATGTTTACTGTTATCAGTTGCTTGCCTTTTGTAATGAACCTTGCTTGGTCCTTAAGGCTGATGTTTGGATGGAGTGCTTCCAATCTCCTGGCAAGAATGCTAACATGGGGTGCTATGCACCAATAGATGGGTAATACCCATGGAGGCACGTTACCCTCCCACAGAGCTCTGCACCTGCAGACAGGTGCGAACTGGCAGCATTCATGACTGCTGGCCATCTATTTACGGCCCCAACCCCAGGCACACAGGACTCCGCAGTGTGACCTGTGGTGGGGTTGCAGATCCAACCAGGCATCCAATTGGAAGCCCAGACTGGGCAGCTCAGAGGATCCCTTCTGTGGTGGGGCAGCTGTTGGCTGCACACCCCATGGATGTCCAAGGGCTGGCGGCTGTGGCAGGAGTGAGGAGGGCAATGCCGCCGGCCCTTCCATGGCACCAGAGCAGTGCACGGGGCTGGGTTGGGGCCGGGGAGCTGTCCACCAGTAATGGCGGGGCGCATACTGTTCCCTGCCATTAACAGGATGTGCTGGTGGTGCCGGAAGGGGCAGAGCCATGGGCAGTACCCTAGGGCCGGTGAGGTCATGTGTGTGTGTGTGGGGGGGGCATGATCACGCCATGCGGCCTCACCACTCAGTGTGCCAGAGTGGGAGAGAGAGATAGCAGCCCCTCTATGAGGTGGTCCTGGAGGGTGGGTGGGCACATCACCCTGATGCCAGGTGGGATTCCAGGTGTGCATGGGGCCCATAGGGGTTTTAGGGCAGGGTCCTCCTGGGCATACCCTGTGCCCCCATGTGCACCCCCATGGCCAGCACTACATGCATTTGTGCATGTCAAGTAGTGCTGGCTTGCCTCCTGCACAGTGTGTTCTGTGGCCCTGGGGGATTGGGCAAGTGCTGTCTGCATACCCCCGCACTGTCCATGCCACATGGATGAGGTAATGTGTGCAGAGTGGCTACGCACCCAAGATGCACGGCACGTAGCCACTCCACCCCTTCGTGCATAGGGGTCAAAGAGTTTATTGTCTGTATTAAGGACTGACAGCCAATAAGATTCAGTATATTTAGGATTTTTAATCAGGTTAAGTGTAGACAATATGTTTGCATGATTTAAGGATACCAGAGGGACCTCCCCCACCATCACCACTTGGAGGGCATCTGAGAGCCAAGGTAATAATCAGTCCTTGCTGCACTGGAAAAATTCCACATTGCACTCATCTGGGCCAGCTGATTTTTCTGATCTGAGTCAGGTGAATATCCTTGTAATTCCTGCAATGTTATAGGAGCTAATAATAGATAACTTTGCTGTTGTGTAATACAGAGAATTATACAATGGCAAGAAAGACTGGTCAGTTGGCCATCACAGCAGGGATGTTATCCTGGCATAACTTCCCTGCTGATGGTCTGGCTGATCAGCATATTGATTGTTTGCATCTTTTCTTAAAAAAATATTTTTAAGCACTAAATAAAATTCTTTTTTTTTTCTGTATAAAACAACAAGCCATTGCATAATAGGAATAATGCCTCCAGGGTGGGTGTTATGCTGGGATAACATCCCTCCTCTGGTGTTGGATGCCCTTGGCCGGTGGCCTTGGGCCCAACCACCCGAGGTGGGATGTTATCCCAGCATAACACCCACCCTATCAGGCATTATTCCTTTAGTGATAACTTCAGAAAAAATGCCTGAAAAAATACCTCCAGAGGCTCTAACGTTGATGATATAAGTTTGCATAATATCCCCACAGTATGTCTAGAATTTGGTGATTTGGATACAGTGCCTGATTTCATTTGGGGTCCAACATTTATATTATAGTAGATTATTTTTGATTTTGACATAAATGGTAGGCAGGCAGTTAAGCTGCCCGGGCCCATCCACCACAGTAGCTGATGCAGGTATGAAGGTCTGCCGCTCCCTCTCTACCCTAACTTTTCTCTTTGCAGGCCAGGAAAATAAGAAATGGACTATGTGTGCACCCAGCCACATCTGAACCTTATGGGATTTGCATCCCAGAGAGTATACCATTATATGGGTGCCACAATTAGGGCGCCGCAACCAGTTTGCCCATCATGCAGGCAAACTGGATTTTTAAGTGCTTGGCAGGGATGGTGCCATCCTCGGCTGAGTGTTGCACCCCCTGCCCCATACACCTCTGATCTGTAGGTGATTATATTTAAGTACAGAGGGTACAGGGGGCAGGCAGGCAGAATGTGCCCTGGGGCGTTAGGCACACTGGGGATCAGGCAGCACAATTTCCGGGTGCAATGTTCGCCATTGGCATTGTGCTTATGCCCTAATGACAGTCATGATTTTTAGGGCTGTGGGCAGAGCCTACAGCCATTTTGCAAGAGCTTTTTAGCTCTGAAAATGGCCAATCTCACAACCTCTTCCATTGGACTTTTGGACGTATCCTTCTGAAAGCCCAATGGAGCTGAAAGCCCTCTGCCACGATTGGCCTATGTAATAACAGCCGCACTATTTTGGCTGTTACTTCCACATTCCGATGTACAAACTGCACATGCGCACCACTCACTCGCATACTCAGTTCTGCGGGTAGTGCCATGTTCTGAATGGCAAAATGCCATTTACTATTTGTTGTGCTCCCTCCTCCCTCCCCAAGTCATGTCCCACACCTCATAGCATACTGTTAGCCCATCCCAGTGTGCAGATTTTGTTTTCCTTCTGAAAATTGGAAAAACGGTCCCCCGGTGCCCCTCTGTCCAACTCATGCCCGACATGGGGTGCCAAATCCCCATGTCAGCATTGCATGTGGCACACTGGGAGCCCACCCTAGTGTATCAAAATGTTTTTTGGTTTCTTTTTGCTGAAAATTAGAAAATGGTCCCTATTGTTCATTCCCCCAGTGGCTCCCTGTCCAATTCTTGCCTGACATGGGGTACCCAATCCCCATGTTGGCATTCTATGTGGCACACTGAGAGCCCACCCCAGTATACTGAAATGTTTTTTTTTTGTTTCTTTTGCTGAAAATTAGAAAACAGTCCTCATTGTCCGATTGTTTTCCCTGTGAAACTAAAATGGCCCCTCGTTGTCATTGCAGTTCCCTCCCCCTCCCCACCCACCCACTGAGCACCCACTTCTCTCCACACCCCCTTACCCCATACTTGCCTCCAGAGGTCGGTGCTGTCATCTTATCTCGACCGGGACACATTTGCACTCTTTAAAGCCCAACTGCAAACTGAAGAATTAAAGGTCAGCATGTTATAGAGCTATTCAATGGAATTTTCAACTTATGTGTGTATCTCAGCCATTTTTTGGAATTTTTGACCCAAATTTTCAACATGGGGATCTTGGGACGCCACCTCATGAAAACTGTCACTGTCATTTTGTTACTCAATCCAGAAAGGTGATTTCATGGTCACTGCATGGAATCACCTTTCCGAACTGATTCCTGAAATGACAGTGCCACTGTTCATGAGGTGGTGTCCCAAAAAGCCCATGTTGCAAATTTGATAAAAAAAATTCCCAAAAAATTACTGTATTATGAGTGTGTGTTGCGCAGTTTCTACACACGCTTGTAACATCGCTAATTTATTATTTTTTCACTCCACATTTGTAACATTACCATTTTTGCACACCTCCTTCACAACAGTATAGCTGTCATTTTCCACAACCTGCCCAAAATGTGTTTTCGCACCTGTGGCGCAGAATAGTGCATTTGCTCTCCACAATCACCTTTCGGGACAATTGAAAAAATGACACTGACACTGTTCAAGAGGAGGGCTCCAAAAAAGGCCATGTTGAAAATCTGGTCAAAAAATTTCAAACAATGACTGCGTTACGAGCATGCGTTGCACACTTTCTATGCACGCTCCTAACGTCGCTAATTTTTAATATTTTCACTTCACATTTGTAACATTGCCATTTTTGTGCACCTCCTTCACAACAGTACAGCTGTCATTTTCCACAACCTGCCTGAAATGTGTTTTTGCGCCTGTGGTGCAGAATAGTGGGTTTGGGCAGCACAGTCACCTTGAGGGACAGTTGAACAAAATGACACTGGCACTGTTCATGAGGAGGGGTCCAAAAAAGGCCTTGTTGAAAATTTGGTGCAACACCTCCAACGTATGGCCAAGTTACACCTGGGTGTTGAATAATTTCTACACACATGTGTACCTTTCATCACTTGGTAGCGTGTCACAGCTCTATTGGCTCTGGCCAGAGTTTGTTCCTGTTGCCGTGACAAGGGTGAACCATCCCAGAGGGACGAAGGTCTGCCTCACCATCTCTACCTATCCCCAACCCCCATTCCTCCCTCCCTTCACCCTCTCCTTAGCTTTCGCCTATTTCTTGTCTTTATAACTCTTTCCTCACCTATGCATTTGTTCCCAAATTCTTAAACGTTCTCTCTAGTATATCTCCAGGTTCCACTCTATGCCTCTCACAACTCCATTATTCCTATGGCTCACAGATGCTGCTCTGTGCATTTTGTTATTACCTGGTTAAAATAAATGTTCTACATGCTGTATGTAGTGAATGTATGTATATTAGTTTGAACCTTTGTTGCGTAAAATAAACTGTTTTCCCTCCCCCTTCCTCCCCAGGATGCATCTGGAAACTAGCTATTTCAGCTCAGCATGCCTTTCCTGGTGAAACTTTTCAAATAATAATAATAATGTCTGCCAGTGTAGGAATTACACTCTATGAGCTTTGGGAGCCCATAAGGGTCCTATCTTTAAAATGACCCCCCCTTCCCATTATAAGTCACTGGCACTGATGTATGAGCTACCGGGGCTCACTTCAGAGCTACCAGACCCAAGCCCTGGCAAGTCCCCCTGTAATTCCAACACTGATTTGTCTGCTCTGTTTCAAAGGTAATCGTTTCCTAAATGTACCCTCTGTGCATTTAATCTGTGGGAGAAGAATATTATCCCCTTGTATGTGGGCTTGTTGAATGAAGCCTAACTGTTCAGCAAGCTGTTAAAACCTAGCTTTATGCTGCTTCATCCTGTAGAATGCAAAATCTATTATGTCTCTACAGAGCACCATTTTCACAGTATCCCTTGGTACCGTCCTACAAATTTCAGGTAAATCATTCTCCTGAAGAATCAAAGGGAGCTTGTATTTAAGCAGCTCTTCCAAGTCAGAATCATGCAGAAGCAGAAAATTAAAGTACCAGTGCTTGTGTCTTCATTCTATATCCCATGTGTTAGGGTGATTGGGAGGGGGTATCCAACAATAGAATTGGTTCAATAGTCACTCCATTCACCATATCCAGATATTCAGTTCCTCGAAAGAAAGAGACAAGCATAGCTAAAGAAGGAGTCCTAGCACTGGGCCAGAAATTTGACGTCCGCATAGGACATTTAAACTAGGGGGAAGGGAGATGATGGTAGCTTTAGGTGAAGCATACATAGAGCCTGCTGTCTCTCCCCCTCCAGCTAGCACCAAATCTACACACTCCAGGAAAGCAAAAGCAGATAGCTGGGAACATAAAACCCTTTCCGTCTCTGACATTGACCATCACAATGGAAAGGGAGGAACCATAAACAGGGAAAACTACATAGGGATGAACAATAAGATCAAGGGAGGCATGACAAACAAAGTGACACAGCAAGAGTGATTAGCACTATGCCTCAATGCACACAGTCTGGCTAACAAGATTATGACCTCACTGCCACAATAGCTGAGGCAGAACTAGACTGGGTGGCTGTGACCGAAACATGGTTCACAAATAATCAGCGTTGGGAGGTGACTATCCTTGGGTACAACTTGTTTAGGAGAGATAGGACTAGAAAAAAGGGAGGGTGGTAGCTATTTATGTTAAGGATACCATCAATGCTACAGAAATGCAGTAGGCACTAGGGGAAACAGAGGATCTATGGATCACAATAGGGGCCAGAAGCCAGAAACCCATTCGGGTAGGAATTATCTACAGACCCCCAAATCAGGAGGAAGCCAGGGATAAGGAGATCCTGGAAATCATCCTCCTCCAGATATCAGGCAAAAGGCACATGGTGCTGGTGGGGGATTTCAATCTGCCGGATATAGATTGGAATACCCACACAGCAGCATCACAGAAGAGCAGGCAGTTCCTAGTCACATTACAGGAAGCAGGCCTAAGTCAACTAGTGACATCACCCACAAGGGGTAACGCAGTTTTAGAGCTGATATTCACAAATAGTGATAGGGTTATGGGTGTCGAAGTAGGGAACCACCTGGGCAACAGTGATCATAATACAGTATGGTTCAGGGTAAAAAGGACTGTAGACTCCACACACTCCAAACTGAAGGTCCTTGACTTCAGGAGGGCAGACTTTACGAATATAAAGGTCTGCGTAAGAGACAACCTTAGTAACTCGACAGAAGGGAGCATGAGGAATATTGGACAAGGTTGAAGGATGCAATAACCATGGTCAAATCACAGTGTGCCCGTCAGGTTAGCAAGAACAAAAGTAGGAAAAATCCACTATGGTTTTCCAAGGAGGTGGAAATCATGGTGAGAGAAAAGCACATAGCCTTCAGAAAGTACAAGGAGTCAGGGAACGAGGCAGATGAAACAGAATATAAACAGAAACTAAAAGAGACAAGGAAAGTGATAAGAAATGCAAAGGTTCAAACAGAAGTTAGGAAAGCTCAGGAAGTAAAATAGGGTAACAAAACCTATAGGTACATACGTCAAAAAAGGAAGACCAAACGGGGCATTGTTAGAATCTCAAAAAAAGATGGACAAACCACAGAGCAAGATGGGGAGAAGGCAGAGGCACTCAATGAGTTCTTCTGCTTAGTCTTCACATAGGAAGCAGACAGTAACAAACCAACTATACTGTAGGCATAAAGAAGTGTCCAATTGAAGGAATAGACACGGGTCCCTTCACAGAGGAAAGGGCTCTAGAGTAAATAGGCAAGTTAAAGGTAGATAAAGCTATGGGGCCAGATGGGATACACCCAAGAATACTGAAACAACAAGGAAGGGAACTGGCAGCCCACTCAGCAGTGCTATTTAACAAATCATTAAGGAGCGAGGAGGTGCCAGAGGATTGGAAGAGTGCAACAGTAGTACCACTTCACAAGAGTCGTGGGAAAACTGATGGAGTCCTTGATGAAGGAAAGAATCATAGTTTTTAGAGCAAATTGACAAAAATCAACACATTTTCATAACAGAGAGATCCTGCCAGACGAACTTGGTTGATTTTTTTCAACTGGGTCACCAAAACAGTGGATAAGGGTGGGGCAGTGGATGTGGTTTACCTGGACTTCAGCAAAGCTTTTGACTCTGTTCTGCACAGGAGACTAGTTAGAAAACTGCAAAACATAGGAATTGGGCACAAGGTTACAAACTGGATCAGAAACTGGTTACATGGGGGAACTCGGAGAGTATTAGTAAATTATACTCTGTGGAGAGGAGGGTGACTAGCGGGGTCCTGCAGGGCCCAGTTCTGGGGATGATCCTCTTCATCACATTCATCAGTGACATTGTTAATGAACTGGAGGGAAAGGTGTGCCTGTTTGCAGATGACACCAAAATCGGCAACAGGGTTGATACAACAGAGGGACAGCAAAGCATGGAAGCTGATCTCTGAAAACTGGAGGAGTGGTCCAAGACCTGGCAATTGAAATCCAGTGCCAAAAAATGCAAGGTCATGCACCTGGGAAAGCGTAACCCGGGGAAACTGTACTCATTGGGAGGGGAGCAGCTAGTGGCTACCAGGCAGGAGCGAGACTTGGCGTGATCATATCAGATGATCTCAAAGTCAGTAGACAATGTGAAAAGGCAGCATGAAAGGCTAGTGGTATCCTGGGATGCATAGGGAGGGGCATCATGAGCAGAAGGCATGAGGTAATCATGCCCCTGTATCGGTCCCTGGTCAGGCCTCACCTGAAGTACTGTGTTCAGTTCTGGAGGCTACACCTCAAGAAGGACATTGATAGGCTGGAGATGGTACAGAGAACCGTAACAATGATTGTACAGGGCTTGCATCAGAAACAGTACAAGGCAAGAAAGGATGACCTCAAACTATACTCCCTAGAACAATGCAGGAATCATGGGGACATGATAGAAACATTCAGATACCTTAAAGGCAACAACAGGGTGCATGTACAGAACCTCTTTTAGGTAAAGGACTACAGCAGGACTAGAGGGCACAACCTTCAACTTAAGGGAGGAAAGTTCAGAAGCAATACAAGGAAATTCTTCTTCACAGAGCGTGTTGTGGAACCATGCAATGGCCTGCCGGAGGGTGTAGTGGGGGCCAAGACAATGAGGGAATTCAAGTAGGCATGGGACAGACACTGTGGGATACACAAGAAGGGAGCTAAGTAGGGGGGTAGAAAGCCCAAGGGCAGACCTGATGTATCATACGGTCCCCATCTGCTGACAACTTCTATGTTTCTATGTTTAATGTGCATGAGGATGGGAATAAAAACTATGAAGGCTGTAGGTGGGCTGTGAGCACCTCCATACATCGAACAGTCCCAGGTCTTTGACTAGTCATCTGCTATGTTTTTGATCCACTGTCAGTTTGGGAGAGGAGTGACTGATTGAGTCCCTACAAGCGTCCATCAAAAAACTTAAGTGCCCTCGCAATGCTAAGATTCATCAAATAGATTTCGGACTGTGGAAGCATCCATGACCAAAGGTAAGTAACAGCTACCTACTGTCACATACTTACCTCGGAGTCTACCTACTGCTTCAGTTAGTTGGCCATTTTTGTCTGCATAAGCTGTCTCCGTTTGGAACTCTGGACAACTGGCAACTGAAGTTACAACTCCTCTCCTGGCAACTAAAATCTCTCTCCTCTCCTCTCCTGGACAAAATCTCTCTCCTCTTCTGGACAAATGCTTAAAATACCAAACCTGCATCATGGCCAAGCAAATTATAATGGGTCTGGCCCCACCTGGTGTCTGTGGCCTCCTTAAGCCTTGACATAGGAATGTCACTACAAGGAGATCCAGTTCCCATCTACTACATATCCCACGACGTCGCACGACCCAAGGGCAAAGATCATTCGCCTATCTGGCATTCAACTGGCTCAACTCTCTAGACAGCAACATAGCGACCGCTCCAACACTCTGCCTCTTCAAGTCCAAGCTGCGCCTCTCACTGCTTGTATCCTGTGATTGCCCATCTTAACATTTCCACCATTCCAGCTGCAAATGCCCCAGCACCCAGCACTTACAATCAGTCTTTGCACCCCTAGCACCTTACCTGTCATATTCCCTCGACAAGGCCCCCTGGCTGCACTGTCTCCCACCCTCGCCCACCTCCCCCTCATATCTTCATTCCTGACCCCGCCCCAACCACCTCCCATACTCTCCCTTACTCCATGCACCTCCTTCCCCTCGATCTCCTACCCTACTTCCCCACCACCCACCCCCTTCCTTGTCTTGCTCATAGCTCAAGTCTTTGCAGTTGGTTATTACATGACTGTAAGTCAATGACTATATGTTTGTAACTAAAAATGATGACTGTTGCACACACTGATGTGGAACCTTTGTAAAAGAGCCTCGGCTCAAAGGTATTGTAATCCTAGATTGAAATAAATAATTAAATAAAATAAATAAAACAGTAAAATTACAACTCCTTTCCTTCTACCATGGGTTAAGGTGGTTCTATCACCCTGTCAAAGTTATACTTTGCCAGTTTCAAAATTTCTTGTGAGGTCAGGTGCATTTCTTACAGTAGCATAACTTGTGATTTATGTTTTTTAAAGGCAGCGAGTACTTTTGTCCATTTAATTAGGCTTAGTAAGTCCATTGACATTCTACAATACCTGTAAATTCTTAAATGTATTTGTCATACCAATCACATTATATCAATAGTAGCATTAGCCTGAGGACCTCCTTGTGAATGAGCTTGCTCAATGGAGTTTTCCTGCAATAAACTTGAACTTGAATATCCTAATCCTAGGAATCTGACAGAAGTATGCAAATGGTTCCAGTAGAATAGCGAACTCTGTCTTCAGACTATAGCTGAACTCCATCCCTGGAACCGGTAAGATAATTGCTGCTCGTAACAACTGTGAATTATCATAGTACATTGTCTGAACCAACATTAATATAACCAAAAACACAGAGAATAGTACATGGGTGGATGTGTGCAAAAAATGCTATATACACAAGAGGTGTGGGATGCTATATAAACCCTGACAGCGAACCTCAAGAGGTTTAGAAAAGCATCCCACACTGAGTGTGTGTATAAAAGTTTGAGTTAGAAATACTCTCCCATGTTTGTTTTTTTTAGAATAACTGACAAGCAATTTTAATAAATGATCAGTTTAGGAGTTTAGCTTGCAACGAATAAACAGCAAAATGATTCTTTTTTTAACATCATTTGTTTAAAGGAGCTGCAACTGTGGGACTGCTGCATGTGTTACTAGAAAAAGCTTGAAAGACAGCTTGCGGTTATAACTTTCCTGTTCTAATGCAAAATTACATCCTAGTTATCTGAACATTAAAAATGCTTGTCAGTAATTATAGTATGTTTATACAAACAACCATAACTATAACCATCTTGGCAGAAACTCCAGGCAGGAACTGAACTCGGTACTTACAGCAGCAGTGCAGTGAAATGGGCAAAAATGTGACACTATCTTTTTTCAGGATAAAAGATCCTAGGCATCGTCACTATTATTTGGTGGTAACATTTTCTTGTTCTATCAATATTAGAGTATTTTACAAGTGTTTTAATTTATTTTTTTCTCAAGATAAAAGGTAGCCACCACATTTGAGTTAGAAATGTCATTGTAAACCTGTTAAGAGTTTGGATAAAAAGAATTATGGTGCACAGCATAGGAAGTACCCAGAAAAGTTGATCTGACATGTATGCTATATTTCTAAGGCTGTCTGACATAGTCAGGGCAGATTTTTTGCAATTACTATAACCAGTTTTTCAGAATCCGGATGAGGTGGATAACTCATGTTCCTACCACGAGTACTGTGATGTGACCTCACTAACCATGGAAGCAACATGGATTCATCTGCTGAAAAAGTAGTACAGTGCTCCCTCGCAATCGGCGTCAGCTTCTTCGCGCCCCCCAATAGAAAACAAATTCACAATCAGCAACTGCTTCTTAGCCCCCCCACAAAACAAAGCCACAATTGGAGACTGCCTCTCTACCTCCCCAACATGACACAAAGATGCGTTGAGTGGCTGCTCCTTCTTGGGGCTAGTATCCCCACCTCACCCATTTTCAATGTGTGACACTGGGGAGATCACCCCCTGTGTCGCCAAAAATACACTGACACAGGGTGCCCAGTCACCAATGTTGGTACCTGAAATAAAGAAATCCATCCGTCATACTATTCTATTGTATATATAGGGGATATGACATGGTCTGACAGAAGATATCATATTTATCTTCACGAGATGCCAGTAATATCATGATATCTCGCAAGTGGCAAAGCCATAGGTGAGATATATTGATATAATTGGCCTCAAGTGAAGATAAATTTCAGGCCATGTCATGTTCTGTTTAAACAACCTATTGCTATTTAAAAAACTTGTCTGGTTGATCCTATCCTTTTCAGACTGTCATTCTGTTCAAGCGCTTTCACTTTTGGTGCTCTAATGTAGCATGACAGAGCATTGTTAATAGTGGTAAATGATGTGCTGGCAGAGATTTAAAATAAGGCACTCTGTTCAAATAGTAAGAAAAGTGTGTTTTTTATGTTGAGTTTGCTTAGTTTTCTGTAAAAGAAGCTGTTGACAGTAGCGAGAGGAGAGTGAGTGTGGAGGGAGCGAGTCAGTGGTTTCAGAAAAGTAGACACAAGACTGAGCTTGTATTGCTATAGCAACGGTCGCTTGGGCTCGCGTCTACTTTGCTGAAGCCACTGACTTGTTTGCGGTGCACTTGTTCTCCTCTTGCTATAGTTGGCAACTTCTTTTACAGAAAACTAAGTAAACAACATACAAAACACACTTTTCTTACTATTTGAACAGAGAGTGCCTTATTTTAAATCTCTGCCAGAGCGCCATTTACCACAATTAACAGTGCTCAGTCATGTTACATTAGAGCACCAAAAGTGAAAGTGTTTGTACAGAATGAAAGTCTGAAAATGGCAGAATCGCTGGCCCGGTGGTGCTGAGGGTTGAGGCACTGGATGCCTTACCTCGTGCCATGCCAGCGACCAGGGTTCGGGAATGACCTCGGGTCGTCGGGGATCCAGCATGGGGGAGGGAGGGAGCAGGATTGAGTAGCCAAAAGACAGCTCTCCTCTACCAGGGTGGTCATCGCGCCCCCATAGTTTCACTCCCCCTGGGTGGAGGTCCGGTAGTTAGCATGGGTGGGAGGGGGCAGCAGTGTAGTGGGAGGGCACCCTGGGGCATGGCATGAGTGTGCCTCCACACCAACAGAGCAATGGGACAGGGAGAAAGAAAATTGGGGGAAAAGACAATAAAAATCTATATCGAAAAAAAGAAAATGGCAGGATCAGCCAGATAAGTTTATTCAATAATGTATATGAACATTGAAGATATCAGTATGATATATAGGAACATTGAAGGTACCACTATGATGTATTGGAACATGGAGATTTTTTATTTATTTATTGTATTCTCAGATTAAACCTGTGAGAACAAGCTCATTACATAGGTTCCACATCAGGGTATAAAACAGAAAATAGTAACAATACTTTACAGAGATTCAAAGGCACAAGGAATACTTCAAACAATACAAAATGCATGACAAAAGAGATTAACAGTACAGGTGGCAAAGTACAGTGAAAGCCATGGTACACAAAAAATGTTGTACAAATGAAGGGCAAAGGTACAAAAGGGAGGCTATAACTGCTAAGCACAAACACAATATGAAACATACAAAGGCAGTCATCAAATCCACAGGGGAATAGGGAACATCAGCCAAGGGCCTTAACAAGGTTGAGAGAGTTTGGGTCAGAGCCATGGAGGGATTGAGGGGCAAAAATAGTGGGGTGACCAGGGGGTGGCGGGGAGGGTGTGGAAAGGCATGAAGGCGGGGTGGAAAGGAGGGGGGCCAAAGGAGGGGGGGGCAGAACCAGGCAAAGAGTGAGAGGATAAGTGGTTAGGAGGAAAGTGGTAGGACAGACAGCTGAGGAGGTGATGGTCAGGTTAAGTGCTGGTCACTTGAGAAAGGATTATTGGAAGCAGTCACAGCTGGCTTCTGCAACTAGCTACTGCCTAAGTTTTCACCTGAAAGAGCCCAGGGTGGTAGTAGAAGAGATGTCCGGGGATAGGTTCAGTGACATCTTTTCTGTCTGCCTCAGATAGTACTTTTAATCTTTGTTGATATCCCAAAACATATGTTATATAAATACATATATCCTGCAAAAAAGAAAACTGTCCATCAATGACTGTTCCCGCTGTTTCCCTTCCACTCAGCACCTACCACCCTACACCTTCCCAACCCCTTACTTATCTACCGAGGGTCTAATGCCATAATCCTCTCTGGACCAGAGACACATCTTCACTATTCAATGCCAGACCAGAAACTGAGGAAATCAGGTACAGTATGTGGTTCAATGTATTTCAATGGGTTTTGAACTTGTCCTCATAACTTGTTCATTTTAAAAGAATTTTTTTCGCCAGACTTTCAACATGGTCTTTTTGGGACTCAACCCCATGGACAATACTGGTGAAATTATTCAAATATGTACTGAAAGGTGATTTTAGGGTTGCTGTGTGAAATCAACTTTTGGGCAGGATTTTAACATTTTCTCTGCTCTTGTTCATGAGGTGGGGTCATAAGAAGGCTATGTTGAAAACATGGGGTAAAAATATTAAAGCAACAAAGTTATGAGCATACACTGACATTTTTCAATGCAGGCTTGTAATTTGGCAATTTTCTATATTTTGACCCCTAATTTTCAACATAGCCATTTTTTCATATCACCTCATGAATGTGACAGTTGCCAGTTTTCAAATCCTGGCCAAAATCTGTTTTCGCACTTGCGGCACAAAATCACCTTTTGGGCAGGATTTTAAAATTTTATTCACCCTTCTTCATGAGGTGGGGTCATAAGAAGGCTATGTGGGGTCATAAGAAGGCTATTTTTAAAATATGGGGTAAAAATATTAAAAAACAACAAAGATAGCCGGCCTGTCAGAACAGGGGTAGCTCTACCGCTCACGACACTGGCAACCCGAGTTTGGAAATGACCTTGGGTTATCAGGGACTGGCCAGGGGTGGGGCGGAGGATCTAGCATCACAGGAATCATAGGAGATGCTGTCCTCCTCCAGGGAGGGAGGGCAGCCACCTCTGCTGCAATACTGCCACCTGGGTCTCCCCAGGTAGGGATGGATGGATGGATGAATGGATGGATAGATAGATAGATAGATAGATAGATAGATAGATAGATAGATAGATAGATAGATAGATAGATAGATAGATAGATACTTTATTTATATAGTGACTCATTCCAGGGACTCGGACTGCTGAACATTAAAAAGATTTTTAAAACAGCATTTAAAACACAATATACAGGTGGAATAAGCAACAATAGCGATAAAATCTATCTATCATTATAAAATTTAAATATCAATTCAAAATTAACACTTTATGAGTTAAAAGCCTGGTTAAACAGAAAAGTCTTCAGACCCTTTTTAAAGGTTTCCACCGAGGGTGCCTCCCGTAGATGGCTAGGCAATGAGTTCCACAGGGTAGGCGCAGCCATAGAAAATGCAGTCACTCAAATGTTGCAACCTAACCCTGGGAACCCCAATGAGGCAACCCTCGACGGAATGGAGAGCCTGGGATGGACAGTGAGGTACAAGGAGATCTTGCAGGTAGTCTGGTCCCCCTTCGTGTAGGG
The DNA here is from genome assembly GCA_016271365.2 of Neoceratodus forsteri. NCBI lineage: Eukaryota > Metazoa > Chordata > Ceratodontiformes > Ceratodontidae > Neoceratodus > Neoceratodus forsteri. Next base: position 804,045,030 of record CM057451.1, on the reverse strand, counting down.
CCTTATAGGTCAGTAATCTGACCTTAAAGACAATTCTCCACCTGACTGGTAGCCAGCACAGTCCACGGAGGACAGGAATAATATGGTCAGATCTTTGAACGTCCATCAGTAATCTAGCCACTACTTTCTGCACCAGCTACAGCTGGTGGAGATTGCCTCCAGACAGCCCTAGGTACAGGTGTAACCCCTAGGCGGTGCTATTCTATGGGCTACTACCCCTGCCTGTATGGCAATACATAGGTTGAGGGGCCTGAGTTCAGTAATCGGGTGTCTCTATCCAGAGGAATGGTATTAGGGTAGCTTAACTGCTCTGGTATAGCCCTTTGGGATGCTATAATCACCCACCAACCTTTCTAGTGGCCCAAGTAATAACACAATGGTACATTCACATTCAGTAGATAACATTAGAAAATGGCAAGAATGGATTCTCAGTGCTGATTGGCTAATACCGCCTCCAAGCTGGGCATTTATTTTTCAATAAATGCCCAGCAAAAAATTAGAACCAGCCTAACTGCCACCTTACCACATACCCTTGTACAGGGGTGCTCACCCTGCTTTGTCATTGGCTCAAACCACCAGAAAAAATGTAAAATCCTCGCCATGTTTTTCTGTCGCTTAGCGAGAGCAACTGTACCCCCCCACACACACACACATCCACACTCACTCCTTCACTATCAGCTCACTCCCTCTTCATAAAAAGAAAAAAAAAACATACTCCATTTATTCTACAACACTTATTCTATGGTCGGGAAGAGTGCCAAAATCTTTTTTTCTCACAGCTGCACTCTCTTGACCGCACTCTTGCAGCACTGCACTTAACTGGAAGTAAAAGGAAGCCGTTGCTCTGAACAGCTTGTAGTCCGAAACAGAATTTTTAAAACCGTAGCATTCTACCACCTCAGACGCTAGAACTCCCTCAAACCACAATGCTGCCACACTTATTTGACTACCAAGCTAAAAACAAAACACATCATTTACCTCGGGGCTGTTCCTCACGGCACATAGTTGTCATCCACAGGTCCCGCACTTAACAGAAGCAACGTCCAACTGCAGCCCAATTAAAAAAAAAAAATCTTAAAAACAAACATGAGATCAGGGGGGCCAGGGGAAGCAGGGCTGAAATGATTCACCTCCAGGTGGTCACTACCTGCTTGAAGGTGTTGGGCAGAGGGACGAATCCTCAGGCTGGTCTTTCACCAAGAAGGTCTCTAATGCATGGGTAGCAGCCTAGGCCAAGATGGCAGGACCCAAGCAGGATGAACAGTCCTGAAAAAGTTTGTGATCTTCTGCTGGTGAAGCCTCCAGCTGGCATAACAGATTCTACCATGGGGAACCAAATCGTGACCCACAAAACACATTCAGCACATTTAAATCACTAAACTTTTTAAACAACCGTTTAGATTTAGTCTGGTTGAAAATTGACAGCTGCGCTGTGCAAACCTTTCAGTCTGAGTCTAACTCTCTCAACTGCTGGGCCGATTGCTTCAGTAGAAAGTCTTCGGTCCAAATCACCAGTCGCACTAACAAATTTCTTTCTTCTGCCGCAGTTCCAAGGCTGGACATTGGACAGGTCCGACTTCTGCAGTAGGCAGTTCGACTGCAGAAGAATGTGGCAGGAAGGCCAGCTAAGCCTCTTCCCATCGATTTCCCTATGCTCCCTCAGGGAGCAGCTGCTCAAAAGCTCGAGCTGTTCACTCTTCCACCTCCAACTCTAACTGATCCACTGCTTCAGGCAATTCTAGGCATTTTCCTTGTAATCCAAAAGGTTCAGCTGGTTGAAGGAACTGTCAGTCACAGTAAGGGCTCCCCCTCTAGGTCCATTTGGCCACCAACACTACAAAACTACAGAATTTCCTTCCTACAAGCCCCTGGGGACAACTTCCATTTTAAGTCCCCAGTGGTTCATTTGGTCCAGTTGCTGGAAGTCTAGGACCTAACATGGTGGCTCCCACCCAAATGTTCAAGCTGCAATCAAAGCAGATTAGACAAACTTCTCTATCTTTACTATAACATCAATTAATCAATAAACAGTCCCAGTTCCTATGAAAGCTCCTTCTGCGCAAGTAGCAACTGCAGAATGGAGCAGAATAACACACTGTCTGGCTGGTCACAAGCTTTAAATCACTTGGACCCAGCCCAGACTAATTTCTAAACACAGACTAGCTATGCTCTTAAACAAACAGGCGTGGAGGCTCAATATGGCACTCTCACCAAAACAGATAGAACTACTTAAGACAGGACAGCAACCTGACAGTGGGCATTAAGGAGCCCAGGAAGACATTATAGTAAACCCCAATTTGTAGGGGGGGTTACACTCTTCTCTGCCTGGAAAAACTTGGCATCTGTGTCAAGTCTATACATACTATAAGATTCTACATAAAGCACTATACGTGAAATACATGCATGTTTCATTTATGTATTCCATAAAATAAAAGCTGATGCATCAGTAAGATAAGCTGGTCATAGCAACAGTATAGATCTACTTTTTCATTTGCGAATGACATTTCCATAGTAACACATTTTCATAAACATGTTTGCAGATTCAAACAGTTTCAAACAGTTAAACACATTACTCTTACAATTCTAGTATGTATTACCTCCTGCATACTAACCCACATGGCTTGGGGCCTATCCGTATCAGGTACACTAGGGCTGCAATGGGCAAGGGTGTCAGTACACTGATTGGAGGGTTTCACTATTGGCTTAGATGTGGCAGAATAACCCAGTTTTGGAAGAGAGCTTTCAGAAATGTACACCCGTTTGTAAACTACATGTAATGGGAGGTCTACATGCCTTCCTGGGGAGTCATAACTGAGGCGTATCACTGGCTTGGTGGCTCTTCCAGACTTTCTGGGAGGGACAGGCACAGGCCCAGTTCTTTCAACATTGCTTGTCAATAAGTCTGCTTCTGAAGAAAGGGGTACCTCTGCACTGGTTGTCTGCTCTGTACTGGAAGCACTTTCAGCTTCTTGTTCTGTTAGTTCTGGATCAGCAAAATTACTTTCAGTACTTGGTTCTGAAGAAATTCCAGGCTCATCATCTAGAGAAAATTCTATGGAATTTAAATCATATAACACATTACTGATACTTTCAACATCATTATCTTCATTAGCATCTTTTTCCATAACATTGTCAGAATCATTGATTGCAAAGAGTTCTGGGTTTTCTGGTATGTCACCAGTGGTGCTTTCTGTTTCTGGTTCTCTATCTTGGGGCTCAGCTAATTCCACAAGACACAAGAAGTCAGCTACATCAGAAGTCACACTTTGCACCTCACTTTCAGGGGGTACGGGGACTGTGGAGAAGGCTGGAGGGTTAGACAGTCCTGAAGGTCCAGCTTCATCTCCAGAATTGCACATGGGGTTACCCTGAAACAACTGACTCAGTTCATAAGACGGGTCATAGGGGGCATCACACTCACTGTCATCAAATTCTGATTGGCAATCTGCTTCATTTAGGACATGTTTGATGGAAGGCCATGAATCTTTAACAACTGGAAAGGGGGTTAACTGTTTCTTTTTAGCTGCAGCTCTGGTTACAGGCCCGGAAGGGGCAGTGTCTTGGGATGCAGAATCGATGATGATTTGCCCAAGTGGCAGAAAATGATTTCTGTGCATTGTCTTTATAGCTCATGTGTTATTTTCTGGATGTACTTCATAGAACTGGCAAATCCTCCAGCTTGCTGACAACAATGTAGGGGGTATGATGCCACCTGTCAGCAATTTTGTGTTTCCCATGCAGTCCCAAATTTTGTAACAAAACTCTATCTCCAGGTTGCAGTTCTTAGGCCTTGACGTGTCTGTCATGCCTTTCTTTATTTGCTAAGTTCCTCTTTGCTGCCATGGTGTGTGCTAATTGGTAGGGATGGTTTAACTGGGCTTTTAGCTTTTGAACATACTGAAGGTAATTCTCAGCTCTGACTACATCAGGGGACACGCCAAAGCAGATGTCTACTGCCAACCGAGCTTCTCTGCCAAACATTAGGGGGTAGGGAGAAAACCCAGTGGCATCACTTTTAGTGCAGTTATATGCATGGACTAAGGTGCTTATCTGTTGGCTCCATTTAGACTTGTCTCGGGGATGGAGTGTGCCCAGCATGTCTAGTGATGATCAATTAAACCTTTCAGGTTGTGGGTCCCCCTGGGAGTGATAAGGGGTGGTTCTGGACTTCTGCACTCCCCAGAGTGACAGCATTTCCTTGATCAAGTGGCTTTCAAAGTCTCTCCCTTAATCGGAGTGAATTCTCTCAGGGGCACCATAATGGACAAAAAACTTTTCAGTCAGGACCTTTGCCACTGAGGATGCTTTCTGGTCTTTGGTTGGATGTGCCTAGGCATAACAAGTGAAATGATCGGTCACCACTAACACATTACCAATATTCTTTTGATCTGGTTTAAGACACAGAAAGTCAATGCACACAAGCTCCATGGGCACACTGGTAGAGATATTGACTAAGGGTGCAGCTCTCTGGTACTGAGCTTTCCTTTGTAGACAATGGCTGCAAGTTTTTTTTTTTTTTAAATTTCTCTTTACACCTCCCTACTGCCTGTTGGCTCCTACCCTTCAGGGCATCCAAGGGGTCATCCTCCTGCCTCACACTCATCCGGACCTATCTCCTGATCCTCCATGGAGCTTCAGTTTTCCCCCCGGGCGGGGATGAGGTGGGGCACCTTCACCCGACAATCCTTCATTTTGTCAGGACAGAAAGGTGGTCCAGTGAGTGGGTCATATTGGAGGCATGCTCCAGGAAACCCATCTTCCTGGAGCCAGCAGGTGCGTTTTCTCTTTACTCCCTCCCCGTAGAGCATACAACTCCCCGATGTCAAGGCGTCAAGTGCCGGCATCTACGCTGTGTAGCAGCTGCCCTTCCCCTAAGCATGGGGACTTGCAGTACTCCAGACCTCTGCTCGGAGTCAGGCAAGCATACGGGCAATGGCTGCAACCCTTCCCGGAGAAGGCAAGCTGTCATGGGACACTCAAGCCTGTCTCCCCCTGGCCGACGCACCTGTGACCTGAGTCTGCTCCTGAACCCGGGTCACTGGCATGGAGCGAGGTGTGGCATCCAGCGCCTCAACCCTCAGCCCCACTGGGCCAATGGCTAAAAGTTTTAATGTGAGTTGTCAGCTCCCATCTTTGGCCAGTAGAAGCGAGCACGAGCCAGATCAGTAGTTCGGTCACAGCCTAAGTGCCCCATCCGCTCATGAAGGGCCTGTAGAACCACACGTTTGAAAGCTGTAAGTAACACTAGTTATTGCTTGGCAATTTGTCCTTGGCAATTTGTGGTTCCTCTGTAAAGCAGTTGGTAGCGCAACTCTAATCTGGGCCCTCTCGAAACAACAGAGCAGTTCGGGGATCTGAAGAATGAAGTTAGGACACATTTTTTCCAGCATGAATAGCATCCAGCACCGGCTTAATCATGGAGTCTTGAGCCTGAGCTCACTGTATATTGTCAGGGGTAAGTTGGGGCAGTGTACTGAGATCCAAGGCTACAAAATGGCAGTAGGCTGCAGGAACACAAGTGTCAGTGGGGCCCAAGCAGTCCACCAGGCAAGCAACTGTTTCAGGAGAGGCGTGCTCATCTTTATCACATTTTTGACAAAGAGCTTTGACAGATTGTTCAGACATTCTTACCCACTGTGTGTTAGGGTCAGGTCTTCTGGAAAGAGCATCAGCATCAATATGGTTCAAGCCTGGCTGATACTCTATGGAATAATCATAAGTGGAAAGTGCAGATAACCAGCGATGCCCTGTGGCATCCAGCTTAGCTGAATTCTGGACATAGGTGAGGGGATTGTTATCAGTTTTTTTTAGAATCTTTGCACCATAAAGATATTCATGGAATTGGTCTTCCATGGCCCACTTCAAAGCCAGAAATTCAAGTTTGTGTACAGGGTAGCTCTTCTCAGATGGTGTTAGGCTTTGACTAGCAAATGCCACTGGGCATAAAAGCCTTCTTCATATTCTTGATATAGAGCAGCACCAAGTCCCTGCAAGCTGGCATCAGTGTGCAACACATAGGGTTTGGAAGGGTCTGCATATGCAAGCACAGGTGCATGGGTGAATTAGTGAATAATGTCATAGAAGGCCACCTCACACTCAGGAATCCACCTGGTTCCAAAAGGTTCATTTGTCAGAAAATAGACATTTTCCTCCTCTTTAACTGTGCTTCTCTTATATTTCTTGTTTGTAGGTGGGTAACCATGAGTTAAGTTGAGCAAAGGGCAGATGACTTTGGTGTAATCTTTTATGAATCAGCGATAATTGCTGCAGAACCCCAAGAATCTTTGCAGTTCTTTAAGATTATTAGGCTGGGGCCAGGTGGTCAAAGACTCCACTTTGCACAGGTCTGTTTGGATTCCTTCAGCCGACACTATGTGACCAACATATTTCACAGACTTCTGGAAAAATTGACACTTGTCTATTGATAATTTTAGTCCAAAATCCTCCAATCTGTCTAGAACCTTAAACAGACAAGTCTCATGTTCCTCAACAGTGCGGCCAAACACAATGACATCATCTAGGTAGACAAGGCATTCTAATAAGTTCATGTCTCCCACTGCTTGCTCCATCAGCCGCTGGAAAGTGGCGGGTGCTCCAGAAATACCCTGAGGCATGCACAGAAATTCATAAAAACCCAAAGAGCAGATAAATGCTGTTTTTTCTCTATCTTTGGGGGCCATCAGGATCTGGTAATACCCACTTTGGAGATCCAGCACAAAGAACCACTGGCTCCCATTGAGACAGTCAAGGGCATCCTGGATGCGAGGCATGGTGTACTGGTCAGGTATGGCTCTTCTATTCAAAGTCCGGTAGTCCATGTACATTCTCACTGAGCCATTTTTCTTTCAGACTACCACAATAGGTGAAGTGTAGGGACTGCAGGACTCCTGTATGATTCAAGCTGCAAGGATCTCCTGGAGATGGTGTCGAACGTCATCGATGTCTGCCAGGGCTAGTCACCGGGATCTCTCATGGAAAGGCCTTTCATCTTGTAACCTTATGTAATGTTCAGCCCCAGTAACGCATCTCACTTCTCAGTCTTTCAATGAGAACACCTTGCTTTTCTTTGCCAGCTTCTGGCTAATTTTAGTTCTCCACTCTTCGGGGATGGGAGATTCTCCAAAATCAAACAGATCAGGGGTTACCTCATCAGTCTGTATTGTGCCTTTCTTGCTGGGCAACACAGCCATGTCTGCAACAGTAGACACTGGCCAGGGTGCAACCTCGATTTACTCTGATATCTCAGTCGGACATATTCTGGACTTGTACCACCACCTGCCGGGCATAGGTATGAGCCTGGGCTGGTAGGATACTAGGCTTGACCAACAGTCCCTCAGGGAGTTTCCCTTCTTCTGAGGCATCCAACATGAGGATCCTATTTTTTACATCTTTTTTAATTCTCACATCGCCACTGATGGTACACTCGGCAATTTGGGGGGGCAACACAAGGGATTCCAGATCCTTCATCCATATCACTCCCACCGGTTCATCTTTCTACACCTCTTTGTTTTCCATCTGTAAGTCATATGCTCTGTGCACAGTGGCCGGAATGTGTAGTGCCTTCCCTGTCATCTTGTCTTGTTTCTCCTGACATAATGGGCTAGCCTGCCAAACATATGAGCATTGGTTCTGATTAGCAAAGGGACACCATCATACATACCCATCAGCAGACACACCAGAGCCAGCATCTCCATTTGTTCAGCCACCCCAGCAATGGCAGTAGGAAACGATGACCAAATTTGCACATACCCTTGATAAGGATAAGATTTGTCGCTCAGCTCCCACACATGAAGTCCATCTAGAGATAGGAGCAGTAGATCAGATAGGTATTGGTCATACCAGTCTTTAAATACAGTAATGACCTGCGAGCCACTGTCTAGCACAGCTTGAGTAGAGAGTTGAGTAACAGTCACTGTGGTCTCCATGGAAGGGCCCACCATTTTGGACCAATCCAGGGAAGTCTGTTGTGCAGACTAGCCCACTGCAGTTTTAGAGGAAAAAGACTTTTGTGGTGGGCCTGGCTGAGGTTTTATATTGCTCTGCCGAACCAAATTAAGTAGCTTGGTAATAACTTTTCGCAGGTCTTCAGCGGAATTGCAACTTTGTCGGGTATGCCCGTCTTCACCACACCTATAACAGAATACCATTTCTCTGAAATCACTAGGGCAGTTCAGTTCGTCATGAAATTTGTAATGGTCGGAGGCATGAGTTCTGTTGTCCTTTTTCGGTTTTAGCTCAGGCTTCCTTTACCCGCAGTTCCGCCTGGGGGCAGAGGTTCGGGTAGCATGTATGCGGTCCCATGCCAAAGTTCACAGGTCTCTCATTTCTTCTACCAGTTTGGATTCAGCTTAAGGTTCAGTGGCAAGGGCATGGGCCCCCATACCCTTGGGTGGGGTCTCACTGCCAGTCTCGATCTTAGGAGGGCAAAAACTAGAGTTTCTGGTGGCCTTAGCCACAGCTTGTTGGCTGGCTCACATTTCTTCTAGCTCTTTCAGCAGCTCTTGGACCTGCTGTGTCTCAAGAGCCTCCACTTTCTCATCAGGTAGGTCTGGAGATGGGGCAGTGCGTGAAACCCCGGCATATGGCTCCCAATGATCCTCATCATTCTCAGCCTCCCAGATCTCCTTCATCAGCCAGTAATATTTGGGAGGGTTAACTTTCCTGTCCTGAAACTTCAATTTTAACATAAACACACTTGAATAACGGGCAGATCTGAGAATGTGCTTCCAGCCTGACATGATTCATTTCTCTAGCTGAGACACCCCCTTTTCTATGTGCTCTCTGCAGGGCCTATTCAGTTTGTGTGGCAAAAGCAGACAATTTCTCATTTTTCCACTGTTTGGCAGACTTGAACTTCCACATTAAATCCTCCTCAGACTTGGTGCTGCCGAACATCCCTTCTAGGGTAGATAGGTACCTAGCTGCAGTGGCCTCCAGGTTTGTGGACTGGAGGAACTGAATAGCTTCCAGAGCAGGGCCCCTCAAACATTCCATAAGTCTCTTGTGCATCTCTCCTTCAGAGCATTGCCACTCTTGGACCAGGGGAGTAGCATAGTCCATCCAAATTTCAAAGTCATCCTCCCCCACTGGCACAAGAACTGCACCAAATCCCGATGGCTGCTCACCAAATTTCTATAAAATTTTTGAAAAAGACTTAATTCCCATTCTTCTCCGTTTGTATCATCACATTATTTCAGGAGCAAAGGTGGATGCTTCTCTGTTTGAAGCATTAATAGTACTTTTGCCTAAACCAGGTAAATGTCCACAATCCATGTCAGTTACAGACCCATTTCACTCCTAAATCAAGATATTAAAATATTGATCAAACTATTAGCTAACTGGATAAGCAACATACTTCCAGATCTTATAGGCCCAAAACAAGTCAGTTTCATGAAGGGACAGTCATCTATAGATCATTTACATACCATGTTGCATGTCTTCTCAGCATCCAGGTGTAACCCCTTTGTTACCCGGGGTTACTAGAATCCCAGTAAGACCTAGTGGTAGGCAGGGAAGGCAGCTTGTGAAACTCCAGTTAAATGGGTTTCACACTGTCTCACTCTGTCCTCAGTCACAGTTGAGACTTGAGAGATGACATCATTATAGAACTGTCACAGCTGCATGAGCCACATTTGGAATCTTCAGCTCAGAAAGTGAAGTTTAGAACTTTGGGAATTTCAAAGTCAGTCTTCCGTTTGTCCTTAAGCAAGAAAGAAGCATTAGTGTGCAGTGTGATTTCTAATTCAGAAAAAAGGAACTGTTCCTGTATTTTACCTTTTTAAAGTGGTGGAGACCACTCCCCCGGTCTCAGTGCCCCCCTCCCTCTGGGGGAGGGGTAAGAAAGTTGCCCGTTTTAATTTAAGTTCAGTCTGTTCATGTATAACAGCAAAGGTTACAGTACTTCGCCTGTGGGGCACCTGCAACAAATGGGTGAGTGTTTGGCTCCATTGGAAGGGGCAAACATCTTGTTTTCTTCAGTTAGATTTCAAGTATTGGGGACTGCTATTTGGGAGGACTATGTCTACTAGGACAAACAAATAGAACAGTCAACTGTTTAAAGTTTTAAATGGATTTAAAGTTCGCTGTAGAGGGGGTGCTTCAGATCATCCACCGTTCAATCTACATTTTAAAGTCTAAAGTTTCTGTGTATCCAGAGAAATGGCCAGGTATGGGCTGTGGGAGCTGGAGGTGGGAAAACCCCCCATCTTTAGTAACCAGGTCCACCTCTACAGATTTCTTCTGTGTTTTTGCTACTTGCCTCATGCGCTTGGCCAGTGACGGGGTGGGTACCCAGACGTGGGTCGCAACTTGAAAATCTTTCTAGGAGTTGCAGACTCTAAGTGGTGTGGGGAGCCACAGGATGGGAAAATTACTCCTTGTTGGATGGGAGTCTCCTTGTTTGATAGGAGTTTCGATTGGAAGTACGAAAACAAATCTCTCTAGGAGTCGCAGACTTCAAGTGGTGTGGGGAGCCACAGTTTGGGAGCCTCCTTGTTTGATGGGATGTCTTTCCAAGTAAAGTTTGGGTTCATTCGCCAAGTGGACCGTCAATCGAGTGGCCGGCAGGGGAGCCGGGTCAGTCGGGCTGTGTATCCAATGCGCATGCAAAGTCTGGGCTGAGTGCCTGGTGGGTCCAAGGCCAGACAACTGTTGTAATGTGTTCATTTCTCAAATGGACCGCTGTGTTTAACTTCTAATCTGCATTACAGTAACGTAGCCCTTTGGGGGACCATGCAGTGCTTTGTTTATGTTCAGTGAGTTAATAAATAAAGCCACACTGAAAAATCCCAATTCTGGTTCTGGACATTACAGTTATTGCTTCCTGTAGTTGGATTTACTTGGGTGCCCCTGTGCAGAGTAGCCAAACCTAGGTCTCTTGTGCCAGATAACCTCATCCTTCCCCTACCCCATAGATACATATGTATAGCCATGTTACAAAAATGGAGACATATGGTTACACAGGGACACCATCTTCCCAGTGGTTTTGGTCTCTCTGGATGCCAAGAAGGCATTTGACAGGGTCAGTTGGCAGTGTTTGCAAAGTACCCTGAAAGTATTTGGTTCCCCCCTGAATTTTTACAATGGATTGGTGCCCTTTACTCAACCTCAATGGCTAAGATATCTTGTAATGGTGCAATTTCTAAATCTATCACCTTACAATCAAGGTCACGGCAAGGTTGTCCCTTATCACCATTCCTTTTCAATCTGTACCTAGAACCCCTCATCTGCAGGTTGATTGCTTGCCCAGGAGTTCAAGGCATTTTGATACAAGACCAAGAGGTCTAAGTGTTAGCCTATGCCGATGACCTTCTCCTGCAACTATCACACCCAGAGGAATCCATACCCCCATGCTTATAATCATCAATGAGTTTAGTAAACTGACCAACTATAAACTGAATATGGAAAAAAATAGTTGTATTCCCCCTTAATCACAAAGTCTTAATATGAAGTATAGCTGAATTAGGTCTAGCATGGAAATCAGATTCCTTGACTTACCTGGGAATTACACTTGCAAGAAACGCAAACCGTATTCAAAAACTAAATATAGATTCCCTTCTCCAGGTAATAACTCAGGATTGAAAAAGATGGTCCCATCTACCAATTTCCCTTTGGGGGAAAGTTAATCTAATCAAAATGAATGTGTTTCCCCATCTTTTATATCCATTAAATCTTTTAAATATTTGGCTACCTCGCTCATGGTTTAAAAAAGTCAATAATTTGGTCACTAACTTTATTTGGGCAGGCAAGAGACCCAGAATAGTGTATCACAAATTAGCTGCTCCTAAGGAAAAAGGAGAACTGTGCTTGCCGCATATGGGCCTTTATTACTGGGTAAGTCACGTCAATAAATATCTCCGATGGCAACTCTGGGGAGAAACACGAACTGCACCTCCATTCATTCTTGTATGGCTTAAAAATAGAGCTAGATGCTGAAAGTCCATGGGCTTTCCCCTTTGGCGCTCTTACACATAAAGACTGCCTCCCTCCCACCCCAAATTAAAAGCATGCCCATTGCAATTTCCATTAGAGTTCACTCACAACTTTGTAACTACTTAAAATACCAACATACCCTAGATTTGACTCAGCCTTTGAAGGGCAACCCCAATGTCAAATTAGGGGGAAAAGTTCTTTTGTCTAGATGGCTCCCGCAGATAGGGGACTGCTCTTTCCTCCATTTTGTTATGGAGGATAGAACCTGCCCCCCCCCCCCAGGAAATTTTGGTAAAAGCTGTCCTTCAAACAATGGATATATTTAAAGCATTCCAAATACAACCCCTGCTTATTAAAGATTTTGGAGTAAATCCTCCTCCATCTGCTCCGCTTGATTTTCTGGGAGAATTAAGTCCACTAGCAGGCTTTCTACAAGCGGTCTCTAGAATTTATAGCATGGTACATAATTGGATATGTCCAGACAGTTTCGGTCCTACAAATTATTGGACCACATTATTCCCAGAGACAGTATTTAACTGGCCCCAATTATGGAGCTCCTGTCACAAAATGGTTACTCAGGACAGACTCCGTTTTATGCAATACCAAATTTTACACAATCTTTATCATACACCTCAGAAACTGGCCAAGTTTGGAATTATGGGATCCTCAATATGTGTAAGATGTAAGCAAGGAAAGGGTAATTTGTTGCATATATTCTGGTCTTGCCCCAAAGTGGCTCCCCTGTGGACCCTAATCCAACAAAGAGCGGATCCACTCCTGGGCTTGGCTGACCTATTCTCAGCTGAAATATGCCTGCTAGGTGACTTTTCAACCATTTCAGTATTAAATCATAAGTATTATATGGCAATGATTTCCATGTCAGTCAAGAAGATAGTCTTGAAGCATTGGAAAGATGACATACAACTCACCTATACTGAATGGCTCCAAGAGTTTCTAGCCAATCTTCGCACAGAGAAAACTATTGTAAGTTTCCATAATATGAGTAAAAGATTTTATAGGATATGGGGACTGCTACAAGCCCTTTATGCCATCCAACCTGTAATACACTGAAATAATTAGGTATAACCTATAAACTATTAATTGCCTTTCTCTGCAAGGTGTGGGAGGTGGGGGTATAAGGGAATAAGAAGGGAGGAGAGGATGGATTATGTAGTTTCAGTGCTGTAAACTGTTTGGTATACATGTATTACTGATCTGTTCTCTGTATTGAAAAATATATAATAAACTTTAAATTGGAAAAAAAAAGGAACTGCACCAAAGAAAAATCTGAGCCTGCGATAGGAGTCCAGGTGTACAGAGGGTATCATAATGGGGGATGCTACAACAGGGGATGCCTTGGGGGTTGGTGGAGGCCAGAGGAGATTGTGCTGGAGTGCTCTCCTCCAAATCTTCCAGAGCCTTTAACAAATCCTTAGCTGTCTTCCCTTCAGCAGCTAGAAGTCTCAATAATTTGTCCTTAAAGCCCTCTACCATTGGGGACCCCCCAAGGGAGAATGGGTCACTATGTAAATGAATAACTCTCCACCCCTTCTGGGATCCTTCCAGCAGGATGACAGGGGGTACCATCTCAGGGTCTATGGGAAGGCTACAAGAAAGGAGGGCCACCAAGATCTGAGCAAATAGATCTGAGTCCCACCCCCATACTTCAACCTTGTCCAGACACTTAACCTTTTCTACAGTTTCTTCGATAGTTTAATTAGTGGTCCCCACTGGGATATCAAGTAATGGTAAGGCATGGTGGAGGTTGACCCCCTCAGCCTCACTCCATCCCATCATGCAGTGCATGGGCAGCTTATGGAGGGTAATTTTCCATTTGGGCGTAGCAAGCGCCTTCATTTCAAATCCTGTTCCAATTTTACACTTAGCTGAAATTGTTATGTTTGGCCACTAGGGGGCACTAATCCCAATGGTGCCTCCAAGATGTTACCCCTAGGTGGTGCTATTCTAAGGGCTACTACCCCTGCCTGTATGGCAATACACAGGTTGAGGGGCCTGTGTTCTGTAATCTGGTGCCTCCACCCAGAGGAATGATATTGGGGTAGCTTAACTGCTCTGGTATAGCCCTCTCGGACACTATAACCACCCACCAACCCTGCTAGTGGCCCAAGTAATACCACAATAATACATTCGCATTCAGTAGATAGCAGTAATAATGTGCTCATGCCCATTTCACTTATCACCAGGGCTGGATCTGCGGCAACTGCCCTGGAGTCCCCCTGGAAAATAAGCTGAGCTATGCAATCAAATAACCTTAACACTGTAACCCAACTAATAATATGCACACTAGTCAGGTTAAACATGAAACAAGATAATCAGATTTATTTAGGGGCAGTGAACAAGGGAGGGGCGTGAATCTAGCAAAACGATTAGCAATCTGATTTAAATCAGGATTGCCTGGCATATACTTTAAGTCCCAACCTGACAGTTCAACAGGGGAAGACCAACAAGTGGCCAGGTCTAATAAAGGAGAGCCCATGACACCCACAATAAGAGATATACCCCACTGTCTGAAAAAAATGGACTTGTAATGTGCTACAATGCTCTGTGGTGGAGCATGCCCTATGAATAAAATGCTGAAAGATAATGAGCCAAAAGCAGCTTCCTGCATGAACTCACATTTTTCTTGTGCACCTCTTGCATGTCAGCAAATGCAAGGTCACAGCAAAACAGCATAACTGAAGGCTGATTGGAGCACGAGTCATGTTTTGCTGTGAGTGCCATAACCCCCCCTGTTTACTCCACTCCTCATGAAAATTAGTTTTCATTGGAGGTTGTTTTAGAAGAGGCACCAAGTTTACCCTGTTGTTGTGTTGGTGATGTCACCTGAAGTCCACTGACCTTCATAACTTAAAGGAGAAGTCCACCCAGAATGTGCAAAAACATATGTTATATAAAGTGTTTTGATATGTATGTTAAGTTCTAGTGTGTCCTTCCCTCTGTCTGCTATTAGGAGTTTTTCCTAAATTAGCCTGCTAGCTGTATGGTAGTTTTACGACCCCTGGGAATCTCCATCACAAATAGGTTTATTGGCTTTCTTTCTCCTACGATGCACCCTGGCTCATGTGCCAGTGATGTAGCTATGCTCTTAGATTTAGCAGGGTCTGTCACAGCTCAGCCACAAAGATAATACTTCTTTCAGAGGAGTCACACTGCTAGATTTTGGGTGAGTGTAATCATTATTATTTTTTGATATTGGTACCTTGTCCTGCTATGTTACAACCTATTCGGTGATGTTCAATTTTTGCTAGTTAGTACTGGTGCAAAAACTGAAAGTGACTGAGAGGAATAGAGTAAACAGAGACAAGATTCAAACACACACACACACACACAGCAGAACATAGCAGGACAAGGTACTAATATAAAAAAATAATAATGATTACACTCACCCAAAATCTAGCAGTGTGTCTTCTCTGGAAGAAGTATTTTCTCTGTGGCTGAGCTGTGACAGACCCTGTAACAAGACACTGGCTTCCTGCAGGGGTAATTAGACATCACACCAAAGGGCACTCTGGGAAGACTATCTAGGACAAGAGGCCATAAAAGAAACCAGAATAGCAACCTCCAAGGGCAATAAAACAGTTAGGAAAAGTTAGAAAAAACAACTCTCACAGCCAGAGGAAAAGAAAACACTGAAAACTGGTTAGAACACAGGAAAAAAGACTACTACAGATCTTTTTCTGGTTTTAACATGGAGTTTTCCTTTAATCTTGTCTGATGACTGAGAAGCTGGAGATAGCTGCAGAGGAATCTTTGCAGGGATCTTGGTTTAGAGCCAAGATTCGGAAATAACTTGTACGTCCAGATGGAGGTTACGTGGGATCACGTGATGAGCTGAGTCTAGAAAGACGTCTTCTGTGCTGCTCTGAGGCCCAAAGCTTCTTTAAAAAGCTTTAAAACCTTCAGGAACAACTGGAGCTGCATTAAAAGAGCTGTATTGGGCTGGTGAGGTGCTGGGGGCCAGATCTGTGGCGTGGTGAATGAAGAGGTGGTGATTCAGCGGGCCAGCGTCAGTGTATGCGGTGGTAATACTAGGCCGCGCTAACAACTTGAAATGGAATCCGAGGTGGTGGAGCCTCTTGCGGGGAGATCGCCTGCCTCCAAACGGCCAAAACCCCGATCCCCCACCCCTAGTGAACAGGAGGAGGTGGAAGGAAAAGAAGGGGGAGCTAATTCGAGTAATGAGGACATTCAGGAAATAAAGCAGCTTCTTCAGGGGCTGGTAGCGGATTTTGCAACTGTTAAACTAGTGCTGCAATCGCTTGCTCAGAGAATGGGTGATGCGGAGGTTCGGATCACATCTCAGGAAAGAAAAATGTCTGCAGTGGAACAGGAGCTGGTGGTGGTCAGAAGGCAAGTCAAGAAACTCGAAGAGAGACTGGAAGATCAAGAATCAAGAAGCCGAAGGAATAACTTGATCCTGGCAGGGTTGTCTGAGAGGGCCGAAGGGACAGACTGTGTTCTCTATGTACAGGACATGCTGCTCAAATTGTTTGGCCCCACTCCATATGGGGACGCCTGCAACTTAGAGAGAGCGCACAGGGCTCTGAGAGAGATACCACCACGGGGAGCAAGACCTCGAGTAATCATTATGCGCTTTCTTAATTACAAAGAAAAAGTTTATGTGCTGTCTGCAGCAAGGCAAAATAAATCAATGCAGTGGAATGGTGCCACCCTGTGGTTATTCCAGGATCAAACACCTGCAGTGAGAGGAAAGCAGAAAGAATATTTGGAAATTAAAAAGAAATTATATCTGGCTGGAATTAAGTTTTCGCTACAGTATCCTGCCATGTTAGTGGTGCGACTTCAAGCAGGGGAGAAGCGTTTCCATACTGCAAAGGATGCACTAGAAGGGCTACGAGTGGAGCTCCCCGACCTATTTAGAGCGCCGAGCTGAGCTGTTTTAGGGCAACGGAGAGTTATGGGAGTGACTGGACTGGGATTATTGGGACACTAAAGTTTGTTACATTTAATTTGTCGAGCCTAATCCTTATTTAGACGATTTAATGGAAGGGTATTGAAGTGGGGGAGAAAGAGCTTCCTCGATACATATGGGCTTAGAAGAGTTTATAGTGGGGGAAGACAGTCTGAAAGAGTTTAATATAAGGTTGGGGGATGAAGAAAAGCTGAAAAGAAGAGCAAAAGTAGCGGGGGGGCGGAGGTGTTGGAATAAGATGGAGACTGGGGGATCGGCCAAATATTTGAAATGGGATAAGGGAGCCTTACATAGTGGATGAAGTGAGAGGGAGGAATGGACAAAAAGAGAGGGCTCTGAAATGAAACAGGTAGATGGGGGCAAAATATAGAGAGATATTGGAAAAGTCAAGAGCTTAAAGAGGCTATATATGGGGGCCTGGTGAATACCTGTCCAGCGGTAGAGAGTGAGTATGGACGTTATAAATGAAGGGAACTCAGAAAGGTGATGACCACTTCCCATTCTCAGAGTATTAGGAGGGTGTGTTCAAGGGGAGCATTTTTTCTTATCTGGTTTTCCTGCCCGGGGTTCCCTGAGATTGCCTTGCTCCCTATCACCCAGATGGCTTAGGAGAAAAGAAAGGGGAGATGGAAAGGGCGTTGGGTAAAATATAAGTAATAGACTTTGGCTAATAATATCTAGGAAGGAATCTTAGCCCTCATGCGAGGGATTGAGAGCATGCTAGGAGATGGCTTAATGTTAAGATTATTGTACTGAGGGGGTATATAAGGGCCATAGGAGTGCCCTGAGGGAGGGGGGGCAGGACTCCGGGATACTTGGACGAGAACAGGGAGAAACTATAAAATGGGGGGTTTACGACCGGGAAGGGAGGGTCAATTTCTGCTGTTACCTATTAATGGGAACTCAGAATAATATTAACTAATATCTCTTGGCTACGACAAGGAGACTATTCCTGAATAGCATAATGAGGTTATAGGTAGGGATAGAGTGGAAAGCTAGATAGACTGAGGGGATTGGAAAAGGTAGATGTAGGAAAATAATGTAATCATTAGGGTAAGATCCTCTCTGGGTTTAAGAATAGATCCTGGAGTTGGTGGAGGTTATGGAGGGGCAGGGGGGTAGCATAAGAAGGAGTTCATCGATGATCTGAGAAATGGAAAGCGGGTGATCTAGGGATCGGGGGCAAGGGGGAAGGGGGGAAGGGTTGGGGATCTGGAAAGAGAGAGAGAGTCCACCATGATAGGAGCAAAGAAGGCAGGCTCGGACAAGGTTTCAAGGGTCAACAGTCCCAGTATAAGTTTTTGGCACAGCTCATGACGAGTGTTAGAGTAATCTCATGGAATGATAAAGGACTCAGGGGTAGACGTAAAAGAATGGTAATTATGAGACATCTGGATCAAGTGGGGACCCATATTGTTGCTCTGCAGGAGACATATTTATTGACGGAGGAGCTGAATAGCCTTAAGCGACTCTGGGTAGGGCAGGTCTATGGGATAGGCAAGGAAAGGGCCTCAGGAGGAGTAGCGATTTTAATTAGGAAAACTTGTTTGTTCAGCGTGGATCAGGTGACTACAAGAGAAGATGGTAGAGGGATCTATATTTCAGGCTTAATATATGGTAGGGCTATTTCGGTGGCTTCTATATATGGACCGACACCCCCTAAACTGGAATTCTTTGCCTCAGTAGAGAGGGATATAGCCGTTTTTTCTGGGCGTTCTCTTATTCTAGCGGGAGATTGGAATGTGTATGCTGACAATGCAGGAGATAGGATCCCACCTATCAGAGGACCATTAACGAAGGCTCAAATTGCTTTAAACAAACTGCTAGAGGTTGCGGCTCTGGTGGATCTGATATGGACCCACTCTATGGGGGGGTAATACTATGACATTCTACTCAGCGGCAGATAAGACCCAATCCCGTATTGATTTCTTTTTAGTTAATAGGGAGGTACTTATGGGAATTAGGGGATTGACAATGGAGGGCAGAACTTTTTTTGATCACTCCCCAATCAAATTAATTTGGGAACCGAAACTAGGCCCACCTAGACCACCCCGATGGAGACTGAGTGACTCTCTATTGACGGAAAAAGCAACCAGGGGTAAGCTTGAGGGAGCCCTGCTAGAAATTATACTGCAACAATTACCTACATTGCTCGATAGGAAGTTAGCATGGCCAACTTGCAAAGTGCTATTTGCAGGAGTGGCTCAGGAGCTGGCAGCTCAGAAAAATAAGCAGAGGAGGGCAAAAGAGGAATTTATCTTAGGGGCCATCAACTCGTTGGCTCCACTTGAGGGGTCTACAGAGGAAATTGACAGGGAACTTAAAAGCCTAAGACGGGGAACTAGAGGATATTGTTTATGGCAAGGTAGACTTCTGGCTAGAAAAGATTAAAGCTAAATATCTCTTAATGGGAGATGTCCCTGGACTCTTGCTGGTGGCTAGAGTTAGGGAATGGGAGGCGAGCAGAACGGTGGCATCTATCTGGCATGGAGGGAAGTTTATAACGGATCCCCAGGAGCTAGCAGACACTTTTGCACTGTATTTTAAAGACTTATATCAGATTGGGAATACGGTGGGGGAGGAAGAAATTAATGCTTTTTTGGAGGGAGTATCTTTACCTGTAATTGACCCCATTCAAGCTAGTGAATTAGCGGCTCCTATTGGCACAGCAGAGATTGTGGAGGTAGTCAGGTCTTTACCGGTGGGCAAAATGCCGGGGCTGGATGGTCTCACGGCAAAGTTTTATCAGACTTATATCCACATTCTATTGCCTATGCTTCAAGAATTCTTTAATAATATAATGCAGGAGGGATTGTCACCCCCCCCCATATCAGGCGTACATTACATTAATCCCCAAACCAGATAAACCTTGGGATTTACCAGGTAACTATAGGCCTATAGCATTAATGAATCAGGACATCAAGATCCTTACAAAAATCTTGGCCAATAGAATTTGACGGATAGCACCGGCTGTAATAAGTCAGGAGCAAGTGGGATTTATGCCAGGGAAGGGGGCACATGACACTTTGAGGAAGCTACATCATATCTTGAATTATGCATCAGACTCTTAATTACCCTTAGCCTTGATATCTTTAGACGCTGAGAAGGCCTTTGACAGGGTCTCCCATCCTTTTCCTTTTGCCACAATGGAGAAGATGGGCTTTCCTGAATTCTTAGAGGCATTAAAAACCTGTATGCTGCTCCGACAGCTAGAATCCTATGTAACGGCTATATCTCACAGGAAATACAGCTGGAAAATGGGACCCACCAAGGATGTCCTCTTTCCTCGATATTATTTAATATCTACTTGGAGCCTCTGCTGAGAGCAATTAATAATGATGGATATATAAGAGGGATTGAGATAATGGGATGAGAATAAAAATTGTCAGTTTTTGCAGATGATGTGCTTTTGCATTTGCAGGACCCGGTGGTCGGGGTTGAGAGGACCAGAGAACTAATAGGGCATTTTGCTAAAGTTTCTAACTATAAACTGAATTTGACCAAAACTCAAATTCTCCCCGTGACGCCCCATGTATACAAGGCAGATTTTGCTCAGCTGCAAATTCAATGGGTGACTGATAAGATCAAATATTTGGGCATTTGGATTACAGAGAATATTGAGATAGGGGCTGAAACAAATATGGAAGGGACCTTGTCAGTTATTAGGGGTGATTTAGTAAGATGGAATAAGCTGCCCTTGAACTTCATGTCTAGACTTGGGCTTATCAAGATGAATCCGCTGCCAGGGTTGTTATACCCGGTGCATTTAGGCCCATACAGTATTCCCAAAAAGTGGTTTAGAATGATTAAAAAGCTACTTTCAGATTTTTTATGGAATCTTAAACCTCCTAGGAAAAAATACAATGATCTGCACCTAGCTCCCTCTTTTGGAGGGGTTAAGCTGCCAGACCTCCGTTTATATTATGTTGCGGGACAGTTAGGTCTTGTGACCCAATGGGGTAGAAGTAATGAGGGAGAAGCTTATGTCCCGGAATGGTTGCATTTGGAGACCCAAATGATGAAGGAGGTAGGCCTCTCTCTGGAGGCACCCTTGTATGCTAACATAACTAATTGTTTTAAACAGGGGTTGGGAAGCCCAGTTTTGAAGGCGGCGGAAGCGTGGTGGTAGTTTTTGACTCGGGTCCAGAAAAAGGACCAAATGAAGGCCCAAGGACAACCGTTGTTGGGTAACCCCAACTTAGTCATAGGGAACCAGGTGCTTAAAGGGAAGTGGTCTAGGTGGGTTTCAGGTTTGAAGTTAAAGAATGTTATTCAGGATAATAAGGTGGTCCTCCCAGTATAGTGCGATGGAATGCCCTTTTTCCATAAGATACAACTTATACATCTGCTGGAGGGGGTGCTAAAGAGGTTAGGAGGCCTTACAGACTGTTCATTTAAATGGGATGAGCTGAGGGAGATTGATCCAAAATCCAGGGCCCTATCACAAGTATATAAAGTACTTCTCGATTTTTTTTGGTCCGAGTTCTCCTATATCAGTGCCATACTGGGACAAAATGTTGGCGCCTGGAAATATTGACTGGGCTAACATATGGAAGAATAACAAGTATATTGTAATACCTAAATATAGGAGCTTACATTTTTTTTATTGTTTCTAATCTATATTATACCCCTGTGAAACTATGTGATAGAGGTCTAAGACAGACAGACCTGTGTTTTAGGTGTAGCTTGGAGAGAGAAGATGTTTTACATGTGCTGTGGAACTGTAGCAAAATATTACCCTTGTGGGATGAAATAGAGAGATGAATGGACCCAATGCTGGATTACTCGGAATTTATAATACTGGAGATATGCGCCTTAGGGAACCTATCGCAAATTGCTGGTGTTACACCTAAGTATCACTAATCCTTGATGGCGACAGTAATTAAGTCATGTGTGGTCCAGCATTGGAAGGATGACCAGCCATATGTGTATAAACATTGGGTAGGAGAGCTTATTGGGGCTTTGGATAGAATTAAGAGACATTTACATTTAGAGGGGAGGAAAGGGTTATATGCTAAATGATAGGCAGTATTGGAGGCGATATACTCCCAGCAGGAGGTAGACGCCCTGACACAGGTCTGTCTGTTGGGCTGTGATTAGCTGGAGAAACCTGGGTTGGAACTTCTAAAGTGTATTAGAAACACTAGCAAAGATTGGAGGGTTTGATTGATGATTGTATGTGAGGTGGTCGGGACTTGGAATGTGAATAATAGTTAGAGGTTAGAGTCTGTTAGACAAATTTGGGGGATGGGGACTCTCTTTCTTTCCAGGGGACACAGAGGGGTGCCACCCTTAATTAGGCGGTAACTTAGCATGAAAGTAGGCTAAGGAGCACCTATCGGGCAGCAGATAATTTCATGGGGGTAAGGAGAGGGGTCGATGTATAAGCAGCCTGAGGATCTTATTTTAAGGTGGTGATGAAGTAAGTTTAGATCTGGCTTGGAAGGGTGGTGTTACCTCTGTGTATGTAAATAGTTAAATTGTACATAGTTTACACAGTCAGTTTTGGATTGTGTGCCCTGGGGTAACCAGGTTTATGTTTGTCTGGTCGCTGTTTGGAAAATGAATAAAGATGTGTTCAGATGGAGGTTACGCATTTGATTCTGTAACAAGTTCAGCTTGGGGATGAGACTACAGATATTGATATATGCCACTCTCAGCCCTTGGAGAGCTGAGAGGGGCTAGGGAGAGGTGGGGACAGGATTAAGCTCATCATCACCTGCAAGTATAAGCAGCAACAAGACAATGAGTTTAAGTAAAAAGGTGCCAGAGGACTTTCAGGTGCAGCCAAGGAAATAGAAGGACACTGCTCTCAGGATGCCAGGTTGAAAGGGATACGGTAGGAAAGTAAGTGGAAAGGAGAGTAGGGAAAGAAGAGGATAGGAGAGAGTAGGAGAGGAGAAGGCTAGCGGCAGTGGCTGGGGGGGGCAGAGGAAGTTGAATAGGGTGAATAGGAGGGGGAGGAAGGATAACAATAACTTTATTTGTTAAGCGCAATTCACAGGTATCAAAGCACTGTACAAACACATCAAGCTCTAAAATATTTATGTAGAAAATAAAAAAATATTTTTTATTTTTATTTATGTTTTTGGTAACCAGGTAGGTGCACTGATCCAGAGGACCATTTTCAGTCACGACCTGGGCAATAAAAATGTATTAAAATATTCATACAATATACAGAATCAATTAAAATCCAAATCAAAAATCGGGAAAAGCACACAAATACAGATGGATTTTTAGAGCAGTTTTGAAACTCTCCACTGTTAGGCACTCTCATATCCGACGAGGTAGAGAATTCCACAGGGTAGGGACAGCATAAACAAAAGTCCATGCTCCCGAGGGCTTCAAACGCACCTTAAGAATCTCTAGCATTCCCTTGTTGGTTGAGCAGTGTGGTCGGAGGGGCCAGTAGGGATTCAGAAGCTCTTGCAAGCAACTTGGACCCGAACCGTGTAGGGTTCTGAAAGTCAGTAAACCAACTTTAAAAGTGATCCGCCACTGAACAGGCAGCCAGTGCAGAGAGTGCAGCACAGGAGAAATATGACTGTATTGAGTTGACCCAGACAATAACCTGGCTGCAGCATTCTGCACTAGCTGCAAGCAGCGGATATCAACCTCAGGAAGCCCCAGGTACAGGGAGTTACAGGGAGTAATAAGTAATAAAAATAGGAGCAACATAATGTGGGCAAGGACTAACTAGTTAACACAAAAACAGGTGGATGGAGATGGAAACTGATACAGGCAGCACATGGCCAGGAATGGGCCAGGGGACTTGCAGCTACTGAAGATAAGTGTAGCCCTAGGATAGGAGCAGCAGCACCTGGAAGAAGGGATGCTGACTTTGCTCGGTTTTGAGGATGTCAGTAACAATGAGGGGATGTACTCTTCATCAAAATAGGGTGAAGGCCAGTAACTGATAATAAGGTCTCAGGCTTCACCCAGATAGTAAGAGAGCCAGTAATTGGTAATAAGGTCACATACTTCACCCAGATAGTGAGAGAGCCAGTAATTCATAATAAGGTCACAGGCTTTACCCAGATTGGGAGAGAGCCAGTAATTGGTAGTAAGGTCACAGATCTCACCCATTTAGAGAGAGAGAGAGAGAGAGAGAGAGAGAGAGAGAGTCAGTAATTGGTAATAAGGTCACACGCTTCATCCAAAAAGTGAGAGAGCCAGTAACTGATAATAAGGTCACAGGCTTCACCCAGATAGTGAGAGAGCCAGTAACTGGTAAAAAGATCAAAGGCATCACCCAGATAGTGAGAGAGCCAGTAATTGGTAATAAGATCACATGCTTCACCCAGAAAGTGAGAGCCAGTAACTGGTAATAAGGTCACAGGAGTCATCCAGAAAGTGAGAGAGCCAGTAATTGGTAATAAGGTCACAGGTCTCACCCAGATAGGGAGAGAATCAGTAACTGGTAATAAGGTCACAGGTCTCACCCAGATAGGAGAGAGTCAGTAACTGGTAATAGGGTTACAGGCTTCACACAAATAGGGAGAGAGCCAGTAATTGGTAATAAGATCACACGCTTCACCCAGAAAGTGAGAGAGCCAGTAATTGGTAATATGGTCACAGGCTTCACCCAGCTTGGAAGAGAGCCAGTAATTGGTAATAAGGTCACAGGCTTCATCCAGAAAGTGAGAGAGCCAGTAATTGATAATAAGGTCACAGGTCTCACCCAGATAGGGAGAGAGTCAGTAACTGGTAATAGGGTCACAGGCATCACCCAGATAGTGAGAGGGCCAGTAATTGCTAATAAGGTCACCAGGCTTCACAGAAATAGGGAGAGAGCCAGTAAGTGGTAATAAGGTCACAGGTCTCATCCAAATAGGGAGAGAGCCAGTAACTGGTAATAAGGTCATAGGCATCACCCAGTAGGGACAGAGCCTACCAGTAATTGGAACTGGGCTGCAGGCTTCACCCAGATTGTGAGGAAGCCAATAATTGGTAAGGTCACAGGCTTCACCTAGATAGGGAGAGAGCCAGTAACTGGTAATAAGGTCACAGGCTACACCCAGATAGGGAGTAGGCTAGTAACTGGAATTGGACTGAATGCTTCACCCAAATTGTGAGGGAGCCAGTAACTGGAAATGGGCTTTAGGCTTCACCTAGATAGTGAGGAAGCCAGTATGTCTCAACCAATTAGTACAAGTACACATTTTATTAAATGATTGACTGCAAGTCTTTACATTTTAATGACATAAGCACAGACATAAAATAACACAGTTTGTTGCAAACAACACACTTCCATTTAAATCATTACAGAGTGTTTACAATACAGAGTTGGTATGAAATATTTTAGTCACAGATGGATAGTTGCCAGAAAACCACATCATTTACATAGTATTATAGAATTTTCTGAAGTAAAAAGCAATTTTAAAATATGATCAGGGGGGGGAGATTGAGATCCCCAAGGATGGAACATAACCACTCAGTCCTTCTTAATTTGTAGAGAGGGCATATTAATATTATGTGTTTTAAGTCATCAAATGCATTATTATTATATTTACGATAGGGAGAGGTATATCCAGAGCTCCCTTGATTAAATAAAATATTATTAGCATTATAAAATTCCATCCAGAACCGAGTCAGCACTCTCCTCTGGACAGCATCCGAGATAATCTGTAAATGTGGTTCAAGTTGATGATTATTTTTAATACTTTTATACCATTTGTAGTGTTGTAATAAACAGATTCTCTCTAAATTTAATTTACCTGATTGGCTTTTTAATTTGCTTTTAATAATATCGTTAATTTCTTTCTTAAGTCTAATGTAGATTTAGAAAAGAATCTGTTTTAAATTCAAAGAATTAATAAAGTGTTTAATTATTTTTATTTATGGAAAAGTGAAACCTTTAGGTGAATAATGTATTTGTTCCTCAAGACATTGTATTGGTAGGCGAAAGTCTTTTAGGAGGAATAGTAACAACATAAACTTTATTTATTTTTCCAAGATTAATGAATGGATGGATGGGCATTTGACCCAATTCTGATCTCAAGACTGTAGCTGGCACAGATTGCAGTACCATGAGAATGTACCGATAAAATGTATTCATTAGTTGTTCCAATGATCTATATTGTGAAACTAATATAGATTGTGCCTACATTTCCACACCATATAGTACACTTGAATTAACCTTGGCATTTACAACCATGAGGACACCCAGAACAGAAGCCTTGCCTAACTTTTAATGAAAGTTGTTTGAATGCATTAAAGGCAGTTTTTAACTTGATAATAAGCAGATTCCTATGTTGTTTCCAGGTGCAGTTTGCTGGAAAGCATACCCCCAAGTAATCATAAAATTTAGTGGTTTCAATTAACTTCTTATCCATATAAAGTTTCTTAAATTCTCATCCTCATTCTAACCTGCACCCTTGCCTCTCCTCTCCTCTCTTCTTGCTAACTAACACTCCCCTAGTGGGCTAAAGGTCCCTGCCTCAGCACTCCCCCCCAGTGAGTCTAGCCCTCCTTTATGACTACACTCTTTAGCACTTATGACAAAAGAACTGCTGCCCATCAAGTTCTCACCTCCTTGCGTATAGTATTAGTTAATTATTTTACAGACTATATCATCCTCTACTCCCTACCTGATTCACTCTATATCCTGTAGAATCTCAAGTGATTCACTTAACAACCTGTCAGCCTAGCCTGCTTTAAATTTTGTGTCTGTATATTTTTACTTATGTACTCCCTGTTATTGTAATTATGTAACCTCTGTAACCTGATGTACTCATGTCTTTCTAGGTATGGAACCACCTGGTATCTGCTTATGTACTTGTAACCATTGTAAATGATGTAATGTCCATGTATTACTACGACGTGGAACCTCTGTAAAAGAGCCTTTGGCTCAAAGGTACTTCCTAGAAATAAATAAATAAAAATAAAAATAAATTTGTTATTAGTGATATTATAACTGAAAATTACCATTTTAGTATTTTCTCTATTGGTCTGAAGCTTGACATTTTTACATAATATGGTAAATTTATTAATTTTCCTTTGCAATCCCAATAAGGATGTTGATAAGAGTATAATATCTTGCCGGACCGTCATCACAGCGGTTGGATTTCCGCTTGCGACACCGGCGACCCAGGTTTGGGAATGGACCTGGATTGCTGGAGGACCGGCCGGGGGCAAAAAGGATTGAGCATCCCTTGACTACTCTCCTTCTACAAGGGGAGGGAGGGTACGTGCGGTCAGCGCAGTAGTGACACCCAGAGGAAGCTGGGTTCACCACATGAACTGACGCCCATTTAAATCAGGGGCAGGGCGGACGCTGGCCATCATTGTAAGTCCCCGCCCCTGCCTACCGGGGGGTAAAAACACCGTGTCCCCGGCCATCTACGTGAAGGCATCATCAACACCAATGACCTGAAATCATTCAAGCAGACCACTAAAGCAGTAGGTAAGGCTAGGCGGATGTTAGGGTGTATAAGTAGGGGTATCACAAGTCATAAGAGGGAGGTAATAATCCCTCTTTACAAGACACTGGTTAGGACCTATCTGGAGTACTGTGTGCAGTACTGGAGGCCACACCTTCACAAGGACATTAACCAAATTGAGGCAGTCCAGAGAAGGGCAACCAAAATGGTGCAGGGACTGCATCAGAAAACATATGAGGACAGATTAATGGAGCTCAATATGCATACCCTAGAGCAGAGAAGGGAGAGAGGTGATATGATCAAAACATTCAAACACCTTATCTAACATGTTTCAATATAAGAACAAGCATTTGTCAATGCCGAATGTTGTCGCACTGGCATTGGCTTTGGTAGTGCGGAAACACATTTTTGGCAGGATGTGAAAAATGACAGCTTTACTGTTCATAAGGAGGTGTAAAAAAATGGCAGTGGTGAAAATGTGGCATGTAAATATTGCAAATTTGCGAAGTTACAAGGGTGCGTGGGATATGCACAATGCACACTTGTAACACAGTCATTTTATGGAGTTTCAGCACCAAATTTTCAACATAGGCATTTTAGCACCTCTGCTCATGTGCAGTGTCACTGTCATTTTCTCAAACTGTCCCAAAAAGTGATTTCGCACAGCAACCATGCTATTCTGAGCCAGACGTGAGAAAACACATATCAGGCAGGTTATGTAAAATGACAGCTATACTGTTCATCAAGAGGTGTGGAAAAATGCCAATGGTGAAAATCCAGAGTGAAAATATTACAAATGCAGAACGTTACGAGTGTGCATGCAAACTGTGCAACACGCACTCATAACCCAGGCATTTTAGGACCTCTGCTCATAAACAATGTAACTGTCATTTTCATAATCTGCCCTGAACACTGATTTCCCACAGCGACCGCGGTTTTGTGCGCCGGAAGTGCAAAAACACATTTTGGCCAGGATGTGAAAAATGACAGCTGTACTGTTCACAAGGAGGTGTAGAAAAATGACAATGTTGAAAATCTGGCATGAAAATATTGCGAATTCATGAAGTTACAAGCGTGCGTAGCAACTGCGCTATGCACTCTCGTAAAACAGCCATTTTTTAATTTTTTTCCACCAAATTTGCAACATAGGCTTTTTGAGAGCCCACCTCATGAACACTGCCATTGTCCTTGTGTTAATTGGTCCCAAAAGGTGATTCCATGTAATGACTGCGAAATCACCTGTCAGGACAGATTAACGTCATGACAGTGACATAATTCATGAGGAGGGGTTCCAAAAACCCCATGTCAAAAATTTGGTGCAAAAATTCAAAAAAATGCCCGAGATATGCATCAAAGTTGAAAAAAACCTATTTATTCCGTTATACAACTTAACGGCATTTCCTCAGTTTGTGGTCGGCTTTGAAGAGTGAAGACGTGTTCCCAGTCCACCGAAGATCAGCGCACCGAGCTCCGGAGGTAAGTATGGGGTGAGGGTGTGTGTGGGGAGGTAGGGTGCGCAGTGGGTGGTATGGGTGGTGGGTCGGGAGACTCACGAGGGACCATTTTCTGTTTAAAAGGTGGAAAAAAACATGCTGGATTCTTTCTGGATGGTGTTCTTTTGGGGGTACAGTAGGCGACTGGGCATTGTAACCACCTGCAGGAACAGAAGAGACATCAGTACACGGCGGAGTGGGCTCCCGTCTGCTCGTCGCAGGAAAGGGACTGATGCCAGCAGGGATTGGGCACCCCATCAGCAAACAATGAAAGCAGGGGGACACATTCTGCCAACGGGGAGTGGGCTCCCCCGTCATCACATACTTGAGGGGCAGGGTTAGCTGACCAGGGGATTGGGCACCCCTGAAGTCAGCAGTTTAGTAGCCACTGCGCCACATGTTTCTAGCTGGCGAAGCACGTAGAAAGGGTCTGCAGCATGTGACAAGCTCTGCTCGCACTGCAACAGACCTTTCCTTAGATGTGCTAGCCACATTAGTATGCATGGTGTGGCGCCGGCATGCAGGCTGATTGGGGAATGAGGGACACACCTACTGGTGCGTGCCCTGCATTCTCCCAACAGCGACCACGCCTCCAAATCTGCACTACCACAAAATGTTGGCTGCACAAGCATGCCAACATAAAAATAGCAGGACAAGAGGACACAGCATAAGATTAGAGGGAGGCTGATCAAGGGGTAATGTGAGGAAGTTCTTTTTCACAGAAAGGGTGGTGGATGTATGGAACAGCCTACCTCAGGAAGTGGTGGATATGAATACAGTGCAGGGCTTCAAACAGGCATGAGATAGGCATAAGGGAGCAATACAGATGAGTATGAATAGATAGGCCATTGACAGAGCAAAGGCCGGTGGTACATATATAACGTAGAAAAGAAATGGGCAGACTGGATGGGTCTTGTGGTCCTTATCTGCTGTCAACTTCTATGTTTCTATGTTTCTAAGGTCTGCCCTGGGCCTCAATTAGCCACCTCCACCGACTCCCTGACCAGTTGCTAGCATCATGGCACTGGAAGGGCCACAGTGCTGTGACCCCCACCCTCTGGGGGCAAGCCACAGGTGACTGGGGAGTGCAGGCAATAGGCGGAGGTGGAGGTTGGGGGTCTGTGACCAGGACAGACACTGTCGGCTGGAAGGGCACACAAAAAGTAGTAAATAAAAAAAAAAAGAGTATAATATCATCAGCATAAGCTATGCACAAAGCTTTCCTATTTAGTAATATGGGTGAATGCAATCCAGAATCATCTAAGTTTTGTAAAATAGTGTTAATATACAAGTTAAAAAGAATGGGGGCCAGGAAGCCAGTAATTGGTAATAAGCTCATAGGTTTTAGTCAGATGGGGAAGGAGACAGTAATTGGAATTGGGTTGTATGCTTCACCCAGATAGGGAGGGAGCCAGTAATTGGAATTGGGCTGTAGGCTTCACCCACATAGTGAGGAAGCCAGTAATTGAAATGTGGCTATAGGCTTCACCCAGATAGGAAGGAAGCCAGTTAACTGGTAATAAGGCTGTGGGCTTCACCTAGATTGGGAGGAAGCCTGTATCAATAGAAGGGGTGAAGTCTGCAAGCAGATAAGGAGGTAGCCATTGCTAATACGGCATCAACAGCTACCCAAAACAAGGTAGAGAGCACAAGGTAGTATAGCAGGTTCAATTTATAAGTCACCCGATAGACACAGGCAATACAATAGGTATTATGCATAACACAGTGTATAGAAAATGAAGGCTTGATAGTCACTTATGAGGTGGTATCACATTGCAACAGTGACGGGAATATAGCGAAGGCTATCACAGCAACATTTTCGGCAGTTTGCTGTGATGGTCTGCTGGGTTCCCGTCACTGTTGCCTCTGGGGTGTTTGCCCCCTCTCCAAACCAACTCCGACTTGGAGTTGGAAATCCTAAGTGCGGGGGGTGCCGGGGGCAGAGCCCCCTGCATGGGGGGTGAAGGGGCAAAGCCTCCCACAGAAAACACTAGTTCCCCCAGTGATGGCACATCAGTTGGTGGTGTTGTGCCGTCACTGTGCTGATGGTCAACAAATTTCATGTTGCTGCAGCATGGTGGAACCCTTACGAGGCAAGGGTCAGGCCCATACTGTTTGGGCAACATGACCAGCTCACCAGCTGATTCCACAGTTGACATACATAGTGTGACACCCTTATGCTCCTGCTCTTGTGCTCCAGCCCACAGCATTGAGGACTGCTAGGTACTGTGGACCTTAAGAGTGAGAGAAGTGACCACACTCTCTTCCCTGGGGCTGATATTCAACTGTAGGAGGCACTGAAGAGGAGAGGCTTCAGGGAAATTAACCACCCAGTGCAATGTGTCCAAGGAGTGACTGGAGGTGATAATCCAGTTGGTGGAGGAGGGTGTTGCTGGATACAGGTAGAAGGATCCTTGTGACCCCTTGAAGCTCCAAACACTCTAAGAGGCACACCAATTGAGGAGACCAGTTCTTTGTGTGGCCATTTGAAATCAGTGCATTTCAGCTGGTCATGCCTCCTTTCCTGTGGCTGATATTTTTATAAACTTTGGGCATGATAACGTTAATGAGTTCGTTCATCAACAGAGTGCATCAGTCTCTACCTGGGTCAAGGGAAGTGCTCTCAGATTAGAATATTTGTTATTTTTTTGCCTTCTGGTAGGCCTGAGCTCCCTCATCCAGACCAACCCCCAGCTCCATCTTCAGATATCTAGTGAACTTATCTCTTCCCCTATATTCCACCACAGCTTGCCCCACCATGGGTGGTGGCAGCACCTCAAGTGCTGCTTCAAAGATTCAGTTTCTAGGAAAACTGTCACATCGCTGGTGCAGGGCCTCAAGGAGTTGATCCATGATCCTGCCCCAGGCCAGCAATTGTGAATATTATTGGACCAGCAAATGTTGGCCACCAATTGCGTAGCTTTCATTTCCATCAATGAATCAATCAATCAATCTTTATTTAACCAAGCTAAACACCATTGAGTGGAAACTCATTTGCAAGGTGGACCTGGGTTCAGAAGCATAACAAAAGGACAAAGTGCTACAAAAAATAAAACAGGAAAACTGAGAGTTTAAACAACAATGTGTAAAGTACAATAGAACAAGAGCAATAACAGTAGAAGATAAAAAGCAGCAATTATAAACAATATGTATATACGATATACAATATATGTGCAAAATGGACAAATGTACAATACAGTGTAGTAAGAATATGAAAATCAAAGCGATGATTTTGTAAGGGGGGTTAGAAGGGGTACAAGTACAGAGGTGGAAAACAAGGAGGGCAAGGAATGGGGAGGGCTACAGTAACGTACCTGCCATTTATGTTTTGATGTGAATAGCATGACGTGAATGGCAGGAAAGTCAGTGTACCACAAGATTTTTAGTTTGTGGAAAGCATCAGTTAGTTCAGTTGAGATTCAACAGTTTTTGAACACTGGGTTTGCAAAGTGCTTGTGACTCAAGTTCCATGTACGCATAGCGTGTTTCACACATCCAGGATTGGTGGAGCTTCAGATCGCACCATTAATTTTTGATCTATT
Organism: Neoceratodus forsteri; assembly: GCA_016271365.2. Taxonomy (NCBI): domain Eukaryota; kingdom Metazoa; phylum Chordata; order Ceratodontiformes; family Ceratodontidae; genus Neoceratodus; species Neoceratodus forsteri. The sequence goes on along the minus strand of CM057451.1, from coordinate 804,012,728 downwards.
CATTTTAAAAAAACACACCAGAGAGTTCTTTTTGAAATAAAAACAACATTTACTACTATATTTACTTAAAAATAACACAGCTCACAATAAATGAAAGGCTGTAAAATAAGGCATATAGAGATCTATACTGAAAACTGTAAGCCCATAAGAAAAGTTATAAGTGTTCACAGTTCATAGTACATGTTTTTCCATCGGCATCTCCAGCAATCGTGAAAAGGTACTCTCTAAAAGGGAAAATACATGTATTAGATGCCTGGTATAAGTCATAGCTTACACTTTCTAGATTTTTTTAGTTGTTGTTGTGACTGAGAATGTGTGTGGGTATGTTGGGGTGGGGGTGCAGGTGGTGGAGCCCCCCGATCAATACTGAAAAAAGGTGAATAAAAACAATTGGACAAACTTACACCTGTTCTCCTTCTGATTAGATTTGTTGTTGTTGTTGTGACTGAGAATCTGTGTGGTTAGGGTGGGGGTGTGGGGGTGGAGTGCCCCTATGAACACTGCAAAAAAGGTGAATAAAAACAATTGGACAAACTTACACCTGTGCTCCTCCTGATACCATGAAATGTGGTTGAGTATACTATTAAATGCCTCTGTGGTTGTTTTACCAGACCTCTCGAACCACATAAAGGAGTTCATGTATGATGGCACCGTGGGCTTTCTGGTGCCATTCATGGTTTTAAATTGTTTTTTAGCCCTTGCCCAATAGCCTTCTACAGAATTGGTGCGCACGCCAGTCACTGGATCAACATTTACCAAATGATTCACTGTCATGTGTACATACTGTAGTTTTTATTGGGTATGTTTTCAATCCCATTGTAAACTGCTCACTGGTCACTATATTTTTGTTCCAGCTTCAATATTCCTTTCGAAGGGTGAGTAGTAGTGTAGCAGCATTCCTTCTCTCAATGAATTGTAAGATGCCAACACAGATTTCAATGTCATACATTCTGAACACCCATCTGTCAGGAGTGTGCAGATTACAGACCCCATTATACTTTGCCCTGACCATTACCAATTTGTCAGTCTGCACTATTTTCCCCTCACCTTCTAGTTCCTCCGACCGCTGCATTATCTTCCAGGAACAGATGTCCCTTAGTAACTTGTACCAGTCTATAGTGCTTTTTCTTGTCACCTCCAGTTGCTCAGATGTTATGGTGATAGGAGTCTTAGATGCCTAACAAAAAATCTGCACTATTAACTTATGTAATGGGATGCATGCCTCTGAGAAATAGGTGCCAGTGAGGATACTTAATCAAGGTCTGCATGGTCTATTCGTACACTTCCACAAAATACCTAATTTTCCAGCAGACAAGTCATTGGTCAGATACATGGTGTTTCCACATTTTGAACATTCTTTGTTTCAGCTCAGAATTCCTCTTTCCTGAAGAAAATCAGTCAATGAAGGAATATTGAGCAGAGTGCAGTAATAGAAAAAATTGTCAATGTTCTGTTGTATATGGCCATAAAAGCGGTGTGTTGTTAAAGAGCAGCTGACACCTTCAGGATAACAAACAAAACATAATATTTAGATGCAAGAGAACTCTATAGAATACATTTGGAATGCAAGCTGAATTGTACTTAATTATTATGTTTTTCAAAGTTTTCTTTGAGGCATCAGTAGTTCTTTAGGCACTGTCTGCATACAGTGATGGAATGTACAGTATAGTACACCATTTGAAAACAGCAGTGATTTGGGAATAAACTACTCATTAATTAGGTTTTTTTTTATGTGTGGTGCACTGATGTCAGATTTTATAACTTGTTTAGAGACATGAATTTTTCTCACATGACACTCTTTTTGGTGTATTTTATATCAATGTATGAAATTTGGGGGGGCTTCACCCCCACCCTATAATTATCAAGGGGGTGGGGGTGGAGCCCCCCAAAGTGTTAAGTAATGTGAAATCCTAACTGACGTCCGCACCCTCATGACCCATAAAGCAACCATGACAACCATCACAATTAAAGTGTGATGTTATTTAGCATGGCTGGAGAACAGCATAATGGACCAACGTTCTGAAACGTAAAGGATGCATTACTAGTTCCATATTCACTATTAATTTATGTTACATTACTTACGCTGGTCTGATAACCTACACAAACACCCCACAGGCCTGCCATTTTCCTTCCTCCAATTTGTCCCTACCTCAAAACTCCAGCCTGAGGAGTGATGCAAGCATGCAGTGAACGTGGTGCACATCATATGTCAGCGTCTTCATGCCCGACGAGCCACTCCAGTGTGAACTGCCATCAGTGTTCACCCAGGTAGCAGTCTAGCACTAGAGCAGGATGCCCTCCCTACCCTGAGGAGGAGGAGAACATCCTCTAGGACACTTGATCCCCCAACCCCGCCGGCCCCCAGTGACTCGGTCTTGCTTCCGAACTTGGGTTGTTGGCATTGCAAGCTGTAGAACTACCTTTGCTCTGACTGGCTGCCAAATTAGATAATTTAATAGCCTACAGTGCATGTTAGAGATTTCATAAGCTCAGATCAGATGTTTCTTGGTCCCGCTGCTCTCTCAGGGCTATGTACAGTCCTCCATGATTATACTTAGCCCCAGAAGGACAGCAGGACCAGCAAATACAAGGTTAGAGCTTATAAGGACTCTAACATGCACTGCAGGCTATTGAATCTCACACTGCCGCAACTCTACTATGATGTCAGCCACAGGGGATTTGGGGATTTATGGTTACAAACAATGCCAGCTTAGATATAGCAGAATCAGTCTGATGCAATCTATTATAGTCCAGTAAAAATAAGTAAAAAAAAAAAATGTTTTTACGTATGAAGTGGAAATTGTGACCAGCCCACACTTGGGTATTGGGCTGTTAGTGCTGACTGATCCTCTTTAAAATAGTGGTTTTGTTAGTTTACATTTCGAAGTTCTCACCTAATTTTCCATGAGTTTGGTAATAATTTTCATCACAATTTAGGAGAACCTGAAAATATGTGTAAATATAAAAGCACTTTGTTTTATTAAATCATGTAACCTGTTCTCATTTTTTAAAGGCTGCAGTTCTGTTTATGCTCATTCACCCAGGTTCAATTCGATCTATAGAATTTAGTTTTACTCATAGTTACAGACATTTTACTTTAAGATCTGCAGTGTCTCTAACAGGGTCTCCTATTTCAAGGGGGAGAGAGAGAGAGAGAGAGAGAGAGAGAGAGAGAAAGAAAAAGACAGACAGCCAGGCAGTGCTATAATGCATGAGTGTCATGACATCACCATGCAGAACCATGTTGTTCCTGTGGAATCAGAAGAAAAATCCTCCTAAGTTGCAATAAACAGCTTATGCACCAGATGGTGCTAGAGGACCCTGGAAAACTCAAACTGAGTTTCAAAATAAACTGTTACTGAACTGTCTGGTAGTAGAGAGTACAAATATCAAGCTGGATAAACAGGTAGTAAGATAGTTTGGGAGAGTTACTGAATCATTTTAAGTCATACAGTAGCTCTGTGTATAATACCTGGAAGTAAAGAAGACAAAAATCTCACATTAGATAATTCTAATAGTGGGAATATTCAAACGTATACGGTATGGGTAAAGAGGCTGGATAAGATCCAGTGATAATATGGTAGGGGAAGGAAACAAAGGGGTGAATAATTAATAGGGCTGGCTATCACACATGTATTAAGCAGGGCTGGGTAGACTGAATGGCCAGATGGCCTTCGTCTGCCATGACATTTGATGTTTTCTACGTTTCTAAAAGGCAGCATATACCTAATTATATTCTCAGTCTCCAGATATAGAAACGTAGACAATGACTGCAGAAAAAGTGCAATGGTCCATTCAGTCTACCCGAGTTCCCCATTTGGCCTTGGGAACTATTGTCCCTCCAGGTTCTAGCCCTCCCCATATTCCCCCATTTTCTTTATAGTCATCTCTACCTGATCAATAACTAAAAAGTGTACGCTGGAGATGGGATGTTTTCTGATTATAAAATGTTTGTCTAAGAAGGAGTTAATATCATATATATTATGAGAGATAAGGGAGAGCATACCATCCTTGTTCTCCTGGATCTCTCTGTGACGTTCAATGCCATGGATCATGAATTGTTACTGGACAGACTCCAGAACTCATGTGGACTAACTGGCAACGTCATCAGCTGGTTTAGGTCCTACCTCATGGGTAGAGTGCAAAGGGTGATAATGGGTTATCCTCATCCAGCCCTATGCTTCTGCACTATGGAGTTCCTCAAGGGTTGGTCCTGTTGCCTCTGCTATTCACGGTGTACATGCTGCTGTTGGGAGATATTATCAGGCAATATGGGCTGGGTTTTCATTGTTATGCTGATGATACCCAGCTATACCTGTTCTGTGCACCTGGCAACCAGAAGGCAGCCTCCATGCTTAATAGCTGCTTGGATGAGATACAGAGTTGGACGGCTCAGAACTGGCTACGACTCAACCTTGACAAGATGGAGGTATTGGTAGTGGATCCTGGTCATCAGCGAGATGGGGGAGGGTTGGGAAATGATCCTGTTTTGACACAGGGAGGTGTTTCCTTGACCCCTTCCACATGAGTCAGGGATCTGGGCATGGTCCTGGATGATGGTGTGACACTTGATGCTCAGGTGTTAGCTATCATCTGACGTGTCTTTTACCATCTTAGGAACATTGCCCAGATCTGGGCCCTGATACCAGCTGATGATCTGACCACTCTGGTACATGCCTTTGTCACGTCTAGATTGGATTATTGCAATGCTCTGTACCTGGGGCTATCTGGAGGCAATCTCTGCTGTCTGCAGCTTGTGCAGAACGTGAAGGCCAGGCTGTTGACTGTGACTCTGAGATCTGAGCATGTCACGCCAGTCCTCCTTAGATTGCACTGGCTGCCGATAAGGTGGAGGATTGCCTTCAAGGTCAGACTACTGACCTATAAAGCCCTGCATGGCCGGGGACCAGACTATCTGCAAGATCTCCTGCTTCCTCACCACCTGGCTTACACTCTTCGTTCCTCTGTGGGTTGCTTCCTGGTGGTTCCCAGGGCTCAGCTGCGGCAATCTGGAGACCATGTATTTTCTGTTGCCGCACCAGTCCTGTGGAATTCACTACCAGTCTATCTAAGGGAGGCACCCTCAGTGGAAACTTTAAAAAAAGCTTAAAGACTTATTTATTTAATCTTATCTATTCCCTGGCATATTGACTGTCATGTTTTAAGTCAAATGTGAAGTACAGATAATTTTAAAAACTGTTAATTACTCTGTAAGATACATAGATACTGTCAGCAGACAAGGGCCTATGGCCCACCCAGTCTGCGCATTTGAGCATGTGAGATCACTTTAAGTTTTTCTAGAAGTCTGTTGCCCCTTACCCCTGACCTCCAGGATTCCCTTATGTCTATCCCGCTTCTGTGTCATGATAGCGTAAACGGAATGGCGACTCACATAACAGTGAGTTCATTTTGCATAATCCGATAATTGCTGCATACCCAAATCAGCAAATCCCATATGAGCGATGGCATTTCAAACAGTAAAAGGCCACAAAATTATCCAATATGTAATATGGGGGGCTATGCCCCCTGTAACCCCTATTGTGTGGGCAAGCCCCCTGCACACCCCAAATTATTATAATCAACTCCAGGGGAGAGGACACTGGGGGAAAGGAGAATTCATGGGGGGGGGGGCTACCATCACTGGGGCACCACAGTCAGGGGAGCAGGGGACAGGGAACCAAAAAAAAATTGCAAGCATCCACTCCAAGGTACAAAAAGAAATATCTGCAGCCTGTCCAGAGCCCACAACCCTCAGCGTTGCAGGCAGCGACTCACTCCAGCACTCCAGGAGCCAGCTCAGCAGCACTCCACTGCACTACTCTATTTAACCCACAACATCTTATCATCTGCAATGTCACAGCATCCCACACCCCCTTCAGTCACCCTCGCTGTTCTTTATTCCCACAGTTGATATTCCTGTTTATCGCTATTCTTTCATTGTCGCTGTTTCGTTGGGCATGCAAATTGAGTCCCTCATATATGAGTCACTCATTTTGCATGACCTTAATAACTGGATACCATCTATCCCATACATTCTTAAATCCCCTGATTGTTTCAGCCCTCACCACTTCCTCAGGCAGGGTGTTCCACTTGTCCACCACCCTTTCTGTGAAGAAATTCTTCCTCACATTTCCTCTGAATTGCCCACACTCCAATTTTATCCCATGCCCTCTAGCCCTGGAATATCTTTTTTGCTTTTTCTGCACCCTGTTCCTCCCCATAAGGTACTTGAATGTCTCTATCATATCCCCTCTCTCCCTTCTCTCCTCCAGGGAGTACATATTCAAGTCCTTCAGCCTGTCCTCATAGGACTTGTGATGCAATCTCTGTACCATCTTTGTTGCCCTCCTCTGAATCTTCTCTACCCTGTCTATCTTCTTATATAGGTAAGGTATCCAGAGCTGGACACTGTACTCCAGGTGGGGCCTCACTAGTGTCTTGTATAATGGAATTATGACCTCTCTTTTCCTACTGGTGATGCCCCTGCCTATGTATCCCAGCATCCTATTTGCTTTACCTGCAGCCTTGTCGCACTGTTTCCCCACCTTGCAGTCATTAGAGATGACAACCAAAAGGTCCCTTTCCTGCTTGGTGTATGCTATATCCTCACCCCCCAACTGATATGTTGTCCCAGGGTTTTTGTGATCATATGCATTATTTTGCACCTTTTTGCATTAAATTTCAACTGCCAAACCCTTGACCATTCTTCAAGCTTCTGCATGTCCCTCCTCATTCTGTCTACACCCTCTGGCATGTCCACTCTGTTACAGAGCTTCTTGTCATCAGCAAACAGGGAAATTCTGCCTTCTAGGTCCTGCGCAATGTCGCTGATGAAGATGTTGAATAGGACCGGCCCCAGCACTGATCCCTGCAGCACTCCACTGGCACTCTTCCCTCTGTGGAGTGACAGCCATTTACTACCACCTGTAGTATTTCCATACGGTGTTTCTATAAATTATGTTTTCATTTATTGATGGTTTGTATTAAAATATGTGTACAGCACTCCAAGCCTCTGGGGAGGGGCACTATAGAGAGAATAATGGTTATGAAACTGTGTGTTATGGAATTATTTTACACACCCGAGGGGTGTGATGACCCATAAACCTCGAGAGTGAAGCTTGAGAGGTTTATGTGGTTATCACATCCTGAGGGTGTGTAAAAAAAATTCTGATAACACCACAGTTGCATAAACTTTATTTTTTATATTTGCTGGAGCTGACTGTCGGTCTCTCCACTACATAGACACACTAACTCTCACACACACACACACACACACACACTTTTTCCCCATTCTCCCATTACTCAGTGACTGACCTCTTATGTGAGCTGTGATTTGTTTAGGCATGGAGTCGGCGTCTGCTGTTTGGAGACACAGTGGGAAGCAGGATCAACCAGATAATTAAAAAAAATAGTGAGGGTAGTAAAGAAAACCAGCTTGTCCACGAGCGAGAATCTGAGCCGACTTATTTTTGACAATGCTGTGGCCGCCCATATGCAGAGAGCGAGCCAATGAAGACGTGCAATAGAAACTGCATGAGGAGACTGGTGCTGACTTCCATAAATGCTGTAATAACTGGTTATTACGGCATTTCCCGGTTATTACGCCACTTGAAAATCACAGTTCAGCCATACATTAAAGGGAGTCACCAGTAATTATATAAAGTTTCTATCTATCTATCTATCTATCTATCTATCTAATTGATAGAGTGATATGGGGAGGAAATGGATACAGGGGCTACAAAAGGGAAGGTAGTAGTTGTAGAGATCTCAGTCTACCAGACACAGGTTGGGACATTCCTGAAGCTAGGAGCACTAGAAATCAGGCCCTGATAGATATGTTGCAGGACTGCCTACTGGTGTAGCTGGTCAGGGAACCCAGGAGGCAGGCTGCCATTCTCGATATGGTGCTTACCAATTTGAAAATGGTAGGTGAAGTGTGGGTAGGGGAACAACTGCGGTCCAGTGACCATAATACAATATTGTTTTAACTGTCCCTGGGCACAGGTATACCCTCATTAAAGGCTGTAGTTCTGGATTTATATAACATATTTTGACCAGATGAGGGAAACTGTCAGAGGAAAGCTAGTAGGACTGAATAAGATCAGGAGAGTGGAGATGAAGCTGGAAGAAATTAAATGGGACATTCTTTATGCATTTAATTTGTGCCAGAGAATGGTTACCAAGAGTAGCAAACATGTGAGACTGATCTGGTTCTCCAAGAAGGTGTAGGAAGCAGTGATGGCCAAAGGAATGCTTTCATTAACCACAATAAGAGTTAGGGGGGCAAAGAGTGTGGTGTGTACCAGGTTAAGATGCAGTAGGCCAAGAAGGTGATCAGGAATGCAAAGGCAACCACAGAGCTGCAATCTGTGGAGTGGGTCAAGGGAAGGGAAAAAGAGTTCTTCTGGTATATCCAGGAAAAAAATAAGATAAGAAAGGGAATTATGGGGAATTTGGGCTGGCAAATGGGGGAAGGTAATAGTGGATGACAATAAAAAGCCAGCAGTTTTAAATAACTACTTCTACTCAGTATTGTATTCACAGTGGAGGAGAATGGCCTCTGCCGGAAAGTGGTATAAAGACAGCAGCAAGGGACAGTCAAAACATGGGGCAGATAAAGATAACATTCAAAAGAGTAAGAAAAGAGCTTGCAGTCCTGAAGTAGCTAAGGCACTGGGATCAGACGGATTGCCCCAAAGGGTGCTTAGGGAATTGGAATAAGAGCTAACTGAGCTCCAGGAAGGGCTATTCAATAGCTTATTGCAATCAGGAGTGGTTCCAAGAGACTGGAGGATAGTGGCCATGGTTCTGCTCCATAAGGGAAGGGATAGGGAGCATCCAGAAAATTACAAGTTCATCAATCTTATTGTACCTCCATTGTGGATAAACTGATGGAGACACTAGTCAAAGAGGTCTTGATGAACTATTTGGAAAGCGGTGGACTCCAGGACAATAAACAGAATGGGTCTGTGGCAGGGAGGTCTTAACAAGACAACCTAATAGTATTCTTTGACTGGGTTACAAGGGCAGCGGAGGACGATCAAGCAGTAGATATAGGCCACGCAATAGATACACTCCACTTTGACTTCAGCAAGGCATTTGACTTGCTCCCACTCAGAAGACTGCTGAAGAAGTTAGAGGACCTTGGAGCAGTGAAGGGCCTAGTTAAACGGTTGGGAAGTTGTCTAGGGGGAAGGAAGCAGAGGGTGGTGGTTAACTGAGTCAAATTGGCAGAAAGAAGGTCATGAGTGGAATGCCACAGGAGTAAGTTTTGGACCTGTCCTTTTCTGTGTGCTCATCAGGTACAGTATACAGGTTAAGATGTGTCTCATTGCAGACAACACTAAACTCTGTGGCAAGGTAGACAGCAAGAGGGGTTTTGTGAGTTTCAGATGGACCTTCAAAGGTTAGAGAGATGGTCTGAAGTTTTGCAGTTAAAATTCAATGCCAAAAAGGGCAAGGTGATGCACATATGAAGTAGGACTCCTAGGACAGAATACCAGAAGGGAAGGGAAGGGTTAGGCTAGCCACTAATTTAGAAGAGAGGGACCTTGGAGTACAGTGGCCCTGAAATGCAAAACCCAAACAAAAAAAGTGATCTGCATTCAAATATGTACAGCAACAACCAAAAAAAATGAAATGCAAACAAAAAAGTCAAATAACAATTGAAAAAAAAATGAAATGCAAACAAAAAGCTACAGCATAACTATAAAATTAATGCAAATAAAAACAAAATATAGAACAAAGCTGAAAAATGCAAATTGCAAACAAGTACAGCACATCTAAGTAATGAAAAGAAACAAAAAAGCAGTATTAAATAACATGGATGCAAACAAGAAAGCATCTAAAATATGAATGCAGACCAAAATAAAAAATAAAGCAACTGCAAAAAATAAGTCTAACTAAATGTCAAAAAGATGGAGGTTACAAAAAGTGAAACCAACTAACTAGATGAAACATCAAATAAAACAGTAAACTCAAACAAGAAAACTGCAAACCAAATAAAAAATATTGAACATCAAAAATGTTAATCAAGCAAAAAAACAGTTGACAAAAAGAAACAAGCATTTGTCAATGCCAAATGTTGTCTTGCTGGTTTTGGCATTGGTAGTGCAGGAGTTAGAGAGACGCATAATAGAAGTAGCAGTGAAGTATAGAACCAACATCAGCCCCACCCCACCCTGCGGAGCGTGATAGGCATTGAGGTTTGCGTTTGGATTGCTGGCCATAACGCTCATGCTATTTCACCTCACCCTACCCTGCAGAGTCTGACAAGTGTTACATTGTGCCTTGGGGTCATCTGGCCTTATGCTCACCCCATTTCATAAGGAAGTACATTGAGATGGGTGCAGCATAGGAAAATGGGTTGAACTTTGGGGCTGAAGAGTCCAAGGCACACTTTGATGCCTGTCAGTGGCTGCAGGGCAGAGGTGGAGGAGCAGTGGCATGAGCAGTACAGCAGAAAATCTGAAGACACACCCCTGATGCCTGTTCGTCTGTACAGGGTGAGATTTAATGGTTAGAAACCCTAACGCCCTGGGCATGTGTTGGTATTTACACTCCAAATTTTAAAACATGGCCTTTTTGTGATCCCACCTCATGAAAGCATTTGGGACCTTTGTTCATGAACAGTGCCCCAGTGATTTTGTTAATCTGTCTCAAACATTGATTTCCCACAGTGACTGCGCCATTCTGCACCACATGAAAATGTCAGCTGCACCATTGATAAGAAGGTGTGAAGAGATGGCAATGTGGGAAATCTGGAGTGAAAATATTAAACATTCTCAAAGTTACGAACGTGTGTGAAAACAGCACATCGCATGCTTGTAACACAGTCATTTAGTGGAATTATTTCACCAAATTTTTAAAATAGCCATTTTGGGATCTCTGCTCATGAACAGTGGCACTATGATTATCGTAATGTGCCCGAACGTTGATTTCCCACAGCTTGCGTGATTGTGTGCCAGATGTGCAAAACTACATTCCGGGCAGTATGTGACAAATGACAGCTGAACTGTTCCTAAGAAGGTGTGCAAAAATGACAATGTTGAAAATCTGGAGTGATAATATTACAAATTCTCTAACTTATGACTGTGCATGGACACTGCGCAGCATAGCTTGTAACATAGTCATTTTACGGGATTTTTTCACCAAATTTTCAACACACACATTTTGGGATCTCTGCTAATGAACAGTGTTACTGTGAGTTTCTTACTCTGTTCTGAACATTGTTTTCCTACAGCGACTGCGCCACTGCACGTCAGATATGCGAAAACACAGTTCAGGTAGGATGTGGAAAATGAAAGCTGTACTGTTCATAAGAAGGTGTGAAAAAATGGCAATGGTGAAAATGTGGAGTAAAAATATTAAAAATTATCGAAGTTACGAGTGTGTGTAGAAACTGCACAAGGCATGCTTGTAAAACAGTCATTTTATGGACGTTTGTCACCTAATTTTCAACATAGGCATTTTAAGACCTCTGCTCACGAACAGAGTTACTGTGGTTTCTTAATCTGTCCCAAACACTGATTTCCCACAGCAACCACGCTATTCTGCGCCGGAAGTGCAAAAACACATTTCTGCCAGGATGTGAAAAATGACGAGGGTGCGTGAAAACTGCGCAATGCACGCTCATAGCACAGTCAATTAATGGACTTTCATCACCAAATTTTCAACATAGGCATTTTATTACCTCTACTCATGAACAGTATCACTGTTATTTTCTTACTCTGTCCCGAACATTGATTTCTCACTGCGATCACGCTATTCTGTGCCGGAAGTGCGAAAACACATTTTGGCCAGGATGTGAAAAATTACAGCTGTACTGTTCATAAGGAGGTGTGGAAAAATTCCAATGTTTTAATTCTGGAGTGAAAATATTACAGATTCGCGAAGTTACAAGCATGCGTGGAAACTGCGCAACGCACGCTCGTAAAACAGTCATTTAATGGACTTTCATCACCAAATTTTCAACATAGGCATTTTAGGACCTCTGATCATGAACAGCATCACTGTGATTTTATTACTCTGTCCCAAACACTGATTTCCCACAACAACCACACTGTTCTGTGCTGGAAGTACAAAAACACATTTTGGCCAGGATGTGAAAAATGACAGCTGTACTGTTCATAAGGAGATGTGGAAAAATGCCAATGTTGAAAATCTGGACTGAAAATATTACAGATTCGTGAAGTTACGAGCATGCATGGAAACTGCACAATGCACGCTTATAAAACAGACATTCTTTTGATTTTGTTTTTTCACCAAATTTGCAACATTGGCTTTTTGAGAGCCCACCTCATGAACAGTGGCAGTCATTTTGTTAATCGGTCCTGAAGGGTGATTCTGTGCAGTGACTGCAAAATCACCTTTCAGGACTGAATAACGCCATAACAGTAACTGAATTCATGAGGAGGGGTCCCAAGAACCCCATGTTAAAAATTTGGTGAAAAAAGTGATTTTGTGGTCACTGTGTGGAACCACCTTTGGGACTGATTAATGAAACAACAGTGTCACAGTTCATGAGGTAGGCCCCCAAAAACCCTATGTTGAAAATTTGGTGAAAAAATTCCCCAAAATGACTGTATTTACGAGTGTGCATTGCACAGTTCCTATGCTTGCTCATAACTTCGAGAATTTTTAATATTTTCCCTCCAGATTTTCAACATTGCCATTTTACCACACCTCCTTATGAACAGTATGGCTGTCACTTTTCACATCTTGCCCAAAATGTATTTTCGCACATGTAGTGCACAATGGCTAGGTCAGTATGCGAAATCAATGTTCGGGACAGATTAAGAAAATCACAGTGACACTATTCATGAGCAGAGGTCTTAAAATTGCTATGTTGAAACTTTGGTGACAAAAGTCCATAAAATGACTGTGTTAAGAGTGTGCATTGCGCAGTTTCACGCACCCTTGTAAGTTCATGAATTAGTAATATTTTCAGTCCAGATTTTCAACATTGGCATTTTTCCATACCTCCTTATGAACAGTACAGCAGTCATTTTTCACACCCTGGCTGAAATGTGTTTTTGCATTTCTGGTGCAGAATAGCATGGTCACTGTGGGAAATCTGTGTTCAGGACAGATTAAGAAAATCACAGTGACACTATTCATGAGCAGAGGTCCCAAAATGCCTATGTTGAAAATCTGCTGTAAAAAATCCCCAAACTAATTACATTATGGGTATGCATTGCACAGTTTCTATGCGCACTCGTGACTTCCCCAGTTTTTTGTATTTTCACTCCAGATTTTCAACATTGCCATTTTACACCTCCTCATCAACAGTACAGCTGTCATTTTCACATACTGTTTGAAATGTGTTTTGCACCCTGTGGCGCCAAATGGCGACTGGCTGTGCAAAATCTCCTTCGCTAATGAACTGGTAGTGTCACTGTTCATGCGGTGGAGTCACAAAAAGCCCATGTTGAAAACTTGGAGTAAAAATACCAAGAAATGTCCAGGGCATTAGGGTTTTCAACCATAACACCCTACCCTGTAGGGACTGACAGACATCAGGGTTGTGACTTGGCATTATCGACAGTAATGCTCATGCCATTCCACCCCCACACCCACCCTGCAGCCAGTGACAGGCATCAAGGTGCACCTTGGACCCTTTGGCCCCAGAGTTCACCCCATTCTTCTATACTGCGCCCATTTCAGAGTATTTCCTTATGGAATGAGGTGAATGTGAAGCCCAAACACCCCAAGGCACACCGCGACACTTGTCAGCGTCTGCAGTGTAAGGTGAGGTGAAATGTCGTGACCGTCATGGGCGATATCCAAAAGGCACACCCAAATGCCTGTCCATCTCTGCAGGGTGGGGGTGGAGTTGGCAACAGTTCAGTACTTCACTGCCATTTCCTCTACTGCATCTGTCTAACTCCTGCACTTCCACTGCTAATTCCAGCAAACAAACATTCAGCATTGACAAATGCTTTTTTTTATAACCTTTTTCTCTCACTCACGTCTGTTGACTTTTAGGGGACCAGACTTTACTGTTTGGCATAGGGGGTAAACTTGTTTATGATAAATGAGCTCTTGGTTACCAGTCTTCATATATTTCTATTAGCCAGAATTGAAGACAAAAGCTCTACGAAGTGGATTTCGGCTCAGCACCACCTAAAGGAGAAACAAAATAGATCGTATAACCTCCAGCTGTAACTCAGTCCTTCTTTACACCAAAAATAACTTTGCATTAAAGCTGGTGCAGGCATATAGCATTCTGTTGCATATTTTAGCCAAGGAAACAGAAACCAGAAACAAAAAGGGTAGCACCAACGCTCATCGGTCATGCCATCCAAGTGGTTGCATAGGTGCTTAAATATTGACTATTTCCTCATCCTCACAGTGCTTTATTTTATTTTTTTCTTTCTGGTTTCTGGTTTCTTGGCTTAAATATGAAATGTAATGATATGCCTGTACCGGCTTGAATATGAAGTCATTTCTGGCAATGAGTTGCTGAGCTAAGAAGACTGCAGCTGAATTGTTCCTAATATAAATGAACTGATTGGATACAAATTAATAAAACAACTGCTGCACTTTTTAGTACAATTGGAAGCTATGTTTTTTTTTTCCTTTTAAGTGGTGCTGAACCGAAACCCACTTTGTAGAGCTTTTGTGCTGATTTTACGATTTTATACCCCTGGGTATGTGCATTTTGTTACAGTGCAAACAGCTGAGTGGCTTTATGACTGCATGGATCACGTCTAGTTTGGCAGAAAGAGCTCAACAGAAATTCACATTGAACTACTGCAAATGAGCAAAAACCAGCCAAGGAGCACTAGCAGTTTTCTTTGATGTTGCTTGCACAACACTGCTGTGATTATTTTTAGCACCCGTGGTTGGTTGCATGAAAATGACAGGGTAAAGGTGCACACAAACAAATCTATTTGGTTACCACATATGCCGAGAGAGTGACCACGACCTGCTTGTCCAAAAACAGGTCACTGTCACCGAAGCTCAGCAGCACCTTTCAGTAAGAAGGACTTTGTATTTCATAAGTGGAGGATCAGATTCAACCCAGGTAATCCCACTGAGACACCAACTAGTGAATGCACAGTCTCCCACCAATGTCTATCAACATAAACACTAATGTGTGTGTGTGTGTATATATATATTTTTTTTTATTATTATTTCTGTGCTGGCAGGGTTGTTGTGGGCTTGTAACCTGCTTTGATTACTGTCTTGGGTGATGATGGGACCTGAACATGGATAGTAGCTCGGCTCCCCAAATCCCTATCCTGATTAGTGGGGTCAGAGCTGGAATAAATGCTGGCCATGTGTGGCATGTGTGTGTGTGTGTGTGTGTGTGTGTGTGTGTGTGTGTGTGTGTGTGTGTGTGTGTGTGTGCACTGTACAGTTTATAAAGGATATCTGTTGTTACTGGTACTGGGTGGCATTTCAGTATGAACCACGCTGTAATGGTCTTGCCCTTAGGTTTACAGCAATGCATTTAACACTGTAGTTTGCCCTTTGTTGGTCGCTGCTCTGCTGTATAAGTAAGATGGTTGTATTTCCTCCTGCATTGTCTGGTTTCAATCCAAGTAGACACAATAAAACAGCTATAACCCAATCGGTATGTTTAATTTCTTATTGTCGGCTGTTTTGTTTGATTTGAGGAATTTTTTAAATTCTTATTTTTTTTCTCTAAAGAAGTAATCATTTTTTTGTAAAGAGCCTATGTTAAAGAACAATGTCCAGTGCCACTGAAATCCTCTGGGCGCATATTCAAACAGACAGATCCGGAGCTGCTGCAAAACAATTGCAGGGAGTAGCCCGGGATTATGTAGGGGAAGAGCTCCTCCCCCTCAGCCTATTTATATGAAGCAGCTGACTCCCGAGCTGCTTAAGTGAAGTCGCACTACTTGCGTCGTCAGTGCTGGACCGAGGCTGCTCTGCGTCCCCCCATGTTTCTCCCGTCTCGTTGTTTTTTGTTTTCCCCACCTCCCTTCTCCCTTTTCCTGTGCTTTCGTCCATTGCTTTCTTTGGAAAGGTTCTCACCAGCTACCTCAACGCTGCTCTTCTCATGCTTTTGCTCACTCCTTGCTCCCTCCCCCTTCTTCCAGTGGCCTCGGCTCCATGCCAGTTTGCCGCCTCTCCGCTTCCTTCCTATGCCTGCCTTTCTGCTTCCTCCTTCTGCCTAAGGATTTCTGGTGTTCTCTGCCTGTGCCTGCCTCCTTCACCTCAATTCCTGCTTTCCTGCTGTCCGGAGAACCTCGCAACATCCTGGGTGCAAGCGCCAGACCGACTCCTTCCCGAGTGCTTCTAGTGTTTCCTGCGCTCTCCTGGATACCACTTCCTTAGCATGCCGTGGATGCCTCCTGCTTGCCGTATGCTGCACATCCACATGTCCTGACCTTCTGCTCATTCATTCCATCCAGCTTCTGTGACCAGGTGTTAGTGCCCTCTGGAATGTCTCTCTCCATCCTGCGCAGTCAGCGAAACCTTCTCCTCTACTATGCAACTGGCCCAATATCAGCTCTCCTGGACCTACCCCTGCGTGCTTATTCACCGGTACGTTTACTCTACCTTTATTGGCATTCTGCAGCAGCTCTTAATTCAAGCATTCCTGGCCTGTTTCATTTGGGTTCGTAATCCATTTCATATCTTCAAAAGGAGACCAGTCTTTCAGGACTTACTGAGGCGATTTGTCTGCAGCTCCCTTCCTGCTTAGTGGTTGCTATTGCCTTACTAGTGCATTCTAGGTTTCATGAACTTTATTGCATACCCTAGCCCATGTGGTCCCTTGAAGCTCACTCACTGTTATTTAGTTTTCTGGCCAGTGGATGAGGGCATGTTTGCAGCTATTCACCTATGTATATCTACTTTGCTCCCTCAAACACACACTTCAGCTTCGTCAGCTGCATGTCCCTTGCCTTCCAATACCATGGCAAGCTACCAGCATGCCTGCCTACTCTACCATTCTATGTGCAGCATTTCTTTGCTATGGATCCTGAGATGTTTTGGGACACATTAGGGACAGCCCGTCTAATGCCATTTATTCAACTTCCAACTGGTGCCCGAGTCCTGATTTCCTTTTGACTGCCTGAGCTATTCTTGTCAGACCTAGTATTCCTGGGCTCTGATGGTTACCACATTGTCGCTACCTTTCTGGAGCTTCTCTATGTTACCAGGTGATGTTGCTCAGAGAGCAGGAGGCGCCTTGCTTGCTGCTTCTCTCGCTCGTTGCCTCCCACTACCAAGTCATCCTGGTTTTCTTCCATGCTAGCCTATTGGGGCTGGCTAACACACTCTATTACCTTACCAGCTGACCTTCAAGGGGTCCTGCTGTGCATGCTAGCTTACATGGGGCTAGTTGCCGCTCTACTCACCTTACCAGCTGACGTACATAGAGTACAGCTGCACGCTAGCCTTTGTATGGCTTAGCTACTATTTAGTACTCACTTAATGACTGTTCTGCATGTCGACCACCTCCTACCTTCTACCTCTCCCATCGGCTTCCTTCACGTGGTTCAGCCGCACATCCTCACCTCATTTGGACTCGCCTCCATATATCCCTGGATTCTTCCTATCGAGCTGTTCATTGATTCTGGCCCACCTTTGCTGCATAGAGGTTGCTCCTTCCATGTTGATTCCAGTTCCCGGAGTTACTACTGCCACCTCAGCCAGTATTCCCTGCTGAACTTTCTTATTGTCTCCATGTTTGAACCACTACCTCCTACATCAAATAATTTCAGTTCCAGGATGCTTACTGCCTCTGTCAGACCTTGCCCCCTATGGGCCTCGGAGATCCTTCGTTATATTTACTTACTTCAACATATTCGCTGCTTTTATGACCTGCTTTCGCTCATGGGGCTGGGAGGTTTACCTACTTCTACTCTATGCCTGCCTCGTTCGGCTCGGGGCCTGGAGATTCACAGCCTCTGCAACCTGCCTTCGCCACTCGGGCCGGGAGGTTTACCTACTACTTGCCTGCTTCTATGACCTGCCTTTGCCCATCGGGCTGGGAGGTTACCTACTTCTGCTCTATGCCTGCCTCATTTCAGCTCGGGGCATGGAGATTCTCAACTCTGCGATCTACCTTCACCCATTGGGCTGGGAGGTTTCCTACTTCTACTCTTGCCTGCTCGCTCTGTAGGCACTGGGTTTCACAGCTTTAGCCTGCCTTCGCCTTCGGGCTGGGGTTACCTGTTTCTGCTCTTCTGCCTCGCCCTGCCCAGGGCCTGAGCTCCTCACTTCATTATGGGCTCATCTGCTGCCGTGTCGGCTGACCAGAAGCTCCTTTACTGGATTGCATCTGACGTTTATTCTTCCTCATATGTTCTTGGACGTTTTGCCCTGCTGCCTCAGCCATGGAATTGCTTCTGCTTTACTTTCCAGGACACTTGGTTGGAGTATCCTGCAGACTTTTATTATCATGCTTGTGCTCTACCGAATTCAGACCCTGTGACAACGCTACTTCATTTGATTCAGCCTCTTCAGTTATCTCCATCTAGGACTCTTCAGGTCTCATCTGGTTTTCCTACCTCGAACTTTGCATACCTTCACTTTTGGATGTTATTCCTCTCGTCCAGTTGCCATATCTGCCTCAGTTTCTTCACTGTAATCCCTGCCTTCCTTGATCTGGATACCTCACATTCTCTAAGTCTGCCTTACAGCTGCAGTACTACTGTGCTCAAGGATGATTCAAGATGCGTCTCATGGAAGCTTTCTGCCACACTTATTCTATTAGCTGACATTCGTAGTTAAAGCTGCATTCATGTTACCTAGAGCTACTTGCCTCTCTAAGTGCCTCTCCAGCTGATGGATTGCTGTGCATCTCATCGAGGGACTATCGGCCACGCTCCATTTCTGCCAGCAGACAATCCTGGGTTTGGCTGTGCTTCACATACTGGAATCGGCTGCCTCTCTCCTACCTCACCAGCTAGCGGTTCTGCTGCACTTTCTTCAGGGGCTGATTGCCACGTCCTGTTCCTTCTCATTTGCTTTCGTGGGGGCAATCCCTGCTCCTACTACCTCTCACTTTAGATTAGCTGTCCAACTGATTGCTTGCTTTTTTTGGGGGGCTCACCGTATTCTACTACTTGGATGCTTCATACCTCACACCAGTGTCCCCGATTATTCTCCGCAGCTTGCCATTATTCCAGCTCAGCTCTACAGCTGTTGCCTTCATATCAATTTCTAAGACTATACTTACTTATCAGAACCAGATTCATCAATCGATAGCCTGGCCTCAAGCCTTTTCTCATTCCTCGTACTAAACAAGCCCTCTATTATTAGAAACCTGGAAATCATACTACTTCTATTCGTCCTGCCTCGTTGATGTCAAAGCTCGGATGCAACTATCTTCTGGTCTCCTGTATTGAGTTTGTCAGTCATCAACTTCATCTCCACCATCATACAATTCCATGGATTATGCCCTCTATCAACTGAAGTACAGAAGACGGTTCTTCAATATATCTACTCTCCATCATTCCGAATTGTACATGGATTCTCGGACTCGGAGTTCATTAGGAGGAAATCACTTCACTGGACATTTACAATTCAGTTCTTGCTTAAGCTCCATTTATCTGGAATAAATTCTACAAATTAGAAATCAGATTAGCTGATTAATTAGTTTAATTAGGAGATCTCTCCTTTAGTATGCCCAGAAGGACGGGCAGGTCAGTAGCCATGGGTCCTCAGAGGTTTCCCCCAAAGGGGGTTTTTCCTCTCCTGAGTGCTACTGGTCACACTCTCCGGAGTTGGAGGAGGTGATCGTCTATTCCTATCATTATTTGCACAACTTCTTCAGCATACAGTTACTGAACAATTGTTGATATTTATTCTTTTTGGGGCTTTCATAATTCTAAACCAAGCTTCCTTCCTACTGGTGGGATACAGAGAATGGCCAAAACCTTAAAAAATTATCAAACGACTCAATTCAAGCATCCAAGTCCCTAAGCACAATACATCCTATTCATGCGGAACATTGTCCTCTCTATACTGGCCTCTGTATCCAACAACCATATTCATCATTCAACTATATGTTACATAAGCACTGAGCTATGAATCACACATAATTGCAGGGAGTAGCCCAGGATTATGTGGGGGAAGAGCTCCTCCTCCTCAGCCTATTTATATGAAGCAGCTGACTCCCACGCTGCTTAGAGCGAGTCGCACTCACCCACCATCCTCCCCGACACCTCCTCCTTCTGCGGCACTCTTATCCCACCGGGGGGCTTTCACAATTCTAAACCAAGCTTCCTTCCTACAGGTGGGATACAGAGAAAGGCCAAAACCTTCAAAATTATCAAACAACTCTATTCAAGCATCCAAGTACCTAAGCACAATACATTCTATTCATGAGACATTGTCCTCTCTATACTGGCCTCTGTATCCAACAACCATATTCATCATTCAACTATATGTTACATAAGCACTGAGCTATGAATCACACATAATTGCAGGGGTAGCCGGGATTATGTGGGAAAACTCCTCCCCTCAGCCTATTTATATGAAATAGCTGACTCCCCACGCTGCTTAGAGCGAGTCGCACTCACCCACCATCCTCCCCCCGACACCTCCTCCTTCTGCGGCACTCTTATCCCACCGGGGGGCTTTCATAATTCTAAACCAAGCTTCCTTCCTACAGGTGGGATACAGAGAAAGGCCAAAACCTTCAAAAATTATCAAACGACTCTATTCAAGCATCCAAGTACCTAAGCACAATACATTCTATTCATGCGGAACATTGTCCTCTCTATACTGGCCTCTGTATCCAACAACCATATTCATCATTATACCATGGACATAAGTGAACAGCCAATGAAATGGTCAGACTGGCAGTTTACCACTGGTGTAAATCCTATGATAATCACTGGCTGATGAGATAATAATAAAGATCAGCCATATCCATCTCATCTGCAGCCCAGGAATAAATAGAATAAAAATAAAATCACAAAGTAACCTCTTTAAAAGTTGTATTTTATTATTGTGAAAGAATGAATCTTGGTATAATCGCAATAAAGCCACTCTGAGGATGTGGGTTGTTGGGGATTTACAGCTGGAGGGATTTACCCACTCCAGCTGTGGTAATGATAACTATAATACCCCCTCGTGGCTTATTGCTTAATTCAACTATATGTTACATAAGCACTGAGCTATGAATCACACATAATTGCAATGTAGAGGGGGCCTGTGCATATCATTACTGTGGTGCCACTTGGTCCGAGTCTGAATTCTACAGATAAAATGGAACCCTACTGGGGGCAAATAACACTCATGTAAATGTCTAAAGAAAAGGGAAATCACAGCTCACTTAGAAAGGGGCAATCGTTTTTTGAACATATTTTTGTTTCCTTGAGAGCAGAGATCTTACATAAAAATCATTAGCTCTCTGTGCCTGAGAGTTGCCCTTTCCCTCAGCCTTTTGTCTAGTGAGCTGAAGGGCAGTTCTAGTTAATTGGTCACACAGAACAAGCTGGCTGGTGGATTTAGACCCGAGTTTCCTGGTTCACACAAATGCTTTACCACAAGGTAAGAAAGCCTTCCTGTTGCAACAACGATTCCTCCTAGACCACTTACAGTACACACAGAATACCAAGGCTTATTCCCACAACCTCCAATTAAATATGATGTGCCTCTGAACAAGTTACTTAACCTATATGCTCTCCTGGGACACACGTTAGAATGAGCTTTGACTCACTACTGGGCGTTGATTCTTATTAAAACACATCTAAATAGTACCATGAATGGTAACTTTTTTGTGTTTTTTTTCTTTATGATGTTTGTGTTGGAAAGCACCAGCACTAGAATGAATGTGTCTGGCACTGGCAGAGAACTGTACTTCTGGTATTGATATATAGGATTGCTCTCTGGTAAAACTGTCTGACATATAGTGGAGTGATAACATAAATGAATACACCTTTGAACTGTTTCATGATTCACCTTCCTAACCTTCCAGTGTGTCCATTTTCAATTATAAACAAAACCCATAACATGCCTCTGGAATGCTAATGTCTCAGCTCCCAACTCCTGGATGCAGATGTTGCATAGACCATCACAGCTGCATTTTGTCTGCCAGTGACAGATCTGAGTCCCCCCCCCCAAATTCAAAGCAGAACTCTTGTGCTTCCCAGTGATTTTTGTTCCTATTTCCAACACTGTCAGAGCAAGCAGAGACAAAGGAAACAGTGACATCTATCCTGTGGGCTTGTTCCTTCAAGCTCTGCTCCTTGTTCTTACCCACTAATCCTCTGACAAATGCAAATATTTGTGCATAACAATTTACTTAGTGACTTTCAATCAGCCATTGTGTGACTCCCCAGTTTGCCAACTCATGTTTGCTACTCTTGAATAGCTTTGAAACACAACAGGCAATCTGCCGCTAGAAGAGAAAATTCTGTAAAGATTTGGATCCCACAGAAAGCAACTTGTTTTGTAATAATCCACCCACAAATTAACTTCTGCGGTTTTTCCTGTTCTTATGACCACAATGACAGCACTTACCACTGCCAGTTCCCCTCTCCCCTGATGTCAGTAAAACAATTTGCTGCTAACATTACTCATTATTTTATGTTTCCTTGTACCTGAGCAAGAAACATTTTCACAAGAAACATTTTGTCATAGTGCAAATGGCATTTCAGAGGTGTGTCAGTGTCATGTCCAATGCAGATCAAGCTGAATTGTGCTCATCCCATACAGACCAATGGGCACACAAGCTATGTATGACACTGGGAAAATGGGGGGGGGGGCAGAAACTTTGTGTAGTTGAAAGGACTGAAATGCTTCAATGAGAGAGTACCTCAGTCCTTTCCTTTTCATAAAGTTGGCCAGCAAACAGCTCAGGGGCTTTGTGACTGCTTGGATCATGTTTAGTTTGACAGAAAAAGCCCAACAACTGAACAAGCAAAGGGAACTGTCCCACAATGCAAGGAGCATGAGGAGCCCTTGAAACTGTCCTGTGCAGATGACAGTTCTAAGATGCTAATTTTTTTCATCTGCCAAGATGTTTTTTAGATGAAATGCAAAGTGGCAAAGTAACTTTATTTTCTGTAGAGTTGTCGTTCCACATGGTCAGTCTGGATGACTGCATAACCAGAAAGCTACCACACTAAACAGCTCCTGTGTAATGCAACTCTGTTGCCCCGCTAAGCTCTGTATATCTGCTGTCTTCCCACCACCCATAGGCAATGGGTTACATGAGCCCACAATATTTTCCAAAACAGACCCATCACCAGCAGTAATATATCTTACTTTTATCACCATCCCTGTGTTTGCTCTGTGACCTGTTGCCTCCATCTGTGCTGCCCTCAGCTGCCTCCATCTGTACTACTCCCTCACTCACAGCTGCCTCCATCTGTGTGTCCCTCCCCCGCCCCCTCAGCTGCCTCTGTCTGTGCACTCCCCTGCCTTCCTGTGAATGGACTCAGGAAGTGGAGTGCAGAAGCACTGAAAAGCTTGCATCCTTTCCTCCTCCCTCCCCACAAACACCTATTGGTGGCCTTATTGAGATGCCAGTCTTGTATGCACCTTTGTTTCCGATTTGGCCACAGTATGGATTGGAAATGGTAGGTCAGGGTAACGATGAGCAAGGCTGTAGTGAGACTTGACTGGAGAGCTCAAAATTGTGTGCAGCAACAGTCATTGTGTGACTGAGAGTCAGGGACAGGCAACACCCAGAGTCAGAAAGATTGTCTGTTGGCAAAGGTGCCCCAGTAAGCTGTGAGCATAGCAGCAGTGGGAGCAGTGACTGTAGTAAGCAGCAGCAGCAACATCTCTCTCTCTCTGTCCAGTATGAGCTTGTCACAGGAATGGCAAAAGCAGCTGCAGCGGCTGTGGCATCACAGTACCCTCTTCTCCACCTCTCCCTGCCTCCTTGCCCTTTAAGGATAGATGTCTGTCTGTCAAGCTGCTTTCAAGGGGATGGCCACCATTAAGGACAGCAGGATCTCAGTATTCCCATATTGTAGCTGGATGCTACTGCCCTCCCAACTCCTCTATGCCCTCTATCATGAATCACGTGGGCATCCTAAAATGACACACAATCTGGGGTGAGCTCCATATTCTTGGGGATTTTAATCTGAACTGGCTATCCAGTGCCAGCTCCAAGTCTTGCAACCAGTGACCACACTAAACCTGTCCCAACTGATCACTGAACCCACCTGCCTCAACCCAAATTTGCAGAACCACTCTCTCTTAGACTGGTCCCTTACCTCACACCTGCACTGGATAATTGCCTCAGGCCTCTTACCAGACTACCTAAGCGATCACCACATGATATACTCAATTAGGAAGGTATTTTGACCCAAGCCACCCCTGCACCAAATCCTTCTGACCCAGTCTTACAAATCGATGGACCTTGCTTCTCTTCTAACTGACCTAGCTTACACAAACTGGTCTTTTATCCCCCAGGCTCATTCTTTCAACTCCGCATTGGAGTTGTTCATGTCCAGGTTCCTCACTATCTGGAACTTTTACACCCCACTCAAATGTGTTTGTGTGAGTGGTGCACACCTGCCTTTGGTCACAGCTGACATCTTGGCTCACCTCAGAGCCAGAGATCAGGCTTGGAGGTCCTTTAAGGCCTCTGGCTCCCCCGAGGCCCTCGTAAAGTATTGCACACCATGTAATGCCTGCACAAGGCTGCTTCGACAGTCCAAAGCAAACTACTTCAAAGCCTCCTTCTACTCCAACTTAAGCCACCCTGCTAAATTCTGGAAGGTGGTCAAATTGCTTTTCTCCCTACCTTCACAGCCCCCATGCCTGTTCTAAATGTAGGTGGCACCACTGTAATGGCACCCCTTGAAATGGCATCAGAATTTAACTCCTTTTTCACAAACTGTACCTCATCACTCAGATTTCCCCAGCTGAAGTATGCAATGCCCTGATTTCCCTTAATCCATCCAAGGGCAAATGCCCCTCAGGGTTGGACTCCAAAATGCTCTACCTGTCTGCCCCTGCAATAGCCTCACCCCTGGCAGCACTTTTCAACCTCTTCTTCTCCCTTGCTTCTATTCCATCCTTATGGAAACACGCCACAGTCATCCCCCCTTCTGAAAGGTGGTGACCCCTCCATTCCTGGAAACTACAGCCCAATCTCCCTTCTTCCAGTTCTTGCAAAACCCCAGGAACACTTGGTCCTCTCACAACTCTCCGCCTATCTTGACTCCTCCTTGTTCTTCTCACCTTAACAGTCTGGCTTTAAGAAGTCCCACTCCACCACCACTTCCTTTCTAAGGCTCTTCAATTCCATTCTTACTGAAATGGATAAAGGCCACATCACCTCAGCAATATTTGTCAACCTGGCAAAGGCATTTGACACAGTCTCACACCCACTGCTCCTGTTCAAGTTCTCCCTTGCAAGGTTCTCTAGCGAGGCCACCAGCTGGTTTCACTCCTACCTGGTTGGCAGGTCCCAATCTATAAGGATTAGTAACTCCACCTCTCCCCCTCTCCCAGATACCACTGGTGTACCCCAAGACTCGGTCCTTGGCCCATTGTTATTCTCCACCTTCCTAAATGACCTGCCCACTGCCTGCCCTCACACTTCCATACACATGTATATGGATGATATGGTTCTGTATACATCTGGCACTTCACCATATGATGTGGTGACCAGACTTCAGCAGGACTTCAATGATGTTCAGCTCTGGTTTCACACAAATCAGCTTTTTCTCAATGCCAAGAAAACTGTCAATGACCTTTGGCACAAGGCAGAGATTTTTTCGGCTTCCCTCCACACCCACCTTCCACATCCTGGACAGGACTCCTCTGGAGGCTTGCACCTCCTTTAGATACTTCAGGATCTGGCTTGACCAGCACCTCGACTTTTCTGTTCATATCGATGCCATTCACATAAAGCATCACCCCAAATTGGGTGCCCTATACCGCAACCATGGATGCATCCCGCTGCCAGCTCGTCCTGCAATTGTGCAGAAAATTATTCTCCCTATTTTTGACTACAATGATGTAGTCTGTAGTGTCATACCCAAGTCCACCCTAGCCAGGCTGGACCCCCTGTTCCACTCATTCTGCCGTTTTGCCCTTGACTGTCCTCCCACCACCCATCACTGCATCCTCTATTGGACCCTAGGCCTCCTCTCACTTCATGATTGGTGACAAACCCACAGTGCTAGCTAACAGCTATGTTCTGGACCCAGTCCCTGCTCCCTTACCTCACCTCAGTCCGAACAGCTGCTCCCCACCATGTACCCACTTAGATACTTGGATTCCCATCTTTTGTCTGTCCTGCACATGTCCACCATGGAAGGCCAGGCAGCCTTTACCTATCACATGCCTAAGCTGTGGAACTCCCTCCCCAAGGAAGTTCGCCTTGTCTCTCCCACTCTGCACCTCAGCTCCCTCCTCTTAGCACATTTCTTCTCTGCCTGCACTTGTATCTAAATGCCTCTCCATGCACGGTAGTCTAGCTGCTCCTTGTGGTAGCAATATTTGTGTAGTAGCATACCTGTAAATATTTTTGCACCCAGCACAACTACCACCCATTGTAATTGCAGGTCATTTCTTAATCAACTGCTAGAGTGTCCATTCTACCATGTAGTCTATGTATTCATTATCTACTGTTGTACTGTAATGTTCAAGTTCTAATTAGCCATGTGATTTGCCTTCTGTAATACTGTATTGATGTATTGATGTATTTTTCTATTGCCCCCTACCCCCAGGACGCATCTGGAATCGAGCAGTACTCTGCTCAGTATGCCCTCCTGGTAAAACATTTAAATAAATACATCAATAAGTCTTACAGATGGTAACATATCACGGGTTACAACTGAAAGGAACACATGTGATTTATCACTGTTCATAGCCTTATTTTCAAACTAGGTGGGAATGCCCTGGGTGGATGTGACCACCATAACATGCTCTACATAATGCATCAGCAAATTTGTATGTACTGAGACACTGACCTGTGGCCACTGCACATACAGTCCCTTTTCAGAAAAAAGTAAATACATTGTAGTATACTCCACACACAGATAGCACCAACCATCAACCCATCATCACATGATCACCCTTCAGTGCCCATGGCTATCAATCACCTGGCAGGGTAGGATGCCCAGGTATAGCCCCCCCCCCAAAAAAAAAACAATGCTGCAGAACATATTGCATTTCTCAACGGAACTGCAGCAACTATCAATTTTTTCTTTATTTTGTTTTTAATACTCAGCTGCATGATGCAGAATTGTCTTTTGCAGCTATCTCCTCCACAGCACTGTATGTAGTATACAGTGCAAGTGTGTGGGGGAAAGGGAAATACTGTTATTAACCAGGCCTGCTGCTGCCTTGCTTGCCCCATAAAAAAACAACATGGCAGCAGTGTGTGTGTGTGTGTGTGTGTATTGGGGGGACTATGGTCTTTCCTCTTCCTCACTTCCATTTTCCCCTCCGTTTCCCTGCATGTGACCTCAGTCATGGATGGTCAGGAGTGCAGGCCTATCAGTAAATTCATTTATTTGAATTGTTCCTGTCTGGTACCAAAGAGTTGCAAGACTTGCAAGCACCAAGGCCTGTTGTATTAAAATGGGGATTCATTTGGGGAACTTGTGGGCAGGATCATCTGACTGAAGCTGCTGCTACTACTACTTGTACTCGAGCTGCAGAGGAATAGAGCAGAGAGATTCAGAGAGAATACCTGTCTACTCAGGAAATGGAGATGGACTTGCATAGGATGGCACAAGAGACTCATACTGGTCACCCAGTCAAAGAAATTTATCAGCATCACTTGACTGACCCCCCCCCCCCCGGAAGTCCTGGTCACACAGTCAAATAAATCTGTCAGATTCATTTGACATAACCTGTCCCCCACCCCCACCCCTGAGTCCATGCTGCCTTGGGTCTTTTAACCTTGATTAAAGATATTACACAATCCTTTCATCGGCAGTGATTCCATTAACCTTACCACTACTGAAGTCAAAGCCTATAATTGCTAACCTCTTCCCTGCTGCCACTTGTGGGAAGTGAAACTATTTCTGCTGTCTTCCAGTCCTCAGCCCAGGACCATTTCTGTTTCCAATAAGCAGTTCAATTATGCTTAAGCAACTGGTTGAGATGTACACTTGTGTGACTTCAATACATAGAAACACAGAAACATAGAATTCGATGGCAGATAAGGACTGCTTGGCCCACCTAGTCTGCCCATTTCCCTACCTAACGGATAAGCTGCAGATCCTAGTTAACCAACAGCCTAGTTCCTCCTACCCCCATTAGAATTGCCTTATGTCTGTCCCATGCATTCTTGAATTCCCCCACTGTTTTTCACTCTATGACCTCCTCAGAAAGGCTGTTCCATGTATCCACAACCCTCTCTGTGAAGAAGTATTTCC
Organism: Neoceratodus forsteri; assembly: GCA_016271365.2. NCBI lineage: Eukaryota > Metazoa > Chordata > Ceratodontiformes > Ceratodontidae > Neoceratodus > Neoceratodus forsteri. The sequence goes on along the minus strand of CM057451.1, from coordinate 803,984,439 downwards.
TCACATTACCTCTGAACCGTCCCCACCTCTATCTTCAAATTGTGCCCCCTTGTTTTTGCCCATCTCTTTTTCTGAAAGATGCTACCCTCTTGGACTTTGTTGATTCCCTTTGAGGTATTTGAAAGTTCATATCATGTCCCCCCTCTCCCTCCTTTCCTCGCGGCTATACATCTTTAGTTCATTTAGTCTTTCTTCATATGTCTTCTGATGCAGACCCTGCATCATTTTGATTGTCCTCCTCTGGACAGCCTCCACCCTGTCTATGTCTTTGCAGAGATGGGGTCTCCAGAATTGTACACAGTACTCCAGATGTGGTCTTACCAACTGTCTATACAGAGGGCCAACAACTTCCTGTTTTCTACTGGTGATGTCTCTCCCTATGCATCTCAGTATCCCCCCAGCCCTCCTTACTGCCTTCTCACATTGCTGGCCCATCTTTAGGTCATCTGATATGACTACCCCCAGGTCCCTTTCCATTTTTGTTGTTGTCAGTATTTCACCCCATTGTGTACTCTTCCCCTGGGTTTTTGTTTCCCAGGTGCATTACTTTGCACTTCTTTGCATTGAATCTAAGCTCTCATACATTTGACTATTCCTCCAACCTTGCCAAGTCCCTTTTCATCCTTTCCACCCCACCTTGTGCATCAACCCTGTTGCAGATCTTTGTGTCATCTGCAAAGAGACATACTCTACCTTCCAGTCCCTCTGCAATGTCACTTATAAAGACATTAAAAAGGACCGGCCCCAGTACTGAACCCTGCGGTACCCCACTAGTAACCCTCCTTTCTTCACTGTGGACTCCATTTACTAATACATTGTGGTTATTCACCTCTTTATCCATGGGATATACCACCCTGTAGGGGTACGATGCAAGGATCCCTAGAGGAGGGCTCCCCCCCATAAGTGCAGTGAGAATAATTCCCTTGGCTAAAGGTAGCATAGGAAGAACCCATAGAAAAGAGACACAAGCCACTGGAGGAGGAGGGGTGGATAGTGGGGCAACGAAGAGACAAATCCTGGAACAGTCCAGGAGGAGTGGCCTTTTAAGGCCTGATAGGGGAGTGAAGTAGCTGCTCTGCCCATTGAACCTCAGGCTTAAAGCCTTTCCATTCAATTGTGCTTATGCAACTGGATGAGATGTATCCTCGTGTGACTTTGATACACTGTGGCTATTCACTTCTCTATCCGTGGGATATACCACTCTGAAGGGATACAACACAAGGAACCCTAGAGGAGGGTACCCCCCATAGGTGCCTCAGGAATAATTCCCTTGGCTAAAGGTAGCTTAGGAAAAAGCCCCAAAAGAATACCCAAAAGGATGTCGAGCATCAAAGAGGAAAGAAATCAGAAGATATCTAGACCAGAAATAAATGTGACAGACATAGATAGAAAGGACAGGAGAAGAACAATAAAAGGTGAGGACAATGAATGAAAGAAAATCTGATGAGATGCAGAAGGGCAGCCTTCCTAAGGAGCGAAGGAACAATTGGGACCATCATCCAACTCCATGCAACAGCGGAACCTAACTAAGGACCCTATGTAAGCACTAGCCCTGACTAATATTATGACCATTGGCACATAGGACAGGAAAAAAAACCTTTGAGGAGGAAACCTCTGGGGATCCAAGGCCTAGGTCGCCTTCCCTCCAGGCTGAATGACATTTTGCTTAGGGATGCTCCACTACAGCACTGTAAAGTAGGATTGAGGAAGGGGGAAAAGTCCAGTTTTAGATGAAGCTCTTGCTCTGTTCCTCAAAATCAGAAGACTTGGTTTGCTGGCCAAGGCACCTAGCTTCACCTGAGCTCTTTCCTTCTAAGACTGCTTGAAAGGCAGAGTAGAGAAACTTACCAGAGCAAGGGAGAAGGATTAAGACTTAGTTTGGCTACGCAGATTTACTGTGTGGTGGTGTTTTTATTTTTTACTCACAGGGATTGCTACTGTTTGTTGCTAACATTTCATTGCTTTATTTTTTTCTCTGATTCAAATTGTTGTTGCTGGTATACCTCTTCTGCATTATTACAAGGTGTGCCTACAGGTGTGTGCTAACAGATTACTGCTGTAATCTTCTGATTCAAATTGTCTTTGCAAGGTATATCTTCTGTTACTGCTTTATTTTTCTCTGGAGCAAAGTGTTTTTACAGGGTATATCTTCTCTGAAATTATTACAGGTGGTGCTTTACAGGTTTTACAGTTTTATCTAACATTAGGATAAGCTTTCAGGGTTACTGCATTTGTTGTTGACTGATTGTTTCTGCTCTACCTCCTTGTTCTTTCGTCCGTGGTTCTTCTTTTAGGCAGGGAAGGGCCCAGCCACCCACCCCCATCCCCAACCACCCCACGCTACACTCCTTTTATAGGGTACCACAGTTGTGACATTTCCTGTGGCAGAGCAGGAAGGGGCAGTCAGTGGGCCTCCACAAGGTGATCTCATTTACAGGGCACTAGTAATTTAACTTGTTATAACAAGTTAAACAAAGCACAATTAAACCATTACTTGCATTTTTTTCCTTCTAATTACTCTGACTAGGTTACAAACCAGCAACTTATTTGGAATGGATTTCATTAACTGCAGGTACTGTGGAACAATTTTCAGAAGGACATTCTTACAGGATTTAGGACACTGTCCTACATGCTGGGCCTTGGAGATCTTAGGTCTCAGCTCCGGGCAGCATGGGCAGAGATTGCACGCCTCAAATTTCATATTGAAGAGGAAATACATTATAAGAACCACCCGCCATTCCCCAGCATCCAACAGAAAAACCTCAACCGCAGAGGGTAGTTGGTCCAGGAGGTTGGCAGGTGGTTAGGAGGAGCAAATCAGGTGCCCCATCACCTCTGCTCTCCAACACATTACCTCCAAAACCATATAAACATTACAAACAGGTATCTGCCTCTATCTCTGAAATCAAATAAAGAGGCAGAAGACACTGCAGAGCAGGACATCGCACAGGAGCTAGCACAACAATACTCACCCAAATCAGGAACCAAAACTAAACTAGCACAAAGGAAATCCAAAAAACTTCTGATCATAGGAGACTCCATGATTCGGGGAGTTGATACCCATCTCCAGCCAGGGGTGATGGTCAGATGTCTCCCAGGTACATCAGCATGGAGAGACACTGACAGCATTGCTAAAATTGTTCACAAAGCAGGAGAAAACATTGATGTCCTAGTACACATAGGGACTAATGATCTCGCCAGCGGTCAGTTGTGGAGACCAAGGAACACCTGACTAGGCTGGGTGACAAACTATCATCTATTTCGTCCGGCATCTCCTTCTCTGAGATCCTGCCAGTCTGGGAGAAGGGAGCAGATGGACGGAAGGTCAGAGAAGGGAGATAGAGGCTAAAACACGTGGCTCAAGGACTGGTGCCAGGAAAAGGACACAGATTTGTAGGAACTGGCAACAGTTCTGGGAGCGAAAGTTCTTAAATTTGATGGACTGCATCTGACTAAAGAGGAGTCAGTGCATTGGGGCAGAAGTTTGACGCCTTTGCAGAATATTTAAATTAGCAAATGGGGAGAGGGTGCAGCACCTACCGTTGAATGGAAGAACACCCTCCCCCAGCTAGTGGTCAAACTGAATTCAGTGTGTTTGCCATTCATTTGCATCACCAGGTAAGAAAAAGGTTTGTCTCCCACACGATGCACAGGGTAATGCCAAACCTCACCCAACAACTAACACACCAAAATCTGGCCAATGGAAAATCATGTACACAAATGCTCACAGCCTGGGAAATAAGATCCCAGACCTGCAGGCAACAATGTCAGAGGCTAAACTGGACATAGTAGCAATTAGTGAGATGTGGTTTACCAGCAACCACACTTGGGAGACTTCAGTACCTGGCATGTATTGTTCAGAAGAGACCGAGGTGCAAAAAGGGGAGGAGGCCCTGTATGTTAATGAAAATATCAAAGCTACAGAAATTCAGAATACATAAGGAGCCAGAAGAACTGTGGGTCACCCTGGAAACAGGAAATGGGACAGCTATAAGAACTGGGGTTGTCTACAGCCCCCAGACCAGAGGGAGGACATAGACACATTACTGTTAGAAGATATACAAAACATGACAGCTAAAGGGAGGTTCTGATAATGGAGACTTCAACATGCCAGATACAGATTGGTCAATACCAGCAGGAACATCTGCCAGAACTAGACTCATAGTGGATTCCCCTGCAGGGGAGGGCCTCAAACAACTGGTACAGCAACCCACAAGAGACAGGGCTATCCTAGATCTAGTACTGACTAACAAAGAAGGGATCACAGATCTCCAGGTAGAAGGTCACCTGGGGGCCAGTGACCATCACATGGTATGGTTCAATTTGGCTACTACATCTAAATCATCCCATTCCAAGGCAAAAATATGGGACTTCAGAGGAGCTGACTTTGATAAGATGGCCAACAGAGTTAAGCTAGCCCTGGCAAAAAGAAACACAGGTGAGGAGGTACAGGCAAAGTGGGCAAGCATTAAGGATACAATACTTGAAGCAACATCCCATTGTGTTAGACAGAAAAGGAAGTGCAAGAAGAAGGAAACCACTTTGGTTCTCAAATACAGTAGCAGAAAAGGTCAGAGCCAAAAGGCTGGCCTTCAGAAAATATAAGGGAACACAGCGGGATGAAGATAGGGGCATACCAAACTGCCCTAAGGGAAGCAGGTAAGGCAGTAAGGCAGGCAAAGTCCCAAACTGAGGAAACACTAGCACAAACAGTAAAGAAGGTGACAAGACTTCTATAGATACATTAGTGAAAGGAGAAAGTCCAGAGGGGTATTGCTAAGCTTAATGGAGAAAAGGGAGCATGTGAGGAGGAGGACCCTGTAAAGGCATCTATCCTAAATAGATACTTTGCTCAGTATTCACTGAAGAGAAGGTAGGGCAGGGCCCACAGCTCAGCATCATGGACACAGGGAGGGTGAGCACTACTCCCTTCACAAAAGAAAGGGTCCTACAAGAGCTGCTAAGCTCAGGGTGGATAAGGCAATGGGACCTGATGGCATACATCCCAGGGTACTTAAGGAGCTAAAGGAGGAACTAGCAGAGCCATTAGCAGAATTGTTTAGTGAGTCTCTGAGCACAGGAGAGGTCCCAGAAGACTGGAGAAGGGCTCATGTGATCCCACTCCACAAGAGTGGTAGCAGGGAGGAGGCGGGAACTACAGACCGGCAGTCTTACCTCAGTAGTGGGCAAGATTATGGAAGCACCCTTAAGGAAAGGATAGTGCAACACCTGGAATCCATAGGGGCACAGGATCCAAGACAGCATGGGTTTACAAAGGAAGGTCCTGTCAAACTAATCTCATAGATTTCTTTGACTGGGTAACCAGAGTGGTGGGACCAAGGGGAGCAGTTGATGTCGCCACCATGACTTCAGCAAAGCTTTTGACACTGTTCCACATAGAAGATTGATAAATAAGCTAGGTAGGCTCGGGGTGGGTCAGAAGTTGGTCAACTGGGTGGCAAACTGGTTGACTGGCAGAAAACAGAGAGTGGTGGTAAATGGTATACAGTCAGAAGAGATGCAAGTCACAAGTGGGGTACTCAGGGATCAGTCCTGGGGCCAGTCCTATTCAACATCTTCATTAGTGACCTAGCAGATGGACTAGAGGGTAAGGCTTGTCTGTTTGCAGATGACACCAAGATCTGCAACAGAGTAGATGATCCAGATGGGGTGGGCAGAATGAGAAGAGATCTGGATAAACTAGCAGAATGGTCAGAAGAGTGGCAACTGGATTTAATGCAAAGAAGTGCAAAATCATGCACATAGGGAAGAGAAACCCTGAAGCCACTTATAGGCTGGGAGGGTTGCTAGCAGTCACAAAGGAAGAAAGAGACTTGGGCATCATCATCACTGATGACCTGAAATCATCCACAGACCTCTAAAGCAGTAGGTAAGACTAGGGGGTGTTAGGGTGTATTAGTAGGGGTATCACAAGTCGAAGAGGGAGGCAATAATCCTCTGTACAAGACATTGGTTAGGCCCCATCTGGAGTACTCGTGCAGTATTGGAGGCCACACCTTCACAAGGACATTAACCAAATTGAGGCAGTCCAGAGAAGGGCAACCAAAATGGTGCAGGGACTGCATCAGAAGACATATGAGGACAGATTAACGGAGCTCAATATGTATACCCTTGAGCAAAGGAGGGAGAGAGGTGATATGATCGAGACATTTAAACACCTTAAGGGCATAAACAAGGTGAAAGAGTCTAACATGTTTAAATATAAGAAAATAGCAGGACAAGAGGACACAGCATGAGATTAGAGGGAGGCCGATTAAGGGGAATGTGAGGAAATCTTTTTCACAGAAAGGATGGTAGATGCATGGAATGGCTTACCACAAGAAGTAGTAGCTTCTGAATACAGTGCAGGGCTTCAAACAGGCATGGGATAGGCATAAGGGAGCAATACAAATGACTATGAATAGATAGGTCACTGACATAGCAAAGGCCGATGGCACATTTATAAGATAGAAAAAGAAATGGGCAGACTGGATGGGCCTTGCGGTCCTTATCTGCCGTCAACTTCTATGTTTCTATGTAAAATCGACAGCTGTCGAGGGTGCAAGCGATGTCTCTGCAACCATATGCTCAAAAGCAAGAGAGGAAGTACGATGATGGAAAGAAGCCTAGAAGGCCAGAATGGTTTAAGGTGAGATATGAAATGAATGATGTACAATGATGGAGAGAAGCCTGCCAGCCCCGAGCAAAGGGGCAATAGACATGAAGACATGTCTCCGTGTGGACAGCAGGTCGAGTTGAGGTAGCATGGACCCGAGAGGGTTATACTCGAGTAGTCAATGTGAAGGAGTAGGCCCACATAGAGGTCAGATGAGTGAGGGATACCCATATGCGGGTATGAGAAGACTGATGGTGATAATAACCGCATGAGTGCAGCAGTTGAATGAGGTGTGCAGCGGTTCTATGAGGCAGCACAAGACCCAATGGGAGGTATGGTCAAATAATCAATGTGAATGAGTAGGCTCTGAGGTCAGACTGAGCGAAGGAGAACCAGACTCAGGTGCTGGACACCAGATGGACCAGGGTAAGAGGAGAATGCAAATAGTGAAGGTAATGGCAGGATAGAAAAAATCCCAAAAGAATGCAAAAGGGTAGAGAAGGAGTGGAATGGATGGAGGAGGGAACAGGAGGAGGAGGAGGAGGGCAACAAGTGGAGGTGACAGGGGTAGACACCCCTGATACAGCAGAGATAGGTGGAGAGAAGGACTGAGTCGAGCAACTGAGGGTGATGAAGGAACAGGGAACATGACCACCAGGAGCTCCAACAGCAGGTGGGGGCAAGCTGGCCAAGGCCAGCATGCCAGGGACAGGGGAGAAGCCAGGAGGGCAAAAGAAGGCACCAACAGAGATGCAGGAGGTGTAAGGCACAGTCCTGGACAGGGCCAGATGAGAAAAGGTGGGAGTGATCGAAAAGTGAGGAAGGCCAAGCCACAGGAGCAACTGGGGAAGAACGAGCACCGAAAGAGATAAGGGAAAGCACTGCAGCAAGTGGAGAGGTGAGGGGGGATATGCACCCCGGAGGAAAAAAAACAGGATGAGGGAGATGCGGGATGTGGAATCTGACCATAGCTCCCAGGCCATAACATGGAGCACTGTCTGTTGTGAACAAAAAAGGTCTACAGATAGCGGCCCCACAGAGGGAGAAATCAGGAAGTTATATATCAATGTGAGTCAAGGAAGTAAGATGGATAGTCCTCCAGGAATAGTTGTAAAAGGATGAGGAACATGAGGAAATCCGTGGAAGCGAGGGTTAATGTGAGCAGAGTAGGTGAGAGGGATGAGATATACTGTCCCAGGTGGACACTTGAGTTCCCGGCGGAGATCCAGTGAAAAGCTCAAGCGCGATCTGAAATGGATACAAACTAGGAGCAGAATGCATCGAAGGCTGCAGGGCAAAGAACAGGGTGGCTCCGGAATTGAGCTGGCCACAGGGAAAGCGAGTGAAGGGAAGATACAGCAGAGACAGAGAAACAGGAGGGAGCGAGGCAGGGAATTGAAAAAGTGGTGCCAGAGAGCGGCAATGAGGGGGAGAACAGTCAAGCAGAATGCAACGAGGTAAGCACGATGTAAAAGGAGGGAGCATGTACAGCCGAAACTCGAGCTGGCGAAGCCAGAGACATAAGGGGACAAACATGGCATAAAGTGCTGAGGGACCAGAAAAGGACCCAGAAATGCATACTGCAGATGGCAGTTGCAGGCGGTGAGCAGCAAAACAGGAAAGACGAGCACCGGGTACTGGCAGGAAAACACCAGAGACAGCATGAAGTATCTGCTGGCCCAAAGGATCGAACGTGGGGTGGGCACTTGGGAAATGGCAACATACCCTGAATGCCAGCTAGGAGTGATGAGCCGGTGGGTGATACTGACCCAAATCACCGGCATGAGGAACCCAGGAAATGGCAGATGGGGGGGGGGTGAGTGAAAATCTGACAATGGAGGACAGAGAAATGGGACTCATGACTGCGGGTGGAAGAGAGCTGCATAGCCGGCGGCAACAGGAGAAACTAGCTGCTAGACAAATGGTTGAGAAATGGAATGAGCGGGCAGCAGGAGGCACAGCAAGCACATGAGGGGAGAGGTAAGAAAAACAGACAGGAGGAGCGGCGCCTCTGGCAGCAACAAAGAGACGAATCCCAGAACAGTCCAGGAAGAGTGGCCTTTTAAGGCTTGATGGGGGAGTGACGTAGTTGCTTTGCCCATTGAACCTCAGGCTTAAAGCCTTACCATTAAGTAGGACAGGCAAAGATGCAGCCAGTACCTCTCTGAGCTCCCTCAGTACCCTTCAGTGGACCCTTCTGGTCCCATTTCCTTGCTCACTTTCAGATCTGAGAGTTCCATCAGGACTCTTTGCTCTGAAAACAGACTACTGTCTACTTTCCTCCCTCCAATGTTCCTGTTACATATTTGTGGCCCCTCTTCCTCTGTTTCCTTTGAGAACACCGAACAAAAGTATTACTTCAGGATGTCTGCTTTTTCCCTGCTCCCCCTCTGCACAGTCCCAAAGTGGAGATCTAGTCTGATGGGGCAAAATAAAAAAAAAATACATACATGCATACATACAGTGGTCCAGAAGAATAGCTTCAACTGGAAAGTAAGAGAGGACAGATGAGTACCAGATATGTGAACAGTAGGTAAAAAAAAGGGTACATGCACTGGGTTAAAAGAGGGAAGGAGGATTTTATAAGGCAGTACAGTGGTTTGCTTATGTCACACCTGAAAATGAGCTCTTACAATTCAGTGTGCCAATCCTGCCTAAATCAATGCCATACGAGAACACATGCCTATCCTGATGTAGTACATCCACAGCTGGAGAGGGGAAAGAAGATTTGCTGCGTTGGTCACTTGGCAGGGTCATTATAATTGACTCTGCGTAGGGCTGGGCAAACTATAATTGCTGCAAGGTTTGTAAGCACAAATTCCAGAATCCATGACAAATAAAACAATACACCCCAGCCACATAAACCATGCAAGGAAACATTCGGCATGAGTGAGCAGAGGATAACAGTGAAAGGGTGGGCAGAGGGTGGCAGTGAAAAAGCAGGGTTACTGAATAAATATTTCTGCTCAGTATTCACAAAAGAAGAGGAGGGGGAGGTACCTAAACCACACAATAGATGCACTCTGGATAGGGGGGTCAATACCAGTCCATTCACAGAAGAAAGGGTCCTGAAAGAACTCCTAAAACTGAAGGTGGACAAAGAAATGGAGTCTGACGAGATTCTTACCAGAATTCTAAAAGAAGTAAGGGCAGAACTAGTGACACCACTGACTACCCTTTTTAGCAAATCATGGGATGATAGTGTGGTACCGGAGTACAGGAGGAGGGTGGATGTGATTCCCCTTTACAAAAGTGGGAGCAAGGCAGAGGCAGGAAACTACAGACTGAGAGGGCTAGCATGTGGTTCAATGTGAGGAATAGCTCCTCCCACGACCTCTACTTAATCCCTCCACTAACACACCTTCCTTGCTTAGGGAGTGTTTTTTTGTCCCTGAGCTCCCTGTGTGGCTGTGCGTTTCTCTCCTTCTCCCTCTCCCTGCTTGTCTCGTCCTTTTTCTCCCTTCCCCTGTGGGTATCCCCTTCCCTCCTTACTGTTTTCCACTTTCTCTCCTGTTTGTTGTTCTTGCTTTCCCTTTTTGCTCCCACTTCCCATTTGGTCCTCTGCTCCCCGGCCACTCCGGCCACCTCCCTGCTTTGTTCCCCCACTCGCCGCCATCTCCCGCTCATGTTTGGGTGCTTCCCCTTGTTTGTCTGTTTTGGGGCTTCTCCGCCCACTCTCCATCTCCTCCTCTCACTTCCTGCACCGCTTGACCAATATGGATATCACTTGTTTTGGACACCTATTGATTTTGGCTTCAGTGGACTATGCTTTTATGGGACATCTGCATCCTGCCATTTCTGGAGCCTCTTCAACCTTCCCACTGTGCCTTACCAGTTCTTTCCTCGGGCCTTGTCCTCATCTCCGTCAAGAAGCGCACCACTTCCTGTCCATTCCCCTCAGCACATCCTGGCATGCAGGGGATTCTGTGCACAGCATGGTGGTGGGGGTCACTTACTCTACCAGACATGAGTATTTCCTTTCACGTAGAAAAAAAGCCAGCATTACAGCTCTGACTTTCCTCAGGCACTTGTCAGAGCTCTGTACCTCCATACAAATTATGACTCGCTAGTTACCTCTCACCATGTGCACTAATGAAATAACACCCTACCACTTTCACTGTCTCTCAGCATCACCAGGAGTCCTCGATGTACCATGCAAGGTTATTCCTCAAACATTGTTATGATAGCCATGGTAACCATTCATTGCTTTTAAGCACTATCAGACACAGCATTGTACATGGGACTGTAGTTTCCAAACCATATTTTTTTATCTGCACATTTAATTGTTTGCAATTTATGTCTAACAGTTTGGTTGTACTTTGCAATACTGCTTGCACTGCACTGTGTCAATTATACAGCACGTAAGGAGACTACCAATGTTGCCTACCACATTATTTAAAGTGATAGTATACACTATATTTTGTGCAAATATTCTGCCCTCTGCTCTCCCCTTCCTCGTTTCTCAGTTCCTCTTCTGAGCTCCAGCTCTTTCTGCTCCCTGTCCCAACTTATCACTATAACCATATGCCATCCTCATTTGCACAGCTGGCCTTGGCTTTCATTTCAAAGAGCTTGTATCGCAGGTAAACCGGGGGGGGGGGGGATGTTCAGCTTCAACGGTGATAAACCTAACCTTGCAGTTTCAGACTGTGGTTTCTGCACTTAGCTGCTATTCTTTACGTAATTGCCTTATTCCCCCATCTTCGATTTATTCATGTCAGCATCGCATTCCAGCAGCCCCTCATTTCTACCTCCCTCCTGACTGTGTGTCCTACATCCCATAATCCTTCATCTGGCCTACCATATCTGTGTATCATCCATCCTCCTGTCTGCCTGCTGTTCCTCATTTCCTCACCCTCTACAACTGCTTACTGCCAGTCCATACCAGCAGTACTCTGGACTCCATCCCTAACTCACATCTTTTGAGGTGCTGAGCGAAGGTAGGCTTCCCCTGTCAACCAGGGATGGGATTCCATTACATTCACTGCTTTCTACTACCTACCAACTAGACATTCTCTGTCCCTTACTCTGCTGGATAGCATTGAGTGAAGGTTAGCTTGCACCATCTACCAGGGATGGGAGCCATGTCTACAATCTACTGTGATATACCATGCCTTCTCTACCGCATAGCCGCTGCCGCTTCCCCTTGGGAACAGAACTTCTTTGCTCAATGTGCCCTCTTCATCCTACTTATGCCTGGCTGCCTCACGTCACCATCACCCCGCCTCAGCACCCCCTACAGGAGTCTGAGTCTACAGTCTACTGCTGCACTTATGCATTCTTAGCCTGCTACCCAGATACTGCTTCCTTTCAGGACCTTGACTTTGTCTGACTTGCCTTCTCCATCATGCCTAGTCCACAGCCTCAATGTCTGGTCCTATCCCGCTATCTTCCATGACCGGGGAGTCTGAAGTCTTATTTGGCTGTTCCACTGTCCGATTCTTATTCCTGATGCAGATTGCTGCTTCCTTCGAGAATGGAACTTTTCACATATGTACTATTCATCCTAGCTCTTCTAGATGCATCCAGTCAGGATCATCTTGCCTAGACAGTCACACCTGGATGCCTCAGCTTCCATCCTTCTGCTTCATATGAGTGCACTCTGTGACCTGCTATCTGATGCCGCAGCACTTCTGGAACTGGACCCCATCCTGCTCGTAGTCTTTAGTCTTCCTTGCCTACAGCCTTCCCTCAATCCTCATCGCACTTACTTCCCTAGTTGACAACCAAGCTTGCGTCTGTTTCCACTTTCTGCTTCCTCTACCCAATACAGGTTGCCACTTCCCTTCGGGAATGGGATCATCACCCTCCACCTGCCTTCTACCCTCGCCTCTGCCTATAGACTTCAACTGCACATCATCTCATCGACATCATGGAGTTGTAGCCTGTCTCTGGATCCACTGAGTTATCATATCCTCTGTCCCTTGCCTGGTTGCTGCTTCCCATCTGAAGAGGACCTCTGTAATTTGTTAACCTGCATCTTCCTTCCTCAGCCAAGTGGCATCGGATACTAGTTCTCTCTCCTTGATTACCAAACCTGGAAGCTCATTTTTACAATGAACTGCTTCAATCTTATTGGTTCTCCACCAGAGCAATGCTTGCTGCTCCCTCCTGGAGCTGAGCCATGTTCCAATTGTACTTTCACCCTCTGCCAGTCTCTGGAACATCATGATCTGGTCCTCTCACCTCACATACCTCGGTTAGGAGCCTGCATTACTGGAGTACTGTGTGCAGTTCTCCTGGAGAGGGTTCAGAGGAGGGCAACCAAAATGATTCAGGGCCTGGGGGATAAGACATATGAGGAGCGACTAGAGGAGCTCAACCTTTTCTCACTGGAGGAGAGGAGGGATCGGAGGGGATATGATTGAAGCCTTCAAGTATTTTAGGGGAGTAAATAAGGTAAGCCAAGATGGGATCTTTCGGTGGAAGGAGGGTGGTATCACCAGAGGACACAGTTGGAAGATTGAGGGTGGGAGGATTAGGGGGGAAAAGAGGAGGAGGTACTTCACTGAGAGAGTGGTGGAATCGTGGAATGCGCTGCCCGGGGAGCTAGACAGCTACGGTGGAAGGGTTTAAAAGGGAGTGGGATAGGTATAGGCAAGGGGTGAAGCAGATGATGGCTTACCTGGGAGGGGGATTGGGGATGGAGTAACAGGTGAAGGATCTAGATAGATGGCTATGGTACCCAATCAGCATGCTAAAGCATGAGCAGACTTGATAGACCAAGAGGTCTACTCGGCTGGCATTTAGTATGTTAGTATGGCATCCTACTTCTTTCAACTCAACTCCTTCCTGGATCAGTCCTTCAGTCCATCAGGATTCACACTGGACTTTTCTTCCATCTTCAGATAGCGACCTTTCCATCTCTGCCTTGCAGGCTCGGGGCTTCGTCCTCTCTGCTGTGACTCTATTGGGCATCCTACCAAATCGCTGGCCAGTATTCCTACTCAGGCAACTGCTACCCCCATTTATCCATCACATACTCCTACTCTGGCCATCCTTACAACTCCCATCCACTACTCCATGGATCACTGTTCATTCACTGGAGAAAACTACTTGTAGCACGCATTCCTTGGGGAACATGCTCAGAACTTCTTATGTTAATTTAAAGTTTTCCATACTACCCCATCAGCTCCCTTCAATCATTCTGGACTCTCATTCGACTAGACACTAGAAACATTCCTATCTCCCTTCATTGGATACTCCCTACAAACCTCGTCCATTCAGTCTCCATGGACTTTCCTGTCTACCATGCCTCTCAAGCTATCATCTCGCACAGAAAGGATATAACTTCTTCTGTTATGCTCCTAATTACTCTCCATCATCACTCCTCCGGATCCCGGGACTCACAAGCTACTTCATGGCACCTCAGACATTATCTAGTTTCATTCCACAGCTTTCTACCATCACCGAAATCGATGTCCACGTTATTGGACTCTTACTTCCTCAACAGACTTTGCTTGTTCTAGGACCTTTCAGCTGCCTTCCAGGACATTCATCGTTGGATCGCCACTGCCTTGCTGCTTACTAATGCCACACCATCCAAACCATCATTTTTGGCTCCTGGACATCACAATTCCTCACACAATCATCCACACTTCTTCATCTAGTGCCTTCAGTCGAGTCAACCACCCTTTCAGCAGACCCTCCAGCCTCTCTTTCATGAATTATCCACATTAATCTCTTTAATAAAGACTATCACCAAGATCAGGCTCTTCCGATTTCCATCTGGAAATCCGCAACTGTTAAGGCAAATTCACTAACCCAGACTTGCCTCCCAACTGGTCTTAATCAGCCATAACATTAAAATCCTCTGGCATTCCACACTACATGACCTCACTTCCAAATCAGCCTACAGACTCTTACATATAAACATAGAAATTGTCGGCAGATAAGGACTGCTAGGCCCATCTAGTCTGCCCGTAGGCCCAATACATTGTATGTGGCCACTGACTCTATGTGATCAATGGCTTTTCATCACTCCCTCCCCTCTCAGGCTTCCCTTGTGCATGTCCCAGGCATGCTTAAACCCCTCCACTGTGCTTGCCCCAACTACCTCCTGAGGCACACTATTCCAAGCGTTGACTACCCTTTCTGTGTAGAAAAACTTCCTCGCATTACCTCTTAATCTATCCCTTCCAATTTTATACTGTGCCCCCTTGTTCTAGTATTTTTCTACATTGGAAAAGGTCCCCTACCTGCACCTTGTTTATGCCCTTGAGGTACTTGAAAATTTAAATCATGTAACTCCGTTGTCTCCTCTGCTCCAGTGAGTACATATTGAGGTCCCTTGGTCTCTCCTCATATGTTTTGTGGAGCAAGCCCTGCACCATCTTTGTTGCTTTTCTCTGGATAGTCTCCGCCTTGTCTATGTCCTTGTGTAGGTGTGGCCTCCAGAACTGCATGCAGTACTCCAGGTGAGGCCTTACCAATGTCTTATACAATGGCACCTCCACCTCCCGCCTCCTGCTAGTGATACCCCTGCCTATGCACCCCAGCATGCCACTGGCCCTCCCTGCTGCCTTTGTACACTGCTTTGATACCTCAAGGTCATCAGAGATGATAACCCCTAGGTCCCTTTCCTCTTTGGTGACAGTCAGTTCTCCCCTTCCCCAACCTGTAGCTCTCCTCAGGGTTCCCTCTAACCAGGTGTATTATTTTGCACTTCTTTACATTAACCCTCAGTTGCCACATCTCAGACCATCTTTCAAGCTTCTCCAGGTCCCTCTTCATTTTCTGCACCCTTGTGGAGTATCCACCCTGTTGCAGATCTTGGTGTCATCTGCAAACAGGCAGATTTTTCCTTCCAGCCCCTCTGCAATGTCACTAATGAAGACATTGAACAGGGCTGGCTCTAGTACTGAACCCTGTGGTACCCCACTGGTCACTCCCCTCTCCCCAGATTGTACCCCATTTACCACTACCCTCTGTCTCCTGTCTGTTAACCAGTCCCTAACCCTGTTCACCACCTTGTCTCCCATGCCCAGACTACTCATCTTGTTAATCAGCCTTCTATGTGGGATGGTGTCAAAGGCTTTGTTGAAATCTAGGTAGGCGACATCTATCGACCCTCCCTGATTTAGTTCCCTAGTCACCCAATCAAAAACATCTATTAGATTCGCTTGACATGACCTTCCTGCTGTGAATCCATGTTGCCTCAGATCCTGAGCACTACTGGATTCCATATGTGCCACTATCCTTTCTTTCAGCAGTGTCTTCATGATCTTTCCTACCACTGAGGTGAGCCTGGCCTGTAGTTCCCCGCCTCCTCCCTACTGCCGCTTTTGTGCAGTGGGACTACATGTGCCCTCCTCCAGTCCTCTGGAATGACACCCATGTTGAATGACTGTGAACAGGGCTGCCAGAGGTGCTGCTAGTTCCCTTTGCAGCTCTTTTAATATCCTTGGGTGGATGCCATCTGGCCCCATGGCCTTATCCACGTTCAACTTTTTGAGTTCTTCCAGAACTCTCTCCACTGTGAATGGGCAGGTGTCCACCTCTCCTTCCCATTGCCTCTGCATCCCAACTGTGGTCCTTGACCCTACCTCTCCTTAGTGAATACTGAGCATAAGTGTTCGTTCAGTATTTCTGCCTTGTCCAGATCCCCCTCCTTACACTCTCCCTTCTCCCCTTTGAGCCTCACAATCCCCCCCCCAGTTTTTCTTCTTTCACTGATGTACCTATAAAATGCATTATCCCCTTTGTTTACAGACTGTGCTAAGCCCTCTTCTATCTGCGCCTTTGCCCTCCTAACAGCCTTCCCTGCTTTCCTTAGACATTCAAGGTACACCTCCCTGTCCTTCTCCCTTTGGCTCCTATTATATTTCCTGAAACTCAGCCTTTTAGCCCTGACTTTGTCCTCCACCTCTTTTGAGAACCATAGTGGTTTCCTTCTTCTTTTCCCTTTGGTCACTATCCTAATGCATTAGTTTGTCATCTCCACTATGGCTCCTTTCAGTTTCTCCAATTTTTCTTCCACCCCCTCTATTACCTCTCCCCTCCCCAGGACTGCTTGTATACATCTACCCATTTCAGTGAAATCTGCCCTCCTGAAATCTAATACTCTTGCCCTTGTGTGGCTTATTTGAGTCCATGTCTCCATGCTTAACCACATCATGTGGTGGCACTGGACCCCAGCTGCCCTTCCACCTGTATATTTTTGACTCTGTTCCCATTGGTCCATACCAGGTCCAGAATTTAGTCATCCCTGGTTGGCACATGCATCAACTGCCTGAGTCCAACCCCCTGCATAGATTCAAGGATGGCTATGCTTCTAGCTGAAGCAGCCATCTGGGTGGCCCAATCCACGTCCAGCATATTGAAATCCCCCAGTAGCAGGATTTCTCCTTTAGCTGCCATGTTGTGTATGTTCTCCACTAGTTCCCTGTCTACTTCCTCCATCTATGCCAGAGGTCTGTAGATCACCCCTGTGTGTATTGCTGTTCCATTCCCTGACTCCAGGGTGACCCACATTACCCCAGCCTCCGCCTGTTTTCCCCTGATCTTCTATAGACTTTTCACCATCTCTGATGTACAGCGCCACTTCCCCTCCCTTTTTACCCTCCCTGTCCCTCCTGAACAATGTATAGCCTGGTACATTGACTTCCCAGCCATGATTAGCAGAGTACCATGTCTCTGTTATTACCGCTGTGTCACAGTCTGCATCTGCCAACAAGGCCTCCACGTCTGGAACCTTATTTCCTAGGCTACGGGCATTCGTTAGCATGACCTTCCATGTTTTACAGTCTGCTCTTGCTCTGCTCTTGTTCTCCCTCTCCAGCGTCTTCCCCTCACCCTGGTTTCCTTTCCTATGTGCTCTTGCCTGTCCCCAGTATCACTCGTTCTTCACCTGCCTGCCCCTCCCTGCCTGCTATAGTGGATCCTGTAGTCCACTTATGTTCCTATGGGAGGGTGCTCCTAAGCCTCCTGACCCTCCTGGCTCTCCCCCCTTGGCCAGTTTAAATGCTCACAGCTGAAGTATTTAAACTTCTCACAAAGGATCAAGGTCCCCTTCTTGGATAGATGCAGTCTGTCCTTCTTATATAAGCTTGCATCTGCCCAGGTCAAGCCCCAGTCCCCCATGAAGCCAAAACCCTCCCTTCTATACCAATCCTTCAACCAGGAGTTTAAGGTACAGATGTGAATTGCCCTAGCTTCCCCTGTGCCCTGGACAGGTAGAACCTCTGAGAATGAGACGGAGTGTGCTATCTGTTTCAGGTATCCCCCCAGCTTCCTGAAATCTTCCTGGACTCTGGCTAACTCCACCTTTCTCCTTGCCAGGTCTTTCATCCTGAGGTGGACAATGACATCCAGCTGCTCCCTCCTAGCTATTGTTATAACGATCCTATGGATCTGCTTCCCATCTCTCCATGCAGTGCTTCCAGGAGGCACTTGACCTCTGTCTCTCCCCTGCTAGGTGACCCTAACTCCACTCCCCGGACAGTAGCATCCCCCACTAGGAGAAGCTTCCCTCTTCTCAGGGTTCTCTGCCTCCCTTCCCTGGGGCTCCTTCCTGGAAAACCCTCCCATCCTCCCTGATCTCAGCCTCGGGTTCCTGAGGGGGCTCTCCCATTCCTTCAAAGCAGTGTAGAAGTTACTAAGCGGGCCTGGTTGGGGGATGTGCTTTCGGCCCTCTTCCCTCACCCTTCCTGAGACCACTGTAGTCCAATCACTACTCTTCACTAGCATCCTTTGAGGCACAGGTTGTGGACCTGGTGGTCTCTTGGTGGGGGTGGATGCCACCTTCAGCTTGGCTAACTCAGCTCAGAGACAGGCAACCTCCTCCCTCAGCCCAGAGAGGTGCCTGCAGATAGGGCAGCATCGCAGCCTCCAGAATGTCTTCCTGAAGACTGCAACTCCACAATCACTGCACTGCACCACTCCCATCAGGTCTGTTTCCCTCCCTAATCAACTGCTTGCTTAAGACTGCATGTATCCACCTCCATGCATCCCTAAAGTATTTTGGCATCAAATTACCTATAAACCTAACCAACTCTAGGCCCCCACAGTGCATCTCATGGACAATCACATCACAGAAATACCCATATTTACTTCAGCCAGCATAACAGCAGAGCACATACAACTACAGTTATGACATCATGCCCAACTAAGCCATTCAATTCCTTATACCGAACTGCCAATCATTCTCTATATATATTCGGTTACCATCTGGACTGCATCTGCAAATCTTCCTCCATTTGTCTACTAATCACTCATGGCAGTACTCCTGTTTGGTGCTCAAAGAATCTCCTCTACTCAGTTTCTACTATGGATACTTACTTAGCCACTCATTGCTCACTACTAAATTCTTTGCCTCCAGACTTTACCTCGACAGTCAAACCTTACACAAGTTTGACCATTCACCTATGGTTTCACAAATCATCGCATTCCCACCATTCACTGTCTCATACCATATTGATCAAATCATGCTCTCCCTGCTCTTATGCTCAGGCAATCCCTTTGGACAAGCATACTTCATCACATCAGAATTCTGCACTTCATTCACCCTTCTTCAACTGGATCTGCTTCACACGTAAGATTCTACAGCTCCTTCAGAAATGACCCGCTCTTCAACCTCAGGATCATAATTTCACCTGCACTGTCCCTGGATCAAAGATGGATCATCATCTCTCCAAGCAACTCACCATCCTAAAATTAATCATGGTTATTAGGACCTAGGTCCTTCTCCATTTAGTATGTCCGGAGGACAGGCAGACCACCGGCCATGGATCCTCAGAAGTTTCCTCCACCTGGAGGGTTTTCCTCTCCTGAGTGCCAGGAGGTCTTACTCTCCATGAGTCAGAGGTATCTTTTTGGGCCTTCTATTCCCTACGAATGCCTACTACATACCTACTAATCAAGGGTGGGAATACAGTTAAGTCGCAAAAAGTACTACAAGTTACAGAAGCACTCTATATCCCATTGCTATTCCACAAACATTGAATGGGAGGGCTAGCCCATGGTTCAATGTGAGGAATTGCTCCTCCCACAGCCTCTACTTAATCCCTCCACTAACGCACCTCCATTGCTTAGGGAGTGTTTTTTGTCCTGCAACTTCCCCTCCTCCTCCTTCTCCGGTGCTCTTCTTACCCTTGTTCCTGGGCCTTCTACTCCCTACAAATTCCTACCTACATACCTACTACTCAAGGGTGGGAATACAGTTAATCTACAAAAAGTACTACAAGTTGCACAAGCACCATATACCCCATTGCTATTCCACAAACATTGAACTGTTAGTTTGTCCTCAGTGATAGAGAAAATGATGGAATCACTTCTGAAAAAAGTGTAGATCTTTATGTGCCATGACATAAAATTGTTGTTTTGTATTAAGTAACATATTTGTACTGTTAAATGTGCAGTTTTTCATTGCTTGTTTTTACTGTAACTTGTATTCTGACATCGAATAGGTGCACCTTGTAAAGAGGGTTATTTAACCCTAATGGTGTTTGAAGTCGTCTTCATGTCCTGTATAAATAAATGTTATTACTACTTACTACTACTAATTGTTGAGTACCTAGAGGACAGCAGGGCACAGGAACCAAGACAACATGGATTCACGCTGGGAAGGTCATGTCAGACAAATCTAATAGATTTTTTTGACTGGATGACCAAATAAGTAGAAAAGGGTAGAGCTATGGACGTGGTCTACCTAGACTTTAGCAAAGGCATTTGACACTGTCCCACATAAAACACTAATAAACAAGTTAGCCAGCCTGGGAGTGGGTTCCAGTGTGGTAGCATGGGTAAAAAATTGGCTGGACAACAGGACACGGAGGGTAATAATAAATGAAGTCTACTCCAAAAAAAGGGGGGCTACTATTGGTGTATCGCAGTGTTCAGTACTAGGACAGGTCCATCTTAATGTCTTTATTGGTTACATTGTGCAGGGATTAGAAAGAAAAGGTGTGCCTTTTTGCAGACAATACAAAGATCTACAACAGGGTTGATACACAAGGGGGGGAGGAAAGGATAAGAAGTGACTTGGCAAGGTTGAAGGAATGGTCAAAAGTACGGCAGCTTATATTCAGTGCAAAGAAGTGCAAAGTAATGTACCTGGGAAACAAAAACCCAGGGGAAGAGTACACAATGAGGGTGAGGTACTAACAACAAAAAAAATTAAAATGGATCTGGGGATAGTCATATCAGATGACCTAAAAGTAGGCAAGCAATGTGAGAAGGCAGTAAGGAGGGCTGGGGGATACTAGGATGCATAAGGAGAGGCATCACCAGTAGATAACAAGAAGTTGTCATCCCTCTGGAGTACTGCGTGCAGTTCTGGAGACCCCATCTCTGCAAGGACATAGACAGGATGGAGGCAGTCCAGAGGAGGGCAACTAAAATGGTACAGGGTCTACACCAAAAGCTATACAAGAGACTAAAGGAGCTTAATAGGCATGCCCTTGAGGAAAGGTGGGAGAGGGGGGACATGATAGAAACTTTCAAGTACTGTACCTCAATGGAATCAAAAAAGTCCAAGAGGGTAGCATCTTTCAGAAAAAGAGATGTGCAAGAACAAGGAAGCACAATTTTAAGATGGGGGGGGAGATGGCTCAGGGGCAACTTGAGGAAGTATTTTTTCATGGAGAGGGTGGTGGATGCATGGGACCACCTTCCTGAGGAGGTTGTGGGGTCAAAAACAGTGGGGGAAATCAAGAATGCATGGGACAGACATAAGGCAAGTCTAGTGGGGGGGGTAGGAGGAAGTAATCTGTTTATGAACTAGGAACTGCAGCTTATTTAATAGGTAGGGAAATGGGCAGACAGGGTGGGCCAAGCTGTCCTTATCTGCCATCAAAGTCTATGTTTCTATGACAAATGCTTGTTAACATTAGATATCTACCAAATTCAGTGCACTCATGAACATACTGTATGTCACAGTAAACTGATTTTGTGCTGTTATGTTACCATTCAAGTACACCTGCGATTGTGTAAACTGAAGGCTTGTCTGTCAAACAACTATAATTGGGAATGCGCATATGCTAATTGTGGGTAACTGACGTTATGGCGTAGACTCTGCATCTATCTCTACTGACACAAGTTCATTAATAAAAAAGTTAATATAATTAACAACAGGTTGTTAACACAAACAGACATCAAAGACATAAATCTGAATGTTAGGTCTAAGTAAGGTCAGGACAGTATGTAGTGTTTAAAAAATTATTGGTAATAAATACTGCTGCTTTAACAGCTGCAAGTGCAGCTTGCTAACTGGCTAACTGGCAGTCTTTCAATGTCTGTCCTGCTTCCAAGCCCTTCAGGGCAATTATATTTGCACCAAGACAGAGGAAAACTGTGCTCAGGGCTGGGGAGTGATGCAGGTAACAGGTGTGCAGCCCAAACTATAACCAAAGCAAAGAGAGTGTACCTGCACACTACTGCTGTGGAGTGTGGTGCTGAGACCAGTAGCTGAGTTGCTGAATTGCTGAATTGCTTTTGAGTTTTCCACCATTAGAAAGTGTCCTGCCACTTAAGTTTAGAATTCAGATTCACAGTTTATTCAAACAGTAGTGACTCCAATCAGGTAGATAGGATCAGCAATGTGACCATGATGCACTGCCCCAGCACTTCGCTTGGTAGAGCTTCCTCAGGGGGCCTGAGCTCTGTAGGGGCTGGGAATAGAAAGTGCCCTGTGGCACTTTTGGGTGTTTGCACTACCTGTAGCAGCAGCCCCAGCTCATCCTTTTGCACACCTGGCTAATGCTTCACCCTGACCCTATTGCCAGACTTCAGGGAACAGATTCTTAAGTTCTTTAAATGCATTGGCCACAGGCCACCAGGGAAACTAGCCCACCACATGTATTATGGAAATCCCTGACTTTCCTAGGACAACTGTGCCCCCACCAATAATGCTAAACTATTTTAATAATGCTTGGTCACTAGTCCAAAACAGTTCCCAGTAGCCCACCTGGGCTACATTGTTTTTTTCTTAGAGATATTTCTTTGTAGCTGGTAGCTCATCAGTGCAGGGATATTACCTGATCAGGTCAAACCTGGTCATCAATCAGATAGCTACCAGGATTCTTCTCCCCCTTTAATTTCCTCCTTCCATCAGTTTTGGGAATGAGTGCCTGTAAAGGTTGCGCACAGCTGCAGTGGGTCATGATTCAGACAGCTACTGGGATTTTTCACCTCCTTTAATTTCCTCCTTCCACACATTTCAGGAATGAGTGCCAGTAAAGGCTGTGCATAGTTACAGTGTCCCCAGTGCAGCAGGAGCCAGCTTCCTGGCCCAGCCACAGGGATTATTGTGGTGGTGGAGTCAATCAATCAAAATCTTTATTTATCCAGGCGGGCACCATTGAGCAAGGCTCATTTGCAAGGTGGACCTGGTCATGAATACATCAAAGTACAGTACAGAAGCAGGTATGCAAAAAGCAATGATATACAAGGAAGAAAAAGTATATACAGTGTATACAGTACAGTACAAGGTTGAAATAAATAAAAAAACCAGCATTATTTTACGATTGAAGAAGTCAGCAGATGTACATTCAACCATAGGCATACAGGGGTTATAAGCAGAGGTCTTTTTGAGTGAGGCAGCTGGCAACTACACCTACACAGGAAAAAGGCCATGTATGGGGTGGCAGGTTAGAAGAGGAGGGATATATTACCGATGACTGGGGGAAAAATTGAGCTAAAACCTCAGAAAGTGACAATGGCTGTTGTGTACTTGTTTATTATGATAATGATGGAGGAGGGGTAAATAATTGGGACACTGCTATGGATGGGGTGGGACTTTAGCCTGGCTGGATTGGACAGGGAAGGGTGGGTGCAGCAGGAAGAGTTAATAGGGAAAGAGTGAGAGCCAGGGGTAGAAACATGGCGAGCATCAGGATGGAAAGGGGAGTTGCAGAATTAGTGGGCTAGCGGTGAGGAAAACATTTGCAAGGTGCTTTCATGTAGCGATCGTAGAGTGCCTTGAAGATATTCAGTCTAACAAGGCAGCTCAGCTTCAAGTTCCTTTGTAAACCGTTCCACAATGTGGGTAGAGAGAAGCTTAGAGCAGCTTTGCCGAAACGAGTTTTGACCCTTGGAACTTGGAGGGCAATTAGGGAATAGCTCCTTAGAGCGTAGGTGCCTAACACACTCCGGGAATACAATCTGAGACATATGAGGGGAGCTTGTTGGTCACCACTCTGAAGGCCCATACAGCAGCGTTTCTATTCCTTCTATAGTGAAGGGAAGTCCAGCCTAACGATGAGTACAAGGAGCAGTGGTGTGTGGAAAGTGGAAGGCCAGTGATGAAACTGATAGCTCTGTGGTAGAGGGTATCCAACTTAGCCAGTGCAGAGGAAGTGCAGTGGCTGTAGAGCAGGTCCGCATAATCTATTAAAGATAGGAAGGTAGCTTGAACCAGTTGAATCTTGGCCTCCTTTGTGAGCAGGTAGTTAATTCTGTAGAATAGTCCTAATCTTTGCCTTAGTTTCTTCTGTAGTTCTTCGAGGATGGTCGGCGAAGGAAAGTTTATGATTGAGCCAAACTCCTGGATATTTGAATTTAGCTACATACTCTAGTGTTTCTCTAAGAACAGTGATAATTTATGGGATAGCTCTCCCCCAGCAGGAATTGCCGCATGCAAGGAGGGGGAGAAGAGCATGGCTTTTACCTTTTTTGCATTGAGCAAAAGCTTTTTGTTTATATGCTGGTATTGTAGAAGGTTAAATTCAGCTTGGAGGTCTTCACAGGCTGCTTCCGGTGTGGGACGACTCAAGTACAGTACAGTGTCATCCGTGAATAAGTGGATGTTGGCTTTTTTGATGGGGTCATTGATGTTGTTAATGTAGACTGCAAAGAGGAGGGGACCAAGGATACAGCCTTGGGGCATGCCCCTCAGCATAGGTTTTAATGGAGAAAAATCACCTTCCGCTTTAACCTGCTGTTTACGTTCTCCGAGGTAGTCTGCAAACCAGCACATAGATTTATGGTCCAGGCCTAAGGTGCTTAGGGAGGAAAGAAGCAGGCTGTGATCAACTGTGTCGAATGCCTTACTAAGATCCAAGAAAACAGCACAGACATGCTTCTTGTTGTCAAGGTCTAGGAGCCAATCATTGGTCACCTTAGCTAGGGCTGTTATGGTGCTGTGCTTTGCTCTGTATCCAGACTGAACTGGGTTTAACAGGCTTCTGGATTCTAAGTATACCCCTAGCTGGCCACACACTATTTTTTCTAGTAATTTAGACAGGATGGGGAGGAGGGAGATTGGTCTGTAATTATTTAGATTGCAGGAGTCACCTGCTTTTAATAGAGGGATGACATGGGTTATTTTTCATTGAGGGGGGAGGCTACCCTGGAGAGTGACATGTTGAATAGGTGGGTGATTGGCACTGCAAGCACATGGTAGGCACATTTCAGATAGTATGGCTCTATGAAGTCAGAGCCTGCTCCCTTCCTGGTGTCCTGCTGCAGCAATAGGTCTTCCATCTCTTTTAGAGAGACAGGCAGGAGGGAGAAGGCCTCCTCGGTAGAGGAGGACTTGTGGGTTGGTAGGCCCTGAGCTGTGCGGAGGTCATTGGCAGGAGAAGTATCAAATGCTAGCCCTGCCATTGCAAAATGGTTATTGAGGGCTTCCAATATCTCCGATTGGTTAGCGATAACGCTGCCACCAGACTTAATTTTTGCTGGAATGGAATTACCAGGTGCCTGTCCAGACATGTCTTTTAATGTTTTCCAGAGCTTTGAAGGATTTCTTGAGGCAGAGGCTAGCTCCAAACGATAGTAGGTGGCCTTGGCTGCTCTGACCAACTTGGTGCACTTGTTACGTGCTCTCTTAAAAAGACACCAATCTGAGTCGTTCTTGCTACTTCTGACTTTTTTCCATAAAGTATCCCTTTCTAACAGGGAAGCTTTGAGCTCAGGTATGAACCAACAGCAGGTGCTGCTCCTGACTCGCACCTTAACCAAGGGTGCATGCTTATTTAAAGCCTCACTTAAAATATAGTAAAAAATAGTATATGCCCTGTTTACCATTTTGGCTAGGAAGAATTCCTGCCATTGTGGTGGATGTAAGAAAACCAATCAAAGTTGTGTTTGCACCTCTTGATAGAGAACTTTGCCACAAACTGTGGGGTGTGCATGAATCTAATGGTGGTGATTATACAATGATCGCTAATGTCTGAGAAAAATGTTCCGACATGAGAGAACAGGTGTGGCTTGCTATCCAAAATGACATCTAAGAGGGAGCTATTGTTAAAGTTCTTTTTATTTGGGCAAGTAGGCTCTCCAATGAGTTGCACCAGCCCTAGAGTGTCACAAAAAGATTTCAAGGGAGCTGATGCACTTGATAGCCAATCGTAGTTCAGGTTGCCAAGAATAATGGTTTCCAAGGAACTTAGCCCCAGTAAGGAACTGAGGTGAGACAGAAGATGAGGCCCAGCAGAAGGAGGCCTGTAGCAGCCTATTACACAGAGTGCACTGGAAGGAGAAGGTTCAATCTTTAGGGTCAAGCACTCAAATTCTTTGGGGGAGGATGATGTGTCTATGCATGCGGCTGAGTATTTGTCCCTTACATAAATTGCCACCCCACCTCCTCTTGATTGCCTATCTGCTTGGAAGAGTAAATAATTTAGGATATTGATTTCATTGTCTGGGGTGGCTGGCCTTAGCCAGGTCTCAGTGATCACTAGGATGTCAGGTAGGGTGTGGCTCACCCAAGCCTGGATAAGGGTAAACTTTTTCAGCAAACTACAGGCATTAAGATGCATAAAAGACATTCCTTTGATACCTGCCTGGTCTGATGGAGAAGCAAGGGTGTCTAACGGTCCTGAGTTGAGTTCGACATTGCCTGAGCACAATAGTAAAAGAAGAAGAATTCTTTCTAAGGCAGCGAACTGTAATTTGTAAACACTAATTTTTGGGTGATAGGGGAGGTGGTGTTGATGGGTAGGCCTGTACCCACTCCTGGTGTTATACTGGCCTAGTGTTGCAGCCACTAGTGTCCTGGCAGAAATTTGCCATGAGTAGGAAGTCTCAAGTCTGGATGGGGGAGTGATCTGCAGAGGCAGCTTGGGAGATGTCCCATTCCCTGGCAGAGGCAGCTGATAAGCCCAATATTCCAGAATGGCTACCTGAAAGGAGCTGTTGGACGCAGGACAGGGAGAAGTTCAAGGGTCATTCCAATTTGGGGAGGGATAAGGGTTCCAAAGAACAAAGGAAACATATAGACAAAAGGATTTTACACATTGCATATGCCCAGGCCACAGTTTATCACCTTTCAGGAACTTTAACATATTATGTGATCCTGGATCTCAACAGTACTATAGTACTTCTCTTAAACCCTCTGGCACCAAACCCTCCCAGTCTTTTTTTTTTATTTATTTTTCTCTGTACTTCACCATAGTGCTTAGCTATCCACCTTAGCCCACTAAAATCTGTACCCCACCAGCCTCCTATTGCTCACCACCCCCCCCCCGACTGCCTAGCCCACACTACTTCTCGGCTGTCTCCTGCCTCGCTAAAAAAATGCTTTGGCTTAGTCCCCACCACCTGTTCCTGCTCACCCTCACCCTCCTTTTCCCTTTATGCCAACTCCCCCCCTCCGCCTACCCTACCCCTCCACCTACTCTCACCTTTCTATACTACTACTACCCGAAACATTGTACCATGGCTTTTACTCTGGAAGTCTTAAACAAACATCACCCTATTAATACCTGGGTGCAAAGAGCCATATTTCCTAATTGGAAACTGCCACAACATTATAACTCACTAACGATCACCCTCTACTGGGACTCCAGAAGACAATCCAAGCATCTAAAAAAGTACAAGCAGAAACTCACTCCAACCTATTATGAACTACGAATGGAATCGCTGAAACTCCTGCTCCTCCTACTTTTAATATCTGGTTGGATACACCCAAACCCTGGTCCTGTTGCACTGAAGCCGACAAAAACAGGGAAAGTTGGTAGTGGTCTCTCCATTATCACTCTAAATATCTGCAGCCTCCTTCCCAAATTGGCATCTCTTCAAACTCTCGCTGGACAAAAAAACCCTGATATACTAGCCATTGTGGAAACCTGGCTATCTCCCAGCACCCCGGATCATGCGGTCTCGCTTGAAGGCTACAATCTTTTCAGACTTGACCGGGCAAGCAAGAAAGGTGGGGGCTGTGCTATCTACATAAAGGACAACCTCTCCTGTCAATGCGGCAGCTTCACCCCCACAAATACGCAGATGCAACTCCTCCCTATCAAACTTCTTCTTGGTGCACAAAACAAAGTTCTCACAGTGGCGCAGTCTATATCCCTCCAAAGACCACCGTGCCAGTATTAAGTCTGTACTTGATTTTGTTAGTCTGCAGCCCTCTGAAAATGAGCTCCTCCTCCTCGGGATTTCAACATAAACTGGCTCGCCTCTGACACTGGCTCTTACAAAGATGACATCCTAGCAGCAAACCTGACTCAGATGGTAACCTCCCCACCGGAAAAATTACAAAACTGGTACAAGCACCCTTATTGACTGGGTTCTCACAAATCACCCTGACGGATAAAAACATTAAAGTCCTCCCTGACTCCCTCAGTGACCACTCCCAGTGTCCTGTACCTGGTCTAATAAATTTCTCAAGCCACCCCCAAAGTTATAACAAGCAGAGTATTGCCTTATGGGAATCTTATCAAGTTGAAAACCCATCTCCTACAACAGGACTGGGCCTAATCCTTGAATCAACTGATATTAATACCGCACTAGAATACTTCATTAAATCTTTCAACTCTGCATGCGACTTATAAGCCCCAGTAAAACGTAAAATCAAAGCGCTATCAAATCCATGGATTACTGCCAAACTACTTGCCGAGCTCAAGGTTGGGACCACCTCTGGGCAGTTGCCAGAGACACAGGCTCACCTCATGATACCCTAAAATACAAGCAGGCACGAAATAGATGTACCTCACAAATTAGGCAAATGAAGAGCGCCTATTTCAAAAATGCCCTTGAATCCACCTGGGGTGATGGAAGAGCTTTTTGGGACAACATCCGAAACATAATGGGTAAACAATCAAAATCATCACCTACCATTATGAAAGTTGATGGATCCGCCACTCTTGACCCAAAGTCTATTGCAGATGTGCTTAATAAGACATTCACAGACCTTAGTGGGGTCCTCCCCCCAGATTTCTTCTCGGACTTACCTGTGCCTAGCCTAGTATCACAAAACACCCCTCGTGACAAACCACAATTTTACTTCAAGAAAATCAAAGTGCACGAAGCACACAAGTACATAAGAAAGGCCTGCTCCAAATCCAGAACAAGTAGTGACACGCTAGATCTAAAAATCCTGTCTCTCACCCTGGATGAAGTAATTCACCCTCTTGCAAAAATTCTTAATCTGTCACTTTGCCAAAGTCAATTTCCCAACAAATGGAAATCTGCCATAGTTACGCCAGTGCACAAAGGGGGGGACAAAACCTCAACAGGAAACTATCGACCAATATCAATACTCCTCCCTCTCCAAAGCACTTGAGCGAATAGTGGCAGACCAACTCTCTGATTACCTGGACAAATACAATCTACTCTGTAATCAACAGCACGGCTTTAGGAAAGGACATAGTACAACAACAGCCTTACTTGATTTCTCTGAAGAAGTCCACTCAGCCCTGGACAAAGGGTGCCAAACAGGTGCAGTCTTTGCTCGATCTTACAAAAGCTTTAGACACAGTCCATCGAGCCTACTTACCTCCCTACTTTCTAGCCTAGGCCTGGCGAAGGTCCTTGTGCTTGGGTAAAAAGTTACCTGTCCAATCGGTCACAGGCTGTAAAAATCTCTAATGAACTCTCCGACTTCAAACCAGTTCTCTCGGGTGTACCACAGGGATCAATTCTTGGACCTCTCCTCTTTAGCCTGTTCCTTAACTCCCTCCCAGATATCTGCCAGGAGAAAATAATCTTATACGCTGATGATGCTGTAATTCTCTCTTCCCACAAGGATCCAAACTCCTACAAAAAGCCTGCAACTTGCTTTCTCTAGTGTTGAAAGGTGGTTCCTGGGTAGTAAACTTGTGCTAAACCACAATAAAACAAAAGCCATGCTCTTCTCCAATCACCAAAACAAAAATAGGCATACTCCACTCACCATACAAACCTCTGCGGGAATTACACTGGACCAAGTAAATACTTACAAATACCTTGGCATCACTTTTGACCAAGGGCTCAGCTTTGCAACCCACATTGACAACACTGCGAAAACAGTGAACCAACGCCTTGGAATACTATTCCGTAACCGTCAATTTCTAAATCAAGCGGCATTGAGAATAGCTATACAGAGTTCCATAATCTCAATCATTGACTATGGTCTTATTATTTATGGCTCAGCTACCTCCACTGCTCTAAGGCGTATCTCAATCACTCTAAATAAGGCCTGCCGGCTCCTCACGGGGGCTCAAAGACTGACTCACATGTGTGATCTGTACTATGTATCAGGCTGGTTGAGCCTATCAAATCGTCTTATTTATCTCACCTGCACAATGGCAAAAAAATCTATCTTGGGACTGACTCCATTATGTATTCAAAACCTACTCCGACTGAATCCTGGCTCGACCCTCCACCAGATCTGAGCGCCAACCTTTCCTGGTTCCGAGATGCCGGACTGCACAGGGACAAAGGTCTTTTCGCATACAGGGCCCGACATGGTTCAATAGCTTGTCCACCTACTCTATCCTCAACCTCGCTTGAGCTTTCAAATCCATGCTCATGCCCACCTCACCACCACTAGCAACTGTGATTGCGCTAGATAAAGACTACTACTCCTCATGTCCATCCTCACATCTGGAGGCCTCTTCCTCCCTGACTAATGAACCCTCTGGTACCTCTACTACTTCCTGTTTCCCACCCAAACTCACTCCCCCCTTTTTTCCTGTCCTTCTCACTTACTCTCCCGCTCACCACCTTTCCCTCCTCTCTAGCCTCCTTTGGTGCCTAATGATCACCTTCTCCCTGGAAGTTTCCTTAACCTCGAAATTGTCTACTCGCTTGAACCTGTTATAGCTTGTTTTACTATGAAACTTAAAAACGTTACTGCCTTAAACTGTTAATAGCAAATTTATGATGTAACTTTCCTGTCTGGTTTTACCTGTAATGTGTATCGTGCTTTGTTAAATGTTCTTTGTGACGTGGAACCTTTGTAAAAGAGCCCTGGCTCAAAGGTATTAATTCCTAGACTAATAAACTAAACTAAACTAAACTAAAGAATTGAGCTGAGCACTAGTAAAGCTAGTGACACATCAAGGAACCAGCTGTAATTTCCCATGGTAGATCTAAAGGCCACAACAGCTGGCAGTAAACTCCACTAGAAGTCTAGACCAATTGGTGATCAGGTGTCATAAGTTCAAAATCCTTTTGTTGGCTGAGAGGTGTTTTTGGCACTGAATGTACCTGTGGAGCAACTCTTTGCAGCTGAGCCAGTGAGGTGGTTCAAGGCTGCAATCCAATGTGGCAAGATTGGTCTGTAGCTTTCGTTTCTGTTTCTGGCCCTGCTCCACCAGTGAGCCACCAACCCTCTCTGGCCAAGACACACTGCCGAGCAGCAGCTGTCTCCATTATGGCCTTCCAACATGATTTCCCAGGTTTGCTTCTGAATCCTTTTCATCAGCACAGCAGCTGAGGTACTACTTTACTGGTCACTAGGCCATCTGGGGGGAGTGATAAGTGGTTTTGCTGTGCCCCCCCCAACATGTTCTCTTCTCTTTCCCTGTCTATTAGTTTTATTTATTTCTCCATATCTCTGTCTTGTTCTCTATATCTGTACCTTTCTGTTTTGCCCCAACTGTAACTTTTTGTCTTGAGCTCCCTTTTATTTTTAACTCCTATGTTGCTTCATGCCCTTTTTCTGCTCTGTCTCTTCTCTTGCTACTATATTTTCTCCATATTAATCTATTTTTCTCTTTAACAGGTTTGACAAGTTGCTGACTCCTTCCCCATCAGATAAGTATTACTCTGCATCTAACCTGTCCTATGCTTCTCATTTACTCTCTAAGAACTACAGATACTTTGTGATCCCATTCCTATATTTTTTTACAGGTCCGATGGACAACATCCCTACAAGACATCTACATCAGGATCCCTAGTACCCAGGTAAGAGACCATTTACATATTTTGGCAAGGCTTTAATCCTGAGGTTCAATGGGTCGAGCAACTACGTCACACCTCCGATCAGGCTTTATAAGGTCACTCATTCTGGGCCTCTCCAGGATTCATTTCTCATTGCGGTCGGGGTCACTGCTCCTCTTTCCTCTCCCTGAGGTATTTCACCTCTCTGTGTCCCCACTTTTTGCAGCACCTCCAGCCGCCAGATTGATCTATTTTTTGTTCCTTGCTCAGCAGCTAGCTCTTTGGTTCTCTTTTAACCCCCCCGGTCTCCTGTTTTGATCCTGTTTTGCCCAACTCGTCCCTTTGGCGACCTTATCTCCCCAGGCGTCTACTCCCACACCATCCTGTTTCCTGGTTCATTGCTTTCTCCCCCTCTTCCCCATACCTCATGGGTTTCTCCTGTTCATCCCGTTCTGCTGCCTCAATACTTCAGTTTCTGGCTCTGGCTCAGTGTCCCTGCTGGTGCTTCCGGGTGTCGTCACCCACCCCTTCTCTCCCTTGCATGTCGGTGCATATAGTGTGCATTTCCAGGGCTGTTCTCCGTGAGTTCTATGCTGATCTTCCTGCTTCTCTGTCCCTGGCTGCTCTTGCCTTCCGTGGGACTCCACCTCTTCTTCATTGGGATTTGGGCTTTGGCTTCATTTTTGTCATTTGTCTGATTTTCTTCCTTTTCAGGTATTTTGTTGCAATATTCTGGCTTTCTGCACTTTTTAGTGAGTCAGTTGATTTCCTTGTTCCACATGCTGTATGTGCATCTTTATCTGGTAATGTCACCACTCACCGTCTATCTGTGCTATGGCTCCTCTTATTTTATTACTTTATTTTACACCGTGCAGTGCAGCTCTGCCTGTGGTTGTTGTCCCTACCAGTTCTGCCCTTACCTCTCACCATTCCACACCATAGCTCTGGCTTTCTCGAATCATAGCACGGGGCCCATCTGTAGCACTTTCTTATCTTATGCTGTCCAGCCTGTGTTGCCCTTTCTTATTTTAAACACTTGTAAGTCTGCTGATAGTGGGCCCCATTTCGTTTGTCATACGCATTGTTTCTGTGCACTTCATTCCCTGCTTTCATTGCTTGTGTCCAGCCTTCCCCCACTCCTTCGATCCTCTTCTTCTCTCTTTCCTTGTCTCATGTCCCATTTCTTCATTCCTCTGAATCCTCCCTATTGTGGGTGCTCACCTTCCTTCCTTGTTCAGTACTTCCTTTTGGGGTTTTCCCCCTATCCTGCATCACCTTCCCTATTCGTGTCCTCCTCTTCCTCTATTCAGTCTGATGTCCTGGTGCCAGAGTCTGGTTCTCCTTCGCTCGGTATGACCTTAGGGTCTCATCCTTCACATCCCTTAAGCGAGCATGCCTCTCACTGGGTTTTATGCTACTTCATCATCAGCACTCCTGTTATTATCATTCTCCATCTTCTCCTGACCACATCTGGATATCCTCACTCATCTGACCTTCATGTGGGCCAATTCCATTGCATCGATTACTATCTCTCCTCAGACCACTGCACTGCCCATGGCTGGTATCCCTCGCTCATCCACCCTCTAAATAGGTCTACTCCTTCACATCAAATCCTCGATCATGGCCTTCTCGGGTCCATGCTCCCTCAAGTCAACCTACCCCCTTGACTTCTCATGCCCATCTCTGGGTGTCCCTCGCTCACTTACTCCTTGCTCATCCAGCCTCTCGGTAGGTCTTTTAGTTCCCATCGACGCTCCTACCTCCGTTATGCTACTTCTCTGACCTGTGCTTTCCTTTTGGGTTTTTTCCCTGTTCTGACATCACCTTCCCTACTCATATCCTTCTCTCTAGTCTAGCCATCATACCTCGATTCAACTTTCACCTCAACTCGACCTGCTCGCCATCAAGAACATGCCTTCATGTCTATTGTCCCTTTGTTAGAGGCTGGCAGGCTCTCTCCATCGTCGTGCAATATTTATTTCATGTCTCATCATTCAACATTCAAGCCTTCAAGGCTTCTATTCATCATCATACTTCCTTGCGGCTTTTATATAAAGTATTTTCCTACTTCCTAGATCTCTACTCTAAATTTGCTGTAGCGGTGCTGTCAAATGTCCTTAATCAAATGTCTTTCAGCCCGGAGGGAAGGTGAACTAGGCCTTGGAACCCCAGAGGTTTCCACCTCAAAGGGTTTTTTTTCTCTTCTCCATGCCAATGGTCATAATATTAGATAGGGTTAGTGCTTTCTTAGGTTCCACTGTTGGATGGAGTCGGATGGTGGCCCCAGCTATTCCGTCCCTCCTTAGGAAATCTGCCCTTATTCATCTTCTCAAATTTCCTGTCATCATCCTCACCTTTCCCCATCTTCTCCTGTAATTTCTACCTAGGTCAATCACATTTAATTACAGTCTAGATATCTTCTACTTCTCTCTTATTTGATGCTCGACACCTGACTGAGTATTCTTTTTGGGGCTTCTTCCTAAGCTACCTTTAGCCAATGGAATCATTCCCATGGCACCTATAGAGGGGAACCCTCCTCTAGGGTTCCTTGCATCATACTCCTACAGGGTGGTATATCCCATGGATAGAGAGGCAAATAGCTACAATGTAATCAAGTCACACAAGCATCATCTCATCCAGTTGCATAAGCACAATTGTACCTACACTTGTTGGGTTTACTGTAATGGTCGACTGCACCTTTTGCAGTGTGTGTGTGTGTGTGTGTGTGTGTGTGTGTGTATGTGTATGTATTAAAGAGCCACTGACGCCTCAAGAAGAACTTTCAAAAACATAATATTTGGATACAAAGCAGATTATATTTCTCATTAGTTGTGTATTTCTTATCCCCATTACTTATTACTGAGATCATTTTCTTCAAAAACAGGATAGTTGTTTCCTGAGGGCTCATCAGCTGCTATTGCTTCTTCTGAACCTGATGTCATAATTCTCTGCTTGTGACATCACAATTATTCCCAAGGCAACAGACTGGGATGTCACAACAGGGCATTATGATTTCAAATAGGCAATAAGCTATAGATGAACTCTGAGGGATAAAGATCTTGTTTTTGTCTGAATTTCTTCAGTAATAAATAATGGAGAGGAGAAATCTATTCAAGGTATATGAAATACAAGCTGACTTGTGTCTAAATATCATATTTCCCAAAGTTTTCCCAAAGGCATCAGCTACTCTTTAAGGTGACACATATTGCAGTATTTTTGTTTTTTGTGTAGATGGGTAGAGCTTGATGAAGCCTTTGTCAACCATGGTTCCATTTTTTCACACTTGGATTCATTGCCATGGTGGCATGTAACCGTGCATTCATGGTGATGCCCACATACCACCGAACCACAACCACTCCCTTCGATGTTTATCAGACTTCCAGTGCTTTCCCCAAGGCCTCCACCTGGGGGCAGCCAAGGGCCAAGTCATCATGCCTCTCAACAGCATCTCCTCTACTGCTGCTCTCCGATGTTTTGTGATGTCAGGGTTTGGGAGAGCACAGAGGTTCCTCATAGAAAATGGTATGTGTATCTTTGAAATAGGCATTTTTAATATTTTAGCAGCTAATTTCAGTGATGTTAATGCCATGGCTTAACTAACAGGGCCTTTGCTCTGGTTTCAGGTATGCAGTTGAGTATGCATGCATACAGTGGAGACCCATCCACCAGTGTCCTCTGACAGGAAAGAAAAAGTGGGAAAAGCCTGGTCCACAGGATGGTGCCCAACCCACTTGCCTTACATAGTCTCCTTTTGCCTCTACTTGCCTGTGTTCTGAAAGGAACCCTTGACATTCAAGCACCGTTATGAGGAGGAGGGAGTGGTCAAACCATGGAGATGGAAGGGGTGCTGCAGGTAACAGATGGTAGCCAGGGTAGATGATTAAGGTTAGTAAGGTAGTAGGGGTCAAAACTGGCACAAATCCACCAGCCATAAGCTCTGAGAGTTTTGTTTTTATTGGGCTAGTAATATGAGAGATCTGGCAAAGGACCACTAAGGAGGCTCCAAGTAGTTGGTAGACCACACAGTGAGGGTCCTGGGGCTAGGAAGAGGAGTTCTACTGGATTGGAGGTAGTGCTTACAATATGGGAAGTGGAAGTAATGGGCTAGCTGTGAAGATCACAGGACTACCAAAAAACTTATTTGACCCACAGCCAAGAAGCAATCCTCAGGAGAGCTGGTGGGTGAAAACTTCCATTGGCACTGCCAGTCCCTGAGAAGTTCTTGTACAGCATGGTTTCATGCAACTATATAATGCCATAATAGATTTTGTGGAATGGATGCTTTTTTGTTATAACAGTATTTTCCTCCTTCCCCTGGCAGCAGGTGCTCCTCCCTTTCTGACCTTGTATGGGTCCATATGCTGTACCTGCCCATTGGGCTCACTGCAGACACCAGTGCATGCCACCTGACTCCCTGTTTTATCCTTCATCAGGGTATGTCCCTTCCTGGGGGTCTCCAACCCCTATGTGGCACCAAAGGTACAGGAGATGCTTCTTGAGCTCTGTGAGATTAGAGCTGGTAAGCATGTGCATTACCAAGCAGGGTCTGGTGGCTTGGGTGTGCAGAGACAGTCATCCAGAAAAGCTGAGCCAGTCATTTTCCAGCCTTGTTATGACACTGCCTTCCTCCCTAAGACACATCTACCATGGCACCCTGGGGCTAAAGTGTGCTCAACATGTGGTGACTCACATCATGCACACTACCTCAAGCAACCAGCAGGAGCCACTTCAAGAATGGACAGCAGTTTGACCCTCACCTGGAAGGAGAACATCTGCATAGATGCTCTGTCACCCTCCCAGCTGGCATCCACTTCTGATGTCCTGGGTTTGGGTACAAACTAGACACTACAGACTACTTTGCTTAAGGTGGAGTTAGGAAGGAGGTGGCAGTGGAAACTATGGCATGCTTAGCATGGCATAGATGTAACCCCCATGCCACTTATAACAAGTTAGGACACCCCCCCATTAAATCTGGCAATGATACCCACATATGGCATAACATTACTTTTAGCATAAGCTTCAAAGGTTTGTACCACCCTTGGCATTATAATGTATACCAGGCTAATTTCTAGAGGAAGATGGGTGGATGTACAAGAACAAAACACATGAACCTTTAGTAAAATTACAACCCAGGTCCAGGGTGGAGGTTGCTAGGCGTACACTAGATCTAAACTGCCAAGGGGGCCCCAGTAATTCCAACACCAGAAGCAAGAATCAGAATTTCCAGAACAGGAACTGGGATTATGCAGTATGGCTTTATTTAACAGATGGTACACTAAAGCAAGTAGTGGACCCGCATGGGTCAGTCAAGGTAGGACAGGTACATTTCATGAACTCTCCTTGCATGCAGTACAGTTTGAGAACACAAGAAACATCTTCCCATTTTTCAGTGATGCACATAGTGGACACCTGGCCACTTACCCAAATATTTTCCTTCCATGAGTGCACACGTGAGAAACAAAGCCACACACTCAGAACTCTTCTTTGAAAATAGGTGCAATTAAGTGAAACTCAGCCATGCACCTAAACCTGCAGCACTGGCCTTTGCTCAAGTAAAAACTGGTGCCCTTTATGAACCAGTTAGCCCTGCCTTCTAAGCATCCAGATGGCGTTACTCCCACCCTTTGCCCTAACTGACAGTCTCTGCCATTCCTTCAGGGTTACACAATTGAGACCCCCATTTCCCACTGAAATGCTAGAGGTCCCACATTTTCTATTATGGTCACTCACTGGAGTGATCACAGTAAAATTTCGCTCTCCTAGGTGAACATTTTATAGAACTTCACTCTCCTGGGTAAATTAGGGTCATTGACAGTAGTGATCTAGCCTTATCTATGGGCACACACACGCCAGAAATGATTACCCTAAATGTGTGGAGAACTTGTCTCCTAAAAACAGTACTTACTGACCAGTTACTCCTTCCACTGGGCAGGGAAGTTTGGAAATCAATTTCCAAACTTTTGCGGAAGCGAAAGTCAGACTTTCGCTTGAATTCCATCCGCAGAAGATTTTTTTCACCCACACCTACAACTGAAAAACACAAAGGCTCTTCAGTGGATTTGCCCCTTGGACCCACTGAGAAAAGCAATTCCGACCACTTCACTGAGAATAGAAATCAGGAAATCCTGCTGTAGAAAGGTCTCCACCACTTCACTGGAAGCTGGAAATTGTACTCCACACTAGGGTGAGAAGTTCCGGGCCCTCATCTCAGAGCCATGACCATCTGCCACTATCACCTCCAACTCAATAACAACTACTCAGACTGACTCTGCAACACTAACTGAACATTCTAAGCTCCCCAGAGCAGCTGTACACAGGAAAGGGTTATGCTGCTGCAAGAGTTCTGAATGATGTAATCACTCTTCTCTCAGGCTAGCTGAGCAAACAATGATGTCATTGTGGAAGAAGCCCCTAATGAGCTCCGTACCAGCTGCCTGCTACCTGCTTAGCACTAATACTGATAGGATTCTAGTAACCCCAGGGGACTAAGTGGTTACATAGGGTGAAGAATGGCAATATCTCTGGACACCATGGACTATTTAGCTCAGGATGGGATGAGAAAGGGTGCTGCCTCCAGACACCAATGTCTGCATGACATGGAACAGACTGAGGGAGGAACCCTAGGACCCAAGGGCATGCTTGGCAGAAATAGGAAGAGGGAGGTGGTGCTACTGAACATAAGGAACTGATTGATACATAATTCATATGTGATAGGAGTATGCCACTGGGTATCAGAAATTGCTTGGCATGGAGTTGGTGTGATGAAAGGGGGCACCACTGAACACCAAGGAATGATTGGAATGGGACAGGAACAGATTGCCTTTGGATACTACAGAGTTCGTGGTATTAGGAAGTCCTTGGCAAGGGATTTGGTAAGGGAAAAGGGTGCCAGTGGACACTAAGGAATGGTTGGTGTTGGATACATTCATTTTCCATTACTCTTTTGGCCAGATATTTATGGCACCAGCAAACTCTTGGACTTTAAGTTCTTTACCTTTTTGTTTGCATTCACTTTTTTGTTGTGATGTGCTTTTTATTTGCATTCACTTTTTAGTGTGTTGTGCTTTTTGTTTGCATTCACCTTTTTGTTGTAATGAGCTTTTTTGTTTGCATTCACTTTTTGTTGTGATGTGCTTTTTTGTTTGCATGCACTTTTGTGTTGTGATGTGTTTTTTTGTTTGCATTCACTTTTTTGTTGTGATGTGCTGTTTTGTTTGCATTCACTTTTTGTTGTGATGTGCTGTTTTGTGTGCATTCACTTTTTTGTTGTGCTTTTTTGTTTGCATTCACTTTTGTGTTGTAATGTGCTTTTTTGTTTGCATTCACTTTTTTGTTGTGATGTGCTCTTTTGTTTGCATTCACTTTTTGGTTGTGCTTTTTTGTTTGCATTCACTTTTCTGTTGTGATGTGCTGTTTTGCTTGCATTTACTTTTTTGTTGTGATGTACTTTTTTGTTTGCATTCACTTTTTTGTTGTGTTGTGTGTTTTTTGCATTCACTTTTCTGTTGTAATTTGCTTTTTTGTTTGTATTCACTTTTTTGTTGTGATGTGCTGTTTTCTTTGCATTCATTTTTTTGTTGTGCTTTTTTGTTTGCATTCACTTTTTTGTTGCGTTGTGCTTTTTTGTTTGCATTCACTTTTTTGTTGTAATGTGCTTTTTTGTTTGCATTCACTTTTTTGTTAGCATTCAATTTTTTGTTGAGTTGTGCTTTTTTGTTTGCATTCACTTTTCTGTTGTAATGTTCTTTTTTTGTCTGTATTCACTTTATAGTGATGCAGGCCTTTATGCTTCTGTTCACTTATACGTTCTTTAGTTTTCTTCTTTTTTGTTATTTAATTTTTTTGTGGCATAACACTTTATGTTTGGTTTTGTTGCTTTATTTTTTTAAAAGACAAAGAACCTCTGTGCACAAACACTGAGGCAAGGGTTACCCCAAAGGGCATTTGGCTGGGAAGCCAAGTTTCAAGAAAATACAAAATCACACATGCCCCCACAATGCAAAGCATCATGGGCTGCATATGCAAATCACCATAGAATGTTATGCTGGTCCAACTTTAAGCAGAATTGCATGGTGCCGAAAGGCCTCTCACACAGTTTGCAAAGGGTGCTAACAGAAGACATAGACACGTGTTTCGTCCTACCAGGACTCATCAGTTGTGGCACCATGCAATTCTGCTTAAAGTTGGACCAGCATAACATTCTATGGTGATTTGCATATGCAGCCCATGATGCTTTGCATTGTGGGGGCATGTGTGATTTTGCATTTTCTTGAAACTTGGCTTCCCAGCCAAATGCCCTTTGGGGTAACCCTTGCCTCAGTGTTTGCGCACAGAGGTTCTTTGTCTTTTAAATAGTTTTTTTATTTTAATGGGTTCACCACAATATATCCAAGGCACACTGCCTTAAGGGTAGCTGGTCCATTCCACTGGGGTGTCAAACAGACGAGGCATACTGATGAGTCCTGGTAGGATGAAACACGTGTCTATGTCTTCTGTTAGCACCCGGGAGGGGTGGAAATATTCAGTTTAGAGGAAAGCTCTTGCTCAATCCCTCTAACAGGAATGCCATGGAAGGTTGCGAGAATGCTCTGCAACATTAGGGGAAACCAAGGTGGGAGGAGAAGAGTAATAACTGCTGAGGCACTCACCTGAGCTACTAGCCCTAAAAATAAACTAGGTGAAACAGAGGCAGTCATGAGGAGAATGCGGTGAAGGTGCCTTGCTAGTAGAATACTAGAGCCAAAAGAGATCGCTGTAACCACCTTTCATGACTAGTCTTAAATTCTACACCAGGAGCTGCCATTGAGTCTTGAATGGCTAAAGTCAGGCCCAGAGTGAGGACATTCCCAGCTATGGGCCAAGTGAGAAGGGCCCCGCTCCAAGTCAGGCACACTCAAGATGCAGACTTTATACATGCAGAGTGAGACTGTTGGCTGCAGGGAGGCCCTGCACCAGGAATTGTATGGCTGGCATGCCCCAGAAAACTGAAGAGGAGCTGAATGAGTGTTGATAGCTGGGACCTCATGGAGGTCAGATGGTAGTAGCGAGCGTTGAACAATGATTGTGTAAGCTATGAGTGGACCAGCATGTAGGACAGTAAGCAGAGTAGCAATGGTTGGACCTGCACATAGGTCTGTAAAGCAGAGTAACAATGGTTGGACCTGCATGTAGGTCTGTAAAGCAGAGTACCAATGGTTGGACTTGCATGTAGGTCAGAGGACCAGCAAATATGGATAATGGGGCAGGCTAGCCAAGCATTAAAGGAAGCCAATGAAGGTAACAAATACTCTGAGAATTTTAGGTGGCAGAGGCAGAATTAGAACATAAAGTACAGTAAGTGTGCTGCACTTGGCCACGACTCCCCCAGTACCTCCATGTCCCCAGCCACTGGAAAAACAAGAAAGGGATGGAAGGTGCTGAGACCCACATGCAGATATTAAAACCAGTTTACAGCATCAGCAGCTTAGCTGACCTCCAGAGTATAATAACAGTGTAAAAACACAGAGACCAGCATCTGTATTGAGTAACTTATGAGTTGTAG
The DNA here is from genome assembly GCA_016271365.2 of Neoceratodus forsteri. Classification (NCBI taxonomy): domain Eukaryota; kingdom Metazoa; phylum Chordata; order Ceratodontiformes; family Ceratodontidae; genus Neoceratodus; species Neoceratodus forsteri. The sequence continues at coordinate 803,943,250 of CM057451.1, read as the reverse complement.
GAGTAGCAATTCGATGAACATAGACTTAAAGGAGGTAATGCTCTGAAAGCAGCAATTGCTAGGCAGAGCAGTAAACAACAGCAATGAGGTATGTGGTATGAGCTGAGGAAGCAGGAGTGGGCTCCATGGGCTAGGGTTCAGACTGAGCATGAACCAGGTGAAAATAATTAAGGTGCATAGCATGAAGAGCAGCTATGTGGGTTGACACACACAGATAATGATTGCAGTTGCAGTGCGAGTAAATGGGAGCAAGTAGCATGAGCTCTGGATTAGCAGTATACAAGGAGTTAAGAAAAGAACCCCCCCCCCCCAAAAAAAAGCAAAACAAAAGACACACAAACACAGAAGAACAAGGGACAAGCGACATAAAGAAGCACACAGCCAAAGGCAAAATACAAACAAAAGCAGGAGATAGACAACAGAGTCCAGCAGAAATAAGCAGAAGCCAATACAGCAAGGCAGGTGGAGGGGGTAGACCCCAGCTAGCAGAAAAGGACAGACAGACAGAGCCACTAGCAGCAAACAAACAGTGCTCGAGAGAGAGGCTCATAGGAACTGCTTATATAGGACAGGAAGTGGGAGTGACTGGCTGCTTGTCCACTGAATTACAGGCATAGCCTTCCAATAATATTTATTTTACCAGAAAGAAGCTTCATTTAGCAAGCTCATTTACAAGGAGGACCTAGATAGGAAAAAATACAAAACAATACAGAAAGGGTAATCAGCAGAAATGACACTAAGAAAATATGTCACAAATTATAAAAACAATATTAGTATAGTTCAAGAAAACAACAGAAAACACAAAATGAGGTACATTGCAGATCAAAGGTACATACAGACAAGATAAATGCATTCCTGACCAACAGCTGGCTGTAATGCCTGCTAACAGAACTCCCACAGCAGCCTGGTTACAAATTCTCCACTCTCTCCTCACTTGGCACTGGTTACCCGACATCAACTTCCATGTTAGTGTAACCCCTAGGCGGCGATACTCCAAGGGCTACTACCCCTGCCTACTACCTAGGATGTAGGCTGACGAGCCTGTGTTCTCAAACTTACTCCAAAACTGGTTCTTTCCTAGATATTACCTTTCTGCAGTGCTTCCACCCAGAATTTAGCTTTTAAGTGGGCTAGCTCTTACCTGGTACAATCTCCGGGATGTCATACCACCCACTATAACTGTTATCCACCCCAACACAGTACCCAATAAACATTCCCCACATATTAAACATTTTACAATTAATGACTCTCTCTAATAATATGCTCACAAGACAGGATCTGCAAACAAATAATAAGTTTATTTGCAGGGGGCATAGGGATTAGGAATGGGGAAACAAAGGAGTAGAGGTTATGCAATCAGTACTATTATTATTATTTACAACACTTACATCAGAATTGGTTTGGTTTGTGCTGGTGAAAACCCTCCAGCTGGGTCGATACCTGTTAATCAAATTATACATAAATCACAGTAAGACAACCTAGATGATCAGAGCCCTGGCTATCTAACTCACTGCATTGAATCAGATGACACACAACATTATTTCCCACAACTGGTACCAGTTCCCCCCAATTCAGTATGAGACCCCCATTCCCACACAGTTAAACCTGAGTATGCAGTACTTTTAAATTCTTTCAAGTTGCAGGCCTGGTAGACATTGTAGCTGTATGTTGGCCAGCTCAATTCAAGAAGGAATTAGTACTTGAACTTGAAAACCATTTAGAAGATAAAACTATTTACAGTCTCTTAGGGGTGTGCAGGGATTGCCCTGCATTTTGTAGCCTGAACAAAGTCAGGAGGTAACCCGCTGGTTACGTTGGTTGGGAAATCAATTATTATTCCTGAACAGCCATCATATTTATATGTTCTGGTACATTCAGTACATTTATATTTCAAACATAGCTAGTTTGTACATTCAATGAAGGGATAGTGCCTTCAATCATGTGCCAGGTTGGCAGCCCTGGTCAGATTACTTAGAAACAGTCATTTCCAGGTTACTGAAGTCAAATCCATAAGACATATGGTCTCAGTCCTTTTTGTGGTACATGGCTGTAGATTACAGCTCCACCGGACATCGTAACTGGATTTGTTAGATAACACTGGACCTCCCAGGCAAAGTCAGGATAAGCCCCTGTACTGAGAGCTACCCTTCTAGTCCTGTAAGCTCCATAGCCAACATCTTGTATCAGCACATTCATACAATAGTGTGGGCTCACTTGGGTCCCCCAGAATAGTCAGGTCCACCAACTCTTGGTAAAACAGGTGCAGCAGATGCAAGGTGCAGACCAGTAGAACAGTCACAAACAGCAAAGTTTCAAAAAGGGTCCACCTGTGCTGGGCTAAGCCTAAACGCAGCAGGATGCAGGCTGCAGACCAGTTGAACAGTCACTAAGGGCACTGGCAGACCCAATTAAGCACTTTCTTTCATTCTTGCACCTGGGGGCTACAACAGTACTCACTCAGGCTCCCCATGGTAGAATCTCCACAAAGTTCTTGATGTCTTCAGTTCTCTCACAACTGATTTATAAATCACATATGAGGAATAGGGTTATCTGTTGAAATTTGCAGTTTCATCTTTATAATTTTGTACTTTTGTTCTTGTGTGTCTCTTTAAATCTTGTAGTTTACTTTGAACATTTTTGTATAAAGAGTGCTGTTTGATCCCACTTGCTTCACCTCCACTGAAGACTCGTGAGAGTTGAGGCACTAGGGAACAAACTTGTTATCAGGAAGCAGTGTTACCGACTGCATTTGGCTGTTACTTTGGAGCTTTAAGTAAAGAATTTTCTTTTGAAATTGTCTTGGCTCCTGTATCCTTTTATGCTCACTTCTGTGCCTGCCTTTGGCCCTATAGCTAAGAAGGAAAGCAATATAAAAGAAATGTAAACTTTTCAAAGATGAAATGGGAAAGAAAAAAAAAGACTGTTTAAAACAAAAGGAATGAAGGCATTTTTAAAAATGTGGAATCCTATTATTGCAGATTGAATGAAAGGGAGAATGCTCTCCAGTATATGCTAACACAGCACACTCTATGATGAATCACATGCTGTGGTAACCAGGTATGGTCACAGCATCATGTGGTTGAGGTTGTGCATCTGACATGTTTGTCTTTACACATTACCCTATTGGTACCATATGTATACCATGTCACAATCACTGAACAGTTACCTGGCACTGGCATATCAAACTCAAAAGGCATGTCATCATCAGCACTACATTCACTGACTGAAACTGTTTGATCAGAGCTTTCATGGACTACTGCGTACTCTATAGAGGGTCTTGTCCCCAAAATCCTGTCCAGCTCCTCATGAAAAGGACAAACAACTCTTTTTGCACCAGACTTTTTATTAGTATCTTTTGTTCAGTGGTATTTAACTGTGAGCTGTATGATTTTCTCACAACATTGTTTAGCTGTCCTCTCTATGCCAAGTGATGCAAGGTGCTCAGACACTTTCTGGTACACTTTTCTATTCTTATGAATGTTGTTCAGCTTATTTTGCGCTGTTTCAGATGACCAAAAATCAATGAGGCTCGGACACATTCATCATACCAAGTTGCAGCATGGTCTGACATTTTTACAACACAACCTTGAGCAGACTTTACAGTAACTAATGACTTTTGATGATTTTCTATTTACTCTGGATAAAGTCATCAAAAAACTACAACTAAAGTCACAGTACATCTACAAAATGTCCATGACACTGTTTGGTATCTCAGCGGTCTTTGAACAGCACTGCAAAATAGAGCAATGCCTAAAATCTCCTCACGATCATTTGACAGCATTTATGTCTGCATACAGCTTTAATTTTTCCCTCTTGAAAAGGTACATTGCAATGCATCTGGGTATTAGGGGTCATAACAGGGGTCAAAACAGAGGACAGTGGGAACGTGGATCCACCTCAACGCAGATAGAGTAAAAGAGCATTCACACTGTAAGTAAAAACATTTCACAAAATTAAGTGTTTTCAAGAACCATGCTATTACTTAGGTCCGATCAGGGTTTTAGCACGGTCCATGAAAATGTGGCCCGAAGCGGAATAGGTGTGAACATAAAGGCCTTATTCAGACTAGGCTATTTAAAATGGTTTAAGCAGCTTAAACCATTTTAAAGTGCCCTAGCACAGTTTGCATTTGCACTTAGCACGCATTGGAATCCGTTTTTGAAAACCGTGTTTAAACCCTGATAAGACCTAGGCTTAAACACGGTTTTAAAAATGTTACAGAAGTTAACTCGGATTTACCTATAGTGCGGACACTCAAGCACATTTTCCTGAAATGAAGCTGGATGTCCCCACATCTAAATCGGTTGGCAGGTCATTTGGTGCAGAGGCAGTAGTGCGGATGCTGTAAACCGTTTTTAATAATGGTTTACAACACGCTGGCAGCAGTGCGGATGCTAGAACATGGATACTACAGCACGGTAATTAATTCTTTTTAAAAAACAGTTTCCCTTACCATGCTGTAGTGTGAACACAGCCAAAGGGTGTTGGCATTGATCTGAAACAGTTTAACCCCCGAGAACTGTTTCAGATTGTGCAGTGTGAACAAGGCCATAACATGATTGTAAAACATTTTACAAAACCGTGCTTAAACCCTGCTAGAAAGGTGGTCTTGAGCACAGTTTTAAAAACATTTTACAATAAGCATGGTTTTAATTTGTAGTGTGGATGCAAACCATTCTTAAACCCAATAGCTGCTGGTCATCCAGTGTCTGATAAAACCTGTTGTCCACCACCTGACAAACGCAGAAGTATAAACGTGGCAATTTCATCCATCCTGTGTGCTTACAGAATATTAATAATCTGCAATGGCAGATAGAGCTGTAATCTGGTCTGAGGAGGTGATGAAGATTCTCATAGAGTACTGGTTTATGGAGGCAGTGCAGGAAGAGCTAAGCAGCTACCAAAGGAACTCCAAAATATATGAGCAGAGTTCTACTCATTTAATGACAAAGGGCACGATCGCACTGCAAAACAGTGCCATGAAAAAATAAAATGGTTAAAGGTCCGCTACCATAAGATGAAAGATTGTAACCGTAAGTCTGGTGGTGGCTGTGTAACATGTCCATTTCTTTATGAACTCTAGTGGATTCTGGGTACTAGAGCAACTTCAATGCCCCCGTGGTGATCCAGAGTGGAGACATACTACAGGAGGAGGAGGATGATATAAATGAAGATGTCACCTTTGAGGTGCTGTACAATGGTGGTATGTGTTTTTTGAGTTCAGTACACATGGTTAACACCAATCTCAGGACACTGCAAGGTAGTGCCACTGCCTACACACATCAATGTGCCCCCACCCCCACCCACCCCTCCCCCGCAATGTCATTTTAGTAGTATTTTATCTGTACACCTGTCCCCTGCACTACCAGCACACCTCTCACCTGTACCACCATAACAATTTTACTTATGTTTTAAACTATAATAAAAATGCAATAAAATAGTCATACAATGTGATCTATAGCTCAGGCTACCCCAAATAGCAATTCAGGTTAGTTGTCCTTAAGCAACAGCTCTGTGTGGATGCTTGTCCTGCATCTACCAAGATGTAGCCCTTCCATTGCAGATCTGGGAATGACAGAATTTTATTAATTAACCTACAAGCCATAATCCTGTGCTAAGTGACCCTGCCATTACCTGCATGCTTAGTTCATATGTGTGGTGCCATGGGCAAGAGAATTATTGATATTTTCATCTGTGCATCTCACATTTATGTTTTCAATCGTGAATGCTCCACCCACACTTTGAATGCAATATATGTGATGCATATATATATATATATATATATATATATATACACTTGCTAATGCTACACCCTGCCCTATCTATGCAGTTTAAAATGTATTTTTTAACCATGTCCTTTGTCTGCAGGATTACAGCCACCTGCAATGCTTGATCCGTGCAATGATGCTCTCACACTCAGATCAAAATTGGCTGATGAATGCTTTCTTCAGCAGTCCTTGTTAACCTGCATTAACCTTATTGTTAGAGCCATTGAAACAGATAGAATTAAGCAGTTTGACAGTAAGCACATACTGTACAGTATATAATGTTTTAACATCTCATTACATAACAAATCAACACTGCATGCTCTTACTAGAAGGCAGATATAACGTAATATGTTTAAGAAAACGCGAAATGTGGGACATGAAACAGTTCTCTTCTAGAGACCAATTGTGTTCTAAATTAATTCAACACACAGTACAAGAGCCTTGCTTCACAGTGACACAGATTAAGGCAGTGAAATAATTTTAATGTTCTCGAGACTGCATTTTGCTCCTTTAGGTCCAATAGTCTGATCCCATCCATTTCTTTGTTTTGCAACACCCCCCCCCGTACTCAGACATTTTATGACAGCTGCATTTTGAAACAGCTGCTGTGATCCCCAAAAGATGCTGTTTTCTATTTCATTTTTACATATCCCATGTTGCCTTTTTTGTCTAAAATCAGTGACTATGCTTAAATAACAAAATGCATTTATTTGAAGCAGCATGGATCTGACAGGCTCTGTCATTAGCATGGAAACAGAGCTGCATGAAATATATTGCTTTCTGAGTGAAGTGGGGGTGGAGGTTTCGGCAATAGTAAAAGTAAAACAATGTTGTGGCACACATGATTGATAGGAAAACAACTGTCACCCTTTCTATCCAGCATGCACCAGCATCTTATAGGTGGTATGGTCTGCAAAGCACCAGTAATTATTTTCTCTATTGCATCCACAAAGCTATTTCAGTCACAGCACAGTGCATTTTGGACCGTTTACAAATACTAAAGTTAAAATCACAATAAACTTCTAGGTTTATATTTTGGGGTTGCCTTTCAATCTTTGAAAGGTGCAGTAGCAGTGCTTGTCCTGTCATACACTTACTAGGCTCTGAGGCTGTGATGTAGTTGTGCTTCTCAACCCCCCACTCCGCCACTGCTGCCGAGTCATCCAATATACATGGAATGAAGTGTTAAGTTTCAGCTGATCATAAATGAAAAAGGCAACATAACAGCATAACATACCACTAACCTTTTGAACATGTCTACCAGTGATCAGAACACAAATCTTACAGACTTAACCAGCATAGGAAAAAATTAAAAAGCAAACATAAATTATTCTACGGTCAGCTAATGTTTGCTTTGTAATGTCTTCCTCTGATTACTGTGTGCCATGTTGACGTAGTTAGTGCTCTGTCATTTTGTGATGGTGTATTGTAGCTTTATTCATTTTGGAGGACCTCATACCAAACACACCCATCCACTGTCATGAACCCTGATCAGGAAAATTGTAAACCTTTGTTAGGAACACATATAAAGAAATAAACACCAATACACTTCCACCACAACACACACTCACACTTACTTATAATGTGCTGAAATGTTTTTGTTATATGGTTGAGATTTTAGGAAACATGTCATACCTCACTAAAAATGTCCCCCAGTACATATCCAATATCTTTAAGTTTACGACCTGCTCATACTCTCTCAGGAAATACACTTACATTCTGCTCACTATCCCCAGGTTCAGATCATGCTTTGGCATCTTTTCTATCAGTCGTTCTCTACCTACATTGGGGAACTCCCTCCAAAAGACCTTAAAGTTGACCAGCTTTGTTAATCTAGCCTCCTTCAAATCACTTTTAAAACCCCTGTTGAAGAAGAACTGCCAATGTTACTCTTAACCCTTTCCCTATGAAATCCTGCATGGCACTTACACTTCCTGCCCACCAGCGTTCTCTGCCACCTACTGTAGCTAACTGACTGTCTATCTCTGCCCCTCCTACCTCTTCCATTTCTCCTCTAGCCCTCGTACCCCCAACTTCTATCTCCCTGTCATAGTACTCATGCCCTTCCCTCTTCCATAATCAGTTCCCCTACACTTAATCCTTCACTTCCTACTTACCCTCTTTCTGCAGCCTATTTGATCAGTTAATTATGTTGCACTTAGAATGTGGCCATGTATTATGTGTATCTGATATGTCTCCATTGTTTCTGTTTTACCTGCTCTGTACCGTACTAATTGTAGATATGTTCCTTATTGTACTTTGTATTGCCCCTCCAGGACCACCTTGTAAATGAGTATCCCAATGGTGTATTTCCTGGCAATAAAATAACATTGAATTGCACTGAATAACCAATGTTATGTAACTTTATGTTTTTACAGAAAACGAATGTCGAATAACAGTGCCTGCAGTGAGCTGCTAATGAACGAGGCATCTGAATCTGTTAAAACACTGGAGCAGCTGGAAGTTGAGGAGCCAGGCACCAAAAGTAGTATGAATATGACCCCTGAGTCTCAATGTGCACAAAAACACAATGCATCTGATCCCATGACCAATCTAAGGAAAAAAAAGAAACTTTCCAGGATGTAAGAATTAACTGAGTGCACATTCGAGCCAACCAGAAAGTTAATATCAGAGCAATATGATAAGATGATGCAGTTGGAGAGAGAGAGAGAGAGAGAGAGAGAGAGCGGAAGCAGATAGGGAGATGGAGGAGAGACAGCGAAGGCATGAGGCAGAGCAGAATGATGAATTCTTTGAAACATTGCTTAAAATTGTGGTTCCATGAACAAATGTCACACAATCAGGAGCCCAGTCTACCACTATGATGGCTGGTACTCAATGTAGCATAGGCAGTCATCAAGTGACAACATCACATAATGCAGCACACCTTGCCATGCAATAATCCATCAACTGCAAACTCAGGGCAATTCACAAGTTACATTGCAGGAAGCATGACCCAAGAGTTACTCTCCAATAATCTTATTTGGACTTACTTGAACTGACTTATAAAGTTGATGTTATTATTACCTGAATAAGAATATGTTAGTGCCACATTTAAAAAATGAAAAAGATTTATTTCTTTGCAGTGCAAGTTTATATTCATTAAAGTTTAAAACATTTTGCCCAAGAATACAATGACATGAAGGTGTTATGAACTGGTGTTAAAAATAATAGTCGCAGTTATGCATTTCCAGCAATTGGAAGCATGCTAGTCATTAAACTTTAAACGTTTTATTCATAAAAAATAAACAGCTACTCGTCTATGAATTGGTGTTAAAAAACTGTTTAAGTTAAGCATTTCAATATGTTGAACATTAATTACAAGCATATGAATAGGTAATGTGATAAATATAAATATAATAGAAATACCTATTTACAACTTATTTACAAATTATGGTATTTCACTGCATTTTAAATGCTGTTCATTAAACTATGACACTGTTTCATTTTAGTTTGCACTTAGGAATAGATACGTACTTTCATGTGCCATTAACTGTTGCTAAAACACGGTTTCTGCTGGGTATTTAACAAGTATTTCAAAATGAGAGAAAGTTTTGAAAAGGTTAACATTAATATTTTAAGCTAAAATGTTGATTTGCTTAATGTTGTTAGAGTGCAGGCACTTCTGGGCATTAAAATGCATATTATGACATTTTAAAAACCAAAAGAAACACATTAAAAAATGTATACCTGTAATATATATCCTACTCTGGAGGTCTCACTGACCGTATGTTCCCACTCTACCTACTCTGATTGTAACCCTATGTAATCTAGCTCTGTAACACAATATGTCATCTATCAACTTGTACTGTTCTGTTACTTGTATGTTATTTTTACCCCCAGGTCGCCCCTGAAAAAGGGACCTCCGGGGCCCAGTGGGCCTACCCGGTCAACAAAATTCAATAAATAAAATAATAGGAGCATAAATATTTAATTAATAAATTGTTTCTACATTTTGCCCCTTTGTTTCATGTTTGATTATTGTTGTGGGCCTAGTTTCCAGATGCAAAATGCTGGGCCCGAGCATCACGGATGACAATAGCTTGCCTTGTTTGTGCAGCAACTGTCACGTCACCAGCAGCAGTACCATTGACCTCCACTTGCTGTATATCGTCTTGATCCTCAGGTTCGAATCAACTAGAGTTAAACTGTTCCCCCTTTCATTCGTAAATGTTGTGAAGTACACAACAGGCAGAAGTCACAACTGGGACATTCTCTATGTTAAAATAGTTTTGTTTCAGAAAACAATGCCATCTTCCTTTTAGCCTTCCGAATGCACATTCTACCACCATGCGCGTCTTAACCTGTAGTTAAATTGTATTTTTATTGTGTCATCACAATCTGGATAAGGCTTCATCAGCCATGGTAAAAGCAGGTAGACAAGGTCTCCAAGGATCATTACTGGGACCTGGACATTTTGAATTACTCGTGGTAGTGGAGGAGACAGTGTACCTTTCTGACCTTTGTCGAAAAGTGTATTATTTTTAAAAATGCGTACATCGTGAACTTTTCTTTGCCATCCATTGTTTATGTCCATAAACTGATATTTGTGGTCCACTAATGCCTGCATGACAATAGAATAAAAGCATTTGTGATTGTAATACTCTGTTGCACTAAACGGTTTGCAGATTATGGAAAATTGTGTCCCATCTATAGCACCACCACAGTTAAGGAACCCCCAATCATGCTCAAAACCTGCTACATCTTCAACGTATTGTATGCTCATGACTCTTGGCATGAGAACCTTAACTATAGCCATGCACACATTCAACACAATCTGACCCACAGTAGACCTGCCTACTCCAAATAGATGACTGAGAGTACGATACTTTATGTTGGTGACTAATCGCCACAAGGCAATAGCCACCCTCTTCACAACCTTAAAGGAAAACTGCACCCTCATATCTTCTAAATGTCATTTACTTCCATGTCAGCAGACAACTCTTTACATGTAGCTTTTTTAAGACATATGCAACTGCTTCAGTTAGTTTTCACACTTCATACTAGGCTCTGTCACTCTCCTGGGAGGGTCCATTTTGTGGTTGTTGAAATCTCGTTGTTCCTGAGAGCTGCATTAGCATATGCGAATGTGATGCATAAACAGCCTTTAAACTCCCCAGTATGCCTGTCTGCTTTAGTAGTTTTAAAAGAACCAAGTTGCAAGAAGGTGTGAAATACCACATCTACCTTCAGTGAGTTTTACAAGCTGTCTGAGTTGTAATGCAGGTTTTTCCCCCTTTAAACTCCATTTGGTTTGTAAGTTTCCAGAGAGTTTTTGCAGGGTATTTGTTATTTTAGCATAGAGATACATGATATAAATGGTTGATCTGACATCACATTTTCATATGCTAATGCAGCTCTCAGGGACAATGAGATTTCGACAACCACAAAATGGACCCTCCCAGGAGAGTGACAGGGCCTAGTATGAAGTGTGAAAACTAACTGAAGCAGATGCTTACGTCTTTAACAGCTACATGAAAAGAGTTGTCTGTTGACGTGGAAACAAATAACATTTAGAAGATATGAGGGTGCACTTTTCCTTTAACAGCTTGCCTAGATGGGTGATTTGATATTGTATCCATGATCCAATTTCTCTACATATTGAACTGAAGGTGTCTTTAGTCATCCTAAAATTGGCTACCCATTGTACTGGGTTCCAAGTAGGACACCAATCTCCTCCCACCACCTGTCATTATGGTCAATGTCCCAAACTGTTCTATTTACTGTACAAACCATGTTGTAACATGGCAATAAATTTAGCACATAGCATGCACTTTGCAGCAAGGTGATTGTGAATTGTGAAATGGATCGTTGTCTCTTCAACTTATTTATTTATTTCATTTTTGTTGACCGGTTAAGTGCACTAGACAAATCCTGCCTATTTTCAGGCACGGCCCGGGGAAGGGGATACAGATGAATGCCAACTGACCTTGAACCAGATTAAGCTGTTGGTGGTATTTTTAGTGAATGAGGGAAATTTGGCCAGGCCACCAGGGAAATTCCCCTACTGCTTTGCTGTCAGTAGGGGGAACTGCTGACGTCAGTCTGCAGAATGGCAGACCCTGCACAACCTCTCATGGAGACGGATGGTCTTGTGAATGCTGAAGGATCTGGTATGGATATTGCTGTCTTTGCTGACAATTCCCTGCCTTTGCGGGAAGCAGTTATGTCTACCAATAGTTCACCTGCAATTATGAGAGATACACCAGAGAGTGCGGGCGTGGCTCCAGTATCAGAGATTGTATTGGAAAATGCTTGTGGTGCTACCTTACAGGAGTCTGGTACTGTTCGTGCAGGAATTCCTCTTGTTGAGTCACTGAAGGACTGCTCAGAGTTGGCTGGGGCCAAGAAAATGGACTTAGAAGTTACAGCGGGGAAACAGAGTTTTGAGGAGGCAGCTCCTTTACCGCAATCAACTTATTCAACGTCACAGGCAATGCGACGGCAGTTTGGACTATCACCGGATGAAGAGGACTTTTTGCCTAATGATTGGTCGGCTGCTAAAGCACTTAGCGAGTCTGGGTGGACGTGCACAGATTTGGCACAATGGATTCTGGACTTTCCTTGGGGCAATGATTCATCTGGAGGTATGGCCGCAACAATGCATATCACCAACAACAAAAACCTGCGCTCAGGTAATGTCTCTTTGTCTCCTTCCAGGGCCCACCCTATTAATCCAGTGCAAGTGGGAGGGGATCATGCAGCAGCCTTGTCTAGGCCAAGCACATCCACGGAGGGAGGACAGGGCTCTAGACAGGGGCAGGCAGGTTCTAAGCACTTTGAGCCTGAAGAGAATAATGCACAGCAGTCTTGGAGGATACCTATGTCAGAATTATTTAAGAACAAATTAGAACAAGCTCCAAGGCAGAATGCTGTTAGACTATGATATAAAGGGGGCCTGATAGAACATCCTGATAGGTATTATGTCTCAAAACAACTTTTAAAAGGCTCCATGTTTTTTTTTCCTTCTGATATCTATGCCTATTCATGTTTCTGGGGAAGACTCTTTCGATATCAGCTTTAAGAATAATGCTCATATAGAAAAATTTTGGGAAAGGTATTCTAACATAGAAACAAAGAAACATAGACTTTGACAGCAGATAAGGACTGCTTGGCCCATCTAGTCTGCCCATTTCCCTACCTACAGGATAGGCCGCAGATCCTAGTTAACCAACAGCCTATTTCTTCCTATCCCGCACAAGAATTGCCTTATGTCTGTCCCATGCATTCTTGAATTCTCCCACAGTTTTAGACCCCACAACCTCCTCAGGAAGGCTGTTCCATGCATCCACTACCCTCTCTGTGAAATAATACTTCTTCACATTGCCCTGAACCGCCTCCTTCTATCTTTAAATTGTGTCCCTTGTTCTTGCATGTCTCTTTTCTGAAAGATGCTACCCTCTTGGACTTTGTTGATTCCACTGAGGTACTTAAACATTTCTATCATGTCCCCCTCCCTTCTTTCCTCAAGGGTATACATATTAAGCTCCTTTAGTCTCTCCTCATACAGCTTCTCTTGCAGACCCTGACCATTTTAGTTGCCCTCCTCTGGACTACCTTCTATCCTGTCTATGTCCTTGCAGAGATGGGGGTCTCCAGAACTGGACACAGTACTCCAGATGGGGTCTCACCAACTGTCTGTACAAAGGGATAACAACTTCCTGTTTTCTGCTGCTGATGCCTCTCCTATACATCCCAGTATACCCCAGCCCTCCCTACTGCCTTTCACATTGCTTGCTAATCTTAAGGTCATCTGATATGATTACCCCCAGGTCCCTTTCCTTTTGTTGTTGTTACTACCTCCCCACCCATTGTGTATTCTTCCCTGGGTTCTTGTTTCCCAGGTGCATTATTTTGTACTTCTTTGCATTTGAATCCTAGCTGCCATATTTTGACCATTCCTCCAACCTTGCAAAGTCCCTTTTCATCCTTTCCACGCCTCTTGTGTATCAACCCTGTTGCAGATCGTTGTGTCATCTGCAAACAGGCATACTTTCCTTCCAGTCCCTCTGCAATGTCACTGATGAAGACATTAAAAGGACTGGACCTAATACTGAACCCTACGGTACCCTACTAGTAACCCTCTTTCTTCAGAGTGGACTCCATTTACAATTACCTTCTGTGTCCTGTTGTGCAGCCAGTGTTTTACTAGACTACCACCCTGGGACCCACTCCCAGGCTGGTTAATTTGACTATTAATGTTTTGTGTGGGACTGTGTCAAATGCCTTGCTAAAGTCTAGGTAGGCCATGTCCACAGCCCCTCCCTGGTCTACTACTTTGGTCACCCAGTCAAAGAAATCTATTAGATTCATCTGACATGACCTTCCCGCTGTGAACCCATGCTGTCCTGTGCTCCACTGGCCTCTAGGTACTCAACTATTCTTTCCTTCAGAAGTGACTCCATCACTTTCCTTACCGCAGAGGTCAGACTGACAGGTCTGTAGTTTCCTGCCTCTGTCTTAGTCCCACTTTTGTGAAGGGGAATCACATCCACCTTCCTCCAGTCCTCGGGTACCACACCATCCTCCCATGATTTATTAAAAAGAGTAGCCGGTGGTTTCACTAGTTCCTCCCTTAATTCTTTTAGAATTATGGGGTTAATTCCATCAGGACCCATTGCTTTGTCCACCTTCAGTTTTAGGAGTTCTTGCAGAACCCGTTCTTCTGTGAAAGGACTGGGATCGACCCCCCCTATCAAGAGTGCTTCTGTTAATTGGATTAGGCACTTCCCTCCTCTTTGTGAATACTGAGCAGAAATATTCATTCAGTATCCCTGCTTTTCACTGTCCCTCTGCCCACCCACTGTTCATTCTATTCAGCCTCACTATCCCTCCTTTGTCTTTCTACACTCCCTGATGTACCTATAAAAGGTTTTATCCCTCTTAACTGAGTTGGCTATCTTTTCCTCAGTTTGGGCCCTTGCTATTCTGACTTCCTCCCTGCTTCCTTCTACCTTAACTGGTACAGCTCTCTGTCCTGCTCCTTCTGTGTTTCCTTATACTTCCGGAATGCTATCTTTTTCTTCCTGACTTTCACAGCCACCTCTTTTGAGAACCATAGTGGCTTTTTCTTTCATTTTGATTTGTTTATTTGCTTCACACAAAGGCTTGTTGCCTCTGTGATGTCAGTTTTTGATGGTTCCCCATTGTTGCTCCACACCTCCTTCTGGCCTGTTTGCTAGTGCTTTTCTGAGGCACTCTTAAATCCACTCCTTTATGGACTCCCTTTTATGCGATCCCTCTTACCCATCCCCAGATGTGATACATTACCATTATGTTCTGAAATGAGGGTGTGAATGTCAGTGACATTTACCACTGGCTTCAGAATCGGTGTGACATTTTAGGCCCCCTGAAGCTCTTCTTGACACGGAAGGGATATGGACTGGTGGATGGAAATTCAAGGTGAAACTTTTTCGGGTCAATTCTGATATCATTCATCTACCTATCAGTTTCTTTTTGGGAAAGGATAGGGGGTTTGTTTCTATGGAGGGCAGCCTCGAGCCTGTTATAAATGTGGGGCAAAAACCCATATTAGCAGTGCTTGTGATATGCTAAAATGTTCATTGTGTAGGGGATATGGGCATTCCATGAATTTATGTGATAATATTTTCCAATGTAACTTTTGTGCTGACAAAGGTCATGCATTTCATCAAAGCCCATGGGCAAAGCAGAATCGTTCTGAAGGCTGGGATCAGGATGACTTACTAAATAGGGCCCAAGAAAAATGGAGAGACTCCACTTGTAGTTCTCCTCCTGATGTACAAGGGGAAGGTACAGAGCAAAGAGACTCCTCAGCTGTTGCTGGGCCTTCAGTGGTTGAGGATATAGACAAACCTACTTCTAGGCTACAACCCACTGATGAAGGTTCTATTCACACTTTTCCCAACAATAAAATGCCTTCTGCTACTGCAAAACAGGTTATCCCTAAATCTATGCCACCGCCTTTTGAAACTGTTAAAGGTAGAAGGTTTACCAGGGCTTCTCTTCAACACACAGTTATAGGCCCCATACCTATGGAAAATATTTTCGCACCTTTACAGGATGATGTAGGGGACTCTGATTTAGAATCGGACACTTCTCATAGGTCAGAATTGGCTACTGAAGATGAGGACAGTAAGGCTACCGAGCTGGTGAAGGAGAAAAAAGAGAAGAAAGGGAAAAAGAGAAAAGCAAGCCTTAGTCAGAAAGGGGAGCATTGAACCTAATTGAATACTTATGGCTACTTTACAACTAGCTTCTTATAATGTATGAAGTTTGAAGGCATACAAAAAACAAATTTCTATCTTAGCCTACTTAAATCTACTTAAGCTGGATGTTATTTTTTTGCAGGAAACCAGAGTATCATCTATTTTTGAGATAGATCAGTTAAAGAAATGCTGGATTTGGGGTCCTTCTTATTGGACATTTGGGCTGGATACTGCTGATGGGATCGGGATTTTGTTTAAAAATACTAACCTTAGAATTACCAAATTAGTTGGTGTGCCGCCTGGGTGAGCTTTAGTTTTAGATTGCTTTTTAGGTGATTTTCTTTTCGTTTTATTAACTTATATGCTCCACAAACTAAGTTAGCAAGAATTGAATTATTTGAGGAATTAAAACCCTTTCTTTATACTAGACGGGTATATCATATGGGGTGGGGATTTCAACCGTGAGATCGACATAAAATACTCTGGGGATTCTGCAAAAAAAAAATTTGCGATTCGCATGCTTTACAACAAGTTATAGGGGATGCAGGTCTCTCAGATGCATATAGAAGTTTACTTTCTCATTATGGGGCTACTTATTATAAACATATCTGTGCTACACATATAGATATGGTTATTGTGTCTAAATATATTAAGCCTATATCTAATAAGGTTACACCCACAGAATTTTCTGATCATCACATTCTAGTATGTGACTTTTGTTCATCTGATATTCCAACTAGAATGTTATCCACCATACAGAGGTGGAGATTAAATGCATCTTTTTTAGATTTGCCAGGTGATTACCATAATTTAGAAGTTTTTTTGCAGCCAAACATTCTACTATATGTATGTTTGATAATTTATTGAATTTTGATGAATTTTGATGACCGGAATTTTGATGACCGGGTAGGCCCACTGGGCCCTGGAGGTCCCTTTTTCATAATGCTTATGATTGGTGGTTAAATACTAAACTGGAACTGCAGGCTTTATTTATCAGTTGGGGAAAGCACAGAGCTAATTCCTATTATTTAAAGTATTTAACTTATAGAAATCAGCTATATAAACTCATATCTTTTCCACCAAAGGACCATGCAAAATTCAACTCACAAATTTCTGAGATAAAATGACCGATGAAAATTTATCAGTATGGCAGGGCTAAATCTTTAGAAATTAAGTTTAGATTTGGGACGCAAAAATATCCTGCTTCTGACCCTTATGAAGCTTGTAAATCATGAATAGATAAAACTGTAATGTCTAGCCTATGTAAACCTGATGGTAGCATAGTAGATACAGATGCACAAATGTTGCTGGTAATACAGCAATATGTTATGGAGATGTTTGCTGATACCAGAAGCTCTGCGGCAGATGCCTTGCCTAATAAGTTTTTGGCTCCATTACCTCAGGTGGGAGAATCTATGACACATCTTTTAACACAACCTATTTCTACACAGGAAGTTGAGGAGGTTATTAAACACTTAAATTTAGGTACTTCGCCTGGGTTAGATGGTATTCCCAATGATTTTTATAAAAAATGTGTTACATATATGGGTTATTTCTTACCTTTGGTATTTAACTACATGTTAACTTCCACTTCACATTTCAAAGACTTTAATATTTCTCTTTTGAGTTATATTTATAAGAAGGGGGATAAGAAGTCACTATCTAATTGGAGACCTATTAGTCTCCTTAATAGTGATTATAAAATTTTAGCTAAAATTCTACATAATCGCCTGGTACAGGTAGCTGAATCATTAATTCATCCAGCTCAGACCTGTGCTATTCCCTATAGGAAAATCCAATATAATTTATATCTTTTAAGGGACCTTTTTAAGGCTAGTAAACTAAGGAATCTTCCAGGTTTAGTGGTAGCTTTGGACCAGGCTAAAGCCTTTGCTAAGGTTCGGCATCCATATCTTTTTCATATACTGTTACAATATGGTATACCTAAGCAGTTTATGCAGTGGGTTACTCTTCTTTATAACCAGGCGGCTATAATTCTGATACTTAATGGCCTTTTTGGAACTGAAATTAGACTTGGTAGAGGGGTTCGGCAAGGCTGCCCGTTAAGCCCCTTGCTCTATGCTTTTGCGTTGGATCCAGTTATTTGGCAAATTCACTGGGATCAGCATATAATTGGTCTTTCACCAGCACCTCAGTTAGAAACTGAAAAAGTTACAGCATATGCTGATGATGTGATTTTATTAGTGGAGGATGTTATTTCCCTGGAAAAGGCACTAGAAGTTTTTAATTATTTTGGGCAATTTTCTGGTGCACAGCTTAATACGGAGACGAGTTTTGTTTTTTCTTTAGATTCTGTGCAGCCTAGTACTATACATTGTCTGGGAATTTCATTTTCTGCTTCCCCCAAGAAAATTTTAGGTATTTGGCTTGGGCATGGCAATATGGCAACTTATAATTGGGAGCGGCAGTTGATTTTGGGTGAAAGTAAAATTAATCTATGGAAACAATGTAAATTTGGAAAAAAAATGTATCATGATCATTAAAAAATTGTTTTTGCCAGTTTTTCTCTATTTAAGTTACCTCTATCCACCACCGGTTAATTTAGAGACAAGATTGTATAGTTTAGTTTTTCAAATGGTGTGGGACAATAGGTTGAATCCTGTCAAAAGGGACATCACATATCTTCCCATTAAAGAAGGGGGGGGGTTACATATGGTGAATACTGTGTTTTTTTACCACTAGATCTTTTTATTTTCTTCTTTTAGCTTTCTATGGAATTTGGCCACTCTGACATGGCAACGGTGGGTACAGCTTCTATGGAAACAATATTTTCAGACATGGACTTTACTGCCTCCTAAGATTTTGGTGTCAGATAGTCTTCCAAGTTATGGGATTTCCTCTTCGAAGAAATTACATCAATGGAAAGTGTTGTTTCAAAAATTACTTTCGCTGGATAGAAAAACCTTTTATTCGTATATAGTATATGAAGTACAGCAAGTATCACTTCTTTTTCCAGAATGTATTCCCACTAGAATTACTTTTGCCTTATATAAATTAACAGGCTTTAGATTGTCAGTGCAGATATGGGATATTGTGTGGATTTCTGCTCAAGGGAGATTAGGAGTTAGAGGGAATCTTAAATATAAACCACAGTCTGACAGGTATTGCCTTAGGCCCACATGTATTAATATGGAGAAAAGTCAGTCACATTTCTTTCTAGAATGTGCCGATAGTAGATTATTTTGGAGTAAGGCAGCTATTCAATGGAATTTGCCTTTTTTGACTTTACTTTCCTATAATACCTTAATTTTAGGAGATTATACAGGGGTTTGGAAAAAATTTCATAAAAGTACTTTGAATGTTTTTTTTTTTTTGCATATATTCAATATTTTTTGTGGCAAGCCAGATGTCAATATGTATTACAATAGCAGCAAGGCATGCATTCTGTCATTATTTCACAAATTGAGGCAGGGATGCTGCAAGTTAAAGAAAAAGATTCTCATAAATGTTCTGCAGAAAAACTGGTTCAATTTTGGAGATATTTTCCCTTTTGAATGTCTTTATGTATAATCTACTGTGTTTGATTTTTTTCCCTTCTGTCTATATTTGATGTTACTAGTTATATGAGCAATTGTTTTGATGTAATTTCAGTTTTTCTATGATATTATGTTTATTTTGCTCAATAAACTTCCCCTACTCTTTTCGATAAGTGCCATAGGATATTTAACATCAACCTGAACTACCGCCAATCCAGGCAGATGGGACCTTGGTTTAACATCTCATCTGAAAGACAAGCTAT
Organism: Neoceratodus forsteri; assembly: GCA_016271365.2. Classification (NCBI taxonomy): domain Eukaryota; kingdom Metazoa; phylum Chordata; order Ceratodontiformes; family Ceratodontidae; genus Neoceratodus; species Neoceratodus forsteri. The sequence continues at coordinate 803,923,535 of CM057451.1, read as the reverse complement.
GTGTATCATGTCCAGTTTTTTTCTAGCAGCCCTTTGATGTGCAAGAAAACAGAATGCTGCCATAAAACCAGTTGCCTATCAGTACTCAGCATTGTACAGATAATTGACATAATCAGTCAAATTCAATGGGAAGTGATGCTATTGGTGCTGCAAGTCCAGTGCAGGATGTGTTTTCCACTGCTATGGGGTGCACTTCTGCTGTGAGCAAAGACAGCAGAGAGCAAGTCTGTAATGTAGGTTAAAAATCTGAAGAGAGACAATTCCCAGTTGTAAATATCACAAGTTTAAATCCAGAAGAAAATTAACACAAAGTACAACAGTCTGTTTCTGTATGTCTTTATTAAAAAAAAAATTACATAACATTAAGAACCTCCAAAGTGCTGCAGTATGATTCGCTGTTATGATTCACACATTCCTTCATTAGTCCCTGTTACACTGCCATGTACAACCTGATCACTTGGCAGATGAATTCATTCCATTGAGCATTCCATGCAGTAGCACTGTGGAATGACTGGAACACTAAACCTATTGTAAAGTACACCATCTCCTCGCTACTCCTACTTTGTCCTTCTACCCTGAATTGTCCCCATTTTTGCCCTGCAATACCCTGCACTCTCCTGTCCCATCTCCCCCTATATAGTCATCATGCCCCCCCCCCCACTCAGTGCCCCCAAATCTCCTTTCTGGATAGCTGCTTACTGTCTTTTACCTGAGGATGCCACCAAGGCTGCTACTGTTACCTGAATTATCCTAGTGTTAAAACCATCTCTGTTTCCTATTTACAATGTATTTTTGTCTATGCTTACTCAACTAGCTAGATACTCCTAAACCCACAATGTATGTATACCCACCCTTTACGATGTGGAACCTTTGTAAAAGAGCGGTCTCGCACTCAAAGGTATTGTAATCCAAGATTGAATAAATAAATAAATTGTCGATAAAACATTTTTTTATAAATATTGTGTCATGAGCATATTATTAGACTGAGTCAATAATCCACAAAAAAATATTATTTGGGGGTTTGACACTGTCATGCCTGACAGTGACAGATAAGACAAACCTCTATCTGTGTCAGGTTCACAGCTATAAAATGATCCAGCAGGGCAAATTCCTTTACAGCTGTCAGTACCCCTTCAACTACGGGTGCCTGCCAATGGCTGTTGTCAGTAGCTTGGGCCATGATAAACAGGACTAGAGAATGCATGGTGCACTGTCTTTTTTTGGGATAACAGTTCATGACTGTTGAAACTGTCTCCGTGCAAGCAAAACACCTGCATCCAACATAATATTGCAGAGGGAACATAACCAGGGCTGTTGGTGTCTCCCTTGCAGCATGGATTAAAAGTTTCAATGTTCATTACGATTCGATGTGTTTATATGATGGTGGCCTTCATTAATGTATTAATTGTATATGCAGATTTTGTTTTAAATAATAATATGAACAAATGAAGAAGCCAGCAGAAGAAGGCCATTTTGTCTATCAAGTCTGCTCATGTTGCAGGGTCCACAGCTTGAGCTAATGTCCCTGCCCTCCCTCCCCACTCCTCCCATCCTCCCTACCCATGATTCTTACCTTCCCCATGCCTATCCCAGCCTCTCAAAGCTGCTCACCATCTTCAGCGTGATGACATCTTCTGGCAGCGCATTCCAAGTGTCCACCACACTCTCTGTGAAGAAGTGCTTCCTGACTTTCCTCTTAAACCTCCCACCCTCCAGCTTAAGACTGTGCTCCCTTGTGATATGGTTGCCACTCAGCTTAAAGAGACTCCCCTTTTCAACCTTATTTATCCCTTTCAAGTACTTGAATGTCCCAATCATGTCCCCTCTCTCTCTCCTGTCTTCCAGGGAGTACATGTTCAGTGCCCTCAACCTCTTCTCATATGCCTTGCCCTGCTGACTGGCTATCATCTTTGTAGCCCTCCTCTGTACCTTCTCCAGCAGGTTAAAGAGCTGTCTACACCATCTGGCCAAAAGTGCTACATTGCAGAATTAGAATAAACATATCCACAGTAAATCTCATACCAAAAAGTAGATTTCTATGTTAATTCATTTTAAAGTTATTAGCCATTTTGTAATCCTGATTTCACTACCTGTTCAAAGAAAGCCTGTTTCAGTGAAGAGCTGCTGCTAATGTCATCTAGGGACCTTACAGTTTATTCTTCCATGTCAGAAAGCTTATAGGACCTGTTTCTCTAAAGTTGTAAAGATAATGTGCAAAGGTTTTCATAAGTAAAACAAGCAGCATGAGTTAGTAAACATTGCTTTAAAAATGTTGTGTTTCTGACTTTGTAACAAAACTGACAATATTTTGTCTGGATGCCTTTTTATTGAGGTCCTTTTGCTGAATGCTGGATCATAGCACACTGTGAGGTTTGTAGACTGAATAAGTTTTTGATGAAAGACTGAGCTCGTTCACACCTATCAGTCAATTGAGGCAACTTCTAAGAATGGCAATTTAAAACAATTATCCCATCTCCTTGTTGATGGGTGGGGCAGACTCATCTATGTTCTACTCTAAATTACAATGATCATTTTACCAGAGCTAAAACTTCCACCCCTAGTAAGAATTAACACATATAAGGCCCCTATTAAAACATATTGTAAAGCAGACAATGACAAACAACAATAAAATTAGTAGCACTCTGTCTTCAGCAGTCTGGAGGCATGCTGACTTAGTATCCAGCAACCCTGGAGAAATGGATCACACAAAACAGCATTAAATAATACAATTTTATCAACTTTGTTACAAAATCTGGAACATATATAGTATTTATAGCAATGTTTGCTGGCTGGTGCTGTCTGAGTTACTTGTGAAAACCATTGCACATGATCTTTACAACTTTGAAGAAATGGGTCTTATAAGCTTGCTGACAGTCTTTACTAGACTTTGAGCTCCCTACATGACATAATCAGCAGCTCTTTACTGACACCTGCTTTTATTTCACAGGTAGTGCAATCAAAGTTACAAAATGGCTAATAACTTTAAAACCAAGTAACATAAAAATCTAGTTTTTGGTATGAGATTTACGGGGACTATGCTTATTTGAATTCTGTAATGTAGCACTTTTGGCATCGGTGGCTCTTTAATGTTCCTTTTGAGGTGTGGGCACCAGTACAGAACGCCATGCTCTAGATGCGTCCTTACCTGCGACCTGTACAAGGGCAGTATAACCTCCTATGTCCTACTACTGATCCCCCTAACTATGCATCCCAGCATCTTGTTTGCCTTTGCTGCTGCTTTCTCGTACTGCATGGAGTGTTTCAGGTCACTAGTGATCATCACTTCCAGGTCCTTCTCCTCCTGTGATGCAAATACTCAGACTCCACCCAGGTAATACTCTGTCCTGGGATTCTTGGCTCCAATATGCATAACTTTGCATTTCTTGGCATTGAAGCCAAGCTGCCAAACCCTGGACCACCTCCCCTGCTTTTTCAGATCTTTCTGTAGGTCCCTTATCCCTTCAGCTGTGTCCACTCTCCCACAGAACTTGGTGTCATCTGTGAAAAGGCTCATTTTGCCTTTAATGCCATCCCCAATGTCATTTGATGAAGACATTGAACAACACCAGCCCTAGCACTGAGCCCTGTGGGACCCCGCTGGTTACCTCTCTGGTGCCAGATAACTCTCCCTCCACCACTACCCTCTGGGTTCTGCCCTTCAGCCAGTTTTCCACCCACCTGACCATCTTTTCCCCAACTCCAAGATCCACCAACTTCCTGATCAACCTTTTGTGTGGCACAGAATCAAAGGCCTTGATGAAATCAAGACAGAGGATGTCTACCACTTGGCCCCTGTCTACTGTCTTAGTGACACAGTCAAATAAATCAATCAGATTTGTTTGACGTGATCCCCTCCCCCCATGAACCCATGCTGCCTCTCATCCTGGAGACCATGTTCCTCTAGATATTCCACCAACCTTTCCTTTAGTATGGTCTCCATCAGCTTGCCCACAATGGAGGTCAGACTGACTGGTCTGTAATTCCCTGGATCATCCTTGGGACGGCTTTTGTGAAGGGGCACTACAAGTGCTGTTCTCCAGTCCTGTGTGATAATGTGTCCTGAGGACTTACAACCACTTCAAAAAGTGCACAATCTCTATTTTACAATGTTGCTACTTCATTATTCCTAATTTAGATTTACATTTCTGTCCTCTCTCTCCTGCAATGGCTGGCACTGAAAAATGTTGCTGTAAGTGCTGCAGTGTTAGTATGCCATACGGTTTGCACTAATGTTTTTTGCCCAGGTTGAGTTCATGTTATTGATGTGATATCACACACACACATACGCACACACACCCAAGAGGCAGAACATGAGGCGTGAGCTGTGCTCCCCTCTCCACCATCCAAAAGGATGAGCAGTGCAGCACAGTCTAGAGGCTAGATGTGGCTGTACTTTTCATACCCTCCACTCGCATACTGCGTGACACTGGACAACTCACTTAACCTCTCCAGTGTCTATGGGTCACAACTAAAAACAGACATTGTGCCTAGTGCACCTTATCCAGTTACCAAGGGGAAAAAAATACATCCAGTCAACCACTCATAGTCCAGATATTTTGTGGGTATTGTTATAGAACCATTTAGTGATGCAGAACTTCCCAGTCCCAAACAAATAGACCAGTATTGGTATCCAATATCATTATTATTTGTGTGAATTAATTGTCTGCATGATGGTCAGAGCTTTCTATAAACAGGTTATGGGATATCAAATTGATACCAAGGATGCTACTGAATTGATCAGCATATTTGCTTAAAATGTAGGACACTGAGGATACTACTATACAGTAAATGCACATATTCTTTGGACTACTGTCACTTTACTTTGGCTGCATGACTTGCCATGGATGCAGGTTTATATGTTGCAAATAAATCACAAATAATGTTTTACATATCAATCTATCAATCTTTAACTAGGCAAAACATCTTTGAGGTGAACTCATTTACAAGATGGACCTGGACAGGCAGTAACAAAAAAAGGAAAACACAACAACATAGCACAATACAATATATAATGTTTCTCATAGTTAACATGACAGTGTAATAGGCCTTAATGGAGAATAATAGCATACACATGGACACAAGGTTATTAAAGTGAGGGAGAAAAATAGCATATACAATATTCATGACACGTGGTTATTAGAGTGAAGACAGACATAGAAGTACATGGAGTGAGTCAGGGGGAGCAGAAGAATAGATAAGGATAGACAAGGTAATAGACATAGAGATGGAATCATAGTACTGTAGCCAGTGTCTCAAGTCGAGCACTTACAGGTCTCTGAAAAAGCTGGGGCAAATAATGTCTTAAATGTGGACAGTTTTATGGGAATGGTTATTTTAAGGGTTTTCTGCAATTTGTTCCATAGGGTAAGGGAAGGAATGGTTATGGACAATTTGCCAAAGTGGGTTCTAACTTTTGGAATGATGAGAGGTGTGTAAGAAAGGCTTCTCAAAGCGTAGTTTCCAGGGGAACAAATAAGCAGAAAATCTGTGATATACTGTGAATGTTTATGTGTGATGGCTCGGTATGTCCAGAGGGCTGCGTTTCTCTGACGTCTCTAATTGAGAGGCATCCAACCTACAAGTGCGTATAGAGAGCAGTGATGAGTGGTGTAAGGTACTCCAGTGATGAATCTTATAGCCTGGTGGTATAGGGTGTCTAGCTTGCTTAAGGCTGTGCTTGATGCTTGTCCGTACAGCATGTCATTACTGTACGCCACTACTGTTGCTCTTGTGTACCCATTACTTAATAATTACCTCTACATAAATAGACAGCATGAACGAACTGAAACTTAAGAGGTACAAAGTTTTCACTCACATCACCTCAGTAACAGCTCCCAGCACTTGTAAACAATGCAAAGGATGCTGGGGGTTCTAGAACTATGGGATACATCAGCCATCGCACTGAAAAATGGAATCGGCAAACACGGGTTACACGAATTAATGTGGAAGGGATACAGTGCTTAAAAATGTTTTCTAACATGGAAACAGGCATTGAAGAAATAAGAAATCAAGTGTGGCCACACTAGCAAGGCAGGACATAAACCATTTTTTTAATTGTTTTTGACCTCGTAGTAGTGCGTACAGGGCCTTAAAGGTTTACAGTGCTAACCAGGGACTTCCATCCCTTTTGAAAATATAATGTTCAACTTTCTGGCTAGTAGCTATTTTCCTGGGTCACATAGGAATGTCACATATTTTGCAAGACTTTTTCTCTGTTCTTGTGGCCTTTCAGTAACACTGGGCATTTTCTTGTGGCATTTAACATACACAAAGTCACATCATAAAAAATTTGGCAGAAGGGCTTCCAGTTCTAGCATGAATAGGTTAATGCCAATACCTCATGGGCTTCTACCAACAATTTAAGTAAATTGGGCATTTAATCCACCTAACTCTGCTGATTAAAAAAGAAAACCATACTGCAAGATGTCGGATTGCTGCCTGAATATAGAAATGGCCAAGCAAAATAGAAACAGGTACCAGACGATCACGGACTTGGTTGATCCTGATCCTGACTGCTGTACATCAGACGATGGTAACCTCCCACCAGGTTTTCTCCGGGCCCTGAACCAAAGAAACCCAGAGCAAACAACAAAAGCACCAAAAGGAGGCTCACTGACCCTAATTCAGAAGCAATACTGCAGGCAATTTCAGAATTTGGGGCTGAAGTCTGCGATGCAAGAACTCCGATCAGAGCTTGGCTCCCTACAGAACCACCTTGATGAGGCCGACCAGCAGATATCCAGCAACACAAACAGACTAGATGAACTGGAGGACTCTTTAAAAACATTGGCATTGGAGCAGCTCACCATAGGCATCTGACAGGAGGATGCTGAGAATAGGGGGAGGTGGAGAAACATAAGAATCTTTGGCTTGCCAGAGGAGGAAGAGGAGGAGGAAGGAAATGACCCAATTGCTTTTTCAGATTACCTCTTTCAGCTCTTGTTCGATCTAGTCCCTGGCATGCAACCGGACATAGAGTGTGTGCATAGGGCCCTTGGCCCCCACCTCACATGCCCCGACTCTAGGCACTGTTCTTTTGTGATCTGGTTCTTAAACTTCCACATGAAGGAGCTAATATTATGGAAGAAAAAAAAATTATAAAAAGCTTAAAGGTAATCCAATGCACCAATTTAAAAAGGAGCTTTATATGTTTTAAGATAAAGCTGTGCATGAGGGGAATATAGCAGACAGTGAATTCAAATACCTTTTTTGTGAACATCTAATAGTCCCTACTTTATACTGCCTTCCTAAAATACATAAAAATTTGCAGGAACCCCGAGAAAGGCCTATTGTTTCAGGTGCTGGATCTTTAACTGCAAATTTATGTAGTTTTGTTGATTTATTTCTGCAATATAGCATGTTGAAATTACCATCTTATTTAAGAGATTCTGGGGATACTATTAAAAAATTCCATGGAATTTTATGGGAGCTGGACTATCTATGGCTCACAGCAGATGTAGAGGCATTATATACCTCCATTAAACATGAGGGTGGCATCAGAGCTGCCAGTTTTTTTCTTGAAAAAGATCAGCTGGAGACTAAGACACCTGTAGATTTTCTCACTGAGACCTTAAGTTTTGTACTCTATCATGGTTACTTTGAATTTGAGAATGACTATTACATACAAGAATGTGGCACAGCCATGGGGGTCTCAATGGCCCCGGCCTATGCTAATTTATTTATGGGATTATGGGAATTTCTGCACTTATACAATCAAAATGTAAATCCCTTTTTCAACAATGTAATAACGTGGGGACGCTTTATTGATGATTGTCTATGTATTTGGAAAGGCAGCACAGAAAGTGCACAAGAATTCATTTTATGGATAAATGACAATAATCTTAATTTAAAATTCACTTCTAACATTCAGCCAGAACAAATTGATTTTTTGGATTTGACATTTGTAAGTAACAGTATCACAAAGAAAATCAGTTCAAAGAGTTTCAGAAAAGCTACTTCCACTAACTCGCTGTTTAGAAACAATAGTTCCCACCCTAGAAAGTTAAAAGACTCCATCCCTTATAGCCAGTTAATTAGACTAACAAGAAATTGCACTGAGGGCTGTGATTTCTTTCAACAGGCAGGAGAACTGTTAGAAAGGTTTAAAGCAAGAGGCTATCATGAGACAGTTCTCACTAAAGCCTTGAATAAGGTTATCAACAAATCTCAGGAGCAGCTGCTAGAGGCTGGAGTGACTCAGAAGAAAAAGAAAAAGATAACATGCTTACACTGTCTTTAGAGTTTAATGGAATTGCAGGTCAGGTGGGAAATATTGTATGGGACTGCTGGGACATTTTGAAAAGTGATGTGAACCTGACAACTATAATATCTGATGCCCCAGGGGTGACTTTTAGGAAAGCAACCAATTTGAAAGATAGATTGGTTAAAGGTCAGTTTTATCAAAAGGCACAGGAACCAGAAATATGGCTACCAATCAGACCAAAAGGGGCACATAAGTGTAGAGATGCAATGTCTGCAAGTACATGAATGCTGGGCGTGAGATGGCTTTGTCTAACAATGTTAAAATTGAGGTTAGAGATTTTATCACCTGTACGACTGCTTTTGTAGTATATGTGTTGTGGTGTAGTTGCTAACAGCACTACATAGACAAAACAATCAGAACATGAAAAGAGAGCATTCAGGAACATATTAGATCCATTATTAATGGTAAACTGGATAAACCAGTTAGCAGACATTTTGCAGAGCTACACAACTCTGATCCAGCAAGTTTTAGGTTTATGAGCCTAGAATGCATTAAGACTCCTGTAAGAGGAGGCAACAGATAGAATTTGCTATTACACAGAGACAGTTATTGGATCTTTAGGGCAGAAACTGTTAAACCAAAAGGCCTTAATGAAAGATGGGATCTTAAGCCATTTTTAAAGTAAGATTATATACTTTTTGTATTAATTAATGCAACTGATATATTGAGTATGTGAATTCGTCAGTCCTTTTCTCTGCCCACTGCTCTTTAAGGAGGTATAGGCCTGAATATTAATGCTAAATTCTGCTGATGAATTATAATAACTTCTGTGACTTTTCTTTTAGAATGGCCTCTTAATTGCAAGTTACTTCTAGTATACTGTGCCCAGGAATTAGTCCCAATGAATGCTGCACACATGGCCGGGAACTGTTCCTTCAACCCTGATCTCTCTACTCCTTCTTTATTTATGTTTTTATTAAAATTTGGCTTTTCTTTAAGTCAATTTATCTGTTTAAGATATATAGAAAGTGCTTGTTGTTTAAGCTGTTTAAACTTGAAACATGTACATTAAAAGTATTAAATCATGTATCCCTTTTTAGGAGATCTCTGTATTGAAATATATGAATCTATGTTTTACAGTATACTTAAGCATTTATAGCATTTCTTTTATCTACAGGTTTTCTCTCTTTTCATCTTCTGTTCACAATTCCTTACTCTAAAGGCTTTATTTTCTTTGCTTCCCTGTTACGATTAGTAACTAAATGAGCTAAATTAGACATAATGTTTTTTTTTTAATGTTTAACTTTTATTCTTTCTTAACTGGTGTCTAATTAATGTGTCACTGTGATGTCATGGGTTTTTTGTATAAATTGCACTCTGAACTTTGTATGGTATACGCACCCTTGAAGGCTTCTAGCCAAGGTGCTAGGTGCTTGCACTGGTGTACATCTTTAATACAACATTGGTTGTTTGAATATCCTGGAGTCTGTGGTTATTTATGGGGCACTTGTTGCATTGGAGACTTTGAATTATTGTTAGGATGGCTGCCTGCCTTTGCAAACCACCTTGTCCTTTATGTGCAGGATCTGCATTTTGGAATATTTAATATTACAGAAGGCCTGGCAGAAGGGGAGAGTGATGTTGGGCCAGAGCTGACTCCCGTTCAACAATGACTATGCGCCTTTCACTCAGCGACAGCAGAGCGATTACATTCCCCTGTTTCCAGCCCTCTGCTTGCAAAAGATCAGCTTTCGCATGCCATACCATGCAAAACTAGTAGTTTCTCTGCCTTCTGGCCAGCAAACATACCTTACAGCTGCAGAAGATGCTGAAGATCTTGCATCTAGGGATGTAATAGATGGCAAAACTCAAGAAGTGATTCCAGTACGCCTCAAGCAAACAAACAATGCAGGTCCTGAGAAGCAGAGCACCCCTTCAATGGGGCTCTCTGAAATCCTGAAAAGACTCCACCAGTTCAGAATCCCCACCCTGAACACTTGAGGTAAAATTAAAGCATAGCCATTTATTTAATGCTTGGAGGACTCTTTCCTCCCTATAGGCCTGTTGGGGTGGGGGTGACCTTTGGGGGGAGACTGTGCTTGGATTTGGGTTTTGGCTGGGAGCACCTCTTTGCAGGCCAGACAACTTACATAAACAACTTTACACCTCAATCTATTTTCCCTGATTTGGCACTGTGCTGCATTTGGCTCCTCGCCCTCTGATGGCAGGGTTTCCCAGGCTAGAGGGCTCAACGGTTTCATAGCTAGGATGCTATCACCCCTGTCTCCCCTGGATCATGGGGCCTTTCTCCTTTCTTTGAGATGCCCTTCCCTACCCTTTACTGCCCCTTTGTTTTGGGGCAGTCGGGCTGAGGGGGGATGGGGGAGTGACGTGAGACTTCTCAGCGACAGCACGGCAACTGCTATTGGGGTTTCTACTGACAGACCTCAGGAGAATTAACAGTATCTTTGTGGATCACTAGCCTATTGACCCTGCTCCAGGCTGAAGATATCTTGTCATAAAAACCTATGTGTTCTAAATCTTCCGGCAGCCTAAGGGTTAAGACTGTCTGCTCCCAGATCCTTGAAGGCAGAGACAACCTGCCACCAAGTTACCTGGATTTGAATTGTTCTGCCTTGATAACAAGACTTTAGCTGGGAAATGATGCTTAGTGGCACAGTTAAAACTCTCATGGCTACCACCCCAGGGACTGGGAAGTGGGAGAAGTAGACATGCTCCCCAAATGTCATACATCACTGGTCACATGGACTATACCAGATGGACACTCTCAGTATGAATTCTAGGGACAAACCTATTTGTTAGGGAGGTCCATCGGGCCATGATAGGGTCTTGTTACCTGACCCAGGGTCCCGACAGTAGCTCCATTTTTGTCAGTTGTTGGGGAGGTTGGTTGGATCACCTTTAAGTTGTACCTCCACCATGGGAGGACTTGCATGAGGGTAGCTCCCCCCCCCTTCAAGACCTGGGGGAGTTGACACCTTAATTTTGGGTACGAATGGGCCAATTAGTTACAGCATCAGAATGGGAGCCCCTTTTCACAAGGCTATTCTCTTGCTGGTTCCTACTCGAGGTGGGACATGATCTTCCTGTCTGGGGGATCTCTTGCCCTTCCTGAGTTACATTCAGACCAGGGAGGGTACACATTCCCTAGTCTTCTCCTCCACCTCTATTGGGGTCTGGGCTAGGAACACATCAAGGGAGCTTAAGATAAGCACCTCCAATTTGGAAAACACTTTGTAATAGTTTCACTCGAAGGGTTAGTACTCCTTTGCAGTTCATTGGGATTTACCAGTCATGTTTGGTCATACCCTCAGAGTTGTGAGTTCCAGTTTTTTTGTTCATTACATAAGGGGGGTGGGTTTGGGGTGCATACAAAGGTTTCAGCCTAAATAGGCTATACGGGGTTGTACTTAATAATGTGTTGAGGTTGGTGCACCACGTTTGGTGCCCAAAGCTTTATTTAGTTGTATTTACCTACATTAGTGCAAGGGGGGGTTAAAAGTAAACACATGAACTACAGATGGAAGTTTAGAAGAGCTTTATTGAAATTTAAGTACATAAAGTGCATGGGATATTGCTGTTTTCTTAAACTTGGAAGTTTATGCTTCAGGTGGAGAGTGCTCAGGGTGGAACCAAAATTTTCATACCTAGGAAAGGAAAAGAAAGACACAATTAGTAATGACCCAAAACATGGCCACTAACCCTATCCAGGTTTTTTCACAAAATGTCAATGGTCTCCATGACCCAATAAAGAGATACCATTTAATGCAACATTGAAAAAGACAGAAAGTGAATCTCTGTTTACTTCAAGAAACACACTTGTCTGACTCAGAGCACCAGAAGTTGAGTTAGGGGAAGAGATGCAAGGTAAATGCTTCCTCTTATCCTAGGGGCAGGAAGGGGGGGGGTCGCTGTCTTGGTCCCTTCAGAAACACCCTTGGAGGTCAGCGATAGTGCTGTTGACCAACAGGGTGGATATGTGATTTTACAGGGGCTTTTATACAGCCAGCAGGTTACAATAGCAAATGTCTATTTTCCTCCTCAGACCCAAATTCCAGTTTTACAAGGATTCATTTCTGCACTGCTTGATCATCTTCAAGGCATATTAATTCTGGGAGAGGACTTAAATATGACTCTGTCTCTGCATTTAGACTGTTCAAACCAACATAAATATGGACATAACAAGATGATTAAATACCTTAGGAACACCCTTGAGCACCATGGAATAACAGACATTTGGCACCATACCTTCCCATCCGCCCCTGACTACACATACCATTCAGCTAGATTTCACTCCTATTCCCGAGTGGATTATTTTTTCACCACCTGTGAGTAGGGATGTAAGTTTGTCATAGATGAGGTTTTAATGACTCATTGTTTGTTCATGAAATCATTAGTAAACAGTAATACATGTTGTGGCACTGTCATCATTGCTACATTCTGATGATATTAGTGAAAGTCATGGAAGTCCTGAATAAAGATCAAATGTCATGGAATCAATGATGTGTATGACTGCCATGACAAACTTACATCCCTACCAATAAGTACTTTTCAACAATCCAAGACATTACAATTGGTCCACAATTTCGGACCACCAACCCTGCTTCTGAGAATAGATGTTGAGAGAGTACCAAAACAAAACCCTATGGAGACTGAACCTGATAATTTTACAGGACAGAGAATTCCAGGACTATATTACTAAAAGAATCCCGGAGTTTGTAACCAAGAATGTCCATTCCACCACCTAGAAAACCATACTGTGGGATGCCCTGAAGGCTACAATTTGGGTCGAAATCATAGCATATATTACTAGAAAGCATAAAGAAAGGGAGGCAAAATACAGGGAACTCGCCGAACAGCTAGTAAGTTACCAAGATAGAGATGGAGATAGGGAACTCTCATGCTTAATCTGGTACACCAAGGCAGCTCTACAGAAGGTAATAAACAGTAAGGTTCAACGAACCTTATTATATTTAAGACATACCAGTCATGAGGGAGGGCCTTGGGGCACTAGGAAGCTGGCATACAAGCTTCAATCTAGAAAACAAATGTCTGCAATTCTAAAACTAAAAGATCCCACGACTGGACATATCCACCACACGGAACCCCAAGTCACACGAATCTTTACCGAATTCTTTACAAACTTATATTTGGAAGAAATTATACCCTCTACCCACTACAGAACAACTTTTTTAAATCAGCTTAATCTACCTAAACTGAATGATATGCAGACCAAATCTCTCAAAGCTTTGATCACCTACATAGACATTCAGGAGGCTATCAAAAAACTTAAATTGGGAAGATGCCCGGGTCCAGATGGGTTCATATCAGAGTGGTACAACACATTCTCGGAGGTTCTCCTTCCGAATCTTCACTCTTTATATAATGAGTTAATCCAAAGTGACACTCTCCCCACAACTGTGAAATTATGCAGTGTTGACCCCGATACTGAAGCCAAATAAAGACCCATCCAACCCTGCCACCTACCATCCCATTTCTATGTTACATATCGACTACAAGATCTTTATGATTATTTGGGCACCCTAATTAGAAACTATTCTCCCTGAAATTATTCATCCAGACTAGACAGGATTTATTAGCGGTAGGAACACATCAGACAACATATGGAAGACTCTACTTTTACAGGAATATGTACGCAGCAGGAAAATACCCTCAGTTGTTATTAGCCTCGATGCAGAAAAGGCATTTGACAGGGTCTTCTGGCCATATCTATGGGATAGCCTGCAGGCCTTTCACTTCCCTGCTGCCTTCATAACCCACCTCAAAAACCTATACACTTCTCCTGGGACCTACCTGCGAGTCAATGGGGGCTTAACCAATCCTATCCCGATAAGCTGTGGAACTAGACAGGGATGTTCACTTTCCCCACTCTATTTGCACTATTTATGGAGCCTCTTGTGGTGGCCCTAACAGGGATGGGAGATGTTGAGGGCATACCTATCATGCAGCATGAATATAAAATAAGTCTGTTTGCCGATGATGTGAGCCTGACGCTTATATCTCCTGACATCTTAATACCCTCAGCCTGGAAAATACTCAAGCAATATGAGATCCTGACATGTACTAAACTAAATAACTCAAAAACTGAGATTTTACCACTGACCATGGAAATTCAGTCTGACTTGTCACAATGGTCCCCTTTGCTCCTTTCACTTCATCAGAGAATTGAAACAATCAAAAGGAACATCCTCCCTAGACTTCTATATCTTGTCCAAAACATCCCTCTTTTTCCCTCATATTATTACTTTAAGTCCTGGGACAAATAGGTTTCCAATTTCTTCTACGGGTCTGGGCATCCAAGAATTTGACTGCCCATACTGAAACTCTCCTTGGCTTAGGGCATGTTGGTCCTACCAGATCTTAAACTGTATTTGAAAGCAGCCTTTCTTAGAACAGTCTTAATGTGGACTGCAGATACATATTGTCCTGCCTGGAAAACAATTGAATTTCACATATATGACTTATTTGATATTAATAAGATACTCTTTTCATCAGAAGGTAAGTCCCTGCTGTCTAGGGTGTTCACAAAATTCACTGCCCATACATATAACATATGGAAAAAAAATGAGGAAGACAAAACTTATCAGTTCTACATTTGAGTACTGTAAACTGATTTCAGAGGATGAGTCCTTCCACCCAATATTTTCAGACTTTTCTTTCTCAGGATGGAGAAGATTGGGCTTGTCCCACCTCTTTCAATTTCTATCACCTAAAGGGATTTACCCCTTTGACACTTTGATTCAGCAGTTTGGTCTGCGTAGATCGGACCGGTTAAGATATTTCCAAGTAAGAAATCACATTTTAAGACGTAGAATTATTCATCCTGTCCTCCCCTCTCTGACCTCTGGCTTACTACAACTTTTTATAGAAGCAACTCAGGGGGACTTAGGTGGGCATTTGATTGGGAATCCTTATAAACCCCTTCAGGAAGGGTCCATGGAAACCACAGATACCATTTTAACTGAATGGAACAAATATCTAGACTTAGATGTCTTGGGGAGGTATGGGCAGAAACCTCCCTTTTAGCTATTAAGGTCACCTCTTCCCCCTGCTGGCAGGAGTTCACCTGTAAATGCCACTTGAGGTATTTCTGTTCTTCAGCCATACTTAGTAGATACCTTCCAGAACAGTATGGTAGGTGTTGGAGAGGCTGTGGAGACTGGTGTGCTTTGTTGGGACATATTTTTTGGCAGTGCCCATATTTAATGCCCTTCTGGCTGACACTCCAGGTTGAGCTCTCACAATGCATGGGGGAACCAATAGAAATCACTGTGGAACAGGTCCTGTTGGGTGTATATCCTGAGCACTCTCCACCATGGCATCGAACCATCTTACTTATTTTCTACCTAGCAGCCAAGAAGGCCATCACCAGAAGATGGATGAAGGATACTATACTTACAGTAAACAAATGGAGATCCATAATGAAACAAATATACCACACAGAACCTCTTAATGCCAGAATCCAAAATAAAGTACCAAACTATATGAGGAAATGGTAGATATGGTCTTTGTACCAGGCCATGACCGATCCCAACTTTTGCCCGTAGCGGGGATGATTGATATCGGATATGGTAGAATAGGGTGGGCCTCCTAAGCAGTAATGATACAAAGGGGGAATTTACCCATGGACTCTGAGGTTCAAATTTAAATCTGTCAAATGAAATTTTGAGGGGTTAACTGAGAGATAAGAGATATACACTTAGCTTTATCAGCACTACTAGGCTAGGCAGATTCAGTGAGGTATATTTCCCTATATATTGCTTTACACCTGTAATGTTAATTCTCATGCAGCCAAATATGAACAGTTTTATGAACTCATGTAAAGACACTCAGATATGTATTGTGTGCATAAAAATGGTTTAATAAAAATCAAATTAAAAAAACTAATTTGACAGAAATATATCTACAAATAATGACAGGCAGTTGGCTTGCTTGTCACATCCTTCTCTCCTAGACTGAATTTGTGGGAACATGCCCCATACTGCTTGGTAAGGTTTTCACAAATTCTGTTAATGTTCTAACTGGTGAGATAGTCTATCTGGATTGGCATTGGCCGATCCAGTACTGTGGATAATTGCCATGTCCTAGGGCTGTAGGGCAATACTCTACTTTAAGAGAAGACCATTTGTTTTACCCATCTGATTTAGACACACCAGGGGGTTATGATCAGTCTGTATCTCGAAGTATCTCCCATATAGATATGACTCTAATTTCTTCAGGGCCCATACCAGCGCAAGGCATTTCTTTTCTACTATGGAGTATGCCTGCTCCCGGGGAAGTAACTTTTTGCTCAGGTATATGATTGGGTGACCTTTTCCATGATTAGATGTCTGACTGAGGACTGCTCCAAATCCCACATCTGGAGCATCTGTCTGCACTACAAATTGCTTACAGTAATCTGGACTGGCCAACACAGGGACACTGCACAGTGCCTCCTTTAGCTGTACGAAGGCTTGTTCACAGGTTGACTTCCAGTCTGCCTTTTGGGGCTTTCTTTTCTTTAGCAGGACAGACAGGGGAGTTGCCAGGGTTCTGTAATTTGGTACAAACTTTTGACAGTACCCTGCAGTCCTTAGGAAGCTCCTAACCTGCTTCTGGGTTTCAGGCATAATCCATGCCTCCATTGCCTCAGTCTTTGTTTGATTAGGTAAAGCTGCCCCCACCCCACTACATGGCCTAGGTATGCCACCTCCACTACAGCTGCCTGGCACTTTTCAGCCTTGACAGTGAGACCTGCCTTCTGTATCCTGTCCACATTTCCTTCAGATGGGACAGCTGTTACTTTCAGTTGACACTGAAGATGGCAATATCATCCAGATAAGCAACTGCGTACTCTTCAGTACCATGTAACACCTGGCTGGCCAATCTTTGGAAGGTGGCAGGGGCATTCTTCATTCCAAAAGACATTACTCAGAACTCAAATAATCCTACTGGAGTGATTAAGACCAACTGCTCTCTAGCTCTGACAGTTAACTCCACTTGCCAGTACCCTTTTGTCAAGTCAATGGTGGTAAAATAGGCTGCCCCATCCCAACTTGTCCAGTAATTTGTCTGTCCATGGTATTGGGTGGGCATCAGACTTTCTGACTGTGTTGGGTCCATGATAGTCCACACAGAAGCGAGTAGAGCCATCTGACTTGGGAACTAGGACTATGGGTGAGGTCCAGGGACTGTGGGATTTCTGGATTACCCCTGGATTACCCCTTAATCCAGTATTTCCTCCACCTCCCTTCTAATGTCCTTTAGGATGGCCTTGCACACCCAGTAGGTGGTCCACCATATGGGTGGTTGCGTCCCCTTGTCTATATCATATGTTCATATGTCACCAAGGGGGTTCATCCAGGCTTGGCTGTAAACAAAGGGGTAAAGTCCTCTGAAACCTCCCTCATTTCCTGGTACTGTTCCGGGGTCAACTGGGGTGACAGCTTGATTGCCTCCACAGATGATTCCCACTTGCTTTCCTCCAGCAAGTCCAGGAGGGGGTCTTCCTTGTCTGACCCCTTCCCAGGACTACACACTGCAAATACCATGTCAGCCCTATTTGCATATGGCTTCATCATGTTGACATGGTACATCTTATGGGTATATCTCCTGTCAGGCAGTTACACAATATAATTTATACCATTGACCTGTTGGACTACCTTATATGGTCCCGCCACTTGGCCTGCAGCTTGTCCTTCCAGACAGGAATTAGGACCATTACTTCCTGACCTGCACTGTATGTGTGAGCTCTGGCTCCATGATTATACCAGACTTTTTGTTTCTGCTGTTCAGCTGACAGCTTTAAGCTACCACCATAAGCTCCATCAGCTTCTCCCTAAACCTAAAGACATACTCCACTATGGAAGTCCCCTGGGTGATGTACTTGCCTTCCCAGTCTTCTCAGATCATGTCTAGGAACCCATGCACCCTATGTCCATACAAAAGTTCAAAGGGAAAGAACCCTGTCAACTCTTGGGGCACCTCCCTGTAAGCAAGCAACAGATGTGGAAGGTATTCCTCCCAGTCTCTCCCATGCTGTTCAGCAAATGCTTGGAGCATTGATTTTAGGTTACAATTAAACCTTTCCACAAGTACATTGGCTTGAGGGTGATAAGGTGTCATACATCTGTGCACCACCCCACACTTCTCCCACAAACACTTCATCAGGTCCGAAAAGAAGGTACCGCTTGATCAGTGATAACCTCCTGTGGAAACCCAACATGGGAGAAAATCCCAGGCATCTGCCACTTTGTTTGTCCTAAGTGAGGAGAGGGCGACTGCCTCTGGGTATCAGGTGGCCTAATCGACCACTGTCAGGATAAACTTTTTCCCAGAGGAGCTTGAGGTACTCAAAGGTCCTCCAGTATCCATTCCTACCCTCTGGAATGGCTCTGCCACAATGGGCAAGGGAATTAGGGCAGTTTTGCTTTTACTACCTGTCTTCCCTATCTGTTGGCACCGGTGACATGACCTGCAATATTCCTTCACCTGCTGGATGAAATTGGACCAATAGAAATTCTGGGCCAATTGCTGCATGGTGTGCATGATGCCTAGATGTCTGGACATTGGGATGTCATGAGCTATCTTGAGCAACTGTTCATGGTACCCCTGGTGAACGACAAGCTGCCAGCCCATTACCCCTCCCTCTGTCCTCACATCCTGAGTATACAACAGTCCATTGTCCCAAAATACTCTTTGTCTTATGTCACATGCCAATGTCCCATCAGATTCTGCACAAGCCTTTAGCCTCTCCAAACAGGATCAGTCCTCTGAGCAGCTGCAAAATCTTCACAGTTTCCCAAGGCATGGGACATGTCCCCTTCAGTTCCTGAACTGGAGTCCATAGCTCTAGTGTCAGGGCATTCAGGGTCACTGCCATCCCTAACTTTATGACCATTTGTTACCCCTCCCTCCTCAGACTAACCTTCTGTAGCTATTATGTGAACTGCTACTTGGGGAAGTCCTACCTCTCTTTCACTACTCTCCATTTCAGGAGATACAGGCTGGGGAACCAGCCTCCCATTTTTTCCCACAGGGGCTTCTATGGGGTTCAGGGAACTACCATCGACCTTTGCTGTCTGACTGCAGGTAACCTTACACACCACCCTCTACTGGAGATTGTTCCCTATAATCACATCTGGGATGAGGGTGTCTGCCACTGCCACTTTTTTAACTGTCTGTCCTGTCTCACCCCAGTCAAAGAGAACACTAGCAAGTGGCAGAGTTTTCTCCTCCCCAGAGAATCCCCTCTCAGTGATAAACTGATTTAATATAAGCTGGTCAGGCTCAACCAATTCCCCTATTACTAAGGTAAGAGATGCCCCCATGTCCCTTAACCCATGGGTCTGCATCTCATTTACAGTAACCGGGTGCATGTGCTCCCTCATGTTTACAGGCATGCTTTCAGGGATACACAAACAACCCGACTTGTTGGAACAAAGGTTTATAATATCACTTTTTCCAATGATGCACTTGGATTCACCTCAGGCCTTACCCAAAAATTATTTTCATAAATTACCAAAAATAATAAAACTTAAAATATGGTATTATCCTATGCTCTCCAGATTCAAAAATGATGGTGAAAAATATTGCTGCCACACTTTGGATTATATAAGAGATAAATATATATTTTACTCACATATGTACAAGTCCTAAATAGTCATAATTAGCATAAATATCAAGCACAAGAAAAATAATGTAACATAAACTGTAAGGTAAACAAAACAACATGCTTTAGAAAATCAAGAAGATCAAACAAATAAAACAAATTTCAATAAATAAGCAATGCAAATGAATAAGTAATATTCAGCGTACTAAATGACATTATTTGTACTATTTCTTCAGCATACTTATAAATATCATGACCGTTTACTATGAGAACTTGCAACTCATTACACTAGTGTCTCAGGCTATATCTTTGCATAAGAATTGTTTCAAAACTTCATAGCATGTAAAATGTATTTTCTTTACATCTAAATGCTAGCTTAAATATATATCCAAGGTTTTGGAGCTAAAATGCACTAAGTTGCCACCCCATATAGCCAAATAAAAGTACTAAAAGTGGAATAATTAAAGGAATACTTATGTCTCCTTTATCTGTGGGCATGGTCTTCTACTTTTTTTAACTTTCAAAGTCTTGGTGAGAACTTCTGATTTTGGATGACAAAAGTCCTTAGTGGTTTGGCTGAAGTCTTCTGTCTTTTCCCCTTGAACCTGGAACTGTAGAGTCTTCTGACATCAATGAAGCAATGCAGGCTAGATCCTTCTTGCTTGATGTCACAAATCATCAAAATTCCCTTCAGGATTTCATGGAAAATCAGACAGCACGATTTTAGCAGTCTAGCAGCACAGTCTGTAGAAAGATCTCTCCCTGTGGACAGCAATGTTGTTTTGGTAACTGGACTCTGTGACTCTTTTCTGTTTCAGTTCATTTCTGCTCTTGAACCTGCAACTCTGGACTCACTGCTATTTAGTAGCACTGCAGGCTTGCTGGCTGGTAAATTCCAAAGTTAGTCTCTTGTTCAGGCTTTTAACAGAAATTCCAAAACATTACTTTAGTCCAAATTCTCAGTATGCAAAACACAGGCCTTGCTTCATCCAATATTGGGAAGATAGTCCTTCCTGTAACAGGCAGTTTTAGCAGCTGGACTTTGTTGCAGCATTGTGCAGGCTTTCAAGCTGGTACCTGACACCCCCAGGTGGATGCAATGTCATAATCCAAATGATATCCCAAGCAGGTGTGCTTCAAGCTTGTGGCATAGTAAGTGTTTAAGCTCATCCAAAATTGTCAGAGCAACCAACACTGGTCTTCATACACCAAAGGATTCAGCAGTTCTCGGCTGGCTTTGCCAGCATCCCATTTATGTCCCTCTTGCTGGGTGACATCACCATCAAATTATGGTTGGTCTGAGTACTCTTTGAGGGTGTTACTGTTTGCCCCTCCTAAACCATTTTTTCCTCAATATGACCTCATCTTCAAAAACTAATTTTGATGTAAAACAATTTTTCTTTCTTACATCTATGTGGACCTTGTTATAAATGTAAAACCTACATTTTCAGATGCAGCTAAAAGTGAGGATTCATTTGAGACCAAACATGATGGAGTCAATTCTAATATAAAATATATAATTTATAAAAACTTTATAAAACATTTTCCTCTATGGATATCTAAAAGGTATTTACAGATTTCAGAAGTACATTTTTTCCTGTTCAAAATGACATTAGTTTGGCATACCTGCTGTCATTAGAAACTTTATAATCTTAGCAAACTTCTTTAAGACAGTGATTTCTTTTGTTTGTAGTTAATGATCCATTACCTCATGTTGCTTTAGAGTTCATCAAGAAAGTTTAGAAACCACACAACTATATGTTGCTTGTTAGATAAACACTCAAGACTCATTCCATTAAAAAGGTGGTAAGGTCAACTTATTTTTGGCACCAAATGTGTCAATATATTTTAAACAGTTTGGGGATACAGAGTTTTGTAAATAGCAAGGATTGCAAAACTCTTGTAGAACTGACACTTAATCCCTGTGAAGTTTCAGGCATTCTCAATAACCTGCGTGATTCTGAAATATATAGGGCTTTTTGTGTATTTTCCATAAATAAAAGTCTTAATTTCTTAAAGCTGGTCTTTTTCAGTCTGTTAACTTGTGATGTACCTGGAGCTGGCTGTTACGGGAAGAACAAGGCCATAAATTATGTGAAGTTTCCTTGACAATAATCTCTTAGTCTCAGCTTCAAGCTCTTCGGCTAATCATTGGAAGAGGTGCCAAGGGGGCTCTCAATTTAAACAGACTATTCCTGAACCATTTTTTTTTCTGAAGTTGTCCATGTATGCTATATTCCTTTTTGTTTCATGGCATCATTCCTCCATTTCAGTATTCAAGCCTTAATCAGCATTGTCTTTGTTTTAGAGTTCATTTAGATATTAATTTGACCAGAAACATTTATAGTACTTGATAATTGAGCCAATATAAAGATACAGAATAGCAATTAAGATTATGATAATAAAATTATAATAAAATATTTTAATCAGATTAGTTCTGTTCCTACTCTTTTCGAGGGCTACTTTGACCACTAGGTGCCTTTTTAGGACACTGTCTAGCAAGATGCCCTAGCTATTTACAAAACTAACATTCATCATTCTTTTTTTTCCAAGACATCCCTTTTTGGTAACCTTGGGTTTCCCCTTTTCTGCAGAGTCTGTGAGAGTTTTAGCTGCCCTGAAGATGTGCTTTTCCCTTTTGGTTCTGCCATACCTGCCCCACTTCCTTTCAGAGCAGACCTGCTCCTGGCATAGTGGTCTGAGAGTACAGCAGCTTGCTGTGCTGTTTTTGGATATTGGTCCTCTAGCCAGGTTTTCAACTCTACTGGGCAAGCCAAATGAACTGCTCTAAAAGTACAACCTCCTCGATTTTCCCCACAGAGTTTGCTTCCACCCCCTCCCACCAATGTTTTAAAAACTGATGTTGCTTTTTGGCCAGTTCCTCAAAGTTCATGTCAGGGATTTTTCTGAGTTTGTGGAACTTAAACCTGTAAACCTCAGGAGTCAGTTCATGCTTTTTAAACAAAGCAGCTTTACATTTCTCATAATTGCTACTGTCCTGATTGTCCATTTGGTCTAGTGCATCAAACTCTTTTTCTAGTAAGCAGTAGGGATAGCTGGAAGCTCCAATACTTCCTGGGTACCTTGGCCTGGGTACAGACCTTTTCAAACAAATTAAAAAATACATCCATATTCTCCTCATCTTTAAATTCAGCAATTAATTGAAAATTTTACTTATAACCCAGCTCTGGATTTTCAGGTTCACCCCCGCCAGTTACCTCCACTGGCAGTGGTCATTGGAGACTTAGCTTCTCCAGCTCAAACTCCTTCTGTTGCTGTTCTTCTTCCCTCTCAATCTCTCTCTCTGAAGCTGCCTTTCTTTTTCCTGCATCTCCAGTTCAAACCTTTTCTGCTTTCTCTTTCTTGCTAGGCTTCAAACTTTCTCTGCTCCAGCTCCAGTTTCTTCAGCTCAAATTGTAGCCTGATCCATTCCAGCTCCAGGTCTGTGATGTCCTTCCCCTGCTGCTGTGGCTCTGGGTACCTCTGGTCTCACTGTCCTCCTCCCTGGGACAGGTCTCTGTGATGGACTCTGGCACCCCCATGCCCGAGGTCTGGTCCCTTTCAGTCACTTGCTATGACTCAAGGTTTGGGACGACTCCTTGCTCACTGGCTACCATGACAGCCTCCATGAAGTTCTTTTTGGTTCAGCCCTCATACTGGACCCCTCTTTCCTGACACAATTGCCTTAGGTAGACTGCAGTGTATTCTTTGTAGTTGGAAGCCATCTTCTTCTCTAACTACTACTACACTAGCTTACAACTGAAAACAAAACAAACAAAAAAAAAAACAGGTAGGGAATTTTATACTGTAACCAAATATTTTTTTTTTCAAATCACTGCCTTGACTGTGTGTGGATTGTTTATTAATCTGATACACTGGCCTTGAATCCAACTGTTATGTCTGTGCCACCAGTATCTCTCAAATCACAAAACTATGTTACCAGATCTCTCAGATCCCACCACTGTGCACCAGATATGTCAGATCCTACCACTGCACACCAAATCTGTCGTGAACACACTCCTAAGTGTCAGGTCAACTGAACTCACATTGCCCACTTCTAAGTGGAATGTGTGACAAGGAGGGTGGAAAACAGGGATACCCTCCCCATGTCCTTTTAGAATGCTCACTGAGATCATGACTAAACACCTGCCTCAAGGCCCCAGAGCTCCCTTTTAACTCAGGATAAGAGTACAATACCAGTCTTGAGTCTTGTAGCCAGATGAAACCCCTTTTCTGGATGTTACACAAAGGGGGAAGATCCAGGTATTGTAATATCTTCAGGGTAGCCTTGTAACCTTGATTTTGTCTACTCCCACAGGCATGCAATAACGTGGTTCAAATCCCTACAGACTCTTCCTTGAGACTTTCATATTCTCCCTATCTTTACCCAGATTTCCCTGTACAGATCCTTGTTCGTTTGGTAGCTTATGGTGATATCCCTTAGCAATAACAGTTTAGTCACAGATTCTTTTTAAACATCACACAACAACACACAATATGAATAATCTCACTCAGATAGGTTTCTTACAAACAAATGTTTTTACTAAAATACTTAATAATCATACAGTTACAACTAAAAGATTTAGAAAATGTTGGTCACAGAATAACACAAATATAAGTAGAAACTATACATGAAATATTCACTATAACTGTTATCTAAAGTCCTACCTTATGTGCGTAGTAAATTGTAGTCTGGAAGAATAAGTGAAGTCTGAAAAATCCTTTCTTCCTTTTCAGCCACTGGCAGGTTGTTCTGTGTCTTGTCAGGAGAGTGTCCAAAATGAATTGCAATGAGCTTCTGTTTTCAGGGAGTATTTATAGTCCCTCTGGCATTCTGAAAAAAATTATTTCTGGTTTATAGCTGGTGGCCTCCTCTTTTGACCAGCAAGTGCCTCTCTTGCTCTTTCCAGAGTTTAAGGAATTATTATTTATTTCCGTATTTGGGTCCTCATATCACCACTTCCTGGTGCTACTAAAACAAATTTAATCAGACTGTGGTAACTTTGCTTATGCCTCCTGTCTAAAACCATTTCTCCTTTTGATCTTAAAGGTTTATGACAGGGGAGATAGCATCTATCATCCTGAGACTTTATTACACCAATTAGCTAACCAGGGACTTCCATCCCATTTGAAAATGTAATTTTCAGCTTTCTGGCTAGTAGCTGTTTTCCTGGGTCATATAGGAATGTCACATATTTTGCAAGGCCTTTTCTCTCTTCCTACGACCTTTCAGTAACACTGGACATTTTCTTGTGGCATTTAACATACACAAAATCACATAAAAAAATATGACACACTTATATCTGCAAATAATGACTGGCAGTTGGCTAGCTTGCCACAGTCCTTACCTTTCAGTTGCTGTGTATTTTGTTGTTTGTCCCTATAAAGCAAGAAATGGCAAGGAGATGATTGTTTTATGTTTTGATTTATTGTTGCTTCTTTGATTTGATGAGGAGGAAGTAGCCAGTAAGTGTCACTCAGACATAACATTCCATGCAGCTAATTGGTGGAGTGCTCTGAGTGTGCTGGGATTTCAGATCAGAATCTTGGGGATTTAAATAGATCAGAGTGGAGTGTCACAGCATCTGAACAGTCAGTGGCCACAGCAGAGCTACATATCAGCCTGTGCAGGAAGGGCAAGGCTCTGTGGTGCTGACTGACGGCTGGAATATAACTGACTTTTGCTTGTATTCTGATTTACAGGGACCGCAGATTCATCTGTGCAGCAGGGGATAGATAGATAGAGAGAAAGATCCAGGGCTCTACCTGCAGTTCTAGTCTGTTCCTCTTACAGGAAATGATGGAATGTGGAACGGGGGGTAACACTAGTCCTTACCTTTCAGTTGCTGGGTATTTTGTTATTGGTCCCTGTAAAGCAGGAAATGGCAGGGAACTGATTGTATTATTTTTTGGTTTCTGCACTAATAAAGGAAAGAGTAGAGGACTACCTGGTGGAAAGTGGACTATAGGATGAAAGGCAGCATTGATTCTTGAATGGGGGTCCTGCCAGATGAACCTAATAGAGTTCTTCAGATGGGTGATGCAGGTGGTGGACCGGGGGAGCAGTGAACATGACCTATCTGGACTTCAGCAAGGCCTTTGAAACCGTACCTCACAGAAGGCTAGTAAATAAGCTAGAAAGCTTAGGAGTGGCAGGCTGAGTGCCTTCAGCCTCTGGGTGTGCAGGTATCTCAGTACTACCAACACCCAGCCATGTGTTATTGCTCATATACAATGGGCCCATAGGAAACTTTTAAAAAAAGAGCATTCTAAATGTTTTCAAAACCACAAAAACATTTACTAAATGTTGCTAAATAATCCCTCCACAGATATTGTTTACCTGTCTTTCTTCACACTCAATACATTGTGTGATTGTTTACAATGGAATAGAAGAATTCAAAGCTCTGCATTATTCCAGTAGTAGAATGCTTCCTCCAGCCACACACACACAGAATGGTAACATGGAATACACAGTTTCAAAATTCTTCAGAGTTCCACTGGCATACACACAAAGATACACACACAGGCCTAAAGCAGAACCAGAACCTCAATTTTATCTGTTGCCAGGTATGGAGCAAGGACTTCTCTGGCAACACGTTGGGGATAGGAGGAGGATTTTTCATGGTTATCAAAGAAACACCAGCAATGGAAACTCTGAATAGTGCTTGATTTTTAAAATGTGTGTACTGTATGTGTGTGAAGGGGAGGGGGGCTCATGAGTGTAAATAACATTAAATTATTTACTTACTTTAATTTAATGGACTTTTATTTTTAGGGCCTAGTTGAGTTTTTTTTATATATGAGTCAAGGCTAGAGCCATGTTAGTGATAGAAATTAGGAATTAAGTGGCTTATGAATTCTGTGAGTTGCCCTGGTTGGCAATGACTTGTTTTTATCCATTGGTGGTACTCTCTTACTGCCATGGCTAGAACCAAGTCTCAGCCAATCCAGTCAGGACACAGGGATTTCCTTGCCCATGTTATATAACTAAGCAATAACCCATGACAAGTTGTGCATTTATAGGCATTTAATGCATGCCTGGGGTGTGTTGTGAGGCATGAAGTCGTAGGCCGAGTGTCCTCACAGCACCCCAGGTGTGCATTAAATGCCTATAAATGCACACCTTGGACTGAGTTATTGTGCTTATAGCATGAGTTTTGTTTAAGCAAGGGGAAACATGACAGAAATGTTTTTTTCCCGTTTAAATAGCAAAAAAAATACTGTATTCTTCCACCTTGCAAAATAGTCCCTGACCGATTGCATATCTCACTTGCGCTATGCACATACAAATGTCACAAATGCAGTAGTGACAACATTTGTGACATTTGTTATGCAGAATAGGATGTGCTACATTTGCTGCACCCCTTACTTTGCTGCCCTCCAAACAAAACGTGAACTCCCCTTTGTCGCTCTCTGACTTTGAATCTCTTTTTCTCTCTCTCTCTCTCTTTCTCTCTCTCTTTCCACAGCATTTCTGCAAATAAACCTTGTAGTACCGATCAGTGCCAGCTGCTGTTATCTCATGCCCTTATGCCTGCAAACAGACCAATGCCAACTGCTGCTATATCGGCACTCACCTCAGCTGTTCTCACCCTCTCTCACTATCTGTCTGCTTCCTAGTGCCACAGTCTCTCTCACTCTTGCTCTCAGAAGTGCTGATGCTGGCCACCAGCAGTGGAAATGTATGTGATGTTAACTTTGATATCGGCGGTGGTCGACACAGGGCGAGAGAGAAACAGCACATCAGTGAACACAGAGAGACAGAGAGCAGACACAGCGATTGCACTTCTGCCATTCCGCTGCTTTCTTGCACCGATGCCACTGCACAGATACACAGTGTGATGGGTGGCCTGCTACTCACACTGACAGACAGACATATACATAGGCACTAACAATCAGGGGAAAATACTGCCAACAACGTCCCACTCTCTCTTTCTCTGCCTTGCTGTCATTGGTGTTGCCCACATCATAGAGAAAAGCCATGTACAGTGCAGTGAACACTACTCTCTCTGGCTGTGTGCCTCTCAGTCAATCACTTGCTCTCTCTCTGTCTTTCACCCTGTGCCCATAATGTGTTCCTTTATCTTGCTGCTGGCATGGGCCGGGGGGGATAATACTCTCCAATGCACTGTGACCGCTGACATGTCAAGAGGCAACAGACAGACAGAGCACACTGCAGGACTTCTTCTGCTTGCCCTGTCCTGATAATGTTGTGCCTGTCTCTCGCCCTGTCTCAGTGACAGCTCTTACTGTGTATGGGGACTGGGGAGAGTATTGACACGCAACAACCACCTCACATAGCTGCATTATATTGCTTATAATATGGGTTGCTTGAACAACCGCAGTACAGAAGCTGCACAATATGCACACTGAAGGGGGTTTTCACTAAAATCACAATGTTGCAGTACTAGGTGTTAGCAGTACTTGCAAGCGCTGGGCCAGTCTTACTTCCCAACAGTTTTTAATGACTGCCCTTCTGATTTTCTTTTCTGGACAACAGAACGAGTACAGATGACACTGTCCCCAACTCCCTCAGTGGAACCGAGCATTAAAAAGGGAATTTAGTGCATGGCCACTCTGAAGGACTCCACCAATGGAGTTGCATGTTTGTAGCAACCCATGTTTTAAAATTTATTTAGAATGCCAGTGGATGAAGAACTAAACAATGTAGCTAATCATTGAGTTTGTAGAATATCAGTCAGGTGACCTTAAGGGGCTCTCCCCCCCACAGTAGCTCAGTTAAAGGCTCTGCCTATTCCAGAGTCACCAATGGATGTTACCTATGATGTTACCTACTAGCTTTTTGTGTTTGCCATGCTCGCAAGTGCAAGTGAACATGGTGTGAGAGTGCTCTTTGAGGGGTGTGACACTGTGCACCCAACGCAGAGTAAGTATACTTACCTGGTTAACAAAAGCTAAATAAATAAATAAATAGTGTAGCAGGGACATAACAGTGACAGACCAGTCAGCAACCAGGCTGACTATGACAGAGTTTTGGCTTGCAAAAGAAGTTGCTGTCCCTTTGATCTGTGCTGCCCAGCAAGCCAGGCTGATCTGTCATAGTCAGCCTAAAATGTGTGCCTGCAACAAAGAAAACTATCCATCGATGTGTCTTGCTGGTGGCCCTACTGATCACCCTGTTAGTCTAGTGGTCCCTCCCTTGTGCAGTCACGGTAGTCTAGTGATCCCTTACCTCTCCCCCTGATGTGCAGTCACTGTCCCCATAATAATAAATAAAAAAAAAACATACCTGGTAATCTAGTGATCCATCCCCTATCCCAGATGCCCGATTCTCATCTGTTTATAAAAAACAATACCCTGGTACTATAGTGGTCCCGCCCCCTCCCACAATGTCCAATCCCTATCTAGAGTTCCCCCTCTTCTCCACCATCTCCCTCCCCTCAAACCTTATAAATTTTCCTGATGGTCTAGTGCCCCCCCCACCCTGTTTGCGCCCTGCTCCCCCTACATCCCAATCCGCACTCTGTGACCATCACAGCCCTCCTCTCACTTCCATGGATGGTCATAGACTGTGCTATGACTGAGCTGAGCAGCAGAATGTGATCATATTCTGAAGTACAGCTCATTCATGACAGTTCTGCAGTCCACAGAATGACAAGACACCACATAAGAGACTGTTTTAAAATACAGTTTTTTTTTCTATTCTGCTTTATAGGTGCACTATCTACCCCAAGCTGTCAAATGCATCCCCTAATATTCAGTAACATCATAACACATGTTGCCCTGTGGTTTAGTAGTCAAACCAGGCAGGTTCACATGGTTTCCCAACAAACTTGTAGCCAAAATTCCCACAAAGACATGCAAGTAGCTAAGCACCCCCAACCCTGCCACTCCCACCAGCATTAAACCTCTTGGCAAAGGTCACAAGGCACTGACCTGGTTCCTAGTTGAGGTAGAGGATTAAAATGCTAAAATAGACCAAGCCAAAAAGAAGGAACATGGGCATTTTAGAGAAGAACATGGCGAAATTACGTAGATTAAGAGTGGAAAGCAGATCCATTTTTCAAATCTTTTTAATACATTTTAAAATGTAATTCATAAAAAAAAATGGACGTTGTCAATCCCTGACTATTTTGGTCTGGTTCCTTGCTCTACCTTCCTTGGGCCTTCTCTCTCTCTTTCTCTGTCTCTCTGTCTCTGTCTCTCTCTCCCTCTCTTCCCCCCAGTTGTTCTCCACTTCTCTCCTTGTCTGCAGAAGTCAGCCTCCAGCTCTTCTATTTTTGATGCATCCCTGTCTCCATTTCAATTTCTCATTGTAAACTTCAAAAAGTTATGTGTACTGTAACTATAACGTCACTCCCAGCACACACTTTCTTTGTGCTACATTGGGGGAAGGGGGGAAGTCATTCACTTGATTGACAGAAGCAACAATACTATAGAAAAGGTGAACTGTATAAAAAAGAATCCACTTGTGCAGATTCGGTGAACGGGCTCTCAACTGTCCCACATTAACAAGGGAGGGCCTTCATTTTACCACTCAGCATTGCTCTGTCCTACATCCCTCCCACTGGCTAAGGCTGAGTACACATAGTGTAAACTCAGATATTAAAACAGACTTTCATAATAGTGCAAAATGCTAAATCAAAAATTAAAGTTTGCACAAATGAAGATATTGATTTCCAGTGTTCTGAGTTTGCAGCTCCATGTCTGATGATGTGTCCCACATTAGTGGGACCAGTGTCACGCAGTTTGAGCATCAGTGTCCCACAATTCAGTGACACAATGTTCAGAGGTATGCTTGTGATTTGTGCTACAGTGCCAGAATCCCAGCAGTGGTTTGCTGCTACTAACTGGGTTCTGCCTTCTTCTCAGCAGCCTGTGGCCCCGTTTTCTTAATGCAGATTTTTACATCCTAACCCACATGATCTTGTGACTTCATTTTTCTATTGCACTAAAAATAAATGGTTACCCTAGTCTTGTGGTGCTGGCTGGTGGTGTGCTGCACACCACATGGCAGACCCCAGTTTGCATGTCCTAAACCTGACTCCCCCCCACCGAGAGCTGGTGAGGTCTGGATCACAATGTGGAGACATCCCACACCAACCCCAGAGGCTGTTTCTTGAGTCCCGCTTTATGTATTTTTTTCTTATATATGTTATGCTCCTCCCACTGACCACCCACAGGCACTCACTCCATCCTGCTACCACCTGTGGCAATCCACCACTTCCCCAGTACCACTGAGCACCTCGTCCCTCACGTATTTTCCCCTTGTGGTAGGGCAGGAGGGGAAGGCTGTCCTCCCCCTACCCAGGACTTACTATCCAGATCTTGGCTTCTGGTGATCTGGTGGCAAAGTGAGATGCTGGATGGCTTCCAGGACTTCATAGAGCCTGTGGGCACCCTTTTTCCATCCCTCCCCATTGCGACCGTGAGTGCACATGTATGGAGGTGCACCTGCATCACGTAGCCATGTTCATTGCTTCCAAACTCCTGATACTGCCACCTGACCTTCACCAGGAGGCAGCCAAAGAGCCTGACAAATTTCCCTCCTCCCCAGGAGAGGAAAGCTGTTGTCTGACACTCAATCCTCCCCCCCACCCACCAATCACCAGCAACCCTAGCTCACTCCTGAACCCAGGTTGCCGGCATGGTGCAAGGTGTGGCATCCAACATCTCATCTCTCTGTGCCACTAGACTGGCCTTTGAGTCCCACTTTAAGAGCATCATCTGCAATTGGAAAGCAGGGGCTACAGTGGTAGTCATGAAAAAGTTGACTTCTGCTGTATTCCTTGAGGTATCGTGAGGTAATTGTATCAAATTACCATTGAAGACAATGGAGCTGCTGCAGCATGTATACATGGAACACTCTGACTACCACTCCCCCACCATGGTCCATTCTGCCCCCCATCAATGTTTCTCCCATCATGGCAGCTGTGGGGAGTCCCCTGGGGATGGGTGTATGAGGGTAAGTGCCAGAGATGTGGAGACACAGGGCTAGGCCCGGCCAGTCCGATGGGGAACTGCCTTCAGACTGGGGAGAATAAACTGCAGTAAAAAAAAAAAAATCGTATTTCTGTTTCAGGTTGTTCACCCTTGGATTTTGAAACCCACTATCTGAAACATGAGCCACATAATGTTATACGCTGCCAACTTTTTTTTAGCTAAACCGTGAAGTATACCATTGCTAAAAATGACATGAACAGATGATTTTAACCACCATGGAGTGGGAATTTTTATAAATATTAGCTTCACACTACAGACTTTCGCCTGTGGCAACGTGGTGAGTAGCAAGCAGGAACATAGCAAGTGCCAACTCCTATATGCTGGAAGCTAGTGTAGGGTGTAGTAACCATGGATAACATTGCATAATAACCACATATCAAAAACAGGGCCACATTAATGCAACCTGGGGCCCTAGGCCCAGGAGAAATCTGAGCTCCCTCTCACCCCACCAGTGCCCCTTCACTGTGACCACACTCTTTGATCACTGCATATCAGTTACTGACATTTTTAAAACATATTTTTTTCTGCCCATAAAAAGTGACACAATAACTAAAAAAACTAACTAAAATGATTAAAAATGAATTGAACTAATAATATCAGTATGAAAAAAAACATTGGTCCTAGTTTTGATTATTTAGAGAAAATAATTTTCTATTTTGCCTGGTACAAATATTGTTTTGGGTATGAATGTCTTGATCTGCACTTCTGACCCCCCCCCCAACAGATGCATGTGCACTTGCAGTGTGGGAGTTAACACTCACCTTTGAGGCTGGAAGATCAGAAGGCTGTGGGTTCTGTCCCCACACCAGGCACTTGGGTTAAATCCCAATACTGACACTGTAGTGCAGCATAAGAGGGGTGCTGCACTCCTGAGGTGTCATCTTTCAGATTAGACAATAAACCGAGGCCCCATCTGCCTGCTCTGGTGGTAGTTCAGGTGGATGTTAAAGATCCAGTGGCACTTCTCGAAAGGAGTAGGGGAATTTTTTATTGAAACCCAAACAAAAAACATAACAAAATATGTACAAATCAATCATACATTACACAGAACCATAGAAAGAAAGATGTAAAACATCAAAAAATATAAAATTATATAAAAACCTTAAATCATAAAAAAATAACTTCTAAAATAAAACCCTCCCCATACAATAATCTACTTAAAAATATACAGAACAGTATTTCATTATACAAAATTAAACATTTTTTTAACAAGTTAAATGCTCATTCATAAAGAGAAATAACCCTTCATTCCTAAGTAACATTAAATAGACCCATACGTTT
Organism: Neoceratodus forsteri; assembly: GCA_016271365.2. Lineage (NCBI taxonomy): Eukaryota > Metazoa > Chordata > Ceratodontiformes > Ceratodontidae > Neoceratodus > Neoceratodus forsteri. The sequence goes on along the minus strand of CM057451.1, from coordinate 803,890,455 downwards.
CCCCATAAAGAAGTCCAAAAAACAACATTGTATTTCCTATGTTCTGTTTGATTCAATCTGAACATGTCATAAAAAATAACTCTTCAGTAGAAATCAGTTGATGTTGTAATAACAACCTACATCTACTGATCCACAACCAATACAAAAAATGGTCATGAATCACTCTTAAGGTACTAAGACTATCTTTAGACAAGAAACCTTCATGAATGCCATAGAACAATAATTCTAAAGATGGCGGTATACGAAACATATTCTTCCATTGGTTTTTAACCACGTTCCAGAAATTAATTGCATACAGACACTGAAAATAAAGATGCAACATCGTTTCTAATTTTAATTGGCAACATTCCCTTTGGCAATAGTGTTCCTGTAAACACTTAGGCTTCTGATTACTATGACCATTCACCTTATTATGAAGTCCTAACCACACAGTATCTCAGATATGTTTTGGGATATGCTCATCTGTTATATAGGCCGAAATTTCTTGTTGGTGAATCACAGAAAATCCAGAAAATGGAGAATCAAAAAACACCTTTGCAAAACATCCACATAAAGGGCTTTCCTAGCAGTATGTCCAACCGAGGACCAACTTAGCAGTGTCAGTGACTCAGTAGGTAGCACACTCGCCTCTGAGGCCGGGAGATCAGAGGGCTGTGGGTTCAGTTCCCACATCTGGCACTTGGGTTAATATCCCAGTACTGATACTGCAGTGCAGCACGAGAGGGGTGCTGCACTTCTGAGGTGCCGTCTTTCAGATGAGATGTTAAACCGAGTTCCCATCTGCCTGGATTGGTGGTAGTTCAGGTGGATGTTAAAGATCCCATGGCACTTATCGAAAAGAGTAGGGGAATTTCCCCGGTGTCCTGGCCGAATTTCCCTCATTCACTAAAAATACCACCAACAGCTTAACCTGGTTCAAAGTCAGTTGGCATTTCATCTGTATCCCCCTCCTCCGGGTCGTGCCTGAAAATAGGCAAGATTTGTCTAGTGCACTTACCCGGTCAACAAAAACTAAATAAAATAAATAAAACTTATATGCCATAATTTTATTTTATCAAATACACCTTCCCATCGTTTAGCCAATCTTGGGCATCTTTTATTCTTATGGTAAAAGGAATTTAATCCCCATTCTGTAAAAACCTCAGACAACCGCTGGTTTACAAACAAACTCCAATTATGTGAACAATTTGTCATTAAAGGTACTAAATTACAGTATAAAAAAAGTAAAAAAAAATAGTACTGGATGAACCATATTAACCTCTCCCACCTGTACTGATAAATATAAAACATTCCGTCATATTGGATTCAACCGACTCCTCCCAAAACAACTAAAGAAACAGCCCATCAACTGAGTCTGTAAATGGCATGGTAACAAAAAAATATAGCTCAGGAACAAAAAAACAGGAAGCAAAAAAGTCTTAGTCATATAAATTCTTTTCAATTTTGACAATTTCTATTGATTTCAACCTGCTACCATTTTTTGTCCTTTAAGTAAGGCTCTTTGCCAAATATATTCTGCCATATCAGAACCTCCAAAATGAATTCCAAGTATACGACAAGGAACCCTATCCACTTGGAATCCTCCCACCATCTCACTCATGCTCAAGAATCTACTTAAATGCAAACAATGTGTTTTCTCCAAATTAATCTTAGCTTCTGTAATATTACCGACTTATTTTATTAAAGTACATGCTGTAATAATAGAATCACTGTCTTTCAAAACTAAACATAGATCATCTGCATACGCCACAATCTTTGTAAAATTCCCAAATTCCCCTCTTGTCTCCCTAATTCTAGGAGACCTAACCAGTAATCTTAATAATGGGTGTAATGAAAAAAACATATAGAAGGGGACTAAGCGGGCACCCCTGACGGACTCCCCTCAAAATCTGATGTCAGGAGCCTAACCTCCCATTTTCATATGGTAATAGATATGCCAATGCATAGCATAATTTCACCCATTGCACAAATAATGTCAGAATACCATAAGCTTCCAGACACTTTCACAAATAAGAATGAGAAATTTCATCAAAGGCTTTGGCCTGATCCAAACTCATCAAATACCCCAGATTTGAATCCACCAAGCCTGTCTCATTCTGATATTTCATCAGTTCTTGAATTAGCAACAATGCATCAGTGATTACGTTTACAGGGAACTGAACAATATTGATCTCTACTTATAAGATCCGGCATAACTAAAGATATTCTATTCCCCAATACTTTTGAGAAAATCTTGAAATCAGCATTTAGTAATGTAAGTGGCCTCCAGCTATTAATATCAGCCTGATCCCCAGATTTAAAGAGAAACACCATTAAACCTTCATACATTTGCATAGGCAAAATCATATCAGTTATAAAAAAATTATATAGCAATACTAATGTTGATGGCATCAACTGCCATAAAAGTTTATATAACTCACTTGGTAAACCATCAGAACCAGGAGAAACATTTGTATGCAAAGATACAATCACTTTTTCTATTTCTACAAAAGTAAAAACCTGAAGTAATGCTCGTTGCCAATTCATAGACAAACTTGGAAGGTTTGCTGCCATAAATAACTGATGAAATTTATCAGAATTCACCATCGGTGTTCCAAATTTCTGTTCAATATGATTATCAGTTATTGTCATTATACCTTTGTTATCCCAAACCTTATTGCCAGAAGGGGCTAATAAACTAACAAAAACTCTTTTCTCTCTCCTATCTTTACAGGCCAAAAAAGGATTAACGTATGCAGATTTCCCTTACATCCCAAAATACTGTTCTTTATGTAATGAAGAATATCTATCATATTGATATTGAAACATAGAATACTTAACCCTGAGAAATTTCATCAGTCAAAGATCTCTCCCCTTCTTCCTGTCTTGACAATAACTCACTTAACAAATTCTTAAAAGAAAGATACTCTTCCATCTTTGTTCTAGCCTGTGATTTTCCCAAAGCCTGAAAAAATCCTATCAGGCAGTTTTTAAAATCTTCCCACCAACATCCAATATTCTCATATAATTCAAGAGTTGTAATTTTATCTTGAATAACAATCTTTAATTCTTCTTCTATACCTGGTAATACTAAAAGGGAAGTATTGAGTCTCCACACTCCGGAACCTTTCATCCGCCTGGGCGGATTCTCAACACTTATTCCTATCAAAGTGTGGTCAGATGTTTCCACAGGCATATTCTTAATTTAAGTAATTGTCAACGTTTTTTGTACAAATATAGAATCTATTCTTGAATGCAAAAGACCCTTAGAAAAAGTTGATTTTACTTTTAAACCCCCTTTAGCATGTGCATCTACTAAACCTGCTTGGGAAAGAACATTCTGCAAAAATAATTTGTCACAGTATTGTTTACCCTGCTCTGTTGGCTGATGACAATTAATATTAAAGGGGGAGGATGGGGGCCACGTGGAAGATGACAACAGTAAAGCTGACATATTGAACAGGTATTTCTGCTCAGTCTTTACTGAGGAAGAGGAAGGTAATGGGTGGGAAGGGAGTACAAGGGGCGAGAATGGTGCAGAAATGGACACAAGTCCCTTTACACGAGAAAGGGTCCTGAAGGAACTGGAAGTAATAAGAGTTGATAAAGCAATGGGGCCAGATGGGGTGCACCCTCAGGGTCCTTAAAGAACTAGAGAGTGGTGGCTGAACCTCTGGCTATCCTGTTTAGCCGATCACTGGAAACAGGGGAGGTACCCAAAGACTGGAGGACAGCAGATGTAGTCACCTTATACAAAAGTGGGAACAAAGAGGAAGCAGGGAACTACAAACCAGACAGCCTCACCTCGGTAGTGGGGAAGATCATGGAAGCACTACTGAAGGAGATATTGGTGGAACATCTAGTTGTCAATGGACTACAGGACCCAAGGCAGCATGGTTTCACCAGGGGGAGGTCATGTCAGACCAACCTCATTGAATTTTTTGACTGGGTGACTAGGGAGGTGGATCAGGAGGCAGTGGACATGGCCTATCTGGACTTCAGCAAGGCCTTTGACACTGTGCCACATAGAAGACTATTACACAAACTGGGGAATATGGTGGGCAGGACAGTAGTGTGGTGAGTAGGTAACTGGCTGGCTGGCAGGACACAGAGGGTGGTGGTAATGGCTGTCACTCCACAGAGGGAGGAGTGACCAGTGGGTACCACAGAGATCAGTGCTGGAACCGGTCCTATTCAACATCTTCATCAGTGACATTGCGAGGACCTAGAAGGCAGAATTTCACTGTTCGCTGATGACACAAAGCTCTGTAACAGAGTAGACACACCAGAGGTGTAGACAGAATGAGAAGCACCTGCAGAAACTTGAAGAATGGTCAGGGGTTTGGCAGTTGAAATTCAATGCAAAGAAGTGCAAAATAATGCATATGGGGCACAAAAACCCTGGCACAATATATCAGTTGGGGGGTGAGGATATAGCATCCACCAAGCAGGAAAGGGATCTTGGGGTTGTCATCTCTGATGACCTCAAGGTAGGGAAACAGTGTGACAAGGCAGCAGGTAAAGCAAATAGGATGCTGGGATGTATAGGCAGGGGCATCACCAGCAGGAAAAGGGAGGTCATAATTCCGCTATACAAGACACTAGTGAGGCCCCACCTGGAGTACAGTGTACAGTTCTGGAGGCCATACCTATGTAAGGACATAGACAGGGTAGAGAAGGTTCAGAGGAGGGCAACAAAGATGGTGCATGGATTGCATCACAAGTCCTATGAAGACAGGTTGAAGAAACTGAACATGTACTCCTGGAGGAGAGGAGGGAGAGGGGACATGATAGAGACATACAAGTATCTTACAGGAAGAACAGGGTGCAGGAAAACACTATTTTTAGCGAAAAGATGTTCCAGGACTAGAGGGCATGGGATGAAGTTGAAGAGGAGGACGATTCAGAGGAAACATGAGAAAGAATTCTTCACAGAATGGGTGGCGGACAAGTGGAACACCCTGCCAGAGGAAGTGGTGGGGGCTGAAACAATCATGGGATTTAAGAATGCATGGGATAGACATAAAGGAATTCTGGAGGTCAGGGGTAAGGGGCAACAGACTTCTAGGAAAACAAACTGAACTTACAAGCTCAAATGGGCAGACTGGGTGGGCCATAGGCCCTTATCTGCTGACACTGTCTATGTATCTATCTATGTATTAAAGTCCCCACAAAAAAAAAACCTGTCTACTAGTGTATAAATACGGTTGTATTTTTTTCAGTAAAACTATTCTTTGTGCCTTAGCCTGTGACCCATAAAAGGAAATCAATCTACATTGTAAACCATTAACAACCCTATCCAATAACAAGATTCTCCCTGGTTCAACATCTACTAACCAAAAAATCTGAACATCCTGTGAAAAAAAAACATATCCCTATACCACAACAGGTATCTTCCCCTATGGACCAATATGTCTTTCCCCAAGGCCAATCTATAGTAGCCTGAGCCACCTCCTTCTGAGTATGTAATCTAGTGTCCTGTAATAAAAAGACATCATAGCCTAACTGTGATAACACCCCAAAAGTCGATAATAATTTTACTGTAGACTTAATACTACAGTATTAACATTCAAACTTGCTATATGTAGAGATGGCTCATGGAGGGGGTTTAAATATTTTTCCGCTAGTTCTTGTAATCATCTTTTTTACCTCCAAACTCTGGGCCTTTCGAGGAGGTAATTTCCGACCACCCAGTGCGTCAATAGTAGACTCCTGACTCCTATTCCCATCGAGTAAAGGACTTTCATTGTCCACTTGGTCACCCCAAGAAGAAAACATAGAAAATCTATTGGAGCGAGACAAAGGAGACAGGGGAAGACCTTGACTCTCAGGCCTCTTTGTACTCTCTACCTCAGACTGTAACTGGGCCTCATCCTGGTCCAACACTCCAGACTGATGGATTACTCCATTTACAGAGGGGGTTACCAAATGACATGTTTCTAACGGAGAAGAAACCAACAAACTCCTGGTGTCTCACTGAGGAGAACCCTGTGGAGTCACATAGGGGGTTTCCCATTCTTCAGTTCCAGAAGATTCTAAAGGAAGATTGGACTCCATATTCTTCAGCAGGGAGAAATCCCTCACCACAGGAGGAAGGGCTATGGGTGGTACTGGGTTCCCTCTCCTAACCTCCATAGCCCCTCTACGTCCTCTGCCCCATCTCCTACCTCTCCCTAAATTATCTGACTCAAACTCCATAGAATGAAACGGTCTTCTAGCCTGATACAAAAAATATTCCTGATCTGAAGCAGCATCACTCTCATGTGTAGCCCACAGGCACTCAACAAAAGTGTGGCCCTCATCCCCACATAAATGACAAATCAGGGAAGCTATACAATGAGCAGCAGTGTGTCCTAATACTCCACACAAAAAACACTTTACTTGGTTACAGGAGGTGTTCAAATGTTGCAAGGAGCCACAATTATAACAACTTTTTGGCTGGCCTGCATAAAAAACAATACCCCTATCTCGAATCAAGAAAAAAGAACTTGGAAGGTGTTGTATACCTTCCTCCGTTTGATTAAGCTGTACCCTTATTGTCCACCCCCCCCATCCAAAAAACATTCTCATCTATGATAGGCTTGGGTTAATCATACACAGAAAATTTTTTTTCCAGCCAGAAAATAATATTAGCAATGTTAACTCCCTCATTTCAGAAAAGAATAGTTACTGTTTTTATAGTGGGTTTGGTAATCGGAACAGCTATAAAATCTCTCCAGACTTCAGTGTCTTTCACCTCATAATATTTTCCCCAAAATTTATCCAATGCTTTCATTGTTACAAAACTGACATCATATGAATGATCTCCAGGGGGTTGTATGAACGCATACACCTCCGATGGTGAAAAACATAATGAGTCAAGCAAAAGAGTTTTCCCAACCCAAACTCTGTCTGGGACTACAGGGGCCTTTCCTTTATATCTGAGCCTAACCAAAAAATATTGTCTTGCCGCCTCTGCTGGCTTGCGAAAAAGACCCGCATATGTTTTCAGAATAGAGTCCTTCTGTGGGGAGAAATCCCCTTCCCCTGTATGAGCTGTAGTAGTCTCCTCCAGTGGGACAACAACCAGTTCATATTGTGTCATATCCATCTCACTCTCCATTACAGGTCTGTTTTCTAAAACCATAGTATCCAACATATTGTTATTACCTCCAATTCCTCCCTGTATTTTAGATATTATGGCTGGGGGGGGGGTCGATGGATGTGCTTCCACCAAATTACCCTTATTCATGGAAACACTCATTACCTCCCTCTGCACTTCACTATACAAAGATTCAGTACTTACTGACCCAGGCAATGGAATTTGCGGATCAGGAATCCAACGTCCGTCAGACCATAACCATCCCGCTTGTCGCGCTGCTTCTCCTAAAGTCCAGTCATGCAAAGAACATCCACTATCCATCTCTCCATAAGATGTCTGGGAACCATCCGGTTCCAAAATTCACGTCTCGGCAGAAGTTGAAGGCGTTACATCTAAAGGTATCTGTTTACCTCCGTCGTGTGTAGGGCTTGCCACAGATCACTTCCGCTTATTTTGTTCTGCCTCAAGCTGTTGGCGGCATGATTGAAAGTCATTTTCAGCCAGCGAGATGAGATTTAATAGCTGCGATTTTTTCAATTCCAGCTCCTTCTGTAACTGCATTTCAGCAGTTACTTCCACTATATCTATTGCAGAAGAAGTATTCTGTCCAAGACAACAGCATTATCATCGTTCTTTTTGGGTCCACCTTCTCCCTCAAATGTTGAAGGCTGCACCAAAAGCTCCTGTGCCTCAGAGATGCAACCATCCTCCTCCACTACCTCCATCAAACTGAGATCTGCCATCCCTACGGACAGACGGATAGTGCCACCTACCTGCAAGAGGAGGGGAATTTCCCCACTGCCCTGGCCAAATCTCCCCCTCATTCACTAAAAATACCACCTACAGCTTAATTTGGTTCAAGGTCAGTTGACATTAATCTGTATCCCCCTCCTCCAGGTCATGCCTAAAAATAGGCAGAATTTGTCTAGTGCATTTTCCCGGTCAACAAAAACTAAATGAAATAAAATACAAATAAACTGTTTTGTCCTGTCTGGTAGTATGAACCGGGATTTAGGAGTTTTATCAGGTAAGGCCCATCACTGAAAAGCATAGGCCCTGGGCAGCATAGGAGTTAAACTGGTGGTTTACTAAATGAGTCAAGATGAATTATAGAGATTATTTTGCGGCGTTAGTGACTGTTGGAAGAAATAATTTCAGGGACCATACATTTATGTTATTGATAATAAGCCAGGATCAAATAATGGCAAGATTTATTGATGGGACTCCGAAACGATACTCAGTGGTTCACCCTGAAAACAGAACTACATCAGCACCAGAACTTCAAAATGAGCAGGATGAGGGAATAAAAAAAAAAAAAAGAGTACAATTTTTAACATTATAATTAAAACGCATTGTAGATTTCATGATTTTAGGAGTAAGATTAAAGAGTTCCTGACAACTTTGAAAAAATGTAATACTGTATTTGGGCATAGATGTAGCTTATATTTTGTATTTTATTACTAAGGGTATTTGTAAGAATACACTATCTCTGCCCTTTTTAGCTCTGGCTGCTTGTTTACACCTGACATCTTAATTGTCACATTAAATTATGTTACAGTGAAAATATTTGTGTTATCATAAATAGGGGAGTGTGATGCAATATGTAGAGAAGCAGTCAGAGTAAATACTGTATAATTCCCTAGTCTGACAGTTTCTATATTCTGTAACATATTCTCAATTTTACTCTGTAAATATTGTATTCATCACGTATAAATTGAACATTATTTACCCCATTTTAGTTATGTGCTAGTACTGCATGTGTTTTACCTGTCTTTTATTTGTATATGTTTCTGATATATGTCCTCAGGATCTCTTTGTGGATGAGCCTGCTCAATGGAGTTATTCCTGCAATAAACTTGAAATGTGAACTACTCTACTGGATAGGGATCTTGTTTTCATGCAACTGTTTTCAGTCATAAAGAACATTGAGAATTAAGTACTTAAATATATATGAAGTAATAAAATGAGATGAAGCTGAATATAAATCTTATGTTTTTTAAAGTTTTCCTAATACTCTCATGGGCTCTTTAAACATAAAGCATACATATTGAATTGCACTGCTAATCTTTTATATTTAAGAGTAAAATTTGATAAGTGGAGATTCTAAGTGGGAGGGAGAGACAAAGCAAAGGAAATGGGCATGTTCACAACTTACAGGTTATCCAGGCTGTGGGCCCCTAAAGCAATCAGCTACACTTAACACCTAATCATTTAGGTGAGAATCATGTCACAGTTCAGTCTCTGCCTTGCTCAGCTTACCTAGCAGTTGAGTCATTTACAAACAATGCATCTCAGGTAGAAGAAAATGATATATATAGTAAATATATGTTGGAGATCCCTGTAGGCCCTCTGGCAGGCTCGGCCCCAAGGCACATGCCTATGTTGCCTATGCCTTAATCTGGCCCTGATCAAAAACTATCCAGTGCAAAGTGAGAAATGATTTAAATCAAATTTAGAATGTATGTCCTTTTATTAAGGTAAAAGCAAATGCAACACTCTCAGTACTAGGTTCTCTGTGGTGTGAACTCACTGAAACAACATCTGTGGCATGTTTATCAGCTTTATCTGAATTACAAACATGTTTGACTTTGCTCACAGTGAAACGACTGTTGCTGGACACGCCTGAAATACACATCTAAATTTAGTCACCACTCGGAGCTTGCCATCCACGTCCCTGACACAATAATACAAACAACAGGAGCCACTGTACTGCACCCACTGGTTCTCCCTGCAAATGTAACCGTGTGCAGGGGCACATATACTTGCCAGAGAGTCCAGTTTTCAGCTGAAAGCTGGCTAGGCATCCTTGTCTGTATTACAACCCCTACCCCCAGCTTTCATACCCTAGCAGTGTAGAAAAACTAGAAATGATGTAACACAAAGAAAACTCATATTTGTAGACAGAAACTCTGAAAATGTGGGAAATCAGTGCATTGATCTACATAGTATGTAATATCTGAAAATATGTCAAACTTATAAACTGACTTGGGAAATTGAAGCAATCTTATTGGTTGATGGGATCCCAAAGGTGTGTACTACAAGTACAATTACACACCTCTAATCTGCATTACCTATTTACTACTTTTTTTATCAGTTTTTTCTTTCAAAACACATTTTTGTGTTTGCCATGCATGCAAGCGAACACGTTCATATGAGAGTGCCCTTTGAGGGGTGTGACACTGTCTGCCCAATGAAGAGTAGTGTGGCAGGGGCACTGTGACAACCCACCTCTATCTTTGGGCTGTAACAGCTTTTACAGAGGTGTCTGTCTTTGGGTAGCCGCTGCTACCAGCTGGGTCCTCCAGCACCTACCTTCTCACTTGCACAGAACTGGGAGGTCAACATGCAATTGCACAGATCCAAGCCTGTTAGTGTGTCTCTTGGGTGGTGGATGCTAAACAGAGTTTGCCTCAGCCAGTGGAAACCATGCAATATCTTAAAAAGAATTTAAATTGCAGCCACAACTGTTGAGTAAATAAATAGTTCTTTGATTAACAGAAAGCCAAAAGTTGCATTACAGGACATGTATATTTAACACAAGAGAATGACACTGTTACAGGAAAAGTAAACAAATGTTTTGAATAACAGATGGCAAAAAGAAAAAGGCTATCGACTAAGATATGCTGTTATTATTATTATTTGTACCCTTCTCTATCCACAATGAGAAACTGGACTCTATGCTATCTGCCAGCTCTCATGGGTATAGCTAGAAGAGTAGGCTCCAAGCATAACCTCTCGGATGTAACTTCCCCAGCAACTCTAAGAGTAACTCCCTATAACTGTCTTTCAACATCTTATATTCTCTTTTTTTTTATTGTTTAACCAAGTGAGACACACTAAGCTGAAAGCTTTTTTACAGGTGCAACCTGGGAGCACAGGGAAGTTAAGTGACTTGCTCAGGGTCACACTGTATATGCAAGTGGGGGCTGTGGGATTCAAACCCAGGTCTCCAGATTTGAAGCTCAGAGCCTCAAACCACTGCGCTATACTGCCTCTTGAGAATAGGTGATTCTTGTTCCCCCTTTGAATGCACCAACCATTTACCATGTATGTATTTAATTGTTCCAATCAGATTGAACACTTATCAGTGTCCAATTATATTCCATTTAACCTTCAGTTTATATTTGAGTGATCCAATCTTTTCAAGCTATGTAAGTCTGCGTGTATATGTCCACTCCCCCTCTTGGTCACTCTGTCTGAAATTTATTACTCAGCCCTTACCTAGATACTGGTGGACAGTGGAATCCCAGTGTGTGTCTGTTTGTTTTTCAGATTGTTAAAACATACTAGCTGAAAATCCAAGCCATTAACTCCTTCCTTCCCATTTCTGTCACAGGCATGACAGTGGCAGACCAATCAGCAGCCAGGCTGACTATGATAGAGTTTCGGCCTGCTGCGTGAGGACGGTCACCAATTTCAAAAGAAGTTGCCATCTCTTTGCTCTGCACCACCAAGCAAGCCAGGCTGAGCTGTCATAGTCAGCCTGGAATGTGTTCCTGCAACAAAAAAAACGTAGATCGATGTCTCTTGCTGTCATCTCTATCGATTGTCCTGTCAGTCTGGTGGTCCCTCCCATGTGCGATTGTGGTAGTCTAGTGGTCCCTTACCCCTCCCCGATGTGCGATCGCCTTTCCCGTAATAATTAATAAAAACATGCCTGGTAGTCTAGTGGTCTCCCCATCCCCGATGCCCAATTCCCATCTGTTTATAAAAAATACCTTGGTACTGTAGTACTCCCTCCTCCCAAGATACAATTATCTCATCCCCATATAAATTAAACAAAAATACCTACAGCAGTCTATTAGTCTCCTCCCTCTCCATGATCCCCCCCCTCCTCAAACCCAATTAATTTTCCTGGTGGTCTAGTGGCCACCACCCTGTTACCCTCCCCACTCACATCCCAACTGGCAGATTTCCACCACTATCACAGCTCTCCTTCCACTTGCACGGATGGTTGCAGACTGTGCTATGACTGAGCTGAGCTGCAGAATGCAATCATATTCTGCAGCACAGCTCATTCATGGCACAGTCTGTAGCCATCCTGGGAGGTGAAAGGAGGGATGTGATTGTCACAGAGTGTGTATTGGGATGCAGGGAGGGGGAGCAGGGTGCAAACAGGGTGGTGGGGGGCCACTAAACCAACAGTAAAATTAATTGGGTTCGAGGGGAGGGGTAGTATGGAGAGAGATGGGACCAGTAGACTGCCATGTAATTTTTTTTATTTTTATATGGGGATAGGGATAGACATTGTGGGAGGGGGGACAAATCTAATTGATTTCTTTGACTGGGTGACCAAAGTAGTAGACCAGGGAGGGGCTGTGGACATGGCCTACCTAGACTTTAGCAAGGCATTTGACACAGTCCTACACAAAAGATTAGTAGTCAAATTAACCAGCCTGGGAGTGAGTCCCAGGGTGGTAGCCTGGGTAAAACATTGGCTGGACAACAGGACACAAAAGGTAATTGTAAATGGAGTCCACTCTGAAGAAAGAGGAGTTACTAGTGGGGCACCGCAGGGTTCAGTACTGGGTTCAGTCCTTTTTAATGTGTTTATAAGTGACATTGCAGAGGACCTGAAAGGAAAAGTATGCCTCTTTGAAGATAACACAGAGATCTGCAACAGGGTTGATACACAAGGAGGTGTGGAAAGGATGAAAAGGGACTTGGCAAGGTTGGAGGAATGGTCAGAAGTATGGCAGCTTGGATTCAATGCAAAGAAGTGCAAAGTAATGCACCTGGGAAATAAAACCCAGGGAAGATTACACAATGGGGGGTAGTAACAACTACAAAAATGGAAAGGGACCTGGGAGTAATCATATCAGATGACCTTAAGGTTGGCAAGCAATGTGAGAAGGTGGTAGGGAGGGCTGGGGGGATACTGGGATGTATAGGGAGAGGCATCACCAGCAGAAAACAGGAAGTTGTTATCCTCCTGCACAGACAGTTGGTGAGACCCCATCTGGAATAATGCGTCCAGTTCTGGAGACCCCATCTCTGCAAGGACATAGACAGGATGGAGGCAGTTCAGAGGAGGGCAACTAAAATAGTGCAGGGTCTGCAACAGAAGCCATACGAGGAGAGGGGGGACATGATAGAAATGTTTAAGTACCTCGGTGGAATCAACGAAGTCCACGAGGGTAGCATCTTTCGGAAAAAGAGATGTGAAAGAACAAGGGACACAATTTGAAGATAGATGGGGACAGCTCAGGGGCAATGTGAGGAAGCATTTTTTCACAGAGAGGGTGGTGGACGCATGGAACAGCCTTCCTGAGGAGGTTGTGGGGTCTAAAACTGGGAGAATTCAAGAATGCATGAGACAGACATAAGGCAATTTTTGTGGGGGGTAGGAAGAAATAGGCTGTTGGTTAAATAGGATCTGCAGCTTAACCTCTAGGTAGGGAAATGGGCAGACTAGGTGGGCCAGTGGTCCTTATCTGCCGTCAACATCTATGTTTCTATGTTTCTATGAAAGACCACAAGACTACCAGGGTATATTTTTTTTATATAAACAAATGGGGATCAGGCACTGGGGACAGGGGAGGGACCACTAGACTACCAGGTATTTTTCTTTTATTTGTTATGGGGACAGCTCTTATTAATCTCACTTTCAGTGGTATCGGCACCACACACACACCCTATGACACCACTGCATGTGGCAAACACTTGGCATTAAAAAATGCTTGCTCCAGCTTTGAAACAGTCACTTGCTGGCCGTTGCAAAGTCCTCATCAGAAGCTCTCAGTTTTTTTCCAGCTGTATCACAAATCTTTGCATCTTCAATCTGATACAGTCCCTGTCCTTCTTCAAGTTCATTGCTTTTTGCAATGCTGATACTTTCTTTCTCTGCATCATTAGCTTTTGCAGTACTGTTACTTTTTTGCTCCATGTCGTTAGTGACTGCTTGCTTGCCACACTGATAAATGTCTGAGTTCTCTAGTGCATTTGTACAAAAGTTAATGATTAGAGCCAGCCAGGCCAGTCCAAACAGGATCCATAAAGCCACCAGGTTTCTGTACCAGCTGGAGTAGTTTCTGTCAGGATTTGTTCCTAAAACGGAAAGAATAATGGGAGCATTAGACAACATTTAAATAGCTCTGAGGTAAACAACTTACCTGCTCATCTATTTATCATACTTATGGTATTAAAACAGGCACCCAGACAGGATTCATGTGCTGTATATGGTTTATCTAACCGAGTCATTTTCCAAGTCTGTTCAATATTTGACCAAATACAGGCAGCAAAACCCAATTTTGGATCCACTTGGATTGCCAATGTGCATTTTCTTTTCAATTTGTTTTCCAAGAACCACCCAGCTAAGATACATCTAATCTAATCTCATCTGATATAATTTTCTATGAGAAGTTACTTTTACTGATTTTAACTTATTGCTGGATTGAAAACTGGTAGGTTAAGGGACTTGCTCAAGGACATATAGGCCGAGATATTCAAAGGGATTGAGCCAGTGCAACCCCAGAACTGCACCCTGGGGCAATATTCAAAAGTGGGAATTGCACAGTGCAATTCCCAATATGCAGGGGCACAAAGATAATGTATGCAGCACATCTCCTGAGGGCGTGCCCATGCATATGCGGCACATTCCGATATTCAGCCCTTGATGTGTGGCACATCTGCTAGCACAACCAAGAGATGTGCCACATACCTGGGCTCATAGCTGAGCCCGTAAAAACTGGCTCATGTGCTAGCGACTCCACAATGGCAGCTGTAGTGCAGCAAGAACACAGCAGCTTACTGCTGCGGGTGGCAAATCCCCCAACACTGTGCACAAGCACACACATAGTCTCTCATAGTCCGGGTGGTACCCTCCTCCCTCCCATAGCACTGATCACCATAGTTCCAAATTTATATCCTCCCTGGTAGTCTAGTGGTACCCCCTCCCCGAAGATAGCCCCGATCACCCATAAAAGTAATAAAACAGTGCTCAGGTGGTCCAGTGGTACCCTTCTCCCTTCTTGCACCTCTGATCACTGTGCTAATATTAAAATTCATATCCCTGGTGGTCCAATGGTTCCCTCCTCCCCTCCCGCACTTCTGATCACCATGCTAATATTAGAATTAATATCCCTGGTGATTCAGTGGTTCCCCCACCCTCCTATACCAACGGTCACCGTGTAAAATAAAGTGAATTTTCCTGCTGGTCCAGTGGTTCCCCACCTCCCCATTCATTAGCCTCGCGTCATTGGCAGCATTTCACTCACATACCACCACAGCTGCCTCGTCAACGACAGCTATATAGTTGCTGCAGTTTATTGATCCACACTGTGGACTCACTGGCTTGTAGTGCATACTGTAAAATTCACAGCATTGACAAAGTTGTGAATTATTACAGTTTGCACTGCAAGCTCATTGGTACACAGTGTGACCAATGAACTCACAGCAACTATTATAAGCTGTCATTTGACTAGCAGCCGCAGTGGCGCGGATGGGTATGCTGCCCGCTGATGACCGGGAGGCTGGGTGGCTGGGGCCTGTGGGTGGGGTGAACCACCAGGAAAATTCCTTTTATTATTAGCACAGTGATCAGAGGTATGGGAGGGGAGGGGGAACCACTGGACCACCAGGGAAATTAATTCTTTTGGTAGCACAGCAATCAGAGGTACAGGAAGGGACGGGGGAACCACTGGACCACCAGGGTACCATTTTATTAACTTTACAAGTGATCGGGGCTACCGGTTGGGAGGGGGGGTACCACTAGACTACCAGGGAGGATATACATTTGGAAATCTGGCAATCAGTGCTATGGGAGTGGGGTACCACTAGACTACCAAGGTCATTACTCATGACAGTTTTACAGTGATCAGAGCTATGGGTGGGGAGGGGGGTACTACTAGAATACCCAGGAAATTATTACTATAACAGTATGGGTGATCGGAGCTATGGGATGGAAGGGGGTACCACTGGGCCACCAGGGGTATTGGATTCACAACACTATGGGTGATCGGAGCTACAGGATGGGGGGAGAACCTCTGGACCTCCAGTGCCAGGTGCATTTTGCTTGCCAGTCCTGCATAACCCATGCAAATGGGGCCATTTTTTTTATTTTATTTATTTAGTTCTAGGATTACAATTACCTTTGAGTCAAGGCTCTTTTACAAAGATTTCACATCAGTTGAAAGTTATTACAGAAGATACAGTTGAAAAAACAACAAATCAATAGAAAATACAACAATGTGGCGATTACAGACAATTGGAGTAATGGTCAGTGGGAATAACAATTGCAGGTGGGTACATTTAGAGAGCAAGAGACCAAGTAATGGCCTAGGTTTATAACACAGGAGAAGGTACAGAGACAGGGGGGAGACTAGGGTAGGGGGACAACGAAGCAGCCAGAAGCATTTGTCAGATGATGATAGGGAGAAGTGCTGGAAACGGGGGGTTAGGGGAAAAGGGAGGATGGGAGAAAAAAGGGGGGTAGTAGGAATTAGAGGGGGAGGGGAGGCTAGGGGATAGGACAGATAGAAGTAGAGCAGATAGGAGATGTGGCTGAAGTGGATGGGCAGATAGGGTATAAATGCGTCAAGGGGGTACAAAGAGGCTGTAGGAGTGGTGGGTGTGACTGGAGTGAGGTGAGGCAATCACAGGAGCTGGAGGAGATGGTGATCTAAGTTTAGGTGAGGCAATCACAGGAACTGAAGGCAGAGAGATGGAGCCAGAGTCTGGTTTTAAACATACCAAGAGTTGGGGCTGAATAGATGGTCGGGCTGAGGCCATCCAGCCAAAGTGGAACTATTCACCTGATGAAGGGACTTGAGAGGCCCCGAAAGCTGGTGTACTATACCATCTTTTTACAAAACATATGCTGGTCCAATAAAAGGTATCAAACCTTCCAGTGACTTCTAGCTTGTTTTAGAAAATGGGTTAAAAATATCCTGAAACTTGATTGTCTGACAGCAGTCACAAGGCATGAGTGTATCAGGCAACATAGCACAGTAACAAACAAACAAACAAACAAAAGAGCCAGTATGCATCTTGCAGTTCTGTGCTACATTTTATGCTGACACTGAAAGCTGTCCACTCTGCTCCCTGCTGCCTCCATTCTGCTCAGTGTTGCATTCAGAGCATTACAAACCCCATCATATAGCTGTTAGAGAATGGATTGTTCTGGGCTGACACAGCCCATTTTCTGGGTGTCAAAAGACCCTGCAGGTGTGGGTTGTTGGGGATACCCACCATTCCAGGGCTGTAAAGGAATCCAGCCTCACTACACCCTGGGTGGGTAGATATCTCTCAACAACCCACACCCTATCAAGTCTTATTGCTTACCTATGGTAGCTTGTGTTCATATTAAGTTAGTTGGCAATCCTCATAAATAACATGGTTGTACATAAGGCATGAATTCCAAGAAGTATGCACACGTACATATATTAAATTACAAAGATTGTTCCGAAGAAATATATTCAAATTCCACCAGAATTAAAAGTACGTGTATTTTTTTGGGGAAAAAAGAAAACTTGAGGCCAGAACAATGTCCACAGGGGGATCCACTCTTATACCTTGCTTCTGGATAGTACATCCAACTCAGTCGTGTTCTTTAATCCTTTTATTGCACCTTCAGGAAACACCAACTAACAGTAATGTTTAGAAACAGCCATTTTCACCTGTATAGGTTACCATTTTGGGCTATAGCTCCACAAACTACTGATACTAGTGCCACAACACTTTGGCAATATCATTGATGGTTTCATGGTACAGTTAAAGAAGGAAGAACACACAACACAGCTGAGTCAACTCCAATATCCAGAGGCAAGGTGCAACCACGTACCTTCTGTTATTGTTTTTCTGGCTGCATGCAGCGAGTTTCTCATTTTCCTTGAATTATTGTCCTATGAGTCAACCCTTGCTTTGAAAGTCTGGTGCTCTGAATCCTCATCATTTATGTCAATAGTGCAACTATGGAGTTAGTGATCGTATCTGTTATAAGTATGGTGTCAAAAGAAGATTCTTAATTGCACGGCAAGGCATACACATGGCTTTAGTGCTGCATGGAATTTTCAATTTCTGACAGAACATAAGCCTGTGGAATTTTGAGAAATTATGCCTAATTCTGTGGAATTCTGTTGGTAGCCGAATTCCTAAATTTCGAAAGCAAAATGCTTCTTGTGGATTAGTAATCCATGGATTGCATAAACTGTGGGTACATTTTCTGCAATCTACAGAAAATTATTATGGGTTTTAAGTCATGTGGAGAAAGTTATTCTGCGGATGGTACAGAAATGCTTTTCAGAAATTATGCAGAATTCCAAAAAAATTTTGAAAAGCATTTTGGAGTTGCCATTCTGCATGAATTCCACCTGTGGAACTCCCCAGTCTGCACAGCTCGACATAGTTTAAAAATCCTGTTTAATTTTCTTTATACGGCAGGTGACCTACCCAACTTAACCATCAAGATGGCCACTGGACTGGGCCAGTCATCAAGAGCTCTGCTTCTGAGCTAGCAGTGGAACCAGTGAACCAGAGGAGTGGCTATCTCTGCAAAGCAGTGTGCAGAAGATGGAGATTAGTGCCCAAGAGGTGGATAATCAGAAAAGGGGCAAAATTCAGCAGAAGGGCAGACAGCAAGGAGAACCAGGGATAAATGACAACCAAGGAAGGGGCTGGAGTAGAAAAGTGAAACAGTCTAGGGAGGTCAAATCATGGAAAGCCATGTGTGCAAATGCCAGGAGCCTTAGCAACAAGATGGAAGATCTTGAGGCTGTCATGGTACAGTCAGACCTGGACATTGTGGCCATCACTGAAACCTGGTGTAATGATAACCACGACTGGGAGATGGCCATACCTGGCTACAACATATTCAGAAGAGACAGAGCAGGCAGGAAGGCACTGTATGTGAAAAATGACATAAGGGCCACAGAGATCCAGGAGGAACAAAATGGGGGAGAGATACTGTGGGTTAAGCTGGAAAGGAAAATGGGGACAGCCATCCGCACAGTTGTGGTCTATAGACCACCAGCCCAGGAGGAAGAAACAGATAGGAGTTGATGCTAGCCATCCAAAGGATGGCAGACAAGGGTGAGGTAGTACTGGTTGGAGACTTCAATATTCCAGACGTGGACTGGAGCATCCCAGCAGCAGCATCAACTACGAGCAGATTTATCCTGGACTCCCTTCAGGGTGCCTTCCTCAAGCAACTGCTCATGGAACCAACTCGGCAGAAGGCAATACTGGACCTTGTGCTCACAAACAGGGACAGTGTGATGGGGGTAACAGTGGGGGAGCACCTAGGAAACAGTGACCACCAGTCATTGTGGTTTGAAATCACAGAAAGAGCAGAACCAAACCACACAAAACACGTATCCTGGATTTTAGGGGCAGACTTTGGGAAATGGGGAGATACTTGAAAGAGGCATTAAGGGGAATGGGACAGGAATCAGGGGTTGAGGAACAGTGGACAGTATTTAAAATGGGGATTACAAGAACAACAGAATTATGCATTAAGCAGGTTAGCAAGAGGAAAAGGAAGAGGGACCATTATGGTTTTCCAAAGAGGTAGCAAAGAAAGTGAAAGCCAAAAAGATTGCATTCAGGCAATACAAAAAGACACAGGCAGAAGGGGATAGGGAGAAGTACCAGGAGAAGCAAAGGGAGGAGGAGGTCAGTAAGGGAAGCCAAAGCTCAGACAGAAGAACACATTGCAAAATCAGTGGGTAGAGACAAAACCTTTACAGGTACATAAGTGAAAAAGAAAGACAAAGGGAGGGATAGTGAGACTGAAGGGGAGGATGGGGCTGCGTGGAGGATGACAACAGTAAGCTGCCATATTGAACAGGTATTTCTGCTCAGTCTTTACTGAAGAGGAGGAGGGTAATGGGTCTGAAGGGAGTACAAGGGTGAGAATGGTGCAGAATGGACACAAGTCCCTTTACACGAGAAAGGGTCCTGAAGGAACTGGAAGTAATGAGTTGATAAAGCAATGGGCCAGATGGAGTGCACCCAGGGTCCTTAAAGAACTAAGAGAGGTGGTGGCTGAACCTCTGGCTATCCTGTTTAGCCGATCACTGGAAACAGGGAGGTACCCAAAGACTGGAGGACAGCAGATGTAGTCCCCTTATACAAAAGTGGGAACAAAGAGGAAGCAGAGACTACAGACCAGTCAGCCTCACCTCGGTAGTGGGGAAGATCATGGAAGCACTACTGAAGGAGAGATTGGTGGAACATCTGGTTGTCAATGGACTACAGGACCCAAGGCAGCATGGTTTCACCAGGGGGAGGTCATGTCAGACCAACCTCGTTGAATTTTTTGACTGGGTGAATAGGGAGGTGGATCAGGGAGGGCAGGGACATGGCCTTCTGGACTTCAGCAAGGCCTTTGACACTGTGCCACATAGAAGACTATTACACAAACTGGGGAATATGGGTGTGGGCAGGAGAGTAGTGTGGTGGGTAGGTAACTGGCTGGGTGGCAGGACACAGAGGGTGGTGGTAAATGGCTGTCACTCCACAGAGGGAAGAGTGACCAGTGGGGTACCACAGGGATCAGTGCTGGGACCGGTCCTATTCAACATCTTCATCAGTGACATTACGCAGGACCTAGAAGGCAGAATTTCACTGTTCGCTGATGACACAAAGCTCTGTAACAGAGTAGACACACCAGAGGGTGTAGACAGAATGAGAAGCGACCTGCAGAAACTTGAAGAATGGTCAGGGTTTGGCAGTTGAAATTCAATGCAAAGAAGTGCAAGATAATGCATATGGGGCACAAAAACCCTGGCACAATATATCAGTTGGGGGGTGAGGATATAGCATGCACCAAGCAGGAAAGGGATCTTGGGGTTGTCATCTCTGATGACCTCAAGGTAGGGAAACAGTGTGACAAGGCAGCAGGTAAAGCAAATAGGATGCTGGGATGTATAGGCAGGGGCATCACCAGCAGGAAAAGGGAGGTCATAATTCCGCTATACAAGACACTAGTGAGGCCCCACCTGGAGTACAGTGTACAGTTCTGGAGACCATACCTACGTAAGGACATAGACAGGGTAGAGAAGGTTCAGAGGAGGGCAACAAAGATGGTGCATGGATTGCATCACAAGTCCTATGAAGGCAGGTTGAAGGAACTGAACATGTACTCCCTGGAGGAGAGGAGGGAGGCAGGGGATATGATAGAGACATACAAGTATCTTGCAGGGAGGAACAGGGTGCAGGAAAACACTATTTTTAAGCGAAAAAGATGTTCCAGGACTAGAGGGCATGGGATGAAGTTGGAGGGAGGACGATTCAGAGGAAACATGAGAAAGAATTTCTTCACAGAACGGGTGGTGGACAAGTGGAACACCCTGCCAGAGGAAGTGGTGGGGGCTGAAACAATCACAGGATTTAAGAATGCATGGGATAGACATAAAGGAATTCTAGAGGTCAGGGGTAAGGGGCAACAGACTTCTAGGAAAACAAACTGAACTTACAAGCTCAAATGGGCAGACTGGGTGGGCCATAGGCCCTTATCTGCCGACACTGTCTATGTATCTATGTATCTATGTAGCTCCGAAAATAAAAAATCACTACTAAATATCTTGTTTGTGGGTTTGGCTGTTTCATTGCATAGCACAATAGTTCTAATTCAGTTAGTGGTAGTAGTAAGGTTTTAGTGTAGCTAGTTGTATAAGTGAAATATTGTAGGAGCTAGCATTTTTTTGTTTTTATGGAGAGTTGGTGCAAGCAGGTCGAGTAGTTTGATCAAGAAAGTCACTGCAACACCATAAAATCACATCAAAATTTTATTTTGCAAATGCAGTTTTATTTAGTACTAGAGCCAAACGTCCTTTTCCAAGTGCTTTGGCTGTGAAATCTTTGTAAGGGGGTTAATTACAAAGGCTTCATGACTGAAGTGCTGGGGAAAGAGCATTTGGCTCTAGCATTAAATAAAACTGCATTTACAAAAGAAAAGTTTGGTGTGATTTATGGTGTTGCCATGAGTGCTGTTGCAGTGACTTTCTTCTTTGTTTTAGGCTGCCCACCCTTCTAACGGCATCTACCCTGCACCACTTGTTTCACAGCAGCAACCCTTGGACTTGCAGATAGTTCAGTTAAAGAAAATGGCCTTGGGTGCTGGAATTTTTTTCATGGTCCTACTTTCCTCAGTGTTTGGCTATAAAGGCTGCTACTGAACTGTACCATGTGGCTTTCATTAGTGCCACGTACCTGCTTATGAGTTGGGCTGACAAGGCTGTAATGGTGCAGCTGGCATTTTGCCAGTTCCTCTTGCCTTGTGAGAGCAAGGTTGGATTCACCTGACATTTGCTGGAATATTTCCAGATTGCTGCATCGGCTCTGATGGGGGCTGAAGCTGGAGTTGGATGTTTCCAGTGTAGGGTGAGTGAAGCTGATCCCTGCCAGATGTAATAGACAGGTTGCCGGTTGCTGGTTCTGTGGGAGAGGTGCCCATGCTGGAAGAGTGGCATGTTTGGCTGCTCTGTGGGGTGGTATGTACTGTGCCAAATTTGCAGTTTGTTTCACCGTTTTCTGCAGCAGTGATCTGGAAGGCATGAAGAAAGTGATATTGTAGTGTGTGTGTAGAATCACCTTGAGAGGGATGCTCTGTACCGGACCAAGAAGAAACTGCCCAAGAAGTTGACAAGAGACTCCAGCTGCTGAAGGCTAGTACTTGGCATGTAACTTTTGCTTTATTTGGTATTCTCCTGTTAACTGCTCCACTTTCTTCCTGCACAATCGGCTGGACTATTCATTATTTAGACTCTGTTCAAGCTGAGTGGCAGTGAGCCGGATGTGAATCTATCTGTAGCTTTTCCCCTAGATGAGAGCTGGGAAAGGTGGGTGGCATTGCTGTCTTATTGATACTTGTTAAAGACTCCTTTGCTGAACTGTAGCACATGGACCTTTAAAGGACTTGTTAACTATGGACTTTTCAAACCTGCTGAACACCACATTTATTATTCATTATTCTAACTGTTGTTTTGAATTAGTTCTTTTGTTGGAGCATCTTGGGGTATGTATGTGATAATTTGAGTGGTTGTAGTAAGTGACTGGAGTGATTCTGGATTATAATGGGATTGTAGGGTGGGAAGTTCTTTGGTGCATGGTGGGTTTTGGATACTGACTTGAGAAGTGTGTGATATCGGGGTAGTGTGGGGAGTTTTCATTATTTTAGTTTAGTTTAGGATCTGCGATGTATTTCCTACAGCAGACCCCAAAGCTCAGTCACTTTCTGTCCCTGTTTTGGGATATGTGCTCCTTTCATGATCACTTCCTGCTGACTGTGGCATACTGACGGTGCAGAGAGGTGGGGTTCAGGAGGAGGCATGGAGGTGGAGTAGGTGACTAGAGGAGGACTTACATGGAGGGTTTCATTAGGGTTGTGAGCACTAAAAATGTCCTGGGGTGAAGTGGGGACTTGAAAGAGGCCAGACATGTTCGGTCACCATACCCAGGGTTTTCACTGGTCAGTGTGGGCACATAGCTGAGGGTCTAGCTGCCACCATTTTCCCTCTTCAAGTGGTGCTGTGCAGTGCTAGACTGATGAAGAATAAGTCTGTTATTATGGTGGATCTTATTTCCTTAGTCAATCTGGCTTATATCATGGAAAACAGGCTAGGTGATGACACGGACCTGGTGCTGGAGTCAGCAGTCCCTGCCAGGTTTTTCATAGTACACTGCCTGAGGAAGGACCATTGGGGGACTCACCATCTGTTTTAGATCTGAGTTGAACCTGGTGGTAAATTCAGTGTGTGTGGGGGGGGGGTACCTCATTGTTTGAATGCATGGAGGTGCGAGTTGAGGTTGCAAAATTTGTCCTTGTGTACAGGTTTCTGAAACTGTGTTATAGTGCTGCTGTCCACCAGTTCATGATTTTTGACTGTTAGCTCTAACCCCTTTCAAAGGCAGACACTAGGATGTTGAGCAATTCATTTGGTTTTAGGGTCCTCTCTGGGTGATAGCTGGGGGGACAGCAAAATGTTTACTTTCATCTGCATTTAATAGATTGCCTATAGACTTTTAGCTCTGGGGACTAGTACTTTGCTTATTTGCCATCTGAGACTTTGTTAGTGCTACATGCTAAATAGATGGAATTTAAATCTAGAATAGCCTGCTGTGCACCATGTTTCTACCTATTTATGTTATTGTTTTGTAATATTTTTTCTGCTGGAGTGATTTGTGTGTGTGTGTGTGTGTGTGTGTGTGTGTGTGTGTGTGTGTGTGTGTGTGTGTGTGTGTGTGTGCATGCATGCGTGTGTGTCTGTGTGTGTGTAGTGGCTAGTGTCTGTAATGTGTGATTGAATTGTTTCTTTGTGTGTAGTCTGTTTGGATGTTTAGTTTGGGTTTAGTAATTTGTGAATGGAGGGTGGTTTGGGTGGTTTAAGAATTGTATTTAGTAGTTATAGGGTTGTGGCTGGAATGTGTGTAAAGCAGCAGGCACCTAGGCTTCACTACTCCCTATCCCTTTTTTGTGGCTTGCAACCTTTCCATGACCCCACCCCTACTGAATGTGGATTCCCAAAGGTGCAGGGAGGTGGGGATTGGGAGGAGGCATGGAGGTGGGGTGATGGATGAGGGAGAGCTGATGGGAGGGGGTGTTATTAGTGCAGTTAGGACCAGGAGGTACCCTGGGCCAAAATGGGAACTTGAGGGAGGCAAGATATGTTTAGTTCCTGTACCCAGGAATTCCTATGGATTGAGTGGTCAGGTATCTGAGGGCCCATTGCCTCTACTCATCCTTCTTGGGCAGTGCCATGCAAGGCTAGATCGAGGAGGAACAAGACCGCTATTATTGTGGATTTTGTTTCTGATTCCTGCGTCAGTCTGTCTTGCATCACAGAGACCTGGCTTGGTCATGATGCTGAAAAAGAAAAGAGCACCGTGCACTGCACATCTACAGTTTAGATGTCTAGATTGATACACCAAAAACAAGAAGAAGTCTGTACTCACAGCTGACCATACTTTAATAATTTATCATATAAAATGAAAACTTACATTTGGTGCAAATGGCAACGCACTCTTCTACGTCCAACTACCCCATGTGCATTCGGAGCAGCTCATTTCTTTCTTGAGAGAGTGAAGATTGTTCATAAAACCAGGACCTTTAAATGTGTCCCCAGCCAATCAGATGGTGCAAATTTAAATATCCATTTATGCATAAAACAACCAATCCAGGTACAGAGCCCATCACTACAATACACTCACACAGAGTGGCTGGAGAGCCAAAGGATCACATTGTGAAAACAGCGATAAACAAACAATTACCCTTTAAAAAAATCATGCCACAAAGATAAAACAGTATCACTGTTACAATTAAATGAAGTGTCTAAAGCAGATATCAATGTACAGGTTACATCCATATTATCAAAACAGAAACAAGAACAGCAATTATCACAAACAAATGCATATTATGGACTGGTAAATTAAAACGCGGGAAGACAACTTTAATGAACTTCCCAGGAAGAGCATCAGACATAAATAAAAGCTGATGAACAAAGGTGGGGAAAACTTTCACATCCTGCCCAAGAGATGATTTTGTGCCACGAGTACAAAAACACATTTTGGCCAGGATTTGAAAAATGACAGCTGTCATGTTCATGAGGTGCTGTGGAAAATGGCTATATTGAAAATGTGGGGTCAAAATATTGAAAATTACCAAAGTTACAAGTGTGCATTGAAAAATGTCAATGTATGCTCATAACCTTGCTGTTTTTGAATATTTTTACCCCAAATGTTCAGCATAGCCATCTTATGATCCCACCTCATGAACAAGGCAGACACATTTTTCAGATCCTGTCCGAAAGGTGATTTTGTGCAGCGACTGTGAAATCACCTTTTGGGATGGATTTTTGCATAAATCCACCACCCTTGTTCATAAGGTGGGGTCCTAGAAAGGCCATGTAGACAATCTGGGAAACAATATTAAAAAATGACCAAGTTATTAGTTCAAGTTCAAAACCCATTGAAATAAATTGAAACACATGCATGATTTTCTTAGTATCCACCCAGCATTGAAGAGTGAAGATATGTCTTTAGTCCAAAGAGGATTATGGTGTTGGACCCCCGGTAGATAAATAAGGAATAGGGGAGGTGGGGGGTTGGTGCTGAGTGGGAGGGTTGGGGTAGGGTAAGGACAGTGATGGTCCAGCAGTGGAAACAGGCATTGATGAACTTTTTTTACAAGGTGTATGAAAAAAGACAATGAGGGATGTTTTTTCTTTATTTCTGGTACTGACATGGGAACTGGACATTTCAATGTCAATTTAACCTCTAGGGGCATGAGAAGTGATGGGAAGGTGGGAGAGATACTTGGCAGAGGGTGGGATTACAGGAAATAAAAAAAATTAAAAAGTCTACAAGGGGCAGTTTTCTTTATTTCAGATATTGACACTGGTGATTGGGCACCGCAGTGTTAGTGTTCTCCTTGGCAGCACTAGGGTGAGCTCCCCAGTGTCGCACAATGAAAATGGGCAGGGCAGGGGGTACTAGCTAGCACTAGGGATTGGTCACCCTGGTGATGAAAATTAGGAAGGAAGGGGGGGATCAGTGGGAGGAATACTTGGCAGAGGGTGGGAGGAATTTTTTTTTCATTGGAGTGAGGGCCACAGCAGGATGTCATGATGCTGAACAGCTCTGCTTGCTGGGCAGTGTTAAGCAGATCAAAGGAAAGTTCTGCCCTATGATTCGGATGGCTCTTTTCTTTGAACTACATGATGTTTTCACCCTGTAAGACCAGAAGAGTATCATGATCAGCCTGGCTTATGATTGGTCTGACGTAGTCGAACCCCTTGCCAACCACCCTGCATGGGACTGACAATGACACACCCTTCAAAATTCACTATCATACCATTAAGCATAACTCCCCTCTGGGTTGGGAGGGCTTACCTTGAGGACTCCTGCCCCATGGTGTCCCTGCAAGTGGTTCCAGTTGGGCTCCGGACCAGTAGCGCCCTATTGGTTGCCGCAGTTACAGCCACCAAATTGCAGTGTCTCGGCCCCATGTTCAGGGGGGGAGCCAAGCTCCATTTTGTGTCTCGATGCCTCCAATCACTGTTCTGGGAGTGCTGTGGTCCCAAAAAAGTAGAAGAGTTGGACTGCGTAAACAAAAAAGATGGTGGCCCACGTGCTCCTGCACATGTTCGGCCACTCAGGGAATGAAATTTAAAGCAGCCACAGACCTGTTTCAGTGTTTAGGCTGTGGCTACAATAAAAAAATACATCCTCGGCTCCAGGGCAGGCAGCAGAGCCAGAGATCATCTGAATAAAGCCACCGGCTTGGGGGGAAAGTGCTTCTGCCCTCAGTCATAGAATCATAAAATCATAGAAGCTTGAAGGCAGAAAAGGACCCTTTCAGCCCATCTAGTCTGCTCATCCCTCCCCTTTCAGGCAAATGATAAAATAAATAGGGCTGAACTCTTGGGACTAAAAAATAAACAAACATGGTAGCCCTCAGGGAACTCTGAAGCAGGGGCCTGCTGGGTCAAATGTGAAAGGGCACAGAAAAAGCCCAGGACTGCAGCTGCCAATCAGAAAGGGACTTTAGAAAAATTATAAAAGGGACTGTTTTGCCTGCCAGAAGGAGATTCGTGTGGTAGTTCAAAAAGAGCAAAAGCAGGAGAGACTGTTTGGGGCTCCTCAGCCCTTGCCCAATTTCTGACCTTTAGACCTAGCGGCCAGTTTGGCCCTAGTTAGCTTGCAGAGGCAGAGTTCCTGAGAGACCCAAGAGCTGGAGAGACAAAGCATTTGAAAATCTGCTGCCAGAGAGAAAGAGAGAGAGAGAGAGAGAGAATTGTAGAAATTCTATAGCCTGAAGGAGAGAGAAGTAGCAGAGAGAGAGAGAGAGAGAGTGGCTGCAGAGTAAAATAGTGAGTGCAGCATGGAAGGGAGAAAGAGAGTCCTTGCAAATGAAAAGAGTTGCAGTGTGAGAGCAGAGACTGTAAAGTTTGTTGTTTTGAAATAAAAACCCTGCCGCAGGAGTAAAGACTGTGCAGCCTGTGTTCCCCCCAAGAGAGGATAGAACATCAGAGATTTTGTTACTGTTACAAGCCAGAGTGACTGTGTGCGCTGGGGTTAGAGACTGAGCCAAAGCCCAGCTTAATTGCTGTTCCACAAAAGGTGTACCAGCGTAGCAGTTTAGGTGACATAGCCTGCCCTGTCTTCCAGACCAACCGAGAAGAGGACTAGAGAAGAAGGTGATGAGTGGCCTGCCTGATGAACTCTGTCCACAAAGGCCTCAGAGGTGAAGATCTCAAAGGCCAGGCAGGTGAAGACCAATGATCTTCAGTGCTCCCCACCCACTGCTGTCACTCAGTGATCTGTTACTGTGGTGCACCACCAATGAGATGCCTCCACTGTACCATGGAAAAAATGCAGACCGCTGAAAACTTCTTTGGATCATTAAAACTGTGAGTACCTTTGGGCTGCAGCTCAGAGGGGTTTATTCAGTTAGCTAGCTACTGTAGTTATTTATTTATTTATTGTTTAGGAAAGTACCTTTGAGCCAAAGGCTCTTTTACAGAGGTTCCATGTCGTAGTAATACATGAGAACAAACTTCAAGATACAGAGGATACATAGCATGATTTACAGTAAGGGCTAAGTTGCTAAATAGTATGAGTTACAATCGAGGAGTATAACATACTGAGCAAAACATGTAAGAAAGCTAAGGATGAGACTGGCTGTGTAGACACTTATCTAAACACTAATCTAGGTAGCCATAACCAGTTGGGTAGTAGTTATTTTGTCAGAAGTGTTAATGGGAGTAAGCAGCAGAGAGGACTAAGCTCCCGGGGGGGAGAAGTGCAGGGCTGAGATCCTGGAGCCAATGGGGGATGAGTGAGTTAGCAAGATGTGATGGAAAGGTAAGCAAAAGAAGAAAGGGAAAGGGGGAAACAAACTGGGAAGGTTAGAGAAAGGGGAGGGGCAGGGAGGGAAGGAGGATGGCCTACAGGCAGAGGGGGGTGGGGTGTAGGGAGGAAGAGTGAAATTGGGCAAGGGCAGAGAGGTGGGGTGGGAGGAATGAGAAGAGGACAAGGAATGATACTGGAAGAAGGTAAGAGGGAGGGAGAGGGAGGGAAGAGGGAGAAAGGAGTGTCACTGTGAAGTGGGGCGGGGAGGGAAGGGAAGATGTGGGAGGGAGGAGAAGCAAGTTAGGAGACCAGGAGTTAGGTCCTGGGTGGGACTTTGGCAGACAAGCTAAGCCCAGGTCCGAAGTAAAATTGTTCTATTGTTTAAAGTTATTGGGCACCGACAAAAGGTTTTCCCAAGTTAAAGACTATTCACAACTCCACATCCCAGTCTTCAGAATTATCCCTCCAGCGAGTTATCCACTGCCATGAAGTTTACTGGCCAGCAGGGCAAAGGGTGCACCCGCAGGTGGGAGGTAAGGGAGAAAGTGGGGTACAGTTAATATTTACCATTACTGAATTGTTGTGTGTTGCTTCTGTCCCTTTTCACCCTCCCTCAAATAAATACTATTATTATTCATGTTACATTCTGTCACTACTGTTTGGTATGTGGGGAGTTGGGATTGCTGTTACTGAGTGGGAAAGTGCTCACGGGGGAAGCTACTGTATTTTCCTCGGGGGGGGTAACCTGCATTTGGTCCACAGGTATCCTATATTACTACTCCAGGTGGAGGCACTGCCATTTTTTTCCTATCAGTGAACCCAGGATGGTCCCCTTGGAAGTGTGTCCCTGAAGGACCCCAGGAGCCTGGAAAAGCCCAGGTGAGTCAAGGGGCTGTTACATTTGTTTGCTTTGCACAAGCACATGAGTGAACATAAAAATAGGTTAAGTGGTGTTAAAAAAAATACAAAGTGAAGCTGATCTGAAGAAAAGGGCACCAATCTAAATCCCCCCCAAAACACAACTTTGCAAAGGTCACCTTTCCCCACCCCTACTCATGGCTCTGCCATTCATGAGGTATGCCTCAGTTGACAGCCTGAATGTTAAGTGTGTTCATAATGGAATATAGGACCAGTGAGACAGCAGCTGTCACAGTGCTTATGTCATGATGGCCCTGTGCTGAACTCAGGCCAAGAACAGAAACTGTTAAATCTTTACACACAAAAAAAAGAATTGTGGTCCATAAAAAACAACATGCCTTTTAACATAGACAAATGTGTAGTAATGCACCGAAGGAAAGACAGCCAGTGCCAGAAATATAAAATAAAAAGGCATACAGTTAAAACCAGTATGCAAAGGGAAGGACCTGAATATTATAATTAACAACAAACTCAAAACTAATGACCATTGTAACCTCAGGATAACCAAAGTAAACAGAACATTTCATACAATAAAAAAAACATACATCAGTAGTAAAACAAATGAAGTAGTCCCCCTATACAAGACGTAGATAACAAAGTCTGGTCAGAGACCATTTGGCTGTGGAGAGCTTTTAGGAGTGGCAAGAACGTGGAAAAGAATATGTGGTGCTTTTGCTGCACCGGAGTCAGCCATAAGTAATACTGCAGCAATTACAGTACTGTGCATACGTGGTACTCGCGCATGTGAAGTTTGCTCTGTAGTCAGCCCTGCACAAAATGGGGGTACTGACATAACTATGTATGCATGATAGTCATGCATGCCCAGTTTAAGTCAACATCACCATGTTGCACACGGTGGCCATCAGTACTGTAGTTGCAGAACAGAAAAGTAGTGCACTGGGAAGTGGGTATGTTTATGCAGTCTGTGGAGGGGAAGGGCTGCATAAACAGAATCACTGGTAACTGTGTTGGAGCACAGTGGCAGCACATCAGACAGTGGTCCAGTTATGTGCTTCCACGGTGCTCTTATACAAATCTGATGATGGCATAACATCTGTGGAACTTTGTCCATGCAGCCGTACAAATCAGACCCAGGAGGAGTCTATTAACAAACTAGAGATCTGGTCTGGGACTCGCTCATCATCTCCGTCACTTTCTTATTCTTTTCTAAGTAGTGATTTCTGGCAAATGTGCCTTAACCATATTGGTCTCAGTGCTGGTAGACTACTTCTGGTTTTCCCCTGATTGTATTAAGTAGGGGTAGTAGCAGTCTTGAAGTGGTAGCTACCAGTGGTTGCATACTCTGGAAAAAAAGTGGATCCCATGCTCATCTGCACATTTTAGAAATTATGCCTTTCCTTGTTTTTGCTGTAAAGAAACTGACCCCTTTAATCCAAAAACAAGGAGTTGGTTATTGCCTCCATCTCTTCCCCCTTTTTGCTTCAAGTGAAGGTCATTATGGGTTTGCATCAGATGTACAGTGGCAGCCATAGATGCAAAATATTGTTAAACAGTAATCAAATGTTGTCAGCACCACTCCACCCATGTGTACTCTGCCCCTAGATTTCCGTACCAAAAGTGCATTATTTTACATTTTTGTGTTCAGGACAAAAATGCCTTTCAAATGAGGGTAGTCACTAATCTAGATTCTCTATAGTTTTTTATGTTTTCTTGGCGTGTGCAAGAAACATCTTGTGGTAGAACGACATTTCAGAGGTGTGTTAGGTATGAGTCCAATGCATAAAAATCTACAGTGGGTTTGGACCAATGAGCATGCAACCAGACTGTGACACTAGTCACAGTTTCACATCTGGAATCCATTCTCTAGTTGAAAGAAATAAAGTGCTGGAATGACAGCACTTCATTCATTTCATTCATGCCCGTACTGATCTTACTGCTTGTCTCCCCACCAATCCTGCAGAGATCCAGGTACCCAGCCATTCACTGCATCCCACACTTTCTGTGCCATAAGCAGTAAACAGTTCTGGCAGTAAAGAACAAATAAAGATTATTTATCCTTCTCCAGACAGACATCCGCATTGAACTTGTTTGTTTCTGTGTGAATGACAGTGCGTGTTCTTGTCCCTGAGCTCCTCTTTCTCCAGTGCTTCATGTGTGCCACAATGCACAGCCTGAGCATTGCTCTCTGTGATGGTACCCTCTGACCCACCCCATGGATCTGCTAGTGTCCATGCTACCTCAGTGTGCCCCCCCACTCCGCCGCACAATATAAGGAGCAAGAGTACTGAGAAGTGAGGCAGCATTGCCTGCAGAACTGTAGCTTAACCCTGGATGTCAGGGAGAGGAAGACACAGGCTGCAGGGACAGACACCGAGAAGGAGAGGCAGCAACCCCCCCCAAAAGAGAGCACAGGATCCAAAGAGGTGGTAAGTGGCACCAGTGTCAGGGACAGAGCAGAGAGGGAGTCCCCAGGCAGTGACAGCAGCATGCTGAGATATGGCAATGAAGTGCAATGAGAGTGATCGCCAGGTGACAGGCTGTCACTATTGCAGCACTGCCTTTGCAATGTGAAATTTAGGGCAGTGCAATGTAGTGACCATAACCATGATAACCGGTGGCTCTCAGATCTGCACCTGAACAAACATTCATTTAAATGGGTGGCCTATCCCTAACAGTATCTACTCCCTCCCCCACCCCCAGAGAGAGACACAGCAACAGTGAGAGGTGTTTCCAGTGCAGCATATATATGCAGGTCCAATCTGTTACAGTCAGAGACAATGTAAATCCTCCCACAAACACAGAAGTGGAGTACAGTGTGCGGCCGAGCTCAGTTACCATCCATTTTATTTCCGCTCACTCTTCTGGCACATTGCTGTCGATCTGACTCTCTGTTTGTCTTTCTGAAGGTCAGTGGCAGCAGGCAGCACATACAGAGAGGCAGAGAAAGTGGCAGCAAGAGTGCACTGACCAGGACAGAGAGCAGTGCTGCAGAGTTTTCCTTTCACCGTGGGGGAGCAGATGTGAGAGAGAGACACACCAGAAGAGAGACAGTGTAAAACAAACTTGGTGCATCTGTTCCACCACTGCACAAAAGGAGCACCCAGACAGAGGCAGAGACAAATATGTGGGTCACATATCTGCCTCTTCACATTGACTAGCACCGTGTAAGGTGGGCACTGGATGGGCACCCCTGGGTAGTTGTTGCTCCCTACACCTCCAGCTCACATCAACACATATGGAACAATCTGCAGTAGCCAGAGACTGATGTAGGTTACTCATCTTCCCCTCCACACCCATCCCACTCCACACAGGTTGGCACAGTGACACGGAGACCTCCAGGTGGGCAGCCAAAGGTAAATAGTGGACTGTGGCCTAGCAGAAGTTGGTGACTGGTGCCCCCTCCACAACCATTCCACCACTGCACATTGGCTGCCACAGACAGAGACAGAAATGTGAGTTGCACATTTGCCACACCACACCTGTTTCTATCTAGCCTGGTGGGTGCCAGGTGGGTGGAAATGGGGTTGCGGTTCAGATCCACTGGGTGGCCTGAGGTCAATGGCACTCAACACATCTTTCCACATTTTTGCACATATGAAGCATTTTACATAGAAACAAAGAATTTGACTGCATATAAGGACTGCTTGGCCCACCTAGTCTGCCCATTTTCCTACTAAATGGATAAGCTGCAGATCCTAGTTAACCAACAGACTACTTCCTCCAGCCCCCCATATTACTGTCTTATGTCTGTCCCATGCATTCTTGAATTCCCCCACTGTTCTTGACTCCACAACCTCCTCAGGAAGGCTGTTCCATGCATCCACAACCCTCTTCATGAAAAAATACTTCCTCACATTACCTCTGAGTCGTCCCCTCTATCTTCAAATTGTGCCCCCTTGTTGCGGTACATCTCTTTTTCTGAAAGATACTACCCTCTTGGATTTTGTTGATCCCCTTGAGGTACTTGAAAGTTTCTATCATGCCCCCCCCTTCTTTCCTCAAGGGTATACATATTAAGTTCCTTTAGTCTCTCTTCATATGACTTCTGGTGCAGGCCCTGCACCATTTTGGTTGCCCTTCTCTGGACAGCCTCCACTCTATGTCTTAGCAGAGATGGGGTTTCCAGAACTGCACACAGTGCTCCAGATGGGGTCTCACCAACTGTCTGTACAGAGGGATAACAACTTCCTGTTTTCTACTGTTGATGCCTCTCCCTATGCATCCCAGTATCCCCCCAGCCTTTCTTACTGCCTTCTCACATTGCTTGCCCACCTTTATGTCATCTGATATAATTACCCCCAGGTCCCTTTCCATTTTTAATATTGTCAGTATCTCACCCCCCCTCCCCATTGTGTTTGTGTACTCTTTCCCTGGGTTTTTGTTTCCCATGTGCATTACCTTGCACTTCTTTGCATTGAATCTAAGCTGCCATACATTTGACCATTCCTCCAACCTTGCCAAGTCCCTTCTCATCCTTTCCACTCCATCTTGTGTATCAAACCTGTTGCAGATCTTTGTGTCATTTGCAAAGAGACATACTTTTCCTTTCAGTTCCTCTGCTATGTCACTTATAAAGACATTGGAAAGGGCCAGTCCCAGTACTGAACCCTGCGGTACCCCACTAGTAACCCTCCTTTCTTCACTGTGGACTCCATTTACTACTACCCTTTGCACCCTGTTGTCCAGCCAATTTTTTATCCAGGCTACCACCTTGGGACCCACTCCAAGGCAGGCTAACTTGTTTATTAATCTTTTGTGCGGGACTATATCAAATGCCTTGCTAAAATCTAGGTAGGCCATGTCCGCAGCCCCTTCCTGGTCTACTACTTTGGTCACCCAGTCAAAGAAATCTATTAGATTCCATTCCACCTCCTGCATGTTAGGAGCACTCTACAGGAGCCAATGACAGATGTGATTCACACATCTCTCCATCTTCACTCATCCGACTTCCATGAAAGCTGGCACTGGCATTGGCTGGGCTCCAGGCAGGTGGCTCTGGGAGAATGATGCCCCATCCCACCTCCACACAAGGGTAGCACCCTGTAGCAGCCAGGGATAGAGATGCAAGTTGCACATCTGCCCCTTCATACTTGTCCCTGCTCCACCAGAGCTAGCATGAATGTTGGAGTGGGATTTTGGGTGATTGGCACTTCCTCACCCTATGCCACACCTCTGCACTTGCAGAACACTCTGCTTCAGCCAGAGGCTCTCCCAACTAATGTGCTCTACCCATGGAGAGCACTCTGAGGTACTGAGATATAAAAATATGGATCTTGTATCTTCCCCTCCACAACTGTTCCCACTTTGCTAGGAGGGTGGGGGGGTAGGATACAGTATGTGCTCCTGAGTGACTGGTGCCCCCTCTTGCATCCCTACCTATCAACCCAATACTTTACAGCAGCCAGAGAAGAGATGTGGATTGCACATCTACCTATCATAAACTCCGCACATTCCAAAAAGTTTCACACAAATGCTGGAGTGGGGTCTAGGATGGTGGCCATTAAGTGACTGCCCCCTCCTCCATCCCACCTCCACACATGGGAAGAACTCCTCCCTCTCTATTACACATTTGCACATAGAGAGCACTCCTCCTCCTCTAAGCTTCCTTTGTATATGGGGAGCAATACTCCTTCTCCAGCCCTCTTCCATATGGTGGACATAGTGTCTTATGTAATCATATTTGGTCTCAATCCTTGTTGAATGCAACATTGTACATCTTGTAAATACTAATGTAAAGAAAATTGGTTTATTTTAATTTATATTATGTGTCCTTACTTTTCGTATCTCACACTATGTATTTATCATTGCGTGTACATGGGACCTCCTTGCAAATGAGCTTGCTCAATGGATTTTATCCCTTCACAATAAACTTGAACTTGAACATGGAACGCACTCTTCCCTCCATTTCATCTCCACACATAGGTATCATTGCTCTACCTCCATCCCACCTCCATACATTGTGAGCACTCATCTCTGACCTCTCCAGTGCTTCTCCCACTACATTTCACCTCCCCTACTTGAAGAGCACTTCTCCCACTGCATCCCACCTCCTGCGCATAGGGAGTACTCCTCCCCCTCCATTCAACCTCCACACATGGGGAGCTTTCCTTCCACTTCATATCAGCTCTAGACATGGGGAGCACCCCACCCCTGCATCCCATTGCCCCTACATGGGGAGCATTGCTCCCCATCCATCCCACGCCTACACGTGGGGACACCACCTCATATTTGTATCACTCCTCCTCTACCACAATCCCACCTGTGCATATAGAGAGTACTCCTAACCCCATTCCACCTTTGCACAAGGAAGCACTCTGCAACAGCCAGAGACAAAGATGTCAGTCGGGCATCTGCCTTTCCACACCTATTCCCACTCCACATGATAATCTCCAAATTGGGCAGAATATCAGTGGGCCTAAGATGTAATGAGTGGATTGCCCTGGGAGATGGTGCCAATACCCCTCACCACCTCTCTGAATGACAAAAGCCCTCTCCCCTGAATCAATCTTTATTCTTTTCTCCACTCATCACTTTTCTGCTGATTATCCTCCTGTTTGCTTGCCTTATCAGTCGCTCTCCTTCAAAGACAGAACTACAGGCCATTAGGCCAGAGCAGATTTTCCTCAACCTCTGTTGTCTTCTCTTCAGACCACACCACCAGTCCAGCCCGCATCCAGCACAGTCAAGAAGATGTGCAACGCGTTATTCGCAGCTCGGCAGTGGATGGGTCAGTTCTTTCTCTAGCAGACCATACATCAAGTTCTCCCACAGTTCAACTGAGGCTAGAGAAGAGCAACACACAGTCCCACTCTACCACCACAACAGTCGACAAGACACCACAGCTTGCTCGGTGCTGTACAGATGATGCAGTACAGCATCACGTTCACTAGTCTGGTCTGTCTCACTAGCCTTCTCCTGCTGTCTCTGTTGATGGTGTCTCCATCTCCCCTGGCCATCAATAGTCCCGTGCATGCACATAGTGTTGCAGCTAGCTCCAACCATGATGGAAACTGCTGAGACACTGAGTTTTTTAGCAGCTGAGTGGAGCCAACCTGAAAATAAAATACAGGAATTTGAAATTTTCTGAGGTAATTTCGGGGGCTTGAACACCTTGGATGTTCCCCTGCCTATGCCCATGCAATCCACAACAGTTCAGACACATGCAATGCTTACACTTAAAGGCAGTCCTCCCAGCCCAACCAGTCCTTCAGCACACAAACTAACACCAACTGCAACCCCTCCCACTTCCTCTGCAAGCAGCGAGGATCCCTCGCTCTCAAGCGGTCAGTCCTATACAAGTACCAGAGTTGGAGGTCTGAGGCTCCAGTCAGATCTGTTGCTGTAATGGAGCTTGAGCCTGCTTGAATACAACAGGAGAGCTAAACTGATTCTCCTTAATCCCTGCAGATGGAGGGCTGCTGCACAGATGATTGCTACAGCCATTCAGGCACCACCAGGGATTTAAAACAAGAGCTGGACTATGGCAGGCAGCCTGCCATCCCCCTCCTCCTCCTCCTACACTGACTGCTTGCAGCACTTGCCCAGTTTCTCCTCTGCTACCGGTGCCCACAAATGGTCAGTAGTGTCTGTGGGTGGCCCCCGTTGGAGTGGTCAAGCAAGCTCCTTGACTTGTTACTAGCCCCTGCAACCAACACTCTCTTTTGACTTCCTTCTGTGTCTGATTGCATTTGCTTGTTTTCATACACCCAATAAACCTATTTTTCTAGTGTCTCCTTAGATACAGAATATTAAATATATCAAAATAAAATATAATTGCTTTGAAGAAGACTTGGCTTCAATAAATGGTTGGGGAACGCTGAAATCTCACCTTGATTGTTTTACTTCCTTATTACTATTTTATATTTTTAGGTTAAATCAAATATAATAAAATATAATGGCTTTTTTTTGAGACGATAGAAGATTTATTATATTTTTTTTGGTTTGATCCATACACAGTGAAGCGTTGAAGCAGTGAGATCACCATGATTTTGGCAGCCTTGCACCATTCCTCTGATCCTAAAAGTATGTATCACAATGGTTGTATAATTATAGGTCTATATTCAAATGGATTTAATTCATTATTTATTTTATTTATTTATTGTGATCTTAAATTAACACCTTTGAGAACAAGCTCATTAAGTAGTTTCCACATCAGAATTATATTAACAGTGCTTAAAAAAAGACATTTAAGTATACAGTAGAACTGTAAGTGCAAGCTAATAACAAATAGAAGTCTAAGTATAAATCTAAATATAAACAAGAAGACAAAGACAGCGGACTAAGTCAAAGATAAACATTTGCTGTCTATGTGCATGGTTCTTTGTAGTGTTAGCAGCAGAACACTGTGTGTTTGATTGATGCAACATATATAAAACTGTGTGTTTAAATGTTGTACTTGATTGTACTCACTATTGCGAGGCTCTGGAGCCCTGGGACTGTAAAGGAACTAGGAAAAGGAGCTGTAGTTCTCTGAGTAATGCTCGGGAACTACAACTCGTATTACCAGGGGCTATTTTATGTTTTTGAACTTTTGGGAGACTGCTTAATACTAGTTAAGCCACTGTTCAGTAGTTATTTTAACTTTTACCACATTTGTAGGTGCATTTTGCACACAGAGTACTCCGTGACCCCTGGGTGCACTTCCTGGGGCACAGGCATTCTTAAAAGGAAGACCTGTGTGAGCAGTGCAAAGATAAACATTTGCTGTCTATGTGCACAGTTCTTTGTAGTACTAGCAGCAGAACACTGTGTGTCTGATTGATGCAACATATATAAAACTGTGTGTTTAAACTTTGTACTTGATTGTACTCGCTATCGCAAGGCTCTGGAGCCCTAGGACTGTAAAGGAACTAGGAAGAGCAGCTGTAGTTCTCTGAATAATACTCAGGAACTACAACTCGTATTACCAAGGGATATTTTACATTTTTTGAACTTTTGGGAGACTACTTAATTCTAGTTAAGCCACTGGGTTATTTTAACTCTTGCCATGTTTTTAGGTGCATTTTGCACACAGAGTATTCCGTGACCCCTGGGAGCACTTCCTGGGTCACAGACAATCTTAAAACGAAGCCCTGCAGTGAGCAGGGTGAGCCTGAGCAGGGCAAGTGCATGCCTTCACACGTGAAGACACACGCAAAAACACATGGGTCTTAGCACGTATCAAGAGTGAAAGAGGGCAAGTGGGTAGATACTACTGACTACGAAACAAGTAAGTACTTCAGTATACATTTGTACAGTAGCCTTGGTAGCTTGCATAATAAACATGAGTGATCTAATTACTTTAGAAACACCCCATACAGCTGCATCCATTCACATGGGCCCTCAGCAGCCTAACCGGAGAGAAGTTATCATGACACTTGATGGGGAGATGGGCTTAAAGTGTACTACCTGTGACACGTACATTTTGTTTGACACCCTCCCAAAAAGCACAATGTATGTACGTGCCAAATGTGTAAATAAAAGTGTTCTCAGGGAAGATATCGAAACCTTTTATAAAAGGTTAACAATACTTGAACAACAACAGGAGGCATTGGTTTCCAAAGTACACACCTCATCCCAGGGTAAGAGTATGTCTGATAGTTTCTGTGCAACTACGGATTTAATGACGATCAACCAACAAAATTCAATTACTCACACATTAAAAAGGAAAGCGTAATGCAAATTATGTTAATTTTAATATTTCCGACATTGAGGATTGGACTGAAGTTGTGGTGGGTCCTAAATCAAAAGCAAGACATAGGGCCATGGGCAACAGTGTTGTACTGAGTAATAGGTATGAACCCTTAATTGATCAAAATATTGGTGACTATATTGGGGATAGGGACCCTGGGGAAAATAATGAAGAACAGCGTAATAAGAAATGACTTGATCTTGAGAATGAGGTCCCACATGATCCACCTATAAATACTTTACCTCCTGGCTTATGTCCTGATGATACTGAGCAGTCTACACAAGCATGTGAAAACCAAAATGCCCTTCCTCCCACCAAAGGGAAGGGAGGCGAGCATAATACCAAAACTAAACACCTTGAGGAAGTAGGTAATAACATACCAGAATCATCCTTGATTGATAACACTCAGCCTATGGATACTTTATCCACAAATGAGTCACATAGACAATATTTTGTGCTTGGTGATTCTATTATAAAATACACCAACAAAAATTGTGTGTAGGAAAGATAAACATAATATTGCTTGCTCATCATTTAAAGGGGCTGGGATAAAAGATATCCACAATATGTGTGCTGATATCCTTCATAATTTAGGTCACAACCCTCTTGTTATAATACATGTTGGCAGTAACGACTTAAAAAAATTGTCAATTGACGATATAAAAAAGGAATTTATTAGTTTGGGGGAAACCTTAAAAGGAATTAAGTGTGAGATACACTTTTCTGAAATACTACCAGTACCTAGAGTAAATTACCAAACTGAAAGAAAAATCAAATGTATAAATTAGTGGTTACGAAAATGGACTCTTAAAGAAGGTTACTCATCTATACCCCACTGGGGAAATGTTTTGCAACAACAGATCATTATATTGTTGGGATGGTTTACATTTAAGTAAACAAGGTGCATACAAACTGGGAAGGGCATTTAGAAACATAGAAACATAGACTTTGATGGCAGATAAGGACCGCTTGGCCCATCTAGTCTGCCCATTTCCCTACCTACAGGATAGGCTGCAGATCCTAGTTAACAAACAGCCTATTGCTTCCTACCCCCCACA
This sequence comes from Neoceratodus forsteri, assembly GCA_016271365.2. Classification (NCBI taxonomy): domain Eukaryota; kingdom Metazoa; phylum Chordata; order Ceratodontiformes; family Ceratodontidae; genus Neoceratodus; species Neoceratodus forsteri. The sequence goes on along the minus strand of CM057451.1, from coordinate 803,849,999 downwards.
AGAATTGCCTTATGTCTGTCCCATGCATTCTTGAATTCTCCCACAGTTTTAGACCCAACAACCTCCTCAGGAAGGCAGTTCCATGCATCCACTACCCTCTCTGTGAAATAATACTTCCTCACATTGCCCCTGAACCACCCCCTTCTATCTTTAAATTGTGTCCCCTTGTTCTTGCACGTCTCTTTTTCTGAAAGATGCTATCCTCTTGGACTTTGTTGATTCCACTTAGGCACTTAAAAGTTTCTATCATGTCCCCCCTCTCCCTCCTTTCCTCAAGGGTATACATATTAAGCTCCTTTAGTCTCTCCTCATACAGCTTCTCTTGCAGACCCTGCACCATTTTAATTGCCCTCCTCTGGACTGCCTCTATCCTGTCTATGTCCTTGCGGAAATGGGGTCTCCAGAACTGGATGCAGTACTCCAGATGGGGTCTCACCAACTGTCTGTACAAAGGGATAACAACTTCCTGTTTTCCGCTGCTGATGCCTCTCCCTGTGCATCCCAATATACCCCCAGCCCTCCCTACTGCCTTCTCACATTGCTTGCTAACCTTAAGGTCATCTGATATGATTACCCCCAGGTCCCTTTTCTTTTCTGTTGTTGTTACTACCCCCCCCCCATTATGTATTCTTCCCCAGGGTTCTTGTTTCCCAGGTGCATTATTGTGCACTTCTTTGTATTGAATCCTAGCTGCCATACTTCTGACCATTCCTCCAACCTTGCCAAGTCCCTTCTCATCCTTTCTATGCCTCACTGTGTATCAACTCTGTTGCAGATCTTTGTGTCATCTGCAAAAAGGCATACTTTTCCTTCCAGTCCCTCTGCAATGTCACTGATGAAGATATTAAAAAGGACTGGACCCAATACTGAACCCTGCGGTACCCCACTAGTAACCCCTCTTTCTTCAGAGTGGACTCCATTTACAATTACCTTCTGTGTCCTGTTGTGCAGCCAATGTTTTACCCAGGCTACCACCCTGGGACCCACTTCCAGTCTGGTTAATTTGACTATTAATGCTTTGTGTGGGACTGTGTCAAATGCTTTGCTAAAGTCTAGGTAGGCCATGTCCACAGCCCCTCCCTGGTCTACTACTTTGGTCACCCAGTCAAAGAAATCTAGTAGATTCATCTGACATGACCTTCCTGCCCTGAACCCATGCTGCCTTGGGTCCTGTGCCCCACTGGCCTCTAGGTACTCAACTATTCTTTCCTTCAGAAGTGACTCCATCACTTTCCTTACCACAGAGGTCAGACTGACTGGTCTGTAGTTTCCTGCCTCTGTCTTGGTCCCACTTCTGTGAAGGGGAATCACATCCGCCTTCCTCCAGTCCTCGGGTACCACACCATCCTCCCATGATTTATTAAAAAGAGTAGCCAGTAGTTTCACTAGTTTCTCCCCTAATTCTTTTAGAATTCTGGGGTGAATTCCATCAGAACCCATTGCTTTGCCCACCTTCAGTTTTAGGAGTTCTTTCAGAACCCTTTCTTCTGTGAAAGGACTGGGATCTACCCCTCTATCAAGAGTGCTTCTGTTAATTGGATTAGGTACTTCCCCCCTCCTCTTTTGTGAATACTGAGCAGAAATATTTGTTCAGTATCCCTGCTTTTTCACTGTCCCACTCTTCCCACCCACCGTTCATTCTATTCAGCCTCACTATCTCTCCCTTTGTCTTTCTATGCTCACTGATGTACCTATAAATGGTTTTATCCCCCTTCTTAACTGAGTTGGCTATTTTTTCCTCAGTTTGGGCCTTTGTTCTTCTGACTTCCCTCCCTGCTTCCTTCTGCCTTAACTGGTACAGTTCTCTGTCCTGCTCCTTCTGTGTTTCATTATACTTCCAGAATGCTATCTTTTTCTTCCTGCCTTTCACAACTACCTCTTTTGAGAACCATAGTGGCTTTTTCTTTCATTTTGATTTGTTTATTTGCTTCACACAAAGGCTTGTTGCCTCTGTGATGGCAGTTTTGATGATTCCCCATTGTTACTCCACACCTCCTTATAGCCTGTTTGCTAGTGCTTTTCTGAGGCACTCTCCCATCTTGCCAAAGTCAGCCCTCCTAAAGTCCAGTACCCTCACTTTTGTATGGCTTGACCCTGTAGCTGTAGCTGAGTTTAACACGAACCACACTGTTTGATGGTCACTCGTTCCCAGATGGCAACCCACTTCTAGATCTGAGATCCTCTCACTGCCCCTGTTTGAGAGTATGAGGTCTAAGATTGCTCCTTCATGAGTGGGTTCCAAAACTAGCTGTCTGAAGCCTGCCACCTGTAGGGCATCAAGAATGGCCCTGCTTCTGGATGTGGCTGCAGCAAATGTGCTCCAGTTAACAGCTGGCATATTCAGGTCTCCCATCAACAGTATCTCCCCTTTCTCTGCCATTCTAAGAATGCCTTCTATCATATCCTTGTCCATTCCCTCCCTGACATGGGGTCTGTACACAACCCCTGTGCGGTTGGTGCCCTTTCCAGTCTCCAAGGTGACCCACAGTGCCTCCTCCTCCCTGTTTACTCTTTTGTTCAGTTGCTTTTATCCCTTCCTTTACATGAGAGCTACTCCTCCTCTTCTCCCCTGCCTGTCTCTCCTATAGGTTATGTACCCTGGTATGTTAACATCCCAGTCATGGTTCCCTGTGTACCAGGTTTCTGTGACTGCTACGATATCCAGGCATCCCTCTTCCATCAAGGCCACCAGCTCAAGGAGTTTGTTGCCCAGACTACGGGCATTGGTACTCATTACCCTCCATTTCCTGATGGCCTTACTCCTTTTTGCCCCATCCCTGTCCTTCTTTCCTTTGTCACTTTCTCCATTTACCCCTGCCCTTCTCCCTATCAACACCTCTATGTTGGTGTTTGCCACACTCACTACCGTGATTTTTTTGTGGGGGCCAGGATTTCCCTGCTCCTTTCCAGTGCCTCCCCCCTTGGCTAGTTTAAATGCTTTCCAATGAAGCATTTAAACCTATCACCTAGGATCCTGGTTCCCCTCCTGGACAGATGCAGCCCATCATGCCAGTATAGGCTTGCATCACTCCAGGTGGACCCCCAGTCCCCAGTGAAGCCAAAACCCTGAGCTCCACACCAGTTTTTCAACCACTGATTGAATCCCATGGTGCGGAACACCCTAGCCTCTCCTATGCCATAGACGGGCAGCACCTCTGAGAAGGTTACTCGTGCATACTTGTCTAAGGCCCCTCCCCAATTCCACAAACTCTTCCTGCACTTCTCTAATCCCTTTCTTAGCCAGGTCATTTGTCCCTAGGTGGATAATGACATCCAGCTCCCTCTCCTGTGCAGCTGCTCCGGCAATCCTGAGGATTCGCTCCCTGTCCCTCCAAGCCATGGCACCAGGCAGGCACCTTACCTCCCTCTCCCCTTCCTCCTCCAGTTCTATCTTTCTAGCAATGGAGTCCCCCACCAGGAGTTGTTTCCTTCCCCTGTGGGGTCCCCTGCCACCCTCCTGTGGGTCTCCTTTGTGGAGGTTCCCAGCATCCTCCTTGGTCTCCACTGTGGGTGCCTCCATAGAGGAACCACACTTTGCCAGAATGGCATAGGAATTGTGGAGAGGTACAACTGGAGGGATGCGCCTCTGTTAGACTTAGTAATTACAAATTCCAAAGAACGTATTTGTAATGTTGAGGTCTGCTCTCATTTAGGGTGCAGCGATCACAAAACCAAAGAATGTACTCTTAACCTTATCAAACCCAAAACCCAGAGGCATTCAACATTATCAGATTATAAAAAAGCTGACCGGCTTAAAATAATGAATGCATTTAAGTGCATTGATTGGGGGTCTTCCTTTAATGACTTGGAGGTTAATTTAATGTGGGACAAATTAAAAACCAAGATACAGGAGATAATTGATCAATATATCCCTAGGCGTAAAAAATCAATAGTAAAGGTGATATTCCTCCTTGGTTCTCTAAGGTTATAAATAATCAAATAAGAAGGAAATATAAAGCCTTCAGGTAATATAAGCAAAATCCCTCCCTAACTAACCAACAAAGGTATAGGATACAACAGAGATTGCTCAAATCATTAATTAAAAAGGAAAAAATTAAGCTTGACAGTAAATTAGTTAGTAAAAATAATTGTAAGGCCTTCTATGATTATGTTAATAATAATAAACAAACAATAGAATTAATACGGTAACAGTTAATGGTGTGACCGTGCATAATAACAAGGAAATCGGCAATAGTTTTAATAAGTATTTCACTTCAGTGTTTCACCTAAATAATTCTGTGATGACTGTGTCTTGTGTTGACAACTCAGAGAATTTAGCTTGAAGTCTGAAATGATACTTGAAGAGCTATATAAATTACGCACATCGTCCTCATCAGGACCTGATAACATTGATCCTATTGTTTGGAAAAAACTTGCTGATGCAGTAATCCAGCCCTTGACCATCTTGTTTAATAAATCCCTCATGACTGGTGAGATTCCACCTGATTGGCGAAAGGCAATAGTTGTTCCTATCCATAACAAGCATTTGTCAATGCTGAATGTTGATTTAGGTGGTCCCTTGAGCTCGTTCACTGCTCCTGTGTCGCTCGCTCATTCTGTTTCTCCCACTGCTGCAGGTTGTTCTTTTGTACTGGGTGTCTGCCTGCGTTGGCACATTTTTCTGTCCACAAAGAAATCTGCAGCTGTTCTGACAGAGCTCCGTTAAAGTGGGTCACTCTGCCTGTCTCACTCACTCATTCCGTTTCTCCTGGTGCTGCAGGCTGACATTTTGTAGTGGGCTCCTGCCTCTGTTGATGCCTTTTTCTGCCCACAAAGAAATCTGCAGCAGTCCCAACAGTGTTCCATTGAGCTTGCTTACTCCCCCTCTTTCACTCGCTCATTCCATTTCTGTTGGCACTGCAAGCTGCCCTTTTGTACTGGGCCCCTGCTGCCTTTTTCTGCCCGCAAAGAAATCTGCAGTAGTTCCAACAGAGCTCTGTTGAGCTCACTCCCTCCCTCCTCCTCCCTCACTCACTCACTCATTCTGTGTCTCCCGCTGCTGCAGGCTGCCCTTTTATACTGGGTTCCTGCCTGCATTGGTGGCTTTTTCTGCCCACAAAGACATCTGCAGCAGTCCCAACACAGCTCCATTGAGGTTGGTCACTCCCCCTCTCTCACTCACTCATTCCATTTCTGTCTGTGCTGGGGCTCCTGCCTGCATTGTCACCTTTTTCTGCCCACAAAGAAATCTGCAACAGTCACGATTGACCTCCATTGAGCTCGCTCACTCCCCCTCTCTCACTCGCTTGTTCTGTTTCTCCCGGTGATGCAAGCTTCCCTTTTGTACAGGGCTCCTGCCTACATTGGCACCTTTTCCTACCCACAAAGAAATCTGCAGCTATCCCAACAGAGCTCCGTTGAGAGCTCTCACTCCTCCTGTCTCACTCGCTCATTCTGTTTCTTCTGGCACTGCAGGCTGCCCTTTTGTATTGGGCTCCTGCCTCTGTTGGCATCTTTTTCTGCCCACAAAGAAATCTGCAGCAGTCCTAACAGAGCTCCTTTGACCTCACTCACTCCCCTGTCTCACTTGCTCGTTCCGTTTCTGCCAGCGCTGCAGGCTGCTTTCTGTACTGGGCTCCTGCCTGCATTGCTGCCCTTTTCTGCCCACAAAAAAATCTGCAGCAGTCACGATAGAGCTCCGTTGAGGTCGCTCACTCCCCCCCCCACCCAGTCACTTGTTCTGTTTCTCCCAGCACTGCAGACTGCCCTTTTGTACTGGGCCCCCTACGTGCATTGCTGCCTTTTCCTGCCCACAAAGAAATCTGTAGCAGTCCCAACAGAGCTCTGTTGAGCTCACTCCACTCACCCTCCCTCACTCGTTCTGTGTCTCCGCGCTGCAGGCTGCCCTTTGTACTGTGCTTCTACCTGCGTTGGCGTCTTTTCCTGTCCACAAAGAAATCCGCAGCATTCCTGACAGAGCTCAGTTGAGCTTGATCACTCCCCCCACTTAGTTGCGCGATCCCAATCTGTCCCAAACACTGATTTCTGACAGCGACTGTGGTATCCTGTGCCAGAAGGGCAGAAACACATTTCGGCCAGGATGTGAAAAATGACAACTGTACTGTTCATGAGGAGGGGTGAATAAATGCCAGTGTTGAAAATCTGGCGTGAAAATATTACTAATTTGCAAACTTATAAGGGTGCGTGGAAACTGCACAACACATGCTCATAACACAATCATTTTATAGAGTTTCATCACTAAATTTTAAACATAGGCATTTTAGGACCTCTGCTCATGAACAGTGTCAGTGTGATTTTCTTAATGTGCCCTGAACACTGATTTCCCACAGTGACAGCGCTATTGTGTGCTGGAAGAGCGAAAACACATTTTGGCCAGAATGTGAAAAATGACAGCTACACTGTTCATAAGGAGGTGTGGAAAAATGGCAATATTGAAAATCTGGAGTGAAAATATTGCAAAGTTGCAAAGGTACGCGCGTGCATGCAAACTGCGCAATGCACATTCGTAACACATCATTTTATAGACTTTCATCACCAAATTTTCAACATAGGCATTTTAGGACCTCTGCTAATGAACAGTGTCACTTACATTTTCATAATGTGTCCCGAACAAGGATTTCCCACAGCGACTGCGCTATTCTGCGCTGGAACTGCGAAAACACATTTCGGCCAGGATGTGAAAAATGACAGCTCTACTGTTCATAAGGAGGTGCAGAAGAATGGCAATGTTGAAAATCCAGAGTGAAAATATTATTAATTTGCATAGTTACGAGTGTGTGTGCAAACTGTGGAATGCACGCTCGTAACACAATCGTTTTATGGAGTATCATCACCAAATTTTCAACATAGGCATTTTAGGACCTCTGCTCATGAACAGTGTCACTGTCAATTTCTTAATCTGGCCTGAACACTGATTTCCCACAACGACCGCACTATTCTGTGCCGGAAGTGCAAAAACACATTTTGGCCAGGATGTGGAAAATGACAGCTATACTGTTCACAAGGAGGTCTGAAAAAATGCCAATGTTGAAAATCTGATGTGAAAATACTGCAGATTCACAAAGTTACGAGCATGTGTAGCAACTGCGCATTGCATGCTCATAAAACAGTAATTTTGGGGATTTTTTCCACAAAATTTGCAACATAGGCTTTTTGAAAGCCCACTTCATGAACACTGGCACTGTCATTTCATTAATAGGTCCCGAAAGGGGACTCCAAGCAGTGACCGCAAAATCACCTTTTGGGGCTGAATAACACCATGAAAGTGCCAGAATTCATGAGGAGGGGTCCCAAAAACCCCATGTTGAAACTTTGGTGCCAAAATTCAAAAAAATGCCTAAGATATGCATCAAAGTTGAAAAAACCCTATTTATTCCATTATACAGCTTATCTGCATTTCCTCAATTCGCGGTCGGTTTTGAAGGGTGCAGACGTGTTCCCGGTCCACCGAAGATGGTTGCGCTGGACTCCAGAGGTAAGTATGGGGTGAAGGGGTGTGAGGAGGCAGGGTGCACAGTGGGTGGGCGCGGCTTGTGGGAGGGGGGCAGTGAGGGACTGTTTTCTTTTTCCACAGGGGGAAAAAAATAAAACATTGCGAGACTGTTTTTGGTTTTACAGAGGCATGTGGCATGCTGGGGTGGGCTCCCAGAGTGCCAATGGAGTCTTTTCTTTGGGGGTAGCTGTAGCTGATGGGGGTTGGGCACTCCCTGGCACACAACAAAAGTGGGGGTGACATTATGCCGATGGGGATTCAGCACCCTGTCAGCACACAACAAAAGTGGGGGAGTTACATAATGCCAACAGGGAGTGGGCTCCCCTGTCAGCAACATCAACCTTGGGGCACTGAAGCCGACAGGGATTAGGGTCCCCATCGGCAAACAAAGATGGTGGGGGGGGCATATGATGCCAATGGGGATTGGGAACCCCCTTGGCAGGGAACTTAATATTGTTTGTGAACATAGCGGCAAGCTGCTGCCATGTTCACAAACAGTATCACTGTAACAAGGTTCCATCCAGCAATGATGGGTCACTTCCTCATTGCAGTGAATGGCTTATGCTGCAATGACAAGGCGGCCCCTGATTGTAGCTGCTGAAACCTTACAAGGTTGTGGCACACTGGCTGAACTAGTGTCAGCAGCAGCATGCCATGGCATTGGGGAAAGCAGGCCAAGACTTTAAAAGCTGTGGGGGCATTGGCCACAACAGTGCCGTGCCTCCACAACCTGCTTCTGGAAAGCTGCCGCAATATGTTTCTTGCGCATGTGCGCAGTCAACATAAAAAGGGTAATAAATCTAATGTTACCAATTACAGGCCCATTAGTCTCACATCAATTTGTTGTAAGTTATTAGAATGAATAATTAACAATAAAATTGATAATGAAGTAGCTGCATTAGGGTTACAGGACCAAACACAGCATGGTTTCAGGAAGAGTCTTTCCTGTAATACTAATCTGATTTCATTCTACAATTTTGTAAGCAGTCAAACTGACAAAGAAGTCCCAACTGGACCTAGGAAAAGCTTTTGATTCAGTCCCACATGATAAACTTTTTCTAAAATTGAATGATATAGGACTAAATAAATGTATAGTAAGATGGATAAGAAACTGGTTAACGGACAGAAAGCAAAAAATAAGAATTAATTCTGTAGTCTCCAATGAGGGAAACGTCACCAGTGGAATTCCACAGGGATCAGTGTTGGGCCCAGTCTTATTTGGTTTATTTATAAGTGATACGGGAAAGGGCCTTGGTACTGTCATCTCTAAATTTGCAGACAACACAAAAATAGGTGGGGATGTTTCTTCCTTCCTGAGATACCAACTATTATGTAAAAATCTCCAGGTTATTGAGCAATGTGTGGGGGATAATATGAAATTCAATGAAGCAAAATGTTCCGTAATACATTTTGGGAAAAATAATCCAAACTATCAGCACCTCCTTAATAACAAGGTATTTAAAAGTAGTAAAAGAGAAAAAGATCTGGGTATATGGATAGACTCACACATATCATCAACCACACATTCAAACAAAATTGCCTGGAAGTGTAATCGAATTATTCACTCTATTAAGAGAGCCTTTATCTCTAGGAATGAAGTATGCATCATGGAATTGTACAAGACATATGTACTGCCCCACCTGGACTATAGAACTTCAATTTGGAACCCTTATCTCAAAAAATACATCAATCTAATAGAAAAAGTACAGAGGAGAATGATCAAATCTGTTCAGGGATTAAAATCCTTAGAGTATAATAAAAGACTAGAGAAACTTAATCTATTCTCAATGGAGACTAGAAGAATCAGAGGCGATTTGCTACTTATGTACAAAATTATGAAAAACTCATTCCTGATAGAACAATGTGGTATACACAGACTTCATAAAAAGGTTGATCTTAGATCACATAATAAACAAATTTTAATACCTAGAGTACATACTGTCAGACACCTACATTTTCATAACATACGCACTGTTAGGTTATGAAACAGCCTACCTGGAAATATTATAGAGGCACTTACTCTGGATACGTTCAAAAAAATGTTAGATGAGTATCTATTGGGTAACAGACTGAAGAGATAACCCCACTATAAGTGGGAAACATTTTAATAGGAATTTTGTCTACTTTCTCTGAATACACCAAGTTAAACCAATAGGCTATTATAAGCACAAAGAGTATCTGAGAGGGTTAAGGCAGCTTAAGGGAGAGAGGACAACTTAGACTTGGATGCCTGGAAGGCAGAGAGAGAGGTACTGCAGCAGTCTGTGTTGTCAGGATGGAGGGCATTGTACAGGGAGTATGGCAGACCAGGGCAGCCACACCCACTCAAGAAGTATGGAAACATCAGCACAGGAAGGCCTTGTCAAAGCTTTTTTTGGAGTTTGGGTTGAAGGCAGATGGAGAGGATTGTAGGAGCAAACAGGGGTGGGGTAAGTGGGGAATTTGATGGAGGTAGGATTGAGACACAGGATGGGAGAGAAACAACAAGTCCAGCATGCTAGGGGACATGTAGTCATGAGGGAGTGCTGCCTAGGCACGAGGTAAAACAGCAATTGAGGGGCTAAGGGAAGCAGTCACAGCTGACATTAGCACTGAGATGTTTTCAGAGCTCACATTTGAAGGGGCCTAATGTTGTTATGGAAGAGGTGGTAGGAGGAAGATTATTAATCCACTTGGGAGCACGGTGGGCAAAAGCTGTTTGACCAAGGGAAGTGTGATACCTAGGAATTTTAAAGATCATGCTATCTGAGCTTCTGGTGGAACGGCTGTTTTCATAGGGAGTAAGGAGCTTCTGGACGCCAGTTGGCAAGAATCCCAGACACATGTTCTTGGCCAGGAGGCACGCTTGGAACCTGAGCCTTCCTCTGAACTGGAGCTAATTAGTCTGGTCATATAGGTCACACATATGTGTGAGCCATGCAGAGCCAGTTAAGAGGTGACAGACTTTATTTAGAGTGACTTTTATATGGTGGAGGGCTGTGTCTGTAGCTGAGCCATAAACTACTATGCTGTAATCAACAAGAGAGACCACTATACTCTGGATAGCGGGTTTTAGGGCCTCCGGGGTAAGACTTTGCTTATGTCTATGAAGTAGACCAATACAGATGTTCACAGCCTCTGCAACATTTTTAATGTTGTAGGCATATGGCATAGCGTGGTCCATAGTGACCTCCAAATATCTGAAATGCTGGACGAGTTCCAGCGTAGTTCCAGACTCGTTTGTTATATTGAGTGGGTGTGAATGATGCCTATTCTGGGGACAGGAACACAGCAAGGTCTTGGTTTTTCTGTAGTTCATAATGAGTTTTTGTTCTCTGAACCATCTTTCAACTGTAGTAAAGCTGTCTTGGAGCTTGCGTTCCAAGGTAAAGGGATCGGGGTCACTTGTATAAAGGACTGCATCATCTGCATAAAGCAGAATTGGACAGCTACTGGCAAGAGAGAGCCTGTTTAGAAGCAAACTGAATAAATGGGGCCCAGGATGGAGCCCTGGGGCACACAGGAGTGAATGAGTCCACTGTCAGATAGGACATTAGAAATCCTAACTTGTTGAAAGCAATTCATGAGGTAGCGATTATAATTACAAGCTAAGAAGAATGGTCTTAATTAGTTCATTTAAGGTTTCATAGTTTGACCTTTTGCAGTTTTAATGACCTCTCAATCCTGGAGTCTTTAAATTAGTTTTATTTAAACATGTCTTTGTTCAGTTCATCAATAGTCCAATAAGATTTAGAATAAAATTACTTTAGAACAAAAACTGTATAAACTTTGGGTTTGATTTTGCAAAATATTAACTTCTCTCTGAGTTGAAAATGCATAGGAGATGAGTTGTACACACTTTTGTATTTCTCCACACTTTTACTATGGAAATTGGTAAAAGAAAATATGAAAAAATAACACCCAACAGTCCAATAAGATTTAGAATAAAATAACTTTTAAACAAAACTGCATAAACTTTGGATTTGATTTTGCATAAATATTAACTTCTCTCTGAGTTGAAAATGCATGGGAGATTAGGTGTACGTACTTTCCTATTTTCCACACTTTTACTATGGAAATTTGTAAAAAAAAATATGAAAAAATAACACATGACCTTTTGCACAGGTCTTGACCTCCCGTAAATGGAATGGCTTCAAACTTATTTAGGAGTCATTCAAGAGTTACCCCAATGCCAAGACTTAGTAAACTATACATTTAATGCATTTTAATAATAAAAGTTGCCAAAGAGGACATAATAAATGAAAAAATCAGTGTTGCAGCATAGATGCCTAAATGTTTTATGGACAACCACTGTTTTTCTTCTCTGTCTTCCTTCTTCCTCCTATCTGGTTAGTGTCAGCTTGACATATAGATCTCATAGGATGTTGCTGACTAGTAATTACTAAAATTAATCTGCTGCTTTTGTTCTGAAAAGATTTAACATGATGCCATCCTGAAAATATCTAATGTTCCCAGCCTGTTAATTCTCCCCCCAGGAACCTCTTTGCCCCTAGCCAAGAGTATCTCTAGCTCTCTTCCAGAGCTGCCTGCCTTGGGATTAGAACCTGGTACCTCTTGCACTAAAGCCCGACACCCTACTGCTGCTCCACAGAGCTCTCTGCAATTATGGCTGCATCACCGCAACCACACATACTGGCTCAGGTTCTCTGTTCCCTCCCTTCTGCCGACAGACCACCCTTACTTACATAGCCCTTCCAGTCTCCTGTTGATTGCTATTGTCATCCTCCTCCAGGGACTGCCCAGCCTGTCACTCACAGCCCATCTTGGTGGACCCTCCTACACAACATAGGCTCCCACCCACTCTCCCATTAGCCGTAATTCACCTGTCCTCCCCCCCACTCACCTCCCAGCTGTCATCTTCCACCACCACCCTCCATGCCAAAATACATTCCTATCCTTATCACCCTGACCATCCCTTGCACAGGCAGCACCTCCATTAAGAAGCATCATGCCAATACCAACAAGCAGCGAGTTCTGGTCCTACTCAGAATCTTTGCTCTACTACTTCTAATTTCAGGCAATGTGCATCCCAATCCGGGTGCCATCTCACCCAACCCTAGCTCCTCACACCAGGGGCTAAGAATGGCTGCAATAAATATCTGCACCTTGCCCAAAAAGATGGCGACCCTACAATGCTGGATGCTGCAACATCAGCAGGATGTTCTAGCCCTCACTGAAATCTGGTTATCAAAAAAGACCCCTGACTCCTCTGTCACACTACCAGGCCTCATCCTTTATAGATCTGACAGAATAGGCAAACGAGACTCCTTGTTATGCCGAGCCCTACCGGCACCCTCTCTGGAGCATGGAGCACAAGCCTTGATAATAAGACTCACACCACACCCCTCCAGAGCCCCAATAATTATTACTGTGGTTTACATCCCCCCAAGAAATCAAGTCCCTTCTATTCAATCCCTGGCTGCTATATCACCAGCTTCCCCCCCAAAACCAAGCACAATATATTAGGGGACTTTAATTTGAACTGGCTATTCATCTCAGCCTCCCTGATAAAAGACACCCTAACTGCTTTAGACCTGGCCCAGTTAATTAATCAGCCAACAAGGGTAAATCCAAGTAATGGTTCCTGCACCTGCTCGACCTCCTACTCACCAATCATCAAAACAGAATTTTGAACCTTTCTGTACTTCTAGACTCTGAGCAATCACTCCCCCATCCTCTTCACCTGGTCATGTCAGTGGCAAATATCCCAATCAAACAGTTTTACTCAGCACTGATTTTGACCTGTAGGCCTCACTAAGCTAAAGTGGCTTCTAACACAGTGTGATTGGTCCGCAATCAGCCACGCCCCTACTATAGATGAAGCCCTTGACTACTTCACCCGCACATTCAACAAAGCGTGTGATAACTTTGCCCCTCTCTCTAAGGTTCAAGCCAAAAAACACAATGCCCCCTGGGTCTCACCAGCACTGCTTCAACAACTAAAGAATCAAGATGACCTCTGGCACAAAGCTGTTGCCTCTGGCGTGCAGGCAGACAAGCAGGCTCATAGGATGGCACGCAACAGGTGTATCTGGGCTGTCAGGGTAGCCAAATCTGACTACTATAAAACTATCCTCACTTCCTCATAGAGGAATGCAAGGTTGTTCTGGAACAACTTAAATGAGCTGAACAGAAAAACCTGGTTGCCATTCACTTCCCAGTTAACTGTCAACAATGACACTACCTTGGACTCACTTGCCATAGCCAACTGCCTTAATGCTACTTTCTCTGACCTAAGTGCAATTCTGCCAAACAACTTCTTTGATCCAGCCCCGAGACCCCTGAGCCAAACAATGCATACCCCCCTTCCACTGTAGGGTCATTATAATGAGTGAAGTGAGGCCATACCTTGCAAAAGCCCACGGGGACTCAAGCTACTGCAAAGACTCATTTGACATGAAAATCCTTAATTTGGTACTAGACTCTGTGCTCTCCCCTCTGACTGATCTCCTTAACCACTCTCTATGTCTAGGGCAGCTTCCAACCGCCTGGAAGATGGCCACTATCACCCCCAATACTGAAGAGTGGGGACACCACCTCCTGCAATAATTACAGGCCAATCTCCATTTTCCCTCCCCTCTCAAAAAAACTGGAACAAATCGTTGCCGCTCAACTCACTGACTACCTACTAGTGCATAACATTCTATGTAGGAAACAACATGGCTTTAGAGCTGGACGCAGTACTACAACCACCCTCACGGAGTTCTCTAACTTCTTGCACAATGCCCTAGATAAGAAACACCTAGCAGGAGCTGTATTCATAGACTTGTCAAAAGCTTTCAACACAGTCTCCCACCCCCTGCTTCTAAGTACTCTCCACCTCACCGGTCTGTCCCCTGGACCCATCACTTGGTTCACAAGTTACCTCTCAGACAGGTACCAATGTGTCAAGATAAACAGCACTCTCTCATCTACCCTGCCAGTCTGCTCTGGGGTTCCCCAGGGCTCCATCCTAAGTCACTTATTATTCAGCATCTACCTGAACACCCTGCCAAAATCCTGCCCAAGTAATCTGCTGTTCTATGCAGATGACATGGTACTGTTTGCCTCCCACCCTGATCCCGCAATCCTACAGTCCTCCCTACAACTTGCCTTCAACCAGATCAAAAACTGGTTCACTGACCACGGACTGGTGGTCAATGTAAAAAAGACTAAGTCACTGCTCTTTGCCCACCGACAAAGCAAGGACAGTGATGCCCAGATAACAATCTTTTCCAAAGCTCTTCTCCTGCTGGAACAGGTCCATACCTATAAATACCTGGGCCTAACATTCAACCCCTGCTTCTCATTCCACTCCCATATCAGTAATCTGTCCTCAGTCATAAATATCTGCATAGGAGTACTGTATCAGCATAGAGACTGCCTACTACCAGAGGCCCCTAACCTTGTTGTTACCCCCTCCGTCCTCTCCCTAGTAGATTATGGGCTCGCCATTTACTCGGCTGCTGACCTCACAGCTCTCAGCAAAATCCACCTAGCTATCAACAAGGTATGTAGACTCATCGCTTGGGTAGATAGGCATACCCACAGCTATACCCTGTATGCCCTAACAAATATCCTCACTCAAGATGAAAGAGTACATTACTAAACATGTCTTCTCTCCAAAAAAAATTCAACTAGGACTTACCCCACTTGGAGTTTCTGCCTCCTTCTGTACTTCTCATGCCTCATCAAACACCCGCTCAGCAAATAAACTAGTGTGGCCTGTTCCCAGGGTCAGGACCTCCCTAGCCGAAAGGTTGTTTACCTACAGAGCACCGTTCTGGTACAATGAACACCCCCCTGCTATTACCTCTGTCTCCAGACTAGGCCCCTTCAAATAGTCCTAAAAGACCACATACTCTCCATCTGTTGCTGCCAGTGCAACGGCTAGTTATGGCCTGTGGTTTAGCCCCACCAAAACACGGCTACCAGGCCCTGACAGGCCTGCCCTGTCCTTGCCCCAGTGGTGGAGCATGGGTGGAGATGCCAGCTGGTGCATATAAACAGTTAATACAACCAGTAGTACATTGAGAGAGTGTGTGTTAAAGTTTTATTCCTTCCTGTTATTGTAAACTGCTCACTGCGCATTATTGACTATGTCTATGACAATATGTCACAATATGTATACTTCTCTCTTGCACACTATTGACTGTGTTAATGACAATGTCGGGTTCCCGACTGCTTGCACCTTGACAACTACAAGCTCCTTAGCTGGACTTGTACAGCCATCTAATTGTATAGGTCTCATCCTCCTTATTAATTGTACTGTTCATGCCCTGTTTTTTGTCTTATTGTTTACTGCATTATGCTTATTGTTCTATATTTGCAATATTTTGGAAGGATACACTGAAAACTACTAAAAAAAATGTGTTCCACGGAAACCACTTTTCAAGCTAAAGTGATATGGCTGTAGGCTCCACCCACAGCCATAAAAACACCAACTTCTGTTCATCAGTATGGAACCCTGCCCACCAGGAACAGATAAAGTCATTGGGGAGGGTCCAGAGAAGGACAACTAAACTGATTGGAGGCATGCAGACGCTCTCCCATGAGGAGAGACTGAATAAACTGGGGCTTTACACACTAGACCAAAAAAGACTCAGAGGGGACATGCTAAAGTTATATAAAACAATGCATGATGAGAAATTAATGACAGCAATGAACATGAAGTACAAGGAAAATACTCACAGTCTCAGGGACCATAACCTTCAGTTAGCGAATCAGAGTTGCAGGACAACAAATAGAGGATACTGCTTTGCATGGAAGGTTACAAATGTGAGAAACAGCTTCCCAGATTAAGCTGTACAGTCAGTGTCAGTAGAAGCATTCAAGAACAGTTTAGACAAATGCATGACAGGTAGAGGTATCGAGGGTTAAAACCACTGGAATGTGGAGGATGGTTTTCATATGATCAACACCCCTTTTACCATCCCTAATATCCAGTATAGTATCTTGTAAAGAGCCAATTTAAATGTTGAAGAGCAAGGACCCAGGTTTCAAAGTGCCTGGCATAGCCTAGGGACTATGTACTGTATTTGTACACAACTTGCCCAAAAATTCCTATATCTGTAAAACACCATTTTCAGCTTTCTTTGCACACGAGACAACCAGAAAGTGTGGTGAGTGTTTCAAATAGGCAACCATTTCGAAAATTGCATGCCTGCTGCAAGAATTACAGTTGGAGATAGCCTGCCGGTGCAGTGGTAGAGCTACTGCTCATGACACCGGTGACTCGGGTTCATGAATGGACTGGAGTGACTGGAGAGCCAGCCAGTGATGTGTGGATTGAGTGGCATAAGCATGCTCTCCACCTCTGGAGGGGTTGTGTCTTCTGGTGCAGGGCTCCTGGGTGACCACAGGACATCGTGACACCACTGACCCAGCTAGAGCTAGCAATGGGAGGTGTGCTGGACACATCAGCATCATTGCACACCACGCATCCTGCCATTATGGGAAAAACCCTACCAGACACGCCCAATGAGTCTCTCATTGTGCTGCCGCCACTGTGTAGCAGGCCTGGAGCTCCTTGCTGGAAGTTGAAGATTGAAGTTTCGACAAGGTAAAGGGGGAGCCCCAGAGGCCCCACCCTGGGGAGCATAGCTGGGGGGGTGAACTGGGTAGGGGCAGCCTCGATGATGCTGTGACGGTGGACGTGTGCTCAGCAAAAAAGCTGATTGTCGAAAGCCGTCTGGACTGAAACAAAGTAAGTAAAAAAAAAAAAATAATAATTAAAGTTGGGGACGTGGCACATTCCCCTGCCCAAATGTTTTGCCACACATGCGCAGTTTTCCCGAGTTTGGAAATCTTGCCCCAGGCATTCACTTAGACATATAATTTCATAAACACCCTCTGTTGTTCTGTTATAATTTACTAGAGAACACATTTTCAAACTTTCAGTTGTTTTTCTCAGGTTTTGCAGTAGAGTTTTGCTAGAAATGAGCTATGTGCTGGGTAACCACATTTGGCACCATTTTTAGCCTGGTAGGGTATTTAAGATAAAATACTACCCAACTCGGAGGAGGCAGCAAGAAGTAAGTTGGGTATACGTATATATGAGAGTACAGAATAGGGTTACTAGAACTATTTCTGTAAATATTAGAACCTTTATATCCCAGGAGTTTGAGTTCACATTTACAACAAGAACATCCATGGGTTCTAAGTATTAAGGGTTCCAAACAGCAAATAACATTTTTTCAGATGTTTCAAAAACAGCATATGCTAGACTGGAAAACAAATTATTGGGAAATGTTTTCCAAGATGTTTTAGCAAGACACACATATTAGAACACGCTGTGGCTGTGCCAGACTACAACACACTGATTGTGACTCTTGCTGTTAGCACTTTGAATAGCAAATAGTGTTTATCTTTCTTGTTTGCATGTGCAGTGAAAAAGTAGCATTACCAAGTTGAGAGGGCCAGTCCTTTTTTTGTTATTTCTCCTCTCAGTATCTCTCTCTCTCTCTCTCCTTTTACTCCAGTACAATACATAAAATAGCTCAAGTTCAAAAAAAAAATATTAGAACCCTGGACTATTTGGAAAATTTGAATTCTGAACCACAACTCAGAACTTTAGTTTGTCTGCCATGAATGTAGTGCCATGTTCAGGAAAAAGTAGGACGGCCAGTATTCTGGAGTTTGACACATAGCTAAAGGGTTGATGTGGAAAAGTGGAGTTCTGGTATGTGGGAAACTGGGGTTTCTTCTGAGAAGATAACAGGCTGTTTAGAAGGGACCATCTGCTTCTGAGTGGAGGGGGAACCAGCGTTCTGAAGCACAAGTTAGATGTTTTCAGTATATGAAACTAGATAAGGGGGCTGTAGTAAGGCACAGAGATCAGAAGGTACCAGGTCAATATAGCGCTACAAAAACCACGATGTACAAAGTACAGAAGCATTTAGAGCAATAGGGGTCAGTAGGGAATTATTGCTACCCCTGTTGCTGACTGCGAAGGAGGGGAAGGGCTGAAGAAGCCTGTGCTGCTGTGCCTGGTTGAGCCGCTCTCATGATTTAGTAGCTAAGGCACCAGCACACAGCAGTGAAGGAGACCTGGGACTGTGGTTTGATTCTCCCCAGGTCTTCTGGTGTTACACTTTATAAAAATAAAAAGTCCCCCCTCCCGAGTTTAACCCCATCCCCAAAGTCCACACCCCTTTGGAGTAGGTTATTTATAGTCTGGGGGTGGGTGGGGGGTGAAGACCCCAGCAAAAAAAAAAAAGTCCCATTGATTACAATTGGGTATGCATCTTAGTTGTATGGCCAGTGTTTTGACTGACCCTATTGTGGCACAAGCTGTTTTGCTTGCGTCATTAATTGCTGAGCTGTTTCTGTCAGTGACATAATGAGCCTGTGTCAGAACAGAACAGGATCATCTTATATAAATGGCAGTGTCAGTGGCTCAGCAAGTAGCACATTGCCTCTGAGGCTAAAAGACCGTAAAGGTTGTGGGTTCTAGGGTCACACTGGGAATGTGGGATAAATCCCAATACTGACACTGTAGTGCATCATGAGGGGGGTGCTACACACCTGAGGTGCCCTCTTTCAAATGAGGTATTAAATCAAGGTCCCGTTTGCCTGTTCAGGTGGATATTAAAGATCCCATAGCACTTGTCAATAACAGTAGAGGAAGTTTTATTGTGAAAAATCAAACAATACTAAAGGACAGTACATAATAACTACAGGTAGTAGCTAACAAACCTATTAAATTAATATATGATAATTCTTGTGACTATTACTCCTCATGTTATATCCAAGTCATACTACACTTCATAGAAATCATTTCTTTTCTCTTTTTCTCCTTTTATTTCTCTATTTTATCCACCCCATGCAGTGTTTCCTTAATTTACCCAAAGACTGAGGATTTTTCATCTGTTTTTCTTTTTCATATATCTGTTGTAATTGTCCCAAAATAATACTTTTGTATATGTTCAGGATCCTAGCCCTCTGCTTGCCACCTTCAAATTTGCAGGTTCAGAGAAAAGCAGCTCCCAAGCTACTTAACTGGGACTGCTGTGCTGTGCTGTTGACAGAACTCAAATTATTTTGTCCTAGGCTGCTTTTCAAAACTTGAACTTTGCATTATTTTCTGCTAGAATTGTGTGCATTCATTGGATAACACTTTGTGTCTTACTATATTAATTTGCACCTAGCCACCTAAATGTTTAGTGAATTGCCAGTTTGCGTGTAGCAAATCACTCTTACCTTTACTGTTTATTTTTATGGCTTCTTTCTTTCACTGCTTCATTTTTGGCTATGTCCCTGTTCTGATTCCAAGCCCCAAATGTTTTTTTGTGGCCATTTTCCCATTAGCAAGTTATACTGTACTGCCACTAGAGGGACACAATCTTTATCTAAAGTGATCCGTGCCAGTTGTTCACATAGATATCTTCCTAAACTACAGCTACCCCTCCATCTGACCAGCCCCCCTCTGCGCTCCCTGCTTCCAGATTATTTCTGTTCCTAAATCAGTTATTCACTAATTTCTCTGCCTTTATGAACAACACATCCCCTACTCTTCTCTCTCCCCCTTGTTCTGCTCATATCCCTCTCTTTACCACCTCCACTTGCTCACTACTCATTTATTCCTAATGACTCTCCCACCCCATCAGTTATTATCTCCAATCCCCTACCCACATCCATGCTATCACTCCCTCCCCCACATTTGAAATATGGTCTCACTCTACCACTATTCCTCATGCAGCTTTGATAACGGTGTCCACTTTCACTGCGGTTCTCCACCTTATTCTTCCTCACTTTTCCACTCCCTTCTCCTCAAAACTCCCAACCTCCTCACTAGCCCCTTCAAAATCTCTTAAGCTCCACTTTCTCATACTCGCTCTCCGCTTGGTCTCCACTGGGGATATCCACCCCAACCTAGGCCCTATTGCTCCTAGCTTCTCTGGTGCTTCCTCCTCTACTACCTCCCCCTGCTCTCTTCTCTCAGCACTCCCAAATGGCTTCAAGATCCTACATCTAAACACCCACAGCTTGTTGTAAAAAATAGGCCTGATTCAAACCATGGTGTGCACTCTAAAACCAGACATTCTAATCATCTCAGAAACTTGGCTAAAGAGCACTATCCCTGACCACTCAGGGTGGGATATTCAGAAGGGTTGCGCATGGTGCAACACAGTTGCACCATGCGCAACCTACTGATGTGCCCCGGTGCGATATTCAAAAGGGGAATGTGCCTGGCACAAATCCCGATGCGCCGGAACGCATCAGTAATGTATCTGGCGCAAGTGGGGGTGTGCATGCATGCCGCGACTCCGATATTCAGCCCAGAATGTGCTGAGCCCATGCAGGTGCAACCCCTACTTGCGCTGCACACAGTTGAGCTAAAAAAAAAGGAGCAACAGCTGGCCACCCACAGGTGAGCTGCCGTAGTGCAGGGCGCAACACGGCAGCTGCCAGCTGTGGATAGCCACCCAAGCTCCAGCGGCACCTTCATGGTCGCGACCCCCCATGCCCGATTGCAGGCATATGTAATAAAATACAAGGTGCAATATCCCTGGTGGTCCAGTGGACCGCTCCCAGCCTGATCACAGGCATATGTAATGAATTCATAAGTCCAATAGCCCTTGTGGTCCAGTGGATTGTGTCCAGCCCGATTGCAGGCATACATTGTACAATAGAACACACCAATCCATCCCTGGTGGTCCAGCGGTACCCCCTCCCCACCGCCCACTGAGCCCCAGCACCCGCTCCCCGGTCAGTGGTGGGCGGCAGCTCCCCAACTGCCAGCTGCCCTGCTGCCCGCCAACTGACTGCGTGCCGGTGGGGCTGTAGGCCCATTGGTCCCTGGCGTGGGCCAATGGGCATCGGACTTATGCCATACTACAGAGTCCAGATATGTGATGATCCATTCACATATCTGGACTGTTGTCTGATACGATCTGCACCCAATGGTGCAGCCAACATATACAGTCGATAGCGAAGTGAAACTGCCGCCACAACCAGAGAGAAGGAGGCTGAGAAAGCAGGAGCCAGTGAAAGGCGGACAGCAGTGGTGTGTACTGGCCAACAAAGCTAAGCGATCGGGCTGGACACGGTCACTGGACCCTGAAAGAACTTGTAATTCATAGCCATGATCGGGCTGGGAGCAGTCCACTGGATCACCAGGGATATTGGACTTATTAATTTATAACATATGCCCATGATCAGGCTGGGAGTGGTGCACTGGACCACCAGGGATATGGGAATCCCAATTACAATCCCTATGCCCACAATCGGGCAGTGGGGCACTTTGCCGCTTGTGCAGGGGGAGTTGGTCCTCAACAGCTGCAGCCTGGCAGGGCGCCAGGTGCTAGTCACCTGGGATCGGCGCACCTGCATGCAATGAAGAGACGACATGCAAATGGTCCCATTTGCGCCTTTGCATGCATTATGGCCCCATTTGCATAAAAGTTTTTGAATATCATGGTTGATGCACCTAGCGCAATGGCACTCATGCCTAGTGCACCCCTGCCCTCTCTCGATATTTCATGCTGGTGCAGTACCACTGCACCATGCATAATGCGGGTGGCCATGGAGCGATATTCAACAGTGCTGAGCCATGGCGCAGCACCGTTGAATATCACTCTGTCAGCGCCCTGGCACATCCCAGTTGCACTTCACCCAGGCTTGCACCACAGCCTGGTGCAGTCTGAATATCCCACCCTCAGTCTCCATTCCTGGCTACTAACTGATAAGGTAAGACCATGCTGGCAGGCGTGGTAGTGTGGCCATTTATGTCCTAGCCTCCATACAATACTCCATCATCTTCTCATTTTCCAATCCTGAGACCCTTGATGCCCTAGCTATCTATGTGACCCTCCCCTTCACTCTGCCAGTCTTTGTAGCTGCCATATACTGCTGCCCAAATGTCCATCCTTTGGTTGTGCTAGACCTCCTAATCTCTATCAGTTCTCTTGCTCACTCTGGGGAATTATTCATCCTAGGTGACTTCAATATAAATTGGTTATCACCTAAAACCACCAAAGCTAAAAATGAAATCAGAGCCCTAAACCTCTCCCAACTGATCTCCAAACTCACCCATCCAAACCACAAGACACAATAACACTCCCTGCTCAACAGGGCCCTTACCTCCTACCCCCACCGCATCATCACCTCTGTCATCCTCCCCGATGCGCTCAGTGATCATAATCCAATATTCATAGTTAGGAAAGTCCACAGAACTAAATCAACACACAAAACCATACAACTGCACTCTTTCAAGTCTCTTGATCTTGAACTGCTGCTGAGCAACCTTACCACTTCTGACTGGTCCCCCTAACCTCCCTTCCCTTGGTTGATAAGGCCCTTGCCTACTTCAATAAAATCTTTCTTGTAAACTGGAATGCCTTTGCTCCACTCAAACAAACCAGAGTCAGAGGTAGCTACCAACCTTGGATAATCCCTGAACTTCTGGCCTGCCTCAGGGCTAGAGATTGAGCCTGGAAGTGTCATAAAGCTACTTAGCATCCTAATGACCTCACAAACTACCGCATGGTCTGAAACGCTTGCACCAGAGCTACAAGGTTAGCCGAGTCCAAATATTTCAAATCTACCTTCATCACCAACATAAATTCCCCTTCAAAGTTCTGGAAGGTGATCCACGCCCTCTTTACCCACTCATCTCGCCCACTCCCCAGTACTTAAAGTAAACAGCTCACTAATGTCCGACCCACAAGTCATAGCTGTGGAATTTAACCCCCTACTATACCTTCTGTGCCACCAAGCTACTGAAATCCCTCCCCTCCTACCCATTGACCCCACCCTCTACCGGTGTGTTCCCTCAATCATCCGCCCACCTCCCCTTCTCTTTCACTACTGTAACCCCAAATGATGCCCTAAGTGCCCTCCTCACCATCAACCCCTCTAAAGGTGCCTTCTCTGAAGGCCTTTACTCAAAACTCCTCTCCCTCTCTGCTTCGGCCAATACCTACCCCCTCTTAATAATCCCAAATCTCTCATTCTCTATTGCCTCAGTCCCCTTTTCATGGAAACATGCAGTGGTCCTCCCTCCACCCAAAGGGGTGACCCCTCATCCCCTGGCAACTATTGCCCATTTCTCTCCTCCCTACCCTTGCCAAACTTCGAGAACACATTATCCTCTCCCAACTCGCCTCTTTTCTTTCTGACACCTCCTTTTTCACCCCTTTCCAGTCTGGTTTCAGGAAAAGCCACTCAACCACCACCTCTCTTCTGTAGCTCACAGTCTCCATCCTAACCAGGATATTAGGTGGAAACGTGTACAAGCAGCTAAATAGCTGCTATGTGAAGATACTTTTAAAAAACCTTGGTAATTAATGAAGATCTTGATACCATTTCTCTGCTTTTAATTGTAAACAGTTTGATAGTGGGAAGGTGAGTATAGTCAAGCAATATGAACATTTTAGAGACAGGGGATAGTCTAACACGTTTTTAACATAGTAGCAAGTGTTTTACAAAGGAACATATAGTATGTTTGTCTCTTTGTCTCATTGTATAATGTTATCTTTGGCTTGATGTTGTGTGCCTGATAAACTTGAACTTGTCTTGACTCTTGGCAGTCATGGGTTATAGCTTTGATCCCTCATACTTGATAAATTGCACATTCTGAGTCAGATGATTGCCCTTTGTATTTACTCACCCACGACATAATCTCCAAATCCAATAGTGCTCAGGGTGATGAAAGAGTAGTAAAATCCTTCCTCGTAGCTCCACCCTTCCACTGCAGAGAATACCAATGGTGGTAAAAAAAGGAACAGCAGCAGACCAATCAGAAGAGAGAATGAACTAGCCAGTGCTTTTGCTGCATTCTAGTCAGAAAAACAAAAGAAAACTTGTTTTCATTATTGTGCATTAAGTAACAAAATAATTTTTTGTGAGGAACAGTTCTGGCCACTGCACTGTCTACGTTGCACTAATTATTCTATTAGTTTTATTGATTTATTTATGTAAAATTTGTTCAGGGAGAGAACACAGAGTTGAGGGAAGTTCATTCACAGGTGTGTCCTTGAGGTAGGGGGTACATAACAACAAAGCATGTCAAAAAGTATATAAAGTACAACGAATGACCAAAGTTTAAATATGTCCTTAATAACAAGTACAACTAGTTTAAAGTAAAAATTACCAGGTGCAATATAGCATTCTTATGTTTACCTTTCATCTACCTCAATACAATAGTAACAATGTTTTGTCAGAACAAAAAAATCAACCTAAATACTGCTTTTGATTAAGATTTAAAACTCAAATGAAACATTTTCAATTTCTATGGAAAATAGCTTGAGGTTTTATTTCACAGTCTATTTTGAAAAAGGTTCCTAATTTTATATGTTAGCCCCTCAAAATGGGCTTACTTTAGGGAGCTCCTGCTCCTTGTCTCCCTCCGGGTTCAGGTAGCTCAGTGGCCCTGGTAGGATTCAGACCCTTGGGTTCATGGGTGATCCTCATGGCTCTGACCTCCCTGCGGTGGTGTCTCAGCCCTTGATGAGTGGACCAGGTGGTGCCCTTTAGTTTCCGTGCCTCTGGGCACTTTCAGGGTGGTTTCAGTCATGGGCGTTGCCGTGGCAGTGGGACAATGGATTTTGTAAATAAATATGATGGCTGCACCTTAGGTCGCATGTGTGGCCACTGTTAATACAAATTTGGTGGATTGACTGCTCCAGGTCCTGGGTCCAGTAATTTCTGGGGTCAGCCGGGCTCAGGACTGTAATTGAGAAAGAAATAAAGTAAAAATATATATATATATATATTTTTTTAATTGTTTAACCAGGAGTAGCACACTAAGCTGAAAACTTGTTTACAGGTACAACCTGGGAGCATAGGAAAGTTAAGTGACTTGCTCAGGGTCACACAGTATTCAAGTGGGGACTGTGGGATTGAAACCCAGGTCTCCAGATTTGCAGCTCACAGCCTTAAACCACTGCGCTATACTGCCTCCCTCATAATGTAAATAGTTTTCAGTGGGCCACACTACTGCACATGCTCAGCTGCTGAGTTTCTGAAATTTAAAGGAGTGGCTGCTCCAATAAAGGGTGAGTAGTTTGGTGCCAGCTGGCACCATTCAGGGGTATATTGTAAATAGTTAATAGTGGGACTATGGGTCCCAGAGGGCATTAGGGCTAAAGGAGGTTTTAGCACCTTGGAGAGTGGTCCAGGATTGGACCTTTGTTCTGACTGAGTTTGTTTGGTGCCGGGAGGGGGAGATATAAAAGTGTGTGCATGGTGCCAGTGGGGAAGAGATCACTGAGGAAAGTAGGGAGGCAGGAGTGGGAGCGATTGCCTGCTCAGCCCAGAGGCTCTGGTTTGATTTTTTCTTGTATAGTAATGTGGCTCAGGGACCTTAAGAGACAGGGTGATGACCATTATTTTGGTGGCCCAGTTGAGCATCATGGAAGCACAACAGGGAGGTGAAGAAGGAGAGCCTGTACAAATTCTGCAGCATAGGGCTGGCCTGATTTATGTTGGTCTTGAGGACAACTGCTGAGTGGGACCCCTTAAAGGAAGGAGCGGCTTAAGAGACTAGCAATGAGTGGAGGAGAGGAGCAGATGGCACCAGAGAGGTGAGGGGGTCCAGGGGTCTGGGCAAAGCCTCTGGTCCCTGGGACTGTTTGCTGTTGCGTCAGTTAGGAAGGGACGGTAAGTGTGGTCTGGATGGGAGCCAGGGGACTTAGAGGTAACTCCCCTGGTTCCATGAGGACCCCCTGTCTGAGAGACTGTTCCCATTTTGCTGGCAGATGACTGATGCTGCTTACTGTTTCAAGGCCTGATTTGGCTATAAGTTAAGCTGCCTGTGGTTGGACTGTCAGCTGCCTAGGTTATGAGCATGAACAGAGTTAACACCGAGGGTACACTTAGATTAAAAGGTGGGAGGGAAACCAGAGGACATAGTCTGAAATTGGAAGGAGGAAGATTCAGGAGGGAAATGAGGAGGTACTATTTCACAGAAAAGGTGGTTACCAGGTGGAATGAATTTTCGGAGGAGGTGGTACCATTGATGTTGCTGAGCAGCTTTAAGAGGGGATGGGACAGGATCAAAGGGAGGGTCAAAACTGAGGGTGGGCTGGGGTGGGTGGGAAGGAAGTGGGAGGAAAACAGTAGAAGGGGGGCAAGGGGTGGGGGGAAGCTGCAGTTTAAATGGCTGAAGTGCTGCACACTCAGGCAAATTAGATAGACCAGAAGACCTGAATCTGATAGCAGTTTTGTATGTTCATATGTTATAGAGAGCTGCCTGGAATTTATGTGTAAATGTGACCTTCACTGTCTAAAGTGAACCCAAGCTTCCAATGAGACCTCATAGTCCAGAAGACCGGTTGTGTGTTTTACTGCTCCATGGTGTGACAGTTCCTGTTTTACTAACTGTTCATTAAATGGGATCCATCATTCCTGTAGTTTTCATGTTGGCCTCATTTGTTTTCAGATGGACTGCTGTGGCAAACAAAAAGTTTGCTTTCACAGCCCAGCCCCATGTGTGTGTGTGTGTATGTATGTGTGTGTGTTCCAGGATGCGCATCAGGAGGGCCAGAGGATCATGGAGGAAGATGTCAAGAGGCCTGCCTGGTGAAGACTGCCTACAAAGGCCTCTGAGGAGAAGATAGCAAGGCCAGGCAAGTAAAGACAGGCATCTTCATCTCTCTAGTCATCCAGCTAGCACCCAGAGGTCCATGGGCACACCAGTTTCATCAGGTCTGGTAAGCCAGGCTGACAATGTATATGGACTCTTTATGCTGTATAGTGTCTCCCTCCTTTGGACTTTTCACCATCATACCCCTGGATGTGGTGAGAGGGGCTTACAACATGGGGGCTCATCCGGGATGTTGATTTTGGGGTGCCTTGGCCATGGGGGACTTTAAAAATGGGTGCTGGGCATGCTGCAGAAGTCACCCATTAGCTGGACTAAAAATTACACAGATGGCTCATGGACTTGGATATTTCACACCTTTTCCCGCGGGACTGCATTTGCCATTGCTCCCATCTGTGGCACCGGGACTGGGAGCAGGTGTGGACTCAGTAGGAGCAGAGACTGATGTGGGAAATGCCCCCCCTTTTACCTAGTGCCCAGGTATAGGGTTGGTCAACACATTGAATATGCAGAGCCCCACGGACTTGAATTGAAAAGCAGCCCCATGTGAAGACTTATGAACTGTTTGCATGGACCATGGGCTTTTGGGGGAGATTATAGCTCATGTTGTCTAACTGTCTATGCACTGTTGGTATATACCGGTAGTCTATTAACTGTCTAAATGTTGCACTTCTTTATTGTCATATTCTGAATAAGTGGTACACTGCTTGAAAGTATGTTATGGTTAAAAATGGGGGATATTTTATTCTGGGGAATTACTGGAATGTTGCTGTGTGCACACAGTTCCGATTAGCTAAAATGCTTTTACTATTTCAGTGATTTCGTATAGGATAGTAGACAGTAAGACAATGTTTTAATAATGTGCTCTTACTGTAATGTGGTGACTAATGTTTAAAGTTTTGCACCTATGGTGTTTTGGTTTTATCACATTGACAGGCAGTCCAAGCAGGCAGCTGGCAGCTTTAACGGGGTTTCAGTGGTAAGTTATTGTAGAGTATGGGAACCTGGGATGCTGCGGGTTTAGGCTTACGGCAATCCATCTGTAGGTTCTAGTGGTGGATGGTCAAGTAAGGAATACTAAACAGTCTGAGGATGCCATTGGTCAGGCTGAAATTAAGGGGTGAGTAGGTCTGGCAGTGGCTGGCCCAGTGAATGTCAGATAAGTCGTCCCAAGTGGTTAAGTGAGCTGGGTTAGTGTTAGGCTTGTAACGTTAGTTTTGGTAGTGTTAGCTTGAGCATAGTGTAAGAGTAGTGTAAATAGGTTTTTGGTGGGTTGTGGCTCACCAGGATGGTGAGCTTTGGGGGGGGGAGTGTAAGCCCCCCAAAATGGGCTTACTTTAGGGAGCTCCTGCTCTGTGTCTCCCTCCAGGTTTGGGATGGATCAGTGGTCGTGGTGGGATTCAGACCCATAGGTCCTCGAGTGGTCCTCATGGCTCCAGCCACCCTGTGGTGGTGTCCCAGCCCTTGGCGGGCAGGCCAGGTAGCACTCTTTTATTTCTGTACCTCTTGGCGCTTTCAAGGTGGTTTCGGCCTGGGGGTTGCCATAGCACTGGGACCATGGATTTTGTAAATAAATATAGTGGCTGTGCCTTGGAGAGAATGCACGACCGTTGTTAATACCAGTTTGGTGGAGCAGCTGCTCCGGGTCCTGGGTACGGTCATTTCTTGGGTTGGCCGGGCTCAGGACCGCAAACGAGAAAGAAATAAAATATAAATAAATAACATAAATAGTTTTTGGTGGGCCACACTACTGTGCATGTGCAGCCACCAAGTTTCCAAAATTTAAAGGAGTGGCTGCTCCAATAAAGGGGGAGTAGTTTGGTGCTGGCTGGTGCCATATGGGGGTATACTGTAAATAGTTAAAAGTGGGACTTCAGGTCCCAGAGGGCATTATGGCTTAAAGAGGTTTTGGCACCCTGGAGAGTGGTCCAGGATTGGACCTTTGTTCTGCTGGGGTTTTATTGGCATTTGGGAGGGAAGATATAAAAGTGTGTGTTTGGTGCCAGTGGGGGAGAGATCACTGAAGAGAGTAGGGAGGTTGGAGCAGGGGCAATTACCTGCTCATCCCTAGAGGCCCAGTTAGTTTTTTCCTTGTATAGCAGTGTGGCTCTGGGACCTTAAGAAACGTGGTGGTGGATGTTATATTGGTGCCTTGGTTGGGCATCACAGAAGCACAACAGGGAGGAGAAGGAGGGGAGCTTGTTCAAATTCTGCAGCATGGGTTTGGCCTGATTTATGTTGACCCTAAGGACAACTGCTGAGTAGTACCCCTTAAAGGAAGGAGTGGCTGAAGAGACTAGGAGCGAGTGGAGGAGATGGCACCTAAGACATGATGGGATCCAGGGGTCTGGGCAAAGTCCCTGGTCCCTGGGATTATTTGTTGTTGCATCAGTTATGAAGGGACAGTGAGCAGGGTCCACTTGGGAGCCAGGAAACTCAGAGGCACCTCCCGGTTCCATGGGGACCCTCTGTCTGAGAGACTGTTCCTGTTTTGCTGGCAGAGAGACTGATGCTGCTTACTGTTTCTAGGCCTGATTTGGCCATAAGTTAAAAGGTGCCTGTGGTTGGACTGTCAGCTGCCTAGGTTACAGGGAGCTGCCTTGACTTTATGCTCAAATGTGACCTTCATGATCTAGAGTGAACCCAAGCTTCCAATGTGACCTCATGGTCTAGAAGACCGGTTGTGTATTTTACTGCTCCGTGGAGTGTCTGTTCCTGTTTTACTAACTGTTCATTAAATGGGATCCATCATTTCTGCAGTTTTGGTGTTGGCCTCATTTGTTTTCAAATGGACTGTCGTTGCTAACAAGAAGTTTGACTCTACAGCCCAGCCCCTTGTGTGTGTTCCAGGATGTGCATCAGGAGGACCAGAGGACCAAGACGGAAGACATTGAGAGGCCTGCCTGGTGAAGACTGCCTACAAAGGCCTCTGAGGCAAAGATGGCAAGAAACATAGAAACATAGAAACATAGAATTTGATGGCAGATAAGGACTGCTTGGCCCACCCAGTCTGCCCATTTCCCTACCTACTGGATAAGCTGCAGATCCTAGTTAACCAGCAGCCTACTTCTTCCTACCCCCAACCCCTAGAATTGCCTTATGACTGTCCCATGCATGCTTGAATTCCTCCACTGATTTTGACTCCACAACCTCCTCCGGAAGGCCGTTCCATGCATCCACAACCCTCTCTGTGAAAAAATACTTCCTTAAATTACCTCTGAGCCACCACCCCCATCTTCAAATTGTGCCCTCTTGTTCTTGCACACCTCTTTTTTTGAAAGATGCTACCCTCTTGGACTTTGTTGATTCCCTTGAGGTACTTGAAAGTTTCTATCATTCCCCCCTTTCCTCGAGGCTATACATATTAGCTCCTTTTGTCTCTCTTCATATGTCTTCCGGTGCAGACCCTGCACCATTTAGTGCCCTTCTCTGGACAGCCTCCATCCTGTCTATGTCTTTCGGAGATTGGGTCTCCAGAACTGCACACAGTACTCAGATGGGGTCTCACCAGCTGTCTGTACAGAGGATAATAACTTCCTGTTTTCTACTGGTGATGCCTCTCCCATGCATCCCAGTATCCCCCAACCCTCCTTGTTGCCCTCTCACATTGCTTGCCCATCTTTAGGTCATCTGATATGACTACCCCTAGGTCCCTTTCCATTTTTGTTGTTGTTAGTATCTCACCCCCCATTGTGTACTCTTCCCCTGGGTTTTTGTTTCCCAGGTGCATTACCTTGCACTTCTTAGCATTGAATCTAAGCTGCCATACATTTGACCATTCCTCTAACCTTGCCAAGTCCCTTCTCATCCTTTCCACCCCACCCTGTGCATCAACTCTGTTGCTGATCTTTGTGTCATCTGCAAAGAGACATACTTTCCTTCCAGTCCTTCTGCAATGTAAGCTTACAAAGACATTGAAGAGGACCAGTCCTAATACTGAACCCTCATGGTACCCACTAGTAACCCTCCTTTCTTCTGAGTGGACTCCATTTACTATTACTCTCTGTGTCCTATTCTCCAGCCAATTCTTTACCCAGGCTGTTATCTTGGGACCCACTCCCAGGCTGGCTAACTTGTATATTAATCTTTTGTGTGGGACTGTGTCAAATGCCTTGCTAAAGTCTAGGTAGGCCATGTCCACAGCCCCTCCCAGGCAGGTGAAGACTGGCATCATCATCATCTCTCCAGTCCATCTAGCACCCAGCTCTCCATCCAGCTAGCACCCAGCAGTCAGTGGACACCCCAGTTTCATCAGCTCTCATAAGCCAGGCCAACCAGTATATGGATTCTTTATGCTGTATAGTGCCTGCCTCCATTGGACTTTTCACCATTATATCCCTAGGCACAGGGAGGAGGGCTTACATATACATAAACATTGCATGCAGCGCCAAACAGTGGTAAATGTAGATATTTTATTTTTATAAAATCCTGTGAAAATTATTAAAAATCATTGCGTATTAAAATTGCATAGATACAAGCTGGCCTGATTGTGCAACAGAAGCACTTATCCCTACTTCAGTGGTGGTCCTAGTTTGGGAGTGGACTCAAGGCAAACAACGGGCTGGCCAGGAAGAGAAGACTGCATGTCCCATAGATGACTTTCCTTCATTAGAGAACACTGCATCCTACTACTTGCCTGCTACATGGTGGAAGTTGGGTGCACTGCATTGGGGAAGCTGCAGGACACTGACAGCATGAATGTGCTCCCCCATACTCACACACCATTTCACACCTGCCACACTCGGGATGAAAACTGGCTGTCAAGATGACACCAGCACCTTCACAGGCCTGCCACTCCAATAGTGGCACCCACCCTCCCACCTGATACTGGTCCAGAGCACATTGTGGGGGTAAGTCCTGTAGAAGGTGAGTGATGGGGCAGGGGGTGCCAGCAGATAGACGCACACCAGGCAGTATAAGGAGATAAAGTGTGAAAAAGTGCACATATATCTTTCTAAGGCAGAAGGAATAGTGTACAAAAACAGTGAAATGTAATAAAAATGCAATACACAACAGATTACTTTTGTAATTAAAGAGAGAAACTAGTCACTTTAAAATTGTTGAAAATGTTGCCTTACTTAATCATTGTTTTGTATACCCCTGTTTTTGAGCTAAACAGACATTCTAATAACATAAAAAAATAAAATGCAAAAAAATAGTGCATTGATTCTTGGGCTGGGCAAAATTTATACTCTGTAAATGGAATTTCAACAATATTATGAATTCGGTTCAGTGAATTTCATGAAATTTCTATAACAATTGTGCAAAGTTTTGCCGGAATTGTAATTCCATGTGCAAAAGTTTGCCAGAATTGTTATTTCCATTTAATTTAACAAGTCTTTATTCCCACTGCACCAAATTTGGCATGACAAGTTTACCAAACCTGATGGAGAATTATATCAGGTTTCAAATCTCTGTCTTTAAGAGTGACTGAATTATATTCCTCCAAACATTCAGAAATTTTAAAATTTCATGTCACGTGTATGTAAACTGCAGAATTTTAAGCCCCTACAACTTTAAACTAGAGAACAGAATATCACCAGTTATGTTAGCTTCTTTAACCCTAAAAATGAGGCTGTGTGTCTGTGTCACCTCTCTAATCTCCCATTCATAGGCTAGCCAAGTTATAAACAACTGAAGACTGCAAAATAACATCAGTAATTAAAGTTGAATTTCATGAGCTTGTGTGCAACTTGTGGAATTTTGTGATACTGTTGTCAAAACCATATCCATACATTTCATCCAGTCATACACTTGAGCTGTCATTGTGGAGGAAGGAAAAGGCTGGGTAGAGTGGCAATAAGGCAGCATTCATAGGATGCTGCACAGTAAAAGTATAGGGGTTCCAAGCATGAGTATCTTGAGTGAAGAATTATGAGGAATAGCCTTGGACTTCATTGTGCGCTAGCCTGACTTCTTTCAATATGCCAGCTAAGCTAATCACCAGAGCACACTCACTAAATGACTTGTGGAACCAAGTGCATGTTCTGCATTGTTTCTATACAATACTACCTGCTGACTCTTTAACAACCTTGTAGCTAGCAAAAGTATAGTAGATTTATTTCACTGGCATTTTATTTTCGCTATATTAGCAGATTCATACAAATCCATGATTATAAGGGGATAGTGAAATTTTTCAGACGTTACCTGACTTGTTTGTGCCATTTGTGCTGTACACCACATTCACACCATTTTAAAAAAATAGTAATCCAAGTGCTTGATCAATAATGTTTATTTAGTACACAGCAAAAAAGAAAGAAACTTTAATAAACCACTTCTGTAACACACCATGTCTCTGACATGTCTGTGGAGTCTCTGACGTTCAGAGACCACATGGTCATTCAGCGTACTCAGCGTCCTCTGCATCGTCATCTCCAAATATCAAAGCAACAGCAATAGTTTTGGCAGGTACCTGAAATAAACAAAAGAAGCAAGAGGAACTGTACTCAAGATTGTAACTGGGAAAAGCAAACAGTGCTTTTAGTTAGCGACTTACAGGGTAAAGGCAGATATCATGTGTGCGTCAGCTATGCCAGCCTCAATAAAACTACGGATGCAATCCTCCCTCACGACACAGAGCTCAGTGAAGCTCATTTCCAGCCACTGGGCATGTTTCTTCTTTAGATGGTGTAGTGTAAAATCCACTTTTACTTCAGATTCGCCCCTTGATAGCTGGTCCGCCACCAGCCCTGCATACCAGTTTGTGAAATGTTTTGTCATGCTATCCTTGAAAATTGTATTCACTGAAATACCTGGGCTGCAGCAGATCTGTACATGAGGCAGGGATGAATATGGGCACAATGTTACACTCCTATAGTTTTTCTAATGCTGTACTTCTGAGGTTGTGTGTGCCCTAAACAAGTCCATCAATAATAAAGCCTTCTGTTCATCAGGAAGGCCAAGACAATGTCTCGTGAAGGTAAAATAGGGCACTGGCACACAATCCATGTAATGCAGCATGGTAAATTAATTTGCTCAATGGTTCACTGAATGGGTGACGTGCCAGTCAGTGGGAAATTTGTGCTGGGGGTGACATGCTGCTGTTTTGCCTTTGTATATTACTTGTGGGGATAGGTAGTCTCCTGCCAATATACATGCTAAAACAAGCGATACTTGATGCTTGTCACCTAGTCCACTTATTGACACCCATTTTGATCCTGTTGCTGTCATGGTCCATTCTGAACTGGGCAGCATAATAACACCCATTTCATCAAGGGTTAATATCAGCTCCTTTGTTATCAGCTCCTGTGCACTTGCCTTGGCAATTCTTGTAAGGAAGGCAGCTTTCAGTTCTGCAAAGTTTGCTGGTGTTTTCCTGACTGCTTTGGTACCCTTTCTGTGGCTGAACCCTATCTGGCTGAGAAATTTCCAGGACCACTTTAGGAATAGATTTAAATGTCCACCATTCTCTGTCAGCATTTGTGGGGCAGTAGCTTTAATGATACCCACAGCAATCCCTTGCACCACTCATGCATTTATCACTGCCCCTTCAGACCACAAACTGTACACCATTTTTTCAACTGGTCCTCTATATAGGTCAGCAGCAGTGTTGGTCACCCTCTCGGTTTCCAGGGTAGCACGGGGGAAGGGGTAGCTTAGTTAGATCAGGTGTGCTTTGCAACTTTGCCAGGTAGTTACAGTGGCGTGAAAAAGTATTTGCCCCCTTCCTGATTTTCTCTATTATTGCATATTTGTCACACTGGATGTTTTCAGGTCTTTAGAGAAAATGTAATATTAGATAAAGGGAACCTGAGTGAACAAATAACACTTGTTTTTTTTTTAATTTCACTTATTTAATGAAAAATAGTTAACCAATGCCAACTGGCACTGTGTGAAAAAGTAATTGCCCCCTTACACCTAATAACTGGTTACGCCACATTTAGCTGCAATGACTGCAACCAAACACTTCCTATAATTCAATATCAGTCTTTCACATCGCTGTGGAGGAATTTTAACCCACTCTTCCTCGCAGAACTGCTTTAATTCAGTAACATTTGGTAGGTTTTCGAGCATGAACTGCTCGTTTCAGGTCCTGCCACAGCATCTCTATTGGGTTTAAGTCTGGACTTTGACTAGGCCACTCCAAAACTTTAATTTTACTTCTTTTTAGCCATTCTGATGTGGACTTGCTTTTGTGTTTTGGATCATTGTCTTGCTGCATGGCAACTACGCTTCAGCTTCCAGCTGACGGAAGGATGACCGGACATTCTCCTTAAGAATTTTCTGGTACAGAGCAGAATTCATGGTTCCTTTAATTATGGCAAGTCATCCAGTTCCTTAGGCAGCAAAGCATCCCACACCATCACACTACCACCACCATGTTTGACTGTTGGTATGGTGTTCTTACTGTGGAATGCTGTGTTTGCTTTACGGAGACATTATGGGATCCATGTCATCCAAAAGTTCCACTTTGGACTCATCTGTCCATAGAACATTTTCCCAAAGGCTTGTGGATCATCCAGGTGCTTCTTGGCAAATGAGAAATGGCGTTTATGTTCTTCTTGGTTAGCAGTGGTTTCCGCTTGCTACTCTCACATGAAGCCCATTTTGCCCAGTCTCTTCTGATTGTGGAGTCATGAACACTGACCTTAGCTGAGGCAAGAGAAGCCTGCAGTTCTTTGGATGTTGTTTTAGGATCCTTTGAGACTTCCTGGATGATTTACGCTGCGCCCTTGGAGTAATTTTGGCAGGCTGCCACTCCTGGGAAGATTCACTACTGTTCCAAGTGTTCTCCATTTGGAGATTATGGCTCTCACTGTGGTTCGATGGAGTCCCAGAGCCTTAGAAATAGCTTTGTAACCCTTTCCAGACTGATAGAGGGCAACACATTTTTCTGATCTTTTCAGGAACTTCCTTTGATCATGGCATAATGTGCTTGTTGATTCTTTGTGCTGTGCAACGTGACTCTGATGGTAAGGGTCAAAATAAGTGAGGTTTATATTGAGCAGGGCTGGCTGTAATCAAGCCTGGCTGTGTTCAATCAGCTGACTCTAATTATCCCTTTAATTGGGTTGATTTAACTAGGGGGCAATTACTTTTTCACACAGTGCCAGTTGGTGTTGGTTAACTTTTTTCATTAAATAAATGAAATAAGTAAAAAAAAAAAAAAGTGTTATTTGTTCACTCAGGTTCCCTTTATCTAATATTATATTTTGTCTAAAGACCTGAAAACATCCAGTGTGACAAATATGCAATAATAGAGAAAATCAGGAAGGGGGCAAATACTTTTTCACGCCACTGTACATTTAAATTTATGTATAGTGCTTTCATTTATGACACTTGTATTTGGAGTTGCAGTACCTTACTAAAACCATTACCTCATGCTCTGAAGCATACTGACCTAGCTTGAAGTGGGTATCGGCACTGTAAGTTTGGTACAAGGATGCTCAGTTTTTTTGTTTTTTGGGGGGGGGGTTTGTGGGTGGTAGTGAACAAGCAAGCTCCTGACTTAGAGCTGTAGCAACATGCATTTAAGTACTAGAGCTGGCAGCAAGATCTTCAGGATTAACATTTAAAATGTTGAAAGGGTATTCTCATTTCTGACCTTTCTTACTATTAAGCCAGGTGAGACTACACATCGCTTGCAAGATCTCCTGCAACTACAGTACCACACAGAGGAAGTGACAGGATGGTGGGGTAGATGGAGTGTCTATCATGCGCATAGACATAAAGGCAGTAATCGGGAGGAGGCAGGAAATTACAGGCCTGACAGCCTGACTTCGGTAGTGGGCAAAGTAATGGAATCACTACTGAAGGAAAGGACTTGGGAATACCTTGTTAACAGTGATCTACAGGGTCCAAGGCAACATGGTTTTATAGGGGGAGGTCTTGCCAGACAAACCTGATTGAATTCTTTGACTGGATGACCAAGGAAGTGGATCAGAAAGGAGCAGTAGAGGTGTTCTAACTGGATTTCAGTAAGGCCTTCAACACCATTTAGCACAGAAAACTGGTGAGCAAGCTGGGTAGCCTAGAAGTACTGTATGTCCTAAGGTATTAAAATGGGTAGAGAGTTGGCTAGGCAATAGGAGTCAAAGGGTAGTGCTTAATGGCATCCACTTTGGAGAAGGCAAAATGACCAGTGGGGTGTCACAAGGGTCATTACTAGGTCCGGTCTTCTTCAATGTCTTTATTAGAGATATTGCAGAAGGGCTGGAAGGAAAAGAATGCCTGTTCATGGATGACACAAAAATTTGCAACAGAGTAGACACACTGGGAAGCAAGGAAAGAATGAGAGATGATTTAAAAAAAGCTAGAATGGTCATGGGTTTGGCAGATGGGTTTCAATGCAAAAAAGTGCTAAATTATGTTCTTGGGCCACAGAAACCTGGGGGCAATGTATCAACTGGGAGGGGAGGTATTAGCAGTCACAAAATGGGAACGGGACCTGGGGATAATCATTTCTGATTACCTGAAAATAGCTAAACAGTGTGGCAAGGTAGTGGGGGAGGCTAATGGGATGCTAGGATGCATAGGCAGGGGTATCACCAGCAAAGACAGGGAGGTAATAATACCCCTGTATAGGTCATTGGTGAGAACCCACCTACATAGACACATAGATACATAGACAGTGTCAGCAGATAAGGGCCTACAGCCCGCTCAGTCTGCCAATTTGAGCTTATAAGTTCACTTCATGTTTTCCTAGAAGTCTGTTGCTCCTTACCCCTGACCTCCAGAATTCCTTTATGTCTATCCCCTGCATTCTTAAATCCCATGATTGTTTCAGCCACCACTATTTCCTCTGGCAGGGTGTCCACCACCCATTCTGTGAAGAAATTCTTCCTTATGTTTCCTCTGAATCATCCTCCCTCCAACTTCAACCCATGTCCTCTAGTAATGGAACATCTTTTTCACTTAAAAATAGTGTATTGCTGCACCCTATTCCTCCTTGTAAGATACTTGTATGTCTCTATAATATCCCCTCTCTCCCTCCTCTCCTCCAGGGAGTACATATTCAGGTCCTTCAACCTGTCCTCATAGGACTTGTGATGCAATCCATGTACCATCTTTGTTACCCTCCTATGAACCTTCTCTACCCTGTCTATGTCCTTACATAGGTAAGGTCTCCAGAACTGTACACTGTACTCCAGATGGGGCCTCACTAATGTCTTGTATAGTGGAATTATGACCCCCCTTTTCCTGCTGGTGATGCCCCTGCCTATGCATCCCAGCATCCTATTTGCTTTACCTGCTGCCTTGTCAGACTGCTTCCCTACCTTGAGGTCATCAGATATGATAACCCCAAGATCCCTTTCCTGCTTGGTGCATGCTATATCCTCACCCCCAACTGATATAGTGTGCCAAGGTTTTGTGCCCCATATGCATTATGCACCTAGAGTACTGTATCCAATTCTGGAGGCACCATCCCCAAAAGGACATAGAAAGAGTGGAGGCAGTACAAAGGAGGGCAACCAAAATGGTGCGGGGCCTTCATCAAAAGCTCTATGATGAAAGGTTTAAGGAATTAAATATGTACTCCCTAGAGGAAAGGAGGGAAAGGGGGATATGATAGAAACCTAAGAGATACACAATGGCCTTACTCAAAATATGCAGTGCATTTTCATGAATGAGGGGCAGGACCATAACTCATGACTGGCAGAGCCACGAGTGACTTATGGCAGTCCTGCTTCCTCACAAATGGAAATAAGTTGTATATTTTGAGTAAGGTCATTGTGTATTTGATGTATACAATATCAATTTATAAGTTATACCGTTAAAATTAACTGTTTGTGTAGAGTTAACTGTTGCTGTTTGAATTCAGCAGCTAGCTTCAGAGCAGGACAGGGCTATTGTGATGTCATCAGCATTGTGAAAGCTGCTCTCTGATTGGTCCTTAGGTTAAAGATAGTCATTGTGACATATCTAACCTCAAGATAAATGTTTATCTGGAGACAAGACAGTGAGATAAACACATTTATCAGGGAAAATGTGTCACTACTGGTGTTGTATAAATTCAAATACCTCACAGGTATGGTATAAACAAGGTACAGGAAGGCAACATTTTCCAAAGAACAAGATGTTCAGGGACAAGGGGTCACAATATGAAGCTGGGGGAGGCTCAGAGGAAATGTGAGGAAGTACTTCTTCATAGAAAGGGCTGTGGATGCATGGAACTGCCTCCCAGCAGAGGTGGTGGGGGTTAAAATGGTTACAGGATTCAAGAATGCATGGGATAGACACAAGGTAGTGTTGCTCAGATAGTGCTTTTGTGGGTGCTACCACTATCTGTCAGATAGTGCTGGTATTCAACTAGGATCCTATTAGAAATCCTAGCAAAGATAGATGTAGGATCCAGGGTCAGATACCGATGGATCCTACTTAGGATCCAGCTATCCTAGTGAGGATCCAGGGATACTAGTTAGGATCTGAACTGGATCTGTTGCTAGGATCCACAGTGTTTGTAGGATCCATACACCGGA
Source organism: Neoceratodus forsteri (assembly GCA_016271365.2). Classification (NCBI taxonomy): domain Eukaryota; kingdom Metazoa; phylum Chordata; order Ceratodontiformes; family Ceratodontidae; genus Neoceratodus; species Neoceratodus forsteri. The sequence continues at coordinate 803,810,602 of CM057451.1, read as the reverse complement.
TCCTAGAGGGTAGGATCCATGACCAGATAGCACTACTATCCTACCACTGCAACTATCTGGCCAAATAGGAGGTATCTGTTGGTATCCTGATTTCTAGGATATTATCTGAGTAACTCTAACACAAGGGGATATTAGAAGTAAGGTGGAGGTGTAAAACCCGGAGACCAAGTAGGGTCTGTGATGTAAATGAAGGTAGGGAAAATAGAGCAGACTCGGTGACCCAGGAGGTCCTCATCTGTCGACAACTTCTATGTTTCTATTCAAGCTTTGCTATATAGCTGTTTTTCAGAGTGCTAATTCAAAATCACACAAAAACACTCAATCCACTGATAGTGCTAAATTCAGTGACTGCAAATACAAGGTGTTAAACAGCATACTGTCAGCAGTTTGAAAACAGTGGCACCGGGTGACACCAAGCATTAAAACTGAGGCCATTGTAATTGAAGTATTTGAATATCTGTAGTCATGCTGGAGCACAATGCTGGGCATCACTGTTACAGGAGTGTTAAGGGACGTTGCAGCCCATGATGCTAATGCAGATGCGGTGATTTGCCAGTCTGATGTACAAGCCAAATGAATGTGATCAATAGCCAACCCAGTATGGACTGATGTCCTACAGAGAGGGAGGGGGCATGTTTATGGCGATGGAAAGGGAAGTCGAGGGGATTTGAATTCAAAGACTATGCCTGCAGTTCAATGTGTGGGAGCAACTAGCCATGTTCCCTGACCAAGCTATTTAAGCCAGCTTCCTAAAGCCTCATTCAGAAGTACTGTTTCTTTACTGTAACCAGTGTCTCTCCTGGGGATCTGTCCTCCCCCCTTCTCCAAGTATTTGCCTCCTACTTTTCCTTTGTGCTTTTGGACTTCTTATTCGGTTTGTGCCTCCACTGATTTTCTAGATTAGTATTTGCTTTCTACCTTCCTGGCTGCAGTTTGTGCTTCTCTCAGTCCACTATTCCTGTTGTACTCCTGTTCTCCAGCACCTTGTGTTTCTTTCTGTTGTGGTTTTTGAGTGCTTCTAGTTTCCATAGTGCCCTGCCTTTGTTGTTATTCTTTTGACTTGTACTATTTCAGGCACCCGTTTTTACTGTTTTTTTTCCATACCACTTGTAATCTCCCAGTTCAACTACAATCCTTAAATGTTTACAGCTGGCTCCTAGCCAAGGGGGTGGCGGCCATGAGGAAGAACCTGAAGATTCTAGAAAGGTGGTCAGAAACTTGGCAGCTGGAATTCAATGCCAAAAAATGTGCAGTGATGCACATGGTATATAAGAACTAGGGTTACCACCTTTTAGGAAGCCCATAGTGGGACATTTCTTACTGAAACAAGATTTTTCGCAGAACAATATGTAACCTCGACCAATGCATTGGACTTGTTTTCTCTAAATAATCAGAATTAAGACTATATGTGATAGTTTTTTAGTTGTCTCTAGTGTTTCTTGTCATTTTAAGGTCTTTTAGGTAACGTATTATAGCTTTTTGCAACATTTAGAAGAAAGTCAGAAAATATTTTTTTCTACTATAATGTCAGGACATTTAGTATTTTTCATGTCTTTTTGCAGGACACAGCTGCCCAAATCAGGACAGTCCTGTGAAAATCAGGACAAGTGGTAACCCTAGTAAGAACCCGCAGGCAGCTTACACTTGAGGGAGAGGTAATTAAGCCAGCTGAGCAGGAGAAGGGTCTGGGGATCTTAGTATGAAGCAACCTTAAGGTAGGTCATCAATACAGCAAAGTGGTGGGAAAGGCAAATAGAATATTGGTGTGCATTGGGAGGGGGCACAACAAGCAGAAGGAGGTCATGATACCTCTTTATAAAGCCATGGTGAGGCCACACCTGGAGTACGGGGTCCAGTTCTGAAGCCCACACCTAGACAAGGACATAGATGGAATTGAGAGAGTGCAGAGAAGGGCAACCAAGATGGTGCACAGTATGCAGGGAAAGTCATATAAGGAGAGGTGGAGGGAATTGGATCTGTACCCATTGGAGACTAGAAGGGAGAGGGGACATAATAGAGACATTTAAGTACATGAAGGGGATCAATAAGGTAAGGGAGGGGAGCTTATTTAAGAGGAAGGTGGGAGTTAAAACTAGAGGGCATAGTCTAAGATTGGAGGGAGAAAGATTTAGGGGCAATGTGAGGCGGGCATTGCTTCATGGAGGGGGTGGTAGAGGCCTGGAATAAACTACCAGAGGAAGTGGTGCGGACAGAAATGGTGGAGGGATTCAAGAGGGCATGGGACAGATATAAGGGGTAGGCAAGTAGGGGGAAGGGGAGGTCCCGTGATATAGGTCATTAGTAAAGGGGAAGGGGCAGACTCGATGGGCCTGACAGCCCTTTTTTGATCAGCATATTTCTATGATTCTAGCAAGACAGCTACTCCCTTTTGTGTTCTAGTAGTGTCACTAGTTGTTCCATTCAGCAGCATGCTGCTTCCTAGTTTTCATTTCTCATATGCTCCTGTTTTTTCCCTAGCAGTTTTAATTGTTGTTAACTACTGCCTCAGCCTACCTGGCCTGCAGTGCATGAGCAACTAAAACTGACCTCCCTTATGGACTTGATTGGCACACATTCACCATTCTGTCAAAGCATGTATCATTCAGTATCATACAATGCCCTAGTTGTCATTTGATGTCTCAGTCAGTCATTCAGCATTGTCTACATTTTGTTTCTACCTTGTGCTAATTTATTTATTTATTTATTTAAGCATTCCACCAGGAAGGCATACTGAGCGGAGATACCGCTCGATTCCAGATGTGTCCTGGGGGAAGGGGAAAGAGGAGCAGAATACAGACAATAAATAATAATATTCCAATGTGCAGAATTGTGCATGGGACATACAAGATTACATGATTGTCTCAGGGATGTAGAACATATGACAGTAGATTAACAGGGCTCCCAGGAATGAGAGCCCCAGGTAAGCTGAACAAGTAAGTAGAAGTAACAATGGTTATACAATAGACAATGTGGTATTGCAGAGGCATCTATGATAACTGAGCCCTAAATGCTGCTCAGGATGACTATATAACTGTGGTGGGGCCAGCAGCAGGAGGGTTTAGTGGCTGCCTACCATATGTTCAAGGTGCGTTCATAGCATACGGGTGTGAAGGACTTGCTAAGTGAGGCTAATTAGCTGTATGGCATTGGGCGCCACCTCTAGATGGCCCTAGGTACAAGAACACATGGAGAGAGGTGTGTTTTTAGGAGGTGGTTGAGCTGCTGAGAGTTTGCAGTGAGCCTGATGTCTTTTGGCAATGCATTCCAAAGTTTGGACATGCAATAACTGAAGGCTGCTTGTCCTTTAGCTGACCCCATATGTGAGACATGAAAGAGCCTGGTGTCAGTGCTCCTGAGGGAGTAGGCAGGCAGTGATTGGGTGGAGAGGGTGGATTCAAGATAGGGTAGAAGGGACTGTGCCCAGTATTTTGCTATGGTTCTGGCACTGTGTAGCTGCCTGCGATCGTTGAGTGAGGGCAGATCAAGGGATCTGTAGAGGTCACAGTGGTGAGTTGTGGGGGGGGCATTCCAAGATGAAGTGACAGAAGTAGTGGAACAGTGTGTCCAGACTGGATAGGGAGGATGGGGGGGCCACACCATAAACTACATCACCATAGTTAAGTAAAGAGAGGAACATCTTCTGAACAATTTCCTTTTGAGTTGGTGTGGAGATACAGTCCTTGTTGCGATGTAAAGCTCCTAATTTTGGATGAAGTTTCTTGTGGATTGAGTTGATGTGTATAGAGAATTCAAGGTGCTGGTCGAGCCAGACTCCTAAGTATCTGAAGGAGGTGCAAGCCTCCAAGAGGGTCCCATCGAGGGTGAAGAAAGTAGGGGGCAAGAGGAGATGGGAGAGTCTTTGACGCGAGCCGAAGGTTAGGGAGACAGTTTTCTTAGTACTGAGAAACAGCTGGTTTGCGTGGAACCAGAGCTGAATGGCATTGAAGTTCTCCTTGAGTGTAGAGGCCACTACAGCAGGGGAGGGGCCTGCGGCATACAGGATGGTTTCATCTGCATACATGTGAATGGAAGTGCGTGGGCATACAGAGGGTAGGTCATTCAGAAAAATGGAGAAGAGTACCAGTCCTAGGACCGAGCCTTGGGAGACACCGGTATTGACCAGAAGGGAGTTAGAAGTGTGTGGTCCAATTTTTACTGACTGAGATCTGCCAGACAGGTACAAGTGAAAACAATTGGTGGCAGCACTGGAGAGTCCACTTACCGAAGTTTGGATACAAGTAGAGTGTGGGAGACGGTGTTGAAGGCCTTTGCAAGGTCAATGAAAATGGCTGAAGTGGTGTGACCATTGTCCATGCCAGAGAGGATGGCATCCGTGAGCCTTAGAAGGGAGGTAATGGTTGAGTGTGACTTCCAAAATGCAGACTGGTAAGGGGAGAAAAAGGCAGAGGAGTTGAGAAAGGAGTTGAGTTGGGCTAATACAAGATGCTCCTGTAGTTTAGCCAGGATGGGGAGAAGGGAGATGGGCCGGTAGCTACCTGGCGAGGAAGGATCACCCCTTTTAGGAAGAGGTATGACTATGGCATGCTTCCAGTCAGTTGGGATGTCAGCAAGCAAAAAGAGAGGTTGAAGAGAGCAGCTAGTGGGGTGGCGATGGCTGGTGCCAACAGGTAAAGCATTTTTGTGTCCAGGCCTGTGGGGCATTTTCCCTTGTTGGAACTGAGTGCCCACAGTACTTTTAATACTTTGGTCAGGATGACCAGTTGGAATGAGAAGCTGGGGGTCAGGGAGGTGGGTAGTGTTAGCTGAGTTGTTCACGAGGGGGGCGAGGTAGATTGGATAAAAGGGTAGCTGCACAACTAGTGAATAAAGTGTTGAAAACAGATGCCACATCAGCATGGTCCAAGACAGTAGAGCCTTGGATGGTAAGGGTCAGGTGGGTGGCTGAGGGGGGTGGCGAGAAGAGATTTGATTGTTTGCCAGAATTTCATTGGGTGGTTGAGATTTGAGCTAAAAATGGTCTTGTAGTACTTAGCTTTGGCCTCCTGGAGAAATCTAGTGCAGGAGTTTCGGAGTGTGCGGTACAATTCAAGTGATCCCTGAGCTTACCTGTTAGCTCTGTCGTTTTCCAAGCCTGGTCCCTGGCATGGAATTTGTCAATGAAAGGCGGACACCCAGGGAGGTGGGCACCCTGACCCATGTCCTTCTGAGGGGTGCACAGGAGTCCCATACTGCTAGAAAACAGGAGTTAAAGAGATCCAGTGCAGCATCAATGGAGGGTGCTTTAGTGATAAAGGACGATACAACCTAGGTCGTTTAAGAGTGCCACTTGATCAAGAGTTTTGTATGACCTAGTGAGCATTGATCTTGAGGATGGAGCTTTTTGGCCTGTGGACCTTCCTGATCATGTAGATCATGTGGTGGTCACTTAAGGAGTCGGGAAGAAGGCCTGCTTCAGTTATCCAGTGGGGGTGAGAGGTGAGGGCCCAGTCTAAGAGATAATGGTTCTGCAATTTGTGGTTTAGGCGGGTTGGATGGGAAATTTGCTGGGTGAGATTTAGGGCTTTTATCTTACTGCGAAGCTTGGAGCTCGCATTGGTGAGCCAATTAAAACTGAAATCCCCGAGGATATGTAGCTCGCCTGTGAAAGCAGATGCCCTTAGGGAGGCCAAGTGGTCCAGGACGATGGATAGGGTGGTGCCAGGGGCACAATAGGAGCCAGCTACATAAATGTGAGCAGAGTGTGGGAATGATAGCTTAATTAGTAAGGAGTCTATATCCTGCAAAGGATTAGAAAATGGAACTGGGGTGAACTGGAGCTTGGAGGAGATGTACATGGCAATTCCTCCACCTCTTTTTTTACCCTTGCGATCATGTCTGATGAGTGAGTAGCCAGGGATAGAGAATTCAGCATCCAAGTGATGGGGCTTTGCCCAGGATTCAGAGAAGACTAATACATCAGGGAGAATTGATAGTGCTAGTGGTTGTAGAGTGGTTATTTTGTTTAGGATGCTACAGATATTGAGGTGCACTAACTTCAGCCCTCTGGGTAGAGTGAATGAGGCAGTGGGATTAGGAGGACTGGGTCCTGGGTTAGGTTCAACATCCCCTGCCAGTAGGAGCAACAGCACTAAAAGCAGTTTAGATATGACCAAGGTCCTCAGAGGTTTGTGGGGGGCTGGGAGGGATGCGGGGTACTGCTGAAGGTGGGGATATGTAGAGGTGTTAGCCCAGTGTGAAAAAAGGGTGGCAGAACAGAAGCACCAAGAGCCCAGTTGTTTGGAGGGCTATGGTGCTTCTGCGCAGGGGTGGAAATTGTAGATATGAGGCTTGGAGCTGCATTGAACAAGACAGTTGGGGGTTTTGATTGCAATTCCGGGTAGGTGGCAGGAGGGAGGGAGGCTAGGGGAATAAGCAGACATAGTAGTAGAGTATTTAGAGTAAACATAGTGATTGTAGTTTGTACGCAGTCAGTAGGGCGGCCACTAGTGGTGAGTTAAGATAAGTTGCTAATGGGAGAGTGGGCTGATAGGTTCTGGCAATCATGTGATCTCCTCTATATAACTCAGTGCTCACCAAGGGTAGTGGTGGGGGTGGTAGGGCAGCCAGTGCAGCGCACCGGCAGGGCACGCACACACAGTTCCAAGCACTGGTGCTCTTCCTTCAATTGCGATCAGCGTACCTTTCTTTGAGCCCTTCAAGACGACACGGTGCTCCGGGGAGGGGGAAGGCTACTTGACGAGTCCCTCGTGACCCAGGGCTGCCTGTGGAGAAAGGACAGGGGCGGTTTTTATAAGGCTTCAGAAGGAGGAGTAAACGTTAGCAGGGGACAGTCTCTACAAGCTGACCCAATAAGGTAGCTACAATTCAGAGCCATATTGTGATTAGCAGGAGATAATACCACATGCGAGCAACTCCGATATAAGTGCTTCTAACTTGGTTGCAACCACCCACAGGAAATTACTGAGCTCTGCTAAAATAAAATGGAAAGCCCTCAGCTTAAATACAAAAGCATGCTGCTCACAGTTTCAAATAAGAGCATTGGTACACATTTGGAGGGTCGGCTGTAAAAGTTACTGAGCTCTACTAAAATAAATGAAAAGCCGTCAGCTTAAAAACAAAAGCATGCTTCTCACGGCTTCAAATTATGAGCATTGGTACACATTTGCAGGATCAGCTGTAAAATAAAGAGCTTGCGCTAATGTAGATGCCAGGGCTTAAGGGCCAGTCGCCTATGTAGCCAAGTTTAAGGCATATACAAAGAAAATAACTTCCAGCAAATAGGAGCTACCAGCAGCCTCTTAAAGCAGTGTTAGCATGGGCAAGATATGAAGGCAGATTACTGCAGGCATTAGCTTAAAAAAACTATCAGTACAGCTGTGCCGACAAGAATGTTTCTGTGAAAGTCCCCCTTTAAAAAAGGCGCCAATCCTTTGTTCAAACACGCATGCACAGTTCAGAGCATTGGCTGTCTTCCTTCAATTGCGATCAGCGTACCTTTCTTTGAGCCCTTCAAGATGGCGCAGTGCTGCAGTGAGGGGGAGGGCTACCTGATGAGTCCCTCGCGACCCAGGGCTACCTTTTTTGAGCCCTTCAAGATGGCGTGGTGCTCCGGTGAGGGGGGGAGAGCTACCTGACGAGTCCCTCGTGACCCAGGGCTGCTAATGACCATCATGCTTTGCCATTGGCCTCACACTACTCCTGCACTCAGACACATGCCAACCATAACCATTACATGGCTTCCAGAGCTTTCTGCCCTTTATATCAATCTGGACCCTTGAAGTCTGCATCTTGAGGGTGGGTCACTTGACTCAGGAGGGGTCCTTTTCTTTCTTCCCTTTGGGTGAGAATGTCCTGTGCTCTGAGAGAAGCTTTGGCCATGCAGATCAACGTAGTGGCACCTCTTAATGCAGCATTTAAGATGTCTGCTGCTGAAGGGTGGGGGCTCTAAGTCCATGGGGCCTCCTTTAGCAGTGCAGACTACATCAGCATCACGTTTGAAAGCTATTACTCCTTACAGCCACCTAGGTTCACCTGGTCTTAACCTACTTCCCTTTCTCTGCCCCTCAAGGGTGAAGATCATACAATTATGCAAGTCCCAGCCCCTCAATGATCCAACCCCTATGCCTTACCCCTCAAGGGTTCAGCTTCCTTTCTAGGTCTTCCCTGGGTGGAGAACAGGTGAGTGCCTTTCAGTAGTTGTTGCTGTCTTCATCCTGCCTTCGGAGGTGGACCTCTTATGTGGGGAACCTCCTTTAGCTGCTGAGATCAGCTCGTGGCACTCCTACAGTGCTCCCATTAGAGGGATAAAGTGAGAGCCCTTTCCTATAACAAATGTTCTCCTTGAATGAATTGCAGTAGCCAAGCCACCACTAAGTTTATCCCAAGCTCTGGAGGAAGGTGACCAAGGTCTTGGATCCCCAGTGGTTTCCTTTTTTTCTCTTCTCCACACCCTGGGTCATAAAAGTTAGGTAGTCTCCACAGGAGGTGATTCATAATGTAGTACATTTCTATTAGTATGGTATAACGCTCACCCTAGTAGGTTTACACTGTGAGTTGGGGTTGGAAGGCGGCTGTCTTTCCATCCTGACATTCCCTCTCTCCTTGTGGAAGTTATGCCTCTGTCTGCTATCAGTTACCAATTACTGTCCATCTCTGTCTATTATCAGTCATCACTAGTTGCTGTCAGTCTGGCCTCACTCAGGCTCTGTGCTCACCACCTATTGCACAGTACTTTTGGGCTCCTTTCTAAGGTAACTTTAGCCTAAAATAATTATATTCCTGTTGCACTTCAAGCACTGGAACCCTCATCAAGAGGAATCTTTGTCTTGGCTGTACTATGCCGGTTCAACATTCTTCATGTTGACTGGCATTTCACCGACAGGAATCATGTCGACCACAAGTTGCAGTCTACATGATTCCTGTGTATCTCCTGGTCCTGTTTTTTTAACAGGGGTTTGCCTTGAACCCCTCATGCGGGGGCTCTGCCCCTGCCCCCCATCTTTTGGATTCTCAACTTCAGTCGAGTTGATTCAGGGTGGCAGGACCGTGAGATAGCATGCCCCTTGTTTTTAAGCATTAATTAATGACAGTGACCTGTTGGCAAAGTGTCAATTTTGCCAACAGGTACGTATTTTGCTGTGTTGGTGTCACCCTAAAGGTAGCATGCCCTTTGTCTTCAAGGTAGCCCAACAGGGTGGTAGTTCCTCATGGGACAGAGAGTGCAAATGGGCAAAGTATCCAGGTATGACAGTAAACAACGCATTTATTCAAATTCCTTCAGATTATCAACAAAATGCACCAGCATAACTCCTCACTAAGTTGTGTATTGAATTCAAAGGCTATCTCTGCAGTTCAACAGGTGGATGTAACTAGCCATGACCCCTGCCTGCTATTTAAGCCAGCTTCCTCCAGCCTCATCCAGAAGCACTGTTTCTTTGCCCTGCCATCTTTCCCTCCTCCTCTAGTGGTGAGCCTCTCTCCTTGGGGCTCCTTACTAAGGTACATGTAGCCTAAGGAAATTATGTTCCCCTGGCTCCTCTAGGGAGTTAAACCCTCAAGAGGGCTCCTTTGCCTTCACAAAACCCCAACAGGATGGTAGTTTCTATGGGACAAAAAGTAGAAATGGCCAGAGTATCCATGTATTACAATCAACAACACATTTGTTCAAATATCTGCAGACTATCAACAGAGTTTTACAAGCATAGTTCCTCACTAAACTACATATACCTATTTAACTATAGAATAGGGGAAGTAGCTAGTAGAGGGGTCACCATTAGCAAGAGTTAGATACATGGGTTCACCAAGATAATGGCAGCTGGGCTAAGCAACAAAAGAATAGTAGACCAGCAGTTGTTAAAAGAAAGCATACAGGGACAACAATTCTCGCTTGAAAGCAGGACATATGAGAATCACACCTCAAAACATTGACTGACCTGATCACCAAATACACCTGGAAGTCCAGAACATAGAGGAAGTCACAGGGACATGGTGGGAGAAGAAAATAACTGGAGGACCAAGAAGGAGAAATTCTGACTATTTATAAGGGATAGGTCCTACCAGAAAAGGAATAGGTTGCTCTCCTTGGAAGACAGCTTGTCTGTTAAAAACAAGGATGAAATCAGTGTGACAAGCAAGTCCACAGTGTCAATCTAATCAAGCTCAGAGAAAACAGTGGGGGGGGGGGTTAAAATAGTCAACCAGAAAGTAAGTGCAGGAATGCAAACAGCTCACCAAAGCTAAATGGATTCAGTGGTGATAAGTGCTTTGTAACAGTTAAATTTCACAAGTGAAATTCTAGTGGAATTACCTATTATGTGTCCATGAATTTTTGAGCAAATTTTTCCAATTAGTAATTTCTGAAATTTCCACAGCAAATTTTAACCTAATAAACCAATTTTTCCATGTTTACTTGATTATGTGTGACAGGCTTGTAAGACCCTGTTCCATTTGTTATACAGAGAGAGTTAAAAGCAAGAATCTATTTTTCTGTTCTCTTCTATTCTGTCACTTGACTATCTCTTATCTGTCTGATTGTACAATCAAATTTTTCTTATGGAACCATGGAACTGGCCACTTCAATGGTCCTACAATCCCCCCTTGTTATCTTCCTTCCTTTACTTGATGTTTCTGTTCTTTCTTTCTCCCCTTGCTTCTCTGTGGTTAAAACTTATATGTGAATCTTTATAGGAAACTGAGACACATTTGTCTATTTTTACTAGATTACAGGTGTGATGGGGTTGTATGAGATCCTGTCCCATTTGTTATACAGAGAGAGTTAAAAGCAAGGATCTATTTTTCTGTCCTCTCCTATTCTGTCACTTGACTATCTCTTGTCTGTCTGAGTGGACAATCACATGTTCCTTATGAAACCATGGAAATGGCCACTCCAATGGTCCTACAATTCCCCCTTGTTGTCTCTTCCTTTACTTGGTGCTTCTGTTCTTTCTTTCTCCGCTTGCTCCTCTGTGGTTAAAACTTATATATAAATCTTTATGGGAAACTGAGAACCCTTGGTTTGCAAATGTGTATAGTTATATTGTTTGAGGTTTGTTAGAAAAGATAGCAAGCTGGAACACAGGGGCTTTGACCTTCAGAAGCCTTTAGACATTCCACAGGCTTGTTTGCAGAGCTGCAGGAAAAACAGCTCTGGCCAGAATGTCCTAACTGGCTGCATCAGTTGAGAAGATTGGATGTACTGGTCACAGGAAATAAATTTACAGTGTTTGGTACCCTGTGTGAAAACAGGAGAAATAGCTTAATGAGAACAGGATGTAGAATTTAATTATCAGGTGAAAACATCTTATAAAAGATAGCAATGTTTGTTTAGAGAGAGAGATTTAGTCTTAGATTTAGAGATAACCTTAGATGAAGGAAATTGTTTGAACTGCCTGTAAAGGAGCTATCCTGCACAATGTTATTTGTTTTTATTTTATTGTTATTGGTAATGATACAATGCTACTTTTTAATTTTATGACTTTTCCTGGTTTGCCTATGTTTCCTGACATGTGCCTCAATAACAGTTGGTGTTAGCTGTGGGATTTACACTATGCTCACTCTAGGCCAGGAGTTTTGTGTGGGGGTATTAGACCTGGTACCAGGGAAGCATAGAAGAAAGGTATGGTCCCTGCAACAGCAAGCTCAGAAGTGATTACCAGAATAATGGCAGCCAAACTAGAAGCAGAAACAAAAGTCCAAACTGAGACTGTATAGCCAGCACCAGTGATGGAAGAAGAACTGGCAGGGACAGAACACAAAAGCACATCTGCTTCTTCAAATGGTGGGCTAAATAATAAAGAGAGATGGAGAAGCAGAAAGAAGAAGAGATGCAGTGGCAGGAGCAGAAGGAAAAAGAAGAGGTGCAGTGACAGCAGCAGGAGAGAAAAGAAGAGGTGCAGTGACAGTAGCAGGAGAGAAAAGAAGAGATGCAGTGATGGTTGGATGTCTTGCAAGCTATCAAAGCTGGGGGATCTGGTATAGGTTCAGCAGATCAACAAACACAAACCACTTCAGACATTAAATTTACAATGTTTTGTCCCTTGAATGACATCAAAGCATACCTGACAACTCCTGAAAGGCTCACTGGAGCCTGCCAATGGCCAAAGCAGCAATTGGCAATCAGGCTGGTATGTTATCTTACAGATAAAGCCCAATTTGCCTGCAGCAGTATGGACACTGCAGTCAGAAAACTATGACCTAGTGAAAAGAGAAATCCTTAAAAGATATGACATCTTACGAGAGATCTACAGGCAAAGATTCCAGTCCCTGAAGTACCACTCAGTTGGAGATCCTTGAGAAGCCTTCACATGACTCAGAGAACTCCTCATTAAATGTCTCCAAACAGTCACACTGATCATAGATGTATTTGCAATGGAGCGATTCATCAACATACTTATACTGGATTTCAAACAGGAAAATAGGAAAGTCAAGAAGGCAGAGCCCATATAAGCTTTTACCACAATTCAATGGCAGTAGCACAAGTCACCAACTTCAGTAAAATACTTATCCAATCTATCCTTAAACATTCCCACATTCTCTGCATCCACCACTACCTGAGGTAATCTGTTCCACATCTTGATTGCCCTACATTTAAATCCATTTCTTCTTATTTCTGTCCTACATACTGTTTCCTTCAACTACCTATCATGTCCCATCAACTGGTACAATTGATCTTTAAATTCCAGTCTCAACTCCATCCTCATACTCTCATCTTTTAAACCTTTGTACAGAAACAGTAGATCCCCTAGCTCTCCTGTTTCTCAAGGACTACAAACCCAATCTCTCTAATCTATCCTCATAATTTAAGCCCTCACACCTTGAAATCAATCTAGTGTAGGACTGTTGTGGCCTTTCCACCATCTTAACATCTTTCACTAGGAAGGGACTCCATACAGTGGAACAATAATCCAATAAGGGCCTAACCAGAGTCCTATTCAGCAGCATCAACACCTCCCTACTTCTAGAATGAAAATCCTGTCTTATACTATTTACTAAATACATAACTTTGCTTGATATATTTCTACTATGAATGCTATTTTTTAAGTCATTCTGGATATAGATTCCCATATTTCTCTCACATGTAGATACCTTCAGTTTTATATCCTTCATATAATAATTCTGCTGCACATTTTTCCTTCCCAAATGCATTATGATGCATTTATCATTATTAAAGTTCATTCCATTTTTTTCTGCCCATTCCAAAATTTGTATTAAATCTCTTCCAAAAGTTAACCTATCATTAAATGTATCTACTACCCTTCCTATATTCATATCATCAGCAAATTTGTTTATTTAGTTACGAGATTTACCAGGAAGGCATACTGAGCAACATGCTCAATTTCAGATGCGACCTGGGGGCCTAGGCCCAGTATATAGCATACAGATGAACAATTTCAAATACAGTAATTGGAATACAGAACATAGCATATAATTTGTACATTATAATAGTTTTTGAATATGAAATACATAAAGTATAAGGTATAACGTACACTCCTGGCAACCATAATTCAGGAGTTTACAGACAGATGTACACATACTGTAACAGAAGTACTACTGTACAGTATATTTTTGTAGAGAGCTATAACTTAGCAGGAGCAGCTGGAGGAGAAGTGTGCTGGAGTAGTCGGGTAAGATGACAGGGATTTTGTCCGTGTCTGATGGGGGCGGGTAGGGCGTTCCAGATCTGTGGGATTCTGTATTTAAAAGCTGCCTGGCCTTTGGTAGTGCGCATAAGTGGGACATGTAGTAGTCTGTGCCTCTTAAGAATTACACAGGGGGAGGTTGTTGGGATAAAGTAGATTCAAGGTAGGGAGGGAGGGAAAGGGACCAGAATTTAGCAGCAAACCTAGCGCAGTTTATTAGTCTGCAATCTTGGAGAGATGGTAGGGTTAGGGAGCTGTATAAAGTACAGTGGTGAGTGGATTGTGGGCAGTTGAGGATGAAATGACAGAAGGAGTGGAATATGGTGTCTAGGCTTGCCAGGGTGGACGCAGGTGCTATAGTGTATACTATGTTGCCATAGTCAAGTACAGGGAGTATCATTTTTTGAACTATGGCATGCCTCGTTTGCATGGGTAGACAGGTTTTGTTTTGATAAAGTGCCCCCAGTTTTGGGAGCAGCCTCTTATGCAGGGAGTCTATGTGAGAGGTGAAATCTAGGTGCTGGTCGAGCCAGATGCCTAGATATCTATAGCTAGTGCATTGCTCAAGGGGTGTCCCTTCCAGGGTTTTGAACGGGAGACAGGGGGTTTGGTGGGATAGTCTTTGTTGGGAGCCAGACGTAAGTGACATAGTTTTTTTAGGGTTTAGAAATAACTGGTTTGTCATGAACCAGTGCTGGATGGCTGAGAAATCCTCCTGAAGAAGAGATGCTACACTGCTTGTTGAGGGTTCGGATGCATACAAGAATGTATCATCCACATACATTTGGATGGAAGAATGGGATCATGCAGAGGGGAGGCCATTTAGAAAAATGGAGAAGAGTATTGGTCCTAAGACAGATCCTTGGGGGACTCCAGATGGGACTGGAAGGGGATTTGATGTGTGAGAGGCAAGTCTGACCGCTTGCATCCTACCCACTAGATAGTCTTGGAACCAATCTATAGCTGGGTGTGCTAGTCCTGCATTAGTAAGTTTGGAGATAAGTAGGGAATGAGAGACGGTATCGAAAGCCTTTGCTAGATCTATAAAAATGGCCGTGGTGATGTGTCCTTTGTTGATGCCGGTGAGAGTGTCCCCAGTGACAAATAGCAGGGAGGTGATGGTAGAATGGGATTTGTGGAAGGCGGATTGGAAAGGCATAAAAAATGAGGAGGTGTCCAAGTACTGAGTCAGTTGGGACAAGACAAGTCATTCCTGTAGTTTGGCCAGAATAGGGAGTAGGGAGATAGGTCTATAATTGCCTTGGGAGGAGGGGTCACTGCCTTTAGGGAGGGGTATGACAGTGGCCATTTTCCATGCCATTGGTACCTTTCCCAGTGAGAAAGAGATGTTGAGAAGTGTGGCTGAGCGGGTGGCAATGGCAGGGGCTGACAGGAATAGCATCTTGGCATCCAGGGATGATGGGCATTTGCTTTTGTTAGGGTTCAGTGTCCATAGGGATTGGAGGACTTCTGTGAGGGAAACTAGTTGGAATACAAAAGGTAGGACTGGGGGGTGAGTGCTAGGGGTGAGGGGGTGGTGGGGTGGGCTGGGGTGTGCTTGTACTGGAGGGAGGATAGAGGGTTGTCGGCGCAGCTGAAGAAATGGGTGTTAAAAGCTTCAGCAACACAGATGGGGTCAGAGATGAGGGTGCCATTTGCTAATAGTGTTGGAGGAGGTGGTTGGGTTGGCGGGGAAAGCAGGGATTTGAAAGATTTCCAGAAGTCTGTAGGGTGGTTAGAATTTTTACTAAAGGTTGATAGGAAGTAGGACTTTTTTGCTTGGTGGATGCTATTTGTGCAAGCATTTCAAAGGGCTCTGTATGTAGTAAGGGAGGCCTGGGTGCCTAGTTTCTTATATGCTTTCCAGGCATGGTCCCTGGTGTGGCATTTTCTGATTATGTCAGCCATGATCTATGGGAGATGCGCTCCTCTAACTCTTTTTGTGTGCAGAGGAGCGTGCTTGTCCCATACTTTTAGGAATCTGAATTTAAATGCATTATAGGCATCGTCAATGGAAGATGCCTCAGTGATGTAGGACCAGTTTACCCTTCCCAGGTCCGCCAGGAGAGAGTCTAGGTTTAGGGAGTTGTAGGACCTGGTGCGCAGCATCTTTGAGGGGGAAGAGGGGCTATGAACCTTCCTGATCAGGTAAATCATGTGATGATCACTAATAGAATCAGGAAGTAGGCCTGCGCTAAGGATTCTATGTGGGTGCGAGGTGAGGGCCCAGTCCAGTAAGAAGTGTTTTTTTGTCTTGTGGTTGAGTCTGGTAGGCTCTTTTATAAGTTGCGTGAGGTTCTGGGCCTTTATTTTAGTCTTCAGGTGGGCTTTATCAGCTCCTAACCAATTGGCATTATAATCCCCTGTGGCATGGAGCTCTCCTTCTTTAGCTTGGGACTGTAAAGTGGTTAGATGGGAGAGGATATCATCAGTGGGTGTGGGGGGGCAGTATGTGCCTGCCATGTATATTGGGGTGGTAAATGGAAGAGATAATTTCACCATCTTATTCCCACTGTCTATATCCAAATCACTTATAAATATGCTAAATAGCAGTGGTCCTAGTACTGACCCCTGGGGCACACCACTCCCCAACCCCTGAGGTTCTGACAGGCAACCCCAGATCCTAACCTGTTGCTTCCTATTTTTTAGCCACTGAGCTACCCGTTTTACAATACAGAAATCAATTCCCAATCTAATCAGTTTCTCAACAATCTTACAATGGGGAACAGTATTGAAAGCCTGATTAAAATCCAGCAATACCACATCCACACTCTTCCCCTCATCCAACTATTTATTTATATGTTCATTGAAGGTGATCAGATTTGTCTCACATGACCTGCCAGAGACAAATGCATGTTGATACTTATCTACTTGCCCCTTACTTATCATGATACCCTTTATAGCTTTGCCAAGGATACCTTCAATTATTTTCCCCACCACTGACGTCAGGCTCACTGGGTGATAATTCACCACAAATAAAATTCACCTGATACCTTTTCCCCTTTTTATATATCTGTACCACATATGCTCTCCTCCACTCCACAGACATCACACCCTTGGCAAGTGACCTCTGTCCCAAAGATGTGCAGCTCTGGGTAAAAGAACATCAACTAGAAAGTGGGGAAAAAGCCATTTCTTCAGCTGAGGACTATCAGATAGCCAGATAGACACCACAGCAGCAAAGTAACAGTCAAGGAATGGTAAGACACTCTTTTGCCCACTTTAAGTCCAGATCAGATAATAACTCTGATGGGGTAACAAATCTGCACCTAAAAACTTTATTTGCCACAACTATAATAATTACAAGAAACTGACATAAAAATAAGGATAGTAACAGTGTTACAAATTTGGCCTTAGCAAACTGGGGCACGTATTAAAAAGATCTCAAGGTGAGGGATAAGACTGTGAAGGGACTTACAGCTTTGAGAAGCCGACATACCCTGGTACATGCTGAAGTTCTAAGAAAAGACTGTGCAAAAGGACCAGGTACTGGGGTTGCCTGCATCCATACTATCCTGCCACCCAGATGATTCTGAACATTAATGGGGTGTCACACCAAATGAAAGTGGGAGTAGTACCTAAGTTGCCTATACCTGTGATTATTGGAAATGATTTTCTATGATTTGAAAAGTTAATCAAAGAGAAAGTAAATCCAGCTGTGTCAGCAGCTGTGATGACAAGAGCACAGGCAATGAAAAATTTATGATGTTAGGGACTCTTTTCCTTTTGGTGATTTTGATTCAGACTTATATGAGCCCAGATCCAAGATGCACAACTCCAGGAAGAAAAGAAGATACCGAAAAAAACAGTGGCAATAAAAGACTGATGTACATAAGAGGCTGATATATGAAAATGCTCAGACTACACTGATTAACTGCTTGTGATTTTGTTTCTGAGCAAACTAACAATCTTTCTCTCCAAGATTATTTTTAAACAGCTGCGGTGAAACAAAAATAGGGTGAACCAGTGTTCAAAAAATGTAATGGACTACTGCACAGAGTTTGGGTTAATCCTCAGACACAGGAACAGATAGAACAATTGGTCACACCATGGAAGTATAGAACCGAGTTGTTATAGATAGCACATGATAGTCCTATAACTGGTCACTTTGGGAGGGACTATACCCTTGGCAGACTGCTGTTCATATTTTACTGGCCTGGGATTCATGAGGATATTGCCACCTATTGCAGTTTTTATACTTGAATGTCAGAAAGTAACCCCAGTGACTAAAGAAGACATGGTGCCTCTGGTACCCCTACCTTTGACAGATGTGCCTTTTGAAGGAAGCAGGAAAGCAAATCAAGGTGACTAAGGCACAAACAGAAGAAAGGATCATCTTGGAGGTCAAAAAGGAGACAAGACCTTCTTTAGATATATCAAGCAGAAAAGGATAACCAGTGGAGGTATAGTCAGACTTAAAGGGGAAGATAGGGAATGCACAGAGGATGACAAGGACAAAGCAGAAATCCTTAACAAATACTTGTGCACAGTATTTACTAAGGAAGAGGAAGGTTCTGGTCCCACCTTGACAGAAAAAAGTGCAGACAGCAGCAACATAAATTTGGCAACTTTCACAAGGGATAGTGTCCTGAAGGAGCTAGAAAAACTTAGGATTGACAAGGCCATGAGTCCTGATGAAATACACCCCAGGATACTGAAAGAACTTAGGGAAGACCTGGCGGCACTGCTGACAGAGCTGTTCCGCCTTTCACTTGTGGTTAGGGAAGTTTCTGCAAACTGGAGGAGGGGCACAGTTGTTCTTCTTCATAAAAATGGCAGTAGGGAAAGTGCTGGCAATTACCATCCAATAAGCCTGACCTCAATTGTAGGCAGAATGATGGGAAACTCTAATTAAGGAAATAATTATATCCTTTCTCAAAGAAAATGATATAATGCACCCAAGACAGCATGACTTCTCCACAGGAAGATCATGCCAGGCAAACATAATATATTTCTTCAATTGGGTAACAAAGACAGTAGATCAGGGCAGTGATGTGGATGTCATATACTCAGACTTCAGCAAAACCTTTGACTTGGTCCCATGTAGAAGACTAATGAACAAACTTGCCAGTACAGGAGTCGGACATAAAGTGGTAAACTGGGCACAGAGCTGGCTTAATGGAAGGACTCAGAGGGTACTGGTAAACAGCCCACTATCAGAGGAGAGAGAGAGGTAACTAGTGGTGTGCCACAGGGATTGGTGCTGGGGCCTTTCCTCTTCAATATTTTTATCCGTGACATATCTGTGGGCGTAAAAGGCAAGGTGTGTCTATACACAGATGACACAAAGATATGTAATAGGATAGACACTCCAGGGGGGAGTGGAAAGGATGAGAGTTGATCTTCAAAGACTAGAAAGCTGGACACAAACTTGGCAATTAAATTTCAATGCCAAAAAGTGCAAGATCATGCACCTAGGGAGGAAAACTCCTTGTGAAGAATACCTCATGTGTGGAGTGAAATTGAAAACCATAAAGCAGGAAAGGGATCTGGGGGTGATTATAACAGATGATCTGAAAACATCCAAGCAGTGTGAAAAAGCAATGTTAAAGGTGAACAGTATATTAGGCTGCATAGGAAGAGGAATTACAAGTAGAAAGAGAGATGTGATTATGCCACTGTACAGATCAATGGTAAGGCTTCAAATGGAGTACAGTGTGCAGTTCTGGAGACCTCACCACAGAAATGACATAGACAGACTGGAGACAGTGCAAAGGAGAGCTACAAAACTGATGCTTGGGCTTCACAACAAGATGCATGAGGAAAGTCTGCATGACCTAAACATGTACTCCCTGGAACAACGCAAACAAAGGGGGGTCATGATCGAAGCCTTCAAGTACTTGAAGGGAATAAATAAGGTCCAGGTTCAGGACCTATTTCAGATCAAGAATCGTGTAAGAACAAGGGGACATGGCATGAAGCTGGAAGGAGGCAAGTTCAAGAATAATACAAGAAAGTTCTTCTTTACTGAGAGGGTGGTGAATACTTTGAATGGCCTTCCACCAGAGGTTGTGGAAACTAGGTCAGTCGGATCATTCAAGAAGGCATGGGATAGGCACAAAGGTATTATAACACTCAATAGCAGTTAAGAGAGGGAGGCTAGGCTTATGGGTAGACTAGATGGACCATGTGGTCCCCTTCTGTCATCACTTTCTATGTTTCTATGTTGAGACAATTGCAATGGATGTGATTTGCCTCTTAGACAAAAGTAAAAAAGGTAATTGATTCATTTTTGGTAGTACTGCATGTGACTACGCTACTCGATGCACAGAAGCAATTTAAATGTGTACTGTCACAGCCCCAGAAGTGGCAGCAGAGCTTGCTAAAATTTTCAGCAGGAAGAGCATACAGTGCTTGTTATGGAAAAGTTCACCGTAATAAGTCATACCCTGGCATACCTAAGTGGTATACCAAGCGGTATACCGAGCGAACTATGAAGCAGTACCAAGGAATGCCTCATTAAAGGGTCGGTGATGTGTAAGTGCCAAGTTCAAAATGAGTTGCATTACCATTATCAGCACCTTAAATGTGCCAGGTGGCACTGTTTTTAATACAATTTATATTGTTTACTTGCAGTTTTCCTCCAGGTGTCCCCACAGGCCACATCATACTATCACTATTTCAGCTGCGAGAGACAAGCAGAGTAGAAACTGACATGTTGTTGGTAACTCTGAAATGGCTGTTTTATTTTTTTAGGCTAATATGTGAACAAGCAAACAAGTGCCAAGTGCTAGGGATGGCTCCCCTAGATGAACCCTTACTGAAAAAATGCTGGAGCTGCTGTCTCTATGGTGCACAGCATTCATACAGTACTGTTTGTTCAGGCATAAAAAAAGTAAAGCTAGCCAGTCATCATCAATGCTACTTCTATTGCTAATTGTAGTCTGGTGGATGGCACCTTAGTGATGTGCTCCCACATCAGACAGCTTTATACAGTACCTACTGAATGCACAAAGTTTATCCCTGTTCTATATGGAGCTGTGTTTAACAGAAAAGGTAGAGAAAAGAAGACTAGGAGAAAGCAGGCAGACATTTTTGTGCAAGCTTGCAAGGAATCCAGTTACACCAGTTGCACCGATGTTCCTACAGTTTTGTTAGAAGGCAATTTTGGAGTACTTGAGAGTTTTCCTGCCATTCTTTGCTATTGCTTAAAAAAATAAATAAAATAAATAAATACACTGCAAGGACTCAGGAGGAATCAGATACACAATTTTGGCCTAAGGCCTGCATCACTTTAACTGTTCAACACAAGAATCAGTCTGTTAAATTTTGAAATTGCATCCTTCACACAACAAACAGGGATGAGATGCATCGTCCGACCCCAAAACTGACAACTAACAAAACCTTAGGAACATCAGCGGGACTGGTGTTTCTGGATTCCTTGCAAGCTTGTACATAAACATTTGTCTGCACTCTAACCTTCCTGTGAATACAAGCTGTCAAAGGATCAACTGTTTTCTCTTGGTACTTTCAGTACTATTTTTCTACCACATTGCACTGAAAAATGGTCATTCATTTTCACCAGTATCATAGTTCCACAAGAGAGAGTTTCTATGTGACACAGCTGAAGTGGTGGGACTAAGACATTTGTTGTGGCTAGCAGACTGCATGTTCGCTCCCTTCCCAGAGAAATTCAGATGTGCCCGCTGAGCACCAAGACACACTGTCAAGGGAATAGCTAATCTTTTACAGAGATGTTCTTTCTCTCAAACCTGAACCTGACTTGTCTGCAGCTGCAAGTGCTGATAAATTTCAAATGGTCTTAAGCAATGGTGGGAGTCACACCATGATGTCCAGGTTGGCATCTCTTGTTAAATAACCACCAGCAACTGAATATTACTGTATGTAAGAGAGACCCCTTCTCAATGATATTTAGTGATACCCACTAAGCATCAAGATAAGCTGTCAGGGGAACAGCTGTTGTCACACACAGTTTATCTTTTTCCCATATCATTGTCTTATCCTGTTTTTTTTTAACACTTGGTACTGGAGTCAAATTATGACTTCATTTTCGGCCTTAAATTTAAAAAAAATACTCATTTTAATTTACTTAAGTCCACAAAAATGAAAATACAAGATCGGGCTGAGTGAATAGCAGTTCTGTAAAAAATCAGCTGTTCCCTTGACGCTCGTCTTGCTGCTCAGTGGGTAGTGCTGAATTTCACCAGGGAGGGTGTGATTGTGAACTTCCTTCAATAATAGTAATAGTTTATTAGACAGTGCTTGTCAAGACAACAGTTTTAATACCACCACTTCCACTATCACAAAAAGACTATGTCTTGAGGAAGTACGATACTGGCAAAAATGTCTGATCCCCTTTTTTTTAACAAAATTTACAGGATTGGGTGGTAGAGAAATACTACAGTATGCATCAAGAGGCAACAGCTGTTCTTTTAACAGCTTGCATATTCTCACACAGGTTTGAGTGCTGCTGCAGTGCACCAGTAGGCTTGTGAATGCACATGAAATGATGTCTAATGCCATCACTACACTCATAGCAGCTATGCAGCGGGTGCCAGCTCGTGAAGCCGGAGTCAATTTTCTGTTACTGACAACAATACTGACACGGGCTTCACAGTACCAATGGTTTTGAAGAAATCTTCCTGGGCATGTCTTCAGTGAGTCAGGACAGAACGCTGTCATACTAAGTAGGGGGAAAGTACAAAATAAACCACATGCCCCAACAGAGGAAAGTATTTCTTTATTGAAATTCATGTACATAAAAGAAACAATAAAGACAAAAAAAATGTGAAACCCTGTTCTTTATCAGGCAAGATTATCCACAGATCCCAGACAGAATGATGTTGAAGACTCTAAAGTTGTACTCTGGTTCAGTATGTTAAAAGCCAAATTCATTCTGGTGATTAAGAAATGCTGTCTGACATTTTTAGCATCAAAAGGATTGCTGCCCGTGGATGAATGGTGATTATTCTGCACAATTTACATTTCAAAGGGATTCTAAATAGAAACACATAATTTAAATTACTCAAGGTATGTTGCCAAAATACAGTGCAAGTCACATTAAACTGTTCCTCCAATGAGTTGCTGTAGCATTTCCGACTGAGTTGCACAAGTGTTGCTGGATCCAGCACAAAGCCTTGCACAAACTGTTAAGAGTTAAAATGCAGCTTTGCATTGCACTGTGACTGGACTGCAGATGCATTCCAACTAAGTCGCAAAAATATTCTACAAACATTGCTCTTCAGCTGGTTAAGCATTGAAAAATAATGCAATATGAGTTGGCAAAGCATTGTCAACTTAAAAAAGCAATGCTAAACCAACTCACTGATGGAACAGTTTAATGTGACTTGTACAATACCAACCTAAAACTGTAGCACATCTCACTTCTAAGACCAGATCCAAAAATAATTAAACAACTGGGGCTATACTAAGCATAACAAACACATCTATTGGGACCACAAAAGTAACACACAGCAAAACATGCTTATTCCTAATCAGGGTTTTATTTAACTCCAAAAATTGATTAGCGTTTTGCTCATAAAAGTGCTAAAACATTGTGAAAATGCATATCATTGCCTCATTGTGTTTAACAAACATAACACTTCTAGAAAACCTATATAAACACTTTCTGTACAGTTAGCATTGTCCCAAGAAAAAAACTGCTAATCAATTATTTAAAACCCTGCTAATTAAGCTCATTGCTCATGAGTGACTGGATAAGTGGTCAGTAGGCAACAGATGACCATGGAGAAACTGCAAAATGTCAAACACCATATAAAACACACAACACCAGATAGAACTGCATCGAAAATATACCCAAATGCAGCTTTGGAGTCTATACTCTCAGGAAACTAACATAAACAATACTGGTGCTAAAGGGTTAGTAAAGAGAACCCCACACACAAAAAAGGCACTCAACACTCACATCAGGAGTTCCAATAGCCAAGAAAATAGCAACTGAATTTCCCCAAAATACATTAAATATTAAATAATAAATGTGTGGACGTTTCTATTTGGTCTGATGTGATGAAACTGAATGAGTATTAAGTTTGTAGCATTTACTTGCTTGTTTTTCATCTTTGTGATCTGCCCCACTTTGTAGATCTGGAATATTCCATGAAATCAACAAACTCTTTCTGGAGCAACAAATGTATTACTCATATTTAATATATTTTAAGAAATTGTATGATCTGGGATACCTTATACTGTAAATGTGCATTTTAGATCATCATTGTGTCTTTTAATTATGTATGGTATTTCTTTTACTTACAGCATGTACTGTAGAATAGAAGTATGGATAGTCTGGCTTCCCTCTTAATAAAGCATGAACAGAGGTGGAATGAATGATGAAGCAGTGGATCTTAAGGGTGATAGAACACAGACACACACACACACACACACACACACATACACACACACACACACACACACCACGCACACACACACACTAATGTGCACTTGTGGAGAACATCCCAACTATCCACATAACTTTTTTATCCATTAGTACATTACTTAATTTTTCTCTGCCTTCTCTTTCCAGGCTCTCAGCCTGCTCTTGGCTGATGGCTCCAAGCTGCTCCTGTGGTCATGATCTTCCCTGCTGCCTGCCACCACTCAGCAGAAGCCCATGGAATCAGTAGTGCATGCTGGTGGACTCTTCCGTTGAGCCGAAATTTGATTTTGAGCTACCAGCTGATTCAAACTATCCTGGTGGTTTGAATCTAGCACACCCGGGCTCCCCGACTTGAATTTCCATGTACGGATTGCAGCAATATCTCACCCACTCCCCTACTGCCCTCTCTTGTTGGACACTTACTTTTATAATTACTGTTTGGTCACATGACTAAGTGTCCAATTTCTCATTAGCTCATTATATAGTCTGTCCACTATGGGTACGCTTTGCCTAATCTCACTGAACACTAACTTAAGTATTTAAACTCTCATTAAATCAAATTACAGCCTGTCCAATAGGGGTTTCCCATTATTTAGATTGTTTTGTCCCCATCTTATTGTATTCTAACTACTTCACCATCCCTATGTTTCTCAGTGAGGCTTAAGTATCTTTCCTCTATGTCCTGCATATTTTCCTTTCTACCCAATACTGTCCTACTATTTCTACCACAATAAATGTAGTACTATTGTACTCACTAAACTGAGCTACTCTTTTATACAGATGGATCCCAAACTCTTAACACTGCTGACAGCTGTACTACTACTCTTAAGAAAATACAAAATCACACATGCCCCCACAATGCAAAGCATCATGGGCTGCATATGCAAATCACCACAGAATGTTATGCTGGTCCAACTTTAAGCAGAATTGCATGGTGCCTACTCTTACTTCTTTCTTGGTTCTCCTTAGCCCTCTGCTCCCTACCCTGTGAAGCCTCCCCTTCTTCACTTTCCGATTTTAGCTTTTCAAACCTGCTTCTATTGCCATATGGTCATTTTGCTCTCATCCCCCCTTACTACTCCCCAAGGGTTTCATTTACCTTTTATCATATGCTGTTAAAAACTGACTTTATTATCTGTCTTTTCCACCTCCATTTCCTTGTCACAAGCTCTGGTACCCAATTTTCCTGGCTATCATTCTGTCTGATGATATTGAACTAAGTCCAGGCCCCATGACCTACTACTCTCACACAGACTCTTCCCTAAACAATGTAAAGGGGCTCCGTGTTGCCCATCACAATATAAGGAGCCTCTTCCAAAATCATGCTGATGGCCTAGAGGCATTGGTTGGGTTTTATAAACCTGACATCCTGTGTTTATCTGAGACCTGGCTTAAACTGTCCACTCCAGACTCAGTCTATTCCTTTGCTAACTATAACCTGCTAAGATGGGACCAACCTTCATCCAAACAGGGGGAAGGGTTGCCTTATTCTACAAGTCTCACCTTAATCTTACCATTGTTCCTACTCCTATTCTCTCCCACTGTGAATACCTCCACACTACCCTTGCCCTAGGTGCAAAAAAACTTCATATTGTTTGCACCTATAATCCACCCCAAAGTGTCCATGCTAGACTGGAAGAACTTCTAGGTCAGATTGACCTGACTGTTGGGCACAACAAAGTACTCATCCTAGGTGACCTTAATCTAAACTGGATGGGTAAGACTCATAACTCCCTCCTCTCATTGATTCAAAGTCACAATCTGCATCAGCTTATCAATGAGCCTACCATTGTTTTTACTAACTTGAGAACCTGCACCTTGATTGATTGGATACTAACAAATCAGACAGACCATATCCCAACAGCTGGTACACTTGCAGATGCCATAAGTGACCACTCCCCTGTCTTTTGTATCTAGAATCACCTGTCTGACCTCTCATCCCCTCCATGCTACATCACCTTTAGAAACCTTGCCAGCCTTGACCAGGGGCAGTTTCTTCTTGATGTCTCTTTAATTGACTGGTCCAGCCTCTACCAGGCCCAGGATACCCAGACTGCCCTCAGTCTCTTTCTCATCAAATTCAGGGCTCTTCAGGATAGGCATGCCCCCCCCCAGATCTCTCATCATGTTGGGGCTAAACATACTAGGTGGCTGCAAAAGAACTTACTTGTGCTCCTTCATACTAGGGACAAAAGCTGGAAGTGCTTCAAGGTCTCAGGCCTGCAGACTGATTTCAATCACTATATAGATCAATGCAATGCCTGCAAAAAACAAATCAGACTAGTCAAAAGCAACTACTGCAAACGTTGCCTTCTTGATGCTGAGGGTGCCCCTAAAGAATTCTGGTGACATGTCAAAACCTTCCTTGGCAATTAACAATCCCATACCCCAACAACATGGTTCTAAATCGTGTACACTGCAATGATCCTGCTACCGTAGCTAATTCTTTCAATCAACATTTTGCTGACCTATCCAAATACACTTTCTCCTTTTCCTCCACTCCACCTGCAAACCGCTGCTCAAATCCACATTCCATGGCCCCACCTTTTGGTTTCAAAGCTGTTACCAGGTCTCAAGTACTGAAAGTCCTAAACACTATCTCAGACACTACCAGTATTGGCTCTGATACTCTTGAACCTAGGCTTCTGAAACCTTGCTGCTCCTTTTATTGCCTCTGGCTCAAATTTTTACCTTGTCTCTGTGTCATAATGTCAGTGCCAGTGGCTTAGCAGGTAGCACACTTGTCTCTGAGGCTGGGAGATCAGAAGGCTGTGGGTTCTATCCCCACTCCAGGCACTTGGGTTAATATCTTAATACTGACACTGCAGTGCAGCATGAGGGAGATGCTGCACTCCTGAGATGCCATCTTTCAGATGAGACATTAAACCGTGGTCCCATTTTCCTGTTCTAGAGTTAGTTCAGGTGCATGTTAAAGATCCCATGGCACTTCTCGAAAAGAATAGGGGAATGATTTATTAACGATACTCCACAAATTATAACATTCAGAACATTTACATGTACAACTATCCAGCATGGAAAACAGGGTTGCATAATATTGTTTTTAAGCCTAGAATACTTACATACTGTACATTTCATACCATCTATAATATTTGCATAAGAGAACAAAAAAAAAATTCACCTCTAGAGTTCATCCAATTTTGTCTTTCAAGAAAGGCATAGTTTTCCACCTAGTACTCAACACATCTCTCAATATGAGTTTCCTTTCTGATTCATACTGTATTCTTATTTCATTTTCCACTGTTTGAAATAATTGCATTGGACTTCTATCCACTTGTTGCAATACAAATTTGCACCTATGCTGCCACATTACAAACTTAATACAAGTTAATATCATTCTAAAAACCCCTATATTAAATTGTTTCATATGAATTGAAAACCCTCCAATTAACTCTTCATAAGTAAGTAAAGCCCAGTATTTATTGTTCCATTGTTGTGCTAGTATGTTCCAGAATTCTTGAACATAGGGACTACAAATAAAAAAATGTTCCATTTTGTCATAGGCTGTGGATGCAATGAAGGACACTGACACAAAGTGTAGTGTGGCAAGGCTTAAAAATTTGCCAAGCCTAAAGTTTTATTGAAATAACAACAGAAAACGACTGACTTTGCAAGAATACAGAAAGCAAAATAAAAGGCACAAAAATACATGAATGTTCTCACAGGCAATAACAGCAAACAAAAAGGCCACCTGGGAACTCAAATATTGTAGTCTGTAAAGTGCAGACTCCCAAGTGGACCAGT
This sequence comes from Neoceratodus forsteri, assembly GCA_016271365.2. NCBI lineage: Eukaryota > Metazoa > Chordata > Ceratodontiformes > Ceratodontidae > Neoceratodus > Neoceratodus forsteri. Next base: position 803,782,888 of record CM057451.1, on the reverse strand, counting down.
ACTGTGCTGGTCCCAAAATGAATATGAAGGTTCACCTGAAGGACTCTCCTTTTATCCTAAGGGAGTATCAGGTGATCACTTCAGACTCCACCCCAAAGGTTCTTGAACATTGAAAAACATATTTAATCAACATTTTATTATATCTGAAAGCATAAGAATACTATATTCATTTTATAACTTCTTAATAAGGCCCCCTAAATGGAATTTACTTAGGCATTTGAATAATCAACAAACAATTCAGAGGGTCAGGCCTTCCCTTTACCTGTTCACAGTATATCTATGGTGAGAAGTGGGCCAGCTAGCTCCAAAGCAAATATTTGGAGCAGCAGAAGGGAATGGCACCATAAAACAGCTAATTCCAGATGGCCCTTTAAGGTGAGCTTCAGCTACTCCATAGGTTATATTTTTATTCAAAATAATAAAAGACAAAAGGAATTTAGAACTTCTGCAAAACTGTGCACACTTGTCCAGAAGTTCTCTTTTTCATTTAACACTGAAGGGAGAAATCGTCGCGTAGCACAGATGTACATAACAACCGCAAATACCTCTTGTTTCATCTGTGCTACTGTGACCTCAGGCTGCATGACCTAATTATAACGCCATGTCTACAAGTATTTTATGTAAATTGTGTGTTTATTCATTATTCTTGAGCACATATCCCCAAAACAAAACAAATCTGGTGCATTTCTGAACCCCAGCCTATTAACAAGCCTTCTCTAGACTAGGTAACTAGCAGATAGGCTCTGAATCCTTTTAATGTCTTGATTTTTCTTGTCTGCCTAAATAAACTGAATGCTTGCACTGCGAGAAAGATTCCCCAGACTCTCACTAGTGTGAGGTGGAAACAGTAGCATGAATTGCAGCAAAACCGGTGCTCGATAAGCGGAGTGCCATGCGGGTATTTACGTACCCAAAGCCGGAGAAGCACTGCCGCATGTGTTTTTCAGCTTTTCCCCTATATTTGACTTAAATGTTTATCTCCTGAGCATAGCTCAAACATGAAAAGGGGAATTATTAGCCCAGATATTCTAAACTCTGAATTACTATTTTTATACACTATAGCCTGTCATGGGGGGGTGTACTGAGGCTCCATACCTGTCTTTTTAGTGAAATGCAAGCGATAGAAAGAGCCTATTATCCAGGTGACCTGCATGAAAAAAGGGAAATAAAAAGGAGGAAGTAAGAGAAAGGACAGTAAGGATAGTCAATGAGTGCTACTGCAGTAGACTTGCGAAAAAAAGTTAGGCAGGTATTTGGAGGCATTATCAGCACACTTTCACAACTCCTCCCCCCTTAAGAGGAAACTATAAGGGGGTGCATCATCCTACCTCTGTCCCATAGCTTCCTACCTATCAAACCTCAGGTATAATTAATAGATCTCTCTCTCTCAAAGGAGGGAGAGATGGAGCTTTAGCCCACCCACTCCCAAAGCTCCACCTCAGGGACCCTTATTAATTAATATAAACATGAAAGGTTATTCCTAACCCTTCTTACCTTCTTACCTTTCAAATTTCCTGAGGTCTGAATGTGTATTTTGTTCTGCCCCATACTGGGACATAAAATTTGCATTTTTATTAGCTGTCCTAGGTCAGTGGTGTACTGTGAATCTATAAGGCTGTAGGGCCAAGTACCACCGCATTATTCTAGGGTTTTTATCTTTCATGTTATGAAGCAAACAAAGGGGGGTTGTGGTCAGTTAACACTTCAAATTCTGAGCTGCACAGGTAAAATTTGAGAACTTCGGTGGCCTATTTGATAGCCAGACATTCCTTTTCTATGGCGGAATATCGTGTCTCTCTCTCTCTCTCTCTCTCTCTCATGCAACTTACAGCTCAGGTATATCACAGGATGTTCTTCTCCTTTTACTATTTGAGACAGAGCAGACCCTATGCTGGAGTCTGAGGCATCAGTTTGCACCATAAAAGGAAAGGTGAAGTCAGGGCTTCTGAGTACTGGTGCTGCACAAAGATGTGCTTTAATGGTGCAAAAGACTTTTTCACACTCTGGTGTCCATTTAACAGCATTGGGGTAGTGTTTCTTTGTCAAATTAGTAAGAAGAGTAGCTATGGTGGCAAAATTAGGCACAAACTGCCTGTAATACATTGCCAGTCCTAAGAAGGATTGAACCTGTTTTTAGTTTAATGGTCTGGATCATTGGGCCACAACATCTATTTTACCTATTTCAGGTTTGACTTGCCTATTACCTATAATAAACCCCAGATGTCTAGTTTCCTGCATGGCTATGCTACATTTCAATAGATTTATTGTTAACCCTGCTGTTGTAAGGGAATGGACGACAGCATCTAAATGTTGTAAATGAGCCGCCCAAGTGGGACTGTACACTATCATGTCATCCAAATATGCAGTGCAGTAAGACTCATGACGCTGTAAGGTTCAGTCTATCAGGCGCTGAAATGTGGCCAGAGCACCATGTAGACTGAAGAGCATGGTGACAAAATGGTACAACCCAATAGGCATGCTAAATGCTGTTTTTTCTTTTGACACCTGATCCAAAGGGATCTGCCAATAGCCCTTTGTCAGGTCAAAAGTGGTAATGCATTTTGCATTGCCAAACCTATCCATGATGTCATCGATCCTTGGCATGGGGTAAGCATAAAATTTCGAAACAGCATTAAGACATCTGAAATCCAAACAAAGGTGTATACCACCTTCTTTCTTACTCACCACAACTATGGGAAATGCCCAATTACTATTTGATGGTTCAATTACCCCTAACTCATGCATCTTCCTTACTTCTTTTATTACTTCGTCCCTTGTTCTCTCAGGTAACCTGCATGGTTTTTGTCTGATAGGGCTAGGGGAATTTACTTCAATATGATGTTCAAAACCATGTACCAACCTAGGTTTAGAGGTGAATGATTGGGAATACTTACTAAGAAGGTGATCTAACTCTGTCCTCTGCTGTGTCCTCAGTGTGGTATTAATTGTAAGGTCTCTCATTTCTCCTCCCTTTTCTAGCCGCATATAGGTTACTTCCATTTCATTGGTATTACTCTCTGGCAAATAAAACACCCCAGACTAGGTCTTTCCATCCATCTTTTTAGCAAGTTTACATGGTAAATCCCCTTTTTCTGACACCTATCTGGTAACTCAAGTTCATATGTAACAGGGCCTATTTGTCTTAATATGGTATAAGGGCCCTGCCATTTTCATCAATAACTTATCAGAGGAGGAGGGCAATAATAATAGTACCTTATCTCCTTTTTGAAATGACTTAATACCTACACCCTGCTCATAATATTCCTTCTGTACTGTCTGTTTACATAAGTTGTGCTGATGGGCCATCTGTGTGTATTTGACTAATTTGGAACGTAGGTTTGTCAAATATTCAAGGGTGGTGCTAGTATGTTCCTTTTTGTCTTCCCATTTCTCCCTGATAACATCTATGGGTCCCCGGGGGTTCCTCCCATAAAGTAACTCAAAGGGGGCAAACCCTGTAGAAGCCTGTGAGACCTCTCTGTATGTGAATAATAGGAGTGGAAGATAAACATTCCATTTCTTTCCTTCATCCTCCACATATTTCTTCAACATTTTCTTCAGGGTCTGGTTGAATCACTCAACCAGCCATCTGTTTGAGGATGATAGGGGGTGGTGTGGATAGCCTCCATTCCTAATGTTGAGTACTGTTGAGCTAACATTTGTGAACAGAAGTTGCTCCCCTTATCTGTTAGGATTTCCTTTGGTATCCCCACTCGACTGAACACTTTAAGTAATTCATCTGCTACTTTCTCTGCAGTTACAGTGTGGAGTGGGATAGCCTCAGGATACTTGGTGCAGCAGTTGCAGATTACTAATATAAATCAGTTTCCCTTAGAGCTCTTAGGTAAAGGTCCTACTACATCCATTGCTATTCAACTAAATGGAACTGTAATAAATGGAAGTGGTTGAAGAGGAACCTTATCCTTTTTGGTAACAGTGGCTACTTTCTGACACTCCAGGCAACTTCAGCAGTAGTCTGCTATCTGAGTATGAATACTGGCCCAATAGAACCTTAATAGCAGCCTCTGTAAAGTACAGTCCCTGCCCAGGTACCCTGCCAGGGGAAGCTCATGAACCAGTTGTAGTAACTTTTCTTAGTATTGAGTGGGTACTAACAGCTGGCCAATTTGTTCACCTGTAACGAGGTGCATACATCTCCTGTATAATAAACCATATGTTATGATACATGCGGGCTCATGGTCTTTCCCTATAACCCCTAACATCTGGAAAAATGGCTGAAAGGTATCATCCTTTTGTTGTTCTATACCAAACCCTTCTTCCTTAGATATAGACATACCCTCCCTATCAACAGAGTTAACATCAACAGTTGTAAAATAGACATTTTTAGTATCACCCTTTTTCAACATGACATGTTTTTGTGTCCATTGATGTTTGTACCTTTTTCTTTCTTGTCGAGATTTAGGGGTTTTAACCGGTTCCCCACAGACATCGTCATCAAATGGGAACAGCTGAGCCCACTGCTGTTTTTGTCTGGTCTGAGCCTGGGTTGTCAGGGCACAATCACTCTCATTCACCTACATCAGGCTGGAAAAGTCAGGATAATCATGTCCAAGTATAATAGGGACATGCATATTGGCAACCAAACCAACAGTCATATCATGCGGTTTCCATTGAACATGTAAAGTTAAATCAGTCATAGGATACTGATGGATGTCCCTGTGAATGCAGATCACTGCTGTTTTTGTCCCCTTCTTAGTGTTCTGCAGTTGAACTAAATCAGATCTCACTAAAGTTTGTTTACTGCCAGAGTCTATCAACCCAGTAATCTCCCTGTGGCCAATCTTCACAGGTGCGATGTACTGTTCTCAATTTGCTAGGGCCAACTGGGCAACTGTGGATTTTCTCTGGGGGCAATATCAGGCTATATGCCCCTTCTCTTGACACTCCCTACTTATGATGTTGGGGTTGAATGGTCTATTAAATGGGACAGTCTTGGAATCCCCACTACCAGTACCAGATGAAGAAGAAGAAGTAGACCTTACTGTGGGTGGGGTCACACCAGAACCAGGTTGTCCTCATTGTCAGTTGGGATGGGCCATTAGATAGTCCTCGGCCAGAGTAATGGCTTTTTCTGAGGTGTCTGGCCGGTGCTCCCTCACCCACACCTGTATATCTGAGGGTAGTATACGAATGAACTGTTCCATTACTATCATCTCCAATATCTGTTCTATTGTTTTCACCCCTGGTTTCAACCACTTCTGGCATAAGTCCTTCAATCTGGTATATGTTTCTCTGGGAGTGACTGTGTTATGAAATATGCATGTCTGAAAATGTTGCCCGGTATGTTTCAGGACTGATATCATACCTTTGCAGGATTGCCTGCTTAACAGCATCATAGTTCTCAGCCTGGATGTTGTCTATATGGCTGTAGGCCATCTGCGCCTTTCCAGATAGGTATAGTACCAAGCGTATATAACCCATTGGGTCCTAGGCCACCCACATGCCTGGGCAATCGACTCAAATGTGGTCATATATGCTTCAATGTCATCAGTGGCAACCAATTTGGTCAGTTTTATGTCCTTAGGTCCATCTAGAGGGGGGAAGATTATCTGTCCCTAGGTCTCTGATGGCCCTTAATGTATCATTCCACTGGGACTTGGCTCTCTGAAGATCCATTTCCCTGTGTTTGTCCATAGCAAGTTGCTTAACACACAACCAGTGCAACAGGCTGTGTATATCTTCTGGTGGTTCATCAGCAATTTGTACTGTAGTGATCACATCCTCGCTTTCATCTCTCAGCTCCTCCTCTTTCTCCTTCTTGGCTGCTTTTCACCAGACATCTGGCCCCAACCCTGGCAAAGGGGTCTTTCCATGCTTGGCAGCCATGGTTCATGTGAGGACACTGCTGGGCTTGTCGGGGACCTGCTCTTCTTTTTTCTCCTGCTTTTAGTGTCCATGTACTGGAAAGCACCAGTATCATCAAAGCATCCCACCACTGCCACCAATGTCATAGGCTGTGGATGTAATGATGGACACTGACACAAAGCATAGTGTGCCAAGCCTTAAAAATTTGCCAGACCTAAAGTTTTATTGAAATAACAACAGAAAACTACAGACTTTGCAAGAATACAGAAAGCAAAATAAAAGGAACACAAATTTATTTATTTATTTTTATTTATTGAAATGTTTCACAAGGAAGGCACACTGAGCAAAAAGATGCTCATCTCACGGAGTGACGGGGGGGAGGTTACAGAGGAGAGCAACTGTATACATTTGTACAAGGAAACAAAATTACACAAATGAAATTACGTGATGGTACATAAGTATAATACCATGGAAACATGAAGTAGGAGCAACATAGGAAACACTGCAACAGGGAGTTATCCACGTTGTTACATGGAGTGAGAGAGAAATTGTACAAAGAATTATAATGACAAAGGGTGTAGAATATATCTACATTCATGTCAGCTACTATCTACGGTAGCGCGGTAGGCAGAGGGTCAGATATAATAGTTGTTTCTCTCTCTCACTCCATGTAACAATGTGGATAACTCCTTATTGCAATGTTTCCTATGTTGCTCCTACTTCATGTTTCCGTGGTATTATACTTATGTACCATCATGTAATTTCATTTGTGCAATTTTGTTTCCTTGTAAAAATGTATACAGTTGCTCCCCCCACCCCGGTCGCTCCATGAGATGAGCATCTTTTTGCTCAGTGTGCCTTCCTGGTGAAACATTTCAATACATAAAAATACATGAATGTTCCCACAGGCAATAACAGCAAATGAAAAGGCCACCTGAGAACTCAAATATTGTAGTCTGTAAAGTGCAGACTCCCAAGTGGACCAGTACTGTGCTGGTCCCAAAATGAATGTGAAGGTTCACCTGAAGGACTCTCATTTTATCCTAAGGGAGTATCAGGTGATCACTTCAGACTCCACCCCAAAGGTTCTTGAACATTGAAAAACATATTTAATCAACATTTTATTATATCTGAAAGCATAAGAATACTTTATTCATTTTATAACTTCTTAATAAGGCCCCCTAAAAGGAATTTACTTAGGTATTTGAATAATCAACAAACAATTCAGAGGGTCAGGCCTTTCTTTTACCTGTTCACAACATATCTATGGTGAGAAGTTGACCAGCTGGCTCCTAAGCAAACGTTTGGAGCAGCAGAAGGGAATGGCACCATAAAACAGCTACTTCCAGAGGACCCTTTTAAGGTGAGCTTCAACTACTCCATAGGTTTATATTTTTATTCAAAATAATAAAAGACAAAAGGAATTTAGAACTTTTACAAAACTGTGCACACTTGTCCAGAAGTTCTCTTTTTCATTTAACACTAAAGGGAGAAAGCCGTTGCGTAACACAGATATACACAACAACCGCAAATACCTCTCGTTTCATCTGTGCTACTGTGACCTCAGGCTGCATGACCTAATTGTAATGCCATGTCTACAAGTATTTTATGTAAATTGTGTGCTTATTCATTATTCTTGAACAAATATCCCCAAAACAAAACAAATTTGGTGCATTTCTGAACCCCAGCTTATTAACCAGGCTTTTCCGGATTGGGTGACTAGCAGGAAGACTCTGAATCCTTTTAATGTCTTTGTTTTTCTTGTCTGCCTAAATAAACTAAATGCTTGCACTGCAAGAAAGATTCCCCAGCCTCTCACTAGTGTGAGGGGGAAACAGCAGCATGAAGTGCTGCAAAACTGGTGCGCGCAACACGGAGCGTCATGCGGGCATTTACACACCCAAAGCCCAAGTAGCACTGCTGCATAAGCGTTTTAGCTTTTCCCCTATATTTGGCTTAAACATTTGTCTCCTGCACATTGCTCAAACATGAAAAGGGGACCTACTAGTCCAGATATTCTAAACTCTGAATAAATATTTTTATACATTGTAGCCTGTCATGGGGGGGGGTGGATGTACTGAGGCTCCACACCTGTCTTTTTAGTGTAATGCAAGCAATAGAAAGAGACTATTATCCAGGTGGCCTGCCTGGAAAAGGAGAAATAAAAAGAGGGAAGTAAGAGAAAGGACAGTAAGGATAGTCAAGGAGTGCTACTGCAGTAGACTTGTGAAAAAAAAAATAGGCAGGTATTTGGAGGCATTATCAGCACACTTTTTCACATTGTCTCCTCCACCACTATACATGATTGCCTAGGACAATATATTTCCATTTGTGTTTTATGCTTCACATTTCCTTTAACATTTAACCTCCCATGACAACTTAACCACGCTACATCCCACATTCTGTGTGGAATTAGTTTATCTTGTAGTGTTTGCAACACCTTTCCATGACACTTATCAGGAATTCCTTTAAACACTGGGGTTTCATGAAAGCTTTGGGCCTGTATCATATTATATATTTGTTTCCTAGATTTCTAATCAATGTTTTCCATAGGTATTTTCCATTATTTTAGTTTTGTAATAACTGGTTTGATATGTTCTGGACCTACTTTAAATCCTGGTTTTAGCTGATCCTGATTTCTCCATGTTGTAAATAAGGGAACTACAGTAACCATCTAGATGCAAAACAGTGTCCATAATGCAGCATTTGGTCTTATAGGGTCTAGTAAATTGTTATAAAAATAGATACTATAAAAAATACAATAGGATTAAATAAGTTCAGTCCACCTTGCTGTATAGGAAGATATAGTACATTTCGCTTAATGGGATTTAATCTACACCCAAAATTACTTCTAATGAAGTCAGAATGGGGTATACCATACTTAGATCAGTAAACATAGGTATTAGAGAAGTTTTTACTATCATAACTTTCTTCTTTTTTGTCTGTTGCCATGACTTCCAGATCTTTACCTTATTTGTAGCCAATTCTATTTTTTCTTTCCAATTCAATATCCCATTAGCTCCTCTTCTAAAATTAATACCCCATATCTTTACAGGGTTTTCAGTCCCAGGAATATTTTGTAGAGATATTATTTTTTCTCTTGTCGTGCTTAAGGAATATAGTACACTCTTCCCTTTATTTATATTCGTTCCTGTAATTTTAGAAAAAGTTTCTATTATTTTATGGCTTCTTCACCAGATTTCCGGCCCTTTAAAAATGCACACATGTTTTCCGTGTATGCTGATGTTTTAACCTCCAATGCACTATTCTTTGGTCTTATACCTCTGATCTGGTCATTTACATTTATCATTTTTGATACAGGGTCTATACAAAATATATATAAAAGTGGACTCACGGGACATCCTTGTCTCATGCCCCTTTTAATAGACGCATAGGATCCTAAGGTTCCATTTATTAAAGGAATTACAGTTGCTTCCCCATGAAGTGTCTCTATCCATTTACAAAACATCCCCATGATCCCATATGTATGTAGTACCTGATTCATAAATTCATGGGATGCTTTATTGAAGGCCTTTTCTTGGTCCAGTGATAGAATATAACCCTATTCTTCTTCTTCTTTCCCTTGTTCTACTAACTCCCTAATGAACAATAGATTGTCCTTTATTGAACATCCATTTACTGAACATGTTTGTGATATTGCTATGATATATGGGGCAAACATTAACAGTCTTAAGGCTAATATTTTCATCAATAGTTTAAAATCAGAATAAAGGAGGCTCAAGGGTCTCCAATTCCACAAATCAGATCGATAATTTTTTTTTTATGAATTAAAATTTGAACTGCTATGTTCATATGGAAGTTAAGTTTGTTATGCAGTAAAATCCAATTGAAAACCTCTGCCAGGATGTCTATCAGGGGCTCTTGGAATTTTTTTTATAAAATTCTGTTGGTAGGCCATCCAGGCCTGGTGCAATATCTGTTTTTAAACTTGTTATAGTTTGTTCCACTTCAGTTTTACTAATAGGTTGTATTAAGTTTTGCAAAATATCCTGTGGGATTACATTATTCTGCATTTTTTCCATATAGCATCTCATATTAGTTTCTTCCAATATGGGGATCTTTATACATTTCAGATAAGTAAGAGTGGACTTCCCTTAATATTTCCGAAGTTGAAAAAATTTCCCTTCCATTTTGGGATTTCACGGATGCTATTAATCTATCCTGTACTCTTTCATTACAGCTCTGAAAGTAATCTAGTAATCCCAGTTTCCCAGTTGTACAAATCCTATGTTCTACCAGCATAGTTGTTGCCTTTCAGTATTGCATATTTTCAATCTCTCTCTCTCTCTCTCTCTCTTAATCTTTTGGACTTGAGAAGTTAAATTGATATTCAGAGTATTAATAGCTTAATAGAGTTTAGTTAGCTGATTTCTTAAATTAAGATATTTTATATATTGATTTGTATTCCTTTTTTTAGCTAAATACTTCAATACTTTTTTGTAGCTCTCTTTTTGTTTCTACCCACCAGACACTTAAATCTTTGTCTAGTCCTGCTATTGGCATGCATGCTTGTAAAAGAGTTTTTATCTAGGCTGTATTTTTTTCCTCCTGCAATAATGAAACATTCAATTACTAGTATCCCTTACCATAAGGAATTCTATCATTTAATCCAAACACTGCACATAACATTACATGGTCTGATATTTCACTCAGCCTAGTTAGAGCTTCATGTATTTTTATAAGTTTAGAAACAAAAAGAAAGTATATTCGTGTGGACAGTCACCCTTTAAAGAAAGTAAATCCACCTTCTTTATGTATAGTCCTATACGAATCATGCATACCCACTGTTTGTATTATAGACTTCAGACAATTAGTATCACACAACTCTTTCACTGTACTTGCTCCTCGATCACCATGTGTTATCACACAATTAAAATCTCCCCCCAAATGACATGTTTTGTTATAGATAGATATGATTTAGCTGTATTAAATATTTCCACTCTTTCTTTTTTCATGGTCGGGGCATAAAGGTTCATTATTCTCCATGTCGTATTATCATAAAGGAAATCCAAAAAAAGGGCTCTTCCAGGCACACTATCTATCACCTTGGTCACTCTAAAGTCACTCCCCTTAAATAAAATGCCTAGGCCATCACATGTGTCAATCCCAAAAGAGAAATAGGAAGGTCCCCAGCACCACAGTTTTTGTGCTTATTGTATTAATGTAGATGTATTCAGTCTGGTATCTTGTAATAAGCATATGTCATACTCCCCATCCTTCAATGCAGATAAAGTGACTAACCTCCTATAAGCATTTTTTACACTATTCATGTTTAGAGTAGCTACCTTAAAAACGGGACTTTTGGTCATGTTAGTATTTTATCCTGGCTCTCCCAAATGTGCACTGCTCCTAGTTTGAACCTCTGCCCTTCTACTTCTGAGTACATGTCTAATTCTCCCCTCCACTTCATCTTCAGAGTCCAAGGATGGTACTGGCTGTAACGAAGTCTCAGACTCTCCTCCCTGCTCAGACTCCTGTGTATCAAATGAAAGAATTTCAAATTTGTTGCTGACTGCAATACTCTGCTCTGGTAAAGAAGCTTTCGCTATTGTATACTTTGGTCTTCTTTGCCTCATAGGTCTTTTTTTTATAACTGTCACCATGTCTGGTGGGGGCATAGTTATCCTTTCCTCTGTAGCTAGCCTAGTGGGGTTAGGACCAGTTTTGTCACTATCCTGCACTCTAGCTGCTGTTTGTGATGTGATCTTTTATTCCTTGGCTCTGTGGTGTTGTCTGTCCTTTCTATCATTGTAGTAGTAATGGTTTCCTGACTTTGGTTTTGTTTTGGGTCTGTGTGAGTTGTAGTTCCTTCTGCTGCCTTCTGAGCCTGAGCTTCTTTTTTCTTATTTGTATGTGCTGCCATATTCTTCTTCTGTGCTTCTGATAAGATATTATCTTGATCAGGGCAGTCAAATCTATTATGTGTGGCCTATGGGCAAGCTCAGTATGCATGACCTAGTTCTTCACATAAGTTACATTTAACTTCCTCCTGACATTCTGAACTAGAGTGTCCTAAAGAGAGGCATAGGTAGCATTTTACATGGTTACATACTTGGCTCAGATGTGTAAAAAAGCCACATTTAAAGCAAGTTCTAGGTTGACCTGCATAGAAACAGTGTCCCCTTTCCCTACCTAAACACAAACTGTTGGGGAGATGGACTGGACCTTTGTTCATATTTCTGAGTCTCACTCTATATTTCCAGTCACCCGTCCAAATGTGGTCATCATCAAATATGGGCTGGAGTGACCCTGTCACCTCACACTTTTGTTGTAGCCAGTGTGTAATATCATGCACTGCTATTGTTTCATTTCTAAATGAAATTGTGATGTTTTTCAAAGCAGGCTTTGTTAAAGGTATAGCCCGAAATGGAAGCCATAATTCTGTATATCTCTTTTTCTCATATTGTGCCCCAAATATATCCAAATTCTGTGAGGTTTTAAAACTCACATCAAAGAGACTGTCTAAAGATATGTGTATGAGGGCATAAATTTTGTTAGAGAAAAATCCAGTGACTCTTTAATTAAGCATCTTCCTATATGAATCCTGTCTGAATGCAGTTCTAAACCTCCTACATACTGCAATCTAACTGTATTGTGTCTCTGTGTTGGAGAACGTTGCTGTGAAAAAAAGTCTTTTTTCCCTGAAGTTTTCCCAATTCAATCTGGCTTTCTCATGAGAGTTCTGGTCTTGTTCTTGTGGTGGATTTTCTACGTCCATTTGGTCACCCCAGGTTGATCGAGTACTATTTTGTTCCTCATTTCCTGAATCACTACTTGAAACTACTGGGATTTTTGGTAAACTCTGTGCTACTGGATGTGAAAGTTGTACATTATCAGACTGCAAGTCTAAATCAGAAATTTGTAATGTGCATATCTCCTATTTTATTTTCCTTCTGTCCCGAAGATTCAGAGTCTAAACCAGGTATGGGGCTATGTTGAAGATCAGGTACCCAATTTCCCATCTCTAACTGCTTCCAGCCTGCAGTTTTTAATGAAAATGTTATTTCTTGTGGGCTTTTACACTATACTGTACCACATAGTTTCTGTTTTGTACTTGGAGGAATGCATTCCTGATAACTACTCAAGAGATGTATGGTACTTTTCCCATTGTTCTCATTCAGGTTTGGTAAACCTTTGTTGTGCTGACTCCTGTCTCAAAATGAGTACTCCATTTTATGTTTTGGTTGTCCCCCTACAGTTGGGAACTCTGAGTCAGCATTCAGCTGATCCTTTGATGCATCTGTGTCATAGTTTTGCTTGTCAGTTTCCACCCCTCCCATTGTTAAAGTCTCAGTCGATTTATTAACATTCAACTGCTTCTGTTCTGAGACCTCTTGCTCAGGTATTGATGTAGGATTTATTTGAGTAGGATTGTCAATAATTTCAACATCTAGGCACATAGTTCTGGTTTAACCTTGTATTCCCTCATGATGCCTTACTGCTGCTACCGGAGGCTTTTGCTTTGAAGAACCGTGTGACTCTAGGCACTCAGTTTTATTACCAATGTCACTGCCAGCTGCTACTGAATGCACATTCTTTAAAATGTTTTCTTCTGAAAAAGTGGTATCTCTTGTAACCATGTCTTTCATTTTGTCTGTCGGTTTTGAATCTTTGGCATTTTTAGCATTTAACTCAGCATTTAGTAAGCACCTTGGCTTCACATTAGGGCATATTTGCTCACACAGTTTTTGATCCAAAATAATGCTAGTTTCCACTTTCTTTAGTGTTACATGCCCTTCCATGGATATTTCCTCCTGTTCTTGTTGTGGAAGATCTAGATCCAAAAGTCCTTATTGGTTGATATCCAACTGATGTTCAGTAACCTCCATCTCTGTATGATCAGTACTGTCTCTGAATTCTTGTTAAATCATGGCTAATTCAGTAACTTCCAAACTGCTTAAAGGCCTCTCCTGTAGCTCTTCTCCTTCTAGAATGCTTGCCTCCTCCATAGCCACATCAGCACTTCAGCACTTCCTCCTCCTCCTCCTCCTCCCTGTGTCTGGCTGCAGACTGGGTCCCTCCATCCCCACTACAGGAAGTGACAGCATCCCTACAGGCAGAGTAGGGGAATTTCCCCAGTGTCATGGCCAAATTTCCCCTATCACTTAAAAATACCACTAACAGCTTAATCTGATTTGGTTTCAGTTGATTACCATCTGTATCCCCCTGTCACCCCAGTGGCACCTGAAAAAGGGACTTCTAGTCTCAGTGGGCCTACTGGGTCAACAAAATTCAATAAATAAATAAATAAATAGTTAAGTCCTGAACATCTGGAAAATTGTTTGTGTTACCCCAGTCTTTAAAGTAGTAGTAGTAAAAATCTTTTTTTGTATACAGGATAAGCTGGAATAAAACATATTTAGTGACAAAAGTCGTATATTATAGATGCTCCTGTTTGATTACAATATAAAAAGGACAGATTGTACAAAACATAAAATCAGATAATCATTTGCAGCATATATAACACTCTCATTCTAATAATTGCACATACATTACACCTCAATTCATATTTTAACTCCCTCATGAAAACTTTAACATTATCCTGAACAACTATAGATAATTTGTTAAGTGAATTCCATACTTGAAACATGATAGCTGGAAAACACATACAGTGGTGTCCCCCAGGATGAACCCCACTTTTAAAGCACTCTGCAGTATGCTGCAGCAGACCTACTGAATAAAGCAGTGCAATTTCAATGACAATTAGTCCCCTTTGTCATGCAGGAAACTGTGGCATTCACTTCATTCTGGCAGTGCTATTTTCCTGAATGACAATAGGGACTAATTGCCATTGAAATTACATTGCTTTATTTAGTAGGTCTGCTGCAGCATTCTGCAAGCTGCTGCAAAATGCTGCAGAATTGGGTTGCATCCTGGGGGACACTACTGTATTACTGTATTACTGTATTTATTTATCAATTTTGGAGGACTGAATCCTTGTAGAACAGTTTGATGTACATTGTGATGATGTAGGATTTTTTTCTAATTTCTCATACAAATAAGTTGTTTTTTGTGTATAAAGTACTTTTTGAATCAAATTTTCCCATTGCATAGCCGGCCTGGTGGTGCTGAAGGCTGAGGTGCTGGATGCCTAACCTCACGCTATGCCAGCAACCCATGTTTGGGAACAAGCATGGGCTACCGGTGGTCGGCAGGGGAGGAGAAGGATTTAGCATCCGAGAGACTGCTCTCCTTCTCTTGGAAGGGGGGCCATCAGCAGTCAATGCTGACTGACCCTTAGCAGTGGCTGGGGGACAGCACACTGAGGCTTAGAAACGGGGAGGGGAGGAGGCAGATGCTTGGAGGAGCACAGGTGGACTCGCGCATGCTGTCTCCATAGGGTGTCATTACATGCCTCCTCTTCTAAGGGGAGAAAAAGAGAAAAAGAGTCCTGGATGTGGCATGATGACAGCAGATCCTCACAGGCCTCGCTCCCACAGGTCATGAAATTCAACTCTACACTTTCCGGCCCTACCACAGTCAATATTGGAGTTCCTCAAGGTTCCATACTAGGCTTTTTAATCTCAAAGGCCATACAGATATTGGTATCAATAGTAATCATGTTATATTGATATTGTTCCCTATCTGTAGGATATGATATATCTTGTCCATTACTGACCAACATGTTTGCATCTCTGAAACTTCCCTTTTGCCCATTGTCATTTTGGCAACACATGGGTATATCCATTTAAAATTAACCTGATTGTTTGTATATTAGGACATCTGCCTGCCTTTTAAATCTATTTTCTTGTAATCCTTATATAAAAAGTTCTTCTATTTATTCTAAACAAATATATGAGGCTTTTAATTAAGTAATTAATTAGGTACTGTAATTTCATTGTATTATAGAATTTGTATAACTTTATAGGAATTAGTTCTTTTTTATTTTTGGTGTCTTTTTGTTTGCTTTTGAGCACTACACTTTTTTTCCTGAGTGTTCCTGTACATCAAATTATTTGAATGTTATTAATGAATAATGATTGGATCGCTATTTATTTATGCAGCTCTCTATTGATTAAATATTTTGAATTTTCTAGAGTGTATGTATTTATGTAAAAGAATGGAATAGGAATGCATCTTGTACGCTTTATCTTTAAGTGGACACTACAAATGGATTGGTTGTTGCTCACTTGCTCCTCCTCCTGAGGAAGCGTCACATTCAGACATGAAGCACCGAGGGTTTGAGACTCACCGGGGCTCTCATGGAATAAAAACTTTGCTGCTGCTTAATTCTGGTTTCTTGCTTTTGTGTACTCCTGTTTCAGTATTTAGTGCAGGCAGTGCAGCCTGTTTGCTCTTTTTTGTCTTCCATACTAGGCCCCCTCCTTTTCTCCATTTTTATCAACAACATCACCATAGATGCTGCCTTCTGCTCATCCTTCCTCTATGTGAATGATATCGTCCTTTACACTGGCTCCAAGAATGCCTCTGATGTAAATTGCAACCTCTCCTCTGCTTTCTCACAAATTCAAGCATAGCTCTTTGTGCATCAGCTTTTCCTAAATATGGACAAAATGTAAGCCATGCTCTTTGGCACTGCCACTAAACTCAAGTCCTGCCAAATTCCACTCAATGTATCTGGTTCTGATGTCTATCTTACAGACACAGTAAATTCTTTCAAATATCTGGGAGTCATACTTGATGAGTCCCTTAACTTTGACCACCACATCCAGACCATCTGTAAATCTGTTAACGTAAAATTAGGGATTGCATACAAAACAAGTTATGCACTAACCCCCTTCACCAGAGTGGTTATTGCCAGAGGCATCCTTCTCCCTTCCCTTATTTATGGGGTTGCTACCTATACTGCTTTGTCTAAGTCTAGTCTTTGCAAATGGTGGGATGAGGAGGCAAAACGGCAGATGTTATTGTAGGTGGCTACAATAACATCTGCCATCATGCCTCCTCATCCCATCAATGTAAGCACCACTGTCAGCTTTATGCAGACCTTAACTGGATCTTCCCTTCTGCCCTCAGACTCCTCTCCCTTAGCTCCCTGATGGACGCTGTTATCAGGTCACAAGCACTCCTGTCTCTAGCCTCCTTACTGCTCCCTCAATCCTCCTCCTATGGCCTGTGCTCAGCTGACCAATCTCTTCTACATGCCCCAAGATGTAAAACTTCCAAGGGTGCCTGTGCTTTCTCTCACATTGCCCCAATGCACTGGAAGTCCCTTCCCCTTGCCTTCCGTCACTCAGCAACTCATGCTACATTTAAAAAGGAGCTGCAAAATTTCCTAACCAAATCTGTCCCTTGTACATACTTTGATCCTACCTAGTCCTCCCCTATCCAGTCCTATAACTACTATTCTATCCTTTACCTAGATTGCCTTAATTTCTTACAAAGTCTTGCCTCTCTGAACTACTCTCCTTGCTCAATTCTGTTTGTTTTGATCTTTCATGTATTAGCCCCTATCCCTTTTTATCTCTCTGCTCATTTTCTCTTTGGTTGCACTTAACTTGTTCTGCTCCACTATGTATCTCTCCCCTTGATTGGTTTCCCCTTCTTTTGTTAATCTATACTCCTCTCCTTTCCTAATTGTTCATTATTATGTCTGCACTTACCATTATATTTTACTTAGCTGGTTGTCCACCCTCTATTTCCCTCCCTCTTTGCTGCTTAAAACTGTTTGTTACTACCTTATATCATACCCTTAAATGCTACTCTCCAGTGTTTTATGTGGCTGCATTTTCTTCTATAGGAACTACATTGTAAAACTAGGTCAAGTGACAGTATCTCATATTATGTTTATTTTGTCTCTGTCATCAAGTGATACTGTACTTATTTACCTCATTTTTGTGTTCTTTCTCTGTATTATATATTTTCTATTGTAACCTCCAGGGTCAGGCCTGAAAATAGTAATTTATATGGCTAGTGCATCTTACCCGGTTAACAAAAACTAAATAAATAAATTGATTACATGAAAAATTGCCATCACTATAAACAAATGCAGATCAAATATTAAAATTATGCTATGCTCTGTGAGTTCATAAAACCATCCAGTACACAACCGTGAGAAGTAGCGTGGGGTGGGGGAGAGAAAATAATACTGTCTCTGAACAGTCCCGCTCCAATAGAACAAAAAAAAAAGATTTCTGTTATATGTTATACATTCTATAAATACCATTAACATCCCCTGCTTCATCATTCACTCCACCTCTTTTCATGCTTTATTGGGGGGGAAGGCTATTTATATTTCTGTTCTACAGCATTTACAAATGCACTTGTATAGCTATGTACGGTATTACCTTGCCAGAGACTCTTTTGATTAACCCATCCCTGTAATTTAACTAACATAATTCTGTTCCTAAATAGTTATAACAGTTTTTTTAATCTACAGCAAATGTAATATTCTGCATTCTACATACATATATCAATATTTCTTCCCATTTTCTTTCAATGGAGCAGCTGGTTGTAACAATAAATTTTTTGGGTCGCTCTTATTAAAAATAAATATTTTTGTGACTGATCTGCAATGCTCTTAGAATCATTAATAATGAGACCCTGTATTTCTTGATGTGTAGTTTTTAAAATTTTAACTGCTTGTGAAAATCTTGCACCCCACTATCAGCTTAGTTGAATACAAAACTGCACTAAGGTGTGTGCACAGTGTATCAAAATACTCAAGGTTTTTAAATACAGATCCATGGTGTCTAAACTTCTTGGTCTTCTCAGTGCTAAAAATCTGTCACTAGTGCTGAAAGCAAACTCCTGGCAGTGGGGTGCAATGTATTCACATGTAGTTAGGATTTAAAAAAAATGCACTTATTGAGAAATATAGAAGCTGGTTATTAGTGGTTCTGGGAGCAGAGCAGTTAGTTTAAATAGAGAGTTTATCAGCTAGGAACAGTCAGCAATATGAGGAGCTCAAAGGTGAGATCATAGAAAAACAGAAGTACAGTACGTTTCAAGGACCGGCATGTCTCAGTCAGGAGTTTGCTTATGTGAATGTGGTAGAAAAAATACAGGACACAGTTTGTACTGGCATTTACACAGTACAAAGCTGGAATGTGACATTTTTGTGGTTCTGTGACTGCTATTGATCTTTTTTTTAAAGAGATAGTTATTCCACAAAGATAGTATTTCTAACAAATACAGAGATCAGCATTTAAGAGATCCCAGCTTGCCAATTTAGCCTCTTCATAGTTTCACAAATAGAAGAGGAAATTGGAGATCCATTGAGGAAAACCAACCAGTTGCCATGACAACAGACTGTGATGATGGTGGACTGATGTTGCTTCCAAAGGCATATGTGAAAAAGGTGTCAATTGGGGTGTGGATTAATTCTTGTTTGCCCTGAGGTTTTCACACACAGTTCAAACAAAATAATTCAGTTGGGAGAGGTGTGTGCAAGGTGTGGATTGTTGAGTCCATAAGCCTTTCAGTAATTGTTGGGAAGAATCTATAGCTGTTGTTTTTAAGGAACACTGCAAGTCCCTATTAAGAAACCACCAAGTCAGTGGGAGGAAGGATGACAGGTGATGGGGAGGATATCTATGGTATCTAATCACCTCAAACTCATGTGAGGGTTTTTGGAGGAGAGGAAGCTTACTGGTTGCCTAGTATTCCATATAACTAACACACACACACACACACACACACACACACACACACACACACACCTACTTTAAAGATCAATGGCAAATATAATACATTCCTTTCTGGGACTCCGGCAGGAAGTCAATTGTAAAATAAGGAGTATTTTATTTGCAGAACATGTTCTCTCTTAATCTACTGGGTGACAATTTGTTCAATGTAAGAATATTGGGCCAATTAATGTTCCTAGTGTATATTAAAAAAAAAAACGTTCATACTGCATGAACAGCATTACAAAAATGGCTTTTGACAGAAACAACTTAGTAAAAGAATTTAACATCATTAAAAGGGACTTTACCAGCAGATTACAGCTGTTGAAAGATGTGTGGAACTGGAGTCTGTGGTGGTGATTATTATGTCATACTGAGACCCCCCTTTCTTGCCAGCTGTCTGTCTCTGCCTAATTTCAAACATGCACAAGAAAACCCAACACAAAAGCCAAAGTAATCCCCATGACAGATTAGTTTGGCAGGTGATAACAATGCAAGTAAAATAATCTTGCATTTCAGCTGGCACCCTACACTGATGTAGAGGACAGAGATTTTATCTTATTAAAATATGCAGTATTTTATTTGTAGCTAGTAAATAGAAAACCTCCCCAAGCAGCTGCGAGTCTGGGCTTTGAAACTATTCAGAGACAATGGTTCATTTTTAGTAGAAAAGTGTGAGCAATATTCATAGTTTGTAACCAGTGAGTGAGTTTACGGCTAGCTTCCTAAACTGACTTGACATTTGAAATGAAGTTTCTTGATCTGGAGGATATCAGATGTAAACTGCAAGCTGTAGCAAAGTGTATATCTTGCAGGTCAAATTATATTAAATCATGCTCTAGGTATATTTCCCTACAGTACAGTATATTCCCCCTTGAAAATTGCCCCTTCCCCTTCTTGCTGTTCCTCAAGAGCTCCCATCCTCTACCCAGGAGCCCAGGGGAGCATCGGTATGTGGTGTTATTTATTTATTTTTTAACTTATTCCCTGGTGGTCTAGTGTCCCCCACACCCCTTCCACACTTCACTGAGATGTGAATGAAAACATGGGAGAAGGTCTATGACATACACAACTTAGTAAAATAATTTCATATCATTAAAATGGCTTATTTTTAAATATATATATATATATTGTTCTTTCTGAACATTCTGAAGCAGGATAGTCACATGAAATATAAAGTAGCTCAGTGCATGGTTTCTTTCTTGCCTCTGGACCACAAGACCATACTTTAGGTTCAAGTCTAACTTTGACAAATGGAACTCATACAAAGTGCTCATACATACTGTATTATAATTAATATTTGAATGTATGTATCTGTTTGGGGGGTGCTGTTCTTCATGAGATACAGTAGTACTCTGAACTGTGCAGAAATGGACAAGCCTTTCTATCTTCCTCAACATCTTTCAGTGAAACAAG
The DNA here is from genome assembly GCA_016271365.2 of Neoceratodus forsteri. Lineage (NCBI taxonomy): Eukaryota > Metazoa > Chordata > Ceratodontiformes > Ceratodontidae > Neoceratodus > Neoceratodus forsteri. The sequence continues at coordinate 803,762,039 of CM057451.1, read as the reverse complement.
ATCTGCAGTTGTCCATGGATGTGAGTAGGATATTACCAGAAGATTATGGCAGTTTTGTATTGCTTTCTTAGGGTTATTGCATCCCCCATCTTTTATTTTTATTTTTGTTGTGCACTGTGAACTGTCATTCTCTGCCTGACTAGTAGAACCCCTTCCCCAGGATGAAATACACAGGTACAATGGGACCCCTTTTCATTCCATCCTTTTCTTCTCTTTGAAGCACTTTGAGATGTACAGATCTTTATTTTCCAGGGTCCAGAAAAATCTACATGTTAAATGAAGTTATATTTGACAGCAGCCTGTGTAGCTAAATGAACAACATCAGGCAGGGTGTAGAAATAATAAATTAGAAAGATGAAATGATAGGAGAAATATGCAAAACCTTAAATACACTGGATAACCAGAGCTACAAGTTAAACAAACTGTAGAAATACAAGTATTTGTTAATATATATTAGATAGAAAACTAATAACCATGAAGGAGAGCAGTTAGATAGCAGGACAGGTTTGAGAGTGGAGGGAGGCTGAGAGTCTAGTGGGGAGTGGAGGGTTTTCCAGAGAGCAGGGAGGAGAACAGAAAATACAAAAGGTGTTTCTCTATACTGTACATACTTTAACCTCCCAGAGCTGTATGCACTTAACCTTAAGGTAAGGTTCTTTTTCCTGCTGCTGAGTGCTCTTATATTGCATTGCATTTTAGTATACAGAGTAAAGATCATTTGCCTGGCATGCATACTGTTGGGGATATTAATAGTTTAATGGCCTATGCAGCCAGTATGATGTAATGCTTGTGCAACTGTGTTACTTGGTTTTGGCTGTTCACGCTCTCTATTCCAGAGGAATTACCACCCTGTATAGGTACCAAAGGCAAGAACCCTCAAAGAGGGTTACACCCCTAGAGGTGTCATGGGATGATTCCCTTGGCTAAAGGTACCTTAGGAAGCATCCCCAAAAAGAAAAGTAGTAATACAAAAGCATGTTAGCTATTAGGAGCTGTGAGGCATAGTAGTAGATTAGGTACCAGGCAGCTTGATAACGTAATGAGATGTGCAGGTTGCAATGGTATGAGTATGACAGATTGCACTGGAGATTGAGGGGGCCTCCTAAGGAGATAAGGAATGGCAAGTAGGGACACCATCCACCTCCATCCAACAGCGGAACCCACCTAAAAGAACTGGGGAACACTTACTATAGCTAACTTACGTTAATGACCCGAGGCACTAAGGGGAGAAAAAAAACCTTTGCGGAGGAAACCTCTGGGGATCCAAGGCCTAGGTCACCTTCCCTCCAGGCTTGGGATGTTTTGTTTAGTGATGGGTCTACTGCTGCAACTTAGAAATCCAATTAAAGAGAGGGTGGAAAATATTCCAATTTGGGGAAAAGCTCTCACTCAATCCCTTTAACAGAAACGCTGTGGAAGGTTGCAAGAGTGCTCTGCAACATTGGGGATAACCAAGGCGACAGGAGGAGAGCAACGACTGCTGAGGCACTCACCTGGCCTGCCCATCCTAAAAACAAACCAGGTGAACCAGAGGCAGTTGTAGGGAGAATGCAGTGAAGGTGCCTTGCTAGTAGAATACTAGAGCCAAAGGAGATCACTATAACCACCCTTCATGGCTAGTCTTAATTTCTACACCAGGAGCTGCCATTGAGTCTTGAATGGCTAAAGCCATGCCCAGAGTGAGGACATTCCCAGCTATGGGCCAGGTGAGAAGGACCCTGCCCCAAGTCAGGCACGCTCAAGATGTGAACTTCATAGGTGCACAGTGAGACTGTCGGCTGCAGGGAGGCCCTGTGCCATGGAATAGTTATGGCTGGCATGCCCCAGAAAACAATTGAGGAGGAGCTGAATTAAGCGTTGAGTGCTGGACCCTCAAGTAGGTCAGACTTGGTTGAAGCGAGCATTGAGCAAATGAATTGCATAAGCAATGAGTGGACCTGCACGTAGGTCAGTAAGCAGAGTAAGCAAATGGTTGGACCTGCACGGAGGTTGAAGGAGCAGCAGATATGAATAGCGGGGCAAGCCAACCAGGCCATCAAGGAAGCAAATCAAAAGTGACAAAATACTGAGAGGATTTATGTAGAGAAAGCAGTATTCAAACATGAGTTAGTATACCACATGGGGCCACAGCTCCTCAACAACACCTCCAGACCCCCACCATAGGAAAAACCAGAAAGAGATGAGAAGGCACCATGACCCACAAGCAGATACTAAAACTAGTTTGCAGCATCAGTGGTAGCTTAGCTGACCTCCAGAGTATAATAGCAGTGTGCAAATGTAATAGACCAGCCTGAGTATTGAGTAATTGTGAGTTATAGGGGTAGCAATTTGAATAAACATAGACTGTAGGGAGGCAACGCTCTGAAAGTAACAAATTGGCTAGACAGTGCAGAGAGAACAGCAGCAATGAGGCACATGGTATAAGTTCAGAAAGCAGGATTGAGCTCCATGGGCTAGGGTTCACAGCGAGCCTGAACCAAGTGAAAACAATTAAGGCCATAGCATGGAGAGCAGCAGCAGGGAAGCAGCTTGAGCAGAAACACACAGATGATGATTGCAGTTGCATTGTGAATAAATGGGAGCAAGTAGCATGAGCTCTGGATTAGCAAAAATACAAGTAGTTTAAAAACAGAGGCCCCCAAAAAGAACGTAAAACAAAAGACTAAAGAAAACTACAAAAGAACAGGGAACAAGCAACACAAAGAAGCACATAGCCAGAGGCAAACAATACAAACCAAATGCAGGAGAACAGAACAGAAGACCTGCAGAAACAAGCAGACCCAAAACACACCAAGGCTGGGACCAGGGGAGGGGGAGGCAGGCCCCAGCAGGCAGCAAAGGACAGACTGACAGAGCCTCCAGCTGCAAAGAAAAAGTGCTTGAGAGAGAGGCTCAGAGGAACTGCTTATGTAGCACAGGAAGGGGGAGTGGGTGGCTGCTTGTCCATTGAACCGCAGGCATAGCCTTCCAATTGTGCAAACTTCCAGAACTGCATACAGTACATCCAGATAATGACCTACACATTTTTGAAGTGTGAAGTGGCTCAGCAGGTTGCACACTTGCCTCTGAGGCTGGAAGATCAGAAGGCTGTGGGTTCTATCCCCACACCAGGCACTTGGATGAACTACCAAAACTGACACTGTAGTGCAGCATGAGGGGGGTACTGCACTCCTGAGGTGTCGTCTTTTGGATGAGACATTAAACCGAGGTCCCATCTGCCTTTTCTGGTGGTAGTTCAGGTGGATTTTAAAGATCCCACAGCACTTCTTGAAAAGATAGAGGAAGTTTTTATTAAAGTATAACAAACAAAAGACAACTATTTAAGCAACATGGTAAAACAAGGGGCAAGAAACAAAAAAGAAAAATAAGAACCCTCAACCCATGCACTCATGAATGGTATGCAACCAAAATAGAATAACAAATGAGGAAACAGCAACATCAATATCCTGGAAAGAAATGTAAAAATTAGGATAATTTAACAACAAAAAGATCCGTATGGGGAACAAAAATACAGCAGAAAGAAAAAGGGTCAAATTGCTAGCTTAAGCAACAGCTAGGAAAAGAATAACCAGAGGGGGCTCACCATCATCCAGGAATAAGAAAGTGCAAGAAGCCCTGCCATTCTGCTGCCAAGGCCCTAGGGGATAGCATCTTGCTATCCTTCAGTACAGGCCAGCTAGTTCAGCAGTGAGCATCCAGAGGAGAACCTCTGGAGGAATACTCTGCTGTTGAAATACAAGGGCACAACGGGAGTGCCATAAATAATATTTTATCATCATAAAAAACAAATGAAGGGCAAGAACTGAATAGGAAGAATGGGGAGGGAAGGAGCCCAAAATAACATCTGGGTATGTTAGGGTGGACCAGCAGAGATTCCCCCACTAGAATGCCAATGTGTCCCAAAAGGCTCGGGCATAAGGACAAAACATTGGAAAATGAGCCATGGTCTCCAGTTCAAGAGGACGACCAATTCTAGGGCAGTAGCGCTCCTCTAGGCATTTGAGTTTGGCGTTCACCTTTACACTTAAGCGACCATAGCAAAAAAGCCAAAGGATGTCCCACATCTTACCAGGAGTAGAAGCATTGGTCAGTATGGAACCAACAGAGGAATAAGCCAAAGAAGGGATATCAGTGCAGATTGGAATGGCAGAAACATGGACAGCCATAATAATACCATAGATACTCTGGGGCACAGATCACACCAGCGTAGCTTTAGCAATCATCCAACATCATAGCTTATTGACCAATGTACGGACATAAGAAGGGGCCTGATGCTGTATAAGGGTTCAAAGAGCCAGCCACCCAAGCAGGAAGAACAACTTCCAGCCAAGGGGCCACCCACAGGTGCCAAAGCTTCTGGGTCCCCACTAAGTGGCCCTGGTTACCTGTCAGCTCTCCTGATACCCTCCTCCTCCTCCTCCCGAAATCTTCGCTCCTCTGGTGTTGACCTCCTAACTGTCCCAAGAGCGAGGTTAAAATCTGCGGGCGACTGAGCATTTAGTGTTGCCACCCCCGAATTTTTGAATTCTTTGCCAGCTGCAGTTAGGGAGGCCCCTAATCTAACTACCTTTAAGGTTTGCCTTAAGACCTACTTATTTCTACATGCTTTTGGGGTTTGATTTTGACTATGTATATGTGTTTTATTCTTCTATGTATTTATATGGTATGAAATGCTGTAAATTTCTTCTTTTATTGTGCGGCACCCAGAGCCTTTGGGATTGGGCATCTTTTTAAATAAACTTGACTTGACTAAGTAGGGCTTAATGGACCAGTCAAGAAACTTGCAAAAAGAAATAACCGAAGGGTGAACCATCTGCAAGCCACCCTGGACAATCGGGAGGTAGAGCACCACTCTCTTCAAAGGGTACAAATGACATCCACAATTAAGCTGAAAAAACAAAGAAAACAAACCTCTAAAGACTTAGGTAGGGGGTACACAATACTGCTATTTTTTATTTTTATTTTAGTCTTTGGTAACTGAGTAAGGTCCACTAGGCACAAGTGCCTGTTTTCAGGGGTGACCTGGGAGCACTGGGCAGTTATGTGACTTGCTTAGAGTCACACAGCATGCAAGTGGAGGCTATGAAAATCAAACTCAGGTCTGGTCTGCTGGGTATACCAAGCTCATTCACACCACATTCCTCTAACCTCTAGGCTATACTGCCAGCCCAAATAATACTTAAATAAGTAAACAGAAAAAAGAAACGTTTTAAAACTGCCACCTTTTTCCTTTTGGTCTGTTTCCAAGACTTCCAAACCTGTATCCGGGGGGCCAAAGAGGTCAACTAGGCCTCCAAGTTCAGGAGAGCCATGTCTCTGGCACCAAAGGTGACACCAAGAATGTGGAGTGGCTCCATTATCACCAGGATACCCCCAATGTCAGGCACCGGGGTGCCCTCCAACCCCAATTTCAGACATCGACACTTGTGGACATTTAGTCGTGCACCAGAGATAGGGGTAAAAGACCAAAAAACTTCAATGACCATATTACTGGATGGAGGGTCCCATACAAAAATGATGACATTGTCTGCATCACCGGTAATAGTCACAGAGACCAAACCATTTGGGGCCTAAATCCCATTAATCAGTGGATGAGACTGAATTTTCCAAATGATGGGATCAATACAGTACACATAAAGAAGTGGGTTAGGGGGACAGTCCTGATGGACAACCGTCCATACAGAAAAGGCTGTACCCAGGTGCCCATTAATAAGCTGGATAACCAAGGCCACCCCATACAGCCATCCTAACCAGGAACAAAACAATGGAGGAATACCATAATGCCGAAGGTCAGCAAACAGGTACAGATAGGAAAACCTATCAAATGCCTTCTGCTGATCCAAAGTCAGCATGTAGCTCACCTCCCTGGCCAACATCCTCGATGCAACCATCTCGCATAAGACCAGAAGGTTGTCGGCGATGTGACAGCCAGGGACCAAGCAAGACGAGGCAGGAGATATTACATGATGCAAAACAGCACCCAAACGGCAAGTTAAAATCTTCATCAATATTTTCAAATTGGTATTCAACATGCAAAGTCACCAGTTATTTAGATCCACAGCATCATCCTTCTTAAAAAGCAGAACCTGTATGGCCTTCCTAAATGGGTGGGATACACTGTTCACAGTCAGGAGCCAATTAAAGACCGCCTGTAAAATATCTGTCAATGTAGAAGTAAAACTCTTATAAAAAACAGAAGTGAGGCCATCCAGTCTAAGGGAGACTAAATTTCCAAGACTGGAGATAACTTGTCTGATCTCCAAAGTGGAAATGGGCAATGTCAAACCAATGAGTTCCACAGGAGGGATGGGGGTACAGTTACTGGCCAGCTGGTCTGGAAGAGAGAACGGACCGTACGTGGACAAAATCTCGAGCCCTGTCACAACCGGGGCACCAAGCAGAATAATCAACTGTTGACAGACTCACTCTTTGCAAGCCTGAAAAGGGTCACCCATACCACAGATGCCCCAAGGGTATGCCACCCTAACAGTGACATTTCTATGGCAACATGCATCGATCTCGACAACAGCACCATGCTGCCATAGAAGTGCCACTTGATGGGGGTGACCACTTCCCCCGACCTGCACCCCGTCACCGAACTAACTCCAACCTGGCGTTAGAATCCTTTAGTTCAGGGGATTCGGGGGCAAAGCCCCCTGATGTAAAAAATAGAGCAAAACTGTGTGGCTCCATGCCGACTGCAACTTGCAGTCGACATGGAGCCCATCACTGTGATGCCAGTCGCAATATTTTTTGTCGCGCCGGCGTGGTAGAGTCACCCCAAATACCAGCCATATGTTACATCAATAAAGGTTGACTTCTGTCGTACTGTAAAGAAAACATACGGGCCTTCATGGTCACAATCTGTGGGTCATAGTCACCTAGTCCCTGATGAGACAGGGTCAAGGCTTGATCCAATTGCATCCAAAGAGCAGGGTGGTCAATATAAGTCATTCTATGGTGGGCACAAGCCAGAGATCTAAACAAGCGCCTTACCGCTTGCTTAGTATCCAGCCACCAATCAAGTAAATTATCCATCAAGCATGCCAAGGTCTTATGACCCATGAGAAGGTCCAACACCTTGGCATGCACCCTGGGATCTTCCAAAAGGGTGTCATTCAACCTCCAGTAACCCCTGCCTGAGGTAAGGGAAGTGGAGACTGAAAAGGTACCACAAAGTAATAGGTGATCGGAAGACTCTATTGGGGTCAAAATTAATTAGTAGTATGTAGATGAGCTAAAATAAACAAAAAATCTATAAGAGTGGCCAAACCTTTGTGGAAGTATGTAAAACCACTGGCTGGATTCTTAATCCTTTAAGCATCCACCAAGTTAGCAGGGCGAAGAAGGGCCGGTAAACAGAGTGAATCTGAGAACAGTTTTTCCATTCAGGCACTCCTATTACTGCAGTCTAGATAGCAATTAAAATCCCCACCAAAAATAATATGACTGGATGTATGCAGAAAGAGTTGGATCCTATTAAAAAGATCAACCCTGGCCTTCTTTATCTGAGGGGCATAAACTGAAATAAAATGAAAGGGAGAGCCCTGAAAGAGTGCATCCAGTAACAGAGCCCTTCCAGGCTCGATCTCCACCAACCAGACTTGGAAAACAGCAGACATCAGAAACAGGATGCCAACCCCATCACTGACATCATAGAAACATAGAAACACAGAAGCTGATGGTAGATAAGGCACACAAGGCTCATCCAGTCTGCCCTCTTCTTTTTCTACCTTATAAATGTGTCATCTGCCTTTACTCTGTCAATGGCCTATCTATTCATACTCATCTGTATTGCTCCCTTATGCCTATCCCATGCTTGTTTGAAGCCCTGCACTGTATTCATATCCACCACTTCCTGAGGAAGGCTGTTCCATGCATCCACTACCCTTTCTGTGAAAAAGAACTTCCTCACATTTCCCCTTAATCGGCCTCCCTCTAATCTCATGCTGTGTCCTCTTGTCCTTCTATTTTTCTTATATTGAAACATGTTAGACTCTTTCACCTGGTTGATGCCCTTAAGGTGTTTAAATGTTTTGATCATATCACCTCTCTCCTCCTCTGCTCTAGGGTATACATATTGAGCTCTGTTAATCTGTCCTCATATGTTTTCTGTTGCAGTCCTTGCACAATTTTGGTTGTCCTTCTCTGGACTGCGTCAATTCGGTTAATGTCCTTGTGAAGGTGTGGCCTCCAGTACTGCATGCAGCACCCCAGATGGGGCCTAACCAGTGAAGAGGGATTATTACCTCCCTCTTCCAACTTGTGATACCCCTACTAATACACCCCAACATCTCCCTAGCTTTACCTACTGCTTTAGAGGTCTGCTTGGAGGATTTCAGGTCATCAGTGATGATGATGCCCAAGTCTCTTTCTTTCCTTGCGACTGCCAGCAACTCCCCTCCCAGCCTATAGGTGGCTTCAGGGTTTCTCTTCCCTATGTGTGTGATCTTTCACTTCTTTGCATTAATTCACAGTTGCCACTCTTCTGATCATTTTGCTAGTTTATCCAGATCTCTTCTCATCCTGCTCACCTCATCTGGATCATCTACTCTGTTGCAGATCTTGGTGTCATCTGCAAACAGACAAACCTTATGCTTCAGTCCATTTGCAATATCACTGATGAAGATATTGAAGAGGACTAGCCCCAGGACTGATCCCTGAGGTACCCCACTTGAGACTTGCATCTCTTCTGACTGTATACTGTTTACCACCACTCTCTGTTTTCTGCCTGTCAACCAGTTTGGCAACCAGTTGACCAACTCTTTACCCACCCCAAGCCTACCCAGCTTATTAGTCAATTTTCTATGTGGAACAGTATCGAAAGGTTTGCTGAAGTCAAGGTAGATGACATCAACTGCTCCCCCTTGGTCCACCACTCTGGTTACCCAGTCAAAGAAATCTATAACATTAGTTTGACAGGACCTTCCTTTTGTAAACCCATGCTGTCTTGGATCCTGTGCTCCTATGGATTCCAGGTGTTGCACAATCCTTTCCTTAGTGAGTACCTCCATAATCTTGCCCACTACTGAGGTAAGACTGACTGGTCTATAGTTCCCTGCCTCCTTCTTGCTACCACTCTTGTGGAGCGGAATCACATGAGCCCTTCTCCAGTCTTCTGGGACCTTCCCTGTGCTCAGAGACTCATTAAACAGTTCTGCTAATGGCTCTGCTAGTTCCACCCTTAGCTCCTTTAGTACCCTTGGATGTATGCCATCAGGTCCCATTGCCTTGTCCACCCTGAGCTTATCAAGCTCTTGTAGGACCCTTTCTTCTGTGCAGGGACTAGTGCACACCTCCCTCCCCCGTGTCCATGGTGCTGAGCTGTGGGCCCTTCTCTACCATCTCTTCAGTAAATACTGAGCAGAAGTATCTATTTAGGATAGATGCTTTTATGTGGTCCTCCTCCTCACACACACCCTTATCTCCATTGATCTTAGCAATACCCCCTCTGGACTTTCTCCTTTCACTAATGTATCTATAGAAAGTCTTGTCACTTTCTTTTACTGTTTATGCTAGTGTTTCCTCGGTTTTGGCTTTTGCCTACCTTACTGCCCTCCCTGCTTCCCTTAGGAAAGTTTGATATGCCTGTCAATAGACCACAAGGACAGGCCCCAACACCAATGATTTTGGGCCTGAGACATATCCCCCACAGTGTTCAACCATGTTTCTTGAAGGAACATGACATCACATGCAGTATCTTTAAGCAGGGAAAAAAGCAGAGTGCATCTGGTTGTATTCCTTATGCTGTTAACATTTAGTGTAGCTAAGCACATATGGGAGACCATAAAAGATAATGAAAAGAAAATAACAACAAAACAATCAGTCATTCAAGGATCACACTCCATCAATACTGTCGAGGTCTTCTTGGGAACCAGCTTTAGTTTCCTCCGGTGTTTAAGTTTAGTCCTGACCAAAGGAGGGTCCTCTTCCATATCTGAAGAATTTGGCACAGCTGTAGTTGCAGCAGAAGAAGTAGCAGACTGGGAACCCAGATCGGAATCTATGCCATCCTCAGCCAGCAAAGCAAATTTAGTCTCCAGTGATACAGAGGAGTCTGGGGTAACAGTTGGCAAGGGCAGAAGGCCAGATTTATGAGATTGAAGAGAACATTTATGATTTGCTACATTCAAGTCAGGAGGGGGCATGAGTAATGTGTCTGGCATCTGAGAAGAAGAAACTACCTCAGTAGACAAGGCAGGCAGTGCACCAGAGGAAGACACCGGACAGCCAATAGGATCCATGTAAGCAGGTGCAGAAGGCTGAGATGGCTGTGACAGTGAAAGATCCAAGTCCTGGGGAGGGGGAGAACTGGGCAAAAGGACTGTGAGTGGAGGGTCTTATTGGCGGGCCAAAGTGGCCGCCACTTTCTTATGGTGCCTCTGTTGCTGAGCCAACTGAGCCTGAAGCAAAAGAGCATCCTGAGTATCCACATCAGTTTTATTTTGCAGAGCCCAGGGTAATGTCCTGTAGGAGTGCCCCAATTCCTCACAAAGGTTGCAGCAGAGGTCATTGGAGCAGTGTGCCCCAGTGTGTCCCAGTGTCAAACAGAGATTGCATCATATTGAGTCACAGGCATTACTCAGGTGATTGTCAGAGCCACATCAAAAACATGTCTTGGGTTGCCCAAGATAGAAACACCATGTCCTATCCCTACCCAAGAAGAAAACACTAGGTAGATGTTGCAAGCCATAGTGAGTGTGGTGGAACTTAACTTTAAACTGCCAGTGCCCAGTCCAAAAAACCTATGTATCCAAAATTGGCTCAGGAGTACCCAGCACCTCACATCTCTGGGAAAACCAAAAACAAATGTCCTGAACCTTCACCCCCTCATTCTTTAACATGATGGTGACTGTACAGATCACAGGTTTGGTAAGAGGCACAGCTTGGAAGGGCAGCCACAAAGGAGTATCTTTCACCTTATCACAGGCAGTCCAAAACCTGTCCAGATAAACTAGGGTTTGGAAGCTAAAATCAAAATAACCATCAGCAGAAGAGTATAACAGAGCATAAAGTTCATTTGGGGTGACAAACAAAGAGTTCTTAAGTAAATGATTTCCTACATAACTTCTGTCAGAAGGAGGATCAATGCCACCCTTATACAGGAGTCGTACAGCGTTTTGTCATTGAGCCGGGGCCGGAGACTGGGAGAAGACAGACTTCTGATGAAACTGAGCCCAAACCTTGGCAGGAGGTGGCAGGATCACAGAAGGTGGAGCAGAGTTTTCTGGAGGCATATTCCCCTCAGCAGTTTCCCCCTGGTCCACCCAGGAGGGGGAGACCTCCAAGTCAGCAGCAGCATTGGACAAGGGAAGACCCGTCCGGGAAGGCAGAGTGTCCTGGGGCACCAGAACCCTGGTTAATAAGGAAGAAGGGTCAGAAAGCAAAGCAACAGCAAATGATGAAGGTAAGTCAGTTGAAAGACCTGTTGATGGTGGAGCAATAAGCTCCATAGAAACAAATTGTCGTATAACCGGGGCAGAAGGGTCAAGAATGGGTGGGCCCGACCCAGGGCCAGTTATAGGCTCCACTGAAGAATCCGGAAAGAAAGTCACTGAGTGGGCATCCATTACCCCTCAATCAGGTGACCTTGTATCAAAATCCAGGGGTGAAATCTCTAACAAGCAAGAAGGAGTCTCAGGGCCTTTTGGGAGAGTGGAATGCCATTGTCCTGTGGCATCCCATGTTCATCCAGCATCTGACATAACCTTAACTGGTGACCAGTGCCCCGGAGGATAAGGGGATAAGCCAAGTCAGAGAGGAGTCTGTTGTGTAGTAATAAGTCCAGGTGCAGAAGTGAGGTGCAAAATCACGTCAGGACCAGCATGTACAGACTGGACCCTAATCATCTGCCGAGGTGCCAAAGGTTAAATAGCATGAAGAGGAAGCCCATGAGGAGTTGTAACAGGCCCCAGAAGCAAAGGAAGAAGTGACAGTTGCCGCATCAGGCAGTCAGCATTTGCAGTCGGAGGGGGTCAGATGGAAGAGCTACAGCCACCATGTCCCCTGTCTGTATACTGGCACCATCAAAGTGTGGCTGGAATTTCAGGGTTGCCAGAATGGGATTCTAAACTCCCAGTTCCATCTGTCCAACCAGCTGTACCAGCAACATCCACCCCACTGAATCACCCAGGTCATCCTCAGAAGAAAGCAGAGGCGATCACACCAAGGAGCCATGTTGGAAAGGCAACTCTGGACCCCAGCTTGCCAACAGCCACTCCTTCTGTTTCAGGTAAGCGGCATCCTCATCAATGAACAATCCAAGCAAAAGATTCCTCTTCTGGTGGAGGGTGTCCTGCAGCTGGGAGTCCTCTTCCAGTAACACCAAATCCAGCAGTGTAGGTAGTGGAGCCACAACAACTGGGAATGCACAAGCATCCTCAAACCCCTCACTGTCCAGCCAACGCTCAACAGGAGGCTCCAGTACAGTAGCAACTTTGGCCCCAGTAACAGGTGTAATGGGGAGAGGGACCAGTCCTCCCTCACCAGCAGTAAGCTCCATACTGACCGTTGGAGAAACAGCCATCATTCGTGACAACAGCACACCCTACAAAAAAAGTAGCGGAATTTTTAATTCAAATTCAAAAACAAAACATCACAAGAAAAACTGTGCATAGTGCATTAGAACATATTGAAAATGAAAAACAAAAACAAAAGGAAACTTATGTTTATTAGTATCATACCAATAACAAAAGAACAGTCCCCTTACAAGACATTCAAAACATACTTCATGAAAACTTGTAAAAAACTAAACTTAGGGGACAAAAGAAAACATCAAAAACAGAATAAAGCAAAAAAGGCATGGAAAGAAAGAACTTCAAACATCAGTGCTAACCCACTCAATCAATACCCTCCCAAGCTTGCATACGCCATTCTGCTCCATTCACATCCTTTTCTCTAGCAAACATACCATCCAATTCAGCCTGTAATTTAAACAAGAGGTCAGTTCAGGTAACCTCCTCACCTTGTAAAAACCTCTGATACTGAATGTGCCAAATCACCCATTTAATACATGTGAATATTGCATATATCCAAAAAAACTCCTGACTCTTTGGTTGCCTCCCTGGCTTCACCCTACACAGAGCCGACAGAATGGGCAAACATGGTGGGGGGTGTGCTGTGTACGTCCGTGACTCCATGATATGCCAAGCCCTTCCAATACCTCCATTAGACCATGGTGCCCAAAACTTAGCATTAAAACTTACTCCAGATCCATCCAGAGCCCCTGTAATTCTTACTGTCACATATGTCCCACCAAGAAACCAAGTTCCTGCTATACAATCCCTTGTTAACTACATCTCTGGCACCCCCCCCACCCAAAACAGAACAAATCATAGTTGGAGATTTTAATGTGAACAGGCTTGCCAGTTCAGCTTCCCATGCCAAGGACACCTTCACTGCACTGGACCTGACCCAGCTGATCAGCCAACCTACCAGGGTGAACCCCACTAACAGCTCTAGCACCCTGATTGACCTTCTCCTCAGCAACCGTCCCCACAGAATCTCTGACCTGGTGGTCCTTCCAGACTCCCTAAGTGATCACTCACCCATCATCTTTCCCTGGTCGTGTCTTCGGCAGAAACCCAAACTACACTATATTGCCCGGTGTCATCTCCAACTCGGAGGCCTCACAAAACTAAAAAAATACTTAACTCAATGGGACTAGTCCCCCATCTCCTGGGACCCTACTATAGATGAAGCCCTTGATTATTTCACCTGCTCTTTTAATAAAGCATGTGACATCTATGCGCCACTAACAAAAGTGCAATCCAAGAAACGTAATGCCCCCTTGGTCACACCTGCATTGTTCCAACAGCTAAAGCACAGAGATGATCTGTGGTATAAAGCAGTCGCATCCAGTATGCAGGTGGACAGGCAAGCCTATAAAGTGGCTTGTAACAGATGCACTTGGGACATTAAACAGGCGAAATCGGGCTACTACAAAGTGACCCTTGCCTCCTCCAGGGGGAATGCTCGGTTGTTCTGGGACAATATCAAAGAACTCAATGGCAAATCCCAGCTCCCCCCATCCCTACTAACTGTCAACAATGTCCCTACCACCGACCTGCTGGCCATTGTCAACTGCCTCAACTCATCATTCTCTGACCTTAGTGCAGTACTCCCAAATAATTTCTTTAACCCCACTCCTGGAACTCCACCCCAAACACCCAGCATCCCCCCTTCCATCTCAGGGTGATCTCTATGAATGAGGCAAGGCCTTTTCTCATGAAAGCACTCAGTGGCTCTTGCTATTGCAAAGATTCTTTTGATATGAGAATCCTACATCTAGTACTAGATACAGTCCTCTCCCAACTGACTGACCTCATTAACCGCTCCCTAAGTCTGGGCAGTTCCCGCGGCCTGGAAGACTGCCACAGTCACTAATACTGAAGAGTGGTGATAGCACTCTCCAATAACTACTGTCCCATATCCATTCTGCCACCACTCTCGAAAGCCCTCAAAAAAATTATGGCCACCCAACTCACTGAGTACCTACTTGCTCATAACCTACTTTGCAGGGAGCAGCATGGCTTCAGATCTGGGCACTGTACAACTATGGCTCTCACTGAGTTCTCTAATTTTATTCACTCTGCCCTGGATAGAAAACATCTAGCTGGAGCTGTCTTCATCGATCTGTCAAAGGCCTTTGATACAGTCTCCCACCCCTTACTGTTAAGCACACTCTGCCACATAGGTCTGTCCCAAGGACCCGTCTCCTGGTTTACCAGTTACCTCACAGCTAGATCACAATGTGTCAAAATAAACAACACCTTCTCAACCACCCTATCAGTCTGCTCTGGGGTTCCCCAGGGCTCCATCCTTGACCCTCTGTTATTCAGCATCTACCCAAACACCTTGCCCAATTCCTGCTCCAGCAACCTACTACTGTATGTGGACGATGCAGCTCTTTTTGCCTTGCACCCAGATCCCACAGTATTGCAGTCCTCCCTCCAACACACATTTAAGCAGATTGAAAACTGGTTCATAGACCAAAGACTTGTGGTCAATGTAAAAAAGACAAAGACTATACTCTTTGCCCATTGACAGAAGAAGGCCAAGAATGCGCAGCTAACAATTCTCTCCCACTCTCTCCTTCCTCTAGAACAGGTCCATACATGTAAATACTTGGGCCTTACATTTGATTCCAGCCTCTCCTTCCATTCACACATTGGCACTCTATCATCAGCCATAAATGTCTGTATAGGCCTATTGTATCGGCACAAGGATTGCCTACCTCCGGAAGCCCTTAATCTGGCTGTCACCTCCTCAGTCATCTCCCTAGTCAATTATGGGCTCACTATCTACTCGGTTGCTGACCACATAGCCCTTAACAAATCCACCTTGCCATAAACAGAGCATGCAGACTCCTCACCGGGGCAGACAAGCATACCCATACCTGTACCCTATATGCCCTAACAAATCTCTTTACCCTGGATGAAAAGCTATTTTATCAAACATATCTCCTCACAAAGAAAATACACCTGGGGCTTACCCCCTTGTGGGTTTCTGCCTCTCTACTATCCTCCCATGCCTTGGTGAACACCCGCTGCCAACCGACAGGTGTGGTCCATCCGGAGGGTTAGAACCTACTTAGCCCAAAGGTCATTCCCACACAGGGCCCCAGCCTGGTACAATGAAATCCCCTCTGATGTCTCCTCCATCTCCAAATTAGCACCTTTCAAGTCAGCCCTCAAACAGCACATTCTCACTTCACGGCATTGCCAATGTAACAGCTAGTGCTGAGTCATCTATCTATCATCTTACGGGACCACCCCATCACTAAGCTCCTACCTATAGGGCTACCAAACATTACCTATTAATAATGCCTCCTTGGCTTCACTCACAAGGTATCTGTATAATTCTCTACTTCACTATAAATATCAAACCTGTTACTCCCTCCCTCTATCAGCAAACTTATTGTTCTCTTGAAAACTGCAAAATACAGCTCTCGGTAACACATTCAATGCAAAGTATAGATGATCTTGATTCTGCGATATTGTATAACTAAAAAAACCGTAACCTTTAGCTGCCATTCTATGTCTATATGTATTAAGTGTTTGTTTGTTTTTCTGATGCGGAGCCTTTGCAAATGAGTCCCTGACTCATAGGTTGTAATCCTAAAGTCTGTTAAATAAATAAATAAATATACAGTGCCCTTGCACCAGGATAACCATGGTCCAGATAACTGACCACACAGCAGCACAGCATATGTTATTTCACTAAAGCAGCTTGTATTCCAAAAAGCATCAAGATCCTTCCATAGAGATTTAATATAACAGTCAAAAATAAATGTTGCATTGTCTCTATACTTTCAGCACATTCTGACTTTAGACACACCCTATCCACTGTCATTCTGTGTTTATGATTCCCCCTAACATTTAATTTATCATGTCCACACAACCATATCATGGCTCTAATTTTGGGGGGAATCCTGATTTCCAACATACATTCTAATAATAAAGAACAGTCAACAGAGGGACTTACATGAAAAATCGGATCCTCAAAATAGTGTTTTCTTAATACAGTGGTATAAAACTGCTTCCTGGTGATCCCTGCAAACCAATTAAGCTCATATGTCCACAACTGAATATATTTTAAGTAAATCTGAACATAGGAAGGCTTTTCTCCAAAACACTCCACTTCCCCTTCCCCCATGCAGAGAAAAAACCTTCCTCTCAAAACTTCATTGCCCTTGGGCCCACCCCATCTCTGTCACACACTAGGAGCCTAATATTAGTATAAAAAAATACCAAAAAGGAAAATCAGAGGATGAATCATATTCAGACCACCTTCTTTACAGGACCTATAAGTATGGTTTCATTTAACTGGCTTTCCCACAAAAGCTGGAAAAATAAACTTAAAATCTTTGTATGCATCCCAAAAGACAATGGGAATATATGTGAAAATACAAAAAAGGGGTACTATAAAATATCTTAATAAATAAATTATTTTCTTCCCGATCATCTTCCAGGATTTCCATTTAAGCACTTTAAACTGAGCAGCTTCAAAAGCAATGTTCCAATTCAATTGTGCAGAGTCCCGTGTTCCAAATATCTTAGCATCCATTTAAACAACTGGAATGGAAAAATCCAGCACTATAGGTGCACCTCCTAACACTAGAGCAGTACTCTTCCCCATGTTAATCTTTATACCTGTACTTTTCTGTCTATCTGAAAAAACCTGTAGAGCTCGTACACCAGATTCTAGATCTGCTACAGCTACAACACAATCTTCCCAATAAGCAGTGATCTTATTAAGAATGTTCCCATTCCTATGTTTGATTGGACCAATGCTAGCATCTACCTCTAACTTCCTGAGCAAGGGATCCAAACCAAAGACATATAATAGTGGGCTAAGAGGACAGCCCTGGCACACACCATTATAGATATACATAGGGATACCCAAGTGGCCAAGTGGCCATTTGCCATGGGTCGTACCTGAGCCTCCCTATACAACAATTTGACCAATCTTATAAAAGCCTCTGGTATCCCATAAAATCCCCAAATATCCCACAAATAAGCATGTTTAACAGCATCAAAAGCTGTTTCCTGACCTATAGAAAATATGTATCCATCCAAATTCAATTATATCAATAATAAGTGCCGTGTTAATAAGTAAACAAGTGCTTACATAAAAGAAAAGAAAAGAAAAGGGGGGCATTATCAGAGTCTTTGCAACCCTTGCCAATTGAGATGTCACTAATTTAGTTAATATTTTATAATTTGATGTCAGCAGGCTAATAGGCCTCTAATTCTTCATTTCAGATCTAAATTCAGATTTAAATAAGAAAATCATAATCCTTCTTTCATGCTGTTCCCTAGGTTCCCCACATGTGGGACAGTTAAAAAAACTTCTGTCAACATACTGTAGGTGCTAACTGATTCACAAAAGTCTTATTAAAATCATTAGGAATGCCATCACAGCCTGGTGCAGTTTTAGGTGACAGCTTTAGTATGGTTTCCCTCACCTCTTCTTCTGTAAAAGACATCGCCATCCTTTCCCTATCACCAGCCGGTAACTGTGGAAACCGTACACCGTCCAGCAAAGGTTCCTGATCCCCCTTCCTTTTGTCCTGAAATTTTCTCTGGATATAATCCTGAACTACTGTATATTCTGCATAGAAAAAAATGTCAGACACTAAATTACCTGAAACAACCCTTTGACCTACTCTATCAGCTGGAGTGTCATATGGGTTGACCTGTGCTTTAGTTACATGGATACAATATGTTTGATTCATATCTAAAGCATGAACTGCTTCATATTGGTAAGCAAACATTTCCTCTCTGATCCTAGACAATTCAGCAGCCAGATCCAAACCTGAAACTCTCACATTCATAGGCTTCATAGGTTAGTAAAGGGCCAAGAGGACATTTACACACCATGACGGCCTGCCATAATTTTAAGTATAGTCTGTAATACCCTGAGCTATCAGATGATCATCCAATCTTGCCTTGAATTCTGACATAGTCTGACTAGCCACCACCTCTTTCAGAAGGCCATTCCATATTTTGGTGACCCTAGTACCAAACCAATACTTCCTAATTTTTGTGTGATATGTAGGAATCTTTAATTGAAGTGGATGTGTCCTAGTCTCATAAACCTGGACCCAAAACTCAAAACCCAGCTGGGTCCATAAATCAATGTCTAGGAGTGCTCTGTAGACCATGCAAATGTCTCCCCTAAGTCAACAGAATTCCAATGTGTAAAGATCCAATTCCTGCAGCCTCTGGTGGTAACTGTGCTCTTCCAAACCTAATATCAGCTTGGTTGCTCATCTCTATACATGCTCCAGAACATTGATTTCTGTTTTTTCCCCTGGTGACCAAAACTGGGCACAGTATTCCAGGTGTGGGTAAACCAATGCTTTATACAGGGGCATCAGCACTTGTCTGTCTCTACTCCTCTTAAAGTGCTCATTTATACAATACAGCAACCCACTGGCTTTCTTTATAGCCTGGTTGCAATGAGGCTTGAAGCTAAGATTGTTAGTAACATAAATACCCAGGTCCTTTTCATCTGTCATTGCTTGGAGCTCCACTCCATTTAGACTATATTTACAAAGACTGTTATCCTTCCCCAAGTGCATAACCTTACATTTATCAATGATAAAAGTGGATTGCATCAATACTGCCCACTGTGCAAGCTCATTTAGGGCTTGTTGTAGGGTGTCCGAATCTTCTTTAGAATTTACTATTAAGCCTATCCTGGTGTCATCAGCAAACTTGGAAAGCCATGCTGGAGTTGACGCTTGCATGGATGAAATGTACAAATTAAACAGGCATGGGCCCAATACCGAACCCTGGGGATCCCCACTAGACACCTGTGCCCATCCTGACAGGGAACCCCTTATGAACACCCTCTGGCTTCTTTCTGCCAGCCAGTTTTCGATCCAGTGGGTAATATTTTCTTGTATGCCATGCTGGATTAAGGCCTTGATAAGGAGGCCATAGGATACCTGATCAAAGGCTTTTGAGTAGTCCAAGAAAATAATGTTGACTGCATTACATGAATCGAGTGCCTGGTTAACCTTACCATAGAACTCCAACAAGTTTGTTTGACATGACCTGCCTTCCTAAAACTGTGGTGATGGTAGTCTATTTCCCCTGACATAGTTAATGTATCTGTAATGAATATTTTTATGATCCCCTTCAGGACTTTACCCAAAATTGATGTTAAACTTATTGGTTTATAGTTAGCCATCTCTTGCCTAGACTCTTTTTTACAGAGAGGAATGATTTCTGCCTGTCTCCATGCTTCCAGTACCTCAGCATTGTCTATAGAACTCTGGAAAATATAGGTCACAGGGGGTGCCAACACACCAGCCAACTCCTTCAACACCCTTGGATGAAAACCATCCGGACCCTGGGCTTTATTTTGGTCTAGTGCCTCTAGTCTGTCTTTAACATCATTGATCTCAATTTTGAGTAACAGACATATATCTTGCACCTGATGTGTCATAGTGTTGTGGGTTTTTGGGTTATAGACAGAGGAAAAATAAGTATTGTAATGGCTAGCCATATCGCTATCCTCCGTTATAAGTTCTCCATTTTGTTGCTTTAGGAGGCCAATTGTTCTATTGCTGCCTTTTTTATTATTTATGAATGAAAAAAAAGGATTTATAATTATCCTGCACTTTTACAGCAAGCTTATGTTCATAATCTGCTTTTGCCTTGCGAATGCTAGTTTTACATTTTTTAAGTTCTGTTTTATATTTGTCCCAGCTGGCCGACAGTCCAGTCTTCTTAGCCTTGTTGTAAGCTTTACTTTTACAATCAATATTTTTTTTAACAATTGCTGTGAACCAAGGTGGATTTTTTGGGGAGCTTGTAGATTTCCTAGAGCACGGAATAAATTCCTGTACAAGCACTTTGATTTTATTGCATAAAGAGTTCCACATTTGGTGTAGTGAATATTCATTAAAGTCTGCCTGCCAATCCCAT
Organism: Neoceratodus forsteri; assembly: GCA_016271365.2. Taxonomy (NCBI): domain Eukaryota; kingdom Metazoa; phylum Chordata; order Ceratodontiformes; family Ceratodontidae; genus Neoceratodus; species Neoceratodus forsteri. Next base: position 803,741,598 of record CM057451.1, on the reverse strand, counting down.
AACGCAAGGTGAGCCCTTATACTGTTAAAATCTGCCCTGCCAAAATTCTGTACTACCATAATGCTGGCTGATTTCATTGTAGCCTCATTAATACAAAATTCTACCATATTATGGTTGCTAGAACCTAATAGGTGCAAGGTCCTGCAATCTTGGATAACATAATCCATACTACTGAGGACTAAGCCCAGAATATGAGAGCCCCTGGTGTGATTTTTAACATGCTGCTCTAAGCCATTTAATAAAAATAACTTGAGGAATCTTTGCTCAGCCAATGTTTTGGCCTGCGGGTGGTCCCATCTTAACCCTGAAAGGCTAAAATCACCTACTAGTAAGGGGTAACCTGCTGAAGATAAGTTTTGTATAAATTCCAGAAGCTGGGCATCTTCTAAGTGTGAACTGGATGGCGGTCTGTAAATAATGCCCACATTTATCTTTGGCTTGTGGTTGGGGGTCACTTTAACCCAAAGTACTTCTGATTGGTCATACTGGGAAGTATCAACACTCTCTGATGTAATATTGTCAGCTATATATACAGTGATGCCTCCACCCCTGGAATGTGGCCTATCCCTGTGGTAGAGAATGAAACCTGGGATTTGTTTATCCCATGAATCTTTCTGGTTCCACCAAGTCTCAGTGACAGCACATAAACTAATTCGATATTTATTTAAGGTAAACACTAGCTCATCCAGCTTGTTGTTAAGACTTCTAGCATTTACTAGTAGGCAATTCCTCTTCTCCAGCGGTGCTGGACCTGGGTGTAATGGTACCCGTGCTGAGTGATTTCCAACCTCCCTTCTGGATAGTTTAAAGATTTATCAATTTCCTGTTTTAATACTAGTGAGAACAAATGCTTTCTTTGTCTATTCAAATGTATCCCATCCAGTGCAAACAGCCTTGCATCAAAAAAGCTGTCCCAATTATCTACAAAACTGTAATTCTCTCTATGGCACCACATTTTCAGCCATCTGTCTAGACCCTCTGTTTCTAGTCTCCTTTTATAAGTGACCCCAGAGCTTGGGAGAATGCCTGAAATAATCAGTTCACAACCTTTAGTTTTTAAATCTGCCCCCACATGTTCAAAGTCCCTCTGAATATCCGCCATTTTTTCTGAACCCAGCCTCATTTACCCCTATATGTAGCAGCACCACTGGTTGTAAGGTATTTTTAACAGTTTCAAATACATGGCTCTCAGATTAAGATACTTGACATAAGTCTGTTTTACTACTCTGCCAGATAGCTGTTGCAATAAAACCTTCAAATCTTGTTTCATATCCTCCCACCATACCGCCGGGTTATCATATAAAAAAACATACTTCATGTCATGCTTCTAGGAGGAACAGCACTTCTTTTTTATATGATCCTCTTCCAGTAAGGATGTGTTCATTCTCCAAAAACCATGCCCCTTGCAAGACAATTGACACTACCCCAGAACAACTTTAACCACCAGATGATCTGTAGTCACCAATGGTACTACAGAAACACCTTTAGCTCCTGTTCTTTCAGACAAAAAACAAAAATCTATCCAAAAAGGACAGAGAACCTTTATAAAAGGTATGTATTGGTGTAACCTCTAAAAAATCATAAACATCCTGAAGTCCGGAATTACGTAAGATACTCTGCAACAAATTAGTGTTGCAATAGACTTTTTCTGTCTTCCTACCCCAATCCCATTTAGTCAAACCGAAACTGAAATCCCCCCTCCCACAATATAATTTTAGAAGTAAATAAGAATTGTTCTATTTTCCAAAAGAGTTGAGTCCTCTCCACCTTTAATTGTGGGGCATAAGTATTTATCAGTCAAAAAACTACACCTTTAAGAACTACATCCAGAATGAGAACTCTTCCTGTCAAAGCACCTATAACTTTAAGTACTTCCACTGGAGCACCAGAAAACATAATTCCCACCCCACTGCACATTTCTTCACTGATTGACCAGAGAGAAGGGCCCCACCTCCAGTCTTTCTTTTTTTTTTTACTTCTCTTTTTCCCTCCGGTCATGGCACCATGGAGCCTGTCTTAGGCAGCCTAGTCCTGTCACCTGCCCAGCCTGAAACCTCCCTGAACTGAACCTCCTCTCTCCTCCCCCTCCTCCATAGCCAGTACCCCTGGTTTGATCTGCCCGGGGTGGGTCACTCTCTCCTGTTGGGTGCTCTTACTAGTCTGACTCTGGCTCAGGGAAGGTCAGGGGAACAGAGGACCTGGAAGGCTAGTCAGGGTTGGCCCGGTGAGGGGCATGGGGGACAGGTGCCATCACCTGCCCATGGTGCTGTTGGTTTCCTTGTTCTGTGAGCCCTCCCACTCCCTCCCTGCGTGGTGCATGTCGATGCTGTGATGCATGGCAACCCTGCCAGCATCATCCATGCTAGATACGTGCATGTCTTGGCTGCTGTAGTGTCTTCAGCCTCCACCAGGGGTCACCAGCTCACTGGGACAACCCACCCCATACTACCCGGGGAGGAGAGCACCACAAGGGCACTCATCCTCAACCCTCCCTGGCCGACCCCTAGTGGTCCGAGCTCGCTCCCGAACCCGGGTCGCTGGCGTGGCGCAAGGTGCGGCATCCAGAACCTCAGCCCTCAGCACCACCGGGCCGGTGGCCTCCAGTCTTTCTGAGCCTGCACCATATCTGGAATAGAGTGTAAATGGGTATCTTGTAAAAAATATACCTATCCCTTTTCTGCTTGCAAACTAGCAAAGATAATCTGTCTTTTCTGCATATCTTGATGCTATCAACATTCAATGTTATAATAGAAAATTCAGACATCCTAGAAGCAATAAGGAGAAGGAGAAAGGGAACAACAATAAACATCATCAGTCAAAAAATCATTTTTTTCTTTTTCCATTTTCGTGGCATTTTGTTCTTTCCAGGTGGAGGACCCTAGCCACCTCAGTCTGAGAAGATGTTACTGATGAAACATCAGATTCACCTTCATGTCTATGGCGTAGGAGAGACTAGGGTGCCCCACACTGTGGAATTCAATCAGTGGTTGACAAAATGGTGCAGAGTTCAGGGATTTGGCTTCATTGGGAACTGGGGGTCCACCTGGAGTGATGCAGGGCTATACTGGCATGATGGACTGCATCTGTCCAGGAAGGGAACCAGGATCCTAGGTGATAGGTTTAAATGCTTCATTGGCAAGCATTTAAACTAGCCAAGGGGGGGGGGCACTGGAAAGGAGCAGGGAAATCCTAGCCCCAACCCCCAAAAGTCAGGGTAGTAAGTGAGGTAAACACCAAGATAGAGATGTTGATAGGGAGAAGGGCAGGGGGTAAATGGAGAAAATGATAAGGCAATAAGGACAGGGATGGGGCAAAAATGAGTAAGGCCATCAGGAAATGGAGGGTAATGAGTACCAATGCCCGTAGTCTAGGGAAACAAGCTCCCTAAACTGGTGGCCTTGATGGAAGAGGGATGCCTGGATATCTTAGCAGTCACAGAAACATGGTACACAGAGAACCATGACTGGGATGTTAACATACCAGGGTACATAATCGATAGGAAAGACAGGGAGGGGAGAAGAGGGGGAAGAGTAGCTCTCTATGTAAAGGAAGGGATAAAAGCAACTGAACAAAAGAGTAAACAGGGAGGAGAGGAGGCACTGTGGGTCACCTTAGAGACTGGAAATGGCACCACAATCCTCACAGGGGTTGTATACAGACCCCCATGTCTGGGGGAGGGAATGGACAAGAATATGATAGAAGGCATTCTTAGGATGGCAGAGAAAGGGGGAGATACTGTTGATGGTAGACCTGAATATGCCAGATGTTAACTGGAGCACATTTGCTGAAGCCACATCCAAGAGCAGGGCCATTCTGTATGCCCTACAGGTGGCAAGCCTTAGACAGCTAGTTTTGGAACCCACTCGTGATGGAGCAATCTTAGACCTCATACTCTCAAATGGGGACAGTGAGAAGATCTCAGATCTAGAAGTGGGTTGCCATCTGGGAACAAGTGACCATCAAACAGTGTGGTTCACGATAAACTCATCTACAGAGTCAAGCCATACAAAAGTGAGGGTACTGGACTTCAGGAGGGCTGACTTTGGCAAGATGGGAGAGTGCCTTAGAAAAGCACTAGCAAACAGGCTAGAAGGAGGGGAGGAGAAACAATGGGGAAACATCAAAACTGCCATCACAGAGGCAACAAGCCTTTGTGTGAAGCAAATTAACAAATCAAAATGAAAGAGAAAGCCACTATGGTTCTCAAAAGAAGTGGCAGAGAAAGTCAGGGAGAAAAAAATAGCATTCAGGAAGTATAGGAACACACAAAAGGAGCAGGACAGAGAGCTGTACCAGTTAAGGCAGAAGGAAGAATGGAGGGAAGTCAGGATAGCAAAGGCCCAAACTGAGGAAAAGATAGCCAACTCAGTTAAGAAGGGGGATAAAACCTTTTATAGGTGCATCAGGGAACGTAGAAAGACAAAGGGAGGGATAGTGAGGCTGAATAGAATGGATGGTGGGTGGGAAGAGGGGGACAGTGAAAAAGCAGGGATACTGAATGAATATTTCTGCTCAGCATTCACAAAAGAGGAGGAGGGGGCGGTGCCTAATCCAGTTAACAGAAGCACTCTTGATAGGGGAGTCGATCCCAGCTCTTTCACAGAAGAAAGGGTTCAGAAAGAATGCCTAAAACTGAAGGTGGACAAAGCAATAGGGCCAGATGGAATTCACCCCAGAATTATAAAAGAATTAAGGGGAGAACTAGTGAAACCACTGACTATTCTTTTTAACAAATCATGGGAGGATGGTGTGGTACCTGAGGACTAGCAGATGTGATTCCCCTTCACAAAAGTGGGACCAAGACAGAGGCAGGAAACTACAGACCTGCCAGTTTGACCTCTGTGGTAGGGAAAGTGATGGAATCACTTCTGAAGGAAAGAATTATTGAGTACCTAGAGGCCAGTGGGGCACAGGACCCAAGGCAGCATGGGTTCACAGTGGGAAGGTCACATCAGATGAATCTAATTGATTTCTTCGACTGGATGACCAAAGTAGTACACCAGGGAGGGGCTGTGGACGTGGTCTACCCAGACTTTAGCAAGACATCTGACACAGTCCCACACAAAGAATTAATAGTTAAATTAACCAGCCTGGGAGTGGGTCACAGGGTGGTAGCCTGGGTAAAACACTGACTGGACAACAGGACACAAAAGGTAATTGTAAATGGAGTCCACTCTGAAGAAAAAGGGGTTACTAGTGGGGTACCGCAGGGTTCAGTACTGCATCCAGTCCTTTTTAATGTCTTTATAAGTGGCATGGCAGAGGGACTGGATGGAAAAGTATGCCTCTTTGCAGATGACACAAAGATCTACAACAGGGTTGATACACAAGGAGGCGTGGAAAGGATGAGAAGGGACTTGGCAAGGTTGGAGGAATGGTCAGAAGTACGGCAGCTTGGAATCAATGTGAAGAAGTGCAAAATAATGCACCTGGGAAACAAAAACCCAGGGGAAGATTACACAATGGGAGGAGTAGTTACAACCACAAAAATGGAAATGGACCTGGGGGTAATCATATCAGATGACCTTAAGGTTAACAAGCAATGTGAGAAAGCAGTAGGGAGGGCTGGGGGTATGCTGGGATGTATAGGGGGAGGCATCACCAGCAGAAAATAAGAAGTTGTTATCCATCTGTACAGACAATTGGTGAGACCCCATCTGGAGTACTGCAACTAGTTCTGGAGACCCCATCTCTGCAAGGATAGAGGCAGTCCAGAGGAGGGCAACTAAAATGGTGCAGGGTCTGCAAGAGAAGCCATACAAGGAGAGGCTAAAGGAGCTTAACATGTATACCCTTGAGGAAAGGAGGGAGAGGGCGGACATGACTGAAACTTTTAAGTACCTCAGTGAAATCAACAAAGTCCACGAGGGTAGCATCTTTCAGAAAAAGAGATGTGCAAAAACAAGGGGACACAATTTATAGATGGGGGGTTCAGGGGCAATGTGAGGAAGTATTTTTCACAGAGAGGGTGGTGGATGCATGGAACAGCCTTCCTGAGTAGGTTGTGGGGTTTAAAACTGTGGGAGAATTCAAGAATACATGGGACAGACATAAGGCAATTCTTGTGGGGGGTAAGAAGAAATAGGCTGTTGGTTAACTAGGATCTGCAGCTTATCCTGTAGATAGGGAAATAGGCAGGCTAGGTGGGCTAAGCGGTCCTTATCTGCCGTCAAAGTCTGTTTCTATGTTTCTATGTTCATCTACCTTCCTAGACATCAAAATTGCAAAATAATTCTGAGTTGACAGGGGTTCTGCTTCCCCTGATTGTGGTTCCACTTCAGGGGATTTTCCAGAAGTTTTGGATCTCATCACCCTCGGGAAGGGAGGGGGCATCCAGTTGCACAGGAGGTGGCATTTCCATCATCATAGAGGGTACATCAATCACTTCCTCAGTTTGCTCATTTGGGGCTGAAGGAGAGACAGTGTCTTCCAATCCCTTCTACACCTCTTGTGGCGCAGAGGACTTCTCAACAACAGGCTGACTGAGATGATGGTCTGTGTTGATATCCAGCAGAAGAGGACCAGTGGTGAGGGGGGCTGATCCTCTGGGGGCAGTGCTGTAACTGGGGGTAACTCTGCTGTACAAGCTGAATCCCTTCTAGATGGACATGAAACCATAGGGCCAGTAGTTACTGTTTGGTCTTCAAAGCACAAACGATCCTTAAGAGCAAGTGCAACATAAACATCTTGTTCTGCCTTTACAGCCTGATCCAGGCTATTATGAGATTTCCAAGAGCAGATGCGAAAGGTATGCCCCTGCTCATCACATAAATTGCAGCGCATATGATGTACACATTGAGCACTGATATGTCCCACTTCGCCACATAAACTGCATTTTTGCTTATCACAAGCATTACTTAAATGCCCCACATCCCCTCAGTGGTAACAGGCTCGAGGCTGACCTGGATAGAAAATCACACCTCTGTCACACTCCCCTTAAAAAACAATTAGGGAGATGTTGCACTACCCCTTCCTCCTGTTGTAAGGTGACTTTTTACCTCCTTCCTCCTGTCAAGAGATGTTCACCATCCAGCATAGGTTCCGGATATCCCAGTATAGAGCAATGTTGCTTCTACCAGTACGTAATGTCAGCCACATTGACTCCCTCATTACAAAACAATACAGCTATCCTTTTAAAGGAAGGTCTAGTAAAGGGAATAGCCACAAAAGGTTTCCATAAAGTAGTATTTTTTAAAAGATGGTACTGCTTCCAAAAACGTCCCAGACCGGATGGATGTTTAAAGCTAATGTCAAAAAGCATATCATCAGACGTGAATAAGTGCATATATTTCATATGCATGATACTTCATACTATTTTTCAGACTGGCCCTCCCCACAAAAATCCTATCTGGAATATCATCAGAGGCACCCCTGTATTTTAGACGCGCTGCATTCCTCCTGGTAGCCAGCTCAGAAGACAATCTCACAGATCAGGAGGAATCAGGCAGAGGTACTAAATGAGTACTTTGCTTCAATATTTACAGAGGGAGACAGGGGATCCACCCTGCCTGATGGGAGGGTAGGGGAGACAGCAGAGTCAAGAGGGCAGATGGAGTCTAGAGGGCCAAAAGAGGCTGGAGTACAGGCCTAGAAGGGGATGGTGCCTAAATGAGGGGGTGGACTGGAAGGGAGGAATCACAGTGGATAAGGTGAGAGAGGCCCTTCAGACGCTAAAAACTGATAAGGCACCGGGGCCAGATGGGCTGCATCCGAGGGTTTTGAAGGAACTGGAGGATGAGCTAGCAGCTTCACTAGCTGCACTCTTTAATGTCTCTCTGCAGACAGGATGGGTGCCTCAAGACTGGAGGGTGGCTCATGTGGTGCATATCCACAAAGGGGGGGATATAGGGAGGAGATGGGAAATTACAGGCCTGTCAGCCTAACGTCGATGGTAAGCAAAGTAATAGAGGGCATTATCAAGGAGAGGCTCAGGAGACAACTGGATAGGTTGGGGCACCTGGATGACAAACAGTATGGTTTTGTCCAGGGAGATCGTGTCAGACCAACCTCATAGATTTTTATGACTGGGTGATGGGGACCAGTGGACATACTATACCTGGATTTCAGTAAGACATTTGATTTGGTCCCCCAAATTGGGTTGCTAACAAAGCTGGGGGGGATGGGGGTGGGAGGACAGCTGCTCAGATGGGTGGAAAATTGGCTAACGGGGTGAACACAGAGGGTGGTGGTTGGTGGGATAGTCTCCTCCCCTAAGAAGGTCATCAGTGGAGTCCCCCAGGGTTTGGTACTGTGGCCACTCCTGTTCAATGCCTATGTCTCAGATATGGGGAGGGGAGTTAGGAGTAGGATGAGCCTCTTTGTGGATGACTCAAAACTGGGTGCACTGGCAGACATGGACAAAGTGAGAGAGACAGTCCAGAGGGACCTGGATACCCTAGAGGTTTGGTCAATGAGGTGGGGGCTGAGGTTTAATCTAGGGAAGTGTAGGGTACTGTATCTGGGGGTCAGAAACCCAGGCCACGTATACGGGGGGGGGGTCTCACTGCAAGCCACAATGAGTGAAAAGGATCTGGGGGTGGTGGTAGACTCCAAAATGAATAACACTGAAAATTGCAGAAGAACTGCGGCAAAAGTGAACAGGATTCTGGGCTGCATAGCCTGGGGAATTACGTCCAGGAGGAGGGAGGAGATCCTTCCTCTGTACAATGCCTTGGTCAGGTAACATCTCAAGTACTGCGTGCAGTTCTGGAGACCTCACCTAAAGAAGGGCATAGCACTGCTGGAAAGGGTACAGAGGAAGGCAACCAGGATGATTCAGGGCATGGGAGGGAGGACCTATGAGGAAAGCCTTGAAGAGATTGGGCTGTACTTGCAGGAGGAGAGGAGAGATGGGGGTACATGATAGGGGTCTTCAAATATGTAAAAGGGATAAACAAGTGTGGAGACAAAGAGATGTTCAGGCTAAAGAAAGGAGGCACAACCAGGGGGCACGAATGGAAGCTGGAGGGGGGTAATTACAGGGGAGATCGCAGGAGGCATTACTTCACCGAGAGGGTGGTGGAGCAATGGAATGCACTGCCCTGGAGTTTGGTGGAGGAGAGTACAGTGGAGGGCTTCAAGAGGGGGTGGGACAGGTGCAAGGGGAAACTGAAGCCGAAGATCACCCTCTCTAGGTCTAGGGGGTGTGGGAGAGTGAGCACCCATTAGGGCTGGCTACTGAGCAGACACAACAGACCATCAGGCCTATTCTGCTGGCTTTTACTGTGTTAGTATGTTAGATTCAGGGAAGAGATGCTCCCTCACATTCGTGCACCAGACATTTGTACTACTATGGTCTATAGCAGTCCCTAATTCATGACAGGGCTCAGGAGGGGCATGCTCAGTATGAGCCAGGGAAACAACAGGAGCTTCCTCCAGTGGTTGAGCCCTTGTTTCCACCTGGTCAAAGTTTGCCACTTTCAAAGCAACCTCGTCCTCTTTATCCCCTTACTGCTCCTTTATAACACAATAAGATTTGGAGTATCCCCAACAATTTCTTGTGAAATACCCATAGCCTCTGTGTGTAGTGGCTGACCCAGAGGTAATTGTGCAGAAAGAACCTCATTCCCATCTTCAGAGGAAACTAAAGCAAGCATGGCACCTAGGGGTTTAGCAGCCCCCCAAAGGTATGTGGCAAGTTAGCATCCCACCCTGCACCATCCAATGACTTAACCCACCCTGCCTGTTCCAAAGCATTGACCACCCACTCAGGAGTATAGATTGTGAGGCCAGCAGTGGGTCCTGTAAAGGTCACTGAGGTCTGGGGCTCTTCAATGGAAGTTACACCTTTGGGAAGCAACTTCCTCTTCTTTTTTTCTTTCAGGCCTGCAAGCTTCGCAGAAGTCTTCTTCCCTGGACTCACAGTGGTCATGCCAGTATTAAATGTTACATTGGGTAGCTGTACATTATGGGAATCAAGCAAACCCACTAACACAGGAGATGCTGCCTCACTCGTTTGTCACACACAAGAAGGCAAAACGGAAGATAACTGTCCCGACACCCCAGGCACAGAAATTCCTGAATTACCAGTAGCACAGCTTTTTCCCAGATCAGTTTCAGTCACAGTACTATTATTGTGAATAGGCTCCCATGCCTCACCATGCTCCACAACCATAATTTCCTCCAAAACACTCTCTCCTGCGACACTGGCCAAATTCCCTGCATTTCCAGCCAGTGTATTTCCCAAGCGCACATCGTCCGTCTCCATTCTTCTTCCTCTCTGAAAAATCTTGCACTGAAGCCATTCCCTCCTTAGTGCAAAATGGTGTTACTCCTCCAGCAACAACCTCTGAATTACATCCATTGTGAGCGTGCAAGCCACTCTCTCTGTGGTATGTCCAAAACTGCTCCAAGCTCCAGTAAGTGAAGCCTTCTCCTGGTCCATGCAGTGAAGCTCCTCTGGTGCTAAAACAAAACCTTCCATAGGATCTTCAGGTGTGGTCTCTAAAGGCACTGAGACCAGAGAGGAGACCTGCTCCCCAGCCTCTCCCACAGCCGTGCAGTTTGCTGATCATTCTGGACTGGCTATTCCAGCACAAGTCTCAGTGCCCCCTACCAAAGATTAGGGGAATTCTTATTCAGGACAAAATAAACTTTTACAATATTATGGTACATAATAGATCAAAATAACAGAATCAACATTCTTATCTTTCCATAATGTAGAGAAAAAAAAGATTATCTATGGAATATATACCTACATTCCTGTACACCATATACATATACAAAGTAGAAATATATTATTTCAAGGTGGATTATACCACCAGTTCTCACAATTTTTCCATAATGACAGTACTTGTTTATTAGAGGAAAAATGCACAATCTTTTTTGTAATACAGTTCCACAGTTGTCTTTACCTTGTGAAAAACCTCCTTTTATGTCCAGTAAATTTGCTGAAAAATCAGTCTACAATGAGCTATCCATAAATAATATTTTAGTACACTCATTATTATATGCAATGTACTAGGGTTAAATTGTGACCATGCTCCACTGTAGATACCTAACACTAGTGTGTTACACCCCAATGTCCTATATTCTGGTTGGTGTAACATTTTACTTACAAGATCCCAAAAAGCTCTTGCAAAACTACATTCCAAGAGAAGATGTGATTGAGTTTCAAGCATTCCATTATAGGTGTCTCTTGGGCAGTAATGTTCTGAAATTTGCTTGTGTTTATGGTTATTCCTAACCCCTAATCTGCCATAACTAGTTAACCAAGTAGTCTCTCAAAGATATTCAGGGATTCTGGGATTGTTTAGCATTTTCAGAGTTATCTCTGTGTCTTCAATAGAGTTATTGGGAAATATCAAATTATCAAAGAATTTGCCATCTATTATGATTTGATAGATTTCTTTTTTTTGAGCATAGAATGGCAATTTCTATAGTTAGATCCCATTGTTTTATTTTCTTAAAACAGGCTATAAAATATTGTGTTATAGTAGTTCTTTTCTAAACCTGGTGAAATTGCCTTTTGCCATCTTTCCATAATTTAAAAATGTCATGAAGTTCATGATATATCCAGTCATGCCAATCTTTACAGAGTGGTTTCATTATTGGTCTTAAATTGCAGTAAAAGACATTTGAGTAAAAGAACACATTTGGGGTTATCATATTTAAAACTCCCATTTTTTTTTGGAAACATAGATGCTGACAGCAGATAAGGACCACAAGGCCCATCCAGTCTGCCCAGGTTAGGTAAATATGTATAATTTATTTTGATGGGGTTAAGTCTGCTACCCCAAAGTGCCTGAAAAAACAAACTGTAGATCCTGCTTTCAAATTCTATTGGAGGTGGGAAGACTGCCGATAAATATAAAAATATGGGAAGGAGCTATGTTTTAATCAACAAAACTCTCTTTTGTTTTGCAATTTGCATGAGTTTCCATTTGTTCATTAAAATTGTACCTTCTATTAATTTCCTCTCCCAATTAATCATTCCTGCATTAGGCACCCCACATGTTATCCCTAGTATTTTTAAACCTCCTGTGATTACTGGAATACCTGCAATGGAGGCTATTGTGTTTTCATGGTTACCCAACTGTATTGCCTTACTTTTTTGTAAATTGATTTTTGCATTAGACGCCTGTGAATATTTCTTAAATATTTGACTTACCACGTTACCTGACTCGGCATCTTGTAACAGCAGGCAGATATCATCTGCATATGCCAAATTTTTAACTGGTATAGTTCTTTCAGTAATTTGTAATCCTTTGATATAACTTGATACATTAATTTTCTGAATTAGGATATCAATTGCCAAAATGTACAGTATAGGACTCATGGGACATCCTTGTCTCACTCCCAGACTTTGTTTAATTACTGTACATTAAAATCCATTAATAAGTAGTTTAAAAGAAGCATTGTTATATATTGCTTTGACCCATGAAATAAATTTGTTTGGAATACCCTGGTACTGTAGTGCGTGATACAAAAAAATCACGTGAGATTCTATTGAACCCTTTTTCCTGGTCAATTGTAAATATCCCTTTACTTTATTTTGTAAGCCATTCTCCACAAGTTCTCTTATTTGGATTATATTATCTGTAATGTTTCTTCCTGGAATGGCACAAGTCTGGGACTATGATATAAGTTTTGATGTTACTTGGGAAATAAGATTAGTCAACATTTTGGTCAACATTTTTTGATCCACATTAGGTAATGATATGGGCCTCCAATTTTTTAACTTAGTTTTATCATCCTTTTTGTGTATCAGAATCATGGTGGCCTGTAACCATTCTTCAGGAAATTTATTTGTTTCCATCCTTTCTGAGAAAAGTTCTCCGAGTATAATTTTTAGGATATCAATTAATTTTTTATAAAATTCAGAACTCAGACCGTCAGGTCCAGATACCTTAGTTATGGGAACTGTTTGTATTACAGCTTCTATTTCTGAAATTGCTATTAGTTGGGTTAGGAGTTCACATTCCTTGGATGATAATGTTTTAGGACTGATATCTTGAAAGTATGTGTCTTTTTCTCCTGTGTTTAAATTAATCCTCATAGATTTTTCAAAAGTATTTTGGATCAAGTTTAGTATGTCCATACTGTTTGTCAAATGTATCCCTCTGTCTGACTGAATATCATATATTATTTTATTTGTATTTTGTTCAAGATTATTTTAAAAAAACATCCACAGAACCTTTCTTTAAATGTGTCCCAAGTCTTTGTTCTAAAGACAGTGTTTTTTGCCCAGTCATATAAATATGTTTTCATTTCCTTCCTTATCTGTTTGATTTGTGTTTTGTAAGTATGTTTTTCTGTTACTTGCATTGATATTAATTTGAACAGTTTTGCTCTCAATTTCAAATATTTAAGGTAGTCACCTGTAGCTTTCAATTTCCCTTTACTTTGAAAAAAAAAGCTTTAAGTTCTTTTTTGGTTTCTAACCACCACTCCCAAACGGAGTCATAATATAATGCAATAGAGAGCCTGACTTGCAATAAACTAACACAATCTTTATAAACAGCCTCATTTTCCAAAAGGGATGTGTTTAGTTTCCAAAAACCACACCCTATTTCAATTGAACCTGAGGTATTTATTTCTATATGTACAGTAGTAGCCACAGACAATGCCAGCTATTTCCAGATATTTAGCGAAATTTCTGAAGTGTTTCTCTCTGCTGCCCCTACTGTGGAAATGCAGAAAGCAGGAGATATTTCTGGAAATATCACAGAAATTTCAAGAAATAGCTGGCAGTGTCTGTGGCTGCTACTGTACCTCCATATGGTCAGACATAGCACTTACTTGTGTTCTTGCTTGTTTTTATGGCACTTCTGAGTGATATAAGAATATAATCAATCCTTGTGGATATTGAATTCCTGAAACACGTGTGGCCCCCTGTTTTATGCAGCCCTCTATAAGCGTCTTTCATATTTGCTGTGTTTAACACATTCTTCACAGCATTTGTATCACAAAATAATTTATTTGTGGTGCCTGTTTTATCCTTTAATTCCAAAGGGCAGTTAAAGTCCCCTCCTAAAATAACCAATTTCACCATATGCAGATAGGGCTGCATTCCTCTAAATAGTGTTACCCTATTACTCTTTGTTTGTGGAGCATACATCACCCCTAGTCTAATTCCTGTGTCACGAAACACAATATCCCCCCCCAATAAAATCCTCCCTGGTTCAACAGCCATAATCTTTTGTACATGCACATTTGCAGAAATAATACACCCACTCCTGAACACATGTCTTCTACCTGTGACCAGATTGATAGTCCCCATGGCCATAGTTTTTGTGTTTTGACCACATCAGATATTGTTTTTAATCTGGTATCCTGTAGTAAGATAATGTCAGCTTTGGATAAATGTAAAGATGAAAAATTTTTTGTCTTCTGTTATAATTCCTAGTGCTATTTACATTTAATGTAATGATATGCAGATCACTAGACATTCTAGGTGACATTCAGTATGCTTTTATCAATTCCTTTTCTTTCTAGTTCTTTTGAAGGATTTTTATTTTTTTATAAGTTCCCCTTCTGTATCCGAGGCTTCTTTCTGAGAAGAAGCTATGGAAGAAATGTCTGAATCTTCTTCCTCATCCCCTGTAGTACCAGCAAGGACAGAGTAACTGTTCCTCATAACCACAGAACTTCTCCAGGAAACTTTTGGCTTTGGGGGTAAAGTGTTGGTTTTTCCTTTCTCCCATCATGGTAAATTCCTCCATTGGTGTAGGGGTGGGGGCATCTCTTTCTGTTCATCTTGAAGGGGGCAAACAGTGCTATTTTCAGAGAGACCCTGAGTCTCTACTTTCTCAGGCTGTTCATTAACTATATTAGATTCTTCCTTCTCCTGGTTCTCCTCCATTGGTTCAGGTGCTTGTTGTTTTTTTTTTTTGTCTGCTTTTATTTTTTCTTCAGCCTCTTTCCTCTGTTGTGCTTCCAAAACAATGTCCTCTTGGTCATAGAATGATCCTTGGTTGTGCACTGCCCAGGGGCATTGTTTATATGAATGTCCATATTCATCACATAAATTGCACCTGACTGGGTTTGGGCAAAAGTAATGTGAATGTTCCACACGTAGGTACAGGTCGCATACTGTAGTGTCACAAGCGTTACTTAGATGGGATGGAGATCCACATCTGTGGCATGTTTTTAACTGACCTGCATAAAAACAGAAGCTCCTGTCTCTCCCAATATAGAAGCTGCTTGGGAAATGTAATCCTTGTGTAGTATTTTTTAGTTTTACTTTCCAACGCCATCCCCCTGTCCAAATATTCTCTGAGTCCATTATTGGTTGTGGACGTTCAGTTGCTTCCACTCTTTGTTTTACCCAATGTAGAATATCTGACAAGTTCACATCTTCATTTTTGAATAAAATGGTGATCATTTTCCATGTTGGTTTGGTCAAGGGAATGACCAGGAAGGGTGATCAAAGAGGTGTATTTTTTATGCTTTGGTATTTCAGCCAGAATCTATCTAGAAACACAGGTGTACTAAAACTCACATCAAAAGTTGTGTCCCCTGATGTGTGTATAAGGGCAAATACTTCTGTAGCCATGAAATTCATTGTGTCTTTTCATAATTTCCTTGCCACGTAGGCCCTATCTGGTTGCTCCTCTAGTCCACCTCCATATTTAAGGCAAACTGCATTTTTTCATTTTGCTGAAAAAGATCTGACAGTTTAAAGGTGTGTGGGGGTGAACTTTTATTCTTTGTATCATTCTGGGTTTCTGAATTGTCTGATGATGGCTTTGTTGTTCTTTTGTACTCTTCCTCGGTGGTAAAGGAAGCATTTCTTTTTTTAGTTCGTTTTCTTTTAAGGGTTCTTGATTGTCCATTATATTAGCCCAGTTTTTAGAAGTAGAGGGTGGGGCATTTACAGTTGCTGTTTCCTTTATTGGACTTGACAGATCCACTGCCCTGGTTTTAACAGTACATTGTCTGATCGCCTCACCTTGTCTCTGGCTTTGTTTCTGGGGGCTGAAGTTTTTATGGGCTCCTACATTTCGTTCTGTGGCTAATGGAGATTTGGGTGAAGTGATCTCTGGTCTGCCATTTTGGTTTCTCTTAGCAACCTTGCCCTCATCATCAGAATCATAACATACCAGGAAAGAATAGTTGCTTTCAACCCTGCTATACAGTCTCTTGTTTTGTTTATTTGTAATACTTCTGCAGCAGTAGGTATGGTGTCTGATACCCAACCAGACCCATTTGCAGCCTATTTCCAGTCCACTGCTTTTAGCGCTAGTTTGGGAGAACATGTCTGTTGATCTGCAGAAGGGAGATTAGGTGAGCCTGAAGATGCCCTTGGCCTTTGATTATCATTTCTTAGCTTCCGATTTTTCTTGTGGAACATTACCAATGCCAGTTTCTTGACTCCTCGTTATTCTTTCTTTTTTTGCTAAAAGCTTCAACAATTTATCTCTTCTTTGCTTTGCCTCCCACAATTTCATCCCTCATTTATCCTCAGACTGCCTAGAAGTCGCACGCAAAACATTACTTTTATCTTGTAATTTTGCTAATTCTTCTGAGGTGCAGTGCTGGAAATCCATTATTTCCATTGTTTAGTGCCCTCTTGTTTTACTGTAACATTTTGTAGTTTAAATAAAGGTACCTCAGCCCCTTGAGTGTCCATAGTGTCCATCCTTGTTTCTTGCTCCTTTTCAGTGTCATCTTCTGTTATCTCCATAGCAGCCTCAGTAAGTATTTCTATGATTCCAGCTCCAATTCCACCTTCAGCTCTGACTCCCACATCCATTCCTTCTCCTCCCTGGGTGGCCATCTTGTGAAACAATGGCCAGATAGAGGTTCCCCTACTGGTGAGTAGGGGAATTTCCCTGGTGTACTGGCCAAATTTCCCTCATTCACAAAAAATACCACCAACAACTTAATCTGATTCAATTTCAGTTGGCATCCATCTGTATCTCCCCCCTTCCCCAGGATGAGGCTGAAAATAAGCAGAATTGTCTAGTCCTCCTTTCCCGGTCAACATCCCAGTCAACAAAAACTAACTAAATAAATAAGTGTACCGAAGAAAAGTTTATCAGTACAGTGATTAAATGTCTTGTTCTACCAGGCAGGGAAAGCATATCAAGCAGGTGTACAAAGTGTTCATTAGTAGAAAGCATAGTTCTGGTTTTCTCCATTGTTTGGCAGACAGCATACTCAGTGTACAAGACTCCTTACGCCTTTCAAAATGCCACTACAACATCTGGAAAATATGTTCATTTTTCTAAACAAAACTAAAAGACATTGAAAAGCAAACTGTAATGGAACTTGTAGCCTATATTTATATGTTGATATGTGTCACCGTCTAATTGCCAATTATTACACTGTTCTGTTACCAAAGACACTATGACCTGTGTGCAAAGGTAGAGACACTCCTCCCCCTCAACCAGCCCTTTCTTTGAAAAAGCAGGCAACCTGGGAGCTGTAAAGTATGGCCATTAAGGTTGTTAACACAATCAGCAGCTACTTAACCTAATCTTTTCCAATCTGCATCTTATAGCAGCACTGCAGCAAAGCTGGCCAAAAGTCTAGCCCTACCTTTTGTAACAGTAAAAGATTCAGTTATTTTCCACTTTAACTGGCTGGTAAACTTGTGTGAGAGGTGTCTAACATTAAGGGAAGGGAGGGAGAGGGAATAGTAAAGGGAACTCAGTTCAGAGCCAGGACTTTCACTCCTTCTCCTTCTGCCACAAGGTGCTCCTACCATACAAGCATTTTTAGGGACTTTCAATGACTTCAGACATTTGTCAAGACAGTGTGTGTGTGTGTGTGAGTGTGCACGCATGTGTGCATGTGTGTGTGTACAGTATGTGTTGTGGGGTGGATTATGGTAAACCATCGGTGCATCAAAAGGCAGTGATGCTCTTGTTGTGCCTGGGTTATGCCCCCCATCATCCCACATACACCTTATACTGTATTTCTGGTCTATTATACTGCAATACTGCTATTTTGCACTAACATGTAGATTTAGGCACCCATTGTATAAGCATGAGTGCCAGGAATGTGCTTTGCTGCTAATATATGCTAAGGTTTACATCTTTTAAAAGATTATATCATGCATGATTCATTATATCACACTACAATGCATTACATTTGTCTTTACATATATTCTATATATAATCTACCTAAACACTGATAACATGACTCTTATGGATCGTTAGTGATTACTGTATACATTTATATGCTTATATTTTCATATAATCATATGTAGTGTGTGTTTTACACTTAGGCTAGTGTGCCACGTGTAGTAGTGGCCAGTCAGCACTTCTCTTTGCCTAAGCTTCATGCTGAGAGAGTCATATTCTTTGTCTCATATTATACTCATTAGTAATTCTGTCTCCTAAGTAATTATCCAAGGAAGACCACCTTGTTTATAAGCTACAGCCAACACATTTTGTTTCTCATATCCATAACTATGATGTAATCTCTGTTGCTATGTTGTTATCTATGGTATATAACTTTGTGTAAGCCAGCTCCTCATGGAGATTCTGCAAGTTCTAGAGATTTTGTATATTCTTCAAAAGACTGGTGAGAACCCATCTCCCTTGTGATTTTCTCTGTCACACGCTTGGCATAAGTATTGTAATAAATTATCATTATTACTTCTGCTTGTGTGGTTGTTTCTTTGGCTGACACTATAGACATACACAAATTTGATTTATTTACCCCAGAGCTGGTTTCTGGGTAACATTCATGGCAACTGCGGCAAATGTCTGGGTGTTAGTCAAAGTTACATTTTAATTTCCTCTGTAAATTAACACACTGGGTGAGAAATCCCCAGTGACAAGCAGCTGAAAACAAATCCTGTATAATACTCTTTGGTCTGCTGTTTGTTCCCCAGTGCAGATAAAACTAACCTCTTACCAGGTATTCAAATCTGCATGGTGAGCTTGTTTTTTTTTTGTTTTGCTTTTCTCCTTTTCTTACTCTGTAGAAACACACAGCTGTAAAGAGATGCGAACAGACAGATAGACTGCTTTCATTTCTGGTTTCAAATCCTAGTGGGTCTATACTCATCTAGGAGTCCATATACGCCAACTGCTGTTTGTGTCCTGTCAGGAATTTTGGTTGCAAATGAAGTCCTTGATCCACAGGCAGCTAAGGGTCTCATTTCATATTGACATTTCTAAAAAATCAGTACTGAAGTTGAGGTTGGATGCCTCACAATACCAAGCTGCCTACGGTGGTTTGGAGGATTTTGCCAATGTGGCAAAAACCAGAAACAATCCAATGAGAGTGTTTTCTTAACACTATAATGAATTGAAACATGGTACCATGGAAAATATTCCTGAAAATTTGCTAGTTGCAACACTATTTGCTTACTTAGAATTTTCTATAAAAAAATGTGATGCTCTGAAATCAGATTACACTGCCTGCAGGCAAGACATGAGTGTTGTGAATGCTAAGTCTGCTGAGAAAGTTAATGATCTGGTATTTCAACACCAGACCTTGACTAAGCTACATGATTCATTATTATGTGATTATGAAAACAGTAGATGAGAAGTGCATACTTTGAAAATGAAATGTGATAAAGCTTCTCTTGATAGAAGGCAAGTTTTACATTATGAGAAAGTCTTACAATCTGAAATTAACGTGCTTCACAGCATGCTCACACATGTATGTGAGGAACTAGAATGTAGTAATAAACAAAATGCCCAACTTACCATCATGTGTAGAAACTTGGAGAAACAGGTTATGTATAATTTGTGTGATAACAGATCTGAGGTTGATCTTATAAACTGCAAGGCAGAAATAGCGAACTTGCACCATCAGCCAGAGGTACTGACAGGGCATACTACCTTAATGCCCATAGACCTTGCCTCTTCTGATGTTGAAGAGTTTAATTTTGAACACTCACAGAGTGCTGTGGGGTGGACTAGAACAAGTGCTAGCCACTTTTTTTCTGTGATTCACAAACTGGAGAATTGTTAGAGTTTCAAAATGGAGGACACGCATGTCATCACGTTGCGTCCCCATGCCATCCGCAAGATGGCCGCTCATGGTTATGTGATGATGGTCATAATACAGTAACTCAAGATGGCGGCTCCCATGAGGTAAGCCAAAATGGCCGACCACCACATTACAAAGGTCAGATCATGCAATCACAGGGACCTGTGATTGCATCCTTAACCTTACAAAACATACCAGAGGTTTTCGGCATGATTCATAATGTTATCAGTAAGACTAGTGTTTCTGAGGGACAGAAGAATCTCATTGAAAATGATGTTGATGTATCTTTGAATGAGGCTGGTACACAGTCTAATGTTATGAAATCAGTGGCTGATGCTGCAGCAGCAGCTGTAGTTAGCAATGTTTACACCGCTAGCAGATCCTTGCCTAAGGAACACATTGCTATTACTTGCATGGAATGTGATGACTCTTCCCTATGTAATCTAACATCAGCCCTCCCTGAGAGGACTGAATGTTCTGTTTTTCCTAATGCTAACAACATTGGGCACATGCAGACCACTAATAAAACTTAAGCTGTCACCTTAACAATAATGTTACTACCATCCAGCAACCTTCCAGTGGGGAAATCCACTATGCATTTAAAGGGGGAGGGGACAACCCTGATTCTGAAAGCCCAATTGCTGTGATATTTTCAGCATCACAGGCCACATTGAGGGGGAGGGATATTGGTTTGATTTCTGAACCTGTGCTGCCAGCTGTTCCAGTACTATTTTCTCCACCCCTGATGGCTACTGAACCACAATCCATAGCTGGAGAACTACATGCAGCTTGCACACCACTTTTCTCCACTATGTAGGCATCCCTGGTAGTGCCAGCACTGCCTGCACATGATGCAGAACCCCCTCCACCAGTGACACCTGGATCATCCCATACTGTGGCTGCAATAGCAGGCATAAGCCAGTAACAGTCTGGGTTATTCCCAGCACAGACAACAGCAAGCACTTTTGGCAAGAAGGTGCAAGATATTGTAATGTTAATATTATTGTCTTTTCTTTTAAGATCACTGTCCATAGCCCCAGCATTGGTTAATCCTAACCCATCTTTAGGGTATCATTTTGAAACTGCTACATCAGATATAGCAATCTCAGCAGTTTTTGCCCAAACATACAATGGACACATCAGACCCATTGCTTATGCATCCCAGATGCTCTCCCCAGTGGAGCTGAAATACAGCCTTTGTGAAAGGAATCATTTGGCTACACACTGGGCAGTGAGATACTTTATGCACATCACTGGATATGCACCCATTGTGCTGCATTCCAATCATTTGCCCACTAACTTTCTGTTGTCAGGCAGAGTAAAAGATGATTCTGTATCCAATGCCAGACTTACACACTGGTCTCTCCTTTTACAGGATTATGACATCACTGTCATTCCTAAAAAAACTCCATCCTTGTTGGCCCATGGCATACAATTTACAGGACAGACCCATGATTGTTCACTCCAGCCCCCTGATCTACGTGTCCCAGGGCCCTTTCTGACAGAACCTGAAAAAGTGATCAAAGATACCACTGTGTGTCATATTTTGACTGATGACTCAGCCACACATACCAACGAGGGTCAGATAGCAGGGTTTGAAATTCTTATTTTACATCCTAGTGATGACAGAGTATGCATTGCTAGGAGGTGCGTCATCATTTGAGTACGATTCACAGGCATTGTTAAAACACACCTGGCAACTAATATAAAGCAGGAAGGTGAGGAGTCTCCTTATAATTACCACGGATGTTTGTGGAAGGCTTAAGTGCTTGAGAAAGAAACAGTTAGTGTTAAAAGAGGAATGCAATGATTTTTCCTTACATAACATGACACCAGCACTCCATGAGAGGGTTAAGTTCTGCGCAGTTTATGAAACCACCTTGTACTCTGTAATTGCAGAAAGGCACTGCAGACACTGTCTTTATTATAGATTCTAAATTGGGTCTGTTCCTCTCTGACTGAATTTCTACCCTTTTGGGAGAACACAAATTTCCAATACTCTGATGATACCCCTGTGAAATACAGAGACTTGTTTGTGTACATCACAACACTAACCAAACAGTTTAAATTCAAACTCTACATTCATAAGTTTAAAGCATATCGTAAACATGAAC
The DNA here is from genome assembly GCA_016271365.2 of Neoceratodus forsteri. NCBI lineage: Eukaryota > Metazoa > Chordata > Ceratodontiformes > Ceratodontidae > Neoceratodus > Neoceratodus forsteri. Next base: position 803,719,588 of record CM057451.1, on the reverse strand, counting down.
CTTACGCTCCTTACAGCAACCATGCCAATTCATTGGCAAAAGATGGTTCCCAGGAGAGGGCACATGGGAAATGAAAATTCCCTTTGTCCCAGCTGCACTATGTGTTGCTGCCATTAATAAAGACACAACTCCTTTTGAGCCCATGGATCTAGTGTCCACACAAAAAGAAAGGCCCTCATTTGAGGGCGGTGTATAGGTTCCTTAATAAAGGAACAGAGGAATAACTTCAGAAATAAGCCCTTGTAAGAAAGTGAAAAATTACCTTCACCTATCCAGTGATGGCCTACTCATTTGGTATCACTGTCGTAACACTCCTGAAAAGTTATGGGTAGTTCCTGAACACCTGAGGGTAGATTTTATCTACTTTGCCAGGTACATGATACTCCAAGTGGTGGACACCAGGCAGTCGATAAAACACTAGACAGACTGAAATCCTCTGTCTGGTGGATATACATAAGAAATGATGTAGAACACTGCATCAGTAACTGTTTGATCTGTGCACAGAACAATCCTATACCAGCTAGGAAAAATACTAAATTGTTACCCCAGAGGCAGTCAGGCCCCTGGAACAACTACCAGATTGACTACATTGGCCCTATGCTAACCACTAAGAACAACAATAAAGCGGCACTAGTGATCACAGACCTATTTTCCAAATGGGTCGAGGCTATCCCAACAAAAAGCAACACAGCCAAAGTGACTGCAAATGTCTTGGTAAACCATCTATTTACCAGGTGGGATTTACCCCAGAGGTAGAATTTGATAACAAGGAGCCAGCATTATAGCTGAAGTGATACAGGAAATTATGGATTTGTTTTGGGTAAAACAAAAATGTCATATCCCTTACCACCCACAGTCATCAGAACAGGTGGAATGGGCTAACAGGCATATCAAAGTTATGTTATCCAAACTTGTTCAGGAAAACCCCAAAGAATGGGATTCATTATTGCCATTGCTCCTTATGGCAATAAGAGGGATACCCTCTGTAGGTACACAGTGTACCCCATTTTGAAATCAGGACCGGACGGTCCATGGGACTCCCAGAACATTTATTTCTGGACCTGTGTACTGCTACTGCTGATGGAGCATCAGTAGATAAGTATGTTAAATAACTCAAACAAGACATCCAAAAGGTACACTTGTTTGCTGCACAATGTATGGGCAAGATCCAACAACAGGCCTTATCCCATTATAAACAAACTCAGTCCAGTAGTCTACCAAGTTATACTGCCTCACAATAAGAGAGTCTTTGATAGATGGCTCTATTCCAATCAAATAAAACTGTTTAACAGAGATTAAATTACCTTTCCATACTCCAATGGGTGGAACAGTACTAAACTATGTTTTTCTTTTCTCTTTCCTCTTAGGTTCCAGAGAGAAAGATGCCTGCTTTATGCTTAGTTTTCTTTTTATAAGTATGGGTCTTCTTATAATCCCAAACTGCACATTGTAATGCAGATAAGAACCAGTGACCTAAACCTAAACAGCTTGTTCAGGCCGAGTACCTTACAAGCCCACATGATCTAATTGCATCCTGTGGAGTTCACGCTAAAGTCCTAAAAGACATGTTCATCGTCCAGGAGGGTAGTGAGGCCTACTGAATGTTATGATCATTGCTTCAAATCAATCCTAGCAGCTAGACTTGATCTGGACCCCTGCTTACATTTTATTGATAATCAGGAATTTTGCATCCAAAATTTATATGGCAGTAAAAGCCATTAGACCTTAAGGTTTTACCCTATGATGCCCCATTATTTGTGACACCTAATACTGAGTGCTCAAAACAGAACCCTGGCCCACCCAGCATTCTAATCACCACTTCGCAGCCAGGTACCCTAGTTAATAATGTGCAGTTCATGCACATCCTGTTGATTTTAAGTCTTACCCTTTAAAACATGAAATGATTTGTTATATGTTTCACAACAAACATTTTCCACTTTTTTTTTTAATAATGATGTTATTGGATACCCTGACAGCATACCAGGTACTCATAAATTACCCCTATACAGAGACTAATTGCACCACACACACACACACAGAAGTTTCACATCCTGACCACTAGTGGTACATTTTATAACTGTAAATCTACCCAAACGCACTAGGTATTTTGTTTTCGGCTTTTTTTATTAAAAGAAAAAACAGGTTTAGCATCAGGCTTATTTGGCTCTGACATATCTATTTGAAATAGGGCTGATATAGCCATTATTGAAGCAATATGTTAAAGGTTCATGATAGTATGGAATATAATATCACCTCCCCTACTGCATGGTATACATGATCTTGCTCATGAAGAGTGATTTACATTTACAATATTAAGAATATTATGAAGGGGTTTGACCTGACAAAGGTTAATACTAATTAATTAATTTCTGCTTACATTAAGGAAGCAGATGAGCATCACATAGCTAGGGAAGTCCTTTGCACTGCCTACAGCTATTATGTTCTTACAACCCTTTGGTTATCTCTTCTGGGATCTGGAATTAGGACATATCCCTGATCTTATATATAACAGACGTATGGGTCAGTGGTATTGCCCCAAATGCACTTCCATTGCATGTGTTAACAAATGTTTATTTTAATCTAGCACTATTCCCATACCAATGGCAAGGAACCTTGGGTATGTCACCACACACACCAATAATGCTCCATGTTTCAAAACTTATTCCTGCACAATCCAGGAAGCCATGTTTGTAACTCTCACAGTGCCACTGCTGCATTTTCATCTGGAAACATTCATCTCTGATCATCTGACAACCATCCATTCTATTGGTCATCTTGATGGGAACTTTTAACATGAACGTTTGAAACTACCTCCTTTGTTTGTTTACCATGAAGTCTTTGAATAGTGACTGACCCCGAATTTTGATTATCGTAACTGGAAGGATCATCAACTTTTATGCAGATGTGACATCTTCCAACTTGTCTTACCAACTTGTGAATACTTGTCTAATAACTGAAATTTGGCTTCCTCTTGTGAACTCTCAAATAAACTGTATTTGGTCCAGCCACTTCTGATTCTACAATCAAGCTTATTGTTATGCATACTATGAAGCCAAGGTTGGGTTGGGGGCAATCACCCAACTTCAATAAGAAGACTCTTCTTCAGTTGATCTACAGTTAAGACACCAATTTCCTTCACTGCTTGTTTTCCAAGCCTGACTGGCACCTGATACAAACTGAGTACTGTCATAAACTTTTACATTTTGTGCAGCCATATGATCATCTTCCACTGAACACTGTTACTATTCCATTGTAAAATTTATTGCAAAATTTAATAAACCCCCTGCTGAGATCTCTGTAAATACTGCAGCCTCCTGAACATTTGGATCTACCGTTGAATATCTAAATGCATCTAATTTGAACTATGAATCCTCATCTAACACTTGAAGAAACCCTGGATTTACCCCTGGAATTGCTTGTAGTTTATGGCTTGTGGACAATGACATGTTGTGTCCTGTTCAACTTACCAACTGAAAAATGCCATCCTCAAGGTGGCATATTCTTCTGATGCGGAACATTGTGTAGTGACCATCTATAAATTCTTTTGATATGGACTAAAGTTATGTAAAATGAACTTTTCTAACTTCTATTTTTACTCCCTAAACAGGTTATAGATTATATTGTAATCACACCTGTTCCCATCCCGGAACCAGATACCATCCAGTCTGGCCCTAACTATTTTGATGCTCTATCTCAATTTTTACTTATTTTTAATATCCATACAGACAACTTAAGTTTGTCTCTCCAATCTCTTCACAATAAGACAGACACACACCTGATACATATCAGTAATTACATTGTTATGATATTGGAAAACCCAATTGTAAAGTTTCATTCCGAATGTTTATAGTAATACAAGGTTTACTAACATTTTCCATTCTAATTACATTTTGTTGTTTAAGGAAAACCCTGAAACACCTCTGTGACCAGAACAAAGAGGGGACTGTTGTGCCTGGGTTATACCCCCCATCATCACACATACACCTTACACTGTATTTCTGGTCTTTTATACTGTAATACTGCTATTTTGCACTATCATGTAGATTTTGACACCCATTGTATAAACATGAGTGCCAGAAATGTGCTTTGCTCTTAATATATGCTAAAGTTTACATCTTTTATAGGATTATATCATGCATGATTCATTATACCGCACTATAATGCATTACATTTGTCTTTTACATATATTTTATATATAATCTACCTAATCACTGATAACATGACTTTTATGGATCATCAGTGATTACTGTATACATTTATATGCTTAGATTCTCATATAATCATGAGTATTGTGTGTTTTACAATTAGGCTAGTGTGCCACATGAAGTAGTGGCCAGTCAGCACTTCTCTTTGTCTAAGCTTCATGCTGAGAGAGACATGTTCTTTGTCTTATATTATACTCATTAGTAATTCTGTCTCCTAAGTAATTATCCAAGGAAGACCACCTTGTTTATAATCTAGAACCAACACATTTTGTTTCTCATATCCATGTCTATGATGTAATCTCTGTTGCTATGTTGTTATCTGTGGTATAAAACTTTGAGTAAGCCAGCTCCTCATGGAGATTCTGGAAATTCTAGAGATTTTGTACATTCTTCAGGAGACTGGTGAGAACCATCTCCCTTGTGATTTTCTCTGTCACACGCTTGGCATAAGTATTGTAATAAATTATCATTATTACTTCTGCTTGTGTGGTTGTTTCTTTGGCTGACACTGTAGACATACAAGAATCTAATTTATTTACCCTGGAACTTTCCTGAACTAGTCTGAAGAGGACTATTTTGAGCCATTTCTTTTTTTTTTATTATTAGTTTTAATTATATTTTACACAACACAACCTATCCTCCCTGAATCCCTGGAGTTCCTAAATGGCCAATTGCACACAGAATCCAGAGGAAGATGACCACCACTTTTTCCAAGTACAGCAGTGACTGTTCATGTTACTTCTCAGCATACTGCCTTCAACTGGTTAATAATGGGAATTAAACTGGTGTTCAACTGTATCCCAGAACACTGGCACAGTGGTGAATTAGGCTGATGATGACACGTCTGTTTTTTCCCTATCTCACACTTAGTCTCTCTTTACTCTGCTTTTTTTCCATTAACCCCTTTTGCTGCCAGTATTTATATTGTGTTCCAGTATTTTTGCAGCATAACTGGCACAGGCCACTGGGAAAAAAGTTAAATAAACAAATATAGAGGCTCCAAAAATACTAATCTTTATTTGAATCATTGCGTATTGATGAAGTGGTGTCCTTAATCAAGTTCAGACTGGTCATTCTCATGCACAAAAAATGTACTTAAAGCTGGCCCCTATTAACATTAATGGGGTGTGCCATATAGGTACAGGAGGGCTGGGGGTATACTGGAATGCATAGGGAGAGGCATCACCAGTAGAAAATAGAAAGTTGTTATCCCTCTGTACAGACAGTTGGTGAGACGCCATCTGGAGTACTGTGTGTAGTTCTGGAGACCCCATCTGTGCAAGGACATAGACAAGATGGAGGCAGACCACAGGATGGTAACTAAAATGGTGCAGGGTCTGCATCAGAAGCCATATGAAGAGAGACTAAAGGAGCTTAATATGTATACCCTAGAGGAAAGGAAGGAGAGGGGGACATGATAGAAATATTCAACTACCTCAAGGGAATCAACAAAGTCCAAGAGAGTAGCATCTTTCAGAAAAAGAGATATGCAAGAACAAGGGGGCACAATTTAAAGATAGAGGGAGGGATGGCTCATGGACAAACATAAGGAAATATTTTTTCACAGAGAGGGTTGTGGACACATGGAGCTGCCTTCCAGAAGTGATAGTAGGGTCAAAAACAGTGGGAGAATTCAAGAATGCATGGGACAGACATAAGGCAGTTCTAGTGGGGGGGGTAGGCGGAAGTAGGCTGTTGGTTAACTAGGATCTGCAGCTTATATGAAAGGTAGGGAAATGGGCAGACTCAGTGAGCCAAGTAGTCCTTAGCTGCCATTAAAATCTATGTTTCTATATTTCTATCCAGTCTACTTCCATGCAGACTTAAAAAAATTATGAAATTACTACAAAAAATGTTGCTGGTATGATGTTGGGTGGTGAGGCTGAAGTGTGGTAGAGTGGGCTGAGGAAGAGAGTCATCTGCGATACCACTGCTCCTGTAAAATAAACATACAGTATACAGTGTGCATTTGAACCTGAAGCAACAGGTTCAATTCACATCATCGCTACTCAGTAGATCCCGTGAACAAAGTCCAAAAGCTGACACCAGGGAAGGGCTCCTAGTGTCAGAAAAATGTTTTACAACATTTTTGTATTTATTTATTTTTTTAATGGGGTACGAGGAATGGGGAAATACGATGTCATGATGTCATCCCAATCATTGCTTTGTGAACTGGAGATGGTGACTGGTATAATCACACATTTGCAATAATTGCACAAAAAAAAACAGAAAGCCAACATTCAGTAGTTGATAGTCTCATGGTGTTGGGAAACAAAAAACCAAAACAAACAGAAACTTGACACAGCAACGATGGGCTTCTGGTGTTGGGAAATTGAACAAAGTCCAAAAGCTGACACCAGAGAAGAGCACCTAGTGTCAGGAAAATGTTTTACTACATTTTTGTATTTATTTATTTTTTAAATGGGGTACAGGGAATCAGAAAATACGATGTCATCCCAATCATTGCTTCATGAACTGGAGATGGTGACTGGTATAATCACACATTTGCAATAGTTGTAAAACAAAACCAACAAACAGAAAAAAAAACAGAAAGCCAACATACAGTAGTTGATAGTCTCTTGGTGTGTGGGGGGGGCAGAAAATTGACACACCATCGATGGACCTCTGGTGTTGGGAAATTGAACAAAAGCCCAAAAGCTGACACCAGTGCAGTGCTTCTTTTTTTTCTTATAAATAACATGAAATTAAATCATTTGACATGTCAGTCACTATGAAGGCTGTCAGCTTCCACATTTTGATTTTAAATAAGGGAATGTCATTTTAGATTTGCTACAGCCACAGAAATGCTGTTTTGCCATGGTGGGTGCATTACTGTTTTTTTTTCCTTTTTGTTGTAGCAGCAAGAAATGCTAATATGACTTAAGTCATACATGGAAGGGCAATTGATGCTTGACTGTCACCTTGCAATAGGTGAACTGATACAGTGCTAAATTTCTGGATTGAAATGCATGCAATTTGACTAGCAGTGTCCAAAGTACTGCAAGCAAGAGAAGTGGCAAATACATGGTGCATATAGCCAGACGTTTAACAGTACTTCACTTGATACAGCAGAGATGGATAAGGTGTTCATAACTTTATGGAACCTGATGATTTGCATCAAAAATGGAAGACCCATTAATAATAAATTTCTGATCTCTACTACTACTGCACCCAACCTCAAATGCTGTCAAGGTCTCACAATACAAACTTTTTCATTATGGTAACATGAACAATGTACACAACATATTTAACCATACAGTATTCCAGTCAAAGGCTGCTTTCCTGTCACCTTTTACATCATCATGATTTTTTTATCAAGTTTCCAGCTTTTCAACTAATCAGGCATCAAACACTTGGTTGGGGATAAGTTGTTTTGTCAAGTTTTCAGTTTTTCAACAAATCGTGCATAAAACACTTAGTCAGAGATAAATTGTTTGTAGGCTTCTAATGCTCCCAATGGAATTTGGACCAATTATAAGTTCCACCAAGCCGTTTCGGCATCCACCCACCCCCACAACAGAAGTAAAAATACACATCACCTGCTGATGCACCTGTTCAAAAAGTAGAGAAAGAAAACCTCTGGCACTTCAAGGCTTTGAACACGTTGATGTCACCACCATCTGTATTATAGATGAACTACACTATAAGGCTAACTGTACCGCACTGAGGAATTACAATGCCTGCCGCACCAAGCAGTAGGTTGAGTGGTATAGTGTCATACCTGTCAGCATACCTCAATACCAGTCAACTTATCCTTAACAAGCACTGTACCTAAAGAGATTATTGCTAATCAGGGTAGTTATTTTGGTGCTGCATTACTGAAGGAGCTGTACCAACTACTTGGTACCACTGCCATAAGAATCTCCCCTTATCAACCTCAGACAAACGTTCTTGTTGAGAATTTTAATCAAACCCTAAAATGTATGTTAAAAAGGTGTGTGAAAGGCAACGGGAAAGATTGGGACCAGTACTTGCCTTACCTGCTTTTTTGCTTCAGAGAAGTGCTACAAATATCAACAGGGTTTTTCACACTTTGAAATGTTGTATGGCAGACAAACTAGAGGGCCACAAAATGTAATAAAAGGAACATGGGAAGATAACCCTGCTCAGAAAGAACCTATTAGTTCTTTAGTGAAGTACTGTTAAACGTCTGGCTATATGCACCATGTATTTGCCACTTCTCTTGCTTGCAGTACTTTGGACACTGCTAGTCAAATTGCATGCATTTCAATCCAGAAATTTAGCACTGTATCAGTTCACCTATCACAAAGGTGACAGTCAAGCATCAATTGCCCTTCCATGTATGACTTAAGTCATATTAGCATTTCTTGCTGCTACAACAAAAAGGAAAAAAAACAGTAATGCACTCACCATGGCAAAACAGCATTTCTGTGGCTGTAGCAAATCTAAAATGACTTTCCCTTATTTAAAATCAAAATGTGGAAGCTGACAGCCTTCATAGTGACTGACATGTCAAATGAACTAAGAACCAGCTAGGATCCAGTACATAGATCCTAAAATGTTGTGGATGCTGTGGATCCTCTCTTATCTAGGATCCCTGGATCTAACCTAGGATCCCTGGATACTAATTAGGATCAATCAGTATCTGACGCCAGATAGAAACTATCTAACTTGGGATCCCTTGATCCTAACTAGGATCCATCGCTATCTGACCCCTGAATCCTACATCTGTCTTTGCTAGGATTTCTAGTAGGATCCTAGGTAGGATACCAGCACTATCTGACAGATAGTGGTAGGATCCACAAAAGCACTATCTGAGCAACACTGTGTGCCCTGAGAAAGAAACTGGCAAAATATGTTGAATCTACCCACAGAAACTAAGAAGTCCCAAAAAGGCAGAAGGTTTATAATGACCATGGGGTAAAAGGAAAAGTTTTGAGCAAGGTGACACAATCTTGCTACTGCTACCCACTACAGAAAACAAACTGTTAATGAAGACTTGAGTGAGTCAAAGCACTGGGGCTGGCTGGGGGGTGGGGGGATAGCAGGGATACCTGCACTGGTATAGATTTTACATGAGCTCAACTGCAGTTTACTATATTGTGATCTTGAATTTAGATTATAAAAAATGTTTGCACTGAACTTGTTGCAATGGCTGAAGAATTCTCTACTCTACATGAGTGCTTCAGAGCCTTTGGAGTCTGATGGTGTGTGGTTCAGTGCTGCTTGTTGACTGATCCTGGAACATTACTGATAGTGTGCTGATCCTGGGTCAGTGCTGCTCATCAACAGATCCTGGGTGAGTGATGCTTGTTGACTGATCCTGGATCTCTGCTGCTTGTCAGCTGATCCTGGATCTCTACTGCTTGTCAACTGACCCTGGATTTCTGCTGCTCGTTGACTGATCCAGAGTCAGTGCTGGCTCATCTATTGATCCTGGTTTAGTGCTGCTCATGGTCCTATCCTGGTTTAATGCTGTTCATGTACCCATCCTGGACAGCGTTGCTCAGTGATTGATTCTGGTTTAGAGTTGTTAGAGAACTGACCCTGGGTTAGTGTTGATTGTCTACTGATCCTAGATTAGGACTGCCTGTTTACTGATACTGGGTCAGTGCTGTTCATGTACACATTCTGGGTCAGTGTTGCTTGTGGACTAATCCTAGGACAGAGCTGCTCATTGACTGATCCTGGGCCAGTGCTGTTCATTGGCTGATCGTTAGTGCTGTTTGTGTACCAATCATGGTTCAATGCTGCTCGCTGACTGATCCTGAGACAGTGCAAATAGTGTGCTGATTCTGGGTCAGTGCTGTTTGTCGACAGGTCCTGGGTCAGTGATGCATGCTTACATATCCTGGATCTCTGCTGCTTATTTACTGATCCATAGTCAGTGCTGCTCATTTACTAATACTGGTTAATTTCTGTTTAAGAACAGAATCTGGATTAGTGTTAATCACTGACTGATCCTGGGTCAGTCCTGCTAAATGACTGATCCTTGTTTAGAGCTGTTTATGGATTGATACAGGAACAGTACTGCTCTTTTTGTGGTCCTGTGATAGTGCTGTTTATTAAGTTGCATGGGTCAGTGCTGTCTGAGTACTGATTCTGGGTCAATGCTGTTTGTGTAGTGATCCTGGGTCAATGTTGCTTGTTGACTGATTCTGAATCTGGGATGCTTAACGTATCCTGGGATGCTGCTCATTGTCTTATCCTGGGATGCTGTTCTTGTTGACTGATCCTGGACCACTGCTGCTCATCATCAGATCCTGGGTCAGTGCTGCTTGTTAAATGAATCTGGGACTGTGTTACATGTTAACTGATCCTGACTCAGTGCTGTTCGTGTACCAGTTCTGGTAGAGTGCTGCTCATTGACTAATCCTGGGGCAGTACTGTTTGTCCACTGATCCTGGGTCCGTGCTGCTGGTTGACCGATCCTTTTATTGGGCCAGTGCTGCTCATTTACGGATGCTTGGTCAGGGCTGCACATTGATTGATCCTGGGACAGTGTTGTTCATGTACTGATTCTGGGTCAGTGCTGTTTGCATACCAGTCCTGTGTCAGCGCTGCTCATCCACTGATCCTGGGTCAGTCCTGCTCATGTTCCTATCCTGGTTCAGTGCCATTCAGTGCCCTTCATATACCAATCCTGGGACAGTGCTACTCATTGATTTATCCTGGATCAGTGCTGTTTGCATACCAGTCCTGTGTCAGTGCTGCTCATCCACTGATCCTGGGTCAGTCCTGCTCATGTTCCTATCCTGGTTCAGTGCCATTCAGTGCCCTTCATATACCAATCCTGGGACAGTGCTACTCATTGATTTATCCTGGGTCAGTGATGTTTGAGAACTGACTCTGGATTAGTGCTGATTGTCAGCTGATTCTGGGCCATCACTGTTCTTGTACCCTCCTTGGACATTACTGTTCATTGTCTGATCCTAGGTCAGTCCTGTTGGTTGGCTGACCATAAGTCACTGCTGTTTGTTTTTCCAATCCTGGGACAATGCTGCTTATTGACTGATCCTGGGAAAGTGCTGACAGTGTGCTAGTCCTGGATCAGTGCTGCTTTTTGACTAATCCTGGGACAATGCTGATAGTGTGCTGATCCTGGTATAACAACTACAGCACACCCAGTGGTGAGTTACACAGCATAGGCACCACTTTAGAAACATAGAAACATAGAAGTTGATGGCAGATAAGGACCGCAAGGCCCATCCAGTCTGCTCTTTGGGTGCCACTAATAATAATTACAGCACACCCAGTGCTGATTTACACAGCATAGGCCCCACGTTGGGTGCCACTAATAACAATTGCAGCACATCCAGTTATGAGTTACATGGCAGAGACCCCATGTTGGGCACCACTAGTAACAATTACAGCACACCCAGTGGTGAGTTACACACAACGTAGACCCCATGTTGGGTGCTACTTTTAAATATTACTGCACACTCAGTGGTGATTTACATAGCATAGGCCCCACGTGGGTGCCAAGGTTTGTGCACCACTGCAATGTACTGCAATGTAGAATTCTTTTGCCTCTTCCTCTGCCCATGCCCCTCCAGCTGGTTAGAACCAGAATGCCTGATCCTTACCTCCCCAACTGATATGGCTGAGGGTTGCCAAAAGAGAAAGGTGCTGCACTGGACTGACCTGGAGACCTTCAGGAATGTGAAACACTGACAATGCAAATAAGGATACTGACACTTGGATCGAGGAAAAAATAAGGTAAGCTTTACTGACGAAATTGTAAAGCATTTTGCAGCCATGAATGGCAAATAACATACACACTTTTGCACTTGAAAAATAGTGGAAATAAACCACAGTTGTAAAATTGCAATATGAAATAACACGTTCTCCTTGCTTTTTCTCTTGCAGGACAATCCACTCCACCACAATTTTCCCCTGGAGACTGCAGGCAAACACCATCCACCAGCCCTCCAGATAATACAATTGGTCCCAGGATAAAGTCCTTCCTTGTCCTTAGTCACTGCACCTGTTAACACTTTGACCTTAAGGGCATGCAGTGGCTTCAAGGCCTTGTACCACCTCAGACAGCCAACTCACCCCTTTTGGCCAACACACTTTGCATTCCACGCACTAGGCTATACAGGCCTCATTGCTGCACATACATAGATTGCCTTATGGTTGTGCAGGTGGCTACCAGGCCTTACGCCACCATAGTCAGCCCACTGACCCTTGTAGCACAGATATCTTCCCTGGTATCCCACACAGCAGTTTTACCTTAAAATTGGTCTCTAAAGCTGAAACAGTTCAGTTTCTTTGCGTTTATCTTTAGCAGATATACAAAACAAATTTGTAGACAGTTTCAAAACAGTGGCATGTAACATACAGTTCACAGCATTTGCACATAATCTTTAAGGACACAATCCCCCTCAGTCTTTTAAAAGCTCAGTCCTTCACTTAGGCAATAGTCCCTTTTGAAGAAGGATTGAGGTAAATTAAGTTCAATTCAGTGTCCTTTTCCTTTTAAAATAAATTCCCAAGTTAAAGAAATGTATTGTTACTATACCACATGTAACCCTGGCACCATTATACCAAGGACTACTACCCCTGCCTATATCCCGAATAACAGGTTGAGGGGCTTGGGTTCATGATTACCTAGTAAGGGGGTGAATCCTTACCAGCAGTAGTGCTATACTTATGGTGCCTCCAACCAGAGTAATTACGTGGGTAACTATCACAGTAGGTACAGCCCTCTGGGAAGCTGTTGCCAACCACAATCCTGCCTAGTGACCCTTTGAGAAAACCTGGATAGCTGCAGTGTTCAAAAATTATAATACCAAATAGCTTGACCATGAATGATATGCTCATGGTCAGCCCACTTACCAACAGGGTCTGGATCTCTGGCTCATGCCCTGTAACCACCTGTAAAAGACAGTTTCAACAACACCAACATGCACTTTTAATATGCTTTGCAGTACTTCAATACTTTAGGCCAGGTGCTAAAATGCTCACAAGCCAGGTTAACATCAAAACTGTAATTGGAAGGCTATGCCTGTGGTTCAATGGACAAGCAGCCAGCCACTCCCCCTTCCTATGCTACATAAGCAGTTCCTATGAGCCTCTCTCTCAAGCACTTTTCTTTGCAGCGGAGCTCTGTTAGTCTGCCCTGTGCTGTCTGCTGGGGCCTGCCCCCCCCCCCACCCCAGCCTTGGTGTGTTTGGCTTTGCTTGTTTCTGCTGGTCTTCTGTTATGTTCTCCTGCATTTGATTTGTATTGTTTGCCTCTGGCTATGTGCATCTTTGTGTTGCCTGTTCCCTGTTCTTCTGTGGGGTTTTTTTGTGTGTCTTTTGTTTTGCATTCTTTTAGGGAGGGCTTCTGTTTTTAAACTCCTTGTATTTTTGCTAATCCAGAGCTCATGCTACTTGCTCCCCTTTACTCACATCTGCAACTGCAATCATTATCTGTGTGTTTCAGCACAAGTTGCTTTTCTGTTGATGCTCTCCATGCTATGCACCTTAATTGTTTTCACTTGGTTCAGGTTCACTCTGAACCCTAGCCCAGCAGGATGCAGCTCAGTCTTGCTTCCTGAATTTATACCAGGTTCCTCATTGCTGCTGTTTTCACTGCACTGCCTAGCCAATTTGCTGTTTTCAGAGCGTTGCCTCAATTACTCAATACTGAGGCTGCTCTATTACGTTTGCACACTGCTATTATACCCTAGAGGTCAGCTAAGCTACAGCTGATGCTGTAAACTAGTTTTAATATCTGCACTTGGGTCATGGCACCTTCCCATCACTTCTTGTTTTTCCCATGGTGGGGGACTGGAGGTGTTGTTGAGGAGCCATGGCCCCGTGTGGCATACTAACTCATGTTCTAATCCTGCTTCGCTACAAAAATCCTCCAAGTATTTTGTCACCATCATTGGCTTCCTTGATGGACTGGCTGACTTGCCCTGCTATTCATATTTGCTGCTCCTTCGACCTCCATGCAGTTCCGACCATTTGCTTACTCTGCTTACTGACCTACATGCAGGTCCACTCATTGCTTATACATTTCATTTGCTCAACACTCACTACTGCCATGTCTGACCTACATGAGGGTCCCAGCACGCAATACTTCATTCAGCTCCTCAATCATTTTCTGGGGCATGCCAGTCATAACCATTCCATGGCGTGGGGCCCCTGCAGCTGACAGTCTCTCTCTCTGCACCTATGAAGTCTGCATCTTGAGCATGCCTGACTTGGGGCAGGGTCCTTCTTACCTGGCCCAAAGCTGGGAATGTCTTCACTCCAGGCCTGGCTTTAGCCATTCAAAGACTCAATGGCAGCTCCTAGTGCAGAATTTAAGACAAGCCATGAAGGGTGGTTACCGTGCTCTCCTTTGGCTCTAGTATTCTACTAGCAAGGCACCTTCACCGCATTCTCCCTATGACTGCTTCTGGTTTACCTGGTTTGTTTTTAGTGTGGGTAGGCCAGATAAGTGCCTCAGCAGTTGTTGCTCTCCTCCTCTCACCTTGGTTGCCCCCAATGTTGCAGAGCACTCGTGCAACCTTCTATGGCGTTCCCGTTAGAGGGGTCGAGCGAGAGCTTTCCTCCAAATTGGAATATTTTCGACCCGCCTTTAATTAGGTTTCTAAATTGCAACAGCAGAGCAGTCACTAAATGAAACATTCCAAGCCTGGAGGAAAGGCAACCTAGGCCTTCGATCCACAGAGAGATCCTCCTCAAAGGGTTTTTTTTTCTCTTTCCTCCGTGCCTCAGGTCATAAATGTTAGTTAGCCATAGTTAGTGTTCCCTAGTTCCTTTAAGTAGGTTCCGCTGCTGGATGGAGGTGGATAATGTCTCTATTTGGGTTCCATGTTAAAACTGCGAAAATTTAGTCATGATTGCTTTAATGGTGAGTACAACCTAGCGACTCCACAAATAGCACATGTACAAAATCGCCAATGTAAAAACAGCGATCTAATATCTGTGAACAAATAAAGTAACATCAGTCACACTGTATCCTGCGGCTCAATGGGCTGCTCAACCCTGGCTGGGGGGCTGTGCTGAAATTGTCGACAGCGAGCAGTGAGATGACATCCTTCGTGGGCCAGTACAGAATGGGAGACACAGTCACACAGGGGGCAATGCAAGAGGAGAACCCATTCTCACTCTCTCTCTCGCTGATCTCTGATCTGCAGACGCTGGTCCATCCAACAATCTCAGGTGTGTCTGTAAGAGAGAGAGAAAGACAGACAGACAAAGCAAGCATGCTTTTTTGACTCGTGATTATTACAGGATACCCTGTCACTCTCTCTCTCTCTCGCTCTCTCTCTCTCTTCTCAGTGGCTGCAGCACTACGGCAGGGGGCTTTCAGTCTCTGTTCCTTAATGTCTCTCTGTAAAGCAGCACAATACAGACCATCTTGAGACTGAACCCTCCCCAATGTCACATCGGTATATGGTGCTGTGCTGTGGAACTGAACTTGTTGATTACCTTATGCTCCACTAACATCTGCAATGGTGTTGTGTCAATGGACCCACTGACATGGAGAAAGCATGCAGGGAAATACAGCAAGGCTAACAGCTAACAGGAATGGGGGTGGGGGGTGGTTGTTACTTTGTTACTGCTGGATGAGGTCCTACTCATTTAAACTTAAATTTCAACTTATTTTTTGGGGAATACTGATCACTATTGTAGCATGCGCTGTTTTTGGGCCACATTACTTGCTATTTAGTATTTGCGCTGTTATGATACGGTCGCTGATTGTGGATTCATTATTGTTGCATCGCTATTATATAGTCATGATTATTAGGGGATACCTCCTATTTGTCCTTTCCCTCACTTAGGAGGTCCCCTCAATCTCCGGCACAACTCATCGTACTCATGCTACTGCTAACCTACGCATCTCATTATGTTGTCAAGCTGCCTGGTGCCTAATCTACTACTACACCTCACAGCTACTGATTGCTAACGTGCTTTTGTACTACTACTTTTTTTTGGGGGGTTGCTTCCTAAAGTACCTTTAGCCAAGGGAATCATCCCACAGCACCTCTACATAGAAACATAGAAACAGAATTTGATGGCAGATAAGGACCGCTTGGCCCACCCAGTCTGCCCATTTCCCTACCTGATGGATAAGCTGCAGATCCTAGTTAACCAGCAGCCTACTTCTTCCTACCCCCACCCCTAGAATTGCCTTATGGCTCTAGGGGTGGAACCCTCTTTGAGAGTTCCTTGCCTTTGGTACCCCTACAGAGGGGTGATTCCTCTGGAATAGAGAGTGTGTGGACCATTAAATCTGATTTATTAGGGTTTGCCATACTTCCAGTGGGAAGCCATCTCCACCGGAGCATTCCCTGCCTTCAGAGACTTAAGGCTGAAAGCTACTTCCTCACTTGTGAGGGGATGTCCAGTGCTTGAGCCTGCTGAATGGTTAGCACGGGTAAGTTTAGCTTCTGTAGGAAGGAAGCTGCCCCCTCTGGGTTTGAGTTTCTGGAAGAGGCATAAAGCGTGGTATAAAAGTCAGCCATAATGCTATTTATTTTCCCAGAGTTAGTGTGGACCTGCCCTTGCCCATCTGTCAGACTGGTTATGTGTCTGTCTGCCTGCTGTTTCTTAAGACAATAGGCTAGGACCTTCCCACCCTTTCTTTGGCCTCTTAATACTTATGCATGAGGTGAAGAATGGAGACCTCTACCTTCCTTGCCAACAGCTCATTAATTTCCAGCCTAAGGGCCATGACCATTCACCTGGCCCATGAATGAAGAGAGGGTTGGTGCAAGGTTTAAACTGTGCTTCCACTTTGCCTAGCTGTTTTTCTAGTTCCAGAAGATGTTGTTCCCTAAGTTTCCTCCTCTTGTGAGCATATCCCATAATGGCTTCCGACAGGGTGGCTTTAAATGCCTCCCAGGTATTACCCACAGATGTATCTGCCATGGGATTCTCCTGAAAAAAATGTGCTAGCCTGCTTCTGTAGCTATGGGGTGAAGTCCAGGTCTCTCAACAGGTGGGGATCCAGACACCACGAGAGGCAGGTGAAGGATGGGGGACCCCAGGCAAAGGCCAACTGGACCAGGGCATGGTCAGAGATCACAATTGGGTGTATGACAGCTTCCAGGGCTGCCTTGGTGATCTCCCGGGAGGTGAGCCAAAAATCAATTTGGCTGTGGGTGAAAGGAGTAGTCCCGATCCCTAGGATGAAAAACACGCCACATGCCACTGAAGGCCATGTCCTGCCAGAGCAGCTCCAGGGTTTTGGCTCCTCTGACATGAAGTTTTATATTGGAGGGACATCTGTCTATAATGGAATCTATCGTGAGGTTAAAATTCCCTCCTAACAGCACTGGGGTGCCATCCTTTGTGAAGTCCCCAATCCGTAGGGCCACTGAGTGGAAGAAGGCTGGCATGACCTAATTAGGGACATATATACAACCCAGCAGCAGGGGTCCTTCAGGGGTGCTTATCCAAGCTAATACCCATCTCCCATTGGGGTTTCTTACCATTTGAGACACATTCCACCAGAACTTCTTACTAATAAGAATGGCTACCCCTCTCTTTCTAGTGGACGCAGAAGCAAGAACTACCAGGCTCACCCACTCCCTTCATAGCCTATCATGGTCCTTTTGGTTAAACTTGGTTTACTGTAGAAAGGCCAAGTCAGCTCACATTCTCTTAAGGTGGATTAACACCTGTCTTCTCTTTGTGGGGATGTTCAGTCCTTACATTCCATGAGTATCCAGTGATATCACCCATGTGGATGGATTCCAGAGACTGCAAGTTGACTCCCAGTGGCCCCAGCAGGCACAACCTGATAGGGGGTGGGGGCAGATGGCATTGAGTGGTGACAGCAGGTGGATCACCTAAACTCAAGTTACTCCCAGTAACAGCATCATGGATATACAGAACCCTGTGTGTAGAACTAATATAACAAAACAATAACACATAAACTATGCACATATATCAATGTACCCACTGAGTTGGGAAACAGAGGAGTGCCAGTGGCCACAGTCATTAACTGATGGCCCCTTTTCAGCTCCCTGGGTGCTATTGGGGGAGTGATCTCCATGGTTCCAAGGGTAGAATTTGGAGGGTTCCCCTACGGGGTTAACTGCCTACAGTATGAAGGTTATGGGTGATCGGAATGGGAGGTGATGTCTCCCTTAGCCTTCCAGGGGTTGCTGGAAAAAATAAACTTGGGTTGTACAAAAACATTGGGCCCGCCACTCCAAGTGGCCTCAGATGGGGCATTGGCCGCTGAGGAGAGAGGTCTGCGAGCATTAGGTGGGGGAGGGGCTCTTACTGCAGAGCTTACTCACCCCATGGACATCGGCTGTGGGCTCCCAGTAGGGCAAGGCTATGGCGTGATCCTGAGACCCAATGAGGTATTGGCTGCAGTCAGGTGTGGGAACTTTGGGGAAGCAGGAGACAAGTGGAGAGGGGGCCCTCATCAGCAATCTAAAATGAACATTTAACTATATGAAATAGAATAGGGAGGCAGTATAGCACAGTGGTTTAAGGTTCTGAGCTGCAAATCTGGAGACCTGGGTTTGAATCCCACAGCCCCCACTTCTATACTGTGTGACTCTGAGCAAGTCACTTAACTTCCCTGTGTTCCCAGGTCACACCTGTAAACAAGCTTTCAGCTTAGTGTGCCACTCCTGGTTAATAATAATAATAATCTTTATTTATTTTGCGCCTTTCAAATATCAAGGCGCATTACAGAGTATAAAAGCTCATAAAAACAACAGTAATAAATACATAATAAAATCATAAAAGTACACACTTAGTCACAGTATGCCTTGTTCCACAAATACATCTTCAATGTCTGCTTAAACCCCTCCCCCACAGCCTCACACTCCCAAATCAGATGGGGTAGAGAATTCCAAAGGGCTGGGGCCACATACACAAATGCACAGGCCCCTGAAGATATTAAAACTACCCTTGGAATCTCTAGCAACCCCTCGTCTGCTGAACAGAGCAATTGCTTGGAGCAGCAAGGAGACAGGAGCTCTTTCAGATTGTCAGGGCCGAGTCAGTGTAAGGCTTTCTAGGTCAGTAATCTGACTTTGAAGGTGATCCGCCACTGAACTGGCAGCCAGTGTAGTTCCGCCACACCGGCATAATATGGGAAGTCTGAGGAGTCCCCATCAACAACCGGGTAACAGCATTCTGCTATCAGCTGCAGGCGGTGGATATCAACCCCCGGAAGCCCAAAGTAAAGGGAGTTGCAATAATCAAGGTGTGAGGTCACAAAGGCGTGGATCAGTGTAGGTAGGTCACCAGACGGAACAAGATGCTTGATCCTAGTGATGTTCCTCAGATGGTAAAAGGATGACTTAACGACATCCGACACTTGAGATCATAGTGTCAGCTCATCATCAAGTATCACCCCTAGGTCCTGCACCCATTCAGAGGTTGGGAGCTGGGAACCCACCAGGAAAATCCCCGAGAGGTGACCTGCCCCCAACCCCCCTATCCGGCGTCCTGGATCCACAACCATCACCTCAGTCTTCCCTGGGTTCAACCTCAGCCAGCTGTAATTCATCCAGTCCAGGATTTCAGTGAGGCAGTTATTAAATACCTGGAGTGCTCTATCCTGGTCAGGTGCAAAAGACAGGTAGAGCCGGGTATCATCAGCATAGCAGTGAAACCTCAGCCCATACCATCTTACAATGTCTCAGAGGGCCAGCATGTACACCGTAAATAACATGGGGGACAGCACAGAGCCCTGAGGGACCACACATAACAGAGAGAGAGGGTCAGAGGAATAAATCCCTGACACCACTTTCTGAGTTCTGCCAGTGAGGAAAGACCTAAACCATTGGAGGACTGAACCTGTCAGGCCGCAGATAAACCTCAGGCGCTTGAGCAGTACCCCATGATCCATGGTGTCAAAAGCTGATGAGAGATCAAGAAGCACCAAGATGGACTGGTTCCTTCACTCTCTCGTCATCAGGAGATCATTGAGCACCTGAACCAGTGCAGTCTCGGTACTATGCCTCTTTTGAAAACTGGATTGGAGAGGTTCATAGATGCTATGGATGGTCAAATGGTTCTCCAGCTGTACAGCCAATACTTTCTCAATTACCTTCCCCACAAAAGGGAGGTTAGAGGTAGGTCTGTAGTTTGCCAGACAGTCTGGGTCCAAAGAAGCTTTCTTCAAGAGGGGAGTCACCACAGCCTCCTTCAGGGAGCTAGGAAACTCACCCAACTCAAGGGAGCACCAGACTATCTGCGCTAAGACCGGGCCGATAATATCACAACAACCCATAATCAGGGAAGTTGGGCCTGGGTCTAAACTACAGCATGTAGGGTGCATACCCTGAACAATCTGCATAACATCCATGATCTCCAGCCGGTCGAAGGTACTCCAAGAGAAGTGAGGGACAGTGGCCAAGTGCTGATCATCAGCAACTCCCATAGAGTGTGTCGATCGAATCTCCGCCCTGATGTTGGCCACCTTATCAGCAAAAAAACAAGCAAACTCTTCACAATCCAATTGTGAAAAGGCTCTCCAAAGCTGCAGACAAGCTGAGTTGCACAGCCTGTCTATGGTTCAGAAGAGCTGCGCTGGTCGGTTCTGAGCGACAGCAATCTCCACGGACAGGAACTCTGCCTTCTTATGGGAGATTGCTGACTGGTAGAGTCGATAATGCTCTAGCAGTCAAAGATGGTCAACCTCCAAGGCGGATTTCCTCCAGCAATGCTCCATCCTTTGTCCTAGTTGCCGCAGCTCCCTCAAAGTCCCGTCAAACCACGAGGACTAATGGCGGAGTGAGAGAGGACGAATGCGGACAGGAGCAACAGAACCCAGAGCTGTAGTAATAGCCTTATTATAGGCTAAAACCAAAGCCTCTGGGTCCCTGCTTGCCATAGGAAATTCCGATAGATCAAGCACCGCCGCTAGGCCCTCAGGGCATAAATCCCGCAAAGGGCAGTACATGACCATCTCCACAGGGGTAGGCCTATGAAGGGGGGTGCAAAAATTGAATTTCGCAGTGTAGTGGTCAGACCATCCGATGGGTTCCACCCCCACATGAGAAGCCTTGATCTTCAAGAGGAAAACCAGGTCGAGAGAGTGGCCATATTTATGAGTAGCAAAGGTAACAATCTGTGTAAGGCCCAGTGTCATCAACTGGAGGAAGTGTTGACCAAATTGCAAAAGTTCATCATCAATCCAGGCATTAAAGTCACCCAGGACCATCAGCCTGGGTGACTCAAATGCCAGATTGACCATGAAGTCCGTTACTTCCTGAAGGAATAGGTTTTCATTCCCTGGTGGACGGTAGATGAGTGCCATCCTATAACCTACACCTGCTACTATGGCACACT
The DNA here is from genome assembly GCA_016271365.2 of Neoceratodus forsteri. NCBI lineage: Eukaryota > Metazoa > Chordata > Ceratodontiformes > Ceratodontidae > Neoceratodus > Neoceratodus forsteri. The sequence continues at coordinate 803,698,149 of CM057451.1, read as the reverse complement.
CAAAGGACCTAGCATCCTCAATTGGTACACTAGTGAGATCCAATTCAGTCTTGAAACAGACTGCAACCCCTCTCCCCTGCAGTCCAATCTCGGGCAGTGAATCACTGAATACCCGGCGGGAATCGCAGCCTCAAATATGGGGGCCACATTTTCATCTAGCCAGGTTTTGGTGATGCACACCAGATTTGTTGTCCCTACAAGATCCACAATAATTGTGGTCTTGTTCTTAACAGATGTGGCGTTGCCTAGCACCGCTTGAGTTGGATGGGACTCCTGGGCCACCCTAACCACCTGCCTACTAATGCTGGTGGTGCCCTTGGGTATGGAGACTAGGCATGGCGACACATGTTCCAGGCTTCTTTTCACCCCAGGGCGTCTTCTGGACTTAACTACCCTGATGCGAGTGCCCCGCTCATCCAACCTCCGCCGTTCACACACCCCGACCCACCCTCCACCCCTACGGGCAATGCTCAATGCTCAACAATGCTGATAAGTAGAAAATAGTAAAGGTGGGGGGAAAAAAGGGTGGAGAGCATGGAGAGTAGAGGCTGAATAGCACACGATCCGGGAGGTAGATCTATAACACATATCACAGGCCCAAGGCAGAGAGAAAGGAAAATATCCCAACAAAACTAAAATATAACAAGAATTTGTCGGTGCTGAATGTTGATTGCGTTGGTCTGTTGAGCACGCTCACTGGCCCATCTGTCAGTCATTCAGTCTGGTTTGTCCGGTGCTGCAGGCTGCTGCTTTGTACTGGGCTCCTGCCTGCATTGGCACCTTGTTCTGCCCACTAAGAATTCTGCAGCTCTCCCGACAGAACTCCATTGAGGTGGCTCACTCCTCCTCTCTCACTCGTTCATTCTGTGTCTCCTGGTGCTGCAGGCTGCCCTTTTGTACTGGGCTCCTGCCTCTGTTGGTGGCTTTTTTCTGCCCACAAAGAAATGTGCAGCAGTCCCGACACAGGTCTGTTGAGCCTGCTGACTCCCCCTCTCTCAATCACTCATTCCATTTTTGCTGGCACTGCAGGGTGGCCTTTTGTACTGGGCTCCTGCCTGCGTTGGCACCTTTTTCTGCCAACAAAGAAATCTGCAGCAGTCACGACAGAGCTCCGTTGAGGTTGCTCACTTTCCCTGTGTCACTCACTCATTGTGTCTGTCCTGGCACTGCAGGCTGCCCTTTTGCACTGGGCTCCTGCCTCTGTTGGCACCTTTGTCTGGCCACAAAGAGAAATCTGCAGCAGTCCCAACAAAGCTCCGTTTAGCTCACTCACTCCCCTTCTCTCACTCACTCATTCCGTTTCTGCTGGCGCTGCAGGCTGCCCTTTTTTATTGGACTCCTGCCTCGCTTTGCCACCTTCTTCTGCCCACAAAGAAATTTGCAGCAGTTAAATAGAGATCTGTTGAGCTCGCTCACTCCCCCTCTCTCACTTGTTCATTCTGGTTTCCCCGCCAGTGCAGGCTGTCCATTTGTACTGGGCTCCTGCATGCACTGGCACCTTTGTCTGCCCACAAACAAATCCGCAGCTGTCCCGACACAGCTCTGTTGAGGTCGTTCAGTCTCTCTGTCTCACACGCTCAATCTGTTTGTCCTGGTGCTGCAAGTGGCCCTTTTGTACGGGACTTCTGCCTGCATTGGCGCCTTTTTCTGCCCACAAAGAAATCCGCAGCAGTAATGACAGAGCTCCGTTGAGCTCACTCAGTCCCACTGTCCCACTCACTCATACTGTTTCTCCCACCACTGCTGGCTGGCCTTTTGTACTGGGCCCCTGCCTGCATTGATGCCTTTTCCTGCCCACAAAGAAATCCATAGCAGTCCTGAAAGAGCTCCGGTGAGTTCACTCACTCCCCCTCCCTCACTCGCTCTCTCGTTCTGTTTCTCCCAGTGCTGCAGGCTGCCCTTTTGTACTGGGCTCTTGCGTTGGGCCCTTTCTCTGCCCACAAACAAATCCATGGCAGCGGTCACTCCCCTCTCACTTGTTCGATCATGTGTTCCACACAGTGATTTCCCCAGTGACCATGCTATTCTATGGCAGGAGTGCAAAACACATTTTAGCCATGATGTGAAAAATGGCAGCTGTACTGTTCATAAGGAGGTGTGGAAAAATGCCACTGTTGAAAATGTGGGGTGAAAATATTACAAAATTGAGAAGTTACAAGAGTGCATGGAAACAGTTCAATGCACGCTTGTAACACAGTCATGTTATGGAGTTTCGTCACCCGATTTTCAACATAGGCATTCTAGGACCTCTGCTCATGAACAGTGCCACTGTCATTTTCTTAATCTGTCCCTAACAGTGATTTCCCACAGTGACCGTGTTATTGTGCACTGGAACTGTGAAAACACATTTTGGTCAGGATGTGGAAAATGACAGCTGTACTGCTCATAAGGAGGTGTGGGAAAATTCCACTGGTGAAAATGTGGCGTGACAATATTACAAATCTGCGAAGTTACAAGAGTGCGTGGAAAGTGTGCAACGCACACTTGTAACACAGTCATTCGATGGGCTATTGTCACCAAATTTTCAACACAGGCATTTTAGGACCTCTGCTCATGAACAGTATCACTCTCAATTTCTTAATCTGTCCCGGACAGTGATTTCCCACCGCGACCGCTGTATTCTGCGCCGGAAGTGCGAAAACACATTTTGGCCAGGATGGGGAAAAATGACAGCTTTACTGTTCATAAGTAGGTGTGGGAAAATGGCAATGTTGGAATTCTGGAGTGAAAATATTATAAATTTGTGAAGTTACGAGTGTGCGTGCAAACTGTGCAACGCACGCTCATAACACAGTTATTTTATGGAGTACCATAACCAAATTTTCAACATAGCCATTTCAGGACCTCTACTCATGAACAGTGGCACTGTCATTTTTTTAATCTGTCCCGAACACTGATTTCCCACAGCGACCGCCCTATTCTGCACCGGAACTGCGAAAACACATTTCCACCAGGATGTGAACAAAGACAGCTATACTGTTCATAAGAAGGTGTGACAAAATGCCAGTGTTGAAAATCTGTCGTGAAAATATTGCAAATTCACAGTTACTTAGCGCATTTAGCAGCGCGCGTACGCCTAGAAACAATCATTTTTGATTTTCCACCAAATTTGCAACATAGTCTAAGAGCCCATCTCATGAATACTGGCACTGTCATTTACACAATGCCCCGAAAGGTGATTCCGCTCAGACCACGAAATCACCTTTCCGGGCCAATTAATGCCATGACAGTTCAAGAATTCATGAGGAGGGGTCCCAAAAACCCCATGTTGAAAATTTGATGGAAAAATTCCCAGAAATGCCCGAGATATGCAGTAAAGTTGAAAAAACCCTATGTATTACATTATACAGCTTACCGGCATTTCCTCAGTTCGCGGTCGGCTTTGAAGAGTGCAGACGTGTTCCCAGTCCACCAAAGATTGTCGCACCGAGCTTCTAAGGTAAGTATGGGGTGAGGGGGGTGTGGGGAGGCAGGGAATGCAATGGGTGGTGTGGGTTGCAGGTGGGAGGTAGGGCAAGCGCCGGAGGATGGTTTCCTTTTTTCCAGGATAAAAAAAAAAAAAAAACAGTCGTCGCAGGACCGTTTATTAATTTGCAGGGGCATCTGGCACACTGGAGTGGGCTCCCAGTGTACCAGCAGAGGCTTTCTTGACGGGGCAGCAGTAGCCAAGGTGGATTGGGCACCCCGTCTGTAACAGGTAGGTGGGAATGTCAGTATACCAGCGAAGTTGGGCACCCCATTGGTCGAACAAAAGGGGTAACAGAATGCTGATGAGAGTGGGATCCCCGTCGGCAAAAACAAACAGGGGAACACTACAGCCCGACGGGATTGGGCACCCGTCAGCAGGGAACAAAAGCGGGGGCACAGAATGCCGACAGGGAGTGGGCTCCCCATCTGCAAGAAAAGACCATCAAAGCCGACAGGGATTGGGGCCCCTGTTGGCAACTACACATGGTGGGAGGGTTATGTTGTTTGTGAACATGGCAGCAAGCCCGCCGCCATGTTCATAAACAATCTCAAGGGGTTTACATCCCGCCCTGCAATGATGGGTCACTCCCTCATTACAGCGGATTGCTGATGCTGCAATGACGAGGCGGCCCCTGATTGCAGCGGCTGAATTTTTAGAAAGTTGTGGCATGCTGGCTGAACTAGTGTCAGCAGCAGCGTGCCACAGCATTGGGGGAAGCGGGGCAAGCCTTTGCAGGCTGTGGGGGCATTGGCCACAACAGTGCCACGCCTCCACAACCTGCTTCTGGAGAAACCTGTCGCAACATGTTTCTTGTGCATGCATGCAATCAACATAAAAATATATACACAACTTCAATAACACCCCCAAAAAACTAAAAACTAAAAATAATCACTCAAATCTAAATATACTCCCTTTTCCGAAACTCCCCGCACTCTTACCAGGAGGGGAGATTCAGATAAAACAAATCAAACTAAACTCCCCACCCAACCAAATAACATTCTATTATAACAAATAAAGTAAACAAAAAATACACTTCTTAAAACAATTAAATAAAACCAGACCCAAAGGATGTTAGGTCACCATCAGAAGTCACTTTCAGGAAGTTCAGATTATAAAATGAAACTGCATCAGAGTAATTAAGTACACCTCCTCTCACAGGGTGCACCAATTACCACGAAATAAAAATTGCAATTTTAACAACCAGCATAAAATAAATAAACAGTTCAATTTGTAAGACACCCAGGTTCTGTCACTACATGGGTAGCCAAAATAACCGGGCCTTCTCACTGCTTGGAACACAAAGAGATTTTGACAGTTTTATTTCTCAAAAGATACTCATTGGATGCTTCGGATGAGATTAAACAATTAGAAAAAAAAAAACAGTTATGAAATATGCACTTAATTAGGTAGTCTGGGGGGGAGGGTCACTGTAACAGTCCCAGTAACAAAACCACTGAGGTAAAAAAAAAAAAACAGGTACACCCTCCCTCCGGTGCAGTCAATGTTGGCAGCGAACTGATCATTGGAGAGGCCCTTGTGTGATCCCTCCCGGCACAGGATCTAGGCTTCACCACTAAATCACCTGCAGTTTAGTCCAGCTCAGCAGTCAGAGGGCCAGAGTGGCAGAAAAGGTAAAGTGCGTGACAGTTAATTCCACGTGACCAGCAGCCGGATCTCCCCTCCTTACCTGCAGGGGCCCTTTCCGGATCACAGTAGAGGACGTGGGGGGCACACAGCAAATAAATAGTGGACAGTCTCGGCAGCCCCCTCCACCAGCACCAAACAATGACCACTAAAAAGGTGGGACAGGAGTGTGCTACCAAGCACCATAAGCCCTTCTTGATATAGGAGCAGGGACTGTAGTTGGAAGCAACAGCCAGAAATCTCTGGAATCAGGGAGCTGGGAGGAGGAGGCACTGAACCTGCAGGCCCCTGGTCTGTACATAGGCCACATAACTGAAAAGCTCAGCATTGATGATGGGCCTCTCTCCTCCCCAGTCCAACAGCCCTTAAACTAGTAGGAGATACCATCTAAAGTGCATACACAGAGCCTAAATTTTTAGCAGGTTTACTTATCTGATGGCGATGCTTCAGTCTACATTGGCCGGTAGTACTGCTCCGGGGGGCTGTGATGGGATTATGACTGGGGTCCAGATGCTGACCTGAAGGTGGTTTCAGCAATCCAGGGCTTGAAACTGGGACAGGAGACCCCACATTGGCCTTCATAGTGGGGCAAGACCCAGGCAGCCCAGGATACTGGAGGAAAGGGGGACCGGGTGAAAGGCCTTGGCAATCCATTCTGTGCTGCTCTGGGGGAATAGGCTGCAGAACCTCGCAGCAATTTTCTGAGCAGAATTCATTGAGCCCCACAGTTGGAGTGACATCCATCTGGCATTCTAGGCTGGCTCTGCAGGATCATTCTGTTGGGTGATCTCACTTGCCATGCCAACAGGAGGAGTGTGAGCTCCCATGTGTCTGCCACTCTGTACTGCCAAGTGTGGTCCCTAGGTGTGTGTAGAGGGGAGCACCTATCCAGACTTTTGGATTCTCACTGCCATGGTCTGCCTAGTGGTACTTGCGGCCATATCTGCCGGGCCATTTTCACCTCAGGAAATCCATCAGGGCCTCAGGGGAGGCAAATAACAAAGGCACTCCATTATACTCTACCTGCATAATGGCCAGGTAGTGCAGAGAGAAATATAATCAGATGTGGTGCATGATCTGGTGGATCTCCTTGTAAGCCTGCTATCTATCTGAGAGCTCCTTGGAGTAATTGGGATAAATGTTAATGTGGTGACTATGCCAGGACAGCTGTTTCAGTTCATGGGACTTGGCCATGACAAGTTCTTTGACCTGAAGTCCAGGAATGTCGCAATCACTGGGCACAGTTTCTCGTAGCTTTTGGGCATAGGGCGAGGGAGCAATGGGCCCGCTTCACCTGCAACTTGTGTGTAGGGTCCAGATGCAGAATCTCAGCCAGGGCATTTTGCAGGAACAGTTCAGTGTTACGGCCCTCAGCTCTTTCTGGAAAACCTAGAAACCGGAGGTTATTCCTACATCCCCGGTTCTCTAGATCTTCGATTGTCCTGTATTTTTTGAATGATTTGCTGGTGTTCCCAGATGATGGCTGTGTTGTCCTGAATCTTAATCTCTGAGGCTGCCATGTGGCGCTCACTCTGAAACATGAGAGCTTCCGGGGATTGCAGGACCTGGCAGTGAGGTCGGTAATCATCATGGCCTGAGCCATCTGTGAAAGTAGCTACCCAAACATCCACTCTACAATTGCATTTTCCCACATCACAGGTGGTGGAGGAGGTTGTGCCATGCTGACTGTTATAGGCCCCTCAATGTCTACTGCACTTGTTGCAAAGTAACCTGGCCCAGGATGACAGGATGCCAATTTTGGTATGGCTATGATCCTTGAGGGAAGCTGCACAGCTGAGGATGTACAGAATTGTAGTTATGTTGAGGATGCAGCAGGATAATGCCGAATTCAACCCTCTAGGCAGGAGAGTCTGATGTTCAAGCTGCCATCTTGGTTAGTGCCTCTAGTGGCAGTCCCTCCCAGCACACAGATTCTGCAATCCTCCGGCAGATGTATTCTGAAGCCCTAGAGGTTGGCACCCTCCACCCTCCTTTCATGAAGCTGTCATCACTGTCCTCCCAAGAAGGGAAAGGACCCCCAAAAAGACTATAGCTACAGACCCATTTCACTACTAAATCCCAACAACAAGGTTCTATAAACTGCTGGCCATGAGGCTTAATCCCTTCCTACCTAAGCTCATATACCCCTCACAAGTGGGTTTCATGCAAGGCCACTATAGCACTGACCATCTCAGGTCATTGTTGAACCTGATTCACAAGGCCAAGTCCCTCACCACTCCAGTGGTGGCAATTGAGATCGACTTCAAGAAGGTCTTTGACTCTTTGGAGTGGGATTTTGTGCAGCAGGTCCTACAGACAATGGGTTTTGGCCAAGAATTCAGTCATGGATTAGGGCAATCTACCATTCCCCCAAGATCTGGGTGCTGACCAATGGCATGATGTTCCGGCCCCTTTCACTGGGCAAAGGAATGCATCAAGGCTGCCCACTGCCATCATTACTTTTTGTATTGGCAGTGGAGCCCCTGGCTGCGGCCCTAAGACAAGATCCCCGAATTAGAGGGATGGAAATAGGCTGTATGGAGTACACCACCCTCATGTATGTGGATGATCTCCTGCTCCCTTTGGCCAACCTTGTTCACCTCCCCTCCTGGATACCCTTTCCAACTTTTCAGGCTTTTCCAGGTTATGCCTCAATCAATCCAAAATGGAGGTCTTCGGGGGGACTTCCATTGGGATCCAGTGAAGATGGCAGCTTGAACCTCTCGCTCTGCCCCAGCCCAATGGAAACTCTACACTTACTGCCGGAGTGATGGACTAAAAGTGTTCTCTCTACACCCGATTGCTCCCCTTCCTACCCCCTGTCACCCTCGGTGAAGTATTTTTAGGGGTCATTGCAATTTATTACGTCAGGTGACCTGCGCAGTTACTGACTTGGGTGCTTCTATACAGGCCGCACAGGCCCGACCACGATATCTCCAACTGTAGTGTCCCCCGGTCACTTTTTTGTGGAGCATTCACCCCTCACCCCCTCCATATCCTTTTGATGGCAACTGAGGGCATTAGAGGACAGTTAACTTCTAGGGACACTGACACTGATTCAGCCACAGGGCCACTGGCCTCCCGAGTACCCACCTAGTGCTACGCAAAGATCCTACTGCTAGGATGGAACAGATTGCAAGCTGCAGCAATGGGGCAGTGGCCCAGGGCACCCCGGATCAAACACAAGTGGGGGAAGCCCTGGGCAACATTACAAAAATGCTTGAAGCGCTACTTTCCAGGGTGGACAACATCGGCGCTTTACTGGCGGGCAACGTCACAGATGTCCACAGGCTAGAAGACCAACATAATGTCCTCGAGCAGCGGGTGGGGGAGTTGGAAGGCCAACACTTGAATGTTCTGCACAAACTCAGAGATCATGAAGCCAAGCTAGCTCATTTATGGCAAAGGGCTGAAATACAAAAGAATCGCATCAGAAGAAACAATATACATATTCTAGGTGTACCAGAGGGAGCAGAGGGCCCCAACTTAGAGAAGTTCTTAAATGAATGGCTTCCACAACTGGTAGGAGAACGGTGGAAAGAGCCGGTAAATGTTGAACATGCCTATCGGGTTCCTAGTAACTCAAATCACACTAAAAGCCCTCGAACCATAGTTGCATATATGTTGTACCGCTCAGTTAAGGAGCATTTACTTAAAGCCATAAGAGACCTTGGGGAGCTAACCTGGAGGGGGCATGTTATCTCTGTATACAGAGATTTCTCACAGGAGGTTGCTGCTAGGCAAGGTGCCTATAAATCACTAAAAAAGGTGCTGAATACTAACTCAGTACAACACAGATTTAAAGGACTTAGTTCGCTATATCTGTCTAAGGCTGGCTAGTCTTTTTTGGCAGACTCGCCAAGGGATGCTGAGGCCTGGATTTGGAGACACTGGCCAAATATGCTGATGGGCACTACATCTCCCAGATGCCTCTGGGAGCCAAGGGGCAGAATAACACATGGAAACAGCAGAAAGGGCAATGCTGTCTCAGAGGACCAATATCGCAGGTGGACGGGTCCGTCCAATGCAGCTCCACCATCGCAAAGACAGCTATGGAATCCCTTCCCTGATTGAACCAAGTCACCTCTGCCTCATTCTGCACCTCACCAGGCTTTGGAAGTATCTAACATTGGCCAAATGTTGAAAATGCCTGAAGCGGCTGATCCTCCGCTGCCAACAAGACAATGCTCACGTGCTAGAAGCCCTTGCCCACCAACCCGGAGTAACCTAACCGTGTCCCCACCTGCCAAATTCCTGAAGGCAGATCTAACTACACTAGAGACAAGCAAGCCCTCTGATGTGATGGAGGAACCAATGGGGACCCTTGAGAGTCATCCGGTCCTGATAAACTGGGCAACGACGATGGAGGAGGAGAACGACGAGGAGAAGGCAACCTGTTCTGCTGTGAAACCTGGGCTGAAAACATATGCAGAAGCCCTGGCAATACTGGGGACCTGAAAATCAGTGGACTTTCATTACCGATATTTGAGAACTGGAAGGTCTAATCTGACAGTCATGGGGCGAAGGGGCATGCCCCCCCTTTCCTCCTTATTGAACTAGTACTTCTAGAGCTGAATGAGGCAATGTCTATAAATTACAGGCAGAGGAACTTCTCTCCCCCCCACCTATTTTGTACCATCTTCTTCTGAAAGACATTCTTAAGGCCCAGCTGATGTAGCTAGTAACCCGTCCCTCCTCCTCGCTGCTACAGGCACGTCTCTGTATGTACCCCATCTCTTTTAGTGGAAGTGCTATGTAGCCTAATGCTAGTACTCATGAAATTGGGCATATAATTCCTAATCATTCATATATTGCCTAAATAAATCATAGGTTGGGTAATTTCTAAGTCGTATAAATATGGGCACCCACTAATTCACCGTGATGGTCTTGGTAATTAATCATACTAATGGACACTCGTTGCGTTTCCTATGGGTTGCTATCTTTCCCCATGGACTGGATCTTTAAAGGTACTATATGGCTGACAGATCCCTCCCCCCCCCGTCCCCTTCTCCATCCCCCAGTCGGGTGTACCGATTGAAAGTGTCTCCCCCTGCAGTTTAGGGGGGTGGCTCCAGACTCCAGGCCTATCCTGGAGGCTAGTTGCAGTACATGTGGCCGAGCCCTCAGTTTTGGGCTGGGACAGATCACTTAATCTGGTGTGATTCCTTCCCGATTCTGCACTTGGTGTCTGAAGCAGTGTGGCTCAGGGACGTAACTGTCTCTACTCATGCGTCCAACTTGACACCAATAACTGAGTTATTACTTGTTGATTTAAAAGTGTGATACCGTTTATAATTAATCTGTTAATTAGCCTGCTGCTTGACAGCTGTTTGTTGGCTGATCTCTGCCCTGTATTTTGAATTTCTAAGGTATATAACTGTGGTTTTCTCTTCACTTTGTACAGGCCTCTCTTCAACTGCAGGTAGCTTGGTTGTTATTGTCTCCTCTCAACTTTTACAACACCTGTCTGTTTTGAGGCTCACCGACAGTACAAGACTTACCATAAGTCTCTAACTGGGTATCTTTTTTCTTTTACTCTTACCTGCTTCTCCTTTCATTATTGACTGGGTGAGTACACTCTTTTTCCTTGTTACGTAATAGGTGGGTGCCATTATGGTCCTGGCTACGGTGGCACCGCTTGGTTGGGGATGTGTCTCCTGGAATGTGCATGAACTGAATCATCCAGCAAAACAAACCAAGGTGTTGCAATATCTAAATTCAATCGGTACAGATATCGCATTACTCCAGGAGACGCATCTTACCAGCTGCATGGTGCAATGGCTAAAAAAGTTGTGGGTGGGAATGGTGCTGGCTAATTGTGCCTCCACAAAGTCCAGGAGAGTGGCCATCCTACTATGGAGGTCAGGACCATGGACTGTTGAAGGCCAGCATCAGGACTCACAAGGTAGATGGATAGTGGCTAAGCTGTCATATCCTGGTGGCAGGGCCATAATAGCCAATGTTTATGGTTTTAATATGGATACAGGGGATGTCTACTCTGAATTGAGTCAGGCCCTCACCGAGCTCTCTGGTGGCGACCTGGATATTCCAATCCTGTTAGGTGGGGATTACAACTCGGTGCGTGATATTTTTTTAGACAAATCCATACCCACACCTCAGTCCCATCCGAAGGTTTTAGAAACTCTAAATACTTTGATGTCAGAATGGAGACTAGGAGACCCGTCGAGAATTAATCATCCAAGTGGACGTGACTACACATACTTTTTCCACAGTGCATGGGACACATAGTAGACTTGACTTCTGGTTGGCCAACCATGCTGCTATGCCGGGGATAGTAACTCCTCCCATTGGCAGCATAGTCATATCGGACCATGCATCTGTAATGATCATTTTCACTCCCCCAGGGCAGGGCTCATGCTCCACAAGGTGAAGAAGTAACCCGTTACTGTTGGAGGATGCAACCTTTCGTGATTATATAAAAAAGGAAACTCTCCTACTTTTCAGTTAACACCCCAGGGGAAACAAGTGCAGCCACAGTCAGGGAGGCCTTTAAAGCAGTTACAAGGGGGAGAATTATTTCCTTGTCTACGGCTAAAAACAAAGAAAGGGCAAAGCAGATACCAGAGCTTCAGAAAGATCTGGCACTTCTAGAAAAGCAGTTCAAACTACCACCCACTAACCCACTTAGCTCCCCTCTCCTAGGCGACATTACTGGTCTAAAATACAAACTCAATGTGCTGCTGAATAGGAAGGCAGAGTGGCAACTCACTCGCGCTGAACACAGGTTCTGGGAGACAGGGGATAAGGGAGGGAAATTATTAGCTTATTATTTATCGAAGCAACAAACCTCTTCCAGAATTTTAGCCCTGAAGAACAAGGAGGGGAAGGTTGTAACAACACCCAAGGCTATCAATGAGACTACGAAAATATTTTATCAAGACCTTTACCAGTCTCAGAATACCTTTTCAGATACTGAGTTATCTCAGCGTCTGCAAAGTTTTTGCCAAGGGGTGCAACTCCCTAAGCTCTCGGAAGAGCAGGTTCTGGCTTTGGATGCTTCCATAACTCGGGACGAGCTCTGGTCTGCATTATCTCATGTGGCCAAAGGGAAGGCCCGGGGCCAGATAGGTTATCAGCAGAGTTGTACCAAGTGCTGCACCCCTCTTTTGCAAGCTCTCCAGGAAGCCCAATCAAACACTATACCCCCACTATGCATGAGGCCCTTATTTCACTAATCCCCAAGAAATCCTCAGATAACTTACTGTGTGCAAATTATAGACCTATTTCACTTCTCCTGGGCGATACTAAGATATTGGCTAAAATATTGGCAACCAGACTACCCCCAGTGTTATTAAATCTGATTCATCCTTCTCAAACGGAGTTCTTAAAAGGGAAATCCAGTGCAGATAACCTATGCCTTATTTTAAATCTTAAATGGCTGGCACTTCAGTCCGAGGTCCCCATGACCGCCTTAGCGGCTGATTTTGCAAAGGCATTCGACTCACTGGAATGGGCGTAGTTGCACCAGATTCTCCAGCTGTATGGCTTTGGTTCCCAATTTTGTTCATGGGTATACACACTGTACAACCTGCCCTCGGCCAGAATCCTTACTAATAAAGATACCTCTTCTCCCTTTCTCCTCCATAGAGGTACCAGACAGGGGTGTCCTCTCTCTCCGCTCCTGTTTCTGGTAGCTCAGGACCCCTTAATTAGAACACTGACTAACACCTCAGCTGTAACAGGTATCCCTGTTGGGAAAACTTCCTATTTAGTTAATGCATATGCAGACAATATGCTTCTTACTCTCTCTGGCCCACAGTCCTCCCTCCCACTGTCTTTGCCAACACTGCAGGAGTTTGCTAGAATATCTGGGCTTACAGTGAATCAGAAAAAAACTATACTATCCCCTCTAAATAAGAAATGCAGCAGACAATGTCTAGGGGTACAGATATTTCCTGGGCACCGCAGGGCTTCCCATATTTGGACATTAACATCATGGGAGCCTGGAAGGACCTAGAAACAGCCAATTTCTCTCCTCTCCTAGCAACTTTGACAGCCGATGTCCACCGTTGGATGTACTTGCGCCTAACGCTGAAAGGAAAGGTGGAGGTGATCAGAATGTTTATTTTCTCCAGGGTTTCTTACCTACTAAACAATCTCCCAATCCCTCTCTCCCAAAAACCATTTCAAGCCTTGGATAGATTAGTGACACTTCTCCTCTGGGAAGGTGGCCTTCCTAGATGGGGGAGAATGAAATTACGTGCTCATTAGACCAAGGGAGGGCTCGGCCTCCCCTGGTATGTGGGATAACATTTGGCCTTTAACATGGCCCAGGCTCTGACATGGTTTGCCCCTCATTCTACTCCTCCTCTGTGGGCGGTACTGGAGGCCACGTTGTCAGCAAAGACTCCCATTTACTCTCTGTTATCTTGCAGGAAACCAGACAACCCCCAAATCATGCCACTTATGACAAATACATGTACATTGTGGCACCAGGCAATGGTCATAACCGGTGTTCCAAGCACCGATTACCCTCCCCCCTTATGCTATGCCCGATTTGGAATAATTCTCTCGTAAAGGTAGACCACAAGTCACTTCATTGGGCCCTATGGGCCTCTATGAGCATACAGGCGGTAGCCGACCTTCTCATACCAAACACGCGTACGTTGATGTCCTTCGAGCAGCTCAAAACTAAATACAAATTGCCATCTCAGGATTTTTGGAAATTTCTCCAATTACGTAGCACATTGATCCCTCTACTTAAAAGTTTGCCGTCCTAGTCCCCTTGGAGATGCCTGAATAACCTCTCTCTACCCAGCAGAGGTGGGGGCCTTGTAGGTGCTATCTATCGAACTCTTAGAGACTCCCAACCGGATGTCACCTTAACTAGCAAAGCCGCATGGGAACAGGATTTTTCTCACACCTTATCCCCACAGCAGTGGTCAGAATGTCTCAGATTGGCCCATATGGCCTATGTAGACTCAAAGAGCCAGTTGATTCAATTAAAAATTCTCCTCAGATGGTATCAAACTTCCTCAGTCCTCTATAGGCGAAAGGTAATCCCACAAGACAGCTGCTGGAGATGCCGCTCCTCTCCGGCCCACTTATACCATTTACTATGGCTGTGCCCAACAATTCATACCTTCTGGACATCAGTCTTGAAGGACTGTTCTGCTAGCGTGGGTAACTGGCTATCTCTTCAACATTACTCCCTACTGCTAGGGGACAGTTTCTCAGTAAATGCACTTACTCCTTCTAGTAAAGCCTGGGTCCTGGTTGCTGTCATGGAAGTGAACAGAGCTATTCTGGTGAGATGGAGGCAACCCTTGCCCCCCACATTCTCAGTGGCGGGCAGCCATGGCCAGGCTGGCCAACTTTGAGAGGCTTACAGCAGCAGCTAGAGGCAAACTTGCTGACTCCTACTCAAAATGGGACGCCTACCTGCACTCCCACATTTGCAGAGTGTCTCCTTCACCACTACAAAACCCTCCTATTACTTCTTAGCAAGTTGATCTTAGTGTGGTATGCCAAATATAAAGTATCCCCCTCCTTTGTGTGTAACCTCTGCTATGCTCTTTTTCCATTCTCTTATCTATAGCTCTTTCTCCCTATATTTTCCGTCTTCTTTTTCTTCCTCAATCCTGACCCTATGGATAGCTTAAGCACTTCATTGTGGGATTACTGGGTATAAACTAATCATGAGAACCTAGTTGGTATAATTTCATTGTATAAATGAGAGGCCTGTGCTGTAAGGTAATGCTTTACTGGAATCTATATCTCTGCAAATTTTTGTGTCCAATTAAAGCCTGCTGCAGTTAGTCTGTCTCACATATAGCTTAGGCCTTCTTTAAGGCCAGTTGAGACTTGGATTTTGACAAATAATGATGCAGTTTAGAGCTATGTGGTATTTAGGATGTATCCTATAAGATGGCAGTATCATTAGCCATCCTGTGGCTGTTTGTCAGTTACTGAGGCTTATCGTGAACATGCTTCTATGTATTATGTGAACAAAATGAAAATTGGAAAATGTCAATAAAATATTATATGATAAAAAACAAAATGGAGGTCCTCCATCTGAATGGTAGGTGTACCCCACGGATGGCCACGGATCACAATCTCCAGTGGGTGCCCATTGGTATCACATACCTAGGGATACTTATAAACCCAGACCTTGCCAAAATATGGGAGGCAATCTTGAAACCCCTATTAACAACTATCCGCACAGAGCTGGATAGGTGGAGACCCCTTCAACTCACCTTAGCGGGCAAAATCTCTGCCATAAAGATGATTACATCCCCTAAGATCCCGTACATCCTGTCCCACCTCCCCCTTAAACTCCCCTCTTCATGGTACAACAAAATAGATACCCTTTTGGGGAGCTTTCTATAGGAGGGAAAAAGCCCACGTATGGAAGGAATAAGCTGCGCACTCCCTGTTCCAAAGGAGACTGGTGCTTGCTATGGTTTGAAGGGTACAAATGGGCATAACAGGCCGTAAAAACACTTAAATGGTTCAGGAGCCCCATTTCCAAAGCTCTGAAGTGGGTAGGCATGGAGCAGGCATACAGTAATGTGGCTCATTTTCTCTACTGATCTACAACAGCACCCCTAGGGGGATATGCTCCCACCCTACAATTGGTCCCTCAGTAGAGTACTGGGGGAAACTACACAAAAAATTGAACACAAACCCTATGCCCCTCAGTCTGATCCTGCTGTGGGGGAATACAAACATTAGGGTAGCTCATAAGCCTATTGTGTGGCCCAGTTGGGCCGAAGCTGGGCTGTTGTTCTTACAGAACACCAATGTGCCAGGCACAAGCATACAGTAGTAGACACATATAAAGAACTAAGTGTTCGATATAACATTCCATCCTCTGAGTTTTGGGCATACCTACAACTTAGAAGTGTCATCAATGACTACCTCCATAAGAACCCCAAAGGCAAGCCTACATACCCAATCCCACACTGGCTCTCCCTTAAGAGAGACGAGACGAGCATGATTTATGTAGCAATCTGAACCCAAATCCCCTCGCAATCCCTAGAGGTGAAGGCCAAATGGGAAACCTCTTTGGATATTCAAATCTCTGACCAGGACGGGAGACCCTGATGGAGGCTTGCCCACACTGGGGCCTATCCGGATCCCCGGAGTGCACTAATTAAGAACAAGGTCCTTCAAACCTGTTACAGAACTCCTGAAGTGCTCTACCAGGCCAAGCTAACTCAGAATGACCTCTGCTGGAGGTGTCCCTCTCATAAGGGGGATCTGCTTCACATATTATGGGCCTGTCCTATACTTAAGCCCCTCTGGCAGTATGTTTGTTCCTTAGGCTCCAGGACATTGCAGAAACCAATCTCTTTCTCTCTCCAGAGGTGTTAATTCTGGGCCTTCACACTACCACACCTAACTTTACATTTCAGGAACAGAAATAGACGGCTGTCCTGAGCATGCTGGCTAAGAGGCTTATCCTCTGCCAGTGAAGAACTCTGGAGGTCCCCTCAGCCAACAAAGTGCTAAACGCCCTGACACAGACTGCCATATTGGCACATATGACCCATGTGGTAGCAAACACGTTACAGAAATATGACACTTTCTGGTCCCCCTTTACTTCCTTTCTAAAACCCAGAGAGGGGACTGGTTGAGCAGGTTGCAGGTAGCTCTTTCAGCTCCCCCCAGACCTCCCTGAACTTTTGAACTGGCAGAGATAACAGGCACCCTAGACCTAGTGCTCAAGCCATATACAGTTCCTATAAGCTCCCACATACTAGCACTTTCTACAGTCCTGAGATTTCCAGATTCTTAGTGTGTGCTGTATTTCCTTGTTTCAATGCAGGTTTGCTCCTAAGGGGAATGATTTCTTGCTGACACTATATGCAGTACCCTGTGAATCAACTCATATAGATGATACTCCAAACCTTACCAGGTAAGCCCTGTTTTTATATGTTTTGGGATTTAATGCGTAAGGCCCTTGATGTCTACAACCCTCATGTAACAAGGCATATGTTTGGAATGGCTGAGGCAGTAGGAGTAGTCCACTGTGCATTCTCTATCCCTGCATTGTATGATCCTGCTTGTGCTGTGTGCTTGCATACAGCGATTATCGATGTTATTTTACGTGAAAATAATAAAAATCTTTAACAGAATCAGATTTATTAAGGGGGACGTGAACAAGGGAGGGGCGGAAATTTAGGTAAACGATTACAATACTGTGTTTAAAAACAGGCTAAGATTACTTTTTATTACTTCAGTCCCTGAGTTTATCAGTCTAGCAACTACTGGGTACCCAGAGTGGAAAGTCTGGCTAGCCAAAGGTATTGCCTGGGAGTGGCCAGCATTGTAGCTGATGTTGGGGCCCTTCATAGAAAGAAAAGGCAGTTAACATACAAAACAACCAGATTATTTGTAGTCTGAGCCAGCTGGTTTAGTCTCACCCAGTCACCCAGTGAAATGAAGCAATTAGATGGTACCACAGATGATTTAACACTTGTTGCAGGGAGCTACCCTGATTGTACTCACGCTACCAGGTTTATACAGAGAAGCAGACAATATGGAGACCTCATAGTGTTCACCAATGAGCATGGTGAAACAGGACCAACACGATGCACCTCTTCTTCATGACCTTTCCTTCAGATGGCCAAAGCCTGCAAGTTGTTGTTATGTAGAGGCTGGATCCCTGAAGTTGGTCTCTCACTGAAACAGTCTGTGGTGCAGGAGTTGTGGTCTGGCCCAAATTGGCAAGGCCCAGGCAAGATAATCAGTCTGGCAAAGTTTGTAACCTTCTACTGGTGAAGCCTCCAGCTGGTGTAACAGGTTTGGCCGTGGGCAAGCAGATCTGTACCTACATAACACAGTCAGCACAATTAAAATAAACAAATATTTTTCTGAACAGTTCAGATATAGTCCAGTTGCAATTCAGCAGCTTTACTGAGCAAATCTTTCAATCCGAGCATGTCTCGCACACAAGCTGAGCCGATTGCTTAATAGGAGCAAATCTTCAGAATAAATCACAAGTAGCACTGGTAACACTTCCTTCTGGTCTGTTGGCAGGCAGTTCCAGTTTCCGATCCCCTTTTGGACCAGAGGATTACTCACAGGGCGTTTCCTGTGAAAAGGCAGCAGAGATCCACATAGACTCCCCTGTCCTCGATGTCTTGAGCAGAAGCACAACTGACTCAATTTAAACAGTCCTTCTTAAAACAACGGGCAGAGTGCCAGAAATCTGGTTGGCTGCTTTGGCACCAGGAATAAACCCCTGTTTCTCTCCCATAAGTCACTTGTCTTGTCCCATGAGTCTCTGGCTGAAATCCTGGCTCGTGATTGGTTAAGGCACTCTGAAAATGGAGGCTGCTGGAGAAATATACTGTCCCATTTTGCTATCCCACATGTTCTTTAATCTGGTGCAGCCAGGCATTTACTTTTATTAATTTTAAACCCCTACTCACTTTTAGCCCTGGCTATTCCCTTTCAAATGAGTCCACACATGTGTATCTAGTCCCTGTAGAACCCCAGTCACTGCTGCCATAATACTAACCCCCCAGTTGGTAGCAACAGCTTCATGAATATTCATATTGGGCTCATGAATATTAATGAGGCCTACGGTAAGCTCCCAAAATAAACTCTTCTATTTTAGCCCCAGGCAGCTTCTTTGGCACATTTTTCTGGTCATCCTCCTTCATTTAGCTGAGGAGAGGTGCCAGGACCTCAAGATTACTTTTCTGCCAATGGCAAAATCGCCAGTCAGCAGATCAAATGTGCCGCTCATGCCTGCGCAATTCCCGTGTGCACCAAGGTGCACTACTAGCAGCGGGAGATTCGCAGTTTGCATCCAAGCCTGAAACTAGGCCAAAGTAATAGTATGGGCTGCATGGGGAACCTTTGGGGAACAAATTAAGGACTATGTGGCACCAGAGAAACTTGGGCATGAGGCAGGAACGTAGTCGGGATGCCAGCTGCAGCGGGAGGAAATGGGAAGCCTGAAGGACCTGGGGGCAAATAAGGTAAGCCCCCGAAGGGGGCTACACACATTCTTTTGGCTGTTGAAGAATAATTTCTGAGGGCCCTCTGGAGCAAGCACTTATGGAGTTGAAATTCTGAAGAAGCGATTAATTCTTCTTGCGGCAGCTTTTTCTCTGTGAAGACAACTTGATAGCTTGTGGACACATCAGGTACTTGAAGCAGCAGGCTAACTATACCTTCCCTGCTCTATTCAATACCCTGACTGACCCTGCACTGGGATACAGGTGATCCCCAAATCACACTACACTTTTATTACTACAGGGCTGTCCCCTCTAGGCTCTATTAATAACAGCAGGCCTCTTCTGACTGGACACCTTCTTTATACGGGGCCATCCTTACTGGATGTTTTTCCTGCTTGAACTCCCTGCACACTAGCTGTGCAGCTCTTTTGATGCCCCCAAATCATCTGCATTTGCTAATCCCCGATACCTGAGTGGACATTGACTAGTCCAGAGGTTCTGGACCAATCACATTTCTTTCTGTTGCAGAATAAGCAATGATGGAATCCACAGTTTTTTGAAATCTAACTGCCTTTGCCAAGATTCTGAGGTTGTTTTTCCTGTCAGCCTGGATTCCCATTTATTTACGTCTACTTTTTTGAAATAAAATAACAATTTTCTCAAAGTCTACACACTTTGTGACTAGAAAGCTCACATTCTAAGTTTTCCTCAGAATATTTTTTATTACAATTCCTCCACAGGAACCCCAAGTCACTAAGGGTTAAATTTCCTGTCTGTAAATTCTTAAATAGCACTCTTCTGATTAACTTTCTCTTCATTTTCTACATAAATAGACATGTCTCCTTTAAGTAAGCTGCCCCCTGCATTTTTTTTTAGTTAAAATTACATATTCATTTTTCACATGCTTGGCTCCACCTTCTGTGTAACTGCTTGCATAGATTATGCCTTCCAGGACCCACTGTACCTTCTAAGGTTAGCAACTCCATAATTTACATTTTATTTACAAAAAACTATTTTTCCCTGATAAAACACACTTTGATACACACTTCTACCAAGTTTAAGATGAAATGAATGTAAAATGACTTGGCAGCACATGTTTATTATTGCTTCTCTGCAAGCTGTTTTCTGGCTGAGCAATGCTTTTAAAACAAGAAGCCCATTTTAAACAGCTCTGTTTGATAACTAAACATTTCTCTGTAACTTAGCTTTATTTTTATTGCATTCCCAAAACTTTTTGCCCCTTGTGGCTTTTATATTAAAAAAAAATATGTATTTTTGTGTGTGTTTTCCGCAGTGTTTATGCCATGGGTTCCCCATGCTTAGAACGCTTTTCCCCTGCTCTAAAATGGCTCCTTTAGCTGAGCCCCATCAAAAACAGACATAGAAACATGGAAATCTGATGGCAGAAAAGGACCACATTGATCCATCCAGTCTGCCCATATCCCCACCCCCTAGGTCGCCCTGGACCTACCTCTTTACACCCCAACCCGTGTCCCCCCCTACATAATGCCAGATATTGTTCCCTTCCATCTCCTGTTTATTTCCATGTATTTATCCCACTACTTCTCAAATGCCCCTACCGTTTGGCCTCCACCACCTCTTCTAGTATCCTGTTCCAGGGACCCATCACTGGCTCCATGAAGAATTTCCCTCTTCCGTTTCCTCTAAACTTTCCTCCCTCCAGCTTTAAACTGTGTCCCCTAGTTTTCAGATTTTCTTCTTCTTTCTTTTGAAAGATGCTCCTTCCTCTCACCTTGTTAATCCCCTTCAAATATTTAAAAGTTTCAATCATATCACCCCTTTCCCTCCTCATTTCCAGGAGATATAGATTAAGCTCCTCCATCCTCTCCTCATAGGTCCTCTTATGCATACCATGCAACATTTTCGTCGCCCTCCTCTGTATGCTTTCCACCCTATCCGTATCTTTTTGTAGGTGAGGTCTCCAGAACTGCACCCAATACTCCAGGTGTGGTCTAACCATGGACCTGTATAGGAGCAGTAATCTCTCCCACCTTCTGCTTGTTATCCCCCTCTCTATGCACGTCAGCATTCTGGTTGCTTTTCCCACTGCTTTGTTGCACTGGTTTGCCTCCTTCAGGTTGTCTGAAATGATAATCCCCAGATTCCTCTCCTGTTTCATTGTTTAATTGTTTAATTAGTATTTCGTAAAGACCTTTGAGCGTGAGCTCTTTTACAAAGGTTCCATGTCAGGGTGAACAATAAGACAATACAGATATTCAGTGGTTACAGAGGCCTGATCATTAGGCATTAAAGAGCGATTACATGACAATTAGACAAATAGGAGAAAAAAAAACTGAGCAGTTGTAATTGAATACTAAGCTATTTCTAATCGGTTGCCCTAGGTAGCACACCCCTTGAAACCTCCAAATCCGTTGATAGACTATGGCAGAGTAACTGCATAGGGTTTAACACTATCCCAGATGGTGAGAGGCTGGGTGACAGTGAGACAATGGGACTGGGTTTGAAACCAACACATGAAGGCGAGAGGTGGGGGATAGTGAAGCAGGGGGTGCTGTTATGGGGGAGCAGCTCAGAGGGCTTTGTTGAGTATGGTGTGTGGGGGTCTGGGTTGGGAGGGACATTACCTGAACTTCCTCCTCTCTCAGTGTGTATCTGGCCTTGGGGGTTTTGTGCCCTATGTGCATTATTCTGCACTTCTTCTCATTAAAATTCAATTGCCAACTATCCGACCACCCCTGTAGTTTCATTAGGTCCTCCCTCATTTTTTCCACCCCTCCTGGGGTGTCTACCCTATTGCAAATCTTTGTATCATCCACAGATAGGCACACCTTCCCCTTCAGTCCCTTCGCAATATCCCCAATGTAGATGTTAAAGTGGATCGGCCCCAATACTGACCCCTGGGATGCGTTACTTGTCACCCTTTCCTCCTCTGAGTGAACCCCATTAACTACCACCCTCTGGCATCTGTCACTAAGCCAGTTCTGCACCCACTTTGTTAATTTCAGCCCCACCCCTAAACTGTCCAACTTGTTCACCAGCCTCTTGTGAGGGACAGTGTCAAAAGCCTTGCTGAAGTCCGGGTAGGCCACATCTACCACCCCTCCCTCATCAATCACCCTTGTTAACCAATCAGAAAATTCAATCAGGGTTGTCTGGCATGACCTCCCCTCCATGAACCCATATTGCCTGTCATCTTGGAGACCACTGGCTGCAAGGTAGTTGACAGTCCTTTATTTTAGGAGTGCCTCCGTCATCTTACCTACCATCAAGGTAAGACTGACAGGATGATAGTTTCCCACCTCCTCCTTGCCACTGCTCTTGTGCAGCAGCACCACATCTGCCCTTTTCCAGTCCTCTGGAACCCTCCCCATGTCCAGTGAAAGATTAAACAGCCTTGTCACTGGTGCTGCCAGTTCCGCCCTACGCTCCTGGAGCACCCTTGGATATAGGGCATCTGGGCCCATTGCCTTGTCCACCATCAGCCTACCCAGTTCTTCCCATACCCTACCTACCTTGAACAGGCTAGAGTCCACCTCCCTGCCCTCCATGCCCCTTATCTGCAACTCCGGTCCCTTACCCTCCCTTTCTACCATGAAAACTGAACAGAAGTACCTGTTCAGTAAGTCTGCTTTCTTGATGTACCTCTCTACATGAACTCCCCCTTCCCTTTAAGTCTCATTATACTCTGTTTGGATTTCCTTCTTTCTCTGATGCATCTATAGAACCGTTTATCCCCCTTGTTGGCCTCCCTTGCTATCATCTCCTTTGTATTTGCCTTTGCCCTCCTAATTTTCTGCCCAGCCACCCTCGGCTTCCCTCTGTATACCTCCCTAGCTACCTTTCCTTGCATCCTTTTATATGCCTTAAAAGCTTTCTTCCTTTCCCCTATTGCCCTTGCCATCTCCCTCATGAACCAGAGTGGCCTCCTCCTTCATTTGCTTTTGCCTACTCTTCGTATGCATAGATCAGTTGCTCTCAAAATTCCCTCCTTGCTGGCCCGGTGGCACTGAGAGTTGAGGCACTGGATGCCACACCCCATGCCACACTGGCGACCCGGGTTCGGAAATGGACTTGGGTCATTTGGGAGTCAGCAGGGGTGATAAGAATTGAGCATCTGGTGGACTGCTCTCCTTCCTCGGGGGGAGTTTGTGCTACATGCGTCAGCACAATAAGAGGGGTTCGGCCTGTGCCCAGGGTGCTTGGGTGCCTCTGCGGAGGTGGAGACAGCTGCTGTGCCCACTGTATGGGCGAGGGCGTGGGGGAGAAAATGGAGAAAAATATCGGGACCTGGCAGGACCCATGATGGTCTGGAGGATGTACCCCTCCGGGGGGGGGGGATCGTAGCCTCTGCCAGGTCTGCAGAGGTGGTAAAAATAATGTAGTGATAAAAACAAAATTCCCTCTTTTATTACCCCCAACAATTCTTCCATGTCCCCCAGTTTTTCCTTGCCCTTCATAGTTTCCCTGAAAATCTCACTCATTCTATTGAAGTCCGTCCACCTAAAATCCAGAGCCATTGTGGTGGATTGACTTGCTTCCTTTCCCAACCTAAGTCTTAACCTAATAGCTCTGTGGTCACCTGACCCCAGGTTGTCTCCCACTGAAACCTCAACTACACTGTCCTCATTTGTTAGTACTAAGTCCAGTGTCACCCCTACTCTAGTAGGTTTCCTGACCAGCTGCTGAAGGAGCGCTTCTTGCAGGGATTCCAGCAACTCCCTACTCCTTGCTGATGTTGCTGACAGAATCTCCCAGACTACATCAGGGATGTTAAAATTCCCCACAAGCAGAAGTTCACCCTTGCTTGCCATCCTATGTACCTCCTGCATTAGTTCCCCGTCCACTTCCTCTCCCTGAGTGGGTGGTCCGTATACCACTCTTGAAGTATTGTCTCACCAGACTGCTTTTCCAGTGTGACCCATAGGACCTCCACCTCCCCTTGTTTTACCTGCCTTGCTCTCACCCTTATCCCATCCTTCACACAGAGTCCCACTCCCCCCCTTTTCCCAGTCCTGTCCTTCCTGAAAAGGTTATATCCTGGGATAACCACTTCCCAGTCATGGTGTTCACTCCACCAGGTCTCCATTATGGCTACCAGGTCTAGTCCCTCATCCACCATCGTAGCCTCTAATTCTCCCAATTTGTTTCCCAAACTCCTGACATTGGCTAACATACCTCTCCACCAAATTTTCACTTTCACTTTTTTCAACTCCCTACTTCCCCTGCCCCCTCCTGCGGGGGAGTGTTCATTAGGCAAGGCCCTCTTGATTGTTCCCATTTATTTACTTGATTTTATTATGTGAACCAGTCCCTAAAATATGACCCAGTCCCTAAATTCTCCTCCTGGTGCTTGTCACCTGCTCAACTAAATGAAGAAATATATCTGATTGTCCTGCCTGCGAGAATTGCGCCTTTTCTGCGTCTCCCTCTTGCACTACCGTGAAGCTCACAGTTGCAGGCTGAAGCTTGTTTTGCGACTGACATTGCAGTTTGGAGCAGCCACCCTGAAGCAGCACTGAGGATTCCTCAACAAGCACACTAGTGCTGTGCTATGGAGTCGAAGCTCAACTTCTCACACGCCCCGCTCCTCCTTGTTGGCACATCCATCGCCTGCAGCTGCCACTCTGCATATTATTTTAAAACCAGCAACAACAGCATTCTTTATTATTTTTTTTACACAGAATCCATTGTTTTTAAAAGAAAAATATAATAACTACATGGAGACCCAGGCTGGACACAATAACCCCACTGGACCACTAGGGCTTGTGTTATGCAAGCAATAATACCCGACAGGGTGGGCGGTATTGGGCAGTACTGGACTGCCCAGGGGCGTAATGAGGCCCAACGCCGCATGCAGAGGGCCTTATAGCCCCTGGAAGGTCTGGTATTGCCCAATACTGCCCATCCTGTTGGGTATTATTGCACTTAGAAAATGGGCTCCCTGTTGCACTTTTATGTGTGATTTTCAAAAGTTAAAGCAATGTAAAAAAATAAAGTAAAAATGAAGCTTAACTGTTTGTGTTGTAAAGTAGTCCCTTCCTTTTTGTTTTATTTTATGTCCTGTTGCCTGCTGCAGAAATCCATTCTGTTGTGCCCCCCTAAACAAGAGACAGAATGTTTAAAATGCCCAATGAGCAGTCTGTCGGGATATGTTTTAGTAAATTACCGAAAATGAAAGGTTTTGTGCTGCTTGCATGGCTGTTTTTCCTTTTGATATACGTCGCAGACACAAAAGCGCTTGTTGTAGATAGAGTGATCTAATCTGAATGAATGGAGCACGAGCAGTCATCGCGGTCAACGGAGCTGGATTCTCGCTAAGCGAGACTGAAAAAATGGTGGCTAGAGGATGAGGGGGTAGAGCGCTGGCTACTATAAGGCATTCTTTAAAAATATATTGCTGGAAACGAAGCTGAAGTTGTCTCAAATAGTTAGAGGCAGCTTGTATTAGTCGGCAGCACCTCTCGCTTCGCTATGCAACAGAAATAAAAAATGGCAGAGATTTCCTTTTGAAACGTGGTGTTTCAGCCAATTAGAGAGGAGGATAGGGAAAATTCGGGGTGCCCAAGGTTAACACAAGTAATAGGGCACCCTGAATTGGACCTTGTTTTGGAGTGGGCATCTACTGAAACTTAATGTACCCCACTGCTGTGGCTCTCAGCCAATCAAACAGCTCCTACAATCTAGCCCATTTTCTAAAATAGAAGAAACACTACACAGACTGCAATCCTGGCTAAAATAAAGAAAAGATCACAACAAACTTTAGCTTGCCATGTGGAAAACTTTACTGTCAAGCCCAGGTGAGCCCACAACCTCGGCACTTTGCATCTCTAGTGTGACGCTTCATCTGGAGGAGGAGTTTACACCATTGCAAGGCTCTGTTTAAACATACAGCCGTTTAAAGTGACAGTGCATAACCTTAAAAAATCTCACAACACCTGTGGGGAAACAGTAATAAGACAACCCTGCAAATGAGTTAATACAAACTTCCAAAAACACCCACAAGAATTATAAACCATCTGTGCAAACATATGCTTGAAACTTAGTGTAAAATAAATGTACTGCTAAACAGCTTATTTAATTTGTAAATTATTATAAAAATGTATTTATAGCGTTACAGCTCACAGTCATATAACAAAATCCATATCAATAGAAGAAATCTCATAAGGAAGGCTGCTAAAAAACTGCCTTCCCATATAGAAATAAAATGTCAAGTCAGTATGACTGAAGAGCTGAAAGGCTATAATACTAATGGAAACACAAAACCAATAATCACAAATCCAAACAAGGAACCCATGGCTGGACATGGAATATAAGCTATCACATCAGAAAATATTTCATAACTACCTAAAGAACAGACCTGTCAGAATTATTATATTAAAATAGATCAGAGGCTTGAATCCGTAAACCATCAATTCAAAAACTAGAAGTAGGACGATATATCAAATGTTTCTACTGTTAAGACCCACCATAGAATTGGCTCTTAAGAGTAAAAATCTATCTAGCTTCATGCTGTAGCAATTTAGCTTGCCTGTCTCCCCCCTTCCCCCGGATTTGCCCAAATATGCTACATTCCAAGAAAGCCAAAACCCTCAGTATTGCTGCTATGGTATTCAGGAAAATGTAGTCCTACTGGACTTTCAAGATCTACATTGATAATAGAGTGAACATGCTCCTGAACAAGGTCTTTCAACGGCCGAGTAGTGCATCCCACATAAATTCTAGGGCATGGACATATTAAAACATACATCACATAAGGTGTTGTGCAATTTATAAATTGTCTGATAGACACTGTTTTATGTAAGACTGGATGGAGGAAAGATTTAGTCTGAACACAAAAGCGACAAACATATTTACCACATCTTTTTTGAAATTCAACTTTATTGTTTTCCATGTATACAGGGCAGGTACACAGTAAAACAATATAAGAAAAGAGGCATGCAGTCAATTCCAAGGTATCCTGTCCACTCAACCCCCTCCTCCCCCTTTTCCCCATCCTGAGTTTAACTCCACACTCTGTCTTAGGGAGACGCCTCGACAGATACACTCACACATAGATCAAGCTCTGCAGGGAACCGTCCTCTTGGATAGATGCCATCAAGGTGATAGAGCTCTGACCTGGGACAGATATAGAGTTTGCAACTTATCCCAAGTCTTAACATACCTGGGAAGGGTGTTTCTTATACTAGCTCCCATTTGTTCCACCTTAAGATTTGAAAATATTTACCACATCTAAAAGAACCTAAAGGTGGATGAGGCAGGGATTAGGTAGTGTATGATTGTGTTGGTAGTGAGTGTTTAGTTGGAATTGATGGTATTTATGGTATGGATGGTGAGTGCATGATTAGTTAGGATATATTGTTTAATATTGTAAAATATTGTTTAATATTTTCTTTTAGTTAGATTTTAATAGAAATGTGCAGGAGTCTTGGGCCCCTCTGAATTAGTTGTCCAGCGGCCCTGCTACATGACCTCCACCCCTTTTTTGGTCTCCCCTTCCCAGCTTCAGCCATAAGGCACTGAAGGGAGGTGGGCATTAGTAGGGGGTGGGTAGGACTGTGGCAGGATGCCATGGGCTCGACAGAGGTGAATAGGATTGGGTTGGTAAAGAGCAGGAGGCACCCTAGGAGAAAACAGAGCCTGACAGATGCTCAACATACTTGGTCTCCATTCCTAGGGCTCCCACTGGACCGCATCAGCAGGCAGCTAGAGGGCCTACAGTCTTCACTGATCCCCTTTGGGCAGTGTTATGCAACACTAGGTCAATGAGAAATAAGACCACAATTACAGTATGTCGGACTTGATTTCTTCAGTTGACCTGGTTTGCATTACAGAGACTTGGCTGGGAGAAGATGCAGGTCCAATCTTGGAAGCATCACTCCCCGCCAGGTACTCTGTGGTACACTGCCCGAGGAGGGAATGCAGGGGCAGGGGCGTGGCTATCTGTTTTAGATCCAGCCTGAATTTATCCATACACCCGGTGGGTTCTACCTTGTCGTTTGAATGTGTGGCAGTGTGTGGAGGTCCAGGTGTGGGTTGTAGAATTCTCCTAGTTTACCGTCCTCTGAGATTGAGAGGAGAATTTCTGCAGGGGGTTGCGGACTTCACCATCGACAGGGTGTTGGAGTCACCTAGATGGCTTAATCTGGGGGACTTCAATATCTGGGTTGATAATGAATCCTCACAATTTGGATATGACCTCCTCCAGCTGATAACATCACTGGGCCTTGCACAGGCAGTTTCCTCTGTGACCCACCATTACGGCCACACATTAGACTTGGTATTCTCACTGGGTCTTGAGGTTACTGACCTCAGGATTGATTGGGTCACATGGTCCAATCACTGTATGGTGTAATTCTCATTTGGGACCCCCCCCATGGTCCCTCCCCTATCAAGATGATCAGCTATTACCCTTTGAGGGGATTTTTCCCCAGAGGGACTACTGGTGGTACAGTGGCGTGAAAAAGTATTTGCCCCCTTCCTGATTTTCTCTATTATTGCATATTTGTCACACTGGATGTTTTCAGGTCTTTAGACAAAATGTAATATTAGATAAAGGAACCTAGTGAACAAATAACACTTGTTTTTTTTTTATTTCACTTATTTAATGAAAAAGTTAACCAACACCAATTGGCACTGTGAAAAAGTAGTCCCCTTACACTTAATAACTGGTTACACCATTTTAGCTGCAATGACTGCAACAAACACTTCCTATAATTCAATATCAGTCTTTCACATCGCTGTGGAGGAATTTTAACCCTCTTCCTCTTAGAACTGCTTTAATTCAGTAACATTTGGTAGGTTTTCAAGCATGAACTGCTCGTTTCAGGTCCTGCCACAGCATCTCTGTTGGGTTTTAAGTCTGGACTTTGACTAGAGCCCTCTAAAACTTTAATTTTACTTCTTTTTAGCCATTCTGATGTGGACTTGCTTTTGTGTTTTGGATCATTGTCTTGCTGCATGACCAACTTCCTTCAGCTTCAGCTGACGGAAGGATGACTGGACATTCTCCTTAAAATTTTCTGGTACAGAGCAGAATTCATGGTTCCTTTAATTATAGCAGTCATCCAGGTCCTTAGGCAGCAAAGATCCCCACACCATCACACTACCACCACCATGTTTGACTGTTGGTATGGTGTTCTTACTGTGGAATGCTGTGTTTGCTTCTGAGACATTATGGGATCCATGTTGTCCAAAAGTTCCACTTTGGACTCATCTGTCCATAGAACATTTTCCCAAAGGCTTGTGGATCATCCAGGTGCTTCTTGGCAAAATGAGCATTTTATGTTCTTCTTGGTTAGCAGTGGTTCCACCTTGCTACTCTCACATGAAGCCCATTTTGCCCAGTCTCTTTCTGATTGTGGAGTCATGAACACTGACCTTAGCTGAGGCAAGAGAAGCCTGCGGTTCTTTGGATGTTGTTTAGGATCCTTTGAGACTTCTTGGATGATTTTACACTGTGCCCTTGGAGTAATTTTGGCAGGCCGCCCACTCCTGGGAAGGGTCACTACTGTTCAAGTGTTCTCCATTTGGAGATTATGGCTCTCACTGTGGTTCGATGGAGTCCCAGAGCCTTAGAAATAGCTTTGTAACCCTTTCCAGACTGATGAGGGCAACAAAATGTTTTCTGATCTTTCAGGAACTTCCTTTGATCATGGCATAATGTGCTTGTTGAATCTTTGTGCTGGCAATGTGACTCTGATGGTAAGGGCCAAAATAAGTGAGGTTTATATTGAGCAGGGCTGGCTGTAATCAAGCCTGGCTGTGTTCAATCAGCTGACTCTAATTATCCCTTTAATTGGGTTGATTTAACTAGGGCAATTACTTTTTCACACAGTGCCAGTTGGTGTTGGTTAACTTTTTTCATTAAATAAATGAAATAAGTAAAAAAAAAAAGTGTTATTTGTCCACTCAGGTTCCCTTTATCTAATATTATATTTTGTCTAAAGACCTGAAAACATCCAGTGTGACAAATATGCAATAATAGAGAAAATCAGGAAGGGGGCAAATACTTTTTCACGCCACTGTAGCTGATTTTTCCAGTGTAAGTGCTGTTTATGCAATTTGCTTGGGTGAGGTGGTGGCTGCCTATAATAGGGCTGTCTCTGAGGCACTCAATGCCATTGCGCCAGTCCATATATGACCCAGGTCTTCTCACTTGAGACCCTGATGGTATTTTGGGTCTCTCAAGGCGATGAAGACCATGGGTCACAGGTTGGAACATTGCTGACATAAGACTTCATCAATAGAGGATAGACTGGCTTATGTTGATTATCAAAAGGCAATCGACCATAAGAAGGCAGAGTTCCTGTCCAGGGAGCAGACCAGCTCAGATCTTTCGGACTGTGGACAGGCTTCTTCATCCAGTCAGTCTACAGCTGAAAAGAGCCTTTTCAGTATCACTTTGCGAAGAGTTTGCTGTGTTCTCCTCTGAGAGGATATCCTTTATTTGGGCCAGGATCTCGCCATTGGGTCAGGACCAGTCCTGCAGTGGGGGACCTTGTTGGAACAGGGGCACTCCCACTGTCTGAGTGGAGATTTGGCCAGTGGAGGTGGCTGAGGTCACTGAGGTGATTTTGAAGCTGCATCCCACTTGTTGTGAACTGGACCCTGACCTGACACATCTCTTAGAGGGATGTGTCAAGGCTATTGTTCCAGTGTTTGCCAGACTAGACTGGTGCTCACTGCCAGAGGGGGTGTTCCCCGATACCTTGAAGGAGGCTTTGGTGAAGCCCATTCTGAAAAAATAATCCCTCAACCCTGACGTCCTGGCGAATTATAGTCTATCTCTAACCTCCCATTCTTAGGGAAGGTTATAGAGAAGATAGGAGCTCTGCAGCTCAAGGCACACCTGGTGACCTTTAACATCTATGAGCCATTCCAGTCCAGCTTTATGGCAAGGCAAGACAGAGGTGGTGATAGTTCAGTTGCAAAATGACCTCCTCAGGGCAAGAGACAGTGGGGAATGGTCAGTTCTCATTCTCCTTGATTTATCATCAGCATTTGATACCCTGGACCACATCATGCTGTTGGATTGTCTTAGAGAGTATTGTGGACTCACCAGAACTGTCATCAACTGGTCTGAGTCCTTCTCTCAGGCAGGAGGCAGAGGGTGGTGATGGGAAATTTCTCCTCCTCCCTGATGCCCCTGATCTGTGGAGTTCCTCAAGGTTCGCTTCTCTCACCAATGCTGTTTGCGGTATACATGCTGCCCCTTGGGAGGCTCATTAGACAGTACAGTCTGGGTTTGCACTGCTATGCAGATGATACTTAGCTGTACATGTCTGTTGTACCAGGAACAAATGGCACCATTGAAGTGCTGAATAAATGGCTTGCTGAGATCCAAAATCGGATGAACTCTAACTGGCTGAGGCTTAATCCTGATAAGATGGAGGTCCTGGTGATTGAACCAGGTCACGGGCATGAATAGGGTGCTTCCGGGGTGATAACAGATTTGGTCTTGAGATCAACACCATTGATGGCATCCTCTAGGGTGAGAAATCAGTGTGTCATACTTGATGACAGGCTGACACTTGAGGCTCAAGTGTCGGCTGTCATCAAAAGTGTTTTTTTACCAACTGAGGAACATCACCCGGATTAAACTCCTAATACTGCCCAAAGACCTGCCTTCACTGGTACATGCCTTTGTTACATCCAGACTTGACAACTGTAATGCTCTTTACCTAGGGGGTCAGTGGAGGGAACCTCCACCAGGTGCAGCTAGTATAGAATGCAGTGACCAGGTTACTGATGGGACTGTCAAGGTCCTGTCATATGACTTTGGTCCTGCGGGGTCTGCACTAGTTGCCAGTCAGGTGGAGGATTCCCTTCAAGGTGAGCTTACTCACCTATGAGGCTCAATATGGATTTGGCCCTGGCTACCTGTCAGACCTCCTTACTCTTGCCATTCCGGTATGCTCCCTCCATTCCTCTACCAAGGGCCTCCTAGTGGTTCTGATGATCAGACTGAAAACCTTGGGTGATCGCTCATTCGGGGTAGCCATCCAGGTCCTCTGTAACTCCCTGCCAAGATCTTTGAGGGAGGCCCCTTCTGTGGAGGTTTTCAAGAGGGGCCTAAAGACCCATCCTTTTAATAAGGCTTTCCCTGCTGATGTATTTTAGTCATAAAATATTTTTATTCATATAATACATATGAATAGGGATTAACTCGATTGAGTAAAACTCATTTTCATGAGATTCACAGTACAAGTAAACATCTCAGAACCATAAATTTTACAAAGTTGTACATTACAGTACTAAAAGTGTTAAAACAAAATATGGCATATATATCATAGATAACTCATAACTGACAACATACTCGTAAAATGAACAGTATAGCAACGTTACAAAATGAACAATACAATGCATCAATATTATTGTCCCCGATGGGGTCATATCCAAACAATTTTGTATCCTGGCTTCAGGCCTATACTACCTACCCTGTTCTAAACACACAGAGCACAACATTGTCTTGTGTTATTCAAATTTTTCCCTATCCATAATTTTGTTTTGGGCCAATTATTATTCACAGCACCCATTCTCAACTGTACTGGAATTTTGTTTCAAAGATGTATTCCCCTATAGTAAACTGACTGACGCCCTATTTCCATATTGTATCTAGGTAAGACTAAATTCAGGGCAGAGGATGTTCTAAGGGTTTCTGGCTTCTTCCTAAATTTTTAAGTTGGCTGATACATACGCCACGGTTTTGCCCAGAAGACCCTTGTTTATAAATGCCAATAAGTGCTTCTGGCTTCTTTTGCTTAAATAGTGCCATCCCAGTTGGTTATATAGGCTACACTTGTGGGTTTGATGGGGAGCTCCTAGGATATAACCGGCCAGGCCACCATGACAGGCTTCGAGATTTCTAAGATCACCTTTTCTTCCCCAGAATAGAGAATATCTCCATAATCAAGCATGCAGATAATCATAGAATTAACTACTCTTCTCCTTACTTCCAAGTTCAATAGTGGTCTGGCCTGATATAATGATCCCAATGTTTTCCCCACATTTTAATCAGGTTAATAATATGTGTACTCCAATTTAGGAATTTGTCCACCCATAACCCCAAGCATTTATAACATTGTACTTGTTGGATCAGGGGCCTCCAACGGTAACCAGTGTCAATGCCTATTTGTCATAGAACGAAACACCATGGACTGTGTCTTTTTGGCATTCAACAGTAGTTTACTATTTTGAAGGCAAACTTGTAACTCATTAAATGCTCTCTGAAGTTTCATCTGCATACCATCTAAGGTACAGTCTGATGTATAAATAACAGTGTCATCAGCATAAAGATGATATAACACAGATGAATCCGAAAAGCACAGTCCGTTTACATGTATGTTAAATAATAGTGGCCCTAAAATGGAACCCTGAAGGACCCCCGATCCAACCAGCTAAAAACTAGAAGACCATTTGCCAACTGAGACCATCTGGCACCTTCCTATAAGGTATGATGCCAAGCATCTCTGTGCCATACCCACATACCCCAGTGATGCTGCCCTGGACAGGAGGACACCATGGTCCAAGGAATCAAATGCCTTAGATAGGTCTATAAATAGAGCACCCACCTGTGTTCTTCTGTCCAGGGCCACCTGAACATCCCCCACTCCCTTAACCAAGCTGAAGTGGTACTGTGAGATGTACGAAAGCCTGATTGCATGTTGTTTGTTAAACCCTTAGAATCTAAATATTTCCTGAATTGGGCCACCACTAATCTTTCAAATATCTTAGATGTCTGAGACAAAAGGGATATTGGATGATAGTTACACATTTCGGTCTTATTACCCCCTTTAAAAACTGGTATCACCTTTGACATTTTCCAAGCCAAGGGATACTCTCCTGTACTAAGGGATAAATTAAATATATATGTTAAGGCGTATGCTATAATTGGTGTTGCACATTTTAACAGCTTTGTGGGTATACCATCTAGGCCTATGGCCTTTGCTGTATTCATATTTAAGAGTTCTTTAATAACCAACTCAACTGTTATGAAAGCAAACTTGAAAGGTTCTGTAATCCCCTGCTGTGTCTCCCAGTTAACACTAGGGGTATCAGATGAAGTTAAATTATCAGACACCCCCACTTTACTGAAATAATCATTAAGCCTGTCAGTCACCAACTGTGATGCTGGAGTCAACTGACCATCCATGTTTAACCCATTAACTGGATTATTTCCTGATCCTTTCAGCAATATGTTAATCATTTTCCAGAAATCCTTTGAGTATTGAATGCAGATTTTGTTCAACAGTTAAGAATAGTGTCTTTGTTTAGCTTGTCTAACCCCCCTGACATAAAGGTTACAAAGCCTTTTGTAATTTTTCCAGTCCTGCCTGTTCATGCTTTTTTTTGCCTTCCCCCATGTTTATCGCTAGGTTTTTTGTGCTTTCTGAGTTCATTTGTATACCAAAGGGCGTTGTTTTGTTTCAGGGCCCTGGACTTCAGGGGGGGCATGCTTATTACATACAGCCATGAACTCGTTCAAGAAATATTCCCATGCTTCATCTATGTCAGATATTAGCTGAATACTGGCCCAAATTATATCACCCAAATCAAACATAAAGTTAATATAGTCAAAGGTTTTAAAACTACGGCACAAAACAGTTCTATTCATTCCTAAATTTACTAATGTATCCCTGTATTATGTATTCTGTTTGTAAAAATTAAATCTAAGGTTGTAGAGGAAGCATTTGTGTCCATATTAATTCTCGTTGGCTCATGTATCAACTGTGTTTGTCCCAAATTCTTCTGTAATTCCACAAGTGGATGGGATTCACTAATATTTGGCCAATCAGAATTCAAATCACCAGCCATCAAAATTTCATGGCTATAATTATAATCAAACAATATGCCCTGCAGAAAGTCAGACATGAGAATTTACTTTGGGTGGATAGTAAACTCCAACTACCAGAATTTTCTTATCATAAGGCAATCTTAGTTCCAATACTAATAACTCCAAACCACCCAAATCTTTGTTTATATCTATCTGAGTCAAAATTAAGCTAGTCTGGCCATAAATTAGGATCCCCCACCCTGTTTGGTTCTGTCTTTTCGACACAGGTTATACTTGAGGATATTTAGTAGAGAATCCTCCATTTTAACACTTAACCAGGTTTCAGTTATTATAACAATTTCTGGGTGATAATCCATTATCCATGTGCTGATTAGATCAGTTTTTTTCACCATGCTTCTAGCATTGAAATGGACGATATTAAATCCCTTCCCCAAATCAACAGTAGCACTCAGAGAATGGTTTGCTTCTGGATGAGCAAGAGACTTCTGGTTGTATAACAGATCACTCTCAGGCCCTGGGTTTGGGTGAACATCACCACATATAGAATAGTGGATGGGTGAACATCCACAACAAAGCTGTGTTTCCATCGAGGGAGTTGATGACATCACAGAGACCTCGAGAGCGAAGCTCGAGAGGTCTCGCTGATGTCATCAACTGCCCGAGATGGGAACACAGACTAATGGATGTTCACCCATCCTGTTCTATAGTATATGGGGTGTTTTGTTGGGGTTTTTGCAATATTTTTCTATGTTACTTGCTGCAGGTGCTGCTCCCGTTCCCACTGGTGCTCCTGCTGGCTCCCGTTTCTGCTTGTGCCGCTAGTACTCCCTCCGGTTTCTCAGTTTCCCCTATGCACATCGGTTCATTTTAAAATTAGGGAGAAAAAAAGTAATAGTATTTTCAGAATGGGAGCCATGTATGGCTCTCCATGTCCCGACTCCCAACTTCAAACTCAGTGGCTCTGCTGCCCGGGGCTCACTAAATCATGCCGCCATGTTTGTTTTTCTTTTCAAGCGAGAGCCTCGTCTGAGCCAATCAGGTGGCAGATCAAGGGTAAAAAGTTGTACTATCGATGTGATGTCAGAACGATAGTACAACAACTTTTTTGACCTTTGAACTGTACTACAACAAGATTTCAGCAGTTGCTGAAATCCATTCATAATAGAGGCTAACCATATACTTTAAATCATTAAACACATCAAGAACAACCCCCTGAATATTCTTATGTATCTATTTTTTGTTGTATAATCTCCTCCAGCCCTATGCAAAAGACTTTCCATTACCCCAAAATTCAAAACATTGCCAGTTTTTTGTCCAAGTGGAGAAAAGGCCTGCTTTATAAAGGGCACTATAAAGAACATTTGTTAGGAGACTTGCTATAATTAAAATAGTTTGTTGCCTACCATGTGATGGACTAGATAAAGTGACCTAATCTAATTTAATCTTAATTAAAATGTTTTTCTTTTTTTTTAACTGTTTATGCCCCCCCCCCGGGCCCTTAGACCTCTCTCCAGCATAAACTCTAGGTCCCAGCTTTCTCCCACTCTGCCGAGATCCTCCAACCACATCTCCATCCCGGGAAGTGCTTTCTACCTCCCACACTAACCTGACCAATGCCCCTGCTCTGAGTCCCCCGGGGTGGGACCACCACTCCTCCAGCACTCTATCTAGAATCTAGTAGGCAGCCAGAGTGAGGGTGAAAGCTTGAGGCCAGTCTGAAGGGTCCAGCATTGAGCGTGGGTGCCATCCCTTGGTCCTGCCATCACCTGTTTGGGTACCAGGGCTATTTCACTTTTTCTCCCCCCATGAGGTGCATTGGTGCAATGTTGCCCAGTGCATAGCAAGCACGCTCTCACACCCACATGCAGGGTGTCCTATCATCCTCCCCCTGATTATGTCTCTCCTTGGCTAAGTACCCTAAGTCTCCACTGGGAGCCGCTGGACCCTCAGAGTCCACAACCCACCCTCTCCAGGAGATGAGAGCAGTCCTCTAGATGCTCAATCCCCTCCTGCAATGACTGACCTCTAGCGACCCATGTCCACTCCCAAATCCAGGTCGCCAGCGTGACGAGAGGTAAGGCCGATGCCTCAGCCCTCAGTGCCACCGGGCTGGCTTAAATTTTATTCTGATCTTAATCTATTCATTTATTTCTTGCTTACATATTTTATGTCACTCTTGTATCACCGTGTCTAATTTTTGCTGTGAGGCGCCCAGAGCCTCTGGGATTGGGCAACAAACAAATAAATTACTTACTTACAATTTGGTCTAATATTTGGTTGGTTTTAAACATATAAACTGATAGTCAAATTGTCCTTTGAACATGAGCATGACCTTGACCTTCCTCTATTATAAAGCTGTACAGGTCTTTGCCAGACAAACACTTGGTTTAGTTCATAATCATTAGAGTCTCTGAAATAATAAATCTATCTAATTTTCAGCTAACTGATTTTGTTTTGTTGTGAACTTTTCTTTATTTTAGCCAGGAGTTCAATCTGTGTAGGGTTTCTTGTGTTGTCAAAGTTTGTACTACACCCTTCCCATTTTCCCATAGAGCAGTATTGGTTTGTGTTGTGCTTGTGTTACAGTAGCCAGGACAAACAGTGTACTAGCCCACTGGCCACCAATGCAAAAATTACCTTTCTCTTAAATTCTAACATGTTATTTTATAAAACATATTGTCAAATGCTTACAAAAGTGAAGAAAAAATGCATGTGCATGTGAAAGCCAGGGCAAGGCAGTCCTTTCCTTCCACCCCCTTGCTAGCACCCTCTTAAAATAGAATCACTGATAATATGCTCACACTGAACTTTTGACTATTTATTAATTCCTGTTTTCCTTCTATTTATTTACTAATTACATATTTTTTTAACTTTCTAGGGCTGTGGGTGGAGCCTACAGTCCTATTGTGATCACTCAGTAGCTCTAAAAATAGCCGATCGTGGAACCTTTCATCAGACTTTTGGAAGTATCCTTCTGAAAGTCCAACAGAGCTTAAAACCCTCCGCCATGATCGGCCGCTACAAAATAACAGCCACACTATTTTGGCTGTTACTTCCACATTCCGTGGCATGAATTGTGCTTGTGTGACTCATGTGCATGCACAGTTCTGCTGGTGCTGTCATGTTGTGAATGGCATGCCATTCACCGTAACTATGCATGTGTGAGTGCCATGCATGCACAGTTGCCTCGCCAGCTCCATGGCATACTGTGCTCCACCGCAACTCATGTGGCACGCTGGGAGCCCATCCCAGTGTGCCCAAAGATTGTTCCATTTACTCACCAACATCGGGTTGCCTAATCCCCATGTCAGCATTATGTGACCTCCCCACTCATGCGGCACACTTGGAGTCCATCCCAGTGTGCCTAACAGTTTATTTTCTTACCCCGCCTTCATCTGGGTGCCTAATCCCCATGTCTACATCATGCCAACCCTCCCCCCAGTCACGTGGCACATTGGGAGCCCACCTCGGTGTGCCCAAATGTTTTCTTTTTTTGTCCCTGTAAAAAAGGAAATGGTCCTTCATCATCGCTCCAGTCCCCCTCCCCCATCCCCACCCTCCCAATGAGCACCCACACCCTCCTACCCCATAATTACCTCTGGAGGTTGATGCTGTCATCATCTCTGGACTGGGATACCTCTGCACTCTTCAAAGCTGAACCGCAAACTGAAGACTCAAAGGTAAGCATGCTATAGTGCCATTCAATGGGGTTTTCAACTAATGCTGATAAATCAGACATTTTTGGGAATTTGTGCCCCAAATTTTCAACATGGGGTTCTTGGGACCCCACTGCATGAAAACTGTCACTGTCATTTTGTTACTCAGTCCTGAACGGTGATTTAACAGTCACTGTATGGAATCACCTTTCGAGGTAGGCTCTCAAAATGTCCATGTTGCAAATTTGGTAAAAAAGTTCCATAAAATGACTGCATTATGTGCATGCATTGTGCAGTTTCTACACATGCTCCTAACTTCACCAATTTTTTATATTTTCACTCTATATCTTAACATTGCCATTTTTGCACACCTCCTTCAAAACAGTACAGCTGTCATTTTCCACAACCTGCCCAAAATGTGTTTTTGCACCTTTGGCGCAGAATAGCGCATTTGCTCTGTGAAATCACCTTTCAAGACAAGAAAACAAAATGACACTGGCACTTTTCATGAGGAGAGGTCCCAAAAAGGCCATGTTGACAATTTGGTGAAAAAAGTTCCAAAGAATGACTGCGTTACGAGCGTGTGTTGTATAGTTTCTACGCACTCTCCTAACTTCACCATTTTTTATATTTTCACTCCACATTTTCAACATTGACATTTTTGCACACCTCCTTCAAAACAGCGCAGCTGTCATTTTCCACAACCTGCCCAAAATGAGTTTTTGTACCTGTGGTACAGAATAACACATTTGCTCTGCAAAATCACCTTTCAGGACAAGTGAACAAAATGACACTGGCACTCTTCATAAGGAGAGGTCCCCAAAAGGCCATGTGGAAAATTTAGTGCAACACCTCCAAAAGATGGCCAAGTTACATGCTACATACTTCCTATGCACATGTGTAACTTTAGTTATTTGGTAACTCTTCACAGCCCTATCAACTCTGGCTGGATTTTGTTATTTACATTGGCCACCCTCTCTCTGTCTGGCAGCACTATTCTACCTTAGGACTAAAACCCAGGTCACAATGTCTAACATCTAAAGGTACTCAAATCTAACTGTTTTTTTTTTTATCTTCTTGGTATAACAGGCATTACATTACTGTTACACTGGGTCATGGCTGATTGTCAGCAGATCCTGTGTCAGTGATGCTTGTTGTCTGGTCCTGGATCTCTGTTTCTCGTTGACTGATTCAGAGTCAGTACTGCTCAACTATTGATCCAGAGTCAGTGCTGCTCATGGTCCTATCCTGGTTTAGTGCTGTTCATGCACTGATCCTACAGTTCTACTCATTGATTGATCCTAGGTTAGTGCTGTTTAAGAACTGACCCAGAGCTAGTGCTGCTTATTGACTGATCCTGGGTCAGTGCTATTCATTGAGTAATCTAAGTCATTGCTCTTTTGTACCAATCCTGGGTCAGTGCTCTTCATTGACTGATCCTGGGACAGTGCTAATAGCATGCCGATCTTGGATCAGTGTTGCTTGTAGACAGATCCTGGATCTCTGCTGGTTGTTTACTGATCCATAGTCAGTCCTACTCCTTAACTAATCCTGGGTCAATTCTGTTTATGAGCAGAACCTGGATTATTGCTAAAAGATTGATCCTAGGTCAGTCCTGCTTATTGACAGACCCACATCAGTGCTGTTTATTGATCGATAAAGGGAAAATAGTGCTCTTCTTCTGATCTTACAGTAGGGCTGTTTATTGACATCCTGGGTCGGTGCTGTTTGTGTACTGATTCTGGGTCAATGCTGCTTGTTGGCTAATCCTGAGTCATGGCTGCTTTTTAACTTATCCTGGGTCAGTGCTGCTCATATCCTGATCCAGGAACTGTGCTGCTCATTGTCTTTTCCTGGGGCAGTATTGCTTGTTGACTGATCCTCTGATTAGTGCTATTCATCATCAGATCTTGAGTTAGTGCTGCTTGTTAACTGGTCCTGGGACTGTGCTGCACATTGACTAATCCTGAGTCAGTGCTGTTAATGTACCAGTCCTTAGACCTGTTCATCCACTGATCCTGGATCAGTGCTGCTCATGTTCCTATCCTGGTTTAATGCTGTTCATTTACCAATCGTGGACAGTGCTGCTCATTGTTTGATCCTAAGTTAGTGCTGTTCATTGACTGATCAGAAGTTAACACCATTCGTGAACCAATTCTGGGTCAGTGCTGCTTGTTGATTGATCCTGGGACAGTACTGATAGTGTACTAATCAGTGGTTAGTGCTGCTTGTAAACAGATTCTGGATCAGTAATGCTTGTTGACTGATCCTGGATCTCTGCTTCTTGTTGCCTGATCCAGAGTCAGTGCTAGCTCATCTACTGGTCCTGAGTCAATACTGATAGTGTGCTGATCCTGGGTCAGTTATGCTTGTTGACCAATCCAGGATCAGTGGTCCCCATTCACTGTTTATTGGCCAGTGCTGTTTGTTGACTATTCCTGGGACAGAGCTGCTTGTTGACTGATCTTGGGTTAGTGCTGCTTGCTGACTTTGATTGGGGTCATTGCTGTTTTTTGACTGATTCTTAGTCAGTGCTGCTTGGCAACTGCTCCAGGATCAGTGCTGCCTGTTGACCGATTGTTGGTCAGTGCTGCTTGTTGCCTGTCCTGAGGCATAGCTGCTTGTGAACTGACCCTGGGTAAGTGCTGCTCTTCAGATGATCCTGGTCAGACCCATCCTGGTTCAGTGGTCAGGCAAAGAATTGATATGCAATGGTAATTCAATTGTAAAAACAAAATAACATTTTTGGTAACAAATGCATATTGGGGTTCTGGAATGGTTGGCAGTGTTCCTCTGAAGGCAGAGGCTCATCTTTTCTAGTGGGCAGCAATGTTTCTCCCCATTTAACCCCAAATGTAACAGTCTTATTTTGTTTTCCAAATTTTTTTTTTTAACAGATACCATGCCAACAATGTTTTGCATGCTTGCACATTAGGCTTCCACGATACAGGTGATTGAGAGCATCCACTTAATACAAGAGCATGCAAATGGTACCAGGATTTTTCAAAATGTTGTTTAACTAGAAAAAAATTGAGTTTGAAAAAGTGGAACAGTGCTTTCAGTTCTCTAGTGTTACCATACCATTAAGTAATAATTATAAACTGCATCTGATAAATGTATACTGTATATGTAACCCTCGCCCCTTGACTTGTGATAATGATCCAAATATGTTTATTTATTTATTTAAACATTTGATAACTGAGAAAGGCACATTGAACCAAAGCTCATTTCCAGGTGTGACCTGGGGGGGGGGGGATGTAAAGCAGAAAATACATAATAGATACATGAGATAAATACAGTTGCCCAAGTTATACAGTGAAGCATCATACATTCAGATGGACTGTATACAAATAGTATCATACCATTCGGAGGATTAGATTACTATCCACAAAAACATTTTGCATGAGGCTGGGCCTGTGAAGTGGCTAGGAGCAGGTGCAGGTGGGGAGTGGAAGTTGTCAGATTTGGTATTTAAAGCAGTTGTGAGAGGGTGAGTTTCTTACGAGAGGTGGAAGTTGGTTCAGTCCTTCAAGAAGAACTGGAGAAAACTGACTAATATGAACAAACAGTTTACTGTTATACTTGCAGGAGAGCTGAACAAAAGAATAAGAAATCAATCTGAATGTGAGAAGAAAGATTATGAAGAGTATTGATAATTTATTTGTAATTATGAATAGGGAATCAAGGTATACTAAGAACACTAAATGGGGCAGTATTCTTCTTCTTTCACTTCTCTATGAGCACAATCTGAAAATTTGAAATGGCAGAATTAAGCCAGATAGTCTATGAGAAATTGTTTCCCCTTCCAAAAAAGGGGGTCAGTACCAGATCTTTTTTGTTTGTTCATTCACAGAAGTAGCAAGTTTTGAAGTTCTTTTGGAATCCTCATCAGACCATTTTCCAATAAAAATTGTTTCAGCTACAACAGACTACAGTATAAACAATATGCAAACTGATCATAATATTCCAAATGAAACAAACTCACATATTGTTCTATTGAGGAAGGACAATTTAGTGGGACCCCATTCTAAGCCGTAGGATAGAAGATGTACAGAATTTAAGTTTATGTATAAGTTATAAAAATAACATTATAATCAGGGAGACAGTCATAACTTTTGATGAAGATTTTTCAAAACTAACTTTCTAGGCATGTTAGAACTAAAACTGATCACAGTCAGGCATACGTTGAATGCTATGGTAATCATAAAATTATGTTTGTAGGTATTGAAAGGGTGTATCTTGGTCCAAGGGTGGTAATTGGGAATATAATATTGGCCAGAGGGAGAGCTATTGGATCTATATGCTTGGGGTGAGGGGTGATGAAGGCCTGAATAAGTCAATTGATTTAGCCGCTTTTCTATAATCTATTACTTATTTATTTGCTATGGTATGGTGTATTATTCTGTATGAGTTTGAGTTTCAGTCTTACATATGATTTATCTGTTGTTGCATATATTTGTGGGACTCGGTGCTGATTAACAATTGCATTACGTTCCTGAGTCACCAGGATTGTGTTTCTAATACTGTAACATGGAAAAATGTTTCAGTCATTGGCTGTGTCAGTGGTTATTATTTTACTATTTTGTAATTCTTATTTTGGGA
Organism: Neoceratodus forsteri; assembly: GCA_016271365.2. Lineage (NCBI taxonomy): Eukaryota > Metazoa > Chordata > Ceratodontiformes > Ceratodontidae > Neoceratodus > Neoceratodus forsteri. The sequence continues at coordinate 803,655,069 of CM057451.1, read as the reverse complement.
TTTTTTTGCATTTTGTAATTGGCTATTTTATACAATCTATCAGAAAAATAAAGAAGAAAAAAGGAGGGGGGTAGTTATCTCCAGTAAATACCTTTTTCATCTGAAAATGCTTTCTGAAATCCATTTGATTATAAATTCCAACTGATGTATTAATCTTTGGTTCCAAATATGCCACTAATAACCCAGATACTCCCTGTTATTGATTCTTGCTTTAAGTGTGTACCTGCTCGAGTTTCCTCTCTCGGGCATGCTGGTTTTAAATAATCGAATTGTTTCTGTGACAATGACACTCTATAAAAACTGAGGTGATTAGTTGTGGTGTTACCGTTGATGAAGATTGGCAGTAGCCAATCAAATCGTAAGGTGTTTTTGATGCCATCAGTCATTGCCGGTGAGTTTATTGCACCAAATGAAAGCGGATATGGCTGTTTGTTCACTTTGAGCATTCAATAAAAGACGTTTGGTGGGCTAAATTTTATCTGACTTTTGAATGAACTATTCTTGCCTTGGGTGCTGATTCTTTTAGTTATACTTCAGTGCTCTTTGGATATAGCACCATGGCCATGTCCCAGTGTGAGCCCACTGTCTTTGCTTTGTTTGGTCAAAGTAGATGGGTAAACTATGCACCATGGTACAATGAGGAATGTAGGATCTTGAAGTCAGTTATAAATAAATTAGCAAGAAAGAATAAAAGTACAACTTTGTTAAAACAAAAGACAGCTTTAATTGAGGTTAGAATGGAAGCTGTTAGCTGCACATAATGAAACAAACTATGAGAAACATATGATGGGAAAGTTACAGGAACTGATAATTGCTAAAAAAAAATCTAAAACCATTTTGGCATTTATACGTAGCTTACAGAAGTAAACAAAACTTTTAAACACTGATTATTTTCTTTAATTACTGCTTCCACATAGTTTATGCACTTTGAATCATTGTATGATAGCTCGGAATTTGATTGTGAGAAATAAACTTAGATATTGGCTTGATTACTATTGAAGCTACAGATTTACCACACTGTGGCCCACTTTTCATTACACAGGCAGAACAGCCCATCTTACAGCAAAATTACAACAGGGTCCCATGTAGAGATGGGATCCCAGCAGAGATCTTTCAAATCAGCTGTAAATGATAGGCCAAGATACTTCAAATACTTTTTAAATACATCATTACCAAATTAGAGCTACCTGAAAACTGGAAAACTTCAGAGATTTTTCTGATTTTTAAAAAGGAGACATAATGAAACTATCTAATTATAGACAGACAGCACTGCAGAGTATTTCTGCAAATAAATTGATGAAAAAATCTAGAATAACTTAGACTCTGGGTATAGCAAGAAAATATCTTAAATGCTAAGCAATTCAACTTTAAAAAACTTGTTCTACCACAGATATGTGAAGTACACATTAAGCATGGGGCTTAATGTTAGCTGCCACCCCTTTAAGAGCACTTAGAACTCACATGTTGCCAATTGTTGCACTGCCTGGCAGTGCCATGTAATTTCAGGGACAGTCTGGGAAATCTCTCAGTCTGAGGTAGAACCTCATGGTGTTCTGAAGTCTCCTGTGTCTGAGAATAAACAATGTTTACTACATTTATTTTATGAGTCCATCTGAGTCATTTGCACAGTCCAGCAAGGAATCTGCAAGAGCAGAAAGAGATGGGCATGGCAGACCTCAAGAGAAGGCAAGGGTCCTTGTGGCAGACCAGCACCAAAATGCCACACATGGTGGAGAATGCGGCCCTTCCCCTGCCCTGACCCTATCTCGTCTGCCTGCACTGACCACCTACTGCTTAGTGCATTGCTGGTGACCAAGCCAAAATACCCTTCCTGGTCCAGCACAAAAATGAGCTGAACCTCCAGGTACTGGCACCATAGTCCTGCCTGCAGAAAAATAACTGTCCCCTGTGTAACCCCCCTGCAAATGGGGGTTCCCAAAAGTCTTGCAGGAGCTTGCCTGAAAGCTCCAAGTCTGGGTGGTATTTGGCATCCGAGCTGTTTAAATGTGGTTCTCAGTGAGTGCTATTTGAGCCTCTGTGTACTGTCTCTTTAACAGCTGTCTGCTTGCAGACTTAATTAGTTTGTATGGGGGGACTGTGTATTTAATGCTTGAATCCCGCCCGAGCTGTGGAGAAATCACTTCGTTTCTGCAGTCGCTAAGAGAGCAGAGGGAGCCTAAATGAAAGATGTAACTGTTTGCCTGAAACCAGTTAGAGTGTTAAGTAAAATGCAGTTTGTCTAACCTGCCTTTCTTGCAGCTGGGACTCTGTGTGTGTTACCCCTCCATTTTTGACCTAAACTGCTATGCTGGGCCAATTGGGTTAAGGGTTCCCTAAAATGGAGCCTGTGGACAAATCAGAACTTGGACTCTTAATTTTGAGTCAGCCACAAGGGGATTGTTTGGGTAGTGACTCTGGGAAATGTAGTTTTGACCTTGGTGCCTTTTTCTACCAACAGAGGGAGTCGTATTGTGAGTGACAGCTGAATCAGCCAACAGAATAGTGTGGAGCTAAAGGAAATGCCCTGCTCTGTGACTGGAAAGATCAGATCAGTTGTGGCAGTGAAGAGAGAAGGAGCTGTGTGCTTCTGCGGTGTATAGTTTCACGCGGGAATCACATGTGAGGCCCTGAGTTTCGGTCTGCAGCCTTTGTGAGTGCCAGTTTGGACTGAATCCGAGCTGTGAGGAGAAAGAAGCACTAGAAATGTGGAAACCAGGCTCACCCTGTAGAAGACTGGAGAAATTGTTGAATCGCGCTTGGTCTGTCAAGAACTGAAGCTGCTGTGTGTGCTCCCGGGTATTTCGCAGTAATTGCGATTGGGAAGAGGAGCAGCCTGCCTGGTATAGTACTTTCCTTTTACATATAAATGTGCATAGTGCTTGTGGGGAATCACTATTTCAAGTCCCCTGTACAGTGAATTGTGTGCTGAAGCTGGAAGTAAACCCCCAGCTTAATTCGGACTACATCCGTTTGCTATCAACTGCAGTGGGGTCAAGTCAGAAGGACCTTGTTCTCATCCCCTGTTCTTCTGGCAATCCAGAGGGACATTCTCCATCCGATCCTCAGCTTGGGTGGTGTGAGTACAAATCAGGGTATTCTCCTGCAGCTTGTTTTCAATCATAAGTGTGTCACCTAATTCTTTTTGTTTCTCTGTTTCATGGACTGAGCACTCCGGCTCCAGACTACAATTGGGTGTTGTGCATATATTTTCTTCTACAGGGCCCTATCCATCTGCACCTGCCGGCCAACCCCAGGCAACAGATCTGGCTAAGCCCACCCCAACCTGGGTGCCCAGAGTGTAACTTTTCAGACCCTGGATGTGTGCACAGTACTATTATTTGAATATTTCCAAACTAAATCAACCTGATTGCCCCCCTCCTTGTTACTGTCCCCTAAATAAATCAGATTTGTTGTTGTTATACTATATGCTGTCTGTGGTGTTGGTACTTATGGAAACAGTGTTGTGTTTTGCTGTGTATCTTGTTTAACCTTACTTTACAAGGGGTCCTCAGAGACGTGCTGCAAAATCAGTCTCAAAGGTAAGTGGTATCTATATGAGTGAACAGTGTGTATACGTGGGGTATTGGGGCTGTAACTCAGGTGTACTGTGTGAGCCACTAGAGGAAATAAAAGGAGGTCTCAGTGTCCCAGAGGGCTGTGACCAAGCTAGTCTAACCACTACAAACCCTGATATGTGGGTGGAGGCACCCACCATAGGACCTAGGCCCCTCAACCTGTCTGTAGTCAAACAGGCAGGGGTAGTAGACCTTGGGATAGCACCACCTAGGGGTTACACCTGCTCTTATCTACAACTGGTTCATCATAGAGGCAGAACAGTGTATCTGTCTAGTAGACACCTCGGGAATCCTGAGTGTGAGGAGTCCCAAAGAGAACAAACACAAATAGGTAACCAAGAGGAAGGAGAAATTGGAAAGAGGAAAGAAAATAGTGGAGGAAAACGGGGAGGGCAAAAGGGCAAGAAGAGGAAAGATGGCAGTGCAAAATGGAGAGAATGTGTGCAAATGCTTGAAGTCTAGGCAACAAGATGGCAGGCCTAGAGACCACCGTGGCAGCAGAAGACCTGGACATACAATAGTAGCAATTACAGAGACCTGGTACAATGAAAACCATGACCAGGAGTTAGCCATACCAGGGTATGTGCTATTCAGAGGGAAAGGGTAGGAAAAGAGGGAGTGGGGATAGCTCTTTAATTGAGGAGGAACATAAAGGCTACAGAAATATAGGGGGGACAATACAAAGCAGAGATACTGTGGGTCACCATAGAGACAGGGAAAGGGGCTGCTATTAGGATAGGGGTGATCTACAGACCTCCAGCACAGGGGGAGGAGGGGGATAAGGATATGATATAAGAAATCCAAGGGACCACTAACAAAGGTGAGGTACTGTTAGTAGGGGACTTCAATCTACCAGATGTGGATTGGAGCCTCCCTGCTGCAGCATAAGTTAGAAGTAGGGAAATCCCAGACTCCATGGAGGGGGCATTCCTCTGGAAGCTAGTCAAAGAATCCACTCATGAAGGAACACTACTGGACCTGGTACTGTCAAACTGGGACAGTGTCGCTGACATCACTGTGGGAAGCCACCTGGGGACCAGTGATCATAGTACAATGTGGTTCAGCATAAGAACTTAGCCAGAATATAACCACACAAAAATGAGGGTCCTGGACTTCAGGAGGGCCAATTTCAAGAAAATGGGAGAATGCCTAAAGGAATCCCTAGCAGGAATGGAGAATGGGAGGGGGGGTAGAGAAAAGTTGGGCTAAAATAAGGAAGGCCATTCAGAAGGCAACAAACCTCTATGTCAGGCAGGTTAAGAAGAGCAAGAGAAGGAGACTGCTTTGGTTTTCCAAGGAAGTAGCAGAGAAGGTAAAGGAAATTAGGTAGGCATTCAAAATGTACAAGACAACACATGGAGGAAGAGGATAGGGAGAGTTATCAGGAAAAACAAAGGGAGGCAAGGAAGGCAGTTAGGAGAGCTAAAGCACAAATGGAGGAAAACATTGCCAAAGCAGCAAAAAGGGGCGATAAAACATTCTTTAGGTACATAGGCGAAAAGAAGAAAAACAAGGCAGGGATAGTAAGAATAAAAGGGGAAGGAGGGGAACATGTGGAAGAGGACCAGAAGAAAGCTGAAATACTGAATAAGTACTTTTGTTCAGTATTCACAAATGAAGGGGTAGGTGGTGGGCTACAGATAGTGAGGAAGGACATTAGGGGAGGAGAGGAGAACATTAGCCTCTTTATGGAGGAGAGGGTCCTCAGGGAACTGGCAAAACTAAAAGTAGACAAGGCAATGGGGCCAGATGCGGTTCATCCCAGGATACTGAAGGAACTAAGGAATGAACTGTCTATGCCTATGATGGCTCTGTTCAATTTTTCACTAGACACAGGGGACCTTCTGGGTGACTGGAGGAGGGACAATGTGGTCCCGCTACACAAAAGTGGGAATAGGGAGGAGGCAGAAAACTACCGACCTGTAAGCCTGACTTCAGTGGTTGGCAAGGTTATGGAAACACTACTCAAAGAAAGGATTAGGGAATACCTACAAAATTAGTGGATTGTAGGATCTGAGGCAGCACGGGTTCACAGGGGAGAGATCTTGCCAAACTGACCTGATAGAGCTTTTTGATTGGGTTACTAGAGAGGTGGATCAGGGACGAGTGATGGATGTGGCCTACTTTGATTTCAGTAAGGCCTTCAGTGCCATTCCACACAGAAGACTGGTGAACAAGCTAGGCAGCCTGGGAGTGGATCCAAAGATAGTAAAATGGGTAGGAAGTTGGCTAAGTAACAGAACTCGGAGAGTGGTGGTAAATGGAGTCTCTCAGAGGAGGGTAAGGCAACCTGCAGGGTGCCTCAGGAGTCGGTACTGGGACCCAGTCCTCTTCAGTGTCTTTATTAGCAACAACACAGAAGGACTAGAAGGAAAGTGATGCCTATTTGCAGATGACACAGAAATCTGCAACAGAGTGGACACACCAGGAGTGGTGGTGGAAAAAATGAAGGAAGATCTAAAAAAGCTAGAAGACTGAACAAGGGTTTGGCAGCTAGGCTTCAATGCCAAAAAATGTTAAATTATGCACATGGGGCACAGAAGACCAAGGGCAATGTATCAGTTGGGGGATGGGAGTTGTTGACAACCACACAACAGGAAACACATCTGGGGTCATCCAGTCTGAGGACCTGAAGGTGGCAAAGCAGTGTGTTAAGGCAGTGGGAAAGGCTAGTAGGATGTTGAGGTGCATAAGGAGGGGTATCACCAGCAGAAAATTGGTGGTTGTGTTATCACTGTATAGACCAATGGTGAGACCACACCTGGAGTTCTGTGTCCAGTTCTGGAGGCCCCATCTCAAGAAGGACATAGATTGGGAGGAGGCAGTACAGAGAAGGGCAACCAGAATGGTGCATGGCCTGCATCAGAAGCCCTATGGGGAAAGACTCAGGGAGTCAAATATGTGCTGCTCCCTGCTCGGCCATGCTAAAAAAAAAACGGGGGCCATACAACAATAAATGAATGAATAAATAAAACAAAAAAGGAGCAGAGAGAAAAAGCAAAGCACAAGCAGGGCACAAAAATACAGAAATATATCACCTGGGGTGGAACATAAAATAAACAGAAGTCATTATAACAAGAAATGTGAGGGACAGCCCTGGGAGATAACAGAAAAATAAAACGTAAAAGCACTACCACAAAAACAAATGGGGAACAGTTATACCCCAAACCAAATACCCTGAAAAAATAAACAACCAAGGAGTTCAGCAGATAAACTTTTCCCCAGTAACTGTGCCACTCTCCAAAAAAATCGAAGCCTCCCAATTTTTCTGTACTAGTAGGGAAGAAGTACAGCTGCATGGGAATTGTCATTTTGTGCAAAGGAGAACACCACAGTCACTGTCATGGCAAGCAGTTGCCATCTTTGGGCACATAGTGCATTACAGGAAGTCATCCTCTGACTCCTGCTGGAAGCCATCTTGGGATGGGCAAAAGTATTGGAAGTCTGTGTCACAGTAAGGCAGCCATGTTTGTGATGGGCACAAACTTGTTCAAAAGGGCTTCACTCCATAAGATTCAATAGCAGCCATCTTTGTGAGGGGCAATTCCTTTTGAAATGAATGGACACTGAAACAAATAGTTGATTTTGCAGATAAATCTTTATTTAAATAACAGACAACAAGGATTTGGACTGGAATTGTTTATTAAAGATGTCATTAGATGGACTTTGCTTACAAATAATTATGTTTGTCTACAATAATATTTTCTCCATAGCACTCCATCTGCTTCACGACATCCATTCTCCTGCAAGACAGCAACTCCTTCTCAGCCTTACAACCTTCACTCTGTCAAACAAAGCTCATCTCCAGCCACAGTGTCTGAAGAAGACATGGATATGGGTGCAGGAGCATCCAGGGGTCTACCTTCACCCACCTCAAGAGCATAGGGCTACAAAATTTGAACCCTCCTGTATGACATACAGTCCTTCCTTTCATCTCAGGGAATGTCAGCTAGCAAGCCATTCAGGATGACCATGCCTACATTAAAACTATCTCTCCTCAATCTACGGTCCATATCAGCCTACAGCCAGCACCTTCTCAACCTTGCCTCATGAAGATGCTGTCGACTGGCTTGAGCAATTCTAAGCCTGGATTATCTTCAATGGTTGGATGGATCCCTTGTGTATTTCCAATGCCTTGCACTTGCTTCTGAGAGGGACATCCATTTCCTGGTTTAACTCACTTCCAAAATGAGTTAAAGGAAATACTGATACTCCGTATGCAACTTTTAGAGACCATTTTGTCCAAGCACATCCACCCTGGTTACTGGAACAATAACTGTGGGAATGCACCACACAACTCTCTGAATCTTTGGAAGCCTTCATAGTCAACATTAAGTCATGCTGCAAAGTCTGCAGAAAACAGAGAAAGATCAAATCACAGCCTTTGTCAAAAGACTTCTTCCTCAACTCCGTCCTTATGTGGTCCAACAGAAGCTGACAACCTGGATGGACACAATCCAAGATGCACGACTTGCACAGTAATCCATATCAATGTTCCATGCCACCAGTGTATAAGCACCTCAGTCTACACAAATGGCTGCACTCACCACATGCGTCCAGCCGCAACAAGCAACAACAGATAAGCTCATCGCAACTGTCAGTAGCTTACAACTGAGCACCACTGCCCATTAGCTACCAGTGGCGTGAATTCAGGGGACACTCTGCTATAGTTTGCTGAAAACTGAAGTATTGCAATTGAAATAACAGCAACCAAAGACATCCACCTCAGCATAATCAGCAAGATGACTGCAACTACTGCCAGGATTAGGGAAATGAGCACTGCCCAGCAAACTAGGGGCTTTTGTTGGGCAGGGGAACACTGCAACTGACTGTCCCTCCAACTCTCATAATTCACACAAACAGCATCCTCCAGCTACCAACTCTGGTACCATCCTGCTTCCAGGGGCAAATGTACCTGTCATCAGATCACTGCTTCTAGCAAACTATGTCCCTCTGACCATTGGAAATTGGTCCACGCATGCCTTGGTTGACAGTGGAAGCAGAAATCTCAGTTATCAACACTAGTATTGTGAACAACAAAACTCTTTGTCCATTATCTCATGTCTCTTCAGCTGACCTAAAGTACATTATCACAGCAAATACCACTACAGTATCTAGCACAGATGTCCATCTCAAGCTACACTTTGACTCACAGTAAACTACTGTCAAGTTCTACCTGGTGCCAGATCTACAACCATCAGTGATTCTTGGCCTGGACTTCCTTAAATCTCACAAAGCCATCCTAGACTTTGCCTCAAACTATCACTAGATCCACAGAGGCAACTTGTAGCTACAGACTCTGTCACTGTGCCTCCTAAGACAGAGAGGGTTTTGATTGCCAAGATTCAAGGTGAACCACTCTCCCACAAGGTGTTGTTGGTAACATCACAGGATCCCCCACTCTGCATTCATCAGATATTTAACTGGGAAACACCTTGTCTTCTGTGCATAATGGCAAAATATTCCAAAAAATGCTGCAAATTTACAGATGAGCCAGTCATCCTCTCCAAGGCTGCCAATGTCAGAATATCTGTTTGCTTGTCTACTGGGGATCAGCTCCATCTCCTGCAACAACCTCATCTTGGCTCCACCAACTCTACTCCTGTCAGTGCTATCACCACCATTCCAGCTTCACTAGAGTTACCCCTCAGTAAGCAACCATCCTCTTCCAAACTCCCAGCATCTGCAACAGAAAAACAACAGCTTTTGAATTTTATGGAAGAACACCCAGATGTCTCTGCTGGTCCAGAAAACAAGCTCGGATGTTGTGATATCCTGTAACACACCATCAAGATGCAGCCCAGTCAGAAACCAATCCATCAGAGAGCCTACAAAGTGGGACACAAACAGAAACAATTCCTAGAGGACATGATCAAAGACATGCTTGAACAAGATATCATTGAAGAGTCTACAAGTCCCTGGGGTGCACCATGCCTACTGGTGGTATAGAAGGACAAAGGGTGTTACTTTGTGGTAGGCTACAGAAAGCTCAGTGCCTGCATGGTGCAGGATGCTCATCCCTTACACACAACCGAGGATGCTTTAGAGAGTCTTGACACAGCCAGCCCTGCTTATGTCACCACTCTGGACCTTCAGAGTGGGTTCTACCAAGCTTCCATTGATCCAGGTTCTCATCCATACACAGCCTGGCACTGTCAATTGGGACTTTTCCACTTCAAATGACTGTCTATGGGACTTCAGAACAGTCCAGCTACATTCCAGTGTTTTATGGAAGTCTTGCTTAGTTTACCTGGATGATGTTATTGTCTTCAGCAGAACTCTTCCAGAGCACCTCCAACATCTCAAAGTAGTGTTTGAACATCTCTGACAAGCCAACCTCAGGCTCGACCCAGAAAAGTGTTGTTTTGCACAGCATCAAATTCGTTACTTGGGACATGTTAGTTCTCAAGACATCTCTCCAGACCCAGACAAACTCTCAGCAGTCAAAGACTATCCAGAACCTAAAAACCTCAAAGGCCTTAGAGCTTTCCTAGGCTTGTCTGGATATTACAGAAGGTTCATATGTAACTATGCCAAGACTGCAGCTCCAGTATATGCCCTCACCAAAATGGGTTGTGAATATACATGGACTTCCGAGTGCAAAGAGGCCTTTGAAACATTGAAAGACAAACTGATCTCTGCTGCAGTACTGGCCTCCCCTAGGTCTGACCAACCCTTCAAACACTACACAGATACTAGTTCTTTTGCAGTAGGCGCTGTGCAATGTCAAATGCAAGACGTTACATAATGAGTTGTTTCCTATGCTGGGTGCTCCCTTTCCTCAGCTGAGCAGAACTATGGCATCACAGAAAAAGAATGTCTAGCCATGGTATTTGCCGTAAAGAAATTTGATTGTTATTTTTGCTATTCCTTCTTTACAGCTATCATTGATCACTCTGCCTCAGATGACTGTTTGAAATGAAGGAACTAGAAGGCAAGTTCACCCAGTAGATTGCCATGCTGCAGTGCTACAACTTTGAAATTCAGTACAGACCAGGCTGGCTTCACTCCAATGTTGATGGTGTTAGTCTGAGATGGTGTACCTCTGCATCATCGTCAAAAGATGAGGAATCCTGCTTACAAGCTCTTCCTTTCCATACCACAGATGTGCTTCCTGTGGACACTCCTACAACACCTCAAGTTGCTTTGCTGCTCCCAACTGCTTCATCAGAAAAAAGCACAAACACTCACTTACTGCATGCAGCCAAAGAGCTTCTCACCTCCTCTGCTTCTGATCTCTCCTTGGCAACTGGCAAAACACAACAAACAGCAGATCCTCAATTCACAGACATAATCATTTACTTAGAGCCTGGAAACCTATCACAACAGAAGCAACATCAGCAGGATGTACTTTTCTTGGCTTCAAAATACTTCCTCAATGACGATGTGCTTATTCACATCAGGACCAAGAAAGGCAAGGGTCATCGCATGGATAGAACTCATGTACAGTTAGTTGTGCCAGCCTATCTAGTCTATCAAGTTCTTCTCTCCACTCATGCCTCTCCACTTTCTGGAGGTCATGTGGGAATCCACAGAGCTCATCATCTATAACTAAGACTGCTAAAAATGTGAAGTATTTAAAAATGTTATTGAATTATTCTTATCATAAGAATAATTTATGTACTTGTACTATTTAATGTTGATTATTGTTTGTGTACGTTTACTGTCTCTGTTGATGTCCTGTTGTTTCTGTCAGGTGTGACTGAAAAAGGGCTGTGCCCAGTCATTTTATGGTAAAAATAAAATGAAATGAAAAGAACTCTCAAAAAGACAAGGCTCCACTTCTGGCTCACATGAACAAGGGCATTATCTGATTTGTCAAGCCCTACCAGCCCTGCTCCCACAGAAAGCCTCCTGCCAAACAGACAAAGGCACACATCATTCCAGTGCCTGCAACCAGAAAACCATTTCAAATAGTTAGCACAGGCATTCTTGAACCTTTACCAACATGTTCTGACTCTGGCAACAATTACATTCTTGTTTTTGTGAACTACCTAACAAAGTACTTAGAACTAATTCAACTACAAGACATCAAAGCTGCTACAGTAGCAAATGACTTCCTCAGTACAGTTGTTTGTCATCATGGTACCCCCTCGTAACCTGCATTCAGACAGAGACACTAACTATATTTCAACAATTGTTCAAGAAACTTGCAAACTCCTTGACATAAAAGAGACTCACACAACAAGCTATCATCTGCAATGCAATAGGCAAAGTGAAAGAATGATGTCTGTTATTCTAAACACTCTCTCCAAGTACCTGGATGAAACTCAGAACACTTGGGATTGCTTTGTACCTTTTATTCAATTTGCCTGCAATACAAGCCCTTGTGTTGACAGTACAGAGTACACACCATTTTTCTTCATCAATGGATACCACCTGAGATCTCCATTGGACACGGATCTCTCACTGCTAGAGGTTCTAACTTCAGCTTCTTCTTACATTATTCCTTTACTGGAACAGCTTGAACTTGCCAGATGTGTTGAAATCACCATGCTGGGACAGAGAAAATCTTCCATGCAGAAAATGTCCGCAGCCAAGTCACATGAACCTTCATTTTCTGTGGTGGACACTGTTTATCTGTATTGCCCTGCCTTAGTTACAGACACCACAAAGAAACTGCTTCACCCTTGGACTGGTCCCTTCAACATTGTGGAAAAGCTTTCCCTAGTTCACGTCTATCTGCAATGCAAGTCAGATGGGAAGCTTGTGCTTAACAAAGTTCACATAAATCATCTGAAGCATGAGTACTTGAGTAACAACCTCCCCGATGATCCCAGTCTCCCAGCAATGAAGCTGCACTTCAGCCTGCTATCCTTTCAGAATCAGAACATCCACCTGATAACCTACAACCAGTTCATTCAGATCCTCACACTCCTGACTCTCTCCAGCCAGATTCTGTTGAGCGGATCATCCATCAGATGAACTTCCTGGGACGTTTCAGCCTTCCTCTTCTCCAGACAGACCCCTGTGTACCAGACCAAGAAGATTCTTTGAAAGAAGTTTGCAAATGGATTCTGGATGTACAGAGTCAAATGGTGTGATTTTGACAGCTCTCAAAATTCTTCAGTTGCTTTTGCTGACCTTACTCCATCTGGTCAAGAACTGGTTCACACAACTCATACCACTATTCTCACTTACCAGAAAAGTTGACGGAAATCTTGAACTTTTGTACAACTGGAATGAGTGTATTTTGGGACTAAAACTTCTATTGCCTGTGCTATTCTGTATGTGCTTAATTGTTTTCCTGCATGAAATGTCTTATTGTATCTGTTTCGATGCGCATGTTTGCTAATGGTGCTGCTTGCACTGCATTAAACTTTTACTTTACAGGAATGTCTTCTTCCATTGGATAGTTTCATGTGTGTTTACATGTTCTTTCCTGGGATGTCTTTATCAGATGGACAATTCCACATGTTATTTTCATGCTCTGCAACAGTGTATTGCAATTTTTCATATTATGATTCTGGGTCATCTCCAGCTGCTCCCCCTTCCCTCTCTTCCCTTCTCTCTTTCCTGCACTGTGGCACTTGTTGCCCTGACCAAGCTTCAGGTTGCTATGGTGTCCCCCCTTCCCCTGGTACTATTCTGATTGGTCACCATTGTAGTCCAGAACCTTTCCTCCTCCCCTGCAGTGGAGTACTCATGTTCAAATTGTGCTATAAAATGCTTGAATTTTTTTTAAACTATTTTCATGTTATATTGTTATAGTATTGCTTGTTTGAGTGGTACTTGCTTTCATGACCCCAGGGGAGATGTGAGGTGCACATTAAGCATGGGGTTTAATGTAAGCTGCTGCCCCTTTAAGAGCACTTAGAACTCACATGTTGTCAATTGTTGCACTGCCTGGCAGTGCCAAGTAATTCCAGGGACAGTCATGGAAACCCCTCAGTCTGAGGTAGAATCTCATGGTGTACTGAAGTCTCATCTCTGAGAATAGACACTGTTTTCTACATATGGAATAGTGCATGGATCACTATACACAACAAGGCTATTCTCATCCAAGTGGTTACTATGCCAACCAGATGACCTCAAGAGAGAAGCTTGAGAGGTCTCTCAGTTGGCATAGTAACCATGAGGTTGAGAAGAGCCATGTTGTGTATAGTGATCCATACACTGTTCTATAAAGTGTATTGTGTCCTCCAAAAACAAATAAAAATATAGTTTGACACCTAAGTGTTTGTTTTTTCATGAGCAGAAATCTCAATGTTTACTGCTGAGAGTTAGCCCTGGTTGCTATGGTGTGCTGCATGGTTGTTAGGGACCTGGCACACTTTGATTGGTTGACCTTCTTGTTTGAGTGAGGTTTTGAAGTAAAAAAAAGTGATGGTTGTTCCTCTCGCTTAGTGAGAGGACATTCATTCTGAGAACCAGGTGTTGTAATTTTTTTAAAAATCTGGTTGATCCTGCAGCACAGTAATATTAAATTTCACTTATCTGGTTGATCCTGCCTTTTTTTCTGGTGTCCAGTAGATCCTGAGTCTCACTGTTTGATCCATTGCCGCTTCCTTACCACGAGTCACAAATGGGTTGTGAGCATTGTCTGATGATGTCCTTACTGCAACAGAATGAAAAGTCATTCTGCTGCAGTACAGACATCATTAGTGTAGCAGAATGACTTTTTACATGGCATGGAAATCCATGCTGAACTACATTCCATCATACACTATATTTATTTTATGCGTTCACCTCAGTCACTTGCATGGTCCATCAAGGCATCTGCCAGAGTAGCGAGAGATGGGCATGGCAAATCTGAAGAGGAGGTAAGGTTCCTTGTGGCAGACCAACACCAAAATGCCATAGATTATAGTTTTTATTATTGATCATCCTTATAGAAAACACATAGTGCATAAAGGATCAAGCCAGTTTCTGGTATTCATTGATAAGTGTTCAGCATTTGATAATGTTAATAAAGAAATGTTGTGGTAAATTCTATTACATCGGTATATGGATTTGTCTGCTTGCTATTATTTAATGACTGCATAGCAATACAAATATTATAGTGAGATACAGTGGCAATCAAAGGAATGAAATGGGCTGCCTCCTTACACCCATGTTGTTCAGTCTGTTTCTAACCAGTTGGCCCATGACTTACATCAAACAAAAACCGATGCCCCCAAAATTAACTGCATGAAAGTCATCATACTAATGTATGTTGATGAAGCTGTAGTTATGTCAAGAGCAGTAGGGATTTACAGACAGTTGTACAACAAGTAGAGTAAGTAAATCGGTATTGTTCCATGCATAGGTCATTACAAAATTAGTAAAAATAGAATCTCAATGGTTAAAATGACATACAAAGAACATTTTTAGTTTATACAATAAATAATCAATAATTTCATACATTGTAAATATGCACAGCATCTATATAATTCAATATATCATTCAGTATTATTATAACAAGGTCCAGCTTATTTGCAGTGTTTGTTAAGAAACAACTTTATCCCTAAGACATACAGCCAGATAACAAATTACAATACCCATAACATTTGTACATTCTAATTGGATAGAGCATCTAAGTACTGTATGAAAATACTACCATATTATCCTCTTTGCTTAATTTGACTGGTTCCACATCTTTTTCTTCCTGATTCTTGTTATATTTACAAAAAAGTTTGCCAAGGCCTTAATTGCAAAAGGATCCTCTATATAAATACGAATTTTCATCAGTGTCAACTTATCAGACCTCAGTCGGTTCATATTTTCCATCTGAAATATAGTCTTTAATAGATGGATTTGCTGTTTATCATGCCAGGTACAGGTCCAGAGAATGTGTAGCAGATCATCCAAGCCTCCTGCCTCACAATTACAATTTAAAGAAATGTTCAGTTTTGTTGTATCTAGAGGACATACTTTTACTATCAGACATTTCAAATTTATATCTAGTAAAGCAGGTTCTTAATTACACATTTGTAAGAATTTCCATATAATATTGCAGATTAAAATTACTTTCATTATTTTTTGGAAACCATAAGGAATATCTAGAACTCTTAATTATTTTCTTGTCTACATTAATCCAAAATTCTTGTACTTTTTTTGTGTATACTGTATATATTTCTTATACTGGTTACTTATGGTGATATTTACATCAACATATTTTTTAAGGAATTCCAATTTGTGTCTTTACAACATCTTATATATACCTAGAAGCCAAGTTGAATTATAGCAACCCAGGGCCTGCCACCGCTCTTTTTCTGTTAAACACAACATTGGTTGCCTGCCTAAATCAAGTCTTGTCAGCCTGAGCCAATGGTTTAATTTCTTAGTATCCATGAAAATATTTATATTTTCCAGTCCCAACTCTACTCATATATATGTAGCTGGAAATGAAGTGGGCACTGCCATAGTTTTTCCTAATAACTTGTGTACAGGAATCATTAACTTCTCTCTTTTTTTGGTATCCCAGATTTCTCCACCATATACCAACTGGGATAAATGTTTGGCCCTAATTGCTTCAAGCAATGGCTGTATTGACAGACCCACATATAAATAATTACATTATCCTAAGGCAGCTGCTGTCTTTTTGGCTGTAACTGCAACTTTATTGATATGGTTGTTCCATAGTTTCTTCACTGAAAAAGAGTCCCAAATAGACATGGGTGTTGGTTATTATTAATTAATCTGCTCCCAGATGCCATTTCCTTTATTTCTACCTCTGCCAAATATAGACACTTGAGTTTTAGTGATGTTTACCTATAATTTCAACTCCTTCACCTTATCTTTCAATAAATTAATCTTCTTTTGAAGGCCACTTTGCGTCACAAAAAATAATATAATGTCATCTTCAAAAGCCATGACAGGGCATACTTTATCTAATATTTTAGGTGTATCAGATTCCAGGGGTTCAAATGCTCTAAGTAAGACATCAACAGTATATAGAAAACAGTGTTGGAGCAAGAACACAACCCTGCCTTATACCTTTTATTATTTTTAAAGAGATAGTTTCCCATTTGTCCCTACATGTACCCTTGCCCGTGTTCCTTCATATAGTCTGCTTATAATATGTATGAGTTCTTTATCTATTCCCCTCTGATCCATTATTACCCACAGGACTGATTTGTTCACTGTATCAAAGGCTGAACTGAAGTCTATGTACAATACGTACAGTTTATGTTTCCTTAAATATATGTATTTTTCTATCAGATGGGAAAAGACAAAACAGTTGTCTACAATATTGTAGCCTGCTGTAAAGCCTGATTGAAATCTACTCAGACCTCCAAGCCTATACAGATCAAATAGTAGTCTATTCAATATTTTTTTTGAAGAAAAAAAATTAAACTGACATCAATCAGACTTATCAGTCTATACATTGCAGTGTCTTTTAGGTTGCCTTTTATTTATGGATTGAAACAATAATGGCACCTCTCCAAGTAGGTGGACTATATGTACCAGTAATTAACTTATTAAATAGAACTAGAAAGAAATCTATCCATAGGCAAGTGGATGCCAAAAATACTTCTATAGGGATGCTGTCTGGGCCTGGTGCTTTATTTTTCTTCATATTTTTTATTGCAAAATACACTTCCTGTCTGGTTATTACTTTATTACTAGCTCTGTTATTAATGTATGCTGTATTACTTGGTTCTTGGTCATCAGTAAAGATTCCCGTGAAGTATTTCACCCAATCATTTTCTGAAATATGTCTATCAATCTTTATTTTAGATTTACTGGTGCCTTTGCCTACAAGCATACAGAATTGTTTTGTGCCACCTTTGTTTATTGTACTTATTTCTAACCATTTATCTAATTGAAATTGTTGCTTTTTAGTTTTAAGAAATTGTTTATATACTTTTCTTTGTTGATTTAATGATTTAAAACTTTCCTTCTCTTTATTGTGTTTGATTGCCCTTATTTTTGCTGTTAGCAATGCTTTTTTGGTTTTGACAGCCCTCGTCAAACCAGGAATTGGTATTTGTATCAGTGTTCTTAATCAATACTTGCTTATGCAAGCTTTCATTTATTAAGTTTAATATATCAAATACAAAATTCCATAGTTCCTGTGCATTGTATTTGTATAATGGATCCCTCAATATGTTATTTAAATTATCCTCAATTTTAGATGTTATTTTTAAATCTAATTCATTGTTCCATCTTAGCCTTTTGTTATATCTAAATTCTTGAAAACCTACTTCCCTAATGTGCTCCCTAGTTGAATCTATTTCTAGGGGGATATTACCTCTTAAAAGCACTGGAAGATGGTCACATTCTGTGTGTGCTGGAATCTTAAGTGATTTCCATGTACTTGGACTACCTGACCAAAATGTCATATCCACAAGTGATGCTCCTGTTGATTATATATAGGAGCTGCTTCCCTGTACATCACCCTGGACTCTTCCATTCAGGGGTTTAAGTTATGTGTTTCCAAATATTCCATCAGTTTTTTTCCATGCCTTATTTATTGTTGGGTCCATAGTGGACCTCTGGTAGGAGATGGGCAATTCAAGATGATCAAAAAAGGAATTGTCTGTAAACCCATGAAAACTTCCTATCCTTGCATTCACATCTCCCATAACAATCATATCAGCTTCCAGATATTTAGATATAACATCTGATAGAGCATTATCCAAATTACTCCAAAAATGTTCATAGAAAATTGTTTATTGTTTTGGTGGAATATATACATTGAACATTACTAAAGATGTATTTTTTTTAGTTAAAAGAAGGACAATATAATTCTTGTTTATGTAAAGCAGATGATGGTAGCCAGACCTTTGCAGAGTCTGAAGCTTGAATTAAATATTGATAAATCCAAAATTCATATGAACATACAAAGAAGTCAGCAGAGGTAGGCCATTTGGTCTATCAAGTCTGCTCGTATTGCAGGGTCAACAGCTTGAGCTAACATCCCTGCCCTCCTTCCCCACTCCTCCCACCCACCCTAACCTTGATCCTTATTTTCCCCCTATGCCTATCCCAGACTCTCTTAAAAGCTGCCTACTGTCTTCAACGAGATGATCTCTTCCAACGAAATAAATCCAAAACAGACATGAACTTTAACTGGCCTATAGCAAATTCCAGAATTAAAGAAATATGAACATTTAATTATTTGGGAGTTGACACTTGTCCTGCATAAAACTGGAAAATACAGCTCAACAGAGCTAAAATGGTACCCAGTCAGCATGCTGTATAAAGTATAGCTAAGGCATAATACCATTTAAAAAATAGCATTTTCATTTATAGTGCAGTGGTCTTATTGTTGCATGTCTACTATAGCATGGATATATATATGTGTGTGTGTGTATATATATATATATATATATATATACACACACATATATATATATATATATATATATATACATATATACACACACACACACATATATATATATATAAATATATATATATATATTTATGCAATGGGGGTGAGGATAAAAAGTGGCAAACAGCTTAATCTGGTTCAAGGTCAGTTGGCATTCATCTGTATCCCCCTCCCCCGGGTCGTGCCTGAAAATAGGCAGGATTTGTCTAGTGCACTTACCTGGTCAACAAAAAGCTAAAAAAAATAAATAAATAAATAACAACAGTATTTTTGGATGGTCAGACCTACAGTGAGAATATCGCATTTATGCTCACTGTAGGTAATTTATCCTCACTGTAGGTAATAACCAGGCACCATCTACACTTCAGCACAACTGCTTACAAAGGTTTTGATTGGTGGGAGCTAGCAGCATGAGCAGCACAATCAGAATGCACCTGCTCACTTGCATTCCAGCTCCCATTGACAGTTTATTTCTCTCCAGCAGCACACAGAGCAGTTTTATTTTCTCCCCTGTTCTTTCACTGTAACTTATTTAAAAAAAAATAAACTTTCAGCTTCACACAATGTTAATTACCATTTCTCCTAAAGGTCCAAAATACCAGACAAAAGACACTGAATTATTTTCATTGTCTCCCCCCCCCATGTTCTTTCACTTCAAAAATTAGAAAAAAACCTTTAGTCTCACATAAAACATTAACTTCCTTTAAACCCCAGCACACAAAAAAGCAACTGACTCTCTCTATTTTTACTCTTACCACTCTCCCAGTAGCACAATGGCACAGTGTCCTGATGCAAAAGTTCAGTTTTATGGAACACAATGCTCAGTCATCCGGAATCAAAAATAAATAAATAAAGACATACCTATTTTTTAAAACAATGAAAATTACACTGATTAAAAAAAACTTGGCCCATTGCATAAATGGAACATACAATGCTATTGCATTGCCATGGCATTGCATATCCTATATATATATATATATATTAGAGGCAAAAAACTCCATTTAATGCATTAGTTAGGGTTGTTCCACAGCGACAAAAGTGAGGAAATTCGCTGTTAGGGTTGAAAACCCTAACTCCAAATTCACCCCCCCAGCACCACACACACACAGACACACACACATTCAAGTATGGGGAAGGACCAAGTCAACACAACCAATGACAGACATCCAGCAGCAGGTGACAGAAATAACAAACAATTGTCTAAATGTACTACGAGACATCCCCACCCACCTGACCAGGTACTGCATGCTCAGTGGAGATCAACAGCAAAACTGAGGCCATGTACACCAAGCGTACACATCCCTGATTGCAGCTGCACAGCATTACCACACTTAGTAGTTGCATGGCCTTACCTACCGATGCCCCACCAGACCACACCACTTGTGGTGGGCCACCTGAGCAATAGAGTTAAGCAAAACCAAGGAGTTGTACAGGTATAATATCTTTGATTATAACAAGGGTTTGAGAAATGCAGCTTTCTAATTGACTGCAAACATTGTAACAGCCTTATGTTTAGTTTTTATTTACATACATGTAGAGCCCAACCATATGATGAACATGGTTTAATGTTGTTTAAAAAACAGTTTTATTATGATAGCAATAAGCCACTCCCAGGTATTATTTTAATGGTCAGTTTATCACTGTCTAGCGACATGTGGCACTCGGATATGCCTCATTCAACATTAAACCCCTACAGGGTGATCAACAGACCATTTAACATAACTGTGGGTCATGCCTTATTGCTTAATTGTCTTTATGAGTAGATACTCTCCTCTGCTAGGCACTGCAGCAGCTTTGAACACAGTGTCCCACCCAGTTACACCATACACTGTCTAGTTGCTGGAGAATGGCTGTGAATATGAACCGCATGAAGACAAACAGTGTAACTTGATCATTACAGTCACTCCAAACCCTAGTGTGATTATAACTGACAGACTCAGTGATAGAGGATAACCCCTGCTGTCCTAGTACATTTACCCCATTATGAGTTAAATCAATACTAAAAGACATTCTGTTTATATCTACACCATACCTACTTGATTCCTGTTGTAGCAGAATTAACATAGTTATCACTTTGATAGCATCAGTGACAGAAGTGTGGCAACCCAAACAGTAGGCATACAGCCTGAGTATGAAACAACTGTTAAAAAAATCACACTGTGTCCATAAGTGGCATAGATCACTCATTGCAACAATAGCAAATGTATTACTATTTGAATAAGTTAGTCATCACAGATGAACTGAGATTGTCTTTATCAGGTACAACATACTCAGTAAGTGCCTACAGGAAAATCTATCCTATATACATGTCCGATACAGGTACATCATTGTTGGCTCAGTAGTGCTATGATATTTAGAAGTTGCTTGGCCTGATCCATGCAATTACAATCTTTCTTACAAAGACTACTTACTGCATCTTTAATATTGAAACACACTGAAGGTCTATGTATGTACATCAGCAGTACACCTTCATCAGTAAGAATGCATGTGATACTGGCAGTACCAATTTCATAGCGTTGAACAGGCAATGCTTTTCCATACGTTTACATCATCCTCTCTATGTTGAGTAAACCATTGCAGTAAATGTACTACTATGTAAATCACCTACTAAATGTATCACTACTTTTATCTTGAGCATGCTAGTGTCTTGTAGTTAATTTATGTGCTTCTCTTAATTAATGTATACTCAGTAGTGTTAAAACCTTTCTACAACTGTCATCATGCACCTTTAGCATTTATATTGAATAACGGCATATAACCAGTTGTGTTGTGGTGTGGGGCATCGGTAGATAAGGCCATGCAACTACTAAGTGTGGTACGTTGTGTGCAGCTGCAATCAGGGATGTGTACGTTTGGTGTACATGGCCTCAGTTTTGCTGTTGATCTCCAATGAGCATACAGTACCTGGTCAGGTGGGTGGGGATGTCTCGTAGTACATTTAGACAATTGTTTGTTATTTCTGTCACCTGCTGCTGGATGTCTGTCATTGGTTGTGTTGACTTGGTCCTCCCCCATACTTGAATGTGTGTGTGTGTCTGTGTGTGTGGTGCTGGGGTGACGGAGTTAGGGTTTTCAACCCTAACAGAGAATTTCCTCACTTTTGTCGCTGTGGAACAACCCTAACTAATGCATTAAATGGAGTTTTTTGCCTCTAATTTCCCTTCTTTTTGAGAATGATATTGAGAAATAGTGAATGTAATGCGGTGGCGGGAGGGCCCGGCGCTCCGCCCACATGATGTATTGTGGCATAGTAACAGGAGCAGCAATGCAAACAGAAATGCTAACAGTGGCACACATGGTAACACAAGTGCGAATAGAGAACAGAAAGAGTACTTGCAGGTGGCGTGGGCAGAGACGGTGTGCCACGTGATGTCTGGTCACATAGCGTAACATGGTGCCTGTAAATGGAAATGTCAATGGGCATGGTGACGAAAGTGAAACAGAAAGAGAAACAGCGAGTACACAAATGGCAAAGTAAGTAGAAACGCAAGTGCAAAATGAAAACGCAAAGGATGACGACGTGGTGGCATTGGGGTGTGCATTGGGATCATCAGCCCCTAACTCTCACCCCATGACCTGTGTAAAGCAGCAGAAGTATAGGAGAATGGGGTGAGTTAGGACCCATGATCCCAATGCACACCCAATGCAGGTTGGGGGTGGGTGGGGGTGCAAGGGTTTTTTCAACCCTAACAGCGAATTTCCTCACTTTTGTCGCTGTGGAACAACTCTAACTAATGCATTAAACTGAGTTTTTTGCCTCTAATTTCCCTTCTTTTTGAGAATGAGAACAAGAAATAGTGAATGTAATGCAGCAGCGGGAGCACGGTGCCCTCTGGGCCCGTGCTCCCACCGCATAATGTGGTGGCGGGAGTGCGGGGCCCAAAGTCTTGTGGCATACTAACAGGGACAGCAATGCAAATAGAAATTTAACAGTGGCGCATATGGTAACACAAGCACGAATGAGAACAGAAAGGATAACACATGGTGGCATAGGACGGGAATGGTCTGCCATGTGATGTGTTGTCACATAGTAACATGGTGCCTGCAAACAGAAATGTCAATGGGCATGGTGATGTAAGTGAAACAGAAAGATAAACAGTACTGTGAGACAGAAATGGCAAAAAATAACAGAAGCATAGCGCAAATGAAAGCATAAAGGATACGCACATGGTGGCGCTAGCGTCAACAGTAAGTGAAGCAGGTGCGGAACCGCAAGTGGAAAGGAAACAGTAACAGTAATGTAGCGCACAGGCTGGTTTTTCCAAAACCTGCATTGAGAAAGACAGTGAGTACAAATAATGTATGCAAAATAATGAGTATCGGCGCAGAAAATGAGATCTTGGAATACTAAATACATTATATCTCAGGAACCGTACGACGTAGAAAAAAAATTTAAAAGTCATATTATTTACAACTATCCTGGCTAATTTGAATCATGAAAAGTCCGTATCTTGCACCGTTTCCGAGATACGGGCCCTGAAAGGCACGGCGAACACCGTAATATTATCCTATGGGAAAAAAAGAAAAGTTCAGAGCACCATAACTTTGCCTCCCTGTAATGATTTTTCACCAAACCACTGAAAGGCACATCTGTGGGCTGTTGGCTGTCTTCCCTCCAAATTTCAGGAAAAAAGACCAAACTGTTATTTTGCAACAGGGATCCAAAGGATTTCTGTTATGCGTTGAGCGCCGTAATGTTATCCTATGGGAAAAAATGTCAACTTTGGAGTGCTGTAACTTTGCCGCCATGTGATATTTTTTCACCAAACTACTGAAAGGCACATCTGTGGGCTGTTGGCTGTCTTCCCTCCGAATTTCAGGAAAAAAGACCAAACCGTTATTTTGCAGCAGGGTGCCAAAGGATTTCTGTAATGTGTTGGGCGCCGTAATGTTATCCTATGGGAAAAACTGTCAACTTTGGAGTGCTGTAACTTTGCCGCCATGTAATATTTTTTTAATACAACACTGAAAAGCACATCTGTGAGATGTCGGCTCCGTTCCCTCCAAATTTCAGCCCAAAACTCCCAACGGTCCTTTTGCAGCGCAGTGCCAAAGAATCGCTGTCACTGTCCCACAGATGGAAAACTACTGTCGCAATTTGCTAAAGCTTTCGCAAAAAGGTTCAACACTTTCATGAGCACGAAAGTAATTTGCGAAATTACTTTTTCCAGAAATTTGAAAAACATATTTCTGGGGTGTTTTACCACAAAATAAAGACATGGCAAGCATCCTAAGGGCCCGACTAGGTGAATACAAAAAGAATTAGGTTGCTAGAGGGTCTCAAATTTAAATGCCAACCATTTTTCTGATCACCAACTGAAAACAAAATGGCTGATTTGCGAAAGTAACAGGCCCATTTGCGAAAATAAAAATGCATTTGAGAAAGTGTTGAACTTTCTGTTAACTTTTCCCATTGACTTATAATGGGAAACTGTTTTTTGAATAACTTTTGAATCGTTTAATATTTTTTCACCAAATCTTCAAAAGGCACACGGGGACCCTGTCCATACGTTCCTAAATTTCGGGCCAATCGTGCAAGCAAATGCGTGACCTGTAGAACACGACCATAGAATTCCAGAAAAAGCGTAAAGGCGTGCACAGATCACACTTAATAACTCCACAGCCGTATATCTGACTGGTACGAAACTTGGCAGATCCCAAAGCCTATGATTCTTGATCATAAATTCCAAATTTCAGGCAAATCCATCAAACAGTTGCAAAGTTATTAAGGTGCAAAGTTTTGGGGTTTAATATAGAAATGGCTTCTCAATTTAATCATGGTAGTACTACTGTTATTATATATATATATATATATATATATATATATGTGTATATATATATATATATATATATATAAAATGGTGGTGCAGGGTGCAGATCCCCTCGCATAATATTGTAATAAAATTGCTTTGACTCCGGTTACTGTTGTTTTGTTTGTCATGGTTTCTTGGCCTGCTTTGCGAGGTTTTGACTCCTCTGCATTTTATCAAGCAGCTGTTTTTGCCATTGCTGTAGTTTCTTAGTGGTTCTTGGAGCCATTTTTGTTTTAGATATTATGAACTGGGGTCAGCTAAAACAATGCCAAATCATCAGTGCTTAGAACAAATAAATCTAGCAAATTTTTTATTAACAACGCTACAGGTGGATTGTTACAAATATGTGATATGAAGGTCATTGTTGGCATCTTTTATGGGGCTGAAGTTGGGGGCTCTTTAGATATTTAGAAATATTGGAGCCAATTCATAACTTGTATCTTATTTTTTTTTAAACTGAAATTTTATTAAGTTCTACAGTGGGGCTTGGGGAACCCCACTGACCCTGACAGGGGGAGGGGAGCCTTGGGCGAAGACAGCTGGCAGAAAGGTCCTTGTAGAGTCTGGGATGACAGGGCTGGGGTGCTCATCAGAAGGAGGGCCAACCGGGGACAGAAAAAATAAGTATTTATGGCATACCAGTGAGGTAAAATCCCTATGTTTACAGGAGACTGGTAAATATGTAGGTGGGAACAGGTAAAACATACCAATAAGTACAATCAATAGTACATAGAAATATAGAAACTGACAGCAGATAAGGACTGCCTGGCCCACCGAGTCTGCCCATTTTACCCTACCTATTGTTAATATTACAGACCTCATTTAGTGCAGAGTTCCTCCTCACTCCTTGTTGATAATGTCCCTTTCTGTTTATCCCATGCTCTTTTGAATTCTTCTACCATCTTCACCTCCACCACCCCCACGGGGAGGCTGTTCCACTTGTCCACTACCCTCTCCATGAAAAACTACTTCCTCATGTTACTCCTGAGCCTGCCCCCTTCCAACTTTATATTATGACCTCTACAGTAGTTCTTGCCCCCTTTTTCCTCTGGAACAGGCTACACCCCTGCACCTTGTTAATGCCCTTGAGGTACAGTATTCCCTCATTATAACAAACTGCTCTGGCATCATCAGTTTTGCTTGTTATAGCGAGGGTTCGCTGTAGTTGAAATGCCCGAAAATATTGTGCTGTAACATAAAAAAAAGGATTCATAACACGATTGTAAGTTCGCACACAATGTACATGACTGTCCTTTATTAAGAATGATCAATTCAAACTGCTAAAACTGTGACTTACACGTTAAAAAAGTACATTAACATCTGTTTTTATAAAGGGAATAGTGTATGAGACAACCAGCCCCCCAACCCCCAATAGACAGTCCTGTTTGTAGCAGGTCACTTCCTAGCACTCATGGCAGTGAGGCATTCACCCTGCTATGCAGTTTTTCTTTAGGAGATAGGAACAGAAACATAGGCAGCTTTCCACTTTAGCCCTTAATAATTTGGATGCCCGTGTTTGCCATTTTAATCAACTGCAGTAGGCTGCATCGACTTATATGAGGTCTCCCCCAGCATCTCCCATTAGTGACAGTTCCCCTACCCCTCTGGGCACTGACTGATAAAAATTCTGGAGCCTTCCCCTGCAATGGCATAAAGCTATAGCAGGGAATGCGCAGGACAACTTTTACTTTCAAGCCAGCAAAGTGTTGCTTCTGCAAGGTTGTAGAGTTTTCGTGGACTCCAAAAAATGTACTTCTTTCTTTGGAAACTTTAGTTGCCCCTTGTCTGTTGCTCAACAATGTACTCTTCAGTCAGTCAGTAAGTTAAATGTCATCTGCCATTTTTAAGTTAAGTTAAAGGGACCGCAGGCATGATTAACTACAGCTGCAGATAAACATTGTAATTAAGGGGTAATAATAGGGTCCGAACGTCCCACGTGTTATAACCAAGATTCACTATAATGAGAGATATTGTAGTGAAGGACCACTGTATTTGAAATTTTCTGTTATGTCCCCCCTTTCTCTTCTTTCCTCTAGCATATGCATCCCGAAGTCCCTCAGCCTCTCCTTATATGACATCTGATGTAGCCCTTTTACCATCTTTGTAGCCCTCCTCTGAACTGACTCCACAGTGTCTATGTCCTTTCTAAGACATGGTCTTCAGAATTGTACACAATATTCCAGATGTGGCCTCACCAATTGTCTGTAAAGTGGCATCACCACCTCTCTCTTTCTACTAGTGATACCCCTCCCTATGCAACCAAGCTTCCTGCTGGCTTTCCCTACTGCCATCTTACACTGCCTGGACCGCTTTAAATCATCAGTTATGATCACCCCTAGGTCTCTTTCTTGATTTGTGGTTACCAGGACCTGTCCTCCCATCATGTATTCCACACTTGGATTTCTGTGCCCCGATGTATGATTTTACATTTCTTGGTATTGGAACTCAGCTGCCACACCCCTGTCCATTCCTCAAGCCTGCCTAGGTCCCTTTTCATGTTCTCCACCCCCTCAGGAGTGTCCACTCTATTACAGATTTTAGTGTCATCTGCAAAGAGGCACACTTTCCCCTCCAGCCCCTCTGCAATGTACCCATATGAAGATATTAAAGAGAACCAGCCCCAGCACCGAACCCTATGTAACTCCGCTGGATACCTCTCTTTCCTTGGATTGGGCCCAATTTACCAATACTACCTGTGTCCTTCTATACAATCAGTTTCTGATCCAGTTTACTAGCCTGGATCCCACTCCCAGTCTGTCAAGGTTGTTTAGGAGCCTCCTACATGGGACAGTGTCGAAGGCCTTATTAAAGTCAAGGCAGGCCACACTCACCACCCCTCCCTGTTCCAGCTCCTTTGTTACCCAGTCAAGGAACTCTATCAAATACATTTGACAAGACTGACCTGCTGTGAAGCCATGCTGCCTTGAATACTGTGCCTCACTTTCCTCAAGATATGTCATAATCCTTTCTCTTAGCAATATCATTTCCTTATGTCTTCTTTTTGGCATATCAAGAACTGGAGGTATTACCTTTCCTGAGGTGAGGAGGTGAGGAGGTGAGGAGGTGAGGGGGCTCCCTGAACTCAGTCACCTTCCCCCCTCCTCCTGGCAAAAGCTTTCCCTTAATGCTGATCTGCTTCTTTCAGCTAGGTTCAAGGAATGATATCTGGTCTATGTGTCATAACTTGGAGTAGCCATGGGTTCCATCTGTTCTAGCACCTTTCTTCAGTTTTTTTGTTAATAAACTTTGAGTTTTCCATTCTGTATATATTAAACACACTGTGTTTTCCAAACTAGAAATAGCTGGAGAGTTCAATTGAAGCCATAGCCGCATGATTACCTTTTTAGCTGCTGCAAGCAGTATACTTAATAAGTATATGTGTGCCTTATTTTTAAGATACGGAGGGTATGATGACAGTAATGCCATCTGTAAAGTAAGGGGACCTGTGTTTAAAATTATTACCTGTATTTGTTTTCCTACTCCTGAGTAGAATTGTCTAAGAACCAAGCATGACCATAGAAAAATTGTAACTTAGATTGATTTTAGGATTTCCAGAAAGTATTCCTAGAGAATGTCTCAGAGCTGAAGTTGTTGTTCTTTCTGTGCAAACATGTGCCAAAATTAGAGCTATAAAATTCCTTTGTAGATTGCTAAGAAATAATAATGTGCAGTAATGTTAACAGCATGCTGGGAGGAAGTTAGTTGTGGGACTAGTTAGTCTATTCCTATATTTGGTCATGGTTCAAATATATGAAATCAAAGATGAGAACTTATGGTCTCTCCAATATTTAAAATGTATGGTGCATATAGGTTCTATGTGATAACAGCTAGTCTGAAAGACCACCGATCACAAAAAACAACTAAAAAAGAGCCTGTCGGCAAAAGAGCAACTGATATCGCAATGACTGTTGCAAACAGTGACGGTCGATACATTCAAAGAAAAACACTACTGAAATAAGTATTTTTATGTGGGGGCTATGCCTTCCACACCCCTCAAACTTAAAATAACTAACTCCACAGGGGGTGTGGACCCAAGGGAAAGTGATTATTTTTTTAAAAAATGCAAAAAAATTTTCCCCTGGAACCAGGCCCTGCTGGCATTGCAGGCAGCAGCTTATACCACTGTGCTAAACAGCCAGCTCAGCAGGGGTTGGCCAAACAACATCCTATATCCTGCAGTAGCAAGTATAGCTCCCTGCGTTACTCGATCTATAGGATATATTGATGTTTTTTCACCACTCACTCTCAGTGTGAGTGGTATTATTGAGTCACTCATGTTGACGTGCTCAATAATACTCACTTATATAACAAGTTACCATGTACATCGAATATACAGCAACAAAAAAACTCAGCCAAGCTTAGAATTATGGATATAGCCAAGCAAAAGGATATGATTAGGATAATCCAACCCACTAATTTTCCTCTGTACTAAAACTTGAAAGGTTGTCGTACTAGAGAATGTTATGTAAAGGTGTATCAAAATAATGTACATGTCAAAATGATCACTAGGTTAAGGTTTGACACCTGTAGGGGTACCCAGACTTGTTTCATGAAATGGAATAATTTTAGAATATAAAGGTTCATGCCCAAGTAGGTGGTCTACAAAACTTATTTTATTTGAATGTCCCCTTCTGGAACTACTGCCAAAAATAGATAAGACCAGTATTGAGGGGGAAGAGAATGGGAATCAGAAGAAGTCTTACTCTGCCTTTTATTAAATTATTGCAACGTTGGTGTATTATTCTCACTGATCAAATTTGGAAAAGTGACCAACTTGCTAATAAATAGATAAATATGCGAAGATCAAACCATATCAGATTGTGCAATATGGATGTTGATGCCAAAATGGAATGCTATTCTAGAATTGTTTGTACTATTTATAGGCTTCATAGTCATTTTTAAATGTTTAATGTATATGTTTTTGATATATGTCTTGCATGTTTTGCCTTATGTTTGACTATACAAATGTGTGATCTTAATAAATTAAAACTGAAACACACAGGCCCGGTGGCGCAGAGGGATAAGATCCTATCAGTGTCTCACCTCTCATATGATGCTGGTGACCAGAATTCAGGTATGAGCTCAAGACATCAGGGGTCAACGGAGGAGAGGGCTGGGAGAGGACTGAGCAGCCAGCTAGCAGCTCTCCTCTCCCTGAATGGGGTGGTGAGTTATCCCAGCTCTTTGCTGCCACCAGGTGGGGGCATGGTGGTAGAGCAGATGTCCAGGATGCTGATGAGAGTCAGGGGATGGAAGGGCTGCATTTCTGGAAATGCATGCGCACCTCCATGCACATACTGTATGTCCTCCATGCCGCCACAGTATAGAGGTGGCAGAGGAGAAAATGGGAGGAAATTGGTGAACCTAGGCTTCATGAAGCTTATGAAGCTTGGCCCAAGACACCACTATCCACCTTGTTGCTTCAAGGTCTGGGGGAACTTCTGGATGAGAGTCTTCAAGAGGGAGGATGGCCCTCTCTCTGGCCCCATCAGAGTGGGGGGGGGCAATCCATGGGGGAACTATCCGCAGGACCAGTGGAGAGAGGTAAGGGATGGCTCACAGTGCCCGGGAACCAGGCTAAATAGCCATCCGATCTAATCCTGGAGGATAAAAACCTTTATTATACAATGGCACTTTTCAAACTAAAACTCTGATTGCCAAATTTTATCTTTTATCCGTGAGTAAAAACCAGTATAACTCATGGATAAAGACCCAGTCAGCCACATCTACAATATTATTAAACAAATCCATTTGACCCCTGAAAATGAAAACATAAGAACCACCATGTTGTATTCTCCCTGAAGCGTGATGGAGAGCTACAATGGAAACCCTGTATAAGAAACCATACACTGACTCCAGAAAACAAATATTAAAAAAGTCTTGTGATCAACTGTAAAATCACCCACCTGACATCTTAAACATATTGACTCCATTCCCAATGAGAATGTCAGCTGGCAGCTCCTGTAATGGCCTTCTCTCCAGCTTCCATTCCGGTCAGTGCTGGATCCTATACCAGTCACTCCCTCCCACCTCCATTGCATTGCCTTAGCTCCCTAGTCCCACTACACAAATCCCATACTCTCCTGTTCACATCCCATTACTCAAAGTGAAATGAAAAAAAAATTCAGAGCCCAGTTGACTTCCAGGAATACCGCTGCTCATTCACTCTCCCTTGTTGTATAGTGTCAGTCTGGAAAAAGATCTGGGGGTGCTTATAACAGGGAACATGAACCATTCAGCATAGTGTCAAAAAACAGCAGCCAAAGCACATAAAAACTCAAATCCCAGTTGACTTTCAGGGAACTGATAGAGCCCTTCTTCTTCAAACTTGGCTACCGCGTTCTGTCGCCCGCAATCACCCATCTCTTCAACATGTCCCTTACCCAGGGCTCACTCCCGGCCACCTGGAAAACTGCCCACGTTATTCCACTATTTAAATCTGGCAGCACTAGCGATCTTAATAACTGCTGCCCCATCTCCTTACTCCCTACCCTCTCTAAGCTTCTGGAAAAAGTGGTTAATACCCAGCTTAGACAGCACATCAATGACTCGGACCTTCTAAACCCTGTTCAGTCTGGCTTCCAACCCCACCATAGTACCACCTCAGCACTTGCTAAGGTCATGAATGACTGGCTGAGAGCCTTGGATGCCAGAAGTTATGTGTGCACTCTGTTTCTCGACCTTAGCAAAGCCTTCAACACAGTAGATCACTCCTTGCTCCTGGTTGCTCTACGGAATATTGGCATCAGTGACACAGCCCTAGAGTGGTTTTCTAAGTACCTCTGTGATCGATGCCAACAGCTCAAGGCTGGGGGTCTCTTC
Source organism: Neoceratodus forsteri (assembly GCA_016271365.2). NCBI lineage: Eukaryota > Metazoa > Chordata > Ceratodontiformes > Ceratodontidae > Neoceratodus > Neoceratodus forsteri. The sequence goes on along the minus strand of CM057451.1, from coordinate 803,623,597 downwards.
GCCTAAAACACTCTCTAGAGGAGTACTGCAGGGTCTATCTTGGATCCTCTCTTGTTTGCCATTTTCATAAACGAACTAGATACTGGAGTCAAGTCGGCTGACATACACCTCTTTGCGGATGACACTGTGTTGTATGTAGCCAGACCAACTCTGGAACTCATGTGTAGTGACCTCCAAATAGAATTTAACCACTTACAGAACAATATCTCATACTCTAAACTTCTATTAAACACTAAGAAAACAAAGGCCATTATCTTCTCCCCTGTAGTAAATTCCCTCTACTCTATCACGGTGGGGACAGCCCCTCAAATCCACACCTTGCTCGGCGAATCGCTGGACTATGTAGATTCCTTCAGATATCTGGGGGTGTGGATTGACTCCAATCTTTTCTTCAAAGTCCATGTCGAGGAACTCTCCAAAATGCTTAAACAGAGGCTTGGGATTTTATTCAGAATCAGGCATCTATTAATGCAGGAGAGGAGAACCAGGTTGGCACAAACAATGTTCTTGCCTCTCATCGACTATGCAGACCTTCTGAATGGGCACTGCTCTAGTGTGGCCCTTGCTAAACTAGATATTCTGTAGCACCGGGTGCTCAGGTTCATTACCGGTGCCCCCTACTCAACACACCACTGTACCCTCTAAAACATTGTAGGCTGGGGCTCACTTAGTCTTAGATGACAAAAGAGCACCGTACTCTGGATCTACAGGGCCATCTCTAACAAGCTGCCTCAATATATTAAGGATTGCCTACCTTCTTACATTCCTGGCAACTATCTGCTGAGAAGCCAGACTCGAGTCACCCTTTTCATACCCAGAGTTAGGACGCGCTTTGGTCAGACAGTGATTAGTCATGCCTTACCAGTCCTCTGAAATACTGCTCAAAATTTACTGCAGCTCGTTTCACCTGTACCATTAGCTGCCTTCAGAAATCTTATCCAATGATCATTTATGGAGGCCTGCAACTGCTTCCAACACTGAATCTCTGACTCTCCCTCCTACCTGTCTGTCACCTCCCCCCTACTAATGGCACTTTTTCACCCCCATACCCTCCCCCTTACCCTTAGACCTACCTCGCTGACTAATGCAGCTATATCAATCCTGAAGGTATTACACTTGCCCCCTCCCACCCCGCCTAACCTCTTCTCCCTCCACTATCCTTGGTGCATTCTGTGCCCTCAGTGCCCTTGCTTTATAGTCTTCTCCTAGGCCACATAACGCTTTGCTGGTCTAGACCTCATCCAATATAATATTGTACTCTACTGTCTATCAGATACCTGCCTTGTATAGAACTCGCACATAGCGGTATGCTGACTGCCTTTGGTACCATGCCTGTAAATTATGCTGCCTTGTTCTGTTCTCAGTGTCAAGCCTTACGTTGTTATTTGTAAATTATTGTACACTACCATGCCAAGCCATGCCTTTCTCACTTGTAATGACTATACATAGACTGCTAATGCTGCTACGCCTACTACAAATTGTTGTATTGTGACTTCTTGTTGTTGTTTAAACTACTAGGTCCATCTTGTAACTGAGCCCTGCTCAATGGTGTTCTGCCTGGCTAAATAAAGATATTGATTGCTTGATTGATTAATTGATTGATTGATTGAAGATGCTGGAGTGTATTGTGAGAGGTATCACCTCCAGGCAAAGAGAGGTCATCCTGCCACTGTACAGATCGTTGGTGAGGCTGCACCTAGAGTACTGTGTGCAGTACTGGTGCCCCTACTTGAAGAAAGATGTCAAATTAATAGAAGGGGTTCAGCAAAGGGCAACCAGGATGATCCTCAGGCTGGAGGACAAGCCCTATCAGGAGAGACTGAGTGTGCTCAGTGGGTAGTCCCTGGAGGATCAGAGGGATGGGGGGACATGATAGAAACCTTCAAATATATGAAAGGCATAAACAAAGTTGGCACAGAGGGCATTCTTAAATGGAAGGAGGGGCCGGACACTAAGGGGCACAATCTGAAGCTGGAGGGAGGTAGATTCAGGAGGGAAATGTGAAGGTATTACTTTACAGAAAGAGTAGTGACAGGGTGGAATGCTCTGCCAGGGGAGGTGGCATCATTAATGTCAGTGGGCAGTATTAAGAGAGGGTGGGACAGAGTTAAAGGGAAGTTCACAGACAGGGCAATGGTGGACATGTGGTCATCAAGCAGGGGCTGGACTTCAAAGGAGAGGGTAGGGAAGGGAGGGGCAGCCACAGTATAATGGTCTGCTAGCTGCACACTCAAGCAGACTCATTATACCATATGGCCTGTATTTACTGGCATTTTTGATATGTTCATATGTAGTCTGTCAGTCCGTCTCAGCTGCCAGCCCACGCATCTTGTCTGCTGATGTCTTTGTATTCAAGCACAAAAAAAGAACCACAAAAAAGCACAGCATTGGAGATGGCAGAAATAAGGGTATAGGTGTGTGTGTGTGCGTGTGTGTGTGTTTCTACCTAACAACAGGGAACTATTTTACATAAAGAGGAAGGATATTACACAGAAAATCAAATAAAAAAACAATTTATTTTAAAGAAAAACTACTTTAATCTTTAAAAAAAAATCTTTAATTCCTACCCTTTGTATAATTGCAATAAACCACTCCAGGGTGTGAGTTATGCTGGGATTTACTCACAGCTGGTGTGGATTTGGTCACTCGGCTGAAACCACACCAGGCAGTAGTAAATCCCAGCATAACCCACCCCCTGGAGTGGTTTATTGCTTAATTAAAAAAAACTGAAACTGAAAATCAAACTACAGAAATCGTATACCACCATTCCAGCTTAGGAAAAGCATTTCCACATCAGATAGCAGTAAGATTATGAGTGGGTCAAATTTTCCTTTGGCATTCGCAGACAAGAAAAGTCTAATCTTGAAATCATGGAAAACATGCCTGTCAGTGAGAGGAAAGAAACATTTCTTATTGATGAAAGCCCAGAGCCCTCAGGGGCCCACCTCTCTTCCCTACTCCAAAAGGGACTGGCCTGTGTTCTTTCAGTTGCAGGACAACTGGTTGTTAACAAAAGTGTCATGGTGCCTCCACCTGGAGAAGTATATATGATTCTTGCTGGCACTCAATGCTTTATCCCCAGCAAATAATGCAGATTTGCCCTCTTACACAGTATCACTCCCCAAAACAATGTTAATAACATACTAGCAATACCCAGCACATCAGAGGTATCATGCAATACACAAACAGAGCACCTGGTTTTATTTCCCAAAGGTCTTAAGAGCTTTTACCACTGTAGTGGATACCTTACCAAGCTAGAGTCATTGACTAGCAGGTTGGCAGACATGGCAGCACACTTACCCGATTTGATGCAAATAAAGGAGACAAGCATGCAAATTAAAAAGGGTCTGTTGACTTCCACAGGCCTTTTGCCTTTTACCTTCAGGCTTTGTTTCTGTTTTACCTGTGTAGTTTGCAGGCATGAACAATGATTACCTCTATTGCACCCTTCTAATGTAATCAGGATTTAAATGTAAATAAAGTTAAGTCTGATGTGAAAACCTGCATGACTCCATTACAAAGATCATGACCTGATTCATGCCAAGCATCATGGGATTTGATGATGCTTTAGGGCTAACATCTGTAGTTCTACTGTATCAGCCAGTGCTCTGGATGTCCTCCGCAGTCCCTATGTTCTTGTCTTATACTGGCCATCAACATTGTTTGTTAGCCAGCACAGGACAGAAATGATGAGACCAAAGAGACTGCATGCTCACGTCTCCAAAATAAGAACTTGTAACACAACACTATTCAATGAAGCAGAAATAAAACTTTACAAACTCAAACCTTCACTAAAAGCAATTTTTTCCACCTCAGATACACTTTAAGCTATAGAAAACAGCAGGGCAGTTACAGTACCTTGAAAAGTCTGATGACCAGCACAAGACAAGAACATAAGGACTGCAGAGAACATGGAACAGCACTAACTGATACGATAGAACTACTGCAAGCTTTAGCACTAAAGCATCATAAAATCCCAGGATGCCTTCCATGAGTCAGGTCATGATCTTTGCAATGGAGTCAAGCAGGTTTTCACACCAGACTTAAATAACTTCATTTACATTTAAATCCTGATTACATTAGAAGGGTGCAATAGAGGTAATCATTGTTCATGCCTGTAAACTACACAGGCAAACAGAAAAAAGCCTGAGGGGACCTTCCCTTTACGAGCTATAGGAAGACAGGTCCAAAACCCTAATGCTTACTCATAGTACTACAGTCAGGATTTAAGAACTGTCTTTTTCCCTGGCTTCACTACTTTATTGGTGGTGTAATTCAGTTGGGCTCTCATCCCCAAATGGGCCTTTTATCAAGCTTTGCCTTTAAGGCCTTTTGACGTTCTGCCTATTGATCACCTTTGCCCCTAGGGCCTTTGTCAGCTTTTGCTTTAAGGTATTTAATTCATCTGGCACTGCTAATCCTCATATCACTCAACGGGAGTGTTAGCTGACACAAGTGCACCACAGTGGCTCCTGACAGGGTAAACATGCAGGCTCTGTTTACCTCTGCTTCTCCTTCTTCTGGACTCCACTGGAACCACTGATAGGTGTGGGCTCTTGCAAACTATGACTTGCTTGTCAGATTAGAGTCCTAGCATTGAACATTTCTGGTGCATATAGCCCTTAAATTTGTGTGTCTCCTTTCAGTGTCTCTATAGAAAATCCCTTCTCCTTCAGTGTAAATTAAGCACACTTCTGAGGCCCACCAAGCTCCTCAGAGACCCGGCAGTCAAAGTCTCTCTTAATGGCTCACAGCCTCCTGCTGAATAGACTTTGCAGACTGAGCACAGAATGTTGGATCCAAGGCAGTTTAATAGATTGCCTCATCTACACAACTGGCTGAAATTTGAGGGGACCCATGCATCTTGAAATGTGAACCAAATTTTGCATACATCCTTCTGCGAACCTGAGCTCAGGACTGGCTGAACCTCATTGGCAACAAAACAGTGTGCACCAAATACTGTAAGCACAGAATGTTCTGAAACTGACAAGACTACTGGGCAGGAATTTGCAGAAGCTGTAAATGACTTAATTGCTCTAGTATGAATTTCATTAACCTATTACCGACTACAGAAGTAAATCTGTCACACTCATGACTGAAAATGTAAGTCCCGCAGCTGCAGTTAAAAGGTGAGGTTACGTTGCCGGCTCCATGGCACCGGGAGATGGGGGATTGCTCGGTACGCTGGTGACCTGGGTTCACACCCAAGCCCAAGACAACAGGAGCAGAGGCCAGTAGGGAGGGTTTCAAGTATCCATTGGATGCTTTCCTCCTCAGGGGGTGGGTTAGAGCCTGCATTGCTCTTGCGTGACTCCTGGTGGCCAGTTACAGTGAAGCACCTTGTGGCATGGGTGACCATGCACCATGGGGCATTTCTCCAGGATGCTGTGAGCATGCATCCATCTTGGGGTGGGTGGGTGGGTGGGGAAAAACAAGAAAATGCCTGGCTGGCCGGATGACAGCGGCCAGTCCCCTTGCCTACCACACAGCACAAGAGGGCCTGGGCCAGTCCCCCTGTGTGCCCCAGATGAATTCTCTGCACCTATGGGCAAGCACTCCTCTCCCCAGTGTCCCATATGGGGTAAGCCCTCCATGAAAGGATATGTTGGGCAAACCTAGGGCTACGGTTAAGGGACGGTGAGATGACGGTGGAGGTGGGAGTGACTGGCAGGATGGGGTTGTCCTAGATGGCCTGAAGGAGTGCCCGACCGAGGGCCAGGGGCACATGAGCAATTAAGACAAAAAAAAAGGTGAGGTTACATTGGTCCTCAACAAAAGACACAGGTTCTCTTGATTGCAAGTCATACAGTTCCCATAATCTCAATACTTATGCTTCCAAAGTCATTCTGCATCATATATGTAAGCCACCTATTTTTGGGGGGCTTACTATTGGTTGCCTGGCTTTCTGTCTCTAGGTCGGGTTTTATTTATGACTGGCAGGTGGGGCCCCACCCAGTGAGGGTTGCCTTGGGCCCTCTTGTATAAAAAAGGGTTTTGTATGAAGTTCGAGGAGGCCAGCAGGGTCATTGGGAATGAGTGTGAGCCAGGAGGTTCGAACCCTGGCCCGAGGAGTTTGCAGCCTTCAGTCCTTTGGTGCTGTTCCATGCTCTGGAGTTTGGGGTGGTGTTAGGGACTGGCAACCATGGAACAGGACCCCCTTTTTGTTATTTTGGGGAGCCACAGCCTGTAGGAAAAATACATTGGTTTGACCCACCTCATGCTCCACGGCATCGGGGTCAACTGGGGCCTGTTCCATTTTGTTTGGAGCTTGGCAGTGGCGACATCGTGGTAGTGGCAGTACTGTGGCCTTTCCTGTTATGAACTCTGTGGACAAGGTAAGACCAAATATTCTCTCCAGTTTGCTCCTGGCTATGCTTCTGGTTTGTGCATCCTTCAGCCTAAAGTTCCATCAGGTCCCCTACACAAGTGGTTGTGGGAGGGGGTTACAAATGCAAGAACTCGTCTGAGATTTAATTTATGTGAGCTGAACCAGACAGTGGTTTTTGTGGAACTACAGGCATTGCAGGCCTTTGGGGGTCTGGTCTGCATCATTGTAGAGGATCACCATTTTGGTTCACTTTGCACCTTCTTCATCTTAGTTGCAGTGGAAGGCACCTAGCAGTCCTGTGTGGGAGAGTCATGTGAGGTGTAAGAGTAATGCTGACTGGACAGTAGTCTTGAGACTTATGTGGGAACTTGTAGGTAGGTGCCATTTTTTCACATGCTATAGAAGAGTGCAGATTATTTTGCCATGGCAGAAAAATCACCATCGGAGGAGCCCCAGGCCATGATGCCTGCTTCCCTGCTTTCTTGGCTGTGGAGGTCAGCTGGAAGGGAAGCAGCTGATGAAAGGTGCACAAGATGTAATTACCAGGGTGAGGGGGTAATAAGGCTCCCAATGTGCTCAGTTTGTGCCAGGGGGCTGATGTATGGACTGTTTATCTACCTCCATATGCCATTGCTTGGCTGTATCCATTGGTGCCATCTGTTGCAACTGCTTTGTTATTGTCCATGGTGAGTCTGAATTTGGATGATGCATCCAGGGCTTCCATGCCTACAGTGTAGCCCCTGGCCCTTTCTTCTGATGTTATAGTAGGAGTTATGGAAGAGGAGATCCCAGAGGGTGCAGGAGGGCATAGACGTCTGTCCAGTCCTTCTGTTCCTGCCACCGTTGACTATTCCCATGGTAGAGGAAGACAACAAGGAAGGGCAGTTGCATCAGGTGGCACCCTAGGACCCAGGGGGTCAGTCTATGCTTCCTCACCTGACAACAGTGGCCAACCCTGTGCTTCCTGGCAGGAGGTGCCTGTAAAGATGTCCCCTATGCCATTCGGGGCTGCAGGATCCAATACTGAACCGGTGATGGAAGAGCCATCTGTGATGCCCCCTGGCTAAGTCCTTTGACCCTGTCAGTCTGCAGATCAGGACGTCTATCGAGCAGTTCCTCACCCCTACAACAGGCCTGTGTTGGCCTTGTCCAAAAATGTCCCATGCCTCCCAATGCTGAGCAAAGTCATTTGAATGAAAATGGTTGGGTTGTTGAGTTCAGACCCCATGAATGGGAGATATAGGAATGGTGTGTGGCTGAAACCTGGGGACACGTGACGGACCAGTGTAAGAGAGCTGTCTGAGTGGTCACAAGTGGAGAGATGGATGAGACATCATATGCACCTGGAATACCCCAATGCTGATTAACTCTATATGTCTGAGAGGTTGAGGAATGTGGTGGAGGAAAAACGTCCAGACTGGGTATTCTGTGGAAGGGTACAAAAAGTTCCAGCTTAGAAGCGATGATTCTGGACCACCGTCGGAAGATATGACCAGGCATAATAGGTTCCAACGCACTCTGCAGCTTGGACTGGGCTTACTTTATTCAAGCACCAGGATGATCCAGGATGTGGCTGGGTGCTGCATAAAACACTATATTGTCTCCATGGATTCTTTCTCTGAGGAAACAACCAAACCAGACCCTGAATTTTACTATCCCCATGGCGGGGGGCCTGCCATTTAATCTGAAGCACCAGTGGACTTTTATACTGCCAAGACTGTATTGAATTGATTAAGGGTTAAATGGCTGTTGTGTTTTCCAGTTTACTAGTGTAAAGAAGGAAGTTGTGCCCAGCGGGAGTTGCTGCAGGGACTGTATCCAGGATTGGGACTGATCTGTGTGGACTTTCTGTGTTCTAAAAAACAGAAGAAGAGACACCTTTTTCTTTCTCCCCTGGTTTTAGATGGAGAGCTGAGCAATAGTTATCCGGTTCTGGTTTTGTGCTGTTAGTAAGGTGTACATGATATCAGTATGGTTGGGCAGTGGGTTATGTTGGTGACGTTTGACTGAGTGTGTGTTTTGGATGCTTGAGAGAATGAGAGTCCTACATTTAGCCATTTAATATGGTAAAGTAACATAGGAAAATGTTAGTTTAATTGTTTTCATTTATTAATTTGCAGCCTGGCATTTCTTCTTTTCAACATACAATGTGATTAGTATGGGGTTGCTTGGGCAGATGAGCTATACACAAAGTTTTTTTCTCCTTGGATCCCTGGGTTCCAGTTTGCTGGCCTGCCTGTGGGTAGTCAGGAGAATGGGGAGTGCGCATACTGTACCTACAGTGCTCCCTCACTATATCACATCCCGTTACAGCAAATTCTTGGCAATAACAAATATGTTGTAGGGCTCCCAACATATGTGCACTGATAGTGCATAACTTATATTCACTTCAGTTTTATGCCCACCCACTTGAACTTTAGTGCACTGCTCTGCAATGCTGAGAAAAAAACCCAGCATCACTTCTCAATCAAATATCAGCATCTGATGTCAATTAATCAATTAATCTATTAATCAATTGTGTGCCTTATTTAACAGATGGGTTACCTAAACATCTAAACGTCTGCCTTACTTGCATCTCTGACTGAGCGCGGTGCTATACATTGAACGCGGTCATGAAGTGGTCTTCATATTCCATAGACAAAAATCTTACTGTCCTCAATAGACTCAGAGCAGGAAAGAGTCTAAAGAAAGTTGCTGCTGAAACCGGGTTAGCAAAATCCACAATATGCACCTGGATGAAACAAGAGGTGTCCCTAAGAGAGTTTGTGTCTGAGTATGGGGAGCAGGAGGGTATGGCTCGAAAGAAGCTAAGACACATGGATGAAAGGGCAATTGACACTGCAACACAGATATGGTTTACCCAGCAGCATGCCAATGGAGTGCCTGTCTCCAGGGCAGTCATTTGTGAAAAAGCCCACCAATTTGCCAGGCAAATCCATGGCCAGGACTGTTCTTTCAAGTCTTCCTCTGGGTGGCTCTGGAGGTTTCAAAAATGCCATGGAATCTGTAGTATTGCTGTGACAGGAGAGCAGCGCTCCTGTGATGAGAAGGCAGCAGCAGAGTTTCATCTGAAGCTAAAGGAGGTTATTTCACAGGGGGACTACCTGCCAGATCAAGTTTATAATGCTGATGAAACAGGCTTGTTCTGGCAGTGCCTTCCTGACATTACCTTGGCAAGCAAGCAAGTCAGAACAAAAAGCCAGTAAAGGCTTTAAGGTGTCTAAGGACATAGTGACTTTTCTATTCTGCGCTAATGCCTCAGGTACATACAAAGTCATGCCACTGTGTATTGGGAAGTTTGCTAAACCACGATGCTTTCACCATGTTAATTTAAGTTTCCTCCCTGTCCCGTATGCGCACAGTCGCAATGCCTGGATGACTTCAACAATTTTCAGTGACTGGTTCCTTAATTCATTTGTGCCTGCAGTCCGTGGTCATCTAAGAAGTAAGCGCCTACCCCCCAAGGCACTCCTATTACTAGATCAATGCCCTGCCCACCCTCCTGAGAGGGAGCTATAATCCAGAAATGGCAGAATAAAAACAATGTTTTTACCAAAGAACACTACATCACGGTTACAACCCATGGACGGTGGCATCATAGCCACATTCAAAAAGCATTATTGCAAAAGGCTATTATGCGATCTTGTGACAAGTTCTGATCAAACTTCAGTGACTGAATTTCAAAAGCAATTGACCTTACTGAAAGTTCTGATATTGGCTGGTGAGGCATGGGGAATGCAACGGAGGCAACTGTCTTGCACTGTTGGATGGCCACACTCGGACCAGCATTTGGCGACCTGCTAGAAATGAATGATGATGAGCACAAGCCAGATGACATCCAGGAAATTGCAGAGATAGCCCAGAAGCTACAGCTGATTCAGCCAGGAAGTGGAGCAGGTGAAATTATTAATGATTGGATGTGCATCGATGATCAGCTACAGACGCATGAGCAGCTTACTGAAGTGGACATTGTAACAGCAGTTGTGGGGCAGGAGCACTCGTAAGCACTATACAGCAGTTAGAGTGAGGATTCAGATGCTGAAGATGTTACCGACGTGTCAGCGAGCGAGTCTGAGATGATGGGGCTCGAGTCTGCATTACAGTGGCTACAGGCTCAGGACGCCAACCCCATTAAGGTAATTCAGTTACGACAGATCATATCCTATACCAGGAACATGGCAATAAAAACAAAAACAGCTCAAAGCTGCATCACAGACTTTTTCAAGTGAATGCTCGATCAGACTTTTTGGACCATATGCTACCATTTTTTGAATAATACTATGTATGTTTAATACTGTACTGTGATTGGGTCTTTTTTTAAAGCACGCTTCTAATTATGCTTCTTTAACATGGAAACATAGGATCATGAATTAAACTACTGTATTAACAAGCAGTACATGTCTGTCATCAATGTTTTCTATGACATGAATATGTCCCCTCAATTTAACAAACAAACCAGCATAACGAATATGATTTGCGGCTCTGGTTTTGTTCGTTGTACCGAGGGAGCACTGTATTCAGCTGGTTTTCCTATGGATAGTTGAGTGCCCCATTCCCCAGAGAGGAATGGATTTTAAGTGGAGATCAGTGTAAGCCACCCCTTTTTGGGGAGCTCACTATTGGTTTCCTGGCTCTTTAGGTCAGGTTTTTTTTTTATGACTTGTAGGTGGGGCCCAGCTTGGTAGGTGTTGTCTTGGGCCCTCTTATATAAAAACGGGTTTGGTAGGAGGTTCAAGGAGACCAGCGGAGTCATTGGGAATGAATGTGGGCTGAGGGGTTCGAACCCCAGACCAGGGAGTTTGCGGCCTTCAGCTCTTCAGCACTGTTCTGCACTAGAGAGTTTGGGATGGTGTTAGGGATTTGCAGTCCTTTTGTCATTTTGAGGAGCCATGGCCTGGAGGTGAAATGCATTGGTTTGGCCCACATCATGTTCCATGACACCAGGGTGGGCTGGGGTCTGTCCGTTTTGTTTGAAGCTTGGCAGTTGGGATGCCGTGGTAGTAGCAGTACTTTAGTGTGGCCCTCCTGATGCTGGCAGAATCAGGGGCCATTACCTGTGAGGCACTCTGCCTTAGGGATGTTCTGGCAGCCTGCAGGGAGAGTAGGGATGAGACCTACCATGCCATGTCTGGGGAAGGACCTTACCTGGGCTTGAAGCACAAGATAGTGCCTGTAACTGGAAGTGAGGAAACGAGTCACTTGTGAAGATCTCCCTGGTTCTAGAGTTGGTATGTGGCCCAGGGATGGTGGAGGTTGATGCAGCTTGTGGATTATTAGGGCCCTTAGAGTTAATTTGGGAGACCCATAGTATGTGGCCACCATGAGGATGTGGACCATCCTGGTGTGTGTGTGTGTGTGTGTGCTGCCCTGAATTGCTCATTTGAGCCTCTTTTGGCTCTGATTTGTGTGGAACTCATCTCCTGCCTTTATTTGGCCTATTGTAGGGGACTGCAGCTCTGTGCTGCATTTAAATCCTGCCTGAAGTAACTTGTACCAATGCCTCATTGTTCTCCAGCTCCATGGAACTGTGCAAATTATTTATTTATTTAATTTTATTAATTAAATAGTTTTATTCTCCATTGCACATTTTGGTGTTCAGTTTATTGTGCCTGGACTAACTTTCAGGTGACTCCTAGAGTCATACCTGCACTCCTCCGGTTCCTGCCTGTGTACATTGCCAGTTCTTTAAGTCTATCTTCTGGAGACTCCCTGTCCTATTATGAACTCTGTGGACAAGGTAAGACCAAATATTCTCTCTAGTTTACTCCTGGTTCTGTTTCTGGTTTTGCCTCATTCAGCCTAAATTTCCATCAGGACCCTTAGACAGGTAGTTGTGGGGGGTTACACATATAAACCTTAAGACATGACAGGATGTACTTTTGAACGGGGGCATTCATATGCCTTGGGTGCATTTTAGTCACCCAAGACATTCATATACCTCAGTACAAACAACCTGGAGTATGTTATTCGGCTGGTAAAATAACTTTTCAAAACAAATGATTAAAAACATAGTAATTAGTTCATGGGGGGTTGAGGGGTGTGTACAAAGGCAATTACATACCTTGCAAGATGAGCGAGGGGAATATGACAGAAACCTACAAATATCTCCATGAGGTGAATAGGGTGCACTGGTCAACACTGTTCTCGTAACGTGAAGAGGCAGGCACCAGGGGTTAGGAATGCAAACTGGTAGGGAGTAAAGGGGTGTCAGAAAGTACTGATTTAAGCATCTGATGGCTCAGCGGCAGCACGGTGTGCTTCCCTGCTGGTGACCTTGGTTTGGGAGGGAGATCTGGGAGCTAGGATCAGTGAAACCACTTCAGGGAGGGAGATGTCTGGGTTCTGGCACAGCTGCAGGCCCCTGCTGTGAACTAGGGAGCTAGCTCCCTCGTAGGGCAGCATCCCACCAGCATGCACTCCTGTGCCTGAGTCTTCTAGAGGTATCACCTGACATCAGGGGAGATGGAAGAGTCAAGAGAAGAGGAGATAAAAATACACAAAAACTATACACCTCGAGCCATCCATGTGGTGGTTGTCAGTTCCCTGGGCTCCACATGGTATGTATCCTGACTACTTTGGCAGCAGGAGGACTAGCAGATGGGGCTGGGGTCTGACAGAGGCCCATGAGTAGGAGTAGGTGACAGCTTGAATGATCATATGGCTGTATGAAAAAAGAAAGCATTACTTCACAGAAAGTGTGTTGGGTAGTTGGAATAGATTGCCAAGCATGTTGGTAAATTCCAAGACATTCCAAGAGTTTAAAGTGGGATGGGATGGGATAGGTACAGGATCATGGTGGCTGTGAGATCTGGAGGGGTGAGAGAGATGATACAAGGTGGACACAGCTCACATCAGGGGGGCTCAGTCTAGACACACAGTGAAAGGCTGCAGTGAGTATAGGTAGAACAGCTTGGACTTGATTAACTTCAAGTCTTTTCTGCCTGTAAGTTCCCCAAACCACTTTACAATTAGATATTTTAACTGTCCCCACATGATAAGCCTCAGTTAACTGCACTGTCTCTTACCTGTTTATGGAATCTCTTCCCGAGTTTCTGACTGTACTTTTGTACAGCTGACAGCATAGCCTTCCCGATCCTATTGAGCAGTACAAGGTTCAGGGGGATTCCAAACAGGGCAAAGAACACACAAAACATTTGGCCTCCCACTGTGCTGGGGCTCAAATTGCCATATCCTGTAGGATACAATAAAACAATATCAGGACAGAAAACTTAGCTTAAACAAGATAAGTGCAGTCTTCTAACCGGTGTCCCCTGTGTTTGCAGGTGGCAAGTAGAAGCATTTGAAACATAAAAACATATCATTTGATGGTACAGAAAGGTCCAGCAACCTTCTAGTATGCCGACCCTTCCTTCATTGGGTGAGTTTTGGCTGCACCACAAAACCTCGCTCATTTCCGAAATCAAAACTTTATCGTTTAAATTTTGAAAAAAAAAACTTTTAGTTTAATTAAAAATAGGGACAGGAACAATAGTTTTTTTTTGTTTTGTTTTTCTAAACAAAGTTTTCTTTGATCTCCCTTGATGAAGTCTAAGCATTGAACCCCTTGAAACAGTGGGGTGTATGATCTTCTGTGCTGGCATTATCCCATTTTTGAACCAGGACAAGTGACCACCACCTTGAGAAAGCAGAAGCACTGAACCTGCAAAACCTTGGGGTGTCTCCCTTCTGGGCTGACAGTTATCCTATGTCTGAACCAGGGCTGGAGACTTCATCCTTGACAAAGAAATAAAAAAGGCCATGAGACATTGGTGTGCTTCCTTTCTGTGCTGACATTAATCCCACCTCTGAGTCAAGGCTGGAGACCTCACACTTAACAAGGAAGTAGAGAAGCCCACACAACATTTGTGTATCTCCTTTCTGTACTGGCATTTAGCTCATCTCTGAAACAGGGCTGGCAACATCCCCTTTCAGAAAGCAAGAGCACAGAAAGCAATTAAAAATTGGGATGCCTTGGAAATTATACCACCTCTGAACTAGGGTCAGCAACTACCCTCTTCAAGAATGCAGAAGCACTAAAGCACAACAATTATTAGGGTAACTCCATTCTGTACTGGCATTCATCCCATGTCTGAACCAGGGGTGGTGATGCCCATTGGGAAAGTGAAAGCACTGACACATGCAAAACATTGGGGTGTCTCCTTTCTGTGCTGACATTTACTCACTTTTCAATCAATGCTGGTGAATTCCCCCTTCAGATGGTGGAAGCACTAAAGCCCATAAAACATTGAGGTGTCTCCTTTCTGTACTGATATTTCTATGACCTCCGAACCTGGGCTGGTAACTTCCCAACCCTGGCCTGAAAGCCTCATATATGATCACCCAAGAGTCCTGGGGATCAGATAGGTGCACTGGGTCCAAAAGCACTTGCCCTCGCTTTGTAATGTACTCCATAATTTCCACCAATTGCTTCCCTAGCCTCCTATCCTTTCACCACCCATGCAGGTACCGTACATGCCTGGTACAGCCTTTCATGTGCACAGCTTTCCCCTGTGGATGAGAAAGCTCCTGGCCTATCACAGTGATCACTACAGTGACAGACTGTAGCACCATGAAACCTAACCACTCAATGCCAACATTCTAATTAGGTTCCCAAACACCTTGTCATTGGCATGATATCCTGACACTGTACTGTTGGGCCATTAGGTGGCCCATAGCACTACCAAATAAAAAAGTACAACCCCCCAAGAATCTGATTAGTTATAGCATATATACCGTATACTGTACATGCACACATATACACATACGTACATATATAGGTACATACATAAATACATCCTAGGGAGGCAAGAAGTCCATTGGTCAATCAAGATGAACAAAAAAGAACCTCTTCTTTAAAACCAGTCTGAGATTTTAATAAACACATTGTGACCATGCAAGGAAAGTGATGTGGTCACCATAGGATTGACCCACATGGCCATGCTCAAAGCACAGTGACCCTCCCAGAGTTTTTGACCATCCACTGCATATAGAAATGTTATGTACAGGTG
This sequence comes from Neoceratodus forsteri, assembly GCA_016271365.2. Classification (NCBI taxonomy): domain Eukaryota; kingdom Metazoa; phylum Chordata; order Ceratodontiformes; family Ceratodontidae; genus Neoceratodus; species Neoceratodus forsteri. The sequence goes on along the minus strand of CM057451.1, from coordinate 803,608,261 downwards.
ATAGGGTGTTGCAAACTAGTGGCTGGGTCAGTGTGAGTTGGCAGGAAATGAAGACTACCCTGGGATCTTCTGGGGGAAATTGACCTAGGAAAGAGATTCCACTGGAGGCCAGGAATAGGTTCCTAATTAGGTTGCAAAATGGGGGGTGGCAATGGACCGCTAGGGACAGCAGTGGCTAGTAGTATAAATTTGGATCCACTGTGTACCACGAGCAGATGTTAAGATACAGTGCAGGTGGGGTGTGACTACAGCGGTACAATGGCAGCGCAAGCTCTGGCATGGCATGGTGCCATGGTACTGGTGCTACACCATGCACTGACCTCCAAGAGTGGTGGTAACCAACATGTCAACACCCACTAACATGTAGTGGCAGTATTTGCATTGCAACATAGTTGCAGAAGAGGCTACCTTCCTCCTACCCATGACTAAGTCAAAGCCGTGTGTGTCATGGAAATAGGTGGTGGTACAATGAGGAGCATGTTTGCATCCCATTTTTATGTTGTCTCCATTTATGACTATAAATTAGCCCCATCTGCTGGTAATCAGCATTGCTGGTGTGTAGATGTGTTCCTTTCATTTATTTATTAATTTATGTATGCATGCATGTATTTCTTTAGTTTATTTGTTTATTAAAATTTGTTTATGAAGAAAAATGGACTGGATCCAAATCCCGTTTTGCAGCCATGTCCCAGGGCAATACAAGACAAGTTGTCAGCACATCGGTATAAACAACTAATAAAATGGACATGGAACACATTGATTTGCTTCTGTCAGTTAGCATTTTGAACACAGATGCAGGGCAGCCAATACACACAGCAATGGAAATTCATTAAATATTAAGGGGTTTACTGACTGGGGAAATTAGTAATAAGGTCAGAATAACAACAGTTTCCTTTAAAAAAGCAATTTCTGTAGAAACGTAATGTATATTTAAAAAAAGGCTTGAAGAAAGGAATATAAATCCTTAACAACTACAGTATACTATATATGCAAGTTAATTAGTTCCAGTTACTTGTCTGTGCTCAGGAATGAGGGTTGTGCGCAGCTAAGGGTGGTTAGCCCCACAGTGAAACAATCTCCAAAAGTGCTGCACTGCAATACCAAACAAGCAAATGTGCTGCCAGTACTGCTCCTGCATAGCATCTATGGGTATAAATGTATGCTATTGTTTTAAGTTTCAAGGGAGAGTAAGTGGTGTTAGTTGGCAGGAACCAGATGCTAAGGTTGTCTCAGTTCGCAACACCAAGCATGCTGGAGCCTCAGTCCTTCTTGTTGAGGCATAGCTGCATCGCATGTCAAACAGAGCTAAGGCATTTTGCAATGTGTTGACACAGTACTTTTATGTGTCAAGTAGCCAAAGAATTAATTTACAAGAGAGTAAACACAATTTTCAGTTCACAGTGAATTCATTTGCAATATGGTCTTGCCATTTCATGAAAGCTTTAAATGTTTACTCTCCGCTCACATTGCTCAGCCATACATGTTCCTGGCCTGCCTCACCTAAACTCGGATCCAGCTGTCCTAATCCACATTAATCTCAATCATTCTTTTCTCCCTCTTTCTGGAACAGATTTGCTAGGTTTTTTTTTTTTGTCTTCTCTGAATTTTTACACCCCTATACCCAACTAGGGTAACTAGGGTACGAGTATAGTACAATTCACATTAAACTATCACATCAATGAGTTGCTTTTGCATTTCTCAATGAGTTGCATAAATGTTGCTGGATCCAGTGCAAAGCCTTATAAAACTGTTGCCTAAGAGTTGCAATTTGGTTTTGCATTGCATGGTGACAGAATTGGAGATGCATTTCAGCTGTGTTGCAAAAACATTTGGTAAAAGTTGCTCTTTGGATGGTTAAGTGCTGAAAAAACGACACAATGTGAGTTGCCAATGCACTGGCAACTTAAAACATAAAACCAACTCATTGGCAGTTTAATGCAATTTTTACTATGTGTAATAGGATCTACCTACTCTAGATTATTACATACCTGTACCCAAGCATGGTATATGATATCTAGTCAGGTATTCCTGCTGCTCTTCCTGTTCACATGTTCATTGCACCTCAGTAACTATCCTCAAGTACCTGCTGTGTTGTCACTGAGTGGCCTGACCCTCAGTCGCTATTGCAGAGTAACACTGTGAAATAGAAACAGCTTTCATTTATCACCCCAAGTATTGCCTTCAGACAGTCCCAAGTGACCTATGTTACAATGCCCAGAGTGGTTGCACCCACTAGCACTCTTCCCTGGGATTTTCAATATTCATGGAAGAATTACATCCCCCATAACCATCGCAGGGTTATCAAATTTATCTATAGGCAGATTAAAGAATACCTCTTTCACTTAGCACTCCTGCTATTACTGCTATCTGGGAATACCCACCCCTAACCTTGGCCCCCCACTGTCCTCCACTACCCCACTGCGCAACAAAGGACAGCTCACCATCAGTTCAATTAACATTTGTAGCCTTCTTCCTAAAATGGATTGCTTGAATGCCTGGGTAGTACAACATAATCCTGATAGTCTATCAGTGGTAGAAACCTGGCTTTCCCCGAAGGTAAAGGACACACCAATTACAATCCCTGGATACACCATATACAGATCAGATCAACTATCCAAATGTGGGGGTGGATGTGCAGTCTATGTCAGAGATAGCCTCCAGGCACACACGCTTACACTACCTGATGCTGGCTCTAACATACATTGACTTGCTGGTGAAATGCCTCAATGCACTCAATCTCAACACTGAAACAGTGCTACTGGGAGACTTTAATGCCAACTGGCTCTCCCCAGCTGCTAGCCCATATAGGGATGCAGTCTCAGCAGTGCACCTCACCCAGTTAATTATCTTGGCTACCAGGATGAACTACAAGACTGGTACTCCCACTCTGCTAGACTGGGTCCTGTCCAACCGGCCTGAGCACATCTCTCAGACTACAGTTCTGCCAGATGCCTACAGTGACCACTCACCTGTCTTGTTCCTCTGGGCAAACAACTTCACCAAACCTCCATCCAGAACAGTTACAAATAGAGTCCTCAAACCTGGACATCTTGAGATGTTAAAAACAGACCTCAGACAACAGGACTGGGACAGCATCTACTTCTCCAGTACTGTTGATGCAGTTCCTGATCAATTAATCCAACTTTTTAATAGTGTGTGTGATCGGCATGCTCCGATAAAGAAACATAAAGTTAAAGACTGCAGAAACCCCTGGTGCTCTACAGACCTCCTAGAGCAAATGAAATTGAGGGATCACCTGTGGCAGTGGGTCCATGCCTTGGGTAAGCAGGTGGACATTCAAAAGTACAAAAAAGCACGAAATGACTGCACAAGGGCCTTATGCTCAGCGAAAACTAATTATTTCAGGGAAGCCCTAAACAACTCCTGGAATGACGGTAGGAAATTCTGGGCTAACCTCAGTGAAGTCACTGGGAAAGAACAGAAGGCAGCACCATCAATGCTTAGCATAGATGGTGTACCCACCACTGATCATAGTATTATAGCAAATTCATTCAATAATACCTTCTCTGACCTTAGCAGTGTACTCCCTCCTGACTTCTTCCTCTCTGCTTCCACCCCTCAGACTACCAGTTCTGATAACCAGCCATCCTCTCACCATCCATTCCATTTCAGAGCCATCACCACAAGCGAAGCTAAGAAATACTTTCTAAAGGTCCTAGGCAAGTCATGTTTCAGTGGAGACTCCCTCGACCTTCAATTCGTTGCACTTACCCTGGACTCCATTCTTGAACCTCTAGCGCACATTATCAATGCCTCACTTAAACTCTCCCAATTACCACAAAGTTGGAAAGCAGCCCTAGTGAAACCTGTTTTCAAGAGTGGGGACCAAGCACTATGGGAAAATTGCAGACCCATCTCAATTCTTCCACCACTGTCTAAGTCTCTTGAAAAAATAGTTGTGGATCAGCCTATTGAATACCTAGAGAAGTCTAATTTACAGTGTTCGCAGCAGCATGGGTTTCACAAAGGGCACAGGACCACAACTGCCATGCTAGAGTTCACTGGGTACATCCATAACTCTCTTGACAATGGAGCACTCACTGGTGAGACATTCATTGATTTTTCAAAAGCATTCAGCACAGTTAAGCATGTCCTGCTGCTTGAAGAGCTGGCATCTATTGGGCTCTCCCAGGATGTAGTTAGTTGGTTCCAAAGCTACCTCATCAACTAGTCTCAACAGGTCAGGATCGACAGCGTGTTGTCTGACAGCAGATATGTCCTCTCTGGGGTCCTCCAGGGGTCAATACTGGGGCCCCTATTGTTTGGCATATTCCTAAACCATCTTCCTTCTGCTAGTCGCTGCCAAATTCTTCTCCACGCAGATGATACAGTCTTATTCGCAAGTGACAATGACCCTTGGTTGCTTAAGCGTAAGCTCCAGGATAGTTTCTCATTAGTTGGGAAATGGTTCAAGGACCACAAACTTATAAAGAACTGCAAGAAAACCAAGACTATGATGTTTTATAGTCCTCAAAACATACGCCGCACCTTTACTCTCGGCATAAAAAATGAGTCTGGAGCCCCACTAGAATTAGTTCATAACTTCAAATACTTGGGTGTCACACTTGACAGCCCCTTGTCGTATGTCAATCACATTGATGCTACTGCCAAGGCTGTCAACACCCACATCGGCCTGCTTTATAGGCACAAGCAGAGTCTTACTCCTGAAGCTCTCACCATAACAATACTTGGCTCTATAATGTCGCTTGTTGATTACGGGTTAGTAGTCTATGACTCAGCAATGGACCCAGCCCTCCACCATATCACAGTAGCACTAAACAAAGCCTGTCACCTCCTAACTGGGGCTGCACAGCTTACACATATGTGTGATCTGTGTGCCCTGGCTAACTGGCTCCAGCTCTCAGATAGGCTCAAAATCCAAACCTGCCTCTTGGCAAAGAAGGTTAGTCTGGGTCTCATGCCTCCTGGGGTGCAGAAGCTTCTCTCCCCCTATGAACGGAACCTCCCAACCAGTAGCTCTGATATTATGTTCTTTAAAATTCCACGGTGTCACACATCCCTGGGTCAAAGAGCCTTTGCCCACTGGGCTCCCAAATGGGCTAATTATCTTCCATCAACCTTGATCTCAGAAACCAAGATAGGCACTTACAAATGGGAGCTCAGGAACTACCTTGTTGCTAGAGCCAGCTGTGACTGCTTTCACTAGACCTTGCAGATGTTCTTACCTGTCTATGGCCTCACCCTCCGGACCTTTAACTGGATTTCACAAATTAAACTTCATGTCAGTTCCTGACTCTCTTCTGGCCTAATCACCCACCTTTCTTCCACTCCATACCCCCTTCTGTAATCCTCAACCAACATCCTCCCCCCCACCATCTGCCCTTCCCTTCTTCACAACTGCCTCAACCTCTCCTTACCCCCGTCTGTAAGCCCCTCACTACCCGACTCCCCCTCCCTTTTCTTTCTGCCCTCTCCCTCTTTGGCTCTACCTGGGCTACTACTCTCTCTCCCCTACAACATTTCACCCTGTACTATATTTACTGTTGGCCTGTCCCTCCTTGTATTGACTCCTCTAGTCCTCCTAACTGACCCTAGTGTAAAGAATTTCCCTGGACACTCAGTCTGTTTGAAAACCTAATACTATTTGTCATAGATTGTCTTATATATGCTTTCTTTTCACTGAATTTACAATATAACTGCATAACTGTTTCTGTATTATGTATTATCTGTAATACTGTATCTGTATTATGTCTATACTGTTTTGTCCTAACTCTGATGTGGAACCTATGGAATGAGCTTATTCTCAATGGTGTTTTCCTAGATCACAATAAATAAATACCCATACACAGCCAGGTATTATGCCTATATCCAGTGTTTGCGCGAATTATGCTCCTCCCATTCAAAAACCCTTATTCTATTAGTAAATACCATGCATTTTGGAGAAATAACATTCAAAATAATATTTGCTTTAGGTCCCTGCAACTATACTGCAATTGTTGTGTAAGTACACTACATGTTATTATAATGCACATATTGCTACATAAATACCTCTATTGCATGTACTTTTTTTTATTTATTTAAGGTCTAGGATTACAAATGCCTTTGAGCCAAGGCTCTTTACAAAGATTCTGCATCAGATAACACTATACATACACACTGAAAGCTACAGGAAAAACCTGAATAAGTGCAATAGTGTAGTTTACATATAACCAAACATAGGACGGGGGGAGGGGGAGAATTGGAACATAGGTTACAATACTGTTTAAGATAATGAGTGGTAATAATACACATATACACTGTATGATACATGTCAAATAATTTTAAACAGACTATAAGTAGGGAAACAGTCAAACAGGCTTTAAATATATGTTCATGTCAATTCTTTTAATCAGACTATAAGAAGAGAATCAGCCCAGAGAGTCTTGTCAAGCAAAGGAATTTAACAGGAAAAGAGGTATATGGGGGTGGGTAGGGAGTGGCAGGATAGGGTGAAAAATGGTAAAAGAAAGGTGAATCTCAGAGAAGGGGTGGGGTAAGGAGAAATTAAGAAATTAAGTTTTTGACCAGAAGCCCAATATCGCCAATAGTGGTACAGAGGAGGTTTACTGGTAAGGAACAGGAGGGTAAGAGAAGGGAAGGGTGAGGGTAGTAGGATATAGGTTCAGGGGGAGCAGTGAGGGGGTACCAGAGGTTAAGCAGCAGGAAGAGAGGGCAGGAGGGCTAGTGAAGGTGTATTATGGTGCTTAGAGGAATCTGGTATGACTGTGGGATTTACAATCATGGGATGTAGTGCCTTAACCTAAAGTCAGAACAAGAACAGGGTGAGAGGGAAGGGGAGGGTTGTCAGATGGGGCTGTAAGGAAAAAAGAGCTAGTAAACAAACAAAACTAGTGGGACCAAGACCAGAGTTTGAGACCAGCACAAGGGGAGAGGGTATGTGGGGTGCCAGAAGGAGTGGGGAGGACTGGAAGGGGAAAAAAGGGGGGTGAGGGTGGAGAAGTGGTGCAGGTGGGACACCGGAGTGAGGAGGGGTGGAGATGAGGGGTGGGGGTATAGCAGCAGGAGGGGAGTGGTGCAGGGAAGCTGGGTACAGTAGTTGGGATTAGGGCAGGGCCATTCTGCATAATTAGTTATGACTATCACATTCTCCAAGCTCGACTAGACGTTCCCGCAGTTTGTGTTTAAAGGGTCAAATCTTTGACTCAGACAGAAAGTCACTGCAAATAGTGTTTAGCCAGAGAGGGGCTTGATATGAAAAGGATCTTTATCCCTGCATTGCACAGCAGAAGGGGACTTTGAATATCTGTCTGTCAGAACCTCTAGTTCTCTGCGGGTTTGTCGCTTGGCAGAGAAGGTTTTGGAAACTCGGGGGAGTTAAGCCAATGGAACTCTTTTTAGCTAGTAAGCAGGTCTGGTACTTCAGTCTTCCCTCTAAATGAAGTCAACCTGCTTGCCAATATAGGTCATAAGCATGCAAGAGTCGATGTGCTCTAGTAATTAGCCTGCAGGCCTTGTTTAATGCTATTGCGACCATTTTGAGGGTTGTGTCTGCCACAGCCCCATGAATAGCTAGTCCATAGTCAATTATGGGGATAATCAAACTGCCCACTGCAGTCTGCAGAGCCTCAGAGGGTAGACAGTGCTTATGTCTGTGTTGTAGGTCTATTTTTGGATTGACTGCCTTAACAACCTGCTCCACATGCTTTGCATAGGACAGGGTACTGTCGAGGGGGATCCCTAGGTACTTGAAAGTATATACCTATTCCATCAGGGTGTTTAGACTGTTAAGAATTGTGAGCTGGGATGCTCTGTGCTTGATGTGTGGATTGGTGAAGGTAATAACTTTGGTCTTTTTATATTTCATGAGCAGTTTTTGCTTCATGAATCATTTCTTAACACTGGAGAAGTTTATCTGCAGTTGTTCCTGCAGGGGGAGTGGGTCAGTGTTGCAAGTGAAGATCACTGCATCATCCACTTACAGTAGGACTCTGTCCAGGCAGGCTGGGGTAAACGGTTGAGAGATATGCTAAATAGTAAGGAACTCAAAACTGAGCCTTGCGGACATTGGTCTGAACTTCCCACCTATCCAAGAGTACACTATTGATTTTTACCTGCTGCACACGGTTCACGCGGTAACTTCGGAACCAGTTCACAGTACTACTGGAGAGGCCAGTTATGGTCAGTTTGTTCAGTAGCAGTGCATGACGGACATTATCAAAGGCTTTGGTCAGGTCGATCAAGGCTGCCCTCACTATCTGACCTTGGTCAAGAGCCTTGTGGATATAGCTTGTGAATTCAACAAGAACAGTGGTGGTACTGTGCTCTTTATGAAACCCGTGTTGTTGGGGACACTGAATCTGGTATTTATGCTGATATTCTACCAGTTGGTCTGATGCTATTCGCTCCAATGCCTTGGAGAGAGGGGGCCAAATGGAGATGGAGTGATAGTTTGTGTGCTTGGTTCTATCCCCACTTTTATGGACAGCGGTAACTACCGCATTTTTTCATCTTTGTGGGAAATGGACAAACCGTAATGATAGATTCAGGATATGTGTGAGTGGGGCAAGTATGACATCTAGGGTGAGGGCGATTAGTTTACGGTCAAGCGAGTCACCACTAGACCTGGATTTCCCTAGTGAACTTGGAAGATACTTTTTGGCTTCCCTTCTGGAGATGACATTAAAGTAAAAAGGGGTGGGCTCAGATGTTGGTTTTCAACTTTACCATTATTGTAAGATCTTTCTTCATCCTTGAAGTAGTCAGAGGGGAGCACACTGCTGAGGTCAGTGAATGCCATGGTAAATACATCTGCAATCACTTTAGGGTCTTGGGTAATAGTGCCATTGATGTCAAGCATGCATGGTGAGGCTTTGTCATTTTCCCTCAGTAAATTCCTTTAAACTGACCATAATTTTCTCCCATCACCCCAAGAGTTGGCCAGCTCTTCTTTGAAATGAATACTGTTGGCCAAGCGGATGGCTCGTGTATAGGCATTTCTGGCTTGTTTATATTGTTGTAGGTCTGCCTGCTTGCTGGATGCCTGAGCATTGTACCAAAGTTAATCCCTATCAGCCGTAAATTTGAGAAAGGGTGGAATAATCCAAGGGTTGCAGACTTTTCTAATCTTACGTTTCTTGATGGTGGCAGGTACATCATAGGTCGCATTGAACATGTCAATAAAATGGTCTCGGACCTGGTCCACATTGTCAGAGTTGTAAATAGAGGACCAGTCCTGTTGCTTAAGGTGAGATTTTAAAGGCTCAAGATGACCTTTGTTCAGTATCCTGCTAGTGATAGTTTCAGTGGGTCGCTTAGTAACTTTGTTAGTCCAGTGACATATAATGGGGGAATGGTCACTAAGTGTGTCAGGGAGGACCGTTGTGTTCTGGATTATCTCTGGGTGGTTGGTAAGCAACCAATCCAACAGGGTACTTGTGCCAGTTTGATATTTGATTCTAGTGGGTCAGTTAACCTTCTGAGTTACTGTACACTAATGGAGGAGATAGCATCTTTACACGGTGCTGCTTCCAAGGATAGTCAGTGTATATTAAAGTCGCCAGTTACTATAACTTCAGCATTGTTCTGGAGATTACTTAGGTAGTCTATGACCCATTTAATACTAGTAGTCTGATCCTTAGGGGACATAGACACCACTGTGAGGGCCTTGGCATGTACCCTTAGCAGGATCTTGACAGCTAGTGCCTGTACCTTACGTTCAGTGCTTGGGAATGGGGTAGTATGACCTTAGAGGTTGCCCTTCAGATAGATAGCACAACCCCCCCCCCTTACTGAGTCTGCCCTGCCTGAAGAGGGTATAACCATCTATGGTTATTTCCGAGTCAGCAATCTTTGGCATCAGCCAAATTTCCACAACGAAGAGAACGTCTGACCTGTGTTGCATGACCCACGTTTGGAGAGTATCACATTTGGCGGGAAGGCTGCAAATGTTGATGGATGCAATTTTGAGTGCACTTTGCTTGGTGGTATGATGCAATAATTGGTGCATGGGACCAGGGTTTGGGTGAATGTTGCCAGACATTAAAAGAAGCAACAGTATGATTCTTAGAATTTGAGTCTTTAATGACCTGAGGGATGCTGAGCATTGCCGTTTAGAGGCTTTTCCTACCCTGTGCGTACAGTGCATTATAGTCAGATTGGGTAGGTGAGTTAGATAATGACCAATTATGTGACTGTTGCCAGATAGCCAATTATAAGGATAGGAATTCTTATCATAAAAATCCGGGTGTGTGGGGGTGTATTATATGTATAGTTTCCATATATAAACAAGGCATTACGGTTGCTAAGTTGTGCCAAAACATGTATTTTGTTTTGTTGAGATATGCCATTACCTGTCATGGACAGAGTTGTCAACATGATAAGTACTGTATGTGTGGTAGTGCAAATATTTTATAGACTTTCTGTTATGGGGTATGTCAGGTTAGGGAGACACCAGTTTCAGTAAAAGGTGCCAATGAACAAATGTGTCCTTCCCGGGGGGGTGGGGGCAGCAGGGAGGTATGATTCAGAATGTGGGGGACCTGTAACTTAAGAGTAATAAGAGTGTATTGACTAAGTGTTTCTGCCAGGATATAGTAGTGGCAGTGTCACCACCTCTGGTGTAGAGGTTTAGGGGTTCAACTCCCGGTAGTGCATAATTGCCAAAATTGGTAGGGGACTGGAGAAAGAGGTAGAGGGATGTACCAGGGAGTAGTAACAGATTTTAGGAGTAGAGTGACTAGGTCTGGTAGAGGAGCAGGATCAAGAGGGGGATTGTTAGGTACAATAGTGACTTCTAGTGGTAACAGGAAATAACATGCAAATAGGAAAATAGATAGCCTACAAACTGTAATGTCACATGATAGGTCACTTGACCAGACATAACAAATAAAAAAGAGCACCGGCCAGGGTGGGTGAGTGGGGTAGTCACTGAATAAGTGGCAATGGGCTAACAGGGTTGCACTCTGCCTGCCAAAATCCTGAGGGGGTCACTCTCTGTGTAATCTCTGGCTGCACTCTCGTTACCTGGAGTTTGTGAGGGAAGGAGTGGGCTGTGTAAAGCTTCAGATGCAGCCTAGAATAAGAGTAAATACAGAGTGATTACCACAATAATTTGATTCCAGGCTGTGGGACACAAAGGAAAGGAGAGTCAAGGCGGGAAGACAGATGGCAAGGGGGGGGAGGGGGGCAGCCAAGACTATGCAAGCACAGACCAGGCAGCCAGGGAATCAACAGGTACCGAAAAAAGGAGCAAAAATACAGAAAAAAAGAGCAAAACACATCAGGAGATGTGCACAGTTATAAACTCTTCCACGGTAAGTAAAGTTGCTCTAAATATCAGCAGAAAAAGCCCAAACACTCTAAGCAGACATGAGGTATAAAGACCTTAACATACACTGTACAAATAATTGTGTGGGCATGTGTGATTTTGTATTTTCTTGAAACTTGGCTTCCCAGCCAAATGCCCTTTGGGGTAACCCTTGCCTCAGTGTTTGCGCACAGAGGTTCTTTGTCTTTTAAATGTTTTTTTATTTTAATGGGTTCACCACAACACAACCAAGACAGACTGTCTTAGGGTAACTGGTTCATTCCACTGGGGTGTCAAACAGACAAGGCATACTGATGAGTCCTGGTAGGACGAAACACGTGTCTATGTCATCTGTTGGCACCCTTTGCAAACTGTGTGAGAGGCCTTTCGGCACCATGCAATTCTGCTTAAAGTTGAACCAGCATAACATTCTGTGGTGATTTGCATATGCAGCCCATGATGCTTTGCATTGTGTGGGCATGTGTGATTTTGTATTCACTGTGCAAATGATTGAATTATCAGGCACTATGATGTAACAATTGAGCTTAGATAAATAATCAGTTGCACTCTGCTGACCAAAATCCTGAGGGGGTCACTACCTGTGTAATCTTTGGCTGCACGCTCTTTGCCTGGCATCTGTGAGGGAGGGAGAGGGCTGTGTAAATCTTCAGATGAAGCCTGTGTAATCTTTGGCTGCACACTCATTGCATGGCCTCTGTAAGGGAGGGAGGGAGAAGGTTGTGTAAAGCTTCAGATGCAGCCTGTGTAATCTTTGGCTTCACGTTCATTGCCTGGTGTATGTGAGGGAGAGAGAGGGATGTGTAAAGCTTCAGATGCAGCCTGTGTAATCTTTGGCTGCACAATCCTTGCCTGGCATCTGTGCGGGAGGGAGAGGGCTGTATAAAGCTTCAGATGCAGACTATTAGTACCTTCACCACAGTTAAATTGCAACTGAGCCTTAAAATGAAAATGCATGTAATATTTAATTGTTGATAACAAAGCAGTTTATTTTTTTTTTATTTTCTGTTTGTTTTTGGTCTGACCCCCTGTTCCCATCAGGTCCCATCCATCCACCATCCCCATGTCCAGGCTTACCCCCCTGGGTGGGGCCACTGAAGGGGCTTCCCACTCCCTTTTTATGGACATTGTGGGCAACCCCAGATTACCCACGGGTCTGGGCCATGAGAGTGGGAACCCCCAGCAGGCATCGAGGCAGTGGGTGGTGGAACAGAATGGGCCGTCATGCCAGGGGGCTGGCATTTTTGTTGGGTTTTGCTGCCCTGAGGGTGGGGACATGCAATGACGTCCAGCATCTGCCCTGCGCCCCTGAACGTGCTGGCACCAGTCGCTGTGGCACCCCGGCCTCCACCAGGGGTTCATCAACCACTGGGCATTCTTCCCTTCCCTCCCCTCAGAGATGGAGAGCAGTCCTCAGGATGCTCCATCCTTCTTCCCACGTCCGGCTCTCCAACTTTCCAGGTCCGTTCCTGAACCCGGGTCGCCGGCATCGCAAACCAAAATCCAACCACTGCGCCATCAGGTGGGCATTAAAAAAGCTGTTTAAATCCATAAAGAAGATCACCATTTATGTATTTCTAAGAATTCCACCAGTGGCATCTATTACAGATTTGCTCAAAGACACTGCTTTGGATTTGAACCCAAGTTCACCAAATCTCCTTCTATTTGAATAAGTGATATAATTATTAGACTATTGAGAACCAGCACCATCTCCATGGTTGTTCAGCTCCAGAGCACAATAGCCTAACTGCTTCCTTACCTGAGTAGAACACCTATAGTAACGGAATTATTATGGCTGCATGGTGATTGTGGCACTTTGTCCCCTAATTTGTTTTCTTTGATGGATGATTAGAAACTCAAGGTATCCTACTTTGTACCTAGCCCTGCTTCCCTAAACTTCTGCTGCAGCAGTATTCTGTCTCTTTGAATAGTTTCCTTTTCCCACTATAATAGGGTGGCCTCCTATTATAGTTCTTGTCTTTGCTTTCCCCTCTTTAATTTCTCTTTTTACCTTGAGATTCATTTTTCGTCCGAACTTAAAAAAGGGGAAGGGGAGGAGTCACTTTAGGTATGTGGCAAGAATGAGCAGTGGCAATGTTTAAGCACTGCTACCCCCTTAACATTGTGGAACCTAAGTACCCATTTATTTTTGAAATTAGATAAGAGGTAGTTCCAGAATGGAACGAGTCAGACAGAGGAAGGAAGGGCTGTGCTTTTCAAAATAATGTGATAAAGCGCCAGCCGCTGCATTAGTTATGTGCTGAATTCTCCCTGCTCTTTTAGCCTTTAAGTGCATAGCACAGTTTGTTACATTATACCCGAATGTTTTGTTTTTGTCTTAAAACAAAGAAACCCTTCCCCCTCTGGTAAAATCAGCTCCCCGGTGCGTATGCACATTACAAAAGAGGGAGAGGCTAGAGAAATGCCTCTTCAGCATTTCTGGCAGGAGACAAAAAGCACCGCTGCAGAGCTGGCGGGTATGCGAGTGTTATGAGAGAAACAGACACTCACAAAGACCTGGACACATATAAAAATATTGCCGGTTAGACTACTTCGACCCAAGATTTTTTTTTAGAAAATTTTACCCACAGGAGTCTTTCCTGCCCTTTTAGAATACGGCAAAACAAGTTGCAAGTTTACTTTCTAGTTTTGGATTAATGCTAGGGCAGGGAAAGACTCATGTTTTACAGCCAGCTGATTCTTTGGTACTGAAGGAATCGAGGAAGTAGAGTAAAGTAAAGAAAAAATGTGCCCTTTTATTTGTAAACAGAACAAATGTCTAGATAAATACTTTTCTAATAAGGCCTAGGCATGTTTTCACAGTAGATAAGTTTTAACCTGAGAAAATAAGAAATACCCTTATTTCTTTCCTTGTACTTCCTTACTTGGGCTCAGTTGCTAGGCTAGATATTTTATTTTCCTATTAGGAGGCAGGCGGCCCAGACTGAGGCTTATTTATAGAGAGGGGATACACTATGACATCATCTTGGGGGCTGAGTCTAATGAAATTAATGAACTACCTGTATTTCATATGTAAGTATTTTTTCTCATTCTGTTATAATGGAGTGTATAACTATAACAGTTTGTCTTTTACATTAAAACTTTTTGTTTGAAAGACAGTGGGTTTGATCCCCAACAGTTTGTATTAGAGTAGAAATCCTTTGTTATTAGAATTAGGGGAGGATCAAACCAGTCATATGATCAATTATTCCTGTTCTAAAAGATATTTAAAGAGCTTCAGTGTTCATTTGAAACAGAGAGGTGGGGGAGAATGGACCTATCTCTCCCTCTATGATGAAATTACATAGATGATGGCGGAAAACTGAAGTAAGCCCTTTCCACTCTATGTGAGAGAACAAGTTGTTTTTGGTTAATGCTCTTGGTGAGTTAGTATTTGTTTTGTACCTTTGTTTACCAAAGTGATTTCTTTTATAGTCTGAGTTTAAGATTTGGTTTTCCATTTTCTTTTGTTGTCTTCAATAAATAGTCCTCAAGATATTATTGAGACCACAACCTGAATTCCTGTCTCTGTTCTCTGCTTCATTGGAGATATCAAGTCCCACACCCTGTTACAGTGACAGCCATGCTGACGTATTGTTATTACATAACAGGAGAAGGGCCTCTGGAAGCATGTGACTGGATAACTACACTGTGTCCTTTCACAGTGTAATTGAAGTACATGCAATTATCTTCATTCATCACGGTGCTATTAATTTATGTCTCTGCCCCCACCCTCCACCCGGCACTATATTTTTGTAGTGGCTGCCGGTAGTGCAGATCCCCATTATTTCCTGTAGATTTGTTGGGGATTCTTCTTGTTTCTTTATCTTTACATCTTTTGCCATCTGTTGAGGTTTTTTTGGGTCAGATTCAAAGAAGACTGTGTGGACTGAATGATAAACACAGCTCCGCACCACACCATGACTACCTGACTGCATTCCTCCAGTGGTGGTTGAAATTACATTTCTCGCTCTCTTTCTCCCTCCCAAATGTGTGTGTGTGTGTGTGGGGTGGGGGAGTCTGCAATGATTTAGTCCTTTCTGGAGGGTTTGTTTATTATTAACCCTTTCAGGACCGATCTAATTCTTAGTGGCATTCTATTCAGACTTGAACTAATCTCAAAACTATTCACCAGTTTCCTTCTAGGAGGACGTGAGGGGGTTAAGAACCAGACTGCATTATACAGGAAAATGCTGAAAACGGAAGAGTACCACACATAATAAATAAGGCTATAAAGCTGTCAGGGCTATGCAAAGGTAGATGGTAACACGGTGTTCATAAGGTTGACTGCATGCACTGAATCCAGCTACTTGCATTTTTGTACAACCTTTTTTTGTTTTGGTAAAGTTACCATCATGCAGTGAATTAAGTAGAATTCTTGGGGCTGGGGGTGGGGCAAATCAAGCAGTGTATTACATGGTGTGTGTTTGGGATGTCATAAAAAGAGCAGTATGCAGATGCTAGTTAGTCTCACAGAACAGGAATAATGGTACGACACTTCCCAGCTGCTAGTGTTGTTGATACTAATATAAAATGTGAACAGCTAGGATGATGAGTCATGCAGTAAATATATTTATTTATTAATACAATGTTTGCCAAAAAGTTACAGATGCAGGTCATCCTTACCAGCATGCTGCTAGAGCTACACAGTAGGAGACAAATGCCTTAAATATAGTCAGCACCTGTACATGTATTTTCTTTTCATTAATTCTGAAGACTTTTTTGTCGACTGCTTCCCAGCCTTATTAAATGTTCAGATTTTCTGCTGTGTGGCTTTCAGTTGGATGCAATAAATAGCATATTGTAATCTAAGAATGCAGTTGGTAAATTGGAGCTATTTACAAGGTGGAGCTCTCATGACTTTATATTTGAAGGAGGGGTAGCTGTCCTCTACAGGAAGGTGGGATCTTACCAATAGCAGCGTATAGTTTCTGCAGAATCGTAGGTGTTGCAAATCTTATCTACCTACCACATTTTATATAAGTAAATGTTAGGCAAACAATGTTTTAGGGGTTTTCAGGGGTTGCATGGGGCATCATAGGGGGTTGCAAAGAAATCATAGGGGTGTCAACTGCAACACCTGGCTACCCTGGAATGATGCACCTGCCCATAGCATTCAGTGGGTCTACCTGGAGGCAGAAGTATTGAATCCAGGGAGGAGACTGTCAGATGGAAATTATTCGGGCGGTGGGTACAGACATTTATTTATTTGTAAATTTACTTAATAAAAGTGGGATTTTGATGTTTTTTTAAGATGGCTCTGCATTTTTTTGTATTGACCCTGGCCCTGCAACATGAAATGAATGCCTTTCTTAATATTTTAAACAGAACATTTTTAATTGGCTATTAACACTGAATGGAATCTGGTTTCTGGTTCTCAATGATGATCTCAGGTACTCTGACTACAGTCATAGATAAAAATTTCTGAAAGGGGGCCTCCACCTCAGGGGACACATAACCCTGACCCCACCCCCAAAGTAATTTATAAGAATACTGTCAACACTAAGGCCTGAATTCACTCCTGGCCTAACATCTTCTTGTCACTCGAAAATGCAGGTCAAATCGTTCTCACAGGTCTGCTGCCTATACATTTCTTTATTATATGTCACATTGCACGTGATTTCCCAAAAATTAATGAAGTGGCTTAAAAAAAAGGTCACGAATTGTAAGGACCATCCTTGGCTATGTGTCATTAGTGTGTAGACAATGTCAGGATTATTAAAAAAAAACATAAAAATAAATAAAATCCCATATCGTAGCTAACTCAACATTGGTATACAGCTCGGTACCATCATAATACAATAACTTTATACAGTATGTACCTGTCATGATGTCACCACTCTATGAGTAGTATACTGCTTCACACGTGTTCCCCTTGATTTTTTCTCCCTTGCTCAATGCATAAATTATTTGCCCATTTGATTATTGTGTCTGTGTAGCACAGTACATGAATTATGTGTGCCACACAGTTTACATTATCAACACTGCATATATTAATAATTTTACACTGTATCCATTTAAATCATATAACCTGTCATACATAGAAACAGAGAAACTGACAGCAGATAATGACTGCTGAGCCCACCTAGTCTGCCCATTATTAATTATGATCACTTTTGCTGCAGACCCTACTTGATATACAGCACTGTCTTTTCCACCCCCTTCCTTCCTCCTAGCATTCCATTGTGCCTATATCAGGCATTTTTGAAATACACCACTGGTTTCTCCCCAACTACCTCCCATGGAAGATTGTTCCAGGAACCCACCACCCTTTCTGTGAAGAACTACTTCCTCACATCTCTCCTGAATCTACCTCATTCCAGCATCATATCATGTCCCCTTGTTCTGGAGCACCTTTTTCTCTGAAACATATCTTCCTCTTGTACCTTAACCCCTGTGAGGTATTTTAAAAGTCTCTGTCATATCCCCACTCTCCCTCCTCTCCTCCAGGGTGTACATATTGAACTCTTTTTGTTTCTCCTCATTGGGCTTTTGATGCAGACCTTGCACCATTTTGACAGCCCTCCTCTGGACTGCCTCCACTCTGCCTATCTCTGTCTGAAGATGTGGCCTCCAAAACTAGACACAGTAATCCAGGTGGGGTATTACCCAGTGACCTATATAGGGGTGACACCACTTCTCTCTTCCTGCTGGTGATACCCCTACCTATGCACCCCTGCATCCACTAGCCCTCTTGACTGCCTTGTCACATTGTCTGGCCACCTTTAGGTTATCCAATAAGATTACCCCCCAGACCTATTTCTTGCTTGGTCATTGTCAGTATCACTCCCCCCATTTTGTACACTGCCCGTGGGTTTCTGTGGTCCAAGTGCATTACTTTGCCCTTTTGTTTGCATTAAAACCTAACTGCTTGATTAACCAGTCAAATAAATCTATCAGATTAGTTTGGCACGACCTTCTCCCTGAGAAACTAATAACAATTCCCAACAGTTAAGACCGCAATATCTCAGAGAAGGGGATGGTGCAGGAATAAGGGCTTGCACAGCTGATGCATAAAAGTCCAAAGAACCTGCACTCAAAAACCACAAAGCATAGCATTCCTTTGTAAATTTCAAAGCTTTAAGGCAAATATCATGGAATAAAGGTGCACAGGCAAGACCACCTTCCACTCTACCCCAGCACTTCGGGTAATGAACCCTTCATCAGAAAGCGTGGTTTGTGGGAGATCAATGATGTCATTTTATACAGGTGACTCATGAATAAACATGGCATAAATAAATCATTTACATGTAATGACAAACAAAACAATATTGTTTGCAAAAATACAGGACTAGATTTTTCTAATATGACAAACCACATTTGAAACCAGTTAGTAATAAATTTTATACATAGAAAATAATATTATTTAATACATATTTATTCTTTTGTTGCAAAACTAAACTGGGAATAAACAGGATGCCACAGAGTATTAGACGGAAAGGAGGAAAGGCTGCTGTGATCTGACATGGCATGCTGATCTGCAACTGCTGTTCTCCAAAGTAGAGATAAGAGAGAAACTGAGCATCTGCAAGAGAACGTTTATTTATTCCATGTTTATTCATGAGTCACCTGTATAAAATGACATCACTGATCTCCTAAACTTGTCTTGTCAGTATCATACCCTAGCATCCCCAACAACTTCAGTCATGTATAGATAGCCATTGTGGCAGTGCTTCTAGCACCTTTTTTCTAACTTGACTTTAGTCACTACCAGTGTATAATATAACTGATGTATAGACTCACTGGTTGGTTTACTGGCCAGTATTGACTGTGCATGCCTATGGCAGTGCATTGAGTTAGCATGTTGCAGTTGTGTTGTTTTAATCCCCGGTAAAGAAAATAAAACTGAAATTAGAGGGCTGATGCAGAGCAAGTCAGTTGCTACTAGCCAAGCAGGCATCCTGGGATGTCCACCCAACCTCTTCTTTACATCTCTGCCTCAATTTACTGTATGTACTGGCAGATCTGGACATATCCAAGCTGGAGGCCAGGGGGAGGGTATGATTGAGACATGCACATTCCTGAGAGGGATAAACAAGGTTGGCAGTGAGGATCTGTTCATTATGAATGGAAGTGTGGTGATGAGAGGGCATGGGGGAAATGTAAAAGGGACATTAGGAGGTTATTCACTGATAGGGTGGTGGAGCAATGGAGTACATTGCCAAAAGAGGTGGGAACTATAAATTGGTTAATGCCAGGTGGGACAGACTCAGGGGCTTAGTGGTGTCAAAAAATGTAGTAAGGAGGGATGGAGTAGGTAGAATGGAGAGACAGTTGGGAAAATTAAGGGATCAATCAAGGAGTTTAACCCTATTTGGCAGTAGGTCAGCAGGAAAATATGCAGGAAAACTGGCAGGTTGGATGGACCTTGGGTCTTTTTCTGCTGTTATCATCTATGTTTAGATTCATAGGGTATTTCAGATGAAAGGAAATAAAATTGGTTTATGGAATTTGTCTGTTGCTTCTCAGCTGTCATAGCCCTGTCCACACTAACACTTTTTTCAAGTATTATACCGTGTTAACTTTGTTAACATGGTTTAAAAGTATTGCATCCAGACTGTATCACAGTTAAACTGTGCTACAATCTGCATTCAAAAACATGTTAAAATCCTGCTCAGAGCATGGTTTTAGCATTGTTTTTGACCAACACAGTTACCTTAAACCGCGTTAACAGAAGTGCGGATGCAAGCCATTCTGTAACATGACTTAAAGCAACCACCTCCACACCACAATCTCTGTTTTTTAGGCAGCCAGGAAGGGAAAAACAGACTTATAGACGTTGCTGAGCTTGCAATGAGCTCCCAAACCAAACAATGTAATTCTTTGGAGGATCTGGTGCCTCTCCCAATTGTAAGTATCCTAGCATACATTGCAGTACCCACAATCCCTTAAAGTACTGTCTGTTGCAGTCATGCCTGGAACTGAAGCAGGCAAGCAGGGTGTCAGAGTACAATGTGGACACTCCTACAACTGTGTTCAAGCATGGGAACAAAAATGTTTTTACAAGGTTTTGTAAAATTGATGCCAGTATAGACAGGACCTAATTCTTTGTCATTCATGTATAAGTCCAGGTTATGTTTAAATTAATCTAAAGAGTTGCTAGCTACATTATGCAGTGGTAGCAAGTTTCATATTTTAATCACTCTCTGTGAAAAGAAATGTCATCGTTTTTCTGTGTTAAGGTGATTGCCTTCCAGTTAAACAATGTGACTGCCATGGAACCTTTGTAAAAGAGCTGTTATGTGCTCAAAGGTATTGTAATCTGAGAATGAATGAATAAATAAATGAATAAATAATTTTCTGAACTGCCGTTTTTTTATTTAAATGCAAAAGTTTTAGTGAAGCAGATTTTTTTATTGCTTTAAATACAAAAATCATGTCTCCTCTTCTTTCCAATGTAAACAGGTTTACATTTGTATTCTAAAGTTCAGAAAGCAGCACAACTACAATCTTGAAAAAGCACACACCAAAACCGCAGTTACTGAAGTTGAAATTCAGTAATTTATTCTGTAGAATTCAGTATAGCAGTGCAGTGCTCACTCATAACAGGAAGCCCCTAGCGCCTCGGCATTTAGCCTTCTGGGTGGGGAGGGGAGGCGTATACTTTTACAAGGAACATTGCTCAAATTTAAACACATTACAAATAGTGACATCACCAGATAAACTCATGTGATTGGGCAATATAACTATTTGAAAAATATATTTAAAAAAGCTATGTCACTCTTTACTATTTACTAATGATACAACAGTGTAATTGCACACAATGAGGCACAAAAAGAGGGGAGAAAAGGGTGAGAAGAAAGGAGAAAATAGAAGAAAAGGGAAAAAGGGGAGGGGTGGAGGAAGAAAGGGGGGAACTGTGTGTGAGCTCCAGAATAACTATCATACTGTTTATCACTGTACAACATAAGAAATAGACTGGCTAGGTGATCCATTTGCTAGAAGATCCCAATAGTTCACTATGCAACTTAGTAAAAGTATTTACTGGTCCAGAATTTTAAACAGTATGAACTGAAATGATATTTTGCTTTACTCATTGGCCCAAATATTCAAAGGGTTGCACATGGCGCAACGGTGTTTAAGCCATACTGCTCTGATACGCTTGATGCGATATTTAAAGGAAAGTGCACCTGCACAAATCGGCGATGCGAAGTGCATCAGTAATGTATGCAAGCAAAGGTGGGGGTGTGCTGCCATAAACTGCACAGCCCGATATTCAGCCAGGCCATGCAGAGTTATGCAGGCACAACCCCGACCCGCGCCTGCACCACTTTACACCAAAAGGATCAGTCGAGGCCACCCACAGGTGAGCTGCCGCATTGCAGGGCACAACACAGCAGCTGCCACCTGTGGGTGGCCTCCACTGTTCCTGGTGCCCCCATGCCCGATCGTGGGCATAATGTAATTCTCCCCAGCAGCCCAATCGCGGGCATAATGGTAACATCCCACACCCCTAATAGTCCGATCAGGTGGCATCCACCCCCATGTCCAGACTCCCTGGTGATCTAGTGGCCCCCACCCTCCTACCCACAGAGCCCCACCACCCTGCTCACCCCGTCAGCTGGCGGACGACAGCACCCACCCACCTGACACACCACTCCGCCGACCGATAGCTCAGTAGGGCTGCATGCCCATTGATTCAGAGCATGAGCCAATGGGCATGCAGCCCTACATACAGGGCAGTCCAGATATGTGAATGATTTCATTCATTCACATATCCAGACTGCTTACATATAGGAGCTGCACGCCCATGGCTCATGCTCTGAACCAATGGGCGGCAGCTCTACTGAGCTGTCAATCGGCGGTGGCAGGCGGGTGGGGTGCTGCCGCAATCGCTGATGGGGGAGTGGGTGGTGGGGCCTGTGTATGGAGGGCTGGGGCCATTAAATCACCAGGGAGCCTGGACGGGGGGTGGATGCCTCACGATCAGGCTATTCGGGGTGGGGGACGTTAACATTGGCCCCGGATTGGGCCATTGGGGAGTTTAGATTATGTACGACTGGGCTGCTGGGGGACGGAATACTGTTCTGCCCATGATCGGGCTGTAGGGGGTGTCGGTCCCCGATGGCTGCTGCCTGGCTGGGCACCAGGCACAAGTCGTCAGGGATCGGTGCACCTGCATGCTAATGGCATGCAAATGGGGCCATAATTAGATGCAAATGGCCCCATGTGCCTTGCATAAATTATGGCCCCATTTGCATGTCACCTTTTGAATATCGCGGGTGCTGCACATGGCGCAATGAAACTTGCACCACCGCATCTGAATGCTCCACTCTAACCACTTGCAGTGGCACAGTTCCACTGTGCCATGCACAGTGGATGTGGCCATGGGGCGATATTCAAAGAAGTTGCTCAATAGCGAAACTCCATTGAATATCGCCCTGGTCACACCCCTGCGCAATGTTTTTGAGCAGCGTAAGGGCTTGCACCACAGAATGGCACAGTTTGAATATCTGGGCCATTGTCTGCAATTACACTTTTGTATCAGTTGTAAATAGTAAAGAGTGACATAGCTTTTTTAAAAAATATTTTTCGAATACTTGTATTGTTCAATCACATGAGTTCATCCGGTGATGTGACTATTTGTAATGTGTTTAAATTTGAGCAACATTCCTTGTAAAAGTATATACCCCCCTGGAAGGCTAAATGCTGATGTTAGGGGCTTCCTGTTACAGGTGAGCACTGCACTGCTATACTGAATTCTACAGAATAAATTACTCAATTTCAACTTCTATAACAACAGTTTCAGTGTATGCTTTTTCATGATTGTGGTTGCACTGCTTTCTGAACTTTGTGCTTATCAACTGAGTTTTGCAGCTCCTGCAGCACACTGCTCCTTCGAGCGCATAAGACTGAACTGTTTGAAACTGTTTAAATATTTATTATGCTGGTCCTAAGAAAGCCTCTTAACAGCCCATCTTGTCATTCTTATTTGTACTCCCTCTATGCCCATTACATTTTTCTTGAGGTAGAAGATCAGTTCTAGTCACAGTACTCCTCATGGGATCTCATCAATGACCTATACAAAGGCTTCAAGACTGCCCTTCTTCTGCTTGCAAAACCTTTTTTAATGCAGCCTGCTATTTGCTTCTATGGAGGATTCCTAAGCAGTAAATAAGAAGGGCATCCTGCCAGTTGTCCTAATGTAAAACATTTAACAGTGTAAGTCCAGTTTATCAAGTGATACCATAGGGCTGGTAAACCTAGGCTCACTGTATCTATTTTTACTCTATCCTGCTGCACCCCTACATTTCAGACTCTGTGTTTATTGAAAAAGGATAAAATAAGGTATTTTATTAGTCAGATCCTCTTACAATGGTGTAAATAAGATTCCTACCAATAGACGTCACTGCTGTGATGGAGAAGAAGAAGGCTCCAGGATATTGCCATTTTCCCAGGTTAGTGGTGTTACCTTTGGGACTGATGCCACTCTTGTAGGCTTGGATGATACCCTGCAGGAGAGGAACAACAGAAGAAACCATAGACAATTGACTTACTACTTGTACACTAAAACACAGAACATTTTACAAGCAGAAAAAGAAAACAGCCCTTCCAATACACTCTGTTGCTGCCTAATGCCACACCAGCCTGTGCCACCTACATGATATAAAAGAAAGGACTGCAGTAGTGTGTGTCACATTAGCATTTTTGGGGATAGTTTCAGAACAATGGGATGACTCCAGGAAACTTACTGTCACCATTTCTCCTGTAGTTAAGGCATACTACCATGCTCCTCCAGCACCCAGTGTTTGGATGGCATACAAGGACTGAACCCAAATGTGAGCACTAGTATGAGATGCCACACAATACTCCGTGAATGTACATGCATGCTTCACCTAATCATGATCAATGTGTACCTCATTAACATGTCTTCCCCTTCCCTTTTGGTGTGTCTATTGCATACAGCAATGCCCCTAAATGAAGATCTGGCAGCTTTTACCTGTGCTACCTCACATTAATAAAAAGCTGCTGTAAACAGCCACAACCAGAGAAACGTCCAACTCTATACAGTATTGAACTAATTGTTCAGTAGACTGCTTTGAGATGCAACATATATAGTAACATAGCAACAGTCAACAGAAAATGGCCTAGCAGCCCCTCTAGTCCACTCATTCCTTGCTAAGTATACTTGATTCTAAGATCGCTATATTCAAAAACAATGATCCTATTCACAATCACAACGCTGGCATTAAGGGGTTACTGTGACCACTGAACACTAGTCATAAATAGTTTGTGATAGTTCAGTAATGGAGGCAGGGACCACCATGAAAATGGCCCCAGGACATATTACAGAGCATGGTGACCCTCACAGACTCTGTTGCAGCCTCCTGCAGAGCCCTACAACCACCTCTACCCACCTGTAGAACTTCTACAGGCAGTAGGGTATCAAAGTGCTGTGGCAAGAATGAGACAGAGCTGGTAGGAAAGGTGTTACATGAGGAATGTATTAATTGAGATGCATTAATGAAGGACCAGGGTTATGGGCAAGGGTTACACTGGATATCATAGAGTCAGAAAGAGTTTAAGAGCAGGTGATGGTCCACTGAACATCATAACAAAGGTTTGGCCCAGGAATATTTAATATCTACTGGCCCACAAGGGGCCAAAGGCCAGTGATCAAGTGGGTGGGGGACTACTTTGGGGTCTTCCTGCCCAATAATAATGAGTCCCAGCATGGCCTAGTATCATGTGACTGACACTATGCCCTTCTGCAGCCTTGTGTGACTTACAAAACAGTATGTTAGCCTGTGGGTGCAAACCCCAGTTCCACTCATTGACATCTGACCTTCTCAATTACATTGTAACTAAGCCACACAAGGACCCACTCCTCCCTTCCTGTGACTGAGTAGAATGTTTGTGTACAGGGAGACAGCACAACAGGGCAACAGTCTGCATTATTTCACATCTTCATCATCCTTTGCAACTAAAAATAGTGACCCAGATTTATGTTAATTAGTTACTGGTGTGACTGTGGGAAGGCCAGGTAGGAGGCAGTGTGGTGTATTGGTGGGAGTACAGGCTTGGGAACCAGGCACTCACAGGTTCATATCCAACCAGATGTAATCATTCTTGGTATGACTTTGGGTAACTTACTTAACTTCCACATGCTCCAGTCCACCCTGCTTTGTGGAAAAGGGTTGTAGCAGGACCAAACTGAAAGTGAGATTGTTACATCTCAGCTTTCCCCAGCAAATAAACTGTAAATAAAGTGATCCACCTACTTCAGATATAGTTATTAGTTCAGCTATTTTTCAGATAATGTCAAAACCATTTAGACATAAATACACATTATCCCTACAATGAAAATATACTATAGAGTATACTTTTTCCATATAGGAATTCCATTTTCCATTCATAATATAGAATTATAGGCAAAGTGCATAAATGTTTAACATTCTTTCACATTTTGGAAGTTTTGTTACTTTTCATTTGTACTGAACACATTACCAGAGCTTTTACCTTCAGTATCATTTTACAGTGCAAATGTTCATCGATCTTATGTAGTACCCTTTTCAGTCTGTACAATAGAATGCAATGCATATATAGAATAGTGGATGGGTGACCGTCCACAACAAGGCTGCATTTCCATCGAGGGAGCTGATGACATCATAGAGACCTTGAGAGTGAAGCTCTTGAGGTCCCTATGAAGTCGTCAGCTCCCAAGATGAAAACACTGTCTTAGTTGTGAATGGTCACCCATTCACTGTTTTTAATAGTATATGGTTGCCTGAAATGTACAAGGCTTAATGTCATTCAAGGTTCATACTTTGTGAACATGCTCCCACTCACTGCTGGCCTTTGCTGCAGTCCCACTGTGGTCCAGTCCCAACTATCAGTCCTTCCTGCAGTCACACTTTGATCCAACCCTGAGGATTAGCTGTGCCAGTGATTAAAAAAAAAACTAGGAAATTGATAGTTTGGCAACACGGAACTGATCTATGATAGTCTGTGTCCAAATTATCCTAATGAACGGCACACCTGATGGTGGTAGTGGAGAATACCGGCCCTCCGCCAGACCTGGGCTGGTCGCTAAGCCCTGCCACTATCTTAGAATGTATTTTTTGATCAGCTTTGTTTCAACCAATCACATAGCAGCTCAAGGCTCAAAAGTTGTTGTACTATCGATGTGATGTCAGAACGATAGTACTACTTTTTTGACCCTTGAACTGTTCAACAACAAGAATTTCAAAGCCACTGTTTTCAATAGATTATAAGACCTAACCACATACTATACAATCTTTTTGGTTTTCCTTAAAGTTCAAGTACACCTGGTACATTAATATTTCTAAATAACAAATTTTATAACCAACGTAAAAATATTTTAATATCAATTGCAAAGATGAGAAAGAGAAAACAAGATAACAATTATACCTATATTGGGAAATTTGAAAGAAATGCTTAAACTTACAACTTAGATGTGTTACATTCAGGCAAGGTCTTTAAAAAATGCTGCATTCAAACTGTAACTGTAACTTTAAACAGCATGTAAACAGTATGTCAATGTCAGGGAATAAGTTTAGCTTAATGTGCCTAATAGTCACAGAAAATATCCTTATAATGGATATTACAAGTGGTTGCTATTTGAGAAAAAAAAACATGTAAAGATATTGCCCTTATATAATAGATCATTTATAACTTTTAAACAATTCTAACACAAAGTTTGAGCTTGATACTTTTTATGTGATATTCTTGAATAAATCCCTTTTAGATTTTTAAGTGTATCTCTGGCAACAAAGTCCATGGGATGGTTCATTAAAATTATTAGGGATTCTTCCTCAGTGAGGATGAAGCATACTTTCCAATGAAGGTATCTCTCATAAGTGTGGACTTTGGAGAATGTAGGAGTATGTGAACAAGGGTTTCCAACTCGTCTGGGCCACATTCACAATATAAGTTCTTAAAAATGGATTAATTTTCTTGAAAAAATATATTGTAGGAATTTTGAGGGGTATATCTCCAGGAAAAATTTTATAATGATGGCTCTATCTCTTTTGTCTGTGAGATGGAGTAGATATTGTTTCACAACATGATTTATTTTGTTGCATGCGTACCACCTATGTAACTTTAGTGTTCTAATTTTTTGGTATGTCAGCATCAAATAATGCTTGCCTTAGCTTAATTTTGATTACTGTTGCATAATACAAGGAAATTGCTATTTTCCTAAGTGAATCCTTCCATAAATGATCTAGATTTAAAAATTTTAGTGCATTCACTATCTCTTTGAGCAAAGGGGAGGAGGAATTCCCAAGTATTCAGGAAGCCTTTTCATCCATGCATTTTTTTTACCAGTCTCTTGGGATTCAGACGTGTGTTTCTAATCCAGTAAGCTATTTTGGTTGACACAGCCAAAAATTTAATGTTGACATGATCTAATTCTGCTGTAGATAATGCCAGAGCTGTTGATTTAGGTAGCCTCCCAGCAGTGGCATCAGCCAGGAGCAGATTTATACTAGACTCCATTCAGGGAGCCTTCCTTAAACAACTGGTCATGGAATCCACACAGCAGGAGGCACTTCTGGACCTGGCATTTACAAATGGGGACAGTGTGACAGGAATCACAGTGGGGGAGCACCTGGGGAGCAGTGACCACCGGTCAATGTGGTTTGTCATAACCGAAGGGAAAGAACACAGCCAAACAAGAACATGAATCCTAGACATTAAGAGGGCAGATTTTGGAGAAATGGGAAAATGCTTGGAAGAGGCACTAGTAGGAATCAGAAGGACATCAGGGGTGTAGGAATAGAGTAATGGGCAGTAATCAAAGCAGGGATAACAAAGGCCACACAACTATGCGTAAAGCAGATTAGCAAGCAGAAAAGGAAGAGGAGACCATTATGGTATTCCAAGGAGGTAGTAGAGACAGGGAAAGCCCACAAAATTGCATTCAAACAATACAAAAGGACACAGGCACAGGGGGACAGGGACAGGGACAGGTACCATGAGAAACAAAGGGAGGTAGGGAGGGCAGTAAGAGAAGCCAAATCACAAACAGAGGAGGGCATTGCAAAATCAGTGGTTAGAGGGGACAAAACCTTTTACAGGTACATAAGTGAAAAAAGGAAGACAAAGGGAGGGATAGAGAGGCTGAAAGTGGAGGGCTGAAGTAGAGATGAGGATGACAATACTAAAGCAGACATACTGAACAGATATTTCTGCTCAGTCTTTACAGAGAAGAGGGTGGGAAATCAGCCAGAAGGGAATAATAAGGGGAGGAAGAGCAAGGAAATGGATACAACTCATTTTCCATGGAAAAGAGTCCTAATGGCACTAAAAGGATTAAGAGTCAATAAAGTTATGGGGCCAGATGGGGTATACCCCAGGGTACTGAGAGAGATAAGAGTGGTGGTGGCTGAACCTCTAGCAACCCTGTTTAGCTAGTCACTGAAAACAAGAGAGATACCCAAAGACTGGAGGACAGCTGATGTAGTCCCCCTATACAAAAGCAGGAACAGAGAGGAAGCAGGAAACTACAGACCATCAGCCTGACCTCAGAAGTGGGGAAGATCATGGAAACACTATTGAAGAAAAGAATAGTGGATCACCTGGTGACAAATGGTCTGCAGGACTCAAGGCAGCATCATTTTACTGGGGGGAGGTCATGTCAGACTAACCTCATTGAATTTTTCGACTGGGTAACAAGGAAGGTGGATGGGGGGCAGTGTATGTGGCCTACCTTGACTTCAGCAAGGTCTTTGACACTGTACCACATAGAAGGCTGTTAAACAAGCTGGGGAACATGGGACTGTGAAGGACAGTGGTGAAGTGGGTGAGAAATTGACTGGATTGCAGGACACAGAGGGTGGTGGTTATTGTCTGTCACTCCACAGAGGGAAGGGTGACCAGTGGAGTGCCACAGAGATCAGTGCTGGGTCCAGTTTTCTTCAAAATCTTCATCAGTGTAATTGCACAAGACCTAGAAGGGAGAATTTTCCTGTTCACTGATGACACAAAGCTCTGTAATAGGGTGGATATGCCAAGGGTGTGCATAGAATGAGGAGAGATCTGCAGAAGCTTGAAGACTGGTCAAGAGTTTGGTAGTTGGGATTTAATGCAAAGAAATGCAAGATAATGCACATGGGGCACAGAAACCCTGGAACAACGTATCAGCTGGAGGCAGGATTTACAATGCTCCAAGCAGGAATGGGACCTGGGGGTTATCATCTCCGATGACTTCAAGGTAGTGAGTCAGTGAGACAAGGCGGCAGGTAAAGCAAGTAGGATGCTGGGATGCATAGAAACGGGTATCACCAGCAGGAAAAGGAGGTCATAATTTCACTATACAGGACATTAGTGAGGCCACACCTTGAGTAAGGTGTCCAGTTCTGGAGGCCTTGCCTACGTAAAGACATAGACAGGGAGGAGGCAGTTCAAAGGAGGGCAACCAAGAAGGTGCAAGGATTACATCACAAGACCTATGAGGACAGGCTCAAAGACTTGAATATGTACTCCCTGGAAGGGGGGGGGCATGATTGAGACATATAAGTAACTAATGGGGAGGAACAAGGTGCAGGAAAACACAATTTTTCATCGAAAAAGAGGTTCCAGGACTAGGGAACATGGGATGAAACTGGAGGGAGGGATATTCAGAGGGAACGTGAGGAAGTATTTCTTCACAGAGAGGGTAGTGGACAAATGGAACACCCTACCGGAGGAGGCAATGGGGGATGAAGCAATTACTGGATTTAAGAATGCATGGGATAGACATCAGGAGATCCTGGCAGTTGGGGGAAGGAGACAATCCAGTTCTAGAAAAGCCTGAAGAAGCAAAGTTATGTGTGCAAATGGGCAGACTAGGTGGGCCGTCAGCCCTTATCTGCCGTCAACATCAATGTATCTATGTATTTGCAGCATAGATCTGTTTAATTGGATAAAAAGTTTTTTCCAGTTTTTCAACATTTTTGTCGTGCCAGACTTCTGCAGTTTAAAGAGCTACAGGACTCATCTTCATTTCTGTTACATGTAAGGTAGAAAATATAGAATGCCCCTATACTTAGAGTTACATCTCACTAAAGCGTTTTTTTATTTTTATTTTTGCAATTTATTCAAATTGTAAGTAACATGATTTGTTGTTTTACAGTTATTAGAAAAATAAATAAAGGCAGTTTGAAACCACTTTCAGTGGATCTTTATCAAGACGCCAGCTATATTTGGGATTTCTTTTTCCCAATATTAAAATTTTTATCTTCTTAATATTGATAGCTTATTTATAGTACTGGTGCAGTGCAGTGGCTGTGGAGCAGCAGTCTTCCGAGAGACGTTCTGGAGGATGCGGTGTTGTCCCATCTGCAGGCACCTCTCTGGGCTGAGGAGGAGGTTGCTCATCTCCATGCTGAGTTGGCCAGGATTTGTGGGACCTCCTCTTCCATCCAGGGACCACCAGTGTCACTGCCGTTGCCTCAAGTTGCCAAGAAGAGGAGCAGTTGGACCACAGTGGGCTCAGGGAGGGTGAGGGTGGTGGAACAGAGGCGCATCCCTCCAGTCGTACCTCTCCACAATTCCTATGCCATTCTGGCAAAGTGTGGTTCCTCTATGGAGGCACCTGCAGTGGAGACCAAGGAGGATGCTGGGAACCTCCACAAAGAAGACCCACAGGATGGTGGCAGGGGACCCTGCAGGGGAAGGAAACAACTCCTGGTGGGGGACTCCATTGTTAGGAAGGTAGAACTGGGGGAGAAAGGGGAGAGGGAGGTTGGGTGCCTGCCTGGTGCCATGGCTTGGAGGGACAGGGAGCGAATCCTCAGGATTGCTCGAGCAGCTGCACAGGGGAGGGAGCTGGATGTCATTGTCCACCTAGGGACAAATGACCTGGCTAAGAAAGGGATTAGAGAAGTGCAGGAAGAGTTTGTGGAATTGGGGAGGGGCCTTAGTCAAGTAGCATGCACGGTAACCTTCTTGGAGGTGCTGCCCATCTATGGCATAGGAGAGGCTAGGGTGTTCTGCACCATGGGATTCAATCAGTGGTTGAAAAACTGGTGTGGAGCTCAGGGATTTGGCTTCATTGGGGACTGGGGGTCCACCTGGAGTGATGCAAGCCTATACTGGCATGATGGGCTGCATCTGTCTGGGAGGGGAACCAGGATCCTAGATGATAGGTTTAAATGCTTCATTGCTGAGCATTTAAACTAGCCAAGGGAGGCACTGAAAGGAGCAGGAAATCCTAGTCCCCAAAAAATCATGGTAGTAAGTGTGGCAAATACCAACATAGAGGTGTCGATGGGAGAAGGGCAGGGTAAATGGAGAAAGTGACAAAGGCAAGAAGGACAGGGATGGGGCAAAGGAGTAAGGCCATCAGGAAATGGGTAATGAGTACCAATGCCCGTAGTCTGGGCAACAAGCTCCCTGAGCTGGTGGCCTTAATGGAAGAGGGATGCCTGGATATCGTAGCAGTCAGAAACATGGTACACAGAGAACCATGACTGGGATGTTAACATACCAGGGTACATAACCTACAGGAGAGACAGGCGGGGAGAAGAGGGAGGAGTAGCTCTATGTAAAGGAAGGGATAAAAGCAACTGAACAAAAGAGTAAACAGGGAGGAGAGGAGGCACTGTGGGTCACCTTGGAGACGGAAAGGGTACCACAATCCGCACAGGGGTTGTGTACAGACCCCATGTCAGGAGAGGGAATGGACAAGGATATGATAGAAGGCATTCTTAGAATGGCAGAGAAAGGGGAGATACTGTTGATGGGAGATCTGAATATGCCAGATGTTAACTGGAGCACATTTGCTGCAGCCACATCAAGAGCAGGGCCATTCTTGATGCCCTACAGGTGGCAGGCCTCAGATAGTTAGTTTCAGAACCCACTCATGAAGGAGCAATCTTAGACCTCGTACTCTCAAACGGGGCAGTGAGAGGATCTCAAATCTAGAAGTGGGTTGCCATCTGGGGACAAGTGACCATCAAACAGTGTGGTTCACGTTAAACTCAGCTACAGAGTCAAGCCATACAAAAGTGAGGGTACTGGACTTAAGGAGGGCTGACTTTGGCAAGATGGGAGAGTGCACTAGCAAACAGGCTAGAAGGAGGTGTGGAGCAACAATGGGGAATCATCAAAACTGCCATCACAGAGGCAACAAGCCTTTGTGTGAAGCAAATAAACAAATCAAAATGAAAGAAAAAGCCACTATGGTTCTCAAAAGAGGTAGCTGTGAAAGTCAGGAAGAAAAAGATAGCATTTTGGAAGTATAAGGAAACACAGAAGGAGCAGGACAGACAGCTGTACCAGTTAAGGCAGAAGGAAGCAGGGAGGAAAGTCAGAATAGCAAGCCCAAACTGAGGAAAAGATAGCCAACTCAGTTAAGAAGGGAGATAAAACCTTTTATAGGTACATCAGCGAGCGTAGAAAGACAAAGGGAGGGATAGTGAGGCTGAATAGAATGAATGGTGGGTGGGCAGAGGGGGACAGTGAAAAAGCAGGGATACTGAATGA
Organism: Neoceratodus forsteri; assembly: GCA_016271365.2. Lineage (NCBI taxonomy): Eukaryota > Metazoa > Chordata > Ceratodontiformes > Ceratodontidae > Neoceratodus > Neoceratodus forsteri. The sequence goes on along the minus strand of CM057451.1, from coordinate 803,575,524 downwards.
ATATTTCTGCTCAGTATTCTACAAAGAGGAGGAAGTGCCTAATCCAATTAACAGAAGCACTCTTGATAGAAGGTCGATCCCAGTCCTTTCACAGAAGAAAGGGTTCTGCAAGAACTCCTAAAACTGAAGGTGGACAAAGCAATGGGTCCTGATGGAATTCACCCAGAATTCTAAAAAATTAAAGGAGGAACTAGTGAAACCACTGGCTACTCTTTTAATAAATCATGGGAGGATGGTGTGGTACCGAGGACTGGAGGAAGGTGGATGTGATTCCCTTCACAAAGTGAGACCAAGACAGAGGCAGGAAACTACAGACCTGTCAGTCTGACCTCTGTGGTAGGGAAAGTGATGGAGTCACTTCTGAAGGAAAGAATAGTTGAGTACCTAGAGGCCAGTGGGGCACAGGACCCAAGGCAGCATGGGTTCACAGTGGGAAGGTCATGTCAGACAGATCTAATAGATTTGTTTGACTGGGTGACAAAGTAGTAGACCAGGGAGGGGCTGTGGACATGGCCTACCTAGACTTTAGCAAGGCATTTGACACAGTCCCACACAAAAGATTAATAGTCAAATTAACCAGCCTGGGAGTGGGTCCCAGGGTGGTAGCCTGGGTAAAACATTGGCTGCACAACAGGACACAGAAGGTAATTGTATATGGAGTTCACTCTGAAGAAAGAGGGGTTACTAGTGGGGTACCGCAGGGTTCAGTATTGGGTCCAGTCTTTTTTAATGTCTTCATCAGTGACATTGCAGAGGGACTGGAAGGAAAAGTATGCCCTTTGCAGATGACACAAAGATCTGCAACAGGGTTGATACACAAGGAGGCATGAAAAGGATGAAAAGGGACTTGGCAAGGTTGGAGGAATGGTCAGAAGTATGGCAGCTAGGATTCAATGCAAAGAAGTGCAAAATAATGCACCTGGGAAACAAGAACCCAGGGGAAGAATACACAATTGGTGGGGAGGTAGTAACAACAACAAAAAGAAAGGGACCTGGGGTAATCATATCAGATGACCTTAAGGTTGTAAGCAATGTGAGAAGGCAGTAGGAAGGGCTGGGGTATACTGGGATGTATAGGGAGAGGCATCAGCAGCAGAAAACAGGAAGTTGTTATCCCTCTGTACAGACAGTTGGTGAGACCCCATCTGGAGTACTGTGTCCAGTTCTGGAGACCCCATCTCCGCAAGGACATAGAAAAGATAGAGGTAGTCCAGAGGAGGGCAACTAAAATGGTGCAGGGTCTGCAAGAGAAGCCGTATGAGGAGAGACTAAAGGAGCTTAATATGTATACCCTTGAGGAAAGAAGGGAAAGGGAGGACATGACAGAAACTTTTAAGTACCTCAGTGGAATCAACAAAGTCCAAGAGGGTAGCATCTTTCAGAAAAAGAGATGTGCAAGAACAAGGGAACACAATTTAAAGATAGAAGGGGGACGGTTCAGGGGCAATGTGAGGAAGTATTATTTCACAAAGAGGATAGTGGATGCATGGAGCAGCCTTCCTGAGGAGGTTGTGGGATCTAGAACTGTGGGAGAATTCAAGAATGCATGGGACAGACATAAGGCAATTCTTGTGGGAGGTAGGAAGAAACAGGCTGTTGGTTAACTAGGATCTGCAGCCTATCCTGTAGGTAGGGAACTGGGCAGACTAGATGGGCCAAGTGGTCCTTATCTACCGTCAAAGTCTATGTAAGTTGTTTCTGTAAACCCAGCGGAGGGAGTGAAATTAGTGCCAAATCATCTGCAAACGTGAGTGCTGACTCCAGGGTTCCTCCTACAGAGGGAAAATGTGACGCTTCTCACAAAAAAATGGTATGAAGGTCATTAATAAACAAATTGAAGAGTGTGGGAGCCAAAATGCAACCCTCTTTCAGTTATGGCTTTGTATCAATAAGGTGAGATGTACTGCCCTTTACAGTAGGTTATACATCACTGAAGTCCAGTTTCTCGAGTAGAGTCCAATGATCTCTGTTAAGACTGTGTGGTTTATATGCACTCATACTATACCACTTCTTCAGGAAAAACTATTTGAGTTACATACAAACCACACAATCTAAGTTTGAGAGTTTGTTGAGGAGGGTAATCAAAGTGGCGACAGAGGCATGCACCCTATAAGCAATAAGAGGAGAGTGCAAAAAAGTGTCCCCCTGGCTCAGTGGGGACCAAAGGCATCTGATCCTGAAGAAAAAGAAAGCCTATAATGACTGGAACAAAAATGGGCTGCTTTTAGACAAGAAAAGAGTTTAGAGTTAAGAAGGCAAGGAGGAATTAAAGCAAGGATAGCACTAGGAACTGCAGGCAACACCAAAACCTTTTTCCAGTTTATAAATGGAAACAGAAATGGTGAACGAGGGGATTGGGCCTCTGAAAGCAGAGGAATGGAGAGGAACCAGGGACAGAGCCAGGGGTGAAGGCAGAGTTGCAGGGTGATTGTTTTGCTGAAGTGCTCACCATAAGGCCTTTGGTAGGAGGTAAGGTGCTTATTGAAGGAACCCATGACATCAGAAGTAGCCATGATGCAGCCTACAGACATTACACCCACCCTGGTAGCGGACTACATGAGGAAGATCAAGCCAGATAAGTCCCAAGGGGTAGACAGGATACACCCCAGGATCACAATGGAGCTAAACGAATGATAGGTGGTGTCACCTGCAGTATCTTTCAGGAATCTGTCTTAGCAGGTGTGGTGCCAAAGGATTGGAAGTGGCCAATGTGGTCCACATCTTTAAGAAGGAGACAACATTTGATCCTGTCAACTACAGGCCAGTCAACCTGACAAAGTGTTGGGTAAGGTCCTGGAAGCCATTATCAAGAACAGAATAATGGAGCTCTTGACTGAAACCAAGATTCTTGACCTCCTCTCCCTTCAGCATGGCTTTATGGGAAGCTGATAATGTTAAGTCAACCTGATCACCTTCTTCAAGGTGGCAACCGGAGAGGTGGACTAGGGCAGGGCCATAGATATAGTCTAAATGGACTTCAACAAGGCCTTAAGCACTGTGGTGCATAGCAAACTTCTAAGAAGAGTACACCAATGTGGTGTCATGAGGCAAGATGGGTTGTTAACTGGCTTCAGGGCAGATGGACAGGGATTGATTGATTGATAACAATTTTATTTTTATACAGGCAGATTTGTTGGAGAAAATACCCCATTTACAACAAATTCCTGTGGTTTCTATCTAAAAGTTGCTAGCAACAAATCAATACAACAGTCATACATAATAAATAAAAAGGAAAAAACACATAATAAATACATACATGGAGCGTAAAAACAGAATCAAATAAAATAGACAAGTTATCTAAAACAATGACATCGAACCTTCAGATAATTATGCAATTTAAGTTTGAATTTGTGCAAGTCAACAATCTCAGTTAATTCAAGCAGTAATTTGTTCCAATTTTTTGCCAAACCATTCTGAAGTTTCATATCCCCCATTCTATTTATACTTCTAATCGTACGTACCTTCCTAGATGATTTCCTTAATTTGGGTGTATATGTTGGATCTGTTCTCAATTGAACTAAATATGTTAATGGGTGCAATTTATTATTATTAGGATGAATTAGTCCATGGCAAACCACTGACCACAAATATTCCCTCCGTGCTATTGGATGCAGCCAATCAAGTTCCTGAAAAACTAAACAATGATGCACCCCATATCCTTTTCTTAATATGTAGTTCCCCGTCCTGTAATGCAGTTGGTCTATTCTGACCAGAAACTTCTGGTTTGAATACATGTAAAGTGAGGATCCATATTCTAATATGGGTAATAATAATTGCTTTACTAATCTAGCTCTAATATCCCTAGACAAACATCCAGACATTCTTCAGAGAACTCCCAACCTTTGACTAACTTTTTTAGTTTGTGACAAAATATGTTCTGAAAAGGAGAGCCGAGAGACAAGTACTCGTAAGTATTTATAGATAGTCACATTCTGGACCTTTGTCCCATCAGAAAAATGTATCTGTAAATCTGAGATATTCTTTTTCACATCAGTACCCACATAGAATGTCAAGCACTGTCTTTTTTATGCTTATTATAAGGCTTGAGTCCCACATCCATGTCTCCATAAGGGAGAAGTCTGTCTGGAGCCGCTGTCTCAGGTCCTCAGGGTTATTTGCAGATGCAACTAGGACTGTACTGTCCGAATAAAGACTGATCTCAGTGCTTGTCATCTGGGTTACAAGACTATTTACATAAATGTTAAATAGTACAGGGCCCAAAATAGAGCCCTGTGGTACACCTCTTTCTAAGTCCACCAGGCCTGAGATAGCAGTCCCATACAGTACACGTTGCTTACGTTCTGATAAATAGGACTCAAGCCACAACATGGTTTCTTGCTGTAGCCCTATATTGAACAACCTCTGCAGCAAGATCTCATGCTGCACCGAGTCAAAAGCCTTACTGAGGTCCACGGACACTGCCCTGGTGCATTCACTCTGGTTTAATGATGTTGCCACCAGGTTGTTGAAATCAATTAGGGTGGTGTTCATGGACCTATCCACCCTAAACACATATTGATTCTTTGTTATAATCCCCTCTCGTTCAAGGTACTGGCCAAGCTGGTAATTTACCAGCTTCTCCAGTACCTTCGAAGGAAAGAGTAAAGTGATAGGTCTATAGTTAGAAGGAAGTGTAGTGGTCCCCACCTTTATGTATGGGAACAATTTCCCCCATTTTCCAAATTTCAGGCACCAAGGAAGAGTTTATACTCCAATTATAGAAATATGTAACTATTAGGGCAATTATATCAGCACCTAACTTTAAGAACCTAACATCAATGCCATCCATTCCACCACTTTTTGAAACATTCAAACGTTCTGATTCTTTAACTACATCTTTCACCTCGACTGTTCTAAGTTTAAATCCTCCAGTGTTGGTCATGGAGGTAGCCGAATTCGGTTGTTTAAAACAAGTTATCTTCAATTTAGGTATTTTTAAATCAGGTAATTCATTAAAATAGTAATTTAATAGATGAGCAACCTCTAATGGGTCATCAACCAACCTATCCCCTGTAACAGATTAATAGGATTTTTAGATTTTATCAGGTTTGTTTAAATCAGAAATATTCTTCCAAAATTTATTTGGGTCCTGCATCTTATTAAAAGTATTTTGGTAATGCCTTTTTTTGGCTAAGACTATCGCTTGTTTACATTTGTTCTGCCAATATTTAAACACATTCCAGTCCTCCACTGATTTTGTTCTTTTAGCTTTCTTCCACATTCTGTTCCTTATACGTAACTGAGTTTGTAGGTGCTCCTTGAGCCAGGGAGCATCTTTTTTGTTATTACTCTTTTTTTATCTTGGGGGCATGCTGTTGGACAATATCCAAAAAGGAATCAGTGAATTGTTGAATGGCTTGGCTTAAATCGGGGATCAAGTACACTCTAGTCCAATTAAAATTACTAAGGTTATTCCTTAAAGATATTGCAATAAATCTCCTCAGGTCTCATACCCAATGGTTCTGTTTTCTACCTCCCTGAACTCCCTGCGTAATTAAGGTACATTGAATTGGGTTATGATCCCCCAAATTTAATGGAAGGATTTTACAACCCTCCACTCTCATGTCCTGTGAAACAAAAAACAAGTCCAAAACATATCCAGAGGTTCTGTTATTTAAACTCCTCGTTGGTTGATGAATTAGTTGTCGTAAACGCAAAACTTCCAAACTGGTTTTTAACTTTTTCCCTCTACATTGCTCCCAATTTGCATTAAAATCTCCAATTAGTAACACACACTGATCTCCTATTTTTTTCTAATAGTATGTCAGCCAGGACATCAAGAATACTTGTTTTAGTTCTGGGAGAAGCGTAAAAGACACCAACTATTAATTTTATTTTTAACAGCTCTAAAACTAAACAATCAACACCTTCCATATTTTTAGCTAATAGCAGCTGGTAAGGTCCTAAAGTGTCTTTCACATATAACAATACCCACCTCCCTTTTTTCCCTATCCTACCTTAGTAAACGATACCCTGCAAGTTCTATCTCATTATTAAAAATACCTGAGTGGAGCCAGGTCTCAGAAATTGCCAAAATATCCCGACCCAGTTCAGCAGCCCATGCCCTATATTAATCAATCTTGTGTGTTAGGCTTCTGACATTCTCATGGGTAATAGTGATCACCTCAATTTCTTTAGGCCTTGGATTATTTTCCACATCACCGCAGTGGGCTAGTAAAGCAAAACAGAACAAACCGTTTGCCCTACAGTTCACTACTCCAAATGCACTATTCTTAGTTACCAGGGGCCTGAAGAATAGTTTCCTTACATTTGTAAAGGAATTACATCTCTTAACAGACACAAACTGATGGTCTTGTGTATAACCCCTCATAGTCATAAAGGCCATACCTTTGCAAACACTGTTGCAGTTGGCCTCTGGAATCTGTAAGTTAACTAACCACATACCCATCAGTACCCACCCCCCCAGAAAAATAGAACAATGCATTATTACCTCATCTTACTTTACCTTTATTGTAGCAGAAGTTAGACCCAAACTAAATTCTCTCACTAAGTGGTGCTCGCGCCACTCACACTGCTCACGCCACGGCACTCGCGCCCATGGGCGGCGCTGACTTTTCAAGTGAGGTAAAGCCCCTTCCCAATGTAGTTAGCCCTCTAATGTTGGGCTGCCACCGGACCCCTTCCAGATTTTGGGCAACAGTGTAATAATAGTACAGTCAAGCACAAAGTCTTACTCCGAGAGGAGAGGGGTATTCTGTGGAATCCGTCTGGGATTGGTGCTGAGGCCAGTGCTGTTAAATATTTTTATGAATAATCAGAAAGCTGTGGCATCTAGCAGACTGTTTAAGTTCACTATTCAAACTAAGCTGGCCAGGGTGATGGAGTCTCTTGAGGATGGGGACAAATGTTAGGAGGAGTTAAACAAGCTGGGTGATTTGGAACAGAGAAGAAAAGGCTAAGACAGATAATCTAATTTTTTTTGCATACTCAAGGGTATTGCAAGATTAAACAGACAGATATGTTTGATCTTATGTACTCCAACAGGACAGGGGGACATGCCCTGAAGCTCAGAGGTCATTCGTTCATAGGTAACATTAGGAGAAACTTCTTCTCCCAGAGAGTGGTGAACCTATGGAACAGCCAACCAGCAGAGACAGTGAAGATAAAGACAGTGCATGCCTTTAAGGTAAGTATGGACAAATTTCTACTTCTCCAGGGAATCACTTGGTACCCTTGGTAATAGAGTAGGTGGAGAACTTGAAAACAGTACATGTTGGCTACTCCAATGATCCAGTGGTAACAGGTTGTGTTGTCATGTAGATGACCAGAGTTCAGGAGCAGATTCCAGTCATCATGTCGAGAGAGGCAGGCTGGGTCATGTGAGGCTGCCAGAGAGCAGCTTACTTTGGCCTGGGAGGGTTGGTGACAGACTCTGTTGTGTAGCGACCCCTGCTTTCTCCTCTGCAGAGGCAGGCTACATTGCTGATGGGAGGAGACAGGAATGGGGACAAAATGAGAGAGGAAAACTTCCCTGACATCTGAATGGTAGCAAAAATGCCTGAACGGGATACATCACTGGGAGCAGGGTGAGGATGTCTCCCTCAATAGCAGCAGGAAATGGGGAGAAATAGCTATATGAAATAAAAGTATTTCTTTAGTTCATTTCTGTTGACAGTACTTCCCATTTTCAGCCTAGTCCCAGTAAGGGGTTTACAGATGCAAACCAACTAAAACTGAATTAGATTAAGGTTTAAGCTTTTGGTGGTATTTTGGTGAATGGGGGAAATGTGGCCAGGAACCAGCAGATGGGGCGTTGGTTTAACGTCTCATCTGAAGAATACCATATGTTTGACACATCATACTTATTCATACCGGCCTAGAAACAGATGGACATGATGACCCTAGCGTTCCTCCTGACTTTAAATGACCACCTCACTGTATTACTAGATGTATGTATGTTATATAAAATAAATAGGGGATATGTGATGGGCATTCATAAGATAAGGGGCCCAATTTTCAAAAGTGTTTGTTTGACGCAAAGTGCCTGCACCAAAGCTATATGATGCAATTGGCACCTTACGTCAAACTTTGCAGCAATCCCAAATTTCTAATGCAGGCTGCATCAAAATCGGGATGCCTTGCACCCAAGGCTGGGTCTGCTGTCAGAGCTGTGCCAACCTAGGGCCATGGCACTGTCTGTCCCTGGACCCCTACCAGTAGTTCCATCCCATCAGCTTTATGGTTATGTAAACAGCACTCTCGCTGTGTGCCACATCACACCCCTCACATGCCCACCATCTCCCCAACATTCCCAATGGCACATCTGTGCCTCTTCTACCCCCAGACCCCTCTGGTCCTGACAAGCAGTTTCACCACCACCCCCAACCATCCCGGCTCCCCTAGTGTTGAGCCGGATGGGGGGGCAGATCCCTACTGCAATTCCCACAGATGCACCAATTTGTTTGGTGCTAACCTGTGGCTGTGGCAAGTCCTGGGTGTTTGATGCAGGGACCCCCCCTTTTATAAAATTGGGCACAGGGTCCCTTACACACCTGGAGTGCGCCACAGCCCTAGAGTGACACAACTAGCATTGGGCTCTTTGAAAACTGAGCCCATGGTATTTATCTTTTTCAGTGACCTCTCGACCTTCACAAGTGACAAAGCCATGAGTGAGGTCAAAAGAGGTCACTGACCACTCATGAAGATAAATACCATATCTCACGAATACAGACTACATATGTGGTTTATACAATATATGGTACATTAGTGTTTTTTCCTAGTGACTTTTGAATAAAATGTAGAAGTTTACTATCTTCCTAGTCTGTTTTTAGAATTCTGAGTTACGCTGTGATTGACATGTTCTCAAACTACAGTGACATGCTGACTGAAAGATGTAGCTCATGCTGGCAGGAATGTGCGGCTGTAGAAACCGGCAGTGCACAGGTGTTGGAATGAAATGCTTGTTGTGATATACCAAACTAGCTTGATAAATGTGTGTGATGTACCCTACTGTAGAGATTTAAAAAAATAGCTAGTTGTTGTTCTTGGGTATAGATAGCATTTTTATTTAGCATAAAAAATGCTAATGTATATTATATAACATAAAATAGGCTGCAGTAAATCAAACTATTCAGAATTAACATTTGTATACCCTATTGTGTTTTTTCTTTCTTTTTCTTTTCTTTCTTTCTTTCTTTCTTTCTTTCTTTCTTTCTTTCTTTCTTTCTTTCTTTCTTTCTTTCTTTCTTTCTTACTGTGAAATGATGTTTTGTATTGCCTAATGTAGCTCCAGTGCTTAGGACTAGGTCCACAGAAAGGAAAGATACATGTGGAAAAGTCACATGCAAACTGCATATGTAATGCATAGAGATGTGTGCTACTGCCCAACTGTGCAGATGCAGTCACACATAGAAGACCCTGGAGGCTATAAGGGGCATGCAGGTGTGTGTGGAGCTATGCTTTCAGACAGGAAACGATGCTCACACAGCCACTTACATGCCCTCACTCTGCTGTCTGACCTCACCTTATAAGGAGGTTTAACACCCCACTCTTACTCAGTGCTGAAATGTCAAATGAGAATACTGGATTCTCCACTGCTATAGCTGACAACAGCCAACCAGAGGAAGAACAGGAACCCATACAGCAGACCATGGCAGTGACACACTGGCCATGGGGTTGCAGGTGGCAGGCATGGTGGTTGTGGCTTCCCGCCACACAGGCAGCCACCCGCCATTAACTTCATGTTGGAGGAGACAGCCAGAGTGGTCACAGAGGTCTGCCACAACTATCAAACCCTCTATGTGCACTGCATGGCAGCACACCCAGAAATAGCACTCAGCACACAGCATACTGACAATGGCCAATTAGAGGGGCCATCAGGGACTGCTCCTGTACCTTGACAATTAAGGAAGCCAAGGCTAGAGACTATATACCAAGAACTAGGAATGAAAGTTTGAACCATGTGAGACAGCCAACAGGAGCTTAGCAGCTGCAGCCTTGTGCTGTGTGGAATTTTCAAGTTCCAACCAAACACAATTCTGTGGAATTTTGTAATATTCTGCCTAATTCAGCAGAATTCTGTTGGTAGCAAAACTCTAACATTTCTAAAGCAGAATGTTTTTTGCAGATTAGTAAACCAAGATTGACATAAACTGTAGATTCCTTATCTGCAACCCATGGAAAATGATTTCATGTTTTACATAATCCAGGGAAATTTATTCTGTGGTTTACATAGCAAGGCTTTGCGTAATCATATCACCCCTTTTCGTCGACACCCCGATGGCGAAACAAGAAAAAAAGACCATTATGGCGACATTCGTGGTAATGGTCCATTTTCCTTGTTTCGCCTTCCCCCAGTGTTCTGCCTCCTCCCTGGACCAACTCCGACCTAGAGTTGGAATCTTATAGTCCAGGGGGTGCGGGGGGTGCAGCACCCCACAGAAAACAACGAGTCAAGAAGCGACACAATACCTATGTCTGTATTGTTCCGTCACTGTGGGGGAGGTTGGCTTTTTTGCTGATGGGAAAACTTGGTGCTTCCTTGTGTAATTATGCAGGATTCAGAAATCATTTTTTTTTTTTAATTTAATATGCTTTATTGAACAGAAATTATTTCTGTAAATCATGTTAGAAGCAGAATTGTCATTCTGCATGAACTTCACTGGTGAAATTCCACATTTTTCACAGCTCTATTGCAAACAGAAGTGGTGGTGTGCACATCAAGATCATTGGTGTTTGCACCCAGCTGGGTGCAGTGCATAAGGAGGTCGGTGTAATCACATTACAGGTGTCCTTGAATAGGAGTCTTGTCACACTGATACAGACAATGTCAGTCAGCAAAGGCTTCCAGCTGCTACCATCTGGTATACCTTGTTCACAGAGTGATGTGCCTGCTGGATCCCCTGCTTTAGATGGGCATGATGCAGGGCAAGGCGCTTGTAATACAGAGCCACCCTTGGGGGTCTTGGACCTCTGCACTTCTCCCACTGGCCAAACAAAAGGCCAAACCATTGTGTGGCACATATCATAGTGCATAACTCAGTAAGTACCAGGCTAGCTGAGAACTGAGCAGGAGAACAGACCAGCTAACTTAAACCAGAGAAGGTAATTTAAGTTCATTTCATTCAGTTCATACTTAAAGGACCTGTGAGAGTAGGCAGAAGTAAGTGTTTTTGGACCACAACTCCGAACATTTTCTTAGCTGGGGAGAGACCTACAGTAGCTGGGAAAATATTTGTAGTCATTTGTGGCTTGATTTTTTTATTACACTCTGTGAAACAGATGTCTGAGGAAGCTTAGTAGAGCAAGACAATCAGAGGACACCAGGAGACAGGTAGGGGAGATAAAAGGAGTAACTTCCAGCATGTCCCATCACGCCTGTGTCCAATTGCAAGACTGCAGGTCACAGGGGACTCTGCAGGTGGGACACCAGACTAAGACAGGAGGTGACATATAATCTGCTTACTGTGTTAAGTAGCTTGGGAGCAGGTAATTACAGCTTGTAGCCACAGTACAAGTGTATAAGGGGCAGTCAACTCCCAGAAAAAGGTAGAGACAGGTAGTACACGTACAAAAGGGAAAGTAGGAAACACCATATCTAAGGGGGTAACAAAACAGTTTTAGAGAAGCAAAAGGGAGAGGTAGGAGTACAGTGGGAGTAGGAAGGTGGTGGAAGGGTACAGCAGAGCTTGATTAGATCCTAGGCTATGGAAGAAAATATCATGGGACTGGTACAGTACAATGGATGTGGGACCACAGTCTTTCAAGACACCTTCTGGAGACTGAGGTGCTACCCTATATGTGCTCACCTCTCTGGGTTGTGGGCACAGGTTGATGGACTTTGAGACAAACTTGCAAGGGTACAGAGGGCCTTCCTCCCACCCAGGGGCCATTAAGTCTGCTGCCACTCCCCCAGAAGATGCTTAGGCAAAGATAGAGCTGCTGGACCTTCGTGGGCTCCAGGAGGGTGGTGGTGGTAAGCGTGCAGTCTCCTCAGCCTATACCACTGCAGAACACCTTCACTGTACTGGTGAGACAGGGCAGGTAAGTGGTGGCACTTGTTGTAGTGGGAAGAGAGGAAGTGGGGATCCTCATGAGGTGAAGTCCCAAAGAAGAATGAAGAGGTCTCAGCTAAGGATGAAGCTGCTGCTGGTGGGAGACTGTTGTTAGGAGGACAAACTTGGGGTGGGGAAAGGAAGGGAAAGGAAGAATGTGTGCCTGAGTGGTGCTGCAGCTTGTAGGGATGGACAGCATATCCAGAGGATCCCTAGGGCAGCAGGAGAGAGGACGGAGTTAGACGTCATTGTACATCTGGTGACAAACGACCTAGCAAGGGACAAGGTAGGAGTGGTGCACTGTGATTTCAGGGTACTGGAGAGGGGTCTGAGGCAAGTGGTATGCACAGAGACTTATGTTGAGATAATACCTCTGTACATCTGGGGAGAGGCAAAAGTACTCCACACCAGGGCATTTAACAACTGGTTGTAGGCATGGTACAATAGGGAGGACCTTGGCTATATTGGAACTGGCATCAGCCTGGGAGCATATGGGCCTCTATAAGGGAGACAGCCTGCATCTTTCCAGGAAGGGGACCATAGTCCTTAGTGGGAGGTTTAAATGCTGCTTGTATGAGCATTTAAACTAACCAGGGGGGAACACAATTAAACCAATGGAGGTAACAATTGCCCACCCTCTGGACGATATAGTATCTGCAAAGAAGGGCTCTAAACTCTTCTAGGACAAGGGTGCAAGAAGGGAGAGGTGGGATCACAGAGGAAAGGAAGTATATGTTAGGTAAGCAAGGGTAAAGGATTGAAGGCATCAGGGAATGGTATAGATAAAAAGGGAAGAGGTGAGGCAGGGGCAGCTTCTGGGAACAACATAGGCAGGAAAGGGGAAGCAGGGAAGCAGCTGGGGTGAAGTAAGGTATAAAGAGCAAAGTGCACCAATGCATGGTTAGAGATGCAGTGAATTTAAATTCCGCTGGCAAAGTGAATGCAAAGTAGGCACTTGCGTTGCCACTCCGCTACGCGGACTGGGCAATGCAAAAGTGCTCACTCCGCCTTGTAATTACCACGTCACGTTAAGGCAGAATGGCAATGGGAAGTAAGGCGAAGTCATTGTTTTTAATGGACTTTGCGTTCCTCATTATGATTCTAAGTGATCCACTTAGTGTTTCAGATTTGGCAGCCCCCCCACATATCACATGGCTTACAGTACTGTAAGTCACATGCTCTTTAGCTAAGCAGGAAGAAAGTGAGTCATACAAGCAGACACTTTTACTTTCTCCTGTGCAGATAGAGAGAGAAAGTAGTGTGTTTTGTGACTGCTGATACTTTGAGAACAGAGCGAGGAGGAGATTTAAACTTTGATTTAGACCCAACAGCTTTCTTAAAAGCTAATTTTTTTGTCTTTTCTGTGCTCTTTTCTACTTAATTTGTTCTTTCTGTAAATATTATTTTTCTTACCTTTATAAGAAGGTAGTTGTTTGTCTGTGTCTGTGTGACTGTGTGTGCGTGTTGTGTGACAGTGTGAGTAGTGATTGCTCGGACTGAGGGAGCTCAGTAGGAGTGATATACCAGGGTGAGGGAATGTCTGGGGTGGGGGCAGCTCTGGGAGAGCGTGGTAGTAGTAAGCGTCATACCATGCGCATGTGCGGAGGGCATGGGTGCCTATTCCTGTTGGACGGCTCAAAACTTGTGAGTGTTCCCCCCCCCAAAGCAGGACTAGTACCACCTCCTATCCTGACTCTGAGGCAGTTGAACCACCACCACCACCACCACCAAGTCCTCAGGAGCAGGATGTGCCTGTTCCCCCGGGCCCAGGTTTGGATCCCATCCCTGTTCAGCACTGTGACCAGCCAGCTGCCAGTTCATCTGGCCATCCCCTGCCTGTGCCTGGTCCTCCTCACGCCTCCGTTGTTTGGCAATTTTTTGACTGTGTTGGGGGGACAGCAGTGTGGTCAAGTGCCGCCTATGTGAGTTAGAGGTGTGCCGTGGCCCCCGGGGGACCCATGTGGGGACTGGGGGCCAGTACACCCATATGCTCAATCACCAGCAGTTGGAGTGGCAGACTGCCACAGAACAGACCATGCCTGCGCCTGCTGGCCATTCTATGGCAGAGTGTGCAGCTGTGCATTGCAGCATCCCTAAGAAGAGGAGGGCCACAGCAGCACCTGCTGCTCCACCAGCACCCCCACCACCACCACCACCACCACCACCAGCAGGTCAGCCTGTAGAATGTGTGGACCCCAGACAACTGCATGTAACACAGGCTGACTTGGCAGTTCCCTGGAGTGCTGTTGAGGATAACAACGAGAGGGTGAGTGCTGTGGAGCAGTGGCTGGATCACATAGAGGGACATCAGTTGCAAATTATGTCCATGCTGGAACTGCTACTGGATCACCATAGGATCCCACATTAGTTTTTTTTTCCTCACACCATGTGCCCCCCACACCTTCCTTGCTGTGCTGTAAAATGTATTCTTCCACCATCCCCGACCCTTGTATGTAATTATGCCCATTTTTTGTTGTCTTCCGTATGTGTGATACTTTGTATTCTGAGCAGTGCAAGTATACTGAGCTAAACTGCAGTCTTCTTTCCAGTCTGTGTATGTACTGCAGACACTGTCCAACTCCCTGACTTAAAAATAAACATTACTGAGTACAATGGTGTGGTGAAGCATGGAGAAAACAGGCTTACAATACATCCAAGCAACTAGAAAAAAAATTAATGTTGTGATTCCTAATGTGAATGATCATGAATCATGATTTGTGACTGCATTTGTGACCGTGATGATGAAGAACATGATTTGTATCATGAGTGACTAGTGATGATGGTCCTGACTTAATAACAGATATTAATGAGTACAATGTTTATGCAGAATTAAGCACCACATCTGTCCAGTACTCTGAAGGGAAGCCAAAGAAACAACTGTGACTTAAGTTACAGATGGAGATTGGGCACTAAAGAGATGCAAATGCACAGACAGATTAAGATTGCGCTGTGCACTGAAGAGATGCAGACACAAAGGCACAACACCTAACCAGTGCTCACTATCAGAAATTCAAATCTGGAAAAGAATACCTTTGCCGGTTGCTGCGGGCTGCGGTGTGAGGGGCAGTGTATTGCACTGCTGCAGTAACAGTCACTAGTACTAGTACCAGTAAAGATACCACAAAGAAGTACAAAAATCACACAGCTGCAGTGGATAGCAGCTTCACATTGCTGAAATTACTGTGTGGCACAATAAAAGGTGTCTGATTTGAAGACGCGCGACACACACATACTCACATACACACACACTAAGTAATGCATAGCAAATTGAAATCTTCAGTAATATAACCACATATTTTAAACAAACTAAAATTATGCACTGCTGCACCACAACAATCAGCAAACAAATGGCAAGAAATATTGAAAATATTACTGTGTGTACATTAACACAGTTATACAAGAAAAATATCACCAAAACAGAAAGCAGTCTTTTTCTCCAAGTTAATCTACCTACACCACAGATACACCCCTCCCCGAAAGCACACTTCCACTGTCTCTCAGTACACAGACTGAATGTTGTACATTAACATTCAAAATCCATACACAAACAATAAACGATCAATGATATGAGCACAGGAGGGTTTCCTATAATTAATGAACTAAAGTTTCAGCAAAAAAAAAAGACTCAAAAAGGCTTTTTTAACAGCTTTTTGAAGGTTTGAATCACAGAAAGCTCTCAGAGCGGATTGTTTCCTACAGCTTCCTACACACACTAAACCAAACTGAGGCTGTGCAGAACAATCTAGAGCCCATGTGACCTGAAATCCCATGAATCACTGTAAAATTCACCTTTGGAGCTTAAAAACAAGGTGAAGTGAGGCAAAGTGGAAGGCGGAGTAACGCAAAGTCATTGTTTTCAATGGATTTCGCGTTACCAATTATAATCAGAACCATCTAACTTCTACAATGGAGCACTCCATGAATTGCTCTTCACTCAAGAAATCACTGTGTGGAGCTGAATAGGGCCACTTTACCCATCACTATGCACAGTGTCTTGGAAACAAATTTCTAGACCTGGAAGCAATCATGGTGGAGACTGACCTGGATTTAGTGGCCATAATGGAGTTATAGTTCACTGAGCCCCATGACTAGGACATGGCCATATTGGGCTACTCTCTATTCAAGAGAAACAGGAGAGGGAGGAGGAGAAAAATGGTTTATTATGTGTGAGGGAGGGAATGAAGGCCACAGAGGTACAGAGGCACCCAGAAAAAAAATGAAGGAATTGGAGGTGCTGTGGGTGATCCTGGGGACAGGTTCTGGAGCTGTTATCCTAACCCAGGTAGTGTACCGATATTCATCACTGGGAGAAGAGTTGGATAAGGCACTTGGGGAAGCCATAATCAAAATCACAGGTAAGGGGGTGTTGTAAGTTGGTGACTTCAGTCTGCCAGATATGGAGTGGAGCCTTTTAACTGCTGCTTCAGCAAGGAGCAGGGCAATCACTGACTTCCTACAAGGATCTTTCTTCAGGCAGCTAATCAAAGGACTCACTAGGGACTGACCAATGCTGGACCTAGTGCTGACAAACAGGGACAGCATTGCAGTCATCACAGTGAGCAGTCCCCTGAGCACCTATGATCACCTTACAGGGTGGTTTAACATCAAGACAGGAACAGAGGCAAACCACACAAAGATAAGGGTCCTGGACTTTAGAGGGTGCATTTTACAGACATTGAAGATTGCCTCAGAAACTGACTCCTGGGGGGATTGCCAGGGAGGGGTAGAGCCACAGTGGGGAAAAATAAGAGAGGGCATAATTAAAGCAACCAACATCTGTGTTAAGGAAGTGAGTAAAAGCAGAAGGAAAAAGTGATCATTATGTTTTTTAAGGAAGTGGCCAAGGTGATGATGGAAACAAGGGTGACATTCAAGAGGAATAAGGAAACACAGAGGGAGGAGGGCAGTGGGGTAGGGGACATAGAGGTATACTAAGCAAACCAGAAGGAAGCAGAAAAGGCAGCAAGGGAAGCAAAGGTGCAGACATAGGAAAGGATAGCCAAAGGGCCCACTAAATGGAATAAGACTTTCTTTAGATACACAAGTGAGAAGAGGAAAGCAAGGGTAGGGATAGTGGGGATTAGAAGGGGGAAGGGGGAGACTGTGCAGAAGAGAATCAAGGAAAAGCTGCTTTCTGAACAGGTGATTTTGCTCTGTCTTCACAGTGGGGGGGGGGGGTAGACCACCAAGGAGTTGTAGGAATAGGGAGGAAGATGTGGAAACAACTCAGTTTCCAGAAGAAAGAGTCCAGAAGGGACTTGCAGCTGTGAAGGTGGGCAAAGCTATAGGACAAGATGGGATACATCCAAGAATTCTGAAGAAGCTCAGGACTGTGCTAGCTGCCCCACTGACAGCTTTGCTCAAGAGCTCACCGGAAACAGGCATAGCTCTGGGGGACTGGAGAAGAGCTGATGTGGCCCCTCTACATAGGAGCTGTAGCAGGGAGGAGGCTAGCAATTATAGACCACTCAGTCTTACATCAGTGGTGGCAAAATTAATGGAAACACTGCTAAAGGAAAGACTGGTTGAGAATCTTGAATACAACTGGCAGCATGGATTCATAGGGCAAGGTCATGGCAAATGAATCTCATGGATTTCTTTGACTGGATGACCAGAGAAATAAATTAAGGGAAGGCAGTGGATATAACCTGTCTGGACTACAGCAAGGTTTTCAGCACTGTGCCACACAGGAGGCTGTTAAGGAAACTGAGCAGCCAGGGGGTGGAATCCAAAGTGGTGAACTGGGCTAAAAACTGGTTAATGGATAGAAGACAGAGGGTGGCGATAAACAGCACTCACATAATGGAGGAGTGACCATTCACATGTTTGCTGGCACAGTGGTGTAGTGTTTGGGATACGAAGCGTGGCACTGGGCATTTCGTCACTACTGTGTTATATATTAGGCTGTCAAAATTGTTTTATATTATTTCACCTTACTCAGGAAAAAGATTAAGTATGAATATTGACAAGTGTTTTTATTTATTTATTAAAATGTTTCACCAGGAAGGCATACTGAGCAACAGGTTGCCCGTCTCCTGAAGCGACCTGGCATCAGGCCCACTTGGTCAGTAAGTGACTGTATGTGATTTCCTAGGGTTTCCTAGGTGTAAATTGTAGAATATTTACTATTTATGAATGTTTTTATTAAGCTACTCTATATGATGTTTTGTGGTTTGTGTTTTTTTATAACAGAATTAAAAGGTGTATTTCCTGAAGAAGCCCTTACGTCAGGATGAAATACTAAGTGGCACATGGTACTATCTTGGAGTAATAAAAAAAGTTGTCTTAAAATAGTGTCTGTACTAAACATAGGCTGAAATGCCTGCCCTTTGTAGAAGCTCGGTTTTGACTAGCAACAAAAGAAAACAAATAAAAAAACTGCAAAGGTTTGAGTAATCTTTGAAGTGATAATTAACACCAAAGCAGTTGGAGTAATGTCACTATTTACATTCTAGCTGTTGTCACAGTATACAAAGGAAGTTGTAATTTTTTTTCTTGCATTGCTAATCAAAACCAAGCTTCTACAAATGGCAGGCATGTCTGCCTACATTTTAACATGCCCAAAGCAGAGGCATTCAGGCCTTCAATGCTTGTATTTTTAACTTTGCATTAGCCTAATGAAAATATTGGGTGGGATATTCAAAAGTGTTGCGCCATGCGCAATAGGGTTGTGCCAGCGTAAGTCTGAAAGTGCGCCATTCTGCGATATTCAGCAGGAGGCAGTTGTGCCACTGAAAACATGCTGAGCAACAGCGCAATGCTAATTAAGGCATGCGCAACTGAAGGGGGTGGAACCATGCATAAAGTGCGCAATGTGATATTCAAAGGCTTCCGCAATGTGCAACAGTGGATCAGGCAGAAGTTGCACCATAGCGGAAATGAGCCAAAATAAAAAGGCTCAAGGAAGAGGTGCAAGAACGCTACAGGGAAGCCACATGAGGCAGGGAGGCAGACCAGGCCAGAGGGAGAAAGAGTGCAGGCCAGGGAGAGCACAGGACAGAATAGGGGCAAGGGAAGGTGTGTGGGGCCACAGAGTGCAGAGGCCAGTAGGTGTACCCAGTGCAGTGGAGGTAGCAGCCAGGACAGCAGGGGTAACAGAGCAACAACAGCTGGGGGGAGGAACACAAGCCAGGGACATGGACAGTGCCAGCTTCCACATGGAAGCTGTAATGAGGGGGGTGAGAAGGCATGCTGCAGGGGGACGTGGCCGTGGAAGGACCCGTCGGTGGTACACCCCCAACAGGCAGTACCGGGCCCCCACCAGCTTTGAGCTCTACTCAGATGTTGAGATTGTGGGTCAATACCACCTGAACAGGGCAATACTGTGGCGGCTCTGTGAGCTGTGCAGTGATGTGATTCAGGCACCCTCACGACGGAGTCACGCTCTGTCAGTGGAGACAGATGTAACAGCCTGTATGTGCTTGCTCGCCACAGGTACCTTCCAGAGACCAACAGGGGACACCACAGGCATAACACAGTCAGCCATGTCATGCATCCTCACCCAATTCCTCAGCGCACTGCTGCCACATGCTGCGGAGTACATCCATTTCCCCAGCACTGCGGCAGAGTGCACAGCAAACATACAGGAGTTCCACAGGGTAGCACGTATGCCTGGCATGCTAGGGGTGCTAGACTGTACCCATGTGGCCATTTCGCATGCCACCTGGCCCTGATGGGGCCACCTATATGAATCAGAAGGGTTATGCCAGTGTCAACTGCCAGGTGGTGTGTGATGCCAGTGGGCGCATCAATGTCTGTGCCATGCACCCTGGGGGAGCACATGATTCATTTATATGGTACCAGTCAGCACTGTGCCATCGATTCAAGAGTGGGGACATCCCCACAGGACATCTAATGGGTGAGTATGCATGTAGGACTGACAAATTGGTGCCAAGGGTGGGTAAGCCACAGGTGCCATGGGTGTGGCACACAGGGTCAGGGGCAATATGAGCCTGAACAAGATACTAACCTCCACTATCTCCACACAGGTGACAGTGGATACCCACTCCATCCCTGGCTGCTCACACCCTACCGGCGGCCCATGACCCCATCGCAGCAATGCTTCAATGAGGCACACGCCACCACATGCAACATCATTGAGCGGGTGTTTGGGATGCTGAAGGCACGCTTCCATTGCCTAGACACCTCCAGCGGTGCCCTACAGTATAGCCCTCAAAGGCCTGTGGGATATTCCTGGCCTGTTGTATCCTGCACAACATTGCCAAAGACTGTGGGATAGCTGTACAGGTCAAAGAGGGGGACAGCGATGGGGACGACGGTGATGCCGGTGATGATGGGGATGGGCAGCCCCCCCTTGGATGACGTGACCCCCGACTGATCTGGCTGGCCCAGCTGCACCAAGACACCATCACAGAGGAGCACTTCACCCAACACAGGTAAGTCATGGGGCCATGTGCAACCAACAGTGGCTAGGGCACAACCCACATACACACAGAGAAGCACACCAGGGGTGCATGACGGCAAGGGAAGTGGCAGGGCACAGAAGCACACACATACAACTAGGGAGGGGTGAACAGAAATACGTCACACGGATGGACACACACACACACACACACACACACTAGGCACAAAGTGCACAGGGGTCAGCTGCACAACAGAGCCGGAACACAGACACCAAAAACACACATGTCTACAGGCCACCATGTCCACTGACTGTCCATGTATGTGTGTCAGATGCTGGGCACCTTCGCACTTTGGTGTACAGCGCAATGCAGGCATCATCATGCACACGTACCTGTGGATGGCAGTCGGGAGGGTCTGCAGGTGCTCCGTGTGTCTGCGTGTAGGGCTGGGCACCCACCGGTGCACTACCCACCGAAACACACATTGCACACAGGGCAGCACCAGACAGGGCCCGCACTGGGAGACAGCTCAGTCTTGTGGCACAGTGCCACAGCCACCTTGGATGCATGGGTGGCCCCACTGAGACCCAGCAGCACTGGCAGGCTGAGCATGGGCCTCATGGGGTGGCACCGATGGAACACCAAGGGTTCCACTGCGCGAACGCGACCTTGCCCACACAGGGGTCCACAGCACACCAAATATATCTGCACCAGGGGTGCTCGGGATGCCCACAGCTGAACCCGGTGTCGACAGGGTGGGTGTCGCATGAAGCCGGGAATGGAGAGTGGATAGCGTACTGCGCGGTGTGAGCGGCACAGGGGCACCTGACTGTGTGCCCAATGTGGCCACGACAGCGACCAATGCCTGTGTCTGCCTGTCAATGGCAGCGGTCACATCCATCATCAAATGGTCAATCTGTGACAGAATCCTCTCATTGTCCCTGCTGTGCCGCTCCAGAGCCACACACAGTGCCTCCACAGACATTGCAACCTGCATCTGCTGCTGTACTGATGCCTGCAGCAGGCGAGTGTGCTCGTCAAAGGGGTCGTCTGCCACATCGGCAACCTGTCCCTCAGGGTATGGAAGGGCTTGATGTTCAGCACCCCCTCGAGGGTGGGCACTGATCACCAGGACCAGGTATGGGCAAGTCTACAGGCAGTGCACATACGCCACCGCTGAACCCTGCACCCCCAGTCCCAGTGGGCGACTGCTGCTGCTGCCCCTCCACCTGCTGTGCCCAAGGGCCCAGTTATTCCGCTGTTGTGGCTGCAGCAGTGCCAGTGACCTGTACAGCCACCAGTGCTGCCCCACCGGTGCTGACAGGCACAGCCTGGGACTGTGCTGACATGTTGGCACACACGTCGGAACTAGCTAGGTTCATGGGCGTGAGCTGTCCTGCTGTGTGTCCATTCTGTGACACACACATGTCAATGCCTATAGTGGTCGTTACATCATCAATGGTGCGGGTCTGTGCCACAGCCACAGCCACAGCATGCTGGCATGCCTGCATGCCAAACCGCTGAGACACAGGAAGGGCACCCCCCACACCTGTCTCACCGACATCAGAGATGGCAGCCAGGCGTGCACACTGGTGCAATGCACGCCTGCTACCTGCAGAGGTGGATGGTCCCTCCTCCAACTCCGGATGGCTGTCCGCAGTGGACAGGCCCTCCACCACTGACCCCTGCAGATGCACAGGATCTGTAACAGAAAGTAAGAACACATTAGTGCATGTGATCTACCTCCCCCCCCCGATCATGACATACCATGCAGTGATGGGCTACCACCTGTCTGGAAGCCTCCTCCAGGAATGCCCTCAATGGCACTGCGCTGCATGCTTGCAGTGAGCCGGTCCTCTGCCGGAGTCAGCTGCACCACCTCCGGCTGGCCCCCGCCTGTCGCAGCACGCTCCACCCTGATGGCTGCCACCTTCTCCTTCACCCTCCTCCTGTCGGTCCTCATCTTCTTTTTACATTCCTGCACAGAGCATTGGTGGCTGCCGTGCAGGTTGATGGCACATGCCACCCCCTCCCATGCAGCAGCATGGGCCTGAGGGGTGCCCCGCCATCCACTGAGAAGTGGCTCTTCATCCAGGTAGGCCTCAAAGAGTGCCTCTGTCTCAGCTTTTGTAAAATTGGGCCTCCTCTTCCGCTCACCATCATCCTCCTCACCCACTCCTCGCTCGGTCATATCACAGCCTGTATGGGTGAGAGTGGTCACCTGTGACTGTGCAGTACACAGCAATTCCCTAAGACCATAGTCCAGAACATCACACAGCATGCAACTCACCAATCCACTGCAGTAACCGAATATGGCCACTGCAGAACAGTGTCACATTTTTATAGCGCAATCCATGCAAATTAGGTGTGGAGCAACTTTAATGAGATGCAAATCACGCTGCTGCACCTCTGAATGGCTGATCGGATGATTTGCATATGACGGCTGAATATCACGCTGTTGCGCTTTGCACAATACGGTTGAACGGGCTGAGCCAATGGCGCAGTTCTGTGACGCCTTAGTACACTGCACTGTACATGCCCAGGTAGCTTACGAAGGTGTCTGCCATGCTGATGACGTGCTGTGCATGGTAGGCAATTCAGGGCACAGCCACCATTATGCCAGTGGTGCTGCAGTGATGGTCACTACATGGCGCTGTGGCACAACTGCACAATAGTCCGCTGTGGCAATGGCAGACAGGCGACCAATTGCACTGGACGCATAGACGTCCAATGGCGCTGTGCGTGACCATGCACCAGAGACCCATGAACCTGTGCCTGACCTTTGCCCCCTTGGCGCTGTATGTATGGCATGTCTGCAGCTCTGTCGCACTGTTCGGTAACAGCACGATAGGGACTGGCGGCTCTGTACCAACAGTGCGATAGGGAATAGCGGCGTTGTATTGCGTAAAAATTCCACGTGGGGTTGCCGCGCTGTGGAGCGCCATATTGCGTACTATACAACCAGGGATGGCACGCAGAAGAGCCCCCCCAGTGGCGTTCCCTCAAGCTAGCAAACTTGCTGGCCAAGTGGAGCCTCACTATGGCCCACTATTTGGGGATGATCCCCTTAACATGGCCAGGACACATGTGTGGCAGCAAGTGGCCACTGAGCTAGAGGAGGTCACTGGACAGCAGAGGTCCACAGAGCAGTGCAGGCACCGGTACAGGGACCTGCGGAGGAGGAAGCCAGCACTACTGGCACATCTGCACTCACGTGCCAGGAGGGGCGTGCTGCCTCGGCCAGGTGGGTGATCCATCTATGCACCTGTATGGTCCATATGGGTAACACTGTCTATTGTGTCCAGCACATGGGGGAGGGTTGGTCTAGGGTTGGCTGTGGCGATGTTAACAGGATATGTGATGTATGGGTCTGGTTGGGTGGGTGGGCACACTCATTGGGGCAGGGGGAATCTACTTTGGGATTGCATTGATGTGTTTCTCACCTTTTGTTTCCCACAGGCATGGCGGAGCGGAGGAGGGCCAGGGCTGAGGTGCAGGAAGTGGTGCCAGTGGTGGCTGAGCATGGTGGTGGTGGTGAACCATGACAGCAGCAGCAGCAGCATGATGAGGGTGAGTACCATGATGCCATGAATGCTATAGCATGCTGTGTGACAGGGTGGGGGGCAGGGCATGGCCACCATCCATGGACACCACTGCCATGCATGCGACATGTGACAGTCAGCACTGTCCAGTAGCACTGCATATCTGGGAGTGCATCAATGGTGGTCCATGTGTGCACTGGGCACATGGCTGTGGCACTGCCTGCCCACCGCGTAGCCACGTTACTGTACAGCCTTGGTTGTGCTGTGCTTGACATGGGAGGTGTGTGTGTGCAGTGGTACACATGGCTGTTGCTGCCTGGTTGGGCATGTCTTGTGCACGGTCACTGTGGGTGGGTGCAGTCCATCACAGTAGCGGGGCACTTGGCTGCATGCCATGCATGATGGGTGGGCTTCAGGGATATGGATAGTCACAGCCATTGACTCTGATCCCTTGTCCTAGGTGTCTGGATCCTGCACCGGATTGAAAGGTCAATGCAGCAGATTATACAGGTGGCGATGGACTCGCTCACCATCCTGCAGAACCTACACCAACATGGTCTGAGATGCAGGAGGAGGCCCAGGGACCAGAATCAGGCAGCAGGGGAGCAGGCTGGCAGACAGTAGCTGCCCATCACCTCCCCCCTTTACCTATCCCTCACACCCTGCCTTCCCTCTCCCAGTTGTTCACCCCTGCCCCTTACCCACCACTACCTTGTACCCGTACCCCCACCCCTGTTTTGTGTATTTGTAAATAGTTATTGTTGTTGTTCTTCTTCTTATTCTTGTTATGTTTGAAATATATATTTTGATATGAATACTGTGGTGGTCTCTGATTCGCAGCTGGCTATAGGTGCTCAGTTGCAGTGGTGTGCATGGCATCTGGGGTGGTATAGTCATGTGTAATGCCCCAAAGTTGGTCATTCCAGAAAAATAAAATAAAATTAAATGAAGCAGAATACACAGGCGCTTAGAGTACCTGCTGCAAGGGTAGGCAGCAGGGTACTGTACAAAGGGGCCCCTAGATATAAAAAGTCAACCTCCTTACACACAAAACACGGTAAATAATAGAAAAAGTGCACTTGTGCACTTATAGCTGGTAAAAAACAGAAAAAAGCATTCCATGTCATAATAGTCTGGATGGAAAGCTGTGCTGAGTGGCTCATTCACAGCATTCCAATCCAGCCATTCTAGAACTCAGACAGGTTTAACTTTAAAAATAACAGTTCATTTAGTCAGTTAGTCAGTTCCTGGGCAGCTGTTGAGGAGAGAGGACACAGTAAGTCAGAGGGACAAGGAAAGGGCTTACCTGGTGGTTGAAGCCGTCCCTGAGGACTTACCTGTGTGCCTGCTCTGCCTCCACTGCCTGAAGAAGCCTGCGGTGGTGTGAAGTCATCAGTGGTGCCATCAGGGCACCACGAAGAAAACCGCTCATTTTCCCCCATGTTTCTAGGGCTTAAAAGCCCTCCGTTTATTTGGTTTTGCCCTCCGATGGTTTATTTTAGCCCCCGTGTCAGTTTACAGTTTTCCTCGGTCCCACGTTGGCAGCAAGCAAGCTGCATCTTCCAGTCAGCCGTCGGAGGCCCCCCGGAGCCGTCCCCCTCATCACCTGATGTTTCCCTCCCACTGCAACTTTTCTCCCGCCTCCCGGTTGCCTCCTGCCTTCCCCGGAGACCACAGAGCGGTGAGTCGGCGGCAGCACACATTGTGCTGACCGCCAGTTTGTTTTAGGGAGCTGTGGTGGTCGGAAAAGCACAGTAGGCACTTGGAAAAGGCGGCTGAGTGCCTCAGGTAGCATCAGGTCATTAGGACTCGTGATTTAATATTCATTTGGGAGGCGGGGCTAGTGACGCCCACGGGGAGGGGCCATCATATTAAGGCCATTTTAAAGGCCTATGCATATTCATTAGGGGCGGAACTCAGGCAGGGTTTTTGCCAGATAACTGACAGCAGGCGCTGGGAGCCACAGAATTTAAAGGCAACGTATTTAAAAGGGCGATTCTGCCCAAATATAAAGTAGGGCATTAGGCCCATGGTAAAGTGTGGCATCAGGCCCAAAGTTTAGAGGGGCATCAGGCCCATTGTAAATTGGGGCACCAGGCCCAATCTAAGGTGGGGCACCAGGCCCAAAGCAATGAGGGGCACCAGGTCCATTACAAAGTGGGGCACCAGGCCCAGTATTTCGAGGGGCACCAGGCCCATTGTAAAGTGAGGCACCAGGCCCAATCTAAGGTGGGGCACCAGGCCCAAGCTAACGTAGAGCTTCAGGCCTGAGGTAAAGGTAGGGCATTAGGCCCGAGGT
The DNA here is from genome assembly GCA_016271365.2 of Neoceratodus forsteri. Taxonomy (NCBI): domain Eukaryota; kingdom Metazoa; phylum Chordata; order Ceratodontiformes; family Ceratodontidae; genus Neoceratodus; species Neoceratodus forsteri. The sequence continues at coordinate 803,549,306 of CM057451.1, read as the reverse complement.
AAAGCCTGGTACTATAGGGAGGCCCCGGCCTAGTGGAATAGGGCAAGCCAGCCTAGTGTTACTAAAGAGAGGCCCCGGCCTAGTGGAATAGGGCAAACCAGCCTAGTGGTACTAAAGGATTCCCTAGCCACAACATACAGTAAGGGATCCTTTTCCAGAATACCCTACCTATAGAAACAGGGGTTAATTTGAGAGTGTTTGATTTGCCTATACTGTGAAACTACTGTGATTACTGTACTGCTTATGCTGAACTATTGCCCTAAGTACCTGAACTATTGCCCTAAGTATCTGAACTATTGCCCTAAGTATCTGAACTATTGTCCGAGGTACCTAAACTATTGCCCTAAGTACCTGAACTATTGCCCCAAGTATCTGAACTATTGTCTGAGGTACCTGAACTATTGCCCTAAGTACCTGAACTATTGTCCGAAGTACCTGAACTATTGCCCTAAGTACCTGAACTATTGTCCGAAGTACCTGAACTTTTGCCCTAAGTACCTGAACTATTGTCTGAAGTACCTGAACTATTGCTCTAAGCACCTGGACATTGGCCCTTATCAGTAACAATTACCCCTGAAGTTATAATTTGCCCTCCTCTGGCAAATTATTGTACTATTCCACAGTTCTTTGGGCATACTTCAGTTATATGTTTACTACTGTACGAAGACGGTCTCAATCTTCTACCACACTGCAGTCTCATAGTGTGGTCTGTAATACCACGTGCTCAGAATCAGTCTCTACTCAGAAGAAGACATCCTTCCAGCATTCTTCACTCCAGGAAGATCATCCATCAACTCATGCCATCCGTTTGTGTCATCTGCCAAAGTCGAGTCCATCGTCAGTCGTATCAGTCGTACCCGCCATTTTCTTGTTTTCACAGCTTGAAAGTACGTCCGCCAAAACGCATCACGACAGCCGTGCCAGTGTCATTCCGTATGATTCCTGTTCCAGATGTCCCAAAGTTGGTCGCCCTCTACAGAAGAGAGAGAGCTCATCTTGGAGAACCCGTTCTGCGCCCCATCCTGGTAGTTCACCGAAAGTCGAGTCCGTCGAAGCCCAGTCCGGGACGCGTCCGTCGTTTCTTTGTTTTGTGTTAGTTCCTGTTCCAAGGATTGCAGAGTCAACCATCATCTCTTCAGATTCTTATGGTTCCTGGTCCTGTCAGAGTTCCCTCAGAGTCCAGCTGGCCCTTGGAGTGCTGCAGCATCAGTCGGATCGTGGTAGTCCTCCATTGGATTCATCGCCATGCAGATCTTGGTTTTTCTTCATCCTTGGCAACCCTAGAAGTGGGTTTTGGCTGAGAAACCTCTTGCTTCAGTGTGTTTTATTTCAGGAACCAGTTGCTTTGGTTCTACATTCCGGCAGCCTCTGAGAGAGTGGGCTTTTGCCGAAGATATATGGTCTGTTTGCCAAACCTCTCACCACCCCAGTGGCCTTATCTAGGTCCTTGCTGGGAATTGAGATTAGGGTTCTACAGTTCTGTTTTATTTCCCTTGTAGCTACCAACGAAGAAAGACGATGCCCACGAAGACGACAGACATTTGGACTTTGTCAGAATTGGATGGTCATTGTAAAACCAAATATTGTATTGTGGGTAGTGAAAAACACCTGATTTCCGTCTATGTACTAGTTGCTCTTACAGGATACGGCTAAGGAATTTTAGGAGTATAGTGGCAATAGGCCGTAGTGCACCCATAGAGAATAACAGTCTAGAGTTTAGACATTTTAGAGTTTAGTTGTTACTGTTTAGATATCCATAATGCTGTCCATACTCCCTACTGTTTTTGTGGTTGGTATGTTCCTGTATGACCATGTCCTCCATCCCCTCCTGTTTAATAAACATCTTTGCTTCATCCAATCTCTGTGTACGACTCCTGCCTCTCCTTGTCGGGTGTTTCCACCAGCCCAACCCCATTCGGACCTCAAGCGGCCCCTCGCCATCCCACCTGCTAAGGGTGTCACTGGCACTGCTGGTAATGAGACAGTTCCCTTTACCACTCTAAGTGAAGAACCCAGAGGTCTACCAGTGCAGCGACCATCACAAAATTATTGGCGTAGTCAGCAGGATATAGAAAATGTTCCGAGGAGTCCAAAGCCGGAGAAGACACTGCAAGATGTTGTTTGGAATGGAAGGCAGTAGCAGACCGTGTGGAGGAGTTGGAGAAGGTCCAGGTCAGGTGCCCTGGTCACCTTTATCCATGCCGTATTACTTAGGAGCACCCTGGCTTCCACTGTGTACTGGGGAACAGGATAGTGAAAACTCCAGTACGTTGGAAGAGTTTTGCTCCAGGATGCAGTCCGTGTTCCGGCTGTATCAGATTCCGGAAGACCGAAAGATTGCGATATTGATAGGGCAGTTGAGAGGAGTTGCCCATCGTGAGGTCCAGTCCTGGTCAGAAAGGGAGAGAGCCACTGCTGACCAGATCTTTTGTCACTTGCAATACACATTTGATATGCAAACTATCTATGACCTGTTCTTGTCATGCACTCAACAGCCCCAAGAAACACTACGGGAGTATGCCTTAAGTCTGCAGGAGGCACTGAGAGCCATTGAGAGGATTGACCCAAGGGAGGTTGAGGATCCTGATGGAACCTTGATAGAAAAGTTCACAGAGGGAGTGAATAGTGAGTCCCTAAAAAGAGAGATCTCCGTTTGCTACATTGGCAAGATCCCAATGCTCGACTCCAGGATTTTAAAGAAAAGGCCATAAGGATGTGGGGATCCAGAAGGATGGGAGAGGAAGTGGCAGCCCGCCAACACAAGATGATGCCCCAGAGTGTGGCATGGCCTGAATGCCCCATTGAACGCTTGGTATGGGAGGATCCACAGCAGCCAGAGGCATGTTCAGAAAGGCTACATCACCCAAGGTCCAAATATGAGGGAGCACCGATGGGGAGTTGTCAGAACCATTTTCCGGACTCCAACAAGGCCTACACCCAGTGGTCTCAACCCCCAAGAGCTTCACCAGAAAGTGAAAAGGAACCCAAACCAGGAATGGATGGAGCAGATTGTGGCTCTTATCCACAAAGTGACTGAAGTCTGCCAAGAGGTGCGGGACTTTAAAGATGGCTGGAAGAGAGAGCTCTTTACAAGACAACCGAAAAGAAGACGAAGATGCCCGATGGATATGTTTGATGGCCAGAAGAGACCCATCTACAGAAGATGTGATGTTGATGAACATGAACAACAGCGAGGGCGTTAGGAGAACTGACAGACCAGAGACTGAAAGGACAAGATGCCAGCTATATGAAGACACCCGGAGAGAAATCGAAAGAATCGATCACAGCAATGTAACAGTAAGAGTCAATTTGAGAAGCCAACCAGAACAGCAAGCTGAGGAAGTTTTACACAATAAGATGGAACTGGTGCAAGAATGCAAATTCCTAAGAGAAACTCTCCAATGGCAAGAAAAGGAGGCCAAAGAACAAACCACACGGCTTCTCCAGAATAATAGAGAGAGAAAAGAGCTCCGCAAAGAAATTGAAAAGCTCCAGTGTATAGTTGAGGATTGGCAGAGAAAACAAATCCAGCCATGTAAGGCATCACCTGAAGCCGAGTACCTCCAGCAGAATGATGCCCAGAGAAAGTCAGATTGTCTTGCCCCTGGAGTACAGTCCAAGAGTAAAATGGTTGTCGGCCAAACAGAACCTGAGATGAGGACTGAACCGGAAGAATGTGTTAACCCTTGGGGACCAAAGAAGCTGGACAATGTTACACCAAAAAGGCTTTCACTGTCTGTGGGAGAACGTGTCATGGCGAAGAAAGCCAATCAAGGCAACAATCCGCTTGAGGAATAGGAACCTGAGCCTTACATTGTTGTAGCAATTCCGTATCCGGACTTCAAAGTGTACCAGATCCAGGCAGAAAATAGGAAGGGAGTTGAAAAGTCGGTACATCAAAGCCAGCTCAAACCCTGTATACTTCAAGGAACTGTGGAAGAAAATACTAACTCAGTGCCAAAAGAGAGGCAGGAGCGTACTATGGATGGACCCACTGACATAGGGTCCTCGAAGCAGTGGTGTGCTGAACCCTGGGTTCACGCATCCCATATGAACCTGTCCTACTGTCCAGTTACTAAGCCTACAGTAAATCATAGGCCTGTAGATTTCCAGGAGATAGAGTGTATTTCTGATGATAACATGGTTCCCCAGATACGTAGGTCGCAGAGGTCCAATTTTGGTGTTCCCCCGAAAAGATACATATCAGAAGCTTATCAAGTATCGCCTTCCTTTTCTGGAAAGTCCTGTTAAAAGTAATCCACAGACATGGTCACTTGAATAAGAAAGTTTTCTGAAAAGTTATAGATGTTTTAAAAATGTTTTAATTAACATACATAGAAGTTTATGTTGAATGGTGAGATATACTCTAAGAAACCTAAAGAAGTAATGTTTAAGAAATGTTTTATAAAGTGTAAAGGGAATACATGGGGACATGTATTTTTAGGTGGGCTCGAATCTGTAATGCCCCAAAGTTGGTCATTCCAGAAAAATAAAATAAAATTAAATGAAGCAGAATACACAGGTGCTTAGAGTACCTGCTGCAGGGGTAGGCAGCAGGGTACTGTACAAAGGGGCCCCTAGACATAAAAAGTCAACCTCCTTACACACAAAACACTGTAAATAATAGAAAAAGTGCACTTGTGCACTTATAGCTGGTAAAAGACAGAAAAAAGCATTCCATGTCATAATGGTCTGGATGGAATGCTGTGCTGAGTGGCTCATGCACAGCATTCCAATCCAGCCATTCTAGAACTCAGGCAGGTTTAACTTTAAAAAATAACAGTTCATTTAGTCAGTTAGTCAGTTCCTGGGCAGCTGTTGAGGAGAGAGGACACAGTAAGTCAGAGGGACAAGGAAAGGGCTTACCTGGTGGTTGAAGCCGTCCCTGAGGACTTACCTGTGTGCCTGCTCTGCCTCCACTGCCTGAAGAAGCCTGCGGTGGTGTGAAGTCGTCAGTGGTGCCATCGGGGCACCACAAAGAAAAATGTCCATTTTTCCATACGTTTCTAGGGCTTAAAAGCCCTCCGTTTATTTGTTTTTGCCCTCCGATGGTTTATTTTAGCCCCCGTGTCAGTTTACACAGTTTTCCTTGGTCCCACGTCGGCAGCAAGCAAGCTGCATCTTCCAGTCAGCCATCAGAGGCCCCCCCAGAGCTGTCCCTCTCATCGGCTGATGTTTCCCTTCCACTGCAACTTTCCTCCTGCCTCCCGGTTGCCTCCTGCCTTCCCCGGAGACCACAGAGCGGTGAGTCGGCGGCAGCACACGTTGTGCTGACCACCAGTTTGTTTTAGGGAGCTGTGGTGGTCGGAAAAGCACAGTAGGTGCTTGGAAAAGGTGGCTGAGTGCCGCAGGTAGCATCAGGTCATTAGGACCCGCAATTTAATATTCATTTGGGAGGTGGGGCTAGCGACGCCCATGGGGAGGGGCCATCATATTAAGGCCATTTTAAAGACCTATGAATATTCATTAGGGGGCGGAACTCAGGCAGGGTTTTTGCCAGATAACTGACAGCAGGCACTGGGAGCCACAGAATTTAAAGGGGCAACGTATTTAAAAGGGCGATTCCGGCCCAAATATAAAGTAGGGCATTAGGCCCATGGTAAAGTGTGGCATCAGGCCCAAAGTTTAAAGGGGCATCAGGCCCACTGTAAAGTGGGGCACCAGGCCCAATCTAAGGTGGGGCACCAGGCCCAAAGCAACGAGGGGCACCAGGCCCATTACAAAGTGGGGCACCAGGCCCAGTATTTCGAGGGGCACCAGGCCCATTGTAAAGTGAGGCACCAGGCCCAATCTAAGGTGGGGCACCAGGATCAAGCTAACCTAGGGCTTCTGGCCCGAGGTAAAGGTAGGGCATTAGGCCCGAGGTAAAGTCTGGTACTATAGGGAGGCCCCGGCCTAGCGGAATAGGGCAAGCCAGCCTAGTGGTACTAAAGGGAGGCCCCAGCCTAGTGGAATAGGGCAAGCCAACCTAGTGGTACTATAGGGAGGCCCCGGCCTAGTGGAATAGGCAAGCCAGCCTAGTGGTACTAAAGGGAGGCCCCGGCCTAGCGGAATAGGGCAAGCCTATATATATATAGTATTTCAATTAGCAGCCATTTAACAATCACATCTAAGCAGTGTTAGTCATGACGATTACAATTATTTATTTTTTTTTACAATTGAATGTGATCTTTGAGCATAATTGATAATGACCATTTATGATACATTATGGTTAAATCATCACCTTTTCAGCAGGTAAGCCCTCATATTAAGATATTTACCATCCCACTAGCATCTCATTTGTGGACATTAGAAGGCTAATGCTGATGAATGATTGCATTTCCATTTTGGAGATTTCCCTATATGCTCATGTTGCCACCATACTAATGTCTGTCTTAACCATATCCAATCTTCAGAGAAAAGGGCAGACTGGTCAATAAATGAAAAAGAAAAAAAAATGACTAGGCCATAGGTTTAAGGCACTACAGAAGAATTACTTGCAAAAAATCTAAAGTCAAACTGCAACAAATGGAGCAAGACAACTAATTCCCTACATTTACGAAAAAAACATGTAATTTAATCAGACAATCAATTCCAAAGTCACTCTATTCCACCAAGGTTTCACCTTTAAAATTATGCTTCTTCAAGACTGGTGATTCTACAATAAAAAATGTTTTTTTTACAATATTGTATTAGTTTGAAACAAATTCATTCATCTTTCGTATCATTAATATATAGTACATACAGTACTTGTAAAGGGGCACACAATCTTTCCCACATCTGTTTCTTCCAAAATTTTCTAAAATTGAAATTGACATTTTTATTTATGTACGTTGTAAAAACTCATTTAACTTTAGGAGGCAGTATAGCGCAGTGGTCTAAGGCTCTGAGCTGCAAATCTGGTGATGTCCAGCAGACCAGACCAGGATTTGAATCCCACAGCTTCCACTTGCATACTGTGTGACCCTGAGCAAGCCACTTAACCTCCTTGTGCTCCCAGGTTGCTCCTGTAAAAAAGCTTTCAGCTTAGTGTGCTATACCTGGTTAAACAACTAAAAAAAAAAAAAAAACTTTAGGAAGTTTAAGTTGCCTGCCCCAGCCAATGTAACCCCCATGAAAAATTCTACAATATGTCTTTTCTCCGGAGTACGGTACCAGATAAATGGAAACTGGAACTCGTAACCCTAGTCCATGAGAGCAGGTCCATACATTTGATGGATAACTACAGGCCTATCTCCATACTCTGCATAATAGGTGGGTTAAGAAAAGATAGTCCATGCTCAGGTGTTGAAGTATATTGAGTCCTTTGGCCTTCTCACTGTCTCTTGAGATGGCCTCCAAAAGCACCACAACAATTACTCGACCCTAGTCAGATTTACTAATGACATTTTCTGTGCTACAGATGTGGGTTAGTATTACAGGAGTGATAGTAGGGAATCTATACTGGGCTGTGTCTTGCTCTCCCTCTTTATAAACACAGCTGAAAATTTTGTGTGTGCTTGTGTGTAGGGGGGAGGGACTGCAGCAATGTCAGGCTCTCTGCCTATGATGCAGTGTTCTGCTGCAATGCTGATGAAATTTTCTCCATTAACAACTTCATTGGCTTATTGGAAATCATTTTATGCACCTGCAAATGTGGCTCACCAACAATAAATTTGTTCTAAATCATAACATAACAAAGGCCATGCTATTTTGTACCAGTCCGAAGTCCTACATAATCATGGGTTATTCAGGATCATTACTGACGCTGGCTCCTTCGCCATGAGCTTGTTGACTGCTTTAAATATCCAAGCCTGCATTTAGACAATGGTCTGACTATCAATTACATGTTGACTCCATCTCAAAAGTCTAAAACCTAAAATTTATGCTGTACAGTATGTAAACAATAAGACATGAGGGAATATGCATTTCACATGTCTAACACACACCAAGAGGCAGAGATTGGCACTACACCACAGGCAAAGTGACTCCAACCCCTGGAAGTGTGTTAGACATGTGCAGTGTACACCCACAGAGTGTCCTACTGCACTTATAAAATCTATTTATTTTTTCCAAGCCCATAGGACTTTATGTAAAACAAGTTAAAGTATGTAAAAAGAGGTATACTCATGTAAACCCTAGGTGGCATTATCCCAAAGGTTACTACCCCTGCCTGTATGTCTAAGCACAGGTTGAAGGGCCTGAATTCAGTAATAAAGTGCCTCCACCCAGAGTAATGGCATTGGGGGTACCTGTCTATCCGGCTATAGCCCTCTGAGAAGCTATAACTACCCGCCAACCCTCCTAGTGGCTCTGTACCTATAACAGTAGTTAACACACAGTCAATATATTGCAATAACAATATGCACACACTCCTTTTACACTTACCACCAGGGTTGGACCTTCAGCAATGCCCCTGGAGACCCCTGTAAAATAAGGTTAGCAAGGCAATGGCACACTTTCAGTACTGTAACCCAACTAATAATATCCACACTAGCCAGGTTAAAGGTGCAAGAAAACAATCAGATTTATTTAAGGGATGTGAACAAGGAAGGGATGTGAATTCAGTCAAATCATTTGTATTCTGATTTAAATTAGGTTTTTCTGGTATGCACTTTAAGTGCTAAATATATAGTTCAACAACACTGGGTACCCAGGATGGAAAGCTGGTTAGCCAGAGGCATTTCCCGGGGTGGCCAACATTGCAGCTGACGTTGGATCCCTTGATGAAAGAAAGGCAGTTAGCATGCAAAACAACAAGATGATGATTTGTAATCCAAGCCGGTTGGCTCAGTCTCTTGAAAACCCAGAAAATAAATTAAATTAGATGGTACCACAGATGATTTAAATACCCGTTACAGGGAGCTACCCTGATTGTACTCACACTACCAGGTTTCTGCAGAAAGCTAGGCAATATGGAGACAATGTGGTGTTCACCAATGAGCATAGAGAAGCAGGGCCAACACGAAACACCTCCCCTTCACAGCCTTTCCCTCTAGGTGGCTGCAACTTGTGAGTCATTGTTGCGCAGGGGCTGGATCCCCAAAGCTGGTCTCTAGCTGAAGCAGCCTCTGGTGCAGGGCAATTGGTCTGGGCCAAATCTGGCAAAGGCCCAGCAGGAAGAGCAAATTGGCAAAGTTTGTTTGTTTCCTGCTGGTGAAGCCTCCAGCTGGCACAACAGGTTGGGTCATAGGCAAGCAGGTCTCGACCCACAAAACACATTCAGCAGATTCAAATACACAGCACTAACATTGTACAGTTCAGATACAGTCCGGTTGCTAATACAGTAGATTCGAAGAGTAAACCTTTCAATCCAGAATTCGTCTCACACACTAGCTGGGCCGATCGCTTCACAGGAGCAAATCTTCAGTCAAAAACACAAGTGGTGCTGATAAACTTCTTTCTTCTTTCTGCTGCAGTTCCAGGCTTAAATCAGAACAAATACAACTTCTGCTATAGGCAGTCCCAGGCAGGAGAAACATGGCAGGGAGGCAAGTTAGGCCTATTCCTGACGATTCCCCTAAGCTGCGTTCTGGGAGCAGCTGCTCGAAAGCTCGAGCTGTTCACACTTCAAGCTCCAAATCTAACTGATCCACCATCTCATGTAGCACTGGGGACTTCCCTTGTAATCCAGGATTTGGGTTGGCTGGAGAAGGTATCGGTCACAGTTAGGGCTCCCTGCCAGGTTAGTTTTGGCGCTAACCTAAAAACTACAGTTTTTTTTTATTTTATTTATTGATTTATGACTTTGTTAACTGGGTAGGTGCACTGATCCCAGGAACCATTTTCAGGCATGACCCGGGCCACGTAAGGTGGCACAGAGTAGAAACATCAGAATAACTAGAACATAACAAGAGCAGGTAATACATAGTGAAAGGTTACAGTTGTTACATTTAGCAATACATGGTGACAGTAGTTGAGGGACAACAAATAACAAAGCAAAGTAAGGCTCATGGTGGTACGGTTTCAGTAAATAAGAAAACCTATTTGGCCCTACCCCTGGAACCAATGGCGGGGGAGGCTAGTCCTTAAAGCAGTGGCAGGTGGATGCCAACAGTAGCCATTCTTTGAGGTGAGTCTTGAACTGGCAGTGAGTGTTTATGGTGCACAGTTCAGTGGGCAGCTTGTCCCAAAGTGTGGGGGCTGCTACTGACAGGGCTGTAGTACCCATGTTCATGTCTACCCTGGGAATTTTCAGTGAGGGGATTCTGGAGGAGCATAGGCAGCGGTGTGAGGTTTGAACGGTGAGAGGAGGAGCAAGAGGGGATTTCTAGCCAATACGAATGGCAAAATCAATAAAACTGTACAGTGCAAGGTCAAAGTGGGCTTGTAGTGGGAGCCACCCCAGTGAAGTGTAGCATGTACAGTGGTGTGCAGAGAAAGGGTCCAGCAGGGAGAAGCGTCAGGCACTGTTGTATGCTACTGATAGTTTTGCCATGGTGAATGCGCAGTTCCTGGAGTAGATGGGAGAGCAGTAGTCCAGGACAGATAGCAGGTTTCCATGATGATGACATGGTGGGCCTCAGGGGTGAGGTATTGCCGGTATCTGTTAGCAGCCCCTAGTTTTTGGTGAAATCTTAGAACCAGGGAGTTTATGTGCTCAGTAAAGGAAAAGGAGGAGCCAAGCACAACTCCTAGATATTTGAAATGTTTGATGTCCTCTAGGGCATGGCCATCAGGGGACGTGATAATTAGGGGTGGGTTAGATTTGCATTTCGTTAGGAATGGCTTAGATCCAAACAACATTGTTTTTTTTGTTTTTTTGGCATTGACCAGAAGGAGGTTGTCAGAGAACCAGTTGTGGGCTGAGGTGTAGTTTTGTGAGAGGGCTTCAGATATAAGGGTGTAACCCCTAGATGGCGCTGTCCCAGGGGCTACTACCCCTGCCTGATTTGCCACTAACAGGTTGAGGGGTCTGGATCCAATGGCGGGTGCCTCCACCCAGAGGTCAGGGTTTGCAATAGTTAAACTAACTTGGTCACAGCCCTCTGGGACACTGCAACCCCCCTTTCTTCCCACTAGTGGCCCACACAGTATATCAGAATTACCTTCACAGTATACACTTACCCCAGGACTGGTTCGGGCACTGGGACCCCTGTAAAATAAGAAGATACAGTGCAACAATCACAGTACAATACTTTAACATAGACAAATACCTCAGGCAGTATAACTTTGCTGAAACAAGCAGCTCTGATTTATTAGGGGATATAACAAGGACAGGGGAAATCAGGTTAATTAGCTTATCACTTTACTCATCTACCTATGGCTCTGTGCAGAGCCTATCCCTACCAGTTACTGTCCCTGGGTACCCAAGCCCTAGTGGCTAGTCCAAACCGTGGCAGCTGGTAGGGGCCCTTTCACACAGAAAAAGAAAAATTAGTTAAACAGTCAGCAGTACAGTAATTCCATTTGGATTCAATGTGGCAATTCAACAGGAGCGACCCTGAATTAGTACTCACGACCTCCAAACAAGATAGGGTCCTTCAATGTCAGCAGGGCTACTCTTGAGCTCCACGAGACTCCTCACACATTTATATGGTAAACAATAACAGGCAAAAGTCATTTAATGGCAGCAGGATTCACTTGAGCTACACAAGCCTCCTCACACATTTATGTAGTAAACAGTAACAGGCAAAAGTCCTTTAATGGCAGCAGGATTCACTTGAGCTACACAAGCCTCCTCACACATTTATATGGTAAATAGTAACAGGCAAAAGTCTTTTAATGGCAGCAGGATTCACTTGAGCTACACAAGCCTCCTCACACATTTATATGGTAAACAGTAACAGGCAAAAGTCCTTTAATGGCAGCAGGATTCACTTGAGCTACACAAGCTTCCTCACACATTTATATGGTAAAAAGAAAGTACTATACCACGCATGCTGCTTCTCTATCCCAATCTCAATTACTGCACAATACCCGGGAGAACACACAGCAGATTCAGTTCCTGACAGACCCAGCGCAATTCATCAATTTCTCCAGTCTTCTACAGGGTGAGCCTGGTTTCTACTCTTCAGATATCCTTTGATTCTCTTCACAGGACGGATTCAGTCCTAACAAGCAGTTACACAAGCTGCAGACCAGAACTCGGGGCCTTACACGCGTTTCCCGACTAAAACTGCACACCGAAAAAGCACAGAGCTCCATCTCTCTTCACTGCCAGAGCTCAACTGAAACTCCAGCAGACAAAACTGGGCACTTCCTTTGAGTTCCTCCCAGTTCTTGGCTGGATTTGCTGTCACTCACAATAGACTGCCCCTGTTGGTCCAAAAAGGGGCAGAAGTCCAAACTACATCTCCCAGAGTCACTGCCCATACAATCCTCTTGTGGCTGGCTCAGATTACGAGTCCAAGTTCTGATTCGTCCAAGGCACCATTTTAGAGCTACCTTAACCCACACTGATTGGTCCAGTTCAGCAGTTCAAAACTAGAATGGGGAACTAGGCAAACACAGTTCTGACTGCAAATAAAGCAGGTTAGACAAACTGTATTTTCATTATTACTCTAAATGATTTCTGGCAAACAGTTACATCTTTCAGATAGGTTCCCTTTGCACTCCTAGTGACTGCAAAAATGGAGTGAATTGGCAGCAGCTCGAGTGGTACTCAAGTAGAGAAACACACAGTCCCCCCATACAAACTAATTATGTCTGCAAGCAGACAGCTCATAAAGAGACAGTACCAGAGGCTCTAAAAACACTCACAGATAAATGGCTTAAACGCCAAACACCATTCAGGCTTGGAGCATTCAAGCAAGCTCCTGGAAGTCTTTTGGGAACCCCCATTTGCAGGGGGATTACACCTTTCCTGGCCTGGGAAAGCTTGACGTCCGCGTCAAGCAAGTACCCCCGTAAGTTTCAACTGCAACCATATACATTTGCATTAGGCTCACACATGTAATCATCAGTCAATATATCACTTTACCAAGAACACATTTCTGAAACATTGCAGTACATCACTCTTTACACAGTATTACACACACATTGTACCATAACTCAAGTTATTACCTCTTGTACATGAAACCTGAAGAGAGGGGGCCCTTCCCTATCAGTTACCTTGGGGCTGGACGGGGCAATTGCACCATACTTAGAGGGCAACACAAGTAACTTGGAGTTAGCACTGATGCTCAGTTTGGGCAATGAGCTCAGGGACACATACACTCCTTTATGGACAACATTGAGAGGCAAGTCCACAGGCCTCCCAAGGGAATCATAACTGAGGGTGCACCACAGGCTTACAGCTCAACCAGTCTTTCTAGGGGAATGTTACAGTCTCTGCACTCTGAGCCTCATTTTCAGCATTGTCCTCACTTGTCAGGGGAGTCTCCATGTGGGTAGAGAGGCTAGAACTTGGGGCACTTTCAGCTCCAGGAGTTACAGTTTCTGAGTCCGCAACATTTGGCTCGCATGGAGAGCTTTTGGACACTGGCAGTGGACTGTCAGGGCTCTCAAAATACTCTTCTTGTTCTGGTGTATCACCAGTCTGCCCCAGTTCATCATTTTCCTCCCCTGAAAGCTCAAACAGTTCAACCATGCACAATGATTCCATTTCATCTGATCTGATGCTTTGCACTTCACTTTCTGGGAGCATTGGCTCCAGGGACGAAGCTGGGGGCTTAGACAGTCCAGAAGGCCCAGCTTTGTCTCCAGTATTGACTAGGGGATTGCCCCGAAACAATTGACTCAGTCCATAAGAAGGATAGTATTCAAAGTCACTCTCACTTTCTTCTGATATGGACTGACAGTCATGCTCAACTGGGACTTGTGGAGGGAACACTTTAACTCTGCTTCTGTAGGTGCAGACTTTCTTGATCTTTTCTTAGCAGCAGCTGTAGTCACTGGTCCAGAGGGGCATCTTCTGGGGCTCAGACTCAATCAAGATTTGTCCAATGGGCAGTAAATGATTTCTATGCATTGTTTTACATCTTTGGAATTATTCATGAGGCCTTACTTGGTGCACTGGCTGATCATCTAGTTTGCCCACTACAATGTGAGGTAGATGGTGCCATCTGTCAGCAATCTTGTGTTTGCCATGCAGTCCCAGATTTATTAGCAATACCCGATCTCCCTCCTGGAGTTCCTGTGCTTTCACCTTTTTATCATACCTTTCTTTGTTGGCCAGATTTCTTTTGGCAGCCATGGTTTGAGCCAGTTGGTACGCATGAGTTAGCTGGGCCTTTAACTTTTGCACATACTGTAAATAGTTGTCAGCTTGAACCCCATCAGAGAGACCCCAAAACACACATCTACCGGTAGTCGAGCTTCTCTTCTAAACATCAGGCGGTAGGGGGAGAACCCAGAGGCATCACTTTTGGTGCAGTTATAAGCATGTACCAGGGTGCTAATTTGTTGGCTCCATCTAGGCTTGTCCTTTGGGTGCAGGGTGCCTAGCATATCTAGCAAAGTGTGGTTGAAACATTCAGGCTGTGGGTCCCCCTGGGGGTGGTAAGGAGTGGTTCTGGACTTACGCACTCCCCACAGAGAAAGCATCTCTTTGATCAGATGACTCTCAAAGTCTCTCCCTTGATCAGAATGGATTCTTTGTGGAGCTCCATAGTGAACAAAAAAGTTTTCTACAAGTACTTTGGCCACAGTGGATGCTTTCTGGTCTTTGGTGGGGAAAGCTTGGGCATATCTCATGAAATGGTCAGTGACCACCAGCACATTACTGATATTTCTTTGATCCGACTCCAAACTCAGAAAATCAATACAGACCAGCTCCTTGGGTGCACTGGTGGTGATGTTAACAAGGGGCAGCCTCTGGAGCAAAGCTTTCTCTGTAAGCAGCGACTACAAGTTCGAATGTGTTGCTCCACATCAGCCCCCATCTTAGGCCAATAGAATCTGGATCTCACCAAGTCAAGTGTTCTGTCTATACCAAGGTGCCCCATGTGGTTGTGCAAGGACCTCAATACTGAGTCTCGAAAGGCAGTGGGCAGCACTAGTTGTTGTTTGTCTACTTGTCCCCCTCTGTCTACTGTTTCTCTGTATAACAGTTTTTTGATCAGTGTCAACTTAGGACCTTCTTTGTATAACAGTGCAGTTCTCAAATCAGTGGAGCGTAATTTGGACACATCTTTTCCTGCACAGAGGGCTTCTAAAGCTGATTTGATCATGGGATTGTGGGACTGAGCCCGCCAAATACTGTCATTGTCCAGCTGAGGCAGTGCACCAATGTCTATTGCAGAAAAGTGGCAATAAGCAGCAGGTATGCAATTCTCAGAGGGTCCCAAGCAATCCACCATGCAGTCCACTGCGTCCGTGGACATTTCTTCCTCCCTGTCAAACTTCCGGTAGAGTGCCCAAATGTCATGTTCTGCCAATCTGACCCAATCATTCTGGGGAACAGGCCTCCGGGAGAGAGCACCAGCATCTATGTGGTTCAGACCTGCTCGGTATTCAAGAGCATAGTCGTATGTAGATAATGCAGAAAGCCACCTATGGCCAGTGGCATCCAACTTAGCTGAGGTCTGCACATAGGTCAAAGGATTATTGTCAGTTTTTACTAGTATTTTAGCCCCAAACAAGTACTCACGGAATTGGTCAACAATAGCCCACTTCAAAGCTAGGAGCTCTAACTTATGTACAGGATAGTTCTTTTCGGATGGGGTCAGGCTTCTACTGGCAAAGGCCACTGGTCTCCGGCCATTCTTGTGCTCTTGGTACAACACAGCCCCCAACCCTTGCAAGCTAGCATCAGTGTGCAGGACGTAAGGTTTTCTTGGATCGACATAGGCCAGCACTGGAGCACGGGTAAGTTGATATATGATCTCATGAAAAGCAGTCTCACAATCAGGAGTCCAGCAGGCCCCAAATACTTCACTCGGATGAAAATACACTCTTTCAGTCTTGAGGGATGCTGACTTTTGGTATTTTTTGTGGGTTGGGGGATACCCTTGAGTAAGGTTAAGTAAAGAGCGGATCACTCTTGAATAGTCCTTGATGAAATGCCGATAATAACCACAGAATCCCAGGAATCTTTGCAGTTCTTTTAGATTTTTGGGCTGTGGCCAGGTGGTCAAGGCCTCAACTTTACTTGGGTCGGTCTCTATTCCCTCGGTGGATACTATGTGTCCCACATACTTTACTGATGTTTGAAAGAATTGACACTTATCAATGGACAGTTTAAGGCCAAAGTCCTCCAGTCGGTCCAATACCTTAAATAATCTGCTCTCATGTTCCTCAGTGAGCTGCCAAACACAATAACATCATCTAGGTATACCAGGCACTCTAGTAAGTTCATGTCCCCCACTGCACACTCCATCAATCGTTGAAAAGTGGCTGGGGCACCTGAAATCCCTTGAGGCATCCTCATGAATTCATAGAAGCCAAGCAGACAGATAGAGGCTGTCTTCTCACGGTCCTCTGGGGCCATCGGGATCTGGTAGTACCCACTGCGGAGATCCAACACAGAGAACCACTTGCTCCCGTTTAGGCAGTCCAAAGAATCCTGAATGCAGGGCATTGTGTACTGATCAGGGATAGTCCGCCGGTTTAAGGTGCGATAATCCATGCACATCCTTACTGTCCCATTCTTTTTCCTCACTACCACAATGGGGGAAGCATAAGGGCTTCTGGATTCTTGTATTACACCAGCAGCTAACATCTCTTGCAGATGCCGTCTCACATCATCTATGTCAGCAGGTGCCAGGCGTCGAGACCTCTCACAAAATGGACTTTCGTCATGCAGCCGGATATTGTGCTCAGCTCCTTGCATGCATCCTACATCCCATTCCTTTAAAGAAAACACCTGGTGTCTCTGGGCAAGCTTCTCACTGATCCTCACTTTCCATTCAGCTGGCAACGGGGAGTCGCCGAAATCAAACAAGTCAGGCGTTACTCTGTCATTCTTCCTCGAACTCTTTCTGCTGGGTAGCACTGCAGTGTCTGTACAATGCACATTAGCCAGGATGCAACCTCTATTTACTTGAATGTCTCTTTCAGACACATTATGAACTTGGACCATTACCCTTCTGGCATAAGCAAGGGCTATAGCGGGCAAAATACTAGGCTTGACCAGCAGTCCCTCTGGCAATTTTCCATCGCCTGGTGCATCCAACATTAATATTTTATTCTTAACATCCTTTCTGATACGGACCTCTCCTGTAAGGTACACTGGGCATTTGGCGCCAGGATCAGAGACTCAGGATCCTTCTTCCATACAATTCGACCGGTTCCTCTGGTTCTATTTTTTCAGCATCTATCTGTGCCTCATATGCCTTCTTAATTAAAGCCGGAACTCTTAAAGCTCTACTAGTCTTTGACCCCTGTTTTTCATAACACAACTGTGCCAGCCTTCCGAACATATGAGCATTTGTTCCAATCACAAAGGGACACCATCATACAGTCCAGTGGGGGGACACACTAAGGCTAAGGTCTCTACTTGTTCGGCCACTCCAGCCATGGAGGTGGGGAAGGACAGCCAAATTTGGATATACCCGGAATAGGGGTAGGCCTTCTCACTTAACCCCCATACATGCAGTCCTTCTAATGGTTGTAAGGGTACATCTGACAAATGCTTCTGATACCAATCCTGGAACATAATCGTCACTTGGGAGCCACTGTCTAATACAGCTCTTGTAGACATTCCATTCACCTTTACAGTGGTCCCCATGGAGGGACCCACTATTCTGGACCAGTCTGGAGAGGTGGTAGCGGGGGCCTGGGCAACTGACCTCGCCACAAAAGGACGTGAGTTAGCATTTTTGGTGCCCTCACTGGGATCATTTTGTGCACCTCTTAACCACTGATTTGTTCTCCAAAGCTCTCCTTGTAGCCTATATGCAACTTTGTCAGTGTCTTTTGGGGACCGTCATTCCCTCTTCATGTGCCCATCCTTCCCACAATTATAGCAAAACATACTTTCTGGAGTTTGAGCTGGCTGAGGCACCACACTGGGAGCCAGGGCAGGGGTACTACTAACTGGAAACCTGGGTGCCATCTCTGTCTGCGGCGTGATAAGCATTTGGAGACATCTCGTCCGTTTCTCCACCTCCATGGTCAAGGAATTGAGTTTGGAGCTGTTATCAGGAGGAGATACATGGGTGGGTACCCCCACCCCCATAGCAGATGCAGTCGGATATAGTTCGGGGCCCGTACTTGCAGGCGTGGCCTTCATAAAGGGACTGTTTTTGAATTCCCGGATCTCTCTCAACAGTTCGCCCCATTGTGGCATATCTTTTTCCTTGTCAGAGCACTCACTGACTGCCAAACTCTGCCCCTGAACTTCACTTGATGGGTCACCCTCAGTCACTCAGGTCGTAGCCGCAGCTATTGGTGCAGGTTCCTCCCGAGGTCACCTTTTCTCAACTCCTCGAATTTCTCTCATTAACTCATCATAGGAGGGTGGGGATTCCAGTCGATTTGCCAGGTGTAACTGAAGCAACAGCAGTTCTGAGAAGGGGGCAGACTTAAGGATCCTGTCCAGCCTGGTTCGGTCCAGTTCAATTGCTGGCAAACTACCCTTTCTGAGGCATTCTTGCAACAATTTTTCCAGCCGAGATACATACACAGACAACAACTCCCCTTGGTACTGTTGTGCATTTCTTACTCTCCACCATAGGTCCTCATCAGAATCTGGGCTCCCATACACATTCTCCAAGGCCTCAAGATAGGCCTGTGCAGTCACTTCAGGGTTACTGGCCTGTTTAGCACGGATGGTAGCCAGGGCAGGACCCTGGAGGCTCTCACTAACCCTCTTTCACTTTTTGGCTTCCGAGCATTGCCATTCTAGCACTTGGGGGGCAACATAGTCTATCCAGGTCTCCCAGTCATCCTCCCCTTGGGGGGTTGGGAGGGTGCCAGAGAAGATCCTCAACCTTCAGTAAGAGCCGTGACTAATGGCAGGTGTAGAAATAGGAGTCTGCATTGGTTCAGCCACCATTACGGGTACTGGAGAGGAGAGGGTGTTGGGGGAAGAACACCCCCAGGTGGCAATAATAGTTTCTTCAAGTCCTCCACAGTTTTCCTTCCCCAGCAACCATTTAACAAATTTCTCCTCAAAAGTTTCAGACAGTGGTGGGGCTCATTCCCCGGGTCTTTACTGTCCTTAGTTATCACTCTCCAGGCAGTGAGGGCTCCTCTGGGTAATGGTCTGTGGCACTTTGGAGTTATCTATGGGATCCTTAAACTCTACTAGGGCCAGGAAAGTGTGGGTGAGCAGATTAGCATGCTGACCCACCACCACAGGGTTTTGTAAACCTTCCACCTTGGAAAGTACTCCTGTACAGTGTCCTATTGATACCCAGGGGGATGTCCAGGATAAGCATAGCATTTTGGGGGTCAATCTCCTCCCCAGTACACCACTCCATCAGCCGGTGCACAGCCACTTCTGTCGGGGTACCCATTTTTTTCTTAAAAGTGGTTCATAAATATGGCCACTAGAGGACACACAGTCTCAGCAGTGAGCCTCTAAGATGTAACCCCTAGATGGCGCTATCCCAGGGGCTACTACCTCTGCCTGATTTGCCACTAACAGGTTGAGGGGCCTGGATCCGATGGCGGGTGCCTCCACCCAGAGGTCAGGGTTTGCAATAGTTAAACTAACTTGGTCACAGCCCTCTGGGACACTGCAACCCCCCCTTTCTTCCCACTAGTGGTCCACACAGTATATCAGAATTACCTTCACAGTATACACTTACCCCAGGACTGGTTCGGGCACTGGGACCCCCTGTAAAATAAGAAGATACAGTGCAACAATCACAGTACAATACTTTAACATAGACAAATACCTCAGGCAGTATAACTTTGCTGAAACAAGCAGCTCTGATTTATTTAGGGGGATATAACAAGGACAGGGGGAAATCAGGTTAATTAGCTTATCACTTTACTCATCTACCTATGGCTCTGTGCACAGGCCTATCCCTACCAGTTACTGTTCCTGGGTACCCAAGCCCTAGTGGCTAGTCCAAACTGTGGCAGCTGGTAGGGGCCCTTTCACACAGAGAAATGAAAAATTAGTTAAACAGTCAGCAGTACAGTAATTCCATTTGGATTCAATGTGGCAATTCAATAGGGAGCGACCCTGAATTAGTACTCACAACCTGCAAACAAGATAGGGTCCTTCAACGTCAGCAGGGCTACTCTTGAGCTCCACGAGACTCCTCACACATTTATATGGTAAACAGTAACAAGCAAAAGTCCTTTAATGGCAGCAGGATTCACTTGAGCTACACAAGCCTCTTCACACATTTATATGGTAAAAAGAAAGTACTATACCAGGCATGCTGCTTCTCTACCCCGATCGCAATTACTGCACAATACCCGGGAGAACACACAGCAGATTCAGTTCCTGACAGACCCAGAGCAATTCATCAATTTCTCCAGTCTTCTACAGGGTGAGCCTGGTTTCTACTCTTCAGATATCCTTTGATTCTCTTCACAGGACGGATTCAGTCTAACAAGCAGTTACACAAGCTGCAGACCAGAACTCGGGCCTTACAGCGTTTCCCGACTAAAACTGCACATCGAAAAAGAACAGAACTCCTTTCTCTTCACTGCCAGAGCTCAACTGAAACTCCAGCAGACAAACTGGGCACTTCCTTTGAGTTCCTCCCAGTTCTTGGCTGGATTTGCTGTCACTCACAATAGACTGCCCTGTTGGTCCAAAAGGTAGAAGTCCAAACTACATCTCCCAGAGTCACTGCCCATACAGTCCTCTTGTGGCTGGCTCAGATTACGAGTCCAAGTTCTGATTCATCCAAGGCACCATTTAGAGCTACCTTAACCCACACTGATTGGTCCAGTTCAGCAGTTCAAAACTAGAATGGGGAACTAGGCAAACACAGTTCTGACTGCAAAGAAAGCAGGTTAGACAAACTATTTTCATTATTACTCTAAATGATTTCTGGCAAACAGTTACATCTTTCAGATTGGTTCCCTTTGCACTCCTAGTGACTGCAAAAATGGAGTGAATTGGCAGCAGCTCAAGTGGTACTCAAGTAGAGAAACACACAGTCCCCCCATACAAACTAATTATATCTGCAAGCAGACAGCTCTTAAAGAGACAGTACCAGAGGCTCTAAAAACACTCACAGATAAATGGCTTAAACGCCAAACACCATTCAGGCTTGGAGCATTCAAGCAAGCTCCTGGAAGTCTTTTGGGAACCACCATTTGCAGGGGGGTTACAAGGGTAGGAGACTTTCTGCTGGAGAAGAGCATGAGGCCGTCAGCATAAAGGATTCAGTGACAGTTGAGACTATCCGCTGGAAGGGAGTTAATGATTAAGGAGAAAAGGAGGGGTCCCAGGAGAGAGCCTTGGGGGACCCCAGTAGAGATAGGCAGGGTGGGAGAGTGGGCTGGACCAATGCACACAAACTGGGAGTGCACTGTAAGGTAGCTTCTGAACCAGGTGGTGACCTCCAGAGAGCAGCCAAGGTGATGCAATAATGAGAGGAGGACCGAGTGATTGACCAGTTTGAAGGCTTTGGAGAGGTCAATGAAAACTGTGCCAGTTGCATTTCCATGGTCCATGTTTGTGAGGATGTAGTCAGTTAGGAGTGCAAGGGCAGTGGTGGTGCAGTGATTCTTGTGGAAGCTGTGTTGTTGGCTTTATAGTAGGTCATATTTACCTATATAGTCAGCAAGTTGGTGGTGGATGGCTTTTTCCAGTAGCTTCCTTAGGTGAGGAAGGATGGAGATCAGGCGATAGTTGTCTGTGGATTGTGGGTCCCCAGCTTTATGAAAGGAAATGACCTTCATCATTTTCCATGTATCGGGAATAAAGGAAGTGATCAAGGCGAGGTTGAAAATGAATGTTAGGGGAGTGACGATGGCAGGGGAGATAAGTCTAAGAAAGACAGGGAATAATCCATCTGCTCTAGGGCAGCAGTGGTTTGGGAGGCTCTTTAGGAGTTTAGCTATGTCAGTGTGTGAGAGTATTTTGAACAAAAAGGGGGGGAGGTGGAGGTTGAGAGGTAAGCCCGGCAGGTAATGTTGTGGGGGCTTGCAAGGGGACAGGGTTTTTTTGCAGGTCTTTTGGGAATTTACTCAGGTGCATAGTGAGGTCGGATAATTTGTCATTGAGGGCCTTGGCCACTTCTTGGGGATCGGTAATGAGGCCAGCAGTAGTGTGTAGCTGTGGGACAGGCTTACTGGGTGGGGGGTTAGTAGTGAGCCAATGGATTGTTTAGGGTCCCTTAGGTTAGTTTGCTGGAGATTGCGAAAATGTGTCTGTTTGAGAGCTTTGGCCAGGTGTTTGCAAAGGTTTCTCTGATGCCTGTAATCATCCCATAGGGTAGGGTAGGGGATGGGGATGCTTTATAGGTTGACCAGGCATGGTCCCTGTCTTTCATGAGGGTAGGGAGGTCTTTCATGACCCATCTCAAATAGCCACCACTCACCCTTCTGGTGATGACTGGAAAATGCTTGTCCTGTAGAGCCAGGAGAGCTTGAGTGAGCATGGATGCTGCCTGGGTCGCATTTGATTCTGAGAAAATGGCAGACCAGTCCAGTGCCCATGCATCAGAGAGAAGGTTAGGGGTGTTTGGGCTTCTGAAATTATGGAAAGACAGGTATTTGGGTGGGGGCTATTTTAGTTTGGATTACCAGAGAAGGTACATAGGGGAGTGATCACTAATGGCATCGGCCATGGTACCAGTGTGCAGGACACAGTCCTCCCAGTTAGTTACAATCAAATCCAGGAGTGTTTGTGGCCTTTAGGGAGGGTCTGCCTTGTGGGAAGGTTAATAGTTTGGGCCAGGTTATATAGTTTTAGGAGGGGGGCATAGTCAGGCTGGTGGAAACTGGGCCAGTTTAAATTGAGATCACCCAAGACAATTGAGTCTCTGTGTGGGGATATGGAGCCCAGGCCAGAGAAGAAATGTTTAGACCCTCGGTTCTGGTTGTAGGGGGATTGTAGCAGCAACCGATGTAGAATTTTTTGCTAGTTCCCAGGGTGAGTTTGGTGAGGAGCCATTCACTGGGAGAAGTTGGGTAGGAGTGCAGAATTATATTGGCTGATAGGGGTTGCTTGACAAACAGAGCTCCTCCACCCCCCTTTTTTTTGCCAGGTCTATCAAGGCAGCGGTAGGAGTACCCAGGTAGTTGGTAGGTGGCATCAGTAATGTGAGGTTTTAACCATGTCTCAGAGAGTCCCAGTATGTGGGGTTTGTATAGCTCAACCCATGCTTCCAGGTCCTGGTATTTGGAGGGGAGATGGGGGCTATGTGGGAATTAGGGGGGCTGGGTTGCTCTCAATGTCTCCTGCATGGAGTAGGAGGGATAGGAATGGGATGCAGGTGTAGGAGGGAATGGCAATAGAGCAGGATATGGAGGCCAGGTAGTGACTAAGAAAGCAATGTTCCGTGTTTAAGAGGAAGGAGAGGGTGACATGACCTGGGTAGGACAGTTCCCATGAGGGGAGGAGTGTAGGGGTGTACCAAGGGGAAGTGGGATTCCGAGAGGTAAGCAAGGTACATTTGGTCCTGGGCCAGTGCTGAGGCACATACATCCATCAGCACCAGGGCACATGCTAGAGAAATCGCAAACAGTGGAAGCTGGGGTAGGTTCTGGTGACAGTGGACGTTGGTAGAGAGAAGGGGAAAAATTTGGAGTCCAAAACACAGGTCTAGGCCACTTTCGCATGAGCAGTGCTGGATTAGAACAGCAGACCAGTGAGGAAGCTTTAATAGACAGAGGGAGATCAACAAAGGGGGTGAGGAGATGGATAGCTTTAAGCTCCAGAGCTCTAGTACTGGGAGCCAATGGGGGCAGGATGGAGTAGGGGAAGGAGGAGCTTAAGTGTACAGTATTTAAAGGTGACCTGAGGGGGGTGGGCCAAACAATTTGGCGGCAGAAGCAGCAGCCGTGGAGGCCGGGGCTGTGTATAGGCCATACCTGATGCTTGCTTCCAGGGGGCCGGTGGCAGCAGGTTCCTTGGCACCAAGAGAGGTGCAGAGTGGTGTCCAGGTGTACAGGAGGTGAACTGTGAATGGTGGCAGGTAGCCCAGTGGGCTACAAGGACACCTGTTGAAAGAGAGACAGGACAGGGATAAATAGCACTCTGAAGTGGTGAAGTTTTCTGTCCCATGAGGCACTTTGGCCAGGATCCATGTTAGGTCCACTGAAGTCCTATTGGTCCAATTACTAGAAGACCCGGACCTAACATGGTGGCTTCTGTTCAGAATGATAAGTTGCAAGGAAAGCAGGTTAAACAAACTCCTCTATTTCAAATGTAACAGCATATAAACAGTAAATAAGCAGTTTCCATAAGGCTCCCTTTGCACAAATATCGACTGCAGAATGGAGCAAATCAAAGCAGTGGCTGGCCAGTCAGAAGCCCTAAATCACTCTGTCCCAGCTCAGACCATTCACTATACACAGATTAGCTAACTTCTTAAAGGAATAGGTGCAGAGGTTCAACATGGCACTCTCACGTAAATAAGCAGGATTACACCAAGGCAGGATGTCAGCCTGGCAATTGGCATGGAAGGAAACCAGCAAGACAATAAGGTAAACCTCAAATTTGTTGGGAGGTTACACTCTTCCTGCCTGGAAAAACATGGCGCACACATCAAGTCTACACAAAATACACAATTCTATAAAAAACATTATACATAAATATTTGCATATAGATATATTCAGGTTGCAACCATAATCTACTTCATTGGTATACCATAAATGTTCATTTCTGATGCATCAGTGAAAAAATAAACTCACTATAGCAACAGTATCACTATACCCTTTGTATTTTGCAATTAATACTGTATAAGAACATATCATTTTCCATGAAACTTATTCAAGTAGCTGAACACACTGTTTGTACAACCATTGTTTGTATTACCTCCTGTACACTAATCCACATCGTTTGTGGCCTGACCCTATCAGCTAAGCTTGGGATGCAGGGGAAATTAGCATGCTGACTGGAGGGCTTTAGTATCAGCTTAGAAGTTGCAGTGTAACCTAGCTTTGGAAGAGAATTCTCAGAAATGTACACCTCTTTATGAACAATATTTATGGGAAGATCTACAGGCCTTCCTGCGGAATCATAACTAAAGAACACTACAGGCTTTGTGGCTCTTTCAGAGTTTCTGGGAGGGGCGGGAATAGTCTCAGTCCTTTCAAAAGTGACACTTTGGGTTGATCAGTCCCAGCTCAATGTCCAGCAACAGGTTAGCTTCTGATGAAAGGGGTGCCCTGCACTGGCTGATTGTTCGGGAATCAAAGGAACACTTGCATTGGCTTGTTTTGTGGATTCTGATTCAGCAGAAACACTTACATTAACTTGTTCTGAAATTCCAGGTTCATCATTAAAAGGAAATTCGGTGGAATTTAAATCATGTAACACATTACTGAGACTGTCAGAATCATCGTCTCCGTTACCATCATTGTCTATCATGATATTGGAGTCACCAGTTTCAGACATTTCAGGTTCTTCACCAGTTGTGCACTCATGGTCAGGAATTATCTCTTGAGGTTCAGTTTTGTTTCATGAGACACAAAGAGTTAGCTATGTCAGTAGTCACACTTTGCACCTCACTATCAGGAGGCACAGGAGTAGTGGAGAGGGCTGGAGGATTAGACAGTCCTGAAGGTCCAGCCTCATCTCCCATGTTACACAAAGGATTTCCTTGAAATAACTGTCTCAGTTAATAAGAAGGGTAATAGGTAATCCCACACTCACTATTATCAGATTCAGACTTGAAGTCCATTTCAGTGAGAGCCTGGCTGGTGGAAGACTTTGAATTCTGAACAGCATGAAAAGAGTTTAACTGTCTCTTTCTGGCTGCAGCTCAGGTCACAGGCCTGGGTGGGGCAGAATCTTGGGATGCAGAATCAATTATGATTTGCCCAATTGGTAACAAATGATTTCTGTGCATTGTCTTTACAGCTCAGGGGTCATTCTCTGGATGCACTTTGTTTACTGGCAGTTCCTCCAGTTTGCTGACAACAATGTATGGGGTATGATGCCACCTGTCGGCTATCTTGTGTTTTCCATGCAATCCCAAATTTCTTAGCTAGACCCGATCTCCACGTTGCACCTCTTGACCCATTTATCATGTCTTCTTTCTTTGCTACGTTTCTCTTAGCAGCCATTATGTGTGCAAGCTGGTAAGCATGGTTAAGTTGAGCTTTGAGTTTTTGTACATACTGGAGATAGTTGTCTACCTTGACTCCATCAGGGGATACTCCAAAACAGATATCTACTGGTAACCTTGCTTCTCAACCAAACATCAAGAGGTAGGGAGAAAACCCAGTTGCATAGTTTCGAGTACAGTTATAGGCGTGAACTAATGCACTTATTTGCTATGTCCATCTCAACTTGTCTCTGGGAAGAAGTGTGCCCAGCATGTCTAGTAAGGTTTGATTAAATCTTTCAGGATGTGGATCCTCTTGAGGGTGATAAGGGGTGGATCTGGATTTACGCACCCCCCAGAGTGAGAGCATTTCTTTAATCAGAAGGCTTTTAAAGTCTCTCCCTTGATCAGAATGAATTCTCTGAGGGGCACCATAATGGATAAATAATTTTTCTATCAGTACTTTAGCTACAGTTGATGCTTTTTGGTCCTTAGATTGGCTTGAGCGTAGTGAGTAAAATGGTCAATTACTACCAGCACATTACCAATGTTCTTTTGGTCTAGTTCTAAGCACAAAAAGTCAATGCATACAAGCTCCATGGGTGCACTGGTGGAGATGTTAACCAGGTTTGCAGCCCTCTGAGACTGAGCTTTTCTTTGTAGGCAATGGCTACAAGTTTTGATGTGAGTCTCAATGTCGGCACCCATTTTAGGCCAGTAAAAATTGGAACGGGCTAGGTCTGAAGTTCTGTCACCACCCAGATGTCCCATCTGGTCATGGAGGGCATGGAAAACCACACGTTTGAAGGCAGTAGGCAGCACTAGCTGTTGTTTGACAAGTTGACCTTGTCTATTTGTGGTCTCTTGGTAAAGCAGCTTGTTGTGCAACTTCAACCAGGGCCCCTCTTGAAACAACATGGCAGTTCTTTGATTTTGGGATCAAATTTTGGACATGTTTTTTCCAGCATTTATGGCATTCAACACAGGTTTAATCATAGGGTCATGGGATTGTTTCTACTGGATATCGGTGGAAGTAAGTTGAAGCATAGTACTGAGATCTAAGGTTGCAAAATTGCAATAGGCTGCAGGAACACAGGTGTCAGGAGGGCCCAAGCAATTGACCAAGGAATCAACTGTATCAGTTGACAGGGGTTCATCTTTATCAAACTTTTGGCAAAGAGCTTTCCCAGATTGAGCAGACATTCTCATCCACTCAAAGCTGGATTCAGGTCTTCTAGAGAGGGCATCAGCATCAATGTGATTCAGACCTGGGTGATACTTTACTGAATAGTCATAGGTTGAAAGTGCTGATAACCAACAGTGCCCAGTGGCATCTAACTTGGCTGAGGTTTGAACATATGTGAGAGGGTTGTTGTCAGTTTTCACCAGAATCTTAGCACCATAAAGGTATTTGTGAAAATGATCTACTATGGTCCACTTCAATGCAAGAAATTCAAGTTTGTGTACTGGATAGTTCTTTTCAGAAGGGGTCAGGCTTCTGCTGGCGAACGTCACTGGGTGCAGTCATTTCTCATACTTCTGGAAAAGTACAGATCCAAGTCCCTTTAAGCTGGCATCAGTGTGTAAAATGTAAGGCTTGGTTGGATCTGCGTAAGCAAGTACAGGGGCATGAGTGAGCTGGTGAATGATATTGAAAAAGGCTGCATCACACTCTTTAGTCCATCTTGTCCCAAAAGGTTCATTTGTTCTGAAATAGACCTTTGTCTCCTCTTTTATAGCACATTTTTTGTATTTTCCATTTGTTGGCAGGTACCCTTGAGTTAGATTGAGCAAAGGGCAGATGACTTTGGTATAATCTTTCACAAATTGACAGTAGTATTTTATTTATTTATTTATTTCAATCTAGGATTATAATACCTTTGATCCGAGGCTCTTTTACAAAGGTTCCATGTCAGCGTGCACAACAGTCATCATTTTTAGTTACAAACATATAGTCATTGACTTACAGACATATGATAACCAGTACAAAGACTTGAGCTATAAGCAAGACAAGGGAAGGAGGGTGGGTGGTTGGGGGGGAGTGATGGTAGGAGATCGAGGGGGAAGGAGGTGCAGGGGGTAAGGGAGAGTACAGGAGGTGGTTGGGGCATGGGGCAGGAGTGGTGGAGATACAGTGGGAGGTGGGTGAGGGTGGGAGACAGTGCAGCCAGGGGGCCTTGTCAAGGGAATATGACAGGTAAGGTGCTAGGGGTGCAAAGACTGATTGTAAGTGCTGGTTGCTGGGGCATGTGCAGCTGGAACAGTGGAAATGTTAAGATGGGCAATTGCAGGATACAAGCAGTGAGAGGCACATCTTGGACTTGAAGAGGCCAAGTGTTGGAGCGGTCGATATGTCACTGCCAAGAGAGTTGGGCTAGTTGGATGCCCGATAGGTAAATGATCTTTGTCCCTGGGTCGTGCGACATCGTGGGATATGTAGTAGATGGGAATAGGATCTCTTTGTAGTGACATTCCTATGTCTAGGCTTAAGGAGGGCACAGACACCAGGTGGGGCAAGCCCCATTATAAATTTCTTGGCCGTGATGCAGGTTTGATATTTTATGCGTTTGTCCAGTTGAAGCCATCCAGATTGGGAATAAAGGTCACATGTGTGGGTACGGCGATGTGAGCCAGTGATGAGATGACAGGCCTTAATCAGGGAGGTCATCATACGTTTGAGAGCAGTGGTAGTTGCAGACCCATACAGGATAAGACCATAGTCTATGATGCTGACGATGGAGCTTTGGATGGCCACTGACAGTGTTTCTGGGGTTAGGTGTTTCCTGTACTGGAATAATATGCCTAACCTTGCATTGGCAGACTTTGAAACACTGCTAATATGGACAGCATATAAGAGGCTGGGATCAAGGGTGATGCCGAGGTACTTGAATGGTTGTGTTTGCTCTAGGATGGCTCCTTGTTCAGTTGCAATGGAGAGGTGGAGTTGTTTGTTTTTGTTGTGGAGGCTGCAGAAGACCATAGACTGGGTTCTTTTCTGATTGAGAAGCAGTTTATGATTTAGGAACCAGGATTCGATGAAGGAGAAGGCCCGCTGAAGTTTATTTTGTAATTGGATGGGATCAGGGTCCGAGGTGAGGATCACAGCATCATCGGCGTAGAAATTTATTTGTTCTGGGCAGCTGTCCGGTAGTGAGTTTAAGAATAGACTGAAGAGGAGGGGTCCCAGAATGGAGCCCTGGGGGACTCCCGAGCAGACTGGTCTAGGGTCCGAGAGTGTATCAGCAGTTCTTACTGTTTGGGACTGTTCTTCAAGATAGCTCTTAAACCAGCCAATGGAGTTGGTTGGCAGCCCAGAAGTAGCTGCAGAACCCCAAGAATCTTTGCAGTTCCTTAAGATTGTTAGGCTGTGGCTAGTTGGTCAAAGCTTCCACTTTGCTTGGATCCATTTGAATTCTCTCAGAGGACACAATGTGGCCTACATATTTCACAGATTGCTGGAAGAATTTACATTTGTTAATAGACCGTTTTAACCCAAAGTCCTCCAACCAGTCAAGAACCTTAAACAAGCGGGTCTCATGTTCTTTGAGGGTCTTGCCAAACACAATGACATCATTCAGGTAAACAAGGCATTCCAGTAAATTCATGTCACCCACAGCTCACTCCATCAACCTCTGAAAAGTAGCGGGAGCTCCTGTAGTGCCCTGAGGCATGCATTAGAATTCATAAAAACCCAAAGGACAGATGAATGCTGTTTTCTCCCTATCTTCAGGTGCCATCAGAATCTGGTAATACCAACTCCTGAGGTCTAACACAGAAAACCACTGGCTTCCATTAAGGCAATCAAGTGCATCCTGACTGCGTGGCATGGTATATTGGTCTGGTATGGTTCTTCGGTTCAATGTCTGGTAATCCACACACATTCTCACTGAGTCGTTCTTTTTCCAGACCACCACAATAGGAGAGGCATATGGGCTATGAGATTCTTGTATAATTCCAGCTGCTAGCATCTCCTGGAGGTGGCATCAGACATTGTCAATGTCTGCTGGTGCCAGTCAGCGAGATCTCTCAAGAAATGGCCTCTCATCGTGAAGTCAGATGTAATATTCGGCACCAGTGATGCATCCGACATGCCATTCTGTTAATGAAAACGCCTTGCTCCACCGGGCCAGTTTCCTGCTAACCTTCACTTTCCACTCCTCAGGAATGGGGGAATTCCCCAAAGTTGAATAAATCAGGAGTTACTTCTTCATCCTTGTCAGTATGTTGCTTGCTAGGCAGCACAGCAGTATCTGCACAATACACAGTAGACAGGGTGCAGCCTCAGTTGACTCTAACATCCTGGTCAGACGTATTTTGGATTTGCACCACCATGTGCTGAGCATAGACATGAGCTCAGGCAGGCAAAATGCTAGGCTTAACTAGTAGCCTCTCCGGCAACTTCCATTCTTCTGGGGCATCCAGAATGAGAATCTTGTTCTTGACATGTTTCTTGATTCGTACTTTGCCACTGATGGTACAGTGAGCATTGGATGGCAATACAAGTGGTTCTGGATCTTTCTCCCACACAACTTCCACAGGTTCATGCTTGTCAACCTCTCTGGCTTGCATCTGTAGGTCATATGCTCTGCGCACCATGACAGGGATGTGTAAGGCCCATCCAGTCTTCCTCGTTTGCTTCTCTTGACAAAGTTGAGCTAATTGGCCAAACAATTGGGCACTAGTGCCGATTAACAAAGGGATACCATCATACATTCCAGTCAGTGGGCATACCAGGGCCAATGTCTCTACTGGTCCATCCACACCAGCAACTGCAGTAGGAAATGATAGCCACAACTGTACATAACCCAGGTATGGGTAAGATTTGTCGCTCAACCCCCACACATGAAGTCCTTCAGGGGGTAGGAGCAGGAGGTCGGACAAGTGTTGGTTGTACCAGTCTTTAAATACACTAATGACCTGTGATCTACTGTCCAGCACAGCTCGGGTGGGAACGCTATTACCAGTTACTGTGGTCTCCATGGAGGGACCCACCATCTCAGACCAATCCGGAGGTGCACATTTGGTGGGTTTGCCCACAGCAGTTTTAGAGGAAAAAAACCTTTGTGATGGGCCTTGATGTGGCTTTATATTGTTTTGTCAAATGAGCAATTTGACAGTGGCTCATTGTAGATCCTCTGGAGCATTGAAGGCTCGTTTGGTGTGCCCATCTTCTCCACATTGGTAGCAAAATACCTTAACTCAGGGGTCAGCAGAATGGGTCATGTCTTCACAAGGCTTGTAGTGGTCAGGGGGCAGGGCACTACCCTCTTCCTTCAATTTAGGTTCAGACTCAGTTCCTCCATAGCCCCTCCAAGGGACAGATGGTTGGGTGGCATAAATGAGGTTTCTCACCATAGCTTGCAACTCCCTCATTTCTTCTGTCATATTGGGGTCAGCTCAAGGCTCAGCAACAAGGACGTTGGTCTCAGTACAGACATGGGGTTGCAAACAGGCTCAGTCTTGGTGGGGCACATGCCATGAGGTTTAGCCTGTTTCACCGCAGCTTGCCAGCTGGCTTTCAGCTCTTTCAATTCCTTCAACAGTTCACTAACTTGTTGTGACTGAGAGTTGTCCTCTTTTTCATTAAGTCTATCTGGGGCTGGGGCAGTTTTTGCAACCCCAGCATAGGGGTCCCAACCATCGTCTTCATTCTTTACTACCTGGATTTCTTTCATTGACCAACAGTATTCATGAGGGTTGACTTCGCGATCTTGAAATTTTAACTTCAGCATGAGCACACTTGAATAGTGGGCAGACTTAAGGATGTGTTCTAATCTTGCACAGTTTAGTTCACTAGCTGAAATGCCCCCCTTTTGGTGCACCCTTTGTAAGGCCCACTCTATGCGAGTCACAAAAGCAGACAGTCACTCATTTTTCCACTGTTTGGTAGATTTAAACTTCCACATCAAATCCTCTCCTGATTTAGTACTACCAAATACCCCTTCTAAAGCAGATAGGTACTCGGCAACAGATGCCTCTGGATTGGTGGACTGGAGGAACCAGATTGCCTCCAGTGCAGGGCCCCTTAAACTCTCCCTAAATCTTTTACATTTTTTTCCCTTCAGAACATAGCCACTCTTGGACCAGGGGGGTGGCATAGTCCATCCAAGTTTCCAAGTCATTTTCTCCCACAGGAACAGGGACAGCACCAGAAAACAGCCTGAGCCTGTGATAAGAGTCCAAGTGCACCAAGGGTACCACAATGGGAGATGCTACAATGGGTGATGCCCTGGGTGAAGACAGAAAAGCCGGAGAGGAAGTGCCCCCCTAAGAGTCCTCCAGAGCCTTTTGCAAGTCCTTAACAGTCTGCCCTTCTGCTGCTAAAAGCTTCAATAACTTTTCTCTAAATCCTTCTACCTCTGGGAACCCCCAGAAGAAGATGGGCCACTGTGTATGTGAATGACCCTCTACCCCATCGGGGATCCCTTGGGCATAATAACAGGGGGTACTGTTGCAGGGTCTATAGGGAGGCTACATTAAATGAAGGCCATTAGAGTCTACTCAGACAGGTCTGAGTTCTGCCCTCACACTGAAACCTTCCCAGATACTTAACTTTTCCCACAGTTTCCTCTATAGTAGCATTAGTAGTCCCCATGAGAATGTCTAGTAACAATAAAGCATTGTGGGGATCAACCCCTTCTGCCTCATTCCACCTCATGATGCGGTGCATGACCAGCTTATGGGGAGAAATCTTCCACTTGGTCGTAGTGAGCCCCTTCATCTCATTTTTTTTCTCCAAATTCACAACTAACTGAAATTTTATCTTTGGGCCACTAGGAGGTGCTAATCCTAGTGGTGCCTCCAAGATGTAACCCCTAGGTGGCGCTATCCTGAAGGTTTCTACCTCTGTCTGTATGTCTAAGCACAAGTTGAGGGGCCTGGATTCAGTATTAAGGTGCCTCCACCCAGTGAAATGGTATTAGGGGTGTCTGTCTATCAGCTATAGCCCTCTGGGAATCTACAGTATGACCACCCACCAACCCTCCTAGTGACTCTGTACCTATAACAGTAGTTAACACACAGTCAGTATATAGCAGTAACAATATGCACTCTCCCTTTACACTTACAACCAGGGTTGGACCTTCACAATGTCCCTGGAGACCCCTTGTAAAATAAGGTTAGCAATGCGATGGCACACATTCAGTACTGTAACCCAACTAATAATACGCACACTAACCAGGCTAAACGTGAAAGAAGTCAATCAGATTTATTTAAGGGATGTGAACAAGGAAGGGGCGAGAATTAAATCAAATGGTTTGTATTCTGATTTAAATCAGTTTTTTCTGGCATGCACTTTAAGTTCCAAATATACAGTTCAACAACGCTGGGTACCCAGGATGGAAAGTTGTCTAGCCACAGGCATTGCCTGGGGGTAGCCAGTGTTGCAGCTGATGTTGGGGCCCTTGATTAAAGAAATGCAGTTAGCGTGCAAAACAACAAAATGATTATTTGTAATCTGAGCCTGTTGACTCAGTCTCTTGAAAACCCAGAAAGTGAATGAAATCAGACAGCACCACAGATGATTTAAATACCCATTGCAGGAAGCTAGTCTGATTGTACTCATGCTGCAAGGTTTCTGCAGAAAGACAGGCAATATGGAAATCTTATGGTATTCACCAATGAGCATGGGGAAGTAGGGCCAACACGACACACCTCCTCTTCATGGCCTTTCCCTCCTGGTGGCCGCAATCTGCAAGTTGTTGTTGCACAGAGGCTGGATCCCTAAAGCCAGTCTCTTGCCGAAGCAGCCTCTGGTGCAGGGCAATTGGTCTGGGCCAGATTTGCAAAGGCCCAGGCAGGATGAGCAAATTGGCAGAGTTTGTTTGTTTCTTGCTGGTGAAGCCTCCAGCTGGCACAACAGGTTGGGTCATAGGCAAGCAGGTCTCGACACACAAAACTCATTCAGCAGATTCAAATACACAGCACTAACTTTGTACAGTTCGGATACAGTCCATTTGCTAATACAGTAGATTCGATGAGCAAACCTTTCATTCCAGAATTCGTCTCACACACTAGCTGGGCCGATCGCTTCACAGGAGCAAATCTTCAGTCCAAAACACAAGTGGTGCCAATAAACGTTTTTCTTCTTTCTACTGCAGTTCCAGGCTTAAATAAGAACAAATCCAACTTCTGCTATTGGCAGTCCCAGGCAGGAGAAACATGGCAGGGAGGCAAGTTAAGCCTCTTCCTGATGATTCCCCTGAGCTCTGTTCGGTTAGCAGTTGCTCGAAAGCTCAAGCCGTTCACACTTCAAGGTCCAACTCTGACTGATCCACTGTCTCGTAGCACTGGGGATTTCCCTTTTAATCCAGGATTTGGGTTGGCTGGAGAAGCTGTCAGTCACAGTTAGGGCTCCCCTCCAGGTTAGTTTTGCCACTGACCTAAAAACTACAAAAACTACATTTTTTCCTTCCCATGAGGCACTTTGGCCAAGATCCATGTTAGGTTCCCTGAAGTCCTATTGGTACAATTACTAGAAGTCCTGGATCTAACATGGTGGCTTCTAGTCAGAAAGATAAGCTTCAAGGAAAGCAGGTTAAACAAGCTCCTCTATGTCAAATGTAACAGCATATAAGCAGTAAATAAGCACAGTTTCCATACAGGCTCCCTCTGCACAAATATCAACTGCAGAGTGGAGCAGTTCAGAGTGGTGTCTGACCAGTCACATGTCTTAAATCACTTGAACCCAGCTCAGACCACTCACTATACACAGATTAGTTAAATTTTAAAGGGACAGGCATGGAGGCTAACATGGCACTCTCACGTAAATAAGCAGGATCACACCAAGACAGAACATTAACCTGACAGTGGGCATGGAAGGAGCCAAGAAAGACAATAAGGTAAACCCCAAATTTGTGGGGGCGGGGTTACACTTAGCTGAAATTTGAAAAAACTGTCCTTCCACTTGTGTAACTTAATGCCATATTTTCTTTGTTTAAGACATTTGTCCTACTAGCATCTGTAGCTGTAGTTCCCCCTCTGCCACACACTCGTTTGATTTCACTTTGAGTTAAAGAGACAAAAAAAGGCAAGGATCCCATGTGTGCTGTCCCATGGTAGTGATAGTGATCCTCTAGTCCTTTGTCAGCTAAATAACTATCCAGTCTCTGTTTGAAGATATTAAAATTATCACTATCCACTATCTCTAGTAGTAGATTGTTCCAAATGTTTACTACTCTTTGTGTAGAGTATTTTTTACATTTTTCAATTTAAAAATTATTTGACTGAATTTATTTATTGTACCC
The DNA here is from genome assembly GCA_016271365.2 of Neoceratodus forsteri. Classification (NCBI taxonomy): domain Eukaryota; kingdom Metazoa; phylum Chordata; order Ceratodontiformes; family Ceratodontidae; genus Neoceratodus; species Neoceratodus forsteri. The sequence goes on along the minus strand of CM057451.1, from coordinate 803,514,088 downwards.
TCTTAATTTATGCTGCATTCTATGTTTCAAATTCATACAGTCTGTGAGTTCTTTATCATTAATAGTTTTATTTATCATCCCAGGATATTAAAGGAACTACAAATTGAGCTAGCTGCACCACCGGCAGCCTTGTTCAGCGAGTCGCTCAACACAGGAGTGGTTCCAGAGGACTGGAAGAGGGCACATGTAGTCCCTCTTCACAAAAATGGGAGGAGGCAGAAATTTACAGACTGGTTAACCTCACCTCAGTAGTGGGTAAGATTATGGAGGCACTGTTTAAGGAAGGGATGGTGGAACATTTGGAATCCAATGCAGCCCAGGATCTGAGGCAGTATGGATTCACATTAAAAAGATCATGTCAAACAAATCTGATAGATTTTTTTTGACTGGGTAATGAAGGAGGTTAATTGGGGAAGCAGTGAATGTCACCTACCTCAATTTCAATAAGGCCTTCAATACTGTCCCACATAAAAGGCTGATTACTAAGATATGTAGCCTTAGCTTGGGCCAAAAGGTGGTGAACTAGGTTAAAAACTGGTTAACATAAAAGAAACAGAGGGTCATGGTAAATGGGATCCAATCAGGGGAGAGGGAGGTGACCAGTAAGGAACCTCAAGAGTCAGTCCTGGGGCCAGTCCTTTTTAATGTCTTCATTAGTTACATTGCAGAAGGGCTGGAAGGGAAGATTTGCATGTTTGCAGATGACACCAAGATCTGCAACAGGGTGGACACTCCAGATGAGGTAAAGAAAATGAGGCGGTGCCTAGGAAGGTGGAAAAATGGTCCGATGTGTGGCAACTGAGGTTCAATGTGAAAAAGTGCAAAGTCATGTAACTGGGATGCAGAAACCCAAGGGAGAGCTACAGGATGGAGGGAGGTTACTGACAGTCACCAGGAAAGAAAGAGATCTGAAGATTATCATTTCAGGAGATCTAAATGTGGCCAAACAGTGTACAAAGGCTGTAAAGAGGGCCAGTGGCATGTTGAGATGCATAGGTAGGGGTATCACTAGCAGAAGGAGGGAGGCGGTGAATCCACTATATAAAACACTGGTGATACCTCATCTGGAGTACTGTGTATAGTTCTGGAATCCACATATTCGCAAGGACATTGACAGGGTGGAGGCAGTTCAGAGAAGGGTGACAAAGATGGTACAGGGTTTGCACCAGAAAACACATGAGGGGAGATTAAAAGATCTCAATATGTATTCACTGGAGGAAAGGAGGAAGCAGGAATACATGATACAAACCTTCAAGAATCTTAAAGGTATAAACACGGTGCAAGGGGGGGACTTCAGAAATAGTGCTAGAATGAGGGAGCATGATATGAGATTGGAGGTGGGGTAGGATAAGGGGAAATGCGAGGAGGTTTTTTTTTCATGGAAAGGGTGGTGGATGCATGGAATAGCCTGCCACAGGAAGTGGTAGGAGCAAGCACAGTGGGGGGATTTAAACATGCCTGGGGCAAGCATAAGTGAACCCTAGAGGTGGGAAGGTAAGGCTAAAGCCAATGACCAAGTAGGGTCAGTGACCGCCAATAAAGGTAGGACAAACGGCAGACTAGATGGGCCTAGAGGTCCTTATCTGCCATCAATTTCTATGTTTCTATGTTTCTTTATACATTAACAATAAATCCCCCCAATACATTTGTTATGAAGTGTATTTAAGGGTTTTAAACAGTTGTCATAAGGTTTATCTTCCAGCCCTTTAATTGATCTCATTGCCTTCCTTTTCATACGCTCCAGTTTGAGTCCATCAGTGTTGTTCAGTAAACCCCAGAACTGTGAACACTAATCTAGATGTGGTCTCACATATGCATTGTATAGGGGAATCTCTGTTCCTTGAATTTACTTACAAAATACCTATTAGTAGCATTTATTAGATAATTTGATCTTTTAAACACTTCTAAACATTGACTGTGCTATTTGAGATCATTAGTTGCAATGATCCCCAAGTCTCTCTCTCTAGATATTTCCTCTAATAACTCATTTTATAAGTAATATTTGTATCCAGGATTAGATTTGCCAAAGTGCATGACTTTGGACTTCGAAGTGTTGAATGACATATCCCACTTCTCTGCTCATATTGCCAACTGGTCCAAATCCCCTTGCAATGCCTCATAATTTGCTACAGTATTGACCCTACCTCCCAACTTGGTATCATCAGCAAAGATATTATACCAAGATTTTAATTCACTCCCAATGTCAGAACCGTACAACTTAAATAAAATAGGACTCAGTAATGAACCCTGCAGCACCCTGCTGGTCACTTTGATAGGTGATGATACACTTCCATTTATTCTAATCCTGTATTCACTATTGGAAAGCCAGTTCTCAATCCAGTTTATCAGGTTTTGGTTAAACATATATTATATTAATTTATTAGTGAACTTTATATGAGGTACCACAGCAAAGGCTTTCCTGAAGCCAAGGTAGATAACATCTGATGCTATTCCATTATTAAGATTTTCACTTACTTTTTAGTAAAAGCACAATAGATTTGTTGTGCATGATTTCCCTTTAGTAAATCTGTGCTGATGCTTGTCCTTTAAGTTTAGTTGCTCTGCCTGCACACTCAACCTCTCCTTAACGTAGCTTTCTATAATCTTCCCCAATTTACTAGACAAGCTAATAGGTCTGTAATTCTGTGGGTTGTTTTTTAAGACATTTTTTATATATTGGGACCATAATCACACTTCTCCAGCCCTTAGATACTTAACACCTACCCAATGACATATTAAGTATATAAGTCAATGGGGCTGCTAATTCGAATGCAATTTCTTTAAGTAGTCTTGGTCCTAGGTTGTCTGGTCCAGGTGATTTTGCTGTATCTAAAGCAAAGAGCTTGTCCAAAACCTCAGTTTGGTCGATTGTCCATAGAAAAGTATCATCACCTTCTCCCCTGTACTGCAGAATTTTGAAAAACACTTCCAGAACAGCTATGAAATGTCTCGGCCATTTCATTTGTATCACTAATTTCTTTACCACTGTACTTCAGGGCCCTACTGCCAGTGACTTGTTGAGGGAATTTATGTAACTATACAATAGCTTCTGATTTGATTTATTAAAGCTAGTCTCTCTTCAGGTAGTTTCTTAGATTTCATTATTTCATTTCTACACACTCTTATTGTATCCCTATACCTCTTCATATTCACTTCTGTAGGGTTAGCCTTCATTATTTTGTAGTATATGAACAAGTAAAATAATACTGTATGTCTGAAAAGCATACAAAAAAGTCTCGGTAACATCATTGTGGAAAAGTGATAATACCATCATTTGTGAGCCATAATACTATTATTCAGAGCCCGTAATACTATTGTTTGGAGCTCTGAATGAAAGTATCATCACAGAACCAGAACAGCGCAAGCGTAGCACTGTTTCAAGCTATACAGCTGGTTGCTACGGTGCCAACTGCAGTTGCTAGACACCTGACATGCGATTTTCCAAGCGTGCTTCATGGTTGGCAGCTGTTTCTCTGTGGAAGGGCAGAACAGTTTGAAAAACATGATGGCTGTCTCTTGCTTAACAAGGCTGATTTTGTCATGTGTACTTCAGCACAGTACTTTCGGTTGGGTGTTTTTTTTTTAAATTTAAAGTACTATCTGGTTCATCCTGCCTTCACTCAGCTCTAGAAATGCTGGCTACTTAATCTGATGGCCAGGAACACTGGTTTACCGGGATTGAGAAAGGGCACATTCCATTTTGCACATTGTAAAAAACGGTATTGTCACTGGTGTCTGCTAAGCCAAAATCTGGTTTTACCGGTATTTGGTTCTCTGTACTTTATTTAACAATTTTTAACTCTGTTAACATGCATTTTAGCAATTTTGACCTCCACTGTTGCACATCCTTCCATCCTGTACCAATTTAAAATTATTTTAGGTACAAGATGTGATGGCAGCAGCAGCACTACAACCCCCATCCCTAAGGTGTGATGGAAGCAGCGCTACGGCCCCATCCCTCAGGTGCAATGGCAGCACCAACAGCACTACGGCCCCCATCCCTCTGGGGTGATGGCAGCAGCAACATCACTATGACCTCCCTCAGGCATTACAGCAGCAGTAGCACTGTGGTCCCCATCCCTTAGGTGTGATGGCAGCAGTACTACTTTCCCCATCCACCAGTGGTGATGGCAGAATCACTACAGCCCCCACCTCTTCGGTGTGATGGCAGTAGCAACAATGCAGTCCACATCCCTCAGGGGTGATGGCAGTAGTGACAGCACTATGATCCCCTTTCTTCAGCACCCACACCCCACATGCACAAGTTACAAATGACTTGGTCTCTTTGCTTGTTAGAACTCAGATGTGAATTAATCTGAACCATCACCACTAAGGTGGACTACCTTTGTATTTTCCTATCTATAATTTAACTGCCTGAATTGGATTTCTGCCTGTGACACCACTGACCAGGGTTAGGGAACAGACTTGGGTGTTGGAGGGCCAGCTGGTGGGTGAAGGCTTGATTGTCCAGCGACCACGCACCTTCTCCTGGGAGGAGGTGGGTTCATGGCTTCAGCATTTGCTGGCCCTGGTGGAGAGCCAGAGGCACAACAACATATGTCAGCCTCCTGCAGGAGGGAGCATGACGGACATCGGCTTTCAGCCTTGACATCATGTGGCCTGTCAAGAAAATGGGAAAACACCACTGACAACTCGAAGGATAGCTGTTGGTCCTTCCATAAAATGGAAGCCCCAGACGTGTGTCCATTCTGACCCCTGCCATGCTAAGGATACACAGGAAGCTCTTTGGGATAATTCTCCTCCCCTGGTAGCCTCCCACAGGGGTAGGGGCCCACTCAATGAAGGGTTACTTTGGGTTACCTGGTAGCACAGCACTAAAGGTCAGTGGATGGTGGTCGGGAAGGGGGGCCTTGGCAGGCCTGAAGGAGTGGATGGCCAGGGGGTAGGAGGAGAAAAACAAAACTGCTTGAATTTGCTTCTTTGAAATAAAGTGTCTTCACCTAAAAAATCCACAAGTGATTAGTGGAGGACCTTCAAATGGATTCATGCATCTCCCAGACATGTGGATGCTTTTTTTTTTATTTGGTGTCCATGAAAAGGTGTTTCCTAGTTTTCATGTCTTTGTTCAGATGTGAATTGAGTACCACTCTGCCCACCAGCATCATACAGCCCTGGGGTCTTACCTTCTGTACGTCATTGACTGTGCTTTCAAAATCCACTGGCCAAACATAAGTACACTTAAATACTTAACTTTTGCTTTTGTTGAAACAGTCATCAGAAAACTTTTTTGTTGTCACAGAGACTGAAACAGCAGGTGGGGAGAAAAGGTGCAAATCATCCAATTCACCTAAATGGGTGCTGACTGTGAAATCTTTTCATAAGTAGTAAGGCAGTTTCTTCTTTGTGAACATATTTTCATTCAGGCTAGTTTTCATTCAAACAACTGAGGATTTTGGATGGCCCTACTGATTACAGTATAAACTTGAATAAGCTAGTTGGTAACAGTGATCCTGTGTTTAGCAATCTACAATCTAGATGCTCATATGCAAACAATACAATGAAACCTGACTAAAATCTAAAATCAAGCTTATAGAACACATAAATGTATCTGAACATTTACCTTTACCTGTACAAAATCATTGCAGTCCAAGTAAAACGTGAGGCAAATTATATGGTACCCTGACTACTATTCTATGATATAATAAAACATATATTGGTATTTTTTTTATATTCTTTGTAAAGGAGGTAAGGCCCACTAGGCAGAACTGTCTGTTTTCAGGAGTGACCTAGAAGCACTGGGAGGTTAAGTGACATGCTTGGAGTCGCACAGTATGCAACTGGAGGTTGTGGGAGTCAAACCTAAGACTGTTGGATGTACCCAGTTCAATCACTGTTTGTTACTTCTAACCACTAGGCATGGGTGATTAAACTGAATGGCTGTTACAACAAAGCAATGCAGATGATTTCCTTACTGACTCTATATGCAGCAAAGCAGAAAGAATGTAAAGCACATCAGCATTCATTTTAAGATGCTGAAATTGTCGACCACTGCACTGCAGTAGCACTATTGCTTGCAATGCCAGTGACCCAGGGTCAGAAGTAAGTCGGTTTGCTGGAGGTCTGGCCAGGGAGTAGGATCAAGCACCCGGGGGACTGCCTCCTCCTCCGGGAAGGGTGGGCGCTGCAGGTCCTGCTGCTTTACCACCCCTATGTGACCACGGATGGTGGTGCAATGCTTCTGCAGAGTGATCAGGAGGGAGGATGCTAGCCAGGATCTGGAGCAGTGGCATGTCTCTATGTGACCTACCTCCTTGGACTCCCTCCAGTGCAGATGCCCTCAGGGACAGAGAACAGAAAACTGAAACAATCACTGTACATCGGGTCACTGGCAGAAGGGACCCAGGTGCCCCAGACTTCATAACCAGGCACCATGAGGGACCCACTGGAGCTGTCCGCCACACACTAATGGAGTGTGGAGGGGTGACCTGGGGTTCCCTCCCTTCCCACCTGGGGGGTACAATCCAGGCAGGATAGAGGCAGGCCCACAGGAGCTCCTGAGCATTACCTGGGGTGAAACTAGGGGATACCCAGCCTAGGGATCTCTGAAAAGTGGTGACTGATGCTGTGAGAAGGGGACATAGAAAGAGAAAATAAAAAAAAATTAAAAAGATGCTGAAATCTTAGAGATTCTGTGCAGTGACATGCAATTTCCGTGAGGCACCGGTACAAGAATTCAAAATCCGCATACCAAGCAGGATTCCGTGATTGATACCGGTGTTACCGGTAAAAATGGAAAACCAGGGTCCCTGCTGATGGCTACATGCACTGATGAAGGACAAGATGCTCACAGACTGAAAGCGAGTATTCAGTGCAGTGGTCAGGCAGCCATTCTCACAGGATAGGTCTAAAACAACTTAGAGCAGCAGAAATTTGAATCAGATCCATATATTGCAAAAAATAATAAATAGTTGAGTGTATCTCACAAGGAAGTAATACCATCTCGAGATTCTGGGGACATGGGAACCTCTTGAGCTTCGCTCTCAAGATTCCCATGTCCCCAGAACCTCTCAATGGTATTATTCCCGTGTTCAAGTTCAAGTTCAAGTTTACTGTAGGAAGACTCCATTGAGCAAGCTCATTCACAAGGTGGTCCTTTGACACAGACAGGCAGGTACAGATTGCATAATCGAAAAATAGCACAAATTCAAGTACAGAAATATGGACAAGCATTAACATGTTGCATAAAATGACAATGACATAGGGAAATACAAGTGCATATAAAAGGTACAAAGTGCTTGATTCAGAGTAATCAAGGCAGCTAATTTCCAGGTGATTAAGAAGAAGCAGTGGGCTAGGGCTAGAGCAGTCAGCTAGGATTTAGAAGCAGGTGCAAGTATCTTTTATTTTGGCTGCACCCAACCTTTTAAATAGACTGACAGGGACAGTACCGGGAAGCTTCAGTATGCAATGGAGCTGGTTCCAGACAGATGGGAGTACGCTCAATATGGCCCACTTGCCGAGGGAGGTGCGAGTCCCCAGTACATCAAGGAGGAGGAAGTCATTTTTCCTAAGAGAGTAGGTGCTGTGGGAAATACGGAAAAGGGTTGATAAGATAGTTCAGGAGCTTGTTCAGGAGTAGCTTAAGAGTCCAGGTGCCAGCATGAAGCGTGTGTCTAGTGGAGAGTGATGTCCATCCAGCAGCTATGTACAAATCGCAGTGTTGGGTTCGGTAGGGTAGGTTTGTCATGAAACGTATGGCACGGTGATAGAGGACATCTAGTTTGCAAAGTCCTGAGGCTGCTGCGAAGGAATAGATTAGATCTCCATAGTCGAGTAGTGGTAGGAAAGTGGCCTGGACCAGCCTAATTCTGGCATCCATTGGAAAGAGGGACTTGTTATGGAAGAATAAACCTAGCCTAATTTTTAACCTCTTTGCCAGATCGTCGAGGTGGTTTGTGAAAAGAAAGCTAGTTGTCTAGCCACACACCAAGATATCTGAATGTGGAGGTGATTTCAAGGGGTTCACCTAAGGAAGTGGTGATGAAATCTTTGCGAGTGTCTGCAAGGGAAGTGGTAGTGGTGTTTGGGGCAAAGATCATGGCCTTGTTTTTTTTGGCATTGAGGAGGAGTTTGGTGTTGATTTGGTTGATTTCTAGTTATGCAAAATCTGCTTGGAGTATGTCCCTCACTTCAGCCAGTTTAGGACCTGACGTGTACAATACTGTATCATCTGTAAAGAAACGCAGATAGAACTTGGATATATGTGTACCAAGGTTATTTATGTACAGAGAGAAAAGGATGGGACCTAATATGGAGCATTGTGGGACTCCACCGACAACTGGGAGGGATGCAGAGAAAAGGCCACCAGCTTTTACTTTCTGGGTCCTTCCAGATAGGTAGCTGGTAAACCACTGGGCAGCAAGGGGGTGGCACCTACTTTTGTTAGTCTTGAGACTAACAGATTGTGGTCGACAGTGTCGAACGCTTTGCTGAGATCTAAGAATACTGCATCAGTAACTTTCTTGGAGTCCATGGATGTGATCCATTCATTAGTAACTGGCTAGAGCAGTGATTGTACTATGGTTGGGTCAGAAGCCAGATTGCGCAGGGTTAAGGATTAAAGATGATTTGATATGGAGTTTTATTTGGGAATAAACTACCTTTTCAAGGACTTTGGAGAGGACAGACAAGAGTGAGATGGGCCTATAGTTATTTAGGTCACATGGGTCCCCTGACTTGAATAATGGGAGGATGTGGGCAGATTTCAGGAGGGAACAGTGGCAGTAGAAATGAAAAGGTTGAATATGTGGAGGATAGAGGCAGTGAGGTCGAGATAGCCTAGCTTAAGAAAAATTGATTTTAAACCATCATCCCCTGCACTTTTTCGAGTGTCTATCTTAAGAAGTGAATCTTCGACTTCTTTATAGCTAAGTGGGAACAACTGGAGTGGGCGGGGTCGAGTTAGAGAGGCAGTGTTATTACAGTCTTGGTCGCTACCACAGGCTGCATAAAGCAAGGAATCGAAAGCTAGACCAGCAGTTACAAAATGACTGTTGATTTCCTCAAGGATTAGGCAACTGTTTTCCACAGCCCTACTGTTGCTGAGGATCTTCAGTGGGATGGAGGGGGCTACAGGCCGACCTTCGATGGACTTGAATGTCTTCAAGATTTTTGGGGAATTTCCTTTTGGCTGTTCAAGGGTGGAGGCATAGTAGTTGGCTTTGCTTCATCGAATTTGTTTAACACGGGTGTTTCTAGCTGCTCTGAATGCTTGCCAGTCAGCTGGGCTTTTGGATTTTCTAGACTTTGCCCAGAGTTTATCACAGTGTAGGAGTGTAGCCTTAAGATCTGGTGTAGGTCACGTGATGGCTGCTTAGCGGATGGTCGCGCTTCCCCCTCACTCTCCGTTATCGCAAGTAAAATCACCAACTCCGGTTACTTAATTTTGGAAGTATTGCAGTGGAAAAGCCATATACAATATTCAGGAGCAATAAACGAATGGAGGCAGAGAAGCGGAAGATCCCCCCGCGGCATACGCCCCCACCCCGCCCCTCTAAAAGGACAAGGCCATGAGGCCTAAGGCACAGGCACTTGCTGTTACCTCCTCCGTCGCAGCTCCCACAGTGCTGACCGAGGAGAAATTCTTGGAAATCATGCTGCCCTTAAAGGAGTCAATAGCCACCATCTCAAGCGAACTGCAACAAATTAAAGCCAATTTGCACTCACTCTCCAGTCAAGTCGGGGATATGGATGCTAGTTTAGTATTGGTAGAGAAATGGAGGGACAAATCGGAATTGGACTCTTCTTCAATGAGACAAAAATTAAGAAAGTTAGAGGATAAATTAGAAGATCTAGAAGGGCACAGTCGGCGCAATAACCTGATTCTTTTCAGATTGACAGAGTGGCAGGAGGGCACTAATCCTGTCTTATTTGTGCAAAGGTTTTGTGAGAAGATTGCAGGTCCCTCCCCGAATAATGGAGTGTATGTGGTAGAGAGAGCACATCGCTCCCTGCGTCCCCCTACATTACCTGGTGCTTCACCCAGACCTCTGATATTTAAGTTTTTAAATTATCTCGACAAAATGCACATCCTAAGCAAGGTCAAAGAAGTGCAAAATATTTAATGGGAGGGGAGTAAACTAAGGCTGGCTCAGGATCTGCCACAGTCAGTTCGGCTCAAGAGGCAGAATTTTCACCCTCTGGTGTCTCGTTTGATAGCTGCGGGAGTGCCCTTCCGAATGAAATATCCTGCAATCCTACATGTTAAATCCAAGGACAAATGGGTAGTATGCAACTCACCTAAACAAGCGGCGGAAGATCTCCAAGTGCATTTTCCAGATCTCTTCAAATGAATAAGATCCAGAGAGAAGGAAGGATGGAGATGTGCTTTTCTGATGCAGCTGTTTCTGTAATTAATCTGCACTCTGCCACTCAGTGACCATGCAAAGTGGAGTCCTGGAACTTTTGAAGGACAGCAATTCATGGACAGAGGGCAACCGGAGGACACTAATAATCTTTTATTTTATAGTTTTGATAGCTCCTAAGGTTATATTGGCTTGACTGGCACAACTTTGAAAGAGAGAATCCTGATTGTATAGGGGGCTATATGCTGTAAAAGAAGGAAGGCAATCTATCATGAGTATTAAACCTAGAAATGGCGGGGAGCTGCTGGGAACTGAGCAGTGAGAGTAATAATTGCATGCCATACTGTATAGTTGGAGTTCGGTTTTGTTAGAATCGGGGGTGACTGATGTGTCAGAATAGTGTTGGGGGGTTCTCTTGTCATCTTTTTCCAGGGGAGAGAGTTTTCTCCTCAGTATTACTGGGTTGTTAAAGTTGGGGAGAGTGGGAGGGATTATCTCCTCAGTACTAATTGCAATGTTCTTGTTGCTGTGGGGTTTTGGGGTCGGGTCGAGTCTGCGCTCATCATTGGGGTTCTCATTAATAGTATATATCTTAGGCCAATCTGGCAAACAGGGATCATGACAGAGGATGAGTGGTTCTTATAATTTTATAAGTTGGAACATTAAAGGGGTCCAAAGCAAAAAGAAACGGTCATGATTTTAAAGCATCTCTCTCAGCTGCGAACAGGGATTACCTGTTTACAAGAGACGCACCTCTTGAGGGATAACATCTCCCTTTTTAAGAGAAGTTGGGTGGGTCAGGTGTTTGGTGCTGGTAACTCCACTAAACGTAATGGCACCATCATATTGGTGGCTAAAACTGTACGATTTACCAAGTGTAGGGAATGGTGGGATCCGGGAGAGCGTTACATTATAGTACAGGGTAGATTAGAGTCCCATCCGATAATATTGGCGTCAATATACGGCCCTAATACAGATTACCCTCTGTTTTTCACTCAGCTAACACCCTTACTAGTCTCCAATCCCACCCTCCTAACATTCCTGGGTGGAGACTGGAACCTAGTCCTTAATTCTGAGATCGATCACCCAGATCGTAGAAGAGTGGGGCTGTCACCTGCACAGAGGGTCCTAAAGGAACTTATGTCCGGGGTAGGCGTTGTTGATGTGTGGTGGACACTCAACCCCTTGAAGGGGCAATACACCTACTACTCCCCACCACACACCACTCTTTCCCGGATTGATTTTTGGTTAGTAAGTGCCTCTGGTCTTTCGGGAGTGGTAGATGCACCTATCTTCCCGAGGGTGCTGTCGGATCACTCCCCAGTGGGGGTAACTTACATGTTGGGTTCGGGATGTAGGGAAGGGAAACGGTAGTGTCTGAATACTCAACTCCTCAAATGTACCAAAACATTGAAATATATTCAGGAATTTATAACTAATTTTATCAATACTAATTTGGGGACAGTCGATAGAGTTGATTCAGTATGGGCAGCTCTTAAATGTGCCATGCGGGGAGAGTTTATATGCATTTCGGCTACCCGAGCTCGGAGGGATAGATGTACACTGGATCAATTAATGGGCGATATCCAGCAACTGGAAAACCAACTAAGCAGTAGGTTCCCCATGCAGGACTGGGCAAGGCTCCAGCAACTGCGGTCAAATTATTACGACCTGATGGCACAAAAAGCAGAGTTGGTTATTCAACGTACCAAAGTAAGGTACCTAGAGGCAGGGGAGAGGGCAGGGAAGCTCCTTGCCTTAAGATTAAGACAAGTGGAAATGTCCAAATTTATTGTGGGGTTAAGGTCTCCTGCAAGTAATAACATAGTTTCAAACAACATGAAGTCTTGCTATAGTATGACAATTGCAGTATGACCGCAGGTTAGAACTGCTCTGGAGGTGAAATAGTTAACTTCCATGCAAGGCATGGAATCTTGAGCGCGAGCTCGGTTAAGGAAACTCTGTCTCTTGCTTTTAAACCGAAACCGTCAGATTCTTTACTCCGCCTCACTGAACAGTCGCTCCGGAGATTTCTCCTTTTGCTCGGTTCATTTTCGTGGTTTAAAACAGTTTAAAATATTAGATTTCGTCTAATTTTAACTGCAACCTTTCGGTTCAAGCTCTGTCTGTGGTAACGTAAGTAATAGATAGTTTTTACATACGAATTCTGTGTGGAACTTGTAAAACATTTATCGGCTCAGTTCGAACCGATTAGGTTGCATTTTCAATTGCTAGTCCTTTTTTAGAGTGCGGTTCCTGGTTCTTATCGGTTCTAAAAAAAACGGATTTCATTACGTTTTTTTCCACGGCCCGTGACACGGTTGGGAACCGATAGAAGAGTCTTGCTTGGTGGATTGCCATAAATGGGCAAGTTTTGGTTAGGCTGGCATAATGTCTGAGAAACCCAAAAGAAAAACCGGGCCCACTGGGTTTCAGCACTGCGATGTCTGTGGGGAAGCCTTTGCCAAGGCTGACCCTCACACCATCTGTGTTTATTGCCTGGGGTTTGACCACCTTGATTCAGACTGCCAGATTTGCAAGAATTTCCCTGCTGCCACCGTTGAAAGGAGAGTTGGTAGGCTCAGGGAAAGAGAGGCCAAAAAGTCCGCTGACCCGGATGGCCGGCCCGGTTTGGTGCCAAACGAACCTGAGGGAGTGCCCTCTGACCAGGGCGAGACTTCTTCGGGTAAACGAAGAGCTGGCTCCGAGGAGCCAGTCCCTGCAAAAAGGACTAGAAAGTCTGCTGCTGTGGAAAAAGTCCTTTTCCCAACAGCTGAAGAGATAGCCAAAGCAATCCAAATTGTCCAGTCTCTTTCGCCGGTTCCTGAACCAACTCCATCTGGGAGACGTTCGGTTCACCAGGTCCCACCGGTTCAGGATTATGATTTTGAGGAATTTTATGAACCATGGCGGGGAAGGAGAGTATGAAGAGAGTGATTTTGGTCTGGAAGATCTGGACGCTCCTATTGAGCCAGATACCTCCCCAGAGAGACCTTGGGGTTCCCCCCCCCCAGGCTTTCTGAGTCCCCTGCTCATTTCATCTTTTACAAGAAGGTTGCTGAAACTCTTCAGCTTCCAGTTGAGGAAGCTGTGGATGATCAGGAAGAGCCTGATTATGTAGAAATGATGGATATTCCAGAATCTAAGAGACTGTCTATTCCCTTCATAAATCTTTCAGGAAACAGACAGTAAAAGTTTTAAAACTCCTCATTCTATACCTCCTGTGGATAAAAGGGATGGACAGAAGGTATACTTTATCAGGTTCTGACATAGAATTTCTCACACAGCAATGCAGCCATGTGGGTGTAGTGCAGGCTGCAGCCTGTGACAAGGCAAATATCCCCCTAGCTTCACATCCTCCTGAAAAGGACTCCAGGAAGATTGATGCTATGGCAAAGAAACAGTACATGGCAGCATCCTTGGGGCTCAGACAAGCAAATTACATGGCTTATGCTGCCAGATACCAGAAATCCAGATGGGATACTGTGCTGGCTCTAGTCAAACAACTCCCTGACAAGTTTGCCAGGGATCTGGAATAGGTGGCTTTAGATAGTATCGAGGCATCAAAAATGCAATTTCATGCTGCGGTGGACTCTAATGATGTATCTTCCAGAGTTATGGCTACTTCTGTGGCACTTCAAAGAATGGCCTGGCTCAGATGCACCACATTGTCACAGGATACCCAGTCAAAAGCCATTGATTTTCCTGTGATTGGCAATTCTTTGTTTGGGGAGCAAACAGAGAATTATATGAAGAAAATGGATGAATGCAGGACCACCTATCGGAGTGCACAAGCCAAGGAAAGGCAGGCCACTCCTCAGAAGCAGCCTGCTAGGGGCAGAGGCAGGCCTTTTCATAGGCCTTTTTATCAGGCTCGTCTCCTCTTCCTCCTATGCCCAGAGGGGATGCTTTAGAGGAAGGGGCAGGAGGGGTTCAAGCAGGCCTGCTTCCACTCCTCAGCCCAAAGCCCCTGCCAAGCAGGCATCCTGATGGGGTAGCCAGGGCCACTTCTCCTCTACCGGTAGGGGGCAGGCTGGCTTACTTTGTCCAGGACTGGAAGTCTCTCACATCAGACAAGTGGGTCCTGGAAGTAGTAAGCCAGGGACTGGTCCTCAGCTTCAAAAAATTTCCGAAGCTGAGGACCAGATCTTTTCCTCCTGCATCTCCTTCGGAGGCACTCGCCTTAGAGTCAGAGGTCTCCACCCTCCTCGCTCTCAGAGCTGTGGAAAGGGTTCCACCCCTACACCAGGGCAAAGGGTTGTAGTCCAGGTACTTCCTTACCCCAAAAAAGACAGAAGAATGGCGGCCCATCCTGGATCTCAGGTACCTAAACAAGCACCTTTTAAAACCAAAGTTCAAAATGGTAACTCTGGGAATCATTTACCTTCCCTAAGGCCAGGGACTGGCTAGCATCCCTGGACCTCAAGGATGCCTACTTCATATTCTCATCAGAAGCTCCCACCGAAAGTACCTCAGGTTTGAGCTGCCCTCAGGCCATTACAGTTCAGAGCAATGCCCTTGGACTCACCTCGGCTCCAAGGGTATTTACCAAGTGCCTGGCAGTAGCAGTAGCTTGCCTAAGAAGGCAAAGATTGCCATCTTTCCTTATTTGGACGATTGGCTCATAGTAGGACAATCCCCAGATCAGGTCAACTACATCTTCAGATAACCCAGCAACTGCTTACGCCACTAGTTTTCCTTCTGAATCTCTCAAAGTCAGTACTGGAGCCTGTCCAGCTCCTAACCTTCATAGGCGCAGAGCTGAACACCCAGGAAGCCAGGGCCTTCCTCCCTCTAGACAGGGCAAACACCCTAGTCTCCCTGACCTCTTCATTCACCCTGCAGGTCTCTCGACCAGTAAGGCATTTTCTGCAGCTCCTAGGGCACATGGCTGCTTCCACAGCAGTAGTGCAAGGAGCAAGGTTTCAGATGAGGGACATTCAGTTCCATCTGAGGGCCTTTTGGTCACAAAGGAAGGATCCTCTTACCAAACTGATCCCAGTAACTCGAACCCTGATCCAAGTCCTTCAGTGGTGGCAGGATCAGAGCAACCTGAGACAAGGAGTTCCCTTTGTCACTCAGCCTCACTCATTAATCCTTACTACAGATGCATCCCTCTTGGGGTGGGGGGCCCACATGGGCGATCTCACTACCCAGGGACTGTGGTCCCCACAGGAATCTCTGCTCCACATCAACCTGTTGGAGCTCAGAGCAGTTTTTCTAGCACTTCAAGCTTTCTCAAAATCTGTTCAGAACAAGACTGTACAGGTCAGAACAGACAACACCACTACCATGTGGTACATCAACAAGCAGGGGGCACTCGGCCTCACGGCCTTGTGCAATCAAGCCATGAAGTTGTGGTCTTGGCGATTCCCTGAACACTCCCTTATGGCAGTTCACCTCCCAGGCAAAGACAATGTCCTGGCAGATGCTCTCAGCAGGATTTCTCAGGGCCATCATGAGTGGTCCCTGGATCCCCTGGTTCTGGGAGTGGTATTTGCCAAATGGGGAACCCCACAAATAGATCTCTTTGCAGCTCCAGACAATCATCAACTTCCTCTTTTTTGCTGCAGGCCCCCAGTCTTGGGCTCAGTCCCTCTGGACGCCTTAGCCCTCAGCTGGGAAGGGAAGTTTCTCTATGCCTTCCCTCCTTTCCCTCTCCTGTTCAAAGTGCTAGTCAAAATCAGAGCCCAATCCTGCAGGGTCATTCTGATTGCCCTTGATTGGGCCAGGCAACCCTGGTATCCTCTCCTCCTGTCATTAGCAGTCCATCCTCCCCTGTGCCTTCCCAAGAATCACAATCTGTTAACATGTGCCCAGGGAAGAGTTTGGTACCAATCTCAAGTCTCTCAATCTCAAGGCCTGGTTCTTGAAGAGCTAGAGTTCTGCTGGCCTACACTTCTCTCAAGGTGTAATGGATATACTCAAGGCTTCTAGAAGCCTTCTACCAGGGCTACTTATAACTCAAATGGAAAAGATTTTCCATATGGTGCTCGGAAAATAATATTTCCCCAGACACTGCTGATTTACCCACAGTTCTAGATTATATGGTCCATCTAAACACTTTAGGGCTGAGACCAGCTACCCTGAAGGCACATTTGGCAGCTGTCTCTGCTTTTCTTTCAGTAGGTAAACCCTCTCCTCTTTCATCTCACCCTGTATTTGCCAAGTTTTTTAAGGGTTTGCTTCACACTAACTCTCCATTCAGGGACCCTGCCCCTGCCTGAGATCTCAATGTTTGCATTGCTCAGCTCATGCAACCTCCTTTCGAGCCCTTGTCTTCAGCTGAGCTTAAGTTCCTGACTTGGAAAACTGTGTTTTTGGTAGCTATCATCTCTGCCAGATGCATAAGTGAATTACAAGCATTGTCAGTGGAGCCAGACTTTATCTCCTTTCACAGAGATAAGGTAGTCCTTCGGACTAATAGAAAGTTCCTGCCTAAGGTGGTTTCGGATTTCCACCTTAATCAATCTATTTCTCCCTGTTTACTTCACTGACCATTCTTCCTCTGGTGAGAGGAGGCTGCAGCCTTAGATGTGAAGAGGGCCCTTAGCTACTACATAAAGCGTACTAAGGGTCACAGGTTTGACTCCTCCAACTGTTCCTCACTTATGGTGAGGTTGGAAAGTAACTGCCACTAAAAGATCCATTGCCAGGTGGATTGTCTCTTGTATCCAATTCTGTTATGAAAAGTTGGGTAAGATTCCCCCCTCAGGCCTGAGGGCTCACTCTACCAGAGGTACAGCTGCTTCTCTGGCTGCTGCCAGAGACATCCCCATTCTAGAGATATGTCAAGCAGCTACCTGGAAAATGGTTCACACTTTTACCAAGCATTATTCCCTGGACATTCAAGCTAGGAGTGATGCTCGGTTTGGCACAGCTGTCCTTCAGAGCCTATTCCCTAGGTAGGTTCTGTCCCTCCTCCATGGGGGTACTGCTGTGTAGTCTGCAATTGTCATAATATAGCAAGACGTCATGTTGTTTGAAGAAAAATTACTCACCTTAGTAATGTTGTTTCTTCTAATGGAGTCTTGCTATATTATGACCTCCTCCTGCCTGCCCCTCTCAGAACCTCGTTTTTGCACTGTGGGTGGGCATCACAGTGTTGGCACTCTGTTTTTCTTGCCACTTTGTTGTTTTGAGTCACCCTCCCTAGGGTGAGTATGTTTTTATTTCATTATTGGGTCTCTTGACTTGAGTCTTTTTTCGAGACCAACAAGTGTGTTTGTTAGGGTAGTAGCCAGTTGGCTAGTGTAGGTTTACAGCTTCCACACAGAACATTAGTGAGTATTAGCTCATAAAGATCTGACGGTTTCAGTTTGAAAGCAAGCAGACAGAGCTTCCTTAACCGAGCTCTCGCTCAAGATTCCATGCCTTGCATGGAAGTTAACTATTTCACCTCCAGAGCAGTTCTAACCTGCGATCATACTGCAATTGTCATAATATAGCAAGACTCCATTAGAAGAAACAACATTACTAAGGTGAGTAATTTTTTTTCTCACCCCCAAGACATTACTAATATTTTCTGGGAATTTTATAAGACCCTTTATTCCTCGGCAGACTCGATAGGGGCAACGGATCAGGAGATCCTAACTTATTTACATTCGGTCAACCTTCCCACTCTATCCCCTTGGGAGGCAGAGAACTTAGGGGATTCTATCACCCTATCTGAAGTAGAGCAGGCCATTAGGCAGCTGCCACTGGATAAAGCCCCCGGGCCGGACGGGCTACCCAATAACCTTTTTAAAAGTTGCTCTCCTCAATTGACCTCACTGTTAAAGGATGTATTTAATCTATGGTTTTGAAAGGGAATAAAGGATCCCAGTTTTTGATGGCTTGGATTACCCTAATTCTGAAGCCGGACAAGGATCCACTATGTCCTGGGAGCTACCAGCCTATATCGCTTAATAACTCGGATGTTAAAATTCTTGCTAAAATATTAGCTAACCGGTTGGCCCCAGTTATTGGAGGGATTATTGGCAAGGAACAGGTCGGCTTCATGCAAGGTCGTGTCCTGGCAGACCACATGAGGAAGCTAGCATACTTAATGTCAGCCTCGAGGGATGCCGAGTCCCCTGCTGCTCTGGTATCCCTCGATGCAGAAAAAGCCTTTGACCGGGTTTCTTGGTGCTTCCTGTTCATGACCCTTCGACAATTTGGAATGCCCAATAGCTTTGTACAGTGGGTCAAAGTATTATACTCCTCCCCAAGGGCTAGGGTCTGTGCAACGGCTGTATGTCTGAGCCATTTTCTCTTGAGAGGGACACCCATCAAGGATGCCTACTCTTTCCAGTCCTGTTCAATTGTTATTTGGAGCCCTTGATATGCAGATTTGTAGCTTCTCCCTTGCTGAAGGGTATCCCAATCCAAGGGGAGAGGTATGTGATATTGGCGTATGCTGATGATCTACTATTACACTTAGAGGATTTTGAGAATTCACTACCAGTTTTGCTGGAGGAGTTGAATAAATTCTCAGTGGTATCATCCTATAAGCTGAACCTCTCCAAAACAAAAGTATTTCCATTAAATCACCTTGGTACAAAAGGAGCATGTACCTCCATGGGACTGTCATGGGAATCCAGGGCCCTGACTTACCTGGGAATTAAAATAGCCAAGAGTGCCTTCCTGATGGTCAACCTTAATTTATCCAGTCTTGTGCATTTGGTGCACTCTGATTTAGAGAGGTGGAGTGCCCTCCCATTGTCACTTTGGGGTCGGGAAAACATTCTCAAAATGAATGTCTTACCAAGATTGCTATACCCGTTAAATATGATGGGCAGCTTTCTGCCCAAATCTTGGTTTTCGCACATACACAAAGTGTTCACTAATTTTTTATGGAAGGGTAAGACAGTGAGAAGGGCATACCTGAAACTAACTGCACCTAAACTTAAAGGTGGCCTTGCCCTCCCTTCCCTCTTTCTATATTATGGGGCCCAACACCTAAGTAAGATAGCTCACTGGGTTAAGGTGGGCTTACCCTGTGAGGAGCATTCATATGTCCCAATTTGGCTCAATATTGAATGTAGATTAGCGCGAAGCGTGGGAAGTACTCTATATGCCCTGGTCTTCTCTAAACCTTCCCGTCTTCCCAGCCTGTTCAAAACAACTCCAATTGCTTGGTCCCTGAAAGCTCTTCGACAAATGTAGCTATATTTTTCAGAAAACTGGTCCACCTCTCGAGCCCAACCACTCTTTAACAACTGGCACTTCCAGATCGGATGGCATCCTATATCACCCTCAATCTGTCCTCAACTTAAGCACTGTAAGCTGGAGGATGTCCTCCAGGATACAGAGGTAGCACCGTTCCAGATGTTGCAAAGTCGCCTTCAACTGAAACCCCAGGAATTTTTTAAATACCTGCAAATTAAAGCGGCTACATACGCATTTAAAGGTAATCAAGAATGGGCAACACAGTTACCGATGGTCTCTTCAAGACCCTTCAGAATGCAGATCAATCCCATGCTGTCTCTAAAATTTATAAACACCTTCAAGGCCTAGACACATCTCTCCCTAAAAGGGCTTGTTATTATTGGGTGCAGGAACTATCCCTGCCCGCGGACACCGATTATTGGGAGAAAGCATGGAGAGGGATATATATAAAAATATTAAACAGGATAGACTCTGGTTAATTAAGCTTAATGTTCTGCATAATATTTACTATTCTCTGGATAAATTGTATAACATGGGTTATATCCCCTTCCCTAGTTGTCCCCGAGGTTGTTCGGTTTCTGGGTCGTTGTATCATATGTTGTGGCTGTGCCTGCATACTCAGAAGTTCTGGAGTGTGATACAGCGGGTTCTGGACCCTATACTGGGACTGAATCCTCTCTTCACACCGGAATGTTGTCTGCTGGAGATCTTTCCATTGGGTACGCCCCAAATACGTAGGGTGCATATAACCTTAATATCAACTGTGGCACAATTAGTTATGCTATGACACTGGAAGGATGAATCCCTCCCAACTATTGTTGAATGGTACCGTGAAATATTACTGGCAATCCAGGTAGAACGGCATATAGCAAATTTGCGGCATGTATATAATCTTTTCAAAACGATCTGGGAGCCCCTTTTGTCCCTGTTAATGCTACTGAAGTTCTAATAGTTTTTGTCAAGTTGATGAAGCAATGTCATCCTCTTTATTATATAACAATGGACATATACTCTGAATCAACATGTTAGATTTTTATATGAGCGCAGACTTGGGGTGGGTAGGTTGGGTGGGGGGGTAGTATATTAACCCCGTTCAGTTTTTATCATTGTATGTTCTTTGAATGTATTGTTAAAAATGTTAATAAAGTACATTAAATCAAAAAAAAAAAAGATCTGGTGTAAACCATGGGTTGGATGTTTTACACACCCTGACTTTGATCAAATGGGCATGCTTATTGGCCAGAGCAGTGAGGTTGTCATTAAGCACAGTGACTGCCTCATAAATTATTTTGGCTAGGTAAAGGACTTGCCATCTAATTTTGCTCAAGTTGGATAAGTAATCCGATGCATTAAACTTGCGAAAGGACCACCTAGTTATAAGTGTTGGTTGCTGCCGAGCTTTCATTTGTGATCTTGTACAAACAACCACCCCATGATCACTCATCTCAATGTGGAAGACTGCAGAGTGTAGAATTTTGTGGGGATGAGTAGATAGTATGACATCAAAGAGAGAACTGTTGTCAGGATTGGATGTATTGGTTCTAGTCTGTTTGCCAACTAGCTGGGCTATGCCGACTTTGGCACAGAAGGATTTCAGGCTGCACGATTTGAGGGTAAGCCAGTCCATGTTAAAATCCCCAAGAATTAAAGTTTCAGTGTTGGCAGAGGCAATTAAAGATATAAGTATGGTGAGGATGTCAGTGCCACCAGATGGGGACGATAACCATTAATAATAGTGAGACATGCAGTGGATGGAAGGTGTATTTTGAGAGATACGATTCCATACTCCTTGGGTTTAGATTTACAGTAGATATCACTGACTGTAAACTTGGATTTAGTGTAGATGGCCACACCACCCCCTCTGGCTTCCCTGTCTGCCATGTGCAGATTGTAGCCAGGAAGGGAGACTTGTTGATCACTGTTTGCCTTTTTGAGCCAAGATTCGATTATAATAATAAGGTCCAGCTCAGTATGGGCAGCCCATACTTGAAGCTGATCAAACTTTTTTGTAAGGCTCAATATGTTGACTAACATTAACGTAAGTCAGGGTGCGGTTGCAAATTCTGTGGGAGGTGTGAGTGGTAATGGGTGTCCAGGGTTTAGCTCCATGTTACCTGGACAGAGAAGGAGTTTATCCAATTTTTGTAGGATAGGAGCTCTTTTTTTCTTTGCGACTGTCCACAAGATGATGATGGGTGCAACATGGCACTAGGGCGGCAGTGAAGGGAAGCTAAGGAGAGTGCCCTGATTGACATATATGAGGGGAGCAGAAAGTGTAAGGGTGAAGGATATGGGCCAGGTATAAAGGGAAGCGGACATACTAAGTAAGGGGAAGGGCAGTGGAATAAGGTTCTGACTACAGGACTGGATACTTCCAAAGGTGGACCTGAACCTTGCTCTTTGTTGTGGTAAGCCACTATGGATAAGGTGATTAGGAGTAAGAAAAAGATTAAGTATAAGGAGCCTATTATTTTATTTATAATGGTAGTTTACTCACCTGGTAAAAGTGATTGTGAGAGAATATCTCTGAGGCACTCCATTCCTTACACTCTGGGTCTCCACGCCACCTGATAGGCTGTTGATGCACATGTGACTTCTAAGAAGTCCTGCCCCTTAAAACTACCCCTCCTCTTTCCATTTCTGGTCAGTTAGACAGCTTCCATAGCTGTACATATGTACCTGGATAATAAACATTAAGGCATTCTGGCTACCCTGACACTAAAATGAAGATGTATCAACTTATTTTATATATTCAACAATGTAAACTTTAATTCCTATTATGTACATACTGAAGATAACCCAGTCCATACAGAATGCCAGTTGTGGTTATACTGATGAATTCTCCCCTTTACAGATCATGTCGTCCAAGTCATGGATAGCCTCCCCTCTGGGTGCAATGTGGAGTGCCTCAAAGATATTCTTCCACAATCACCTTTACCAGTTGAGTAAACTACCACTGTGGGAAGAATTCTCTGAGGCACTCCATTCCTTACACACTCTGGGTCCATAAAAAGCAGTGCCTAGACCCAATCAGGGTGGGTAAGCTGTTAGTGACTGGGTGGCCTCTTTGTTGCAGCTTTCAGTACTGCTGTGCTGAAATGGGTTCATGAGGCAGAGTTCATGTCTAGTCAATAATGTCTTATGAATATATGGACAGAGGACCATGTTGTAGCTGCACATATTTCATCTGCCATAGCCAAATTGTGTTCTGCCCATGAGGTATCTATAGCTCTGGCTGAATAAGGTTTTATGTCATGTGGTGGACTTACATTCTTAATCTTGTAAGTTTGTGCAATAGTTTCCTTCAGCCAAGTGGCTAAAGTCAACTTTGATCTCAGCTGGCCTTTCTTCTGTCTCTGACAGAGGACAAACAGTTGGTCCATC
Organism: Neoceratodus forsteri; assembly: GCA_016271365.2. Classification (NCBI taxonomy): domain Eukaryota; kingdom Metazoa; phylum Chordata; order Ceratodontiformes; family Ceratodontidae; genus Neoceratodus; species Neoceratodus forsteri. The sequence continues at coordinate 803,491,229 of CM057451.1, read as the reverse complement.
CTCTGAAAATCCTTTGTTCTGTCTAACTACACAAGCAGCAATCTTCTCATGCCTAGCATGAATAGTTCTGGTTGCTCTGCCATATCTGCTTCAAGCATTGTGGCTTGGAGTTTGATAGTCTGTGCCACATGGAAGTTGGAATTGACCTTTGATATGAACAATGGTAATGTTCTCAGAGTAACCCTTTCCTAATGGAACACTATGGTGCTTTACAGGCCAACGCTTGTAGCTCACATGTCTGTCTCGCAGAACATATGGCTACCAGAAACACCATCTTTAGGGTCAGCCACTTAAGTTCTGTCAACTGCAGAGGCTCGAACGGTGCCACTGTAAGCGCTTGGAGTACCAGGGTGAGGTCCCATTGTGTCACTATAGTTCTTACTTTGGGTCTTAAGTTGTCAGCTGCTTTAATGAACCAGACCACATCCGGGTGTGCCCCAGGGTCTGTGTTCCCTATCTGGCCTCTAGCAGCTCTGATAGCTGCTATTTGGGTTCCACCATGCCGGTTCGACAGCAAACCTGTCGACCTGCTTTACAGCGACAGCACAAATTCCAACTGCAATCGTGTCCACATTGTACCATCAGTAATAGCAGTGTGTTTTCTGTGGGGGAGTTGCATCCCCCACACTCTCAGATGTTAATATAATCACCTCCATGGAGGAGGTGTTTCAGGGAGTGGGTGCAAGACCCAAGAAGTTGTGCCAGGGTCCCCTCTTGTTGTAGCAGGACCATTGCAGTGATTCACAGTGGCCTGTCATGTTGTCACTGTAAATGTCAGGTCGCTGTAAAATTTTCACTGAAGCAATGGCATACTTACTACCTGTACTCTCATGGAAGAGGTAAAAGGTCCCTTCTTTAATCCCTCCTGGAGAAATAGCAAGAGTTCCACCATCGAAGCCTCAGTGGGAGTGATGCCCTTCTGGTTGCACCATTGGGAGAAGATATTCCACTATCTCTTGTATGTATTCATCATGGAGTTCTGTCTGGACCTGGTCAGTGTGTCCACTACCTTTTCCATGTAACCTGCCCTCAACAGTCTCTCCCTTTCAGGAGCTAGACAGTCAGCTGCAGGATGTGAGGGTTGGGGTGTAGAACTGGGCCATGATAGATCACATCCTGTGCCACTGGGAGCTTCCAGGGTCATTTCAGTGCCATGGCCACCACCATCACGAACCATGCCTGCCATGGCCAGTAGGGAGTCATGATGATTGCCCTTGCCAGCAACTGCCAGATCTTGTTGAGAACTTGAGGGATAAGTGGTATGAGCAGAAACACACACGCTATCAAGAAGGTCCATTTCACTGATAGGGCATCCTTCCCCTCTGAGAGAGGATCCCTGAATCTGGAGAAGAACCTCTTCACCTGTGTATTTTTTTCTGTAGCTATGAGGTCTACTTCCACTGGACCCTAATGGCTGTTGATTTGTCAGAAGAGCAATTGGTTCAATTGCCATTCCCCCAGGTGGATTAGTTGTTGACTTAGTCAGTCTGCCATCCTGTTAAGTTTGCCTGTCAAGTGTACTGCTGCTAGGTGTTTGAGGTTGTTCTTAGACCAGCAGAGTACCTTGGTGGCTTCCTTCTGCATTGCCACACTCTTGGCACCACCTTGCTTTGTTATGTACACCACTGTTACTGTGTTGGCCAGCCTGATCAGGACACTCTTGTGGTGCACTATGTCCTAAAATGCTAGAAGAGCATTGTACACTGCTCTCATTTCTAGGATTTTTATTGGTAGCCTTGCTTCTGTTGTAGTCCACCAACCTTGGGCTGTCCTCTTGTCTGAGGAGGCTCCCCAGCCTAATAGGCTGGCATGGGACTCTATGACCACATCCATCTTAGGGTCCAGTGGTGCCCCTCTGGCCAGGTTGATTGACCCTATCCACCATGTCATAGAGTCCTGAACCTTGGGATGCATATTGAATCAGACTGAGAGATCCTGATTCATCCAGTGGCCCTGTCAGACGTACACCAGGGGTAATGGTCTCATGTTCCATCTGGCCCAGGGGACCAGATCGATGCAGGATGCCATTATGCCAAGCACTTGTGATATCCCGAGAAGCGATGGCTCCAGTGCCGATGCCAGTTTCTGAATGACAGTCTGTAAGGACTGGACTCTGTTGTGTGATGGTCAGACCGTGCCTGAGCTGGTATCAAATAGGGCTCCCAAGTGCTCAATGCATTGACTGGAAATCAGTGAGCTCTTTGTCCTGTTGATGAACCATCCATGACTCTCCAGGCACTTTATGACCATTCCATATCTCGTTGTACTTGTTGGTAGGATCTGGCTCTTATGAGCCAGTCATCTAGATATGGGATCATGTGAATGCCCCGCTCTCATAGGTGGGCTGCGAGGACCACCAAGGTCTTGGTGAAGACCCAGGGGAATGATGCCAGTCTGAAGGGTAGGGTTGTTTACTGGAAGAGCTGGCCCAAGATGTGAAACTGCAGATATTTGTGGTGCGAGGTTCTGATAGGAATGTGAAGGTATGCGTCCTTCAGATCTATGGACATCAGAAAGTACCCTGGTTGGAGTGCCCTGACTGTGGAATGGATGGTCTCCATCTTGATTTGTTTCTGCTTTATGAAGCGATTTAAGAATTTTAAATCTAGCATTGGTCAAAGGTCTCCCATCTTCTTGGGCACCATAAAGAAGACGGAATAGATTTCTTTTCCCTGCTCCAGCCCCAGCACTCATGTGATTGTTCTCATTTCTAGCAGGTTGTTGATTATGTCCTTGACCTACTCCTGGGATGCTCTCTTCTTTGACACCAGGGATATGACAAACTGATCCAGATGCAATGTCTCCAAGAACTCTGTGGCATACTCTTCCATCACTACTTCCCTGACCCACTGGTCTTTTGTCATTTTCATCCAAGTGTCAGCAAATTGTCTGAGGCAGGATCCTATGAGTGGATATACACCCTGTGGTTCCTGTCTGCAGTCATTGTTTGTTTTGCTTTGGTTAGAAGGAATTGTTGGGGCAGCCCTTGTTGGGCTGGAACTTGTTACAGGACCTGTATAATTGGTTACGACTGGGCTGCTGCTGGTGGTGTCCTTGGTAGTTGTTTGAGTTGTAGCCAGTCCTTTTGTCATGAAAGGAATGGCTTTTTCTGGACCTGGATCTGTCCAATAGGTAGCTGTCAACTGGTGCCTTGTCCATGACTAATTCCCTGCCTGCCTTCTTCCATTTCAGGTACCTCTCCATTCCCTCTTCAAATAGGAGGAAACCCTTGAAGGGAATTTTAATAGCATTGCCTTGGACTCCGGGTCCACGTCCCAGATCTTCATCCATATCAGACTCCTTGCCGTGTTGGTTATAGCTGTGGATCTGGCATTGATTCTTAGTGAATCCACCACCATGTTTGCCAGGTATTTGGTAGATAATTTGGTCTGCTCCATCAGGGTCATTTCTGGGGTGCTGGGTGTCAGGGTCTTCTGGATATCCTGCAACTGCAGTACTTGCTCCCTAGTGGCATAGATGGTTGTGGTGGCTGCATAGTCCACAAGCAGGTGAGTTCAAAATTCTTTTTGAGGAGCCCCTCTAGTCTTTTATCTGTTGCATCCTTCAATGCTGATGCTCCCTCTGCTAGGAGCACCATTCATTTGCTCAACGAGGTGTGGGTCTACCTGTGGTGCTGTGCACCAGCGCTTCAGCTCTTCTTCCTGGAAAGGATATATCTTGTCCCAAGACCTTTGCTCTGGAATTCTTGTGGGCTTTGTTGTGCTCCATTCCTTGAAGACTGCCTCCTGTATGGATTTGTGGAGCAGAAAGCTATTGAAAGACTTTGGTGTGGGTCTGAGGGAGGCCACAAGTTTGGAAGCTGGTGCATCTGGTGGTTTTTCAAATCCCACCATGTACCTAGTGACCTTCAACAAGTTAGGAACTTGGTCCAGGAAACAGTATTTTGCCATCAAGGACTGTGAGTCCTGATCCATCAGTTCCTGAGGTTCCTGCTCTCCTTTGGTGTGCCCAACTGAGTTGTTCCCCGAGTCTATGTGGTTGTTGGGTCAGGGTGAATCTGGAGGAGGTCTAGGTGGAGTCATCAGTGGGTTTGATACATCTTTCATTTGAGACATGTTGGCAAGGTATTGTAGAACCGCCGTCATAAATTGTTGTTGTTGATGAATTAAAGCGCTGGTGGCTGTTTGGTTCTACAGGAGCAGTGTTGCTGTGTCTGCTTGCTGGGTGTTTTCTCTGGAGAGGGTGCTGGTGGGGGCCACTCCCTGTGATGAGTGCCATGCTTTGAGTCATAGTGGTTGGAATGTTCTGATAGTTTCTCATCTAGGCAGTCAGGACAGAGCTGGCTTGGATTTGCCAGGAGTAGGGGCACCTTGCATGACATGCAGATTTTTGTCTTGGTCATCATCTTTCCTGGGGAGACACAAGCATAGTATCCTTGGGATACTGAGCCTTACCCCTTGAACTGTAAAGATATGTTAATTACATCACAGACATTATTGTCTGTGCTTGTTAGTTAGTTAGTGTCGGGCCTGGGGTTATAGGGAATAGTTGGACTACAAAAATGATGGAGCCAGCCCCAAACTACATTATTGGCCACTGGCCATTTCAGGAACTACAAATAAATATGGAAACCAGCCTACTGAGCATTCTGCCTGTTAACATGGCTACCTCCTTGTCAAAAAACAACCTGTGGCTTGCTTGCTCCAGCTACCTGTGGCGGCGTATGTGTCTGCGAGGCTCAGCCCACTCTCAACTTGCTGTCTTATAGTGCTCAGTGTTCTGTTTCATTTATCCTCATTCTGTCTGCAGTTACCAATATGGTGGTGGACCTTTCTTGCAAGCGCACATGCCATGACCCACAATGCCATACCCAACATGGTGATGGAGTGCGTTACATGTCGCGATTAACATATGACAGGTGATTATGCACATGCCATCAAACAAAAGGGGAACCACAAAAAATGAAGAAGACACAGCAGGTGGGTCCTTCAGGCACAGGAGAGCAAGCAAATTTAAATTCCACTGGCAAAATGCCCGCAAAGTGGGCACTTTACGTTGTCACTCCACTACACAAAGTGGCCAATGCAAAAGGCTCACTTCACCTTGTAATTATTATTTTGAGCTGTCATTCCACTTTAACATGAAGTAAGGTGAAGTGACAACAATATTGGTAGCCCTTCACACACACAGTCACCACAATTAATGTGCATCCCCAAAATGCTCATGTCTTGTGTCCAGAAAACTCCCCAGTGCTGGTGAAGTGTAATGAGAGCGTAACAAGAAATGCAAAGTCTCCCAGAATTAATGGCACACTCAGACGTCATGTGTGCAGTAGTCACATACAGTCACCAGAATTAATGTGCATCCCCAAAATGCTACTGTCTTGTGTCCAGAAAGTTCCCCAGTGCTGACGAAGTGAAATGAGAGCGTAACAAGAAATGCGAAGTCTCCCAGAATTAATGGTGCACTCAGTCATATGAGCAGTGGTCACACACAGTCACCAGAATTAATTTACATCCCCAAAATAGTACTGTCTTGTGTCCAGAAAATTCCCCAGTGCTGACAAAGTGAAATGAGAGCGTAACAAGAAATGCCAAGTCTTCCAAAATTAGTGGTATACTACAAGTGCACAGACAGATTAAGATTGCGCTGCACACTCAACAGATGCAGACGCAAAGGCACACCAACACCTAACCAGTGCTCACAAGTCACAAATCCAAATCTGGAAAAGAATACCTTTTGCCGGTTGGGAGGGGATAGTGCACGGCAGTAACAGTCCACTACCAGTAAAGATACCACAAAGCAGTATAAAAAAATTCATGCAGGTTAGGTGGATAGCAGGTTCACACTGTTGTAATTACTCTGTGGCACAATAAAAGGTGTCTGATTTAATGGCATGCATCGCACACACACTCACACACACTACAAGTAATGTGCAGCAAATTGAAAACTTTTAGTAATAAACCAAATGTTTTAAACAAACTGAAATTATACACTGCTGCACCACAACAATCAGCTAAAAAATGTCAAGAATTACTGAAAATATTACTGTGTGTACATTAACACAGTTATACAAGAAAAATACAACCAAAACAGAAAGACTGCCTTTTTCTCCAAGTTAATCAACCTACACCACAGATACGCCCCTCCCCCAAAGCACACTTTACAGTACACAGACTGACTGTTCTAAATTAACACTCAAAATCCACATACAAACAATAAACACTCAATGATATGAGTGCAGGAGGATTTCCTATAATCAACGTACTAAACTGAGCAAAAAAATAGCTCAAAAAAACCTTTTTAACAACTTTTAGAGGATTTAAATCACAGAACTTTGAGAGGAAACTGTCTCCATCTTCCACTACACACACACTACACAGAACTGAGGCTGTGCAGAACAATCTAGAGCCCATGTGACCTGAAATCCCATAAAGCACTGCAAAATTCACCTTTGGAACTCAAAAACAAGGTGAAGTCTGGTGAAGTACATTGATTTCAAACCTTAAAACTGGTGGAGAAGTGGTTTGTGGAAGGTGGAATAATACAAAGTTATTGTTTCCAATGGACTCCGTGTTCCCCATTATAACACAAAGTATTCACCTTCGCGTTGTGGAGCACTTCGCCAATTCTGCGTTTCTCCGTTAATCACTTTACAGAGCAAATTTCTGTCACTTCACCCACCACTAATTGTCATGTAATTATTAATTTTATTTGTGTTTGCCATTTTAATTATAATCTGCTTGTTATGAGACCTAAGTATTCTCTTGTTGCTAGAGATGGAGAGACCACACTGTACTGACAACTCTGGGGATTGCAGCACTTTGTAAAGGAACAAGATACCCCCCACATCTTCTTGCTTGGAGGGTTTGGAGGCCTGCTGCCTGTAACCTCTCAGAGTATGTCTTCTTAGTCAAGCCCTTCTATGGACTCGTTCTAGTTGGGCTATGTCACCTGCTAGGTAGGGGCTCTAAAAGGGTGATCCGTAATCCAAGTGGGGTTTTATGTGAGATCTGTATAGGGGGATGAGGCACTTTATGGTTCTAGTAACAAAGGAGCATTTAATTTGGTTCAGAAGGGAGTGTGCTGCCCTAGTAACTTTCAAACCGAGATCATGTGATGAGGGTTTGTTATTAGCAAGTATTCCCAGATCTCTTTCTGTAATTGATGATTTTAATAGAATATTGTTTATTTCATATGTATTTTTTTGATTTTTGGTACCAAAGTTGAGGATTACGCATTTGTCAGTATTAAATTCCACGTGATTTGTCAATGCCCACTGTTCAATATTTAAGTTGGAAACTAGACTTTTTAGGTTATCAGCTGTATCTATGTGACCACCAAGTTTTGAGTTGTCAGCAAATTTGGATAACTAGTTTTGAGACAAGATTTTCATATCACTATTTGGTTTTATTACCATCCTTATGCCAAGAAAAATTAAGCTGTGGTATTCTGACTAGTCTGTTTGTCTAGTCCATGATGGTTGTAATGCATGGCTGGTCCCCACTACAGGAAGGGTGCTAGCATTAGAGTAATTTTGTAAATGTTAGCGGGGTTGAGCCTGTCTGTCTGTGTTATAGAGCAAGGTAGCCAAAAATGACTACTTACCTCTTTTGGCTGGATAGAGTATATTGCTGGGGTACTGTTTGCTTGTTGGGCAGGAGCTCTATCCTGTGTCTCTAGCCTGGTCAGATGAGCATGAATAACTGACCAGAAGTGGACAGAGGAGGGGTACTTCAGGGGTGGGACTTCTTATAAGTCACATGTGCATTAACAGCCTATCAGGTGGTGTGGACACCCAGAGTGTAAGGAATGGAGTGCCTCAGAGAATTCTTCCCACAATATAATTTTTCCCTTGATACTAATTTTCCTACTTTAGGAGTAAACCATGGTATCACCTTTTCTTTCTTGTTGTACATTCTTCTGTTAGGAATATAATTACCGCTCAATTTGTGGATTTTATTTTTGAGTATATTCCAAGCTTGTTTGATATCCTTCCCATCTATTTCAGCTTTCCAATCTCATTTCTGCATACTAGCTTTTAAGCTTCCATAGTCTACTTTGTTATAGCCATACTTCTCTATCACCCTTTTGTTGGAAATGATGCATCTATTTATTTTCCACAATATCATGTTATGGTCACTATTTGATAACGGGTCAAGTACTTCACAATGACAACTATCAATAAAATTAGTGAGAACACGATCTAGCACATTTCCGCTTCTAGTCTATTTACATGTTGTATCATACTGCATTCATTTATTATTTCCAGGGAGTCATTGCCTACATTGGTAGTGGCTGTGTTGTTTACCCAATTAATCTCAGGCATACTAAAGCCCCTCTCAACAAGAGCGGTGTTAGTATTATAAGATGCAGCGAAAATATCAGAATACAGCTTAATGGTCTCAACAGTCTTCATCTTCAGCAGCATGTAACAATTCCCTATAATAAGTTGTCTACCCTTGATATTATTTAAGCAATAAGGCATGACCAGGGGTTATGTTAATGGTCTGTTAATCACCCTATAGATGTGTAATGTAGAATGAGGCATAGTTGAGTATCACATGCCCCTAGAGGGTGATTAACTGACCATTAACATAGCCCCTGGGAATGCCGTATTGCTATTATAATAAAATGTTTTTAAACAGTGTTAAACCTTGTTTAGAATATGGTTAAACTCTACATGTACAGAATGTTAATAAAAGATTAACATAAAGCTGTTAGAATGTCTACAGCCAATCAGAAAGCTCCACTTCTCACAGCCTTTTTATAATTATTTTTATCTAGACTGATTAAGTTTGACCATGTTCCCTTAGGGTCTCCTTCAGGGTATGTGCCACGGTCAGTGACACCAACACAGCGACCTACATCCCTGTCGACAAAATTGACAGTTTGCTGACTGGTCGCTGTGTAGGTGCACTAAAGACAGGGGCACACTGTCTCCCAGTTCTGCACCACCTCCACGAATCAACTCAATCAATAGTACGGGAGGTTCAGGAGGCAAAGGCCCCCAATGAAAAAACAGACTGGGAGACAATTGGGATTTATGTCAGCTGCAACTTGCGGTTGACATAAATCCTGTCGCTGTGATGCCAGATGACGAAAGTGTTGTCGAACTGGCATTGTAGAGTCCCCAATTAGTAGATTGTAGTGATTCACTATAATAAATGGAGACCCTTGCCCTTTCTATTCATTCTTTCTTTGCTGAACAGCAGGTATTCAGCATGTTTCTGTTCCAATTCTCTAAGTTACCTCACCACGTCTCTGTCACCACTATAACATCAGGGTTCCACTCAAGTACCTTAAGTCTCAGTTCAGCAATTTTATTATCTAGATTTCTAGCATTTAATGACATAATGATTATTTCCTTAATTTTCCTATGATCAGTCCTTGATTTGTGTCTAGATATATCATCCCTTTTCCATTCCTTAACCCAACACTCTTAGGTGCTAGTTTAAAGTTCTATCCATAATTTAATTTAATCATTTTCCAGCGACTGAGATCCTGCCCTGTTCAGATGCAACCCTTCTTTCACATAGAGATGTTCCTGCCTCCTAAAATATTCCCAGTTTTTTTGGAAAAAGCAATCCTCCCTGAACATCCCATCATCCAGCCACTTGTTTTCAATCATATTTGTTTTTCCTTTTTCTTTGAGTTCCTTGATACTGGCAGTAATTCTGAAACAATAACATTACATCTCAGTGTTTTAATCTGTGTCCTAGTTGCTCTTTAATTTTGTACAATTGTCTTTTGCCAACGTCATTTGTGCTGACATGTATTGCTATTGTTTTATTCCCATCGATAGTATTTTTAATAAACCCCTCCTGATTATTTATTATATTCTGTTCTTTATTGTCGCAACAGATTATTCTGTCTGTATACTTAATTACGGAGTCTTCAGTCAGAATCCTTTGCTTTTTGTTGTGTGTATGTAAATCATTTGAATCATGGGTATAGGGCAGATTATTGTTGTTCACTTGAATGTGAGGAGTACTTTGTAAAAGAGCATATTTATTTGCCATGGGTAACTTGAAGGGTTTAGGTTCTGGGGTATAACTATTGGCCATCCTACCCTTCCTTATCTTCATCAGTTGCACCATTGCCTACTCTAGGTCTTATGGGTCTTCACAGTCCTCATCTCTACCCCTTTTACCACTGGCTGTAATTCCATTGGGCCTTTGGCTACTATTTTCTTCATGGCTGGTGTTTGTATGTGCTTCATTTCATCTCCTACTGTTATTGTACATGGGTTTATCTCCCTTATCATATTGTCTACTAATGTTTCTAAATTTCTGAGCTCCCTTAATCTATGTATCCCCGCAGCGAACAAAGTATTTTCCTTTATATAAAGCCTAAATTTGCCTTCATTTGGACTATGCATCCAGGGCCAACCTTAGCTTGGTGCAAACTGTGCCCCTGCACCTTGGAGGCCCATACTTTATGCCTAAATTTTGTTAGAGATGAAAAAGTTTACCAGCAAATGAAAGTGGAAGAGAACTGACTCTTTTACTGTATAAAAAGGTGGGGCAGCTTTGCTGCAGTGGAAATGTTTAGGTTAAGTAAGTGCTAATGGTGTTAATGGCCATACTTTACACCTCCCAGGTTGACTGATTTCACAGATCCTGCCAGACTAACCTCATTGACTTTTTTTTGATTGGGTCACAAGGGCACTTGACAGGGGCCATGCCATGGATGTCCTGTATCTGGACTTCAGCAAAGCCTGCAACTCAGTGCCACATGGAAGGTTGCTCAGCAAACTAAGAAGCCTGGAAGCCAGGAGGAAACTGGTGGGGTGGGTCAAGAGCTGGCTGCAGAGCAGACAGCAGAAGGTAATTGTAAGGGGGAACCCTCAAAACCCAGACCTCTAACCAGTGGGACCCCTCAGGGCTCAGTGCAAGAACCGGTGTTATTCAACATCTTTATCGGGGACATAGCAAATGGGATGAAAAATAAAATCATCCTGTTCACAGATGACAAAAATATCTGTGTGACAGTGGACAGTGAAGAAGGGAGGCAAGAACTCAGGGAGGACCTGGTAAAACTCGAGCACTGGTCAAGTATATGGCAACTGGGGTTTAACGCTAAGAAATGCAAGGTCATGCACCTGGGAGCCAGAAACTCCAGCACTAGTTACTTGCTAGGGGGAGTGCAGGTATCCATTTTGGATAAGAAAAAGGACCTGGGGTGCTAGTCACAGGGGACTTGAAACATTCTGCTCAGTGCCGTAGTGTGGCAGCCAAAGCCAGCAAAATGCTTGTGTGCATTGCCAGAGGTATCACTTCTAGGAGGGAGGATGTCATCCTGCCATTGTAAAGGTCACTGGTGAGACCACACTGGAATACTGTGTGCAGTTCTGGTGCCCCTATTTAAAAAAAGGATGTCAAACTACTGGAGGGGGTGCAACAAAGAGTGACAAAGATGATCATAGGACTGGGGGGCAAACCCTATGAGAAAAGATTGAGGGAGCTCAATATGTATTCCCCGGAAGATAGAAGGGAAAGGGAGGATATGAAAAAACCTTCAAATTCTTAAAAGACATGAATAAGGGCTGGCCCAGTGGTGCTGAGGGCTGAGGAGCTGGATGCCACACCTCGCACCACGCTGGTGACCTAGGTTTGGTAACGCACCCACAGGGGTCAGGGGTCAGAGGGCCCGGGATTCAATCAAGGATCAAGCATCCGGAGGACTGCTCTCCTATCCCAGGGATGGTTGCGTGTTCTCACCACTCTGCAGTGGCCCCCGGTGATGATCGGGGGCACTATCAGAGCTGGTGCCATTGGGGGGAAGAATGCAGTGGAGATCGGCACATTGTACATCAGACATCATTGCACATCCGCACTCCAGGGCTCTAAAGAGGAAAATGGCTGGGCATGACCATGCAGCTTGATGGCCGCACTCTGCCCTGCCCAGAGGACTGTCATGGAATCATGCTGGGGGGCGGGCTCAGCCTGGCTGAGAGTGGCATAGGGAGGCCCTATGGCAGGTCGGTGTGCGGCCGCACTGGATCCCCTATCATGCGAGTGAGCCTGCTGCTCTCCGGGCAGGCAGAGCCAGCAGCTGGGTGCACACGCTGGTTTTGCCACAGTAGGGTGTAAAATAGAAATAAGATTAAAACAAATAAAAGACATGAATAAGGTGAGTAAGGAGGGCATGTTCAGCTTAAATGAAAGAAGGGTCATGAAGAGACACATTCTAAAACTGGATGGGGAAGATTCAGGAGGGAAATGAGGAGACACTATTTTACAGAAAGGGAGGTAGCAAGGTGGAATGAATTACCGGAGGAGGTGATCTCACTGAAGACTGTGGGCAGTTTTAAAAGAGGGTGGGACAGGGTCAATGGTAAGGTAAATACTGATGGAAGGCTGGGGAGGGGTGGGCTGGAATGATTAAGCAGGGGGTCTAGGAGTGAGGGGGGTAGTTGCAGTAAAGTAAACTGTGAGCTGCACAATTTGATAGACTTGATAGACCTATGAGCCTTTTTCTGCTTGCATTTTCATATGTTCATATGATTTCAGTGGATGCTGTAACTAGAATAAATAAAATGTAAGTCTTAGTAAAATCTCAAGCTACCTTCCTAATTAAAAGAGCAACTCTCTATTATAATAAAAAGCTTAACAACACAAAATGTACACTAATTATGTTTTAAGTTTATTATTTTCTAGTTACTTGCTTTTTTTATTTTACTTCTCCCTGCTGTTGGTCTACTAAATATTGTAGATAATGTAGCAATTATTTAGAGTCTTTCAAAATGCATCTGACTCTCCCCTGCTAACCACACAATTGATGTTTGTGACATCACAGTCTGTTGTCATGGTGAGCACTATGATGTCGTATACAAAAGTACTGTGAGTTTACAGGGGATAGGCAAATGTGTTCAATGTTTTCTATGCAGATTTTTTAGATGTGCTGTAAATCTTGGAAAGGAACATTGAAAATGAAAAAAAATTATTATCTAGTAAGCTGTAACAGCTGAAACATCTTATTTATGAAATCACTTGCTGAAGTGCAGAGTTGCTCTTTAGTTGTGATCAGGTGCTTAGAGGAAGATGGCTGCCATGCTGGGTAAGTCATCAGTAAAGCTCATGCTAGCCTCAGAATGTTAGTTCATTTTTAGTTTTTCTTTGTTTAATTTTAGTGATTTAATATTTTAGTATTGTGTTATTAAGATTAGACAGGGCAATTTAGTGAGTTACCATGGGTTTTTAGTGTTTTGTGTTTTGTAGTTTATGAAGTTTGAGCTAGCATCCTGCTCACATTTTGCACACGTTTCTGCACAAGTTTGAAGTCAGGGATAGTAAGTTTGCTGACCGACTATACTGCTTAAAAACTGTTGTTTTGGATATTGCAATAAATATCCTATCATTGCTTGTCTGGTGCACTTATTTAATATTATTGTGGATATTGTTTGTTGCCTTACCAGAGGAAGACCTATTGTTTCTGGTGGCTGCCTTGAGCGGTGGACCTGCTGGAGTAAGAACTGCTGCTCCTGTGCCTGTCTAGGGCAGTGTGTGTGGTTGTGGCTGTGTGGCTGCATCTGAGGGATTGGGCCTTTTGGCATTAAATGTCTTGGCATTCCATGTGGTTGGTGTGAGGCTGTGGGGTGTGAGGACTGTGTTTGTTGGCTGTGAGGTGAGTTGACTTGTCCACTGAGTGTGGCCAATACTGAGCAGCGAAAAAGGTCAGTAGTGTGAGAGCCGGTTCCCTAAGACTTCCCACTTGGTTCTTGGAAAGTGACAGAGAGAGTATGCCCCTAAGTGGATTTTGACCGTTAGGATTACTGTTTGTCTGGCAGCTGGGGTAAGAGTGTTGACACTGGCTCCCCGTGACTGTTTGCTTAGGGTGTGCTGTGGCTTAGTGCCATTTTTGGCAGCATTCATCCATGGAAAAGAGTAGCACAGGACATATCTTCAGGGAAGTGCTTAGGTAGACTCAGTCCTTAGTGACTGGTGTCTTCACTTTGTGTATACTTCAGCTGGTGATAGCTGGTGTCGCATGACTCACTATAGACTGTTAATACATTTATTTATTGTGTTTTCCTCTGGTGCAGGGCTTCCTCTCTCTTACTCTCCCCCTGTTTTATTTTCCAGTAATGTATTTGTTGTTTCTGTTTGGTGTGAGTGGAGGTGTGAATAATAGGGTTTGTTATATACTGTTTTTATTCAGTGAGGTGGGTTGCATGTGATTTGGTGTGGTCATTGATGGTTGGGTATAGTTTTAAGTTAAGTAACATGGAAACATTGAAAACTGCAGGCAGAATAGGACTGCCGTGCTCACCCAGTCTTCCAAAGGAAGGTTGCATGGTGGTCAGGAAGACTGCAATATGATAGACCCCTGGGAGACACGTCTACTAATCGGACCATCTTTGGCAACCCTGACCCCTTAAAGAATACTCCTCTGGAGTGTCAGCAGTGGTGCTTAACCACTGTGTGGCCTGGAGGATCCTCTAAAGGTGGGGCAGTGATCAAGGTTTGGAGATGAGTGGGACATCAGGGAGGATGGGATCGAGATAGTGAGGTCTTGTAGTAACCAGGAAAATGGAGTTCAGATGGGGTACTCCCTGCCTGACTCTGATACTTAGGGCTCCACCGATAAAGAACAGGCAGGATATAGTCAGACTGGCTGACTCTCCCCCCTCCCCCGGGTCATGCTTTGTAGCGCAAGGTCACTGAGGAATAAAACTGTGGTGTAAGAAGGTTTCATTTTGGTCTCTTCAGCTGACATTGTTTGTGTCACAGAGACCTGGCTGTGTGATGACTCAGGTCCTTTGCTGCTGACGTCTATTCCAGGCAGATATTCATTGGTACATTGCCTGAGGTGGAAGCACAGAGGGAGCAGTGCGACCATTAATTTTAGATCCACTCTGGGACCTACGGCATGCCCCATGGGAATGGCTAGGTCATTTGAATGCATAGCATGTTAGGGGTGGGCCAGGTAAAGGCTGTAGGGTCATCTCATGTACCATTTCCTACAGGAACTGTGATGGTGTTGGAGACTCTGAGACTGATAGTTCTAAGGGACTTCGGTACTTGGGTCAATGATGAAGCCTTGTCTTTTAATCAAAGTTCTTCCAGCAGATGATGCAGTTGGGCCTAGCACAGGCTGCAGATGCTGTAACCCACCAGCATAGCCATGCCTTGGACCTGGTCTTCTCATTGGGTCTTGATATTAGCAAAGTCAAGGCTGATCCTGTCACTTGGTTAGATCATCATGCCATGGTGCTCCTCTGTGGAGCCTCACCATGTAAATTCCCCCCTGTGGAGATGATCCATTAACGATCTAAACAAAATCCAGAGTTTAGCAAACTCTTGGCAGTTGTGGCCCTATCAAGTACTATTGAATATGATGTCAGCCTCTGTGAATGGGGTCAAGGAGGCTGTGGAGAGCTATTACATGGCTGTTACTATCACTCACAACTCCATAGCACCCTACTGTGGTCGTCTCTTGATTTCCAGCCACAGCTACCATGGTATTTTGAGGAGCAGAGGCAGCTGAAAACTAAGGGATGGAGGTTGAAGCATTCTTGATGGAGATCCCATCCACTGGAGGACAAACTGGCACTGGAAACTCACTATGGCACGTATCAGCGGGTAATCACCCTGAAAAGATGGAGTTTTTGTCAAGGGTGATTGCTGTGAGGAAGAACCCTGCTCAGCTTTCACTAACTGTGGACAGGCTGATTAACCCCCTCCCAATCTACAATCCAAAAAAGTATTATCTGCTGAGAAACATAATGAGTTTAATCATTTTTTCTCTCCAAGGTGTCCTCTGTTTGGAATGATATCCCCTCAAGTGGCCTGTCATAGAATGACAGTTCTAGTCCTGAGATGGGTGAAGGTGATCTGCCTTCCTTGGCAGAGTTTTGTCTGGTTTGGGATGATGAGGTGTTCTGCATTATCTCAGGACTGCATCCCACTTACTGTCAGTAGGACTCAGAGTCCCCCCAGCTGCTTATTGGCTGGTGGGAGGCCTGGGTTTGATTATTTCAGAGGTTTTCAGATCACCTCTGAGGAAGTGTTTTTTTTCTGGCCACTCTAAAAAGGGCAGTGGTGAGGCTCTTCCTAAGAAATCCTTTTTAGATCCTGACGTTCTTCTGAATTACAAGACTGTCTCAAACCTTCATTTTTGGGGAAGGTAGTCAAGAAAGTAGTGGTGAGTGATACAGTTGGAGGCTCCCTTGGAAAGATATGACAGCTATGAGTTCCTCCAGTTGGGATTTTGGCCTCATCACAGCATTGAGACAGCACCAGTGTGTTCAGTGATCTCCTCATAGAGAGAGATAGAGGGCATTTTTCCATCCTTGTCCTTTTTAACCTGTCATCGGCTTTTGACACAGTTGACCATGTGCTGCTTATGGAATGCCTGAAACAGTATGTGGATCTCACCAACACTGTTTTGTGCTGGTTCAGGTCCTACCTATCTGGATGAATGCAGCAGGTAGTCAGGTAATTCCAGCTCCATGACAGCTGCATTGTACTGCTATGTGTCTCAAGGCTTGATCCTGGCCCCTATGTTGTTTGCCATGTACATGTTTCCTTTGGCTGAGATCATTAGATGGTGAGGTTTGAAGTTTCACTGCTATGCAGACAATACTGAACTATGCCTGTCATGTGCACCTGTTGGGGTGAATGTTGACTCAGTGTTGTGCCGCTGTTTGAAAGTGATCAGCTACTAGATGGCCTCCAACTCATTAAGTCTCAACCAGGGAAGACTGAGGTAATTGTTATTGAACCAGGTCACCATGGATCAGCTATGACAGGGAGCAACACCTGGTTGCCATCTTTAAATAGTGCCCCCTTGGAGCAGTAGATATTGTTATGAATCTGTGGGTCAGTATGGATTCCAAGCTGACCATGGAGAACCATGTGTTGGTGGTTGTCCATATCTGATTTTTACATCTTCAAAATATCTCCTGGATCAAACCACTTCTAGCGCCTGGTGACCTGATGACAATAGTCCATGCCTTCATTACATCAAGGCTAGACTACTATAATGCTCTCTACCTAGGGTTTTCTGGGAGTCTGAAGGGCCACCTGCAGCTGGTTTAGAATGCGACAGCATGCTCGATCTCTGTGACATCCCATTGAGAACATATTACTCTGGCGCTGCTCAAATTGCACTTACTGCTCATTCAGCGGTGTGTCAGCATCAAGATATGCTTGTTGGTATACAAGGCCCTACATGGTTTGAGTCCTGGCTATCTGAAAGTTCTCCTGACTCCTTTAACCTTTGCCCACCATCTCCGCTCCACTGGTTCTGGCTTACTGTCTGTTCTGGGGTCCAGGTTAAAGCTCTCTGGGGACGGCTCTTGTTTGGTAGCTGCACTGACATTACGGAATGCTTTGCCTATTCGCATTAGATCTACTAGCATAAAGGGGTCTTTTGGGGGTCACGTGATGGGATTCTGAGCTCTCCCCTCTAGCTGCCTTTCCTGGCTGTTTTTGGAGTCATCTGGACTTTTAACCGTAAAATTCGTGCCTGAGGCGCTTGACCCACTTGTCTGCTACTATAAAACAACTTCCGCTGGGGAAACGATTGCCTATTCTAACGGGATGGAGGTGGATGGGAAGCAGGCTTCCGTCAAGCACACACCTCCTGCATCCCCAGAGAAGGCAGCAAAAAAACAATGTAATCAGGGTGCTGTAAAGCCTGAACAAAGTGGGGATAGAGTGCAACTAGCTACTCCCCTGACAGAGGATAAGTTTCTTCAGGAGCTCACCCCACTGAAAGATATTCTGAAAGAGCTGGCTGGTGAGCTTAAGTCCCTGTGTAGTGAGCTGTCTTCTGTCTCCACTAGAGTTTCGGATATGGAGGCCAGAATTGTCTCGTCGGAGCAATGGAGGTCGAAAACTGAAACTGAGGTTGCAGAGCTCAAGCAGCAGACCAGAAAATTACAAGCTAAAACGGAAGATCTGGAGGGGCGTAATCGCCAGAACAATTTACTGATTCTGGGCCTACCCGAGATGGAAGAGGGCCCGGACTTAATGACCTTTCTGCAGAGGTTTCTGAATAAGGCTGTAGGCCCATCCCCTATCAGCCCTTCTTACCACTTGGAATGGGCCCACCGTTCTCTAAGGCCCAGGCCTCCGTCTGGATCCCCTCCGCGACCCATCATCGTCAAGTTTTTAAGTTATATTGAAAGACAGCACGTCTATGCTAAATCACGTGAGCTAAAAGAAGTCCTTTGGGGTTCGTCTAGAATTCGGATTACCCAAGATTTGCCTAAGGAGACCAGGGAAAAAAGGGCAGCTTATCATCCTGTTGTGTAGAAATTAATAGCTGCTTCTATTCCCTTCAGGATGATGTACCCGGCAATTCTGAAGGTCACTGTGGGAGACATGACAACCAGCTTTAATTCCCCTGATGCGGCCCTTAAGGAACTGGCTATCAAGCTACCTGATCTGTTTAAGGCGGCCGGCTGAAGGACTCCCTATCTATTATTTAATATAATAATGTGGTGATCCTGTGGGGTCACGATCTATTCTTGGAATATATTTAGCTCAGTTTTATGTTATGGCAGTATAACCCTTTTGATATGCTAGCTGGTTGGGGGTGCCTGCTGGCTTTGTCCCTTTTTCCTGCTCTCTTTCTATTTCTGACCACTTTCTTTGCCTCCGTTACTCTCTCACTCTCTCTCTCTCTCTTACCTGATGTTGTTTGCGCTGGCTTGTGTTGTGGAGGGTTGGTCTGCTGGGTGGTGGGATTTTCCTCGCTGTGTTCGTCCATGTTTGCCCGAGATGGAACCTCTTTTTGCTGCTGCTGTTTCCCGGGGGTGACTTCCGGGCGAGGCGGACCAGTTCTGGTCCTCCAGTTTATCGGTCCCTCCGAGCAGCCCTAGAGTGAGGTCCTCATGGATACAGCGCCCTTTTCTTTCTGGGCTTGGGAATTTTTTGCAGGCTGCCTGGATATCGGGTAGGTGATCCACTCAGTTATATTCTCTCCTGGGTTGAGGCGGGGGTGGTTTCTCATGCCAGAGTGGTGATGGACGGGCTCTCTCTATTATTGGGGTGATCTTTTTTGCTTATGCCTCCTCTCTAATTGGGCTTCCTTTTACTGTTTCTTCCCTTTGCCTGTTCGCCTCCTGGAATACTGGTGGCTGGGGGAAGCTCGGGTCTAGGGGTGTCCGCTCACTGGATGTGGAATTGCGAGCCATATGATGGGGGGTTGGCTAACCTCTCCCTGGTGGTGGGGCTGATAGAGAGCATTATGCTGGGATGTTGGCTTGTTGCTTTCACTGGATCGTATTTGAGGTGTTCTGTACACTGGTACTTGTACTTAGCGCTGGGGATTTGGAGGTTCTCAATGGGGGTCGGGAGGCTCGAGCTTTTAGGTCTTAGCTTGTTCCATGGTTTTTTCCTGCGCGGGCCTCTCGTTGTATATAGTTATTTTGGGTTTTGTGGGACTTTGGATTTTGGGGATGGGTTGAGTGTTATTTGCTGGTGGATTTTCAGAGTCGGGGTTGGGGTGGGGGTTGATCTTTCATTGAAGATTTTGCATTGGGCTCTTTGAGGCTGGGTTTTCATGGGTGGGCGGGGGTTGGGATTGATGATTGCGCTCCTCTGTATTTTACAGCTTCTGGTTAAGTAGGACATGCTGCTATAGGGGATTATGCTTTTGTAATCCTTGTCTGGGGTTGTTTTGGAATGGGGCCTATTTTGGGGTTAATAATATTGGGCTGGGGATGTATATGGGGGCCAGCTTAGTCTACCAACTTAGCTCAGTGTGGTGTTTCTGGGGGATCAGAATGGTGGGTTTCTCCCTGTGGGGACTAAAGCTTGGTCTGCTTGGATATTATAGGGTATTCCCAGCCTTTTCATTTGGGGTGCACCTTTTTTCTCTCTATAATCCTGAATGTGTCTGGATATTTGGTTTTTGCATACTGTATTTAAAATGGCTATGAACACTTTCAAAATAGCTTCTTGGAATGTACGCGGACTTAGGGATCGGGTCAAACGGTTGCAGATGTTTAATCACTGCTCACTATTGCAAATTGATATTCTCTTTTTGCAAGAAACGCATTTAAGCCATGATGACACCAAGCTATTATCTCGTTCCAGTTTTTCTCAATCCTATCTAGCGGGTAATTCTTGTTTTAGTAAAGGGGTGGCGGTTCTTGTTAAAAAGCATGTTTTATTTACGAAAGAGACGATTGTATCAGACCCAGAGGGAGGTTTATTTTGATCAATAGTACTCTTAATGGGGACAATGTTGTTCTGGGCTCTATATATGGTCCGTGGGGAAATCCGGATTTTCATGTCCCTTGCTGATAAATTGTCTAACGTTCTTCCTGCCCAGTTTATATTGGGAGGGACTGGAATATTCCCTGTTCACCTATTTTAGATAGAGACCCTCAGGATAGGCGCCCCCCTTCCCCGGCTCATAGAGCTTTTCTGGAACTGAGGTCGCTGCTGGGTTTATGTGACCCCTGGAGGCTTGCTAATCCTTCTCTCCGAGCCTTTTCTTTCCTGTCTCAGTCGCATGGTACCAAATCTAGGTTAGACATGGTTTTGGTTAGTATTTCCTTTCTCCTGAGTCTCTGTTTATCCGGCATTGACCCAATTATCCTATCGGACCACGCCGTCATCTGGATCAAGCTTTCCTTAGCCCCGGATTTCTCCCGGGATTCGGTTTGGCGGTTGAATACTCAACTGTTGAAGGATCCTCAAAATGTGTCTGATATCAGCTCCCTGATTTCCCTCTTTCTGGCGGATAATCTTAATTCCATTCCAAGGCTGGACATGGTTTGGTCTGCCTTGAAATGCTATCTCAGGGGTGAGCTTATTAAAATGGCTTCCCTTAGGAAGAAAAAGAGGCTTGCAAACTCTTTATCTTTGATGGGTAAAATCAGGGATTTGGAGGTTAAGTATTCTTCAACTTCTTCTCTAACTGATTTTAAAGAACTTTTATCAGTTAAGAGTGAATATATGGATCTTTTGAAGAAGAAAATGGAATACTGCTTGTTAAAAACTCAAGCTAAATATTTTGATCATGGAGAGAAATCCGGCAAACTCCTGGCTCTGCGTTTACGGGCATTGGAAAGCTCTAGGATTATTCGCTCTTTGTTTTCTTCATCCGGTGCGGTTGTCTCTTCACCCAGAGGAATTGCCCATATTTTTAAGGAGTACTATCTGGACCTTTACAGTAAGTCTCCTGTATCGCACTCTATCTCAGAGTTAAACGAATATTTGAGGGAGATTGACATTCCTTGCTTATCAGAGGCCCAGCAGGCTATCTTGTTGGCCCCTGTCTCGTCAGAGGAGATTGAGAGAACCATTGCTTCCCTTGCTTCTGACCGAACACTGGGTCCTGATGGTCTTCCGGCCAATTTTTATAAGGTCTTTGCCAAGGACTTGGTACCTATTCTCCTTAAGTTATATGAGTACCTATCTGTATCTCCGGATGTGGATCCCACATTGTTTGAGGCTATAATTGTTTTAATTCCTAAGCCTGATAAGATTCTCACGGATCCAGCATATTACAGACCAATCTCTCTTCAAAATTATGACATGAAAATTCTGGCTAAAATATTAGCTGAAAGAATCAGGATGGTTTGGTCTGGTCTGCTGAGTCCTGAGCAGGTGGGATTTGTCCCTGGTAGATCGGTGGCTGATCATTTGAGGACCCTGTCACATATCTCTCAATATGCCCAATCCGTTTCATATCCGGTTGCTCTGGTCTCTCTCGATGCTGAAAAGGCCTTTGACCACGTGGATTGGTCCTTTCTCTGGTCAGTTATGGAGAGAATGGGTTTTCCGCCTGCTTTTCTAAATAAGATTCGGATGTTTTATAGTTGCTCTTCTGCTAGAATCTATTGCAATGGGGTGTTTTCCTCCCTCTTTCGTTTATATACCGGCACCAGACAGGGATGTCCTCTCCCCTCTGTTATTTAATTTGTATTTGGAACCATTGCTCATAAGGCTTAAGGCTTCTCCCGGGTTAAGGGCTCAGATTACACAAAGGGAACTGGTTCTTTCTGCTATGCAGATGACATTCTTCTACATTTAACAGATCTGGCTGAATCTTTGAAGGCGGTGATCGGAATTATTGAGCGGTTCGGTATTTTCTCTCGTTATAGATTGAATATCTCCAAATCTGAAATCTTTCCTCTTAATGTGTATACTAATAAACACGAATTTTCTTCCTTTGGGATGAGATGGACCCCCAGATCTATTAAATATTTAGGGATTTACTTTTCTACTGATCCTTCTCTTTTGAAAAAGTTAAATTTGGATAGAGTCAAGGACTCGGTCTGTCAGGATTTACAGCGATGGTCAGCTCTTCCAATCTCACTTTGGGGTCAAATAAACATTCTTAAAATGAACGTCCTCCCCCGGATTTTTTAACCGTTGAATCTGGTTAACCTCTGGCTTCCCATCTCCTATTTTCAGCAGCTTCATGTGCTTTTTTCTAATTTTATTTGGCAGGGGAAGGGGGTTAGGTGCTCCTATACCAAATTATCGCTTCCTAGAGAGAAGGGTGGTCTTAGATTACCTAATCTCCTGTTGTACCATTGGGCGGCTCACCTCTCTAAGATGGGAAGATGGTTTTCTAAGGAGCCAGACTCATCCTGTCCAATCTGGCTCCAGCTCAAACGTGCCTCTCTCTCTGAGATTAAACCAGACAGGTATGCTCTATTTTATGTACCCCCAAAGGTACTCTTACATTTGGTGCCGGATAGTGTAATGATGGTTGCTCTTAAGTCCCTCGCGCAATGTTTAAAGTTCTTCCGTATCTCCGCTATCTCAGACTTGGGAAAACGGTAGTTCGTAATCCCAATGTAAGCTGGGTACTTCATGGATTACCTCGGAGTGGCTCCCGCAAATCAGGGAGGCCAGACTTGAGCATTTTTTTAGCAGGGACTCACTTCTTTCTTCCGGTGATATTCTGGGGAAATTTGATATACCTAGGAGAGATATCTTCAAAGTCTATCAACTGAGGCATCTGATTAGCCAGAGATTTGGTACCAATTTTAGGGACTCGGTTGCTTATCCTTTCTTTTCTGGAATTATTAGTCTTGCCTCCCAATCCCATCCTATCTCTTTGATATATTCTTTCCTTTTGAATTATAATTCACAGGAGACGGTTGAAGGCTCGGGTGTGTGGGCACACCTTTTGCCTGATATTTCCCCAAATTGGTCTGGTGTATGGAAAGATCTCCATAGATACCATACCCAGGATAGGTTGCGGTTAACGCACTACTATATTGTCAATAACCTCTACTATACTCCTGCTAAACTCTTTCAGTTCAAGAAGGTTTCTCACTCAAAGTGCTTTAGGTGTTTGCAAGGTGATGGCAACTTAATCCATATGTTCTGGGATTGTCCCAAAGTTGCCCCCTTGTGGTCTCTGGTCCGGGATTATCTTGATCCTCTTCTGGGTCTGTCTGGTTTTTTCTGTCATGAGATATGTATTTTGGGTGAATTCTCCCGTATAGACAGTGCCGAACGTAGATACCATATGGCTCTGGTGTCTATGGCTGTTAAAAAGCTGGTTTTAAGACATTGGACTGACCATTTGGCCTTGTCATTTGCCGATTGGTTGACTGAACTGGTTTCTTACCTTCAATCAGAAAAGTTGATTCCTAGTCTTAAAGGTCGTTTGGATCTGTTTCAGAGGAGGTGGAGTAAACTCCAAGCCCTGTGTTTGCTTTAATTTATATAATTCTGGGACCCGATTCCTTCTGTCTGCCTTTTATTTTAAGATTTATGTTAATTCTTGTCTTCAGGACTGTATTGCTCTTTATAGATGTCAAGCTTTGAAGTTTTATGGTGATATGTTGTTATGTCCGGCGAAGCTTTGTTTTGTTGGTGCACCCTGGTGGGAGGGGGAGAGTCGTGGGGTTGGATGTTTAATGTTGAATAATCTTTGTTTATATGTGGTTGGGTGGGTTGGATGGGATCGTGGGTGGGTCTGGGGTCTGGGGTGGGTGGGATTTTGTTTAATGTTTCTTTTTGTAGAGGGGTTGGGATGTGGGTGGGGGGAGGTGTGGTTCTTTGGTTGTACGTTCATCTCAATTTTTTTGTACTTCCTTGATGTGTTTTGTATTATGGTATTGTTGTTTTGGTTTTTCAAACTTAATAAACTTAAATTTAAAAAAAAAATAAAAAAATAAAGGGGTCTTTAAGGGGCATTGAAAATACATCTTTTTAGACATATTTTCTGTCTGACTTAACTTACAATTTAAAATATGTGTTTAATTAGCGGCTAGCTGGAACATGATGTGCTCGTGGAGAAATTCTATTTATTTATTCTGTGAACTGTTTTGTTTATTTTTATTTATTTTATGTTATTGTATTTGGCTTTGATAACTTTGTACGGTACCTGAGCCCCAAGGAAAGGGCATCAAAGAAATAAAATTGCCTTGTTGAAGATTGAATACAAAAAATGTTCTTACCCAAACTGTTGTCCATAGACCATTGCTATAAAGGATCATACTGCCCGTGCACTGATGGTCAAGTGAAACTGCCACATTACTGGCATTCTCCTTTGATGTCAAGAGCTACCGGTATATGTAATTATGACATCATAATCATCCTAATGTAACCCCTGATTAAATCAAGGTTGACTCTTTAAAGAATCTACCTTATACTTAAATGTAATATCACTCCAACAAGTACAAAATTCACTTACTGTTCATCAGAAATAAATAACCAAAAAACTGAACTCATCTTTTAATACTCCTATTATTGCTAGATCAGCAAGGTATGCTGTCCAGAACGTGAAAGACACTGTGCAATATTCCTTATGAGGAAGGCTTAGCAAGCTTAGAAGCTGCTCTAAACAGATACTATGAAACAAGAAGACCAGCAACTAGTTTCGTAAAGAAATGGCAAAACTAATATTGTATGAAACTTTTTGTTTAGTTTTGAAGGGAAATTTTATTTGCAGAAAAGGGGTACTGCAAAGGACAGCACAATGGTTCCATCATGTGCAAACGTGTTTATGGAAACACATAAGACACAATATTTGCTGAATTTCCTTTTATGAACATTAAACTATACAGGCATTTTATTGATGACATTGTGATCCTATGAGAGGGAACAGTAGAACAATTGCAGGGATTCCAGGGTGTCTACACAGTGTCACAGAGTACAGTCGATTCACGCAGACCTATGACCCTGAAAAAAATTTCCTTCCTGGACATTTAAATATACAACAACAGAACAGATTAACAAAAAGGCCTTTTAGGAAGGAGACTTACAGAAACACTTTACTGTATGTTACAAGTTTTCACCCACACAGGCTAATTAAGAGCATACTTGCAAGAAAGCAAAAAAAGGAGACAGTACCAGACCTCCAACACTGATCATTTGTTTATTTTTTTACTTATTTCAACCTCGGATTAAACACCTATGAGCTAGAGGCTCTTTTACATGGGTTCCATGTCATATGGATTAACAAAGTTGCAAACTTGGCAAATGGAGTAAACAAATGACATAAATTTCAAAGAACAATAACAAATTTAATGGCATAGTACAATGTATGCCAGAAAGTAATCTATAAACAAATTAGGCAAACACTTTAAGACGGTACAATCAAGGTAGCTCAGCCAAGGAAGCCCTGTCATGGACAAAACGAATAAGTTGATAGGAAGTTAGGTAGAGAGAAAGAGTGTGAAGAAAGAGCGTGAAGGGGAGAGAGGGAGGAGAGAGGAGTTGGGGAATAAGGGGAGGTAGTGGATAACAGAAAGGGTAGTTGTAAGCGATAGAGGTAAGTAAGGGCTTGTAGAGCGGGGTAGTTTCCAAGTGCTAAATGAAGATGGTAGGAAAGGTGGCTTGTACAATTAGTGGAAGCAATCACATCTGGTGTTTGCTGCTAGGACTTGTCGGAGTTTATGTTTGAAAGGGCCAAACGTGGCTTCGGAGGAGACGTCATTGTGTAGTGAGTTAAACCAGAGAGGGGCTCTTTAGGCGAATGATCTTTGTCCTTAAGTAGTGCGGCAGTGGGGGACTTGGAAGGTCTGGTTGTCTGATCCTCGTGTTCGATGGGGGTTACAGTAGGGCTAAGGATCTTCAGAACCCCTGGGGCCATGAGTCCAAGGCATACATTTTTTGCAAGCAAGCAAGTTTGGTAAGAGATTCTACTTTTTAAGTGTAGTCAGTTTACCTGAGCATAGAGGTCTCATGTATGCATGAGACGAACTGCTACTGTGAGGAGCTAACAGGCCTTATTAAGCACCGTGGAGATACGTCAAAGGGATGTGGCAGTGGCAGAGCCATAAACTACCAGCATATAATCAATGATGAAAATGACAGAACTGTGAATTGCTAGGTTTAGGTATTCGGTGGTCAGACTTCACTTGTGCCTGTGTAGCAGTCCGATTCGTATGTTGACTGCTTTGGTAACATTTTCCATATGGTGAGCACAGGATAATGTATTGTCTAAGGTGACTCCTAGGTATTTGAAATGCTGTACCTGCTTCAGGGAGGTGCCAGTATTGTTTCTGATTGATGATGGGTGGGATTTATACTTGTTATGTGAGCTAGTGAATAACATTACTTTGGTCTTTTTGTAGTTTAGTATAAGCTTATGTCTACTGAACCATTCCTTCACATTCACAACCCTATGCTGTAATTTGTTCTCAAGAAACTTGGGTCAGAATTACTTGTGATAAAAACTTGTGATTGTTATTTGTTACTTGTGATAAAAAACACTTAGTTTATTTAAGGTGCTTACTTATAGTGCACATACAGAGTGGCTAGTTACAAGCCCACGGCCACACTTAACTAGTTTTACTGCCCCAGGAGCATCATCAGGAGTCTGTTGAGTCAGTTAAGTGTTTTTATTAATTTACTTTTTTTTTTTTTTTTGTTGATTAGTAACTGAGTAAGGCCCACTAGGCACAAGTGCCTATTTTCAAAAGTGACCCAGGAGCATTGGGGTGGTTACATGACTTGCTCAAGGTCACACATGTGCAAGTGGAGGCTATGGGAATCAAACCCAGGTCTGCTGGATGTACCAAGCTCATTCACAGCTCACTACTCTAACTAAACTCAAACATTATCATAGTGAGCCTCTCCCCCAAGCCATGGAAAAGCTCTAGAGCCTCCCCCAAATATTGAAATAATCTTGGGCCTTCCCATAGAAAAATAGCATACTTTGTAGAGTACAGCAGGAATAAAATGAAACACCTTTGAGTAGTTGGTTGTCATTTTTTTAGCTTATTTTATGCCCTGCCCCATAAAACTCCTCCATAGGCCAGCCAACTTGAAACAATATTTTGACTCTCAAACCATAGTTAGCTGTTGTTACAATACCTTCATGGCACAGACTGCTTTCTCTGTTTCCCCTCTATCTGGAATAACCTTCCAACCCACCTTGGCCTTTCCCCTCTTACCCTGCTTTCAACTTAGCGACTTCTCAGGGATCCTTTTGCTCCCTCCTACATTTGCTCATAGTACCTCTCTGCTTAACCCTTGTATTTGGGCTGTTCTGCAACCAGTCTAATTTGTCAATTGTTACCTCACATTGGGGCCTATGCTCTAATGGGTTAGAATTGCATGCCAAAGGCACATAACCTACCTGCAGAGCTCCAAACCTGCAGACAGGTGCACACTGGCAGCATTCCCGACCATCGGCCACCTGTCTATGGCCCCATCCCCCCCGGCATGTGGGTACACACAGGTCCACATGGGGTGACCATGGGCAGAGCTGCATACCTGGATGGGCATCCAATGGGATGCTCATTCCGGATCCCTCAGTAGATCTCTTATGCAGTGAGGGGCGTGTGGCTGCACTCCCCAATGGATGTTCACATGGCCAGCAACTGTGGAGGTGAGAGGTGGGATGTGCCACTGGTCATGTCATACCACCAATCTGACAGGGAGGTACTGGGGTAGGGGGGCAATGCCACAAGGGTGTGTGTGTGGGGGGTTGACACAGCCCACCACACCATGCCCAGTGGGGCTGGGATCCAGAGCACAGGGAGCCACAGAGATGGGCAGGTGATGCTGTATGGGGGGGCTCTGTGGTCCAGGGGCCAATGCCCCAATTAGTGTGTGTGAGTGGGGGGGATTGGCATACAGGGGGATGGTGTGGGGCATGGCACGGTGCTGGGGTCAGTGGCCCTGGGTGGCCTCTGGATATGAATGCTGTGGTCCCCTTGGTGTGAGATGGATGCATGGGGCATGCAGGGGGCTTACAGCAGGTTCTTGCTGGCATAACCTGTGGCTGCCTCAGCACCCCTGCGGCCAGCACTACGCACCGTTGTACATCACGCGTAGTGGTGGCACACCCCTCGCCCACCCTTGCGCATTGTGGTCTGCACAGGTGGGAGATCAGGTGTGTAGGGGCTGCATGCCCCATTTTGTGCATTCCACGTGGTGGAGCAATGGCTGTGAGGTGCCTATGTGCCAGAGATGCGTGCCGCTTAGCCACTCTGCACATTCGAGCATAGGCCCCAATATTAGTTTATTGTTTGGATTTGTTTCAATTATTGTTCAGTTGTATTGTTTGACTGTACTCCAGTTATGTTTTGAATTGTATTTATTCCCTACCCTTCCCTGAGTACACCTGAATTGAGCCTTGGTTCAGTGTGCTATACCTGATCACAGACTTGTAAATAAATACATAAATTCACCTACAGTTATACTCCTTTAGTTTGCTTCATCCCTTCACACAAATGTAACCCCTATGTGGCGCTATCCCAAGGGCTACTAACCCTGCCT
Organism: Neoceratodus forsteri; assembly: GCA_016271365.2. Taxonomy (NCBI): domain Eukaryota; kingdom Metazoa; phylum Chordata; order Ceratodontiformes; family Ceratodontidae; genus Neoceratodus; species Neoceratodus forsteri. The sequence goes on along the minus strand of CM057451.1, from coordinate 803,462,604 downwards.
GCTTGGCTAGTAGCAGGTTAAGGGGCCTGGGTACTAAGACGGGTGCCTCCACTCGGAGGTCAGGGTTGTTAGTGGTCAAGCTAACCTGGGTACAGCCCTCCAGAACACTGTAACCCCCCTCCTTCCCTTCTAGTGACCAGAACAATATACAGTAATCACTTTTGCAATGACCCTTATTCACCACGCAAGTACCCACACTGTTTGCACTTACCACCAGGGCTAGTTCCACCAGTTCAACCCTGGAGACCCCCTGTAAAACAAGGTTAAGCACAGCAAACAACAACAGTACAGTGCTTTCAATACAAACTGGAACCACAATCAGGTTAAATGCAAAAGAGTTAGATCTGATTTATTCGGGGGCCTTGAACAAGGAAGGAGCGTAATCAGGTTGATTGGCTTAAAGGCTAAATCAATCAAACAGTCATGCATGCACTTCAGAGTCCATACACAGCCACACACTCTGGGTACCCAGGTAGGAAACGGTGGGCTAGCCAGGAACATTGCCCAGGGTAGGCAGGCGTCGCAGCTCGTTAGGGCCCTGTGATGGATGAAAGCAACATGCACAACACACACTATTTGTAATCTGGAGCCAGAGGGCTCAGTTCATGAAAGAAAAGACAACAAGGCAATCAAATGACAACACTTTAGATTTAGACATTGTTGCAGGGAGCTACCCTGATGTTTACTCATGATACCCAATACTGGTCACAGGCAGGATGAAATCAAGACTGCAGGTTGTTGAGCTGGAATGTCAGGAGAAGCAGGGCCCACACGAATCACCGAGGCATTGTTCCTGTTCACGGCATTGAGCAGGGGGCTGATCCCCAGGCAGGTCTCTCATCGATGACTTTCTCTGTGATGTGAGTAATCTGGCTGGGCCAGTATAGCTAGGCCCAGGCCAAGTGGAGATGAATGTGAATTCAGTCCGTTGGAGCTGGATGCAGCCTCCAGCAAGCAGAACACAGTTCAGCACACAGTGGGGAACCAAATCACGACCCACTAACAGCACACAGCACATTTATTTGTAAAGAAATTCCACTATACCAGGCAGATGGCTCTCTGATCGCAATCCCAGGGTCTCTGCACCAAACCAGGAGATAGCTGGAGGTCCTGACAGGCCAATCGCGTTCAGCAAATCTTAGGTCTTCTTCAGATTTGGAGCCTGGTCACAGTTCAGTGGCTTATCGCGCTCTCCAAAGTTGGATTCAGTCTGAATAAACTAATAATTTCCCTCTCAGGGACAGCAGGCAGGCAGGCCAGAATTCAGCCCTCTCACGGTTCTCCCATGTGAAACTATGCAGGACTGCTGCTCGACTATCTTGAGCTGTTCACCCTTTCACTTGCCAACTCAGACTGACTCTTAGCTGCAAGCAGACTCTGGCCTTTCACCAGGATCCAAAAGGTTTGGTTGGCTGATCTGTCTGTCAGTCACAACAAGGGCTCCCCCTCCAGGTCCATTTGGGTGGCAAAGTTACAAAACTACAGTTCCTACAGAATTTTGCTCCCACAAGACCCCTGGGGACAGGCTCCATTTTAGAGTCCCGAAAGGTACTGGTAGGCCCATTCTGGCAGTCCAAGACAAAGATGGTGGTGATAAACAAAACTGTCCATGCTGCAAAAAAGGCAGGTTAGACAAACTACAATATAATTACTACTTTAATAGATAATCAGCAAATAAGTACAGCTTCTAACAGAGCTCCCTCTGCGCAAATAGCGATGGCAGAACAGAGCGATTATCAGGCAGCCCATGCAGGACTCGAGCATAGAAACACTTGGCCCCCTTCCAGATTAATTATAACTGCAATATAGGCAGCTCTTAAAGAGACTTTTCGAGAACCCCCATTTGTAGGGGGTTATACAAATACATAAAACTCAAAATTTAAATACAGTACTTTTTCAGACTTGCTTGAGCCTTCCCTGGAACAGGCTGAGGTCTCACCAGGGAGGCTGGCCTCACCATTTGAGAAACCCTGCTCTAGGCTATACTGCCAGCCCATTGGAGGTCTAGTACCATCTCCTTTTGCTTGCAAGTATGGTTTTGTTTAGGATGAGCATAGCCCATTTTCAGTGGAGCACTTCCTGTTGTTATTTGTACTAATTGAGAACATATCCCATTCACAAATGGTGAGAGAAGTGAGGAACTGTAGTGAATCTGATGAGAGAGCAGCAAATGAAAAGGATGGGACAGCGATTTATTGAAAGAGGCTACAACAGGAATGTGGTTAAAAGGCCAAAGAAAGAGCAAGTAAGAGATGTAGAGATGCACTCATACACAAAATGGACCATCCAGAAGGAGGTATTGGTAATAGGCTTGTATGTGCATTGCATTAATCTACATTCACAGGACAAGGACTCCCAGTTCCGCTCTGGAGCAAATAAGCAGCTAAACAAGAGGCTCCTGATCGACTCCCAACCTAATCCTCCAAAATCTACAAAATTAAATTAAAACCGCACCAGATGTCAGGTGGAAGATCCCAGAGAGAGAGGGGCTCTCGAAATCGACCCCAAAATCTCTGCTCGGAGAGAGATGAAAGCAGATTAAAATCTTCCTCTCCGACTCATGCTAACAATCAGCAGCACTCTGTGGACTCAGGCAGGCCCTACAGCCCCAATGAAGAAAATGAGCAGCTCTTCCAACATCACTTTGACACTTTACTTCGGGAAATTAAAGAAATGAGAGAGGAGAACAGAAGCGAATTCTCCAACCTCAACCAAAAGCTCACACACATTGAAAAATGGGTCCAGGAAGAGGAGAATCGCATGTCCCAGTCGGAGGATGGTCTGCTACATCTAGGTCATACAGGCCACGCTTTGTGCAGGCATTCTATATTCACCGAGCAAAAGTGTTTAGACCTTGAAAGCCGTTCGAGGCGCGATAATATCCGCTTATATGGGATGAAGGAAAATGCAGAAACAGGTGTTATGGCTGATTTTCTACTAGACCTCTTAAGAGATGTGTTCGACCTGCCCCAGGGATACAAACTGAAGACTGAGCGGGCCCACAGAAAGACCCAGAGGCACGTCCTCGCTCAATAATTATTCAGTTTCACAGCTACTGAACAAAAGAGGGCATCTTAAGGAAAGCGTGGCAGAAAAAGGAGGTGAAGTACCTGGACTCCAGATTATTCTTCGACCATGACTACCCTCCTGAAATTCAGAGACAGCACCTGGAGTACAGCAGCATGATAAAAACCCTTCATGCCAGTCAAATTCGAATCCAGAGCCCCTATCCAGCCCGCCTTAAGGTATTCTGGAAGGAGGAAACCAAAATCTATGACTCCCCATGGGCGGTGAAGGAAGCAATGATCAAAAAAGGCTTCAATAAGCAGAACCAGCAGTGAGCTACTACCCAGAAAAGAAAAGGTTCAAGCAACGATTAACAGCTGTCAACCCCGCGAAAGCCTAAGTTCTTAACAGGTGACTCCGCTTCAGAAACTATCCAGCAGCTCAAGTCTTTAATTAAAAAACTTTCCGGAGTCTCCGAAGAAGACATGTCGGATTCAGAGGACTGAGTACAGCAGCTTGATGCCTGCCTCTTGAGATGTAAGGGGATAAGTACTTTCATAGGCCTATAGCTCTCTTACGCCTGAATCTAGTTGCACAACCTCCCCTTTCCGACTTTTTGAGCAGAGCTCACTCTTGTGCCCTGTCCACAGCTCTGATTTCCTTTCAAGGATTTTATAAGTCTTTTTCAGAGGGATAGATTGAAATGAAGAAGGTGGCCTGTACTACCCCTTTCAGAGCCTTTCTTTGTGGGAAAAAAATCCACACGAGAAGAAACACAGGGAGATATGACTAGAAATTTAATAAATACATTTTCGACTGCAATTAAACGGGACTTAAGTGGAGGACTTCCTAATAAAATCAGAGTTTGCTTTATACAGGTCCTATTACTCAGAATTTGGGTCAAAGAGCTTTTATGGACTGGGTTGGGATGTGGGAACGTAAGAGTGGATGAAAGCATAACGAACAGTAAATCACACAACGCTCTGTGTTCTACCTGTCTCCACTCTCTCAATGCTTTGAGACAAGATTCATTCCCTGTTGGCCCTTAACTTCTCTGACAGCATCTAAATTCAGGGGAAAATTGATCTGTCTTGAAATTAGGACCGGAGGCACTATCTAAGCAATCCCCCCTCCCCCTCTCCTTTATACATTTCCTCCACTCCCCTCCCCTCTCCGCTCCTCTCTCTTTAGCCACATACCCATCATCTCTCTCTATTTGTTTATACAAGCCCCTCTCAGTGAAGGGTATGTTGCAGTAGGTGGAAGTACAGCTTTCCCTCTCTCAGCCCTGAAGTGACAGACCACAGCCCTATATATATTTAATAAATAAGGAGTTTGATGGGAGCTTGCCTATTTCTCCTAAGCGGCAAATCTTTATGGAGCTGACCTTAACTTCGGCTCAGGAAGGTAACCCCCCCCCTCACCGGAGGAATCGAAGTGCAACCCTCCACCTACCTACAACACCTGGGTGGGTTCAGAGGTCACTAGGGATAGGTGACTTCCAACCTTGGAAGCAAATAAATAAAATTTGTATAAAGTTTGCCCAGTTGACACAAAGTTTGTTGTTATTGTTAAAGCCGGCACTAATGTTCTTCTATGCTATTTCTATATCCAATATATATAGTCATCGAACAGCGAGGGGAGTAGTCATGTTTAATCCTCCCAAACTACTAAGGCATTCATTCGAAGGGAACTTATTTACAAATCACAATGGGTTACACAGTCTGTTCTTATAATGTGCATGGGCTGTCTAGTCCAGTAAAGAGGTCTAAAATATTAGCTCATTTTAAAAAAGCGGGGGTGGATTTGGCTCTCCTCCAGGAGACCCACCTCTCCCCAACAGAACATAAAAAGCTAGAAAAGATGGGTTTCTCTCATGTGGTGACATCCTCCTCCTACAGAAAAGGCCGGAGGGGAACAGCTATACTGATCCCTCCTAGAGTACCCTTTGAATGTTCAGCCAAATTATCTGATAAAGAGGGTAAATATGCATTACTAAAGAGAAAACTGAATGGTTCACTAGTAACCATAGCTACTGTTTATTTTCCCCCAAATACAGATTTCTTGACCTATAGATCATTCCTGCTCCTATTATCACAATGGGCCGAGGGTGCTATTATATGGGGGTGGGGATGGGGGGTGACCTGAATATTGATTTAGCTAGAAATACCAGAAAGGGTATGACAATTAGGCGACAGGAGAGGAAGGTGGTGAGGGAAGTAGTGGCCCTACTGAAAGAATTTGGATTCATTGATTCCTGGAGATTTCTCAATGGAAGTGTCAAACATTTTACTTTTTTCTCACAAGCCCGCTCTTCCTATTCTACCTTGGACTACACTTATCTCTTCCAGGAGCACTTGAGCTACATTCAATAGACTTGGGTAGGTGATTTTATTCTTTCAGACCATGCCCCCTTATTTCTCAGGGTGAGCCTTGGAGATTTCCAGAGAAACACCTTCTGGAGACTTAATCTTTCTCTTCTGAGGGATAAGGACCACATACAACAACTTAAAGATACCATCAAGCAGGCAATTTTAGACAATGACTCCCCAACTTTAAGTCCCTCAATATTATGGCACACTATAAAGGCAATTTGTAGAAGTAAATGTATAGAAATATCCTCCAGAAACAAAAAGAAAAGAGACCAGAAAAGACAGGACTTAACAACTTTAATAAGAAAGATGGAGGCTCAACATCAAATCCAATATTCTCCTCAACTTGCTAAGGAGCTTAAGTCATTAAAAAAGGAATTAAATTCCTTACTTGACTATTATGTAAAGCAAAAACTGCTTTTTATAAGGCAGAAATACTATGACGGGGGAACCCGTTCCCTTAAAATTCTCGCTTCGGCTTAGAGCCCGGAAGGCAAAGGCAACAATAGTGAAAGGGACAAAAAAACAGGTCTCCTTCGACATTCCAATGGAGAAATATCCGAAACCTTCTTAGAATACTATAAACAGCTTTACTCCAACCCCACCACCCGCAACCACCCCAAAAAGAAATGTCTTTCTTTCTGGAGAAATTAGATCTTCCTAACCTGCACCAAAACCAAATTAAAGAGTTATTGTCCCCATCACTTCTTTAGAAATCCAGAACCAAATTAGTGCACTTAAAACTGAGAAGTGCCCAGGATCCGATGGACTACCAGGGGAGTTCTATAAAGCTCTTAAACCTGAATTAACCCCACTCCTTCTGAAATTATTTTTGTATATCTCTTCCCCCAGAGGCCTTATCCCCCCCCTCCTGGAATGCTCCTCATACCGCCCGATATCTGTATTAAACACAGATTATAAATTGATGGCAGCAATTCTTGCTGACTGGTTAAAACAATGTTCCCCCTCCCTGATCCACTGAGAACAATGTGGCTTTATACCTGCATGCCAAGCATCCGATACATTAGACATAGTATTTACCTAATTGACTATGCCCAAAAGCAAAAAATTCCTTCCTTTTTTTTAAGTCTAGATGCTGAAAAGGCATTTGATAAGGTCTCTTGGGCCTTTTTGAAAGAGTACTGATTAAATTTGGCTTCCCGGAACAGTTTATACAAATGATATTCAAATTTTACCACAAACCCCAAGGCTTCATCCATTCAAATGGCCATATCAAAAAGCTTTTTATTGCAAAGAGGAACCCGCCAGGGATGCACCCTCTCCCCTTTACTATTTGCACTATATATTGAACCCCTAGCTCAACCAATCCGGCAAACCGCAGGAATACAAGGCATTAATTTAGCAGGTACAGAGCATAAACTGGACCTATTTGCAGATGATGTTTTAATTTATATGACCAATCCAAACACCTCACTACCAACCCTTTTCCAACAACTATCCATATTTTCTGAACTATCTGGCTATGTTCTAAATACCACTAAAACTGAGGCTTTGGCAATTAATTACAGCCCCCAAGCAGACATGGGATCCACGACGGGTGTTCGACAAAATATTTGTTGAACGCCCCGTCAGTGAAACCAGCAGGTGGACCGCATTCTGCAGTCGGCTGCTGGTTCCATGTGGCTGCGCCCCCCGCACCCCCCACTTTAGGATTATCAACTCCGAGTCAGAACTGATTTGGGGGGGTGCAGGACCTTCAACAGACAGCGCCAGGTTCCAGTGGGTTCCCTACAGCAGTATGGCACTGTAGTCGCTGTAGGGGACTTCACTGATGAACTGTCGCTGTCGGGTGGGTAACCCGCAGACATGAAAGACTTAAAATCCTTTAAATGGAACCTCCCCACAATAAAATATCTGGGGGTTAGGATCCCAGTAAATCTATCCCTGCTGTCAAGTCTAAATTACTCCCACTTAATAACAAATTTAAAAGCTGACATGAGGCGGTGGAGCGCAATCTCACTCACTGTATATGAAACAAAGAAACAGAATTTGATGGCAGATAAGGACCGCTTGGCCCACCTAGTCTGCCCATTTCCCTACCTAACGGATAACCTGCAGATTCTAGTTAACCAACAGCCTACTTCCTCCTACCCCCCACTAGAATTGCCTTATGTCTGTCCCATGCATTCTTGAATTCTGTTTTTGACTCTACTACCTCCTCAGGAAGGCTGTTCCATGTATCCGCAACCCTCTCTGTGAAGAAATACTTCCTCACATTACCTCTGAGCCGTCCCCTCTCCATCTTTAAATTGTGCCCCCTTGATTTTGCACATCTCTTTTTCTGAAAGATGCTACCCTCTTGGACTTTGTTGATTCCCTTGAGGTATTTGAAAGTTTCTATAATGTCCCCCTTCTCCCTCCTTTCCTCGAGGCTATACATTTTTAGTTCCTTTATGTATTCTGATGCAGACACTGCATCATTTTGGTTGCCCTCCTCTGGACAGCCTCCACCCTGTCTATGTCTTTGCAGAGATGGGGTCTCCAGAACTGTACACAGTACTCCAGATGTGGTCTTACCAACTGTCTGTACAGAGGGCCAACAACTTCCTGTTTTCTACTGGTGATGCCTCTCCCTATGCATCCCAGTATCCCCCCAGCCCTCCTTACAGCCTTCTCACATTGCTGGCCCACCTTTAGGTCGTCTGATATGACTACCCCCAGGTCTCTTTCCATTTTTGTTGTTGTCAGTATCTCACCCCCCATTGTGTACTCTTCCCCAGGGTTTTTGTTTCCCAGGTGCATTACTTTGCACTTTTTTGCATTGACTCTAAGCTGCCATACATTTGACCATTCCTCCAACCTTGTCAAGTCCCTTTTCATCCTTTCCACCCCACGTGGTGTAGCAACCCTGTTGCAGATCTTTGTGTCATCTGCAAAGAGACATACTTTCCCTTCCAGTCCCTCTGTAATGTCACTTATAAAGATATTAAAAAGGACCGGCCCCAGTACTGAACTGCGGTACCCCACTAGTAACCCTCCTTTCTTCGCTGTGGACTCCATTTACTATTACCTGCTGTGTCCTGTTGTCCAACCAGTGTTTTACCCAGGCTACCACCCTAGGACCCACTCTCAGGCTGGCTAATTTGTTTATTAATCTTTTGTGCGGGATTGTGTCAAATGCCTTGCTAAAGTCTAGGTAGACCATGTCCACAGCCTCTCCCGGGTCTACTGCTTTGGTCACCCAGTCAAATAAATCAATTAGATTTCTCTGACATGACCTTACCACTGTGAATCCATGCTGCCTTGGGTCCTGTGCCCCACTGGCCTCTAGATACTCAACAATTCTTTCCTTCAGAAGTGATTCCATCATTTTCCCTACCACTGAGGTCAAACTGACAGGTCTGTAGTTTCCTGCCTCTGTCTTGCTCCCACTTTTGTGAAGGGGAATCACATCCACCCTCCTCCAGTCCTCAGGTACCACCCCATCCTCCCATGATTTATTAAAAAGGGTAGTCAGTGGTGTTACTAGTTCTTCCCTTAGTTCTTTTAAAATTCTGGGGTGAATCCCATCAGGCCCCATTGCTTTTTCCACCTTCAGTTTTAAAAGTTCTTTCAGAACCCTTTTTTCTGTGAAAGGACTAATATCAACCCCCCCCATCCAAAATGCTTCTATTGACTGGATTAGGTATTTCCCCCTGCTTTTCCATTGTGAATACTGAGCAGAAGTATTCGTTCAGTATCCCTTCTTTTCCACTGTCGCTTTCTGCCCAACCACCTTCCTTTTTGTTCAGCCTCAGTATCCCTGACTTAGTCTTTCTTTGCTCCCTAATGTACCTATAAAAGGTTTTATCTCCCTTCATAACCGAGTTGGCTATCTTTTCCTCAGTTTGGGCCTTTGCTATTTGGACTGCCTTACCCGCTTCCTTCTGCTTTAACTGGTACAGTTCTCTGTCCTGCTCCTTCTGTGTTTCCTCATACTTCCTGAATGCTATCTTTTTTCCCTTACCTTCCCCACTGCTTCTTTTGAGAACCATAGTGGTTTTTTCCTTCGTTTTGATTTGTTTATTTGCTTCACACAAAGATTTGTTGCCTCTGTGATGGCAGTTTTGATGTTTCCCCATTGTTGCTCCACCCCACCTTCTTGCCTGTTTGCTAGTGCCTGAGGCACTCTCCCATTTTGACAAAATCAGCCCTCCTGAAGTCCAGTACCTTCACTTTTGTGTGGCTTGACTCTACAGCTAAGTTTATCATGAACCACACTGTTTGGTGGTCGCTTGTTCCCAGATGGCTACCCACTTCAAGATCAGAGATCCTCTCTCCATCCCCATTTGAGAGTACCAGGTGTAAGATTGCTCTCTCCCGAGTGGGTTCCAAAACTAGATGTCTGAGGAATGCCCCCTGTAGGGCATTGAGAATGGCCCTGCTCTTGGATGTGGCTGTAGCAAAGATGCTCCAGTCAACATCTGGCATACTCAGGTCCCCATCAGCAATATCTCACCTTTCTCTGCCATCCCAAGGATGCCTTCTATCATTTTCTATGCCAGGACAAAGGCCTTAAAAATTAATGCACTGCCAAGACTTTTATACTCCTTTCAATCCATCCCCTGCACAATACCAAAACAGGAACTATTACATTGGCAAAAACTATTTTTATCTTTTATCTGGCAAAATAAAAAAAAATGGATCCGAAGTCAGGTTATGACCCTACCCAAGGCAGTGGGTGGGATTGCACTCACAAAGCTAGTCCACTATTGGCAAGCCACCCAAATGTGGTTAGCTCTATTATGGGGTAACTTAGACTATGATGCACACTGGAAAAATATTGATTTGGCTAGACCGACACCATATCCTCTCCCATTGGTTTTATTCAATTCTTCATGTTTGAAACATTTAATTCCTGAGCTCCCAGAGGTGGTTAATCCCATCTTGGAGGGATGGCGGGGGGATACCCGTCAAAGGAGGGTAGGTCTACACTTCTGGAGACATGCCTGGCTAACCTCGAACCCAGACTTTGCACCTGCCAGGATGGACCCTTGGTATACCCTACAGGCCTCCAAGGGCTTCGTAGCCTCTTGGCAGTTGTTGAGACAGGGGGCAATTATACCTTTTAAGGAGGTAAGGGCTCAATTTTACTGGCAAAATAGTGACCTACTCCATTACTACCAAATTAGAGATTACATTTTCCTAAATCAGAGGAAACTGACATCTTGTTCCCTGCAGATGGAGGAAGACTGGCCCTTTATATTTATCTGGACCTCGCAAGCAAGAGAGCATGCCATATCCCTGCTTTATAAATCCCTTACTAATCACCATACATATGAGTCTGATAAACTTAAAATAAGCTGGGAAAAGGACTTACAGTTGGCATTGTGTCAGAAAACCTGGCCTACAATATGGCAGGATACATGGTCCACTACCTCCTCTCCTACATGGAGAGAGTTTACTTGGAAAGTCAGAGCCAGGTTATTTCTGGTCCCCCAGTTCTCAGCTAAGGGAAACCCCTCCCTGTCACCGACATGCTGGAGGAAATGTGGAGCCCCATCAGCTTCACAAGCCCAGATCTTTTACCAATGTCCTACCTTGGAACTATTTTGGCCGGAGATTACCCTACATATAAGAAACATTTTTGGCTTAATAGAGATCCTGACCCCAATTAACCTGCTCTTGGGAGTCCCCCCTACCTCCTTCAAGGGGAAAGAAGCCAAATACCTGTGGTCTGTCCTTCTGACAGCAGCTTATGAATCAATTACTAGGAAATGGCTACAGGAGACCTCACCTACAGTCTTAGAATGGAAAAATGCTATTTCTCACATACAGGGATTTGAACAAATGACCTATAATCTACAAAACAGACAAGAGGCCTTCCTAAACAGATGGACAAGGTGGGACATGTACCAGGCCTCGCATCCATCTTGAATTATGGGAAATGCTGCTCCCATAGAAATTGTAGTGTAGACTAAGCCCAGTGTAACTCTCTCTTGCTGCTCTTCCTTGCCAATTTCGATAATATCAAGTCAATTTAACATTTGATTTTTTACTACCTTAAATTACTATTGTAAAGATGAAGAAAAGCTTGTGCTGGCTTATTGATTTTTGTTTTTATTGTATTCAACGTCCAAAGTTCGTGAAGTTGTTTTTTCCTTTTTTAATATGTGGATCTCCTTCTACCAGATGTATTAATGTAGAATCTATTACTGCTTTCCAGATTCAGATTATCTTATATACTAGATACTAAACATATAGTTCAGAAACTCTTTGGTATGAGACAGCAATCTGAAGGAAATCGAATATTGTTGGTAAAAGTTTTTGTTTCATTATTCATAATGCATCGTACAGAACAATGTCAAATATGCAACTTGATCTGTCAATTTTGTGTATGCATGATAAAACTGAACATCAAATAAAGAAGCATAAAAAAAATACATTCACAGGACAAATTACCAACAGTTTTGACAAACATTAGGATATGTTGAGACCTATTAGACACCCCAATTGTCAGCGTCCCCCAGTTGTGGCATCAAAAAAGGCACTAACACTCAGGGACAGTTTGGCGCACACTGATCATTGGCAATGCAGTAAAGAAGATGGGCAGTTACTCTTGGGCCCTCTGCAATCAGATATGTCACCCTCTGGGAGATTCTGCCATTGCAGAAACACAAGTGAAAAAGACTACTTTGAGCACCCTAGAAAAGGCACAAGGTTCCCTAAAAACGAGTGCATTCTCTGTCATAGTACAAATGTAATATACATGATAGTCTGCCCGTGTTCCAAGATTTAGTTAAGGAAAACAGCTAGGCCTCTAGAAAAAAAGCCAATTAGGGAGCAAAAGAGTAATATTAGATTAAAAAAATTAACATCTCTCTGGCAAAACACTGTAGTACCATGGGACACTTGCCTACATCAATCAGATTCTGGGGTATAGAAACTATAAAAAAGCCCAGAAGGGTAGAGACCATAATAAGTTTATAAAAAAGAAAGAGAAATGTACTAGATTTTTATGTTGGGTACCCTTGATGAAACAGTAGGACTAAATGAAAAAGAAAACTGGCAAGTATGCTGGTGAGCTTTCCTTATTTTTCTCTCCCCCTAGCTATCATGCTTCCTGACCTCAATCTGAGACTGCATTACATTTTCAAGGGCCCTAGCAAGGTCCCCTAAATGCCTTTTTCACATAGTATGCCATTGCCAGCCATGCTTCAGATGCTGAAGCTACAAGTCGTTTCATAAAGAAATCGGTCATATTAATTTTTTTTAATCTTTTATCAGCACTTTTTTCTTCCTGCCCCTCAATTTTTTGTGTGTGGCCACACCCCCAGAATGATGTCATACAAGGGATATTTTACATACAGCAACAATGAATTCTGGGTAAATTATAAAGGTGATTTAAATGTTCATTACTCAGAGGTGCAGTCCCTTATTTTGGTATTGGTCACTGCAGTACCGCATCTAATATGTAGACATATTTATTTAAAGGTTTCACCTGGACAGACATACTGAGCAGACAATCTAGTTTCCAAATGCATCCTGGGGGAGAAGGGAAAGGGGCACACAGTAGGTACATATGTAGCAAGGAATTATGGGTACAGTACATAGCTGATTTTTTCTGTCTCCCTATTCCTATTTTCCTAAAATACCAAGACTGACCAACAGAGGTCCCTGTTGCAAACCAGTAGGTGTTTACTTCTAATAAAGACAATTTAATTGTATTTATTGTATTTTGATGTGTTAATAATTACTTATCTGTTAGTGCAGTGACACAAGGGGATTTTCACCTTTGTTTCTCACACTGCTGGTAAAAAAAGAATTTAGCAGCTGGCCCGGTGATGCTGAGGGTTCAGACCTCGCACCACACCAGCAACCCAGGTTCGGGAATGAGCTCAGGCCGTCGAGGGTTGGTGGGGGGGAGAGAGGATTGAGCATCCGTGGGACTGCTCTCCTCTCTCGGGGAGGGATCCAGGGGTAACCTGATGCAGCAGCGGCCCCCGGTGGAAACCAGCGGCACTGCTATGCACAGGGCTCGTACAGTAAGGGGGTCGTCGAGCAGCTGCCTTTCTGATGTGGGTGGGAGCACCTAAGTCAGGACTGGGTGGCATTGCACGTCCAGCGTCGGTGGGGGGGGGTAACCTAAAGCACAGGAAAAACCCGGCTCAAAGGATCAGGTGACGGTACCAATCTTCCATGCCTTATGCCGGGGTTTCCCTGGCTTGACTTCAATTTCCCTGGGTCCACTCCTCGTCTGGTGCCAGAGTCTGCCTTGAAGAGCGCCCCAGGTAGGAGAGGGGTGACCCACCCCGGATAGGGTTAGCCGGGGGTGCGGGCATTGGTGAGGAGGGAGAGTGAGGAGGCATAGCGTGGGATACTCAGGCGGGCAGGTAAAAGATGGGATGCCTGAGAGAGGACCTTGGAGCCACAACAGGAACGAAACAAAGTTGACAAAAAAAAAAAAAACTTGTCAGACTTCTGAAATTGCCGTGTCAGAAACTGTCAGCTACTTAACTGGGTTCTTTTCTCACTAGCAATTGGCTACATACAAATAAGATTGTGGAAAAGTAAGTAAAGAAACAAAAAAAAAAAAGAAAACTGAATGACTGCAGAAGCTTCTAAAAGCACTAAACCTTCAGTCTCCCTTACTAAGCATTAACTCTTTAGAAGCTTTGTTTACATTGCATGTTGTCAATTTGTGGGCTGCGACACTGAGGAAAAAAAGGGGATATGCAAATGAAGCACAGCACATAAATAAAAGCATTTTTTCATGGAAAACAGCACTGTCGGGCAGTTTGAATGTTAGAAGATTATATCACAACTATTACAGGTTACTATTGCCATTTGTTATGGTACATGTTGGTAGGTCCCTTTAACAGAGAAGTGTCCCCAAACACAGCTTGCAAGGAATCCCCTTTCTTTGATCTTCTTTGATGCTTTAATACATTTCTGAAATGGCAAACTACTTTGGAGAACACATATTCCCTATGTACTAATATAAGACACGGAAATGTGTTCTGCCTGTTTGCATAAGAACCTGGTTACATTGCTTTCTCTTGCTAATTCGATCTGGCAATGTTGAAAGCAACCCTGGTCCTTTAGCAAACGATATGGCAGATAGTGATTTTTTTTTTTGCAGCATTCATATGGCCTCAAAATTATGCATTTTAATGTATTAAGCTTAACATCTAAATTTCATGAGGTGGAGTCATGGATTAGTTTATATAATCTGGATGTTCTGGCACTGACTGAAACCTGGTTAACCTTACCTGTTCTTGATACTGAACTTTGTATACCTTCTTATAAACTTTTTAGAAAGGATCGTGTCACTGGTAGAGGGTGGGGTTTTGTTTTATGTTAAGGAATATTTAATGGTAAATGAGACCACTATATTTAACAGTAATTTGGAATATTGTGAACATATTACTATTCAGTTATTGTTGGATTTGTCAAAAATTAACTATTTGTTGTGTATATCTTCCACCTAATGGTAGCAAATCAGGCTTACAAGAACTTGTAAATGTTTGAATACTGGGGTTTCTACAGAGTTAATACTGCTGGGGATTTTAATTTAAATTGGATGGGTTCAGATATAACAAAGTTAAATACGGTCTTGTCTCAGTCTGGTTTACAACAAATTATTACTTTGCCTACTCGACACAATAATAGATCAGGAAATCACACATTGCTGGACTGGATATTAACAAATAGACCTATTAATATGATAAAATGTGGTTTGACCTCTGATTCGTTAAGTGATCATCATCCAGTCTTCTGTATTTGGAAACATGGGGGACTGAAGAAGTCTAAGCCACATGGGGGACTGAAGAAGTCTAAGCCAATTATAAGGATTTCGAGATCTTTTTCTAAATTTGATGTACATTCTTCTTGTACAGAGTTGGGTAAAATAGATTGGTCTTTTTTATATTCTATCCCTGATGTGGATTCTGCATTGCATTTTTTCATTACTGAGTTTACACATGTTTTGGACCAGTTAGCTCCCCTTGTTAAAAGAAGGGTCCGAGGAAAACTTATGGGTGGTTAACACCTCCTTTGATTAAACTTATAAGACAACGAGACAAGGCCTGGAAAACATATAAAATGAACCATTGTGCTTCTGGTTATCATCGTATAGGACTTTAAGGAACCAATGTAAGGCTAAGATAAGGAAGGCTAAAACAGACTATATTCATCATAAACAATGTGAAGGGTTATCTAACGCTACTACTTTTTGGAAAACAATTAATAATTTCATAAGGCCTAATGTTTGTCAACCAGGTTCAATGAGGTTGAACGGTGACTTGTTGTCTTGTCCACTGAAGATAGCTAACGAGTTTAATTTGAAATTTACTGCATTGCCTGATTCCTTTAGTGACCAGTCCAAGGTGAGCTACTTGGGATTGACTGAAGATTTTACAGTTAATCCTAAACTGTATTTAAGGACTACTACTCCGAAGGAGGTAGAGAAGTTGTTGCGTTGTATTAAGAGGGACAGCTCAGCTGGTTCTGATGGCTTATGTCCTAGTTTATTGGCGGATGCTGCCTGGTTATAGCACTTCCAGTTAGTATTATTTTCAACTTGTCTTTGTTACAGGTACTATACCTAATATATGGAAACATACTTTGGTCACTCCTATATTTAAATCTGGTTCACAACATGAGTTTTGTAACTACAGACCTATTTCTATCTTGTCTGCTTTAGCTAAAGTTCAGGAAAGAATAGTTTATAATCAGTTGATTGGGTATGTGGATCGCTTTGGATTATTGTCTCAGAACCAACATGGTTTTAGAAAGGAAGGAGTACTGAGACTGCCTTGGTCGAGTTCACGAACGTGGTACTTAATGGCATGGATAAAGGGTGTCTGACGGGTGCCGTGTTCGTGGACTTGACCAAGGCATTCGACTCAGTTGATCACCAATTGTTGATTTCTAGACTTGAGTCATTGGGAGTTGGTGAGTCTTTCTTGGACTGTACGAGGGATTATTTAACAAATAGGTTTCAAAGGGTTAAATATAGGGGTGCTGTATCAGACTCTGTAATGGTTAAGTGTGGGGTTCCACAAGGTTCTATTTTGGGGCCACTTTTGTTTTCTTTGTTTTTGATCAACTAGTAAGTGTGATTAATAATGCTTTCTCTAACACTTTACGCTGACGATGCAGTAATTTATCATGAGGGTTTGTCATTTGGAGATCTAGGTGTTTCTTTAACAGAGGAAATGTGCAATTTTCAGTCTTCACTTATGGCCTGTAAATTACTCTTAAACAAATCTAAGACAAAGGTGATGGTTTTGGTACCCCACCTAGACTGAGATCTGAGGTTGGTACTTTGGAAGTTAAATCTCTTGATGGATTACTGTTTGACTATGTTGATACATTTCAATATCTTGGGGTATTACTAGATTCTCATCTAAGTTATGAATCTCATTTTTGAGGGTTACCTCAAGAATACATTCTAGATTAGGTTCTTTGTACAGAATCCGTTCATTTCTTATTCTTGAGTCTAGGCTGGTTATTTCAAATTGCTGCTTACTTCCTATTGTGAACTATGCAGCTATGATTACTACCACTGCTTCTCGACAGTGATTTCAAAGAAATCCACTTTACTTCACTTGATAGCTAAGTTTGCTTTAAATTGTTCTAAGTCATCTCATCATTGTGTGATTTTGAAAGAAATGGGCTGGTTACGGTTTCATTAAATTTCCAATACTGTGTGGCCAAGTTCATATATAAAGTCATGGACTCTGGAATTCCACATAGTATTTCAAAGTTTTGAGACCATATATTGATGGTCATTATTCTAGACATAGGTCAGACAGTAGGTTTCTAGAGATTCCTTTTATGAAATCTAAAAGTGGACAAAGATCCTTTGCTTATATTGCTCCATTTATTTGGAATGAAATTCCTCAAGATATTAGGTGGTTGTGTTCTGTCAAAAGTTTGCCGATGCATTAAGGATGTATTTCGAATCTCAATTTAATTGTAACTGTTTTTTATGAATTTTTTTTATGAATTTTATACGTAACAAAGACATTTTTGTCTGCAATTTGCTGCATTGTATATGTATGTTTGATTATGTATTGTCTGTATGCAATATATGTGGGTCGCACCTGTAAAAGGAACTTGTTTCCAGTGTGCTTACCCATTAAGCGAATAAACAAACAAACAAACAAACAAACAAACATGTACTCCAACCCACTCACCCGCCCCATATTATAATATTTGACTATAATGATAAACAGTTGGTAACTAGTTAGTAGAGCAGCACAAACTTTGATTGGGGATGTAGAGAAAAGTCTGATGGAGCCATCTGGGCTAAGACATCTGTGTACAGCAATTTTATTTTCTCTCCCCACCCCCAGTTGGAAACTAAAATAGACTGCAGTGGTATACAGTATATGGAATGCATAATGTGTTTAAAAAGTTGGAAATGAAAGAAAAGGTGATAAATCTGCAGCCAGCTTTATTGATGCAATAACAGTGTCAAAGTTTAAGAAGTGTACTGTTAATTTTCATCCTGACATAGTCTGGCCAGCTTGAGGCAAGTAGCTTTCCAGCTGTCCTCATTTATGGAGCACCCCCTTGACAGCCAATGATCTGGCAGTTGCTAAGTTGCTGAATAGATGGGGAACAGTGGGAGTGAGTGTCCTGGGGGTGGGTGGATGCGCGGTGATGTCACGCATACCCTATCATCTGCAAGTTACCCGCTCTTGCCACACCCCTGGCTCGTAGTACAAAAACATGGCACTGAAAGTGCTCAGTGTGCTAGTAATCACCGGAGAACACATCCTTGACAGCCATGAGCTGGGCAAGTACAGTACACTAGCTGTGCTTCCTCACTGTGCCTTAAACTGACCATCAATGAATGTAATTAGGGCAGCAAAATTAGTCTCTCTGTCTTGCAGATCTTGAAAAAAAACAGCAATATAATAAATGTTTAAAAACAAGGTGAGACAAGGTGAATTCACATACTATATATGATAGCAGAAACCATAGCATCTGACAAGTCAGCTTTTATAGCTTTTTGCTTCTCTGACACATTCTACTTTAGAACCCTTGACTAAACTGTATGCATACCATGCAACTGATCTTAAGGAGTGGTGGATGCTACATGTAGCACTCATGTGGAGATTGGTGAGAAAAAAAAATCTAAGCCACATATTCAGATGAGATGTGCAGTGCATCCCTATGTGTGCCGTGCATCTCCAGACTTGTGCAGGCCACCAGGGGCGTGGCCATATTCAAAGGACACTGATACACCATGCACCCCAACTGTGCTGCCATGCACAATATTATGATATGCCCATGCAAATGAGGGGTCTCTCACACAGATGCTGCACATCACAATATTGGAACCCCCAAGCATAACTATGGCCGGTTGCGCTGCTGGAGAGTTATGCTTTTGAAACCCTACTTTAACTATGCACAGGGTTGGTATGTGCCCCATGCACAGTCTAGGACCTGGTACACAGATCCTCATCCCCAGCCCCGATCACTCTTAAAATAAAAAAGAATCACAGATCCTATTTCCATAGCATAATGTCCCCCCTTCCCAGCCCTGAACTCTCATAAAATACAAAGAATCCTCGATCCCATTTCCATAGTGTAGTGCTCCCCCCCAGTCTTGAACACTTGTAAAATACAAAAGAATCCCTGATCCCATTTCCATAGTGTAGTGTCCCCCCTCCCCAGCCCCAAACCCTGTCCCCATTGAGCAAAAACAATCCCGTCAGTGGTACAGTGTCCCTCCCCTGCTCTGAGCCATGTCCCCTTTGATTAAACATGCCCCCGTTGGTGGTATCATGTTCCTCCTCTGCTCCCAGCCATATCCCCATCATTCAAAAACAACCCTGTTGGTGGTACAGTGTTCTTCTCCTGCCCCTAGCCATGTCCCCATCAAGCAAAAACAACCCTGTTGGTAGTACAGTGTCCCTCCCCTTCCCTTCCCTGAGCTATGTCCCCATCGATCAAACACAACCTCATTGGTGTTATAGTGTCCCAACCCTGCCCCAAGCCATGTCCCTATCTAGAAATGCCATAACATTGGTGGTTCAGTGGTCCAACCCCCCCAGTTCCCTGATCACCATTTCCTTGACAACCTGAAGACTCCAGTAGTGTAGTGGCCCCCCCACCCCAGTGAATAGTAACCCACCATCCCAATCCCCCACACCCCGACCCATGCTGGCGACTGGCACAGCCCATCTCACACCACCACGGCCAGCCACTGACTGAACTGACTGAGCATGTACAGTAGACAGTACACACCCATTGGTTAACCGGTAGGCCAATGGGCACATACTGTCTACTGTACACACTCAGTCAGTTCAGTTGGTGGCTGGCCATGGTACTGTGAGGTGGGCTGTGCCAGTCACTGGCATGGGTCAAGGTTGGGTGGAGCAGGGTTGTGGGCTACTATCCACCAGGGTGGGGGATAAGGGGCTGCTACACTACTGGAATCTTTGGGATGTCATGGAGATAGTGATCGGGAAACTGGGGGGGGGTTGGACCACTGAACCACCAATGCTATGGCATTTCTATATGGGGACATGGCTATGGGCAGGGGTGGAACACTGTACCACCAACAGGGTTGTGTTTGATTGATGGGGACATGGCTTGGGGCAGGGGAGAGGTGCTGTACTACCAATGAGGTTGTGTTTGATTAATGGGGACATGGCTCAGGGCAGGGGAGGGACACTGTACCATCAATGGGGATGTCTTTGATAGATGGGGACAGGGATCGGGGCTAGGGTGGTCCACTGGACCACCAGGGATTACTGTATTGGTTTTACAGTAATGTGGATCAGTGATCAGGATGGTCCACAGGACCACTAGAGATACATGTTTTTGTTTGCCTAAAGGATTGGGGCAGGGGGGCTGGCCTGGCGCATTCTGACAGGTGCAGCCATGCAAATGAGCCCATAATTGGCATGCAAAAGGACCCTTTGCATCATGCATGCCCAATGAGCTCATTTGCATGTTTGGGCTGAATATCACCCATAGGGCCCACAGTGTATCCCAGTATGTACCACACATTCCCCTATAGGCAGTCTTCAGCCCTGCACCCTGGATGTGCCAAACCATGCATGGCATCCATTTGCAGTGCACCGTACATCCAGGGTCCGATATTCAAACAGATTGCTCAATCTGTTCTGACTACGCATCCTGTTTGAATATAGACCTAGACCCAGTAGGACCATTTATTTTATGCTGTGCAGCGTTTGCATGCACATCCGGCCAGCTCTGAATATAGGGCCCATTCTGTATATTGCAAGCTTACTTAAATGTGCTATTGTATGGTGTGGATGAACCTAGCAGTAATATGATATAAAGTGCTTCCTAACTTTAAAAATGCTTAGAATGTATGGCATTATAATGTTTGGTAGCACATGTGGGGTAAAACACAGATATGAAATTAGTTTGTAAGTTGTACTGGTGTGAGGGAACTGTGAGATTCACTGGAAGGTCATGCTAGTGTAGCTGGTGTTTAGACAACAAGAGCTATTGGAATACAATTTAGAATACTGTGAACAATTAGTTTAATACAGCTGTGAGTATATGTTCATTGTATTGATTTTAAAGAAATTATGAGTTGTACAAGGAACAAGCAGGAACTAATCTGATGGAATCTAGGCGTGAAACAAGCAAGCAGGCCTGCATTTTGAGACTGTATCCTACAGGATAGCATGAACTGTTGTATATATGATTGATATGTTTATTTGAAGATTGTAATTATTGTTTGTATATATTTATCTAAAAGGCCCACTCAATTCTGATGAAGCCTTACCAGGCAAAATGTTGACAGACTTGAAGTGAATTGGACTAGTCTGAAAAATACTTGACATAAAAGATTTAAACCAGTTGTCTTTCTGGTGTGTCTATTTTTCATTTGTGTTTGCAAAAAGACTGTGCACCTAGATGGGAGTCATGCAGTTTACTTCCAATAGCTTGTGTAACTGCTGAAGGATCATTTATAATCTGATAGTGTCTCCAGGGAAGGGAAGGTTTGGAAACCTGACAGTGACAAATTGTATACCATTGAAACGGTGACTGAATTTTGTCGCTGCAATTAGAGCACCACAATAAGGGTGACAATGACAGGCAATTTTGATTTTAGGTCACCCTACAGTCCTGCTGTCCTTTGTACCTACACAATTTCTGCCCCCTCTGGGGCCCACCCGGCCCAGAGGAAGATATATTTAGTTATGGAGGATACGGTGGCAAAGCCCACCTTGAAACATGACCGTTTCCTGGGATGGGGCTTTGGCACTCTACATCTTGGGAGCCGCAGTGACTGGAGTGGAAATGCCAGGTGGCAAATTGCTGTTGCCCATATTGGTGTTGACAAAATGACTGTTGCACCGATATGAGTGAACTATAACAAATTATATCACACCAGTAATTGGAGAACAAAACCCATACCTAAGTACTGGATGTCCCAGCCATACTCCCCAGAAATAACCATCAATACATAAAAACAGTATTCAATGGCTCCATATACATGAAGTGTCTTAATCTCCTGCTTGAAAAGATGGTAGCCACACTGGGCCAGCCGTCAATTAGTTTAAGTTACTCCGAGTCTCTGACGTTTTAGTTTATTTTATTTGTGTTTGTTTTTCTTTTTGCTGTTGTATTTTAGGTAGCTATTTAAACAGCTACAGTTTGTTATGGTTCCGCTGTGATGGCTGTTTGCTCTTTCAACCGTCTTGTTTGGATGTCGACCTGCTGAAGTGGATTTTTGTGCTGGGTATGTTGTTGTTAAGCTTTCATGAACTGCTGCTCTGCTATTGATATGGATCTCGGAAAACTGTAGGATTATCTGCTGGAAGACAGTTGGCAACTCTCAGATGCTGGATTCCTCTGGCACAGTTTTTTTATCGAGGGTGCTGCAGCGTTTTAAACATTGAAAGGACTGTATCCACTATTTATCCACCTGCTTTTGATATTATCTAGTGTTCGAGTAAATGGAGGGGTTACCTGACAGGAGGAGGAAAAGGTGGAATCTGGCATAAGGAGGAATTGCTGGAATTTTGGGAGTGGTGCGTACCGTTGCGGGGTGTGTCATCCTGGTGATTTGCCAGCTGAGAGCGCAGACTATAGAATGGTCTCTCTGGCTACGTGGTGGGCGCCTGGTTTGGGGACTCCCTGTGGGGGCAGATGGCACTAGCTGGAGGGCTGCTGGTAAACTCTTTTTCCTGCACTACACTGTGGCCTCCTAGTTTAACTGGGTGGCACTGGTAGGCTAAGTGGGGTGTCTCCTTTCTAAGGGCCCATCTCCGAGCTGAGCTAGGGCCAGTAATATTTGCATCCAGGTTGTTTCTCCTTTTGAATTGGCTAATTTTCTGACCTCCTAAACATTTGCTGCTTTTCTTATTTCAATTCTTGATCAAACTTCTGGCAGGTATTGTAATTCTATCTTTTCATTTTGGAGATAGTGAGACAGTCTCGTCATGAATTGAATATTTACTTTGACCTAGCTCTTGTGGCAGTGAGAGGGCCACGTCTTTGGACATAGTACTCGGATAAGTGTTTGGTGAGCACTACCCTTTGTTGCTTTAATCTTTAAAGGTTTCTGTAAATTCGTTGAAACAGTTCCATACAAGAAGACACTGGATAATGAACTTATATTGGCAATAATAAATGACTTAATTTAGTGCTATAGCTGTCTTAAATCACTATATTATTTATTTAGCAACTCTGGAGTTTGGATTGGAGATTTTTTAATTTATTGTAACTTTTTCTTTTTGAAGAATAGATTTGTTTGGGTGGAGAGGGTTGTTAGTTTGATTAATTTGCCTGAATCTTTCCTCTTGATGAGAGCGCGTGGGGAGTCAGCAAAATTTTGGGGGGTTTGTTTTTAATTTGGGAGTTTAGTTAATTATTTAATTTGGGATTTATTCAGAGTTTTTTAGTGTCATTGGGTCTTAGTATGTGTAGAAGGCCTGTTCCCACGGTCATGCGCTATTCATCCTCCGCCCTTCATGCCCTCTGCCCTTTCTCCCCTCCTCCATTACAGCTATTAACATACCAGCACTGTAGAGCTCTGGGTATTGTTCGTAGGGGGAGGAGAGGAGTTGGGGGGTGTAAACAGTGGAGGACGAATGAGCAGGGTCATCAGATTGGGGTAGTGGGATCCAGAAGACATCCTGGGGCAAAATGGAATCTGGAACATGGTTCTTCCTGTCTGGTTTCCATACTCATGGGCACCACCAATTTTGATGGGCAAGTAGCCCGAGCAGCTCCAGAGGCCCATCCTACCTGAGTGGTGTTGTGTAACACCAGATCCATTAGGAATAAAAACTGCAATATTGCAGAGCTTGTTGGGTCGGTGGATCTGGTGTGCATTACCAAGACCTGGCTGGATGGGAATGCAGGCCCCGCATTAGAGGCTGCTGTTCTGGCTGGGTACTCGGTGTTTCACCGCCCGAGGTTGGAACACGGGGGGGGGGGTTTGGGTCTGTTTCAAGACCGAACTGGCCTCACGAGTGTACCAGTTGAGGAGGCTGAGTCATTTGAGTGTACTGTAGTGGCAGGTGTGGGTTGTAGGATTGCCCTCATCTACTGTCCACCAGGTGATGAGAAATGGTTCCTGCAGGAAGTAGCGGACTTCATGATTGACATAGCATTCGAGTCACCTAGGCTGATGGTCCTGTGTGACTTCAATGCCTGGGTCGATGATGAACTCTCGCAATTTGGACAAGACTTCTCCAATTGATGACATCTTTGGGCCTTACACAAGTTGTTACTTCTGCCACTCATAAAAGTGGTCACTCCCTCGACTTAGTCTTCCTCCTGGGGATTGAAGCCTTTGATTTGGGGGTGGAACCTGTCAGATGGTCCAATCATTACACCGAGGGGTTCAGTTTTTGCACCCCCTTTGTAGGCCTACCCCTGTGGAGATGGTCAAGTACCGCCCTTTGTGAGATATAAGCTCTGAGAGCCTGGCAACAATGCTTGACCTATCGGAGCTCTCTGGAGTGAGCAATGACCCAGATGCCTTGGTCTTGGCCTATAATAAAGCCATCTCCTCAGCTCTGGATATCATTGCTCCTGTCCGTGTTCATCCGCTCCCCCTTCCCCCTCGGTCCCCATGGTTTGATCGGACTTTGAGGGAGATGCAGCGACAAGAGCGAAGATTAGAGCATTGCTGGTGGAGATCTGCCCTTGATGACGACCATCTTAGATTGATGGAACATTATCAGGTCTATCATTCCGCAATCTCCCATAAGAAGGCAGAGTTCCTGTCCAGGGAGACTGCGGCTGCTCAGAACTGACTGACCAGCTCAGCTCTTTCGAACTGTAGACAGACTGTGCAACCCACCCTGCCTGCAGTTTTCGAGGAGCTTTATCACAAGTAGAGTGTGAAGAGCTTGCTCGCTTCTTTGTGGCTAAGGTGGCTGACATCAGGGCAGCACTCCAACCAGCATCCTCTATGGGAGAAGCTGTGGATTGGCACCTGGTCACTGTCCCTAGGCTCTCCTGGAGTTCCTTTGACCGGCCAGAGTTCATTGATGTCATGCGGATTGTCCAGGGTATGCACCCTGCATGCTGTAGTTTGGATCCGGACCCAGCTTCCCTGGTAAAGAGTTGTTGTGATACTATCAGCCCTGTCCTAGCACGGGTAGTTTGGTGCTCCTTGGAGATGGGTGAGTCTCCTAGCTCCCTGAAGGAGGCGGTGATGACGCCCGTCCTGAAGAAAGTTTCTTTGGACCCAGACTGCCATGCTAACTACAGACCAATCTCTAACCTTCCCTTTGTAGGGAAGGTGATTGAGAAAGTAGTGGCCATACAATTGGAGAACCACTTGACCATCCATGACATCTATAAACCATTCCAGTCTGGTTTCCGGAAGAGGCATAGCACTGAGACTGCACTGGTTTGGGTGCTCAATGATCTCTTGATGGCAAGGGATCGAAATAGCTGCTCCACCTTGATCCTTCTCGATCTCTTCTCAGCATTTGACACTGTGGACCATGGGGTACTTCTCGAACACCTGGGGTTCATCTGTGGCCTGTCTAGTACAGTCCTCAGGTGGTTTAGATCTTTCCTCATGGGCAGAACTCAGAGGGTGGTGTCGGGGATTAATTTCTCCGGACCAGTCTCTCTGTCATGTGGGGTTCCTTAGGGTTCAGTGTTGTCCCCCATGTTGTTCGCAGTGTACATGCTGCCCCTCGGAGATAATTGTAAGAAGGTATGGGCTGAGGTTTCACTGCTATGCTGATGATACCTAGCTCTACCTGTCTTTTGCACCTGACCAGGATAGAGCTCTCTCGGTATTTAACAACTGATTCACTGAAATTCAGAACTGGATGAATTCTAGCTGGATGAGGTTGAACTCGGAGAAGACGGAGGTGATACTTGTTGACCCAAGTCACCGGATAGAGGGGATGGTTTGCCCTCAAGACTTTTTCTAGGTGGCTCCCAGCTCCCTACATCTGAATGTGTGCGGAACCTGGGGGTGATTTTTGATGACGGGCTGACATTGTGTTCACAGGTGTCGACAGTCGTCAAATCATACTTTTACCATATGAGGAACATCTCCAGGATTAAGAACAAGAAGAAGAAACATCATTTATATAGCGCTTTTCATACACACTATCCCAAAGTGCTTTACAAGCAATGCTAGACTGGTAGTGAAGTGACTGAATGTGTGATGGCAGCCATATCGCACATCATCACCCACACACAGCCTGGATAATTGCATGAACTGGTTTATGGGAAGGGGAATGTTGGCCAGGACACCGGGAGTGTTCCCTGCTCTTTGCGTAGAGTGCCCTGGGTTCTTTTACTTTCCACCTGGACACCCACCAGGACAACACCAGGATGGGCAGAAAGGACCTCGGTTTAACGTCTCATCCAAAGGACGGCACACCCCAGCAGTACAGCACCCCCCAATACTGCACTCGGATGCCAGCGATTTTTAGGTGCAAGCTTAATCCTGGTGTGGGACGAGAACCCACGACCTTCTGGTCCAGAGGCGGATGTGCTACCAACTGAGCCGCACTGACACCCAAGCATCTAGTTCTGTCCGGTGACCTGCCTACATTGATCCACGCCTTAGTGACCTCGAGCCTTGATTACTGCAACTCCCTGTATCTAGGGGTTCCAGGGGTTGATATCCACCGCTTGCAGCTTGTGCAGAATGCTGAAGCCCGGTTATTAATGGGTAGTCCCCATACCTGTCGTATTTCTCCAGTGCTGTGTGAACTGCACTGGCTGCCAATACACTGGCAGATCACCTTTAAAGTCAGTCTTCTGACTTATAAAGTCCTACATGGACTGGGCTCGGACTACATGAAAGAGCTCCTGGTACCTTACTGCCCAAGGCGATCGCTCTACTCGGCAGATGAGGGGTTGCAAGAGATTCCGAGGGTTTCTTTAAAATCTTTGGGGGCCCATGTTTTTATGTACGCAGCCCCAACCCTTTGGAATTCTCTACCCCATATGCTTTGGGAGTGCACGTCTGTGTAGAAATGTAAACAGGCCTTAAAGACCCATCTATGGTTAATGCCATATCCCTGATGATGATATTTTATTGTATTTTCTGAACTTAGTATTTATTGTATTTGTGTTTATTTTACTGTTTTAAGTGATGCTCATTGTTAAGGTGCTTTGGGTTTGGAAAGGCATGGAATAAATAAAGTATTATTATTATTATTGATGAAACCAGAATTAAATTATATATTCAAACAACATGAAGTCTTGTTATATTATGACAATTGCAGTATGACCGCAGGTTAGAACTGCTCCGGGGGTGAAATAGTTAACTTTCCATGCAGGCATGGAACTTAGAGCGCGTGCTCGGTTGAAAACTCTGTCTGTTGTGCTTCAAATGCAAACTGTCAGATTCTTTACTCCGCCTCACTGAACAGTCGCTCTGGAGATTTCTCCTTCTGCTCGGTTCATTTTGTCGGTTTAAAAGTATTATTTTTCATTTTTTAGCAGAAATTAAACCGCAACCGGTCGGTTCAAGCTCTGTCTGTGGTAATGTAAGCAATAGATAGGTTTTACATTTATTTTTTCTGTGTGGAACTTGTAATTCTTTATCGGTTCGGTTTGAACCGATCAGGTTGTATTCAAAATCTACTAGTCCTTTTTTAGAGTGCGGTTCCCGGTTCTTATCGGTTCTAAAAAAAATGGATTTCATTACGGTTTTTTCCACAACCCGTGACATGGTTGGGAACCGATAAGGGTGTCTTGCTTGGTGGACTGCCATAAACGGGCAAGTTGGTTAGGCTGGCATTATGTCTGAGAAACCCAAAAGAAAAACCGGACCCACTGGGTTTCAACACTGTAGTGTTTGTGGGGAAGCTTTTGCTAAGGCTGACCCACACACCACATGTGTCTATTGTCTGGGGTTTGACCACCTCAATTCAGACTGCAAGATTTGTCACAATTTCCCTACTGCCACCATAGATAAGAGAGTTGGTAGGCTCAGGGAAAGGGAGGCCAAAAAGTCCGCTGACCTGGATGGCCAGCCCGGTTCGGTGCCAACCGAACCGGAGGGAGTGCCCTCTGACCAGGGCGATACTTCCTCGGGCAAACGAAGAGCTGGTTCTGAGGAGCCGGTTCCAGCAAAAAGGACTAGAAAGTCAGCTAGTGTAGAGCCAAAAGTTCTCTCCCCAACTGCTGAGGAAACCGCTAAAGCAATTCAAATTGTCCAGTCTCTCTCTCCGGTTCCGACCGAACCGACACCTTCAGGTAAGCGTTCGGTTCAGCAGGTTCCACCGGTTCAAGATTATGATTTTGAGGATTTTTATGAACCAGGGGAAGGGGAAGAGGAATATGAGGAGAGTGAATATGGTTTTGAAGATCTGGATGTGCCCATTGATCCGGACATCTCTCCAGATAGACCCCTAGGGGTTTCTCCTCCAAGGCTTTCTGAGTCCCCTTCTCATTTCATGTTTTATAAAAAAGTTGCTGAAACTCTCCAGCTCCCTGTTGAGGAAGCTGTTGATGACCAAAAGGAGCCAGACTATGTAGAAATGATGGATATTCCAGAGTCTAGGAGACTGTCTATTCCTTTGCATAAATCTTTTCATAAACAGACAGTAAAAGTTTTAAAAACTCCTCACACTATACCTCCTGTGGATAAAAGGATGGACAAGAGGTATACCTTATCAGGCTCCGACACTGATTTCCTCACTCAACAATGCAGCCGTGTGGGGGTAGTGCAGGCTGCAGCCTGTGACAAGGCTAATATTCCCCTAGCTAGAAGGACTCCAGGAAGATTGATGCTATGGCAAAGAAACAGTACATGGCAGCATCTTTGGGACTCAGACAAACAAATTATATGGCTTATGCTGCTAGGTACCAGAAATCCAGATGGGATACTGTGCTGGCCCTAGCAAAACAAGTCCCTGACCAGCTTGCCAGGGAGCTGGAACAGGTGGCTATGGATGGTATTGAGGCATCCAAGGTGCAATTTCATGCTGCAGTGGACTCTAATGATGTTTCATCAAGAGTCATGGCTACATCTGTGGCACTTCGCAGGATGGCTTGGCTCAGATGTACTACTCTGTCTCAGGATACCCAGTCTAAGGCCATGGATTTTCCTGTTGTGGGAAATTCTCTATTTGGGGAGCAAACAGAGAATTACATGAAGAAAATGGTTGGATATAGGACCACCTAGAGGAGTGCATAGGCCAAGGAAAGGCAGGCCACTCCTCAAAAGCAGCTTCCTAGAGGCAGGGGCAGGCCTTTTCATAGGCCTTTTTACCAAGCCCAAGCTTCCTCCTCCGCCTATGCTCAGAGGGGGTTCTTTAGAGGGAGAGGCAGATGGGGTACAAGCAGGTCTGCTTCCACCCCTCAGCCCAAAGCCCCTGCCAAGCAGGCACCCTGATGGGATTGCCAGGGCCGATTCTACTCTACCTGTAGGGGGCAGGCTGGCTTACTTTGTCCAGGACTGGAAGTCTTTAACATCAGACAAGTGGGTCCTGGAAGTAGTAAGCCAGGGACTGGTTCTCAGCTTCAAAAAATTTCCAAAGCTGAGAACCAGATCTTTTCCACCTGCAACTCCATCAGAGGCACTCGCCCTAGAGGCAGAGGTCTCTACTCTCCTGGCTCTCAGAGCTGTGGAAAAGGTTCCTCCCCTACACCAGGGCAAAGGTTTGTACTCCAGGTACCTTACCCCAAAAAGACAGGAGAATGGCGGCCCATCCTGGATCTCAGATATTTAAACAAGCACCTTTTAAAGCCAAAGTTCAAAATGGTGACTCTGGGAATTATCCTACCCTCTCTAAGGCCAGGGGACTGGCTAGCTTCCCTGGACCTCAAGGATGCCTACTTCCATATTCCATCAGAAGCTCCCCATCGAAAGTACCTCAGGTTCAACCTGCCCTCAGGCCACTACCAGTTCAGAGCAATGCCCTTCGACCTCACTTCTGCCCCAAGGGTATTCACCAAATGCCTGGCAGTAGCAGTTGCCTACCTAAGAAGGCAAAAGATTGCCATCTTTCCTTACCTGGACAATTGGCTCATAGTAGGCCAGTCCCCAGACCAGGTCAATTTACACCTTCAGATAACGCAGCAACTGCTTACCTCTCTAGGTTTCCTTCTGAATCTTTCAAAGTCAGTTATAGAGCCTGTCCAGCTTCTTACCTTCATAGGCGAAGAACTGAACACACAGGAAGCCAGGGCCTTCCTCCCCCCTGGACAGGGCAAAGACCCTAGTCTCCCTGGCCTTCTCATTTACCCTGCAGGTCTCCCGGCCAGCAAGGCATTTTCTGCAGCTCCTAGGACACATGGCTGCTTCCACAGCAGTTGTGCAAGGAGCAAAATTTCAGATGAGGGACATCCAGTTCCATTTGAGAGCTTTTTGGTCTCAA
Organism: Neoceratodus forsteri; assembly: GCA_016271365.2. Classification (NCBI taxonomy): domain Eukaryota; kingdom Metazoa; phylum Chordata; order Ceratodontiformes; family Ceratodontidae; genus Neoceratodus; species Neoceratodus forsteri. Next base: position 803,432,462 of record CM057451.1, on the reverse strand, counting down.
AGAAAGGGTCCTCTTACCAAGTTGATCCCAGTAACTCGAACCCTGATCCAAGCCCTACAGTGGTGGCAGGATCAGAGCAACATGAGACAAGGGGTTCCTTTTGTCACTCAGTCTCATTCTCTAATCCTTACTACAGATGCATCCCTCTTGGGCTGGGGAGCTCGCATGGGCGACCTCACCACCCAGGGTTTGTGGTCTCCCCAGGAATCTCTGCTCCACATCAACCTGTTGGAGCTCAGAGCAGTTTTTCTAGTGCTTCAAGCTTTTTCCAAATCTGTTCAGAACAAGGGTATTCAGGTAAGAACAGACAACACCACTACAATGTGGTACATCAACAAGCAAGGGGGCACTCGGTCTATGGCCTTGTGCACCGGAGCGATGAAGTTGTGGTCTCTGGCTTACTCCCTGAACACCTCCCTTATGGCAGTTCACTTCCCAGGCAAGGACAAGGTCCTGGCAGATGCTCTCAGCAGGATTTCCCAGGGCCACCACGAATGGTCACTGGATCCACTGGTCTTGGGAGTAGTATTTGCCAGATGGGGCACCCCGCAGACAGATCTTTTTGCAGCCCCAGACAATCACCAACTTCTTCTTTTTTGCTGCAGGCCCCCAGTGTTGGGCTCACTCCCCCTGGATGCCTTAGCCCTCAGTTGGGAGGGGAAGTTTCTCTATGCCTTCCCTCCCTTTCCTCTCCTGTTCAAAGTGCTAGTCAAAATCAGATCCAAATCATGCAAAGTCATTCTGATAGCTCCGGATTGGGCCAGACAGCCCTGGTATCCTCTCCTGCTGTCCTTAGCAGTCCATCCTCCCCTGTCCCTTCCCAGGAATCACAATCTGTTAACCTGTGCCCAGGGAAGGATCTGGTACCCGAATCTCAAATGTCTCAATCTCAAGGCTTGGTTCTTGAAGAGTTAGAGTTTGCTGATTTACACCTTTCCCAAGGTGTAATGGATATATTGAAGGCCGCAAGGAAGCCTTCCACCAGGACTACTTACAATTCCAAATGGAAAAGGTTTTCCATATGGTGCTCGGAAAACATATTTCCCAGTCTCTGCTGATCTACCCACAGTCCTGGATTATATGGTCCACCTGAATTCTTTGGGGCTGAGACCAGCTACCTTGAAGGTGCACTTGGCAGCTGTGTCTGCTTTTATTTCAGCAGGTAAATCCTCTTCTCTTTCAGCTCATCCAGTATTTTCCAAGTTTTTAAGGGTTGTTTCACACCAACCCTCCATTCAGGGATCCTGCCCCTGCCTGGGATCTTAATGTTTGCATTGCTCAGCTTATGCAACCCCCTTTTGAGCCCTTGTCTTCAGCTGAGCTCAAGTACTTGACTTGGAAAACTGTGTTTTTGGTAGCCATCACCTCTGCCAGACGCATAAGTGAATTACAAGCGTTGTCAGTGGAGCACGAGTTTATCTCTTTTCACAGAGATAAGGTGGTCCTTCGGACTAACAGAAAGTTCCTGCGGTTTCAGATTTCCACCTTAATCAATCTATTTCACTTCCAGTGTACTTCACTGACCACTCCTCCTTTGGGGAGAGGAGGCTGCACGGCCTAGATGTGAAAAGAGCCCATAGTTACTACATAGAGAGTACCAAGGGTCATAGGTTTGACTCCCTCCAACTGTTCCTCACCTATGGCGAAGTTGGTAAAGGGAAGCCAGCCACTAAAAGATCCATTGCCAGGTGGATTGTCTCTTTGTATCAATTCTGCTATGAGATGTTGGGTAAAGTTCCCCCTCAAGCCTGAGGGCTCACTCTACCAGAGGTACAGCTGCTTCTCTGGCTGCTGCCAGAGACATTCCTATTCTAGAAATATGTCAAGCAGCTACCTGGAAAACAGTTCACACTTTTACCAAGCATTACTCCTTGGACATCAAGGTTAGGAGTGATGCTCAGTTTGGCACAGCTGTGCTTCAGAGCCTATTTCCTAGGTAGGTTCTGTCCCTCCTCCATGGGGGTACTGATGTGTAGTCTGCAATTGTCATAATATAGCAAGACTTCATGTTGTTTGAAGAAAAAATTACTCACCTTAGTAATGTTGTTTCTTCTAATGGAGTCTTGCTATATTATGACCTCCCTCCCTAGCTGCCCCTCTCAGAACCTCTGTTTTGGGAATGATGGTGGGCAGTACAGGGTTGGCACTTTTTTGATGCCCACCTTGTTGTTTTTCACCTATCCTTTTGGGTGAATTGGTGTTGTGTTTTTTGCATTTTTGGGTCTCCTGACTTGAGTCTTTGTTTTAGGCCAAATAATGAGTGTTTATGTTAGTAGCCAGTTGGCTAGTGTAGGTTTACAGCTTCCACACAGAACCTTAGTGAGTTTTAGCTCATAAACATAGAAACATACATAGAAACATAGAAGTTGACGGCAGATAAGGACCGCAAGGCCCATCCAGTCTGCCCATTTCTTTTTCTACCTTATAAATGTACCATCGGCCTTTGCTCTGTCAGTGACCTATCTATTCATAGTCATTTGTATTGCTCCCTTATGCCTATCCCATGCCTGTTTGAAGCCCTGCACTGTATTCATAGCCACCACTTCTTGTGGTAAGCCATTCCATGCATCTGACAGATCTGACAGTTTGAGTTTGAAGCACAACAGACAGAGTTTTCAACCGAACTCGTGCTCTAAGTTCCATGCCTGCATGGAAAGTTAACTATTTCACCTCCGGAGCAGTTCTAACCTACGGTCATACTGCAATTGTCATAATATAGCAAGACTCCATTAGAAGAAACAACATTACTAAGGTGAGCAATTTTTTCTTTCTATATAATCAGTAAAATTAACAGATAATGATGTACAGGGAAATCTGAAGGCTTTCTGTGACAGAACGTGTTTCCAAATATGTCTCATTATAGTGCCTGAATATTAAGGAATGCATTCAAAGTCGCACAGCATACAAAAAGATGGCAATGAGATTTAAACCCTAGTCTTTTAGCTGTCTAGGTTTGCAGCTCACTATAATAACCTTCAGAGCTATATTATCTGGCAATTTCTATAACTAAAAATGACAGTCTTACATAGATTAAAACTTGCTTCCTAAATGTAAAACGCACCCTATCTGGTTTTCTCACTAAAACCCACGGGATTATTAAGACTGCTGAGATGCCAAATCCAAAACTTCTTCCTATGTAATAATAATTGATTCAAGCTACCTCTTCAAGATGGACCACATATTTATTCTGCACCACAAACTCAAAGAGCATGACTCATGTTATCAGTTTCTGAAACATTTCATGCAATAGGTGATGTGTGGTCACCACGCATTATATTGCTTTGTGTTCCTGTATGCTCTGTGACTTTGAATGAGCTACTTTGTCTTTAGATACAGGGAAGGGTATGACATATGTGGAAACAATTTCTGTCACAGAATGCCTTTTGATTTTACTGTTCATTATTGTATGTTCATTTTAATTTTATTGTTGTTTTATATATCTATATTATACACTTTTATAAATCAAGTTTAGAAATGAATTCTGTTTTTTTTATTTTAATTTTATTTTGGTTTTGGATTGTTGAAATGGAAACAAGGTGCTTTATGTATAAGGAGCTATTGAATGCCTTTTTTATGGACTGATACTTTTTTTTGGGGGGCTGGGGCATAAAGCACTAAGGTGCGGCTTCAGTTTTGCGAGTACTGGCATGATGTAATTGGAGGTCAGGTTTCTCAACCTCCCCTTTCCAGGAGACACTGTTCAACTATTAATTGTCCTGAAACAATTATATGAGCTATTTGAAGTACGATTCCTATCTGAGTGTACGGTGGTTTCACATACTACTGGTCAAGTAATAAATGGGATACCGATAGGAAGAGTTTCGTGTTTTGTTAATTTTACCTCTGATCACCAGTAAGAGAGTTTCATATTTGTGGGAGTGATATTACATTTGTGTATAAGGCAAATTCTTTAATGAGTTCCAAATTCATTTAATGCCAGGGTACACCAAGACAATTATGATAATCACATGTACCATTAGCACTTGTCATAAAAGAATAATCTGAATAATGTGGCAGTTCCACCTGATCATCAGTGCAAGGGCAGCACAACTAGAGGTGGTTGAAGTGGTTGAAATTTGTTCCATGGAGTGACTCGCATGAAATAGCGTGTAATCATGACGCTTCCACAATTGACGGAGAACTTTGTGTCATAATGGGAATGTGAAGTCCGTTGAAACCAGTGACCTTGCATTATTCTGCCTTCCCCAAACCACTTCTCCACCAATTTTAAGGCGAAGTACATTGAAATCAATGTACTTCGCATCACTTTGCCTTGTTATTGAGCTCCAAGGTGAATTTGCTGTACTTCATGGGATTGCAGGTTACATGGGCTCTTGATTGTTCTGTACAGCCTCAGTTCTGTGTAGTGTGTGTGCAGTGGAAGACAGAGACAGTTTCCTCTCGGAGATCTGCGATTCAAATCCTCTAAAAGCTGTTCTCATATCATCGAGTGTTTATTGTTTGTGTGTGGATTTTGAATGTTAATTTAGAACAGTCAGTCTGTGTACCGTGAAGTGTGCTTTCGGGGAGGGGCAGACCTGTGGTGTAGGTAGATTAACTGGGAGAAAAAAGGCAGTCTTTCTGTTTTGGTTATATTTTTCTTGTATAACTGTGTTAATGTACACACAGTAATATTTTCAGTAATTCTTGAAATTTTTTTGCTGATTGTACTGGTGCAGCAGTGTACAATTTCAGTTTGTTTAAAACATTTGGCTATATATTGCTAAAGGTTTTCAATTTGCTACGCAATACTTTTAGTGTGTGTGTGAGTGTGTGCGATGCATACCATTAAATCAGACCAACTTTTATTGTGCCAGAGTAATTGCAGCAATGTGAACCTGCTATCCACCACACCTGCATGAATTTTTTATTTATTTATTTGAACAGCAGTTTGAAAACCTTTGATCCAGGGGCTCATTTACAAAGGTACCTTGTCACAACAAAAAGGCCGAACACATTACAACAGCATGCTAACAGTAACGAAATACAAAACAATGGGGAATACAACAAGTTGGTACAAACAGGAAGAATGCATACAATAAAAATCATTAGGCAGCCTAACTTCAATAGTCATAAGCAGTTTAAAGGTGGCATTGAATGTCATAATATTAGAGACAGGCTTAAACTAGTAGCAACTACAGCTGAGAGTACTAATTAGGTGATTCCGTAGGGAGGTTTTGAAGCGTGGTATAGAAGGGGAATCAGAAATGGGTGGGGGCAGTGTGTTGAACCAGGATGGGGCTCTGTAGCAGTAGGCTCTTTGACTGTGCAAGGTCCTAGCCCTAGAAAGGTATAGGGTGGTTTTGCCAGAGGTACGGGTATGTACTTGAGAGTTTGCAAGTTGGATGGAGGCCAGCAGACCCGGAGGAGATAGCCCAAGAAGCTTTTTTTTGTCATGATACAGGTCTGATATTTAAGGCGTTCATCCAGGTCAAGCAGTACGGCTTCCGCGTATAGCTGACAGGTGTGCATTAACCTGGGGGCCCCAGAGATTAGCCTGCAGGCTTTGTTTAGTATAATGCGAATTTTGTTGAGAGCAGTCTGATCAGCAGTGCCGTACACAGGCAGCCCATAATCCACCAGTGACAGGATGGATGAAGTGACTGAGAGTTGAAGGGTCTCGGGGGGGGAGACATTTTTTATGCCGGTGTAACATACCTAGTCAGATATTTGCAGCTGTTGCAAGGGCTGATATGGGGCCATGGATGGAGAGAGAGGGGTCAAAATAGATCCCAAGGTATTTATAGGAGTGGACTTGCTCGAGCGTGAACTTGGAGCTAGAGTGTATGTGAAGCTTAAAGTTGCAGGATTTGTTTTGTGGGTGAGCGAAAATCATGGTTTTTGTGTTTTTGAGATTTATCACCAGCCTACGTTCCTTGAACCAACCCTCGGTTTCATTAAAGGATCTTTGCAGGGAGTCTTGGAGAGCGATAGGGTTACGATCAGTGGCAAAGATGATGGCATCATCCACATACAGTAATATATTACCACTACAGGAACCTGGGAGGGTGTTAAGGTATAGGAAGAAGAGTAAGGGTCCAAGAATGGAGCTCTGGGGAATGCCAGAGAGGATGGGACAGATGTCAGAGTGAGCCCCGCCAATTTTAACACGCTGTGAGCAGGCTGACAGATAGCTGGTGCACCAGGAGATAGGCCCAGTGGCAAAGCCAGAGTAACTGAGGGCATCCAGAAGGAGGGATGGGAGATGGTATCAAATGCTTTTGATAGGTTTACAAACACAGCACCAGCCAGAGAGCCCAGGTCTAGGGAGGAGTGGAGAAAATTTGAGAGTTCTAGAAGGGCAGTACTGGTACTATGGCCAGCACGGAAACCATGCTGTTCCGGGCAGAGAATGTTGTAGTTGGTGAGGTAGTCAGTAATTTGAGAGGCAACTACTTTTTCCAGAGCTTTAGAGAGAGGGGAGAGAATGGAGATAGGCCAGTAGTTTTCGGCCAAGGACCTGTCTCCACCTTTAAAAATGGGTGTGACTGTGGCAATTTTCCAGACTGATGGGAACTGCCCCAGGCAGAGAGATTTATTGATGAGGTTGGTAATCGGGGTAAGGACCAGATCTAGAACCTGTCGAAGGATACATGGGTCCAGGGTGTCACTGCCCGTGCTATTGCTCCTAAGGGCATTGACTAGGTGAGGTCTGAGTTCTTGGGCAGAGACCCGGCAAAGGTGAAAGTACAGGCGTGTAAAGACTGGGGCAGGCAAAGGGGGGTTGAAAAAATCCTTAGGGAGGATAGGGCTAAGATCCGTAAAGGAAGTATTGAGGCAGTTAGCTATAAGGGCAGGATCGGAGCTGACAGTGCCATTGATATTGATCTGGGAGGGAGGGGGAAGCATGAGCTCCCATTTAACTGTTTGATACTATCCCAGAAGGTTCTAGCATTCCCCCAGGAGGAGGTAAGCGAGGCCTGATAGTGATCAGCCTTTGCCTTTCTGATGGCCCAGGTACACTTATTTCTGGCAGCCGCATACTCCTGCCTATCGCTAGGCCAGCAAGTTTCAGTTACACGGTGCCATAAATTATCCCTGTGTTTGAGTTGTTGGATCAGGGCTGGGGTCACCCAGGGAGCATTGTGCACTTTGGAATGGCGGACTGTAAGAGGAGCGAAGATATCGCAGGCTTTATTGAATGTTTGGATAAAGAAGGCTAGTGCCATTTCAATGTCAGGGGCATACTGTATAGGAGACCAATCAATTTGGCACAGAAGTTCCTTGAGTTTCCTCAGGCCACCTGGCTTCAGGCGCCGCCGGGGTATGGATTGTGCTGATGTTTTGGATACTGTGGAAGTCCAGTGAAAAAGTATGGGCGAGTGATCGCTAAGCAAGTCGGGGAGGACTTGGACATCAAGGATCCGATTAGGGCGATTAGAGAGGACCACATCAAGTAGAGTACTAGTGCCTGTCTTTGGGTTAGCCCTAGTGGGTTGGGTGACGAGTTGAGTCATATCGACTGCAGCAAAGGAGTCACGGGAAGAGGAGGAAGAGGGGCTAAGCCAATTGTTGTTAAGGTCACCCACTAATATTTGGTCCGAGGGATGGGGTAGCGAAGAAAGGTATTCTGTAAGGGAGGCTAGAGCCAGTGTTTGGTTTTTTGGGGGTATGTAGGCTGTAGTTAGATAGAGTGGACCCTTTAACGGGTCAGGGGTCAGTTTCAGGGTCAGTGCCTGAGCCCCAGAGTCAAGAGTAGGAGCTGGTAGGGCAAGACCAGGGAGTGCTTCTTTAATGTAGATGGCACAGCCACCACCCCGTCTACCAGCCCAGTCAGCCTGGAAGAGGGAGTATCCAGGGAGGGAGACAAAGGAGTCAGGGGTGGATTTTGTCAGCCAGGTTTCAGCCAAGGAAATGACATCTGGATTATGGGATTTGACCCAGCACTGGAGTGAGTCAAATTTTTTCATGAGGCTACAGATGTTCATGGAGACCATGCAGAGTCCAGAGGGGCCTGTGGCAGAGTTGTGGTGAACTGGGCCAGGGTTGGGGTGAATGTTACCAGACAGGAGGAGTAGCATAACTAACACCCTGGCCAGGTGGCAGAGAAAGGAATTTCTATGGCAGACACGAGAGGTGGGGGGGGAGTTTCTGTATACAGGGGGTGGGCAGAGTAGTACAGGATGGGAAAGCAAGAATGATAAGTCTCACATGAGCATCAGGGGTGGGAGCTTGGAGGAAGCTGGTGAGTGGGTATGGTGGGCAGCAGCACCCAGTGGCGGCAGGGTGTCCGAGGGCCAGCTCAGATACATAGGAGGGGTGCAGTACCAGCACATAACGAGGCGCAGCTGACTGGCTTGCCTGCAATAGTGCTGAGATAGTTGGGTAAGACAATGGTAGTAGACATAGGCTGAGCATGAGGCATACCCAGAGGTGAGTGGCATGCATAGTGCTAAAGAGCTAAAACAGGTAACGGAGGAAAGAAGAGGAGGTGGCTTGCCTGAAACCATTAGTGCCACTTTGGTTCAGTGGTAGCGACACCATCTCTGGTATACAGGGTACCAGCTTCAAGACTCACCCCAGGTATTAGGAGAAAGGACCGGGATTGGGGTCAAGGAATTTGGTGTCCAAGCGCCAGGACAGCAGAGGTTGGGCCTGAAAATAGGGAGCTCGGTAGCGACTCCTGGTGGTCAGTCGTAGCAGGCTGGGGTAGGGGTCCAGAGGGGTGGTAGTTATAGGTAGACAGGTAGCTGAGAGGCGAAGGAGAGTAGAGGCCAAGGAGGGGTGGGGGAGATGCTGTAGATAGGTGGGGAGTACCAGCAAGTTAGACAGGGGCTGAGAGGCAAATGAGAGTAGAAGCCAAGGGGAGGTGGAGAGATGCTGTAGATAGGTGAGAAGAACCAGCAAGGGGGCACCGGTGCTAGCAGGGCTGGAAATATAGAGAGGGAGCGCTGAGTTCCTCTGGTGGCCAGCAGTTATAACCTGCTAATGGGAAAGTGGGGAGATAGAATTTCGGCAGCAGGAAATGATGTCACAGGGGTGGCTCTATAAATTAAACACTGCCCCTGGGTGGGTAGGTGGTTAGGGCGGGCAGGGCAGACGATGCAAGCGTCGTTGGGCTAGCACCCCACAGCAGGAGTTCAGCAGGTGGGTGATAGAGGTGCTCTTTACCTCTTTGGCCATTTCCTTGTGCTCACATAGCTGTTTCAGCCCCTCTGCAGGAGCGCTGTTGTCCCTGGGCCTGCCGCAGTCGGCAGTGAGCTTGTGGGGGGGGTACAGCCTCTTCATCCATTTTCTTGTGCTCACAATGCTGTTTCAGCCCCTCTGCAGTGAGCTTGTGTGGGGGGGTACAGCCTAAGAAGGGAGAGAAACAAAGAACTGAAATTAGTATGCAGCAGGAAGTGGGAGAGGGAATAAGGCCAGCACTGTACTGCGGACGCAAGGGTAATGTCCCGATAAAACCCTATCAGTGCATACAAGCTTCCACCGAGGGCGACACTGAGAGCCAGGTAGGAATATCATTCAAACATTACAATCTCTGTAAAACCAACAGACAACGAAACTATAGCAGAATATAGACAGTGAGGCAGGCAGTAGCTCAGAATACAACTAACAAGAAAGTGTATGCAACACGGTAACTCTAAATGGAACAATGATAGTAACTAGACCTTAAAGTTCCCTGCAATTAACTCCCAAACTAAGGCAATATGCAGTTGTAACATGGCGGTAAAATCAATCAGAACTCCTGTGGGGGGGGTATAGCCTCTCTGGCTGTTTCCTTATGCTCACAATGCTGTTTCAGCCCCTCTGCAGGAGCGCTGTTGTCTTTGGGCCTGCCACGGTCGGCAGTGAGCTTGTGGGGGGGTACAGCCTCTTCGGCCATGTCCTTGTGCTCACAATGTTGTTTCAGCCCCTCTGCAGGAGCACTGTTGTCCCTGGGCCTGCCGCAGTCGGCAGTGAGCTTGTGGGGGGCTACAGCCTCTTCAGCCATTTCCTTGTGCTCACAATGCTGTTTCAGTCCCTCTGCAGGAGCGCTGTTGTCCCTGGGCCTGTCGCTACTGCTTTGTGGTATCTTTACTGGTAGTGGACTGTTATTGCCATGCACTACCCCCCCCCCCCATAACCGGCAAAAGGTATTCTTTTCCAGATTTGGATTTGTGACTTGTGAGCACTGGTTAGGTGTTGTTGTGCCTTTGCATATGACTCTACATCGCTTGAATGCACAGCGCAATCTTAATCTGTCTGTGCATTTGCAGTACACCATTAATTTTGGGAAACTTTGCATTTCTTGTTACGCTCTCATTTCACTTCATCAGCACAGGTGAATTTTCTGGACACAAGACAGTAGCATTTTGGGGATGCACATTAATTCTGGTGACTGTGTGTGGCCACTGCTCGCATGACGGAGTGCACCATTAATTCTGGGAGACTTTGCATTTCTTGTTACACTCTCATTTCACTTCGTCAGCACTGGGGAATTTTCTGGACACAAGGCAGTAGCATTTTGGGGATGCAAATTAATTCTGATGACTGTGTGTGACCACTGTGCACATGACTGAGTGCACCACTAATTCTGGGAGACTTCACATTTCTTGTTACGCTCTCATTTCACTTTATCAGCACTGGGGAATTTTCTGGGCACAAGTCAGTTACATTTTGGATATGCACATTAATTCTGGTGTCTGTGTGTAGTGTGACCATGTCCACTGCATGCATGACTGAGTGTGCCATTAATTCTGGGAGACTTTGTATTTCTTGTTGTGCTCTCATTTCACTTCATCAGCACTGGGAAGTTTTCTGGACACAAGACAGTAGCATTTTGGGGATGCACATTAATTCTCGTGACTGTGTGCGTGTGTGGTGGCACTGGGGGACAGCCAATATTGTTGCCATTCCACCTTACTTTGCGTTAAGGCAGAATGACAATGCAAAGTAATAATTACAAGGTGAAGTGAGCCTTTCCTATTGGCCACTCAGCATAGCGGAGTGACAACCTGAAGTGGCCACTATGTATTCACTTTGCCAGCAGAATTTAATGTTGCTGCATCTCTAAGCACAACCCTTTATAGGGACAGACTATGGACTATAGTTTGGGTAGGAATTTTTTTATTTGAACTTTGATCAGATTGGGAGAATAGCTTGCGATTTTAGCAAGCTTAAATCTTTTCTTCATTCTGGTTAGGCCATGCACTGATACACAGTAGTGTTTGAAAGATTCGAGAGCGGGGTACCAGTGGGATCGGTACTGGAACCAGTACTGTTTGGGATTTTTATTGCAGATCTCTCACATGGAATCTGGAGCAGGATCAGTCTGTTTGCAGACAATACCAAGATAGGAGCTGTGGTTGATGATACAGAGGGGTGGAAGGGGTTGCAGGAGGACCTGACCAAGCTGCAGAAGTGGGCAGAAACATGGCAGTTGTGGTTTAACACCAAGAAGCGTAAGGTTCTACATTTCGGTGCCAGGAACCAAGGGAGGGATTATCACTTGAAGAGAGTACAGTTGGGGAGCTCCACAGAGGAGAAGGGCCTAGGAGTGATCATTACGGGGAGCATGAACATCTCTGCTCAGTGCAGGAAGGTGGTAGCAAAAGCCAACAAAATGCTGAGGTGTATTGCAAGAGGGATCACCTTCAGAAGGAGGGAGATTATCCTGCCCCTGTATAGGTAATTGGTCAGGCCCCACCATGAGTATTGCATGCAGTACTGGTGCCCATTCCTGAAGAAGGACATCAGATTGTTGGAAGGGGTGCAGCGAAGAGCCAGAAAGATGATTCAGGGATTAGAAAGCAAGCCCTATGAGGACACGCTGGGAGGGTAGAATATGTATTCGCTGGAGGAGAGGAGGTATAAGAGGGATATGATCTAGACCTTTAAGTATCTGAAGGGGATAAACAAGAACAACACAGAAGGGATTTTTCAGATGAGAAAGGGGGAGGGACAGGAGAGGGCATGGACTGAGATTGGAGGGGGGAAGATTCAGGAAGGAGATGAGGAGACATTTTTTCACGAAAGAGTGGTGGACAAACAGAACACCTTACCAGACAAGATAGTGTCCTGTAAGATGGTGGGCAGTTTCAAGAGGGGTTGGGACAGGGTAATATTAAGGGATACTGGGAAGAGGGGGGCAGGAGGGGCAGTTGCGAGATGAGATGCTAGCTGCACACTCAAGCAGACTCAATAGACCATGAGGCCTGTTTTTGCTGGCAATTTCATATGTTCATATTTTACTTTGATTTTAACAGCCAAGTATTTCCGAAATGGAGTTAATGGAATCCCTGGATAGACCCCATTCATTTCTATGTACATAGGTGTCATGAATATAGTTACACCCAAGCTGTCTTACCTGGATAAGTGTCTCCAAGGCTGTACTGTCCAGGCAGGTGTAAATTGTCAGCACCTTCAAGTTCTCCTCTGGAACAGAAGAGTATTATGAGCTTCATGACCACTTTCCTGAGCCCAGAACACAGTGGCCCCAAGCAGCATGTAGATTTTGGGTTCCACCATGTCATGGTGACAGGAAAAACCACAACCCTCATTAGGGCACCAGCACAATGCTGACTGCGACCATCATGCCTGGCAATCGTGCTGCCCAACCTGCATCATTCCCTATGCCACAGGGCATGTTATGGTTGTTTAAGGGGGGACTGTGTCCACCGCACCCCCTGTATATTAATATAATAACCTCCAGGTCAGAGGTGTAGAGGGCAAGGGGCCCAACATCTGGAAGGCGCTATCTCTACCAAGTGCCACAAAATCCAGTTTGCCAGCATGACAAGTGAACTAGTTGCAGTGCCCTAATTGTGGAACCCTAATTGTATTGCCCACATAATGGTATACAAGACTGGTTAACCAAAAATCATGAGCAAAGTCCATGGGAGTTTACAGTGTCCAATTCTGAAACAACTCATGACTTCCCTTCTATTTGATCTTAAAAGTTTGTGGACAGCTTAATAGATCTGATGGTGAGTAAACTTTGTAGATAGTTTACTGAAGTTCTTTGTTGAGAAAGGCTTCTAATGGCTTCTCAAATAAGGAAAGAAAAAGCTGGTTCTTTGAAACATCGTATTAGGATGGGAATTTAAAGGTCAGCCTCTTGGTGGTCACAGGCAGTTCTCAGTTTGACTTGCATTTGACATTTACATTGCAATCTCAGGATTATTTATGTTTCATTACCTAGACAAAAGTAATAGTTTCAGTGGTGCATCTTACTCATAAGGGCACAGGCTGAAAACTGACACTTTTTTTTATCAAGATCAATACTGAGTGCAAGGTTAAGGATGGGGAGGGGTGTAGATCTATGACAGCTGAAAAAATGTAGTGTTTCTGATCCAAAAGCCAATCCCTATATTTTGTTTTTTCTTTCAGTTAGTGTGAAACTAGTAGCCTGGGCATATAACTACATAGAAATAGGAGCTTAACTACAGCACAGGGGTGTGGTAGATGATACAATAATGTTCTCCCTGATTCTCTTCCTGGTCTGAATATACCAAGGGCGTAGCTACCGCTACACCAGACACGCCATGGCATGCTGAAGATCAGTGGGAGGGTAGCAGGAGCAGACTGGGCGTGTAGTTTTTTTTTTGTTTGCTGTGGGTTTTTTTCTCGGGTTTTTCCAGCCTCCATCAAGCCTTTTACTTTTTTTAAAGGTGGAGGAGTGGGGGGGGTCTCAACATATGTTGTGCCACAGTGGACCTGATTGAGATTTGTTTTGCCATCTCAATCGGGTCCGCTTTCTAAAAAATGAAGGCGTGACTTGTAAGGGGCGGGTCGCGCAGGCTCTTTAAATGCCCATGGCAATAGACAAGTTTTTTCACTTAGAGCTATTCCCTTGCTTCAAGGCAGTTCCTCGCTCTCTACAGTGGATTTGATTTGAACTGTTACTGTTGCTGCTGGAGAACTAGCCTGGGAATCAGGATTCAGCAAGTGAGTGCTGCTGTCTGCAGTGCCTGAGCCTGTGAGTCCATTCGACTTGAGACTAGAGAGAGACGTGGGGACAACGTGGAGTGGAGGAGTGAGTGCTTGCTGTTTGCAACTTAGGTTGCTTGCATTTTTGCGACTACCGGTGCCTGAGTTGGAGCGGAGGCTAGGAGGGAGCCAACAGAGACTATTCAGTGGCAGCACAGCATTGAAAGCAGCAGTAGGCTCCCTCTAAGAGACAGTTGGGTCCGGTTAGTCACTGTTCAAGAAGAGTGCATCAGAGACGCTGAGAGCGTAGTCGTACTACTACTAGTACACACAGCAGGCTGCCTGGGGCTGAGGACAGGTTAGGACTGTTCGGGACTCAGGTCGGTCCATCCTCCAGGTCAGGACAGGTCCAACTCCAGGTTACTGGCTGGGAGACAAGAGTGAAAGAACTGTAAATCAATCACTGACTACTGAGTCTGTATCACTGTCTAGTTGAGCCTGAGAGTGAGAGGAGGCCTGGAGTATGACTGGACTGTCTTGAGTGGGACCTGACCTTCTCATACCCGGTTCTGGCTTGTGGTGAGGTGACTGTCTGTAGTGTTACTACTACTAATATTTAGTCGCAACTCACAGTGGGTGAGGGGAATTAGAACTGCCACCCGCAGGCACTGAGGGAGACGTGACTGTACTGATTGTCTCTGCTAGTTGAGAGGAATCGACGAGGAGGGAGCTTTGGCATGCCACGCCAGCCCTGCAGATTGAAGAAGGAAGACTTCACTAGTCTAGAGCAAGCAGCAGCAACTAGCATGGCATCTGATGAGTAAAAGAGAAAAACTAAAGGAGTAGTGGGATGGGGCTTAGGAGCATTGTTGAATGTTGGCAGTTTGGCACTATTGCATAGCTCAGAATAACCGACTGAGACAGGGATTTGACTGCTTGTGTTTGGGTTTTTGTTTTGAAGTAGCTGTTTTTTGGGATGTTTATTTATTTGTTTGGAACTGTGTCAGTACTGAGGGGGTGGACACAACACATGGCCCTCTATCTCCTGGCCCTGCTGCTGTGGGCAATCCATGGGGGACCAGTTGTGGAAGGTGGACCACTGCTGGAAAGGGATGAGGATGGCCCTGCTTCTCCTGGTTAAGGGGAATGATTGACCTTGCTTCTGCTGGCTCGGGGGAGGGGGATGCCCTGCTTGCTGCTGGTTCATGGTGGGTGGGTGGGTGGGGAATTGTCCTGCTTGTCTTGGTTCAGGAAGAGGCGGGATGGACCTGCTTCTCCTGACTTGGGGGGTGGCCCTGCTTGTCCTGGTTTAGGGTGGAGGCCCTGCTTGTTATGGTTCGGGTGGCATGGCCTTGCTTCTTGCTCAGGGTGTGGCCCTACTTCTCTGGACTGGGGAAGGATTTCCCTGTTTCTGCTGGATCAGAGGAGATGACCCTGCTTTTTCTGCCTTGGGGGGTGGTCCTGCTTCTCCTGGGTCAAGGAAGGGTGGATGGTCCTGCTTCTGCTCACTCACGGAGATGGTCTTGCTTTTGCTGGCTTGGCGGGGTGGGGGATGGCCCTACTTCTTCTGGCCCTGCCACTGTGGGCAATCCATGGGGCACCTTTCAGAGCGGGTCCACCAGCAAAGGCCAACATCTGTCTGACTTTATGGGCCAGGAGTACCTGCTAATAGCCCTTTGTGAGGTTTATGGTTGTTAGGTGCATGGCTCCTTCTATTTATATTATCACCTATATATTTACATTTTTAAATATTTATTTTATGTTTTTATTATATTATAATAGTATGTGATATTATTTTGAAATAGTTTTTGTGTACATCAAAATATGAGTTGATATGAAAACTTTTGGATAGTCAGTTTATGTCAGAGAAGAGTTTTCCATCCATTATTTCTTCCCTGGAATTTTGGATTTGTGTTGACGTTGCTAGAATAAAACATTTTGGGATTTTTTTTGTTCCCCCTTCCACTAAGTTTTATGGTTAGCTTTATTTATTTTCTCCTCTCCTTCTTTTCCCCTACTCTAACATTTTCTCTCCTCCTGGGGATTTTGCTTCTCTCCTTCCAGAGGAGGTTGTGGAGTCAAAAACAGTGGTGGAATTCAAGCATGCATGGGACAGTTACAAGGCAATTTGGGAGGAAAAATAGGCTGCTGGTTAACTAGGATCTGCAGCTTATCCATTAGGTATGGAAATGGGCAGACTGGGTGGGCCAAGTGATCCTTACCTGCCATCAGATTCTATGTTTCTATGTTTCTCCTTCTCTCTTCACCCTTTTTTAACACCTCCTTCATTCTGGATATGAATAAAAGATGGATGATTTCTAATAGGGGTGGGGATTTAGGTGTGATGGCTCATCACAGTGGCCTTTTTTATAAAGAATAAGTCAAAGATTTATAAATGAAGTACATTTCATGAGATTAATATAATTATACATTTACAATAGGGAGGCAAATTTGATTTTACATACACACTTACAGGTATGAGTTGGATATATCCATATTAGGGGGGGATGAATGTATGATAGGTATAAAAAGAGAAAATGGTTATCTTTATTTAGTAATTTCCTGAAATGCCTGAAACTATTTATTTAGGAAATCAGAAATACAACCCTTTGAGTCATAGACTAATTTCCAAAGGCTCCACTATCAATGTTTGTGAATGAACAATTTGCATGGAATTTGGATCCTTGTATTTGCTCAAGTACTTTGAATACGTTGTTGCCTGTTAACTAATATTGAGAAATAAGACCTGTCCCATTTAATATTTTTGATATTTATTAAATTTCACCCAGGGGTTTTACATCCTTACTAGACAATGGTGTTTATGGTGGTGGAGTTTTGGGTGTCTGACCATGCCCCCTGATAAAAACCTCTTGTTCAAAGCACTGGGGTGGACAGTAGGCATCCATATGTGTCCTTAATGACATTTGCACATTAATGGATATTGTGGTTTCTCAAGTGCCATGTTTGTTAAGTTTATATGACATGCCTCCTCCTAACCTGTCTAGGACTGCATACATTCTTGGCATTTGGTGTGCATCTGACTCCACACAGCTGTTGAGTCTGTGGTAGTTGATGCAGAACCTCATGATCCCATCCTCCTTGGGGGATTAGTACCACTAGGGAGGTCCAGGGACTATAAAACTCCTGGATTAGCTTAAGAGCCAGCATTTTTTTGAACTGCCCCACAATTGCATGCTTCACTCCCTCATGGACTCTGTAAAGTAGCTACCTCAGTGAGGCTTGAACCCTGTATCCATGTTGTACTCCTGATGTGGTATACCTTGGTTTCACCATTAACATTTCTCCAAATGTATGCAGCACCCCATACATTTTGGCAAGTTGTGTGAGTTTCAGCTGCTCTGAGGGAGTGACAACCTCTAGTGGGGATTGTCCCTTAACCTCTCTTTTATGAGATCTACTAGTCTGCTTCTGCTTCTTCTCTGGATGGCCAGATACACAGACAGCATCGCTTTTTCCTGGATATGGTAGGGCTTCCTCATGTCTACATAGTAGATTCACTGCTTCTGCTTTCTGTCGGGTAGCCCCACCAAATATTTAACATCTTTCACCCTCCTGCTCACCAAGTAGGGATCCTCTTAAGTTACCTGTACTTTATTTAACCATCAAGCCCTATGGCCATACCACGTCTTCTGGCTCTGTTGTGCAGTGGGTAGATGTTCCTGGATAAACAACATGAGATTCTTAAGCAGTGAACTGAAATTCAGAATGTACTCTACAACCAACAGATTCCCCGTGACACATAAGCTCACCCTCCTATTCATCCATTGCCAAATTAAGGGGATCCCTTACCCTATGGCCAAAGAGCAGCTCAAAGGGTGAGAATGTGGTTGACTCCTGGGCAACTTCCCTATATGCAAATAAAAGCTGGGGTAAGTCCTTTTCTCACTGTCTTGCATGCTTTTCGCTGAAGCCTCTTAACAAAGATGTAACAGATGTACTAAATCACTGGAACAGACCATTTGTCTGGGGGGGGGTATGGGGAGGTCCTGAGCTGCCTCATCACACACTTCTTCTAAAGACTAGCCATGTGGGTGGACATGAAATAGGTGCCCTGGTCTGACAGAATCTCCTGGAAAAAATACCCTGCTTAATATCCTTACAAGTCTGCTGTCCCTTTATCTGCCTAAATGGAGGACAAGGGTACGGTCTCTGGGTACCTCATAGCATAATCCAGGGCCACCAAAATTTTCCTCTTGCCTGTGTAACTTGAGGTGCTGAGTGATGCAATGTTCACAGCAACTCACTAAAATGGTTCTTCAGTTATAGGCAGGGGAAACAAAGCTGCCTTAGCCTTGCCCCAAACCATTCCCTCTCTCTGGTACTGCGGACAAATCCTGGTGACTTTTTCACATCCATAACCATGCAGGGACAGTAAAAGGTGTTAGTCAGCTGCCTCTTTGGCACTTTGGACTGGCTACCTTGACAAGGTACCGAGGCTTGTCACAATGCAATATTGTAACCAAAAGTTAGTCTGACACCTGGTGGTGGTGGTGTGGTGTGCTGTGTGGGAGAATGGACCTCTGTGGGACTAGCTACCTTGATGAGGTACAGAGGCTTGTCACAATGCAATATTGTAACCAAAAGCCAGTCTGTTAGTCTGACACCTGGTAGTGGTGGTGGTGGTGTGTGGGAGAATGGACCTCTGTGGGACTGGCTACCTTGATGACAATGCAATATTGCAACCAAAAGCCATTCTGTTAGTCTGACACCTGGTGGTGGTGTGTGGGAGAGTGGACCTCTGTGGGACTGGCTACCTTGATGAGGTACAGAGGCTTGTCACAATGCAGTAGTGTAACCAAAAGCCAGTCTGTTAGTCTGACACCTGCTGGTGCTGGTGGTGGTGGTGATGGTGGTGGTGTATGGGAGAATGGACCTCTGTGGGACTGGCTACCTTGATGTGGTACAGAGGCTTGTCACAATGCAATATTGTAACCAAAAGCCAGTCTGTTAGTCTGAAATTTGTTGGTGTGGCATGTCTGGTGTGGTGGGACTGGATCTCTGTGTGACTGGGCACCTTGATGAAGTATAGGGTGGTCACAGTAAAATATTGTAACCAAAAGCCAGTCTGCCACACCTTTTGGTGGTGTGGCTAGTGGTGTGCTGGTAAATAATACAGAAAATAACAAGTTGGGTGAGGGGGTATGGATGGGGGAGGGATAGCTCACCCTAACAGGGTGGGGATTGACACATTGGGTGAGGGGATATGGATGGGGGAGGGGTAGCTCACCCTAACGGGGGGGGTAGAAGTGACTCCACACTTGGTGTGCAGTTCAGAAATTCCCTGGCTACACCCCTGGAATATACAGTACAGTACAGTATATGATAGAAAACATTTGCTGAGTAGGTCTATTTATTTAGTTAGTTATATATTTGTTTTTGTCACCAGGTAATTGCAGTGGGCAAACATGCCTATTTTCAGGCACAATCTGGGAAAGTTACAGAGCAAATCAATAAGGTAATACATAATGGATAACAACAGTATAAACTAGAATGTGACTGCAAATATGCTACAGGCAGATAAGTAGGACATTCCTGGACTGGTGCACATGTGTGAAAAATTGAAACATTTGGTGCCCAAGTCAGACCAATAGCAACGTTTTATGACCCATTTGAACAATATATCAAATGCCCCAGTTTTGAGCCTTTGTTCTGTAAGCTGGATAACGAGGTGCACATAAATAGATCATGCAGAGCACAGTTCATTAGTTTATTGGTTGACATGTTCTCAGAGAGCAATTCAGTAGATATTTTCCAATACGCTGTGGTGTTACTAAGTAAAGACTATTAGCAGAAACAAAGCTAACACATGCTTGAGAATGAGTGTTGTATTCTGACCGCACTCTACGCATGCTCATCAGAACTCTGCTAACTCTGTGGTTGAATTGGAGCCAGTGTTTGCTGTAGAGGTGTGGGGTAATTTGTCATTAGTACGCTGATTGCATTAATACTTGATACAAGAACACTCAAAGTATTGGAACAACTTTGCTGATGTGGTGGAAGGGCATTGCTAGGATGTCTCATTCTGTCCTCTTGCTAAATGCAGAAGTCTAGGGCAAATTTTCAGATGGCCATCTATAGTTTTCTAGGGTTCCATTCCATTGAATGTGGAATTTATCCAGGATAGTTCAACATGAAGCACATCACAACAGAATTTTATTTTGAATTTTTCCTGCATCACAAACTGCTTCACAAAATTCGAAGGATTTACAGGGGTCAACTTTGACCTTTTTTTGCATTAACCAGCAGGACAAGTTGATTCAAAATTACATTAGCCCACAGATGGCTGTACTAGCCCACAATTATAATAGTATATTTTGATAATTTATACAGGAAACAATGCAAGCTAAGAAATACTCTGATTATTGCACGTGTATCCTGTTCTGCCACGTTGCTTCCTGGCCACAAGCAAAAAAAAGAAAAAAAGACTGCTGTGCAGTCAAACACAGTATGCTCCCATTGTTTTGTACCATGGCCCCTCTCTTCCTCTTTCTGCACCCCCCCCCCAACCAAACCAGAGGATCCCACAACAGCAACTGTTCAGTCAAGCAGTCCTAGCTCTGCACATACAGTAGCTGGCATCACCATTGGCATCATCATGCACCTCACCACACTCTCAGCCTCACCGATAGGCCAATGAACAGAGTCAGACAATGAACGCACTCTCATCCCCCACCCTGTGATGAACTGGACACCTGCACGTCTAAATGTTTTCATACAGTGTCAAGTGAACCAGGGGCAGATTTCGTGATTTCTTTGGGGAGGGAGCCACACAAACCTAGGCAGCTTGGGAAATAGAAAACTTTATGACATTTTTTATTTATATACACCAGGCACCAAAGTATTGAATTTTACATGCTCTACTCCAATAATAACATATTTTTTTAACACTGTCTTTTCATCAGCCATGGGGAAATAGTACCCAAGCATAAAGCTATATCACCTCTAGTTCTGTTTAGGAGCAGCTATGCACCCAAGGAATGCCTATTTAAATCTTTCAAATGATACATTTTATTAAGTTTTATGTTTGTTCCATACATGTTCCAATGCATTGTTTTTAGGATGGAAGGACATGCTAGGTGGGATAAGGGTGTTACTGCTTGGATGGCCTTGACCACTGTGGTCTGTTAAGAAATGCCAGGGACCCCTACACCTACTAGTAATGGTAGCTATGGGTCTATGGATGGTCATTTCAGAATCTGTCCTGCAGTTGTGTTCAGGGAAAAGTACAGAGTTGGGAGATTGGGAGGGGAGAAGGAGCAGGTATGGTGAGGCTGGGATAAAACCCACCACCTGCAGGGCAGACCCTCTATACCTCTTAGCATTTTGTCAATTAAATGTTGGATACAGACATTCAAAATGTAGGGAAATGAGGAGCACTGTTCTTAATGTGGGACAAAAAATCAGACAAAAACAAGTTCAGAAAACTGGAAGCTAGTGACTTAACAGCACTCTACCCTAGATCACAGCCTATGCACCAGCTGAAAGTCCCAACAATGGAGTGATAATGGCTTACAGTGAGCCTTGTGGGAGACTCCTCTTGTACTGCCAGATCATTACAACTCTCAATGAGCTGTTAATCACACCAGACCATCTGGTACAATGAGGGAGATTAGCATGAGGACTAGAGCCTGCTGATTCCATGATATAATAGCGATCGCTATTATAGTGAGTGTACTGTATATCATTGAAAAGCAAATCAGTGATATACACTTCCAGGTGACCTGACATCCAGAAAGGAAAAAAGTGATTTTGCAGAGGGGCTGTGCCCCCCCCCCCAATGCCCCCAGCACCCTCCTGACTATAGACTATCAACTCCAGGGGTATGTTGGGAAGGTCAAAATCCACAAACGTAGGCAGCAGCAAAATTCTATGCACCCAGTCCCGGTCCCAACCCTATAGCTACTGCACCATAGCTAGCCACCCATATTTATTTATTTATTTATTTATTTATTTTATTTATTTAGTTAAACATCAGTTTAGAAACCTTTGAGCCAGAGGCTCATTTACAAAGGTACCTCGTCACAAAGAGGACATCAGAACAGTAGTACAAGGGACACAGTACTTACAAACAAAAATTACAGTTCAATTACAATTTTGTTACAATAGAATACAATCTCCAACGAGCAAAGATAACAAAAGGTGCAAAACTTATGGTCAGGAGAGCTGGTGGGAGTAGAAGGGAGGAGATAGGAGAGGAGAGAATTAGTAAGGAAAGGAGGAGGGCCGCTCAGTGAGCATTGTCAAACAGAGTATATATATATATATATTTTTTTACACTAGGCTAGCGGCAGTTGCATTTGTGAGAGCTAAGCAGGAAGTTTCTGAGCCTGGGCTTAAAGCAAGCTAAGGTTAGTGAGTTTGAGACACTGGCAGGGAAGGAGTTATGCCAGTGGGGCGCATGGTAGGGGAATGCCCTCTGACCTTGAGAGGTCCTGGCTCTCGGAATAACTAGGGTAGCTCTTGACGAGCTGCGCGTGATCAGGGTCGGTGCAGTACGGCGAATGGAGTTGGATAGGCCTATGGGAGATAGGCCAATGAGGGCTTTAAAGGTGAGCTGGCATGTCTGATACATGAGTCACTCTTCCAGGTTGAGTAGGGTAGCTAGGGTGTACAGCTCACATGTGGAGTGAGTCTGGGAGCACCAGTGATAAGTCTGCAGGCCTTATTAACTGTGAGGTGAACCTTGTTGAGGGCAGTCTGATCTGCTGAGCCATAGACCGGAAGGCTATAGTCAATGAGAGACATGACAGAGGAGGTAACAGCCAGGCGGAGGGCATCAGGAGGGAGGCATTTCTTGTGCCGGTAAAGAATGCCTAGCCGTGAGTTGGCGACAGAATTTAGGGCAGATATATGTCCATGGAATGAAAGTGCAGGGTCAAAGGTTATACCAAGGTATTTATAGGACTGCACCTGGTCAATGACGAGATTGGGTGTAGAGTGGACAGCTAAGGGAAACTTGCTGTACTTATTTTGGGGGTTGGAGAAGAGCATTGTTTTTGTTTTCTTAAGGTTGATAACAAGTCGGTGCTCAGTGAACCAGGTAGCTGCAGAGTCAAAGACTAGTTGGAGGGAGTTCTGTAGCAGCATGGGGTCATTGTGGGAGGCAACGAGAACAGCATCATCAACATAGAGAAGCATCTTACCCATACAACTGCTGGGTAGGGAGTTAAGAAAGAGTGAGAATAGTAGAGGTCCAAGAATTGAGCCTACTGGCACCCAGAGCGAATGGGGCATGTTTCAGAGAGAGTACCGTTGACTTTCACACATTGGGAGCGGGCGGAGAGATAGCTGGTGCACCAGGAAACAGGTCCTGAGGCAAAGCCTATTAGGTCGAGGGTGGAGAGCAAAAGAGGATGCGAAACGGTATCGAATGCTTTAGACAGGTCAATGAATATAGCACCAGCCAGGGCATCAGAGTCCAAGGAGGCATGGAGGAAGCTGGAAAATTCCAGGAGTGCTGTATTGGCACTATGACCTGCTCTGAACCCGTGTCGTTCAGGGCAGAGAACATTGTACTTACAGAGGCAGTCAGAGACTTGGGACGCCACAATTTTCTCTAACGCCTTAGAGAGGGGGGAGAGGATTGAGATGGGTCGGTAGTTACCCAGAAGAGTCCTGTCACCACCTTTATGGACAGGGGTAACTGTGGCAATCTTCCAGGCAGAGGGGAATTGTCCAAGACAGAGTGATTTGTTGAAAATGCATGTAATAGGTGAGAGGACCTGATCCAGGACCTGACGTAAAAGGCAGGGATCAAGTGAGTCATTACCGATGGTGTTACCTTTTAGGGCTTTTAGCAAGTAAGGCCTAGCTTCTTGCATGGTGACAAGACGCAGGTGGAAAGAGGGGCAGGCAATGGGTGGTGGTACAGATGGAGGAGGTGGACTGAAAAGTTACCAGGAAGTACTGAGCTAAGGTCGGTAAAGGAGTTATTGAGGTGGGTGGCAATGAGGCAGGGTCAGAGGAGACGGTACCATTGATGTTGAGAAGAGAAGGAGAGGGGACTGGGAGTGACCATTCAGTTGCTTGATGTTGTCCCAGAAGCACCTGGGGTTCCCCAGGAGGAGGTAAGAGAGGCTTGGTAGTATTCCGCCTTTGCTGCGGATGGCCCAGGTGCACTGGTTGCGGGCAGCATAGGGACTGCCTGTCAGCTGAATGGCCAGTAGCAACAGCAAGGTGCCAAAGATTGTCGCGTTGCTTAAGTTGCCACAGTAGGGCAGGGGTGATCCAAGGGGCATGTTTCACTTTGGACCTCCTAGCAGTTATGGGAGCAAAGATATCACAGGCAAAGTTGAAAGTGCTTACAAAGAAGGCCAGGGCCAAGTCAATGTTGGTTGCCCTCGTCAGAGGGGACCAATCAGTGTGGGCAAGGAAGCACTTAAGGCTCAATGAGTCCCCAGGCCTAAGCCGCCGAGAGGTGGTTTTGACAGGGATGAGGGCCGAGGGTTTCCCAGTTGAAAAGCACAGGGAGTGGTCACTGAGGCAGTCAGGAGGATTTGGATGTTGTGGATGCAGATTGGCCTGTTGGTGAGGACCACATCCAGGAGGTGCTTGTCCCCCTGGGGTTTTTCTAGTAGGCTGTGTGACAAGTTGAGTTAGGTCAATTGACTCGAAAGCCTCACGGTGGGAGGAGGACGAGGGCAGAGCCAGTTTATATTCAAGTTGCCCACCAAGATTTGGTCCGACGAGTTGGGTAGGGAGGTGAGGTAGTCAATTAGTGGGCCCAGGGCCTGGGATTGGTTCTTGGGGTATGTAGGCTCGTTAGGAATAATGGGCCTCTAGCTGGGTCAGGGGACAGCTTTAGAGTAAGTGCCTGGGCCTTATGGTCGAGGTCAGGCGGGGGGAGTGGTAGCCCCATGAGAGAATCCTTCAAATAGAAGACACAGCCCCCACCTCTCCTGCCGACATGGTCCAACCAGTGGAGAGTGAAGCCGGGGAGAGAGACATGAGAGTTTGGAGTGGAGGGAGACAGCCAGGTTTTCAACCAGGGCAACAACATCAGGTTTGTGAAGCGTCACCCAGCAGTGTAGAGAGTCCAGTTTTTTCAGGAGGCTACAGATGTTCATAGAAGCAATGCGCAGCCCAGGAGATTTCAGGGGGAGGACCAGTGCTGCCAGGCCCGGGATTGGGGTGGACATTGCCTGACAGGAGCAGGAGGATGAGGGCTGATCTGGGGAGTGCACAATGGAGGGATAGCTTTCGACGATTGGAGAGGGGGTGATGAGGGGTGATCACCAGGTGAAAACAGCTACTAGAGAGCAGTAAAATGTGACAAGTGAGGTACTGGGAGCAAATTGTTCAAACTTAATCAGGCTCCCTCTAGTGGCAAAACAATATAAGGAGCTAATGGAGAAAAAAAACACATCACATGGCTAGCTCGGCTGCAGCAGGCACACCCACCTCTCAAAATCCCTTCCCTTCCCCTCGCTATTTCCACCTTCCTGTCGCCATCCACTACCCTCACATTCATCTACAGTCGCTACCCTTGCAGGGTAGCCCGAAAGTATAGTGCCCAGTATGAGTCACTGTTTTGATGTGGCGCTCATATTCAGTCACTATACTCACTGTATACTGAGCCAGCTAAAACAGGGACTTTTTAAACCTCAATGACAGACAGTGAAAATATGTACTAATCAAGGCAGGCAAATAGAGGGTTAGCTGCACTAGCCCTGGTTGATTTGCACTAGTCCCTGGACTAGTAAAACAATGCTTAAATCAGCCCCTGCTCTACAATATAAAGTAATAAAGTCAGAAGAATTGGTTAAGTGAGAGGGGATTTACTGGGTGAGACTAGAGATCATAGGACAAAGAGGAGAGAAAGATGTAATAAGACTTCACTAAGGTGGATGAATCAGTGAGTTGGGAGTGAACTGTAAAAGTTTTTCAAATGACACGAGGAGAAGTAGTTCGCAGTTCTGCTGTCAGTATTAGAGACGGAGATGCAGTGAATTTAAAATTCACTGGCGAAGTGCACGCAAAGTGCTCACTTCGCCTTGTCATTACCACTTCGCATTGGCATAATGAGAAAATGAAGTAAGGCGAAGTCATTGTTTTTAATGGACTTCTCGTTCCTCATTATGATTCTAAGTGATCCACTTGGTGTTTCAGACTTGGCAGCCCCCCCCACTGATCACATTGCTTACAGTACTGTAAGTCACATGCTCTCTAGCCAGGCAGGAAGGAAGTGAGTCACGCAGACAGTTTCACTTTCTCCTGTGCAGACTGAGAGAGAGGAGTGTGTGTACTAGAGAGAGGAGTGTTTTTTTGATTGCAGAGAGAGTTAAAATTTAATACTTAAACCAACAGCTTTTTTAAAAGCTACATTTTTTTGTCTTTTCTGTACTGTTTTTTACTTAATTTGTTCTTTCTGTAAATTTTATTTTTCTTACCTACTTAGTTGTTTGTGTGTGTGTGACTGTGTGAGTCTTGTGCTTGTGTCGTGAGATGGAGCAGGGTGAGGGAATGTCTGGGGCGGGGGCAGCTCTGGGAGAGCATGGTGGTACGCGTTGTCGTACCATGTGAATGCGTGGGGGGCATGGGCGCCCATTTGCGTTGGACCGCTCTAAACTTCTGAGTGTCCAACCTCCAGAAGCAGGACCAGCACCGCCTCCTGACTCTGAGGCAGTTCAACCACCACCACCACCAAGTCCAACACAAGGTCCTTTGGAGCAGAATGTGCCTGTTCCCCCAGGCCCAGGTGTGGATCCCACCATCAGAACTGTTGAGCAGTGTGAGCAGCCTACTGCCAGTTCATCTAGCCCTCCCCTGCCTGTGCCTGGTCCTCCCCGCACCTCCGTTGTTTGGCAGTTTTTTGACTGTGTTGGGGGGGACAGCAGTGTGGTTAAGTGTCGCCTATGTGCGGTGGAGATGCGCCGTAGCCCCTGGGAGAGTCACCTGGGGACTGGGGCCAGCGCACCCATATGCTTAATCACCACCAGTTGGAGTGGCAGGCTGCCACAGAACGGACCATGTCTGCACCTGCTGGCCGTTCTGTGGCAGAGGGTGCCACTGTGCATAGTGGGCGCGGCATCCCTAAGAAGAGGAGGGCCACAGCAGCACCTGTTGCTCCACCAGCACCCCCACCACCACCACCACCACCACCAGCAGGTCAGCCTGTCGAAGGAGTGGACGCCAGAGAAGTGCGTGTAACACAGGCTGATTTGGCAGTTCTCTGGAGTGCTGTTGAGGAGAACAGCGAGAGGATGAGTGCTGTGGAGCAGTGGCTGGATGACATAGAGGGACATCAGCTTCGAATTATCTCTATGCTGGAAATGCTGCTGGATCACCATAGGATCCCACATTAGTTGTGTTTCCTCACGCCATGTTTCCCCCTCCACCTTCCTTGCTGTGCCATAAAATGTATTCCTCCACCATCCCTGACCCTTGTATGTAATTATGCCCTTTTTTGTTGTCTTCAGTATGCGTTACACTTTGTATTCTGGGGCCCCTTCCTTCTGTTAAGTGTCTGTATGTTTTGTGTATGTGTGCTGTTTTGGTGCCTCATTTTTCTGCATCTGCAAAAGGCATCTGTCTTGTGTCCAGAAAACTGACAAGTGGTAACACAGTGAAATGAGAGTGTTTCAGCACAGACAAAGTCCCCCAGAATTTATGGCGCACTCAGTCATGCACACAACAGTGGCATAGAGTCCCCAGATTTTTTTCTGCAGGCCCAGAGTGCATCCTCCTTGTGTGCAGAGAAGTGAAAAGTGATCATCTCAACTGGATTGAAAGGTGCCCTTTGGATGTACAGTAATAGTAGCCTTGGTGAGTAGATGATATATATATATATATATATATAGTTGTGTATTTTGTAGGAGGTGATGAGGGGGGTTGAACTTGACATGGACATGTATTCATGCTATTGTTCTGCGTCACACACAGGTGAATCCATTATGAACGTTGCTGTGCACCGTCCAGTGCTCAATAAGAATTTTTTGCACTTAAATGGAACTGGATAATTCTAAAGCACGTGAAGGTAAGTATTTTTTTTTTGGGGGGGGTCATATTTTCAGTTTTGTCTGTAATGGTTTGTTATTTTTTTATTTCTTCACAGATTTCATCAGCATTCTTCTGGAGTCCGGTTCTTAATGACGGTCATGGTCATGGAATGAAACGACTTCTGCTTGTTGCACGTGTGCCCAAGCTCGGGTTGGGGAGGGGTGTGCCTGATCATGTTGACAAACTTTTTTGGATTAGTCCCGGTGGTGGTGGTCCAGGGTGGGCAGACAGACTCATGGTGGCAGCAGACTTGGATAACATCAGTCCCGGTGGTGGTGGTCCGGGGTGGGCAGACAGACTCATGGTGGCAGCAGACTTGGATAACATCAGTCCCGGTGATGGTGGTCTGGGGTGGGGGGGGCACACCACCTTTTAAATACTGCAGTTAAAACCTTCCAACATTAACCACATCATCATCCTCATAAAGAAAACTGCCCTCACAGTCATCGATGTCTGAATTCTGACCACTGGGAAATTCTTTCTCCATTGTGTCATCATCTACATCAGTGGTGGGCCGTTTCAGGCAGCCACTGCCAGTGCCACCAGGATGCTCCATTTCCACATCAGCAAGACCACCATGACTAGGCCGGGGTTGCAGTCTGTGCTGGTATGTGCCTCTCATTCATTTTAATGAATGTTAGAAAACTAACATTTGCAGGAGACAGGTTTGTCCGACGATCCCTGACTATTGCACCTGCTGAGCTGAATACCCTCTCAGCACTTACACTGGAGGGTGGGCATGTGAGGTACTTCAGTGCTACTGCAGTCAGCTCTGGCCATTCACTGACCTTTCCACTCCAGTACAAAAGAGGATCTTCACTTATTGTCAGATGCCTGTTTTCAGACAAATATGACTCAACCATTCTCTGTGCCGCACTAAGTATGATTGTTGATGCATCAGCCTGTTCCCCGGAATCATTGATGTCACAAATACTCACTTGAGACAAAGCCTCCCAAAGCAGGTTGACACCAAACACTTTGGATGATAGACCACCAGGAACTACAGTCCCCTTACCGTTGCATGATATGCTTGCTGGTCCTCCAGCTACACCTTCAGCTGGATTATGCTGCTGAGGTTTGCAAACCTTGGCACGTGACTTCTGTGCCCCATGAACCAAGCGAACCAGTTGACCACTGATATTTTTTACCTGTTCAAGCCCTCCCTCCAGTACTGATGCAATTCCACGTTGGTATCGTGGGTCCAGCATTGTTGCCATGGCAAAGCTGTCACTACGCTGAATGCTCACAATGTGACGATTCTGGTCGAATACTGTCAGCATGTGTTGCAGCAACATACTGCTACCACCGTCTCTGGCAACATCAAGGCTATGCTGTACATTCAACAATGTCTGCCTCAGCACCCACAGCAGTGGAATTGATCGGCTAATGGAGGCAGACTTGCCACTCACTGCTTGTGTGGCATGTTCAAAAGGCCACAAAATTTTTATTACAGAGTCCATGAGGCGCCACTGTTCAGTTGTCATAGACATGGAGGCCCCAGAACTGTCACGGCTAGTGTGCATAACAAGATATTCTGTGAAGGCTTTGTATTGTTCATACAACCTCTCTGCCATATATAACGTGGAGTTCCATCGGGTGACAACTTTCAGCTTCAAGCGGTGCTGAGGCAGGCTGTTTTTTATCTGCAACTGCCGCAGTAGGTCACGGGCCTTTCCAGATCTTGAAAAGTGACAGCAGATATGTTGTGCAATGGTCAGCATTTCCTTTATGTCAGGGTGCTGCAGAAACTCCTGAACCACAAGATTTAAACAGTGGGCCATGCATGGAACATGGATAAAACCACAATTCGTGATGCATCTCACCACATTTGACCCATTGCCAGTTGCTATGAACCCAGCTGTCAGGGACAGAGGGTTTAGCCATCTGTCAATTTCAGTCAGTACCATGTGCAACATGTTCTCACCAGTGTGTGAACAGGTCACACTGTGCATAGCAATTGTTGCATGCTGGTGAATTCCAGGAAAATTGCTACTGTGACAATCTACCTGCACTGATTATTCACACTACCAGCATCACAAACAACCCCCGGCACCTGCACCCAGTGTGCAGTTATACACAGATATGAACTCCCCTTACTTAAATGGATGAATGGAGAGGAGGAATGTTGAAGAGCATGTTTTACTGAGTCTGCAACAGTGCGGAACAACTCAGGAACAGCATGGGTAGAAAAGTATGTCCTGGATGGGACTTCCCATTTTGGCACGCACAGGCAGCAAACCGCCAGAACCCAGAATTCTCCACAAAGGAGAAAGGCAAAAGATCGATTGCCAGCATTTCCACTACAGCAGCATTAAGTTCACATGATGCTGTATGATTGGGGGGGTACTTCAGCTTATTCACAAAAACACTCTGTAACGTGGGCTGACTTAAACATTATACAGGGTGTATGTTGGTCACAAATTGTTGTGCTCTGTGATGAATGGCATTGGCAGGGGGTGGAGTGTGGACATTTGATGAAGACGGTTGCACAGGTAATGATGACAAACCCAGAAATGATGTTATTTTTCCAGATTTGCCAGCCGGGGTTAATGTACCACTTGCACTAGACATACTGCTTTCACCACCACCACCACAAAAACTGCTACTCTCACCAGCACTGGACAACATTTCAAAGTCATTATGGTCCTCCACCTCATCATCATCATGCCTGTAGTAATCCTCTGCTCTTATTGCCGCACTACTGCACACATTTAATTTCCTACTGGGCTTAACAGTCATGGAAGGGGATAACATGCTGGCTATGGTTAGTGGTTGCCGCCGGTGATACGGGTGAACGCCCAAGTCTGGTATTAGCTGCCAGCTTGTGCTGGGTCCACAGAGCCAAATGCCTATTCTTAAGATGTGTATGCTGTCCTCCTGTCCCAAGATGGCTCCTCTTTTTACCTCGACTCACACCACATGGCAAACCTGTCAGATTGCAATTGAATAATCATTTGCATCTTGGACAAAAAAATCCCAAACAAGGGACTGTGATGCTCTGCTTTTAACATGTCCATGATGATGTGGCTTATTTAAGTCTGTTATTTTAAGCACTGAAGTGGGGGAGGGCACGTGATGTTTCTGGCACTGCACACCTGGACTGCAACTGACCACCACGACTGCCTATCATATTGAGTATTGGGTCATCATCATCATCATCATCATCCACTAAAACCAGTACATCACAAGTTTTTACAGGAGCGGATTCCTGCAAACAGATTCAGAAATTTCAGACACAGCCACTTTTAATTTCTTTTTCTCCGGTTCCCAACTGGGGTCAATTAAATCACCATCATATTCATCAACATCACTGTCACACACATCCACATCTTCTGCTTGGATGCTAACATGTGGACTGCATGTTGCAACAACAGCAACATCATCATCATCACATTCATCATCAGCATCTACACCACCATCACGTAATATTTTTTCACCACACTGTGAATCACTGTTGCATGGAAAATGAGTGACGTTAAGTGCCACGGTGGATGGAATATCACATTGTATGCTATCGTTGACATGATCAGCAGAATCAGGTTCAGTTAATGGGATGTTACTGGGAAGTATGACATCATCTACGCTGTCACTCACTTGCACTGCTTCACACTCAATATGTTTGGATACAGTACACTAGTCGGAATTAGAATTTGAAGCAACAGTGCTAATACTACCTCCACCACCACTAACACCAGTAACACTAACAACACCAGGTGGGAAAAAATCATCTCCTCCAATTATCAGTGAAGCTACTGATTGGGCTGTAAAAAACATTGCAGGAGAAATACCTTTCCTCACATCACCAATGCACTTCTCCATCCGCGTACTACTACCACGCCCACAGATCCTCTTACTGCCAACATTGCCATGGCCAGAAACAGCTTTACTTGCACATCTCTTTGCAGGCATTTTGGGGGATCAACCACAATATTATTACCAAATTCAGATTTTTATACATTTACTTTCTGACTGGAGGGTCGCTACTCGCTACTATTGCTAGCTGGATGTGAAGCAAAATAAACAACTGTGGCTTCAGCAACAGAAAAGGGGACTACTGTGTTGTGACACTGTCACGGAATTGAAACAACTTCAGTAACCAGTGGTGCTGATGGGGTCACAAAAACAATCCAGTCTGGTAAAAAATATCTTTTCAACGTGGGGGGCACTAAATACAGACAGTGCTGATTTTTACAGCACTACAAGCAGCAACATAAGAACAGAGAACAGGTGAGCAGTACAAATCAAGCAGCTGCAGTGGATAGCAGGTTCACACTGCGCTTTTAGTCGACATACACTCGATCTGTGTCACAAATTTTAAAAGGTGTATTATATTTGATGCATGCAACACTGCACACACAACACAGAACACTTTGTGTACAATGCTGAATGAGGAATGCGATGCAAATGCAAAAGTTCAGTGTACTCAGTGCCACGTAATGTAAATTTGTAATTTAAACAACCTGACCTTATGAAATGCTGCACCACATTCACACAACAAGCAGCAAGAAAAGTTGTACTATCACTGACAATTTTACCATGTGTACAGTAACACAGTCAGTTATGTAACAAAAATATTGCCAAAACACAAAGAAATCACTAGTTCTCCAACTTAAATCTACCTACACACAGATACGCCCCTCTCCAACACAGCACACTTCACTGTCTTTCACCACACACACTCAATATTGTAAATTTACATTCAAAATCCACACACAAACAAAAATGCTCGATGATGTGAGCACAGGAGGGTTTCCTACAATCGATAAACTACAGTGGGATCCCCTCAAAAAAGCAAAAATGCTTTTTGAACAGCTTTTAAAAGATTCCTACAGACAGCTATCAGAGCACACTGTCTCTTACTCCTTCCTACTCATACTACCTCGAACTGAGGCTGTGCAGATCAATATAGAGCCCATGTGACCTGAACTCCCATGAATCACTGCAAAATCCTCCTTCAGAGCTCAAAAACAAGGTGAAGTGAGGTGAAGTGAACTGCCACCACTGTACTTTGCCTTAAAAATTGAAAGAGAAGTGACCAGTGGAGGCGGAGTAACGCAAAGTAGCTGTTTTCAATGCACTTCGCGTTCCTCGTTATAACGCGAAGTACTTCACTTCACATTGTGGAGCACTCTGCGAATCCGCCTTTGCTCTGCGAATCATTTCATGGAGCAGATTGAGCCCACTTTGCCCACCACTAATTACAGAGGCAGTGGCAGAGACAACAAAGGGGCACAAGCTGGATAAATGTAGGATATAAGGAGGGGAATAGATTATGATAAGGCCAGAGAAAAAGAGAGAGAGAGAGAGAGAGGTCTGTGTATCATTAAAATACATACTGTATGTTCAGCCAGGTGATATACTGTGTTCACATCTGTAGTTTAATCCAATCCCTGAAGGTCACCACAAAGTCTCAGAATAACCTCGACATAAAGGCCTTTCTGGCAGATCTGCAATGCATTGTGTGGTCTCCCTTGCACCATGCAGGAGATATAAACCATGCACTAATAATTTTCAAATGAAATTCCTAGAAATATATGACCATCTCCTTCCCCTCAGTAAAGCCCAGGGCAAAGGTTACCAGCTCCCTTGGGCCTCCATGGAACTCATTGTCCTACTTAAAACTTTTGATTGTAGCTGTCTCAAACGCAAGTCATCTGTTACTGTATTTTAGTTGAATTCATCCAGTACAAAAAGCTGTGGAATTATAGCACTAAGATGCTGAAAGTATCTACAGATAGTTACTTCTCATCTTGGTTTTATTGAGACCAACCTCAATAAATCTTAATGGTTTTGATAGACAGTACATACCCTTTTTAATCCCAAGGATAAGAGAAGTGATCCATTTGCAATTTCAATTCGTTTTTAATTGGGTCCCATAAATTTTGTTCAGCTTTGATGAGTTGGCAGAACTACTTCAGCTCTCAATGCAGTAACTGGAATGGATTAAAACAGACTATAAATAGAACGGTAAAAAAGTCTTGAAGTCAGCAATGAATATTTATTACTATTGCGTACTTGTGGCAGATGTTGCTGGCATGTCACTGCTAGGGCTTAGAGCGTTTGTGGTGGTGTGATAGAGTCTGCAACCCAGTAAGACCACCAGGGCCCAGTGCTGAGCTGCAGTAATAGTTAATATTCATTGTTGAGTTCAAGATGTATATCATCTACTTTCCATAGTCTCTATTTCACCTCCATGCCCATTTCTATATTCTCCCTAGCCCCATTGCTTTTCACATTACATGATAATTGGCCTTAGAGGGGACAGTCTGGAGCTAGGGGTAATACACAGAGGGTTCAGGGTAGGGTTACACAACCGTGAGAAACATTCATATCATATGGGGGGTACAGATAGATGTTTATCAAATGGAGCAAGTAAATTAGATCTGGCCAATGGACAGGGGTTAGGCAGCAGGGAGGGCTCCTGGATGGTGGTCTACTTAAATTTCAGAAGAAAACAAGTGATCTCCTGCTCAGACATAATGGCAGTGACAGAAATGTGAGCATCCTCCAGCAATAATGGGGACCTCATGGTCCCAGGCTGTGTATTACTCAGTTTTGTATTGCATCAACAATTCTCCGCACCACACAAGCAGAAGTACAAAAAGCAGTTTTATTCTTTAAAATGCACGCCAAACAGCATCCGCTCACACAAACCTCTACCGGTTTCGCTAAAGTTGCATCATGATGACGCAGCTTTAGCAAAACCGGTAGAGGTTTGTGTGAGCGGATGCTGTTTGGCATGCATTTTGAACAATAAAGCTGCTTTTTGAACTTCTGCTTGTGTGGTGTGGAGATTTGTCGCTGCAATATATAATTTTTATATCCGGCACACACCAGTAGCCCTCGGAGCGGTTTTGTGTTTTTTTTCTTGTGTATCATTCAGGACTGACAGAGAACAGAAGGAGGGGGTGGCACTGTACATTAGCAAAGGTATCAGAGTGATGGAGAATTAGGAAACCAGGTAGAGTCATAGTAGGATTACTATGGGTGCAGCTTACAGAGGATGAGGAAGGGTTGTCTGCATGAGTGTGATATAAAGGCCCCATATTCATTCAAAAGAGGTGGACAAGGCACTAACCTAGGAGATCAGGAAGGCAGCTGCAGAGAAAATCATCCAGTTAGGAGATGACAATGTACTGGAATCAGATTGGAGGGGAGGGGAGTGTGCTGCCTCCCAGGGATGACAGTAGATAGGATACTGCCTATGATAGATGTGTTGGTTAGAGAAATGAGGGCAGGTCAGACATTATTGTTCTCATTGAGATGAATGATCTGGTACAGAAGCCACTGGGGGCAGTTAAGGATAGTTTCAGTGTAGTGGGGGCCATGCTCAATGGTTTGTCAGCTACTGTGACCTTCTTAAAGATTCTCACAGTACATGGGAAGGGGGGTAACAAGAAAGCTGAAATTCTTTCAGTTCAATGATTGACTGAAAGGGGAGTGCCCCAAAGGCAAGTTTCACTTTCTGTGGGACTGTGATGCTTTTTAGTGGGATAAAGGCCTATTTAAATCCTATATCCTACATAGAAGAGAACAAGGACACAATCATTTTCTTTTGCTGTGCTTTCTAATACATAGAAACATAGATTTTGATGGTAGATAAGGACTGCCTGGCCCACCTAGTCTGCCCACTTCCCTACCTACTTAAACTCCAGATACATAGTTACATAGACAGTGTCGGCAGATAAGAGCCTATGGCCCACCCAGTCTGCCCATTTGAGCTTGTAAGTTCAGTTTATGTTTTCCTAGAAGTCTGCTGCCCCTTACCCCTGACATCCAGAATTCCTTTATGTCTATCCCATGCATTCTTAAATCCCATGATTGTTTCAGCCCCCACCACTTCCTCTGGCAGGGTGTTCCACTTGTCCACCACCCGTTCTGTGAAGAAATTCTTCCTCACGTTTCCTCTGAATCGTCCTCCTTCAACTTCATCCCATGCCCTCTAGTCCTGGAACATCTTTTCGCTTAAAAATAGTGTATTCCTGCACCCTGTTCCTCCCTGTAAGATACTTGTATATCTCTATCATATCCTCTCTCTCTCCTCTCCTCCAGGAGCACATATTCAGTTCCTTCAACCTGTCTTCATAGGACTTGTGATTCAATCCATGTACCATCTTTGTTGCCCTCCTCTGAACTTTCTCTACCCTGTCTATGTCCTTACGTGAAGTGAGTTTCCAGAACTGTACACTTACTCCAGGTGGGGCCTCACTACTGTCTTGTATGGAATTATGACCTCCTTTTCCTGATGGTGTTGCCCCTGCCTGCGCATCCCAGCATCCCATTTGCTTCACCTGCTGCCTTGTCACACTGAAAGCCTCCTCTACCTTGAGGTCATCAGAGATGATAACCCCAAGATCCCTTTCCTGCTTGGTGCATGCTATATCCTCACCCCCCAACTGATATATTGTGCCAGGGTTTTTGTGCCCCATATGCATTATCTTGCACTTCTTTGCATTGAATTTCAACTGCCAAACCCCTGACCATTCTTCAAGTTTCTGCAGGTCCCTTCTCATTCTGTCTACACCCTCTGGTGAGTCTACTCTGTTACAAAGCTTTGTGTCATCAGCGAAAAGTGAAATTCTGCTTTCTAGGTCATGCGCAATGTCACTGATGAAGATGTTGAATAGGACCTGTCCCAGCACTGATCCCTGTGGTACCCCACTGGTCACTCTTCCCTGTGTGGAGTGACAACCATTTACCACCACCATTTGTGTCCTGCCGCCCAGTCAGTTACTTACCCACCACACTACTGTCCTGCCCACACCCATATTCCCCAGTTTGTGTAATAGTCTTCTATGTGGCACAGTGTCAAATGCCCTGCTGAAGTCCAGATAGGCCATGTCCACTGCCCTCCCCTGATCCACCTCTCTAGTCACCCAGTCAAAAAATTCAATGAGGTTGGTCTGACATGACCTCCCCATGGTGAAACCATGCTGCCTTGGGTCCTGTAGTCCATTGACAACCAGATGTTCCACCAATCTTTCCTTCAGTAGTGCTTCCATGATCTTCCCACTACTGAGGTGAGGCTGACTGGTCTGTAGTTCCCTCCTCTTTGTTCCCACTTTTGTATAAGGGACTATATCTGCTGTCCTCCAGTCTTTGGGTACCTCCCTGTTTCCAGTGATCAGCTAAACAGTATAGCCAGAGGTTCAGCCACCACCTCTCTTAGTTCTTGAAGGACCCTAGGGTGCACCCCATCTGGCCCCATTGCTTTATCAACTCTTATTACTTCCAGTTCCTTCAGACCCTTTCTTCGAAAGGACTTGTGTCCATTCTGCACCATTCTCACCCCTTGTACTCCCTTCAGACCCATTACCCTCCTCTTCCTCAGTAAAGACTGAGCAGAAATACCTGTTCAATATGTAAGCTTTACTGTTGTCATCCTCCACGCGGCCCCCATCCTTCCCCTTCAATCTCACTATCCCTCCCTTTGCCTTTCTTTTTTCACTTATGTACCTGTAAAAGGTTTTGTCCCCTCTACCCACTGATTTTGCAATGTGTTCTTCTGTCTGAGCTTTGGCTTCCCTTACTGACCTCCCTGCCTCCCTTTGCTTCACCTGGTACTTCTCCTATCCCCTTCTGCCTGTGTCTTTTGTATTGCCTGAATGCAATCTTTTTGGCTTCACTTTCTTTTGCTATCTTTGGAAAACCATAATGGTCTCCTCTTCCTTTTCCTCTTGCTAACCTGCTTAATGCATAATTCTGTTTGCTCTTGTAATCCCCATTTTAAATACTGCCCACTGTTCCTCAACCCCTGATTCCTGCCCCATTCCCCTTAATGCCTCTTTTCAAGTATCTCCCATTTTCCCAAAGTCTGCCCCCTAAAAATCCAGGATACATGTTTTGTGTGGTTTGGTTCTGCTCTTTCTGTGATTTCAAACCACAATGACTGGTGGTCACTGTTCCCAGGTGCTCCCCACTGTTACCCCATCACACTATCCCTGTTTGTGAGCACAAGGTCCAGTATTGCCTTCTGTCGAGTTGGTTCCATGACCAGTTGCTTGAGGAAGGCACCTGAAGGGAGTCCAGGATAAATCTGCTCCTAGTTAATGCTGCTGCTGGGATGCTCCAGTCCATGTCTGGAATATTGAAGTCTCCAACCAGTACTACCTCACCCCTGTCTGCCATCCTTTGGATGGCTAGCATCAGCTCCCTATCTGTTTCTTCCTCCTGGGCTGGTGGTCTATAGACTACACCTGTGCGGATGGCTGGCACCATTTTCCTTTCCAGCTTAACCCACAATATCTCTCCCCCATTTTGTTCCTCCTGGATCTCTGTGGCCCTTATGTCATTTTTCACATACAGTGCCACTCCTCTTCCCTTTCTCCCAGATCCTAAATGATCATCAGCTTACCCACTCTTCCCAATCACTAGCGTTGCCTTCTGTCTGTCCCATGCATTCTTGAACTCACCAATCGTTTTAGCCTCTACGACCTTTGCTGGGAGTCTGTTCCATGCATCTACCACCCTTTCTGTGAACAAAATGCTTCTTCACATTACCCCTGAGTCTCCCTCCCTCCCTCTAGCCTCATATTGTGACCCCTTGTTCTTGCACATCTTTTTTGAAAGATGCTACCCTCCAGGACATTGTTGAGTCCCCTGAGGTACTTGAATGTCTCTATCACATACCCCCTCATCTTTCTTTCCTCCAGAGTATACATATTGAGGTCTTTCAGTCTTTTCTCATATGTTTTCAGGTGCATTCATTTCACCATTTTTGTTGCCCTTCTCTGGACCACCTCCATTCTGTCAATATCCTTCTGGAGATGCAGCCTCCAGAACTGAACACAGTATTCCAGATGTGGCCTGACCAATTGTCTGTACAGTGGCATCACCAGCTCTTGTTTTCTTTTTTTTTAATTCAAATTTTATTAACAAATTTTCACATTAAGAGGCAGTTAACATAAAAGTAAGACAAGACTGCAGCAGCTTATTATAACTGCTCCTCCCTTCCCCTCTCCCCCACAGCAGTAACATATCAATATGTCACATAAGCTCAAAGCAATTGTACAGGAATATACAAGGCTGTTTGCTCTGAAGCACTGCTAAGTCTGAGCAGCTAAAATTAGAGGATGAAGGGGATCCCATGTTTGAGTATAAACAGATAATTTATTGTGAAGGCTAGCAATTGCCTTTTCCGTACGCAGGTTAGCAAGGATTTCATTCACCCATTCCTGTAATGTTGGAGTAGACTTGTCTTTCCAATGACATAAAATAAGCTTCTTGACAGATAGCGCTATCATAGAAATATGAAACCTTCTTGCTTTAACTCTAATAGAGGACATGTCCCCGAGGAGACAGACGTCAGGCGTGAAGTGCTCCTGCAAACCCAGTATAGGGTCTAGGGAAGCTTTAGCAGAGTCCCACAAAAGGAAGATTTTGGGACAGGACCAAAATATATGAAGGAGTGTTCCTGCCTCCTGAGAACATCTAACACATATGTTTGAGTCCAACAGACCCCACTTCTTTAATTTAACCGGAGTATAATACATATTATGCAAGATATGATATTGCATAAGACGCAACCTATCTTGGGAGACAAATTTATGGCAGGACCTCCACAAGGCCTGCCAATTAGGTGAATATTGAGGAAGTAAGGAACTCCAGAACCTCATCGGTCCAAAAGAGTCTACATATTTTTTGTGAAACAAAACCTGATATAATTTGGATACAATACCCGAAGACCCAAGTAGAGAAGAAAATTCTGGGATCAGGGCCCCAACCGTCTGATTGAGAGGGGTACTACCAATCACTATTGAGAGTAGGTGTCTTATCTGTACTACTTTAAAATGTGAAATTGCCGGGATACTAAATTTCCGAATAAGATCACCTACCGACAGCCATTGCTCCTCCTCATCCGCAAAAGAAAGTACAATCCCATCACCCAATTGGGGCAACCAAGTGCGGGGAATCTGATGCTTATTCATAGTAAAAGATGGGGAGTTCCAGATGGATTGGGCCAGATCTAACTGAGGAGTTTATCTTAAGAAAGAGCAAAGTTGCGCATATACCTTTAAAGAAGTGGCAACTGTGAGACATTTCTTGGCAACCTGCACCTGAGACATTTTTGCATAAAACAAAGTTAGGGGATCCAGGTTCATGGACCGAATTGAGTCCAATTCTATTCTAAGCCAGGTCGGCTGCACCTTTTCAGGGTCCGGACTTACCCATTCCAGACATTTTGCCAAATGGCTAGCCCAATAATATATAGCCAAATGGGGAATCCGCAGGCCCCCTTCAGATTTTGGAGCAGCCAACTTATAGTAAGCCAGTCGGGGGTATTTGTCAGACCAGATAAATTCAGTAAAAATACCATGTAATTTCTTAAACCAGGATAACGGGATAAAAGCATTGAGGAGAGATAAAAGTTAGAAAATTCTTGGGAAAATGTTCATCTTGATTATATTAATCCGGCCCCAAAGCGAGATAGGGAGCTTAGACCATCTGTCAAGATCCTGAGTTATAAGCTGGGAAAGGGGCTCCAGATTTTCCCTAAACCGTACCATGAGATTGCGAGTTAGTTTAATGCCCAGATATTTTAATGACCTGGGAGACCAAAATAGACCTAAGGGGATAATATCAGTCTTGAATGTCTTGTGGTTTAAAGGGAAAAAGGAGGATTTGTTAGCATTTAATTTATAGTTGGATAAGGTGCTAAATTTAGCAATTTCACCTAGCAAAACCAGGACGGAAGATACCGGGTGAGATAAATACACAAGGAGATCATCTGCATATGCAGTGACCTTAACCTCATGATGCCCCACCCAGATACCTTGTAGTTCTGCATTATTGAGAATATTTTGAATGAGAGGTTCAAGATACAGGTTAAATAAAAGGGGAGAAAGGGGGCAACCCTGTCTGGTACCTGAGTGTAGCGAAAAGGACTTGGAAAATGCACCATTTCCAGAAATCTTTGCTGTGGGAGTTTTGTATAATGAAACGATCCAGGATATAAAGACAGGAGGAAGCTGGAAGGCCTCAAGAACTTGGAACAAAAATTTCCAGTTCACGCGATCAAATGCCTTCTCGGCATCCAGGGAGACCAGCCCAGCAGGAAACGCAGCATCCCTGGAGACCGAGAAGACATGAGAAAGGGTACGTAAATGGTCAGATGATGAACGTCCCTTCATGAATCCAACCTGCGCCATACCTATTAGATCAGGGAGGACTACAGTTAACCTGTTGGCCAGTATCTTCAAAAGGATTTTAATATCTTGATTTAAGAGAGATATGGGCCGGTAACTTTGAACTAACTCGGGATCCTTATCTGGTTTAGGGAGAAGAACAATCAGGGCTTGAACAGGTAAGGGTCCGCCTCTGACCCAGATAAAATGTACTGAAATAAGCTATAGAGTACTGGCAGTAAAAGATCATGAAAAACTTTGTAAAATAAAGAGGAGAACCCATCCGGTCCTGGGACCTTGTCTGAGGGTAGTCCCCTGATAGCCTCGGAGATTTCCTCCTGGGATATGGGAGAAGCCAGAAAACCCTTGTGTTGCTCCGATAGGGAGGGCAAGTGGGAATCTCTTAAGTACTCCTCAAGAATCCCAGGACAAGGAGGGTTCTTCATATCCCTGTACAGTTTTTCGTAATATAAAGCAAACTCTTGCACTATCTCAGTAGGGGATACTCTCAAAGACATATCTGCCATAGCCCGAATTGGTGGGATAAATCTTGCAGATTCCTGTTGTTTTAAGCATAATGCAAGCAGGCGCCCTGCTTTCTCTCCCTGATCCGTATAACTGGCTCTGGTTCAGATTATAGCTAGTTCTGCCTTTTCCCTTAACAACTCTAGATATCTATCTTTGACCGCCATGAGTCTCTTCTTGTCCTCATTAGAGGAGCTGACAGAGAGATTCGCTTCAAGGGACCGAATTTGGGATAATAATGATAGTAGCTCTTCCTCTTGTACCCTTTTCCTTTTGGCCGCTATACTAATAAGAACCCCCCTCATGTATGCTTTAAAGGCCCCCCATAGAATGTCCGGCTTTGCACTGTCTAATGGGTTAGATGAGAAGAAGAACTCAATTTGCTCTCTTATAAGTTTACAATACTTGGCATCCTTCAGGAGCTGCTCATTGAGCTTCCACCTGGTCTCCCTTTTAAGTGAATTAAGGAATGTCAAGTTACATACCACAAGGGAGTGGTCTGCAATAAGGCCAGGTTAGATCGAGGTGGACTTGACCCTGGGCAAGAGAACCTGAGAGATAAATATGTAGTCAATGCGAGACTGCGAGCCGTGCACCATTGACTTGAAAGTGAACTCCTTGGAATCCAGATGCAACACACGCCAGACATCACAGAGCCCACACTGATCCAATAAATCCTTAAGTGTCCTCTGCCTAGGGGACATTCCCCCTGGCCCACTACCTGACCTATCCAAATTAGAATTATGATCTGGTTGAAATCACCCCCCATAATAATCCTGATGGGAAGCATCGGAAGCATAATAGAAATCAGCCTCGTAAAAAACCCTGGGTCATCAGTATTGGGTCTATATATACTACCAAGTAAAAGTGGCACTGACCAAAGAGTGCCTTTGACTAAGACAAATCTGCCCCCCGGATCCTTGATAACCTGCGTGGAAATGAAAGGAATGCCTCTATTAATGATTAGCATGACCCCACAACTTTTAGTGGAGCCCTGAGTGTCATAGATCTGACCCACCTGTTGTCTCCTTAATTGTAAAGCTTCAGATTCTAGCAAATGAGATTCCTGCAAAAATGTTATCTGAGAACGTAATAAACTTAAATGTTTAAGCACCTGATATTGTTTGGATTTCTTCCTGATCCCCTTAACATTCCAGGTAGCAAAAGTCACATCATTGGCCATCTAACTAAGGTTAACAAGCTTAATAACCTGAGCCCTGTATGAGAATATCGAGAAACATTCAACCAGATTCCAATTGTTACTGCTGTATAATCCCCCCTTCCCGTCTCCTCCACAATTATCCCTTCCCCTTCCCCCTCTCCCCTCAACATCTCCCTTCCACTGACATAAAACACACCAATTTAATAACACTCAGCCCCCACCTTGCTGTCACAAGCAACGTTCAGCACAGTACTGGGTTCCTTCCTCACCCCCCAGCCTCCCGAGATAACCCCCAGTCACAAGCATCACGACAGTCCTCCTATATGAATGAATGGTCTCAAATCCTGAGAAGGAAGAGACAAAATTAAAGTACATTAATAATCCCCAATGGCTTACAAGGAGCGTTAAGCCAGAAACAAAAGCATATCTCATTTGTGAGATCGTAAAATAGAGAGATAAGGCACCTAGAGAAGTGTGACCAGGTGCCAAGAGACCCCGAGCAGAAGGAAGTGGGTCTCCAGTGCCCCTATAGGGAGGACTCCTGCCACATAGCAGACCAGACAAGAAATCGACTGAAGGGAAAGGAAAATGCCTTTCAAACCGAAGTTCGGTAGCCTGCTTAACAAATTGGACCCCAACACCTTGGATCTGGTGCGTTAAGTTAGTTTTGGCTTCAGACATCGTTACGACGGCACCATGTCAGCCAAGTGCCCAAAAGGACAAAATCGAGATATACGATGTCCCAGCCAAAACAGGGAGCACAATCATCAGGCGATCATTGCTTTGGTTTCCCTATCATTGTCCTGGCTTTTCTGCATGCTGAGCTCCCTCTTGTGGATACTAAACCACCACACCACATATATGTTTGAGAGCGAGGGGTTAGCCAAGCACAGGCCCAAAACTCAGCCATTCTAAATATGAAATGCTTCATTAACAATTCAGGGTATTCTTCCTCATTTATAAAAGCCTGCTCATTTGGCAAAATTAAAATGTGAGAAACCCCTCTTCCCTCCGACTAGCAAAATAAACTTTTCCACAGAACATTGAACAAGATTACGTGCACAGTTCAAACAAACTAAGGCTTGAATGTCCCAAACACTTGACCCCTCATCAAATAGGTATGTCCGTTTAGATAACTGGAGTTTTCCAGAAGCAAACCGTCATTCCAGACGTCTTGAAAATAGCTAAATGACAGTTCGCACATAGCAACATGAGACTCCTTTCACCAGAGAAATAGATCTTGTCATGGATCCCGGAATAGGTCAGGCATAGTGAGCTTCAGGCCAGAGAGAGCGGCTTCAGGATCTTCATAGGTGAGCCAAGAACCATTCATAAACACCTGCAGCCTGGCTGGATACCCCATCCTGAACTTGAACCCTGCGGCAAAAATTTTAGACACAATGGGGTGTAATGTTGCACGTTTCAGTCTTACTGATCCTGGCAAGTCCTGTGCAATTCTCAGCTTGGAATTTTTCCAACGCACCTCTTGTAATGCTCTCACTTTTTTCAGAAAGTGTTGCCTTTCTA
This sequence comes from Neoceratodus forsteri, assembly GCA_016271365.2. Taxonomy (NCBI): domain Eukaryota; kingdom Metazoa; phylum Chordata; order Ceratodontiformes; family Ceratodontidae; genus Neoceratodus; species Neoceratodus forsteri. Next base: position 803,388,257 of record CM057451.1, on the reverse strand, counting down.
AAAAATTCAGGAAGCAGCATATAATGGGACAGGGGGCAGCACCTGGTGGTGGCTTAGGCCGTAACGATCTATGCGCTCGCTCTATGATGTATGCAGGGCCGAAGGGAGAGGGACCAGCAACCTGTTCCACCAGCTTTTGCATAAAAGCCTCTGCATTCTGGCTCTCTTCCCCTTCAGGTAGCCCTAAGATGACCATGTTGTTTCTATGGCTGCGGCCCTCAAGATCTTCTAGTTTGGCCTCCACCCGGGTAAGCTTCTGCCTGATCACCGCTAATCTGGGGTCCACCTTGTCTAAGCGATGCTCCAGGGAGACTATGCGAGTGGTGTTATCCGAGGCCATCACCGAGACCTCATCCAACTTTTTAGATAGGGCTTTCAGATCAGTCGCCATCTCTTTCACTTCTTCCCAAAAAGGCTTGAACTCTTCCAGGAACCTGTTTAAGGTTAGGGGTTCCTGCTCCGTTGCTTGACTGAGATAATCGGGTCTATCAGGCCCACTTGATGCCCGGGATTTCTTTGGGACCTTCTTGGGGGTGACTGGAGGAGTATGCTTTTGTGGGGATTTTTTCATATAAGCCTCCATCAGTGCTCGAATCTTGCTCTTCTGAAGGTCTGGAGCTTTAGATAACCGGATCCTTGTAGAACAGAGGGTTTTAAATGGTTTCGGTGTCAAAAAGTACCGATTATAAAATCGGGAGGCTGGAGCTACCCGGAGGAGCTGCTACTCAGCACTTTGCATCACGTGGTCTCCCCCACCTCTTGTTTTCTACTGGTGATGCCCCTCCCTATGCACCCCAGCATCCCTCCAGCCCTCTCCACCACCTTTTGACATTGCTTGGCCACCTTCAGGTCATCTATTATGCTTACCCCCTGGTCCTTTTCCAGTTTTGTTGTTGTTAGTATCCCCCCACCCCCATTTTGTATTCCTCTCCAGGATTTCTGTGGCCCAAGTGCATGACTTTGCACTTTTTTGTTTTGAATTTAAGCTGCCACACTCTTGACCACTCCTCCAATTTGCCTAGATCTCTTCTCATTTTTTCTACCTAGTCTGGGGGTCTACCCTATCGCAGATCTTGGTGTCACCCACAAAGAGGCATATCTTCCCTTCCAGCCCCTCTGCACTGTCACAAATGAAGACATTGAAGAGGATCAGCCCCAGAACCGAGCCCTGTGGCACCCCACTTGTCACCCCCCTCTCCTGGGATTGAACTCCATTTACCACCGCCCTCTATGTCCTGTTGCATAGCCAATTTCAGACCCAGTGTACCACCTTGGGACCTACTCCCAGACTGCGCAACTTGTTTACTAGCCCCCTGGTCCACCATGCTGGTAATCCAGTTAAATAAATGAATCAGAATTGTTTGACAAGACTCTACTCTCCTTCTTAGGTACTGCATTTTTGGGTTTTTATTCCCGATGTGTATTACCTTGAATTTCTTTCATTAAAATTCAGATGCCAAATCTTGGACCACCTCTCTAGCCTTTGTGAATCCCAGGTCCTCCCTAAGTACCTTGATCCCACCATTGTTGTCCACTCTTCAGTACATCTTTGTACATGTATCATCTGCAAATAGGCTGATCTTGACCTGAACACCCACCACTGTCACAGATAACTATGTAACAGAGTACAAGCTTTAGGACTGAACCTTGTGGTACCTATTCATTACCTTTTTAACATTAGAGAATTCCCCATTCATTGCCACTTTCTGCTTCCTCCCCCTCATCCACCATTCCACCTATCCTTTCTTTTACTATATGATCTCTCAGCTTCTTGAGCAGTCTCCTGTGAGGGACTGAATCAAAGGCCTTACTGAAATCCAGGTACAGTATTTCAACTGTCTGTCCTTTGTCTCCTGCTTTAATCACCCAGTCCAAGCACTCAATCAGATTCATCTAGCATGACCTCCACATTGTGAACTCATGCTGCATGTCATATTGCAACCCTTTAACTTTAAGAAAGTCTGTACCAGTCTCTCTCTCTCTCTCTCTCACTCTATGGCCTCTAGCACCTTCCCTACTACAGGTGTTAAGTTGACTGGTTTATAGTTACCCAGCTCATATTTTCTGCCACTTTTGTACAGAGCAACCACACTGGCAGGCCTCCAATCCCTAGAAACCACCACTGTATTTCATAAACAGTTAAAAATGTCATCCAGTTGTGCTGCTGTCTCCTTTGCTGTTTCCTTAATCATCCTTAGATGCATCCCATCTAGCCTCATTTATTTAGCTATACTCGATGCCCTTAGCCCTTCCAGCACCCTTTCCTCCAAGATGTGGAGGATGTGACAAGTGCCCCCTCATCTTCCCTTTTTGTCCCCTTCCACAATCTGGTAGTGATGGAGGGTAGGGAGGGTAGAAAAGGGAGAGGAGTAGCTCTTTATGTAAGGGAAGGGATAAAAGCAATGGAACAAAAGAGTAAACAGGGAGGAGAGGAGGCACTGTGGGTCACCGTAGAGACTGGAAATGGCACCACAATCCACACAGGGGTTGAATACAGACCCCCATCTCAGGGGGAGAGACTGGACAAGGATATTATAGAAGGCATCCTTAGGATGGCATAGAAAGGGGAGATACTGTTGATGGGAGGTCTGAACATGCCAGATGTTAACTGGAGCACCTTTGCTGCAGCCACATCCAAGAGCAGGGCCATGCTCGATGCTCTACAGGGGCATGCCTCAGACAGCTAGTGTTGGAACCAACTTGGGAAGAAGCAATCTTAGACCTCATACTCTCAAACGGGGGGCAGTGAGAGGATCTCAGATCTAGAAGTGGGTAGCTATCTGGGAACAAGTGGCCACCAAACAGTGTGGTTCATGATAAACTCAGCTGCAGAGTCAAGCCATACAAAAGTGAGGGTACTGGACTTCAGGAGGGCTGACTTTTGCAAGATGGTAGAGTGCCTTAGAAAAGCACTAGCAAATAGGCAAGAAGGAGGAGTACAGCAACAATAGGGAAACATCAAAACTGCCATCACAGAGGCAACAAGCCATTGTGTGAGCAAATAAACAAATCAAAATGAAAGAAAAAGCCACTACAGTTCTCAAAAGAGGTGGTGGGGAAGGTTAGGGAGAAAAATATAACATTTAGTAAGTATAAGGAAACACAGAAGGAGCAGGACAGAGAACTGTACCAGTTAAGGCAGAAGGAAGCAGGGAAGGCAGTCAGAATAGCAAAGGCCCAAACTGAGGAAAAGATAGCCAACTTGGTTAAGAAGGGGGATAAAACCTTTTATAGGTACATTAGGGAGAGTAGAAAGACAAATGGATAGTGAAGCTGAATAGCATAGACAGTGGGTGAGCAGAGAGGGACAGTGAAAAAGCAGGGATATTGAACAAATACTTATGCTCAGTATTCACAAAAGAGGAGGAGAGGGAGGTACCTAATCCAGTTAACAGAAGCACTTAGCATAGGGGGGTCAATCCCGGTCCTTTCGCAGAAGAAAGGGTTTTGAAAGAACTCCTAAAACTGAATGTGGACAAAGCAATGGGGTCTGACAGGATTCACCCCAGAATTCTAAAAGAAATAAGGGGAGAACTAGTGACACTACTGACTACCCTTTTTAACAAATCATGGGAGAATGGTGTGGTACCTGAGGACTGGAGGAGGGCGGATGTGATTCCCCTTCACAAAAGTGGGAGCAAGACAGAGGCAGGAAACTACAGACCTGTCAGTTTGATCTCTGTGGTAGGGAAAGTGATGGAATCACTTCTGAAGGAAATAATTGTTGAGTACCTAGAGGCCAGTGGGGCACAGTACCCAAGGTAGCATGGGTTCACAGTGGAAAGGTCATGTCAGATGAATTTAATCAATTTCTTTGACTGGGTGACCAATGTAGTAGACCAGGGAGGGGCTGTGGACATGGCCTACCTAGACTTTAGCAAGGCATTTGACACAGTCCCACACAAAGATTAATAAACAAATTAGCCAGTCTGGGAGTGGGTCCCAGGGTGGTAGCCTGGGTAAAACATTGGCTGGACTACAGGACATAGAATGTAATAGTAAATGGAGTCTACTCTGAAGAACGGGGGGTTACTAGTGGGGTACCGCAGGGCTCAGTACTGGGTCCAGTCCTTTTTAATGTCTTTATAAGTGACATTGCAGAGGGGCTGAAAGGAAAAGTATGCCTCTTTGCAGATGACACAAAGATCTGCAACAGGGTTGATACACAAGGAGGTGTGGAAAGGATGAGAAGGGACTTCGCAAGGTTGGAGGAATGGTCAGAAGTATGGCAGCTTGGATTCAATGCGAAGAAGTACACAATAATGCACCTGGGAAACAAAAACCCAGGGGAAGAGTAAACAGTGGGGAGGGGTAGTAACAACAACAAAAATAGATAGGGACCTGGGGCAATCATATCAGATGACCTTAGGTTGGCAAGCAATGTGAGAAGGCAGTAGGGAGGGCTGGGGGATACTGGTATGCATAGAGAGGCATAGAGAGAGGCATCACCAGCAGAAAATAGGAAGTTGTTATCCCTCTGTACAGACAGTTGGTGAGACCCCATCTGGAGTACTGCATCCAGTTCTGGAGACCCCATCTCCAGAAAGGCATAGACAGGATGGAGGCAGTCCAGAGGAAGGCAACTAAAATGGTGCAGGGTCTGCAAGAGAAGCCGTACAAGGAGAGACTAAAGGAGCTTAATATTGTACACCCTTGAGGAAAGGAGGGAGAGGGGGGACATGATAGACATTTTCAAGTACTGTACCTCAGTGGAATCAACAAAGTCCAAGAGGGTAGCATCTTTCAGAAAAAGAGATGTGCAAGAACAAGGGGATACAATCTGAAGATAGAGGGGGGACGGCTCAGGGCCAATGTGTAAGTGGTTTAAAAAATCACAGTCCTGGAACTGCTTGCGTCGAATGACCAGAGGACTCTGTAGATGGAGTTTCAGTTGTATGCCAACAAGGGGAGGAGTGAAGCAAAGGTGTGGGACTTAAGAAAAGTGGATTTAATAAGATGTTTGAAGTGACATTAGACAGCATAAGGGGAATAGCAAGGTTAAGGGAGTAGAGAGGTAATGGGAAGCAGTCAAGATAGGTGTTGCAGACATGGCAGCCTGATGTATTGGGAATCTAAGTAAGGAGAAGAGGGTGAGAGAGCCATTGTGGTTCATGCAGAAGGTGAAGGAAGCAATGAGAGGGAAAAGAAAGGTGTTTAGAAACCACAAGGGAAAACAAAAGGAGGAGGACAGAGAGCCTTGCCTGAGGGCAACTAGGGAAACCAGCAAGACTGTTAAAAATGCAAAGGCTAGGGTGGAGTTGTGAGGAAATTCTTTTTCACGGAGAGAGTGGTGGACGCATGGAACCGACTTCCTGGAGAGGTTGTGGGGTCTAAAACAGTGGGGAATTCAAACATGCATGGGACAGACATAAGGCAATTATTTTATTTATTTATTTACTGTATAATCGGAATTACAATCCTTTGAGTCATAGACTCTTTTGCAAAGGCTCCACGTCGTTTACAGGGGGTGAAGGGAGAACCAAAGTACAAGGAAGACAGACGGAACGAGCAATTATATACAGGTTTCAGTACAGACAGTATTTATACAATGGCTCCACGGTGGTTACAGGGGGTGGAGAGACACAAGACAATATAAAGCATTAAAAGAAACACATTTTTTTTTTTTTTACACTTTGATTTTTTCAGGTTACAGAATTGACATGGCAGTTGAGAGCGTTTAAAGCTTTTGGGAAGCATACATGTGGGCCCAAGACAGAGCTAATGCAGAGGGTGGGTAGGGACCAGGAAGTCCCTGAGTCAGTTATGGGGATGAAGGAGGAGAGCAGGCCTTATTGGCATTCACATTTAGAGTTTTCAAAGAGGTGTGTTCGAAGGCCTGTTTTGAAAAGTGCGATGCTGTGGGTCTGGGAGAGAGTAGGGGGGAAGGTGTTGAGCCATTTGGGGGCACGGTAGCAGAAGGATCACTGCCATAGAGACGTTCGACATGGGGGGACCGTGAAGGATGAGGTAGCCGACAGTCTGGTAGTCCACCTGTGAGGAGCTGGGCTGACGATGGGGAGTAGTCCGGCTGGAGTAAGCTGGAGGTGGATCTTTTTTGCTAAGATGCAGGTTTGATATTTGAGTCTTTGATGGAAATGAAGCCAACCTGTTAGTGTGTACAGATCACAGGTGTGGGTGAGTCTGTCACAGCCAGTAACGAGGCAGCAGGCTTTATTAAGCGCTGTGATTATGCTACTTAGGGTGGAGTTGTCAGCAGTGCCGTAGATAACAATCCCATAATCGAGAAGTGAGAGGATGGAGGAGGTGACAGCTATCTGCATGGCATGGGCAGGCAGGCTGTTCCTGATCCTGTAGAGGGTACCAATTCTGGAGTTAATCGCTGATGAGAGGTGGGGGGTTGCAGGAAGTAGGCTGTTGGTTAACTAGAATCTGCAGCTTATCCAATAGGTAGGGAAATGGGCAGACTGGGTGGGCCAAGTGGTCCTTATCTGCCGTCAAACTCTAAGTTTCTATGTTTCTATGTCACCAGGAGGTAATTGGGACCTCGACCAAGGAATAATAATCAGGAACAATTGAGCTTAGAAAGGTAACCTGCAATAAAAACTATGAAAGAGAAATAAACTGAAAATTGTCAATCATTGATTACTCTGATTCTTTACTATGTAACGTCAGTTTTTCAGAATGCCAGTAATTTCATCTTAGCCATGTTAGATGTCCTCTGTAATAAAATCACATGATTTTTCCTGCAGTATGGAATTAGTATTCACCACTGCCATCTCTATAAGTTGTTGAATTGGCAACCATTAACAAAAGGAAGTGAAAAAAAGCAGTTTGACATTGCTTTTAAAATATTACAACCTAATGAGTGACTCCCTTTTCCTCCAAGGGTTGAGAGGGCTGGCTGAGGAAGCCCTCCCCCACCACCTCCAGTCAGATCATCCAGGTGCCATAGACCAGCAACCCAACAGTGACTCCCTTTTCCTCCAAGGGTCAAGAGAGCCAGCTGAGGAAGCCCTCCCCCACAACCTCTGGTCAGATCACCAGGAACCACAGCCCAGGTACTTATAACTGCCCAGCCAGGATCTGCAGTTTGAAACTGGTATCAACAGCTCTCTGAGACCTGCAGTCCTCCCTACCAGCTACTCTCTGTGTTGCAGTGTGGGCTGCTGTGCTAGCATAAATTAATGCAGGGAGCCTATTTGTGGATATTTTACCTGAGAACAGTTAAAATATATGTTGGGGAAAGATTTGTATTTCAGCTTTGTTAGCCACCCTGTTTAACTCTAGTTGGGGAAAAGTTAATATATTTGCTGGTATAAGCTGTCTATTTCAGGTTAGATAACCACCCTGTTTAGCACTAGTGCTAGATAACAAAAGAAAAACACTTGTCAATGCCGAACGTTCACTTGCAGGTATTTACAGTGGTGTTTGGTACTGGTACTGGCTTCAGAGGAGTGAGGAGGCAGCAGTGAGAGTGGCAGCTGCCTCATGGTGAAGCTGCACCATAAATGTAGGAAGGAGCTGCTAGTCAGGAAAGCCACTCCTGCTGGCCTTAGTGGACCAGAGCGAGATACTGCCCTGGGCAGCCGGAGTTGCCAATAAGTAGATCCACACTACGGATAATGTAGAAACCCTGGGGTGGGGTCAGAGGAGTGAGGACTGGGGAGATAGAGTGTGCCAGGCAGCAGAAGCTGCTAATAAGTAAAGCCACACCGCAGCTATTGTAGAAGCCTTGGGGGTGGGGGGATTTCAGAGGAGTGAGGACCAGAGTGAGAGAGTGCGGTGGGTGGCAGTAGCCACCAATAAGTAAAGCCTCACTGTGGCTATTGTAGAAGCCGGGGTGGAGGGATTTTAGAGGAGTTAGGTCCGGGAAGATAGAGTGCAGTGGGCGGCAGGAGGTGCCAGTAAGTAAAGCAGTAACGTGGCTATTAAGAAAGCCTGGAGGGCGGTGGGTCAGAGAAGCACAGAATGGGGAGAGAGAGTGCGGTGAGGTGCAGGAGCCTCCCCAATAAGTAAAGTTGCACCACTGACAATGCAGAAGCCTGGAGAGGTGGGGCAGAGGAGTGAGGACTGGTGAGTTTTCTAGCCTCTTCTATGAAGAGGCTAGAAAATCGGTCTAAGGAATGGCAGTTGAATTTCAATGCAAACAAGTGTAAGATTATGTACCTAGGGAGAGGGAATCATAGGGTCGAGTATGAACTAGACGGGGTAACACTGGAGGCCACCACAGAGGAAAGGGATCTGGGGGTAGTCATAGAAGACAACCTCAAAGTGGCTAAACAGTGTGACAAAGCAGTCAGAAAGGCTAACAGAATACTAGGGTGCATAGGGAGGGGTATAACAAGTAGAAGGAGGGAAGTGGTGGTACCATTGTATAACTTCCTAGTAAGGCCTCATCTGGACAACTGTGTTCAGTCCTGGAGGCCCCATCTCCAAACAGACATAGACAGGATGGAGACGGTACAGAGAAGGGTGACAAAATGGTATCCAAGATGCAGCATAAGTCATCTGAGAAGAGACTCAGAGCTCTCAATATGTACTCCCTGGAGGAAAGGAGAGAGAGGTGGGACATGATAGAGACCTTCAAGTATATAAAGGGGATCAACAGGGTACCAGAGGCGAGCATCTTTCACACAAAGGGAAATAGTAGAACAAGGGGGCACAGCATGAGACTAAAAGGGGGAAAACATAGGGGGAACATGAGGAAATTCTAATTCACTGAAAGGGTGGTGGAGAGATGGAACAGTCTCCCCCAGGAAGTGGTTAAGTCAGCCACGGTTCAGGGATTCAAAAATGCATGGGATAGGCACATGGGAATTATCAAGTGAGGGCGAAAAGGGGGGGGGCGTGTGGCAACAAGGTTATGTTAAACATTAGAAAGAGGGATAGGGCAGACTGGATGGGCCACAAGGCCCTTATCTGCCAACATCTATGTATCTATGAGAGAGAGAGTGCTGCAGGCATTAAGTTGCCAAAAGCAGAGAGTTTAATTAGACTTTACACCAATTGCTGCCAGTCCTGCCCATAAACTCCTTTTTCTCCGAATTCCACATAAATGTCTTCCATCCTCCATTGTTGCCCTTGACTCTGTCGCTTGCCATTTCTTCTGGCGAGTGTGAGTTTACGTGTTGATTCAGTTTTTAATCCACCTCCTGTATAAACTGAGTGCAGTTTGGTGGTTGATCCAGCTGACCCTTTATTTCTTGTATCCCCCCCAAATGTCGAAACAAAAAAGAAGCGAGAGAGACTGAGGCGAAGGGGGAGGAAGTGGAGCAGGGACCGGTGGCAGAGCTGGCTTGGCTCGCGCCCCATTTACTTCCTTCATCACCCAGTCAAAGAAATCTATCAGATTCATCTGACACAATCTACATGTTGTGAATCCATGCTACCTTGAGTTCTGGGCACCGATGGCTTCTAAATGCTCCAGCATCCTTTCTTTAAGCAGTGCCTCCATGATCTTCCCTACTACTGATGTGAGGCTGAGCGGCCTATAGTTCCTTGCCTCCTCCCTACTGCCAGATTTGTGTAGAGGGACCACATGTGCCCTACTCCAATCCTCTGGCATCACTCCTGTGTTGAATGACTCTGTGAACATGGCCGCCAGAGGTTCAAACACAGAAATTGTTGGGATATAAGGACCACTAGGCTCATCCAGTCTGCCCGTAAGCCATGTATTTTACTATGGCTTCTGATCCTCCCTCATCTTTACCTCTATGGTTCTCCCATGCCTGTCCCCCGGATGTTTAAATCCAGCCACAGTGCTTGCTCCCATGACCTCCTGTGGCAGACCATTCCATGTATCCACCACCCTCTCTGTGAAGAAAAACATTCTCACATTCCCTCTTAGCCTGTCACTTTCCAATTTCATGTCATACTCCCTCATTGTCATACTCCTCCTGTATTGTAAGATGTCTCCCCCTTCACATTGTTTATACCCTTGAGGTACTTGAATGTCTCTATCATGTCTCTTCTCTACTTCCTGTCCTCTAGCCAGTGCATACTGAGGTACCTTAACCTTTGCTCATAAGTTTTGTGGTGCAGGCCCTGTACCATGTTAGGCACCCTTCTCTGGACCATCTCCAGCCTGTTTATGTCCTTTCAAAGGTATGGTCTCCAGAACTGCACACAGTACTGCATCTAAGGCCTGACCAGGGTCTTATATAACGGCATCACTATCTCTCTCCATCTGTTAGTGATACCCCTGCCTATGCACCCCAGCATTCCAGTGGCCCTCCCCGCTGCCTTTGTACTCTGCTTTGACATTTTTAGGTAATCTGAAATAATAACCAGCAGGTCCCTTTGTTCCTTGGTGACTGTCAGCAACTCCTGCCCCCCCAATCCTGTAGCTATCCCCAGGGTTTCTATGCCACCACCTCTCGAATTCTGCTAATGATACCTCAGTCTATGCACCCAGCATGTCACCCTTCATCCTGTGGCTCTCCCCAGGGTTCCCTCTTCTCAGGTCCATTATTTTGCACTTCTTTGCATTGAACCTCAGTTGTCACTCCTCAGGCATTTTTCAAGCCTCTCCTGGTCCCTCCTCATTTTCTCCACCCCTTCTGCAGTATCCACGCTGCTACAGATCTTGGTGTCATCTGCAGGCAGACCTTTCCTTGTAGGCCTTCCACAATGTCACTAATGAAGACATTGAACAGGACTGGTCCCAGGACTGATCCCTGAGGTACCTTGCTGGTCACTCCCCTCTCCCCGGATTGGAGCCCATTTATCACCATCTGCCTTGTTTGCTCCTACCACCTCTTAAGGCACACTATTCATTTTTTTTTTTAGTTTGCATAAACAAAAACAAGTACATTACATCTAGAGTTGAGAAAAGACATTGTCAATATGCAATGTTAGGATCTGACACAAGTCTAGATTATACTACATCCTAAGGGGGTAATACCTTATCATACATCTCATATAGAAACTGTAAGGATGAGCTTACACTGCCAAGAACGAGGACAGTCCCAGAGATGAGAAATTTTCTAAAAGATATTCCATCCAGCAACGGACTAAGAGTCCTCTATTGAGCATATTAGGCAAAAGACAAACAGTTTAAGCTTGTGTTTTAACCCCTATTTCAAACCAGGTATCTCTGATATATTCAAAGTTACTATAATAAAACTGTAACTTCTACAAGCATAATAACGTTGCAGTTTAACCCAAACAGAGACAAAAAAAGAGCCAATTTTACTGGCCAGCAATGTGTAACCCACTATTAACCACACAGCTCCAAATGGAAGCAGTGTATTCAGTAAATGGTATGAGGAAAACCTGCCGGTTGAAAACCTCATGGTGGCAAGAATGATGGCTGCCAATGTAAGGTGCTGTGATGTGGAGTAATAGTGGGAAGGCACCATCTTGCAGTGAAACCAAACAGCAGTATTGTACAGTAACACCGGGCAGTCCCAATATGAGTATTTGTTCACTATTTGTCAAACAGGCTGCCTTAAACCATATTTTGCATGTGAATCCAACAGCATTCAAAGTTTTGTATCATTAAACCAGTCCTTTGGCCCTTCCCCACCATGAACCAAGTCCCAGAATCTTACCGACCATTCTTGTAAAGTTCAAAGTTGAATCTTAAAGAAGTCTCTTCAGATTCAGAGCTGGATCCTCTGGCTACAAACTCACAGCCAATATGGACCACAAGTTTATCTGCATCTTTCGGGTCAGTAAAGATGTAAGCCTTGCCTCCATAGATGATCTTTAGTCTGGCAGGGAGCATCAAGACATTCTGGGCCCCCAATGCTCGAAGCTGCTGTTGTATGTCATCGAAGGCCTTCTGTCTTGACTGAGTACAGTAGCTGAGGTCAGGGAAGAAGCCAATGACTTTGCCTTGCCTCCCTAGGTTTTCAGCCTGTCTAGTGGTGTTTAAGAGCTTGTCACGTTCAACCTCGTCAGCCAGGACAATCATCCCAGTCCATGGAGGAGGATCATCTCCCAGAGCTTGTTGAGGGATAATTCTGTACAGCCTCTTGATGGTAAAGTTTTGGAAATGCAAATGTTCCATTAACAATTGAGTTATGAAAGCTTTGAAGTTTTCATCTCCAACATTCTCTGGCATCCCAAACATTCGGACATGTGTGGCTCTGGCCTGGTTTTCCAAGTGCTCCAGGTGTAGACGGAGCAACAAGTTTTCTTTTGCAAGTCCCGTTGCTGTTGTAATGGCCTTAGTCACAGTATCCAATGCATTTTTTTACTTCTCCTTGCACCATGACTACGATTGTGTCCAACGTGGTCATTTTGCCTACCAGAGCCTCCAATTTAGCATCCATCGACTGGATTGCTTCTAATAAAGCAGCATTTGTTGGTTGCACAGTTTCTGCCAACAAGGTAGAAGTTGATGGTGCCGAACTATCCAGGGCCTTATCAACTTTCGGTCATGCTCCTTCAGTCTGTTGGCCACCTTGGGTATGTCTCCCCCTTTGTGCTGATTTTAGGATCAATTTGTTCAGCTTTGTTCAATGTACACTGATCTGTTGATTTAAACTGCCTCTAATTAAGTGTTAACTCATTTTATAGTAGAAAATAACTGGTTGAATCTGGAGCTCCAAACACATGCATGCATTCAGTTTGGCAGTTGGCTCTGTCCCTTATGGCACATTATTCTATGTGACCACTATCCTCTCTGTTAAGAAAATTGTTCTCACATTTCCTCTTAATCTACCCCTGTCCAATTTCATATCATGCCCCCTCATTCTTGTACTCCTTCTACATTAGAAGATGTCTGCCCCTCCTATACCTTGTTTATACCCTTGAGGTACTTGAACATGTCTATCATTTATTTATTTATTTATTTATTTATTTATTTAGTGATTCGGAAAAAACCTTTGAGCACAAGCTCTTTTACAAAGGTTCCACATCATAGATTGCAAAACAAAGTACAGTAGGCAAAAGCAAAGGTACATTACAATGAACGCTACAGCTTGGATTCAGAACTTACAAAATAATTTAAAACATAGGTCCAAGTTAAATAACAAGAAAAAACACTTTATTGGGGGGGGATAAGCAGCCACAAAGTGCCTTGTCAGTAGTTCAGAGGGATGGGGATAGCTGGCAGAGGGGTGAAGAAGGGAAGTATAAGAGAGAGAGAGGTAAGTACTGCGGTGGAGGTGAGAGGGTGGGGGAGAGGGACGATAAGGTATAGGGAGAAAATGGTGGGGTGAGGGGAGGCTGAATGGACAGGACATGCTAAAGTAAAATGGTGAGGTGTGAGTGGTCATGGTTAGGCAGCCAGCATAAGTAGTGACTGGGAAACTCACTGGACTGTGAGTTGGGGGAAGGAGAGGGGGTAGCAGGTGCCAAAGAAACATAATGTAAACTGATTGCTGGGGCAAGTCATGAGAAGGGACAGAGGGAGGGGGTACCTGATGCCAGCCTAGTGCTTGCTGGGGGGCAGAGAGAGCAGGTTGGCTGGACTCAGGGGCAAATGCACTTAGAGAGTGTTATTAGGTGCTGTTTGAGGTCAGTTTTGAATTGTGCCAGACAATTGGTGGCTAATAGGTTCACAGGAAGTTCATTCATCCATGGGGGGCCTGGTAGGGAAATGCACGTTGCCTGAGTGAGGTGCGATGGAAGGGGATCACCAAGGCCCCTCTAGTCCTCCCTCTGGTGACCTGTAATGAGTTGGCTGCTTTGATCAAACTGCCTACACAAGGTGGTGTTTTACCCAATAGAGCCTTCTTCCCTAGGATGCAAGTCTAGAATTTTACCCTGTTTCTTAATGACAGCCAATTTGCATGTTCATACAGAGTACAGATGTGAGTCTGCAGGCATTGTTAAGAACAGTCTGAACCCTCTTGAGCGCTGTATCCATTGCCGACCTACAGACTACCAGTCCATAGTCAATAGTAGATATAATTGAGCTGTGTACTGAGAGGTGGAGGGCCCACGGAGAGAGGTATTGTCTGTGCCTGTACAGGACACCAATCTTGGTATTGACTGTCTTGACCAGAGAGTCAATATGTTGCGCAAACATGAGGGTATCATCTATTATGACCCCCCAGATACATGAACAAGTGAACTTGTTCCAGTGGCTCACTGCATGAGTTGGAGACGATGATGGGGTGGTGCTTATTTTTGTTGTGGGGGCTGGACATAAGCAAGGCCTTGGTCTCCTTGTAGTTTAGTAGCAACTTATGAGTACAGAACCAGTCCTCGGGTTTGGAGAAGGAGTTCTGCAGCTCAGATTGTAGGGCAGTCTGATATGTGCTGCTGCTCAGGAGCACAGCATCATCTGTGTACAGTATGAGTTTGGTGTTGCAGGCTGTAGGAAGATCATTTAAGAAGAGGCGTAAGAGTAGGGGCCCCAGTATTGATCCCTGGGGTACCCCTAATGATCCAACAACAATTAAGGGCTTTAGCTCCATCTGCGACATCTATGCCCTGCTCACGAAAATAAAAATGTTCACTTTAAAAATAAATAGAACACTTAGGTCAAGTACTATTATTTTTAAAATGAACATTTACAGGAGGCAATTCTTAAGGAGGCTTGGCAGATGTTTGGCTTTTGCTGACATTGTTAAAAAGTAAGGCAATGAATTTTTCATGCATTTATATTGGTGGCATACAGTTGGGCAAAATGTCTAAGAATTTTATGACTGTTAATGAATGTAAAGGATAACCAGGTGGTTAAAATATAATTCTAGTTTTAATATTGCTTTAATAACTACAATAGAATGATGGTACACCCAGTTATTTTTGACTAGCATGGTCTAATATGGAAAGATATTAAAAATTGAAAATTAAAAAAATTGAATATTATTTTCAAATGTGAAATATAGTAAATATTTGTTTATAAATCTTTTTACAGTACCCCAGAAGAAGCTTAATACTAGGAGAAACGTTGGGACTTTATAAATAAAAATAACGAACTTTAAAAAGACTTTCTGTGTAGTAGCATTCATTGCTCAAGCAGGCCAGAATTTTTGTTGTTGGATTTAAATTACTGGAAACTTGGCAAGCTCCACCACATACCTTACTGAATCGTTTGTACAAGACTGGTGATTTCCCTGGGTACACAAACTTTTTGTACCCCTAATGATACCTCTCTTGCGCTGGATACTGTTTGCCCAATTTTGACACATTGATTTCTCTGTATCAGGTAGTCATAGAACCAGCAAAGGGCATTAGGCGCCACAGCCATGTTTCGCAGTTGGGTCAGCAACAGGGGGTGGTTGACTGTATCGAAGGCTTTGGTGAAGTCAATAAAGACAGACCCCCCCAGTTTACCTTCATCCAGGGCCTTATGTGCATAGTTTGTGTAGTCCAGCAGGGCAGTGGTGGTACTGTGATTTTGTCTGAAGCCATGCTGGTTGGGGCATAGTAGATTATACTTATTGAGGTATTCGACAAGTTGACTCGCCACAATCTTTTCCAGTGCCTTGGACAGGGGGGAGAGGATTGAGATGGGTCTGTAGTTAGCTACCAGAGACTTGTCACCTCCTTTATGCACTGGTGTAACTAGGGCCTGCTTCCAAACCACTGGGAATTGGGCCAGCTCCAGGGACTTATTGTACAGTGTGGTAATGGGCACTATAAGAGCATCCAGGGTGAGGGATAGAAGTTTCATGTCTATCCCGTCACTGCCCAGTCTGGTCTTACCTAGTATTTTCTTGACCACAGTGAGGGCCTCCTTCACCATCACCCTTTTAAAGTAGAATGTCGGGTGAGAACACTGGATAGTTACGTTGTTGGAGTGGCTCAAGCCAGGCTGAAAATAGGCAAGTGGCAGCACTGGGGTAAGATCGATGAAGGCCTTATTGAAGGCCTCTGCAATAGCTAGAGGGTCTGTAGTGGGGGTGTTACTGATACGAGCAGCTGAGGTTGTTTCTTGTCCTCCTTTCCAAGGATGCTTTTGATGTTATCCCAGAATCTTTTCCCATCACCCCAAGAATTGCAAAGCTGGATCTTGTGATAGTTGGCTTTGGCGAGACGGATTAGCTAGGTGCAGCAGTTCCTGGCTGTTCCGTAGCACTGGTAGTCATGCTTGCTACCTGTGTTTCTGGCCTGCTCCCAGAGTATGTCCCTTTCTTTCAAGTGGGAGAGGAGCTCCCCATCAATCCAGCCATTTGCCTGCCCCTGAATATTTATTTTCGTGAGCGGGGCATGGATGTCGCAGATGGAGCTAAAGCCCTTAATAAAGTAACTGAGGGCCTGATCAAGGGTAAGTGACAGGTCAATAGAAGTCCCATCATGCAGGGCAAGGGCTGATTTGAGGGCTCCAAGTTTACCCTTCCTCAAGACCTTGCTTTCAATGAGGATGGGTGAACTGTTAGTTTAACCTCAGTGATAGGGAAAATGATGGAATCACTTCTGAAGGAAAGAATTGTCGAGTATCTAGAGGCCAGAGGGGCACAGGACCCAAGGCAGCATGGATTCACAGCGGGAAGGTCATGCCAGATGAATCTGATAGATTTCTTTGACTGGGTGACCAAAGTAGTAGATCAGGGAGGGGCTGTGGACATGGCCTACCTAGACTTTAGCAAGGCATTTGACACAGTCCCACAAAAGATTAATATACAAGTTAGCCAGCCTGGGACTGGGTCCCAAGATGACAGCCTGGGTAAAGAATTGGCTGGAGAATAGGACACAGAGAGTAATAGTAAATGGAGTCCACTCTGAAGAAAGGGGGTTACTAGTGGGGTACCGCAGGGTTCAGTATTAGGACCGGTCCTCTTCAATGTCTTTATAGGCGACATTGCAGAGGACTGGAAGGAAAAGTATGTCTCTTTGCAGATGACACAAAGATCATTCCAAAGATGGAAAGGATGAGAAGGGACTTGGCAAGGTTAGAGGAATGGCCAAATGTATGGCAGCTTAGATTCAATGCTAAGAAGTGCAAGGTAATGCACCTGGGAAACAAAAACCCAGGGGAAGAGTACACAATGGGGGGTGAGATACTAACAACAACAAAAATGGAAAGGGACCTGGGGGTAGTCATATCAGATGACCTAAAGGTGGGCAAGCAATGTGAGAGGGCAGCAAGGAGGGCTTGGGGGATACTGGGATGCACAGGTAGAGGCATCACCAGTAGAAAACAGGAAGTTATTATCCCTCTGTACAGACAGCTGGTCAGACCCCATCTGGAGTACTGCGTGCAGTTCTGGAGACCCAATCTCCGCAAAGACATAGACAGGATGGAAGCTGTCCAGAGGAGGGCAACTAAAATGGTGCAGGGTCTGCACCGGAAGACATATGAAGAGACACTTAAGGAGCTTAATATGTATAGCCTCGAGGAAAGGAGGGAGAGGGGGGACATGATAGAAACTTTCAAGTACCTCAAGGGAATCAACAAAGTCCAAGAGGGTAGCATCTTTCAAAAAAAGAGGTGTGCAAGAACAAGGGGCACAATTTGAAGATAGAGGGGCGGCTCAGAGGTAATTTAAGGAAGTATTTTTCACAGAGAGGGCTGATGATGCATGGAACGGCCTTCTGGAGGAGGTTGTGGAGTCAAAAACAGTGGTGGAATTCAAGCATGCATGCATGGGACAGTCATAAGGCAATTCTAGGGGTTGGGGTAGGAAGAAGTAGGCTGCTGGTTAACTAGGATCTGCAGCTTATCCATTAGGTAGGGAAATGGGCAGACTGGGTGGGCCAATCGGTCCTTATCTGCCGTCAAATTCTGTTTCTATGTTTCTATGACTTTTAGTAAATTTATTAGACCACAGGAAGGTGATTGGGGAGTGGTCACTTAGCGTGTCAGGGAGAACCTTGATCTCAGAGATCCAGGATGATGAGCTTGCTAGGACCCAGTCATGGAGGGTACTGTTTCCTGCCTTATAGTTCTGCCTGGTGGGGCAGGTGACAAGTTGCGTCAGGTTGGAGGTGGTTATCAGATCCCTGAAAGGGGAAGCCTCCTTTCCATCCCAGTTTATGTTAAAGTCCCCGATAATGACAAGCTCCATCCCCTTTGGAAGGGTGCCAATAACATCCATAATTGTGGGAAAGCCTGCTGTAGCTTTCTTGGGGGGGTAGGAAGATTGTGGCAAGGATGAGAGTTGTGCCATTCTGGCCGACCTTAGCCTTTATCACTATTACCTCATGGTCCTCAGCCACCCTGGTGCCAGGGAGGACAGTGCACTGCAGAGAGTCCCTGGCACAGATGAGGCATCCCCCACCTCTCTTGCCTAGTCTATCAATCCTGTATGCTTGGAAGCCTTTGAGGGCAACTTCGCTATCTTTAATCTTGCTGGTCAACCAGGTCTCCGTTAAGCATAGGATGTCAGGGGGATGGAGGGCCATTCATGCCTGTAGTTGGTCAAATTTTGCATTTAAACTGTATATATTCAGGGAGGCTATTTCTAGGCCTTTAACCTTATGAACACCAGGTCCCGTTGAAGTGAGTGGGTCTGGGTTTGAGTGAGTGTTGCCAGAGAGGAGCAGGAGCATAAAGATGACCTTTCTGGAAGAAAGGTTTATGCTGAGGGGAGTCACGTGATGCAGTGCACTGGGTAAGACGCCTCTCTACCCACTCCGACCTACCGCCCATTATTTGCCCTTCAAAATCCTGCTTTTCAGTAATTTTTACAGAAGACTATTAATGTACAGCCTTTCTGAGCACTCCGGTTCTGTTTGTGGGGCATTGATGGATGAGGAGATGCCGAAAATCACTCCAAAGCACACACCTCCTACTACACCCGAGAAGGCCTCTAAGAAAGCCAGGTCCTCCTCCTTGCAACCCTCGCTGCCTGTTACCGCTGAGTGTCCTGATAGTGACCTTCTTACCCTCTCGAGGTTTCTAGAGGAGTTTCAGCCTTTTAAGGCCAAAATGCAGAATATAGGGAAATTAAAAGCATTTCTAGTACCTTGGAGGAGCTTTCTAAGAAAACTGCTGGCAACGAAGTATGTATACGATCCATTGAAAAGAAGCAAGATAAAACTGATCTGGAGTTGGTGGACCTGAGGCAAAGGCTAGTGAAAATGGAGAATAAGGTTGAAGATCTGGAAGGGCATAGTCGCCATAACAATGCAGTAATAATTAGCTTGCCAGAGGGTGAAGAGGGCTCGGATCCCGTCAAGTTTACCAAAAAGTTTGTGGAAAAGGTGGCAGGCCCTTCTCCTTTTGGTGCTAGCTACATCATAGAAAGGGCTCACCGGGCACTACGCCCCCCCTCCCTTGGCTGGAGCCCCTCCTAGGGCATTCATATTTCGTTTTCTGAATTTTCGGGAGCGACAACTTCTTATATAAGGTTAAAGAGGTGCAAGATTTACAATGGGAAAGTAAAAAGCTGAGGGTGGCACAAGATCTGCCCTTATCTGTTCACCAGAAAAGAGCTACGTTTCATAAAGTGGTCCTCAAGCTGATCGCTGAGGGAATTAAGTTCTGCATGGGTTTTCCTGCAAGGCTTCAAGTTTGTATAAATGGCTCATGGGTGACCTATGAGGAGGTAAAGACGGCATCTACTGGGCTCAAAGAAGCATTCCCTGATCTATTCAAGCCTATATGAGAGAGGATCTGGCGTAGAAAGACACGCCAAATTTCCATCTGGTGGAGCTGCCTATCTACAGTAAATCATATTTGGTTGCAATACTTTTGGGGCCAGGCCACGGATATACTGTATACCTGGTTGTTTATCTCTCCATTACAGTTCTCGAGTGGGGTCCTCCTTCTGATGCAACATGGACATTCTATTGCCGATCTGGTTTTCATCTTCAGGACTTTTTGATACGTTGTGGACTCTTATTTCTCACTTCAGTTTATTTCTGTCTCAGTTTTGATTCAGGAGCTAGGTGTTAGCAGGCTCATTTGTGTTTTCTCGGTTTCATGTAATGAGCATATGAACGGGGCCATGGTTCTTATGCTAAATCCCAATTTGCAAGTCCTGGTGCCTCTGTTTCTCAGGAGTGTTGACCCAATCTCATGGCAATGGGGGGGGAATGCTTTTCTTTTTTAGATTTTATTATGAGACCTTTCTGGCATTTGCGGTCTCTCCCTGGCCTTGTTAACATGGCCTACTCTTTTTTTATTGTTCTCAGATTTCACTCCTTCTCATGCTCCCTGCTATTAATGGGCAATGAACAAGGATAATCTGTATATTAAGGGAGATCCCGCATTTAAGGATAGACGAAAATGCCAGGGTTTTGTTCGCTCTCACTGGGCTTTGGTTTGGTCCCTTTTTATAACCCTGTCTAAGTACTGTCTCTGGAGGACTCCCGTTTTCTCCTTTTTCTCCCCTTTTTTTTTTTTTTTTTTAATTTCTCTTTCTCATTGTGATGGCCACTGGTTCTGATTTAATATATGCTCTGGACAGCGACTTTGGGCCTTTCAGTTCTCCCCTATTTCACAGCAGGTAGCCATAGACTGTCTGCCCTCAGCCTTTAAGCACTGATATTATGAGGCTACACCACAAGAGGGCATCTGAGATTAATCCTCACATATAATACCTTTGGGTTTTAGCCCTCATGCTTTGTGGGCCGTGTGGTTCTAGGGCTCGTGGGATCACTATAGAGAGAATTGTTTTTTCTAAAGGGCTGGTATAGCCAACCCCCCGGGATCATCTATGGGTATTGTTAGGATATTAATGCTGAGAATAAGCTATTTTACTGGAATGTTCTGAGTATCAAGGGGCAATTTTGTTCCTGATTTCTGCTTTGTAAGGGCAGGGTGGTTGGGGGGAGAAGAACTTTTCAGTCTGCTGGACATCATGTACCATGTAAAATATGGGAGGAGGGGAGTTAGGGTCTACGGGGTGTTTTGGGTTGGGTGATCATGGGGGGTGGCTGGGGAATGGATTTAATGGGGCAGAATTTGGGGAGGGTAGAACAACCCAGCGCATACTATGTTTGGAGCACTATAGATGGAGTATGCATATATATGTGTGTTTTGGAGGATCCCGAGCTGGCAACATGAATGATGGCTAGAAACATTCAAGTTATTAGTTGGAATGTTAAGGGGGTGAGGCACAAGACCAAGCAGTATAAAATACTGAAGTACATAAGCCATTTAAAGGCAGAAATTGTATTTTTGCAAGAGACGCATTTGCTCATGGGGGAGGCTGAAAAGATGAGACGGCAACAAATTGGGCAGATGTTTGCAGCGGAAGGAACGACTCATAGTAGAGGGGTCATGATCCTCCTACATAGGTCAGTTCCGTTCAAACCTCTTCCGGTTATATCTGACCCTTCAGGCAGATTCCTGTTTGTAAAAGGTAGATTGCATACCTTGGACATTCTCCTGGGTGCTATTTACGGCCCCAATGTAGATTCCCCTAGCTTTTTTGCCCAGATAATTAAAGTCCTAACTCCCTTTATGGACACTCCCATGGTCATAGGGGGTGATTTTACTCTTGTTTTTGATCAGGCCCTTGACAGGTTGGGTCAATCCTGTCAAGGTCTTTCCCCGGCACACAGAGCCTTTAGGGACCTGATGGACTCCATTGGTCTTTGTGATATATGGCACGTATTGCATCCCAATGTAAGGGGATACACTTTTGTTTCTCCGGTGCACACAACCTCCTCTAGGATTGATTATATCCTCATCTCTCAAATCCTGTTACCAGGGGTTATATGTTCTAGCATCGTTTCAGGACCCCCTTTGGATCACTCTGTGGTCACCTGCCTAATAACCTTGGCCTCGTTGCCAAATAAAGGGGGCAGATGGAAGCTGAATAACCAAATCCTGAAGGAGCCGAAGATGGTTCAATACCTAGCATCCCAAATAGAGCAATTTATTGCTTCTAATTCTAACTCTATGGGGAAGCAGGACATGATATGGGGTGCCTGTAAGGCATATCTGAGGGGGATTATAATTGGTTTAACATCAAAAAGGAAGAGGGAGAGGGCATCTCGGATTTCTAACCTTCTTTCCCAGATTAGGAGTATGGAGACTGTTCTTTCTCCTTCTTCTTCTGAGGCATTCAAACAAGATTTAACGAAACTGAGAGAAGCCTACTTAGCAATGTTAACGGAACAAGCCGAATATGCAATTTTGAAAACAAATGCGGTATATACCGATCAGGGTGAGAAGGCGGGTAAAATGCTAGCATTACGTAATAAGCAACAGGAATCTGCCAGACTCATTCCTGCTATCCGCTCTCTTAGTGATAATTCTTTTAAGGTCTCGCCCCCAGAGATAGCGGAGGAGTTTACAAAGTACTTCCAGGATTTATATGGCCCTATGGTTAATTCCCCATCTAAGGAAAGACTTTATGAATATCTGAGTGATTTACAGTTGCCAACCCTTACACAATCCCAGCAAATAATTCTGGAGTCTTCCATCTCTGAGGGCGAAATTGAAAGAGTAATTAAATCTCTCCCATCCGACAAATCTCCAGGCCCTGACGGGTTTACTTCCAATTTCTATAAAGCTTTCTCAAAGCAGCTTATTCCCATCCTGTTGCCACTTTTCCAGGCTATTCTCTCGGGTAAAGTCTCTGATACCTCTCTTTTTGAGGCCTTAATAGTTCTGTTGCCCAAGCCGGACAGACTGCCGGATCAGGTGGCAAGCTACAGGCCGATATCCCTACTTAACCAAGATATTAAAATCCTGGCAAAATTACTAGCCGACCGTGTGGAGGCAGTACTTCGTTCTCTTATTGGGCTGAACAGGTTGGTTTCATGAAAGGGAGATCATCGGTTGACCATCTGAGGACCCTGTCCTATGTCTTCTTGGCATCCAAGGATGCTCCTCATCCAATGGTCTTGATCTCGTTGGATGCCGAGAAGGCATTTGACAGAGTCCACTGGGAGTACCTATTTGTTACGATGGAAGCCTTCAGTTTCCCTAGGGAATTCCCGGAATTGGGTGAGTTCTCTATATAAGTTACCCTGTGCCAGAATCTCATGTAATGGGGTCATTTCTAACCCCTTTAGACTATATGTTGGGACTAGACAGGGGTGTCCCCTATCTCCTCTCCTCTTTAATATTTATTTAGAGCCGCTTATCATAAGGTTATCAGGAGCCCAGGGTATATCAGGTATCTCTCTCAGAGAACAGATGGTTAAAGTGGCAGCCTATGCAGATGACTTATTGTTACAGATATCGCATCCACTCACATCTATTCCTGCTATCCTAAAGCTTATAGACGATTTCAGTAAGGTTTCAAATTATAAACTTAATGTAGGAAAGATGGTAGTTTTTCCTCTTAATCATAGGGTCTGTAAGCAGGATACTACTGTGTTTGGTCTCACCTGGAAGTCTGATTATATTAAATACCTTGGGCTTCTTTTAGCAAGGAGCACTACGCGGCTCAGACAGTTAAATATTGATGTGCTAGTACATAAAGTAGATCTTGACCTCCGTAGGTGGGCTCTACTCCCTCTCCCTCTATGGGGCAGAATAAATTTAATAAAAATGAATGTTTCCCCTCGTCTGTTCTACCCTCTCAACATTTTGAACGTATGGCTTCCCTTGTTCTGGGTCAAAAAGGTACATGGTATGATTTCCGCTTTTATATGGGGGGATAAGAAGGCCAGAATTGCATTTCATAAGTTAGAGGCCTCAAAGACCAAATGAGGTTTAAGACTTCCCCATATCGGGCTATACTATTGGGCCAGCCAGGCCAATAAATATCTCAGATGGCAGACCATGGACCAGCTCTCCACGGTTGCTACATATATCCCGACTTGGTTAGCTGTTGAATCTGCTTCCATTAAAAAACACGGTCTTTCCCCCGCTGCGTTGTTATATACCAAAACTGGTTCTTTACCAAAGTATCTACGTAGTTCCCCTATAGCTGTCTCTATCAGGGTTCATACTCAGTGGTGTGCATTTCTAAGATATATGAATCTCAAGGATTTATCACAACCTGTAATAGGCAGTCCCAATTTCTTATTAGAGGGTAAGCCCCTCCCAGCCACATGGCTTTCTCAGATACGAAATTGCTGCTTATTTATTTATTTATTAATTTTCGGAATTATAACCTTTGAGTCAAAGACTCCTTTGCAAAGGCTCCACGTCTGGACAAACAAACAGTTTTGTGAGACCACAGTATACAGATTCATGTGAACAAGCATCAATGCTTAGTGTTACACAGTGTTAGAAACATAGAAACATAGAATTTGATGGCAGATAAGGACCGCTTGGCCCACCCAGTCTGCCCATTTCCCTACCTGATGGATAAGCTGCAGATCCTAGTTAACCAGCAGCCTACTTCTTCCTACCACCAAACTTGTGCTTTACAAGTTAACAACAAACATTTACAAAGTAAGTTAGTTTAGAGGAGTTTGTGACACCTAATAGTCAATGGTATTCTTCAGCTGATATTACGTGTAAGTTCTCGATACCTCGTGCAAATATTTTTAAAATGTTCCAGTTTCGTCACCTTTTGGCTAAGGTAATGGGCTAGACCCCCCCCACCACCACCACCACCACCACCTCCTAATTTCAATTTTCAGAACACCTTAACGGAGTTGGCAGGTCTGCTTCATGCCGTATCCAAAATATATAGTGTTCTCTTCACCTGGGCCTACCCTGATAATTATGCTCCCATTTCCTTTTGGGACTTTCTCTTTCAGGGTAAAGATTTGGATTGGTCTCTCCTGTGGCAGAACTGCCATAAATTCCTTAATTAGGACACACTTAGGTTAATGCAGTTTAAGATTCTGCATAATGTCTACTACTCACCGCAGAAACTTTCTAGGCTTGGTCTTGTGTCCTCCCCCTTTGTACAAGATGTCAATCTCAAGAAGGAGATCTTCTTCATATCTTCTGAAGCTGTTCTAAAATTGCTCTCCTCTGGACTGTGATCAAACAGCGTGTTGACCCTCTGTTGGGGCTCTCGGACCTCTTCACCACCGAAATTTTCCTCCTTGGAGATTTTTCCTCCATCTTGGTGGTGAACAGGAAGTACTGTATTATGTAGCCCTGATGTCGATGTCTGTTAAAAAGGTGGTTTTAAGACATTGGAGGGATACAGAGGTGCCAACATATGTTGAATGGCTTCAGGAGTTACTTGCAAATCTCAGAACTGAAAGGACTATTGCCAATTTATCTAACAAACTTAAGAAGTTCGATAAAATCTGGGGACCACTCAGGGTCGGACTGGGAAGCAAAGGGTCCACCTGGAAATGGGTCGGGGGCCCCCAATACAAAGTCATGTGGGGGTCTTGGTACTGGTCCCGGGGAGGGGGGCCCACTACAAAGTCACAGGGGGGCCTTGGCACCAACCACACCATGCCCTAGTGTATAAACTAGCAAAATATTTACAGACTAGTACGCCCCGACATGCTGTAGCCAAGTATAAGATCAGCATGTATTCCCATTTGTAAGAAAGCTATTTCATTGCTGGTAAAGTGACTAACTATTTCGGAGTTGTAAATATTACTATAACAATCACAGTGGTAAAAAACAACTATAGTACTTTAATAGCAGAACCAGTGGTGTACCGTTGACTGCAATGCGCATGTGGCTGTATTTCTCACTTGGCACACTTGCTTCCCCGGAGTGTCCCCTAAAATAAATAAATGCCAATTTGTGCTACTGCCATACTGTTGATCGGCTATAGTCACAATGCAGTCCCTCCTATAACGTGCCACCAATCTTGGCTGTCTCCCCCCCCCCCTTCTGTTGGCTCTGACCTCATCTTCATGTCCACCTAGCCCCAGTAATTCCAGCATCACACTCGGTTTTCAAATGATTTTCTTTGCATCAATCACAAGAAAAGCAGCAGTTCTCACTCAATAGCCCTGTGCCTCAGTGTTATACAGCAAGCAGCTTCCAAACACCTGTAAGGAAGGGATAAAAGCAACAACACTATGGAGCACAGGCACAGCAGCCCCTGAACCTGCTTTTGTAATTCATGTTATTTGGTTTGGTGGCTGTAGTCAAGTGATTCCTCCCCCACAATCCTGCTGATCTCAGTTGCCTTCAGGCTCAGCTCCCCTGCTGGTTCAAAGCTCCTTGAATCACCCTTCCCTTCACACAGCCCCAGCAACTGCAGAAACCAAACCCTCTCCATTTTAGTTTTTTGCCAGCCTCGATGATAAATCACAAGAAAAGTAGCACAATACCAATACCCCCAGGCCCTCCGAGTCCTAGCGGCTAGTGGGATACTACCAGCTTAGGCTAGCAACTAACTAAGGAATGTGAACCTCAATACCCCACCCCACCCCTACCCTCCTCCTGCCCCAGCAGCACTACTGAATTCTTTAAAAAAATGTTACCTTACCTTACTACTGAAGTCAATTCCAGTCAAAAGTGAGGCAGAAATAATTCAGTTCGCTGGCCAGCTGGCTCACGCTCACTCCGAGTCGCCACTCAAAGTCACTGATGACCGCTTTGCTTAAAAAAAGCTGGACTCACTCTACATGCCGACTTAATGAGGGACACAATCGGTTGCGTTTTACGGCGGCGAGTTCGATTTGAATTCTGCAGCAAGAGGAAGAGACTGGAGCTGCTGCACTGTGGCCCCTTTAAAGTGCCCGCGCTGTTGCACCGTGTGACGTCACGATGAGTGACAACAAGGTGATGGCACCCAGCAGCCTGTGATCTCTCTCTCTCTCCACCAACCAATCAGATTCTTCTCGCTCCAGTCGACTTCGGAAGCTATGCATTGGTCCTGACCCCCAACCTCGAAACTTGCCCAGCCAGTTTAGCCATGACTCGATTGGAGGAGCGGGGCCTGAGGGCAATGCTTGCTGATGCGTGCCAGCTGAGTCAATTAAACTCCCTGCCCACATCCCGACTCCCAGTGCCGACGCCTTGTTGTACGCAGATCAAAGGGGCCCAAATTCCAATCCCCAATGGACACTACGACGGGCAGATGATGACAAGAGATTGATCGATCGGCCTGTTGGGGGGAGGGTCAGGAAGGCTCAGGGCAATGTAAGAAAGCAGGCGGCAACTTGCAAGCAGTGAGCACTAAGTGCATTTGTTGCCCCCCCCACAGACAGCTGCTGTACACTCTATGTACTCATCGGGGGGGGCCACCCGGAAATTTCCTGGTATCCGGGCAGGCCAGTCCGATCCTGGGACCACTTCAGGCTCTCTATGCACTTCAAGGTTAAGCATTAATAGGTTACTGTACATTCATAGGGATAGTGCTAGAGATGTAAAATGGCGCTGGGTTGTTCGGGGTAGGGGGTGGGAGTGGGGTAGGGTAGATGAGAGGGTGGGGGGGGAAAGCGAATCACTTCATACTCTATACCTGCTGTATATGGACATTTTATCCATTGTCATGATTCACTCTTTGTACTGGAAAATTAATAAAGTTTGAATTGAAAAAAAAAGAAAGGTTTTGCTAAATTTGGCTCGCACCTTCCGCCGCCGAGGCTTCAGATGATTCATGGGGTTGGACGCTGGCTTAGTTATTGGGGTATAGCTAACCATTACTACCCCTATGTGAGGATAGGGCATGTGGCCACTGGTGTTTGTAGGGTTAGGCCGAGTGAGTCACTGCCCACAGCCAAGTGAGGCAGTCTCTGAGGGTGTATTTGACAGCCATGGACTACCCAGTAGTAGTTCAGAGGAGGGTAGCAGCAGCCCATCTAGGAATCTGGTGCCAGCTATACCAAGCCAGGTAGCAAGAAGCAGAAGTAGATAGCACCATTTGATGGGGGAGATGGCAGCTTGATTCAGTCGACAAGCCTGACACACTGGTGCCAAAGAGAGGCTGTACAGTTAACCACTGTACCTGGTGGCTTTTAGAGAGAGCTAGAAAGAGGAGTTACACTAGGTAGGGAAACTGCTTTGCAAGGGACAGTGATGCTGTCACTCAAAGCTTGAGCAGCTGGCTGGCAGAAACCTGTAGGAGTGAGCTAGTAAGCCAGGGCAGGGTTTAAGTGTATTTAAACAGGACCGGGGGTGGAGGTGGGTGGGTGGGCCAAAAATCAGGCAGCTAGGGCTCCCTTCCAGGACGTAATAAGTCCCTGGGTGTGAATCCATACCTGAGCTTCTGTGAGGGGCTGGTGGCTTCAGACCTGGACTGTGGATGGCAGTCTGGCAGGTCGGGTTCATCAGAGAACCACAGCTGTGGCTCTCAGACTAACCTGAGCTTCTGTGAGGTGCTGGTGGCTTCAGACCTGGACTGCGGATGGCAGTCTGGCAGGTTGGGTTCA
Organism: Neoceratodus forsteri; assembly: GCA_016271365.2. Classification (NCBI taxonomy): domain Eukaryota; kingdom Metazoa; phylum Chordata; order Ceratodontiformes; family Ceratodontidae; genus Neoceratodus; species Neoceratodus forsteri. The sequence goes on along the minus strand of CM057451.1, from coordinate 803,360,297 downwards.
TCAAAAAACCACGGCTGTGGCTCTCAGACTAACCTGAGCTTCTGTGAGAGGCTGGTGGCTTCAGACCTGGACTGCGGATGGCAGTCTGGCAGGTCGGGTTCGCCAGAGAACTACTGCTGTGGCTTTAAGACTAACCTGAGCTTCTTTGAGGGGCTGGTGGCTTCAGACCTGGACTGCGGATGACAGTCTGGCAGGTTGGGTTCATCAGAGAATCATGGCTGTGGCTCTCAGACTAACCTGAGCTTCTGTGAGGGGCTGGTGGCTTTAGACCTGGACTGTGGATGGCAGCCTGGCAGGTCGGGTTCATCAGAGAATCCCAGCTGTGGCTCTCAGACTAATCTGAGCTTCTGTGAGGGGCTGGTGGCTTCAGACCTGGACTGTGGATGGCAGTATGGTAAGTCAGGTTCATCATCATATCCCCCTGCTTCCTCCTTTCCTCCAGTGAGTACATATTGAGGTCTTTTAATCTCTCCTGATATGTTCTGTGTTGCAAGCCATGTGCCATCTTGGTTACCTTCCTGTGGACCGCCTCCACACTGTCAATGTCCTTGCATATTTACAGCCTCCAGAACTGCACACAGTACTATGGGTGAGGCCTCACTAGTGCATTATACAATGGCATCACCACCTCACTCCTTCTGCTACTGATACCTCTGACTATGCACCCCAGCATGTTACTTGCCCTTCTTACAACATTTGTGCTGTGCTTTGACACCTTTAGTCCTCAGAACTGATACCTCCTAGGTCCCTTTCTTGCTTGGTGATCGCCAGCACCTCCCCCCCATCCTGTAGCTCTCCCTAGAGTTCCATCTTCCCAGGTGTATTATTTTGCCGTTCTTTGCATTGAACCTCAGTTGCCACTCCGCAGACCATTTTTCAAGCCTCTCCATGTCCCTGCTCATTTTCTCCACCCCTTCTGGAGTATTCACTCTGTTACAGATGTTGGTGTCATCTGCAAACAGGCAGACCTTTCCTTCGAGCCCTTCCACAATGTCTGTAATGAAGACATTGAACATACGAACTTGCCAGCAGAACTAGGCCACATGGTCTATCAAGTCTGCTCGACTGTGCAGCTAGCACCCTCATCTTGCAGCTGTCCTGCCACTCCCCTTTCCAATTATCCCCCTCTCACCTTGCCCCATCCCTGTTTGAAACTACCCACTGTCTTACAGGCTACCACGTCCTCTGGTAGAGCATTCCATTCTGCCACAACCCTCTCTGTGAAAAAGTGTCTCCTCATTTCCACCCTAAATCTTTCTCCCTCCAATCTAAGACCATGCCCTCTCATGTCCCTCCCCCTCCTCAGCCTGAGTATCCCTTCAGTGCCTGCCTTGTTTATCCCCTTTACATACTTAAAGGTCTCAATCATATCCCCTGGTCCCCTCTGTCCTCCAAGGAGTACATGTTCAACTCTTTCAGTCTCTCCTCGTATGGTCTGTCCTCCAAGCCATCCATGGATCATCCTTGTTGCCCTGCATTGTACCCCTTCCAGTAATTTCATATTCTTCTTCTGATATGGGTGCCAGAATTGCACACAGTACTCCAGGTGTGACCTGACCAGTGCCCTGTAGAGAGGCAGGATCACCTCCCTGCTCCTGGAAGAGATTCCTCTCATGATACAACCCAGCACCCTGTTGACCTTTGCTGCCAACCTCCTACACTGCTCTGTATTGTTCATCTTCCCCGTTACAACTACCCCTAGATCCTTCTCCTCTTCAGTGGAACCTAGCTGTACACCTCCCAGCTGGTAACCCCTCCCTGGGTTCTTTGTTCCAAAGTGCAGGACTTGGCACTTTTTCACATTAAACACCAACTGCCATGCTTCCAACCACTCCACCAGTTTGGTCCGGTCATCCTGCAGCCCCTGCCAACCTGCTATATCATCCACCACTGCCCCCAATTTGGTATAGTTAGTGAATAGACTGATCTTATTCCTGACGCCATACGAGATGTCCACTATGACTATTCCAAACAACACTGGTCCTAGTACTGATCCCTGTGGCACCCCGCTTGTCACAATCCTTGGAGATGAGAGTTCCCTCCCCTCCGCCACTACCTTCTGCTGTCTCCCTGCAGCCAATTCTCAATCCATTTAACCATCTTAGTCCCCACCCCACCCATATCTCAACTTCCCTCCCAACCTCCCATGCGGCACCACATAGGAAAATGATTGATTCCAGGACTGATCCCTGAGGTACCCCGCTGGTCACCCCCCCACTCTCTGGATTGTATCCCATTACCACCACCCTCTGCTTCATGTCTGTCTGCCATTTTCTAACCCAGTTTATCAGCTTTTGCCCTGTGGCCAGAATACCCATCTTGTTAATCATCCTTCTGTGTTGGACAGTGTCGAAGGTTTTGCTGAAATCAAGGTAGGTGACATCCACTGCCTCTCTCTGATTTGCTTTCTTAATGATGAATTAGGGTTTCCAACCCTAACACCCCACTTCCACCCTCACCCTGCAGAGACTGACAAACGTTGGGGTTGTACCTTTGGGTCATCAGCCATAACTCTCACACCATTCCACCCCCACCCTACAGACACTAACAGGTGTTGTAGTGTGCCTTGGGGTCTTTGGCCCTAATGCTCACTCCATCCCATAAAGAAATAAGCTGAGATGGGTGCAGTATAGGAGAACTGGGTGAAAGTTAGGGCCAAAGACCCCAGTGCACACCCCGACAACTGTCACTGTCTGCAGGGTGGGGGTGGGGGTGGGGGTGGAATGGCATAAACATTATGGCCGATGACCTAAGACACACCCCGATGCCTGTCAGTCTCTGCAGCATGGGGTGGGGTTTTACCATTGGAAACCCTAAAGCCATGGGCGTTCAATTGTATTTTTGCTCTAAATTTTCAATATGGGCTTTTTGGGACCCCACCTCATCAACAGTGGCACTATAATTTTGTTAATCAATCCCGAAAGGTGATTTCATGCAGTGACTCTGCCATTCCGCACCACAGGTGTGAAAACACATTTTGGGCAGGATGTAAAAAATGACAGCTGTACTGTTCATGAGGTGGTGTGGAAAAATGGCTATGTTGAAAATTTAAAGTGAATCTATTGAAAATTACCAAAGTTACGTGCGTGTGTAGGAAAGTTTCTTGAGATCTGGGACAAACATGCTCCACTGCAGTGCAGCAGGGTTAGAGGCAATCACCTCACTTGGATCACCCCAGAACTTTTGGCATGCCAAAAAGCTCATAATCTAGCTCAGAAACCTCACAAAGTTTTAAAGCTCCCAAGTGACTACAACACCTACCACTCAATGTGCAACAGGTGTACAAAAGCTACTCGCTTAGCTAAAGCTGACTACTTCTGCTCCACCTTTCAATCTAATAGTATTAATCCCTCCAAATTCTGGAAGGTCATACACTCCCTTTTCACACCCCCACCACTTCAATCCCCAACCCTCTCCTTAACATAAACAACACTCTTGTGTCAGATCACCCTAGTGTTGCAACTGAATTTAGTTCCTACTTCACCTCATGTGCCCCTGCACTCCTGTCCACCCTTCCCTCTTCCCTGTCTGCTGCTCCCCCACTCACCTTCTCCTCCAAATGCCTTCTCCTTCACTAAAATTTCACCCTTGGACACCCTGGCTGCTTTGTATGCACTCAACCCCTCAAAAGGCAAGTCGCCTGATGGTCTGGACCCTAAACTGCTATTTCTATCTGCTCCGGTTATCTCTGCTCCACTGTCTGATCTTCTTAATCCCTCTTTCGCAACTGCCACCATTCCAACTGTGTGGAAGCATGCTGTCATTCTTCCTCTTCCAAAGGACAGTGACCCTACTTCACCTGCTAACTGTTGCCCCATCTCCCTCCTTCCTACACATGCTAAGCTTCAAGAACATCTGGCTCTCTCACAACTCTCATCCTATCTTGCTGACTCTAAATTTTTCACCCCTTTCCAGTCTGGGTTTTGGAAGAACCATTCCACTATTACCTCCCTGATTAGGCTCACTGACTATCCTCTCAGGGATGGGCACTGGCCAAATCATTTCTGCTATTTTTGTTGACCTAACAAAAAGGTTTTCAACACCATCTCCCACTCCCTTCTACTAACCATCATCTCTAAGGCAGGTTTATCTGACCCTGCCACAAAATGGTTCAGTGCCTACCTGATAGGCAGAACTCAGTCAGTCAGAATAGCTGACTCCACATCACCCCCCCCACACTCCATTAGCATTGGAGTCCCACAGAAGTCCATGCTGGGTCCTATCCTATTCTGCATATTCCTAAATGACCTTCCCTCAGTGTCTGCTCATCCTCCCCATCCATAGGTACGCTGACGACGTGTTCCTCTTCACCTCCAACCAGTCTCCTGTTGATGTAGCTACCAGACTTCAGCATGACTTTGATAAAGTTCAGCTCTGGTTTAACTCCCATCAACTCTCACTCAATGCAAAGAAGACAGTCTCAATGACCTTTGGCACTAGGCAAAGATTCTCCAGGCTCCCCTCCCTCCCATCCTTCCATACCCTTGGTGGGACAGTCCTTGAGGACACCACAACCTTCAGGTACCTCGGGGTGTGGCTGGACCAGCACCCCACCTTCTCTAGTCATGCTGATCCAGTCCTGAAGAAGCTGTGCCCCAAGCTCGGTGCATTATACAAGAACCGCAATAGCCTTCCACTACCGGCCAGACGTGTACTTGTCCAGAAGATGATCCTACCAATCTTTGACTACTGTGATGTAGTCTACAGTGCTGCTCCCAAGTCTTTGTTATCCAGATTGGACACCCTTTTTAATTCCTTCTGCCACTCTGCTTTGGACACCCCTCCACTCTTCACTACTGTAACCTTTACCACTCTCTGGCCTTTCCATCATTAGAAAATCAGTGCCTCCTCCATTGTGTGACATTTGTGTCAAAATTTTGGTTTGGCACTCTCCCCTCCTATCTTGCTTCCTCTCTTCTCCCCCTTCCCCTCCTGCTCACGCCCTTAGATTGTTTGACTCTCGCTTAATGGTTGTCCCTCATCATCTGACCACTGCAGGTTGGATGGCCTTCTCGCATCGCTTCTCTAAACTATTGAACTCTCTTCCTCTCCAGATCCACCACTCATCCTCCCCCTACTCTATCTCTATAGTCCTACATAATTTCTTCTCGGTAAACTGTACCTGTGTCCAACCCCAATCATAACTGCTGCCTCTGCCTAGTTGTCTTCTCCCCTACTCTGCTCCTACATATTACTGTACCGTTATCCAACCCTTGTTCAGTGCCCTTCTATCCTCCCCCTCTGCTTGCCTTCTACCCTTCTCTCGCCTTACACCCTTCACTTCCCCTTTCTGCCACCTGCCCCCCGATTGCTACACTTACCTTCTTCTACCCGCCTCCCAAACTGGTATTTGTTACATCCCACTGACTGAAGAGTGTACTCCAATAGTTGCACCTCCTGTTGATAAGTGTTAATTTTCTATATTATTTTTCTGTATTATTTGTTTCCTTTTGCACTTATTACTGTACAACATGGTTTATTCCCATGTATTCTACAGCTAAGCAAACACTATACATGCATTCATATATAACTGAACTACTGTTCGGTCTGTATGGTTATTTGTAATTTACTGTTGAATGTATGTATGCTTCCCATGTATCCTTCCCCCCAGGATGCACCATGAGATGAGTAACTTGTTGTTCAGTGTGCCTTTCCTGGTGAAACTTTGCAATAAATAAATAATTTCAACTAACCTGCATAACATGGCCACTTTTAGGAATTTTTCCACCAAATTTTCAACATGGCTTTTTGGTACCCAGCCTCAGGAACATTGGCACTGTTGTTTCCTTAATCAGTCCTGAAAGGTGATTTTGCACGGTGACTGTGCAATTCTGTGCCAGAGGTGTGAAAACATGTTTTGGGCAGAATGTGAAAAATGACAACTATACTGTTCATGAGGTGGTGTGCTAAAATGTGTATGCTGAAATTTTGGAGTGGAAAATTAAAAATTGGAAAAGTTATGTGCCTGCGTAGAAACTGCACAATGTACGCATGTACCAAGGCCATTTTTGGGAAATTGTTCACCAAATTTTCCACATGGGCTTTTTGGGACCCCACCTCATGAACACTGGCACTGTGTTTTGTTAATCAGCCCCAAAAGGTGATTCCGCACGAAGACAGCGAAAGCACCTTTTGGGACTGAGTAACAAAATGAGAGTGCAGTGTTCATGAGCTGAGGTCCCAAGAACCCCATGTTGAAAATCTGGGGCAAAAATTCCTAAAAATGGCCAAGATATCAACCTAAGTTGAAAACCCCATTGATTGCCATTATACGGCACTTACCTTGATTGTTCAGTTCGCGGTTCAGCTTTGAAGAGAGCACACATATCCTGGTCCACAGAAGATGACACCTGCTGACCTCCAAAGGTAAGTATGGGGTAAGTGGGGTATAGAGAAATGAGTGCGCAGAGGGAGGGTTGGGATTGGGAGGGGGAAGGGGGAGATGACGAGGGGCCATTTTCTTTTTTCAGGTAAAAAAAAGACATTGGGGGACCATTTTCTTTTTTACAGGTACAAATCTAAATGATTTTTGAGGACACTGGTAGTGGGCTCCCCAGTGTCCCAGACTATTGGGAGGGATATTGATATGGGGACACTGGGAGTGGGCTCCCCAGCGTCCCAGACTATTGGGGAGGATATCGTTTTGGGAACACTGGGAATGGGCTCCCCAGTGTCCCAGACTATTGGAGGGTACAGATATGGGGACAGTGGGAGTGGGCTCCCCAGTGTCTCAGACTATCATGGGGTACAGATATGGGGACACTGGGGGTGGGTTCCCCAGTGTCCATCAGTGGCAGCGCAGGAAGTTTGTATTGCCAACATGGGGATTGGGCACCTTGATGTCGGCCTTAAGAGAAAGCTGCACCATGCTTAATGTTGAAGCCTGGGGGGCAGAGGAGCAAGGACCAGGAGACAAAGCTGCACCGCAGCCAATGTTGAAGCCTTTGTGGGGGGGGGTCAGAGGAGTGATGACTGGGACAGAAAGCCACACAATGACTAATATTAAAGCCTTTGGGATGAGAGGTCAGAGGAGCAAGGACCAGGAGAGAAAGCCACACCGCGGCTAATGTTGAAGCCATTGGGTGGGGGGGTCAGAGGAGCGAGGACAGGGAAAGAGAGTAGAATGGCTGTAACTCTGGCCATGCACATTAGTGTGCACTTTAATGTGCATGGCCGGATTTATGACTACAGAAAGAAATGAAGTGCTTTCTCATTAGAGTGGTTCATTTCTTTCAAATAGAGGATGCGACACGTCAGCAAATCAGAACTGCTGTCATGACTAGAGTGCCTGGTCATTGGTGTACACTGTCAAGTCCATTGCAGTTTCAGCTGTAATTGGCTTGGTAGTGACACACTTCTCAAATGCTGTATAGTCCCAAGACGTTCCTTGCGCAAGCACAAGTGAACGCAAAAAAAAGAAAAAAAAACAGAAAGCGTGTTGTATAGCCCTGTCTTTTATGCATTTCATCACTGTATTGACTGCATAGCCTAACAACTGCTGACCTTGTAGCCTGCTTGCCCTTGCTTCTGTATCTGTGTTTAACTTTGTTGTATACATTTTCTTTGTGTAATGTTGCTGTAACTGGACGCTTGTAAAAACAAGCAAATTTTGCTCACATGCCTCTTCCAGTATAAAAAATAAAAATTAAAAAATTAAAAAAATTTCAATCACCCGGTGTACTTGTATATACATCATGGAGTAAAAACTGATGTCAGGTACACACAAAGAAAAAATGGTTCAAGGCCAGGCCAGCCCAAGCATGGTCTCAAATTCAGCACCAGGACCATTACAGCTAGTGCTACTGGCTCCGAGGACTATATTGCTGCAAAATGTCTGCAGTACAAGTTCTCTAAGGAGTTCCAGACTGGAACTGAGAAAGAAGTTTAACATACTCATGATTGCTTTTAGTTATATTCATATATTGACATATAATTATATGCAGATGGATATTTGTAAATCTTTAATATTATAGATGTACTGTATGTTACATTTTTTGTAGTAGTAACTTAGACACTTCAGAGCCTGGGTTCTAATATGTAATCATCTGTATAAAAATAAGCTTTTATCTTCATCATACTGGATTTTGAATCCTTGTCTTTTCATTCACTTTTTGGAGCAAATTTGCTCCCCCTTTACTTTGGAAGATTCTACTTTATTTTTCAGAAGTCATGTTTTTCCAAAATAGAGTTAATGGAATCCCTGGTTGGACCCCATTCATTTCTGTATGCCTAGGGTCCCATGAAACCCAGTAACACCAATGCTCTCTTACCTGGATTCAGTTTCTCCAAGGCTGCACTATCCATGCAGGTGTAATTTTTCAGTAGATCCCACTTTTCCTTCTGGAACTGGTGAGCATTCTGAGCTTCGTTACCACTTTCCAGTGCCCAGAACACAGTGGCTCCCAGCAGCAGGTATACTGTGTAACTGACAAGCAAGAGCAAAGTCCCAGAGACTTCAAAGCGTCCAATTTTTAAACAAGACATAACTTTCCTTCTGGTTGATCTTGTCCGTTTGCAGACAGCTTGAGAGAATTTGATGGTGAGTAAACTTTGCAGATATTTCACTGAAATTCCTGGTTCAAAAAGGTTTCCAGTGGTTTATCAAAAAAGGGAAAGAAGAATGAGTTCATTGAAAGGTCATACTTTACTAAAGGAAGTTGAGGATCGGCCACTCTGTGGTCAAAGGCAGTTCTCAATTCAGTTTGTATTCATCACTTACATTGCAGCCCTCAGAAGTGCAGTATTTATGTTTTGTTGCTTTGACAAATGTAGCACTAGTTTTAGTAGCGCATTTTACTCATAAGAACACGGGCTGAAGACTGCTTCTTTTTATCAAGATCATGACTCACTGCAAGGGTTAGGATCAGAGGTGGGGCTGTGGTTTGATGACAGCTGAAGTGATGTGAATAGTACTTCTAATTCAAAAGCAGTAACGACTGTACCTGAATGTTGCTTTTTCTTTCAGTTGTCAACAGAGTACTAATCTAGGCAGGAAACGGCATTGAAGTTGGAACAGCACTACAGCACAGTGGTGTGGCTGATAATGATAATGTTCTCCCTTTCTGCTTTCTTGATTTGAATATACGTGATAAGTAGTTAATGATATTTAAAAAGCCAAGCATTTGCTGACTAGCTATGTGCCTGACCTGGTGCACATGTGTGAAAAACTGAAAGATTTGGTGCCCAAGCCAGACCAATAGCAGCCCTTTCTGACCCATTTGAGCAATGCTTTAAAAGCCCCAGCTTTGAGGCATTATACTTTACCCTGGATTAAAAGGGACACTTACAAATGGATAATGCAGAAGAACTATTCCTTACGTAATTACTTTACATGTTCTTAGAAAGCAAAATCATTAGATAATTTTCCAAAAAGCTATTGTTGCACAAAGTAAAAAATATTAGCAGAAACAAAGATAACACAGGCTTGTGAATGTGGGCTGTAGTCTGACTGCACTGTATGCATGATAAATACAAAACTCTGCTAGCTCTCTAGTTGACTTGGAGCCAGTGTTTGCAGTACAGGTGTGGGGTGTCACTGGTATGCTAATCGCATTAACACCTGATGAAAGAATACGCATAAGCATCAGAACAACTTTGCTGATATGGTGGGGGGGGGTGAACATTCACAGTATGTCTTATCCTGTACTCTTGCAAAATGAAGAAACAACTGGGGAAGCTATCGCAAATTTTCAGATAGCCAGCTATGACTTTTTGTTGTCCCATTCCTCTGAATTTGAAATTCATTTACCCAGGATAGTTCAACACAGATTGCATCAAAGCAACATTCTATTTTGAATTTTTCATGTATAACACAATAACATAGTAGTTGACGGTAGATAGGGACTGCTAGGCCCACCTAGTCTGCCTGTATTCCCTGCCTGCATCAGCAGCCTCTGACCCTACTTGATCATTGACTTTTGCCTCTCTTCCCCACATCTAGGGTTCCTCTATGTCTATCCCATGCATGTTTGAATCCCCCACTGTGTTAGCAACCACCACTTCCTGGGGTCAGCTGTCCCAAGCATCTACCATCCTTTCTGTAAAGAAAAACTTCCTCACATGTCCCCTTATTCTGCCCCCTCCAATCTCATATTGTGCCCCCTTGTCCTTGTACAACTCTTGCACTGAATGACGTCACCCATCTGCACTTTGGTCAAGCTTTTAAGATACTAGAATGTCGGTCACATGATGGCTGCCTGAGGAACGGCTGCTCTCCTACCCTGCTCCTCTCCTCTCCTCTCCTCTCCTGATTTAAATTATTTATTTGCCCTGATCTACCTAGAACAAATAGCTTCAATCTACCTCTGACAATACAGGAAGAGCTGCTTCATTGATTGTCTGCTACAGAAAATGGATATCGATATGAAGAAAGCCCCACCATGCCACTCTCTGCCTCCTACACCCGAGAAGGATAAGGTCATGAAAAGGCTCAAGTCACAGCAAGCTGTCTCGAGTAAAGCCCAGCCAAATGCCCCTGCATTAACTGAGGACAGATTTATAGAGCTCATGAAGCCTCTGCAGGAGATGATTTCTGTGATTTCAGCAGATCTCCACCAGATCTGCACCTCAGTTGACTCGCTGTCCACCAGACTCAGCGATTCGGAGACACGGCTGTCTTCTCTCAAAAGATGGAAAGATAAATCAGACTTAGACACTGTTACCACCAGGCGCAGGCTGAAAAAACTGGAGGACAAACTAGAAGACTTAGAGGGATGCTGCAGGCACAACAATCTGCTGATTCTTGGGCTACCAGAAAAGGAAGAAGGCAGCAATCCCATCCTTTTTATCCAGAAGCTGTGCCAGAATATCTCTGGTCCCTCTCCTAACAATGAGTCTTATATTATTGAGCTAGCCCACTGCTCTCTGTGCCCCCCTCCTCCACGTGGAGCCCCTCCGTGGCCAATAATCTTTAAATTACTGAACTTCCAGGACAAAGTCCATATCCTCGCTAAGACCAAGGATCTTAAAGAAATTCAATGGGAAGGGCATCAGCTGTGGTTTATTCAGGATCTCCCTCAATCAGAGAGATTAAGATGTCAAGAGCTGCATCCTACAGTCACAAAGCTTATTGCGGCAGGGAAATCCTTTAAGGTCCACTATCCTGCCATTGTGCAAGTGAAACTCACCAACAAGTGGCACTTCTTTGAAACCCCAGAACAGGCCGCTGCAGAGCTTAAGACCCTTCTGCCTGAGCTTTTTCAGTGAATACAACCAGTGTGGTAACACATGGGACTTAACTCTATAATTTGACCGCATCTGGGGTTGTTCGGTTTTCACTTACCCAGATTTTGTTCGCATGGAATAAGCTCCCAATCATTAGAAGAGACTATGCACTTGTCCCATAGGGGCCCTTGGACTGGTGTTTCATCGGTGCCTTGCTTTGGATCTTTTTCAGCTGCGGAGATGCCTCCCTTGGTCTGCCTTTGTGTCTACTTTGGTTCGGCTCCCACCATGGTGCTTCCCAATTGCACACTTGGATACTGATTGATGGACCTTGCTCCCAGAAAATCTGACTGAGCCAAATGGTGTGAGGACAGTTGTTGTCACCCTCGCGGGACTTACTGTTGGTGGGACTGGATTATTTGCTTGTTCCTGGGGTGGTAGTCTGGGGGTAGGGGAGGAGGCTCATTTTGTCTATTTTAAAGCCTTCTGGCTTTTTTTAACTGGTATAGTATAATTCTGCAGCTTGCAGGTTGTCATGACAATCTAGGCATATTTGGACTTCAGTGGGATCCAATGACTGATAGCACACTATCTTTACCCTGCGAGTATGAGAACTAAGCTTATAGCCACACACATATTCTGACTTTCCCCTAAAAGGAAAGCATTACAGGTTTTGGCTCACTACTTAATTGTAAAGTTTAACATTTTTTTCTAGACCAGTTTTGGTTAATAGGTTTAGTATTGACAAGTTCTGTCTATGTTCCAGTTAAAAGTCTTAACATACTTAGTTTTTTCCCGCTTTTGATAACAAGTTGAGACTCTTATTGTGGGGGTGGGACATGATGCTTCATTCCAAGGGCAGGAGAATAAACATCATCTGTCAGTATAATTTGGGTAAGTTCAGTTATTGGAACCGGGGTATTCTTGTTGTGTTACTTGAATATTAATGGAAAATGTTTTGGGGGAAGGGGTGGGGGTTCATTGGTGGAATTGTTGTGGTGTGGGAGTGGCACTCTATGCTTTCTATTTATTTTGCATCCAGCCTCTTAGGTGGCTGAAAAGCCCCTGGATAAAATCCCCCAATCCATTGATCTCCCAAGTCAGGGTTGTTAGGGGGAGTCTAATGAGTTTTACATCTTTCTTTCTTGAAGGGCCTCCCAGCCCCTCCATTTTTAGAACAGATGGGAAGTGTATATAATTTTGTCTCCTGGAACATAAAAGGTGCCCAGAATAAACGTAAAAGGGATATGGTCCTGCGCCACCTCACCATATTGGAGTGAAATTTGCCTGTCTCCAAGAAAACCACCTTTGCAGGGAGGAGGTTTCCCTCCGTGGAAAACTTAGGTAGGGCAGGCATCTGTGAAAAGTAGTGAAACTGCTATAGTGATTGCCAAGACAGTCCCCTTCACCAAGATTCAGGAATGGTGGGAACACAGTGGTAGATATATTATAATTCGGGGTATGCTTGAGTCTTTTCTCATAATTGTGGGTGCTGTCTATGGCCCAAACTCAGGTTCTCCCTGGTTCTTTATCCAGTTGATTGATAACTTTTGTATTGGAGGTAGCTCGCCACCTGAAAACTGCAAACTGCTTGTCATGTATAATACTACTCCATGTAGTAACTAGGTAAAACTGTGTCATGATGATAACCATGTCTGTAACCTCCATGTAAGACTGAATAATCTTGTAACCAAATGTATTTCCACTGTATCAAAACATGTATTGTTATCCCGGGTCGCCCCTGAAAAAGGGACCTTCAGGGCTCAGTGGGCCTACCCGGTCACCAAAATTTAATAAATAAAAAGAAATAAAAAAATAAATAAGTTATACCCCTCCTGGTCAGTGATCCACCTGTTTTAACCATCATAGGAGTAGATTGGTACATAGTGCCCAAGTCAGAACTAGACCGATCTGATACTAAATGAGTAGGCCTTTCCCCAGCACAAAGGGCTTTACAAGCTCTTATGGTGAGTACAGGGCTTATAGATGTTTGGCGCTCATTATACCCTTCTGAGTGACAATATACCTATTACTCTCCTCCCCCCCACAAAACCCTGTCTCACATTGACTACTTTTTAGCCGGTTCATATTGTCTACCGGGAGTGTTGGATGTATCTATACTTCCAATGGTTTTATCAGACCATTCTCCCATCAATTTGACATATTTTTTGAGACCGGGAATAAGATAAAACTCAGTTTGGCGACTCAATACCCAGCTTTTAAGACCGCTATCACTACTTACCCACACCTATGACTTTATCTCCTCATTTCTGGAGGCTGATCAAGGTACAGTAGACAGAACTGAAATAGTCTGGGCTGCACTTAAGTGTGCACTCTGAGGCAATTTCATTTGACTTGCTGCTATCCGGTCTCATAAAAGCAAGGAGCAGTTGGATACCTTACTTGGAGACATCCAACAGCTCGAGCATACACTGAGTCACTTCTCCCCGGATTCAGAAAGGGCCAAACTGCACTGGTTGCAATCTCAGTATGCAGAAGCTATAGATAGCCCAAAAGGTGGCGTTAGCCCTACATCGTGCAAAATTGAAATACCTAGACTCTGGGGAAAAGGCTGGTAAATTGTTAGTGCTCAGGCTCAGGTAAATAGAAGCAAGTAGATTTATCGCAGGATTGCTCCCCACCCCTGCAGGGACTGTGATATTGGACTCCGAGGAGATAGTGAACACTTGCCAAATATTTCCGGTCCCTATATGAGAAGGAAAGTTTCCTCCCCCCCCGATCATATTTGTCTATTTTGGAGTATTTAAATTCGACTGCTCTCCCAAAGTCCCCACTCCCCACCTGGTGGTACATCTAGGTTCACAAATTTCTTAAGGACATAGAACAGGCTATTAAGCAATTACCCCTGGATAGGGCCCTTGGACCTGATGGTCTGCCCAGCAATCTCTATAAGGCATGTACTCCACAGCTTGCTCCACTGTTGATGGGTGTGTTTAATTCTTGGCTTGAAGAGGGTATGGAGGATGATTCCTTTTCAAAAGCTCTGATAACCTTGATCCCCAAACTGGACAAAGACCCACTGCTTTCGGAGAACTATAGGCCCATCTCACTTCTTAACACAGATGTTTTCCAGGCTTAACCAGTGGTGTAGGGAGGAGGACTTCAGTCTTATAGGACAGTGGGGTGACACATGGGGAGACAAGAGTCTCTAAAGCAATGACAGGCTACACCTGACCTGGGAGAGGTGTAACCCCCAGGGGGCACTATCCCAAGGGCTACTACCCCTGCCTGTTCCGACTGTAACAGGGTGAGGGGCCTAGATCCGTTGGCGGGTGCCTCCACCCAGAGGTCGGGGTTAGAACAGTCGAGGTTGAGTTGGTCACAGCCCTCTGGGCTGCTGCAACCCCCCTTTCTTCCCAATAGTAACCCACACAGTTCAATTACAGTGTCCTTACCATATGTACCACTCTCGGCTCGAACCACTCAGCTCACTCCGGGGACCACCTGAAAAGTAAGGTGCGGTTACACAATATTCACTGGGCAGTAATTCACCATTAATACACAAGCTAGACAGTGTACTGTTGCAAAACAAGCAATCTGATTTATTTAAGGGGAGATAACAAGGACCGTGGGGAATCAAGTTGATTGGCTTACCACCACAATATATGAGTATCTACCTAGGGCTCTGTGCACAGGCCTAACCTATAAATTACTGTCTATGGGTACCCAAGCCCTAAAGGCTAGTTCCTCAATGCAGCTGGTTGGGGCCCTGACACAAACGAGCATTTAATTCCTACAAAGACTAAATAGAGCCATCCGGCTCAGTCAGTGTAGCCAGCAAAGTAACCAGATGGTCTTGCCCTTACTAGGAACATTTGACAGGGAGCTACCCTGATTTACTACTCACAACTCCAGAAAGAAACACACTCTCGCACCACTTACAGGACCGAGCCTGTACTTCGAGCACTTCTCTACACATTTATATGCACTGCAGAGAGGTACCATACCAGGCAGCTGCTGTCCTTCTCGATACCTGCCCGCCATACACTGGGCCCAACCGATGCAGCTTCACTGTTCCTGACAGACCGAGCGCGATTCAAGCAGATTCTTCAGTCTTCTACAGGGTGAGCCTGGTAGGTAGCCACGCTCCTGCACGGCCTCCTCTGACCGCTTCCTAGCGGATTTAGTCCGACTTCACTGGCATTTACCAATGCCCGATGCTGGCCTTACACGCGCTTCCCATGCAACCGCTCAAATTTCACCGGAGCCCCCAAGCTCCTTACTTGCTCACAGCCACAACGCCTCTGCCCTGACACAGTATGGGGCATGCCACTCAGTTCATGCACCACACGCTCCCATTAGTAGGCTGCCGAAATCAGCCACTAAGTTCGCCCTTCATTGGCGCAAAAAAGGCGCCATGGTCCAGAACTTCACTTCCCAGAACCTCCAGCTGTATTCCCATTGGTCAGTAATCTCCATAGCGAGTCCCAATCCTGGTTGGTTGCTAATTACTTCATTTTAGGTATCCCCCCGACTCTATTGGATCCTTCAGATAATCCTGGTCCAAAATTGGGGAACACAGCACACAAAGTCTAGCTGCAAGAAAGGCAGGGTAAACAAATTACATTCCCAC
This sequence comes from Neoceratodus forsteri, assembly GCA_016271365.2. Classification (NCBI taxonomy): domain Eukaryota; kingdom Metazoa; phylum Chordata; order Ceratodontiformes; family Ceratodontidae; genus Neoceratodus; species Neoceratodus forsteri. Next base: position 803,344,540 of record CM057451.1, on the reverse strand, counting down.
AAACACATCTAAGGCAGGAGGCAACAATTACACTGTCTGGAAAGGGCTCACTCTGCCCCCTCGGTGACAGCTGAAACCGGAACAGTTAGTCAGCGGCTTAAGTGGGACTCGAGCAGGAGAACACACAGCCCCCCTCATAAGTAATGAATATGTCTGCAAGCAGACAGCTCTTAAAGAGACAGTGCGAGGAGGCTCCACAAGCACTCACAGGGCCATTTAAATGGCTTTCAGCGCCAAACGCTGACCACCAGAGGGATGCTTAGACAACTCCTAGACAGTTGTTAGAAACCCCCAATTGTAGGGGGGTTACACCCTTCCTGGCCTGGAAAGAACTTGGCGTCCGCGTCAAGTAGTTACCCTTAAATCACTTTAAGGCAAAACTGTTTGAATTAACAGCACATTAAACTTTTGATTGCACACATCACATAGTTTACTTTTTACCTATACAACACTACACATATTACAACCCCTTTCTTTTATACATCAGGTCATTACTTCCTGGCTATAACACTTGGATAAAGTGGGCCCTTCCCTATCCCCTACCGGAGGTCCAACTGGGGCAGTAGCACTATACTCAGAGGGTAATACTAACAGTTGTGCATCGTCCCCCAAAACTAGCTTAGGCAATGAACTTGGAGATACATAGACCCCCTTATGGACTACAATTAATGGCAGGTCCACAGTCTGACCCAGAAACTCATAACTTAACCTTATTACAGGCCGTACTTCTCGGCCAGTGCGTCTAGGGGTCTTAGTAAAATCTGCTACGGGCCCTGTCCCCATTTCCACCTCCATGAGGTTAGTACAAGGAACCTCCACACGAGAAGAGGACCCCATGCCCATAGTACTTTCGGGGACATGACCCTCCATATCAGGACCCACACTACTTAGTTCAGTCAAGGGCACTTCTGGCACTGCGGGGATGCTATCAGTGCACTCAAAGTATTCTTCTTGCTCAGGCGGATCCCAAACAGGTTCCCCCACATCACTTTCCTCTTCTGAAAAGTCAGACAGTTCAGCCAGCCCAGTTAACTAAGCCAGACTCATAGACCCCACCTCTTCGGCTTTGAGGCGACTCGCTTCATCCTCGGGGAGTATGGGCTCCAGGGACAAAGCTGGGGGCTCAGACAGTCCATAAAACCCAACTTCATCCCCAGAGTGAGCTAGGGGGTTGCCCTTAAAAAGTTGACTCAGTTCATAAGAGGGGTAATATTCCACATCAATTCACTGTCTTCAGCCACAGACGGGGGATCAATTTCAGCAGAGGGGAGAGGGGAAGGCTCCCGGGGTCTTAGTTCTGAGGAGTCAACCCCTCTGAATCTCTTCTTGGCAGCAGCTCTAGGTATAGGCCCAGAGGGAGGGGCATTAGGAGGTGCAGTCTGTATCAAAATCTGTCCAATTGGCAGCAGGTGATTTCGGTGTAAAGTTTTTACATCTTTTGAATTGTTTTCGGGCCTTACTTTGTACACAGGCAGATCATCTAGTTTGCCCACTACAATGTGAGGGAGATGGTGCCATCGATCAGCAATCTTGTGTTTGCCATGCAGTCCCAGATTTCTTAGCAATACCTGACCCCCCTCCTGGAGTTCCTGTACCTTCACCTTTTTGTCATTCCTCTCCTTGTTAGCCAAGTTCCTTTTGGCAGCCATGGTTTGAGCCAGTTGGTAAGCGTGATTTAGCTGGGCCTTCAACTTTTGCACATACTGTAAATAATCATCAGCTCAAACCCCATCAGGAGAGACCCCAAAACACACATCTACCGGCAGTCGAGCTTTCCTCCCAAACATCAGGCGGTAGGGGGAGAATCCAGTAGCATCACTTTTGGTGCAGTTGTAGGCATGTACCAGGGTGCTAATTTGTTGGCTCAATCTAGGCTTGTCTTTTGGGTGGAGAGTGCCTAGCATATCCAGCAAGGTGCAGTTGAAACGTTCAGGCTGTGGGTCCCCCTGGGGGTGGTAAGGGGTGGTTCTGGACTTTTGCACTCCCCACAAGGATAGCATCTCCCTAATCAGACGTCTCTCAAAATCCCTTCCTTGATCGGAACGGATTCACTGGGGGGCCCCATAATGAACAAAGAAATTTTCCACAAGGACTTTAGCCACCGTGGTTGCCTTCTGATCCTTGGTGGGGAAAGCCTGGGCATATCGAGTGAAATGATCAGTGACTACCAATATGTTATTGATATTTTTCAGATCAGGTTCTAAGCTCAGGAAATCAATGCAGACCAACTCCATAGGGGCGCTGGTAGTGATGTTGACTATGGGGGCAGCTCTCTGAGGTAGGGATTTTCTTTGCAAACAGTGGCCACAGGTCTTAACATACTGCTCTATGTCTGCACTCGTCTTGGGCCAGTAGAATCGGGTCCGCACCAGGTCAAGAGTTCGGTATACGCCAAGATGCCCCATGTGGTCATGCAGGGACCTCAGCACCAGTTCTCTAAAAGCGATGGGCAGCTCCAGTTGTTGTTTGTCTATTCACCCCTCTTTGTCTATGGTCTCCTGATATAACAGTTTATTGTTCAGCTTTAACTTTGGGCCTTTTTTGTATAACAGGGCAGTTCTCAAATCAGTGGACCGCAGTTGGGACACATCTCCCCCGGCTTGCAGTGCCTCTAAAACAGGTTGTATCATAGGATCTCAAGACTGAGCCAGCTGGAGGCTATCATTATTGAACTGAGGCAGCATACTAGTGTCTAATGCAGAAAAGCGGCAGTAAGCAGCGGGCACACAGTTCTCAGATGGACCCAAGCAATCCACCATGCAGTCCACAGTATCAGGAGTCACCTGTTCCTCCTTGTCGAATTTTTGACAAAGGGCTCTAATGTCAGGTTCAGACAACCTGACCCAATCAGCTCGGGACACAGGCCTCCGGGAGAGAGCATCAGCATCTATATGGTTGAGGCCTGCTCTGTATTCAACAGTGCAGTTGTAGGTGGATAATGAAGAGAGCCACCTGTGACCAGTGGCATCTAGCTTGGCTGAGGTCTGAACATATATTAAAGGATTATTATCAGTTTTTACCAGTACCTTAGCCCCATGCAACTAGTCATGGAATTGATCAACAATAGCCCACTTTAGAGCCAGGAACTCTAGTTTGTGCACTAGATAATTCTTCTCAGAAGGAGTCAAACTGCGGCCGGCAAAAGCTACAGGTCTTAGACTGTTCGAGTGCTCTTGGTACAATACGGCCCAATCCTTGCAGACTGGCATCAGAATGAAGAACATAGGGTTTAGCTGGATCAGCATAGGCCAGCACTGGGGCGTGAGTAAGTTGATATATAATGTCATAGAAAGCTTCCTTGCAGTCAGCAGTCCAGCGAGTACCAAATACATCATTGGGGCAGAAATAAGCCTTTTCAGTCCCAGATTGTGCAGCCTTCTTATATTTCTTATGGGTCGGGGGGGTACCCTTGAGTGAGATTAAGCAGGGGCCAGATCTCCCGAGAGTAGTCTCTAATAAATCGTCGGTAGTACCCACAGAACCCCAGGAACCACTGTAGCTCCTTCCAAATTTCTGGGTTAGCCAAGTGGTTAAAGCCTCTACTGTTGGGGCTGTCTCTATGCCTTCAGTGGACACTATGTGGCCTACATATTTCACAGAGGTTTGAAAGAATTGGCATTTGTCTATAGATAACTTAAGACCGAAATCCTCCAGCCGGTCCAGGACCTTGAACAATCGACTCTCATGTTCTTCCAACGAGCTGCCAAACACTATGACATCATCTAAGTAAACCAAACACTCAAGCAAGTTCATGTCCCCTAGAGCACACTCCATCAGGCGCTGAAAGGTAGCTGGGGCACCGGAAATCCCTTGAGGCATCCAGATAAACTCATAGAAGCCTAGGGGGCAAATGAACGCAGTCTTCTCTCGATCCTCTGAAGCCATTGGGATCTGGTAGTACCCACTGCAGAGATCTAACACAGAGAACCACTTACTGCCATTTAGACAGTCCAGAGTGTCCTGTATGCGTGGCATGGTATACTGGTCAGGAATGGTCTGCCGGTTCAGGATACGGTAGTCCACACACATCCAAACGGCCCCATTCTTTTTCCTCACTACTACAATGGGGGAAGCATAAGGGCTCCTGGATTCTTGTATCACACCAGCAGCCAACATCTCTTGCAGATGCCATCTCACATCGTCTATGTCAGCAGGGGCCAGGTGCCGAGACCTCTCGTGAAAAGGCCTTTCATCATGTAGTCGAATGTGGTGTTCAGGCCCCTGCACACATCCCACATCCCACATCCCACTCTTTTAGGGAAAATACCTGGTCTCTTTGGGCAAGCTTTTCGCTGATCCTTACTTTCCATTCAGCAGGCAACGGGGAGTCACCGAAATCAAACAAGTCGGACGTGACTCTGTCATCCTTCCCCAAACCCTTGCTATTGGGGAGCACTGCAGTGTCTGCACAATGCACACTAGCCAGGGTGCAGCCTCTATGTACTCGAATCTCTTTGTCAGACACATTATGAACTTGAACCATCACTCTCCTGGCATAAGCATGAGCTCTAGCAAGCAAGATACAGGGTTTAACCAGGCAACTTCCCTTCCCCAGCCGCATCCAGCATCAATAGTTTATTCCTGACATCCTTTTTAAGCCAGACCTCCCCCTGCAAAACATACTGGGCATTTGGGGCTAGTAGCAACGGCTCTGGATCCTTCCTCCAGACAACACCCACCGGGCCTTCAGGCTTCTCCTGACCAGCCTTTTTCTGAGTCTCGTAGGCCTTCTGGATCAAAGCGGGTATCCTAAGAGCTCCCCCAGTCCTGGACACTTGCTTTTCAGAACACAAGTGTGCTAGTCGACCAAACATGTAGGCATTGGTCCAAATCAACAAGGGTACCCCATCATACAGTCCAGTGGGGGGGGAAGACTAAGGCCAAGGTTTCCACCTGTTCATCCACCCCAGCCACAGAAGTAGGAAACGACAACCAGATCCAGATATACCCCAAATATGGATAAGCCTTGTCACTCAGCCCCCATACATGCAGACCATCCAGGGGTTGTAGTGGCACCTTAGGTAGGTGTGTCTGATACCAGTCCTGGAACATAATGGTCACCTGAGAGCCCTATCCAATACAGCTCGGGTGGGAATCCCATTCACTTGCACCGGGGCCTCCATCGAGGTCCCTACCACATCAGACCATTCGGGGGGCACAGCGTTGACAGTTGCTTGGGCATGGGCCTGGGTCACAAAGCCCTTCCTAGGGGGTCGGACATAGGTCCTGCAATGCCAGGTGATCAGCCTGCTGTTGACCTTCCTTAAATTCTCCAGCAACTGGTACTCCGTCTGAAAGTGTCCATCCTCCCCACAATGGTAACAGAACTTGGGGTCCCAGGGGTCTCTATTGGGAGGGGAATACTTTATCTGCTGGGAGCTATCCGGAGGGCGAGGGAACTCCCCCGGGCTAGGGCATTTATTTCTAGGTAACTCTGGTTCTCCAACCCTAACAGGGTGGGTAGTGGTTTGCTTCAAGTCCCTCACCAGTTCTCGTAAATTCCTGATCTCGACCCTCAACTAACTTTCTACTTGGGGATCAGAGGAAATGGCATGCACTCCCACCCCTCCTTGCAACTCTGGGGATACATCAGGCCCCCCCAAAGGGTGGGCCTCATCAGGTTCACTAGACTCAGGGGTTTGGCACAGATTCACAGCCCCCACATAGGGTTCCCACCTCCTCATCAGTTTCTACTTTCTAATCTCCTCATCAATTGACAGTATTCAGGCAGGGCAGCTCACGATCATGTAACTTAAGTTTTAACAGTATCACACTGGAAAATCTAGCAGATTTTAAAACATGTTCCAACCTGACTTGGTTCAAGGCTGGGGCAGTGATCCCCCCCTTTCGATAGGCCTTCTGTAAAGCCCATTCCACCCTAGTAACAAAGCCAGAGAGCTTTTCATTCCTCCACTGCTTAGCAGACTTGAATTTCCATAATAAGTCTTCCCTGGTTTCTGTGCTTCCAAACACTCCTTCTAAAGCAGAAAGATACTCTGCTGTGGTAGCTTCTGGGCTAGTAGCCCACAGAAACCAAATGGCTTCTAAAGCCGGACCCCACAGGCTCTCCATCAGCCTCTTTCATTTCTCCCCTTCAGACCATTGCCACTCCTGAACTAAAGAGGTGGCATAGACCATCCACACCTCCAAATCATCCTCCCCTGAAGGCACGGGCACTGTGCCAGAGAAAAGTTTTAACCTACGGTAGGAATCTAGCTGTATAGAAGGAACCACTAAGGGTGGTGGGGCCAAAGTAGAGCTCTTGGGGGGCCCAGGGGAGGTACTGGGGGAAACCTGGGGAGTTGGATCACTGGAAAGATCCAAAGCCTGCAGTAACTCTTGGGTAGTCCTCCCCTCCATGGCCAACAATTTAAGCAGTTTATCTTTGAAGCTATTAGTCTGGGGAGACCCCCCCCAAGGGTAACTGACCCGCTCCGGATGTGAATGGCCCTCCATCCCTGTTGGGCACCCTCCAGGTAAATCACTGGGGGTACCCTCTTGGGGTCAGTGGCTACACTACATAACAGTAGCACCTGCAAAGTCTGATCGAGTAGGTCAGCCATACGCCCTTTCACCTCTACTTTACCCAAACACTTAACCCGCTCCACTACGGAAATAAGGTCAGCGTTCATGGTCCCTAGAGGTACATCTAGCAGTAACACAATTATCTGAGAGTCCAACTCTTCAGCTTCACCCCAACCCATCAGTTTATGTACCATTGTCTTAACGGGGTCCAACTTGATCTTAGCCATGATATCCCCTTCCAGCTTTTCCTTCAATTTATCCATAGTTAGGTACTTCGTCCACTCGGCCACTAGGGGACGCTAATCACAGTGGTGCCTCCACAATGTAACCCCAGGTGAGCTATCCCAATGGCTACTACCCCTGCCTGATCCGACTGTAACAGGGTGAGGGGCCTAGATCTGTTGGCGGGTGCCTCCACCCAGAGGTCGAGGTTAGAACAGTCGAGGCTGACTTGGTCACAGCCCTCTAGGTTGCTGCAACCCACCTATCTTCCCACTAGTGACCCACACAGTTCAATTACAGTGTCCTTACCATACACACTTACCCCCCTGCTCAAACCACTCAGCTCACTCTGGGGACCCCCTGAAAAGTAAGGTGCAGTTACACAATATTCACTGGGCAGTAATTCATCATTAATACACAAGCTAGCCAGTGTACCATTGCAAAACAAGCAATCTGATTTATTTAAGGAGAGATAACAAGGACCGGGGGGAATCAAGTTGATTGGCTTACCACCACAATATATGAGTATCTACCTAGGGCTCTGTGCACAGGCCTAACCTATAAGTTACTGTCTGTGGGTACCCAAGCCCTAAAGGCTAGTTCCTCGATGCAGCTGGTTGGGGCCCTGACACAAACAAGCATTTATTTCCTACGAAGACTAAATAGAGCCATCCGGCTCAGTCAGTGTAGCCAGCAAAGTAACCAGATGGTCTTGCCCTTACTAGGAACATTTGATAGGGAGCTACCCTGATTTAGTATTTATGACTCCAGAAAGAAACACACACACACTCGCACCACTTGCAGGACCGAGCCTGTACTTCGAGCACTTCTCCACACATTTATATGCACTGCAGAGGGGTACCATACCAGGCAGCTGCTGTCCTTCTCGATACCTGCCCACCATACACTGGGCCCAACCGATGCAGCTTCACTGTTCCTGACAGACCGAGCGCGATTCAAGCAGATTCTCCAGTCTTCTACAGGGTGAGCCTGGTAGGTAGCCATGCTCCTGCACGGCCTCCTCTGACCACTTCTAGTGAATTTAGTCCGGCTTCCTGGCGTTTCCAGCGTCGACACTGAGTCTTACACGCTTCCCTTGCGACCGCTCAAAGCGGCACTGGAGCCCCAGACTCCTTACTTGCTCACAGCCATAACGCCTCTGCCCTGACACAGTACGGGCAAGCCACTCAGTTCAGGCACCACACGCTGCCATTGGTAGGCTGCCAAAACCAGCCATTAAGTTTGCCCCTCATTGGCACAAAAAAGGCGCCATGGTCCAGAACTTCACTTCCCAGAACCTCCAGCTGTATTCCCATTGGTCAGTAATCCCCATAGCGAGTCCCAATCCTGGTTGGTCACCAGTTACTCCATTTTAGGTATCCCCCTGACTCTATTGGACCTTTCAGACAATCCTGGTCCAAAATGGGGGAACACAGCACACAAAGTCCAGCTGCAAGAAAGGCAGGTTAAACAAATTACATTCCCACAAACACATCTAAGGCAGGAGGCAACAATTACACTGTCTGGAAAGGGCTCACTCTGCCCCCTCGGCGACGGACAAAACCAGAGCAATTACTCATTGGCTCAAGTGGGACTCGAGCAGGAGAACACACAGCCCCCCTCATAAGTAATGAATATGTTTGCAAGCAGACAGCTCTTAAAGAGACAGTGCGAGGAGGCTCTACAAGCACTCACAGGGCCATTTAAACGGCTTTAAGCGCCGAACGCTGACCACCAGAGGGACGCTTAGACAGCTCCTAGACAGCTGTTAGAAACCCCCAATTGTAGGGGGGTTACAGAAGAATGAAAATTAGAACCAGAATGGGGGACTACATGACAGGGGAGCTGGGTTTAAACTACTAAGTGAGGGGAGGCAGAAAAGGGGAGGACAGAGGGCCTTCCCCCCACAACAGTGGAGCCAAGGAACAGGGAGCAAAGAAGGACATTAACCCAGAGGGAGAGGTAGCAAGCCAGGGAGAATCACGTCAGAGGAAGAGCAAGGGCATGACAGAGGCAAAGTGGAGAGTGGTGGTTTCGAATGCACAAAGTCTTGAGAACAAAAGATGGCTGAATTGCAAGCTCTCTTAACAGAAAACATGGTAGATGTTGCCGCCATTACGGAAACTTGGGCATCAGCCCTCCAGGACTTGGACCTATCAATCCCAGGATACAGATTACATAGAAAGGACAGGGAGACAGGAAAAGTGGGTGGGATGACAGCACACATAAGCGAAGGTATTAACAGGTCTGTAGACAGAGGCAGTAAACTACAGACCTGTCAGTTTGACCTCTGTGGTAGCAAAAGTGATGTAATCACTTCTGAAGGAAAGAATTGTTGAGTACCTAGAGGCCAGTGGGGCACAGGACCCAAGGCAGCATGGGTTCACAGCGGGAAGATCATGTCAGATGAATCTAATTGATTTCTTTGACTGGGTGACCAAAGTAGTAGACAAGGGAGGGGCTGTGGACATGGCCTACCTAGACTTTAGCAAGGCATTTGACACAGTCCCACACAAAAGATTAGTAGTCAGATTAACCAGCCTGGGAGTGGGTCCCAGGGTGGTAGCCTGGGTAAAACATTGGCTGAACAACAGGACACAGAAGGTAATTGTAAATGGAGTCCACTCTGAAGAAAGAGGGGTTACTAGTGGGGTATTGCAGGGTTCAGTACTGGGTCCAGTCCTTTTTAATGTCTTTATAAGTGACATTGCAGAGGGACTGGAAGGAAAAGTATGCCTCTTTGCAGATGACACAAAGATCTGCAACAGGGTTGATACACATGGTGGCGTGGAAAGGATGAGAAGGTGCTTGGCAAGGTTGGAGGAATGGTCAGAAGTATGGAAGCTTGGATTCAATGCAAAGAAGTGCAAAGTAATGCACCTGGGAAACAAAAACCCAAGGGAAGATTACGTAATGGGGGTGGAGGTAGTAACAACAACAAAAATGGAAAGGGACCTGGGGGTAATCATATCAGATGACCTTAAGGTTAGCAAGCAATGTGAGAAGGCAGTAGGGAGGGCTGGGGGATACTGGGATGTATAGGGAGAGGTATCACCAGCAGAAAACAGGAAGTAGTTATCCCCTGTACAGACAGTTGGTGAGACTCCATCTGAGTACTGCATCCAGTTCTGAGAGCCCATCTCCTCAAGAACATAGACAGGATGGAGGCAGTTCAGAGGAGGGCAACTAAATGGTGCAGGGTCTGCAAGAGAAGCCATATGAGGAGAGACTGAAAAAGAGCTTGAGTAGTGGGGTACACTTGATAGAAACGTTTAAGTACCCAGTGGAATCAACAAAGTCCAAGAGGGTAGCATCTTTCAGAAAAGATATGTGCAAGAATAAGGGACACAATGTGAAGATAGAGGGGATGGCCTCAGGGCAATGTGAGGAAGTATTTTTTCACAGAGAGGGTGGTGGATGCATGGAACGGCCTTTCTGTGGAGATTGTGGTGTCTAAAACTGTGGGAGAATTCAAGAATGCATGGGACAGACATAAGGCAATTTTTGTGGGGGGTAGGAAGAAATAGGCTGTTGGTTAAATAGGATCTGCTGCTTATCCTCTAGGCAGGAAAATGGGCAGACTAGGTGGGCCAAGCAGTCCTTATCTGCCATCAAAGTCTATGTTTCTATGTGGGTATTGCATGTACCAGGGAGAAGATCTTGGAAAGGGTGAGCACGGAGGCGCTATGGCTCCAACTGCAGATAAATACTGGAAGAAAGATACGGATGGGGATTATATACAGACCACCCCATCAAAGTGAAGACAAGGATAGGGAGTTATGCATGCAGCTAACAAAGGCAGCAGAAAGGGGGAGGTAGTAGTAGTAGTAGTAGGTGACCTTAATCTGCCCAAAATAGAGTTGGTTTGCCCAGCCACATCCTGTGCCAGAAGCCAGGCAATCCTGGATGCAATCCAAGATGGCTTCATGACACAGCATGTGACCAGTCCCACCAGGGGGGATGTGATTCTGGACCCAGTTTTCTATAATGGTGAACACGTGCAGAACATGGATATTGGTTATCCCCTGGGTGGAAGTGACCACAGCACAGTATGGTTCAACCTGGATATGGGTAGGGAAAACATCCCCACCAAGACAAGGGTGCTTGTCTTCAAAACGGCAAACTTTTAAAAAAATGAGGGAAATGATCCAAGAAGATCTAGGGAAGCTAGAAAAACACTTGGAGGTGGAGGAAATGTGGGGAGTGATCAAAGGGGCCATACAGAATGCCACAATCAGATGCACAAAGCTGAGGGATAAGGGGGCCGGTAATTGACCACCCAGCTGGTTTAACAAAGATGGCGAAGGCAGTGATAAGATGAAAGGGCCACATACGAGAGAAGTAAAAGAACAGCTAGGGAAGAGGATGAAAAGGAATACCAAAGACTAGCTAAACTAGCAAAACAGGAGGTAATACATGCAAAAGTGAAAAAGGAGCTACAGTTAGCAGAGAGGATGAAAGAAGGGGACAAGACCTTCTTTAGATACATCGAAGAAAAAAGAGACAAAAAGGACGACATAGTGAGGATGAAGAAAGAGGATGGCATAGTGGTGGAGGATAGGGAAAAAGCAGAGGTACTAAATGATTACTTCTGCTCTGCCTTCACCAAGGAGAAAGGGGGCCCAGTACCGCACACTTCTAGGAGGGGGAAGGAAGGCGGCAAGGAATCCATGGAAACTGTAAGCAAAGAATGGGTGACGGAGGGACTCATGAACTTGAAGGTAAAGAAATCCCCGGGGCTAGATGGATTACACCTCAGGATAGTAAAAGAATTGGAAGAAGAACTAGCTGGCCCATTGACAATACTATTCAATAGATCTCTTGACACAGGAGTGGTACCAGAGGAATGGAGATTAGCACATGTTGTACCAATACATAAAAGTGGCCCTAAGGAGGACCTGGGTAACTACAGACTGGTCAGCCTGAACCTCGATTGTGTGTAAAATAATGGAGACGATATTGAAGGAGGGTCTGGTCAAGTTCTCAGAGGAAAATGGCCTGCAGGATAGCAAACAACATGACAAGCAGGTCCTGTCAAACGAACTTGGTTGAGGTCTTTGACTGGGTCACCCATACAGTGAACAAAGGACAGGCAGTGAATATTATATATCTGGACTTTAGCAAGGCCTTCGACTCTGTACCACACAAAAGGCTGATCACAAAACTGAAGGACCTAGGGATGGGAGTAAGGTTAACTAGGTGGGTCGAAAACTAGCTGAGTGGCAGAAAACAGAAGGTGATGGTAGGGGGTGAGGTCTCCAGCACGATGGAGGTCACCAGTGGGGTTCACAGGGGTCAGTGCTGGGGTCTGTGTTGTTTAACATCTTTATTGGGGACAAAGGGGAAGGCATCCAGGGAAAGATGTGCATGTTCGCTGACAACACCAAGCTCTGTGGTAGGGTGGACACTCAGAAGGGGATAAAGAAAATGAAGGACGACCTAGCCAAACTAGAAAGATGGGCAGGGATATGGCAGCTTGGGTTCAATGCCAGAAAGTGCAAAGTGATGCACTTAGGGATAAAGAATCTGAGAACAGAGTACTACATGGGAAAAGTCCAGGTTACACCAATGGAGGAGGAAAAAGATCTGAGGGTAATAATTTCTAGTGACCTGAAACACTCAACTCAATGGGAAAAGGCTGTAGCTAAGGCCAATGAGATGTTGGGATGTATTGCTAGAGGAATTAGCAGTAGGAGGAGTTAGGTCATCCTGCCACTGTATAGGACACTGGTCAGACCTCACTTGGAATATGTAGTGAGATACTGGCACCCACACCTGAAAAAAGACATAGACATGATGGAAAGGGTACAAAGGAGAGTGACTAAAATGATAAAATTACAGCAGTAGAGATCATATGCAGAGAGGTTGGAGGACCTGGGGATGTACACTCTAGAGGAGTGGAGGCAGAGGGAAGATATGATTGAGACATTCAGGTACTTGAGGGGAATTAACAGAGTGGACTGTGAGAGCCTATTCAATAAGAGGACCACCACTACCACCAGAGGGCACAGCCTCAGATTGGTAGGGGGTAGATTCAGGAGAGACATGAGGATGCACTTTTTTACAGAAAGAGTGGTGACAGCATGAAATGAGCTGCCACAAGAGGTGGTGGGTGCAAAGTCAGTGGGAGCATTCAAAAATGCCTTGACAGGCATAAAGGAATGTCAGGAGGCCTGGTAAGGAGAAAGACCAGAATTCCAGGGGGAGGGAGGAGGGGTCACAGATGCAGACTAAAAGTCGGGGTGATACCCTTTATTATGAGCAGATCCTATAGACTAAAAGGTCTTCTTCTGCTGGCCATTTTCTTATGTTCTTATGTAAAAATTTTAGCAAAGGTATTAGCCCACTGTTTAGCCCCGATAAAGGGTGAGGTCATTGGTCCAGAGCAGGTGGATTTTATGAAGGGTAGATCATCCGGGGACCATATGAGGAAACTCATTCATCTGCTGTTACCCTCAAGGGAGTCCAGAGTCTGTGACTTTTGTCCCCCTTGATGCCGAAAAGGCATTTTATAGAGTTTCTTGGGATTTCTTATTCGCATCTCTAAGTAAATTCGGAGTCCTGAAGGATTTCATTAAGTGGGTAAAAATATTGTACACTTCTCCCACAGCTAGGATTTGGTGTAATGGTTCACTATTGGCCCCTTTTCCCCTTTATAGGGGAATTCATCAAGGATGCCCGCTTTCTCCCCTTCTTTTTAATCTCTACCTTGAACCCGTAATTCATAATATAGTTAATTCACCCTCTATTTTAGGCATTCAATTGGCAGGAAAATGATATGCCCTATCTGCATACGCCGACGACCTCCTCTTGCATGTAGAAGAACCTACCTGTTCTATTCCTGCTCTGTTAGAGGAGATAAATAAATTTGCCACACTCTCTTCATATAAACTGAACCTCTCAAAAACAAAGATCTTCCCCCTTAATAACCACTTGTCTAGAGCAGTTGTCATACACTTGGGTCTTTCATGGGAACCCAAATGACTAACCTACCTAGGTATAAAAATTTCCCGAAATATCCCAACATTGGTTAAGGAAAATTTCACTAACCTGTTTCAAACCCTGAAGAATAATATAGATAGATGGAAGCTCCTTCCGCTTTCCTTATGGGGTCAGATTAGTATTATAAAAATGAATGTATTACCCAGACTTCTTCATCCACTAGGCATGTTAGGCCTCACCCCCCTAAAATCTGGTTTAAACATCTCCAGAAATTGCTCAATGCATTCTTATGGAAGAATAAAGCAGTGCGGAGAGCGTATGGCAAATTAACGGCTCCTAAACTACAGGATGGATTGGCCCTTCCTTCCTTCTTCCTTTATTAGGGTGCTCAGTACATCAGCAGAACTGCTTGTTGGGCTAGTAGCCCGGGTCCAGACAACCCCCATTCATATAACCCCACTTGGGTTGAGATTGAAAAGGCCCTAGCGGGTGGACCTCATGTATCCCTCTCAGCGCTTGTGTCCCTTTCTCCCGCTTATCTTCCCAGGTCTCTAAAAAACATCCCAACTGGATGGTCTCTTTGGGCTTTCCATCAAATTCAAACTCATCTATCAAAGAACTGGCACTGGTCTTTCTCCCAGCCCATTTTAAGTAACCCTCATTTTCAGATAGATCGTAAAACAATTCCACTCATTTTTCTCCCACAGCTTAGGGACTGTACCCTCAATACCTTCCTTCAAAACTCTGCTTTGGTTACTTTTCCTGTTCTTCAATCCTGACTACATCTTGAGAGTAGGGACATTTTCAAATCCTTGCGAGTTAAAAATGAAATTCTTTCTTTTATGGGGCCCAAGCTATGGCCTCCCTCCCTGCCAGAAGACCTTCCCTCTTTGTTGCAAGTGACCAAACAAGAGCATGCAGTATTTAAGGTCTACAAATACCTGCAGTCTTTGGATATGTCCTTCCCCTCTGGTACCTGTTACTATTGGGCTCAGGAGTTATCCCTCTCTATGGAACCCTTCTTTTGGAGGAAAGCCTGGGGTTGAGTTTATAAGTACCTCAAGTAGGATAAACTCCACTTAACCCATTTTAATATTATGCACAATTTGTATAATACCCCCGCTAGATTGCATAAAATCAGAAAACTAGACTCCTCTCTTTGCAACCATTGCAGTCTAGCTGCTGGATCTTTATTTCATCTTCTGTGGAGTTGTCTGAAAGCACAGGCCTACTGGAATGCTATAAAACAGACCCTTGATCCCTTACTGGGTCTGGAACCCTTGTTCACACCTACATATTGCCTGCTCTTTATATTCCCACAGGGGACCCCTAGGGTTAGGAACTCACACATTGTACTAGTGGCCTCCACAGCTGAGTTAGTAATGCGGAGGCACTGGAAAGAGGACTCACTCTCCTCTGTTTTGGAATGGTTTAGTGAAGTCCTCTTTGCAATCCAGTTGGAGAAGCATATTGCAAACATGCGGCATGGGCCGTAATATTTCCACTCTACTTGGGAGCCCCTTCAAACTTTGCTTTCCCTCTGAAAACCCTAATCCAATCAAATTTATGTCATGTCTTTATCGGACACAAATAATTTTCTAATCACTTTCTTAGGACACAGCATAGAGTGCTCAGGGGGTGGGAGAATGTAGTTTTTTCTACAGTTTGTTTAGTTTGTCTTGTATTTTGTCCTTGTGTTTTAACTAGCTGTTTTGCAGCTTTAAGTCAATCCTTGTATAACCTTGTAATGTCTATGCTGCACAAAACTGAATAAAGTATATTGAATTAAAAAAAAAAGATACTTGAAGGGCTCTATCATATCCCCCTGTTCCCTCCTCTCTTCAAGTGTATACATATTGAGGTCTTCTAATCTGTCCTCATATGTTTTCTGATGCAATCCCTGCACCATCTTGGTCGCCCTTCTCTGAACTGCCTCCACCCTGTCTTTGTCCTTGCAAAGATGCGGCCTCCAAAACTGAACACCATATTCTAGATGACTTTACAAAACTAAAAGGATTTATAAACTGGAGTCAAAAGAATAGGCAAAGTGAGAGGAGGATTGTTGGGGCAGACTCTATGTCATTGATAGGACAAAGAGAAGAGAGAAAAATGTTAAAATGAGCTTAAAATAAGGTGGATGAATCAGTGTGTTGGTAGTCAAATGTAAGACTATTCGAGATGGAGAAGTAGCTATTGCAGAAGTAGTAATAGCACAATTGGGAGGCCCAAGCTGGAGGAATGCAAGTAACAAGGAGGGGGTTTTGGGTGATGATAAGGCCAGAGAGACAGGGTGGGGTAAGTCCGTTTATTATAAGAAGACAAGTGTTCAGGGTTCACCAGGTGATGTACTGTGCTCACATGGCCAGTAGCATCAGTATGCCCCAAAAGGCAGTGCAAAGTCTCAGCATAGCTGGGCATGAAGGCTTTTCTAGCAGATCTGAAGTTGTTGACTGAGCTCCCTTCTATCCTACTGGGTATATAGACCATGCACTGATGTGCTATTGTAATAGAGGGAAGATGGCTGCTGAGTACAGCGCTGCATGAGGACCAGGAAGAGAGTGATGTTGCACTGATCCTGAGTGAGGTAAAAATGGTGTTCTAGAACAAAGGTGCATGCTATGAAGTTGGAAGAGGGTAGATTCAGGAGAGATGTGAGGAAGTACTTCTTCACAGAAAGAGTGGTAGATTCATGGAACAGCCTTCCAGCAGAGGTGCTGGGGGGCAAAAACAGTGGTGTGGTTACAAAATGCCTGGGATAAGTACAAGGGAATTGTAGTGGTAAGAAAGGGGGAGGAGAAAGAGCTGTAGCTTGGGTAGGGTCTGCAGAGAGAATGAAGTTAAGAAAAAATGAGCAGACTGGGTGGGCCAAGCAGCCCTTATCTGCCATCAGATTCTTTGTTGCTATGGTAAATAAATTTCACATTCAAAAGAGAGAGGCTGGACATGTTTAGTTCCCATACCCAGGGTGTCCACCAGACTGAGTGGGAAGGTAGCCATGGATCCTATCACTTCCTCTCTGCCTCCTCAGGCAGTGTCATTCAATGCCAGAACCATAAGAAATAAGACTGCAATTATAATGGTTGTTATATCTGATTCCTTGGTCAATCTGGTTGCACAATGGAGACCAGGCTGAATGACGATGCAGGCCCTGCATTGGATGCAGACATCCCCAGCTTCATATCATGACCAGCTGGATTTTCCATGGTCCACTGCCAAGGAAGGATTTCAGGGAGGGCATCTGCTTTAGGTTGGAGCTGAACTTGGTTGTGCATCCAGTGGCAGATACCTCATCATTTAAATGCTTGGCTGCTTTGGGGTCCAGATGCAGGTTGTAGGGTCCTAAAGGTGTACTGGCCTCCAGGGCATGTGAGAGAATTGCTTCTGGAAATTGCAGTTTGTTGTCAACAGGGTGTTGGAGTTACCCAGATGGTTAATTCTGGATGTCTTCAATGCCCGGGTCAACAACGGACTCTCGCATTTTGGACAAGATTTACTCTAGGCGATGGAGTTCCTGGGCCATGTACAAGTAGTTACTTCTTCTAGCCAACAACATTGTCATGCCTTGGACTTGGGATTTTCCCTGGGGCTGGAGGTGAAGAGTCTCAGTACTGAGCCAGTCAATTGGTTGGATCATTGCACAATCAAGTTCTGCTTCAGAGCTGAGCCCTCTCCTCCCCCCCACCCAGTGCTCCACCCCATGTAAAGATGGTCTGATACAGCCATTTAAGAGAGCTTTGGCTAGTAGGACTTCTGGCAGTCCTAGTCATCTTGGGTGTGATAGTAGCATGTACTGTGAGGACAAAGGAAGTGGGTGTGACCTGTAACAGGATTATCACAGTGGCCTTTGATCTTGTGGCACCTATCCATGTATGCCACCTTGTGTCATGTCGCAGCTCACAATGGTATGATGGTGAGCTTAGGGAGATGAAAAGAAGGGCGCAGTGGTTGGATCATTGTTGGAGGAGATTCTGGGCTTAGGAGGACAACTTGGCTTTGAGTTTTCACTATGGTGAATACCAAAGGGCAATCACTGAAAAAAGGCAGGTTTTCTAAGAAGATTGCTGTCAAGAAGAATTGACGAGCTCAGTTCTTCCAGACTATAGATAAGTTAATCCATCTGACCTGTCTGGAGTCCATGAGCGTTTTTTCACTTGCTAAATTTAAGGAATTATCTTGATTCTTTTCCGACACAGTTTCCTCCATTCAGCCGAGATCTTGCTGCGCTGGCTGTGGTAACCTAGTGGTTAAACTGATACACCACATATGCACTCAGCTGTCATGGGGAGAGTTTAGACCAAGGATGATGGAGGAGAAGACTGTGCTAATTTCAGAGATGCAACCAACTTATTGAGATCTCAATCCAGGCCAGACTCAATTACTAGTGGGTTGTGTCAGGCATCTGGACATGAAGTTAACAGGAATTGCCCGATGCTCTCTAATGGAGGGTGTTTTACATAGAAACAGAAACATAGAATCTGATGGCAGATAGACTGCCTGGCCTACCAAGTCTGACCATTTTTATTGTAAGTAGTAGTAGTAAAAACCTTTATTTTTCAACAGGATTTGATGACATAAATATACCATTAGGACCAATGTCCCATTTTCAAGGTGCTCCTTGAGCTTCTTAAAGCATAAGTTACTTAAAACACACAATACACAATTTTCCAACAAAACAAAAATTAATATGAATACAAATAACATATACCCAAAGGTATAATATTACAACAAAAATAGACATAAATATGAACTATCATGGATTTTTCCTGGACATTTCTAAAAGAATTTCCCTTATTTCCTTCACTCATTAGTTCTACTCAAAACATGTGCATCTCTTTGTTAGTTCCTGTCTAAGAGCTGTATTAAATGATTTCTTACTATCATTTGTTTTTTCTTTGTATGTTGTATTCATTCCAAACTTTTACTGCATAGAATATTGTAGCTATTGTTAATTGCAGACCTCATTTAGCCTGCAACTTCCCCTTACTCCTGTGTTAATAGTGTTCCTTTGTTTGTCTCATGCTCCCTTGAATCCCCCCACTGTCTTTGCCTCCACCACCTCCACAAGTAGGCTGTTCCACTTGTTCACCACCCTCTCCGTGAAGAAGTACTTCCTCATGTTACTCCTGAACCTCCATCCCTCCAACTTCATATCATGACCTCTTGTTCGCAAACCCCATTTTATCTGGAAGATGTTTTCCCACTTGCATTGAAGGGTGCATTGCTGAGATCCCCCTCCTGAAAAAGCCATTGTTGGACCTGGATATCCTAGTGAATTACTGACCAGTCTCTAACCGGCCTTTTGGGGCAAGATTATTGAGAATGTAATTGCAGCACAGCTAGTGTAGCACGAAAATGTTTCCTATTGAGCAAGCTCATTCACAAGGAGGTCCTGAGACATGTATCAGGAGCACAAACAAAATAGCAGCATAGTATATATATATATATATATATATATATATATATATATACACATACATAATTGTGGTATCAGCATAATGTACATACATACATAATATAGGTAATAAGAGTGGGTACAATGTGCAAAATATGCATAAAAGAACATATACAGGAGTAGCAAGATGGAGTTTATACAGACATGATATACAGTAAATAATAGAGGCTGTAAGTGTGCAAAATGCACAACCAGAGTACAAATGGAATTAAGATGTGTAAATATCAGTGACTGAACTAAAGCAATAAATAAAATGCAAGGCCTTAAGGTGGGTAACAGCTGATAGATAGACGGCCAAGAGAGCGTTCATTAACTACTGGAGTACTAGTAGTGCAAAGCTGGAGGAAAAGACGAGGTAGGAGGGGGGCTAGACAAGAGGGTGGGAGGAGAGGGGGGAGTATCGGAGCGAGGGAGAAAGGAAGGAAGGCTGCAGGGAAGGTCTATTGGAGGATGGGAGGGTAGGAGGGGATATGTGTTATAGTAGGCCAGGGTGGGGGAGATGGGGCTGAGCAAAGACTAGGGAACCATTAGCAGAGGCCAGGAGGTTTACAGCCTACGACAGTTGCATATTTC
The DNA here is from genome assembly GCA_016271365.2 of Neoceratodus forsteri. Taxonomy (NCBI): domain Eukaryota; kingdom Metazoa; phylum Chordata; order Ceratodontiformes; family Ceratodontidae; genus Neoceratodus; species Neoceratodus forsteri. The sequence goes on along the minus strand of CM057451.1, from coordinate 803,324,826 downwards.
TTTAACTATTCTCATGGTTAAGGTTTTAAAGGCATTAACAGACATGAGGCTGATAAGCTCCAGAATAAACTATAGATTGTTCCAATTGGTTGGTAGGGTATAGGAGATGGCAGTTTTTCCAAAGGAAGTACAAGTCCTGGGGACATCTAGATACATGAAGACATCTAGATATATGAAATCATATTTGGGTGGGTGCATCCAGCATCTCACTGCTGTTGCATTTTATCCACAATAAAGTGTAAGTTAGCCATAACACAGTACTTGTGTGTTTTTTTCAGAGTGAAGGCTGAGAAGCCAAGCTGTTGGGTGACTGTGTATGCATTGGTATTGCTTCTGACCCCGGTCTGCAGCTGTTTTCAAGCCGCCTTGCAGTTTGACTCATCATGGCTTGAGGCACACCTCATAAACTTTTATATTTATAAGCCTCTTCAAGTCTGGGTTTAGGGCTAAGCATGACACTGAGACTGCACTGGTCAAGGTGCATAATGACCTTCTCAAGTCAAGATATAGAGGGAATGGTCAATTCTTGTCCTCCTTTATCTCCCAAATGAACATATGAAAAATGCCAGCAGATACAGGCCATACAGTTTATCAAGTCTGCTCGGGTGTGCAGCTAGTAGACCATTATAATGCAGCTGCCCCTCCATCCCTGACCTGCTCCTATGAAGTCATGCCCCTGCTTGCTGACACCACTTCCTCCCTCTCCCTCTCCCTCTTTGTGAACTTCCCCTTGATTCTGTCCTATCTCCTCTTAAAACTACCCACTGATGTTAAGGACACTACCTCCCCTGGCAGAGTGTTCCACCCTGTCACCACTCTTTCCGTAAAGTAATGCTTTCTCATTTCCCTCCTGAATCTACCTCCCTCCAGCCTCAGACTGTGTCTTCTAGTGTCCCTGCCCTTCCCCTCTTAAGAATTCCCTCTGTGCCAACCTTATTTATGCTCTTCATATATTTGAAGGTTTCTATCATGTCCCTCCTATCCCCCAGTCCTCCAGGGAGTACATGCTGAGTATCCTTAGTCTCTCCTCATAGGGTTTGTTCTCCAGTCCGAGGATCATCCTGGCTGCTCTGCATTGAACCCCTTCTAGCAATTTGACATCCTTCATGTAGGGGCACCAGTACTGCATGCAGTACTCCAGGTGTAGACTCACTAGCAATCTGTATGAACATATGAAGAAGCCAGCAGAAGAAGGCCATTTTTTCTGTCAAGTCTGCTCATATTGCAGGGTCCACAGCTTGAGCTAATGTCCCTGTCCTCCCTGCCCTCCCTCCCCACTCCTCCCATCCTCCCTACCTATGATCCTTACTTTCCCCCTTTGCCTATCCCAGTCTCTCTTAAAGCTGCCTATTGTCTTCCATGAGATGACCTCTTCTGGCACTGCATTCCAAGTGTCTACCACCCTCTTTGTAAAGAACTGCTTCCTGACCTCCCTCCTAAACATCCTGTCCTCCAGCTTAAGATTGTGCCCCTAGTGTTATGGTTGCCACTCAACTTAAAGAGACTCTCCTTATCAACCTTATGCATCCCTTTCAAGTACTTGAAGGTCCCAATCATGTCCCCTCTCTCTCTCTGTCTCCTGTCCTCCAGGAAGTACATGTTCAGTGCCCTCAGCCTCTCCTTGTATGCCTTACCCTGCTGACCCACTAGCATCTTTGTAGCCTTCCTCTGGACCTTCTCCAGCAGGTTAATATCCATTTTGTGGTGCGATCACCAGTACTGAACTCCATACTCTAGATGCGGCCTTAACAGTGACCTGTACAAGGGCAGTATACCATCCTCTCTCCTACTACTGATCCCCCTAAATATGCATCCCAGCATCTTGTTTGCCTTTGCTGCTGCTTTCTTGCACTGCTTGGAGTGCTTCAGGTCACTAGTGATCATCAATCCCAGATCCTTCTCCTCTGATGCAGATACTCTGACTGCACCCAGATAGTACTCTGTCCGGGGAATTCTTGGCTCCAACATGCATAACTTGGCATTTCTTGGCATTGAAGCCAAGCTGCCAGATCCTGGACCACCTCACCAGCTTTTCCAGATCTTCCTGTAGGTCCTGTATTCCTTCAGCTGTGTCCACTCTCCTGCAGAGATTGGTGTCATCTGCGAATAGACTCATTTTGTCCTTAATGCCATCCCCGATGTCATTGATGAAGACATTGAACAACACCAGCCCCAGCACAGAGCCCTGTGGCACCCCACTGGTTACCTCTCTGGTACCAGATAACTCTTCCCCTACAACTACCCTCTGAGTTCTGTCCCTCAGCCAGTTTTCCACCCATCTGGCCATCTTTTCCCCAATCCCAAGATAGATCAACTTCCTGATTAACCTTTTCTGGGGCACAGAGTCAAAGGCCTTGCTGAAATCAAGATAGAGGATATCTACCGCTTGGCCCCTGTCTGCTGTCTAAGTGACACAGTCAAAGAAGTCAATCATATTTGTTTGACACAATCTCCCCTCCCTTGAACCCATGCTACCTCACATTCTGGAGACCATGGGCAGGATGACCTCCCCACACCAGGAGGTGATTCCTCTTGCTATACACCCCATCTTGTTGGCTTTGGCTGCTGCTTTCCTGCACTGTGCTGAGTAATTCATGCTCCCTATTATAAGCACCCTCAGATCTTTTTTGGAGTTTCTTGCTCCCAAGTGCATGACTTTAAACCCCAGCTGCCATATTTCTGACCAGTGCTCAAGTTTAACTAGATCCCTCTGCAGTCCCTGCCAACCCTCTGCATTTGACACTGTAGACTATGGGTTATTGTTAGATTGGCAGAGGGTATAACTAGGTCTCACTGGCTGAGTCATCTGCTGCTTCGAGTCCTACCTCAGTGACAGGATACAGAGTATGGTGTTGGGAAATGTCACTGCACTCCCAATGTCTCTGCCTTGTGGTGTTCCCTAGTGATAGTCCTCTTGCCCATGTTGTCTGCAGTGTACATGCAGCCCCAGGGAGAAATCATTAGATGGTACAGTCAAGGTTTTCACTGTTATGCAGATGATACCCAGCTATACCTATATTTTGCACCCCGGACGCCTGATGCAATTGACATGCTTAGTAAGTGCTTGACTGAGATCCAGGACTTGATGTGTAGATTAGCCAGTTTGGAGTTCTTTGCATTTGATCTTTAAGCTACTGAGACTCAATCCTGACAATATTGAGGTGTTAATGGTTGAACCAGGCCATAAGGAGAGGGTGGCGGCTGTTAAGAATGAGCCTAGGCTTTGGCTTGGCTCATTGAGGCTTGCAGCTGTCACTAAGGTGAGAAATCTGGTGGTCACTCTGGACAGTTGGCTTACATTTGAGCCTCAGGTTTTAGCTGTTGTCTGGAGTGGCTTTTATCATCTGAGAAAATCAACCAGATTAAATCCCTTATTCTCCCTGGGAGCCTGGTGACACTGACACATGCATTTGTGAGGTCTTGGCTTGACTACTTTAAAGCTCTGTGCCTGGGGGTCAGTGGTGGTACACTACAGCACCAGCAGTTTGTGCAGAATGTAGCTGCTAGACTGCTGAAAGGCCTTTCAAGGTCAAGTTGTGTTTCTTGGCTCTGCATGAACTGCAGTGGATGTTGGTTATGTGCTGATACTCCTTTAATGTTAGTTTGTTAACTTATAAGACCCTAAAGGGGTTGGGTCCTAGCTACCTGTTAGATCTGCTTCCTTACATGCTCATGTGCTATCTTCCCTCCACCGAGATGGGCCTCTTAGCTATGCAGAGGACCAGGCTACATTTCTTGAGCAACTGAGCATTTGAGGTGAGGGCACAGTCTTATGGAATTCATTCCTGTGGGCCCTCAGGGAGGCCCCCACAATAGAGGCCTTCAAGAGGAGTCTGAACACCTTTTTATTCAGTGACGACTTTGAGGATTGAGTCATCTTCCCCTTTAGTCCATTCCCAGCTGACTCTTATGAGCTTTTATGTATCTCAAAGTGCTTTAATTGTTGATGTATATGTTTGCCTGTTTATAGATTGATTGTTATTTCTGCAGTTTATCTATAGTGCCCTGGGCCTCTGGGGAATGGTGTTAAAAATAAAACCTATTACTGCTGCTACTACTACTGTTATCTTTAAAAGTGCTATAATTGCATTTGTATGGTATGGAAATCATATTATGACTTACATAATGTATCTATAGACATGCGTGTATATATATATATATATATATATATATATATATATATGTATATATATATATTATATATATATATATATATATATATATATATTCAACATTGACATATTTTCTGGATGTCTACCCTGAATAGAATTTTTCCTCCTTGCAACATAGTAACTGGCTAAATGCTGTTGCTACTGTCGGCTCATCTTATTGAGCTGATGTAATTTCTGACAAGTGAAAATAAACCCTGAGAAGACTGAAAGAGAATTCAGAGACAGCAACTTCTGATATCAAGCAAGATTATTTTACCAGAAGTTATTGGTAGTTAGCTGTTTGGATATTGGCATCCCTGATGGAGAATTCAGCCAGCTGATATTGAGGATGTGGGAGCACAGTTCCTGTGCATTTGATTCACTGTGCCAAAACTTGACTGCACTGAAAATGATTTGAGGAGACGTGGACAGACAGTGAAAAGTAGAGGAGAGAGCAAAAGATTGACAGGAGCTGCATTTGTAAATCACTCATTAATTACTGTCCAAATTATTCTCAGACTTCCTTTTTGGTTTCTATAAAACATTGTTATAACCTAATGCTGTTAAACTCCAAGCCTGCCTACTTTGTGTTTCTGACATTTTTGACATGAGGAGAACTTACAGTGTGACCAGGCACCCATGAATCCATTTGTTTGGTACTCTTTGGGACCCTTCAGGAAAACTTGTGGGGAAACTCTGTGGTTCTTACTCTATGGCTAACATTCTCAAACCACCAAACTAGCTCATATAAACTTCCATTTCAAGGTTTACTATTGTTACACTCTATCATCTATTTAATTTCCAACAAGTGTGTTCTACTTTTTTTTTTCCATTACTTGGGTAAGCTGGGTCATTTTATATATTACATGTTCCAATTTCCCATATATTGTACAATTGTTATCTTGCATGTTTAATATTTATCTTAAAATCAGTTATAATCACTTTTAATTTCTGAAAATTTACCTGCTAGGGATCAAATGATCAGGAAGCCCTATAGCAAGCAAGCAAACTTTATTTATATAGCACCTTTCAAAGTCAAGGCACCGTACATAATATAAATTACAATGTTAAAACATTAAATTATTTAAAATCAATCAATCAGGGAAAGCCAAAGAAAATACAGTAAATAAGTTTTCAGCATAGATTTAAAACTACTGATGGTCAGGTATTCTCTTAACCGATGAGGTAAAGAATTCCACAGGGTTGGTGTTGCAAATGAAAACGCAAGTGCTCCAGATGTTTTTAGTTGAACCCTGGGAATCTCTAGCAATCCCTCATTGGCTGATCAGAGAGGGCAATTGGGGGAGTAGGGAGTCAGGAGATCTTTCAGGTAGTTAGGTCTCTGGTCATGTAGGGCTTTAAAGGTATGCAAGGCTACCTTATAGGTGATCCGCCACTGAACTGGTAGCCAGTGCAGTTTGTGCAGCACAGGTGTAATGCAACTGGTCCTAGATGTACCAGACAACAGCCTGGCTGCAGCATTCTGCACTAACTGCAAGCAGCAGATGTCAACCCCAGACAGCCCTAGGTATAGGGCATTGCAGTAGTCAAGACAGGTAGTAATGAAGGCATTGACCAGTGTTGGAAGGTCACCCAGCGGAATCAGGTGTTTCACCTGGGCAATATTCCTCAGATGGTAAAATGAGGATTTAACCACAGCTGACACCTGAGATTTCAAGGTCAAGCCATCGTCAAAAATAACACCCAGGTTACGGACCTAATCTGAAGTAGTGAGCTGGACACCATCAAGCCATAGGCCAGACATGTGCCCAGCCTCCAAACCCACCCCGGGGTTACCTGGGTCCACAATCAACACCTCAGTCTTATCCAGATTCAGTCTCAGCCAACTCACGCTCATTCAGTCTTTGATCTCGGCGAGGCAGCTGTTTATGCAAGGCAAGGCAAGGCACATTTTATTTAAAGAGACGCCCATCCCGGAGGCTCTGGGTGCCGTACATCAATCAAATAAATACAGCACAGCAAAATAATAATAAATTATATACACTGCTCCAAACAAGTTAAAACAACATTTGCTACACAATTTGCTACCCTCAGCTACAGCTACATTTAGAGTCTCTAAAACTAAATTTAAATATCAACATTTTTAAAAACAGGTATGAACTATAAAACATAGTCCGGGAAGGCCTGATTGTACAGCACAGAGATTGCATCAACCTGTCCGGGCATGAAGGATATATACAGCTGAGTATCATCTGCATAACAGTGAAAACTCAATCCATATCCCCTAATGATATCTTTCAATGGCAGCATATACACTGTGAACAACATGGGCACCAGTATGGAGTCCAGCAGCACCCTGCAGAACAGGGGAAGGGCGTCAGAGGAATAAATTCCAGTAACCACCCTCTGAGACCTGCCTACGAAGAATGGGCAAAACCAATAGAGGACTGTACCCAACAGTCCACAAAGGAAACACAGGGTCTCCAAAAGCACCCCCTTGTCCACAGTGCCAAAAGCTGCTAAGAGATCAAGAAGGGCCAAGATGGTACAAGCCTTTCGATGTCTCACCATCAGGAGATAATTTAGTACCCAAACAAAGGCAGTTTCCATGCTATACCTCTCCCTGAAACCAGACTGGAGAGCTTCATAGACATTGTGAGTTACAAGGTGATCGTCCAGTTGCAACACAATCACCTTCTCAATTACCTTCCCCACATAGGACAGGTTAGAGATAGGTCGGTAGTTAACTGGATCGATGGGATCCAAGGAGGGTTTTTTAAGAAGTGGTTGAATGACTGCCTCCTTTAGGAGATCTGAAAAGACTCCCCTCTCCAAGGATCTCCATACAATTTTAGCTAGGATCGGGCAGATAACATTTACACACCCCACTAAGAAGGGAGTTGGGCCTGGATCCAAACTACAAAAGGTTGGGCGTAGAGTCTGGACAATCCTCACAATGTCCATGAATTCCAGTTGGCTGAAATCCGTCCAGACAGACCGGGTGCTCACCACCTCCTATCAACCTCCGCAACCCCTCATGGAGAAAGCCAGGCCGATTCTGGACCGGATGCTGGCAGCCTTATCTGCGAAGAACCGAGCTAGCTCATCACACTTAATTTGTGAAAAAATTCTTCCAGACTGAAGACAGATTGGATTGCACAATCTGTCTACAGTTCAAAAGAGTTGAGCCAGTCGGTTCTGTGCAGCAGAAATCTCCCTGGACAGAAACTCTGCCTTCTTATGGGTGATTTCTGATTGATAGCACTTATAATGTCCCATCAATCTAAGCCTGTCAGCATCCAGGCTGGACTTCCACCATGCTCTCTCCAGCCTTCGACCAACCCACCTCAACTCCTTCAAGGACCCATCATACCAAGGGGACCTTGAGCGAAGAGTGAGTGGTCGAACATGAACAGGAGCAATCAAGTCCAAGGCATCTCCCACTGCCTTATTATAGGCTAGTACAAGGTCCCCTGGACTTGTGTTTTCACCCAGCAATCCCGATAGGTCCAGCACTGCCGACAGACCATCTGGGGTAACTCCCCTTAAAGGGCATTACCAGACATCTCTGAAGGGGGTAGATCCATTGGGGGGAGCCCCGAAACTGAACCCTATGGTGTGATGGTCAGACCAACTGACTGGTTCCACCCACAAGTCAGTGATCTCCATCCCCAGGAGGAACAGCAGATCCAATGAATGACCTCCTATATGGGTAGACGAGGTAACTACCTGTGTGAGGTCCAGCATTGTCATTAGTTGGAGGAGATTTTGACCAAACTGCAAGAGTTCTTCATCAACCCAGGCATTGAAGTCCCCCAGAATTATCCATCTGGGAGACTCCAAAACTATGTCGATGATGAAGTCCGCAATCTCCTGCAGGAATAGACCCCATCACCTGGGGGACGGTAAATGAGAAGTATCCTGCAACCTACACCCTCACCCATGATACATGTAAAGGATCTGATGGTCCCCACTGGAATATCCACAAGGTCCAGTTCGTTCTTAAAAAAGATAGCTACACCCCCACCCCTACGATCCAACCTCGGGCGATGAATCACAGAGAACCCAGCTGGAACTGCAGAGGCCAATACTCGGCCTGCATTTTTGTCCAGCCAGGTCTCAGTGATGCATGCCAGATCCACCGTTTCAACAAGATCAGCTATAATAGCTTTTTTGATGGACCTGGCATTACATAATACCGCCCAGGTTGGATGAGATGCTGGGGAAGACCTCAACTCCTGTCCAGCATCAATTGCTGGGCCCTTGGGTATGGGAATAAGACAGGAATTTCCCCTGTCTGACACCATTTTGCCCCAGGGCTCAACAGTTGGTGTAAAAATCACTGGCTATGTTGACCTAGACAGGACAGTGATGAAAATCAAAGCACACATGTTGCTTTTTCTTTTAAGGTAATGGTTCTTTTCATTTTTTTAAACATAGAAAGTTAGAAACCTAGACAATGATGGCAGAAAAAGAGCATTAATATATCCAGTATGCCCATAACACCCTATCGTATCCTAAGACTTGTTGTCTAAACAGAGTTTTTGTCTACCCTACCAGCCCCCATTTTTCCTGTCTTACCATTAACACCATAAGTAACTACTAAGCCCTTAACTCTGCCCCAGCCATGCTTCAAACCATTAATGGTCTGAGCACCACCACCTCAGCTGGCAGACTGTTCCATTACTCAGCCACTCTCTCTCTGTAAAATAAAACTTCCTCATATCCCTCCTAAATCATCCCTTCCCCCCCGCTAGCTTCCACTCATGTCACCAAGTTCAAGCTCTGACATTCATGTTGAACAGTTCCTTACAGTTTACCTGTTTCATTCCTTTCCGAAACAGTAAGGTCTCTATCATGTTGTCCCTCTCTCTTCTGGTCTCCAGTGAGTACACATTCAGTGCCCTAAGCCAATCCTCATAGCAGCTGCCCTGCTGGCCCTAAATCATTTTGGTTACCCTATGCTGCTCTGTCTCCTGCTTGTCTCTGTCTTTCTTTAGGTGAGGACTCCAGAACTGGGTGCAGTACTCCAGTTGTGGACTCACCAGTGATCCATACCAGTAGTTCTTAAGCACCCCCCCAAAAAAATGGGGTCTCAAAGGGCCTCAACGTGTGGCCACCAGAACTTACTGGGGGCCTCACTCTTTTATTTGTTCCTCAAACCCTCTGATATAACCCATTTCATTTCACACCGTATATGTTAAATTTATTATTTCATTTTTATTGGCCAGATAAGCAAACTAGACAATTAAATACCTATTTTCAGTTATAACCCAGAAGAAAACAATAGGATAATACACACAGATGGATTACAGTATATAAGATAACAGTAACAGATAATAGGAATACAAAGAACCAGTATCAAGATAAAAAATATAAATCTGTACAAACAGAGGAGGCAGTATAAAAAAATTGGTGCAGTACTAGCACAAGACCAGAGTAAAAAGTAACATGCATGTAGTAAGAGGAGCATAGAATGACACAGGAAGGAGGGAGAAGGAGCATAGAATGACACAGGAAGGAGGGAGAGTACCACTTAGACCTTACCTCTGAATAATTCCTTCACCATTCTGGTGGGATGGGGAAGCCAAGATGAGATATCTGAGGCAGGAGTAAGACAGGAGGTGGGGGTCTACAAGGGAGCAGGCCCTAAGGAGGGTGGGAGAGTCCCCCATCCAAGGAGGAAGCAGTTGCTGGTGGAGGACTCCATAGTCAGGGGGATTGAGCTGGAGGCAGGAGAAGGGAAGGGAAGGACAGGGAAGTACAGTATATTCCAGGTGCTTCGGCGAGGAGGACTTGGAGGGCAGATCTTGGAGATCACCAGTGAAGAAGGGGTAGAGACAGAACTGGATTTTGTCCACCTGGGGACAAATGATATGGCAAGGGAAGACTTTAGGGGTAGTGCAGGATAGGGTAAGGGAGCTGGGGAAGGGCCTGAAGGCCCTGAGGTGCTGCCCATGCATGCTCGGGGAGGGCTGTGGAACTCTGCACCAGGTCCTTCAATAAGTGGTTGAAGACATGAAACATACAACACAGAAACATAGAAAGTGACGGCAGAAGGTGACCATACGGTCCATCTAGTCTGCCCATAGGCCTATCCCCCTTCCTTAACTGCTAGTCAATGTGGTGGTGCCTTTGTACCTGTCCCAAGCGTTCTTGAAACCTACCACTGTTTTTGCCCCCACCACTACCTGAGGAAGGCTGTTCCATGCATCCGCCACCCTCTCAGTAAAGAAAACTTGTGTGTGTTATCTCTGACTTTGCCCCCCTCCAGCTTCATGTTGTGCTCCCTAGTTCTTGTGTGCTTTCTGATTTGGAACAGTTCCTGAACCTGCATCTTGTTTATTCCATTTAGGGACTTGTAGGTCTTAGTCATGTCTTCCCTCTCCCAAAGCTACTCTAGGGAGTACATGTTCAGGTTTTGCAGATGCTTTTTATAGTTTTTGTTCTGTAGGCCGTGTATCTTTTTTGTAGCTCTCCTTTGCACTGTCTCCAGTCTGTAGATATCCTTTTTTAGGTGCAGTATCCAGAACTATATGCTATACTCCAGGTGTGGCCTCGCCAGAGATCTATAGAGTGGCAGGATGACCTCCTTTTTTCTGCTGGTGATCCACCTGCTTAAGCAGCCCAATATGCCATTCGCCCATGGTGCTACTTTATTGCATGGTGCAGGAAAAAGGGAATAGAGAGGCATTTGTGCTAATGAAAGAAGTCAGGGAAACAAAATTTAAGACCTTAAAGCAATCTTTGCAGAGGCAGACCTTGATTTGGTGGCCATAACAGAATCATGGTGTATGGACAACCACAGCTGGGAAGTGCCATTCCAGGCTACACCATGTTCCAGACGAACAGTTCAAGGAGGAAAGGTGGAGGGGTTGTTTGATATGTGAAGAAATGCATAAAGGCCACTAAGATACAGAGACAACAGGGGGACAGTTAAGGGCTGAAGATACTATGCATCAGCGTACACACAGGGTGGGGGGGGCATTATTTGCACAGGGTGGTGTACAGGCCTCCAACACAGGGGGAGGAGTTAGATAATTAGTTCTCAAACTTTGTGATAATGAGCCTCCCCAAAGACATGGAAAAGATTTTGAGCCTCCCTCGAATTTGGAAAAAATCTTGGGCCTCCCCATGGAAAAAATATAATACTCTGCACATTACACCAGGAATAAAGTGAGATTAATACAACTGACTGAGTATATTCTCTTTTTATTCAACGTATTGTTCTGCACCCCAACTCTTCATCCCAGGTTATCCATATCACTCCACTTTTCTGACTTTTTGACCCTTGTTACTCTGTTGGTTTTCCCTCTATCTGGACCAACTATCCTAGCCACCTTCATCTCTTCCCCTCTTACCCTGTTGTTAGTCAACTTCCTGTACCCTCTGCCCTGGTCACACCTAAAAATAAACACTGGCTCAGTGTGCCTTTCCCAGTCACCAATTTATATATAAACACCTACTGTAGAAACAAGGCTTAACTCAGTGTGCCTTTCCCAGTCGCCAGTTTACATATAAACACCTACTGCAGAAACAAGTTTTGACTGTATATTCCTTCCCAGTTACTAGTTTACACATACATATATATATATATATATATATATATATATATATATATATAATACACACCTAGAAACTTAAAATTGAAATACTGTACATTCTCAGACTTGACTGGGCCTCCCCAAGAACAGTTCAGGGCCTGCATTGGAGTCTGGCTTCACCATATGAGAACCACTGATTTAGACAGAGACCTGGGGAGAAGCCATTAGCAAAATGGCCAGCAAAGAGGAAGTTTTGATTATGGGGTATTTTAATCTTCCAGTTATAGATTGGGGCATCTTAGCCACAGCTACATTAAGAGGCAGGGCCATCCCCAACTCCTTACAAAGTGCATTTCTCAGGCAGCTGGTTTTGCAACCTACTAGGGATAGGACAGTGCTGGCCTGGTATTTACATCATTGCTGACATCACAGTGGGTAGTCCCCTGGGTACAAGTTATCACTATACTGTGTGGTTTGGTATACGGATAGGACAAGAAAAAACATGCACTAAGACAAGGGTCCTGGACTTCAAGAGGGTATATTTTAAAGAAATGGGAAACCGCCTCAGAAAATTCCTCAAAGGGAGTGAAGGCAGAGGGAGATTGGAAGTTCAATGGAGAAAGTTTAAGGAGAGTATAGCCCAGGCAACAGGCATGCTGTTTGAAGAAGTGAGCAAGGGAATGAGTAAGAAGAGGCAGCTATGGTTATTCAAGGAGATGGCAAAGGCAGTGAAGGAAAATAAAACAATGGGAGGGCTTTAAGCTCGAGGTTCGATGGGTGGAGCAACAATGTCACTCCCCCATCGGGCTTAAAAGGTCACACATCCTGGGCCTCGCTAGGATTCATTTTTTCATTTGGGCTGGAGGCACCATCCCCTTGTTCCTTGCTTCCCTCTCGGGTTCATATGCTTTCTAATTTGTTTCTCCTGTGGGTCTGCCTTCTCTGCAGCCTCCCCGTCTCCTTCCCCAGGACTTGATCATGTTTTTTCTCTTGCCTTCTTTCTCCCTCTGTACTCCTGTGGTTTTCTCTCCTTCTCCTGGTGGGCGCCTCCAGCTGCCCGTTTGCTCCCTTGCTAGCTCGGCAGTGTTTCTGCCGCTTTATCCCTGGCATCCTCCCTGCATTCTACTACTTTCAACAGTGGCAACTGCACTCTATGCACCACAGCAGGAGGTTTTGGTCACTCCTCAGCCCATTGTTCCTTCATTATGGCATTACTTTTCCCCATATCAGCACACCTCTCCCACCTGTCTGGCGTTTGCCTGCCGATTCCCCTGGCACTGATCCCTACACATGTACATCTTTAGAATTATGAGGTAAATCGGGAGGTGTTTGCAAAGCAGTTCTCAAGCTGCTGTTTTCAACATCTTGAACTCATTACTTGCTTTTCATTTTTCTTAGCAATTCTGTTTAGGAGCCCTTCATGCACGGATGTTTCTGCATCGTAAATGTTTCTAAACTTGTGGCTAACCACATGATGAGTTAATGCGAGCCTCCCTTGAACAATTTAATCACCAAGACTTCACGTATGTTCTCCTGATGTGGGACTTTGCCAGCTTGGGATGGTTATGTCTCCCTGGTCAGTTGGTGGTGCCAAAATATTTATGTCCCCAGAAAGTACTGGCACTTCCTGTACTGGTCATTTGCGGTTTGTGTATTCTTACTCCTGGTGTGTTACATGTGACTTTAAATTACCCTGACCATTTCTTCATGTATTCAAATGTCTTTCTATTAGGGTTGTTTTAAATTTCTGATCGATGTACCTTCAGATGGCTGCAGGATCATCCATTAAGAAATGCCAAGTGTATTTTCTGCATGTTATATGAAAACATGGTATCATGTTTCTTTATAGCTTACTTTTGTTCTTGCCATGCTCTGTGCTACACCCACAGTTCAGAGTTCTTTTGGCCTCCAATACACAAAGATAAGTCTTTCTCTTCTGTTTTGTTTGCCTCCCGTCATTGCTGTTCTCTCCCATTTCTGACAGTCTTTCATCAGTTTTTACATGTTGTTTGTATTTCAAAAAAAAAAAGATAATACTAATTTCCACTCTATGATTCGATGTTCCCCTCGGATATGCACAAGGAATCACTCCATTGGTCTGCCTTCATCTGGCCTACACTCTTTTTGGGCATACCTATCCTTAATCATATGCTCTGGCTGACTCTGTCCAGCCTCATCCAACTCACCCTACTGCAGTTCTCAACCCGTCCCGACTGGGTCCTATGCTATCCCATTGACCTCCCTACCATTCTTTGTCCTTTCATATTTCACTTCCCATACCAGCCTCCATGGCTTCAATCCATCATCGTACCTCATCCGTTCCTATTTTACCTTTCTCAGCCTAGCGTCTATTCTTGTCCCAGCCGTCATGGATTCTATCCACTAATGGCTTCCCTCCTCACTGTACATTGTCCGATTTTGCTCCTCTTGATCTCTTGTTCGGAATGTACCATCTGGTTTGCATACCCTCTGGTTCCAGACATGCCTTCTTGGCCTCTGAGTCTTCCTCCTTTAGAGGAGCCTTCTTCCTTGCATCACTCTATCGAGCATACTACCTTCATACAAGTTCATTTTCAAGGTTCATTCCCATCTCCTCTTATTCATATTCAGTACCGGCACCTAATCGAATCTTGGTTCCTGATAGCCATCACTCCTGACTCCGACATCACTTGCTATGATTTACTGGGGCCGCTCCTGCATCGCCCTCCCCCACATCGGGCCTTCTCTTTCATACTGGTACTGGCTTGTTGTGCATTGCTTTAGCCCCTCAAGTACGTCATTCTTTCTCATGTTTCCTGTCGCGCTCACATCTGTACTCCTTAACTTTCACAAATGCCTGACTTTGTTACATCCTCAGCTCTGCTAGACCCAGGAGCCCAGCATTTCTGGTTCTTATCCTGCCCATCCTACCACCTACAATCGATATTTAAATGTTCCAACCTTCATGGCTTCTCTCCATCATCATCCATCGTTCACTTCACTCCTGTTGCTCACTCGAGCTTTCACTTCAATTAATCATATGCCTCTTTATTGACCCACCACCCTCATGCCACATGTATCAGGTTCATGTCTCTGGTCATCGTTCCCTCATCCTTGCCTCATAGTTAATCTATTCCATCGCTTCCTCAAGCGCTGTCTCAAGCTCATGGTTTCACTGCTCATCGTGCATCGTCCAATTTTGCTCCAGACATGCTTTCTTGGCCTCAGAGTCTACCTCCTTTAAAGGAGCTTACTCACTCATACTACAGTACTTTCATACAAGTTCCTTTTCAAGGTCATTTCTGTCTCCTCTTCTTCGCATTCTGTCTGGCCATCAAGGATTCCCTCAAATCGAGGCCTGTGATTGATATTTCTTTTGGGCATACCTATCATGACTCCTATGCTACCTCATCAACCTGTAGCCATTCTGCAGCAAGTATTGGGTTCATAACTCCGGTCAGCACTCACTCATCCTTGCCTCACAGTTTATCTATTTACATCGCTTACTCAAACATTCCCATCATTGAATCCTATGTTACCTCATCCACTCCAACCTCAGGGTCTACTCATTTACATTGCATAATCAAGTATGCCTCATTGGCCTCAGTGTCTACTCACTCGCATCGCTCAAGTCAAGCCAGTCTGCATTATCCTCGGTCTCCTCATGAGCATATCTGGATAACCCTTGCTCCTCTGACTTCTACATGGATCTAATCCTTCCCATTGACTACTCATGCATACCCCTCTTTGGTCTTTGCTGCCTTATGTTCTCCTTGTTGCCTCATGTTCCTTCTTTGATCTGTGCTTCTTTGGGGTTTTTCCCTATCCCGTCATCATCCTCCTTACTCATATCCCTCTCATTTCATCCTCTCTGCTTATATCCCTCATTAATGAACCGTTCTCTTTACCGACTTACGTCCTCAAATCAAATGTTGTCAGCCTGGAGGGAAGGCAACCTAGACCTTGGATCCTCAGAGGTTTCCTCTGCAAAGGGTTTTTTTCCCTCTCCTCCATGCCAATGGTCAAAATAATAGTTACAGTTAGTGCTTTCTTCATTTAGTTAGTTAGGTTCGGCTGTTGGATGGAGGCAGATGGTGGCCCTGGCTTTCCTTCCTCTCCTTAGGAAGTCAGCCCTTATCTTCTCAGAATTCATTCATCATCCTCACCTCTTCGAAGCTTGACACCTTTGGGTATTCTTTTTGGGCTTCTTGCTAACCTACCTTTGGCCAACGCAATCATTCCCATGGCACTTGTTGGGGGGAACCCTCTTCTAGGGTTCCTTGCATCGTACCCCTACAGGGTGGTATATCTCATGGATAGAGAGGCAGAAAGCCACAAAGCAAATCAAGTTACACAAGCATAATCTCATCTCATCTCATCCAGTTGCATAAGCACATTAAATGGGAGGGCTTTAAGCCCGAGATTCAATGGGTGGAGCGACAACTTCACTCCCCCATAGGGCTTAAAAGGTTGCGCATCCTGGGCCTCACAAGGATTCATTTTTTCGTTGCCCACCATACACCCCTCCTCCTCCAGTGGCTCATCTCTCTTATCCGTGAACTTCTTCCTAACCTACCTTTAGCCGACGCAATCATTCCTGTGGCACCTGTAAGGGGAAACCCTCTTCTAGGGCTCCTTGCATCGTACCCCTACAGGGTGGTATATCCCGAGGCGGAAAGTCAGAAAGCAAATCAAGTTACACAAGCATCATCTCATCTCATCCAGTTGCATAAGCACATTGAACATTTAGAAAGTACTATGAGCCAAAATGGATGAAGACAGAGAGGTATATCTGTTAAAACAAAGGGAGGCAGAAAGGAGAGTGAGGGCAGCTGAAGCATTAACTGAGGAGAGAATAGCTAAGGAGGTCAAAAAAGGGGATAAGACCTTCAGGTATACAGAGGAAAAGAGGAAGGTAAGGGGGGATAGTGTGAACCAGAAGGGCACTGGGGGACTGCATAGAGGAAGCTCAAGAGAAAGCAAAACTACTAAACAATTGCTTCTGCTTGGTCTTCATAGTAGAGGGTGGGGGATAGATAAGCATGCTGTGGTAAGCACTGGGGGGGTGGACACAAATCTATTCTTGGTGGACAGAGTCCAGAAGGGATTGAAAGTCTTAAAGGAGAATAAGGCAATGGAGCTGGATGGGATTCATCCAAGGATCATAAAGGAACTCAGCAAGGTGCTGGCTGTCCCTCCAGCAGCACTTTTCAGCACCTCAGTGGAGATAGGGGAGTTCCAAAGTACTGGAGGAGGGCCGGCATGGTCCCTCTGCACAAAAGTGGCAGTAGGGAGGATGCTAGCAACTGCAGGCCAGTCAGTCTCACATCAGTGGTGGGGAAGTTAATGCAGACACTTCTGAAGGAGAGGATTGTGGAGCACCTGGAGACAAAATGGGCTGCTGGACCACTGGCAACACAATTTAATGGTGGGGGGGTCATGCCAAACTAATCTCATAGATATTTTTGACTGGGTTACCAGGAAGGTGAATAAGGGAGAGCAGTGGACATGGCCTTTCTGGACTTCAATAAGGCTTTCGACACTGTGTCACACAGTAGGCAAGTTAAGAAACTTAAAATCATCCTGGGGTGGGGGAGAAAGTGACAGGCTGGGTATCAAACTGCTTAAGGGAGAGGAGGTAAAGGGTAGTGATAAATGGTAGCCACTTTGGAGACAGAAGTAGTGGGGTGCCACAGATTTCGGTGCTGGGACCAGTCATCTTCAATGTCTTCATAAGCAACATTGTGGAGGAGCTTGAGGGGAAGGTGTGCCTCTTTGAGCATGATGTAAAAGTCTGCAACAGGGTTAATAATAATAATAACAACTTTATTTCACACAAGCACCTTTCAAATATCAAGGTGCTTTACAAAAGATTAAAATAAGAATGATAAAATCAATAAATACAGTATAAACAATAACGATGATCTGACAGGATTCATTCACTCAATGCCATTGAAGGCCTAGCACCATAAAAAAGCTTTTAGCACTTGTTTAAAGCCTCCTACTGTAATGCATTCCCACAGCTGATAGGGTAGAGAATTCCAGAGGATAGGGGTTATGTACATAAATGCATGGGCTCCAGAAGATTTCAAAGACACCCTCGGGATCTCTAGCAACCCCTAGTCAGCCAAACGGAGCTGTCGCTCTGGGCAATAGGGAACCAGAAGCTCTTTCAAGTAGTCAGGGCCAAGTCCATGTAGGGCTTTATGCATCAATAAACCAACTTTAAAGGTGATCCAACACTGAATCGACAGCCAGTGCAGACTGCGCAACACAGGGGTAATATGAGATGTTCGAGAAACCCCTTTCAACAATCATGCTGCCTCATTCTGCATTAGCTGCAAGTGGCGGATATCAACCCCAGGAAGCCCTAAGTACAGGAAGTTGTAGTAATCGAGGCACAAGATCACAAAGGCATGAACCAGTGTAGGAAGATCTCCAGAAGGAACAAGGTGCTTGATCCTGCCAATGTTCCTAAGATGGTAAAAGAAAGACTTGACGACTGTCGACACTTGAGATCGTAAGGTCAGCCCATCATCAAGCACCACCCCCAGGTCTCTCTCTCACCCGTTCAAAGGTAGGGATCTGTGCGCCCCCTAGATAAATTCCAGAGGGCTGACCAGCCTTCAACCCCCTATCCGGTGACCTGGCTCCACAACCATCATCTTAGCATTAACTGTCAGAACCCTCTGAAGTTCTGGGTTCTAGTTCTAGTCTAGAATTTTTGAAAAAGTTCTAGGGTTCTAATCTTTTTTAGAACTTTTTTTGAACTCGAACCCTATTTTTTTACTGTGCTGCCAGTAATGAAAATAGTAATAAAATACATGTAAAGGAAAAACTGTTCAATATAAGGGAGAGAGAAATTATCATGTGTGACATTGATAGGAATACAAATAGGTTTATCTATAGTTTCTTCTGTTTGCTAAAGCCAGCAACATAATATGTAACAGGCCCACCCACCCACCCATATGTTAAAAGTTTTCCTGCTGCAGCTGCATCATAGTTCCTTAGTGAAAAAAAGTGTCACGTTAGCTATTTATGTACTCAGTTATATATACTCATCATCATGAATTATGAGAAAAATAACTGATATTACCTAATCTCAGCTATTTGCTGCTTTCTGTTTTAAATGCGTAAATCAAAAGTTGCTATGTTTAAAAGAAAGCTTTTATAACAAAGTCAAGCCAAGGTACTGCAGCCGCAGCAAGTGGAACTATTGCAAAACATATTATATCATAATGTAGTCAGTCAAGACATTTGAATAAAAAAAAATATGCCAGTCATCGTTGCTGGCAAAAAATGCATGCAATTTTCTAAAATAATGCATACATATACCAACATTCATGTTGGCAAATTGAAGTAATACATACAACTTTCTAAAATAATGCATTTTTCCAGCTAATACATTAATAAAATCTGTATTTCAGGCACATAAATAAAAAAGTGGTTTCCTCACCACATACTAACTTAAGGAACATTTAATGTAGATGCAGCAGTAGGCATGTGATGTTTAAGGGACAGTGTATGTCAACCCCGGTATGTATCAAATTATCACTACCTGTAAAACAAAAACACTTTATGATAGGTCACATTCTGTGAAAACTGCTGATGCAGATTTTCTTTTATTTCTGATTACTTTATTCTTTTTTATAGGGGATAGGACACTTGTGCTAGGTGGCAGCAGTTTGCAATGTATTTAATAACAACAACAAAAAAAAATACATATATATATATATATATATATATATATATATATCTATAGTAGGTTCCACAGTGGGCAATCGGTACAGCCCTCCCATACCATCAGTCTGTCATCATCTTTTCCTCACCATCCCCAGCTGATCACAAATCTGTAAATGAAAGGACTAAAACAACACCCCCTTTCACTCCCGCACCCATTCCACTTTTCTTCCACCACCTTCATCCATGCAGTAGCACCCATGCCACCCTTACACTCATGTTAAAACCAACCCACAACCGTCCCCACTCTCAAGCACATATTCCTCCCCCCTCCCTAACCCAAATGTTTAAACTACCCCACACTTAGTCATGAACTACCGTTCATGTCACCCTTCTCCGTCCCACACCCATGTTAAAACCCACTCCTCCAACCATCACCCATGCACTAACAACTATGCCATGTTTCTCCCTCCTGCATCCATGTTAAAACCAACCCCCAACCCTCACCCATGCACTAGCATCCATGCCATCTTTCTCCCTCTTGCATCCATGTTAAAACCAACCTCCACTCCAACCCTTTCCCACCCTCCAGCGCCTATTCTACCCTCCTCCCCCTATCAAATGCTAAAACTATCACATGCTTACTCAAGAAAAATGAAACTCTTGCCTCCAAATGAGCTATAATTAACTGTTCCTTAATAAACAACACTTATGTGAAAAACTGTCTTTTCAATTACTTTTTTCTTATGGACAACATTCTGTACAGTTCTCTTCATGGAACCAGTAATTTGAGAGTTGTTACTATTATGCCACGGTCTGTGTATAATAGAATGTTAAACACGAGCTATGGTGGTATGAGACCTATGCTTACAGAATTATATGTGCTCAACAATGACATAGGTAAAACTCCAGATGACCCTGTTTCCTGGAAGAGACTTGTAACAGGATACTGCCCACAGAAACATAACGTTACAAAATACAGTTTTTCCCATAATTTTTTATTCAGTAAAGTAAGTTACATATGGATCATTTTGGTTTATGGCTAACATTTCTGTAATTGAAAAAATAATAAACAGCTACCAATTAGAACTCATTGTTTTATCCTCTTTAAAATTGAAAAATAGACCGCCCCCGGTCCCAGCCCATATGGATGCACACAAAGTCACAAAAGGTAAATCCAAAAATATATGTTTGCACTTTAACTATAAATAATATGATACAGAAATGATTGACATGACAGTGTCCCTTTTATGCCAAATTTGGGCCTGTTCACACTGATGTTAAAATTGCCCTGTATATAAAACTTGTTGACTTTAGACCCTAGCTACAAAGCAGTTTGCCATGAAATGGTGAAAGTTTTTGGGGATATATAGTCCAAGGTAGTAGATCCGTGAAAGGAGAGAGACAACCAAAGTCATCACAGTCTGTAAAAGTTTCCTTTTTTGTCCAGAGAGACTCTGTCCCACACAGTATTTACCAGACACCACCATCTGAGTTGTCATCACCATCAACATCCACAACATCAATCACTTCAGGATCAGTTTATATTCTCTTGTAGGGATACGAAAATCGTGACTTATTAACTTTAATAAAAGTTAAAGTGTGTACATTTTCTGGCAGCAACCTATTTCTGGTGTCTGTCACAATATTGCCAGCTGTACTAAACATGAAACATAGAAACATAGACTTTGACGGCAGATAAGGACCGCTAGGCCCATCTAGTCTGCCCATTTCCCTACCTACAGGATAGGCCGCAGATCCTAGTTAACCAACAGCCTATATCTTCCTGCCCCCCACAAGAATTGCCTTATGTCTGTCCCATGCATTCTTGAATTCTCCCACAGTTTTAGACCCCACTACTTCCTCAGAAGGCTGTTCCATGCATCCACTACCCTCTCTGTGAAATAATACTCCTCACTTGCCCTGAACCGCCTCCTTCTATCTTTAAATTGTGTCCCTTGTTCTTGCAAGTCTCTTTTTCTGAAAGATGCTACCTCTTGGACTTTGTTGATTCCTTGAGGTACTTGAAAGTTTCTATCATGTCCCCCTCTCCTTCTTTCCTCAAGGGTATACATATTAAGCTCATTTAGCTCTCCTCATACGGCTTCTCTTGCAGACCCTGCACCATTTTGGATGCCCTCCTCTGGACTGCCTCTGTCCTGTCTATGTCCTTGCGGAGATGGGGTCTCAGAACTGGACACAGTATTCCAGATGGGGTCTCACCAACTGTCTGTACAGAGGGATAACAACTTCCGTTTTCTGCTGCTGATGCCTCTCCTATACATCCCAGTATACCGGCCCTCCTACTGCCTTCTCACATTGCTTGCTAACCTTAAGGTCATCTGATATGATTACCCCAGGTCCCTTTCCTGTTTTGTTGTTGTTACTACCTCCCCACCCATTGTGTATTCTTCCCTGGGTTCTTGTTTCCCAGGTGCATTATTTTGCACTTTTGCATTGAATCCTAGCTGCCATACGTCTGACCATTCCTCCAACCTTGCCAAGTCCTTTTCATCCTTTCCACGCCTCCTTGTGTATTAACCCTGTTGCAGATCTTTGTGTCATCTGCAAAAGGCATACTTTTCCTTCCAGTCCCTCTGCAATGTCACTGATGAAGACATTAAAAGGACTGGACCCAATACTGAACCTCTGCGGTACCCCACTGGTACACCGCTTTCTTCAGAGTGGACTCCATTTACAATTACCTTCTGTGTCCTGTTGTCCAGCCAATGTTTTCCAGGCTACCACCCTGGAACCCACTCCCAGGCTGGTTAATTTGACTAATAATCTTTGTGTGGGACTGTGTCAAATGCCTTGCTAAAGTCTAGGTAGGCCATGTCTGCAGCCCTCCCTGGTCTACTACTTTGGTCACCCAGTCAAAGAAATCTATTAGATTCATCTGACATGACCTTCCCGCTGTGAACCCATGCTGCCTTGGATCCTGTGCTCCACTGACCTCTAGGTACTCAATTATTCTTTCCTTCAGAAGTGACTCCATCACTTTCCCCTACCACAGAGGTCAGACTGACAGGTCTGTAGTTTCCTGCCTCTGTCTTGGTCCCACTTTTGTGAAGGGAATCACATCCGCCTTCCTCCAGTCCTCGGGTACCACACCATCCTCCCATGATTTATTAAAAAGAGTAGCCAGTGGTTTCACTAGTTCCTTCCCTTAATTCTTTTAGAATTCTGGGGTGAATTCCATCAGGACCCATTGCTTTGTCCACCTTCAGTTTTAGGAGTTCTTGCAGAACCCTTTCTTCTGTGAAAGGACTGGGATCGACCCCCCTATCAAGAGTGCTTCTGTTAATTGGATTAGGCACTTCCCCCTCCTCTTTTGAGAATACTGAGCAGAAATATTCGTTCAGTATTCCTGCTTTTTCACTGTCCCCCTCTGCCCACCCACCGTTCATTCTATTCAGCCTCACTATCCCTCCCTTTGTCTTTCTACGCTCACTGATGTACCTATAAAAGGTTTTATCCCCCTTCTTAACTGAGTTGGCTATCTTTTCCTCAGTTTGGGCCTTTGCTGTTCTGACTTCCCTTCCTGCTTCTTTCTGCCTTAACTGGTACAGCTCTCTGTCCTGCTCCTTCTGTGTTTCCTTATACTTCCGGAATGCTATCTTTTCTTCCTGACTTTCACAGCCACCCTCTTGAGAACCATAGTGGCTTTTCTTTCGTTTTGATTTGTTTATTTGCTTCACACAAAGGCTTGTTGCCTCTGTGATGGCAGTTTGATAGTTCCCCATTGTTGCTCCACACCTCCTTCTAGCCTGTTTGCTAGTGCTTTTCTGAGGCACTCTCCATCTTGCCAAAGTCAGCCCTCCCAAAGTCCAGTACCCTCACTTTTGTATGGCTTGACTCTGTAGCTGAGTTTAACGTGAACCACACTGTTTGATGGTCACTTGTCCCCAGATGGCAACCCACTTCTAGATCTGAGATCCTCACTGCCCTGCTTGAGAGTACGAGGTCTAAGATTGCTCCCTCACGAGTGGGTTCCAAACTAGCTAATGCCTGGCACCTGTAGGGCATCAAGAGTGGCCCTGTTTTGGATGTGCTGCAGCAATGTGCTCCAGTTAACATCTGGCATATTCAGGTCTCCCATCAACAGTATCTCCTTTCTCTGCCATTCTAAGAATGCCTTCCATCATATCCTTGTCCATTCCTTCCCCTGACATGGGGTCTGTACACAACCCCTGTGTGGATTGTGGTGCCCTTCCAGTCTCCAAGGTGACCCACAGTGCCTCCTCTCCTCCCTGTTTACTCTTTTGTTCAGTTGCTTTTATCCTTCCTTTACATAGAGAGCTACTCCTCCCCTCTTCTCCCTGCCTGTCTCTCCTGTAAGTTATGTACCCTGGTATGTTAACATCCCAGTCATGGTTCTCTGTGTACCATGTTTCTGTGACTGCTACGATATCCAGGCATCCCTCTTCCATTAAGGCCACCAGCTCAGGGAGCTTGTTGCCCAGACTACGGGCATTGGTACTCATTACCCTCCATTTCCTGATGGCCTTACCCCTTTGCCCCATCCCTGTCCTTCTTGCCTTTGTCACTTTCTCCATTTACCCTGCCCTTCTCCCTATCGACACCTCCATGTTGGTGTTTGCCACACACTTACTACCGTGATTGTTTGGGGGCTAGGATTTTCCTGCTCATTTCCAGTGCCTCCCCTTGGCTTTTAAAAGCTATGCAATGAAGCATTTAAACCTATCACCTAGGATCCTGGTTCCCCTCCCAGACAGATGCAGCCCATCATGCCAGTATAGGCTTGCATCACTCCAGGTGGACCCCAGTCCCCAATGAAGCCAAATCCTGCAGGCTCCACACCAGTTTTCAACCACTGATTGAATCCCTTGGTATGGGACGTCCTAGCCTCTCCTATGCCATAGATGGGTAGCACCTCCGAAAGGTTACCGTCGTGCTACTTTTCTAAGGCCCCTCCCAATTCTACAAACTCTTCCTGCACTTCTCTATCCTTTCTTAGCCAGGTCATTTGTCCCTAGGTGGGCAATGACATCCAGCTCCCTCCCTGTGCAGCTGCTCCGGCAATCCTGAGATTCGCTCCTGTCCTCCAAGCCATGGCACCAGGCAGGCACCTTACCTCCTCTCCCTTCCTTGCCCAGTTCTACCTTCCTAACAATGGAGTCCCCCACCAGGAGTTGTTTCCTTCCTGCAGGGTCCTCTGCCACCCTCCTGTGGGTCTCCTTTGTGGAGGTTCCCAGCATCCTCCTTGGTCTCCACTGTAGGTGCCTCCATAGAGGAACCACACTTTGCCAGAATGGCATAGGAATTGTGGAGAGGTACAACTGAGGATGTGCCTCTGTTCCACCACCACCCTCCCCTGAGCCCACTGTGGTCCAACCGCTCCTCTTTCTGGCAACCTCTGAGGCAACGGCAGTGGCACTGGTGGTCCTGGATGGAAGAGGAGGTCCCACAATCCTGGCCAACTCAGCCTGGAGATGAGCAACCTCCTCCCTCAGCCCAGAGAGGTGCCTGCAGATGGGACAACACCACATCCTCCAGAACATCTCCCGAAGACTGCTGCTCCACAGCCACTGCACTGCACCACTCAATCATGTCTTATTTCTGGCCCCTTAACTGTTTGCAATCCTTACTCTTTCCTCTGTTTTTCTCTCTCTCCTTACTTTCTGCCTGTGTGCCTTTAAGCTCCTGATTGTCCTGTTCTGAGACAAGAATATCCTATATTTCTCAGTAGACCACTTACTTGTTCAGAGGCAGACCTCCAGCAGCTAGAGGGGGCTGGAGAGCTACTCTTGCCCTTCTAGGATGGTGGGTCCTTGGTGGTTCTGTGATCACTCACTTCCTGCCCCTAAACAGGAAGTTCCTCTTGTCAGTCAAATCCTGTGCCTATAAATGCATTCTGAAGAGACACTTGTTGCAAGACAACCAAGATATTTGCAGGCTTCATCATACAGCTCTGTCCAAATTGCCTTTTTTTATCTCCAGTATTCAAAAGGGAATGCATCAATAGGAATAGGCAGTTCTTGTAGGTAACTGTCTACCATGATGGACGCGACCGCTCAGAAGAGTAATCAGCATAAGCTGGTATGGCAGCAATTTTGGAAAGGTTTTGCCACAGATTTAGCTTGCTACTAAGGGTTGAAGTAGTTGCAGTTGTGGAACAACTACTGTTAATGTTTGGTGACTTTTCCAGTTCTGTATCCCTTTGTGAAGATGAACCTGCATGTTGCGGTGATGACAACCTGAGGGTGTTGTGCATGTCTGTGTTTAATTCCTGTGAGTGCTGCAGCTCATCTAGCAATAGACATTTGTACTGCTCTATATCATCTGTTTTTGGAAGATGTATAGCCT
Organism: Neoceratodus forsteri; assembly: GCA_016271365.2. Taxonomy (NCBI): domain Eukaryota; kingdom Metazoa; phylum Chordata; order Ceratodontiformes; family Ceratodontidae; genus Neoceratodus; species Neoceratodus forsteri. The sequence goes on along the minus strand of CM057451.1, from coordinate 803,299,181 downwards.
TGAACCTGGGATCTAAGAGAGTTGCAAGGATGTAGTGTTTTGATTTCATCATTGCAACTAATTTGTCATTGGTTTTGAAGCGCTCGCTCATTCTGTTTACGAGATTCCCATGATATAGCCGACATGTTGTCTGAGCTTCAGATCTGTCTTTTTCTATTTGTAGATTTAGAACACTAAGATGATGTGAAATCAACATTATGAGTGGGATAACCTGACTCAGAGATTCGTCTTCAGAAGACATGTCCCTTGTAGCTGTCTCAAAAGGAGCTAGGATGCAGCACACTGTCTCCATTAATTTCCACTGCAGCACAGACAGCATAATGCCATCTCCAATAATGTAATTGGAGCAATACTCATATACAGCTTGATTTTGCTCCAAGAGGCACTGCAGCATATAAAGTGTTGATTTCCAACGAGTGGAAACATTTTGAATCAGCTTTTGCTGGGGCAGCTTGTGTTTTTTTTGCAGTTCGGAGCATGTCTGTATAGCCTTGGTTGAATGTGAAAAGTGAGTCACAATTTTTTTGCAAACAGCAATCATACCATCCACTTGTGTTTCACTGTTGAGAAATCCCGTGACAATTAAATGTAAGCAATGTGCAAAGCAAGAAGCATGCATAAATCCTCCATCCTGTACTGTTTTCAAGAAGTTGGCTCCATTGTCACTTACTATGAAGCCTCATTTTAGACCGTGAGAATAAACCCATTCATCAAGGAGGTCATTTAGTTCCTGCAAGATGTTTGCAGCTGCATGACTTTGCCCAAACTTCTTTATATGCAGCAGCTCCATCTTTTGGGGTGTCTTTGTTTTGAAGAAGCACAAGAAAACGTGACCCAATGAGTGGTAGGGGACATGTAATCTATGTTTTGAGTGCTGGTCCACATATCTGTTGTGACATGAATAACTCCACTATCTGCAGTTTTAAGTGCAAGCATCACTGTCGCTTTTAAAGCCTGGTAAATGTTTGGTATTTCAACATAGGAAAAGTACCTTCAATGGGGAACATTGCAATGAGGCTTTGCTAGTTTCATGAGCTCCCTAAAATCCTCATGATCTACCAAAGAGTATGGGAGAAGGGCTCCAGCTAACAGTTCACCAATTCTGTGATTAAGATGAAGGGTCTTTGGATGATTTTTAGTAAAGGTATTCTTCCTTTCAAATGCCTGAGACAGTGTTAGCTGTTTACAACCTGTCCCTGCTGGCTTATTATACACCGTGCTTCAATGGGCAGATGGATGCTGGGATGGTGGACTAGGACTTATACATTCAGTGCCATCACTGCATGTGCAACTGGTACTAATGGTGCTGGCATTGGTGGTAACTTCAGACAATTCAGTATCCATTTCAGAATCCTGATCCTTCTCACGTGTGGTCTGGAAGATGGAGGACATGGGTTTTGGACGATCAAGCAAAGCTGAATGCTTTTTCAGATGGCATTCAGGAGCTGTAGTGCCAAGGCATGACACAACTTTACCACGGCTTACAATCTGTTTACACAGGTAACAAATTGCTCTGCATGGATCTATTTTACTGACAGAGAAGTAATTCCACACCTCAGATGTGATAGATTTTGTTTGAGTGCTAGGAAGATAGCTAAAGACTGTTTGTGTCTTTTCACCTGTCCTAACAGAACCTGGGACATGCTCTTTGGTGCTAGAAGAGTGGGCAGAGGACTTTGATGGATTTTCATTGCTGGCCGACAAAGAAGTGGTGGATTCAATGGATATGTCCTTTTCAATGCCAACAGTGCTGGATGTATTTGCAAGTGCACTACCTGATTCATTGTCAGCAGACATGCTCATTTCACTTTGTTTAGAAGTAATGATACGTCACAAGACACAACAGTGTCAGACTGAGACAAAGAGCTACTGTCTGAGTCAGAGAGGGACTCACTGTCACTTGCATTATTACTGCTAGTCACAGGGATTCATCTATGTTGGTGTCAGCCATAACAGTACCAGTATACTGCAATGAATACACCCACACAATTCCCGTGTAAGAAAGCAATGTGATCTGTGATCGCTGGCTACAACTCCAAAATTTTATTTTGGCTGTGTGATACAGTGATGCAGTGGACTGAAAGTAATTGAAGAGTATGATGGTTTGCAACTAAAGGATCCCAGGTTCAAGGCTTACAGAATGATTGGGCTGCTGGGCATAGGCATACGCATAGCAGTTAAGGGGCGCACAGCAGCAGGGTGATGGACTGACCACAAGAGACAGAGTTACATACGCCATCCGAGGAAAGAGATTTTTCTGTCTCTCCTCCCGACAGGGAAATATATTTTTAGGCTTCTGTCGTGTATTTAAGGATAATGGCACCACACACCTGGCCACTGGGCTTCACATGGTAACACACACTGGGTAAGGTACAGTGCAGTCACGGGCGCACAGCAACAGGGTGATGGGCTGACCACAGTAGACGGAGTTGCACACACAGACCGAGGAAAGTGATTTTTCTGTCTCTCCTCCCAACAGGAAAATGTATTTTTAGGCTTCTGTCTTGTATTTAAGGATAATGTCACCACACACCTGGCCACTGGGCTTCACACGGTAACACACATTGGGTAAGGTACAGTGCAGTCAAGGGGCACACAACAGCATGGTGATGGGCTGACCACAAGAGACATAGTTACACACACAAAATGAGGAAAGAGATTATTCTGTCTCTCCTCCCAACAGGGAAATATATTTTTTAGCTTCTGTCGTGTATTTAAGGATAATGCCACCACACACCTGGTCACTGGGCTTCACACGGTAACACATACTGGGTAAAGTACAGTGCAGTCAAGGGGCGCACAGCAGCAGGGTGATGGGCTGACCACAAGAGACAGAGTTAAACACACAAATCAAGGAAATAGATTTTTCTGTCTCTCCTCCCAACAGAAAAATATATTTTTAGGCTTCTGTTGTGTATTTAAGGATAATGCCACCACACACCTGGTCACTGGCCTTCACACGATAACACACACTGGGTAAGGTACAGTGCAGTCAAGGGGCATACAGCAGCAGGGTGATGGGCTGACCACAAGAGACGGAGATATACACACAAACCGAGGAAAGAGACTTTTCTGTCTCTCCTCCCAACAGGAAAATATATTTTTAGGCTTCTGTCATGCATTTAAGGATAATGCCACCACACAATTGGCCACTGGGCTTCACATGGTAACACACACTGGGTAAGGTACAATGCAGTCAAGGGGCACACAGCAGCATGGTGATGGGCTGACCATAAGAGACGGAGTTACATACACAAACCGAGGAAAGAACTTTTTCTGTCTCTCCTCCCAACAGGAAAATATATTTTTAGGCTTCTGTCGTGTATTTAGCAACAGCAGGGTGATGGACTGCCCACAGGAGATGCTCTCTTCCCAAAAGTACTACCATAAAACTCACATTGGCTGGGCAGTAATAATTAGGGTACAGTCACTGCAGTCAAAGGGAAGGTAACACAGCAGGGTCCCCCCTCCTGATACTTGTTGTAGGCTTTAAACAATTCAGTTCAATAAAAGTTTATCTGTTCATTCATTCACACATTGTTTTTTTTTTTTACTTTGTTTTGTCTCAAAATCTGATTATTTTCTTCACCCCTTCCCCAGTCAGGGTGCTTTGTGTCTCCAGACAAATTCCACCAGACAAAGATGAGTACTAGTACTAGACTAGTTAATCTTTCTTAAATAGCTCAGGAGGCAAAGGCAAGTTATAGTAACAAGTTAGCAGCTAAGACTAAGCAGCACTCCAAATTAATGCAGGCAGTCAGCTATAGATCCCTCTCTGTGTCCCACCCGAGAGAGTAGACCCAACCGTTTTCTCCTACCCGCCCTTTCTTTCCTTGGTCCCCCTCCCCCCCAACTTTTTCACCCCATCTCCCACCCACACTTTAGCTTTATTTATTTTTTTTACTCTAGCTGGAGGCAAAGCAAGTCATCAATTCACTTTTAATAAAAAGTTCATAACTCGGCTCGCAAGTCACAACACTAGCAGGCTCAGCAGAGCTCCTTCCATCTCAGAGACTGAATGTGAAGAACGCAGCCACATGTGACTACTGTGCTGGTCTGACCACACCACGTGACCGTAGAGCAGTTGGTCAGGTGGTGATGGTGACTGCGATCAGGAGTACGCAGGAGCAATCTCATCACAATGCCCCCCACACAACAACAGTAACTGCAGCTGGAACCGGGATGGGACTGAGAAGAGAACAGAAGTGGAACTGAAGTCGGTACTCTAGGGAGCTGACAGTTTTGCATACCAGCAATAAAAAGTAAGATTTTTTTCACTTGGGGGCCAGTTTGCATTTGAGACTTGGATTTTTACAAAGATTTGAACCCTTTTGCGAACCCTCTAGTGTTCGAGTTCTACATTAGAACTCGAACACCAGGGCTCGAGGTGGGTTCGAATCTTACTCAAACTAGTTCTGACATTCCTAAGTCTTTCCTGTGTTCAACTTTAGCCAGCTCGAATTCATCCAGTCCTGGATTTCAGCAAGGTAGTTGTTAAATACCAAGAGAGAACTATCCTGGTCAGGTGCGAAAGACAGGTAGAACTGGGTATCATCAGCATAGCAGTGAAACCTCAGCCCATACTGTCTTACAATGTCTCTGATGGGCAGCATATACACTGCAAACAACATGGGGGAAAGCACTGAGCCCTGAGGTACCCCACATGACAGAGAGAATGGGTCCAAGGAAAAGACCTCAGACACCACTCTCTGAGTTCTGCCCATGAAGAAAGATGTAAACCACCTGAGGACCATATATGTCAGGCCACAGATGGACCTCAGGTGCCCAAGCAGTACCCCATGGTCCACAGTGTTAAAAGCTGAAGAGAGATGAAGGAGCACCAAAATGGAATGGCTTCTCAAATCTCTTGCCATAGGAGATCAATGAGCACCCGAACCAGCGCAGTCTTGGTACTGTGCCTCTTTCAAAAACCGGACTGGAGAGGTTCATTGATGTTATGAATGGCCAGATGGTTCTGCAGTTGTACCGCTACTACTTTTTCAATAACCTTCCCTATAAAGGGGAGGTTAGAGATTGGTCTGTAGTTAGCCACAGAGTCAGGCTCCAAAGAAGCTTTCTTCAGGAGTGGTATCACCTCCTTCACGGAGCTTGGGAACTCACCCAAATCAAGGGAGCACTGGACTATCTAAACCAGGATTGGGCTGATGATGTCACAGCATCCCATAATCAGGGAGGTTGGACATGGAACCAAACTACAGCATGTAAGGTGCATACTCTGGATAATCCGCATGACATCCATGAACTGCGGCTGACACTCAGGAAGGGGTGGTGAGCATGTAAAGGGATCTTAGGAAATTAAAGGGATGGTCTGGTGGTGACAGCTGGATTTCACTGCCAAAAAATGCAAGGTTATGCACTTAGGGCTGTGGAACCTAGGGGCTATGTGTAAGATGGGGGACAGTAGCTTACAGTCACCAAGCAAGAAAGAGACATAAGGGTCACCATATCTGATGACCTCAAGGTGGCAGGACAGTATGAAAAAGTAGTGGGAAAGGCTAGCAGGATACTCAGATGCATTCAGAGAAGGATTTCTAGTAGGAGGAGAGAGGTGGTGATGCCATTGTGTCGCTAACTGGTGAGGCCCCACCTGGAGTATTATGTCTAGTTCTGGATGCTGCACATCTGCACAAACATTGGAAATGATAGAAAAGGTACAGAGAAGGGCAACCAAAAAAGGTGGTGGGGTTGCAAGAGAAGCCATACAAGAAAAGGCTGCAGGAACCCAACATGTACTCCCTGGAAGAGAAGACAGCGAGAGGGGGCATGACTGAAACCTACATTACCTCATAGGATTGAAAAAGTTGGAAGTGGAAAGTCTGTTGCAGAGCAAGGAAGGCACTAGAACAAGGAGGCATGTAATGAAGATAAAGGTGGGAAGTTTAGGAGAGATGTACGGAAATACTTCTTCTTGGAAAGGGTGGAACAGCCTGCTGGAGGAGGTGGTGGAGGCTAAGACTTTGGGGGGCTTCAAGCATGTGTGGGATAGGTGCAGAGGCATATTAGGTAGAGAAATGGGGGAGAGAGTGACACCTATGACCAACTAGGGTAAGTAATGACAGAATAAACAGAGACAAGGAGCAGACTGGAGAGGCCTAAATGTCCTTTTCTGCCAACAGAATCTGTTTCTATGGTTCTATGACCCAACAAGGAAAAAACCTCAGGGGAAATACTTAGGCCAATAGACATTCGATTAAAGGAAGGGCCAATCACCCCAGGCAAGTGCAGGCAGAGGAGTCTTTTAAGTAGTTCCATAAAGTTCTTTTAAAGAGGTCGTGAGAGGAGACACCCTGAATCGATTGTGGGAGGGAGTTCCAGAGCCTAGGAGCACTTGCAGCAAAGGCCTGATTTCCCATAACAGTGCACGTTTTAGGGACAGCAAGCAGGAACATGTTACTGGATCTTAAGGGGTAATCAAGGTTTGTAGCCCTTAGTTGCTCAGCCAGGATGAAATACCTCATCTACAAAACACCCCAGGGCAAAAGCATGACTTTTGGAGTGATAACCATCTAAGTTTGTCGAACAGCTCACAATGGTGTATAAGGCAGGATTCTGAGAGGGCAAAATGACATATATTGTTACACACTATATACCATTTGGACAAGAGGAACTTTGCAGTATTGGTGTAGACAAGGATTCCATAACTGTGGGACAGTAGGAACACTCCCTTAAAGAGTCTCTGACAGCATTAGGAAAACTCAGTTAATTATGACATCATAATTATCTCCACAGCAACATATTTTGATGTTATAACCTACTTCTTTCAGGAAATATACACCTGAACCCAGGCCCACTTAATACAGGAACACCTCCAATCATAAGACATTGTGGACTCACAATGGCCTCCCTCAATATATGCAGCCTTATAGCAAAATTGCTCGACTACAAGTCTGGACTGCACAGCACCAGCCTGACATACTCTCTGTAGTAGAAACCTGGCTTAACCCTAGGGTACCTGACTCGGCCTTTCAATTACCAGGTTACACCTCGTATAGACTGGACAGACTTAGTAAAAGAGGAGGAGGATGTGTTCTCTACATAAAAGAACACATTAAAGTACAACTGTTACCACCAATAATTACCAGGAATAATATCCAAATGCTGGCAGTGAAATAGAGAATAATAGATAGGCAACTGCATGTTATGGATTTTTTTTACACACCCGAGGTGTGTGATAACCCATAAACCTCGAGAGCGAAGCTTGAGAGGTTTATGAGGTAATCATGCATTGAGGGTGTGTTAAAAAAATCCATATACACACAGTTACTTATTTTTTATTTTTTATAATTACTGGTGCAGAGTTTACTCTGTGTCTCAGTACATCTGCTATTTACAAACACACACACACACACACACACACCTGTCTCACAGACACTGTCTGTCTCTCTCTCTCACACACACACACACACACACACACACACACACACACTGTCTTTCTCTCACGCACACACACACTTTCTCTTTCTCCCTTGCTCTCTCAGACTGACCTTTTTTTTTTAAACTGTCAGCTGTTGACTGGTACTGGGGTCCGTCCAGCATTCAACTTGGAGTCGACGACGGCATCTCCCGATCCGGAGACACAGCGGGATCAACCAGATAGTCCTTTTGTATTTGGAAGGTGGGATCAACCAGATAAAACAATAAAAAATCAAATAGAGATGGGGAGGGTGGTAAATAAAATGGTCTTCAGCAAGCGAAAAAATGAGCCGCCATTTTTTTCAAGCTATTCAGCCCGCCCACTCACAGAGCACGAACCAATGAAAAGGCAGAATACAGATGAGTGACACACAAAGGAGACAGGTGGTTTTGCAAATGTCGTAATAACTCGTTTTCGAGTTATTACGGCGTTTTGAAGAGCCTTGAAAACAGTTTGATAAAGGGGGTCGCCAGTAATTATAATACTACTTGGCGCTAATGGTAAAACAATTACAGTGGTATCTGTCTACTGCCCTCCTAAAGAACTCCCTAATGGGTTCAAAGTAATCTTTGACTATCTCACAGACCATCGGTAAAAAGCTGAACTCATCATGATGGGTGATTTTAATATTAATTAGTTATCACCTGAAGCGGGTCCTTACAAAGATGAGTTAGCTTCCAATAATCTCTTACAAATAGTGGACTCCCCAATGAGTATAAATTACCACACTGGGACTAGTACCCTAATTGACTGGGTGATCACAAATTGTCCTGAAAGTATAACCCACCCAATTGTCCTCCCGGATTCCATCAGTGACCATTCCCCCATCCTTCTCACATGATCAAACAAGTCCCCCAAGGCTAAAATCAAGTTAGTAAATACCATATTACTGAAAAAAGGGAAACTGGGAGCGCTCAAAGCCCACTTAAGTCTCCAAGACTGGAGTTTCTTAGATTTAACAAAAGACATTAATGCAAACTGACCAGTGGCTGGGGGAGGAGTAGTCCCCCACTCCTTGGCACACCTAGAGATTCAAATTCTTTAAAATCAGGAGGAATCTAATTCCCAAACTAACACAGGAAAGTTCCTCCATGCCTGCGCCTAGGCCCACGTTCACAGCCAGACTGTTCTGCCAGATTTTAGGCTGTTTGAAGGAGCAATGGCAGGAATGCTCTGTTTGGTCTCTCCCAGTGGAGCGATTCTCCCATAGTGCTCAAGAGAGATTGAGTGGGGATTGGACTCCTTTTGTGGACTCCCTAGCTCTGGACTGGGACCCAGGAGAATTGATAAGGTAAGGAACTGAGGGACGATGTGATGGAGTGTGTGGGCCTGACCGGATGGCGGGAGTGGGTTGGCCATTGTGAGGGGGGGGCTTCATGCTGCTGCCCCTTGTGCCCCTGCTCACAGCTACCACGGTGCATTTTTGGGTCCCCTGATACAAGCCACCTGGGCTCCTCCTCAGATACACACCAGATATACAGGGGATGCTGAAAGTTACCTAGTACATATGGAACCAGACCTCTCATTGCCCCTGATACTATACCCCATAGAAATATTAGTTTCAGTTCTACGAATTTAATAAATAAGAGGCAGGAGCCACATAGAAACATAGAAACATAGAGTTTGACAGCAGATAAGGACCACTTGGCCCACCCAGTCTGCCATTTCCCTACCTATTGAATAAGCTGCAGATTCTAGTTAACCAACAGCCTATTTCCTGCAACCCTCCACTATAATTGCCTTATGTCTGTCCCATGCATGTTTGAATTCCCCCACGGTTTTAGACCCCACAACCTCTCCAGGAAGGCGGTTCCATGCGTCCACCACTCTCTCCGTGAAAAAGAATTTCCTCACATTACCCCTGAGCCATCCCCCTTCTAACTTTAAATTGTGCCCCCTTGTTTTTACACATCTCTTTTTCTGAAAGATGCTACCCTCCTGGACTTTGTTGATTCCCTTGAGGTACTTGAACATTTCTATCACGTCCCTCCATCCCTCCTTTCATCAAGGGTATACATATTAAGCTCTCTCAGTCTCTCTTCATATGGTTTCTGATGTAGACCCTGCACCATTTTAGTTGCCCTCCTCTGGACTGCTTCCATCCTGTCTATGTCCTTGCGTAGATGAGGTCTCCAAAACTGCACGCAGTACTCTAGATGGGGTCTCACCAACTGTCTGTACAGAGGGATAACCACTTGCCTTTTTCTACTTGTGCTGCCCCTCCCTATGCATCCCAGTATCCCCCTGGTTCTCCTTACTGACTTCTCACATTGCTTACCCACCTTTAGGTCATCTGATATGACTACACCCAGATCCCTTTCCATTATTGTTGTCATTAGTACCTCCCCTACTATTGTGTACTCTTCTTCTGGATTTTTATTTCCCAGGTGCATTACTTTGCACTTCTTTGCATTGAATCTAAGTTGCCATATGTCTGACCATTCCTCCAACCTTGCCAAGTCCCTTCTCATCCTTTCTACCCCATCTTGTGTATCAACTCTGTTACAGATCTTTGTGTCATCTGCAAAGAGGCATACCTTTCCTTCCAGACCCTCTGCAATGTCACCTTTAAAGACGTTAAAGAGGACTGGACCCAGTACTGAGCTCTGAGGTACTCCACTAGTAACCCCCCTTTCTTCAGAATGTGTTCCATTCACTATTATCTTCTGTGTCCTGTTGTGCAGCCAGTTTGCTACCCAGGCTACCACCCTGGGACCCACTCCCAGGCTGGCTAACTTGATTATTAATCTTTTGTGGGGGACTGTGTCAAATGCCTTGCTAAAGTCTAGGTAGGCCATATCCACAGTCCCGCCCTGGTCTATTACTTTGGTCACCCAGTCAAAGAAATCGATTAGATTCATCTGACATGACCTTCCTGCTGTGAATCCATGCTGCTTTGGGTCCTGTGCCCCACTGGCCTCTAGGTACTGAACAATTCTTTCTTTCAGAAGTGATTCCATCATTTTCCCCACCACTGAGGTCAAACTAACAGGTCTGTAGTTTCCTGCTTCTGCCTTGCTCCCACTTTTGTGAAGGGGAATCACATCTGCCCTCCTCCAGTCCTCAGGTACCACCCCATCTTCCCATGATTTGTTAAAAAGTGTGGCTAGTGGTGTCACTAGGTCCTCCCTTAGCTCTTTTAGGATTCTAGGGTGAATCCCGTCAGGACCCATTGCTTTGTCCACCTTGGGCTGGATATTCAAAAGGGTTGTGCCATGCGCAATAGGGTTGCGCCTGCGCAAGTCTGAAATTGTGCCATTCTGCCATATTCAGCAGGAGGCAGTTGCACCCCCCAAGTCAAGCTGAGCAACAGCGCAATGCTAATGAAGGCATGTTGAACCGGAGGGGGAGGAACCATGCATAAACTGCACAGCCCGATATTCAGCGGGCTGTGCAGAGTTGTGCAGGCACAACCCCCAACCTGCGCCTTACACAACTTTGAGCCAAAAAAAAAGGAGAGTCGAGGGCCCCCTCACAGGTGAGCTGCCGCATTGCAGGGCACAACACAGCAGCAGCTGCCATCTGTGGGTGGCCCTCAACCTACTCCCTGTGCCCCCTGCAGCCCAATTCGGCATATAGTAACCCCCACCCCGACTGGCCCGACGGGCAGAAGTTCAAACATCCCCCACCTCAACTGGCCCGATCCACGGGCAGAAGTTCACCCCCACCCCCGACTAGCCCGATCGTGGGTGGTTCACCCCCACCCCCGACTGGCCCGATTGCGGGCATAAGTGAAAATAAAGCCCCCACTACCCCGATCGCGGGCAGCAAAGAATCAATCCCCCCAAGAACATATCCCTGGTGGTCCAGTGGACCGTGAAGCCCGATCGCGGGCAGCAAAGATTTCAACCCCCCCCCAAGGGCAGGGTGCCAGGTGCAAGTCCTCGGGGATCGGCGCACCTGCATGCTAATGGCAAGCAAAAAGGGCCATAAATAGATGCAAATGGCCCCCCCTGCACCTTGCATGAATTATGGCCCCATTTGCATGTCAGCTTTTGAATATCGGAAATTTGCACATGGCACAATGGTACTTGCGCCACCCCATCTTGAATGATCCACTCTGACCATTTGCGGTGGCGCAAGTTCCACTGCGCCATGCACAGTGGCTGTGGCAGGGGAGTGATATTCAAAGGAGTTGCTCAATAGCGCAACTCCATTGAATATCGCCCCGGCCACACCCCTGCGCAACTATTTTGTGCAGCGCAAGGGCTTGCGCTGCACAAAATAGCGCAGTTTGAATATCCAGCACCTTGAGTTTTAGGAGTTCTTTCAGGATTCTTTCTTCTGTAAATGGATTGGCGTCAACCCCCGCTACCAAGAGTGCTTCTACTGTTTGGTTTAGGTAACTCCTCTTCTTCTTTTGTGAATACTGAGCAAAAGTATTCATTCAGTATCTCTGCCTTTTCACTGTCTCCCTCTGCCCACCTCCCCTCTCTTTTATTAATCTTCACTATCCCTCCCTTAACCTTTCTATGCTCCCTAACGTACCTATAAAAGGTTTTATCCCCTTCTTAACTGAGTTGGCTATCTTTTCCTCAGTTTGGGACTTTGCTTTCCGACTGCCTTCCCACTTCTTTCTGCTTTAATTGATACCGTTCCCTGTCGAGCTCCATCTGTGATTCCTTATACTTTTTGAATGCAGCCTTTTTCTCCTTAACCTTCCCTGACACCTCTTTTGAGAACCATAGTGGTTTTTTATTCCGCTTTGTTTTCTTTATTTGTTTCACACAAAAGCTTGTTGCCTCCATCATGGCAGTTTTGATTTTTCTCCATTGTTCTTCCACCCCTCCTTTCTGGCCATTTCCTAATGCATTCCTCAGGTATTCACCCATTATGCCAAAGTCAGCCCTTCTAAAGTCCAGTATCCTTGTCTTTGTATGGCTTGTCTCCATGGCTGTGTTTATTGTGAAGCACACTGTGCAGTGGTCGCTTGTTCCCAGATGTCTACTGACGTCTAAATTTGTGATCCTCTCTCCATTTGAGAGTACCAGGTCTAACATTGCTCCCTCCCGAGTGGGTTCCACCACTAGCTGTCTAAGGCATGCCCCAATGAGTCAATGATCGGGACCTGGTCGGAGGCCATCCCGGTTCAATCTAATGACTTTACGAATACAACCCCCACCTGACAAAGGACAGGAGAAGAGGCTGGAGAGATTCCCGCTGATGTTCTCCTGAACTGCACCATTGTTTTTCTTTTTTTGGGGGGTTAATATTTCTTAAGACTGATTAACATTCCCCTTTTGTTATTAGTATCCTTACTTTTCCCATTACGTTCAAAATAGTTTGGGGCAAATTATACCCCGACAGGCACTTCAGAAGCCAAAGTGCAGTCACCTCACAGCGACTCTAATGTTGCCACAATCTAAGACCATATCTTGGATTATGGAAGTCACCACATAATATATGTAGATAGCTATATGTTTGTTCACCTGTTTAAACATGTGTACATAGTTTTTGATATCCTTGTTTTTACTAAGTGCCTATATAGACATGGAAGGGTTGTTGATAAATAGTTCTCTCTCTTGGGAAAATGGGGTCCGGGGAATCACACTGGGAAAGGAAGCATCCCAATGTATGGCAACAGTGCTATAGAGAAATATGCAGTGTAAGGGGGACAGTTATGATCTATGTGTGTCAAATAGACAGACCTGGAGGCGTTATCTCCTATAGCCCATCTTAACAGCATCAGGGTGGACTCACAGAATGTAAATGGGTTAAGTGGCTTGATCAAAAGGGGGGAAAATAATGTCTTATTTAAAGAAAACTCATCCTCAAATGATACTGCTCTAGAAGATGCATATGAACTCCATGGAGCATCAAAAATTAGTAAAATTTGGAATGTCTGCTGTAATTGCCAGTTCCCATCATTCGGGCAGAAGAAGAGGCACGGCCATTTTAATCCCCAACTATTCTACTTTTCAATTGCAGGATTCATTCCAAAATAGGAATGATACTTTGGTCATGGTGAAAGGGACTTGGTGGGGAGTGCCTTACACAGTGGCTAGCATCTACGTCGCTCCAGGGGCTGATGCTTCAAAATTTCAGGAGTTACTTGACAGAATGAATGATGCAATTCAAACAGGGGACATTGTTGGTTGGGGGTGACCTGAACCTCCTGATGGATCCTGGGAGAGATAGTTCCAATCCAAACACGCCACGCGCAACAGCAGGCCAGAAGCATGGGAGGAGACTAATAAGGGACCTGGGTCTCATTGGTATATGGAGGCACCAGCACTGGAGAGACAAACATTATACTTATTACTCTGCTGCTCATAATTCATATTCCCAACTTGATTATTTTTTAATCACAGTGGAGCATCGAGATCAGGTGCGACAGGTAAATATATTACCAATCCTACTGTCCGACCATGGCCCTTTGTCAATAGAACTTAATACCACAATAGAAAGATGTCTTGGCCAATGGTGGTTTAATAACTCCCTCCTTAGGAATCAGGACTATGTTGAATTTATAAAACAACAAATCCCAGAAATAATAAATCAGAATAAAACCATTGATGTGCCCTCAGGTATACTCTGGGACACTCGCAAGGCTGTCCTTTGAGGCGAAACTATCAAATTTGCCTCACAGGCCCGGAAAAGAAGGGAGCAACAGCAAATTGACCTGGAGACAGAACTCTAATTCTGGCAAGCAACACATATACAGGCAGACAAAACTGCCTAGACACAGATTGTTGTTATTAAGTCTAAATTGCAAGAGATCCTAAATTACAAAACGGAGCAAGCCCTACTGTATACCAGACAAAGGTATTATGAGGGGGGGCAAAGCATCTAAAATGTTGGCCTATCGGCTGCAAGTCCAGAGTAATAGGGGAATAATAAAATAATTAAGGCACCCGTAGAATGGGCAGATATTTATTTAGCTTTTGTTTACCGGGTAAGTGCACTAGACAAGTATTATGCCTATTTTCAGGAACGACCAGAGGAGAGTACAACATGAGGAACAAGTCAGAGAGACATGGCAAAGAGAGTACTGTTTTTTGTCATGGTAAACAAACATGTGGGAAATACATCATTTGACGCTAGGGGAAACATACAGTAGTAAGCACATTTCAGATTATACACTCTAGACTAGCTAGTTCAACTGACAGATATATACAGGTCATCATACATAGGAGTGGAGCATAGCTCAAGGACTGGATTGGTCATAATATAACTTATAACATTGTCGTATACACCCCCTAGGCTAGTTGGATCGTGGACAGGTATATACAGCTCATCACATTTTTCTAAATATGCACATGTTAGACAGAAACAGAAACACTTGGTAGTACAAGTTTCTACCAAGTGACCAAGGTGCAATATGTCATGGTTAGCCTATGACCGTGGATCAATAATTGGTGTAAAAAATGCCCAAGACTTTTTAGGCAGGAGTAGTCAGAAGTCATTGATACAGTGGGGAAAATATCTCCAGGAATTCAATGGAGACACCTGGGGAGTTTCAGACAAAACAATCTGACACTTTACTCTAGAGAGGTTTGGGGCAGTCACACTCTGATGCTAGTTTTAGGAAACCCCACAGGGAATTTCGAAAACTCAGATAGGAGGGGGCAGCTCGGATATCCACAGGCAGCGAATTCCAGAGTCTGGGCACACTTATGGTAAAGTCCTGATCCCCCCATGAGGGTCTGGGTAGGAGGGACTTTGAGCATCCCTGATGTGAGAGACCTAAGTTGGTAGGGGGTAGGATTCAGTTTAGGCAGAAGCTGGGCCAGCCCCTGGGGAGTGCTAGTTCTGATCACTTTCCCAGAGAGGCATCCCAAACCAAAATCAAGGTATCTAGCTGGTGAGAGCCAGCAGAGTTTCTCATATAGCTCACAATGGTGGGTGAGTCAGGGGCAGCCAGGGCAAAATGACAAATGTTATTGTAAGCAGTGTACCACCGGGTGAGATGTGTCTTTGGAGAGCGAGCAAATAGATGCAGCCCATAGCTGAGGGAGGGAAGGAGCACACCCTTCGCTAGGGCAAGCCTGGCTGCCGGTGTAAGGTTATACTTGGCCATATAGGCCAGACCCAGTTTGCAGTTTGCTGCCCTGCAGATGTTAAGGATATAATTACCCATGTCAAGCTGGGGGTCAAGTGTTACCCCCAGATATTTGATGGAGCTCACTATGGGTAGTGAGGATCCATCTGTGCTGGTGACGTGTAAGCAGGCCAATGAGGCTTTGATTTTAGCCATTGAGCCAAAGAGCCTGTGCCTTTTTCAGGTTCAGGACCAGCTTGTGACTAGTAACCCATGACAATACCCTGTTAAAGTCATCAGTCAGGTTCTGGTTTAGGGTAGTGGCATTCTGGGAGTGAGCCAGGATTACCAGATCATCTGCATACATGGTGGCGCCACAGCTGGTGGTAACCATGGGTAGTTGATTGATGGAGAGGGAGAAGAGGAGGGGACACAGTACTGAGCCTTGAGGCACTCCAGAGGTCACCGGTAGGGGCTTGGAGAGGACTTTATTGAAGCAGGTATGCTGCTTTCTGCCATGTAGATAACCCATTAGCCATTTCATGGCATGGGGGGAGAGGCCAAATGACCACAACTGTGCACCAAGCAGTTTGTGGTCAACGAGGTCAAAGGCTTTGGACAGGTCAATAAATATTGCACCAGAGAGTTTGCCCTGGTCCATGGCTGTCCAGATTCTTGATGTAACTGAGATTAAGGCTGTGGTGGTGCTGTGTCCCTTACGAAAGCCGTGGTGGGCTGGGGACAGAAGTTCATGAGAGTGGATATATTCCGAAAGCTGCTCAGCCACTACCTTTTCAAGGAGCTTGCTAAGGGTTGGGAGAATGGCAATCGGTCGATAATTGTCAGGTAGTTTGTGATTTCCTTGCTTCAGTACAGGGACAATCCTCACCTCTTTCCAGATGTCTGGGATGGTCCCCAGACCAAGGTATAGGTTGAAGATAAAGGCTACTGGTGAAGCAATGTGTGCAGCACCAAGCTTAAGGAGTTTAGGCTCCAGGTTGTCTAGACCAGGACTGGAGTACTGGGAGAGGCCAGCTAGGTGTTTCCTGCAAGTCCTGAGCTGATACAGCCCTGAGGTGGAACATTTGATGAGGAGGGTGACCCTCCAGCAGAGTGGAGGGAAGGGGGTGGGACAGATCCTCATCAGGTGAGAAGAGGGTTGTGAAGGCAGAGAGGTCAGAGAAGTGATTATTTAGGGAGTTGGCAATAGTATGGGGATTATTGCAGGAGACTCCATTTATGACCATGTCCGTAACCCCCGGATGGGAGGATCCGCGACAAGGGATTTAATATCTCTCCAGAACCTCCTGGGATTACTGACAGAGCTTAGTAGGGCGGACTTGCAGAAGTCACTCTTTGCTGCCCTGATGGCCTTTTTGCACTTGTTCCTGAGGTGTCTGTACCTTTGAATAATCATGGGATCACTGGTACCTTTGGAACGAGCCCAACACATCTCTCTCCTGCATCTGGGCTAGGAGTTTCCCATTTAACCAGAGGGTAGCGGACCCCCTCACCCTACGGGTGACCTTGGGAGCATGCTTGTCTTGCAAGGCCCCAAAGGTGGGGAGGAAGTAAGAGGTTGCTCCCGAGGGGTCAGTGGCACCATACACCCCAGACCAGTCAGTAACTCTTAGGTCTTTCAGGAACTCCTCAGTATCGAATCTAGAGTAGTTTCTGACATGCATAATTTTGTGTGGAATTTTGGGGGTGGGAATTTTCCATACACAGAAAACCAGTGAGTGGTCAGAGATGGAGTCAGATAATGTACCCGCTGATGAGATCCTGTCAGGATGGTTAGACATGATCCAGTTCAGTAAGGTGCTGGAGGATCCATTTGCTGTCCGCCTCGTTGGTTCCTGGATGAGCTGGCTCAGGGCAAGGTTAGCAAGCAAAGGCTCAAACTGCTTAACATTACCACTATCCCAGTTAAGGTTGACATCCCCCAGAATTATGAGTTCATTATCCCCAACTCTGGGACCAATTTTGTCCATGAGGTGAGTTAATCCAGGTAGCCCACCTCTTGGAGGATTATAGGTGCACACCAGGTGCAGTTTCTTTGCGTCCCCAAGTAGCAGTAGTGCATGTAGCAACTCACAGGGGGACACGTTTGAATCCTGGTGGGCAATTTGGGAGATTTTTAAGTGGCTCTTATGGTAGATTAGTATGCCACCCTCCCTCTTGCCCCCAGCTCTGTCCAGTTGGGTGAATTCATACCCAGTGAGTTCACAGGCAGAGTCAGGGACAGAGGGTTTCAGCCAGGTCTCCGTCACTCCTAGGATGTCGGGTTTGTAGAGTGCAACCCATGCTAATAGCTCATCATGATTAGGTAGCAGGCTCCTAATGTTAAGATGAGCTATTTTTAGCCTCTTACCCATGCCCCATACGGGAGGGATTTTGTGGGTCAGATTTAATGGGCCAGGGTTTGTTTCAATATCACCGGCCAATAGCAGTGCAAGTAGGAGGAGCCAGGGGAGATACCACCTCCTATGCGCTTGACAACCTGGGAGTTTTTTAGCATGGGTACGCTTTACCCTGCTTGTATACATAAGGCACCGAAGATCTAGACAGCAAGTAACACTGCAGTGAGCTTCGGAGATCACAAGGATATTGGAGAAGGTGTAGTCAGGGATCTCGTAGGTGGACGACCATCTCCAGTTGTCACCCAGTGTTTTTGGGGGGGAGGTGACCATATGCAACAAGGAGAGTCCCACTATAAGACCTACAAGGCCTATATCACTACGGATGACAGCCAGCACCCTCTCTACCTTTAATATTTGAGTATTCTTATCCTTACTAGATGGATGGGAGGGGAACCACGTCCACATCTTGGCTGGAGGCATAGCACTAGCCTGTGAGATAATTATCAGTCAGCTAACAAGAACTGCTGTGAAGGAAGGAGAGATGGATGTACTAAGGCTGGAAAAAAGTTAGTGAGATCTGTTATTGGTATGTGCCAAGTAAATAAAATAAGGCCTGCACAGTGCAATTCAAGGCTACCAGCTATGGACGCAGGGGCTGAGGTTTATTTCTGGGAAGGGGTTCACTTACCACCTGTCGACAGTTATACGAGGACAGGGTTTAGACAGCCAACAACCAAGCAGTGCAAGTGGGGTTAGGATTGGTACAGTGATTTGTGTAGAAAGACCAAGAATCCCTCTAGTGGCAGGTCTGTATAACCTGCTAATGGATAAGACCAAAGACATACTGGAGGGATTTAAATATTTTTATGAATCCCTATACGCCCAAGATATTGAGCCTGAGGAGGAGAGATATGTCTCCTTTTTTCAAAACATAGCCCTACCTCAATTAACTACTGAACAAAAGAAACAGCAACTACAGCCCATTGACTCCCAGGAGATAATTGGAGTGATTAAGTCAGCTAATTCTGGCAAATGTCCTGGCCCAGATGGCCTAACCCCTGAATTCTATAAATCATTTACCAAGGAACATCTGCCTTCTCTGGGGTCAGTGTTTCAGGATTCACTGGTAAATGAGACCTCCCTGCACCCCGCTGGCAATATGCAAACATATCAACAATCTTAAAACCAGATAAAGACCCCCTTAATTGTGAATCATACAGACCCATCTCTGTACTTAATCAGGACTACAAATACTTCGCTAGCATCCTCGCCCACTGATTAGAAACCATAATGCTAGCCATAATCAACAAAGACCAAACAGATTTCATCCCTAAACGGAGAACAACTGACAACATAAAGAGAACCCCATATTTATTGGAAAAAGTAATAAGATCACACTCCCCCTTTTTGCTACTAAGTATGGCTGCCCAAAAAGCATTTTATCGTATTTCCTGGAAATTTTGAAATTATACCCCTAGATATTTAATTTTCCCCCAGAATTCAACAAACTGATACAGACCCTATATACCTCTCCCCAGGCAGTGGTGAAGGTGAATGAATCCTTCTCTGACCATTTTCCCTTGACCAGAGGTACTTGGCAGGGCTGTCCCCTCTCCCCCCTGGTCTTTGCACTATACGTGAAACCCATAGCTCAGTTAATTAGGGGAGATGGGGGCATCATCAGTGTGAAGACGGGAGGGTCAACCCACAAGACTGCATTTTATGCAAATGACTTGTTAATCTATTTAACACAACACAACTCCTCTTTGCCTAGACTGTTTGACCGTCTCGCAGAGGCAGAGAGCTTAGCGGGTTATAAACTCAACACCTTGAAAATGAAGGTCCTTAGATGGCAATATGATCCAGATCCCTGGGTAAAGAATCGCTTCTTTCTGAAATGGAACACCAAGAAATGTAGACACCTGGGAATCCAGATACCCCAGGAGATGGGAAAGTTATATGAGGTGAATTACCCCCAAGTGATCAAAAAATTGAAGGCAGAACTACAGAGATTGTAGTCTTCCCATCCCCTTCATACAAAGAGTAGAATCCATCAAAATTACTATTTTACCCCAATTTCTGTACCTTTTTCTAAATCTCCCTATCCCAATCAGCTCTGACGAATTTAAAAAATGGGATAAAATGCTCTCCCTCTTTCTATGGCAGGTAAAAAGACCAAGGAAGGTCTATGGCCTACTGCAACTGCCTAAACATAAAGGGGGACTAGCCCTACCACATTTAAAAGTGCATTATCAAGCAGCCCAATTAGCTCACGCACACACTGCAGTGGTGGGACTCTAACATGGACACCCACTGGAAATCATTAGAGTTGGGGGGAAGATGCCCCTGGAATTGAGCTAATATTGGGCCCCCCCCCCAAGAGAAGAAGTATGTTAAAAGAGCAAATGCAGTCAAGGTTTACCAGTCAAATCTTACAGATATGCTGTTTGAAACTGGAGGAACCCCATACAGAGAATTCAGTCAAAGCCCTAATTATCTCAGCCTTTGACCAATCTTTTCTCCCAGCGAGATTAGACCATACCTTCAACTGCTGGAGGAAGAGAGACCTGAGCCACATATTCCAGTGGTTCCAGTGGGGCACATTTCTCATATTTTCCCAAATTCAACAACTGTACCATCTAAGAAAGAGTGATCATTACTGGTTCCTCCAGGTTCGGCACTATATATAGCAGAGGTGTGGCACTGGACGGGGAATAGAACAAACTCACCCTTTGATCCAATTATTGATAGAAACCAAAACCCAGCAAATGCCTGACCATACTGTATCCTCTTTATGTAAGCCCCTTCAGCCACACCGAAACAGAATGCTCACCAAGCTCCAAGAATCTTGGGAGAGGGATTTAGGGGTAGAGATTTCTGATGCTGATTGGAACCAGAATTTCATCACACATCCTAGTACAACCAGTTCGTACATATGGAGGGAGTATGGCTGGAAATGTATAGTGAAATATTTTGAGACTCCTCATATAACTGGGAAATATGATAGGTTAGGAAGATCAGAGTGCTGGAGGGGGTGTGGAAACAGCTCAGCAACACACAGCCATGTATTCTGTGGATGCCCAGCATTATGGGGGTTTTGGAATCAAGTGGCGAGGACCATAGGTGGACTTTTTCCAGAGATATTGCATCTGTCCCCAGGCTTAGCCCGCCTGCATTGGTTCCCCCCAGGAGTCCAAAATAAACACACATGGAGGCTGCTGTCGATTCTGCTACTTGCAGCTAAAAAAGCCATATCTAGACGATGGCTTCAGCCCATCCCCCCACCCTCCCAGAGAGGGAAGACTGGGAAGACCTAGTTCACCAAATATATGAAATGGAAAAGATCACAGCAGTCATTAACTTCAGACAAGAAAAGGTTAGGGCTTTTTTGGAAAAAAATGGCTACTATGGGTAATGGACCACAGATAGGATATTGTACCTTGAGGGATGTGATAGATTCACAACTGCCAATTGTACCTCTTTCTGACGTCTTATTGGGCTTATGTGACCCTCATGTATCATATATAATTATTAACCATAAACTGTATTAATAATGCAGTGTCCCTTATAACTGCATATAGTTTGATAAGCTTGCATGTATAATTTGTGATCTCTGTGTGCTTTTTAATGGATCAACCCTGGACCTTTCAATAAATATGGTAATAAAAGAAAAAAAAAGACATTAACGCAACTCTTGAAGGCTTTATATCACATTTCAACGAATCCTGCAATATATTTGCCCCTCTCACCAAACGCAAGATACGGGCCACTTGTAACTCTTGGATCACCCCCCAACTACTAGAACTAATGGAACACAGGGATACCCCTGTAGTACACAGCCACAGGAATTTGTTGTAAATGGGGTCTTTTCTCCAACAAATCCGCCTGTATAAAAATAAAATTTTTATCAATCAATCAAAGGATCTGGCTCTCCAGCTGATCATCAGAAATACAAAGCAGCCCATAAGTACACGTGAGAAATTCAGAATGCCTAAAATCAGTACTTTCAGAGTGTGCTGACAAACTCATGGAGGGATAGCCATAGGTTTTGGGATAACATCAAGTCCCTATCAGGCAAACTTAGCAAGTACCACCCTACCTTGATTAATATCACAGGACTCTCACCTCATTGCCAATACCTTTAATAAGGCGTTCACTGACTTCAGTAACGTACTCACACCTGAATTCCTCCAGCCCTCGGGGGTAAATAATCCTACATGCCTTTCTGCAGCTCACATGGGGACCACCCCCTCATTTCTACCTTAAAATAATCACCCCAACTAAGACAAAAAAATACTTCTCTCAGGCTCTATGTAAGTGCAGAGCCAGTAGTGATCTGCTAGATCTAAAGCTAGTTTCTCTCACCCTAGACATCATCCTAGCTTCACTCACAAAAATATTAAATTTATCCCTCACTACAGGAACCTTCTCTAGGCTCAGGAAAGCTGGTGTGGTAACTCCAGTTTATAAAAATGGGGACCGAACAAAATGTTTCAAACTATTGCCCCATCTCTATTCTGCCACCACTGTCGAAAGCATTAGAACAAGTTGTGGCAGATCAATTAACAGACTATCTTGAGAAGTATATACTGCAGTGCCCGCCGCCCGGAGCAACACGGTTTCCATAAACAACATAGCACCACTACCGCATCACAGGAATTCACGGGTTATATACATAATGCTATGGATGAAGGGCTTTTGGTTGGGGCTACATATATTGACCTCACCTAAGCCTTTGACACAATTAACCACAAGCTTCTGTTGAACCAATTATCGACAACAGGCTTGTCTCCAGAATCTGTAGCCTGGTTCAGGAGCTATCTCACTGGTAAGGTCCAAAAAGTAAAAATATCAGATGCTCTCTCTGATAACCATGAAGTTATTACATGGGTGCCCCAAGGCTCCATATTGGGCCTGCTGCTTTTTAGTTTATTCCTAAACTACCTACCACAAGCAATATCAGACAATGTGCTACTGTATGCTGATGGCACAGTTTTATACACTAGCCACCAAGACCCCAGTGCACTAGAAATGATAATGCAGGAGAATTTCACTGAAACTGAAAAATGGTTCCTCAACTCCAAGTTACTCCTCAACTACAAAAACACCAAAATGATGATTTTTGCATCCACTCAATACAGATACAGGACTTTCAAACTAAAAATTCTAAATGGCCTCAAATCCCCCCTTGAAATGGTGCATAGTTTTAAATACTTAGGAATAACTTTAGATAGTACAGTATACTTCACGGAACATATTGACCCTGTTGCTAAATCATCTAATGCAAAACTGGGCCTATTGTACAGAAATAAATAGTGACTTCCCAAGGAGGCTCTCAAAATTGCAGTGTCCAGCTCCATGATCTCAATCATTGGCTATGGCCTAGTAGTTTACAGAGCTGCTAACCCAACTGCCCTAAAACTAACTAAAACAACCCTGAACAAAGACTGTCAACTTGTGCTTGGAGTTCATTGGCTTACCCACTCCTGTGAACTATATTCACAAACCGAGTGGCTTAACTTGGATTTTTGTATTTGGTACCAAGAGTGCCTTCTCATGAAGAAGTCAACCCTTGGGCTCACTCCCCTGGGAGTACAAAACCTCCTTAGTCTATCCCATCAAACTAGAAGCACCATAGGAACAAACAAACACTCCCCTAAAAGTTCCTTTCCATAGGACTTCCCTAGGCCAATGCTCTTATGAGTACCATGCACCACTCTGGCTAAATGCTCTCCATGAAGATTTAGATAATGAACTCAAAATAGGCTCATTTAAAGAGAAACTACGTGCCTATCTAGCCTCCTCCAGCAGTTGCGACTGTTAGCGCTTATTCATCTCCCATCTGCGAGTACTGTCATTCTTCCCCCATGACAAATCTCTTCTTAACTCTCCTTCCCCCATCATATACCCATAAACTCTTTTCTAACCTTTTCATCTACTTCAGCTCTTACTTCTCTCCAAATATCATATCTAGCCTAACATTCTATCTCAACCCACTACCTACATTCTCTTATCTAACCTTTTCATCTCTTTCAGCTCTTAGTCCTCTAAATATCATCTCTAGCCTAACATTCTGTCTCAACCTACTACCAACATTCTCCACTTTCCTCTGCATTTCCATCCACTCACTCTCTCCACTCTTCTTTTTCCCCTATTCCTAGTTCCTCTCCCCCTTTAGCACCCTTTGACTAAGACTAGTTAGTCAGGCTCAGCCCTCTGTATCTCTTACTCCTCATTCTTATTCTCCCTCTAGTACCCCACTTTTTTTATATTTTTTAATTTTTTTATATTTAGTTTTTGTTGACCGGGTAAGTGCACTAGACAAATCCTGCCTATTTTCAGGCACGACCCGGGGGAAGGGGATACAGATGAATGCCAACTGACCTTGATCCAGATTAAGCTCCTCCAGCCTAGCCATGCTCCTCCATAAGCTTTCTCTGGTCTCCCTACCCCTTGTTTAAGTTTTATTACTTGGTTCCTGGTCCCTCTACCTTTTCCTGTATTTTAATTATTTTCCCACTTCTTCTTCTCCTCCCCCATACACCCATAATCTAATTCCTCTGCACACTCTTCCACACAATCCACAGTTCCTCATCCCTAACTCCTCAACTTTACCTGCTCCTGCATCTCCCACCTCTTATATCACTACTACTTCTAAGATGTGCACTTATTCTTAGATCAGCATTGCCTTAACCATTACTTGTTACCAGCTTGCACTTATGACAAATAAATGCTAATTCCATGTAATGCCTTCCAATTTCATATATATGTAATTTTCAACCTTTCATTGAAGGTCTTAGTGTACTGTAAAGAATTGACCCTCGAACCACTATCTGGTCTTGTTTCAAGACTTGCCTTTCAATTTTGTGTAAGTTACTTTCAGTCACTACTGTTTATCTTTAATGTACTGTATTTTGATCCTTGTATTACTGTTTGTACTAAGTTTCATGAAGTGGAACCTCTGTAAAAGAGCCTCTGGCTCAAAGGTATCTCCGAATCTTGTAAAATAAAATAAAAAAATAAATAAATAAATAAGCAGAGTTATGATGTCAGGTGTAGGCAGGCAACCAGAGCTAAAAGGGTAGATATACTGTAGTCATGCAAATAACTTTAGTAATAAGGAAATAAGGGAGAGAATTACAGAATAAAATATGAATACAAGCTACATTTATGTGTGAATATAAAATGTTTTCAAAGTTGTCTCAGCTGTGTCAGGAGCTCTTTAAAGACCAGACGTGCAATGAGGGTGAGGAAGTGTTTAGCTCTGTAAGCCATGCCAGTCTTACTGTTCACAACTCTACACACATTAGAGATGTGCAAGGAGAGATCAATTTAGGGTCAAGGGTGACTCCAAGGTACCCGACAGAATAAGCAGTGATCAGGGACAAACCACTGACACTGGTCACAGCCAGGGGCTCAGGGCATGACCTGATTTTTGCCTGTGAACCAAAAAGCAAAATTTGAGTTTTCTTCAGGTTAAGGACCCAATTTTTGGCAGATAGCCAGGACTGAATCAGGTTGAAGTCCTCATTCTGTTTGGAATTGATGATCTTAAAAATGTGGGAGCAGGACAAGAGCACTAGGTCATCCGCATACAGGGTAGAACTGCATTGGACAGGTATACAAGGGTCATCATTAATAAACATCAAAAAGAGAATGAGACCCAGGACTGAACCTTGGGGGACACTGACTGAGGAAGGAGCCATTTCTGAGAGCACTCTGTTAAATCTGACCATCTGTTGTCTATCAAGTAGATACATGTAGTTGGCAGACCAGGCAAGTGTGTGGTCAGGCAGCGTAAAGGAATACAACTTAGTACAGAGAAGTTTGTGATCCATCAAATCAAAAGCTTTGGAGAGATCAACATAAATTGCTCCAGTTAAGGTGATCTGATCCATGGCCCTCCTAATCTCAGTGGGTACTGTACTAGAGGTAGTGTAGATGTTATGCTCCCTCTGGAAGCCATGCTGCTTCAGGAACACCAGGTCTTGTGTATAAAGATACTCAGTAAGCTGGGAAGCAACAGTTTTCTCCAAGAGCTTGCTGAGGGCAAACAAGATTGCTATGGGGTTGTAATTTTCAATGTGTTTCAGGTCACCTTGCTTAAAGACAGGGACCACCCGAGCAACCTTCTAAGCATCAGGCACAACAGAAGTAAATGAAGATGTGTTAAATATATGCAAAATGGGTAAGACCAGAAATGTGGCACCAAGGTGGAGGAGCATAGGCTCCATTATTGTCATGACCAGGGCTATCATATGGTGAGAGACAGGCCAACAACCTAGCAACCTCACTAGCAATAACAGTGTTGAGGTAGGGGAAGTGGGGTGACCATGAATCAGGGAATATTACTGTCTCATTCCAGGATGCAGGGCCTGTGAACAGGGAGGTGAGGTCAGAGAAATCTGAAAACTGTTTATGAAATACATTAGCTATAATAATAATAACAGTAATAATAATAAATGTTATATATCTAATGCCCCATCCCAGAGGCTCTGGGCACTGTACAGGGAGGTAGTAGCTCAAATTACATAAAATACAAGTTTAAAAACATATATCTACAATCACTCAATTCAGCTATTCCTATCGATAATTTAGCAGTCTGCTCATTCAGGAATGTAAAGACAATCCCCAAACACCTCTTTAAAAAGATGCACCATCAGACCCCGCTTAAACATCTCCACTAATAGGGCCTCCCTCAAAGGTCTTGGCATCAAGTTCCAAGGGCTGGGCCAGTGACCTTAAAAGACCAATTTCCTGTGGTTTTCAGCCATACCCTGGGAACCACCAGGAGGCCCTCAGTGAAGGGATGGAATGAGTGCACAGGACAGACAGGAGTCAGAAGGTCACTCAGGTAGCCAGGGCCTTACAGGTGATCAAGTCAGCCTTGAAGGTGATTCTCCATCACACCAGCAGCCAGTGCAGGTCATATGACAGGACCTCGGATGGTCCATCAGTAACCTGGCTGCTACATTCTGCACCAGCTGCAAATGAAGGAGACCCCCTCCACCGACCCTGAGGTAAAGAGCGTTGCAATAGTTGAGTCTAGACTTTACAAAGGCATGTATTACAAGAACATGTACCAGTGAGAGCAGATCATCAGGCAGAATGAAGGCTTTTATCCAGGTGATATTTCTAAGGTGGTAAAAACCACTCTGGACAATGGAAAACACCTGAGCCTCAAGTGTCAATCCATCGTTAAAGTTAATGCCCAGATTTTTCACCTTTCTAGATGTAGCCAAAGTGACGGGGCCAAGGAATAATTCTGTTCCCATCCCAGCAGCACCCATATCCTGCCAATGACCAGGCTCAATCACTAGCACCTCCGTCTTGTCAGGATTGAGTCTCAGCCAGCTGGAGGATATCCAGTCCTGGATCTTAGGCAGGCACTTATTAAGCACCTCCACAGTGTTGTTCATCCTGGGTGCAAATGACATATAAAGCTGGGTATCATCTGCATAACAGTGAAAACCCCAGCTGTACTGTCTGATGATCTCACCCAGGGGAGGTATGTACCCTATGAACAACACAGGTAACAGAATTGAACCCTCAGGAACTCCACAAGGCAGGGGCTTCGGGCAGGAGGAGAAATTCCACATCACTACCTCCTGCATCCTGCCTGTAGAAAAGCACTCAAACTAATTAATGACAGTACTGGCAAGTCCACCAAACTCCCTTAGGCAATCCAGCAGCACTACATGGTCCACAGTGTCAAATGCTGAGGAGGGATCAAGGAGAACGAGTATTGACCATTTTCCTCTATTCCTCACCCTGAGGAGATCATTCTACACCCTGACTAACACCATTTTGGTGCTGTGCCTGGACCTGAACTCAGGCTGAAAGGGCTCATAGATGTCATAGGTTGCAAGGTGTGCCTTGAGCTGCAGATCCACTACTTTCTCAATAACCTTACCCAGGAATAGGAGATTAGAGATTGGTCTATAATTCATTAAGATGTCAGGGTCAAGAGATGGTTTCTTTAAGAGGGGCTTCACCAATGCTTCTTTCAAGACACTGGGGAAAAAGTTCCTCTAAAAGTGAACACTGTATTATCTCAGCGAACACTGGACCAATAGACTCAACGCATCCCACCAAGAGAGGGCTCGGGCCCAATCTAGTTCACAGTACTGTATGTGGGCCGCAGCTTCAAAATCATCTTGCATACCTCTATCAATCTCACTGGCCTAAACTGGCTCCAGACAACAGGAGTGCCTCTGAAAGCATGTGACTTACCACTGCGGGGCCGCATCTGTCCCATTGTAGAAATCCCAACACTAATGGAGAACACCCTGTCAGAGAAGAACAGAGTGAACTCCTCACACTGAGTGACTGAAACTGCTCCCTTCAGCAGCAGACAGGAAGGATGGAGTAGTCTGTCTACAGTCTGAAAGAGATGAGCCAGTCTGTTCCTCTCTATAGCAATCTCCCCAGACAGGAACACTGCCTTCTTAGGGTTGATTGTCCTTTGGTATTCACCGTGGTGGGTTCTCAAAGTCAGTCTGTCCCCCTTGGACCAAGACTTTCACCAACAGTGCTTTAACCTCCGACCCCTGGTCTTCATCTCCTTGAGAGCCCTATTAAACCATGGAGGTTTCAGATGAAAAGACCTAGGTCATAGATGGATTGGTGCAACAGAGGTGAGTGCCTTGGAGACAGCACTATTGTATGCTGCCACCACCTCACCCATGCCTGTTGCACAAGCATCACTCACACCAGCTAGATCTATTACTGCCATCAGCCCCTCTTGGGATACTCCTTCAAAGGGTGGTAGTGGACCATCTCTACAGGGGAGGGACTAACAGGGAGGGCCGTGAATGAGAACTCCATGTAGTGATCCAACCAAATGACCAGATCTATCCTGTGCTCTTTGACCTTAAGCCCCAATAAGAACACTAAGTCCAAGGCGTGACTGTGGCTGTGGGTCACAGAAGCAGCAGCTTGTGCAAGGCCCAGAGAAGTCAGTGACTGGAGGAAGTCATAACCAAAATGCAAGAGTTCATTATTGATCCAGGCATTGAAATCACCCAGAATCAACCATCTGGGCAATTCCAACACCCTCTCAGTGACAAAGTCCATAACTTCCTACAGAAATTCCTCCTCAAGCCCCAGAGGTCGGTGTATGAGGAGGATTCTGCAGCCTGCACCTGGACCTGCACCTATAGTACTAGGGTTGTTACGATTACCCCAACAATGAGCATATCGATTAACTGGTAATTAAGAGAACTGCCAATTACATTTTTAATGTTATGCCAAAAGCTCCTCAGGCCTTTATCAGACGCCAATAGAGAGGTTCTAAAAAAGTTACTCTTGGCAGAGCGAATGGCTTTCTTACACACTTTTCTAAGACTCCTATACTCAGTAATGTGAGGCAGTGCTTGAGTGACTTTAAATCTGGCCCAGCACTTATTTCTGGCTTTTATAACTCTCCTTTTAATGAAAGAGGCTTGCTCAGCTTGTATTGCAGAGAAAATGCATATGAAATTAAACAGAGCAACTGAGGCATCTGCAGTAAGTGAAACAGGAGACCAGTCAATATGCATAAGGTTGCCTTGAAAGGAGCCAACATCAAGCTTGGAGAATGATCATGGGAGGGAGTTATGATGTCTCTGATACATTTTTGCTCTATATGTATCTCCTATTTTTGTTTGAAGAAAATAAAATATCTATTCTAAAACATTTGCAGCTGGGGCTCTAAAGATTTCTGCGGCTACACATTTTAGTCTCATTTGAGAAACACTGATTTATAGAGATGTAGTTGTAATGATATTCGTAGACACAGTAAGTGGATTTAGTATGTACTTTTTAATAGTGCAACAGTGCACAGCTCAGTACCAAAATGCACAGGCTGCAACCCAGCTAAACACACACACACACACGTATACATATACATGTACAGTATATATATATATATATATATATATATATATATATATATATATATATATATGGCATGAAGCTTAGTGCACAGCCCTGATTGTACATTGTCTTACATCCAGATCCTATCCTTACATCTCCCTGTTAGCTAGAGACTTATCCCTTTGTATATATAAAAAAAAAATAAACATGTTACTTGTTAGCAGAATGTACTTCGTTTCAATTCACAAAGTTCCACTATCTCACAGGTTTTCTTATTTCTCAATTGTTGACCCGGCTCACTCTCTGGGACTGTTTATTGACTGCTGACTGAGTCCAAACACCTGAAGGCGTGACTTGCATCTGTTGATTGCTGGAGGGCATGGCTTGCATCCTCTGTGGCAGGTTCCTCCAATAATGGCACTTCAGAACAGGCATCGTCTGCCAGAATGTCATCATGTTCTCTAACTATCTCTCTCCTCCCAGCTAAGTGACAGTCTTCATGGCGAACTGAGCCATGTCTTTGAGGTCTGCAGTAAATTTCTCCTATTTCTCTGGTAAAGCTTTCCATTTGCTTCGACTATATATGAGCGAGATGTTTCAACATGGCCTTTGACAACTGCAGGGGTCCACATTTTTTCAGGGGTTCTCAGGTAGACTTGTTGTCCAGTCTGCAAATCAGGAGTTGCTCTAACGTGTTTATTGTAGCAAAACTGTTGTTTCCTCTGGTTATCTTGCAATGTTGCTTGCACATTAGTCTCTACTAGCTTGAGTTTTATTTATTTTTTTATTTATTTCATTTTTGTTGACCGGGTAAGTGCACTAGACAAGTCCTGTCTATTTTCAGGCATGACCCGGGGGAGGGGATACAGATGAATGCCAATTGACCTTTAACCAGATTAAGCTGTTAGTGGTATTTTTTTAGTGAATGAGGGAAATTTGGCCAGGACACTGGGGAAATTCCCCTACTCTGCAGTAGGGGGAACCTCTGGCCGTTCTGCAGGATGGCCAGTCTCTCAGAACCTGTTGGGGAGCCAGTTGTGTCTTTGGAGGGTGAGAAGGTCTCTCCCTCGGCTGTTTCTTTGTTACCTGACCCTGCAGTTTCTCTCCTACCTGAACAGACTGCTTTACCTCCTGGACCTGTGGATGATGTTGTTTTGGTTGATTTGATGGACACTACTCCTTCTTCTGCTCCTGCTTTTTCTCAACTCCCAGTTCAACCTCAGCCTTTTCAGCACCCACCCGATGCTGTCCCTAGGGATGCGATGTTGTCCCACCTTGCATTTCTACGTTTGGAACGGACGAAACAGCTACAGAAGTTGCGAGAACTTGATACAGCTCTTGGTCTCATTTCTTCTTCTCAGGTCGATGTTGCTGCTGTCACTGATTCACAAGAGGTAGTTGTTTCTCCACGGCTTTCTCCTATGGTGGACCGCTACCCAGAAGCACCCAGTCACAATATTCCCCCGGGACACGTAGTATGCGAGGCTGGTAGTGAAGATGGGTCTGTCCCCGTGTGCCTACAGCCTCAGGATTCTGGCACTGAGATTTTGCATCTGCCTTCTGCTGAGTGACGTCTCGGACCAGGTAAACCATTTCTACATTCTGCTTAGCCTTTGATAGAGCCTGTTTGTCCGGCTCCAACTGTACTGCGACCACGTTCCTTGAATTGGGGCTACCTTGTGGACTCAGATGTGGGCTCTGTTGAGTGGACTCCAGAAAAGGCATTGCAGGATGTGGGATAGGTACAGGCGCCTTCCGGTTCTTGGACTCCCGATACTAAGGGTCTGTCCTTTCGAGACCTGACTGTGGCTTTTTCCTCTCCTGTGGCAAAGGATCCTTTGACAAGCCTGAGCTCCAACTCACCCCGGGGTAATGACTCTGTTTTGTCTCCTAATGCTAATGCACTGTCTTCCCATTCTGTGTCTGTTGTTCCTCCGCTGCAGGACGCCCCCCAAGCAGT
This sequence comes from Neoceratodus forsteri, assembly GCA_016271365.2. Taxonomy (NCBI): domain Eukaryota; kingdom Metazoa; phylum Chordata; order Ceratodontiformes; family Ceratodontidae; genus Neoceratodus; species Neoceratodus forsteri. Next base: position 803,267,589 of record CM057451.1, on the reverse strand, counting down.
CCCTGTGGTTGGTGAACCTGTGTCTGTTTTACCTAATAAGTCTGTACCTGACCCTTTGTTTAAGTTGGCTGACCTCTTTTCTACTAGGGGAGAGCCGGCCCCTAGGCGTAATGCTGTCCGTCTCCTTTACAATGGAGGCTTGGATGATCCTCCTAACAGGTTGTATGTTGCTAAGGAATTGTTGAAGAAATCGATGTATTATTTTTCTTCAGAAATTTACGCCCTTATAGGTTTAGGAAATGGGAACTTCGATGTGAGTTTCAAGCAAATTTCTAATTTGGATAGGTTCTGGGCTCAGTGTCAATCTTTGAAAAATACCCCTGTTTGGGTCCCTTTTCATGCAGCTCCCCTCACTAAACCCTTGATTAAGACAATTACAGTCATGTTTAAAAATGAGGGTGTTCAGTTAGAGGATATCTTGTTTTGGTTAAGGCACTGTTGTGAAATTTTAGGTAAACCCTTCCTACATTGGATAATGAACAAATCTGGGATGGTGGCTGGAAGATCAAGGTTAAGTTGCACTCCACTAATGTAGGCCCTGTGCATCTGCCTAGTGTTTTTTTTCTGGGGAAGGACAAGGGTTCCATCTTTTACAGCGGGCAACCTAGGTCCTGTTTCAAGTGTGGTTCCCGATTGCACCTTAGTTCTGCTTGTGACACCATGTGGTGTAGCCATTGCTTGGACTTTGGTCATGTTTCCTCTGCCTGCGTTAACCTATTTAAATGCAATCTGTGCGAACAGACTGGGCATGCTTATGGTTGCTGTCCTTGGGCTGCGCATAATAGGGCGGATTGTCCTACTCATCGTGGTCTCATCAATTTGGCCCAGCACCAACATGCCTTGTGAGTGTCGGCCTCTGAGAACCTGCCAACCGCCCCTGCTCAGCCTGGGACTGACACTACTACCTCTCTAGTTCCAGACCCCTGCATGTCTACAGACAAGACCCCTGCAGGGCCTGGTACGGATGTTACTTCACTGGCCCCTATTTCGATTGTTGCTCCCTCTTCTGCGGTGGGTGATACTATGCCTCCCTCCCACGCCCTGAGTCCGACGCACTCCCCTTTCAGTTAGTTTCTACCAAAAAGTGACCCAGGCAAGGGCGAAAGGCTTCTCAAAAACTTAAACATTTTGAGGTTACTCAGCAGGTTGAGACTCCCTCTTGGAAGAAAGGCAATAAGTTTGCGGCTCTTCCATTGATGGAGATGGAGGGGGGGACTCTGAGGATGATGGGATGGATGCCTCTTCAGTGGCCTCTAATACTGATACTGAACAAGGTACTGATGGCTCCATTGCCAAACGGAATAGGCAACGGTGCAAACCACCCTAAGCTGTGTTTTTTTGTTCCATTTGGTTCATTTTTTTCTCCTATGCCCTTATGCATGCTCTCACTTTGAGCACTATTAATCTTAATAACATTAAAGCTCCGAAGAAGAGAGTTGGTGCTCTGCTCTTTTTGTGTACTTTACGCAGTGACATCATATGTCTTCAGGATACTCGCCTTAAGACCTTTTTGGACCTCCATCAAACCTCTAAGGAGTGGACCCTGTGTCCTTCCTTTTGGTCCACCGGAATGGATACCTGTGATGGTGTGGGTGTTCTGTTTGCCAATTCGGCTCTAAAGGTCTCCAGATCAGTTGATATTCACCCGCGTAGGGCCCTTTTATTAGACATCTTGTATTTTTCTGTCCATTTCCGTCTTATTACAGTTTATGCCCCACAAACTAAAGCATCGAGAATTGCTTTGTTTAAGGAAATCTGTCCTTTTTTATTCACCTCCCGCCTCCTGTTCTGGGCTGGGGATTTCAATTGTGGCCTCTCCAGGGTGGCTAGCGGCCTCCAAACTGATAAATTGTTTTGTGACTCCAATTTTTTGAATGCCACCATACGTTCTTCTGGACTGGTGGATGTTTATCGGGCCACCTACCCATCTGGTGGGTACACCTTTTTTAAAGGTCCTCTTCGGACATGTATTTACTTTGTTTTTGCATCCTCAGCTTTGGAACTTTCTGATGTGAAATTACTGCCTTGCAATTTTCAGACCATTTGGTCCTCCAGCTGACATGCACGGGACCTCTGCACCTCGCTGCAATAAAAAACAATGGCGGCTAAATGAATCTGTGCTTTCCACTACCTCTGTGCAATTAGCATGGAAGAGGGAATTTCTATCCTGACTTTCGGTAGTTGAATGTTACTCAGATATTCTACATTGGTGGGAAGACACTAAACAGTCCTGGCGTAGTTTTTTTCAACAGAGAGCACATCTCCAAGTCTCTGCTGAGTGTATACATTATCTCCGGCTTAGACACCAATTGCAGCGCCTTATATCTTTGTCTAATAGCACTCATTTTGACTATGGAGAACAGATTACAGTTATAAAAAAACAGATGACGGCTTTACAATACAATAGGGCTCAGTCTTTACGGCAAGAGCTTCGTTTTGGGACTAGCACCCAGAAAGCTTCTTTGGACCCCTTTCTGGAATGTAAGAGACGGACTCAGAATAAAGTTGTCACAGCTTTAAATATTCCCTCTGGGAAACTTGCCACTTCCCCCAAAATTTATTAGATGTTGTGGACTCCCATGTTACTAATCTTTTTAGCACCTCTGCTCCTGAGTCTGATCTTTTTCGGTCTTTACATCTGCCCCAGGTCACAGACGCAGATGCGTCTCTTTTGGTTGCAGAAGTTTCCTTAATGAAAGTGGAATCTGCTATTTCTAGACTTTCAAGTGACACTGCCCCTGGGTCTGATGGTATTAGTACAGGATTTTATAAAACCTTTAAATCAGAGTTAGGCCTGGTCCTTGTAATCCTGTTTAACCATATGCTGAGTTCTAATAAATACTCTGCATCTATGTTGGAGGCTATTTTGAATTTTCTCTACAAAAAGGGTGACCGTCAGAATATTTGTAACTGGAGACCTATTAGTCTTTTAAATTCGGATTTTAAAATCCTCAGTAAAATTCTCTTGAATAGATTAGCTGTGGTTGCCCCTTATTTAATTAGTTCCTCCCAAACCTGTGCTGTTGTAGGACGTACGCAGCATGATAACTTAGTTCTGTTACAAGAACTATTTTTTCAAAGGAAGCATAATGTAGCTTCGGGTTATGTTTTAAGTTTAGATCAGGAAAAGGCCTTTGATAGGCTTTCTCATTCTTTTTTGTTTTCTACGTTATTGGCCTTTGGTATCCCTCCTGTTTTTGTGTCTTGGTTGCAAACTATTTATGAATATTCCTTTCTTTGTCCTAATGTCAATGGCTGGTTTGGTAGAAAAGTTAAAATCAGATGGGAGTGAAGCAGGGATGTCCCCTAAGCCCACTTCTTTATGTTTTTGGCATAGACATCTTACCGAGACTACTGAACACTAATGATCACCTCATTGATATTCAGGTTTTCCCTATTCAGAGCCCCATAAAGGTTCTAGCATACGTGGATGATCTGGTTTTAACTTTAGCTCCTGACTCTTCTTCAGCATCTTTACTGTCTGTTTTAGAGTCTTTCTCACAGGTATCTGGATCTAAAATTAATTTGGATAAATGTAAAGGGGTGGTAATTGGGAATGCCCCGTTACCTGCCTCTAGCCACTTAGCAGGCATTTTTGTCTCTATAGAACCCATCTCTATTTTGGGTGTGCAATTTGGTCCTGGGGAATTTGGCATTATTGAATTGGGAGGGTAAGTTAGAGAAGGCCTCTAGACTGGTCACTACATGGAAGGGGCAACAACTCTCGAAGAAAAAGCGAGTGGTTCTTATTAAGCCTTTGCTCCTTCCGATTTTTCTTTATTTGTGTTATGTATACCCTCCCCCACAAGCTGTTATTGTTACATTGTTTAGTCTTTTCTTTCAATCCTTGTGGGGCTTCCGATTGAACCCACTTCAGCGAGACGTGACCTATTGTCCGATCCCTGAAGGTGGGGTTAATATGGTTAATCCAGTGGCCTTTTATTTTAGTATCTTTATTTCTTACAACATTTGTATGACCTTGAAACCAGGTGACAAGATTTGGAAACCCTTTGTGAATGCCTGGCTTTCCCATTGCTTGGGCCCTTGGACGCACCGGTCCCTTCGGGCACTGTCTCATTCCTTGCCAGTACCTTCATATGGTAGAAATTTTTTTTGGAATATTGTTAAATGAGGCATTTCCCTATCTCAACTTATTTACACTAACCAGAAAACAGCTTTATAAATCTATTTTGGTTTCTGAACAACAAGGTTTTCCGGGATTTCCAGACTGTCCTGGGGACAGGGTCCCTTCAGTGCTTCAGCAATTAAGTAACCCACGTCTCCCTCTCTTTGTTTGGGATTGTACTTGGCTAAGTAATTATGGCCGTCTAGGGGTGGAGGCAAACAGTAAACATAAACAGCTTTCTGAAAGGTATTGTCCCAGGGATACTTGTCCACAGCTTCCAGAAACCCAATTACATTTATTCCTTGATTGTCCATATGCAAGGGCCTTTTGGCAGTATCTTGCTGCCCGTTGGTCTGTCCCTCAACTTGCTATTTTGACATATTCAGATTTATTGTATGGACCACTACAGCATGTCTTTCCACTCCATCATGCTGATACGGTTTATTTATTGCTGGTTGTTATTCGTTATTTTTTGTGGAATGCTCGATGTATGTTGCTTCTTCAACAAAGGTCTGTTCAGTATGATGAACTATTTTCTGATATTCAGTTTTCTTTACAGCGTATTAAGTTTTTGGACTTTCAGCAATTTTCCCCTGAAAAAGCTCAACACTTAGGGATTTATTGTGATACATGGTTTTCTTCTGTTTAACTTTTCTTGCTGACCTTTTTCTGTGTTCATTGAATATTGCATGAACTGTTTTGTTTTTGTAGTTTCTTGTTTTGCTCTGTATTGAAGCCCACTTTTTCAATAAAATTCCCCTACTCTTTTCGATAAGTGCCATGGGATCTTTAACATCCACCTGAACTACCACCAATCCAGGCAGATGGGATCTCGGTTTAATGTCTCATCTGAAAGACGGCACCTCAGAAGTGCAGCACCCCTCTCATGCTGCACTGCAGTGTCAGTACTGGGATATTAACCCAAGTGCCAGATGTGGTAACTGAAACCACAGCCCTCTGATCTCCCTGCCTCAGAGGCGAGTGTGCTACCTACTGAGCCACTGACACTGTTTTAGCAGGTCTGGCCTGGTTGGGATCAAAGTTCTTGTTCTCCAGCCCATAAGCAATTGGGCTGGGGATCCCAGTCCTTCCAGTGGCATATTTCTCAACCTGAGCATTGCCAGGCAGGGTTCTTTATGATCTCTCCGAACCTTTTTCAGAAGTCTTTTTACAGTCTGAATAGCTCTCTCAATCATGCCATTGCTTTGGGGGTATTTTGGTTTTGCAAAACTTTTGAACTCAACACAGGCAAATTGGGGTCTGCTGTCCATTATAAGTACCTCAGGGATTCCATGCCTAGCACACTGTGACTTTATATGGTTGGTGACCATCTCACTGGTTGTATTTTACAATCTCAATATTTGAATAGCTTTAGAATAGTAGTCGATCATTGCTAAATAATTCTCCCTCTCAAATTCAAACAGATCTGCTCCCAATTTCTGCCATGGGTGATCAGGTATTTCATGGGGCTGCAATGATTATTTCGAGTGGGTCTTCCTGTATTGATTACAGACATCACATTTGGCTATCATGTCATTTATTTGGCTGCTCATGCCTGGCCAGAACAAAATGTCCCTTGTCCTTTGCATGTATTTCTCAATTCTCAAATAGTTGCTATGCAGTTTTGCTAGCATTTCCTTTCTTAAGGATGTGGGTACAATCAGTCTTTCTCATTTTAGCAACAGTCCATTTTCTAGTGAAATTTCCTCTCGAAACAGCCAGTATTGTCTAATCTCAGAGTCTGCTTGAGCTTTCTCATAGGGCCATCCTCCCAGAACGGTATCTCTCAACTTCACAAGGGCAGAGTCCTTATTTGTTTCCTGTTGAAATACTTGCAGCTTTTCATCACTAATTGGCATATGGTCAATAGTATGGACTTCATATTCATCTACATCACTTTCTGGAGTGGATAAGTCACGAACAGCCCAGTTTAGGGTATCTGCTATATGGAGCTCTTTCCTCCTTTATACTGTACTCTCACACCATATTTTTGCAATTTGAGCATCATACATTGAATTCTTGGTGGCGCTGTAGCTAATGACTTTCTGAAGAGACTTTCTAGTGGTTTATGATCTGATTCCACATGTACTTTAGGCATCCCATAGATACACTGATGGAACTTTGAGCACCCAAAAACAATATCCAGCATTTCTTTCTCTTTTTGAGTGCAATAATTTTCAGCTTTGTCAAGCGACCTTGAAGCAAAAGCAACTGGCTTCCCCACTTGTATTAGACATGCACCTAGCCTTCTGACAATGCATCCACTGAAAGCTCCACCAGTTTGTTTCAGTCATACAATAGTAGCACCGAATTAGTCAAGGGATTTTTAAGGATTTTTGAAAATCCCTACTGAGAATTGTAAAACCTTTTGTTAGGGATTTTTTGTTTGTTTGTTTGTTTGATAGTGTGTTTACTGCTACCAGGAGAGGGTGCTTCCATCTGATAGTCTAGTTGAAAATCCACTAAATGGCATTTGAGTACTGTAATAGGAACTGGCCTCTTTCTGTAAGTATAACAGAAAGAATTTTAGAGGATTTTTATCCCTAAATTCTTTGAAAGATAAATAGGAATTCTCATTAATTACTTGATAAATTTGGCACTACTACTGTAATATGCCAAGACTGGTGGGTTGGTGATAACAGTTTTTAATTCTTGGAATGCCCTTTGGTGGCAATCTTCCAATGCCAGTCTGTCTCTTTCCCTAACAAGTCTCTCAGTGGTTTATTTATGGTAGACAAATTTGGGATGAACTATACTAAGTAGTTTACCATTCCCCAAAATCTTTGTAGATCAGTTTTGCATTGGGGTGGGCATCTGTACGATTGCTTCAGTCTTTTCTGGGTCTGCCAAGAGTCCTTCTTTACTTAGTTTGTGGCCTATATATTGGACTTCACACAGTCTGATTTTGGATTTTTTCAGGTTTAAGGATAGACGTCTGGCCCAAGCTTTCTGTAAAACCTTTCTCAGTCTCTCATTGTGCTCTTGTATATTGGAGTCCCAAATTAAAATGTCATCCATAATGACTTCAGTGCCTTCTAGCCCCTCAAAGATCTGGACAATCTTTCTTTGGAAAACCTTTGGTGCAGAGCAAATACCAAATGGAAGGCATTTGAATTTATAGTGCCCAAATGGGGCATTAAAAGTCCTCAATTCAGAACTTTACTCATCTAGCTTAATTTGCCAAAAGGCATGTCCTGCATCAAGCATTGAGAAAACCTTAACTCCAACAAACTTAGCAGTCACCTCCTCAACTGTTTTTATTGGATAATGCTCCCTTTTAATTGCCTTGTTTAAGTCTCTAGGATCTATGCAAATTCTGACTTTAGTAAGCGTTTCTATTAAAACCATTGAATTAACCCAACTTATAGGCTTCTCAACTTTCTCAATGATTCCCATCCTCTCCATTTTTTCAGATTCAGCTTACACTTTATCTCACAAAACAAAAGATACTTTCCAAGGAGGGTGTATCACAGGGCTCACTGATTTATCTGTTTTAATATGATGTTCTCCATCCGAACAGCCTAGTTCCTCAAAGACATCTGCAAACTCAGACAATATTTCTTCTGTGGTGCTTCCTGGCCTCTCAAGTTCAGTATTTACTGACAATGTCTTTATCAGTTTCATTTATAGGCAGATGGACAAGTCCAAAACAGGGGTCACATTTGCATCAACCACTTGGAATGGAAGAAGATATAGTAGTACTGGGTCTTGAAACAAGCTTGTAAAACACCTTTACCTCTCACATTTAGTTTATGCCCTGAATAGGAGACCACTCTTGCTTTAACGTTCTGCACAGCCTCTTTAGAAAATGTTTCGTACATTTGCAATGGCATAACATTACATTGTGCTCCTGTATCCAAATTAAATTCAGAGTTTTGCCATTTATGTTCAGATTGACTTTCCAGTCAGTCTCAGTCTTGTACCTAATTAATGCTTCAACACTAAAAATGCTTTCACTCTCACTACCAGATTAATTTTTTACTATATGGATTTCATTGCCTTTAGCTGTGCAACACATTTTAGCAAACATTTTCTATTGTACTTCTGTAAATTTGTCCATATGCAGGACATTTGTTTGGCTCATGCTCTCACCACACTTCCCACACTTAAGCTTGCTCACACAAGCTGGTGGGCTCCCTCTAATTCTGTTGGCCCCATTTCTGGCTTTTTCCTCTTTGAAAGATTCTGAATGCACATACTGCACTTCCTGTCATCTCACATAAACTTTTAATCTGGGTTTCACAATTTCAGCTGCTCTGCAAATGTATATCACTCTAGCTAGCATTAGATCTACTTGTCTTAGCAGTCTGCATCTCACATGTTCACTTTGGATCCCACAAACAATACTGCTCAAATTAAAGAGTCACTCAGTTCTCCAAATTCACATGATTTAGCTTTAATTCAGTCAAATAAGCATCAATTGACTCACAGGGGTTCTGATTGCTGATATTAAACAAGTGTCTGTCATATGTCACATTTTTCTTGGGTGACAGCAGTACCTCTCAAACATTTCCATTGTCTGGGCCAGATTCTCTTCATCTTCCTCCCATACCCAATCAAATGTATTTTAAACTTCAAGTGCTGCAGGGCCAGCCTCATGTAAAAATGTCTTAGCCTGAATTATTCTGCGATTTTTCTGCAACTCTGCTGGCAACAAGGAAGATTTCAAATTGCTGCTTGAAACTGCACCAGGTTTTCAGCCAAGTTCACCTGGAGATTGAGGGCAGTAGGTGGTGAAAGGCGTTCCATTCTGACACCATGTGATGGTATTCACAGACACAGTAAGTGTACTTACCATGTACCTTTTAATAGTACAGCAGTGCACAGCTCAGTACTGAAATGCATGGGCTGCAAGGGCTGCTCCCACCTAAATACACACACACATATATATATATATATATATATATATATATATATTTAGAAAATGGGCTTTTTATTTGAAGGCATCTGGTTGGCTAGTACCCTTTGGACAGGGGTACATTAACTTTCAATAGATGCCCACTAAATAAAAAGTCCCAGCCTGAACCTGCCTCTTGCCTAGCCAAATATTCTTGTGCCCAGCCCACTTTGTCATTGGCTGAAACACTGGGCACACAATTTGAAACTGCCACCATTTTTTTTGCCCTTAGTGAGAGAGCATGTGAGACCCTTCCCCTAATACATAGTTACTACTTAGCCGAGGCACCACCAACCAGTAACTGCCCAAAACAAAACAATCAACATATTTTCCCTGTCATAAAGCATTCTTGAATTTATTTTTTTCTTAGTTTTTTTATTTCTTCTATGAATAAACCCCATGCTGCTGCCACTGCTCACTGACTTCAGACAGTCACAGATTCAAATTCCACAAGCCATAGACATCTGTCATACAAACCCAAAATATCCATTCAATGAAAAGTAAAACACAGATTTTTTTTTCTTTTAAACAGAGCCACCAAGCCAGTGGTTAACTGTTTGTATGATGTTTCACATGGCGGTTCATTTCGGCGCTACTCCCGGAAGTTACTAATACCACTGTTCTTGTCTTATCGCTGTTTACGTTCATCGACAACAAAAAGAAAGGGGAGAAAAACAAAACAGCTTGACCATAGTGGAAAGAAACAGTACCTCTCCTGCACTCCACAAAGCAGCTTTGAGATAAAAAGATGAACAATACCTCTCTTAAGCTCCATTGCTCTTCCCTGTCACGGTACTTCCCCTGCACTGCAGTACCCTTTCTGATCCCATTGCAAACATTACCAAAACAGAGGACAACCTGGGAAAGAAACGTTATCTTTCCAGTACCTCTCCTGCACTCCACAAAGCAGCTTCAATCAAGATTCAAAAATAAACGGTACCTCTTTTGAGTTCCATTGCCCTTCCCAATCATGGTACTTCCCATGCTCCAGTATCCTTCCTGATTACAAACATTAGTAAAATAAAAGACAACCTCAATGTGTTTCTCATTCACTAAGGGAAATTAAAACAAAACAAAACAAAATGGAATGCAAGTGAGTGAGTGCATGTGTGTGTGTGTGTGGGGGGGGGGGTCCAGTTCCCAAAATGTGAGGTACTGTACATGGCAGTAACAAAACGGTCAAATGCTGCACTGCCCTCTACTGGTAAGTATTGTCTAGAATACCAGTAGAGGGACTACTTTACTAAGCAAGCAACTATAAGATAATGCTTAGTCTTTTTTTTAATATTTTTTTTATTTTTGAATATTACAAAAAAAAAAAACTTTACAGTGCCCATTTTCTAAGCACAATAATACCCTCCAGAGTGGGCAGTATGGGCAATACTGGACCTTCCAGAACCTATAAGGCCCTCCACCTGAGTGTGTCGGGCCTCATTACGCTACTGGGTGGTCCGTATTGCCCAATACTGCCCACCCTGTCGGGTATTGTTGCATGTATATATATATATATATATATATATATATATATATATATATATATATATATATATATATATATATATATATATATATATACAGTATATACAGTGAAGCTTGCCAGGATGAAACCCATTTCTACAGTATTCTACAGTTTGCTGATGCAGAGTTACTGCAGTAAACAATATAATTTCAATGGGAATTAATCCCTTTTGTCATGCAGGAAAATGTGACAGTGCCAGGATGAAGTGAATGACACAGTTTCCTGCATTACAAAAGTGACTAATTGCCATTGAAATTACATTGTTTCCCACAGTACCTCTGCTGTAGCATGCTGCAGAGTGCTGCAAAATGCTGCAGAACTGGGTTTCATCCTGGCGAGTTTCATTGTATATGGCATGGAGCACATGTGCACAGCCCCGATTGTACATCACTTCTTACATCCAAATCCTATCCTTACAGTAGTAATACCTCTTTCCTCCTGCCATCAAAACCCCTCCGAATGCACCCAACATCCTTGTTGCCTTACTGTAGGCCTTGTACATTGGCTAGATTGTTTAAGGAAGTCACTTATGATGACTCCAATATCCCTTTCTACAGGTGTAATGACCAGCTTCACCCTCAAATCCAGTACTGTCTTCTGGGGTTCTTGTTTCCTACATGCATCACCTAGTCAGTTTGGCATTGAATTTCAACTGCCAAACCTTGGACCACTGCTGCAACCTGTGCAAGTATCTCTGTAACTCCTTAAACCTTCCCCACTGTCTACCTTACCACAAACTTAGTGTCATCTTCAAAGAGAGACACACCTTGCCCTGAATTCCTTCTCCCATGTTGCTGACGAACATATTGAAAAGGATTATACCCAGGACTTATCCCTGTGGTACCACACTGGTGACTTCCCTCCTCCCAGATTTGACTCTATTTGCCAAAACCCTCTGCAGTCTCCACTCCAACTAACTTCCCACCCATCTAACAAGGTTCTTCACTGCACCCAAATCCTCTAGCTTCTCCAGCAAACTTCTGTGTGGCATTAAGTTATATGCCTTACTAAAGTCAAAGCAGAGAAAATCCTATGCATGTCCCTCATCTGCTGCCATAGTTACCAAGTCAAAGAATACTATCAAGTTGGTTTGGCTAGGTCTGACCCAACACAGAAAATTGCTAAGTCAGAAACTGTGATCAGAAGTGCAAAATTTGTTGAAAAAATAAACACAAATTAGTGGACCTGAGACCGTATCTGCAGTATCAGGTGCCCTGGTGCTTCACTCAGTTGGAGCTTTGTCACTTTTGATCCCAATTTGTGACTTCAGCAATTTTGTGCAGCCATTGGAGCATGGACCTTTTCTGTGTTGGGTCAGTTCATATTTGGGGTAGCCACCCCTTGTCCGCACCCTACCTTGCACCGATGTGTAGGCTCTACACCAGTTTTTGCCTGGTGTGGCAAGATCTCCTTGCCATGAACCCATGCTGTTTACTATCCTGGAACCCATTTCTTCACAGGTAGGTCACTAGGGCCTCTTTGACAAGTGACTCCATCAGTTTACCCACAAGAGCGCTAAGACTGACAAATCTGAAGTTATCCAGTTGCTTTTTGTCCATTTCCACGTGGAGTGGAAATACTTCTGATAACCCCACCCCCACAGTCTTTCAGAACCACCCCTACCTGAACTGACCTATTGAATAGCCCTTCCAGGGGTTCATTTAATTATGATGCCAGTTCCCTGAGCACCTTCAGATGTATCCCATCCAGCTATGAGCCATATCTGTCTTCAGGGTTGCAAGCCTTTTTGTGACCCTTTCACTTTCAAATACATTCTGCCTCATTTCTGAATCGCCTTTTCAGCAGCCTTCATGCAGCTTTGTTGCAAAGGCCAGCTGACCTTCTTTGTGAATAATGAGCAGAAGTAGTTGTTAAGAATGTCTGCTTTCTGCTCATCCTCCTGTATTACTCTGTTCCCCTTTGCCAGCCTAACAATTCCTCCTCCCATCTTTCTTTTTTCCTTAAAATATTTGAAAACTTGTTTTCCCCTGCCCTTGACACCCTATGCAATATGTAGTTCTGTGTCTGCTTTTGCATCCTTGACTGCCCTTGTGGCCTCCCTTGTGCTTACTTGGTACAGCCTCCATTCTTCATCCCCCTGCTTCTCTTTTTACCACATGAAGGCCATCTTTTAGGTTGTCACTGCCTCACTTACCTGATTACAGAATCAGACTGGTCTCTTGTATCTGTTTCTCTTGATGACCATCCTCAAGCATGACTTCGCTGGCTCAAGAATTGCCCCTTTAATTTCTACCCATCCTCCCCCCCAATTCTATCCACTCAGGCTAACCAGTCCTGGACTAATTCATTCATCTGGTTGGAGTCTGCTCTTCTGAAATCCAGTACTTTGGCCTTTGATGAGAGCATACTGATTCTGAGGGCCAGTTTGAACCGTATGGCATTATGGTCACTGGACCTCAGTGATTCTTCAACCTGCACTCTGCATACGATTTCTTAGTTGGTGAGCACCACGCCAAGAATGGCAGCCTGCCTTGTGGATTCTATGACCAGTTGCACCAATATGAAGTCCTATTATATATATATATATATATATATATATATATATATATATATATATGTATATATATATATATATATATATATATATATATATATATACATACATACATATATATATATATATATATATATATATATATATATATATATGCATATTGTATGCATATACAGCCCATGATGCTTTGTATTTTGTTTTTGTTGGGCTCACCACAACCCAACCCAGATAGACTAACTTAGGGTAGCTGGTTCATTCCACTGGGATGTCATACAGACGAGGCACACTGATGAGTCCTGGTGGAATGAAACATGTGTGTCTTCTGTTGGCACCCTTTGAAGACTGTGTGAGAGGCCTTTCAGCACCATGCATTTCTGCTTAAAGTTGAACCAGCATAATATTTTGTGGTGATTTGCATATACAGCCCATGATGCTTTGTATTATGGGGTATGTGTGATTTTGTATTTCTTTGAAACTTGGCTTCCCAGCTAATGCCCTTTGGGTGACCCTTGCCTCAGTGCTTGCACACTCAGGTTCCTTGTATATATATATATATATATATATATATATATATATATATATATATATATTTTAGGGGCACATTCATGCCCCTGTAGTTAGGTTTGAGTAGCCTGTTTAATGTTAAACCTCAGATTTTCTACTTTAATAACTTTACAACTGATCAACAGATTTGCACAAAATTTGGTGTGTACTGTCCCGTTGGGTAGGTCTCTTGATGTGGCACGTTTCTTTCCAGTTGTATGGAGGGATTCAGAGATCAGGATAGTGCTAAAACCTTGAAAGTCACCTTTTTTTTGCAGGCCCCCCCCCATCACCTTGTGTCCACACAGTGTGGAATTTTGGTTTGATCTTTTATGGTACAGCCAGCTTGGGTAACAGAACTTCCATGCTTAGTTTGGTGAAAAAAATATTAATCTGTTGCAAAGTTATTACGTTTTCAAGTTCCTATTGTTCTCAATGGGAATTCCTCAGTCCAAATTAGAGGGATGAAGTTCAATCAAGGATTGACTTCGTTAAAAAGGATTCACTCTCGCAAGATCTGTTCCTTTTTTGTGAGGTAAAAATCCTGTTTCGTGAGGAAAAAATCCTTTTTCGTGAGTCGCCATCTTTTTTCTCTACCAATTAAGAAGTGTTGAAAATACATAAAAATTATAATTTTATAAAACAAACACCAGAACCTAGCAAAACGGGCACTCCATTTAGCTAAATTCTGGTGTTTGTTTTTCCCAATTAGCCCCAGAAATACTTTTTCTGGGTGCCCAACATCCTGTGTGCCCAGCATAGCGAGAGGAGCATTTACCCCATATTCTCTGTATGAGAACAGCAGGATTTTCTTGACTTCAGCAGGTGCAACTGGAACTGGTGCTGCTGATTGCAGTTTCATCTGTGAGTCCCCCTTTTCCCTGGTGTCTAGTGGCCCCCCACTTGCTGATCACTGTTCCTTATCCCTGGTGTCTAGTAGAACTGCCCCCGCCATATCTTTGCCTGGTGTCTAGTAGCTCCCCAACCTTTGATTACCATTATTTATTTATTTATTTATTTAATCTGACACCAGGATGCCCACCCCAGTGTCAGATATCCCCCCACAGTCCCTTGTCTTATTTGCCATCATCAGTGGGCCAATCCCCATGTCAACATTAGAAGCCCCTTTCCCGGCAGTGTGGGACAATGGGGAGTCCACTCCCAGTGTCCCAAAATATTTATTTAGTTTTAACCTGTAAAGAAGAAAATTGTCCCTAATGTCTTTTTTGTTTTAACCTGAAAAAAAAAGAAAATGGTCCCTCATTGTCCCCTCTGTCCCCCTTCCCCATCCCGAATCCTCCCACTGGGCACCCACTACCCCACACCCTCTTATCCTATACTTACCACCGGCTGTCATAGGCTGTCATCTTCTGTGGACTGGGACACGTCTGCACTCTTCAAAGCCGAACAGTGAACTGGGGAATCAAGGTAAGTGCTGTATAATATATTTCAATGGCATTTTGAACTTGTGTTCATAAATTTGCCATTTTTTTATTTTTTCACCAAATTTTCAACATGGTCTTTTTGGGACCCCACCTCATGAACATTGCAAAATCACCTTTCAGGCCTGAATAATGATGTTTCACCACCAATGTTCATGAGGTGGGGTTCCAAAAATGGGCATGGTAAAAATCTGGTGAACAAATTCCTAAAAATGCCTGAGTTACATACATTCATTGAAATATTTCTGCGCACATGCATAACTTTGGTAATTTGCAATATTTTTGACTTCAAATTTTCACCATAGCCATTTTTCACACTACCTGATAAACAGTATTGCTGTCTGCCAAAACATATTTTTTGCACCTGTGGCATGGAATGCCATTTTGGCACAGAGTTGAAAATGTTATAAATGTTCACCTACTGGGTTTATGAGGTGGGGGTCATAAGAAGACTATGTTGAAAATTTGGGGTCAGAATATGAAAAAATGCCAAAGTTATGACAATTCATTGCAATTTCACTACACCCACTCATAACTTTGGAAATGTTAAATATGTTACCCCAGATTTTTAACATAGCCTTCTTATTACCCCACCCTATGTATGTCACACCTGCCATTTCTCAAATCCTGGCCATGATGTTTTTTCTCACCTGGGGCATGAAATTACATTGTAGTTGTGCAGAATTATGTTTTGGTGGGGATTCAAACATTTTCTGTAATGGGTACATTAGGTGAGAGAATAAAATGGCTATACCGACAATTTGGTCACTGTCATCCTATAAATGGAAGTGCAGGGCCCAGAGGGCCCTGTGTTTCCACAGCTACATACATATACGCATCTTCAGAGGGATTCAGACCCTGCACTCACACAGTAAAATAAGGATACTATTATGCTATCTCAAAAAGTAAGGAAATAAGTTGCAAAAAACTTTGTTAATGCTCCAGTTAGGGTCAAAGTGACAAAAGTTGGGAAATGAGGTGTTAGGGTTTCCCTAACATCCCACCCTCCCAAACCAGGCAGGAGAGCAGGTGTGAGGTTTGCCTTGGGCTTCTCAAGCCTAACACTCACACTATTCTCATAAAGTCCACAGATCTGACCTTGTTTACAGACGGAATGGGGTGAGCATTAGGCTTGAAAAGCCCAAGGCACACCCTACACCTGCTCTCCTGCTTGGTTTGGGAAGGTGGGGTGTTAGGGAAACCCTAATGTCTAATATACTGTAGATATATATATACATACATACATACACATAAAGACCCAACATCTGCTGCTCTTAGTTGCTGCAATGTACCAATCAATGTCTGGAAGGTTGAGATTCCCCCATCACTACCAGTATTCCTTTGTTATGGTTATTGGTTTGAAGCAGTATTACAAATTGTCGTGTATGGCATCTTGCTGACAGGAAGGCACTCATCGCATTGGTAGGTCAGAGCGTTTAGCTGATTGTTTCATGAGGGCACAGTTTAGGCCCAACCTTCCCACCCTCACCCCACCCACCACTGGAAATAGTTCATTTATACCTGGGGTTCTGACATCATTTCCTCAAGAGGGCAAGGTACACATCACTGTCATATCCTGTCTAGCACACTGCACTGACAATATAAGCATACACATTATATAAATACATATATTTCTATATAACGCACCAATCACACACACAAAAAAAACAACTAAACAAGGTAGACAGTTATGTGGGGAGTAGTACAATGTAATGGCTGTGGGGCAGCAGTCTTCCGGGAGTCTTTCTGGAGGCTGAGATGATGCCCTGTTTGCAGACAACTATCTGCCCTGAGGGATGAAATTGCCCATCTTCAGGCCACACTGGACAGTGGCAAGGGAAGCTCCCCCATCCAGGGAGCACCACAGCCACCACCACTACCTCAGAGGTTGTGAAGAAAGCACAGCAGTTGGACCACAGTGGGCTCAGGGAGGGTAATGGTGGTGGAACAGAGGCACACCCAGTCAGTTGTTACACTCCACAATTCATACACCATTCTGGGGGAGCATAGTTCCCCTATGGATGCACCCCAGAGGAGACTAAGGAGGGTGCAGACAACTGTCACAAGGGAGGCCCTCAGGAAGGAGGCAGAGGGTCACACAGGGAAAGAAAGCAGCTCCTGGTGGAGACTCAATTATTAGGGGGATAGAACTGGGGAGCAGGGAAACCGAAGCAAGGTGCCTGCCTGTGCCATGGTTTGAGGGACAGGAAGCGATCCTTAGGGATCACGAGAACAGTTGCACGGAGTCTGAGTTGGACATCATTGTCCACCTAGGGACAAATGACTTGGCTCATCATGAGATTAGAGCAGTGCAAAAGGACTTTTGTAGAGTTGGGGAGGGGCTTAAGACAAGTAGCACACAGTATCCTTCTCAGAGGTGCTGCCTGTCAGTGGCATGAGTGAGGCGAGGGTACTTTGCACCATGCAGTTTAACAAATGGTTAAAAAATGGTGGAGCACAGGGTTTGGCTTCATTGGGGACTGGGGTTCCACCTGGAGGGACACCAGCCTATACTGGCAGGATGGTCTGCATCTGTCCAGGAAGGGAACAAGTCTTTTGGGCAATCAGTTTAAATGCTTCATTGGTAAGCCTTTAAACTAGTCTAGGGGGGAGGCACTGATAAGCAGAAGGAAAATCCCAGTCTCCCCCTACAAAACAGGGTACTAAATGAGAAAAAGACCAAGGTAGAAAGGTCAGTGGGGGTTGCCACTACAGAAGGTAAAGCCATCAAAAAATGGAGAGCAATGAGTAACAATGCCCGTAGTCTGAATTAGTGGCCTTGATGGAGGAGGAAGATCTGGATATTGTGGCAGTCACAGAAACATGGTACACACAGAACCATGACTGGGACGTAAACATACCAGGATACACTATCTACAGGAGGGACAGGGAGGGTAAAAGAGGAGGAGGAGTAGCTCTCACATAAGAGAAGAAATCAAAGCAACAGAACAAAAGGTAAACAGGGAGGAGAAGAAGCACTGTGGGTCAATTTGGAGGCAGGCAATGGCACCACAATCCGCACAGGGTTGTATACAGACCTCTCTCAGGGGAGGAAATGGACAAGGAAATGATAGAAAGTATACTTAGAATGGCAGATAAAGGAGATATTGTGATGGGTGATCTGAATATGCTAGATGTTAACTGGAGTACAGTTGCAGCAGCCACTTCTAAGAGTGGGTTATTCTGGATGCCCTACAGGGGGCATGCCTTAGACAACTAGTATTGGAGCCCACTCGAGAGGGAGCAATCTTAGACCTGGTTCTCTCAAACGGAGATGAAGAGAGGATCACAGATGTAGAAGTGGGTAGCCATCTGGGAGCTAGTGACCATCGAACAGTATGGTTCACAATAAACACAGCAATAGAGTCAAGCCATACAAAGACAAAGGTACTGGATTTTAGGAGGGCTGACTTTGTCCAAATGGGTGAGTGCCTAAGGAATGCACTAGCAAATGGGCAGGAAGGAGGGTGGAAGAACAATGGGAATAATAAAACTGCCATCACAGAGGTAACAAGCCTTTGTGTAAAGCAAATAAACAAATGAAACGAGGTAAGAAACCACTATGGTTCTCAAAGGAAGTGGCAGTGAAGATTCAAGAGAAAAGAAAGCATTCAGGAAGTACAAGGAATCACAGAAGGAACAGGACAGAGAACTGTATCAGTTAAAGCAAAAGGAAGCTGGAAAGGCAGTCAGAACAGCAAAGGCCCAAACCGAGGAAAAGATAGCCAACTCAGTTAAGAAGGGGATAAAACCTTTATAGGTACATCAGGAGCAAAGGAAGACCAAGGGAGGGATAGTGAGGCTTAATAAAGGGGAGGGAGGGTGGGCAGAGGGTGACTGTGAAAGGCAGAGATACTAAACAAATATTTTGCTCAGTATTTACAAAGAAGGGAGGCACCTAAAACAAACAGTAGAAACACTCAGGATACAGAGAAGTTGATACCAGCCATTTACAGAAGAAAGAGTTCTGAAAGAGCTCTTAAAACTGAAGGTGGACAAAGCAATGGGGCCTGATGGGATTCATCCCAGAATTCTAAAAGAACTAAGGATAGAACTAGTGACACCACTGACTACCCTCTTTAACAAATCATGGGAGGATGGGGTGGTACCTGAGAACTGGAGGAGGGCAGATGTGATTCCCCTTCACAAAAGTGGGAGCAAGGCAGAAGCTGGAAACTACAGACCTGTTAGTTTAACCTCAGTGATAGGGAAAATGATGGAATCACTTCTGAAGGAAAGAATTGTTGCGTATCTAGAGGCCAGAGGGGCACAGGACCCAAGGCAGCATGGATTCACAGCGGGAAGGTCATGCCAGACAAATCTGATAGATTTCTTTGACTGGGTGACCAAAGTAGTAGATCAGGGAGGAGCTGTGGACATGGCCTACCTAGACTTTAGCAAGGCATTTGACACAGTCCCACACAAAAGATTAATATACAAGTTTGCCAGCCTGGGAGTGGGTCCCAAGATGACAGCCTGGGTAAAGAATTGGCTGGAGAACAGGACACAGAGAGTAATAGTAAATGGAGTCCACTCTGAAAAAAGGGGGGTTAGCAGTGGCGTACCACAGGGTTCAGTATTAGGACCAGTCCTCTTCAATGTCTTTATAAGCGACATTGCAGAGGGACTGGAAGGAAAAGTATGTCTCTTTGCAGATGACACCTAGATCTGCAACAGAGTTGATGCACAAGGTGGGGTGGAAAGGATGAGAAGGGACTTGGCAAGGTTAGAGGAATGGTCAAATGTATGGCAGCTTAGATTCAATGCTAAGAAGTGCAAGGTAATGCACCTGGGAAACAAAAACCCAGGGGAAGAGTACACAGCGGGGTGAGATACTAACAACAACAAAATGAAAGGGACCTGGGGTAGTCATATCAGATGACCTAAAGGTGGGCAATGTGAGAGGGCAGCAAGGAGGGTTGGGGGATACTGGGATGCCAGGGAGAGGCATCACCAGCAGGAAACAAGAAGTTATTATCCCTCTGTACAGACAGCTGGTGAGACCACATCTGAGTACTCGTGCAGTTCTGAGACCCAATCTCCAAAGACATAGACAGGATGGAAGCTGTCCAGAGGAGGGGCACTAAATGGTGCAGGGTCTGCACCAAGACATATGAAGTGAGACTTAAGGCTAATATGTATACCCTCGAGGAAAGGAGGGAGAGGGGGACATGATAGAAACTTTCAAGGCACTCAAGGAATCAACAAAGTCCAAGAGGGTAGCATCTTCAAAAAAAGAGGTGTGCAAGAACAAGGCGGCACAATTTGAAGATAGGGAAGGGGCGTTCAGAGGTAATTTACAAGTATTTTTCACAGAGAGGGTTGTGGATGCATGGAACAGCCTTCCAGAGGAGGTTGTGGAGTCAAAAACAGTGGTGGAATTCAAGCATGCATGGGACAGTCATAAGGCAATTCTAGGGGGTTGGGGTAGGAAGAAGTAGGCTTCTAGTTAACTAGGATCTGCAGCATATCCATCAGGTAGGGAAATGGGCAGACTGGGTGGGCTAAGCGGTCCTTATCTGCCGTCAAATTCTATGTTTCTATGTTTCTATGTTATTCCCTTCTCTGTTTCTGCCCTAGTTCCACATTGCCCTTTCCCCTCATGTGTTTGTTATTAAGTTTTTTATTTTATTTTGTGATTTGTTTGTATTACTGGTAAATATAGTATACTACTATAGATTTTGAATTGTAGCATCTATTTCTTTTCACAGAAAGTAACTCAAATTAATTTTACTCAAGCCATCACAGCAATTTCACAGTCTATTAGAATATTGATGATAGCACTTGTTAATTTTGGGGAATTTTAAACTCTTGAACTTTTTAAAACAACATGTGAGTTATGTCAATAGTTTTTGTCATATTCTGGATTTTGTTTTCATTTTATTTTTTATATATTTATATTCTTAGCAATCTTACTGACCCAGTATTTTTAGATGTTTCTAAAAGTCAGTAGAACTGAGGAGTAGAAAACACTACATGGCAAACTGTAGCTGTAGGAAGGAAGTGAAAATATCACTGCTTTTATCATTCAATTGCTTTTTGTTACAAGGAGACTATAGTACATCATCTAATTTTGATTGTCAGTCTTTTTGCTATTTCTTAGCTTCATCCCTCAAGGAATGTTGGACCAATTTGATGAACTGTAATGTTAAAGGGTTTGGCCTGCACTCTAAGTCATGTATACCAGGCTTGTTGTTTCTTTCTGCTTGCCACCAACTGCTTTGACCAAATTAGAGCTGTCTACCTCAAGACAAGGTCAATGTCACAGCCTACAGAGACAGGGAACTTGAAAATTATTGAGCTCTTTTATTTATTATTTATTTAATTTTGTTAACTGGGTATGCCCGATGAGCCCTGAAGGTCCCTTTTTCAGGAGCGACCCAGAATTAGTTGCATAAAGCAAGGCATATACATACCAGTTGTATGGTGCAGGACATAGCATACAGGATTACAAAGACAGTATACAGTATTCACAGTAGAGAGAAGTTATTTGCAGCAGGTTTACACAATTCAACAATAGCAGCTGAAAGAAATCACAGGCATGAGAAAAAAAGGTGAATGGCTTATGGCATTAGCCTTTGCAGCAATCCACATAACAGGCTGTAAGTAGGCTAGCTTTGGGACAGGAGCAGTGACTGGAGTTTAGTAGGTGCTCATGTAGTCCATTCTGGAATTTCACTAGGGAGGAGACTCCCTGTAGGTGTCCAGGGAGATTATTCCGCAGTATGGGGGCAGCATGGGCATAGGATTTGCTTCCAGCTGCAGAGCTGATCCAGAGTACTTCCAGGAGTTTTTTGCCTGAGGTGCGGAGGGTTCTGTTGGACAGCTTCAGAGCTAGTAGCCCAGCTAACCCTGCAGGAGGGTCATCATTGAGAAGCTTATCTGTCCTACTTAGTAGGGGGTACTCAAGTCTGTGGCTGAAGGTAGGCCAGTTAAGTGAGGCAAGGACATCACAATGGTGGGTACTTGGGTGAGCTTTTGTGGCAAATTGTGCTATTTTATGATACAGGGTTTGCAGTCTACAATGGTCAAGACCCCTGGAATTCTGCAGTTCTGCGGTTGCGGAATTTGCCGCAGAATTTGCATCATGCGGCAGAATATATATAGTGCCACAGAATTCATTGTTTTTGGTGAATTTTCATATAAATACACTGTTTTTTCATAGTGTCAGGCTTTCTTTCCCACCTCATTTATCCTGAAGCCCCTCCTCTATGCTCAGCATATGATGTCATTGATGACATCGCATCATATTTAGCCAATGACAGGACTGCATTCTGCCAGAGAAATGAATAAATCATGACGCAGAAATCAGAAAATGCTGCCGCAGAACACCAGGGGTCCTGACAATGGTCCTGTTTTGCAATGCAGTGTAGGATTGGGGCAGCATAGGCAAGGGTTGAGAGGAGGATACTATTTGCGATTGCCAGTCTAGTCTCTAGTATCATGTGAGCGCTTAGGCAGTAGAGCAGGTCAAGTTTTTGGTGGTGTGTTTTTTGTTACTAGTTCTACATATTGTTTTAGCGAAAGCCCCTGATCTAACATAAGACCAAGGTATCTGAAGGATTGGACCTCCTCAGTTGTGGCGCCAGATATAGTAACAAGTGGGATAAGATGAGCCTGGTCAGGCTCCAAGGATCTAGATCCAAACAGGAGTGCTTTTGTTTTTTTGGGGTCAATTACTAGACGATTTTTGATTAGCCAAGCTTCAGCCTTGGTAAAGTCTGACTGGAGCAGGGGCCTAAGCTTGTCCGAGTGAGACATAGTTCTGTAGAGTACCACGTCATCAACATACTACACCACTGAGCTGTTCCCACATTGGCAATGTAGGCCATTAATGAACAGGCAGAACAAGAGTGGGCCCAAAATAGAACCTTGCGGAAACCCCTCATTTATGGGGAGTGTTCCAGAGGTTGAACCTCTCCACTTGATCTGTTGGGAGTGGCCAGACAGGTAGTTGCAGATCCTGTTCAGGGAGTGTTGGTCAAGTCCAAATTTACTCAGCTTTGTTACCAGAAGGGGTGATCTACCAGGTCAAAGGCCTTAGTATGGTCAATAAAGACTGCCCCTGTAGGGATGCCTTTGTCCAGAGCAGCGAGGACATCAGAGGTGAACCTGATGAGCATGGTGTCAGTCCCATGCTTTTGTCTGAAACCATGTTGGGTTGGGGCCAGGAGTTGGTTTCCTTCCAGGTAGTCCCTAAGTTGGCAGCACAGTAGCCGTTCTTGGATTTTTGCTAGGGAGCAGAGGAGAGAGAGGGGCCTATAGTTACCTATTGTTTGCCTAGGTCCTCCCTTGTGGATTGGTACCACATGGGCCTGCTTCCATATTCTGGGGTCAGCTCTGTCTAGCAGGGATCTGTTTATAAGCCAGGTGACAGGTAGAGCAATAGCAAGGGAAGCAGCCTTGAGCAGCCTAGGGTCCAGTCCATCTGGTCCCACTGACCAAGTGGATTTTAAGGATAGTAGGAGGGGCAGCACTTCTTTGATGCGCACTGTTCTTAGGTGGAAGTGAGGGGTTAGAGAATCCTGGATTTCAGTATCCGCAAGGCCCTGCTTATGGTCCAGAGGGTTAGCTCTATGTGTGCCCAGGTCAGTGAAAAAACTATTGAAGGCTGCAGCAGCCTCACCACCTTCTGTTAAGGCTTGACCATTGCAGATTATGTTGCCCTGGAGTGATTTATTTGGGACTTTTATCAGGTCATTGATACAAGACCAGAAGGACTTTGGGTCTGTCATGTTTTACTGCTGGAGGGTTTTGATGTACTCCCTCTTTGCAATTTTTGAGGCCTTCTTACATTGGTTCCTCAGTGACCTATAATCAGCTAGGTCTTCTGAGAGTGTAGGGCACCTGTACTTTTTCCAGGCCTTGTCTCTGCCTTTTATTAGGGATTTCAGCTCCCTCAAGCTCTTCTGAACTTATTGAACTTTTATTTCTGAGTCCTTGTTCTACTTTTGATCTTTTTATACATTTGAAAATGTGTACTGTTTTAAAATAACTGTGATAGTGTATAGTAAAAAAGTGCAATAGTTGTATAGCCTATTTTATTGAAGGTGAAAAGGCAGTCATAATATATAGTAGAAACATAAGAGTGCTTCTAGATGATACCAAGACAGTTTACTGGAATAAGAGTTTCTCTTATTGTACAACCAATAAACCACACATTTTTATTTATTTTTTTTATTTATGACTTTGATAACCGGGTGAGTGCACTGATTCCAGGGACCGGTTTCAGGCACGACCCGGGCCATAACACATGGCGCAGGGTGACAGTGGAGTACAAGGTAACAGTAATACACGTGAAACAGATTTGATACAAGTAACAATAGTAAGCACAATATATAGGTTTGATGCATAGGTCCATTTGAGAACACATAGCTAACTTACTCTAGTCTGTCTTAACAATCATTTTATTAGACAGAATTACAAAAAAGATTATATTATTTTGAGGGCAGCATCCCAAAATGTGTGATTTTTGGAGGCAATTCTATTTAACGCTAATTTTATCTGGTCTCTAATTACAACTGACATTAAGTTTTATTTGATAACTTTTCTCTTTTAGAGTTGCATAATATTGCATTAGATGGTATCCAGTCAAGATCGCGTGGACAGAATAATGCAGTTAAAATCACACAAGCAAAACAGCGTGAGCGAAAACAGCTTGGGTGTAGTTGTTTCCACTCAGGCTGAGTCGGCTACAAGTTAGTTTATGTGGTGTCTAAGGAAACTGGCCTAGTGGCTCAGCAGGTAGGGTGATGGGGCTATAATGCATGGGACATCCAGCACACTGGGGTTTGACTCCAGCTCCATCCTGCAATTTTTTTCCTTCTCCTTGCTTGCCTGTTCAGAGTATGTTTATTTATGTTATTGAGGGGTACGGGGGACAAAGCCCCCCGCAGTCCTTTGGGCTCTTTTTCTATGTGGGTGTGTTGCCTCCATGGTTTTATATGGCGCGATTGTGTCTGCGCTGTTTTGCATGTGATTGCCACTGGAGTGTGTGATACATGATGCTCTCGGCTGTTTTTCTGTGACTCTGTGTTGACTTTAGTGATTTTGTACCACATGATTCTGCCTGTACTATTTTGACCAAGTTCTGCTTTAGATACAGTGACCAGAAGTGAAAATCTAACTAAAATTAATAATCAGGTATATAAAGAGAAATTCACTAAACACAAAAATAGGGACTTAAAAATAGGTTTCAACAATAAAGTAAACCAGCTTACTTCAGATATACCATTAAAGGCATATACTCCAATTTTAAAAGATCCCCATGAGGGAAGCTATTTTCTTAGACTGAAAAAGGATGTGACAAAGATGTTAAGCAAAATAAGCAACCAGGTTAAGGCCTATGACACTATTATATAGCAAGACTGTATGGCTGCATCTCTAGGGGACAGATTTCTTAATGATATAGTAGAGGTGCCAAAGGAGATGCTAAGGAATAGGAATCTTACTCAGAAATAGATCATACACAAAAAAGGGAAAATAAGGGGAAAGGGAAATTGAACACCAAAAATCGAGGGCACAGAAAAAAATTGCAATAATAAATGGAAATATATTTATTTATTTGTTTGGATCTTGGTAACTGGGTAGGCCCACTGAGACCAACAGTCCCTTTTCTAGGGGTGACCCAAGATTGGTACCAGGTCAGTACAGCACAGACTAAACTGTGCATGGATAATCACCCAGTCAGTAGTACGTATGGTATGAAAGTGACAGGGGTATGTGAGCGATACGACTATATCGCTATCTCAATCTCTCCATACCATAGAGGAAGTGGATGTACAGTAACCAGTGCTGGTCAGGTGCTCAAGTCAAGCTGCTCCCATGGTGAAGCGGCTTAAGTACCTGACCCATAAGTAGATGAGATGGAAGACCAGGGTTTGAAACCCTGCACAATAAATTTTTTTTTACGTTCTGACTGTGCGGCCATGACTAAGTGCCACAGTCGGCTTTTTAACTTGCCCTGCTGCCCACACCCCTGCGGAGTTGATTATATTTGTTCCGGGGGGTGTGGGGGGGGTGAAGCCCACTGCAAAAAACAAACTGAAGGATCGAGTGTGCGGCGTTCATGTGCTGACGACATTATGTGCCACCACATACTGTTTTCCATGCGTGGGTGTGGCATGTGTGGTTTTGTCCGCAACATCATGTCCCCGTGCCCCCAAGATTTATTACATTCAGGTAAAGGAACCAGCATGAAAAACTGTTTCAAACAAGTGAAGTAATGTGAAGAAGGAGAATAATATAGAGCTAGATTACACACAACAAAGACAATGCATAAATTAAGATGCCACAAAACAGAAGTAAATAAACACAGATATTTACAGTTTACAGAATTACAGGCTGCTGTGTACATACTGACTTGAGCAATGATAAGGTTAATAAAGTGCACAGGATCCCACAAAGGGGGGGAAACAACACATATTATACACCTCAAGATAGGAGCTATGGTAGTAATATGGACACAGCTACTGTAGTTCGGTAGACACATGAGCCAAGGGTTTGAAGTGGGCAGCAGTCAAGTCAGTGGTTACAGAAGTACCAAGAGTCTTTAAGGAGATGGGCCTTGAGGTTAGACTTAAACATATTCAGGGAGAAACAGTTTTGAACTGCTAGTAGAAATTTGTTCCAGGCAGATGGGATTGAAACAAAAAAATGACCTTGCTCCAGAGAATGTTCTGGACCTAGAAATGTCAAGCAGGGGACAGCTCGAGGAGCAGAGGAGCTGTCTTTGGGGTGCAGATTTAGAAGTCCCTTAAGACTGGGGGGTTATTCATTGCAGTTTGTAGGCAAGGCAGAGTAGTGGGTAGACCAGTCTATTCCTTAGAGAGGGCCACTTCAGATTTGAGAGAACTGTGTAGTGATGGTCCTTAGGGTGGGTACTGCTGTAAACTGAGTGATATTGTACAGGACACTCAACCTATTAAGCTTGATTTCTCACTGGGAGTACAATAGGGGCGCACTATATGTTAGGGCAGGCAAGAGAGTTCTAGGGACAATCGCCAGTCATGCCTCCTTGGTGAGATGGGCTTTTAGTCTATACAGCAGACCAGTCTTTGGTGGATAAAGCTAGTGACTGCATCAACATATGGTTTGAGGGTGAGGTCCTGGCCTAGATGAACCCCCAGGGATTTCACAGAGTTAAGCATGTCCACCTTTAACCCAGAGAAGGTGGATAACTTGAATAAGTCCTGTCTGTCAACGCCTAGGAGCCTGGACCAAATAGTAGGGCTTTAGTTTTTCTTTCTCACATTTAGCACAAGTTTATTATTTAATAACCAGTATTCAAGGAACTTGAAATCAGCATCAAGGTCACAACTGATTTGAAGGTGGCTGGATGACTTGCTCTAAAGGATGGTGTCATCCGCATAAAACTGCACCTTGGACCCTCCACAGTTATCAGACAGGTCATTAATGTAGAGCGAGAAGAGCAGTGGACCAAGAATGGAACCTTGAGACACACCAACAGTATGTATCTCAGACCAGATAAACAACCCTGCCACTTAACAAGTCATTTCCTGTTTAACAAATTTTGCTTGAACCAGCTACAGGCCAGACTGTCCAGTCCTACATTGTGTAACAGGATGACCCCTGTCTGAAGTATATATCCATGTGTGAGAAGTCTGACCCCCCCCATTCTTTTCACCCTTTATTCTTTTATATTTAAACCTATGTCTGTTTTTTTTTTCTCTCTCTCTCTGTCTCTCTCTTGCTCTCTCTATTTTCACTGCTAGGGCTGGCCACCTGCAGTAATCTCTTAAACCCTAAGGTATCCCTTTCTCTGGTCTCACTTATAAGTTCTTTTGTAAGAGAAAGTTGAAGTAAAAGAAAGAAACTGAAATATTGGTAGAAGCATGAGGCAATAGGAAACAGCTGGTGCCATTTCAGTGCTGTTGAAAAGTATTATTGTGGGCCGGCCCAGTGGCACTGAAGGTTGAGGCACTGGATGCCACACCTCGAGCCATGCCGGTGACCCAAGTTTGGGAATGGACTCGGGTCACGGTGGGTCAGCAGGGGAGGGAGAGGATTGAGCATCTGATGGACTGCTCTACTCTCTCAGGGAGGGTAGCGGGTCTCACACACTTCCCAGCAGCCCCCGATGGAGCTCAGGGGCACTGTAGCAGTGGTGCCAGCAGAAGGGGTGGAGTGGCAGCGGGAGTCAGCAGCATGCTGTGCAGATCCCATTGCATGTCTGCACTCTGGAGGGGTGTAACTAAGGAAAAATCCTCATTGGTGGGGATAGGTGAAGGCTCCATGGACCTATGAGCCACACTCCAAGACTGGGCACCTCTCCTCATGACCCCCCCACCATCTGACCTGTAAATTGTATTATAGATAGAGCACTCTGAGTGGATAGGACAGCCCTACCTCAGAGGTTGCAGAGCTTAGGGGTCTGCCAGGTCGGTACAGGGGTGAGGCGTACGGTGCTTCAGGTAGGAGGTAGAGCTCTGGGAGAGTGGTTGCCGGAGAGAGTTCCCCACTGGCGGTGCAAGAAATAAAGTTTGGGAAAAAAAAAAGAAAAGTATTATTGTAAGCCCTGGTGCAAAATAAAACAGACTGTGGATAAGGAAAAGGTCTCCCCTTTAGACCATTTTTTTGGTGGAGCGTACCTCACGTGCCAAGGCATTGTGCACACTGCGCACTTATGAATTATTAAATTAGCTATGGCACTATGAGGAAGTTAGAAAATTTATAGAGGCTAATTCATAGGAACTGAATAATCCCCGTAGCTGCCAGTTCAAGAGCTGAGCCGCATGGTTGTTTCAAAAATAAATGGAGTTGCTTAGCATACCACTCTGCTGACCAGCAGTCGGCCAAAATAAAAAATTTGCCAACGGGCTGAAATGTCTTCTGTTGGGACGTTGAAAGTTGTTGAAAGGAAGAGATTTCCTCCTAATGTTGGCCAAGACCCCAGTGTTATTCAAAAGAAAGAATAAGGGGAATAAAATGAACCAGAAATTAGAGTAAACCGGGAGCAGCAGCCCTGAACAGTAAACTCAAAAGTACTAACTTTCACTTTTCTCCCCACAGCGATGGTGAGACAGCTGCTCACAAGCCCGGAAGTGATGGCTCACCATTCTTTTTTTTTATTAAAATAAATCCTCCAAAAAGAGAATAAATACTGGCAAAAGAGGCTTCATGGGTTGGCAGGAGAAGGGAGAAGAGGAGAGCACCCTCATTCTCTCTTTCCCCTTGCAAACCCAGTGCAGCCCTCAGAAATAATACAATAAATGAATAGCTGTGTAAACATAGAAACATAGAATTTGATGGCAGATAAGGACCGCTTGGCCCACCCAGTCTGCCCATTTCCCTACCTAATGGATAAGCTACAGATCCTAGTTAACCAGCAGCCTACTTCTTTCTACCCCCGCCCCCTAGAATTGCCTTATGGCTGTCCCATGCATGCTTGAATTCAATCACTGTTTTTGACTCCACAACCTCCTCCGGAAGGCCATTCCATGCATCCACAACCCTCTCTGTGAAAAAACACCTCCTTACATTACCTCTGAGCGCTCCCCTCTATCTTCAAATTGTGCCCCCCTGTTCTTGCACACCTCTTTTTTGAAAGATGCTACCCTCTTGGACTTTGTTGATTCCCTTGAGGTACTTGAACATTTCTATCATGTCCCCCCTCTCCCTCCTTTCCTCAAGGCTATACATATTAAGCTCCTTTTGTCTCTCTTCATATGTCTTCCGGTGCAGACCCTGCACCATTTTATTTGTCCTCCTCTGGACAGCTTCCATCTTGTCTATGTCCTTGCAGAGATTTGGTCTCCAGAACTGCACACAGTACTCCAGATGGGGTCTCACCAGCTGTCTGTACAGAGGGATAACAACTTCCTGTCTTCTACTGGTGATGCCTCTCCTATGCATCCCAGTATCCCCCCAGCCCTCCTTACTGCCCTCTCACATTGCTTGCCCACCTTTAAGTCATCTGATATGACTACCCCCAGGTCCCTTTCCATTTTTGTCCTTGTTAGTATCTCACCCCCCATTGTGTACTCTTCCCCTTGGTTTTTGTTTCCAAGAAGCATTACCCTGCACTTCTTAGCATTAAATCTAAGCTGCCATACATTTGACCATTCCTCTAACCTTGCCAAGTCCCTTCTCATCCTTTCCACCCCACCTTATGCATCAACTCTGTTGCAGATCTTTGTGTCATCTGCAAAGAGACATATTTTTCCTTCCAGTCCCTCTGCAATGTCACTTACAAAGACATTAAAGAGGACTGGTCCTAATACTGAATCCTGCAGCACCCCACTAGTAACCCTCCTTTCTTCAGAGTGGACTCCATTTACTATTACCCTCTGTGTCCTATTCTCCAGCCAATTCTTTACCCAGGCTATCATCTTGGGACCCACTCCCAGGCTGGCTAACTTGTATATTAATCTTTTGTGTGGGACTGAATCAAATGCCTTGCTAAAGTCTAGGTAGGCCATGTCCACAGCCCCTCCCTGATCTACTACTTTGGTCACCCAGTCAAAGAAATCTATTAGATTCTTCTAGGATGACCTTCCTGCTGTGAATCCATGCTGCCTTGGGTCCTGTGCCCCTCTGGCCTCTAGGTACTCGACAATTCTTTCCTTCAGAAGTGATTCCATCATTTTCCCTATCACTGAGGTTAAACTAACTGGTCTGTAGTTTCCCACTTCTGCCCTGCTCCCACTTTTGTGAAGGGGAATCACATCGGCCCTCCTCCAGTCCTCAGGTACCACCCCATCCTCCCATGATTCGATAAAGAGGGTAGTCAGTGGTGTCACTAGTTCTACCCTTAGTTCTTTTAGAATTCTGGGATGAATCCTCACAGCCTCATTGCTTTGTCCACCTTCAGTTTTAAGAGTTCTTTCAGAACCCTTTCTTCTGTAAATGGGCTGGTATCAACTTCTGTATCCAGAGTGTTTCTATTGTTTGTTTTAGGTACCTCCCCCTTCATTTGTAAATACTGAGCAAAAATATTTGCTTAGTATCTCTGCCTTTTCACAGTCACCCTCTGCCCACCCCCTCCCTCACTATCCTCCCTTAGTCTTCCTTCGCTCCCTGATGTACCTATAAAAGGTTTTATCCCCCTTCTTAACTGAGTTGGCTATCTTTTCCTCAGTTTGGGCCTTTGCTGCTCTGACTGCTTTCCCAGCTTCCTTTTGCTTTAACTGATACAATTCTCTGTCCTGCTCCTTCTGTGATTCCTTGTACTTTCTGAATGCTTTCTTTTTCTCTTGAACCTTCACTGCCACCTCCTTTGAGAACCATAGTGGTTTCTTACATCGTTTGTTTTGTTTATTTGCTGCACACAGAGGCTTGTTACCTCTGTGATGGCAGTTTTTATTATTCCCCATTGTTCTTCCACCCCTTCTTCCTGCCCATTTGCCAGTGCATTCCTTAGGCACTCACCCATTTTGGCAAAGTCAGCCCTCCTGAAGTCCAATACTTTTGCCTTTGTATGGCTTGACTCTATTGCTGTGTTTATTGTGAACCATACTGTTTGATGGTTGCTAGTTCCCAGATGGCTACCCACTTCTACATCTGTGATCCTCTCTACATCTCCATTTGAGAGGACCAAGTCTAAGATTGCTCCCTCTCGAGTGGGTTCCAATACTAGTTGTCTAAGGCATGCCCCCTGTAGGGCATCTAGAATAACCCCACTCTTAGAAGTGGCTGCTGCAACTGCACTCCAGTTAACATCTGGCATATTCAGATCACCCATCAGCAATACCCCTTTATCTGCCATTCTAAGTATACTATCTATTATTTCCTTGTCCATTTCCTTCCCCTGAGAGGGGGGTCTGTATACAACCCCTGTGCGGATTGTGGTGCCATTGCCTGCCTCCAAATTGACCCACAGTGCTTCTTCTCCTCCTCCCTGTTTACCCTTTTGTTCTGTTGCTTTGATTCCTTCTCTTATGTAGAGAGCTACTCCTCCTCCTCTTTTACCCTCCCTGTCCCTCCTGTAGACAGTGTATCCTGGTATGTTTACGTCCCAGTCATGGTTCTGTGTGTACCATGTTTCTGTGACTGCCATGATATCCAGATGTTCCTCCTCCATCAAGGCCACTAATTCAGGAAGCTTGTTACCCAGACTATGGGCATTGGTACTCATTGCTCTCCATTTTTTGATGGCTTTACCTTCTGTAGCAGCATCCCCCACTGACCTTTCTACCTTGGTCTTTTTCTCATTTAGCACCCTGTTTTGTAGGGGGAGGCTGGGATTTTCCTGCTGCTTATCAGTGCCTCCCCCCTTGACTAGTTTAAAAGCTTGCCAATGAAGCATTTAAACCGATTGCCCAAAAGACTTGTTCCCTTCCTGGACAGATGCAGACCATCCTGCCAGTATAGGCTGGTGTCCCTTCAGGTAGAACCCCAGTCCCCAGTGATGCCAAACCCCTGTGCTGCACACCATTTTTTCAACCATTCATTAAACTGCATGGTGCAAAGTACCCTCGCCTCACCCATGTCATTGACAGGCAGCACCTCTGAGAAGGATACTGTGTGTGCTACTTGTCTTAAGCCCCTCCCCAACTCTACAAAGTCCTTCTGCACTGCTCTAATCTCATGATGAGCCAAGTCATTTGTCCCTAGGTGGACAATGACGTCCAGCTCAGACTCCCGTGCAACTGTTCTCGTGATCCTAAGGATGTGCTTCCTGTCCCTCCAAGCCATGGCACCAGGCAAGCACCTTACTCCAGTTTTCCCTACTCCCCCCAGTTCTATCCCCCTAATAATTGAGTCCCCCACCAGGGCTGCTTCCTTTCCTGTGGTGCCCTCTGCCTCCTTCCTGAGGGCCTCCCTTGTGACAGTTGTCTGCACCCTCTTTAGTCTCCTCTGTGGATGCATCCATGGGGAACTATGCTCCCCCAGAATGGTGTATGGATTGTGGAGTGTAACAACTGACTGGGTGTGCCTCTGTTCCACCACCCTTACCCTCCCTGAGCCCACTGTGGTCCAACTGCTGTGCTTTCTTCGTAACCTCTGAGGTAGTGGTGGTGGCTTTGGTGCTCCCTGCATGGGGGAGGTTCCCTTGCTACTGTCCAGTGTGGCCTGAAGATGGGCAACTTCCTTCAGGGCACATAGTTGTCTGCAAACAGGGCAGCATCTCAGCCTCCAGAAAGACTCCCGGAAGACTGCTGCCCAACAGCCATTACATTGCACTACTCCCCACATAACTGTCTACCTTGTTTAGTTTTTTTTTGTGTGTGTGTGTGATTGGTGTGTTATATAGAAATATATGTATTTATATAATGTGTATGCTAATATTGTCAGTGCAGTGTGCTAGCGAGGATATGACAGTGATATGCACCTTGCCCTCTTGAGGAAATGATGTCAGAACCCCAGGTATAAATGAACTATTTCCAGGGGTGGGTGGGGTGAAGGGTGGGAAGGGTTTGGGCCTAAACTGTGCCCTCATGAAACAATCAGCTAAAAGCTCTGACCTACCGCTGAGATGAGTGCCTTCCTGTCTGCAAGATGCCATACACGACAATTTTACAGAGAAAATACCCTGTTAATCAAACCGAGAAAAATCTAAACATCCAAGTCAGACACAGGTAAACCTCCCCAGCCCCAAAACAGCCTGGTGACTTGTGCTCTGAAAATAGTCAGCCCCAAAACACGTCAGCTGTGCAGAAGGGCAGAAACACAGAAAACAGTAAAATCTTAACAATTGTAACAAAAGTGAAGCAAGCTCCACCTCCCTCTGTTGATTGAAAGACTGCATTTTCTGATAATTCTAAGTTCCTTATTTCACCCTTCAGTTAGAAGTATCCTCCACCTGAAGAATATTAACTTTCCTAAGGAATCTGCTTCAAACCAAAGACAATTGTAAATTGTAAGGTTCGCCTCTCTCTGTTGTGAGCACAACTCGCTTTCTGGCAAATCTTAAGTCCAGTGTTGCAGCTTCCAGCCAGAGGTAGCTTCACCTGAAGACTATTAGGTTATCTGATGAGCCTGCTAAAATTAGTACTTTTATCAAGGTCTGTAAGATTCTTCCAGAGCTATTGGCTGTTAAGTAGCTGTGATGTAAGCACTTCCTGACACAGTCTGCCCTGGCCTTTTAAGGCACACAGAGATAAACAAAAGAAAACCCAGTTTCCACCCCCTAGGCACTGTCTGGGTCCAATACACAGCCTGTAACGTGCTCTCAATTCAGGACTTATGACAAATTCTTAGCCCAGTGAATGCTCACAGTATTATAAATATTGCAATGCAAACAGTCAGTCACTAACTCCAATCAAGTCAGCTGGGCAGAAACACAGAAAACAGTAAAATCTTAACAATTGTAACAAAAGTAAAGCAAGCTCCACCTCCCTCTGTTGATTGAAAGACTGCCTTTTCTGATAATTCTAAGTTTCTTATTTCACCCTTCAGTTAGAAGTATCCTCCACCTGAAAAATATTAACTTTCTTAAGGAATCTGCTTCAAACCAAAGGCAATTGTAAATTGTAAGGTTCGCCTCCCTCTGTTGTGAGCACAACTCGCTTTCATGCAAATCTTAAGTCCAGTGTTGCAGCTTCCAGCCAGAGGTAGCTTCACCTGAAGACTATTAGGTTAAGGTAGGAGCAGTAAGGAACCCCAAGAATGAGACAAATGCACTTTGCCTGGAACACTGTATTCTCTGACCTACTATAGGGTGGGCAGCCCTCAGAATGAACTTATTTATTGTGTTTCCAAGGAATGATCTCACTCTTAGGGGAAGGACTTAACCCTATTTATTAAGTATGTATGCTGGGTTTTAGCCTTTGAAACAAGGCAAACTTATTTCTTTTGATAGCCCTTGAAAAGCACAATATACAGTTGATATATACGGAATGCTTATTATTGAAATATCAGAAAATAAAGCCTGCTATGCTGATCATAAGAAAAAGGAGTGGATCACCTGACAGTGATGTCATCCCTAGATGGGTATAACAACCCCACTAGGAGCTACAAGTTAGATAGCTGAGTCAGTTGGCTGCTGACCACAGAGCAAGGAGGTTTTGAAGAAAGTGTGTCCGTTTTCACTCTGGTCAAGTATTTCTAGCAAGGCAAGCTAAGCCACAGGAATTTGTTGAAGGAAGTGGTTCCCTGAGTGTTTAACTAACACCTTTTTCTTTCTGTAAATATTTTTTATTTATTATTTTGCTGATTTGAAGAAAAATAAAATAACAAATGCACGTTTGCGTTTTTTATGGACTTACTTTCTGTCTGCTGTGTCTGTTTTCTCCCATGCCATTACACCGATGTCAGAAGTGGGATCTCTGGTATGTTGAGACTGCCTGGGAGGCGTTACCAGTGGGTACTGCACTAAGTACCCAGACAGATGCCTGTAGGGCAGGAGTCTGAGGCCAGTGCATTTCCCTTGACTCGAGCCATGGCAGAGAAGACTGGGATAAAACCCATACCTGGCTTGGAATTTGGAACAAGGCAGAAGACTGCCAAGGAAGAAGATGATGGAACTAAGGAGGAAGAGGACCCAGTGACAGAGATAGCCCCAGATGATCCCAGTGACTTGTTGTCAAAAACAACTAGAGATAGATCGACAACGGGAAGAGGACCGATGGCAGTGAGATGAGGATCGACAGTGACAAGAAGAGGATCGATGATGGCAGGATGACAAATGGGCAGACACCCTAAGAGCACTCCAGGCCCTTAATCCAGGTCAGCAGGCTAGAACTGTGCCTAGACTAGAGACATAAAACTGACAAAACTGACTGAAATCGATGACATTTGAGGCATACATAATGGCATTTGAGTGAATTGCCCAAACCTGTACCTGGCCCCAAGACCAATGGGTCATCAGACTGGCTCCATATCTATCTGGGCAGGCCCAATTGGTTTGTAGTCAGTTAAGTGGGCAGGATACCAACATGGCTATTATCAAGCAATGTTTATATCCTGTTGTTAACTATGCATCCCTTGTTAAAGATCACACCTTTTCTAATGTTATAGCAAAAAAAATCTTTGTTATTACAGACATTAGGGAAATTTGCTTTGTTAGCCCCTTGTATTACCCATCATTGTATTCTTTTGGATAAGATGAGATGGTTGTCAATTGAATTATAATTGCTTACTTGCTAGATTTATTTTTAGAATTCTCCAGACAGGTACTCCTTCTAGTCTGCCAATACACTTACAATGTTTTGAGTCAAGATTTTCTTCCAGTGCTAGAGTGGATAATACAGTTCTGAAATTTCCACTAAGGAGAACAACTTGTGGGCAAAGAGCTTTTTCTTATATCGATCCAAATATTTGAAATTACTTACCGCCAAATTTAAGAAGCGTGACCACACATGGAGCCTTCTCAAATTCACTGTTTTTATATCTGAAAACATTGTCTGAATGTGAATATTTTAATTGATTTTTTTAGTTGGTTCTTAACTGACATAGAATTGTATTCCTATATTGTAATTTTTTTGTTTATGTATTGTAAATTTTGTATTCTGAAATGTTTGTGCCCTTATGGGTCACACCTGTAAAGGGAATTTAATTCCAGTGTACTTACCCGTTAAGCAAATAAGCAAACAAACTATGGCAGGATTAAGGAGGAGATATTAGGAAGATAAAGACATTAATATGAAGATGTGACATTAATACAGAGACTTACAGACAACGGTTTCGGTCCCAGAAAATGACCAGCTATGACAACCCCAGAGAGACATATGCAAGACTGAAGAATTATTGCTGCAAATGGTTGCAACCTGCAACCAAGACTATGGACCAGATCGTGGAGCTCATCATAATTGAGCAGTTCATCCAAGTGCTACCCCAAGATGTGCAGTTCTGGATAAAGGGGCACAAGCCTGAATCAGCTGAGCGTACCATCAAACTTGCCGTGGACTACCTGACAGCCAGACCATCTAGGCCCAGAGGATACCAAGGCTCCTCACCCCAACCTCCAGATCTGGTAAGAACATTTAATCATTCAACCCAATGACAGTCTAATTACGGGAGTACATATTGGAGGAGAGAAAGAGGGGGAAGAACTTCTTATGCTGACACATAGTTGCCTTGGGAAGGGCCATATTGCTTGAAATTGCCCTAACAAAAGAGTGGAACCAGCCCACCTAGCCTTAGCCAATTAAGGGTACATCACCACAGCAGAAATTGGCCACAAACATATCTTGGATTTGCTGGATTCAGGAAGTAAGCAAACATTGATGAGGGCAGATCTTATGAATGACTATGACATTTTAGAGCACCTAACATCTGCAGACATCTGTAACATAACCCTTCCTATATACAGTCCTTGTGTGAGTTAAAATGAGCATCTATCTAAGTTTTGATAACATTTTGGACATTTGCGCATCCTGACTAAATTGCCAGCCACCCTCTCCTCCCATGTGTGCACATTTAATAGGGTGTGGAAGCACGTCAAACTTGTACTTGATTTTTTTTACTTATATCAGCCTAAGATACGCATTTTCAGTCCTGTCTCTAACACACCATTCCAAAGTAAATGAATGCAGCCGAATGTATTTCTTTGTTTCACTTCTGTTTATTTACAGAGCGAGAGAAAACACAATGCAGCATGCTGGACTGCCAAATAGTAAATGGGTCTTTAGTAACTGACGGTTAAAATTAGGTGTGCCAAAGTCAAAGCACAAAAGAAATAAAACAAGCCACCTCCAGCACAGCATGATGACTACTGTCAACACCAAGCCCAAGAATTCTCACCTGGCATTTTAACCTGACAGTAAGAGCAAGAGGATGACAGTCTCCATTCTGAACTGCATATGTGTGAGACAATTGTGCTTAATACACTGGGTAACTTGATGGACATTATAATGCCTGGGTGAGAGTGTAGTGGGGCTGAGATGGGTGACACGTGAGTTTAATAATATTTAAAATGGGTGATAGGTGGCAGTGATTGCCAGGTTGGGGGTTGTGACATTCTTTTGTGGCATGTCATCTACAGGTGATGAGCTCCAAAAGAGCAAAACCAATTTGGCCTTGTACTACTGTCCTGATTAGGTAATCATCATGCATGGATACATACCGTATGGCACGTAAAAAAAAAAAAACTAAATACATTTTTTTATCTCGAAGGGTATTTGCTTATAAGCAGGGTTGCCATATCAAGATCTTAAGCTCATCAATGTAGTTCACAATAAAGAAAATAAAGTTGTTTTTACCTTTTGTGATGGATTCTGGATAGCTGTCACTGACATCTGGCTATGTCAGTGAGAGGATGAAGATCTTTGCACTGCATTTGGACATGTAAAACAAATTATTATTAGAGTAAAGAGCATAGCTCAACATTTACTGTAGTTGCACACATTGTCTCTCTTTCACACAGACATGGATGCAAATACACACATGCACACATAGGCAACTTCTCTATCATTTCAGTGCACGCTCATTCTGTAAGCACCTTCTCATATGCACACAGCAGTTTGCTTGCTTACTTACTACTCCAAAACATACCTTATTAAAGCAGCAGTACAACCAAATTAGGAAGTGATCTATCAAAATTCTGCTTTTTGACTGTAAGCATGCAGCAAAAGTTCCAGTTTCCTAACCTGTCAATATTTATTTCAGTCATCTTTAGTTTTTCAGATATTTGCAATTTATTTGAATTGTTGTAGGACTACAATAAATATGGCGGCTAACTAATTTTCAGCTGCACTTTTCCTTCAGGTCACATCACGTCTTTTTACTACAGCAGAGGAACCCTCTGCTGACCATTCCTGATGTCCCTGCAAGTCATACACATGTGCAGTTGACAGCAGAGGGGGTTCCAGTGCAACATGCTTGGTGACAGAAACATAAAAGAAGCAGAGGATAACTGAGCAAATTACTAGGCGATAGTACAATGCCGACGGGAAAGAGTACCAGGTATATAATTAGCAGGGCACAGGGAATAAACTGTCTAAAAAGCACACATTTTTTTTCATAGTACTGCTGCTTTAAGTTCCACCACAGGGAAGTGAACCCAAAAGATTCAACCACCAGTGATTAACTTGTAAGGTACACACTGGAAGATTTTCTCTTTGAAAAACATTTTAACACATTTTCACAAAGCAAAATAAAAAGGCTGCTCAGAAATAGGCAGTGCTCATAGATGGCAGAAGAACTGCAAAAACAACTAATGTTAGTGCAACAGGTTTTGCTATGTAACAAAGTACAATATTGCATGTTTTAAAATTTTCATAGCAGGCCTTTCTGTCTCATCAGTCACACATTTATAATATTATTTCTTTGAGGACTTCATTCATCTTCTCTTTATATTTTATATACAGTCCGTACAGGGGAAGGCTTGGATGCAGCAGTACTGCTTTTAATTAATATTCTCTACACTGCACACAGTGGTTCAACTCCCCCCAATGGCAGACAGTTACAGTTTCACCTATCCCCAAGCTGCAGACACATTTATAGTCCCAAGCACCAGACACACAGCTTCACCTCCTATCTGCTTCAGACACATTTTCAGGCTCCCACACTCTACACGCAGGTTAAAACCCAGTAAACATCAGACACAGTTACAGTTTTAACCTCAATTGTACACACAGGTTCAATCCACCCCAATTCCAGACACAATAACACTTTCCTTCACTGCCACCCAAGAAACCAACATACCTGTAGTCCACCCAGCCTCAGACACAAAGATTTAACCACATACACCCCAGCTTCAAATACAGTTTTACCCCCACCATCACCACATACACTGGTTGGCCAAATAAATAATAATAAATAAAAAAAAAAGAGTATAAGAGTTGCATGACTTTTTTTAAGCTGCTTATCTGTTATGATTTACAACAATGGATACTCAGACTTAAAGCAACATGAATTTTTAGCAGTGTGATAATATTCTGTTCAATTGCTCAGAAAAGCACTTTTTAGTTCATAGCAAAAAAGTACAGCTCCAACTGCACAGTGCTCATTGAGTAAATGACTGTGTTGCTCTGCAGTTTTGACAGTAACAGCCTTTACAGAAAATATGGTTTTGTTTCTGTTTAAGCTCAGTCTCTCTGTTGGTTGTTCTATAAATAGTCAGTCCAAGATATGTGCTTTTTCAGCCCTGCCTCTAACATACCAATCCAAAGTCAGTACAGTCAAAAGTATTTCTTTGATTGCCTCCCTGTTTATTTACAGAACAAGAATAAGAGAGAGAATTTCTGAGAGCAAATTGCAACACTTGTGACAAGCAGTTAGACCACATTTTTTGCGATCTAGCTTTTTTCTTGTCTTTGTTAACCCTGTAAGGCCTACTAGTCGCAAGACCTGTTTTCAAGAGTGACCTGGGAGCACTGAGCAGGTTAAGGACTTGCTCAGGGTCACACAGTATGAAAGTGGAGGTTGTGGGAGTCATGGCCAGGTTTGTTGGATGTGCACTGTACCAAGCTCATTCACAGCTCATTACTCTAACCTCTAGGTCACATTGCCACAAGTGGTGCAATTGTTTTAAAATCATGCCGCAAGTCGGAGCACATCCGAGGGCCATTTAAAAATCCAGCTCCCTGTCTGTAAATGATGTGCTACACAAAACATCTCCTTCCCTTGAACCACTGGTAACAGTCTCTCACCTCCCTGTCCAAAACTGTAAAGAGCTGTGGGACAAAGTTTGTATGTAAGGTGCCATTGAAAAGCAGTACTCTAGTGTGGTGGGCTACTTTCCTATATTTTTTTACTGCCTCTCTATATTTTATACCACCATCCTATATTGTTTTATAACTACCCTAAATCTGTGACCAGCACCCTAATAAAATCATCCACAATAATCTTTTACCAAGCA
Source organism: Neoceratodus forsteri (assembly GCA_016271365.2). Lineage (NCBI taxonomy): Eukaryota > Metazoa > Chordata > Ceratodontiformes > Ceratodontidae > Neoceratodus > Neoceratodus forsteri. Next base: position 803,226,845 of record CM057451.1, on the reverse strand, counting down.
TCCTACAGTGCACTGTATTACCACAGTTTTAATACCAGTGCTCTGTACACTACCTTACATAAACCCAGTTATGCACATGCACAGTGCTTGGCATTCTGAGGAATGATGTGCCCTTCAATCTGATCACAACAATCTCCACCCTGTATTTTTATGCAGTGGAGAACGCAATGTTGGCAGCCAGCGGGCGGTCGGCGGCACCTTAGCGAACCAGGGAATCACGAGGCGGGAGGAACAGCGAGGAGCACTGGAAAAGGCGCAGCCAATCGCCTGCACTTACACCCCACAGCACCTAGCTGAGCGGCCAGGGGCTTGCTCACCAGCAGGTGGTCATGGCACCTAGCCGAACCAGGGAACCACGAGGCCGGGAGAAACAACGCGAGGAGCACTTCAGGAAAGGCGCAGGCTAATCGCCTGCAATTCCCACCCCACAGCACTCAGCTGAGCACCGGGCTTCACTACCGCTAGCGGGCAGTCGGCGGCACCTTAGCGAACCAGGGAACCATGAGGCGGGAGGAACAGTGAGGAGCACTGGGAAAGGTGCAGCCAATCGCCTGCAATTCCACCCACAGCACCAGCTGGCGCGGGCTTTGCTCCATGTGGTGGCGGCACCTTAGCGAACCAGGGAACCACAAGGTCAGGAGGAACAGTGAGGGAGCACTCGGGAAAGGCGCAGCCAATCGGTGAGCGAGCGCTCCTCCAGGCACAGCAGCCGATTGGCTCTCCTGCCCCATTGACTTTCACTGACTCAGCCTGCCTTGCCAAAATCTGTGCGGGACTTGATTTTTATTTTCTTTCTTCCTCTGTATTACTGCAAAATCCCCAAAAGAGCTGTCCCCAACTTGTAATGCATCTGTAGAGGGAATCTGTTATTTTTGTTTGAATTCTGCTGAATCCTGTTAGCAGCAGTGGGCCAGATGCTGAGGCGCCACTCTCCTTCTCTTAACTGTGTAAATTACCTAAAAGGTGCTGTTTTCCACTATTGTATTTACAAGGGGAAACTGCCATTTACTGCTCTTTACTGTAATTACAGCTCCTTTTTTGCATGTGCAAGGTGGGCCAGACGCTGAGGCGCCACAGCACCCCCCCCACAGTCCTTTTGTAGTGCAGATTTAGTCAGTGACACTCAGGAACGCTTGATTCTGCCTTTATTAACTGCTGCACCCTCCTCTGTCTCTCCAGCCTGCAATTCCCACCCCACAGCACCCAGCTGAGCGCCGGGGCTTCGATCTGCCAGTGGGCGGTCGGCGGCACCTTAGCCGAACCAGGGAGCCACGAGGCCGGGAGGAACAGCGAGGGAGCACTCGGGAAAGGCGCAACATTTTGCCCACCCACCCTTCCCCTCTTTGTGTGTTACTTTATAGGCATCTTCCCTCGAAATCTCTTCCCCGCCTCAGCATTTTTCTAAACCAACAGAGAGACACACCAGCTTGCTGACCCAACCAATCAGCAACTTCACTACTCCCCGACAGCCAACTACCAATATCTTTTCAGAATGGGGAGTTTACTTGATACTCCTTTCACTATCAGCCATAGGGTTCCACAAAGAAGATGTCCCTGTCATACAAATTAGGGTGATCCATCCAGTCTCTCTGAACCGTCCCTTTGGCTGACACTCAAACCCTCACATATGCTCTACCATTGCTGCATCGACTTCAGTGGTATAATCACCATAAAGAGACACATACCACCACACATGTATTTCAGTCATGGCTCCACTGCTGGATATACAGATATCCCCTAAGCCTAGGCACCAAACTGCTACTTGGTGTCTCGACACATTTCCTTAAACCCACAGGGAGCACCCAAAAAAAAGAGTGGCAACAGAATAAAAGAAGGAGGACCAAAGACAGCCCCCTCTACCTATCACTGGCAGCCCTCATGAAACTACTGCTCTTTCTATTGCTCTGTATTGGTAATGTGAAAATCAACCCTGGACCTCTTGAACGTATCACCTCTCCATCAGATCTAACCTCAATTAAAGGCCTCAGTTTCCTTCATATTAATGTATGCAATCTGTTGAAAAAATTCACATTGATACAAGCCTGGGTTGCCCATACCTTGCCAGACTTTCTTGTGGTAACTGAGACATGGCTCAAACCCACCACAGCGGACGGGGATGTTAACCTACCTATCAGCTATTCAGAGCTGATCGCCAAACAAGGGGAGGTGGAGTAGCCATATATACAAAATCTGGTGTAACTGTATCCTGTACTGCTGCAACATCTATGCCCAAGGAGTTTGAATGCCTATCCCTAAAAGTCTCTCTCCCCAATACAGCAGCTTTTCAACTAATTGGATGCTACAGACCCCCCTCTGCTGAACACAAGCTCTTATCCCACCTGGGGAACCTGGTCAAGCCCAGCACTGAAGAAGTCATTATACTAGGTGACCTGAATTTCAACTGGCTCACCCAGGCAGCTACACCTCTGGTATCGTTCTGTGACACCTATGGGCTCACACAGTTAATTAATGAACCAACAGAATTAATGCAAGGAATAGCAGTAACAGCACACTGCTTGATATCATGCTAGTGAGTAAACCACATCTATTCACACACGCTGGAGTGCTCCTCTGCGTATATAAGTGATCACTGCCCCATCGCAGGGGTAAGATCCACCAGCATAACAACAAATCCTGCAAAATTCCTCATGAGGAGATGCAAGAAAAACATCAATATTGAAGGATATTTGCATGATCTAGCTTACTCTCCACTCTGGCAAAAGTTTTATCTTGCACATTCTGTAGAAAAAGCTCAGCAGGTGCTAAATAGCATTATAATAAATGCCCTTAACACCCATGCCCCAATCTCTAGTATCCGAATAAAAATCAAATCCTGTCGTTGGTTTTCAGCTGACCTCAAAGATGCACTGCTGGAGAGAGATAAACTCTGGAAAGTGGCAAGAAAAACTAAGAATGCAAATGACTGGATGATTTTTAGGAAAGCCAGGAATACATGCACCAAGAAAGTTAGGGATGCAAAGGCTGCCTTCTACCTGGCCGAGCTCGACTCCTCCTACCATAATCCTGCTAGGTTTTGGTGCACCATCAAGGGTATGGTGGGGCAGGGCCGCTTTACAACCCTTCCAACTCAACTACACAACAGTTATGGCCCTATCACTGGCAAGATGGAAATCCTGGACGCATTCAATAACCACTTCACAACGGGTGGCCTTGCCTTTGACACCTCTCCAGCTAACCTGCTGAGGGAACAATTAAGCTCCCACTACACTGGTGATCAAAGAGTTGACTCTTCCTTTAGCTTCAAACCTATACTGTTGAAACAAGTTAAGGATCTATTATGGCATCTGGATACCAAAAAAAGTGCAGGAGCAGACTCTCTGGACCCCTTCTTTCTAAAGATTGCGTGCCATGTACTTGCAGTCCCCCTAACACACCTCTTTAACCTTTCCCTAAACTCTGGCTCTATTCCCACACTGTGGAAGACAGCCCAAGTGGTCTCCCTTCTAAAATCAGGGGACCCTATGGATCTTAATAATTACAGGCCCATTTCTATTCTACCTGTGCTATCCAAAATGCTGGAGAAATTAGTGAGTAATCAGCTAAGGAAATATCTTGACAATGCTAACCTATTAAATCCAGCTCAATCTGGATTCAGGGCCAAACATAGCACTATCACTGCATTAGCCAAGGTCACAAATGACTGGCAAACCGAATTGGATAAAAGAATAATGTCTGTGCAGTATTCTTGGACCTGAGCAAAGCATTCGATACTGTGGACCATGAGCTGCTACTCTCATCCCTACACTCCCTTGGCCTAGATCCACCCTCCTTTAAGTGGTTCAGATGCTACCTCACCGGTAGGTCACAGCAGGTAAAAGCTGAAGGTGACCTATCCCCATTAAGACCACTGTCAAGAGGAGTCCCCCAAGGTTCTATTCTGGGTCCTATCCTTTTTGCCATTTATATAAATAACATTGATTCAACCCTTACCAATTCCTCAGTACACCTCTTTGCTGATGACACTGTTCTGTATGTCAGCAACCCTTCGCCTGCAGTTGCTCGTGAAATCCTACAAACAGAATTCTCCTTGTTACAACATCAGCTACTCGAGAAAAAGCTTCTGTTAAATGCAAAGAAAACTAAAGCAATGATGTTCACAAATCAAAACTCCACCAGCACATCCTCTTCAATCACTCTCCCCAGCTATGCACTATACTTGGAGAAAATCTGGAGTATGTCAAAACTTCAAATACCTAGGTGTGTGGATTGACAGCAGACTCGACTTCACTCATCATCTAGAAGAACTGTTAAAAAGCTTCGCCAAAGGCTTGGCCTTCCTATAGATTAAAACCCTTCCTTAACAGATACTCAAAGATGAGGTTAGTCCAGACCATTTTCTATCAGTTGTTGACTATGCAGACTTCCTTTATAGTCACTGCCCATCTCCTACCTTCACAAGCTGGATACCTTATACCATAGAGCAATAAGGTTCATTACAGATCTGCCATATAATACCCACCATTGCTCTCTTATAATGCAGTTGGATGGGTTTCCTTCATATCAGGAGGAGCAGAAATGCAGCACTATGGATTTACAGAGCTTTATCAAAAAAACTTCCAAACTATATCCTGGACTGCTTCACTCAGACCACTCCTAGCTCTTATGCCCTAAGAAGCAACAATATCATCTTGCTCAAATTGCCCAAATTCAACACCAGGCTAGGGAGGGCAGCAATCAGCTATTCTCTAGCTATAGCATGGAACACCCTACAAAAATCCCTAAAACTGTCCATTATCATTCCATTTGCATCCTTTAAACAGCACTGTACAGTCTACTTTACAGAGAAATGCAGCTGCTACCGCTAGAGCTAGACTAGTCATCTTACAAATCTGACTTCCAAATCATATATGGCATATTCCTTCCAGACAGACACCCCCATCTTATGGCACCCAATAATAGCGTTACCATCCTAGTATTCATTATGTTGTGTGTCTGCTATGGCCTCCATTGGGATATGTATGTACTGTACATACTGTAAATATTAGCTTAACCTTTCTGTAGCCGAGTTTTATCATCATTGTGTTATAAACATTATTTTCCTCTGTATGTATATCTGTCTTATAAAGTGTATGATGTATCTGTTGTGTATCAACTATTGAACCTTGACCTTATCAGGTCCATCTTGTAAATGAGCCTTGCTCAATGACGTTCGCCTGAATAAATAAAGATTTGATGATGATGATGATGATGATTGGACCATGAGATCAGCTCCCTCAGCTCTCAACTGTCCAACATTCCTCTTCTTCCTGCAGTCACCACCTGGCTGAATGTCTCTTGATGCCTCAGGTAGTTCGTCATAAGTAGATACAAGAGACTCAAAACATCTTGAGATCTCTGCTGCTGCAGCCTCCTCATCTCTGGGGCAACTAAGATAGCCACTGCTCATGACAGCAAGGATGGCCATCTGGGACCAGGAAGATAGGTGTGATTTGCAGTAACAGGGAAGGCCCATCCAGAACCAGAAAGCAAGCTGACACCTGCAGAAGCAGGGAAGGCCTGTCCAGATCTGGAAGCTAGTCACCACACATGATAACAGAGATGGTCAGTCTGGGATCAGGAAGTGAGCCACTATATTAGGCAACCGAAAAGGTTAGTTCAGGGCTGGAAAGCAAGCCATCACTTGTGCCAAAATGGAAGGCCCATCAGTAGCTGAAGCAAAATGCTGCTTGCAGCAGCTAGGAAGGCTTGTCCATGGCCAGGCTCAATATGCTGCATTCCCTGGTTGCTCCTGGGAAACTGCAATCAATTCTCAGGGGCACGCAGCACTTGCTCAAAGTGCATTCTAGTCCCAGTACAACCCAGGCTATAGCCCAGTATATCCTGGTCCCAGTAGAACCCAGCATATCTCCCCAATACATGGTGGTCCCATTCAGTCAGCAGTGTATTTCCTTACTGTACCTGAATGACAACATCCTTTTGAATGGCCATCAGGGGTCAGAAAGCAAAGTGTGACTTGTGGTAACATAGAAAGGCCCATCTGGAACCAGGAAGCAAGCCGCCATTTGCAGAAAAAGGGAAGGCCCATCTGGAACTGGGAAGCTAACTGCCGCTTGTGGCAACAAAGATGGTCTGTCTGGGCAAGGAAGCAATCCACTACACTAAGCAAGAGGATGAGTCTGCCCTGGGCAGATAAGCAAGCAACCACTCATGGGACCAAGGAAGTCCTGTCCAGGAATGGAGTACGCTATGCCTTGCAGCAAATGGGAAGGCCCATCCATGGTCAGGCTCTGTGCACGGCTTGCTCTACCTCTGCTCCTGGGAACCTAAAATCAACACTCAGGGCCCCAGCACTTGCTTAAAGTACATTCCAATCCCAGTAAAGCCCAGGCTATGGCCCAGTACATTCTGGTCTCAGAAGAGTACAGCCTATCTCCCACCATACATAATGGTCCCAGTACAGCCAGCACCACATCTCCTTACCTGAATGATAGTCTCCTGTTGGCAGTGGGCATGGTGCAGTTGGCTGCAAGAGCAGCTCCCTCATGCTCCAATTCTCCAACATTCCTTCTCCTCCTGTAGCCACTGCCTGGAAGGTGTTCTCTGGCCACCCCTGGTAGCTCCACATCAAGAAGTCAAGGGGGCTCAGTACATCTGAGCTCTCTGCCGCTAGCCCCTCATCCCCAAACAAGCAAGGACTTTCCTACACTCCCCATCATCCATTATTCAATTTTTAAACATAACGAGGCAACTCCCTTAGTTAGGTTTATGGATAAGTAACTTACAGTTTAACTTTTGTACTTGTGGCACTACTAAAATTGAACCTGGGAGAGCACATTTTGGGGGAATTCTACTAACCATAAGCTCAGATCAAAAAATATATGATGATATCACTGTTTAGCTTACTGGGACATCATGTGTTGATCTGTTGCACCCAAATTCTGTATTGCTTTATTTAAGTATGTTTTTAATCATGTGCATCCTGTATGCAGTAATTATCACTCCTTAGTAACTGTTCTGGGCTGAACTGTACATTGATTGTGTATTGCATTTATTTGTGTTGGTATTCTGTATTGCATCATCTGAGTATGTTTTAATGGCTTGCAACTGCAGTATCCTTCTATTCCCAGTTACTACCAGGACTGAGTCATTTATCACATATTAAATTTTTGGGATTGGTACACTATATCGCCTTATCTGAATATATTTTAAGGGTGTGCAACCTGTATGCAGTATCCATATATCCTCAGTGACTATTCAAGACTGAGTTGGGCATTAATTGGGTATTGCATTTATGTGTTGCTATTCTGTATTGTTTTACCCCATTTATAAAATAGACAAATTCTGTTCACCTCTGACCTATAACTGTTATTTGTTTTGTCTGCCAATTTTGTATTGTAACCTCCCAGATTGTGGCTACAACACCTTACCTGGTAAACAAAAACAAAATAAATAAATAAACCATTAATTAACACACATCACATCACTGTGCAGCATTTCCCAATGACCTGGAGGCTGATTAGTTAGCATTCCATACCACTAGGAATGCTTGTACCAAGCTAATTAGGTCAGAAAAAGCTAGGTACTTCCAAAAAGAACTAGAAGACAATGAAAACAACTCTGCCAAATTTTGGAACATCCTCAAAGAAGTCGAAGGTCAGTCCACTGCAACATCCCTTCCAAACAAAATTGTGTCTGATGGTACCACCTATATGGACAAAGCTGATATACTAGAGAAGCTTAATGATCACTTTGCCACTGCAGGGCTTGCCTTTGACACCTCACCTATCAGCAAACTTAGCCCGGCATAAGACTACACTGTTGGCTTCACTGATAATCACAACCATAACCAACCACATCCCACCCCCTTCAGCTTCCTCACAATTACGTTCAAGCAAGTGGAGGACCTCCTCCTTTCTCTGGATACAAAAAAGAGTGCGGGTGCAGATAATATTGAACCTTACTTCCTAAAACTTGGCCATACCTATCTGACCGCCCCCATTACACACTTATTCAACACCTCTCTGATTCAAGGTGAGCTACCTGTCTTGTGGAAAACTTCCCACATCCTACCATTATTCAAGACTGGGGACCCGAGTGATCTGAACAATTACCGGCCTATTTCTATACAATCCGTCCGCTTTAAATTACTTGAAAAAAGTGTCAACATCCAGCTTAGAGAACATTTGGATTCACAAAAGTTGCTAAACCCGGCTCAGTACGGCTTCAGAGCCAAACACAGTACAATATCAGCTCTTGCCAAAGTAACTACAGACTGGCAAATGGCCTTGGACTCTAAGAAGCATATATTTGCCCTCTTCCTTGATCTAAGTAAGGGCTTCGATACTGTGGATCATACCATCATGTTTACTGCACTGAGTACCATCGGACTTGATAGTTCTGCCATTAAATGGTTCACCAGCTACCTAACCAATAGGTTACAACAAGTCAAAGCCATAGGAGGTCTGTCCCCACAAAAATACTTGTTACGAGGAGTCCCACAAGGCTCCATCCTGGGCCCTATCCTCTTTGCAGTATACATTAATAATCTGGACTCGCTGCTGGGCACAGCAAATGTGCACTTATTCGCAGATGATACTGTACTCTATACCACAAATTCATCCTTGGATCTGGCCCATGAGTACTTACAGAAAGACTTTGTCACCCTCCAATACAACCTTCTCACTCATAAGCTCCTCCTCAATGCCAAAAAGACTAAAGCAATGATTCTCTCACCAAAGTCTACTTCCGGATGTCCACATATCACACAGATACAAACACTCTTAGATGAACCCCTTGAAGTAGTTGATACATTTAAATACTTAGGGTTCTGGTTGGATAACAAGTTCAACTTTCTGTGTCACTTAAATGAAACTTCGAAGAAACTTAAGACAGCGATTAGGTTTATTCTGTCGCATTAAACACCTACTCACGTTAGAAGCCAGAATGAGACTAGTACAAACTACATTCCTACTTATACTGGACTACGCTGACTTCCTTTACAGTCATTGCTCATCAACGATGCTAAACAAACTGGACACCCTTTACCACCGGGCTTTAAGATTTATCTTAAATCTACCCCATAGTACACATCACTGTCGTCTATACCAGGTTTCGGGATGGACCTCACTCTCAACTAGAAGAAAAAAGAATGCTCTCCTCTGCTTTTTTAGAGCATTATCTGATAACCTTCCTGCATACATCTCGAACATCTTCAAACGGGCTAAAGGTTCCTATGGCCTGAGATGCTTCTTCTTAATCTGCTTCCAGATTCCTAGAGTGAAAACTACCCTTGGCTCAGCAGCAATCAACTTCTCACTTCCATCACTTTGCAACACTATGCAAGACTCATTAAAATTATCCTCACTTCCAAGCATTTTCACATTCAAAGCTCTATTAATGGATTATCTGAAGGAATCATGCAACTGTTTCAGACGCCGATGACCCCTAAGCCCTGGGTGCCACTCTCAAATCCTACGCCTAAGTATCTCATCCACCCCACATTCCTAACAACAGAAACCTAGGACCTACAAGCCTAATTCCCTTAATCCAAGATGGCCCTGCCTATTCTCTACCTTTTACTTATTCTGGCCTCCCTTTTGGCTGCCTACTCTTTCACCCGTTTCTACCCTATTCCTTAATACCTCCTTATTTTTTATCATTTAGGTATGAGCTCTTACTTAGCGGAGACTATATGGGATTGTTGTCTCTTCTCATTTCAGTAAAGCTTATCATTATGTACCTTTGCAGGTTAATTATGTTGACCGGTATGTATAGGCCCATATTGACCGGCACCTTCACAATGTTTTTTTTTTTTTTTTTGCACCGTTGTCCACCGTAATTGTAATCTTATGAAGTGTACTGTATTGTATTAATGCCCAGGACCACCTTGAAAATGATCTTGCTCAATAGTGTTTATGCCTGGTTAAATAAAGTGATTGATTGATTGACTGCACTCCCCACACACACTTTTTTTATGTGTTTCTTCCTGTAAATACCAATTTTGCACCAATTTATTAAGTGTGATAACACACCTCAAGGTGTCCGGTCACTGCCTGATATATACACTTCTCAGGTGGCTGAAGGAACTATGCTGTTCTTTGTCTCACGATGCACCTGACCTGTGAATATCAGAGTGTGACTGCACACCCTGTTGTGTAACATCGCCTGTTGTGTAACCCTGTTTATGATATGCTTGTTTCCTTCCCCTTCATTGTAACCTTTCCTTTCTACAGGCCAAACCTAAAAACAAGCTATATGCTCAGAGTGCTCCCCTCACCTAAATGTGTAAATAGGGATGGGGGAAACCACAAAAGTCTGTGCTAAGCCACAAAACTTTCTGATAGTTTCCAGAGCCATTTTAACATTACAGTCGCTTTTAGTTTTAAGTACAGTACTCAATTTGTTCAACAATCATGTTCCACTGATGAGCTATTGTCAGTGAAGGGAAATTAATCTAAAAACAACTTGGAGTGGTACAACTGTAAATATTGTTAGTGTCATATAGCTAGTTAGTACTTTGCGAGTAACACCACTATACATATGACCACTTAATACAGATCTTGCTCACTGGGTCCTTTCTATTCCTTCACTTTCTTTCTTAGTCTTTCCACCACCCGACCACCACCACCATCACCATCAGATTACCTTTTGGTAGAGACCTGGGACTAGATTTTCAAAGTCCCTGAAATTTCCACAGTTGCAAGGAAAACAAGTGGTGCAAGTGGGTTTTCACTTGCGCAGCCGCAGTGTCTCCCACAGCTGCAGTATTTTCAAAGGTGGAACCAATTTACAACTGGCTCCATGATCTATGGCAGCTTGCAGATGATTTTTCAGTGCAGCACTGGGGAAAGGCTATGTCTGCTGGGACCAGGTGTAACATCCTTACAGCTGTGCCAGGTGAAAATACCAAATTCCACAGGTGCAAAGAGTTTGTCCTGCAGTGTTGGCTGCAGAGTGGGACTTAGTCCCTGCAGGCTTTGAAAATCTACTCTCTGCTGAGGAAGTCTATTAAACTCCAGAATCAGTATATTAAAAAGTGATCAACTGTGTATAAGAACCTGAAAAAGAGTTCTGATAGAGTTCTTTTACAGTAAATGACACAGGGTCTGTAGCATTCAGAACCAGTTCTATCCCTAATTGTAAATAAAACATATGTATGCTGATGACACTGCTTTTTGCCTCTGGCTCTTCTACCTCTTACCTAGTGATTCAGCTCCAGCATGATTTTAACAATAGCCATCACTGGTTCCACTCTAATCAGCTCACTCACAATGCCAAGAAAACAGTCTTTATAATGTTTGGCACCAGGCATCATCTGACCACACTCCGGCACCCACAGTTTTGAAGACCCTGAATGGTATGAAAATTGAGTAGGTCGCTTCCTTCACAGGGTTTTAAATAACTGCCAGAATTGATTAGCACTTTCATTATAATCAATTGTGACAAAGGATGTATGTGCATTTTCTAGTAGTTTATGTTGCTAAACAAATTGAGACATGAGCTATGCATTATCCCAACTAATTAGTAGTTTTACTCATGAAAGTGCTAATCAATTTTGCAGTTATTTAAAACCCTGCTTCAAGTACCTTGGTGTTTGGCTAGACTCCCACCCTTTTTTCTCCTGTCATGTAGATGCAATTCATGAAAAACTCCACCCTAAACATGGTGCACTCTTCAGAAATGAAATGTGTGTCCCACCCTGCCTATAGAAAGATCATGAAGATGATGCTCCCAGTTTTTGAATACAGGGTTGTTCTTTATACTACAAGACCCAAATCAAACCTCATTAGACTGGACTCCATTTTTCATTCCCTTTGTTACTCTGCTCTTGACTACACCCATTACATTTACCACTGTTCTCTCCACACCTCCATTTCATTATTCTCACTTGAAGATAAGCACTTCACCCAGTGCAATTCATGTATTTCTAAATTCTGGTATGGTACTAGTCCCCATCTTAGTTCCCTGTTCACTAGCCCATCTATCCTCATTTACTCCCTTTGCAACTCTAACAGTCACTCTCTCCCCCTTCTCTCTGCAAAATAATCAGCAGGGCAGGTAGCCTTTGTTCTATGGTTCTCCAGGTTCTAATCTAACCTCCCTCCTGCTATTTGCTCTCCTTCTTCTCCTGCAAATTGTAAAGCCATCCTACATGACCTCACTGCCCATACCTGCAAATGCAAATGACACCTCCTGGTATCTTATACTGTAAACTTATTAGCTTCCATGTCAGCTCAATTCTCTTCATCCTTAATCAAACACATGGTTGCCCAACTACTTAATATCTCACAAGTTACACACTACCATTGGGAGCTACCTTGCATAGTTAATTATTTAATTGTTTGCACGGTGTTGCTCCTGACCCTGAATTTGCTTATTTATTTGCTGTAAGTTACATCTCTATTTTTCTTTTGGGTACCATACCCTGTACTTTGTTTTCTGAATGCTATTATATGGTTCAGACTATTTTTTGCTGCAGTTCACTTCACCACTGTAACTTTGAAGGGACCCCATCAACCCCCTTAGGTATCAAAGTGTCCCTAGTTTAAAAAAAACACATTTTATGATTGCCAACATTCTGTAAAAATTGCTATTGTAGCTGGTAGTTTGATTCTGACTCTTATTTTCTTTTAAAAAAAGGGAAAAACAGAGTGACCACCATACTGGTATTAGCACACAAAAACAGGTTTGTTTACATTCCTTGACCAGCTCCAGCTGCATCTTTGCTGGAACTGAGAACTCCCCCAAACACAGTCTAGCCACTCATGATGCAGTGGGAGTTTAGGAGGCTATTGCATCATGAGTGACAGCACTGTTTGGGGGTGTATCTAATGCTCATGAAGTATGCAGTAAGAACAGATCCGGGATTGTAAACAAGACAAGGTTGCTTATAAATGTACATTAGCATGCATTTCAGTTCTACTAAACAAGGAGACAGACAAAACAAACAGCAACATCAATGAATTTTAGAGAAGGTAAGCAATCATAAAATGTAGGTTTTTAACTAGAAATAATATGATAAAAAACAGGTTGACAGTGTCCCTTTAAGTGTGATACTCCATGCCTTGTTGTAATGATGTGATTACTGCACTCTACTGTTTCCCACTCCCCTCCATCAGGGCACATCTGGACATGAGTTGCTACCAGCTTAATATGCATTTCCTGGTAAAACATTTGAAATAAATAAATATGTTCAAACCAGTCACTCATTCTGAACAATAAATAAAGGAATATTTACCTGTAAAGCATTCTTTTGGTTTGGCCCTGTTCTACCCTCTGCAGTTCTCATTATACATTTGTTGGTAGCATAGAGTCAAGTTATATGATTTGAGCGCATTTGTCATGCAATCTTTGGGTGGGAGGATTACACAGAGTAGATTCCCTGTTTTTTTTTTTATCCATTTGACTCATATTTACAGAAGTTCATATTATACACATGCCCATTTATCACACTGTAAGAACATATATTATTAATACACTACTACCAGCAAACAATGATACTCCATACTGAGACTGTCGCTGCATTCAGTTGCCCAAGGAGGATACTGTATGTAATTCACAAAACAACCACTTTTACTCTGGAGATGATGTGCCTCCTATTGAAGAGCTGATTAACAAAGTTTACATTTCATATTTAATATCAAATGCCTGAAAAGGACACCATTAGTTAAAAGCCATACATATTAATGACTTGCATGTTGTGAACTATTGCAGACTGATAAGCCAGGCTATGAACTTTGAGCTTCACTTTAGTCCCTTAGAGCTTTAATTAAACAAAAATGAGCCCTACTGGATTATCCTAAACTGCTACAGAAGTGACCTCAGCTGCAGGTTTATTGTAGCAAGTGTTACAGACATACAAGCTGCATCAGTACATTAGAGGTCACTAGTTTTTAAACCACTGACCATTGCCATGCACCACTGCCTGTTGTTAGGGACTCAGAGAGCAAAAGTGTAGGCATGTTTTTATCATGTGTGAGGGCTCAGTTTTGATCCAAACTCTAATAATGGCTGCTGTATTTTCTGTATATAGCCCCTATGCTACCACTGTCAAACTCAGTAGTAGATATTTGCTGCTGTATTTATCTGTATACAGCCCCGCACTACCAGCATCAAACTCATTGGTGTATATTGACTGCTGTGTTTGCATGCAGTCTCCGCACTACCAGTCTGGAACTTATCGGTGTCCAATGGCTGCCACGTTTGTTGGCATACAGTTCCTACACTACTAGAATCTAACCCAGTGGTTTTGGAGCTAGAAAAAATGGCAAAGATGGGTCACAAAATTTGCCAACAACACAAAAATAGGCATGGTGGTGGAAACAACTGCATATCAGAGTATTCTGCAGAAAGACTTAGATGAATTAATACAGTGGCAGACAACTGTGAAATGGAATTCAGTGCTAAAAGGTGTGCTGTTAGGCACCTAGGAAGAAGGAATCTAATATTTTAATATTACTTATACAGAAATATTATTAAAGATTTAGAGGAGTAAAGTGGCCTGGGAGGAGTTGTGGATAACAAACTTAAATTCAAAAGAAATTGTGGAGTTGCTATCAGGAAATCAAATCAAACCTTGGGTTATATCAGGAGAAATATCAGCAGCAGAGTAAGGGAAGGGATGGCCCCAATGTACCGCTTATTTATGCACCACCATGTGGAGTACTCAGTGCAGTTTTTGGGGCTTTAACTGAGAAGAGAAGTGGATAGCATGGAGAGGGTTGAAAGACTGGCCACTGGGATGATTAGTCAAGTCAAGGACATGGCATATAGTGATGGATGAACAAATCTCAACTTACTCAGTCTTGAAAAAAGAAGAATGAGAGGAGACTTAATCCCAGTTTACAGAGCTTTTAAGAATGATGAGTTATTTAATAAACTACACTTGTACAGAAAGTCACAGTCTATCAGAAATATGGGGCATTCACTGCAATTGCAGAGTAACAAATTCAGAACAGAACAAATAAGGCATTTCTTAACCCACAAAGTTTTGGATAGTTGGAATGCTTTGCCAGGCTACATAGTTATGAGTTCCATGTTTCAGTCTTTTAAAAACTAGTTAGAAAAACAATTGAGGAAGCATTACATAAATGGATCTCACTGTTGGCCATCCCAGTCCCCTACTAGAGCAAAAAGGGCACAAGCAGCTGCTTGCCACCGTGGTGGGGCTTCCCAGCAGCTGCATGCCACCATGGTAAACCTTCCTGCCCCCCCCACACACATAAGTAGTAGGTATTTAGATTAATTTGCCCTACGTTGCTCAGTAAAATGATTTCACTAATGAAACTAGCAAGCAAACATTGATGCACTGACTAATTATTATCTAAATCTTTGCATTGGCTTCCATTTCATCTTAGGGTTCAATTTCAAATTCTTGTTTTAGCATTCTTGTCTTTTTGTACTGGCCTACCTTGTTCCAATTTTCAGTGGTATGTATCCTCTCACCCACTTTGCTTCTCTGGTGTGGGTTCATTACTGGCCCCCAAATCAAATTTATTTTGACTTCAGCAGCATGCTTTTGCTTTGCTTGGACCATTTCTCTGGAGTCCCATACACTGTAAATTCACAAATCTACCAGAGTTTTGAGCTATCACAGTGCACTTAAAATTAATTTTATTGTTATTAATTTCCATTGCTTTTTTGTTATTCTGTAATTTCTTGCTTATATTGATAAGGTGGTAGTTTTGTGATGCACAGCACATTGATAAATTTGTGAATCATGCCTAGTAAATAAAAATTATAACAACATGTTAGTTCCCCAGGTATTGTAATGTGAGTGAAATGGAGTAGTGAAGAGTAGGATCAGAGCACTAGAAGCTTGGGTGATGATTAACTGCTCTTCAGTCTGTTGAATATGAATGCTGCCTGTGCCTGTGTGCACCCATTCAATAAGGAGTCTTGTTCTTCTTGTGTTACTTTATGAGTGATTATTGCTTTGCTGCAATATTTGTGTTTTATTACAGAAAAGATGGAGTCATGAGGTAGATGCTGGGTGGTACAGTATGAACAATCAGTTGGCTGTCTCTGTTTAACATTAACCGCAGTGTGTCTGTTTATGTTTTACATGGAGATTAATTCTACTAAGATATTTTAATATGATTTTATTGCTAAAGAGATAACTGAAATAACATATACTGTACTGCTGGTATTTATTTCTTTGTATGTGTGTAAAAGGCAAGCCTCATTCTGGCTTGTGTTACTGTTCCCAGTTGACTGTATTACACACAGTACACACTGGTAATTTGGACTACAGAAAGGGTAGAGTTTTTATTATTTGTGCTAGCATTCTTCTTGAGTGGGAATGCACTGTATCTTTTTTGACATAAGCACGTGGCAGCACTTTCAGCCAGTGGTGAGAAATGAATGCAGGGGAAGACCTGGTGCAATGAAGGCCAGGACTGGGATATGGCAATACAAGTTTTACTCTGTTCAGAAGGGACAGGGTCAGAAGAAAGGGGGAGGGGTAGCTCTTTGTGAAGGGAGAGCATAAAGACTACAGAAATACATAGAGAACAGGGGGGAGTGGAGGTATTGTGGGTCACTCTGGAGAAAAGAAATGGGGCTGTTATCCATGCAGGAGTGATATACAGACCTCTAGCACAGATGGAAAACATGGATGGGGAAATGATAAAAGCAATTCAAAGGCTGGCTCATAAGGGAGAGTTGTTACTAATGGGAGACTTCAACCTACTGTACCTGACATGGATTGAAGATTCCAAGCAGCAACAAGTTCCAGGAGCAGTGACATCCTAGACTCCTTGCAGGGGGCCTTCCTCAGGCAAATGGTAATGGAACCCACTTGCGAGGGAGCAGTACTGGACTTAGTGCTGACAAATGGGGACAGTGTTGCTGACATCACAGTGGGGGACAACCTGGGGACCAGTGACCACTGTATGGTGTGAAATAGCATAAAAACTTGATTTGCACGAAACCACATACGGATGAGGGTCATGAATTTCAGGAAGGACAATTTTAAGACAATGGGAGAATGCCTCAGGGATGCCCTGGCAGGGATAGGGATTTTAGGTGGACTCGAAGACCGGTGGGCAAAAATTAAAGAGGGCATTGAAAGTGCTATGAAGCTCCGTGTCAGGCAAGTCTGCAAGGGCAGGAGGCAAAGAAGACCACTATGGTTTTCTAGAGAGTTAGCGGAAACTACAGGAGGGATAGGGAGGGTAAAAGAGGAGGAGGAGTAGCTCTCTATCTAAAGGAAGGGATCAAAGCAACAGAACTAAAGAGTAAACAGGGAGCAGATGAGGCACTTTGGGTCACCCTGGAGACAGGAAATGGCACCACAATCTGCATGGGGGTTGTATACAGACCCCCATCTCAGGGGGAGGGAATGGACAAGAAAATGATAGAAGGCTTTCTTAGAATGGCAGAAAAAGGGGAGATATTGTTGATGGAGGACCTGAATATGCCAGATATTAACTGTAGCACCTTTGCTGCAGGCACATCCAAGAGCAGGGTCATTCTTGATGCCCTACAGGGAGCATGTCTCAGACAGCTAGTATTGGAACCGACTCGGGAGGGAGCAATCTTAGACCTGGTACTTTCAAATGGGGATGGAGAAAGAATCTCAGATTTAGAAGTGGGTAGCCATCTGGGAACAAGTGACCACCAAACAGTGTGGTTCATGATAAACACAGCCATACAATCAAGCCATACAAAAGCAAGAGTACTAGACTTTAGGAGGGCTGACTTTGGGAAAATGAGAGAGTGCCTCAGAAAAACACTAGCAAACAGGCAAGAAGGAGGGGTGGAGGAACAATGGGGAGTGATCAAAACAGCCATCACAGAGACAACAAGCCTCTGTGTAAAAAAAATCAATAAAACACAACAAAGGAAAAAACCGCTATGGTTCACAAAACAGGTGGCAGGGAAGGTTAAAGAGAAAAGGGCAGCATTCAGGAAATATAAGGAAACACAGAAGGAGCAGGACAGAGAACTTTATCAGTTAAAGCAGAAAGAGGCTGGGAAGGTAGTCAGAATAGCAAAGGCCCAAACCGAAGAAAGGATAGCCAATTCTGTTAAGAAGGGGGTTAAGACCTTTTATAGGTACATTAGGGAGCAAAGAAAGACCAAAGGAGGGATACTGAAGCTTAATAAAGGGGAGGGAATCTGGGTAGAGGATGACAGTGAAAAAGCAGGGTTACTGAACGAATATTTCTGCTCAGTATTCACAAAGGAAGAGGAGGGAGAATTACCTAAACCAAACAAGAGAAATACTCTGAAGACGGTTAATACCAGTCCATTTACAGAAGAAAGGGTTCTGAAAGAACTAATAAAATTGAAGGTGGACAAAGCAATGGGGCCTGATGGGATTCACCCAAGAATTCTAAAAGAACTAAGGTAGAACTAGTGACATCGCTGACTACTCTCTTTAACAAATCATGGGAGGATGGGGTGGTACCCAAGGACTGGAGGAGGGCAGATGTAATTCCTCTTCACAAAAGTGGGAGCAGGACAGAGGCAGGAAACTACAGACCAGTTAGTTTGACCTCAGTGGTAGGGAAAATGATGGAATCACTTCTGAAGGAAAGAATTGTTGAGTACCTAGAGGCCACTGGGGCACAGGACCCGAGGCAACATGGATTCACGATGGGAAGGTCGTGTCAGGTGAATCTAATAGATTTCTTTGACTGGGTGACCAAAGTAGTAGATCAGGGTGGGGCTGTGGACATGGCCTACCTAGATTTTAGCAAGGCATTTGATACAGTCCCCCACAAAAGATTAATACACAAGATAGCCAGCCTTGGAATGGGTCCACGGTGGTAGCCTGGATAAAAAACTGGCTAGACAACAGGACACAAAGGGTAGTAGTAAATGGAGTACACAGTGAAGAAAGGAGGGTTATAAGTGGGGTACCGCAGGGTTCAGTACTGGGACCGGTCCTTTTTAATGTCTTTATAAGTGACATTGCAGAGGAACTGGAAGGAAAAGTATGTCTCTTTGCAGATGACACAAAGATCTGCAACAGGGTTGATACACAGGATGGAGTGGAAAGGATGAGAAGGGACTTGGCAAGGTTGGAGGAATGGTCAAATGTATGGCAGCTCAGATTTAATGCAAAGAAGTGCAAGATAATGCACATGGGCAACAAAAACCCAGGGGAAGCGTAGACAATGGGGGGTGAGATACTGACAACAGTAAAAATAGAAAGGGACCTGGGGGTAATTATATCAGATGACCTAAAGGTGGGCAAGCAATGTGAGAAGGCAGTAAGGAAGGCTGGGAGGATACTGGGATGCATAGGAAGAGGCATCAATAGTAGAAAACAGGAAGTTATTATCCTCTGTACAGACAGTTGGTGAGACCCCATCTGAGTACTGTGTGCAGTTCTGGAGACCCCATCTCCGCAAAGACATAGACAGAGTGGAGGCTGTCCAGAGGAGGGCAACCAAAATGGTGCAGGGTCTGCACCAGAAGACATACGAAGAAAGACTAAAGGAGCTTAATATGTATACTCTTGAGGAAAGAAGGGAGAGAGGGGACATGATAGAAACTTTCAAGTACCTCAAGGGAATTAACAAAGTCCAAGAGGGTAGCATCTTTCAGAAAAAGAGATGTGCAAGAACAAGGGGGCACAATTGGAAGATAGAGGATGGACGGCTCAAGGGCAATGTGAGGAAGTATTTTTTCACTGAGAGGGTTGTGGATGCATGGAACAGCCTCCCTGAGGAGGTCGTGGAGTCAAGAACAGTGGGGGACTTCAAGAATGCATGGGACAGGCATAAGGCAGTCCTAGGGGTGGGTAAGAGGAAGTAAGCTGTTGATTAACTAGGATCTGCAGCTTATCTGTTAGGTAGGAAAATGGGCAGACTAGGTGGGCCAAGCGGTCCTTATCTGCCGTCAAATTCTATGTTTCTATGTTTCTATGTAACACTAACAGTGAAAAAACTAGCATTTAAAAAATACAAGACACAGAAAGAGGAGGATAGGTTCATTTACCAGGAGAAACAAATGGAGGAATGGAAGGCAATGAGTAGAACAAAGGCACAAACAGAGGAGAATATTGCCCAGTCAATAAAAAAGGGGATAAAACCTTCATTAGATATATTAGTGAGAAGAGAAAGCTCAACGGAGGGATAACAAGGATAAAGGGGGTCTGTGAAGAAGGGGACCAAGGGAAGGCAGACGTATTGAACAGATACTTTTGTACAGTATTTACAATAGAAGGGGTAGGTGATGGGCCAAAGATAATGAATAGAGCAGAACTGGTGGGGAAGTGGACACCAGTCCTTTCACAGAGGAGGAAGCACCCAGAGTATTAGCAAAATCAAAAGTTGACAAGGCAATGGGACTAGTTGAGGTTCACTCTAGGATAATGAAGGAGCTCAGAAAGGAGCTGGCAACACCACTGGCAGTTTTGTTAAACTTATCGCTGGATACAGAGGTCATTCTGAAAGACTGCGGAAGTGCAGACGTGGTCCCAATTCACAGAAGTGGGAACAGGGAGGAGACAGGAAATTACAGACCTGTCAGCCTAACTTCAGTAGTGGGCAAGGTTATGGAATCACCATTGAAGGAAAGGATAGTGAAATACCTTGAAACAAGTGGATTGCAGGATCAAAGGCAACATGGTTTCGCAGTGGGGAGGTCTTGGCAGACAAACCTGATTGAGTTCTTTGACTGGGTAACCAGTGAAGTGAATCAGGGTAAAGTAGTAGATGTGACATACCTGAATTTCAGGAAGGCCTTCAACACTGTTCCATATAGAACACTGATGAACAAGCTGGCCTGCTTAGGAGTGAAACAGAAAGTAGTAAACTAGGTAAGAAACTGGTTGAACAGTAGGAGTCAAAGGGTGGTGGTAAATGGATTCCACTTGGGAGAAGGAAGGGTGACAAGCCAGGTGCCTCAGGGTCACTACTAGTCCTCTTCAATGTCTTTATCAGCAACATTGCAGAATGGCTAGAAGGGAAAGTCTGCCTGTTTGTGGATGACACAAAAATCTGCAACAGGATGGACACCCCGTGGGGGGGTGGAAAAGATGAGGAATGATTTATAAAAGTTAGAAGAATGGTAAAGTGTCTGGCAGCTGGGTTTCAATGCTAAAAAGTGCAAAACCATGCACTTGGGGCACAGAAACCCACCCACTCACAGGCCTTAAAACATCTAAAATGGCAAGCAATTAGGCTGGCCTGGCTACTATTACTGTTGTCTGGTAATGTGCAGTGAAGCCCATCAGGATGAAGAGCAGTGCTGCAAAATTCTGCAATAGAGTTACTGCAGTAAACAATGCAATTTCAATGGGAGTTAATCCCTTTTGTCATGCAGTAAACCTGTGACACTGTGCTTCATCATGGCGGGCTTCATACATCCCAATCCCAGCCCTGGCACAAGATCATCCATACCTATAATGAAGAGTGGGGTCCTAAAAATTGCTTCCATCAACAGTTGCAGTTTCCTGACTAAATACGACTCTCTTCAGGCATGGGTTGCTCAGCACAAACCAGATGTCCTGTCTGTAGTTGAGACCTGGCTCACCCCCAGAGTCCCTGACCTGGCTATCCAGCTGGATGGTTACACCATATTTAGGCAGGATAGATCTGGTAAATAAGATGGAGGTTGTGTCATTTATATTAGGTACACCCTTCAAGGGCATGCCCTTGCGCTCCCTACCACAAACTGCAAAACCTAAATGCTTGTGATCAAATTGCAACTGTGTACCCATGGTAAATGCCTCATAATAGTGTCTGTGTACATGCCTCCAAAAGAGCAGGCCACAGGGTTTAAATCAACACTAGACTTCCTTACTTACCTCAGCCACAACACAGAGGTACTTATGTGTGGGGATTTTAACATAAATTGGTTATCTCCTGAGGCTGCACCCTACAAAGATGCCATCTCTTCTATCAACCCAACTAGTGGAGACCCCTACCTGGCTGAACTACCAAACTGGAACTAGTACACTGATAGACTGGTTAATAACCAACCAACCTGAAAGAATAACCAGCACTACTGTGCTCTCAGATGTTGTTAGTGACCACTCCCCTATACTCTGCACTTCGATGAATAAATCTCCAAGAATTCCCCCAAAACAATTACCCTCAGAGTTCTGAAAAAAGGACAACTTGACTCGTTTAAAGCACACCTCAATCAACTAGACTGGTCAGCTATCTACACCGCCAAAGATGTTGACACTGCGATTGAGGACTTTGTCAACAAATACAATGCATTCTATAATATATTTGCTCCTTACAAGATAAGGAAACTAAAGGGGACTAGCAAGTCATGGATTTCCCAGTTGCTCAGTGAACAAATGAAGGAAAGAGATCACTTGAGGCACAAGGCTAAAAGTTCAGGGTCCCCTATAGACATACAAAATTATAAAACTGCCCATAATAAGTGCACCAGGGCTGTACAAAAAGCAAAAAGTCTATTTCAAAGCTGAGCTAAACAACTCCTTGTGTGACAGTTATAATTTCTGGGACAACATAAAGTCTCTAACTGGATAAAACAGCAAAACACCCCTACTTTGTTCAATACTAATGGAATTATTATCCAAGATCCAAAATAAATTGCTAATACCTTCAACAAGGCCTTTACTGACCTCAATGGAGTGCTCCCCCTGACTTTCTAGTACCACAAAGCAACGCTAACCTTCGTTGCAACACTAGTCTACCTGATAGCCCAGTTTTCCCCTTCTACTTTAGGATTGTCACCAGATCTGAGGCCAAGAAATACTTTAAGCAGGTACTTGGGAAATCAATAATCAATGGTGACACATTAGACCTCAAGCTACTTGCGATCACTCTTGATGAGGTACTCTCCCCACTAACCAGGATTCTGAACCTATACCTTATAACAGGTAAAGTTCCCCAATCCAGGGATAGAACTTGTTACTCCAACGATAGACCAATCTCTATTTTCCCCCTTTTCTCAAAAGCACTCGAGAGGATTGTTTATGACCAGCTCGTAGACTATCTGGACAAGAATATGCTTTAATGCAAAGAATAACATGGCTTCAGAAAGCATCACAGCACAACAGCTCTTGTGGGATTCACTGACTACATCCACAAGGCTCTAGACTGGGGGCTGTTGGTGGGAGCAACCTACATTGACCTCACCAAGGCCTTCAACGTGGTCAACCACAAGCTCCTGCTAAACCAGCTGTCTAACGCTGGTCTTTCTAATGAAGCTGTGAATTGGTTCCAGAACTACCTTTCAAGATGAGCACACAAGTAAAACTACTTGATGTCCTCTCTGATTACCATAGTGTCACTAGGAGGTCCCCCAAGGCTCAAGCTTGGGCCCCTGCTGTTTAGCCTGTTTTTAAATAACCTCCTCAAAGCACGTCAAGACAAAGTCCTATTGTATGCAGACTATGTTGTGCTATTCACTTGTCATCTGAACTCTGACGCTCTAGAGAAACAAATTCAGGCAGATTTCTCTGAAGTGGAGACCAGGTTAATCAACTACAAGCTCTTACTAAATTACAAAAAGACTAAGACTATGCTGTTCACCTCTGCTCAGAATAGACACAGGTCTTATCATCTTAAAATTCTTAACAACCGCAATGATGCGCTAGAGATGGTTGATAGCTTTAAATACCTTGGGATCACTCTTAACTGCTCCCTCTTATTTACACAGCACATTGACCAAGTAGCCAAGGCTGCTAGCTCATACATTGGCCAACTATACAGGCACAGACACTGCCTTACTGATGATGCCATCAAGCTCACAGTGACTAGCTCTGCCCTATCAGTCACTCACCATGGGCTAGTAGTCTATGGGGCAGGCACTAACATGGCTCTAAAGAGAATCAAATCAGCCTCAAACAAGGCCTGTAGGCTTATACTGGGTGCACATTGATTAACCCACACCTGTAAGCTCTACGCCCAGTCAGGATGGCTTAATCTGCAAAACAGGGTCCAGTACCAGGTCTGCCTGCTTGGAAAAAAGACCTCCCTAGGCCTTACACCACCAGGGATACAGAACCTCTTTCACTTGCCCACTCACCCCAGGCTAACTAGGGGTACTTGCGATAAAATGCTCTAAGTCCCCTTCCGCCAAACATCACAAGGGCAACGGTCATTTGCATATAACCCTCAGTGGCTCAACTCTCTTAATGCTGACCTACAATCCAAACTTAAACTTGGCCCTTTCAAATCAAAATTTCATGCCCCATCTTGCTGCTACTAGTACGTGTGACTGTAACACCTAATGCTTTCACTCCTCTTTCATTGGGACTACTTTCAACAGCAGCACTTAGTCACCACCCACCTCTCCTATCCTTCTGCTGTCTTCTACCCTTCCCCATCCACATTCCATGCTCCCTTACCTTCCTATGGTTTCTACAAACTACTCCCCTTTGGGGTCAACTTTATACTCACCACTACCTACTCTTCCTTTGACTACCCCCTTGGACCACTTCTCTATTTCTCCTATGTACTGATAAGGCCTTCCTGGCTGCTCCCCAAATTCCTCCTTTACCTTCACTAATAAGTCTGAATTCAATCACTACCTGCAACTATTCTACTATTCAATACCTGCCTATCATTCCCCTTCTCCTTCCTCCTTATATTCCCCACTCCCCTAATCTCCTTTCTTGTTACCCTGGAAATGATCTCACTTAACTAAGTATAACTTATCAGCAAACTTTAAGAGCTTGGAACTTTGTCCTTTATTTTTGCAGTTATAATGTTGTTTTACTCATTAATGTATATATTGTTTACTCATATCTCCCGTAGAGACCACCCCCTCCCCCGAGGAGACCGGAGGTCGCGAGGGCCTGCCCTGAAGCCCTCCCTGCCCGCAGAAGCACCGAACCGAGACACACCAGAGACCACCCCCCTTCCCCGAGGAGACCGGAGGTCGCGAGGGCCTGCCCTGAAGCCCTCCCTGCCCGCAGAAGCCCCGAACCCGAGACACACCAGGTAATTTCTACCTTGATCCAGGCTGCTGCTACCACCGTTGGCCATCTGGCGCCTTTTCTGAAATGGCCACAAGCTCCCCTGCTCAGCGCATGAATCCCGGCCAGAGTAGCACCTCGTTGCTGCCCAGGCTCAAATGGAGCAGAACTGTTACTTTTGTGCCTGATTTTGAAAGTTTTAAAGCCGAACCAGCTAAAACTATTTGTATTTGCCTGTAACTGTATTTAAAAGCTTAGAGTCACTGCAAGCCCAGGACCTGTGTTCTATCTGAAATCCCCCCACCCTTCGCTGGTATTACTTAAATAGCCTCTGCCCTCGCGATATTTAGCTCCTTATATTGTTTTGCCACTAGAGGGAGCCTGATTAAGTTCAAGCAATTTGCTCTCAATACCTCACTTGTCACATTTTACTGCTCTCTAGTAGCTGTTTTCACTTGGTGATTTATATTAAAGGAGCCCTCTGCTGTCCCTTTCCTGTCTACCTCACTCCTTCCTCTAGTCAAAAATGTCCCCTCCTCCCCTCCTAGCGCTCCTCATGGGAATACTTTGCCTTCCTATCCTCTTTGAGCTTTACTGCTTGAACACATCAACAGCTTCTGCCAATACTTATACTCAGTTTGACTTCTACTACTCCAACATGCTTGCACTGCCACTCCACTACCTCTACCCCCCTCTGCTCTCATCAGCAAGCGTATTAGCCCAATAGTCAGATACCTTCACCTTCATCTGAAGCCGCACCCTGCATGTCTATCAGGGCGTACCTCATCACCCCGCTATGGTTACTAACCCTATCTCTTATACTATCCGGTGACACTGAGATCAACCCTGGTCCATCTCTGCTTCCTGTCATAACCTTGCCCCCCGCCACCACTTTCCCTAAAACCGATGGACTAACTTTCGCCCACCTGAATGCTAGAGCCTTATGGCCAACCTCCTGACCTCCAGGCTTGATCTATACTAACGCCCTGACGCCCCGCCATCACAGAAACCTGGCTTGCCCAGGTGCTGACTCTTAGTGCCACTTTCCTGGATACAGCATGCTTCAGACGACCGTCCTGCAGCACTAAAAGGGAGGTGGCCTTGCCCTCTACTTCAAAACTCACCTAAACATTACCCTTCTGCAGGACCCCTCCTACCAAACTGTGAAATCCTGCACTCCTACTGTTCTTGGGGTGTAAAGAACTCCATATTTTTGTACTTATATCCCCCAAAAATGCTACACAAGACATCACTGAACTCCTAGGGTTTCTGCCTACAGTTACAGGCAAGAATGACATTATCTGCCTTGGCGATTTTAACCTTGACTGGTCCGAGAAAAACTCAGCTAACCTATCCTCCTTAGCTAGCAAGGCAAATCTATCCCAGCTCATACATGAACCCACAAGGGTCTCATGTGGTGGCAACTGTGCCACCCTCCTTGACTGGATACTTACTAGCAGGACGGAATATGTTGCCTCAGCCGGTGTGCTACCTGACACAATTAGTGTCCACTATCCCATCTACTGTGTCTGGAACACTGTCATTCCTCCCCTCGCTGCTAAAACTGTAACCTTTCCTAATCTCTCCCGCCTAAGTCATGAGGACTTCTTAACTGACCTTAACCAGGTTGACTGGTCCCCTCTCTACCAAACAGAGGACATTAACATAGCCACAGAATATTTCAACTCCGTCCTCCTCTCTCTTCAAAACCTTCACATCCCGGTCACCACACATAGGATGGCAGGGTAAGTAACCAAGTGGCTAACACGCCCCCTGCTTCAACTTCTCAAATCTAGGGACAAACTTTGGTCCAGGTGCAAGATCTCCCACCTCCGTGCGGACTTTAAAGACTATCGTACATTACGTAACAACTGCAAAAGACAAATTGATTGCCAAAGCACCTACCATAGGAACCTACTAATAACATCCTCTACAACCGCAAGGTACTGGTCCAAAATTATGACATTCTCGGCAACGACAAGTAACAGAATCCAGCTGACATAAACATTCAAGGTGTTCACTGCACCAACCATGACACCATTGCCAACGCCTTCAATGCCCTTTTTCTTCTCTACCAGTCGCTACTCTAACTAGCCCACAACCTGACTGTCCATCTTCCTCCCTCGCCTCTCACCCTCCCTTCGCTCTGGCTCCAACCACATACCTTGAAGTTCGCAAGCTACTTAACTCCTTCCGCACGTGGGGGTCAAGGGCCTGAGGGATCCATCCTTGCATACTTAAGCAGTATGCACCTGGCTGACCAGAGCTATCACCTGGCTTTTTAACCTCTCGATTCTGCACGCCTACTGTCCCATCCACCTGGAAAACTGCCAGAACCATCCCTATACACAAAAGGGCGATGTCAAACTCATGTCCAACTACCGCCCTGTATCTCTTCTGCCCACTCTCAGTAAGCTGCTTGAAAAATAGTCCACCGCCAGCTTGCTGCTCCACCTTGACATGTTTAATCTTCAAACCCCGTGCCAACATGGTTTCCGGCCCGGTCACAGTACCACCTCTGCACTTACACAACTTACAAATGACATCAGAAATAATATGGACCGTGGCCTACTTACTGGGGCCATCTTTATTGATCTGTCTAAAGCCTTCGACATGGTACACCGTCCTCTCATGCTAAAAAAACTCCAATCCATTGGAGCATCTGACCAAGCCCTCTCATGGTTCCATAGCTATCTTGACAATCGGACTCAGGCAGTAGCATTTCACAAGGCCCTTTCCTCCACCCTAAACATCTCCCGTGGAGTTCCCCAGAGATCCACTCTTGACCTCTACTCTTCTCCTCTTCCTAAATGATATTCCCACCATGTCCCGCATAGCTGCACTCTTATGTACGCAGATGACCTTGTTCTCTACTCTGGGTCAAAATCGGTGCTGCCATTAACTCCACTCTCACTAATGACTTCCAATTCCTGCAGACCTGGCTCTCTAGCAACCACCAAGTCCTGAACCTAGAAAAACCTGTGCTATGCTATTCGGATCCTCTAAGAAACTGTCTGCCCCTGCGAACAGGCTCCGGGTTCAATGCCTTGATGGCTCCTCATCTTAAACACTGAGTCCTTCAAGTACCTTGGGGTCACTTTGGATCCCACACTTGACCTGTCTCAACATGTCAATATGGTGTGCCGCGCAATCAATGCTAAAATTAGGCGGATTTTATCAGTGCGCCACTCCCTCACTCCTTCCGCTAGACTTTCTGTTGCGAGAGGTATTCTCTACCCTAGCTCCAATATGCTCTGCCCTCCTCTTTGCTGCAAACTCTGCTACACTCCACAAATGGGACACTGTCTACAACAACATCTGTAGATTCGCCTTAACTGCCCCACGTCTTACCCATCATTGTCTCCTTTACGCTGGCTTAAATTGGCTGTCACCTAAGGATATTTGAGCCTACTCCCTGGGCTGCTTTATCGACTCCCTGTCTAGACCTCCCTGTCCTGTCTATCTTGCCAACCTCCTGACTCCTGCCTCACACACCCATACCCTCAGGTCTTCCTCTGTCCCCATGCTCTCCACTAGACCTTGCATGACAAAAATAGGTGAACAGGCATTTGCCCATTTTGCTCCCAAATTCTGGAACTCACTCCCTCTTATGGTGAAAACTTCAGCCTCCCATCGAGAATTAAAACTCTGCTGTTCACTCCACCTTTCTAGCCTTCTGCCAATGCAAATGCTCTTAATTTGCTTTGTCCCACTGCAGGCTATCGGGTCTGACCCTGAGTACTACACTAATGTTCTCCCATGCAATATGCTTGTCTAGGTGGCTATGAACCTTGATGTCTTTACTGTCCTCAGCTGTCTTATGGTTACCCTAATTGCTTTATTTTACATCCTTATTATGATCTATGCCTAAAATGTACCCTTATGTAACTATTACTGTGCTACCCAATGTATATCTTGTTTTGCTCCTGTACACCTATATTATGTCTGTGCATTTCTGCATATTGTAACCAATGTCCTGTGCTCTCCCGGGTCATGCCTGAAAATAGGCAGGTCTGTTGCCTAGCGCACTTACCCGGTTACCAAAAGCTAATAAATAAATAAATAAATATGATGTGAAACCTATGTAAATGAGCTTTTAGCTCAAAGATATTAATGAGCTGTTAATAAATAAATAAAGAAACCAAGAGGTACATACCAATTAGCAAGGGAGGCACTGGTAACCACCAAACAGGAAAGGGATCTGAAGGTAATTATTTCTGATGACCTGAAGGTAGCCAAGCAGAGTGAAAAGGCAGTCAGAAAGGCCAATAGAATGCTGGGGTGCATAGGGAAGGGTAACACCAGTAGGAGGAAAGAGGTAGTGTTGCCCCTGTACAGGTCACTGGTAACACCACACATCAAGTGTTGTGTCCAGTACTGCAGGCCCCACCCCCCGAAGGACAGGGATAGGGTGGAGGTGATACAGAGGTGGGCAAACAAAATGTTGCAGGGACTGCATAAGAGAATTGAATATATACTCGATGGAGGAAAGAAGGAAAAGGGGGATATGATATAAACACTCAAATACATAATAGGTATTAATAAGGTACAGGAAGGTAGCATTTTCTGCAGAAAGACAGACTCGAGAACAAGGGGTCATGCTATGAAACTGGGAGGGGGGAGGCTCAGAGGGAATGTGAGGAAATATTTCTTCACAGAAAGGGTGGTGGAAGCCTGGAATGGCCTCCCAGCAGAGGTGAAGGTACCAAAACACGCTCAGGATTCAAGAACACATGGGACAGATACAAGGAGATCTTGAAAGGAACAGAAGGGGTGGAGATGACCGAAATTATACAAGGGTTGCAGTGGCACAGTAGGAAGGAAAAATGGGCAGACTGGATGGTCCAAAGGGGTCTTTATCTGCTGACAGCTTCTATGTTTCTATGTAAGATTATCCCCCTCGTCCATCATCCCATGCCCATGGTTGTTTGTTGTTTATCTAAGTGTAACCCCCCACCAATTTGAGGGATTACCTTAATGTCTTCCTTGTCTTCTTAATGCTCACTGCCAAGCTGGTGTCTTGTCATTTGTGTGAGCCTGGTATTTGTGTGAGAGTGCCATAGTGAGCCTCCACACCTGTCCCTTTAAGAGAATAGCTGACCTGTGTTAAGTAAATGGTCTGTGCTGGGTCCAAGTAGTTTAGGGGTTGTGACCAGCCAGACAGTGCTCTATTTTGCTCCACTCTACAGTCGCTACCATCGCAGAGGGAGCCTTTGTAGAAACTGTGCTTATTTACTGTTTGTGCGCTGTTGTATTAGAGATAGAGAAGTCTGTCTAACCTGCTTTATTTGCACCTCGTTCATTTAGATGGAAGCAACCATGTTAGGTCTGGAACTTCCAGTAATTTGACCAATAGAACCACTGGGGACCTAAAATGGATCTGAACCCCAGTGTTCTGTGGGAAGGAAATTCTGTAGTTTTGTAACTTTTCAGTTGGTGCCCAAATGGACCTGGAGGGGGAGCCCTAACTGTGAATGACAGCTCCTTCAGCTAACCGAATCCCTGTTTTGACAAGGAAAATACCTGGTGTGCCAAGAGACAGTGAATCAGTTAGAGTTGGAGGCTGAAGTGTGAATAGCACGAGCTTTCAAGCAGCTGCTTCCTGAAAGGAACGTAAGGGAATCTGCAGGAAGAGGCCCAGCTTGCCTCCCTACCACCTTTCTCCTGCAGTGAGCTTGCCTATAGCAAAAGTCAGACTTGTCCAATTCCAGCCTAGAACTGCAGCAGAAGAAAAGAAGACGTTTATCAGTGCTATTTGTGATTTGGACCAAAGACTTGCTCCTGAAGTGATTGGCTCAGCTTGTGTGCGAGACATATTTGGATCGAAAGGTTTGTTCAGTACAGATGTTGAATTGCAACCGGACAAAATCCAAACTGTATCCTGAGATAGCTGTTTATGTTAAATGTGCTGAATGTGTTACGTGGGTCGAGACCTGTTCACCCATGGCCAAACCTATTACACCAGCTGGAGGCTTCACCAGCAGAAAATTGTGAACTTTGCCAGACAGCTTATCCTGCCTGGGCCTTGCCAATTTGGCCTAGGCTGCTGCTCCTGTACCAGAGACTCTTTTGGTGAGAAACGAGCTCAGGGATCCAGTGCCTGCACATCAACAACACGCAGGTTGCGACCACCTGGAGGAAAGACCGTGAAGAGGAGGTGTGTCGTGTCGGCCCTGTTTCCCTATGCCCAGCGATTATCCCCACAAGGTCTTCATATCACCTGCCTTGTACCAGATTCCTTGTAGCATGAATACAATCAGGGTAGCTCCTTGCAATGAGTGTTTTAATCATCTGTGGTACCATCTAATTGTTTCAGTTTCTTGGGTTTACAAAGCACTGAGCCAACCAGCTCTGATTAATAATAATCTGTGTGTTTTGCATGTTAACTGCCTTTCTCTCCACCAAGGGCCCCAACATCAGCTGCAACACTAGCCACCCCCGGGCAATGCCTCTAGCTAGCTAGACTTGCCATCCTGGGCACCCATTGTTGTGTGACTGTCAGTGTGGGACAAAAAGTGCATGCAACCCCTGAACCAAGTCAGATTACAAATCATTTGCTTAGATTCACGCCCCTTCCTTGTTCACTGCCCCTAAATAAACCTGATTGTCTTGTTTCATGTTTAACTTGGCTAGCGTGTATATTAAGTATTAGTTGGGTTACAGTATTAAGAGTGTGCTACTGCAATGCTAACCCTATTTCACAGGGGTCTCCAGGGAAGTTGCTGCAAGTCCAGCCCTGGTGGTAAGTGTGAAGGGTGTGTGCATTGGTGTTTCATACCGACTGTGAATTTACTACTGTGTTAGATACTGGGCCACTAGGAAGGTGAGTGGGGGTTATAGCTTCCCAGAGGGCTATAGCAGTGCAGACAGACACCCCCTATATCATTTCTCTGGGTGGAGGCACATTAATAGTGAACCCAGGCCCCTCAACCTATATATAGCCATACAGGCAGGGATAGTAGCCCTTGGAATAGCACCACCAAGGGGTTACATCTTGGAGGCACTGCTGGGATTAGCACCCCGTACTGACCAAAAGTTAGAATTTCAGTCAAGTGTACATTTGAAGAAGGCTTTGAGGTGGAGGGCCTCACTACGCCAAATGGAAAATTTCTCCCCATAAACTGGTCATTCACCACATGATGGGGTGAAGTGAGGCCAAAGGGGTTGACCCACATAATGCTTTATTATTACTAGATATCACTGTGGGGACTTTCAATGACACTATAGAGGAAACTGTGAGGAAGGTTTGGTGCCTGAGGAAGGTTGAAGTGCAAGGGTGGGACTCAGACCTGTTTGCACAGACTCTAGTGGCCATCATTTCATGTAGCCTCCCACTGACCCTGACACAGTACCCCCTGTTATCATGCCAGAGGGGTCCCAGAAGGGGTGGAGGGTCATTCACCTACACAGCAACCCATCCTCCCCTTGGGGTTCCTCAAGGGTGGAAGGATTTAAAGACAAATTACTGAGACTTTTAGCTGCTGAAGGGCAAATGGTTAAGGACTTGCATAAGGATTTGATGGACTCTGAGGAGGTCACCCCCATTCAGTCTCCTTTGGCTTCCCCAGCTTCCCCTAGAGCATCCACCATTGTAGCATTCCCCATTGTGATACCTTCAGTGCACCTGGACTTTTGTTGCAGGATTAGGCTGTTTTCAGGTGCTGTTCCTGTGTCTGTGTGGGAAGATGACTTGGAAACCTGGATGGACTATGCCACTCCCCTGGTACAAGAGTGGCAGTGTTTGAAGGAGAGAAATGAAAGAGACTTATGGAAAGCTTGATGGGCCATGCACTGGAGGCCATCTGGTTTATTCGGTCCACTAACCCAGAGTCCTCGGCAGCTGAGTACTTATCTGCTTTAGAAGGGGGTATTTGGCAGTACTGAGTCCAGAGAGGATTTGATGTAGAAATTCAAGTCTACTAAACAGTGGAAGAATGAGAGACTGTCCGCTTTTGTGACCCGGGTAGAATGGACCTTGCAAAGGGCACATCATAAGGGGGTATCTCAGCTAGTGAACTGAGTCATGTCAGGCTGGAACATATCATTAAGTCTGCCCATTATTCGAGTGTGCTCATGTTGCAGTTAAAATTCCAAGACAGAAACGCTAACTCTCTTGAATACTGTTGGTTAATGAAGGAAATTTGAGAGGCAGAAAATGATGAAGATGGTTGGGAACCATATGCAGGGGTTTCAAGAACTGCCCCAGCCCCCCGATAGACCTATCAAGAAAGAGGACCACTCTGAGTCACAATAAGTTAGTGAACTACTAAAAGAGTTGAAAGAACTGAAAGCCAGCCAGCAAGCTGCAGTCAAGCCTATTAAAAATCCTGGCCTTTGCCCCACTAAGACTGAGCCTAGTAGTGGGACCCCAGCTGTGGGTGTGGGGGGCCAATGCCCTTGCTGCTGAACCTCAAGCTGACCCCACCATGGTAGAAGAGATGAAGAAAGTGCAAACTATGGTGAGGGATCTCATTTATGCCACCCGATCATCTGACCCTTGGAGGGGCTACGGGGAGCCGAACAGGAATCTAAACCAAAAGAGGGTAGGGCTCCACCTCCTGATCACTACAAACCTTGTGAAAACCCAGCCCATAATGCTAACCCTAGAGGCAAAGTGTTTTGTCACCATTGCTGAAAAGATGGACACACCCAGTGAGTTTGCAATGCTCCCGAGGATCTACAGTGGGTCACTACCAAGCTACTTTACCTGGGCCAACAAAGTAATATAAAGCCACAGCCAGGCCCACCATGAAAACCCTTTTCCTCCAAAACTGCTGTGGGCCAATCCACCAAACTGGTCTCTCCAGATTGGTCTGAGATGGTGGCTTCCTCCTTGGAAACAACAGTAACTGTTAATGGCATCTCAACTCAAACTGTGTTGGACTGTGGCTCACAGGTTACTATTGTGCTCAAAGACTGGTGCGACCAACACTTGTCTGACCTCCCACTCCTACCCCTTGAAGGACTTCAAGTGTGGGGGCTGAGTGACAAATCCTACCCTTGCCAAGGGTATGTATGACTGTGGTTATCTTTCCCTACTGCCGTTGCTGGCTTGGATGAACCAGTAGACACCCTGGCCCTGGTGTGCCCAGCAACTGGAATGTATGATGGCATTCTGTTGTTAATTGGCACTAATGATCATGTTTGGCCGACTAGCCCAGCTTTTTCAAGAGAAACAATCAAAATGTATTGAGCAAGCTCTACACATCCCTGCCATTGTACGTAGAGTGTATGATTTATAGGTGCCAACCAGAGAGGTCGAGAAAGATGAACCAGTGAGAGTAGTGTGGAAGAAAGATCCGGAATCACTTGTATTGCCAACCCAATGCTCAGTGTACCAGTTGTGGTCAGGAACGAATTGGAAAAGATGTTAAGAATAAGATTCTCATGCTAGATGCTCCAGAGGAGGGGAAACTGCCTGAGGGACTATTGGTTAAGCCTAGCATCCTGCTGGCATGAGCTCATGCCTACGCTCTGTGGGTAGTGGTACAAGTCCAAAACATGTCTGACCGGGATTTCAGAGTAAATCGAGGCTGCACCTTGGCTACTGTGTACTGTGCAGATACTGCTGCATTGCCTAGCAAGAAATGCACTGGAGAGGATGACAAGGTAACTCCTGATCTGTTTGACTTTGAAAAATCCCCCATTCCTGAAGAGTGGAGAGCAAAGATCAGTCAAAAACTGGCCCAGCGAAGCAAGGTATTTTCTGTGAAAGAATGGGATATGGAATGCATCTCTGGGGCCAAACATTATATTAGACTTCACGACGAAAGGCCTTTCCATGAAAGATCTCACCACCTGGCACCAGCAGACATTGACGATACTCAACGCCACCTCCAGGAGATGCTAGCAGCTGGAATTATACAGGAGTCTCACAGTCCATATGCCTCCCCTATTGTGGTAGTCTGGAAGAAAAATGGCTATGTGAGGATGTGCGTGGACTACCGGACTCTGAGATGAAGAACTATACCTGACCAATACACTATGCCACGCATCCAGGATGCCCTTGACTGCCTTAATGGGAGCCAGTGGTTCTCTGTGCTAGACCTCCGGAGTGTGTATTACCAGATCCCGATGGCCCCTGAAGATAAAGAAAAAATAGTATTCATCTGCCCTCTGGGTTTTTACGGATTTCTACACATGCCTTAAGGCATTTTGGGTGCACCCACCACTTTTCAAAGGTTGATGGAGTGAGCTGTGGGGGACATGAATCTATTAGAATGCCTTGTCTACCTGGATGATGTTATTGTGTTTGGCTGGACCCTCGAGGAGCATGAGACCCATTTTTTTAGGTTCTAGATCGGTTGGAGGATTTTGATTTCAAACAATCTATTGACAAGTGTCAATTCTTCCAGCAATCTGTAAAATATGTTGGCCACATTGTGTCACCTGAAGGAATTCAAACAAATCCAAGCAAAGTAGAAGCCTTGACCACCTGGCCACAGCCTAACAATCTTAAGGAACTGCACAGATTCTTGGGGTTCTGGGACTACTATTGCAGATTCATGAAAGATTACACTAAAGTCACCCACCCTTTCCTTAATTTAACACAAGGTTATTTGCCAACAAACAGAAAATATGAAAGGAACCCTGTTATAGAGGAAGAGAAGACCTATTTTTGAACTAATTAACATTTTGGGACATGGTGGACTGAAGAGTATGAAGTGGCCTTTTATGATATCATTCACCGACTTACCCATGCCCCTGGTCTTGCCTATGCAGACTCCACCAAGCCTTATGTATTACATACCAATGCCAGCTTAAAGGGACTCGGCACTGTACTGTACTGTACCAGGAGTATGATATGAGGAAAGATTACGCCCAGTGGCATTCACCAGCAGGAACTTGACACCATCTGAAGAGAACTACCCTGTATATAAACTTGAGTTCCTTGCACTTAAATGGGCCATCATAGATCAATTTAACAAATATTCGTACAGTGCGAAAATACTAATCAAAACTGATAACAATCCCCTCACGTATGTTCAAACCTCAGCAAAATTGGATGCCGATGGGCACCATTGGCTATTAGCCCTCTCCACCTATGACTATTCAGTAGAATATCGACCAAGCCTGAATCAAATTGATGCTGATGCCCTCTTGAGAAGAACTGACACCAACTCTGAGTGGGTGAGAATGTGCAAATAAACTGTTAAAGCCCTTTGTCAGAAGTTTGGTAAAGATGAACACCCATCCTCTGAAACTATTGATTGCCTGGTGGACTGTCTGGGCCCTCTTGACACTTGTGTTCCTGTGGTCTACTGTCATCTTGCAGCATTGGATCTCAGTGCTTTGCCCCAGTTTACTCCTGACAATATTCAGTGGGCCCAATCCCAAGATTCTATGATTAAGCCTGTGTTGGATGCCATTCAAGCTGGAAAAAATGTTTCCAAACTTCATTCTCCAGATCCCAGAACTGCTCTGCTGTTCAAAGAGGGGCCCAGGCTAATGCTGCACAACAAACTGCTTTACAGAGAGACTACCAATAGACAATGCCAAGTTGCCAAACAACAGCTAGTATTACCTACAGCTTTTAAACGTGTGGTTCTATGTGCCCTCCATGACCAGATGGGACACTTGAGTTGTGACCGAACTACTGATCTGGCCTATGCTCATTTCTGCTGGCCAATAATGGGAGCTGACATTGAGACTCATATCAGAACTTGTAGCCATTGCTTGCAGAGGAAAACTCAGCCCCAGAGAGTTACACCCTTAGTTAACATTTCCACCAGTTCACCCATGGAGCTTGTGTGTATTGACTTCTTGTGTTTAGAACCAGATCAAAAGAATATTGATAATGTGCTGGTAGTGACTGATCATTTTACTCGCTACGCCCAGGCCTATCCAACCAAGGACCAAAAGGTATCCACAGTGACAAAACCTTTAATGGAAAAGTTCTTTGTTCATTATGGTGCCCCCAGAGAATTCACTCTGATCAGGGGAGAGACTTTGAACGCCGCCTGATTAAAGAGATGTTCTTGCTTTGGGGGGGGTGAGAAAGTCCAGAGCTACCCCTTATCATCTTCAGGGAGATCCACAGCCCGAAAGATTCAATTGCATGTTACTAGACATGCTGGGCACACTTTATCCCCAAGATAAGTCCATATGGAGTCAGCAGATAAGCACATTAGTTCATGCCTATAACTGCATCAGAAGTGATGTAACTGGATTCTCACCCTATCACTTGATGTTCGGTCAAGAAGCAAGGTTGCCAGTAGACATCTGTTCTGGAGTTTCTCCAGATGGAGTCAAAACAGAGCTACCTCCAGAATGTCCAGAAACTGAAAGCTCAACTAAACCATGCCTACCAGTTGGCCCACACCATGGTGGCCAAAAGAAACTTGGCAAACAAAGAAAGGCATGACAGATGTGTCAAGGCCCAAGAACTGCAACCTAGAGATTAAGTCTTGTTAAGAAATTTGAGACTGCATGGAAAACACAAGATAGCAGACAGGTGGTATCATACCACCAACATTGTTGTCAGCAATCTGGAGGAACTGCCAGTATACAAAGTGTGTCCAGAGAATGACCCATAAGCTGTAAAGACAATGCACAGAAATAATTTGTAACATATTGGGCAAATTATCATTGATTCCACATCCCAAGATACTGCCCCTCCTGGGCCTGTAACCAGAGCTGGAGCTAAAAAGAAACAGTTAACCTCTCCTCTGGTTGTTAAAGATTCAAGGCCTTCCATCAGCCATGCTATTCATGAAATCGACTGCAAGTCTGAATCTGATGACAGTGAGTGGGAGGCCACTTATTAATCATCCTATGAACTGAGTCAGCTGTTTCAAGGCAACCCCCTGTGTAACATGGGAGATGAAGCTGGACCCTTAGGACTACCTAATCATCCAGCCTTCTCCACAGTCTCTGTGCCCCATGAAAGTGAGGTGCAAAGTGTGACTTCTGATCTAGCCAACTCTTTGTGTCTTGTGGAATTAACTGAGCCTTGAGAGGTAGATTTTGATCAAGAGAGCACAACTGGTGACATACCAGATAGTTCTAAACTGACTGCAACAAATGGTCCTGACAGTATTATGGACAATGATGCTAATGAAGGTAATGATGTTGGTAGTATCAGCAATGTGTTGTGTGATTTAAATTCCATGGAATTTCCTCCTGATGACAAACCTGGTATTTCTGAGCAAATTAACAGAAGTATTCTGCTGAACCAGAACTAACAATGCAAGAAAATGAAAGTGTTCCTTTTTCAGAATAGCCAACCAGTCCAGAGGTACTACTTTCATCAGAAGCTGACTTATTGATGAACAATGAGCCGGGACTGATTAACCCAAGTGCCACTGTTGAAAGGACTGAGCCTGTGCCTGCCCCAACAGAAAATCTGGAAGAGTCACAAAGCCTGTAATGCGCCTCAGTTATGACTCCCCAGGAAGGCCTGTAGACCTCCCACTTAAGTAATTCACAAAGAGGTGTATATTTCTGAAAACTCTCTTCCAAAGTGAGGCTACTTTGCCACCTCAAAGCTAATAGTAAAGTCTTCCAGTCAGTATGCTAATGCCCTTCCCCATGCAGCCCCATTGTAGCTGATAGGGACAGGCCCCAAGCCAGGTTGGTTAGTGTGCAGGAGGTAGCACAAACAAGGGTTGTACGTATAACATGTCTAACTACTTGAACCTGTTAAACTGTTATGAAAAGTATTTATGAAAATGTGTTCTTATGAAAACTTCATTGCCAAATAAAAAGTATAGTACTGCTGTTGTCAAAACCAGTTTATTTTATTGATGCATGTCATTGAGGCACAGGTCAGGAAGCATAAGAAAAACCAGGAGCAGTTGTTGAATTCACCAAAAATATTTATTTATACTAGCAGTAGCATGAAAAAAAACGTGTTCAGTATAACTATTTACAAAGGCCAAATAAACAGAAAATGTCCATCTGAGTTTTCCTTCAATCTCTGAGTCCTTCTTTTTTCTTTCAAGCAATTGCAGCTCAG
Source organism: Neoceratodus forsteri (assembly GCA_016271365.2). Classification (NCBI taxonomy): domain Eukaryota; kingdom Metazoa; phylum Chordata; order Ceratodontiformes; family Ceratodontidae; genus Neoceratodus; species Neoceratodus forsteri. Next base: position 803,188,071 of record CM057451.1, on the reverse strand, counting down.
CTCTCTTATAAGTCCTTCCAACCCCCATTCCCAACAAGCATCCTGTTTCTTCTAAAGTGTTCTGTTCTTGTATATTTCAGGTAGGTGCTGTAAGAACACAATGTCCCAGAGCTAAGGCCTGTCCTCTACAGCTCTTCTGCAAAAGGCTCAAACAATTTGCACTCAGGTAATCCCTTGAGTCTCCAATAGCTCTCTGCAATCATCTCAAACTATAATTATATACATTTCAACAGTAACACTATATAATTATCTTAACAAAAGGATCCCAATATCAGTTACATTTCCACATAGTGATTTGCATATATTTTTATATCAGCAAATGTGCAAGGGAGGAAAAGACAGACAGAACAGCAAGTGAAGGTTGAGAGACAGCGAGAGGCAAAGAATTGCGAGACTGTTGGGGTGATCAAATCCTAGGTCTCATAGGAAAATTTGGATGTGCAAACAGACAGAGAAGGAGAGAATAGAACAGATCTTTGCCTCTAAACTCTTTCCATAACAACTGGGAGAGGGTTCTATTCCACCCTGTCACAATGCATCAGAATTTATGTTATTGTATACCAATAAAACATGCATGTATTTTATGTATAGTGCTTTCCATATAGAAATTATGTAGCGTGTGTAGACTTAATGTGGACACCAAGTTTTTCCAGGTAGGAAAGGGTGTAACCCCCCCAACCAATTTAGGGGTTTACATTACTTCCTGGGCTTCTTAATGCCCCCTGTCAGGCTGGTGGCCTGTCATTTGTGTGATCCTATTATTTGTGTGAGTGTGCCATATTGAGCCTCCGTGTCTGTCCCTTCAAGAGAATAGCTGGCCTATGTTATGTAAATGGTCTGTGCTAGGTCTGAGCAATTTAGGGCTTGTGACTGGCCAGTCAATGCTCTGTTTTGCTCCATTTGGTCAGTCGCTACTAGCACAGAGGGAGCTTATTTAGAAACTGTGCTTATTTACTGTTTGCACACTGTTAGAGATAGAGAAGTGTGTCCAAACTGCTTTATTTGCAGCTCATTCATTTGGATTGGAGCCACCATGTTAGGTCTGGGACTTCCAGTAATGAGACCAATAGAACCACTGGGGACCAAAAATGGATCCGAACCCCAGCGTTCTGTGGGAAGGAAATTCTGTAGTTTTGTAGTTTTTCACTTGGCACGCAAATGGACCTGAAAGGGGAGCCCTAACTGACTGACAGCTCCTTCTGCTAACTGAACCCCTGGATTGACAAGGGAAATGTCCAGTATTCCAAGAGACAGTGGATTAGTTAGAGTTGGAGGTTGAAGTGTGAGCAGCTCGAGCTTTCGAGCAGCTGCTCCCTGAAAGGAGAGATGGGGAATTGGCATGAAGAGACCCAACTTGCCTCCCTGCCACCTTTCTTCTGCAGTAAGACTGCCTATAGCAGAAGTCAGACATGTCTGATTCCAGCCTAGAACTGCGACAGAAGAAAAGAAGAAGTTTATCAGTGCTATTTGCGATTTGGACCGAAGACTTGCTCCTGAAGCGATTGGCTCAGCTTGTGTGCAAGACGTATTTGGATCAAAAGGTTTGCTCAGTGCAGATTCTGAATTGCAACCAGACTAAATCCAAACTGTATCCTGAGATAGCTGTTTGTGATAAATGTGCTGAATGTGTTACATGGGTCGAGATCTGTTCATCCACGGCCAAACCTATTACGCAAGCTGGAGGCTTCACCAACAGAAGATTGTGAACTTTGCCAGAAAGCTTATCCTGCCTGGGTCTTGTCAATTAATCCTGGGCCACTACTCCTGCACCTGAGACTCTATTGGTGAGAGACCAGCTTGGGGATCCAGCCCCTGCGCATCAACAATGTGCCGGTTGTGGCCACCTGAAGGAAAGACCATGAAGAGGAGGTGTGTCATGTCGGCCCTGTTTCCCTATGCCCAGTGGTTATCACTACGATGTCTTCATATCACCTGCCTTGCAGCGAGTCCTGGTAGCGTGAGTACAATCAGGGTAGCTTCTTGCAACTAGACATTAACTTTGTTTTTTTTTCTCTTTTAGATATTTCCTGAAGAAGACCTAAGGTCAAAACCTAGATTTTTAACTCTATTTTCTATTTTCAGCGTGCATTTAATATAACTCTTTTGCTTTACTTTTAGACCACATGCTGCCGCAGCAACTTGTTTTTGGTTTTACATTCCTTGCAACTAGTGTTTAAATCATCTGTGATACCATTTAATTGTTTCAATTTCTTGGATTTTAAAAGGACTGAGATAACTGGCTCGGATTACAAATACTCTGTGTGTTTTGCATGTTAACTGTCTTTCTCTCCACCAAGGGCCCCAACAACAGCTGCAATGCCAGTCACCCCGGGGAAATGCCTCTGGTTAGCCAGACTTACCATCCTAAGTACACAGTGTTGTGTGACTGTCAGTGTTGGACAAAGAGTGCATGCAACCCATGAACCAAGTCAGATTACATAGAAACATAGAAACATAGACTTTGACAGTAGATAAGGACCACCTGGCCCACCTAGTCTGCCCATTTCCCTACCTAGTGGATAAGCTGCAGATCCTAGTTAATCAACAGCCTATTTCTTCCTACCCCCCACTAGAATTGCCTTATATCTGTCCTATGCATTCTTGAATTCCCCCACTGTTCTTAACCCAACAACATCCTCAGGAAGGCCATTCCATGTGTCCACCACCCTCTCTGTGAAAAAATACTTCCTTACATTGCCCCTGAGCCGTCCCCCTTCTATCTTCAAATTGTGTCCCCTTGTTCTTGCACATCTGAAAGATGCTACCCTCTTGGACTTTGTTGATTCCCTTGAGCTACTTTAAAGTTTCTATCATGTGCCCCTCTCCATCCTTTCCTCCAGGTACCAAGACTGGGATGTCAACATACCAGGGTACACAATCTGCAGGAGGGACATGGAGGGTAGAAGAGGAGGAGGAGGTGTAGCTCTCTGTAAGGGAAGGGATCACAGCAACAGAACTAAAGGGTAAACAGGGAGGAGAGGAGGCACAGTGGGTCACCCTGGAGACAAGAAATTACACCACAATCTGCACAGGGGTTGTATACAGACCCCCACTCTCAGGGGGAAGAAATTGATAAGGAAATTATAGAAGGCATCCTTAGGATGGCAGAGAAAGGGGAGATATTGCTGATGGGAGACTTGAATATGCCAGATGTTAACTAGAGCACCTTTGCTGCAGCCACATCCAACAGCAGGGTGATTCTCAATGCCCTACAGGGGACATGCCTCAGACAGCTAGTGTTGGAACCTGCTGGGGGGGAGCAATCTTAGACCTTGTACTCTCAAATGGGGACAGAAAGAGGATCTCAGATCTAGAAGTGGGTAGCCATCTGGGAACAAGTGACCATCAAACAGTTTGGTTCACGATAAACTCAGCTGTAGAGTCAAGCCATACAAAAGTGAAGGTACTGGACTTCAGAAGGGATGACTTTGTCAAAATGGGAGAGTGCCTCAGAAAAGCACGAGCAAGGTCAGACAAGATGGAGGGGTGGAGCAACAATGGGGAAACATCAAAACTGCCATCACAGAGGCAACAAGCCTTTGTGTGAAGCAAATAAACAAATCAAAAAGAAAGAAAAAACTACTATGGTACTCAAAAGAGGTGGTGGGGAAGGTTAGAGAAGAAAAGAATGCATTCAGGAAGTATAAGGAAACACAGAAGGAGCAGGACAGAGAACTGCACAAATTAAAGCAGAAGGAAGTGGGGAAGGCAGTCAGAATAGCAAAGGCCAAAACCAAGGAAAAGATAGCCAACTTGGTTAAGAAGGGGGATAAAACCTTTTATAGGTACATTAGGAGGCGAAGAAAGACAAAGGGAGGGATACTGAGGCTGAATAAAGAGGTGAGTGGGTGGGTGGGCAGAGAGGGACAGTGAAAAAGCAAGGATACTAAATGAATAGTTCTGCTCAGTATTCACAAAGGAAGAGGAGGAAGAGGTACCTAATCCAGTCAATAGAAGCACTCTGGATAGGGGTGTCAATAGCAGTCCTTGCAGAGAAAAAAGGGTACTAAAAGAACTCCTAAAACTGAAGGTGGACAAAGCAATGGGGCCTGATGGGATTCACCCCAGAATTCTAAAAGAACTAAGGATAGAACTAGTAACACCATTGACTACCCTTTTTAACAAATCATGGGAGGATGGTGTGATACCTGAGGACTGGAGGAGGGTGGATGTGATTCCACTTCACAAAAGTGGGAACAAGACTGAGGCAGGAAACTACAGAACTGTCAGTTTGACCTCAGTGGTAGGGAAAATGATGGAATCACTTCTGAAGGAAAGAATTGTTGAGTACCTAGAAGCCAGTGGGGCACTGGACTCAAGGCAGCATGGATTCACAGCAGGAAGGTCATGTCAGATGAATCTAATACATTTCTTTGACTGGGTGACCAAAGTAGTAGACCAGGGAGGGGCTGTGGACATGGCCTACCTAGACTTTAGCAAGGCATTTGACACAGTCCCGCAGAATGGATTAATAAACAAATTAGCCAGCCTGGGAGTGGGACCCAGGGTGGCAGCCTGGGTAAAACATTGGCTGGACAACAGGACACAGAGGGTAATACTAAACAGAGTCCACAGTGAAGAAAGGGGGTTACTAGTGGGTTATCACAGGGTTCAGTACTGGGTGCAGTCCTTTTTAAGTATTTATAAGTGACATTGCAGAGGGACTGGAAGGAAAAGTATGTCTCTTTGCAGACAACACAAAGATCTGCAACAGGGTTGATACACAAGGTGGGGTGGAAAGGATGAGAAGGGACTTGACAAGGCTGGAGGAATGGTCAAAGGTATGGCAGCTTAGAGTCAACACAAAGAAGTGCAAAGTAATGCACCTGGGAAACAAAAACCTAGGGGAAGAGTACACAATCGGGGGTGAGATACTGACAACAACAGAAATGGAAAGGGACCTGGGGGTAGTTATATCAGATGACTTAAACTAGGCAAGCAATGTGAGAAGGCAGTAAGGAGGGCTGAGGGGATATTGGGATGCATAGAGAGAGGCACCACCAGTAGAAAACAAGAAGTTGTTATCCTTCTGTACAGACAGTTGGTGAGACCCCATCTGGAGTACTGCGTTCAGTTCTGGAGACCCCATCTCTGCAAAGACATAGACAGGGTGGAGGCTGTCCAGAGGAGGGAAACCAAAATGATGCAGGGTCTGCACCAGAAGACATATGAAGAAAGATTAAATGAGCTTAAGTTGTATAGCCTCAAGGAAAGGAGGGAGAGGGGGGAGATGATAGAAACTTTCAAGTACCTCATGGGACTCAACAAAGTCCAAGAGGGTAGCATCTTTCAGAAAAAGAGATGTGCAAGAACAAGGGGGCACAATTTGAAGATAGAGGAAATACGGCTCAGAGGTAATGTAAGGAAGTATTTTTTCATGGAGAGGGTTGTGGATACATGGAACAGCCTTTCTGAGGAGGTTGTGGAGCCAAAAACAGTGGGGGAATTCAAGAAAGCATGGGACAGACATAAGGTAATTCTGGGGGAGGAGGAAGTAGGCTGTTAGTTAACTAGGATCTGCAGATTATCCATTAGGTAGGGAAATGAGCAGACTGCCAAGCGGTCCTTATCTGCCATCAAATTCTATGTTTCTATGTCTTTATGTTTCTATGTTCGTTTGCCTAGATTCATGCCCCTTCCTTGTTCACTGCCGCTAAATAAACCTGATTGTCTTGTTTCAGGTTTATCCTGGCTAGTGTGTATATTTTTAGTTGGGTTACAGTATTAAGAGTGTGCTACTGCATTGCTAACCTTATTTTACAGGGGGTCTCCAGGGAAGTTGCTGCAAGTCCAGCCCTGGTGGTAATTGTGAAGGGTGTGTGCATATTATTGGTGTTTCATACTGACTGTGAATTCACTACTGTGTTAGATACTGGGCCACTAGGAAGGCGGGTGGGGGGTTATAGCTTCCCAGAGGGCTATAGCAGAGCAAATAGACAGACACCCCTATATTATTTCTCTGGGTGGAGCCACCTTAATAGTGAACCCAGGCCACTCAACCTTTGTATAGCCATACAGGTAGGGGTAGTAGCCCTTGGAATAGCGCCACCTAGGGGCTACTTAAGTATAGCTAGAGCCTAATATAGATATGTGAAAAATCACCCTTCCTGGATTTCATGATATGATTTAATTAAGTAATAATGCACAATAGGGTGTGCTGGGGTAACATCACACTTCATGTGGGCTGAAGCATGAGGCTGCATGCTTAATGTGTTCAGCACCTGAGAAGTGATGTTATCCCACATGACACATGATGCATTATTGCTATTATACAATGGTTCATTGTGAAACAGAATAAAAAATACATTTTTAAAAAATAGTTTTTGACTGGCTTTTTCAGGATGGAAGCATATTTAAACGAAAAAGTTTATCTTTTATTTTTCTCCACTAGGTGGAGCTGTATCTTTTTGTTTCCTATCTGCCTCCCAGTCCTAGTTGATTCATAGCTAACCCCCAGTTTGTCCTGGTTGTGGTTCTGTATGTTGTTCTCCTGGTACAGTTTAACAAATGTAATTGCTTTGGAGAAGATCTGAGTGAAGAAAGTTCAGTAGCGAGCTAGCAATGTTTTGATCCCCCATGGCACCACTCTCAATTAAATCTGTCTCCACCCAGAACAGGAACAGGAATCAACCTGGTAGGGAAAACCTGTCTTTTTTATATTTGTTTGGACAGGAAGGTGGAGTGCAGTAGCAATGACTGGGAGTGGAGCAGGTAGGTGCCCTCAGTTCAATTAAATACTGTGTTCATGTTTTCTGTAGGTACTGCCAGTTGGAAGGCAAACTGAAGCCTTACAGAGCAGAGATTTTTGAATAAAACTATTGGTGAGAGCTAAACAATTGTTGAGACTGACTTAGTAAAAAGTATTCTTTTTAACAAAGTTTTAGTTAGTGCTGTCACAATGTGAGTAAGGGATTCATGTTTTAAAATTGTGACAGTCAGGAGAGATGGCATGATATTTTTTCTTGTGTGGCCTTTTGTGTGCTGGGACTTGATCTAGTGATGTGCCAGGAAAACATCACTGGTCAAGGTCCAAGTTAGCCAATGTAAAGTAAAGTTAACTTTATTTTTTAAGCGCTTTTCAAATGCCAAGGTGCTGTACAACAAAAAAATCAAACCATACAATCAGATAAACATACATAAACATTATTAACCAATCAGCTGCTACCATTTTTTTCTTGCCATTGTTTAAGTCCTCACTTAAGAAAGAGCTTGAAAAGAAAGCCTCCTGCTATTGTTACTGTTACACGAGGTCCCTGCACCCTTATTGGTACCCCCAGAGGTACACCGTAGACAACTAGTATTTAGGCATATGTTATACTAACATATAGGACTAAGGGCATCTACCGTATAAGAGTAGATGTCAGGATATGTATGCATATTATTGTTATACACTCAGTACTCACAGATGAGACAAACAACCAGAAAGCGAGAAGCTAAATGACTGTTGGTCGCGGCTCTCTATGCTGCTCTGGAAGCCTCCGAGGCGAGGTTTTGAACCCTTGAACTACAAATCTCATCTCTTAAACAGGAGATGGGGTTGCAGGAAAGTGAATGTGTAAGATGTGAGCAGGATTTGGAGTCTGAGCTCCAAACACTGCAAAATGAAAAGGATTCCCTTTTGCATCATTCTGCACAGGCAGGCGAGCAAGAACTTTTTATGTTGAAGCAGAAGTGTGAAAGTTTGAGACAGGATAAGGGGCAGGCTTTGCAAATGAATGACTTGTTAAGTAGAACAAATGAACAGTTAAGTGAGGAGTTGGGAGAGATGCAGGATGAGATAAACCAGGTACATAATGACTTAGAAGTTGCTACTAGGGACAATCGTGAATTGAGCGCCGCATATAGAGTGTTACAGAAACAGATTCAGGATGAGGTGGATGTGAATGTTGCAAAATGTGAATCATGCCGAATGTGAATCCAAGATGGCGAAACTCCACCGTCAGTGAGAGGTGTTGGCCGGACATGTCAAGGTGATGGGAGGCATGGCTCCAGCCTTGACAACGTCATCTGAAGGGGAGGTATCAGATGATGACATCTCACAGTACAATGCCCAGTCACATTCCTACTATGGCCCAGACACCCCACCCCACCATCCACAACATGACGGACACCTGTCACATGCCACTCATGTCATACGCAGGGCCACTGGAAAATTGCGACCGCAATTTTTTTGCGGAATCTGCAATTGTCAGCATTCTCCGCAAAAACTGACATATTCCGCAATTTCTTGCAATTTTTGAGTTTTTATATTGAGCTGTGTAAAAAGTATTAACATTTTCAGTAAAATACTCTCAAATATATTGACAATTTTGCATGCAGACTTGGGTTTGGCTGAAACAATGCAGTGCAAGGTAGAGCAAGGATTTTATGTGACACTGATTTCTTTTTGAATCCTTGTCTTGTTTGGTTTCAAAATCCACTGGCCAAGCATAAGTACACTTAAACAATTAACATTTGTTTTGTGTTGAAGCAGTCTATCAGAAAACTTTTTGTTGCCACACAGACTGAAACAAAAGATGGGAGAAAAGGTGCAAATTATCCCATTTACTTAAATGGGGTGCTAACTATGAAGCCTTTTTGTAAGTGGCAGGGCAAGTTATTCCTGGTGAGCACACTTTCATTCAGATCAGTTTTTATTCAAACAACTGTGGATTTTTGATGGCCCTGCCAATTTTAAAGTTGAATAAGCTAGTTGCTTAACAGTGATCTCACTCTTAGCAACTACCCTCTATATGCTCACATGCAAAGACTACAAAGAAAACCTGACAAAAGTCTAAAAACTTGTAAAACATAAAATGTATCTTAACATTTATCTTTAACTAAACAAAATCATTGCAGCCAGAGTAAAACAAAGGTAAATTACAGGGTACCCTGACTACTGTATGATGCAGTAAATATATATTTTGTTTTTTACGTTTTTTGGTAACCACGTAAGGCCCACTAGGCACAACTGCCTGTTTTCAGGTACAACCCAGGAGCACTGAGGAGGTTAAGTGACTTTCTCAGAATCACAGTGTGCAAGTGGAGGTTGTGGGAATCAAACTCAGGTCTGCTAGATGTCGTCAGCTTATTCAGTTTGTTACACTTACCCCTAGATTATACTGCCAGTGCCAATAACCCCATATTTAATGTTTAAATATGTGACTTCAAAAATAGTGTACAGTACCTACAGTACAAATTATGACCATTAAACACTAACAATATTTTACTAAAACTCAATTATTCACCACTCTATCTGCTTATTTTTTCTTGTACCAAAGTGGGTGAATAGCTGGCAGAGCACTGTAAATAGCTGTTGATTAGGCTTCATTATTCTACAGCCAGAAACAAAAAAAAAAATTCTTCTGGATTTATTTAATATTGATTTGCTGTGGCTCACTTTATAGAATCTATTTAGAACTGTATGAGGAAGATGTTTTTAAATTTTGAAAGATAGGCTACGATTACAATAGCTTATCAGTTTAGTATCATTTTTAGGAACATAAACTTTTCTTTATGTTTTAAACATATTCAGGTGTCAGAGTATTCATTTAGCAAGTTATACTGACTAATATATGCTGCAGAAAACATTAAAAGATTTATTGTGAAGCACTCAAGGTCAACAGTAGAACCTGCAATTTACCGCAATTTTTGCAACATGCTCCTCAATTTTGGGTAACCTTTTCCACAATTTTCCAGTGGCCCTGGTCATACGTCATCAACGTCATGACGCACATCATGGGTGAAACCAGCATGGTGACCCCCATGATGGGGGGAGCAGGCACAGACCTTGTCCCGATGGCACCACCAGTAGCCATTATTAATGTGGAAGACAGGCAGGAGATAGAGACGATGATCAAAACTGTAATAAGCACCGTGCCCATCTCTGAAAGAAATAAATGGGTTCTCATGACCCAAATTAGGCAGCTTCTACATGAGGCTGGGACACAGGATGGCAAGGTTCAGTCAGTGGCAACAGCCGTGGAACAGGCAGCCCTGGATGGTGCCCGAGGCAACCTACCTCCTCCTGATCAGCCCAATAATCCCCTACAAATGGCCTATTCTGTTCAGCAAATGGCTGACAGCATTGGTCGGATGAACCCATCCGACAACCTCAGTTACAACTTGGAACAGGCACGTGCTAAATGTGAAATGCTTAGCCTCACTGCAGACTACCAGGTCCAGATCCTACGCCAGACCATTGATCCTGGACTGTGGGCAAAACTCCCTGATACCATCCATCAGAACGGACACGCCACCTTTGACAAAGTAACAGCTGAGCTCATTTTTGCACACAGCCCAGGTGTAGTAGGAGTGATGCTTGCATACCCTGTAAAACAGAATGCGAAAGAAAGTCCAGCGACTTTCCAACAGAGGCTCTAGATGGCCTGCCGAGCAGGGAAGCATCTTGTACAAGAAGCCACAGATGTGGATCTTATCAAATATAAGGCTCTGTTCCTTAAGAACATGATCCCTGCAGTAAGAGAGAAGGTAGAGCCAACCACCTATCCCACCACGGAGAGGTTTGCCGACATTCTTTGGAAAATCGAGAGTTTATCAACTTTACATCCATGATCTGGGCTCAGGTTCCAAGAAAGTGGCTGCCATAGAGATTATTCTGAAAACCACAACGCACTATACGGTGGAGGGGAAGGCCCAAGAGAAACTGCCTCTCCCCACGGACAACCAACACCCCCAGCAGGCCCAACAACAACAGTTCTATAGTGGGAACCGGAACTACCACAAAAACAAGAAGCACCATAAGAATAATAAGGGTAAACCACAAAGATCAGGCCCTTCATATAGGAAAATAGCCGATGAGAACCAGAAATTCCGAGAACTACTCGGGCAAGTGCGCTCTGTAGCGGATGCTGTTCACATTCGAGCCCTTGCTGCCATACAACCAGGAAAGCAGGCCTCAACAGGCCACAGGACACTGGAAGTACAGGCCTTCAGGCCCATACAAGCCTGAACCCGGAAGTAGCTCCCTATATAGCATCAGTGTAGCATGGTGAAGTGATTCAGAGGAACCAGGCCCAGACTCTCTTCCATGAGCATCCCCATGCTTCCATTGGTACAGATTGACAATTACAGGCCCCAGTCCATATTGTAAACAAGCTGGTCTTGGATACAAATGGAAGGCCCTGCATCGAGGCCGAGGGCGGGGGCCGCCTACTAATGGTGCTAATGGATACAGGCATGGCTGTGTCTGTATTACACGATGACCACCCAGACGCATCCCCATGGTCCACTGGATGGAGGACCAATATGTCTAGTGTTGATGGAACTAGGTTGCTGGCATACTGCTCGCTGCCACTACCTGTGGCCCTGAGACACCTGAAGGCCTATCGTACCTTTCAACTGATGGCACTGTATGATCACTCTAGTATAGTTGGAATTGACTTCCTGGCACCACACGGCTGTGTGGTAGATCTAGCCAACATGTTACTGATACAAATTCAGGGACAATATCATACCCTTATGATCACTGACTCACATGTGGTTGCAACAATATCTGCAAATGACAAAGAGCATGACGTCATAGATTTGTTCAAGAACCATGAGCTTTTCCCAAAGCTCCTCCCCATTCTACAGAGGCAACTGGAGGCATTTGCCGCCAATAAGCATGACCGTGGTAGAATACATACTGTCATTAAAGTGACAGGCCCAGCACAAGAGAGGCAATGGCAATACCCCTTTCCACCTGAGGCCTTGCCTTCTCTTAGAAAAATGATTAAATCACTTCTCAAGCAAGGTGTGATCAGGACATGTGTTTCCACTGTCAATTCTCCAATGTGGCCTATGAAGAAACCCACAGGTGCCTGGAGACTTACTATTGACTGCAGGAGACTGAATCAGGTCACCCTCAGCTGTGCCCCAACTGTGGCATCAGCACCTAATGTGCTGCGACTACTGACCCCTGACCAAAAATGGTTCAGTGCCTTGGACATCTCTAATGGTTTTGGTCATTGCCATTGGCCCTCAAGAGTCAGTATAAGTTTGCTTTTACCTTTGAGGATAGGCAGTGCACGTGGACCTGCTTACCACAGAGATTCCATAACAGCCCCTCCCTGTTCCATTTACACATGATGGACAATCTTGAGGGTTTCTCTACACCCCAGTGTCTCTTACAGTATGTGGATGACCTGTTATTGGCAACAGCCACACAGAAACAACGCCTGGATCTCTTGGACAAACTACTGACCCTCATTCAAAGGGCAGGCCTCAAATGTAATCCTGCAAAAGTGCAGCTATGTCAGAAAGAGATACTCTTTCTGGGCCTGAGAATAACTGACCAAGGCTGAAGCCCTACCTGGAGGAAGATACAAGGATTGCAAGACTTGCCACTGCCCAGCAGCGTGGCTACTCTTAGGAGGTTTCTAGGTATGGTAAGCTATTCTAGAGATTTTATTTGTGATTTTGCTCAGAAGGCTGCTCCTCTGTATGAATTACTGAAAAAGTATGTATCTTGGGATTGGGGCCCCATTCACACCCAGGCTGTGACATCACTGAAGTAGGCCTTGGCCTCAGCTCCAGCTCTGGTTAACCCCAATCCAGCTTTGCCATTCCACCTGGAGTGTGCCGCCTCTGACATTGCTTTGTCAACAGTACTGGCCCAGAAGGTCCATGGCACCTTCAGACCCACTGCATATGCATCACAGCTCTTGATCCCAATGGAACAGCAGTACAGCCTTTGTGAAAGGAACCTTCTGGCCACCTACTGGGCTGTCAAGCACTTCTTGTATCATTGGGTACTCTCCTCTGATCATTAACATGAACCATACCCCAAATACCTTTTTGCTATCAAATAGGGTGAAGGATGGGTCAGTCTCCAACACCAGACTGACACACTGGTCTCTCCTTCTCCAGGATAGAGACATCAAGGTCCACCCAACCAAAATGCCATCCATGCTGGTGTATGGCCTCCATTTCCAAAGAGAACCCCATGACTGTACACTGCAGCCACCTGATCTTCCAGATCCAGGTCCTTTCTTCCCTGCTACATCACAATTACTCGAGAACACCTCATTGTGCCTTGTCTTTACAGATGGCTCAGCTTCCTATTACCAGGGAGAACAGATTGCAGGGATGGGCATATTGGTTATTCACCCTTATGGTAACACTGTTAAAGTTTCTAAGCTTTGCAGTGTGGCATCATCACAATATGCTGAAATGGCAGCGGTGGCCTGTGCCCTCAAGTTCATCCAACATGGAACCGAGGACACCATCATCTTTACAGACTCCATCTGGGTTTGTTGTTCTCTTACAGAATTTCTTCCCTTCTGGCAGAATAACTCCTTCCTCGCCTCTAATAGCAGCCCAGTGAAACACAGGGAACTGGTAATACACATTCATTCACTGGCACAAAAGTTTGCACACAAACTCTATGTACACAAGGTCAAAGCTCACTCCATACATGACTCCTATCATGCCTTCAGTGACACAGCGGACACCCCTGTGAAGGAAGGGGCCTGAGAAGGGGACACCTGGATGATGGACCATCCAGAGGCCAGAGCAGCTGTACATGTTGCAGCAGTCAGGAAGAAACCTGAACCCTTTTCCCCCCCTTGGACCTCTCAGCAGCTCAGCACGCTGACTCTGAGCTCAAAGGCAGAGATACTAAACAAATATTTTTGCTCAGTATTTACAAAAGAAGAGGGGAAGATACATAAAACAAACAGTAGTAACACTCTGGATACAGAAGTTGATACCGGCCCATTTACAGAAGAAAGGGTTCTGAAAGAACTCTTAAAACTGAAGGTGGACAAAGCAAGGGGGCCTGATGGGATTAATCCCAGAATTCTAAAAGAACTAAGGGTAGAACTAGTGACACCACTGACTACCCTTTTTAACAAATCATGGGAGGATGGGGTGGTACCCGAGGACTGGAGGAGGGCAGATGTGATTCCCCTTCACAAAAGTGGGAGCAAGGCAGAAGCAGGAAACTATAGACCTGTTAGTTTAACCTCAGTGATAGGGAAAATGATGGAATCACTTCTAAAGGAAAGAATTGTCGAGTATCTAGAGGCCAGAGGGGCACAGGACCCTAGGCATGGATTCACAGAGGGAAGGTCATGCCAGACTGAATCTGATAGATTTCTTTGACTGGGTGACCAAAGTAGTAGATCAGGGAGGGGCTGTGGACATGGCCTACCTAGACTTTAGCAAGGCATTTGACACAGTCCACACAAAGATTAATATACAAGTTAGCCAGCCTGGGAGTGGGTCCCAAGATGACAGCCTGGGTAAAGAATTGGCTGGAGAATAGGACACAGAGAGTAATAGTAAATGGAGTCCACTCAGAAGAAAGGAGGGTTACTAGTGGGGTACCGCAGGGTTCAGTATTAGGACCGGTCCTCTTCAATGTCTTTATAAGCGACATTGCAGAAGGACTGGAAGGAAAAGTATGTCTCTTTGCAGATGACACTAAGATCTGCAACAGAGTTGATGCACAGGGTTGGGTGGAAAGGATGAGAAGGGACTTGGCAAGGTTAGAGGAATGGTCAAATGTATGGCAGCTTAGTTTCAATGCTAAGAAGTGCAAGGTAATGCACCTGGGAAACAAAAACCCAGGGGAAGAGTACACAATGGGGGGTGAGATACTAACAACAACAAGAATGGAAAGGGACCTGGGGGTAGTCATATCAGATGACCTAAAGATGGGCAAGCAATGTGAGAGGGCAGCAAGGAGGGGGAGGGATACTGGGATGCATAGGGAGAGGCATCACCAGTAGAAAAGGAAGTTATTATCCCTCTGTACAGACAGCTGGTCAGACCCCATCTGGAGTACTGTGTGCAGTTCTGGAGACCAATCTCCGCAAAGACATAGACAGGATGGAAGCTGTCCAGAGGAGGGCAACTAAAATGATGCAGGGTCTGCACCGAAGACATATGAAGAGAGACTTAAGGAGCTTAATATGTATAGCCTCGAGGAAAGGAGGGAGAGGGGGGACATGATAGAAACTTTCAAGTACCTCAAGGGAATCAACAAAGTCCAAGAGGTAGCATCTTTCAAAAGAGGTGTGCAAGAACAAGAGGGCACAATTTGAAGATGGGGGCGGCTCAGAGGTAATTTAGGAAGTATTTTGTCACAGAGAGGTTGTGGATGCATGGAGCGGCCTTCCGGAGGAGGTTGTGGAGTCAAAATCAGTGGGTGAATTCAAGCATGCATGGGATAGTCATAAGGCAATTCTGGGGGGTGGGGGTAGGAAAAAGTAGGCTGCTGGTTAACTAGGATCTGCAGCTTATCCAGTAGGTAGGGAAATGGACAGACTGGGTGGGCCAAGTGGTCCTTATCTGCCGTCAAATTCTATGTTTCTATGTTTCTAAGATGTGTTCAGATTCCTTGACAAGGGTACTGAGAAAAATCTCCCTACCCATAACCCCTATCAAAGGCATGAAGGTAAATTGCATCTTTCCCCTGATGACAAGCTCATCTGGTATCAGCCAGATGACACCCCCACCAAATTGTGGGTGGTGCCTCATCATCTTAGGCCCGAATTTCTGCACCAAGTGCATGACACCCCCACTGGTGGACACTAGGGAGTGGAAAACATGCTCCAAAGGCTTAAGACCACCACCTGGTGGACTGGTGTCACCAAGGATATCAAACAGTACATAGACAATTGCCTTGTTTGTGTGCAAAACAATTCCATCCCTACCAAATGAAATGCCACACCGCTACCACAAAGGCATTCTGGCCCTTGGCATGCCATACATATTGATTTTATTGGTCCCTTGACCAATACCAGCAGAAATAACAAGTATGCCCTTGAAGTAATTGATCTTTTCTCTAAGTGGGTTGAGGCTTTCCCCATTAAGACATGTACTGCTAAAACTACTGCCAAAATCCTGGTGGAACAGATTTTATCCAGGTGAGGCCTACCTCTCAAGGTAGACTCAGACAAAGGAACCAGTTTTGCAGGTGAGTTGATGAAAGAAGCACTTGAACTCCTTGGAGTTCATCAGAAGTTCCACATACTGTACCTTATCACCCACAATCTTCAGGTCAAGTAGAGAGAGCAACAGGTGGATTAAGCAAATGCTTTCCAAATTCATTGAGGACAATCCCAAGACTTGGGATTCCCTATTGCCATTACTCCTTATGGCAACCAGAGGCACACCTTCATCCACCACCCAGTTGACACCCTTTGAGGTAATGACTTGTAGACAGATGAAATTACCTGAGCACCTTTTGTTTGACCTGCACACCCCCATGGCAGACCGTGTGTCTGTAGACCAATATGTGGAAAAACTCAGACAAGACCTCATACACACTCATTTGTATGCTGCCAATTACAGTACATGGGCAAAGCCCAGCAACATTTCAAAATACAGTTTGGCAAACATGCACAAGAAGTGGATTGACAAGTTGGAGATCAGGTAATGGTTCTCAGATTTCCACATCCCACACACTCCTTCTCCAGTAAGTGGGAAGGCCCTTACCCCATTGTCAACAAGCTCAGTCCAGCAGTCTGTCAGGTTAGACCCATGCAAAACAACAAACTGACTGACAAGTGCTTACATGCAAACCAGCTGAAACTGTATAAAGGAGTATAATTACTTTTCCTCACACCATTGGATGGAATAGTACTAACTTAGTAATGTTTGGTTTTCCTTTTCAGATACATTGACAAGATGACTATCTTGTTCCACTTTCTCCTCATCTCAGGAGTTATCCCCTGCATCCAAGGCACGGTAAAGCATGGTAAAGCACCTCCTTCCTCACCTTGATCCTCCAGCATCTACCCCAGAGGGGAGTTTCCATCAATATACCCGACAATTTGATTACTGTCCAGGAAGGTTCAGATGCCTACCTCACTGCCTCAGTTATTACTCCTGATAAATCTACCCTTCAAATTGAGTGGCAAACCACATCACAAGGACAAATTCTTCCTGTGGCCAATCTTTCCAAGGGAACTTTCCATGGTTGGCCCAATGTAAAATTATCCCCCAATGGTTCTCTGTCCTTACTCCAAACTGCTCTTAGACATTCTGGTTTATACAATATTACTGACTTAATTGATCCCTCATATTGTAATTCCTTGTCTAAAGACTCTGTCAGGAAATTTTCTGCTGTACACAACATGACCTCTGCTGCCATGTACCTTTCTGTGTTACCCCTCTACTGATAAACAGCCTTTGGAATGCCCAAAACATACTCCTGGTCCTCGTAGTAGTCTAACAGCCATTGCCTTACCTAGTACACTTATTAACAACTTATAATTTATGCATATACTGTACCTGTTTTGTTTAACTTGACTTACTGGAATATGAAAGAATTGGGTATTTGTCATACTACTAACACTTCATTGGTTTATAGTACTTTATTACTTGATAGCTTAGCAGCTTTTCAAATTCGTACTCAAGACCCTATTGCCGGGGTACACACCACCGAGCATAGAGGCAATTTCAGGAGAAAACCTAATCCTGATGGTCAGAGTCATAAGCATAACACAGGTGAAGTTGACAGTTCTGATATCACTGGTGCCACAGGCACTATTACAGGGCCTTTTGGTACAGCCATGTCTATTTGGAATAAAGCCAACATTGCTGCTATCAAATAACATTCACAGAAATTCCAAACTAGTTTGGTAAATGATATTATACCCCCATTACTGCATGGTGAGGATGGCTTTAGTCAGGAAGAAAGATACACTGTATACAATATGCATGATATTGCTAAGGCATTTACAAATTCTAAAGATAAGATTAATGCTCTCATTGCACAGAACAATAAAGAAGCAGATAAACAATATATTGCCCATAAGATATTGTGTTCAGCCTTTGGCTCATACATTATCACTACCATCAATAATCTTTTCCACGATCTAGAATCTGAAAGGATCCCTGATATTATACATGATAGACATATCTCTAAATGGTATTGTCCTCAGTGCAAATCTTCCAGCTGTATTGCAATGTGTATGCTACAGACGCTAACTATTCCACTTTCCACAGCTAGGAATTTGGGTTTTGTGACCAGACACCCTAACACTGATCCATGTTTTACTTCTAAGAAATGTTCCATTAAGGATACCATGTTTGTTTCTTTTACTGTCTCTTTAGCATGTTTTGATCCTACTACAGCTTTATTCGATAAATTAACATCTGTACACTCTATTGGGCATCTTGATGAAGACATCTACAGAGAACAGCTCGACTTACCTCCTCTCTTGGTCTTCCATTCTCTTCTGGACACCTGGGTCACCCCGCACACGGACTGTTGTGTGAAGAAAGGATATATTTATTTGTGTCGATGTGATGTATTTGATGTTATTAAACCTGTATGTGGCTATTCCCCAGACAGTATCGATTGGTTCTTTTCCATGGACGATGACATCAGCACAAATGGCACAGACTTCCAGGACTCAACATCGGCTCCAGACACTTCTAAACTCTACCAGTCTTACCAGGAGGAGGTTCATTGCCTGTCAACACGGATTTCCAAGATGACCTACACTTGCCTGGTACAGTTGCAAAAATGGAAACTGCCTACTGTAAAAATGCAATATAATTCAGATGGACAGTATTGTATTATAACAAATTATAAGACTTATTTATTTATTTGGTTTTTGTTTACCGGGTAGGTACACTAAACAAGAGTATTGCCTATATTCAGGCATGACCCGGAAGAGTACAATCAGGAGAGAGTAAGGTACAAAGAAGGTACAAACATCAGAGACAATTATTTATGGTGCAGCATGAAGTGGGAACAAAACAATTTTGCAGATTGCTGACAAAAGCAAGACATATTTCTGTGGAAACTGAGAGTAAACAAATACCCTTATATTAGCTACTTGCACTGGATGATACAATAATAATAATAATAATTAAGGACATACGACAACTGCTAAAGAATAAATAACAGTTTTAACTAATGATTTTGTGGAGGGAGTGGGAACATCCAGATTTTATACAGTGGAGGGAAACAGTAAGTGCCATGTAGGTAAGGAATGCTACTGGGAGTCAGTCTCAAGTTATAGCACAGAAGCAGCCATCAGAGTCAGTCAGGTGGGCATTGAGACTCTGTTTAAAGGCTAGGTGGGATTTAAGAGTTTAATGTAATAGGGGAGGGAGTTCCAGATGCTGGGAGCCGATATAGTGAAAGATAATTCCCCCTTTTTTGTGAGGTATCTAAGAATTTCAAGTTGAGTTTGTACAGATGACCTAAAGAGATATGCTTGGGAGGGATGAGATAGCAGCCTTGAGAGATACACAGGTGTCCCCGATGATAATGTTAGTCTAGAATCCAGTAGAGTAGAGTCTGTGTGAAGTTGGGGAGAGCCAATTTAGTTTGGTGTAGAGTTCACAGAGATGAGTCAGTCTACGTGCAGAGAGGGCAAATCGGCATATGATGTTATTACATTTGCTCCATTTATGGAGGGAGCCTTTGTTAGCATTAAGGTATACCTGTGAGTAGTATGTAAGGGAGGGAAGGAGGAAACCTTGTGCAATAGCAAGCCGAGGCAGCATCATTCAAGGAGGACCTAATTCTATAGGCAATACCAAGTTTGGAGTTAACCTCCTTGCAAGTAGCCGTGAGGTGGAGGTTAAAATCCAGAGACGGGTCAAGTGTGACTCCTAGGTACCTAAAGGAGTTAACAGATACCAATGGTAAGTCATCAAGACATAGTTCTGAAAGATACGAAGCACAGGATTTGATTCTAGAGGGGGAGCCAAAAAGCCTAGCCACAGTTTTCTTAGAAGCACCTTGTCATCGGCATAAAGGGTCAGCGAGGAGAGACAGGGACGTGGGGGCAGGTTGTTAATAAACAGAGAGAAAAGGAGAGGGACAAATATAGATCCCTGGGGAACTCCAACAGAGGTTAAGGAGGGGTCAGAGACAGCAGTTGCAATTTGAACAAATTGCCTCCCCCCAGTGAGGTAGCTATCAAACCAGGAGATGGCAGACTTGGAAAAACACAGAATGGACAGTTTGAAGAGTAGAAGGGGGTGATTCACAAGATCAAAAGCATTGGTGAGGTCAATAAATATGGCCCCCGTGAGCAGGCCCTTATCCATTGCTGTGAGGACTTCGTTTGATACCTGAAGTAGTGCAGTGGTGGTGCTATGCCCTGTTCAGAATCCATGTTGAGCAGGGAATAGAAGGTTGTGTAGCTGCAGATATTCTGAGACCTGTGTGGCAACCGCCTTCTCTAGTAGTTTATTTAAGGTAGAGAGAATGGTGATCGGTCTGTAATTAGCCATGTTTTTGGTGTCACCTTTTTTGTGTACAGGGACAACTCAAGCTGTTTTCCATAGTGTAGGCACTGTCTGGGTTAGTATAGTTAGGTTGAACATTCTTGCAATAGGGGCAGCAAGAGCTGGAGCTGCCATTTTGATGAAATAGGGCAGTAATTCATCTATACCGGCAGATCCATGAGGGGAGTTAGATTTAAGAAGAAGCAGCACCTCGGTAGTGGAGAGTGATCTGAGCAGTAAAGAGGGTCCTGAAGGATGGTGGATACCAGGAGGGGGTCCAGGGGACTGGTTAAATTTTGCAAGGTATTCAGAGAGATCAGAGAATTGTGCATTGAGCATTTGCAATCGTAGGTAGATTGTTACAGTTGGCATCATTTAGCATCATTTCAATTATGGCCTTCTTGGGCCTTTGGCCTATGACATTTTTTATGTGGTTCCAAAAACTCTGTGAGTCACCCACTGAAGATTAGAGAAGCTTAAGGCAATAGTTCCTTTTTGCCCTCTGAATATCTTTTTTGCAGGCATTCCTCATTTTTCTATAGTTAGCCCAGTCATCTGTCCATTGGGATTTCTTGGCCAGGGCCCAGGCCTTATCCCTTCTTCTCATAGTCTGAAGGAGGTCTTTATGTAGCCATCTGTTTGCAGAGCCCCAGGATGCCTTTTTTTCAATGGGACATGCAGATCCTGTAGGACTAGTAGCTGAGAATTTAGGTAGTCAAGTATTGTATTTACATCCTCAGTGATATAGATAGGTGACCAGTCAATGTTATAAATATCATCAAGGGGTACGTTTGGATTCAGTTTGGCAAAATCCCAAAACTGAATCATTCTGGGTGGGGGGTGGGGGCAGTAACCATTCCAAATGCAGAAGGTAGGTAGGTGATCACTGATAGAATCAGAAAAGGTGCCTGAAGCAATAATTTTATTTCCTCTGTTTGTGGCTATCCAGTCCAGGAGAGACTGATGCTCACTATTTGCCGAGAGTCGGGTAGGGCTAATAATCAGTTGCGATAGGTGAAGAGGGGTGAGAGCCTCCATGTACAAACCAGAGTGGGTACCTGATAGGTGACGGTTGAAGTCACCCATTAATATTACTTCAGATTTACCCTTTAGAGTAGACAGATAGTCCAAGAGCCCATTTAGGCAAGGGAGTGCTCCCTTTGGAGGATTATAAGCACATATCAGGTTTAGCCTTTTTTCTTCATCTAAGAGCAGAACAGTATGCAGAGTTTCACAGTTACCTGATAACCCTAAGTGCTAGACAGAAATATTGAGATGTTCTTTATAATAGAGAGCAACCCCTCCACCCCTCTATTTAGAGGGGCAATCAAATCTCATAATGTGATAGCCATTTATTTTGTATACTGTGTCAGGTATGTCTGGCCTAAGCCATGTTTCAGTCAGTCCTAGAATATCCGGGTGATAGTATGCTAACCAGGCTTCCAGTTCAGGGAGATTAGCAAGTACTCTTCTAATATTCATATGAGCAATTTTGAAGCACTTTGCGGAGAACCAGGAAGAGTCATTTGTTGATCTAGCATGGTGGGGGGGGGGGCAGGACTAGTTTCAATATCCCCAGATAGGGATAAACACAGGAGAGTAACCCAAGTTACTCTGGTGAGGTGATAGATGAGTTTGAGGCATTTGGGCATGACAGGGGAGTGACGGAGAAGAAAATTACCAAGTTTGGCAGGACGTGTTAGACATAGGGCCAGGTTAAGGAATGGATGTGATTTCCTATAGGGAAGCAGATTCGAGCAGACAAAAGAGTTTTCTTCATGTGAGTGGAACCCAGAGTCATCAGCAGTTATATTAAGCGAGAGGTGGGAGGAAATTAGGGAGAGTACCAGTCCTGCAATAATCAAAAGTGCCCTAGGCCTCATAAGAGAAAACATCTTGTAATGGGAAAGAGAAAGAGCACTTCAAACAATCAACCCAGCAGGAGTGGGAAGTGGAAGCTAGTAAAAATATTAGGAGGTCCCAAACTAGGAAGAACAAGAGGTGGAGGAGGAAACCCCCTAGAGCAAAGAGCTAGAATCCAAGGCAGAAGCGGTGCCTTTTTGATAGTGCCTATCATTAAACCAAACACAAGTTGGTCCTCAACCTGAAAAAAATGCAGGCTATGCTATTTGGATCATCTGCCAAGATACAAGCCTCTCCAGCCCCTTTGCGTATCAATTGTGCATATGGAACTCCCCTCCTAACTGTGACCTCCATCAAATACCTTGGGATGACACTCAACCCCCAACTGGACCTAGGGAGTCATATCCTCAATGTCTGTAGAACTGTGAACTGTAAATTGGGTCTGGCCTATAGGGCCAAATATAACCTGACACCTGCTGCTCGCCTGGCACTTGCTAGAGGTGTACTACTTCCCTCCCTTAGCTATGGTCTCCACCGATTTGCACGTACCTCCAAAGCTCTTCTTACTCGGTGGCACACAATGTACAATAATATCTGCCATTTTGCACTGGCCACCCCCCCCCCGTCTCACCCACCATTGTGAGCTTTATGATAAACTAAGTTGGCTTTCCCCAACCAACCACCTGAACTTTGGGCTGGGATGCCTCGTGAGTAAAGTGATCAGTACTGGCACCCCCCCGGGGCTGGCATAGCTTCTCTCTCCTCCCGACTGCCCTTCCTACCTTCTCAGGTCCCAGGGTCCTGGGATGCTAAAAGTACCCCTTACTCGAACCCTCATGGGGGACAGGGACTTTGCTGCATGTGTTCCTAGGCTCTGGAACTCCTTTCCTGAACAGGTTCATTCTGCCCCTCCCATCAGTGCTTCCAGAAATCCCTGTGGGGGTATCTGAAGCTGGCCTCAGTGTGCGAGTGTCCCATGCCTCCCTAGTACATTGTCCCATGTACTGGACCCTCACGTTGGTCACTTACTCGGAACCCAATCTGAACTGAGGACCTGCTAATGATCTATTGTTGTTTCTAATGACCCAATTTCTCTTTTAGGCACTTGACTACGCTATGTGTGTTCAAGACTACATACTGTTTGATTATATGTACTCTATCAATTTCTGTCATAGTAGATCACTACATGCCTTACTGTTTTGTGACTCAATGTAATATGTTACTCAATGTACTTGATTTCCTGCTGTGTTGTTCTGATGTATCTGTAATACCTGTTGTACTCTCCTGGGTCATTCCTGAAAATAGGCATATAACTTGTCTAGTTTACCTACCCAGTTAACAAAAGCTAAATAAATAAATAAATGCCAGGGCAGTTGAAAGGTACCTAAAGTATCCAGTGATTAAAAGTAAAAAAAAAATAAAAAATGAGGCACTGACTGGATAAGTAGGAAGGTATGTCTTTATAAATAATTATGGGACAGTGTAGAAGAAACGTAGAGTCCTGGTTCGAGTTGAGCCAAGAAATAAGAAGGGAAAACAGGAAACACCCTTTAGAATTTAGCTATGGCATGAGTTTTGTGCAGTTCTGAATTCAGAGGCAAATAGGTTAGAGTGGTGAGAGGAGTGGAAGGTTTGCCTAGCCCAATGAAAATCAGGCAGAGAGCAGCAAAAGGTGGAGACAGATGGTGCACTGGCAGAGAGTCACAATGGGCGGAGTCAGATGGTGCATTTAATACTGTGAGGGGGTGGGGGATGGGTGGACGGGAGAAAAAAAATCAAGCAAACAGCTGGTCCAAGTGAGCTGCAGTGTCTACTTCAATAACACAAGAATAAGACAGGGTTTTCTTTAAAAACTAACAGGCTGCAACAAGAGTTGTCTTTAGTGAAATTAACCAGACATGATTTAGTTACAGATTCGCAGGCTGCAGCGACTGTAATATTAGCTACAAAAAACCACACAGTGTCTCAGTAAAGCACATGGGACGAGCAGGAAAAAGGCGCCAAGATTTAAACTGATGCAGTTCTCTCCCTCTCGTAACTTCCGATGGCCAACTGGAGAGCTTCGGACCAGGTGTGCAGTGAGGAAAACCTAGGGAGGGCTTTTTTCAGCTTAGCCCTCATGACCTTTCCGATAGCCAGCTGGGGAGCTTTATACTTACGGAATGCAAACATGTTCTATTGATAGTCCAAACTTCTGCTTTGTGCCCGATCAGAAGTCAAGTTATTGGGCACACAGTTATTACACCCGTCCCTCTCATGGACCCTGACATTATTTATGGTAACCCTGATTACCTGCTTACACTTTCTGAGTATTTACCTTACTTTAATGTACACATTGATCCACTCACTCTGACATTAAAATCACTTTTAGAAAGGAAAGACACCCATCTCATCCACATCAGCAATAATATTTCTAAAGCTAATGAAGCTGTCCTTGCACTTATTAATGATGGTGATATAAACAGTGCACTTACTAACATTTGGTTAGAGATCACCTTTAAAGGTTTTGTTATTATACAAGCATTTTTGATATTTTTTCTTATTATTATGCTTTGCTGCCTACAGTGCACACTGCATCAACACCATGAGCAGCTGGAGTTCCTTTACAAGGCTCGTGCGTTGGGTCTATAAATGACCCCTGCTCCCTATCCACTTCCTTACTTTTACTGTGTTGCCCCTTGAGAGGCAACAAGGGGGGGAATGTTACATGAGGTCCCTGCACCCTTACTGGTACCCCCAGAGGTACACCGTAGACAGCTAATATTTAGGCATATGTTATACTAACATATACAGTAGGACTAAGGGCATCTACCGTATAAGAGTAGATGTCAGAATATGTATGCACATTATTGTTATACACTTTACTTTCTAATACACATATGTATTTCTTGCTTATAAGATGTTAGAACATCTGTGTCCTTCTAATGATTATGAAATATGAGTCGGCATTGCCATCTTCTGATGATTTGTATTATGACACTGCTATATGCAAACTGTGCTCCTTTGTCTTTAAAAAGTGATGACTACAACAAAATTGTATAATGTTATCTTGGACTGAGGCGTCACCTCTAATTTAGCCAATAGGGCTCATCTCTGTAACTAGAAATGTTTCTGTCTCACAGTATCCATGGTAATTATCATAGGCATATAATATAAGATATTACGTCTTCTACCTCGGAGACCCCAAGAGACATGGAGCATCCTCGAGGTATAGGGAATGCTTAGCATTGGCTCCCAGTTCATGCTGGTGAGAACTGCTTAGAACAACTGTGATTATCCTTTTGGTAGTAATAAACAAGCTTTATTACTCTTATGCAATGTGTCTGTGATTCCTTGCATGCCCATTATTGCCAAGAACCTGAGAATGAGGTTTAGACCTCCTAACATTACATATGATAAACTCCACCTAGAAACAAATGTTTAATCCACTTTTGCCACAGCCCATTCACCTCCCTGCCACCTCACAGTTGCAACCCATCAAACTGAATAGCCTAAAAATCCTTATAGCTCCTTTTGTCTGATACTGACCATGCTCTATTTGGGTTAGCACTGTTCATATCCCTCCCTCTCTCCAAAAATGTACAGGGGACCGGGCCTTATCCTAACTGCACTTTTGTTCCATACATGACCAGCCTCTACCCGGGCTTTTACTGTTAGTGTCCTTTCTTATTATTTTTTTGTGTCCTTTCTTATTGAATGTAACATTGACCAGGCTCTTCTTGAGCCAGACTATATATCCTAAATGTATTGTAACCGCAACTGGCTTGTGCTCAGAGGTGTTATTCCAAAAATCTAATGAATAAATAATAATATGTTTTCCTGAGTGAGTCTGCAGCCTATTCCTCATCTGATATCTCTGGCTAATACTGCATCCATGTCTGTAAAATGTTTTCTGTGGGATGTTTCAAAAAATCTTCACACGATTTCTCATTAAATTTGAATTTATTCATCCACAGCATTTCTTGTCTGAATCATGCCCTGACATTTCACACTCTACATTAGTGCTTTTTTAAAGGGCTTCTATACAATTCTGAAATATAAATAATACATTTTAAATATTTCATTTTTCACAATTAGCTTTGACTTTTTATTATGTATTGTCTCTTTAAAAAAAAACTCTGTCATTTACCAAAATGATCTGTAGTAGATGTTTTGTAATTCTGCCGTTCACCTCAGGTCATATTTCACCCTTCCACCTGTGAGTGTACCGGGTATAGTCATGATCACATAGTTATATTGTGTCCTTATTTTTTAGTAAAATTTCAAAAAACCTTTACACAATATTTTATTATCTTACATCTTTAATATCTTTTCTTATTTAGAAAAGGTTTCTTAACCCATACATGTTTCACTTGTTTAGTGTTTGTTCTGAAATAATAAAAAAATAAACATTTGTTATTCATTTTTATGGTTCATTGTTCCTTGTGGCTCAAAAGATTTATTTTTTTGGTTTTTAAGCATCTCTGTATATACTGCTTCAAATGAAGCTTCACCCACAATTTTTACTACAGCTTGTCTGGAGGCACATTGTTTGTTAATTTGAGCCCCTGTATTCCCTTTTTGGTTCAAAAGCCTGTAACAAGATGTTTTTATATAATCAACAAGTTATCATTTCATTTTCAAACCTTTTTAAACTTGTTTCTTAGTTCTTTTAAAGCTTCTTATGTGTCAGTAGTCACTTACTTTTTAGACAACGTTCTCATTTGTAATGGCTGCTCTGCTCATACAGTTAGAACTGCATGTGTCTTACAGGGCTTCTTCCCTTTTGAGCTCGCTCTTCCATGTGACCTCGAGAGTTCTCATGATATCATGATCTTTCGAGTGCTTCCTTATAGTAGCTAAGCAACTATTGGTAGCCTGATCTTAGTTGTGCTGCCACTTGGACAAGCGAGCTCATATTTGGATGCTTATTTTTCCATATTCGAAAATATATTTATTAGTGTTATATGCATCTGTGTTTTAATTAGCTGCTTTTTATTATGTAATGTTTATTGTCAAATCTTTGTTTTGACCATGAAAGTTATGAATAGTAATAATAATAATAATATTCTTTATTTTTATGGTGCCTTTCAAAACCAAGGCGTCTAACAAAAGAACAGTAACATAATCATAAAATATCATCACATCATGGTCAACAGACATTTTAAAATGGATAAACATAACATTTTAAAACTTTCCCACAATTAAATACCATTTCCATCAAGTACCATATGCTTGACTCCATAGTCAGGTTTTAAGTGCTTGTTTAAAACCCTCCATGGTCGTGTGCTCACGTAACTAATGGGGCAGAGAATTCCAGTGGCTGGGGGCACCATACATAAATGCCCTAGCCCCAGAAGATTTCAAATGTACTCTCGGAATCTCTAGCAACCCCTCGTTGGCTGAGTGGAGCAATCGACCAAGGCAGTGGGGGACCAGGAGCTCTTTCAGGTAGTCAGGGCCAAGTCTATGTAGGGCTTTAAAAGTCAGAAGACTGACCTTAAAGGTGATCCACCACTGAACAGGCAGCCAGTGCAGTCCACTCAGCACTGGCAAAATATGGCAGGACCGCAAGGTACCCATCAACAGCCATGCTGCAGCATTCTGCACTAGCTGCAGGCTGCCGATTTCTACCCCAGATAGCCCTAGTAAAGGGAGTTGCAATAGTCCAAGCATGAGGTCACAAAGACATGGATCAGAATGGGAAGGTCGCCGGATGGAACAAGGTGTTTAATCCTGGCAATATTCCTCAGATGATAAAAAGAGGATTTGACGACAACTGACACCTGATAATGCAGGGTCAGCCCATCATCGAAAATTAACTCCAGGTTCCGCACCTGTTCAGAGGCAGGTAGAGGCTCACCCCCAAGGTATATACCCGAGGGTGAACCCCCACCCAACCTCTCTATCCGGCGGCCTGGATCCATAAACAATACTTCTGTCTTATCAGAGTTCAACTTTAGCCAGCTGGTATTCATCCATTCCTGGATTTCAAAAAGGCAGTTATTAAAGACCAAGACAGTGCTATCCTGGTCAGAGACAAAAGAAAGGTAGAGCTGGGTATCATCTGCATAGCAGTGAAACCTCAACCCATACCTTCTTACAATGTCTCCGAGGGACAGCATATACACTGCGAATAACATGGGGGACAGCAATGAACCCTGGGGAACTCCACACAAAAAAGGGACCGGAGCTGCAGAAAAAACCATAGACACTACCCTCTGAGATCTCCCCATGAGGAACGATGTAAACCACTTGAGGACTGTACCCGACAGTCTACAAATAAACCTCATGCAATCAAGCAGTACCCCATGGTCCACAGTGTCAAATGCTGATAAGAGATCAAGGAGAACCAAGATAGAATGGTTCCTCCCACCTCTAGCCATCAGGAGATCATTGAGCACCCGAAACAGCACTGTCTCGGTACTATGCTTCTTTTGAAATCCGGACTGGAGGGGTTCATACATGGCATGGATGGTCAAGTGGTCCTCCAGCTGTGTGACCACTACCTTCTCAATCACCTTCCCCACAAAGGGAAGGTAAGAGATTGGTCTGTAGTTAGCCAGACAATCTAGGTCCAGAGAAGCTTTCTTCAAGAGTGGTGTTACCACCACCTCTTTCAGGGAGCTTGGAAACTCACCTGTCTCCATGGAGCACCAGACTATTCGAGCTAGGACCGGGCCAATAACATCACTACAACCCAAAATTAGAGAAGTAGGTCCCGGATCCAAACTACAGCACGTAGGGTGCACACTCTGGACAATCCGCATGACATCCATGAAAGCCAGCTGACCAAAGGTACTCCAAGAAAGGCAAGGATATACAGACCCACGCTGGTCCAACGCAGTGCCCATAGAGTGTGCCGGCTGGAAAACCGCCCTGATGTCGGCCACCTTATTTGCAAAAAATCAGGCAAGTTCATCTCACTCTTCTTGTGAAAAGGCTTTCCAGACTTGTAGACAGGCTGAGTTGAACAGTCTGTCCACAGTTCAGAACAGCTGAGCTGGTCGATTTTGAGCAGCTGCAATCTCCCCGGACAGGAATTCTGCCTTCTTATGGGATATTTCGGTTTGATATACTTAATAATGATCCATCAGTCTAAGGCAGTCTGCATCAAGATCAGACTTCCACCAACAGTACTCTAACCTTCATCCCAGTAGCCGCATCTCCCTCAGAGTTCCATCAAACCATGGGGATCAAGGGTGAAGGGAGAGTGGATGAACACAGACAGGAGCAATGATATCCAGAGCCGACGTGATAGCTGAATTATAGGCTACCACGAGGGTTCCTGGATCACTGTTTACCTCTGAGAAGGACCAGAGATCCAGGACTGCCATTAGGCCTTGATAATTTATATCTCGCAAAGAGCAGTACTGGATCATCTCGACAGGGGCTGGCCTATGAAGGGGAGGTGCTAAAACTAAACCCCACAGTGTAATCATCAGACCATCCAACTGATTCCACCCCCAAGTTGGAGAGGAGGCCTCAATCCCCAGCAGGAAGACTAGGTCAAGGGAGTGACCCTGATTATGCATGGCAGTGGAAACAACCTGTGTGAGGCCCAGAGATGTCATCAACTGGAGGAAGTGCTGACCAAAATGCGAGAGTTCGTCATCGACCCAGGTGTTAAAGTCGCCCGGGATCATCAGCCTAGGTGACTCAAACACCATGTCGATGATGAAGTCTGCAACTTCCTAGAGGAATCAATTCTCATCACCTGGTGGATGGTAGATGAAAACAATCCTACAGCCTACACCTGCCACTACAGTGCACTCAAATGACTCTTTCTCCCCTACTGGTACATTTGTGATGTGAAGTTCAGATTTAAAACAGACCGCTACCCCCACCCCCACCCCTGCAACCCAATCTCAGGCGATGTATCACTGAGTACCCAGCCGGAACTGTGGCCTCCAAAACGGGCCAGAATTTTGCCTAGCCAGGTCTCTGTGATGCAAGCCAGGTCCATGAATTTAACAAGATCTGCAATAATTGCAGTCTTGTTTCTAATAGACCTAGCATTTTATAACACCGCCCGAGTTGGGTGAACTTCTCAGGCAGCCCCGGCCACCTGTCTACCGCCATCAGTAGTGCCCTTGGGTATGGAAACCAGACATGGAAAACCATGTTCCTGGTTCCATTTCACCCCATGGCGTCTCTTGGATCTCACAACCCTGATGTGATGGCCCCCTCATTCATCCCCCGCTGTCCGTGCCCCCATACCCCTCCTCGATTCCTCCACACAATATCCAGCACCCTACAACATAAATAAGATGTAAATTGAAGTGGGGGAGGAGAAAAGGGGTGGAGAGCATAGAGGGTGGAGGATGAATAGCACACTGCTGTGAATACAGAACTCCAACACATTTTTAAAATAAGGAACCCCCTTGAGCTAACCAGCTGTAAACAAACAAAAAAAAATAAATACATAAAATCAATACACAATCCTACTAAATCTGACAATATAAACTTCTCCCAAATAAAAAACTAACTATGTCAATAACCACACTTAGTATAAACAACAAAATAATTAATAAAACCTAGAACCATTTAACAGACATGTCCAAGTCCAGAGGACGAGGTCGTAATAAATACAGTTAGTCTAAGGGCATACTCCAATTTACCCTGCTGTTCACTGCGCACTCAGTACCTTTCAACAGAAAAAGTCAAACCAGCAGGTAAAATCTGTTTCCAGATCACCACGTCATGGAACATGAACAAAAAAAAAACATATAAACCAGATACCATTCCTCAAGTCAGATGCAAGCAGGCAGAACCCTCCAACAAATTCAGAACATTCTCCATTCTCCAATTCAAAACAGTTGCAGCACGATTCAGTCCGCTCACTGTTCTCCAGTTGAGAGTAACTACGGAGCACTTCCAATGCATTCACAGCTGCAGGGAGAGCTACATCCAAACTGCAAAGGGAGGCTCGGGTTCAGCAAGAAAAGCGGTCGAAATCAGTAAGAGTCAGTAAAGCTTATTAAAAAATCAATCCGAATTTTGGCATGTAAGCCCCAGCCACTATAACATAATAAAATACTATAAAATAACTCCAAACACATGAAAAGCACATAAAAGCCACAGAGCAACTCACAGATAGTTCATAGTACGCCCAGCCTGGCTGCCCTCAAGAAGGGCGGAGGATGGGCGGTAAAGGTATGAGTGCACTCTGCGACACTATCTCTATCTCACTCTGTATGAGTGCATTCTGTGACACTATATCTCACTCTCCTGTGAATAAACATGTGACTCAACTTACAGTGTTTTTGTTTGTTTGTTATAAATAAATCTACTTATTTTGTTTTTCTATGCCATTTGGCTTTGAAAAACATTGTTGAAATACATTATTAAAATACCACTTGTGAAAAGAGATTTTGTTAGGGGTGTCTTAGGGAAAACACTGTCGGGGGTTGTGTTCTGGGGGGGCGTCAAGAATATATCTACCTTTTGTATCCAGGAATACATTTTTTCTAAAACATTATGTCCTTTACTTTTTAGCTTTTATGACTTACTATAATTTTTTTATGTTGATATTACACTGATGATATCTGCCACCAATCACCAGCATGCTTGCCAATTAACCTCCATATTCATACCTATGTTTTCATCTAGGCAATGTAATGTATAAATCCATTTCATCTCACAATGATCTAATTTCTTCTGATAATCATAACCTCTCTCTGGTGGTGCTACTGCCTCAAGACCCCAAAATCTCAATGATGCTCCTGTATGACTAACTTTTTTGAAATGCATTGCTGCTTGGGAAGATTCATCCTGTCTTCTGATGTCTCCTTTATGTTCCGGTATTCTTATTTTTAATTGTCTCGTCATTTGACTTACATATAACTTGCCACAAGGACATTGTAATACATAGATGACCCATTCTGTTTGACAATTTATTGTTTCTTTTATATTGTGTATCTCACCTGTGTATGGATGTTTAAATTTGTTCTTTTTTGATGTATGTCCGCAGACTGAACATTTACCACAGGGTATCATTCCCGACTGCAGTGTGAAATGTCAGGGCATGATTCAGAAAAGAAATACTGTGGATGAATAAATTCAAATTCAATGAGAAATCGTGTGAAGAGTTTTTGAGACATCCCGCACAGAACATGTTACAGACATTTTTGGAACACCTCGGGGATGCTCAATTGAGAACATTCAAAAGGACCATTACCTTGGATACCTACATAGTAGGAACTTGCTGTAACACTGCATTCAACCAGGACCAACTATGTTAAACCCTATCCTGTTTTTTCACTTGTTTTGTTTTGCAGGCTTGTCTGTATGTAATACATTAGGTAAATGGAAT
Organism: Neoceratodus forsteri; assembly: GCA_016271365.2. Taxonomy (NCBI): domain Eukaryota; kingdom Metazoa; phylum Chordata; order Ceratodontiformes; family Ceratodontidae; genus Neoceratodus; species Neoceratodus forsteri. The sequence goes on along the minus strand of CM057451.1, from coordinate 803,155,730 downwards.
CAAAATAACAAACTGTTTTAATAAAACATTGTGAAGCTTTTAAAGAGCACCTTTCCTGATGGTCCAAACACTCAGTTCTTGCAATCAATTTCTAACATACTGCACCTGAAAGGTTGTGAGCATTTGTTATTTTTGCCTAAGGTGCTCCCGATTTTCCAAATGTACATCTGTTTTTGTGGCCTCACTTTAGCCCTGCTGTTGTTGTCCTAGCTGTTCAGCTGCCTGGCTGCTTGCTTCTGCTGATGTCACTATATGGAGCAGCCAGGCAGTGTTTCCGTGTATGTGCAGCCTTTTGGCTTGGGAGCAAACGCTATATACCCTTGTTGAACATGTTCTTCATTGTTCCCCCTTCCCCTCACACGACACCTTGTTCAAAATAAACATTCCCCTCACAAGACACCAGGTCAAAAATAAAATACAGCCAGTATTTCTGTTCTTTAGTCAGTTACTGCATACAAGCAAACTGTTGATATATACTCAAGTAATGTCCCACACAGTCATGGACTACAGCATTAGTACCTGACTGATAGTTAAATCACCCAGACTCCTGGACAACCACCCAAATGTACAAAGGAGACCACATTTCTTAAATTCTCCCCACCTGAGAAAAAAATTCTCCCCACCTGACAAAGTCACGATCTGCTCTAATCACCACATCCCAACCCTGACACATAGAACAGCACTGGGGGGGGGGAGAGCACCGATTTTGGTGGCATATGTATTGAGGATGGAGCAGGGGCTGCCCACTCTTACAGGGTTGGCCAGTATCAGAGGGTGATGTTGAACTGGGTGGCTGCCAGATAGACTACTAGCTAGAAAAGTTTCCGGCTGGTCCTACTGCCTGCCAGCAGTAGTTCCATAGGTGTGGCCAGCTGCAAGAGATACCCCCAACATCAGATCTGCAGTTTTTAACAATACATTACATTGTTTTTAGCCATTGCACTATTAGCAATTTTGCTGCTGTCATGTTGTACCTCTTGAAGAACCCATCCATCGACCCTAATGCCTTAGAGAATTATAGACCAGTATCTAACCTTCCCTTTTTGGGTAAGGTTATTGAGAAAATAGTGGCTCTGCAGCTTGAGGCACACCTCATGGCCTTTGACATCTACAAGCCTCTCCAGTTAGGATTTAGGTTCAAGCAAAGTACCGAAACTGCACTGGTCAACCTGCATAATGATCTCCTCAGGGCTAGAGATAGAGGAGAAGGGTCAGTTCTTGTCTTCCTTGATCTCTCTTCAGTGTCTGACATTGTGAACCATGTGGTGTTGCTGGATCGCCTAAGGCAGCTCTGTGAACTCAATATCACTGTGATCAGGTTGTTTGAGTCCTTTCTCACAGGCAGGATGCAGAGGATGGTGATGAGAAGCTTTTCCTCCCACCCAAAGCCCCTGCTCTGAGGAGTCCCGCAAGACTTGACCCTCTTGCCTATGCTGTTTGAAGTGTACATTCTGCCCCTGGGAGAGATCATTAGATGTTACAGTGTGGAGTCTTAAGCAAACTACACAGAGAAAAGCCAGTCAGAAAAGACTTGCCTGCTCCTGTTGGAAGCTGAGAAACTTGCTATACTGCAGAGAACAAACTAGAACACATTTGAGGAACTGGGAACTTGGTAAAACATAATATTGTAGGGGCTAGGAAGGTAAGCTACACTTTCTACAGAAAGTTTCATTATTTTCTTATTGGCATTAAGAATTGCAGGATTCCATTAAAGTGTAGTAATTTTATAACCAGAGGGGTTAAAATACAACTGAAGTTGCTTGATTTCTGTGCTAGACACATAGGATTTGGAAGGATATTTGTGCAATATTTTGGAAGTGTCCTGCTGGCTAAGCAGTGAGTTTATCTATGGTTTCAGATAAAGGGTTTGTGTGTGCATTAGAAGCAGACATAGCAAATTGTCTTCACTGAAAGGCCTGCTTACATCACAGGTGTCACTAGTCAATCAATTGATTCGGGTGGGGCTTTTATCACTGCTGTTTTAAGCAAACTACACAGAGAAAACCAGTCAGAAAAGACTTGCCTGCTCCTGTTGGAAGCTGAGAAACTTGCTATACTGCAGAGAACAAACTAGAACACATTTGAGGAACTGGGAACTTGGTAAAACATAATATTGTAGGGGACTAGGAAGGTAAGCTACACTTCCTACAGGCAATTTCATTATTTTCTTATTGGCATTAAGAATTGCAGGATTCCATTAAAGTGTAGTAATTTTATAACCAGAGGAGTTAAAATACAACTGAAGTTGCTTGATTGCTGTGCTAGACACATAGGATTTGGAAGGATATTTGTGCAATATTTTAGAAGTGTCCTGCTAGCTGAACAGTGAGTTTGTTTTTATCCCTGGACTCAGTAGAGTGGTTTGTGTAGGAGCAGTGGTCTAGTACATTGTGGTGTTGGTTGACTTACTATAAAGGGCAGTACTCACCAGGGTGGTGGAGCAGTGGTGTATTTGTTTGTTTCTAACAGTCACCAGTGGTTGTGGCCTACCACCCACCCTTCCTCACCCTGCCCACCCCAGGCGTGGCAGGTCCTTTATAGCCAAGGTTCTGACATCACTTCCTCAACAGGTCTTGGAGCAGAACTGTCATACTCTTAATTACCCAGCACAGTGCATACAGGGTAAGTACACACAAACAAAAACAAAAAAATTATATATTACTCATTGTATATTATAAGGAAGAGGGACATGTGGGGAGTGGTGCAATGCACTGGCTGTGGGGCAGCAATTTTCCAGGAGACATTCTGGAACCTGCATTGCTGCCCTATTTGCAGGCAACTGTCAGCTCTGAGGGAGGAGGCTGCCCACCTCCAGGCTGAACTGGCAAGGACTAAGGAGGTCTCCCCCACCCAAAGAGCACCAGTTCTACAACCACTGCCTCAGAGGTTGCCATGTGTGAAGAGCAGATGGACCACAGTAGGTTCGGGGAGGGTGAGAGTGGTGGAACAGAGGCGTAGCCCCTGAGTTGCACCTCTGCACAAATCATATGTCAGCCTGGCAAATCAAGGTTCCTCTATGATGACACCCTCATTGGAGACCAGGACAAATGCTGGGGACATCCACAAGGGAGACCCACAAAAGAGTGGCAAGGGACACCACAGGGGAAAGAAACAGCTTCTGATAGGGGACTCAATTGTTAGGGGTGTAGACCTGGGGAAGGGAGAGGAGAGGAGAGGAAAGTAAGGTGCCTGCCTGGTGCCATGGCTTGGAGGGACAGGAAGCGAATCCTCAAGATTGCAGAAACAGCATCACAGGAGAGGAAACTAGATATCATTGTCCACCTCAGGACAAATGACCTAGCTAGGCATGAGATCAGTGCAGTGCAAGATGAATTTGTGGAGTTGGGGAGGGGCCTCAGACAGGTAGCAAGCACAGTAACCTTCTCAGAGGTGCTGCCAGTCTATGGCAGGGGTGAGGCTAGGGTACTGCACACCATGCAGTTTAATGAATGGTTGCAAAACTGGTGCAGAGCACAAGGCTTTGGCTTCATTGAGGACTGCGGGTCCACCTGGAGAGATGAAGGTCTATACTGGCATGATGGTCTGCATCTGTCCAGGAAGGGAAACACGCTCCTAGGTGACAGGTTTAAAGGATTCCTTGGCAAGCTTTTAAACTAGCCAAGGGGGGAGGTGCTGATAGGAAACAGGAAAGTTCAAGCCTCCCCCCACAAATCATGGCAGGTAGTAGGGTAAACACTGAGGTACAGAGCTTGACAGAGGGCAGGACAGGGGCAAATGGAAAAATGGACAAGGGCAATAAGAGCAGGGATGGGGTAAAAAAGGATAAAGCCAACATTAAATGGAGGGCAATGAGTACCAATGCCCATAGTCTGGGAAAAAAGCTTCCAGAGCTAGTAGCCCTGATGGAAGAGGAACACTTGGATATTGTGGCAGTCACATAAACATGGTACACGGAGAACCATGACTGGGATGTCAACATACCAGGGTGCACAATCTACAGAAGGGACAGGGAGGGTAAAAGAGAAGGTGGAGTAGCTCTCTACATAAGGGAAGGGATCAAAGCTATAGAACTAAAAAGTAAAGGGGAAGGACAAGAGGAACTCTGGGTCACCTTGGAGACAGGGAATGGCATCACAATCCACACAGGGGTTGTATACAGACCCCCATCTCATGGGGAGGAAATAGACAAGAAAATGATAGAAGGCATTCTCAAAATGGCTGAAAAAGGGGAGATACTGTTGATGGGGGACCTGAATATGCCAGATATTAACTGGGCGACATGGACTGCAGCCACATCCAAGATCAGGGTCATTCTCGATGCCCTACAGGGAGCATGCCTTAGACAGCTAGTGGTGGATCCCACTCGGGAGGGAGCAATATTAGACCTGGTACTCTCAAATGGAGAGAGGATCACAAACTTAGAAGTCAGTAGACATCTGGGAACAAGCGACCACTGCACAATGTGCTTCACAATAAACACAACCATGGAGACAAGCCATACAAAGACAAGGATACTGGACTTTAGAAGGGCTGACTTTGGCATAATGGGTGAATACCTGAGGAATGCATTAGCAAATGGCCAGAAAGGAGGGGTGGAAGAACAATGGAGAAAAATCAAAACTGCCATCATGGAGGCAACAATCCTTTGTGTGAAACAAATAAAGAAAACAAAGCGGAATAAAAACCACTATAGCTCTCAAAAGAGGTGTCAGGGAAGGTTAAGGAGAAAAAGGCTGCATTCAAAAAGTATAAGGAATCACAGATGGAGCACGACAGGGAACTGTATCAATCAAAGTAGAAAGAAGTGGGGAAGGCAGTCAGAAAAGCAAAGGCCCAAACCGAGGAAAAGATAGCCAGCTCAGTTAAGAAGGGGGATAAAACCTTTTATAGGTACATTAGGGAGCATAGAAAGGTTAAGGGAGGGATAGTGAAGATTAATAAAGGAGAGGGGAGGTGGGCAGAGGGAGACAGTGAAAAGGCAGAGATACTGAATGAATACTTTTGCTCAGTATTCACAAAAGAAGAAGAGGAGGAGTTACCTAAACCAAACAGTAGAAGCACTCTGGATAGTGGGGTTGACACCAGTCCATTTACAGAAGAAAGAGTACTGAAAGAACTCCTAAAACTCAAAGTGGACAAAGCAATGGAGCCTGACGGGATTCATCCTAGAATCCTAAAAGAGCTGAGGGAGGACCTAGTGACACCACTAACCACACTTTTTAACAAATCATGGGACGATGGGTTGGTACCTGAGGACTGGAGGATGGCAGATGTGATTCCCCATTCACAAAAGTGGGAGCAAAGCAGAAGCAGGAAACTACAAATCTGTTAGTTTGACCTCAGTGGTGGGGAAAATGATAGAATCACTTCTGAAAGAAAGAATTGTTGAGTACCTGGAGGCCAGAGGGGCACAGGACCCAAAGCAGCATGGATTCACAGCAGGAAGGTCATGTCAGACGAATCTAATCGATTTCTTTGACTGGGTGACCAAAGTAATAGACCAGGGAGGGGCTGTGGATGTGGCCTACCTAGGACTTTAGCAAGGCATTTGACACAGTCCTGCACAAAAGATTAATAATCAAGTTAGCTAGCCTGGGAGTGGGTCCCTGGGTGGTAGCCTGGGTAGCAAACTGGCTGCACAACAGGACACAGAAGGTAATAGTGAATGGAACACATTCTGAAGAAAGGGGGGTTACTAGTGGAGTACCTCAGGGCTCAGTACTGGGTCCAGTCCTCTTTAACGTCTTTATAGGTGACATTGCAGAGGGTCTGGAAGGAAAGGTATGACTCTTTGCAGATGACACAAAGATCTGTAACAGAGTTGATACACAAGGGGGGTAGAAAGGATGAGAAGGGACTTGGCAAGGTTGGAGGAATGGTCAGACATATGGCAACTTAGATTCAATGCAAAGAAGTGCAAAGTAATGCACCTGGGAAATAAAAATCCAGAAGAGTACACAATAGCAGGGGAGGTACTAACGACAACAATAATGGAAAGGGATTTGGGTGTAGTCATATCAGATGACCTAAAGGTCAGTAAGCAATGTGAGAAGTCAGTAAGGAGAGCCAGGGGGATACTGGGATGCATAGGGAGGGACATCACAAGTAGAATAAGGGAAACGGTTATCCCTCTATACAGACAGTTGGTGAGACCCCATCTGGAGTACTGTGTGCAGTTTTGGAGACCTCATCTACGCAAGGACATAGACAGGATGGAAGCAGTCCAGAGGAGGGCAACTAAAATGGTGCAGGGTCTACATCAGAAACCATATGAAGAGAGACTGAGAGAGCTTAATATGTATACCCTTGATGAAAGGAGGGACGGGGGGACATGATAGAAACTTTTAAGTACCTCAAGGGAATCAACAAAGTCCAGGAGGGTAGCATCTTTCAGAAAAAGAGATGTAAGAACAAAGGGGCACAATTTAAAGTTAGAGGGGGGACGGCTTAGGGGTAATGTGAGGAAATTATTTTTCATGGAGAGAGTGGTGGACGCATGGAACCGCCTTCCTGGAGAGGTTGTGGGGTCTAAAACAGTGGGGGAATTCAAACATGCATGGGACAGACATAAGGCAATTATAGTGGAGGGTTGCAGGAAGTAGGCTGCTGGTTAACTAGAATCTGCAGCTTATCCAATAGGTAGGGAAATGGGCAGACTGGGTGGGCCAAGTGGTCCTTATCTGCCGTCAAAGTCTATGTTTCTTTGTTTCTATGTTTCTATGAGTTTCACTGCTATGCAAATAATACCCAACTGTATGTCATTTGCTCCAGGGACACGTGATGCAGTGGTGATGCTGAATAAATGTCTGATTGAGATCCAGGACTGGATGTCCTCTAAATGGTTAAGGCTTAATCCAGATAAGACAGAGGTGCTGGTGATTGAGCCTGGTCACCGGTGGGAAGTGGCTGCTGTGGGGGCAGGAACAGGCTTGATGCTTGGTATAGCCCCCCCCCCCCAGTGTCTGTGAAGATCAAAGATTTGGGCGTGATCCTGGATGATGGATTGACATTTGAGGCTCAGGTGTCATCTGTTGTCCGGAGTGGTTTTTACTACCTTAGGAACATTGCCCGGATTAAAGCCTTAATCCCTCCCCCCAGGAAATCTGCCCTCACTAGTGCACACTTTCATGAAGTCCAGACTTGACTATTGCAGCGCTCTACTTCGGGGTCAGCAGAAGGGTCCTGCATTGCCTGCAGCTGGTGTAGAATGCAACAGCCAGGTTGCTAATGGGCCTTCTGAGGTCCTGTCATGTGACCCTGGTCCTGTGTGATCTGCACTGACTGTGGGTGAGCTGAAGGATCACCTTCAAGGTGGGCTTACTCATCTACAAGCCCCTATACAGATTGGACCCTGGCTACCTGAGAAACATTCTGACTCCTGCCCATTCCTTGTGCTCTCTCTGCTCCTCCTCTGAGGGCCTCCTAACCATTCCCAGGGTCTGGCTTAAAACCTTGGGAGACTGTTCTTTCGAAGTGGCAGTGCCAACCCTATGGAACTCGTTTCCAACGTCCGTGAAGGAGGCCCCCTCAGTGGAAGCTTTTAAACGGGGTCTGAAGGCACATTTATTTACAGAAGCATTTGGGGTCTTGTCATTTTCTTCCTCTTATTAGCCTAGCTACTTTAATTCAATGTGTGGCTCATAGAGTAGTGCTTGTGTATACTTATGAACTTGAACGTTACGTGCTTGAGGTTATGCATTTAGAATTTTGGCTTTTTTCTAATCAATTACCTCCTCCAACTCCAGAGAGTCTGACCAGTAGCACACAGGAGGGAGAAAAAACCTGTGGAGGAACCTCTGAGGACCCATGGCCATGGTGGGACAAATCAGGTACCCAGGTGACCATTGGCCACTAAAAAAATTGGTTTGGCTACCATATTTTCAAAGTTATTAACCAACTGTCTACCTCCCTACAGATTGATTTTTGGGCTATTAAAAATGATGGCTGCTAATAAAATATTGATTTGGTTACCACATTTTTAAAGCTAGTGGCCAAACTCACCACCAGCTCACTAACTAATTTGTCCCACCCTGCTCATGGCTACTAATCTGCATGTCCTCCGGGCAAACTATGAGGAGATAATCCTAAAAATGTGAACTGAGGTTTGGTTCTGGGTATGTCTAACAGTCTCATCCTTCGAGTCTCGCTGGATGATGAGTCATGTTCTCTGAATCTTGATGGTGAGCAGGAAGGTCAATCCTGAAGAATGGAGAATTCTGGAAGATGAAGGAAAGTCTGATTTGGATGGTTATCCAGATGAAGGAAGATGGTAAACAATGTCCAGGATTTGGTATTCAAGAACTGGAAACTTGACACAAGGATAGATGAGGGACGAAGTCCAGGGATGGTTGAGCACTAGACGTTGACGCCCTTGAAGGTCCCAAAAGGAATACAGAAGGAGGAAGTCCAGGTTCCATGTCATAATAGCAATCGCTACTACAGCGAATGGAATGTACATCACCGAAAAGCAAAATGGCGATGTACACCTACGCCATGAACCCAACAACAATGACCAGGGGAAAATAAAGACATCTATGGGGGGGGGATATGCCCAGCCACACACCCCTAAATTACTATTCTCATCTCCGGAGGTGTACATGTCGGGGAGGGGGAAAAACCAGAACACAAAACAAAACAAAGTTCCACACACAGAAAACAAGTAAAAATATTACCACTACCAAGTCTTGAACCCTGGATCTCCCTTGCTGCAGGCAGCCATCCTCACCACCACCACAGAATGCCAGCTCTGCAGCACATCCCCAAGCCACAGCCCACATACCTCTGCTTCCTGCCTGGATCCTGCTTCCTGCCTGGACCCTCCTCTTCCTGTCCTTCGCCGTCCTACTCCTTTTCTGTTTTCTCCCCCTACCTACTGTAGTTGCTCTAACCATGCTCATTACCCTTTCAAGGTAGTTGAAATCACAAGCTCTCAAACTGAGTTGCTCAAAAATGAGTCGATTAATTTGAGTCACTCTAATAACGTGATACCAAAGTCCATGGACAAAAGAATTCCAGGAGGTAATCCAGAGCTGGGCTGTAGGTGACAAATCCAAGCTGATGACAATGGAGGGGCCAACAGGGGGGCCTAGCAAGTACATGGAGGAGCAGGACCATCTGATGAAGCTGCTTTAGAGTCAGATGAAGAGTCACATGATCATGTAGGTGCCATAGCGTGGTAGACTGGGATGGAACAGGAGCTCCTTGAACGATGTCTGATGAGATCAACAGCAGCAGGGGAAATCCCACGGAGGCAGAGTGAGGAAGCCTGAGTGAGGTGACCTTTATGTAGGTCATCGCTGACAGTCCTTTGTGGAGGACATGAGGTAGAAAGGATCAAGACCTCCATGTAGATCTAAGTTAAGTTCAGATGCCTAGGACCCAGATGTGGCCATGGAAGAGGCGGTAAGGGATGGACCCCCACACAGATCATCCATTGGCAAGCCAGTCTCCATGCATGCGTAGTGAAGGCTGAACGTTTATCATTGGACAATGACACATGTATCAGGAGAGTCAGCAGGGATGTCCAGGGATGTTCAGTCTTTAAGGACCTAGAAGAAATGGTACAGGACTAGTTGTCCGAGTTCCTTGAGGCAGAGGCATGCTGGTATAAATAGGGTAGGAGAATGCAGGCCAGGACTGTCATCCAAAAGATGGTGTCAAACTAAGGAAGACTGAGATGCTGGAGTGGTGAGGCTGCGAATCGGGCCCCCACACGGACCGAACCATAAATGCCGGGACCCCCATGCAGGCCCGCCATAGGAAAAGCAGGAGTGTTCATATTGTGAAGCTTGGCCCCCTCATGGGCCGAGCTAGAAATGGTGAGACCCCTGCCATAGCAAATTCTTGAGTGTTTGAACCATGAAGCTAGGCTCCCACGTGGGCTGAGCTGGAAATGGCGAGATCCCCATATAGGTCTGCCATAGGAAAAGTCTGGGATGGTTATACCAGGAAGCGAGGCCCCCACGTGGGCCAAGCTGGAAATGGCAAGACCCCCACACAGATCTGCAACAGGGAGAATAGGGAATGTTCATGCCGGGAAGCTAGGCCCCCATGTAGGCCAAGCTGACCAGTAGGACCCCCATGTAGGTCTTCCAGAGAAAAAAATGCAAAACCATCAAGTTGTGAGCTAGACCCCCACATGGGTTAGCAGGAAGTGGCGGGACCTCAACGTAGGTCCACCAAATGAAAAGTCTTTGAAAAGTAGAGTTGGCCCACTGTGCAACTGTTGTTGCTGACCAGCTCAAGCACCCTGACCCCAGAAAAACACTTGAGTGACTCAGGAACCCAGAAACATCCTTCCAGAATTTAAATGTACAGTACCCAGAGCCTCTGGGATTGGGTGCCTAAATATAAATGCTTACTTACTTACTTAAGGTAGCAAAAGCCAGACCCTACAAGTTAATGTGGAGCCAGACAAAACGTCAGTCTTGAGTGAAGTTGTTGAAAACCGTGTCATTCAGCATACTGAGGCAGATAAAACTGGCCTGGCTCACTAAGTCATGGAATGCATGGTTGCCTAGATAAACCAGATAATGCCCCCAAAGCAGCCACTTTAGATGCCGTGCAGCAAGAAATCACAGAAGAGTAGCAATGGGTGAAGCTGGACTAGCAAGAAAAGTGGACACCTCAATCCAAGCACAGTATGGAAAAGGGAGAGCGGACTAGGGCTAGAAAAGCTCGCCAGCATGGTAGTCTAAAACAGGCACTGAATGTCAAAAATTAATAAAGCCTCTAGGACTGTGAACCTTTCCCCAATAGAGAAGCACACGTCAGTTTCACTCTCCACATTTCCTGGCAGAGCAGCACTTGGCACTTTCAGTCAGCGGTTTCCTGGCAGAGCAGCTCAAGTCAGTTTCACTCAGCGCTTTTCCAGTGGAGGCAACCAGCGGCACATAAATATGGCATGTCAAAGCGCCCGAGAGGATAGATGCCTTGGCCAAGGATGATACCCACATCAGTGAGCAGGACACATAGCAGCCATAACAAGCTAATGGAACAGTACAATGAGACAAGTCCAGAGGGCGAGGCACGGAGTGGCACCAGAAAGCGAAGTCAGTGCTGTGCAGAGCAGCAGGCAGTGAAGGTTAGAGCAGGGATCCAAGTGTGCATATTGTCCGGCATGCAGCAATGGGCAGCACAGGAGAGACAGCTGCAAGGAAGGTAGTCCATCGGGTGGGTGATGTCACTCCCGGAAATGCTGGTAAGGAAATGGAGCCATGGCTGAAAGGGGGTGAAAATGCCCAAAAGACATGGAGACAGAGGAAAAATGGAGAAAGACCAAAAAGGTACATGGAAAAATGGAGCAAGGAAGGCATGGGAGGGGAAAAAATGGAGAGAAAGCAACAAGGGGGGGGTGGAGGCAGGAGGGAAACAAACAAGGGGGGCCAAAATGAGCACAAAGAGAAAACAAAGGAATCCCGGGACACAGAGACCAGGAGAGGTAGAGGGAGGGAGAAAGCCCAGCCAAACCACCCACACAGCCGAGGACAAGTAGCACAGGAATCCAGAATGGACGAAGGTCCCGGAAAGGCAACATTTTCAGAAGCGTCAAGCTGAACAAGCGGGAAGTGCTGCACCTTAGGGGGATGGGAGGAGCTATCCCCCCCCCCATTGAACCTCAGGCTTTAGCCTTCCCATTTTTTCGTGTTGTATTTTATATGTCTTTTTAATTCGTTATTTATATAATGCTTACCTGTATCCTGTACAGTGCCCTGAGCCTCTGGAAAGAGTGCTTAAGAAATAAAGCCTTACTTACTTGCCTATTAGTAATTATCTAAGCCTTGGCAAGGTGCCCCACTAGCTTACTAGTGCAATTCCCCTTTAAGGGCTACATATAAGAGGCATGCTGGAGTGGGGCTTTTAGGCCCTAACAAACACCAGGTCAGTGCAAACTGGATTGGGTATTTGGTGGAGTGGTGTACTAGTCTATGTTCCTGTTTTTCAGAATTGGCACCATAGCACCATATGCACTTTATTAAACTCCATGCACTTTGCCTGGAGTCTAGTGCTTTTATTGCTAAAACCAGTTAGCTGGGTGCAGAATCCCCTTATTTGTTTGACAAATAGAATAACAAAAACATATTTTTTACCCACCCAGCCCAGTGATGTCAGTTTATGGTACATTGCAATGCCTTGTGAGAGACACAGGATTCTGCCTTGGCTTGACTCCCCTGCTCCAGCCTGGTGTCGTTTGGAGCACAGCAGAAAAAATAAGCTGCACATAGTGATGTTGATGCTGAGCCAAAAGTACACAGCAAGCAAACGAGGGCATTCCGCACTTGGCTAACTGATTCCTGCATAAAGAAAAAACACGCTAGAATCCAAATAAACTGAATCGAGTTTATTAAGGTACATATGGTGCCATAGTGCCAATGAAGAAAAACAGGAACATAGACAAGTACTTCACCCACCCACATGTCTGATGCATTTTACACCCCAAGCTGGTACTTTGTCAAGGGCCCTTTTGCTTGGTAGGGTCTAGACCCTGATGCAAAGGCCTTGCATACCAACCCGGGGATGAGAAAGAAGAGAGTCCTGCTGAGACAGCGATAGCTGTAGGTGGAAAAGGAGGCAGTATTGTTGCTGGGGTGGAGCCATGGGAGATCCATACACTGCAGAGATGAGAGTGTGAAAAATACCACAGGAAGCAGCACATAATGGCAGATGAACCACCCACCTCAAAGCCACCAGCCATTCAGGAATCCCTCTACCATCCTCTGAACTAGTATGTACCCAAACAGATAGTGGTGTGCAAGTCTAAAGTTGGAGCCCCATCATTAGCATTAAGCCACAAAGCCAAGAAAGATAGGCAGATCTAGATTGTAGGCAACCAGGACTAGTAAGTCTGGCATATATTGATGTGTGTGTGTGTGTGTTTGTGTGTGTGTGTGTGTGTGTACACGCAGGCCACTTAGGGGTGTAGCTGGAAGCCTGGACCTGATCATGCATGTACAATGTATGTACTGTATGTAATACTGACTGACAATAAAGAATACATTATAAAACTAAAACTTATTTACTCAGGATAGCCAAGCTAAGAAGGAATGCCTTGTTATCAGAGTGTGTTTGTGTGTGTGTGGGGGGAGTCTTCTTGCTACCAAATTTTACAGCTAGGAAAATTAAAGATCAGGAAGGTCAGATGAGTTGTTCAAGCTCAAACTTTTGGCCAGTGGCTGTTGTGGTATCCCAACAAAAGGTCTCCTGGTCATTGCCATGTGCATAAACTCAGTATTTTAATTCCAAGGCATTTCACTTTTTTTACTAGGATTTATTGGTATGGGGAGTCACACAGTGTTTTTTTCCATACTACAGCTCAGGGGAGGCTCACTATGACAACATTTGAGAACTAACTGATAAAAACATGAGTATCAATTTATTTCAGATCCTTTATGTTCCAATCATTGCAATGTTTTATAAAATGGCTAGAAAAAATACTGTAATCTATTTTGTCAATAGTTGCATGAAAATGTTCCACAACTGTACAATTACAAGCACCATTAACAGAAACTTCATCACGACTCATACCCTATACAACTATAAAATCAAAGTACCAATGGTACCTAGAGATGTCAATCTGTCCAAAATGGATGCAGGACCTAAGAAAAAATGAAATGTGGCATCTCAGCAAGGCAATCCTGTATAAATAAATTGCTAATCAGATTAAGGAACTCTACCCATTTTATAAATGTTTAATAAACACCACAGTTTCTCAACATATACCCATTTTATAAGTGCAATAACACACAACAGGGCGTACGTTATGCTCTGATAAATGCACTTCTAGGAGCAGCAAGGCACTTGGCCTGCAACCTTGTGCCTCACTACATCCCTGGGCATGCGTTTATCAGAGCATAACTCACACCCCATTGTGTCTTATTGCTTACATGGTAACATTTAAAAAAGAAATACTGTTATTTTATTTGAAATAGTCCCTCTGCTGGCACCTTGGGGTGCTGTTCAACTTGATGTTACTAGTGGCACTTTGCTGTGCTGTGGGTCACTGGCATGGGCCCCTGGCAGGACTGTGGTTTCCTGACTGTCTTGCCAGCAGCATGCTGCCATCTTGGGCAGCACTGGTCACAAATGTCCAGCTGGCTCCCTTTGCTTGTGGGTTGGGAGACGGTTTATAAACTCCATGATACCTGGGGCAGAGGAGGGAATGGGAGCAGCTTGGGAGGGACAGAGGGAGAATTTCCAGACTGGAAACAACACTTTTTAAGTGTTGTGCATGTTATTATTTACTTTGGCGGCTTCTGATTTCACTCGGTAAACTTAAACAAGCATTTGTCAATGCCGAATGTTGTCTCACTGGCATTGGTATTGGTAGTGCAGGAGTTAGAGACACATAATAGGAATGGCAGTGAAGTATTGAAGTGACGCCAACCCCATCCCCACTCTGCAGAGACCATCAGGCATTTGGGTGTGCCTTTAGGTCGTCAGCTATAATCCTCATGCCATTTTACCTCACTCTACCCTGTAGACACTGACAAGTGTCATGGTGTGCTTCGGGGTCTTTGGGCATTATACTTACCCCATTCCATAAGAAAATATGCTGAGGTGGGTGCAGTATAGGAGAATGGGGTGAATTTTGTGGCCGAACACTCCAAGGCACACCATGATGCCTGTCACTGGCTGCAGGGTGGGGGTGGAATGGTGTGAGCATTACAGCCGATGATCCCAAGTCACACCCCTGATGCCTGTCAGTCTGTACAGGGTGGGGAGCTACAGTTGGACACCGTAGGAGTGTGTTAGCATTTTCACTCCAAATTTTTAACATGGGCTTTTTGTGAGCCAACCTCATGAAGAGTGGCACTATCAGTTTGTTAGCTGAAAGGTGGTTTTGCACAGCGGCTATGCCATGTGGCGACACAGGATCGAAAACACATTCTGGGCAGTATGTGGAAAATGACAAGTGTATTGTTCATGAGGAGATGTAAAAAAATGGCAACGTTGAAAATCTGGAGTGAAAATATGAAAAACTGGTGAAGTCACGAGCATGCATAGAAACTGTGCAACACACATCCGTAACCCAATTATTTTTGGAATTTTTTTAACCACATTTTTAACATAGGCATTTTGGGACCTCCCATCATGAACAGTAGCACTGTGATTTTGTTAATTTGTCCCAAACATTGATTTCCCACAGTGACCACGCCATTGTGCACCACAGGTGCAAAAACACATTTAGGGCAGGATGTGAAAAATGATAGCTGTACTGTTCATAAGGAGGTGTGAAAAAATACCAGTGTTGAAAATCTGGCATGAAAATGTTGCAAATTTGCGAAGTTACAAGATTAAATGGAAAATGCACTTTTACTTATAACACAAATCATTTATGGAATTCCGTCACCAAATTTTCAACATAGGCCTTTAGGACCTCTGCTCATGAACAGTGTCACCGTCATTTCTCAAACTGTCCTGAAAACTGATTTCGCACAGCAACTGCGCTATTCTGCGCTGGACATGTGAAACCACATTTCGGTCAGGATATGTAAAGTAACAGCTGTACTGTTCATAAGGAGGTGTGGAAAAATGCCAATTTTGAAAATCTGGAGTGAAAATATTACAGATTCACAAAGTTACGAGCATACATGGAAACAGAGCAACGCATGCTCATAAAACATCCATTTTTTTTCCACCAAATTTTCAACATAGGCTTTTTGAGAGCCCCCTCATGAACAGTGGCACTGTCACTGCATTAATCAGTCCCGGGACCAAATAACGCCATGACAGTGCCTGAATTCATGAGGAGGGGTGCCAATAAGCACATGTTGAAAATTTGGTGTCAAAATTCCCAAAAATGCCTGAGATAAGCACCAAAGTTGAAAAAACCTTATTTATACCATTATACAGCTTACCAGCATTTCTTCAGTTCGCGGTCGGCTTTTAAGAGTGCAGACGTGTTCCCGGTCCAGCGAAGATCATCGCACCGGGCTCCCCGGCAGATTAAACTGAGAAGGGGGGGACTGAAGCCAATGAGGATTGGGCCCCCCATCGGCAAAGAAAGACTTTTTTGGGGGGGGCCATGATGCCGAGGAGGATTGGGCACCTCCTCGGCACACAGCGGAAATGGGAGAGGGGACATTATGCCGACAGGGAGTGGGTTCCCCTGTCAGCATTGTGACAGGTGGCAGTGGCAGTCACTGCCACCATGTTGCTTGCACATTGGGAGGCGTGTTGTGATCTCGCTGCATGAGAGCTTCGCTCTCATTGCAGTGGACCTTTTCTTAGATCTGGTGGCCACATTAGCTATGCATGATGTCAGCGCCTGCTGCTGGCTTATTAGGGAATGAGGGACGCACCTACTGATGCATGCCCTGTATTCGCCCACAGTGACCACACCTCCAAATCTGCTACTACCGCAAGATGCTGGCTGTGCACGCGTGAGCCTACATAAAAAATGATGATGAAATAGCATTTGCAGTTGCATCAGAGGGATCTGTACAGCACTCCGGGCACAGGTTCAGGCACTTATTACTGTATTTTGTGTGGTATAAGCTAAAAAATGAGCATAGCTGGCAAGGGCTGCAAGCCAATCAGATTAAGGGACTCTACCTGTTTAACAAATGTAAATTGTATACTATTCTACTGTACATAGATCACACTACAAATATCTGATGAGGTGCAAAGCTATCCTACTCACTTAGCCTTAATTTCTTCCATTTTCTCAACTCTATTTTTTTAAGCTTTTCCTCAATTCCATCTCCTGGACTGTAGGGCAATTTCAATTTTCAATTTCAATTTCATTTTTTTATACTGGAAAGTATGTGAGCAAAAATGCTTTTTTTCATAAATGTCCAGTGGTACATAAATTTGATGATACAGAGAAAAAGTTAAAATTAATATCTTCAATATTTTGTGATATTTACAGTAGGGAACAGTGTAGGATCATCTAGATTTAAAAAAATGACACTGTATGTCAAATTGCTTGATTCAATAAGGACCACAGTGAGCAATCAGCTTGTGTAAACACTACCAGCCACAAACAAAATCACTATGCAGGTGGCATCTGTCTCTCCTCCAGTCTAAACAGGACATCGTTCCTGATATACTCTCTGTCTTCCTTTCACACTCCTCTCAAGGACCCATTATTTAGGGGACTTTTATTCCAACTGACTTTTCTCCTCCCATAAGTCTGTCACACAGACTGTTGAGTCATTTAACCTCTCTCAATTAATATTGGCACCTACCTGACTTGACCCACACTCTTTCAGTCATTACCTCCTCATCTGGGTTCTTTCCTCTCACATGTACCACATTTTTGATGCAGGTACCCTCCCAGACTCCTTCAATGACCAGCACATTTTATTGTACTCAGAAAGTCCACCACACAAAAATTCCTCCTAAATACATGTGGTCTACATCATTCAGGTCCCTCAATCTGGCATTCCTCCTCAACATGGTTCATGTTTCCAGTTAAGCCCCTCTTGACATATCCTCTGATATTAATGAAGCTCTGCCCCTTTTCAAGTCCAGCATGACTTCAGTATGTGATATGTACACTTCCCTCAAGATGATCAGAGTACACGGTAACCACCTCCTTTGGGGTACTGGAGACCTCATTCCCTCTTTGGGATTTGTAACTTAGCATTATTTCACCTCAAGGCCTCAGGTGACACTGAGGACATGTGGATCTATAAGCAACTCTGAAACTCCATGATGATGTCCCTCAGAATGGCTAAAGCCACCTACTTTGCCTCCAAACTACAGATAACAGATCAATCTCCATTCTGCCCCCAAATGTTGGTGCATTGTCCACTGCCTCGTTGACCCAACTATCCATCCAGTCGACATCCCCATTTATCACACTTAATGGCCCCCCTCCCCATCCCATGAAGTACCAGCTGCCTTCAACCTCTACTTCATTACTTGCACCATTACCTCCTTTCCATTTGCTGTCCCTCCCTTCATCCTTAACTTCTTCCTCACTTTGCTTCTCATTTCCTATTACTTCAGCTACTACCCTGTTTGCTCTACACTCACTCAGCCCCTCCAAGGGCCATAGCCCTGACAGACTGAACTCCAACCACTCTCTCATCTCTCTGCTCCAGATATTGATGTCCCTCTCACTACACTCCGGAACATTTCGTTTTGTCTTGGGGCTGTTCTGTTTGCTTGAGAACAGACTAAATAAATCCTCTTTCTCAGGTGGGGTGACTCCTCCTCTTCTCCTGGGAAATACAACTCTATCTCCCTCATGCCCACCCTGGCTAAACTCCTGGAGGAGCTGATTCTATCCCAAATCTCTGCCTTCCTTGACTCATCCTTCCTCCTCTCCCCTTTCCAGTCTAGCTTTCAGAAGGGTCATTCTACTGTATTCTCCCTTCTCTATATCACTAATGCCTTTCTCAATGGAATGGACATGGGCCACATTACTGCTGCCATATTCTATCTAGCTAAGGCCTTTGATTCTGTGGCTCACCATACTCTCCTGGGAGACTGAATACTGAAGGACTGTCCTACCCCACAGTGGCCTGGTTTTGATCCTGCCTCACTGACCATCACCAGTCAGTCCAGGTTGAAGAAGTCTTATCCCCTTTTCTTCTTTTCTCTTGTGAAGTCCACCAAGGTTCTATCTTGGGACCCACCCTTTTCTCTCTGTTACTCAGAGATTTCCTTGCTTTCTGTATCTCTGCTAACAAACACATGTATGCAGATTACACCATCCTCTTTGCCTCTGTGCCTCGGTCCCTGAACTGGAAGCATAGCTTCAATTGGACTTTGACCACATCCAATGCTGGTTCCATTGAAACCACTTCACATTGTTTCCAAAAAAACAATTACCATGTCTTTTTATACCAGACAACACTTTGCCATGATCTGTCAACCCCCAGTTATTCGAACTTTGGAGGGTGCCCAGCTTGAAGTCGTCTCCCATTTCACATGACTTGGTGTGTGGCTAAATAGAAACTTAGACTTCTTTGTCCATAGCAATGTCATACATAAAAAGTTCAGCCTAAAGCTCAGTGCCATATATAGTAATTGGTCCTTCTTGCCCCTCCCCATCCATCGAGAGATCCTCCTAAAGATAGTAGGTAGGTAAAATCTATTTTTATACAGGATAAGGTTATCAGCATAACAAAACTGTTTTCAAGATTGTCCTCAGTAGATGGTCTCCTCGATATTTGATTATGCGGATGTGATGTATGCTCCCATCCCTAAATCAACACTGGTTAGGCTGGACCCCTTCCTCCATTTCTTCTGCCAATTTTCCATGTTTGACTCTTTCCCAGGCACTCACCACTGTTCTCTCTACCAGAATTTTTATATTCCCTCTCTCAAATCCTATTGTCTCTCTTACTGCATTGCCTTCTTTCAAAATGTTGACTTTCCGGCCCGGTGCCACTGGGGGTTGCGGCACTGGATGCCACACCTCACTCCAGCACCAGTGATCCGGGTTCAGGAATGGACTCAGGTTGCCCGGGGTTGGCAGAGGAGGAGAGAGATTGAGCATCCGTGGACTGCTCTCCCTCTTCCTCTCCTGTGCAGGGGGGTCCTCAGGTGTCGAGCATACTTGCGACCCCTGGCGGAGGCTGGGGGATGGTGCACTGTCACTGTACTGGAGGGGTGAGTCTGGGGCATGGTGCCAGAGACAGCATGTGAAGACACGTGCGCACTCCCTCCTTGGTGTCATTGCATGCCCCACTCAGGCAGGCCAGGAAAAAATTGGGGAAATGGCACACAGTCGAGGCGGCTTGATGGCCATCTACAGGACGCCCTGCCTCGGGGGCACCATGGCAAACTGGATCCAGACTCAGAGGGGAATGAGGGGGAATCTCTGTCACCCCGCCGTGGAGGGCAGGTCACGGGGGTAATTGGTGGGGGCCTCTCTGGTGGCTAGGGCAGGACCAGACAGCAGCCGGAGATAGACGGATGCCAGGATGTGGGGAAAATGCAGACTGCAGTGCCAGCACGGTAAAAAGGATTAACAAAAAAAAATGTTGACTTTACTCTCTTATCCATGTGTTATACAATGACTGCATCTAATGTAAATCTGTTTATGTGGAATTAACATCAATTTATGTACGAATCCTTCCCAAGTAACCACTTGCATAAACAGGACAACTTTGTAAAACAGGGCCTTATAGTCCTAAAAGTTATCTCCTGTCAAAAAATAAAGGTTTTTATCTATCTATCTATCTATCTGTGTTACTCACAACCTAGATTGCCTTCTCCTACTCACTCCGCTCTACAGATCTGCACTCCTTCAGCATTTCTCACTATAACACCTCTGTTGACCATTCCACCTTTCGGTGCAAGTGTTTCCCTTTTTGGAACTCCCTTCCTCACTCCATCCAGCCCTCCTTCTTCCACCCCTTTCTCAAACAGCACTTATCAGAGCTCACTACTCCTCTGTACTTCAGTCTGTTTCCTTCAGTTTGTTTATTCAACAATCTGCTGGTTATTGGTGGCTCTAAACATTGGTTCATAACCTCTCCCTATTCTGCCACTTAGTAATTTAATCTGCACATTCCTATTATGTAATAGTGGGCTTTTGGCTGTTGATTTAACAGAAACATAGAAACACAGAATTCTGCCAGCAGAGCAAGGCCTTGTGGTCTACCAGATCTATCTGATGTGGAGGTAAATACTCTTCGTAAGTTCATATCCCTCCAACCCTTCCCTCTCCCTCATACCCACCCCCTGTACTTGTCTGACCTTCTCTTGAAGCATTCTATGGTTTTAGCTTTAACCCAATCTCTTACTGATTCTTTCACACTTTCACCACCCTCTGTGTAAAGTAGTACTTCCTGGTATCCCTCCTGAATTTAAATTAATTTACAGCCATTTCATCTCATGCTGTTATTCTCAGTGGGTCTGAACAGTTCGCTATAGTCCTCCTTGTTTAATATCCCTCATATATATGTAGACTCCCCTCAGTGTCAAGGGGTGTGATGGAGAAGTTCGTGGAGAAGGGGGACACAATCACAGAAACCACCAGATGGCTGCATTACCTGGTTCTTGATTTAGCAGAGGGGGTGCCCAAGATAGAGCCACAGCAACAGTGGGGTGAAATGGAAGTTAATCACTGTTAAACTGGCTGCATAAATAAGTCCATTGTTCAAACGGCATTAAAAGTTCATAAAAGTCCATTTAATTGAGAACTTGGAGAAACAACAGCCACTCCATGGAGTAAAGAGGTTACAGACTGAAGAATTAATCTCAGGCACACAAGTACCCCAACCAGAGGCTAAATGTGGTCGTGAAGACCTCCACTGAAATATCCGAAAGCTGAATCAGGCTTCCAATTGGACTGGTGGCAGCAGCATAACAAACATGGCCAAATCAGGCCTACTGGATTACCCTGGGTAGCTCAGACTTTCTTCTCTGTTCTCCTCCTGCACACTTTCAGTTCCAAATAACACAGATCCCAGAACTCAAGTGCATAGATGTCTCCCCCACTCCTTTGCCTACGAGACTGATGGATAATGCCAATGGGGCTTGAACCTCTGTCAGCACACTTCAGATGACAAACTCAGGCTGCACCTCCACACCACTTCTTCAGGCTGTTTCAGTCTACCACTGAGACCTAAGCAGACACCAAAATGGGCACACTGGGACACACGGCAGGGACATACCCATAATGGTGGGCTGTTCACAGAGACTTACACCTGGGCTCCCCACGCTATCTGCCTATTTCCATCTGCTCCACCCATGACTGGACAGCAGCACACTCTCCAGAGGGATGAGACATACTCTCACCACTGCCCACAAGGGGACCAGAGCAGGCTCTCATCACTGCCCCAGGCCCTGCACCCTCCACAGCTGGGCTAAACTTCCACAGGAGGCCTGCAACACCCACATCATATTTTCTGGACCACACAGACAGCCACCACTTCCACACCCCGATGCCATAATGAAGACAGTCTGGGGGGCCAGGGGGCAAGCACCCCACCACGGCCCCTCTTCTCCAGTCCTTAGCCCAGACCCGACTCCTCATTTTTGCAACAAACAGAGACTTATACCCAGGCTCCCCATGCTATCTGCCCATTCCCATCTGCTCCATCCATGACCGGAGAGCAGCACACTCTCCAGAGGGATGAGACAGGCTCTCACCACTGCCACAAGGGGACCAGGGCAGGCTCTCATCACTGCCCCAGGCCCTGCTCCATCCAAAGATGGACTAAACTTCACACAGGAGGCCTGCAACACCAACAGCATGTTTCCTTTACCACACAGACCACCACCACTTCCACACACCAATGCCGCAATTAAGACAGCCCTGGAGGCTGGGGAGCAAACACCCCACTCGGCCCCTCTTCTCCAGTCCTTAGCCCAGACCTGACTCCTCCTTTTCACACCAAAACTCCCCATTTAAGGCTTCTGTGCCCACCTGGACAACCCACCAGCAAGCAGACCCAGATTAGGTCAGAAATTAACCCTGTAGGTTCTAGTAAGCCCCATGGGCTCCCCCCACACAAACACTCACCCCCGGATGAGCACTCACCCCAGCTACATAGCATGGGTACCAAGGAGGGCATCTGCATAATCTCCCCCCCACAGGTACCACCCATCACTGCTGGTGGCACCGCTGAAATGATAAACCCCAGAGAAACCACTCCTAACCCCACTATACCGCTAGCTACTCCCCAAACTACACTGACTAGGGGACCTGGCGATCTACACACTGCACTATGGATGGCTTACTGAACACAGTGGTAGCGTTACACCCCCTTCTAAACTCACATTTTCCAACCTCCCGTTTCTCCCAATGCTGCTGCCACCAGACAGAACCCCCCCCCCCAAAGAGTACAACAGTCTGTGGTCTAAACAGGAGCACTTAACACGAAGTTTGTTAAACAGGAAACAATGGAAACACATTACTGCAGGACTAGTGTATAACCCCACCAAGTCACAGTCCACATGAACACTCACAAACCATAATCAGCCACACCAACACAGCACACCCACACCCACACACAGCATACACACATACTACAATACAATATCTCCCCACCCCACTGCTTAACTATAGCAGCACCAAGATGCTTAATTTTTTGATGGCAGAAGTCTGTAAAGCAGTTCCAATACAAAGTCCATAGGCTGCCATAAGCTGGCACTGGGCCCCTAAAGTTCATATGCGGGAGTCCTACCCTATTACTATAACAGCAACAGGAACATCTGACACATAATAAACTGAACATGGTATACAGAGAACCATGACTGGGATGTCAACATACCAAGGTACACAATCTACAGGAGGGACAGAAAGGGTAAAAGAGGAGGAGGAGTAGCTCTCTACATAAGGGAAGGAATCAAAGCAACAGAACTGAAGGGTAAACAGGGAGGGGAGGAGGCACTGTGGGTCACCCTGGAGACAGGAAATGGCACCACAGTCTGCACAGGGGTTGTTTACAGACCCCCATCTCAAGGGAAGGCAATGGACAAGCAAATGATAGAATGAATCTTTAGAATGGCAGAAAAAGGAGAGCTATTGTTTATGGGGGACCTGAATATGCCAGATGTTAACTGGAGCACCTTTACCACAGCCACATTCAAGAGCAGGGTCATTCTGGATGCCCTACAGGGGGCATGCCTCAGACAGCTAGTGTTGGAACCCACTCAGGAGGGAACAATCTTAGACCTGGTACTTTCAAATGGGGATGGAGAGAGGATCTCAGATTTAGAAGTGGGTAGCCATCTGGGAACAAGCGACCACCAAACAGTGTGGTTCACAATAAACACAGCTGTAGAGTCAAGCCATACAAAAGCAAGGGTGTTTATCCTTAGGAGGGCCAACTTTGGTAAAATGGGAAAGTGCCCCACAAAAGCACTAGCAAACAGTCAAGAAGGAGGAGTGAAAGAATAATGGGAAAAATCAAAACTGCCATCACAGAGCCAAGAAGCCTTTGTGTAAAGCAAATCAACAAAACAAAATGAAGGAAAAAGCCACTATGGTTCTCAAAAGAGGTGGCAGGGAATGTTAAGAAGAAAAGGATAGCATTCAGAAAATATAAGGAAACACAGAAGGAGCAGGACAGAGAATTATATCAGTTAAAGCAGAAGGAGGCAGGGAAGGCAGTCAGAACAGCAAAGGCCCAAACTAAGGAAAAGATAGCCAACTCTGTTAAGGAGGGGGATAAAACCTTTTATAGGTACATTAGGGAGCAAAGAAATATCAAGGGAGGGATACTGAGGCTTAATAAAGGGGAGGGAATGTGGGCAGAGGGGGCAGTGTTAAAGTAGGGATACTGAATGAATACTTCTGCTCAGAATTCACAAAAGAAGATGAACATTCTGGATAGAGAGGTTGATACCAATCCATTCAAAGAAGAAAGGGTTCTGAAAGAACTCTTAAAACTGAAGGTGGACAGAGCAATGGGGCCTGAAGGGATTCACCCAAGAATTCTAAAAGAACTAAGGGTAGAACTAGTGACACCACTGACTACCCTCTTTACCAAATCATGGGAGGATGGGGTGGTACCTGAGGACTGGAGGAGGACAGATGTGATTCCACTTCACAAAAGTGGGAGCAAGGCAGAGGCAGGAAACTACAGACCTGTTAGTTTGACCTCAGTAGTAGGGAAAATGATGGAATCCCTTCTGAAGGAAATAATTGTTGAGTACGTAGAGACCAGCAGGGCACAGGACCCAAGGCAGCATGGATTCATGGTGGGAAGGTCATGTCAGATGAATCTAATAGATTTCTTTGACTGGGTGACCAAAGAAGTAGACCAGGGAGGGGCTGTGGACATGGCCTACCTAGACTTTAGCAAGGCTTTTGACACAGTCTCGCACAAAAGATTAATATACAAGTTAGCCAGCCTGGGAGTGGGTCCCAAGATGGTAGCCTGGGTAAAAAATTGGCTGGACAACAGGACGCAGAGGGTAATAGTAAATGGAGTCCACTCTGAAGAAAGGTGGGGTTACTAGTGGAGTACCGCACGGTTCAGTACTGAGACCGATCCTCTTTAATGTCTTTATAAGTGACATTGCAGAGGGACTGGAAGGAAAAGTATGTCTCTTCGCAGATGACACAAAGATCTGCAAATTGGTCGATACAGAAGGTGGGGTGGAAAGGATGAGAAGGGACTTGGCAAGGTTGGAGGAATGGTTAAATGTATGGCAGCTTAGATTCAATGCAAAGAAGTGCAAAGTAATGCACTTGGAAAACAAAAACCCATGGGAAGAGTACGCAACAGGGGGTGAGATACTAACAACAATAAAAATGGAAAGGGACATGGGGTACTCATATCTGATGACCTAAAGGTGGGCGAACAATGTAAGAAGGCAGTAAGGAGGGCTGGCAGGATACTGGGATACATAGGGAGAGGCATCACCAGTAGAAAACAATAAGTTGTTATCCCTCTGTACAGACAGTTGGTAAGACCCCATCTGGAGAACTGTGTGCAGTTTTGGAGACCCCATCTCCGCAAGGATATAGACAAGATGGAGGCAGTCCAGAGGAGGGCAACTAAAATGGTGCAGGGTACCATGATAGAAACTTTCAAGTATCTCAAGGGAATCAATAAAGTTCGAGAGGGTAGTATCTTTCAGAAAAAGAGATGTGCAAGAACAAGGGGGCACAATTTGAAGATAGAGGGGGGGATGGCTCAGAGGTAATGTAAGGAAGTATTTTTTCATAGCGAGGGTTGTGGATACATGGAACAGCCTTCCTGAGGAGGTAGTGGAGTCCAAAACAGTGGGGGAATTCAAGAATGCATGGGACAGACATAAGGCAATTCTAGTGGGGGGGGGAGTAGGAGGAAGTAGGCTGTTGGTTAATTAGGATATGCAGTTTGTCCATTAGGTAGGGAAACTAACAGACTAGGTGGGCCAAGTGGTCTTTAACTGCCATCAAATACTATGTTTCTATGTTTCTAAACAAAAAGGGTTGATCTCACCCAATATCCGAAGGGCTCAGCAATCTTTAAATCAGAGTTCATACAAGGGCTTCACAGGTCACAACACACAGTCCTGAAGGTTCGCTGGCTGCTAAAGGGAGCTGGAACTTTAGATTTGTCATCTTCACAGGCATAGTAGAACTGGAGGTCTGACTTGGTCACCTCTTCTCTGAAGGAGTCCTGGCTGATGTTGTAGTACAGTACTTGGTGTGCTTCCCCACGATATCTTGGATAACGGCAGATGTCTTAAACAGGGTAATGCCAGTGTATGCATGTATGTCACACATAACCAAGGCATGACGTTGGGCTTCCTGATGCTTTATTCCTGGACTGGTAGGGCTGAGGCACCATTTGGTGTAAACCTTGCCAAGCATGGCATGGAAAATCCAGTTGGGACAGTTCTCCTCAATTATATCCCACAGGCACTCAGGAAGATATGGGTAGCAGTTGCCAGGGTACTCCTTGCAAATTTGGTGCCTGATAAATCTTTCCACTGGGACCAGTCTGGAATGCTATGGTCACTGGTTCAGGGAGTCTGTCCATCTACAAGCCACACTCCGGTTTGATACTCCATGACCTCGGGTCTGTGAATCTGAGCTGGTCCATCTGTTCTGTTCTGTTCTCTGATGGCAGGCCTGTGGCAAAGTGAGAGTATTGGCAGGGAAATGGAACATGGGAGCCTGGTAAGGCTTTGGAATATCTCTCTCCAGAATTTGGTCATCAAAAGACAACTTGTCAGCAAGACCAGCTGTAAAGGCTTCCAGATCTTTCTCCTTTTCTTCCCACAGTTCTGATCCGGAGCTGCTCCCCTTTTCCTCCACAACCTCTTCAATGACAACTTCTGGCTGCTCCTTCGCTTTTGTGGCAGTGCCCCTTAGCTGACTTCTTGGATGCAGGTGCAGGATTGGAGAGTGATAGCTTTTTAGACAATGGGGCCCTGTGGCTGAAGCCACTCCCTCTGCCAAAAGGAAAACACGGACCCCAAGCAAGAGTATGGTTGGACAGATGGCTAATGCCCTTCTCCGGGGGGTACTTCAGTGCTGGAATCTACTGGTACTTTCTCCCACACTTCAGTGCTGACTGTCTTGGAAATGAGGAAGGTAAATCATTCAGGCCATCCCCGTAGAGGCATATATGGGGGAAGCAGACTTAGCTGGTCTGTGGGAGCACATGTAGCAAAGTGGCAGATCCAAAACTCCAGGGCCTTGCTACCTGCACAGGGCACACTGCTCCTTTGTGGTTAGCTTCTCCACCATCTCCAACAACAACTGCAACATAGTAGCAGGAACAGTCACTTCCTTGCTCATCAACTCTGGTGCTTGGGCCATTTTGACGTTGGTACAGGCGAACTTCCCAACTCTAGATTTCTGGACACAATTTCAGCTGCGCAGGATTTTCTTTCTCTGCCATGCCTCCTGAGCTTTCCCACCTAGGCCTGACACAACCTCTGACTTCTGTTACTAGACTCTCTCCAGAACCAGTCTGTCAGCCAATCACAGCTGTAACCAGGGCATTAGCATATCCCTTTGCTGAAGGTTGCAGTTTTTTCTTGTTCCCCCTCCGAGCACACGGATGGCTCTCAAGCACCTCTTCCCAAGGTGCGAATTCTCATAGATCACAAAATGGCAGGAGGTGAACAACAAAGTCCAGTCCACTCACTGCAGTACCCACCAATGGTACAGGCACATGGCACATGGGCACCCACAAAATAGCATCCCGGGCTAGCCCCCCGTTGTAGAGCCCCCTTCCCGGTGTCTGGAAAAGTGATGGAGAAGTCCATGGGGAGGGGGCCACAAGACAGAAACAACCAGATGGCTGCATTACCTGGTTCTTGATTTAGCAGAGGGGTGTGCAAGTCAAGGCCACAGCAGCTGTAGGGAGAAATGGAGGTTAATCACTGATAAACTGACTTAATAATTAAGTCCTTTGTCCAAACGGTGTTAAAAATTCATGAAAGTCTATTTAATTGAGAACTTGGAGAAACAATGGCCACTCCTTGGAGCAAAGGGGTTACAGACTGAAGAATTAACCTCGGGCACATATGTACCCCAACCAGTGGCTAAATGTGGTCATGAAGACCTCCACTGAAAATGTCCTGAAGCTGAATCAGGCTTCCAATTAGGCTGATGGCAGAAGCATGACAATCAGGCCTACTGGATTACCCTGGGTGGCTCAAACTCTTTTCTCTGTCCTCCTCCTGCACACTTTAAGTCCAAATAACAGAGATCCCAAAACTCAAGGGCATAGATGTCTCCCCACTCCTCTGCCTCCAGGATTGATGGATATACTCCTCCCCATTTTCAGTTCACCAAAGATAGCACAGTCAAGGATAAAGACCTAGCTTATCCTATGACTACATCCTTAGTTCCCACTATCCAGCTGTAATTTCACTCTGACTCAGGGTTCTGTTTACGACCCTCTGAATTTCTGTAACCAGACTTGCCTCACAACTGTGAGTCAGGATCTTCCCAGGCCTTTGAGACGGTAACTAATATGTAATGTAAATACACTGTACTGAGTGACCTGTGTATTAGTGTTATTAATGTAATGTTTGTGCTTTCCTGTACTGACGTGGAGTCTTTGCAAAAGAGTCTATGACTCAAAGCATTGTAATTCTGAGTCTCTCAATAAATAAATAAATAATGCTAACTGGGCTTGAATTTCTGACTACTGCACTTCAGATAACAAACTCTGGCCAGACCTCCACACCACTTCCTCAAGCTGTTTCAGTCTGCCACTGAGACCTAGGCCGATGCCAAAATGGGCACACCAGGACACACAGCGGGGACATATCCATAATGAACTGCTCGCAGAGACTTACACCCTAGCTGTCCATGCTATATGACCTTTACCATCCTCTCCACCCATGACCGGACAGCAGTACACTCACAGAAGGAGCAAAGCAGGCTCTCACCACTGCCACGCAGGGACCTGGGCAAACTCTCACCACCACCTCAGGCCCTGCTCCCTCCACAGCTGGGCTAAACTTCCACAAGAGGCCTGCAACACCTGTAGAATTTTTCCCAGACCACATAGACCGCTGCCACTTCCACACACCAACTCCACCACTAAGACAGCCCAGGGGCATCACCCCACCCTGGCACCTCTTCCCCGGTCCTTAGCCCAGACCACACTCCTCCTTTTCATGCTAATACTCCCCATTTAAAGGCTTCTGTGCCCATCTGGACTGCCTGCTGGCAAGCAGCCCCAGATGACATCAGGAATTAGCCCTGTAGGTTCTAGTAAGCCCCAAGAGGGGGCTTACATATATATATATTAGTATGTATACTGATCTGCATCTCATACATGACAAGAACATTATTTCATGCTGTATTGAGTGAGAGGACTATGAAGCTGAGCAGTTCTATTAGCCCGAAACAGCATGAGATAATGTTCTTATCATGTAAAAAACACAGATCAGTAGACATATTAATATATATTATACAATGGCAAGAAAAAATCCTGGCTTCTGATTGGTCAGCTGTCCACCACAGCAGGGATGTTATCCTGGCATAACATCCCAGCTGTAGTGCCAGCCAGCTGTCAACCTCATTACTAAACATCAAAAGACAGATCATTACACAGCAGCTGTCAAACGACTACTGTGACAGAAATACTAAAGCAAAGAAAGCAGACTCATGTCATCATTTCCAAAGTTAAATTTCAATTTATTTGAAATGGCAACAATACAGAAATTGTTTTCAGAAGACCAAGAAAATACTGACCCTAAAAAGAAAAAAAGAAAACGAAGACATGTAGAAACCAGGACAACCAGCTAGATCAAATTGAATGTGAGAGAAAATGAACCATCGACAAGGAGGCAAACAGTGTGGGCCATTAACGTGTTAAATGACTGGCTAAAAGAAACTGGTACGCAAGTAAACTTAACAACAGTAACGGAAATGGAATTAAATCAAATCCTAAGAAAATTCTATGCCTCAGTGAGAACCAGCAACGGAGACCACTACGGAATAAGTAGTTTTATCGGTTTGAGATCTGGCATAAACCGTTACCTAAACGAGCCCCCGCTGTCAAGAAACATCAATATAATTAGCCACACAGAGTTTCAAATGGCAAACAACGTATTTACAGCCCAAATAAAAGCCCTCAGATGTAAGGGAAAGGACAAGGCCCAACACCACGCTCCCCTCACAGACAGCGAACTGTCATTGCTCAGACAATCCGAAGCACTGAACACAGACACCCCCGAAGGCCTTCTACGCCGGAGTCTGGCTAGAAGTACAGTTACACATTTCACGCGTAAGGCGAGGGACAAAGACAGCTAAAACCCTCCAGTTTCCAATTCCTTACAACAGAAAGCGGACTTCAATATGCCACACTAACCTTCAACGAGAAAACAAAAAATCACTCCGATCCACTAGAAAAAGACCACGATCGCTACAGAGGCACAATGTTTTCAATAGAAGGCCATCCTCAATGCCCAGTTGCTCTGTTAAAAAAATACATTTCGAAACTCCCGCTGAACAGCCCATGCCTCTTCTTGCACCCTAGGAAACACCCTGCCAGTCCCTGGGAAACAGAAAAAGTGTGGTACACTTTAGAGCCCCTAGGAAAAAATTACCTGTCTTCCATGCTGCCGAAAATGTGCCGCGCTGCAGGGCTCCCACACACCTACACGAACCACTCCTTGCGAGCGACTGTGATCCAACTACTGAGTAACGCCGGACTAGAAAGCCGCCACATAATCAGTGTTACTGGGCACAAGCAGGAATCCTCCCTCAAAAGCTACTGGGGCCCGACACTGCAGCAGAGATCGCAATGGAGTGCCATTTTATCAGGAACAGGAAGCACCGCATCCACGCCTCGAACCTCTGACCCAGGAAACGTCATGCCGACGGAACGACTAGCGACAGCTACCCACCACACACCATGGCAACAATAAACATCCCAGCAAGAAAAAACAGCCCAGTAGACTGCATCGGAGAAAACAGCAATACTGCCCTGCAAAACACTAGCAACAGCAACCAATTTAACATCCAAGGCAACAGCATGTGTGTATTTAACATTTACAAAGCTTAAATGAACTAGCATAAGCGTTATTAATTTTACAAATGTTGTAAAGCGTTTCACATATTTCAAACAGTTAAGTTATTGACATATTTATAACACATTTACAACTTACAAAACAGAACTATTTAATTCAGTGGAAGGATATTTCACATTTTTATCAATAAAAACTATTTAAAAGTTACTATTTGTAATCTTTCTCCTTATTTAACACATTCGAGCCATTGTATAATAGAATAATGCCTTTCAGGGTGTTATGCTTGATAATATCCGCCTGCAGTTGATCGCCGGCCGCTGGGTTCGGTCCAACTACACCCAAGGTGGGATGTTATCCCAGCATAACACCCACCCTGTCGGGCATTATTCCTTTAATGAAGCAGTGTAGCTGTTCAGTATGGCACCATAATTGAACTTAAAACCCATTGAAAAGACTGTTATGTGTAAACTGCCGAATACTGTATACCCATGACCTGTATATGTATCACTGTCTATTATTTCATGAACTGTTATTCCCGGGTTGCCCCTGAAAAAGGGACCTCCGGGGCTCAGTGGGCCTACCCGGTCATCAAAATTCAATAAATAAATAAATAAGTTAATTTATTTACCTGCAGTTTTGTGCTCCCCCACCACTTACAACATTACATGGAACATTCCACAACTGGATAGAGCAGAAGACGTAGTGATGCCGCTTACACAGCCGTTAATGGCAGCGGGGAATAGAATGTGGGTGATCAGGTTCCTAGTATTTAAACTTTGCTGACTGGTCCTATCTTTATTGCCTGCTGTATGGTGAGAATTTCAAAATGTTTACTACCACCAATTTCTTTCTCAGAACTGAAGCTGTGGCATTTCTCACAGGCGAGTGTCAGAAGATAGCGTCAACACAGTGAGAATCAGCTGTGGGGAAGAATGTGAGGCAGCGACTGTATGCTCCAGAAGAGGTACAGTAATGGAGTGCTCTGATTGGTTTAGGCAGTTACACTGCTTTATAATATATGTGAAGGTCTCTATCATGTACCCTCTCTCCCTCCTGGTCTGTAATGAATACATGTGTTGGCTCCCTGGCCTCTGCTCATAGGTATTCCCCTGCTGCACCTGAGTCATCTTTGTAGCCCTCCTCTGCACTGCCTGTAACTTGTTTATCTCACTCCTCAGACATGAATTCCAGAACTGGGCACAGTATTCTATGTGTGCCACAGCAATGTCCTGTACAGGGACAGTATAACCTCCTTCCTCCTGCTACTGATCCCTCTGCTTATGCAGCTTTGCATTCAGCTAGCTTTTCCCACTGTCTTACTGCATTGTGCAGATGGCTTGAGGGTGCTCATTAAACCTCTTCTTCTTCTTCTTCTTCGCCATTTCCACTCCCAATCTGCACTCAGTCCTTAGGTTCTTCCTCTCTATGTGCATGACCTTGCACTTCTTGGCATTGAAGCCCAGTTGCCATATTCTGGATCAGCTGCTCAGTTATTGTTATTAGGACTCTGGGTTATGTTTTGAAATGAGCCTTGACTCAACGTGACTCTCTCAGTTATCAATTTCTAAGTAAATAAATAGGGATGTGTAGCAGTTCGGGTCACAGATTCGGGCTAGTCAGGCATTGGCTGGCTCAATCTTTTAAGCCAGAATAAGGTCGAAGTCAGTCCGGCCTGATTTGTGGCCAAATTGTTTTTTTCAAACTGTAAATTCCCTCTTACCAGACTTGTTTTAGAGCCAGCTAGCAAGAAGAGTCCCCCTTCTACTGGTTGACCTTGCTTGTGCCCATCTTGCAGTGCCTGCTCATGTGCTGTCACATGCTATTTTGGCCAATGAAATCCCAGCACTTGGTGCCATTCTGCTAGTGATGTATGTGATGTGGTGTGGCATGTTAGCACAGTAGTGGGTCAGGGATCTGTTCTGTGACACTATACTTATTGCCTGTCATGGAGGCCTTATGCAGTGCTGCAGCTCTTTATGATCCACTCAGTCGGCTCAGAGTCTGCCATCATCACTCATAAGAGACTGGCATTTTAAAAAAGCATGCACAGCACTGGAGGTAAAGTAGCAGGACTCATCTAGTCTTCTCCACCCCCACTAATGGTCCAGGAGAACTGGGGTAGCAGTCTCACCTGCTGGCCACCTACCACAGAAAAAGAATAAGCAAGGTAGGAAACTAAAAATTAAATCAAGACAATAAAATAATTTGTATGTGAGGCCTGAGTGTTTTAACTAAGAGGTCAGACAGGGTTTGTGGAGGAAATCTGGACAGCGAGGTTCATCATTATGCTTGACGAAAGATGTAGCAGCGGCAGTAATACAGAGTGGGTGGGAGAGCCAGAGAGTGATTATCCCGGAAATGCTCTTTCTCCTACCCTCTTCTATTAGCAGAGATGGATTCAGTTGAAGGGAGAGGGTGATTGATCTGATCTTGGTTTGGGGAGACTTTGCAAGAATGTCAGTGGTGCAGAGGGGGACTGGGGAGGCCACTGTGGAAAAAGTGGGTGTGGGCACATTGGGGCAGGGCCAGAGTGAAATGAAAATCAATCCACTAGCTCACACTGGCCTTTTGCGTGATGTAGCCCTAGAGCTGCTATATAACTTTATTCTGTTTTTTTTTTACATGGCGTGCATCATTTCTTTTCTCAATATATATTACATTTTTAGTTCTAGTTTTTTGGTTCTGGTTCCAGTTTGCCTGACCCAACCTGGCCTGACCCACCAGAACCAGAAAATCGGACCTGCACACCCTAAAATAAATATGAGGTATTACAAGCTTTTGCTTGATGCTTAATGGAAAGACTTTGCAATAAACTGACACCAAGTATCCAAACATGACACTGCACACGTGTCAGGATCTTTTCTTTTTTAGCTTTAAATCCTACAGTCTTTTGTTTTTGAGTTCATATTTTTTTATTGTAAGATGAAAGCAATTACAACTCATTATTGTAAGACTCAAATCTTGACTTTTCCTAATTACATACTATAGAAAGTATAACATCTTTCTGTAACACATATAGTACCAAGTTATAGCCCCTCATTTATAAAGCTCTGGCACTATAAACAATTCAGCTGGTGAACCTGTCCTTGAATCCCAGTTGTATGCTCCACATAACAGGTAGATATGAACTGATGTATTTGTAATTGTACAGGTAGTTGTTGAAAATAGGGTTTACTTTAACAAACTGTGTCCTGTATAAAATAAACATTTTATCATTATCATCATAATAGGAGAGCATTCCCTGCAGGTCCAGGGTAGGGAGCCTGCAGTACACCTCTGAAGAGGGGTTGGTAAATTATACCGGGAAGTTAATCACCTAGTTAATGGAACATTGTCAACCTTTTCTGCATCATATAATTTTTAGGTAAAAACCCATATTTTATGATTGCTTACTTTGTCTAAAATTCATTGATGTCACTGGTTGTTTTATCTGCCTCCTTGCTTATTAGAACTGAAATGCATGGTAACGTATAGCTATGTGTAACCCCTCACCCCTGCCTTTTTGCCAAAACGACAGGTGGCATGCTGTTGAAGCTGACAGCAGTACCTGGTGGGGACTGGGTCTGGGAAGATGAGGTTACTTGGCACAGGGGGACCTAGGTTTGACTACTCTGCACAGGGGCACCCAAGTAAATCCAAACACAGGAAGCAATAACTGTAATGTCCAGAACCAGAAATGGGATTCTTCAGTGTGGCTTTTATTCACATACTAGCTGAACAAAACAAAGCATAGATGGACCCCCATGGGGCTACATTTCCTGGTAATGCAGATGAGAGACTACAGAACACTTTATCACCATTTTAAGCCCTCAGGCTCTGAACCCACCAGGCACACAGTCCGGACTTGCACGCAGCTTTGGGTACACAGCCTGACTTGTACACACTTGGGTTTTCCCCACTGGCCTGGCTCCCCTGCCGGCCACTGGATCTGTGGTCCATTGGAAGAATGAAACAATTATTCTGTCGTGGCTCCCCACACCACCTAGAGTCTGCGACTCCTAGAGAGAATTTTTTCTTGTCATGACTCCCCACACCACACTAGAGTCTGCGACTCCTAGAGAGAATTTTCCCTTGCAATCCCACGTCTGGGTACTTCCCCATCACTGGCCAAGTGCATGAGGCAAAGTAGCAACCACAGAAGAAATCAGTAGAGGTGGACCAGGTCACTAAAGATGGGGGGTCTGCCCACCTCCAGCTCCCACAGCCCATACCCGGCCATTTCCCTGGGAAAACTGAACCATTCCTTTGCTGAACTTCTAAATGTAGATTAAAGGGTAGATGTATGTCACATCTCCTCTACATATTATTTGAATCACACAACACTCTAGGATTTGACACTACTTTACTTGCTTGGCCCATTTCTCTAGGCTTCCCAATATGTGGTTAAATCCCTAGATTTTCACACAAGTCCCAGGGTGAAGAAAACATATGCCCTTTTAGCCAGAGCAGACACTCACCCTTTAGTTGCAGGTGCCCCACAGGCGACTCACAAATCTTCCATCTTCCAAAATAAATGTTGGACTAACCAGGCAGCTTTTCTTCCACTTAGCAGAATTAAGGGGGATTGCCCCAGGAATCTGCTGGGAATCTTTACATCCCCCTTCCCCGGAGGGAGGGGGCACTGAGACCCGAACAGCGGTCTCCACCACTTGAGTACAACTTCACTCCTCAAGCCAAACTGCAGACTCTCTCTTCACTTACTGAAGACAAACTGGACACTCTCCCAATGTTCTATCTAACTCCCTTTGCTGCAGATCCCAATGTGGCTTATGCAACTGCGAAAGTTCTATTGGTGATGTCATCCCTCAGTCTCAGCTGAGACTGAGAACAGAGTGAGACAGTGTGAAACCCATTTAACTGGAGTTTCACAAGCTGCCTTCCCTGCCTATCACTAGGTCTTACTGGGATTCTAGTAACCCCGGGTAACAAGGGGGTTACACTCACCCTTGACCAGGAAAATGACTGTCCACAGTCATTATTTACCCAGCCTTAGGCCATCCCACCCTATGTGCTACCTGCAGAGGGGGGTGACCAGGCCCCCTCCTACCATGTGCCAGCACAGACAGGTAACACTAAGGGCCTAGAGGCCTGTAGCTGACATGTCAGCCTCTACACTATCCACTTACTATGGACACCTAGTGGCTCTGGTAGAACTATCCAGAGCATAGCCCTGATAGATCAGCACTACAGTCCCAGTGGCCACTCAGGACCACAGCCTGTCTATCCCCTAACCCTCTAGGGAAAACCTATCTGCCTTTAACCTAATACCCCCAAAACAAAAATAACCCGGGGACCTCCCTGACCTTGGGCAACCTGCAACCACACCATTAAAATACCACATTTCTGCCTCCTCCCTTTCCCCACAACCACACCTGTGGAAGGAAAGGGTTAATACAGCAATAACAATAACAATACAGTACTTTAAATTTCTAAACACACTAAAGCACTGATGAGGAACTCCGATGAGCCCCTCCTCCTCTTCTTGTCTTCTCTTCTGTCTTCCCAGGAACACCTGTAAGAAAAGAAAGACAAAACACATGCTCCTAATCTGCATACACAGTCTACCTAAACCCCTACCATCAAAACACTGCAGAATCCCCAAAATATTTTTTTTTAGAAAAAAGATAGAAAAACAGTATTTACATTAGAAAACAATGACATTATTTACAATACACATTTGGGGGGATGGAGTGCCCTAAAAGTCCCAACTAGTGACCGCAATGCCTGAAGGCTAGTCCAATAAAGAGTCTCTCCTGGGCCGGAGCCCGGAGAAGCACAGTTCTAACAGGCCAAAGTCCTGAAGGGGAGAGTCTTTGTTGACAGTTCACACATTTTGAAGTCTGTTAGTGTAGGGTGTGTACTACAATGTCATAAAGATAGAAAAGTTCGGACTTACCAGCCACTTGTAGTACGAAATTCGGCACCAACCTGCACCTCTGATGAAGACTCCCCCTGGCAGCATTTCTTCCGATACAGCTGGGCGGACATCTTCCGGGAACCCCAGGAGGGCACATCTGGGAACAGCTGGGATGATGTCATCTCTGGAGATGGAACCTTAGAACAGGAACAAAAAGAAAACAGCTGGTCCAACGTCATCCGATTACCAGGCGATGGACAGGATATAGCTGGGCTGGTGTCCTCTCTGGATCCGAAGTCATCTGGTGGGCCAGTCGATGGATGCTGGAGAGGCCAGTACACTTTAGACTGATGAATGTGGGGCACCTGAATCCTGGATGTCCATATTGGTGAATCAATAAGGCACTTCACAGTCTGGTGTGGCAGTATTGACTACCACTGCTTGGCTCTCCATTTAGTAGGCACGGGCACATTTGCTGAGAGGTCCTTGTACTGAGGCCAATAGTACCGGGGATCAGCGGCTTGAATTATTACCCCGTCTGGGTGCACATAATTCACACAGTGGGAGATTACACGTCCCTCTCCATCCACCACTCTCACTCTGTCTATAAACAGTGTCCTGCCTCTCTTCCACTGGGTATACTTTTCGTGGAACAGTCTATTCTTTACATGCTTGTTGGCCCCAGGATGCACACTTTTCATTGCTTCATCCCAGATCCAGGATTTCCTGCAGTTCTCAATCTCCTCCCAGACTTTCCGAGGAAAGGTAGGAAAGGTCATACCATAGATCTCATTTGTCTTCCTATGAACCAGTCTCTCCTCTTTATTTGCTTTGGTCAATCTGAGACCACTGGCCTGGCTTGGGGGTGGCCAGTCCTGGTTCTGCCAGCTACACATCCTTAAGGAAATTAGAAACGGATCCCTGACTTCTTCCTCCTGTAAAGCCAAGGCAGTGGCATCACCACTTTCTTCCATACATTCCTCCGAGGCAAGATCTTGAGGCTGTGTACCCGTTCTTTTTTCACAAGGCCACATAGGTTCCCCCTCATCTTCCTCTTCACTGAGGATCTGAGCCCAGGAGTGAGCAGTCATCCTCACTCCTGAGACTATCCACTCATCAATAGGCACGGAGGT
Organism: Neoceratodus forsteri; assembly: GCA_016271365.2. NCBI lineage: Eukaryota > Metazoa > Chordata > Ceratodontiformes > Ceratodontidae > Neoceratodus > Neoceratodus forsteri. The sequence continues at coordinate 803,117,930 of CM057451.1, read as the reverse complement.
TGACACCTCCCACTCAAAGGCCTCCCGCATCTCATCTTCATCTAAGAGACTTGGGCTAGGCCCCCCCCCCAGGGGTCTATTGATGCTTTATCCAAACTTTCTTTCTGGGATCCAGCATCCGAAACTTCAACTTTGAGTTCTGTCTCTAACTCTGCACCCTCTAGCTTTGTGCCACACTTCCCCGAGGGGTCTTCCTCCACAGGCTGCTCCTGGTGCTGTGTGCTGCCAACTGCAGATTCCTGAATTTTTGTCCATGTGGGAGCCAAATGAATTTGAGGTGCTTTATACAAACCATATTTTTCTAGGCATCCAGCACAGTGAGGAATCATGAAGACGTCCCTTCCAGCTCCCAAGCATATTTGACATACATGCACTGGATAATTAGGAATCGCCACCTGAGGAGGCAGTTGCCCTCCATAGCACCACTTTTCAATATCTCTCAGTCTATTTACTGCTGCTGTTACTGCAACCCGGGCATGATCCGGGTAACAAGCTGGTCCTGAGGCCATAACTGCAGAAAAACAAACAAAAGTTCACTGTAACTGAAAGTCCCACTTTATTGAACACACTCTTTAGCTGTAAAATGGCTCCTCTGCTACTGTGTTTACTTTACTACCCCACCCTGTAACGGCGGCAGCAGCACTCCTGTGCATCAACATTTAGAATCTGGGTCAAGCCACTTTGCACCTGATTTACACAAACTACTGATAACTTTTGCTCAAACTGCACAACTTACTCTGATCTTGCTTTAAACACATTTACAGGATTTTCCATGGACTTTTCACATGCTGGTATCATTCATTTTATTCACAGTCCCTTAAAGCTTCAGGTTTTTAGCACAGGATTGCCTGTATTTCTTGTGCTGCACTTTGCTACAACCCACAGTCTCTCTCTGGCTGCAAACTTTAAACTGAGGCTAAATTCATTACTATGCACACAGTCAATGGCTTAACAGACTTGCACTTGCTGGCAGGACTTTACACAGTCATTACTTGCAAAGCGACTACATTGCTGCACACACATTTATATGGCATAGGGCTGAAAATCACTGTTTGAGCAGTTTTAAGATGGTTACTTACTGTTATCAGTAGCAGTTTGCTGCGATGAGGAAAACGGCCTGCAGCCAGTTCTTGAAGGCTTTGGTACACAAACGGGCGGGCAGTCCTAGCGATCATCTTTTTAACCACCAAACTTGCAATTCTAACAATCGATTAGTGGGTTGAGCCCAATTTTAAACTAAATAGTCTATTTTTAAACTGTTTACAACGCTTTGAACACTCCGCGACGCTCCTCCACTGCCAGTACACGCACTCCACTCTCACTCCCTCTCAAATGCTGGGGCAGTCTCTGTAGAGCTGGCTGAGGGGTGGGACTGATTGCAGCCTGACCAACCACTCACCGCCATGCAAATGAGCCTCTTCTTCCTCGTGAGGGCTTTTCTCCTCACGGCGATCGTCGAGCAGGCAAATTTAAACTGCAGAATGCAACTTTTTTTCTTTTCCAACTGACTCCACGGCGGAGCCCATTTCAGCCATTTAACATAGCCATTTACTCTGCAGTCTCTCAGACATTTCAAAAAGCATTTCCAACGTCCAGGGCACAATTTTCCTGTTGCTACCCCTAGTCTTCCACACTTTTCTTCACAACAGTTAATTTTAAAAGCATTTCAAACGTCCAGGGCACAATTTTCCTGTTGCTACCCCTAGTCTTCCACACTTTTCTTCACAACAATTTATTTTAAAAGCATTCCCAATGTCCAGGGCACAATTTTCCTGTTGCTACCCCTAGTCTTCCACATGCAAAAATGTTGTAAACAATTTTTGATGCAGGACAAGGGCACACTCTTTGGCTTTAATGCCCCTTGGTAAACAGTTAGCAATTTTGAACAGCAGCACAAGATTCACAGCACACAGCAACACACTAGGGAATTGCTTCAGCTTTTTGGGCTACCCACTGCCAGATAGCCAAAACGCTAACCCCCTTGCCCGAGCACCTTCCTCCCAGAACAAAATCTAAAGTGGTGCCTCCATTTTTGTAACCCCTCAACCCTGCCTTTTTGCCAAAATGACAGGTGGCATGCTGTTGAAGCTGACAGCAGTACCTGGTGGGGACTGGGTTCAGGGAGGATGAGGTTACTCAGCACAGGGGGACCTAGGTTTGACTACTCTGCACAGGGGCACCCAAGTAAATCCGAACACAGGAAACAATAACTGTAATGTCCAGAACCAGAAATGGGATTCTTCAGTGTGGTTTTTATTCATATACTAGCTGAACAAAACAAAGCATAGACGGACCCCCATGGGGCTACATTTCCTGGTAATGCAGATTAGAGACTACAGAACACTTTATCACCATTTTCAGCCCTCAGGCTCTGAACCCACCAGGCACACAGTCCAGACTTGCACGCAGCTTTGGGTACACAGCCCAATTTGTACACACTTGGGTTTTCCCCACTGGCCCGGCTCCCCCAACGACCACTGGATCCGCGGTCCATTGGAAGAATGAACCAATTATTCTGTCGTGGCTCCCCACACCACCTAGAGTCTGCGACTCCTACAGAGAATTTTTCCTTGTCGTGGCTCCCCACGCCACCTAGAGTCTGCGACTCCTAGAGAGAATTTTCCCTTGTCATGGCTCCCCACACCACACTAGAGTCTGCGACTCCTAGAGAGAATTTTCCCTTGCAATCCCACATCTGGGTACTTCCCCCATCACTGGCCAAGTGCATGAGGCAAAGTAGCAACCACAGAAGAAATCCGAAGAGGTGGACCAGGTCACTAAAGATGGAGGGTCCGCCCACCTCCAGCTCCCACAGCCCATACCCGGCCATTTCCCTGGGAAAACTGAACCATTCCTTTGCTGAACTTCTAAATGTAGACTAAAGGGTAGATGTATGTCGCATCTCCTCTACATATTATTTGAATCACACAACACTCTAGGATTTGACACTACTTTACTTGCTTGGCCCATTTCTCTAGGCTTCCCAATATGTAGTTAAATCCCTAGATTTTCACACAAGTCCCAGGGTGAAGAAAACATATGCCCTTTTAGCCAGAGCAGACACTCACCCTTTAGTTGCAGGTGTCCCACAGGCGACTCACAAATCTTCCATCTTCCAAAATAAATGTTGGACTAACCAGGCAGCTTTTCTTCCACTTAGCAAAATTAAGGAGGATTGCCCCAGGAATCTGCTGGGAATCTTTACATCCCCCTCCCCCGGAGGGAGGGGGCACTGAGACCCGAACAGCGGTCTCCACCACTTGAGTACAACTTCACTCCTCAAGCCAAACTGCAGACTCTCTCTTCACTTACTGAAGACAAACTGGACACTCTCCCAACGTTCTTTCTAACTCCCTTTGCTGCAGATCCCAATGTGGCTTATGCAGCTGCGAAAGTTCTATTGGTGATGTCATCCCTCAGTCTCAGCTGAGACTGAGAACAGAGTGAGACAGTGTGAAACCCATTTAACTGGAGTTACACAAGCTGCCTTCCCTGCCTACCACTAGGTCTTACTGGGATTCTAAGTAACCCCGGGTAACAAGGGGGTTACATATGCACAACTTTGTTTTGCTTCATATCATCGAACTACTGTTAGTGCACACTTCTTGAACATTAGAAACACCCTCAAACAGTGTAGCCACTCATGATACAACAGTCTTCTCTACTCCCACTGCATAATGAGTGGCTAGATTGTGTTGGGTGTGTTCCCAAGTCCAGGAAAGATGCAGTGGGAGCTGGTCAAGAAATGTAAACAAACATGTTTTAGTGTGGCAACACCAGCATGATGGGCAGTCAGTTTTTCACTTTTTAAAAGAAAAAAGGGATCTGAATCAAACTACCAGCTGCATTAACAGTCTCTATAGAATGCAAATAATCATAAAGTATGTTTCTTAAACTAGACACTTTGAGGCCTAAGGGGGTTGACAGTGTCCCTTTAAGGTGAAACTCCTATACCACCTTTGGGAGAAACCTCAGGTTTGGATGAAGGATGACTTTGTCCCTGTGTAGGTAGGGAGACTCCACCAAGAGCGCCTGGCTCGCCCCAATCCTTTAGGCAGACATGATGGCCATCTTGAAGACCATCTTCCATGACAGGTGTGATAACTCACACCAATGCATCTGCCTGAATGTCTTACCCATGAGCATAGCCAGCACCAGCAGTAAGTCATGCACCGGAGAGAACAAATGGTTAAGGCCCATGAAAAAGTGCCCAACTACCTTCTTCTGGGCTACCATCAGCATACCAACCCACACCCAGTAAGTAAAGTTGGCTGCCAGGTGCTCCTTAAGGGTCATCGCTTGCAGTCCCAGCTGGGAAAGGGGCCAGAGATAGTCCAGGATGCTAGCCACATAGCAGGTCCACAACATGGAGGACATCCTCAGAGAGACCCAAGGCCTGGAACTCTAGCCTCTCAAGAACCAGGCTAAGGTCTGGGTGCAAGATTGTCCCATAAAGTAACCCCCTGATGACGTGCTGTGTGCACGAAACCGGTTGGGAATTACCTTGTTGTGCTACCTGTTCCATGTGAGGCTTGGCGTTTACTTGTTACATTAAACTCATGCCTGTATTCACGCCAATTACAGAGTACTGAGTTTTGTTTTTGACCAGTACTGAAAAGCCAGTTTCTTAGGCTTTTCTTCAGTTCCTTCTGTGATGAAGCCACAGAATCCAGGGCGGCATTGGATTTCTTGATCCTCACGAGATGTCCTTCCTCCCCAGGGCCAAAGAGGTCAGTGAGCAGACAGGGGAAATCCACCAACCTCTGTTGGGTGTGTGTCCGCCATGAAGGTGAACAAGCACAGCCAAGCCCTGTGATGCATGGAGGCAGTCACTGTCACTGCATGGTTGCAAGAGTCACCATGTTCAAGGCTGTCTAGAGCTGGTGTTTATCCAGCGACTGACTGTGGTCTCAGATGAGTTCCACTGCAACCCATTACTCTGGATGGAGGTGTGGGAGGACAATACATAACATGCCCAGAAAGGAATGTTCATAATTTGCCATTACAATGGCATAGGTAGCCTGCTGGAAGTCCAGGGTAGCTGTAGCATACATCTTTTTAGTAGCATGGTCAATCTTCTAATGGGACTCCTTGTCTGGGGTTTGCCCACATTCCCCTAGCATCCTGACTTATGGAACACCGAGTTCATAACCAGATCTTCAGCTGAAGGGTAGTCAGAAAACCCTGAAAGGGAGCCCGTAGGAACTACATACTTGTGGACCATATGGGCTGAGGGTGACGGACAGGATGTTGGATGCTGCCAAAGCTCCAAGGGTGGCCCCAATGTGGCCTCAGCCACAGGGAAGGCAATCCCCAAGGATTTGTTCTGGTCCAAAATGAGCATAAGAGGGTACTTGGCTCTTTTCTAGATTGTTTCCAGTGGGACGGCTGTGGACTCCACAATTGGGCAGAGCAGTGTCCCAAACAAGACCAACTCCTGGTCGGTGGAGGGCTCATCGACTATGCTATAGTCAAACAATGGACCCCCTTAGGAGGACTCCTGATCTGAGTCATCCGATGACTCCTCAAGGACCGCCTTTGGCCATATTTCACCACTGACCTCCTGGGACTCATCACCCAGGGAGATCCTCACCAACAACTGGCCTGGCAAGCCAGGAGCCAAATGGCTGGCATCCTTGGTCTGAGCATGGACTGCTGGCTGTTGGGATGGTGGCTCCACCATGATCAGTGGAGAAGCAAATATTGGAAGCACCCGCATAACTTCAGCTGGTAAGGGAACCACTGGCGGCTGACAGAGGACCAGAAGTCCTTAGGGTAGCCCACTACCCTGCCCCACAATGGCTCAGTGCTGCTAGAGGAACTGCTTGTAGCACCAGTGCATTTCTCAACAGTGCCTCTCCTCACCCGAGGAGAAGTAGGACAAAGAGCACAGACAGCAGTGCCTCCTGGTCAAGTGGGATCAAATGCATGAACACCTTGACCACCACCTCGACTATTGACTGCCCAGTCGATAGAGTGTAGGGTCAGCCTGGTACTGGCCATAAAAAATGTGCCAGCACCCATTCAATAATATGGGCATCAAAGACCAAACCTCAGTTGAAGGCTTGCCCCAAATGGGATCAATGAGGGACACCATCTGAACCACATCCTCCTGCATGAGGACTGCGAGCACCAACGTCTGCAAGATTGAACCCTCAGCCTCATGCGACAGTGGATTGACCAGCTCAAGAAACACCTTGACAGGCTGGTCGACCAAAGTCAAGGCTGACTGGCTCACCATCGGAGCTAATGAGCCTTCGACCTGTCTGACCTGCCCCTTAGCCAAGGAGCGCTTGACAGCCACTGAGCAATCAGGTGAATTGAGGGACCCGGAGGACCGAGATCTCTCCCCCATTCCACAACCAGCAACTGTGGTGAGAAGATTTTTTTTTCTACTTGGTCTTTGACTAAGGGCCATGGAGGATGGGGCTCTCCCCCACAGTCTGGAGGGGTCAGCACATACTGTGGAACTGGTCCATGAAGGCCCCTCTGACATTGGCCCCAGGTAGGAACAGTGCCGAGGCCAAGGAGATGCCTGTCGCAGTCATCGCCACTTCTACTTCAAGGGCTGCAAGCTGTGCTGCAGACCCCGCAGCCACTGGGGCCTTTTTGCCACCCTTAGAGCAGTTCTTCAGATCGTGTTATGAAGGCCGACCCAGCAAAAGTAGGATCTTCCAGTACTCAAAGGACTCAGGAAGCATGGATAGACAAAGGCCGCACACCTATATAATGTTCTCACCCAGGCAGTACACACATGTATTGTACAGACTGGTGACCGACATCTTCCAGCAGCACTGAATGCAAAATTTGAATCCAGGCATCTTGTAATCCATCATAAATCCAGAGACAGAATCGAGAAAATTCTGTAAAAATCACTTCTTTAGCTTTGAAAACTTTGAAATAATTGTTTGCCAATGGCACTGAGAAAATCCTAAACAGAGCAGAGCATGAAGGAAGTGACCTGTTCTTCCAGCAGAAAGAAAGATCTGATACATGGAGGGGAAAAGGGGTTCTTCCGGTACATTGGGGAGCGGAGAAAAACTAAGGGCCATCTCAGCAGATTGAGATCAGAAGGAGGGTGGGTGGAAGAGGCGAGGGACCAGGCAGAGGTATTTAACAAGTACTTTGCCTCTGTGTTCACTAGGGAAGGGGATGGGATATCTACAAAGCAAGGCATGAAGGGGATAGAAGCAGCAGTAAGTGGGATCAGGGGAGCAACAGAAATGGAGCAAGAGGGAGGGAGAGGTACCCCAGGGGTGTCACATCTGGGTAAGGATAAAAAGGCCAGTAAGGTGGAGAGGACAGATGATGCTATCTCCGCCAAAAGGGTGTGGTTAGCCCTCAAGGCCCTAAAGAAAGACAAATCTCCTGGGCCGGATGGCATTCATCCGAGAGTACTATGGGAATTGGCGGACATACTGGCTGCACCCCTGGCGGAGCTCTTCAACAGGTCACTTCAGACAGGGAGGGTACCTAGGGATTGGCGAGAGGCACATGTGGTGCTAATCCATAAAGTGGGGTCGAGGGAAGTATCAGGTAACTATAGACCCATCAGTTTGACCTCGGTGGTGGGAAAATTAATGGAGAGTATACTAAAGGAACGATTGGGGGTGTACTTGGAGGAGGTGGGAGGTCTGGATAGTCGGTAACATGGGTTTGTGCCAGGTAGGTCATGTCAAACTAACCTTGGAGTTCTACAAATGGGTAACATCAGAACTGGACAGGGAAAGCCTGTGGATGTAATATTCTTGGACTTCAGCAAGGTGTTTGACTCTGTCCCCAAAAATGGTCTGGTGGAGAAACTGATGGGGTAGGAGTAGGCCCTTTGATGGTCAGATGGATTGAAAACTGGCTAGCTGGGCCAGCACCCAGAGTAGTGGTCTGTGGGAGCTCTCGAACCCTAGAGAGGTTGGTAGTGGGGTACCGCAGGGCTCGGTTCTGGGTCCGATCCTGTTTAATGCATACATATCGGACATCAGGGAGGGTATAGGGTGTGAAATGAGTCTCTTCGCGGATGACTCCAAGATGGGAGCAGTAGTTGAGGGAGAAGAGGGGAGGTTGGCCCTGCAAGGGGACCAGGACACCCTGGAAAGCTGGGCACACACATGGAAATTAAATTTCAATATCACCAAGTGCAAGGTGTTGCATCTGGGTCGGGGAAACCCTAAACACAGGTACACCCTGGGAGGGGAGGCGCTGGAGGCCTCAATAGGGGAAAAAGACCTAGGGGTCATGGTGGATGCATGTATGAATAACTCTGAGCAGTGCAGGACAGCGGCTAGCAAGGCAAACAGGATGTTGGGATGCATCGTAAGGGGGATCACCTCTAGGAGCAAGGAAGTGATTCTGCCGCTGTACAATGGACTGGTTAGACCACACCTTGAATACTGTGTACAGTACTGGAGACCACACTTGAAGAGGGACATACAGCTCCTGGAGAGGGTACAGAGGAGGGCAACAAAGATGATACAAGGGCTAGGGGATTTGACGTATGAGGACAGACTGGAGGAGCTCTGCCTGTTTTCATTGGAGGAGAGGAGACGGGGGACATGATTGAGGTCTTTAGCACCTCAAGGGAATAAATAGGGTAAACATGGAGGGGATCTTTAGACTAAAGCAGGGAGGTATTACCAGAGGGCATGGTTTGAAGTTGGAAGGTGGAAGGGTGAGGGGGGGGAAGAGGAGGAGGTTTTTCACTGAGAGGGTGGTGGACCCTTGGAATGCACTGCCTGGTGAGCTGGTTCAGAGATCCCAGTGGAGGGCTTCAAGAGAGGTTGGGACAGACACAGAAAGTGGATGTATCAGATGACAGCCTGTCCCAGGGGGGTGGGGATGGATGATGGGGGTTTCTAGAGCACAAGGGATGGGAGGGTCTCGGCACCCAACTAAGGATCTAAGGTTTCGAGCAGACTCGATAGACCGTAAGGCCTAATCTGCTGGCAAATAGTATGTTAGTATGTCACAGGGCAGAGTCAGGGGCTACATCTGTCAGGGTTGTGGAAGGAGCTTTGCTTAAATATGTCTGGTCAGTCATTGCATTCCAATGGAACTGCCAGAGTGTGGATAAGTGAACCATATCCACACCCCTAGAACTCCTGTGCTGTTATTAAATGCAAGACTAGTTAGTGATGTTCAAGAAAGGGGATCTGGCTTCACATTGGGTTAAACCTGAGGAAATTCATTCAAAGTGGCAGGAGGGAGATTCAAGAAGATGTCCATAAACACTTTTTCATGGAAAGAGTAGTTGACAAGTGGGACAAGCTACAAAAAGAAATGGTAAGGGCCAAATCAGTGAGCTGTTTCAAGGGGGAGGATAAGCATATGGGGAATTAGTGAAATTCAAAGGTAGCAGTTCTGTTTTCACTCAGTTTTCTTTTATACCTGATACCATGTGGATACTGTCCAGAATATTTAAAATATTGGCACTGGCTTCTCCAGGTGTATGATAGCAAACAGCAGATTCTCAGCATATGCCACAACTTTAATGCAAGCTGTTCCCACTCAGATACCCTTAAACTGTTGTGCCCATCAGAACCAGACCAGCAGAGGTTCCATGACCAGTAAGTATAGCAAATGGCAATGGCACCACAATCCGCACAGGGGTTGTATACAGACCCCCTTCTCAGGGGGAGGAAATGGACAAGGAAATGATAGAAAAAATACTTAGAATGGCAGAAAAAGGGGAGATATTGCTGATGGGTGATCTGAATATGCCAGATGTTAACTGGAGTGCAGTTGCAGCAGCCACTTCAAAAGTGGGGTTATTCTAGATGCCCTACAGGGGGCATGCCTTAGACAACTAGTATTGGAGCCCACTTGAGAGGGAGCAATCTTAGACCTGGTTCTCTCAAATGGAGATGAAGAGAGGATCACAGATGTAGAAGTGGGTAGCTATCTGGGAACTAGCGACCATCGAACAGTATGGTTCACAATAAACACAGCAATAGAGTCAAGCCATACAAAGGCAAAAGTACTGGACTTTAGGAAGGCTGACTTTGCCAAAATAGGTGAGTGCCTAAGGAATGCACTAGCAAATTGGCAGGAAGGAGGGGTGGAAGAACAATGGGGAATAATAAAAACTGCCATCACAGAGGTAACAAGCCTTTGTGCAAAGCAAATAAACAAAACGAAACGATGTAAGAAACCACTATGGTTCTCAAAGGAAGTGGCAGCGAAGGTTCAAGAGAAAAAGAAAGCATTCAGGAAGTACAAGGAATCACAGAAGGAGCAGGACAGAGAACTGTATCAGTTAAAGCAAAAGGAAGCTGGGAAGGCAGTCAGAACAGCAAAGGCCCAAACCAAGCAAAAGATAGCCAACTCAGTTAAGAAGGGGGATAAAACCTTTTATAGGTACATCAGGGAGTGAAGGACGACCAAGGGAGGGTTAGTGAGGCTTAATAAAGAGGAGGGAGGGTGGGCAGAGGGTGACTGTGAAAAGGCAGAGATACTAAACAAATATTTTTGCTCAGTATTTACAAAGGAAGGTGGGGGAGGTACCTAAAACAAACAGTAGAAACACTCTGGATACAGAAGTTGATACCAGCCCATTTACAGAAGAAAGGGTTCTGAAAGAACTCTTAAAACTGAAAATGGACAAAGCAATGGGGCCTGATGGGATTCATCACAGAATTCTAAAAGAACTAAGGGTAGAACTAGTGACACCACTGACTACCCTCTTTAACAAATCATGGGAGCATGGGATGGTACCAGAGGACTGGAGAAGGGCAGATGCGATTCCCCTTCACAAAAGTGGGAGCAAGGCAGAAGCAGAAAACTACAGACCTGTTAGTTTAACCTCAGTGGTAGGGAAAATGATGGAATCACTTCTGAAGGAAAGAATTGTTGAGTATCTAGAGGCCAGAGGTGCTCAGGACCCAAGGCAGCATGGATTCACAGCGGGAAGGTCATGCCAGACAAATCTGATAGATTTCTTTGACTGGGTGACCAAAGTAGTAGATCAGGAGGGCTGTGGACATGGCCTACTTAGACTTTAGCAAGGCATTTGACACAGTCCCACACAAAGATTAATATACAAGTTAGCCAGCCTGGGAGTGGGTCCCAAGATGACAGCCTGGGTAAAGAATTGGCTGGAGAATAGGACACAGAGAGTAATAGTAAATGGAGTCCACTCTGAAGAAAGGGGGGTTACTAGTGGGGTACCATTCAGTATTAGGACCGGTCCTCTTCAATGTCTTTATAAGCGACATTGCAGAGGGACTGGAAGGAAAAGTATGTCTCTTTGTAGATGACACAAAGATCTGCAACAGAGTTGATGCACAAGGTGGGGTGGAAAGGATGAGAAGGGACTTGGCAAGGTTAGAGGAATGGTCAAATGTATGGCAGCTTAGATTCAATGCTAAGAAGTGCAAGGTAATGCACCTGGGAAACAAAAACCCAGGGTAAGAGTACACAATGGGGGGTGAGATACTAACAACAACAAAAATGGAAAGGGACCTGGGGGTAATCATATCAGATGACCTAAAGGTGGGAAGCAATGTGAGAGGGCTGCAAGGAGGCTGGGGGATACTGGGATGCACAGGAGAGGCATCACCAGTAGAAAACAGGAAGTTATTATCCCTCTGTACAGACAGTTGGTGAGACCACATCTGGGTACTGCGTGCAGTTCTGGAGACCAATCTCCCTTAAAGACATAGACAGGATGGAGGCTGTCCAGAGGACAGCAACTAAAATGTGCAGGGTCTGCACCAGAGACATATGAAGAGAGCTAGGGCTGAATATGTATAGCCTCGAGGAAAGGAGGAGAGGGGGACATGATAGAAACTTTCAAGTACCTCAAGGGAATCAACAAAGTCCAAGAGGGTAGCATCTTTCAAAAAAGAGGTGTGCAAGAACAAGGGGGCACAATTTGAAGATAGAAGGGAAGGGCTCAGAGGTAATTTAAGGAAGTATTTTTTCACAGAGAGGGTTGTGGATGCATGGAACAGCCTTCCAGAGGAGGTTGTGGAGTCAAAAACAGTGGTGGAATTCAAGCATGCATGGGACAGTCATAAGGCAATTCTAAGGGGTGGGGGTAGGAAGAAGTAGGCTGCTGGTTAACTAGGATCTGCAGCTTATCCATTAGGTAGGGAAATGGGCAGACTGGGTGGGCCAAGCGGTCCTTATCTGCCGTCAAAATCTATGATTCTATGTTTCTATGGGATAGGGGCCTTCCTATCTGGCTCCTTTTTGCAGGCTGCAATGGTCAGAGATTGTACCTTTAGTTAAGTATGTGTGCCATAGGCTCTATATACAGTAGTTTTACCCACCTAAAAAAACTTTGTTCTTATTCTCAACATTGACGTGATCTGATAAAGAAATGGCCACTCTATGGAGTTGAAGACTTTTCCTGTGTCTATGCTGATTAGTGCTGAGGAACCTTTGGTGCACATCCTGGTCCAGATAGCACCTATAACTCTCCAGATGTTGTCTGTGCCATTCCGACTTTGAACAAACTCTGCCTGAAGTACATTTATGATGTGGGGGTAAATAAATACAGTTATTACTGCTTCTTTCTTGGTGGGGAGAGTTAGTCCTCATTAAAGACTAGGCTGAAAACATATAGGAAATGTGGACTGATTGACTGAATGACTGACTGACTGATTACATAGAAACATAGAATTTGACAGCAGATAAGGACCGCTTGGCCCACCCAGTCTGCCCATTTTCCTACCTAATGGTTAAGCTACAGATTATAGTTAATCAACAGCTTACTTCCTCCTACCCCCCACTAGAATTGCCTTATGTCTGTCCCAAGCATTCTTGAATTCTTCCACTGTTCCTGACTCCACAACCTCCTCAGGAAGGCTGTTCCATGCATCCACAACTCTTTCTGTGAAAAAATACCTTCTAACATTACCTCTGAGCCCTCCCCCTCGATCTTCAAATTGTGCCCCCTTGTTCTTGCACATCTCTTTTTCTGAAACATACTACCCTCTTGAACTTTATTGATTCCCTTGAGATACTTGAAAGTTTCTATCATGCCCCCCCTTTCCCTCCTTTCATCAAGGGTATACATATTAAGCTGCCTTAGTCTCTACTCGTATGTCTTCTGGTGCAGACCCTGCACCATTATGGTTGTCCTCCTCTGAACAGCCTCCACTCTGTCTATGTCTTTGCAAAGATGGGGTCTCCAGAATTGCATGCAGTACTCTAGATGGGGTCTCACCAACTGTCTGTACAGAGGGATAACAACTTCTTGCTTTCTACTGTTGATGCCTCTCCCTATGCACCCCAATATCCCCCCAGCCCTCCTTACTGCCTTCTCTCATTGCTTGCCCACCTTTAGGTCATCTGATATAAGTACTCCTAGGTCTTTTTCAATTATTGTTGTTGTTATTATCTCACCCCCCACTGTGTACTCTTCCCCTGGGTTTTTGTTTCCCAAATGCATTACCTTGCACTTCTTTGCATTGAATCTGAGCTGCCATATATTTGACCATTCCTCCAACCTTGCCAAGTCCCTTTTCATCCTTTCCACCCCACCTTGTGTATCGACCCTGTTGCAGATCTTTGTGTCATCTGCAAAGAGACATACTTTTCCTTCCAGCTGCTCTCCAATGTCACCTATAAAGACATTAAAGTGGATCGGTCCCAGTACCGAACCCTTTGGTACCCCACTAATTACTCTCCTTTCTTCACTGTGGACTCTGTTTACTTTTACCTTTTGCGTCCTGTTGTCCAGACAGTTTTTTATCCAGACTACCACCCTGGGACCCACTCCAAGGCTGGCTAACTTGTATATTAATCTTTTGTGTGAGACTGTGTCAAATGCCTTGCTAAAATCTAGGTAGGCCATATCCACAGCCCCTCCCTGGTCTACTACTTTGGTCACCCAGTCAAAGAAATCTATTAGGTTCGTCTGACATGACCTTCCTGCTATGAAACCATGCTGCCTTGGGTCCTGTGCCCCACTGGCCTCTAGGTACTCAACAATTCTTTCCTTCAGAAGTGATTCCATCATTTACCCTACCACTGAGGTCAAACTAACTGGTCTATAGTTTCCTGCCTCTGCCCTGATCCCACTTTTGTGAAGTGGAATCACATCTGCCCTCCTCCAGTCCTCAGGTACCACCCCATCCTCCCATGATTTGTTAAAGAGAGTAGTCAGTGGCATTACTAGTTCTACCCTTAGTTCTTTTAGGATTCTGGGGTGAATCCCATCAGGCCCCATTGCTTTGTCCACCCTCAGTTTCAAGAGTTCGTTCAAAACCCTTTCTCCTGTGAATGGACTGATTTCAACCCCCCTATTCAGAGTGTTTCTCTTGTTTGGTTTAGGTACCTCTCCCTCATCTTCCGCTGTGAATATTGAACAGAAATATTCATTCAGTATCCCTGCTTCTTCACTGTCACCCTCTGCCCACATTCTCTCCCCTTTATTAGGTCTCTGTATCCATCCCTTGGTCTTTCTTTGCTCCCTAATGTACATATAAAAGGTTTTATCCCCCTTCTTAACAGAGTTGGCTATTTTTTCCTCAGTTTGTGCCTTTGCTATTCTGACTGCCTTCCCTGCCTCCTTCTGCTTTAACTGATAATGTTATCTGTCCTGCTTCTTCTGTGTTTCCTTATATTTCCTGAATGCTATCCTTTTCTCCAAAGCCTTCCCTTCCACCTCTTTTGAGAATTATAGTGTTTTTTTCCTTCATTTTGTTTTGCTGATTTGCTTCACACAAAGGCTTGTTGCCTCTGTGATAGCTGTTTTGATTATTCCCCATTGTTCCTCCACCCCTCCTTCTTGCCCGTTTGGTACTGCTTTTCTCAGGCACTCTCTCATTTTTCCAAAGTCAGTCCTCCTTAAGTCCAATACTTTTGTTTTTGTATGGCTTGACTCTAAGGCTGTGATTATTGTGAACCACACTGTTTGGTGGTCACTTGTTCCCAGGTGACTACCCACTTCTAAATCTGAGATCCTTTCTCCTTCCCCATTTGAGAGTACCACATCTAAGATTGCTCCCTCCAGAGTGGGTTCCAACACTAGCTGTCTGAGGCATGCCCCCTTTAAGGCATCAAGAATGATCCTTCTTGGATTTGCCTGCAGCAAAGGTACTCCAGTTAACATCTGGCATATTCAGGTTCCCCCATCAACAATATTTCCCCTTTTTATGCCATTTTAAGGATGCCTTCTATCATTTTCTTGTCCATTTCCTCCCCCTGAGATGGGGGTCTGTACACAACCCCCATGTGGATTGTGGTGCCATATCCTGTCTCCAGCGTGACCCACAGTGACTCATCAACTTACTCTTTAGTTCTGTTGCTTTAATCCCTCCCCTTATATAGAGAGCTACTCCTCCTCCTCCTCTTTTACCCACCCTTTCCCTCCTGTAGATTGTGTATCCTGGTATGTTGACATCCCAGTCATGGTTCTCTGTGTACCATGTTTCAGTGACTGCCACAATATCCAGGCATCCTTCTTCCATCAAGGCCACTAGTTCAGGGAACTTGTTAAACAGACTGCAGACATTGATACTCATCACTTCCATTTTTTGATGGCCTTATCCCTTTTAGCCCCATCCCTGTCCTTATTGCCTTTTTCTGCATTTACCCTGTCCTGCTCCCTACTGACTTCTCTACCTTGGTGTTTACCTCTCTAACTACTGTGTTTGGTGGGGGGAGGCTAGGATTTCCCTGCTCCTTTTCAGTGCCTCCCACTTGGCTAGTTTAAATGCTTGCCAATGAAGCATTTAAACCTGGCTATCACCTAGGATCCTGGATCCCCTCCTGGACAGATGCAGACCATCATGCCAGTATAGGCCTGCATCCCTCCAGGTGGCTCCCCAGTCCCTAATGAAGCCAAAACCCTGAGCTCCACACCAGTTTTTCAACCATTCATTGAATCCCATGGTGCAGAATACCCTAACACCATCCTTGCCATAGACAGGCAGCACCTCCAAGAAGGTTACCATACATGCTACTTGTCTAAGGCCCTTCCCCAACTCTGCAAACTCCTCTTGCACTGCTGTGATCCTGTTCACAGCCAGGCCATTTGTTCCTAGGTGGACAATGACATCCAGCTCCCTCCCTCGTGCAGCTGCTCCCACGATCCTGAGGATTCGCTTCCTGTCCCTCCAAGCCATGGCACCTGGCAGGCACCTTACCTCCCTATCCCCTTCCTCCCCCCCCCACACTTCTACCCCCCTAATGATTGAGTCCCCCACCAGGAGTTGTTTCCTTCCCCTGTGGGATCTCATGCCACTCTCCTGTGGGTATCCTTTGTGGAGGTTCCCAGCATCCTCCTTGGTCTCCACTATAGGTGCCTCCATAGAGGAAGCACTCTTGGCCAGAATGGCATATGAATTGTGGAGAGGTACAACTGGAGGGATGCACCTCTGTTCCACCACCCTCTCTCTCCCTGAGCCCACCTTGGTCCAACTGCTCCTCTTTCTTGGCAGCCTCTGAGGTAACGGTAGTGGCCCTGGTGGTCCCTGGGTGGGAGAAGAGGTTTCATGAATCCTAGCCAGGTCATCCTGGAGATGGGCAACCTCCTCCCTCAGACCAGAGAGGTGCCTGCAAACAGGGCAGCATCACAGCCTCCAGAATGTCTCCCGGAACACTGTTGCCCCACAGCCATTGCACTGCACCACTCCCATCTTGACTTATTTTGTGTCCCCTCTCCTGTTGCTTTGTATGCTTACTGTCTCCTCACACTATGTATTTTTACACCTACTTTCCTGCTGCCTAAGTGCCCTTACAACTCTTGCCCTTCTTGTTCTGGGACAGGAACTTCCTGTAGTCTTCAGTAGTCTCCTTCTTCTGTGCTTGGATTCAGACCTCCAGCAGCCGGGGGAGCTATTTTTTTTAGATTCCCAAGGTTTATGAAACTAATGTGTCTCAGTGATCCTTCCCTTCCTGCTGCCAAACAGAAAGTCCCTGTTGTCAGTCAAATCCAGTGGCTATAAAAGTAGAACTGGCTTAGGGTAGGAGGGTGGAGGGGTGGGAAGAAGGGCAATTAGTAAGAAAATTGTAGTTCTAGACTGCTACTTGCTGTGAAAGCAAATTGTCCTCTGTCAAAAACTACAGCAGGAAGCTGTAATTGGAGACACCTTCTTCTGTACTCCTCAGCTTCTAAGCCACACCCCCAATTAGCTTCACCTCTGACTCAGTAAATTAAGCTGATACAGCCC
Source organism: Neoceratodus forsteri (assembly GCA_016271365.2). NCBI lineage: Eukaryota > Metazoa > Chordata > Ceratodontiformes > Ceratodontidae > Neoceratodus > Neoceratodus forsteri. The sequence continues at coordinate 803,100,813 of CM057451.1, read as the reverse complement.
CCTTCCTCAAACAGAGAAACACACAGTGATTTTCTTCTTTTTTTTTTACTTAAATGAGACCCCCTGCTTCTAATAAAGTATATGTTTGCTTAATCCAAACAGGCACTAACTCCTGCTGAGATAGAAGTGATTTATCAGTAAGAAAACTGTAGTTCTAGACTGCTACTTGCTATGAAAGCAAATTCTCCGCTGTCAAAAACTACAGCAGAAAACTGCAATTGGAGACACCTGCTTTTGTACTCCTCAGCTCCTAAGCCACACCCTCAATTAGCTTCACCTCTGACTCAGTGAATTAAGCTGATACAGCCCCCTTCCTTTGATAGATATTTGTTAACCAAGAAAGAAGTGCTAGACAATACTGCCTATTTTCAGCATCATCCAATTGAACTGGATTAAGCTGCTGGTGGTATTTTAGAGAATATGAAAAATTTGGCCAGTACACAGGGGAAATTCTAATAATCTAAAAATATGATACTTTCTGGGCCAGAATATATCACTAAAGTTGACAAAGACACTCAGGACCAAGCCCAGGCAGTAACAGCGACTAAGGACATTATAACTGAAGGTCTGGTTTCCATGCCTCTCTTTCACCCTTGGCATAGTATCCCAGGTCTAGAAATCTGCAAAAGTGATCCCCCTTCATAAAGGTGGTAATCACTCCTTACCAGGAAATTACTGCACCATCTCCTTCCTCCCTGTACTAGCCAAGCTCTAGGAATCCCTAGTCCTGACTAGACTCTTCCACTTCCTCAACTACTCAGATTTCCTGTCTCCCTACCAGTCCAGCTTTCAGAAAAAAAATTCAACTGTCTCCTCCCTTCTCCGGGTCACAGGTGCCATTCTTACAGGCATGGACCAAGGCCACCTTACCTCAGCTATATTCATAGACCTAGCCAAGACCTTTGTTTCCATCTCCCATCTTCTCCTCATCACTAAATTAATACTTGCTGGCCTCTCCACTCTCTCAGTCGAATGGTTCAGATCCTACCTTTCTGGTCACTCCTAATGTGTCCAGGCTGGAGATGTCCTCCCCCTCCCAATTCTAGAAGGTGTACCCCCAAGGATCTATTCTTGATCCCATCCTCTTCTCCATCTTTCTTAATGATCTCCCTCTTGTATGCTATTCGTCCCAAACACACCTTTATGCTGATGACACTATCCTCTACAATTCTGGCCCCTCTGCCTCTATGGTGTCTACACAGCTGCGAACTGATTTCACTGGCATCTTGCAATGGTTCCAAGCTAAGCAACTAAAAGTAAATGCTAATAAAACCATATCCATGACTTTCGGCACCCCTAAAAACTATTCAAACTCCCCTCACCCCCGACTTTTTCTGCCCTTATCTGGCTAGACAGTCACTTTGACTTCACAAACCATGTCAATTACATGCATTCTAAGCTCCGCCCTAAGCTTGGCGCTCTCCACAGAAATAAAGATGCCCTCTCCACCCCCAATCTCGCCGGACACTCCTCGCCAAAACAATCCCACCACTCTTTGATTATGCCAACGTTGTATACGGATCCACCTCTGCCTCCGCCCTCTCCAAGCTTTACTATCTTTTCAATGCCTTTTGTTGATTCATCTTAAAGGCTCCCCTCAGGACCCACCACTGCAACCTCTGCACCTCTCTATCACTCCCCTCCCTATCCTCCCTCCATAACCACCACACCGCCATTATCTTACCCAAATGTTGGTTCAGTTTACTCACCCCCTACTGTACCTCTCCTTCCTCCTTTCCCCCTCCTCCCACACATCCTACCATCTCCCTACAGAAGACCCTCAGACTGTCGCACTCCACACTCAAACTCTGAAAAGGCTGCTTTCTCCTTCCACTTCCCTCACATGAGGAGCTCTCTTCCAACCTCGTTCCATATGCTATTATCATTAAATCTCTTTAAACATACCCTCTTCAACTCTCTACCTCCCTCCTGTTCTTGCTACCAACTTGACTAATTCCTTTACTGAGCAACACAATACTAAAGTCATCTCATTCCTAGTTACTTCTTAGCCCAACAATTTGCTCTTGCTGTATAAACTGCACAGTAACATCCATGCTCACTATACTGTACTTCATTTGATTTCTAGTTGGTGTTTTTATCCTCATCACCTGTATTGTACTTGCAACTTCTTCACTGTACCTGTACATTAATTGTACTTTGCTTTGAACTTGCCTTTACACTGATCATTTGTAAACCAGTCTGTCCACCCTGTATTCTGGTCTTATATACTGTATATACCATGTATATTGATTTTACTTTACTCTTACCCAGGCAACTTTGTAACCCACCTGACACTGTGTAATACTGTAACTTTGCCTCCTTTTCCCCCTTCCCCGGGTTACACCTGGATAAAAGCCTTGGCTCAGTGTGCCTCTACCAATTACCAATAAATAAATAAAGAAAAGAAAAGTGTCTTCTGCCTCCCCATCCCACCCATTTGAAGGAAGCGTGATTACTGTCACCATATAGGTGAGTACAAGCAGTCAGCAGCCCAAAACAAAAATGTCCACAACAGATGCTATAGAATTGAACAAATGATTTGAGTCACTCCAATATAACAAAGCAATGGAGAGTTACTGAATGGGAGGAAGAGTATTCAGAAGCCTATTCTATTGCTTCATCCCAGAAGGGTCCATATTTTGACACTAATGGATCACAGTCAGAACTTCGACAGATAAATAAATAAAATAAAGGTCTGGATCTAAAACTAAGGGTAAAGAATCATGAAGGGAGTGGACAGGTTTCTGATTTACATATTTCTTTACATTGCGGTAGGAGACTTGGGCCACTCAGAGTGGCAACATTAAATGTGAATAGTGTATAAAATGTTAAAAGACAGTTGTCAACCTTCTCTCTCCTGCACCTTCTCTCTCTTTCCTGCCTGATTATGTTTCAGATATTTTTGTTTTACAGGATACCTGGTTAAGGAAGTATATGTCATACTGTATACAGAAATCCCAGAAAGCATGACCGTGGGCTCCCTAATTTTGGTCTAGTGGGGAAGATCTCTGTCCAGGAGATGAAATCCTTTTTACGAGAGAGACAAATCAGTAAATAAGTGGGTAGATATTTACCCAGGTAGAGCTGTGTACTACATGCATGGTTTACAGTGTAGATTGTTCTGCATGTACGTGTCACAAACCAAGGCTTCTTGAATCAGTCTAGAGTATGTAAACTGATTAAACCATATCTATATATATAGCAATGTAACTAACCTCACTCTATCTTCTCCCAAGCTTGAGGCACATTATAATCTCTGTAATGTAATACACAGCAACCTGACTGTTTCTGTTTCCCCTGTACCTCATTATGTATGATGTGGAACCTTTGTAAATGAGTCTCTGACTCTAAGGTCTTTCTGATTATGTCAAATAAATAAATAAATAAATAAATAAAACATTGCTAGAGAGTACCTGAAGGATAAAGATGAACCCCGAGAGATGTTCTTCAGTGGGCCTCAGCTAGGAGACAGGGTGTCTGGAGTTTCTGTTCTGTGTTTTATGACTCAACCAGAAGCAGAAAGCTCAGACATGAATGTTCGTGACCCTGCCCTCTCCCCTTTGCATTATAAGAGGGGAAGGCTAGCTGAAAGCTCAGATCCAATTCCCTGAGAGACCAGCTGAGCCCGACCAGATCTAGAGAGGTGTGGGGTGCCCAAAGAGAGAGTATGAATATAAGAACACCCTATGGAGTGGGATCCCCATCTCTGCACATACACCCCTCCAGGGGTGAGAGAAGCACCTTCAAGACCAGCTTAGAAGGGAGACCAGGAAGGAGTCCTGACCAAGCAGTAATGCCCAGCTAGACCCATATGGCACAAGTGCACAGTGGGGGGCCTGCCCCCCTCCCAAAGGAGGTCACTGGAATCCTTGTGGATTCACTCCCACCAGAAGAACACAAGGGAGGAAGCAATTTGTAAGTACACCTTGCATGGTAGAGCTCCATAGGAGAAAGGGTACCCAAAGTAGATTATTCCTTATATCAGATAGTGAATTTAGTAGTAAATGGTTATCAGGATAAAGAGCCAGGCAGTCTAGCAAGAGTTAATGCTAATTATGTCCCACAGGGTTGGGCTGGGCATGTGAGTCTGTTGCTTTGGGCCACTAGGGCTATCAGTCAATGTGCTGTTGGAAGGAAACACGTGCTGCTGAACCAACTGTTCAATATTTATTTATTTATTTTAATTGGGAACCGGGAGAAGCACACTGAGCCTGAGCCAAGGCTCATGTCCAGGTGCAACCGGAAGAAGGGGAACAATGGAAAATAGCAATACAATACATCGAACAACATTTGATAAAATAAGTCGGTACAAAATTAGTTAAATACAAAAATAGTAGGTGTAGAGAATAAATAGCGGTCACAGCTCAGTAATAAACATCGACACAAGTGCAATGTAAAAGTGTCAGTAATACGTGGGGAGCAAGACAATATTGACAACAGGCGAGTGACCTGTAAGGCAAGTTATTACCTGGTCTCATAATGGAGGAAGAACAGAGGCAGGGTGGAAGTGAAAGTACTGTAGAAGGCAAGTAATGGAGACCCAGCCAACTGCCTTACCTAGGACAGTTGTGACTCGAGCTGGTGAGGTGTCATGAGGAAGTGTAACAGGTGGGGTGGGGTTGGAGTTTCAACTGGTGCCTGAGGGAGCCAGGGGATGAGGAGAGGTAGAGGGAGGAGGGGATTTGGTTCCATTTAGGAGTATGCTGTGCTCTGTTTGCTAATTTGTGAGCTGCTACTAGCTAGCACCATGGACAAGCAAAGTCACAATTGTCCCCTGGGTAGTGCTTACCCTGAATAGGAGGGTACCACCTTGTATGGTCTTTTGGGTGCAAATGCCCAAGAGATCCCATAAGGGAGATAGGGTCAAAGAGTCTAATAGACGTATGCACAATCAGAGCAAGGGACAGTACAGGAGTAGTAATGTAATAGTGACAGTAATGGTGTTGAACATGCCAGTGATGACATAAAGTTATAGCAACTGTGATTGAAACTGAAGTAGAGAAGGTAATTAGAGGTGGGCAAACCGGTTCGGGGAAAATCCAACCCCCTCCCTCCAAACCAGCAGCAGCAATAGCAGTCAACCTGCTTCTAAACAGTTTTTAATGTTCAGAATGGTTCCAATAACTCCTTGTTTGCCACCTGGTTCCATTGTCAGCAACACAAGGAGTCAGAGAATGGCTGGAGTGGGACTGCCATCTAGCACGGGGGTGGGTGAGGGCTGTAGGAGGGAGCAGACAGAAAGATTCTCTGTCATAGCTCCTTATTGGACCAGCAGTAAGCCACATGGTTCACTTTACATGCTGGCTGTTTGCCGCTGTATTCTCCTCAGTGCATGGCAGACATTAAGAGAAGCAGCAGCTCTGCACTGGTCTGTGTTCATCTCGTCATCATCAGGAGCACAGTGGCTATAAAAAAAACTAAATCTACTTAAAGTTAATTTAAGGGTCATAAAAACTGAGATTAAACTACAAAATAAGAACTTTTAGAGAACAGAAAATCTGAATCTGTGAGGTAAAAACAGAGGAGAGGGGAGGAGAGGGGCAAGTGAGCATTATTAACTGAGGCAGCAGTCAGGCAGTCTGCAAAGTGAATTATTTTTCTGTCCTGCAAAAAGAAAAGCCAAAAAGCATTTGGGGGTGATATTTTAAAAATAACTTTCTGTGAGCCAACAGGTGGGGGAGTGGAGGTGAAGGGAAAGTGATAAGTGAATGGGCATATGCTAGTAAGTGCAGTGCTAGCCTGAATTAGCCAGTCATCTTAGAGTTTGTGACTCCTAAATCTTCAGTTTGAACTCTAGCATTGTCTGTGGGTAGCACCATCTCTTATAGTTTAGAGGTCCACTGTGGACTGTGAGCCAGAATAATAAAGCAGATCTGTGTCTAAATTTAAATTCAGTTAAAATCTGACAGCCACCAGTGCCACTTGTATACTATTTGTGTGACCCAGAACAAGTCAGTCAGCTCTCCTCCCTGTGCTCCTGGGGGCACACCTACAAGCTTCTGCTCAGTGGGCCTTCCATGGACTATAAACAAAAAACATAAATAATCCTTGCTTTGGAAGGACTGTGTCGTAGAGGGTTAGGCTGGGTTTGTGACCCCTGAATCTTCAAACTGAACTCTAGCATTGTCTGTGGGTAGCAGCATCCCTTATAGTTTAGAAGCTCACTGTGAATTGTGAACCAGAATAATATATTAGACCTGTGTCTGAAATTCAGTTAAAATCTGACAGCCACCAGTACCACGTGCATTCTGTCTGTGTGGCCCAGAACAAGTCAGTCAGCTCTCCTCCTTGTGCTCCATGGGGCACACCTACAAGCTTCATCTTGGTGAGCCTTCCATAGACTATAAATAAAAAAAAATAATCCTTGCCTTGGAAGGACTATGTCATAAAGGGTTAGGCCAGGTTTGTGATCTCCTGATTTAATCTGAACTCTAGCATTGTCTGTGGGTAGCACAATCCCTTATAGTTTAGAGATCCAGTGTGAACTGTGAACCAGAATTGCACGACAGATCTGTGTCTGAAGTTCAGTTAAAATCTGACAGCCACCAGTGCCACTTGCATACTGTCTGTGTGACCCTGAACAAGTCACTCTCCCCCTGTGCTCCATGGGGCACACCTACAGCAAGCTTCAGCTCAGTTGGCCTTCCGTGGACTATGAAAAAAAAAATAATTCTTGCTTTGGAAGGACTGTGTCACAGAAGGTTAGGCCAGATTTGTGACCCCTGAATCTTCAATTAGAACTCTAGCATTGTCTGTGTGTAGCACCATCCCTTATACTGTAGTTTAGAGGTCCAGTGTGAATTGTGAACCAGAATAATATAGGAGACCTGTGTCTGAATTAAATTCAGTTAAAATCTGACAGCCACCACCACTTGCATACTGTCTTTGTGACTGTGACCCTGACCAAGTCACTCAAGAAAGACTGGCATTATGAGTACTCAAAACAATTGTAAAACAAAAGCCAGGGGCAAACAAGGAAACATAGAAACACAGAAGTTGATGGCAGATAAGGACCACAAGGCCCATCCAGTCTGCCCATTTCTTTTTCTACCTTATAAATGTGCCATTGTCCTTTGCTGTCAGTGGCCTATCTATTCATACTCATCTGTATTGTTCCCTTATGCCTATCCCATGCCTGTTTGAAGCCCTGCACTGTATTCATAGCCACCACTTCCTGAGGTAGGCCGTTCCATGCATCCTCTACTCTTTCTATGAAAAAGAACTTCTTCACATTACCCCTTAATTGGCCTCCCTCTAATCTCATGCTGTGTCCTCTGTCCTGCTATTTTTCTTATATTGAAACATGTTAGACTCTTTCACCTTGTTAATGCCCTTAAGGTGTTTGAATGTTTCGATCATATCACCTCTCTTCCTCCTTTGCTCTAGGGTATACATATTGAGCTCCGTTAATCTGTTCTCATATGTCTTCTGATGCAGTCCATTTTGGTTGCCCTTCTCTGCACTGCCTCAATTTGGTTAATGTCCTTGTGAAGGTGTGGCTTCCAGTACTGCACGTAGTACTCCAGATGGGGCCTAACCAGTGTCTTGTAAAGAGGGATTATTACCTCCAATTTACGACTTGTGATACCCCTACTAATACACCCTAGCAACCCCCTAGCATTACCTACTGCTTTAGAGGTCTGCTTGGATGATTTCAGGTAATCAGTAATGATGATGCCCAAGTCTCTTTCTTCCTTTGTGACTGCCAGCAACTCCCCTCCCATCCTATAGGTGGCTTCAGGGTTTCTCTTCCCTATGTGCATGATCTTGCACTTCTTTGCATTAAATCCCAGTTGCCACGCTTTCAACCATTTTGCTAGTTTATGCAGATCTCTTCTCATTCTGCCCACCCCATCTGGATCATCTACTCTGTTGCAGATCTTGGTGTCATCTGAAAACAGACAAGCCTTACCCTCTAGTCCATCTGCAATGTCACTGATGAAGATATTGAAGAGGACTGGCCCCAGGACTGATCCCTGAGGTACCCCACTTGTGACTTGCATCTCTTCTGACTGCATACCATTTACCACCACTCTCTGTTTTCTGCCAGTCAACCAGTTTGCCACCCAGTTGACCAACTCCTGACCCACCCAAGCCTACCCAGCTTGTTTATCAATCTTCTATGTGGAACAGTGTTGAAAGCTTTGCTGAAGAGAAGGTAGTCGACATCAACTGCTCCTCCTTTGTCCACCACTCTGGTTACCCAGTCAAAGAAATCTACGAGATTAGTTTGACAGGAACTTCCTTTTGTAAATCCATGCTGTCTTTGATCCTGTGCCCTTTGGATTCCAGGTGTTGCACTATCCTTTCCTTAAGGAGTGCCTCCATAATCTTGCCCACTACTGAGGTAAGACTGACTGAACTGTAGTTCCTTGCCTCCTCCCTGCTACCACTCCTGTGGACTGGGATCACATGAGCCCTTCCCCAGTCTTCTGGGACCTCTCCTGTGCTCAGAGACTCATTAAAAAGTTCTGCTAATGGCTCTGCTAGTTCCACCCTTAGCTCCTTTAGCACCCTGAGATGTATGCCATCAGGTCCCATTGCCTTGTCCACCCTGAGCTTAGCGAGCTCTTGTAGGACCCTTTCTTTTGTGAAGGAAGTAGTGTTCACCTCCCTTCCCCCGTGTCCATGATGCTGAGCTGTGGGCCCTGCCCTACCTTCTCTTCAGTAAATACTGAGCATAAGTATCTATTTAGGATAGATGCTTTTACAGGGTCCTCCTCCTCACATGCCCCCTTTTTTCCTTTGAGCTTAGCAATACCCCCTCTGGACTTTCTTCTTTCATTAATGTATCTATAGAAAGTCTTGTCACCTTCTTTTACTGTTTGTGCTAGTGTTTCCTCAATTTGGGACTTTGCCTGCCTTATTGCCTTCCCTGCTTCCCTTACGGCAGTTTTGTATGCCTCCCTTTATTCATCCCACTGTGTTCCCTTATATTTCCTGAAGGTCAGCCTTTTGACTCTGACCTTTTCTGCTACTGTATTTGAGAACCAATGTGGTTTCCTTCTGATTTTGCACTTCCTTTTCTGTCTAACACAATGGGATGTTGCTTCAAGTGTTGCATCCTTAATGCTTGCCCACTTTGCCTGTACCCCCTCACCTGTGTTTCTTTTTGCCAGGGCTAGCTTAACTCTGTTGGCCATCTTATCAAAGTCAGCTCCTCTGAAGTCTCATATTTTTGCCTTGGCATGGCATGATTTAGTTATAGTGGCCAAATTGAATCATACCATGTGATGGTCACTGGCCCCCAGGTGACCTTCTACATGGAGATCTGTGATTCCTTCCCTGTTAGTCAGTACTAGATCTAGGATAGCCCTGTCTCTTGTGGGTTGTTGTACCAGTTGTTTGAGGCCCTCCCCATGCAGGGAATCCACCATGTGTCTAGTTCTGGCAGATGTTCCTGCTGGTATTGACCAATCTGTATCCTGCATGTTGAAGTTTCCCATTATCAGAACCTCTCCTTTAGCTGTCATGTTTTGTATATCTTCTAACAGTAATGTGTCTATATCCTCCCCCCTCGTCTGGGGGCCTGTAGACAACCCCAGTTTTTATGGCTGTCCCATTTCCTGTTTCCAGGGTGACCCACAGTTCTTCTGGCTCCTTATGTGTATTCTGAATTTCTGTAGCTTTGATATTTTCATCAACATACAGAGCCACTCCACCCCCCCCCCCTTTTTGAACCTCGGTTTCTTCTGAACAGTACATAGCCAGGTACTGAAGTCTCCCAAGTGTAGTTACTGGTAAACCACATCTCACTAATTGCTACTATGTCCAGTTTAGCCTCTGACATTATTGCCTGCAGGTCTGGGATCTTATTTCCCAGGCTGTGAACATTTGTGTACATGATTTTCCATTGGCCAGATTTCAGTGTGTTAGTTGTTGGGTGAGGTCTGGCATTTCTCCTGTGCATCGTATGGGGAGACTGACCTTTTTTCTTACCTGGTGATGCAAATGAACTGCAAACATGCTGAATCCCTGTTTGACCACTAGCTGAGGGGGAAGGGTGTTCTTCCCTTTTGACGTATGGGGTGCTGCACCCCTCTCCCCATTTGCTAGTTTAAATATTCTGCAAAGATGCCAAACTTCTGCCCCAATGCACTGACTCCCTCCTTAATCAGATGCAGTCCATCAAATTTAAAGAACTTTCGCTTCCAAAACTGTTGCCAGTTCCCTCTTAATCTGTGTCCTTTTTCCAGGCACCAGCCCTTCAGCCACATATTTATCTCCCCTTCTCTGACCTTCCGTCCATCTGCCCCCCCTTTCCCAGACTGGCAGGATTTCAGAGAAGGAGATGCCAGATCAAATGGATGATAGTTTGTCACCCAGCCTGGTCAGGTGTTCCTTGGTCTCCACAACTGACCGGCTGGCGAGATCATTAGTCCCTATGTGTGCCAGGACATCAATGTTTTCTCCTGCTTCATTTACAGTTTTAGTAATGCAGTCAGTGTCTCTCCATGCTGATGTACCTGGGAGACATCTGACCATTACCCCTGGCTGGAGATAGGTATCAACTCCCCGAATCATGGAGTCTCCTATGATCAGAAGTTTTTTGGATTTCCCTTTTGCTTTTTTTGCTTTGGTTCCTGATTTGGGTGAGCTTTGTTGTGCTAGATTCTGTGCTGCAGTGTCCTGCTCCACAGTGTCCTCTGCCCCTTTGTTTGATTTTGGAGATAGAGGCAGATACCTGTTTGTAGTGTTTATATGGTTTTTGGAGGTAATATGTTGGAGAGCACAGAGTGATGGGGCACCCGATTTGCCCCTCCTAACCACCTGCCAACCTCTCAGAACAACTACCCTCTGCGGTGGAGGTTCTTCTGTTGGATGTTGGGGAAGTGGCGGGTGGTTCTTATAATGTATTTCCTCTTGAATCTGAAATTTGAGGCACGCAATCTCTGCCCATGCTGCCCGGAGCTGAGCCCTAAGATCTCCAATGGCCCAGCATGTAGGACAGTGTCCTAAATCCTGTAAGACTGTCCTTCTGAAAAGTGTTCCACAGTACCTGCAGTTAATGATATCCATTCCAGATAAGTTGCTGGGTTTATAACCTGGTCAGAGTAATTAGAAGGAAGAAAATGCAAGTAATGGTTTGATTTTGTGTTTTGTTTTTGTATAACTTGTTATAACAAGTTAAATTACTAGTGCCCCTGTAAATGAGCTCACCTTGTGGATGCCCCACTGATCTGCCCCTTCCTGCTTTGCCACAGGAAATGTTACGACTGTGGTACCCTATAAAAGGAGTGTAGTGTGGGGTGGTTGGGGATGGGGGTGGGTGGCTGGGCCCTTCCCCTGCTGAAAAAGAAGAACCACGGATGAAAGAACAAGGAGGTAAGAGCAGAAACAATCAGTCAACAACAAATGCAGTAACCCTGAAGGCTTATCCTAATGTTAGATAAAACTGTAAAACCTGTAAAGCACCACCTGTAATAATTTCAGAGAAGATATACAGTACCCTGTAAGAAACACTTTGCTACAGAGAAAAATAAAGCAGTAACAGAAGATATACCTTGCAAAAGGCAATTTGAATCAGAAGATTACAGCAGTAATCTGTTAGCACACACCTGTAGGCACACCTTGTAATAATGCAGAAGAAGGTATACCAGCATCAACAATTTGAATCAGAGAAAAATAAAGTAATGAAATGTTAGCAACAAACAGTAGCAATCCCTGTGAGCACATAATAAAAATAACAACACAGAGTAAATCTGCTTAGCCAAAAGAAGTCTTAATCCTTTCCCTCGCTCTGCTAAGGTTATCTGCTCTGTCCTTTCAAGCAATCTAGAAGGAAAGAGCTGAGGTGAAGCTAAGTGCTTTGGCCAGCAAACCAAGTCTTCTACCTAAAAGTTTATTCAGTAGTCCAGAAAGGATTGGCCCATCAAAAACTAAAGTACAGGCACCACAGGCGATTGAATGGACTAAACTAAATAGTGCTACTACTATCAGTGTGCTGACTAACTCTCAAAATGCTGAAACCTCGGCAGCTGGGATTGGACTGTCTATGTCAGAAGGCCTCAATACTGCCATAGCAAACAAAGTTTCAAAAGAATCTAAGGCATCTACTAGCAAGTCATCTGATAAAAGTGCAAAAACAAAGAGTATTTAGATTATACATAAATTTAAAGCACTTACAGGTACAACTCGCAGTGGAGTTGCTCGATTTGCAACACATGCATATCGAATAATTCAATCTCCAAGTAACAATGCTAGCTCTACTGAATCTGACGATGATGATGATTATGGTCATTGTGATACTGATGACATGGATGAGCTCATGAGTCTGAATTTACTTGTTTCTCATTCTGACAGTGACATTGTGGATGAAGAGAGTACTTATACAGTGTCAAATGGAAAAAAAGAAAATTTCAAAGGCACAAGCTAGACAAAGTGAAACAAAGTCTGACAGTAGTGATGGAAATGGTGCTGATGCAGAGGAATATATGATTGTCTCACCTGATGAGCCTGCATCCTCCACTGATATGTCTTCCCCAGTTAAACCCAGCCACTTGACCCCTGCTGAGCTTGTTGCTAGACATAGACAGTCCACCTCTACTGTTTGGAATCATTTTTACATAAACCGCAAGGATGCTTGCCAAGCTATATGTGTGCACTGTAATACTTGTGTTAGTAGGGGGAAAATAAAGGTCATCTTGGACTCACAACAATGTTGCAACATCTTATGCAAATTCACCCTATCGTTATATATGGTTCAAGCAAACAGCCTAACACTGGTGCCTGGAAATGTAGCAGGTTTCTCGGTGAACAGGAATATTCTGCTGAAATAGTAGGAGACAGTAATCACTGGCCAAGATATAGAAGTCCACTTTTGCCTCAAGATAATTCTTTAAGGTCCTTTGTTTTACCAGGCAGAGCATCTAGTACAACATCCCAAGCCAAATCTAACTTTACCACTGATAAGAGGCAATTGAAATTAAAAGAAAGTTTAAATATTCACAAAACCATCCAATAACAGTGGTAATAAATCGTAAAGTAACAGGAATGACTGTGCTTGATTCGCAGTCATACTCTATTGTGGAAGACATGGGTAAGAGGCTTCTAGAATACTTAGACCCACGATATTTAATGCCAAGTAGAAAATACTTTTCAGTAACTGCTGTGCCCAGGATGTATGACAGTTTAGTACTTCAAGTAAGGCATGCTCTCCGAGAGGCTGAAGACAAGGTACAGTACTGTAGTTCACTTTACTATCGACATGTGGACCAGCACCCAAACCATTGACTATCTTTCTCTTACTGCACACTGGGTCAGTGTTGCAAGTAACTCATCATCCTCACACACCACTCTGCCTGCTACCCCTACCACCTCAACAATTACTACTACTACTACTACTACTACCAGTACTCTCTCTCTCACAGCTCCAAAAAACACTCATGTTTCAGAAAATGGCAGTTCTCCATGTACATTATCTCACTTTGAAGACACACACACACAGCACAGCACATTCAGCAAGAACTGGAAAGACCAGTTAGTGATTGGATCACCTCACAGGGTTTGAAGGTTGTTTTTTTTTTTTTGATGACAGTGGTTCAAATATTAAAAAAGCATTTCATGATGGCAACTAGGTACATGTACACTGTTTTGCACATTGTCCTAACCTAATCATTCGAAGCTTCCTGGATAATGACCGGCAAGTATCAACCACTGTGGGAACAGTGCGCAAAGTGTGTGGCCACTTCAACCATTCAATTAAAGCCCATGACATCCTTTCTGATACCCAGAAGAACAAAGGTCTTCCTCACCACCAGCTTGTTCAGGATGTACAGTGCCAACAAGGTCAAATTCAACTTACTTTATGATTGAACACATCCTTAAACGAAAGGTAGCTATCATTAAGTATATCATGTACGGTGGCACAACAAGGGGGCTAAGAGGGCTACAGCCCCCCAAAGAACCCCCCCTTGCAGCAGAACAGTCCACAACATGCATGAGCAAGTGCCAGATTTTTTTACTTACTGATGATGCTGATGCAGGCAGCTCAGAGAAGTGGCGGCCAATCACCATAGGAGGTCACTGTTGAGTCAGTCAGACTCGGGAGATGTGGCTGGTGTCTTTGTAGTGATGCAGGCATCATGGGAACACCAAGCTTGTGGTCAGGTGATCTCCATAGCTGCTGACATGAGTGTGTGATCAGACCAAGCCTCCCGACCTGACTAACAGCTGGTCTGACCTATTACAGTAGGGTTGCTGCCTTAGCAACTACTAATCAGCCAATGGTGGCTTCAGCTCTTTCCTCTGTTCCCTCCCCTCAGTGCTCAGAGATGGAGTGTGTCAGACAGTCAATGGAATGCAGATGCAGTAGTTGCAGACAGCAAGTGGGAGAGTGCCACTCGAGTAGTAACAGTTGAACAACAACTGAATAAATCTATATTCTGTGTGAAGTACTCATCGTTTCAGTGTAGGAAGGATAGATTTTTCAGAGGAGAGGTAGTTTTGAAAGTAAAAAATAGAGATTGTACGAAAAAGCTGTTTTAAGAGCTATGCAAGTTTTCTTTCTTTCTTTAGAGAGTGTGCAGTACAGAGTGAGAGTAGGTAGAGTGACGTTGTTTCGGGAGCGGGAGGGATAGATTTTCCAGAGCAGAGGAGAGTCAGTCAGTTTAAAAAAAAAACAGATATTGCATGAGAAAGCTCTTCTAAGAGCTAGTTCTGTTGTTGAAGTTTCTTTCATCTAGAGAGTGTGCAGCAGACTAGAGTGATGACATAACCAACTAAAAAAAGTCAGTCAGTGAGATTAATATACTGTCAGGCAGCAGCAGAAGACGAGTCTGTCTCTGTCTTTGAGACCTGAGCACTAGACAAGAAAGAGAGAAAGAGGAAGGAGAATACTAGTCAGCAGCTTATACTACTGCTATTATTTTTACTCTCTCTCCTCTCCAGTGTCTGTAGACTTCTTTATCTGTCCAAAAAAATAACACCCATCTTGTGAATAAGTGAGAGAGGAGTGGACACAGAAGAACTAAGTGTATCTACTAGCAGCTTGGTTTTGGCTGCATGCAGTTGCTACAGTCAGCAGCTTATAAGCTACTGCTATCATTTTTACACTCTCCAGTAAGTCTTTATCTGTCTAAAAGATAAAATCATCTGAATAAAGTCAAGTGAGACAGTCAACAGCTTATAGCTACTGTTATTATTTTTACTCACCACTCTCTCAGTCTCCAGTCTTTATCTGTCCAAAAAATGTATTGACTATAATGACTAAGTGAGACTCTGAGTGAAGAGACCAGACGAGAGAGATTTTTAGTGTCAGACTCAGGGAGAGGAGAAGAGATGAATGATTTGTGCTTGCACAGGCAATATTACTAGAGTAGTAGGAGCAGCAGCAGTAGGACAATAGCAAACTCTCAGAATCAGCATAAAGGTGTTAAACTTGACTCTGCAGTGCATGTGTTGTTTGTGTGGCTTGTTGAGGTGATCAGATCAGACATTCTCAGTAAAAACAAGCATTTGTCAATGCCGAATGTTGTCTCGCTGGCATTGGCATTGGTAGTGCAGGAGTTAGAGATGCATAATAGGAATGGCAGTGAAGTATTGAAGTGACGCCAACCCCATCCCCATCCTGCAGAGACCAACAGGCATTGGGGTGTGTCTTTGGGTCATCAGCTATAACACTCATGCCATTTTACCTCACCCTACCCTGTAGACACTGACAAGTGTCGTGGTGTGCTTTCGGGTCTTTGGGCATTATACTTACCCCATTCCATAAGGAAATACACTGAGGTGGGTGCAGTATAGTAGAATGGGTGAGCTTTGTGGCCGAACACTCCAAGGCACACCACCATGCCTGTCACTGGCTGCAGGAAGGGGGTGGAGGTGAAATGGCATGAGCATTATAGCCGATGATCCCAAGTCACACCCCTGATGCCTGTCATGTTCTACAGGGTAGGGTGCTACAGTTGGAAACCCTAACACTGTAGGTGTTTGTTGGTATTTTCACTCCAAATTTTCAACATGGGTTTTTTGTGAGCCCACCTCATGAAGAGTGGTACTATCAGTTTGTTAGCTGAAAGGTGGTTTTGCATAGCGGCTATTCCATTTGGCGACACAGGGACAAAAACACATTTTGGGCAATATATGGAAAATGACAACTGTATTGTTCATGAGAAGATGTAAAAAAATGGCAACGTTGAAAATTTGGAGTGAAAATATGAAAAATTGGTGGTCATGAGCATGCATAGAAACTGTGCAACACACGACCATAACCCAATTATTTTGGGGATTTTTTTAACCACCTTTTTAACATAGGCATTTTGGGACCTCCCCTCATGAACAGTGGCACTGTGATTTTGTTAATTTGTCCCAAATGTTGATTTCCCACTGTGACCACACCATTGTGCACCGCCGGTGCGAAAACACATTTAGTGCAGGATGTGAAAAATGACAGCTGTACTGTTCTTAAGGAGGTGTGAAAAATGCCAGTGTTGAAAATCTGGTATGAAAGTATTGCAAATTTGCAAAGTTACAAGGGTGCATGGAAACTGCGCAACGCACATTTGTAACACAGTCATTTTATGGAATTTTGTCACCAAAATTTTAACATAGGCATTTTAGGACCTCTGCTCATGAACAGTGTCACCATCATTTCCTCAAACTGTCCTGAAAACTGATTTCGCACAGCGACTACGCTATTCTGCGTCGGACGTGCAAAACCACATTTCAGCCAAGATATGTAAAGTGACAGCTGTACTGCTCATAAGGAGGTGTGGAAAAATGCCAATTTTGAAAATCTGGAGTAAAAATATTACAAATTCACGATGTTATGAGCATGCGTGGAAACTGCACAACGCACGCTTGTAAAACAGCCATTTTTTGGATTTCTTTCCACCAAATTTGCAACATAGACTTTTTGAGAGCCCCCCTAATGAACAGAGGCACTATCATTTCATTAATTGGTCCCAAAAGGTGATTCTGCACAATGACTGTGAAATCACCTTTCAGGACCAAATAACGCCATGACAGTGCCTGAATTCATGAGGAGTGGTCCCAATTACCCCATGTTGAACATTTGGTGTCAACATTCCCCAAAATGCCCAAGATATGCACCAAAGTTGAAAAAAACCTATTTATGCCATTATACAGCTTACCGGCATTTCTTCAGTTCGCAATCGGCTTTGAAGAGTGCAGACATGTTCCCGGTCCACCGAAGATCGTCGCACCAGGCTATGGAGGTAAATATGGGGTAAGGGGGATGTGAGGAGACAGGTGCACAGAGGGTGGGCGTGGTTGGGGAGGGAGCAGGGAGACCATGAGGGACCATTTTCTGTTTTACAGGTAAAAGTAAAAAAAAAATCACAGGACATTTCTTTTTTTAACAGGGTAATTTGGCACACTGGGATGGGCTCCCAGCATGCCACCTGAGTTGTTTTTTTGGGGGGGCTGTAGCCGATGGGGGATTGGGCACCCTGTCGGCAAATACCAGCGGGGGCAGGAGAGCCAAGGGGGACTGGGCAGCCCCCTCAGCACACAACAAATGGGGGATGGACATTATGCTGATGGGAAGTGGGCTCCCCTATCAGCAGATTGAACTGGGATGGGGGGGACTGAAGCTGATGGGGATTGGGCCATCCATCAGCAAAGAAATACTTTTTGGAGGGGGCGCATGATGCTGAGGGGGATTGGGCACCCCCTCGGCACATAGTAGAAATGGGAAGGGGGACATTATGCTGACAAGGAGTGGGCTCCCCGTTGGCATTGTGACAGGTGGCGGCAGTCACTGCCGCCATGTTGCTTGCACATCGGGAGGCGTGTTGTGGACCCGCTGCATGAGAGCTTCGCTCTCATTGCAGCGGACTTTTTCTTAGATCTGGTGGCCACATTAGCTATGCATGATGTCAGCACCTGCTACTGGCTTATTGGGGAATGAGGGATGCACCTACTGATGCATGCCCCGCATTTGCCCACAGTGACTGCACCTCCAAATCTGCTACTACCGCAAGATGTTTGCTGCGCATGCGCAAGCCAACATAAAGACTGCTACTGATCTGATAGTCACAGGCTGAACAGTACACCCACAACATCATCCATGTTGTTCTTATACTTACTGCCAGTTGTACTAACCAAAAAAATCAAACAAAAAGAAAGAGAGTAGAGATAGAGTCAGAGGAGGAACTAGGGAAGGAGCAGAGGCAAGAGCTGAGCTTGCACTGAGAAAGCAGTGACCAGCAAAAACAATTATCCAGTTCTGTACAGCTGGTGACTGTCTTCATCAGACATGTAAAGTACATTATCAGCATCTCACTAGCTTCAGGTACAGAATACAATATGTGTTACAAGTAGCATTCAACCTGCAGTCAGCCAGATAGCAATAATTTTACTCAGAGCAAGGCATTTAGTAGCTTATTTTAAAACTAAACAACTTTTCTGTGACTGTCCACTATTGTAAAACAACTCAGAAGAGATGAGTTAGTTAGCTTCAAAATAATCTACAAAATGCATCACAGAGCATCCAGCACCTCAGGGCTTCAGGGGGCCTAATATCAAATAAGCACAGTGGCAAGTATCCAGCTAAAGAACTGGTCACTGTATTCATTAGTAAAAGGTAAAGTACGTTATCAGCATCTTGCTAGCCTCAGGTACTAAATACACATACATAGTTTCCAACCATCAGCCAGCCAGGTAATAATCATTTTCTTTACAGCAAGGCATTTGGTAGATTACGTTGAAGCTAAATAACTCATCTCTGAGCTCTTCTCCCCATGGTGAAGGAGAGCTCAGAGAATGGTTATTTAGCTTCAAAATAGGTTAAAATGCACCACAGAGCATCTAGTACCCCATAGCTTCTGAGGGGCTGGCGACCCCCAGACCCCCAGCATTTTTAAAGAAGATTCCCCCCTTGTACAATATCTGGCCCCTCCCAAAATTTCATGTTGGGTGCACTCCTGATCATATACAATGATAATGGGGAGGGCACTGTACTCCATTCTACTCAATGGTCTCTGATAAAACAGTTGTGATACATTCTGAACCATTTATGAGTACTACAAAATAGGTCTGTGCAGAAAAGGCATCCCTTAGCCAAGTGATTCCACTAATTCTACTTCCCCCAAAAAGGTCAGAGAAAATGAAAAACAGCTTAGATATGAACCAATCTCTAGTCAATGACATGCTTACCAGACTTACTGTAGCAATGATGACAAATTATCAGCCATGACACAGAGCAAAGAGTATATCTTAGCAACATTGCTAGATCCATGTTTCCAGAACAGACCCCTTCCTGATGCTGTTTCCAAGGATATGGAGTAGTTGAACTACAGGCAACTTTTTATTGATGCATTAGATGAAGTTTCATTGGGAAGCAGTACTACAATGACACCACCTCGAATTCAAAAGACTGCTACGAAAAAACTGTACAGAAGCAGACAATGAGGAGAATGATATTTGGTGCCAGCTGCGGAACATTGAAATTCCAAAAGGAGAAGATGCATACTCAGTAGTAAGAATGGTAGAGGCATAGCTGTCTGAGCCCAACGTTAGCATTAAGGATGACCTTTTAGCTTACTGGTGTAAGCCCCCTCTCTTTGAGATAGACTTATGCTCCCTTTAGGGACCCCCTTCCACATTCTACCCCACCAAGCTTGGGGATTTATTAGAGCTCTGGGGTTCAATCCCCTGCTGGATGCCTGATGGTGGCAGCAGAGAGCAGGTTAGAGAGGCTATAAATAAGGTTGGAACAGGAAGTTCTGGACTTTTTCTGTCTTGGGCAGTAGGCCCAAGGCTGGAGGAGTGGCTGGAAGAGTAGGACAGGCAGGCAAGGAGGGAGCTCAATGGTCCAGGTTGAGACAGAGGGGGAACCCCCAAAATCAGTAGTCAGGGATGGCTTGTGTGCAACAACATGGCATCGAAGAACAGGGATGGGTGCTCCAATGGAGGATGGCCAGCTAGCCAGTACTGTGTCATTGAGATGGGGGAGGCCCAGAGATGAGGGAGATGGTAGGGCATAGAGGAACCACTTTGATCCCATGCAGGTGTGGCTTGTGCTGCCAGGGCTGTGGAAGCTGTGGCAGGGCTCTCACAGGGGAGGGGCCAGTGGCAGAGGTCCTCTCCTGTACCTGGTGTGGCAGGGTAGCCCAGGTACAGAGGGGGCTTTGGAGCATCTTTAACCCAATTAAGGGGCCTGCTTGGAGGGGCAGGTCCTGGGGCACCAGCGTTCTAAGGGCTGGGTGGGCTGCAGATCTTAGAACAGGCCTTGGAGGGTGGCTCCAGGCCAGGAGCTTAAGTCAAGCCCTGAATGTGCTACAGGGATGCAGAGAGAAGGCTGAGTCTATCCCCAGATGGTCATAAGGGGGCACAAAACAAGGAAGAAGTGGACACCAGGGGTGCCAGAAGAAGGCTTGAACTGCTCGGAGGGCCTGGGTGGTGGCAGGGTCCATGTTTTTCTCATGGCAGGGCAGTTCAAGAGATGGTTGTGAGCATTGGCAGCTGTGGCCTGGGTACACTATGGGCCAGTCAAGTGCCTAGGTTTGGGCTGGTCCCAAGGCCACCATTTATGAGCTGGCCTTTTAGGCCCATTAAGGGTTGCAGCACCAGTGTGGGAGGTAGGAGTGAGAGATCCAGGAGGAGTTGCAGAGCCAATTGAGTCACTCCGAAGCAGTGTTTCAGGCTCCAAAAAGGGTTACAGGGCCTGGTTCAGGGAGATAAATCTTGGCATCCCTGTAGGATTCAAACTGGGTCCAGGGGCCAGGTGGGAGAAGCTGCTCGCTTCTACGAGCGGGAATAAGGCATGCTGACCAGTGCACAGGAAAAGTACAGGGAAGGAGAACATAACCAAAGTAAAAGGGTAGCTTACCAGTGCCAGAGTGAAAGGAGCCTGAGGATTCTTCAAGGATGAAGTATCGGCTTAGATAAATCAGCTGAGCTTCCTAAGTAGAGAATAGCCTGTTTAACACCTTACTCTTGCTTGAGGTTTCCAGCAGGGTGAGTTTGTAAAAATGTTCTAATAGCCCTATGGAGCTGCATTATTTTGTGCAAGAAAGTACCCCTGTGTCTCTGAAATCATTTGGGGCACAGGTGAAAATAAAGAGCTGTTCTGGGAAGAGTTTGACTGGTGATTCTCTATTACGTTAGAGAGGGTTAATGAAATGTGAAGCCCTCAGTTTTATTTGTGCCATGAGTTGGCATTTCCAGAGGGTTTCCAGCAGTTTGCACTGGGATTGAGGGGCTTGGGAGCCTAATGGGAGCTGTGGCTACAGATCCATGAAGGTGCCTGGTTCTGGTGGCTGAGGTTTGGGGCAAAGTCAGTTAATTGAAGAGAGATCAAGTGAGCACTGAAGAGCTGAAGTCATCAAGAGGTAGGCTAAATTTTCCTACTTCACACTGCTGTGCAATGCTCGGAAATGTTTTCGCTATGCTGTAGGCCTCTTCCCCTGGTTCATCAGCAATTTCTTCATACTCCTAGACAGTTTGGGGAAGGGGAGGCTACATGTGGGGGCTCATCCTGGATGTTCCCTGTACCCCAAAACCCCACCAGACCCCAAGTCCCCCGGGTCCGAAGTGCTGACAGGTTCCCCCACCTAAGTAGGCCCTGTGGTGCAATTCAAATTTGTTGTGGTCAGGCCTGAAAGAGTAGTAGGCCTCAGCATGCCTGATGTGGTGTGCGCGCATGACTGGCTGGTCGCGTGATGCTCTGGATGCTTCTGATTGGTGGATGGTGCAGCAGAAGCATAAACAACTGCTGATGAAATGCCATCTTTGCAAAGCAGTCTAGAGGAAGAGGTGCAGAGAGAACCAGCCAAGAAAAAGAAAGTAAGCAGCACAAAACCCACACAGGAGCAAAATGGTGTGAAACTTCATCAAAAAGTAAGAGTATTCCTTTGTTCTGGGTGCTGTGTGGGGCAGTGATGCAGAGACTTTAGTAGGTGGCCGCACGGACTAGCACTGGAGCATGGCAGGCAAAGGACAGAAAGCTGAGGAGGAGGTGTTCCCCCAGGAGGAACCATTTGCCATAGTTGAGGGCTCTTACATGCAGGACTTCAGTTAACTCCATTTGGGGAGTATTTGACTTCCAAAAATAAGGCAAAATCTTCCAAAATAAAGAGGGAGGAAATCATTAACTTCCAGATGTAAAACCAAAAATTAGATGACTTCCAAAATTGCAGGCATGAAGTCAGAAATGATGGATTTTTATGAAAGAAATTGTATTTTACCACTAATTTATTATGTTAACATCCATAAATTTGCCCATCCTAGAATACTGACTTCCAAAAGTAGGATCCTGGAAGTATTTTGACTTCCCAAAAATTGGAATGACTTCCAGATTTGAACTCCTGGAAGTTTTAGACTTCCACTGAAAATAAATTAACTGAACCCCTGCTTACATGCTATGGTCACCGGCTAGTGGGGATTCAGGAGCTTTTGATAGACTTTCCCTGGAGTAGAGTGCCCTGGGCAAGACAACTAAAGCCATGAGCATTTCCCCTGATGTTATTGTTGCGGCTGAGGAAGAGGAGGGTGCAGCAATAAAGGAGAGGCAAGGAGATGACAGGGAGCACAGATGTCTGCCCTGCTCCCTGCTTCTGGCTACCGACTATCCCTGTGGCAGAGGGAGGGGCAGGGGTCTCAGAAAACCAGAGGGAGACTCCCCAGGGCCCAGGGGATCCCCGCCTCAGCCTCTGTCTGATAGTAGCCCACTGGCTCTGTTTACAAAATCAGAGTCTGTGACTGGAATCAAGTCAAAGATTTTAAAGCCCAGCAGGCTTGGCTCCATGCCATCTGCTGCACCAGCAGGGACCAGGGAGGGTGCTAAGGCTAGGGAAGAAAAGGAGGACCTAGATGAAGAAAGATTTATTGGGAAAAGGTTCCAGTTCCAGGACTATCATGTATATTGAGCCTTTTCATTACCTGGCGGTCACCATAGCCGACCACACCCCACAGCTTTCTGTCCATGCCAAAACCCTTCAGACCCATATGAATGAGTTAAACCCCAGTGACCTGTTGAATATCAAGTACAGAAGGGGGGTGTGGTTACAACCACGGCAAGCAAGGAGGACCAGTGTGAGAGACCTGCCAGAATGGAGCCAGGCTGAGAGATGGGTCCTTAGAAGGTTGCGTGTGGTGTATTCCCAGTTGGACTACCCATATGGGTCTGAGAGGGTTTGGGACATCATCCAGGAGATGAGGGAAGAGTGGATTTTTAAGGAACAGCTGGACAGACTAAAGAACCATCCTGGAGGTGGAGGTGTTCCACTAACAGCAACTTTTCCAGCAGGCCCGGACAATGTGCCACACAGGGACTTGGTCTGGTTCGACCCTCTTTAAGAACTTCGCCTTGGTCCAGGACTTGGCTGGGACATGGACCAAATATTACATCTTAGACCAAGATTCTTTTGGGGACTTGACCACCAAACCGGATCTGGATTACTATTTTCCACCAGGAGAGGGACCTGCAACTTAGGCCTCCTGTAATCAGACTCATGGACTGCGCCAGGATAGTTGCTCCACAGAGCAGGACATGGTGACTGTAAAGAGTTTGCTTTTGAAAAAAAAATGGGACCTGATTTATGCCTTAAAAAACAAAATTAGAATGCAGAGACTAATAATTTTGATTGATACCAAAGAATAATAACAATTAACTAGTAGTGTGAATGCTGATTAAAGGGAAACACTGGAAAAGACACAGCTTTACCCAGTCACTACAAAAATACCTGATTAGTGCTTTCAGACAGTAACATTTTTTTTAATTACTTCTGATTGCTTTTTTACTGATTTAAATAGTGGCCTTCAAGTTTCACTTTCTATTGCAGGCAGCCACCATCTTATGAGCAGCAGAGCGCTTCCTGAGCTCACTTTATGCTAATATGTCCTGCCAACCAATAGCAGAGGTCAAACAGACATATTAGCATACAGTGAGCTCAGGAATCTCACTGCTGCTCATGAGATGGCGGTTGCCAGCAACAGAAAGTGGAAGTTGTGGGTAGCTGTTCTAAATCATTAAAAAAAAAGTTGTTACTGTCTGTAAGCACTAACTGAGAGTTTATGTAGTGTCTGAGGAAAGCTGAATCTTTTCCAGTGTGTTCCCTTAAGTAGGGTTGAGAGGATATATGGATGAGTGAGTGTGTGTGTGAGCATGAAATGGGGTTGTACATAAAGTAACGTTTTATATCTGGAGGGAGGTGTAATGGGGTTTGTTAAAATTTTAGAACTACCTCACTACTGTTTGAAATGTTACTGTCTGGATTTTATAATGAAAAATCAATGAGTATGGTTGTTTACTGATAATAGAATGGTTTGGGGTCTTCTAAAATTTTATGATTATTTCCTGGTACAGGTAAGTTTTATTTCATAGGGTAAACTGGGTTTAGAGTGGTTAGTTTAGGGAGGTGCTCTTTTGGCCAGTTATGATGTGTTTTCCCTTGCGGGCTGTGGAGTGCACATACCTGGTTTGCTGGTTTGCTGGGAGGAGGCCATCACTGGGCCCTTTGCCATCATTCCCAGGATTTAACGATTCCCAGGGTGGGGAAAGAATGTAAGCCTCCTCTCTTTGAGAGGGGCTTATGCTCCCATTAGGGACCCCCTTCCACCTTATTCCTCCCCAGAGTTTAGGGATTTATTAGTGCTCGGTGGGGGTCAATCCCTGCTGGATGCCTGAAGGTGGCAGCAGAGAGCAGGTTAGAGAGGGTATAAATAAGATTGAAACAGGAAGTTCTGGGATTTTTCTGCCTTGGGCGGTAGGCCTAAGGCTAGAGGGGTGGCTGGAAGAGTAGGAGAGGCAGGCAAGGAGGGAGCTCAGTGGTCCAGTTTGGGCCAGAGTGGGACCCCCCCAAAATCAGTAGCCAGGGATGGCTTCTATGCAGTGACATGACATCAAAGAACAGGGATGGGTGCTCCAAGGGAGGATGGCCAGCTAGCTAGTACTCTGTTGGGATGGGGAGGCCTGGACAGGATGGAGATGGCTGGGCATAGAGGAACCCCTTAGATCCCATGCATGTGTGTTTTGGGCTGCCAGGGCTGTGGGAGCCATGGCAGGGCTTTCACTGGGGAAGGGCCAGTGGCAGAGGTTCTGTCCTGTACCCAGTGCAGCAGGGTAGCCCATGTGCAGAGGGGGCTTTGGAGAGTCTTTCACCCACTTAAGGGGCCTGCTTGGAGGGGCAGGTCCTGGGGCTCTGGCATTCTCAGAACCGGTGAGGCCGCAGGTCTTAGGACAGGCCTTGGAGGGTGGCTCCAGGCCAGCAGCTTAAGTCAAGCCCAGGATGTGCTACAGGGATGCAGAGAGGAGGCTGGGGCCATCCCCGGATGATCATCAGGGGCACAAAACAAGGAAGGAGTGGACACTAGGGATGCCGGAAAAGGGCTTGAACTGCTTGGAGGGCCTGGGTGGTAGCAGGACCCAGGTTTCTCTTGTGGCAGGGCAGTTCAAGTGATGACAGTGGGCAATGGGAGCTGTAGCCTGGATATGCTGCTTGCCAGTCAAGTGTCAAGGTTTGGACCTGTCCCGGGGCCACCATTTATGAGCTGGCCTTTTAGATCCATTAAGGGTTGCAGCACCAGTGGGAGGTAGGAGTGAGAGATCTGGGAGGAGTTGCAGAGCCGGTGGGGTCACTCCGAAGCCATATTTCAGGTCAAAAAAGGGGTTACAGAGCCTGGTTCGGGGAGAGAAATTCTGGCATCCTTATAGGATTTAGGCTGGGTCCAGGGACCAGGTGTGAGAAGCTGCTCGCTTCTCCGAGCGGGAATAGGGCATGCCAACTCATGCACAAGAAAAGTGCAGGGAAGGAGAACATAACCAAAGTGAAAGGGTAGCTTACCAGCACCAGTAGGAAAGGAGCCTGAGGATTCTTCAAGGATTAAGTATTGGCTTAGATAAATCAGCTGAGCTTCCAAAGTAGAGAATAGCCTTGCAGATTCTACCTGTTTAACACCTTACTCTTGCCTTGAGAGTTCCAGCAGGGTGAGTTTGTAAAAATGTTGTAATAGCCCCATGGAGCTGCCTTATTTTGTGCAAGATGGTACCCCTGTGTCTCTGAAATCATTTGGGGCACAGGTTAAAATAAAGAGCTGTTCTGGGAAGAGATTGACTGGTGATTCTCTATTACGTTAGAGAGGGTTAATGAAATGTGAAGCCCTCAGTTTTATTTGTGCCATGAGTTGGTATTTCCAGAAGGTTTCCAGCAGTTTGCACTGGGATCGAGGGGCTTGGGAGCCAAGTGGGAGCTGTGACTGCAGATCAATGAAGGTGCCTTGTTCTGGTGGTGGAGGTTTGGGGTGAAGTCAGTTAATTGAAGAGAGATTAAGTCACTGAAGAGCTGAACCCATCGAGAGGTAGGCTAAGTTTTCCTACTTCACGCTGCTATGCAATGCTCGGAGATTTTTTCACTATGCTGTAGGCCCCTTTCCCCGATTCATCAGTGATTCCTTCATGCCCCTAGACAGTTCGGGGAAGGGGTGGCTACACTGGAAAAAGAAAAATCATGCTGACCAAAGCTAGCTACCCTGCCTTGTAAGTATATTGGATGTCCACCCTCCAGTGTCTGTTCCGAACGTTTATTTAGCTAAACAAGCAGGATTAATACCAGACAATGTAGAGAAACTAACATTCTTGAAGGTTAACTTGCCAAACTTTTTCTATGTATGTGATGCTAATCTTGAAGAAGATGACACTGACAGCAGTACCTGTGCCACATCTGTGGGTTAAGTGACAGTAACATCAGCTTTCAATTCCTCCTAATGAAACTATCTTTGGACCCTGATGTTCTCATGAACTACAGGCCTGTATCAAACCTTCCCTTCCCTTTCTAGGGAAGGTCATTGGAAAAGTGGTAGGGGCACAGTTTTATCTATTTATTTATTTATGTTTTTGGTTACCAGGTAAGTGCACTGATCCAGAGGACCATTTTCAGTCATGACCCGGGCCACCAGGTGGCGATGCAGTGGTACAGAGTAGATACAATATATAGTAGTATTTGAAGCACTGCTTGGAGCAGTACAACAACAATGAGCCTTTCCAGTCTTGTTTCTGGCCTTATTCCAACACTAAGACAGCACTTGTCAAGGTGTACCATCATCTCTGCCTGGTGAGGGATAGCAGGAAGTGTTCTAGTCTGGTTCGGCTTGACCATTCCTTGGCATTTGACATGGTGGACAATGGAGTGCTGTTTGGAATGGCTTAAGCATTTAGTATGACTCTCCCGGATGGTGATAAGGTGGTTTGAGTCCTAGTTATTCAGCAGTGGGCAGCAGGTTGGATTGAGGTCTTACATCTCAGATAGTGCTATGTTCAGCTACGGAGTGCCTCAAGGCTCTATCCTGGAC
Source organism: Neoceratodus forsteri (assembly GCA_016271365.2). Classification (NCBI taxonomy): domain Eukaryota; kingdom Metazoa; phylum Chordata; order Ceratodontiformes; family Ceratodontidae; genus Neoceratodus; species Neoceratodus forsteri. Next base: position 803,073,561 of record CM057451.1, on the reverse strand, counting down.
ACCATGTTGTTTGCTATATACATGCTTCTGTTGGGAGAATATTAGATAGTATGGGCTGAGTTTTCTCAGCTATGCCAGTGATATGCTTGTCTTGTGCTCCAGATGGGGATGTTGTAGTCATGAGACTGAGTGAGTGCCTCAAGGAGATCCAACACTTGATGACTGCCAGCTGGCTTAGCCTTAATTCCACAAAGACGGAGGTGCTACTGGTGGAACCTGGCCAATGTATGTCTGCAACAAATGGCAGTGGTGTCAATTTGCCATCTTTAAATGGCATCCTGCTTGGACCTGTGAATAGTCTTAGGAATCAGAGGGTCACTGTGGACTTCATGCTGACGCTAGAATATCTCATGTTAGTGGTTGTCCACAGTGGCTTCTTCCATTTGTGAAACATCACCCAGGTCAAACCCTTTGTAGCACCCACTGACTTGGTACACTGGTGCATGACTTCATTACATCTAGTTTGGACTACTGCAATGCTCTCTACCTAGGGTTCTTCATGAAGCTGGTACATTGCCTGCAGCTTGTGCATAATGTGGCAGCCCTGCTTATTGCTATGACCTCTCAGTCTGAGCATATCACATCTGCACTCTGTAGATTGCATTGGCTGCCTATTTGGTTGGACTTCAGCTTTAAGGTGTGCTTGTTAACCTGCAAGGCCCTGCATGGGCTGAGCCTGGGATATCTGAACGGACTCTTGGTCTCATATGCTTCCAGCCATTCTCTTTGGACTTCTGAGGTGAGACTCCCATTTATCCAGAGATTGCAGCTTAAATCTTTTGGGGATTGTGCATTTGGGATTGCTGCACTGATACTACTGCCCTCAGAGGTTAGAGGAGCCCATTGGGTTGAATTGTTTGAAAAACAACTGAAAACCCATCTTTTTAACATTTGTTGTAGATCCAGTGATATCTTTTAGGTGTTTATTAATTTTTATTTTTGCTGTTTTGTTTATGTTGTTTCATTTATTTAAGGTAACCAGAGCCTCTGGGATAGGGTGCAATAAAAATAAAATGGCCTTGCCTTCCCATAAAGGAAAATGGCATACATGGCCATTTACGTCCCCCTGGCATGTAGAAATGTTCAATTAGGGGCTCTAAATGTAACCCCTAGGCAGCGCTATTCCTACAGTTACAGCCCCTGCTTGTATTTCTAACCACAAGTTGAGGGGTCTGGATTAGATATTAAGGTGACTCCACCCAAAGCAGCAATAGTGGGGGTATCTATCTAACCTGTTATAGCCCTCTGGGAAGCTATAACTACCCACAAACCCACCTAGTGACCTTGAACCTTTAACAGCAGTTAATACACACAGTCAACAATTAACATTAATAATATGTACACATCCTTTACACTTACCACCAGGGTCTGGCCTTCAGCATCTTCCCTGGAACCCCCTGTAAAAGCAAGGTTAGCAAATCAAGTATACATTTCCAGTACTAAATTCCAACTAATAATATGCTCATAAGGCAGGTTAAATGTGAATCAACAATCGGATTTATTAAGGGGGTCGTGAACAAGTAAGGGGTGTGTGAATTTAGATGAATGATTACTATACTGATTAGATTCAGGTTACTTTGCATGCACTTTTAGTCCCAAATGATCAGTCTTACAACACTGGGTACCCAGGAGGTTATACTGGCTAGCCAGAGGCGTTGCCTGGAAGTGGCCAGTGTTGTAGCTGTTGTTGGGGCCCTTGATGGAAGGAAAAGGTAGTTAGCATGCACAAACAGAGCTGTAATTATTTGTAATCTCGGCCAGTTGGCCCAGTCTCTTGTAACCCAGAAAATCACTGAAGCAATTAGATGGTAAGGGAAAGGGAACATTGTTTAACCAGGAGTAGCACACTAAGCCAAAGCTTGTTTCCAGATGCGACTTGGGAGCACAAGAAAGTTAAGTGACTTGCTCAGGATCACACAGTATTCACCCAGGCAGCTGTGGGATTCAAACCCAGGTCTCCAGATCTGTAGCTCAGAGCCTTAACCCACTGCGCTATACTGCCTCAAGATGGTACTACAGATAATTAAATGATTTGTTGCAGGGAGCTACCCTGGATTTACTCACGCTACCAGTTAGGGGTGATGAGTCTGGAGATGTGGAGACCTCATGTAAATCACCGAAGAGCATGAGGAAGCAGAGCTGACACGACACACCTCCACTTCATGGCCTTTCCCTCCTTGTGGTCGCAACCTGCGAGTTGTCTCTGTGCAGGGGCTGGATCCCCAAAACTGGTCTCTCACTGAAGAACAGTCTCCGGTGCAACAGAGTTGGTCTGAGCTGGGTTGGCAAAGGCCCAGGTTTGATGAACACTTTGGCAAAGTTCCGTTTGTTTTGCTGGTAAAACCTCCAGCTGGCGTAACAGTCTGGTCACTGTCAAAACAGGCCTTGACTCAAGAATACCATTCAGCACATTTAACAAGAACAGGATTAACTTCTCTTCCTTACACAGTTCGGTTCTAAACCAGTTTCTGTTGCAGTTGATTCACTGAGCAAACCTCTCAAACATCAATTCAGTCTCTCACAACCTCTGGGCCAAACACTTTACAGGAGTTTTCACTCAGTCCAAATCTCAGGCTGTACCTACAAATATCTTTGAGCTTTCTGCCAGTAGTAAAGGTTCCTTTTCAGATTATTCCGATTACTGCAATCAGGCAGTCCCAAGCAGGAGAACAGTAGCAGGGAGGCAAGTCAGGCCTTTCCCTCACCGATTCTCCTAGGCTGCTTCCTGGAGTAGCTTCTCGAAAGGTTGAGCTGCTCACTCTTCAAGCTCTAACTCCAACTGACTCACTGTCCTGTAACAGAGGAAAGAGTAAGGATTGCAAACAGTTAAGGGGCCAGAAATAAGACATGATTGGAGTGGTGAAGTGCAGTGGCTGTGGAGCAGCAGTCTTCCGGGAGATGTTCTGGAGGATGCGGTGTTGTCCCATCTGCAGGCACCTCTCTGGGCTGAGGGAGGAGGTTGCTCATCTCCAGGCTGTGTTGGCCAGGATTTGTGGGACCTCCTCTTCCATCCAGGGACCACCAGTGCCACTGCCGTTGCCTCAGAGGTTGCCAAGAAAGAGGAGCGGTTGGACCACAGTGGGCTCAGGGAGGGTGAGAGTGGTGGAACAGAGGCACATCCTCCAGTTGTACCTCCACACCCTATGCCATTCTGGCAAAGTGTGGTTCCCATGGAGGCACCTACAGTGGAGACCAAGGAGGATGCTGGGAACCTCCACAAAGGAGACCCACAGGAGGGTGGCAGGGGACCCCAGGGGAAGGAAACAACCCTGGTGGGGACTCCATTGTCAGGAAGGTAGAACTGGGCAAGGAAGGGGAGAGGGAGGCAAGGTGCCTGCCTGGCACCATGGCTTGGAGGGACAGGGAGCGAATCCTCAGGATTGCCAGAGCAGCTGCACAGGGGAGGGAGCTGGATGTCATTGTCCACCTAGGGACAAATGACCTGGCTAAGAAAGGGATTAGAGAAGTGCAGGAAGAGTTTGTGGAATTGGGGAGGGGCCTTAGTCAAGTAGCACTCACGGTAACCTTTTCGGAGGTGCTACCCATCTATGGCATAGGAGAGGCTAGGGTGTTCCGTACCATGGGATTCAATCAGTGGTTGAAAAACTGGTGTGGAGCTCAGGGATTTGGCTCATTGGGGACTGGGGTCCACCTGGAGTGATGCAAGCCTCATACTGGCATGATGGGCTGCATCTGTCCGGGAGGGGAACCAGGATCCTAGGTGATAGGTTTAATGCTTCATTGGCAAGCTTTTAACCAGCCAAGGGGGAGGCACTGAAAGGAGCAGGAAAATCCTAGCCCCCAAACAAACACGGTAGTAGTGTGGCAAACACCAACATGGAGGTGCTATAGGGAGAAGGGCAGGGGTAAATGGAGAAAGTGACAAAGGCAAGAAGGACAGGATGGGGCAAAAGGGGTAAGGCCATCAGGAAATGGAGGGTAATGAGTACCAATGCCTGTAGTCTGGGCAACAAGCCCCTGAGCTGGTGGCCTTAATGGAAGAGGGATGCCTGGATATTGTAGCAGTCACAGAAACATGGTACACAGAGAACCATGACTGGGATGTTAACATACCAGGTACATAACTTACAGGAGAGACAGGCAGGGGAGAAGAGGGGAGGAATAGCTCTCTATGTAAAGGAAGGGATAAAAGCAACTGAACAAAAGAGTAAACAGGGAGGAGAGGAGGCACTGTGGGTCACCTTGAGACTGGAAAAGGCACCACAATCCGCACAGGGTTGTGTACAGACCCCATGTCAGGGGAAGAAATGGACAAGGATATGATGGAAGGCATTCTTAGAATGGCAGAGAAAGGGAGATACTGTTGATGGGAGACCTGAATATGCCAGATGTTAACTGGAGCACATTTGCTGCAGCCACATCCAAGAGCAGGGCCATTCTTGACGCCCTACAGGTGGCAGGCATTAGACAGCTAGTTTCGGAACCCACTGTGAGGGAGCAATCTTAGACCTCGTACCTCAAACGGGGCAGTGAGGAGGATCTCAGATCTAGAAGTGGGTTGCCATCTGGGGACAAGTGACCATCAAACAGTGTGGTTCACGTTAAACTCAGCTACAGAGTCAAGCCATACAAAAGTGAGGGTACTGGACTTTAGGAGGGCTGACTTTGGCAAGATGGGAGAGTGCCTCAGAAAGCACTAGCAAACAGGCTAGAAGGAGGTGGGAGCAACAATGGGGAATTATCAAACTGCCATCACAGAGGCAACAAGCCTTGTGTGAAGCAATAAACAAATCAAATGAAAGAAAAAGCCACTATGGTTCTCAAGAGAGGTGGTCTGAAAGTCAGGAAGAAAAAGATAGCATTCCGAAGTATAAGGAAACACAGAAGGAGCAGGACAGAGAGCTGTACCAGTTAAGGCAGAAAGAAGCAGGAGGGAAGTCAGAATAGCAAAGGCCCAAACTGAGGAAAAGATAGCCAACTCAGTTAAGAAGGGGATAAAACCTTTTTAGGTACATCAGCGAAGCGAGAAAAACAAAGGGAGGGATAGTGAGGCTGAATAGAATGAACGGTGGTGGGCAGAGGGGACAGTGAAAGCAGGAATACTGAAATGAATATTTCTGCTCAGTATTCACAAAAGAGGAGGGGAAGTGCCTAATCCAATTAACAGAAGCACCTTTGATAGGGGGGTCGATCCTAGTCCTTTCACAGAAGAAAGGGTTCTGCAAGAACCCTAAAACTGAAGGTGGACAAAGCAATGGGTCCTGATGGAATTCACTCCAGAATTCTAAAAGAATTAAGGAAGGAACTAGTGAAACCACTGGCTACTCTTTTAATAAATCATGGGAGGATGGTGGTACCCGAGGACTGGAGGAAGGCGGATGTGATCCTTCACAAAAGTGGGACCAAGACAGAGGCAGGAAACTACAGACCTGTCAGTCTGACCTCTGTGGTAGGGAAAGTGATGGAGTCACTTCTGAAGGAAAGAATAGTTGAGTACCTAGAGGTCAGTGGAGCACAGGATCCAAGACAGCATGGGTTCACAGCGGAAGGTCATGTCAGATGAATCTAATAGATTTCTTTGACTGGGTGACCAAAGTAGTAGACCAGGGAGGGGCTGTTGCATGGCCTACCTAGACTTTAGCAAGGCATTTGACACAGTCCCACACAAAAGATTATTAGTCAAATTAACCAGCCTGGGAGTGGTCCCAGGGTGGTAGCCTGGGTAAAACATTGGCTGGACAACAGGACACAGAAGGTAATTGTAAATGGAGTCCACTTGAAGAAAGGGCGGTTACCAGTGGGGACCGCAGGGTTCAGTATTGGGTCCAGTCCTTTTAATGTCTTCATCAGTGACATTGCAGAGGACTGAAGGAAAAGTATGCCTTTTGCAGATGACACAAAGATCTGCAACAGGGTTGATACACAAGGAGGTGTGGAAAGGATGAAAAGGGACTTGGCAAGGTTGGAGGAATGGTCAGACATATGGCAGCTAGGATTCAATGCAAAAAAGTGCAAAATAATGCACCTGGGAAACAAAAACCCAGGGGAAGAATACACAGTTGGTGGGGAGGTAGTAACAACAACAAAACAGGAAAGGGACCTGGGGGTAATCATATCAGATGACCTTAAGGTTAGCAAGCAATGTGAGAAGGCAGTAGGGAGGGCCGGGGGTATACTGGGATGTATAGGGAGAGGCATCAGCAGCAGAAAACAGGAAGTTGTTATCCCTCTGTACAGACAGTTGGTGAGACCCCATCTGGAATACTGTGTCCAGTTCTGGAGACCCCATCTCCGCAAGGACATAGACAGGATAGAGGCAGTCCAGAGGATGGCAACTAAAATGGTGCAGGGTCTGCAAGAGAAGCCGTATGAGGAGAGACTAAAGGAGCTTAATTTGTATACCCTTGAGGAAAGAAGGGAGAGGGGGACATGACAGAAACTTTCAAGTACCTCAAGGGAATCAACAAAGTCCAAGAGGGTAGCATCTTTCAGAAAAAGAGACTTGCAAGAACAAGGGACACAATTTAAAGATAGAAGGAGGCGGTCAGGGGCAATGTGAGGAAGTATTATTTCACAGAGAGGTAGTGGATGGATGGAACAGCCTTCCTGAGGAAGTTGTGGGGTCTAAAACTGTGGGAGAATTCAAGAATGCATGGGACAGACATAAGGCAATTCTTGTGGGGGGCAGGAAGATATAGGCTGTTGGTTAACTAGGATCTGCGGCCTATCCTGTAGGTAGGGAAATGGGCAGACTAGATGGGCCTAGCGGTCCTTATCTGCCATCAAAGTCTATGTTCTATGTTTCTATAACAGTTCTGGGGTTTCCCTTGGTTTCCAGAGATCTGGTTGGCTGGGAGAACCGTCAGTCACAGTTTGGGTTGGGTGCCCCCTTCAGTTCAGTTTAGGCGCCAACCTAAAAACTACAAAAAACATAGTTTTCCTTCCCACAAGGTACTTGAGTTAAGGACCCTTCAAGGCCCCCTAAGTCCCATTAGTCCAAATCCCTGAAATCCCAGACCAAACATGGTGGCTTCCATCCAGATAAACAAAGCTGCAAGAAGGCAGGTTAGAAGAAGCACTCTATTTCAAATATAACAGCAAGTTAGCAATAAATAATTACAGTACTAGTTCAAGCTCCCTCTGCTTTACTATCAACAGCAGAGTGGGGCAAATTAAAGCAGTTTCTGACTGGTCATGAGCTTTGATGCACTCAGACCCAGACCAGACAATTTACTACACACACACTGAATAAAGTCTTGAAGGGACAGGCGCAGAGGCACAGCATGGCACTCTCATGTAAATGAACAGGACCAAACAAATAACCTTGAGTTCATTACCTATAAAGGATGTCTGCCTGGCAGTGGGCATGGATAGAGCCCAGGAAGACATTAAGGTAAACCCCAAATTAGTGGGGGGTTACACTCTTACCTGCCTAGGAAAACTTGACGTCCTCGTCAAGTCTATACTTCATAAACTTTTCTACTTAAAAAAATAATATACGTGAATATGTACAGGTTGCAACCATAAACTACTATACACATACTATGTAGCTTCATATTTAATACTCAAAATAATAAACATGCTTTATTCATACCCAATATTGGTCCATATGCAATAGTATTGCTTAAACACCCTACATTTTCATTCTAAACATTCTATCTTTTCATTTATATACTGATTCAGGTAGCTATACACATTGCCCTTGTCTGTGCCACTTCATGCACACTAACCCACAGGGATGAGGGTCTGACCTGGTCAGCTAACTGGGCTTTTTGTAGAGTGATCCCGAGAGTGCTGACTGGAGGGCTTTATTATTAGCTTAGAGGTTGCAATGTAACCTATTTTAGGAAGGGAATTAGTGGTAATGTAAACCCTTTTATGGACTACATTCATGGGGAGGTCTACAGACCTTCCTGAGGAATCATAACTAAGGCATACTACAGGTTTAGCAGCTTTTCCAGATTTCCTGGGAGGGACAGGCACAGGCTCAGTCCTTTCAATACTGGCATTTGGGTTTTCAACCCCAGCTTATTGTTCAGCAACACAGCAGTGTCTGCAGGAAGTGGTTTCTCTGCACTTACTGTTTGTTCAAAGGTTGAAGGAGCACTTGCTTCCACAGTAGTACTGGCACTGACTTGCTCTGTAGACTTCATCACTGAGGGGGAACGCCATAGAATTAAAATCATGTAACACATTGCTGATACTTTCAGAATTAGCATTTGAAATAGCATTATTGTCTAGCATATGATCAGATTCCCCAATTTCAGATATTTCAGCTTCATCTGGCATTTCACCATTCTGGCTATCACTTTCTTGGTCAGGACTTGCCTCTTGGAGTTCAAATAGTTCCATGCGACATAAAGAATCAGCTACTCCAGAAGTTATGCTTCACACTTCACTGTGAGGTGGTACAGGGGCAGTTGAGAGGGCTGGATAACCAGACAGTCCTGAAGGACCAGCATTGTCTCTCATGTTACACAAAGGATTGCCTTGGAATAACTGGGATAGTTCAAAAGAGGGATTATAGATAGCCCCATATTCACTATCATCAGATTCAGAATGATTGTCATAGTTGATGACAGTATAGCTTGTTAAAGGCTTTGGCTGTAGGACAGCAGAAGGTGGACTTGTTTGTTTCTTTTTAGAAGCAGACCTGGTCACAGGCCAAGTGGGGGCATTAGCTTGAGGCACAGAGTCTATGATAATCTGTCCAGTAGGCAAAAGATGATTTCTATGCATTGTCTTTACAGTTCGTGGGTCATTCTTTGGGTGCACTTTGTAGACTGGCAGATCATCCAGCTTGCTGATAACAATGTATGGGGTGTGATTCAACCTATCAGCTATCTTGTGTTTCCCTTGTAAACCCAAATTTCTCAATAATACGTGATCTCCAAGTTGTAACTCCTGGGCTTTAACATGTTTGTCATGTCTCTCTTTTATTAGCTAAGTTTCTCTTGGCAGCCATTGTGTGAGCCAGCTGACAGGCACGATTAAGCTGAGCTTTGAGTTTTTGTACGTACTGGAGATAGTTTTCTGCTTGAATTCCATCTAGTGATCTGCCAAAACAAATGTCTATAGGTAACCATGCTTCTCGACCAAACATCAGCTTATATGGGGAAAAAACAGTTGCATCATTACGAGTACAATTGTATGCATGTACCAAAGTGCTTATTTGCTGACTCCACCTCAGCTTGTCCTTGGGGTGAAGTGTGCCCAGCATGTCTAACAACGTTCTATTAAACATTTCAGGCTGTGGATCTCCTTGGGGATAATATGGAGTGGTTCTTGACTTCCTTACACCCCTGATTGAGGGCATCTCTTTGATTAAATGGCTTTTGAAGTCCCTTCCCTGGTCCAAATAGATCTGTTGTGGGGCACCATAGTCGACAAAATATTTCTCAACGAGCACTTTGGCTACAGTGGTAGCTTTCTGGTCCTTTGTTAGATAGGCTTGGGTGTAACGAATGAAATGATCTGTCACCAACAAGCACATTGCCAATGCTTTTTGCATTGGGCTCCAAACTCAAAAAGTCAATACATATGTGCTCCATGGGTGCACTAGCGGAGATATTAACCAATGGTGCTGCTCTCTGTGGCAGAGCTTTTCTTTGAAGGCAGCGGCTACATATTTTGATTCAGGCATCCATGTTAGCACCCATCTTGGGCCAATAGAAGTGGGCACAGGCTAAGTCCAAAGATCTGTCATAGCCCAAGTGTCCCATATGATCAAGGAGTGCTCATAAAACCACATGTTTAAATGTAGAAGGCAGCACTAATTGTTGTTAAATGACTTGGCCTCATCCATTCATATTCTCCCTTCAAAGTATCTTGTTGCTCAACTTGAGTCTAGGCTCTTCTCAGAATAACAAAGCAGTTCTCTGGTCTTTGAATTGAAGCTTGGAAACACTCTTTCTGGCATTTATGGCATCCAACACAAGCTTAATCATGGGGTCATGATACTGCTCCCTCTGTATATCGGCTGGAGTAAGCTGAGGCAAGGTACTCAAGTCTAACACTGCAAAGTTGCAATAGGCTGCAGGGACACAGGTTTCTGGGGGCCCCAGGCAATCAACCAGATAGTCTACAGTTCTCAGAAGATGGGTGTTCATCCTTACCAAACTTGTGGCATAGGGCCTTAACAGATGGCTTGGACATCCTCACCCAATCAGAATTTGATATAGGCCACCTGGATAAGGCATCCACGTTATGATTCAGACCTGGATGATACTCCACCAAATAATCATATGTTGAAAGTGCTGATAACCAACAATGTCCAGTTGCATCTAATTTGGCTGAAGTCTGGACAAATGAAAAGGGGTTATTGTCACTCTTTACCAGAATTTTAGCACCGTGGAGGTATTCCTGAATTTGGTCTCCTATTGTCCACTTTAAGGTGAGAAATTCAAGTTTATGCACAGGATAATTTTTCTCAGATGATGTCAGACTTCTACTAGCAAATGCCACAGGGAGCAATCCCTCCTCATACTCTTGATAGAGCACAGCCCCAAGTCCTTTCAAGATGGCATCTGTATGCAACACATATGGCTTAGTTGCATCTGCATAAGTGAGTATAGGGGCATGCATAAGCTGATGAATAATATCGTAAAAAGCTGTATCACATTCCTTGGTCCACCTGGCCCCGAAGGGTTCATTGGTCTTGAAATAGGCTTTATCCCCTTCTTTTACAGCACTATTTTTATATTTCTGGCTTGTAGGTGGGTACCCTTGAGTCAGATTTAGTAGGGGGTGAATGACTTTAGTGTAATCGTCTACAAAGCGGCGATAGTATCCGCAGAATCCCAGGAATCTTTGCAGTTCTTTGAGATTATTAGACTGTGGCCAAGTAGTTAAGGTTTCCACTTTGCTTGGATCAGTTTGAATGTCCTCAGAGGATACAAGGTGGCCCACATATCTTACATATTGCTGGAAAAATTTACATTCGTCAATGGACAATTTTAATCCTAATTCTTCTAACTGGTCCAGGACCTTCAATAAGTGAGTCTCATGCTCTTCAAGGTTTTGCCAAACATAATCACATCATCTAGACTCTAGATAAACTAAGCATTCAAGTAGGTTCATGTCTCCTACAGCTCGCTCCATTAATCATTGGAAGGTGGCAGGTGCTCCAGAGATGCCCTGGGCATGCGCAAGAATTTATAAAAACCCAGGGGACAGATGAATGCAGTTTTTTCTCTCTCCTCGGGTGTCATCGGGATTTGGTAATACTAGCTCCTGAGGCCTTAGACAGAAAACCACTGGCTCCCATTAAGAAAATCAAGAGCATCAGGACTTCTGGTTATGCAGCACGTTAGTTAGCAGCTACCTTGCATCACTCCAGCCACCCAACTCCTCTTTCTTACACTTTTCAACCAAAATACCTTAGAAAAGTGCCAGATTGTTGTACAGAATTACGATACAACTTCTGGCTATCAGTCAGTATGACCAAAACCATCCATGGATGCCGAAATGAGAAAAGCACCACCCAGGCATACCCCACCGGTAACACCAGCGAAGGCCCCAAAGAAGCCACGGGCCTCCAGCTCAGTCTCAGGATCTAGCACTGAGCCCATATCTATGGAGCATGAACCGCTAACTCATCACCATTTCCTAGTGGAATTTAAACCTTTTTGGGAGGACTTACATAATATAACATCAGAGATCAGATTCCTTACCCAAGCTGTGGAAGACATCTCTCAGAGGACTTCGGACAACTTTGCCAGAATTTTCTCCCTGGAGAAGAGACTCAATAAAGTAGATCCAGAATTAGTAGCTTGCAGACAAAAAATTTCCTGACTGGAACTGAAAGTGGAAGACCTAGAGGGCTGCAGTCACAGAAACAATGCGGTTCTCATAGGTCTCCCAGAAGGAGAGGAAGGCCAAAATACTGTGCTTTTTATACAAAAAATGGTGAAAAAAATCATTGGCCCCTTGCCATTTGGGCCAAATTATATAATTGAAAGGGTGCACAGGGCCCTTCGCACAAAGCCACCAAGCAAGGCTCCACCACATCCCCTGATCTTTCGCTTTTTGAATTTTCTTGAAAGGCAACATTTCCTATCTAAAATTAAAGAACTGCAGGAAGTGTGTTAGGGAGACAATAAAATGCGAATCTCACAAGACCTCCCGACATCAATGCGGCTAAGAAAAACAGTGTTTCATCCTTTGGTGTCAAAATTAATTGCAGCTGGAATAAAGTTTAAAATGATTTACCCTATAAAGCTTCAAGTCCTGGTAGCCATGTCTGGGCCTCCTATGAAGAACCAGAGGCAGCATCAGTGGGGCTCAAATCTGCCCTCCCTGACTTATTCCGAGATCCTTGAGCAAAGTATGAGAAGGGTATGAAGTCTCTACTTGTGTAATAACTAATATGCCTGATTCCTTTTTTTGCTCGCTTTCTGAAGTGCAAAGCAAGCTGCATCTCTAATAGGCATTGGCAACACTAGCTTTAAGAGCTGAAAAATATCTTCAGTAACCTGTAACACTGCTAATTGAGTTTTGGGATGATATGTATTGATTCACTTTATGAAGCGATCTCCATGGAATCGTACAGCTGGAGAAAGTCTTTATTTCACCGAGCAACTGGGGACTCATGTTCATTTTCATTCCTTCTCGGCAGTGTGAATAAGCAAAATACAATCTCTGCGAGTTCATTCTTTCTTGCAGTATAGCTTTAACACCACTAGAGGGAGATATAACACAGTAGCACTTCTCTAACCTGTGCTACACAACCAAAACGATGCCTAAATGTTGCAGGCTCCTATCTACGAAGGATTGTGCCATATTATCTTCTAAGTATGCACTTTCTGTTGCCTTCTAATTACATCTTTGATTATCCACATGTCATCTGGATTATCCTGTCGGTGGCCACTTGTTCCTATTTTCAAAGGGACAAAAATAACTATTTCATTTGCAAGAAGTCACAAGTATGAACCTTTGCTGTGCTGGTTTGCTTATCTTATCGAGAACAGTCTAACTGATTGCTGATATTTTTTAGTGTTTTTTTTTTTTTCTCAGCGAGGAAATCGAATTACTAATCACTTTTTTATTTGAGAACTAGTGACTGTCTGTTCTTCCTAAGACAACACTATTATCTCCTTATTAACTTTCAGGGCCCTAGGACCTAAGAATGGTTTTGTATGATTCCCTGTTTATGTTTACCTCTAGCTATCAGAGACTAAAATTCTATCTGTATGAAGAGTGCAGCTACGGCTCGAACTGCCTTAAGTTCTGTTCGGAGGATGGGAGTATCTTTTACTTTTAGACTGTGTCTATTTGATTTTGACTTAATATTATAGTTTCAGCAACTATGGACACATGGTACAGAACTACCTATCAGAACTCACAGAGCCTAAGGCTTTTAGCATTGTTTTCCTCTCCTTTTTTATTGTTTTTTCTTTTAAGGCAAATTTAGCCTTCTAATGATCACAGGGTTGCCTTTAATTACCTCGACTCTAGTTAGAGAGTTGTATATGTCAGTCATATCTCCCTAGTTAAGTTGTTCTACCCTGATATCACTGAACCTTTGTTTCCTTTCAATCTAGTTAACATATGAAACAACTACTAGGAGGTCACTGTTGTTTATAATGGTTTGTTTTTTGCTATCTGTATTAGAAAATGGTTTAAAGTATTTATAGCTAGATAAGGGGAGTTTAAATCAGGGCGGCTGGAGAGAGGGGAAGAAATGATGTGGTGCGATGCACTGTATGAAGCGATGTGATAAGGGTAGGGGGGTGGACTGGGGATTGGGATATCTGTCCTTACAGTTAAATAGAGATGGGTATATGGGTTTTGGGTTATGGGGGGAGGAAGGTTAGAGGGGCAACACAGAGACACTTCAGACTGAGGGGCAAACAATTCCAAAACATAACCTCACAGTGAAGAGCATTCCCTGAAACATTTAGCTGCAATGGCTAGGGCATTGAAACTTTGTACATGGAATGTTAAAGGGGCTTGGAATAGGATCAAACAATATAACATTTTAAAACACCTGAATCTTCTGAAGGCTGATATTATATTTATACAAGTATCCCATTTGCTCAGTTCAGAAGCTATCAAATTAAGGAGACAACAAGTAGGGCAATTTTTTTCTGCAGAAGGCAATACACGAAGCTGTGGTGTCGTGATCTTAATAAACAGGTCCATTCCATTTTCTCCCATCCAAACCATTGCTGATCCTCAGGGTAGATATGTGCTAGTGAAAGGGATACTACATACAGCAGAGGTTATATTAGGGCATGTGTATGGTCCTAATACTGACTCTCCTGAGTTTTTTATGCAGTTCTTCAGTGTTCTGATCCCCCTCTTATCAATCCCGATTATTATAGGGGAGACTTAAATTTAACCTTTGACCCAAACATGGATCGCTCGAGAAATCTCCGTAAGGGGCTCTCCCCAGCAGAAAGAGCGCTCCGGGAACTACTAGATCAAACAGGTTTATGTGATATCCGGTGTGTCTTTCACCCCTTGGAAAGAGAATACACTTTCACCTCCCAAGTACATAAATCCTCCTCCTGAATTGATTACCTGCCTATCTCCCAAACACTCATTCCAGGGGTGTTGGACTCCTCTATATATCCAGGGTCACCCTCTGACCACGCCCTAGTCTCCAGTCTGATTTCCTTTTCATCTCTCCCCAACAATGGAGGGTGTTGGAAGCTCAACAATCAACTCTTAAAAGACTCAGGAACTGTCAAATACATATCAGAGCAAATTACACAATTTGCCTCATTTAATGCTAACACTACAGGTAAACCAGACATTGAGTGGTGTGCATTGAAAGCCTATTTAATAAGGCTTTTTATTGGGCTAGCTTCCAAATGAAAGGAAAAACAAGAAGAACAGCTTTGGTCTCTTCTATTCCAAATCCGTGAAAAAGAGAACAAGCTTACCCCTCAATCCACCGAACTGTACAGGCAGGACTTGGTTAAATTAAAAGATTCATATTTAGAATTACTGAGAGAAAATCAGAATTTGCTATTTTAAAGGCCAAAGCCTCCTATTCAGATCAATGGGAGAAAGCAGGTCGACTGCTTGCCCTCAGACTCAAGCAGCAAGAGTCTTTAAGGCTAATTGCAGCCATCTGCTCTCAGGAAGGGGATGCTTTAAAGAGCTCTCCAGCAGACATAGTATCTGAGTTCAGAGATTATTATAATAAACTGTCTGGTCCCATGGATAACCCCCCCCACACACACACACACACACACGCACACACACACGCACACACACCTCAAATAGACTCCTACTTAGCAGAATCCCATTTGCCTTCCCTCTTGGAATCGCAGAAAATGTTTTTGACGTCCCCATTTTCCTCTGTAGAATTAGCCAGAATAATTAATGATCTCCCCTCAGATAAAACACTGGGGCCAGATGGCTTTTTCCCTAACTTTTATAAAGCTTTTGCACAACAGCTAATCCCGATACTCCTCCCGTTCTATCAACATATCCTTTCTGGACCTGAGTCTGATAAATTCCTGTTTGAAGCCTTAATTGTACTCTTGCCCAAACCAGGTAAATCCCCAATTTTGGTATCAAGTTACAGACCAATCTCACTCCTTAATCAAGATATCAAAACACTGACTAAACTTCTGGCTGACTGGTTTAGCAATGCCCTACCGGACCTAATAGGACCAGAACAGGTAGACCTCATGAGAGGTAGGTCCTCAATAGATCACCTACGTACTCTGGCTCATGTCTTCTCGGCATCCTGGGATGCCGATTTCCCGGCGGTTCTGGTCTCCCTGAATGCCAAGAAGGCCTTTGACAGAGTCAGCTGAATGCATTTGGCTTCCCTCCAGAGTTTCAAAAACGGATCAGTGCGCTTTACAAAACCCGACTGCTCCAATCACCAGTAATGGGGCTATATCTGAGCCTTTCTTTCTGCACCTGAAACAAGGCAAGGATGTCCTCTGTCCCCACTTCTTTTTAATATTTACTTAGAACCCCTTATACGTAGGCTGACAGATTCTCAGGAAGTGCAAGGCATATCTATTCAGGACCAAATAGTTAAAGTTTCAGCCTATGCTGATGACCTGCTTCTCCAGCTGTCTCATCTATCTAGTTCTATCCCACCGATGTTGGCAATTATTAAAGATTTTAGTAACATGTCCAACTATAAATTAAACGTAGAGAAAACAGCGGTATTTCCCTTCAACTACAGAGTTTTGAAACACACCATCTCTGCCTTGGGATTTACCTGGAAATCAGATTCCCTGAGATACCTGGGGATCGAACTTACTAGAAGCCCGAACAAACTCATAAAATTAAACCTGGACCCCTTAGTGGCTTCAATCAGTCAGGAACTCAAAAGATGGTCCCTACTGCCCATCACTATTTGGGGGAAGATCAGCCTAATAAAGATGAATGTCTTTCCACGTCTTTTTTATCCACTTAACCTCCTGAACATCTGGCTCCCCCTGGTGTGGTTTAAGAAAATTCACCACTTAATTGCTGATTTTATCTGCGCCGGTAAGAAACCCCAGATAGCGTACCACAAACTAGTTGCACCTAAAACAAAAGCTGGGCTACGCCTACCACATATTGGACTGTATTACTGGGACAGCCATACTGCCAAGTACCTCAGATGGCTATCTGTTGAAAATCCTTTGGCCCCTTTGCCTTTCTGGCTTAAAATAGAATCCACTGTTATACAGGCACAAGGTCTCTCCCCTTTGGCCTTATTATATGCCACAACCAGCTCTCTCCCCTTCCTTTTAAAACTCTCCCCTATAGCAGTGTCTATCAGGGTCCACTCACAACTCTTCGCCTTCTTAAAATTCAAGCATACTCGGGACACATCTCAAACTTTGTGGGGAAATCCTAACCTCAAAATTGAGGGCAAACCTCTTCAGTTGAGTTGGATTCCCCAATTAAGAGATTGTTCCCTTACATATTTTGTTAAGGAAGACTCGCTTTGGCTTTTCTCTCCAGAAATCTTGGACAAAGCCAACATCCTGAAATCTTATATTTTTAAGGTGTTCTAACTATGTCACCTGTTAGTAAAGGTGTTTGGACTCACCCCACCTCAACCCCCGAAATGATCTTTTCAAACAGATTTAAGCCCTTTAGCGGGCTTCCCTAAAGCAGTATCCAAAACATATAGTATTATATATGATTGGATCTGCTCAGACAGTTTAGGCCCAACACATTACTGGTCCTCTCTTTTCCCTGATCAAGACATTATCTGGCCTTCCTTATGGCAAAACTGTCATAAATTCATTACGCAGGACAGGCTTCAACTTATGCAATTCAAAATTTTACATAATCTCTATTATTCCCCTCAAAAAATGATTAAGCTGGATATGATTCCATCATCAACTTGCACTCGATGCCTTCAGGATGATGGAAACTTACTTCATATTTTCTGGACATTCTCAAAAGTAGCCCACCTCTGGAATAGTATTAGACAACATGCAGACCCACTTCTAGGTTTAGTTGATTGATTTATTTAAAGCAGAAATCTGTTTATTAGGCGATTTTTCCACCATTCTGTTGTTAAACTGGAAATACTACATAGCCTTAATTGCCATGTCGGTTAAAAAATTAGTTCTGAGACATTGGAAAGACACTGCAGAAATTTCATACACCAAATGGCTCCAAGAACTCCTAGCAAACCTTAGAACAGAAAAGGCTATAGCCAGCCTACATAATAGGTTCAAGAAGTTCAATAAGATCTGGGGTTCCTTGCAAGCTCTTTATTCCATCCAAGAGATTACAGATGTCACCTCACTCTCAACTTAATTTTGTATAGATAAGTGCTCTATGTGGGTTAATTCGGGAGGGAGGAGGAAGGAGGAGAGGAATGGGGTGGGGAAGAGCAGATCTGCAGATTTCATACTATGTAAGTTGTAAACTTTCTGGATAACATGGATCTTCTCCCTGTAATTCAAAATGTCTAATAAACTTTGACTTGAAGAAAAAAAGAAAATCGAGGGCATCCTGCATGTGAGGCATTGTGTACTGGTCAGGCATGGTTCTTCGGTTAAGGATCCTGTAGTCCATGCACATCCTCACTGACCCATTTTTCTTTCCAACTACCACAATGGGGATGCATAAGGGCTATGTGATTAATGGATAATTCCATCTGCTAACATCTCCTGAAAGTGATATCGAACATCATCAGTGTCAGCAGGTGCCAATCTGCAGGACCTCTCTCGAAATGGCCTCTCGTCGTGGAGTCTGATATGGTGTTCAGCAACAGTGATGCATCCGACATCCCATTCTTTCAAAGAAAACACTCTACTCCACTGGGCCAGCTTGCGACTAATGTTATCCTTCCACTCTTCTGGAATGGAGGACTCTCCAAAATCAAACAAGTCGGGAGTTACTTCTGCATCCTCAACAGTGTGACGCCTGCTGGGTAGCACAGCAGTAAAGGCAAGGGAAGGCAATTTTATTTGTATGGTGCCCAATCCCGGAGGCTCTGGGAGCCTAACAGAAGTTATAACAAGGCATAATAAAAACAGCATAAATAAGTAAAACAATAACAATGCATAAATAAAAATATAACACTTTAAAATAACTTAAAAGGCTTTCAGACAGTCACAGAAGGGACCAAAACGGTATCTGCAGAATAGACAGTAGCCAGGGTACAACTTTGGTTAACTCTAATATCCCTGTTAGACACATTTTGAATTTGGATCACAACCATCCGGGCATATACGTGAGCATGGGAAGGCAGTATACTAGGTTTAACTAGGAGCCCATCTGGCAGTTTTCCATCCTCTGGGTCGTCCAGCATAAGGACCTTGTTGGTGACAACCTTTTTCATTCGCACTTCACTGCTGATGGTGCACTGAGCATTGGGTTGCAATACCAGAAGTGCTGGGTCTTTCTTCCATACAACTCCCACTGGCTCATCCTTGTCATTCTCCTTAGCCTGCATCTGTAGGTCATATGCTCTCCGCACCATGGCATGGATGTATAACGCTTGACCAGTTTTTTGAGCTTGTTTCTCCTGACACAGTTGAGCTAGTCAGCTGAACATGTGGGCGTTAGTACTGAATAGCAATGGAATACCATCATCCATTTCAGTTGGTGAGCATACCAGAGCCAACATCGCCACTGACTCATCCACGCCAGCCACAGCAGAGGTAAAGGATAGCCAAAGTTGTATGTTACCAAGATACGAGTAAGATTTATCACTTAAACCCCATACATGAAGTCCTTAGAGGGATTGGAGTGGGTGGTGATAGGTGCTGGTTATACCAATCTTTAAATACAATAGTGACCCGAGATCCACTGTCCAATATGGCTCGGGCCAGGATACCATTAATGTGCACCGTGGTCTCCATAGAAGGGCCCACCATCTCTGACCAGTCTGGAGGAGCTGTCTTAGCAGGTCTTTGTATAGTGGCCTTAGATGAAAAGGACTTATGGGAAGGCTTGCCAGAGGAATTGGAATGGTTTTGCCTGACTTGATTCAACAACTTGGCGTTCACGTTTCTTAAATCTTCAGGTAACTGTCAGGTTCTTTTAGTATGACCATCCTCCCTACAGTGATAACAGAACACACCCTCTCTAAGCTGCCTGGGCTGTGAGGATACATTGGGAGCTGGCCAATATTCATGATCAGGAAGTGGAGAGGAATACACAATTGGCGCTTGAGCAGAGGCACCGACTTCAGAGGGTCTTAATTCTCTCTCTCTCTCTCTCTCTCTCTTGCTTTGGCAAGCTGGATGCTGCACACTACATCCCATTAATTCTTTCACCATGGCAGATAATTCACTTACTGTAGTTCAGACTTTTTGCTGCCATCCACAGGGGGCACCTGAGCGTGCACTCCCATTCCCATAGCGGAGGCAGTTTGATGGTTATCTGGGTCATTATCGAAGGAGATAGCCATGGTGGTGGTGCAGTTTTTAGTTCTCTGAGTTCTTTAAGTAAGTAAAGTGAAGTAAAATTTTATTTGTACTGTATGAGGTGCTCTTCCAGAGCTCAGGGCACTTTAACAATAAACATTACATATAAAAACAGGTAAAAGTTTACATTCAGTCAATGAGTCACTGCAATTGCCTGGTTAAATAGGTGTGCTTTCAAGGATTTTTTAAATCCATCCACGATCAGGCTTTCTCGAATCTGGCAAGGTAGAGAATTCCACAAGATAGGTGCCATAAAGGTAAAAGATCTTCCACCCGATGTTTTCAGGAATACCCTGGGAATCTCTAACAATCCTTCGTCAGAGGAGCGGAGTGAGCGGGGGGCAGTAGGAATACAGGAGTTCTTTTAGGTAGTAGGGTCCCTGCTCATGTAGGGCCTTATAGGTCAACAATGCAACCTTGAAGGTGATCCACCATTGTATTGGCAGCCAGCGCAGTTCACGCAGCACAGGTGTTATATGACTGGATCTAGGGGTTCCAGTCAACAACCTGGCCGTCGTGTTCTGCACTAGCTGCAAGTGGTGGATATCCACTCCCAGTAGCCCTAGGTAGAGGGTGTTGCAGTAGTCAAAATGACTGGTGACAAAGGCGTGGACCAAGATTGGAAGATCTTTGGGCAGGACCAGGTGTTTCACCCAGGCTATATTCCTTAGATGGTAAAAGGAAGATTTGACTACAGCTGACACCTGCACCCTCATGGTCAGGCCTTCATCAAATATCACACCCAGGTTACGCACCTGGCCCAAGGCAATAAGTGAGGTCCCCCGAAGATACAAACCTGAGGGTTTCTCTGCCCATGCCCCTATCATCCTATAACCAGGGTCCACCACCAATACCTCTATTTTACCCACGTTCAACCGAAGTCAGCTAGTACTCATCCAGTTCTGTATCTCCAGCAGGCAGTTATTAAACACTGTGACAGAGTCTAACTCCTGTTCAGGCACAAAAGGCATGTAGAGTTGCAAGTCATCAGCTTAGCAACGAATACTCAACCCATACCATCTTGTAATGTCCCCTAATGGGAGCATATACACCCCAAATAACATGGGGGACAGCACCGGGCTCTGTGGAACCTTGCAGGGCAGCCAGTGAGGGTCCGAGGAATAATCTCCCAACACCACTCTTTGGGATCTTCCCTCGAGGAAAGATTGAAACCAACTGAGGACCACCCCCTCAGTCCACAGAAGAACCACAGGTGCTGGAGCAGCACCCCATGATCAACGGTGTCAAATGCCACTGAGAGATCAAGGAGAACCAAGATGGAATGGGTTCTCCAATCTCTCACCATCAGAAGATCATTTAATACCAGCACCAGGGCTGTCTCAGTGCTATGCCTTTTCCTGAAGCCAGACTGAAGAGGGTCATATATATTGTGGTCGGTCAAATGATCCTCCAGAAGCAAGGTGACCATCTTCTCAATAATTTTCCCTATAAAGGGTAAGTTCGAGACTGGTCTGTAGTTAGCTGGACAGTCGGGGTCAAGGGAAGGTTTTTTTCAAAAGGGGGCGTACTACTGCCTCCTTTAAAGGATCTGGGAAGATCCCTCTTTCCAATGAAACTGCCAAACCCAGCAAGGACTGGGCCAATAGCCTCTACACGCCCCACTAGTAGGTGTGTAGGGCCTGGATCCAAACTACAGCAGGTTGGCCGCAAAGTCTGGATAATCCTCACAATATCTAAGACTGCCAGTTGGCTAAAGGTAAACCAGGTCAATTGGGCATTAGTACCACCCGATTGACTAGTGCAAGGTCCAATGGGAAGGGACTGGCTGATTCATCCCTAATGGTGGACACCTTATCAGCAAAAAATTGCGCAAACTCCTTGCACTTTACTTGTGACAATGCTCGACCAGAATGAAGACAGGCTGGATTACACAGTCTGTCCACAGTTCGGAAGAGCTGGGCTGGCCTATTCCTCACTGTAGCAATTTGCCTGGACAGGAACTCTGCCTTCTTATGTGAAACTGCTTATTGGTAGATCTTATAGTGATCTAACAATCTAAGTTTATCCACCTCCAGACGAGTTGTCGCCAATGTTTCTCCAACCTTCGCCCTTGCCTCTTCAGCTCTTGGATTTCCCCATTAAACCAGGGTGCACCTGGGTGAAGAGTAAGAGAGAAAACATGAGTTGGAGCAATGATATCTAAGGCCCCAGTAACAACCCTGTTCTAGGCTAACACAAGGGTCTCTGGGTCAGTGCTATCCTCTGGAAATCCCGAGAGGTCCAGCACTGTCATTAGGCCTTCTGAGGTAACTCCTCTTAAGGGAAGGAACTGTACCAATTCCTTTGGGCAGACCTATTTGGGGGGGGGCTGCAAAACTGAATCTCAGGGCGTGATGGTCAGACCATCTGACTGGCTCCACCTCTACATCGGAGATCTCCATACCCAGGTGGAACACCAGGCCCAATAAGTGCCCTGTCTTGTGGGTTGCAGTGGTAATAACCCTTGTCAGGCCCAATGAATCCATCAATTGGAGGTGGTTTTGTCCAAATGGTGAGAGTTCATCGTTGATGCAGGCATTGAAGTCCCCCAGAATCAACCATCTGGGGGACTCCAACACCATCTCAGCAATGAAGTCTGCAACCTCCTTCAGGAAGGCCCTCCCATCACCTGGTGAATGGTAAATGAGAAGGGTCCTGTAGCCTGCACCTGCACCCACTATACACTCAAAGGAGTTAGTGACTCCAACTGGCACCTCCCTGAGATCCAGTTCATGTCTAAAACAGACAGCAACCCTCCCCGCCCCTACGGTCCACTCTAGGGCGGTGAATCACCAAGAACCCAGCCGAAACTGCAGACTCCAAAACAGGGCCCACATTTCCATCCAGCCAGGTCTCAGTGATGCAAGCTGGGTGAACAGAAGCCACAAGATCCGCCACCACTGCGGTCTTATTCTTAACTGACCTGACATTCCTTAACACTGCCCGAAAGGGAGGGGGGGTCAAAGGATGGCCCCACTTCCTGCCCGACAGAGTCAGAGCCCTTGGGTATGGACACAAGGCAAGGAAACCCTCATTCCTGTGTCCATTTTGCCCCAGGACGTCTCCTGGTTCTCACTGTCTCAATCCGTCCACCCCTTTCCCATCCCCCCGGGAGTTCCAGGATTCTCAACTCCTTCTGCTCCCTCGTCTCCTTAAGATTCCGAAAGCCTGACATCTACTGTAAACTTCAAATGGGAGCAGAGGATGTTCAAATGGACAAAGATCCTTTAGTCTCAAGGGGGAGTACTGCCTGACCGTGTTCCTAACTCCCCAGCACATATCTCAGACACTCCATCACACCAATATTTATCCAATCACAACCCCACTCACTCAGAACCCCCCCTCCCACCTATCTAAACTTCCCTAAACTTATTTAAAAATAAACACCCCTCTTATTCAAGAAATAAAAAATTAACCCTTAGTAGCCAAATAATTTAATAGCAACCATGGTGCCTAAAAATCTCTTCTGATCTCTGAGTGGTAACTTTAATTTGTTTTCAGCCCGCCTCCCCCACAATGATCTCACCACTGTGGAGTAGAAACTTTTAAAACTTTTCAGCCCCCTCTCACGAGGCTGGATTTTAGTATCAGAAAATCCTCAAAGCACAGTGTCCAACTTATTGCCCAATTCCACAGTCACAGTCTTGCCCAAAAGTGAAGATTTTAATTTATTTCTACCTCCCCACAGTGCTCTCAACCCTGCATGGTAGGAACTTTAAAAAAATTTCCAGCCCCCTCTCACGAGGTTGGAATTTAATGTCAAGCAATCCTCAACCCCACAATATCCCTCTTCTCCCTCAGTTCACAGCCAAAAGCTTTGTCCAAAAGTAAATGAAGGAAATATACTTTACC
Organism: Neoceratodus forsteri; assembly: GCA_016271365.2. Taxonomy (NCBI): domain Eukaryota; kingdom Metazoa; phylum Chordata; order Ceratodontiformes; family Ceratodontidae; genus Neoceratodus; species Neoceratodus forsteri. The sequence continues at coordinate 803,049,892 of CM057451.1, read as the reverse complement.
ATCCCTCAAAGTCCAGCAGATAGTTCGAAAATCCTGGTTTTCATCAGCGGAAGTCTTTGCACTAATGATGCAAGCAGCAGTTTGATCTCTCAAGGGTCGCTTAGCTTCCAGGATCAGGCTCTGCCCAGACCTTCACCTCAGCAGCCCAAGCTGACCCACCCTTTGATGAACCCCCTGTTTTGCTTAAGAGAACAGACATACTACACCACCCTCCAGTGGCGATAGCAGCCATCCCTCTGTTTGGGCCAGGGATCTCGATCCCCTCTGGTTCACAAACAGGTCCTTGATGCCACTCACCACATACACCCTCTCTAGGGCTCCCTCTTGGCTTCCTCCTGGCTGGTCCTTTCAAAACAGCACCGACAAGCTTCCTCCAAATTGGTCTGGCTAGGCTCTCACTCCGACCTGAACCCACCACTCCACCTATCATTCCTCCACATCTCCTCAGCCTCACAAATCACTACCCTGGACGTCCAGGAAGGTAAAGTTCCCTCGGGTGATGACCTGCAATTTAACAGTAAGCAGCTCCTTAAAAAAATGTTTTCTAAGGCTTGGTTTGCTGCTTTTGTTATTTTTGCTATTTGTACCAGGTTTCACAGAAAAGGCTCCCCTAGCGCCTCAACGACCCGAGTGTCATCGGAATCAGGGTTACAGCCCTAGTGTACACTCAGGGTGTACTTTTCTCCCTAAGATGCTCAGGCTCTACCTAACTCACTTAAAATCCCTAACTGACTGTTTTACTATACAGGATAAAGATCCTAACAGAATTTGGCAAAGTTTAACAAACTGAAAGAAAATGGCATAAAATGTCTCTTAAAAGGCACACAACTGGCCACCAAACTTTCTGCTCTCTTCAGGCACACCCAGCATGGTGGCCATCTTAGAGTGGGCTATCCCACAAGTGCTAAACAGTGCAGGAGTATCTCTGTCATTTGTGGAGAGTCCCCAACCATCTTTTTGTGCTCAGTGGGCCTCCCATCACACCTTGGGCTGCAGTCAATTGTATACCATCAACAACATGAGCAGTAGCTGCAGAAGCAGGTTGGGACTCCCAGCATGCCTCCCCTTTTCGTTCAGCTTTCCGGACCTCCTTCATCAACACTTGGTAGAAAGGTGGATTGTCTAATTTTTCTTCCAAGAGCAGCTGAAGGATCAACATAGGGGACTGCTATACTGTCTCCAGTATGTGCTTGAGTCTCATACAGTTTAGATCCTGAGAGGCCACACTTCCCCTGCGGAACATTCCCTGCAAACATTTTTCTACTCAGTCCAGAAAAGTGGATAAGGACTCTCCCAGCTACTGGTGAGTGAGTTTAAATTTTAGCCAAAGGTCCTCATTAGATTCTGTGCTCCCTAGGACATCCTCTAGAGTGGCCAGGTACTCTTGGGCAGGGGCATCAGGGTCGATGGATCAGAAAGCTCAAACAGCATTCAGTGCTGGGCCCTTGAGACTCTCTATAATTCTCTTCCTTTTCTCAGCCTCACTGCACTGCCATTCTTGCACAAGAGGTGAAGCATAGTCCAACCATGTCTCCAGGACATCCTCCCCATTAGGTGTGGGAATGGTGCCTGAAAACACTCACAGCCTGTGGTAGGAATCATGGCTAACTGAAGACAGTGGCACAGAATTAGGTACAGGTGCAGGTGCAGGTGCGGGCACAGTGACTGATACGGGTGCTGGAATGGGAGCCTGCACCAGGACGGGTGTAGGTGCCAGGGAAGTGGTACCCCCAGGAGGTTGAAATAACTTTTTTAAGTCATCATGGGTTTGCCCTTCATCTAGTAACAACTTGGCCAGCTTCTCCTCAAAACTTTCTGATAAGGGTGGAGGTCCTGGCTCTGAGGGATCCCCACTGTTCTTAATTACCATCCTTCAGGTGGCTGGGGACCCATCAATGGTAATAACCTGAAGTACTTTGGTACTGTCCATGTGGTTACTACACTCCACTAAAGCCATTAGGGTCTGGGCAGTCACATTGGCCAGTTGACTTACTACCACAGCCTCCCCAAGACATTCAATTTTTGGAAGTGCCAACTCTATAATGTCTTTGCTAGTGCCCATGGGAATATCTAGCAATGAAAGGGCATTATGGGGATCAATCTCGCTACCCATAAACCAATTAACTAACTGCTGCACAGCCATTTCTTTAGAAAGGGAGTCATAATCAATGCTAGTAATACTGTCTATACTGGAAGCAGGCCACAGGTAGTTACCCATAAAAACAGTGGGCTACAGTTGAGACCAAACTAAAATGTTGTGGTTTAACCACTAGGGGGTTCTAACGTAACACGTAACTGCACTTTTGTATTTTGATCACAAGGGGGTGCTAATCCCAGTGGTGTCTGCAATAGTTAAGCCCTACATGGCGCTATCCCTAGAGTTACAACCCCTGCCTGTATTTCTAACCACAGGTTGAGGGGCCTGGATTCGATATTAAGATGCCTCCCCCCAGAGTAGCAATAGTGGGGGTATTTATCTAACCTGTTATAACCCTCTGGGAAGTTATAACCACCCACAAACCCACCTAGTAACCTTGAACCTCTGACAACAGTTAACACACAGGCAGCAATTAACATTAATTATATGCACACACCCTTTATACTTACCGTCAGGGTCTGGCCTTTAACAGATTCCCAGGAACCCCCTGTAAAAGCAAGGTTTCATTTCATTTTATTTTTTATACTGGTAAGTTTGTGGGACAAGCCCATTTTTACTAAGGTCCAGTTTTTTCAACAAAGAACATGACACAACAAACTTTAGAATACAATTAACAATCAATAAATATACATTAAGTAAAACATTTGCAAATTAAGTTCGCTGACAAATAGTTTCTAAGAGCTGTCTTAAAAGCTGATAACTTCTGTTGACTAGTAACATTACGAGGAAGACTATTATACATCCTAGCAGTAGCAAATTTCAATGAGTTTTGGCCAAAGGATGTGTGCCAAAAAGGAATCTGAAAATCCTGTCTGCTCTGCAATCTTGTACTACCAGATTCTGTAATCCTAAGAAATAAACTAAGTATACTTTGCGGCATTATACCTAACCGAACCCTATGCAAAAACATCAGCGACCTAAAGTTGTAATGCCTCACTAGTGACAGACAACCAAAATGTTTCCGAGGAACCCATTGTAAAAGCAAGGTTAGCAGAGCAAGTATCCACTTTCAGTACCATAACTCAGCTAATAATATGATCATAAGCCAGGTTAAACGTGAATCAACAATCAGATTTATTAAGGAAGTTGTGAACAAGGAAGGGACATGAATTTAGATGAATGATTTATTTAAGTGTTTCACCAGGAAGGCATACTGAGCGGAGATACCACTCTATTCCAGATGCGTCCTGGGGGAAGAGAAGCAGAATACAGACAATAAATAATAATATTCCAGTTGCAGAATTGTGCATGGGGCATACAAGATTACAGGATTGTCTCAGGGACGTAGAACATATGACAGTAGATTAACAGGGCTCCCAGGAATGAGAGCCCCAGGTAAGCTTAACAAGTAACAAGAAGTAACAACGGTTATACAATAGACAACGTGGTATTGCTGAGGCACCTATGATAACTGAACCCTAAATGCTGCTCAGGATGACTATATAACTGTGGCGGGGCCAGCAGCGGGAGGGTTTGGTGGCTGCCTAGCCCACAGTCAAGGTTGCATGCATAGCATACGGGTGTGAAGGACCTGCTAAGTGAGGCTAATTAGCTGTATGGCATTGGGCGCCACCTCTAGATGGCCCTAGGTACAAGAACACATGGAAGAGAGGTGTGTTTTTAGAAGGTGGTTGAGCGGCTGAGAGTTTGCAGTGAGTCTGATGTCTTTTGGCAACGCATTCCAAAGTTTGGGCATGCGGTAACTGAAGGCTGGTTGTCCTTTAGCTGACCCCATAAGTGGGACATGAAAGAGCCTGGTGTCAGTGCTTCTGAGGGAGTAGGCAGGCAGTGATTGGGTGGAGAGGGTGGATTCAAGATAGGGAAGAAGGGACTGTGCCCAGTATTTCGCTATGGTTCTGGCGCTGTGCAGCTGCCTGTGATCGTGGAGTGAGGGCAGATCAAGGGACCTGTAGAGGTCACAGTGGTGAGTTGTGGGGGGGCATTCCAAGATGAAGCGACAGAAGGAGTGGAAGAGTGTGTCCAGACTGCAGAGGGAGGATGTGGGGGCCGCGCCATAGACTGCATCACCATAGTTAAGTAAAGGGAGGATCATCTTCTGAACAATATTTTTTTGGGTTGGTGTGGGGATACAGTCCTTGTTGCGATATAAACCTCCTGATTTTGGATGAAGTTTCTCGTGGATCAAGTCAATGTGTATAGAGAAATCAAGGTGCTGGTCAAGCCAGACACCTAATTATCTGAAGGAGGTGCAAGCCTCCAAGGGGGTCCCATCGAGGGTGAGGAAGGTGGGGGGCGAGGGGAGATGGGAGAGTCTTTGACGCAAGCCGAAGATTAGGGAGTCAGTTTTCTTAGTATTGAGAAACAGCTGGTTTGCGCAGAACCAGAGCTGAATGGCATTGAAGTTCTCCTGGAGTGTAGAGGCCACTACAGCAGGGGAAGGGCCTGAGGCATACAGGATGGTGTCATCCACATACATGTGAATGGAGGTGCGTGGGCATACAGAGGGTAGGTCATTCAGAAAAATGGAAAAGATTACCTGTCCTAGGACTGAGCCTTGGGGGACGCTGGTATTGACTGGAAGGGAATTAGAAGTGTGTGGTCCAATTTTTACCTACTGAGATCTGCTAGACAGGTACAGTGAAACCAATTGGTGGCAGCACCGGAGAGTCCAGCTGACCTAAGTTTGGTTACAAGTAGAGGGTGGGACATGGTGTTGAAGGCCTTTGCAAGGTCGATGAAAATGGCTGAGGTGGAGTGCCCCTTGTCCAGAGAGGATGGCATCGGTGAGCCTTAGAAGGGAGGTAATGGTTGAGTGTGACTTCTGAAACCCAGACTGGTAAGGGGAGAAGAAGGCAGAGGAGTTGAGAAAGGAGGTGAGTTGGGCTAGTGCAAGATGATCCTGTAGTTTAGCCAGGATGGGGAGAAGGGAGATGGGCCGGTAGCTACCTGACGAGGAACTATCGCCCCCTTTAGGAAGGGGTATGACTATGGCATGCTTCCAGACAGTTGGGATGTCAGCAAGCATAAAAGAGAGGTTGAAGAGAGCAGCTAGTGGGGTGGCGATGGCTGGTGCCAACAGGTAATTTATTTTTGCATCCAGGCCTGTGGGGCATTTTCCCTTGTTGGGATTGAGTGACCACAGTGCTTTTAATACTTTACATAGAAACATAGAAACATAGACTTTGACTGCAGATAAGGACCACTTGGCCCATTTAGTCTGCCCATTTCCCTACCTACAGGATAGGCCGCAGATCCTAGTTAACCAACAGCCTATTTCTTCCTACCCCCCACAAGAATTGCCTTATGTCTGTCCCATGCATTCTTGAATTCTCCCACAGTTTTAGACCCCACAACCTCCTCAGGAAGGCTGTTCCACGCATCCACTACCCTATCTGTGAAATAATACTTCCTCACATTGCCCCTGTACCGCCCTCCTTCTATCTTTAAATTGTATCCCCTTGTTCTTGCACATCTCTTTTTCTGAAAGATGCTACCCTCTTGGTCTTTGTTGATTCCACTGAGGTACTTAAAAGTTTCTATCATGTCCCCCCTCTACCTTCTTTCCTCGAGGGTATACATATTAAGCTCCTTTAGTCTCTCCTCATACAGCTACTCTTGCAGACCCTGCACCATTTTAGTTGCCCTTCTCTGGACTACCTCTATCCTGTCTATGTCCTTGCGGAGATGGGGTCTCCAGAACTGGACACAGTACTCCAGATGGGGTCTCACCAACTGTCTGTACAGAGGATAACAACTTCCTGTTTTCTGCTGCTGATGCCTCTCCCTATACATCCCAGTATACCCCCAGCCTCCCTACTGCCTTCTCACATTGCTTGCTAACCTTAAGGTCATCTGATATGATTACCCCAGGTCCCTTTCCTTTTTGTTGTTGTTACTACCTCCCACCCATTGTGTATTCTTCCCTGGGTTCTTGTTTCCCAGGTGCATTATTTTGCACTTCTTTGCATTGAATCTTAGCTGCCATACTTCTGACCATTCCTCCAACCTTGCCAAGTCCCTTTTCATCCTTTCCACGCCTCCTTGTGTATCAACCCTGTTGCAGATCTTTGTGTCATCTGCAAAAAGGCATACTTTTCCTTCCAGTCCCTCTGCATTGTCACTGATGAAGACATTAAAAAGGACTGGACCCAATACTGAACCTGCGGTACCCCACTAGTAACCCCTCTTTCTTCAGAGTGGACTCCATTTACAGTTACCTTCTGTGTCTGGGGTGGTCGGATAAAAGAGTAGCTGCGAAACTAGTGAAGAAAGTGTTGAAAACAGATGCCACATCAGCATGGTCCGAGACAGTGGATCCTTGGACGGTAAGGGTCGGGGAGGGTGGCTAAGTAGGGGGGGCGAGAAGAGATTTGATTGTTTGCCAGAATTTCGTTGGGTGGTTGAGATTTGAGCTAAAATGGTCTTAAAGTATTTAGCGTTGACCTGCCGGAGAAACCTAGTGCAGGAGTTTCGGAGTGTACGGTACAATTCAAGTGATCCCTGGGCACCTGTAGCTTTGTATGTTTTCCAAGCCTGGTCCCTGGCACAGAATTTGTCAATGAGAAAGGCGGACACCCAGGAGAGGTGGGCACCCCTGACCCGTGTCCTTCTGAGGGGTGCATGGGAGTCCCATACTGCTAGAAAACAGGATTTAAAGAGATCCAGTGAAACATCGATGGAGGGTGCTTTAGGGATAAAGGACAAGTCGATACGACCTAGGTTGTTTAAGAGTGCCACTTGATCTAGAGTTTTGTATGATCTAGTGAGCATTGATCTTGGGGGTGGAGCTTTTGGCCTATGGACCTTCCTGATCATGTAGATCATGTGGTGGTCTCTTAAGGAGCCAGGAAGAAGGCCCGCTTCAGTTATCCGGTGGGGGTGAGAGGTGAGGGCCCAGTCTAAAAGAGAATGGTTCTGCGATTTGTGGTTTAGGCGGGTTGGATGGGAGATTTGCTGGGTGAGGTTTAGGGCTTTTATCTTACTGCGAAGCTTGGAGCTCACGTTGGCTCGCGTTGGTGAGCCCATTAAAATTGAAATCCCAGAGGATATGTAGCTCGACTGCAGAAGCAGATGCCTTTAGGGAGGCCAAGTGGTCCAGGACAGTGGATAGGGTGGTGCCAGGGGCACAATAGGAGCCAGCTATATAAATGTGAGCAGAGTGTGTGAGTGATAGCTTAATTAGTAAGGAGTTTATATCCTGCGAAGGATTAGAAAGCAGAACAGGGGTGAATTGGAGCTTGGAAGAGAGGTTCATGGCAATTCCGCCGCCTCTTTTTTTACCCTTGCGATCATGTCTGATGAGTGAATAGCCAGGGATAGAGAATTCAGCATCTGAGTGGTGGGGCTTCAGCCAGGATTCAGAGATGACTAATACATCAGGGCGAATTGATAGCACTAGTGGTTGTAGAGCAGTTATTTTGTTTAGGATGCTACAGATATTGAGGTGCAATAACTTCAGCCCTCTAGATAGAGTGAATGGGGCAGTCAGATTAGGAGGGCTGGGTCCTGGGTTAGGTTCAACATCCCCTGCTAGTAGGAGCAGCAGCACTACAAGCTGTTTAGATATGACCAAGGCCCTTAGAGGTTTGCAGGGGTCTGGTAGGGGCTGGGAGGGATGAGGGATACCGCTGAAGGTGGGGATATGTAGAGCTGTTAGCCCAGTGTGAAAAAAGGGTGGCAGAATGGAAGCACCAAGAGCCCAGTTGTTTGGAGGGCTATGGTGCTTCTGTGCAGGGGTGGAAGTTGTAGATATGGGGCTGGGAGCTGCACTGGACAAGACAGTTGGGGGTTTTGATTGCCATTCCAGGTAGGTGGCAGGAGGGAGGAAGGCTAGGGGAATAAGCAGGCATAGTAGTAGAGTATTTAGAGTCAACATAGGGATTGTAGTTTGCATGCAGTCAGTAGGGCAGCCACTAGTGGTGAGTTAAGATAAGTTGCTAATGGAAGAGTGGGCTAATAGGTTCTGGTAATCACGTGATCTCCTCTATATAACTCAGTGCTCACCAAGGGTGGTGGGGCAGCCGGCACAGAGCGCACACAGTTCAGAACACTGGCGCTCTTCCTTCAATCGCGATCAGCGTGTTGATTAGATTCAGGGTACTTTGCATGCACTTTTAGTCCCAAATGATCAGTCTTACAACACTGGGTACCCAGGAGGTTATACGGGCTAGCCAGAGGTGTTGCCCGGGGGTGGCTGGCATTGCAGCTGTTGTTGGGGTCCTTGATGGATGTAATCCTGGCCGGTTGGCCCTGTCTCTTGTAACCCAGAAAATAACTGAAGCAATTAGATGGTGCCACAGATTAAATGATTTGTTTCAGGGAGCTACCTTGGATTTACTCACACTACCAGTTGGCGGTGATGAGTCTGGTGATATGAAGACCTCATGTAGATCACCGAAGAGCAAGGGGAAGCAGAGCTGACATGACACACCTCCACTGCATGGCCTTTCCCTCCTGGTGGCCACAACCTGTGAGTTGTCTCTGCACAGTGACTGGATCCCCAAAACTGGTCTCTCACCAAAGAACAGTCTCTGGTGCAACACAGTTGGTCTGGGCTGCTTTGGCAAAGGCCCAAGCTTGGTGAACACTTTGGCAAAGTTCCATTTGTTTTGCTGGTGAAGCCTCCAGCTGGCATAACAATTTGATCACTGGCAAAACAGGCCTTGACCCAGGAATATCATTCAGCACATTTAACAAGAAAAGGATTAACTTATTTTCCTTACACAGTTCAGTTCTAAGCCATTTGCTCTTGCAGTCGATTCACTGAGCAAACTTCTCGAACATCAAGTTCGGTCTCTCACAACCTCTGGGCTGAACGCTTCACAGGAGCTTCCTCTTGGTCCATATCTCAGGCTGTACCTTCAAATATCTTGGAACTTTCTGCTGCAAGTAAAGGTTTCTTTTCATATTATTCAGATTACTCAATCAGGCAGTCCCAAGCAGGAGAACAGTAGCAGGGAGGCAAGTCAGGCCTTTTCCCACCGATTCCCCTAGGCTCCTTCCTGGAGTAGCTTCTCGAAAGCTTGAACTGCTCACTGTTTCAAGCTCCAACTGACTCACTGTCCTGTAACAGTTCTGGGGTTTCCCTCGGTTTCCAGAGCTCTGGTTGGCTGGGAGAGCTGCCAATCACAGTTTGGAAGCCCCCTTCAGTTCAGTTTAGGCACCAATTTAAAAACTACAAAAACTGAAGTTTTCCTTCCCATGAAGCACTTGAGCTAAGGACCCTTCAAGGGCCCCTAAGTCCCATTACTTCAAATCCTGGAAATCCCAAACCAAACATGGTGGCTTCCATCCAGATAAACAAAGCTGCAAGAAGACAGGTTAGAACAAACACTCTATTTCAAATATAACAGCAAGTTAGCAATAAATAATTACAGTACTAGGTCAAGCTCCCTCTGCTTCACTATCGACAGCAGAGTGGGGCAAATTAAAGCAGTGTCTGGCCGGTTATGAGCTTTGACGCACTCGAACTCAGCCCAGACAATTTACTACACACACCTTGGCTCAAGTTTTAAAGAGACAGGCATGGAGGTACAGCATGGCACTCTCACGTAAATCAATAGGACCAAACAAATAACCTTGCATTCACTACCTATAAAGGATGTCTGCCTGGCAGTGGGCATGGATGGAGACCAGGAAGACTTTAAGGTAAACCCCAAATTAGTGGGGGGTTACACAAATATAAACAAATATTTTTATTTACCTGAAAAATGCATTTTGAATCATTTTATGAAGAGTACAGTGCCAGTACTTCCAATTCAGCCATCTGCCTGCTGCCATCTTGAGCACAGAAGCCAGCTTCATGTGCATTGAATATGCTAATTACTGCCACAGGCTAATGACAGAGGTCAACAGTACTAATTAGTATATTTACTGACCAGGAATCCTGCATCAGTGCATGAGATGGCCGCAGGCATCTGGCTAAATCTGATGTATTGGTGCTATACATGAATTAAAAATTCTGTTTATTTCTACAACCCCTAATCAGGCATTTCTACATGTCAGGAGGACATAACAATGGTGTGTGCCATTTTCCTTTAAAAACAAAAGAAACTGAAGAATAGTTCTAGAAGTGTAGAGTGAACCCTCCAAGTAATGTGGTGAGGGGAGCTGGCCCTGCTAAGTATGTCACAAAGTGTATTTGTTATAGAAAATCAGATTCTCCTGAGCTAGGCAATAAGACCAGATACCAACCGTATGAAAGAGGATGTACAAGACTCTTGGATTTCAAAGCCTGTGTGGCAAAAAAAAAAATAACAGAAATCTGTGATTCCTTAGAAGGCTTGTGGGGTAAGCAAGCAGAGGTTTAAGTGAGAGTTAAAGAGTTTTTTCTGTTTGTAATTCTGTTTAAAATTGTTTATTTATTATATTTCCTAGAGTTGTTTGATGTCCTTTAGGTTGCTGCATATCTTGTTAATTTACTGTAACTATTAAATATTTTATATTTAATATAAATATGTTACTGCTGTTAAGCACAGGTAATCCATTTGTATTGGGCAAAGTCTGTGATCTACTTCTGAAGAGAACTCTACTAAACAATGTGTAAACTTGCATCTGATACATAGCAGAGGAAGGGTTAACTGTAGCAATTAAGTGGGTTCCAATGTCCGAAGGGCCTTGTATGAGCAAGTAGTTGGCCTTATGCTATGTGAGCAGGGGTCTGTGGTAGAACTGAGAGGAACAGCCCCGAGAGAGCTGTAACCAGATTGGTGGCAGAGTGATTAAGTTAGTGAACTAGGCCACCTTGTTATACCATCCTGGGCTCTTGGGAGTATGATAAGCATATGTGAAAGTGACCCATGGCAACTGGTTCTGAGGGGCCTGTGAAAGAGGAAGTTCCATGGCAGATGCAGGGAGGCCTTCAACTTCCCTGTAACATCACACCATAGTGGCTGTCACAGCATGGTTTTCCAGATGTATGACTTACATTCCTGGAACTGAATGGGAAATAGGTAGAGCTGAGAGTAATATAGGTGCTGGCTTCCTGGATACATTATCTTAAGTGAGAGTTACATGGTATAATTAATAAGGGAGGGAAAAATCATTACTTATTCTGGATCTTGCAATGAGTGACATAGAGGATAATGAACGGGAACCAGTTAATAACAACGCTGTGTTCCCATCAAGAGGTCGTCTTGACAACTTAGTAAACCTCGAGAGCAAAGCTCAAGAGGTTTACAGTTGGCATGACAACCTCGAGATGGAACATGCATTGTTATTAATTGGTACCCATCCATTGCTTTTGATAGTGTATGGTCACCAGCTAAAACAAATTTGTCCTTACTTTTTTTTTCCATAGCGCCGCTCTCCATGTGGGCCAGCCCTCACCACTGTGGCTGTTTGTCTGAAGCCCCATGTTCAAGAGATGCGCATGTGCTGTGCCATTTGCGTTGTCATGGTATCGATGTGACATATTCAAGAGGGTATAACAATCTCTTGATGTCACATCGATGCCATAACAAGGACAGGAATTCATTGAATTTCATCCTTAACAAAGCCCATCCATACATTACAGGAAAGTAGACATCTGAGGTAGAATTTGGGGACATTTTGCCAACAATCAGCACCATATGATTAGATTTCATCTCAGTGTATTCAGGAAGAGAGAGAAAACAGCTAAACTGAACTTCAGCAGGACCAGCCTTTACAAGCTGAGGGTGATTGTTGGAAGATGAACTATGGTTACCAGTGGGAAATGTGGGTTGTGGAGATGTGGACTAGGCTAAAATGAATAACTGAGAAGAAAGGGGGACTGTGTCTCCATTGGGAGCAGTGCAGAAGAACAAAAAAGATGCTGCCGTGGAAGAGTTAGGTACCAAGGTTAAAAACTAACAGCAAAACTAAAGCATTTAAAGCAGTGAAGGAGAAGTAATCAAGCACCCATTGTAGACCCCGGAGCATTGGTTGGCAGTTGAAACAGTCAGTTGCAATTCAATGCAGTTGCAATTGTATTGGATTGCTGTCATAAAATAGTGGAGTTGAAATTCACTGCAGTTGACAATTCCGTGACCCATCCAGGTTTGTTTTTTGTGGTGCACTGCGGTGTGTTTTCTCTTTTTTTCTTTTCTAGGGGGGAGGAAGGAGGCCAGGGGGCCGTGAATATCTAACAGTCCTCAATCGAGCCTTACAGCCAATAAAAGGCACCCCTGACTCCTGGACATGAAAAGTCCACCAATTAGGAGAGACAGAAGGAGGAGCTAGGAGCCTGAGAGTGTCTGTGACTGGCTGCTTAGGCAGGAGAGGAGACTACCAGGAGAGGAGGCATCTCTGTTGGTGTGTGGGCAACAGAGCAAGCAGCATTTTTCTGCAGGGATGAAGTTTGGGCAGTTTGGCGTTTAATTTAAAATAAGTTAACCGTGTCCACTGTCCTGACTTGTCTGGTGCCCAAAGAGAGACTAGTGTGTGGCTGTGCAGGTCCCAGTCAGTCCTCCAGCAAAACCAGGCAGCAATCGTGTGAAGGCAGCAAGTCAGTGGCCTGGTCATGGTTGGGTCAGCACATAACCCTGTCAGCCGGGCTCGTTGGGCAACTCTCACTCAGTTTTGGTCAGGTCTTCAGAGTCGGCGAGGAGGAGGAGTAGTAGGTGCACTAGTTCCATTGCTTGGAGTACCGGAGTGGGGTAATGGGTCTGGGTTGGGGACCAACTGTGTGGGTTGGGAGGAGGAAGCACACAGCTCCGAAAAAAACACTGGTACCACTACCAAGTAGAACAGCAGTGGCAGCCTGAGCCATGGAGCCACTCAATGACGATGACCGAATCATCACCCGACACCTAACCGAACTGGCAACAGGCTACTACAGTGAGCAAGTTACTGTATGGGATGTGTATGTAAGGCCCGCCAGGGCTGGGCAGTGGGCAGTACAAAGGAGGAAGATGGTCTCTCACAGACTACTCAGTCTGTGTGTGTCTGCTGCATGCTGGGCTGGCTTGTCTGGCTGGTTGAGGGCTTGGGGGCTCTGGGGCCCGGGGGTCGAACTTGAAAAGCCAAGGTGATTGATCATCATCAATCTACTGCTAGTGGTCCGGGTGGGCTCTCTCTGACTGTGGTGGCATTGTGAGTAAGTCAGACTCCATATGAGATCATGGAGCAGGCCAGGTGCAGGTGGTTGGTTGGTGAGTTCCTGGACCCACAGGAGGCCAGAGTATGGAGCATGGTCGGTCGGGTCCGATGAACAAAATGTTTGTTGTTTGCCATGGTAGGAATCAGACTAAATATTAAAGTCCTCACAACAAGATGAATAAAATTTTAAAAACACATAAGAGTACATGCTGAAAGGCAAAACAAGTTCAGAAACTGTGTCAGAAAACGTTTTTTTAACATGCATAAGTGTTTTTTAGATTCAAATTTATCTATTGATACATCTCAGTTCTGGTATACCGTACAGGAGGTATTTTTAGGGGTCCTCCCTTAAACTTTTAGTCTCACAGATTCTAGGACTACTAGTGAACTAACACATATTGATGGTTAGCTCTGCTTGTAAAAGAGTACCTTCTAGCTTCTGTGGAGTGTTTAAGAGGCCCTACCTATACTGTATTTTAGACTCACAGTTCTTTTTCCTAAGTAACTAGTATTACTGCTGCTTATTTATCTATACCATATACTGTTTTACTACTCTGCTTCAACTTGTTACTTTCAGGGACTTAGTATATTTTGTTGTTGTTTTGACTGGTTATTGTGCTTTAGTGAGTCCCTACTGTGTGTAGATTTGTTTCACTGCATTTTGTATTTGCATTTTAAAGAGCAGCCAGCTTTTTAGCTGCTGTTGACTAGTTGCTGCTCCCTCCGACATATGCAATACCTCACCTGCCCCAGAGCTGAGGTGCATAAATACTTTTTTTTTGTTTCTGCCCATTTATGAAGTTATAATGCTGCTAAATCACAAATGTTAACAACGGAGTTGCTTCCTGACCTTAACCCACCAACATGCCCGCACGTAGGCACATGAAGACCCGTTTTGTGATGACAGAAGGTGAAGGCTGCGTGCGTGTATGCCCAATTGATTTTAAGGGGGGAGAGACTTTTCCATACATTTTATTAACTTTCATAGTCAAACTTTTCATAAAAAAAAGATACAAAGTTAAAAAAATACGACAAACTACTACATACTAAAATTCAATGATGGTAAAAGCTGAAAAATTGGTTGGATTTTCTCCAGTTAGTTGAAGTCCGAAATTTCAAACTAGTTGAAAAAATCAGTCATAATGTGTGGTAAGTCAGTCATAATTGTTTTTTCAACTGACTCCGGGGTCTAAGTCCCGTTGGGAATACAAGCAGTCATAAAGAGTGAGTGCATGAAGGTTATTAGGAAGGCAAAATTGTAATATGAGAATAGCACTGATTTTTCCATGGATTTAGGGAAAAATAATAGGACACTCATTTTCTATGTTATAGGTAAGAACTAAAGATGCAAAGGGAGAGTGTTTCCTATAACGTTTAGGGAGAACCATATGAGAAAGAGATGGCAGAGGAGCATATAATAGCACAGCCACTGCTACAAGCTGAAAAATTACTTTATCCCGGGCACCCTTTATAGTATTCAGAACATTGTTCATCCCCAGCACCCTTTATAGTATTCAGAACATTGTTCATAAATGGGATATCATCTGTCCATCCTATAGGCTGATGCACGATCCAATCAAATTTGAGCTGGGCGGAGGCCATCCCCTAGCCAAGCCTGGACTCTCTAGTTTACTTAATGCATCCCCCGAGGTTGGTCATGATCTGAGACTTTCCTAAACTTTCTGATATTTTTAAATACAGTACTAGAGGAGTTCCTTTCTTCTCTTTCACTTAGTCTTTCTGATATATTTAGGTACAGGTGTTTGATTACTGTTCAGCACGTAAGTAGTAGGCTGTTTTATTAATGTTTTCTTTGCTTCCTTTGAAGTTATCTTTTACCCTGCCAGTTACATAGGTCCTCATGAGTACCCTGGATCAACTGAGGAAAAACAACTACTGCTGTTTTTTCTCCTCAGATCTGGATTCTCCTGCAGGATTCAGCTCTGAAATGGTTGCAGATTCACTGTGCTTCTGTTTAGGTCTGGACCCTCCTGCAGCATCCAACCTCATTAGTTTTATATGTTCCTGTTCTCTTAAAATGCAAGAAAGATTGCTGCTTTGTGGGGGTGGACTTTCCTACATTGTCCAGCCATACTAAAGTACAAAATGTTGTGACTCTGTTTTAAGTCTGGATCCTCCTTCAGCATTCTATGCAGCAAGCACAACACTGGAATTTTCTCCAACAGTAATGGACCCTCCAGCAGCATCCATTCCTGTAGCTAATCTGCTGTCCTTGCTGTCTTTGCAGTTCTTGCCCCTCCAGCAGTGTCAAAACCCTGCATCTATCTGTTTTATTTGCCATCTCTATGCCTGCTTACCTTGCCTCCCCCCAAGCTCTCTATGTTCAACTCTACCCTCGGGAAGTGTGGGACTTCACCTGGAACTACAGCACATATAGTATGTTTAAATCACCTGCCCTCCCTAATCTTATCCACAGTCTGCTTCTTTGTGTTTGCCTCTTATAGATGCCTCCTCCATAGTGCATTACTTTCCTGTTCAGCTGCATCCTCCCTATTTAGTATCTGACACCATTAACCCCTTTGGCATGGCCATCTTCCTCTCTCCATCTGCTGATCATGCTTGTCTCATGAGAATATGCGATCTACATTGAGATTGCCTGAAGTCTTGCAAGATCTCTAGGTGGCCACCTTCTGCCACATAATTTGGTCACCATCAAAGGGGCCTGTTCAACACTCTACTCATATGGGCAGTGTTCCTTATCTCTCGTGAGATTGATGGCCATTTTATTGGCCCAAGTCTCGGTGGCCATCTTTAGGGCGGCAATATTTGCATCTCTCTCTAGTCCTCTGATGCAAATTCCAGTGACAATGTGCCCTCTTTTTCCCTACTCTCACAGAGGCCATTTAAGGGAGTCTTCATCTGCGTTCCACTGTCATTTTTGCTGTTTTATTAGCAGAAACGCATGTTATGTTCTCTGATCCATCCCACAACCCTGCATCTATCTGCTGCAGAACAATACCTTGGAGGCAGTAAAGCATAGTGGTTAAGAGCACTGAGCTACAAACATTGAGACCTGTGTTTGAATCCAACAGCCACCACTTCACGTACTGTGTAACCATGAGCAAATCATTTAACTTCCCTGTGCTCCCAGGCAGGACCTGGAAACGCATCTATGATGCTGCCATGACAGCCCCCACAGTGAGCTCCTCAACAGCAACAAAACCCCATCGACATCCCCAACACCAACGCATCCCCACACTGACTGGCAACACCGTGACACCGGGGGCTACACTTGAATGCAGCAAAGTGGATGGGGGGCTGTGTCCCCCACACCCCCCCTAATTTAGATATCTAACTCCACATTGCACAGACACTGGAGTTAGATGTATGCCCCCCATTGCTGCAAAGTCCGTCGCAGTGAAATCCCCGTCGCTGCAAAGACAGTTGCCATCGAGATTTCACTGTGGGGGGTTCGCTGTGTGGGTGTCACTGTCCCATCGGCATACCCCTGGAAACAAGTCTCAGCTTAGTGCATCTTTTGTGGCCAAAATCTTATCCATTTAGTGATCCCAGAAAAGCAGCATGGCTCAGACCCCTCAAAATTGACCCCAAGTCTCAGCTGTGTCAAAAAGAACTACTATTCTGATCAAAAGCACAGCCATCCTAAAAGACACCATGGATAAAAAAATAGAGACATGCCTGAAGAAAGTCCAGACAGTCTTAGGCATGCTTCTTTCTGCTGACACCAACCATCCCTGGCTCTTCTCCCCAGCCAGAAAATGTCGACTGCACCATCCAGACAGCTCAATAAATAACTGACGCATAATTGGACATTTTAAAGTTCTAGACAAGGGTAACAGTGCTTGCTAACTGAGTCAGGAGGGCTCTCTGGCTGAAACTGTGGCAGGTGAACAGTGAATCTAAGAATGCCCTGATGAAACTTCTGTTCAAGGACAGACACCTTTTTAAGGAGGTTCTCACTCTGTTCCTAAAAGACATGACTGGTGGGAAGTGGGGTTCAGGTGACAAGGACCTGTACCTATCTTCAAGACATTCCTTTCATCCCAAGTTCAAGAGTTTTTACAACCAGTCTTGATCACAGAATAGCCAATATTCATGCAGCTGGACAACGAAGCCAAGCTTTTAGAGCAGACCATCACAAAGCATACAGACTTAGAAACAGAATTTGTCAGCAGATAAGGACCGTCAGGCCAAAATAGTCTGCACATTTTTCCCTGCCTACAGTATCACCACAGATCCTACTTGATCTCTAGTCTGTTGTCTCCCCTTCCTTTCTCCTAAGATTCCCTTGTGCCTATCCCATGCATTCTTGAACCCCACCACTGTTTTCATCCCCATCACCTCGACTGGAAGATTGTTCCAGGAATCCAACAGTTTTTCTGTGAAGAGGTACTTCCTCACATCCCTCCTGAATTTACCCAACTCCCTTCAGCTTAATATCATGTCCCCTTGTTCTTGAGCACCTTTTTTAAAAAAAAGTCCCTCTTGTACCTTATTTACACCTGTTAGATATTTAAAGGTCTTTATCATACCCACCCTCTCCCTCCTGTCTTCCAGTGTGCACATGTTCAGATCTTTAAGTCTCTCCTTGCAGGCTTTCTGATGCAGACCTTGCATCATTTTAGTTGACCTCCTCTGGACTGCCTCCCTTCTGTCTATATCCTTTTGGAGATGTGGTCTCCAGAACTGGGCACAGTACTCTAGGTAGGCTTTTACCAGAGATCTATACAGAGGCAACACCACCTCCCACCATCTGCTGGTGATACCCCTTCCTATGCTCACCAGCATCCCACTAGCCCTCCCAACTGCCTTGTCACATGGCCTTGCCACCTTTAGGTTATCCAGTATGATTACCCCCAGGTCTGTTTCCTGTTTGGTGATCATCAGTGCCACCCCACCCATTTTGTAATCTGCCTCTGGGTTTCTGTGCCCCATGTGTATTATTTTGCACTTTTTCACATTGAAACCCAGCTGGTACACCCTTGACCTCTTCTCTAGCGTTCTCAGGCCTCTGGTCATCCTGTCCACCCCCTGCCCCAAGTCTTAACCCTATTGCAGATTTTTGTGTCATCCACAAAGAGGCAAACTTTCCCTTCCAGTTCCTCTGCAATGTCACTTATAAAGACACTAAAGAGGTCCAGTACCAACACTGATCTCAGACACCCTGCTGGTCACCCTCCCTTTCTCGGAGTGAACTCCATTTACCACCACCCTCTGCTGTCTATCCCCTAACCAGTTTCTTACCCAGCTAACCATCTTTGGACCCATCCCTAAGCTACCCAGCTTGCTTATGAGTTGCCTATGTAGAATTGTGTTGAAAACCTTACTGAATCCTAGGCAGGCTACGTCCACTGCTCCACCCTGATCTACTGTAGTTCCTTGCTCACCCAGTCAAAGAAATCTATCAGATTAGTTTGGCATGACTTCCCCCCGTGACCCCATACTGCCTCAGGTCTTGCAACCCATTGGGTTCAAGATATTCCACAATCCTTTCTTTCAGCAGTGATTCCATTAACTTTCCCACCACTGATGTTGAGCTGACTGGCCTGATTGACAGCCTCTTCCCTGCTACCACTTTTGTGTAGTGGAACTACAACTGCCCTTCTCCAGTCCTCTGAAACTACTCCTGTTTCCAATGAGCTGTTAAATAGGACTGCTGGAGGTGAAGCCAGTACTGTACCTCCCTGAGCTCCCTCAGTACCCTTCGATGTACCCTGTCTGGTCCCATCACTTTGCTCACTTTCAGATTAGTGAGTTCCTTCAGGAATCCTTCCTCTGAGAACAGACTAGTGTCCACCTTCCTCCCTCCAGTGCTCTTATTACTATTTTGTGGCCCCTTCCTCTCACCTTCCTCTGTGTATACTGAGCAAAGGAATTTGTTCAGGATGTCTGCCTGTTCCTGGTCCCCCTCTGCACAGCCCCACTTCCCTTTTTAACCTTACAGTCAACCCCGGTCTTCCTCTTTTGACTTACAGTATGTACCTAAAAATGTCTTGTCCCCTTTTGTTACTGCCTGGACTATTCTCTCTTCTGCTTGTGCCTTTGTGCTCCTTACTGCTCTCCCTGCTTCTCTCTGTTTCCCCTGATACATGTCCCTTTCCTCCTCCATTTGTGTCTCCTTATACCTTCTGAATGCCACTCTCTTATATTTTACCACTTTTGCCAGTTCTTTTGTGAACCATCTTGCTTTTTCTCATTTGCTTGCTGCAAAGATTTGTTGCGATCACGATGGCTCCTTTTATCTTCGCCCACTGTTCCTCCACCCCACCCAGGTCACCCCCCCCCACCAGGTCATCCCTGAGGCCATCTTTATAAAATCTGCTCTCCTGAAGTACAGGACCTTCCCCCTCATGTGGTTCAATTCTGCAGCTGTCCTTATATTGAACTACATTGTCCAGTGATTGCTGGTCCCCATAATTCAAAATGTAAGTCCAGCTCCTGTGGTGACAAGCCCAACTTATGACACAATGGCAAAACAAAGCAAAGAGGTGAGGCAGGCTGAAGTGAACACTCCACCAGTTGGGGGATGCCTCCAGCTGTTCATCAGTCAATGGGCTCACACAACAACAGACAATGGGCCAGAGAATTGGTAACCCATGGATATGTCATTGAACTGCAACTAGAGACAATTTCACACAGACCGATAACTTCCCTAACACCATTACGTCAGGAGAAGGTGACGGCCTGACAAACAACAGGGCTATTTCACCAGTGCCTCCAGAGAGCAGAGTATAGGGGTATACTCCATGTTCTTCAAGGTCTCCAAAAAGATGAAGAGAATGCGTCCGTTACTGGACCTGAAGTTTCTGAACCAGTACTTTGTATATAAAAAATTAAAAAGGGAGACCCTGAGATTTAATATATTAGCCATTAAACCAGGCAACTTTAAGACTTCCATTGATCTGAATGATGCATATCTTCACATCCTGATAAGACAGAATCACTACAATTACCTCAGGTTCAACATCAATGGACAGCATTATCAGTATACCAGTATCCAATTCAGCCTAGCTTTGACTCCAAGAGTCTTTACAAAGATGTTAGTGGCCTTGGTGGCATCTCTTCTCAAGATAGGAGTCCATGTCATACCCTGCCTGAATGATTGGCTCATCTGGTTGAGATCCCAACACCAGAAGCAGAGGGACATGGACATGGTAGTGCAGTGCCTCCAGCAATATGGCAGGATAATCAACTGGAAAAAGAGTCAACTCATTCCATTGCAACAGATAATATATCTGGTGGCATTAATAGGCACCCTGCACAATACAGTGACACTGTTGGAGGGCAAGGTGCAGAACATCATTCAGCACATAAAAAGAATCAGATCCCAGCACAACAAAGCAGTGTGGTATTATCTCCAGATCCTGGGCCTAATGGCATCTTTAATAGACACAGTACCTTGGGTCAGGCTACACATGTGGCATCTCCAAAGATGCATTCCAGAGACATGGGACCAAATCACACAAAACCTCAGCACAAAGATTTCTCCCAGCTCTGTGATTTTGGACAGTTTGATGTGGTGAACAAACAGAGCCAACCTGCCCAGGGGCAGGTCACTGTCTCAAACCACAACCACAACAATCACCACTGATGCAATCTTCAATGCTGGGGAGTGACACTGGGATGCCACATCACTTATGGAAGGTATTCGCCATCCAAAGCCTGTCTGTCAATCAGTATTCTGGAAATGAGGTCTATCTACCATGCACTCATATTTTTTGCCCCATCCAGCAGTCAATCCTGCTGAGAAGGGTCAACCAGGTAACTATTTGGGCTGGAAGAACTCAGTGAAGTTCTGACCCTTATTAGGTCATAAACCAAAGCCTTTTGGGATTCAAAGATGGCTGCTTGAGGGAGCGGATGCTTAGGAACAAGCTCCATCACCTCCGACTATTCTAATGTGCTTATCTTGTACAGTGGAATACATTACAATAGATTAAAACAACTGATAAGTGCTGCTAATGTCTTTAAATGAATGGCAATGTCTAAATCTGTGTGACAAGTAAAGGACTTACCTGAAAAAGCACAAAATACAAAGCCATCCAGGATGACAAGAGGAAAGCAGAACTCTGAATTAGGTGAACAGCTGGGTCCCAGTCACAAACCTCCAGCTCCAACCTCAGTTTCAGATTCATTAACTCAGCTTCAACAAAGAACCCTGAAATTTCCACCACTAGTAGACAAAAACTGTTTAAAAATACCAAACCTGATATCCCCACTTCCCCGTATACCAGAGGGAAGAAGTCTCAATAAGTTCACGTTCATGGCATGAGTGGGGATGGCTGAGTCCCATTCAGAGAGTAATCTTTTCTTCAATACTGAAGACACGGTACAACAGGAAGAAGAAGCTGCACCAGTGGAGTTAACAACCTCCCATGCTAGGGATAAACTTGGAAAAATTCAGACATGCCACAAAATTGATTCATAATATAAGATATACAACTTACCCGGAACACCTAAGTCATCTAAAGTTAATGGCATTGGAAAACAGAAGAATTGGGGGAGACCTATTTTTATGTTATAATATCATACATGATAACTATTTGTTTAATGAATTGAACTTTGAATTCAAAAATGACCAAAAAGGCACTAGAGGACCTCCTCTACAATTAAGACCTAAACGTTTTTATACCAACAATAGAAAAGCATTCTTTACACAAAGGGATGTCAACCCTTGGAACAGACTACCAAATTATATTATTCAGAGTAAGTATATTAGTGAATGGAGAAAGTCCAGAGGGGGTATTGCTAAGGTAAAAGGGGATAAGGGGGCATGTGAGGAGGAGGATCATGTAAAAGCATCTATCCTTTCGGCACCATGCATTTCTGCTTAAAGTTGAATCAGCATAATATTCTGTGATGATTTGCCTATGCAGCCCATGATGCTTTGCATTGTGGGGGCATGTGTGATTTTGTATCCTAAACAGATACTTCTGTTCAGTATTTACTGAAGAGAAGGTAGGGCAGGGCCCACAGCTCAGCATCATGGACATGGGGGAGGGAAGTCTTCACTAGTCCCTTCACAAAAGAAAGGGTCCTACAATAGCTTGATAAGCTCAGGGTGGACAAGGCAATGGGACCCGATGGCATACATCCCCAGGGTACTAAAGGAGCTTAGGGTGGAACTAGCAGAGCCATTAGCAGAACTGTTTAGTGAGTCTGAACACAGAAGAAGTCTCAGAAGACTAAAGAAGGGCTCATGTGATCCCACTCCACAAGAGTGGTAGCAGGGAAGAGGCAGAGAACTACAGACCAGTCAGTCTTACCTTAGTAGTGGGCAAGATTATGGAGGCACTCTTTAAGGAAAGGATAGTGCAACACCTGGAATCCATAGGAGCACAGGATGCAAGACAGCATGGGTTTACAAAAGGAAGGTCCTGTCAAATTAATCTCATAGATTTCTTTGACTGGGTAACCAGAATGGTGGACCAAGGGGGAGCAGTTGATGTCGCCTACCTTAATTTCAGCAAAGCTTTCGATACCGTTCCACATAGAAGATTGATTAATAAGCTGGGTAGGCTCGGGGTTGGTGAGAAGTTGGTCAACTGAGTGGCAAACTAGTTGACGGGCAGAAAACAGAGAGTGGTGGTAAATGGTATACAGTCAGAAGAGATGTAAGTCACAAGTTGGGTACCTCAAGGATCAGTTCTGGGGCCAGTCCTCTTCAATATCTTCATCAGTAACATTGCAGATGGACTGGAGGGTAAGGTTTGTCTGTTTGCACATGACACCAAGATCTACAACAGAGTAGATGATCCAGATGGGGTGGGCAGAATGAGAAGAGATCTGGATAAACTGGCAAATGGTCGGAAAAGTGGCAACTGGGGTTTAATGCAAAGAACTGCAAGATCATGCACATAGGGAAGAGAAACCCTGAAGCCACCTATAGGCTGGGAGGGGAGTTGCTAGCAGTCACAAGGGAAGAAAGAGACTTGGGCATTATCATCACTGATTACCTGAAATCATCCAAGCAGACCACTAAAGCAGTAGGTAAGGATAGGGGGATGTTGGGGTGTATTAGTAGGGGTATCACAAGTTGTAAGAGGGAGGTAGTAATCCCTCTTTACAAAACACTGGTTAGGCCCCATCTGGAGTACTGCATGCAATACTGGAGGCCACACCTTCACAAGGACATTAACCAAATCGAGGCAGTCCAGAGAACGGCAACCAAAATGGTGCAGGGACTGCATCAGAAAACATATGAGGACAGATTAACGGAGCTCAATATGTATACCCTAGAGCAAAGGAGGGAGAGACGTGATATGATCGAAACATTCAAACACCTTAAGGACATTAACGTGGTGAAAGAGTCTAACATGTTTCAACATAAGAAAAATAGCAGGTCAAGAGGACACAGCATGAGATTGGAGGGAGGACAATTAAGGGTTAATGTGAGGAAGTTCTTTTTCACAGAAAGGGTGGTGGATGATTGGAATGGCCTACCACAGGAAGTGGTGGATATGAATACAGTGCAGGGCTTCAAACAGGCATGGGATAGGCATAAAGCAGCAATACAAATGAATATGCATAGATAGGCCATTGACAGAGCAAAGGCCAATGGCACATTCATAAGGTAGAAAAGGAAACGGGCAGACTGGATGGGCCTTGTGGTCCTTATCTGCCATCATCTTCTATGTTTCTATGTTAGACAGTTCAAATAGAGGTTAGACTCATACATTTTAAATCATAATAGACTATCATACTATCAGTAAGATTACTCAGGAGAGCTAATGGGCCACCGCCTTTCTTTTCTCCTTGTACCTTAGTATGAACTTTAGATTCAAATGTACTGGAGAAAGAAGCAGTAAATACAGATAAAAATCAGAGCATAGAGAAAATGTTTGCAGCATCCAAACAATTGCAGGAGTAGAGGGTGAAAAAGACTGCAACCATACTAACATTCTAACCAAATTAAAAAATGAAATACAGTAAAAGCTGACATTAAACAGGGCTTTGACAAAATGACAACAGCATTTTCACTACTGACAGAATCAATGAATCACCTAGTTAGAAACACTAACCATAAGAACAACAGAAGTTAAACGGTGTGTAAGTTATTTAGAGGACACAGTTCACCCCTTACAACAGCAGCTCAATGAGTGCAAAATTAAATTACAGACCTTACAACAAAAAATTCTAATCCAGGAAGACCATCCAAAACATAATAATTTAAGGCTTATAAACATTCCAGAAGGTGTCAAAGGTAAAGGTGACCCAACTCCAATTTTTGAGAAACATCTGCCTTGGGTCTCAAGTATTCCGAAGAAAAAATGATGCTAGATTGTGCTCACCAAGCTGGCAAAAATTTAACACACATAGAAAACAACTTGGAGTCACAGCATTTAAACTCCAGACCAATCTATGTAAAACCTTGCTATTATCAAGATAGAGAGTGCATTTTGAGAAAACCAGAATTTAAAAGGGGTTAATGGCAGAAGAGATTAAATTCTCGGTCTTTCCAGACTTTAGTGCTGAGACAGTTCAATCGAGAAAAGCCTTTGACAAAGCTAAAGTAATGCTGAATGAAATGGGTATCAGATTCTCCATGCTTCCTCCAGCAAAACTGAGATTTTTTTGGCACAGAAAAAAAAATTTTTTTCACAGATCCCAAATGTGCAGACAATTATCTATGAGCAAAACTTGACATCAGTCTGTTCGAAAGGTCCCAAACAGACAATAATTCCACAGCCACAGGAACTCATAATATGGGAACAAACTTTACTACATTTCTGTCACCTATTCACGCTTTAATTGACTAAAATGATTCAAAATGTCTCAGTAGTAAAACTGCTGAATGACTGTTTACACAAAGGGAAGAGGAGGAGAGATGGGGAAAGGGGAAAAAAGAAAAAAAGAGTAGGAAAAGGAAGGGCTGGGAAAGAGGGAAGGGGAAAAAGGAAAAATTGTAAAATTAAATAAATCTAGTTCGGTAAAATTATCTGTGCAGTCACAGTACAGTTTAGGAAAGAAATGTTTAAAGGATAGAATGCAATCTAGAAAAGAAACAGAATGTGAAATAAGATATAAATAAATATGAAGGGATAAAATTAAATTTTGTTTTCCTTTTCTCTTTTCTTATTATGTTATTTACTTTCATGCTCCTTATTAGATAATGGTCGGAGGGCGGAGATGGCACTCATGTTCTAGGCTTCACACTTCACTACCTCACCCATGGCCATCAAGATAGATGTAAGGGGAGCACTTCAGATCTAAACTTTATGCCTAGTATATATTTAATTTGTTTGAATGTTTACTGATTCCCAGGTAAAAATGGGAATAGATGGGGGGGGGGGCATGAGAAGGGGAAAAAAAATGATCTGGCATAAACAACTTAGTGAAAATATGAAACAAGGCCTTCATGAAAACAGTAAAAAAACAATAAGAAATCAAACAAGGCTTAGAAATTACAAAGATAAGGCTCAAAGTACTGTTGTTGTGATATATCTGAAATGTTAAGAATTAATAAAAAATACAATCATGTCTAATCTGTTAAGTTAATTACATAGAATATGAAAGGTTTATGAGAAAGAGTAAAAGGGAAAAAATATTTCATTATATTGCCAAACAAGATGTTACAAGAAACCCATCTACTGCATAATGACTTCCAATTTTATTTTTCCAAAAATGGGGTCATGATATAAATGCTCCATATCACTCAAATGCCAGAGGGGTTACCATATTCCTAAAGAAAAACTCAGGCATAACAATAAACAGACACATTTCAGATACCAATGGACAATACATATTTTGTGAAATTTTAATCAGTGGTGCTCTAATTACGCTAGTAAATGTATACGGGCCTAAAGAAAAGTCACCTGAATTTTATTCAGAACTTTTTCTTATTGCTGCTACATTCAAATCACCTTTAATTTTCAGGGGGTGATTTTACTCTGGTCCTAAGTACCAAATTAAATAAATCTAACATAATTAGCTCAAGATTACAATCAGCAACATTTAAAATAATAGAATTTATGTAGGATTTCAAGTTAATAGAACCCTGGAGATATGCCCAACCCTCAGCCACTCAATACATAGAACATAGAAACATAGACTTTGATGGCAA
Organism: Neoceratodus forsteri; assembly: GCA_016271365.2. NCBI lineage: Eukaryota > Metazoa > Chordata > Ceratodontiformes > Ceratodontidae > Neoceratodus > Neoceratodus forsteri. The sequence continues at coordinate 803,023,670 of CM057451.1, read as the reverse complement.
ATAAGGACTGCTTGGCCCACTCAGTCTGCCATTTACCTACCCATTGGATAAGCTGCAGATCCTAGTTAACCAACAGCCTACTTCCTCCTACCCCCCACTATAATTGCCTTATGTCTGTCCCTGCATTCTTGAATTGCCCCATTATTTTTTACCCCACAATCTCCTCAGGAAGGCTATTCCATGCATCCATCACCCTCTCCATGAAAAAATACTTCCTCACATTGCCCCTGAGTCATCCCCCCTCTATCTTCAAACTGTTCTTGCACATCTCTTTTTCTGATGCTACCCTCTTGGACTTTGTTGATTCCCTTGAAGTACTTCAAAGTTTCTGTCATGTCCCCCCGCGCCATCCTTTCCTCAAGGGTATACATATTAAGCTCCTTTAATCTCTCTTTGTATGGTTTCTGGTGCAGAACCTGCACCATTTTAATTGCCCTCCTTTGGACTGCCTCCATCCTGTCTATGTTCTTGCAGAGATGGGATCTCCAGAACTGCATGCAGTACTCCAGATGGGATCTCACCAACTGTCTGTACAGAAAGATGACAACTTCCTTTTTTCTACTGGTGATGCCTCTCACTATCCATCCCAGAATCCCCCAGCCCTCCTTACTGCCTTCTCTCATTGGCTGCCTATCTTTAGGTCATCTGATATGACTACCACCAGGTCCCTTTCCATTTTTGTTGTTGTTAGTACCCCCCCATTGTGTACTCTTCCCCTGGGTTTTTGTTGTTTTCCAGGTGCATTACTTTGCACTTCTTTACATTGAATCTAAGCTGCCATACTGTTGACCATTCCTCTAACCTTGCCAAGTCCCTTCTCATCCTTCAACCCCACCTTGTGTCAACCCTGTTGCAGATCTTTGTGTCATCTGAAAAGAGGCATACTTTTCCTTCTAGTCCCTCTTCAATGTCACTTATAAAGACATTAAAGAGGACCGACCCCAGTATTGAAGCCTGTGGCACCCTGCTAGTAAACCCCCTTTTTTTGGAGTGGACTCCATTTACTATTACCCTCTGCGCCCTGTTGTCTAGCCAATTTTTTACCCAGGCTACCACCCTGGGACCCACTCCCAGGCTGGCTAACTTGTTTATTAATGTTTTGTGTGGGACTGTGTCAAATGCTTAAATTGTGAAATTTTAATCAATGGTGCTCTAATTACCCTAGTAAATGTATACGGGCCTAATGTAAACTCACCTGAATATTCATACTGTTCAGCTGCTCACCATTCACATTTCAGAATAGATTTTTATTTAATTCCTGAGACACTATCATATAACCTGGTAGACATAACTTATAAAGGAATTCATATGTCAGATCATTCACCAGTAATTATGACAATGAGAATAAAAAAAAAACTTTTAACTTCTCATTTAGATTTATCATATTACTCAAAGATCATAGCTTTAATATTAAAATCCATCAGGAAACAGAATCCTTTTTAAGAATAACAAATATAATGAAACCCCTGTCACTATAATATGGGATACTTATAAGGCATATATAAGAAGACTCTCCATGGCATATAAATGAAGAAAGAAAGAAAGAAAGAAAGAAAGAAAGAAAGAAAGAAAGAAAGAAAGAAAGAAAGAAAGAAAGAAAGAAAGAAAGAATCCAACTCTTACAACTTCATGTAGACCAATATTATTATTTAATACTGACAGCAAAATTTTAGCTAAAATACTTGCTAAAAGACTAAACAACATTCTCCTGGATATAATTCATTCAGACCAAAACAGTTTAATAGAAAACAGACAATTAAAAACCAACATAAGAAGAATAATAAATTTAATTGATAAATACAAAAATGATAACTTTTCAATATTAGCACTCAGCAGAGAAAAAGCATTCAACCACTTGGAATGGGGTTATATCAAAACTTTACTCAAACATATGAACTTTAGACCATGTTTCAGATCCTGGATCAATATTACATCAAAACATCACAGCAAGAGTTAAAACAAATGCAGAATTATCTGACATAATAAAATTACAGAGAGGGATTCAACAAAGCTGCCCCCTATCCCCATTAATTTTTGCTATTGCTATAGATCCCCTAGCTATTACAATAATAGAATACACAGATTAAAAATAAACAGTGAAAAACATAAGATCAGTGTATATGCTGATGATGCTCTAATATAGAGAAACTTTAAACAAAACCTACACAGATCTAAACATAACTCTTGCAACATTCAGCGGCATACAAAATCAGTTGGGAGAAAACAGAATTGTTAGAATCTAAAAATCATACTGATCCATTTATTCATCCCCAAAATACAAACATTAAAAAAGTGCATAAAGTAAAATATCTGGGAGGGATGCTAGACAACAATATTGAACAACTTCATTCAAACAGTTTTGAAACACTCATTAATAAAACTCAAACAGAACTTACCCAATGGGAGTCACTTACATTAACCCTATCAGGATGGGTAAATGTCATTAAAATGAATACCCTACCAATATTTCTATTTTTCTTCCAAACCCTCCCAGTTAATCTGCATAATAATAAAAAAAATGAAAAAATCATAAAGACATTTTTATGGAAGGGCTAAAAATCATGCCTAAAAATAGAAAAGTTATATATTTTCAAAAACTTGGGTGGCTTCTCTCTTCTTAATTTGTACTGGTATTACCAGGCAGCGAATGTATCCATAATATATGAATGGTTCCATCCAGAACACTTCTAATCAGCATGACAGACTGAAGCTAGCTCTACCCCCACAAACATTTAAAACACATTCTTTATGCAGGCCCCTACCACTCAAAAATCAATACTATTTGCATGACTACAGCAATCGCTTGTAAAATATGGGACAAAATTATGGAGGATATAATTTCATAGTGGTTTATCCCCATTCTCTCCTATATTTCTCAATGGTCACTTTGCTCCCCCTACTATTGATCCAGGATTTAACATTTGGCATCTACGTGGTTGAAAAGAAATAAATCAATTATTTAACAATAGGGGCTTATTAGATTTTGATACATTACAATGTATGTATAACTTACCTAATAACCATTTTTTTAGATTTTTACTGATAAGAAACTTCATAGAAACAGAAGGACATATTGTAACTAAACCACAATTAAATGAGTTTGAACCCCAACTGATATTAATCAACGACTCAAAACTTATATAAAAATGTTATGCAGTTTTACAAACAAACTTCAGCCAGACATTATACACACTAAAACAAAAATGGGAAGTAAAACAAAGGAATATAATTTCAGAGGAATAAATGGTCACAAATTATCAATTTAAAAAACATAGGTATATTATCTACCAAATTATTACAAATATATTTTAACATAATCCATAGAATTTACTACACACTGCATTGAATTCATCTTGTGAATCCCAGTCATTCAAATCTCTGCCCCAGATGCAAATCCAAAAATGGCACATTAGAGCACATGTTAATAAACTGTGATAAACTGAATTCCTACCAGCAGAAAATTATAGATACAATCTATAAAATCACTTCTATTCATCTAAAAAATGGTGAACGCTTATTCTTAACAATGGATTATATGATGGATAAACATAATACTTTCCATCAAAGGTTAATATTAATAAGTTTAATCAATGTACATAAATGTATCTTAATGAAATGGAAGGATACATTACCCCCAGACTATAAGGTGTGGATAAATAGAATGACTGATATATTTAAGTTAGAGAAAGTACATTATATCTTAGTCAAACAGTATGAGATATTCGACAAGTTATGGTTTAATTTTAGTAATTATATAAAAACAAATGGCATGTTGGAGAAATTACGTGATTGACACAATGGTACTCATATTTGAGCTGCGTTTTGATGATCACAAGGCAAATATGATATATTAAATGACAAATGAACATAAATATGGTTCATAAATGCATAATAATGTGTGTGATGTATACCACTTGTATGTAAATCTTGTACTATGTGAAAAATATGTAAAGTGAAGTCTTTTGTTTCGATTAATAAAAAAAAAGGTAATAGACAGAAGTAACAGGGCACTTTCCTAGTAGTGTCAGTAATTCCAGACTTTTGTCAGTTTTGACAATACATACTGAATTTTGCACACTGGACTCATATTTTTAGTTTTCCTTTGGAGTGCACCATTCCTGTCTTCTGTTTAATAATCATAGGCTAAAGTTAGTACCCTCAGCAGCACCGCCAGCCAGCACCAGGTGAGTGCAGATCAATTTTCCTGTCTGTTTCCACAAGTAACTATTACAGCTGGAAGAACTCGGTGAAGTTCTGACCCTTATTAAGTAAGAACCAGAACACAGGGGGGGTTCTGATTAGTTCTGATTTTTTTTAATTGAAATCTGAATTAAATATCAAAAAGGCAGAAAAGAAGCTATAACTGTGGTAGTTAATATTGTGAGGATAAAGAGAACACTTTAAATCATTAATTTGTACACAAACAGACCCATTAACACTTGCATTGACCTACCAGGGCTATGCCCCAGCACTGTGCCTTTCAAGGCGTATAGCTGTCTGACACTACCTACTCTCTGCCACCCTCTGCACAGAATTGTCCACACTGCTCGACATAGCAACCCATTCAGCTTTCCATCAAACATTGCCAGGTCCAAACACCTGCTGGGCCACATCTAGAATACCTCTCACTGGGCCTACTACTGTACAGTGCAATGTACTGCCTCTGCATCACTCTTCTAGGCTACCACTAAAACTGTAGTTGTTTACCCAGCAAAATATTATCTACCGTGACATTATGCCCTTCTACTTGTGTCTGTTACCTTAGTGAAATGAATCAAAAATGGCAAGCTGCACATTAGTCTCTCGTCTTTAGCAATGTCTGCTTGCTGAGCAGCAACCTGAGAAAACTGGAGGAGTGTTCAGGGGTATGGAAGCTGAGTTTCAATGCAAAAAAGTAAAGAATAATGCACCTGAGGGACAGAAACCCAGGGGTAGAGTAAAAAAATGAGGGGGGGGTACTAATGACCACCAAGTAGGAATGTGACCAGAGGGTGATCATATCAGATGAACTAAAGGTTGCCAGGCAGTGCAACAAGGCAGTTGGAAGGGCAAGTGGCATGTGGCATCTTGGGGTGCATAGGAAGGGGTATCAACAGCAGAAAGAAGGAGATGGTGTTGACTCTGTAAAGATCACTGGTAAGACCCCACATAGAGTACTGTGTTCAGTTCTGGAGACCACATCTCAGAAAGGACATAGATAGAATGGAAGCGGTCCAGAGGAGGGCAACTAAAATGGTGCAGGGTCTTCATCAAAAGCATAAAAAGGGGAAGGCTCACACTCAAAAGTTGTCAGTGCAAAATATAAGCCAACAAGTCAAATGTAATAGTGCAAGAAGATTTATTGATACTTACATCAATCCATATATCAAGAGAAGATCAGCCAGATATAAAGTGCCCCTCAGCCTGAATAAACACCCGACGGTGTTTCGTGCCCCAAAATGGCACTTCGTCAAGGGAAAAATGATTAAAAAAGTACTGCTTAAATAGTATGAAAACATGACATTATAACAGGTGTAATAAATATCCCCACCCTCAAGACAATCCTTAAAGACACAACCACTAAGCACTCTTAAAAAATATGAATGTACAGTAGTTAGAACAATGCCAAATGTCAAATAAATATGACATATAGATATAACATACATACAGTGGCATATAAATACCATCGACGCACCAAATATATATATATATATATATATATATATATATATATATATATATATATATATATATATATATATATATATATATATATATATATATATATATATAATATACACTTTCTATAATTTAACAGGAAGCAAATTTATTTATGGGGCTTTGGGAGCTCATCACTATACAAGACCCTGACTTGAATCCGTGTTATGGCCTGATTGAATTATAGAGGTGATACATTGATGATTTGATCATGATATGGAAGGGGACTGAGACATAGTTACATGAATTTGTAGATTATTTGCATCATTCTCACCCTTTTTTGTGTTTTTCAGTCAAATATTGTTGAGAAAGTACCAACTATTTGGATTTACTGATTCAGAATGATGCAGAAGGGGTAATATGCACTGATCTATATCAAAAGGAAACTAATGCAAATTCTGTTTTACAGGCATCAAGTTGTCACCGAGCACATTTGGAAAGAAACATTCCACATGGACGATTTCTGCTAATACACAAATTGTAGTAGTGACCAAGGGTATGAGGACAGGGCTGCTGAAATGTCGCTACGGTTCAGAGAACAAGGTTATTGGGAGTCTGACATTGTTGGGGCTAGAGAGTGGCCTGCTTCACAAGACAGGAGTGTGTTATTGGTGCCGAGAGAACAACAATATCTGAAGTGTATGAGTCACTAAAATACAACAAAACATATACAAAGAGATCCAAGGAAGTGAGGGATATCATTCTACAAAATTGGCATATTGTGTAAGCTGATCCTGTATGTTCCCAGTTCACCAAGGAGTAGCCTAATTTTCTTTATAAGAGAGCAAAACATTTGAGAGATATACTAATCAGCTCTCTACAGCCACTTCCAGCAGCAGGGTAGTTAGGTTTATGGTAGTGCCCCATGCAGGAAATGTAAGTTCTGTCCCAGTATAAAAAAATGTAAAACCTTTAGTAATGATGTTTCAGGACAAATATTTAACATCAAACACCTGATTACCTGTGACACCGTGGGTGTTATCTAGAGAGCTGAATGTAAGTGTGGGGCAAAATATGTTGGAAAAACTACCAGACCTCTGAAACTGTATGTGGGGAAACACTTGCGTGACACAAACAATAACAGAAATGAGAACATTTTAACAGCTCACATAAATTGAAATATGAATAACAAGCATTTGTCAATGCCGAATGTTGCTTGCTTCTATGTGCTATTTAGGTATTTGGAAGTCATTGGAGTGCAAATATTGAAAATTGGACTTACTTGAAAGCATGAGGGAACTGCGAACGCACGCTATAAAACAGTCATTATTTTAGGAATTTTTTCACCAAATTTTCAACATAGCCATTTTAAGACCTCTGCTAATGAACAGTGTCACTGTGATTTTCTTAATGTGTCCCATACAGTGATTTTGCACACCGACTGCACCATTGCGCACTACATGGGCGGAAACACATTTTGGGCGAGATGTGAAAAATGACAGCTGTACTGCTCATAAGGAGATGTGGTAAAATGGCAATGTTGAAAATCTGGAGTGAAAATATTGAAAATTCGCGAACTTACGAGGTGCGTGGGAACGCTGCGCGCCAAGCTCGTAAAATAGTCATTTGAGAATTTTTTCACTGATGATCTGCGTGCGAGCTCTGGAGGTAAGTATAGGATGAGGGAGGGTGCGGGAGGCAGGTGCAGTGGTGGGTGGGTGTGGGGGGGGGCAGGAGACTACGAGGGACTGTTTTTTATTCACAGGTTTTTTTTTAAGAAGACGACGCAGGACGCTTGCCATGCTAGGTGGGCTCCCAGCGTGGTGGCAGGAAAAGCTGTTTGGGGGACATGGAACTGACGGGGATTGGGCACCCCGTCTGCCAAAGAAGATTTGCCATGCTGGGGTGGGCCTCAGCGTGGCACCAGGAAAGCTTGGGGGCGTGTATCTTGGGAGCCGATCGGGGATTGGGCACCCCAGTCGGCTATAACAGTTGTTGCCATGCTGGGGTGGGCTCCCAGCGTGACACCTGGACAGCTGTTGGGGGGGGACATGGAGCTGACGGGGGACTTGGCACCCCCATCGGCCATACAGTGTATGTGTGTGGGGGGGCATCAGCACGCAATATGCGTGCTTGCATGTGTGTGTGCATGGGGGGAGCTCTGCTCTTCTCTCCCTTTCAACTGTATGCCACTGCATTTTGGAGCTGTCATAGACAGCTGCAGCACTCTTTGGGGAACTGGGGCCGCGCCTGCAAACACACTGACTGCACTGGAAGAGGGGGCTGACACACCTCTGAAAACTCGGATGATGGCACTATGTTTCTTGCACATGCGTGCAAGCAACATAAAAATGAACATAGGTGGTGTTTCCATGAAATTGATCAAATAACTCTGGGAATGTGTGTGTGTGTGTGTGGGGGGGTGACCTTAATGTCTCTTTGTTAAGGCAGGAAGCTTTCTGGATATTTTAACTTGACAGTTTATAAAATACAAGGTCTAAACGATCGATTTGAATCATCCCCCTTCCTATAATGATACTTTGCCTTACATGTGATATTATGTGTAGTTCAATATTAGTAATTCCAGTCCCATATTTTAAGTAATATTATCCTTTCTCTGTTTTTTTTAAGCAGTTACCAGTCGTGTTAATGAATTGTATACCTATGTTTGTAAAGAACCAACTACCAGCAGCCTTGGGATTGAACTACATGAAAAGATGTGAAGTCTGGGAAAGAAAATTAATTTTTGTTCAAGTCCCATCACTGAGATTCTTTTTGTACTGCTATATTGGACATCAGTCTTTTCTAACAAAATGAACTTGTGATTTTGTTCAAACCCCACCTCTATGCTTCCTGTTAGATTATCAGAAGTGTGTATATATATATATATATATATATATATATATATATATATATATATACAGTATACATTTTTTTTTTCTGGCTGCAGAGGTGGTGTTTATATGCCACTGTATGTATGTTATATCTATATGTCATAGTTATTTGACATTTGGCATTGTTCTACATTCATAGTTTTTTTAAGAGTGCCTAGTGTGTGTGTCTTTAAGGATTGTCTTGAGGGTGGGGATATTTATTACACCTGTTATGATGTCACATTTTCATACTATTTAAGCAGCACTTTTTTGATAATTTTACCCTTGATAAAGTGCTGTTTTGCAGCACAAAACACCATTGGTGTTTATTCAGGCTGAGATGCACTTTATATCTGGCTGGTCTTCTCTTGATATATGGATTTATGTAAGGCCCTGTCCACACTACACCGCTCTGGCCCAGTAATGGATGCAATCCGTTATGACCGGGGGGAGCGGTGCAGTGCGTCCACACCTTGGTGGTGTCTGTTACGGGACTGGCACTGCTGGTCCACACATCGGGAGCCGGGCGACTATTACGGTGGCGCCCGACCCCACAATGCAGCTTGTGCTGCGTTTTGGTCCCTTCAGGGGACCGTTACCGCCCATCCACACTACTGCCGGTAACATTACCAAGGCAGGACCGGTTTCATAACCGTTGTTGAAACCACCTCATATGTGGTTTCAACAACGGTTACGAAAACGCCTCCTGTAACGTTACAGGTGTAAACGCAAACCTTTGTAGTAATGGTTTGGGCACTCTGTAACGTTACAGAAGCGTAGTGTGGACAGGGCCTCAGTGTCAATAAATCTTTTTGGCATGATTACATTTGACTTGTTGGTTTATATTTTGCACTGACAACTTTGGAGCGTGAGCCTTCCCCTTTCTATGCTGACTGTGCTTTCAGGCCCACACACCCTTGTTCCTGGTGATCCTTTTTTTGCTGTTCATTCTGCATCAAAAGCAAAGTACCTCAATATGTACACCCTGAAAGAGAGAATGGGGGATATGATAAAGCTCTTTAAATACCTCATAGGGCTAAACAAGGTAGCTGAGGAAAGTATATTTCAGAAAAAATGGTGCTCAAGGACAAGGGGACATTATAAGAAGCTGGAGGGGGTAGATTTCAAGAGAGATGTGAGGAAGTACTTTTTTACAGAAAACATGATGGATTACTGAAACAGTCTTCCAGCGGAGGTAGTGAGGTGAAAACAGTGGTGAGGTTCACTAATGCAAGGGATAGGCATAAAGGAATCTTAGGAAAAGGTAAGTGAGGGATGAATGAGCCAGATATCAAGAAGGATCTGCGGTGATACTATAGGCAGGGAAAAATGGGCAGATGAGGTGGACCAAGCAGCCCTTATCTGCCGTCAAATTCTATGCTATGTAATAAGGCAGACTTAACTACAGAATCTACCAACCAGATTCTCCCCTTTCTTTATTAGTTGTCTATTGCTAGCAAACTTGATCAGAATAAGAGAATTATCTAAGTGCAGTTGCAAACTGCAACTGGTAATATAAAATGCCTGCACAATCACCTCAACCCCCCTCCCCCACCCTCAAGCAAGTAAGAAACGAGTGGTGCTGCAAAAGAAAATACTGCATTTTCCCTTTTCTAGTAAGAAGACAGTTTTGCAAGCAGCTCCGAGTCTCCGATTATATCCTCTCCCCTCCCCCCTTTCAAATGTCAGTCACTGGGGCTGCCTTGATGGAAAGCCAAGCTGAAACTAAAGCTGCTTTCTTAGTTTTTCTTCTTTTTCAAATTTGTGTGTTGAATAGCAGAAAGTCTTAACAGGTAGAAAAATTTCAGTTAGACTGATAAAAGAATGACCGCTCAAGCTGAACATATAAAGGTGACTCGATTGAAATCAGGCAAGCACTCTTTCTAGCCCAACAACACACTCTAACTGATGAAAATGGAGCTAAGCTGTGCAAACCCCATAATTCAGTGTCTGCCACTGCAAATCGGGTGTCTCCTACATAGGGCTCCAGATAAGGTGAGTACTGACCTATTTTACTTACCTCATTTTAGGAAATACTCTTCAGAAATGTTTTTAAAGAACTGATGACATGTTCAGGAGAACTTTAACAAAACGTAAAATTTAGACACAGTCCAGCTTTTATTTATCATCAGTGCTGTATTCCTCCTCCTCATTATTTATTAATGAGGTCATTTGTATGAAAACAGGATCTTTGCTCCTGAAAAGTTTGCCTGTTCCTGCTGCTTTCTCCCTACCTGAAGTCACAGAGCACTGCTTGTGATATCACAGCTACTCCCATAGCAACAGATTGTAATGTCACAACAGAGGATTATGACTTGAAGTAGGGAGTAAGTTATAGAGGCAGATGGACTCTGAAGGAACTCTAAGGAATAAAGATTATATATCCATGCCAACTTCCTTAGTAATAAATAATAGAGAGCAGAAATATATAAAATATAAATGGAATGCAGGCAGAATTATACCTAATTATTATGTTTTTTAAAGTTTTCTTTTGAGGTGTCAGTAGCTCTTTAATGAGTACCAGTACTCACCCAACATTTCTATATGCTCCACACTGCATAGAATAGTGCTTCATAACATAACTGGTGATTCAAAAGGAGCAGTTTTCTCCAGGTTTACAGTACTAATATGCATCCCAATTTTGATTTACTCACTATATTTTAAAACTGGTGAGTAAATGGGTGTTTACTCACCTGGTAAAGGTGATTGTGTTGGTCGGTATCCATGGCACTCCAGACATTACATAATGGGCTTTAGCCCACCTGATAGGCTATAGATGCACATGTTACCTAGTATCAAATTTCACAGTATACCTTGGTCCCAGGAGTCCCTGCTTCTCCAGTTTAAATGTCTTTCCAAGCTGAAACAAGGTTAGCTGATAAAAAACATCGTACAGTATTCACTATTTACCATACTCAGAAGAGAGGATCGGGGAGACCACGTCATGTATTATAACCATAAGGGTTTATTTCCTATTATTATTACAGTGCTAATGCATGGGCATCTAGTATGCCTGACGAGGTTGTGATATGTTTCTCCATAGTGTAATCTCTAACATAATGTGGCTCTGAATCTATACCCACTCGAGTCTGTCCACGTGCTCTGATGGGAGGGCCTTGGAGTGCCATGGATACCAACCAACACAATCACCTTTACCAGGTGAGTAAACACCCAATGTGTTGGTCATGTATCCATGGCACTCCAGACATTACATAACGGGTACTTAAGCAGCAGTAACTTTTCCATCAGGAAGGGGCAGAGCGACTAAGAGTGTGTATATGAGGAGGCTGCAGAGAGAACCTTGGTGGCAAAGGAAGCTCTCTGTTTGTACAGTGTCTCTAGTCTGTAATGTCTCGCAAATGTGTGAATGGACATCCAGATTGCTGCTCAACATATGTCCTCAGAAGATGTGTTGGCTCTTTCGACCCAAGAGGTGGCAACTGCCCTGGTAGAATGAGCCTTGATGCCCTCTGGAGGGGTGACACCTTTAAGTCTATATGTCTCTTGAATTGTCCTCTTTAGCCACCTGGTGATTGTTGCCTTTGAGGCTGCCATGCCCTGTCTATGCTCCTTTGCTATGATGAAAAGCCTTTCTGTCTTCCTAATGCTACAAGTCTTGTCGATATACGTTGCTTGGGTGGTTCTGACGTTGAGGTGATGAGGGATGGAGTTCATCCCCGACTCTCCTTGAGTGAATAAATTTGGGAACGCTACAATCTGTTCCTTGTGGAACTGGGATGCCACCTTCAGAATGAAGGAGGGTACTATTTTTAAAGATATGCCGTCAGAGGTAAATACGGTATAGGGTACTTTGCATGATAATGCCCCGATCTCCCCTACCCTGCAAGCCAAACATATGGCTATGAGGAAGCAGGTCTTTAGCCCCATCCAGTATAGCTAATTGTCTTGAATGGGTTCGAGTCTTGGCAATGCCAGGGTGTCTAGTACCAGTGTGAGATCCCAAGGACACATGGGTGGTCTGGTCCGAGGTCCCATTACTTCTACTACTCTCATAAACTTGATGGCATCTGGATGTGACCCTAGGCTATGTAGGCCCACTGGTCCTATGGCTGCCCCATAGCTGCAAGCTGTACTCTAAGGAAGAAATGAGATAGTCCTTTCTCCATACCCTGTTGAAGAAACAGTAAGATGGTGGACATGTCCACTGAAGTGGGGTCTGTGTTCCTACTGTGGCACCAAGTAGAGAAAATGTTCCACTGGTGTCCATATGTGGATGTGGTGGAGGATCTTCTGGACTGAAGCATGGTAGAGATGACTGTGCTGTGCTAGCCTGCTTTCAACAGTCTCTGTCTCTCAGGAGCCAGGCCGACAACCAGAGAGAGTCCAGTGCCAGGTGATTCATTGGTCCCTGAGTCAGTAGGTCTGGTCTGCGCGGGAGATGCCACCTGTCTACTGTCATGGCCATGGCCATGGAGAACCATGCCCTCCATGGCCAGTATGGTGCAACAAGGATGATGAGTCTCCAGGACTCCCTGATCTTGGCCAGTAACTGGGGAATCAAGGGGATTGGTGGGAAGACATTCACCTTGTCCCGTGTCCAGTTCTGTGACAGTGCATTGACTCCCTTGGCCTTCCTTTCCCTGTATCTCGAGAAAAATTCCTCCACTTGGTGATTTGCCTCTGTGGCCATGAGGTCCATAGTGATGGGTCCCCACCTGTTCTGGATTAACTGGAACACTTCTGGATGAAGTTGCCACTCCCCGGGGTGAACTCATTGTCAGCTTAGCCAGTCTGCCCTGACATTCAGTTTGCCAGCTAGGTGGATGGCCCCAATGTGTCTGAGGTGGGTTTGTGCCCAGGTCAACACCCTCGAAGCTTTGGACAGCATGGCCCGACTTCTTGTGCCTCCTTGTTTTGACAGATAGGCCACCGTGACCTGATTGTCTGAGCATATGAGGATTTTGCACCCCTGTACGGTATCCTTGAATGCTTTGAGAGTGAGAAATACAGCTGTCATTTCCAGGACATTGATGGAGCACCTTGCTTCCGCCGGTGCCCATAAGCCCTCTGCTGACCGGTGGCCTGGACATGCACCCCAACCCGTGAGGCCGGCATCTGTCTCTATAGTGATCTCATAGGTCAGGTTGAGAGGAGCTTCCTTCTCGAGGTTGCGTCGGTTTAATCTCCAGGCGAGGGAGTGTCTTGTTTCCAGAGGTAGAGTGATCTTGACTCCTAGGTTGTCCTCAGATGGAGAGCCCTGAGTCAGTAGATACATCTGGAAAGGCCGCATGTGCCACCTGGCCCATGGGACCAGATCTATGCAGGAGGCCATGCATCCCAGAACCTGTGCTATTTGTCCGATGGTGGGTTGATGGTATGCCATTAGGGCTCTTACCAGACCCATCATGTTGTCTATATGCTTCTGTGATGGTCTGGCTATACCTACGGCCATGTCTATTTCTGCTCCTAGATGTTCCAGCTCTTGTCGTAGTTGATTACCCAACTGTGCTCTTCCAGGGTTTACACTACTAGATGGATGTTCCTCTGAGCCTGAGCCTCAGATCTGGCCCAGATCAGCCAGTCGTCCAGATAAGGCTTGATGTCCACCCCCTTTTCCCTTAGATGTGCTGCCAGAATTATTGATACCTTTGTGAAGGTTCGTGGGATGGATGCTAGGCCGAAGGGTAGTACCTGATACTGGAAATGCTGTCCCAATACATGGAAATGTAAGTACCGTTGGTGACTCGGTTGCACGGGTATATGAAGGTAGGTGTCCTTTAGATCGATTGAGGTTAGGAAGTCTCCGAACCTGACACTCCTGAGGGTCGAGCGAGTGTTTCCATTTTGAACTTCTGAGTCTGAATGAAGTTGTTTAGGTACTTCAGATCCAGGATTGGACAGAGTTCCCCCATCTTTTTGGGGACCAGGAAGAAGATGGAGTAAACCCCTTCTTCCTGTTCTTGAGTGGGGACGGGCTGAATGGCCTTGTTCTGTACTAGATCCAGGAGGATGTGCTGTACTTGGTGAGCAGATGCCCTTCTTCTGGAGATTGGGGATTGTGCAAACCTGTTTTGGTGTGGACGCTGGGTGAATTCTATTGCATATCCTCTGGATACTTCCTCCAGTACCTATATGTCTGAGGCAGTGCCCACCCACTGTTGTAGAAACAGTGAGAGTCTCATTCCCACCGGGGGAGAGCAGGTTGTTTCCCCTTTTTTCCAATTTGGTGTTGATCGTTCCCCGCGATGGTAATCATTGTGCCTTTCCTCTGCCTCCTGTTCCTCTGAACTTGCTTCTTCCTCTGTATGAGGAGAATGAGGAGGAGGCATAGCTGGTATGGGAGGTGCCACGGTTGGTGTTGCTGTTGTGGAACCCCCTGCCTCAAAAGGCATTGGCCTGACTATATTGGGTCTGCCTTCTCCCTTGGTGATACCTGTAATTTGCCCGAAACCTGCGTCTACCTGACGGGAGGTATGTGGACCTGTTGCTATTCTTCTCTAACTCTTTGCCTTCCTCTTTTTGCTTTAGATACTGATGAAGGCCCTCTCCAAAGATATGTTTTTCTTTCAGGGGAATGTTTTGTAAAAGATTCTTGGATTCAGTATCTGCCTCCTACAGTTTTAACCATAGGGCCCTCCTAGCTCTATTAGTTAAGGCTGAAGTTCTGGCTTCTAGTTTGAGTGTATCTACAGCCATATCCCCCAAATATTTTGCTGCGTCTAAGGAACATTCTAGCAGTTCTGCATCTCTTGACTTGGGATCTGCCCTTTCTAAAAGTTCCTCCAGCCATCTGATCTGGGCCCAAGCCTCATAGACAGCTGTAGTGGTGGCCTGTGCTTCCATGCCAGTGATGTCAAACATCTTTTTTAACATGTCCTCTACCCTCTTGTCTGTTGGGTCCTTTAGGGATATGGTTCCACATGGCAAGACTGTTTTCTTGCTTAGGGCGGCAATCTGTGGGTCTATAGTAGGGGCCACACATAAGAGTTGTGCTCTGTCCTCCTGAATAGGATGCATCTTATCCAGGTTTCTCTTCTCTGACATGCGGTCAGGCTTGTTTGACTCCCATTCCTTTTGAATATGTCTTCGATCGCAAGGCATACTGGGAAGGTGTCTTTACACTTTGGTCTTTGTTGGATCATTGGGTCTAGCTTAGATTCTGGTTCAGAGGTGCTCTCCTCAAACCCCATTGTGAGCTTTATAGCTTTCATGATCCCTGGGATGAGATCAAATGGACATAACTTAGAAGTGAGGGATGGAGTCGACTGGGAGATGTCCATCTCTTCCTCGTACAATTCTTCATCTTCCTCATCTTGTGGATCTTCATCCTCTTGTCTATTGCCTGGCAGTGGAGGGGCGGGCTCAGGTTCTGTGGGTAAGTTCATATCGGCATGGTCAGTGGGAGCCGGAGTGGGTTCTGGTCTGGGGTTTGGCGTTGTGGACAAGTTCTGGGCCAGTGCCTCCAGTTTCTCCATAACTCTCAACATAAAGTTCTGCTGACTTTCCATCATGGCCACTGTGGCCTGTTGGTTCTGGATGATGAGAGCCCCCGGATTAACCCATGTACTTCCGCTGGTTCCTGGAATGCTTGGGTCCAGTGAAGAGGACAAGTCATCATCATCATGCAGGCAGGCTGGACACTGCAGGCCTGGGTTGTGAGGGAGGAGCGTGGTGTTGCATGAGGTGCACTTTTTGATCTTTGCCATCTGGAAGATATAAATGGACAACAAAATATGGCGATTAAAGTAAGTGCAGGATGTGGGACCAGATGGGTGAACCAGTGGTCGCACCTGAGCAGTGTTACTGTATAAAATCACTAGGTGCTGGGGACACCTTGCAAACTCTGTCTAGACCTGCTTGGTAGGTGGTCTGGACAGGGGATTTTGTTAACTTGTCTCCCATGAAGCCATCTTAGTGTGCTTTGATCCATTATAACATTCACTAAGTGCTAGGGGGAACCTTGCAAACTCTGTCTCGACCCGCTTGGTAGGTGGTCTGGACAGGGAATTTTGTTATCTTGTCTCCCCTGAATCCATATTAGTGTGCTTCGATCTGCTGTGTTAGGTGATCGAAGCTGATCCAAGAAATTGTTAAAACATCACCAAATAATCCCAAATTAAACTTATTCTGGGAATCACTATGTGAATGGCCACACTGTGCCTTCTTCCGACCCGCTGTGTGAGGTGATCGAAAAACAGGCCAGTTCTAGGGAGTTGGTAGTTCTAACATGGTGGCTCCACTCAAAATGGCCATCACTGTAGTGGCCAACTTTGAAAACAGCTGCTGGAATCCTGAAATGGTGGCCCTATTCAAAATGGCCACCATAACCCTCATATTTCTGATGGCCTCATGGCCTGCTCATCAGTCTGTAATTGTTATTCCATTATGTCCACCCCTGAAACTGTGAATACAACAAAAAAATCCCCAGAAAAAGGAAGCTCAGAACATAAGCGGGACACCATTCTATTTTGTGGCCATTTAGTTGTGTCCGCCACACTGTTTTGCGTTGGGGGGTGAAAGGGTTGTTTACTGCTAAATACAGACATTTTCAAGCCACTGTTTAAATTCTCAGTTCTTCCCTCTGAATGTATGGCGAGTGAGAGAAGTAGGCGCCCATCGTGTAGGCATTTTCAGGTTGTTGGCAAGACTCGCGCCTCCTGATCGGAAAGCCGAATGGCGGAAAAGAAGCGAGCACTGGCTGGCTGCCAGGCTCACGGAGGGGAAACGAACAAAGAATCCCTGAATTGTGGGAAGTGCGCCCGCCTGAGAGGAGGTGAGCACATTAGAGCGTTAGAGGCATGGGAATGAGGCTTGCTGGAGTGAGGAACAGAAAGGAGCACTCACAACCATGCAGCTGGCTGTTGGGGAACGAGGGTGTGGCATAGGCGAGAGTCTGCCTGATGGCACTGTGTGGTGCGAAACTCAAGCAGAGACCAGCGCCTGTTGCTTTCCTCATTAACTAAATCCATTGCCATGCATTTCAAAGCTGCTGTGCTAAGAAGCGATAGCGTGGCGCGGTATATCTTGCCTATCTCATCAACAGCCTGGAACAACCACAGTCAGTTTGCTTCTCACTCACCACAACTAATACACCTTGTATGTTTCAAACAAATAAAGCATCTCAGCAACAGCATGCAACAACAACTTTGATCATCTCTCTTATCAAGATTAAAAACAAAGCTAACACCAACATTCTCTTTTGTTCTGTTGCAGATCCTTAAGTTAAAAACTTTCCTGAGCTTGTAAAATACTCTTACATAAATGATTATAAGGAGAGTAAATTCCATCACCAACAGTATTCTTTCCAGACAAAGCTTTGTTTTAGAATAATTAGTCAGAGGAGCCCAGCAGGCCTTGTTGCTAGGCCCTAATCAAGGCCATCAACCATTTAACTCCCCTTAAGAGTATCAAGTTTACAAATTCTAGCCAGTGCATATCTATACCACTGAGCTAATTATTCAGTTAATGAGGGGCAGTTTCTTTTTTTATCAATTAAAGAGCCAGTTAAATTTCTTTGTTCTTACCTTGTTTAAACTCCTAAGCAGGGACCTCTGTGTGTTAGCCTTTCAGATGCACAAAAGAACTGGAGAAGCAGGGACTCCTGGGACCAAGGTATACTGTGAAATTTGATACTAGCTCACGTGTGCATCTATAGCCTATCAGGTGGGCTAAAACCCATTATGTAATGTCTGGAGTGTCATGGCTACACGACCAATGCAATTATTCCTACCTGCCAATATTATCTGGAGCATAGTTGGTCCCTGATCAGTTCTTATCTAGGAAAAAAACTACATTTTTTCCCCACTCCACTCCAACCAGACATTTGTATGCATCTGAATTTGGTTTTACTCACTTCACTTTCAAAAGGAGGAGTACAGTGCTCCTCCCAAAAATCTTATCTGGAGTACTGCTCCTTCCTCTGTCTACTTGAGCTCAAGTCCGCACACATGTAGTTTTACAAACATCAGTAGCATCAGCCAATGAAGTAAGTTTCCTCCAGTGCTGTGGTTATAGGCCATTGTATTTCTAATTTTCTACTGAGCCTTTTTTTGTTTGTTTCACTAAGTCTGTAGTAGTAGTAGTAGTAAAAACCTTTATTTTTATACAGGATAGTAGATGGTAAATTTCACATTATTAGGATAAATGTCCTATTTACAAGATGGTCTTGTTGTTTAAAAGTTTCAAGACTCAAGACTCACAGATAATATCAAACCTCAACATAGACAAACAAATATACAAAATAAATATAATCATTTAAATGTCAAACAACATCTTATACCCCAACAAACAAATAACACATTTTTAAATTTGATCCTACAGTCCAATGCATAAAAAACACATTTAAATAAATGCCAGTGAAACATAGAAACATAGAATTTGACGGCAGATAAGGACCGCTTGGCCCACCCAGTCTGCCCATTTCCCTACCTAATGGAAAAGCTGCAGATCCTAGTTAACCATCAGCCTACTTCTTCCTAACCCCTACCCCCTAGAATTGCCTTATGACTGTCCCATGCATGCTTGAATTCCACCACTGTTTTTGACTCCACAACCTCCTCCGGAAGGCCGTTCCATGCATCCACAACCTTCTCTGTGAAAAAATACTTCCTTAAATTACCTCCGAGCTGCCATGTTTCTATCATGTCTCCCCTCTCCCTCCTTTCCTCGAGGCTATACATATTAAGCTCCTTTAGTCTGTCTTCATATGTCTTCCGGTGTTGACCCTGCACCATTTTAGTTGCCCTCTTCTGGACAGCTTCCATCCTGTCTATGTCTTTGCAGAGATTGGGTCTCCAGAACTGCACGCAGTACTCCAGATGGGGTCTCACCAGCTGTCTGTACAGAGGGATAATAACTTCCTGTTTTCTACTGGTGATGCCTCTCCTATGCATCCCAGTATCCCCCAGCCCTCCTTGCTGCCCTCTCCACATTGCTTGCCCACCTTAAGGTCATCTTATATGACTACCCCAGGTCCCTTTCCATTTTGTTGTTGTTAGTATCTCCTCCATTGTGTACTCTTCCCTGGTTTTGTTTCCAGGTGCATTACCTGCACTTCTTAGCATTAAATCTAAGCTGCCATACATTTGACCATTCCTCTAACCTTGCAAGTCCTTCTCATCCTTTCCACCCCACCTTGTGCATCAACTCTGTTGCAGGTCTTTGTGTCATCTGCAAAGAGACATACTTTTCCTTCCAGTCCCTCTGCAATGTCGCTTATAAAGACATTGAAGAGGACAGGTCCTAATACTGAACCCTGTGGTACCCCACTAGTAACCCCCCTTTCTTCAGAGTGGACTCCATTTACTATTACTCTCTGTGTCCTATTTTCTAGCCAATTCTTTACCCAGGCTGGCTAACTTGTATATTAATCTTTTGTGTGGGACTGTGTCAAATGCCTTGCTAAAGTCTAGGTAGGCCATGTCCACAGCTCCTCCCTGATCTACTACTTTGGTCACCCAGTCAAAGAAATCTATCAGATTCATCTGGCATGACCTTCCTGCTGTGAATCCATGCTGCCTTGGGTCTGTGCCCCTCTGGCTTCTAGATACTCAACAATTCTTTCCTTCAGAAGTGATTCCATCATTTTCCCTATCACTGAGGTTAAACTAACAGGTCTGTAGTTTCCTGCTTCTGCCTTGCTCCCACTTTTGTGAAGGGGAATCACATCTGCCCTCCTCCAGTCCTCGGGTACCACCCCATCCTCCCATGATTTGTTAAAAAGGGTAGTCAGTGGTGTCACTAGTTCTACCTTTAGTTCTTTTAGAATTCTGGGATGAATCCCATCAGGCCCCATTGCTTTGTCCACCTTCAGTTTTAAGAGTTCTTTCAGAACCCTTTCTTCTGTAAATGGGCTGGTATCAACTTCTGCATCCAGAGTGTTTCTATTGTTTGTTTTAGGTACCTTCTCTTCTTCATTTGTAAATACTGAGCAAAAATATTTGTTTAGTATCTCTGCCTTTTCACAGTCACCCTCTGCCCACCCCTCCCTTTATTAAGCCTCACTATCCTCCTTGGTCTTCCTTCACTCCCTGATGTACCTATAAAGGTTTATCCCCTTCTTAACTGAGTTGGCTATCTTTTCCTCGGTTTGGGCCTTTGCTGTTCTGACTGCCTTCCCAGCTTCCTTTTGCTTTAACTGATACAGTTCTCTGTCCTGCTCCTTCTGTGATTCCTTGTACTGCCTGAATGCTTTCTTTTTCTCTAGAACCTTCACTGCCACTTCCTTTGAGAACCATAGTGGTTTCTTACATCGTTTTGTTTTGTTTTGATTATTTTCTTCACACAAAGGCTTGTTACCTCTGTGATGGCAGTTTTTATTATTCCCCATTGTTCTTCCACCCCTCCTTCCTGCCCATTTGCTAGTGCATTCCTTAGGCACTCACCCATTTTGGCAAAGTCAGCCCTCCTAAAGTACAGTACTTTTGCCTTTGTATGGCTTGACTCTATTGCTGTGTTTATTGTGAACCATACTGTTCGATGGTCGCTAGTTCCCAGATGGCTATCCACTTCTACATCTGTGATAATCTCTCCATCTCCATTTGAGAGAACCAGGTCTAAGATTGCTCCCTCTCAAGTGGGTTCCAATACTAGTTGTCTAAGGCATGCCTCCTGTAGGGCATCTAGAATAACCCCACTCTTCGAAGTGGCTGCTGCAACTGCACTCCAGTTAACATCTGGCATATTCAGATCACCCATCAGCAATATCTACCCTTTTTCTGCCATTCTAAGTATACTTACTGTCATTTCTTGTCCATTTCTCCTCTGAGGGGGTTCGTACAACCCTCAGCGGATTGTGGTGCCATTGCCTGTCTCCAAATTGACCCACAGTGCTTCTTCTCCTCCCTGTTTACCCTTTTGTTCTGTTGCTTTGATTCCTTCCCTTATATAAAGAGCTACTTCCTCCTCTTCTTTACCCTCCTGTCCCTCCTATAGATAGTGTATCCTGGTATGTTTACGTCCCAGTCATGGTTTTGTTTGTACCATGTTTCTGTGACTGCTACGATATCCAGATGTTCCTCCTCCATCAAGGCCACTAATTCAGGAAGCTTGTTACCCAGACTACGGGCATTGGTACTCATTGCTCTCCATTTTTGATGGCTTTACCTTCTGTTGCAGCATCCCCACTGACCTTTCTACCTCGGTCTTTTTTCATTTAGTACCCTGTTTTGTAGGGAGGTTGGGATTTTCCTGCTGCTTATCAGTGCCTTCCCCTTGACTAGTTTAAAAGCTTGCCAATGAAGCATTTAAACCAATTGCTCAAAAGACTTGTTCCTTTCTGGACAGATGCAGACCATCCTGCCAGTATAGGCTGGTGTCTCTCCAGGTGGAACCCCAGTCCCCAATGAAGCCAAACCCTGTGCTCCACACCATTTTTCAACCATTCATTAAACTGCATGGTGCAAAGTACTCGCCTCACCCATGTCATTGACAGGCAGCACCTCTGAGAAGGATACTGTGTGTGCAACTTGTCTTAGGCCCCTCCCCAACTCTACAAAGTCCTCCTGCACTGCTCTAATCTCATGATGAGCCAAGTCATTTGTCCCTAGGTGGACAATGACGTCCAGCTCAGACTCCCGTGCATTCTACAGAATGTATGCAAATCACACGCTGGCCAGTTGGGAGCACAATAAAACAAGCTGCTCACACCTACAGACTCAGAACTGGACTTCTGTGGGTGAGTTCTTATTTATTTGAGTCCGTGGGTGATTACAGGATCTGGGGGGGGTTCTGATTTCAATAAGAACATTCCATACAGCCCTACTAACTTTGGCATACCTGAACAAACAAGGGAGGATTCGCTGCATGCCATGATCAGAGAAGCACCGAAGGTATAACAATGGGCAGAGAGGCACCTGCTGGTGATCTCAGCAACCTATCAGGTGGGCAAGTCAAACTTACAAGTGGACTGTCTCCGCAGAGTTACCCTGAGTCAGTCAGAATGGCAGCTATACCCCAGCATCTTCCGGGAGATCAACAAACAGTGGAGACCCTTGCGGGTGGACCAGATGTCTTCACAGTGCAGTGCTCAGCTCCCTCACTACCACCCATGTTTACATGACCACAAGGTGGAGGAGACTGATATATTGTCAGCCCCATGGAAGTTCAGCAAAGCTTACATCTTTCTGCCAATGTGTGATTGTAGAAGTGCTTCCCAAACGCCGAACCACCAGAACAACAGTTCTACTGATAGCACCAGAGTGGCCAAGGAGACTGTGGTACCCCCCCCCAATCAGAGTTATGCTTACTGATATCCTGTTGCACCTGCTCACGTATCAGGATCTGTTGAGCAGAGGACCAATCTCACACTACAGTGCCAAGGCACTCAGACTGACAGCATGGATGCTGAAAGCAAAGACTGTTACATGTGGGATGTCATCCTAAAGTTATGGATCACCTGTCACAATTCAGAAAGCTACCAACCAACAAAATGTATCACAGACACTGGCAGATATTCAACAGTTGGTACATTGCTAAGGATAATTCACCTTCTGTCACTGGACTTCCATAAATTCTGGACTTTCTAAATGATGCAGCAGAAAATGGGCTTAGCTATTCCTCCCTTAGTGTCCAAACTTCCACCATTTCTGCCATGAGGGATCCACTACTTAGGATTGGCCAGCTAGGAGCTCATCCAGATGTAGTCAGGCTACTATGGGCTGTATAAATGTCCTCTCCTCATACAAGGCCCATTTGGTCCCCTGGCAACTAAACCTCATTTTGGATGCCTTATATAAGTCAACTTTCCTCCCAGATTCCTTGTACTGGACTACACTCAGGACTGCCTTCCTAATAGCCATGTGCTCAGGTGTTTAAGTGAACTCCAAGCACTGTCATGCAGAGAAACTTTCCTGGTATTTCGGAATGACAGAGTCACTTTACATCCAGTCCTTTCCTTCATTCCCGAGGTACTGTCCCAGTTCCAGGTACAGCAGAAGATTCACCTCCTCTCTCTTCATGCAGAACATAAACTATCAGAGGTAGCTCCCCACCCTCTAGACGTTGCTACTCATCTGTCAATACTTGCATATGACGTAGCAACTCTGCAAAACTGATAGACTGCACTAATTTCTGAAAAAAAAAGAAAGCAGGTCAAGCTGCATCTAAGGACAACAAAGCCAAGTGGCTCAGAGTCACCATCACAGCTGCCTACTGTGGGGGGGGGGTATCCAACTACCTCCGGAAACTAGAGACCATTCCACCAGGGTAGTGGCCACATCATGGGAAGAAAGGGGGAGGAATCTCCACCCAGAAAATTTGCTCTGCAGTTACCTTGTCCTCCATCCATATGTTTGTTAAACACTACTGGCTAGATGTTACCTTGGCAGGCAGAGACTCATTTGGAAGAGCAGTGCTTCAGGCAGCCTTAGACTCTGTTTGAACCTATTTCTGCATTTTCCCTCCCAGTCTTCAACACACTACTACTAATGTCCCATTGGTGAGTATTGTTCTGTGCACTACAAATGGTGCTGGGGATAATGGTATTTACTCATCTGGTAAAGGTGATAATACCTGCACCCATCATAGTATTCAGAGTCCCTCTCAGTGCAGTGTGGGCCAAGAGCTAGAGGCAATCAAAACCGTTGTCTTTTCTGTGTATATATTGAACCTAGCCCAATCACAATACTAGTACATTCACTGCATTTATCTTTATATGGTATGATTAAAGCACAGTATTACCAATTGATTGCTCAATTAACTATTTTCTTATTTAGTAGTCTGTGGTTATAAGAGTCTGAAAGTAAAAAAAAAACATGTTTATTACAAATATGCTTCTTTCCTAGTATGTTATTTCTTATATACTAGGCTTCCTGGGTCTTGCATTATTTCTTCTGGTTTATATGGTTGTGAGCGGTGCCTACAGCTGTTTTGCTTCATGCTTCTGAAAATGGCTGACTGTTGCATGCTTCTATTGGACTTTAGAAGTATCCTTCCAAAAGTCCAACAGAGCTTGGAACACTCCACCACAGTCGGTTGCAATGGAATAACAGCTGTGCTATTTTGGCTGTTACTTCCACATTCCACGACAAGAACTGTGCATGCACACCTCGCCGGTGCTGCCATCTTGGAAATGGCAGAATGCCATTCGACACAGCTATGCATGTGTGAATGTCACACATGTGCTGTTGCATTGCCACTGCCATCTTGGAGATGGCACTCGGCGGTGCTCGCTCACCAAAGCTTTACAAGCTTTCCACAGCTGTATCGGCTCTGGCAAGAGTTTGTTTTTTTCTGCTAAGGAAATATTTTATTGGAGAGTCAAGGCTGGGGTGGAGGATGGCCTCCACCTAACTCAATTTGATTGGATTGTGCACCAGCCTATAGGATGGATGGAGGGTATCCCAATGGTGGTCAACGTTCTGAGTACTATAAAGAGTGCTGGTACTGTATAATCACCTTTACCAGATGAGTATATACCACTGTGTTGGTCTTGACTGAAGACACTGGGAGCAAACTACCTCCTGTAGAGGGTCAGTCTGAAGACAGGGGGGAGGGGCAGAGCAAGAAATATAATCACGTAATAATAATAATAACATAACTTGTAGCAAATACTTTGCATAATCTCAGGCCCCCATGGGTTAGACAAGGGTACTCCAGCAGTCAGGGTGTTTGGTGGTATAAAGGGGTCCCATCAATCTTACTATTATATATTAGAGAGGTAGTTTGCAGGCTCATCAAACTGGCACAGTACGTTGGCTGCCTCTGGCAGAAAGATGTAGTAGTAGTAGCAAAACATTTTATTCATGTAACATGAACCAGAAACTCAGTTAAATCAAACTCATTTCCAATGAGATCCTTATTGCACAAAATTACAGATTACATAAAAGTTACAATTTTCACGTATTAGATTTTACTATAAAAGCATCTTAAAGAACAGTAAATTATTCATATCTAGTAATACTAGACAGAGTCAGGATCAAAGATTACAGTTGTAAACACATACATAATACATAATGCATGAAATATAAAGAATATGCAGTTCTGATCTACATAGTAGATATCCACATGGGGTTTGATGTAAGAAGGCATGACTATAAGATTTTATATACAGCACAAGATAAGAAACATCAACCTGTATGTAATATTGACCAGCATGATGTGTTTCCCATCACTTGTTTTTGATACCATCTTTTTGTTTTACTCAAGCTTATTTAGCCCACCCTAGGCCTTAAATATGGTGGTACATTATTCCAATATTTTGGGCCCAAATTGAAAATATGGAATCTGTCTGCTTCCAAATTTCTTGTAGGTGGTAGAAATTCTACCCTACCTGCAGATCTAAGTCAATTTTTAATACTTGTCTGTTGTAAGTTTTCAAGTAAATAACCCGGTACCAAATATCTATAGCATTTATTCATAAATGGCAGTAAGGTAATGGACCCTCCTATGCTCCTCTAATCTCATCCAGTCCAGTTCATTATAAAGTTCACATCTATGAATCCTTTGGGGGCATCGAGGATGAAGTGATCAGACCTGTTGTACATAACATCCAGTTTTGCCAGCTCCCTTCTCAACACACCAGTGATGGTGGCCCTTAGACATCTTCCTACATTGTTTACTTGGTTGTCTATATGGATATTCCATTTGATCTCATTGTCTAGCCAGACACTCAAATATATATACATCTATACTTGTATTACAATCTGGTCAAAAGTTTTAATTTGTAAGGTTGCTGTAAACAGAGCCACATTTTTAACTCTACTGATGTACATTACTTGGGTTTGGTTTGCATTACGAGCAAGTTTAGATTGTAGGAAAAATTTCTTCAGGTCATAAAATACATAGATACATAGACAGTGTCGGCAGATAAGGGCCTATGGCCCACCTAGTCTGCCCATTTGAGCTTGTAAGTTCAGTTTGTTTTCCTAGAAGTCTGTTTCCCCTTACCCCTGCCCTCTAGAATTCCTTTATGTCTATCCCATGCATTCTTAAATCCCGTGATTGTTTCAGCCCCCACCACTTCCTCTGGCAGGGTGTTCCACTTGTCCACCACCTGTCTGTGAAGAAATTCTTTCTCATGTTTCCTCTGAATCGTCCTCCTCCAACTTCATCCCATGCCTCTAGTCCTGAAACATCTTTTCGCTTAAAATAGTGTTTTCCTGCACCCTGTTCCTCCCTGTAAGATACTTGTATGTCTCTATCATATCCCTCTCCCTCCTCTCCTCCAGGGAGTACATGTTCAGTTCCTTCAACCTGTCTTCATAGGACTTGTGATGCAACCCATGCACCATCTTTGTTGCCCTCCTCTGAACCTTCTCTACCCTGTCTATGTCCTTACGTAGGTATGGTCTCCAGAACTGTACACTGTACTCCAGGTGGGGCCTCACTAGTGTCTTGTATAGCGGAATTATGACCTCCTTTTCCTGATGGTGATGCCCTGCCCTATACATCCCAGCATCCTATTTGCTTTACCTGCTGCCTTGTCACACTGTTTCCCTACCTTGAGGTCATCAGAGATGATAACCCCAAGATCCCTTTCCTGCTTGGTGCATGCTATATCCTCACCCCCCAACTGATATATTGTGCCAGGGTTTTTGTGCCCCCATATGCATTATCTTGCACTTCTTTGCATTGAATTTCAACTGCCAAACCCTTGACCATTCTTCAAGTTTCTGCAGGTCCCTTCTCATTCTGTCTACAGCCTCTAGTGTGTCTACTCTGTTACAGAGCTTTGTGTCATCAGCGAACAGTGAAATTCTGCCTTCTAGATCCTGTGCAATGTCACTGATGAAGATGTTGAATAGGACCGGTCCCAGCACTGATCCCTGTGGTACCCCACTGGTTACTCTTCCCTCTGTGGAGTGACAGCCATTTACCACCACCCTCTGTGTCCTGCCACCCAGCCAGTTACCTACCCACCACACTACTGTCCTGCCCACACCCATATTCCCCAGTTTGTGTAATAGTCTTCTATGTGGCACAGTGTCAAAGGCCTTGCTGAAGTCCAGATAGGCCATGTCCACTGCCCTCCCCTGATCCACCTCCCTAGTCACCCAGTCAAAAAATTCAATGAGGTTGGTCTGACATGACCTCCCCCTGGTGAAACCATGCTGCCTTGGGTCCTGTAGTCCATTGACAACCAGATGTTCCACCAATCTCTCCTTCAGTAGTGCTTCCATGATCTTTCCCACTACCGAGGTGAGGCTGACTGGTCTGTAGTTCCCTGCTTCCTCTTTGTTCCCACTTTTGTATAAGGGGACTACATCTGCTGTCCTCCAGTCTTTGGGTACTCTCCTGTTTCCAGTGATTGGCTGAACAGGATAGCCAGAGGTTCAGCCACCACCTCTCTTAGTTCTTTAAGGACCCTGGGGTGCACCCATCTGGCCCCATTGCTTTATCAGCTCTTATTACTTCCAGTTCCTTCAGGACCCTTTCTCGTAAAGGGACTTGTGTCCATTTCTGCACCATTCTCACTCCTTGTACTCCCTTCAGACCCATTACCCCTCTTCCTTAGTAAAGACTGAGCGGAAATACCTGTTCAATATGTCAGCTTTATTGTTGTCATCCTCCACGTGCTCCCATCCTCTCCCCTTCAGTCTCCTATCCCTCCCTTTGTCTTTTTTTCACTTATGTACCTGTAAAGGTTTTGTCCCCTTTACCCACTGATTTTGCAATGTGTTCTTCTGTCTGAGCTTGGCTTCCCTTACTGACTTCCTGCCTCCCTTTGTTTCTCCTGGTACTTCTCCCTGTCCCCTTCTGCCTGTGTCTTTTGTATTGCCTGAATGCAATCTTTTGGCTCACTTTCTTTGCTACCTCTTTGGAAAACCATAATGGTCTCCTCTTCCTTTTCTCTTGCTAACCTGCTTAATGCATAATTCTGTTGTTCTTATAATTCCCATTTTAAATACTGCCCACTGTTCCTCAACCCTGATTCCTGTCCCATTCCCTTAATGCCTCTTTCAAGTATCTCCCAATTTTCCCAAAGTCTGCCCCCCTAAAATCCAGGATACGTGTTTTTGTGTGGTTTGGTTCTGCTCTTTCTGTGATTTCAAACCACAATGACTGGTGGTCACTGTTACCCAAGTGCTCCCCCACTGTTAACCCCATCACACTGTCCCTGTTTGTGAGCACAAGGTCCAGTATTGCCTTCTGCTGAGTTGGTTCCATGACCAGTTGCTTGAGGAAGGCACCCTGAAGGAGTCCAGGATAAATCTGCTCCTAGTTGATGCTGCTGCTGGGATGCTCCAGTCCACGTCTGGTATATTGAAGTCTCCAACCAGTACTACCTCACCCTTGTCTGCCATCCTTGGATGGCTAGCATCAGCTCCTATCTGTTTCTTCCTCCTGGGATGGTGGTCTATAGACCACACCTGTGCAGATGGCTGTGCCCCATTTTCCTTTCCAGCTTAACCCACAGTATCTCTCCCCATTTTGTTCCTCCTGGATCTGTGTGGCCCTTATGTCATTTTTCACATACAGTGCCACTTCTCCTCCTTCCTGCCTGCTCTGTCTCTTCTGAATATGTTGTAGCCAGGTATGGCCATCTCCCAGTCATGGTTATCATTACACCAGGTTTCAGTGATGGCCACAATGTCCAGGTCTGACTGTACCATGACAGCCTCCAGATCTTCCATCTTGTTGCTAAGGCTCCTGGCATTTGCACACATGGCTTTCCATGATTTGACCTCCTAGACTGCTTCACTGTTCAACTCCAGCCCCCTCCTTGGTTGTCATTTATCCCTGGTTCTCCTTGCTGTTTGCCCTTCTGCTGAATTTTGCCCCTTTTCTGATTATCCACCTTTTGGACACTAATCTCCATCTTTTGCACACTGCTTTGCAGAGATAGCCACTCCTCTGGTTCACTGGTTCCACTACTAGCTGTGGGGGGTGAGCAAGTAGGTAGATCCTTGCCTTCTGCACCCCCGCACTAGTTTAAATGCTTGTCAATGTAGCATTTAAACTTATCATTGAGTGCTTGGATTCCCCTCCAGGATGGATGCAGGCCGTCAGGCTTGAACAAACCTCCATCCCTCCAGGTGGGTCCCCAGTCACCAATGAATCCAAACCCTTCCTCACAGCACCAGTTCTTCAACCATGAGTTAAAGACTCCTGTAACCTGGACTCTGATTTAGCATAGTCCCTTCTGTGTATATTATTGTGTCAAGCCGCATATAGATGGTATTTATATGTGGATATTTAAAAAGGGTAGGCCCTAAGATTGGGCCCTGGGGCACTCTGGACACCATTGGGACCAATGCTTACTACAAGTTGTTGATGCCCTTTCAGGTAGGACCCAAACCATTCCACAGCACTCCCAGCTACTCATATACTATTTAGTCTGGACAGGAGGATGTCATGGTCCAAAGTATCAAATACCATAGAAAGAGCTATGGCTCCAACTGAGATCCTCCTGTCCAGCATCCCCTGAAAATCCCGTGTAACCTTTACTAAAGCTGAGGTAGTGCTGTGGAGTAACCTGCTACCTGACTGAAACTTATGAAGTGATAATAATAATAACACACAGAGACAATGTTCAGTTGAATTAGTAAGTTAATTTATTGTTCAGTGTAGTACCCTTAAGCGAACCTGGCAATTTAAGATGGCAACAAATTAAATCACAGTAAGGCGCAAGAGCCACAGCAAGGTGTTAGATCTTTGATGGAAAGACAGCTTCAACAATCTGGGATTGAGTATTGGTAACAAATTCACCAAAAAACTCCTTGCAGGCATGTCCTGAATATTAGTGTCCTTAGCAAATGTGTTTAGCATGTCCTTTAGAATTCTGGCCACTTTAAATGATGCAATAAACAACCATAAGATATCATACTCACAAAGTTGGTGATCCACGTGGATTTACTTAATGCCAAAAACACAGGAACTACTACAACTGTGCTTCAGGGCATATTGTCCCTTCATCAGGGAGTAATGCTGCTGTAGGGAGATATGCCTTACATGGGGGATAGTGCTCTTAAAAAGTAACAGGACATAATCAATTGATATAAGTTTCATTACATACTACTTACAGACTTCATAAAGATACTATAAGTTCAACCTTTAATGATGGTAGTTTGTGACTGTGAGACAAATGGTTGAGCACCTGACAAATAATCCTGAACACTAGCATCCTACCATGTGCTAAAGCTCCATGGGTGACCTTGCACAAACATATCTGCAGTGCTTTCCACTCAGGTTCTGCAGATTTAATCATGTTGAATGGATTAAGGTTAAAGTGTTTAAGGCAATAGTGCAACAAAACTGGGTAAAAAAATTTTACCAAAGCATTTTTTCACTATGAAAGATTCAAGATATCTTCCAGTTTTATTTAGTGACAAAATGGTCTAGTTCCACAAAAATATGAGTATTTTATAAATATTTTAATTTAGTTTTTCTAAAAAAAGATGGCTGCCACATTTGGCTTAGAAAACACTCATGGTGCATAGCAAAGGAGGTATCTTGAAAAGTGGATTTGACAGGTATGCTAATATTTATATGGAATGTAGCTGAAACTAGTTTAAAAAAAATAATTTGTTGAATTTCTGATTTAAAGATATCTGAGTTGTATGTTTCAATGCCATCCACACACATGAGTAGGTGCAGATGCATTCTTTGCTGGTTGAATGCCTGGTCAGTCTGGGGAGACTATTGCCAATGTGGCCATAGGGACCAGCTGGCCAGTGTGGTAATTAAGGCAGACACCTCAGAACTGCTTCTTACCCTTTCAGGTCTATTCCTGCTTTGGGTGCACCCTAGACAGTGCCCCAGTGATACTGCTGATCCACATGCCACTCCCCCATCCACCAAGATGGCCATTTCCATATTACTCCGTACTCCCTTCAAACACTTGGCACTTCATGCCCTCCCCTAAAGGGGTCAACTGACAGAAAACCCTGAATCTTCTACTCATCCATCCTCTCACATATCCTTATCCCTCCATACTGTCACCTGAAGGGGCAGACTGACAGGAAACAGAATCTTTTACTTGTCCATCCTCTTGCACATACTTGTCCCTCCATACTATCCCCTGAAGGGGCAGACTGACAAGAAACCCTGAATCTTCCATGCATCCATCCTCTCACACATACTTGGCCCTCCATACTATCCTCTGAAGGGGCAGACTGACAGGTAACACTGAATCTTTTACTCATCCATCCTCTCGCACATACTTGGCACTTCTTGCTATCTCTGAGGGAGTGGACTGACAGGAAATCCTGAATTTGTACTCCTCCAGTCTCTCACACACACTTGATGCTTTATGCTATCCCTTGAAGGGGTGGACTGGCAGGAAATCTTAAATCTTCAACTCGTCCATCCTCTCACACATACTGCACTTCTCCATTCTATCCTCTGAAGGGGGGTGGACTGGTAGGAAGCCCTAAATCTTCTCCTCCAGCCTTTTAAACACACACTGGGTGCTCATGCCATCCCCTGAAGGGGAGGATTGACAGGAAACCCTGACCCTGGAGCCCCTGCACATTATACAGTACACTACCAAACACTTCCTGTACCCAAAGGTGTGCATAGCTGGGAACCCAAACATTAAGGTGGCCCCCCAACTTACAATAAGGTGGGATACATTTAGATAGATGTAAGCATTGTACTAGGACCAGACATGATAACACCCAGAATACCGCAGGAACGAGGGATAAAGTGGCCTCTTTGGCAGAGATGTTTAGAAAATCATTGAGAGGTGAGGGATCAGAGATTCTGAAGTCAGATCACATGATTCTCTCATTCAAAGAGCTATTGGGGGGCTGGGAACCATCAACCAGTTAATTTGGTTACCGCAATTGTAGTAGCATGATGGTTGTTGTTATTAACATGGCTTCAATTCACATTTGGCAAAGCACAGAATAATTACATGGTTTGGGGTGAGATGTTTGTCAAAAAACTATAATTACATTGTGGAATGTGCTAACTGAAGGAGGGCTGCATTAAACTTTAGATTGAATATATATTGATTTTAGCAAGGCTTTTGACTAGGTACCCAATAGGAGTCTGATACTATATTGAATTCATTATTTAAAAATGTCCCTGGGATAGCCCATTGAGATAAAATATCTCATTTGCAAGGGAGTCCCAGTGGCAACATCCCATCCAATTACTATGTCAGTAAACATTTCAAATTGTTCATTTAAAACTGTGCACACTAAAATAGCTGGTATATTCCAAAACATTAGTTTTAAAAATGCACATATTGGATAAGGATTTTATAGTAGTTCACAAGCTATTTTGCATACTGTACAGTATATGGTTCCATGTGTGCAAAATACAGTTTATTCTTTCTGTTCTTGGCCACAGTTACTACTTTAACACATTCACTGGTGTTGATACTGGTCAGGCTCTTGGTGGTTTAGAAAATTGTTGAGTACTTTTCTTTTAAACCATTTAAATAAGAAACCGCACCAAAGAGAAGCTCATCTAGCGTTACTTAGTGAAAAATTCAAGTTAGTATATACTGAGCAGTGGTGGCTAGTATAAACTGACAAGGTTAGATAAAATATCCAGAAACTGCATGTCAGCATTAAAAGGCACTGAATTGACTATGTCACCATAATGAAGTAAGGGCATCATCCATTGACTAACCAATGGTTTAATTTTTTTTTTAAGGTTAAAAGTTTGAAGAAGTAAGCAAGGCTGCTTTCTCACCCAATGGGTGCAGAAGGCAACCAAGGAGAAGCTATCTTGGACACTGTAATGTCCAACCAGGACAGGGTTCTCAAGACTGAGGGCCTAATAGGACAGAGCAACCACAACTGTGAAGTTCAACACTGATTTATTCCCAGAGACTGAATTCTAACACTGAGGTCCCTGATTTTAAGAACACTGGCTTTAAAAAATGGCAGAGTTATTCCAAGATCAGCAGAAGAACATTTACAAGTTGGAAGGGAGAGAAAAACGTGGATATCAATAAGAGGGGAAGTATTAGAGGAAGCTCAGTAGTGCATCAATGTTGTTAGATAAGCCAACAAATGAATAGGAAACTAATATTTCTGGACAGACAAGTGAAGGATGAAATACAGGACAAAAGAACAGCTTTTAGGGACTATAAAAGGGAGCAAAATGGGACCAACAAGGAGGCATGTAAGGAAAACGAGAAAAAAAATGCAGTAGCTCAGTAGTAGGGTGAAAGCAAACAGAGTCAGAGATAGTAGAAGGAGTCAAGGATGATGATAAGATTATTTCAGGTACTGTATATTAGGGAAAAAGGCAAACAAGAAATAGCATACAGTACAGTGCATTGACAGCAGGAAGAATAAAGATGGCAACAGTATGGAGGATGGAAAGGGAGTATATTAAATGACTATTTTAGCTCTGTGTTTACAGAGAAAGCTACAGGACCAGTACCGAACAGTTGGATAAAATACAAAGGTAGAGCCATGCAAATATTAGAGAGGACATATATTTGAAGACAGCATACTGGATCTGCAGTACCTAGAGATAAACTATTCCCCAGGCCAGGCAGGATGTGAGGGAAACAAGAAGGCAATGGCGGCTCCCTTAGCAAACCGGTTTAATGTTTCACTAGCAATGGGTGAAGTACCAGCTGACCTGGAAGATGGCAAACATGATCCAATTATACAAGAGTGGGGATAGGGAGAATGCAACTGCTAAATTAAAGGCCAGTGAACCTG
Organism: Neoceratodus forsteri; assembly: GCA_016271365.2. Taxonomy (NCBI): domain Eukaryota; kingdom Metazoa; phylum Chordata; order Ceratodontiformes; family Ceratodontidae; genus Neoceratodus; species Neoceratodus forsteri. The sequence goes on along the minus strand of CM057451.1, from coordinate 802,989,628 downwards.
ATATCTGTTATACACTAGGCAAGCTACTAGAGGCAATTCTGAAAGAATGGATAGTTGAATTCTTAGAAGAAAACAAGTTCATACTGTAGATGAGAATTAACATGGGTTCATGAGAAGCAGGTCATGTCAAACAAATTTGGTTGATTTTTGTAATTGGGTGACGCAAATGGTTGATAGCGGCCAGACAGGCAAGATTCTCTACCTGGACTTCAGCATTTTTGATTCAGTGACACATAGGAGGCTAGTGAAGAAGGTGGGTGATCCAGGACTAGGGAATGAGCTAACTAGATAGATTGGGAATTGGTTGATGGATAGGACTCTGAGAGGGGATAGGTTTTCTTATGTCATGGATGTGGCTAGTGGGGTGCCTCAGCAGGTCTATCCTGGCATTGCTACTGTTTGCCATACACATAGAAACATAGATAAGGATGGCAGAAAAAGGTCATGGGTACATCCAGTCTGCCCATAAAATCCTAACAAACCCAGGACCTATTGTACATACTGCATTCTAACCAAACCATCTATCCCCATGTTCACCACCCTACCACAGCCACCCTGAGCAACCACTAAGCTCTTAAGTCTGTCCCAGCTGTGTTTGATACTATTTTTACTTTTGGTGACCACATAGAAACATAGAAGTTGTCAGCAGAGAAGGCCCTCTTGGCCCACTTAGCCTGCACTCTTTTCTCTACCTACTGTGCCACCGTAGACCTTACTCGATCTCCAGTTCCCCTCCCTTGCCTTGTGTCTATTCCATGCATGCTTGAATCCTGTTACCATTTTAGCACCCACCACCTCGGCTGGGAGACTGTTCCAGGCATCCACCACCCTTTTCATGAAGAAGTATTTCCTCACATCTCCTCTGAGTCCCCCCCGCCCCAGCTTCATAGTGTGACCTCTTGTCCTTGGGCATCTTTTTCTATGTAAAATGTTACTTTCATGTACCTTATTAATACCTGTGAGATATTTGAGAATTTCTCTTGTATCTCTCCTTTCCCTTCTTTCCTCTAGAGAGTACATATGTAATTCCTTGAGTCTTTCCTTGTAAGGCTTTTGATGCAATCCCTGAACCATTTAGATTGCCCTCTTCTGTACCACCTTCACCCTATCTATGTCCTTCAGGAGATGGAGACTTCTGAACTGGACACAGTACTTGAGGAGAGGTCTCACCATCGATCAATACAGGGGTAACACTACCTCCCTCTTTCTGCTGGTGATACCCTTCCCTATGTACCCAAGCATCCTGCTAGCTTTCCCCACTGCCTTATGATACTGCTTTGCTACCTTCATGTCAACAGGAATGATTACCCCCAGGTCCCATTCCTGTTTTGTGGTTACCAGTACCTCCCCATCCAACTGGAATGTTGCCCCCAGGTTTCTGTGTCTCAAGTGCATGATTTTGCACTTTTTTGCACTGAAACCCAGTTGAAAAGCCCTTGACCAGTCTTCCAGAATTTTCAGATCATCCCTCATCCTCCCCCCCCGTCCTGTGTGTCCACGTTGTTGCAGAGTTTTGTGACATCCGCAAACAGGCATACTTTCCCTACCAGCCCTCCTGCAATGTCACTGATAAAGACACTAAAGAGGACCAGGCCTAGTGCTGACCCCTGCTGCACCCTGCCTTACCCATTTTACTTCTTTTGAACCCACTCCTAGGCTGCCCAGATTGCTTACCAGTCTTCTGTGTGGAATGGTATGGAAGGCCTTACTGAAATCCAGGTAGGCCATATCCACTGCTCCACCCTAGTCCACTTCCCTGGTCACCCAGTCAAAAAACTCGATCAGGTTTGTCTGGCCAAATCTCCCCCCCACCCCCTATTAAACTACGCTGCCTCGGATCCAGTAATCCACTAGTCACAACATTTTCCCAATCCTTTCTTTCAATAGTGATTCTATTACTTTACCCACCACCGAAGTAAGTCTGACAGGTCCGTAATTTCCTGCCTCCTCCCTGTTACCGCTTTTGTGAAGTGGGACCACATCTGCCCTCCTCCAGTCCCTTGAAACCTTCCCCATATCTAGTGATAGGTTGAGCAGTGCTGTCAGAGGTGTAGCCAGCAGCTCGGTTAGCTCCCTCAGTATCCTAGGGTACCTCGTCATGCCCCATTGCCTTGTCCATTTTTCACTGTGCTAGTTCCTTGAGGACTCTCTCTCCTCTGTAAAAGGACTAGTGTCCACATCCCTTTCTTTAATGCCCTTGTCCCTTATTTTGTGGCCCATCACCTACCCCTTCTTCTGTAAATACTGAACAAAAGTATTTGTTCAATATGTCTGCTTTTTGTGGTCCTCTTCCACACATACACCCCTTCTTCCCCTATTAGACTAGCTATCCCTCTTTTGATCTTCCTCTTTTTGCTTATATACAGTACCTAAAGCATGTTTTATCCTCCTTTATCACAGACTTGGCAATATTCTCCTCTGTGCCTTTACACTCCTAACTGCTTTCCCTGCCTCCCTTTGTTTCTCCTGATATCTCTCCCTATCCTCCTCCTTCTTCTATGTTGTCTTGCACCTTCTAAATGCTAGCTTTTTTGCCCTTACTTTCTCTGCTACTTCTTTAGAAAACCATAGTGGTGTCATTTTTCTTTTGCCCTTGTTAACTTGCCTGACACAGAGGTTTGTTGCCTTCTCAATGCCATCCTTTATTTTTTCCCCACTGTTCCTCAAATCCACCCAGTTTCCTTATCCCTGCTAGGGTGTCTCTGAAGCATTCCATTTTCTTAAAATAACACCCCCCCCCGAAGCCCAGGACCCTTGTTTTAGTATGGTTTGATACTGGTCAAGTTCTTATATTGAACCACACCGTACAATGATCACTGGTCCCCAGGTGGCTACCCACCATGACGTCAGCAACACTGTCCCCATTTGTCAGTACCAGGTCCAGTACTTTGCTCCCCCTCCATGAGTGGGTTCCTTAACTAGTTGCCTGAGGAATTCCCCCTGCAGGGAGTCCACCATGTCCCTACTTGTAACTGTTGTTACGGCTGGGAGGCTCCAATCCACATCCGGTAGATTGAAGTCCCCCCCACCCCCCATACCAGCAGTACCTCCCCCTTGCTTGCCATGCATTGACTTGCTTCCAACATATCCTTATCCACCTCTCCCCCCCTCTGCTGGAGGTCTGCGAATAGTGGCCCCCTTCCATGTCTCCAGGCTGACCAACAATACCTCTGCTCCCCAGTGTATTTTCATAGCTTTTATGTTTTCACTGACATAAAGAGCCACTCCTTCCCCTTTTTTGCCTACCCTGTCCCTTCAGTATAGAGTATAACCTGGTATGTCAGCATCCCAGTCCTGGTTTTCATTGCACCATGGCTTGATAATTGTGACTATGTCTAGGTCCGCTTCTACCATGGTAGCCTCTAGGTATGTAATCTTATTGCACAGATGTCAAGCATTTGCACACATGACTCTCGAGATGGCACTGCCACCCCTCCCCCTTTTTCCCATTTGCCTCCCTTATTTCCTCCACTTTTCTTCTTTCTATCTCCCTTTCCTTTTACACCCTGGAGTCTTACATTAATTGGTTCCTTTTGGGACTTTTCTCCTTCCGGATTCCCACTACTGACCCTGTAAACCTGTGGGAGGGAGAGTTTATGTCTCCCTACCTCATTCCGACCCCCCCCCACAAGTTTAAATGCTCACCAATGTAACATTTAAACTGTTCACTGAGGACCATGGTGCCCCTCCTGAATGGATGCAGGCCATCACCCCTGTATAGGCCTTTAACCCTCCAGGTGAGGCCCAGTCCACAATGAAGCTGATCCCCTCCTCTCTGCACCAATCCTTCAACCATAAGTTGAAGTCCCTAGTGCAGAGAATCCTGTCCTCCCCTGTTGTAGACAGGTAACACCTCCAAAAAAGGTCACAGATCATTTTAATTGCACGAGACCCCTCCCCTAGTCCCTGAACTCTTCCTAAACTATTGCTGACTCATCCCTAGCCAGGTCATTCATCCCCAGCTGGACAATGACATCCAGCTCTCCCTCCCTTCCTGCTGCTTCAGTGATCCTTTGGATCCTATTTCTATCCCTTTGAACCATGGCCCCGAGAAGGAACCTAACCTCCCTCTTCTCATCCCTACCTGCCCCCAGCTGTATGCCCCACACTATGGAGTCCCCAATTCTCCCACCAGAATTCACTTCCTCCTCCTCCTCTCAGGTCCTCTACCACCCCCTTTGGGGTCTCCACTATGGAGGACCCCCACATCCACCCCAGTTACTACTTTGGGTGCCTCTGTGGAATATTCCCACCCAGCTTGGGTGGCATCAGAGTTTTGTAGTGGTACTGGATGGGGGATGTGCCTGTGCTCCACCACCCTTACCCTCCCCAAGCCCACCATTGTCCAGTTACTCCTCCTTCTTGCCATCCTTTGAGGTAGCAGTGGCAGACTAGCTGGTCCCAGAGTGGTGGAATAGGTCCTCTGAATCCAAGCCAACTTGGCCTTGAGTCTAGCAACCTCCTCCCTCAGCCCAGAAAGGTGCATGTATATAGGCATCAATGTAGCGTCCAGGTCTCTCTGAAGACTGCTGCCCCATAGCCACTGCATTGCACCACTCCCATCATCCTATACTTCCTACTCTCTTTGCAAGTTTAGACCTTTGAATTCCCTTTATTCCCTTACCCTATATAGGAGCTAACTTAAAACTTTTTTTTTACCCCTACTCTTGATAGTGTGCTTCACCTTTTCCCAAGCTATTGCTTTTCTAAATCCTTTTCTACCTTACCCTACATAAGGTGTTTCACCTATCCCCTCAGTTTTACAGACTTTAAGCCCTTTTCTATCCCTACTCTAGATAGGGTGTTACACCTAATCCCAAACTTTTAGCTTACTATAAAGTCCAATTTACCCCTACCCCAGATAGGGTGTTTCACCTGTACCCAGTTCCTGGCTTGACCTTAATACTCCTCACTCCCTTGTGGTATGTTAGCTATGGTAAGAGTATAACAGGAAACCTACCTCACTGCCTCTTCCTGCTTTCACCAGTCCCCTAGTTAACTCCTTTACACGTCCCCTGCCTCCCTTCTGAGGAGCAGAGTGCCTGGCTGCCAGCTGCCTCGTTGGGCTGACTCCGGTGGGCAAACTCTGACATCCTTAGTGCATTGGTTCTTTGCTTGGGGGGGGGGCATTTGCTGGACTAGTCCTTTAGTAGGTCTCTGAGCTCCACCACTCTTTCTATAAACTAAAGCTTTCTCACTTCCCTCTTGAACCCCCCATCAGTTTCTACTCACACCATGTTTTGATTTGCCACTTATGTTAAATAATTCCTCACAGTTTACTATATTCATTCCTTTTGGGATCTTGAAGGTCTCTGTCATATCTCCCCTCTCTCTTCTGGCCTCCAGTGAGTACATGTTCAGTGCCTTGAACATAGAAACATAGAAGGTGGCAGCAGATTAGGGCTGCTTGGGCTGGTCCATCCAGTCTGCCCATATTATCATTAGATTTTTTTTCTTGTTTTCCTCTTCTTCATCTTTTGCTGTAGACCACACTTGATCTACAGCACTATCTCTTTCCCTGCCTTCCTTACCCCTACAATTCCCTTCCAATTAGTTTCTCACCCATCTAACTGTGTCCTTTGCTGCACCCAGATCATCTAGCTTCTTCAGCAACCTTCTGCAAGGTACCAAGTCAAAAGCCTTGCTGAAATCAAAGTAGAGTAATTCCATAGCATTGCCCTTATCCAATACCCTTGTTACCCAGTCAAAGAATACTAGCAGGTTGGTCTGACAAGACCTCCCTGCCACAAATCCATGTTGTTTACTATCCTGGAGTCCACTACTCTCCAGGTAGTCCACAAGGTCCTATTTAACTAGTGTCTCAATCAGTTTATCCCCAATATGGGGTAAGGCTGACAGGTCTGTATCCAGTTACTCCTTGTCCCCCTTCCCCTTATGAAGAAGGACTATGTCCACTACCCTCTAGTCTTTTGGAACTACCCATGTCTAAACTGAGCTACTGAATAGCCCTACCAGGGGTTCAGTTAGTTGCTTTGCCAGTTCTTCGACCACCCTTGATGCATTCCGTCTGGCTCTGGGGCCTTCTCTATCTTTAGAGCTGCCAGCCCCTTCTGAACCCATTCAGTGGTAAATACTTGCTGCCTCATCTCAGGGATCCCCAATACAGCTGCCTTAATGCCACTCTCTGGCAGAGGCCCTCACTCTTCCCTTGTGAATACAGAACAGAAGTAGTCATTAAGAATGGCTGCTTTCTACTCATCCTCCTCAATTAGCCTACCTCACTCTGTTAGCCTAACAATTCCTTCTCCCTTCTTCATTTTTGTCCTAATATATCTAAAGAACGCCTTTTCCCCTCCCTTGAACCCTGCTACAATACCCTGCTCAGTTTCTGCCTTTGCTTCTCAGACTGCCCTCTTGGTTAACCTTGTTCTTATTTGGTACTTTCCCCATTCTTCTTCCCTTGTTTTTCCTTTCACTTGGTGAAGGCTTTCTTTTTGATTCTCACTTCTTCCCTGACCTTTCCAGAGAACTGTATTGGTCTTGTGTACCTGTTTTGTTTGATTACTATTCTCATGCAAGACTTTTGTGCCTCAAGAATGACCCCCTTGAATGCCCCCATCTTTCCTCCACATACTTGATGCCATCCACTCTGACTAACTTGTCCTGAGCCAGCTTCCTCATCCGGTTGAAGTCTACCTTTCTGAAATGTAAGACTTCAGCCTTTGATAATGGCTTACTTGTTCCAAGGGCCAGGTCGAACCATATCAAGTTATGGTCACTGGACCCAAGTGGATCCCCAACTCGCACTCCTCCTACCACTTCTGAGTTGTTGAACACCTTTCTAATTGGTTCCTAAACCAGATGCACCACCAGGTTGTCCTGCAGTATATCCAGCATGGCCTGACTTCTGGAACTCCTGGCCGCAGGAATGACCCAATCAGTACCTGGAAGGTTTAAATCTCTGACTACCACCACTCCCCCTTTGCCACACCCCTTTCTAGTTCTGCTTCTAGCTCCTTATCTCTTTCTTCCTCCTGTTCTGGAGGACTATAGATAACTCCCCCATCCATAGTTTCTTGCCTGAGGATGCTGTGAGCTGAACCCACAGTGATTCCATTTCCTCATTACCGCCTCTGATGTTTCCATCCTCCACTGGCTCTATGCCTTCCCTGACATATAGGGCTTTTCCTCTGTCACATCTAAACATGGCATAGCTTGGGGCTGTCAGGACCCAATTGTAATCTCTGTAGCCCAAGTTCCTATGATGGCTACTAGGTCCATCGCAGTGTCTGCCACAATTGCCTGGAGCTCACTAATTTTATTTCCTAGACTCCTGGCATTAATGCAGACCCCTCTCTATCTTCCTCCTGATCCCCTCTTGCATTCTCCTATTCCCTTTCCCTTATTCTTCCCTAGTCTCTTCAATTTTTTGTTTTTCATGCTGAATGTGGGCTTTGTCAGCTCTCCCTCATTGGCTTCTTCCCCTAACCTAATTTAAACTTCAACCTTACTGTGACCCACATTGCTGCTACTACAGTAGAAGTCACATTAAACTGTTCCTCCAATGAGTTGTTTTAGCATTTATGACTGAGTTGCATAAGTGTTGCTGGGTCCAGTACAAAGCCCTGCACAAACTGTTTCTTAAGAGTTAAAACTCAGCTTTGTATTGCATTGTGGCAGGACTACAGATACATTCCAGATGAGCTGCAAAAATGTTTTACAAACATTGCTCTTGAGCTGGTTAAGCATTGAAAAACAATATAATATGAGTTGCCAATGCATTTCCAACTGTAAAAAACAATGCTAAACCAACTCATTGGTGAAACAGTTTAATGTGACTTGTGCTGTAGTTGCCTTATCAGGGGGAGCCCTAGCTAGGTTCCTCATCTGCTCTCTCTCCTCAGTGGTTCACTTAGCCTCTGTCTCCCCTGCAGTGAGTTTAACTGTTCAAAGTGGACATCAAACCTTTGCCCCAGAGCACTGGCCCCCACTCTCATCAGGTCAAGGATATCATCTTTAAAAAGCATCCTGTCCCAAAATTCCCCAAGTCCCCTGCAAAGTGGTACCTCTCCTCCTGATACTACCACTTCAACCATCCATTAAACTCCTCAGTCTCTTCCTTTCTAACATACTAAAATGCCAGCAGAATAGGCCTAACGGTCTTTCGTGTCTGCTCGTTTGGTCAGCCCCCAACCGTTCTCACTATATCATTCCCATTCCTCCTATTCCACACAGGGAGGACCTCAGAAAAAGCCAGGGAAGATGAATGCACCTTCCATCTGTCCCCCAGCCAATTAAAATTTCACTTCACTGCCTCCATAGTGTGGTTCACCAGATTATTCATACCCATGTGTACCAGCACCCCCAGCATCCCCTTCTCCACCATCTTCCCTGTCCTATCTTCATTCCAGATGACTGGTGCACCAGGAAGGCATCTGAACACGTTACTCCCCTTTCCTCCCCCACCCACCACACTCTCTACTCCCCTAATCACTGAGTCCCCAGTTGCTAAGACTCTTTTTGTTCACTACCTTCTGCTCACTCCCCTTGGTGCCACCAAGTCACTCTATGCCCTTGACTGACTCAAAGTATCCTCTGATAATGTCAGGTATAGAATGGATATTAGGGTAAGTGAGCCTGTTTGCTGATGGTACAAAATTCTGCAGAACAGTGGATAGTGAGGATGGAATTAGCAACATGAAAAGGATGTACAAAGGATGGATAAGAGATCCAGCATTTGGCAATTGAAATTCAATGCCAAAAAAAAATGTAAAGTAATGCACTATAGCTGCAGAAATCCACATACTGAATATTGCAACAATAGTATAATGGTGGAGCACTCAAAGTAAGAAAGGGACTTGGGTGTGATATTTAGCAATAGTCTAAAAACCTCCAACCAAGTGCAGTAAAGTGTATGATATGGCAAACAGAAGGTTAGGATGCATCAGGCAGGTTTCACCGATCATAGGAGGGAAGTAATACAACCACTGCAGAGGTCATTGGTTCAGCCATACCTGGAATATGTTATGCAGGTTTGGAGCTCACATCTGAAGGGCATTAATAAGGTTGGAAATTATATAGCACAGGGTGAAGAAAAATGATCCAGGGGCAGCGTAATAGGTTCTACGTGTAGAGACCAGAAAATTTCAATATGTATTCTCTGATGGATAGGAGGGATAGAATACAAACATACATATACATACAGAGGTCCAGTACAGTGAAATCAGTAAGGTTGTTCAAGTTGAGGAATATTTCGTCTATCAGAGGGCAGAATCACAAGCTGGAATGGGGACTTCAAAAGGGACATTAGTAAATACTGTTGTTTTTCAATGAATGGGTGACAGAAGGGTGAAATAGTCTGCCCAGACCTGCGTTTAGTGATGGGACTATAGTTGAGTTTAAAACACAATGTGACATATTCAATGGTGTACTTAGGAACAAGTGGGTGGTAGGAGATAGGGAAGACTGCTGGGAAGACTAAATCAGAGTAGTACATTTTAGAGCATCAGGAATGACTTAAAATCATTAAAGTCTTCTTTCTGTCCTTATTCTTCTATATTTCTTTGATTTTGCGTTTTTTTTTTATTCCAAGTAGGATTTAACTTGATATAAAATACCAAGGTCTTCATATGCAGTTATACTCAGGGGGTGGAGGACTTCTGGGGTGCACATAGAATGCCCATTCTACTATCCGCAATAACTGCTATATACAACAGCTTTGACTTAGCTGCCAAAGGAGTCTCCCCTGGTGACTAAGTTGCAATGCAAATGATGTGTGCCAAATGACTGTGGTAGCCAATGAGATCTTCAGTTGCAAACATTCACATTGTGACCCCAAAGGACTTTTGGGCATGGCATTCCGCAAGTTGCATGGTACAATATCATGCCTGTTGGCTGTGGCAGGAGGAATTATTGTCTCAATTATTCTCTCCCCTCCCAACCCTGTATCTTATGGCTGTCAATTGGGACAAATAGTTTTTGATTTATCTAGTGCTTTGCAGGTCATTCCTGGTGGTGATATTCAAAAAACATTGCTGACCTAGTAGTTAGAGCACAGACTTTTGTACTGGGAGACCCAGGATGAACTCCTTTCACAATGAAAGAATTGAAAAGTTACCTTACGTTCAGGTAGAAAGGCTCATTGCAGAGCTGACACAATAGTGTTTTGGAAACTGGTTGGCAGGGGTGACCAATATGACATGTTCACTCTTATCCTTTGTACAGTGATCTCCTGTGCAGGAGCATTAGGAGTGGAGTGGAGTCATTTACAACCAGATGGACAGCAGCTTCATTTCACTTAAAAAAAAAAACTTAAAATTTATTATAAATCACTCCAGCTAACTTAAGTGATTTATAACAAGTTAATAGTGCCTCCATATGTTGTCTCTTAAAGTATGTGAGACTACTGTCATGAGGTTTGGGCTCAGTTCAGCTTCACTTTTTGGTCCTCTCACCCAAACCTCACACCCTGAGTCTTTTATGCTATAAAAGACACCTTGCAGAGGCCCTATTAAATTATCACCTTGGCCCCCTTTGATGATTAAGCACATCTCCTCTAAAATGTACCTCAGATCTCACATTTGCCAGCCCTTGGACTCTAATCAGAGCCCAGACTTCAGTCACCTGCATGGCAACACAACACATGTTTATTAATTTCTTCTATCAAGAGCTCTCTTCCACCCAGCACTCCTGTCTTCACATCATATCCTACCCAGCTTGTCATCCTAGCAAGCTGTGCCCTGAGTATCAGGTGGGTGTCATACACCCAAACAAGAACTGTGTTATCCAAAGACTGCTCCAGCTTGTCCCCTACACCACTGCTTAAGTATTCCACCTCCTGATACAACCTGTCACACATTTAGAAAGGAACCTGCAAAAACTCATGGTATGAACAAAAAGAGATTGCAGTATCAGTTTCCTCTGGGATATGAATCCATAAATTTCTGGATACAAGGTTCAAGCTTGACCACTCCATGGATACTTTGCTATTCCCGTGGGATTATTTGTTTGTTTGTTTGTTTGTTTAGATTGAAGACTGCATTGAGTGTTGATTGGAAAGGTCATCAAGTTTCAGTTCAAAGCTCTCTCTCTGTTGCTTGAGCAGCAGGACTCTCTCCATTACATCTGCCCCCAGGTTAAAGAGCACAGCCAGCCAAGCCAGGCCAAAAATGATCCATAGCCCTGACAGACTCCTGTACACAGATATGTAGTGCTTGTTTGGGTTACTTCCTTAAAAAGAGAAATAGAGAAAACAAGCATTTGTCAATGCCGAGTGTTTGCCTGCATGCTGTTGTACTGGGTCCTGCTTGTACACATTTTTTTACTATATATTTACCCAAGTTAGATCAGATGAGATGTGATATATCATTTGCAATGGGGCCCTGATTGTACACATTTTTATATTGCATTTACTTATGATAGTAGAGGTGAGATGTGATATTTCATTTTTAGTGTTTTCCTGATTTTATAATGTATTTTTCCAGGACAGATGATCTTAGATGCAGCATCTCCTTTTCATTGGGGTTCTGCTATAAGATTAGTTTTTTTTACACAGTTTTGCAATATATTTACCTAGGATAACCCAGCTGAGTTGCAATATCTCATTTTCAATGGGTCCTGCTTTGTCAGATTTTTTAACTGTATTTACCCAGGATAGCACAGCTGAGATGCAATATCTCATTTTTGATAGGGCCCTGCTTTTACCCATTTTTACAGCTGCATGGGCGGAGCCATGCTGATGTATTGCCATGACATAGGAGAGAAAAATTACTGTGGTAGCATGTGACAGTGGAGGACAACTGCCTCACATTCCTAAGTGTTTCAGCTGGTGCTGTGGCACATATCTCTGCCTCCTGCTTAAAGCAGCATTACTAGATTAAAAAGAAAGCCAGTACCACATACTGTAGATGTGTTCATTCTGATCTGTTGAGCACATAGCTGTTTAAAATTCTGTTGTGCAGTGCAGCATTTGGCTAAAAAGAGCCCAGTTTCTTCTTTGTTTTTGTTTACATTTGTACCCCTGCCATGTTGTTCCCCTGACCTGTGCTGCCTACCAGGTTGGGCCTAGTAATGAATACAAAAAAAATACTTTATTTTGGGTCAAACTCAAAAAGAAACAAACAACAATTAAAAATAAAAGTAAATAATAACATTATTTTAGAACAAGTGACAGAATATACATATTTGGGAATCACTTTTGATCAGAATATGACTTTTGCAAAACATATAGAGGGGTTAATTGAAAGGGTAAATAAAAGGGTGGGAGCCCTCAGAAGAACAATTAAGTGTTTAACAGAAAACAGTAGAAAAAGGGATGCAGAATGACTAATCATTCCAGTGTTGACTTATGGGGATCTTTTGCACCGAACTGCTAATAAGACATTATTAAATAATTTAGATAGAGTATATTACAGGATCGCAAGGTACGTCCTGTGGTGTAGTTCAAGAACACATCATTGTGGTTTGTTGATTTCTTTGAAATGGTCATCATTTGAATCTAGATGTACTATGAAGTAGCAAACACTAATTTATAAATATCATATGGATACCCCTGAGCATTATATAAATATAAATTTATTTGCTGGGAGTCATCAGATTGAATCAAGACAAAAGAGATCAAATCATATAAACAAAATCCTCATTATTGTTTCCAAAAATAAATATGGGGGAGAATACATTATGTCATCAGGCAGCAAAACATTGGAATATTTTATCAAATTTATCACATATATTTCCTTTGTATAGTCAGTTTAAACAGGAATTAACTACATTAAGCTCTGTTACATGTCACTGTTTTGGATGAAAAGTATAGCCTGAATGAATCATAGGATGCTTGGAGAATGTTTATACTTTGAGTAATGATCCTCATATATTTATTGTAAAAAATGTGTATTCTGTACCCTGTATTTGTTTTAAAGTTTAGGTAACTTGTAAGGAACAGGACACTTCTTGTAAACTAGGCTAACCAGCCTAAAGATTTGGTCTCCTGTATAAAAATAAAGTTTTTACTACTACTACTACTGCACACACACAATGATGTTCTGCTTTGTTTACAACAGGTTACACTTCCTGTGTGGTGCATTCTGTGCTGCTGGAAAGTTTTCTGTCAATTCCCACAAGAAAGTATATTACAGTCAGTGGTGAATGGGTTAATTTACAAAGGAATGTAGCTAATAGTGGGAGGTAACTCAAGACAGGCTGTGCGGCTCTACAGACAGGGAAACCAAAACACTAGCAAAGGAGCAGATGCAAGGCTGAGAGACAAGTTAAATTCTGTCCGGTCATACCTGAAAACAGGTAGTCTCTACCTAGTGTACCTACCTGGTCAATAAAAACTAAATAAATTTAATTATGCTCCGGTGACATTATAATGAAGTCTATGATTCCTACCTTTTGCCAGCACTTGTTCATCACATTAATTGAAGAAACATTAGTTAAATGAGTTCCTGTGTTATGGGACACTGGAAAATGCTGTTTCACTTCATTGAATTCTACTCTAGCAAGCCTAATCCACTGGTCATCAAGGTACTCACTGACAGGCATTGATCACTTGCTAAGTGTCACAGAGCTTTTTTACTGCTGTTTGCTACTAGTATATGCTCACAAAAGCAAACCATGTTTATTTTGCAACATACCTCAAAACAGGGACAGGGCACAAGTAGGAAGAATACTCCAGACACAGGAAGAATTCATAGACAATCATTCATTTTTATTAAAATCCCCAGTAACACACTGAGCTGAAACTGCACTTCCACAATTTGTGAAGAAGCACTGCAAGCACAAAAGGGAATTACAAACACAGAGGGAATGTGGCACCTTGGAGTCCGGCAGCTGAAAACAAGGGGGATCCATGTTTATTGTGGCTGTACAACAGGGGAGAAACATAATTAAAACTCAAAGGAAATGTGCACAGGGACACAACATGACATACTGTAGGAGGTAATTTGGAACACATACATAGCATAAATTACATCATGATAAAAACTTCCAGGTTAAGTAGTACTGCTGCTTAATGAGCACAGTGGTGTTTGTCTGCACTCTCGTCATCACTGCATGGCACTATTTTCTTCCCTCAGTGAGTGGTGTGTGCTCTGGCGGTGGTGCATTTATGGAAAGGAATTCAGAGGGTATAGAGTGAGTAGTGTGTCAACAGTATTCATTATGTCTTTGTTTCAGGCTCTGTTTCAATCCTCTGTAACTCCAACTACTGCAGGTAAGCATGGAGAGAAATGGCTCAAAGCTTCCAAATCCTTCAGAAATAAAAGTTCTAAACAGGCAGCTGAGTGCTTAAATCAGTGTCTAAACAGTACTGCACCAAATGCCAAACCAACTAGCCATACATTCTCAGCTTGTTTTCTTTTTTGGTTGAGCTTGTATGTCAGTGTGTAGTCTGTCAGTTGAACTGCTATCAGGTTATGTCATGAACTAGTCCTTCTTATTCCTATGTCCTTCACTTCACTGAGCTCTGTGTTTCTGTTGTCACAATCATAGAATCATGAGCAGAGAAACACCATAAAATAGGTAAAAAAAAAACTAATGTTTATGCATCTCACAAAATACAAACTAGTTTATTACTGACACAAGTAAACACAATAAAAATAAGATCCAGTTCATAAAAAAAAAAACTAACAACAGTTCCACTGACAGACACACTGATAAAAAAAACAGCGTCACTTCATACATGCTTCAAAGCCTGTTGGTGTTGGAAAATGTGCCATCTCTCATGAAATCCCTCATGCATCTCTTCCTGAATGAGGGGTTCCTTTATCTTTAGTGTCTGGTTGTTTCTTGAAAATAAAACAAGTAAAATAAAAATAATGACTTAAAACACTGCATGTAACATTCCTAACCCAAATAACAGATTAAAATTCAGCAACACATCTAACTACTACTCAGTAACCAGAAATCAACACATTTATTAAACAAGCTGCACGCTGTTGCGCCCCTTACCAAAAGAAAATTAAAAATCTGCATAATGTGTAGATAACCATAACTATAGAAGCAGCTAAAACAGTGGTGTTTTAGTGTCTTATACCACTCATCCAGTTTATTACTATTTTACTATTTACTATTACTATTATTAATATTTTTTAACTGTGGCAGTACTGCAAACATGAAGAAAGTGGCATGGGTTCTAATCCCACCACATGATAACTGCACGATGTGTCAACAAGCTTTGAATATGGCAGTACAGCAAACATGCAGAAATTGTCATAGGTTCTAATCCCACCACAAGATCACTGCACAATGTGTCAACAAGATTTACAGGTTTGTTTGTTTTTTTGACAAGGCAAACAATATCTGTATTCAGACAGACATAGGAAATGCAAACAAATAAAAAGAAGGAAGCATAGCAAGGAAGAGTACCAAAATGAACACTAGTATGCAAAGTACCAGATAGTTATGCTTGCTATATGAATAGCACCCTGTGGGATGAATAAGGTGAAATATTTCTATTCAGTTGAATGTCTACAACTCAAACATTTAACATTTCTCACTAGTGAGATTCTTGGTCCTTGAACTTTAGAGAGTAAAATACACATTTCGCAAAATGTTATTTTGTTTGCACCACAAAATCAGCATAGGTACAGTGGTCACTTTATAACATTGGCAACAAGTCAAGAACACATGCTGCTTATCAGACTAGAAGTCTCTGTGGAAGATATTTTTTACCAAAAGTGTCATGAAAAAAGCAACAATTAAACTAGTAAAATAATAAACATGGGAGAATCATAAACCCAGGTTTGAACCTTGTTTGCACTGCAAAACCAGAATAGGTACAGTAGTCACTTTATAACAGTGGCAACAAGTCAAGAACACATACTGCTCATCAGAGTGGAAGTCTCCATAGAAGATTTTTTTTACCAGAACTGTCATGAAAAAATAACAATTAAACTAGTAAAATAATAAACCTGGGAGAAGCATAAACCCAGGCTTGAATCTTTATGACCTGAAATGGCAGGTTGTTCATAGTTAGCCTAAGACCAGTGTATCTAATGCTACAGTGCTTACCCCATGGGACCATGCAGGAACATAAGTTGACTACAGGAACAGCTAAAGCGGGCAGGGAGGGGCAGGCAGGCGAAGAATGTATAACGAGTGATATGGGGGGTGAGAGCACATAGGAAAGGAAACCAGGGTGGGGGGGGGGGGGATGCTGGAGAGGAAGAACAAGAGCAGAAGAAGGGCAGACTGCAAAACATGGAAAGTCATGCTAACGAATGCCCGTAGCCTAGGAAATAAGGTTCCAGACCTGGAGGCCTTGTTGGCAGATGCAGACCTTGACATAGCAGCAATAACAGAGACATGGTATCCTGCTAATCATGGCTGGGAAGTCAGTGTACCAGGCTATACACTGTTCAGGAGGGACAGGAAGGGTAAAAAGGGCGAGGGAGTGGCCCTGTACATCAGAGATGGTATAAAGACTACAGAAGTTCAGGGAAGACAGGGAGAGGCTGAGGTAATGTGGGGCACCCTGGAGCCAGAGAATGGAACAGCAATACACACAGGGGTGATCTACAGACCTCCGGCACAGAGGGAGGAAGTAGACAGAGAATTAGTGGAGAACATACACGACATGGCAGCTAAAGATGAAATCCTTCTACTAGGGGATTTCAGTATGCTGGACATGGATTGGGCCACTCAGGTGGCTGCTTTAGCCAGAAGCACAGCCATCCTTGAATCCCTGCAGGGGGTTGGACTCAGGCAGCTGGTGCATGAGCCAGCATGAGCAAGTCAATTCTGGACCTGGTATGGACTAATGGGTACAGAGTTGAAGAAGTACAGGTGGAAGGGCAGCTGGAGTCAAGTGACCACCACATGGTGTTGTTGAGCATGGAGACATGGACTCAGTTAAGCTACACAAGGGCAAGAGTATTACATTTCAGGAGGCCAGATTTCACTGAAATGGGTAGATGTATACAAGCAGTCCTGGGGAAGGAAGGGGTAATAGAGGGGGTGGAAGAACAATGAGAGTTACTGAAAGGAGCCATAGTGGATATAACAAACCAATGCGTTAGGATGGTGGCCAAAGCGAAAAGAAGAAGGAATGGTTCTCCAAAGAGGTGGGGGACAAAGTCTGGGCTAAAAGGCTGAGTTTCAGGAAATATAAGGGGAGCCAAAGGGAGGAGGACAGGGAGGTGTACCTTGAATGCCTAAGGGAAGCAGGGAAGGCTGTTAGGAGGGCAAAGGTGCAGACAGAAGAGGGCTTAGCACAGTCTGTAAACAAAGGGGATAAGGCATTTTATAGCTACATCAGTGAAAGAAGAAAAAATGGGGGGGATTGTGAGGCTCAAAGGGGAGAAGGGAGAGTGTAAGAAGGGGGCTATGGACAAGGCAGAAATACTGAACAAATAATTCTGCTCAGTATTCAATAAGGAGGGGGAGGGTCAAGGACCACAGTTGGTTTGCAGAGGCAATGGGGGGGAGAAGTGGACACCAGTCCATTCACAGTGGAGGGAGTTCTAGAAGAACTCACAAAGCTGAAGGTGGATAAGGCCATGGGGCTAGACGGCATCCACCCGAGGATATTAAAGGAGCTGCAAAGGGAACTAGCAGCGCCTCTGGTGGCCCTGTTCACAGAGTCACTCAACATGGGTTTTGTTCCAGAGGACTGGAAGAGGGCATATGTAGTCCCACTGCACAAAAGCGGCAGTAGGGAGGAGGCGGGGAACTACAGGCCAGTCAGCCTCACCTCAGTGGTGGGAAAGATCATGGAGACACTGCTGAAAGAAAGGATAGTAGCACATATGGAATCCAGCAGTGCTCAGAATCTGAGGCAATACAGATTCACAGCAGGAAGATCATGTCAAATGAATCTAATAGATTTTTTTGAGTGGTTGACTGGGGAAATAAATCAGGGAGGGACAGTAGATGTTGTCTACCTAGATTTCAGCAAAGCCTTCGACACCGTCCCACATAGAAGGCTGATTAACAAGTTGGGCAGTCTGTGCATGGGAGACAAGGTGGTGGACTGGGTTAGGAACTGGTTAACAGACAGGAGACAGAGGGTGGTGGTAAATGTGGTACAATCTGGGGAGAGGGGGGTGACCAGTGGGGTACCACAATGATCAGTACTAGGACCAGTCCTGTTCAATGTCTTCATTAGTGACAGTGCAGAGGGGCTAGAAGGAAAGGTCTGCCTGTTTGCAGATGACACCAAGATCTGCAACAGGGTGGACATTTCAGAAGGGGTGCAGAAAATGAAGAAGGACCTGGAGAAGCTTGAAAGATGGTCAGAGATGTGGCAACTGAGGTTCAATGCAAAGAAGTGCAAAATAATGCACCTGGGTAGAGGGAACCCTGAGGAGAGCTACAGGTTGGGGGAGGAGGAGCTGACTGTCACCAAAGAGGAAAGGGACCTAGGGGTTATCATCTCTGATGACCTTAAGGTATCAAAGCAGTGCACAAAGGTGGCAGGGAGGGCCAATGGCATGCTGGGGTGCATAGGCAGGGGTATCACTAGCAGGAGGCTGGAGGTGGTGATGCCATTGTATAAAACAATGGTAAAGCCTCACCTGAAGTACTGTGTGCAGTCCTGAAGGCCGCACCTGTGCAAGAACATAGATAAGGTGGAGACTATCCTGAGAAGGGCAACAAAGATGGTGCAGAGCTTGCACCACAAAACATATGAGGAGAGACTAAGGGACCTCAATATGTATTCACTGGAGGAGAGGAGAGAGCGGGGGGACATGATTAAAACTTTTAAGTACCTCAAGGGCATAAACAAGGTGCAGGTAGGGGACCTTTTCCAATGTAGAAAAAGTACTAGAACAAGGGGGCACAATATGAAATTGGAAGGAGGTAGATTAAGAAGTAATGTGAGGAAGGTTTTTGTACACAGAAAGGGTAGTCAACGCTTGGAATAGTCTGCCACAGGAGGTAGTGGGGGCAAGCACAGTGGAGGGGTTTAAGCATGCCTGGGACAGGATCAAGGGAAGCTTGAGAGGGGAGGGAGTGATGAAAAGCCACTGATCACATGAGGTCAGTGGCCACATACAATGTACAGGGCCTACGGGAAGTCTGGATGGGCCTAGCGGTCCTTATCTGCTGACAATTTCTGTGTTTCTATTTTTAAGCAATTCATTTCACAATGGGGAGTCTAACCATAAGTAAAACTTAACAGGCATTTAATTATAAAGTATGACCCTGTGAAAAGAAATAGTAATCTTTATTTATGTTTAGAAAAATGAACATAGAAACAGACTTTGACGGCAGATAAGGACTGCTTGGCCCACTCAGTCTGCTCATTTCCCTACCTATTGGATAAGCTGCAGATCCTAGTTAACCAACAGCCTACTTCTTCCTACCCCCCACCAGAATTTCCTTAAGTCTGTCCAATGCATTCTTGAATTCCCCCACTGTTTTTGATCTCACAACCTCCTCAGGAAGGCCGTTCCATGCGTCCACCAGCCTCTCTGTGAAAAAATACTTCCTCACATTGCGCCTGAGCAATCCCCCCCCTTTATCTTCAAATTGTGTCCCCTTGTTCTTGCACATCTCTTTTTTTCTGAAATATGCTACCCTCTTGGACTTTGTTGATTCCATTGAGGTACTTGAAAGTCTCTATCATGTCCCTTCTCTCCCTTCTTTCCTAAAGGGTATACATATTAAGCTCCTTCAGTCTCTCTTTGTATGGCTTCTGTTGTAGACCCTGCACCATTTTAGTTTCCCTTCTCTGGACTGCCTCCATCCTGTCTCTGTCCTTGCTGAGATGGAGTCTCCAGAACTGCACACAGTACTTCAGATGGAGTCTCACCAACTGTCTGTACAGAGGGATAAACACTTCACATTTTCTACTGGTGATGCCTCTCCCTATACATCCCAGTATCCCCTCAGTCATCCTTACTGCCTTCTCACATTGCTTGCTTACCTTTAGGTCATCTGATGTGACTACCCTAGGTCCCTTTCCATCTGTGTTGTTGTTGTTACCTCCCACCTCATTTAAATGAGGACTACCACTATGGAGTAGCCAACAGTTGTTATCTTTGTTGTTGTTGTTGACTATGCAACATTTGCAGTGCAAAACAAGTACCATGGGGCTGCCTTGCATAACAACATTTCTAAGTTCACAACTTAGATCAACATCTTACTCCAAAACTATGAGCAAGTGCAACTAATGACAATTTGTCTTGATGCAGTTCAATTTACTCCGTGCTAATTAACAAAAGCTATCCACTTCTTTAGGTTGTACTCCTGTATTACTGAATAGGGTGGCCAGTAGGGAAGCTCTCTGCAATAGTGTCAGGGTTTGTAACAATAAGATGAGAGGTATCAGCAAGTCTTGCTCACATGACAGTAGGCGTGTGGGAAATCGGGAAATCCAGCATCTAAACCATTATGCCGGTGACAGAAATGTCTTCAACTAATCCTTACTGATTCTATGGCTTTTCCAGGGATCCATCCAACTGAGAAAAGCACAGACCCACTGCACACTAGAGATGCAGTGAAGTTTAACTTCACT
Organism: Neoceratodus forsteri; assembly: GCA_016271365.2. Lineage (NCBI taxonomy): Eukaryota > Metazoa > Chordata > Ceratodontiformes > Ceratodontidae > Neoceratodus > Neoceratodus forsteri. Next base: position 802,969,206 of record CM057451.1, on the reverse strand, counting down.
AGTGTAGTAGAGGTGAGATGGTCCACTCCACCTCAACATATAGCTACACGAAGTGCCCATTGAAATGCAGTACTTCACCACTTCGCGTGATAATGACTTTGCGTTATGATGACTCTGCATTACTTCGCTTTATTTTCTTTTAAAACCGGAGTGAGTGAGCATTGTAACATCCCACAGATCACATGGCTCACAGTCTGCAGGTCACTTGCTTCGGGCAGGAAGTTAATCATGCAAGAGAGTGAAAGACTTTCACTTTCGCCTTACCTAGTGTGGGAGAAAGAGTTGTGTTTGAGAAGAGACAGAAAGATAGCAAAAAATATAAACCCCACATCTGAACCAAAGCACCTTCCGGGCTAGTGGTCCCCTCCATGAAGCAGAAGGTAATGGTGCCATGGAAGCACTACCTCCGGTGGCACCTACCAGCACCCCCCCCACCAGTGCCATCACCTGCCATGGCCCCTGCACCACTGGCTCAGCAGGAAGTGAGGGAGGAGCCACAACAGTCGCAGCTGCAGCAGCAGCAGCAGCAGGTTTCCCTACCCCCAGCCTCAATTGAGCACCAGCAGCAGCCAGCAACAACAGCTGGGCCCCCGCCTGTGCCTGGTCCTCCCCACAGCTAATTAGTGTGGGAGTTCTTCACTTCACTGCCTACGGACACCAGTGTAGTGAAGTGCAATCTGTGTAGTGAGGTGGTGTGCCACGACCCCAAGGGAAGTCATCTGGGCACAGGTGGTCAGCGCACCCACCTATACAACCACCACCTTGCAGATTGGCAGGCCAAGCTTGCCAAACAGGGCAAGAATGCACCTGTTGGCCCTGCTGGGCAACAGGTGGTCGCACGGCCTCCACCTGTACGTGGTGTCAAGCGGGGGCTGGCCATGGAGCAAGTGGTGCTTCACAACTTGCAGGTGATGGAGGCAACCCTGCATGAATACCTGCCAAACATATTGGTTTGGGCCTGATGTGGAGTGAGTTGGATCATATGAACCACCAGACTGACAACGTGGAGCAGCAGTTGGAGTGTATGGAAGTGCATCAACTCTAAATAATGGGCATGCTTCAACTGCTGCTCTCACACCATAACATTAATCATTAGTTTATGTTTGTCCTTGCGCCCACCACCCTCTCTGTGAAAAAACAGTTCCTGACGTTGCTCTGATCCATCCCCCCTCTATCGTCAAATTTTGCCACCTTGTTCATGCACATCTCTTTTTCTAAAAGATGCTGCCCTCTTGTACGTTGTTGATTCCTTTTTGGTACTTGATAGCGTCTATCATACCCCTCCCCCTTCTTTGCAGTTATACATATTAAGCTTTAGACTCCACAATATTTGGGAAACCGGTTAACTTGTTGTCACAGGTTGAAATTGGGGCAATACTCATGCCATCAGCAACTTCATTACCACCAGCGAGGACAACAGCATCTCCAACCATGATTGAAGCTACTGATTGCGCTGTGAAAAACAGAGAAATCCCTTTACTGGCATCAACTATGCACTTCTGATGCATACTACCACACCCATGGCCACTCTTGCCATTTGCAGCAGTGCCATGGTCAGAAGCATCTTTGCATGCATGTCTCTTTGCAGTCATTTTTTGGGATTACACAGAAAATTCACAACAAATTGAAATTAGTGAAATTTGGGGTGGATGGGAAGCCAAAAAACAGCTGTGGCTTACAGATGCAGATTGGGCACTAAACAGATGCAAATGCACAGATGCAGATTGCACACTATAAAGAGATGCAGCCACACAGGCACAAAAACACCTTAACCAGTGGTCACATAAATCCCAAACTGGAAAAATAATGTTATACCTTTTGCGGGTGTTGGGGGGGCACTGCATTAGCAATCCACTAGCTAGACGGAAGGAAGCAGAAAAATACCACAAATGAATAACCGATTCAAAGTGCAGTGATTACTGTGTGGCACAATAAAATGTGTCTGACTTGATGGCACACACACACACTACAGGTAATGTACAGAAAATTTAACAGTGCAGTATACTATATAAACAAATCTTCTAAACTGAATGAAAATATGCACTCCACCACAACAAACAGAAAATAATTATCAGAAATTATTTCAAGTATTACTGTGTGTGCACAAACACACAAATACTAACAAAGACTACTAGTACAAAACTGTTAGAAAGACTGCCTTTCTCATGTGAATCTCACTGTACCACAGATACACCCCACCCCTGAAGAACTCTTCAACAGTGTCTGTTAGTACACAGGCTGAAAAAACTAAATTAACATTCAAAATGCACATAAAAACAATCAACGCTCAATGATCTAAGCACAGGAGGGTTTCCTACAGTTGATGTACTAAATTTGGAACAAAATAATTGGACCAAAAGTGATTTTTGAAAGTTTTTCTGATGGCTTGATTCTCAAAGCTCTGAGAGCAAACTGTCTCCAGCTTTCCACTACACACACTACTCAGAAGTGAGGCTGTGCAAGACAATATAGAGCCCATGTGACCTGCCAACCCATAAATCAATGCAATTGTTGGTTGTTTAACATGAATTAGGGATAGCTAAAAGTATTGCTTCCTTTTTTGCATACAATATTATGTGATATTTTACAATACTTTTTGCCTGGATATATTTTATTACAACAGGTATGTGTAACAGCAAAGATGGAAAATCCACACGCGGTCACCGACTCCATGCAGTTTGAAGATAACGTAAGCTCAGCAAGACAGTTTTGTCAGAAATCAGAGGGAGAGAGGGAGAAGGGATGTAAGGAGGTCAGAAGATGAAAACACGGTGGAGAGTGACGCACTTCTCACAACACCTTTATTGTTTCAGAATAACCCCAGTCAGTAGTCCATAAAAAATGTTCCCCCCAAAAAGTAAATAATCAAATTGTAATTTTATGTATGATAGATTCAAAATTAATTGAATGCACTTTTCTGGACGCTGGACAGCCAGAATCAGCAATCAGATTGTGATCAGTGATTGGAAATTATCAGTAAGGATTGAGAAGTTGGATGCATTGCTGTAGTGCTAAATAATCACTAATAGACCAATTTATAGTGTACAAAAAAGCTTATTAAATCAAATTACAGACTTTCAAAAATTATTGCAAGAAAGATCCCTTCTGATTTTCAGTTCAGGTTTGCAGGGTGCTGTTTTAAGTTATTACTCCTGACCACTAAATGCTTCCAATTCTTATTCTCTTTGTTGTTTCAGAATAGCCACAACAAGCAGTCCTGTTACAAATCCCACCATAAAATAAAAATAAATCAGAAGTAAATAATTAAATTGTCCTCTTGCTCTCTCATGAGTTTCACTCTCTCTGTGTACAGCAGCATACAAATTACTAACAGGGATGGCACTTATCAAGGGACTGCCTTAACAGCCATTATGGCTCTGACCAGAGTTTGTTTATAATGCCATTGCCCAGGATAGCCCAGCTGAAAAATAAGCTACATTTTCAGTGGTGTCTATTTTTTACAATGTACTTTCCCAGGACAGAACAGAAAAAATGCACAGTTCAGTAGGGGTGATGGTGGTGTTGCTGTACTGGGGTCCTGCTTTTGCTTATTTTTACTAAATATTTACCCAGGATAGACCAGATGAGATGCAATATCTCATTGTTAGTGGTGTCCTGCTTTTACATATTTTTAGATTGTATTTACCCAAGGTAAGCCAGCTGAGAACCAATATCTAATTTTCAGTGGGCTCCCACATTTTGACCACATTTCCAACATAACCTTTTATTACCAGATGTTATGATCAAAACAGCTGGAATTTTTTAAATCCTATCCGAAAGGTGATTTCGCAGTGACTTTGAAAACATGTTTCAGAGAGGGTTTGAAAAATGACACCTGTCATGTTCAGGAGCTGCAGTAGCACAAGGGATTTGTTGAACATTAGGGGCCAAATTTTGTAAAAATAAAGGAATGAGTAAACATTGGAACAAATCAATGCTTCTTCATAACATAATTGTTTTTTCACATTTTGACCCTACATTTTCAACAGTCTTTTTATGACCCCTCCATCTGAACATGACAGGCGTCATTTATAAAATACTGTCTGAAACATCATTTTGTTCCACAAGTGTGAGAACTCATTTGGGTCAGGAATCAAAAAAATAACACCTGTCACGTTTATGAGGTGGTGTGAAAAAATGGACATGTACATTTGGGTTCAAAATATTGCAAATTACCAACATTATAAGGGAGCGTTGACATTTTTCAATGTACCTTCATAACTTTGTTGTTTTTTAATATTTTGACAACACATTTTCAACAGTCTTCTTATGACCCCATCTCATTTTATTTATGTATTAAAGCATTTCACCAGGAACAAAAACATACTGAACACAAAATAGCTCATTTCCAGATGTGCCCTGGGGGAAGGGGAGAAGGAAAGCATAAGAATATTCCAAAAGGATATATATACAGTTGCACAGGCTGACATACAAAGAAATATTTATTTATTTATTTCATTTTTGTTAACCGGGTAGGTGCACTAGCCATGAAATGACTATTTTCAGGCACAACACAGGAGAGTACGACAATCAAAGACAGGTACATAGCATGAGTACAATGAAATTACAGTAGCATAGGTGAAAACAGAGTATAATGAGTACAGAGGTGGATTAAATATATAGAATGTAACAGAAATACGTAGATATATACAATAAGTGCAATATACAGTGGTAGCAGTTAGGTATCCTGAGTTCATACAATGTTCAAGTAGGTGAATACAATAAGTGCAAAATGTGTAAAGAAGGGATGAGGGCTTGTACAAGGAAGGGGGTGCTCTTGGTAAATTTTAAAACTTCAACAATTACATAACCAGGCACTCATCCACCACCAGTTAAAACACTGGTGCTGCAGTATTATAAAAACATTTATTAAAATGAAAAACAGCCTGATGCATTTCTGGTCACCATGACCCTTTCTCAAAGGCTAGATTGCATTTGAAAATCACACCAAATATATACAATCATTCATTAGGACATCACAATTACAAATAATCCATGAGTCAATAGTTTGTCTGACATGATTTCCCTGGGATGAATCTATGTTGTCTATCATCCAGGCACCCCAACTTTTCCAGGTCCCCCCTAGTATCTCCTTCACAATGCCCTCCATCACCTTGCCCACCACTGATGTCACTCTAATGGGCCCGTAGTTCCCTGCCACCTCCCTTGATCCCCCCCTTGTGGATAAGCACTATATGCACCACCTTCCAGTCCTGGGGCACTCACCCTGTCCTCAGAGAGATGCTGAAGAGCTCCGCAAGGGGTTTCACCAGGACATCTGCCAGTTCCTTCAGCACTCTGGGATGTAATTTATCTGGCCCCAGTGCTTTCTCCATCTTAAGGAACCTGAGGGCTTCCCCTCACTCTCTCTGCCATGATTTCCACCTCCGCTACCTCATCCCCCTGCTTTGCCTTTCCCCACCTGCCAGTGATGCCCCCCTCTCACCAGACCCGCCTATCAGTAAGGGTCCCCCCCCTCAGTTTCACCATCTCCTCCCATGTATGATGCAGCCCCCCCATTTTCCTTGGTGCAAACTGAGGTGAAGTACTCATTTAGTACCTCAGCCTGCTCCCCCGGGGCTTGTGCCTTCCCTCCCCTGTTTTAATCCTGCTAATCTGCCCCTTCACCCTTTGTTTTTCCACAATGTATCTAAAGAACCCCTTGTTCTCTCTCCTAATTTCCCTGGCCAAGTTTTGCTCCTTCCTTGCCTTAGCCACCCTCACCACCCTAGTGGCCCTTCTGGCCATCAGCTCATACTCCCCTCAATCCCTTTCACTTCCTTGAGCACTTGAATTGCCTATAGGCTGCCTTCTTTCCCCTCACCACCTCCTGAACCTCCCTGGTCCACCAGCAGGGTTTTTGGGCCCTACTATATTTTCATCTTACTCTTGTGCAGGTGCTGGTAGCTTCCTGCACCCCCTCCTGATGATTTCCCACCTACTGTCAGCGTCCATGTCTGGCCCAATCCCATCCAAGTGCTCCTTAAGGATCCTTCCCATTTCCTTTAAATCTGCCCCCCTGAAGTCAGTTACCTCCATCTTTGTGCAGCCATCTACCCCTCCTAGGTTCAGGCAGAACCAGACTGTTGCATGGTCGCTCCCTGCCAACGGGTCCCTTACCTCCAGGCCCCCAATCTGGTCACTATCTGACAGGACCACATCCAGTATCTGCACCTCCCTGGTCAGTTCCTCCACCTGCTGAGTTAGGAACATGTCCTGAAAGACATCCAACAACCTCTGTTCCCTGGCCACCGAGGATGTCATAGTCTCCCAGGCCATTCCTGGCATGTTTAAGTCCCCCAACACCACCACCCTTCCCCTGCCCAATCTGCAGTGTCTTCCAACATCTGCCACCAGACTCTCCTCCAGCTCCTCTGCCAGCACAGGGGGTCTATACACCACTCCTATTTTTATTCTCTTGCCCCTCCCCCCTTGTTATCAAGGTGACCCAAATCACCTCCACAGTTCCCTCTGCCTCCTCCACTCCTCTTATGGAAATTCACTAAAATAGGTTTTATATCAATGCCCCAGTTTGAACCTGGGTTCTTATGTGCTTTCAGATTCAAAATCCAAAAGGTTTCTCTTTGTAAAATATAGGGATGGGCAGATAGCTGATCCAATAAATAAATCCGGTTGGATTTTACAGTTTCTGACCTGATCCGATCCGAATGGATACTGCACTGTATTTCAGGTCAGATACTCAGTTTGTACATCTACATTTTCTCTTAGAAATTATGCCACCAAAGTGTGATTTCAGAAAAATGCAAGGAAAATCTGATGAGCTACTACTAAAACATTTGCTTTCTACAGCTCTCTCTCTTTCTCTCTCTCTCTCTCGCTCATCAATACCAGGTTCCTTTTATTTCATTTAAAATAGAAAAAAAGGAAAAACTCCAAAAGAAGTTATCAGCCCTGCAAAATGCCGGCTAGGGCACTCGCATGCATGAGGTAACTTCATCAGCTTTGTCTGCCATTTTAGGCATTCTTTGACACAGTTGAGCATTTCTACAGCTGAAGCGGCTGCTGGCAACAAATGACAAAAGGTGAAGCCTCTCCCCATCTGTGTCAGGAGTTTAAACAATATTTCCAACAACCACTGCATAAAATTCAAGGACAGACTATTAAGTCTTGATCCTGATATATAGCTTCTAACACTTTTTACCAAAGAGGCAACCAGAGAACATTTTCCCTCATGGACCGGCTGTTTCACTGAAAGTAAAGGACAAAGAAAGCCGTTCCCTTACATAGCACCTCTAAACCAAGAAAACAAATGGGTGCTTTTCTTCCAGGCTAACAAATCAAAGCTTGGAGCCTCTAATGTACTTCACTTTATTTTATTCCACATTATACACACAGCACCATTGTTTTAAGGGCAAAGCAACGTTCCAGGGACAAAAGATTAAGACAAGCTGCTCCCTTTCATTTTAATCATGATTCCCATTCAAGGAGGGTTCAATGCTACCACAAAAAAAATATATGTATATATATATATATATATATAAATATAAATTTTAATGAGGAGTGGACCCACAACTCCAACATACTGATGGGGCGCGTCACGGTCAGGCAGACATGAGGTGAGGAATGTGATAATTAAAGGGCACTCATACCTCTGCTATCCAACCCGATAAATGCCCGACCCGGTCGGATAGCTCCTTGTGATTATCCAGATCCGATATCCAGCAATTTTATGCTATCCGCCCACCCCTAGTAAAATGACATTTTTAAGATCTCCACCTCTTGGATTGGGGCACACTTTCTCTATTGCTAAATACTTGAAACTGTGTTCACTATTTTCACACTGACTTGCCACAACATGAGCTGCTGTGGCATTTGTTGCATCTTTATTTGTTATTGCCCTTTGGTGTTCACCAACTCTTATTTTAAAACTCCTTTCTGTTTTCCCCACATAGAATGCCCCACAGGTATAGGTTGCCAAATAGATCACTCCTGTTGTATTTCCTAATGGTATATAGCCGCTTTAGCTTTTTTTTAAGCTTCTTCCATGCGTGTTATTTATGTAAGTAATTGTGTGGTCTTTGGATCACTTGTGCTTTGTGTCTCAGTGTTCAAGTATTTTAATTACATTGTGAAGTCTACTGGCTCATGGATTATTTGTGATTGTGATGTCTTAATGAATAATTGTATATATTTGGTGTGATTTTCAAATGCAATCTAGCCTTTGAGAAACGGTCATGTTGGCCAGAAACGCATCAGACTGTTTTTCATTTTAATAAATGTTTTTATAATACTGCAGCACCAGTGTTTTAACTGGTGGTGGGTGAGTGCCTTGTTATGTTGTTGTTAAAATAAGTGCTAAATACAGTCACAGTAGTTGGTACCAAAGGGAACGGAGGGAGGGTCAGCATACACTTAAGGGAAGTGGCAGTAAGGAGAGGTGTGGGAGCAAAGAAGAGAGACTAGTGAGGGTTTTGAGGAAGCTGAGTGAATGTTTAAGGGGAGAGAAGTCCAGAGTTTAGGAAAGCAGAAAGAGAAGGCTGATTGACCAGTGAGAGCTTTATGGGAGTTTCAGAGGGAGTAGGAAGAGGGGGTGGATGGATAGAGTAGGGAGTCACTATGGGGGTAGGGAAGATAGCCAGAGTTTAGAAGTAAAGGAGGCACAGTGGGGCAGACAGCGATCCTCCAGGGAAGGGAGGAAAAGAGCAGAGTACAGTGGTGGGTGTGGCTACGGCAGTTAAGAGCAAAGTGGCAGAGGGAGTGGAAGAGGGGATCCAGTCTGGCCAGGGTGGATCTAGGGGCAGCACCATAGACCATATTGCCATAGTCAAAGATGGGGAGAATCATCTTTGTAAGGATGTCTCAGTGAGCAGGGAGGGGGATACAGTTCTTATGCCTAAAGACAGCGCCCAGTTAAGGGTGGAGCTTTTTATGAATGGCATCTATGTGCTGGGAGAAATGGAGGTGACAGTCAAGCCAGACGCTGAAGTATTTAAAGACAGGTATGTCATCAATTGGGATACCATCTAGGGTGTGGAAGGAAAGGAGGGATGGGAATTTAGAGAGCCTTGGTCTAGTGCCAAAGCACACAGAGACATGTCTTTTTGGCATTTAGAGATAACTGATTTGACTGAAACCATTTCTAGACTAGTCAGAAAAGACTTGCCTGCTTCTCTTGGAAGCTGAAAAACTTGCTATACTGCAGAGAACAAACTAGAACACATTTGAGGAACTGGGAACCTGGTAAAACACAATATTGTTGGGGACTAGTCAGGAAGGTAAGCTACGCTTTCTACAGAAAGTTTCATTATTTTCTTATTGGCATTAAGAATTGCAGGATTCCATTAAAGTGTAGTAATTTTATAACCAGAGGGGGTTAAATACAACTGAAGTTGCTTGATTTCTGTGCTAGACACATAGGATTTGGAAGGATATTTGTGCAATATTTTAGAAGTGTCCAGCTGGCTGAGCAGTGAGTTCGTTTTTATCCCTGGACTCAGCAGATTGGTTTGTGTAGAAGCAGTGGTCTAGTAAATTGTGGTGTTGGTTGACTTACTATAAAGGGCAATACTCACCAGGGTGGTGGAGCAGTGGTGTATTTGATTGTTTCTAACAGTCACCAGTGCTTGTGGCCTACCCACCCACCCTTCCCCTCACCCCGTCCACCCCAGGCGTGACATTTCCTTTATAGCCAAGGTTCTGATATCACTTCCTCAACAGGTCTTGGAGCAGAACTGTCATATTCTTAATTACCCAGCACAGTGCATAAAGGGTAATTACACACCAAAAAAAATGTATATATTACTCATTGTATATTATAAGGAAGAGGGACATGTGGGGAGTGGTGCAATGCACTGGCTGTGGGGAAGCAATTTTTCAGGAGACATTCTGGAACCTGTGTTGCTGTCCTATTTGCAGCCAATTTTCAGCTCTGAGGGAGGAGGTTACCCACCTCCAGGCTGAACTGGCAAGGACGAAGGAGGCCTCCCACAGCCAGAGAGCACCAGTTCCACAACCACTGCCTCAGAAGTTGCCATGTGTGAAGAGCAGATGGACCACAGTAGGTTCCGGGAGGGTGAGGGTGGTGGAGCAGAGGTATAGCCTCTGAGCTGTACCTCTAGGCAAATCATATGTCAGTCTGGCAAATCAAGATTCCTCTATGATGACACCCTCATTGGAGACCAAGAAGAATGCTGAGGATATCCACAAGGGAGACCCACAAAAGAGTGGCAAGGGACACCACAGGGGAAAGAAACAGCTTCTGATAGGGGACTCAATTATTAGGGGTGTGGACCTGAGGAAGGGAGAGGAGAGGGAAGTAAGGTGCCTGCCTGATGCCATGGCTTGGAGGGACAGGAAGCAAATCTTCAGGATTGCAGAAGCAGCATCACAGGAGAGGAAACTAGATATCATTGTCCACCTAGGGACAAATGACCTAGCTAGGCATGAGATCAGTGCAGTGCAGGATGAATTTGTGGAGTTGGAGGGGCCTCAGGCAGGTAGGCAAGCACAGTAACCTTCTCAGAGGTGCTGCCAGTCTATGGCAGGGGTGAGGCTTAGGGTACTGCACACCATGCAGTTTAATGAATGGTTGCAAAACTGGTGCAGAGCACAGGGATTTGGCTTCATTGGGGACTGGGGGTCCACCTGGAGAGATGAAGGTCTATACTAGCATGATGGTCTGCATCTGTCCAGTAAGAGAAACACGCTCCTAGGTGACAAGTTTAAAGGCTTCCTTGGCAAGCTTTTAAACTAGCCAAGGGGGGAAGTGCTGATAGGAAACCGGAAAGTTCAAGCCTCCCCCCACAAAACATGGCAGGTAGTAGGGTAAACACTGAGGTACAGGGCTTGACAGAGGGCAGGACAGGGGTAAATGGAAAAATGGACAATGGCAATAAGAGCAGGGATGGGGTAAAAAAGGATAACGCCAACATTAAATGGAGGGCAATGAGTACCAATGCCCATAGTCTTGGAAACAAGCTTCCAGAGCTAGTAGCCCTGATGGAAGAGGAACACTTGGATATTGTGGCAGTCACAGAAACATGGTACACAGAGAACCATGACTGGGATGTCAACAGACCAGGGTACACAATCTAGAGAAGGGACAGGGAGGGTAAAAGAGGAGGTGGAGCAGCTCTCTACATAAGGGAAGGGATCAAAGGTGCAGAACTAAAAAGTAAAGGGGGAAGACAAGAGGAACTCTGGGTCACCTTGGAGACAGGGAATGGCATCACAATCCCCACAGGGGTTGTATACAGACCCCTGTCTCAAGGGGAGGAAATGGACAAGAAAATGATAGAGGGCATTCTCAAAATGGCTGAAAAAGGGGAAGATACTGTTGATGGGGGACCTGAATATACCAGATGTTAACTGGGCTACATGGACTGCAGCCACATCAAAGAGCAGGGTCATTCTCGATGCCCTACAGGGGGCCTGCCTTAGACAGCTAGTGGTGGAACCCACTCAGGATGGAGCAATATTAGACCTGGCACTCTCAAATTGAGAGAGGATCACAAATTTAGAAGTCAGTAGACATCTGGGAACAAGCGACCACTGCACAGTGTGCTTCACAATAAACACAACCATGGAGACAAGCCATACAAAGACAAGGATACTGGACTTTAGAATGGCTGACTTTGGCATAATGGGTGAATACCTGAGGAATGCATTAGCAAATGGCCAGAAAGGAGGGGTGGAAGAACAATGGAGAAAAATCAAAACTGCCATCATGGAGGTAACAAGCCTTTGTGTGAAACAAATAAAGAAAACAAAGTGGAATAAAAAACCACTATGGTTCTCAAAAGAGGTGTCAGGGAAGGTTAAGGAGAAAAGGGCTGCATTCAAAAAGTACAAGGAATCACAGATGGAGCACGACAGGGAACTGTATCACTTAAAGCTGAAAGAAGTGGGGAAGGCAGTCAGAAAAGCAAAGACCCAAATCGAGGAAAAGATAGCCAACTCAGCTAAGAAGGGGGATAAAACCTTTTATAGGTACTGTACATTAGGGAGCATAGAAAGGTTAAGGGAGGGATAGTGAAGATTAATAAAGGAGAGGGGAGGTGGGCAGAGGGAGACAGTGAAAAGGCAGAGATACTGAATGAATACTTTACTCAGTATTCACAAAAGAAGAAGAGGAGGAGGAGTTACCTAAACCAAACAGTAGAAGCACTCTGGGTAGTGGGGTTGATGCCAGTCCATTTACAGACGAAAGAGTCCTGAAAGAACTCCTAAAACTCAAGGTGGACAAAGCAATGGGGCCTGATGGGATTCACCCTAGAATCCTAAAAGAGCTAAGGGAGGACCTAGTGACACCACTAACCACACTTTTTAACAAATTATGGGAAGATGGGGTGGTACCTGAGGACTGGAGGAGGACAGATGTGATTCCCCTTCACAAAAGTGTGAGCAAGGCAGAAGCAGGAAACTACAGACCTGTTAATTTGACCTCAGTGGTGGGGAAAATGATGGAATCACTTCTGAAAGAAAGAATTGTTCAGTACCTAGAGGCCAGCGGGGCACTGGACCCAAAGCAGCATGGATTCACAGCAGGAAGGTTATGTCAGATGAATCTAATCGATTTCTTTGACTGGGTGACCAAAGTAATAGACCAGGAAGGGCTGTGGATATGGCCTACCTAGACTTAAGCAAGGCATTTGACACAGTCCCCACAAAGATTAATAATCAAGTTAGCCAGCCTGGGAGTGGGTCCCAGGGTGGTACCTAGGTAGCAAACTGGCTGCACAAAAGGACACAGAAGGTAATAGTGAATGGAACACATTCTGAAGAAAGGGGGGTTACTAGTGGAGTACCTCAGGGCTCAGTACTGGGTCCAGTCCTCTTTAACGTCTTTATAGGTGACATTGTAGAGGGTCTGGAAGGAAAGGTATGCCTCTTTGCAGATGACACAAAGATCTGTAACAGAGTTGATACACAAGGTGGGGTAGAAAGGATGAGAAGGGACTTGGCAAGGTTGGAGGAATGGTCAGACATATGGCAACTTAGATTCAATGCAAAGAAGTGTAAAGTAATGCACCTGGGAAATAAAAATCCAGGAGAAGAATACACAATAGCAGGGAAGGTACTAACAACAACAATAATGGAAAGGGATCTGGGTGTAGTCATATCAGATGACCTAAAGGTGGGTAAGCAATGTGAGAAGTCAGTAAGGAGAGCTAGGGGGATACTGGGATGCATAGGGAGGGGCATCACAGGTAGAAAAAGGAAAGTGGTTATCCCTCTGTACAGACAGTTGGTAAGACCCCATCTGGAGTACTGCGTGCAGTTTTGGGCACTTCATCTATGCAAGGACATAGACGGGATGGAAGCAGTCCAGAGGAGGGCAGCTAAAATGGTGCAGGGTCTACATCAGAAACCATATGAAAAGAGACTGAGAGAGCTTAATATGTATACCCTTGATGAAAGGAGGGACAGGGGGGACATGATAGAAACTTTTAAGTACCTCAAGGGAATCAACAAAGTCCAGGAGGGTGGCATCTTTCAGAAAAAGAGATGTGTAAGAACATGGGGGCACAATTTAAAGTTAGAGGGGGGACGGCTCAAGGGTAATGTGAGGAAATTCTTTTTCACGGAGAGAGTGGTGGACGCATGGAACCGCCTTCCTGAAGAGGTTTTGGGGTCTAAAACAGTGGGGGAATTCAAACATGCATGGGACAGACATAAGGCAATTATAGCGGGGGGTTGCAGGAAGTAGGCTGTTGGTTAACTAGAATCTGCAGCTTATCCAATAGGTAAGGAAATGGGCAGACTGGGTGGGCCAAGTGGTCCTTATCTGCCATCAAACTCTATGTTTCTATGTAGACTGAGTTGAAATCATGTTGGAATTTGTATACTAGCTCAGCTGGCAAAGAACCAGAGATAAATAGGGCAGTGTCACCATTGTACATGTTATTGATGCAGATGAGCAGGCAGAGGGAAGGTCATTTAGAAATCTGGAAAATAAAAGTTGACCAAGTACGTAGCCATGGAGGACTCCAGTGGTAATGGGGAGGGGGAAATATGGCTCCTCCTAGCCTCACAGATTGAGGTCTCCCTGTGAGGTAGGAGCTGAACCAGTACATGGCTGGGACTGAAAGACCAGCTGAGCTGAGTTTGTGGAGTAGGAGGAAGTGAGTGAGAGACAGTGTTGAATGCTTTTGCTAAATCGATGAAAATGGTGGCAGTGAGAAGACCCTGTTCCATAGCTGTATGGATGGAATCTGTTAGTTGGAGGAGGGAGGAGGAGGTGGAATGGAATTTTTAAAAGCCAGATTGGAAAGGGGTCAAAAATGAAGAGGAGTCAAGGAAAGGGGAGAGTTGGGATAGCACTATGTGTTCTTGGAGTTTGGAGAGGGTAAGGAGCAGGGATATAGGTCAGAAGATACCAGGAGAGGAGGAATTGCCACATTTATGGAGGAGGATGACAGTAGAGTGCTTCCAAGATGATTGAACAAAGGCCAGAGAGAAGGAGAGACTTAGTAAGAAAATAATAGGAGAGGCAATGGCAGAGACAGAGAGGTGTAGGAGCTTAGGGTCAAGCCTGTCAGGGCTGCTGCTCTGTAAGAGGTTTAGGGCTAGAAGGGCTTTCAGGGAGGAGGATTGGGAAACAGGAGAAAAGAAGAAAGGAGGAGGAGAAGAGGTGGGGGAGGGGGATGAGGGAGGGGGTGGGGGGTTGACGAAGGAAGGGAGGAGAAGAGGGTAGAAGCACAGGCAGTAGCCACAGATGGAGGGTCAGAGGCTGTGGAGGCCCCTAAATTTAGTAAGGGGGGCTCACTGGGTTGGAAGGGTGAATAAGGCATGGATAACTTTCCAGAACTTTGAGGGGTGACTCAAGTTGCTCTGGAAAGATGATGAGGAAAAACTCAGCTTTGTCTAACCTAGTGGCCGTGGTGCAACAATTCCTTATGGTGCAATACCTGTGTAGGTCAGCTGGGGAGACAGAGACCTTATAGGATAATGGCAGCCGGGGTGGCAGAGGCAACAAACATCGATGGACCGTTTTCTTTTTTTTGCAGGGTATAAAAAAGGAAAAAAGTCTATGAGTGATGGTTTTCTTTATTTCAGGTAAATATTGTACTGTTGGTGACAGGATTTAGAATGGAGGAAGGAACACCACACAGAGGGAGGCTGCAGAAAGGGCTAACTTGTACTAGAAAGGATGGCATTCTGAACAGAGAGTAAGACTACATGCAGAGGGAGTGAGTGGGATGGCGGTTAACTTGTGTAAGACCAGTGATGGTATTCAAGAATGGAGGAAGGGACTGCATACATAGGGAGTGAGTTGTGGGGCTTAGCTTTTACCAGACTGGATGGGATTTGGGAACAGAGGGTAGGATTGCATGCAGAGGGAGTGAGCAGGAAGGAGGTTCATTTATACCAGTGATGAATGGATGGGATTCAGAACAGAGGGTGAGACAGCACACAAAGGAAACAAGCCAGAGGGGGTGAACTTGTACAGACATGGGCAGGATTCTGAACAGAGGGCTGGAAACACCTAACCAGTGGAGGGGAGTAAAGCAGCAGGCTGAGCACGACACCACTCAGTTGCCTGCTGGGTGGCTTCATGCAGATGAGAGCATCGATGTGCTCTCTCATAGGAGTGCTTTGGTCCTTTCAACTGTGAGAAGTTTCCTCCCAGCAAGCAGGGACAACATGGTCAGAGTACCTGGTCCTTGGTCAGTCACTGCCAAGCCCACTGCAACTAGAGCTGCACTGGACCCCACAGTGACAAACCTCTGAAAATAGTTTTTTTTTGTAACAAAATGTTTGCTGCACACACGTGAATGCAAACATAACAAGGAAGGCATTCCATGTATAATTCATTAATTCTGTTGGCAGGTTAGGACTGCCTGGCCCACCCAGTCTGCCCATAAATTCCCCCTTAATAGTGCTACCCAAGCCACTACTGGGGGAGCCATCATCCACGCTGCACTTTTATCCAAGATACCCATTTGTTTATCCCTTGCACTCTTAAAACCTGTGACTGTATTTGCCCCCACCACCTCTGCTGGGAGGCTGTTCCATTCAACCACCACCCTTTCTGTGAAGAACTTCCTCATGTTACCCTTGCTCCTACCCCCCTTCAACACGTATTATGACCCCTAATCTTAGAACATCTCTTCCTCTGGAAAATACTCTCCTCCTGTACCTTGTTTATTCCCTTGAGATATTTAAATGTCTCTATCATATCCCCCTGCCTTCTCCTGTCCTAGAGGAAGTACAAGTTTAATTCCTTAAGCCTCTTTTTATAGGTCTTCCAAAGCAGGCCCTGCACCATTTTGATTACTCTCCTCTGCACCGACTCCATCCTGTCTCTGTCCTTTCGATGATGGGACCTTCAGAACTGCACACAGTACTCAAGGTATGGCCTCATTAGCGAACTATACAGCATATTACCCGCCTCCTTCTGCTGGTGATACCCCTCTTTATGTATCCAAGCATTTGGTTAGCCTTTCCCACTGCCTTCCCACACTGTTTCGCCACATTCAGGTCATCAGTAATGATAACTCCCAAGTCCCTCTCTTGCCTTGTGATAGCTAGTACCTCTCCCCCAAGTGTGTACGCTACCCCTGGGTTCTTGTCCTCTAAGTACATAACTTTGCACTTTGCACTGAATCATAGTTGCCACCTTCTTGTCCACTCTTCTAGCTTGTCTAGGACTTCCCTCATCTTTTGCACCCCTTCTGTGTGTCCACCCTGTAGCAGATCTTTGTGTCATCCACAATCAGGCATACCCTCCCTCCCAGTCCTTCTGCCATGTCCCTCAGATAGATATTGAAGAGTGCATGGCCCAATACTGACCCCTTTGGTACCCCGCTAGTCGCTCTCCCCTTCCCAGAGTGTACCCCATCTACCACCCCTCTTTGTCTCCTATCCCTATGCCAGTTTTCCACCCATTTTATGATTTTAGGCCCCACCCCACAGTAATTGTTTGAAATTTGCATGTAGTATGGTTACAGTTACTTGGTTTGGTATCCTCTTGTGTAAAGTTACTTACACCAAGACCCTGTGCTGCACCCTCTTGTGGGGTATTTACCTTCCGAACACTTAGAAAAAGGAAAAAAACACCTTGAAATTCCAAATCTTTAGAGTGTCTGTACGACAATTTTAAAGTGGAAAAGACATAAAAGCCTTAACTGGGAATTGAACCCAAGCCTGCTTGGAAAACCATTCCCCTGTACTACCAGCTTTGCTATCAGGGCAACTGGAAATCTGAATGTCCCAAAAGCAGTGCACATCCTGGTGCCACACAGATTACAACGGTATTTTATTAACAAGAAGAGTGGTGAGTATATATTTGAAATACAGCTTAGAAGTGAGAAAGAAATAAGTGCTCTTTCTTTCTAACTTCTAAACTCTATTTCAAATATATACAAACTATACTGTTCGTAAATAAAAAAGTATGCATAATGAGGGGGCCCAAGGGAAGGTTACTGTGTTCTCAAATCAGCCAGACCACAGTCAACAGTTTCCATTCTTATCCACCCCACCCAAAATGTACTGTTTAGTATAGAATATTGTATGTAGCACTCACCTTCCTTTTAACACTCCCTAGCACCTTCTCGTACAAAGAGGCAGACCTGTTGCTATCAAGCATTTCCACCTGTATAAGTAACAGATCTTCTTTGGGGATAGCTCTGTTATCACGTCACACCTATGGAACTTCGCCATCAGGCACTAGGATCACATGGAAGCTTTTCTCTGCAGGTGTTAATTAGGGGCCACCCACGCCAACTTTAGGCTCTGACGTCACATAACCTCTATTATGGGTGGCCCTGCTCCCTCCGTAGTTCATTCCCACCATCGACCATTCACGCATGGAATCCGTGGAAGCTTCGTCGCTCAGTTTGATCACCAATACTACTTACCTTTTTGTTTTGTAATAGCATTTTGAATCATTTAATTTTAAAGTGATTCTTTTTGCCTTTGTATGTCAAGAACTACTCCTTCATTGGATCTTTTACATTGCTGCCACTGTGGAAAGAAGATTTCTTCAACCGATGACCAGATCTCTGTGTCTCCTGTCTTGGGCCTGGTCACAATGCTCTCGCCAGTGAGCTTTGTCTGAAGTTCAACCTCACCACCCAGCATCAACAGAAGAAAGCCCTGTAAAAGTTTCTTATAGAGCAACAGGCAGCCAGTGGAGAGCAGTAGTCTTCCAGAGCCTCCTCCTCCAGTCGCTGGTATCCTCTTTAGGCCCTCAGGCCACCAAGGTCCAGGACAAGTCCTTTGGGGAAACACTCTCATTGGGATAAGAACAGGCCTAAAGACCATTCTCCCCACAATGATGATCCCAGAACCCATTGCATTCTTCTTCCTCTTCTCCTGGGATTGCTCTGTTGAATGCTTTGGCAGTAATGTTTCGCTCCATGCAGGCCTCTGCTCCCCATGGAAGAGAGTTCCCCCAGCCTTCTCAGGGCTGCAGCAAGGCTGCAGCAAGGCCGTCAGCCTCCAGATCATCAGCCCCAGCCCTGCCATTGAGACCTCTTGATTCTTGAGGTCCACAGATGCTAGGTCCTACCTTCTGTACTGTGGCTAGTGGCGGTTCATCAGAACTGGGTTCTGTACCCTCTCCGTTGATATCTGTGTCGACGACACTTCCTTATCCAGCTGTTGACCTTAATGCAATTCTTTCCTCCATTACTTTGACTCTTATACAACAGTTTGTTCCATGGCCTGGGCTGTCATTGCCCAGGCCCTCAGCTGCTGCATCAGCATCGATGTCAGTTTGACCCATCTGCCCCATGCCTTCTGGAGAATGATCGGTACTCTGTCAGTCCCTGCTTCTGAACAGGCTGACACAGAAGAAGACTGCCACCCTGATCTCATCCTCCCTGCGGAAAAGGATGAGGAGGAAGACATTAGGGTTGACTCTTCTGACAGGTCTACTGTCTCCTCCAGGAGTGAGAAATCAGTCAAACACGCACCCAGGGCCCCCATCCCCCCGGAGGACCCTTGTTTCTTGAATATCATGAAGCAGGTTTCCTCCACTATGGGGTTCCACATTGAGAAAGAGGATTTATTATTTATTTATTTATTTATTGAAGGTATCAGAAATACAATACAATATGAGGAGAGACTAAAGGAGCTTAATATGTATACCCTTGAGGAAAGGAGGAAGAGGGGGGACATGATAGAAACTTTTAAGTACCTCAGTGGAATCAACAAAGTCCAAGAGGGTAGCATTTTCAGAAAAAGAGACGTGCAAGAACAAGGGGACACAATTTAAAGATGGGGGGGGTGGTTCAGGGGCAATGTGAGGGTAGTGGATGCATGGAACAGCCTTCCTGAGGAGGTTGTGGGGTCTAAAACTATGAGAGAATTCAAGAATGCACTGTATTTCAGCAGTGTCTATGGAGGTTATATCCTGCTGTTTCCTGGCAGGCGCTGGCTCCTGTTGCACTGATTGAGGTATAAGGGGGGCACTACTCGAGTTGTAATAGATTTTTCTCTCTGTGCAACTGTAACTAACAGTCACTGCTCCTCTCTATCAGATGAGTCGGATTGATTATGGGCTGCCCATGGACACTCCTGATACAAGTGACCCCGAGTCTCACACAGGTTGCATATGGGCTCATTACAACAGTGCCCACTGGTGTGGCCTAAAGAGTTACAAAGCAAACATTTTAGCTGGTCACAGATACTGCTTAAATGGCCAGTGGACCCACACTTGTAGCAAGCCTTAGGCTGGCCTGTAAAACACCCCCTATCTCTGCCAAGAAAAAAGCGACTTGGTAAATGAAGCAGGCCAATTTCATTTGAATGCAACATCACTTTAGCCCTCCAACCCCCTATCCATATGTTTTCTGAGTCAAAAATAACTTCTGGATGGCCCAAGGCATTGCAGTGCTGTTTTAATCAGTAGAGGAGATCTGTCATGGTCACTCCCTCATTATGAAATAAAACTGTTATTTTTATGTGAGCTGGTTTGGTGAGTAGTACAACTTCAAATGGGTACCACAGGGGTGTATTTTTGAGCTACTCGAAAGAGACCAGAACTTTTGAAGTCAGCTGATAAGTTTGAAACTGACGTCAAAAGTGGAGTCACCCGAAACATAAATTAAAGCATAAACCTCAGTAGTATGGAAATGCATGGTTTCTTTTAACAGGGTTCTGGCTACAAACCATCAGTCAGAAAAAACCTCCATACCCTCTTTGTACAAGAGACATACAGCGTTATGCCTCTTAACTGTGTATATGGGGGCATGAAAGAGAGAAGCATAGGGTCTAGGTGCAGGTTTATTAAAGGTAGTTTCAGGGCCTGTAGAGGTAAAATCTTTAGTTGCCATTTGCTGTATATTGGTTTCAGTGCCTGGTAGTTCATTAAGTACAGATGACATAGTTCCTGCATTCCCAGGAAAAGTAACTCTGGATTTTGCGTTAGGTGCAAATCTTCTGGTAAAGCTAAGGTGGAGCTACCCCAGTCTTGTCAGTCACATTGTGCACAATTTCCTTTTCTGTGTTATTTGTATAAAGAAAAGGTGTACCTTGTTGTAGAAGTGTAATAGCACTAGTAAGGTGTCCCGATGCATTTACCCTGATTGGCGACAATCCGGATGTCCAGTCTCTGGAAGAAGATTTCTCCCACCCAGATGCCAGTAGTGTCCAGTCTGCCGACCAAGGTATAGTTTTGACTTTATCAGGCATACGCTTTGTTGTAACTGGTACAGCAGTCTCTTCTGACTGATCTCAGGGCATTTTACTTCCCAAAAACATGAAGACTATAGCCTTTGATTGATCAAAGGTGTTTGTGTGAAAGATTGCATGTCCTGGAGTTTCAATTTGCACCCGTGAGTCGGGTGTGTCTACTGTTACCATAGGAGTACTGAAGCGGATGCTTCGGTTGTCAAGAGGGCCTGAAATTTGTAAGTTTGGATCCTGGGCTTGGACTGTTTTTAACACAGCTGGCAGTTCTCTTTTGCATGCTAGAAAGTGACCCACTTCTGCCTGTAGCAAGGCTTGTAGTTCTTTAATATTGTGAACTAATATTTCAGATTGCTCAGTTATTGTAGATGTTTTATTAAAAAAAAAAAAATTTTTTCAGTAGATCATGGTATTTGAGCTGATGACTCAGAAGCAGCAACTCCATCAATCTGCATTTCTGTGTTCTGGTGTTCTTTATCTTCAGTGATTCTGGTAGCATCAAAGAAAACTTTGGTCTCTTACATTGATGAGACTGGGGAGGAGGCCCGCTCCCCAGCTTCCCACACATCCATTCTCTCTGCATGCTCACCAAGATTGGCCATCACTCAGGTGGCCAGAGGTCCCCCTACAGGAAGAGAAGGGGAAATTCTCCGGTGTCCCTGCAAAATTTCCCCCATTCACTAAAAATACCACCAACAGCTTAATCTGGCTCAGTTTCAGTTGGTTACCATCTGTATCTCCCCCCTCCCCCGGGACAAGGCTAAAAATAGGTAGAATCATCTAGTTCTCCTTTCCTGGTCAACAAAAACTAAATAAATAAAAAAGAAGGGCTGGCTTTGGCTTAACTGTGTTTCAAGGCCTTCTTTCTTAGGTCTCTGGCCTCCTTCCACCCAGATTGTATTATGATTAATACTGTTTGAGACTTGTTCCATAAGTGTGACCAGATGACAGAGATATCTCCAAAGAAGACAGAGCAGTTATGTAAGAACTTACCTTAACAGATCTTCGAGGGAATCTCTGTCATCAGATCATGCTGCCCCGCTTTCCATCCTTTCTCTCTCTCTCTCTCTCTCTCTCTCCCTCCTCCCTCCTCCCTCTCTCTCTCTCTCTCTCTCTCTCTCTCTCTCTCTCTCTCTGTTGCTCCAGCCTTTCTGCTAGCTGGGCACCTTCTCTATCTCCTCAGTTCCCTGGTGGGACTCCTATGGCCTCCAGCTAGGGAAAGAACTGAGGAGGGAGCGGGGCCACTCACACTTATATATAGTATGTGACATTGGAGCCTGACGTCAGCATGGGTGTCCCCTTATAGATTGCTGCAGAAAGAAGCTTTTGTGTGATCCTAGCACCTGGTGGTGAAGTTCCATGGTTGTGATCTGATGACAGAGATTCCCTTGAAGCTCTAGTGTTATGATAAGTTCTACATAACTGTTCTTTCTTCACTGTTGCTTTGCACTGTCATAGACACATAAACCCTGTTTTTACATTTTTTTTTTAAAAACTACTCCATAGGCTTGTAAAGGAGAGGCTGTTGTTTACATTTATACTGAAACTGCATTTATTAAAGGGTACATAAACAAGCAGCTTTTTTAAACTGCAAACTACAACATCTGGCATCATCACAAGGTAAAGTAGAGGCTGCTGTTTACATTTATGCTAAAACTACATTTATGTAAATAATATAAATGCAGTTTCATAGCTTTTGAAAAATGTAAACATCAGTCTTTTACTTTCAAAAAACAGCCTTGGTTTCTCCCTAAGATGGCTGCCAAGTCTGTTAAGTGATGAGTCATGATGACATAATCTGAG
Source organism: Neoceratodus forsteri (assembly GCA_016271365.2). Lineage (NCBI taxonomy): Eukaryota > Metazoa > Chordata > Ceratodontiformes > Ceratodontidae > Neoceratodus > Neoceratodus forsteri. Next base: position 802,946,805 of record CM057451.1, on the reverse strand, counting down.
CCAAAGACAGATACCCACATATGTTTCTATAGTGCTTACTAGTTCTTCTTTCCCTCTTTGTCTTGAATTGTTGTACCAAAATGATCAACACCATGTATTAACTCATGGATTATTTTGACCAGTACACGTTAGGCTATGATTTTGCTCATTTAGTTTACTTTAACTTGTGGAAAATGTTTTGCAATCCAGCTGACTTTTTCCTTGGCAAACTGCATTACAGTACAACACTTCAATTACCTGATGATCTAGTGGTTATGTGATGCACTGAAATGTGTTTGTTGTTAGCCAAGAAAGACACACTAAGCTGAAAGCTTGTTTACAGGTGTGGCCTGGGAGCACAAGGAAGTGTAATGACTTGCTCAGGGTCACAGAGCAAAGTACTGGTCTGGTTCAGTTCCAAAGCCCATGATCTCTTGTTAATCCACAAATAAAGCTTTCTTTTTCCACGTGAACCTCCTGCATCTAGCCTACCGCCTGTTGAGCACCCCACCATCCATACCCTGTCCTTAGTATCGCCTGGTGCCGCATATGTGCTTACAGTCTCATGAAGAGAATTATCATAACTCAGATTGTAATCTTGTACCTCAGAGAGTTGTGCACACCTATACCAATATGCATCATCAGCTGGCACTGTTAAAAATGCCTCCCAAATCACTCTCCAGTCCACATTCTCAGTGTTTGACTTCTGCTCCCACAGTAAACATTGAATGGATCACCACCCTTCTGTGCAGTGACAGTAGTATGTACAGTTCCCCTGTTGTGTTTCTTCCCACCTCATTAACCAACAACTAGGTCTTCCTGAAGGGCCAAGCAATAAGCATCATGACCCATCAGAAAAACTGCCATTCATGCTGTCATAAGGGCTGCACTTAAAATGGGTAACGATATTATTAGCAGGAGAGGCATACTAATACCTTGAGCAAATCCACCCGACTTCCATTGTCAGTCTACTCCTTTACCTGTGATCTGCAGAACCCCACAGGACAGTTCCCAGCAATTCTTCTCCTGTGCTTTTCTGTGCTGTACTCCACAATTTGAGTTGGCTGGCTACCACCCTTCCAAATCTTGAATGAGCAATACACAACTCCCTCAATACTGTCCTAACAAACATCAACCCCCCCCCACCCACCTGAGAGTAATCTCCCTCCACTGAATTCAAGCAACAGTTAGGTGCAGCCCTGACACTCTGAGTATTTGTCATCTCTGGCTACTCTCATCCACAGTCAGGTAGTGATCACAATGTTGGCAGCCCCACATTTCAGATCTCACAGTGATCTGCTCAACGTCCTCCTTCATGTCTTCAACTAACCTGAATATAGCTATACCCTGCTGGAATGGCCTCTTCAGTCCCTCTCTGGCATTCATTTTTCTCACCTGCACCCCACACCAAAAACTGTTGAGTTCACTACCCTTCTGCATTATGAATGTGGTTAGTACAGTCTTCCATGTTATTTTTACATATTAATAATAAACATGATCTTCTAGTAAGCCAAGCTGATAGCTGCATTGCACAAGTGGAAAAATAGGCTTTTCTACCCATGTAAGATCTAAGCCACCTATGATTAGATACTATTAAATTACGTGCATAATGATGTGCAAACCCATCATTTAGCAGTGCCTATTCAAAGGTAACCTAGATCGTTTAAGGATGGGGACAACCCATCATTCCCATTACTGTGAGAAATAATATGTGGGCTGCCAGCACCTTAATCACTACCTGACCCCGTTGTCCTAGCAAACGTTCCCCTTCACATACAACCAGTTCATGCAATTGTACAAAGATGTGTGTGGATATTAATGTATGAAATGGCTGCCACTACATTCAGTCACTTCACTACCAGTCTAGTATTGCTTGTAAAGCACTTTGGGATACAGTGTGTATGAAAACCACTATATAAATGCTGATTCTTCTTCTTATTATTATTTCCCATGGAAAAAGAAGACAAGACAAGCATATATTTGAATTTTGAGGAAGTATGAACTCTAACGTTGGACTGAACATGAACTTTGCTACAAAAAAGTGGTGGCTTTAGGGGGTGGTGAAGGGTGTGGCTGCATCCCCCACACACACATAGTAATGTACTTGAGTGCTGCTGCTGCTGCATTTCACTTTGTTGAAGAAGTCTGATTTATTGATTGTACAAATGTTTACATTCAAACTATGAATTACATTTGTAGGTTCTGTCAAAAACGTACTAGAAAAGAATAGAAGAAAATATAAAGGTTTAATAAAAATGTTAAAACGTGCATATTAAGCATGCACACCACAGCACGCCCCTATCCCCCACTGTAGCATCTGGGATCCACCATAACCACTAAACCACCAAGTTATTCAAGATTTGTACTGCACTGTGGTTTGCCACAGAGAAAGTCGGTTGGATTAAAACACAATTTCAGCATGTTAAAATAAACAAAATGAACAGAACCATTGCCTAACATGTGTATTATACAAAATAATGCATGTGGTTTTGACCTTTTGGATGAAACAATTCTACACAAAGGGAAAAAATAACTAGTTAGCACTTTAGAGAGCCATATATCTTTCTGACTTTGGCTCAAATGATGTCATCACATAACACATTTGGTGGCCATTTTAGGAAGCAGGTAAGACAGTTTTTTTTTTTAAATTAGAAGGCTGACTTTACAATATTCAAATTCTCTGGAACCACATTTAGGTAAATTATATATATATGTAGTTTTAGCCTTAATGAATACAGCAGCCTTTCCTTTAGTCACCGATGGAGTCACAGTTTTGAATAGTTTGTTGTCAAAATGTTGTTTAGGTATCCTTTAAAGTAGGATAAATGCAGTTTCATGGCATTTGAAAATTGTAAGCAAAGCCTCTCCTGATCCAAAAATCATGTTCTATGAAACCCTAAAGTGGCTGCCTTGATGATGTCAATGAAGAGAGAGATGTCCAGCTCTGCAGATATATACTAGCTGTACTAACCATATTCAAATGACAATAACCTTAAAACAAATAAAGATTGTTTTTTGTAAAGAATATATCATTTGTTAAGCATAAAACTATCTACAAAAGGAGTGGTGTTTCATTTACACATACCTTTTAGTTTTTTTTTTTATAATTAGCAAAAAACAGCAAAAATTCCATTTTTTTCACTTTTTGCAACAAACAAATGCAAGTGGATGCACTAGCTATGGCTGCCAACTCCAGTCTGTTTTACAGGCATAGGAATGCATTCCTCCCTAAAGTAAAGCATCTACAAGTCAGATGCTACATCCTCAGTCTCTTTGATTATGACCTTGTGGTCTATGGTGCTGCCTGTGACAGAGTGTTGGCCAGGATCAGAGACTTGCTGAACACAGCCTACATGCACGCTAGGGCTGGGAGAACTCTGTGAAATTCTGACCCTTTTTAAATAAGAACTGGAACATGGTGGAGTTCTGATTTGTTCTGATTAGTTATAATTATTTATAAACATTTGAAAAGCTGCAATAAAATGCATAAAAGTCGCCAAAGTCAGTTGTCTATAACACAGAGGCTGAAAGGGAATAATTTAATGTATTATTTGTATAAAACACATACACACAGCTACACTGAGGCCAATATTAACTTTATTTGTGATTTTTGTGACTGTAAAATTTAACTTTGGCCCCCAGTAGTCTCTTTCTCTCCTCTGGATGGCACAAGTCAAAGATTTCTTTTGTCAGCCTGCCCTGTGTACACACACACATGCACACACACACACAACCACACTGAGGCCAAAATGGACTTTATTTGTGATTTCTGTGACTGCAAAATTTCTCATCTCATTGGCCCCCAGTAGCTGTCTCTTTCTTCTCCGGATGGAGCAAGTCAAAGATTTATTTTGCCAGCCTGCCCTGTACACAGCCTGCCACACTGACACAAAGAGATGTACTGTATTTCTTTATTTGTGATGGCTGTGACTGTATTATTTGCCCCCCTTCCCCCTCAGTAGTCTCTCTCTGTCTCTTCTCTTTCTCCTCTGGATGGAACAAATAAAGTCAAAGATTTATTGCTAGCCTGCCCTGCCTGCACACTGTCTGCTACACAGTCACAATGAAGCCAAGATGAACATTATTGCTGATTTCTGCCACTGTAAAATTTATTTTTGGCCCCCAGTAGCTATCTCTTGCTCCTCTGGATGGAACCAGTCAAAGATTTATTTTGCCAGCATGCCCTGTGCCACACACAGCCAGCCAGGGCTCTCCACCCCACCAGTAGTAGTCTCTGTATCTTCTCTTTCCCTCCAGGCTCCAAAATAAATCCTCTGATTCCTCTCCCTTCCCTTCTGATTCCTCTGCTCTCCCAACCTCAATAACTTTTCCTCCTCTCTTCCACTCAGGCTCAGCACAATAGCATGCCACAGCCTGCTATAAAGGCTCTCTGCTCTGGTCTCCCATCTCTTTCCTTCTCTGCTACTCCTGAGTGTCTGGGCTGCATTGCAGACTCACCACACTTATATACCATGAGTGAGTGCAACAAATGAGTCACCCATGCTGGTATCACATGACTGTTGCCTGGATGCCACCGGCCACCTCTACATGATGTGAGTGTGCTGACTGCATCCCCATGCAACAGTCAACACTGTAGGGGGAAACATGCTCTGCGGCTTTCCACAGACCCAGAACCCAACTTTTGTGGCAAAGTCTGTATTTAACTGGGTCTGTGAATTTAGGGTTCTATCCAGGGTCTGGATTTTGGGCAGAACAGTCCACCCAGCCCTAATGCACACCATATAATAATCTAGGGTGGTTAAATCTAGACTCATGATTATAAAATAGTACCCTAGTCACAGTCACAAAAGTCTTGCTGGGACTGTTATCCCCTGGGGTTCTGACCATGCTGTTCCCTGTGGGCACCAATTACTCCACTTGAGCTGTTAAAAACAACTTCCTGGTGCTCCCTTGCAGGAAAACCTTGCTGGGATAGGCTTGTTTCTCCTTCAGATTTCCAAAATTATGTAACTCCCTTACCCCATCCCTCAAGGTTACTGACTCCCTAGCCCACTTTAACTTCCATCTCCTATCATCACTCACTCCCCCTAGCCCATGTGCCTGCTTTTTTGTGATCACTTGACTCCCCTCCCCCCATGTCCCCACAGGCCACTCTGGCCTCAGAATCTTTCACCACTAGACCCTGTTTCTACCCATCATTATGTGTATTTATAATATATACCACTATTTATTTACGACTGACTTGATTACTTATTTAAATAAAAAATGCCTTATTCATTTGTACTTACCTTATTTCCATTTGTACTGTGAACCTTATACCTTGTATTTGTAAATACTGTATGTGGAATATGTTAAATCACCTTTGCATTACTTTTTCTGTCCTTATGACCCTAGATCATTTGAAAATAAGCTCAACCTAAAGGGTCTTGTGTTTAACAAACAAATAAATAAATAATTTTAAAATGAAAAATGATAGCATGGTACATTGAGCACAAAAGTTCTGTATAAAAATATCTACGAAATGTGTGGCGTTTCATTTATAGATACATTTTAGATTTTTTATAATCAGCAAAAAATGGCAGGAAATCATTATTTTTCACTTTTTTGGAGGTATGGCATAAATAGAATATGCTACCCCCTACTGGACATACTGTTGATGTTTTTTGTTCTCATGCCGTGTGACCTGATAACATCACTTGTGACGTCATCATTCATGATGTTATTGGATCAATCGGCATGACAGCAAAAAATATCAACAATATTTCCAGTAGGGGGTTAGCATACACCTTACATGTTCTTTGCAAAAAAGCTCCATTAATGCATCAGTTTGGGTTGCTATAAAAGCGACAGAAGTATAGAAATGCAATGTTAGGGTTATCATCACTAACTCTGCATCCCCCCTTCCCGAGCAACCAAAGGGGGAAAGGCAACATAAACAACCACAGGCATCCATCATCAAGTAAGGCAAACATACAACTCTTTCATGTGACACAGGAGACATCCATCATCATGGTCCAGCACTTCTGTAACCATGGATACACATGCACACTTGCACACCAGCTGGGAAGTGCAATAAAAAATTCCTATAGGATCACATTGTAAATTGTAAGTAAGGAATAACACATGACAGGGTGTGTGGCAATGCTAAATTACTGCATGCACCAGGTGGATTGTGAGGCATGAGGGCAGCAGAGTGCCTTCAACCACTTGGAAAGTGCAGTATATGATTCCCATAGGATCACATTATAAATTGTAAGTAAGCAATAACACATGGTAGGGTGTGCAGCAGTGCTAAATTGCTGCATGCCCCAGGTGGGTTGTAAAGCATGAGGCACAGCTGGATGCCTTCAACCACCTGGAAAGTGTGGTATATAATTTACATACGATTGCATTATAAATTTTAAGTAAGCAATACCACACATTAGGATGTGTGGAAGGCTAAATTGCTACATGCCCCAGGTGAGTTATGAGGCACCAGGTGCGGCTAAGTACCATCAACCACCTGGGAATTGCAGATGTCTTCACTCAGGTGCTAAAGGCACCTATGCTGCCATGTAAGAGTCAGCAGGTGGCTGCTCTGAGGAGCACCAGACTCCTGGCTTCTTCTCCTGGAAACAGAGGCAACATTCCAACCTAAATACTGTGTGACCCTGAGCAAGTCACTTAACCTCCTTGTGCTCCCAGGTAGCTCCTATAAAAAAGCTTTCAGCTTAGTGTGCTATACCTGGTTAAATAACTAAATAAAAAAAAAAATTAAAAATAAATGGCACACAGCTGAAAAACACAAAATGAAACAAAAAAGAGGAAAATGGCAGCAGAGCAAGATGTAGCTCTGGGCAGTATGGAGAAAGTTTTTATTTATACTGACTAAATGCAAGGAAGAAAAGGAAGTGTCGGTTGGTGGCTAAGTGAGAAATGCAGTGTGCCCTAGATCACTGCCGGATAACTCAATGTGGGAATACAAGAATCAGTGGCTCACACTGTCATGGCAAGGAAGTGTTGACAGAGCAGGAGAAAATATAAATGGAAAAAGCATACAACAGTTTTGCACCCGCCTCCCCCTGTTCAGAAGGTGGGAAGTGGGAGTGATTTGAAGAACAAACTGCAGTTTTGTAAACTGGAGGAGAGGGATCCTCAGATTGTTTCTGACATCCACACCCCTGTACAGGTTGTACCTGCCATGGGACAAAACTGACAAGCAGTTTCTGGTGCACCAGGTTCCCCCCCAAGCCCCATCTAAGCTGCCCAAACCTGTCTAGGTATAGGACTCTACCCCTATCACAGCATTAGCTGGAGATCAAGTAGGGTCTACAATATTACAGTGGGTAGGGAAAATGGGCACACTGGGTGGGCCAAGCAGTCCTTATCTGCCATCAAATTCGATATTTCTATTAGCTATTTCCCTAGTGTTCCATGCCCATGTCCCAACTCTGTTTACAGGCTGTCTCAGTCTGACTATTTCCATGTAGCCCCCTGCTGAGACACATACTGTAATAACCCTGCCTTGTCTTGGTGATTACTATTTCATAAGTGCAGCATAGCTACTGCACTTGCTCATGTGCATATACTTTCCACTCCCTGTTCCTAGTTTGTCATACACAGGTGCCAGAAACAAGCTGAGGATCCCTCTCCTCCAACTAACCAAACTGCAATTTGCTTTTCAAATAGTTCCCACTCCCACCTTCTGAAAGGGAGGAGGGGGTGCAAAACTGGTTTGTCAATACTTTCTCACTGTGAGAGTGTGAGCCACAGATTCTCATATTCCCACTTTACATTATCAGGCAAAGTGCTCTAGGGCATACTGCATTTCTCACGCAGTCACCCACCGACAATTTATTTTCTTCCTTTCATTTAGTCATTGCACATGAGAACTGCCTTCTCCATACTACCCAGAGCTATATCTTGCTCTGCTGCCATTTACCTTTTTTGGTATCATTTTGCGTCATTCAACTATGTACCATTTAAGTTGGAATTTTACCTCTGTTTGTAGGCAAAGAAACCAGGGGCCTGGTACTCCTCAGAGCAGCCACCTGCTGACTCTCCCACATCCTTAGCATGTGCTTCCAAGGCACCACATGTGCCATTGGCACCTAAGTGAAGACATCCACATTTCCCAGGTGGCTGATGGCACTCGACTGCACCTTGTGATTCACAACCCACCTCACAATCCACATGGGACATGCGGTAATTTAGCATTTACCGCACACCATGTCATGTGTTATTGCTTACTTACAACTTCCAGTGTGATCCTATGGGAATTGTTTACTGCACTTCCCAGGAGGTGTGCAAGTGTGCATGTGTATCCATGGCTACAGAAGCACTGGATCATGATGATTCAATTAAATTTCAATTCAATTGTATTTTTTTTAACCAGGAAAAACACCATTGAGATATTAATTTGCAAGGTGGTCCTGGATGGCCAACACAAGGTACAATAAGGGATAGGCAGTATAGCCTAGAGGTTAGAGGAACGAGGTGTGAATGAGCTTGATACATCCCGCAGACCAGACCTGAGTTTGATTCTCACAACCTCCACTTGCATACTGAGTGACTCTGAGCAAGTCACTTAACCACCCAGTGCTCCCAGGTCGCCCCTGAAAACAGGCAGTTGTGCCTAGTGGGCCTTACCCGGTTACCAAAGACTAAAATAAAAATAAAAAAACAGATGCAATTCACAATTAATACAAGATCAAAGCCGGCATAACAGATCCACAGTATAACAGGCCATAACATGTGCAATATTACTGCCTTAGCAATTTAGCTGATAGAGGAGAAGGTAAAAAAGATAGCAAAGTTTAATAGTAGGGGGAAAGTATGGGAAAGCAGAGTCTCGAGTACTATGATGGGGGTGTACTATGACAGACAGAGAGAAGGTGGGTTCTCGGGCTAAAGGATGTAGAGAGTGTGATTGAGGGCCAGAGGATGTAGGGAGGACCAGAGATTGTTGGGAGGGATAGGGGATAAGAAACGAGAGGGGCAACAGGGCACTCAAAGGCAAACTAAGAAGGTATAAGTGCCGTACAGGACCTCATGGGGGAGGGATTAGGAGTAGCATTTGCAATTCTCCTTTAGCAGGGGTTTTAAAAGTGATTTGAAGGAGGATAGTCTGGCAAGGTGAGCCAACTTTAAGATCCTTTGGAGTGAGTTCCATAGGGTGGATAGGGAATGATTGATGGAGGAGGAGCCAAACCGGGTTCTAATCTGGGGTACGTCAAGCAATATGAACACATATTTCCTGAGAGGGTACGCACATGGTGTAAATTTAAAGGTATTGGAGAGGTACTGGGGGAGATTCTTAATGAGGGCTTTGAAGGTCCAGATAGAGGCATTGCGCCACCTTCTGGCAGCTGTGAGTTTTATATGGTGAATCAGTTACAAATTTCAAGGCCCTATGGTACAGTACATCCAGTTTAGCAAGTGCATTGTTGGGACAGTTGCTATATAGGAAATCAGCATAATCTAAGAGTGGTAGGAATGTAGGTTGCACTAGCCTTAATTTTGCATGATTGTTGAGCAATCGCTTAATGAAGAAAAATAATCCCAGTCTTTGTTTTAGTTTTTGGAAAGCTCATCCACATGAGGGATAAATGAGAGACTGCAATACAACCAAAAACCTAAGTACTTAAATTCTGCCACTATATCCAGGAGTTCACCCTGCATTGTTGTAATTCCAAGGTGGGCAGTAGGATCTGAAACTGAAGAAGTCTTCAACGAAGGTGAGATAAATATTATTTTGGTTTTCTTAGCATTGAGGAGCAGTTTCATAGAAAGCAGGCTTTGCTGTAATGTGTTGAATTCTTGTTGGAGAAAGGTACACGCAGACTCAGGAGACAGACAGGCAACATACAGGACAGTATCATCCGCAAATAGATGAACACTGGCAGAGCTAATATTATGGTCTATGTTGTTGATATATATTGTGAATAGCAAAGGGCCCAGGACTGAACCTTGAGGGATCCCTCTGAAGGGGGGGGTTACTGGGAGAGAGGCGCATTGCGATTTCACCAGTTGCAATCTACTGACAAGACAGGAGGAAAACCAATGTAAGGCAGTGTCGTCTAGCCCAATGTTTTTCAATAGGGTCAGTAAAAGATCATGGTCCACCATATAAAATGCTTTACTTAGGTCAAGGAAAAGCACAGTTATGTGATTTTTGGCATTGAGTGAGATTATAATTGGTGACCTTGGATAGAGCGGTGACCGTACTGTGGTTTGGTCTAAAACCAGATTGAAGGGATTTTAAAAGGTTATGGTATTCTAAGAAATCTCTTAGCTGGGAATTTACTTGCTTTTCAGGAAGCTTTGGCAGAATGGGTAGTAAGGAGATGGGTGTCACTAGCCCGGTAGGGCCTCCTGTTTGCAGACAGGACCCCCCTTTTTAAGAACTTGTGAGCAGTTGCAAGGGTTCCAGAAAACTTACCAACCTTCCTTTTCCCAGTGCGAGGGTGGAAACTGTAGTCTCGAGTTCCCTTGACTCTGCACTACTTTCAGTATTTGAATCCCACCATGGCCACAGGCTATGTCTTGCCTAAGTAGTTTGGTACAATACCTGAGCAGTACTATATTGCAAGGCACACAGTCTTTTCAAACCCCTTCTGTTAAAATGTGAGATCACATGATCAGACCCCAGGCAAAGTTGAAAGAAAATCATAAATGTTTACTTAAAAATGAAAGTAATACAGAAAATTCTACAGTTTGGAAGAACTTTGAAATGCAGACAATATCAAAAGTAAAACTGGATGGTTTACAGAAAATACTAGATACTGTTATTCTAAACTATACCTTATTTTGATGTTTGAGTCCAGACAAGATTTTAAATGTCCTTGTAGAGAGGAGTCCTTAAGCAACAGTTTGTAGCAAGTTTGTATCCCAAGTCAGGTCCTTTGAATGTTCTTCTAAAAAGTCTTCAGGTGTTTCCTTGGTGAAACAAATCTTGGTTTCCAAAATTCTGACTTAAAAATCTAATTTTCTGTTTACTATGTGAAAAGTGAAAATTTACACACACTCTCAGGTCTGGTTTTAGAGATTTTTCCAGGCCTACACATATACTTCTGGTCTTCAAGTATATGCCAGCTGGACAGGCTATCCGACCCCCAGCTAAACTGTTTATCAACTGCTCTGAGTTCAAAATGTGTCTTATACATAGAGGCAGGTCATCTTCAAGCCACACCCACAGTGTGATGGGGTGCAACAGTTTACCTTTCCCTGTAGGTGTCACTGTGGTTCCATGTCAACCCCAGCCACATCCGGTCCATGCATTTGGCTTGACCTCTGACCCCTAGGTTATCCCCTGACCTCTTCCTGTCATGGAAAGCTAGATACCCAGTTATCTCTAAGAGTTATGATTTCCTGGCTCCATAAAACTGTCTCTTTTTTCTGGAGATGTACCAGATTCACCTTAGCCATTAGAACAATTACGTTTTTTTTTAATTTTATTCCTAAAAGCCTTTTAAAGAGACAGTGTCTTAATTCTAAAGTATATTACAGCATATACAATATGAACCCACATAAATGGATCTAGGCCTATCATGCAACAGACCTCCCTCGGAAAACAGAACCTGAGAGGAACACGCCCCTACTGGAGGCAGTTCTTCCCAGTTCTGTTGTAGATATAGACTGTGTGATAGGCCATGTGCGTTCCCATTTTTGGATCCGGGCCAATGCAAAATCTCCATGTCATAAGCCTGCAAGGCAATACTCCATCTCAAAAGTTTCCCATTTGTTTTCCCCATTTGGTCCAACCATATTAATGGGTTGTGTTCTGTTTGGACCTTAAAATGCCTCCCATAAAGGTATGGTTCCAGTTTTTTTAATGCCCAAACTAAGGTCAGACATTCCTTCTCTACTGTTGAATAGGCTGGTTCCTGTGGAAGCAGCTTCTTGCTTAAGTGTACTATGGGGTTCTCTCTCCCCTGATTGGATACTTGGCAGAGGGCTGCCCCTATTTCCACATCTGAGGCATCCGTCTGTACCACAAATGCTCTGTTGTAGTCTGGGCTAGGCAGCACTGGGGCTCTACACTGTGAGGTTTTCAGCTGTGTGAAGGTCTGCTCACAGTCTGCTTCCCATGTTACATCCCTAGGCTTATTCTTTGTCAGCAACCCAGATAAAGGAGCAGCCAGGGAGCTGTAGTTGGCAACAAATTTTCTATAATACCCTGCTGTCCCAAGAAAGCACCTGACTCATCTCTGGGTTTCAGGTGTAGGCCATGACACAATAGCCTCTATCTTTGCTTTGTTTGGGTGAAGTTGGCCTCACCTCACCACATGTCCCAAATAAGCGACCCTTGCCATGGCCACCTAACACTTTTCTGCCTTAGCAGTCAGACCTGTGGGCTGTATTTGGCCCAACACCTCCCTCAGGTGTATCAGGTGCTTCTCCCAGCTATTGCTGAAGATAGCAATATCATCCAGGTAGGCGACTGCAAAGTCCTCCGTATCCTGTAACGCCTGATTTACTAACCTCTGGAATGTAGCAGGGGAATTCTTCATCATGAACTTGAACTCGAACAGGATGATTGGGGTGATGAATGCTGACTTTTCCCTAGCCCTGTCAGTCAATTTTTACCTGCCAGTACCCCTTTGCCAGGTCTAATGTAGTCAAGTATGTCACCCCTCCCAATTTGTCAAGCAGTTCATCTGTGCATGACATTGGGTGGGTATTAGATTTCATGATGGTGTTAAGCCCATGATAATCTACTCAGAACCATGTAGTCCCATCTGGTTTTGGTACAAGGACTACAGGTGAGGCCCAGGGACTGTGGGACTTCTGGATCACCCCTAGAGCCAGCATCTCCCCCACCTTCCTCCTAATGTCCTTGAGAACTGTCTCTGACATCCAGTAAGCTGTCCAATGTATGGGTGCTTGGGTCTCCGTGTCTATGTCATGCATCGCTAGCAGTGTCCATCCTGGCTTTGCCATAAATAAAGGGGCAAAGTCTCACAAAATGGTCCTCAAACTGGGGTGACAGCATGATGGTCTCCACAGATGATGCCTGCTTGTTCTTGGCTAACAAGTTGAGAAGGGGGTCTTCCCCACCTAGCTCCTCTCCAGGACTACAAACCGCAAGTACCATGTCAGCTCTATTAAAATATGGCTTCATCATGTTCACATGATACATCCTATGAATGTATTTTCAGTCAGGTAACTCTACAACATAATTAACATCGCTTACCTGCCAGATACCTTATATGGACCTACCCACAGCTTGCAGCTTGTCTTTTTGGACCAGGATCAGAGCCATTACCTCCTGTTCTACCTCGTATAAGTGAGCTCTGGACCTGTGATTGTACCAGGTCTTTTGTTTTAGCTGGACAGCTGCCAGGTTGCTCTGAGCTATGCCCATAAGCTCCTTCAGTGTCTCCCTGAATTTTAACCCCTGTTCCCACTATGGGAGTCCCCTTGGTGGCATGCTTACCTTCCCAGTCCTCTCATATTAAATCTAGGGGCCCCCTCACCCTGCATCCATACAAGAGCTCGAAAGATGAAAACCCGGTTGACTCTTGTGGCACTTCTCTGTAGGCAAACAGCAGGTGGGGCAGGTATTTCTCCCAGTCCCACCCATGCTGTTCTGAAAATGCCATAAGCATAGCTTTTAGGGTCCCATTAAATCTCTCTATGAGACCACTGGCTTGTGGGTGGTAAGGCGTCTTATGTCTCTGTTCAACACCACATCTCTCCCACAAACACTTCGTTAGGTCTGACATAGAGTTACCCCCTCAATCAGAGATAACCTCCTGTGGAAACCCAACATGGGAGAAAATCCCCAGCAAAGCATCTGCCACCTTGTCTGCCTTAGTGGAGGACAGCGCGCAATGGCTTTGGGATAGCGGGTAGCATAATCAACAACTGTCAATATATACCTTTTTCCTGAGGAACTTGGGGTATCCAAAGGACCCACAATATCCATTCCAATGTTCTGGAATGGCTCCTCCACAAGTGGTAAGGGGAATCAGGGCAGCCTTAGCTTTGCTTCTGGTCTTCCCTATTTCCTGACACCAGGACACTGGTGACAGGTTTGCAGTATTCCTTCACCTGCTTGGTAATATTCGGCCAATAGAAATTGTGGGCTAAGCGCTGCGTAGCTTGAGCAATTCCCAAATGTCTGGATATAGGAATATCATGAGCTACTCTGAGCAATAACCCACGATACTCCTGGGGAACAATCAGTTGCCTGCCCATCACCCCTCCCTCTGTCCTGATGTCCTGTGTGCATAACATTCCATTGTCCCAATACAACCCTATGCTTTCCATCACCTCCCTGTGTCCCATCAGACTCTGCACAGGCCCTCAGCTTCTCTAAGCCAAGGTCTACTCATTGTGCTGCTGCTAAATCTTCCCACTTACCTAGAGAATGGGGCATGCCCCTCTCAGTTCCCAGGCTGAGATCCATAACTGTGGCAGTAGGGGACTCAGTATCACAACCTTCCCCCTCCCCCAGGCTATGTTTCACCCCTTCCTCCTGAGAGCAACCTTCAGTAGCAGTTGGGTTAACTGCCACTAGGGAAAGTTCCATCCCCCTGTTATAAGAGCTACAGGTTGGCTGGCATGTCTTCCAACCTCTCTTGTCTGAATTTCTGTGGGATCCTGAAGATCACAGGATCCTCTATTCATTTGACTCCTGGTCACAGCTCAAACCACTCCCTGTATGACATCATTCCCCACAATAACATCCATAATAAGTTTTTCAGCTACAACTACCTTACTGACCCCTTCACCTGCATCTCCCCAATCCAGGGTAACACTGGCTAATGGGTAAGTTGCCTTTCCCCTGTGTAATCCTTCACAGAAACAAACTGATTTGGCAGTATTTGTTCAGTCCCCACCAAATCCCCTTTCACCAGGGTGAGAGAAGCTTCTGTATCCCTTAGCCCCCTAGTTTGTACCCCATTCACCGTGACTGGATGAATGTGCCCCCTCATATTGTCAGGGAGAGCCTCAGCGATTTAGTGGGTTATTGTCTCCAATTGCACAGGCCCTTTTACCTTCTGGGCTTTCTTAGGATACTGTCTAGACAGATGTCCTATCTGGTGACAATACCAGCATTCATCATGTTTCTTGTCCCCAACCTCCTTTTTGGGCAGCTGGGGATTCCCTTCTTTTTGCAGGGGCCCTGTGGTTTGTGGTTGTCCAATATGCCCACTTTTCCCTTTCACCCCTGAATTCCCTTTGGGAGCAGCCCTGCTTTGAGCATAGCTATCCACCAGCTCTGCAGCCTCTTTGGCAGTCTTAGGATCTCAGTCCTCTAGCCAAAGCTTTATGTCAGGTGAGCAAATCCAGTAAAACTGTTCAAGCAATACCACCTCTTCAATAGCTTCAACAGAATCCGCTTGCACCTCCTCCCACCAATGTTTTAAATATTGATGCTGTTTTGTGGCTACCTCCCCAAAGCTCATTTCTGGCCCCTTTCAGAGTTTCTGGAATTTTGCTCTGTACATATCAGGGTTCAGATCATATTTTTTTAATAAAGCAACTTTTAACTTGTCAAAATCTTTACTTTCAACATTGTCCATCTGCCCCAATGCTTTCCTCCCCATGCCAATAAGTAGTGGGGACAGGTGAAAGCTTCAGGTCTCTTTGGTCAGATTGGCCTGGATGCAGACCTTTTCAAATGAATTTAAAAACATGTCCATATCCTCCCCCTCCTTAAACTCAGCCATTAATTTTGAATTTAACTTGTACCAATGTCCTGGAAATTCAAAACCAGCTCTACCACTTACCTGCTCAGGGGTTGTTGTCAGTTGGAGTGTCAACTTTTTCAGCTCACATTCCCTCTGGTGCTGCCATTCTTCAGCCTCTCTCTGTTGCTGCAGTTCCACCGTCTGGCACTGTCATTCTTCAGCCTCTCTCTGTTGCCGTCGGTCCTCAATTTCCATCCCAAACCTTCTTTGCTCATTTTCAATCTGTTTCTCCTGCATCCACAGCCTCCTCAGCTCCAGCTCTTGGTCTGTAGATGGTGCCTTCTCCTCTGGGCTCTGGACCTCTGAAGTCAACACCTCTGGCACTAAGTGGGATGGCACTTCTTCCGTCTCAGCTACTAGAAGGGCCTCCATGAGTTGCCTTTTATTTTTGTTTTCACTAGGAATGCCCTTCTCCCCACAGATCTTCCTCAGTAGTTCCAGGTTCAGATTGCTGTACTGGACAGACATTTTTCTATCTACACTACTCTGCTCAAAAAAAAACAAACAAACAGGATAGGGTCTATTGTCTGCAACCAAATTTCTTTTTCCCCTTTCCAAATTCTGCCCTTAATTGTGTGATGCTTTTGCAAGACCATTCAAAATCCCAGTACCAGGCACCAAATCTGACATAAGACCCTGGCCCCCAATTGCCTGGGCAGCCCAGTAGGACCTCCTGTTTGCAGACAGAATCCTCCTTTTTAAGAACTTGTGAGCAGTTGTAAGGGTTCCAGAAGATTTAGCAACCTTCCTTTTCCCAGTGGAAGGGTGGAAACTGTAGTTTTAAGTTCCCTTGACTCTGCACTACTTTTGGTTTTATGAGATAAGGGTGATTCCCTTATCGCACCACTCATTAGAGCGACGAAAAAAATGCCCTGGTCAAAAGGGCAAGATTGCACTAGAGAGACCGCCACAAACAGTGATGGTCCTCTACGAAAAACAAACAATCAATACCTATGCAGGGGGGCTTCACCCCCCCACACCCCAAAATAATGATTCTCAACTCCAGGGGAGCAGACTTAGTAAAAATAGAAACTCTTTCAGGACGCAAAAAGATCTACCCTCACCAGGATTCGATCCCAGCTCCAGAGACAGTGGTTCATGCCACTACACTAAATAGCCAGCTCAGCAAAGCTCACCCACATTCTTTCTCTTATTTTCTCTCTATAGTGAGTGTAGCACATATCCCTCAGTGCTACACTCACTATCCCTATACCATAGCTCTTTTTCTCCTCTCGCTCTGTATAGACACGATATTATTGAGTCGCTCATAGTGGAGCAGCTTAATAATACTTGTCCATATTGCTTGATACCCTACTTTTAGTATTTGAATCCCACCATGGCCACTGGCTACATCTTGTTGTTTGGTATGATAGCCTAGCGATACTATCGTTCAAGGCACACAGCCTTTTCAAAACCCTTCTGTTAAAATGTTAGATAACACAATCACACCCCAGGCAGAGCTGATAAGAAAATCATAAAAGTTTACTTAGAATAAAATCAATACAGAACAGTCTACAGTTTGGAAGAACTTTGAAATGCAGACAATATCAAAAGTAAAACGGGATGGTTTACAGAAAACACTAGATACTGTTATTCTAAACTATACCCAGTTTTGATGTTAGAGTCCAGACAAGATTTTAAATGTCCTTGTAGAGATGAGTCCTTAAGCAACAGTTTGTAGCAAGCTTGTATCCCAAGTCAGGTATTTTGAATGTCCTTTTAAAAAGGCTTCAGTTGCTTCCTTGGTGAAAAAATCATGGTTTCCAAAATTCTGACTTAAAAATCAGATTGTTCAATTCAGTATGTGAAAAGTCAAAATTTCCATACACTCAGGTCTGGTTTTAGAGATTTTTCCAGGCCTACACATATACTTCTGGTCTTTAAGTATATGCCAGCTGGACAGGCTATCTGACCTCCAGTTAAACTGTTTATCAACTGCTTTGAGTTCAAAATGTGTGTCTTATACATACAGGCAGGTCATCTTCAAGCCATACCCACAGTGTGATGGGGTGCAACAGTTTACCTTCCCCTGTAGGTGTCACTGTGGTTCCATGTCAACCCCAGTCACATCTGGTCCATGCATTTGGCTTGACCTCTGACCCCTAGGTCATCCCCCTGACCACTTCCTGTCATGGAAAGCTAGATACCCAGTTTTCTCTAAGAGTTATGATTTCCTGGCTCCATAAAACTGTCTCCCTTATCTGGAAATGTACCAAATTCACCCTAGCCATTAGAACAATTAAGGCTACTTTTTTTAATTTTATTCCTAAAAATCTTTTAAAGAGACAGTGTCTTAATTCTAAAGTACATTACAGTATATACAGTATGAACCCACATAAATGGATCTAGGCCTATCATGTGACAATGGGTCTGTAGTTGTTTAAGTTGCATGGGTCACCTGATTTAAACAGAGGAATAACATGGGCTGTTTTCCACATTGAGGGGAGAGTCCCTTCACAAAGGGACATATTAAAATGGTGTGTAATTGGTGGTGCTAGATGATAGTTGCCTATTTTCAGTAGGGCAGGATCTATTTTGTCTGCCCCTGCACCTTTCTTAATGTCTACGGAGGTTAGCAGATCTTCTATCTGCTTGAGCGAGACAGGAGAGAAGCTAAATTTAGTAGGACTGATGGGGGTGGTGGTGGGGGACAACGGGGTAGTATTTTCTATGTGCTGGTTTAGCAGCTTGCTTAAAGGAGAGGAATCAAATGCAAGGCCTGCTGTGGCAAAGCAGTCTTTGAAGGCTTCTAAGATGCCTTGTTTATTAGTGCAGGTAAACACCCCCTAGGATGATTTTGGATGGTAATGAGGAAGAAGAATTATGTCCTTCTACTTTCAGAATCTGCCAGAATTTGGCATTGTTATTTATGGATGAATCAAGGGCACTTTGAAAGAATTTTGCTTTTTCTGATCTGATCAGTTTAGTGCTATGATTCCTATACATTCTGAATGCAGCCCAGTTGGAATCTGACTTAGTTTTTCTAGCCTGTTTCCATAGGGCATCCCTATGTCGTAAAGCTATTTTTCAGGTGCTGTTGAACCATGGACAGTGTTTTATCCTAGCCCTGCTTTTAATAAAGGGTGCATGGGAGTTGACTACATTCAAAACCAGCATTTGTAAAACTGCATAGGCTTTGGAGACAGTAGGGGTGAGGTAGAAATCCTGTCATCTAATCCTATTAAGATCAGCCAGGAAGGCAGAGGGGTTAAATTTGCAGTAGTTCTTTTCATAAGTATACCCTGGTGCAGAAGCAGTTTTTGGCATGAACCTTACACAGGCAATTGCACTGTGGTCACTGATGTCATTGTCAAAAACTCCTACATGTGAGATTCTATAAGGTTTGTTATTGAGAATTAAGTCCAGAAGTGTGCTGCATGCAGGGTTTTTGAAATTGTGTTGAGTCACATCAGAGATTAGCTGATGTAGACCAAGTATGTCGCAGACCTCCTTCAGGAGTGACAAACAAGCAGAGTTCCAGTCCAAATTAAGGTAATTCAGAATAATAGTTTCAGTGTCAGAGGGGTCTGGCAGGTTACGTCGGTGATGTAGCAACTTAAGGCCTCCAGAAGGGGGTCGGCAGCAGCCTAAAACATTGATGGATTCATTTGACGATATGGAGATTTTTAGGGCAAGACATTCGTATTCTTTGGTCATAGAGGAGGAGTTGATCATTGTAGCCAAGAATTTGTCTGAAACATATATTGCAATCCCACCTCCCCTAATTGGCCTATCGGCTCTGAAAAAGTTATAAGACAGGATGTTGACAGATTGATCTGGGGTGGAGTATTTCAGCCACGTTTCTGAAATAACTAGTATGTCCAGCCTTGCATGCAATGCCCAGGCCTATACCAGGTCGGCCTTTTTCAATAGGCTGCATGAGTTAATGTGCAGGAGGCTGATACCTTTTAGCTTGAGTAGGTCAGCAAGGACAGCAATAGGAAAAAAGGCCCTGGGTTTAACTCCACATTATCACAGCAGAGTAGCAACAAGAGGAGTAGCTTTAAAAATCTGTGTATTAGCACTTTGTATAAGAGTTGTCTTGTGCGTTTGCGAGGGGTAGGGTCAGGCATTGTTACCTTCATGGCACAGTTACAAGGATAAAGGGTATGAATAGAGGCACGGAGCTTCGAGGTTGTGGTCCCAGGTTTCTAGCAAGGTAAATAACCTCCGCTGAGATAGTTCCAGTATAGTGGAATTGAACGATAATGATGTCTTTAGACAAATGTGTCTGATTGTTAGTACATTGTGGGAGTTATTTCTGGTGGTTAGATTTCGGGATGAGGTTAACTGGCGAGTAATGGGCACAGAATAGGGCTAGGAAGAAGAGAAAACTAAGTTGCAAGTCAATGGGATAGATTTTTGAGTTGTAGTGCCTCATAATGAGGTTAAATTAAAAATTAAAGAAAAAAAAAAGGCACTATATTCACTAATCGCAGGGCGCTTTCCCTTTAAGAGGATAAGTGTGAGCCTGAGTTGAAAAGGGGTGGGACCAAGGTGTATTTAATGAAGGTGGGGGGGCAAAAAAGCACACTGAAGCAGCTTGCAGGCTATCGCAGGAGCAAGTAATTGAAAGCTGAGGGCTGTGGGGCTGCAGGCTGGGTTCTCTAAATTTAATTATAAAGGTTCCTGAGATTGAGCTGTTGCCCAGAGTTAAGCAGAAGGATGTAGGGCTGGCTAAGTATAAATTAAAGGCTCCTACCATTGGGTGCCTGCCCAGAATTAATTTGAAAAGGCAGGCTTTGATCGGGGAACAATAGGTGAGCCAGGATTGTGTGCTCCAGCCAGCAACAATTAATTTAAAGAGAAGTACCAACAATAAAGATTGCCAAAAAAGAGCAGTTATGAAGTGCTGTCCAGCTTTGCTTCGAGTGCTCTGCAAGTTACAAATAACTGAAATTTTACAGATCTGTAACAGGAGGGGGATAAAAGTTAAATTTAAAAGAAAAAATTGTTACAACTATACTAGGGAGTGCAGGGACCCCACAGTTCCCATGTTTTTAAGCAGGAGATTTAAATCCAATTGGAACAAAGCACAGAGAAAGGGCACCAAAATCTGAATCTGGAAGAACTGGAGGGGGTTCTATGTCCATTGCAGATTCAGCGGGCGTACCTGTTTTTGGCCCTTTGGAGGGGGGGGGGAGCAGCTCCTACGGCTTCGGCTGTGGTTGGAAGAATGTCCAGGCGGGTTAGGCCACGTCTGCAAATAAAGGGAGAAAAGATTAACATAAGTGGGGGGGGGGAGGACTGGCTGAGTAGGCAGGACAATTAGAAGAGAGGAGGGATTAGAGGGCTGAGGTGTATGTCTGAAAGGGGGAGGTGAGAGGAGGAGTGGAGGTTTAGAGAAAAGGTTAGTTAGATACATAGATACATAGACAGTGTCAGCAGATAAGGGCCTATGGCCCACCCAGTCTGCCCATTTGAGCTTGTAAGTTCAGTTTATGTTTTCCTAGAAGTCTGTTGCCCCTTACCCCTGACCTCCAGAATTCCTTTATGTCTATCCCATGCATTCTTAAATCCTGTGATTGTTTCAGCCCCCACCACTTCCTCTGGCAGGGTGTTCCACTTGTCCACCACCCATTCTGTGAAGAAATTCTTCCTCACGTTTCCTCTGAATCGTCCTCCCTCCAACTTCATCCCATGCCCTCTAGTCCTGGAACATCTTTTTCGCTTAGAAATAGTGTATTCCTGCACCCTGTTCCTCCCTGTAAGATACTTGTATGTCTCTATCATATCCCCTCTCTCCCTCATCTCCTCCAGGGAGTACATGTTCAGTTCCTTCAACCTGTCCTCATAGGACTTGTGATGCAATCCATGCACCATCTTTGTTGCCCTCCTCTGAACCTTCTCTACCCTGTCTATGTCCTTATGTAGGTAAGGTCTCCAGAACTGTACACTGTACTCCAGGTGGGGCCTCACTAGTGTCTTGTATAGTGGAATTATGACCTCCCTTTTCCTGCTGGTGATGCCCCTGCCTATGCATCCCAGCATCCTATTTGCTTTACCTGCTGCCTTGTCACACTGTTTCCCTACCTTGAGGTCATCAGAGGTGATAACCCCAACATCTCTTTCCTGCTTTGGTGCATGCTATATCCTCACACCCCAACTGATATATTGTGCCAGGGTTTTTGTGCCCCATATGCATTATCTTGCACTTCTTTGCATTGACTTTCAACTGCCAAATCCCTGACCATTCTTCAAGTTTCTGCAGGTCCCTTCTCATTCTGTCTACACCCCTCTGATGTGTCTACTCTGTTACAGAGCTTTGTGTTATCAGCGAACAGTGAAATTCTGCCTTCTAGGTCCTGTGCAATGTCACTGATGAAGATGTTGAATAGGACCGATCCCAGCACTGATCCCTGTGGTACCCCACTGGTCACTCTTCCCTCTGTGGAGTGACAGCCATTTACCACCACCCTCTGTGTCCTGCTGCCCAGCCAGTTACCTACCCACCACACTACTGTCCTGCCCACACCCATATTCCCCAGCTTGTGTAATAGTTAGGATTAACAAAAGAAAACAAGTTAAAATCACAAAAGTGGAGAGGCTAAAGAAATAGCACAATTTAGTAGTCCCCCTCACTAAAACAGTGCAGACTTGGAGCGTCCTGCCAGGCTACAGAAATACAGTGCTGAGTTCCTCACTAGCAGACTATTAAATGCCCTGGAGAAAAAAACAAACAGAAAAAAAGCCTCACAAAACAGAACAATAGCTGATGGGCTGAACAGACTATCAAGTACACTGTACTGGTTGACCCGATGACATCACGAGTAGCGATGTCATCAGGTCATCAGGTCAGTCGGCATGAGAAAAAAAAATATCAATAATATTTCCAGGGGGGAAGGTAGCATATTTCATTTGTGCCATACCTCCAAAAGAGTAAAAAAATAGAATTTCATGTTATTTTTTGCTTGTTATAAAAAATCTAAATGGTATCTATAAATGAAAAACCACTCATTTTGTAGATATTTTTGTGCTGAACAAATTGTGTGCTCACAGTACCATGATATTGTTTTGTGTTTTAAAGTTGTTCACATTTGTTTGTTGAAAAAGGGAAAAGAAATTTAATTTTCTGCTGTTTTTTTGCTAATTATTAAAAAAAAAACTAAAAGGTATTTATACGAACATACGAACATACATAAATGTCAACAGGCCATAATGGTCTAACAAGTCTGCTTGAGTGTGGAGCTCCTAGCCTAATCTACAGTAGCTGCTCTACATCCATTTCCTTTACACCTGATTTATCCATGCAGTCCGCTGACTCCTCCCTCCTCAGCCTCCCCTTAGATTTGACCTTTCCTTTGACCCCATCCCACCCCCTCTTAAAACTGGCCACAGTTTTTAGTGATATCATCTCCTCTGGCAGTGTGTTCCACATTGCTACCACCCTTTCTGTAAAATAGTGCCTTCTCATCTACCTCTTGAATTTTCCCCCTCCAATTTCAGACTGTGCCCCCTCATGTTCCTCCTCCCCCTTTAGTCTGAAAATGCCCTCAGTACTAACCCTATTCATGCCCTTTAAGTATTTGAAGGTCTCAATCATTTCACCTGTCTCCCTTCTATCCTCCAGGGAACACATGTTGAGCTCCTTCAGTCTTCCCTGATAGGATTTCTCCGCCAGGCCTAGGATCATCTTTATCACCCGATGGTGCAGTCCCTCCAGAAGTGTGGTCTCACCAGTAATCTGTACAATGGCAGGATTACTTCCTCTCTCTTTGAGGTGATTCCTCTGGCAATGCACCCTAGTGTTTTATTAGTTTTGGCTGCCACCTTCCTACACTGCGCAGAATGATTCACGTTCCCTGTGATTAGTACCCACAGATCCCTCTCCTCCTTTGAAGTGGCTAACTGAACAACCCTCCCAGCTGGCAGCTATTCCCAGGATTTCTGGCTCCCAAGTGCGTGATCTTGCACTTCTTAGCGGTGAACCCCAGTTGCAATATGTCTGACCAGCGCTAAAGCTTTACCAGGTCCTGTTGGAGTTCTTGCCTCCCACACTGTCCACCTCCGCACAAATCTTTATGTCATCTATGAACAGGCTGATTTTACTCTCAATCCCATCTGCTATGTCACCAGTGAAGATGTTAAATAATACTGATCCAAGTACTGAGCCTTGTGGGACCCTGTTGTTTACAGCTCTGAGTTTCGAGAGTTCTCCCCCTATAATTACCCACTGCTCCCTGTCTTACAGCCAGCTCCTAACCCATCCTACCAGTTTCTCCCTGGTTCCCAGGTTCCTCAGCGTACTGAGCATCCTTCTATGTGGCACTGAGTTGAAGGCCTCGCTGAAGTCCAGATACAGGACATCCACCACATGGCCCTTATCGAAAGCCCTAGTCACCAAATCAAAAATGTCAGTCAGGTTGGTCTGGCAGGATCTTTCTGTGACACACCCATGTTTTGGGGTTTTTTTTTTCAACTTTCTTTATGCGCCTACTCACCGGTCTTCCTGGCCTCTCTCCAATGTGGCCTCTTGGGTACAGCCTTTCTTCCACACACCTGAAGCCCTCCGACCGACTGCTGGCTTGGGCCCATCTCCTCTCCATCTCCTCTGGCCACCCAACCCCCGACTCTGAGACCCCTTGAGTGGGACCACTGACTCCTACTGGTGCTCTGTCTAGAATCTAGTGGAGTGACCAGGGAGCAGAGGGAGAGACAGTTATCGGCCAGCAGAACCCAGTACTGTGCATGGAGACTGTCCCACTGGACTCACCTTCACCTACCAGACGACCGGGGTTTTTCCACTTTTTCTGCCCCCCCTCACAGGCTCGGCAGTGTAAAGCGCATCAGCGTGAGATGTGCATACTCCCGCGTATGTTCACAGGAGTGCTGCCGCAGCCAATCCCCTTTACTGGAGATTCCAACTGTTGCTGCACCCCACGTCCCCTCTGGGAGTCACCAGACAGCGGGATCTGCTACCCTCCACCCTCCCAGGAAAGGACAGCTGTCCTCCAGATGCTCAATCCTTTCCTTCCCTGCTGATCCCTGCTGTCCCAAGTCTGCTCCCAAATCCGGGTAGCCAGTGTGATGCGAGGTAAGGCATCCAGCTCCTCAACCTTCTGCATCACCGGGCCAGCTTGAGACAAACCCATGTTGCCTTTCATCCTGGAGACCATTTGCTTCCAGAAAGATCACTAGTCTCTCTCTTTAAGAATGGTCTCCATTAACTTCCCTACAATGGAGGTAAGTCTGACCAGTCTGTAGTTATCTGGCTCATCCCAGGGTCCACTATTATGAAGACGTACCACATGTGCCATCCTCCAGTCCTGGGGCATGCACCCTGTCTCCAGAGAGGTGCTGAACCAGTCTGTCAGAGGGCCTGCCAAGACCTCCGACAAGTCCCCCAGGACTCTTGGATGTACACCATCCGGTCCTGGTGCCTTGTCCACCTGCAGGGACTTAAGGCCCTTCAAAACCCTGTTCACTGGGATTTCCCCAAGTATAAATGAAACACCATTTATTTTTTGTGCTGAACACATTTTGTGCTCACAGTACCATGCTATTATTTTTCATTTAAAAGTTATTCACTTTTGTTTGTCAAAAAAGTGGAAAAATGCATTTTCTGCTGTTTTTTTGCTAATTCTAAAAGAAAAGGTAGCTATAAATGAAATACCTCTCGTTTTTTAAATATTTTTGTGCTGAACAACTGTGTGCTCACAGTACCGTGCTATCGTTTTTCGTTTTAAAGTTATTCGCATTTGAACACAGTTAGTAGATCTAGTATGCATCTGCTGAGCTGGGCATTTCACTCTTCATTGACATCATCAAGGCAGCCATTTTAAGGTTTTTAGAGCAGGATTTTTTGAAGTAGGAGAGGTTTTATTTACAATTTTCAAATGCTACGGCACTGCATTTATCCTGCTTTAATAAATGTAGTTTCAGTATAAATGTAAACAACTGCCTCTCCTTTATAAGCCTATGGAGTCATTTAAAAAAAAAATTGTAAAAAGAGGGTTTAGGTGTCTACCTTGCATCTGTTTATCCTGTAGGAACAAGTATATGTCATCCTATAGTACAATACAATAAAATAACTGCATTTTGTACCCTGTAAAAATGAGATACTGTATTTCACTGGGCCAGCTTAACACCTGTCTGATGCAAAGAAATAAATAATGAATAAATAAATTGACTAGAAACACAGGGCCAGATTCACAAAAGGTTACGCATGGCACAAAGTGACTTGCGACAAAAGAAATAGTGCAAGTAGGACTTTGCGCCATGAATTGCGATGTTTGGGATTCAGGAAAGCAGTCTGCAATGCTTGCTCCAAAGTGGACATCGCCACCATTTGAACCATAAACCTGGCCAGACATGGCGGGATTTATGGTGCCAAATTGCACCCTATTCGGTAAGGCAGCTGCCACATCCTCAATGTGGGATTCTGAAACAACCCCTGGTGGACATGTGTCACAGAACAATTATGCCAGCCATGAGCTGGCATAAGTGTTCTTTGCCATCCATCAACGGTTGCCAATATGCCCCCATTGTCAGGAAATATGTAGACCTCTGTGGGCTACTGCCCCCAACAGCCTGATTCCTGAGTGGATATACTAGGAATACCATATGGGCTAGCAGATCCCCCCACAGCCCAAAGTAGTACCCCATCATTGTGTAGTTCCCCCAGTGTAGCCCTGGTGGTCTAGCGGCTCCGACCCCCACAGCCCCGATCCCCAAAGTAGTACTACATCATTATGTAGCTTTCCCCAGTGTAGCCCTGGCCATCTATTGCCCCCCACCACACCCCCACAGTCCTGATCCCCAAACCCTAATTCCCAGTCCCAGTCCCCCACAACAATTGTAATAGCATTTCTTCAGGGACATAAAATAAATCATGTTATTATTCAAAGTATCCCTGGTGGTCTAGTGGCCTCCCACCCCCCACCTGGCAGTGCTAGACCACCCCACTCCCCCTGACACCCGTACCCAGCCAGTGACTGGCACAGCCCACTGCTCACCACCATGGCCAACTGCCGACTGAGCTCTCCTATGTGCACGTACTGTAAATAGTACGCACTCAGTGAATGACAGCTGCTGTCATTCACTGAGCATGCACTATTTACAGTACCCACTCATAGTAGAGCTCAGTCAGCAGCTGGTCATGGTGGTGAGCAGTTGGCTGTGCCAGTCTCTGGCTGGGTACGGGTGTGGGGGGAGCGGGGGAGCGGGGTGATCTGTCACTGCTGGGTGGGGGGGCTGCTGGACCACCAGGGATACTTTGAATAATAACATGATTTATTTTATTTACATGCAAAAATGTTATTACAATTGTCGGGGGGACCAGGAATTGGGGTTTGGGGCTGTGGGAAGGGCTATAGCCCACACAGGCTTTCCCTTGTCTTCACTGTTGGGGTTCTTACTACGGGGGGCACAGCCTACTGCCATAATGCCCAGAAGGGATTCTGAGTGTGCATCTGCCACCTGCCTGTCAAACAGCTTGTGGCATTCATGGTCGCTGCACCATCTGTTTGACCAATGCTGCAAGCCACTGGATGCAGACCCCTGGACAGGGTCAGATGCTGACTCAGGCGCAGGGTCCAGGATGCAGGGACCATTGGTGCAAGCTGCCATTGTCGCAGCTTGAGCCAACCTTTGTGAATCTGGCCCATAGAATTTTTCAGCAGAAAACAACTGTTTGGTCCTCCCAGTCTGTCCAAATGTTCCCTGACTAGTCTGTCTCTGTAGACCCTAACTAATCTCCGGCAGTCCTCCCTCCTCCCTGCCTGTTTACTAATTTTCAAAGTCTATCCCATGCATGCTTGAAGCCCCCTACTGTTTTTGCTTCTACTACTTCTGTTGGCAGTCTGTTCCGGGTGTCCACCACTCTTTCAGTGAAGTAGTTCTTCCTCATATCCATCTTCAACTTCCCCTACAGCTTCATTGCATGCCATCGGGTCCTGATGCTCTTTCTCATTTGAAGAGACTCCTCTCCTGCACCCTGCTCACCTCCTGAGGTACTTAAAGGTCTCTAGCATGTCCCTTCTCTCTCTTTCCTCTTCTAGGGTGTACATGTTGAGATCCCTCAGTCTCTCCTCATAGAGCTTTTGAGACAACCCCTGCACCATTTTAGCTGCCTCCTCTGGACTGCCTCCATCCTATCTATGTAATTTCTGAGGTGTGGCCTCTAGAAATGGACACAATACTCCAGTTGGGGTCTCACCAGCGAGCGATATAGTGGCAACACCACCTGCCCCTTCCTGTTGGAGATACCTCTCCCTATGCATTCCATCATCCCAATGGCCCTATCCACTGCTTTTTCACACTACCCTGCCACTTTCAGGTCATCTAATATAATAACCCCAATATCCCTTTCCTGCATTTATCAGCACCTCCAGTCCCATCCTATACTCAGCACCTCGGCTCCTATGCCATAGGTACATTATTTTGAACTTTCTGGTACTGAACCTTAACTGCCATGCTCTTGAAGACTCCTCAAGTTTCCCAGGGTCCTTATGCATTCTCTCCATGCCCTTCAGATTGTCCACCTTGTTACAGATTTTGGTGTCCTCTGCAAAAAGGTGTACTTTCCCTTCTAGTTCTTCTGCAATGTCACTAAAGAAGACATTGAAAAGGATCTGTCCCAGTACTGGTCACTGTCCCCTCATTAGCGTGACTGTCTTTAACCACCACCCTCTGTCACCTGCCCATTAACCAGTTCCTTACCCAATTTACCAATCTGAGGGAGGGTTGTTGTGCTTTGGCATGAATGCCATTAGTGTTGCATGGCACCACATGGCTGCAGGATGCAAATAGGACTCTTGTAGCCTGGGGATTTAAACTGCTGTAACTGTTGTTTGGCCATACAGTGGGCAGTGCAGTGGTGGGAGCAGAGCTCCAGAGGCACAGGATCAACCAGCTAGGTGGTTTTAAATTGAGGCTTACATTAGGGACAAACTGTGAAAAATAAAAAACTGATGCTTGTGTAAACTATGTGTGGGGGTTTTGAATGGCATGGAGAGGGGGAAGCTGCAGTGGGAGGACTGAGGGAGGGTTGTGCTTTGGCACAAATGCCATTGGAGGTGATTGGCACCACATGGCTGCAGGACTCCAATAGGGCTCCTGTAGTTACTACTTACCCATAATATCTAGCGATCACTTGTGTGAGCAACCGCAAAGTGTGAGTGTCATGAAGCAGGAGTGTGCCATCTGAAACTATGTGGCATCTGGGGCATCCACAGGGGGACCACAGGCCAATCTGGTCAGTGCACAGTAGGTAAGTACACCACAGGGGAAGAGTAGCAGAGTATGTGTGTACATAGTTAGGGATTACATGCGTAGTAATACTATCAAGGAGGAGGAACAAACAAGGGTAGGAGTAAAGCAAAAATACAAAAAGAAAAAAATAAACGCATATATAAAGAACAAGAAGGGAGCAAAACCCTAAGGTAAAATCAACCTTCAATAACCAGCAAAAAAAAGGGAGTGTGGCAAAAACCCTATCTAGGATCAACCTATTTGTGAAATACGAATAGGGAACACAAGAAAAGCATAGCTAAGCTGATTTACTCAAGCTGGTGAGGATATGGGAAACTAAGAGCTGACACCGACAGCAGAACAACTGGGAGGGGTGGAGGAGGAGGAAGGGAAATAGGGAGATACAGAGGAGAGGTTGGGGAAGGGAGGGTGGTCAGCTACAATAGGTGTAGGGCCGCAGTCCTTCTGAGGATAATGTGGAGTGCAGAGGGCTGTCCAGTATACAAAAATCTTGAACAACTCAGAGCAGAGATAAGACGGCTAAGATGGGAGTTGGCAAGGGGAGGGGAGGAGATGCTGGGGGGAAGAACAGTGGCTGAAAGGACAGGTAAGGGCTGCCCTGGGGCTTTTAGAAAGCAGGAACAGGATAGAAGCAAGGAGGTTGCCAAATTGTCCAGGGACATCTCCTCCTCAAGGACAATGTGGAACAGGTGCAGGTGATTGGCAAGTGATAAGGGGAAAAGGTAGGCAGGTAAGGAGATCAGCACAAAGAGAAAGGGAAGTGAAATGGGGTGGAAGCGTAGTGGATTGTTCTGATATGGGGGCACCCTCATCGAACAGGTATGCAGTATTGGCCAGTCTAGAGATGGGGGTGGTGTATTGGTCACTGTCTCAGGCAGAAGACTTGGACAGAGAACTAACAGAGCAGATCAAGAGAGTCAGTGGGAAGGGTAATGCCATGGTTGTGGGGGACTTCAATCTGCCTGGGGGGGGGATTGGAGCACCCCAGCCACCTCGAGCACAAGGGAGCAAGTTCTCCTTTTTTTTTTTTTTTTACTTTCTTTATACCTCCTACACCAGTGACCTAAACTCTCTCCAGCAGGGCACTCGGTACGGTCTTGCCCCATCCACCTGAAGCCCCCAGACTCCACCTCCCCTACCGCACCACATGGCCACAAGCCCCCCCCCCCCATCTCCAAGTCCCCACGGGGCAGGACTGCTGACTCCTCTGGCGTGCTATCTACAATTTAGAGGGGTGACCAGGGAGTGGAATGAGTGCTCCCATGGAGCTGGGAGGCCTGGTATTGGACGTGGGGACTGACCACTGGACCTGCCATTGCCTATAATGCGAACCGGGGATTTTCCCTTGTTCTGTCCCACCCCGTGTGGAGCTTGGCCATGCAATGATGACCAGCATCCACTGAGCTCTGTCCCCATTGCCTTCTGGCAGCATTGCATACTTCGTGGCTACCCCCGGCCATCACCAAGGGGTCACTCAGGAGCGACGCTTAACCCTACATCCCTCCCTAGGAAGGGAGAGCCATCACATGGATGCTTCATCCCTACCCACCCCTGCTGACCCCCAACTTCCCGGGCTCATTCCCGAACCTGGGTTGTCAGTGTGGCATGAGGTGAGGCATGTCTAGAGCCTTAACCCTCAGCGCCACTGGGCCAGCCGAGCAAGTCGTCCGTGAGCGTTTTCAGGACAGCTTCTTGGCAGAAATGGTAAATGAGCCAACCAGGTTAGACAACTCTTGTACCACATGATGTCCAATGGGGAGTTTGTCAGAGGGCTGTGGGTGGAGGATCTTTGGCAGGGAGTGACCACCACACAGTGTGGTTCTCACTCAGCATGGGAAAGGCAGAAACAGGGATCATGGTGTTGAACTTCAGGCAAGCTGACTTTTGGAGGATGGGGGAAATAGTGGCCGGGCACCTAGCCGCAATCTATCCGCACATGGATGTGGGCCAGAAATGGGAAGTCATCTAAGCTAGGGCTTGCAGAGGCCACTAGATCCTGTACCAAGACACAAAGCAAAAAGGCTAGGGACAAGAAACCTAGTTGGTTAAGCAGGGAGGTGTTGGAAAAGGTGATGGCAAAAAGGGCAGCCTTCAGGACATTCAAGAGATCCAGGAGGGGAGGGAGGATAGAGAGGAGTACCTAAAGAAATCTAGAGGGGTGACCAGAGCAGTCAGGGCATCCAAGGCTTCCAGAGAGCTTAGGCTGGCACATGGCATCAGGGATGGGGAAAATGACTTGTTCAGGTACAAAAGAGAGAGAAGGATCTGCAAAGATCAAATAGTAAGAATCAGAAAGGATGGGGATGGGCAGAGAAAGGGGGGCAGAGCAGGTTGACGCACTAAATGAATACTCCTGTTTTGTATTTACTAAGGAAAAGGACGGGTCAATGCTTATGGGGATAGGGAGGGTAGGCACGGGGGGGTGATGGATGGGGAAATCACAGTTGCTAGGGTACTAGAAGGTTTAAGGGCATTGAGGGTGGATAGGGCACTAGCACCAGACAGCATACAGCCCCTGGTACTGAAGGAATTGGCGGAGGTTCTGGCAGATCCATTGGCAGACTTGTTCAATACCTTTCTGGAAACAAGGTGCATATTCCAGGACTGGAGGATGGCTCACGTGGTGCCCAGCCACAAAATCAGACCAAAGGATGAACTGGGCAACTATAGACCAGTAAGCCTCACATCCACTGTGGGAAAGTTAATGGAGACATTCCTTAAAGAGATGTTAGTAACCTTTCTAGAAGGTAATGGTCTCCAGGACAGGAAGCAACATGAGTTTGTCTCTAGCAGATCCTGCCAGACCAACCTTGTTGACTATTTTGACTGGGCGAGTAGGGAACAGAAAAAGGGCCATGTGGTGGATGTCCTGTATCTGGATTTCAGCAAGGCATTCGACTCAGTACCACATGGGAGGCTGATTGATTAGCAAGTTGAGATACCAGGGAGCAGGGACAAAGATGGTGAATTGGATAAAGAACTAGCTGCAAGGGAGGCAACAGAGGGTAGTGGTGGGAGGGGGAACTCTCAGCTCCAAGGGCTGTAACAAGTGAGGTGCCGAAGGGCTCGGTACTGGGCCTGGTGATGTTTGGCATTTTATAGCCGACATCTCACATGGCATAAACAACATGATTAGTCTTTTTGCGGATGACACCAAGATCAGTGCATTGGTGGATGACACAGTAGGGTGGCAGGGGCTGCAGGAGGATCTGACAAAACGTGAGGACTGGTCAAATACAGTACATGGCAGCTGGGGTTCAATGCTAAGAAGTGCACAGTCACGCATTTGGGAGCAAGGAATCCAAGGAGATGTTAACAGTTGGGAGGGGTGCAGACAGCTGCTACAGAGGAGGAGAAGGATCTTGGGGTGATAATAACGGGTCAAATGAACCACTCAACACAGTGCAGGAAGACAACAGCTAAAGCCAACAAGATGCTAGGGTGTATTGCTAGAGGAATCACCTCCAGGAGGAGGGAGGTGATCCTACCTCTGTACAGATTATTGGTGAGGCCGCACCTGGAGTACTGTGTGCAGTATTGGCACCCATTCATGAAGAAAGATGTCTCGTCAAAGCACATTTCTCCTCCACCTGTACTTGCAGCTAATTATCTAGGCTACATGTAGGCTTTCACTGATAAGCTCCTGATATGGCTAAGTGCCTAGTCCACAATCTAGTTGCATGATTTTTCATTGTGTTGTAAAGAAGCCTACTGTTGTCTCAATATCCTTGCATTCTGTTGTACTGAACTGTAACTAAATTGTCTATTCCTTGTACTGTCGTCCAGTTTGTATATGTATATTGTATATCCTATTCTCCACTATCCCCATCCCCAGGACGCACCTGGAATCAAGCAGTAATCTGCTCAGTGTGCCTTCCTGGTAAAACTGTTTAATAAATAAATAAATAGATTACTGGAGGAGGTCCAGCATAGAGCAACAAGGATGATCATGAGATTGGAGAAGGAACCCTATGAGGGGAGGCTGAGGGAGCTTAACATGCACTCCCTGGAGGAGAGGAGGGATAGGGGAGATATGATTGAGACATTTAAATACATGAAGGGTATAAACAAGACTGGTACAGAGGGTATTTTTAAGTTGGGAAGGGAGAGACATGAGGGATCATGGTCTGAGACTGGAGGGAGGAAAATTCAGGAGAAAAATAAGGAGGCACTTTTCACAGAAAGGGTGATGTCTATGTGGAATGCGCTGCCCAAAGAGGTGGTGTCCTGTAAGTCAGTGGGCAGTTTTAAAAGGGGATGGTACAAAGTGAGGAGAAGGGTCACCATGATGAGGGGAGGGAAGGGAGGGGCAGCTGCAGTATAAGGGATTGCTAGCTGCACACTTGAGCAGACTTGATAGGCCACATGGCCTGTATCCACTGGCAGTTTCATATGTTCATATGACAGGGGACAGCTGTGGGTAGAGGATCAAGATAGCACAGAGTCAATGGATGGTGACAGGGAGATAAGAGGGGTGAGCAGCTTGGAGGTGGTAAGGAGGAAAAAGTAGTCAATATGGAGCAAATGAAGGGGGGGGGAGTTAGGTGAGAGAACAGGGAAGGTAGTGTGGAGGCATGTAGAGGTAGCCAGGAAGGGATGAGAACAAGGGGGAGTGGTGAAGTAGCAGGAGGGAACAGTGTTGGTTCAAACAGAAAAAACATCCAAGACAGACAGAGAGCAGATGAAGGGAGAAGAAACAGTTTCACCAGTAGTGCACGGGAAGTCGAATAAGAAGCCTGTGGGGGATGAAAGAGTGATTATCATTGGAGATTCCATAATCAAAGGTATCCACTGGGGGAGGAAAGGGGACCCAAGGAATAGAAGAGTTGTTGTTTGTATACAAGGGATGGAGGCGGGGAGAGCAGAACCTAGGATCAGGGATGTTGTAAGGGGGGTGGGCGGAAAGCCACACCTGGTGATCCATCTTGGAACCATTGACTTATTGGGGGGAAGAGGCAGGGGTGTAATTCCTCCCCATTTTGAGGGGCTTACCTTAAGTGCCTGTGGGCTTCTCCCACTGCTGCCAGTGTTCTCGCTACCTTTGTGGTTCCTTTTGCCATCTCCCATGTCCCCAGGTGTCTCTCTTTTTAATTGAGCCCTTCGGGGCTCACAAAATCCATTCTGCAAGAGGGCAGCATGTCTTAAAGCCACCACAAGACACGCCCGAGAAGGCTCTCATGCTGGTCTGACCGCTCATAGCGATCAAAAGCAAGAAATGTGTCCTCCATGGTTCCTGGTGCCGTGTTGTTTAAAATAGGCACTGGGGACACAAAAACAAAGCAGCAGACTGTCTTTTCTTTAGTTAAATAATCAAAATTGGCAGCCGTCTAAAGCGCTGTCTCCAGGACACTACAGACAAAGACAAAGGGCATGTCAGGACAGCCCTCATAAATATTCATAAGCTTTTCTGTGTTCCTAGGGGCAGTGTGTTACATGAGCAGTAACTCCCAAAGGGTATTAAATATTTTATTGAGAGTGGACTCATTTAACAGGGAATCGTTGGAGCTATAAGACAGTGAGGAATTTATTAAATAAAAGTAAAACTGCTGGCTGCACCAGAACTTTAACCTGGGAGGACACTGAAAATGAGACTTAAACTGCAGCCACCATTTTTGTGCCTATTAACCAATCTGAAGCCAGGGTTCAACAAAGGGGATTTTAAGACAATGCCAGAGACTCATGGAGAATTTACTGGGACAATTTCTAGGCACCGAAACACAAGCCAATTAACATCTGGGGACTGTTTAAGACAGCTTTGGCAGCCAATGAGAACTTTGGAACTGAGCTCCATGTAAAAGGAGGGTAACAGCTTATTTTCTTCAGATATGAGAGATTCATCCAGGAGTTCAGTGTGAGCCTCTGGGGAGCTTGCCAGCTCTCAGAGATTAGGTCTGCCAGGCCTAGACTTTTCAGTCATCAGTCCGCGGGTCTAAGTGTCCAGTTGGCCCATGTTTGGGATCACAGCAGCAGGGGATTCGTGCAGCATCCAAGCTGAAAAGAAAAATCAGCCTGCAAGCTAGCTGGAAGGACCAGAGAAGGACAAAGTCTTACCTATAAATGTGCTTAGTTTGCCAAAGTGTTTGCACAGCCGATCAGTTCATGACGTCAACTGTGCATGTTTTTGGCCAGTGTAAATTGCTCCTGCATCCTGAAGACTAGCACCTCGATGAGGACCACAAGAGAATTTTCCTCCTGTTTCACCAAGCCATCTGCAACAGGTCTCATGTCATTGGATCATCACTTGGTCTAGGTAGTGTTAGTACAAACAGGGTAGCTCCCTGTCACAAAGCTGCAATCATTGTGTGTCATCTGATTACTTGTTTGTGTTCATTACAACAAACTGAGCCGTCTGGCTCCAGATTACAAATTCTGGGTTTGAATGCATGCTAATTGTGTTCTTTTCTAAGGGCCCCAACAACAGCTGCAATGCCAGCCTACCCCAGGCAATGCTTCAGGCAAGCCTATCTTCCAAACTGGGTACCCAGAATTGTGTAACTGTGTTAAAGGGACTCACTGTGCATGCATTTTCAGCCTGAAAGAATCAGATCTATAAATCATTTGTTAGATTCATACCCCATCCCTGTTAATATCCCCCTACAAAAATCAGATTTTTGTTTTATGGTTTAAATCTGGCTAGTGTGTACCTTCTTGGTGGGGATTCAGTGCTGTTATAACATTGTTGCCTCATTGGTCTTATTTTACAGGAGGTCTCCAGGGCCACTGCAGAGGATCCAGCCCTAGTGGTAAGTGCAAGGGTTATGAGCAAATCATTACTGACATGTAAGGGAAGGAATCAAAGCAGCAGAACTAAAGGGTAAACAGGGAGGAGAGGAGGCACTGTGGGTCACCCTGGAGACTGGAAGTGGCTCCACAATCCACACAGGGGTTGTATATAGACCCCGTCTCAGGGGGAGGAAATGGACAAGGAAATGTTAGAAGGCATCCTTGGGATGTCAGGGAAAGGTGAGATATTGCTGATGGGGGACCTGCATATGCCAGATGTTAACTGGAGCACCTTTGCTGCAGCCACATCCAAGAGCAGGGCAATTCTCGATGCCCTACAGGGGGCATGACTCAGACAGCTAGTTTTGGAACCCACTCGGGAGGGAGTAATCTTAGACCTGGTACTCTCAAATGGGGAAGGAGAGAGGATCTCTGATCTGGAAGTGGGTAGCCATCAGGGAACAAGCAACCACCAAACAGTGTGGTTCACGATAAACTTAGCTGTAGAGTCAAGCCATACAAAAGTGAAGGTACTGGACTTCAGGACGTCTGATTTTGTCAAAATTGGAGAGCGCCTCAGAAAAGCACTAGCAAACAGGCAAGAAGGTGGGGTGGAGCAGCAATGGAGAAACATCAAAACTGCCATCACAGAGGCAACAAGCCTTTGTGTGAAGCAAATAAACAAATCAAAATGAAAGAAAAATTCACTACGGTTCTCAAAAGAAGTGGCGGGAAAGGTAAGGGAGAAAAAGACAGCATTCAGTAAGAATAAGGAAACACAGAAGGAGCAGAACGGAGAACTGTACCAGTTAAAGTAGAAGGAAGTGGGGAAGGCAGTCAGAATAGCAAAGGCCCAAACTGAGGAAAAGATAGCCAACTCAGTTAAGAAGGGGGATAAAACCTTTTATAGGTACATTAGGAAGCAAAGAAAGACAAAGGCAGGGATACTGAGGCTGCATAAAGAGGAAGGTGGTTGGACAGAGAGCGACAGTGAAAAGCAGGGATACTGAATGAATATTTCTGCTAAGTATTCACAATGGAAAAGCAGGGGGAGAGACCTAATCCAGTCAATAGAAGCACTCTGGATGGGGGGTTGATATTAGTCCTTTCACCGAAGAAAGGGTTCTGAAAGAACTCTTAAAACTGAAGGTGGATAAAGCAATGGGGCCTGATGGGATTCACCCCACAATACTAAAAGTACTAAGGGAAGAACTAGTAACACCACTGACTACCTTTTTCAATAAATCATGGGAGGATGGAGCGGTACTTGAGGACTGGAGAAGGGCAGATGTGAGTCCCCTTCACAAAAGTGGGAGCAAGACAGAGGCAGAAAACTACAGACCTGTCAGTTTGACCTCAGTGGTAGGGAAAATGATGGAATCACTTCTGAAGGAAAGAATTGTTGAGTACCTAGAGGCCAGTGGGGCACATGACCCAAGGCAGCATGGATTCACAGCAGGAAGGTCATGTCAAACAAATCTAATTGATTTATTTGACTGGGTGACCAAAGTAGTAGACCAGGGAGGGGCTGTGGACATGGCATACCTAGACTTTAGCAAGGCATTTGACACAGTCCCACACAAAAGATTAATAAACAAATTATCCAGCCTGGGAGTGGGTCCCAGGGTGGTAGCCTGGGTAAAACACTGGCTGGACAACAGAACACAGTGGGTAATAGTAAATGGAGTCCACAGTGAAGAAAGGAGGGTTACTAGTGGGGTACGGCAGGGTTCAGTGCTGGGGCCGGTCCTTTTTAATGTCTTTATAAGTGACATTGCAGAGGAACTGGAAGGGAAGATATGTCTCTTTGCAGATGACACAAAGATCTGCAACAGGGTTGATATGCAAGGTGGGGTGGAAAGGATGAAAAGAGACTTGGCAAGGTTGGAGGAATGGTCAAATGTATGGCAGCTTAGATTCAGTGCAAAGAAGTACAAAGTAATGCACCTGGGAAACAAAAACTCAGGGCACGAGTACACAATGGGGGGTGAGATACTAACAACAACAAAAATGGAAAGGGACCTGGGGTAGTCATATCAGATGACCTAAAGGTGGGCCAGCAATGTGAGAAGGTAGTAAGGAGGGCTGGGGGGACACTGGGATGCATAGGGAGAGGCATCACCAGTAGAAAACAGGAAGTTATTGGCCCTCTGTACAGACAATTGGTAAGACCACATCTGGAGTACTGTGTATAGTTCTGGAGACCCCATCTCCGCAAAGACATAGACAGGGTGGAGGCTGTCCAGAGGAGGGCAACCAAAATGGTGCAGAGTCTGCACCAGAAGACATATGAAGAAAGACTAAAGGAGCTAGATGTATAGCCTTGAGGAAAGGAGGGGGAACATAATAGAAACTTTCAAATACCTCAAGGGAATCAACAAAGTCCAAGAGGGTAGCATCTTTCAAAAAAAGAGATGTGCAAGAACAAGGGGGCACAATCTGAAGATAGAAGGGGTGCCACAGAGGTAATGTGAGGAAGTATTTCTTCACAAAGAGGGTTGTAGATGCATCGAACAGCCTTTCTGAGGAGGTCATAGAGTCAAAAACAGTGGGGGAATTCAAGAATGCATGGGACAGACATAAGGCAATTCTAGTTGGGGGTATGAGGAAGTAGGCTGCTGGTACGCTAGGATCTGCTGCTTATCCGTTACGTAGAGAAATGGGCAGACTAGGTGGGCCAAGCAGTCCTTATCTGCCGTCAAATTCTATGTTTCTATGTGGTACATGTGATGGTTTTGTTGCTGTACTGTTTAGGCCACTAGAGGGGTTGTGGGGGGGTTATAGCATCCTGGAGGGCTATACCAACAGCCGTTACGCTACCCCAGAACCATTCCTCCGGGTGGAGGTATCCATTCAAAGAGCTCAGGCCCCTCAATCTGTACCTATTCCTGCAGTCAGGGGTAGTAGCCCATAGGATAGTGCCACCTAGGGGTTACAGGGGTGATAGAGAACAGGTTCAAAGAGATAGCAAAGAACTGCAGGGAGTTGGTGAGCTCTATGGCCTTTTCTGAGGTAATTCCAGTCCCCAGGGCTAGCACAGTCAGAAAAGGGAGGATTGAGGAGTTTAAATGATGGCTAAGGAGCTGGTGCAAGATGCAAGGTTTTAATTGTATTGGAGGTTGGGGTAACAAGTGGTTGAAGAAGGGGATATATTCAAAGGATATGTTGCACCTTAATTAAAGCAGCAGTGCAACGAAAATGGGCTAAAATTTGACCCCGCCATTGTTTTCTTCCTAATTGATGCCAGATGTCTTCCAGATTATTTTGGTGGTAAAATTTTCTGTTTCCATTATCATTTAAGAATTTTATGAAAGTTTTAAAATAATTATTTCTCAAGAAAAAAAGATGGCCACCTCATTTTGCACCGAAATAATATTGAGGACCTGAGGAAGGTAAGAATCCAGACCAAAACACAAATGTACAGTACACAGGTTAGGAAGCATCCAGAAAACCAAAATCAACAGTTCTGTGAATATTTTTCATAATCATAGCAGAAAATTAGCTTTTTGGAATAACTTTTTTGGTTGCACTGCTGCTTTAAGAGGGGTCAAAGGTACTTAAGGACAAATTGAGGGAATACATGGAAAAAGATCTGAGTTTAAACTGCTGAGGTAGGGGAAGAGGTGGGCCAGCAGACACAGAAATTTTGAGTCAGGGAGGTCTGTGGACCTCCCCCTGTACAGGAGGTAGCAGGAGGTTGGGCATGAGGGCAAGGGGGATATCCAAGGCCAGGAGATAAAAGGGGTTGTATAGGGGGTAGGCAGATCAAGAAGGATACAGGAACTAGGAAGGGAGGTGCACAGTAAAGCTGGAGGGTGGTGTCACTCAATGCTCACAGTATTGGTAACAAGATGGTGGACCTGCAGGCCCTCTTAGCAGAGGGGAAGGT
This sequence comes from Neoceratodus forsteri, assembly GCA_016271365.2. NCBI lineage: Eukaryota > Metazoa > Chordata > Ceratodontiformes > Ceratodontidae > Neoceratodus > Neoceratodus forsteri. The sequence goes on along the minus strand of CM057451.1, from coordinate 802,907,361 downwards.
GGATGTAGCAGCATTTACCAAGACCTGGACTACAGCACACCACCAATGGGACCTCTTTATCCCTGGGAACAAGCTATACAGAAGGGACAGAGTGTTAGGCAAAGGGGAGTGTAGCGGCATACATTAGGGAAGAAATATTATGCACTAGGGAGGAAAATGGACAGGGGAAAGTGGAGTCACTGTGGATCCAGCTCTAGACCAACAAGGGAAGGAAGGTCAGGTTGGGGGTGGTTTAAAGATCACCCAGCCAAGAGGAAGAAAGGGACAAGGAACTGTGTAAGGAATTGCTGGAAGAAGCAGGAAAAGGGGAGGCGGTAGTTGTGGGTGACTTTAATCTGCCTAAGGTGGACTGGAGTACACAAGCTACATCCAGTACCAGGAGTCAAAGGATTCTGGATGTGATTCAGGGAGGGTTCATGATACAGGGAGTTAAGAAGCCCACCAGGGAGGGAGCAATCCTTGATCTAGTGCTCTCAAATGGGGAACACGTACATGAGATAATGTTTAAGAACCCCTGAGAGGTAGCAAGCGTAGCACAGTGTGGTTTAGTTTGGATATAGGAAGGGAAAGCTTCCACAACAAGACCAAAACCCTAGATTTCAGGAGAATAGATTTCTGGAAAATGGGGGAGGTGCCAAGGATGCAACTAGAGGCCATCAAAGCACACATTGGGGTGGACAGACAATGGACCATCATCAAGGATGCAATATTAGTAGCCACAATGGATTGTGTTAGGCTTAGGGGGAAAGAATCGGTTGCCCGGGTGGTGAGGGACAAGACAGCAGCCTACAAGAGATATAAGAGGACCAAGAGCGAAGCTGATAATGATGTATACCTGAAGCTAGCTAAAATGGCAGGCAAGGCGGTGCAGCAAGCAAAGGCACAGAAAGAACTTCAAATAGCAAAAGGGATTAAGACCAGGGAGAAGGCCTTCTTTCATTATATAAGCAAAAAGAAGGACATGAAGGACAGGATAGTTAAGCCGAGGAAGGAAGACAGATGGGTGGAGGAAGAAGTGAGCAAGGAAGAGGTACTGAACGAGTACTTCTGCTCTGTCTTACCTACAATAAAAGATGGTCTGGTTCCACCGGGGGGAGGGGGGAGGGGGGGAGGAGCCACACTCATGGTTATAGAGGTAGATAGAGTAAGGGAAGGACTACAGGCACTGAAAACCGACAAATACCCAGAACCAGATGGCAAACACCTGAGAGTACTAAAATAGCTAGCAGAAGAATTCACGGGGCCACTAGCAGACCTCTTCGGTGCATCCATGGAGTTAGGAGTGGTGCTGCAGGACTGCAGAAAGGCACATGTGGTGCCTCTACACAAAAGCGGGCCTCGGGATGATCCAGGGAATTATAGGCTGGTACATCTGACATCAATCATGTGCAAACTTAAGGAGACCATACTCAAGGAGAGGTTTTTAAGGTACATAGAGGAGAACAGTTTCCAGGACAAGAGGCAGCATGGGTTTGTGGAGGGAAGGTCCTGTCAATGAACCTGATTGATTTTTTCAATTGGGTCACCAGGGCGGTGGATGGTGCAAAGCAGTAGGCATCATTTATATGGACATTAGCAAGGCCTTTGATTCGGTGCCCCATAAGAGGTTAATCAGCAAACTGAAGTATCTTTGGGTCGGGGAGAAAATGACAAGGTGGGTAGCCAGCTGGCTAAGTGACAGATCCCAGAGGGTAGTGGTGGAAGAACAGTTATCCAGTACCAAGGAGGTAACCAGTGGAGTCCTGCAGGGATCGATGCTGGGGCTGGTGTTGTTCAGTTTCTTCATAAACAACATTAGGGAAGGCATAAAGGGCAAGGTGTGCCTGTTTGTGGATGACACCAAACTCTACGGGAGGGTAGATACAGTTGAAGGGATACAGGACCTATGGGAAGACGTCAAAACACTTGAAAGATGGTCGAGGATCTGACAACTTGGCTTCAATGCCAAGAAATGCAAAGTGATGCACATTGGGGCCAGAAATCCTAAGACAGAGTATTACCTGGAGGGGTAGCAGCATTGAAGGAAGAGAAAGATCTGGTGGGGGTGATCACTAGCAACCTGAAGCACTCCACACAATGCAAGAAGACAACAGCAAAGGTGGACAGGATGTTGGGGTGCATAGACAGGGGATTCAGCAGTAGGCAGAGTGAGGTTATTAAGGTCATTATGCCCCTGTACAGGTCTCTGGTGAGACCACATTTAGGGTATTGAGTATGGTACTGGAATCCATATCAGAAGAGGGGCATCAGTTTACTAGAGAAGGTCAAAAGAAGGGCAACAAAGATGCTAGAGGGGCAGCAGGGGGAGTCTCATGAGAAGAGGCTGGGAGCCCTGAGAATCTACTCCCTGGAGGAGGAGAGAGACAGGGGGGACATGATAGAGACCTTTAAGTACCTGAAGGAAATAAATAGAGTCAATAGGGAAAGTCTTTTCAGTCTGAGTGACAACATATGCACGAGGGGGCACTGTTTAAAGTTAGTGTGGGGGAGGTTTAGGAGGGATGATGGGAAGCATTTCTTCACAGAGAGAGTGGTGGACAAGGGGAATCCACTGCCAGAAGAGGCGGTCTCAGTGAAGACGGTAAGTGGCTTTAAGAGGGTCTGAGATTGGCATACAGGGAACCAATTAGACCATGGGGGGGGGAGAGACGAAGGAAAGGTTTGGGGGGGGGGGCAAGGTTAATGGTGTAAGCCAGGGACACTGCATTACTAATGAGATGACTCAGTAGACCATTTTGGTCTTTTTCTGCCAGCTCTTTCACATGTTTACAGGTTTGTAATTTGGGTCTCATCCTAGACTGCTCAATTTTTCATCATTCTTATGCAGCACAGTGTCAAAGGCTTTGTTAAAATCCAGATAGGCCACATCCACTGCCCTCCCCCAATCTATTTCCCTTGACATCACTTGAAGAAATCAGTCAGATTCATCTGGCATGACCTGACCCCCCACACCACCACCACCACCGTGAATCCATGCTGCCTTTTTCCTTGCAGCCCATCAGATTCAAGATACCTTTAGCAATTTTTCCTTTAAAATGGCTTCCATTAATATGCCCACCACTGGTGTGAGACTGACTGACCTATAGTTACTATCCTCATTCCTATTGCTGCTCTTATGAAGAGGGACCACATTTGCTGTCCTCTAGTCCTCCAGAACCAAACCTGTTTCCAGTAAGCTGTTGAAATAGACAATCAATGGGGCAGCTAGCTTCTCCCTGAGTTAGTTTAGTACCCTTGGGTGTATCCTATTTGTCCACTTTCAGAGCTGCTTGTCCCCTCAGAACTCTTTCCTCTGAAAATGAACTTGTGTCCACATCCCACCCCATTTTATTTCTGCTGCTCTCTGGTGGTCCTTTTCCCCCTCCCTCCACTGTAAAGACTAAGCAGAAGTACCTGTTCTGGTTGTCTGCTTTTTCCTTGATCCTCTCCAGTGCAGTTTCCTCCAGCCACCCTCTTTATCCTCACTATCCCTCCCCTCGCTTTCCTCTTCTCACTTGTGTACCCAAAGAAAGTATTATCCTCCTTATCTACCCCTTTGGCTATCCTTTCCTCTGTCTGTACCTTTGCTCCCATCACTGTCTTTCCTGCTTCATTCTGTTTTACTTGGTATACATCCCTGTATTCCTCACTCTGTGCTTCCTTATACCTCCTGAATGCCTCCTTTTTTTTGCCTCACCTCCTTAGGCTCACCCCTAGAGAACCATATCAGTCTCTTTTTCTATCTCCTTTTACTTGGTTCCTTCATGCAGAGGTTGGTTGCCTCAATAATGCCCTCCTTTATTTTTCACCACTCTACCCCTCCCTAGCAATCCCTCCCATGAGGCAGTTTCTGAAGCAATCTCTCATTCCTATAAAATCCAGCTTCCTAAAGGCCAGAACCCTCATCCTCATGTGGTTTGTCTCTGTTCCCATCTTAATGTTAAACCACACTGTACAGTGATCAGTGATACCTAGGCAACTGCTCACTGTGATGTATGCAATATAATCCCTATTTATAATCATCAGATCTGGCACTGCCCTGTCTCAAGTGGGTTCAATGGCTAGCTGCCTGAAGAAAAGCTCTTGTAGTGCGTCAAAGATTGCCTTACTCATTGCTGAAGCTGTAGTTGGAAGGCTGGGAGCCTGGCTTTAAGGCCTAGGACCCAGAAGTGAAGCTTTATTGGTAAGGATGTGACAAGCACCCAAAATAAAACAAATACTAAAACACCATAACCGGAATAAAAGGTTAAACAGCCAGCCTGTGCTAGGCTACTGTGTGAAATGTGTTAATATAGAAAATCTGGCACTTTTACATGGATTGTAGTCCCCGTAATTCACAGGGACTACATTTCCCAGTGACCCCAGGGGCTGTCACCTGTGCAACAGACCACCAGCACAATCCCTGGCAGCAGGACATTTTGTTTTTAGTATTTTTTTAAATTATATCTCTAGTCAGCAGTACACAAGCACACAGGAGATTTGGGGATAGGGTTTGAGCAAACCCATACTACAACAGCAAACAGCATCTCCCAACTAGTACTAGTGCTGCAGCACAGAGTAACAGACCATTGAAAATGTGCTCCCAGCAGGCCAACTGAGCAAGACCCAGATGGCAAATGTCAGTGTCCAGTGAAGGATGACAGGGACCAGTACGAACCAGCAGACACACCCAAAGGAAGTGTGGCCACAATGGGCAATCTAGATTAGACTACAGAAATTTATTGTAATCTGTGGGGCAGACCAAATCCTTATGCTGCCTCAGGAAGCCTGCTTGCTGTCTTAAGAATGAATATTAGATACAAATGAAAGTAAAGCACAAAAAGAAGTGAAGTACTGTAAAGTACAATCAAGTACTGTATTTGAATAAAAAACAGAAATACTAAGGAAAATATATACGTAGATAAATTAAATAATAAATAAAAGAAATACTGAACTATGTAAATCATGTCAGAGCATTTATTATTCATCCTTTCTGAACTGGGATTTACTAAGGTTATTCAAACTTTTAGTGTAAAGTGCTTTTTACACTAAGGGATGAATCTGTGTGGTGTTTGTCAAAGTGCAGCTTGAATGTTTCTGTTCTCAGGGTCTGCCTTTATTTCAAAAATGTCACACAGAAGCAGTAATAACTTTGGAATTTCTTGAACGATATATAAGAAATTCCGAATGCATGTTCACCAAAGTGTCCCTTGAAAGCTCTTAAATACCCAGGTTAATCCAAACAAGATAAAGTGTTTTGAGGGGTGGATCTGTGTGGTGTTTGTCAAAGTGCAGCTCGAATGTTTCTCGTCTCAGGGACTGTCTTTGTTTCACAAACATCGCATAGAAGCAGTAGTAACTTTGGAATTCCTTAAGTTATTAACATGAAATTCCAGATACATGTTCCCCAATTCCCTGTAAGTCTTTAAATGCCTAGATTTATACAAAAAAGGTAAAGTTGTTTTCAGGTGGGTGGTGGGGTTATGTGGTGAGTGCCAAAATGCAAGGCAAACCTTTCTCTCCTATGTGAAACTGACTTTGTTTGGCAAACATCACATAAAAGTACTAATAATTTTGGAATTTAATTTGGTATTAATAAGCAATTCTAGATAAATGTTTTCCACAAGGTGACAGCTGAAAATCCTTAAATGCCCAAGTTCATACAAAAAGAGTAAAGTGGCTTTTGGGGGTGGTTTTACGTGAAGAGTGCCAAGATACAGAGCAGGCTTTCTCTCCTGTGTTGAATTGACATTGTTTGGTGAATATCACATAAAAATATTAATAACACTGACGTTTTATGAGGTATTAACAAGACATTCCAAATACATGTTCCCCCCAAGGTGACCACTGAAGACCCCCAAATATCAATGCTTATATAGAAAAAGTAAAGTATTTTAAGAGGCGCATGTGTGTGGTGTTTGTCAAAGTGCAGCCAGAACGTCTCCCTTCTCAGGGCCTGCCTTTGTTTCACAAACATAGAAACATAGAAACATAAACTTTGACAGCAGATAAGGACCACTTGGCCCACCCAGTCTGCCCATTTCCCTACCTACTGGATAAGCTGCAGATTCTAGTTAAACAGCTACCCCCCGCTACAATTGCTTTATGTCTGTCCCATGCATGTTTGAATTCCCCCACTGTTTTAGACCCAACAATCTCCCCAGGAAGGTGGTTCCATGCATCCACCACTCTCTCCGTGAAACAAAATTTCCTCACATTACGCCTGCGCTGTCCCCCCTCTATCTTTAAATTGTGCCCCCTTGTTCTTAAACATCTCTTTTTCTGAAAGATGCTACCCTCCTGGACTTTGTTGATTCCCTTGAGATACTGAACATTTTTATCATGTCCCCCCTGTCCCTCCTTTCATCAAGGGTATACATATTAAGCTCTCTCAGTCTCTCTTCGTATGATTTCTGATGCAGACCCTGCACCATTTTAGTTGCCCTCCTCTGGACTGCTTCCCTCCTGTCTATGTCCTTACGTAGATGGGGTCTCAAAAACTGCACACAGTACTCCAGATGAGGTCTCACCAACTGTCTGTACAGAGGGATAACACTTCCCTTTTTCTACTTGTGATGCCCCTTCCTGTGCATCCCAGTATCCCCCTGGCTCTCCTTACTGACTTCTCACATTGCTTACCAACCTTTAGATCATCTGATATGACTACCCCCAGGTCCCATTCCATTTTTGTTGTTGTTAGTACCTCCCCTGCTATTGTGTACTCTTCTCCTGGGTTTTTGTTTCCCAGGTGCATTACTTTGCATTTCCTTGCATTGAATCTAAGTTGCCATATGTCTGACCATTCCTCCAACCTTGCCAAGTCCCTTCTCATCCTTTCTACCCCCCCTTGTGTATGAATTCTGTTACAGATATTTGTGTTATCTGCAAAGAGGCATACCTTTCCCTCCAGACCCTCTGCAATGTCACCTATAAAGATGTTAAAGAGGACTGAACCCAGTACTGAGCCCTGAGGTACTCCACTAGTGACCCCCCCTTTCTTCGGAATGTGTTCCATTCACTATTACCTTCTGTGTCCTGTTGTGCAGCCAGTGTGCTACCCAGGCTACCACCCTGGAACCCACTCCCAGGCTGGCTAACTTGATTATTAATCTTTTGTGCATCACACAGAAGCAGTATTATTATAACTTTGGAATTTCATGAGTTATTAACAAGAAATTCTGAATACATGTTCCAAAGGTGTCCCATGAAATCCACTAAATGTCCAGGTTGACATAGAAATGGGGTAAAGTTGTTTTCAGAGGGTGGTTTTATGTGATGAGTGCCAAGATACAGGGCAAGCATTTATCACTTATGTGGAACTGTTTGGTAAACATCACATAAAAAAAACAAATAACTTTGCCATTTCATGTTTTATTAACAAGACATTCTGGATACAAGTTCCCCAAGGTGTCCCCTGAACGCCCCTAAATGCCCATTGTCATACAAAAAGGGTAAAGTGATTTTCATTGGGTAGTTTTATGTGACGAGTGGCAAGATACAGGGTGAACTTCATTCTCATATGTGGAACTGACTTTGTATTTGGTAAGCATCACATAAAACACTAATAACTTTGGAATTTCTTAAGTTATTAACAAGACATTCTGGATACATATTCCCCAAGGTGTCCCCTGAAAGTCTTTAACTGCCCAAGTATATGCAAAAGGTTAAAGGGATCTTGGGGGGTGGGGGGGTTACATGATGAGTATCAAGATATAAGGTAAACTTTTCACTCTTATGTGGAACTGACTTTATTTGGTAAACATTACATAAAAACACTAATAACTTTGGCATTTCTTGTGGCAGTAACAAGAAATTCCGGATAGATGTTCTTTAAGGTGTCCCCTGAAAGCCCATAAATGTCCAGGTTCATACAAAATGGGTAATCTGTTTTTGAGGGGTGAATCTTTGTGGTGTTTGTCAACATGTAGCTCAAAAGTCTCTCATCTCAAAACATCACATAGAAGCAGTAATAACTCTGGAATTTCTTGTGTTGTTAACTAGAAATTCTGAATACATATACCCCAAGGTGTCCCCTGAAAGCCCCTAAATGCCCAGGTTGATCCAATGAGGACATCAAAAGCACAACGGCAGCACTCAAATTTTAAAAATATACTCACAAAAGGTTGTAGTATGCCATCCACATTTATCACAAATGAGAACACAGCACTGTTTCTTGTTGGCATAAGTACCCATTCTGCTTGACATTAGTGCATGTTTTTGTTTTTCTCTGATACGAAAAAGATAAAGTTGCTTTGGGGGGTGGTTTTATGCAATGAGTACCAGAAACTGGGTAAACTGTTTTTCGAGGGGTTGATCTTTGTGGTGTTTGTCAAAGTGCAGTTCAAAATGTCTCTCTTCTCAGGGTCGGCATTTGTTTCACGAATATTATGCAGAAGCAGTAATAACTTTGAAATTTCTTGAGGTATTAACAAGCCATTCTGGATACGTTCCCCAAGGTATCCCCTGAAAGTCCCTAAATGCCCATGTTCATACAAAAAAGAGTAAAGTGTTTTTTGGGGGGTGGTTTTATGTGATGAGTGCCAAAACACTGTGAGAGCTTTTCGCTCCTATGTGGAATTTTGTTTAGTAAACATCATATAAAATACTAATAACGTTAGTACTTTTTGAGGTATTAGCAAGAAATTCTGAATATAAGTTCCCTAAGGTGTCCACTGAAGTCCCTCAAATGCCCCTGTTTATATAAAAGGGGAAAAGCATTTTTTGAGGGGTGCATCTCTGTGATATTTGGGACCTGGATTTGTTTGGCAGACATCACACAAAGCCACTCGTAACTGTGGTATTTCTAGTTATAGTAACATAAAATGTGGGATACATGTTCCTAAAACAGTACCATGAGTATCAACAGAAGTGGGGGTGCAGTACATACAGTACAATAAGGTTAAAGTGTTTTTTGGGGGATGGTTTTATATAATGTCCATAAGGTAAAGTAGGTGAAGCACTGCAGCACTGGTAAGTGCACATAATTGGCATTAGAAAATGGGCAAGATTATTTAAGGTCGCTGATTGGCTGACAGGCAGTACAGGGGGGTACATTAAGTTTCAATAGATGCCCACTTAAAACAAGCACCAATCCGGGGTGCCGCATTACTGAGGTTATCCATGGGCACCAAGAATTTTAAGCATCATCAGTCACCATTTCTTGCCTCTCTCTTAGCGAGAGAGTTGGGGAGTGAGTTACTGGCCGGCAAATCCCCTCTGAACAAACCCCCTCTCCCATCTTTAAATAACTTCAATAGTAGCCGCAAATGTAAAAAAAACAGAAGCCGAAAACCTTACTGGCTTCACATCACCGGCTGTGCAGCTTTCAAAACGGCAGCGCGTGCCTCTCTGCAGCAACGAAACTCACTTATCCTGCTTACCCGTGCTGCCTGCCTTACAGTGCCTGTCTCACAGTACCGAACTGCAATAAATCGACCCCACAACAGGACCCTTAACATATATTTTTTTAAAAAGCAGAGTACGTCATCCTGCAGTTTCTCACCCGATTTCTGTATTCCCTGATCGCGTGTAGAGAACACTGCACCATTCATTCCAACTCCACTGCTCAGCCACTACCAAAACCATTTATTTAAAATGTGAAGCAAAAACTCATGGATTTGTGGTGGGAGGAGTGTTTCAGCTAATGATTTCCTGGCACTGCAGCAACCAAAAAGGATCTCACAAACTACAGCACCCTCTAGGGGAACTAAACCAGTAAACCAATAAAGGAACTATTTTACAGAGCCTGATGTTTCTGTTAGTTTTAACTAATATTTTATACTCTTTTTTACTATGAAATCATTATTTTAAAAAATTATAATGTAAGCCCATTTTCTAAGCATAATAATACCCTCCAGGGTGAGTGGTATGGACAATACCGCCCACCCTGTTAGGTATTATGGCTTACTTGGAATATGACACATTGTGGAAGTGACATACAATTATATCAAAACAAAAAGGCCCAATAATGAATAAAGTCAGTGCCATGAAGGTGATGTGCCCAAATAGCAAAGAGACACAGCACCACAGCAATGCACCATTATACTCTCACGTGGTGGAAAACAACATGACGCTGGGCACAACTGTGGCTATAATAACTGGGTTGCATTTTTTTTCCCTTAGTAAAAGCTAGCTGTAATTGCCATTATAACCAGCTGGTTATAACAACAAACATGTGCTGGCTTCATTAACGTAAAAGCACAAGGCAGGCAGTGCCTCTGGATCCACAATGCTCCGTAGCTCTTAGAGTGTTACAAAAAAGAAACTTCACAGGGAGAACCACTGACTCCATTAAAACTGACTTTTTTATTATTTCATTAGATCTTTTTAGCTGGTCAATACTTTTAACATTTTAAGAGTTTAGGTAAAGTTGTTTAGCCCCCTCCTTCTCTCTTTCTACCATCCTCCCTCATTCCACTGGTCATGTGGTAAGCATCTCCATGGACACCACAGCTTAGATGAAACAGAGCTTTTTTGCTTCTAAAACTGTGAGACAGGTTTAAAAGTTTTACAGTTTAACTCAGTTGTTCTTTTTTACTGCATTACTTGTCTCAACATTCACTCTTCGTAACAGTCTTCATTCAACAATCTAAGGTTACATGTATTAGCTTACAGAACAGCCATGTATTTTATATAATTGCTATGGCAAAAAACATGACTCAGCAATTATATAAAATAAAATATGTGGTTTGTGTGTGAAACTTGAATTTTACATAGACCCCTCAGTGCTGCATGCCTCTATATACCCCTCAACCTTTGCTTTCAGGGTTTATGTGGCATCAAACACCTTGAGGTGTGTGTAAAATTCTTGTCACATACTCAACCCCATATATTATTCTATATATAATTAATGGCCGGCACTTTTTCCCATACGGAAACCCAGCTAAAATTTGCCATTATAACCTGCTGGTTATAACAGCAAACATGCACCAGGTTTTCCTGCATCTGCACCTGCACCAGCCATGTGCTGTCTCTCTCTCTCTCTCTGTCCTCCACTTCCCTCTCTGGATGGACACATCAGCCACCACTCAAAGGTAAGTAAACCCCCTCAAAAATACAGACACACACACACACACAAAAAAAAACAAGAACCAATACAAAAACAGGCAAGGTTCACTCTGCAAGTCAAACAGCAAAATAATTTACAATATTGGCAGACCACAGTCCATGCTGAATCCTGACCAGTTTGCTACTACCTCAACACCGATCTGTTTTTTTATTTTTATTTTATATAATTGCTGTGGCAAGAAAGTGCTGGCCAGCAGTAATATAAAATAAAAGATGGGGTTGTGTGTAAAACTCGATTTTACACACACCATTGGTGTGGAATGCTTTTTATAAACCCCTCGAGCTTTGCCTCAGGGTTTATGTAGCATCCCACACCTCATGCTTGTGTAAAATCTCATTACACACACCACCCCATCCATTATTCTTTATATTACATACAGAGGGTGAGGTGTTGATGCAATACTAAAAGCAACCACAGCAAGCTGGTTCCAGTAGGATGTCCTCCAATGGGCTGGCAGATGCTAGCTGTGCTAAAGGCATAGTGGACACAACTTGTTTCCAGGGGGTGAGGGGTACAGGTCGTGCTAGTCTCCAATGTCTCTTTCATTTCTTATTTTTTTTACTTGTAAGCAGGATGAACAGAAACACCCTTTTTCACCAGCAATAAGTTAGGACAACAACATTTAAAAAGATACAAAAAATACAAAATACAATGGATACAGCATAAAATAATTACACATAAAAATATAAAAAATTAAAAATAAACAGATAACATAATACAAGATACACAATAAATAAAAATCAGTGCAAATTATGCAAAACATATGCAAACTTCCTTGTCCAATAACCAATGCTTTAGCCTAAATTTTAAAAGACCAGAAAGTTTTGCTATCAAGAATTTCATGGGGGATAGAATTAAAGAGTAGTGGTACCCTATAAGATATAGATCTCTGGCCATGGGCTGTACCACAGAAAGGAAGTCTAAAAGTAAACTTTGACTGGGACCTAGTACCACGTGAATTAAGGAATCTTGGAAACTGAGCGATAATTGCAGGGAAGATAAGGTCTTTGGTAACACTAAACAACAAACAACCCAATTTGTGAAATATTCTATTTTCTAGGGAACGACTATGGGAGTCAATGAGCAGAGAACAATGATGGGTTTGAAAGGGTGCAACAAGCATAAAATGAAGGCTAAAGTAATAGGTTACTTTTAATCTATCAAATAACCTTTCTGAAGTTGTAGAATAGATCATGAGGCCATAATCCATTGCCCTCAACAAAAAACTGTGAGCAAGTAAGTGCTGAGAATCCTTAGTAAGAAATTGCTTAACCCTATAAAGAGAACCCAATCTCTGATGAAGGGACTTTCTAAATTTAGTAATATGGGGTTCAAAAGATAATGTAGTATCAAAGGTAATCCCCAAATAATTATAAGTATTGACAAGTTCAATAGTGTTTCCATCATGAGCCATGACAGTTAGAAGATTGTCAGAAGAAATAACTTTATGAGAAAAAGCATAAATTTTTTTTTTAATTGAGAACCATATAGTTGGATGACAACCAATACTGAAATAGGTCAAAATCATGTTGTACCCTTTCCAAAGCTTCATTAGGAGAAGAACCAATACTATAGATTGCTACATCATCAGCATAGAATACCATAGTGGATCGAGAACATACAGAAGGAGACGCTTTCATGTATAATGTAAAAAAAGGAGGCCCAAACATCGACCCTTGGGGTATGCCACACTTAATGGGAATCAAAGGGGAAACACTATTGCCAATTCTGGTATGATGAAACCTATTAGTAAGGTAATCCTAAAACCAATTAATAGTATTACCAGAAAAGAAAAAAACAGGAAGAACACCCTCGATCATACAGTGTTCAACCAAATCAAAGGCCTTGGTGAGGTCCACAAACAGCACCACAACAGTCTGGCCCTTATCAACAGCACCCTGAATGGCACCTGTGAACCCCACCAAGGCCGTGTTGGTACTATGTAGTGTTTTAAATCCATGCTGACAATCTGTAAGCAAAGAATGTCTTTCTAGATATTCAAGGGTTTGATACATGACAATTCTCTTCAAAATTTTGGAGAGAGGGGACAGTAATGAAATTGGATGATAATTTGAACACAATGAAGAATTTCCAGATTTAAATACTCTTCATCATGTGAGGGAACTTTCCTTCATTTACCCTGAAAGGGCAGACAATTCTCAGGGCTCCTGGTTACTTAGAACCTCTATTAGAACAGGTTCTGACAGTATCCGGGAAAGCAACAGTTTACTGTTCCACCAGCTTTGCAGTCAGTACAAGGCAATCTCTCTGCTCCAGCAATAGTGGAGCTGAAACAAGGCAACCCTGCCCCAAGTCTCCCAAAGTCCTGCAAAGGCACTTTGATGTTGTTCGGTTTACAAACAAAACTCAAGGTGCAGAGATTTTAAGAAGTATTTCACAGCTAGATGGCCCTCATACATGCATGTCACTTTCTCTCTCAAGACAAATATGAGCTCCAACTCACATGTTCCTTCATTTGCTCAAATCTGTGGATCAGTTCTGATTGGCTGGCACATCATACATATTTGATTATGCTAAACTCCATTTTCTCAACATTGCCAGTTTTGCAGGAAACACATGCACAGAAAGTCCACTGTACATTAAGCCAGCTTGCAGCTCTGAGCTCAGGATTGGCTGTTTCTCTTGTGCAATTAGGAATACAGTCAGTGCATTATATAAAGCCAACATCAATAAAAGCAAAACAAAGTGTGGAGAAACAAGTGGCACAAAATCATATGACTATAGATAGAATGAGGTTTAATTGGCTCTCAAAATATAGAATAATGTGCAGGCAGCCATGAACAAAGTTGTGTTTCTATCAAGAGATGAGATGACATTATAGACCTGGAAATTGAAGCTCCAGCAGTCTCTATGATACCATCTTAACCAGAGATTAAAGCATCAGCCTTGTTGTGTAAGGTCACCCAAACATTATTTAGTATAGTATGTGTTTATTTTAGTTCATTTAATTTCTTTGTACATCACCTCTGTTTTGAACTGTGGTCAATTAACAGAAAACAGAGCCATTAACACTATAAGATTTTAAACGTTTAATATGCTTTAGTAATGGCTGCATGAGCTGGCAACATTTCAAGTAATTTATCTTTTAACAAATGGCTTACTTGGGGTGTTTTCCATCCTGCTGATATCTTTGTTATGAGGAATCTGCAGTATAGGTAAGTAGTAAGAATATAGACATGAAAGTCTATACTGTTGTACCACAGTAGTGAAATAGCTAGTGTGGTACAATACATAGAGAATAACTACCCCCCCGAAGAATGAGCTGACAACCTTACATTGAGTTAGGGTGGTTACATCATGGGCACAAAAGCAGAGCTCAATGGCCCTCATGATGTCACCACCCTTACAAAGTGTGAGGTTACCAGTGAGTTCTTCATAAAATGTTTTTTTTTCATTAATTATATATAATACTGTATCTGATCAGACAGTGAAAGAAGTGTTTTAAAAATATTAAGATAATAGAGTTACTCACTGCGCCGCTTTGAAATGAGCACTCATAAAAGATTTTTGGACTTCAACTGTTCTAATCATCTCACACTCCAGGCCATGCGGCTGTTGGCTGGAGCCCAAATCTGATAAGGGAAATTCATTGGAGAAATAATTCACATTCTAAATCATGAAATATTTCTCTGAATGTTCTGAGCAATCAATTATCGGGTTTTGGAAAAAACACAGAAACAGGCTGATCCTGAAGTATAACAGCATTCTGACATCACTACTCTGTGATGCACCCACATCTGGAAGTGTATGGATTTCCATACACAGCAGCACTAAACCATATGCTATTCTGTGTTTTCAAGCTAGAACCAGAGGAAGAACCCAGAAGGAAGGAGATATTATTCCACAGGTTAGTAATTCTAAAGGAGAATTCTGCGTGCTCAACAGCTCTGTTACATCTAAGAGAAAATATTTTATATTTATTGCAATTCTTTAAGGAGTAAGCTGAGGGAGGAAGGAGAGAGGAAAGGTAATTAGATAGTCTTTTAGACCAGTATATGAAGATAAAATATAAGAAGTACCATGTATGAGTGCAGTAATCACATACATGTGATATCTCCCTCTTTAAGCAGGAGACTCCTGTTTTTTTTGACTGAACTCCCTTCCTCCCTCCCTCCTGGGAAACAAAATCTCCTGCTTAAGTAAAATTCTGTTCAAAATATCCATCTTTTTTGGGCAGATAAAGACACATAAAAATTAAATCAGTGATGCACAATATATCTGATAACTTTATATAACTAGTTGTTTATTCTTTTTAGTGCTTATTCTTGTCAAAATGAAATGCATTACATTTTTGTAATGACTTTTTTCTTATGTTTTTGATGCCATTTAAGGACAAACGCATGATGTTATGGCATCTCCCTACTAGCAGGCCAATCTACCTCCTAATTTGACCCAAATCTCCCTCTTAAGCAAGGTGGCAGGCCAGTCTCCCTCCTAATTTGACCCAAATCTCCCTCTTAAGCAAGTTGGACATATCACATGTATGTAATCACCCTGCTAGTGATGGTAAGCCCAGCTGCTATACGTTATGATATGGTTAGTTGGAAGGCGCTTAAGACAAATCAACAACACAAAAATAAAGAGAATGTCCCCATAATGTATACAGTATCTGCTCTTTAAAACCTATCCAGTGCAATCCCCTTCCCTACTGAAGCACAACGTTTGTCACCCAGACACATATATACACAGTACATTACCCAAAGTCTCTCCTTACCTATAACGTAATCCCCAAATCCAATAGTGCTGAGGGTGATGAAGGCAAAGTAAAATGCCTCTCCATAGCTCCAGCCCTCGACATAGCTGAAGACCACTGGGGGAAACACAAGGAAGATAACTGTTCCAATGATCAAGAAGAAAAGCATCTTCAGAATTCCCATTTGCTGCTGCAGAAAGTACAAGAAACTGTAAGTCAGCTTTACAAAATATTTACTTAATTATTAAAGATTTTCACCAGGAGAGTATACTAAACTACAAGAAGCTCATTCCTGATGGTTCTTACTGAAAGGTGACAAGGGTGACTGCAACTAAAACAGTACAAAATGTGCATGGATTCAATAACTGTAACACATCAATCGAAAATAGTTAAGGGTGTAAGAGTAATGCAAAACAGGATAAATGCAATGGAGACCTGGCAAAAGGCATGCAGTGAAAACATTATATAGATGTACTCTGCAAAACTGTAAGTTATACACGTGTGCAATGGAGATGGTACAAAAAAGTAATAGCAATAAAAATGAACAATTTATATTAGTAAACTAAAAATGAAAAATATTTGCAGTAAACAATACTATGGACACCAAACTGCTGTCAAAACAAGGAAATACTGAGAACAAAAACTGTGGAGGAAGCAGCCCTATGGTAGAATAACCAAGTTAAAAAAAAAAAGAGCGGCGGAATGGAGTAGCCAGCCCAAAAGGGCTGGGTGAGAGGGTGAGAGGGCGAGGGGATGCAGAGAGAGAAAGAGAGAGAGAGAGATGAAGGTCAGGGACTGGTATAAAGGTGGGAAATACACTATGGTCATGGAGAAGAGCATTCTGGGAAATACAGGAGGTGGGGAAGGAGCGAGTAGAGAGGAGACCAGGGATGGGGGATTCTGTAAGAAAAGACAGCCCACCCGGTTGTGGCTTTAGCACAGGGAAAAGGACTGGGGATCAAGGTTTCTGAGGTGGTAGGAAGAGAAGGAAAGAAGATAGGACAAGTGTGTATTGAGCTACAGTAACTGAGGAGAAACACCACAGATACAGTTATAATCCCAAGGTGGTGCTATCCCAAGGGCTACTACCCCTGCCTACTTGGCTAGTAGCGGGTTAAGGGGCCTGAGTTTGGAAACGGGTGCCTCCACCCAGAGGTCAGGGATGGTAGTGATCAAACTAGCCTGGGTACTGCCCTCCGGGACACTGTAACCTCCCTCTTTCCCTACTAGTGGCCAAACCAGTACACAATAATTACTTTCACAATACCCCTGATACTATCTGTCAATACCCACACAGTTTACACTTTCCACCAGGGCTGGTTTCTCCCGTTTGACCCTGGGGACCCCTGTAAAACAAGGTTAGACAGAGCAAATGACAATAGTACAATACTTCGAGCACAAACTGGAACCACAATCGGATTGAATGCAGAAACAAGTAGACCTGATTTATTCAGGGGATTTGAACAAGGAAGGGGGGCAATCAGGTTAATTAGCTTAATTGCTCTATCAATCACACAGCTGCGCATACAGTCAGAGTCCCTAACACAGTTACACCATCTGAGTACCCAGGTGGAGGAAAGGTGGGCTAGCCAGGTCCGTCGCCCGTGGCAGGCCGGCATTGTAGCTGGTCGGGGCCCTGTGATGGAAAAAAACAACTTGCACAACACACTATTTGTAATCCGGAGCCAGATGGCTCAGTTCATGAAGGAGAAGAAACAACAAAGCAATCAGATGACACACTTAAATTAAATTGTAGTTGCAGGGAGCTACCCTGGTGGTTGCTCACGATACCCAAGACTGGACACAGGATGGACGAAATTGAGACAGCAGGTGAACTCTCTGGAGTTCCAGGAGAAGCAGGGCCCACACGATTCACTGAGGTGTCTTTCCTGTTGAGGCGTGGAGCAGGGGGCTGATCCTCGGGCAGGCCTCTCATCAATGGTTCTTTTCTCGGCCTTCCCAGCATTCTCCCACTCGAAACTACGCAGATGCTTGCTGTAATCTCTCGAGCTGCTCCTCTCTCAGCTTCCATCTTAGATCTGGCTAGCCATCTGACAGCTCGGGGGTTTTCCCTCAGATCCAAAGGCTTGGTTGGTCAGCACAGCTGTCAATCACAACAAGAGCTCCCCCTTCAGTTGCAAAAGGGTGCCAACAATCCAAAACTACAATTCCCACAGTTTTGGGACCATGCAGCCCCTTTTAGCAGGCTCCATTTTAGAGTACCCCTTTAATGATTGGTCCAATTAGGCAGTCTGGGACCAAAATGGAGGAGATAATCAGAACAGTCTTTGGTGCAAAGAAGGCAGGTTAGAACAAACTACATTATCATTATTACTCTAAATTATTTTTCAGCAAATAGTTACATCCTTCAGCAGAGCTCCCTCTGCACAAGTAGCAATGGCAGAAACGGAGCTATTTTCCAGCAGCCCGGGCAGGACTTGAGCATGCCAACACTCTGCCCCCCCTTTTCAGATTAATTATCACTGCAACTAGCAGCTCTTAAAGCGACAGTACACGGAGGCCACACAGGCACTCACTGGCAATACATTTTAAATGGCTATAGCACCGAACACCAACCGGAGAGCGAGCATTTAGGCAAGCTCTAGGAAGACTTTTCGGGAACCCCCATTTGTAGGGAGGTTACACAATACACTTCTCTGCTTAGCATCATCTTGTCATCCCTCTTCATATGACTGCAAATGTTCTACAATTAATCATATAACACAGGTGCTGTGTCAGCCAGTCAGCACAGAGATATCCTTGCATGTGGAGGCCTCTTGAAACTACAAGACATCTTCTCACATAAGTTTTGAAAAAAATTGATTGTTCTGTTATTTCAATAAGGAGATGTTTGGTTTTATTTTTATAAAATCCTAATTTATAGTACAGTGCTACCCTCCAATATAATGTGCCCTTATCACAGTTTTTGCCAGTGATATCTTGCAGGATATGGCAAGACAAAGTGAAATTCAATTAGTATTGTATGGATAGCATCTGTTCAAGTTAGATATCTTCAGATACCAACACCTTGATTGGATTTCATATGGCCTTATAGACATCGGAGCAAGGATCAGACCTCCTCAGTTCTAAGGTCACTTGTAAATCTGACCAGGGTCAGATGGATCAGACAATCGGATCCAAATACCCAACCATCTAATAGTGTGTGCAAACAGGGAGACAGTTGCTGCCTGCACTTCCTGTTTGCTGTGGCAGTCATCAGCGCCGTTAATGCAGGGTAGCACATTGTTCAGACATAAATCTGCTTTCTGGAGATTCTGTGGTTTTCAGCCTCAACTTCCAGTGCTTTGTGACTGTTTTTGGACCAAAGCTCTTTTATTCTGCTGCTGCTGTTCTCACTTTAGAGTAGCAAGTCACAAACTTTTTCAGTTGATTGTTGTCAGGTCTGTCATGGAGTTAGGAGTATCAGGCTGGAATGATCAGAATGTTTTCTTTTCAGTTCTTTCTCAGTGTTTTTTATCAATTCTTTCTCAGTGCTCACCCACTTCTTTTCAGTAGGGCTGTACTGATTTTTGTCTCTCTTGCCAAACAAAAAATGGTGCATCGTTTAAAAAAAATTATAAAATAAACGTTTAAAGTTATAGTTACAGCAGGGAATCACCTCACTATCCCATCCAGTGTGTATATATGTGTGTGTGTGTCTGTGTGTGTGTGTTTGTAGTAACTTATGTTACAAACTAGATTAGAAAAAATGTCTTAACAGTGGGGATAGTGCTGATGAGCTTGTTTCTAGGGAGGTTAAGGAGGAAATTTTCCAGGGCCAGCCCAGCTCATCCAGTGACACTGGCAGTGGTGGTCATGGAAGGAGTAGTGCTCACAGGTCTCAAATGGGTGGGATCATGTAAATCTGTGAACAGCTTTAAAAGGGCATGGGACAGGGGAGAGTGAGGGTGGGGAAAGTGGGGGTGGCATCGGGATGACAAAGGTGAGGGGGATGGGGCAGCTGCAAACTAGGGGTGCTAGCTGCACACTCGAGCAGACTTAGACCAAGTAGTTTGTTTCTGCTGGCAAATTCGTATGTTCATATGCTCATAGGTCTCAAAGGTCGTTTACAAGCATTTAAGGCAATTTGCCTATT
The DNA here is from genome assembly GCA_016271365.2 of Neoceratodus forsteri. Taxonomy (NCBI): domain Eukaryota; kingdom Metazoa; phylum Chordata; order Ceratodontiformes; family Ceratodontidae; genus Neoceratodus; species Neoceratodus forsteri. The sequence goes on along the minus strand of CM057451.1, from coordinate 802,887,525 downwards.
AGTTGCTTGCCTTTTTCTTAAAGGTTATAGCCAGTTATTTTGGCCATTTCACAGTAACTGTCTAACTTTTTCTTAAAGTCTTCTATGCCCTTGCTACCCACCACAAGGTAAGCTAGTAGGAAGAAGTCTGCAGCTATTCCTGTAAATTTTAAGCAGACTCAGCTGAAGCCTGCCAGACGTGCACCTTCTCCACAGTTGTTGGTTGATGCTTCTGGTCCTCTATGCAAAATGACTTTGACAGATGAATCCTGATGCTTGGTAGTTGTGGAGAAAGAGAGGCAACCCACCATTACCACCCGTAGTGCACTATAGACATTTGGGTTTCATACAGTGGTACTTTTAGTGCATCCTGAAGCAAATGAGACTGACCCATCAATGGTGATGACATGGCTGTGGATAATGTTTCATTGATAATAGAAAAACAGCACCACTACTACATAATATACATAGATTGTATTTAAGTGAAAAAGGCACCGCAATGTGTATTCAGCTGACATGTGGTTTGCACCACTTTTTCAAGGTAAGTGGTGGTTATCTAAGAATAAAAATAAACTACACTTCAAAAGATTATTTCTAGTGTACGATATGTCATTTGTGTACAATAATGATTCAAAAACCTTGGACAATATACACAGTTTTATTTTCTGACATACTGTATATATAGTCTTCTGTAATTTGCACGTTAGCCTAATACCATGCTCTCCCTCCCTAGTGAAAGAATATCATCATTAAGTTTCCTTGTGATGCTTGCAAAACAAATGAGAGTTTATTGATTTACTAACACTGGTATCATCATTAACCTTCACAATATCTATTTTAACCTCTCATTGGGAACCCCGTCCCTCACCCGTACAACACATATAAAATCTCCTGTTTTGATTAACCAATAATTTGGGAATAGAAACTATATAATTTACCATTCATGTTTGAATCTCAGGTATACTCTGAGACACTTTGGGCAGACTGGATAGGCCTTGCGGTCCTTATCTGCCATCAACTTCTATGTTTCTATGTTTCTACTTTGTTTTACATGGTACTGTATTGTATCAGGTATACAAGACAACATAAATCAAGTAGTTTCTGTAGACAATGAGTTCACTTTGTATGCAGTATATTATATTAAACATAAATATTTCAGCATGAACCTCACATAATTCATATTACTTTGTTATAATAATATTAAACCCTTGCATAAGATTTCTATACTATATATAATCTAATTGTTTTTTATTTGATACACTGCACACTGAGTAGTCTGTTCTGTAGCTTAAAAGTGGTGGTGGTGGTGGTGGGGGTGGGGGTTAAATGAGAACTGCATTCCACTGGTGCCTTCTTAAATAACATGGTGGTGTGAGGTTACTGTGACATACACTGGTTTATTATAGCTTAAACTGATGCTAGGATTACATTTATACTGCTCATAGCATTGTAGATAAACTAGTGCATGTTATTACTTGGGTTTATTATGCAAGCCAGCTGTACCTTATTGTTTTAATCAGCTTGCTAGTTCCTGCTCCAATCCATCTGTTTACAAGTTACATCTTGGTCTGTATTCTGAAATGGTACATCAGTCATGATTACATTTCCCGATCTTTCAAGCTACAATTTATTTATTTTTTTTCAAATGGGCTTAAATTAGACAAGCAAAAGGTCACTGATGATGGCTTAGCAGTTAAAATTTAAACATAGACTCTGGGGCAGGGCCAGCTCCAGCACTGGATGTGTGATGTCAGCATGCTTCGTGAGTGACTGCTTTTTATTTTTCCTAGGTTACCGTGTTAAGCACTAATACTGTGCAAAAACTGCATTTGAGTGTTGCCACTAAAGTCAGACTCAGGATTTCTACAGAGAAGCTTTTATTCCAGTTTCAAATATTGGCCTATGTTCCCTATTACATAGCTTCCATTATCCTAGATGGTTATGCTCGAGATCACAGAAACATGTGACCTCCCAATGTCTACTTTCATGCATCACAGAGTTAAGAATCCATTTCTGTGGTCTGAGGTAGTAGATTAGAAGACACACAGTTTTTTATTTATTTATTTATTTATTTCAATCTAGGATTACAAATACTTTTGAGCCAAGGCTCTTTTACAAAGGTTCTACGCCAGGTGAGGTACAAAACAAGCAGGACAATTAGGACAGGATAACAGGTTACAGTTGTTTACAATACAATTGAGAGCATACAGGATGGTGGTACTAGGTGCTTGACAAAAGAACAGGGTTCACATAATTAATGAGGCTTGGCAAGACACACTGGGATGCAACCAGTGGTAATTGTCAAGATAACACAAAAACACAGAAATGCCAATAGGAAGTGCAAGTATGGAGGGGGGGGTGTAGGAGGGGAATGAGGAGTGTACTGGGTGATGAGAGGATGGGATAAGAACTGGAGGGAAATAGATCAGGGGAGACAGTCGCATGTGCTGGATGCAGAGAGGAGTAGGGGGAGGTTAGCTTTGAATGGTCCTAGCTTAGGTATGGAGGAGATGTCACTGTTGAGGTCATTTAATCAGCTGGGAGCTCTATAAGCAAATGATCTTTGTTGCTGCAAAGTCTGGCATCTTGGGATGTGTAGTATTTGGGATACAGAACCCCTAGTGTGGTGAGGATTATGAGCAGTTTGGATGAGAGCTTGTACTCCAGGGGGAGCATAGCCCATCATTGTTTTTTTAGCCATTATGCATGTTTAGTACTTGAAGTGGTTTGAGAGTTAAAGCCACCCAGTTTGTGTGTAGAGGTCACACATGTGGGTGAGACGGTGTGATCCAGTGATGAGTCAGTAAGCTTTGTTGAGGGCCAAGGATAAGGGCCTAAGGGTGGAGGTGGTAGTGGAACCATAAATGATGAGGCCATAGTCAATTAATGTGACTATCAAGCTCTGGACTGCGATCCTTAAGGTGTCAGCGGTTAGGCATTTCCTATGCCTATAGAGAAGGCCGATGTGCATATTAGCCACTTTGGCAACATTTTCAGTGTGAGACCCATAACACAGGTTACTGTCAATTGTGACGTCAAGGTATTTGAAGGTTTCCACTTGTTTGAGAGTTTCACATAAGAAGTTGGAAATAGTAAGGGGGTGACGCTGGTGCTTATTTTGCGAGCTGCAGAACAGCATAGTTTTTTTTTTTATAGTTGAGCACTATTTTGTGTTTACTGAACCAGTTTTCAACAGAGGTGAAGCCATGTTGTAGCTTGCTCTGCAGGAAGTGAGGGTCCTTATGTGTGGCGTGGATGACGGCATCGTTGACATAGATGAGGATTTGCTCAGGACAGGATTGTGGAAGACTATTCAGAAAGAGGCTGAAAAGAAGAGGCCCAAGAATTGATCCCTGTGATACACCACAGCATACAGGTCTTGCGCAGACAGGACATCAGCAATTTTCACTCTTTGGGTGCAGTTTTCTAGGTAACTCTTAAACCATGTCATAGATTCAAGGGATAACCCAGCATTTAGCAACTGTGCGATTAGTAGTCAGTGATGGACAGTATTGAAAGCCTTGGTCAGGTCTATGAAGACTGCACCAGTAAAAAGGCTTTTGTCCAGAGAATTGTGGATTGCTCTGGTGAATATGAGAAGGGCAGATGTAGTACTGTACCCTTTTATGAAACCATGTTGTTGTGCGCAAAGAATATCATGTTTGTCAAGGTATTCCGTAAGTTGGTCTGATACTATACGCTCAATGGCCTTGGGGGGGGGTCTTATGGAGATGGGCCGATAGTTCCCATGAAGAGCCCTGTCTCCACTTTTCTGGACCGGAGTAACTGTGGCAGATTTCTATCAGTTGGGGAACTGGCCAAGGGAGAGGAGGAGGTTGAACACTTTTGTTAACGGTAGGAGCACCTCTTCAAGGGTAAGGGACAGCAGTTTGAGGTCAAAAGACTCCCCACTAAACCTTGACCTAACTATGGCTTTCCTGATATAGTTGTTTTTTTATCATTAAACACTTTTTTCCTCACCTGCAGCCACAATCCTGCACTACATCCAGCCACCACTCCTCCATTCCACCACTGACCCCGAAACTCCGCATGCCCAGCTGGCAGACGCATCTACGCTCAGCGAGGAACCATTACTGGCACATGCCTTCCGGGCATCTTCCGCTGGTGAAACTGCAGCCATCAAGTGGATCTGTGTTGCCTTTTCCCCGCTAATGTCCCCAATGGAAGCACAGACATTCAAGGATGTTAACGCACTGATGTGCAGATGTCTGCCATGCTTCCCCTCTATGGCACCTGCACAACTGCAGTACCGCCGGGCATCCCCAGGGACCAGCAGAGCGCGGTGTGCATCCACCCCTTTTCCCCAGGACTAGGAGAGCTGTCACTGGATGCTCAATCCTAGTCCTCTCCTGCCGACCCCCAATGATCCAGGCTCATTCCCGAACCCGGGTCACCGGAGAAGAGCGCAGTGTGTGCCGTCCAGCACCTCAACCCTCAATGCCACCGGGCTGGTCATTCCTGATATAGTTGTGAACTTCATGCATATTGACTGCTTTGAAGTAGAACAGGGGTCGATTAGGAGAGAGTGGGAGGCTAGAGAGTATTACTGGTGGGTCGTCTTCATTGAAGAAGTCTGGTGGGAGGACTGCACTCAGGTCAGAAAATGCAGTGTTGAAAGAATTTGCAATAGTGGTAGGGTCAAGGGTTGTGATCCCATCTACCACCAGCATAGTAGGTGAATTTTTTTGTTGCTTCCCAGTGACTTCTTTTATAATGTTCCAAAAGGATTTTCCCTTTCCCCAGGCGTTTGTAAGGGCATCTTTGTAGAAGGTACTTTTATGTAGATGGACTAGTTTTGTGAAATGATTTTGAGCCTGTTTGTAATTCTGCATGTCAGCATGTTTCCTGAGGCCCACGCACGGGCCCAGAGGTGGTCCCTAGACTTAAGTTGTGCCAGTAGTTCAGAAGACAGCCAGGGGTTGCTTAGTCCTTTGACTTTGTGCCTTTTGAAAGGGGTGTAGGAGTCACAGGCAGCATTGAAAGTGCTGATGAAGAAGTCAAGGGCTGAGATGACATCCAGTGTATGGAAAACCAGAGACCAATCTTGCTGTCTGAGGAGGGATTTTTGGTGTTTCAACTGCCTCCATGGAAGGACTCTGTTGTTTATTAATTTGGGGGGGGGCATGTTCAATACTGCAATGCCTATAAAATTATGTTTAAATGCCATTACTTTTAAACCGAAAAAGGTTTCAAGTTGATATTGTGTATAACTTTCAAAAGATACATTAATTTTTCCACAAATTCTGCAACTTGTGCCTAGACTTTTGACTCTTTGCATCCTATATATTTATTCCTACCAAAATTCCTCACACCCCTACGTACACCCTGAGTGTCCAAAAGACACCCAGTGATACACGAACACCCTGCACCCATTGTGCTGCCCTGTACAGAGCCATCCACCTCTGTACCCATGCAACTGCATGGCCAGTCCAGGCAGGAGGTGGGGAGTGGGCATGCCAGTCTAAGGCCAGCACAGTGTGGCAGAGTGTGGCATGCATGATGCCATTTACGCTTTGCCAGGCTGGTGTCTGGGGAAGGTTCCATAATGGTAGCCAGAGGACTGCCATAATTACTGCAAAACTCTTCTGACTGATGTCTAGATGCCCAAATGCCACTCAGCAGACGCAGACCCCATCCCTCTTCCTTGTCACAGAAGGCTCAAGGGAGGTGGATGGCTACAGGGCAAAGTGTGCAACTGTTGGAGGATAAACCAGTCAGCAGTGGGGGACAGTGCAGACTACTGTACCCCTTGTTGCTTGGCCCTTGCAGGGGTCTACTGTGTGGCTATTTGGAACTTCTGATTGGAAAACCACAGTTCAGCCCAGGACTAGCCCACCAGCTGGCCCTGCCCCATGTGCACAAGTGTGTGGCCATGCATGGACCCAGCAGGGTTTATGAATCCTGGTGCAGTGCATCTGGCAGGGGCCAGGTACACACTGTGCAGTTGCAAAACCAAGTATTCACTTTACTGACTCTTAGTGAATATAGCCACCAGATAGTTGTGGCTGTGCAATATGTGCATTAACAAAATATTACTCTTAATTTTGCCAGATCTTGCAAACTGCTAGCTGCAAGCTTAGCAACCAATATGCTAGCCTTTCTATCAAATACTGAATGTAGTTGCTTCAACTTCGCTCAGTCTTTAACTAGATTAAAGCAACTGATTCACTTATCTGAAGCAAAGTTAAGGCAAACATTTATTTGATGGCATTGTCAATGCTGTGAACATATTTACCAGTATGTTAGTACCTGTGATATTCAGTTTCTTGTTTTTTCGTCCAGCTCTTTGCAGTCTTCACTACCTTCTGCTCCTTGCTGTAGCTGTTACTGGTGAAATCCCGGATCCATCTGCTGCCCCCCCCCCCCCACACACACACACACTTTCAAGGCAAGTGTGTATCAATGGTGTGGAGACAGAGAGTACATCATCCGTCATTTTTAGTGGTGGGGAGACATGGGTTTTCTGGGGGTTTCTCTCTGAAGTCCCTCCTACCTTCCCTGCCCTTTGTGACCCAGGCAAGTACATGGTGAAGTCCTGCAGACAAGGTAGAGGAACAACTGCACACACACTGGCCCAGATATTCAAAGGGTTGTGCATGGCGCAACAGTGTTTGCCATGCACAACTCCTAATCTTGATGCGATTTTAAAAGGAAAATGCGCCTGCACAAATCCAAATGCACTGCAGGCGCATCAGTACAGTATGCAGGCAGCGGTGGCAGTGCCCATGAGAAACTGCAACGGCCCGACATTCAGCCTGGGCTGTGTAGAGTTGTGCAGGCGCAACCCTACCTGCGCCTGCACAAAGTTGAGCCGAAAAAAAGGAACAAGTCAAGGGCCACCCACAGGTGAGCTGCCACATTGCAGGGGCGCAACACAGTGGCTGCCACCTGTGGGTGGCCCTCGACCTGTTCCCGCGCACCCAGCGCTGCCCCCATGCCCGATCGCGGGCAGAAGTGTACCCCCACTCCCTCGAGTAGCCCGATCGCTGGGCAGAAGTGACTCCCACCCCCGAGTATCCACCGCTGGCAGAAATGTACCTCCACCCCGAGTAGCCCAATCGCGGGCATCAGACCTCCCCAAAGTCCAATATCCCCGGTGATCCAGTGGACCACAAGTAGCCGATCATGGGTGGCATTCTCACCCCCAAGTCCGAAATCTCTGGTGATCTAGTGGCCCCCACCCCACCTGCCCACGGAGCCCAACACCCGCTCCCCTGTCAGCTGGTGGCGGCAGCACCCACCCGCCTGCCGCCCGCCCGCCTGCCGACTGACAGCTCGGTAGGGCTGCACGCCCATTGGTTCAGAACATGAGCCAATGGGCGTGCAGCCCATACCATACAAGTCAGTCCAGATATGTGAATGAATTGAGCTGGGTTGCTGAGGCGTTTGTAGCCGCTGGTCCTCGACCAGTTGGGGGGCGTTTGGCTTCTGTTAGAGAAGGGGTTTGTTTGCTCATCTGTGACTGTTCCCCTGGAGTTATTTGCCTGTCCTGAGTTTTCCTGGATTTTTTGAGATCGAATTGCGAGGATTTGCTGCCAAAAGGACTGTGTCGAATATCATCTAACCCTTCCTGCTTGGATTTAACTTGGATTCCTGTTCTGTGACTGGATTTAACTTGGTACTGCTGGAGAAACTGACTTGCTTTTCCCTTGCCCTACTCCTGGATATAGGGATGGTGAGAGTGCGGTGCACATTTATTTTTCTTTAAACAGTTATGGATTAATTTGTGGATTCATTTATAAATGGTCCCCCACCATGTGAGAGGTGGTATTGGGGGAGTACACAATACTTTTTAAATCTTTGACATACTGGTGATTTGTTGGATTGCATGCATGTGAGAGGTGCTGCATTGAATTCCATAATACAGACTTTGTTCATTTTTTGTCAGTTATTTTAGTTTCAGCCCGGGTTTAGTATCCAGTAACGTTCGAAGACATTGGACACTGTGTCCTATTGGACAATTTGATGCTTAACTTGTTATTATATTTTTTGTTATTTGGAGTTATTTTTGGGTTGGGGTTTAATTTATATATTTTGGGTGGGGTTTTATTTTATATTCTTTCTCTTTTAAATTTGTAATATTGCTTGTTTTATTCTGCTCCCCCTCTGTGAGAGAGAGTGGAGAGTGTTTTTATTCATAGTCTTTGATATTGATAGATTTAATTCTTGTTTTATATTTTTTGTTTTCTTTTTAGTTGATCTGTTTAATTAAAATGTGTTGGAAAGGTGTAGTGATGGTTGGGCATTATTCCCCCACCAGGCTCAGGGAATTACGTCCTTTTGAATGTCCACCATTGTCATCTGACACCTATTTTAGGTGTCGTGCGTTGGCATCCTGAGGAAGCATGGGCGAAGGTGGAGAGCTAGGCCTGGTGGGGGACAGGAGGGGGGGGAGGGCGGATTGGGGTTTTGGGGTCCAGAAGATGCCCTGGGGCGAAATGGGGTCAGGATAGAGGTTACTCTTGTCTTGTCCCCATACCCAAGGGTTCCGATGTAATTGGACAGGTGCCGAGGTCTTCCCCGACAGCTCATCCCACCTTGGCGGTGTTATGCAATGCCAGATCTATTAAGAACAAGACAGCTATTATTGCTGATCTTGTTGGATCAACTGATCTGGCTTGCATCACTGAGACCTGGCTGGATGAAAATCCAGGCCCTATTTTGGCCTCGGCAACTCCAGCCGGGTTCTCGGTGATACACCGTCCAAGGTTGGATCATAGGGGCGGGGGTGTGGCCATTATGTTTAAGTCTGAGCTGGGCCTTGTGGATGTGCCATTGGGAAACACCAGATCCTTTGAATATATCCTGGGAGAGGGTGTAGGCTGTGGGTTTCTCCTTGTCTACCGTCCACCAGGTGATGGAGAATTCCTGCAGGAGATAGCAGACTTCATCGTTGACCTGGTGTTGAGGTTTCCCAGACTGATAGTTCTGGGGGACTTCAATGCCTGGGTTGATGATGAACTCTCCCACTTTGGTCAAAATCTCCTCCAACTGATGAATATGCTGGGCCTGACACAGGTAGTTACCTCCTCGACCCATATAGGGGGTCATTCATTGGATCTGCTCTTTCTTTTGGGTATGGAGATCGCTGACTTGGGGGTGGAACCTGTCAGTTGGTCTGACCATTACACCATAAGGTTCAGTCTCAGGGCCCCCCCAATAGGTCTGTCCCTACGGAGATGGTTCGATGACCTAACGGCGGTACTGGATCTATCGAGTTTGTCGGGTGAATGCATGAGTCCAGATGATCTTGTATTAGCCTATAATAAGGCTGTGGGAGATGCTCTGGACAAAATTGCTCCTGTTCGTGTTCAGCCTCTCGCCCTCCGTCCAAGGAGCCCTTGATTTGATGGCTCCTTGAAGGAGTAAAGGCGAGTTGGCCGAAGGCTGGAGAGAGCCTGGTGGAAGTCAGGCCTTGATGCTGACAGGCTTAGGTTGATGGCACATTATGATAGCTATCAATCAGAAATCACTCGTAAGAAGGCAGAATTCCTGTCCAGAGAGATTTCTGCTGCACAAAATTGACCGGCTCAGCTTTTTCGGACCGTGGACAGATTGTGCAATCCAGTCTGTCTTCAGCCCAGTGAAGCCTTTTCTCAGCCAAGATGTGAGGAGTTTTCTCATTTTTTGCAGATAAGGTTGCCAGCATCAGGTCTGGCATCGGTCCAACCTCTCCTATGGGGGATTGCGGTGGTCGACTAGAAGTGGCTTGTCCTCGGTCTGTCTGGTTAGATTTTTGCCAGCCGGATTTTGGGGACATTGTGAAGATCATCCAAACAATGCGACCAACTAGTTGTAGTTTGGATCCAGGCCCTTCACCTCTTTTAGTAGGATGTGTAGAAGTTATCTACCCAATCCTTGCTGACATTGTCTGGAAGTCTTTGGAGAGGGGGATCTTTTCTGACCCCCTTAAGGAGGCGGTCGTTCGACCACTCCTTAAAAAATCCTCCTTGGATCCAGATTGTCTAGCTAACTACCAGCCTATCTCTAACCTGCCATTTGTTGGTAAGGTTATTGAAAAGGCAGTTGTGTTGCAATTGGATGATCATCTTATAACTCACAATCTCTATAATACTCTCCAGTCTGGCTTCAGGAAAAGGCATAGTACAGAGACTGCCCTTGTCCGGGTATTGAGTGACCTCCTTATGGCTAGAGATCGAAAGCGCTGTACATTCTGGTCCTTCTCGATCTCTCTGCTGCATTTGACACTGTAGACCATGGAGTGCTATTGGAGCGCCTGCGGGTCTTTTGTGGGCTGTCTGGTACAGTCCTCAAATGGTTTCGTTCTTACCTCACGGACAGGTCTCAGAGAGTTGTCACTGGAATTTATTCCTCTGGCGCTCACTCCCTGCCTTGTGGGGTACCACAGGGCTCCATTTTAGCTCCTATGTTGTTTGCAGTGTATATGCTGCCATTGGGAGAAATTATCAGGCGATACAGTCTGGGTTTCCACTGCTATGCAGATGATACTCAGCTGTATCTGTCCTTTCTCACCGGTCAGGGTGACGCACTCTCTGTACTTAATAACTGCCTTGTGGAGATCAGACTTTGGATGAGTTCCAGCTGGCTGAGACTCAATCTGGATAAGACTGAGGTATTGGTTGTGGATCCAGGTCATCCGGGGGTGGGTTTGGGAGCTGGACAACCATCAGGTTTATTACTTGGTGGTGTACCGCTCTCTACCTCTGAACAGGTGTGAAATCTGGGCGTTATTTTTGATGATGGTTTGACCCTGAAATCTCAGGTGTCAGCTGTTGTCAAATCCTCTTTTTACCATCTGAGGAATATCGCCCGGGTGAAACATTTGGTTCCTCCGGGGGATCTTCCAACATTGGTCCATGCCTTTGTCACTACTCATCTGGACTACTACAATTCCCTCTACCCAGGGCCACCAGGGGTTGATATCCACCGCCTCCAGCTGGTGCAGAACACAGCAGCCAGGCTTTTGACTGGGACTTCTAGCACCAGTCATATTACGCCTGTGCTCCACGAACTGCACTGGCTGCCTGTTTGGTGGCAGATCACCTTTAAGCTTGGTTTACTAACCTTTAAAGCTCTACATGATCAGGGACCCGGTTACGTGAAAGATCTCCTGATTCCCTATTGCCCCCTCTGTCCTCTCCGTTCCGCCAACAAGGGGTTGCTGGGGATTCCCAGGGTTCGATTAAAATCATCAGGATCTCGTGCTTTTGCTTTTTCAGTACCAACTCTGTGGAATTCTCTACCTCGTTGGTTGAGAGAATGTCCAACCGTCGATAGTTTTAAGGTTGCTTTGAAAACATATTTATTTAATTTAGCATACTCTAGTTAGTCGTGGCTGACTTTTAAATGTTTGGATTTTATTATTTTGTAATGTTTCTGTACAGCGCCTTGGATTTGAAAGGCGCTATATAAATAAAGTTGAATTGAATTGAATTGAATTAATGGCAATATCCAAACGCTAACCACCACTAAAACAACCTATGCAAGACGAAGCAACATAAAACTGTTTAGCAGACTAAAACAGCATCTTAAAAAACTACTTCTACTTCTCCTACTCTGCTCAGAAAATGTAGAACTAAACCCAGGTCCACCCACCCTCCTGGACACCCCTGCGGACCTTCCTCAATACAAAGGTCTTAGCTTTCTTCATGTAAATGCCTGCAGTTTACTCAAGAAACTGGATCGAATACAAACCTGGGCTCTACATGCAAAACCTGATTTCTTCATGATAACTGAATCCTGGCTTATGCCCTCGACCCCAGACAAATCCATCAACATTCTGGGATACAATACCTACCGATGTGATAGGCCAACTAGAGGAGGAGGGGTCATAATATATGCTAAGAGCAAATTCATAGTCACGGTCATTGACTGTACTTCAAAACCTAAAGAGTTTGAATGCTTGGCACTAAAACTATCCCTTACCAATGAAAAGTCGCTCCTTATTGTAGCCTGTTACCAACCCCCGTATGGTGGTACAGCTCTATTACTGCATATCCAAAACCTAGCTGCTTCAGCTAACATGGAGTGCATCTTCCCAGGGGATTTCAACCTGAACTGGAATGATGACAGTTCCAGGAAACTTAAGGATCTTTGCGACACAGATGGACTGGCACAAATGACACCTGCAAACACCAGACCAAATAAAAAATATCCTGAGCGCAGCTCCCTTTTGGACCTCATACTAGTAAACAAACCACATAATATATCTCATGCAGGAGTGTTCTTCAGTGATATAAGTGACCACTGTGCTACAGCCTGTATTAGACATTCTTTGCAATTAAAATCACCTGCCTCATTTAAGTTGAAAAGAAGCATGAAAAGGTTTTCCCAGAATGAATTTCTGAAAGACCTAAGTAACATTAGATGGCAGAACTTTTACCTTGCCACTTTCCTTAGCAAGGCATTTAATATTTTCCATAGCCTTTTATTGGAAATAATTGACAAACATGCCCCACTAAGACTGATTCGATCAAAAAAAGTCCTCCTGGGTGGTTCTCTCCCATTTTGAAAAAAATGCTCAAGGACAGGGACAGGGACTACTGGTGGAAAAGAGCAAGGAAAACTCATCTAGAGGTAGATTGGCTAGCATTTCGCACCTCCAGGAATGCCTGCACCAAACTAACTTGATCTGAAAAAGCTAGTTATTTCCAAACAGAATTAGAAGCCAATAAAAACAACTCTGCAAAATTCTAGAATATCCTCAGAGAGATCGAAGGTTACCATGCTGACACGTCTCTTCCATCCAAAATTATATCCACTGGATACACCTACACAAGCAGAGTCGACATCCTTGAGCAGTGTAATGAACAGTTTGCCACAGCAGGGCTAGCGTTTGATACCTCATCTATCATCAAAATTAACCTACCAGATGACTCTGCTGCCGACCCTAATGCTCATTCTAATACTAGCCTACCCAATTTCACCACTTTTAGTTTCCATTCAGTTACATTCAAACAAGTTGAGGACCTGCTACTATCTCTGGACATCAAAAAAAGTGCGGGTGCAGACAATATTGATCCATATTTCCTAAAGCTTGGCCATTCCTACCTGACCACTCCCATTACCCACTTATTCAACACCTCACTGAAATTTGGAGAACTTCCATCAACATGGAAAACTGCCCACATTCTACCGCTATTCAAGTCGGGAGATCCGAGCGATCTAAATAATTACCAGGCCATATCTATTCTACCTGTACTGTCAAAATTACATGAAAAAATTGTTAATGCTCAAATTAGGAATTACCTGGATTCGCATGATTTACTAAACCCTGCACAATCTGGCTTTAGAGCCAAGCATAGCACTGTGTCTGCCCTTGCTAAGGTTACCACAGGCTGGCAAATTGCCCTGGATTCTAAAAAGCATGTGTTTGCCCTCTTTCTCGACCTTAATAAGGTTTTTGACACTGTGGACCACAACATCTTGCTTTCAACACTAAGCAACATCGGACTTGATAATCCATCAATCAAATGGTTTGCAAATTACCTTACCAACAGGCTACCACAAGTTAAAGCTGCAGGCATCTGTCTCCACAAAAAACTCTTCTAAGAGGTGTCCCTCAAGGTCCATACTAGGCCCAATCCTATTTGCAATCTACATCAATAATCTGGACAATCATTTGCACTCAGCCAATACTCATTTATTTGCAGATGACACTGTACTGTATACCACAAATTCCTCCTTGGACTTGGCACAAGAAAACTTACAGCAAGACTTATTACCGTCCAACATAATCTCATCAAACACAAGCTACTAATAAATGCCAAAAAGACAAAAGCCATGATCCTCTCACCAAAAGCAGGCTAAGGATCAACACATATTGCCCAGATTTTAACACTCCTTGATGAACCCTTTGAGACAGTTGAAACCTTTAAATATCTAGGATTCTGGCTTGATAATAAACTCAACTTCCTGTGCCACCTGAATGAAGTCTCGAAGAAATTAAGACAATGGTTAGGCCTATTTTATTGGATTAAACGTCTGCTTACCATAGAAGCTAGAAAAAGACTAGTACAGTCTACATTTCTACCTATACTGGACTATACTGACTTCCTTTACACTCACTGTCCCTTAACCGCGCTTAACAAACTAGACACTCTATACCACTGATCCCTAAGATTTGTCCTTGATCTACCCCTGCGTACTCATCATTGCCTGCTATACCAGGAATTGGGGTGGGCATCACTCTCAATCAGGAGGAAAAGAAATGCCCTACTCTGGATCTATAGCGTGCTCACCAGTAATCTTCCTACATACATTTTGAGTCCATTCCAATGTGCCAAGGGCTCCTATGGCCTGAGACGTTTCTCCTTAATCTGTTTTAAGATTCCTAGAGTAAAAGCAATTTATGGTTCAGCTGCAATCAGTTTCTCACTGCCTTCACTTTGGAATGCTATGCAAAGCTCACTAAAACTATCCTCTTTGCCAGGCCTTTTCACATTCAAAAACTTGCTGGTCATCTCTCTGAAGGAAAATTGCAACTGCTTTAGACAACACTGAGCTTTTTAGCACCTAGCCTTACTATCAATTGCTACAACAAAATGTTATCACATATATACTGAAAGGGGTCCTCCAGCACTCCTAGCATACCTTACCCTGACCCTTATCTTCTCCCTCCTGTAACCCCCCACCACCTGCCCTCTCCCGATCCGCTACCATCTCATTGAAGAGATCCCAGGATTCTGGGCTACTCTTTTTTTTCTATAAAACATAATACATATTGCACATTGCCATACCATGGCAGGCCAGTGCTAGGAGACTTATGATCCTACGTGTTCAAAGTTTGCATTATTGTCTAGTATACCTTCCCTGTATATGTGTACTGTACTATATTGTATTTAATTTTTTTTTCTTTTTCTTCTTTTTTTTCTTCTTTTTGGCTTGTATAAGTGTCCAGGACCACTTTGAAAATCAGCTTGCTCAATGGTGTATTCACCTGATTAAATAAAGTGATTGATAGATTGATCCCATGCCACACATTAAGTTACTGTCTATATAGCAGCTCCACAATTTGATTTTGAGGAGAAAATAATTTTCCAGCTCATCATGAACCACTTTCTTCTCCCAGAGACCCAAATATAAATTAACTTAATTGGGGGCAAATGTTCCCTTATTGCTATCCTGCTAATCTGCAGATAGGCATCTCCTAAGAATGAAAAAGCATTACACCAAGGAACAAATTTCAAAGGCCCACCAGAAACTCAGTTTGTGGGTTGTTTCTGGACCTTGCAAATCCAAACAGTGTTGTGAGACTAACAACCCTTCACCATGAAGGAATTTGAGTACAGTGATATGTGCAGTCAATGTGGAGATTATCAAGGTTTCTAAAATGCCTGTGATGTCCTGGACATAGGGATGGAGGTTCTGGACAAATGGCCTAAAAAACTATGATGTCAGCTCCAAAAGGGAATTCATTCCAGACACCATAGGCCTGCCTGCGGGTAAGACCACGATTTTGTATACTGTACCTTAGGGAGTATGTACTGTATATTGTTGGTCTAATGGGATGTGGAATAACCAGAAAACCACCATGTACCATATGTTTTAATAATGTTACTGACATATGCTTGTGTAATATAGTCATTGATGGACTTTATGAAGGGACATTTTCAGGTCACAGGATATGTGATGATAAAACTTACCATTAGAAAGCTATCTCCTGATTCCTGAAACATAATCATAAGAAGTATGGACCAGGACACTGCCCTCCTAGTCAGCAGATCCTAGCTAGTGTTCTGAAAAGATGTATTAAATCAGTCTTTCTGATCTTCTTACAGAGGCCATGCTGCTTAATGCAAACAGAATCCAACACTTAGTCCACTTTAGTTTTGTTCTTGTTTAGCACTTTCATATTGCACAATATGGTAGCACTGTGCCACTATAAATATTTGTTACATAACCTCCCATGTGGCCCCTTTAAGAAATATGTATATAAGGGCAGCTGCTGGGGGCACACTTTCACTCTTTTTTTTTTTTTTTTATTTAGTTGTTTAACCAGGAGTAGCACACTAAGCTGAAAGCTTTTTTACAGGAGCGACCTGGGAGCACAGGGAAGTTAAGTGACTTGCTCAGGATCACACAGTATGCAAGTGGAAGCTGTGGGATTTAAACCCATGTCTGGTCTGCTGGATGTCACCAGATTTGCAGCTCAGAGCCTTAAACCACTGCGCTATACCACTCTTGACAAAGTGCTTGGTATATAGCACAAAACATTGAGTAATTTTTGCCTGCATCCTGTTGTTTTTTGCTGGAAAGTGGAGCACAAATAAAATCTATACAAGCACTACCCTCTAGCTGAGTACTTCCTGTTTTGTGAGTCTAGCATGTGCCCTGGTTGTTCCTCTTACTGCATTAGTCTATTACCATATGCACCAGAAGCTTATGGAGTGACCTTTCACTTTTTCTAGTCCTGCAGAGAAGGCAAGCTCCCTGGCTCACCACAGGGGTCATTGCAGAGGCAGAACCACAGCACCTACACTCCCTAGATGGCAGTGCTGTCATGCAGCAGTGCTACAATAGCCCCCAGCCACCTGACCCTGTGCCCTAAGTTCACTCCTGAACCTGAGTCACCAGCATGGGATTGCAGCATGTTACCCACTGGGCCATCAGGTGGCCCCATGTAGCCTTGCTCGGATAGTGCTTTGTGGATTTGACTATCCTCTGTCAGATATTGTTGCTATCCAACCTAGTATCCGGCCAATGGATCCAAGACCAGGTCCATCAGATCCAACCTCGGATACTTGGATCCAGTGGTTGGATCCATCATATCCAACCTAGGATAATTGGATCCAGTGGTCAGATCCATCATATCCAGGTCAGATTCACAGATACCTCGGATATTTATAGTGGATCGTAGGAGGTCGAATTCTTGGTCGGATGTCTATGCCATCTGAGACTATCCAATATCCAGTCAAAATGATGGTATCCAATGGCATCCAACCTGCTAGGCTGCTATCCAAGCAACACTAGCCCCATGATGTTCTATTTCTGTTTCTCATGTGTATCTGTGCATGGTGGCTGTTTATTTATTTTTATTTTTTTTATTTTGCTTTTGGTAACCGGGTGAGTGCACTAGGCAAGAACAATGCCTATTTTCAGGCACGACCCGGGAGAAGACAGTTTACAGACAAAAACAATACACATGTGTCACAGCACATGGATAATCTAACAATCAAAGTGAAAGAAACAACAGTGTTAAGAGATTTGATACAGATACTTTGATAAAAGAATAATATACACAGCACATGAGAGAAGTACAGTAATGATAAGTGCAAAAATGCAAGTAATGGTCCTGAGTGAAAACAAGTAAGAAAGTTTGGAGTGTGGAAAAACAGGAGATACATTGAGAGGAGATAGGTAGAGCAGTACAGATTAAGTAAGTGCCAGGCAATCAGGTTAAGTGGCTAGTTGAGAGAGAGAGAAGAAAAAGGTGGGAAAAGAGGAGAGGGAGGGGAAAGAATAGTGGAGAAGGGAGGGAGTATGGGAGGAAGGGGCTAGTGGAGTGAGAGAGAAAAAATGGTGGGAAAAGAGGAGAGGGAGGGGAAAGAGAGTGGAGGAGGGAGGGAGTTGGGAGGAAGGGGAAGAGGTAAGCAGGTAGGTGAACTAAACTGAAGATAAGGAAGGGGGTGAAAGTTCAAGGTGGATTAAAGCAAGTGCAGGGGTTTAGAGTGTGAAGGTGTTCACGTTGTAGTTTTTTAAAGGTAGCATGGGTGGATGCTTGACGGATAGAGGAAGGTATGGAGTTCCAGTATCTTGGAGCTGTGTAAGAGAAAGCGCGTGTACCCATGTTAGTTCTACATCTAGGCACAAGCAGGGGGGCCTTTTCAGTTGATCGGAGCTCATAGGTGAGAGGTTGTAGCTCCAATGCCGAGGAGAGGAATAGGGGGAGTCCAGTTCTGGTAACACTGTCTATTAGTGACCCAAAGGTCTGGAGACGATAGGCAGAAGGGCTAAGCCATTTTAGGTCCTGATAGAGTTGGCAGTGGTGCTTAAAACACGGTGATGCTGAGGCATAGCGACAGATATTGTTGTAAGTAGTGTCCCATTTGTGGAGGGAGGATTTAGCTATGGATAGATAGATTGCAGAGCCATATGCCAGGGCTGGCAGAAGGAATCCTTGAGCCACTGCTAGTCTGGCTGGGGAAGTAAGGGTATAACTTGTGCGATAGGCGCTACCTAACTTGGCGTTTACCGACTTGCAGATGGCGGAGATGTGCTGGTCAAGGTCAAGGGAATCATCAAGAGTAACTCCCAGGTATTTGAAAGATTTGGCAGAGGGCAGTGGGGAGCTGTCGGCGCGTGAGATAATAAGGGGAGTGGGATTAGATTTGAGCCTTGCCAGAGATCCAAATAGCATTGCGTAGGATTTACTAGAGTTGAGGACGAGTTTGTTATTAGTGAGCCAGGTTTGAATATTCGCATTTTCTGTGGCGAGGGTACGATTTATAATATCAGAAGTTTTTGCGCAGTGGTAGATAACCAAGTCATCCGTGTAGAGCAAAGATGAGCAGTTGGGAGCAGAGAGAGGGATGTCATTGATGAACATCGTGAAAAGTAGTGGGCCAAGTATGGAGCCTTGAGGTACTCCAACATGGATTGGGACAAGATCTGAGATGGCTGAGTTGAAGACTACCGCCTGTTGTCTATTAGTCAGGTAGCTGTTGAACCATAAGGCGGTGTCTTCTGAGAACCCAAAAGACCGTATTTTCGCAAGAAGAAGCGTATGGTTTACCAGGTCGAAAGCTTTAGTTAGGTCGATAAAACTGCACCTGTCAGGAGGCCTGAGTCCATAGAAGAGTAGATGTCACTCGTTAGTTTTAGTAAGGCGGTGGTGGTACTGTGGCCTTTTGCGAATCCGTGTTGGGCACTAGACAGGAGGTTGTATTTTTGAAGGTATTCTATAGATTGGTGGCGACTAGTTTTTCAAGGATTTTGCTAAGTACAGAGAGTATAGCAATGGGACGGTAGTTTTTGATATCCTTATTGTCTCCTTTTTTAGGAATGGGAGTGACTTTAGCAATTTTCCATATGTTTGGGACTGAACCAGAGCATAGGGACATGTTGAAGATTTTGGTAAGAGGGGAGACTATGAAAGGGGCAGCAACCTTCAAGAGCCTAGGTTCAAGACCATCCGATCCTGGACTGGTATTGTCAGGAATGGAGAGTAGAACTTCTCTTTTTTGAATGCTCCGGAAACTAAAAGGGGGATTCAGAGGTTATGCAGAGAGGAGGCTAGGTGGTATATGAGTTTATGGGGTATAGTGAGTGGGAAAGTGTTCCATAGATAATGTGATGATGTTTGCACCAGGGGGCGCTTAGGGTGTAGAGTAAGTGTACTACCAAGGGGTTTGTCTTGGCAGTTTGGTAGGATTTGGACTAGTATAAGGTTGAGGAGAGAACACAACAGAAGAAGTTTAGCACAGGTTTTAGTGGCCATGTTGAGCAGAAGTTGTCCGTAGAGCTGTTTAGTAAGCGAGGAGAACCAGTGCCTCAGGGAAGAGAAGAGAGGTCTGATGAGCTGAAAGTATGGCTAGTGGAACAGAGCCTCAGGGAAAGAGAGAAAAGATTTAGTATGACTATCACGTAGGTTTAGTGATAAATTAAGGCTTAGAGGAGGAGAAAAGTGTAAACGCCCTCTAGCTGCAGTTTAGTATAACCTGCAGATGGTAAGTTGGGGAGATAGTATTTTGCGGCCGCCTTAGGGGCGTGGTGGGGGCGTGGCTATCGACTATGAAGCCAAGGCCAGCCAAGGGTGGGTGTGGTGGGCGGGAGCAGCCGGTTACCGCGGGTAAGCCCATGCTGAGCAGTGGCCCGGCTGAAGATGCTGCAAACCGGGAGAAATGACCACCAGATGGGTTCTCTCTACTGCTGAAGCAGTGCTTGGCTTCTCCGTGCCACACGCCACAGAGAGTTGCGGTGCTGAGATCCAGCAGCTTAGCGGCCGAGGAGAGCCTGGGACTCCCGCTGGATCAGGGCAAACTGTTGCTTAGACTAACACCTCAACCTCAGCTGCACAGATGCGGTAGAGCGAGGGAGATCAGATTCAAGTTACTGGCACATTTGAGGAAATTATAGCCAGGTTACGAGTGCTGGGAGGCAGCTTTCAATAACGGAAAGCTATAACTGAGCAGTCGGTGGGAGGATTTTGAGGGGAGGTTTTGGCGCCACATTCAAAACTAAAATACAGCCCTTGCAGATTTTGCTTGAAAAAAGGTCCTCCGAAAAACGGCTATTTAAGCAATGCACATACAGCTAGTTGGTCCCAAGGTTCAGAGAATAATGCAGAAGCCAAGTTCCCTATCACTATAGGCTAGGCAGAAAAAGGCGCCAAGTTCAAGGAAGGCAGAACAAAGAAGCCAACAGTCTGAGCGATGTTTCGATCGGTGAAGTTGTAGGATGGGTTTTTACCTTACGGGCTGCTCAGGGTCGTCGTTGGGGGCGCTCCGGGGCCAAGGTACCCTCCTGTAGCCACAGCTGAGGAGAAAGAGAGAGGATCAGTAAGCTGAAGATATAGGGAAGCTGAGCTATAGCAGGAGACAGCAGATTGGAGGAGATTTAGGAGGGGGAGGAGAGGAACAGTGATATAGGCGGAGGTGACAGAATAGAAACAGGATTTTACAACTGTGTTAAAAATGACAAAACAGTTCGGCTAGAGCACTATACAAAGAGTACAGTAATAATCCAAGCTGGTCTTAGGTTAGTCCTAAAGAATGTACCGCAATTGTAACAAGCAGAGAGTTTAACAATGATTCAGGCAGCTTTACAAAGTTCACAAAGCTTATAACAGGAAAACTAACTCACAAATTGCAATTCAGATTAGTTTTGTAAAAAGAATTCAGTTGAAATAATGTTAAATCTCCTGGGGGTAAGCGCTCCGTGCTTTCGGAGTAGTGGCCCGGCTGAAGATGCTGCAAACGGGGAGAAATGACCACCAGATGGGTTCTCTCTACTGCTGAAGCAGCGCTTGGCTCCTCCGTGCCACGCGCTCTACAGAGAGGCGTTGGGGGTTGCAGAGATCCAAGCAGCTTAGCGGCTGAGTGAGAGCCTGGGACTCCGGCTGGATCAGGGGCAAACTCTTGCTTAGACTAACACCTCAACCTCAGCTGCACAGATGCGGTAGAGCGAGGGAGATCAGATTCAGTTACTGGGCACATTTGAGGAAATTATAGCCAGGTTACGAGCGCTGGGAGGCAGCTTTCAATAACGGGAAAGCTATAACTGAGCAATCGGTGGGAGGATTTTGAGGGGAGGTTTTGGCGCCACATTCAAAACTAAAATACAGCCCTTGCAGATTTTGCTTGAAAAAAGGTCCTCCGAAAAACGGCTGTTTAAGCAATGCACATACAGCTAGTTGGTCCCAAGGTTCAGAGAATAATGCAGAAGCCAAGTTCCCTATCACTATAGGCTAGGCAGAAAAAGGCAGCAAGTTCAAGGAAGGCAGAACAAAGAAGCCAACAGTCTGAGCGATGTTTCGATCGGTGAAGTTGTAGGATGGGTTTTTACCTTACGGGCGGCTCAGGGTTGTCGGTGGGGGCACTCCAGGGCAAAGGTGCCCTCCTGTAGCCATAGCTGAGGAGAAAGAGAGAGGGTCAGTAAGCTGAAGATATAGGGAAGCTGAGCTACAGCAGGAGACAGCAGATTGGAGGAGTTTTAGGAGGGGAGGAGAGGAACAGTGATATAGGTGGAGGTGACAGAATAGAAACAGGATTTTACAACTGTGTTAAAAATGACAAAACAGTTCGGCTAGAGCACTATACAAAGAGTACAGTAATAATCCAAGCTGGTCTTAGGTTAGTCCTAAAGAATGTACCGCAATTGTAACAAGCAGAGAGTTTAACAATGATTCAGGCAGCTTTACAAAGTTTACAAAGCTTATAACAGGAAAACTAACTCACAAATTGCAATTCAGATTAGTTTTGTAAAAAGAAATCGTTGAAATAATGTTAAATCTCCGCAAAAGCGCCTGTAAGCTGGAGCAGTGGCCTGGCTGAAGATGCTGCAAACGGGGAGAAATGACCACCAGACAGGTTCTCTCTACTGCTGAAGCAGCACTTGGCTTCTCCGTGCCACGTGCTCTACAGAGAGGCGTTGGGGGTTGCAGAGATCCAAGCGGCTTAGCGGCCGAGTGAGAGCCTGGGACTCCCGCTGGATCGGGGACAAACTCTTGCTTAGACTAACACCTCAACCTCAGCTGCACAGATGCGGTAGAGCGAGGGAGATCAGATTCGGTTACTGGGCACGCTTTGAGGAAATTATAGCCAGGTTATGAAAGTGCTGAGGCAGCTTTCAATAACGGGAAAGCATAACTGAGCAGTCGGTGGGAAGATTTGAGGGAGGTTTTGGCGCCACATTCAAAACTAAAATACAGCCCTTGCAGATTTTGCTTGAAAAAAGGTCCTCCGAAAAATGGCTGTTTAAGCAATGCACATACAGCTAGTTGGTCCCAAGGTTCAGAGAATAATGCAGAAGCCACGTTCCCTATCACTATAGGCAAGGCAGAAAAAGGCGCCAAGTTCAAGGAAGGCAGAACAAAGAAGCCAACAGTCTGAGCGATGTTTTGATCAGTGAAGTTGTAGGATGGGTTTTTACCTCACGGGCGGCTCAGGTTCGTCGGGGCGTCTGGGCAAAGGTGCCTCCTGTAGCCACAGCTACGGGCGGATCAGGGTCGCTGGGGGGCGCCTGGGCAAGGTGCCTCCTGTAGCCACAGCTACAGGTGGCTCAGGGTCGCCGGTGAGGCGCTCCGGGCAAGGTGCCTCCTGTAGCCACAGCTACGAGCGGCTCAGGGTCGCCGGTGGGGCACTTGGGCAAGGGCCCTCCTGTAGCCACAGCTTACAGGTGGCTCAGGGTCGTCGGTGAGGGCGCTGGGGCAAAGGTGCCCTCCTGTAGCCACAGCTGAGGAGGTTACATACTCATTATTTCTAACCACTTCACGTTTATTCTTGCCCGTTCCATGCAGCAACCCATCAATGAACCTATCAATAATCCAAACATTGGCTCATTAACTGATTCAGTCAGCAGCAACATCCTTCTTCACCTCAGCAACCCAGTCTCGGTAACCAGCTTAGCCAGACTTGGGCTGACAGCAACATCCTCCTCCTCAGCAACCCAGTCTTGATAACTGTCAAAGCCTGGTTTGGGTCATCGACAGCAACATCTTCCTTCTCGTCAGTATCCCAGCCTCAGGAACCAGTATAGCGCAGCTTGGGCTATCGACAGACATATCTTTCTTCTCCTCAGTAGCCCAACACCAGGAAACCAGCATAGACCAGCTTGAACATTTATAGCAACATCCTCCTTTGCCTCAGCAATCCAGTCTCAGTAACATAGTGGCCAGCTCTAGCAGCCACCTCTACATCCTGTGCAACTACTGGCAGCACAATCCCACCTCTTGCACCAGTGTGTGTGAGAACTGCAAGCCTCCTCCTCCCCCACTTCAAGTCTCTCTTCAGGGCCCTCTTGCTCCTCAGCTGCAAGGGTACGCATTTAGTACTGCAAGTCACTGAAGCACAATACTAAGGTGAAACATGCTGTTTTTCACTTCCAACTGGCAGTTGTGACAGGGTTCCTCAGAGATCAAGATCTTCCAAAGCACTTGTTGCACAGTCTGTAAGCAACACATGCTAAAACATTCTTTTCTTTTGTTTTCTTTCCCTTAAAGGCAGTAACCATCATCCAATTATAGCTCAGCCTCTTGTACCAGGATGTGAATCTCTAGCCTCCGACTCCTCCTCCTCAAGTCTCTCTCTTCAAGACCCTCTCTCTCTCTCTTCTGTTGCTAAGGTATGCTCACAGTACTGCAGTCACTGAAACACAAGACTAAGGTGAAATATATTGTTTTTTTCATTTCCAACTAGCATTTGTGAAGTGGTGCCACAGAGACCAAAACCTTCTGAGGCACTTGGCTCAGTCTGTGAGCAACATGTACTAAACCCCTCATTTCTTTTTTTGTTTCTTTGTTTGATTACAGGCCAAAACTATCATACAGTTATAACCAGCCTTTTTTTACCAGCTGTGAACCTCAGGTGTCCTGTTCTAGCATCTCTTCAGGGCATGTCTTTCCAGCTACCATGGTATGCATGCAGTGTTGCAGTCTGTGAAGCACAGCACTGATGCTAAACCTGCTGTTCCATTCCCAGCAGCCATGTGCTAAGGTGCATCACAGAGACTAAGCTTTTCTGAGGCCCTTGGAACACAATCCATGAGCAGCATGTACTACAACCCTCTTTTTTTTGTTTTCTTCTCTTTACAGGCAGCAAGCATCCCTCAAGTACAACCCAGCCTTTTATACTAGCAAAACAGCCAGCACAGGCAACCTCCTTCTTAGGAACCATCAGCACAACCCAGCCTCTTGCGCCAACATAGCAACCAGCAGCAGCAAGCTCCTCCTCAGCAACCATCAGCACAACCTGGCCTCTTGAACCAACATAGCAGCCAGCACCAGCAACCTCCTCATCAGCAACTGTCTGTACAACCCAGTATCCAGAACTAGACAACAAAATCACCAGCAGTCTCTTCTGTAAATCTCTCTTCAAGGCCATCCTTCCTCAGCTGCTAAAGTGAGTACATAGTAGTAAACTTGCATAAACATAGCACTAAGGATAATATCTTCTTTTTTTTTTCCCTGTTCCTAACAGGAAGAACCAAAAGGGAGTCATACGAACATACATACATACATACGTACTGTACATACATACATACACATACATATGAACATATGAATCTGCTAGCAGAAACAGGCCTCATGGTCTAGCAGGTCTGCTCAACTATGCAGCTAGCACCCCTAGATTGCAGCTGCCTACCTCCTGCCCTCCTCTCACCTCCAGGAAGTTCTCAGCACTGCTTACCCAGACTCTCCCCCATGCCCTGTCCCATGCCCTTTTAAAACTACCCACTGTCTTACATGAAATCACCCTCTCTAGTACGGCATTCCCTTTTGACACCACCCTCTCCATGAAGTAATGTCTCCTCATCTCCCTCCTAAATCTGCCCCCCAATCTTAGCCCATGCCCTCTCATGCCCCTTCCCTTCCTCAGCTTAAATAACCCATCAGCACTAGATTTGTTGATCCCCTTCAAGTACTTGAACATTTCAATCATATCCCCCCTATCCCTCCTCTCCTCCAGGGTGTACACACTCAGATCCCTCAGCCTGTCCTTGCAGATTTTACCTTTCATCCTCTATATAATTTTTGTTGCCCTTCACTGCACCCCCTCTATCAGTCTAATATCCTTCTTCAGACATGGACACCAGTACTGCTTACAGTACTCCAAGTGTGGCCTGACCAAGGACCTGTAGAGGGGCAGGATCAGTTCCCTAGGCCTGGATGAGAATCCCTTTGCAATACACCCCAGCATCATGTTAGCCTTAGCTGCAGCTTCCCTGCATTGAGCAGAGTTTTCCATGCTCTGTTACTATCACCCCTAAGTCCTTCTCTTCCTCAGTAACCCCCAGCCTCACACTCCCCAATCAATATTCCCTCCTTGGGTTCTTGGCCCCAAAGTGCATAACCTTGCACTTCTTCACATTGAAGCCCAGCTGCCACTTTGCGGACCACTCCCTCAGTTTGGTTAGGTCCCCCTATAGTTGTTTCTACCTGTCAGCTTCATCCACTATCGCCCCCATTTTAGTATCGTCTGCAAACAGACTGATTCTGCTAGCAACTCCATGTGAGATATCTGATATGACTAGCCCAAATAACACTGGACCCAGCACAGAGCCTTGCGGCGCTCCTCTTGTCACTGGCCTAGGTGCTGAGAGTTTCCCCACCACCACCACACATTGCTGCCTCCCCTTCAGCCAGTACACAATCCAGTTAACCAGCTTCACCCCCACCCCCATGGATTTCAGTTTTCCCCCTAGACACCCGTGAGGCACTGAACTGAAGGCCTTGCTGAAGTCCAAATATAGGATGTCAGCTGCTTGGCTCTTATCCAGCTCACTTGTTACCCAGTTATAATACTCTATTAGATTGGTCTGACAAGATTTCCCTGAGACGAACCCATACCGCTGCCATTCACCTTGAGAAATGACACCATTCTCTCCTTCAGTATCGCTTCCATAAGTTTACCCACTATGGAAGTGAGACTGACAGGTCTGTAGTTGCCTGGCATGTCCTGTGGGCCGCTCTTGTATATAGGCACCACATGGGCTATCCTCCAGTCCTGTGATCAAGACATTCAAACACACAATCGGTACATGGTCTATGAATCCCAAGAATACTAGGAAAACACAGTAAAACCCTTTATCCTTTTGTCTTAGATTCCAAACAGTATCATCAGCACCAAATCCACAAGCCTTTCTTCTCCTCTTCTACAACCCTGTCTTCAGCACCAGAACAGAAGTCAGTGGCTTTAGACACTCTTCCTTCTACTTCTCCTCCACAAATTGTTGTCATTTCAACACCACTCTGACTCCAGCATAGAAGCCAGTATCTTTAGACACTTTTACTTCTTCTCCTATTCAACAACTTGTTCTCATCTCAGAACAACCCTGTCTCCTGCACCAGTGTAGAAGTCAATGACTTTAAAGACACTTTCTTCTCTTCCTGCTTCTCAGCAACCAGTAGCACAACCTAGCCTCTGGCATCAGCCTAAAAGTCAGTGACTTTAGAGACTCTTTTTTTCTCCTCCTGCTCCACAACCTGTTGTCATCCCAACAGAACCTGGTCTCCGGCACCAGTGTAGAAGCCAGTGGCTTTGCAGACTCTTCCTTCTGCTCAGCAACAACAGGTCTTTCTTCAGGGTCCTCCCTCATTACCTGCCAAGCAGCACCTCTTCACTAAACCTATAGATTTCAGCCAAAATATGTCCCTGGTATCAGCATAGATGCCAGACGAAAACTTCCTTCATCCTCCTCCTCCTCACAACTGAACTGATAAGCCAACCACAGCAACAAATGTGTGATTGTGCAAAGGTCCTCACTAAAGCTATGCAGACTTCTGTGTAAGCCAGAATTTTTTTCTCTGGTAACAGCATAGCATCCAGCAGCATCCATCCTTCTTGTCCTCAATCACCTCAAACAGATAGGCCACCCACAGAAGCACCATGTTCGTTGCGAATGAAGGTCTTTACTAAACCTCCAAGCTGTCAACCAAATCCTTTCTCTGGTACCAGCACATCAGCCATCAATGAAAAAATCCAGTCTGACTTAAATCATAAGTAAGCTGCTGGAAAAGATTGTTAAGGAACAAATAGTGGGAATCATAGAGGAAAATGGGTTGCAGGACAGAAGGAAGCATGGGTTTGTAACAGGAAGCTCATTCCAGATCAATCTGACTGACTTCTTTTATTGAGTCACAAAAGCACTGGACAGGGGTCAATCAGTTGATGAGCTGCACCTTCACTTTAGCAAGGCCTTCAATTCTGTACCCCAGAAAAGGCTAATAAAAATACTGGAGGACCTAGAGATAGGGGGAAAAAGCTGATGAAGTAGAAACAAAGAAACATAGAAACATAGACTTTGATGGCAGATAAGGACCACTTGGCCCACCAGTCTGCCCATTTCCCTACCTATTGGATAAGCTGCAGATTCTAGTTAACCAACAGCCTACTTCCTGCAACCCCCCACTATAATTGCCTTATGTCTGTCCCATGCATGTTTGAATTCCCCCACTGTTTTAGACCCCACAACCACTCCAGGAAGGCGGTTCCATGCGTCCACCACTCTCTCCGTGAAAAATAATTTCCTCACATTACTGCCCCCTTGTTCTTACACATCTCTTTTCTGAAAGATGCTACTCTCCTGGACTTTGTTGATTCCCTTGAGGTACTTTAAAGTTTTTATCATGTCCCTCCTGTCCCTCCTTTCATCAAGGGTATACATATTAAGCTCTCTCAGTCTCTCTTCATATGGTTTCTGATGTAGACCCTGCACCATTTTAGTTGCTCTCCTCTGGACTGCTTCCATCCTGTCTATGTCCTTGCGTAGATGAGGTCTCCAAAACTGCACACAGTACTCCAGATGGGGTCTCACCAACTGTCTGTATAGAGGGATAACCACTTCCCTTTTTCCACTTGTGATGCCCCTTCCTATGCATCCCAGTATCCCCCTGGCTCTCCTTACTGACTTCTCACATTGCTTACCCGCCTTCAGGTCATCTGATATGACTACACCCAGATCCCTTTCCATTACTGTTGTCATTAGTACCTCCCCTGTTATTGTGTACTCGTCTCCTGGATTTTTATTTCCAGGTGCATTACTTTGCACTTCTTTGCATTGAATCTAAGTTGCCATGTCTGACCATTCCTCCAACCTTGCCAAGTCCCTTCTCATCCTTTCTACCCCTGTGTATCAACTCTGTTACAGATCTTGTGTCATCTGCAAAGAGGCATACCTTTCCTTCCAGACCCTCTGCAATGTCACCTATAAAGATGTTAAAGAGGACTGGACCCAGTACTGAGTCCTGAGGTGCTCCACTAGTAACCCCCCTTTCTTCAGAATGTGTTCCACTCACTATTACCTTCTGTGTCCTGTTGTGCAGCCAGTTTGCTACCCAGGCTACCACCCTGGGACCCACTCCCAGGCTGGCTAACTTGATTATTAATCTTTTGTGCGGACTGTGTCAAATGCCTTTCTAAAGTCTAGGTAGGCCATATCCACAGCCCCTCCCTGGTCTATTACTTTGGTCACCCAGTCAAAGAAATTGATTAGATTCAGCCCGGACATGACCTTCCTGCTGTGAATCCATGCTGCTTTGGGTCCCAGCTCCGCTGTCATCTAGGTACTAAACAATTCTTTCTTTCAGAAGTGATTCCATCATTTTCCCCACCACTGAGGTCAAACTAACAGGTCTGTAGTTTCCTGCTTCTGCCTTGCTCCCACTTTTGTGAACGTGAATCACATCTGCCCTCCTCCAGTTCTCAGGTACCACCCCATCTTCCCATGATTTGCTAAAAAGTGTGGTTAGTGGTGTCACTAGGTCCTCCCTTAGCTCTTTTAGGATTCTAGGGTGAATCCCGTCAGGCCCCATTGCTTTGTACACCTTGAGTTTTAGGAGTTCTTTCAGGACTCTTTCTTCTGTAAATGGACTGGCATCAACCCCACTACCCAGAGTGCTTCTACTGTTTGGTTTAGGTAACTCCTCCTCTTCTTCTTTTGTGAATACTGAGCAAAAGTATTCATTCAGTATCTCTGCCTTTTCACTGTCTTCCTCTGCCCGCCTCCCCTCTCCTTTATTAATCTTCACTATCCCTCCCTTAACCTTTCTGTGGTCCCTAATGTACCTATAAAAGGTTTTATCCCCCTTCTTAACTGAGTTGGCTATCTTTTCCTTGGTTTGGGCCTTTGCTTTTCTGACTGCCTTCCCCACTTCTTTCTGTTTTAATTGATACAGTTCCCTGTCGTGCTCTGTCTGTGATTCCTTGTACTTTTTGAATGCAGCCTTTTTCTCCTTAACCTTCCCTGACACCTCTTTTGAGAACCATAGTGTTTTTTTATTCTGCTTTGTTTTCTTTATTTGTTTCACACAAAGGCTTGTTGCCTTCTTGATGGCAGTTTTGATTTTTCTCCATTGTTCTTCCACCCCTTCTTTCTGGCCATTTGCTAATGCATTCCTCAGGTATTCACCCATTATGCCAAAGTCAGCCCTTCTAAAGTCCAGTATCCTTGTCTTTGTATGGCTTGTCTCCATGGTTGTATTTAGTGTGAAGCACACTGTGCAGTGATCGCTTGTTCCAGATGTTTACTGACTTCTGATTGTGATCCTCTCTCCATTTGAGACTACCAGGTCTAATATTGCTCCTCCGAGTGGGTTCCACCACTAGCTGTCTAAGGCATGCCCCTGTAGGGCATCGAGAATGACCCTGCTGTTGGATGTGACTGCAGTCCATGTCACCCAGTTAACATCTGGCATATTCAGGTCCCCCATCAACAGTATCTCCCCTTTTTCAGCCATTTTGAGAATGCCCTCTATCATTTTGTTGTCCATTTCCTCCCCTTGAGACGGGGGTCTGTATACAACCCCTGTGCGGATTGTGATGCCATTGCCTGTCTCCAAGGTGACCCAGAGTTCCTCTTGTCCTCCCCCTTTACTTTTTAGTTCTGTAGCTTTGATCCCTTCCCTTATGTAGAGAGCTACTCCACCTCCTCTTTTACCCTCCCTGTCCCTTCTGTAGATTGTATACCCTGGTATGTTGACATCCCAGTCATGGTTCTCTGTGTACCATGTTACTGTGACTGTCACAATATCCAAGTGTTCCTCTTCCATCAGGGCTACTAGCTCTGGAAGCTTGTTTCCAAGACTATGGGCATTGGTACTCATTGCCCTCCATTTAATGTTGGCTTTATCCTTTTTTACCCCATCCCTGCTCTTATTGCCCTTGTCCATTTTTCCATTTACCCCTGTCCTACCCTCTGTCAAGCTTGGTACCTCAGTGTTTACCCTACTACCTGCCATGTTTTGTGGGGGGAGGCTTGAACTTTCCTGTTTCCTATCAGCACCTCCCCCCTTGGCTAGTTTAAAAGCTTGCCAAGGAAGCCTTAAACCTGTCACCTAGGGCGTGTTTCCCTTCTGGACAGATGCAGAACCATCATGCCAGTATAGACCTTCATCTCTCCAGGTGGACCCCAGTCCCAGTGAAGCTAAAGCCCTGTGCTCTGCACCAGTTTTGCAACCATTCATTAAACTGCATGGTGTGCAGTACCTAGCCTCACCCCTGCCATAGACTGGCAGCACCTCTGAGAAGGTTACCGTGCTTGCTACCTATCTGAGGCCCCTTCCCAACTCCACAAATTCATCCTGCACTGCACTGCTCTCATGCCTAGCTAGGTCATTTGTCCTGAGGTGGACAATGATATCTAGTTTCCTCTCCTGTGATGCTGCTTCTGTAATCCTGAGGATTTGCTTCCTGTCCCTCCAAGCCATGGCACCAGGCAGGCACCTTACTTCCCTCTCCTCTCCCTTCCCCAGGTCTACACCCCTAACAATTAAGTCCCCTATCAGAAGCTGTTTCTTTCCCCTGTGGTGTCCCTTGCCACTCTTTTGTGGGTCTCCCTTGTGGATGTCCCCAGCATTCTTCTTGGTCTCCAATGAGGGTGTCATCATAGAGGAACCTTGATTTGTAAGACTGACATATGATTTGTGTAGAGATACAACTCAGGGGCTAAGCCTCTGTTCCACCACCCTCACCCTCACCCTCCCAGAACCTACTGTGGTCCATCTGCTCTTCACACATGGCAACCTCTGAGGCAGTGGTTGAGGAACTGATGCTTTTTTGGTGGGGGAGGCCTCCTTAGTCCTTGCCAGTTCAGCCTGGAGGTGGGCAACCTCCTCCCTCAGAGCTGACAGTTGCCTGCAAATAGGCCAGCAATGCAGGTTCCAGAATGTCTCCCAGAAAATTGCTGCCCCACAGCCAGTGCATTGCACCACTCCCCACATGTCCCTCTTCCTTATAATATACAATGAGTAATATATAATTTTTTTGTGTGTGTGTGTACTTACCCTTTATGCACTGTGCTGGGTAATTAAGAATATGACAGTTCTGCCCCAAAACCTGTTGAGGAAGTGATGTCAGAACCTTTGGCTATAAAGGAAATGCTATGTCTGGGGTGGGCGGGTGAGGGAAGGGTGGGTGGGTAAGCCACAACCACTGGTGACTGATAGTAACAATCAAATACACCACTGCTCCAACACCTTGGTGAGTACTGCCCTTTATAGTAAGTCAACCAACACCACAATTTACTAGACCACTGTTCCTACACAAACCACTCTACTGAATCCAGGGATAAAAATGAACTCACGGCTCAGCCAGCAGGACACTTCTAAAATATTGCACAAATATCCTTCCAAATCCTGTGTGTCTAGCATGGAAAGCAAGCAACTTCAGTTGTATTTCACCCCATCTGGTTATAAAATTACTACACTTTAATGGAATCCTGCAATTCTTGATGCCAATAAGAAAATAATGAAACTTTCTGTAGAAAGCGTAGCTTATCTTCCTAACTAGTCCCCAACAATATTATGTTTTACCAGGTTCCCAGTTCCTCAAATGCATTCTAGTTTGTTCTCTGCAGTATAGCAAGTGTCTCAGCTTCCAACAGAAGCAGGCAAGTCTTTTCTGACTGGCTTCTCCCTGTGTAGTTTGCCTAAGTGGCTACGTAGCTGGCTGGGGGCAGGACACAGAGTAGTAGTCAATGGGAAACGCTCACAGCCTAGAAAGTCATGAGTGGGATAATGCAGCAGTTGGTTCTGGGAACTATGCTTTCCAGTATCTGCATCCACTGCACTGGAGAGGGTATTTAGAATAAGGCATTTGTATTTTCAGGCAACACTAATATCTGTGGCAGAGTGGACGCTGAGAAGGGAATAAGAAGGATGAAAAGAGATCTGGAAAAATTGGTAAAGTGTTCTAGAGTACAGCAACAAATGTTTAATACAAAGAAAAGTAAAGTGATGCACATTGAAAGAAAGAACCCCAAAACAATCTATTGGATGGGGGAGTAAGGGTGGAGTAGAAAACAGAGGAGAGGAACCTCAGGGTTATCATAAGTGATGGTTTCAAATCCACTGCTCAATGTAACAGCACATTAGGGAAAGCACACTGGATGCTGTGGTAATAAGAAGGAGATTTGACAGTAGGAAAAGGAAGGTGATACTGTCCCTGCACTGGACCCTAGGGAGACCCCACCTAGTAGACTGTGTACAGTTTCTGAGTCCACAACTTAGAAAGGACAGGGTCCACACAGAGATTGTACAAAGAAGTACCATTGGAATAATGTAGGGGTAGCAGGGTAAGTGGCATGAAGAAAAGTTAACAGAGCTTAAAAAACACTGGAATACAGGAGAAAAAGAGGGGATATGATTGAAGCATAAGTTCTCATGAGGAATCAACAGATTAGACTGTATGGACCTGCTCATAAAGGATGAGGATACAATTGCTAGAGGGCATGAGTGGAAACTAGTGTGTGGGAAATGTAAAAAGAATGTGAGTAAATTCTTCTTCACAGAGTGAGTGGTGGATGAATGGAATAGACCGCTCAGAATAGTGCTGTACTTGAAGCCTACACAATTCTGGGTTTTAAACATGGGTGGAACATATATAAAGAAATGGTGAGACCCAATGGCGGTAAACAGCATGGAATACCTGGGAAAGGGGATGACAGTCAGCTACTAGGGCTATCAGCTTCTTTAATCTTTTTTAATCTAAATCTGTGGATTTTCTACTGGATGCTCCTGCAGACACCATTCTCCTGTTCATTGACCGTAATGCAAGGGTTACCAAATGCTCCGGGATTGCTGAGCCTATGGATTTAAATACTGAACTCCTAGCTTCTGATTGGAGTTAGGCAGTCGTATGGATTCCCAATAAAATTATGCCACTCACAGCTGCCTTACCCCCTCAGCCTACCACAATTCCTCACACAGTACTTGACCTCCCAGACCCAGCCCACAGAGCTTTAAAGTTTCCCCAAACAAAAATCCATTATGTACTCTCCCCAGCTGTAGAAAGTATACACTGCCTTCCAGCAACAACAACAAAAAAAAAAAAGCTCTGAGTTACTCTTCCTACTGCAAAAGAAAAGTGTGGTGAGAAGTTTCTGGAGGGAATATTGGTAATTTGTATAGGGGCAAGTATAAATTGGTCCAGCAAGGGAGAAGTGTGAAAGATAATAGTTCTTAGAAGCTAACATTAAGTATATGCATTTAAGGGTATGAGACATCTAATTCACTCTAAAGGGCCAGGTGATTCAAGTAGTTTCAGCACCTACATCCCTTTGCTGACCCTGTGGTGTGTAGCCTTAGCTGGTGATACTTCTTAGATCAGGTTTACAACTTCTCGTAAATATCTCTAGTCACTGTGCCATAGAAACATCTCCTTGCTCCCTTCAAGTGGTATCGGCACCTATATCCCTTTTCAGATCCCATGGTGTGTAGCCTTACCTGGTGATACCTTGCCCAGATTAAGCCCTTACAACTGTTTCTCTTTCTGACCCCAGACTTTAACCTTGAGACTTGCAATCTGCTCTACCTATTTACATATATACCCTACCCTTGTTAGGGTACACACCAGATAAATTTACCCCAAAGAGGACTCGTATCCCCTACCACAAGAATGTCTACTCATGGAGTCCCTATACAACTCGTGCTATGCCCCCAAGTTGTCGTACCCACTTTCAGCTGAGTCTCCCTCTCAGACAGCCACCGGCATCTCATTACCTACCCAAGGAATGTTACCTGCTCAACCCAGTACCTGCACCTACTGGTGTCATACGGCTAGAGTCTTAGCATATGTATCACTAGGACTGAACAGTACTAAGAATAGGTCCTTGCATTCCTACACCAATACTTCCACTAGCCAAAGAAGGTTTAGTTCTTCTAAATTACCACTTGTTGCCCTGAGGAAAGTTGTACTCCTCCTCTTGCTATGTTCGGGTAATGTTAAACTTAACCCTGGTCCTATACAAACAATTCCTTCACCTTCCGAAGTCATGAAGTATAAAAGTATCAGCTTTATGCATGTTAATGTGTGTGTAGCCTCTTAAAGAAACTCACCTCAATACAGGCTTGGGCTATCCACACGGAGCCGGATGTACTTGTCATATCTGAATCCTGGCTTCATCTATCCACGCCAGACAAAGAGGTCAATATCCCCAACTATCTGTTCTTCAGAGCCGATAGACTAACCAGAGGTGGTGGTGTAGCTATCTAGGTTAAGGACAAGTTTACGATAGCTACCCTTGGCACTACATCAATTGCCAATGCCTTTGAATGCCTGTCTTTAAAAATCGAACTACCTACATCAATGGCCCTCTGTGCATAGGATGTTATAGACCCCCGTCCTCGGGGTCACAGCTCCTGTCCCACCTATCATCTACTATGAGTACTGACACAATGGAAACAATTATACTAGGGGGACCTTAACTATGACTGGCTGACAAGTGCATCTCTTCCACTTAAATCCTTCTGTGACTCTCATGGGCTCACTCTACTTATCAATGAACCTACTCGTATCAATAATAAAAACCCTATGAAAAGCACACTATTAGATGTACTTCTAGTAAGCAAACCCCATTTCTTCTCCCATGCTGGGATCTTTTCTGCCGATGTTAGTGACCATTGCTTTATTGCTGGCGTAAGAGCAGTCCCTAAACCAACAGCCTCAGCAAAGTTCTCTACCAAAAGATCAAAACAGAATTTTGACCCACTTGCATATATCAATGACCTGAAAGCCTCCCTGCTTTGGAAGACCTTTTATTTAGCCAAATCAGTAGAAACAGCATATGCCATTTTTCATTAAATTGCATCCAGCACTCTTAACACCCACGCACCCTTAGTCAAAACCTGCATAAAGGCTAGAAAGTGCCGTTGGTTTACAGCAGACATCAAGGCAGCACTATTAAAAAGAAACAAGTTCTGGAAGCTAGCACGCAAATCCCAAAAAGCCGAAGACTGGCATCTTTTCAGAACAGCCAGAAACCACAGTACAAAGCTAATTCAGGAAACCAAGTCCAACTTCTATCGCTCTGGACTCGACACTGCCTCCAACTGCCCTACCAAGTTCTGGTCCACAATAAAAGAACTTTCTTGTAATACCACAGGAAACACTCTCCCCTCAAAAATTATTTTTGACAATGTAACTATCAACAACAATAAAGAGATACTACAAGCCTTCAACAATCACTTTGCTACTGCAGGGCTAGCTTTTGATAACACACCTGCACGCAACCTACACTCCCAGCTTACCACGTAACCTTCAGAATCTAGTCTCTCAGATGCAGTTTTTTGATTCTCTCCTGTCTCACTAAAAGAGGTCTAAGATCTCCTCCTCCAGTTGGACACCAGAAAAAGTGCTGGCGCTGACACCTTCGATCCATACTACCTAAAGATTGCCTATCATGTCTTGGACATACCTATTATGCATCTATTTAACTTGTCCCTTTCTCAAGGGACCCTCCCCAAACTGTGGAAGACTGCACTTGTTATTCCGTTGTTTAAATCCGGAGACCCCTGTGATCTAAACAACTACAGGCCCACCTCCCTTCTCCCAGTACTATCAAAACTTCTGGAAGAAATCGTGAATGCCCAGCTGAAATCTTTCATAGATGATACTAACCTGCTAAACCCAATGCAATCTGGTTTCAGAACTGAACATAGTACTCTCACGGCCCTGGCCAAGGTGACAAATGACTGGCAGTGTGAGCTAGAGAACAAAAAATTTGTCAATGCCATTTTTCTAGACCTAAGTAAGGCCTTCGACACTGCCAACCACAGCCTCCTTCTTTCTTCATTAAAAGCTATTAGTCTAGATTCTACCTCCTTGTGTTGGTTCCACAACTACCTTTCTGATAGGCACCAACAGGTCAAGGCCGAACGTGAACTCTCCCCCTCAAATCTGTTAAAAAGAGGTGTCCCACAGGGATCCATCCTGGAGCCACTCCTATTTGCCATCTACATCAACAATATAGACTCAGGCATCAATGAGGTGAAACTTCATCTGTTCACAGATGATACAGTGATCTACCTAAGCCGTACAACTCCTGAAACTGCCTGTAGTGACATGCAAGCTGACTTCAACAAACTTCAATACCAGCTCCTTAGTAATAAATTGCTACTTAACGCCAAAAAGACAAAGGTGATGCTGTTTTCACCTATTAACCATGCAGTCTACCCTGCTCTACCCTTCATCACCACCCTCCTAGGAGAAACCCTGGAATTTGTGCCAAAATTCAAATACCTGGGGGTCTGGCTAGACTTCATACTCTCCTTTGCAGACCACCTGGAGGATTTGTTAAAAAAACTGAGGCAGAGACTAGGTCTCTTCTTCAGGTCAAACCGCCTACTAACTACAGAGGCCAAGAGACAGCTAGTTCAGTCTACGTTCCTTTCCCTAATTGATTATGCCGACTTTATATACAGCCAGTGTGCTACTTCATACCTCGGTAAATTGGATATACTTTACCACAGAGCCCTGCGCTTCATCACTGGTCTCCCCTTCTCCACCCATCACTGCTCTTTATATGTGACCGTAGGTTGGACCTCCCTACACTACAAATGAAATAAAAATGCAGCTCTCTGGACGTACAGAGCTATGACTGGAAAACTTCCACAGTACATTGTTGATTGCCTGACTCTCAATATTCCTGGAACCTATGCCCTAAGAAGCTGTTCACTGATTCTCTGAAAGTGCCCAAAGCCTTAATGTGTTTTGGGAGAGCTGCCATAAGATTCGTTCTACCATCACTCTGGAATGTGCTACAGAAATCAGTGAAACTGAGAACTCCTGTTAGTATTACTGTGTTTAAGTCCTTATACTCAAAATACATTACAGAAGCCTGCAACTGCTTCCAATGATCCTAGCTTACTTACACCCCCTTCCACATCCTCCCTGCTTTCCCCATCCTCCTTCCTTCTTGTATCAGTGCATAACTTGTCTCTGAGCCACCTACTTATCTACCGCCCTAAATCTCACCCTCCCTTCCTCACTCACCTATTCCTTGTATACCTGCAGCATCTCATTCCTTCGCTCCTAGTATTATCCCAGTTCCAGACCCCCCCCCACTGGCTGCCCATTTCTCCTGACACATGTCTCCCCCTTGATACGCCTGGGTCTTTTTAAACTGACTATGTATGTCTCTTCGCTTGTAGCATCCACTTCAACTATTCTCTTCACTGGACTATAATGCCTTTACCTTACAGGAATACTAAACCATGTATGTTGTTGTATCTGGTATAAATTTTTACTCACTTGCTACCCTATTGTTATGTATACCCTTACTGACTGTCTTTTACCTGAACCTAAAAGTATTTTCACTTATCCTGTCTATTGCAGGCCTACCTGTACTGTTGTACTCTTGCATCTACTGTCTATTTATCTGTATATAAATGCATTGTTACTTGACTTGTGTAATGCAGGTCCACCTTGTAAATGAGCTTGCTCAATGGTGTTTGCCTGGATAAATAAAGAATTTGATTGATTGATTGATTGATTCTGTAAGCAATAAGACATGATGGGGTGTGTATGGAACAGATTTCACCATGTCTAGTGGTGCAGTGAGGTATAAGGCTGCACCCAAGTGCCTTCAGCCCCTAAAAGTGTGGTAAAACCTGTTCCATGCTCACCCCGGGGTGTCTTACTGCACTTATAAAAGGGGCTACTTTTTTTTTTTTACCTTTTTAGAGATAGAAAAACACAGAAAAAAAAATTGCTTGTGTACGTTTATGATAAAATAGTCCTTCCCCATACTTCTAATGACCTCATTGTTCATTTACTGTATTTAGTTTGCCATTTGCTGGCATCAGTAGTCTTGCTTTTCTTGTGTTGTCAAGGTGATGCAGGAGAACTACCCCATCGTGTATTGGTGTGAAGTTTTTATGGGGGGGGTGGAGTGCTGGCTGTATCATGGGACAGGAGAGAGAACTTTTTTTTTATTGAACTGCGACTGAGGACAACACTATAGGAGTGGGCAGGAACTTGGGGAAGTGGCTGGTCAGTTTCAGCAGAAACATGTTTTCTGAGGCAGAATTAAAATGTGCAATATTTTAAGGCTTATATTTTTAAAAATTAGCATTTAACAAGCATTTCTTCAGATTTGGAGGCATAGGCCAGGAGCGCAATTTTCAAACAGAGATGGAGCTCCACATGTCAGGAGAGAGCGTGAGAGAGTGAGCGAGAGAGAGAGAGAGAGAGAGAAACTATAGGACTAGGATGGAGCTGGGGCTGCTATTGTTGGATTGGACAATACACCATGACTTGCCTAAGGCTTTTTAAAAAATGGTAGTGTAAGGTGATTTTAAATTAGGAAATGCGACAGGTCAAGAGCATGACTGGCATTGGCAATAGTGGGAACAGGCATACTGAGGACCAGCACAGCCACTGTGGCTTCAGGACCAGTCAGTATTTTTTTTTTCTTAATTTAAAGGGAAACACTAGAAAAGGCACAGCTTTACCCAGGCACTACAAAAATTCCTGATTCGTGCTTTCAGATAGTAACATTTTTGTTTTAAATTACTCTAATTGCTTTTTAGTGATTTAAACAGTGGCCTTCAACTTTTACTTTCTATTGCTGGCAGCCACCATTTCATGAGTAGCAGAGAGCTTCCTGAGCTCTCTGTATGCTAATATGTCCTGCCAACCTATAGCTGAGGTCAAACAGGCATATTAACACACCGTGGGCTCAGGAAGCTCACTACTGTTCATGAAATGGCTGCTGCCAGCAACAGGAAGTGGAAGTTGTGTGTAGCTGTTCTAAATCATTACATAAAGTTGTTACTGTCTGAAAGCACTAACTGAGAGTTTCTTTAGTGTCTGAGAAAAGCTGCGTCTTTTCCATTGTTTCCCTTTAACAGTTTTCTGTGTTGGGATACTGTTTAACAGTAGTCAGTGAGGGGCACAAGAGTTTCCCTGACCGGGATGCAAATCAGTGAATCAGCATCATTAGCAAGGGTAAAACATTGCAGAATTTAGAAAACAGTGTTCTAATGGCACACTGATATCTTTTTATTTGCAATGTGTTCCTGCTGTTGAGTACTTGTTTTCACCTGTGCATTAAACGGATTTGATGCACAGGTAAGAACTAATCAGGAAGCAGGATTTTCTATCCCTATTTAACAATTTTAACTATCCTAAAATGTTTAGGGAAAATTGGGTAAAGTGGGTATAAAATAGCCAGGGATAAAGTTCCAGTTAAAACTGGTTGTTTGAAGCTAGGGTGATTGTGCTTACAGAACCAGTTTTCCGAAGGCATAAACTTCTGATTTTAGGAGGCTGAAATGCATGTTGATGTTTGGTTAAACTGGGGGGGGGGTCACTGAAGGAGTTCTGTAAATTAGCAGTTCAGAAGTAGGCAGAAGTTTGCAGCTTGAGGCAGAAAATAGCACAATAAACATGTTAAAGTAGGCAAGACTCCAAAAAAGAAGACTGTAAGATACACTAGTTTAAAGGTTGACTTACCCGAGATGGAATAACCAGAGCTGAGACAGAGAGAAGGGCAGAGGGGTGTTTTTATAGGTATACAGGGGAATAAAGCAAGGCTGAGCATGTCTGAGTCTTGAGACTCCTGGAAGCTTATAAAAGCACTTCCCCCAGGCATTAGTGAGTCATGTATTAGTGCAGTCATGCCGCTTGGAGAAGTACCATGAGATTAAGTGCCATAGGGTCTTAACAGTAGAGGGACTTGAAAAGAGAGGAACAGGGGAAGGGAAGGCTGTTCAGAGAGTGGAGGAAAGATAATTAAGGGGCTCTTACCTCACTGGTAAATACAAGCCTGGTGCACACAGGTTACAGAGTGATGAAACTAGGAGCAGTGCAAACAGTGTTTCTATCTCCTGCAGCACAGATCGAGAACAAGTAAGCTCCTAAATAAACACAATGACCTACCTTACTGGTGCAAATACACTTTATTGACATGCAGTGGTGCTAACGTGCTCTCTAAAATGTGATGCAAGGTACAGAGTGTTAAAATGGTAGCAGAACTGGGGTGCTCATATTTTAAAATAATAAACCATGCTGGCTTCCCATGGGTATTTCCAAACCAGTGAAACTAACTGGAGGCCAGACAGGCAGCGATGCATGTGTGTGATATACATGCATCAATCAGCTGATGTTTCAGCTATTGCCTTCTTCAGAACTGACTGGTTCACCTGCACAAACCTCATTAATAGGCAGGCTACTGAATATTCAAATGGTGGGTGGGCTAGTGGCAGCAGAGTACTCAACTCATTGTCTGCAAACAAAAAGAGAAAGTGCCTTAGTGGACATTAAAAGCAATGGTTAAAACCAGAATAAAAGCAGGCAAATGAACAAACAAACAAAGCCACAGAGACCATAACAGGTAAAAAGGGATGCAAAAGAAAACACTTGGGATGGCAGGAGGGTGTAATGACAAAAGGACAATACAAACACAAAGAGAAAAACAGCACAGGCACAACAGACAAGGGCAAGGTCAGACA
The DNA here is from genome assembly GCA_016271365.2 of Neoceratodus forsteri. Lineage (NCBI taxonomy): Eukaryota > Metazoa > Chordata > Ceratodontiformes > Ceratodontidae > Neoceratodus > Neoceratodus forsteri. The sequence goes on along the minus strand of CM057451.1, from coordinate 802,846,658 downwards.
AGAAAGGGCAAGGAGGAAGAATAACACTGGCAACAGTAGGAAAAAAATACAGGTGACCAAGAAATTCATTATATATCCATTACATGAATCATTTCAAAGGAAGTTCTTCTTTCACTCTTCTTGGTGATAAAGTCTGTAAAGTATGGATCCAAAAACATTTTCTGTGGGAAAGTTGTTTCTGTAGATCTCCTCCATGGGGTCCTACAATATCTCTTTCAATTCCCATAAACCTGAGGTTAGCAGGCGATTCATGTCCCATTTCTGAGAAATATCTTGCTGTAGCATTCAGAGATGCATCATTCTTAATGGCAGAGTTATGCTCACCTATCCTTTTTTTATGTTGGCACTTGGTCTGTTTGACATACCCCAGACCACAGGGACAGGTAAGCATATACAGTAAAATAGTCCTGTGGTAGAACAGTTAATAGAGATGGACGAAGTCAGCAATCTTTGCTCTGCAAATTAATTTGCGAATTTCCCACAATTTGCTGAGTGTGGATCAGTCCACAAAGTGCAAAGTTTCACCACAAAGTGCAGAATTTCATGGACAAGATTTCAAACTTCGCAGAAAAATTCCATACTTTTCAGCAATCCAGAAGCAAATGGTTTGATACCTTTTATTGGACCAACATAGATGTTGCAAAAAGAAAATAATGTCTAAGCTTTTGGACCAACCAAGTCCTTCCTCAGAGACTTATGACAATTGTTCAGAGAGTCACAATCTATTAATACCCAGATCATACATAAAAAACAGAAAACATTCTCATTGGTTTAAAGTACCTATTTCAAGAAATCACAAATGTAAATGGAATAAATAGCATCCCTTTAGCTTGCTATTACTGAGAATCTGTTCAAGGTCACATCATTAGATACGCTGAACACTCAAGTAGGTAAAGTCTGTAAGAGAAATAATTAATGAATGTGTGTGTTAGGAGAATACATTCAAAATTAAAAGCAAGACCTTAAGATTTAATACCACAAATGTTCAAGTTAAAACTTGATAGTATTGTATGATAAAAAACTGTACAACAGCAATATATGTGTGGAAGTAGGAGGGGAATAAAAAAAATTTACCTTGTATGATCAACTGTTTAAAACATTCATAAAGAATTAAACTTATCTGGAGATATTTTCTAAACTATACTCTCAATCAGTTAACACACTCCATAAACATTAAAACCTACAATGTTGTAACAATATATAATAACTGGTCAACAATTTCTCTCAATGTACTGACCAGATTGATATTTTCCATAACAACCAGCTGGTTGTTATGACATTCATGAGCCATGCCAGTCAAACTATGCTGCTGCCTCAATGGTCAACATTCTGTATGTGGGCGGGGCCAAACAGTCTCACAAACTGCTGGAGAAAATTTGCTGGTCTGTTATTACAAAAAATAAAAGAAGGGGAGGGTATTTCATATGAGAATTTAATGCATACCCTCATTGTGGGATGCTTTGATAAACCCATCGGGCGTCGCCCTCGGGGTTTATGTAGCATCTCAAAACCAGGTGTGCATTAAATTCTCATATCAAACTCTTCGCCATCCATTATTCTCTATTTTTTGCAAGATAATATCAATTGTCAGTATTATTGCCAAATAAAAAACTACTAAAAAAAAATCTTTCAAGGACCACCAAGAAAATGAATTCATGCATCTTAGATATCATTGTCCACCTTGGGACAAATGATCTAGCTAGGCATGGGATCAGTGCAGTGCAGAATGAATTTGTGGAGTTGGGGAGGGGCCTCAGATAGGTAGCAAGCACGGTAACCTTCTCAGAGGTGCTGCTAGTCCATGGCAGGGGTGAGCTAGGGTACTGCACACCAAGTAGTTTAACGAATGGTTGCAAAACTGGTACAGAGCACAGGGTTGTGGCTTCATTGAGGACTGGGGGTCCACCTGGAGAGATAAAGGTCTATACTGGCATGATGGTCTGCATCTGTCCACGAAGAGAACCAAGCTCCTAGGTGACAGGTTTAAATGCTTCCTTGGCAAGCTAATAACCAGCCAAGGGGAGGTGCTGATAAGAGGCAGGAAATGTCAAGCCTCCCCTCACAAACCATGGCAGGTAGTAAGGTAAACACTGAGGTACAGAGCTCGACACAGGGCAGGACAGGGGTAAATGGAAAAATATACAAGGGCAATAAGAGCAGGGATGGGGGAAAAAAGAATAAAGCCAACATTAAATGGAGGGCACTGAGTACCAATGCCCACAGGCTTCCTGAGCTACTAGCCCTGATGGAAGATGAACAATTGGATATTGTGGCAGTCACGTAAACATGGTACACAGAGAACCATGCCTGGGATGTCAACATACCAGGGTACACAATCTACAGAAGGGACAGGGAAGGTAAAAGAGGAGGCGGAGTAGCTGTATACATAAGGAAAGGGATCAAAGCTACAGAACTAAAAAGTAAAGGGAGAGGACAAGAGGCACTCTGGGCCACTTTGGAGACAGGGAATGGCATCATGATCCACACAGGGGTTGTATACAGACCCCCATCTCAAGGGGAGGAAATGGACAAGAAAATGATAGAGGACATCCTCAAAATGGCTGAAAAAGGGGAGGTACTGTTGCTGGGGGACCTGAATATGCCAGATGTTAACTGGATGACATGTACTGCAGCCACATCCAAGAGCAGGGTCATTCTCGATGCCCTGCAGGGTGCAGACCTTAGACAGCTAGTGTTGGAACCCACTCAGGAGGGAGCAATACTACATAGATACATAGACAGTGTCGGCAGATAAGGGCCTATGGCCCACCTAGTCTGCCCATTTGAGCTTGTAAGTTCAGTTTGTTTTCCTAGAAGTCTATTTCCCCTTACCCCTGACCTCTAGAATTCCTTTATGTCTATCCCATGCATTCTTAAATCAATACTAGACCTGGTACTCTCAAATGGAGAGAGGATCACAAATTTAGAAGTCAGTAGACATCTGGGAACAAGCGACCACTGCACAGTGTGCTTCACAATGAGCACAACCATGGAGATAAGCCATACAGAAACAAGGATACTGGACTTTAGAAGGGCTGACTTTGGCAAAATGGGTGAATACTGGAAGAATGCACTAGCAAATGGCCAAAAAGGAGGGTTGGAAGAACAATGGAGAAAAATCAAAACTGCTATCATAAAGGCAACAATCCTTTGTGTGAAACAAATAAAGAAAACAAAGCGGAGTAAAAAACCACTATGGTTCTCAAAAGTGGTGTCAGGGAAGGTTAAGGAGAAAACGGCTGCATTCAGAAAGTATAAGGAATCACAGAAGGAGCATGACAGGGAACTGTATCAATTAAAGCAGAAAGAAGTGGGGAAGGCAGTCAGAATAGCAAAGGCCCAAACTGAGGAAAAAATAGTCAACTCAGTTAAGAAGGGGGATAAAACCTTTTATAGGTACATTAGGAGCATAGAAAGGTTAAGGAGGATAGTGAAGATTAATAAAGGAGAGGGAAGGTGGGCAGAGGAGACAGGAAAGACAGAGATATTGAATGAATACTTTTGCTCAGTATTCACAAAAGAAGATGAGGAGGAGTTACCAAACCAGACAATAGAAGCACTCTGGGTAGGGGGGGTTGACACCAGTCCATTCACAGAAGAAAGAGTCCCGAAAGAACTCCTAAAACTCATGGTGGACAAAGCAATGGGGCCTGATGAGACTCACCCCAGAATCCTAAAAGAACTAAGGGAAGACCTAGTGACAACACTGACCACGCTTTTTAACAAATCAAGGCAGGATGGGGTGGTACCCGAGGACTGGAAGAGGGCAGATGTGATTTTCCTTCACAAAAGTGGGAGCAAGGCAGAAGCAGGAAACTACAGACCTGTAAGTTTGACCTCAGTGGTAGGGAAAATGATGGAATCACTTCTGAATGAAAGAACTGTCGAGTACCTAGAGGACAGCAGGGCTCAGGACCCAAAGCAGCATGGATTTATAGCAGGAAGGTCATGTCAGACAAATCTAATTAATTTCTTTGACTGGGTGACCAAAGTAATAGACCAGGAGGGGCTGTGGATGGCTCACCTAGACTTTAGAAAGGCATTTGACACAGTCCGCACAAAAGATTAATAATCGCTAGCCAGCCTGGGAGTGGGTCCCAGGGTGGTAGCCTGGGTAGCAAACTGGCTGCACAACAGGACACAGAAGGTAATAGTGAATGGAACACATTCAAGAAAGGGGTTACTAGTGGAGTACCTCAGAGTTCAGTACTGGGTCCAGTTCTCTTTAATATCTTTATAGGTGACATTGCAGAGGGTCTGGAAGGAAAGGTATGCCTCTTTGCAGAAGACCCGAAGATCTGTAACAGAGATGATACACAACAGTGGGTAGAATAGATGAGAAGGGACTTGTCAAGGTTGGAGGAATGGCCAGACATATGGCAACTTAGATTCAATGCAAAGAAGTGCAAAGTAATGCACCTGGGAAACAAAAACCCAGGAGAAGAGTACACAATAGCAGGGGAGGTACTAACAACAACAAAAATGGAAAGGAACCTGGGGGTGGTCATATCAGATGCCCTAAAGGTAGGTAAGTGATCTGAGAAGTCAGTAAGGAGAGCCAGGGGAACACTGGGATGCATAGAAAGGAGCATCACAAGTAGAAAAAGGGATGGTGAGATCTCATCTGGAGTACTGTGTGCAGTTTTGGAGACCTCATCTACGCAAGGACATAGACAGGATGGAAGCAGTCCAGAGGAGGGCAACTAAAATGGTGCAGGGTCTGCATCAGAAACCATATGAAGAGAGACTGAGAGAGCTTAATATGTATACACTTGATGAAAGAGGGACAGGGGGACATGATAGAAACTTTCAAGTACCTCAAGGGAATCAACAAAGTCCAGGAGGGTTGCATCTTTCAGAAAAAGAGATGTGTAAGAACAAGGGGGTACAATTTAAAGATAGAGGGGGGACGGCTCAGGGGTAATGTGAGGATTATTTTTTTCACAGAGAGAGTGGTGGATACATGGAACTGCCTTCCTGGGGAGGTCGTTGGGTCTAAAACAGTGGGGGAATTCAAACATGCATGGGACAGACATAAGGCAATTATAGTGGGGGGTTGCAGGAAGTAGGTTGTTAGTTAACTAGAATCTGCAGCTTATCCAGTAGGTAGGGAAATTATGACTGGGTTGGCCAAGTGGTCCTTATCTGCCGACAAAGTCTATGTTTCTATGTTTCTATGTTAAAATGTTCAAAGTTCAATAACGAGTCAGTATATAATCAGTTAACTATATGAGCAGTAACAGTCTTAAGAATCTGTATAAACCCCCCTTGTAATTACCCCCCCCCGGGAAAGATAACTAGAAAAGAAGTGTATATTCACTATGTATGTGAGCCAAGAGTCCTAACATCCTGTAGCATAATTATGACATATACCTGAAAATAAGCTTCACCTAAATAAATAAGTAAGCACAACCACAACCCCTCCCCATATACACAGCACCCTCCCTATAAAAAAAAAAACACCATCCTCCAACCCCCAAAACACATGCAAAAAATTACCTTCCTTACACACAGTAAACTCCCCCCTCATACACACTCACCCAAGACAACCCACCTTCCCCAACCCCCCCACACAAATGCATATATTTGGTGAGAAACCAACATATTAATAACCAGTTAGAAAGGACTGTATGACTCTATTTTCAGCAAAAACTTCGCAATTCAGGTAAAGTCGAAGTTTCTCAGGTCTGGGAAAACTTTGAGAAGCTCCGCAAAGCGCAAATTTTTGCCACTTCGTGCAAACTTTGCTGACAAATTTAAACGTGACCACATCTCTAACAGTTAATAAAGGTGTTAATGCGAAATTTCTTTCCAGTTCTTACCTGTTTAAATGTCAGTGAATGGCATGTATTACTACAATGCATTACTACAATGCACACACCTGCCACCTTGAATGTTGTCATTTGGTATGACTGGTAGCCATGTCTTTCTTGATGGTGTGGTCTGATAAAAACTGTGCACAACGTCCTTTATGTTATTCCTCCTGTGGTATGCCACTCATGGTTTCTGGAACCTGTTCCCTGCAAAGGCTGGATCACTCTTGAAGACAGATCAGTGTTTCCTTGTCATGGCTCCTACTTGATTTGCCTGGTTGCAGTAGGTAGTCACAAATGTCACTGGTTGTTCTGTGTGAGTCTTATTTTTAAGTACGAGAAGGTTATTCCGCTACCTACTGCTCCAGGCAAATCATGTAGGAGCCATACTAAGGAAACACTGGCCCATCCTCAAGAGTGATCCAGCCATTGCATGGAATAGGTTCCAAAAACCACGAGTGACATTCCGTAGGGGAAAAAATATAAGGGACATTGTTGTGCACAGTTTGTACCAGACAATACCATTGAGGAAGACATGGCTATCAGCCATACCAAATGGCAACTTTCGATGTGGCAGGTGTGTGCACTGTAGTAATACTTGCTATTCACTGACATTTAAACACCTGAGAATGGGAAGGAAATACCACATTAACTCTTTTATTAACTGTTCCACTACAGGAGTCATTTATATGCTAACCTACCCCTGTGGTCTGGGGTATATCAGACAGATCAAACGCCAGCTTAAAGAAAGAATAGGAATACATAAATCTGCCATTAGGAGTAATGCAGCCATGAATGCTGTGACAAGACATTTCTCAGATATGAACGTGGATCACCTGCTAACCTCAGGTTTACACGAATTGAAAGAGTTATGGTGCGTGCCCCATGGAGGAGATTTACAGAAAAAAAACTTTCCCAGAAAGAATGTTTTTGGATCCATACTTTCCAGACTTTGTCAGCAAGAGGACCGAAAGAACAATGTCCTTTGCAATCATTCATATAATGGATATTTAACAGATTTCTTGGCCATCAGTATTTTGTTTCTCCTGTTGTTGTTTGTGTTATTCGTCCACCTTCCCCCTTTCTTATTTGACCTTGCGCTGGTCTGTTGTGCCTGTGGTGTTTTTTCTTGGTGCTTCTACTGTCCTTTTGTCATGACACTCTCCTGCCCTACAAAGTGTTTCATTTTGTGTCCTTTTTTACCTGATGTAGTCATTGTGACTCTGTTTGCTTTTATTCTGGTTTTAACCATTGTTTTTAATGTCCACTAATGCAGTTTCGCTTTTCTTTCGCAGACAATGAGCTGAGCACTCTGCTGTCATTGACACTCCCACCACATGAATATGCAATAGCTAGGCATGCCAATCAACACTGAGAAAGTCGATAGCCGAAGCCTCACCTGACTGGTGCATGTATGTCATGTGCACCCATGCTGTTTGTCTGGCTGCTGGTCAGTTTTGACAGTTTGGATGCCCCATGTGGTTCTGACCTAGTTTATCATTTTGAAAATATGAGCACCTAAATTCTTCCACTGCTGTAGCACTCTATGCCTTGCATGAGATTTTAGACAGCACTTTAGCACAACTACAGTTTAATAAAGCATATTTTTACCAGTAAGATAAGACATTGTGTTTATTTTGAAGCTTACTTACTCTCAGTCTGTGCTGTAGGGGATAGAAGCAGTGTGTCCATGGGGGGCATGGCCTGGCCACCTAGAAAATGGCAGCATAGCTTCTGAGCTCATCCACATCTGAGGACAATCCGCGGCTGATCGGCCTAATCCTAGGATGTGAGACCTCCCCCAAAACCATTCTCAGTTTGGGAAACTGTACCCAATCGTCCGATGCGACTTTTTTTTGGAGATACCACAGTATAAATATACTTTTTACATGCTGGTTACTCGCGAGTCGCTCCGCTCAGCTAGGCCATGGAGGCCTCGGTTCTAGTCCTTGGAAACCCTGCCAGTTCTGCCCTACACTGTATGTCAACAGGGCCTACATCTGCACCCCTGACAATGCAGTCGCTTCAAGCTGCTGTGGCAATGGGAGGATCTGTAACTGTGCTACCCTCCACACCAAGTACTACTACACAGTCGAGTTCTATAGGGGACTCATTAAATTATATCACTCATATGCCGGAAACAGTGCTGACATGAGTAGATGACATCAATATGACTGTAACAGGTACAACTTCAGATGTACGCCAGCTACAAAACTGCCTTAATGTGGTGGAGCAACGGGTGGAAACCCTTGAAACGCAGCATTTTAAGCTCAAGCAGAGAGTGCGACTGCAGGACCTGAAAACTGAAACCCTTTTAAACAGAGTGGAGGATCAAGAAAACAGGGGTCATCATAACAACCTTTGTATTATTGGCATCCTTGAAGGCTCTGAAGGTACGTCCATGGAGAGGTGCCTTAATGACACACTACCTATGATGATAGGGGAGAGATGGAGAGGCCCAGTCAAAATTGAAAGGGCCCATCGTATTACTGGGAGAAAAGATAGACTGACATGAGCCCCAGGGCCCATAGTGACATATCTTCTGAGATATTCAACCAAAGAGCGTATCTTAAGAGCTGCTCGGGATCTGGGTGAAATTCAGTGGCAGAGGGCATCGATCTTCACATATAGAGACTTTGCACAAGAAACAGCAAGCAAGCACAGGGCTTATGGCCCTCTCAAAAAAATTCTGGCCACTCATAATTTTCCCTACAGATTTAAAGGACTTACCAAACTCTCGGTATCCAAGGACCGGAGGGAGCTGGTGGCAAACACACCTGAAGAAGTTGAGCACTGGATCTCTCAGTTTTGGCTATATTTACCCTTCAAACTACACCTCTCAGAAGGCTATTGGATCCCTCTGCTAGAAGCACTAGGAACCAAGAATCCCAGGGGCAGAATCCAGAGGGCCGATATGCAACCGGACCAGGTCCCTATCTTAATGATTCCCCCAGAGCGAGGACTCCTCTCCGTACAGGGTATATGCCTGCATCCAAATCACCTGCTATTTAGATCAAGCAGTCGTCCGGCCTGGGAATACTGGTCTATCCACACGCCAATGACAATGATTCAGAAATGGCTAACACCTGTCTCCAGAGCAGCGAAGGGCAGCTCCCCTGCAAAGATGCCTAGAGACGAATCCTCCTCGACCCCAGCGGAATGCCATTTGAATACCTCAGAGCTTTCTTTCACAAACCACGTGAGACCTATCGACTGGGATGACATACCAAAATCCTCATAAATAGAAGTGTTAGACTTTCCCGGACAGCTCAAGCCAGAAGATAAATCTTACGCTGCAGCTGTCCTAATGGTGCCTCCGGATGCTTCCAAAGATGTCCATGACCCTGGCTCTGGTTCCCAACAGGCTGAGAATCATGATGCAGAATCCCGTGGCTAATTTTTTGGACTATACTATGCACTGACTTTTTAAAATTATTTAATGTTTCAGGATATTGCCTGTCTTTATAAGGATGCATGGGGTTATCTCATGGGATCCATCCTCCATTACTGGAGTTATGGATTCCTTTGGCTAAGGCACCCTAGTTGGGACATAGTCCCCCGTACCAATATAAGGCTTAGGGAACGGATGATCCTTCCCTCACTCCTCTATCCTGTCAGTCCATTTGGGAGGCTTAATATCTACATGATAAAGGGGTCTCATAACTTGCAGTTTACAACAGCAAGGCTCCTGTTCTAGGAACTTAATTGAACCCTTGGGAAATGATGTGGCCATAGGCAATCCAGCCCTCACTTTTTCGATTGGGGAAGTTACCCAATCCCCTCCCCTCCCTTTTCCATCCCTGCCCCCCCACACCTCCCCCTCCTGGGTTTATGCCTTCTTCCGGAAATTGTTCCACAGATGAGGAGAAGTGAGTTCTTTCTGGGTTGTCTCTCTCATCTCCAACCCTTGGGCGTGGACGCTAGTGTAGCTGAGGATACAGGTTGCTTGTATCCTCTTTCACTGAAGCATCTATAGCTCTTAGCATTTAATCACTTGTTTAACTTGTTATATTATCCTTGCCTAACAGGTTCCTGTCTCAGGTAGGGCAGTTATTTGTGTATTGTTGTTCATTAATCTGCTCTCTTCTTTTTGCAGGACTAGTTCCTAACTGTTCTTGAATACACTTCCTGAATATATTATTTCCAGTTGGTATCTCCTCTCACCTCAGTGTGCTGTATCTCCCCGCTATCTGCCAGCAGGTTATGGAGGTATCAGATAGGTTTGCAACTTTTTGTTATCCTACTGGGGCTGTTTAAATCTTCCTAGCTACAATTGGATAAGTCATTTATTAATCCCTGTTCCTGTATCAGTATATCTCTATCTACTGCACAGGGTCTACATCTGGTGTTGTGGAATGTAAAGGGCCTTAACCACCCCATAAATCATACAAAGGTTATCCAGCACCTGCATTCCCTGCACACAGACATAGCCCTTCTACAAGAAACACACCTCCTTAGTAAATCCAGCTCGTGGCTTAAGAAATCATGGGTAGGGGCCATCCATTCCAGTTTGGCTCCATCTAAATCTAAGGTAGTAGCTATTCTTATCCATCGGTCCAGTATATGGACAGTTGAGGACTCCCACTCTGACAAGCAAGGGTGTTGGGTAGTGGTCAAATTAATGTCACCCATAGGAAAGCTGATAGTGAGCAATCTCTATGCCTCAAACACAGACCAGGAAGAGTTATTCCATAGCTTGAGCCAGGCTATTTCTCCCTGTTACAACCTGATCCTGATACTCCCCTATTAATAGGAGATGATTTCAACTTAGTACCAGATATATTTCTGGACAAGTCCCGACCTACCCACCCTAAAGCACATGGTGCCCTACAAGAACTGATAGTGGAATGGGGCTTAGCAGATGTCGGGAGGCGTGACCATCCCTCAGGGTGAGACTACTCTTACTATTCCCCCCTCACATGGGGTTCAAAGTTGCATTGACTACTAGCTTGCTAATAATGCAGCATCAGGAGGGGTCTCAAATAGTTCCATAGGAAATATTATCATATCTGACCATGCCCCAGTGATGATCACTTATACCCACTCAGTGTGTCGCTTGACCGCCACAAGATGGAGGTGTAACCCTCTATTCATTAAGGATCCCAAATTTCAACAAACCATGTGGAAAGTAACCCGGAAATATTTTGCCTTTAACTCTGATTGTGGAGTCCCTGCAAGTACAGAATGGGAAGTTTTTAAGGCCATCTTAAGAGGCCACATTATTGCTTTTGCAGCAAACTGGAATAAAACCCAGAAAAAAGATTTAATGGTGTTACAATCAGAATTCACTGACCTAGAGGGATGCTTTAAAGCTTCCCAAACCACCACCAGAGATCATTCCCTGACTCACAGAATTGTAGGGCTCAAGTATCAAATAAATACTCTGCTGCATCATAAGGCAGAATGGACCCTTCTCAGATCTAAGCATCTGCACTGGGAAGGTGGAGACAAGGGTGGTAAGCTCCTGGCTTACCAGTTGCGTAAGCAACAGGCCTCTTCCAAAATCCATGCCCTCCGTAACTCCACGCGCTCTATTGCCAGTGACCCCATTGGCATAAATGAGACCATGAAATCATATTATCAGTCCTTGTACCAGTCTAAGTCCCCACACATGCCAGCTCAACTCTCTCAAAGCCTGCGCCAGTTTTGTCAGGTATTTACAGTACCGACACTGTTGCAGGAACAGGCTGCCCTTTTAGACAGTCCTATCACAGCTTCTGAACTGCACCAGGTCTTATTCCAAATGGCTAAGGGGAAAGCCCTGGAGCCAGATGGAATAACAGTCGAACTATACCTAGCACTAGATCAAGAGATCGTGCACCATCTGCTGCTTGCCCTGCAGTGCGCTTACTCCTCAGGCTCTCTTCCCACCTTTTACCCAAGAAATCAAATGACCCCCTTAACTGTTCTAATTTTTACCCTATATTACTATTATCAGTAGATACAAAGATTCTGGCTAAAATCCTGGCCACTAGGATGCATTCTATCCTTGCTTCCATAATCCATCCCTCCCAAGTAGGATTCATGCTGGAGAAGGTGGGTTCACACAATACCAGATTGCTACTTAATCTGAAGTGGCTAGTGAGTAAATACAACACTCCCATGGCAGACCTTCAATTGATTTTACAAAGGCATTTGTTTCCATGGAATGGAATTATCTCCATGAAATCCTTTGCCTATACAGCTTTGGACCTTAATTCCACCTCTGAGTCACAACCCTTTACAATTCATCAACGGCCAGGGTTCTGACCAATTCCAACATCTCTTCCTCTTTTTCACTGCACAGGGGTACCCGACAGGGATGCCCTCTATCTCTCCTCCTCTTCCTGGTTGCATTGAACCCACTGCTCCAAGCCCTTATTACCACTGAAGGGCTTACAGGTATTTCAGCCCAAGGTAACTCGTATGTTGTGGCAGCATACGTGGATGACCTATTGCTCACCCTATCTCACCCTCAGAAATCCCTTCCAGCAACTCTCTTGGTTCTTCAAGATTTTGCCTCACTCAGGCCTGCAGGTCAGCCAACAGAAAACCATCTTAACTCCACTGAACTCACTTTGTATGTGAGACTGCCTTCAGGGCAAGGAACTAAGTTAGGCTGCACAAGGATTCTCCTACCTCAGGGTTTACATACCCACTAATTGGGCAGACTTTAAATCTTCCAATTTTTCTCCCTTCTAAAGCAACTGAACGCAGAGATTGAGCGCTAGTGTAAATTACACTTAATACTGGTTGGTAAAGTGGCTCCGGTCCAAATGCTATTGTAACCCCCCGGTTTCCCGGGGTTACTAGAATCCCAGTAAGACCTAGTGGTAGGCAGGGGAGGCAGCTTGTGAAATTCCAGTTAAATGGATTTCACACTGTCTCACTCTGTTCTCAGTCTCAGCTGAGACTGAGGGATGACATCACCATAGAACTATCGCAGCTGCTTGAGCCACATTGGAATCTGCAGATGGGAGTTAGGTTAGAATGTTGAGAGTTTTTGAAGAGTGAGCAGCAGCAGTTGTGTGTGAGCAGTGAAGAAGAGAGGAGCACAGCAGCCTGTGCACAGGCTCTTTGAGCCTAAGATCTGATATAGAGCTACTTTTAGGGAAAGGTGTGTGTTTCCACCTAAAGAGGAACACAGTAAGCTGTTCTTGAAGTAGTGGAGACCGCTAATTCTGGTCTCTGTGCCCCATCCCTGAGGGGACGGGGTGGATGGTTTGCCTGTTATTCCAGGGGCAACCCCCTGGTTTAGACTAGGGAAGCAGCTGCCTTATTTTTCTGAATTGTGTTGTGGCACACAAAGCTGTAAAGATTCGCCTGTGGGGCACCCGCAACCAAAGGGTGAGTTCTGCTCTTGTCAAAGGGCCTGTGTTTCACCTGTACTGTGTTAAAGTGGGGATTGGACTGCTGAATTAGTGGGAGGCCTAGAGGAATAGGCTTAGCCAAAGTAAAACTATGTTCAAGTCCAGCACAAGGGAAAAGTCAAGACATGTAGAGGAAATGTGCTATAAGTTTACCCTTTAATCTACATTGCCAAGCTTTCCGAAAGAGTCGTTTAATGTCCGGAGAAATGGCCAGGTATGGATTGTGGAAGCTGGAGGTGGGATACCCCCCATCTTTAGTAACCAGGTCCACCTCTACGGATTTTCTCTTTGGAATTCTACTTTGCCTCAGGCACTTGGCCAGTGCTGAGGGAAGTACCCAGACATGGGATTGAAAGAAAATTTCCCTTAAGGAGTCGAAGGCTCTAAGGTGGTTTGGGGAGCCATCAACAGAAAATGTGGTCCACTGCAATATGGACTGGTATCAAGGGGCCGGCAGGGGAGCCAGGCCAGAAAAAAACCCAAATAGTGTACGAGTCGGGCTGTGTACCCAAAGCAGTGTGCAAATCCAGGTTGTGTGCCTGGTGGGTTCAGAGCCTGAGGGCTGGAATGTTGAAGAAGTGTTCTGTGTCTCTTATTTGCATTTCCAGGAATGTAACCCCGTGGGGGTCCGTCTATGCTTTGTTTGTTCGGTTTGGATGTGAATAAAAGCCACACTTTAGAATCCCATTCCTGGTGTTGGACATTACAGTTATTGCTTCCTGTGTTCGAATTTACTTGGGTGCCCCTGTGCAGAGTAGCCAAACCTAGGCCCCCTGTGCTAAGTAACCTAATCCTCCCCAAACCCATTACCCACCAGGTACTGCTGTAAGCTTCAACAGCATTCCACCTGTCATTTGCAAAAAGGCAGGGGTCCGGGGGTTACACTATTTTTCCTAAGGGTCCTATATTTATTTAATAATCTCCCAATGCGTCTCTCTCCCAGACTTTTCTCTTCACTTGAGAATATGGTATCATCCCTCCTATGGGAAGGAAAAGCACACAGGTGTGGGAAAGGTAAACTGAGAGCACACTTGTCCAAAGGAGGCCTTGGGGCCCCTTCGTTCCAGGGTTACCACCTAGTTAGTATGGCTGCCCAAATTACAAAGTGGTTTGTACCTATGACTGCACCTCCTCCACTGTGGGCACGTCTTGAGGCTGATATGGTGCCCCCCACCACACTAAGATCTCTGCTGGGACATGGTGGCCCTTCAGATAAGGGTCTCTTGCCAGTCGTGTGTCAATCCCGCTATGTCTGGCAGCACATTATGACTCTATCTCACACCCTGAAAGATGCTTGGGCTCCACCCTTGCGTTATGCGGACCCATGGCATAACAACTTTATTATTTTAGGTGGGTAACTGCTTAATTGGCCCTCCTGAGAGCATAGGAATATTCGATATGGCAGTGGGATGACAAAAGGGAGGGGGGTTGGGGCAGCTGCAAATTAGGGGTGTTGGCTGCACACTCGAGCAGGCTTAGATAGACCTGGTGGTCTGTTTCTGCTGGCACATTCGTATGTTCGTATGTTGGTATGATATGTGAAGGACCTTATGTTGCCTGACTCGGACTCCTTATTATCCTTTACCCAGTTTAAGAACAAATTTAATCTTCCCAATACTGACTTCTGGCAGGTTCTTCAGATATGTAGCCTTATCAATGCCCTCTCTTCCCAAGCTCAGCCAGATAACAATTGGAGGTGGCTTGCTTCCCTACACAAAAATCCTCCGCACGGGGCCATATGAGCAAATTTTATGCTACATGCCGAGATTCTCAAACTGACCCCACTGAGCACTGTAGAACTCATTGGGAGGCTGATATGGGCACGACCATATCTGAGATCACATGGGATCGCTGCCTTCAGAACTCACACAAACTATATAAAGACTCTAAAAGCCAGCTAATACAGCTGAACATTTTGTTACGATGGTATAGAACCCCAACTGTTCTATGTTCCGCAGGAATTCTGCCCCGCTCCAAATGCTGGCGGTGTCAGCAACCTGATGCTCATTTGTTCCATATATTGTGGTCTTTCCCTCAAATCTCTACCTTTTGGTCCGCTGTTAGTCGGGAGTGTTCTAAAGTTCTTGGTACTGGGTATTTAGAACTAGATCCTAAATTGTTGCTGGGTGACTTGTCTGGGCTAACTTTCTTGCTGAAGGCTGTCCAAGAATGGGTTATGTTAGCCTTGGTAGAAGCCAAAAGGCTTCTCCTAATGCACTGGCGGCAGACTAATAACCCAGGTATGTCTGTGGCATGCAGCTTTGGCCCGATTGGTCCTCTTGGAGTGGCTAACTTATATCCCTCGAGGTGAACTGGAATATTTCCATAAAAAATGGGATGCTTACCTTAACTCGCCATTGTGTAAAACCCCTCCCCCTCCGAGTAACCCCCCTTCCTTCAAGATCCTAAATGGTTTGGTTAGAGTATTTACTTTACTCTGCTGGCAAATGGGGAGCTACAATCAGAACTGTTATAATAATCTGTTCCTATTATATTTTCCCTTGTGATCTTTGTGATTTATGTATTATCTTTCTATGACAGAACATATGAAGAAGGGCTGAGGAATGTACCCCTACTTAACTGTATATCATTATATCTATGCATGGACAATCTGAGATGTATGTATATGGAAGTGTGTTGTAAAAACTGGAAAACCTCAATAAAATCTTCTGTGATAAAACAAGGAACAGTGTGTCCACTATTCTTTGTTCAGAGAGTGAGCCAGCGAGGAGGGGATTAGTAGAAGGAATCACCGGGTCTTGCAGACAAGAAAAATAACTGTCTACACTGCTTTTTTCAAATGGGGAAATGGTGCAGCTTATACTAGATCAGGGATAATACCCAGCAGGATGAGCACAACATAGATAATGTAGTAAAACACATTCTACAAAACAGCATGCAAGAACAGTAAGAGGGCTTGGGGGAGTTGGTCAGCTGTAGGGAGTGCAGAGCAGCAATATTTCCATAGTGTGCTACAGGTGAATGGCTGTTGCACAGTTCGATGGAGGTTTTGGACTCTGACCTCTGAGTTAACTTCCACAAGCCCTGAGATATGCCTCACTAGTAGCAGCCCAAGGGGCGAGATTTGTATGCCTGCAACTCTGCTCCCTGGAAGACGAATGGGAGATGTAGTGAGATGCACTGGGAGGAGGTGGACCAGGAGGAGTAGATTCAGAGGAAGTTCACCAGAGAGGGTGTGGAAACCAGACTGACTACCAGAAACCACTCTGAGATTCTTGCTGAAATGGATCGATCTACATCCTTCAACAAGAAGTCAAAAGCGAGTGTCTTTGGGGCACAAGTTGCATCCTGCATGGATGAGCCCAGACAAGGTGGGCTGGTAGTAGTAGAAGAAAGCAGAGGAGAATATTAGTACTGGAGGATTCAGTGGACATTATGTTTGAATGGGTGATATGTGCTGCAAAATAAAGCAACAAATTGGTATGCTATCTCCCAGGAGAGATGGCTAGTCATTCCCAGGGTGAAAGAAATAATTAGAGTGCGGGAGGGAAAGCTAGATGTGGTCATTTACTTAGGATCCAACAACCTAACTAGCTATAGTATACAGAGGGTAAAGGGCAGTTTTAGTATAATAGTCTGAAAGCTGCAGGTACTGTACCAGCTGCACCAGTAACATTCTCTGAGGTGCTAATGGTGTGCTGTGAAACAGAGAGGAGACAAATTAAAATTCAGGATTAGGGAGTTCATTCACAGAGGACAGGGGACCTTCCTGAGAAAGTGGTAGTCTAATTTGCTGTAGCCAACCTCACCCATGTGGTGTAAGACTAAGCCTGTCTGGGAGTACCTGGGCACAGTCCATAAGGCCTTCAGGTGAAAGGCACCTGGGCTTAGTTGGTATTGGAGGTAATTATAAAGTAGTGCACTGCTTTCACCTATGGGGATCCTTTTGGCAGGATGTTTCTAGAGTGCTGCCCCACAGAAAATAAATGCAACTCCCACACTCAGTAACAGGGAATCTTTACACTTAAACAGGACACCCGTAAGTTGTACTATATCTATGCACAATAAACAAACATAATAATATGCAGAAACACAGTAGTGCCATTCACAATGAAAGGATATTTGCTAGGGTGCAAAAACAGGCTCAGAATGTAGGAAAGAAATGAATTAAATACCGAAAAACAATTCTTCTGCGATCACTCATCACAAGACTGCCACCCTCTGGTGAGTATTTGTACAGTTTCTGCTGCCACACCTTACTGGTCCACTAGTACTGCAAGGTTCCTTGAGAGCTTCTAAACAGTCTATTAGTGTTTCCTGCAGTGATATTCACAGGCCTGATGTTAGAACACAGTGTGGTACCAATGGAAGGCTGGTGGTTGGCAATCCTATGCAAAGGAGGATGGAGAGAGAGGAATCCTCCCTTCACGTTGACTGTCCCACTGTGCCATCTTCATTGCCAAATATAGGCTCTGATCCATTCCATCCTAGCTATCCTCCCTCATCTCCCCTGTTCTCTCCTCTTCTTACTCCCTCCATTCCAAGGATTCCCGTACCCTCTCCATTCCCCACCCTCACTCATCTGATGGCCAAGCTGCTTTCTTCTACCTCCTCACCTCCCTCTGGAATCTTATCCTCTCCCTCCTCTGCTTCTCCACCTCACTGTCTGCCTTTAGATATCAACTAAGACAAATCCTTGCACCCTTCTTTACTCCAAGAAGTAGGGGGAAAGTTTAAAGCTGAGGAAAAAGAGGGGGCATGATAAAGGGGGCAAAGGTCAAAAAGGAGAGAAAGTGATAACACCACCTGGAGAGCCATGTGAAGGGAACATTGTTTAACCAGAAGTAGCACACTTAGCCTAAGCTTGTTTCCAAATGTGACCTGGGGGCACAAGGAAGTTAAATGACTTGCTCAGGATCACATAGTATGCACATAGGTGGCTGTGGGATTCAAACCCAGGTCTCCAGATCTGCAGCTCACAGCCTTAACCCACTGTGCTATACTGCCTCTGAAACTGCAGACTTAAAGCCACCATGGCAAAAGCTGACCTGGACTTAGTAGCCATTACAGAAACCTGGTTCAATAAAAACCAGAACTGGTTTAGGAGAAACAGGGTAAAAAGAAAAGGGGGGAAAAGTGGCTCTTTATGCAAGAAACAGCATAAAATCTATATAAATATAGGAGGGGAAGGAGGGTGCAGAAGTGCTGTAGGTTACTCTGGAAAAGTGGAAAGGAGCAGTTCTTCACATGCAGTTCTTCACACTTCACAGGTCTACAGGCCTCCATCACTGGGGAAGAAATGGATAAGGAAATGTTGGAAGCAATCCATAAGATGGCTCACAAGGGAGAGGTGTCAGTAGTAGGGGACTTCAACCTGTGGGATGTGGATTGGAGCCTCTCTGCTGTAGGAATGACCAGGAGAAGGGACATCCAGGACTCCCTGCAGGGGACATTCCTCAGGCAGTTGGTTAAGGAACCCACTTGTGAGGGGGCATTGCTGGACCTAGTACTGACAAACAGGGACAGCATTGCTGATATCACAGCAGGGGACCATCTGGGGACCAGTGATCACCAGATGGTGTGTCTTAATGTGAGAACAGGGCCAGAAGCAAACCACATGAGGACAAGGGTCCTGGACATCAGGAAGGCCAATTTTAAGAAAATGGGAGAATGCCTCAGGGATGACCTGGCATGGATAGGAAAACTAGGGGGAGTAGAAGAACAGTGGGCTACAATAAGAGGGAATCAAAAAAGCTACTAATCTCTGTGTAAGGCAGGTCAGCAAGTGCAAGAGAAACAAATTCTGGCAGAGTCACTACAGTTGCAAATGCATTAACTAGAAAAAGAGTGTTTCATGGGCTTAAACATAAACATGAATTGCATTTAGTAAGGCCTATGATACCATTCCACATATGACTTGTGAACAAGCTGGGCAGCCTGAGAGTGGATCACAAGGTGGTAAACTGGGTTAGGAACTGGCTGAATGATAGAAGATAGAGAGTCATAGTAAATGATGCTCAATGTAAGGAATGGAGTGTGATCAGCAGGGTGTCACAGGGATCAGTCCTGGGCCTAGTCCTGTTTAATGTCTTCATGAGTGAAACTGTGAAGGGGCTGATGGGAAAATGTGCCTCTTTGCTAATGACACTAAGATCTGCAATATGGTGGACACTCCAGGAAGGGTGGAAAAATGAGGAGGGACCTAGGTAAGCTGGAGGAATGGTCTGAAGTGTGGCAGCTCAGATTTACTGCAAAAAAGTGCAAAATCATGCATTTGGGTTGCAGAAACCCAGGGGAGGATTACAGAAACTGATGGTCGCCAGACAGGAAAGGGATTTGGAGGTAATCATGCTGGATGACCTAAAGGTGGCTAAACAATGTACAAAGGCTAAGGGGAGAGCCAGTGGGATGCTGAGTTGCATAGGGAGAGGTATTACCAGCAGAAGGAAGGAGGTTGTGATGCCACTGTGCAGGCCACTGGTGAGGCCTCATTTGGAATACGGTATATATCTATATCTATATATATATATATATATATATATATATCACACACACACACACCCACACCCTGGAGAAGAAAAAAGAAGAGAAGAGAAGAGACAGGGGTGATATGATAGAAACCTTCAAATATCTAAAAGGCACAAATAGGGTGCTGGAGGGTAGCATCTTTCAGAAAAGGAGATGTCCATGAACGAGGGGGCATGGCATGAGGTTGGAAGGGGGTAGACTAAGGGATACCGCAAGGAAGTATATCTTTACAGAAAGGGTGGTGAAACCTCTGGAGACTTCACAAATCAGTTTCATTATAAAAGAGAGAAAAAAACACAGTTGACACATTTCACATAATACTGCAATACAAGATAAAAAATATAGGATAAGCAACTAACCAATAACTTTATGCATAACCAATGTGTTCTGTCGCCTCGGGGTTCTGATTCCCATGGGCCTCTTGTGCTTCGCTCTCCTGGTCAGAGGGAATCAGAACCCCTCAGTGGCAGAAGACACTGGTTGTGCATAGTTCCCCATCCAGTATTCTCTCTATTTAGTGCTGCATTGAGGATTTCTAAGTAATAAACCTGTGTCATACAATTGCTTTAAATTAGATCAAGATTCTGGTCTATTCAATTCAAATTTGTTAAGATAAGGAGCAAAATTGTTTGGAAGAAATCAAAGGAATAACGACCCTATAAGTCACGAGGTAATGTCTTATAAATTCTCTTCTATGTAGTTGTGTAGGGGCACTCAGCTGTCAGCTGTCTGGTAATATCAATTTTGACATCTCTGCAACAAAGCAATAAAGGCAGAATACTTTTCACTAAACCTCAAGGCAGAAAATGATGCCAGAGTTTAGCTAGCAATATGCTGCCCAGCACAACTTTATCAACTGCAGAATCAGTTTCAGTCTCATGGTTCTATGAAATAGCTACTGCCTTGATTTAAGATAAGACTGATTTAGACAGGGATATGCCTGGACAGCTGACATCTAAAGGTAAGCCTTATACCTCATCCCCTTTGCACATATGCTCCACTCTAGAAATTGAGTATTTTAATAACTTTTTTTTTTAATTCTTTACTTCCCACCAGCTGTACCATCACAGTAATCCACTGCACAGTGTGGAGTGCACTGGGACTTATGCATGCCTGGCATTGTTGGTCACTTGCCAGATGTGGGCAAAGCCCAGTCCAACCCACACCTTGTTGTGGATTGTTAAAGTAAAACTGCATGCTAAAATTTGGAAAATACAAGTATTATTACTTTTTATGCTCATACTTTATCCCAGTGTTTTTTTCCCCGCTCAGGCTAGGAGCTGTCATTCGGATTTCTATTATTGCATCTTGCCCTAGAGAGTCTTCCCAGAGTGCCTTTTGCTTTGATGTCTAATAGTCCCTGCAGGAGGCTAGTATCTTGTTACTGAGTCTTTATTACAGCTCAGCCACAACAGAGAGAAGCATCCAGGAGTCACACTGCTAGTCTGGGTAAGTGTGATACATTTCCTAAATATTGGTACCTTATCCAACTGTGTTCTGCTTGGGGTATTGCGTATGTGAATGTGTGTGTGTGTGTGTGTGTGTGTGTGTGTGTGTGTGTGTGTGTGTGTGCACTTGTGTCTTGCAAAGAAGACAGTGCTTGTAGACAAATGTAATCATTTTGCAGCTGTGGTCATCCAATAGCTAAGCAGGCTTCAGGATTGGTTGTGTTTATGTGATCGACTCCAGGAGCACTCTGCATGATTTCTTCAGGTTTTATTGTTAAAACCAACTAGTACCATATTAACTGGAACGTTATAATATTTATGCTTGCTAATGGCATATTCTTTCTATTTGTGTAAGTGCTGCCAGATGGTTTCTACTTGTGTTGGTGTGTGGTGGGGGAAGAGGGAAAACTGAGGTGGTTGGAGCATCTACTCAAAACATGAGGCTTTGATAATTGTGGGAAACCAAGCAAGTAAAACTAGCCAGCATGTTTAGGAAACAAAAACATTCACACTTCTGGATGAGTGGGGGAAGGGATACCGGCAAAGCAAGAGTTTCTCAGTTTGCAAAAGGTAGTAAATTAAGTACTGAAACTTAACAAACAAAGAAAAGGCCCATAAAACACTTTGGTGGAGGTTTCAACTTGCAAAAAAAAAGGCAGTACTGGGAATGGCTCAATTGTTGGAGGAGGTTTTGACTTGCAAAAAAAGGCAGTACTTGGGAGGGCTCAATTAACGTCTTAAGCCAGAGGAAAAATAATGCTCTCAAGCTCCCATGCACACACACAGGCAGTGTAGTAATGATGCTTCAGTGAAGGACACTATTTTTAACACCCTATCATATTGTTTGGAAGGTAATTTAAGCAGGGAGTACTTTTCTCTAAGCAAAACATCTGCAGGGCTATGCCCACTGCAGCCATAAAAAGAGACTGCTGTGGTTCTCTAGAGAAGTAGCAGAAAAAGTAGATAGCAAAAAAACTAGTCTTCAGAAACTACAACAGAACACAGAAGGAGGAGGATTGGGAGAGCTACCAGGAGATACAAAGGGAGGCAGAGAATGCAGTTAGGAGTGCATAAGCAAAAACAGAGGAAATATAGCCAAATGAGTAAAAAATGGGGATAAAACATTTTGTAGATGCATTAGTGAAAAGAGGAAGTCCAAGGGAGGAATAATAAGACAGAAATGGGAAGGGGGTTTCTCTAGAAGAAGACCACCAAAAAGTGGACATATTTAACAAATACTTATTTTCGGTATTCATGGAGGAGGAGGTAGGAAACAGGTAATTATTACAAGAAAAGAGCATAAAGGGTTGGGAGGTGGACACTAGCCTTTTCATAGTGGAAAGAGTCCTAAGGGTGTTGTCAAAGTAAAATATAGACAAGACAATGGGTCCAGATGTGGTGTACCCCAGATTGCTGAGGGAGCTCAGGGAGAAGCTGGCTGCACCTCTGACAGCCCTGTTCAACCAGTCACTAGAAACAGGGGAGGTAGAGGGGGACTGGAGGAGGGCAGATGTAGTCCAACATCTCAAAAGTGGAAATAGAGAGGAAGCAGGAAATTACAGGCCAGTCAGCCTAACTTCAACAGTGGGCAAAGTAATAGAATCACTGCTGAAGGAAATAGTTGGGGAATACATTGTCACCAGAGATCTGCAAGATCCAAGACAACATGGATTCACTGGGGGAGGTCCTGCTAGACAAACCTGAGTTCTTCAACTGGGTAACAAAGGAAGCGTATCAGGGAAAGGCAGTTGATGTGGGCTATCTGGATTTCAGCAAGGCTTCTGACACATAAAGGCTGGTAAACTGAGTAGCCTAGGAGTAGGACCTAAAATAGTAAAATGGGTGGAGAGCTGGCTTAGTGATGGGAGCCAATGAGTGGTGGTAAATCAGGTACACTCTGGGGAGGACAAGGTGACTAGCGGGGTGCCTCAGGGGTCAGTATCAGGCCCTGTCCTCTTCAATGTCTTTATTAGTGACATAGCAGAAGGACTGGAGGGGAAGGTGTGCCTATTCACAAATGACACAAAAATCTGTAACAGAGTTGACTCACCGGGGGGTTGAAAGAATGAGCGAGGGTCTAAAGAAGTTAGAAGAATAGTCATGAGTTTGGCAGCTAAGATTCAATGCAAAAAAAGTGCAAAATCATGCACTTAGGGCACAAAAACCCGGGGGTAACATACCAACTCAGGGGGGAGTATTAGCAGTCACAAAACTGAAAAGAGACCTGGGGGTTACCATTTTTGATAACCTGAAGGTAGCTGTATGACAAGGCAGTGAGAAAGACTAGTAGAATGCTTAGATGAATAGGCAGGGGCATCACCAGCAGAAAAAGGGAGGTAGTAATATCCCTGTATAGATCAATGGTGAGACCCCATCTTTAGCACTGTGTACAATTCTGGAGACCCCATCTCCAAAAGGAAATACTGTAGATAGGTGGAGGCGGTAGAAAGAAGAATAACCAAAATAGTGCAGGGCCAGCATCAGAAGCCCTTAGAAGAAAGGCTTAAGGATTTAAATATGTACTCCCTAGAAGGCAAGAGGGAATGGGGGCATATGATAGAGACATTCAAGTACCTCACAGGAATAAACATGGTGCAGGAAGGGTGCATTTTCCAAAGGAAAATATGCACAAGGACAAGGGGTTACAATATGAAGCTGGAGGGGGGAGGCTCAGACGAAACATGAGGAAGTACTTCTTCATGGAAAGGGTGGTGGATGCTTGGAACAGTCTCCCAGAGGAAGTGGTGGGGGCTGGAATGGTCACAGGATTTAAGAATGTATGAGATAGACACAAACAAGAGGGGGATGTAAGCTAAAGTCCAAATAGGGTCTCCGGTGGCACTATAGTTAGGGAATTTAGAGCAGACTAGGTGGGCCAAGTGGTCGTTATCTGCTGACAATGTTTATGTTTCTGTGTTTCCTGTTCCTTTAAATCCCCTTCCTAATCTCATATCCTCTTCCTTGACCATCTCCTGTCAGTTATCCTTCATTTGAGTCTCTTTAGCATAGTCCCCGCCCCAACAAGCACTATGCACTTTGCTTCACTTATGTCTAGCCACCATATCATTGCTGTATTTATGCAGCTATTTTATGCTTCCACTCCAATTGCTGCTACCGTTGTATTTTTATACCTAGATCTGTATCGATATGTAATTTATATCCATGTTTTGCTGTGTAAGTTGTTCCTCTGTATTTCTCTTCCTTGGGTCACACCCTAAAACAAGCCTCAGCTCAGTGTACCTTTCCCGGTTACCAACTTTTAAATGAATAAATAAAAATATAAACTGTTGCTAGTTGGTACTGGCTGTTGCTGTTCTAAACAAACTCTGATCAGAACCACTACAGCTGCTAATGCATTAACTTGATAATGGTGTTTCATGAGTTTAAACATAACTTACCAAGGTGTCTTGGACACAGGCTATTGCTCCTTCGGTGAGAAGGTAAGCAACATCCTCACTGAGGACAGACAGCATGTTCTGCAACACTAACTCTAGGGATGGGCTGGTCAGCTGTGACCCGGTTTGGATTCTGACTCAGATTTGTTTCCAATAGGTTCTGATTTACCCTGATTTACTCTGATGAATTTTAAACCTATTTGAGTCTATTTGAATAAGAGAAATGCATCAGTATTACTCTTTTAGATCCCTCTGTTAAAAAAGTAACCTTTTTTTTTAAAAACATTTTGTGTCATTTTTCAAGGTCAGCAAGCAGTCAACGGTAATAAAATATATTGACTGTAGTTCTTGCCAGTTCTGTGTGTCAGCCACCACATGACATTCATAGGAAACAGTTGCCTGGTTTCAAAAAACTTGAAAATCCAGCAGCTGCAGGAAAAGCTCGGTGCAAGTGAGTTGCCACTTATGGAACCACAATTTCTCCTGCTGCTACGGTGTTCTCAGGAGTAGATCAAGGAGTAGAGCCAGTTTACAACTGGCTCTATGATTTTACGTCAGCTTGTGGGTGGTTTTGCTGTAGAAATCCCTGCAACTGCAGAAAAATATTACTGCCAGAGGGACCAGCCTTAACATCTTCTGCAGCTGCTGCACATGTGAGTAACAATCTCTGCAGCTGCTGAGATTTCAGTCCACAACTGGAGTTGCGGTGTGGGACTTAGTCACAAAAACATTTGTGAATCCCACACAGTATATACAGGTCATTTGAGGCTTTGTAGTGAAAGCAGTGAGTGTCACAAACATCAGTCAGAAAGACAGAGAGAAAGAGAGAAAGACCAATGAATTCAACAGCAGAAAGACAACAGCAGAGTGCAGACCTTCACTGAGTCTGTATGGCTCTATGACCTAGTAGTAGTTCAGGCACAGAAATGGGAAACACAGAGTCTACAGCAGTCTGACCTTTCAGGGCAGCTTGGAGATGGGAAACACAGAATCTGAGATGTGGGTGACACCCCCTCCAAAATTTGTATGGCACTAAGCCCCCTCTCAGAATTATTGAGGCACTATGACCTTTAGACAGAGTCCTACTGTCCTGTCCGACTCTGCTGCTCCCTCAATATTTTTTTCCGCACTCTGCTGTCTGCTGTTAAATTCATTGGTCTCTCTCTCTCTCTCTCTCTCTACTCTGTAACTGACTAACATAAAATGGGTGTTTTTTTTTCATTTTTTTCTGTGGAATCTGCAATGTCTGCATTCTGCTGTTGTCTACTCTGCATTCTGCTGTTGAATTTGTTGGTCTCTCTCTCTCTAACAAAAAATATATATTTTTTAATAGAGTACTCTGCTGAAATGTCTGCACTCTTGTCGTCTGCTGTTGAATGTGTTGGTATCTCTACTCTTCCTCTAGTAAAATGAAAACATTTTCATGTTCACCTTTTTCTTTTAATCTTTGCACAAATACACACATGACAAGACTGTCTCCTTTAAATGCAAAGCCCCAAATGCACTCAATACACTGTTTCCTAGGAATGTCCTGTGGTGGCTGACAAACAGGACTGGCTAGAACATCAGTCAATCACAGAACAGACACCCTCATTGGTTGGCTCCCTTCAGTTCCTCAGGATCACAAGTGTTTGCCTTTGTTGGCCACATTTTATTTATTTATCAAGTCTAGGATTACAAATACCTTTGAGCCATGGCTCTTTTACAAAGGTTCCACATCAGAGAAATACAAATTATGGGGAACATCAAGACAGGCATTACAACAATGTGGACATTGCAAACAGAGTACAGATTAATATAGTTCAAAGGTAGCATTGTAACAAGGCAGCCAGTGGCATTTGTCAGAGAAAATAGACAACAGATAAGAAGTGCCAGAGTCATAGGGAGAGGGAAGAGGGTAGGGGGGGAGAAGGAATGTAGGAAGGGTGGCAAGAGGGTGAAAAGTGCAAGGATCGGGTATACCAAGATGTGAAGGTAGAATCCAGTGGAGGGGGGGACAACTAGAGCAGAAAGGTAAGTGGAGAAACAAGGTTAAGTTGGGCAGTCACAGGAGCTGTTGGTAGTGAGATAGTCCCAGAGCCTAGTTTTAAACATACCAATAGTTGGGGCAGAGGAGATGGTTGGGCTGAGGCCATTGAGCCAGAGTGGTGCTCGATAAGCAAAAGAGCGTTGTCCCTGTGAAGTGTGACTGTGGGGGACTTTCAGTAGCTGTAGCATGGATCTCCATTTGTTAATTCAGTTTTGTAACAGAGTTGAGACCCCAGAAGGTGCAAGGTCAAGGTAGATTTTTTTGACCATGGAGCAGGTGAGAAACTTTATGCAGTTTGATAGTTAGAGCCAGCCAGTCTGAGTGTACAGGTCACATGTGTGGGTGAGACGGTGAGCACCAGTGATGAGCTGACATGCTTTATTTAAGGCAGTTGAGAGGTGTCTAAGGGTTGTGGTTGTGGCCGAGCCATAAATGATGAGACCATAGTCTATTACAGAGATCACAGAGCTCAGGACTGCAACCTTCAAAGCTTCTGGCTTGAGGTGTGGTCTGTGTTTGTAGAGGAGACCAAGCCATGTTTTAGCAGCTCTAGCTACATTATCTACATGAAGTCCATAGGAGAGATTAGGGTCAAGCTGAATCCCTAAGTATTTGAAGGACACCACCTGATCTAGAGTGTTGCCCTAGGTGGTGGAGATAGCCAAGTGGTGTAGCTTGTGTGGATTATGAGAGCTGCAGAAGAGCATAGATTTGGTTTTCTTGTCATTGAGGACCAGTTTATGATTAAGAAACCATGACTCTACAGAACTGAAACCAAGTTGAAGGATGTGTTGAAGAGTTGCAGGATCTTTGTGAGTGGAGAATACTACAGCATCATCAGCATATAGTATGATCTGCTTAGAGCAGTGGTAAGGGAGGGAGTTTAAGAAAAGGCTAAAAAGGAGGGGTCCCAGTATGGATCCTGTGGGACACCCGAGCTTAACAGGCAGGGTGTTAGAAAGAGGTCTGCAATTTTTACTCTGTGACCGGGTTTTCTAAGTAGTTTTAAAACCAGAGAGAAGAGTCAGGTGATAGCCCAGCATTCAGTAGTTGGTGATTAGTAATCCATGGTGTACTGTATCAAAGGCCTTGAAAGGTCGACAAAACGCCCCTGTGAGAAGGCCGCTGTCAAAGGATTTGTGCAAAGCTCCAGTGAACTCAAGAAGGGCTGTGGTGGTGCTGTGACCTTTCTGGAAGCCGTGTTGTTGTGGACAAGGTATATTGTATTTATCCAAGTGGTCGGTAAGTTGATCAGCCACGATGCGCTCAAGTGCCTTAGAGAGACGGGGCAGTATGGAGATAGGGCGATAATTCGAGTGAATCATCTTGTCCCCACTTTTATGGACAGGTGTCACGGTGGCTGTTTTCCATAGGTCCGGGAATTTTCCACAGCTGAGAGAGAGGTTTAGGATTTTTGTTAATGAATGAATTACCTCATTGAGGGTGAGCAACAGAAGCTTAAGGTCCAGGGTGTCGCTACTAGATCTAGATTTAGAGATAGCTGCAGTATTATAATGGCAAGCTTCATTCAGCCTTACCTTCCTGAAGTAGAAGAGGGGATGGTTAGACTGAGGGGCTGAGGTATTTGGGGAGTAGGCTCTGTTTTCGAAAAAGTCATGGGGTAGGACAGCACTAAGGTCTGAAAAAGCCGTGTTAAAGATGTTTGCGATCACCTTGGGGTCGAGGGTTGAGGATCCATCAACCATTAACATGGCTGGCGAGGTTTTTGGCTGCTTCCCTGTGACATCCTTGGTATTGTCCCAGAAAGCACGACCATTTCCCCATGTATTGGTGAGAGCCGCCTTTGTAATAGGTGGATTTCATTAGCCGTATGGTTTTGTGCAGGATTTCATGCTTGTTTGTAATTTTGGATGTCCAGTTCTTGCCAGTGGCCCTGGCAACTGCCCAGAGGTGATCCCTTAGTTTCAGCTGTGAGAGAAGAGCCAGTGACTCATGGGTTAGAGAGATTTTGTTTTGCGCTTTTAGCAGGGGCAAAGAGGTCTAGGCTTTATTTAAAATTGAGATGAAGTGATCAAGAGCCAAGTTAACATCTGTTGCTTCATAGATTGGTAGCCAGTCTTGTAGAAGCAGGTGTTGTTTGAGATGTGGAAGTTTTCCACGAGGAAGGACTCTCGAAGTATAATTTTGGGAGGGGCTTAAGGAATTGTTAGATCATGCACATGACTGGGGAGTGGTCACTGAGTGAGTCTGGGAGAATGGTCGATGAGAAATCCTTTGTGGGGGTGAGTGAGGACCCAACTAAGAGGGTACTGGTGCCAGTCTTGTAGTTAATCCTAGTAGGGGAGTTTATCATTTAGTGAGGCTAGCAGCTGAGATGGAGTCTTTATAGGCACTGGCACTTGATGCTAACCAGTTTATGTTGAAATCCCCTAGTAGAATAAGTTCAGCTTTGGAAGGATGAGAGTTGATAAAGTTTAGGATGTCATTGAATCCATGTTTAGAGTCCCTGGGCAGGATGTATATGGAGACAATAGTCAGGGCTTTATGGTTGGGACCTAGGACGATTTTTATTGGCAGAATCTGGGCTGAGGCAGAAAGTGATGAAGTTGCTACAGGGTGCCAAGACAGGGAGTCTTTGATATAGATTGCGCAACCACCGCCTTTTTTGGATATCCGGTCCAGCCTGTGGACATTGTAGCCCTGTATTGTTACTGCTGAGTCAGAAACTTTAGGTGTCAGCCAAGTTTCCAACACTGCAAGGTTGTCAGGGTTGTGTTGGCACATGAAGGCTTGGAGTGCATCCAGCTTTGGTAGTAGGCTGCAGATATTAATAGTTGCAAGGATAAGGGCACCTGGAGTTTGTGTGTGGCCTGAGCTTCTAGGGCCAGGATTGAGATGGACACTGCCTGAGATGAGAAGGAGGAGGAGGAGGAGTTTTAAGCAGCAGAGTCACAGCTCTTTGAGAGATAGTTTTGTTTTTTGTTTCCTGGAATAGAAGTTGCAAGGTTCCAGGCGGTGTCCCATATGGACTGCAAGGTGGTACAGTGTAGAGAGGTGGCTACACTTATTGAGAGTAGTGGTCGGGTTAAGTAACCAGGAATATCCAATCAGTGCACCAAGCACAAGACTCGAGTGGAAGTGGAGAGTTCCCTCATGATGGTCCAGGGACTCATGACATTCTTTAGATACTGCGGTTCACGATAAACACAGCTATAGAGTCAAGCCATACAAAAGTGAGGGTAATGGACTTTAGGAGGGCTGAGTTTGGCAAAATGGGTGAGTACCTAAGGAGTGCACTAGCAAATGGACAAGAAGGAGGGGTGGAAGAACAATGAGGGAAAATCAAAACTGCCATCACAGAGGCAACAAGCCTTTGTATGAAGCAAATAAACAAAACAAAGTAAAAAAACACTATGGTTCTTAAAATAGGTGGCGATGAAGGTTAGGGAGAAAAAGATAGCATTCAGGAAGTATAAGAAATCACAGGAGCAGGACAGATAACTGTATCAGTTAAAGTAGAAGGAAACAGGGAAGGCAGTCAGAATAGCAAAGGCCCAAACTGAGGAAAAGATAACCAAATAAGATAAAACCATTTATAGGTACATTAGGGAGTGAAGAAAGCCCATGGGAGGGATAAAGAGGCTTAATAAATGGGAGGGGAGGTGGGAAGAGGGTGACAGTGAAAAGGCAGAGATATTGAATGAATACTTTTGCTCAATATTCACACAGGAAGAAGAGGGGGAGGTACCTAAACCAAACAACAGAAGCACTCTGGACAGGGGTGTCAATACCAGTTCATTCATAGGAAAAAGGGTCCTGAAAGAACTCCTGAAACTAAAGGTGGAAAAAGCAAAGGGGCCCTGATGGGATTCACCCCAGAATTCTAAAAGAACTAAGGGGAGACCTAGTGACAGCACTGACTACCCTATTTAACAAATCATGGGAGGATGGTGAGGTATCTGAGGACTGGAGTAGGGCAAATGTGATTCCACATCACAAAAGTGGGAGCAAGGCAAAGGCAGGATACTACAGAACTGTTAGTTTGACCTCAGTGGTAGGGAAAATGATGGACTCACTTCTGAAAGAAAAAAATGTTGAGTACCTAGAGGCCAGCGGGGCACAGGACCCAAGGCAGCATGAACTCACAGCAGGAAGGTCATGTCAGATGAATCTAATTTCTTTGACTGAGTGATTAAAGCAGTAGACCAGGGAGGGGCTGTGGATATGGCCTACCTAGACTTTAGCAAGGCATTTGACACAGTCCCATACAAAAAATGAATGAACAAGTTAGTCAGCCTGGGAGTGGCTCCCAAGGTGGTAGCCTGGGTAACAAATTGACTGGACAACAGGATGCAGAGGGTATTAGTAAATGGAGTACACTCTGAAGGAAGGGGGCTTACTAGTGGGGTACCACAGGGCTCAGTACGGGGACCAGTCCTCTTTAATGTCTTTATAGGTGACATTGAGGACGGACTGGAAGGAAAAGTATGCCTCTTTGCAGACAACATAAAGATCTGCAAAAGGGTTGATACAGAAGGGGGGGTGAAAAGGATGAGAAGGGACTTGGCAAGGTTGGAGGAATGGTCAAAAGTCTGGCAGCTTAGATTCAATGCAAAGAAGTGCAAAGTGGAGCACCTGGGAAACAAAAACGCAGGGGAGGAGTACACAATAGGAGAGAGGCACTAACAACAACAAAAATGGAAAGCAACCTGGGGTAATCATATCAGATGACCTTAAGGTAGGCAAGCAATGTGAGAAAACAGTAGGGAAGGCTGGGGGGATACTGGGATACATAGGGAGAGGCATCACCAGCAGAAAACAGGAAGTTGTTATCCCTCTGTACAGACAATTGGTGAGACCCCATATGGAGTAATGCATGCAGTTCTGGGAGACCCCCTCTTCACAAGGACATAGACAGGATGGAGGCAGTCAAGAAGAGGTCAACTAAAATGGCGCAGGGTCTGCACCAGAAGCCATACAAAGAGAGACTAAAAGAGCTTCATATGTATACCCTTGAGGAAAGGAGGGAGAGGGGAGACATGATGGAAACTTTCAAGTACCTAAAGGGAATCAATAAAGTCCAAGAGAGTAGCATCTTTCAGAAAAAGAGATGTGCAAGAACAAAGGGGTGCAATTTGAAGATAGAGGGGGATGGCTCAGGGGCAATGTGAGGAAGTATTTTTTTCATGGAGAGGGTGGTGGACACATGGAATGACCTTCCTGAGGAGGTTGTTGGGTCAAAAACAATGGGGGAATTCAAGAATGCATGGGATAAACATAAGGCAATTACAGTGGGGGGGTAGGAGGAAGTAGGCTGTTGGTTATCTAGGATCTGCAGCTCATTCAATAGGTAGGGAAATGGGCAGATTAGGTGTGCCATGCAGTCCTTATCTGTTGTCAAAGTCTATGTTTCTATTTAGACATTGTGGGAAAAACACTTTTTTTATTTCTGCACCCTGCAATGCATTTTCCTTGCAGTGCTGGTTATGAGAGTGTTATTCCCTTACCAGACTGCACTACTGAACTGGGCCAACTCAGTGATTCAGGGTGAGCCACAGGAGGCTCAATTTTCCCAGTCTGAGCTGAGTCATCCCAGTCCCAGGGGTTCAGAAGTTTAGCAGAGCCAGTTCACCCATCCCTAACCAATTCCCTCGGAGCGAGGGATCGTTAATGGGAGAAGTCGTAGTTGAGAGGCAAACCACCTTACTTACTTGATTGAGAACCCACTTGTCCATGGAAATGACAGACCAGTGAGGTCATAAGTGGCAAAGCCAAACCCACACAGGGAGATGGGTCAGGGACTGGATAGGCAGGAGGTGAACACCCCCTGACCTGTCACTGGGCAGCTTTGGATGGGGCACCAGCCACTGTGACTGGAGGGACACCAATTCCCCTACCCACACCTCTTTTGAGCCACTGGCTGGAGAACTTGGCCTTTGGGCACAAGGATGGAAACTTCCCCTACTGGGGCTGTTGCTGCCAAGACAGCTATGGCTGAAAGGATCGAAACTGAAAGGTCTTCTTCTTTTGCTTCTGATTTTTCAGGTGGGATGAAGACACAGAATCTAGGGTAGAATTAGACTTCTCGATTCCCAGTGAGATGTCCATCCAACACTGGGCCAAAGAGGTCAGTATGCAGGAAAGAGACATCAACCAACTTATGCTGAGTATCTACCATAAAGGAGGAGATTCTCAGCCAGGCCCTGCAATGCATTGTGACAGCAGCTGCAATGGCATGGGTGCATGAATCACCAATGTCCATGGCTGTCTGGAGTTGGTGTTTAGCCAGTGCTTGACCTTGGTCTCTGTTGATTTTTACTGGTAGCTACTTATCAGCAAACAGGTAAGAGAGGACAGAACTGAGCACTCACAACAGGGGTGACCAAAGGGCGCTATCATCAGGACATAACTTGCCTGATGGAGACCAAAGGAGGATGAAGCATAAACCTTTTTATCAACACAGTCAAGCTTTTTTGACTCCTTGTTGAGTGGCTTGTCCACATCCCCAGTAGTAAGAGGACCTTCCCCCAGGCCACACTGGATGATAGGAAGGGAACCTCCCCCATACAGGGAGCACCAGAGCAACTACCACTACCTCAGAGGTTGCAAAGAAAGCACAGCAGTTGGACCACAGTGGGCTCAGGGAGGGTGAGGATGGTGGAACAGAGGCACACCCAGTCAGTTGTTCCACACCACAATCCATACACCATTCTGGGGGAGCATAGCTCCCCTATGGATGCACCCACAGAGGAGACTAAGGAGGCTGAGGACAACTGTCACAAGGGAGGCCCACAGGAAGGAGGCAGAGGACACCACAAGGAAAGGAAGCAGCTCCTGGTGGGGGACTCAATTATTAGGGAGATAGAACTGGGGGGAGCAGGGAAAACTGAAGTAAGGTGCCTGCCTGGTGCCATGGCTTGGAGAGACAGGAAGCACATCCTCAGGATCACGAGAACAGCTGCACGGGAGTCTGAGCTGGACGTCATTGTCCACCTAGGGACAAATGACTTGGCTAGTCATGAAATTAGAGCAGTGCAGAAGGACTTTGTAGAATTGGGGAAGGGCCTAAGACAAGTAGCACACACAATATCCTTCTCTGAGGTGCTGCCTGTCAATGGCATGAGTGAGGCGAGGGTACTTTGCACCATGCAGTTTAATGAATGGTTGAAAAAATGGTGTGGAGCACAGGGGTTTGGCTTCATTGGGGACTGGGGTTCCACCTGGAGGGACACCAGCCTATATTGGCAGGATGGTCTGCATCTGTCCAGGAAGGAACACGCTTTTAGCAATCGGTTTAAATGCTTCATTGGCAAGCTTTTAAACTAGTCAAGGGGAGGCACTGATAAGCAGCAGGAAAATCCCAGCCTCTCCCTACAAAACAGGGTACTAAATGAGAAAAAGACCGAGGTAGACAGGTCAGTGGGGGATGCTGCAAAAGAAGGTAAAGCCATCAAAAAATGGAGAGCAATGAGTACCAATGCCCATAGTCTGGGTAACAAGCTTCCTGAATTAGTGGCCTTGATGGAGGAGGAACATCTGGATATCTTGGCAGTCACAGAAACATGGTACACACAAAACCATGACTGGGACATAAATGTACCAGGATACACTATCTAAAGGAGGGACAGGGAGGGTAAAAGAGGAGGAGGAGTAGCTCTTTACATAAGGGAAGGAATCAAAGCAACAGAACAAAAAGGGAAACAGGGAGGAGAAGAAGCACTGTGGGTAAATTTGGAGACCTGCAACGG
Source organism: Neoceratodus forsteri (assembly GCA_016271365.2). NCBI lineage: Eukaryota > Metazoa > Chordata > Ceratodontiformes > Ceratodontidae > Neoceratodus > Neoceratodus forsteri. The sequence continues at coordinate 802,812,426 of CM057451.1, read as the reverse complement.
CACCACAATCCGCACAGGGGTTGTATACAGACCCCCTTCTCAGGGGGAGGAAATGGACAAGGAAATGATAGAAAGAACACTTAGAATGGCAGAAAAAGGGGAGATATTGCTGATGGGTGATCTGAATATGCCAGATGTTAACAGGAGTGCAGTTGCAGCAGCCACTTCAAAGAGTGGGGTTATTCTAGATGCCCTACAAGCAGTATGCCTTAGACAACTAGTATTGAGCCCACTGAGAGGAGCAATTCAGACCTGGTTCTCTCAAATGGAGAATGAAGAGAGGATCACAGATGTAGAAGTGGATAGCCATCTGGGAACTAGAGACCATCGAACAGTATGGTTCACAATAAACACAGCAATAGAGTCAAGCCATACAAAGGCAAAAGTACTGGACTTTAGGAGGGATGACTTTGCCAAAATGGGTGAGTGCCTAAGGAACGAGTAGCAAATGGGCAGGAAGGAGGGTGAAGAACAATGGGGAATAATAAAACTGCCATCACAGAGGTAACAAGCCTTGTGTAGAAGCAAATTAACAAAACGAAACTATGTAAGAAACCACTATGGTTCTCAAAGGAAGTGGCAGGAAGGTTCAAGAGAAAAAGAAAGCATTCAGGAAGTACAAGGAATCACAGAAGGAGCAGGACAGAGAACTGTATCAGTTAAAGCAAAAGAAGCTGGGAAGGCAGTCAGAACAGCAAAGGCCCAAACCGAGAAAAGATAGCCAACTTATTTAAGAAGGGATAAAACCTTTTATAGGTACATCAGGGAGCGAAGGAAGACCAAGGGAGGGCTAGTAAGGCTTAATAAAGAGGAGGGAGGGTGGGCAGAGGTTGACTGTGAAAAGGCAGAGATACTAAACAAATATTTTTGCTCAGTATTTACAAAGGAAGTGGGGGAGGTACCTAAAACAAACAGTAGAAACACTCTGGATACAGAAGTTGATACCAGCCCAGAAAGAACTCTTAAAACTGAAGGTGAACAAAGCAATGGGGCCTGATGGGATTCATCCCAGAATTCTAAAAGAACTAAGGGTAGAACTAGTGATACCACTGACTACCCTCTTTAACAAATCATGGGAGGATGGGGTGGTACCTGAGGACTGGAGAAGGGCAGATGTGATTCCCCTTCACAAAAGTGGGAGCAAGGCAGAAGCAGAAAACTACAGACCTGTTAGTTTAACCTCAGTGGTAGGGAAAATAATGGACTCACTTCTGAAGGAAAGAATTGTTGAGTATCTAGAGGCCAGAGGGGCTCAGGACCCAAGGCAGCATGGATTCACAGCGGGAAGATCATGCCAGACATATCTGATAGATTTCTTTGACTGGGTGACCAAATTAGTAGATCAGGAAGGGGCTGTGGACATGGCCTACCTAAACTTTAGCAAGGCATTTGACACAGTCCCACACAAAAGATTAATATACAAGTTAGCCAGCCTGGGAGCGGGTCCCAAGATGACAGCCTGGGTAAAGAATTGGCTGGAGAATAGGACACAGAGGGTAATAGTAAATGGAGTCCACTCTGACGAAAGGGGGGTTACTAGTGGGGTACCGCAGGGTTCAGTATTAGGACCGTCCTCTTCAATGTCTTTATAACACAGATGACACAAAGATCTGCAACAGAGTTGATGCACAAGGTGGGGTGGAAAGGATGAGAAGGGACTTGGAAAGGTTAGAGGAATGGTCAAATGTATGGCAGCTTAGATTCAATGCTAAGAAGTGCAAGGTAATGCACCTGGGAAAACAAAAACCCAGGGGAAGAGTACACAATGGGGGTGAGATACTAACAACAACAAAAATGGAAAGAGACCTGGGGTAGTCATATCAGATGACCTAAAGGTGGGCAAGCAATGTGAGAGGGCAGCAAGAAAGGCTGGGGGGACACTGGGATGCATAGGGAGAGGCATCACCAGTAGAAAACAGGAAGTTATTATCCCTCTGTACCGACAGTTGGTGAGACCCCATCTGGAGTACGGCGTGCAGTTCTGGAGACCCAATCTCCGCAAGGACATAGACAGGATGGAGGCTGTCCAGAGGGGTCAACTAAAATGGTGCAGGGTCTGCACCGGAAGACATATGAAGAGAGACTTAAGGAGCTGAATATGTATAGCCTCGAGGAAAGGAGGGAGAGGGGGGACATGATAGAAACTTTCAAGTATCTCAAGGGAATCAACAAAGTCCAAGAGGGTAGCATCTTTCAAAAAAAGAGGTGTGCAAGAACAAGGGGGCACAATTTGAAGATAGAAAGGTGGCGGCTCAGAGGTAATTTAAGGAAGCATTTTTTCACAGAGAGGGTTGTGGATGCATGGAACGGCCTTCCGGAGGAGGTTGTGGAGTCAAAAACAGTGGTGGAATTCAAGCATGCATGGGACAGTCATAAGGCAATTCTAGGGGGTGGGGGTAAGGAGAAGTAGGCTGCTGGTTAACTAGGATCTGCAGCTTATCCATTAGGTAGGGAAATGGGCAGACTGGGTGGGCCAAGTGGTCCTTATCTGCCGTCAAAATCTATGTTCTATGTTTACAGATTTCTGGAAGAAAGAGTGAGAGAACAGGACCTCAGCAAAGGAGATGCTCATAGAACCCAGAAAGGGATCTGGTAGGGACCACATATTTGGGGACCATAAGGGCTGAGGGTGCCAGACAGGAGGTCTGATGTTGCCAAAACTCCAGAGTCGGTCCCATAATGGCCTCAGCCATGTAAAAGGCAACCCATGGAGATTTGTCCTTATCCAGGTTGTCAGTAAAAAGGTATTTAGGTGTCAGCATGGCTTAGTGGGTAACACATCTGCCTCTGGACCAGAAGGTCATAGGTTCTCGTCCCACACCGGGATTGGACTTGTACCTAAAAATACTGACGCCCGAGTGCAGTATTAGGGGGGTGCTGTACTGCTGGGATGTGCCATCCTTCAGATGAGACGTTAAACTGAGGTCCCTTCTACCCATTCTGGTGTTATCCTGGGGGGTGTCCAGGTGGAAGTAGAAGAACCCAAGGCATTCTTCGAAGAAGAGTAGGGGGCATACCCAGTGTCTTGGCCAACATTCCCCTTCCCATAAAACTGGTTCATATAGTTATCCAGGCTGTATGTGGGTGTTGATGTGATATATGGCCACCACTACACATCAAGTAATTTCACTACCAGTCTAGCATTGCTTTTAAAGTGCTTTGGGATACATTGTGTATGAAAAGTGCTATATAAATGCTGATTCTTCTTCTTTTTTGAACCAGCTTCTAAGGAACATTCATGGACTACAACATGAGTTGGAGGGGAGCCCCAAAAGACACAGGACCATGGTAGGTGGTCAGTTGCTTGACCAATTCCTGGTTGAACATATGTGTCCTTGATGATTACGTGGAGGACCCATTTGAGTCATCCATGGACTTGTGGAAGCTATCCCTCAACTGTTTCCCGCCATGAACCATCCTAGAGTCATCCGAGTGGATGACTTCCACAGATAACCAGACTGGCAAACAAGGCACAGTACGGGAATCCTTAGAAGGTGCTCCCCAAAAGGGCTGCTGTGGAAGTGGTTTCACCTGTTAGGGTGAAGAGACAGGTGTCAGCAACAATTGTCTTGGAAGGACCAGTGTGGACTTGACCGACACTGGCCAGTTGACCATAGGGGTCATGGGTAGAGCTCTACCCCACCCCACCAAGTCCCACTGATGCTAGAGGAACTCCTTATAGTGCCACTGCATACACCATTGAAGCCTCTTGGCAACTGAGGATGAAGATGACAAGAGGCATCAATGGCAATGCCTCCTGGTCAAGCAGGATCAAGAACTAAATGAGCATCTCAAACCTGACTGTGACCTCAGCCTCGACCATCAACCCAGTGGCCAATGTCAAGGAGGAGCAGCCAGAAGTGCAGTGTAAAGGATGGACAATGGTTTCAATTGCAGAGTCTCTAGTGGAGGCTGATTCTGAGTGGTAACAGTGGAGACACTGACTGCTCTGTATCCTCCTGGTTGAGGACCAGGGGAACCTGGGTCTTGGAGATCGACTCATCATTGACTTCTTCTGACAATTGGTCAATGGGCTTGAGAAAAATCTCGACCATCTGATCAACTGGTGTTGAGGTCGTCAAGCCCACCGGTGGTACCCTGGAGTCAGCAACTTGCCCCTCAGCCAAAAGTAGCTCAACTGAAGCTGAGGGCTCGATAAGTTTAGAGCAGCTGAGGGAGTTGAGGGAGCAGGAGGAGTGTGATCTTTCCCAGACGACTGATGGTGATGTTTCTTACCATGATGGGCAGAGCTCTTCTGAAGGTCTGGAGGGCCCAACACATCTCTTGAAACTGCCCTGTGAAGGATGTTCTGAAGCTGGCACCAGTGGAAGCAGTGCTGAGGTTGATGAGGTGCCCACCGCTATATTCGTTGCTGCCTCTTCCATAGCTGAGAGTTGGGCTGTAGACCCTGCCACAGCAAAGGCTACTTTGTGACCACCCTTAGGCTGCAATTTTGGGTCTCATTCAGTGTGCTTGCTGAGGAGAAGACAAGCCTTATGGTCTTCAAGAGAAGATGGTATTGTCATCTGACAGAGGCCACAATCAATTACATCATGTGCCATTCTTTGGCAGTAATGGCAAAAGATGTGTGAGTCCATCCACAACATTTTCTGTCAGTACATGATGCACTGATGGAAGCCAGGAGCTGGCTTCACATCTTTGTGTTTCATCATCTGATCATTGGATGGGAGAAGTACCAAGGAATATACAGAAATCAAATAGTTGGAGAAAATAACCAAGTTTGTTAATGGCACACTTGTTAGGCCCTACAATGTGCAGAGCAGCGAAGGAGGAGACCAAACTATTCCAGTAGAAAGGAAGATCTGATATCATGGGGCGAAGTTGAGGGATATTCCACCCAGGTGGTGGGAGGAGCTTTGAATAAAGACATTCTGATGAATCAGCTCTTAAGGAAGAACTGACAACGTGTGCGTAAATAAACCATATCCACGTCCCTAAAAAGAAATGTTAACTGTATTGCCATCAATTTATTCCTAGTTAAGTACTTCAATTGAAGTGTCACACCCTGTGTCCTAGAAGTTATTGGTGAGAAAAAGGGACCAGAGGCTGTTAAAAGTATTTAAACTGTTACAAAATATAACTTTGAAACATTTTCTCCATGCCACTGCTTTACCTCAAGGATCCTTCTGCCCCAGGCCTTTGTACTATTCACAGTTACTGATACCTTGCTCAAGGGGTCAGTGCTTGAGTGTCCTGGGGTACACTCCACCAATACCTGACAGGTGATTGCACTGTGCAGTTAGTAAATATGTTTACCCTGTACCCAAAGGAACTATTAAAGAACCCAGGTCAGCCCCCTTAGTGTAAAGGGACATGTTGTTCCCTGCAGCCCCTGATAGGGCACCTATGGACCACCTGACACTTCCACCCTGGGATGTGGGCACAGCCACCTATGACTGTGACCCCCGCCCCCAACAACATGGGCTGCAATGACCCAGGCCACTGGTTACACCAGAAAATGTGTAACATTGGGAAGAGAACAGAGAACAGGAGTACAAGTGCTAGCAGCCTCGAAGGTTCTCAGAGGTAGCACAGGTTAACAGGATGGGAGAGGGGGAAGGGAGAGGAGAAAGGGATAAGAAAGGTCTGGGCAATGATGTTTAAGTAAAAATTGGAAGAGACAGGATTTAGATGCAGGAGTAGAAATTTATAATGTAAGTAAAGAACAAAAATGTATTCTCTTATTAAAAAAACTGTTGACAAGTAAGTCATGTTTACAGAAGTGCATGCAGACATGAGTACCTGTTCCCTCAATACAAAACTCAGAGAAAAGGAAACATGGAAAGATCAGTACCCCATGGTTGCCTGATTTCTTCACTCGGCTCTCCAGTCTGTTCAGCTGCATGGTGAGTCCCTTCCCGAGCTGGTTCAGGAAGACCAGGTTTAGGGGCACTCCAAAAAGAGCATAGAAAATGCAGAAAGCTTGCCCCGCAGTGGTGCTGGGGTACAAATTGCCATAACCTAAAATCACAAGAACACACAGGTCAAATCAATAAGTCCATCAAGCTGCAGATCTACAAAATACATGATTACTATTGTCTATGCTACAGTGGTAGCTATAGATATGTCACAGTATATCTTGATATAGCTGGATAGTTCATAGGAAATCTCCAGGGATATGTCATAAGAGTCACAACGCACTGCAGAGGTCCTATTAACTTATGATAGAGTAAACTACTTGGGTTAGCTAGAGTGATTCTTAAATTTCAGCTACCCTTTGCCTGGCTGTAAGGCAGAACATACCACTCTATAAGTTATTTCATGAGAGACCACTGGATACAGGATAAAAGATGCAGTGTCTCTTTGTGCTGAAAACATGTGAGTGATTTATAGCATTGCATACCCGGATATATCTATCAATTTGCTGGAACATATCTCTGGCTACCACTCTATTCATTTATGGATTTCTTTGGTAATTTTGTATGCGGAATAGTCTCATTTTGGTAAAGCACCACCCTTCTGAGAGGTCCTGGGGACAAAGGCAGTAACAGAATTGTTATAAAGTATGTATTTATTTATTTAGCATTTGTTAACCCGGTAAGTACACTAAACAAGACAAATTGCCTATTTTCAGGTACGACCCAGGAGAGTACAGGAAATTATATACTTACATACTTAGGACAACATGGTGCATAATTAGGAAAAAGATTACAAGTCATAAGACAACAAGGTACAAGTTAGAAAAAACAACTTGCATGTCACGTGCGAACATCTTAATTTAGAATGCACAAAGTACAGGTCATGTGAGGCAAATTTTAGTTAGTATAAGTACAACAGAGTAAATGATATGTGCCAGTTTGGAGCAGTACGAAGGCAAGGATTGGTAGCAGCAGGTACAAAACTATCAACATAAGGGCCAAAAAGGTAGCTTATTAATTAATAGGATAAGCCATAACCAGGCCTCCCGTAAGTGTAGCACCCCACTGTGGTATAGAACACAGGGTTTTTTCATATTTGGATGTGTATATTAAAACTATTTGCTTCCTTATTTTTTCCCACTGTTCCTGTATCCCTCCTTGACAACCTCCCTTACTAGATAGCTTCTAAGGCAGTCTCTCATTTCCTTAAAATCCATTCTCCTAAAGTCCAGGACCCTCATCCTCATGTAGTTTGGCTCTGGTCCCATGTTAATGTTAAACCACACTGGACATGATCATTAGTACCTAGGTGACTGCCCACTGTGTCTTTTGCAGTGCTGTCCTTGTTGTAAGCACAAGATCCAGGACTCTCCTTTCGTTAGTTGGTTCATTGACTAGTTGCCTGAGAAATGCCCCTTTTAGGGAGTCCTGGATGGCCCTGCTCCTCGCCGAAGCTACTGTTGGAAGGCTCCAACCCACATCTGGCAGACTGTAGTCAGCAACTAGTAGAACCTCCCCCTTATTTTCCATCCTGATGATGTCCTCCCCAAGGACCATAATGATAACAGTATATTGTCGGAACATATCCTTAAGGGCCATAAAAGTCCAAGTGTAAATGTTCCTTCATCTCCTTGCAGCAAGCAATGCCCATCCAACCACCAAGAGTAAACTGCAGTGGTGAGTTCTATTTAGTTACTGAAAATTTTGGAGAATACCTTTGAGCACAAGTGCTCTTTTACAAAGGTTCCACATCGATAACAGAGATTACAAAGCAACAAAGTACAAAAATAAGCAAACGAACAGTGGAATGAAGTAGAACAAGTGCAAACATAGTCAAACAAGTACAAATAAATAGGCTAGAATCAATTGCATACAATTTTACACTGAGGCAGGTAGACAGAATCAGTGTACAACTAGCATAGTAATGGTACATGGCCTCAGAGACAGAGTCTGTCACAATTCAAAGAGTATACCAGTTACAGTTAGGGTTGCCACCTTTGGATGAGATGAAAACCGAATACTAAACCACACCCCCAAACTCCACCCCTAACCCCACCCCTTTTATGACTAATGAGGGCATCACTTGGACTCTGATTCACCTGATTTATTCAGAATTGCTGCTGATATAACATTGTGTACAACTTCTTTAAATTACATCATGATTATTATTTTTGGTTTATTTGATTTAGATTTAAATATTTTAAATTTCAGTGTGTGTTAACATTTGGTGGGGTTAGAGAGGGGGGTTCAGGGGACTTTCCATCCTGTGTACACAGCTTAGCTGACAAATCGAGTGACTACAAGGAGACCTCTGACAACTGGCTAGTTTGGATCAGGTGGCCTTTTCTGGTAAAACTCTTTCAATAAATAAATAAACTACACCAGTAATGGTGGACGATAATTACAAATATCTGCCATTTTAAGATGTGCTACTGTCCCTCCCATTGCTCCTACTATAAAGTTATTTGTAATGTCAGAGAAGTTTTTAAAAAATGGTAGGAACTATTCTATGCTGTTAAATACCCTATTTTGTTTTCCATGTTAGTCATACATAGCAGATAGCGTGATATGTAACGTGGAGGCACTATAGCACAGTAGTTTAAAGCTCTGGGCTGCAATTCTGGAGACCAGGGTTTGAATCCTACAGCCCAAACTCGCATACTGTGTGACCCTACACAAATCACTTAATTACCTTGTGCTCTCAGGCTGCACCTGTAAACAAGCTTTAGCTTAGTGTGTCTCTTCTGGTAAAAAAAAATAATAATGTTTTGAAAAATTTTTGATCAATTGCCTAAATTTGCAGTGCCATCAAATCTAGACTGTGTTCCTGTCATTTCATCAGCTAATGCTCTCTCTCTCTTCCTTTTCTCATTTCTGTAGCTTAGCATGACATTAGCCACACTATTCTGTGCTGTTCATCTGAAAGGCCTGGATTGGTCTTCCTGGAATATCCAAGTAGTATGAAAATTGACAACAATAACTACAGGAGAGAGAGGCATAGTACTGCTAGAAATTAAATAAAATATTAGATTATTAATTTAACAACAAAAAGGTAACAAATATTAAAATATAGGACAGATCCTAAAAGAAAAATGGTGAACATTTAAAAGTATAAAAGTATTCCTTATCACAGTAGTCAAAGACCATACTCACAATGCAGCCTGGAAAGGATTAGGTTGATTTGCTGCTAATGGTCTTAATAGCCCTACTTTACACCTCTCAGACTGACTGGTATACAAACAAAGGTCTGCATGACATCAGAATTTGTTTGTAATCTGACCATGCAAGTAAAATGGTGAAGGATTTAACAGAATCTGTTTTACAAGCATGTGAGCATTCAAAATGACTGAAAAAGTACTACCTCTGAATAAAATTGGATTAGCAGGTAAAGTTTCTGAAACACATTGTACAGTCCTTACTGGGACAGGAAGCTACCCTAATATGGTGCCTGTCTGGTTTCAGAAAAATGAAGGTGTTAATTAAGGTGGTATTGTTTACCCTTCCCATGAATAATCTTCCAATTTGCTGGTGTGAAGTTAGAGGTGACAACTGAGCAGACAGGGAAACATTTGGCTCTTTAAGTGCCCTACTCTTGAAGGCACTTCCTGATTAGCAGGCACTGCAAGCAAGCAATTACACTAAAATGTCAGACACTTGCTTACAGTCAGATGAGAAGAAAATGAAACAGTTAGTGGGGAATCTAACAGGTGCTGCTTGACCCACCATAAAAACCGAATTTGCAATGGTGAAAACAGGAGGACCGAATCTGGCCCTAGAAAACCGAATCATTCGGTCAAAAACCGAGTAGGTGGTAACCTTAGTTACAGTTGCATTGAACTGTTAGGGCTGCCCATAGTGCTCTGTTAAACTGGTCAAAACTTAAATAAATGGAGCAAGGTATAGGGCAGCTCATTTAACCAGCCAGCAGTCCTAAATGCGAATGGAGGCTTGCCCAGTTGAGTACAGCAGAGAGGCAGTCCAAGGGCATTCTGAGCCATGGTACTGGTGTAGAGATTGGCAACAGGGTGAAAGCAATGAGTTAGGGCTGGGGGCTAGGCTCAGTAGTGTATTTGTGGCTAGCAGACATGTCTGGAACTTAATTCTGCTAGGTGGGGGTAACCAATTTGTTTTGGTGTAGAGGATACAGCTGTGGGTGTGCTTGTCAGCCCCAAGCACAAAGTGACAAGTCTCATTATAGCTCATTCTGCTGAGAACTGAGTTGCATAGACAGGAAGGCCATAGTCAACTAGTGACAGTACTGAGCTTGTCACTATGAGGCATCTAGCAGCAGCAGTGAGGCTGACCCAGGTACAGCACAAGGTTCCCAGTCTTATGATTACTTTGAACACAAAATGGTCAACATGGGAAGCAAAAGACACATTGTCCAGGATCACTCAGAGGTATTTAAAGGTTTCCACCTGTTCAAGTATACGTCCCTGGTCATTGTGAATGATAAGGGGGTGGGGCTACCTTTTTCTTCATTTGTGGGCTTCTGAAGAGAATTGTCTTAGTATTTTTATAATTTAGAATCAGTTTGCCATAAAAAAAGCAGAATTTATATACTGTGATGCAGCTGGAGCCAGACAAGGAGAGGAAACGTTTGAGTAGCAGGACTATTACTTCCAGTACTTCTAAGTGGTCAGTAAATCTTGGTTCCACTGTTCAGTTTGGGATCTGAAAATTTATGAAATATGTAAGGCCAGTGTTTTTAGCTGTGAGCAATTTAATTCATAAGAAATGTATTTTTAAAACTGCCGCTGTGTGCTTGTGTGCAACTTCAGAGTAAAACGGGCAGCTAAGCACACACCCCTCTCAACGGTGAGTGAGATTGTAAAGCCACACACAGTGCCACTTTTAAGAACAAAATGTTGTTTGTGTTTGCATTACATTTTGAGACTGGACATGGATGTAAAGTGGAACTGAGCCCCGCTTGTTTTCAATTTTCAGGTTTGGGTTTGACTCATTCCTTTCAGTACTGTTCAGCAGGGTTAGCAAATTGTTTGTGTATAGGAACACTCACAGAGGGCAAGCAGAGGAATTTGTGCATAGTGAGAACTCTGCAGGCTGGAGGTTTTCAGAAGCTGTGATTGTGTACTAGTATTTAATCACTGCTCCAAACACCTCTCAGCCAATCAGATTTCTTCAGTTTTTTTAATTAGTTCATTACCAAAGATGTCCTTTACTGATTAAGGTTTAAAACAGAATTTAGAGTAACCCAGCTCTGGGTCCAGTGACTCTCTCTCAATAGGACTAGGACCTCTACTAGTGGCAGGGTTGGCTCAGTGGGGATGACAGAGCTAAGGTCAAGGAATGCAACATTTAATTTGTTGGCAATTTTGGTGGGATCAAGTACAGTACCTCATGTTCATCAACTGTGAACATCTTTGGTGAGGTTTTGCCACCCTTGCCAAGGAGTTCTGAGAATTCTCCCAGATTCTTTTGCCATTGCTTCAATTCTGCTTTTGCTGGACCTTCCTGTAGCTGGATTTGACCAATCAAGCGTTTGCAGTGCTTTTCTTCAAATAGCTCCATGCTGTGAAGTGCAGCACTGTAGAAGACTGTGGGCTGGATTTTGAAAATGAAGTAGGACTAAGTCCAACTCCACAACTGCAGATGCAGGTCCAAGGTCAGGTAAGCAGTGAAAAAACAACCCCAAGATGCCAAAAATTCTGGACCTGGTCATAAACTGGCTCCACGTTCAAAAATTCCATAGCTGTGCAAAAAATTGTGACTCCACAAATGGCAACCCCTTTGCACCAGGTTTTTCCCACAGCTGTGCGATTTTTCAAGGGCTCTGAAAATACGGCCTTGTGTCTGCAAGTACAGTGTGCGTGACTCTAAGTGGAATGCCTAGATTAGCCAGCCAGCTACCTCCCCACATTGTTCAGCTGTTCATTTTTATTTTCCAGGCTTAGCCATCCCTCACTTAAGTAAGACTGGAATAGGGTTTACAGGTGTTGGAAAGGGCTTCATGGGAAGGAAAGCTACTTGCTGCCATTTTTGGCAGATGGCCCTAAGATGCTGGGGATGTTTTATTTATTTTTTTGTTTATAGATACATAGAAACAGAATCTGTCAGCAGATAAGGACCTGATGGCCCACCTGGTCTGCCCTCTTTTCCCCTACCTATAGTGTCACCACAGACCCTACTCAGTCTTTTTTATTCCCCCCTCCCCATCACTAAGATCCCTCTATGTCTATTCCATGCATTCTTGAACCCTGTCACCATTTCCGCCTCTCCACCTCCACTGGTAGGCTGTTCCATTTTTCCACCATTCTCTCTGTGAAGAAGTACTTTCTCACATTGCCTCCCTTCTAACTTCATAGCATGACCACTTGTCCTTGAGCATCTTTTTCTGTGGAAAATGCTTCCCTCCTACACCTTGTTTTTGCCAGTCAGGTATTTGAATTTCTCTAGCATATGCACCCTTTCCCTCCTTTCCTCCAAGGAGTACATGTTAAATTCCTTGAGCCTTATCCCATAGTATTTATTTATTTATTGCTTCTTGAGTGCTGAGATAACTTGCAAGTGGTCAAATGGACTGGATGTGAGCAAGAGAGAACATCGTTCATTGTCTACAAATGGGGATTATTTCCAATATAGGTGTTAGAAAGGGATTCATGGGTGAAGAAATTACTTTCTGCCATTTGTGACAGATGGCCTAAGAAGTTGGGGATATTTTTTAACTTTCAGTTTTAGTGGTTGTGGTCACCAGTGGTGCTAATAAACTTGTCTCTGATCTGAGACAGTTGTCAGAGTGTAGGCCATGATGAGGTCACAGCAGCACATAGGGACAGCTGGTTGATTGATCAGCTCCAGGCAGGCAGTCCAAGAGACAAGCAGTGCGGAGACAGCAACTAAGACCACAGGTTACAGTCCTGCAACTAAAGAAACTTGTCAAAAACTGTACCAGGGGAATTATTGTAACTGTTTTTCTTTTTATTAATGACCACTGTTTACTTTGAATTTGGTGTGGGCTTCTGTGTTCAGAGATGTTTAAAATTTGAGTATCTGTGTTAGGGCAATTACTGATACTTTACAGCACTAATATGGCTACAGAAATTTTTTTCAAAAGTTTCTGGTAGGCATGGATATGTGCCATGTGCTGCATCTTGATTGCCAGTAAAGTGTCACCTGTAAGGCACTGCATGCCTGGGGATGGCTACTGACCAATCAGGATGCAGCATTTTCCCTACCAATTTTATAAGCAAGCAATAACACACTCCGAGGTGTGGGTTATCGCATGACAAGAGCACACCCAGGTGTGTTAACAGGCACGAGGCACTTGCGCCAAGTGCCTTATGCACCTGGGCGTGCTCTTATCAGGCAATAACCCACACCTTGGAGTGTGTTACTGCATTTATAAAATGTGTCCCCAAGTAACTATGAAGAAAAAAGAATAAAAAACAGGGCAAAATATTTTAATAGTTTGAGATTTTAATACCTGAAGAAGTAAAATAGTCCCTCTATTTTGGTAGTTACTGTACTGTGTGATGTCCAGTGCATGCCTGCCCCCCCAGCCACACTCACAGACACACACACACACGCACACACACACACACTTGTCAGGCTGTTGTTTTGCTAGTCTCCACACACTGTTAATCCCTCATTGTCCACCCCCTCTCCATATAGTGTTAATCGCCCACCATTGTACCAGTTTAGAAATATTGTTATTGTTGCACTGCTACTCAGCAAGCGGCTTCTTTGATCAAGAGCAAGGGCTTGGTTTCTATGGGTGTCTCCTCCACAACTGTGTCCCTTCCTGAACACACGAATACTTTATTACTTTTTTCTTTATTTCTTTCATTTTTATTTTGGGTTTGGTTTAGCTTTGCTTTAATATTGTTGCCAGCAACTTCATTGACTCGGAATGAGCGTTTCCTGTACCGGCTGCCATATAGTGCCATTTCCTGGTTCGCATTTTTTTTTTAAGTATTTCTTTTAATGTGTGCTGCTGTCCCCCTTCAATGGCAGAGTGTGTCCTATTGTATGGAGCCCCATATGGAGCCCTTGGGTTTTGAAAAATAGAGATCGAAGACTGCAGGGGATGGGGGAACCAGACAGGAAGCAGCAAGTAGTGATTTTGAAAGCTGTTTTCACCGAGTAGTTCTCATTTCAGCCATTGCAGGGTCACTCAGCTATTTATGTAAAAAAACAATGCTCTGGATAAATTTATTTTATTTTTCATTGACATTCTGCTTACACAGAGAGAGAGAGAGAGAGAGACAGTCTACCTGTCCATGGGATTCAATCAATGGATGAAAAACTGAAGCAGAGGTCAGGGTTTTGGCTTCATTGGGGACTGGGGATCCATCTGGAGGAATACAGGCCTATACCGGTGCAATGGTCTTCATCTGTCCAGGAGGGGAACCAGGATCCTAGGTGATAGGTTTAAATGCTTAATTGTCAAGCATTTAAACTAGCCAAGGGGGGAGATACTGAAAAGGAGCAGGGAAATCCCAGCCCCCCCCCAAAAAAATAGGGTAGTTAGTGAGGTAAACACCAAGATAGAGAAGTTGATAGGGAGAAGGGCAGGGGTAAATGGAGAAATAGGCAAAGGCAGTAAGGACAGGGATGAGGCTAAAAGGGGTAAGGCATCAAAACATGGAGGGCAATGAGTACCAACGCCTGTAGTCTGGATAACAAGCTCCCTGAACTAGTGGCCTTGATGGAAGAGGGATGCCTTGATGTCATAGCAGTCACAGAAACATGGTACACAGAGAACCATGACTGGGATGTCAACATACAGTACCAGGTTACACAGTCTACAGGAGGAATAGGGAGGGTAGAACAGGAGGAGGAGGAGGAGGAGGAGTAGCTGTCTATGTAAGGGAAGGTATCAAAGCAATGGAACTAAAGGGTAAACAGGGAGGAGAAGAGGCACTGTGGGTCACCCAGGAGACAGGAAATGGCACCACAATCTGCACGGGTGTTGTATACCGACTCCCATCTCAGGGGGAGGAAATGGACAAGAAAATGATAGAAGGCATCCTTAAGATGGCAGAAAAAGGGGAGATATTGTTGATGTGGACCTGAATATGCCAGATGTTAACTGGAGCACCTTTGCTGCAGCCACATCCAAGAGCAGGGTCATTCTCGATGCCCTACAGGGGGCATGCCTCAGACGGCTAGTGTTGGAACCCACTCAGGAGGGAGCAATCTTAGACCTGGTACTCTCAAATGGGGAAGGAGTGAGGATCTCAAAGTTAGAAGTGGTTAGCCACCTGAAAACAAGTGACCACTAAAAGTGTGGTTCATGGCAAACACAGCCATAGAGTCAAGCCATACAAAACTGAGGGTACTGGACTTTAGGAGGGCTGACTTTGTCAAAATGGGAGAGTGTCTCAGAAAAGCACTAGCAAACAGGCAAGAAGGAGGGGTGGAGAAACAATGGGGAAACATCAAAACTGCCATCACAGAGGCAACAAGCCTTTGTGTGAAGCAAATAAATCAAAATGAAGGAAAAATCCACTATGGTTCTCAAAAGAGGTGGCGGGGAAGGTTAGGGAGAAAAAGATAGCATTCAGGAAGTATAAGGAAACATACAAGGAGCAGGACAGAGAACTGTACTAGTTAAAGCAGAAGGAAGTGGGGAAGGCAGTCAGAATAGCAAAGGCCCAAACCAAGGAAAAGATAGCCAACACAGTTAAGAAGGGGATAAAACCTTTAATAAGTACATTAGGGACAGTAGAAAGACCAAGAGAGGAATAGTGAGGATTAATAAAGGGGAGGGTGGGTGTGCAGAGGGTGAGAGTGAAAAATCAGGGATACTGAATGGATTCTTTTGCTCAGTATTCACAAAAGAAGAGGAAGGAGAGGTACCTAATCCAATCCATAGAAGCACTCTGGATAGGGGGGTCAATGCCAGTCCATTCAGAAGAAAGGGTACTGAAATAACTCCTGAAACTGAAGGTGGACAAAGCAATGGGCCATGATGGGATTCACCCTAGAATTCTAAAGGAACTAAGAGGAGAACTAGTGACACCACTGACTACTCTTTTTAACAAATCATGGGAGGATGGTGTGGTACCTAAGGACTGGAGGAGGGTGGATGTGATTCCCCTTCACAAAAGTGGGAGCAAAACAGAGGCAGGAAACTACAGACCTGTTAGTTCGACCTCAGTGGTAGGGAAAATGATGGAATCACTTCTGAAAGAAAGAATTGTTGTGTACCTAGAAGCCAGCGGGGCACAGGACTCAAGGCAGCATGGATTTACAGCGGGAAGGTCATGTCAGATGAATCTAATCGATTTCTTTGACTGGGTGACCAGAGGAGCTGTAGACATGGCCTACCTAGATTTTAGCAAGGCATTTGCCACAGTACCACACAAAAGATTAATAAACAAATTAGCCAGCCTGGGAGTGGGTCTCAGGGAGGTCTGGTACAAAATATCGACTCCCAATTTCTCGACACTCACTATATCTTCACTGCAATACTGACGCGTTCACAAGATCGTCACGATAAAGAACGAAAACGAATGACCGACAGCCTGAGATTGAAGCAGTAGTTAGCAATTACACACAGCACAGTAGCAGATTGCTGACTTCATAGGATCAGATACGAGCACATTTTAAGCACACTTAAGCAGTTAGCAGGATCTGAAATTAACTACAGAACTGTATTAGCATGCTGAACGAATGCTGCTTTTTTTTTTTTTTTTTTTTTACATACGAAGCTTTACTTTTAGTACTAGCTTTACTATCACTTCCAACTACTTATACTCAATCTAATTAAGCTGCTGGTCTACTCTGGCTTCCTACCTGACACATATGCATACTGCACATAGGCAGCGCTGACTGAGTGGCCGGTAGAACTGACTAGGCAATAGGATGGCTGCGTCTATGGTGGAGGCCTGCAAACTAGTCCCTTCTCAAAAGGGTCATGACAAACTATGTGTGGATGGTTATCTATATGTGAAGGAAAGGCAAAGGGGTGATCTATTTTACTGGGCTTGTCCCCCCAAAAAATATGGTTGCAGAGCACGGGCGAGCACTGTTAAAGTCGGAGCACAGAACATTCTGCGGTTTAACTCAGAGCATAAGCACTCTCCAGATGTAACTGAGGGACCTGTTGTAGAAGTTGTTGCTGCCATAAAGCACTGAGCACTTGGCACTAACGATACCCCTGCCCAAATTATACAGGCCGAATGTGCTGGTATCCATAGTGAAGTGCGACATAACATACCATCTCATCATGCCTTGAGGCAAGTTGTGAAACGTGCACGACGAGAAAATATGCCACCGGAACCAAGTACTCTTGAACAGCTTTCTATTCCTGACTCCATTAAATACTTGGATGGCGAGCTGGTTCTTGTTAAGCTGGTGTCTACTCTGTCTTTTGCAACCTCCTCCTACTTTTGCCAATGCAATTTTTGATTTCTTATCCTGCTTACTGCTTAAGTGTGCTTAAAATGTGCTAACGTATTCTTCAGTCTCTGGCGAACTCCAGTTGCAGTTTACTTTCTTGCTTGCTTGCAGTCTTCTTAGGATGTCGGTATTTATGACGGCGATATGATAAGCACGTCGGTATTTAGACGTCAGTCGAATTAGTGTCGACCTTTTAATAGTCGATCTTTTGTACTGCTCCCATCCCAGGATGGTAGTCTGGGTAAAAAATTGGCTGGATAACAGGACACAGAGGGTAATAGTAAAGACAGTCCACTCTGAAGAAAGGAGGTTTACTAGTGGGGTACTGCAGGGTTCAGTACTGGTTCCATTCCTTTTTTTCTGTGTCTTTATAAGTGACAATGTGAAGGGACTGGAAGGAATAGTATGCCTCTTTGCAGATGACACAAAGATCTGCAACAGGGCTGATATACAAGGGGTGTTGGAAAGAATGAGAAGGGACTTGGCAAGGTTGGAGGAATGGTCAAAAGTATGGCAGGTTAGATTCAATGCACAGAAGTGCAAAGTAATGCACCTGGGAAACAAAAACCCAGGGAAAGAGTACACAATGTGGGTGGGGGTACTAGCAACAATAAAACTAGAAAGGGACCTGGGGCAGTTATATTAGATTTCCTAAAAGTAAGCAAGAAATGTGAGAAGGCAGTAAGGAGGTCTGGGGGGAAACAGGAAGTTGTAATCCCTCTGACAGTTGGTGAGACCCCATGTGGAGTACAGCATGCAGTTCTGGAGACCCCATCTCCACAAGGACATAGGGAGGATGGAGATAGTCCAGAGGAGAGCAACTAAAACGGTGCAGGGCCTGCACCAGAAGACATATAAAGAGAGACTAAAGGAGCTTAATATATATCCCCTCAAGAAAAGGAGGGAGGGGGGGACATGATAGAAACGTTCAAGTACCTCAAGGGACTCAACAAAGTTCAGAAGGGTAGCATCTTTCAGAAAAAGAGATGTGCAAGAACAAGGAGCACAATTTGAAGATGGGGGGTGGCTCAAGGGCAACAGGCAGACTGGGTGGGCCAAGCAGTCCTTATCTGCTGTCAAAATTTATGTTTCTATGTTCCTTTATGTCAGGCTACAGCAGTGCACCATTTCACTGTGGTACTGCTGTTGTGTGCCTCCTTGTGAAAATTTTGAAGCTCATTGGGTTATTGATTTTTTCCTTGTTGTGAGGTTGCCCAGCAAAGAAAAGTGTCGGTTGGCATAGATACAGGCTGATAAGGACACGGCTGAAAGGTCCTTTCAGCCAATCAAATTAAGGCTTTTTTAACCCATTTTATAAGTCTGGATAACTGGGTAGTGGAGAGACAACTATATATTTGTACCCCACCTGATAGAGCCACCCAATCTAAGTTAGAGTCCCCCTCTCTGAATCATCCTGGCATCTACCAATATTACACTTCTTGACATGTCACCCTCTGCCCCTGCTCCTGGTGTATTGCACCTAACTTTATAACCATTTCCACCTGCCCCTTGTGCTCTAAAGCCTCTCAGGCACCCCTGCACTTACGCTGTCATTCCCAAGTTCCTCCCCCTACCTCACCCATGCCCTTCCTTGCACTACATACTCAATACTTGAATCCAAGCCTGCTCCATGAAAACTCTGTATATATGGTTGTATAGGTTTATTCTGTATCTTTTGTAGCACAAGTTCTGCAGCACATGGTATTTAGCTTTCTGTCTTATTTTATAAATGTACTCCAGTGCTGTTATTAACCTTTTTTTCGGCCCATAGAGTATACCCAAGGATGTGGAGCTAGGAAACAACAAACAAATGAAAAGACCAAAAAATTCCCTGCACACACAAACCTGAAAAAGAGAGACGCCGCAAAAAAAGGATTCAAGTGCAAAAATTACATTTATTTAAAAAGAATACACCCGCTCCAAATAAACAGCTTAACATGTTTCGGAACCTCTTTTTCAGGCTGTTATTAACCTCTTGTGTGTAATCCCTACTCTATGTAATGACTCTGTAAGTTGGAATTTCTCTTTATGTATTGTTCATGTATCTTGCACAGGTCCATCTTGAAAATGAGCTTGCTCAATACTGTTCACCTGGCTAAATAAAGATTTTGATTGATTGATATATTACGTCCCTATAGCCAATTAGAGGGAAAAAAGGTAGCTTGCACAAGCCTGTTTTTAGCATCTGGTGGAAAGCAAAACTTGTCTCTGAAATTTTAACCTAACCTCATATGAAACTTTTTACACAGAGATTCTACATGAGTGAAAAAAGACAGTCTGCTATCCAACCACATGCCAAGGTATTTGAAGTTATCCACCATCTCCAGTTGTTCTTCTCACAGTGTGTTAATAACTGGCATAGTCATTCACTATTATATTTACAGTAGATGAGAGAACCATAAATTTAGTTTTTGAGGCACTGAGCATTAGTTTAGAGGAGCTGAGGTTACACTTAAGATTACTGATGGCAACTTGCACATCATTTACCACTCTACTTAAGGAGGCTCTAGCAACAAAAAGGACTGTGTCATTGGCATGATAGTGAGGTGAACATTATCAATGTTCTTACCAAAGTCATAGCGTAGACCATGAAAAGAAGTGGTCTTAGTATGGACCCTTAGGGAACATCTTTACTTATTCGTATATATATATATATATATATATATATGCAAGACGAGGTTCAATCACCAGCCTTAACCCATTGTTGACGGCTGAATAAATAGTTTTAAAGCCATGACACTGTTGTAAGAGAGATGTTGATATTGGTGAGCTTAGATAGAAAATATATGGTCTACAGTGTTGAAACCTTACTGAGATAAAGGAAAGTGACCACATTCATAAGTTTCAGATCTAGTAATGTAAGCCAGTCATTAGTGACCTTCACCTGGGCAGCAGAGGTACCAAGTTTGGATGTGAACCCTGATTGTTCTGGGGTAATGATATCAAAATTGTCCAGGTGTGTATGGATTTGGTCATTTACTATTCTCAGTTACTGTAACACCATCTACCTTGGGGTCAGTGGAGGTATGCTGTAATGCCTGCAGCTTGAGTGGAACGCAGCTGTGAGGCTATTGACTGGCCTTGCCAGGATGAGTCACATCACCCCTGTGCTATGAGAACTGCACTGGTTGCTGGTTAAGTGGTGTATCTCCTGTAAGGTTGGTTTGTTAACCTATAAGGCTGTACACAGGCTTACTCCAGGCTTCCTGTGTCACCTTCCAAATTCCCATCTTCCAGTTCATCCCCTCTGTTCTGCCGAAGAGGCCCTCCTGGTTGTCCCATGGACCAAAACTAAAATGTCAGGGAACAGAGCCTTCGAGGTGGCAGGCACACTATTATGGAATTCATTAACAAGGGCTGTAAGGGAGATCCCTTTGGTAGAAGCTTTTAAAAAGGTCTGAAAACTTATTTATTGGCTCAGGCATTTGGTGTTTAAACTGTTTTCTGAAATGACTGCCTATGAATATTTAATTTTTCTTTTAATGTAATATTGGTTTATTGGGTTTAATTTTATTTTAATTTATACTAAGATGTTATTGCTAAATACCATATACTGTGATGTTTGTTGTGTTATCTTCTCTTTGTAATGGCACTCTGGGCATCCAGGGAAAGGTGTCACGAACAAATAAAACTACTACTACTAATATTTTTTTTAGTAATTTGGACAGTGGAGTGGAGATGAATCTGTAGTTATTTAAAGAAGCTTTGTCACCAGATTTTAGGAGTGGAATTATATGGTCTGTTTTCCACATAGAAGGAATCTTGTTGCAAGCAAAAGTAAGATTAACAAGCATTTGTCAATGCCGAATGTTTGCATGCTGGCATTGGCATTGGTAGTGTAGAAGTTACAGAGCTGCATAATAAGAATGGCAGCGTAGTATTGAACTGAAGCCAACCCCACCACCACCCTGCAGAGAGTGACAGGCATCGGGGTGTGCCTTTGGGTCGTCAGGCATAACGACCACACCATTTCACCACACCCACCCTGCAGACACTGACAAGTGTCACTGTGTGCCTTGGGGTCCTTGGTCCTTATGCGTACCCCATTCTATCAGAAAATATGGTGAGATGGGTGCGGTATAGGAGAATGGGGTGAAGTTTGGGCCCGAAGAGTCTGAAACAGAACCTTGATGCCTCTCACTGGCTGCAGGGTGTGGGTGGGGGTGGAATGGTATTAGCATGACAGGCAAGAATCCCAAGTCACACCCCTGATGCCTGTCATTCTCTACAGGGTGGGACATTATGGTCGGAAACCCTAACACCTCAGGCATTCGTTGGTATTTTCACTCCAAATTTTCAACATGTTTTTTTTGTGACCCCCACCTCATGAACAGTGGCAATATCAGTTTGTTAGCTGAAAACTGCTTTTGCACAGCGACTATGGCATTTGGCACCACAGGTGCAAAAACACATTCCAAACAGGATGGGAAAAATGACAGCAGTACTGTTCATGGGGAGGTGTAAAAAATATACGTTGAAAAATCTGCTGTGAAAATCTTAAAAAGTTGGTGAAGTCAATGAAGGCATAGAAACTGTGCAACGCACAACTGTAATGTAACTAGTTTGGGATTTTTACAGCAGATTGTTAACACAGGCATTTTAGGACCTCCGATCATGAACAGTGTCAGTGTGATTTTCTTTATCTGTCCCGAACAATGATTTCCCACAGCGACCACACATTTCTGTGCTGAAAGTGTGAAAACACATTTTGGCCATTTTGTGGAAAATGACAGCTGTACTGTTCATAAGGAGGTGTGGAAAAATGCCACTGGTGAAAATCTGGACTGAAAATATTACAAATTCATGAACTTACGAGGGTGCATGGAAACTGCGCAATGCTCACTTGTAACACAGTCATTTTATGGAGTTTTGCCACCAAATTTTCAACATAGCCATTTTAAGACCTCTGCTCATGACCAGTGTCACTGTGATTTTCTTAATCTGTCCCAAACATTGTTTTCGCACACCGACTGTACCGTTGTGCGCTACATGTGCAGAAACACATTTTGGGCGAGATGTGAAAAATTGTAGCTGTGCTGCTCATAAGGAAGTGCAGTAAACGGCACTGTTGAAAATCTGGTGTGCAAATATTACAAATTCAAGAACTTGCCAGTATGTGAGGGAACTGCAATGTAAGGCCCTAAACAGTAATTTTGGGGAATTTTTCACCAAATTTTCAACACAGCCATTTTAACACCTCTGCTCATGATCAGTGTCACTGTGATTTTCTTAACATATCCCATACATTGATTTCACACACAGAGACTGCGCCATTGTGCACTACATGGGCAGAAACACGCTAGGGCTAGATGTGAAAAATTACAACTGTACTGCTCATAAGGAGGTGTGGTAAAATGGCAATGTTGAAAATCTGGAGTGAAAATATTGAAAATCTGCGAACTTCTTGATTAATGGCGTGGGAACTCTGCAATGCACGCTCGTGAAACAGTCATTTTTAGGAATTTTTTCACAAAATTTTCAACATAGCCATTTTAAGGCCTCTGCTCATGAACAGTGTCACTATGATTTTCTTAATGTGTCCCGTACATTGATTTCGTGCACCAACTGCGTCATTGTGCGTAACATAGGCGGAAGCACATTTTGGGTGAGATGTGAAAAATGACAGCTGTACTGCTCATAAGAAGGAGTGTTAAAATGGCAATGTTGAAAATCTGGAGTGAAAATATTGAAAATTCACGAACTTCTGACGTCACGTAGGAACTGCGCAATGCACTTAAACTTAGGGAACATGACGCCCACCACCAAAATAGGCTTTGAGAGCTCATCTTATGAACACTGGGCAATGTAATTTCATTAATCAATCCGGAAAGGTGATTTCACGCAGTGGCTGAGAAATCACTCTTCGGGCCAGAGTAACACCATGACAGTGACAGCATTCATGATAAGGGGTCCCAAAAACCTCATGTTGAAAATTTGGTGCAAAAATTCCAAAAAATGCCTGAGATATGCAATAAAGTTGAAAAAACCCTATCTATCCCATTATACAGCTTCCCGGCATTTCCTCAGTTCGCGGTCGGCTTTGAAGAGTGCAGACGTGTTCCTGGTCCACCGAAGATCGTCGCGCCGAGCTCTGGAGGTAAGTATGGGGTGAGGGGGGTGTGGGGAGGCAGGGTGCGCAGTGGGTGGGTACGAGTTGTGGGAGGGTGGCAGGGAGAAGCGTCGAGGGACAGTTTTTGTATTTACAGGTTTTTTTTTATTTCCTAAGATGACGAGGGACGTTTGCCATGCTGGGGTGGGCACCCAGCATGGCAGCTGGAAGGATGTTGGTGGGGGCAGGAGCTGATGGGGATTGGGCACCTCTGTCAGCCATAACAATATTTGCCATGTTGGGGTGGGCTCCTCAGCCTGGCACCTGGATGCTTGGGGGTGCAGCTGATGGGGATTGGGCACCCGCCGGCCATAACATTATTTTGCCATGCTGGGGTGGGCTCCCAGCATGGCACCTGGATGCTTGGGGGGTGCAGCCGATGGGGACTGGGCACCCCTCGGCTATAAAACATTTTGCCATGCTGGGGAGGGCTCCCAGCATGGCACCTGGATGCTTTGGGCGTGGAGCCGGCGGGATTGGGCCCCCCTGGGCCGGCCACAGTGTGGAGGGGAGGGGAGGCTCATGACCACGCAGTGTGTGTGCGTGCTCGCAGGTGTGTGTGTGTGGAGGGAGCTCTGCTCACTGAAGTGGAGCTCTCCCTTTCAACTGTATGCCACTGCATTTTCAGCTGTCATAGACAGTTGGAGCAGTGATTGGTGCACTGCGACCGTGCCTGCAAACACACTGACTGAATTGGAAGAGGCTGACACACCTCTGGAAAACTCGGATGATGGCACTGTGTTTCTTGCACATGCGTGCAAGCAAACATAAAAAGGGAGGTAATAGGAGCCATAAGGATATGATATTCTTGTTTTAAGAGCAATGACCCAATATTATGAACTCCTGCGTTTTTTGAAACAAAAAAACCAAAATATAGAGCAC
Source organism: Neoceratodus forsteri (assembly GCA_016271365.2). Taxonomy (NCBI): domain Eukaryota; kingdom Metazoa; phylum Chordata; order Ceratodontiformes; family Ceratodontidae; genus Neoceratodus; species Neoceratodus forsteri. Next base: position 802,788,189 of record CM057451.1, on the reverse strand, counting down.
CCACTCTGAATAGTTAGAATCGCAGTGTATATTAAACCAGATCATGCATCATGTTTGTAAATAACCTTTTATTTAGGTACAGTATAGACTGTACAAAAAAGAGCATGATAGTCATCATGGTAAAAAGCAGTGCATAATGTAAGTGCAGGTATAAGGTAAGACAATCATAGCGATAAAAACCTTTTACTACATGGCTATATAGCTATATAAAGAGACAGATAATAAAGAGCATGAAGGGAAGGCAATTCTTGATGCTACAGCATCACCCAAATGGGTGAAAAAAACTTACAGTTCGCTACGTCTGGGTGGAGCTTCTTCAGAGGTTAGAAAACTAACATGTCATTCCTTATTTTATAGCACAACCAATTAATCAAGTAATTAACAATAAAGATCTAGAGTGCTTTCTTCTCGTGCTAATTTAAATATCTACTACACATCTATTAAATACTCTAACTTAACATGAGGGAATTATAACAACCCACCGCCATCAATTCACAAATGGCAATACATAGAAGGCAACTAATCAAAGCAGTGAATCAAGACATACAGTAAAGAAAGCACACAACCATCATTAATTTAAATAATTTAAATACTTTGTATTTAAATACATTATATCTACTCAAAAGGACTTCTAATAAGTCCATCTAGATTATGTCTCCATGGAGAAACCTGTTATATCAAATGCATTTAGTATATATAGTATATTTCTTATTTATAATGTTTCTAAAACCCAACACCATATCGTTCCTTCACTTGTATATACAATAAACTCTTATAGTCCCAAATCTGTTATATTGCACACCATTTCTTCAGCATGATTATTCTCTTTTTTGATTTTTCTCTTGCCTTTTTTTTTTTTTTTTGCTTATTAGAAGTCATTTTGAGTAGATATAATGTATTTAAATACAAAGTATTTAAATTAATGATGGTTGTGTGCTTTCTTTACTGTATGTCTTGATTCACTGCTTTGATTAGTTGCCTTCTATGTACTGCCATTTGTGAATTGATGGGGGCGGGTTGTTATAATTCCCTCATGTTAAGTTAGAGTATTTAATAGATGTGTAGTAGATATTTAAATTAGCGCGAGAAGAAAGCACTCTACATCTTTGTTAATTACTTGATTAATTGGTTGTTCTATAAAATAAAGAATGACATGTTAGTTTTCTAACCTCTGAAGAAACTCCTCCCAGATGTAGCGAAACATATGGTTTTTTCACCCATTTGGCTGATGCTGTAGCATCAGGAATTGCCTTCCCTTCATGCTCTTCATTATCTCTCTCTCTCTCTTTATGTAGCTATATAGCCATGTAGTAAAAAGGTTTTTTTACTGCTTTTTATCGCTATGATTGTCCTGCCTTATACCTGCACTTACATTATGCACTGTTTTTTATCAAGATGAATATCATGCTCTTTTTTGTACCATCTATATCTAAATAAAAGTTTTTTTACAAATATGATACATGATCTGGTTTAATATACAGTGTGGTTCTAACTATTCAGAGTAGGTGCTCTATATTTTTGGGTTTTTGTCTTAGTACGTATTTTATGAGCACCACTCTATTTGGACGGCTCCCTGGAGCATCTATCTCTGATGGATTTTTTGAAACATAAAATTTAACAGCAGATAAGGACTGTTTGGTCCATCTGGTCTGCCCATTCCTCTCTACCTATACTATTACCATGGACCATACCTGATCTGCAGCTCTTTCTCCTCCCCCCTCACCTTCCTTTCCACTATGATTCCCTTGTACATATCCCATGCGTTTGTGAACCCCACAACTGTTTTTGCCCCCACCACCTCCACTGGATGTCTATTCCAGGAAGCTGCCACTCCTTCTGTGAAGAAGCACTTCCTCACATCTCTTCTGAATCTACCCCCCCTCCAGCTTCATAGCATGACCCCTTGTTCTTCAACACCTTTTCTTTTGAAAAATATTTCTCTCCTGTACCTTATTTAACTCGGTGGGGTATTTAAAGGTCTCTATCATATCCTCACTCTCCATCCTGTGTTTCAGGGTGTACAGTATATATATCAAGGTCCTTTAGTCTCTCCTCATAGGGCTTTTGATGCAGACCCTGCACCATTTTAGTTGCCCTCCTCTGTACTGCCTCCACTCTATGTACTTCAGGAGTTGTGGTCTCCAGAACTGGACACTGCACTCTAAGTGGGGTTTTACCAATGATATATGCAGAGGCAACACCACCTCCTGATTACCCATGATACAAGTGAACATGGAACAATGACTGGAAAAAGGGCAATGGCTTTTCACCGAATGGAAAGATGGTGACACTCATATTCCCCCCTTCCCAAGGAACTACAACCTTGGAGTTAGTATATTTAGAAAGGAGGGTGCAAGGGGCAAAGCCCCCGCAATGGGAGGTGTGGTGGTGAAGCTCCCTACAAACACAACAGTCGCCATCTTTCCAGTTCAGTGAAAAGCCAAACTCTTTTTCCAGTCACCATTCCACGTCCGTGATTGTGACATGGAACCCCACCTCCTTCTTTCTGTTAGTGATATGCCTCCCTAAGCACCCCAGCATCTTACTAGTCCTCCTGACTGCCTTGTCCCACTGCCTCACCACCTTTAGGTCATCTGATACGATTACCTCAGACAGTCCAATTATCAGGGTAGTAGCAGGTAGTGTTTATGGTGTCCAGGGTGGAGAGTAGTCTTTCCACTTGAAGGTCAGTGAAGGGACATAGGTGGAAAGTACCCTTGTTGGAGGGAATCAGATCAGATTGTATCCCATCAGGAGCCAGAAGTAACCCATTAATTGACTTACCAAATATTAATCCAGCTGGTTCAAAATATGAATTTAACTCCTCTGCAGTCCTTCCAAAATATTGAGGGATTGTTTTTGTTTGTCTTCTGTAATATAAGACCTTTGCAGTTTGGATTAGTATGGTACTGAGGTGTTTTTTTTGTTTTGTTTGTTTTTTAACAGGAACCAGTCAGAGGAAGTTTTTGTTGTTCTGGCTGCTGTGTTGCCAAAATGTGTCATTGTCTTTTAATGCTTGCTTTAATTCATGATTGAACCAGGAAGCATTTTTCTTTCTGGTCCTGTGCTTTACCATAGGCACATGCTGGTTTACCACATTCAAGAATTTTCTCATTTAAGGTTGTGACTGCTTCATTTACCAAAGTGGCAAGATAGAAGTCCTGCCATCAAATGGATGTCAGATGACTGATGATGTTAGCTTCACCAAAGTGAGGGAAGTGCCTCTTGTAAATAAAGGAAAGCTTACTGAATGATTTCTTGGATCTCCTAAAATAAGCTATGACACAATGGTCATAGAATTCATTGTCAAAAATAGTAGTGAAATAAATTTTTGGAGGTTTGTTTAGACAACATCCAGAGTGGAAAAGTGTGCTGGATTTTTAGACTTACCTTAGTGCTGCAATAGTCTTTTGTGATACAAATGGCATTTTTTTAGTAAGCCCAGTTTGGAAGGGAAGGGATCATAATTGGTCCTGAACCAGCAGCCAACCAAGCCCTTCCACTTCCCAGATCACTGCCCCCCAATACTCTGATATTTTGTGACATCTGAGCAGGGACAGCATGGGGGTGTGCCCCATACAGGTGTTTGGGGGACATTTCAAATATGATCTTATGTATGTTTAAGGAATCTGTGATAAAAAATGAAAGCCATGCTCAACTGATTGGGGGCCCCTATCAGCTGAGCAGCAGCTTTCATTTTTTATCACAGGTTTCTTAAACATACATAAGATCATGTTTTAATATCCCCCATAGACCTATATGGGGTGCATCACCTTTTCCCTGCTCAAACATCACAAAACAGCGGAGCGTGGGCTTGGGCCAGTGGACCGGGAAGTGGATGGGATTGGTTGGCTGCTGGTTCAGGCCCAGTTACGATCCCTTCCCTTCCAAACTGGACTTATTAAAAAATGTATTTTGTATCACAAAAGATTATTGCAGCACTAAGGTTGTGAAGCCTATATATGAAACTGATAAATTTCCTTTAAGCCTAGTTGGATCCAGCACCATCTGAGTGAGACAGAGTTCGTCACACAACTGTTTTAGGTTTGTTGATTTTGAAGTTAGTCAATCAAAATTTAGGTTGCCAAGAGCTGTAGTTTCATTATTGTTCGCACCAATGACCTTGAGTAAGAGGTCTAGTGTCTTAGTGCCACCAAAAGGGGGCTTATAGCGGCAAACCACATGAAAGGATTCTGATTTAGAAAATGCATTGAACACTAACAGACATGTAACTTCATCAGGCATTGACAGGAAAAAGCTTATCGAGGAGGTGAGTTTCTTTTTTACATATACAGTAATACAATGCTACTTCCTCTGGTTGACCTGCCCATCTGAAATATTGCAAAGTTTGGTATGGAGATTTCATTTGAGGCAATGGAATGTTTAAGCCAAGTTTCAGTTATTAGTATAATATCTGGATCTGTGTGAAAAGCCCATGCTTTGAAGGCATCCAATTTATTTAGCATACTACAAATACTGATTGACATAAATTTTAGCCCATTTGATTTTGCATAGGCAGGGAGGACCAGGGTTTAGCTCAGCAGTACCAGGACACGGTAAAAGTAGGATAACAATTTGGGGGCTTACAGTATAACCTCAATTATCTGACCCCCCATTATCTGAACCTCTGGATTATCCAAACTTGTACCATGTTCCCTGACCTAATAGGAACATGGTGAGAGGGACCTTCAATTTTATGAACCCCTCGATTTTTGGAACTAATCTTACATCCTCCAGTGAGTTTGGATAATTGAGGTTGTACTGTATATGCACAGCAGTCAGTTTCAGCTGTCTACTATTCCTGACACCGGTGAGAGGAGGATGTCAAGGAACCTTTCTGCAACTGACAGAGGTGGAGCAAACTGGTTGTTGTGCCGGGTCTTGCTTGTGCACATTTTTACTATATATTTACCCAGGATAGAACAGATGAGATGAAATATCTAATTTTCAGTGATGTCTTGCTTTGACAAGCTGTTAGATTGTAATTACTCAGGATAGGGCAGCTGAGTAGCAATATCTACTTTTAAGTGGGCTCCCACATTCTAAACCCCAGATGTCCAACAGTCTTTTGTAGCCTGACGTTATGATCAAGGCAAGTGGAATTTTTAAAATCCCATCTGAAAGGTGATTTTGCTGTGCGACTGTGGAAATAAGTTTCAGAGGTGATTTGAAAAATGACACCTGCCATGTTCAGGAAGTGGGGTAACACAAGAGATATGTTGAACATTAGGGACCAAAATCTGCAAAAAATAAAGTTACAAGTAAATGTTAGAACAATTTGTTTCCTCATAACTTAGTTGGCTTTTCACATTTTTACCCCAAATTTTTGGCATGATGACAGAGAAAGGAGAGATACTGCTGATGGGGGACCTGAATATGCCAGATGTTAACTGGAGCACCTTTGCTGCAGCCACATCCAAGAGCAGGGCCATTCTCAATACCCTACAGGGGGCATGCCTCAAACAGCTAGTTTTGGAACTCACTCGGGGGAGCAATCTTAGACCTGGTACTCTCAAATGGGGATGGAGAGAGGATCACTGATCTTGAAGTGGGTAGCCATCTGGGAACAAGTGACCACCAAACAGTATGGTTCACAATAAACTTAGCTGTAGAGTCAAGCCACACAAAGTGAAGGTACTGGACTTCAGTAGGGCTGATTTTGTCAAAATGGGAGAGTGCCTCAGAAAAGTACTAGTAAACAGGCAAGAAGGTGGGGTGGAGCAACAATGGGGAAACATCAAAACCACCATCACAGAGGCAACAAACCTTTGTGTGAAGCAAATAAACAAAAAAAAAAGAAGGAAAAAAACACTATGGTTCTCAAAAGAATGGCAGGGAAGGTAAGGGAGAAAAATCTAGCATTCAGGAATATAAGGAAACACAGAAGGAGCAGGACAGAGAATGGTACCAGTTAAAGCAGAAGGAAGCAGGGAAGGCAGTCCAAATAGCAAAGACCCAAACTGAAGAAAAGATGGCCAGCTTGGTTAAAAAGGGGGATAAAACCTTTTATAGGTACATTAGGGAGCAAAGAAAGACTAAGGCATGGATACTGAGGCTGAATAAAGAGGAAGGTGGGTGGGCAGAGAGCGACAATGAAAAAGCAGGGATACTGAACAAAAACTTCTGCTCAGTATTCACAATGGAAAAGCAGTGGGAGATAATCAATCCTGTCAATAGAAGAACTCTGGATAGGGGGGCTGATATTAGTCCTTTCACAGAAGAAAGGGTTCTGAAAGAACTCTTAAAATTGAAGGTGGATAAAGCAATGGGGCCTGATGGGATTCACCCCAGAATTCTAAAAGAACTAAGGGGAAAACTAGTAATACCACTGACTACCCTTTTTTAATAAATCATGGGAGGATGTTGTGGTACCTGAGGAGTGGAGGAGGGTGGATGTGATTGCCCTTCACAAAAGTGGGAGCAAGACAGAGGCAGGAAACTACAGACCTGTCAGTTTGACCTCTGTGGTAGGGAAAATGATGGACTCACTTCTGAAGGAAAGAATTGTTGAGTACCTAGAGTCCAGTGGGGCACAGGACCCAAGGCAGTATGGATTCACAGCAGGAAGGTCATGTCAGACAAATCTAATTGATTTCTTTGACTGGGTGACCAAAGTAGTAGGCCAGGGAGGGGCTGTGGACATGGCCTACCTAGACTTTAGCAAGGCATTTGACACAGTCCCGCACAAAAGATTAATAAATAAATTAGCCAGCCTGAGAGTGGGTCCCAGGGTGATAGCCTGGGTAAAACACTGACTGGACAACAGGACACAGCGGGTAATAGTAAATGGAGTCCACAGTGAAGAAAGGGGGGGTTACTAGTGGGGCACCACAGTGTTCAGTACTGGGGCCGGTCCTTTTTAATGTCTTTATAAGTGACATTGCAGAGGGACAGGAAGGGAAAGTATGTCTCTTTGCAGATGACACAAAGATCTGCAACAGGGTTGATATGCAAGGTGGGGTGGAAAGGACAAAAAGGGACACAAAGGTGGGTGGAAAGAATGAGAAGAGACTTGGAAAGGCTGGAGGAGTGGTCAAATGTATGGCAGCTTAGATTCAATGCAAAGAAGTGCAAAGTAATGCACCTGGGAGACACAAACCCAGGGGAAGAGTACACAATTGGGGGGGTGAGATACTGACAAAAACAAAAATGGAAAGGGGCCTGGGGGTAGTCATATCAGATGACTTAAAGGTGGGCCAGCAATGTGAGAAGGTAGTAACAAGGGTTGGGGGGATACTGGGATGCATAAGGAGAGGCATCACCAGTAGAAAACAAGAAGTTGTTGGCCATCTGTACAGACAGTTGGTAAGACCACATCTGGAGTACTGTGTACAGTTCTGGAGACCCCATCTCCTCAAAGACATAGACAGGGTGGAGGCTATTCAGAGGAGGGCAACCAAAATGGTGCAGGGTCTGCACCGGAAGACATATGAAGAAAGAATAAAGGAGCTTAAGATGTATAGCCTCGAGGAAAGGAGGGAGAGGGGGGACATGATAGAAACTTTAAAATACCTCAAGGGAATCAACAAAGTCCAAGAGGGTAGCATCTTTCAAAAAAAGAGATGTGCAAGAACAAGGGGATACAATTTGAAGATAGAGGGGATACGGCTCAGAGGTAATGTGAGGAAGTATTTCTTTGCAGAGAGGGTTGTAGATGCATGGAGTGGCCTTCCTGAGGAGGTTGTAGAGTCAAAAACAGTGGGGGAATTCAAGAATGCATGGGACAGACATACGACAATTCTAGTGGGGGTAGAAGAAAGCAGGCTGTTGGTTAACTAGGATCTGCAGCTTATCCATTAGTTAGGGAAATGGGCAGACTAGGTGGGCCAAGTGGTCCTTATCTGCCATCAAATTCTATGTTTATATGTTTTTATGACCACTCCTTCTGAGCATGACAGGTGTCATTTATAAAACAATGGCGGAAACATCATTTTGTGCCAGAAGCACTAAAACACATTTTGGGTAGGATTTGAGAAATGACAGCTGTCACATTCGTGAGGTGGATTGAAAAAATGGCTATGTTGAAAAGTTGGGGTAAAATATTGAAAACTACCACAGTTATGAGTGTGCATTGAAAAACTGTAATGTAGACTCATAATTTTGTCATTTTCTCGTATTTGTACCCTAGATTTTCAACATAGCCTTCCTATGACCCCACGTATCTTTCTTATGAACCCACCTCATGAACAAGAGCGGAGAACATTTTCAAATCCTGACTAAAAGGTGATTTGGTATCACAAGTGCGAAAACACATTTTAGCCAGAATTTAAAAAGTTATAGCTGTCACTTTCATGAGGTGCTGTGAAGAAATTGCAATGTTGAAAATTTGGAATCAAAATACTGAAAATTACCAAAATTACAAGCCTTCATTCATATATTTCAACATAAGCTCATAAGGTTGTTTTTTTAAAATACAGTATTATGACCCCAAATTTTCAACATAGCCTTCTTATGACCCTAACTCATGAATAAGAGCAGAGAAAATTTTCAACTCCTGCCCAAAAGGTGATTTCATGCAGTGGCCACTAAATCACCTTTTGGGATGGGAAAACACATTTTGGCCAAGATTTGAAAAATGACAGCTGTCACATTCATAAGGTGCTGTAAAGGAATGGCTATGTTGAAAATCTGGGGTCAAAATATTGAAAATTACCAAAGTTACAAGCCTGCATTTGCAAATGTCAACACATGCTCATAACATTGTTATTTTTTAATAGTTTTACAACAAATTATCAACATAGCCTTCTTATGACCCCAACTCATGAACAATGGTGGAGAAAATGTTCAACTCCTGCCTGAAAGGTGATTTCAAAATCACCTTTTGGGACATATTTGCCTAATGTCACTGCCATTACTCATGAGGTGGGGTCCCAAAAAAGGCATTTTGAAAAAGTGGGATAAAAATATTCAAAACTGACCAAGTTGAGCTACTAAAACTGAAAACCTCATTGAAATACATTGAACTACATAATTGATTTCCTCAGTTTGCAGTATAGCTTTGAAGAGTGGAGACGTGTCTGCGGTCCGTCCAGAGAGGATTACGGTGTTGGACCCCGGGTGGGTAAGTATGGGCTTGGAGGGGATGTGGGGTGGTGGATACTGAGTGGAGGGTCAGGTGGGGGGGGGTTAAACGGCAATGGCAGCAACAGACATTGATGGACAGTTTTCTTTTTTACAGGGAATGTGAAAAAAATACTTGGGACAGTTTTCTTTATTTCAGGTGGTGACACTGAGGGATTGTGCACTGCCTATGTCAGAGATTTGCTTGTGGGGGTGAGTGGGGTGGTGGGTGCTGAGTGGGAAGGTTTGGTGGGGAGACTAATGGCATCAGCAGCAACAGACATTGATGGACGGTTTTCTTTTTTGCTGGGTATATTTAGAAACATAGAAACATAGACTTTAATGGCAGATAACGACCGCTTGGCCCACCCAGTCTGCCCATTTCCCTACCTACTAGATAACCTGCAGATCCTAGTTAACCAACAGCCTATTTCTTCTTACCCCCCACAAGAATTGCTTTATGTCTGTCCCATGCATTTTTGAATTCTCCCACAGTTTTAGACCCCACAACCTCCTCAGGAAGGTGGTTACATGTGTCTACCACCCTATCTGTGAAAAAATTACTTCCTCACATTGCCCCTGAGTTTCCCCCTCTCTGTTCTTGCACATCTCTTATTCTGAAAAATGCTACCCTCCTGGACTTTGTTGATTCCACTAAGGTACTTACAAGTTTCTGTCATGTCCCCCCTCTCACTCCTTTCCTCAAGGGTATACCTATTAAGCTCCTTTAGTTTCACCTCATATGGCTTCTTTTGCAGACCTTGCACCATTTTAGTTGCCCTCCTCTGGACTGCCTCCATCCTGTCTATGTCCTTGCGGAGATGGGGTCTCCAGAACTGGATGCAGTACTCTAGATGGGGTCTCACTAATGGTCAGTACAGAGGCCAACAACTTCCTGTTTTCTGCTGGTGATGCCTTTCCCTATACATCCCAGTATCCCCCCAGCCCTCCCTACTGCCTTCTCACATTGCTTGACAACCTTAAGGTCATCTGCTATGATTACCCCCAGGTCCCTTTCCATTTGTGTTGTTGTTACTACCTCCCCCCACCATTGTGTACTCTTCCCCTGGATTTTTGTTTCCCAGGTGCATTATTTTGCACTTCTTTGCATTGAATCCAAGATGTCATACTTCTGACCATTCCTCCAACTTTGCCAAGTCCCTTCTCATCCTTTCCACACCGCCTTGTGTATCAACCCTGTTGCAGATCTTTGTGTCATCTGCAAAGAGGCATACTTTTCTTTCCAGTCCCTCTGCAATGTCACTTATAAAGACATTAAAAAGGACTGGACCCAGAACTGAACCCTGCGGTACCCCACTATTAACCCCCATTCTTCAGAGTGGACTCTATTTACTATTACCTTCTGTGTCCAGTTGTCCAGCCAATGTTTTACCTAGGCTACCACCCTGGGACCCACTCCACTCCCAGGCTGGTTAATTTGACTATTAATATTTTGTGTGGGGCTGTGTCAAATGCCTTGCTAAAGTCCAGGTGGGCCATGTCCACAGCCCCTCCCTGGTCTACTACTTTGGTCACCCAGTCAAAGAAAGCAATTAGATTCATCTGACATGACCTTCCCACTGTGAATCCATGCTGCCTTGGGTCTTATGCCCCACTGGCCTCCAGATACTCAACAATTCTTTCCTTCAGAAGTGATTCCATAATTTTCCCTACCACAGAGGTCAAACTGACAGGTCTGTAGTTTCCTGCCTCTGTCTTTCTCACTTTTGTGAAAAGGAATAACATCCGCCCTCCTCCAGTCCTCAGGTACCACACCATCCTGCCATGATTTGTTAAAAAGGGTAATCAGTGGTGTCACTAGTTCTCCCCTTAATTCTTTTAGAATTCTGCAGTGAATCCCATCAGGCCCCATTGCTTTGTCCACCTTCAGTTTTAGGAGCTCTTTCAGAACCCTTTCTTCTGTGAAAGGACTGGGATCGACCCCCCTATCAAGAGTGCTTCTGTTAATCAGATTAGGTACCTGCCTCTCTTTCTCTTTTATGAATACTGAGCAGAAGTATTCTTTCAGTATCCCTACTTTTTCACTGTCCCTCTCTGCCCACCCACCGTCCATTCTATTCAGTCTCACTATCGCTCCCTTTGTCTTTCTACGCTCCCTAATGTACCTATAAAAGGTTTTCTGAACCGAGATGGCTGTCTTTTCCTCAGTTTGGGCCTTTGCTATTCTGACAGCCTTCCCTGCTTCCTTCTGCCTTAACTGGTACAGTTCTCTGTCTTGCTCCTTCAGTGTTTCCTTATACTTCCTAAATGCTATCTTTTTCTCCCTAACCTTCCCCACCACCTCTTTTGAGAACCATAGTGGCTTTTTCTTTCATTTTGATTTGTTTATTTGCTTCACACAAAGGCTTGTTGCCTCTGTGATGGCAATTTTGATGGTTCCCCATTGTTGCTCCAACCCTCCTTCTTGCCTGTTTGCTAGTACTATTTATTAAGAAAACAAACTACTGGGGACAGTTTAATTTATTTCAGGTGGTGACACTGGAGGATTGGGCACCCCCAGTGTCAGTGTTATGTTTGTAGTGGGGTGCTGTGTGCTGAGAGGGAGGGTCAGGTGAGGGACAGTTAAAGAGGGGCAGCAACAGACATTGATGTATGGCTTTCTTTGTTACACGATATGCATTAAAAAACCTGTGAGGGTCACGTTTCTTTATTTCAGGTGGCGACACTGGACATTGGACACCCCCAGTGTCATTGTTATGTTTGTGGGGGTTGGTAGTGGATACTGAGTGGGAGGGTTGGGTGGGGAACAGTAAAGGAGGCAGCAGCAACAGATATCAATGGACATTTTCTTTGTTACAGGGTATAATTCAGCCTCAGCAGGCTAATCATGACAGAGCAGCTGTACTTGCTGGGCAGTGTATATCAAAGTGAAGAGGTGACCTATGATTGGGTTGGCCCTTTTCTTTGAGATACACAAAGTTTCAGCCCAGCAAGCCAGAACACTGTCATGACTAGCCTGGCTAAAGACTGGTGTGACACTGACAAGCCACTTGCAGACCACTCTGCATTGGACTGACAGCGTCACACCCCTCAAAAGCCATTCTCCTAGCAAAATGTTTAGAAACATAGAAACCTAGACTTTGACAGCAGATAAGGACCACTTGGCCCACCCAGTCTGCCCATTTCCCTACCTATTGGATAAGCTGCAGATCCTAGTCAACCAACTGCTTACTTCTTCCTACCTGTGCAAGTACAGTGTGATCATGAAAAGGTTTGTAAGCATGGAGTGTGCAGACAATTACTGTGCAGCAACTTAAATAACATTAGCCAACCATCGTGAGATCCTAAAATCTTTAGACTATAAGCATTCTTCTATAGCTGGCTGCTCATAGTACATATTGTTGTTGTCAGTATGAGAAAGGCCAGCTGCTCTACAGATGGAGAGCATCAAGCAAATGAGCCACATATTACTTTTGGATGCATTGGCAGAATGTGCTAGGGTGAGAGCAGATTTGTTCAGCTGGCAAGGGGGATGACAGGCAAAGAATGTATCACCCAGGTAGGGGGTAAGACAGGGAAGCTAATACAAAACAAGACAAAACTGAATATATTATTGGTTAATGCTCACACTCTTTTAAACAAAATAGATGAGCTAAAGAATTATATAGTAACCAACTACATAGATATATGTGGTACAACTGAAATGTGGTTCAGAGCTTCTGATTGGAGTACAGAGATAGCTGGTTATATAAAAATTTAAAACAATTGCAGTGGTTCGAGAGGAGGTGGTATCGCCCTGTATGTATCAAACATCTACAAAAGCATTGTAATGGACAATGGATCAGACAATGAACACTTGTCTAAATTATTATGGACCAAAGCCATTTTCTCCAATAATTACAGCATCACTATAGGTCTCAGTTATAGGGCCCCTAACCTATCTAGTCAAGAAAATGATGCATTACTGAATAAAATAGAAGAAATGGAACTTGATCAGGACTACATTCTTCTAGGTGACTTTAATTTCCCCCAAACACCAACTGGGAATCAGGCAAATGTTTGTCCTCAATAGAAAGCAGATTTACGGACATAATGATCCATAATAATATGGACTCATTTGTCAAAACACCTACTAGGGGAAATAATATCCTTGATCTTTTTTAAAAACAATCTTAAGGAAAATATAAGTAAAGTTTAAGTTCTTTACCCATTATCAAATAGTGAACATAATATGGTACTAGTTGTAGTTAATATTAAACAACACACTTCAACACACAGTTGTGCAACAGTAACAAACATTTGTCAATGCCGAATGTTTGCTTGCTGGTATTGGCAGTGGTAGTGTAGAAGTTACAGAGCTGCGTAATAGGAATGGCAGTGAAGTATTGAACTGAAGCCAACCCCATCACCACCCTGCAGAGAGTGACAGGCATTGGGGTGTGCGTTTGGGTCGTCAGGCATAACGGCCACGCCATTTCACCACACCCCACTCTGCAGAGACTGACAAGTGGCACGTGTTCCTTGGGGTCTTTGGCCCTTATGCACACCCCATTTCATTAGGAAATACGGTGAGATGGGTGCGATATAGGAGAATGGGGTGAAGTTTGGGGCCGAAGAGTCCAAGGCATACCTTGATGCCTCTCAGTGACTGCAGAGTGTGGAATGGTATGAGCATCACAGGCAAGAATCCCAAGTCACACCCCTGATTCCTGTCATTCTCTAGAGGGTTGGGCGATTTAGTTGAAAAGCCTAATACCTCAGGCATTCGTTTGTATTTTCACTCCAAATTTTCAACATGTTTGTTTTGTGACCCCACCTCATGAACAGGGGGAATATCAGTTTGGTAGCCGAAAGCTGCTTATGCACAGTGACTACGGCATTTAGCACCACAGGTGCTAAAATATTCCGAACAGGATGTAAAAAATGACAGCTGTACTCTTTCATGGGGAGGTGTAAAAATGGCTATGTTGCAAATGTGTAGTAAAAATATTTAAAAAAATGGTGAAGTCACTAGCGTATATAGAAACTGTGCAATGCACACCCATAATATAATTAGGTTGGGGATTTTATAGCAGATTGTCAACTCAGGCATTTTGGTGCCTCCGATCATGAACAGTGTCACTGTGATTTTCTTTATCTGTGCCGAACAATGATTTCCCACAGCGACCACGCATCTCTGCACTGAAAGTGTGAAAACACACTTCGACCATGTTGTGAAAAATGACAGCTGTACTGTTCATAAGGAAGTGTGGAAAAATGACACTAGTGAAAATCTGGACTGAAAATATTACAAAGTCATGAACTAACGAGGATGCGTGGAAACTGCACAATGCTCACTCATAACAGTCATTTTATGGACTTTTGTCACCAAATTTTAAACATTGCCATTTTAAGCCCTCTGCTCATGAACAGTGTTACTGTGATTTTCTTAATCTGTCCTAAACATTGCTTTCGGACACCAACAGCACCATTGTGCGCTACATGTGCATAACACATTTTGGGTGACATATGAAAATTGCAGCTGTACTGTTCATAAGGAAGTTTAATAAAAGGACATGTTGAAAATCTAGAGTAAAAATATTAAATTTGCAAACTTACTGAGCATGCATAGGAACTGTGCAACGACGTCAGAAAAGTCATTTTAGGAATTTTTCAACGAATTTTCAACATAGCCATTTTAAGGCCTCTGCTCATGAACAGTGTCACTGTGGTTTTGTTAATGTGTCCCATACATTGAGTTTGCAACCGACGCGCCATTGTGTGCTACATGGGCGGAAACACGTTTTGGGCAGGATGTGAAAATGACAGCTGTATTGCTCATAAGGAGGTGTGGAAAATGGCAATGTTGAAAATCTGGAGTGGAAATATTGAAAATTGAAACCTATGAGCGTCAGTGGGACCTGCGCAGTAACGACACTCGTAAAACAGTCATTTTAGGAATTCTTTCACCAAATTTTCAACATTGCCATTTTAAGATCTCTGCTCATGAACAGTGACACTGTGATTTTCTTAATGTGTCCCATACACTGAGTTCAGACAACGACTGCGCCATTGTGCGCTACATGGGCAGAAACATGTTTTGGGTGAGATGTGAAAATGACAGCTGTACTACCTACAAGAAGGTGTGGAAAATGGCAATGTTGAAAATCCGGAGTGGAAATATTTAAAAATTAAGAACTCATGAGTGTGCGAGGAACTGCGCAATCTCATCCCTTGTAAAACAGTCATTTTTAGGAATTTTTCACCAAATTTTCAACATAGCCATTTCAAGACCTCTGCTCATGAACGGTGTCACTGTGATTTTCTTAATTTGTCCGTACATTGATTTCGCGACACTGACTGGCGCCATTCTGCGCCATATGGGCGGAAACACATTTGGGTGAGATGTGAAAATGACATCTGTACTACTCATAAGAAGGTGTGGTGAAATGGCAATATTGAAAATCTGGGTGAAAATATTGAAATTTCGCAACTTACGAAGCCTGCATAGGAACTGCTTAGCATACGCGCTCGTTAAACAGTCATTTTAGGAATTTTGGCACCAAATTTCAACATGGGGTTTGGGCCCCTTCTCATAAATGATGTCACTGTCATGGTGGTATTCAGGCCTCAAAGGGTGATTTCGCAGTCACTGCGCGAAATCACCCTTCAGGCCTGAATAACGCCATGACAGTGACATCATTCATGAGAAGGGGTCCCAAAAACCCCATGTTGAAAATTTGGTGCAAAAATTCAAAAATGCCTGAGATATGCAATAAACTTGAAACCCCCCTATCTAGCCCATTATACAGCTTACCGGCATTTCCTCAGTTCGCGGTCGGCTTTGAAGCGTGCAGACGTATTCCTGGTCCACCGAAGATCGTCGCGCTGGAGTCTGGAGGTAAGTACGGGGTGAGGGGGGTGTGGGGAGGCTGGGTGCGCAGTGGGTGGGTGCGGTTTTGGGAGGGGGTCGAGACGCACAAGGACAGTTTTGTCTTACAGGTAAAACAAATTAAAAAAGGCGTCGTGGACCATTTGCCATGCTGGGTGGGCTCTGGCGTGCTGGGGTTTGAAGCGTTCAGCCGACAGGGATTGGGCACCCCATCGGCTAAATTGATTGATTGCCACACTGGGTGGGCCCCAGCGTGGCACCAAGTACGGGGGGGGGATGGAGACGATGCAGCTCAGCCTACAGGGATTGGGCACCCCGTCGGCTATACACTGCGAGCGGGGGCATGCACACCTGCAGCTAGGGGGGGAGCTGCGCGTGAGCAGCTTCTTATCGCTGCTCACTCAAGCGTAGCTCCCCCTTTCAACTGTATGCCACTGCATTTTGGAGCGTGTCATAGACAGCTCCAAAATGCATTGGCTTACAGGGGCCGCGCCTGCCAGCACACTGCCTGAATTGGAGGAGGAGGTGACACACCTCCGAAATCTCCGATGATGGCACTATGTTTCTTGCACATGCGTGCAAGCAAACATAAAAACTGTTAATGCAGTTGATTTCATATCAATAAATACATGTTTGATGGATTGGGACTGGAAAAATGATTTAACTGATAAAAAATCTAAATGATATCTGGCTTTCTTGCATCCATGTTAACATGCATGTTTCCTCTACTGTATTAAATTTGCAGGGACAACTTCTGTGGTTAGGCTTAGTTCATCTTGTTATGTAATCTTCAGGCAGGATGAATGCTGACATGCTGCTTCTTTTCTTGTTATGATGGTTTACTGTCAAGGGGTATTTTATTCCCAGAAAGAGCTCTCCTAGCCTATAACAACTTATGTTTCTCCCAGATTAGGGATATATTAAGTTAACTTATGCAATGACCTAGTGTTTATATAACTAGAAAGTTAAAAGTTTTTGAACAAAGCTTTATCTAATGACTGGATTGGTACTTATTTGTACTTTATGGCCTGCTGGCATCTGTACTGATGTATGTCGTCAAACCTAAAACCATCAATAAAATGTATTATAAAAAATAAATATCTGGCTTATATTTCATAGCATGATACAACACTGTTTTAACCATTGGATTCCATCTAGAAAGAAATATAATAACAATAGGAGAACTCCTCCATGGTGGAACAAAAGCATAAAACATAACATGAGCAGAAAACAAAGGCTATATAAAGAATATGAAAAACACCCCACATCTAATAATTGGTAAAAATATCAGTCAATAAAAATAAGAGCCTAATCAGGAAAGCCAAGACAAATTTTGAGGAAAAGATAGCACTTTCAACAAACAATAATAAAAAATGTTTTTATAATTACACTGGGTCTATAAAAAAATCCAGTCCTACTTTAGATCCTCTAAATACATTGGCAGGAGTGATTACGGATGAAATAGAAATGGCCACAGAATCTAACAGATATTTCATTAGTATGTTTAGCCCCAAGGCTCAAATTCAAGCATCTAACATTGAGCTAAATAGTACTATAAAGCCCCTTAGTGAAGATGAAGTTATGGATGTCATAAAAACACTAAAACCAAATGGATCTGATGGTCCTGATGGAATCCATCCAATTGTTATAAAGAATGCTGCTTGTCATATAGTGGATTTTCTGACCATCTTATTCAGTGCTTCTCTTAGTACAGGGTCAACCCTATTTATATGGAGGCAAGCTACAGTGATTCCCTTACACAAAAAGGTAGCAGAAATTCAGTACTAAATTATCGACCAAGAAGTCTCACAGCCATATTTTGCAAACTTATGGAGAGATTATTAAAAGACAGAATAACAGAACATCTTAAAAACATTGGTTATATAGCTATAACTCTGCATGGTTTTGTCAAGGGCAGGTCATGCCAAACAAATCGTCTAAACTTTTTTGAGCCCTTAAGCGATGCCTTAGACAAGGGCCCATCTGTTAACATAATATTCTTGGATTTCTCGAAAGCCTTTGACTCAGTGTCCCATAAAATCCTCATCAGTCTATTAGAAATAATAGAAATACATCTTTAAATTATAAGCTTGATCAATTCATGGCTCTCTGACCTCACACAATGTGTATCATTAAAAGGTTATTTATCACTGTGGGGCTCTGTTACTAGTGGCATCCCCCAGGGCTCCGTTTTGGGACCAATTCTTTTCAATATACTGATCTCCACCATGCTCCCCTTGAACAATCATTGCTGGATGGCTAAACATGCTGATGATTATAAACTGGGAGGCATTGTTACTAACATAGATTCTGTAGTTCAAATACAAAAATATCTTACACATCTTGAGAAATGGTCAATAGAAAATTAATTATTATTTAATGTACAGAAGTGCAAGGTGATGCATCTGGGAAAAAACAATCCATGTTACATTTACAAATTGAACAATATTAACTTACAAATTACTGAAATGAAAAAGACTTGGGAGTAACATTTTCCAAAAACCTTGCTTTTGATTCACATACAACTAACCTCGCTAAAAAGGAAACCAAGTACTGGGATGCATTTTTTTAAAAATCAACAGCGGGAATTAAAAAGTTATTGTTCCTCTTTTTTCAAACCTTGACAGACCACACCTGGAATATTGTTCTGCAGTATGTGCACCACAACTCATTAGAGGCAATAAACTAATCGAAACAATTCAGGGTAAATCCACCAAAACAATTAAAACTATGCAAAATCCTGACTATGGTACCAGGTTAAATTAACTGGGTCTCTACTCAATGCAGTTCAGAAGAATGTGGGGTGATTTGTGTACAGTTTATAAAGCTATACATGAAGAATCAACATTCAAAACTATTGAGTTGTTAAGTAATTCATCTAAAGCTAATACTAGTTCACATGATGAAAAATTAATGGGTACTTTAAACAAAACAAAAAAAGAAATCATTGGTTCACACAAAGAGAAATAAAGACATGGAATAGTCTACCGAAAAGTGCCATTGATAGCAAAACAATAGACACTTTCAAAAACAGTCTGGATATATATATCAATAACAAAAAATTATTTTTCCACCAATGAAAACTGGTGGCGAGCTTATAAAAGGCATAACTGCCTACCTAGCTCATATTTACCTATGAACCTAATTACAATGGCAGTCCTGTTGAAGGATTAGAGTTTGCACTACACCTAGACAGGGAGCAGCTGGTGACTGATTACAGCAGCACATCCAGCTAGTAGTAAAAAAAGAAAAACGCAACCCAGATAGGAAGAAGCTGGAGATGCTAAGCACTGTGGGAAACCTAGTTTGGGATTAGAGCATCCACTCTACCCAGATGGGAAGTAACTAGGGAGGCCCAAGTACCTGCAAGTCTGTTTGGGTATGCTAATATACACACCACCCAGACTGGGCATAGCTAGGGCATGGGGGTTAGCTAAGAGACCACATAAATGAAACCTAAGGTAGCCACTACAAAGCTGTGAGGAGATGCAGATAACAGGATAATAGCAGGCAGAACAAAATGCTGGAGTAGAATAGGTTCTTAAACTTTTTTTTTTTTTCAGTTCGTCGTGTTTTTCTTATGGCATCCAACAAGCAGCCCTCTGGACACTGACTGCCGCAGCCACCCTCCCCTGCTTTCCTCCAGGACTTTCCTTCATGAATGAATCAACATGGCTTGGACACTAGACAGGGAGCAGGGCTCCAAGTTGGAGTCAGCCACACATTTTCTCGTGTTTTTCTCCCTTGCAGAACAGCATGCAATGCTGCCCAGATGCCTCCATGCACACTTCCATCCATGGAACATCAGCAACTGCCACACCCTTCCCCAGTGCATGCAGTTCCAGCCTGACTCACCTTAGCCAATGCTTGGGACCAAGTAAATGCTGGGAGCTGAAACCCTCCCTCCATGGGAGAAGAGAACTGTTCCCTGGATGCCCAATCCTCTCCTTGCCGGCTGACCCCCAGTGGCCCGAGTCCGCATCCAAACCAAGTTCACCAGCATGGTGCGAGAAATAGCATTCAGCACCTCAACCCTCAGTGCCTCTGGGCTGGCTGAGGTTCTTCAACTTACAAAATGCTATATGTTGAGTTCTGGAACCAGCCAAAACATATTACTTGAGGAGGTTTGTTACAGACTGCAAACAATATACTATACAATATGATCAGGGAGCAGGCAGAACGCAGTAACTGAGAACCTTACTGAAAGAGCTGCACACAGTCTTTTAGACAGTGGGATGAAACAGTTCCTGCACTCCCTAAGAATATGCCAGTTGTAGTGTGATAGACAGAATGACCAGCTGCCAACTGCTTCCTTCAGCTAACTCTGAGGTAGACTCCCTTGTTACCCTTTGCATTGTGGTTCTTCATGCTCCAGATGGCAGCACATAGGACTGTTAGAAAATGGGAGTTAAAAGATATGTGTAGATTCGCCTTCCCAAGACCTCCAGGCTGTTTCTGAGCATGAAGAATGGAGACCTGGCTAGGTGATGATGCAGGACCTCTTTTTGAGGCCGCCATCCCCACCAGATATGCTGTGGTGCACTGTCCAAGGAAGGATCGCAGGGGTGGTAGAGTGGCTATCATTTTTTGATCCAGTCTGGGCTTCCCAGGGCACCCAGTTGGTAGCACCCAATCTTTTGAGTGCATCGCCATGCATGGGGGTGCAGGTGCAGGTTGCAGGATTCTCCTCATTTACCACCCTCCTGGGGTGGGGGGGAATTCCTGCAGGAGGTAGTGGACTTCATCGTCGACCAGGTGTTAGAGTCCCCCATGTGTTTGATCCTGGGGGACTTCAATGCCTGGGTCAATGATGAATCCTCACATTTTGGATATGACTTCCTCCAGTTGATGCTATCACTGGGCCTGTTACAAGCAGTTGCTGCTGCTACCCATCAACACGGCCATGCACTCAATCTGGTGTTCCAGCTGGGTCTTGAGATTAATAATCTCAGGATTGATCAGGTCATTTGGTCTGATCACTTCACCATGGAATTCAGTTTTGGGCCCCCATGAAAGTCCCTCCACTATGGAGATGGTCAGCTATCACCTTAAAGGGTGTTGACCCACAGGGACTATTGGCACTAGTTGACCTATCTAGGGTTGATGCAGCATGTGCAATTGGCACTGGAGAGGCAGTTGCCACCTACAATAAGGTGGTAGCTGAAGCTCTAGATGCCATTGAACCAGTCCATATATGACCCAGATCCTCTCACTTGAGATCCCCTTGGTTTTATGGGGATCTCAGGGTGATGAAGATCAGGAGTCAGAAGTTGGAGCATTACTGGTGGAAGACCTGGCTGAAGGCCGACAGGCTGGCCCTGCGTTCTCACTATGTTGAGTACCAGGAAGCAATTTCCTGTACGAAGGCAGAATTTCTGTGTAGGGAAATTGCTGTGGGGAGAAACAGACCATTCTCAGCTGTTTCGGACCATTGACAGACTTTTACACCCTGCCTGTCTTTGTCCGAGAAAAGCTTTTTCAACCACTGCATGTGAAGACTTTGCTGTGTTTTTCTTTGACAGAGTGTTGCCCACCAGGTCGGGGATTCTGCCAGGGAGTCTTTCACCTCACAGTGATCATGTTGGGAGTCTCAGAGGCACTCAGTCTGCCTGGGAGGAGTTTAAGCCAGTGGAGGTGTCTGAAGTGACTAAGGTGATCTTGGAGCTGAAGCACACCTCTTGTTAACTGGACCTGGCACCTATGTGTTTCTTAATGTTATGTGTCGATGCCATTGGCCTGGTGTTCACCGGGATAGCCAGGTGCTTGATCGAGGAGTGGGTCTTCACAGTTGCTTTGAAAGAAGCACTAGTGAAGCCCCTCCTAAAGAAATCTTCCCTTGACCCATACATCCTGACAAATTACCATCTGAGCTCCAACCTGCAATTTTTGAGCAAGGTTGTTGAAAAACTGGTGGCACATCAGCTTGAGGATCGCCTGGTGTCCTCGGATATCTATGAGCCTTTCCAGTCAGCTTTTGGGCCAGACATAGCACGGAAACTGCTCTACTGAGAGTGCATAATGATCTGCTCAGGGCTAGAGATAGAGGAAACAGGTCAATTCTTGTGCTCCTCAATCTCTCCTCAGATTTTGACACTGTGGATCATGTTGTGCTTCTTGATCGACTCTGTGAATTCTGTGAACTCGCCGGTATGGTCATAAAATGGTCTGAGTCCTATCTCTCAGACAAAGTGCAGCGGGTGGTGATGGGGAATTTCTCCTCCTCCCCAATGTGTATCTCATGCAGAGTACCTCAGGACTCGATCTTGTCGCTGATGTTGTTCGCAGTGTACATGCTGCCCCTGGGTGAGATCATTTGACAATACAGTGTGGAGTTTCACTGCTATGCAGATGATACTCAGCTGTATTTGTCTTCTGCACCCAGAACATCAGGAGTGGTTGATGTGCTTAACAGCTGTCTGGCTTAAATCAATGACTGGATGGCTTCCAGCTGACTGAGACTCAACACGGCTAAGACTAAGGTGCTGGTGATCGAGCAGTGGTTTTTACCTCTTGCAGAACATTACCCAGATTAAGCTCCTCGTTCCGCCAGAGGACCTGCTGACTGTAGTACATGTCTTTGTGACTTCTAGACTCGACTACTGCAATACTCTGTACTTCAGGGTCATGAGAGGGACCCTGCACAGGCTGCAGCTTGTGCAGAATGCTGCGGCCCAATTGCTGACTGGCCTCTCGAGGTCAAGTCATGTGACTCAGGTCATGCGTGCTCTGCACTGGCTGCCAGTCAGGTGGAGGGTCCTTTTTAAGGTGGGTCTTCTCACCTTTAAGACCCTATATGGGGTGGGTCCTGGTTACCTGTCTGAGATCCTGATACCGGCGTCTTCTACTCACTCCCTCCGCTCCTCCTCGAGGGGCCTCCTAGACGTTCCCAGGGTTCAGCTCAAGACCTTGGGAGATCGTGCTTTTAGTGTCTCTGGGCCAACCCTGTGGAACTCACTCCCACCTGTAGTTTGAGAGGCTCCCTCGATTGAAGTATTTAAGGGGAGGCTAAAGGCCCACCTGTTTAGCCTGGCCTTTGACTGCTGATGTCATCTTTAGCTTTGGCCAGTCCTTTAAAGATTGTCTTTTGGAAACTTTCAGCATGCTGAATTTTAATTGTGTTATGGTTTTTATGCGGTTTTATTATGTTTTAATTTATTGCTGTATGTTCTTATTTATGTTCGGCACCCAGAGCCTTTGAGATTGGGCACCTTATAAAACAATTACCTTGCCTTGCCAAGAAGGTAAGGGCTCCAAGGTGGCTGTGGCTCTAAGTAATGAGGTAATCCTATTTTAAAGGATCCCACTACACAAAAGTGGTAGCAGGGAGGAGGTTTTCAATTATAGGCCAGTCAGCCTGACATAGGTGGTGAGAAAGTTAATGGAATCACTGCTGAAGGAAAGAATTGTGGAATATCTTGAAACCAGTGGGTTACAAGACCCAATGCAGAATGGTTTCACAGAGGGAGGTCATGTCAAATGAATCTGATAGATTTCTTTGGCTGGGTGACTAAGGAACTAGATCAGAGTGGAGCAATAGATGTGGCCTACCTAGATTTCACTAAGGCTTAACACCATTCCACACAGGACACTAGTAACAAGTTGGGGAGCTTAGAAATGTGTCCAAAGGTGGTAAACTGGATATAAAACTGGTTAGGGGATAGGCAACAGATGGTGGAGGTAAACAGAGTTCACTCCAAGGAAGAGAGAGAGTGACCAGTGGTGTGCCTCAGGGATCAATACTGGGACCAGTCCTCTTTAATGTCTTTATAAGAGACACTGTGACACTGCAGAGGAGCTAGAAAGGAAGGTATGCCCATTTGCAGATGACACAAAATCTGCAACAGGGTGGACAGTCGGAGGGTGGAAAGGATAAACAGAGACCTGAGAACACTAGAGAAGTGGTCAAGGGTATGGCAGCTAGGTTTCAATGCAGAAAAGTGAAAAATAATACACTTAGGGCACAGAAACCCCCTGGGGCAGAGTACAAAATGGGTGGGGTGGTTGTGAAGACCACCAAGCAGGAAAAAAGGCCTGGGATAATCATATCAGATGACCTAAAGTGGCCAGATAGTGTGATAAGGCAGTAGAGAGGGCTAGTGGAATTCCGGGGAGTATAGGGAGGGGTATAACCAGCAGAAAGAGGTAAGTTGTGTTACCTCTGTATAGATTGCTGATAAGACCCCACCTAGGGTAGTGTATCCAATGAGGAGACCACTTCTCTGGAACGACATAGAGTGGAGGCAATCCGAAGAAGAGCAACTAAAATGGTGCAGAGTCTGCATCAAAAGCCCTGTCAGGAGAGACTAAAGAACCTCAATATGTACACCATGGAAGAGAAGAGTGGGGGGATATGATAGAGGTCTTTAAATAACTCACTAGGGTAAATAAGGTACAGGAGGGAAGTATTTTTCCAGAAAAAAAGGTGCTCAAGAACAAGGGGACATGCTATGGAGCTGGAGAGGGTAGATTCAAGAGAGATGTGAGCAAGTACTTCTTCACAGAAAGAGTCGTGGATTCCGGGAACACCTTCCAGTGGAAGTGGTGAGGGGAAAAACAGTGATGGGTTTCAAGAATGTGTGGGATAAGCACAAGGGAATCATAGTGGAAAGGAAGGGAAGAGGGAGAAAGAGGTATAGATTGGGCACGGTTGGCAGTAATAGTGCAAGTAGGGAGAAATGGGCAGACTGGATGGGCCAAGCAGTCCTTATCTGCCATTAAATTCTATGTTTCTATGTTAAAGGGAGCTACTTCTGTGTGGTCCCGCCTTCCTGCTCTTCTCACCATCTGATTGGTTGTTTCTTGAAGAGGCGGTAAGTGACTTACAGCTCAGAAGGAGTCTTGATGTGGTGCTCGTGGGATGGAAGATGAGCATGGAAAACTTTGTTCACTCTCATGACCCCCTGGCTGCTTCCTGGCATGAAGAAGGAGACAGCTTCGAAGTGGCTGTGGCTCCATGTAATGCACTGATCCCATTTTAAAGAAAGTCACTTCTGTGTAGTCTTGTCTTCTTGCTCTGCTCACTGCCTGACCGATTGCCTCTGGTAAAATGTACTTTGTCTCTGATTCTAATGGTAACCCCCTGTATATTGATATATATTGATAAATTAGTTGCAGTCTAAAAGAAACCTAAGTCTGTGCATGCCACATACCCCACAGGGAGCAAACCAGAAAATACCCGGTGTCAGATAAAGAGGAGTGCCCACATGCCCTGCACTCGACCAGCTGGGTACATCGGCCCGAACTGGATCCGTGCTTCAGTGGGGTTTGAGGGACCCCTGACAACCCTGCCGGGGTGCAAGCCCTGGGGGAAGATGTCCAGAAAGGTAAGTCCCAGTGGACATTGGGGTGATGAGCCTGGGGTGCTCCTCTGAAGGAGAGCTGCTTGGGGGGGCAAAACAACCTGCTTGTAGAAGTGCCCAGAGTGCTTCAGTGGGCTGCATATATCTCTGCCACGTCACTACCACTGGCAGCATTTTTTCCAGCAGGGAACAATATGTCCAGATAGTCTGTCAAGGCCATGTGAATGTACACCTAAGGAATGATCCTTGATCCTGGATGTATTCTGACCAGCTGGACAGAACATTCAGTCAGCCACAGTTTGAGCTATGCGACAAGAGATCTCTCAGTTGTTGAAGTCCTCCAGTTGATTCTGATAACCATGGGTGGAGGCAGTGGATGCCATGCCCTGGCAGTGGAACCTCATCAAGTAGACCTGGTTGTCAGTTTCCACTGTTACTCTGTATCAGCAGAGGAGTCAGAAGTTAGAATGCATTTCCCTCTGATAGTTCCAGAGTGAGCAAGAAGTTCATGAATTTTATTTATGGCCTATATAATAATGCTGGCAGTTAGCAGCCTGGTTTTTTTTTTTGGGGTTTGATCAGGAGGAAACTTCAGAAGCGGGAGTTTCCAGCAAGGAAGGAAACACCTTCTGATCCATAGGAGATCTTTGTCTCAGTGGTCTTCATCAGAGTGTGGAACCTCTCTCGGTTTGATCAGAATCACTTGTGTTAGGGTCTCCTAGGCTATGATTCTTTGCAGCTTGGGTGTTGTTTTGCATGTCAAAGGTGCTGATGTCTTTTCTATAGTGCCACAGTTCCATTGGACTACCTTCTTATTGGCTAACTCCTTGATGGTGACTGACTTGGTCAGATGAAATGGAAGGCTCCACATTTTTCCACATCGTAACTTTTATCCTGTAATGTGTAGAGACAAGATAACGCATACTTTAAAAGATGAGAGAAGTGTCCATGTAGTTAGTGTGACCAGTTTTCCTTCCTTTCCTCTCAGTCCTTCCTTACTGTTTCTGATATGAAGAGCAAGAGGGTCAAACACATCAAAGTCATCTTAGCAGATGAATAAAACCCTTGTGGTTTACCATTGCCATTGGTGGAAAGGTAAGGCCTGCTCAGGGCAGAGCTGCTTCATCCTGGAAGCACCCTGGATTGAGAGGGCTAAGCCCTGTAGCCAAATCTAGCAATCGGTACTGTAGCCCTGCTTTCTTTCTTATTTTGTTCAAGGTTCTATACAGCTGATGGCCTACATCCTGCTGACATGGCTAGTCGATGTTGACCTTGTCAAGTGGTAGTTGTACAGTGAATCTAGTAGCTACACATTAAGGTTTTATATGGGACAGTATTCTCCCACGCACTGCTCTAGATGGGTGCTGCTTTTTAGAACCCATATGTAAGAATTACCATCCCCATTGACAAGGTGGAGCAATACAGAAAAAATAAATTCCATCATACTTATGAAGTTTCCTTTTCTGTTAGCTCCCACGTTGTCAGAGGGGCCTTTCCCTGGCACCATCTGCTTTGAAGGAGTATATTGTCCAATTTATATATGTATTTTTACGTAGGTGTACATTGTTTTTATTGACAGATACTACTGTGCTCTTCAAGGATTAGGATTCATCAACTACGTTTGGACGTTTCTGGACAGTCATTTATGATTAGTGCAATGAGCCAACAGGTTACAAGGTCAGTCATATGTGGTTATGTTTGTTGGGGAATCTGCATGGGTATCCACCTGTCATGCAGAGTCTAGCTGCGTCTCTTAACTAAATATATTTTTTCTGTATAAGACAGGTTTTCAGGAACAGAAGACCATGTGGTGCAATAGGGAGCCTGATATCCAAGACTGGAAGCCAAGAGTAGCAAAGGTAGGAAGGAAGGCACAAACGTTCATCTCAAATGATGGGCCTGTTCTTCAAGACAAGGTAATCTTATATTTTTCAATTCATATCTGGTTTGCTTGGTATGTGTTTCTGCACCATTTCAACCCAGAATGTGGGCATTAATACTGGTATGATTTTATGTACTGCATTGACAGAGGTAAACTTGGATAGTATTGCAGCTGGAATGTACCATGTTCCTGGGTGACTATGCTGAGGTCACAACTTTTGGGTTGTACTACTACCCCAGTAGGGGAGCACATTACCCCTGTGTATTAACTACCTTCCCCACTGACAACGTTGGAGCTAACAGAAAAGGATATCACAGTAAGTATGATGGAATTTCTCATGTCCACACGAAAGATTGTGCTATAGACATGCTATTATCCACTGTCCATAATGCTGATTTTTTGTAACTGGCATGCTGTTAGCCACTGTCAACACTAATAATCTCTTGTGACTGGCATGCTAACATTCACTATCCACGCTGATGATTTCTTGATATAGACATGCTATCATTCACTATCAATACTAATGATTTCTTTGAATTGACATGCTGTCATCCACTGCCCACACTGATAATTTCTTGTGATTAACATGCTATCACCCACTGTCTACACTAATCATTTCTTTTGATTGCTACGCTATCTTCCACTATCCACAAAGATAGTTTCTTGTGATTGGCAAGTTGTCACCACTGTCCATGTTAATACTTTCTTGTGATTGGCATGTTGTCGACCACAGTCAAAACTAATGTATTCTTGTGATTGTCTTGCTGTTATCCACAGCCCACCATGATTATTTCTTTTTATTATGATGCTATCATCCACTGTCTAAATTGTTTCTTATGGTTGGCATGTTATCTTCCTTTGTCTACGCTGATGATTTATTGTCATTGACATATTATCTTCTACTGTCCAGCCTAACAATTTCTTCTGATTGATATATCACTCATTGTCTGCAGTAATCATTTCTTGTTATTAGCATGCTATCTTCCTTGTCTACACTGACAATTACTTCTAATTAGTATGCTGTCATCAGATGTTCACATAGCCAGTTTCATGAGATTGACATGCTGTCATCCACCACCCAGTCTGATGATTTCTTGAGATTGGCATACTGTCTTCTACTCTTCATATTGAAGATTTCTTGTCATTGACATGCATCATCCAGTATCCAAAATGATGATTTCTAGTGATTGGTATTCTTTCATCCATGGTTCCACACTGATGATTTCTTGTGATTGGCATGCTGTTATTAGTTGTGTCTGAGAAGATGGTTTCTTGACTGTGGGAGGGACCATTATACAGCCATGAATGAGGCATCAAAGCAAGGCATATTTTTTTTTCCTGCTTTTTCCTCCTTGAAAACTCCCCTTGCCACAGCGCAGAGGCAGCTTTAGTTCACAATTAAGCTAAGTTGTCTGTTTTACAAACAGGACTGGTAGGAGGAGGGAGATGATGCAGACAGTGACAGTGACTGAAAGTTAGCTGTCCTGTTGACTCATCTGTGCACCTCTCCTGTAATCACCGCCCCCTCTAGTCAGCATTCATGGCCAGCACTTGCAGTCCCAGTTCCCTTTGCAGTAGCAGTGGGGTCAGCAAGAGTTCACTGACCTCTTTACTGCCTCCCAGCTTCCATACTCTTTGTATGCTCTGTCCAGCTCAGGCTCCATTTGGTTGTGTTTTGTGATTCAGTGTGAGTACACTAAAAATCAACTGCTGCTGAGCAACATTCCCTTGGTGTAGTGCAAAACTGACATTCGGTCTTCAAAGTTATTGTGGCAGAACGGTGGATGGGTGAGCAGGCAGCCGTGGAGTATAAGCAATAAACAAATGAACATAATGTAGAGATGTAGTTCTGTACATACTGAGAGGGGAAGCATCATCAACAATAATATACTGTACATGTAAAGAATGGTCTTTGAATATCCTCGACACCTGCTTATTATAACGGACAAAGGCAGTACACAAAAAGTAGCCCGTTATAAGCAGGTTCCACTGAAAACGTACACTAAAGGGAGTAATGTGCAAGAATGATTAGCTGCTTACTCATGGAAACTTATTTCAGAGTAGGTCTTGTTGGCCTATTCTTTTTGGAGTATGTCAAAGTTACGTTTAGGATTCAAACCCTTGTCTCTTACTTTAAATACATACTTATTTGGTATCTGCTAAAATGTAAACTCTAGTCTTCTGATTGGTAGGTAACTGAAAGATCTGCTGCACAATGGTATTGATGCAAAACCTGTTATTTCCTGCAAGATTCAAACCCCCTGGTCTGTTGTTTGTGAACCTGTTGATGTGTGCACTGCACTACCAACTGCACTGAAGTAGTAGGTGTACATTTCTGTGGTGTAGACATGATGTCACACACTCAGGGAGTTGGCAACCCAAGTTTGATGAGTGTGAATTATGGGCAGTTTCTTTTATTGAGCAAACATATTAGAGTACTGAGTGCATTTTAGTTTATCTCCATAGCCAGGGTGGGGGACAACGCTACTACATATATTTTTATTTGTGTTTATTTATTTGTTTGAAAATTGGTTACTGGGAAAGGCACACTGAGCCAATGCTCATTTCCAAGTATGATCTGGGCAAGGGAACAAGGGCAATACAATGTAAATAATAAACAAGTAATGAGTTGCAGTAATGCCAAGAATAAACAAGATAACTGTAAGTTATAAGATTCTGAAAGCTGTAGCAATACTATTGGATCCAGTAAACTGATTTTTTAGTCCATAAAATATATTCCTAGACTTCAGATGTGCATATTGCAAAGTAAGAAACATATGTCACCATTTAGAAGCTGCCCCAGATAGTGGCAGCAGGCAAAAATGAAACTTTTAATAATACTGTAGTTGCCCCTGATTACAGGCCGCAGCATCAAATGATGGAATACAGATACGGTACAGAGGAATAGGAGTTCAGCAAAGGACTAAGAGATGCAGAAAGGAGAGAAGAGCAGAAACACAGAGCTTGTCTAAAGATTATTGTATGTAGCAGTGTTTTTCAGAAGTTTCACAATTAGCTTACACAATTCTGGTAGGATACATGCTTCAGTTTGTGGCAGAGACTATATCAAAATCCCCAAGGCCAGCATGAAAAAATAATTACCTACTGTAACAGTAGATCTTCGAGAGAATCTCCTCCTTTGAGTTACACACCAGGAAATTTGAGCTGGATTGGACCACCCACATCGACTCAAGTCATCAGCACCTATATAACATGGGTGTCCCCAGCATGCCTCAGTTCCCCGCTAGAGACAAGTTTGGAGGATCACCAGACTGCCAGGGACTGAAGCAACCAGGAACAAATCAGGCACACTGGAGAGGATATGGCAACATGAGTATAGCTGCTGTTTGAGGTATCAGAGTAGAAGCAGCTTGTGAGAGCAGGCAGTATTGTCACCCATCACTCGAACAAGGGGGGGAAGGAGGAAGGGGGAGCAGTGGCTTAATGGAGGAAATTCTTGTGAAGATCCACCGTAATGGTACATAACTATTCTATCTTTTTCAGAGATATCTCTCTCCACTGAGCCACATCATAGAACAACTCCCAAGCAGTACCAAGCACAGAGGGAGGATGGCAGGATCTAATGATCCTGAGCACAGAGGCCTTGAAGAACATTAAGGCCATAGGCGGCACGTCTACGAGAGATAATGTCCATAGTGTTGTGTTTAGTAATGTATGAATGGTACTCTAAGTGGCAGCAGCACAAATGTCAGCACTAAGCATACATTTTGGAAATAAGCCATTGAAGCAGCCACCCCATGGGTGGAATGAGCACAGACAGGACCAGGAAGCTGCTTGTCGTGCTTCTGCTAACAAAATGTAATACAACTGGTCAGCTATTTGGCTTGGCCCTGTTTTGAAATTGGGGAGCTCCCTATCCTGCGAGCAAAAGCTATAAACAGTTGTGAGGATTTTCAACAATCCTTGGTACAATCCAGGTACCAACACAGCGTCCTTCAGATGTCCAGTTTATATAAACGATGTTTCCCACTACCTATGGGAGACAAAAAACAAGCCAGAAGATCAATAGTCTGATTTAGGTTCTTTCAGATGCATCCTTCAGAAGGAAATGAGGATTAGCATGGAATATAACCCTATACTTGGGAAAAATAATAAAAGGAGGGTCTGTAATCAGAGCTGGCAATTCTGAAATACATCTAGCTGACGTTATGGCCACTGAGGACAGTGTCTTCCAAGAGAGGAAGTGCAGCTAATAAGTAGTGGCAGGCTCAAAGGAAGACACAGTCAATGTATCTAGGATCAAATTAAAGGCCCACACTGGAACGGGATCGCTGACTGGGGAGGGGGGAGGAGCGCAGTAGTAGAATACCTCTTAGGAATCTATGGGAAACCTCCATCTGGCCACTGTCTTGCCTTCTGTGAGGGCATGAAAAGCCAACACTGTGGCCAAGTGGACCTTAATAAAAAAAATACCTCAGTCCCGAGTACTTAAAGGACAAGAGGTAACCCAGCACTGCAGGAACTGGTCACATAAAGGGATCCAGAGCATGCCTAGTACACCAAACTGTAAAATGTTTCCATTTGTGTGAGTATGTGTACCATGTAGACAGCATCCTAGCCAATAGTAGAACATTAGAAACTGCCAGGGAGGCCCAAAGTGGGACAGCTCTATGTCCTCAGGAGCCATGCATGGAAGTGCAGGGATCACACATTTGGGTGGACTAGAGTACCCAGCTCCTTTGTTAGAAGTACTACCCATAGGGGGAGTGGGACTAGGGTTCCACTGCCAGTTGCTAGAGTAGAGGTGACCAAATTTGTCTGGGGTAGTAAGGGGCTACCATAATTAATTTATTTTTATTTTTTTTATTTTTTGTTGACCAGGTAAGTGCACTAGAGAAATCCTGCCTATTTTCAGGCACAACCCAGGGGAGGGGGATACAGATGAATGCCAACTGACTTTGAACCAGATTAAGCTGTTGGTGATATTTTCAGTGAATGAGAGAAATTTGGCCAGAACACTGGGGAAATTCCCCTACTCTTTTTAATAAGTGCCATGAGATCTTTAACATCCACCTGAACTACCACCAATCCAGGCAGATGGGACCTCGGTTTAATGTCTCATCCGAAAGATGGCACCTCAGAAGTGCAGCACCCCTCTCATGCTGTACTACAGTGTCAGTACTGGGATATTAACCCAAGTGCCAGATGTGGGAACTGAACCCACAACCCTGTGATCTCCCAGCCTCAAAGGTGAGTGTGCTACCTACTGAGCCACTGACACTGCATTAAAGAGGCCCTTCTAGCCCATAGCTTGACCAGAACCCTCTGTATCAGAGGGAATGGGGAAAAGCATACAGAAACCACCTTTTCAGGAGAGGGACAATGCATCTCACCACAAAATGCCAGGCCTTGGAGCGAGTGAGCAGAAACACAGCAGTTTTGTGTTGTACTGAGATGTAAACAGGTCTATATCTGGACAAATCCATTTTTCAAAAAGGTGGTCCACGACAGAGTCTGAGAGTTCCCAATCATGGCACATTACATGGAACTGACTGAGGTGATCCGACAGTGTATTCAGGGTACCAGAAGGGAACACTGCAGACAGAAAATACGTCACATTTCACCACCCAGTCTCGAATTCTCATCGCCTCTCTGCAGAGAGATTACGCATGTACTCTACCCTGTCAGTTGATGTAATACAGCACCAAAATATTGTCTGTATGGATCAGCAGCTGGTTCCACCGGAAGGAGGGTGGTGATGGCCTGTAGGCCACATAGAACAGCTCTCATCTCCAGAGTGTCATTGTGCATAACCTGTTGTCCAGTGATCGTCGCAATGTGTGGTTCAGTATGAGTACAGTGGCAGAGTCAAGCTACAAAAAGACAAGGGTCCTGGATTTCATAACAGCGGACTTTACTAAGATGGGGATATGTCTCAAGAATGCTCTGGGAGGGAGGGATGAAGGAAGGAGTTGTGAAGCAATGGGCCCATCAGAAAGGATAGATAGTGTAGGAGACAAACCTTTGCATTAGGCAAGTAAACAAGTGCAAGAGAAAGCGAAAATCAGTATGGTTCCCAAAGGAAGCAGCCAGAAAGGTAAGGGCAAAAAAGATGACTTTCAGGAAATACAAGGAAACACAGAAGGAGGACAGGGTAGTGTACCTGAATAATGAAGAGGGAGGCAGGGAAAGCAGTCAGGAGTGCAAAGGCACAAATGGAGGAAAAAATAGCACAGGAGGTAAAAAAAAGGGCACAAGACTTTTTATAGGTACAATAGTGAAAGGAGAAAACACAGGAGTGGGATTGTAAGGCTTAAAGGGGAAGAAGGGAAGTGTGTGGATGAGGACCTGGAAAAATCACCAGTACTGAACAAATATTTTTGTTCTGTATTCACAGAAGAAGGAGAAGGTGACGGACCACAATTAGGTAACATGAACAAATATGGGAGGGAGGTGGACACCAGAACATTTACGGAAAAGAGATTCCTAAAAGAACTCACAAAACTGAAAGTGGACAAGGCAATGGGACCAGATGGGGTACATACTAGAATATTAATGAAACTATGTGAGGTGCTGGCAACACCACCGACTGCCCTGTTCAATAAGTCACTTGACACAGGAGTGGTTCCAGAGGATTGGAGGAGGGCAGATGTAGTCCCTCTTCACAAAAGTAGGAGTAGGGAGGAGGTTGGAAACTATAGACCAGTCAGTCTATCAGCCTCACCTCAATCATGGGTCAAACTATGGAATCACTACTTAATTGTGGAACACCTTGAATCCAGTGGAGCACAGGATCTGAGACAGCATGGATTCACAACGAGAAGGTCATGTCAAACAAATCTAATTGTGTCAGTGGCTCAGTAGGTAGCACACTCGCCTCTGAGGCCAGGAGATCAGAGGGCTGTGGGTTCAGGTCCCACACCTGGCACTTGGGTTAATATCCCAGTACTGACACTGTAGTGCAGCATGAGAGGGGTGCTGCACTTCTGAGGTGCCGTCTTTTGGATAAGATGTTAAACCGAGGTCCTATCTGCCTGGACTGGTGGTAGTTCAGGTGGATGTTAAAGATCCCATGGCACTTATCGAAAAGAGTAGGGGAATTTTATTGAGAAATGGACTGCAATACAAAAGCAAAAAAACAATAAAGAACAAACATAAATCAGAAACAGACAATATTGAAACAATCAGTAGGCCCATGTCATTCAATTGATCCAATAGCTTTGAAAATGTTCCAAAGGAGTGTAAGAAAAGTCATGATCCATCAGTCATTTCAGTGCTTTACCAATATTGGCAAATAAATCCTCATGGGTAACATGCTTCTGCTGTAGAATCCAGAGACATCTAGACTGCCAAACATAATAACGTAGGATACAGAAAATAACATAGAGGTTATCACTATTATATTTAACAAAGGTATTCAGAAAAGGACCAAACAAAAGAATGGGATAATCAATAGTCCTGAACTCTGGTTCCTGCCACTGAGCAGCCAAGACTGTCCAAAAGGGTTTAATATAGGCACATTCTATAAATAAATGACATTGAGTCTCCAAGAGTTGGATACAAGTAGAACGAGGACAAAATCTTATTGCTTATGCTTACTGTTAACCCCTAACTTCCCATAATTACTGAGCCACAAGCAGTCCCATGCATAAGGTGGGATATGTTTGTTCAGTAAATGCTTTAAAATAACTACCTGCCTGTCCTGCGGGCACTCTGGAAAAACAACGTCAGTGGTACCCTCAACTAATAAGATAGTCCTATAGACCGTCTTTCTATCATCAGTCAAAAGGTGATGAGGGGTAATTTTCCATTTAATGAGCTGTTTCATGCATTCTTTAATACCACAAGGTAAGTCAGGAAGCTTAGACAAAAGTCTAGGATTACGAGTCAGCCAACTGGGCCTACATAAATTTATCCAGTGGTCTAGAAAAGGTCTCCAAATGAGATTCCCAGGTTTCAAAATCTTGCCTAAGTTACTTATACACCACAAAGATACTATAAAAAAAAGCAATAGGATGGAGCATAGATACACCACCTTCAGCAATCAGCAGATAGGTTATTTCTTGCTAAATAGGGTTCAAACGAGACCCCCAAAAAGCTTGAAAAAAACCCACTAAAAATCCGTGTCCAAATACCAAACGGGGGAAGAAAAATATAATAAATATATAAAAATATAGGGGTAAGGATAGTTTTAATTAACAGCACCCTTTTCCTTTTAGAAAGCTGCTGCCCTTTCCACTCTCCTACTATCCTAGAACCCCTAGCCAAAACCATATCCCAGTTTGTCTTAGCCATATCACCAGGGCCAAACAATATTCCTAACATTTTGATAGGTTCCCTAGAGACAGGGATCCCAGCAATAACTCCATTGAGTGGAACAGGGGTGGAGCCAATAGCAACCCCCTTACTCTTACTGTAATTAATTTTAGAACCAGAGAGACTTAAAAAAATGTGAATAGAGTCTCACAGAGCAGAGACAGAAAAGTGAAGGGGTAAAAGCAACACCAAATCATCAGCGTAAGCCAGCACCTTGTGTTGTGGCAGAGAGGGAAGCACATCAAGGCCCTGTAAAGCAGTGTTCGAATGTAAGAACCGAATAAAAATATCCATGGTAAAAGCATAAAGTATAGGACTGAGTGGGAAGCCCTGCGGTACCCCTTTAGAAATAGCCAACCTGTGTCCTAGCCATCCATTAACATTAGGGATAAGAACAGCTCCCTTGTACATTGCTGAGAGCCAAAAAATAAACTGGTCTGGGAACCCAAAGGCTTTCAACACTAAAAATAAAAAGGAATGAGCCAACCGATCAAAGGCTTTTTCTTGGTCCAAACCAAAAACAAACCTTTGTAATGTACCAACATCCCCCCTGGTAAACACCTCTCTTAAATAAATCAAGTTATCCTGCTGTTTATGCCCCGGAACAGCACAGGTCTGTGCCAGATGCAGAAGTAGCGGGGTAAGTGTAGAAAGCCGGGCCAAAAGAATTTTACTGAGGATTTTCAAATCACAGTTTAATAGACTAAGGGGATGCCAATTACTTAAATTAGTCTTATCACCTTTCTTATATATGAGAAGTAAAATAGCCTCAGACATGGAGGGAGCATATTCCCCAGAACGTAAAATAAAATTCAGGAGGACCACCAGAACAGGGCCAAGGGACTGTAAGAAGGATTTGTAAAACCCTGCACTGAGACCATCCGTACCCGGAGCAGACTTGGAAGGCAATTCCTGAACGGCTTTAGTAACTTCAGCCAAGGTAACATCGGCTGTCAAAGCCTGCTGTTGGGCAACAGACACTGTAGGCAACTGCAGCTTATCCAATATCTGAGTAACAACCTCGTCTGCTTGAATAGGGTCCTGGGCCAGGGTGGATGCCATATAGGTTTCAACCACATCCAAAAGCCGGCGTGGATCACTGACAGTGTGGCCATGCATATGTCAAAACTGAAATCAGTCTAGAATCTATCCGTTTTTTGTTTTCTGTAAAAGGGTTCAAAGAGTGTTTTGTCATATTTGTGCCAAACCATAATTCCTGGTCTAAAGATTTACCCCTATTATATTGTAGATCCATCATTTGTTTTTTAATGGTAGCAATAGGCCCACTATAATCCTGTGTAGTAGTTTCAGTGAGATAGATAAGGTGTTGCAATTGGTGTCTCAACTGCAAGTACCCCATGTATTCAGTAGTGGATTTAACATGTGCCTGATGTTGAAAAAAGGTCTTCCAACCTTGTTTAGAATCCTCCCACCAGTCTAAGATGGAATCATAGCATTCCAGTACAGAAAACCGAGCAGCCCAGTCCCTCTCCCATAACTGTCGAATGCGAGGGTTTTCTAACAGGGATTCATTTAATCTCCACCCATTTTTCTTACATCTCAGAGCCCCTCCCAGGAAATAGTAACTGTAAGAGTGGAATGATCAGAAAATTCGACAGGCCGAGTGAAAGCCTGCACAACCTGGAGAACCGTAGACAAAAAACCAAAATCAATCCGAGTCCTAAGAGGACCCCGGAAATACGTGTAACCCCCTGCAGGATGTAATACCCTGTAGGCATCCGACATGTGTGCAGTAGAAATAATATTTTTTAAAGCCACGGAGTCACAAAAAAGTTTATCCGTAGAAAGGCCCCTATCAGCGGTAGACAATCCACAATTAAAATCACCCAACCAAACAACCAACCTAGAGGTATGCAAAAAAGTTTCCACTTCTTTAAAAAGAGCTATCCTTTGTGCCTTGATTTGGGGGGCATAGACTGTGATAACCCGAAAACGTTCCAAACAAAAAGAAATATCCAAACACATAGCCCTCCCTGGGTCTATATCCACTAATCTGGAAACAGATAGGTTAGAATTAGAAAAAAGAATACCCAAGCCATCACAGGTGTCCTCCCCCACAGACCAAAAGGAAGGCCCCAAGGACCAACGGTGAGAGGCATGCTGAAGATCCCTGTGAGACTTCAGGCGGATGTCCTGCAAGCAAATAATGTCAGATGTAAAGGTTTAAAGAAGGGAAAAAAAGCCAGTACATTTCTTCTCACCCTTAATACCATTAACATTTAAAGCAGAAAATGTTAAGGAAGACATAAGAGGGGAAAAAATTTAGACAGAACCAGGAAAAATCCTAATCTGGGGCAAAAAAATCTCAAGGGGGTTTTCCCTCCTGTCTATGTCTAGTCCTTTTGGCTACAGAGTCCTCAGATCGACTTTCAGTGTCAGTTGTGGAGACAACAGAAGAGATATCAGAAGAAGGACATAGACAAGATGGAAGCTGTCCAGAGGAGGGCAACTAAAATGGTGCAGGGTCTGCACCAGAAGACATATGGAGAGAGGCTAAAGAAGCTTAATATGTATAGCCTCGAGGAAAGGAGGAGAGGGGCATGATAAAAACTTTCAAGTACCTCAAGGGAATCAACAAAGTCCAAGAGGGTAACATCTTTCAAAAAAAGAGGTGTGCAAGAACAAGGGGGCACAATTTGAAGATAGCGGGGGGGGGGGCGGCTCAGAGGTAATGTAAGAAAGTATTTTTCACAGAGATGGTTGTGGATGCATGGAACGGCCTTCCGGAGGAGGCTGTGGAGTCAAAATCAGTGGTGGAATTCAAGCATGCATGGGACAGTCATAAGGCAATTCTAGGGGGTGGGGGTAGAAAGAAGTAGGCTGCTGGTTAACTAGGATCTAATGAAACTCCAGCACCCGCAAAAACAGCCATACAAAAATGCAGATATAATACACATTTATTAGACCAACACTGTGGCACATAAAAACTGACGTTTCACTTGGCCGACTGCCAAGCTTCTTCAGAGTAAAAGACATATAACAAACACTTATGTTTAAATACATTTTCACCCCAATCATGTGGTTTTTCCTGCACCAATGGCCATAGAGCATATTTAAATATATAATTGGACCACAAGGACACTTAAAGCTATATATTCTTAAAAATACATGCTACATTCATTACACATTATTTATTAGTCTAAAATCTTTTCCCTTAATAAATTAATAAAGATTTTCAATCTCAGAGATCTCCTTAGATAAATTCTCTCTAACTGGAATGGCAAATTGTAAAATCAAATTAATGTTCTTAATTGCTACATCATGCATATTTTTATGCCATTCCGCCATGAACTCTACATTGTCTGTCCCATATGCTGGTTTTTGTGTGATCCTTAAACCTCTCGGTATGCGGTTTACCTGTAAATAGGCCTCGAGTGTGGTTTTGTGCCAAAACATACGTCGGCCTTTTAATACCAATTTTTCTAATTTGCGAAACAAAACTTTCGGATTGGACTCACCCACTATAATAACAGGGCTTTCTCCGGAGGCGAAAAGTGTGCTGTCCCCCTCCTGTGCATGGAAAACCAATTCGGCGAAATTCATCTCTGTGCCACCACTCATTGCGCCTTCAGAGGTCTGATGCACCCATCGGTTCATTTCCTGCATATGTAACGCCACGACATCTGGTGTAACATCTTAGTTTGTCCCACTTGTGCGTCTACTCAATTCTCCGACGGTGCCGCTCTCTGAACATATCGGTTCCAACTTCACAGCGAACTGTTAGTTCCAAAAATCTATCATAGAACCAAGCGCCCTCAATATAATCAGTGGTCGTGTGGTCAAAGGAGAAACTATTTCTCAGTTGCTTTTTCAACGCAATATGCAAATATATTAGTATATGGTTGCTCACCTGTGCTCCAAAAAACTTTTAAATACACTGCAAAAACGCCTCACTAAGTGAGGACACAGGAGCACCAGGAAATAAAGCGGTGCTTTGGAGACAAAATTTAAGACAAAAGACTAATGAAACTCCAGCACCCGCAAAAACAGCCATACAAAAACGCAGATATAATACACATTTATTAGACCAACACTGTGGCACATAAAAACTGACGTTTCACTTGGCCGACTGCCAAGCTTCTTCAGAGTAAAAGACATATAACAAACACTTATATGAGATAAATCAGATGGATATTAACTTTTTGGACTTAAAATTGTATAAAGATGGAAAAGATGGAGTACATACCACTCTATTCCAAAAATCCACAGATCGTAATACTTTATTGAGATATGATAGTTGTCATCCACATCATGTGAAGTTTAATATACCTGAGGGTCAATTAATCAGAACGTTGAGAAATTGCTCTGAAGAATCTGAGTATAAGGTCAAGTGAGCTGAACAAGTTAAACGTTTTAAGGAAAGAGGATATAGCTATAACAGTATAGCAACTGCACTAAAAAAATGTAGAGAAATTAAATAGACATCAGGTGATACATTACAATAAAGTCCAAAAAGTTAAAATTGACTGTCCTTTTGTCACAAGTTTTTCTAATCAAGCTGATGATATTGAACACATTATACGGTCAAATTGGTCTATCCTGAAGCTTGAGCCCAAATTAAATAGGGTTATTGAGAAAGGGCCTAGTGTAGTGTACAGAAAAAGTAAAAGCATAAGAGATTATGTGGTATCAAA
Organism: Neoceratodus forsteri; assembly: GCA_016271365.2. Lineage (NCBI taxonomy): Eukaryota > Metazoa > Chordata > Ceratodontiformes > Ceratodontidae > Neoceratodus > Neoceratodus forsteri. The sequence continues at coordinate 802,748,184 of CM057451.1, read as the reverse complement.
TATAGGACATTTGGAATCTAAAAGTAAACAATCGTTGTTGTCTTCACCACCAGTGGGAACATTTAAGTGTGGGAAATGTATTTATTGTAAATTTGTTAATAACTGTAAGAACTTTGTACATCCGGGTGTCTGGAAAAATCATAGAATTACGAGATTTCATCACTTGTAATAGCACCAATATCATATATTTGCTAACCTGTGAATGTGGGGCATTTTATGTGGGACGGACAGTACAGAAATTTAAAGTTAGAATAGGAGAACATATTAGAGCTATTGATAAAAATGATGACTCCTATGCAATAGTTAAACATATAAAGAAGTGTGGCCGAAGGAACCATACTTTCAGTTTTTTAGGATTGGAACAAGTAAGATTGGGACCCAGAGGAGGAGATTTAAGCAAAAAAATAGGCCAGAGGGAGAGTTACTGGATTTACAGTCTAGGAGCCTGTGAAAATAATGGACTCAATGACAGCATAGAGCTGGCAGCCTTTCTTAAAAAATATAAATGAGTTGGGTTTAGATAAGGATCCATATTTATTAAGGGAAAAGATTTTAGACTAATAAATAATGTGTAATGAATGTAGCATGTATTTTTAAGAATATATAGCTTTAAGGGTCCTTGTGGTCCAATTATATATTTAAATATACTCTATGGCCATTGGTGCAGGAAAAACCACATGATTGGGGTGAAAATGTATTTAAACATAAGTGTTTGTTATATGTCTTTTACTCTGAAGAAGCTTGGCAGTCGGCCAAGTGAAACGTCAGCTTTTATGTGCCACAGTGTTGGTCTAATAAATGTGTATTATATCTGCGTTTTTGTATGGCTGTTTTTGCGGGTGCTGGAGTTTCATTAGTTTTTCGTCTTAAATTTTGTCTCCAAAGCACCGCTTTATTTCCTGGTGCTCCTGTGTCCTCACTTAGTGAGGCGTTTTTGCAGTGTATTAACTAGGATCTGCAGCTTATCCATTAGGTAGGGAAATGGGCAGACTGGGTGGGCCAAGCGGTCCTTATCTGCCGTCAAATTCTATGTTTCTATGTTTCTATCAGTCTCATCCCCAGAGTCCCCACCAGTATCCTCCTCTAAAGGTGCAAAACCATTCCCTACCTTCACAGGATCCTTTGGAGGTATAGGCTTCTGGAGAGGTTTGGGCTCAGACATGGTTTTACCACGTCAATTTCATTTCCTAGGGGGAACTACCGTGAAAGGGACTTCAGGGGGGTGGAGGGGGGGCACATGGACTGTAGGACTAACTACAAGGGAGCCAGCAGAAACAACTGCATCGACTGAACCAAACCTACATCCAAACATGAGGGAGAACAAACAGCAGCCAGAGGCACAGGAGGAATGATTGGAGGTGTAGTGATTGGCTCTAAAGCTGGTACAGTATCAGCAGGTACAGGTGGAGCAGCAGCAACCTGCGTAGCTAAGGCATGCTGAGCCTGATTAATAAGACCTTCATGGGAGGGGCAGTCTTCATGATTGTGAGAGGCCCAAGGACAGTGGCCATAGGCATGACCGGTTTGCTCACATAAATTACATGTAAAAAGATTCAAACATGCCGAGGCCAGATGGCCGTATTCCAAACAATGACTACATCTGGTTGTGTCACAGGCTGAACTATGGTGTGAATGAGAGCCACATTTAAAACAAGATCTAGGCTGCCCAATATAGAAAATAGACCCCCTATCCCGATCCAAAAAAAATACACTAGGGAGGTGTACAGGACCAGAGTTAGTGGAAAAAAGTTTAACCTTCACCTTCCAGCCCCCATCCCAGATCTGCTCGCTATCCATAGTAGGGGTGGGCCGTCCCAAAATCTCACAACGCTGCCGCAACCAGAAAAGGATATCTTCAACATTAACCCCTTCGTTTTTAAACAAAACAGTAATGGTTTTAATCAGAGGCTTAGTAAGCGGTATGGCCTGAAAAGGCACCCATAAAGGGTAATTTTTAAGAGAATTATATTGAGTCCAGAACCTATCCAAATTAGACACATTTTTGAAACTGACGTCATAATTACCATTCCCTAAAGAAATCAAAGCAAAAATCTCTGAGGAGAAGAACTTCATAGACTTTTTTAAAAGAGTCCTAGCAATAAGTAACCTGTCAGGAGCGTGTTCCAGGCCCCCTTTGTATAAAAGCCGAACTGCATTCCTCTGAGGAGCAGGTTCCCCTGTGGAGTGAAACAAATCAGCAAGTTTAAACAAAGGAGCCAGGGAAGACTTCTCCTGGTGCTCAGCTAAAGCCTCAGGGCTAGGCCCCATCCTACTTTCAGCAGTTAAAGAAGAAACAGCTTCTGGTGTGGTACCAACACCAGAAATACTAGTATTATACACAGTAGACAATAATTTTTCAGAATTACCCCGGGGTGTGATGGAGCTCTTTGCAGGGTCGAGGTTGGTGGCCACAGTAGTAGTTGAAGAACACATCCTCCGATATGAGGGATCAGAAGGGTCCAGAGTCCAGTGTCCCGATGCCGCCGGGACCCAACCAGCCACAGAGAAGGCCCTTTCCGGAGACCAGGGAGCATCCTGAAAGACAACAGGAGGCACTGCAGGGGCCAAATCACCACACTTGGAAGCTTTACGGTGGTCCAGAAAAGAGAATGTTTGCTCTGAAATCACCAGAGGAACAGGCAGTTGAGGAGGTATATCCATAGCTGTACGATGCATTCCCAGTCTAGCTTTCCTAACAGCACCAGTCTTCAAAGTTGTAGATGCAGGAGGAGGGTCTGAAGGCTTAGGGCACACGGGAGCAACACCACACAAACTGCCAGCCCGATCAGAAACCATAGGGTCCACTGAAGGAGGAACCTCTGCTGCAGAACAGGTGTCTGACCGGAGTGCTTGCTCTATCCGGTCCCGCACAATACTGGCCCCAGGAGAAACCGGAGACACTAACAAAAGTTCCGCTGCCAATTCTTTACCAACTCGTAGCCATTCCTGTTGACGGAGAAGGAGATCCTGAGAACCGGAAGACTCCTGTGAACTGGAACCAACACCAGATACGGTCTCAAGCTGAGAAACAGGTAGGTCCTGAGAAACTGACCCAATTTCCATGCAATCTTCAGCAGCGCTATCAGGAGAAAGGTCAGCAGCTGCCATAGCGAGGTCCACGGCCTCTGCTGACAGGACAGGAGCTGAGGCCAGAGCTCCCATCTGAACAGCATCCTTACCCTCCACAGAGCACAGTGAAGTGGCCATCACAGCAAGACAGCCAGCAATCCCCCTGCAAGAAGAGTAGGGGAATTTCCCCAGTGTCCTGGCCAAATTTCTCTCATTCACTAAAAATACCACCAACAGCTTAATCTGGTTCAAGGTCAGTTGGCATTCATCTGTATCCCCCTCCCCCGGGTCGTGCCTGAAAATAGGCAGGATTTGTCTAGTGCACTTGCCCGGTCAACAAAAACTAAATAAATAAATAAATAATTTATTTATTTGACTGGGTGACTAGGGAAGTGGATCAGGAGCAGCAGTGGATGTGGTCTACCTGGATTTCAGTAAGAGCTTCAATACAGTTCCACATGGAAGACTTGTGAACAAGCTGGGCAGCCTGGAAGTCCATCACAAAGTGGTAAACTGGGTTAGGAACTGGTTGAGTGATAGAAGACAGAGGGTGGTGTTAAATGGAGCTCAATCTGAAGAAAGGAGGGTGACCTGCGGGGTGCCTCAGAGATCAGTTCTCGAGCCAGTCCTGTTTAATGTCTTCATAAGTGACATTGCAGAGGGGGCTGGAAAGAAAGGTGTGCCACTTTGCAGATGACACTAAGATCTGCAACAGGGTAGACACTCTGGGAGGGGTGGAAAAAATGAGGAGGGACCTAGGTAAACTGGAGGAAAGGTCTACAGTGTGGCACTGAGATTCAATGCAAAAAAGTGTAAAACCATGCATTTGGGGTGCAAGTACCCAGGGAAGGATTACATCATGGGGGGAGATACTGACAATCACTAAACAGGAAAGGGATTTTGGGATAATTATATCAGATAACCTAAAGGCAGCCAAACAATGTGCCAAAGCTGTGGGGAGAGCCAGTGGGATGCTAGGGTGCATAGGGAGAGGTATCACCAGCAAAAAATAGCAAATTGGGTTACCTAATGGCAGATGACATTAAATATGGACAAATGTAAGATATTACTCATAGGCAGAAATAATCCAAATCCTACATATATGTTGAACAGTATACCACTAGAGAAATCTGTTAATGAAAAGGACCTTGGTATTCAGATAACTGGTGACCTAAGTTTTACTGAACAAATAAATGAAGCCATCTCTAAATCAAATAAAATAATGTGGACAATTAAGAAAAACATATCATCTAGAGAAAGAGAGGTCCTTGTACCATTGTATAGAGTGTACATAGACCACATCTATAGTATGCTGCACAGTTATGGAATCCCTACAAAAAAGATGATAGAAATAGATTGGAAAAAGTACAGAGGAGGGATATATAAAAATAATCAAAGGCCTAGAAGAACAAGATTACCAAACCCGTTTAATCTCCCTTGACAATGTCCTTTGAACCTAGGCATACATGAGGTGATGTCCTCTTTATGTATGACATTATTAATGATCCAAAATTAATGGTAGAACTGGACATTGAATTTAAACTTGGAAATATAGAAACCAGAGGACACCCTCTTTAGATAAGGGTGAAATGGTTTAAGTCTAATAAACACAAATATTTCTACTCTACAGAAGTGGCTAATACTTGGAACTCACTACCAACAGATATAGTTATTACCAAAACAAAAACTTAATTTAAAAAAAGATTGGATACTTATATAAAGTCTGGTGGAAGTTTAAGCAACAGAATTGAAGGAGCAAAATGAGCTCTAGCCTTTAAGCTACATTACTTTCTAGTATGACATCTAGTAAGAAAAGAGGTCATGATGGCACTGTACAGATCATTGGTGAGACCTCATTTGGAGTACTGTGTCCAATTCTGGAGGCCGCATCTCCATAAGGACATAGACAGGGTGGAGGCAGTTCAGAGAAGGGCAATAAAGGTGCTACAGGGCCTGCACCAAAAGTCATGTGAGGAGAGACTGGGAGACCTCAATATGTATACCCTGGAGGAGAGGAGAAGTGAGAAAGGGGAGATATGATAGAAACCTATAAATATCTAAAGGGCATAAATAGGGTACCAGAGTGAAGCATCATTTAGAAAAGGAGATGTTCAGGAATGAGGGGGCATGACATGAGGTTGGAAGGGGCAGACTAAGGGGTAACGTAAGGAAGCCTTTCTTCATGGAAAGGGTCATGGATGCATGGAATAGACTCCCAGCGGAGGTGGTGGGACAAACACAGTGGGGAAATTCAAAAATGCATGGGACAGGCATAGGGGAACCCTAGCAATAGGAACGAGAAGGTAAAGCCAGAGATGAAGTAGGGTCTGCGGCTTCTGCAGTAGGTAGGGAAAATGGGCACACTGGATGGGCCTACTAGTCCTTATCTGTCATCAAATTCTATGTTTCTATGCTTCTATATCCAGGAGGCCAATAGGCTCTGAGTTCTACAGGGGCCCGGGAGCACCCCATCTTGAACCAGAGGTGTCCATCATCATTACCAGGAGGAGGGATAGCCAGAGGAATGGGGACCCCGTCTCTTGATTGAAGCAGTCCAACTGCTTTCTCCTCTCTGTGATCCCCTTAATCCCACCCCTGGTTTTCCCTCCTGGAGGACCCACTCTTCCTCTCTGATCACAACTTCAGGTTCCCTTATGGTACTCTCCCACTCCTCCAGGACAGCATAGGAGTTTCTAAGTTGGACTGGATGGGGGATGTGCCTCTGATCCACCTCTGTTAACTTCCCTGAGCCCACCATAGCCCATCCAGCCCGCTGCCCAGGCAACTGTTGCTGCAGTGGCTGGGGACATGGTGGCCTCTGGGTGGGGTAGAAAGTTCCCAGTACTCCTGCCAGCTCAGCTCAGAGCCTGGCAAACCTCTACCCTCAGCCCAGATAGGTACCGGTAGATGGGGCAGTACCGCAGCATCCAGAATGCCCTCCTGAAAACTGCCACTCCGCATCCACTGCACTACACCACTCCCATCATCTTCCTATTCTGGTCTTTCTCTCCTTGAGTAGCTGTGCCTTGTCTTGACCCCACTGCCCTTCTATCTGTTTTTCTCTGAGTGGCTGTGCCCTTGTTCACTGACTTGGTTGGTATCCCATGATAACGCCGACTCGAAAATGGTGACTGTAATAATAGCGGTGCAAAAAGGGCGGATAGCATATTTAGCGACTGTACATTACAACGAGCTGTCAAAATAGTAACTTTCGGTATTAGGGAAAAAAAGTAGGCCAAAGTCTGAGAGAGATCAATCCTTTATTAAGTAACATGCAAAGGGAATCATGGCTTGGAATTATGGCTGGAATTAAAAATTATAGGCTAGACCATGCAGATATTCTGCTGTTGTTCTGGACCTATACTGTGCAACATATGCAGATGGAATCACAGCACCAGAATGCACTGCTTGAATGGTATAGAGTTGATTGAACAAAGCAGGACATGATTTGAATGTCCCATCTAGCATCCAATCACTGCTTTCGAGTAGCATGCATAAATTATTTTCTGTTGCAAACAGTATTATTCTGTCTAGTTCAGCACCACTGTCAAACATTAAAAAACATTCTCCATTGCTTAGCTGTGTAAAGTCAGGCAGAATTACAAGGTCAGTAACCAATGATGATGTTGCAGGACATCCCCTTTCCTGCTGCCTTATGCGCTGCACTGTGCGCTTGATAAGGCTAATTCCAGGTAGCCTACCACTGACTGCTTCAGAGGAACTTGCAGTACACATTATAACTACCTGGGATGTGGTCTCCACTGTACTCCTGGCACGAGACCTTATATCAGCCATAACCTGTCTAACCCCAACATCACCAGCATCTACAACATGATTGTGCTCGCTAATAGTTGCAACAACACTATTCCCTGAGGTATGCAACGTGCGAGTCACTTGTGCTTGTGGTATTCTGCACAGCGCCAGTACACTTTTTCACCTCTCTCTTTATCTTTCCGGTACAATAAGCCAGAAAACAGCAACAATGGCTTACCTTTCTGGCTAGTAACGTATTCCACTGACATGCTGCAGTTTGACTCTTCAATTTACTAATCAAAATCTGCAGAAACAATGCGGAAGTGAACCAAGGCATTTAACAGAGCTCTGACCAATCATGCAGCATGTTGGTGATTTAGTGAGCATGATAGACAGTGACTGTAAAGCCAATAGGCAAAGCAGTGTTTACTTGTTTTTTTTTTTTACTGACTCAGGTAAAACACCAGTTTTCGCTATATTAACTGCCGCGTTATAATGTAGTGTCTCTATATATGTAGTCGCTATACTATCCTCGCCATTTTTGAAGTCGCAGTTTTTTTTCCAAGATTATCATATAGAACCACCTGGTTAGCCTAGCTTTTAGTCTCTCTTCCCCTGTAGCTGTTATGTAAATTTGTTCTCCCCTCACAGTCTTTGCTGCAATACCCTTTTGATTTTTTTTATTCTGTTTGTTTCTCTCTCTTTCTCTTATCTCCTTCCTGTCTCTAAGCAGGAGTTTCAGAATGCTACCTGGTCCTGTACCTATAAAGGAGAATAACCCTGGGGTGGGTGGGATGGGGTAGGATGGGCAGGCGGGTTTCTCCGGTACTTCCCTGCTATGAAAAAAAACAATCAGTCACTCTGCTCCCTTTCTCTTTTTCACCCTTGTTCCACTGCTAGTTCCCTGAGTATCCTCAGTTGCAATCCATCTGGTTCTGATTCTGAGAAAGCTGGATGTGATGGGAAAGAGAACGTTTGCTTCTGGTTTACTTGGTTTAAGAATAGCAAATTATCAGGCTTATATGATAAAATATCAGAATTGCCTGTGGAAGACTATGGTCTCCACAGCCGATACAATTCCAGAGGGCCATGACAAAATATTAACCCAGCAGGCTATTGCTTATGTATAGGAAGCTGGGAGCACCTGCTATGGTCTGCATATGACACCTCAGGTGCAGATGCCAGGGCTGCTGCCTATAGAATCTGTCTTTTCCACTGCTCCTGGTTAAGGGTGGCTGATTTTGCTTCTGATTAACTATCTGTGAAAAGCCTGCATCCTGGAGGTGGTTCAGCAAGGACATGCCTTAGAGCTACTCACTGTTCCTCCAGTGCCCCCCATTGTCCAACAAGTATCCTCTGAGACATGTTGCTCTCCTGCTAGAGGAGGTCCAAACTCTCCTCCACAAGACGGCTGTGGAACTTGCCCCAGTTTCAGAACAAAACCAGGACTATTATTTCTGGTATTTTCTGGTCCTAAAATGAACTGAGGATCTAAGGCCTATATTAGGCCTTCGAGGGCTGAATGTGTTCATGGAAAACAAAAGATTTTGAATGGTCTGTCTGCAGTCCCTCCTCCTCCTCTTACTAAAAGGGGGTTGGAGGGTTGCTTTGAACATGAAGGATGCATACCTTCATGTCAAGATCCACAAGTCACGCAAAAATACCTGCATTTCATGCTCCAGGGCTCGCATTACGAGTTTTATGTCTTGTCATTTGGTTTATGCTCTGTACCACATGTATTTAACACAGCTTTTGCCACAATATGGCAGCTTCCCTCTGCAGAGAGGGCCTCTATGTTTTTCGATATATAAATGATTGGCTATTGAAAGCCCCATTTTGGGAAGCCATAGTCTACACACTATTTTGGACCGAACAGTTGTTTGGCCAACTGGGTGCACTGGTCAGTGAACCAAAGTTGGTCATTACCCTCTTTCAGAGCCTCCAATGCATAGGGGCAGTTCCGCACACTGATCTGGGCCAGTATTTCTGTTCTCTGACTGTGCTGCAGCACTGGTGGCCCAGGCACAGCTGGTATTATTCAGCAACTATGTCTCAGCCAGATGCCTTCTAAGGTTAATCATCCTGATGGCAGCTGCATCATTGAATGTCCCACTATCTTCCATCCACATGAGAATCCCTCAATGGTTTCCCAGGGCACAGTGGCACAGCATTCCGATGTGATGGAGTGTCTCATACAAGTGACTCCTCCACTTTGTCACTCCCTGCTCTGGCAGTTGGATCGCTCCAACCTAGAGATGTGGTCCCCAATCCTCTAGCCATCCCCCCCCTTCCTGGTAATGACCATGGACACCTCTGGTTCAAGATGGGGTGCCCACCCAAGCCCCTGCAGAACTTAGCACCTGTAGGCCTCTCTGGATATAGAAACATAGAATCTGACAGCAGATAAGCATGCTAGACCCATCCAGTCTGCCCATTTTCCCTACCTAATGCAAAACTTGCAGACCCTACTTCATCTCCTCCTTTACCTTCTTGTATCAATCGTTGGGTCCCCTATGCCTGTCCCATGCATTTTTGAATTTCCCCACTGTGTTTGCACCCACCACCTTTTCTGGGAGTCTATTCCATTCCATGCATCCATCACCCTTTCCATGAAGAAATACTTCCTCACATTACCCCTTAGTTTATCCCCTTCCATCCTTGTGTCATGCCTCATGTCATGCCTCCACATTCCTGAACATCTCCTTTTATGAAAGGTACTACCCTCTAGTACCCTGCTTATGCCCTTTAGATATTTGTAGGTTTCTATCATATCTCCCCTTTCTCTCCTCTCCTCCAGGATTTACATATTGAGGTCTCCCAGTCTCTCCTCATATTACTTTTGGTGCAGGCCCTGCACCATCTTTGTTGCCCTTCTTTGAACTGCCTCCACTCTGTCTATGACCTAATGGAGATGTGGCCTCCAGAAATGGACACAGTACTCCAAATGAGGCCTTACCAATGATCTGTACAGTGGCATCACCACCTCTTCTTCTGCTGGACTACTAAAGGAAGAAAAGGAAAAAACAAGAAAAATAAAACAGCATGGGCACTCACCACCACATTCATTTGCTGACACAATGTTCATGTTCAAAAATAGTAAAATTTATTACATATTAAAAGACATTACACCTCTTTTAATATGTAATACATTTTACTATTTTTGAACATCAACATGGTGTCAGCAAATTAATGTGGTGGTAAGTGCCCAAGCTGTTGTCTTTTCTTGTTAATTTTTTGCTTGAGAGCACCACAACCTTGTGCGCACTCTGTTCTTTGTTTTACTACTAAAGGAACTATTGGTGGAGCTAGCAGCTCCACTGGCAGCCATCTTAAGTGAGTTGCTCAATACAGGACTAGTTCTGGAGGACTGGAGGAGGGCACATGTAGTCCCTCTTCACAAAACTGGAAGCAGGGATGAGGCAGAAAACCATTGGCTGGTCAGCTTCACCTCAGTAGTGGGTAAGACTATGGAGGCACTGCTTAAGAAAAGATTGTGGAACACCTGGAATCCAATGGAGCACAGGCTCCAAGGCAGCATAGATTTATAGCAGGAAGGTCATGTCACACAAATCTGATAAATGTTTTGGACTGGGTGATGAAGGAGGTGGATCTGGGGGAGCAGCAGATGTCACCTTCCTCGATTTCAGCAAGGCCTTCAACACTGTTCCATGTAAAAGACTAGTAAATAAGTTGGGAAGCTGGTATGGTCCACAAGGTGGTGAACTGGGTTAGAAACTGGTTGGGGACAGGAAGCAGAGGGTGGTGGTAAATGGGATCCAATCTGAGGAAGAGGGTTGGCCTGTGGGGTACCTCAAGGATCAGTCCTGGGGCCAATCCTTTTTAATGTCTTTGTAAGTGACATTATGGAAAGGCTAGAAAGGAAAGTTTGCCTGTTTGCAGATGACACCAAGATCTGCAACAAAGTAGACACTCCAGATCGGGTGGAAAAATGAGGAGGGGCCTAAGAAAGCCTGAAAAAATGGCCAGAAGTGTGGCAACTGAAGTTCAAGGGGAAAAAGTGCAAAATCATGCACCTGGGGCACAGAAACCCTGCAGAGAGCTATAGGATTGGGGGGAGTTGCTGACAGCCACCAGGGAGGAAAGGGATTTGGGGATTATCATTTCAGATGATCTAAAGGTGGCCAAAGCAGAGTACAAAGGGAGGGCCAGTGGCATGTTGGGGTGCATAGGAAAGAGTATCACCAGCAGAAGGAGGGAGGGAGGTGGTGATACCACCATACAAAACACTGGTGAGGCTTCATCACAAGTACTGTGTGCAGTTCTCAAGGCCGCATCTTCATAAGGATGGAAACATGGTGGAGGTGGTTCACAGAAGGGCGACTAAGATGGTGTAGGGCTTGCAACAGAAGACTTATGAGTAGAGATTAAAAGACCTCAGTATATATACACTGGAGGAGAGGAGGGAATGCAGAGATATGCTAGAAACCTTCAAGTATCTTAAGGGCATAAACAAGGTACAAATGGAAGACATCTTTTGGTACAGGAGAGGTACAAGAATAAGGGGACACAATATAAGATCGGAGGGGGCAGGATAAGGGGTAACGTGAGGAAGTTCTTTTTCACAGAAAAGGTAGTGGTTGCATGGAATAGTTTGCCCCAGAAGGTGGTAGGAGCAAGCACAGTGGCAGGATTCAAACATGCATGGGATTACTTGGTATTATTTGGTATTAGTTGGTATGAAAGAACAGGAGAAGGCCAAAGCCCATCGAGACTGTTCCCCACACTATGTGGGACATTATTTATCTATTATCCCTCAACCAAACATCTAATTTGTTTTTAAAGACAGTGGCACTAGTTGCCTGTACCAAATTCTTGTGGCAAGGTGTTCCATACAATGGATGCTCCTATTGGAAAAAAGTTTCCCCTTTTGCTGGTTTTATAAGTTTCTACTTCAAGCTGTTTATTATGCAGTCTCAGAACATGTCTCCTTTTGGAAAGTGTTAGACCACATTTTTCCATTAGATCTGGTGAATTTATTAAATTAAAAACTATAAGCATATCACCTCTTAATCTTATAGTTGAAGAGAGAAGAGACCAGTAGCTTTTAATCTGTTCTGATAATCCAAGTTTGTTAATCTTGGAATCATTCTAGTTACTCTCCTTTGAACCTGTTCAAGAATTGCTATGTCTTTTTTTTGGTTTGGATTCCAGAAAGGGGAGCCATAGTCTAGATACGGTCTAATGTATGCCCTATACAATGGAATAAGGCATTGTTCAGTGCAATTAACAAAAGTGCGTTTTATTTGCCTCAACAGTCTGTTGGTCATGCAAGCAGTTCTAACACAATGATCATTTGATGTAAGTTTATTATTAACATGTATCCCTAAATCTTTTTCACAATTTGATGAGTGAAGTGGTAGTTCGTTTATATAATATATCGTTTTTGGATTATTTACACTGAAATGCACTACTAAACATTTGTCTTAATTAAACTGCATATGATTTTCATTTGCCCAAAGTGTTAATTTTTCCAAATCCTTCTTTAATGCAGAAATATTTTCTTGATTATTAACCTTGCCTCCCAATTTAGTATTGTCTGCAAATTTAACCATGAAGTTATTTGGCCCTGTTTGTAAATCACCGATAAAGAGATTAAACAATGTTGGTCCCAAGACTGACCCCTGTGGTACACCACTTGTCACACTACCTGAATCAGACAAGATATCATTAATTCTGACTCTCTGAGAACGATTTGTCAACCAGTTTAAAGTCCAGTTGACAATATCAGGTGACAAACCTAGATTGTGCATTTTAGTAATGAGTTTTTCATGTGAGACTTTATCGAAAGCTCTACTAAAGTCCAGAAGAATTACATCAGTATGGATACCCACATCTAGTAGAGTACTTATATTATTGTAAAAAAGATATCAGATTGGTGGTGCAGAAATACTTGGGAGTAAACCCATGCTGATTTGAAGCATAAATTCCTAATTTTTTACAATCTTGATCTATTAGAGACTTCATTATTCGTTCCATTAATTTACCAGCCACTGAGGTCAGGCTAATTGGATGATAATTTTGCACAGAACCTCTATTGCCTTTTTTTAAATATGGGAGTAACTATTGCTGAACGCCAATCATTTGGTACAATGCTTTCTTGTAAGGATTTTTTGAAGATAATTGACAAAGGTATAGAAATATTTATAGAGGTTTCGATCAGAAACCATGGATGAATACTGTCTGGGCCCGGACTAGTATTTTTTTTTAGTTTTTTGATAGCCTGTATAATATCAGTTGGAAAGAACCTATGATAATCTACGTGGTGAACTTTAAATGTACTAATAGGTGATTTTTGAGAGAATACAGAACAAAAGTACTTATTAAAGAGATTCAAGGTTTCTATATCAGATAGAGAAGAGCCATTGGTTATAATGGGACCAATGGTCCTTGATACACCTTTTTTACTATTTATATAGGAGAAAAGAGATTTGTGACAGTCTTTTGTGGAGCTAGTTTAAATTCTAGCTTATTTTTTGCCAATTCAATAGAATTTTTAAGTTTTTCACAGATAGTCTGTATTTATGTAATAGAGTAGTTTTAAATGGAACAGAACTATTCTTACGTTTCCTAAAAAGTTTAATTTTTATTTTAATCTGATTTTTAATTGTCTTGTTGAACCAAAGGGGAATTTTTCCTTTATTATTAAATTTTCTCTTAGATGGAATAACGGTATTTTCCAAATAATGTACAATGTTTTTAAAAAAGTCCCAAGCTTGTTGTGTTGTACAATTAAGAAGAATAGATTCCCAGTTTATGTTTTGTAAGTATTCATTGATTTTAGAAAAATTTGCTTTATTATAATTTTTTGTACAGTACAACTTCCTTTGTGTAGTTTTAAACTGTTGAATTTCAAAAAGAATAGATGAATGATCACTGGTCCCAAGTGGATCTCAAATTTGTAAATTGCTAATTTGTTGCTCTATGTTAGTAAATAATAGATTCAAAATATTAGGACCTTGAGCGGGTTCAGTAACAAGTTGTTGTAATCCAGCACTAACTACCACATCTATTAGTCCTTTCTTGGCATAGGACTGTCCTGAGAATGAGTCCCAGTTGATATGAGGGCGGTTAAAGTCACCAAATATTACAGTATCTTGAGATTCTGAAAAATGTGTAATTTCTTTAAACATATCAGTTGTGTAATCTGAATTTGCACATGGAGGTCGATAGATGTTATCAATAGTTATATAGGACTGCTCCTTCAATAAGATTTTAACCCATATACTTTCCAAAGGAAAGGCATAAGGGAATCCTAGAGGTGGGAAGGAGAAGCTAAAGCTGATGACCAAGTAGGGTCAGCAGCCACTAATACACGTAGGGTATATGGACAGACTGGATGGGCCTAGAGCTCCTTATCTGCTGTCAACTTCTATGTTTCTATGTTTCCATGGAACTGGCAGATCCCCTGATAGGTCTATTCAATAGCTGTTTAAGGACAGGAGTGGTTCCGAAGGACTGAAGGGTAACAGATGTAGTTCCACTCCATGGGGGGAGGGAAGACAAGGAACAAGCAGGGAACTGTAGACCTGTTAGTCTTACCTCTATGGTAGGAAAACTGATGGAGTCACTGGTCAAAGAGGATTTTGTGGACTACTTGGAAAGCAACAATCTATGTGATAGTAAGCAGCATGGATTAGTGAAAGGGAGGTCTTGTCAGGCTAACCTGACAGTTTTTTTTGATAGAGTGATGAGGGAACTGGATAAAGGCCACACTGTGGATTTACTCTACTTCAGTTTCAGCAAGGCATTCAACTCGCTACCCCACAGATGCTTGCTGAAGAAGATAGAGGATCTGGGTGTGACTAAAGTCATAGTAAACTGAGTAGGTAATTAGTTGCAGGGGAGGCAGCAGATGGCAGTGGTCAACGTGGTCATATCAAAAAGAGGGAGATCATGAGAGGGGTTCCACAGAAATCTATCCTGTGCCCAGTCCTCTTCAATGTGTTGATCAGCAACATTGCTGAGGGGATCCACAGTAGGCTGTCTCTCTTCGTCGATTATACTTAGCTCTGTGGAAGGGTGGATAGTGATAAGGGAACAAAGAAAATGCACATAGCCTTGCAAAATCTGGAGTAGTGGTCAAGGGTTTGGCAGTTGAAATTCACTGCCAAAAAGTGCAAGGTGATGCACATAGGGAACAAGAACCCCAGGGCAGAATACTGGATGGGAGGGGTGAGACTCAGTACCACAGCTGAGGAACAAGGCTTTGGAATTATCATCTGTGACTCCCTAAAGCAATTGATTCAGTGCAACAAGGCTTATAGCAAGCAAATAGGATGTTAGAATGTATCAGGAGGGGTATTGATACCAGAAGGAAAGAGGTAGTACTTCTCCTGTATAGACCCTTGATGAAAAAAACAGCTGGAGTACTTTACCTAGTCCTGGGGTCCTCACCTCAGGAAGGATAGGGATAGGCTAGAGACAGTGGCGCATAGGGTAATACAAATGATTCAGGCCAGCAGGGCATGTCCTATGAAGGGTACCTCAAGGGACTGAATATGTATTCACTGGAGACTGGAAAAGAGAGGGGACATACGAGAGAGATCTTCAAATTACTGAAAAGAATTCACAGGGTGAACTGCAGGGAACTATTAAGAAACATAGAAACATAGAATTTGATGGCAGATTAGGATCGCTTGGCCCACCAAGTCTGCCCATTTTCCCTACCTGTTTCATATATTGCAGAGCCTAATCGATCTGTGGCTTACCCTGTCTTTCCTATCACTAGAAACTTGAATACCAGCTCACAGTCACATAGTCATGAGTGGAAGCTAGCAGGAGAGATGTTCAAGAGGGACGTGAGGAAATATTATTTTACAGAAAGGGTGTTGGAGCTATGGAATAGGCTGCCAGCCGAGGTGGTGGGTGCAAAAACTGTTAGTGTTTTAAGCATGGCTTGGACAGAATGAAGGATATATTTGTTGCTCAGTGTCAGAATCAGGGAGGAGAATGGAGGGGGTGGGGAGGGCTAGTACCCTGGAGGAAAAGAAGGCCCCAGGGCTACAGTATATAGGGAACTTGAGCAGACTGGATAGACTGTTGGTCTTTTTCTGCCTTCAATGTCTATGTTTTCTCAACTCCTTATCAGGAGGAAGAGAAGTCATGTGCTTGGGTGCTTTGAATCTATCATGAGCTGCCATAATCACCACTGAATCTGTTTCAGGTTGTGAAGAATAATATGACTGTGCGGTGGGGGCTGTATAGTCTTTATCAGCCTTTCTGGGAACTGCTGACAATTAAGCTAACCTATGCCATGCAGTCAAAGTGGCATACTCTAATGCAGAATGCACAGGAGGAATAATAACCACGGGGAGGCAGAAACCTCCAAAACTCATAGAGAGTTCTCTTGTAGAAAGTTTCCTCCTCTGCTTGAAAACCCAGTTTAACCTTTACATGTTTAAGGAAGGCCTGGAATAAGGCATCTGCAGGTGGAGACCTAGGAGTGTTTTTCCAGGAAGGTCTGAAATAAGGCATCCACAGGTGGAGACCTAGGAGTGTTTTTCACACTTTCCTCTGAACAGGAAGAAAGAGTAGAGCTTAAGCCTACTACATCAATTGCTTCCTCTTCTTCATCAGTGGCCTCCTCCTCCACTTCTGTATACTCTGGAGTGTATTCCAGTTCACTGTCAACATTGACATTGGCTGAGGGTCAGTGGGACAAGGATACAGTGGAGAAGGAGTCAGTAATGTGAGTCCCATTGATGAAGGCCATTCTAAGCCCAGTATGATGGCAGGAACTGAGAACTGAAATGTCAAGAGTAAGGTCAACAATGGCATAGCCAAGGGCACTGATGGAGTTGATGGCAACAGCAGCATTAGAAGCTGAAAGAGCCCTGACATTGTTTGGTATAGGAGCTGTGTGTTGATTGTTCCTGAAGGGGTTGTCGTTGGCTAAATTGTCAACGGAACTGTGCCCAATGATGGTATGTGCTGCAAGTCCCCCAGTGGGAGAGACAGGCCTGTGCCAGACCCTGACCATAGCATCTGAGAGACAGTTGGGTGTGAGGCAGGACCCACAGCCAGAGCCTGGGATCCATCTTTTTCACCAGACTTGACTCTTCTTAGTGGCAAATGGAAATGGTTCAGGGAAGCAGCCTTATCCTTATGCTGCTTCTCCTTATCAAAATTGAGGTGTTTCTCCACCAACTTTGAGGACTTTTTCCTTTTCTTTGACAAGGCAGAGATAGACCCCTTCTACCTCAGGGAACATCTGGTCATCAGCGAACCAGGAACAGAACTGGTTGACAATGGGAGGTGCCCTTACTGTAACATGTTTCTTCATTTCTTTCAGCTTTAGATGCAGTTTTTAAGCCTTCTTGCAAAGTCTTCTAGTTGTCTGGTTAAAGCTGTGGCTAACTGAGAATGCTTTAACATTGTGGTCTTTGCTGAGGCAAAGGATACACATGGAGTGGTCATCGACTTTATAAATGTTAAAGTTGCTACAGTAGCAATAGTAGAACAAAAGCTCCTTATCTGTCATTGGCAGCATAAAAGAAATGTTTAAAATAACAAACTTGGCCGACCCGTCGGCGCAGCGGTTGGATTTCCACTTGCAAAGCAGATGACCGGGTTCAGAAATGAACTTGGGTGCTGGAGGGCCGGCCGGAGAGAGAAGGCTGAAGCATCTGACGACTGCTCGCCATCTCTCGGGGGAGGGCGGGGATGCAACCCAGCGATTGCTGACCCCTGGTGGAGGCCGGGGACTCGGCAATATACGGGGTCCCACAATTCAATGGGGCATGGCGAACATTGGCGTAAACCTGATGCTAGTGGCACACCATGTCCCTGGAGAGCAAACACGAAAAGAGCCCCAAGGCCAACCAGATGACAGTCGCCAGCTCCCACTGCTGCGAGACCCTGGGCAGTGCACAAACCACCCTAGCAGCACCCGGGGCAAGTATGGCACTGGCCGCCCTCCCGGTGCCTTTCCTCTTGGAGAAGGGGGACCCACCCAGTGAAGGGTTATGTCCATGAGTTACCCAGGGGGCTGTGATATAGGATGAAGAGATGGCTGTACCAGGGCAGTGCGGCTCGGAGGGTATAGGAGGACCTGAAGGAGAGGCCGTCCCGGAGCTGGGGGAGCAAAAAATAAATAAAATAACAAACTTGAAGCAGTAGTGACAGTGACACATTTCAAGTTCAACTGTGTTCTTCAGTAGTGGTGGACTGACATGTAGTTGATGCTGGGAGAAAGAACAGAGGCACGCCAGTGACACCCATGTTATTTAGGTGACAAGGAGGCATGTCAATGCGCATGGCCCCAGCCAGCAAATATTTCTGGGTGGTCCTTATGCCAACAGCTTACAGTTACATGATGTGGTTCAATGGAGGGAGATATCCTCAAAGAAGATCAGCACATTAACCTCTGGTATTCATTACTGCACTCACTCCAGTGGCACACCCTTGTCTCTGTTCCTGCTTCCATTCACAGCTGCACACATTCTAACAATTCTGCTCCCATACCCATTGATGGTTTCACTCATTACAGTTATACAGTGATCCAGCTGGCAAACACTATTTAAACATGACTCCACTCCTGCTACTACTTCAGGCTCACTGCCATATCCAGTGCACTGCATGGATGACAGCTCTGGACAATGAGCACATCCTATTATCAATCATCTGTGTCTCTGTGACCACTCCATCTCCCATTTCTGGACCCAGACAGACAGTCAGAGCAGCTGGGGAAAATAGTTATCAATACGGGCTGCTCCTGTTTAGTAGCTGACCCAATTGTGAAGTCACATTGAAAATGAAACAATGCTATAGTAGCTATGGTTTCAAATGATGCAATATGGTATTTTAATACTGTAAATATTCATTACAGTTCTACCCACCGTGAAAACTGAAGTCAGCCTTTTCTTTCAATGACCAGTTTCTTCACCACAAAACTATAGAAGGTCTATCAATTCAAACTTAAATTTTCATGAACATTATGTTTTAATAACATACAATGGAGCCAGCCAGCATGCAACACAATACTGTAGTATGCTGCAGTAGAGCTACTGCAGTAAACAAGGCACTTGTAATGGCAGTTAATCCCTTTTACCACACATTAACTCAAGACACTATGTTGCATGCTGGCTGGCTCCACTGTAAGTGTTTATAAACAGTCTACCATTATGGGAACTAGACTTCTAACCTTCTTTCCTAAAGCCCAACTCCTTTATCATTACACTACAGAAGGTTCTGTGATTTTACTTAAACGTCATCCCAATCTGCTGGTATGTATTGAATATGGAAAAAAATTGTTCTTATATTTGTTTCTTGAGTCCATCAGAGTTCAGCCACACTGTGTTCTCTATTTCAAGTTAAGCTCTACCATCATGCAAAGGAAAGAAGAAGGAGAAAACATTTTTCCACCTTTTTGGCGTTTTCAGAAAGTATGGAATTTCAGTCTGTGGTTCTTACTATCTGATGTTAGAATGACAATCTGTTTAGAAACACTTAAAAAGAAAACTCTGAGCCCTCAGGATTCTTTTGGCAGTATTGTAAACTTCCCAACAATTGTGATCCTGTATAGATAGTCATTGTGGGAAGACCTATAGCAACGTTTTTCTATTTTGGCTAGTCACTACTAGAACTGTCAGTCTGGTTCAGTTAAAAGTATGAATGTTGTTTCTGGAAATAGGAACTTACAAGCAGCTACAAATTAGAATTAATTTCATTTTTACTTTAACTTGGAACATCTCACAACTTAGGGAAACATCATTAAAGGAACAAGGTCCTCAGCTCACCCATGAGATTCCTTACTTACTGTAAGTGTGTTATGAACAAAAATAAGTTACCTATAGTGGTGCAGACCGTTCCTGCGAAGAAGAAGGAGTTACTGAAGTCCCAGTTGCTGGGGTTTGTGGCGTTTCCTTCTGGGTTCTCGCCGCTCTGCCAGGCTTCCATGATCAGCTGAACAAGAGGAGAGTGAAGAGAGCATTGACGCTTTCATTTCTAGTAGGCAGAGAGTGGGATACATACTGTGCAGAATGAATATTAGGAAACAGAGTTACAAGTCTATAAATCTATCCAGGGGCCTTAATGATGTAATGAACCACAAGAGCAACACTCAAGAGGATTATGTCACCAAAGCCCCAAGATGGAATTATCAGCTTGTAATTGGATCATTCCTTGAAATGAGAGTACCAATGTACACAATACTTTGCGTATAAATAAAAAAAAATTAAAAACAGCCACTACAATTACAATCATTAATTTAAAAGGTGCTCACATTTATAAATGCAATACACAACTTGAGAAACCGAGGTACACACATTTTTGTAAGCAATTAGGTATGTACTGGGGTTAGATCTACAGTCTGTCAATCACCTCCTTGGGGCATAATGTGGCACAAGGTGCAGCAAAGTGCCATATGACCCCAAGGGGTGACTGACTGTTAATCTAACCCCTGTGCATAACTTATTGCTATTATTATAATTTTGAAATAAAAAAAAACACAGATTTCCATTTGTCGGGCATATTTTATTCCAAAAATGCCAATTTTAATGCTAAACAGTCCATCTGCCTTTTGTTGTATTGTAGATGTGGACATGAGTATGTTAAAAGCAGGACAACAAATACATTTACTGTCAGTTGTTAATATGCTCAAATACCAATAGAAACATAGACAACGATGCCCTTTCACAGCATAAAAAGAAAAAACATCCATCCAGTCTGCTCAGGTTCTCTAAATTCTTGGAACCTTCCCTGGAACCTAATGTTTTCAAGGGTAGTGACTCTCCCGGTCCTTTCCCCATTCTCTTCCCCTGGTCTGTCACCCCAGGAAACCACTACTCCCTTCTGTCCCAGGTCTGCTTGAATCCCCTGACTGTGTTTGCTCCCACCACCTTGGCTGGCAGATTGTTCCAAGGTTCCTCCACCCTTTCCAAGAAGAGAAGGGAAAGGGGTGACATTATAGAAATGTACAAGTACCTGCACACAGGATTGCCAACATTGACCTGGATCAAAATCTGACTGATAAACTCTTCCCAGCCCCATCCTCTAGCCCTGGCCCTTTGTCCCTGGCCACACTCCTTTTACCTATTGGTGTCACATGGCCTGTTAAATTTTAGGTGAAGTCACCTAGATTGATGTGGTTGTACTATAAAAAAAGTAATGTCATAACTGACCTCTTAATATTTTGGGGGTATGTCAAATTTATGCAATTGTAATGACATAAAACAGAACACAAGCACACACTGGTAATGAAAATGTGCAAACTTTTTTTAATAGCAATCACAAATGTGCAAACTGTATTAGTTAAAATCACAAATACTATAAGGTGTCTAAAATGTGCAGTATGTCTACAGTACATAATAGTTTATTTACTTATGTATTTAGTTAGTTTAGTTTACAGTAGTTCAGAAGTTTCACCAGGAAAGACATACTGAGTTTGTTTATTTTTTATTTTTTGGTAACCGGGTAAGGCCCACTATGCATACGTGCCAGTTTTCAGGGGTGACCTGGGAGCACTGGGTGGTTAAGACTAAGTGACTTGCTCAGAGTCACACAGTATGCAAGTGGAGGCTGTGAGACTCAAACTCAGGTCTGGTCTGCTGGATGTGCCAAGCTCGTTCACACCTTGTTCCTCTAACCTCTAGGCTATACTGCTGCTTGTAATAGCTTGTTTCCAGATGCATATTGGTCAGTTAGAGGAAAAAGATTAATTAAAAGCAGTTTATTGCATGATTCCATGCTCATGTAATTTATAGAGTAGTATCTCTCATTGCCACAGTGCCACTAAGGACAAACTTTACCTAAATGTATTTTTTTATTCTTCTTCAACTTTATCAAAATTTAAAATTGTACTTTAATTCAACTTTGCTGATTCGAAGAGTTTGCTATTTGTTTTATTGATGGTGTGAAACTGGGAGCAAGTGAAGCTGTCATTTAATTTTGCTTGTCATTCAGTTTTCATGAAGGGCACCAGCATTCTATTTCTTTCATCAGTCCATGCGGTGCCCATTAGAGAATGCTGCTACTGGCAGGGATAGACAGCACAAACTGAACAGCTTTGTAAAGCATCCTGCATGCAGGTGCTTTACTAAACAAACTCTGGTCAATATAGTTGCTATTACTTTAGCCTTCATTGTTTATTTAGTTACTTTTTATTGAAATGTGTTTCACCAGGTAAACAAGCAGAGCCCAGAAGACTCATTTCCCATTGTGACCTGTGGGTTGGACAAGGATGGTCTTATGAAAGAATACATTCACATACAGGGGTTCTTAAATACAAAAACAGTACAAAAAATTAAAAATATAAGTTGAATACTTGTACAAGTGGATGTGTACAAACTTCTAAGAAAATTAGATTTGAAGATGTTTGTTAGAGAATGTAATCAAGGAACTGTAATTGATAATCAGAACTACAGAGGCAATATTAACTTTACATCTTTAACAGCAAATGGCAGCCCAACTAGAGATGTTGAATCAAATTTAGCTTTTGCTTGTGATATACTAACAGAGACAGAATATGTAATTGACTCAGAACAAACAGAAGATATAGACCTTGTGCCGAACTTTAGAGCGGAGGACAACATTGATAATACTTCACCTGAATGAAATCTACAGCCAAAAACAGGAATAAAAAAAATAAAAGGACTTTTTGTCCAGTTCAACCACATAATGGTACTGTAAGAGTGTCTGAAAATATCGTAACAGTTGACATTGATAGGTTATTTGAATTTCAGTCAACCCAACCATACCACAACCTGTCGGCAGAAGAATGGGCAGCAATGAAGCAGCAAACAGAGAATAAAAACATAATAGTTAAACCTGCTGACAAGGGTGGTATGTCTGTGGTTCAAGATCTGTAAAAATATATATGAGAGATTGAGAGAGAGTTGAGTTATGCAGTCTGCTACAGGAGGTCCTGCTACAGCAGTCGCACATATACTTTTTGACTTGGTAGGTAATGCATTTCAGCTGGGGTGGATTAATGAGGATGAAAAAATGATTCTTATTACTGACCACCCACAAGTCTGCACTCTGCATACTGTCTCCAAAGCTCATGAGTCTGTGGTGGACCCTTCTGAGCAACCCATTGTATTGGGTATTGGGTCACTCAGTGAAAGCCACCGAGAACTGTTGATCATTTCCTGAAGCAGGTTGTCACTAAATGCCACAGTTACATTGGAGACACTTAAGATGGCTTATACAAATTATAAGTGTATATGTGGTCAGACAATAAACTTTGGCTTGCCATTGATATTTCATCTTTATAGACTAATATTAGACATATAGAAGGAATCAAAGCTAGTCAGGAGTTCTTGGATAGAAATGAATTTAAAAAAATGCACCTAAAAATGTCATCATTGATTTGTTGGAGTATGTATTAAAACATAACTATTTTCTTTTTCAAGACAAATATTACTTGAAACTGCAAGGGACAGCAGAGGGGGTGGCCCTTGGGCAATCGTATGCAAATCTGTTTCTGTCTTGGTGGGAAAAACGTGGTGTTCTCTGAGCCGAGCACCCACCTCAGACAAATACTTACTGTACATAGTATGGCTTTATTGATGATCTCATATGTGTCTAGGGTGGGGGTTTGAAGTGGGTAGATGCCTTTATAACATGGTTGTGTAATAGCCCCCCCCCCAACGGCCCTCCCTTGTTTAACTAGCAGGGCTGCTTCTCTCACCACAAAGCGTCTAGGGGGTAAAAGAGAGGGGTTGGGGTTTACATAACTTAAAAGTGAAATGTTTCTTTGGAAATAGAGAAGGTGGCCACCATTAGACTCGATAGACCAGACTGTTATTTAAAGGAACAGTCAGCCAAGTGTGACTACTACCTGGCACACACCTGGTAGGACCATTTACCATGGCCAACAACCCAGGTCCCTGGGAGAAAAATGTTTGCTCAAGGTCTTGCTAGGTTTGCACTTCTGGACAGGTGCCCCCAAGTACTGTATATCCATACACATGGAAGCAATAACAATACTGTCCAAACCAGGTTGGGATTCTAGAGTGTGGCTTTTATTCTCGTAACAGAGTAGGAATAATCACAAAGTAAAGATGGACCCCCATAGGGTTACACATATTGGTATTGCAGATTATCCAGAGTACAGAAATTCCTGACATTTCCATTTAGCAAAGGGTGAAGAAACAAAACAGCGAACACTCTGGTTCTGAAACTGAAGACTGGCACAACTGCCTGAACTAGTACTGTCCCCATTTCCCACAGGGATGGAAGTGGTACTTGTAACCACAATGAGCACATCTAGGCTCAAAATCTTCCAGTTCTCACTATACTGGGGTCAACTGATGAACAGAGAATCTAAACCCACATCTCAGGGTAATTATTTCCATTAGGCACTGGCCACATGCACTGAAGGAAAATGTACTGGTGCCCAAACTGAACCAGAAGAGGTAAACCAGTTACTCCAGATGGGTGGTCTCCCACTCTTTTGCTTCCAAGTTTATACTTGCCCATTCATCTGGCTAATAACACCCTCAATGAAGAAACTTGTAGATGCTATCTTAAAATGTTTTTCACACTTAACATACTACTGACACACCTCTGGGTATCCAACTAAAAAGTTCTATACTTGGATAGGCACATCCATGGACTCTAATGTAGGCAGAAACTTTAAAATTAAAACTGGGTGACTGGTCCCATGCTCAGAGAAATTCACCCTACTGGGTTTACAGGTGCCTCTGGGCTTTCACAAAACAAAAGGTTTGTACTCACAAACAAATGAAGATGTCCATGGCAGCTTCACCAAAGAAAATGGGTCAAGGGGGTTGCCACTGAATACTGGAATGGGGCACTGGGAAAATAAAAAACAAGGTCTCCACCACTTCAACTACTATCTTCTTTTGTTCTTCTTCTAGGGTGAGAACAAACAACCACCAAATAAAAGGGGATAGCTCTTTATCAGAACTAGGTGAGGAGCTGCCCAGCAGCTGCAGCCTCCTACTAGAATTCCTACTGCAGACTCATTCCTAACACTCCCTGAACATTCCAATTCACTCTCTAAGCCAGCTGGACAAATGTGGCCTTTACTGCTGTGAGAGTTCCAAAGTGACACCACTACTCCAGCCCAGCTGAGACTGAAAAACAGAGTGTGACAGTGTGAAACCCACTTACCTGGCATTTCACAAGCTGCCTTCCCTGCCTGCCACTGATCTAACTGGGATTCTAGTATCCCCAGGGAACAAGGGAATGATGCCCACCCTCAGCCAGGGAAATGACTGTCCCCAGTCATTACCTATCCAGCATCGGGCCATCCTACCCTACGTGCTACCTATGGAGAGGGGTGATCAGGCTCTGTTCCTACCATGTGCTGTTCCACATTTCTGCAAATAAATTTTGTTGTTGAAAGTAAAAAAATTGAGGGCCACCTAGTCAGTTGGGCAGACTAGGTGGGCCAAGAGGTTCTTATTTGCTGTCAAATTCTATGTTTCTACCAAGCAAAATCAGAACAGTCCTGCACTTACCACCACAATGAATATCTGTCCACACACTATATAGCATGCAGAAATCTTTCACTGAAAGTGCTCCAGACAGGTAAATACATCCTGGCACGTTTTGGAAAAGATAATTTCCTTTATCAAAGGACATATTAAATAAAACAAATTCACTTCCTTGTATACCTGGCATTATATCATCACTAGGTGACTCTCCTTTGATGATATCATTAAAGTTCCAGAGTAAAAATGTAAACAAACACGGACATAACACTACTTAATATATATACATAACTAAAAGTGCATATAATTACATTAGAAATGCATAGAGTTTATTAAATATTGGTTAAAAACTGTGATGTTAAAAAGGTGATTCCAAGTCCTGCAGCCAAGGCTTCCTGTGCAGTGTAACTCATGGCCACAGGTTTAAAAACATATACCTAAAAAACTGAACAGAAAAACATATTAACTAAGTATATGCATGAAAGTGCGCAGTACACTTAAGTGAACAGTATCTAGTTATATCTTAGATCTCAAACTAATTAATACACACAAATAATATATGTCTTTACTTAAAAACTAGGGGGTCCTCAAACTATTCCCAGTCTTCAGTGTATTTAATAGTGCAAATATGACGCTCAGATATTTTTTTATTTTTTCTTCAGATATGGAGTAATATCAAATGTGTCATTAAGTCCAGGATATTTACAGGCTTGAAGGAGAATATCTGAGCCTCTGGGTTGCTTGCTTGCATAATGTGTAGGGCAGTAGCATAAGTGGGATCTTTATTTTTGATGATCCTACAATGCTCACTCACCCTAGACTTGAATTCACTCTTGGTTTTTCCTATATAAAAGGCATTACAAGTACATTTTGCCATGTATACAATCCATGTTGTGCTGCATGTCACCAGTTGTCTGATCTCAAACACCTTGTTTACAAGTGGGGTGGAAAAATCCTTGCCAAGGTACATAAAGAATTTGCCTCCTACCTTATCACCATGGATGTGGAGTCCCTCTACACCAACATACCACAAGAAGATGCACAGGACAGCTTGGCATTTTTTCTCATTTCACGTGAGGAACAGGTTAAACCACCCACAGAGTTTTTGATAGGATTGTCTGAGTGTGTATTGAAATGTAATGTGTTTACCTTTTTGGGGGACTTCTACTTACAACAAAAAGGCACAGACATGGGGGCAACTTTTGCACCCAACCTTGCTAACCTCTATGCTGGCAAGTGGAACAATGAGGTTATCGGGGATCCTGACACCAATCCATTTTTCAGTATATTGGCCTCTGTCGATGCTTTATCAATGATATTCTGATCATATGGACTGGCAGCATGGATGTATATGACAGGTTTGTCCAATACTTGCATGATACAAACCCCAGTTTATATTTTTCATACACTGCTAGCAAGGAAGAAATCCATTTTCTGGACGTGTGTATCCAAAAGGATGAAACGGAATATTCAAGCTGACATCTTTAGGAACCCCTGTGAAAGAAATACCTTACTAATGCTGTCCAGCTACCACCCTTGTCATGTGGTCCAGAATATTCTGAAAGAACAATTCCTTAGGTTACACAGGAACTGCAGGAACATAGAAGACTATGATAAAGCAGCCTTAAATCTCATTAGTAGGTTTTCAGAAAGCGGTTTCAACACAGGACTTTATACAATACGTAGCAGGAAGTTAGGAGTGTTAACAGAGAATATACATTTAGAAACAGAATCAGAGGAAAATAGTTTGTGATAGATTAAACTTCGTTACCACATACTCCATACATGGAAACAAAGTCTCAGAAATTCTTAACAGAAATTGGAATATTCTGAGAGCTGCTAGGGGTCTTTGTGCTTATCACACTATCCTCCTAGGATGTCATATGGAAGGGATGTCACTTTAAGGGATCAGTTGGTACACAGTAGGCAGACTAATAAAACACCGCAGACTTGGCTCACAAATAAATATGTGGGCTGTTTCAAATGCCAGAGAGGCACCTACTGTAATGCAGTATCAGCAGGCAAGGATTTTTCCACCCCACTTGTAAACAAGGTGTTTGAGATCAGACAGCTGGTGACATGCAGCACAACAGGGGTTGTATACATGGCAAAATGTACTTGTAATGCCTTTTATATAGGAAAAACCAAGAGGGAATTCAAGTCTAGGGTGGGTGAGCATTGTAGGGCCATCAGAAATAAAACTCCCAATTGGATGACTCCAGATCCCCCCCACCATAGATACATGGCGCAAAATCATAAATGACAAATATCAAACAAAGAGATTCACAGCCCAGATACAAGACAGGGAGGAACAGTTTAGAAATAAATGGCAGAAATGGATACTATACATATCAGAATTCAATACAGACTTTATACCGTAACAAATGAAAATAAAGGGGAGTGACCAGGGAGGGTGAAATAAAGTGGTACAAAGCTAGAGCCTTATAAAAACAAAGGGGGAAGGGAAAGACAGCAGAACAATCAGATGCCTAGAGAAATATAAAGGGCACAACCCCAGAGAAGGACAGCAGGAGGTTTAAAAAGTACAATTGGAAGAAGGCTGGGAGTGCTGCAGGGGATGGGGCCCTCTCCTTTCCTCAAGCATTTTAAAACAGATGATATCTAAACTAAGCTGAGAAAGTACAGGAGGAGGATGTCATAGAGAGGAATCAAATTAACCCTTGTGAAATGCTAAAAGAATGAAGAAGACAAGAGGGTAATGATAGAGCCAGGGTTAGCGAACAAATGACAACATAGAAAGTAATAACTTGATGGAACGTATACAAAGAATAAACATGGACAGCATGTAACTCTGAAATGTATTTTGATGCTTATGAATGTAATATGAATTGTCTCAATAAAAAATTAAACACAAAAAAAAAAAGATCACACTTACGCCACTGCCTTACGCATTATGCAAGCAAGCAACCCAGAGGCCCACAAATTCTCCTTCAGGGCAATTTAAAAAGTATGCCCTAAACCCGGGGGTGGGGGGGGGGCAGACTTTGACAGTTTCATTTTACAAAGAAAGAGTTTTGGGATTTATACCCTCCAAGCCTGTAAATATTCTGGACTTAACGACAAATTTGATATTACTCCATATCTGAAGAAAAAATAAGAACATATCTGAATGTCATATTTGCACTATCAAGTACACTGAAGAATGGGAATAGTTTGAGGATCCCCTAGTTATTAAGCAAATACACTAACTTGTTTTTTTTTCTCTTTTAGATATTTCCTGAAGAAGACCTAAGGTCAAAATGTAGATTTTTAACTCTATTTTCTATTTTTAGCGTGCATTTAATATAACCATTTTGTTTTGCTTTTAGACCACGTGCTGATGCAGCGCCTTGTTTTTGGTTTTTAAGTAAATACATATGTTGTTTGTGTGTATTAATGAGATCTAAGCTAGAACTAGATACTGTTCACTTAAGCATACTTAGGAGAGTCACGTAGTGATGATGTAATGCCAGGTATATAAGGAAGTGAATTTGTATTATTTAACATATACTTTGATAAAGGAAACTATCACTTCTGAAATGCATCAGGACATGTTTACAAGTCTGGAACACTTTCAATAAAGGGTTTTTACACTCTATATATGGTTATATATATATATATATATATATATATATATATATATATATATGCCAACCACCTTAGATTGGTGGATCATTATTTGATCTATCAATCTGCAATCACCCTTAAGAAGGCAGAATTCCTGTCCAGGGAGATTGCGGTTGCTCAGAATCGACCAGCTCAGCTGTTTTGAACTGTGGACAGACTGTGCAACCCAGTCTGTTTGCAAGTTCAGAAAGTTTTTTTGCAATTGGAGTGCGATGAGCTTGCCCGGTTCTTCGTAAATAAGGTGGCCGACATTAGGGCCGAACTGCAGCCATCACACTCTATGGGGGGTTGCCATGGATCAGTGTGAAATCACGATGCCTCGGTTTTCCTGGAGTTCCTTCCGTCAGCTGGAGTTCATTGATGTCATGAGGATCATCCAGCATATGCGCCCTACCTGCTGTAGTTTGGTCCCTGGACCAACCTCCCTAATGTTGGGTTGTATTGACATCATTGGTCCAGTCCTTATGCAGATAGTCAGGTGCTCCCTGGAATCCGGTGAGTTTCCTAGCTCCCTGAAAGAGGCGGTGGTGACACCCCTCTGGAAGAAAGCTACCTTGGACCCTGACTGTCTCAAAAACTACAGACCTATCTCTAACCTTCCCTTCGTTGGGAAGGTGATTGAGAAACTAGTGGCTGCACAATTGGAGGACCTTTTGACCATCCATGACGTCTATGAACCCCTCCAGTCCGGTTTTCATAAAAGATATAGTACCAAGACAGCACTGGTTCGGGTGCTCAATGATCTCTTGATGGCCAGAGATCAGAAGAGTCATTCCATTTTGGTTCTCCTTGACCTTTCTTCAGCATTTGACACCGTAGATCACATGGTGTTGATAGAACATCTGAGGCTGCTTTGTGGAATATCTGGAACCATCTTAAGACGGTTCACATCATTACTCACTGGGAGATCACAAAGAGTTGTGTCTGGGTTTTTTTTCCTCGGATTCAATGGCTTTGTCATGTGGGGTGCCTCAGGGTTCAGTATTGTCACCCATGTTATTTGCGGTGTATATGCTACCCATCAGAGACATTGTAAGGAGGTATGGGCTGAGGTTTCACTGTTATGCAGATGATACCCAGCTCTACCTTTCTTTTGGCCCCAACCAGAATGGAGCTCTCTTGGTCTTTAATAGCTGTCTAAAAGAAATCCAGGAGTGGATGAATTCTAGCTGGCTGAGGTTGAACTCTGATAAGACTAAGGTACTGGTTGTGAACCCGGGTTGACAGATAGGGGGGTCGGGTGATGGTGTGTCTTCTGGAATTGTTCTTGGAGGCGTTTCTTGGGTGCAGAACCTGGGGGTAGTTCTTGACGACAGGCTGACACTGCATTCGCAGGTGTCAGCAGTCATCAAGACTTCCTTTTATCATCTTAGGAACATCACCAGGATTTGGCATCTTGTTTTGTCTGCTGACCTGACATCTTTAGTCCATGCCTTCGTGTCCTCGCACTTGGATTATTGCAACTCCCTTTATCTAGGGTGTCAGAAGGTCTAAACCTCACTTTCAAGTTCTTGGCAATATTGGGAATGCAAGTAATCATAGACACGTTGCATAAGAGTAATAAACTTGTTTATTACTACCAAAAAGGATAAAATCACAGTTGCCCTAAGCAGTTCTTACCAATGCAAACCGGGAGCCAGTGTTAAGCATTCCCTATACCTCGAGGTTTCTTTGTGTCTCTTGGGATCTCCGAGGTACAAGACTAGTGTATCACATGATATACCTATGATAATTACTATGGTTACTGTAAGATAGAAACATTTCTAGTTACAGAGATGAGCCCTATTGGCTAAATTAGAGGTGGTTCCATGGTCCAAGATAACATTATACAATTTTGTAATAGTCATCAGTTTGTGAAACAAAAGAGTTCTTATACAGAGTCTTACATAACTCAGTGTAGTGGTACAAATCACCGAAAGGTGGCAATGCCAACTTACATATCATAATTATTCCAAGGACACAGATGCCTTGGCATCTTACAAGTAAGAAATACACAGAAAATACATAGAAGAATATATGTATTAGCAAGCAAAGTGTATTACAACAACATGCATACATATCCTGACATCTACTCTTGTACGGTAGATGCCCTTAGCCCTATATGTTAGTATAATATATGCTTAAGTACTAGCTGTCTATGGTGTACCTCTGAGGGCACCAATTAGGGTGCAGGGACCTCGTGTAACATTCCCCCCCTTGTTGCCTCCAAGGGCAACACAGGTAAATCTAGGGAAAGGCCAGAGAGAAGTGGTCATTTACAAACCCGACGTGCGAGCCTTGTAAAGGAACTCGAGCTGCTCATGGTGTTGGTGCACTGTGCGCCATAGGCAACAGAGCATAATAATCAAAATAAAGATTAAAAATGTTTGTATAATAACAAAACCTTTAAAAGTAATTTCTAACCAGGTGTTAATCAATGCGTCATTCATGTCACCATCATTAACCAATGAGAGGATAGCTTCATTGGCCTTGGTCATATTATTGCTGATGGGGATGAGGTGTGTGTCTTTCCTGTCTAAAAGTGATTTTAATGTAAGTGTCAGTGGGTCTATGTGTACATTAAAATATGGTAAGTATTCAGACAGTGTGAGTAGATAATCTGGGTTGCCATCAATGATGTCTGCATCTATGAGGGGGGTGGGGGTTATGACAGTATGTCCAATGACAGTCTTCTGGTGGGGGACAAAACAAAACTTGGGGGTATCAATAACACAGGTCACAGATCCATAAGTATAGCTTTTAAAGTTGGTTACCACACAATACTCCCTATCAGAATTATACTGATAGCGAACAGTAGGTAGTCTCCACTTTTGCAACTGGACAGGGCATGTGTAGGCCGTCTTCGAAATCCATGTTGACAGGCAATGAACCTCCTCACGATATGATTGGTAGAGCTTATCTGGACCCAAAGTCGAATCCAAGAAATCTGTGCCATTCTTGGTGATGTCATCATCCATGGTAAAAGTCCAATCAATGCTATCTGGAGAATAACCACAAACAGGTTGAATAACATGAAATACATCACATCGGCACAAGTAAATGTATTGCTTCTTCGCACAGCAGTCCGTGTGCAGAGCCACCCAGGCGTCCAGGAAAGGATGGAAAACCAGTAGAGGTGGTAAATCTAGGTGTTCTCTGTAGATGTCTTCGTCCAAATGCCCAATAGAGTGCACCAGTGCAAGCTTGTCGAACAAGGCTGTAGTGGTATCAAAACACGGTAAAAAAACAGTAAAAGAAAAAACACAGTATCTGTTATGGAACATTTCTTAGTAGTGAAACAAGGACCAGTATTAGGGTGTCTGGTGACAAACCCCAAATTCCTAGCTGTGGATAGAGGAATGGTTAAAGTTTGTTGCATACGCATAGCAATACAGCCAGGGGTTTTACACCGTGGACAATACCATTTGGAAATGCATCTATCATGTATGATACCAGGAAACCTTCCAGATTCCAGATCACAGAAGAGATTGTTGATGGTAGTGATGATGTATGAGCCATAAGCAGAGCAAAGGATTTCTCTAGAAATGTATTGTTTATCTGCTTCTTTGTTGTTTTGTTGTGTGAGTGTGTTAATCTTATCTTTCGAATCAGTGAATGCCTTAGCAATGTCGTGCATGTTGTATACAGTGTATCTTTCTTCCTGACTAAGGCCATCCACACCATGCAATAATGGGGGTAGTATATTGTTAACCAGACCAGTGGAAAATTTGGCGGAATGAAATTTGATTGCAGCAATGTCTGCTTTATTCCAAATAGACATAGCTGTACCAAAAAGGCCAGTGACAGTACCAGTTGTACTTGTAACATCAAAACTGTCAACTTCACGTGTCTTACATTTATGAGTTTGATCATCAGGAGTAGGTTTTCTCCTGAAGTTGCCTCTATATTCAGTAGAATGGACCCCTGCAATAGGGTCTTGAGTATGAATCTGAAATGCAGCTAAACTATCAAGCAGTAATGAACTATAAAATGCTGAAGTATTTTTTTTTTTTTGCAGTTAATCTTTTTTTATTGAGGAGTAAGTACAAAGGCAGCAGCAGAAAACATGAAACATGAATTGTTTACATACCAATGCATTTTACATTTCTTATAATTTGCAGACAGAATTTTAACACATTGAATCATAACAATGACTTATATATGAATATCATAATAGAGAAACAGGCATATTAGTCCAAGCAGTATAAAGTATCAAGCTGGTTACCTGGTCAGTTCATGGGGGTTTCAGTAAGTCCTTCCTATTGAATACCACAGGGATGGGAGGGGATCTAGTGACTCGAGCCATGTATGGAGCCCAGATTTTAACAAAAGCTGTGCTTGTCTTTTTGGCAAAGTGAATAAGACGGATTTGGGAGACCAAGGACTCCATTGCTTCTAACCATGTTTGAAAGACTGGAAGGCTTGGTGTCTGCCATTTCATTACAGTGAGTCAGAGAAATTCCACCAAAGCCTGCGTGAGCCATATCAGCTGCTCATTAGTCATCGGTCAGCTATCTGAAACAACACCAAGTAACCAGAAAGAGGGGAAGTGAGGCAAAGTGCATGCCAAGGTGTGGGAGCAGAAGTGGATCACTTTCCCTCACACCACTTGGAGTGGTTTGCAGCTCCGTAATATGTGTAGTAAATCCTCACCTGGGGCCAGACACCTCCAGCACTGGTTATTGGGTAATAATCCTATTTTGTGCAGCTGGTAAGGGGTTCTATACCAGAGGTGAATAACTTTGTTTTTAATAAGAAGGCTCCTCTGGTCCACACAGGCCTTATGTGCAAGCTGCCAACAATTAGACCATTCCTGAGGAGTAATTGAAATGCCAAGCATTTTTTTCCCACCTGATTTTAGCAGGCAGAGATGAGTCTGGATCAGAGTCTCTAACCCCGTTTTGGATCATACCTGCTAACCCTTTACTTTGTTTAGACCATCGGGAGATTGGAAGTGTTTCCCTAGAGGGGCCTAAATTTACCCTGCAACTCATACACTTACAGTTAGTTTTGGACCAGACACCATATAACCTTCTGAGCTGCAAATACTGCCAAAAACATTCTTTAGGCAAAGAATGTTGAGCTCTCGGATATTGAAAGGGGACAAAGGTTCTCTTGTCCTCCTGAACTAAGTCTTGAAATGTATTTATCCGGCAAGCACTCCATATTGGCCAGTAAAAGGGCTTCTGGTCTATTGTCAGGAATGGGTTATTCCTTAGGGGAGTATGTAGGCCCAAACTCAAGCATCTTTGTTTAGCCTTGCCCAGGGATTTCCAGGCTAGGTGGCTGTCCCTTATTGTCCACCATCCTTGTGCAGTTCTAGGGAGAGGATGCCACAGAAAACAAAGAGGGGAGATATTACCCAGCACAGTGTTTTCCAACTTGACCCACACAGGGGGTGGATGAGACAACCCTCCAATTCCTTTACAAGTTTTGGCTATCAAAAAATGCTTGAAAATATCTACTAAAATCCGAAAGATTCCATCCCCCCTCTAATCCACGGGGCTCTTAGTTTAGCTCTGCTGTAGTGAGGCTTGTTGGGACCCCATAGAAACCTGCTCATTAAGGTATGAAGCTTATGTGCCCACACCCTATAAATCAAAAGGAGGAGGTGAGAAACCAGGTAATATACTTTAGGGGCGAACATCAATTTTAAGGCGGCAATCTTCCCTGCCATGGATAAATGTAAATGCTCCCAGTGTTTCACATTATTAGCCAGCTGTGTCCATATCAGAATAAAATTCTTGTCCGCCATAGAGGTTAGATCTGTGGATAATCTAATCCCTAGATATTGAATATTAGGATGAACCCACTTGAGACCAGAGGAACCAATCATGTTAATAGACATGTGGGAGTTAAGTGGTAAAATCTCTGACTTAGTTTTATTGATTCGAAGGCTGGATATGTTCCCAAATGTGGTAAGTGTGTCCAGAAGGGGTTGTAGACTCCCTTGGACATCACTTGTGAGGATCAGACAATCATCCGCATATTATTTAGTGTAGTAACTCTGGATTCCCACCTGAATCCCTTGGATTTTGGGGTGAGCATGTATAGCTGCTGACAAGAGTTCCATAGCCAAAACAAAAAGTAGGGGGGACAAAGGGCAACCCTGCTTGGTACCCCATGAAGCTGAAAGGGGGGGGACATCGTGGTGTTAGTGAGCACCTTGCCAACTGGATGCTGGTATAAAGTGTGTATCCAAGAGGAAAAATATGGACCTATGTTAAACCTCTTCAGGACTGCCAACAGAAACTCCCACTCCACTGAATCGAAAGCTTTTTCGAAATCTATCGTGATAATGGCTGCAGGAGTAGGGAGTTTCGGCGCCACCTGTATCAAAGTGACCAGGGCTCTCACATGATCTGAGCTGTGTCTCCCCTTAATGAAACCCACATGACAGGGATGGATAATGTATGGCAATACCTTTTCAAATCTGGTCGTCATAGCTTTCGCAAGTATTTTGTGTCTGCATTTATCAGACAGATTGGCCGGTAATTGCTAGGGTATGTCTGGTCCTTGCCTTCTTTTGCAGTATGGTAAATCAACGATCTCTTAGGGAAGGAGGAAGTTCTCTTACTCTGGGCTTCCTTAAGCATCTCTAGAGAGAGAGATTATTTCTGGGTGTACAATTCTATAAAATCAGCGGGAACTCCTCAATCCCCGATGCCTTGTGAGGGGCCATACTAGAATTGCCTTAAGTAGTTCGTCCTCAGAAAGTGGAGCATCTAATGCTTGGTTTTGAGCCATAGTCAGAGCCGGCAATGATAATTGATCCATAAAGCTGCAGAACTTTCCCTCGTCCCATTTTACCTGAGATGTATATAGGTTTCGATAAAAGTTGGCCATGGAGTCATTAATTTCCTTTTGCGAATGGACCAAGTTTCTCCCCGGGTCTCAAAGGCTTATTATGTGGCATTCTGCTTGCCTTTTTTTTTAGCCTATAAGCGAGGAGTTTTCCTGCCTTCTCCTTCCACCCAGTACCGATGCTGGGAGAGCCTAATATTCAGTTCTGCCCTTCTCGTTAACAGTGAGTTAAGCTGTATTCGGATCTGAGTCAGTTCTGCCTGTAGGCAGTTACTCTTAAGCCATCCTGGATTTCCTTTATACTCAGCCTCCAACTGTTGCAACCTACTCTCTAATTGTAATACCTCCCCCTTCCTCTGCTTTCTCTGAAATGTGGCAAAACTTATAATTCTGCCCCTTAGGGTGGCCTTGTATGCTTCCCATATATTTGCAGCTGAGGAAGAACCAGGTGGGTTTAGTCTAAAAAAGGATTTAGTTTCCTCCTTAACTAGGGTTTGAAAATCCTCATCAGTAAGAAGAAGCGGGTCCATCCTCCAGGAATTAGATTTTCCTTTAGTGATTGGGCTCACCGCTAGATTTAGCAGCAGCGGGGCATGATCGGATAGGTAGATTAGAGCTATATATGTGTCTGTAGTGCTGGTAACCAAATTTTTGGAAATGAACCAATAGTCCAATCTACTTGCCATTGCTTTAGCTGCAGAAAAGTAGTTATAATCCTGATCCGCTGGATGCTGCAACCTCCAGATGTCAGCAAGGCTGTGCAAGGAAAGCAAATCCTGACGGGCTTTAAGTGAGTTGGTATGGAGTTCCTGTCTGGCATTAGAGCAATCGAGGAGGTAATCTAAAGCTAAATTATGGTTTCCCCCAATAATTATCCCCGGCTTGTCAGCTGAAAGGTTTAGCAATTGTTGTGAAACCTCATTGAAAAATGCAGGAATATCATCATTAGGGGCATATAAATTAACGAGCATGAGTGGGCCCATTGGTCTATCCAGCTTAACTATGATCCAACGCCCTTCCTTATCCGTTTTCTGAGCAGTCACTATCCAGTTTAATTTTTTGTGCAGTAGAATAGCGACCCCTCTCTTAGCCTTCCCTGAACTACTATGGAATGCTCTTACCACCCACTCTCTTAACAAGTTTTTTTGATTCCGGGTGTGTTAGTTTAGTTTCTTGGAGAAACACTATGTGACTCTTAAGTTTAAGGAGCCTAGCCAAGATCTTACTCCTTTTAATTGGAGAATTTAGTCCCCTCACATTCCATGATGTAAAAACTACCTCGGACAAATTATCCATCTTCCCTGTGGTTGGTATTTGCTTTTAATAATGTGGTCATTGGGTAGCTAAACAATCGCTCCATTCAAATGACATTACCCCCTTCCCTGTTCCCCAAGCATTCTGTCCTAATTTATTCTCATGTTTAGATCTGCATATCCACTGCTGTCTACTAGTATTTGCCTCTGGTTCCTCTTTACCCACAGGGGAAGCACTCCTACTCCGTGCCCCCTTGCAATCCCCTACCTTGTTTGTGAGAAACTTCCTGACCCATTTACAGAAGATTCTGGTATGATTTCAAAAGCACCGCAGTGCCTATTTGATTCTGTAATAGAGGTAAGGTTCTGCTTCTGGAACAGGGTGACTAAAGTCTCCCCAAGCTCCCAGACCCTCCCTCTGGGGGTAGTGAAGGAAGCCTTACCATGAGATGCAGTATTGATCTCCATATGCTGAGTTCTCTGGGGGAAGGGATCCTACCCCAATTATTCCTACTCTATTGTGCCGGTTTCCATCCCCCAAAAAATGATTAAAAACCGAGGTCATCGCATGTAACATCTGCGCAACCTCTACCCTGCTACCATATTGAGCTCTGTGTTACTATCGACCCCAGGCCAGAGCTCATAGAAACATAGAAACATAGAAACATAGACTTTGACGGCAGATAAGGACCACTTGACCCACCTAGTCTGCCCATTTCCCTACCTACAGGATAGGCCGCAGATCCTAGCTCACTCAAAGCCATCATCCTACATCAACCTGTAAGCTAATAACAACTGAGAACCACTGCAGAAAAAAAAAGGAAAACAGCAAATAACATTTCAAAATATTCAAGAGAGCAAAATCTTATCCCTCTATGAAACTTTTAAACATCCTAGCAACCTGAAAATCTGATCAGACTTAAGATTAATACCAGGCTCTAGCGTATATGAACAAGGCTGGCAGTCAATTATCATAATCTGACTCATGCAAAGAGTCGCTAACCTACCCCCCAGAAACATGGGCAAGGGGCAAATAGTAACCTATAAACAATTTAAGCTACACCCCCGTTATACCCATGATCCCCTTTGTGCACGAGTCCCTAAATATCTTCAACCATAGTACCCCTTTTTTTAAGGGAGTGGATCTGTAACTGTGGGATCTTCTGAAATTTTAAACAAGGCCTCTAGTCTTTCACTGGAATTCTCTGCGTCCTCTTCCTCTCCGGTTGGTGTATAGTTGGCCCAATCCCCAGATATTGGAGACCAGTCACCAAGAATCTCCTGAGCATCCTTTGTATGCTGGGAGTCAAGAGATAAGTCCAACACTGTTGGTAGGAGGTCACATAGCAGCCAATACCGGTTCCCAAGCTTGATCGGAGTATCACCCGGGGAGCAACTACTGGTGTCTGATTGCAAATATCACCTTTGTCGGCTCCTGGATCACTCCCTCTTTGCAAGCAGTTTGCCCCCAGCAGGGGGTTTCTTCTTATGTCGGCCCCTCGTTACTGCCTGCCACTGTGGAGCATGCTCTCTAGCAGGAAGGCCATGTTCCAGGCCCTGTTTAGAGGTCTCCTGACTTATTTCCATCATACCAATTGAGTTGTCTTGTGCCTGACTAGGTTTTAAGCTAGAGGAAGATCATCTATCCTGTTCATGAAGAAAGGCTTTTGCAGCTGATGGGCTATCAAAGTTATATACTATCCATGGTACAGAATCCTAAGTAGCGCGAAGTACCTAATGACATTGAATACTTAGCTTGTAAAACTGTTGTTTTACCTCACCATATGCTCTCCTTCTATTTGAAAGATCCTGGTAAAAATCCTGATGTATCTGGATGCATGTGCCATGCCACACAAAGAGCCCCTATTCCTTGCTGCGTAGGTAGTATTCTTTTCTGGGTATCTCAGAAATTTACAGAGGATGGGTCTAGGCGCTCTCCTTGTTTGGGGTGAGGGGCCAGAAAACGATGGGCCCTTTCTATCTCTGAGGACCACTGTTGTTATCCATAATCTCAGGTAAAACACTTTCAAAAACGTGTACATGTCCCTGCCTTCCGCTCCTTCTGGCACCCCCATAATGTGCAGATTCTTTCTCCTGGCCCTGTTTTCCATGTCATCTTCCTTATGTAACAAATAAGTTATCTTATTCTGATAGTCTTGTATGATTTCCCTTTGCTGCTGTGCATCGTTATCAAGCTTTTGAAAAGAGTGTTCAGTGCACGCTACTCGGGAGGCCAAAGCAGCTAGGTCTTGATTTGTTTTCTTTGTCGTTTGCTTCAGGTCTGCTGTATCCAGTAGTATTTGATCTAACTTGGCCAACATGACTTGTAAGCTAGAGTCTGCAGTGCTTTCTATCATTAAATCCCTGTTTTGTATCTTTCTCTATGACCAATAGGTCAGCTCTAGTATCGCTGCGATGTTTCCTCCACTTTCCGCTTCTGTTTAACAACTGCACACTCCCGGTCTGGAGATGCCCAGTCTATATGCTGCAGTACATCAAATCTCAGCTTCTCCGTACACACCAAATATTCTGCACCGATTCTGATGGTACCAGGTGAAGGGAAGTTACTTTTGGCGTTGATTTTATGGATCTGAATAGGAATATGACCCCCGTTGAATGCAGTCAACAAATTACACTGCCACCATTTTGTTGGCAAGCTCCACCCCCTTCAAAATTCTGAAGTATTAGTATTATGACACATACCAAATTCTTTCATATTCCAGTAAGTAAGATTAAACAAAACAGGTATATGCATAAACTGTAAGTTATTAATCAATGAACCTGGGAGGGTAGTGGTTGTTAGGCCACTACGGGGACCAGGGGTGTGCTTTGGGCATTCCAAAAGCTGTATATCAGTTGGTGGTAACACAGAGAGAGATGCATGGCTGAAGAAGCCATATGGTGTAAACACAACATTTTCAAGCAGAATCCTTAGACAAAGAATTACAGTACGAAAGGATCAATTAAGGCAGTAATGTTGTACAAACCAGAATGTCTTAATGCAGTTTATAACAAGGACAGAGAACCATTTGAGGATAATTTAGCATTAGGCCAACCCTGGAAAGTTCCTTTGGAGAGTCTAGCCACAGGAGAATTTGTCCTTGCAATGTGGTTTGCCTCTGAGTTTGTAGGAAGATTTATCAGGAGCACAACTGAGTGAGGTGACATCAGAACCTTCCTGGACAGTGATCAGACTATCTGGTATGTTGATGGATTCTCCCTCCAAAGGAGATGCTGGAGGATCAAGGTGTGGTAGAAGGTTTGGTGCCGTGCCTTAGATGCAGGGGATAACTCCTGAGATGAGGAGATAATGGAACAAGATAGCCATCTTGTTGGTGTATCTGAAAACCAAGATCAAAGATTAGTAAGTTAGTACTATTTCACCCAATGGGGTGAGGAAAATAGATTAAGCTCCTTTATACAGTTTCAGCTGGTTTGCATGTAACCATTTGTCAGTCAACTTATTGTTATGCAGTCTAACCTGATAGGCTGTTGGACTGAGCTTGTTGAGGAAACGGTATGGGCCTTCCCACTTGGAGAGAATGGGTGAGGATAGCACAATTGGAGTACCATTACCTGATCCTCAAACCTGCCAATCACTTCTTGTGCGTGTTTGTCAAACTGTATTTTGGATTGTTGTATGGGTCTTGCTT
This sequence comes from Neoceratodus forsteri, assembly GCA_016271365.2. Taxonomy (NCBI): domain Eukaryota; kingdom Metazoa; phylum Chordata; order Ceratodontiformes; family Ceratodontidae; genus Neoceratodus; species Neoceratodus forsteri. Next base: position 802,707,624 of record CM057451.1, on the reverse strand, counting down.
GTACGGTTGGCAACATCTAGTGTGTGTGTATAAGACTTTTCTGAGTTTTCCCAAATATTGGTCTACAGACACTAGGGTATGGAGTTCTGTCTGGCATTAGAGCAATCGAGGAGGTAATCTAAAGCTAAATTATGGTTTTCCAATAATTATCCTGCTTGTCAGCTGAAAGGTTTAGTAATTGTTGTGAAACCTCATTGAAAAATGCAGGAATATCATCATTAGGGGTATATAAATTAACGAGTATGAGGGCCCATTGGTCTATCCAGCTTAACTATGATCCAACGCTCTTTCCTTATCCGCTTTTCTGAGCAGTCACTATCCAGTTTAATTTTTTGTGCAGTAGAATAGCGTATCCTCTCTTAGCCTTTCCTTGAACTACTGTGGAATGCTCTTACTACCCACTCTCTTAACAAGTTTTTGATTCCGGTGTGTTAGTTTAGTTTCTTGGAGAAACACTATGACTCTTAAGTTTAAGGAGCCTAGCCAAGATCTTACTCCTTTTAATTGGAGAATTTAGTCCCCTCACATTCCATGATGTAAAACTACCTCGGATAAATTATCCATCTTCCCTGTGGTTGGTATTTGCTTTTAATAATGTGGTCATTGGGTAGCTAAACAATCGCTCCATTCAAATGACATTACCCCTTCCCTGTTCCCCAAGCATTCTGTCCTAATTTATTCTCATGTTTAGATCTGCATATCCACTGCTGTCTACTAAGTATTTGCCTCTGGTTCCTCTTACCCACAGAGGCACTCCTACTCCGTGCCCCTTGCAATCCCTACCTTGTTTGTCAGAAACTTCCTGACCCATTTACAGAAGATTCTGGTATGATTTCAAAAGCACATGATGCCTATTTGATTCTGTAATAGAGGTGAGGTTCTGCTTTCTGGAACAGGGTGACTAAAGTCTCCCAAGCTCCCAGACCCTCCTCTGGGGGTAGTGAAGAAGCCTTACCATGAGATGCAGTATTGATCTCCATATGTTGAGTTCTCTGGGGAGGATCCTACCCCAATTATTCTACTCTATTGTGCGGTTTCCATCCCCGAAGAAATGATTAAAACCAGGGTCATCATGTAACATCTGCTAACCTCTACCCTGCTACCATATTGAGCTCTTGTTACTATCGACCCCAGGCCAGAGCTCATAGAAACATAGAAACATAGAAACATAGACTTTGACGGCAGATAAGGACCGCTTGACCCACCTAGTCTGCCCATTTCCCTACCTACAGGATAGGCCGCAGATCCTAGCTCACTCAAAGCCATCATCCTACATCAACCTGTAAGCTAATAACAACTGAGAACCACTGCAGAAAAAAAAAGGAAAACAGCAAATAACATTTCAAAATATTCAAGAGAGCAAAATCTTATCCCTCTATGAAACTTTTAAACATCCTAGCAACCTGAAAAATCTGATCAGACTTAAGATTAATACCCAGGCTCTAGCGTATATGAACAAGGCTGGCAGTCAATTATCATAATCTGACTCATGCAAAGAGTGCGCTAACCTACCCCCCAGAAACATGGGCAAGGGGCAAATAGTAACCTATAAACAATTTAAGCTACACCCCCGTTATACCCATGATCCCCTTTGTGCACGAGTCCCTAAATATCTTCAACCATAGTACCCCTTTTTTAGGGAGTGGATCTGTAACTGTGGATCTTCTGAAATTTTAAACAAGGCCTCTAGTCTTTCACTGGAATTCTTCTGTCCTCTTCCTCCGGTTGGTGTATAGTTGGCCCAATCCCAGATATTGGAGACCAGTCACCAAGAATCTCCTGAGCATCCTTTGTATGCTGGGAGTCAAGAGATAAGTCCAACACTGTTGGTAGGAGGTCACATAGCAGCTCATACCGGTTCCCAAGCTTGATCGGAGTATCACCCGGGGAGCAACTACTGGTGTCTGATTGCAAATATCACCTTTGTCGGCTCCTGGATCACTCCCTCTTTGCAAGCAGTTTGCCCCCAGCAGGGGGTTTCTTCTTATGTCGGCCCCTCGTTACTGCCTGCCACTGTGGAGCATGCTCTCTAGCAGGAAGGCCATGTTCCAGGCCCTGTTTAGAGGTCTCCTGACTTATTTCCATCATACCAATTGAGTTGTCTTGTGCCTGACTAGGTTTTAAGCTAGAGGAAGATCATCTATCCTGTTCATGAAGAAAGGCTTTTGCAGCTGATGGGCTATCAAAAGTTATATACTATCCATGGTACAGAATCCTAAGTAGCGCAGGGTACCGCAATGACATTGGAATACTTAGCTTGTAAAACTGTTGTTTTACCTCACCATATGCTCTCCTTCTATTTGAAAGATCCTGGGAAAAATCCTGATGTATCTGGATGCATGTGCCATGCCACACAAAAGAGCCCTATTCCCTTGCTTTGCGTAGGTAGTATTCTTTTTCTGGGTATCTCAGAAATTTACAGAGGATGGGTCTAGGGCGCTCTCCTTGTTTGGGGTGAGGGGCCAGAAAACGATGGGCCCTTTCTATCTCTGGAGGACCACTGTTGTTATCCTGAATAATCTCAGGTAAAAACACTTTCAAAAACGTGTACATGTCCCTGCCTTCCGCTCCTTCTGGCACCCCCATAATGTGCAGATTCTTTCTCCTGGCCCTGTTTTCCATGTCATCTTCCTTATGTAACAAATAAGTTATCTTATTCTGATAGTCTTGTATGATTTCCCTTTGCTGCTGTGCATCGTTATCAAGCTTTTGAAAAGAGTGTTCAGTGCACGTACTCGGAGGCCAAAGCAGCTAGGTCTTGATTTGTTTTCTTTGTCGTTTGCTTCAGGTCTGCTGTATCCAGTAGTATTTGATCTAACTTGGCCAACATGACTTGTAAGCTAGAGTCTGCAGTGCTTTCTATCATTAAATCCCTGTTTGTATCTTTCTCTTGACCAATAGGTCAGCTCTAGTATCGCTGCGATGTTTCCTCCACTTTCCGCTTCTGTTTAACAACTGCACACTCCCGTCTGGAGATGCCCAGTCTATATGCTGCAGTACATCAAATCTCAGCTTCTCCATACAACCAAATATTCTGCACCGATTCTGATGGTACCAGGTGAAGGGAAGTTACTTTTGGCGTTGATTTTATGGATCTGAATAGGAATATGACCCCCGTTGAATGCAGTCAACAAATTACACTGCCACCATTTTGTTGGCAAGCTCCACCCCCTTCAAAATGCTGAAGTATTAGTATTATGACACATACCAAATTCTTTCATATTCCAGTAAGTAAGATTAAACAAAACAGGTATATGCATAAACTGTAAGTTATTAATCAATGAACCTGGGAGGGTAGTGGTTGTTAGGCCACTACGGGGACCAGGGGGTGTGCTTTGGGCATTCCAAAAGCTGTATATCAGTTGGTGGTAACACAGAGAGAGATGCATGGCTGAAGAAGCCATGTGGTGTACAGCACAACATTTTCAAGCAGAATCCTTAGACGAAGAATTACAGTACGAAGGATCAATTAAGGCAGTAATGTTGTACAAACCAGAATGTCTTAATGCAGTTTGTAACAAGGACAGAGAACCATTTGGGGATAATTTAGCATTGGGCCAACCCTGGAAAGTTCCTTTGGAGAGTCTGGCCACAGGGAGAATTTGTCCTTGCAATGTGGTTTGCCTCTGAGTTTGTAGGGAAGATTTATCAGGAGCACAACTGAGGCAGTGAGGTAAGCATCAGAACCTTCCTGGACAGTGATCAGACTATCTGGTATATTGATGGATTCTCCCCTCCAAAGGAGATGCTGGAGGATCAAGGTGTGGTAGAAGGTTTGGTGCCTTGCCTTGGATGCAGGGGATAACTCCTGAGATGAGGAGATAATGGAACAAGATAGCCATCTTGTTAGTGTATCTGAAAAGCAAGATCAAAGATTAGTAAGTTAGTACTATTCCACCCAATGGGGTGAGGAAAAGTAGTTAAGCTCCTTTATACAGTTTCAGCTGGTTTGCATGTAACCATTTGTCAGTCAACTTATTGTTATGCAGGAGTCTAACCTGATAGGCTGTTGGACTGAGCTTGTTGAGAATAGGGTATGGGCCTTCCCACTTATTGGAGAAGGAATGGGTGGGATGTGCAAATTGGAGTACCATTACCTGATCTCCAACCTGCCAATCCACTTCTTGTGCGTGTTTGTCAAACTGTATTTTGGATTGTTGCTGGGTCTTGCCCATGCAGTTGGCAGCATACAAGTGTGTGTGTGTATAAGGTCTTTTCTGAGTTTTTCCAAATATTGGTCTACAGACACATAGTCTGCAGTGGGGGTGTGCAGGTCAAACAACAGGTGTTCAGGTAATCTCATCTGTCTTCCAGTCATCACCTCAAAGGTTGTGAGCTGGGTAGTGGCTGAGGGTGTACCCCTAATTTCCATAAGGAGTAGGGAATCCCAGGTTTTGGGATTGTCCTCAATGAATTTGGAAAGCATTTGCTTAATCCGTCTGTTGGCTCTTTCTACTTGACCTGAGGATTGGGGGTGGTAAGGTATGTGGAACTTCTGTTGAACACCAAGGAGTTCAAGGGATTCTTTCATCAACTCACCTGTAAAACTGGTTCCTTTGTCAGAGTCTACCTTGAGAGGTAGGCCCCACCTGGAGAAAATCTGTTCCAGCAGGATTTTGGCAGTGGTTTTAGCAGTGCATGTTTTAGTGGGGAAAGCTTCAACCCACTTAGAGAAGAGATCAGTTACCACAAGAGCATACTTGTTTCTGCTGGTGTTGGTCTGGTGGCCAATAAAATCAATCTATATGGCAGGCCAAGGGCCAGAGTGCCATTGTGGTAAGAGTTTGGCATTTTGTTTGGTAGGGATGGGGTTGTTTTGTACTCAAATGAGACAATTGTCTATGAACTGTTTAACATCTTTGGTGACACCAGGCTACCAGGCAGTGTCTTAAGCCTTTGGAGGGTGTTTTCCACTCCCTGGTGTCCACCAGTGGGTTTGTCATGCACTTGGTGCAGGAATTCAGACCCAAGGTGTCTAGGGACCACCCACAACTTGGAGGTGGAATCATCTGGTTGGTACCAGATGAGCTTGTCATCTGGTGACAAGTGTAACTTACCTTCATGCCTCCGATAGGGGTTGTGTGTGGGAAGTCTCTCTTCGGTACTCTTGTCAAGGAATCTGAACATTTCTTTGAGTTCAATATCAACATGTTGGGCTGCTGAAAGGTCCAAGGGGGAAAAGGGTTCAGGTTTCTTCCTGATTGCTGCAATTTGTACAGCTGCATTGGCCTCTGAATGGTCCATCATCCAGGTATCCCCCCCCTCAGGCCCTTTCCTTGGCAAGGGTGTCTGCTGTGTCATTGAAGGCACGATAGGGGTCATGGAGAGAATGAGCTTTGACTTTATGTACATAGAGTTTGTGTGCAAATTTTTGTGCCAGTGAATGTATGTATATTACCAATTCCTTGTACTTCACTGGGCTGCCATCAGAGGAAAGGAAGGAGTTCTTCTGCCAGAAAGGAAGAAATTCTGTAAGAGAACAACAAACCCAGTTAGAGTCTATAAAAATAATAGTATCCTCGGTCCCATGCTGGATGAACTTGAGGGCACAGGCCACCGCTGCCATCTCTGCATATTGTGATGATGCTACACTGCAGTGCTTAGATATTTTAACAGTATTCCCATAAGGGTAAATCACTAGAATACCCATCCCTGCGATTTGTTCTCCCTGATAGTAGGATGCTGAACCATCAGTAAAGACGTGACACAAAGAGGTGTTATCAAGTATTTGTGGTGTGGCAGGAAGGAAAGGACCTGGATCTGGAAGACCAGGTGACTGCAGTGTACAGTCATGGGGTTCTCCTTTTAAAAGGAGTCCATGAGCCAGCATAGATGGAATTTTTGTTGGGTGTACCTGTATGTCCCTATCCTGGAGAAGAAGTGACCAGTGTGTCAGTCTGCTGTTGGAGACTGACCCATTCTTCACTCTGTCTGAGTGCAGAAAGGTAGTTGCCATATGATTGGTGTTGTTGACCAGTGGAGAGTACCCAATGATATACAGGAAGTGCTTGACAGACCAGTAGGTGGCCAGAAGGTTCCTTTCACAAAGGCTGTACTTCTGTTCCACTGGGGTCAAGAGCTGTGATGCATATGCAGTGGTTCTCAGGGTGCCATGAACCTTCTGGGCCAACACTGCTGACATGGCAATGTCAGAGGTGGCACATTCCAGATGGAATGGTAGTGCTGGATTGGGGTTGACCAGAGCTGGGGCGGAGGCCAAGTCCTGCTTCAGTGACGTCACAGCCTGGGTGTGTTTAGGGCTCCAAGTCCATGGGATGTCCTTTTTGAGTAGCTCATACAGATGAGCAGCTTTCTGAGCAAAATCACAAATAAAATCTCTTGAATAATTCACCATACCTAGAAATCTTCGAAGAGTTGCCACGCTGGTAGGCAATGGCAAGTCCTGCAATCCCTGTACCTTCTTCCAGGTAGGGCTTCAACCTTGGTCAGTTATTTTCAGACCCAGAAAGAGTACTTCTTTCTGACATAGTTGTGCTTTTGCTGGATTGCATTTTAGGCCTGCTCTCTGGATGAGAGTCAGTAGTTCGTCCAAGAGATCCAGATGTTGCTCCTGTGTGGCTGTTGCCAGCAACAGGTCATCCACATATTGCAAGAGACATTGGGGAGTAGAGAAACTCTCAAGGGCATCCATCATGTGCAGATGGAACAGGGACGGGCTATTATGGAATCCTTGCGGCAAGCATGTCCACGTGTACTGTCTTCCTTCAAAGGAGAAGGCAAACTTATATTGACTCTTAACTCATTCACACCACAAGAGCTCTTTGAGACTTCTGCCACTTGTGCCCTGTTTACTCTCAGCACTGCATCCTGGGCCTTTCTAAGCAAAATCAAGTCATAATCAGCATGCCACAAACAAATGTGACCACCTCTTGAACCGTAAGTGCTACACACAAAGTATGAGTGGCAAAGTTGTTCAGCACAACGTTACCTTTTGAATGGTGCTATGCAATCAGTTGTAATCAATTTAGTTTTTATTTTATACTAGCTGAAATACCAAGCAACTGATTTTTTTCTGATTTTTTTCAAGGTGCTTAGGTGACGCATGTGAGACAAATGTCAGCCATGCACACCACACCTTAAACAAATGCAAATAACTCCTAAAGTATATGTGGTAGACAGAAAGTATCAGTGGCAAAATTATTCCGTACAAAATAGCCTTTCTAATGGTGCTATGCAATCAATTGTAATTCATTTAGTTTTTATTTTATAGTAGCTGAAATACCAAACAACTGTTTTTTTTTCAGATTTATTCAAGGTGCTTAGGTGAGGCTTGAGAGACAAATGTTAGCCATGCAAACCATACCTTAAACAAATATGAATAACTCCTAAAGTATACATGATAGACACAAAGTATCTGCAGCAAAATTGTTCAGAGCAAATTTACCTTTCTAACAGTGCTATGCACTCAATTCTAAGCAATTCGGTTTGTTTAATAGTTAGGTAAAAACTGCTGACTTCCACAGACGTTTCTAGGCCTGAGTGTAAGTCAGTTGAGTACGTCTACAAGCGTTATTGTCCTGAGTGGCTATGCTTTCAGACACCGCCTACAGACGTCTCTAGGCCTGAATGAGTTAAGGGACAATGGTAATGACCAAAAACCATTGGAAATGTCCAGGGCACTGAACCATTTCAGGTCAGGGGTCAAGAGTCACAGCATGTCAGGTGCTGATGCCACAGTTGCGGAACAACTAGGGGTGACCTGATTCAATTTCCTGTAGTCAATAGTAAGTCTCCAGGCACCTGTGTTTTTTTTCACAGGCCACACTGGGGAGTTAGCAGTGGAAATGCAAGTTCTGATTGCTCCTTGCTTGAGGAGTGACTTAATTGTTTCTCTAAGAGAAGTCAAGACCTCAGTTGGAAAAGGGTATTGCCTTTGCCTCTCATGTGCTGGGCCTGGCACTTCAATGACAGTGTACATTCTGCCGCAGTCATGTTTGTTAATTGCAAATGCCTCCAAATGTCATTGCAAAATAGGGAGAAGCTTTGGGAAAAGTTTATGAGCTTTGAACAACTCTATGACGTCATACTCCTTGTCATTGGCAGATATTGTTGCCACAACGTGTGAATCAGGGATAAAAATGGTATGGTATTGACCCCGAATCTGTATCAGTAGCATGTTAGCTAGGTCCCCCACACAGCCATGTGGCACAAGGAAGTCAATTCCTATAATACTAGGATTATCATGCATTACCATTAGTTGGAAAGTGTGTAAGGCCTTTAGATGGCCTAGCTGTACCAGTAGGGGTAGAGAACAGTATGCAGATAGCCTAGTACCCTCAACTCCTGACATGTTGGTCCTCCATCCGGTGGACCAAGGGGATATGTCTGGATGTTCATCGTGTAATGCAGATACAGCTGCACCTGTATCTAACAAGACTACTAGTAGGCAGCCCCCGATCTCGGTCTCAGTGCAGAGCCTTCCATTTGTATCCAAGACCAGCTTGTTTACAATCCGGACTGGGGCCTGTAATTGTCTATCTGTACTGCTGGGAGTATGGAGAGGTTGGGCCTGACTCTTGTTAGTCACTTCACCATGCTGCACTGATGCTACATAGGGAGGAGCTTCTGGGTTCAGGCCTGTTTGAGCCTGAAGGCCTGCACTACCAGTATCCCCATGACCTGTTGGGGTCTGGATCACTGGTTGTACCACCACAAGGGCCTGTGTGGGAACAGCATCCACTACAGAGCGCACTTGTCCCAGGAGCTCTCAGAATTTCCGATTCTCTTCGGCTATCTCCCTATATGGAGGGCCTGTTCTTTGTTGTTGTGGTTTCCCTTTACCCTTATGCTTTTTATTCTTATGCCAATTCCGGTTTCCACCCCATTGTTGTTGTTGTTGTCGTGGTTGTTGTTGGTGTTGGGTCTGTTGGGGGTGTTGATTATCAGCTGGAGGGCCTGTTGATGTTGAGCCTGTTGGTGTTGGGCCTGCCCATCCACAGTGTAGTGCATCGTGGCCTCTGAAGCAGGCTCCACGGCAGCTACCTTCTTGGAACCGGAGCCCAGATCACGGATATAGAGTTGGTAAACTCTCTCAGTTTTCCGAAGGATGTCTGCAAACCTATCCATATTGGGGTAGGTGGTTGGCTCTATCTTTTCTCGTACTGCAGGAATCATGTTCCTAAGGAACAGGGTCTTATATTCAATGAGATCTACATCTGCAGCTTCTTGTGCCAAATGCTTTCCTGCTCGGTAGGCCATATAAAGTCTCTGGTGGTAAGTCGCCGGACTTTCCTTTGCATTCTGTTTTACAGGGTATGCAAGCATCACTCCTACTACACCTGGGCTGTGAGCAGAAATGAGCTCAGCTGCAACCTCATCAAAGATGGCGTTCCCATCCTGGCGGATGGTATCGTGGAGTTTGGCCCACAAAACTAGGATCGATGGTCTGGCATAGTATTTGGACCTGGTATTCTGCAGCGAGGCTAAGCATCTAGCATTTAGAGCACACCTTTTCTAAGTGACAGCTGAGGTTGTCAGATGGATTCATCTGACCGATACTGTCAGCTATTTGCTGAGCAGAGTAGGCCAGTTGTAGGGGATTACTGGGTCGATCAGGCAGAGGTAGATTATCTCGGGCGCCATCTAGTGGGGCCCGAGCTGCAGCCTCGGCCTCAGTACGAACAATAACATCCTGAGTGCCAGCCTCCTGCAGAAGCAGCCTAATCTGGGTTTTAATAGCCCATTTACTTTTCTCAGGAAGAGGTACATTGCCTATTGCAGTTTCAATCATCATTTCTATCTCTTGCCTATCTTCCACATTAATAACAGCTATCGGTGGTGCCATCAGGAAAAGGTCTGGGCCTGCTCCCCCCCCATCATGGGGGCCACCATGTTGGCATCTTCCATGATGTGCGTCATGACGTCGATGATGTATGATGTGGTGAGGGTGGAGTGGGGACCCGCCATGTTGTGGATGGCTGGGTGGGGTTTCTGGGCCATAGTAGGGGCATGACTGGGCATTGTGTTGAGAGATGTCGTCATCTGATACCTCCCCTTCAGATGACATGTGTAAGGCTGGGGCTACGCCTCCCATTGCCTTAACATGTCCAGCCAGAATCTTCTGCTGATGGTGCAGTTTTGCCATCTTGATTTTACATTCAGCATGACTCACAGTTGCAACATCCATATCAACCTCATCTTGCATTTGCTTCTGCAACACTCTATACTTGCCGCTCAGTTCGCGATTGTCCCTAGTAGCTACTTCTAATTCATTACGTACCTGGTTTATCTCGTCCTGTAGCTCTCCCATCTCCTCACTCAACTGAGCATTTGCAGCACTTAGCAAATCATTCATATACAATGCCTGTCCCTTATCCTGTCTCAAACTTTCACACTCCTGCTTCAACATACAAAGTTCCTGTTCTCCAGTTTGAGCTGAAAGATGCAAAAGTGAATCCTTTTCATTCCGTAGAGTTTGGAGTTCAGACTCCAAGTTCTGCTGCAGTCTAACAAATTCCATTTCCTGCAAACCCATCTGTTGCTTAAGAGATGAAATTTGCAGATCAAGGGTTCGAAACCTTGCTTCAGAGGCTTCCAGAGCAGCATAGAGAGCCTCTACCATCAACCATTTAGCCTGACGCTTATTGGTTGATTGTCTCGTCTCTGTGTACTGGGTTGAAATCCCCAGTATAGGGTTTTTGGATTGACTTGCATCCCACGCGAAGTCAGCCTATCCTCCATGGGAGGTAAGGAAGTTCGAGACATCGAGTCTCAGTTCTGCACAGATATTTGATACGGTGGCCATTGTGTGGGAGGGAACAAAAAATCAAACTGTGAAAAAGGCACCGTGCTATGTATCGATCCACAGCAGGAGCACTTTATACACAGCCGGGCTACTGTAAAAGTTGTAGGCTTACAATTCAAAACAGTAATGGAGTGAGTCAAGTCAGCATTGACCACACCCAAACGGATGACAGCCAGACTTTGTAAGTGACTACAAACCGGTTTAAAACGGGAGAGGTGATACGGGAATGCACACCTACTGTCCCCGTGGCAAAGGGAAAAGTTATAGCAACAAGTGACAACTTACAAACACCAAATATCACCTGCACGCTGTCGCCAATTGTCAGGAGGTCTAAACCTCACTTTCAGGTTCTTGGCAATATTGGGAATGCAAATAATCACAGACATGTTGCATAAAAGTAATAAACTTGTTTACTACTACCAAAAAGGATAAAATCACAGTTGCCCTAAGCAGTTCTTACCAATACGAACCAGGAGCCAATGCTAAGCATTCCCTATACCTCGAGGTTTCTTTGTGTCTCTTGGGATCTCCGAGGTACAAGACTAGTGTATCACACTATATACCTATGATAATTACTATGGTTACTGTAAGATAGAAACATTTCTAGTTAGAAAGATGAGCCCTATTGGCTAAATTAGAGGTGGCTCCACGGTCCAAGATAATATTATACAGTTTTGTAATAGTCATCAGTTTGTGAAACAAAAGAGTTCTTATACAGAGTCTTGCATAACTCAGTGTAGTGGTACAAATCACCGTAAGGTGGCAATGCCGACTTACATATCATAATTATTCCAAAGACACAGGTGCCTTGGCATCTTACAAGTAAGAAATACACAGAAAATACATAGAAGAATATATGTTTTAACAAGCAAAGTATATTGCAACAATATGCATACTTATCCTGACATCTACTCTTGTACAGTAGATGCCCTTAGCCCTATATGTTAGTTGATATGATATCAAAACTTACCCATAAAAAGTCTGATTTCCATATTACACTTCTAGTCTTTTCAAGCACATGCAAGGAGTCTCTGGCATAGGTTCTCAAACTGTGTACTATTAACTGCAGGAAAAAAATCAGCAAATTTAGAAAGACTTTTAGAAAGAGATCCTATACCAGAGACTATTGGTCTCCCAGGTGACTTAACCAGACTCTTGTGTGTTTTAGGGAGGAAGTAAAAAGTAGGTATAAAGGCTCACTTTACTTTAAGGAAACTTGGAAGTTTACCTAACCAGTACCTAGCCCCCACTAAAGCAGTGTTCAACAAGTGCCTCTCTGAGAGCGACATCTACCCGAGATCATTGTACATTGCACAATGGTGCAATAGGGAGAGCAGGCCAGAATAAATCCACACAAGGTTTGGTCAGGTCAGAGGAACTTGTGTAGTGCCCAAAAGTAAGGGAGTAAATGAATGGTGGCACCACAGAAAAATAAAGGGGTTCAGACTGCCCCGGGGTCCCTTTGGTGTTATGGGACATAAGGAGTGTTGTGTTTTGGGGCTCTTGTAGTGTTTCCACAAAGAGTAATCAGGCAGGGTACTGTAACGAAAAGAAAAAAAACAGCATAATTTCTCTGCTACCTGCTTGTTCCATTCCACCCCCCCCAAAGCAGACAGCATGAGAGTGGGCACCCACACGCTGGGATCACTGCCTCTGGCCAGCGCATGGTACCCATTTGAATCCCTGGCTGTTTGCATGGGCACAAGCTTGTGGTTTTGGAATTGGAAACCCAAGCTCCCTTTTGAAAGGTTTCAGACACTTTTTTAGTTAGTTTGGGCTGGGCTGTGGAGAAGTGTGGACTGAAAGGGTGCAACGGGGACCCTGGGTTTACCTGGTTTGTGTGAAGCCGGTCCCATCGACTCTGTCTGGTGCCATCCTCCAGCCAGCAAAGATTGCTGCTCCTGTTTGGTGTCCTCTCATGGTGCAGTTGAATCCAGCGGTCAGGAAGTAAAGAAAAGAAGAAGCCGGTCCCCTGAAGTGGTGTGGGCTCTGTTTTACCCCTTTTGTTTTTAAAAATAAATAAAAAAAAATGTTCAGTTCCATGTCAGCAGCGAGAGAAGAGTCGTATTGCGTCACAGGAAAAGTTGTCAGCCCTCCAGAGGCCCCCGTCACCCTTTCATTGCCTGTTATGGTCCCTCCTTCTGCCAACAAGAATCTTCCTCCATCCTGCATCTGCTTCACCCGTGCCCCTGGGTGGTGAGTTGGCAGTAGCACAAACAAAGAGTGCTGACCACCAGTATATTTTAAAACCTGTGAATGTTTTGTTGCTTGGGGTGCCATCAGAGGCCTGGCAAGGAAGGGAACAGCTGCAAAATGAATAATTCAGGGCACAGTGATGCCTCTAGGGAGGGGCCATCTAAGGAAGGCCATAGGGGTTTGGAATATTCAAAAGGAGGGGTGGAATAGAGGAGGGGAGACCCTGAATGATTAACAGGGAGGCCATCATCAGTCCTAACTTTTAAAGGGGCATCGCACACCTAATCATTTAAAGGGGTACTGATCTGACCAAGGCAGATAAGGGGGTTAGGGCAAGCCCCAGAGAAAAGTGGAAGGGCCCAACAAGTTAGGTCTACTCAAGATTTTAAGGGGCAACTTTAGGCCCAGATACTAAAAGGGCAATATGGGCCCAGAAATTAAAGAGAGGCAGAGAAGGCCCCAAGTGATTTGAAAAGGGGCATCCCAACCCTATACTGGAGGGCAACAATAGGCCCTCTAAGAAGGGGGCCTTGGAATGAGGAGGGTAACGCCCATCTCAGATGTGGAAAGGGGCAATTACAGCCCCAAACATTAAAAGGGCATTGCTGGGCAACACTAGGCCCACAGTGGACAGAAGGGGCCCAGTCGGTATCGGGCAAAAAGGGAAAAACCCAAAGTGAAAAAAATGGGTTCTCCATGAGAATTTCCAGAGAGGTAGCCAGATCCTAGTGCAAAAAGGGACCCACAAGTGTGGACTGTCAGAACAAGGGATGCTTAGCACACAACTGCTATTGAATGACTGTCAGCTGATGAACTGTGTATTGCTTAGTACCTAAAATGTTGTGTTGATTGCAAAGTACCAAGACTGTATCATACCAGGATTGTGGTTATTTGCCCCTACTAGAACAATTGCCCTGGATTTTTTAGCAATTTGCCCCTGCTCCAGGCAAATTGCCCCTGCAATGAACAATTGCCCTGGATTTCAGCAATTTTGCCCCTGCTCCAGGCAAATTGCTCCTGCAACAAACAATTGCACCAGCAATGAATAATTGCCCCAGATTTCAGCAATTTGCCCCTGCTTCTGGTGAACTGCCCCAGCAAACATTGAAAAACGTGGTGTAGTGCAAGGTGGAATTACCAGTGTTCTTAGTGCAAAGTGTATGGACTCAATCTTCTGCCGCAACACCCCTGGTGGGGTTGTTCACAGCTGATTCTTCACTGAAGCAGTCTTCAGCCAGTGCAGAACGTCACAGCATCACCCTTCTCTGTCGTCTGCTGTTGGTCAAAGTCAACTTAACCTGGTGTGAGTCACAGCCGCTGGCTCCTGGTTTCCTTGTGGTTCAGTCAGCATGGAAGTGGAACATCATGGAAGAAGCCTCGTCCTTCACTCCCAGTCATTCACCAGAAGTCAAGTCCCACGTGGCCAGTGCGTGTCCGTTGCCGCCGGTTTGTTGGCTCTTTTTCTGGTTCCATACAGTACAGGGCTCCAATCTTCGCCCTGCCTCCTACTCATCCTGCTTGTTTTGCCCTGCTTGCACTGTGTTGTCTTCTGGGTTTCAGCTTGACCTTGAAGGTCCTCCTGTGGATCCTTCACCAAAGAAGCTTCAATATACCTTCATCCTTGGCAATTCTTGCAAGTGGCTATCAACACCAAGTCTTGGTTCCTTCATTCTTGGCAGCCCTGGTTGAGGGTTTGTGCCGGAGGAAACTGCAGCAGATCTTCATCCTTGGCAATCTTTTCAAGTGGATTCTATGCCATGTCTTGGTTCCTTCATCCTTGGCAGTCCTGGTTGAGGGTTTGTGCCAGGGAAGAGTTCAGCAGAGTTCAGTTCTTTAGTGCCAGAGTATTCTGGCAATCTTGGAGAGTGGGTTGGCTGAAGAATCAGGGTCTTTTAAAAATCTCTTCTATCCCCTCCAACCTCTCCTAGGTTTTCACACAGGTGTGTCTTGGCACCAAGCAGGAGCCCCATTTTCCCTTTTACCCCATTGCTACTCCATACTTCAGCTGAGTGCAAGAAAAGACGGCAGGAAAAGTTTGAACTTCCTTTAACCTTATGAATTCTTTGAGGTGGTTACACCACCCGATCCTTCGGGATTTGCACCGGTACCCATTGTTCACTGCAGTGATTGTCTCATCTCATTATACAGCAATAGATGTTTGAATTTGTTCATTAGACCATTTAGAGAAAGTTTAGCATAGAGTACAATAGACAGCGGCCTTAGACCGAGGTGCACCTTTTAGAGTTGATATAGAGTGTTACTTGCTGCTCTTGTGTGGTTTGGTTCCCCTCTTTCCTTGTGACCATGTCTACCTTTCCCTGTAGTTTGCATAAAGTCCATCAGCATCAAACCTATAGATTGTCTTCTGCCTCTCCTTATCGGGTGCCTTTATCCACCCAACCCCATTCGAACCACAGCATTGTCTCGCCAGTCTACCTGCTTGAGTCGATGCTGCATGTGCAGCTGAGATAAGTGATCTTTGTGGTCAGCACTCAGTGGATTGGATCATCACACTGTAAAAAAAATTTTTTTGAGTAGTTGGCAGGATAAATTTTAAGGAGTCCAAAGCTGGAGCTTCTAATGTAAGATGCAAGCAGTACTGGGTTGTAGTAGTGGATTGTCTGGAGGGGATAACACATCCATAGGTAACGAATCCATATAGACTGGGATGGAAGACTGAGAGAACATACCTCCCTCACCCCTGACAATGCTGTACTACTTCAGGGCACCTTGGCTTCCCCCAATTCAGCGGAGAAAGGGATGGAAGTGGCACTAGTAATTTGGGTGTGTTCTGCCCTAAGATGCAAGCCACTTTTCGGCTATATCAAATCCCAAGGAGACAGAAAGTTGAAATACTTATTGGACAACTCGCGGGTGCTGCTCATGGGGAAGTTCAGTCTTGGCCTGCAGGTGCAAAGACCACGGCCGATGAGATTCTACAAAGATTGCAACCGATATTTGACACTCGTGCAATATCTACTTTAAAGATGAAATTCTTCTTCTGTACCCAGAGGCCCCAAGAGACTCTCCGAGAGTATGCACTGAGTCTTCAGAAACTATTGAGGGTGATTGAGAGGGTGGATGCCAGGGAGATTATGGATCCAGACCACATTTTGACAGAAATATTTGTGTAAGGGGCGCATACTGAAGCCCTGAGGAGGGAGCTCCATATGCTACAGCTCCAAGATCCTGAAGCAGATTTCTTAGACTTCAAAGAGAAAGCTATCAAGGTGTTGGGACCAGGTCAAGCAGGAGAAGACATAGTGACCTGTCCCCAAATGGTGACGCCTCTAGGTGAAGCATGGCCAAGGTATCCAATGGAAGGATTGGTATGTGAAGACCCGTGGTGCAGGAAAACACTGGGTGAGGAAATGTCCAGTAAAGAATGGGCTTACAGTCAAAAACTGACATGTGGGTACCCGGGTTATCTCCCAGACTCCTGACCCTTGTGTGGTCAGATGGCACAGGCACCAGTCTGTCCCACGGCAACCAACCCCAGACTGAATCCAGACTTATTGGAGCAGTTAGCTACCCTGACACAGAAAATGACAGAAGTCTGTCAAGAGGTAAAAGGACTCAAAGAAGACTGGAGGAGAGACACATCCTGAATTCAAAATGAATGAGGGAGGTGGCGTGATGATCCTCATTCCTGATCCAGAAGGGGAAAAGGAAGGCGTCCGACTGACCAGTTCAACAGTCAAGGTAGACCAATTTGCCAAAGATGTGGTATCTGCGGCCATATTGAGAAGTGATGCCAGCAGCCTTCAGAACATACAGTGATGTTAAACAGGGATTCTTCAGCAACGCGGGATGATCCTCAAAGAGTGGTCAACCAGGTCCACCCACAGTAAGGGATCAATCCTGTTTCATCGGCAGGAGTCCAACTGTTTCGGGCAAAGTCGATGGAATAGAATTAATGGCATTGTTGGATACAGGGTTCCTGGTTATGGCCATGTAAGGGCGATATTTTCTGCAACATTGTACCATGGAAGATCTTCAGCCACCTCCAAAGTCTTGGATCACTTCGATCACCAACAATGGAGCAGAGGTTCCATACCTAAGGTATCTGGAAGTGAGCATCCAGCTGGAAAAGAATGTACAGGACTGTCAAAGAATATTTATCAGTGATACAGAGAGTGACAACTTGCCACCACTCATTCTCGGAATGAACTTTCTCCAGCACTGCTTTGAGGATTTGGTGCAGATCCTGCAGACTCAAGCAAAAAGGTCTCCATCTTCTTCAGTGTCATCAACACTTTGCAAGTACAACTGGCGAGACTGGAAAGGTCTGAGTGTCTGATGCATGACCCATTACTCTGAAACCAGGAATGGAGACTACCTTGTGGTGTAAGGCCAGAGTAGGCCCTCATGGTCAGGACTATGACACCCTGGTCGAACCCTACCCCAGTGAGAAAGAAGAACCCATACTGGTGGTGGCCAGAAGTGTGGCTGTGGTCACAAAGGGAAGGATCTTTGTCCAGGTCATCAATTAAGAGAACCACAATGTATGACTCCATCACAATCATCCAGTTGCCCAGTTACACATTGTGTCTCTCCAAGACATTTTGGAACCAGAAGACTAGACCCAGAAGGACCAAAGAACACCAGCCATCGGGTGGAAGAGACTGAAAACCAATGTGACTCCAGTGTACCAGCGTGGATATGGGCGATCAACCTGGGTACCCTCAAGACTACAGAACAACAAAAGACAGATGTAATCCAAGTATTGATAAAAAATCAAAATGCTTTCAGTTGACATCCACTAGATTTTGGGTTGGCTCGAGAGGTGCAGCACTACATCCATACCAACCAGCACCCACCATAAAAGAAAGATTCATACCAATTCCCCCAGGCATGTACCAGCCTGTGAAGAAGATGATTCAAGATATGAAAGAAGCCAAAGTTATTAAGGAGAGTCACAGTCCTTGGGCTGCTCCCATTGTCCTGGTCAAAAAGAAAGATGGGAAGATTCGGTTCTGTGTAGATTACTGGAAACTGAACAATATCACCCACAAATATGCCTACCCTTTACCCAGAATTGAGGACTCTCTTACAGCCCTACAGTCTGCTGCAATAGTCTACACTCTTGACCTGACAAGTGGGTATTGGCAAGTGCCCATGGATCCAGAGGATCAAGAGAAAATCACCTTCATAACATCTATGGGCCTGTTTAAATTCACCTGCATGCCCTTTGGCCTATGCAATGCCCCATTAACTTTTCAAAGACTAGTGGAACGCTGCTTGGGAAGCCAAAACTTTGACATTCTATTGTTGTACTGGGACGACATTATTATATATTCCAAGAACCACAAAGAGCATCTGCTGCACCTAGATGAAGTCACTGCTCGACTGACCCAGTACAGTCTGAAAGTAAAACCCTCAAGTACACACGCGTCCATGATCTCAAGTAAACTACCTGGGCCACATAGTGTCTGCCACTGGTGTGTCGCCTGACCCTGAAAAGCTGGAAGCTGTGCGAGAATGGCCAGTCCCTGTAATAGTGCAGGATGTCAGAAGATTCCTGGGTTTCATTGGTTACTATTGACGGCTTAGTAAAGATTTCTCCAAGACAGCTTTGTCTCTAAATGAACTTCGAGGAACAAAAGCAGAAAAGATACCCAAAAACTTACCGGTCAAGTGGGCTGCAGAACAATACGAGGCTTTCGACAAGTTAAGACGGATTCTAACTCAATCACCTGTACTGGTGTACCCCGACTACTCTAAACCATTCTGGCTATACACGGATGCGAGCAATAAAGGACTGGGAGCAGTGTTGGTGCAAAAACAGGAAGGCATCAAGTGCGTGATAGCATATGCAAGTCATGGTCGGAGAGGGTCAGAATGGAATGATGCCTGCTACAGCTAATTCAAGTTGTAATTTTAGGCCTTGGTCTTGGCAGTCACTGAAACATTCAGGCATTACTTAGCAGTCACTCCCTTCACCATCTTCACAGACAATAATCCGCTGGCACATCTAAACATGGCTAGGCTGAAAACTCTGGAACAGAGATGGGCATCGAGATTGGCTGATTACAAGTTCTCCATAAAATATCGGTCAGGCAGGTCCAATGTCAATGCAGATGCACTATCCAGAGTGCCAAACCAGACAGAAAGTTCTTGTATTAAAAAAGAGATAGCTCAGAAAGGGTAGAGTCAAGAGCCAATATGAGAAGGGGGAATATCGTTATGCCTAATCAGAGTTCAGGAGCAGTAGTAGTGCAGACAAATGGCCTGAAAGGCAAAAAGCACCATCTAACCACTATTTCACATTGCTGTCCTCTGTTTTTGCTTTGGCTTCCCTTACTGCCCTCCCTGCCTCCCTTTGTTTCTCCTGGCACCTCTCCCTGCCCCCTTCTGCTTGTGTCTTTTTGTATTGTTTGAATGTGATTTTTTTGACTTTCACATTCTCCGCTACCTCCTTAGAATACTATAATAGTCTCCTCTTCCTTTTTCCCCTTGCTAACCTGTTTTACACATAATTGTGTTGTTCTTGTTATCCCTATTTTGAATACTGCCCACTGTTTATCACCCCTAAGTTCCTTCCTATTCCAGTTAGTACCTATAAGCATAGAAACATGGAATTTGACAGCAGATAAGGACCGCTTGGCACACCTAGTCACCAAAGCATTTCCCCATTTTCCCAAAATCTGCCCTCCTAAAGTCAAGGATTTGCATTTTAGTGTGACTGGGGTTTGCCCCTTCAGTTATGCTAAACCACACTGGCCAGTGGTCAGTGCTCTCAAGGTGCTCCCCCACTGTTATTCCCATCACACTGTCCCCGTTTGTGAACACCAGGTTCAGTAGTGCCTCTTGCCGTGTGGGTTCCATGACCAGTTGTTTAAGGAAGGCTCCCTGAAGGGAGTCCAGGATAAACTTGTTCCTGGCTGACACTGGTGCTGGGAGGCTCCAGTCCACATCTGGAATATTAAAGTCACTAACCAGCACTACCTCCCCCTTGTGTGCCATCCTTTGGATAGCCAGCATCATCTCCCTATCCATTTCCTCCCCCTGGGCTTGTGGTCTGTAAATTACCCCTGTACAGATGGCTGACCCTGTTTTTCTATCAAGCTTAACCCCCAGTATCCCCCTCTACTTGTTCCCCTTGAATCTCTGTGGCCTTTATGTTATCTTTCACATAAAGCACCACTCCTCCCCTTCCTGCCTGTCCTGTTGCTCCTGAATAGATTGTAGCCTGGTATGGCCATCTCCCAGTCATGGTTATCATTATGCCAGGTCTCTGTGATGGCCACAATGTCTATGTCTGACTGTGCCAGGCTCCATGCATTGGCATACATGGCTCTCCAGGATGTGACTACCCTCCCCTGTTTTGTTGCCCTAAGCCCCCCCTTCCTGGATGTTCTTTTTCCCTGGCCCTCCCTGTCTTCCACCCTTAAGTTGAATTCTGCCCTCTATTGTTGTCCTCCTGCTCCTGTTTCTCTTTCTTTATAGGACAAAGGGAGGGATAGTGAGACTGAAGGGGGAGGATGGGAGCCGCATGGAGGATGACAATAGTAAAGCTGACATATTGAACAGGTATTTCTGCTCAGTCTTTACTGAGGAAGAGGGGGGTAATGGGTCTGAAGGGAGTACAAGGGGTGAGAATGGTGCAGAAATGGACACAAGTCCCTTTACACGAGAAAGGGTCCTGAAAGGAACTGGAAGTAATAAGGGTTGATAAACATTGGGCCAGATAGGGGTGCACCCCAGGGTCCTTAAAGAACTAAGAGAGGTGGTGGCTGAACCTCTGGCTATCCCGTTTGAACTGATCACTGGAAACAGGGAGGTACCCAAAGACTGGAGGGACAGCAGATGTGAGTCCCCTTATACAAAAGTGGGAGCAAAGAGGAAGCAGGGAACTACAGACCAGTCAGCCTCACCTCGGTAGTGGGGAAGATCATGGAAGCACTACTGAAGGAGAGATTGGTGGAATATCTGGTTGTCAATGGACTACAGGACCCAAGGCAGCATGGTTTCACCAGGGAGGTCATGTCAGACCAACCTCATTGAATTTTGACTGGGTGACTAGGGAGGTGGATCAGGGGAGCAGTGGACATGGCCTATCTGGACTTCAGCAAGGCCTTTGACACTGTGCCACATAGAAGACTATTACACAAACTGGGGAATATGGGTGTGGGCAGGACAGTAGTGTGGTGGGTAGGTAACTGGCTGGGTGGCAGGACACAGAGGGTGGTGGTAAATGGCTGTCACTCCACAGAGGGAAGAGTGACCAGTGAAAGTACCACAGGGATCAGTGCTGGGATCGGTCCTATTCAACATCTTCATCAGTGACATTCGCAGGATCTAGAAGGCAGAATTTCACTGTTAAGCTGATGACACAAAGCTCTGCTGTAACAGAGTAGACACACCAGAGGGTGTAGACAGAATGAAGCGACCTGCAGAAACTTGAAGAATGGTCAGGGTTTGGCAGTTGAAATTCAATTCAAAGAAGTGCAAGATAATGCATATGGGGCACAAAACCCTGGCACAATATATCAGTTAGAGGGGTGAGGATATAGCATACCAAGCAGGAAAGGGATCTTGGGGTCGTCATCTCTGATGACCTCAAATAGAGAAACAGTGTGACAAGGCAGCAGGTAAAGCAAATGAGATGCTGGGATGTATAGGCAGGGGCATCACCAGCAGGAAGAAAGGAGGTCATAATTCCGCTATACAAGACACTAGTGAGGCCCCACCTGGAGTACAGTGTACAATTCTGAGTCCATACCTACGTAAGGACATAGACAGGAGTAGAGAAGGTTCAGAGGAGGGCAACAAAAGATGGTGCATGGATTGCATCACAAGTCCTATGAAGACAGGTTGAAGGAACTGAACATGTACTCCCTGGAGGAGAGGAGGAAGAGGGATATGATAGAGACATACAAGTATCTTACTGGGAGGAACAGGGTGCAGGAAAACACTATTTTTAAGCGAAAAAAGATGTTTCCAGGACTAGAGGGCATGAGATGAAGTTGGAGGGAGGACAGTTTAGAGGAAACATGAGGAAAAGAATTTCTTCAGCAGGTGGTGGACAAGTGGAACACCCTGCCAGAGGAAGTGGTAGAGGCAGAAACAATCACGGGATTTAAGAATGCATGGGATAGACATAAAGGAATTCTAGAGGTCAGGGGTAAGGGGAAACAGGCTTCTAGGAAAACAAACTGAACTTACAAGCTCAAATGGGCAGACTGGGTGGGCCATAGGCCCTTATCTGCCGACACTGTCTATGAATCTATGTATCTATATTACCCTTCCCTCCGGTCTTCACTCCCACTCTCTCCCTATCTGTAACTCTGGTACTGGAAAACTGCAAAGGTGTTCCCTGATCTGGTCTGCTAACTATCTTTCATATTGGCTCTGTTGACAACCTGCATTAAGTCCCTTCCTGTGGTGTTGCAGGAAGTAGTACCTATATGCTGTCTATAAAGGTGGATAAACCCTGGGTCAGGTGAGAGGGTATAAGTCTCCAGGCTCATAAAAACAATCTCCCCACCTGAGCTGTACAAAGAAAACAGATCAAATACAAAATTGAACACAGACTCAGTTCACCCTGCCCCCGCTCCTTGTTCTCCCATCTCCAGCTGCAACAGAATGTGTGGAACGTCAATCACAATGCTCCAAGTCCTGCACCAGTTTCTTTTCACCTCAAAAGAATAAACATAAATAAAAAACACAATTATTGTACTGAATCTCTTTGCCACTGCCACGCTCCCCTGCCTAACTGCTTAACCCCCGCTACAGCTCCCTGATGTGCTGCACCTAACAATCAACCAGGGGAGAACTGTCCAGCCCTAAAATGAGAGTATACTCTCACTCAGCTCTGGGCACTGCAGGCTAGGACGGTGGTCATGCCCTCTGACTCACTCTCCATCCCCAGTGACTGTGGGTAAGAGCTGCTCTCTTATTATTAATGACTCTGTATCTTGTATTTATATATACTCATAATCTTTTTTATTGCTCCCTTCCCTCTACCACTGGGTCACACCTGGAAATGAGTATTGGCTCAATGTGCTTTTCCCAGTTACCAATCTTTAAATAAATAAATAGTTGCTCTGGAAAATTTTCTGACTCCATCATCCATAAAAAAAGCAAGCACATGAAGTCAGCTCCACTACCATAATTAAGCAATCAGGCACGACTGAGAGTGCGTTATGGTGCAATAACAGTTCACCTTGGGTGGGTTGAAGCGGGCTGTTATCGCACCATAATGCACTCTCTGGAGTGCCTTATTGCAACTACATAAACAGTGAGGGAAAAGATGGAGAACTCCATTAGATTGGTAGAGGCAGGTCCAAACTGCTTAAATACATTCCTGAAGTTCAAAATAGCACATACATTTGAATCATATATGGGTGTTTTCAGGTGCTATCTACCCCCCCCCCGGTTACCACCTTTTGAGAAGCCCAAAGTGGAACATTTCTTACTGAAACATGATTTTTTGCAGGACAATATGTAACCTTGACCAATGCAACATATTTGTTTACTCTAAATAATCAGAATGAAGACAAAGTGTTATAGTTTTTTAGTTATTTCCATTTTTATGTTTGCTTGCACGCATGTGCAAGAAACATAGTGCCTTCATCGGAGATTTCGGAGGTGTGTCACCTCCTCCTCCAATTTAGGCACTGTGCTGGCAGGCGCGGCCCCTGTAAGCCAATGCATTTTGGAGCTGTCTATGACACGGCTCCAAAATGCAGTGTCTTGATTGAAAGAAACTACGGCTTGAGTGAGCAGCGATAAAGCTGCTCACCAGCATCCCCCAGCCACGTGAGCGCCTTGCGCCGAAGCGTATAGCCGCACGAGGTGCCCAATCCCGCCGGCTGAACAGTTTGTCTCCTCCCTCCCAATAGTTGCTGTGCATGCTGGGAGCCCACCCCAGCGTGAAATCCCTTATATTGCAGCACGGGTGCCCAATCCCGTCGGCTGAGCAGCGCCTCCCCACCCCAAATCATTGTGCCCCCACGCTGGGACCCCACCCCAGCGTGGCAAACGATCCTCTTTTTTTTGTTTTGCGCCAAGGGGTGCCCAATCCCCGTCGGCTAACTGCCCCCAAAGTCCTTGTGCCACGCTGAGGACCCACCCAGCGTGGCAGCAGCCACGACGTCTTTTTGTTTTTACCCTGTAAAACAAAAACTGTCCCCGCAGTGTCTCTCGAACCCCCTCCCACAGCCGCTACCCACTGCGCGCCCAGCCTCCCACACCCCCCTCACCCTATACTTACCTCTCCGGACTCGTGGCGACAATCTTGAGTGGACCGGGAACGATCCACTCTTCAAAGCCGACATGAACTGAGCAAATGCGGTAAGCTGTATAATGGGCTAGATAGGAGGGGTTCAACTTTGATTGCATATCTACGGGCATTTTTGGGAATTTTGCACCAAACTTTCAACATGAGGTTTTGGGACCCTTCTCTGAATAATGTCACTGTCATGGCGTTATTCGGGCTCAAGGGTGATTTCACGCGGTGACTGTGCAGTGACTGCGGAATCACCTTCGGGACTGAACCACCACCGCGGCGACAGCATCGATCATGAAGGAAACCGCTTATGTTAATTGATGCCAAAGTCAAAAAAATGACTTTTAACAAGCGTCGTTGCGCAGTTCCGCGGGCTCGTAAGTTCACGAAATTTCAATATTTTCACAGATTTTCAACATTGCCATTTCACCACACTGTCTTAGGTAGTGCGGCTGTCATTTTCATCACCAAAAATGTGTTTCCACCCTTGTAGCGCAGAGAATGGCACAGTCGGTTAATGCGAAATCAATGTGCGAGACAAAGTAAGAAAATCACAGTGACACTGTTCATGAGCAGAGGTCTTGAAATGGCTATGTTGAAAATTTGGTGAAAAATTCCTAAAATGACTGTTTCACGAGTGTGCATTGCGCGAGTTCCTATGCACGCTCATAGGTTTCGATTTTCAATATTTCCACTCCAGATTTTCAACATTGCCATTTTCTCACACCTTCTTATAGGTAGTACAGCTGTCATTTTTCACATCTACCAAAGCGTCTTTCCGCCCATATAGCGCACAATGGCGCTGTCGTTGTCGCGAACTCGATGTATGGGACATATTAAGAAAATCACAGTGTCACTGTTCATGAGCAGAGATCTTAAAATGGCAATGTTGAAAATTTGGTGACAGAATTCCTAAAATGACTGTTTCTACGTGTCGTTGCCTGCACAGTTCCATGCCTCTCGTAGGTTTGCGAATTTTCAATATTTCCACTCCAGATTTTCAACATTGCATTTTCCACACCTCCTTATGAGCAGTACAGCTGTCATTTTCACATCCTGCCCAAAGCGTGTTTCTGCCTATGAGCGCAGATAATGGCGCAGTCGTGGTGTGCAACCTCAATGTATGGGACACATTAACAAAACCACAGTGACACTGTTGATGAGCAGAGGTCTTAAAATGGCTATATGTTGAAAACTTGGTGAAAATGCCTGTAATGACTTTTTGAAAGCATACGTTGTACAGTTCTATGCATGCTCGTTAGTTTCCTACATTTAATATTTTCACTCTAGATTTTCAACATGTCCATTTTATTAAACTTCCTTATGAACAGTCCAGCTGCAATTTTTCATATGTCACCCAAAATGTGTTATCGCACATGTGCAGCACAATGGTGCTGTTGGTGTCTGAAAGCAATGTTTAGGACAGATTAAGAAAATCACAGTTACACTGTTCATGAGCAGAGGTCTTAAAATGGCTATGTTGAAAATTTGGTGACAAAAGTCCATAAAATGACTGTAGTCACGAGTGAGCATTGTGCAGTTCCACGCATCCTCGTTAGTTCATGACTTTGTAATATTTCCAGTCCAGATTTTCACAAGTGGCATTTTTCAACACTTCCTTATGAACAGTACAGCTGCCATTTTCACAACATGGCCAAAGTGTGTTTTCACACTTTCAGTGCAGAGATGCGTGGTCGCTATGGGGAAATCATTGTTCGCAGCACGATAAAGAAAATCACAGTGACACTGTTCATGATCGGAGGCACCAAAATGCCTGAGTTGACAATCTGCTATAAAATATCCCCAACCTACTTATATAATGGGTGTCGTTGCATAGTTTCTATGTATGCTGTTGACTTCACCATTTTTAAATATTTTACTACACATTTGCAACATAGCCATTTTACCTCTCCATGAAGAGTACAGCTGCGTTTTACAGCCTGTTGAATATGTTTGCATCTGTGGTGCTAAATCCGTAGTCACTGTGCATAAGCAGCTTTTGGCTACCACACTGATATTCCCCTGTTCGTGAGGTGGGGTCACAAACAAACATGTTGAAGATTTGGAGTTAAAATACCAATGAATGCCTGAGGTATTAGACTTTTCAACTAAATCGCCCAACCCTATATAGAATGACAGGAATCAGGGGTGTGACTTGGGATTCTTGCCTGTGATGCTCATACCATTCCACACCCTGCAGTCACTGGGAGGCATCGAGGGCATGCCTTGGACTCTTAGTCCCCAAACTTCACCCCATTCTCCTATATCGCACCCATCTCACCATATTTCCTAATGAAATGGGGTGCGCATAAGGGCCAAAGACCCCAAGGAAGACGTGACACTTGTCAGTCTCTGCAGAGTGGGGTGTGGTGAAATGGTGTGGCCGTTATGCCTGCCGACCCAAATGCACACCCCAATGCCTGTCACTCTCTGCAGGGTGGTGGTGGGGTTGGCTTCAGTTCAATACTTCACTGCCATTCCTATTATGCAGCTCTGTAACTTCTACACTACCACTGCCAATGCCAGTAAGCAAACATTCGGCATTGACAAATGCTTGTTTTTATCATTTTAAGGTATTTTATAGTTTTCCGCAACATTTAGAGGAAACTTTGAAAATATTTTTTTCTAGTTAAAGGTCAGGTCAGGTAGTGTTTCTCATGTATTTTTTGCAGGTCACAGCTGCCCAAATCAGGACTGTCCTGCGAATATCAGGACAGGTGGTAACCCCCCAAAAAAACTGATACGTTCAAAAGTCTGAACACATTTCCATTAAAATACTGTACCTGTATTGATTTGAAATGCAAACAAGGTAAAAAAAATATTTTCTTATAAAAATGTATGCCATATATAGGTTTCATTGTCTTTTATTGTTTTAAGCTAACCCCTCTTGCCAGAATATGGACATTTTTTCGTCTTCAATGTTAAAATGGAAGCATAATTCAATGAATGGTCCTATTTTTTATCTGTTTAAAATAGTTTCTTCTTATTTTCATTCATTTTAAGTCAAATATTTAAATGTCATTTTATAAGTGCAATAAGATACTCCAGGGCGTGCCATTATGGTGATATAATCGCACTTCTCAGGTGAACTTAATGGCACTTGGCTTCTCCTTGTGCCTAACAACACACTTGAGGTGTGCAATGCTATCTCCATAATGCACACCCTGTCACATCTTACTCTTCCTTAATCAAAAATTAATTCATGCATGGGCATGTTGTTGCTTTACCAATCTATGTATGACAAGTCGTTAGGGACAAAATTCATACTTTCTGGCTGTATAGTAAAACACGTACACTACATAGTGAAATACATATATCATATAATGAAATATATACATCATATAGTGAAATACATATACTGTACACTGAAATACATACAGTATATCATGTAGTGAAACACATACACTATATAGCAGGGGGTCTGCAACCTTTTCAGGTCTGGGAGCCGCATGCCCCATAACCACAAAATGTCCAACCACGAAAGAGCCACACAAAATGTTTTTACTTGTGTTTGTGACTATGATGCACAAGAATGTGACAGACGTCCTCCAAACATGCCATTTTATTAAGAAATGTATGTTACTTTGTTCAAACAACAACACAGACTACTATAATAACAATATATTAACAATTACCAAAATATAGCCAATAAAGTTCTGTCACCACTATCTGTGCAGATGCATAAACTGCTGGGTTAACAATCTCTCTTCCCAAAATACAACCAGCACTGCTCAGTCACCATTTTCTGTGTAGATGCATACCCACTGCAGGCTATGAAACATCCCTCTTCCCAAAATACAGACGGTACTGTTCAGCACTTTATGCATTATCACAGAAAAGTGGTACAGGTACCTGAACAGTACTGGTTGTATCTGGGGAAGAGGGATTTGAAATAGTCAGCAGTTTGTGCACTGGCAAAGAAAAGTGGAACCTGGGTATTCAAAATCTCTCTTCCCAAAATACAGCCAGTACTGCTCAGTCACAACTTTTCTGTGCCAAAGCATGAACTGCTGGTTATTCAAAATCCCTCTTCCCAAGATACAACTAGTACTGTTCAGGGACCAGCACAGTTCAGGTACCACTTTTCTGTGCCAAAGCATGAACTGCTGAACAGTACTGGCTGTATTTTGGGAAGAGGGATTTTGGATAACCAGGTACCACTTTTCTGTGCCAATGCATACACTGCTGGATACAAAAAAAATCCCCTCTTCCAAAAAAAAAAAAAAAAAAGGAAAGAAAAAAGACAGAACTGTACTGTTCAGTCACCATTTTCTGTGCCAACTCCTAAAATGCAGGCTATAAAAAAAAATAACAAAACTCCCCAAAATACAGACAGCACTGTTCAATTAATTAATTTAACTGATAAAATACGCACAGCAAAATAACCAAGTGGGCATCCAAAGACATGAGACACAGTGACCCTGACCCCCAAATAAAATACACACAGCAAAATAACCAAGTGGGCATCTGAAGACATGAGACACAGTGACCCTGACCCCCAGATAAAATGCACACAGCAAAATAACCAAGTGGGCATCTGAACACAGATGCAGTAACCTTGACTCCACCCCATGCACCCCTGATAGAATACACACTGCAAAATAACTAAGCGGGCACCCAAACACATCAGATGCAGCAACCCCACCCCCACATTCACCCCAGATAAAATGCACACACAGAAATATTATCTGAAGACAGATGTAGTGACACAGGAACAAGTAAAAAGTATTCCAGGCACCTACCTGTGGTAATGTTCCGCTGTTACTCCTCCTCCAGGTTCTTGGGGTTGCTGGTCAGACTCCCTCTCACAACAGCAAGTCGCTCGCTCCTCGATGCTGGATGAGCCTCAAAACTGCAGGTCGCACTTGGATTTCCCCTCAGGGTAGGCAGGCAGTAAGTGTACTGGCTGTTGGCAAACTGCAAAACAACTCTGATGCCTCTGGAAGTGCAAGGCAGGCAGGCTAAGGCAGCACACAGCTACAGTACCAGCCAGGGGCCAGGTATGGTACTGAAGCAGGCAACAGTGGGGTGCTGAGGTGCCCTTTTTGGAGTGGTGCCTTGCTGTCCTGCACATCTCAGAGTTAAGCTGCAACTGTTGCTGTGGCTCTGTTTGCTTGCAGTCTTGTAAGTTTCAGAGTTAGGCTGAGACTGCTACTATGGTTTTGTTTGCTTGCAATCTGAGCAAGCACCTGGCACCGCAGCTTTTTCTCCAGGAAGTTCAGTTGGTGGACCCCCGAGTAACACAACATCACACAGCCACAATAAATTACAGCATCAGCTAATATAGCTGGTCTGGCTGCATGCTGAGTGTTGCTAGTTTGTCTTGCTGCTGGCGTTCCTCCTCACAAGTGCTGTGCCCCCCAACTGTGCTAACTCCCGGATTACACACATGCCCCAGAACAGGCAAAGGTGGCATTCATGGGCGCTCCTCCGGTGTGGTTCGCCACAGTCCTCCTCCCGAAGTGCAACAGCACACAGTACAAACAAATCACAGTACTGCTGCGTGCTGATCGCTGATCCTGTCGAATAGTGCGGATTTTGACCCCTGGCTGTAACCAACCGAAAGCCCCAAAACACAGACCTGAATGAGCAGAGGTGGCATGGTGTTCAGAAGCACTCCCTCCATCAGCCATGAAGTCCTCTTCAAAAATGTTTCCTCCTGAATGTCCGTCCTCTTTTGCAGATAGGCTTGAAAAAGCAGACCGATGCTATGGTTCCCCCTCCGCTTCTCCCACCTACTTTATAGCACTGATGCAGACCTGAGGGGGAGCAGAGATTAACGATCGTGTTGTTTGCGGGTGGGCAAGCTGGGGGTGGAGTGAATGACCTGACCATGTCGGGGGAGGGGGTGGGGATACAGAACACAATTTCAGGTGCTTAGCTAGTGCAAGGAAGAAAGCTGCTGCCCGTGGAGTTCCTTTGGCCGTTCTTTGTTGGCAACATGGAGCAGGTATGTTTTCACTATGCAATGGTGAGTGGATGGGTGGAATGGGAGCAATGCGAGCTGCAGGTTAGGGCACGGAGAGCCGCACGTGGCTCGGGAGCCACAGGTTGCTGACCTTTGCTATATAGTGAAATGCTTACATTATATAGTGAAATACATAGACTATCTACTGAAATCTACATACTGAGTACTGAAAATCCACATACACTATATACTGAAACAAATGTACTATGTACTGAAACATATACACTACCTATTGAGATACTTACACTACAGACTGAAACATCCACATAAACTATCTACTGAAACAAATACACTATATATTGAAATACATACACTTCACATTGAAAAAAGCACATACACTGTCTACTGAAACAAATACACTATGTATTGAAACATCTATACTTTATATTGAAATACATACTCTATCTCTTGAAAAAAATACACTATGCATTGAAAAATCTGCATACACTATATACTGAAACAAATACACTATATATTAAAAACACCCTCTCTATTGAAAAATGTTGCATACTCTATATACTGAGAGAAATATATTACATACTGAAATGCATACACAGTATATTTAAAAAAACACATACACTATACTGTGTACTGAAACAAATACACTACATGGTGAAACACATATACTATGTATTGAAATGCATACACTGTAGACTGAAAAATTCACATACACTATATACTGAAACAATTAAACTATATACTGAAATGAGCTACATTCTGAAATGACCCTTCCCCTTGAATGGCCTGGCTCTGCACTCATTTCCTGTTGCATTCAAGGAGCTGCTGGCTTGATGAGAGGATGTCTAAAGCTACAGAGCAGCAGGTAAACAAAACAGGGCTATCTCTTATTCTACTTCTTTATGGGGTTTTACATCTTGTATTGCTTGCTCACCTTTAATCAAATTTCAGAACATTATGATGTGACAAGAAACTCTTAGAACTAATTTAAAATGCTGTTTATTCTTTTAAATAAGTACTGCCTTCATTTACTGTTAAACTCATTTGTATAGGAAGCTAATACTTAGTATTTTCCTAACATATCACTTTTATACCATCTAAACATAGAGGACTGCATGCATTTTTCTAACTTAAAGTTTTGATTAGATTTATGTATTATTAATCACTGTGTTGGTCCAGCAACTTATCTAAGCTGAATGCTTGGGAAGAGTACTGCAGGAGCTGTAAAAGTGTAAGCCAAATGCTTTCCTAGTTTGTACTCTACTGAGTTAGTTTTGATTTAGTTTTTGTTTTTATTTGAATATTTTGCTTAATAAGGGTTCTTGGTTAAGAAAAAAATATATATATTTTGCAGCAATCGCTCAGGGCCCAATTTTCGTCAGGAGCTCAGCTGGCATATGCATAATTTGCACTTTCTGTTCTGAATAACTTCACTGTGATGCCTCACTGGTGGCACTCACAGCTCCTAACCTCCCCATTACATATCTGCGGAGCATTGCAGGGGTGGACAGAGCTTTGCCAGGCACTTGGTCTCCACTAATAAAGCTGCCCTGGCCTAGCCGCATAGTGCATAGTTACGCTGTTTATATGGTATGAGTGTGTTATTGAGTTTGAGATTCCCAAACTGTGTTTTATTTCTTTTTCCATTGAGATGTTTATCTTCTAGGTTACCCACTGACCCTATTGTGCACTGGTATGTCCATCCCCATCACCCAAAATCACCAGGACTTACCTGCTTTTAGACCTTCCATGGCCTTCCCCCCCATCCGTGATGGGGCCAGGAGGGAGAAGGCCATTCACAAGGAGACACATATTCAGACAGGAGCAGAGCCTGGTTAGTAGTGCAAAGCCTGTGGCAGGTTGGAGGATTATTTTGCCATTGGAGGTTTTCTACCTTTGGTTTATCCCCTGGGCAGTCAAGCATGCAATGATTCCAATCCAATTAAAGGCAAGTACTGCTTTGTGCCAGCCCGAACCCTGACCATTGTGCCACTCTGATACCCTGCCAGCATTCCTCCTAGGTAGCTGTTAAAGAGCAGGGTGGTCCGACTCCCCTTCCTGAAAGAGGAGAGCAGTCCCAGAGATGCTTAATCATCTCTTCTGCCAGCTAACCCATGTTTGACCTAAGTTCTCCCCCAAAACCGGCCACTACACTACTACGGGTAGTACAGCTACCACCAAGCCACTAAGTCAGCTCACCAGATTGTAAAGAAGAAATTGTGTTTTAACTACAGTTGTTATTCATATTTAAGACACATCACAATGTTTTGAAATTGGATAACAGTTTTCCAAGTAAAATAAAATAAAATAATACATAAAGATACAGAATAAGATCATCCATTTTTGTTTACTTTCTGCATCTTAAGAGGCATTGGCAGGGGATATTTAGTCAATTAGGGCCCCATTTTCAGAAGGTTAGCGGAGCACTACACATCTAAGTACTGTGCCATGTGGGAGAACAGCATGATTGAATAGTAGCCATATATTTAGCAGCCCCCAATGCTAACCTGATCATGTGCATATGCATATATACTACTAAAGCCTTGCAAATGAGGGATCCCCTTCTGCATACAGAGCACAGTGCTATATAAAAGGCTTTGAAAGTACTTAACAACTGAAATTTCAGTACTGTTTCCCAAAATCCTGCCCTCATTTGAGCACACAGTGGTACATATTGTTGCCCTACCCCAGTCACTATTCTGATGCTCCCAAGTAGTATACTAAAATGATCCTTAGCATATAATGGTTCTACACATTGATCACAGTTTAAATGGCTCCACTTATTATAGTAAAATGATCTTTGGTGTCTAGTGCCCCCCCCAGGCATACTAAGCTGGGAACTAATGTCCAGATGCAGCCTGGTGGAAGGAGAACTTGTACAAGTGGGGCTTAGGTAGCACAAAAGTTGAAAATATATAGCATACATGGAGCAGAGTGGTACACAATTGCAAATTACATTGGGAATAATACATGCAAGACGTGATAACTTGAGTGACAAGCAAACAATCGACAATGCATATGCAGTGCAGTCAGGAGCCACAAACATATGCTAGTAATCAAATACAGAGCAGTTTAAATCAACACTAGCTGTAAACATTTGTGCATAATGCCTAGAGTGGAAGCATAAAGTGCCAAATTATAGCTGTACCTAAATTGGAAGCAAGTCATAGGAGAACAAGAGGGGAAATTAGAGCAAGTGCAGGAGGAAGAGACCTCTGAAGCAGTTTGAAAGAATCCAGGGAAAGGAAATTGATGAATCGCTGAGGTGAGGGAGTTCCAGATTTTAGGGAAGCAGGGCTGAACATGGCTTTGCCAATGGTTATGGAAACTGAAGGGACTGCTAGGGTTCGAACAGCTACTGATGGTATGGCTTTGGGGGGGTTCGGAGAGATAGGAGGATAGGGAAACAAACCAGATTTTCCCACAAAGCTGGCACAGTGTGCATGGTGTCTATCCACAAGAGAAGAAAAGTAAAGAGATTTATACATAGAACAGTGATGAGTCCAAGGAGGATAGTCAAGAGTGTAATGGCAGAAATAGTTGAAGAGTGTATCCAGTCTGGCAAGGGTAGTGACTGGGGCTGTGCTGTAGACCACATCACCATAGTCAGAGATTGGGAGGATCATTCTCTTGATAATAGCATGGTGTGCTGGAGGTGGGACACAGTCACAGTTCCTGTAAAGTGCACCAAATTGGGGTGCAGCTTTTTGACTACAGCATCCACTTCTTCAGAAAAGTTTAGGTGCTGGTCTAGCCAGATACCAAGATAACTGAAGGTGTTAATATCCTCCACAGGGGAGCTATCCAGGATATGGATAGTTGGAAGTGGGGGAAGCCTAAAGAGTCTGTGCCTTCTACCAAAGGACATTGAGACAGTCTTCTTGGCATTGAGGAAGAGCTAATTTGTGCATGGCCAGGGCTGAACTTGATCGAAGTCCAGCTGGAGTCTGTGGGCCTGCTGCAAAGAGGACCGTGTCATCCGTGTACATGTGAATGGATGCAGACAAGTATACAGAGGGGAGATAATTAAGGAAAATGGAGAAAAGCAGAGGACCTAACACAGATCCTTGTGGGACCTAAGTGGATACAGGCAGGGAGGGGGGTCACCAATTTTGACTGCTTGGGATCTACCCATACAGTAGGAGTGGAACAGCCAATGGCTGAGTTGGAGAGGCCTGCAACCAGGAGTTTGGCTAATAATTGTGGTGGGAGACAGGGTTGAATGCTTTGGCTAGATCAACAAAGATAGCAAAGGTGAATAGGCTGTGATCCATATCATTGTGGATGGATTTGGTGAGCCTGAGCAGGGAGATGGTGGTGGAGTGATTTTTGCGGAAGCCAGACTTGTATTGGGTGAAGAAGGAAGATGAATCCAGAAAGGGAGAGAGTTGTGACAAGATAATTTGTCCCTGTATTTCAGAGGGAGGAGAGAAATGGGTCTGTAGCTGTTAGTAGCAGATGGGTCACCACCTTTTGGAAGAGGAGTAACAGTGGCAGTCTTCCAGTCAGTAGGGATGGAGGAACAGCAGAAAGAGAAGTTAGGGAGGTCAGCCAATGGGGAGGAGATTACAGAGGCAGAGAGATGGAGGAGCTTGCTATCCAGGCTATCTGGGCTCCTACCCTTGGAAGGATTAAGAGCAGGAAGGGTGTCGGTGATGGGAGAATGGAGTTACTGGAGAGAAAAAAACAATAGGGGGAAGGAAGGAGATGACAATCATGCAGGTTAGCAGGGGTGAGAGGGAGGTGATAAAAATGAATTACACCTTTGCGGTGATGAAGGAGGGGTTAGTGATAGGGGTGTCACCCACTTTGAGGACAGGCAAAAGAGACTGAGTGGGAGGGGAGAAGAGATTGTGGCAGCCTTCCAAAATTTAGACAGGCATCCAATGTTGGTACTGAAGATAGATGTGAAATACTCACCTTTGGTAAGCCTTATTGCCCTGGTACAGATGTTGCAGAGGTGATGATACCTCTGGAAACCATGGGATGGGTTACATTTCTTTTCTGACCAGGCCAAATCATGCACTTGCAAGCAAGCTATGAGCTTGGCCATGATCTAGGAGAGGTGGGGTACCTTTTTTCATGTCCTGCTCGGTGGGGGGTGGCAGTCCCATGTTTCAAGGAATTTTGTTTTGAAATACCTTAGCATGGAGTCAGTGGAGCAGGCCAATGAGATAGGGGACCAGTCAGAGTGGCTCAGGTCACGGCGCAAGGGGGTGAGGGCCAGGGATTAGAAGGAAAATATAAGTAGTGTTTTGGTGAGGGTGTGAGGGGCTTTAGTTGAATGAGAGGCAGTAGAGGGTTACGATTATGGTGTCAAATCAGAAGAGAGGGAGGTTATGAGTGGAATGCCACAAGGATCCATCCTGACTCTTGCCCTCTTCAGTATGCTTATTAACAATGTTTGAGAATGAATCTGGGGCTGTGTCTCTTTGAAGATGACACCAAGCTCATGGGAGGGTAGATAGTGATGGCGGAAGCAGGAAACTGCAGAGTGACATGTAAAGAGTAGAGAGGTAGCCTAAGGTTTGGCAGTTGAAATTCAATGCCAGAAAATGCAAAGTGATTCACTTAGGGGACAAGAACCCCAGGACAGAGTACTGGATAGAAAGGGCACTAACCATGTCTTCACTAGAGACCAGACAAGAGAGGAGTGATATGATAGAAACCTTCAAGTTCCTGTAAGGAATAAACAAGATGAACAGAGAAGAACTACTTACAGTAGCATGAGTAACAGTTCAAGGACATGGGGGCACAAGTAGAAACTGATGGGAAGGAGGTTCAAGAGGGATATTGGAAAGTTTTATTTTCCAGAAATAGTGGTGGAAATGTGGAATAGTCTGCCAACTGAGATGGCAGGCAGCAAAACCATAAATGGTTTCAAGCATGGTTGTGGCAAAGTGAAGGGTATAATGGTTATTCAGGCTGATAGTAGTAGGGAGGGGAACAGGGGAGTGGATAGTGAAGGCTAGTACCCTGTATGGACAGTAGGTTCCGAGAATTAATAGGGGAAATAGGGGCAGTCTGGATGTACCATTTTCTTTCTGCCATCATTGTCTATGTTTCTATTTTTCTATGATCCCTGACATCTAATAGCCTCATCCGCCAGTCACAAATCTGAGCCCCCTCCCAAAGCCACCCAGCCAGGTCCCTCCACCCCTTCCCCATTGGCCCCCCCATTTACCCAAGATTGTAGCCACTTCCTTGTGACTGTGATCAGCACAGCCCTAGTCTCATTACTTGGCTGACATCGTCTGGAGTGAAAGGGAATGAGTGCGCACTCTACTGTAAAAACATCTGTTTCTGTAGTAGGTGTGCTCACTCCCTGTCATCAGAAAGTGGCCAACCAGGGTGGTGAGCAGAGGGGCTGGACATGTCACTGTTGCAGTGGGAGGAACTGGCAGCTGGGGTCATTTATGAGCCGCCATGGGGAGAGGGGTGGAAGGAACTTAATGGGTGGAATTAGGAAGGGGATCAGACTTGCAATCAGGTTGATCCAGATGCCAGGGATCCTCTTAATATACTAATCAGAAGCATCTGAATGGTGATTCGGGGTGGGGAAATTCTAGATGCCAGGGATCATTTTACTAATTGGGGTCATCTGAATGTGACTGGGGGAACTACTAAATGCCAGGTATCATTTTATTATATTATCAGGGCAACTAATAAGCGATCAGGAGTGGGGCTGGAAATCTGAAAATTCCTCCATGCAGTGATGTGCAGAGGCATTTTGCGGAGATGTTAGTAAGCCCATATGGGCCGGCAAATATCTCATTAGCACCTTTCCTGCCCTGTGGACTTAGCATGCTGAGAGTTGAAAATGACTCATGGGGTAAAGGTGTTATCCTATTTGGGACAAGCTTACTCCCTTTGTTCCTCTGAATCTCTGTCCTACTAGAGGCTGTAATGGTGCCTAGTCATGTCAAAGTGGGTTATCCAATAGGAACTAGTGATCACTGTACAGTGTGGTTCAACATTACAATGGGTGCAGAGGCAAGCCACAAAAAGTCGATGGTCCTGGACTTTAGGAAGTTGGATTTTTTAAAAATGGGAGATTTCAGAAGCAGCCTAGCGGGGGAGGATTGTCAGAGAGGGGTAGAGGAACAGTGGAGAAAACTAAGTAAAGGCATAAAGAAGGCAACTAGCATCTGCATGAAGGAAGTGAGCAAAAGCAGAAGGAAACAAGCATTTGTCAGTGCTGAATGTGGTCTTGCTGGCACTGGCATTGGTAGTGCAAGAGTTAGAGAGATGCATAATAGGAATGGCAGTGAAGTAAGGAAGTGATGCTAACCCCACACCACCCTGCAGAGACTGACAGGCATTGAGGTGTGCCTTTGGGTCATCTGCCATAACGCTCATGACATTTCACCTTACCCACCCTGAGGATTCAGACAAGTGTTGTGTTGTGCCTTGGGATCATCGGGTCTTGCGCTCACCTGATTCTATAAGGAAATATCTTGAGATGG
Organism: Neoceratodus forsteri; assembly: GCA_016271365.2. NCBI lineage: Eukaryota > Metazoa > Chordata > Ceratodontiformes > Ceratodontidae > Neoceratodus > Neoceratodus forsteri. Next base: position 802,670,038 of record CM057451.1, on the reverse strand, counting down.
GTGTAGTATAGGAGAATGGGGTGAACTTTGGGGCCGAAGAGTCCAAGGCACACCTTGATGCATGTCAGAGGCTGCAGGGTGGGATAGAATGGCGTGACCACTACAGATGACAATCCAAAGTCACCCCCCGATACCTGTCAGTCTCCACAGGGTGGGACATTATGGTTAGAAACCTTAATGCCCCAGGCATTTGTTGGTATTTTCACTCCAAATTTTCAACATGGGATTTTTGTGACCCCACCTCATGAAAGCATTTGGGACCTCTGCTCATGAACAATGGCACTGTGATTTTGTTAATTTGTCCTGAACGTTGATTTCCCACAGCAACTGTGGCATTCTGCGCCAGATGTGCAGAAACACATTTTGGATAGGATATGAAAAATGACAGCTCTACTGTTCATAAGGACATGCGAAGAAATGGCAATGTTGGAAATCTGGAGTGAAAATATTAAAAATTCTCGAAATTACGAGCATGCATGGAAACTGCGCAATGCACTCTCATAACCCAGTCATTTTGTGGAATTTGTTCAAATTTTCATCATAGGCATTTTTGGAGCCCATCTTATGAACAGTGGCACTGTCATTTCATTACTCTGTCCCAAAAGGTGATTCTGTGCAGTGACCATGAAATCATCTTTCTGGACTGAATAACAAAATGACAGTGACCGAAATTATGAGGTGGGGTCCCCAAGAACCCTGCTGTTGGAAATGGATTTCAAAAGTCGCAAAAATGAAATGCGACATCTACTTGTTGGAACCTCCGTCCCCACATTGATGCCATTATACAGCTTACCAGCATTTCTTCAGTTTGCAGTCGGCTTTGAAAAGTGTAGATGTGTTCCCTCTCCACCAATGATCACAGCTCTGGACTCCGGAGGTAAGTATGGGGTGAGGGGTGTGTGTGGGGAGGTGGGGTGTGCAGAGGGTGGGTGCAGGTTGGGGGAAGGGACCCAACGGCTATGGACCATTTTCTTTATTTCAGGTTATAATAAAAAAGAAAGAACGCCGTGGACCATTGTTGGGCACACTAGGGTGGTTCCTATTGTGTCTCACGAATTTGGCGGTGGTGAGCAGCCACACCACGGGTGGGCAGGGCAGAAAAACACTGATGCAATCAGCTTTAAACAAGGAGGCACACTGGGTAGGCTCCCAGTGTGCCACATTAATCTGGGGGGTTATTATGCCAACAGGGGGATTGGGCACCCCTGAAGTCAACTTGCTGGGGATTGTGAAAGGCGGACGGTGACAGCCACAACCATGTTTATTGAAATGTTACACCAGGCAAGGCACACCCTGCAATGATGGGGAGCCCCCTCATTGCAGCGGCAAAATTGTTTCAAGTTGGTGGCACACTTTTGCAGTGCTGTCATAGACAGCATGCTATTTCATTCGTGCCACAGAGCCCAGACAAAAAAGCAGTGGCGCCATTGGCCACAACACGACTGCACCTCCAAAACCTGCCACCACAATATGTTGTCTGCACTGTGTGCACAAGACAACATAAAAAGGACCATTATGGTACTGTAGGGAAGTGGTCATGAAGGTGTCTGAAGCACATCCCCCAACCAGTCTGGTTAAGCAACTCCTATGCTGTTTTGGAGGAGTGGGATAGCCCCACAATGGCACCCACGGCTGAGATCAAGGTGGATGGGCAGATCCTCCAGGATGCAGTACCAGAAAAGGGGGAAAGAAAACCCCAGAGGAGGAGGAGGAAGTTCCTCCTGGTGGGGGACTCAGATGTTCGAGGAGTGAAGTTAGGGGAACCTAGCAGGAAGGACAGGGAGGTAAAGTGCATTTCAGAAGGCACTGCATGGTGGGATGAGAAGTGGATGACTAGGATTGCAAGACTAATGGCAAGGAGGAAGGAACTGGATGTTATCACCACCTGGGGATGAATGACCTGGCAGGAGACAAAGTGGAAGTAGCTAGAATGCAAAAGGATTTCAGGAAGTTGGGGGGAGCCTAAAGCAAGTAGAACACTTCAAGGAGGCAGTATAGTGCAGTGGTTTAAGGCTCTGAGCTACAAACCTGGAGATATGGGTTTTAATCCCACAGCCCCCACTTGCATATTGTGTGACCCTGAGCAAGTCACTTAACTTCCTTGTGCTCCCAGGTCACACCGGTAAACAAGCTTCAGCTTAGTGTGTCTCTTCTGGTAAAAAAAAAACAAAATACTCCATCTCCTTCTCAGAGGTGCCACCTGTCCATGGCAGGGGAAAAGCTAGGGCACTCCACATCCAGTAATCCAACTCCTGGTTGAAGGAATGGTGTGGAAGGGAGGGTTATGGCTTCATTGGGGACTAGGGCCCCAACTGGATGGATACGTGCCTGTATAAAGCTAATAGCCTGCATCCGTCAGGGAAAGTGACCTGAGTAAGAAGTATGAATGCTTCAGTGACTAGCATTTAAAATGGCTGGGGGAGTGGGGAGTCAGGAAGGACAGGTGACTTAGTATCACACACCCCTCCCCCCCCGGGGCACAAGGTACGTGTAATCCTAGACACAAATAAATAAAAAATTAAAAAAATAAAAATTAAACATGCAGGAAAATGAGTTAAAGTCTGGGACATTGAGAGCAGGAGGGGTGTGGGAAGCAGTGAATTCTAGGCCACATGAGAAAGACAACTGGGGAAGGGGGACGAAGCAGAGGAGGGGAAGGGGCAGGAAAGAAGCAGGAGAGCAGCAGCAAGAGAAGGAGGGGGATAGGATACAAAACATAGAAGGCATAGTAACAAATGTCCGCAGCCTGGGAAATAAAGTCCCAGACCTGGAGGCATTGATAGTAGAGGCAGACCTGGATATAGTAGCAATAACTGAGACATGGTACACTGTTAATCATGGGACATTGATGTACCAGGTTATGCACTGTTCAGGAGGGATGGGGGGTTAAAAAGGAGGGAATGTGGCCCTGTACAGCAGAGAGACTATAAAGGCGACAGAGGTGCAGGGTAGACAGGGGGAGGCTGAAGCACTGTGAGTCACCATTGAACCTGGCAAAGGCTCAGCCATATGATCAGGGGTGATCTTCAGGCCTTCTGTACAGGGGGAAGAAGTGGACAGGGAGCTTGTGGATGGAATACACAATATAGTAACAAAAGGTGAAGTCCTGTTGCTGGGGGATTTCAATATGCCAGACGTGGATTGGTCCACCCAAGCAGCTGCTCCAGCCAGAAACAGAAGCATCCTGGATTCCCTATGGGTGCAGGTCTCAGGCAGCTTGTGCTTGATCCAGAGAAAAGGTCATTGTTGACCTGACACTGACCAATGGGGACAGAATGCAGATGTCTGTGTGGAGGGGCAACTAGGATCCAGCGACCACCACATAGTGTGGTTTAGCATGGGACCTGGGATCCAGTCGAGTCACACAAGGGCAAACGTTTTGAATTTCAAGAAGGCAGACTTCACTGACATGGGGAGATGCATCAGAATAGCCTTCTTTGGAAGCTTGTAAAAAGGTGGCATTCAGGAGGTATGAAGCAACGCAGAATGAGGATAGAGAGGTGTCCCAGGTAAAACAGAGGGAAGCAGATAAGATAATGAGGGGATCAAAGGCTCAGACAGAAGAATGCATAGCCAAAGGCCAGGGTATCAAAAGAAAACCAAACTTTCTTCAGGTACATAAGCAAGGAGAAGAAGGCAAGGGTAGGGATTCTGAGGATAAGGATGACGACAAAGGGAGACTGCACAGAGGGGATTAGAAAAAAGTGTACATCCTGAACAGATAATTCCACTGTTTTCACAGTGGAGAGAGAGGCAGGGACAGTTCACAAAGTAACAGCATAAACACTGGAGGGGGAAGTGGACACAAGTCCATTTTCAAAGGAAAGAGTATTATTGAAAGGACTACAAATTTTAGGGTGGGCAAGGCCATAGGACTGGATGGATACACCCCAAGGTATTAAGGGAACTAGGCAGGAAGGTGCTTGCTGCACTACTCATGGCCTTATTCAACAACTCATTGGAAACAGGAGTGGTTCCAGAGGACTAGTGGAGAGCAGACATAGTCCTGTTTTGTAAAAGCGTCAGCAGGGAGAAGGCTAGCAAGTATAGTCTGGTCTGTCTTACTTGAGTCATGGGGAAATTAATGGAATCCATACTAGAAGAGAGACTGTTAGAGTATCTTGAATCCAGTGGGCTGCAAGACCACAGGCAGCACAGATTGACAGGGGGAAGATCATGCCAAATGAATCTGGTAGATGTCTTTGACTGTATGACCAGGGAAATAGGTAAGGGGAGAGCAGTGGACATGATTGATCTGGAGTTTAGCTAGGCCTTCAGCTCTGTGCCATACAGGTGGCTGATAAAGAAACTGAACAGCCTAGGAGTGGGATCCAAAATGGTTAATTGGGTTCAATGTGCCTGTGCAACTGGCTTTGTGCTTGTGTAACAGATAATTTTTGGCTGTTCACCTCTCTTTGCGTGGGATATACCACACTGTACGGGTATGAAGGGAAGGAACCCTAGAGCAGGGTTCCACCCCTTGAGGTGCCACGGGAGTGATATCCTTGGCTAAAGGTACCTTAGGATGAAGCCCATGGGAAAGAGAGGCATGCCACTGTAGGAGGAGGGGTGGATGGAGGGGCAAGGAAAAAATGCTTGTGAGTGGAGTGAGGAGAGCAGCCCGTAAATGGGCTGAATGGGGGTGTGTCCTGTTGCACCGCCCCCTTTGGACTACAGACTGTATCCTTCCAATTAGTACAGTAGCTAGTTAATGGATAAGAGACAGATGGTGGTGTTTAACAGCACTCACTCTAATGATGGGAGAGTGACCAGGGGTGTACCACAGGGCTCAGTACTGGGGCCAGTCCTTTTGAACGTAGGGGTCACTGCAGAACAATTGAAGGGAAGGTATGCCTTTTTGCAGATGATATCAACATTTGCAATAGGGTGGGAACCCAGGAGTGGTGGAGAGAATGATCAGGGATCTTGTGAATTTTGAGGAGTGGTAAAAAGCATGGCAGTTGAATTCAATGCCAAAAAGTGCAAAATCATGCACCTAGGGCATAGGAACCCAAGAGCTGAGTATAGGATGGGGGGGGGGAGAGTTATTGACAGTGAATAAACAGGAAAGGGATCTTGGGGTTATTATGTATGAGGACCTCAAGGTGGCACTGTGACAAAGCAGTGGGTAGGGCTAGTGGGATGCTGGGGTGTGTAGTGAGGGAATCTCCATCAGGAGGATGGAGGTGGTGTTGGCAGACCCCACCTGGAGTGCAATGTAATTTTGGAGAACAAATCTCAGAAAGAACATAGACAGGGTGGAGGAAGTCCACAGGAGGGCAACTAAAATTGTGCAGGATTTACATGAGAAGGCCTAAGAGGAGAGACAGAGGGATCTCAGCATGTATACCCTAGAACAGAAGAAAGAGAAAAGTGACATGATACAGGCCTGCAAGTATCTTACAGGAGTGAACAGGGTCCAGGAGAGTCTCTTTCAAATGTGAAAAAGCACCAGGACCAGGAGGAATACAATGAAGCTGGGCGTGGGGGGGTCAAGAGAGATGTGAGAAAATATTGGTAGATGCCTGGAACAGATTGCCAGCTGAAGTGGTGGAGGCTAAAACGGTAGGGGGGCTTCAAGCATGTGTGGCGTAGACATAGCGGTATATTAGAGAAGAGGTGGAGAGGTGAGATGGTCAATGGAGATCAGACAGCATGTGAGGAGGAAGATGAGCCAGGAAACATCTAGGCAGATTAGGCAGGCCAAGCGGTCCTTTTCTGATGACAAATTCAGTGTTTCTATGTTTATGATCGCACACGTACTATAGAAACAGCTTTTACTACAGTAGGCATCTGATTGTGAACTGTCATTCAGTTGATGGCTGCTATGGATGTGAGTGGAGGGTCTGTGTTGGTCGCCGGACACCATAGGTTGGGGGTAAGTGGGGGCAGTTGTTGTGGTACTGGGTGGGCTGGTTGAGGGGTAGATATTATACTTATGGGACAGGGGAATCACTCAACACCAAGAATGTGGTATGGAAAAATTACAGCTCTTGCCAGACTATTAATTGGGGCACGTGGGGAACCCTGGTCTGGATATCAGGCAAATGGTACCAAGGAATTGCTGATCTTATCAAGTGTCTGACTGGGGCCCAGTTGATCAGTGGTGGGGAGTCTGCTGTCTGCTGGACACATGGGGCAGACGTTTTATTACACTGGCATGCAATTTGGGGGTGGGGCACTGGAAACCTGGACAGTTATGCCATGTATCAGTGGAGGGACCAGGGCTAGTGGTAGCCTGACATGGCCAGGTGTTGGGAGTATAGGAATGCACAGTCCATAACACCTGGTCAGGGGAACCAGTAACTAGTGTTGCACTAATGGATAGCTTTGCCTCCCCAAACCTCCCAGCATGCTGATGTGCCTATGTGCAAGGTGCTGTCAGCTGCTTTACACAGGTGCACAAGGATGGATTAGGGCCACTTACAAATTGGCCAGTGACTTGGTAACCAAGCAATCATATGACTCTGTGCAGTACTATAATGTTTTAGAGGTGCAAATTGGGATTAGTAAATTGATAACCTGTCTAACACTCGCAAAAAAGCCTTAATATTTTGCCTTAGGGCTTTTTAAAACCATTGTAAACTGTTAAATGAACAAGGAAACACCCCGGAGTTGTGGTTGGCGACGATGCACCTCGGCTCCATGCCCACTGCCAGATCCCACCCACCTGGGTCCCAATCCTCTGCATGCCTCCTCTACCTGGATGATACTGGATATCTTGGGAGGTGGAAACAGTGGTGGCCCTGCCCTATGGGTAAGCTAGGGAGGTCTCTCGCCAGGCGGAGGTAGGCATTAATGGAGCCCTGGGAGGGGGATCCAGAGTGGGGGGGGCACATTGGGTGGGAGAGAACTGGGGATGATGCCTGACAGAGGTCACTTCTCTGGTGATCGGAGGAAAAAGAGTCGGTAAAAAAAGAAAAATAAATTCTCAAACAGCATTCCCCTTTCGATTTTAACCCAAATCACCTTTTGATAATGCAGCCACCAAACTACCTGACTATCTAACTGCTGCAAGTATTACCAGACCCACTGATATCAGTGCAGCAAGATGCCCTGAATTTTGTCCCTGGGTACCTAAATGCCAAGCTGCAGGCCTGAGGTGCAGCTGGTTGGCCAGCGCTGGCACAACCACCTGAACCAAACAACCCCCCACATGTTCCCCTTGATTGCTTTAAATCTTTTTTTTTTGTAAATATATATTTTTTATTGATTATTTTCATATTTTTACAGTCACAGTTTCATTCAATATAACCAGCCATTATTCCAACTTTGGTAGGGACACAGTTAATATATTGGTACATCATTATTGACAAAATCATCAAGACAATAAGACAACAATTCATTGTTTCATTTTTCTAGCATGTTCCTTATCCTCTGGCTGGGGCCTTCATCACTCTGTCTCACCCCTTATCCCTCCTGATCCTTATACTTAGGGATCCTACATGACCACTACCCCCTTCCCCTTCTGTGTACAGCATGCCCCTCCCTGGGTGGGGTACTCTAGTACTAAGTTCCTAAGAGGTGTAGGGCATGGCATCCAGGAAGTCCCTGGATTGTGGGTCAGTCTATCCTAGGGGACAAAGTCAGGGTCTCTGGACATTATATATAATATCCAATTGCTCCATTTCGTAGAGCATAGAGCGGCCTTATCATTTAGAGAGTAAGTAATTATTTCCGCTCTGTATATATCATTAACTATGGTCCTCCAGTTTTCAATTGAGGGTATCAGTTTAGTGAGCCAGCATTTAGTAATGGCCTTTTTTGCAGCTAACAATAGAATTCCCAACAGGGGTCCACTGCATGACCTCTTAATTCCCGTGGGAAAACATGTAACATAAAAAATTCTTCTGTCCAAGGAATCCCCTGCCCCAATAGTTCCTCTAGTTCCCTCCTGAGGTCCCCCAGGAATGGCTGTAATTTAGGGCATGACCATAACACATGTGAGTGGTGGGCTTTGGTTTCACCACACAGGTGCCAACATGCTGCCAATGCAGTTCCCAAAGTGTGAGGTTACGGCTGGAGTGCAGAAAAATCTTGTGAGGAATTGCCATAAAAATAGTCGCCATGCATGACAGCAGGTGAGTTTAGATGATGAGAGCCAGATTGCTCCCCAGACTTGGGTAAGGTGGAGCTCCAATTCAGAGTTCCATTTTTCCATTATTGTATAGGTATTTTCCCCAGTTGTTTCCACAAAAGATTTATAAAGAGCCGAAATGGCATGTGGTAGCCCACTAGCCCAGAAGACCTGCTTTAGCAGCATCATCAGGTGAGGGTGCCCCTCCGGATTGCGCACCCCAGCTGGGAGTGTGTCGTAGTAGTGACAAAGTTGTAGAAATCAGAAGTACGACTTCCGCACGTTAAATTCCTGCCGTATCTCAGCAAACTCCTTAAACTGAGACCCCTGCAGGAACTGTGTGAGAATCGTGAGGTGCAAATGCCTCCAGCTTCTAAAGGTGTGATCAGTTCACCCTGGGGGAAAAGCCTCCAGGAGTCCTATAAGGCTGAGCATCACTAAGTATGGGGTGATCTGTAGGGCTCTGCAGATAGTGTGCCAGGTTCGGATTTGGTGGATAATCCACGGATTTGAGGAGCACTGCCTTGGAGGGGTAAGCAGAATATTGCTCTCTCCCATTTGGGTTGTGGTATTATGTCCTCCTCAATTTCTCTCCCAACGGACTAGGGTACCAGCTGATCCTCGTCGGATTAGAAACATTATGTGGGAGGCCCAGCTGTATAATTTCAGGTTTGGTAGTGCTAGCCCTCCCTATGACTTAGGTAGGATGAGGGTGCTGAGCCTTATTCTTAGATGCTTGCCTGCCCAGACAAACCTAGAGATGGCTCCATTCCATGCTCGGAATAGTTTGACCGGCAAGTTGAGGGGTACATTTTGAAATAGGTACAGTGCCCTTGGGAGAACCACCATCCTTATCACCTCTACCCTCTGCACCAAATTCAAAGGGAGGAGGCTCCATCTCTCAAGGTCATGCTTCATTTGTGTGAAGAAGGGGTCATAGTTAAAATGCATAGCATCTTCAGGCCTGTGGGTGAGGTAGATGCCTAGGTATTTCATCTTGTCCAGGTTCCACCTGAAGGGTTACCTGCCCCTGAACCCACCTGGGGGATCAAAGTGGAAGACAAGTGCATTAGTCTTGCTAGTGTTAAGCCTATATCCTGAGCAGGCTCCATACTCTTCTAGAATTTGAAAAACCACTGGGATTGATTCTTTAGGGTTGGAGAGGAAAAGTAGGACATCATCCGCATATAGTGCTATATGATGTTCAACATCTTCTATCCATATGCTCGACACCCCTGGGGCTATTCGTACTGCTTGTGCCAATGGTTCAATAAAGACAGCAAAAAGGCTCAGGGACAGGGGGCAGCCCAGCCTGATCCCTCTGTACAGGGGGGAAGTAGTCCAAGTGGTGGCTGGAAACCTTTACACTCACCTTGGGGTAGGAGTATATAGCCAGAATGGTGGCAATAAAAAGGGGAGGGAAGCCCATTTTAGTCATGGTAGCGAAGAGAAAGGGCTACGACACTCAGTCAAATGCCTTCTCAGCATCAAGGCTGAGAAGGGCACCCGGGGTTCCGCAGGTTTGCATCTCATGTATCAAATGAAGGGCCCTGCGTGTGTTGTCAGCAGTAGATCTGGCACTTACAAAGCCTGTTTGGTCCAGATCTATCAGGGTTGGGAGGACAGCTTCTAATCTTCAGGCCAGAATGGATGTAATGTATTTGTAGTCCATACTAAGGACCGAAATCAGTCTATAGGAGTTACATTGGAGTGGGTCCTTATCCAGTTTAGGGACGAGGGAGATTGTAGCATAGGACCAGCTTGGGGGGGGGGCATTCCCCTGTGCAACCTCATTTGGGGCGCTTAGTAGTAGGTGACTTATAGGCTGGACCATACATTTATAAAATTCTGCTCCGTATCCGTCCAGCCCAGGGGCTTTCTGTGTTTTTGACCTGGCTATGGCAGCACTCAGTTCAACTGGAGTAATAGGGGCTAGTAGGGTGGTCCATTGGTTCTCAGAGTGTCTGGGAAGATCGAGAGCAGTCGGGAAAGTGTTCATGTGATAGGGGTCTGCCTGTTGTTCTGGTGTGTATAGCTCCTTGTAGTACCGGGTAAAGGTTTGGGTGATGTCTTTAAGTTTGGTAAGGTGGCTACCTGTGTTTGAATCCCTTATAATCACAATCGTGGACAGCCTGTGTTGCCTACGTATTTGATAGGCCAGCAGACGAGAGGCCCTAGGGCCTATCTCACCATATTTTTGCCTTAGAAAGGCCAGAGCCATCTCAGCCTGCTGGGTGCACAAGCTATCCAAGTCTCTTTTGGTTTGCTTGATCTGTACTAACACCGAGCTGTCTCCCTGCTGATGTGCACATTGCAGGAATTGCAGTGTTTGTTTAAGCTGCATTTGCCTCTCCTGCCGTGCTTTGGCCAGCGTGGCTGTGTGCTTTATCAGGTGGCCCCTGAGGACTGTTTTCAGGGTATCCCACCTAATGGTCGCAGGGATGTCTGGGTCTGAATTGTCCCCAATGATTTCCTCAATTGTTTCCCTGAGGAAGTCTTGGAAGGGTTCACTTTTAAGGTGGGATGGGTTAAACTTCCATCTGGTGCAGCATCTCTCTGGGTCCAAGTGCCAGGTGGTGATTATAGGGGCATGGCCCACGTGCGCTATAGCGCCCATTGTAGCATCAACCAGTTTCCACAGATTCTCCTTTTGTGTATAGCAATGATCTATATGGGTAGAGGTGCCATGAACTGCTGAATAATATGAGTAACCCCTAACCCTGGGGTGGAGAGATCGCCACACATCCATCCAACCAATTTCCCAGATAAACTGCTTGAAAAATTTGTGTGGGGCTGGTTGTTTACCTCGGTGCACCCTAGTGGTATCAAGGGATGGGTTAGGAGCAATGTTTTTTTTTTTTTTTAACTAAATATGTTTTATTTGAGCATAATCACATACAATGTCAGCATGTTGCATTAGTACATAATTGGTTATCATCCGCTCATTCTTTTCATCTCTATTCCCCTAAGTCCCCCCCAAATAAAGGAAAAACAACAAAACTTTACTCACCCGCTCCCCCCATCTCTAGCTAGCCCTCCCACCCCCTTGCCAAGTACAAAGTCCAGTAATGCTAACTAAGTTCTGACTCCAATTATTCAAAGGAGAGAAAGGAGATGTACAGATATGCTGACAAAGGGAGGCTACAGCCTCTTAGGGTTTCCAAACTGCCAGGGCGGCATCAAGTGAACCCCATAGAGTAAAATAAGCATCTCTTCTGTGCCTCATATGAGCAATATGCTTTTCTAACTGTAATGCCAATAGCATTTCTCTATGCCATTCTGTCGCCGAGGGTGTTAGGATATTCTTCCAATGTCTAAGAATTATCAATTTGACGTTCGCTGCCACTAGAGCAATGTGGGCCTTTTGTCGCACTGTAGTATTAGGGGGACACAGGTGTATTAAACAAGCTTCTGGGGTAAACAATGACTGCAGATCAAGAAGAGGATCTAACCCTTTCATCACACCGTGCACAGAGGGCCTGATATATGGCAGGTCCATAACATATGGAACAATGTGCCTTTTCCACATGGCATCTTCTACACAAAGGTGTAGGGATAAGTCCACATTTATGCAACCTTACTGGTGTGTAATATATGTTATGCATTATGTTAAATTGCATCATGCAGAGCCTATCCTGTTTGATGAATCTATAACAATTTTGCCATATTCTCCTCCATGCTTCTGTATCCTGTGTCAGTTCTAGCTCATGCGCCCAATGATAGCATACTCCCTTGGGTAATTGCGGGTCTAACGCTTGCAGTTTTTTATACACCCCAGAGACAGAGTGGGATTTTGATGCTACCTGGATTAATTCTTGCACCTCTGGATCCACTGCCATTTGGTCTGCTGTATATCTTGTAAAAGCAAGGATTGCTTGTTTAATTTGGGTAAATTTAAACATATGCGTGTCCGCACTTTGTATCGCTGACCGGAGGTGAGAGAACAACTACCTCCCTTGGTGGAAAAGTCTGCAACTCGGAGCTCTTTTAGTGGTGCCCAAAAAGAGGAAGAGATAGGCCTTCTCCTATTTTAAAGTGAGGTTCCTGTAATCAGTTGCATGGGGACTGATGCCATCTTAGTGAAAAATATTGTTGCATCTGATGGGTTGCTCTAAGTGACCACCCTATTGGGGTATTTCGAGCTGCCTGGGAACCTGAGAGGTGTGTAGAACATAAAGGCGGTAGTGAGATTGGTATCCGCTACTAAGTGTATCTCAATCTCTACCCACAGAGGCATCGTATCTGTTAAGTCCTGAGGGAGATCGGCCTGTAACCAGAGTACTACTTTTACTTAGGTGTTGAGCACAGTAATAGGTGAAAAAGAAGGGATGCTAACCTCCTGAATTTTAGGAGCCGTTAGTTTATGGTATGCTCTCTGGGTTTGTTTACCCTTCCATATAAATGAATTAAGCATTTTCTGCACTTTGACAAACCAAGCTTTGAGGAGGTAGCATCCTATCATTCCCAGAGGGTATAGAAGGCGAGGAAGAATGTTCATTTTTACCATATTAACTCTGCCCCATATGGAAAGTGGTAAGGCCACCCATCGGTCAAGATCAGCCTTCAAGATCTGAATAAGAGGACTAAGGTTTTCCCTTGCCAGACAGTTAATATCTCTTGTTATTTTAATGCCCAAATATAGGAGCGATCTAGGTTCCCAGGACATATTGAAGGGTGCTACCATGGCACGCGTAAGCCAGTTATTCAACGGGAGAATCCTGGTTTTAGAACAATTTAATTTGTAATATGAAACTTTAGAAAAGGCCTTAATTTCTTCCAGCAACTTGGGGATAGCTTGCTGTGGGTCTTCGATATGCATAAGAATATCGTCCGCATAGACCGAAAGTGAAAATCTCTTTTCCCCGACTAAAATGCCTGGTATTCCTTGGGCACTGAGGAGGTGTCTAATTAATGGCTCTAAATAGAGGTTAAACAGAAGGGAGAGAAAGGACATCCCTGCCTAGTACCCGCCCTAAGGAAATGGGCTGGAAAAATACCGTGCTTAAGACTCTGGCAGTGGGGCAGGTGTACATTAGACGAACCCACTTAATATATTTATCAGGAGACCAAATCGATGCAGGGTTTCAAAAGAAAGACCAGGAGACCCGATCGAAAGCCTTCTCGGCATCTAAAGAAATTAAGGCAGCTGGTTTGTTGGAGTTGTTAGCAATTGGGATGAGATGTAATAACTTTCGGAGATGGTCTCCTGGGGATCGTCCTGTCATGAAACCAACCTGCTCGGGGCTAACGAGTTCTCCCAGGATGGGGGTTAACCTATTAGCAGTATCTTTGCCAGGATTTTAAAATCCGAGTTTAATAAAGAGATGGGACGATAATTTTCAGGGTACATGGGATCTTTCCCTGGCTTTGGGATGAGGGTAATCACTGCTTCCGAGAAACTTTGCTCTGAGAATCCATTCTCATACCAATAGTTATACACCTCTTGCAATATTGGTGTTAGAATTTTGTAACACTTCTTATATAGGTTGTTCGGAAAGCCATCCGGACCTGGAGACTTATCCGGGGGTAATTGCTGAATGGCTTGATGTATTTCCTCCTGTGTGATATAGCCTCCAAGTGACATCGCTTGTGTTGTTGCTAACTTGGGGAGATTAACCTTGTCTAGGTATTGGGCAATTTCTACTAGGGCTGGGGGTGCGCTTGGTTCTTCCGCATAAAGAGCTTGGTAGTAAAGTCCCAGTCCCTGGGCTATTTCTTTAGGGTCTGTACATATTGTTTCATTGCCAGGGAAATAGAGACCTGATATATGTCTGGCTGATTCAGCTTGCCTCATTCTGTAGGCTAACATTTTCCCAGCTCTCTCACCGGATTCCAAATATTGAATTTTAGTACGCCTCAGGGCCAGTTCAGCCCTTTGAGCCTGAAAATCTGCATATTCCACCTGTAATCTATTTAACTTAATTTTTTGGTCTTCTGTTATTGACGGTCCTGGCACCCTTTCCAGGTCCCGAATAGATCCTAGGATTTTCGAAACATAGGCACGGTTTTTGGATGCCCTAATGGGAGCAATCTTAAAATCCCCCGCTAATAACAGGGTTCCTTTAGTCATGGAAACAACCTTGCCAAGTAGGAATTTAATTGTTGGCGCATTTGAGCCTGGGGGATGGTATATATTCGCCAATGTTACTTCCTGCTCCTGCAACCACCCTTGGACCACCACCAGCCTGCCCTCTGGGTCTGCCCACTTCTTTGTCAATCGGAATGGGGTGTGGCCTGTGATCAGTATGGCAACCCCTCTCTTCTGACCCCCAATCCCCATTGTTGATGAGAAAATCTGGCTAAAACCCCTCCCTTTCAGTTTACTGTGTTCCAGTTGTGTCATGTGCATTTTTTGCATATACACCACCTCTGCTTTCGTTTTTCTAAGTAGTGTGATAATCCTGGATCTTTTACTAGGGCTACCCAAGCCATTCACATTCAGAGAACATAACTTTAATTGTTGCTTAGCCATTCACACAGCTCATCACCTGGAGTATTTCAAACCATCGGGATATTAAACATTTTGTTACAACCACTGCCTTACCTAATAGAAACCTGTGACTGTCTACTAACATATTAGGGTGCAACCCCTTACAACACAAGGTAAAGGGGGCCCTGAATAGGTGCCTATTTACATCCATCACCTCTGGGCGTTGAACTTTCCAACTAACAAATAAAACGTGTTCACTAACCTGACAACAAAGTAAAAAAACTTGGGGTTGGGAATCTCTCCCCTGTCCAGTGGGTCCAGGAAAACATTTGAGCCAACTGGGCCAACATAACTAGAGTGATCATCCACCAGGTTGTGGTACTTCCATCTATGTGGTCATTCATAATGACCTTGATGAGAGTGCCCGGCATGCACCAATGCGCCTCCTATGATATGGGAGGCCTTAAGCACTCTAAAGTGCCCGTAGGGAAAAGGTAAAGGAGGAGTTGGAAACATCATAGTTTACCTATTCCTCCCCAGTAAACTAACTCTATATTTAGAGAGAGCAACTTGGTTAAGTGTTTAGCTAAGGTGAGTAACCGTCTAACCCCACTATATGTAGGTGAGCTATAATGGGTTCGTAAACCAGGTAATCCACCTCCAAACCCCTGTGGGGGCATACAGAGGTTACTTTTGAACCCTTTGGGTCTCAATAGTGAATGGGTTGTCTGCCCAATCAGCTACATATTTCTCCGACCCTATCCTCTCTGAGTGGAAATTGCAATATATGGTCATAACATTTTCTGGATCCACACACCCACTCATCACCCCCACCACAGAAGAATTAGTTGTTAATATGCAGTGGTTAATAATAGCTGTCCCAATCCATCACAGTAAAAAGTGGGGAGCCCTGCCCTTGTGGCTCTAGAACTGAGGAGCCTTTAGATCTATTGGTGGGCAGATTTGAGCTTAAAGATATGTTTTCCCAGGAAGGGAATTATCTTGAAAAAGGATTGTTGCATTAGTTGAAAGGTACATGGGGTGGGGGGAGGCAGAGCAGTTAGTGCCAGGGAAACCTTGTTAGGGTTAGAGGTACTAAAGCATAGATTAGTTAATAAAAGTGAAAAAATTAAATATTAAGAAGACTGGGACTTATCTGAGTAGATGCTGTCTGGTGGGTCTGTCCCTGGAGTTCTCTTCGGCAGTCATTTAAGGAGGGAAAGATAACATCCAAAGTATTCAGGTCCGCTCCTGCAGCCAAGCACAGCTCACTGTTGACTCATATTCCAGAGTAGTCCAGAGTGGGGCCTTTGTGTCCTCAGAATATTGTCCTTACAGTTCTCAGCTTGGAGATCCAGTGCTGGCCATCTTGGTGGGATGCGAGCCAGGGGGGGGGTTCTGTGGCTGACTCTGAAGAGTATTGACAATCTGTTGGATCGCTTCTTTTCCCTGTTGTCTGCATGCATCCCTGTGGCCCGAGTTCCACACCCATTGTGAAAGCTTGGAGGCTATTGTTGACCTTTGGCTTGTTTGGCCCTGTGTCACCTCAATATTCTGGCTCTTGAGCTCTGCTGCAGCCTTCGTAGCCGATTCATAGGTCTGTGCCCCCTCTGGGAACTGGATCACCAGCTTGGCCAGGTAGGAGGTACAAAATCAGAGTCCCACTGCTTTAAGGACCCACATGACTGGGATGTACTGCTTGTGCCTACTCATCGCCTCTGGGGCATAATTGTTTTCCTTGTACAGCCTGTGTGAATTGAAGAGGACTATACCTTACGAACATATGAAATTTGCCAGCAGATAAAGGCCTAGAGGTCTACCAAGTCTGCTTGAATGTGCAGCTAGCACCTTATTCTGCAGCTGCCCCTCCCTCCCTCCCACCCTTCCCCTTCATTAACCCTCCCCTTGTCCTGTCCCATCCTCATTTGAAGCAGTCCACTGTTCTATTGCATACCATTTCAGCAGGTAACGATTCCACCCAGCCACCACCCTCTGTAAAAAGTGTCTCCTCATCTCCCTCCTGAACCTTCCTCGCCCAGTCTCATATCATGGCCCTGGTGGCCCTCCTCCTTACTTTGAACAGCCCTCTGTACCTGTCTTGTTTATTCCTTTCATGTATTTAAAGGTTTCAATCATGTCACCCCGTCTCTCCTCTCCTCCAGTGAGTACATGTTCAAATCCTTCAACCTCCTCTCGTATGATAAGTCCCCCAGCCCCTTGATCATCTTTGTCGCTCTGCGCTGCACCCCCTCCAGTAACTTAATGTCCCTCTTCAGATACAGATGCCAGTACTGCACGCAGTACTCCAGGTGTGGTCTAACTAATGACCTATACAGTGGCAGAATCACCTCCTCCCTCTCGAGGATATACCCTTGCAATACAACCCAGCATTTTGTTGGCCTTTGCAGCTGCCTTCCTACATTGTGCCGAGTTGTTCATTGACCCTGTAATAAGCACACCCAGATCCTTCTCCTCCTCCTCTCTCTGGGCTAGCTGCACTCCCCCTAGCTGGTAACTCCTCCTTGGGTTCTTCATCCCAAAATGCAGCACCTTGCACTTTTTGGCATTAAAGCCCAGTTGCTAGGTGTCTGACCAGGTTTCAAGCTTTGCCAGATCATCCTGCAACCCTGCCATCCCCTAGGTCATCCACCACCGCTGCCTACCTTGGTATCATCAGCAAACAGACTGATCTTGCTCTTGATGTCCCATGATATGTCTGCAATGAATATCCCAAACAACACTGGTCCCAACACCGAGCCCTGTGGAACACCGCTCGTCATTGCCCATGTTTCCATGCTGTGTGTAAAATTGTTTCTTTCTCCTGAAAATGGAGGAAACGTGCCAGGATGATGTGTGGGTGGGCTCGGGGGGGCTCTGGACCTAATGTCCGATGTGCCCTCTTAAGCTCCAGGGGTGAGGGTTTTGGGGATATTTAATGACTCATGGATTAGTTGTCTAATGAAGGCAAGCATGTCAGGGCCTTCTATTCCCTCCAGGACCCCAGCAATCCGAATATTGTTTCTACGATTGAGGCTCTCTGCGTCCTCCACCATAGCCTGCAGGCCTTGGACCTCCTGATGTAGCTAAAGGATCACATGCTCATTGCTGTCCACCCATCTATGAACCTCTGTGGCTTGCGCTTCAAACGTTTCCTGCTGCTTCTCTAATTTTGAGATGTCGGTATGTAGGGCAGTCGCCTTGGATCTCATCTCCTTCCTAAAGTCCCTTAACTCTGTAAGCATCAGGGACATTTGCCTCTGGATTTTTGTCAGGGTTAACTGCTTTGCTTGAGCCCTCCCATTCCGCGATGTGGCTGAGGCCTGCGAGCCTTCACGCCCCGAGTCCCGGTCCGATAATCCACCCTCATCACGCTCATCGTCTGGTTTTAAGTTACCTAAGTCACCTCTTTTGGGCATTTCGACTAACCTCCTTGCTGATTCTGGTAGGATTGCTTGAAAATGCTTTGAATTTGAAGGCAGTTTCTGCGGGGAGCCGACAGAACTATGCTGCCATTAGGTGAGTGATGTCACCGGAAGTTGATTGCTGTAAATCTTGAATTGGCTTTCAGTGCCAGTGGACTTGAACACAAATAACTACATACAGTATGTATATTCCCCAGGTGCAGGGAAATTCCTGCCCTCACTCACAGCTCTGCTGTATTAGTCCTAGCATGGCACACATGACTGAAGTCCTGGGGTAGATCGATCAGCAGACGCAGAACCAGGCCTCATGCTTAACACTTGAAAGTGTAGAAGCTGCAGCTTGGATCTTCAGCGTGACCCAAGGTCTTGCAGCCTGCCCCCCACCTACCCACTGCAGGGCATCACACAAGAGCCACCAACCACAAGGGATCCAGACACGGGAGCATCCCCATGGTCCAGCTCTCCCACAGGTCAGAGCACCCCAGCACCCAGGCACAAACCCACAATCCCTTGCCACCAGCAGCCCCACTTGACGGGGGTCAGCGAGTTCCACACCTGGCACATTTAGGATGGATTCTTCAGATCATTTCCATTCTTTCCTCAATTACCTGCTACAGTATGTAGTCAAGCAGTCTCAGCTACTGTCTTGAATATCAGGCTCAGGGGGGATTGGGACTGTGCAGAGTCTGAAAATCCAGGGATTTAACACAACAGTCTCCTGTCTTGCTGCATCTCAGGAGCAGACTGCAGGCAGCCAACCAGACAGCACCTACTCAACCCCCTGCCCCCATAGTCTTTCAACTCCAACACAGTGGCCACTCGTGCTCTGGCTCACACACAAGTTCAGCAACTCTTTTTCAGAAATACAACAAGAAAGTCCCTTTTCTCACTATGCAGGTGCTAGTCAACTCCAGACAGAAGAGGCGCTCTTGTCAGCTTCTTAAAACCTGGGTTCAAATCCAGTTTTCATGTACATTTTCCACTGCTAAAGAACAGTCCTTTAACCTTGTCTTTCCCTTTTCCTGTTGACACCTTGTCATTGCCAGGGTCAGACAGAACCTTTTACACTTTTTCCTTTTTATCAATGAATGTTTTTTTCCACCTTGCTGCGGGTAGCGGTGGGGAGAGCATCCAGCCACGGCTTGACCCGCCCAGAGGCAGCAGGCTCACTCAGCCGATGGGGGGTCGGTACGGCTGTTTCTGACCTGCTGGGAGGCTCCCTATGCCTACCCAGCTGGGCCGAGACTGAGCCTCCTGTGCGATTCCATGACAGACCTCTGGGCGGATCAAGCATGGCCATCATGCTGTTTGTTCATGCCCGGCCTTTTTCCTCCATTGCTCACTGGAGTGCGGATGTGCAATGATGTCCGGGCACAACATGCTGATGTCCGCCACACTCCTAACATGTACATCAGCACTGGTAGTGCCCCCGGTCATCACCAGGTGCCACTACAGCACGGTGAAGTCCCTTTGCACTCCCAAGGGATAGAGCAGTCTTACGGACACTCAATCCTATCCCTCCCCTGCCGACCCCCGATGACCCGAGCTCATTCCCAAACACAGGTTGCTTGCTGGCATATCACAAGATGTGGCATCCAGTGTCTCAGCCCTCAGTGCCACCAGGCCGGCTCTTTTACACTTTTTCTTACTTTTCTCACCAAAAATCTTTGATCATCCGTGTCTCACCGATGTGGCACAGATAAAACAGAAGAGGCTTTCTCCTCATCCTCTTGATACAAATACATTTTCTTACTCCTTTTTCTTAGTCCATTTAACCTTTATTCTGAACAATTTCACCACTGTGGTGCAATTTCTCTGGCAGCAACAGGATACTGCAGATCTCCCTCTCCGAAGAGCTGCCCACAAATCTTTTCTCTCTAGATGGGGAAAGGCACAACCAGCTATGGGGAATAGATGGTTAGCTGCCCCCAGGCAGCCCCACTCACAGTCCCACAACCCCACCTTCTCCCTAGGGGCTAGAAACCCCCTCCCTGTGGAGGGGCTTCCACCAAACTGAACTTAGAAACCAAAGTTCTTTCTCCTTGGGAGCTTTCTGGCAGCTCCCCATCGGCAGGAGCCACTGTCAACCAAAATTAACATGTACAAGGTTCCCGCAACACCTCACTAGTTGCTGAATAAGGCACCCAGATTGTCCCCAGTATTTTCCCCCAAGAGTTTTCACTGAAGTTCTACTCTTTAGCAGCCTTGTCTCTCTGATGGCCCAACACAAAATTTAGCATTTGTAGTTGTTTTCCAGCCGGTCGCTAATGCTGAAACTTGTTTTCCCCAGCACCAGACAGGCTGAGAAATATGTGTAACATAACAGCAGCAGGAATGAGGAATAAATGTTCTAGCTCTACCTGGAGTAGGTGAATGGGGGACCACCAGACTACCAAGGAATTATTTTTTTTTATTGTGTCTAGGACTGACAGTGTGTGTGTGTGTGGGGGGGGTTGCTGGAAGGCCGCGTGTGTACAGTTAAAACACGATTCCCAAAATCATTAACTAGCACTAACCAGGCAGTGTATTTGCACTTCCAGAAAGCATTTAATATACCTGTACACCTTATATGCATTACAGTAACCCCCAGTTGTATGGGCACCTGATTACAGTTAGTAATCCTATGCAAAAAAAAATAGTGCCATGCTAACAGGTTAGCACTGCACAAAAGGATGCTTTTTAAAACAGTACCAGCCATGTCTATCACAGCGCAGCGCTAATACTGTTACAGTGGTATGTGGGCTCCCATTTTCAGATTAATGTTGTGCACTCCTAAGTGCTGCACCTGAGATAGTGCACAGCCACAGAAGGTGGTGGTAAATGGCACTCACTCCAATGAGGAGAGAGTGAGCAGTAGGGTGCCGGAGGGCTCAGTTATGGGACAAGTCCTCTTCAGTGTCTTTATAAGTGGCATAACAGAAGAAATGGAAGTAGAGATATACCTTTTTGCAGATGACACCACAATCTGTAATAGCATTGGCAGGTGCAAATGGAGAGAATGAGTAGGGACCTTAGAAAACTTGAAGAGTGGTACAGGACATGGTAGCTTGGGTTCAAAGTCAAAAAATGCAAAATCAAGCATCTAGGGAATAAAAACCTAGAGGCTGAGTATAAAATGTAGGGGGAGGTACTTATGGTCACTAAGGAAACCTTTTATATAGCACTGTGCTCTGCATGCAGGAGTCGATTACTCATTTGCATGGCCATAGTAGTACATATGCACAAGCACATGATCAGGTTAGCATCAGGTAATGCCGAATATGACACCCATCCAACCATACTGTTCCCACATAGTGTAATGTAGCTCTGCATGCTAACCTTCTGAAAATGGGTCCCTAACTGACTAAAAATCCTGGTCGATGCCTCTTAAGATGCAGAAGGTAAACATAAAAGGGTTATCTTATCTATCTCTTTATGTATTGTTTTATCTTATCTACTTCCTCTTCTGCTCTAGTGGACCTAGGATACCTCTCTTTCTGAGGGCCATCCCCGGGGTTTTTCTGCCTGTTTCTCAGGCTGAACCATGATCATCCACTAAGGCTGCAAGACTTGAATGCCTACCCCCATTTCCATTCTGTACTGGTGGAGCAGGGCCAGAAACAGAAACAAAAGCTACAGACCAATCTTGCCACACTGGATTGCAGCCTTGAACCACCTCACTGGCTCAGTTGCAAAGAGTTGTTCCACAGTTATGTTCAGCGCTAAAACAGCCTCTCAGCCAACAAAAGGATTTTGAACTTATGACACCTGATCACCAATTGGTCTAGGCTTCTAATGGCTTTTACTGCCGGCTATTGTGACGTTTAGATCTACCATGGGAAATTACAGCTGGTTCCTCGGTGTGTCACTAGCTTTACTAGCACTCAGCTCAATTCTTCGGAATCCTCATCCCTCCCTAAAGTGGAATGATCCTTGCACTTCTCCCTGTCCTGCATCCAACAGCTCCTTTCAGGTAGCCATTCTGGACTATTGGGCTTCTCATCTGTCTCTGCCGGGGAGTGGGACATCTCCCTAGCTGCCTCTGCAGATTACTCCCCCATCCAGACTTGAGACTTCTTACTCATGGCAAAAATTAAGTCCGGTGGCAGCATTATCTCCAACCAATCAGAGATATTGGAAGCCCTCAATAACCATTTTGCAACAGCAGGGCTAGCATTTGATACTTCTCCTGCCAGTGACCTCTGCACAGCTCAGGGCCCACCAACCCATGAGTCCCCCTATACCGAGGAGGCCTTCTCACTCCTGCCTGTCTCTCTAAAAGAGGTGGAAGACCGACTGCTGCAACTGGACACCAGGAAGGGAGCAGGCTCCGACTTCATAGAGCCATAGTATCTGAAATGTGCCTACCATGTGCTTGCAGTGCCAATCACCCACCTATTCAACATGTCACTCTCCCAGGGTAGCCTTCGCCCTCAATTGAAAATAGCCCATGTCATCCCTCTATTAAAAGCAGGTGACCCCTGCAATCTAAATAATTTCAGACCGATCTCTCTCCTCCCCATCCTGTCTAAATTACTAGAAAAAATAGTGTGTCCAGCTAGGGGTATACTTAGAATCCAGAAGCCTATTAAACCCGGTTCAGTCTGGATTCAGAGCAAAGCACAGCACCATAACAGCCCTAGCTAAGGTGACCAATGATTCGCTCCTAGACCTTGACAACAAGAAGCATGTCTGTGCCATTTTCTTGGATCTTAGTAAGGCATTCAACACAGTCGATCACAGCCTGCTTTTTTCCTCCCTAAGCACCTTAGGCCTGGACCATAAATCTATGTGCTGGTTTGCAGACTACCTCAGAGAATGGAAACAGCAGGTTGAAGCTGAAGGTGATCTTTCTCCATTAAAACCTATGCTGAGGGGCGTGCCCCAGGGCTCTATCCTTGGTCCCCTCCTCTTTGCAGTCTACATTAACGACATCAATGACCCCATCAAAAAAGCCAACATCCACTTATTCGCGGATGACACTGTACTGTACTTGAGTCGTCCCATGCCGGAAGCAGCCTCTGAAGACCTCCAAGCTGAACTTAACCTTCTATAATACCAGCTCATCAACAAAAAGCTTTTGCTCAATGCAAGAAAGACAAAAGCCATGCTCTTCTCCCCCTCCTTGCATGTGGCAATTCCAGCTGAGGGGGAGCTATCCCATAAATTACCACTGTTCTTGGAGAAACACTAGAGTATGTAGCTAAATTAAAATATCTAGGAGTTTGGCTCAATTATAAACTTTCCTTCGCCAACCATCTCGAAGAACTACTGAAGAAACTAAGGCAAAGATTAGGACTATTCTACAGAATTAACCACCTGCTCACAAAGGAGCCCAAGATTCAACTGGTTCAAGCTACCTTCCTATCTTTAATAGATTACGTGGACCTGCTTTACAGCCACTGCACTGCCTCTGCACTGGTTAAGTTGGACACCCTCTACCACAGAGCTATCAGGTTCATTACTGGCCTTCCACTTTCCACACACCACTGTTCCCTGTACTCATCGTTAGGCTGGACTTCTCTTCACTATAGAAGGAATAGAAATGCTGCCGTATGGGCCTTCAGAGTAGTGACCAACAAGCTCCCCTCATATGTCTCAGATTATATTCCCCAGAGTGTGTTAGGCACCTACACTCTAAGGAGCAATTCCCTAATTGCCCTCCAAATTCCAAGGGTCAAAACTCATTTCCGCAAAGCTGAGCTAAGCATAGTGTATTTATTTCAATAGATAGTGCATGTATTTCAATATAATGTGTAGATGTTTCACTATATAGTGTATTTGTTTCAGTAGACCATGTATGTGCTTTTTCCAGTGTGTAGTGTATGCATTTCAATAGATAGTGTATGTATTTCAGTATATAGTGTATTTGTTTCAGTATATAGTGTATGCAGATTTTTTTCAATATATAGTGTATGTGTTACAATGTATAGAGTATTTGTTTCAGTAGATAGTTTATGTGGATATTTCAGTCTGTAGTGTATGTATCTCAATAGGTAGTGTATATGTTTCAGTACATAGAACATTTGTTTCAGTATATAGTGTATGTGGATTTTCAGTACTCAGTATGTAGATTTCAGTAGATAGTATATGTATTTCACTATATAATGTAAGCATTTCACTACATAGTGTATGCATTTCACTAAAAGATATATGTATTTCAGTATACAGTATATGTATTTCACTATATGATGTATATATTTCAATAGATAGTGTATGTGGTTCACTACATTGTGTATGCATGTCACAATATGATGTATATATTTCACTATATGATATATGTATTTCACTATGTAGTGTATGTGTTTCACTATACAGCCAGAGATGAATTATGTTCCTAACGGCTTGTCATATCTATGTCAATGGAAGTCTATGCCCATGATCTCCTCAACACAGTACACGTAAGTCCCTGAAAAACAGGAATTGCTGCACTTGAGTAGATCAACTCATACCAGTCAGCAATAACTTAATAAGCAGTTTGATTCAATGTTCCAACTGAGTAGTCAAATGTCAACTGCTACAGTACTTTGACAAAAGCATATGATGAAATCTTCTCCGCTCATGAGCTCAGTCTGATTTTATTTTTCAACCAAGTCCAAAAAAAATCGGAACAGAGCATAAGAGGCACCTGAAAAAGACCCTTCTGGGTCTTTTGTCAGGGGCTCATATACGTTCTGTACTGATTTGTTTGAACTCAGGCAGTTTAAAATACAATCAGACAGAACTCATAAACAGCAGATTTCATCAAGGGCTTTTTACTCAACTGCTGCAGTTTCTGTTTTTCCTATAGTTGTTTTTAGTGGCTTAACTTCTGTCCAGTGAACCTGTCTGTTCCCCACCGTGCACAGGGCACAGCATGCCACACTTCTGGCTGGATTCAGTAATCAGTCAATCAACCAATAATTTCTTATTTGTTTAACAGAATATTTGTCTTTTCAAAACTAAAGCTTTGATAAAAATAACATACATTACACAATGTACATTGACAAATCTGTCCCCCTCAACCCACCCACCCACCAGCCACAGGAACCCCCAAAACTGTGTGAACAACTATATAGCAAAATAAAAGGCATTCATCACAACAAAACTAGTTATAGCCACTAGATTATAAAGACTGTTGGTGGTGAATTATACATTAAATTCATTTTTCATGTCCCTTTATCTTTTTTTTGTATGAAAAAGGTCTGCCTTGTGCAGTATGCAGGCAGAAAAAGTATACAGACCCTTTCTGTGAAAATGCTAAGGAAAGGGACAACATAACAATTAATTTATGAGAATTTATCACCAGACCCAGGCAACTATACCATTAATTTAATAGCAACAGATCAATCTGACAGGGTTTTTGTTTAAATACAGCAACAAGTAATTAAAAAAATCCAGCTATGCATATCAGACTGTCATCGCCAGACTCAGGGGTGACTATACCATTAATTTAATAGCAACAGCTCAGTCTGGCAGGGTTTTTGTTTAAATGCAGCAACAAGTGATTACAGCATTCTAGATATGCATATCAATAATAAAAAAAATATGTAGCAATTGATTGTTGTCAACATCAGACCCAGACTACTAAATCATTAATTTAGTGGCAACAGTCTACTGTGGCGTTTTTGGTATTTGGTCTGCCACTAAAGGACTCCTCACCTTCTCTGTGGTTTGACAGACCATTTGGTTGCTGTTGGTGAGGACCCCATCTGGACCATGTGAATAACTGGACGGACACATAAAATAAAGAATACAGATTTATTCTGTGCAGTAGATGTTCTTTTCATGGAGACAAGCCCCAGACTGAATAAATTCTCTGACTGACAGGCATACATGGCACTGACAGGCAGTGCAACAATTAACTACAAGCAGGTTCTAAGTGTTCTTAAAGGGGTGGCAGCTTAACATTAAGCCCCACGCTTAATGTGTGCTTCACATCACCACTGGGACAATGAATGTGAGCACCACTTGAAAAGGCAATAAACTATAAACAGTTGCTAAGTAATAAATATATTTACGTAAGTTTTAAAGGCAAAAAAAAAAACATGTTTATGCATTTAAAGGCATTACATTTAAAACAGTACTCCACTGCAGGGAGTGGGGAAGGAAAGAATCTGGACTACACTGGGGACCAGTCAGAGTAGCACCAGAGAGAGGGGAACACCAGAGCACTGGAACCTTGGTCATGCCACAAGCGCTAAAGAGGGGAAGAAGGGAAAGGGAAGAGAGGGAAGGGTAGCAGCAGGAGGATACCCAGAATGCAGGCTCACACTTTAATAACAGTTGCATAACAACAAAAACAGGTGGACTGTCCATTGCAAAACATTTCTAAGGGGGAAAGCATTAGTATTTAAATCAACACTGAGTCTGGTTCACAAAAGTTCAAGACCTCCGTCGACCTTTCTGGTCAGTGGGAATGGAGGCATGTGTAGATAGCACTAGTTCCTGACAGGACAGGGTCAGGTCATTAAAAGTGGCCCAGGAGTTCTGCCCACTGTCAAATCCATACCACTTGACTCTATAAGTCCAGGATCCATTGACAAACTTCTTTCTTAAGATCTTCTCGATCTGGTACACTGATGTGTGTAAAGGAGAGTCCTGAGAAGAAGAAGAAGTATGAAAAGAAGAGGAAGTCCCAGGCAAATCATCTGGCAAAACGGAATCTGGCTGGAGAGTGTCAGGAGTGGGAAGATTATTTTATTTTATTTATTTAGTTTTTGTTGACCGGGTAAGTGCGCTAGCCAACAAGTGACTATTTTCAGGCACGACCCAGGAGGTACAGTTACAGAACACAGTGATACATAAGAGATTACACAAAGCAGGATACATTTGCAGGATACATAAGAAATTACACAGAGCAGGATACATTTGCAAAGGACAAAGTCACACAGTGTAGTCAAGCATAGCAATAAGGATAAAATTACATGTATTCAGTTGTTGAGAACTAGGGGGAGAGGTGGTAGGGGACAGGTGTAAGGGTAGGGCAGGAGAGACAGAGACAGGGGGTGGTAGGGTGAATAGCAAAAAGGGAGGATAGGAGGAGGTTAAGGCACCAAGTGCGCATTAGCGGAGAAGGTTACCACCTGTGGCCGGACGGTGGAACCGGGAGTCGGCAAGAGAGACGGAGAGGTCGGGGAACAGGACAGTGAAGCTATGGGTGAAAAAAATAGAGAGGGAGAGAGGGTGATGTGCAGGGGAGGGCAGTGGGGGGACTAGGTGCAAGCGTGAGGAGGGATTTGAACTAAAGGAATGGGGAGGGGAAGGGTAGGTTGGGAAGGGCAGGGTTATGGGGAAAAGGGATGAAGGGCACGGAACAGATAGGAAAATGAGTGGGGGTAGGGAGATAGAGTGCACCTAGTAAGAGCGCAGTGGAGCAGAAGGAGGGAGGAGGACAAGAGGTGAGGCGGTGAAAACGGCATTGGCGGGGTAGAGTAGTAACCTGCGGCCGAGCCGGTGGAACTACGAGACGGCAGGAGAGAGAGGGGAGTCACGCAAACTGGTGGGAGGCAGGATAATCTGTAGGAACTAGCTGTAAGTTGTCTGGAGGGATCTCAGCTTCACAGAGGATGGCAGGCTCAAGTGCAGCTCTTACTCAGGTACCCATGTTTCAGTTGGTTCATGTGGACTTTGTTGTGTAGCACCTTTCCATCCAACTTGTGTCACAGATGAACGTGGACAGGAGGAAGCTTTTCTATGATGTAGAAGGGACCAGTCCAGGGGCAAAGCAGTTTCTTGGTGGTGCCTGAAATAAGGACAGGTTGGTACAAATACTCAATGTCTCCAACGGAGAATGAAGGCTCATGCAACTTGGCTGCTGACATTTTCTGCATGGCAGATTTTCTCTGGCCCAACATGGTGATTGCAACACATCTGGCAAGTTCAAGCTGTTCCAGCATTGGAAAAATGAAAGAAGAAGCTGACATAGGAACCTCTAGCAACAAGAGATCCCTGTCCAGTGGAGTTCTTGGGTGATGTTCATGGATTAAGAAGAATGGTGTACACAGTACTCTGTACTGTTGACACAAGGGCTGGTATTGTAGGCAAACTGCACAAAGGGAACAAAATGGTCCCAGGTGTCATGAGTCTCATCCAGGTACTAGGAAAGTGTGCTGTGAATGGTAGACATCATTCTTTCATTCTGTCCATTGCATTGTGGATGGTAACTTGTGGTATGTGTCTTTTTTATGTCCAGAAGTTTGTATATTTCTCGGACAATGGTGGAAAGGTAGTTAGTGCCTCTGTCTGAATGTAAGTACAATGGGGTACCGTGATGACAAATGACTGTGTTGAGAAAGGCATTTGCCACAGTGGCAGTTTTAATGTCTTTTAGTGGGATGAGTTCCAAATACTTTGTTAGGTAGTCCACAAAAACAAGGATGTATTTGTTGCCAGAGTCAGAGCATGTTGGTAAGGGCCCAAGAATGTCAGTGCTGACTCTTTGGAAGGATTCAGTGGCTCCAAGCATTGGAATGATGTGTGCCTTTGTCGGTTTGGCAGGGGGCTTTTTTGGGAGCAGGGCTGGCAGAATTTTACAAATCAGACAATGTCCCTTTTCATGTGAGGCCAGAAGAAGTGAAATCTTATCTTTTTGAGAGTTCTGTGTATTCCCATATGACCTCCAGAAAGTGGAGAGGCATGGGTGGAGAGAAGAACTTCATTGATTAGAGAGGCTGGCACAACTAGCTGTACATGAGTTCTATCCGTGCAGTGACCGTTGCCTTTCTTAGTCCAAATGTGAAAAAGCACACCATCACTGAGGATGTATTGCAAAGCAAAGAAAAGTACATCTTGGTGATGCTTCTTTTGTTGCAGTAATGTTCCAGACTCTAAGTACTGTAGGTGATTATGCCTGTAAATTGAGTGTCAGTTCTTTGTTGTGTTTTAACAGTTGCCAGGGACAGATCAGAAGTAGAGGAAATGAGAAGCTCTTTGGCTGCTTGCAGTAACTGAGGATTTGTGTGACTTTCTGTAGAAGCAGTTGGTAGCAGCAAAACAACTTGAGGTGCTGTAGGAGAGTCCACAGGAATTATATCCGTGGCGTGGAAAGGAAGAGCTTGTAAGCAGGATTCCACATCTGTTGAGGAGGATGCAGAGGAATATCATCTCCAGCTTACACCATCAGTATTTGAGTGAACTCGACCTGGTCTGTACTGAATTTCAGAGTTGTAACTCTGTAACATGGTGATCCATCGGGCGAACTTGCCTACTGGCTCCTTCATTTCGAATAACCATCTGAGGGCAGAACGATCAATGATAGCTGTAAAGGAGGAGTAGCAAAGGTAGCAGTCAAACTTCTTTACGGCAAATACCATGGCTAGACATTCTTTTTCTGTGATGCCATAGTTCTGCTCACTGAGGAAAGAGAGTGCCCAGCATAGGAAACAACTCATTCTGTTCGGTCTTGAATTTGACAGAGCACAGCTCCCACTGCAAAGGCACTAGCATCTGAGTAGAGTTTGAAGGGTTGGTTGAACTTTGGGTAGGCCAGTATTGGAGAAGAGATTAGGTTTTGTTTTAAGATTTCAAAGGCCTCTTTACATTCAGAAGTCCAATTATAGTCACATCCCTTTTTGGCGAGGGCATACACTGGAGCTGTGATCTTGGCATAGTTGTAAATGAACTTTCAGTAGTAGCCAGACAAGCCCAGAAAAGCTCAAAGGTCTTTGAGATGGTTAGGTTCTGGCTAGTCTTTGACTGCTGAGAGCTTGTCTGGATCTGGAGAGATGCCTTGAGAACTAACCACATGTCCCAGGTAATGAATTTGATGCTATGTAAAGCAACACTTTTCTGGGTGAAGTTTGAGATTGGCTTGTCTGAGATGTTTGTACTCTTCTTTGAGATGTTGGCGGTGCTCTGGCAAAGTTTGGCTGAAGACAATCACAATGTCCAGGTGGACCAGGCAAGATTTCCAGACAACCCACATAGTACAGCTTCCATAACATGCTGAAATGTGGCTTGACTGTTCCAAAGACCCGTAGGCAGACATTTGAATTGGAAAAGTCCCAAGTGACAGCACCATGCTGTGTATGGATGAGAAGATAGATCAATGGAAACCTTATAGAACCCACTTTGAAGGTCTAGAGTGGTGAAGTAAGCAGGACTGGCCACACCAAGACTCTCTAAAGCATCTTCGGTTGTAGGTATGGGATCAGCATCCTGCACTGTGTAGATATTGAGTTTTCTGTAGTCTACCACAAAGTGATTCCCTTTGTCCTACTTTACCACCAGCAAGCAAGGTGCACCCCAGGGACTTGTAGACTCTTCAACAATGTCTTGCTCAAGCATGTCTTTGATTATGTCCTTGAGGACTTGTTTCTGTTTGTGTCCCACTTTGTAGACACGCTGATGGACTGGTTTCTGGTTGGGCTGCACCTTAATGGTGTGTTGCAGTATATCATAGTATCCAAGCTTGTTATCTGGACCTACAAAGACATCCGGATAATTCTTCAGGAATTTCAAAAGTTGTTGCTTTTCTGTTGGAGATGCTGGAAGTTTGCTGTGAGCCAAAGTGGAGCTTGAGATGGACCATGCCTGTGATAGGTACTGTAGCTGTACTTTTATTTTATTTTATTTTATTTATACATCGGTTTACAACCTTTGAACCAGGGGCTCATTTCCAAAGGTACCTCATCACAAAGAGGACAAATACAGTACAACATTTAGTTACAATATTGCGGTTACAGCATACATCTCTGTGGTTACAGTTTGGTAGATACAGGCAGTTATAACTTAGTAACTATTTTGCAATTTAAGTGTTACAGGAATGGTAATCACAGGTTGTTACAGTTATATGGGTACAAGTTGAGCGACAAGCCTACATTGGTAATGTAGATAAAAGTCTTGAGCCTGGACTGCTAGAGGTGAAAGAGTTCAGGGGCAAAGGACACGGTTTGTGAAAAGTTTGGGTGAGGCACCACTCAGAGAGTTTTGTAAATCAGTATAGGAGCGGAGCCACTCAGAGAGCTTTGTCAGGGCATTTTGAACTAGATCACCTAGTGGCAGGAACAGCTACGCATGTTAAAGAGCTGACTCCGAAGTGAGATTTTGAAACGGGAAATTGTACGGGTGTCAGTGATGGAGGTGGGGAGAGTGTTGTACCAGGAGGGAGCTCTGGAGCAGCAGAAGGACCTTTGCCCATGAGTGGTCCTGGACCTAGGGACAAGCAGGGTGGCCTTAGAGGTGTTACGAGTTTGGACCAAGGGTTGTGCAAGGTGGATAGAGGCTGTCAGACCAGGTGAGGATAGTCCAAGGAGGGTTTTTTTAGTAATGAGGCAGGTTTGGTATCTGAGCCGTTCGTCCAGATTAAGTAGCCTGGCCATGTCATATAGTTCACAGGTATGTGTGAGCCTAGGGGCTCCCGTGATTAACCTACAGGCCTTATTCAAGGTGAGTCACTTGCTGTGATAGTGTACTTTAGGTCAGCTGAAGAGACATTAGGTATGTGACAAATAGCTTGGTTGTTCACAATACTGCTGTTGATAACTGATATTTCTGCTCCAGTGTCAACCAAGGCATGCGTGGACCAATCTACGATGGTTACAGGGACATAGTTGGCTAGAAGGAGTGATCGGATGACAGGTACTTTTGCCCCTGGAAGCAAGAGTGTGCCTGAATTTGAAGTTGAAGGATGTGTTTTGTTTGAATTGCGATAGTCAGATGGGCAGTCAGTTGCGGTGTTCCCCTTCCCAACAAAAGCCCTTAGTCTGTTGGGCGGTGCTCAATTCCCTGATCCTGGGAGTAGTTGTTATTATCATGTTGATTGTGCTGCAGTGGGCATCCTTGGTTCTTTTGAGTCCTGTTGTAATACTTTAGCTTTCAGCAGACAGCAGCAGTGTGTCCTCTGAAACAACACCACTGGCAGGTTACAGGCTTTCAGGAAGGCAGATCAGGCCACAGTCAAGATGGTTGCATAGTGTTGACAGAATTTGTAGAGCAGGCAGCTGAACTGATGTGTAAGGTATTGACAGTTGAGATAAACTTGTCAGTCATTGCTTCTTACTGTTGGATACATGTGGCGAGTGCAGCCAATTGTGAGGTTTGGGGCCCCTAAGCACTCGTAGACAGAAACATTGAGATGGACTCTTAGGCTAGCCATGCAGCTTGGATGGTGTCTATCCAGGTGGTAGGGTTTTGCTGTATGACATAGGTATGAAATTGAGGAGGCAGTCCCCGGACAAAGGCTTTTACTTGATCTTTCTCTGTTTTCTGTAGGCAATTGCAGTGAGACTCAATGTCCACTATGAAGGCTTCAAGAGATTCAGTGGGATGTACTGTATGTTCCCACAGCTGTTTCTCCAATAACCAGGGTGTGTGTTCTTGAACAAAATGGTGTTTGAAAGTTGTATATAGGGTGGCAGTGTCCCCTTTGACTTGTTCGGTAAGTGTGGTGAACTAGGAAATGGCAGTCCCTCTCAGAAGCAAGTGCAAAGCATTGGAGATGTGCAAGAGATCAGTCCAACCATTGAAAGAGATCCATGCTTGGAATTGTTCCAGCCAGTTGACAGCATCTTCATGAGGCAAGGCTGAGAAGGGTACTGGTTGTAGGCTGGTATGGACTGTGGACTGTGGTGAAATATCTTTAATATATGCCAGGTCATCTTGACCCCTCAAAAATCAGATATCTGAACATAAAAGTAGAATTAGATGCCAAGACACAAAATCACTGATTGTGGAACATTTTTTAAATCATAGTCCTCCAATTGCATCATTAAATTTTTGGGGGATAGAAAAAGTTAGAAACCAAAGAGAGGAGGTAATTGGGAATCCCTGTTAAAAAGAAGAGAGACATGGTGGAGCTATACTGTACATTAAAAACTTTTAAAAGTAAATATGGTCTAAATGAAGGTCTGTTATGGAGCTCCTTCTCATAATATCTACTAAAATATCTATATGTTGAAATAAAGTCACTGTAAAAAAAGCAATTAAATTATGAATTAGTAATTTAGTTTACTCATTTTATTGCACTTAATAATCACACCAAAATTTATCATATTTTCATCAGAAAATGCGAGAAAATAAGTGCTGCCCCTTTAAAACTAAGTCATTTAATACAACATAGGTAATATATAGGTGACATATTTGTTACATATATATTAATAATTAAAAATCTTCTATGGAGTTTTTTCTTTCAAGTTTTATCTAGGTAGATTGTCATCTGCCCTATGTGGATCTAAAAAAAGGAAGTTCTGATATACATCTGTGTTTTTTTAAATAAGATAAAATACTATGACAGTTGATTTAGATAAAGATTTCATAAAATCATTTTAACCCTGTGGGGGACCACAGGGGCTCTTAGTAGCCAGCCCTTATGGACAACATGTAAGTTTTCCTTTTAGGAACTGAGTCACGAGGGTACGTTATTTTGACATCATCACGCTCATAATTCGAATGTGTAAACCATGGCTCAGCCCCTTCTCACTGCAAGAAAGAAACAGCTGATCCTCACTCTTAGTGGTGTTTGTACTAATGGCGGCAGCTCCGAGCAGTTTGGAGAAGGTTTAAAATGTTTGATAAACTGCGGTAGCATCTGTACCAACGGAGACAGCTCCAAACAGTTTCGAGAACTTTTAGAAGGTGTGATAACTCTTCTTTAGGGTTAAAAAAAAAAGAAAGAAAAGAAAGAAAGTCAGTGTGTGTTCTGTACTGTGAAGGGTACTGTATAAACTAACTTTGCTAAACCAGTAGGAGGAGAGAGAGCCTAATTGGGGGTGTGGCTTAGACACTCTAAAAGCAGGTGACTCAAATTACAACTTCCTGTTGCTAGCCTTTTTTCTTACTAATTGCCCTCCATGTTAACTGGAGCACCTTTGCTGCAGGCACTTCCAATAGCATAGTCATTCTTGATGCCCTACAGGGGGCATGCCTCAGACAGCTAGTATTGAAACCCACTTGGGAGGGAGCAATCTTAGACCTGGTACTCTCAAATGGGGATGGAGAAAGAATCTCAGATTTAGAAGTGGGTAGCCATCTGGGAACAAGCGACCACCAAACAGTGTGGTTCACAATAAACACAGCCATACAATCAAGCCATACAAAAGCAAGAGTATTGGACTTTAGGAGGGCTGACTTTGGGAAAATGAGATAGTGCCTCAGAAAAGCACTAGCAAACAGGCAAGAAAGAGGGGTGGAGGAACAATGGAGAGTAATCAAAACAGCCATCACAGAAGCAACAAGCCTTTGTGTAAAGCAAATCAACAAAACACAAAGAAGGAAAAAACTGCTATGGTTCTCAAAAGAGGTGGCAGAGAAGGTTAAGGAGAAAAGGATAGCATTCAGGAAATATAAGGAAACACAGAAGGAGCAGGACAGAGAACTTTATCAGTTAAAGCAGAAATAGGCTGGGAAGGCAGTCAGAATAGCAAAGGCCCAAACCAAGGAAAGGATAGCCATCTCTGTTAAGAAGGAGGATAAGACCTTTTATAGGTATATTAGAGAGCAAAGAAAAACCAAAGGAGGGATACTGAGGCTTAATAAAGGGGAGGGAATGTGGGTAGAGGGTGACAGTGAAAAAGCAGGGATACTGAACGAATATTTCTGCTCAGTATTCACAAAGGAAGAGGATGAGGGGAGGTACCTAAACCAAACAAGAGAAACACTCTGAAGATGGGGGTCTATACCAGTCCATTTACAGAAGAAAGGGTTCTGAAAGAACAAATAAAATTGAAGGTGGACAAAGCAATGGGGCCTGATGGGATTCACCCAAGAATTCTAAAGGAACTAAGGGTAGTACTAGTGACACCGCTGACTACTGTCTTTAACAAATCATGGGAGGATGGGGTGGTACCTGAGGACTGGAGGAGGGCGGATGTGATTCCTCTTCACAAAAGTGGGAGCAGAACAGAGGCAGGAAACTACAGACCAGTTAGTTTGACCTCAGAGGTAGGGAAAATGATGGAATCACTTCTGAAGGAAAAATTTGTTGAGTATCTAGAGGCCAGTGGGGCACAGGACCCAAGGCAGCATGGATTCATGATAGGAAGGTC
Source organism: Neoceratodus forsteri (assembly GCA_016271365.2). NCBI lineage: Eukaryota > Metazoa > Chordata > Ceratodontiformes > Ceratodontidae > Neoceratodus > Neoceratodus forsteri. Next base: position 802,635,166 of record CM057451.1, on the reverse strand, counting down.
ATGTCAAATGGATCTAATAGATTTCTTTGACTGGGTGACCAAAGTAGAAGACCAGGGAGGGGCTGTGGACATGGCCTACCTAGATATTAGCAAGGCATTTGATACAGTTCCATACAAAGAATACACAAGTTAGCCAGCCTTGGAGTGGGTCCCAAGGTGGTAGCCTGGATAAAAAATTGGCTAGACAACAGGACGTAAAGGGTAGTAGTAAATGGAGTCCATAGTGAAGAAAGGAGGGTAACTAGCGGGGTACCACAGGGTTCAGTACTAGGACCGGTCCTTTTTAATGTCTTTATAAGTGACATTGCAGAGGAACTAGAAAGAAAAGTATGTCTCTTTGCAGATGACACAAAGATCTGCAACAGGGTTGATACACAGGATGGAGTGGAAAGGATAAGAAGGGACTTGGCAAGGTTGAAGGAATGGTCAGATGTATGGCAGCTCAGATTCAATGCAAAGAAGTGCAAGGTAATGCACCTGGGAAACAAAAACCCAGGGGAAGAGTACACAATGGGGGGTGAGATACTGACAACAATAAAAATGGAAAGGGACCTGGGGGTAATTGTATCAGATGACCTAAATGTGGGCAAGCAATATGAAAAGGCAGTAAGGAAGGCTGGGGGGATACTGGGATGCATAGGGAGAGGCATCAATAGTAGAAAACAGGAAGTTGTTATCCCTCTGTACAGACAGTTGGTGAGACCCCATCTGGAGTACTGTGTGCAGTTCTGGAGACCCCATCTCTGCAAAGACATAGACAGTGTGGAGGCTGTCCAGAGGAGGGCAACCAAAATGGTGCAGGGTCTGCACCAGGAGACATAGGAAGAAAGACTAAAGGAGCTTAATATGTATACCCTTGAGGAAAGAATGGAGAGAGGGGACATGATAGAAATGTTCAAGTACCTCAAGAGAATCAACAAAGTCCAAGAGGGTAGCATCTTTCAGAAAAAGAGATGTGCAAGAACAAGGGGGCACAATTTGAAGCTAGAGGGGGGATGGCTCAGAGGTAATGTGAGAAATATTTTTCACAGAGGGTTATGGATGCATGGAACAGCCTCACTGAGGAGGTTGTGGAGTCAAGAACAGTGGGGAATTCAAGAATGCATGGGACAGACATAAGGCAGTCCTAGTGGGGGGTAGGAGGAAGTAAGCTGTTGGTTAACTAGGATCTGCAGCTTATCTGTTAGGTAGGAAAATGGGCAGACTCGGTGGGCCAAGTGGTCCTTATCTGCCGTCACATTCTATGTTTCTGTGTTTCTTGAAATTTAATAAAAGTCACAATGGGACTCACAGAGATACGGAGCAGCATGTAATCCAAAACAATCAGGGTAAGAGAGAAAGATAATGAAAGTTAAAGGTCAATATATATATATATATATATATATATATATATATATATATTTGGGATATACAGCAGTAAAGTCAGTATTTACTTGATGCTGGTGAATAAAAGTGATATGAGGCGATTAAACATTAAGATTAAAGTTTTGAAATAAATCATTTATAAAGGAAATTTAAAACCTTTTCTAAATAAAACCCCTCCTTTTGAAAAAATCTATTTAGATCATTTAACGAAGAGGGTAACAGAAGGAACATCTTATATCATCTAAGACTATAGCCTCAGTAAAAGAGGTGAGATTATTAAAACTAACAAGGGTATTTCATATGAAATGTAAAAGCCTTTTTTCCTCCCCTTCACTTGCTATAATACAAGACTGCTCCATATAATAGTAAAGCTAGCTAACCATTTATTTCTCTAATTTATACCTTTAGGTTTTCAATTAAATGGTCATAACATATAAAAGAAGTACATTTAAGTTTGTTTTGGATAACAGGTATGTTCCCCTGTATTAAGACATTCAATTCTATAGGAAATTGATTTAATCATATAATAAGGGATGCTTCTATTGTAAATAATGACAATGTTCTTTATATTTGTTTTTTGTATTCTAGAATATATCCCCAAAAGTGTTCTGAAGAAGGGGCATTTAAGTCCTGAAACGTACATCAACACATATATAAAGTGGGGCATTGTTAAAATATAAATTACTGAAGATAAATCAAAGAAAGCATTCAATAAAAAACGGATAATATTTGAAATATATGTTCATTTCGTCATTGGATTTCAAACTTGGTAAAGATGTTCTATTCATGTTATATATGAGGTCATCTTGAATGGCTTGCATAGCTGGTGCTCCCTGAGTTGAGATGAATGACTGGATGTCATGCAGGATGGTTTCTATTTTGTAGCACCCTCTTGAGGTGGGTGAAAGTAGAACTGCAGACACTCCGGCACCCATATCTGTGTTCTCACCAGATATTGTGGTTGGAGATGAGCTGCATTTCACCGAGCAAAGTAGTATGGGTGAAAAGGAGTTGCCATCATGCAGAAAATGGGATGTCATGTCGTGGATGAAGGTCGCACGGGGAAGAAAGAGTTGCCACCTTGCAGGAGATGGGATGTCGTGTTGTGGATGAAGTGCCGAGCAAAAATTATTTTTGTAGACACAAATTTTTGTAACAAAGTTCATCAAATTACCTCTTAATAAAGAATTGCTACTCAATTATGTGTTGTTTGTTATTTAAATAAAGGTGTTGTTGCAAAAATCAGCTGTTTGTTGCAGTGTCCATTCATTTAAATAGGATTGTCATTGATTTCAATGGAGCGAAGTCAATTTGTGCTCTTTACAAGATGGCCGCCAAACTTTGACATGCAGTTCCTTTGTTTTTGACTGGCCTGACTGTAGCAAGGTGGCAGCCAGCAGGGGAGTTAAGGGTCACATTCTTTCTTGTTTTTGCTGTGTACAAGATGGAGGATCCTTGCCACGAGGCTGCCTGTGGAGCTGCAATTGTTAAAATGGCGATTCCTGCAGCTGCTGTCTTCTTCCCCAACAGAAATGGTGGGAGTTTTCTCTGGTGAGTATCAAAAGGCTGGTAAATTTTGTATTTATCTGATTGTCTTTCTTTTTGTTTTGTTGATTGGGCTGCCGTTTGTTTTATTTTTCTGTAGTCTGCCAGCTGTGTTTCCCTTCAGTTTATGTTCTGCCCTCAGGTTTTGTTTATTTAATACTGCTTTTCCCCTTTTGATGCAGTTGCTGAACTGACAGTTTTACTTTTTGAGAGCCCCTTGTTTTATTTATTTGCTGTGCCCTGTTGTTTTTTTATTTATTTATCTCTTTGCTCACTTTTTGTGTATTGATTTCATTTATTTGGTTATAGTGCCTTTGTGCAGCATGGCCAAGCGCAGCAATGGAACAGCGTGTTAAGTTGGGAGGCAGGCGCTTGGTATTGCAGTAGTCTAGTATTTATATGTTATTGACTTTTGTGTTTTTTTCTTGCCCTGTTGATTGATTTATTTATATGGCCCTTTTTGAGGGTTGGTTGCTAGCGGAACAGTAATAATTATTAACAATTTAAAATCTTCCACAGAGTTTTTTTCTTTCAGGTTTTATCTAGGTAGATTGTCATCTGCCCTATGGATCTAAAAAGGAAGTTGTGATATACATCTGTGTTTTTAAATAAGATAAAATACTATGACAGTTGATTTAGATAAAGATTTCATAAAATCATTTTAAGGAAGGGGGACCACAGGGCTCTTAGTAGCCAGCCCTTATGGACAACATGTAAGTTTTCCTTTTAGGAACTGAGTCACGAAGTGACGTCATTTTGACATCATCACACTAAGTAATTCAAGTGTAAAAACTGCTCAGCCCTTCTCACTGCAAGAAAGAAACAGCTGATCCTCACTCTTGGTGGTGTTTGTACTAATGGCGGCAACTCCGAGCAGTTTGGAGAAGGTTTAAAATGTTTGATAAACTGCGGTAGCGTCTGTACCAACGGAGACAGCTCCAAACAGTTTCGAAAAGTTTTAGAAAGTGTGATAACTCTTCTTTAGGGTTAAAAAAAAGGAAGAGAGTCAGTGTGTGTTCTGTGCTGTGAAGGGTACTGTATCAACTTACTTTGGTAAACCAGTAGGAGCAGAGAGAGCCTAATTGGGGGTGTGGCTTAGACACTCTAAAAGCAGGTGACTCAAATTACAACTTCCTGTTGCTAGCCTTTTTTCTTACTAATTGCCCTCCATCCCACCCCTCCAACCACCAACCCTAAGCCAGTTCGACTTTATATCCACTGGATTTGACTGTCAAAAGGAACTTCCTGTTTGGCAGTAGAAAGGGAAGGATCATAGAGAAACAGTGGTTTTGTCAACCCTAAAGGAAAAAAGTAGCTCTCTCCCCAAGCTGGTGGTGGTCTGACACTGAGCAAAGAAGAAGGAGGCTACTGAAGAATATAGGAAGTTGCAGTCCCAGAACAGGAAGGGTGAGAGTTGTAAGGAGAAGAGAGGAAGTAAGCATACAGAGAAACAGGGCGGGGACTCAAATTAAGACATGATAGGAGTGGTGCAGTGCAATGGCTGTGGGGCAGCAGTGTTCAGGAGACATTCTGGAGGCTGTGATGCTGCCTATTTGCAGGCACCTCTCTGGTCTGAGGGAGGTTGCCCATCTCCAGGCTGACCTTGCTAGGATTCGTGAAACCATCCCCCCCCCAGGGACCACCAGGGCCAATCCCACTGCCTCAGAGGTTGCCAAGAAAGAGGAGAGGCTGGACCAGGGTGGGCTCAGGGAAGGAGAGGGTGGTGGAGCAGAGCTGCATCCCTCCAGCTGTACCTCTCCACAATTCATTCACTCTGCTGGTGGATAGTCGTTCATCTATGGAGGCACCTGCAGTGGAGACCAAGGAGGATCCTGGGAACCTTCACAAAGGAGACCCACAGGAGGGTGGAATGGGACCCTGCAGGGGAAGGAAACAACTCCTGGTGGGGGACTCAATAATTAGGGGGTAGAAATGGGGGAGGAAGGGGAGAGGGAGGTAAAGTGCCTTCCTGGTGCCATGGCTTGGATGGACAGGAAGTGAATCCTCAGGATCGTGGGAGCAGCTGCACAAGGAAGGGAGCTGGATGTCATTGTCCACCTAGGGACAAATGCCCTGGCTAGGAATGGGATCAGAACAGTGCAAGAGGAGTTTGTAGAGTTGGGGAGGGGCCTTAGACAAGTAGAACATACAGTACCCTTGTCAGAGGTGCTGCCTGTCTATGGCAAGGGTGATGCTAAGTACTTCTCACCAGGAATTCAATAAATGGTTGAAAAACTGGTGTGGAGCTCAGGTTTTAGCTTCCTTGGGGACTGGGAGCCACCTGGAGGATGCAGACCTATACTGGTGCGATGGTCTGCATCTGTCCGGGGACCAGGATCCTAGGTGAGAGGTTTAAATGCTTCATTGGCAAGCATTTAAACCAGCCAAGGCGGGGCAATGCAAAGCAGCAGGAAATCCCAGCCTCCCCCACAAAACACAGTAATTAGTGAGGTAAACACCAAGGTAGAGAAGTCATTAGGAGAAGAACAGAGGTAAATGTAAAAAAAGGCAAAGGCAGTAAGGACAGGAATGGGGCAAAAGGGGTAAGGCCATCAAAAAGTGGAGGGTGATGAGTACCAATGCCCATAGTCTGTGTAACAAGCTCCATGAACTTGTGGCCTTGATGGAAGAGGGTTGCCTGGATATTGTGGCAGTCACAGAAACATGGTACACAGAGAACCATGACTGGGATGTCAACATACCAGGATATACAATCTACAGGAGGGACAGGGAGGGTAAAAGAGGAGGAGGAGTAGCTCTCTGTGTAAAAGAAGAGATCAAAGCAACAGAACTAAAGCGTAAACAGGGGAGCAGATGAGGCACTCTTGGTCACCCTGGAGACAGGAAATGGCACCACAATCCACATGCAGGTTGCATACAGACCCACATCTCAGAGGGAGGGAATGGACAAAGAAATAATTGAAGGCTTCCTTAGAATGGCAGAAAAAGGGGAGATATTGTTGATGGGGGACCTGAATATGCCAGATGTTAACTGGAGCACCTTTGCTGCAGGCACTTCCAAGGAGCATAGTCATTCTTGATGCCCTACAAGGGGCATGCCTCAGACAGCTAGTATTGGAACCCACTTGGGAGGGATCAATCTTAGACCTGGTACTCTCAAATGGGGATGGAGAAAGAATCTCAGATTTAGAAGTGGGTAGCCATCTGGGAACAAGCGACCACCAAACAGTGTGGTTCACAATAAACACAGCCATACAATCAAGCCATACAAAAGCAAGAGTATTGGACTTTAGGAGGGCTGACTTTGGGAAAATGAGATAGTGCCTCAGAAAATCACTAGCAAACAGGCAAGAAAGAGGGGTGGAGGAACAATGGAGAGTAATCAAAACAGCCTTCACAGAGGCAACAAGCCTTTGTGCAAAGCAAATCAACAAAACACAAAGAAGGAAAAAACTGCTATGGTTCTCAAAAGAGGTGGCAGAGAAGGTTAAGGAGAAAAGGATAGCATTCAGGAAATATAAGGAAACACAGAAGGAGCAGGACAGAGAACTTTATCAGTTAAAGCAGAAATAGGCTGGGAAGGCAGTCAAAATAGCAAAGGCCCAAACCAAGGAAAGGATAGCCAACTCTGTTAAGAAGGGGATAAGACCTTTTATAGGTATATTAGAGAGCAAAGAAAAACCAAAGGAGGGATACTGAGGCTTAATAAAGGGGAGGGAATGTGGGTAGAGGGTGACAGTGAAAAAGCAAGGATACTGAATGAATATTTCTGCTCAGTATTCACAAAGGAAGAGGAGGAGGGGGAGGTACTTAAACCAAACAAGAAAAACACTCTGAAGACTGGGGTCTATACAAGTCCATTTACAAAAGAAAGGGTTCTGAAAGAACAAATAAAATTGAAGGTGGACAAAGCAATGGGGCCTGATGGGATTCACCCAAGAATTCTAAAGCAATTAAGGGTAGAACTAGTGGCACACGTGACTACTATCTTTAACAAATCATAGGAGGATGGGGTGGTACCTGAGGACTGGAGGAGGGTGGATGTGATTCCTCTTCACAAAAGTGGGAGCAGGACAGAGGCAGGAAACTACAGACCAGTTAGTTTGACCACAGTGGTAGGGAAAATGATGGAATCACTTCTGAAGGAAAAATTTGTTGAGTATCTAGAGGCCAGTGGGGCACAGGACCCAAGGCAGCATGGATTCATGATGGGAAGGTCATGTCAAATGGATCTAATAGATTTCTTTGACTGGGTGACCAAAGTAGAAGACCAGGGAGGGGCTGTGGACATGGCCTACCTAGATTTTAGCAAGGCATTTGATACAGTTCCACACAAAAGATTAATACACAAGTTAGCCAGCCTTGGAGTGGGTCCCAAGGTGGTAGCCTGGATAAAAATTGGCTAGACAACAGGCATAAAGGGTAGTAGTAAATGGAGTCCATATTGAAGAAAGGAGGGTTACTAGCTGGGTACTGCAGGGTTCAGTACTAGGACTGGTCCTTTTTAATGTCTTTATAAGTGACATTGCAGAGGAAGTTGAAGGAAAAGTATGTCTCTTTGCAGACGACACAAAGATCTGCAACAGGGTTGATACACAAGATGGAGTGGAAAGGATGAGAAGGGACATGGCAAACTTGGAGGAATGGTCAGATGTATGGCAGCTCAGATTCAATGCAAAGAAGTGCAAGGTAATGCACCTGGGAAACAAAAACCCAGGGGAAGAGTACACAATGGGGGGTGAGATACTGACAACAGTAAAAATGGAAAGGGACCTGGGGGTAATTATATCAGATGACCTAAAGGTGGGCAAGCAATATGAGAAGGCAGTAAGGAAGGCTGGGGGGATACTGGGATGCATAGGGAGAGGCATCAATAGTAGAAAACAGGAAGTTGTTATCCCTCTGTACAGACAGTTGGTGAGACCCCATCTGGAGTACTGTGTGCAGTTCTGAGACCCCATCTCTGCAAAGACATAGACAGTGTGGAGGCTGTCCAGAGGAGGACAACCAAAATGGTGCAGGGTCTGCCCAGGAGACATACGAAGAAAGACTAAAGGAACTTAATATGTATACCCTTGAGGAAAGAATGGAGAGAGGAGACATGGTAGAAATGTTCAAGTACCTCAAGGGAATCAACAAAGTCCAAGAGGGTAGCATCTTTCAGAAAAAGAGATGTGCAAGAACAAGAGGGCACAATTTGAAGATAGAGGGGGGATGGCTCAGAGGTAATGTAAGGAAATATTTTTTCACAAAGAGGGTTATGGATGCATGGAACAGCCTCACTGAGGAGGTTGTGGAGTCAAGAACAGTGGGGGAATTCAAGAATGCATGGGACAGACATAAGGCAGTCCTAGTGGGGGGTAGGAGGAAGTAAGCTGTTGGTTAACTAGGATCTGCAGCTTATCTGTTAGGTAGGAAAATGGGCAGACTCGGTGGGCCAAGTGGTCCTTATCTGCCGTCACATTCTATGTTTCTGTGTTTCTTGAAATTTAATAAAAGTCACAATGGGACTCACAGAGATACGGAGCAGCATGTAATCCAAAACAATCAGCGTAAGAGAGAAAGATAATGAAAGTTAAAAGGTCAATATATATATATATATATATATATATATATATATATATATTTGGGATATACAGCAGTAAAGTCAGTATTTACTTGATGCTGGTGAATAAAAGTGATATGGCGATTAAACATTAAGATTAAAGTTTTGAAATAAATCATTTATAAAGGAAATTTAAAACCTTTTCTAAATAAAACCCTCCTTTGAAAAAATCTATTTAGATCATTTAACGAAGAGGTAACAGAAGGAACATCTTATATCATCTAAGACTATAGCCTCAGTAAAAGAGGTGAGATTATTAAAACAAACAAGGGTATTTCATATGAAATGTAAAAGCCTTTTTTCCTCCCCTTCACTTGCTATAATACAAGACTGCTCCATATAATAGTAAAGCTAGCTAACCATTTATTTCTCTAATTTATACCTTTAGGTTTTCAATTAAATGGTCATAACATATAAAAGAAGTACATTTAAGTTTGTTTTGGATAACAGGTATGTTCCCCTGTATTAAGACATTCAATTCTATAGGAAATTGATTTAATCATATAATAAGGGATGCTTCTATTGTAAATAATGACAATGTTCTTTATATTTGTTTTTTGTATTCTAGAATATATCCCCAAAAGTGTTCTGAAGAAGGGGCATTTAAGTCCTGAAACGTACGTCAACACATATATAAAGTGGGGCATTGTTAAAATATAAATTACTGAAGATAAATCAAAGAAAGCATTCAATAAAAAACGGATAATATTTGAAATATATGTTCATTTCGTCATTGGATTTCAAACTTGGTAAAGATGTTCTATTCATGTTATATATGAGGTCATCTTGAATGGCTTGCATAGCTGGTGCTCCCTGAGTTGAGATGAATGACTGGATGTCATGCAGGATGGTTTCTATTTTGTAGCCCCACACTCTTGAGGTGGGTGAAAGTAGAACTGCAGACACTCCGGCACCCATATCTGTGTTCTCACCAGATATTGTGGTTGGAGATGAGCTGCATTTCACCGAGCAAAGTAGTATGGGTGAAAAGGAGTTGCCATCATGCAGAAAATGGGATGTCATGTCGTGGATGAAGGTCGCACGGGGAAGAAAGAGTTGCCACCTTGCAGGAGATGGGATGTCGTGTTGTGGATGAAGTGCCGAGCAAAAATTATTTTTGTAGACAAAAGTACAAATTTTTGTAACAAAGTTCATCAAATTACCTCTTAATAAAGAATTGCTACTCAATTATGTGTTGTTTGTTATTTAAATAAAGGTGTTGTTGCAAAAATCAGCTGTTTGTTGCAGTGTCCATTCATTTAAATAGGATTGTCATTGATTTCAATGGGCGAAGTCAATTTGTGCTCTTTACAAGATGGCCGCCAAACTTTGACATGCAGTTCCTTTGTTTTGACTGGCCTGACTGTAGCAAGGTGGCAGCCAGCAGGGAGTTAAGGGTCACATTCTTTCTTGTTTTTGCTGTGTACAAGATGGAGGATCCTTGCCACGAGGCTGCCTGTGGAGCTGCAATTGTTAAAATGGCGATTCCTGCAGCTGCTGTCTTCTTCCCAACAGAAATGGTGGGAGTTTTCTCTGGTGAGTATCAAAAGGCTGGTAAATTTTGTATTTATCTGATTGTCTTTCTTTTGTTTTGTTGATTGGGCTGCCGTTTGTTTTATTTTTCTGTAGTCTGCCAGCTGTGTTTCCCTTCAGTTTATGTTCTGCCCTCAGGTTTTGTTTATTTAATACTGCTTTTCCCCTTTTGATGCAGTTGCTGAACTGACAGTTTTACTTTTTGAGAGCCCCTTGTTTTATTTATTTGCTGTGCCCTGTTGTTTTTTTATTTATTTATCTCTTTGCTCACTTTTTGTGTATTGATTTCATTTATTTGGTTATAGTGCCTTTGTGCAGCATGGCCAAGCGCAGCTTGTGGAACAGCGTGTTAAGTTGGGAGGCAGAGCGCTTGGTATTGCAGTAGTCTAGTATTTATATGTTATTGACTTTTGTTTTTTTTTTCTTGCCCCTGTTGATTGATTTATTTATATGGCCCTTTTTTGAGGGGTTGGTTGCCCCAAGCGGGAACAGTAATAATTATTAACAATTTAAAATCTTCCACAGAGTTTTTTTCTTTCAGGTTTTATCTAGGTAGATTGTCATCTGCCCTATATGGATCTAAAAAAAGGAAGTTGTGATATACATCTGTGTTTTTTTAAATAAGATAAAATACTATGACAGTTGATTTAGATAAAGATTTCATAAAATCATTTTAAGGAAGGGGGACCACAGGGGCTCTTAGTAGCCAGCCCTTATGGACAACATGTAAGTTTTCCTTTTAGGAACTGAGTCACGGGGGTACGTCATTTTGACATCATCACACTCGTAATTCAAGTGTGTAAACCGTGGCTCAGCCCCTTCTCACTGCAAGAAAGAAACAGCTGATCCTCACTCTTGGTGGTGTTTGTACTAATGGCGGCAACTCCGAGCAGTTTGGAGAAGGTTTAAAATGTTTGATAAACTGCGGTAGCGTCTGTACCAACGGAGACAGCTCCAAACAGTTTCGAAAAGTTTTAGAAAGTGTGATAACTCTTCTTTAGGGTTAAAAAAAAGAAAGAGAGTCAGTGTGTGTTCTGTGCTGTGAAGGGTACTGTATCAACTTACTTTGGTAAACCAGTAGGAGCAGAGAGAGCCTAATTGGGGGTGTGGCTTAGACACTCTAAAAGCAGGTGACTCAAATTACAACTTCCTGTTGCTAGCCTTTTTTCTTACTAATTGCCCTCCATCCCACCCCTCCAACCACCCACCCTAAGCCAGTTCGACTTTATAGCCACTGGATTTGACTGTCAAAAGGAACTTCCTGTTTGGCAGTAGGAAGGGAAGGATCATAGAGAAACAGTGGTTTTGTCAACCCTAAAGGAAAAAAGTAGCTCACTCTCCCCAAGCTGGTGGTGGTCTGACACTGAGCAAAGAAGAAGGAGGCTACTGAAGAATATAGGAAGTTGCAGTCCCAGAACAGGAAGGGTGAGAGTTGTAAGGAGAAGAGAGAGTAAGCATACAGAGAAACAGGAGCGGGGACTCAAATTAAGACATGATAGGAGTGGTGCAGTGCAATGGCTGTGGGGCAGCAGTGTTCCGGGAGACATTCTGGAGGCTGTGATGCTGCCCTATTTGCAGGCACCTCTCTGGTCTGAGGGAGGAGGTTGCCCATCTCCAGGCTGACCTGGCTAGGATTCGTGAAACCATCCCCCCCCCAGGGACCACCAGGGCCAATCCCACTGCCTCAGAGGTTGCCAAGAAAGAGGAGAGGCTGGACCAGGGTGGGCTCAGGGAAGGAGAGGGTGGTGGAGCAGAGCTGCATCCCTCCAGCTGTACCTCTCCACAATTCATTCACTCTGCTGGTGGATAGTCGTTCATCTATGGAGGCACCTGCAGTGGAGACCAAGGAGGATCCTGGGAACCTTCACAAAGGAGACCCACAGGAGGGTGGAATGGGACCCTGCAGGGGAAGGAAACAACTCCTGGTGGGGGACTCAATAATTAGGGGGTAGAAATGGGGGAGGAAGGGGAGAGGGAGGTAAAGTGCCTTCCTGGTGCCATGGCTTGGATGGACAGGAAGTGAATCCTCAGGATCGTGGGAGCAGCTGCACAAGGAAGGGAGCTGGATGTCATTGTCCACCTAGGGACAAATGCCCTGGCTAGGAATGGGATCAGAACAGTGCAAGAGGAGTTTGTAGAGTTGGGGAGGGGCCTTAGACAAGTAGAACATACAGTAACCTTGTCAGAGGTGCTGCCTGTCTATGGCAAGGGTGATGCTAGGGTACTTCTCACCAGGGAATTCAATAAATGGTTGAAAAACTGGTGTGGAGCTCAGGGTTTTGGCTTCCTTGGGGACTGGGGAGCCACCTGGAGGGATGCAGACCTATACTGGTGCGATGGTCTGCATCTGTCCGGGGACCAGGATCCTAGGTGAGAGGTTTAAATGCTTCATTGGCAAGCATTTAAACTAGCCAAGGCGGGGCAATGAGCAGCAGGGAAATCCCAGCCTCCCCCACAAAACACAGTAATTAGTGAGGTAAACACCAAGGTAGAGAAGTCATTAGGGAGAAGAACAGAGGTAAATGTAAAAAAAGGCAAAGGCAGTAAGGACAGGAATGGGGCAAAAAGGGGTAAGGCCATCAAAAAGTGGAGGGTGATGAGTACCAATGCCCATAGTCTGTGTAACAAGCTCCATGAACTTGTGGCCTTGATGGAAGAGGGTTGCCTGGATATTGTGGCAGTCACAGAAACATGGTACACAGAGAACCATGACTGGGATGTCAACATACCAGGATATACAATCTACAGGAGGGACAGGGAGGGTAAAAGAGGAGGAGGAGTAGCTCTCTGTGTAAAAGAAGAGATCAAAGCAACAGAACTAAAGCGTAAACAGGGAGCAGATGAGGCACTCTTGGTCACCCTGGAGACAGGAAATGGCACCACAATCCACATGCGGGTTGCATACAGACCCCCATCTCAGAGGGAGGGAATGGACAAAGAAATAATTGAAGGCTTCCTTAGAATGGCAGAAAAAGGGGAGATATTGTTGATGGGGGACCTGAATATGCCAGATGTTAACTGGAGCACCTTTGCTGCAGGCACTTCCAAGAGCATAGTCATTCTTGATGCCCTACAAGGGGCATGCCTCAGACAGCTAGTATTGGAACCCACTTGGGAGGGATCAATCTTAGACCTGGTACTCTCAAATGGGGATGGAGAAAGAATCTCAGATTTAGAAGTGGGTAGCCATCTGGGAACAAGCGACCACCAAACAGTGTGGTTCACAATAAACACAGCCATACAATCAAGCCATACAAAAGCAAGAGTATTGGACTTTAGGAGGGCTGACTTTGGGAAAATGAGATAGTGCCTCAGAAAATCACTAGCAAACAGGCAAGAAAGAGGGGTGGAGGAACAATGGAGAGTAATCAAAACAGCCTTCACAGAGGCAACAAGCCTTTGTGCAAAGCAAATCAACAAAACACAAAGAAGGAAAAAACTGCTATGGTTCTCAAAAGAGGTGGCAGAGAAGGTTAAGGAGAAAAGGATAGCATTCAGGAAATATAAGGAAACACAGAAGGAGCAGGACAGAGAACTTTATCAGTTAAAGCAGAAATAGGCTGGGAAGGCAGTCAAAATAGCAAAGGCCCAAACCAAGGAAAGGATAGCCAACTCTGTTAAGAAGGAGATAAGACCTTTATAGGTATATTAGAGACAAAGAAAAACCAAGGAGGATACTGAGGCTTAATAAAGGGGAGGAATGTGGGTAGAGGGTGACAGTGAAAAAGCAAGGATACTGAATGAATATTTCTGCTCAGTATTCACAAAGGAAGAGGAGGAGGGGGAGGTACTTAAACCAAACAAGAAAAACACTCTGAAGACAGGGGTCTATACAAGTCCATTTACAAAAGAAAGGGTTCTGAAAGAACAAATAAAATTGAAGGTGGACAAAGCAATGGGGCCTGATGGGATTCACCCAAGAATTCTAAAGCAATTAAGGGTAGAACTAGTGGCACCGCTGACTACTATCTTTAACAAATCATAGGAGGATGGGGTGGTACCTGAGGACTGGAGGAGGGTGGATGTGATTCCTCTTCACAAAAGTGGGAGCAGGACAGAGGCAGGAAACTACAGACCAGTTAGTTTGACCACAGTGGTAGGGAAAATGATGGAATCACTTCTGAAGGAAAAATTTGTTGAGTATCTAGAGGCCAGTGGGGCATAGGACCCAAGGCAGCATGGATTCATGATGGGAAGGTCATGTCAAATGGATCTAATAGATTTCTTTGACTGGGTGACCAAAGTAGAAGACCAGGGAGGGGCTGTGGACATGGCCTACCTAGATTTTAGCAAGGCATTTGATACAGTTCCACACAAAAGATTAATACACAAGTTAGCCAGCCTTGGAGTGGGTCCCAAGGTGGTAGCCTGGATAAAAAATTGGCTAGACAACAGGACGCAAAGGGTAGTAGTAAATGGAGTCCATATTGAAGAAAGGAGGGTTACTAGCTGGGTACTGCAGGGTTCAGTACTAGGACTGGTCCTTTTTAATGTCTTTATAAGTGACATTGCAGAGGAAGTTGAAGGAAAAGTATGTCTCTTTGCAGACGACACAAAGATCTGCAACAGGGTTGATACACAAGATGGAGTGGAAAGGATGAGAAGGGACTTGGCAAACTTGGAGGAATGGTCAGATGTATGGCAGCTCAGATTCAATGCAAAGAAGTGCAAGGTAATGCACCTGGGAAACAAAAACCCAGGGGAAGAGTACACAATGGGGGGTGAGATACTGACAACAGTAAAAATGGAAAGGGACCTGGGGTAATTATATCAAATGACCTAAAGGTGGGCAAGCAATGAGAAGGCAGTAAGGAAGGCTGGGGGGATACTGGGATGCATAGGGAGAGGCATCAATAGTAGAAAACAGGAAGTTGTTATCCCTCTGTACAGACAGTTGGTGAGACCCCATCTGGAGTACTGTGTGCAGTTCTGGAGACCCCATCTCTGCAAAGACATAGACAGTGTGGAGGCTGTCCAGAGGAGGCAACCAAAATGGTGCAGGGTCTGCGCCAGGAGACATACGAAGAAAGACTAAAGGAACTTAATATGTATACCCTTGAGGAAAGAATGGAGAGAGGAGACATGGTAGAAATGTTCAAGTACCTCAAGGGAATCAACAAAGTCCAAGAGGGTAGCATCTTTCAGAAAAAGAGATGTGCAAGAACAAGAGGGCACAATTTGAAGATAGAGGGGGGATGGCTCAGAGGTAATGTAAGGAAATATTTTTTCACAAAGAGGGTTATGGATGCATGGAACAGCCTCTCTGAGGAGGTCGTGGAGTCAAGAACAGTGGAGGAATTCAAGAATGCATGGGACAGACATAAGGCAGTCCTAGTGGGGGGTAGGAGGAAGTGAGCTGTTGGTTAACTAGGATCTGCAGCTTATCTGTTAGGTAGGAAAATGGGCAGACTCGGTGGCCCAAGTGGTCCTTATCTGCCGTCACATTCTATGTTTCTGTGTTTCTTGAAATTTAATAAAAGTCACAATGGGACTCATAGAGATATGGAGCAGCATGTAATCCAAAAAAATCAGGGTAAGAGAGAAAGATAATGAAAGTTAAAAGGTCAATATATATATATATATATATATTTGGGATATACAGCAGTAAAGTCAGTATTTACTTGATGCTGGTGAATAAAAGTGATATGGGGCGATTAAACATTAAGATTAAAGTTTTGAAATAAATCATTTATAAAGGAAATTTAAAACCTTTTCTAAATAAAACCCCTTTTTGAAACAATCTATTTAGATCATTTAACGAAGAGGGTAACAGAAGGAACATCTTATATCATCTAAGACTATAGCCTCAGTAAAAGAGGTGAGATTATTAAAACAAACAAGGGTATTTCATATGAAATGTAAAAGCCTTTTTTCCTCCCCTTCACTTGCTATAATACAAGACTGCTCCATATAATAGTAAAGCTAGCTAACCATTTCTTTCTCTAATTTATACCTTTAGGTTTTGAATTAAATGGTCATAACATATAAAAGGAGTACTTTTAAGTTTGTTTTAGATAACAGGTATGTTCCCCTGTATTAAGACAATCAATTCTATAGGAAATTGATTTAATCATATAATAAGGGATGTTTCTATTGTAAATAATGACAATGTTCTTTATATTTGTTTTTTGTATTCTAGAATATATCCCCAAAAGTGTTCTAAAGAAGGGGCATTTAAGTCCTGAAACGTACGTCAACACATATATAAAGTGGGGCATTGTTAAAATATAAATTACTGAAGATAAATCAAAGAAAGTATTCAATAAAAAACAAAGAATATTTGAAATATATGTTCATTTCATCATTGGATTTCAAGCTTGGTAGAGATCTTCTATTCATGTTATATATGAGGCCATCTTGAATGGCTTGCATAGCTGGTGCTCCCTGAGTTGAGATGAATGACTGGATGTCATGCAGTATGGTTTCTATTTTGTAGCCCCACACTCTTGAGGTGGGTGAAAGTAGAACTGCAGACACTCCGGCACCCATATCTGTGTTGTCACCAGATATTGTGGTTGGAGATGAGCTGCATTTCACCGAGCAAAGTCATACAGGTGAAAAGGAGTTGCCATCATGCAGGAAATGGGATGTCATGTCATGGATGAAGGTCTCACGGGGAAGAAGGAGTTGCCATCATGCAGGAGACGGGATGTCGTGTTGTGGATGAAGCGCCGAGCAAAAAATTATTTTTGTAGACAAAAGTACAAATTTTTGTAGCAAAGTTCATCAAATGACCTCTTAATAAAGAATTCCTACTCAATTCTGTGTTGTTTGTTATTTAAATAAAGGTGTTGTTGCAAAAATCAGCTGTTTGTTGCAGTGTCCATTCATTTAAATAGAATTGTCATTGATTTCAATAGAGTGAAGTCAATTTGTGCTCTTCACAAGATGGCTGCCAAACTTTGACATGCAGTTCATGTGCTTTTGACTGGCCTGACTGTAGCAAGGTGGCAGCCAGCAGGGGGTTAAGGGTCACATTCTTTCTTGTTTTTGCTGTGTACAAGATGGAGGATCCTTGCCACAAGGCTGCCTGTGGATCTGCAATTGTTAAAATGGCGATTCCCACAGCTGCTGTCTTCTTCCCCAACAGAAATGGCGGGAGTTTTCTCTGGTGAGTATCAAAAGGCAGGTAAATATTGTATTTATCTGATTGTCTTTCTTTTTGTTTTGTTGATTGGGCTGCCGTTTGTTTTATTTTTCTGTAGTCTGCCAGCTGTGTCTCTCTTCAGTTTATGTTCTGCCCTCAGGTTTTGTTTATTTAATACTGCTTTTCCCCATTTGATGCAGTTGCTGAACTGACAGTTTTACTTTTTGAGAGCTCCTTGTTTTATTTATTTGCTGTGCTCTGTTGTTTTTTTATTTATTTTTCTCTTTGCTCACTTTTTGTGTATTGATTTCATTTATTCGGTTATAGTACCTTTGTGCAGCATGGCCAAGCTGCAGCTTGTGGGACAGCGTGTTAAGTTGGGAGGCAGAGCGTTTGGTATTGCAGTAGTCTAGTATTTATATGTTATTGACTTTTGTGTTTTTTTTTCTTGCCCCCGTTGACTGATTTATTTATATGGCCCTTTTTTGGGGGGATTGGTTGCCCCAAGTGGGAACAGTTTGTGGCGGCTGGAAAGGGCAGGAGTGACCAGGACCAAGCTATGGTCCTGAGCGGAGGTCCAGTGCATTTTGAGTAGGGCAGCCAGAGAGTCGGGAGCGGCATTTGTGAGGAGGATAGGGTAACTGAGCCGCGTTGTGTGTGGAGCAGCAGAGCGGGCGGGAAGTAGCATGCAGAGCTGCAAGTTCTGAACGTCCCTGCTTGTCTCTCCGTGTTTTTTTTTTTGTGGAGAGGCTGAGGGAGCTGCAGTTTGGCAGCAGGAAGAGTGGGAAGCAAACCGTTGTGGCTGCCAGCTGTTTGTTGTGGGGGAAGAGCTCCGTAATTGGAGCAGTGATGAGCCATAGTTGCTGTGGGTGGCAGTACTGAGCTGTGGTTCGTTCTGGGGGTACCTCGTGGGGGACTCCATTCTGTAGCTGCTTTTCCAGGCCACTGAGGTGAGCAGGAGAGTTGGTTCTGAATTCGGGGTGCGGCAGGTTGGTGCAGAGCCACAGATGAGAGGCAGGATCAAGAATTTAATCTGCAGTTTGTTTTTCTTTGCTGGAGCTGGTTTAATTCCATGACTTCAATTGATTGACAAAACAGAGTCTTTCTAGAGTGGGGGCTACAGGTTGCAGCTTTGTGCAGTATAGTATGCAGCTCCATGGGGCACAGGGTTTGGCACACTTAAACTCCTTATACTGCAGTGGATAAAAGGCTGAAGCAGCAGTGTCCCACAATTAGTTATCCTGAGGCAGATTTGCAGGAGGGTTACAGATGAATCAGGATACAGTTCAGTTTTGTTTTTCCTCTCTGCTGCCAGAACTGTATTTTACTCAGAATGCAGACACAGTTCAGGCATACTTGGGTGATGACTTTGGAAGTACCCAATGACGCAGACAAGCCAGATAGAGTTCTGGGCAAAAGAAGGGCTGCATTCTCCACTATGTGTGGCATTTTTGGTATTTGGTCTGCCACTAAAGGACCACCTACTTTCTCTGTGGTCTGCCAGACCCTTCGGTTGCTGCTGGTGAGGACCCCATCTAGACCATGCGAATAACTGGACGGATGCGTAAAATAAAGAATACAGGTTTATTCTGTGCAGTAGATGTTCTCTTCATGGAGACAAGCCCCAGACTGAATAAATTCCCTGACTGACAGGCATACATGGCACTGCCGGGCAGTGCAACAATTAGCTACATGCAGGTTCTACGTGTTCTTAAAGGGGCAGCAGCTTAACATTAAGCCCCATGCTTAATGTGTGCTTCACACTACAGATCAGTCAGTTTACTTATACCAAGTGATTCAAAAATTCTATCTATGCATTACATATTAATATTAAAAAATATATAGCAATATGACTGTCAGCCATCGTACCTTACAAAAAGTCTGCTGCTTCTTCTCAGTCTGTGCACAAATCAGTGTGCTGACTTAGGCTCCCTCTTGTGCTGAGTCCTCTATTGCCGCTGATGTACTGGTGCTGTTGCCAGTCTCTGGCTGGTGGCTGCAATTTTGATCCAAGGGCCTGGTTCTCACTGCTGGGTAGGACCTCGAGTAGAGCTGCTGGTCCTCCTGTCTGATTGTGATTGCAAGTAACTGTAGGTCTCTCTTGCTCTACAGTAGTCCCTGCCCTGCCTCCTCGTGGCTGCCGAGCTGCAGAGGGCAGTGAGCTTTTTGGATGGATTCATAGGGTGCAAGCCAAGGGTGCCCTCTTTGTTCATTTCTTCCTGCCGTAGCTCGCTCAGTAATGCAGGCATATGATTGGTCCTTCCACTGGACCAATCACGAGCCTGCTGTGCTGCCAAACTCAGATTGGCCACTAAACCTGTGGCCAGAAATGAAGGCTCCTGATAGACTGGCTTCTAAGCCTGCTCCAAATCCACTTGCTCTGCTCTTGCTGCCTCTCTCCTTTTGTCTAGCAAAGTCAGCATGGTGTGTAGTGTACAGTCTCCTCCTGGCATCCTGGGCCCCACCCCCATCCTGACCTCACCTGTATGCACTGCTGTTGCCACTCCTGTTGTCATCTGGTGTCCCAGCTGACCAGCCTGCATACTGCAGCTTACAAAACCCTGCCACTGCTTGTCCCACTGCTACAATTAAAATCATGAGTTTGACATTACTAGACATCACCAAAACCAGGGGACCAGAGAGTACCCCTGATTACCAGGTGATCTGAAAAAAATGGGTAGGTGGCAACCTTCTTGTACAGAATGAACAGGGCTGACTTCAAGGACTTATTTTCCTTGAGCTCAAATACAGAGATGAAGAGGAATTTACATAAACTAGCAAGAAAAAGATTTAGGAAAGATGTCCATAAACACTTTTTCAGGCAAAAAGTGGTTGCAGGAGAAACAAACTACCAAAAGAAGATGTAAGGCCCAATCAGTTTGCAGTTTCAAGGGAGGTGGGACAGGCATATAGGCTTAGTCAGAGGAGGGGGAGCTAAAATCAATGGGTGGGATGGCTGCTAGGACCACAGCAGAGTAGTTAGGTAGGATGGGCAGACTAGATGGTCCTGGAGGCCTTTATCTGCCAGCAATGTCTATGAATCTTTGTGTCTATATCTGTGTAATGCAGGTTTTTAAAATCAATAAATTTATAAGTTAAAAAGCTGAGCTGGACATAATAAATTGAATGGATGTGGTGTATTTTTATTTGGGACACCGGTGCTAGCCTTGGCCTCTGGAAGCACATGCTCATTCCTGCTGGACACCTGGAGCATAATAAACAGAAGCAAATGTGTTCAACCTCACCATGAATGGGAAGGGGGTGAGTGGCAGCACACTTCACAGCTTCTTGCCATCAATATCATCCTGTTCTACAAGCACCAGTTGTGCCTCATTAATTTAAAATATGTATGTATATAAAGTGTAAAATATAGAGAATAATGCACAGGCAACTGTGTGTTGTATATAGAATACAGTATGGGTCGGTGTGTGTAACGAGAAGTTTACACACACCCGAGGGGTTAGATGCTACATAAACCCCAATAGCAAAGCTCGAGGGGTTTATTAAAAGCATCTAACCCCGAGGGTGTGCGTAAACTTCAAGTTTACACACACTGACCCATATTTTATTTTATATAATTGCTGGGTTTGCCTTTTTTGCCACAGCAATTATATAAAATGAAGGTTCCTGTGTGGCCCTGGCCTGGTTAGAGTTTAGGGTGTGGTCCGTGACTCACTGTTTTCTATTTATTTAAAACATATTTTTTTGGTCTTCAGTAAAAACATGAGTTTTCTTTCCCCTTGCAGATATTCTGTTTAATTTCACACTTACCGCCGAGTCTGAGTGGTGGTTCAATCTTCCATAGCAAAAACCACGCAGTTAGCGGTCTGAAGAGAAAAGCTGCAGCAGGGCATTAGCAGAGCGAGGGAAACTATGTGCATGTTTTCCATTATAAACACTCCATTATAACAGCAAATTACACCATGGTTTCCCTATGGGAAAAAGGCAAAGCCAGTTATAAAGTTTTATTACACACCTGAGGTATGTGATGACCCATAGACATCGAGAGAAAAGCTCAAGAGATTTATATTGTCATCACACAACGAGGGTGTGTAAAAAAAAATCTTCATAAACACAGAGTCTCTAATGTTTAATTTTTTTTAATAACTGGTGCAGGGGCATGAGCACAAAAATCAAATTTCCCAACAGGGAACGTAACGAGCGAGTGCTGCAAATATAATAACTGGGCATGGTGTCATACCTGGTTATTATGGTGTTTGATCACACTGATAATCAATGTGATAAAGGGGTCACCAGTTATTATAAAAAAAAAATAACATTTAAATGAAGTACCAGATGTACTGGATGGTGCCAAGGGTTGAACGACAGTATACTTCCATAAACACACACACATACATATCATTACAAACATCAACGCACGCTTGGATTTACTTCCTTACCCTTATTAGCAATCCAGAAGATGCAACACCTATCAGGTGAGCACTCATTCGCCTTCTCAACTCCCTCTGCTTGGAATTCCCTCCCCCTTCACCTACTCTCCTGCCCCACCCTATCCTCCTTCAAAAAAGAGCTTACCTCTTTCTTACTAACCCCCTTCTCTGCAGTTGCTTTAAATAACCCTTATAGCATCGTTAATGCCTAATCTATGTTACTCCGATAGATGTATCTTGTAATCCACCTGCTCTCGTGTCCCTGCTAGGTATATATTGTATAATATTAGTTATCCTGTTTATTTATATATGCTTAGTGCATGATCTGTTTTAAGTTACTTACCTGGCTTTCCACTGTAAAAATGTTTGCAACATTGTTAATTCTCTCTGTATCCTGCATATTATTATTGTATTTATCTTTTGTACTGTGTTCATTGACACCCGGGTCTTCACTGAAAAAGAGACTGCATGATCTCAGTGGACTTACCCAGTTACCAAAATTCTAGTAAATAAATAAATCAACAATACAGCTTGCTGTGCACCAGAGTGGCTTTACACATGTTGCAATATGCAGTGGTGTCACCTTCTCCTAGACAACTTTACTGATATTTTGTGATGACTTCGAGCCACAGAGGGCCTTTATCAATGTTGCCACCAGCTGTGGTGATTCCCCTGTCTCACAGTTACACAAACTGTGCTCCCCCCACCCAAAAATATAAATACATGTGGCCTGGTCCAAGTTGTTAGTGCATTTTCCTGGTTGGTAAAACACCACTCCCAGGCAAAATATTTTTAATTTATATATATATATATATATATATATATATATATATATATATATATATATATATATATATATATGTATATTTTACAGTTACACTGGCAGCAGGAGTGATGGAGAAACAGATTGTTAGCAGCATGAAAAGCAGCCAAGAGTAAGATAAGATGCTCCTGTCTGACTCCCGGATGCGTGTGTTGGACATGCATGCTGACTCCCAGCTGGGCAACTGTATCGGAAAAAAAGTTAAAACCAGTGTTACAGTCCAATGACTGTGCAACTGCATGGACCACACAACTGATGCATGGTCAACTCACACAAACGGTAACATTAATCTTGACAAAACTAACATTAAATACCAAAGATACTGACAGGGCTCCAAAGGAAGTGATTTGTGTTATATCCATAAAATATTTCTGTCTTGCTTTATAATCTAATTAAATAGAGCTCGGGAGACATCTGTTGGCTGATCAAGAGTGTCTCAACATGACTGCTTGGGGCTGGAGAACCGAGAAGCAAAGCCAAGTGGTTCTGGAACCCTAAGATATTACCATGGGATGTTCATTATTAGCCAAAAGTGTTGAAGTGTAGGTATAAAAACAAACACAAAGGCACTAGTTTAGTGCATAAAAAAATGGAAATACTGCATTTGTCAATTTATTTGACACAAAAAGAAAAACATTTATAAAATGTTATTTACAGAAAGAAAAAGGGTGTTAGTCCATCACACCACAATCATCAGGAAATATTTTGTCTCAAGACTCCTGAAATTCCTCTGTACATCCAATAACTTCAGTGTGCAAGCTCTCACACTCAGCTCCTTCTCTTACTGTGGTCAGGAACAACTGACCCACCTATATCCTGCTTAGCCCCTAGTGGTGGGTTTTAATAGCATATCTAAGGGTGACATCATAGTCAGGTGACCCCCTCATTAAATAAAAAACTGTCTATCTTACTTCCACCCCACTGAGGCGCTTTAAACATTCTGTAAACTGTTGCAGGCTAAAAGGCTTTACATCAATATCTAACAATATACAATGTTTCTGGTCTATAGGATCACTGATTGCCTTAATTATAGGGTCTCAGTTAATTTTAGGGGCTAAGCGCCTCCCATCAAGGAATGACATCACAGGCTAGGCTGCCATAAAAACAGTCATTGTGTGGGCTGCCAGCCCAAATATCCAGGCTCCACACAGGTAATTACATTTTTATTAACATTGTAATATCGCCTTTTATTTCACAGGTGTCTCTGAGTTGGCTAGGGGAAGAGAAACTTAAGGGCGTGCTCCTTAACTCCTTTCTCCTGCCAGCTCATGAGACCTGGAAATGTTATTTTGTCTATTTTATTTCTCAGCAGCAGTTTTCTTTATTTAAACATAAACCCTTTTAATAAGGCTCTTCAACCTGCAGCATTCATCTAGCTGCACTTTCTATGCATGTGCAGGGGCTCTTTACTATTGTTTCTCTGAGCTCCTGCAAAACCAGTATTGATTTTCCTTGACTCAATGGCTGAAATGTCAGCCGTCGGATATACATTTCATTTGGGCCTATTCTATCTTCGGACCCATATAATTACTCCAGCAGCCCTAGTTACAACATCTTTGGGGACGCACTATTATGCACAGTCACATTTTATATGATTTGGAACACTAGGGGGCTTCTCTACTTATTTGCCCATAGTGTCTTCTTTTGATCTTCGCTACTCTTGTGGCATCTGCCTACGCTTCACAGCATCTCACTGCTATGAAGCCTACTTCCTGCTCCGAACAAGGAGCTTTTTTTTAGCTGCATCTTGCGGTGGAGTGGCCATGGAGCATCTTGCTCTGAAAAATAAGTAAATCCTCAGTTGCATATTGCAACGAAGCCGCATCAGCGAGCAGCTGCACAGTCAGCGCTTCAGAAGCGGACACCACTGAGGAGAATGTCATTCTTGTTGGGGCACCAGCAAACGAACATCTAGTGCTACATGCCCTAAAAATATTATTTATATAGACAATATTTCTAAGTGCTCCCAGCACTTCATGTGTTAATTCAATACTGGGGAAAAAGGCAAACAGGTATAGTAATGGATTATAGAAATGTCAGGTTGGCCACCCTGACATGAATAACAAAGGAAAGTAAGGACAAGTAAAGCAGATAGAAAGAGTGAAGGAAAATAGGGAAGGGGATGCACATCTTTATTTATACATTTCTCGGGGAACCTTTATTATAACAGGAGCACCCTGTTACACTCCTCCCCACACAAGAAGGCAACACAATATTATGTTATCTGAACCCTTTACCCTTGGAAGGGTTGGAACGTCTGCCCGCCCTTTCCAGAAGTTCCCCTCAGGGACCCTAATAAATGTTTGAATGGTCAAATAAGAATGATGTGTAAAATCATACAACCGTTCACTACCGTTCTTTTCCCTGAAGTCCACACTTCTGTAACACAACAATCTCTAAATATCTTCAATACATTTTATGTACAGTCAATACAATACACCTCCCTTCAATATTCAATCTCCAGTAATTGGAGTGCTGTCAGCCCCATAGCGAGACAAAAAAATCTGCATTCTGATGCTGTGACCCAGCACGGTGTCTAACTATAAACTTGTACAGCTGTAATGACAGGTACCATCTCATAACCTGTGTGTTTTTCTCCTTCATTTGGTTCACCCAACATAACAGATTATGGTCCGTCACTACCACAAACTCATTGTCCCATAGTTAATATATAAGGGTTTTTATAGCCCATTTCATGGCTAAACATTCCTTCTCGATGGTGAATATTTTCTCTCCCTTTCGTGAATCTTTCTGCTAATATATCGCATTGGATGTTCTCCCTTTGAATCATATTGTGTCAGTACTGCTCCTATGCCCATATCATAGGCATCAGTCTGTACCTCGGAAGGTTTCTGAAAATTGATGCTAATCAGAATCGTGGCAGAGCATAACCAGCCTTAATGCTCTGAAAGGCTGCCTCACATTCCTGGGTCCATCTGACCTTGTTGGGGTACTTGATTTTCATTAGCTCAGTTAAGGGAACTGCAAGTGTAGCAAAGTCTGCTATAAAGTGCCTGTAATAACTGACCAATCCTAAAAAGGACCCTACATGTCATTTGATGATGGGTGTAGGGTTATTGGTGACTGCCTCTACCTTGCTTAGTTCTGGTTTAACAGTCCCATGACCAATGATAAACCCCAAGTATCTGGTCTCTGTCTTCGCTAAAGCACACTCTGAGGGGTTAATAGTCAGCCCTGCATCTTTGATGATCTGGATTATGGCACTAAGATGGATCAAATGAGTATTCCAGGCTGGGCTAAAGATGACCATGTCATCCAGGTATCCTGCACTGTACTGGGTATGGGGTCTCAGAATGTGGTCCATATACCTCTGGAAAGTGGCCAGTGCACCGTAAAGGCCAAAGGGCATGGTAGTAAACTGGTACAGGCTGATTGGTGTACTAAATGCAGTCAGTTCCTAGGTATGTCATGCCAAGGGAATTTGCCAATATCCCTTGGTCAAGTCTAATGTGCTGATATACTGTTCAGTGCCTATTTCATCCAGTAAGTCATCAATTCTGGGCATGGGGCAGCAATCAAAGTCAGAAATAGCATTGACTTTCCAGAAATCTAAACAGAGACGTAAACCCCCTTATTTTTCATTTACCACTACCAATGGAGAGGACCAGGCACATCTGGAGGGAACAATGACCCCTAATTGTTCCATTTTTTGAACTTCATCAATTACCACCTGTTGAAACTTTTCAGGCAATCTACAGGGTTTCTGGTGGATTGGCCTACTCTGTGTAACTTTGATGTCATGCACTACCCCTTTTGCTCTCCCAGGTGTTTTTGTAAAGGTATCCTGATAAAACTCCCAAGAGCTGATCCACTTCTTGCCTTTGTTCAGCATTTAACTTGTGGTTAATCTGGATGGCACTTTGCTCTTTGAGATGTTCTAACCTCTCATAGGCCACATCTAACTCTGTCATGTTCTGCTCAGGTTATATATACAGGGTCTGGGTTTGGGGTTTCTCTACCCATATTCTCAGAAGGTTTGCATGGTACAACCTTTTTACAGGCCTGTGTCCAGGCATCTCAATTTCATAATTAACAATGCCTGTCTGGCGAATGATACTATAGGGCCCTTGCCACCTCATCAAAAGTTTTTTTCAGTGGAGGGTAGTAATAGCAACACTTTCTCACTAGGCATGAAATGTTTACATTTGAACCCCATATCATATGCTTTTTTATGCCCTTGCTGTTTCTGGTCAACATTCATGTGAACCATGGTAACATACTTAACCAACTTTTCTCATAATGAAGACATGTACTCTAAAATGTTGCTAAACCCAACAATGTGCCCTTTCTCCTAGTGCTCCTTCATTACATCCAATGGCCCCCTTGGGTTTCAGCCATACAACAAGGTGAATGGTAAAAAAATAGTTATAGCTTGGGGTACTTCCCTGTAAGCAAATAAGAGGTAAGGGAGACATTTGTCCCAGTCTAGACCTTCCTCTTGAACATACTTTTGTAGCATTTTCTTAAGGGTTTTATTAAACCGCTCCACCAATCCATCAGTCTGAGAATGGTAGGGGAAGGTTCTGACAGCTGATACTCCCAGGAGTCGATAGAGTTCTTGTAGTATTTTGGAGGCAAAATTACTGCCCTGTCAGTCAAAATAACTTGAGGTATCCCCCTCCAACTGAACACTTTTGCTAGTTCTTCGGCTATCCGGGGAGCTGTTACAGTAAGCATAGGGATGGCTTCAGGGCAACAGGTGGTGTAGTCACACACAAGATGTACTGGTTACCCTTTGAACTCTTAGTTATGGGTCCCACAACATCCATTGTTATCCAGTCAAAGGGGTTGTGACATATGGAATGAGCTGTTGGGGCACCTGGTCTTTCTTTCCCCCTTGGGCCACTAGCTGGCACTTTGCATATGCTTGGCAGTATTCTGCCACATCTTGGTGGATACCTGGCCAGTAGAACTGAGACAGTAATCTATGTAAGGTTCTGTCCCACCCCTCATAACCAGCAATGGGAATATCATGGGCCAATTGCATAAGTTTTTCCCTTTGCAAAGTAGGTGCCATCAGTTGTTCAGTCTCAACATTAGTAGCAGGTTCAACAGTCACTGTATACAAAATACCATCTTTCAATATAAAACGTGACTGTCCAGGTTTGACTTCCTGCTTGTTCTTTTAAAAAAAAGGTTGGAGGGTTTCATCTGATAGTTGTTCTTGTTTTATATTACCACCCAGCAGTCCCTTTTTATTAGCATCAATCCACGCCCTTTTTTCCTCTTTCCTGGCTTTCCGTGACTTTTTAGGTTTCCCTTCTCCCTCAAAAAAGTCATCTTTGAAATGAAAAACCTGGTTTAATTGCTGTACCTTGGCTTGAGATCTAGTCACTACATTTACTTGTACCATATAGCTGAATGAAAAATTTATTTTCATACAGGAAAATGTACAAAAATGTAAAATACATCTTGACATATCATGTCATAAGGGCTTTTGCCCTGTTTACAAGACAGTCCTGTGATCAGGTGTTACAAAATACAAAGTACAAATCACTTATAAAATAAAGTAACATAGACTCACAACAATAACTACACAGTACATAGCTAGCATTGGCATTCTGTGGACAGAGAGGCTTTCAATATTGAATTGAATTCAGTAGTAGAAAGTGTAGTTCACATCTTGTAGGGTAACATATTCCAATGTAAAGATGCCTGATAATTTAACTTTTTTCCCCATACTTAGTTCTAACTAATGTAGGTATAACCTTATTTTCCAATACAGCTGTATTGGTTTTTCGTTCTTTCTTAATTTTTTTTCCGAATATTGTATTTGTAATATAGTGTGCTGGATATTTTACCAGATGTTTGTGCACAAGGTTTAACCAGACCACTCTATTCTTGACTTCTAGAGTGTGTCATCCCAAATCACTAAGCATGTCACAATGGTCCTTCCTTCTCGCCTTCCCACACTTTTACTCCTGTCATCACAGTACCTCTGTGTTGCCGTGTCCACTATTTTTTCAGTGCACCTACCTTTCTCTTTGCTTCACTCTCCATTTCACTTGTCTTTGTTGCCTTTCTCTTCTCCACCTTGCCTAACCCTGCGCCTCTTTCTCTTCTGCCATCCTTCTGTCAGTTAATCATGTACCCTACCCGTACTCTGTACCCCTACTCCTCTTCCTTGTTCTCCTCTTTCCACTACTCATATTAACTGCTTTCCCTTCCCCTTCTACTCCTGGCTTTATCTATGCTTACGCTCCACTGCTACTCTATCAAATCACTCCCCCCCCCCATATCAGTTGTAGTCTGTTGTTTGTTCTAGCTGCCAAAATATATGTATTGCACACACCAGTCATCATGTTTCATTTATCAGTATGCAACCTGTAAGTCGCTTCCCTGTCTCATATTAATGTTTACCACCTGCGGTCACCCTATGTGGTACCCTTGTGTGTATATCCAGCCTGTATCATGTAACGTGCATTTCATGTATATACTGTTATTACCTATCTATGTTTGTACTTTAAGTGTTTATGTCACAGGACCTCCTTGTGAATGAGCTTGCTCAATGGAGTTTTCCTGCAATAAACTTGAAACTTGAAACTTGAAAACTTGAACTCCACCCTCCCAGTGCCTGCTTCCCCTTCCCTCCAGCAGCTACCTACTCATTTCTACGTAACGCCACCTAGGTACCCTACATCAAGAACTCAGCTACCCACCCTGGGCCCTGCCTACCAATAAGGAACTGTCCTCTCCCACCTATGGGCATAGGGTACCTCCCTCTTCCACTTGTACTGCTTTCATTCTGAACCATCGCCTTCACCCCATGACACACTCTAGTGAGCCATGTTCACAACAGACATGAAGGTGTAAGCGCCTGATTAGGGAACTGCACATGTGTACTATGAAGTTAGCACTTCTTCTTCTGCTGTTGTCTGGCAATGTTCATCCTAATCCTGGCCCAGCCCCTATTAAGGTACCAAACCAGAACAAGCACACAGGTGCCCTCTCAATCGTTTTGCTCAATATTTGTAGTCTTCTTCACAAAATTGATGCCCTTCAGACCTTTGCTAGCCAACATTGTCTGGACATCCTAGTAATTGTTGAAACCTGGCTCTCTCCATTGGTCCCAGACCATGCTATCACCCTCCCTGGGTACAATGTTTTTCGGCTTGACCAGACGACAAAAAGAGATGGCGGTTTTGCCTTATACCTAAAGGATACTATCTTGGGTCACCACATCAGCACTGCTCCCCAAACCACTGCGGCGCAGATTCTTCCCATCAAAATCCTCCTTGGTGCTCACAACAAAGCCCTCACAGTTATCACAATCTACATTCCACCAAAAGAGCAAGGTAGTGACCTAAACGCAGCTCTGGACTTGGTCAGATCTCTCCCACCAGATACTGAATTTATCCTTCTTGGTGACTTTAATATAAATTGGCCTGCTGCTGAGGCAACGGCTCATAGGGATTCTATAGCTGTGGCAAACCTCACCCAGATGCTTGACTCTCCAACCAGTAAAAACTATAAAACGGGCACCAGCACCCTACTGGACTGGATCCTTACCAGCCACCCCACCCGGATTACCAACACCACTGTCCTCCCTGACTCAATTAGTGACCACTTCCCTGTCAGCAGCTCCTGGTCCAACAAATTCAGCAAACCTCCCCTGAAAACCATAACCAGCAGAGTGCTACCTCATGACCAGCTAACTCATCTCAAAACCCACCTCCTTCAACTGGACTGGTCACAAATCTTCACTGCAACAAATCTGAACAGTGACCTGGACCACTTTATCAAAATCTTTAATGAAGCCTGCAACAAATTCGTACCCCTTAAAAAGTGAAAAGTAAAAGCCCTCTGTAACCCCTGGCTCTCAGGAGACCTCCTAAGGTGATTAAAGGCAAGGGATCATCTTTGGGAGCTCACTAGAAACACTGGAAGGCAAATAGGCATCTCTAACTATAAACGTGCATGGAATGACTGCACCAAAATTATCTGGCAAATGAAATCTGCCTACTTCAAGCGCACTCTCACAAATTCCTGGGGAAATGAAAGAGACTTCTAGAACAACATAAAAGAAGTCACTGGGAAGCAGTCTAAATCCCCCCATCCATGCTCTGCATAAATGGTGATACCACACTTGACCCCAAAATCATTGCTGACTCTTTCAATGCAGCCTTCACCGACCTCAGTTCTGTACTTCCCCTTATTTTTTTTAAAGAGGAGGACACTTCAATGTGC
Source organism: Neoceratodus forsteri (assembly GCA_016271365.2). NCBI lineage: Eukaryota > Metazoa > Chordata > Ceratodontiformes > Ceratodontidae > Neoceratodus > Neoceratodus forsteri. The sequence continues at coordinate 802,604,648 of CM057451.1, read as the reverse complement.
CCAATCTCCTCTGCCCCCACTGGCACCCTCCCTTCTACTTTAAAATGGTCAAGATGTACCAGGTCCGCAGTTATGTTACCAAAGCTATTACCAAGTCCAGAACCAGCAATGACTCACTCAACCTCAAACTTCTATCCCGCACCCTTGAAGAAGTTCTCAGGCCTCTGACCAGGATTTTTAACCTCTCCCTCAGCCTCAGCCAGTTCCAGGACAAATGGAAATCTGCCTGCTACTGTAACCCCTATACACAAAAGTGGTGTCAAAACTGCCCATGAAAATTTCCGTCCAATCTCCATCCTACCTCCACTTTCCAAGGCCCTGAAATGTATTGTGACAGACTAGCTTACTGAATTCCTGGACATGCACAACATCCTGTGCAGGCAGCGGCACTGTTTTAGAAAGCGTCACAGTACTTCCAAGGGTACTACTTGAATTTAACGGTGCCATTCACCACTCACTGGACAATGGTAAACAAAAACGGGGGCTACTTTCATCGATCTAACAAAGGCCTTTGATACCATCAACCACTGTCTCCTGCTTGTCCAGCTCTGGAAGGCAGGGCTCTCACCCAATTCTGTGAACTGGTTCAAAAGCTACCTAGACAACTGGTCCCAAAGAATGAAAATAGCTGTACACTGTCAGATGCAAGACCGGTCCGCTCAGGTGTTCCACAAGGTTCAATACCGAGCCCACTCCTCTTTAGCCTATTCCTGAACACACTGACGGATACCTGTCCAGAACAAATCATACTCTACGCAGATGATGCAGTTATCCATGCCTCCCACCATAATCCAGAACAACTGCAAGGAAACCTCCAATGGGGTTTTACATCGGTAGAAAACTGGTTCTTAAAGCACAAACTGATACTAAACCAGAAAAAAACAAGTACCATAATTTTCAGTAGTTCCCACAACAAAAATAAACAGTATCACTTCTCCATAAATACTAATCAAGGAGTCACTCTTGAACAAGTCGATACCTTCAAATACCTTGGCATCACCCTTGACTCCAAACTCTCCTGTGCTGCACATATTAATAATGTTGCAAAAGTGGCAAACACCAGGCTGGACCTACTGTTCCATCACCGGAAACATCTAGCCCCTGAAGCCTTGTCTGTTGCCATCCAGAGCTCCATTGTGAGTGTTACTGACTATGGACTCATTGTTTATGGCTCCGCCACTGCCTCTACACTCAAACGTGTAACATAGAAACATAGAAACATAGAATTTGACGGCAGATAAGGACCGCTTGGCCCACCCAGTCTGCCCATTTCCCTACCTACTGGATAAGCTGCAGATCCTAGTTAACCAGCAGCCTACGTCTTCCTACCCCCACCCCCTAGAATTGCCTTATGACTGTCCCATGCATGCTTGAATTCCACCACTGATTTTGACTCCACAACCTTCCTCCGGAGAGCCATTCCATGCATCCACAACCCTCTCTGTGAAAAAATACTTCCTTAAATTACCTCTGAGCCGCCCTCCTCTATCTTCAAATTGTGCCTCTTGTTCTTGCACACCTCTTTTTTGAAGATGCTACCCTCTTGGACTTTGTTGATTCCTCGAGGTACTTGAGCAGTTTCTATCATGTCCCCCCTCTCCCTCCTTTCCTCGAGGCTATACATATTAAGCTCCTTAAGTCTCTCTTCATGTGTCTTCCGGTGCAGACCCTGCACCATTTTAGTGCCCCCTCTGGACAGCTTCCATCCTGTCTATGTCTTTGCGGAGATTGGGTCTCCAGAACTGCACACAGTACTCCAGGTGGGGTCTCACCAGCTGTCTGCACAGAGGGATAATAACCTCCTGTTTCTACTGGTGATGCCTCTCCCTATGCATCCCAGTATCCCCAACCCTCCTTGCTGCCCTCTCACATTGCTTGCCCACCTTTAGGTCATATGATATGACTACCCCCAGGTCCCTTTCCATTTCTGTTGTTGTTAGTATCTCACCCCCATTGTGTACTCTTCCCTGGGTTTTGTTTCCCAGGTGCATTACTTGCACTTCTTAGCATTGCATCTAAGCTGCCATACATTTGACCATTCCTCTAACCTTGCCAAGTCCCTTCTCATCCTTTCCACCCCACCCTGTGCATCAACTCTGTTGCAGATCTTTGCATCATCTGCAAGAGACATACTTTCCTTCAGTCCTTCTGCAATGTAAGCATAAAGACATTGAAGAGGACCAGTCCTAATACTGAACCCTGCGGTACCCACTAGTAACCCTCCTTTCTTCTGAGTGGACTCCATTTACTATTACTCTCTGTGTCCTATTCTCCAGCCAATTCTTTACCCAGGCTGTCATCTTGGGACCCACTCCCAGGCTGGCTAACTTGTATATTAATCTTTGTGTGGGACTGTGTCAAATGCCTTGCTAAAGTCTAGGTAGGCCATGTCCACAGCCCTCCCTAATCTACTACTTTGGTCACCCAGTCAAGAAATCTATCAGATTGTCTGGCATGACCTTCCGCTGTGAATCCATGCTGCCTAGGGTCCTGTGCCCCTCTGGCCTCTAGATACTCGACAATTCTTTCTTTCAGAAGTGATTCCATCATTTTCCCTATCACTGAGGTTAAACTAACAGGTCTGTAGTTTCCTGCTTCTGCCTTGCTCCCACTTTTGTGAAGGGGAATCACATCTGCCCTCCTCCAGTCCTCGGGTACCACCCCATCCTCTCATGATTTGTTAAAAAGGGTAGTCAGTGGTGTCACTAGTTCTACCCTTAGTTCTTTTAGAATTCTGGGATAAAATCCCATCAGGCCCCATTGCTTTGTCCACCTTCAGTTTTAGAGTTCTTTCAGAACCCTTTCTTCTGTAAATGGGCTGGTATCAACTTCTGTATCCAGAGTGTTTCTACTGTTTGTTTATGTACCTCCCCTCTTCATTTGTAAATACTGAGCAAAAATATTTGTTTAGTATCTCTGCCTTTTCACACTCTCCTCTGCCCACCCTCCCTCCCTTTATTAAGCCTCACTATCCCTCCCTTGGTCTTCCTTCGCTCCCTGAGTGTACCTATAAAGGTTTTATCCCTCTTCTTAACTGAGTTGGCTATCTTTCCTCGGTTTGGGCCTTTGCTGTTCTGACTGCCTTCCCAGCCTCCTTTGTCTTTAACTGATACAGTTCTCTGTCCTGCTCCTTCTGTGATTCCTTGTACTTCCTGAATGCTTTCTTTTTCTCTTGAACATTCACTGCCACTTCCTTTGAGAACCATAGTGGTTTCTTACATCATTTTGTTTTGTTTATTTGCTTCACACAAAGGCTCGTTACCTCTGTGATGGCAGTTTTTATTATTCCCCATTGTTCTTCCACCCCTCCTTCCTGCCCATTTGCTAGTGCATTCCTTAGGCACTCACCCATTTTGGCAAAGTCAGCCCTCCTAAAGTCCAGTACTTTTGTCTTTGTATGGCTTGACTCTATTGCTGTGTTTATTGTGAACCATACTGTTCGATGGTCGCTAGTTCCCAGATGGCTACCACTTCATCTGTGATCCTCTCCTCCATCTCCATTTGAGAGAATCAAGTCTAATATTGCTCCCTCTCGAGTGGGCTCCAATACTAGTTGTCTAAGGCATGCCCCCTGTAGGGCATCTAGAATAACTCCACTCTTCGAAATGGCAGCTGCAACTGCACTCCAGTTAACATCTGGCGTATTCAGATCACCCATCAGCAATATCTCCCCTTTTTCTGCCATTCTAAGTATACTTTCTATCATTTCCTTGTCCATTTCCTCCCCCTGAGATGGGGGTCTGTATACAACCCCTGTGCGGATTGTGGTGCCATTGCCTGTCTCCAACTCTGGGCGCATTCAAGATTAAGCTCCGTCTCTCCTTTGTTGCCTCAAGCACTTGTGATTGCCCTGCTTAACCAATTCTCACGTCGCTGCTGCCCTTAATCTTTGCTGTAGCTACATCTCTCAATAAAGCCTGTCATCTCGTCATCGGAGCCCACCATCTCAACCATACCTGTGACCTCTACTCTCTAACTGGATGGCTGCAACTCAACAACCGAATAAAGTATCAAACCTGCATCACAGCCAAGAAAATAATGATGGGCAATGATCCCCCTGGGGTCTGCTCCCTCCTCAAAACCAGAATTAACAACTGCAACACCAGGAGCTCAAAACCCCAATTCCTGCAAATCCCTTACTGTCACATAACCCAAGGACAAAGGTAATTTGCATACAGGGCACCCAGCTGGCTAAATAGTCTTACCAGTGACATCTCTGCCTCCCCAACTCTGGGCGCATTCAAGATTAAGCTCCGTCTCTCCTTTGTTGCCTCAAGCACCTGTGATTGCCCTGCTTAACCAATTCTCACATCGCTGCTGCCCTTAATCTTTGCTGACCATTGTTGACCTCACACCTAGCACTTCATCATTACAATGCCCAGCATTTGCACTCACCACTGTCCTGCCTTGACAAGGCCCCTTAGGCTGCCATACTCTGTCCCACTCCCCCATGCCCTCTTCTCCCTTCTTCCATATCCTATGTTGTATACACCTCCTAGTGTTTCCTGTAATGTACTTATAACTAATATGTTATAACTATCGGTGTTACTGATTGTTCTTATACCGTAGTTTTGAAACCTGTATAACCTGTTCTTACTGATGTGGGACCTTTGTAAAAGTGCTTCGGCTCAAAGGTACTTTGTAATCCTAGACTCAAATGAAATAAATGGTGTGTATTAAAACCACAATCCAGTATAAACCTAGCCAATCTGTTATATACCTTATCCAGTTTAGTTAACATGTTTTTTTGCAGTTCTACATATAATACAACCATATTCCAAAGCTGGTAATATCATCTGTTCTACCAGTTTCTTCCTGGTTTGTAATCTTAACTTTCTCAAAGTTCGTCTTAAAGCCCCAGGTTTTTTGCTAGTGCTATTCAACACATTTATGACATGCTTAGTGAAGTTTAAATCACTATCAAAAGTAATCCCCAAGTATCGATACTCATTGACTTCTTCAAACTTTATTTTTTCAGGAGTAGTTATTTCCAGCTCCATTCTACCTTTTACTCCAAACTGTAACGCCTTTGTTTGTTTTTTTTTGTATTAGTCAAAAGCCCCGACTTGGTGATCCATTCCCTCACACTGTCAAAATCCTGCTGAAGCTTATCCCTGAGTTCAGCCTGAGTCTTTGCTGTCGTAACTATAACCGTATCATCGGCATAAAGTCTTATGTTTGAGTATTTCACTTCAAGTGGAAGGTTGTTAATATATATTAGAAATAGTAAAGGTCCCAATATAGAGCTCTGCGGGACTCCTCAGTGGACCTGTTTACTAGAAGATAGGACCCCAGTTACAGCTACTCTCTGAGTGCAGTCTGCTAAATATGACTCAAGGGCCATCTTTAATACCCATTGCTCCAAGCCAGTGCAATAAGAGGGGATGCTCATCAGGTCAAAAGCCTTCGACATATCTATGAATCTAGTTCTGATGTGTACTCATTAGGGAGTCAAAGTGGGGATAATCTTGTACAATAAACACAGGTACTGGCAACTGGGGCACTAACCTGACAAGCAACTTATGGCTTTCATTATTTACAGTCATTTCCATCATTGCAGTGTGGTACTGATGTATATCTCCATGTACACATCGGACCGTAGTGTCATTTTGTGGTAGCTCTATACCAGGGGCCAAATCAGCTCTTAACAGGGTTTGACTACTCCCCAGGTCCAAAAGTCCCAGTGTCTGTTGGTCTCCTATCCCCACAGAGATTACATATCCCAGATTAGCAAAGGACCGATGACTGGGCTCAGTTCTTTTATTTGGAAAGTTTCTTACTATATGCCCCTTCCCGAGGCACCCATGGCAGATCATCTCAGAATACTAGATCCTGCCCCTTCTATCCCACCTCTCATAAGTGGACTGACTTTGGTTAGGGTAACAAGTTCTTATCATTTCCACGAGTGGTACTGGGGAGCCTTGCTGTCCTTTGGGTCTTGAGAGTCGGGCTGCCAAGTAATCTTCTGCCAGTTTCAAGGTGTTTTCCGCAGACTCTGACTTGTGTTCCTTCAATCATAGTTGCACATCCTATGGCAAAACATGAATGAACTGCTCGATGATAATAAGATTCAAGATTTTTTCAATGGTCTTGGTTGCAGGCTGTAACCATTTTCCACAATAATCCTTCAACCTCACATAGGTCTCCCTGGGGGTGTCATTGATGGCCATCTTCAGGGAATGAAAACGCTGTTGATAGGTCTATGTGCTGATGTCATATTGACACAGGATCTCCTCTTTCACCTTGTCATAATCATTGGCATCTATGCCACTCAGTCAGCTATACACGAGTTGGGTTCTACCATATAAATGCGGTACCAGTCTAATGACCCATTGGTCATGGGGCCATGTGCAAGTTTGGGCTATCCATTCGAAAGTAGTGAGGTATACCTCAGTATCATCACTTTTGGTAATCTTAGTCAATTTAGTGTTCCTGGGTACAGTTCTATCTGGTTGACCTTAGGTCATTGCCTGGATAACCTTCAGGGTATCGGCCCATTTCTCATCTTGTCATCTTCTTTACTCCACGTGTAGATGCCTGTCCTCATCCCTCTGTTGTCAGTCTTCCTCCCTCTGGTGTTCCCATCTCCAGTTGACACATGCACATCCACATCAGTAATTCCTTCAGGTCATCTGGTGCTGGGGTCATCTGGGGTTCCTCCTCCTTCAGTTTCTCTTCTTCCTCTGACTCCTCATCGTCCCTCTTCTTCATCTTGGGCCTGGCTCCTAGAGCCAATCCCAACACTGGTTTAATTATAGTCTTCTCTGACATTGACTGTGTCAAATGAAATGCACTTGGATCTGCCTTGTCCTCCTCTCTGCATCTGTTAGGGTATTTATGGAGCAACACTCCCTGGTAGCACCTCCCGGGCAGCCTTGATGTACCGGGATATCCCATTTCTGACACCAGTGTAGAAGTGTGGGTATAATAACAGACACCAAGATAGTAATTTTGTGCATAAAAAAATGGAAATACTGCATTTGTCAATGTATTTGACACAAAAAGAAAAAAAAAATTAAAAATTATATTTACAGAAAGAAAAGGGGTGTTAGTCCATCATATCACAATCAACAGGAAATATTTCTTCTCAAGACTCCTGAAATTCCTCTGTATGCCCTTACACTCAGCTCCTTCTTTTACTGTGGTCAGGAACAACTGACCCACCAATATACTTCTTAGCCCCTAGTGGTGAGTTTTTATTAGGGATGAGCGGACCGGTCTGACAAAAATCAGAACCCCCGGATCTCCCAATGTCCATCGGACTCAGGTGAGATCGAACTCATGTTGGAGGTAGCGGTCCGCCTCATAGTACTTTTCCTACAAAAATATTTCTTCTATTTATTAAAAAAATATACAGTCCCCTCTCCCATCTTTCAAACATCCACCCTTGATCCCACAGTGACAAAAAAATGTTTTGTTTTTTTTTGTATTTTTTTTTCTTCCCGACTGTTGTTTACAGCCTCACACTCTTGCTCCCAGAAGATTGTTCCCCAGCTGGCTGGTATTCAAGTGTGCATGTGCATGTTGTAGTGCGCAAGAGAGTTTGCACGGAAATAGTTTGGGGCCTGAGCGCACTTGAGGCGAGATTCAGTTCTGGGATGGAGCAGGTGCAAGGAGCATGGAAAACAGTGTGCGATGTGGCAGCTCACACATTCGGGTCAGGGTTCCTTTCTTCTAAGGTCCACATTCAGGTAGACAGCAGGTCGGGGTTCCTTGCTTCTACTGCTGTCCACATTTGGGCAGACAGTGAGCTGGGGTTGTTTGCTCCTATGGTCCTACCATAGGCTAGAGTCCTGGGCCAGAGGAAACATTCTACAGGCTGGCTTCCTACATCAGGCAGTGAGGAGACAAATAGGTAAGCCCCCACCAGGGGTAATGGGTTACATCTGAAATGTGTAAACACGTAAAAAAAACTATGGAACATGTTAGAGTCCTGTCTAAGTGCTTGTGTAGATTTATTTTATTTAACAACCTTCACAGTACAGAATTTCCATTATTAACTTAGATACAAGCTGATTCATTTATTGCACACTAGAGCATCCTTCCTTCCTGGCCCACTCATGTTCTTCTGTTCTTTATCTTGTCTGGATGAGTTTAGTAGCTTTAGCTCATAAGATTAAGTTTGTCAGATAGTCTGTCAATACCTATAAGTCAGGCTTTTCTGTGTTTATGCTGTCTGAACGATGGCTTGTGCATCAGTGGGTGCCTAGGTCTCACTACTTCTAGGACAGGGTGGGTGAGAATCAGCAGGTGGGAGCGGGTATTCATTTTATTCTGGAATAGGGTGGGTGGGCAATTGGGCATCAGTAGATGGAAGGGGGGAATAAGGTGTTCATTGTGGTAGAAGATAGACATCAGCAGATAGAAGGTGAGGGTAGGGATATTCATTCTGCAACAGGGTGGGTACCACAGATAGGAGGAGGGGACAGTGATAACAATATTGGGACAGTGATAATAATATTGATACATGGTGGATATCACCAGATGGAGAGGGAAGGGCCATGGTATTTGATACTGGGACAAGGGAGGGGCAGATGTATCCATTGCAGGACAGCAAGGAGATAAAGTATTCATTCTTGGGCATGGTGGATATAAACAAATGGGGGAAGGGGAAGGTTATTCATGGAGCTGAATGGGTAGCAGCAGATGAAGGTGCAGGGGTATGTATACTGGGGCAGGGTGGTTGGTAGCAGATGGAGGGGGCAGGATGCACATAATGAAATGTGGGTGCCAAGCAGATCGGAAGGGGGGGAATTAATGGTATGCTGCATACTGGGGGTCATCAGATGGGACAGGCTGGGGGTATCCATAATTACTGGGTTAGAATGGGGGAGTGATACCACAACAATGGCTCACAAAGAGGGTAAGAAACACAGGTGGACAACATATAGCTAGCAGATGAGGACACAGAATAGAGTCAGAAACAGACCAACACACTCTGGTAGGAAAAACTACTTTATTTCCTATGTTTCAGTGCTTTTGTGATTGTTGTCAAGTATTACTATTGATTTTCTTGGGGTTCTGATTTGAAACAGGATCAATCAGAGCTTATCAGGACTCTGGCATGGATCCTGGTCCTGATAATAAGGGTCAGGACCTTTTCCGGTCTGCCCATCCCTAGTTATTATAGCATATCTAGGGGTGACATCATAGTCAGGTGACCCCTCGTTAAATAAAATAACTGTCTATCTTACTCCCACCCCACTGAGGCTCTTTAAACATTCTATAAACTGTTGCAGGCTAAAAGGCTTTACATCAATATCTAACAATATACAATGTTTCTGGTCTATAGGATCACTGATTGCCTTAATTATAGGGCCTCACCTAATTTTAGGGGCTAAGCTCCTCCCATCAAGGAGTGACATCACAGGCTAGGTTGCCATAAAAACAGCCATTGTGTGGACTGCCAGCCCTATAATAGGGCATCTGAATATCCAGGCTCCACACAGGTAATTACATTTTTATTAACATTGTAATATCTCCTTTTATGTCACAGGCATCTCTGAGTTGGCTAGGGGAAGAGAAGCTTAAGGGCGTGCTCCTTAACTCCTTTCTCCTGCCAGCTCATGGGACCTGGGAATGTTATTTTGTCTATTTTATTTCACAGCAGCAGTTTTCCTTATTTAAACATAAACCCTTTTAATAAGGCTCTTCAACCTGCAGCATTCATCTAGCTGCACTTTCTATGCATGTGCAGGGGCTCTTTACCACTATTTCTCTGAGCCCCTGCAAAACCAGTATTGATTTTCATTGACCCAATGGCTGAAATGTCAACCATCAGGTGCACATTTCATTTGGGCGTTTTATTGCCCTGTGGCCCATTTTCTACCTTTGGCCCCATATAATTACTCCAGTAGCCCCAGTTACAACATCTCTGGGGCTGCACTATTATCCCAGGGCACATGTTATTTGATTTGGGACACTATGGGGCTTCTCAACTTATTTGCCCGTAGTGTCTTCTTTTGATCTTCACTGATCTTGCGGCATCTGCCGACACCTCGAAGCATCTCTCTGCTATGAAGCCTACTTCCTGCTCCGAACAAGGAACTTTTTTTTAACTGCATCTTGCGGTGGAGTGGCCATGGAGCATCTTGCTCTGAAAAAGAAGTGAATCCTCAGTCGCTTATTGTGACTGGAGCCGCATCAGTGAGGAGCTGCACAGTCAGCGCTTCGGAAGTGGTTGCCACTGGGGAGCATGTCATTCTTCTTTGGGGCAGCAGCAAATAAACATCTAGCACTACGTGCACTGAAGATATTATTTATATAGACAATATTGCTAAGCACTTCCAGCACTTCATGTGCTCAGTCAGTACCGGGGGAAAAGACAAACAGGGATAGTAAAGGATTGTAGAAATGTCAGGTTGGCCATCCTGATATGCATAACAAAGGAAAGTAAGTAAAAGTAAATCAGATAGAAAGAGTGAAGGAAAATGGGGAAGGGATGCACATCTTTATTTATACATTTCTTGGGGAACCTTTATTATAACGGGGGCACCCTGTTACAAAGAAACATCTCCAGAGACCCATTGACTTTTTATTAAGTATCTCTTTTTTGTCCAGTTCAGATTCAGTTCCAAAAGGAAATTCTTTTTTTTTTATTCATTACAAATCGGGTTTACAACCTTTGAGTCAGAGACTCATTTACAAAGGCACCTCGTCGAGGGGGGGCAGACATCAAGACAGTTATTACAGTGCAGATTAAAACAGAGGATAACATTACAGGTGCAGTAAAAGGAACATTTAATATAGATACACTTAGGTTGCATAATGTAGTAGTTTGTATGTTACTTAGGTTACATAATGTCATAAAATTGTGAGTTACACTCATGGATAAAGTAGGTCCTCAGAGAAGACAGCGGGTTACATCCCTGTTTGGGCCTAGTAGGGAAGGAGTAGGTCTGGGGGAGGGAGAGGCTGTCCAGTGGACATTGTCGAGCCAGGGGGCAAGGCGGGCGGGAACCATAGATTACAACAGGGGGTTAGTTGCACCTACAACAGCGGGTATTAAAGATATGGTTCTGAAGGGCTGTTTTGTAGGATCCAATTTTTGGCAAGTTGGAGATGCAGCTAGGGAGGGAGTTGAACCCGGTGGGGGCTCGGTAGAGGAAGGATCTCTGGGCAAGAGAGGTCTTGGTTCTGGGCACCTTGAAAGTGGCCTTAATAGACCTATGGTGGTGATGGACGAAGATGGCTGCTGTAGGGAGGTGGAGACCCCCAGGGGGGAGAGTCCTAGCAGTGATTTCTTAGCGAGAAGGCAGGTCTGGAAGAGCAGTCGCTCCTCAAAGTTGAGAAGAATGGTGGTGGTATAGAGAAGGCAGGTGTGAGTTCAGCTGGGAGCACCAGTCAGGAGCCTACAGGCCTTATTATTGGATAGTTGGATTTTGGAGAGGGCAGTGTTGTCAGCTGCAGCGTAGATGGGCAAGCCATAGTCCACGAGGGACAAGACAGATGGAGGAGGTGATGGCCAGCCTGAGGGCAACCTGAGGCAGGCAGTCCCTGTGCTGGTATAGCAGGCCAATCTGAGAGTTAATAATGGCTGACAGGGCATTAATATTGGTGTGGGTGTGGAAGGAGAGGGCAGTATCAAATGTGATGCCTAGGTACTTGTATGTGGTCACTTGTTCTAGTGGGTGCAGAGTGCTGGGGATAATCAAGAGGGGGGTATTTTGAGCTTTATTTTGGTGGTGAGAGAAGAACATTGATTTGGTTTTCTTTAGGTTAATGACTAGTCTGCGGTCGCTGAACCACCTTTCGGCTTGGTTGTAAGCTTGCTGGAGGAATAATTGGAGGGAGGTGGGATTGGGATGTGAGGCAACGAGGACTGCATCATTGGCATAGAGGAGCATTTTAAATGAGTTGGGGAGGGTGTTGAGGTAGAGACTAAAAAGTATTGGACCCAGGATGGAGCCCTGGGGGACCCGGAGTGAACGGGAAGACTGCAGGAGAGGGAGCCGCTGATCTTGACACACTGGGATCTAGCAGAGAGGTAGCTAGAGAACCAGGAAATGGAACCACCAGAGAAGCCAAGTTGGTAGAGAGAGTCGAGTGGAAGGGGATGACAGATAGTGTCAAAGGCCTTGAAGAGGTCAATGAACACTGCTCCTGCAAGGCTGCCAGAGTCAAGAGCAGCATGCAGGTGTTGGGAGAATTCCAGGAGAGCCGTGGTTGTACTGTGTCCTGGGCGGAAGCTGTGCTGCTCTGGGCACATAATGTCATACTTGGTTAGGTATTCAGAGAGCTGGATCAATAACACTTTTTGAAGGGCTTTAGAGAGTGGGGGGAGGATGGAGATGGGCCAGTAATTGTTGGGGTGGATCGGTCCCCACTCTTATGTATGGATGTGATTTCAGCAGTTTTCCAAGCACTTGAGAACTGACCCAGGCATAGAGACCAGTTTAGAAGGTCAGTCAGGGGGACTAGGACTTCATCCAAGACCATACGGAGGATCCTGAAGTCGAGGGGGTCACTGCTGGCGTTAGTGCTGCCTAAGGCTTTTAGCAGGTGCGGCCTGGCTTCTTGGGGGGATAGGGCGTGCAGGTAGAATGGTGGGCAATGCAGGACCGGAGGGAGAGAGGTGGGGATTGGATCAAAGAAGCTGCTGGGGAGGACCAAGCTTAGGTCAGAGAAGGCAATGTTAAGGCAATCGGCTATGAGGAGTGGATCTGTGATGGGGGTGCCATTGATGGAGAGCTGAGATGGTGGGGGGGAGCGGGACTTCCCATTTAGCTCATTCTTATTATCCCAGAAGGTCCGGGCTGAACCCCAAGTGGAAGTGAGGGTGGTCTGGTAGTGCTCTACCTTGGCCCACCTAATGGCCCAAGTGCACTTATTGCGTTCTGCATTGTAGGCCTGTCTGTCAGACGACTTTCCAGATTCTAAAGCAATGTGCCAGAGATTATCTCTGTTTTTGAGTCTCTGGAAGAGGGGTGGAGGTGATCCATGGGGCACTGCATTTTTTGGAGGGGATCCTGATGAGGGGGCGAAAAGGTCACAAGCCTTACAGAAAGCATTTGTGAAGTGGTCAAGAGCTGAGTCAATGTGAGGGGTGCACTGGATAGGGGACCAGTCTAGTTGGGCTAGGTATTGTTTTAATTTTCTGAGGCAGCCGGGGCATAAACAGTGGTGTAGAGTGGCCTGGGACACTGGCTTCAGAGTGGAGGATGACCAGAGACAGAGGACTGGGGAGTGATCACTAAGAGAATTGGGGAGGACAGTGATATCCCGGATTTTGTAGGGGCAGTTAGATATAACAACATCTAGGAGAGTGCTGGTGCCAGTAGAGTGGTTGAATCTGGTGGGCTGGGTGACTAACTGGGACATATCCAGGGCAGCAAAGGAGTCCCTTATATGGGAGGCAGTGGAGGCAAGCCAGTTAACACTGAGATCACCTAGGATGACTTGCTCTACTTTGTGAGGGAGAGATGTGAGATAGTCAATGAGGGACTGGACCACTTGGTTTTGACTCCTCGGGGGTACATAGGAGACCGTGAGGAAGAGATGGCTTCGGGTGGGTTCAGGTGAGATTATTAAGGTGAGGGCTTGGGCTCCATAATCAAGTTTAGGAGCTGGGAGTGCCTGACCTATAAGGGAGTCCCGTACAAGTAATGCGTAACCACCACTGCGTTTGCCTACTCAGTCTTCCCTGCAGATGGTACATCCAGGGAGAGTGAAAGCAGAGACAGGGGTGGATTTGGAGAGCCAAGTCTGTACCAGTGGAATTATGTCAGGTTGATGTTGCACGACCCAGCACTGGAGGGCAGCAGATTTCTTTAGGAGACTGCAAATGTTTAAGGATGCAAAGCGGAGGCCAGTTGCAGTAAAGGGTTTATAAGGGCTGGAAGCAATAGGTCCTGGGTTTGGGCGTACATTACCAGATAATAATAATAGCAGTGTAATTATTCTAGTTAGTGGCCGGTGGCGATGGAGACCCTTGGGTCGACACCCAGCTGAGGACTTTACAATCAGGGTGCATGGGACAGATAAAGTGCAAAGGGTGGGAATGGTAGGGGAGAGCTGGGTCCAGATCAGGCCTTGAAGGGCAGAGGGAGTGGGGGTGTTGGCAGGGTGGGAGTGTTGGGGGGTCATGGGTGTGTCGAGGGTTGGGGAGGGCTGAGTCACTGTGGGGTAGTCTGGGAATGAGGTGCCTAGTGTGAAGGAAAGGTGCTCCAGTCGGTGTGAGGTCTGTATCAAGAGGGTGAAGGAGAGCAGACTTAGTAATGAGTGTAGCACCCATAGCAGCTGAGCAGTAAAGGAAGAATGCCAGGAGTAGCAGAGAGTAAGGAGATGTAGAGCAGCTTTGGAATGGTTGGGGGAAAACCCATCCAGTGGGCAAAAAGACTACAAGCTGCAAATGGGAAAAATCAGTATCAATCAATAGAAGAGGGAGGGGCAAAGACAGATGAGTAGTGATAGACTGAGCACACAATAAGTGAAATGAGACAGGAACTATATTGTGTTGGATTGGGTAAGTGTGCTTATAACTGGGCCCTCTAGTGGCTAAAGGATATAATCTGCTAATGGAAAAGTCAGTACTTAAAAACAAACAGGCAGGGAGGTTCTGAAGCAAGTTTTTTTTTTGGGGGGGGCACTGTAGCAGCCTCAATGGGACACCAAGGTCAAGGGTGCAGCCCACAGACTTACAGCTCTAAGAGAAGGGATGCAGTGCTTAAGGCAGATAGCAAAATCACAGTACCTTAAGACCTCTCTCAAAACTTAAATCAACTCTTAAGAAATCTCTACATCTGACTAAGCATCACTTAAAGTGAGAAATCACTTTGCAGTAAGCAGCAAAAAAAAGATGCAAAGTTAGATAACTGATACACGAGCAAGATCATATTTACTGATCACTTCAGTGCCTGGGTTCTTTTTTTTTCAGTGTTTAAACCATTTTTATGTTTGCTTGCACGCATGTACAGGAAACATAGTGCCACCATACGAGTTTTCGTAGGTGTGCCACCTCTGCTGTAAATGCCCTGCTCCTTTTTGCAGGCACGGCTGCACTGCACCAATAAATGTCCGAGCTGTCTTTGACAGCAGTTCATATGCAGTGGCATACAGTTCAAAGTAAAAGACCACTACAATCAGCATTGGTAACATGTAGGCAATTTGCATACTGCCGTTGGCAGGCAATTTACATACTGCCGTTGGCAGTATGCAAACTGTCTACACGTCAGCACAGCATCTGAACTGCTGTCATAGACAGCTCTGTTTTTTTCTTGGATCCCTTCCAGCAAACACCCAAGTAGCATGCTGGGAGCCCACCCCAGCGTGCCCAAGAGCTCCCCACAGCTCCGCACACTGTATGGCCGACGAGGGTGCCCAATCCCCCATTGGCTCCACTGTCCCCCTCAAACAGACTTCTAGGTGCCATGCTGGGAGCCCACTCCAGTGTGGCAAAAGTCTGTATGGCCGACAGGGGTGCCCAATCCCCCATCAGCTCCACTGCCCCCAAACAAACTTCCAGCTGCCATGCTGAGAGCTTGCTCCAGCATGGCAAAAGTCCTGCGTCACCTTTATTAAAAAAAAAAAAAAAAACTATATGAAAAAACGGTCCCTCATTGACTCTCTCTTGCCCCTCCCCAACCTGCGCCCACCCTCTGTGTACCCCACCTCCCACACCCCACCTCACCCATATTTACCTCGAGACCCGAGCGTGATGATCTTGGTTGACTGGGAACATGTCTACATCTTCAAAACTAACACATGAACTGACAAAATGCCAGTAAGCTGTATAATGGCATAAATGGTTTTTTTTCAACTTTGGTGCATATCTCAACCATTTGGGGAATTTTTTTCACCAAATTTTCAACATGGGATTCTTGGGACCCCACCTCATGAACTCAGTCACTGTCATTTTGTTATTCAGTCCCGAAAGGTGATTTCGCAGTCACTTGCGAAGAACCACCTTTTGGGACCAGTTAATGAAATGATAGTGTCACGGTCCATGAGGTAGGCCCCCCAAAACCCTATGTTGAAAATTTTGTGAAAAAATCCTCCAAAATAACTGTTTTACAAGAGTGCGTTGCGCAGTTCCTACACACGCTTGTAACTTTGAGAATGTTTAATATTTTCACTCCAGATTTTCAACATTGCCATTTTACCACACCTCCTTAAGAACAGTATAGCTGTCATTTTTCACATCTTGCCCAAAATGTGTTTTCGCACATGTAGCGCGCAATGGCGCGGTCGGTGTGTGAAATCAATGTTCAGGACAGATTAAGAAAATCACAGTGACACTGTTCATGACAAGAGATATTAAAATGACTATGTTGAAAATTTGGTGACAAAAGTCCATAAAATGGCTGTGTTACGAGTGTGCATTGAGCAATTTCCATGCACCCTCGTAAGTTCACGAATTTGTAATATTTTCAGTCCAGATTTTCAATATTGTCATTTTTCCCCACCTCCATATGAACAGTACAGCTGTCATTTTTCACCCCCTGGCTGGAATGTGTTTTCACACTTCCGGTGCAGAATAGCTGTGGGAAATCAGTGTTTGGGACAGATTAAGAAAATCACAGTGACACCGTTCATGGCGGAGGTCCCAAAATGCCTATGTTGAAAATCTGCTGTAAAAAATTCCTAAACTAATTGCATTACAGGTGTACGTTGTGCAGTTTCTTCGCACACTCGTGACTTCACCAGTTTTTTTATATTTTCACTCCAGATTTTCAGCAATGCCATTTTTTACACCTCATCATGAACAGTACAGCTGTCATTTTTCACATCCTGTTCAAAATGTGTTTTCACACCTGTGGCGCCAAATGGCACAGTTGCTGTGCAAAATCATCCTTCGCCTAACGAACTGATAGTGTCACTGTTCATGCGGTGAGGTCACAAAAAGTGCATGTTGAAAACTGGGAGAAAAAATACCAAGAAACACCAAAGGCGTTAGGGTTTTCGACCATAATGCCCTATCCTGTAGGGATTGACAGGCGTCAGGGGTGCGACTTGGGATTGTCGACAATAATGCTCATGCCATGCCACCCCCACCCCCACCCTGCAGCCAGTGACAGGCATCGAGGTGCGCCTTGGACCCTTTGGCACCAGAGTTCACCCCATTCTCCTATACTGCACCCATTTCAGCGTATTTCCTTATGGAATGAGGTGAATGTAAAGCCCAAACACCCCAAGGCATACCTCGACACTTGTCAGTGTCTGAAGCATAGTGTGAGGTGAAATGTTGTGACCATCATGGGCGACGACCCAAAGGCACACCCCAATGCCTGTCCATCTCTGCAGTGTGAGGGTGGAGTTGGCTTCAGTTCAATACTTCAATGCCATTTCTATACTGCATCTGTCTAACTCCTGCACTTCCACTGCTAATGCCAGCAAGCAAACATTCGGCATTGACAAATGCTTGTTTTTAAGTGCCCTATGTTTTGTTTTTGAAAAATATAACAGTTTAAATTTCCAATCATGCTAGCTGAACCCCCAACCTCACAGTAAACATGCACTAGAGGTTAAGCCTCCATATTCAGATATGGCTGTTGGAGCCACACAAAATACCATGCAGTCATCAGGGAAGCATATTCATATGGCAGCAAGTATGAATATTCAGCTGTGGTAGCACCACACAAAGTGCATATGTGTGACACACCACAGCTTTCTGCTGGCAACAGATACGCAGGAGCAAATGGTGACAGGATAGCCCTAATGAAGTAGCTTCTTTTCCCCTAGGTGCCATATGCAGAGGCTTGCAAACTAATGACCACATAGATCATGTAGGGTGCTTAGGAGCCATTTGCATGCGGTTATGTGGCCATTAGTAGCTCAACACGATGCCTTCATGCATATGTATGGATGGAGGCATTGTGCAGAGCTTTGACCATTGCCCACACCCCCACCTGATCCTCATACACTAATGCAGAAATCACTGCAGTTTAGCGATACCCCCAAAAAATGCTGATCTCTGTTGTGAAATTAAATTTCCCTAGTAGTCCAGTGGTACCACATATCGTCCTGATCCCCACTGTGAAATGAAGTGACCTTGGTAGTCTTTTAGTAACCCCTCCCAGCCTGATCCCTGATGTGAAAATAAATTACTATGTTAGGACAGTGGTACCCCCTCATCCTGACATCCATTGTGAAAAGAAAGCACCCTGGTAGTCCAGTGGTAACCCCTCCTGCCCCAATCCCTTTTGTAAAAGGACATTGCCCCCTTCCTGGCCCAGTCCACCCACACAGTTCCTTCAACACCCTATTCAGCACCTGACTCACCCTAAAAAGCTTGGGGATGTGGCAGGCAGAATGGCAAATAGCAACTGGAACAGACCCTCCTCTCATCACTTCAGCCAGCTGCTATCTGACTGATAGGGACAGACCACACAAGTGCTGTGTTTCTACTGACTCAAGTAATTTTTATTGATCAGCTTAGTGTTTTTACAAAAATATGTTACAAAATGCTTAAAGTTCTACAAACAAGATAACTGTAAACATCTGATATATAATTTAAATTTAACAAAATAAAAATAATAATTTTATTTAACAAGGCCCTGTGCATAAATAAAACTGAGAATCTGAGGAAAAGTAATGCATTCTTGATTATGATGTTCAGTATTGGCATGTCCATTAGATAATACCCCATGGTATGAAACATTTTAGTATATGCCAGGTTCTAGACTGGTTACCTACAATCCGGGATATGTAGGGTAATCCCTATACAGACAATGTGCTTTAAGCACTAAAAATGAGATGCTAGAATGAGCATCAATTCACCAGATTTTTAAAGATAGGAGGAACCTAGAGAGCTTAAATAAAATCTCACTGTCACACAAAAACACAGAAAATGATGGCAGAAAAAGATCATTGGTCCATCCAGTCTGCCCACACAATAGCAAACCCAGATGCCTTTGGTCCATACAGGGTTCTCCTCCACATATTCCATCCCTTGCTCCCCACCCTATGTATTACAAGGAAACTATCGGATTCATCATTGTTTATTGTTGAAGAAAGTGAACTGGTCACCTTTAGACATAAATCATAAGTGTCATTGGTTATCTTTAATACTCAAAATGAAATATTCATCTGTAAATCATCCAATTTCTTTAATATTATTTACAGTGAATAACTATCAAAAACGGATATTGACAAGACCAGTTCACTTAAATAAGATAGTTGTAGGTAAACATTATAATAAATATTGGGACAGGTCTTTGCTCTATCAGGCTGCTAGTTTTTGGAATTCTCTTCCTGATGAGGTAAGAGAAATTCCAAATTATTCATTGTTTACTTACACTATAAAGGAGCTATATGCTCACATTTGTGAGTGTTAAATGTTTTTTTTCCTCTCTACAGTTCCTTGGGATTTTGAGATTTAATAATCCAGCTATTGTAAGTCTTTTAGGTATACCATGTTGTTTGTATATTGTGATGTTTGTATTTATATGTATTTAACATGGAATTTATTTGTATGTAACTAGTTAGGAATTTACACAGGTCTGTCTTGTAAACTGGATTATGTCCAAATGACATGTATTACCTGTATAAAAATAAATTTTACCTACCTACCTACCTACTGCTACCACCCTGAGCAACCACTAAGCCCTTCACTCTGTCCCAGCCATTCTTGAAACCATTATGGTTTTGGCACCCACCACATCAGCTGGCAGACTGTTTCACAGTTCAACCACCGTTTCTACAGGTTAAAACTTTCTCATGTGCCTCTTGAACACCCCAACAGTTTCTACTTGTGCCCCATGCTGTTAATCCGCTACTCCTGCTAGACGGTTCCTCACAGTTTACCTTGTTTATGCCCTTCAGGAACTTGAAGGTCTCTATTATATCTCCTCTCTTCCTTCTGGTCTCTAGTGAGTACATGCTCAGTGCCCTAAGCCGACCCTTGTGTGTTCTGCCCTGCTGGCCCTGAATCATTTTGGTTACCCTGTGTTGCCCCCATCTCCAACCTGTCCTTATCTTTCCTCACGTGAGGACTCCAAAACTGGTCAAAGTACTCCAGGTGTGGCCTCACCAGTGATCTATGGAGAGGTAATAATACCTCCTTTCTTCTTCCATCAGCACCTGTTTCTATACACCCTAGCATCTTCTTTGCCTTATTGTAGGCATTGTTAAGCTGGCATTATTGTTTAAGGGAGTGATTTATGATTACTTCTAGGTCTGTTTCCTTAGAAGTAGTGGCCAGCTTTACCACTCCCCTCCAGTACTCACTCCTGGGGTTCTTGTTCCCTATGTGCATCATCTCACACTTTGTGGCCCTAAATTTCATTTGTCAAACCTTGGACCACCTCTCAAGATTTTGTAGGTCACTCTGCATCTCCTTAACCTACTCTGCACTGTCTACCCTACCACAGAGCTCAGTGTCATCTGTGAAGAGACACATCCTGCCCTGAGTTCCTTTTCCTATGTTGCTGACAAACTTATTGAAAAGGACTGGCCCCAGGACTAATCCCTGTGGCATCCTGCCAGTGACCTCCCTGTCTTCTGATTTGATTTAATTTACCACAACTCTCTGCTCTCACTGTTCCAACCAGCTTCCCACCCATCTGACTGTGTATTTTGCTGCACACAGATCATTTAGCTGCTTCATCAACCTTCTGTGAGTCATTGAGTCAAAAGCCTTGCCGAAACTGAAGTAGAGTAAATCCACAGCATGGCCCTTATCCACTACCCTGGTTTGCTACCACAAAATAGAAATACCAAAAATTAATCGGCTGACTTATGAAAATCTTTAATTATGGGTCTAGTCATTCATGTCTATGTTCTTTATACAAGGGACACTAATATTATTTGCTTCAGATAATTTTGTTCATTTAGAAAACAACATCAAATAGGGTACAGGACTCCATTGTGTTTTTGCGTAACACTGCATTGCTTGTGTATTTTCCATCCCAAATCTTGTAACAATATTTCATTCATTGGGGTGGATTAATATAGCAAGATATTTTTTCATAAGCAAATGTATTTTTATTCATACTGAACCAATGATACGACTTAAGAACCTTGATGACTTCCAAATCTTTCTGCACGGCAATATCCCTATACCTCTGTCTAACTTTGCCTATATCTCTGGGCTCCATATATATTTCTGTTCGGAGGGAGCCCAAACCTGCAGAGTAAATAGCTGATTTCATATATGCCAGATAAGGAAAAATGAAACCTTGACCTGACTAGTTTATTTGCTCCTTGAGACATTTAGCTGGAAAATAGTATTTAAGTACTTTAGTAAGATCTAAATAAAAAAATGTAGTAGTTCTCTCCCGTTTGCATTGCCAGGGAAAATTGACCCAGTTCAGCTCTAACTGCTTGAGCACTAACAAATGGTGGTAACCTAAGCAGATATATGTGTACTTTACTATAATTTCAAAAAAGGAAACATTTTTGAAATCACTAAACTTAGATGCATGCAAGATAGATTTAATTTTTACATTAAGTACTGTAAGCGTCCCTTGAATGGAGTATCCTCCGTATTTATTAAATAATTTAAAAAATCTGTAGTATTAAATAAATCTCTTACCTATGAGGAAAGACTATCCAAATTTAGTCTGATGTCACTGGAGGAAAGGAGACAGAGGTGATCTCCTATCTGCATGGGATATTATCCATGATCAGTATCTTTCAATAGAATGTGGCCTAGATCTCAAACAGGTACGCATGAATACTAGAGGTCACCCATTGCAACTTACAAGAAATAGATGTAATTCTAAGAAAATGGCATATTATTTCTCTCAAAGAATTGTTAGACCTTGGAACATGTTGCCATTAAAGATAATTATTTGTGACAATAAAGACCATTTTTAAATACAGACTGGACAGTTACATGAGATCAGAAAAACAACTGAAATACTATATGTAAGCTATGAATCTTCATAGCCTTTTGCTTCTATCAGTTCTTAGTATTAATCTTAGTATAGTTTTATTAGTTTTAATTTTAATCACATCAATATGTTTTGTCAATGATAATGATGATGAAAATCTGATACCCAAATAATCATAATCTTGGATTGTTTCAGTTGGGTGACTTTTAAGAAAAAACATTGGGATCTTTTTCTTATGCAGCTCAAACACCAACATTTTGGTCATATCTCTATTAATCAGAAGGTTTAAGTGTTACATACAGTAGTTTCTGATACCTCACCACCTTTCTTTGGAATCTCAGAAAGGACTTAGAGATGAGAACTATATCATCTGCACAAGCAAGATGATGGATTCTTGTGCTACCAAATTTTGTTGAATGAAGCTCTTCATCATAGAATGAGCTGATGATTTTCTAACTGTACAGATTAAATAATAGTGGAGCCAGGTTACAACCTTGACATACCCCTACATTGGTAGGTATTTTGCAGGTAAGATGCACATACAGATCATACTGTACAAATGCCTATGTGTTGCTATGAAGCCTAATAAGAGTATCCAAGAGGATAGCAGTGGTAGTAGTAGTACACTATTTCTTTATTTCGCACCCCCTCCGAGGCTCAGAGTGCCATTACAACAAATAGACAGCAGCAAATATAAAACAGATAAAACACTACATCCCAATTAAATAATCATTTTAAATAAAATCTCAGTATACTAAAGTTTAAAATTTCAGTGTCTATCTAAAATCCTACTAGGATGGCATTTAGAGACTTTCACTTCCAATAAACCTGTGCAAAAATATGAGTTTTAACCCTTGCTGTGCCACCGGCATGGATACACATCCTAAAAAAACTATACATTCTAAATCTTCTGGCAGCCTAAGAGTTAAGACCCCTTTTAAAGGTCTCCACTGAGGGGGCCTCCATCAGGACCCTCAGGCAAGAATTCCAAAAGAACAGACCTGTAACCTCAAAGGTCCAGTCCCCCAAGGTTTTAAGCCACTGCACACCCTTGGAGTGCCAGGTGTTGTGAGCCCTGTCTTTAGGGCACCAAACTTGAAAGTCATCACCCCTCCCTGAGGTCCTCACCCCAGGAGTAGAATCCTAAGTTGGGGGGTGTAGGGGGTACAGCCTCTCCAAGAAACCCGTTCGATGACTTGAGGGTTTGACGCCCTAATGATGGGGCATACAATGGCCGGCACATTCTGAGGATGGAACTGTCTTAAGCCAGGCCCTGGGAACTACTAGGAGGCTTACCTCAGTGGAACTTTATAAGAGATACATCACTTAACTGGCAGCCAGAGCAGTTCATGCAGTGCCAGGGAGATATGATTCAACCTCAAGAGCCCAGTCAACAACCTAGTAGCTGCCTTCAGCACCAGCTGCAGGTGCTGCAATGTACCTCCACTGACCCCAAGGTATTGAGTGTTACAGTAGTCCAGCCATGAGGTCATAAAAGTATGCAGCAGTGAGACAAATCATCCAGGGGGATAAGAGTTTGAATCTGGATGACATTCCTGAGATAGTAAAAGCCATTCTGGACTACTGCTGACACCCTAGTCTAAAATGTCAGCCCCTCATCCAGAATGACTCAGATTTCTCAACTTTGCAGCAGCCAGAAGCCTAGAGGTGTTGAGTTGAAGCCCCATCTCCCTTTCAGTAGCTGTCACTCCCCCATCCAACCTGCCTCAATCACAAGTACTTCAATTTTATCCAGGTTAAGTCTCAGCCATCTTGATGACATTTAGTCTTGCATCTCAGCTAGGCACTTGTTTTGCACATCCACCGTGCTAGGAATCTTGGGTGCAATAGAGAGCTGAGTATCATCTGCATAGCAAGGAAACCTAACTCTGTAGTGTCTAATGATCCTATCCAGAGACAGCATGTGCATTGTGAACAATGTAGGCAAAAGAACTGACCTTTGGGATATGCCACAGTGCAGGTCCACTGGGAGCAAGGAAAAACCTCCCATAACTATCCTCTGTGTCCTGCCCATGAGATAGGACTCAAAGCAACAGAGACTTTGCCGGTGAGTCTTAGACACTCCCTGAGACAATCTAACAGAAGCCCATGGTCCACAGTGTCAAATGGAAAAAGGGATAAAGGAGGGCAAGAACTGACAACTTTTCTCCATCTCTTGCACGGAGCAGTTTATTATGCACCCTGACCCAGGTGGTCTCAGTGCTGTACCTTGACTTAAAACCAGACTGGAAAGGCTCATAGATGTCAAAGGCAGTGAGGTGTGCCTCAAGTTGCAGCGTGACCACCTTCTCAATAACCTTGCCTACAAAAGGCAGGTTAGAGACAGCTCAGTAATTCACCAAGATGTCCAGGCTCAACAATGGCTTCTTCAAGGCAGACTTCACTAATGTATTTTTCAATGCAGTTGAGAAAATTCTCTCTGACAGGGAGCACTGGATAATTTCAGCAAACACCGGACTCCAGCTGGCTGACACAACTCACTAGTAGTCAGGTCAGGCCTGGATCCAGTTCACAATATGTTGGCCACAACTCCAAGCTCACCTCATCAACCTTATCCATCATCACTGGTGAAAACACACCCAAGGACTACTTGATGCTGTTGCATTCCTCTGGATCAACACTGTGGGGCTGTAATGACCCACTTGGTGTGATCCCAGTCCAAGTAGAGAACACTCTGCCAAAAAGAACTGAGCAGACTTCTCACATTTAGTGGATGTAACTGCCTTTACAGACTCCAAAATAGACAGGATGGAGAAACCTGTCCACCATCAGAAAAAGCTGAGCTAGTGGGTTCCCTCCAGCAGCAATCTTCCTGGACAGGAAGTCTGCCTTCTTACAGGAGACTGGCACTTGATATTCACCATAGTGAATATTCAAAGCTAATTTGTTCTCCTGAGTCCTCGATCCCCTCCAGCCATTATCCAGCCTCCACCCTTTTGCTTTCATCTCCCTCAACCCGCTGTCATACCATGGTGAGCCAAGTCATGAAACCAGTGGACATACACAAATTGGAGATGCAAGATCAAAGGCTGCACCAATGGCTCTATTATAAGCCACCACTGCCTTCTCTAATCCCCCAGCACTTGGTGCCAGCACAATCGAGGTGTCCAGCACTGCCATAAGTCCATCTGGCCAAAGCCTTCAGAAAGGATGCTACTGGACCATCTCCACAAGGGGTGGACTACACAGGAGTGCCCTGAAACTGAACCTGATGATGCAGTGATCTGATCAACTGACGATCTATCCTGAGATTTTTCACCTCAAGCCCCAGGGAGAATACCCTGTCTAAGGCATGTCCATGTTGGTGAGTCACAGAAGCAGCAGCTTGTGCAAAGCCAAGGGAGTCCATTCCTGGAGGATATCCTATCCAAAATGTCAGAGTTCTTCATCAATCCAGGCACTGAAGTTGCCTAAATAAGGCTAGGTTTGCTGACCAAGGCACCTAGCTTCACCTGAGCTCTTTCCTTTTAGCTTGCTTGAAAGGACAGAACTAAGAACCTTACCAGAAGGTGTTGCAGTCTCCTTCTCACATTGAAGACAGGGAGAGTGAGAAAGCAGCCATGGCTTCCTTGAATCAAGGAGGCTTTTTTCTAGACTACACTGAACTGAATTATTACTTTTTTGACCTGTGTAAGTAACTAGTATTGATTCTGTTTTTGGGGTGGACTTTTCTTAGTTTTAACTTTAATTTGCCAGGGAGGAACTGTAGCTGGGAGATATTTGCAGTCAGTAGTGATGAGACCTGTTACTTAGCCTTTGTGAAATAGGTGTCTGAAAGGAAGGAAGGCACTCCCCGAGGTGGAGGGTAAGAGTTGTAGGTGATTGTTTCTGGACAGCATAGGTTACTCCACCCACCCTTCCCCTCACCCACCCACCCCAAGCACATAACTTCTTTATAGCACAGGTTCTGACATCACTTCTCAAAACTGCTAACAACATACACCTGTTCATATCCTTAAAAAGCACAGCACACTGAATAGGAGGTAGAGGCACTCACAAGCTTGCACACACTAAAACAAGAACAAAAAACCAAAAAGCATCGGTAATTGGAAGGGACACAGACATGTGGAAGTGGTGCAATGCACTGGCTGTGCAGCAGCAGTCTTCAGGCAGACATTCTGGAAACTGTATTACTGCTCTAGTTGCAGGCACCTCTCTGGTCTGAGGGAGGAGGTTGTTCATCTCCATGTTGACCTGGCAAGGATTCGGGAAACCTGCTCCCCCACCCAGGGACCACCCAGGCCACCGCCACTACCTCAGAGGTTGCCAAGAAAGAGGAGTGGTTCGACCACAGTGGGCTCAGGGAGGGTGAGGGTGGTGGAACAGAGGTGCATACCTCCAGTTGTACCTCTCCACAATTCATTCACCAGTCTGGCGAAGCATGGTTCCTTTATGGAGGCACCTGCAGTGGAGACCAAGGAGGATGCTGGAAACTTCCACAATGGAGACCCACAGGAGGGTGGCCCAGGACCCCACAGGGGAAGGAAACAACTCCTGGTGGGGAACTCAATTGTTAGGGAGTAGAACTGGGGGAGGGACGGAAAGCGAGTAAGGTGTCTGTCCGGCGCCAAGACTTGGAGGGACAGGAAACGAATCCTCAGGATCATGGGAGCAGCGGCAAGGTGGAGGGAGCTGGATGTCATTATCCACCTAGTGATGAATGACCTGGCTGAGAATGGGATCAGAGCAGTGCAGCAGGAGTTTGTAGAGTTGGGGAAGGGCCTTAGACAAGTAGCACACATGGTAACTTTCTCGGAAGTGCTACCTGTCTATATCATGGATGAGGCTAGGGCACTCTGCACCATGGGATTCAATGACTGGTTGAAAAGCTGGTACAGAGCTCAGGGATTTGGCTTCATTGGGGACTGGGGTTCTACCTGGAGGGATGCAGGCCTATACAGGTGTGATGATCTGCATCTATCCTGGAGGGGAACCAGGATCCTAGGTGATAGGTTTAAATGCTTCAGTGGCAAGCATTTAAACTAGCCAAGGGGGGGGCACTGAAGAGGAGAATGGAAATCCTAGCCCCTCCGAAAAAATCAAGGTAATTAGTGAGTAACGCCAAAATAGAGCAGTCAATAGGGAGAAGAGCAGGGGTAAATAGAGAAAAAGACAAAGGCAGTAGGGACATGGATGGGGCAAAAAGAAATAAAGCCATAAAAAAATGGAGGGTAATTAGTACCAATGCCCATAGTCTAGGTAAAAAGCTCCCTGAAATGGTGGCCTTGATGGAAGAGGGATGCCTGGATATTGTGGCAGTCACAGAAACATGGTACACAGAGAACCATGACTGGGATGTCAACATACCAGGGTACACAATCTACAGGACAGACAGGGAGGGAAGAAGAAGAAGAGGAGGAGGAGGAGTAGCTCTCTATGTAAAGGAAGGGATCAAAGCAACAGAACTAAAGGGTAAACAGGGAGGAGAGGAGGCACTGTTGATCACCCTGGAGACTGGAAATGGTTCCACAATCTGCACAGGGGTTGTATACAGACCCCCATCTCAGGGGGAAGAAATGTACAAGGAAATGATAGAAGGCATCCTTGGGATGGCAGAGAAAGGGGAGATATTACTGATGGGGGACCTGAATATACCAGTTGTTTACTGGAGCACCTTTGCTGCAGCCACATCCAAGAGCAGGGCCATTCTTGATGCCCTACCGGGAGCATGCCTCAGACAGCTAGTTTTGGAACCCACTCGGGAGAGAGCAATCTTAGACCTGGTACTCTCAAATGGGGATGGAGAGAGGATCTCTGACCTTGAAGTGGGTAGCCATCTGGGAACAAGTGACCACCAAACAGTGTGGTTCATGATAAACTTAGCTGTAGAGTCAAGCCACACAAAAGTGAAGATACTGGACTTCAGGAGGACTGATTTTGTCAAAATGGGAGAGTGCCTCAGAAAAGCACTAGCAAACAGGCAAGAAGGTGGGGTGGAGCAACAGTGGGGAAACATCAAAACTGCCATCACAGAGGCAACAAGTCTTTGTGTGAAGCAAATAAACAAATCAAAATGAAAGAAAAAACCACTATGGTTCTCAAAAGAAGTGGCGGGGAAGGTAAGGGAAAAAAGATAGCATTCAGGAAGTATAAGGAAACACAGAAGGAGCAGGACAGAGAACTGTGCCAGTTAAAGCAGAAGGAAGTGGGTAAGGCAGTCAGAATAGCAAAGGCCCAGACTGAGGAAAAGATAGCCAACTCAGTTAAGAAGGGGGATAAAACCTTTTATAGGTACATTAGGGAGCAAAGAAAGACTAAGGCAGGGATACTTAGGCTGAACAAAGAGGAAGGTGGTTGGGCAGAGATCGACAGTGAAAAAGCAGGGATACTGAATGAATACTTCTGCTCAGTATTCACAATGGAAAAGCAGGGGGAAATACCTAATCCGGTCAATAGAAGCACTCTAGATAGGGGGGTTGATATTAGTCCTTTCATAGAAGAAAGGGTTCTGAAAGAACTCTTAAAACTGAAGGTGGATAAAGCAATGGGGCCTGATGGGATTCACCCCAGGATTTTAAAAGAACTAAGGGAAGACCTAGTAACACCAATGACTACCCTTTTTAATAAATCATGGGAGGATGGGGTGGTACCTGAGGACTGGAGGAGGGTGGATGTGATTCTCCCTCACAAAAGTGGGAGCAAGACAGAGGCAGGAAACTACAGACCTATCAGTTTGACCTCAGTGGTAGGGAAAATGATGGAATCACTTCTGAAGGAAAGAATTGTTGAGTACATAGAGGACAGTGGGGTACAGGACCCAAGGCAGCATAGTTTCACAGCGGGAAGGTCGTGTCAGACAAATCTAATTGATTTCTTTGACTGGGTGACCAAAGTAGTAGACCAGGGAGGGGCTGTGGACATGGTCTACCTAGACTTAAGCAAGGCATTTGACACAGTGCCACACAAAAGATTAATAAACAAATTAGCCAGCCTGGGATTGGGTCCTAGGGTGGTCGCCTGGGTAAAACACTGATTGGACAACAGGACACAGCGGGTAATAGTAAATGGAGTCCACAGTGAAGAAAGGAGGGTTACTAGTGGGGTACCGCAGGGTTCAGTACTGGGGTCGGTCCTTTTTAATGTCTTTATAAGTGACATTGCAGAGGAACTGGAAGGGAAAGTATGTCTCTTTGCAGATGACACAAAGATCTGCAACAGGGTTGATACACAAGGTGTGGTGGAAAGGATGAAAAGGGACTTGGTAAGGTTGGAGGAATGGTCAAATGTATGGCAGCTTAGATTCAATGCAAAAAGTGCAAAGTAATGCACCTGGGAAACAAAAACCCAGGGGAAGAGTACACAATGGAGGGTGAGATACTGACAACAACAAAAATGGAAAGGGACCTGGGGTAGTCATATCAGATGATCAGGTGGAGCCAGCAATGTGAGAAGACAGTAAGGAGGGCTGGGGATACTGGGATGCATAGGGAGAGGCATCACCAGTAGAAAACAAGAAGTTGTTGGCCCTCTGTACAGACAGTTGGTAAGACCACATCTGGATACTGTGTACAGTTCTGGAGACCACATCTCACGAAAGACATAGACAGGGTGGAGGCTGTCCAGAGGCGCAACAAAATGATGAGGATCTGCATTAGAGACATATGAAGAAAGACTAAAGGAACTAAAGATGTATAGCCTCGAGGAAAGGTGGGAGAGGGGGGGCATGATAGAAACTTTCAAATACCTCAAGGGAATCAACAAAGTCCAAGAGGGTAGCATCTTTCAGAAAAAGAGATGTGCAAAAATAAGGGGACACAATTTGAAGATGGGAGGATGGCTCAGAGGTAATGTGAGGAAGTATTTCTTCACAGAGAGGGTTGTGGATACATGGAACAGCCTTCCTGAGGAGGCCGTAGAGTCAAAAACAGTGGGCGAATTAAAAGAATGCATGGGACAGACATAAGGCAATTCTAGTTGGGGTAGGAGGAAGTAGGCTGTTGGTTAACTAGGATCTGCAGCTTATCCGTTAGGTAGGGAAATGGGCAGACTAAGTGGGCCAAGCAGTCCTTATCTGCCATCAAATTCTATGTTTCTGTGTTTCTGTCTTGTCAGTTTCAACACCCTGTCTGCGAAGAAGTCTACGATTTCCTGCAGAAAATCCCCCTCACATCCTGGAGGCCAATAAATGAGAAGGATCTTGCAACCTGAACCTGGACCCGCACACACAGTCATGCATTCAAAGGAACAAGGTATCCCACACTGGATGCACTACCAGGTTCAGTTGAGATCCATAACAGATGGCCACCCCCCATTCATGATCCTTCCTCAAGCAGTGTACCATGGAGAACCCAGCTGGACAGCAGCCTCCAGAATCGGACTGGCATAATCACCAAGCCAGGTTCCCAGAGTCATGTCAGATCGACTGAGGAATGAGATATAAAATCTGGATCGACCAAGGAATGAGGTATAAAATTCTGTATGATAGCAGCCTTAGTCCTCACCGATCTGACATTACACAGCACTGCCAGAAGAGGATGTGTAGCGGCAGCTGACCCATTAACTACCTGCCCACTCAGTCTAGCGGGTTCCCTGGGTATGGGGATTAAACATGTCTAGCCTCTCCCAAATACCAGTTTCACTAGAGTGTCTCCTGGTCCTCACAGTCCTAATCACCTGCCCTCCATCAGTGCTCCCCCAGTCTCTTGCCCACCCGCCTTCTACTAATGCTCCCCTTCCTGCAGCAGCAATATGCCACCTTAGGCGAGGGGGGTCATAGAAGGGGCACAAATCCCGGTGCAGAGGCAGGGAGTAACTGAGCCTATGGGTCTGCATAGGACAAGACATTACCAGTATACAGTAGCTAACCCGAACCAAAAACCAACAGCTTAATCTGGATCAATTTCAGGTGGTTACCATCTGAATCCCCCCACACACACACACACACCGGTTGCCCCTGAAAAAGGAACTTCTAGTCTCAGTGGGCCTACCAGGTACACAAAATTCAATAAACAAAATAAATCAATCAATAAACACCCTCCTAACTGCAGTCTAATCCACCCACCCTGACATTTCTCCCCGACACCTTTCATTACAAACAGCCTTCCTCCCCGAACTATACAATCACACCAACATACATAAATCACACTCTATACATGAAATTCTAGCCACCTTTCACTCCCCAACTCATTACAATATTAAACAAATTTAAACAAAACAATTACAAAATTAACAAAATCCACGAGTTGTGGTGCAAGCAAAACTTTAGTGAATTTAAACTTTAAATCCTCCCCTAGAGCAAGCTCCAGGATAAGAGTCCATATAGAAGAATATTAAATGCTAATAGGTTCTGCCCTAGACTCTCACCTAAAAGCAACACCAAATTCTCTCTCAGAGACTAATATAGTTCCAAAACAGTTTGTCTCCTAGCTCTCAAGATGTATCCCAATTAAGTCCTATTGATTCTAATCCCTGCCACTGAATAAGATTATAAGACTATAAGTAAATATAGGTAAAATAGGTATAGGACTATAGATAAAAATGTCAGCAACACTAAAAACAAGCATTTGTCAATGCCGAACGTTGTCGTGCTGACATTGGCATCAGTAGCGCAGAAGTTGAACAGATGCATAATAGGAATGGCAGTGAAGTATGAAAGTGACGTTAAACCCCATATCACCCTACAGAGACTGACAGGCACTGATGTGTGCCTTTGGGCATCTGCCATAATGTTCATGGCATTTCAGCTCACCCTACCCTGCAGTGTGACAAATATTGTGTTGTGCCTTGGGGTCCTCGGGCCTTACGTTCACCCCATTCGGCCATAAAGTTCATGGCATTTTACCTCACCCTATCCTGCAGACACCGACAAGTGCTGAGGTGTGCCTTGGGGTGTTCAGTTTTACAGTCACCACATTTCATAAGGACATACGCTGAAATGGGTGCAGCATAGGAGAATGGGGTGAACTGTGGGGCTGAAGAGTCCAAGGCACACCTCAATGTCTGTCAGTAGCTTGAGGGTGGAGGGATGGTGTGGAGTGAC
The DNA here is from genome assembly GCA_016271365.2 of Neoceratodus forsteri. Classification (NCBI taxonomy): domain Eukaryota; kingdom Metazoa; phylum Chordata; order Ceratodontiformes; family Ceratodontidae; genus Neoceratodus; species Neoceratodus forsteri. The sequence goes on along the minus strand of CM057451.1, from coordinate 802,572,875 downwards.
CATGACAGCCTACAATGGAAAGACACACCCCTGATGCCTGTTAGTCTGTACAGGGTGGGACGTTATGGTTAGAAACCCTAATGCCCCGGCCATTTGTTGGTATTTGCACTACAAATTTGCAACACAGCATTTTCGTGACCCCCCACCTCATGAAAGTGTTTGGGACCTCTGCTCATGAATAGTGACACTGTGATTTTGTTAATCTGTCCAGAACATTGATTTCTCACAGTGACCACACCATTCTGTGCCAGATGTGGGAAAACACCATTTGGGCAGAATGTGAAAAATGACAGCAGTACCATTCATAGGTAGGTGTGAAAAGATGGCAGTGTTGAAAATCTTGAGTGAAAATATTAAAAATGCTCGAATTTATGACCATACTTAGAAACTGCGCAATGCACACTCATAACACAGTCATTTAGAGGAATTATTTCACCAAATTTTCAGCATAGGCATTTTGGGACCTCTGCTCATGAACACTGTCACTATGATTTTCTTCATCTGTCCTGATCATTGATTTCCCACAGCGACCGTGCCATAGTGCACAACTTGTGTGAAAACACATTTTGGGCAGGATCTGAAAAATGACAGCTATACTGTTCATAAGGACGTGTGCAAAATTGACTATGTTGAAAATCTTGAGTGAAAACATTACAAATTGTCGAAGTGATGAGTGCGCGTGGTAACTGCGCAACACATGCTTGTAACAGTGTCATTTTATGGACTTTTGTCACCAAATTTTCAACATAGGCATTTTAGGATCTCTGCTCATGAACAGCATTGCTGTGATTTTCATAATCTGTCCCGAACACTGATTTCCCACAGCGACCGCGCTATTCTGCACCAGTAGTGCGAAAACACATTTTGGCCAGGATGTGAAAAATGACAGCTGCACTGTCCATAAGAAGGTGTGAAAAATGCCAATGTTGAAAATCTGGAGTGAAAATATTACAAATTGGCGAAGTTATGAGTGAGTGTGGAAGTGCCTAGCACTGCGCTCACTACACAGTCATTTTGGAATTTTTTCACCAAATTTGCAACATAGGCTTTTTGGGAGGCCACCTCATAAACATCGACATTGTCATTTTGTTACTTGGTCCCAAAAGGTGATTCCGCGTAGTGACCGCAAAATCACCTTTCGGGACCGAATAACACCATGACAGTGACTGAATTCATGAGGAGGGGTCCCAATAACCACATGTTGAAAATGTGTTGCCAAAATTCCCCAAAATGCTTGAGATATGCAACAAAGTTGAAAAAAACCCTATTTATGCCATTATATAGCTTACCGGCATTTCTTCAGTTCACGGTCGGCTTTGAAGAGTGCAGATGTGTTCCTGGTCCACCTAAGATCGTCGTGCTGGGCTCCAGAGGTAAGCATGGGGTGAGAGGGGTGCAGGGAGGCAGGATGTGCAGAGGGTGGGCGCAGGTTAGGGGAGGGACCACGGACTCAACAAGGGACCATTTTCTGTTTTACAGGGTTAAAACAAAACAAAAAAATTGCAGGACTGTTTTTTTATTTTTCATTGACATTTGGTACACTGGTGTGGGCTCCCAGCATGCCACCTGTGCGTTTGATGGGAGGGAGGGTTTGTAGCCAATGGGGATTGGGCACCCCCACCAGTACATACAGAGTTGGGGGGAGTCGCATGAGCTGAGGGGGATTGGGCACCCCCTCGTCACACAAGAAATGGTGGGCTACATTATGCCAATGGGGATTGGGCATCCTCGTTGGCAAGTTAAATTAGGAGGGGGCATGCTGACAGGGTGGATTGGGCAACCTGTTGGCTTTCAAAGGGACTGTGAAAGGTGGTGGCTGTTCCTCGGCTTCTGTGGGGACTATTAGAAGCTGATGGGGAAGCCGCCACCATGTTGCTTGACGGGGACACCAGACAAGGCAAGAAGTAATTGACTGCTGCAATCAAAGACCATCCCGTAGCACTCCCTGATTGCAGCTGCTAATTTTTTTCAAGGTGGTGGCATGTTTTCTGAACTGCTGTCATAGACAGCATGCTATGCCATTGGCGCCACAGAGCCTGGCCACAAAAAGCAGTGGCGCCATTGGCTGCAGCAGGACCGCACCTCCGAAACCTATTTCTCCACTGAAGCAACCATAAATGTTGTCTGCGCTGCATGTGCTGCACAACATAAAAATGGAGCATAATATGGGAATCCACAACTCACCACCTCTTCATCCCAGACAGAGGTCAGTTGGATCCATTAACTCAAATCAAGACCTTGAGTGGCCTCTTCTCCTGCATCCCTGATCCCTGCAGACCAACAAGGCCTCTCTCACCACCCACAGTTCATGGTCTGCACTCTGCAAAGATGTATATGCCTCCCATATTCCAGTCTTAAAGTCAAACACTCTTCTGATGTTGACATCACTAAGATTCCTGCCCTCCTGCTATAATACATCCCAGAGTAACTTCCTACTAATTGTATTAACAGCATACAAAAATGGCCACACCAGGACACTGACTTGGTGCTACCCAGAACTGCAAACAATCAAGCAAATAGAAATCAAAGCACACAAGTCTAAGGTCTAATATATCAATTCATTTTATTAATGTGCCAGAGTGTAAAGTGCAAAAAAGTTTTATCTTACGGCTCCTTCCAACCCATCATAACGGTGGCAGCAACGGTTACAGGCACATCTCACATTTCGCATGTCAAACTGTCGTGCTTCATCAGCGATAATGCATGTAGCAAATCTCTGTTGTTTAAATAGTACAATCATCAAACAAGAATCCATACAACACACAGTGCTATCAGTGAAAGAAACAGTTGATTTTAAACAGCAATTACAACAACCTGGCTAAAGGTCAGGTTCACATTTAATTCCTATGGTGTTGACTTTACCAGGATTCATACCCTCCTGGTGTAATACATCCAAGAGTAACTTCTGATTAATTCTATCAAATGCAGACTTTAGGTCCATGAAGCAGCTATATAGCAGAGTTTCTTATTTTAACTTACTGTATTTATATGTCAAATGGCTCAATACCAAACAGTGCTGGGTCATGGATCTGCCCTCACAGAATCCATTCTGAGCTGCTTCTATTTTGTTATTCTTGTAAGAACAATCCTTTAATTTCTGTAGTAGTACTTTAATAAAAAGGAAAAAAAGTAAACAAATAAAAAGTATCAATGAGCAAATTGACCTGTACATGAGTGGATCTTTAATGGATCCCATTTTACATAGCATATAGGGAATGTTATGCTTCCTAGCCAAGATGACAGGAAAACACTAAATTGAATTATTGAGTTAAAAGGTATAGAAAACAGGCAGCCACTCATCCAGTGCTATCTTACAGAATGCTGTGAATATTTTATCTGGGCAAGGGGCTTTGTTCTGCTTGATTCCTATTATTTCTATATAGAATTCTTCCTCAGACAAGAAAAAAGGTATGGGGTAATGAGTATCCCCATTTCCTTCTCTATTTTTAACACCATTCCCTTATCTATTAGCATCATTTGGGGTTATAAAAAGTAGCAATAAGTGCCTAACCCTGACCACCAGTGGGATGCATGTCTCCAAAGAAATAGGTTAACTCCTGTGGCCTCTGGCAAAAATGGTCCAGAACAGAGTTCTCAGATTCGGTTTCTACCTTTAAGTTATAAAGTGGCAAAGATAAATCCAGAGACCTCAATGGATGACAGCCATCATATGACTACACAATCATAAAATACTAACAATGCACAGTCAGAAATGGAATGTTACTACAGAGGGTGGGAAACCTCATTAGCTACAATGAGCCAATTTACAAAGTACAGTAAGCCATTCCAGAGTGTACATTAAAGGATTAACAATGCACTTCCCATGGGTGTAAGGACTCTTGGCCTTCAGCCTTGTGCTTTACTATGCCCCTGGGGGATGTACTATTAATCCATTAATATACACCCCATTGTGGCTTATTGCTTACTTATCCCATAAACATGACTGGTGTTTTGATTTTTCTTCCTGAAGAATCTTTTTAGAAAATTTCCTCTACTGGTTTAATAATCTGATATTACTTTTGATTATATTTTTCATTACTTTCCTAAATAATAAACTGAGTGATCTCTTCCTTTTTACGTTCACTTGCCGCATGCATGAGAGCGTTGGAAAAGTAACACGCGTGAGGTGTGCCTCTTCCACCATCAATACATTGCTCCCTTGAGCAGGCGTGGCGATCCTGCACCAATGGGTGCAGGAGCTCATGTGACAGCGGTGTTCCTCTGCTTCAAAGAAAACACCGTTGCCATACTGAGTGCCGCCGCCATCCCTCTCTATCACCGCCGCCCCCAAAAGCTTTCCTGCTGCGCTGAGAGCCCACCCAGCATGGCATATGTTGTTTTGCCGTGAAGTGCCCAATCTGATGGGCTCGAACCCCAAGCCATCCTGCTGCCACGCTGAGGCCCACCCCGCATGGCAAACCGTTCATTGTTTTGCCGGCGGGTGCCCAATCCCCGTCGGCTCCTCAGCCCCCAACACATCTTCTGCCATGCTGGGACCCCACCCCAGCGTGGCAAACGTCCACATCGTCTTTTTCTTTCTCCCTGTAAAACAAAATGGTCCCGAAGCGCAATGGCACAGTCAGTGTGCAAACTCAATGTATGGGACACATTAAGAAAATCACAGTGACACCGTTCATGAGCAGAGGTCTTAAAATGGCTGTGCTGAAAATTTGGTGAAAAAATTCCTAAAAATGACTGTTTTATGAGTCTGCGTTGCACAGTTCCTACGCACGCTCGTAAGTTTGCGAATTTTCAATATTTTCACTCCAGATTTTCAACATTGCCATTTTACCACACCTCTTTATGAGCAGTACAGCTGTCATTTTTCACATCCTGCCCAAAAAGTGTTTCCGCCTACGTAGTGCACAATAGGGGTAACAAAAAGATCATGCTGACAATTTATTGTGCAAATACCAGCAATCTCACAGGGCATTAGGGTAAAGCACCATACATGCCAAACACCACTGCAAATACCTGTGTAACCCCTAGATGGCGCTATCCCAGGGGCTACTACCCCTGCCTGATTTGCCACTAACAGGTTGAGGGGCCTGGATCCAATGGCGGGTGCCTCCACCCAGAGGTCAGGGTTTGCAATAGTTAAACTTACTTGGTCACAGCCCTCTGGGACACTGCAACCCCCCTTTCTTCCCACTAGTGGCCCACACAATATATCAGAATTACCTTCACAGTATACACTTACCCCCAGGGCTGGTTCAGGCACTGGGACCTCCTGTAAAATAAGATACAGTGCAACAATCACAGTACAATACTTTAACATAGACAAATACCTCAGGCAGTATAACTTTGCTGAAACAAGCAGCTCAGATTTATTTAGGGGGAATATAACAAGGACAGGGGGAAATCAGGTTAATTAGCTTATCACTTTACTCATCTACCTATGGCTCTGTGCACAGGCCTATCCCTACCAGTTACTGTCCCTGGGTACCCAAGCCCTAGTGGCTAGTCCAAACCGTGGCAGCTGGTAGGGGCCCTTTCCCACAGAGAAAAGAAAAATTAGTTTAAACAGTCAGCAGTATAGTGATTCCATTTGGATTCAATGTGGCAATTCAACAGGGAGCGACCCTGAATTAGTACTCACAACCTCCAAACAAGATGGGGTCCTTCAATGTCAGCAGGGCTACTCTTGAGCTCCACGAGACTCCTCACACATTTATATGGCAAACTGCAACAGGCAAAATTCCTTTAATGGCAGCAGGATTCACTTGAGCTAACCAAGCCTCCTCACACATTTATATGGTGAACAGTAACAGGCAAAAGTCCTTTAATGGCAGCAGGATTCACTTGAGGTACACAAGCCTCTTCACACATTTATATGGTAAAACAGAAAGTACTATACCAGGCAGGCTGCTTCTCTATCCGATCGCAATTACTGCACAATACCGGAGAACACACAGCAGATTCAGTTCCTGACAGACCGAGTGCAATTCAGCAATTTCTCCAGTCTTCTACAGGGTGAGCCTGGTTTCTACTCTTCAGATATCCTTTGATTCTCTTCACAGGACGGATTCAGTCCTAACAAGCAATTACACAACCTGCAGACTGGAACTCTGGGCCTTACACACGTTTCCCGACTAAAACTGCACACTGAAAAAGCACAGGGCTCCTTCCTTCTTCACTGCCAGAGCTCAACTGAAACTCCAAAAGACAAAACCGGCACTTCCTTTGAGTTCCTCCCAGTTCTTGACTGGATTGGCTGTCACTCACAATAGACTGCTCCTGTTGGTCCAAAAAGCGGCAAGTCTAAACTACATCTACCAGAGTCACTGCCCATACAATCCTCTTGTGGCTGGCTCAGATTATGAGTCCAAGTTCTGATTCGTCCAAGGCACCATTTTAGAGCTAGCTTACCCCACACTGATTGGTCCAGTTTAGCACTTCAAAACCAGAATGGGGAACTAGGCAGACACAGTTCTGACTGCAAAGAAAGCAGGTTAGACAAACTGTAATTTCATTATTACTCTAAATGATTTCTGGCAAACAGTTACATCTTTCAGATAGGTTCCTTGCACTCCTAGTGACTGCAAAATGGAGTGAATTGGCAGCAGCTCGAGGGGTACTCAATCAAAGAAACACACAGTCCCCCATACAACTAATTATGTCTGCAAGCAGACAGCTCTTAAAGAGACAGTACCAGAGGTTCTAAAAACACTCACTGATAAATGGCTAAACGCCAAACACCATTCAGGCTTGGAGCATTCAAGCAAGCTCCTGAAATCTTTGGGAACCCCCATTTGCAGGGGGTTACACTTTCCTGGTTTGGGAAAGCTTGACGTCTGCTACAAGGTACTCCCCATAAGTTTTAACTGCAACCATATACATTTGCATTAGGCTCACACATGTAATCATCAGTCAATATATCATTTTACCAAGAACACATTTCTGAAACATTGCAGTACGTCACTCTTTACACAGTATTACACACACATTGTACCATAACTCAAGTTATTACCTCTTGTACATGAAACCTGAAGAGAGGGGGCCCTTCCCTATCAGTTACCTTGGGGCTGGACGGGGCAAGGGCACCATACTTAGAGGGCAACACAAGTAACTTGGAGTTAGCACTGACGCTCAGTTTGGGCAATGAGCTTGGGGACACATACACTCCTTTATGGACAACATTGAGAGGCAAATCCACAGGCCTCCCAAGGGAATCATAACTGAGGTGCACCATAGGCTTTACAGCTCGACCAGTCTTTCTAGGGGGAACTGTTACAGTATCTGCACTCTGAGCCTCATTTTCAGCATTGTCCTCACTTGTCAGGGGAGTCTCCATGGGGGTAGAGAGGCTAGAACTTGGGGCACTTTCAGCCCCAGGAGTTACAGTTTCTAGGTCCACAACATTTGGCTCGCATGGAGGGCTTTCGGACACTGGCAGTGGACTGTCAGGGCACTCAAAATACTCTTCTTGTTCTGGTGTATCACCAGTCTGACCCAATCCATCATTTTCCTCCCCTGAAAGCTCAAACAGTTCAACCATGCACAATGATTCCATTTCATCTGATCTGATGCTCTGCACTTCACTTTCTGGGAGCATTGGCTCCAGGGACGAAGCTGGGGCTTGGACAGTCCAGAAGGCCCAGCTTCATCTCCAGTATTGACTAGGGATTGCCCGCAAACAATTGACTCAGTTAGTAAGAAGGATAGTATTCAAAGTCCTCTCACTTTCTTCGATATGGACTGACAGTCATGCTCAACTGGGACTTGTGGAGGGAACACTTTAACTTTGCTTCTGTAGGTGCAGACTTTCTTGATCTTTTCTTAGCAGCAGCTCTAGTCACTGGTCCAGAGGGGCATCTTCTAGGGGCTCAGACTCAATTAAGATTTGTCCAATGGGCAGTAAATGATTTCTATGCATTGTTTTACATCTTTTGAATTATTCTCAGGCCTTACTTTGTACACTGGCAGATCATCTAGTTTGCCCACTACAATGTGAGGGAGATGGTGCCATCTGTCAGCAATCTTGTGCTTGCCATGCAGTCCCAGATTTCTTAGCAATCCGATCTCCCTCCTGGAGTTCCTGTGCTTTTACCTTTTTATCATACCTTTCTTTGTTGGCCAGATTTCTTTTGGCAGCCATGGTTTGAGCCAGTTGGTACGCATGAGTTAGCTGGGCCTTTAACTTTGCACATACTGTAAATAGTTGTCAGCTTGAACCCCATCAGGCGAGACCCCAAAACACACATCTACGGTAGTCGAGCTTCTCTTCCAAACATCAGGGGTAGGGGAGAACCCGTGGCATCACTTTTGGTGCAGTTATAAGCATGTACCAGGGTGCTAATTTGTTGGCTCCATCTAGTCTTGTCCTTTGGTGCAGGGTGCCTAGCATATCTAGCAAAGTGCGGTTGAAACGTTCAGGCTGTGGGTCCCCTGGGGTGGTAAGAGTGGTTCTGGACTTTCTCACTCCCCACAGAGAAAGCATCTCTTTGATCAGATGACTCTCAAAGTCTCTCCTTGATCAGAATGGATTCTTTGTGGAGCCCCATAGTGAACAAAAGTTTTCTACAAGTACTTTGGCTACAGTGGATGCTTTCTGGTCTTTGGTGGAAAGCTTGGCATATCTCGTGAAATGGTCAGTGACCACCAGCACATTACTGATATTTCTTTGATCTGACACCAAACTCAGAAAATCAATACAGACCAGCTCCATGGGTGCACTGGTGGTTATGTTAACAAGGGGCAGCCCTCTGGGGCAAAGCTTTCCTCTGTAAGCAGTGACTACAAGTTCAATGTGTTGCTCCACATCAGCCCCATCTTAGGCCAATAGAATCTGGATCTCACCAAGTCAAGTGTTCTGTCTATACCAAGGTGCCCCATGTGGTTGTGCAAGGACCTCAATACTGAGTCTCGAAGGCAGTGGGCAGCACTAGTTGTTGTTTGTCTATTGTCCCCTCTGTCTACTGTTTCTCTGTATAACAGTTTATTGATCAGTTTCAACTTAGGACCTTCTTTGTATAACAGTGCAGTTCTCAAATCAGTGGAGCGTAATTTGGACACATCTTTTCCTGCATAGAGGGCTTCTAAAGCTGCTTTGATCATGGGATCGCGGGATTGAGCCCGCCGAATACTGTCATTGTCTAGCTGAGGCAGTGCACCAATGTCTATTGCAGAAAAGTGGCAATAAGCAGCAGGTATGCAATTCTCAGAGGGTCCCAAGCAATCCACCATGCAGTCCACTGCATCCGTGGACATTTGTTCCTCCCTGTCAAACTTCCGGCAGAGTGCCCGAATGTCAGGTTCTGCCAATCGGACCCAATCATTCTGGGGAACAGGCCTCCGGGAGAGAGCATCAGCATCTATTGGGTTCAGACCTGCTCGGTATTCGAGAGCATAGTCATATGTAGATAATGCAGAAAGCCACCTATGGCCAGTGGCATCCAACTTAGCTGAGGTCTGCACATAGGTCAAAGGATTATTGTCAGTTTTTACTGGTATTTTAGCCCCATACAAGTACTCATGGAATTGGTCAACAATAGCCCACTTCAAAGCTAGAAACTCTAACTTATATACAGGATAGTTCTTTTCGGATGGGGTCAGGCTTCTACTGGCAAAGGCCACTGGTATCAGGCCATTCTCATGCTCTTGGTACAACACAGCCCCCAACCCTTGCAAGCTAGCATCAGTGTGCAGGACGTAAGGTTTTCTTGGATCGGCGTAGGCCAGCACTGGAGCATGGGTAAGTTGATATATGATCTCATGAAAAGCAGTCTCACAATCAGGAGTCCAGCGGGCCCCAAATACTTCAGTCGGACGAAAATACACTCTTTCAGTCTTGAGGGATGCTGACTTTTGGTATTTTTTGTGGGTTGGGGGATGTCCTTGAGTAAGGTTAAGTAAAGGGTGGATCACTCTTGAATAGTCCTTGATGAAATGCCGATAATAACCACAGAATCCCAGGAATCTCTGCAGTTCTTTTAGATTTTTGGGCTGTGGCCAGGTGGTCAAGGCCTCAACTTTACTTGGGTCGGTCTCTATTCCCTCGGTGGATACTATGTGTCCCACATACTTTACTGATGTTTGAAAGAATTGACACTTATCAATGGACAGTTTAAGGCCAAAGTCCTCCAGTCGGTCCAATACCTTAAATAATCTGCTCTCATGTTCCTCCAGTGAGCTGCCAAACACAATAACATCATCTAGGTATACCAGGCACTCTAGTAAGTTCATGTCCCCACTGCACGCTCCATCAATCATTGAAAAGTGGCTGGAGCACCTGAAACCCTTGAGGCATCCTCCAGAATTCATAGAAACTAGCCGGACAGATAAAGGCAGTCTTCTCACGGTCCTCTGGGGCCATCGGGATCTGGTAGTACCCACTGCGGAGTCCAGCACAGAGAACCACTTGCTCCCGTTTAGGCAGTCAAAGCATCCTGAATGCGGGGCATTGTGTACTGATCAGGATAGTCCGCCGGTTTAATGCGATAATCACGCACATCCCTACTGTCCCATTCTTTTCCTCACTACCACAATGGGGAAGCATAAGGGCTTCTGGATTCTTGTATTACACCAGCAGCTAACATCTCTGCAGATGCCGTCTCACATCATCTATATCAGCAGGTGCCAGGCGTCGAGACCTCTCACGAAATGGTCTTTCGTCATGCAGCCGGATATTGTGCTCAGCTTCTTGCATGCATCCTAAGTCCCATTCCTTTAAAGAAAACACCTGGTCTCTCTGGGCAAGCTTCTCACTGATTCTCACTTTCCATTCAGCTGGCAACGGGGAGTCGCCGAAATCAAACAAGTCAGGCGTTACTCTGTCATTCTTCCTCGAACTCTTGCTGCTGGGTAGTACTGCAGTGTCTGCACAATGCACATTAGCCAGGATGCAACCTCTATTTACTCGAATGTCTCTTTCAGACACATTATGAACTTGGACCATTACCCTTCTGGCATAAGCATGGGCTCTAGCGGGCAAAGTACTAGCTTGACCAGCAGTCCTGGCAATTTTCCATTGCCTGGTGCATCACAACATTAATATTTTATTCTTAACATCCTTTCTGATACGGACCTCTCCTGTAAGGTACACTGGGCATTTGGCGCCAGGATCAGAGACTCAGGATCCTTCTTCCATACAATTCCGACCGGTTCCTCTGGTTCTATTTTTCAGCATCTCTCTGTGCCTCATAGGCCTTCTTAATTAAAGCTGGAACTCTTAAAGCTCTACTAGTCTTTGACCCTGTTTTCATAACACAACTGTGCCAGCCTTCCGAACATATGAGCATTTGTTCCAATCAACAAAGGGACACCATCATACAGTCCAGTGGGGGACACACTAAGGCTAGGGTCTCTACTTGTTAGCCACTCCAGCCACGGAGGTGGGAAAGACAACCAAATTTGGATATACCGGAATAGGGGTAGGCCTTCTCACTTAACCCCCATACATGCAGTTCTTCTAATGGTTGTAAGGGTACGTCTGACAAATGCTTCTGATACCAATCCTGGAACATAATTGTCACTTGGGAGCCACTGTCTAATACAGCTCTTGTAGACACTCCATTCACCGTTACAGTGGTCTCCATGGAGGGACCCACTATTCTGGACCAGTCTGGAGAGGCGGTAGTGGGGGCCTGGGCAACTGACCTTGCCACAAAAGACGTGAGTTAGCATTTTTGGTGCCCTCACTGGGATCATTTTGTGCACCTCTTAACCACTGATTTGTTCTCCGAAGCTCTCCTTGTAGCCTATATGCAACTTTGTCAGTGTCTTTTGGGGACCAGCATTCCCTCTTCATGTGCCCATCCTTCCCGCAATTATAGCAAAACATACTTTCTGGAGTTTGAGCTGGCGGAGCACCACACTGGGAGCCAGGGCGGGGTACTACTAACTGGAAACCTTGGTGCCATCTCTGTCTCGGCATGATAAGCATTTGGAGACATCTCGTCAGTTTCTCCACTTCCATGGTCAAGGAATTGAGTTTGGAGCTGTTATCAGCAGGAGATACATGAGGTGCCCCCACCCCATAGCAGATGCAGTCGGATATAGGTCAGGGCCCGTACTTGCAGGCGTGGCCTTCATAAAGGACTGTTTTTGAATTCCGGATCTCTCTCAACAGTTCACGCATTGTGACATATCTTTTCCTTGTCAGAGCACTCATTGACTGTCAACCTCTGCCCTGAACTTCACTTGATGGGTCACCCTCAGTCACTGGTCGTAGCCGCAGCTGTTAGTGCAGGTCCTCCCGAGGTTGCCTTTTCTCAACTCCTCGAATTTCTCTCATTAACTCATCATAGGAGGTGGGGATTCAGTCGATTTGCCAGGCGTAACTGAAGCAGCAACAGCAGTTCTGAGAAGGGGCAGACTTAAGGATTCTTTCCAGTCTGGTTCGGTCCAGTTCATTCGCTGGCAAACTACCCTTTCTGAGGCATTCTTGCAACAATTTTTCCAGCTGAGATACATACACAGACAACAACTCTCCTTGGTACTGTTGTGCATTTCTTACTCTCCACCATAGGTCCTCATCAGAATCTGGGCTCCCATACACATTCTCCAAGGCCTCAAGATAGGCCTGTGCAGTCGCTTCAGGGTTACTGGCCCGTTTAGCATGGATGGTAGCCAGGGCAGGACCTCGGAGGCTCTCACTAACCCTTCTTTTTGGCTTCCTGTAGCATTGCCATTCTAGCACTTGGGGCAACATAGTCTACCCAGGTCTCCCAGTCATCCTCCCCTTGGGGGGTGGGGAAGGTGCCAGAGAAGATCCTCAACCATCGGTAAGAGTCGTGACTAATGGCAGGTGCAGAAATAGGAGTCTTCATTGGTTCAGCCACCATTACAGGTACTGGAGCGGGAGAGGGTGTTGGGGGAGGAACACCCCTAGGTGGCAAGAATAGTTTCTTCAAGTCCTCCACAGTTTTCCCTTCCCCCAGCAACCATTTAGCAAATTTCTCCTCAAAAGTTTCAGACAGTGGTGGGGGCTCATTCCCCGGGTCTTTACTGTACTTAGTTATCACTCTCCAGGCAGTGAGGGCTCCTCTGGGGTAATGGTCTGTGGCACTTTGGAGCTATCTATGGGATCCTTAACTCTACTAGGGCCAGGAAAGTGTGGGTGAGCAGATTAGCATGCCGACCCACCACCACAGGGTTTTGTAAACCTTCCACCTTGGAAAGTACTCCTGTACAGTGTCCGTATTGATACCAGGGGATGTCCAGGATAAGCATAGCATTTTGGGGTCAATCTCCTCCCAGTACACCACTCCACCAGCCGGTGCACAGCCACTTCTGTCGGGTACCCATTTTTTTCTTAACAGTGGTTCAGTAAATATGGCCACTAGAGGACACACAATCCCAGCGGTGAGCCTCCAAGATGTAACCCTAGATGGCACTATCCCAGGGGCTACTACCCTGCCTGATTTGCCACTAACAGGTTGAGGGCCTGGATCCAATGGCGGTGCCTCCACCCAGAGGTCAGGGTTTGCAATAGTTAAACTTACTTGGTCACAGCCCTCTGGGACACTGCAACCCCCCTTTCTTCCCACTAGTGCCCCACACAATATATCAGAATTACCTTCACAGTATACACTTACCCCCAGGGCTGGTTCAGGCACTGGGACCTCCTGTAAAATAAGATACAGTGCAACAATCACAGTACAATACTTTAACATAGACAAATACCTCAGGCAGTATAACTTTGCTGAAACAAGCAGCTCAGATTTATTTAGGGGGAATATAACAAGGACAGGGGGAAATCAGGTTAATTAGCTTATCACTTTACTCATCTACCTATGGCTCTGTGCACAGGCCTATCCCTACCAGTTACTGTCCCTGGGTACCCAAGCCCTAGTGGCTAGTCCAAACCGTGGCAGCTGGTGCGGGCCTTTCCCACAGAGAAAAGAAAAATTAGTTTAAACAGTCAGCAGTACAGTGATTCCATTTGGATTCAATGTGGCAATTCAACAGGGAGCGACCCTGAATTAGTACTCACGACCTCCAAACAAGATGGGGTCCTTCAATGTAAGCAGGGCTACTCTTGAGCGCCATGAGACTCCTCACACATTTATATGGCAAACTGCAACAGGCAAAAGTCCTTTAATGGCAGCAGGATTCACTTGAGCTAACCAAGCCTCCTCACACATTTATATGGTGAACAGTAACAGGCAAAAGTCCTTTAATGGCAGCAGGATTCACTTGAGGTACACAAGCCTCTTCACACATTTATATGGTAAAACAGAAAGTACTATACCAGGCAGGCTGCTTCTCTCCGATCGCAATTACTGCACAATACCGGGAGAACACACAGCAGATTCAGTTCCTGACAGACCGAGTGCAATTCAGCAATTTCTCCAGTCTTCTACAGGGTGAGCCTGGTTTCTACTCTTCAGATATCCTTTGATTCTCTTCACAGGACGATTCAGTCCTAACAAGCAGTTACACAAGCTGCAGACCGGAACTCTGGGCCTTACACACGTTTCCGACTAAAACTGCACACTGAAAAGCACAGGGCTCCTTCCTTCTTCACTGCCAGAGCTCAACTGAAACTCCAACAGACAAAACGGACACTTCCTTTGAGTTCCTCCCAGTTCTTGACTGGATTGGCTGTCACTCACAATAGACTGCTCCTGTTGGTCCAAAAGGCCAAGTATAAACTACATCTCCCAGAGTCACTGCCCATACAATCCTCTTGTGGCTGGCTCAGATTATGAGTCCAAGTTCTGATTCGTCAAGGCACCATTTTAGAGCTAGCTTACCCCACACTGATTGGTCCAGTTCAGCAGTTCAAAAGCAGAATGGGAACTAGGCAGACACAGTTCTGACTGCAAAGAAAGCAGGTTAGACAAACTGTAATTTCATTATTACTCTAAATGATTTCTGGCAAACAGTTACATCTTTCAGATAGGTTCCCTTTGCACTCCTAGTGACTGCAAAATGGAGTGAATTGGCAGCAGCTGAGTGGTACTCAATCAAAGAAACACACAGTCCCCATACAAACTAATTATGTCTGCAAGCAGACAGCTCTTAAAGAGACAGTACCAGAGGTTCTAAAACACTCACTGATAAATGGCTTAAACGCCAAACACCATTCAGGCTTGGAGCATTCAAGCAAGCTCCTGGAAGTCTTTTGGGAACCCCCATTTGCAGGGGGGTTACACCTGCAAGCGAACGTTCGGCATTGACTAATGCTTGTTACATCTTGCATCAAACCAGCTTTCTGGGATCCCATTTCTCCTTATTATTTTGAATAAACAGGGTGAAAGGGTTGGGTTAAGGATGTTGCACTTTCCCATTAGAGGGTTTTGTGTTGTTTCGTCAAGTAGTTGTTTCCTAACATTATCAAACAACAGGGATTCCAAAATTAATATTAGATCTTCTGATGTGCTACTATACCACACAATGTGTTTTTGATTACAGATTTTCAAGGAAGGACCTTTTTCTCTATTTAGTGGGAGCTCATTCACTCTAACATTATATATTAACATTTATATTACTGGTAAGTGTTCAGTTCCTGGGTGCGGGATGATTTCCAAGTCAACTGGATATACCAAGGAGTTAAGTTGAACCGTAAATCTACTAACAGTCAATAAATAACAGTAATTTTCCATTTTTGCTGTATCACCTCATGTTCCATGGCCCACTGAGAGTCAGTGGGTCATCTGTTGGCAATAGGCTGCCTAATGCTGAAATCTGTGCTGGGTGGAGGACCTCACCCAGCCACTGAAATCCTCTGTAGGTATGCCTTGGGTATGGTGATATCCAGTGCCCTGTCACTGTAGCAGATACTGTAGGGTGTGTCACCCATTGAGAGTCTGTGTCTGCACCTGTGTAGTGGATGACTGTGTGTTGTGTCACAAATAAATGGCTTGCACTGTATCCACTTATGTGTCTGTGTGGTTTGTGGGGGTTCACTTCCTGGGAGGGTCAGTTACATACACCTCTGGCACACTGCAACTGGGCTTGGTGGGGCAACAGGTGGCCGTATGTGGGTGGCATAGTTCTGGTATATTATGTGCACCCAGGGTGGGAGTAGGGGAGCTGGTAGGTGGGCCTTAGTGAGGGGGGCCCCTATGGTCAGTGACTTGGTTTTGGGGAGCCTTGGCCCTGTGTTGTGTACCTGGGTTTATGGCAGGGTTCTGCTAAGTTATCCAAGGCTTCTGCACATTCCTTTTTAGTGTGACCTGAATTGTATATGTGTGGTTCTGTCCAGCACACCCCCAAGCGCATCTGAATGGCCCTGGGATGCCATGTGAGCATAACGTGGTATTCATGCTGCATACTGTGGGTGTGCATGCTGTCATGCTGTTCGTATGACACATGCCTATGCTTTATGCATAGGGGCACCCACATGGCAGATACGTGGTGCATAGCCTGCTACACAGGTTACTGAATAGGGCCCAATGTCCCTTGTATAATAATTGTGGTGTCTGTATATGCTAACATTTAGAACATTGTTGTTATCCAAATGTACCAGGTAATTTACTTTTTATCTAATGAGTTGTTTCGTGATGTCCAAAAGGGATTCTGTAGATAGTTACGAAGCTATCTTTTTTTGGTCTAGTCACAAGAGCAGCATGCCCCACAGGATCATCTTGCTGCTGACCAGCTTCAGCAAACTGATGGAAGGACTCAGGCTGTACAGTGATGAGTCAGGACCTTCATTTGGGGGTGAAACATTTTCATATAAAAATGTGTGTTCCCATTTTGTTGTAAAATATTCCCTACCGGAGTGTCTTCTGATTAGATAATAAGACAATGGGCTGGACTTTCAAAGCCCTTGAAAATGTGGCGCAAGTCAGTTGATATTTGCGGAGCTGCAGATTTTCCTGCAGCTACGGTATTCTAAAAAGTGAAGCCAGTTTATGACTTGCTCTATGATATATGGGCAGCTTGTGCCTGTTTTTTCCCCCGCAGCTGTGGAAAAATGTTACAGCCAGTGCGGGGGACTGAAAATACAAATGATATCGGCCCACAACTGGAGTTGCGGAGTGGGACTTAGTCCCAGAACGGTTTGAAAATCCAGCTCCATGTCCTCACTTATTTGAGATTTTGTTTTTCTCTTTTGGATTTTATTGTTGTTTGTTTTTTTTTATTACTTTTTAAAGGAGCTTTCTTCCTACCAGTTGAATCTACTCTGTCAAGAGGCACAGTTAAGCTCTCAACATACCAATGAAAAAAGGGTAGTGGGGAGATTAACTTGAATGCCTCTATTGGCTGCTGTTGTATTTTCTGGCTCTTTTACTGGCTATGAGACTGTTATGCCATTCTGGTCTTCCTTGTATTTCCCTAGGGACAGTCTCTGTACCACATCCTGGTGCTCTGCTGCTACTATTCTCAGAGAGGTTATTTCTTCTTTTAGGACTCATATGCATCCTAGCATTGCTATATGGGCATTAAAACATTATAAGGTGTTTGAATAAATGTCAGTAAATCAAGACTTAATATGGTTGCTGCTGAGTCAATCAATTTATAAGGTGAGGTTAGCTATTCCCCTTTCATTATTTGAATTCTCCTCATGCTGATACAGTACCAGAGTTTTATTCAAGGAGTTATCAATATTTGCCTTTTTTCCTGGCCCCATTGAGAGATTCCCCCTGCCTGATTTTATTTTGACTACTGGGTAGTTACCTGATTAACCTTTTTAATAGAAACATAGAAATGTAGATGACCTCGAGGGGGGGGGGGGGGGCTGGGTTCAGTGGAAAAACAGTGGTTGAAGCTACAATGGGCCACAGGAAGGCAACAAACCTCTGCAGCAAGTAAGTGAGCAAGAGGAAAAAGAGACCGCTATGGTTCTCAAAAGAGGTAACAGAAAAGGTAAAAACTAAAGGGGTAGCATGCAGAAGGTATATGAGATGCAGAGGGAAGAAAATAGGGAGGTGTATCAGAGGAAATAGAGGGTAGCAAGGACAGCAGCAAGAAGCACAAATGTGCAAACTGAAGAGAGAATAGCTCATGCAGTGACAAAGGGGGAAAATTTATTTTTTAGGTATGTAAGTGAAAGGAGGAAGACCAGCAGTGGGATGAAAAAATTACTCACCTTAGTAATTGTGTTTCTTCTAATGGAGTCTTGATGTATTCTGACATATGCTACTGTCAGTCACACCATGCTCATAAACTCCCTCCTCTCTGTTGGCGTATCCAAAGAAACTACTAGCTGGTTCTCCAGTTATCTCTCTGGCTGCACTCAACAGGTTAAGATAAGAAGCACCCTCTCCGCAAACCTTCCCGTCCAATCGGGTGTCCCACAAGGGTCCATCCTTGGTCCGCTCCTTTTCTCAATTTACTTGAACTCATTACCTCTGGTCTCCTCTGGGTGCCTTCTCCTTTATGCAGATGATGCTGTGATTTTCAGTTGGCACCCAGACCCCACACAGCTCCAAAAATCCTTGCAGGGTTCTTCACACAAATTGAAGCCTGGTTTTCCTCACACAAGCTTGTACTCAACACAAAAAAGATGAAAGTCATGCTATTCGCCACCCACAACATAAGCACAGTATGACAAAATTATCTATACATAATGCGATGGGCACCATGCTGGAACCTGTTTCCAATTTTAAATATCTAGGGGTTACCCTAGACTCCGCCCTTACCTATCGTGAGCATATCGCATCAACTTGCACTGAAATGAACAAAAGAATCAGTCTCCTGTACAGGCTTAGGCCATGTCTACCTCCTGAGGCTCTACGGTTAGCTATCTCCAGCTCCATCCTTTCCCTGGTAGACTATGGCATAATCATCTATGGGGCCACCTCTGACACAGCACTGACCAGCATTAAACGTGCCCTAATCAAAGCCTTGCAGATTGGCCACAGGCTGTGATCGTGATCGACTCACGCATACCTGTGACCTCTACCTATGGTCATCATGACTAAACTTCCAGGGGTGACTTGTTTATCAGACCTGCTTACTAGCCAAAAAAAATCCAGTTGGGCCTAGCCCCCCCAGCTGTCTTCAGCTCCTCCAAAAGAACCTACCAGCTTGCACCACTAGACACTCTGATACTGCTACATTTCATGTCACCTTTGTGAAGACGACTGCTGGCCAAAGGTCCTTTTGCTATAGGGCCCCACTTTGGATGAACTCAATCCCTGACTCTATCTTATCAAACCCCAGGCGTGGGCCTTTTAAACCTGAGTTACTGAACCACATTATGTCCAACTCCCACTGTGACTGCAGATGAAACTTTGCTAAAAAAAAAAAAGGGAGTTTTTACTGCATTATTGGCTCCTGTATATGCACCATAAATTCGCAATTGCTGATGTTCCATGTGTGTGTTATGTACTTTCTTTCACCTCAGTAGGTACTGTCATTTATCTGTATTAGAGCTATAGTCTGTATTGTGTATTCCATGTTATACTGTGTTGCAATCTATTTGATGTAAGACGTGGAGCCTTTGCAAATGAGTCTCTGACTCAAAGGGTTGTAATCCCTAGACCTAGACCATAAATAAATAAATAAATAAATATGCAGTTAGCCCCAGCACTTGAACTGCCCTGGAGAGGAAAGAGTTCATTTCTATGCCAGGCATAGAACTTTGAGCTCGAGCTTAGTTTTCAAACCTCTGTCTGTGGTGCCTCAGAGTGTAACCGTCAGATTCTTACAAGCAAACTAACTAACTACACTTCCAGTGTGGAAATTGTAAAACATATAAGCCAACAGGCAACAACTTGGGTCCAAAAGACTCAAGTCAAGAACCCAAGAGAAAGAACAGGTAGTGAACAAGATATATAAATCTAAGTTAAAACACAACAACAACAACCACCCCACCCCGGAGCGGAGGGGTGCAAAGTACACCCATGAGGTGTAGCACTGTACCTGCCAGCCCACATCCCAAAACTAGGTTCTGGGAGGGGAGGTGGGGGGGAGGTCAGAATACAGCAAGACTCCATTAGAAGAAACACAATTACTAAGGTGAGTAATTTTTTCTTCAAACAACATGAAGTCTTGCTGTATTCTGACATATGCAGACTACCAAACAGTACCTCCATGGAGGAGGGTACCGAACTTATTTTGGAAATAGTCTCTGCTACTGTACCAAACCTAGCATCACTCCTAGCCTGGATAGTGAGAGAGTAATACTTGGTGAATGTATGGACTGTTTTCCAGGTGGCTTCTTTGCAGATCTCTAATGAGGGTATATCTCTGGCAGCAGCTAGAGAAGCAGTTGTACCCCTAGTCGAGTGAGCCCTCAGGCCTGAGGGAGGTGTTTTACCTAGCTTGGCATAGCAGAATTGTATACAAGAGACAATCTACCTGGCAATAGTTCTTTTAGTAGCAGGCCTTTTCCCACTTTACCATAAGTGAGAAACAATTGAAGACAGTCATTCCTGTGTGCCTTAGTATACTCAATGTAGTAGCTAAGTGCCCTCTTAACATCCAAACTATGTAATCTTCTTTCTCCTGAAGAAGAATGATGAGTGAAAAACACAAGAAGAGACATGGACTGGTTCAGATGGAAATCTGAGACCACTTTGTATAAGAACCTCCATTTGGTTCTGAGGACTACCTTATCTCTATGGAATGAGATAAAATCAGGTTCAACTGACAGGGCCTGTAATTCACTAATTCACCTGGCAGAAGTGATAGCTACCAGAAAAACAGTTTTCCAGGTCAGGTACTTAAGCTCAGCCGAAGCCAGAGGTTCAAAGTGTGGCTGCATAAGATGAGCAATGCAGATATTGAGATCCCAAGCTGGAGTAGGCTGTCTAAAAGGAGGGTTGATATGAACCAGACTTTTAAAGAACTTACCAAAAACAGGGTAAGATGCCAGGGAAGAGCCCTTTCCTGCTGAGAGGAATACAGACACGGCTGCTAAATGAACCTTTAAAGTGGCTGGCCTAAGCCATTATGGTGAACCAGGTAATCCAAAAGTGTAGCAGTGCCAGCAGCACCTGGTAGACTATCCTTATGGGAACACCAAATGCTGAATTTTTTCCATTTGGAATTTTAAGTTTTCCTAGTAGAGGGTTTCTGAGAAACCTTAAGGATGTCCAAAACTCCCTGAGGAAGATGCAGGCCTGCATATTCTAACTCTTCAAGTGCCAGGCCTTGAGATTGAGAGTCTGGAGATTGGGGTACCAGATCCTCCCCTGAGAGGAGGTTAGGAGATTGTGTATTTTGGGAAGAGACGGGGGGGTGAGACTGCTAGGGACAACAACAGAGTATACCGAGGCTGTCTGGCCCAGTCTGGAGCAGGTAGAATTACTGTGCAGGGTTGTGCCCTGATCTTGACTAGAACCCTGAACAACAGGAGAAAGGGAGGAAAGGCATAAAGGAACTTGCCTTCCCAGTCCAATATCAGGGCATCCAGGGGAACAGTCCCTAGGACTGGGTGTCTGCAGCAGAAGAGGGGAAGTTGGTGTATGTCTGGGGCTGTGAAGAGATCTATCTCTGGAGTGTCCCACCTGGTGAAGATTACTTTCAGTATGAGAGGATCCAAGGTCCATATGTGATGGCCCTGGGAGATTCTGCTCAGAGCATCTACTATGACAGCATAGGGAGAGGCATCACCAGTAGAAAATAGGAAGTTGTTATCCCTCTGTACAGACAGCTGGTGAGACCCCATCTGGAGTACTGTGTGCAGTTCTGGAGACCCAGTCTCCGCAAGGACATAAACAAGACGGAAGCTGTCCAGAGGAGGGCAACTAAAATGGTGCAGGGTCTGCACTGGAAGACATATGAAGAGAGACTAAAGGAGCTTAATATGTATAGCCTTGAGGAAAGGAGGGAGAGGGGGGACATGATAGAAATGTTCAAGTACCTCAAGGGAATCAACAAAGTCCAAGAGTGTAGCATCTTTCAAAAAAAGAGGTGTGCAAGAACAAGGGGGCACAATTTGAAGATGGGGGCAGCTCAGAGTAATGTAAGGAAGTATTTTTTCACAGAGAGGGTTGTGGATGCATGGAGCGGCCTTCTGGGAGGAGACTGTGGTCAAAAACAGTGGTTAGTTAAGCATGCGGGACAGCCATAAGGCAATTCTAGGGGTGGGGTAGAAAGAAGTAGGCTGCTGGTTAACTAGGATCTGCAGCTTATCCATTAGGTGAGAAATGGGCAGACTGGGTGGGCCAAGCAGTCATATCTGCCGTCAAATTCTATGTTTCTATGTCCTTCCTGGGAGGTGAACTGCTATTGGGAAGTTTGCAAGGTGAGCCAGAGACCATACTTTCATGGCCTCCGTGCACAAGGCCATAGACCGAGTGCCCCCTTGCTTGTTGATGTACCACATGGTGGTGGTGTTGTCTGTCCTGACCTGAACCACCTTGTCCCTTACTGAGTCCGAGAAAGCTTGAAGGGCTAGGAATACTGCCCTGAGTTCCAGAAGATTGATATGAAGAAGAGACTCTTGCGGAGACCAAACACCTTGTGCTGTGAGGGCTCCTAGGTGGGCTCCCCAGCCCAGGACAGAAGCATCTGTGGTTAGTACCACTGAATGAGACTGATTGAGGAATGGGACACCTTGTCTGAGATTGTTCTGATTCAGCCACCACTGGAGAGCTTGGACCAGAGTCCGAGTCATTGGAACCAATTTTGTGCGAGAATCTATTTTCTGAGACCAAAAGACCTTAGGTGAAACTGAATGTCCCTCATTTGGAACCTGGCTCCTTGTACCACTGCAGTGGAAGCTGCCATGTGGCCTAGGAGCTAAAGAAAATGTCTTGCTGAGTGAGAAACCAGAGAATGAAATGAGGAAGCAAGATCTGTAAGGGCCTTTACCCTTGCTAGTGGGAGGAAGGCCTTTGCTTGAACAGTATCTAACTCTATCCCTATGAAATTGAGGAGTTGTACTGGTTCAAGAACCAACTTTGGCAGACTGAGAAGGAATCCCAGAGAACTGAACAATTCCTGAGTGACTTGAAGAGCTGACCTGACCTGGTCGGGTGACTGTCCTACAATGAGCCAGTCATCCAGGTATTTTTTTATTTTATTTGTATTTCGGATGACACCTTTGAGCTGAGGGCTCTTTTACAAAGGTTCCACATCAAGGCAATAAGGACAATAAGGTACAAAACATAACTTGATCATTGCAATGGAACTTACAAAAAAAAAGACAAATAAGGATACAATAACAGCAGCCAAAGGCATTGTCAAGGAATTGTGTTGCGAGTTAATTATACAGTACGATTCATAGGCGGCTCAGTGAAGCTTTGTTAAGAGTGGATTACTGAGAAAAGAGAAAGAAGAGTGGTGGTGAGGGGGTGGTATGGGAACGAGAGAGAGGAAGGAGGGGAGAAATGGGGAGGGCATTGCGTTGGGTATATGGTAGATGGGAAACAGCAAGGGAGGACGAAAGAAGGGGATGAAAAAGAAAAGGAGACAGATTCATCCTATACCCAGTAATGGGGGGTAGGAGAGGAGCAGGAGCTGAGGCAGTGAGGAGGGATGCTTGAGGGTAGTATGCCTGGAGGGGATTGTAAGAAGCAATCACAGAAGGCACTAGCCATGAGGTGGTGACACAGTTTACACTTAAAAGCACCAATCGTGGCAATGTTGGAGATGTCTGTAGGTAGCAAGTTGAACCAGGTGGCTGCTCTGACAAGGTAAGAACGCTAAGCTTGAGAGGTCCGACAGCGAGGTACTGTAAAGGCTAGACTGTCCGATCTTCTAATTAGGCGGCGGACATGCTGTGGGGTCAATATTGATTGGACTCCAGGGAGCATAAGGCCCAGTGATGTCTTCTTAGCTAGGATGCAGGTCTGGTACTTTAGCCTGTCGGATAGCTGGAGCCAGTTAGCCTGCTCATAAATGTCACACGTGTGAGAAAGGCGGGCAGCTGAAATAAGGAGTCTACATGTCTTATTAAGGGCTACAGCTATGCGCTGGAGTGCAGTATCAGTAGCGGATCCATAGATAACAAGCCCATAGTCAATAGTTGAGATAACAGAGCTCTGGATAGCGAGGTTCAAGGCTTCAGCCGTTAGGCAATGTTTATGCTTGTATAGTAGCCCTATGCAGGAGTTCACAGTTTTAGCGATATTGTCAATGTGTTTGGTATACAAGAGGGAGCAGTCAAAGGTCAGACCCAGATATTTAAACATATCCACCTGCTCAAGAGCGACGCCTTCGTGGTTGTTAATTATGAGCTTATGGTCCTTGTACTTGTTGTGGGTTCCATGGAACAATACTGTTTTAGTTTTTTTGTGGTTAAGGATGAGTTTATGTGAGCAAAACCAGTCTTCCACTTCTGTGAAACTTTTCTGTAGTTGAAACTGAAGGGAGGTGGGGTCGGTGTGGCAAGTGAAGGTTACTGCATCATCTGCATGCAGTAACATTCTGTCATAGCAGGAGGCAGGGAGATTGTTCAGGAATATGCTAAATAACAAGGGACCCAGGATAGAACCTTAGGGTACTCCAGAGTGGATTGGTAGGGATGATGAGAGGAATTCACCAATCCTGACCTGTTGGGTCCGGTTACTGAGGTAGCTTTGAAACCAGGGGGTAGTTTCACTTGAAAGACCAAGGAGGGATAATTGTTTGAGGAGAATGGAGTGATCGACAGTGTCAAATGCCTTAGTCAGGTCAATAAAAGAGGCGCCAACCAACTGGCCCTGATCAAGTGCATGATGGGTATGTGTGCTGAATTCAAGGAGTGCCGTGGTAGTGCTGTGCCCTTTGCAGAAGCCATGCTGCTGGGAACATTGCAGGCTGTATTTTACAAGGTACTCCGTGAGCTGATCAGCCACTATCCATTCCAATGCTTTGGATAGAGGAGGGAGGATGGATATAAGCCTGTAGTTGTTTGTGAGAGTCTTGTCACCACTTTTATGGACTGGAGTCACCACTGCCAGTTTCCAGTTTTGGGGGAACTGGGAGAGCATGAGGGAACGGTTGAGGATTTTGGTTAGTGGGAGCAGGACTTGTCAATGGTGAGGTGAAAGTTTCATATCCAGTGAATCACCACTGACCCTAGACTTTCCAAGCACTTTAAGAATGTGTTTTAGCTAGGCTTTCGAGTTGCTTTGAAATGGAAGGAGGGTGCCCTGGTGGCAAACCTGAACTAACAGGAGCTGGGTTGACTGTGGTGGGATCAAAAAAGTTAGGGGTTAGCACATGACTAAGGTCAGCAAAAGTGGTGTTAAATGCATTGGCAATGATTACATGGTCAAGAGTGATGGTACCATCTATGTTCAACATTGTGGGTGTTGTTTTGGGATCCTTTCCAGTCACTTCAGCAAGGTTACGCCAGAATTTACTCCCATCATTCCAGGTGCTGGCCAAAACGTTCCTGTAATAGTTAGCCTTCTCATGGTGGATTGCTCTGGTACATGCATTCCTTGCTGTTTTGTAGACCTGGATATCAGTCTGGGTGCCAGTAGCCCTAGCACGATACCAGAGCTGGTCTCGAGATTTCATTTGTGTAAGGAGGCCTAGTGTCATCCATGGGTTATTGACACCCTTGATCTTACGCTTCTTGAATGGAGCATGAACATCACAGGCTGAGTTGAAACAGGTGATAAAGTATTCAAGTTCTGTGTCTACGTTGGGGGCTGTATCAATTTGTGACCAGTCATGTTCGCAAAGGAGTGTTTTAAGTGACTCAAGATGACCAGGGGTCAGCAGTCTCCTGTTAATGGTTTTGGGGGGGGGGGGTTGGTGTATTTGTTGGTCCAGATACACAAGATAGGGGGGGAATGATCACTTAAGGAGTCTGGAAGGACTGTTGCTTCAAAGATGTGCTCTGGATGATTAGTTAGCACCCTATCTAGAAGTGTACAGGTCCCTGTTCCGTAGTTTACTGTAGTAGGTGATTTAACCATTTGTGAGATGTTAGCAGCAGCTAGGGCAACCTTATAACTATTCGAGCTGGAGGCCAGCCAGCTGATGTTGAAATCACCAAGTAGTATAACTTCTGTATTCTGATCCAGGGAATTGATACAGTCAAGGAGGGAGTGAAAGCCCAGATTGCTCAACTTGGGTGGTATATAGACAGAGACAACAGTCAGGATCTTGTTATGAGTTCGAAAGTACTTTGGCAGCAAGGATTTGGATGTCATTTCCAGGGATGGGCACGGGCATGACATGACACATGAGGGACTCTTTAAGGTAGAGGGCACAGCCTCCTCCTTTCTTGGTAAATCTGTCCTGTCTGAAAACTACATATCCGGGAATTGCTATTACGGAGTCAGGTATCTTCGGAGACAGCCATGTTTCCAGCACTGATAGGATGTCTGGATTGTGCTGGGAAACCCAGGCAGAGAGGGTATCAAGTTTGGAGAGGAGGCTGCAGATGTTAATGCGTGTCAAAGATAGTGACCCTGCACTGCTGTTAACCTTGTGGCCAAGTTGTGGTGGGCCGGGGTTAGGGTGAATGTTGCCTGAGGGGAGCAACAGCAGCAGTATTAGATGTTTTAAAAGGGGTTTAAAGTTGCTTCTGTGGGGCAGCAGGGCTGTTTTTTTAACAGGTTCCTTTCCATAAGGATGATGCATGAGGTAGTGACCAGGTAGTAATAGCAAGGAACTGTAAGGGCACAGTTGCAGTGGTTTTGAGAACAGGCTAAAAGTTTCATTTGTTCTTTAAAATGGTTGTTGGATAGAGAGACCTTAGAGAGAAGTACATTAAGAGTTGATTTCAATTGAAAATGTTGATACCTGGTGGTTAAGTCAAAATCTAAAAGAAATTATCGACAGCTGAGGTCCACAGTCACAGAATGTGTTAGAATTCCTGAAAGGGATGAACTCTGCCTGCGCATATGCAGGATGTGAAATCCTTTTGTCTGTATGCGTCTTTATCATTCCAAGAGGTCTTGAAAATCCCAAATACAGATCATGGGGCAGGTCAGATGAAAGTGTGGATTCAAGCAGGACCCAGAGTCACTGAGTTTGTCAGACTTTGTTGCTTCACTTATGTTTTGCTTGGGATACCTTCCAACAAGTTGATTTTAAAATGAAAAATGTAGATACCTGGTGATAATGCTTTGTAGAAATCCAGTCCAGGAGACTTTCACGGATGTAGTGAGCAAGAATGGTGTAGTTACTCCAAGCAGAAAACCATGTAAGTCTACAAAAACTAAGCTACAGACACAGACAAACACAAGCAGCCACCACACAGACCCAAGCGGCAGACTCAGAGGGAATGGGAATAGAGAGATTCCCTACCTTCTGAAGAAGGCCACTACTACTGCAAGGAACTTTGTAAACACTCTTGGAGCCAATGTTAGGCTGAAAGACATTGTTCTGAACTGATAATGGCCTGAAGGCAGCTCTAACCTGAGGTACTTTCTGTGAGAGCACCTGATAAGAATGTGGAAAAAGGCATCTTTGAGGTCCAGGGATGCTAACCAATCTCCTGGCCTCAGAGAGGGAAGAATTACTCCCAGAGTCACCATTTTGAACTGAACTTTGGTTTTAAGATTTGTTTTCTTAAATACCTTAAATCTAGGATGGGTCGCCACTCCCCTGTCTTTTTTGGAGTAAGGATATATCTGGAGTACAGGCCCTTGCCCCTGTGTAGAGTAGGAACTCTCTCCATATCTCTGAGAGCCAGTAGAAAGGAAACCTCTGCTTCTAGAGCAATGGTTTTGGAGATGTTTGCAGGTGGAAAAGATCTGACCCTCATTTTTGGAAATTTCTTGAAACTGAGGGCCAGTCCCTTGCTTACTACCTCCAGGACCCGCTTGTCTGAGGTAACAGACTTCCAGGCCTGGAAGTAGTAACCCAGTCTGCCACCTACTGGAATTGGGGAGTCGACCCGGGCTGACACATCAGGGTGTCTGCTTTGCTTGGCAGGAGCCTTGGACTGGGAAGAGGATGCAGCCCTGCTCATCCCCCTCCTGCCTCACCCTCAAAATAACCCCCTCTGTGGGAAGGGAGAGGAGGTCTGGGCTTGGTAGAAAGACCTGTGAAAGGGCCTGCCCCTGCCCCTAGACTGCTGCTTTAGAGAAGTGGCTTGCCATTCCTTGGCTTGTGCACTCCTGTAGGTGGTCCTGTCCTCATCCATCTTCTTCATGTAAGCCTCTGTCTGCGCCCCAAACAGAGAGTTATCCACCACAAGGAAATCCATGACCTTAGCCTGGGTGTCCTGAGAAAGGCTAGTGCATCTAAGCCAAGCAAATCTCCTGAGAGACACAGATGTAGCCATGACTCTTGATGCCACCTCGTTAGAGTCTACAGCAGCATGGAATTGCACTTTAGATTCCTCAGTCCCATCAGCAGCCACCTCCTCCAGTTTTTTGGCTAGCTGGGGGGAAGCCTGTTTAGCCAGTTCCAGAACCGTATCCCACCTGGACTTCTGGTATCTGGCTGTATAGACCATATAATTAGCTTGCCTGAGTCCCAAGGAGGATGCCAAGTATTGTTTCTTGGCCATGGCATCCACCTTCCTGGAGTCTTTATATGGGGTGTGTGAAGCCAAAGGTATATTAGCCATCACAGGTTGCAGCCTGCACAACCCCAACATGGCTGCAATGACTGAACAAAAACTCCGTACCTGAGCCTAATAGCATATACCTCCTGTCCATTCTCTTATCCACAGGAGGTAAAGAATTTGGTGTCTGTAAAATATTTTGTGTCTCTTTCCCCAGGGATTTATGGAGGGGAATAGACAACTTCTTGGACTCTGGGATGTCCATCATCGCCACAAAATCAGGCTCTTATTCCTCTCAAGAGCTTCAACCATAGGGAGCTGGAGGGTTTCAGCCACTGTTTTGTAAAATAAAAAGTGAGATGAGGACTCAGAAAGCCTTGGAGGGGAGACATTGGAGGGTCTGTCTGGGGAGATGTCCGGTTCAATGGGCACATCCAGACCTTCATAATCATTATCATCATCATCGTCCGGTAACTCTTCATCCCCCTCTCATTCCAATTCATAATAAGCATCTGGATCATAAACCAATGGAGTTGTATCCGACCGAACCGAGAGCCTAACCAACGGCACCAGTTCGGATAGAACAGGATGAAGCGATTGCACAATACTGATCGCTTTGGTTATTTCTTCAGCGGTTGGAGTAAGGGATGCTGGATCCGAACCAGATGTTTTTCGTCTTTTTGATGGAACAAACCCCTCAAGGTCGGTTCTCCTTTTGCCCGAGGACGTCTTGCCCAGGTCAGTGGGCTTCTCCTCAGGTTCGGTCAGAACCGAACCAGGCTGGCCATCTGGGTCAGCAGACTTCTCGGCCTCCTTTTCCTTTAGTCTACCCAATCTTTTTTCCAGAGTGGCCTTAGGAAAATTTTTGCAGATTTGGCAGTCTGTTTTGAGGTGGTTAAACCCCAGACAATAAACACAGATGAGGTGGGGGTCGGCCTTAACAAAGGCCTCCCCACATGCTGTACAGTGATGAAACCCAGTGGGACCAGTTTTTTTCTTGGGTTTCTCAGACATGGCCAAACTAGAAAAAATTACCCT
Organism: Neoceratodus forsteri; assembly: GCA_016271365.2. NCBI lineage: Eukaryota > Metazoa > Chordata > Ceratodontiformes > Ceratodontidae > Neoceratodus > Neoceratodus forsteri. The sequence goes on along the minus strand of CM057451.1, from coordinate 802,543,591 downwards.
TTACAGCTTTTAGCCAGGTAATACACCCCTCTCTGGAGCGACTTCACAGTTAGGCGGAGTCAGGAATCTGACGGTTACACTCTGACGCACCACAAACAGAGGTTTGAAAACCAAGATCAAGCTCAACGTTCTATGCCTGGCATAGAAATTAACTCTTTCCTCTCTGGGGCAGTTCAAGTGCTGGGGCTAACAGCATATGTCAGAATACAGCAAGACTTCATGTTGTCTGAACGTAAAGTTTAAAAAGGGGGATGGGTTGTGCAGAGGGGGAACCAGGAAAAGGAAGACATCCTGAACTAAACTTTTGTTCAGTGTTCACAGAGGAAGGAGAAAGGGGAGGGGACGCAAAAAAGTAACAGGAGCATTGGAGGGAGGGAGGGAGGTGGACACTAGTCAGTTTTCAGAGGAAAATGTACTGAAGGGACTCGCTTATATGAAAGTTGACAAAGCAATTGGACCAGATGAAGGGCATCCAAGGGTATTGAGGGAGCTCAGGGAGGTACTGGCTGCACCTCTGACAGTCCCATTTAACAGCTCATTGGAAACATGAGTGGTTCCAGAGGACTGGAGGAAGGCAGATGTAGTCCCACTTCACAAAAGTGGTAGCAGCGAAGAGGCTGGCAACTATAGGCCAGTTAGCCTGACATTGGTGGTGGGAAAGTTAATGGAGTCACTGCTGAAGGAAAGGATTGTGGAATATCTTAAATCCAGTGAGTTACAAGATCCAAGGCAGCATGGATTCATTTGGGGGGGGTCAGAGCAAATGACTCTGATAGATTTCTTTGACTGGGTGACAAAGAATTAGATCAGGGTGGAGCAGTGGACATGGGCTACCTAGATTTCCATAAGGCTTTCAACACCATTCCACATAGCAGTGTGTCTAAAAGTGTTAAGTTGGGTAAGAAATTGGTTAGGGTTTAGGCGGCAGAGGAAGGTGGTAAATGGAGTTCATTCAGAGGAAGGGAGAGGATTGGTCCTCTTTAATGTCTTTATAAGTGGCATTGCAGAGGAGCTGAAAGGGAAGGTCTGCCTCTTTGTGCATGAAACCACAATCTCCAATAGGGTGGACACTCCAGGGAGTTGTAAAGGCTGATCGGAAACCTAAGAAAACTTCGAGAAGATCAAGAGTATGGCAGCTGGGTTTCAGTGTGAAAAATGAGCAAAGTAATGCACCTGAGGCACAGAAACCGAGGGGCAGAGTATACAATGAGAGGAGTGATACTGATGACCACCAAGCAGGAAAGAGATCTGGGGGTAATCATATTAGATGACCTAGAGGTAGCCATGTAGTGTGACAAGGCAGTTGGGAGGGCTAGTGGGATATGGAGTGCACAGGGAAGGGTATCACTAGCATGAAGAAGGAGCTGGTATTGCCTCTGTATAGAACGCTAGCAAGACCCACCTAGAATGCTGTGTTCAGTACTGCAGACCACATCTCAAGGTCTGCATCAGAAGCCCTATGAGGAGAGACTTAAGGACCTAAATATGTACACCCTGGAAGGAGTGGGGATGTGATAGAGACCTTTACATACCTCACGGGGTAAATAAGGTACAAGAGGGAATTATTTTTCAGAAAACAATGTGCTCAAGGACAAGGGAGCATGAGAAGCTGGATGGGGTAGATTCAGGAGAGATGTGAGGAAGTACTTCTTCACAGAAAGAGTGGTGGATTCCTGGAACAGTCTTCCAGTGGAGGTGGTGGGGGCAAAAACAGTGGTGGAGTTCAAGAATGCATGAGATAAGCATAAGGGAGTATTAGGGAAAGGAAAGGGTGTGTGCATGGGCCAGAGATCAAGCAGGATCTGCAGCGATACTATAGACAAGGGAAAATGTGCAGACTAAATGGGCAGGCATTTCTTATCTGCCAGCAAATTCCATGTTTTTAAAGCACTGGGGTTGTCTCTGATGTAGTGACTCTCATTTCTACTGCAATAATAAATACTCATTGTTTGCTGTCCCACTTGATAAGTATTTTTACGTGCACCACAGTTTTGTGTATTTGTGATTACACTGCTACTGAAAGTTTACTTCTGTAGATTTATTTTATATTTGCTAATTTTGTATTCTGTTTTATGTAATGTATTTGTACTCCTGACTCTCCCTTTGTCCCCCTTCAGAATGCAACCCCCCAACCCCATCACCCATCTTCACCGTGTCCTACAGTACCTCACCACTTGCCTAGAGCAGCTATGGGGTAGGTAGGTGTCTTGGTCAGTAGTGCAGGGACTGTGAGGTCTCGCTGTCATCCTGCTGGTTGGGGTGTTTTTTTTCTCTAGCATTTTCTTCCCTTGATTCCATGAGGGCAAAGCCACAATTCACTGATGCTTTTACACATGCTAACCCATGCATACATTACAAGTGTCTGTTTCAGTGCCCCTCTGCATGTGGCACTTGCTGCTGTACAACCTAGCCTGTTCTTGGTGGTAGACATGTAGTGAGATGTGCTGTTACCTCTCCCTGAAGGAGAGGAGTTCATGGCATGTTCAGTCTGCCTTCCCCTGACCAGACCTCAAGTGACAGAGTCTATTCCTGAACCTGGGTCACCAGGATATCAAATGGCAGCACTACCGCTATACTACTGGGCTGGCTACTGGATGAAGCAGCTTCGCAGCATTCAGTCCAGTGCACGTTTTCAGGCATTTTGTTTTTCATGACTTTTGTTACGCGGTTTGCTATATTGCTAAAGGTCATTACAACCTGTCATAATACTCTACAGTCCCCAGAAATGTCCTAACATGTTTCTTAGTAGCTGGCATAGGCCACCCCTGGATAGCCTCAGTCTTTGCTGGTGCAGGATAGATGTGCCCACTGCCTACCCTGTGGCCTGTGTATGATGCCTGTGCCATGCTAGTTTGGCAATTCTCCACCTTCACTGTCAGCACGTCTGCTTGCATCTGTAGGACACCTCAGTGACATGCCTGACATGTTCCTCACAAGTCTGTCTGTGTAAGACAATATCATCCATGTGTGCCAGCACATGTTCACCCATCCCAGACAGAATGTGGTCCATAAGCCACTGGAAAGTTTGTTACCTCTGCACGGTCACTCTTTGGACTTGGTCTTCCTACTGGGGATGGAGACCTCTGACCTAGTGGTGGAACCGGTTGGATGGTCGGACCATCACTCTATAAGGCTCAATTTCCAGGCTCCCCCTCCTAGGCCTGCCCCCAAGGGGTTTGACCCCAGATTGCCTGGCGGCGATATTGGACCTATCGATCTTCCCAAGTTTAAGCACAGATACAGAGGACCTGGTACAAGCCTAATATAAGGTGGTGGTGGAGGCTCTGGATTCCATTACTCCTGTCCTTGTTTGTCCACTCACTATTCGCTCTCGGTCCCCTTCATTTGATGGGACCTTGAGGAAATTGAGATGAGTGGGACGAAGGCTGGAATGATGCTTGTGGAAATCCGGCCTTGTTGCCGGCAGGCTTAGATTAATGACCCATTATAAGGATTATCAATTATCCAACTCTCATAAGAAGGCAGAGTTCCTGTCCAGGGAGATCACTGCTGCACAGAATCGACCAGCTCGGCTCTTCCAAACAGTTGACAGGCTGTGCAATCCAGCTTGTCTTCAGTCATGGGAGCATTGTCACAAGAGAAATGTGACGAGTTTGATTGATTCTTTGCTGATAAGGTTGCTGACATCAGGTCTGAAATCCATGTGGCATGTTCTGTTGGGAGTGGCAGTGGTCGGTGGGAGAAACAGAAACACAGAAACATAGAATTTGATGGCAGATAAGGACCGCTTGGCCCACCTAGTCTGTCCATTCCCCTACCTAATGGATAAGCTGCAGATCCTAGTTAACCAACAGCCTACTTCCTCCTACCCCCAACCCCTAGAATTGCCTTATGTCTGTCCCATGCATTCTTGAATTTCTTTGACTCCACGACCTCCTCAGGAGGGCTGTTCCATGCATCCACAACCCTCTCCATGAAAAAATATTTCCTCACATTACTTCTGAGCTGTCCCCCCTCTACCTTCAAATTGTGTCCTCTTGTTCTTGCACATCTCTTTTTCTGAAAGATGCTACCCTCTTGGACTTGGAGGTATTTGAAAGTTTCTATCATGTCGCACTTCTCCCTCCTTTCCTTGAGGGTATACATATTAAGCTCCTTTAGTCTCTCTTTGTATGTCTCCTGGTGTAGACCCTGCACCATTTTGGTTGCCCTCCTCCGGACAGCCTCCACCCTGCCTATGGAGGTTGCTGCCCCTCAGTTTGTTTGGTCTGACTTCAACTGACTGGCAATTGAGGAAGTCGTGCAGACTGTCCAAGAGTTGTGGCCCACTTTCTGTAGCTCAGACCCTGGCCCAACTCACCTCCTAGTGAGGTGTGCTGAGGTCATCAGCCCGGTCCTAACTGAGATAGTTCAGTGCTCTTCAGAGACAGGTGTGTTTCCGGACACCCTGAAAGAGGCTGTGGTAACACCCCTCCTTAAGAAATCTTCTCTTGACCCAGACTGTCTGGCTAACTACAGGCCAATCTCTAACCTTCCCTTTACAGGTAAGGTTATTGAGAAGGCAGTCGTGCTGCAGCTGAAGGTCCATCATACTATCCACGACATCTACGATTCTCTCCAGTCAGGATTTCAGAAGAGGCACAGCCATAAGACAGCCCTTTTTTGGGCACTCAATGATCTCCTGATAGTGAGAGATCAGAGAACTCATTCCATCTTGGTCCTCCTCGATCTCTCCATGGCTTTTGACACCGTGGACCATGGTGTGTTGCTAGAGCTCCTGCAGTTCATCTGTGGATTATCTGATATGGTCCTCAGATGGTTCCATTCTTTCCTTTCTGGCAGGTCTCAGAGAGTGGTGTTCGGGATTTTTTCCTTGGACCTGGTCTCCCTGCCTTATGGGGTACTGCAGGGCTCTGTGCTTTCACCCATGTTGTTTATAGTGTACATGCTGCCATTGGGAGACATTTTTAGGTGGTATGAGCTGAGTTTTCACTGTTATGCAGATGATACTCAACTCTACATGTCCTCTACATGTCCTCTATGCCCGAGCAGAGTGATCCTGTCTCTGTGTTTAACAGCTGCATGGTCAAGATCCAGGACTGGATGAACGCCAGTTGGTTGAGATTGAACCCTGATAAGACCGAGGTGTTGGTTGTGGACCCAGATCATTGGGCAGAGGGGGCATGAGCAGGGCAGCCCACAGGGCTTTGGCTTAGTGGCAGCCAGCTAGTGACCTCTGATCAGGTGCAAAATCTGGGCATTATTCTTGATGACAGACTGACACTTAAGTCTCAGCTGTCATCCGCCATCAAGTCCTCATTTTATCATCTGAGGAATATCACCCAGATCAAGCACCTGGTCCCACCTGATAACCTTCCAACGTTAGTCCAGCCTTTGTGACCTCTTGCCCTGACTACTGTAAATCCCTATACCTAGGGCTTCCGGGGGTTGATATTCACTGCTTGCAGCTAGTGCAAAATGCGGCTGCCAGGCTGTTGACTGGCTTACCTCGATCTTGCCATGCCACACCTGTGCTGCGTGGCCTGCACTGACCACCTATTCAGTGGCATATCACCCTCAGGGTTGGGTTACTGACCTATAAAGCCCTACATGGACAGGGACCGGGTTACCTGCAACATTTTCTGTATCCCTATCATCCCCGCCGTCCACTCTACTTTGCTGATGAGGGATTCCCAGGGTCCATTTAAAGACTTCAGGTGCTCGGTCATTTATGTTTGTGGCCCCAACCCTGTGGCATTCTCTACCTCGCCGAATAAGGGAGTGCCTGACTGTGGAGAGTTTAAATCTGCATTAAAAGCACACCTTTTTAACCTTGCCTTTTCACACTATGAATGAATAAATTACTGGCTTGCTGTTGATTGATTATTGTATTTCAGTCATTGTCTTATTTATTGTCTTGTTTATTGTACAAGCACTGGGATACAAGGTGACTTGTGCTTTTTAAAAAATAAAATAAGTTGAAGTTGAAAAGTCGCTTGCACATTCTTTGTTTGCTATTGCATAACTCAGAACTTGAAGAGACCAAACAGGATGATGAAGGCTGACCTTTCTCTGGCTTCAGAGGTACAGTACCTGCCAGTACATGTTTTTTTTTCATGTCAGTAGTGGTCAAGTACTTAGCCCCTCTAACTTTTCTAGGACCACATCCATTCTAGGCATCAGGTATGCATTAGACCCTGTACGTCCGTTAAGCTTGTGATTGTCTGCATGGAATCTTGTGGTCCTATCCTTTTTGGAAATCAGCATTATGGGAGAGGCCCAGACATGGTTTACAACTTCTGGAAATGTCTAAAGATGTTGCTTTAGTGGGGCTTGGGTGCCCATATTATCATGGTGCGTAGCCAGTATGGTGTACCCTGGTGCTCCCATGAATATTTTTCTGAATGACAGCAGCATCCCACTTATCTCTGCTGCTTGGGCAGGCATCAGCTACTAAAAGAGGTGGAGCTGGAGTGATTAGGTAGTTTCTAGGGGGTTCCTATGTCCTTTTGGATATAGGAACCATCTAATCACTCCAACTCCACAATGTAGTCATTTCAGCACCACCATGAAATTTTCCTCATTTAACTTCTTTATTACAGAGTATGAACCCTCTCAGGCTGCCTGCAGTTTATTTTGTTAAACTGGTATTAGCACAATCACATGCTGTCAGACCTCGTACTCCTAGGCTCTGACCCCATGTTTATATCACATTTTCTATCTCTGTTACACAGCAGCTAGGTATTCCTGAGTAAGCCCATTGAGCTCCCTGAGCCGTGATCTGAGGTTCAGGATGTTCTCCACAACAAATTCCTCTTGGGAAGCAAGTTAATCTTCCCATTCATCTTTTACCAGATCTAGCAGTCCTCCACACCCTGTGGCTAAACAGGAGCTTGAAGGGTTAAAACCATGTTGGTCTCTGTGGGACTTCCCTACAAGAAATGATAAGTCTAATTAAATATTCATGATCCCAGCAACACTAGTGATTGGCTACTGGATCACTCATTAACATGTCAGAAATGACTGATCCAGCTACCAGCTGATGCTATGTGGCACACATTGATCACGTTACTCCTCTCAAAACCTAAAGTAAAAAATAAACAGTAAAAATGAAAGTTTTTGTTATGTTTAGACTTAGTCACAATAACAACCTTGAAGCCAGTCATTTACTTAAATTAATGACTGACTGAAGGGAGGTGGCCCTCGGCTGCACCACAGGCCACCCATCCCCCCAACCAGTCATTAACCCTTCGGAAATGACCAACTTCTTGGTTGCTATTGCTTAAATAACAGATATGGTAAACACTTGTCTCAGTTCCTTTCATGTTGATCAGCAAATGCTCGACCAAGCCATTAGTCTCAGAGTGGTACAACACATTTCCTACAGACTGGGCATAATGGCTGACATAAATGTTTTGCCCTGGTCAGACAGAATCTTTTGGGGAAATTCCACTTGCCTGAATATAGCCAGGAGTTTCTCAGTCTCTTTTTCTACCCCCACAGAGAACAAGGTCACAGCCTCTGGGTTCCTATTTGCATAGTTTCCAACCATTATTATAAGTCTAATTAAATGTTCACGAGCCTAGTGAGGCTCCTGATTGGCTACTGGATGGTCATAAATGTCTCGGAAATGACTGATCTTGCTGCTATCTGGCACTGTGTGGCACATGCAGCTTGAACTGCTCCACTCAGAACCTGAAAGCAAGTAAAAAAAACATAAAAATTAAACTTGTTATTGTGGTTACACTTACAATCATAATAACAACATCAAAGCTGGTCATTTCCTTGGATTAACAACTGGCTAGAGGGAGGTGGCCCGAGGCTGTGCCCCCTGCCACCAATCACCCCAACTGGTCATTAATCCCTTGGAAATTACCAACTTCCCGGTTGTTATACTTAAAGTATAGCCTAGAGGTTAGAGTAATGAGCTGTGAACAAGCTTGGTACATCCAGCAGACCAGACCTGGATTTGATTATCACAACCTCCACTTGCATACTGTGTGACTCTGAGCAAGTCACTTAACCGCCCAGTGTTCCCAGGTCGCCCTGAAAACAAGCACTTGTGCCTAGTGGGCCTTACCCAGTTACCAAAGACTAAAATAAATAAATAAAAATAAGTATGTACCTCTTACCTGTGCAACTCAAAGCGCTTTGTGGCTCCACAGTGTCTACAGCTACCCTATGAAAGGGTTCCTCAGTTATAAGCAGGAGAATCAAAGCTTCCTCAGCCTTGTCCCCAACCTTTCCCACCCTCTGGCACTGTGGACAAATTTGGCAGTAGTATGCCACATCTTTTAAATACTGGGCCAAAATCGTTGCTCATAAGCAGCCACCTTTTTGTTCATCTCACATCCAAGTATCCTGAAAAAGGAATGCCATGGGCAATAGCAAGGAGCTACATCCAGAACGCTTGAGGGATCACTAGCTGCTGAAGCACCCCTTCCTATGGCCCTCCATCAGGCATCTACTCTCTGTACAACAACCCACTCTGCCAGTATACCTCCTTTTTTTAAACTTTTATTTATACGAACATATGAAATTTGCCAGCAGATAGAGGCCTAGAGGTCTATCAAGTCTGCTCGAATGTGCAGCTAGCACCCCTTATTCTGCAGCTGCCCCTTCCTTCCACCCTTCCCCTCCATTGAACCTCCCCTTGTCCTGTCCCATCCCCTTTTGAAACAGTCCACTGTTCTACTAGATACCACTTCTGGAGGTAACACATTCCACCCAGCTACCACCCTCTCTGTAAAAAAGTGTCTCCTCATCCCCCTCCTGAACCTTCCTCCCTTCAATCTCATATCATGGCCCCTGGTGTCCCTCCCCTCCTGTTACTTTGAACAGCTCCTCTGTACCTGTCTTGTTTATTCCTTTAATGTACTTAGAGGTTTCAGTCATGTCCCCCCTGTCCCTCCTCTCCTCCAGCGAGTGCATGTTCAACTCCCTCAGCCTCCTCTCATAAGATAAGTCTCCCAGCCCCTTGATCATCTTTGTCACCCTGCGCTGCACCCCCTCCAGTAACTTAATGTCCATCTTCAGATACAGGCACCAGTACTGCATGCAGTACTCCAGGTGCGGTCTAACTAATGACCTATGCAGTGGCAGAATCACCTCCTCCCTCCTCGAGTATATACCCCTTGCAATACAACCAGAATTTTGTTGGCCTTTGCAGCTGCCTTCCTACATTGTACCGAGTTGTTCATTGACCTTGTAATGAGAACCCCCCAGATCCTTCTCCTCCTCTGTCTGGGCTAGCTGCACTCCCCAAGCTGGTAACTCCTCCTTGGGTTCTTCATCCCAAAATGCAGCACCTTGTACTTTTTGACATTAAACCCCAGTTGCCAGGTGTCTGACCAGGTTTCAAGCTTTGCCAGATCATCCTGCAACCCCTGCTATCCCCTAGGTCATCCACCACTGCTCCTATCTTGGTATCATCAGCAAACAGACTGATCTTGTGCTTGATGTTCAATGATATGTCTGCAGGGAATATACTAAACAACACTGGTCCCAATATGAGCCCTGTGGAACGCCGTTCATCACTACCCTTGGGTGTGAGAGCTCCCCACCCACCACCACCCTCTGCTGTCATCCCTGAAGCCAGTTCCCTACCCATCTCACCAGCTTTGCACCCACCTCTGTGCCTTCTAACTTACTTCCCAGCCTCCCGTGTGGCACTGAGTCGAATGCCTTACTGAAGTCCGGATACAGGACATCCATTGCATGCCCCCTGTCCAGTTGCCTAGTTACCCAGTCATAGAACGCCACCAGGTTGGTTTGGCAGGATCTGCCATGTATGAAGCCATGCTGTCTGCTGTCCTGTAGTCCTTTGGCCTCTAGGAGGGCCACCAGCCTCTCCTTCAGGATAGTCTCCATCTGCTTACCCACGATGGATGTGAGGCTCACCGGTCTGTAGTTCTCTTGTTCATCCTTGGGGCCACTGTTGTGGAGGGGCACCACATGAGCCATCCTCCAGTCCTGAGGTACACACCCTGAGTGTAGTGAAGCATTAAATAGGTCTGCCAAAGGTCCCACAAGGACCTCTGCCAACTCCTTCAGTACCCTGGGGTGGATGCCATCTGGGCCTGGCGCCTTGTCCACCTTCAGTGCCTTCAAACCCTCCTGAACTCTGCCCTCCATGATTTCCCCATCTGTCACCCATCCCCCCATTTCTGATGTTCCTCCCCTTGGGTATCATCCCCTCTTCTCCTTAGTAAATACCCAGCAGAGTATTCTTTTAGCACTTCTGCCTTATCGCACCCTACTTCCACCCAACCCCCATCCTTCCTAATCCTTACTATGTAGTCCTTACAGCTCCTTTTCTCCCAGATGTACCTAAAGAAGTTCTTCTCTCCCTTCTTAATGCCTTATGCCAGCCTGAGCTCCGTAGATTCCTTGGCTTCCCTTACTGCCCATTTCACCTCCTTTGAGTCCATCAGGTACTCCTCCCTGTCCTCCACCCTCCCTGTTTCCTTGTACTTCCTAAAGGCAGCTCTTTTCCTCCTTACCTTTTCCATGACCTCCTTGCTCACCAGCTCGGTTTCTTAGCCCTAGCCTTCTTGCTCTGGACCTAACAGCAGGTTTTGGCTGCCTCAACTATCCCCAGCTTTAATGAGCTCCCACCTCGGGTTAATGCCCATACTAGGTTGAATTATGGCCAGGTACCCTTTTACCACTTCTCCCATCCTCCCAAAGTCAGCCCTCCTGAAGTCCAGCACTCTGATGCCAGATTCCACACCTTCCTTGCCCATATCCAATGTGAGCCATACTGAGTGGTGGTCACTCCCTGACAGTGGTTCTTCCTCCGTAAGTTCTCTCACAAACTCCCCATTTGCCAGCACAAGGTCAAGGGTATTCCCTAATCTGGTTGGTTCACTGACCATTGGCAGCAGGAAGCTGTCCTGGAAGACATCCAGCAGTACCTGCTCCCTTCCATTCCTGGTTGTTGGGGTACTCCAGTCCACTCCTGGCATGTTGAAGTCCCCCACATTCACCACACTACCCTTCTCGCAGGTCTCCTGATCTATCCTGCCAATTCCCTGTCTAACTCCTCCATCTAAGAGGGCGGCCTGTACATCATTCCCATGCTGAGAATCCTATTCTTGGAATCCTGGATTTGCATCCAAAGGGACTCCGTACTACCCTCCTCTCCCTTCCTCCCTCCCTTACACACTTCAGTCCTCCCTTCACATACAGTGCCACCCCCCCTTTCTCAATCACCCTGTCCCTACGAAATAAATTGTACCCTGGTACAGACAGGTCCCAGTCATTGTATTGGGTGACCCATGTTTCTGTGCTGGCTGCAATGTCCACCTCTCCCTCTGCCATGAGCAACTGTAACTCTGCAGTTTTCCTTCCAAGGCTCCTAGCATTAAGGATAACCACCTTCCACACTCCCCCCTCCCATCCTGCCCTCCTTTACTAGCATCATCAATAGCAAGTTTTAAAAGCAAAACTTACAAACATTAATACACAGAGGGATAGAGAAAATGAATTCCAATACCATATACCTCCTTTTTATCATCTCCCTGAGAGTTAATGTCAGCACTGCTTGCAAATTCTCTCAATTTATGTATGAATGGATTAGCCTGCTGAGTCCTGTTAAGTTTCTCGTGTTATACCTTCCTATGGTATGCCCTCCTTCAGTAGGAGACCTGCTCAGAGCTGGTGTCTTCACTGCTTATAGCTACTGTACACAAACACAGAAGCATAGAATTTGTTGACAGAAAAGTCCAATTTAATGCTTTCCACATAGACATTACCCTCTCACAGATTATGGCTGATGCAAACCAGGCCTTAATTAAGCCCTTCTGAGTTGCAGAAGTAACTAGGGCTATTAACTCCATGGCATCAGGAAGTCCCCTGGATTGGATGGCTTCCAGTCTGATTTTTATCAGGCTTTTTCCCATCCTCTGGCACTCCTTCTCACTAAAGTATTTAATGATGCACAAGCTTGGGGTACCTTCCCAACCTCATTTAGCAAGGTTCCTGATCACATTGATACCAAAAAGGGGAAAGGATAGTATTCTTTGTTCTCAATTTCAGTCCATCTCCCTGATCAACGAGGATGGAAAAATCTGTGCGAAAATGTTGGCAGAGAGAATGGTGTCGGTCATGGGTGACCTGATAAACTCAGACCACTTTGGCCTTGTACCCAGATATAAGGGCTCTGATAATATACGAAGGATACTGGGCATTCTGTAGGAGGTAGATACCCTGACTGAGCCCACTGCCACCCTGTCTCTAGATATGGAAAAGGCATTTGACAGGGTGGAGGGAGCTTACCTGTTTGACACCATGGCACAGTTTGGTTTTGCACTGCATATTATCCATGCCATTCGTCCTTTGTATAGGTAGCCCATGGTGAAGATCTTGACAAATGGCACAATTCCCAGATGATACCAGCTTATTTTTGATGGACCTCCCTACCTCCCTCCCCACCCAGCACAGTATTATCTATAATTATTCTGCTGTTTTAGGGTAAAAGCTAAATGGGGCAAAGTCTAGGTTCTGTTACTGAACCCCCACCATACACAGAATATGTTCCAAGCCTATCCATATCAGTGGGCTCTGCAGGGAGTGACATGTCTTGGTGTTAAAGTTGAAAATTTCTGTCAGAGATATGGTGAAAGCTAATGTGCAAATTATTCTTGACAAATTAGACACAAATTAATATTTATTTATTTAGTTTTTGTTAACCGGGTTAGGTGCGCTATCCAAAGTGGACTATTTTCAGGCACAACGCAGGAGAGTACATACTGTACATAAAATGAGATTACACAATACATAGCATAAAATACAGGTAGGTTAGATACAGATCAAGTCAAACAGTACTTGAGATAATACATATAGCTAGGCAGCGATGACAAAAGGTGACATTAGTACATGAAAACTAACTGAAACTGGGCTAAGTGACAGCTATAAAGACATTTTTATAGCATAGCTTGTTTGCAAGTGCAGTGTTGTCATGGGAGAAGGGGAGAAATAGGGTGGTCAGCTGTGGGGCATTAAGTGGGATCAAAGCATGTGCAAGGGTCCCGGGATAGGTGGCAATATAGTTATTTTTTGAAGATTGGGTGGGAGTTGGTCTGCTTCAGGGCAGGATGGAGGGAGTTCCAGGTGGCTTGGACGGTGCAGTGAAATGCTCTAGAGCCTTTTGAAGTAAGACACCTAGGTACAGTAAGTAGAAATTTGTTGGCCAAGCATAGTCCATGGTCAGGTGTCTATGGTACAAGTAGAGCTGCAAGGGAGTACAGGGTTTGATTTTGGATTACTGAGTCTGTGAGGGTACCTAAGGAGTATAATCGGTAGGCAGGTAGGGAGAGCCAGCCTAGGTCACTATACAGTGTACAATGGTGCTTGAGGTGATGGGAAGAGTAGGCATACCGGCATATGTTGTTATACGTGACATGGGCATTAGCAAAAGTGGAGACACCATATGTCAGTGCAGGAAGCAGAATACTGTTGGCAATGGCCAATTTAGAGGATTGTGTTAACAAGTGTCTAGTCTTGTAGGCGATTCCAAGTTTGGCATTTGTTGCTTTACAGGTTGACTGGCTGTGCAGACTGAAGTCAAGGGTTTATCAAGGAGGACTCTTAGGTATTTGAAGGATGTGACACAGTTGATGAGAGACCCCCCCAGAGTCATGGACTAGGAGTGGTTCCATACAGGCCCTGAGTTTGGGGGCAGTGCAAAATAGCATGGCTTGGATCTTTTTAGTGTTGAGGATGAACTAATTAACATTCAGCCATGTTTGCACATTCCTGAAATCCAAGCAGAGGGTTTCATTGACGATGTTGACTTTGTCAGTGCTGAAGTAGAGGATGAGATCATCAGCGTAGAGTATAGCTGAGCAGGAGAGTATGGCATTATCTATGTTGTTGATGTATAGTGAGAAAAGAAGAGGTCCCATGATGGAGCCCTGGGGTACTCCAATGTCAGTGTTGGTCACATCTGAGAGAGCAGAGTTGAATTTAACAAGTTCTAATCTGTTTGATAGGTAGTTGTTAAACCAGTCAACTACAGAGGATGAGAAGTTGAGTCTATGCAGGGTATATAGATGGCAGGGGGTAATGCTCTCAAGTCAGAGCAAGACCAATGCTTCTAAATTAATCTTACTCCCCAGATTTTAGTACATTTTGTCAAACTTCCCAGTGCATATTCCAGCTAACTTTTCCAAAACTTGAAAACTAAACTGACCCATTTTATGGGGAGACATCCCAGGATTCGGTGGCAGACTTTACAGAGACAATAGTCGGAGGGTGGTTTTGTCTTAAACTTTTCCACCAGAGTGTTGTCTTTCATCAGGCCATACTTTATTGTTGGCCTGAATTGCTCCCCTCTCAATCCCAATGGCTTCAAATGGACCTTTATCAAAGCAAGGTCCACATGGTAGTGACCCTGGTACACCAGGACTGATCTCTCTCCCTAGAACATCATATCCCTCCACTACTCACACAAAACTGATTTGGAACCAGCACCTCAAAGCACTGGGCTAGAGTATGATCACATCTAGAATGAGACCCATTGGGAATAATCCATCCTTTCAAATAGGGGTTAAACCCATAAACTGGGTCTAATGGAAAGCCTGGGGTATGCAGACACCAAGAGATCTTTACCATCCCACTATCCCACTATGGGGGTGTTATATTCTTGTTATACCCTAATCAGTGCGCAATGAGGAACCCCATTCTTGTTCCGGCAGTACCTTCAGCTTAGGAATCTCCTCAGAATCTGCCTTCCACCTTGTTTGACACTTCCAGGACCTAACCCCTTGGACTGGAAGGCAAGGTGTGTCTGTTTGCAGATGACACCAAGATCTGCAACAGAGTGGACACCCCAGAAGGAGTCAAGAGCATGGAATCAGACCTGAGGTAACTCAAGGAGTGGTTAGATACCTGGCAGTTGAATGCCAAAAAGTGCAAGATCATGCACTTAGGCAAGGGAAACCCCAAGGTGGGATATTACCTGGGAGGGGAGCAGCTGGCATACTTCAACCAGGAGTGAGACCTAAGAGTCATTATATCAGATGACCTAAAGGTAGGGAAGCAGTGTGAAAAGGTGACACTAAAGGCCAGTGGTATGCTGGGCTGCACAGGGAAGGGAATCACAAGTCACAGAAAGGAAGGGATGCTGCCACTTTACTTGGTGCTGGTGCACCCTTACCAGGAGTACTGCATACAGTTCTGGATGTCACACCTTAGGAGAGACATCGATAGGACTGAGACGGTGCAGAGGAGAGCCACAAAAATGATTCAAGGTCTGCAGCTATCTTAATGCCCCCCTTTCATCAGTCCTTCAAACTGAATCTAAGAGCTTGGCTTATGACTCAGGGTACCTGCAGCTGCTCCCTAGGAAGCACCCTCATCAGTAAGCCACCTTAGGGGACAAGTGCATCACTTGTCTTATTTCCCAAGTACTGGCCACTAAATAAACACTAGCCACCTTAGACTCCATTGTTTTAAAATGTTGATTGCTATAGTGTAATACCATGTGCACTGTTTTGTAAACGCTTGACTGGTTGAATCCTGTCTTGACTACTGTAAGTGTATGTCCTAGTTCTCTGAAAGGATAGATGCATCAATTTATTGTTTTGAACTTGTTATGTCCTTAACCCATATTTAAGATGTGCCGTTATGTATCACTATTACTGCCACAACTGTTCTCTCTGTATTATATGTACCAACTGTATTATAACTTGTACCTACTGAATGTGCCACTTTGTGGCCCGGACCACTACTTAAAATGGTACTTTGGATAAAATTTGCTTACCCGGTTGCCAAAAACATAAATAAATGAATAAATAAGGCTGAGGGAGCTCAACGTGTACTCCCTGGAGCAAAGGAGGGAGAGGGGGGACATGATTGAGACATTCAAGTATATCAAGAGTATAAATAAGATGGGTACAAGAGCTCCTTCAGGAGAAGAAAAGCATCAGAACTAGAGGACACAATATGAGGCTCAAGGGTGGGCAATTCAGGAGCAATGTTAGGTAGTTCTTCTTCATTGAGAGGATGGCTGACCCATGGAATTGACTGCTGGAGGCCAGAACTGTAAATGGGTTCAAAAACACCTGGGACAGGCACAAAGGTATCATCTCACAGAAAGGATGGGGAGGGTAGTTACTCACATCGAGCAGACTAGACAGATCTTGCAGACCCCTTCTGCCATCAATTTCTAAGTTTTTGTGTTTCTAGTGGGTAACGGCCCACTCAACAGTGAGATACATGACAGCAAGGCTGTCAAGACTGAGGGCTGCACATGTCTCTGCCTCTGTTTCTGCAGTCCCACAAGAGCTCTGAGAAACAGAACTAGCGCTCACTATTTTGCCAAAGCAGTGGAACACAGTGTGGAGCCACGCACACAATGCTAACAGGGAACTCCAAGCCAGAACACTTCAATTAAAGGTCTTACATAGGGCCGATGGGACCCCTCATGCCTTATACCATATGGGTCTCCTGCATCATAGTGATTGCTGATGCTGTACCTGCCCACAGGAAACACTTACCCATATCTTGTGTTCATGTTCCATCCTAGACAACTACTGGCAGCAAATCAGTGAATTCTGCAGTAGTCTGGTACCTCTTCCTCACCATAAAAACTTTAAAGTTGTCCTGCTGAGCAAACCCAAGAGCAGCTTACCTGGGTAGATAGTGCCTTTTCTACAGCTAAATGCTTGCTACTGGATCGGTGGCAAGAAGCACACCCCATAACCTATAAAGAATGCAAGAACCTCCTGCACTTGATGGCTAAATATGAATGAATGTCACATGTCACCCAGGGCAAGCTGGAGATGTAAATGTATGTCTACCTGGGGCCCTTTCCTGCAGCACTTTCAGGCTGTGCAACATAGACACATCCCTACACACAAGTGACCTGGCAGAGATCCCCCAGCTGCTCTCAGTTGTGCAAAATACACTCAACTGTTTCTTTAGGATCTCTGGTAACCCCTGTTTTTTGTATTAAGGGGAATCTGAGAAAGCTCAAAGCCCTATATCTTTCAACATTTACCTTTCCACTTTTACTAACACCATCCCTTCCCACTCCCCTACACCCACTTACACACTCCTTTCGTCATACGTTTTGCATCCCTCTTTATATGCAAACACCGATATAGTGTAGCATATTACCTCTAACAGCCAAGTGGAGGTAACAATGTTCTAACCTGAAGGGATGTAGTTGCATCCCCCACATAAGTAACACCAGAAATGGTGACCTCCTGATAAGTTAACTCCCAAATCTCACCCAACAGGTGTGAACGCAGATATAGGTTCTCTCCCATGTTTTGGGGAATGTCTGTCTACAGAGCATTAGCCTAGGCTGGATCCACTGGGAAGGACTGCAGGTAGCCTGTTCTTGTTCTTCTTACTACTTGTGTTACATTAAATTCTGCATGTCTGTCTTATACCTATCAGTGATATGTGCCTTTACATGTATAACTCAATATGAAAAGGAAGCTTCAGCATAATATGAGAGACCACCAACTTGGTTATGTTAAATTCTGCATTCCTCTTTTATACCTACAGTATCAGTGATATGTGCCTTTACAAGTGCTTCGGCATAATACGAGACTCCACCAACTGATATTTTAATTCTTCTTAATTCTTTACTATAATGGTTACAGATGTTGAACAACGTTACCTTTGCTGTCCATAGTTTGCAACTGTACATTTATTTGCTTTCTAACTAGAACTACTGTAATCCATCCTTTTAGATGCTAATGGTGCCTTTTCCATGTGTGTGTCAATTTTTGTGTGGAATTTTATGGTAAAAAAAGAAAAGGATCACTTGGTCCACCCTGTCTGCCCAGATGTATCTGCCTAATCTGCTTCTGCAGACCCTATCCAGTCTCTGGCGACCCTCCCACCTCACTGCCTCTTTTATAATATACCCCTACATCTATCCCATGCATGCTGGGAGAACACCACTCTTTTGGCCTGTACCACTTTCATTGGCAATCTGTTCCAGGTGTCTACCACCCTTTCAGTGAAGAAATAGTTCTTCACATCTCTCTTGAACACCCTTCCCCAAGCTTCTTTAACCTTGGTGCTGGTGCTCTAAATCTTTTGAAAGAGTCTGCCCAGCACCCAGTTCACCCTGTGAGGTACTTGTAGGTCTCTATCATGTCACCTCACTCTCCTCTATTCCAGGTTGTACAAATTGAGATCTCTCAGTTTCTCCTCCTAGGGCTTTCATGCAAACACTGCACCAATTAAGTTGCCCATCTCCAGACTTCCTCAACCCTGTTTATGTCCTTCCTGAGTTGTGGTCTCCAAAACTGGATGCAGTACTCCAAGCAGGGTCTTACTTGATGCCCTTTAGGGGGCATGCATCAGACAACTAGTGCTGGAACCCACTTGGGAGGGAGCAATCTTAGACCTGGTGCTCTCAAATGGGGATGGAGAGAGGATCTCAGATTTAGAAGTGGGTAGCCATCCGGGAACAAATGACTACCAAACAGTGTGGTTCACGATAAACACAGCTATAGAGTCAAGCCATACAAATGTGAGGGTACTGGACTTTAGGAGGGCAAAATGGGAGATTGCCTCAGAAAAGCACTAGCAAATGGGCTAGAAGGAGGGGTGAAGGAACAATGGGGAAACATCAAAACTGCCATCACAGAGGCAACAAGCCTTTGTGTGAAGCAAATAAACAAATCAACATGAAGGGGGAAAAAACACTATGGTTCTCAAAAGAGGTGGTGGGGAAGGTTAGGGAGAAAAAGATAGCATTCAGGAAGTATAATGAATCACAGATGAAGCAGGACAGAGAACAGAACCAGTTAAAGAAGAAAGAAGTGGGAAGGCAGTCAGAATAGCAAAGGCCCAAATGGAGGAAAAGACAGCCAACTCAGTTAAGAAGGAAGATAAAACCTTTTATAGGTATATTAGGGAATGAAGAAAGACCAAGGAAGGGATAGTGAGGCTTAATAAAGGGGAAGGTGGGTACGCAGAGGGTGACATTGAAAAAACAGAGATACTAAATTAATATTTCTTCTCAGTATTCACAAAACAAGAGGAGGGGGAGGTACCTAATCCAATCAATAGAAGCACTCTGGATAGGGGGTTGATACCAGACCATTCACAGAAGAAAGGGTTCTGAAAGAACTCCTAAAACCGAAAGTGGACAAAGCAATGGGACCTGATGGGATTAATCCCAGAATTCCAAAATAACTAAGAGGAGAACTAGTGACACCATTGACTACCCTTTTTAACAAATCATGGGTGGATGGTGTGGTACCTTAGGACTGGAGGAAGGTGGATGTGATTCCCCTTCACAGAAGTGGGAGCAAAGCAGAGACAGGAAACTACAGACCTGTCAGTTTGATGTCAGTGCTAGGGAAAATGATGGAATCACTTCTGAAAGAAAGAATTATTGAGTACCTAGAGGCCAGCAGGGCATAGGACCCAAGGCAGCATGGATTCATAGCAGGCAGGTTATGTCAGACAAATCTAATTGATTTCTTTGACTGGGTGACCAAAGTAGTAGATCAAGGAGGGGCTGTGGAGATGACCTACATAGAATTTAGCAAGGCATTTGACACTGTCCCACACAAAAGATTAATAAACAAGTTAGCCAGTCTGCAAGTGGTTCCCAGGGTGGTAGCCTGGGTAAAAAAATGGCTGGACAACAGGACACAGAGGGTAATAGTAGGGCTGTGTGAATACCTTTTCCTGAATATTCAGCCGGACATTCAGGATTCGGGTCCCAAGTATTCGGTATTCAGGCAGTAAAGGTGTTTATTTAAGGAAACTTTAAAAAAGCACTTCAGCAACACCATTAATCACCCATTGAACCTGGTATACCATTTACACCTCAATGACACTTCAACCACGATCATAAAGCTTTCTCTAATTCAACACAAGCTTCATGTGGCACACTCAATCCACCACACCACACCACACACATAGCACTCTGAAAATGATATCAAGCATTGCACTGGGTCACCACTAGAGGGTGTTCATGGTCACAGACATGGGGTAGAAGGTGCTTTGGCCATGGGCATAGGAACAGTGGTAGCAGTGACTGCAGTAGTGGTGACAAATGAAAGGGTGACTGCTGCAAGAATGGCACTGGTGGTGGTGGGAAGCACACTGGCTGTGGATGTACCAGCCATAGTGGTAGCAGTGGGAACACTGGTGGTGGTGTCTGCTACCTCCTGCACAAAGCATGTATGCTGTAATGCCCCCCCACTATTGCACAACAGGATATGATAGTGAACATACAGATGGAACAGGTGGTGACACTTGTAGTAGTAGTGGTTGTACTGCTAATGGTATTAGCAGCAGCAGTACCATTACCAATGCTGCAAGAACTAAAAGGTTTGCTGGGGAGGACAATATTTGAGCCTGCCGAATAAAGACAGACACATGTATGTCATTGTCTATGTAGTCTATCTCACCACCTTCTCTGGAATTGTATTATGTATCAATAATATACAGTGGAGCAAGACAAGATGCAATTCAATACTTTGCAGTAAATGACATGCCACAAAATATTGAATGACTAGATGGCTTAATTGCCATGGAATTATACTGCTCCTTGCAGCATACTGTAGCATTTTGCAGTAATTTTGCAAGATACTGCATTGTGTACTGTCTGGCACCACTGTATGAACTGTTTTATAATCTTGATGCAGTGTTTCATCCTTGGGTATGTTAGTTGTGGAGTGTTTTGTTACAAGGGCATCTCAGTAACATTCTTTTTAACTTCACTTATTTATGGTGTATGTTTCTTTAAGGGTTGTATATTCATAGTATGTTTCTACATTCCCGACATGCACCCTAACAAAGACCAAGTTCTGGTCAAAGCATGAGGGCTTTATTAGCATCCTCCAGCCTTAGCAGAAACAAATGTATTGGCAACTTTATGCTTCACTGCTCTTAACTGTTTTTATTACTGCCCCCCCCACCGAGTGCTTCCTTCCTTTGTTCTGCATAGATTGTTTGGGGGTTTGGCAGCCCAGGGACAACACTAGCAGTAATTGCCTGGATGTGCTGTATGTTTGTGGGTCTATCATCCTGTCCCTCATCACTTGGGGCCAGCGGTGTAGATGCTTTGCTGGGGCAGGACGAAGCATGTTTGCAAGATTGCTAAAGACATGATGGATCAGGTCACTAGTGGTTACTATGTAAAACACAAACTATTACTATGTAGTACCTGTGTGTGTGACGTTTTATTTAGTGCTTGTGGAACTACAGTAATACACCAACCTTTCCAGTTATACTGCACCACAAAAAAGTAGCAGTAAAGAAAAACACTGCTACTAAGAAAGAAGAAAAAAAGGACAACATATTTAGTCAAACATGGAACCGAGCAAGGAACAGACAGATGACATACAGTCAACTCAGTGAGACAGGCCTGCCCCACTAAGTGCAATGGTTTAATTAACAAAACAACAAACAAACAAAAAAATACATGTGCACAGCTGTGCATACTCAAGGCACATACTCGCGGGGGGGAGAGATATTTTTCACAAGCACAAGTTAAAGGGGAAGTCTCCCATAGTTTCACACCAATCTTTTCCAGACCCTCCAACTGTACCTGTTTTGCTGGTACAATACCATTTTTAAATCACTGGTACTGGGTACCAAGACATCTGTACAATGTACTGAATTTGGGGAAAACTTTGCAAATAATTCATTTGGGCCAAGAAGCGCGGTGCGTGCAGCTGTAACCAAGCACAGTCCCAGTTCACTCCTTGCATTCGGCTGAGTGAGAGAGTGGTTTGCTGGCACGTTACTACTAGGTGCCCTGCAGAGGGCGCCTTCCCTCGCATGACAGTTCCTGACCGGGGCTTCACGTCTGCTGCTGACACTCTGTCGATCTCCTCTGCTCGCTGCTACCACGCTAGGAGTGCTGCTGATGACAGAGAGTCAGTGACGGGAGAACGAGCAGCCCTGAGTGGCTAATTGCCTTGTGACAGTATCCCGCGTGCAGCACTAAGGTGTCAGTGAGTAGAGAAGTGCAGTGAGTGCGCAGTACACAAGAATTAAGTCAGTCGCGGCGGGTAGGGTAAAATCTCACAGCTGTCAAGGGATTTCGGGCTCTGGCACTGTTTCAGACACGGCGCTGAGTTGGATATATCTTATCAGATCCGCTTAATTTAATTAATCTCCTTTGCCCGTCGCTGCTCGCTCCGAGACCGTCCTCCTGTGTTGTGTGCAGCCTGGTAGTGGTGTCCCAGGTCCAACGGTGAAGAGAAGACTCAAGGTCTCACCCCCTCCACTGTCTGGGCCAGATAGCTGTTTAGCAGCAAAAGTAGGTAGAAACAGCCTGAGCTGACTGTGTTTAATTTCAGTCAGAAAAAGCAGCAGATCACTGCAGGCCGGAATTGTGCACTCAGAGGAACAGAGGCCAAGGACTGGACAACTCGGTAAGTACTGCCTAAAATATAAGCAAACAATAATATAATCTGAACAGGCTTCCTGTGTGCTGTGTGCCCTGACTCACCCCACCACATCATGATCCAGGGCACACAACAACATTCTGGGGGGGGGGACCAGAGATGGTCACAGCACTGATTGGTGGTCACTGTTGCTTGCAAGTGGTGGGGGCAGCCACTGCAGTCAGGACAGACACTCCTCCTGCAGAATGCTGGATGGAGCTAGTGCTGCTTGCTGGTGGGGGGGAAGGGGACCAGGACCTCTCCTGCAGAATGATATATGGGACTTTGTGGCCTATGTGTAGCCCTTCCCCTGTTATAAAATTAGCTACTAGGGGCCCCAACAACATCACCTGTGGTACTATGGCCCCTTGGGAGCCAACTGATACCCCTCCTTGTTACTTACTCTCTGCCTTCTGCTGGGTTTATATTTAAGCAGTATATCCCAATAGGGTGTGGGTACACTGGTGGATTTACCATGGCTGGTGTGGTTCGGTCAAGAGGTGCAGCCAAACGACTTAACCACACCAGGAGTGGTAAACTCACCAGTATACCCACACCCTGTTAGGGTATATTGCTATTATACAATAGTTCCATTTTTTTATACTGGAAAAATAGTAAAGGAAAGTTTCTTTTATATTTTTATGCAATTTTTGGGTGATTTTATTGCTCCGCCAGAAGAAGTACTGCTGGGTTCTGGGGCTGTGGAGTATTGCTTTGTGTTCGGCTTTGTATGGTTTTATTTTGGGGGGAATGACTAGGAAGTGTTTGAATGTGAACCTAGATTGTTTTTTTTGTTGTGTTCCGGCTGTTTTTGATATATGAGCTGGGACAGGATTCAAATGTGTTGCTCGTTTGTTTTTGTTTTTTTAGCACGGAGGTACTACTCCATTTTTTGCTACTTGTGCGCATGTGTTGCAGCATTGGTAATTGCCACGGTCACTGTTAGGTGTGTTTTTAAGTTCTTCCATTTTGGGCTGAGAGAATGCAGTCCATTCTGTTCATATTTTTCTTTTTGTTATGCTTTTGCTTGGTTGAGAATGGTGCAGACTGTTGATGTGTCACATTTAGCATGTGCTAAGCAGCGACAACTTCTTGTTATCATTTTGGAGCATGGTGACAAACTATCGGATGTTATCATAGGATTAGGGGGACAACACTGTGTTGAAAGGAATGGGCAGATACACACTTGGCATTTTAAAAAAAATAGAAGTGTTGGAAATGTATTTTAGCTACAGGTTGTGGCTTTAAAGTACTGTTTGGAGAATTACAGTGCCAGGCCAGTTGGGACACTGGTGTTTAGCGGGAATCAAATACGGCGGATTTTGGTTTTATGTTGGGTGCTTGGAGTGTTTTTTGAGACATGAGGCTGGTCAGTGATTTCATTCCATGCCATCAAAATGGAAACATTTAATGTTTTTTTTTTAAACAACTGTAAGCAATCATGGTATAAGAGGGCTTGGCATGTCTCTGTAAAGGCATTGGTTCTTTTTTTATTTTTCTTAGCCATTATGTGATGCAGCAATTAGAGGTCGAGGACAGAACAGTCATGTAAAATAAAGGGTATATGCAAATATGCATATCAGTCAGTGTTTTAGACTTTAAAAGGATATATTAACACCTCTTATAACATATTGCCCACAGTTGTTTAAACATCATTTTACCTGTACGACCCAAAATTTTGTAGTATTTGCTGAAGCAGCTAATTCTTTAGTATCTGTTGTTATCTGCCATAATATTTGGTGAGATAGATGGGCAAATATGCACAACCAGTGTGTTCTGTCACAGAGGGGGTTTGATTCCCTATGACCTTGAGAACGAAGCTCTAGAGGTCAATGGGACTCAGAACTCTGAGGTAGCAAAACACATTGGTTGTGCCTTAAGTTGCTCATCCTGTAGTGTGATGTACTATGTGAAATGTATGTTGTGAGTTCTTTTTGATTTCAAAATGAAACCGACCCCTGCAGTCTCTAGATGTTCTGCCAGGGTAGGGTAGAATCACATTCCATTAGCTTTGAACTGTGGTAGAACAGCATTTTGAAAGGAATGGCATTTTGTACAGGACAACATTTCCACAATATAATTAAGCAATAATGCCCAGCAGTGTGTGTCATGCTGAGAAAAACGTCATGTCTCAGGTGGTTGGGCACAAGACCGTAGACCGAGTGTGTCCAATACCTGAGGTGTTACATTATCCCAAACAACACACACCCCAGAGGGCATTATTCAGTGATGAAAGTGAACAGGAACGCACAGGAACTCAGTTCCTGTACCTTTTTTGCAGCAGGAATGGAGTTCCTGTACTTCTTCCCACTGACACCGGAACTGACATTTTTAAACCAGCAACATAATGACAGTTTCTGGGCCTGTGACCTGAAATCAGGGTTTCCATAACAACATTTGACTTGTGCAACAATGCTGTTTTCCTAGAAATACTTCAGTATCTCTAACTGAATCTACTAGTGTCTAAACAGACAGATGTGTAGCAACACAGCTATCCTTCAGACAGAGGATCTTCAGTCTGCATTTCATATTTGCCAATGCCTGAGTTCCTGTACTTCTTGCCTACCACTTGCACCACTGGCATTATTGCTATTATACAATGGCTCATTATTATATATAAAAGGAAAAAATAATTTGG
The DNA here is from genome assembly GCA_016271365.2 of Neoceratodus forsteri. Classification (NCBI taxonomy): domain Eukaryota; kingdom Metazoa; phylum Chordata; order Ceratodontiformes; family Ceratodontidae; genus Neoceratodus; species Neoceratodus forsteri. The sequence goes on along the minus strand of CM057451.1, from coordinate 802,518,610 downwards.
AAGAATGTTTTTATTAGTGTGGAAAAATATGTTTGTTTCTTAAGAGAAGATGAAAAAAAAGAGAGTATGCTAGCAGCCATCCATAATGTCATCTACATTGGTTCACAGTGAGGCTAAGACTAGACCTGTGATGATGTGCTGGGATAACATCACAGATCCAGCCCCAAACTGACCGATCACAGTCCAAGATTCTTTCTTGCCACTGTAAGATATAAGGTTATGTAGCGCCTTTATTAATATTTTTTTTTTTTGTTGTCAACCGGGTAAGTGCACTAGACAAATCCTACCTATTTTCAGGCACGACCCGGGGTAGGGGGATACAGATGAATGTCAACTGACCTTAAACAACATTAAGCTGTTGGTGGTATTTTTAGTGAATGAGGGAAATTTGGCCAGGACAACAGGGAAATTCCCCTACTCTTTTTGATAAGTACCATGGGATCTTTAACATCCACCTGAACAACCACCAATCCAGGCAGAAGGGACCTCGATTTAATGTCTCATCCAAAAGACGGCACCTCAGAAGTGAAGCACCCCTGTCATGCTGCACTACAGTGTCAGTACTGGGACATTAACCCAAGTGCCAGACGTGGGAACTGAACCCACAGCCCTCTGATCTCCCGGCCTCAGAGGTGAGTGTGCTACCTACTGAGCCACTGACACTGATACTGATATTCTTGGTACCACTGCAGGCTTCAAACCCTGCACCCTTGCTACCAGAATCAGCAGCTCTACCACTCAGCCATCATATCTGTACACAGTGTGTTAAAAAAAAGGATGGATTGCTTATTGCACAAAATGGATTTTAAAAACGAGTTAATGTACATACGAAATTGGCAACAGATACAGGCCATTCCAGCTGTATAGTCTGCTTGAGTACCAGTTATCAGCACTCCCAGATCTTTCTCCTCCTTGGATTTGGTTAACGGGACACCCTCCAGCCAGTAATTGTCTCCTGGGTTCTTGTCTCCCAAATGCATTACTTTGCACTTCTTGGCATTGAAACCAAGCTGCCAAGTACGAGAGCACTCCTCTAGTTTTACCAAATCATCCTGAGGTACTTTTGTTCCCTCCCCCATCTACCTCGGCACAAATCTTTGTCATCTGCAAAGAGAATGATCTTGCTCTTAATCCCCACTGCAATGTTGGCTATGAAATGTTAAACAGAACTGGTCCCAGCACTGAGCCTTGTGGTATACCACTTGTTATTGCCTTGGACTGAGATGTCTCCCCCCCCAAACTACTACCTTCTGCTGTGTACCCTGCAGGCGGTTCTCAACCCACTTGACCAGTTTCTTCTCTGCTCCCAGACTCTTCAACCCACGGTCAGTCTACTGTGTGGCACAGAGTCAAAGCATGTCCCCTGCCCAGTGCCCTCATAACCCAGTTGTAAAAATCAACCAAGTTCGTCTGACAGGATCTGCTTGAGACAAACCCATGCTGCCTGCTGTTCTGGAGATTTTAATCCTACTAAACAGGGACATTGCTCTTCTGGAGAGGGTCCAGAGGAGGGCAACCAGGTTAATAGTGTATCATATGATTTCATGGTAACTGGTCACATCTATCACAGCCACATGTGTCACCACTTAAAATTCATAAGTTTTCTATCCCTGGTTTATGACCTCTCAAATGTCCACATCTGTGACGAGGTGTTTTCCTGGGCTACTACCTATACTTACCATGCAAGCTTTTCTTCATAGAGATCTACAACCTGCTTGTATAGTTTGACCTGTCCTGAACACAATTCATGCCATTCAAATAGTAGCCCCATCCTTCCAAACACCTTGGTAGTTATTAAAGTGTCATTTGCATCACTATACTGTGTGTGCGCCTTTTGTATAAGCCTTGAAGTGCTGGATTTCCATCTCTGTGATCGTATGCAATATTTATCAGTGAAGTGCTGCAAGTGAAGTTCAAAAGATGAGCCCTGGCATAACTCAAGTTCTGATGTTGGTTGTGGTATTAGTAACTGTTACTGTTTTTTAGTACTGTATTAAGAAAATTACTGAATTGTAGCTTGTCATATTGCAGGGGAAGAAAGTGAAGGTGACAAGACTGAGAAGAAGAGTAGGACAAGCTTCAGACAGATTACAGTAACAGGAAAGAAAAAGAGAAGAAGACGAGGCAGATAAAGTAGACATTATAAAGAGGCACAACAGAAGTGTAAGCATCAGGATAAGCAGAGAGGTTACAGAAAAGTGAGGAGAATCAGTCAGAGTCAGAAAGACCAGGAGAGTCACAGACAAAAAAAAAAAGGTTGCAAGAAGGAGGAAGCAAAAGCAGTAAAGTACAGGCTAGTAGAAAAAAGTAGGAGCCATTAGCCCATTCCAAATCAACATCATGTCTCAGTCTAAACAAGTGCATTGTGATAACACTTTTAATGTCTCTTACTCAGCAGAAGGCAGGGACTTCATAAACCATCCCATAAAGGGAACAAGCATGCATTTTGTGAACATTGTGCTTGTGATTTCTCCATTTCTCATGGTGGCATCCATGATGTGAAGGTCCATCTAAAGACAATCAAGCACCGGTCAAATGCTGAACTAAAAAAGGGTTTAACCTCATCAAGAGGTCTGATGAATGCCTGGGCCAATCCACATAACCCAGTGAATGACGGAGCAACAAAAGCGGAAGTTCTTTTTCAAGGATATTTATTGCAACATAACCTTCCATTTGCTGTGAATGATAGCTTCAACAAACTGGTTGCCAGGATGTTTCCAGACAGTGATATAGCCAAACGATATGCATGTGGTCACACAAAGGCAAGTCATCTCATTCAGTGTATTGGAAAAGAAAGTATTGATGAGATCAGAAAACAACTGATGCCAGATACTGGAGAAGACAAGAAATGGTATTCCCTCAGCACTGTTGGAAGCTCTGATAATGATGGCAAATACTTCCCCGTACTGGTTAACTGTGAAGACGCAGAAGGGATAATTAGGACTAGATTCCTGGACGTGCCCACAGTCAATTATGCTGACACCAGAAACATTGCAGAAGCTATGGAAAGATGTCTCACCGTTTCAGGGCTTAGTCTCAGCAACTGTGCAGCTTTTGTCTCTGACAATGCATCAGTTATGACTGGCAAACACCGAGGAGTTCTCAAACTCTTACAAGAAAACGAGTGGAGGAGAAATATGTGGAGTAGGTTGTGCCTGTCATCTTGCACACCTTGCTGCAAAACAGGGAGCTAAAGTGTGTCATTTGATCCACAAGATTTTCTAGTAGATATATTCTACCATTTTGACAAGAGCGCGAAATGGAAGGAGTTGCTGAGAGAAGACATTTCTTTCTACAATGAAAACATTAGGAAAGTACTGAAGCATGTGTCAACTTGATGGCTGAGTATGTCACGTACACTGGAAAGAGTCCTAGAGATCTGGGATGGACTCTGATGCTATTTTCTAACCCACTATGATAATGACGAGCCTGGTCTATCAAAACGACAGAAGACAAGGGAACAAGGTGATACTGGAGCCAGGGAGAGAAGATTGGTTAACATTTTCAGTGGACCCATCTACAAATTGTATGTGCTCTTTTTACATGCAATCATTCCCAGATTTGACACATTCAACCTGCTGCTTCAGCGTGAAGATCCCATGATCCACAGACTACAACCAACTATGATGAAGCTATATCAGGAGCTGCTAGGATGCTTGATGAAACCTTCTGTGATCATGGACAATAAGGATGACCTCCTTGCTATAGATGTCACTGAAAAAGATTTGCAGAAATTGAATGCAGATTTATTTATTGGGTTTTCTGCATCTCAAATGATTAGGAGACAAGATCTTGAGGGATCCTGTGAAGTTGTCAAGTTCTGTGCTGAGGTGAGGGGATTTTATCAGAATGCTCTGGTGTACATGAAACAGAAATTCCCACTCAATGACCCTGTACTTAAGGCTGTTGTTGTGTTTGACCCACAAAATCAATGGACATCCAACTTCTCCATGATTGAAACTCTGCTGCAGAACTTCCCTGATGTAATTCCACAGAACCAAACTAACGAACTGTTCATGGAGTTCATGTTATACCAGACATCCACTGATCTACCTACCTTCTCTCTTGAAGAGGACAGGATAGATAGATTCTGGCACAGTGTGTCACAAATGACAGAACCAGCCACCAGGCAACCACAGTTTAGATTGCTGTCACAGTTAGCTAAATATGCTCTACTGCTCCCACATAGCAATGCTTTCTGTGAAAGCATATTTAGCATGGTCAGGAAAAACACTACAAAGGTTAGAAGCTCATTAGGAAAATTGGCAGAAAAACACATGCAGTAACCGGAGCATATGCTGAGCATACAGGCATCAGAAACAACCTCTGTGCAGTGATGGCTTCTAAAATCAATGTGTTCAAGAACCTACCATGTACAGCATGGTCACCATCCAGTGACCTCATCCAGAAGGCTAAATCAGCAACATATAATAGTCTGATGGCAAGTAAAGAAACAAAGAATTAAGAAAGAAATAACGGACTTCCCGGTTCAGCTTCTGGTTAGGTGGCAGCTTAATTCACGAGCTCCGAGCCGGGGCCTCTGTTGAAAACCCTAAAATAACAGACCAAAGCAGGGGGGAAAAATAGACCAAAGGCACAACAGTCAAGCATGATGGACACCAAATTTGGCAAAATACTGCTGGAGCTGCAAGTATTCAAATCACACTTTCATCAATTCAAACAAAATCAAGAATCTCTTCAAAAGGACCTCACAGATCTACACATCACATTTTCCTCCTTGGAGAAAAACATGCAAGAGCAGGCCTCAACCAGCTCACAACTTCAGAACACACTTAATCAAGTAGTTCACCTTTGCCAGCTTACGGTGGCGCACCAGGAAGATGCAGAGAATCGTAGCTGCCGCAACAACCTATGGCTCTGTGGAGTTCCTGAAAATAGCGAGGGTACTGACCTCCAGCTGTTCATGGAGATGTTCATCCGAGAGACACTAGAGCTGAGAACTGACTTTAATTTTGAGATAGAATGGATTCATAGGACCCCTTACCCTAGCTGGTGGTACAGTTCTCCTCAGGTCAGCAAACCTATGACAACGCGGAGGAAGCTTGTGCAGACCTGAAGAAGCAGAGCATATCCCTTCCAACCTCTGCTCGTCTACTCCAGAGATCTACAGTGGAGTGTGGCCCTACTAGGTGGACTCCTCCAGGCCCACAAGTCAATCAGCAGGCCACAATCCACTCAATCAAGTGGAAGCTGGCCCAATTCTCCAGGAATCCCAGCTGAGGCCCTCTTTGCACTCCGACTTTGGGTTCTCAGTGAGTACAGAAGTGGGAAGTGGATGTGGGTCCAGTGGATGCCCTGGCTGACACTGTGATGTGGGGAGGGTTTGAGTGAGATTCCTGGGGGTCAATGGGCTGGTGGGATGGGACTCTTAGGATGGTTGGAAGCACCTGCTCAAGGTGCGGCAGTGGCGGGGGGTGCCCGACACAGTAGGCCTACCTTCCTGGTCGGGACCAGACAGTGAAACAGGGAGGATGTTTAACCAATTCCCACAGTCTGAAGTAGATAAAGGGTCATGCAGGTGAATGGTAAACCACCAGGTCATTCACAGCAGGAGGATATGGGCTCTGATTTGATCAACACCTTGCTTGGATATGAAGTTTGATCTGCTATTTGCCAATTCCCATTATATAGAGGCTTTCAGGGGTTCCCATGCTTGAGCTGAGGCTGGTGGGTCTTAGTCGGTCATTTCCCACCCGGCCGGGCCCGGACGCCATCGCTGAACTTGGAATCTCACCCCATCAAACTGTATCATAGCAGGCTTTACTGCATTAACCCACTAAATAGGGTGCAGTTCTGGGGTCTCCTTGGTTGCAAGTGGCCTGGTGGCACCAGTGCACACTTGAGAATAATTGACCCTTGGATACGTAAAGGTTAGTGTACTTTGGGAATTGTCTGGAACATTTTCAGTGGGCATAGTGTCTCATACTGTCTCTGTTAGACTTGGAAAGGATAGGCTGATAATAAATAGGGCCTGGTGGTTGGCTGCCTATGCTGTCCTCCCCTCTCGACTAGGACACCATGATTTGGTGCCTCTGATCTAATTGGATCCACCCCAGATGTTGGGATGTGATCAAAGGTGCAAATGGTATTTGACAGACATGGATCCCATCAGTCACCTCTCCTCCACTGCAGCAGCTAGTGGAAGGACTGGGTGTCCCCAGAGACCCCACTCCCCCTGCTGGCCCTCAATTGCTCCCCAGAACTATCTCCTCTCAACAAATACTGTGACTCCAGCATGGCAGTGTACACTGGGACTGAATGCACCTATAAATTTGTGAACAGACTATTTATGTGCCATACATCCTATGCTTTTACAGACTTGGAAAGAGTACACATAAATAATAACCTTTACCTTCCTGGAATATTTGAGAGGGTGGGCAACTGGGACAGCCCCTGGGAGGACTGGTGCTCCCCTCATATTAGATACCTTAGTAGGTATTTGTGAATATTTTAGGGATATCCGGTAATATGTTATCTCCCTCCCACCTCTCATCTATAAAGGGGAATGGTCTGGTTAAGCCACATGCCACACTTGAGTCAAACCCCACTGGAGCAGCACCTTTTTTCTCCATACCATATCTTTTCCCTAACGCCACCCCATTTTTTTGTCACGCAGCTTTCCCTGTTATTATTTTCCTTAACTCTTGTCCTACCCCATCCTGAATTTAGGGGAAAATATTTCCCTTGGTTTTCCTCTCACTCTGTGGTCAGGAAAACCCAGTCCCAGACAGTCAATTGACTTGTCCCTAATGCACATTCGATCTGAGTGCGCATTATTGGAAGTCACTGTTAACCCTCTTTTTGAGGGTTTGTATATAGTTGTTGTGGCATGTGGAAAACTGGTTCTGATTACAATATGATATATTTTCTGCAATATAAAATATGTAGGGGAGTGTCTGTCTGGAGAAACTACTGTCTTGCTGAAACTGACGCATCAAACAGCTGGTAGAACAACCCACAAGAGACAGGGCTATCCTAGATCTAGTACTGACTAACAGGGAAGGGATCACAGATCTCCAGGTAGAAGGTCACTTGGGGGCCAGTGACCATCACATGGTATGGTTCAATTTGGCCACTACATCTAAATCATCTCATTCCAAGGCAAAAATATGGGACTTCAGAGAAGCTGACTTTGATAAGATGGCCAACAGAGTTACGCTAGCCCTGGCAAAAACAAACACAGGTGAGGGGGTACTGCAAAGTGGGCAAGCATTAAGGATGCAATACTTGAAGCAACATCCCATTGTGTTGGAAAAGGAAGTGCAAAAGAAAAAGGAAACCACTTTGGTTCTCAAATACAGTAGCAGAAAAGGTCAGAGCCAAAAGGCTGGCCTTCAGGAAATATAAGGGAACACAGCGGGATGAAGATAGGGAGGCATACCAAACTGCCCTAAGGAAAGCAGGGAAGGCAGTAAGACAGGCAAAGTCCCAAACTGAGGAAACACTAGCACAAACAGTAAAGAAGGTTACAACACTTTCTATAGATACATTAGTGAAAGGAGAAAGTCCAGAGGGGGTATCGCTAAGTTCAAAGGAGAAAAGGGGGCGTGTGAGGAGGAGGACTCTGTAAAAGCATCTATCCTAAATAGATGCTTTTGCTCAGTATTTACTAAAGAGAAGGTAGGGCAGGGCCCACAGCTCAGCACCATGGACACAGGGGGGAGGTGATCACTACACCCTTCAGAAAAGAAGGGGTCCTACAAGAGCTCACTAAGCTCAGGGTGGACAAGGCAATGGGACCTGATGGCATGCATTCCAGGGTACTTAAGGAGCTAAGGATGGAGCTAGCAGAGCCATTAGCAGTACTGTTTAGTGAGTCTCTGAGCACAGGAGAGGTCCCAGAAGACTGGAGAAGGGCTCATGTGATCCCGCTCCACATGAGTGGTAGCAGGGAGGAGGCAGGGAACTACAGACCAGTCAGTCTTACCTCAGTAGTGGGCAAGATTATGGAGGCACACCTTAAGGAAATGATAGTGCAACACCTGGAATCCACAGGGGCACAGGATCCAAGACAGCATGGGTTTACAAAAGGAAGGTCCTGTCAAACTAATTTCATAGTTTTCTTTGACTGGGTAACCAGAGTGGTGGACCAAGGGGGAGCAGTTGATGTCACCTACCTTGACTTCAGCAAAGCTTTTGACACTGTTCCACATAGAAGATTGATAAATAAGCTGGGGAAGCTCACGGTGGGTCAGAAGTTGGTCAACTGGGTGGCAAACTGGTTGACAGGAAGAAAACAGAGTGGTGGTAAATGGTATACAGTCAGAAGAGATGCAAGTAACAAATGGGGTACATTGGGGATAAGTCCTGGGGCCAGTCCCCTTCAATATCTTCATTAGTGACATTGCAGATGGACTAAGGCTTGTCTGTTTGCAGATGACAACAAGATCTGCAACACAGTAGATGATCCAGATGGGGTGGGCAGGATGAGAAGAGATCTGGATAAACTAGCAAAATGGTCAGAAGAGTGGCAACTGGGATTTATAAGTGAAGCTTAGATGGTTATAGTTGACACTGTGCATGAGCTTATTGTGGTACCAAACTGGGAAACAGGTCAGAGTTCTCTAGGTCTTGCATAGAGTTCTAAGGGTTCATTTTGTAATACCTGATTAGGTGCCCATAGGCAAAGATATCTGGCCCCCCCAAGACAGAATTATCTTAGCCTGTGCATTGGGTATGCTAACAAGAGGTTCACAGTTTGAATCCCTGCACAACTGAGACCAAAGGTTGATTCGAACCCACAAAACAGACAAGAGGGTTATATTGTTCTGTTAACTGTTCACAATTCTAAGATCAGAGGTTAGCACTTTGGAAGTAGAGGGCTGACCTGCTAATTGGGGTTGTGATGGTTCTCACCCCCTTACATATCCTTTTAGAGCAGTTTCTTAATTTAGTCACAGTAGTTAAGCTCGGTTGGCCTATTAGTCCTTTCTCAGCTCTCGCTGACATCCCTTCCCTAATTACTGTATGGGACGCAGAGTAGCAAGTTGTTGCACACTTTCCCCTCTGTTACTATTTAAATTTGTAATTATTTTTGGTATCTACCTATAGAACAGTTCAGTTCCTGTAAAAGTTCTTGTAGTTGACAACTTTAAAAGTGTCAGAATATTATTGTATAGAAATTGAGCCTCTTTTGAATGTAAGTTTTGAATTTTCATCTTTAAACAATTACATTTGCAAAAACATTTAGAAACTTGATGCAAAATTAAAAAGACACACTAATTAATACACTTGCTGTCTGCTGACTCGTAGCTGTATATTTTCATCCAGCACTGAAAAATGGTGACTTGTGGCCCCTTTGAATAGTGGGAAACCAGAGGTGGGGGGGGTTGAGCTGCCAAACATACTGGTTTGACTGGGACAGTCTTGATATCCAAAGGGCTGTCCCAGTGTCCACAAGCTTTTCCTGAAATCAGAATTTAGTTGTGTACAGGTTGTTATCCAATCTGCCTACTGCACATTCTCCTTCTCCCTGCATGCCAGCCAGTGATGATCCTATTACCTGTTGCTTGCCAGCATGTATCCCTTTAACTGAACAACCAATATCAGGTAAAGGAACCAGCTAGGAATGGCCCAGTCAGACCATCCATAGTCAGTTATGTGCATAAGCCAATTCAATTGGAAAACAGAACTTGGAAATTTCAGTTCTATTGGCTGTGAATCACCAATGGCAGGTGAGCATCACTGTGCATCAGGTGATCCATCTGGGGATGGGTGCCCAATGAAAACCCACTGCCGGCTTACACAGCCAGCCTGCCATATTTCTGCATGTAGAGACTGCCATTACTCTTTTGGTCCAGCTGAAGTCTTCATCTGCTTTTTTTGTTCAAGTTTGTTTGAGGCCCATTTGTGACTCTGTTGCCTTGTCAGCCTGTGGGAATGGGTTGGGTAGGGATGATTTGGTCAGATGGATAGAGGCAGCAGAGCGTACCACACAGCAACGGCCCTTCAAATCTGAGCTACATTATCGAAGGAGATCAAGAGAGAGACAGAGACAGGGGAGAGAAGACATCAGGTGAGTCCTACTCCTTTTATTCTTACAGATTAACAAGAGAAGCAGCTAAATCGTGGCCATGCTGGTACAGTAGAACTGTACTGAAAATTATCTCTATAGGAATGTTACCATTTGCAAAGCAACCCAAGTACATAATTGCAACGTTATTTATTATTGTAGTGCTTCAAAACAAGTGTGTTCAAGTTTAGTTAACACATAGTGGTGGGGGCATATTGTTGACCTTTGTCCTTGTTTTTGTGAAGAAGAAGTAGAGAGAGGAGGAGGAGAAGGAGGAGAGGGAAGGGCAGAGGGATGAGGAGGGAGAAGAAGAATCATCACAGGACATTGCAAAAAAGGTCATGAGGTGGAGGGTTGCCATTGTTGGTCAGCCAGCTGCCCACCCCAGTTGCAGCTAAAGACTCTAAGCCAAGGTTAGCCAGAGAGACACCAACATCCCTAACTCCACCGAAAAACAATGATTTTCCCCCTGGAGTCATGAGTAGTGAACACATAAAAATAGCATATTGTATCTTCAAAAAAATAGCCATAAAACTCACCACAGATCAGACTAAAACCTAGAGCATCAAAAGTGTGTTTTACCTTCAGTAAAAGCCCCAAAACTCACCACAGAGCATCTAAACCCCCAGAGCTTCTGGGGCCTGGCGGCCCCCAGACCCCGGGCTGTAATGTGTCCCCCAACTCACTGAAACACAGAAGTGTACCTATTTTGACTAATGAAATGTTGGAGGGTCTGATTTTCCCAGCTCCTTATGTGTAACTGTTTTGTGCCTCCTCCAGTTGCCAGCAGTCCTATTGCTGTCCAAATCTAGATTATAAATAAAAATATACAGCCCCAGAAGTTATCAATGTGTTTGTCCTCCATGTTACCATCAATGTTGCTGAAGGATGATGTAATCAGAGCAACAGATAATGGTGCTGCACTAAATGCAGTTCCACCAGTAAACCAAACCCACAATGTTTGGTTCCCCACTTGAGTAATGGAGGAACCCTTTAAGTGTTGTGCACATCCTGAAGTGCAGGTCTAATAGGGACTAGGACCCTGTGAATGTGATGCAGCATTGATTTGAGGTATATACAGTATTCATATAAGGAAGTGCCTGCATGTGTTGTGTTACCGTTCCTGTTTTCAAAAACAGTTTACCCAATAAATGACTCTGGGTGCAACAAGAGCTTTAAGTGGTATTATATAGCTGTTGTATTATGTTCTGTGTGTGTTAACGTTCCCTGTTTTGATAGACACCAGCAGTGAGAAACAATCTTGCAAATATGCCCCTTTCCCTTTGTAACTAGGCAGTCATTGATTGGATGGCTATTGTAAGGCAATAAAGAGTTCAGCTATAACAAGGAATAGGTTACCAGGAAAGCATCAGCTTCAGCATATGGAAGAAGAGTAATCTAGTGGTTAAAGCACAGGCACAAGAACTGGGAGACTCTGGTTCAAATCCTACAACAGTTTCTTACTCTCTAACCCTTAACACGTTCCCCTCACCTCCTTGGGAACTGTGATGGCCCTCAGGTCCATGACTTTAAAAGTGCCCCCATTCCCATGATAAATAATTAGCAGTGATGTGAGAGCTACAGCAATTCACTTTGAAGGTACTGAGGACAAGCTGTGGCTGTGGCAGTCCTCCCCCCCCCGTAACGCCAGCATTTGAAGTAGGATGTCCCTCACAAATCAGATGCTATACTTCAGCTGTTGTAGGTAAAGAAACTAATCAGTCTCAGTGTTTGTAGTGCTCTGTATTTGCTTAGCTCATTCCTCCCAGTCCCATGTCATATGCATTCTGTTTCCTGGTATTTCCAGTCAGAAACTCAGACTTAAGGAGCAATTGAAATGTAAAACAATACACTTTATAAAGACGGGCAGAGAAGAAGAAGAAGGCGCTGTTGTTATAACTATACTTCTCTACTGGGACTATATTGCCCTCCTTCCCTCTCCTCCAACCTAAGCCAGTTCTGCTTTTATAGGCACAGAATTTGACTGAAAACAGGAACTTCCTGTTTGGGAGCAGAAAGTGAGTGATCACAGAGCCACAAAAGACTCACCATCCTAGAAGGAAAAGAGTAGCTGTCCGCCCCTCCTCCTGCTGCTGGAGGTCTGACTCTGAGCAAGTAAGGAGACTACTGAGAAACATAGGAACTTCTTATCTCAGAACAGGAAGATCAGGAGCTTAAAGGGCACAGAGGCAGTAAGTAAGTAGGGAGAAAAATAAATAAATAAACAGAGGAAAGAGTAAGTATTCCAAAACAACAGTTAAGGGGCCAGAAATAAAACATGATGGGAGTGGTGCAGTGCAGTGGCTGTGGAGCAACAGTCTTCCAGGAGACGTTCTGGAGGATGCAGTGTTGTCCCATCTACAGGCACCTCTCTGGGCTGAGGAAGGAGGTTGCTCATCTCCAGGCTGAGTTGGCTAGGTTTTGGGGGCCCTCCTCTCCCACCCAGGAACCACCAGGACCACTGCCATTGCCTCAGAGGTTGCCAAGAAAGAGGAGTGATTGGACCACAGTGGGCTCAGGAATGGTGAGGGTGGTGGAACAGAGGTGCACCCCTCCAGTTGTACCTCTCTACAATTCATATACCATTCTGAGAAAGTGTGGTTCCTCTATGGAGGCACCCGAAGTGAAGACCAAGGAGGATGCTGGGAACCTCCACAAAGGAGACCCACAGGCAGGGCTGCAGCTATGAATTTTGGGGCGCTGGACAAGTCACTTGAAATGGTCCCCTGTTTCTCAAACCAGCTAATGCCAGGGGTAATGCCAGCTCCTCAGGTGGGCCCCTCCTGAGCGCGAGGCCCCGGACAACTTCCCCACTTCCCCCCCATTACTGTGGCTCTGCCCACAGGAGGGTGGCATGGGACCCCACAGGGGAAGGAAACAACTCCTGGTGGTGGACTCCATTGTTAGGGGGTAGAACTGGAGGAGGAAGGGGAAAGGGAGATAAGGTGCCTGCCTGGTGCCATGGCTTGGAGGGACAGGGAGCGAATCCTCAGGATCACTGGAGCAGCTTCACAGGGGAGGGAGCTGGATGTTATTGTCCACCTAGGGACAAATGACCTAGCTGAGAAAGGGATCAGAGCAGTGTAGAAAGAATTTGTGGAGTTGGGGAGGGGCCTTAGACAAGTAGTATGCACAGTAACCTTCTCGGAGGTGCTGCCTGTCTATGGCATGGATGAGGCTAGGGTGCTCCACACCATGGGATTCAATCAGTGGTTGAAAAACTGTGGCAGAGGTCAGGGATTTGTCTTCATTGGGGACTGGGGGACCACCTGGAGTGATGCAGGCCTATACTGGCATGATGGTCTGCATCTGTCCAGGAGGGGAACTAGGATCCTAGGTGATAGGTTTAAATGCTTCATTGGCAAGCATTTAAACTAGCCAAGGAAGGAGGCACTGGAAAGGAGCAGGGAAATCCTAGCCCCCAAAAAAAAATCAGGGTAGTAAGTGAGGTAAACACCAAGATAGAGATGTTGATAGGGATAAGGGCAGGGGTAAATGGAGAAAACAACAAAGGCAATAAGGACAGAGATGGGGAAAAAAGGGGTAAGGCTATCAAGAAATGTAGGGTAATGAGTACCAATGCCCATACTCTGGGCAACAAGCTCCCTGAACTTGTGGTCGATGGAAGAGGGATGCCTGGATATTGTAACAGTCACAGAAACATGGTACACAGAGAACCATGACTGGGATGTTAACATACCAGGGTACACAACCTACAGGAGAGACAGGGAGGGTAGAAGAGTGGGAGGACTAGCTCTCTATGTAAGGAAAGGGATATAAGCAGCAGAACAAAAGAGTAAACAGGGAATAGAGGAGGCACTGTGGGTCACCTTAGAGACTGGAAATGGCACCACAATCCGCACAGGGGTTGTATACAGACCCATGTCAGGGAGAGGAAATAGAAACATAGAAACATAGAAGTTGACGGCAGATAAGGACCGCAAGGCCCATCCAGTCTGCCCATTTCTTTTTCTACCTTATAAATGTGCCATCGGCCTTTGCTCTGTCAGTGACCTATCTATTCATAGTCATTTGTATTGCTCCCTATGCCTATCCCATGCCTGTTTGAAGCCCTGCACTGTATTCATAGCCACCACTTCTTGTGGTAAGCCATTCCATGCATCTACCACCCTTTCTGTGAAAAAGAATTTCCTCACATTCCCCTTAATCGGCCTCCCTCTAATCTCATGCTGTGTCCTCTTGTCCTGCTATTTTTCTTATATTTAAACATGTTAGACTCTTTCACCTTGTTTATGCCCTTAAGGTGTTTAAATGTCTCGATCATATCACCTCTCTCCTCCTTTGCTCAAGGGTATACATATTGAGCTCCGTTAATCTGTCCTCATATGTCTTCTGATGCAGTCCCTGCACCATTTTGGCTGCCCTTCTCTGGACTGCCTCAATTTGGTTAATGTCCTTGTGAAGGTGTGGCCTCCAATACTGCACGCAGTACTCAGATGAGGCCTAACCAATGTCTTGTACAGAGGGATTATTACCTCCCTCTTACGACTTGTGATACCCCTACTAATACACCCTAACACCCCCTAGCCTTACCTACTGCTTTAGAGGTCTGCTTGATGATTTTAGGTCATCAGTGATGATGATGCCCAAGTCTCTTTCTTCCTTTGTGACTGCTAGCAACTCCCCTCCCAGCCTATAAGTGGCTTCAGGGTTTCTCTTCCCTATGTGCATGATTTGCACTTCTTTGCATTAAATCCCAGTTGCCACTCTTCTGACCATTCTGCTAGTTTATCCAGATCTCTTCTCATTCTGCCCACCCCATCTGGAAATGGACAAGAATATGAAAGAAGGCATCCTTAGGATGGCAGAGAAAGGGGAGATACTGTTGATGGGGGACCTGAATATGCCAGATGTTAACTGGAGCACCTTTGCTACAGCCATATCCAAGAACAGGGCTGTTCTTGATGCCCTACAGGTGGCATGCCTCAGACAGCTAGTTTTAGAACCCACTCATGAGGGAGCAGTCTTAGTCCTCATATTCTCAAATGGGGACAGTGAGATGATCTGAGATCTAGAAGTGGGTAGCCATCTGAACAAGTGACCACCAAACAGTGCGGTTCACAATAAACTCAGCTACACAGTTAAGCCATGCAAAAGTGAGGGTACTGGACTTCAGGAGGGCTGACTTTGGTAAGATGGGAGAGTGCCTTAGAAAAGCACTAGCAAACAGGCTAGAAGGAGGGGTGGAGCAACAATGGGGAAACATCAAAACTGCCATCACAGAGGCAGCAGGCCTTTGTGTGAAGCAAATAAATAAATCAAAATGAAAGAAAAAGCCACTATGGTTCTCAAAAGAGATGGCGGGGAAGGTTAGAGAGAAAAATATAGCATTTAGGAAGTATAAGAAAACACAGAAGGAGCAGGATAGAGAACTGTACCAGTTAAGGCAGAAGGAAGCAGGGAGGGAAGTCAGAATAGCAAAGGGCCAAACTGAGGAAAAGATAGCCAACTCAGTTAAGAAGGGGGATAAAACCTTTTATAGGTACATCAGGGAGCACAGAAAGACAAAGGGAGGGATAGTGAGGCTGAATAGAAAGGATGGTGGGTGGGCAGAGAGGGACAATGAAACAGCAGGGATACTGAACGAATACTTCTGCTCAGTATTCACAAAAGAGGAGAAGAGGGAGGTCCCTAATCCAATTAACAGAAGTACTCTGGATAGGGGAGTCGATCCCAGTCCTTTCACAGAAGAAAGGGTTCTGAAAGAACTCCTAAAACTGAAGCTGGACAAAGCAATGGAGCCTAACAGAATTCACCCCAGAATTCTAAAAGAATTAAGGGGAGAATTAGTGACACCGCTGACTACTCTTTTTAACAAATCATGGAAGGATGGTGTGGTACCCGAGGACTGGAGGAAGGCAGATGTGATTCCCCTTCACAAAAGTTGGAGCAAGACAGAGGCAGGAAACTACAGACCTGTCAGTTTGACATCTGTGGTAGGGAAAGTGATGGAATCACTTCTGAAGGAAAGAATTATTGAGTACCTAGAGGCCAGCAGGGCACAGGACCCAAGGCAACATGGGTTCACAGCGGGAAGGTCATGTCAGATGAATCTAACTGATTTCTTTGACTGGGTGACCAAAGTAGTTGACCAGGGAGGGGCTGTGGACATGGCCTACCTAGATGATAGCAAGGCATTTGACACAGTCCCAGACAAAAGATTAATAATCAAATTAATCGGCCAGGGAGTGGGCCTCAGGGTGGTAGCCTGGGTAAAACATTGGCTGGACTACAGGACACAGAAGGTAATTATAAATAGAGTCCATTCTGAAGAAAGAGGGATTACTAGTGGGGTACAGCAGGGTTGAGTACTGGGTCCAGTCCTTTTTAATGTCTTTATAAGTGACATTGTAGAGGGACTGGAAGGAAAAGTATGCCTCTTTGTAGATGATACAAAGATCTGCAACAGGGTTGATACACAAGGAGGCGTGAAAAGGATGAGAAGGGACTTGACAAGGTTGGAGGAATGGTCAGAAGTATGGCAGCTTGGCTTCAGTGCAATAAAGTGCACAATAATGCACCTGGGAAACAAAAACCCAGTGGAAGATTACACAATGGGGGAGAAGGTAGTAACAACAACAGAAATGGAAAGGGACCTGGGGGTAATCATATCAGATGAACTTAAGGTTAGCAAGCAATGTGAGAAGGCAGTAAGGAGGGCTGGGGAGATACTGGGATGTATAGGGAGAGGCATCACCAGCAGAAAACAGGAAGTTGTTATCCCTCTATACAGACAGTTGGTAAGACCCCATCTGGAATACTCTGTCCAGTTCTGAAGACCCCATCTCTGCAAGAACATAGACAGGATGGAGGTAGTCCAGAGGAAGGCAACTAAAATGGTGCAAGGTCTGCAAGAGAAGCCATACGAGGAGAGACTAAATGAGCTTAATATGTAGACCCTTGAGGAAAGGAGGGAGTGGGGGGACATGATAGAAACTTTTAAGTACCTCAGTGGAATCAACAAAGTCCAAGAGGGTAGCAACTTTCAGAAAAAGAGATGTGCAATAACAGGGGGGGCACAATTTGAAGATGGGGGGGTGGCTCAGGGGCAAAGTGAAGAAGTACTTTTTCACAGAGAGGGTGGTGGATGCATGGAATGGCCTTCCTGAGGAGGTCATGAGGTCAAAAACAGTGGGAGAATTCAAGAATGCATGAGACAGACATAAGGTAATTCTGGTGGGGCTTAGGAAGAAGTACAATGTTGGTTAACTAGGATCTGCAGCTTATCCAATAGGTAGGGAAATGGGCAGACTGAGTGGGCCAAGCGGTCCTTATCTGCCATCAAAGTCTATGTTTCTATGTCCCACCAGCAAGCAATACAGTGCAAATACCACCTTCCTCCTCCTGCTGGAGATACCCATCCCTATGCACTCCAGCAGCCCAGTAGCCCTACTAACTGCTTTTTTCACACTGCCCTGCCACCTTGAGGTCCTCAGCTATGCTAATCCCAATGTCCCTCTGTTGTTTAGTGACTGTCAGTACCTCTCACCCACCCTATACTCAGCTCCTGGGTTCCAATGCCCTAGGTGCATGATTTTGCACTTTTTGGCATTGAACCCTAACTGCCATGATTTTGACCACTCTTCAACTTTCCAAAGATCCCTGTGTATTCTCTCCACCCTCTTCTGAGTGCCCACCCTATGGAAGATTTTGGTGTAATCTGTAAGAAGGCATACCTTTCCTTCCAGTTCTTCTGCAATGTCTCTTATGAATACACTAAAGAGGACTAGTCCCAGTACCAAGCCCTGTAGTACTCATGGTCTGTCTCCAATCATTAGAGTGATTGTCATTAACCACCACCCTCTGTCTCCTATCTGTTAACCACTTTCTAACCCATTTCATCACTTTCAATCCCACTGATAGGCTGCTCAATTTTTTCACAGCCTCAAATGTGGCACAGTGTCAAAGGCCTTGCTGAAGTTCAGATAGGCCACGTCCATTGCTCTCCCATGATCTTTTTCCCTGGTAACCCAGCCAAAGAAATCTATCATATTTATTTGGTATGACCCTGCCCTGTAAATCCCCACTGCTTGTGGTCTTGCAGCCCTTTGGATTCAAGATACTCTACCAGTCTTTCCTTTAGCAGGGTTCCCATTATTCCCCACCACTGAAGTAAGATACCCAGTAGTTGCTAGCTTCCTCCCTCCTTCTACTTTTGCATAGTGGGACAATATCAGCTCTTCTCTAGTCCTCCAGAACCATACCTGTTTCCAGTGAACTGTTGAGCAAGACTGTTAGTAAGGCAGCTAGCACCTCCCTGAGTTCTTTTAGTACCCTCTGGTACATCCTGTTCAGTCCAAAAGCCTTGTCAACTTTCAGAGTCCCTTCCAGACTCGTTCCTCTGACAGTGGACTTATGTCCATGTCCCTCCCCCATTCCTGACACTCCCTGGTGGGCTGTTCCCAGTCCCCCCCCCCGTGAAGACTGAGCAAAACTACCTGTTTAGGATGTCAGCATTTTCTTGCTCCTCTTCTGCACAGTCTCCCCCTTCCACCCTTCTGATCCTCACTATCCCTCCCCTTGCTTTCCTCTTCTCGCTTACATATCTGAAGACTGTCTTATCCTGTTTAGTGACCCTTTTGGGATTCTTTCATCTGTCTTAGCATCTGTTCCCCTAACTACCTTGCCTGCTTTCTTCTGTTTTACTTGGTATACCTCTGTCCACCTCCTT
The DNA here is from genome assembly GCA_016271365.2 of Neoceratodus forsteri. Taxonomy (NCBI): domain Eukaryota; kingdom Metazoa; phylum Chordata; order Ceratodontiformes; family Ceratodontidae; genus Neoceratodus; species Neoceratodus forsteri. Next base: position 802,499,885 of record CM057451.1, on the reverse strand, counting down.
TTGTGTTTCCTTATACCTCCTTAATGCCAGCCTTTTTGACTTTTGACCTTTGTAACTTCATTAGAGACCATAACAGTCCCTTTTTATGTTGGCTGTGCACACACGCAAGCAACATCTTGTGGTAGTAGCACATTTCAGCACATTCCAGAGGTGTGTCAGTGTTGTGGTGAATGCAGGGGACGCTTTAGTGGGTGTGTCCCTCAGCCTTCTATCAGTGAGCATGCTGGCAATGACAGCAGCTTCAGAGAAAGCCAAGGAGTTGAAACAAATCTGCTGCGGCAATCACAGACAGTTTCATCATCGGCACCTCCCACCCTCCCTCTCAACCTCATTGGCTCCTGCCATGCGCCGAGCACTCTGTCCCGGAGCCTTGCTGTATGAGAGCAACTTGTTTGTTCACTGTGTCTTTCCTAGTGAAACATTTCAATAAATAAATCAGCCTCTATGTTCCTTTCCACATTGGCGACTCCTGCCACCTACCACACACTCCCCAGAAAGCTGACATCGGGGTGCCCAATCCTTGAGTCAGCATGTATCCCCCCCCCACATTGTGGCACACTGGGAACCCACACCAGTGTGCCCGGATAATTTTTTTTATATACTATACAGCAGGTAATTTTAGCGTTCTGATAATATTAGTGCTAGTAGCGCTCCTACTAACTAGTGCTAATATTATCGGGTTGCTGACATTGTCTGAGCTTTTGTGCATCAAGTGAACAGCACTACAGACGACATCGGACGAGATGCAGAATAAGCGACCACTAACATAGGTGCCCCCCCCCAATCAATATACAGTGGCCTGGATATTCAAACTGCGCTGAAAACTGGCGCAACAGTAGGAGCAAGCACAAACCAGTTGCGCAAATGCGCAACAGGTGCGATATTCAAACATGGAGCAGAGCAAATTGCGCAAGCAACCAACGTCTCAATATCGCACATACTGCGCCATCGCGCAACCAGGAAGGAGAAGCTGAGCCAAACAAGGCGCTATGGCTGCAACCATGGAAGCTCTGCTGAGCATTGCAGAGCTGCCATAGCGCAAGCACAGCCCCCCCAGAGCAATGGAACTGCACATCCAGGAGGCAGGCTGGGGCCACACCAGCCATGCCACACATGGGCACGGGAACTCACTGCAGAACCCACACCACACCGCACACCCCAAGCACAGCATCACTGGGGTGGACGGATGATCCACGTGCCCATGGGGACAAGCCAACTAAAGCATAGCAGAGCCATGACACCCCAGCACAACCACTGGCAGGCAGAGAGTGCCACACACAGGGGTTGACAACCACAGTGCACATCAATCCCCCTCATATGCACAGCACACCGTGCACTGTGCCCCCAAGACACTGCTCATGTGCAGTGACAGGCACTGCAGGAAACACCATGCACCCCCTGTGCCACACGTCAACCCCATGCTGCAGAGAAGCATACCAGCCAGACCCACCCTGTGCACCCAGCAGTGGGTGGCAGATGGCAAGACCAACAGAAAGGCAATGCCATGCTGGTGATACCCACTAAGGGCTCCAGCCACAAATGGTTACCAGGGCACAGCTGGGGCACAACAGATGGCAGCCAGGGCACTGATGTATTGTCACTATGGGGGAAGCTCTGCACCATATGGGGCACCAACTGGGGCACAGCATTTTTTTACCAGGGCACGTGCCCTGATGGGCCCTGGTGTAGAGCCGCCACTGGTGATACCTCCCCATGGACACACACACACACATATATACCCAGGACCATAGCAGCCCAGATGGCATGTACACCCCTGCAACGGAGCACCCATAGCCAGTTGCAAAGCAGACACCAACACAGCAGTTGTATCAAAATAGAAATGTATATTTAAAAAACAACATATAAACAATAACAGGTGAAACTATGTACAAGTTGGGGGGGACGGGTAAAAGGCAGGGGTGTTCAAGGGGGAGGGAATAAAAACTTGGAGAGGGAAGGCAGGGTGAAAGGGATGGGAGAAGTGGGAAGGGAATGTGGGCTACGGCCCAGCTGGCTCCTGGTCCTCCCCCTGCTGGCGTCCCCTCCTGTGCCGCTGCCGCTGTTCACCCTGGCGCTGTATGGCCTGCAGGAGCTCCCGGTTTTGTAGTCCAACCTGGGTGAGGCGCTGCAGATCTTGGGACATGCCTCAGCACCCTGAGGCCTAGGAAAATGGGAACACAGTCAATGGCTGAGACTGACCACACCCTGAACACCACCCAACCTGCAACCCATATAACCTAATGTCCTGCACCTGTGATGGCATGCACCCACCCACAGTGAACATGCACATGGCATCACAAACAGGCGGCACCAGCTATGCGCACCACCACCACACACACGCCCACGCTAACTGCTGTGCACAAACTAGGCTGTCAAGTGATGGGCAACGTGGTGCAATGCCAGTTACACAGCTATGTGCCCAGTGCATGCCTGACCACCTGTGATGCATACACAGACGTGTCGTGATGCTGCACTGTGATGCAGGTCACCTGTGTCATGCCTACATACATGGATACATAGACAGTGTCGGCAGATAAGGGCCTATGGGACACCCAGTCTGGCCATTTGGCCTTGTACGTTCACTCTGTTGTCCTATAAGTCCGTTTCCCCTCACCCTGACCTCCAGAATTCCTTCATGGCTAACCCATGCATTCTATAAATCCAGAATCCAAGTCAGCCCCCACCACATCCTCTGCAGGTGGTTCCACTTGTCCACCACCCATTCTGTGAAGCAATACTTTCTCATGTTTCCTCTTAAACGAGCCCCTCCAACTGCATCCCATGCCCTCTAGTCCTGGAACATCCTTTATGCTTACAAATATTGTTTTTCCTGCACTCTGTTCCCCTGTAAAATACTTGTATGTCCCCATCATATCCCACACCCTCCTCCCCCCAGGGAGTACATGTCAGTTCCGCCAACCTGTTCTGCATAGGGACTTGTGATGCAATCCATGCACCATCCATGTCGCCTCCTGTGAACCCTCTCCACCCAGTCCATGTCCATACGCAGGTATGGTCTCCGGAACTGTACACTGTACTCCAGTGTGGGACTCACTAGTGTTTCGTATAGTGGAACCATGACCTCCCTTTGGTTGTGTCCAGCATGGTTGGTGGACTTGCCCCCCAGCATGCAATAGCATCCATGACGAATGATACTCACACCCTCCAGCAGCTCGGTCTGACGCTGCTGCTGCTGTGGCACAACATCCTGTGGCACTGGCCCTGGCATGGCCCACATCACCGCGGGTCTGGTGTCCTCACAACCGGCCTGTGGGAGACATAGGTGAGACAAACATCAGTGTGACTCAAAAGCAGAGTGCCCCTGCCCCAGTGAGAGTGCCTGCCCACACAGCCATAACCATCCATCGCACAGCTGCACACACTGACACACCTATGCACAGCCACCCAAGCACACACACCCCCTACAGAGAATATAGGTGCATAGATGGTACACTCACGTGGCCTCAGGCACCAGGCCCCACCTGGCACGTGAACGCAGCCGCGCCAACAGGTCCGCTCCTCCGGGCGGAGGTCACTGTACCGGTGCCGGCACTGCTCAGCAGACCGGCCCCGACCAGTGACCCCACCAGGTCAGTGGCCACTTGCTGCCACACATGGGTCCTAGGCATGGTGAGGGGGGCCTCACCATACAGTGCCTCACAGTGGGGCTCCACCAGGGCCACCAGGTTGGCCACTTCAAGCTGGCTCCAGGACACCGCCCTCCTCCTAGCCATGGCACCAACTTTACAGCAGGCAATATGGCGCCCCGCTGCGCCGTAACCCCACATGGAGTTGTTGCACAATAGACCAGCACAGGCTCCAATCGCGCTGTTCGAACAGCGCCGTCACTTTACATGGCGCTGTCACCAGACAGCGCAATAGGGACGTACACATGGCATGCCAACAGCGCCAGGGGTCAGAGGGCATACACAAGGTCACGGCAATGACGCAAGGCTACGCACAGCGCCATAGGATGTATAGGCATCCTGCGCGACTGCTAAGCACAGCACCAGTGCCACAGTGGACTATCGCGCAGAAGTGCCACAGCGCCATATAGTGCCCAGTGCTGTAGCGCCACTGGCACAATGGTGGCCATGGCCTGAATCGCCTATCGCGCTCAGCAGGTCTGCAGCGCAATCGACGCATGCGTAACCTGTCTGGGCATGCGCAATGCAGTGTAGCACACAGCCACAAACATGCGCCATTGGCTCAGCCGGACCTTCCAGATGGCGCTAGCGCAATACGCGATATTCAGCCGACATATGCAAATCATTCGATCAGCCATTCAAAGGCGCGGTGCGCGATTAGCATGTCATTAAAGTTGAGCCACACCTCATTTGCATGTATTATGCGCTATAAAAATGCGCCACTGGGTTGTGGCGCCAGATTTGGTTGTTGCAGGTGAGAGGTGAGTTACATGCTGTGTGATGCTCAGGACAATGCTCATGGGCAGGGGTGCTGGAGGATGATATAGGTTGAGGGGGCTGAGCATGATGAGGGCACTTAGAAAGGGACAGAGGGCACCCTTTCCATCAGTATCTGCCATGCGGAGAGGAAAGGGGGGGCTTCTGCCCCCCCCGGCCGGCAGCTATGCTCATGGGGAAATGCTGTGGACTGCACAGTGACAGGTGTCCACTTCCACCCATAGAGATCACCATGACTGATGAGAACCAGGCTGAGGCTGTGGACGGCGGGCGAGGAGAGGAGGCCGAACTTCACCACGGCAGAGACTGAGGCCCTCTTCCAGGCCTACCTGGAGGATGAGCCACTTTTGAGTGGACGGAGGGGCACCCCTCAGGAGCATGCAGCTGCATGGGAGGGGGTAGCTCGGGCCGTCAACCTGCACGCAAGCCACCAGCGCTCCGTGCAGGAATGCCGGAAGAAGATGGGGACTGACCGCAGGAGGCTGAAGGAGAAGGTGGCAGCCTTCAGGGTGGCACATGCTGCCACTGGTGGGGGACCACCAGTGGTGTTGCAGCTGACCCCGACTGAGGAGACACTGGTCGCAGCCATGCAGCTGAGTGCCATTGCGGGCTGCCAGGCGGAGGGTTCCAGACAGGTGGAAGCCCATCACTGCACGGTATGACATGGTGATGTTGTTGGGGCTGTTGTTCACATGCACTCACATGTACTCTCTTTCTGTTACAGATCCTGTTCATCTGCAGGAGACGGTGGTGGTGGTGGGTGCAGACAGTGAGGCAGACCTGCTGGACCTGGAGGAGGGACCATCCACCTCGCCACCAGCCTGCAGGCACTGCAGCAGCATGCAGGCTGGCCCAACAACTCGGGCGGCAGTGATATGGGTGCAGGGGTGCACAGCCTGTGTCACAGCAGTCTGGCATGCAGGTATGCCAGCCTGCTGTGCCTATGGCAGTGGCATGCACCGCACCATTGATGATAGCAGGCCTGCAATGGCCAGTGATAGGGTGTGTCCCACGACGGACACATGGCAGGCCAGCACGTGCCCTGGGCCATCCTGGTTCACACCTGTGTACCAGCATGCTGGCACAGTCACAGGCTGTGCCTGTCAGCACCGTGGGGCAGCATCGGTGGCTGTGCAGGTGTCTGGCACTGTTGACAGCACAGAGGTGGAACAGGTGGACCTGGGGGCTCAGCAGTTGGAGGGCGGCAGCAGCAGTTGCACACCAGGCCTGGGGGACAGCGTCAAGCAGTGGCACTTGTCCACCTGCTTCGCCCATACCTGGTCCTGGTGAACAGCGGTCACCCTCAGGGGCCTGTGCACCAGGACCATCCACACCTGGGGTCACGATGCCATTGGGGCACAGTGCACCATTGGACGCGGCACACCCGCCTGCTGCAGGAGTCAGTACAGCTGCAGGGCGGGTTGCAAGGTCCGTGGAGGCACTGTCTGTGTCCGTGGAGCGGCATAGCAGGGAGTGTGCTCGACCGAGCGAGATGGTCCTTATGCGGACGGATGTGACCGCTGCCATTGACAGGCTGACCCAGGCAGTGGTCTCTGTGCCAACGTGACCACACTGTCAGGAGCCTGTACCATGCACCCCACACAGTGCACACTCCACTCCCTGCTCTCGGCGCCGCATGCGCCACCAGGCCTGTCGACGCCGGGTTCTGCTGTGGGTATCCCGAGCACCCCTGCAAGCTTGTTGGCGGGATGCAGACCCCTGTGCGGCAAGGTCGCGGGTCGCGACTGGGACCCCTGGTGGTGCACTAGCGCCACCCGATGTGCCTGCTCAGCCTGCCAGTGCTGCTGAGCCCGCGGCGGGCGCCGCACGCATCCGTGGTGGCCGTGGGACAGTGCTCCTGACTGAGCTGTCTCCCAATGCAGGCCCTGTCTGGTGCTGCCCTGTGTGCAATGTGTGTCATGGTGGGCAGTGCACTGCTGGGTGCTCTGCTCACTGCTGACACGGACCACCTGCACACTCTCCCAACTGCTGTCCACAGGTGCGTGTGCATGATGATGCCTGCATTGCACTGTACACCAAGGTGCAAGGTTGCCCAGGTCCTGACACGTGCGTGGACAGTCCAGGTGGGGGTGGTTGGTGGTGCTGTGTGTGGCGATGTCATTTCCGCAGTGCTGTGCTGCTGCCTGTATGCTGCCTGGTGTGTGTGTGTGTCATATGAGTGCTCACCCCTCTCTGATGGTGTGTTGGTATGCCTGGACCCTTCAACTCCCCTGACCTTCATGCACGGTGTGTTCCCCTTTGTGCCTGTGGTTTGCGCATGGACAGTGTTGCCTGCACATGTCCCCTTGACTTACCTGTGTTGTGCATAGTGCTCTTCTGCAATGGTGTCCCGGTGCAGCTGGGCCTGCCGTGTCAGTCGGGGGTCCCTCCGTCCTAGGGGGGGCTGCTCATCACCCACATCACCGGCACCACTGGCGTCCCCATCGCTGTCCCCCTCTTGGACCTGTACGGCTATCCCATGGTCTTTGGCCATGTTGTGCAGGATGCAACAGGCCAGGAATATCCCACAGGCCTTTTGGGGGCTGTACTGTAGGGCTCCGCCGGAGGTGTCCAGGCATCGGAAGCGTGCCTTGAGTATCCCAAACACCCGCCTATGATGTTCCGTGTTGCGGCATGTGCCTCATTGAAACCGAGCTGGCTGGCGTGGGGCGCCGGTATGGTGTGAGCAGCCAGGACGAGTGGGTATCCACAGTCACCTGTGTGGAGATAGTGGAGATCAGTGTCATGTCAGGTCCATATTGCCTATATCCTGTGTGCCACTACCATGGCACCTGTGTCATTCCCACCCTTGCACAGAGTTTGCATTCCATACATGTGTACTACCCACTAGATGACCCGTGGGGATGTTCCCACTCTCGAATCGATGGCACAGTGCAGATTGGTGCCATATGAAGGCATCATGTGCTCCACCAGGGTGTGTGGCACAGACATTGATGATGCGCCAGTGGCATCACACACCACCTGGCAGTTGACACTGGAAAAGCCCTTTCGGTTCCGATAAGCATGGCCATCGGGGCCAGGTGGCATGCGAATGGCCACATGGGTGCAGTCTATGGCCCCTAGCACGCCAGGCATATGTGCTACCCTGTGGAACTCCTGCATGTTTGTTGTACACTCTGCCGCGGTGCTGGGGAAATGGATGTACTCCGCAGCATGAGGCAGCAGTGCGCTGAGGAATTGGGTGAGGATGCGTGATGTGGCTGACTGTGTAATGCCTGTGGTGTCCCCTGTCGGCCTCTGGAAGGTGCCCGTGGCGAGCAGGCACATGCAGGCTGTCACCTTGGTCTCCACGGACAGAGCATGACTCCGTCGTGAGGGTGCCTGCATCACATCACTGCACAGCTCGCTGAGCCATCTCAGTATTGCCCTGTTCAGGTGGTACCGGGCCACAATCTCGACATCTGTGTACAGCTCGAGCTGATGCGGCACGAGCACAGCCTCTGTCGGGCATCACCGACGGCCCCTCCGCGCCACGCCCCTGCAGCATGGTGTCTCACCCTCATTACAGCTTCCATGTGGAAGCTGACACTGTCCATCTCCCTGGCTTCTGCCCCCGGCTGCTGTTCCTGTGTTACCCCGCTGCCCCCACTGCTGCTTCCACTGCACCGGCACCCCACTGGCCTCTCTGTCCTCCTGGACCCACTGTCCCTCTCTGCCCTTCCAGCTCCTGTCTGTCTCTCTCTCTCTCTCTCTCTCTGTCTCTCTCCCCCAGTTTGCGGCCTGCTGGGATTCTTGCTTCCTTGAACACCTATTTTGGCTCAAATCGGTGCTCACTAACTTCCGGCTAAGCCACTCTTGCGCATTGCGCAAGTGTTCGGATATCGCATTGCGCACTTTATGCATGGACCCGCCCCCTTCGGTTGCGCATGCCTTCATTTCCATTGCGCTGTTGCTCAGCATGTTTTCGGTGGCCCAACTGGCCCCTTCTGAATATTGCAGAATGGCGCATTTTTGGAGTTGCGCACACGCAACCCTGTTGCGCATGGCACAACCCTTTTGAATATCTGGGCCAGTATGCCTCTGTAAACCTCTGTACTCACTCAGACAGTCAGGTACATAGACAGAAATAATGTTGTGTGATTCAAGGTGTTGTAACACAGGCTTGGTAGTATGGGCTCTGAAAAGATCATACACCGGAAGTGATTTTTGTTCTTGAGGGAGTGACAGTGTTGTAATGGGGTGTTTAATGTAGGGCACTAAAACACTGTCAGTGAACTGTATCATAGTCTCCTGGTTTGCCCAATGATTTTCGGAGTGAGTTACACTCCATTCCATTGGAAATTTGTGCTTGTGATGGGACACTGTGCTTTTACTTTTGTAGATTAATTGTGGGGTAGCAAATCACCCTCGAGGCTGCAGCCATGGGCAGCGGTAATTTTTCTTTTGTCACCTAGTCCGGTTACTTGCATCTGCTTTGACCCTGTCAACTCCATTTTACATTCAGTGACTGGGATCATATTGACCCCCGTCTCGTTCATGTTGATAACCAATTGTGCTGGAATGAGTTCTTGTGTGCAGGCTCTCAAGATACGATTTAAAAACTATACTTTCATATTGTCAAAGTCAGTGGGCTTCTTGCAGTCTGCTTTTGTGATCTTTAATTTATGGTAGCCTATTCAGTGGAGAAACCCCATGCCCATTTACTTGTTAGCAATAGATGCCCCCCAATTTTTGTCAGTATCTGTAGGCTTGGCTTGCACTATACCCACAGCTACTGCCTGGATAACCCTTGCATTCACAACAGCCCCCTCAGTTCTTAAGGATCTCACAATAGATTTCAGTTGCTTCTCCAGTTCTGTCTCTAACTGGGTGAGACGCCCTTAAGGTTTTGTAGGGAGCAAAGGAGGAATGGAAGTGGGGTCTGGTGTATTCTGCAGCCTTGCCAGGTAGTCTGTCTTAAAGTTCCATATGGAACTTTCATTTATTGTACCCCCGTAGTGAAATTGTAGTATCGAACGGCTGCCATCACACCATTCTCCACCACGTACTTTCCAAATTCAAACCTGACCTCGAGGTTGTAATTAGAGTACCCGGAGCAGTGGCATTTCTTAGCAAGTGGAGTGGATGTGGATGTAACAGGCAGCTCACAGGTAACAGAGGCGGTAACATTTGGATCCATACCGGAGCACTCAGCAAGATCCTGTCCACAAACATCTACAGCATTCATGGGGTATTTACGCTTGCCTGACCGGGAAGACTGAATCCACTTCAAGAGAGACATCTGTAAGTACTGTAGTCTCAAATGCTGCTCAAATAGCCCTGGAGGGCGAGGAGCACTGGGGAGAGCTGGGATTTAATCAGCTATGAGCACCTGAACCTCACTTGTTAAACAGAGGCCGATTAGGCAGCCGTAACTACCAGTGCACCAAGCGCTAAATATATCGGGGGCCAATATTTGTACCAGTACTGCTAGCGCTAAATATATCAGGTGCTAATATAACCTGCCGCACAGTATTTATTTTTCCGACACTGGGATGCCCACTCCTGGTGTCGGATATCCCCCCCCCCAAGCTCACTGTCTTTGCCAACAGGGGTGCCAAATCCCCATCAGTATCATGTTTCCTCTCCCCCCAAGCTCACTTTCTTTGCCGATGGGGGTGCCCAATCCCTGTCAGCATCATGTCCCCCCTCCCCACAAATACATAGGGAACACTGGGAGCCCATCCCAGTGTGCCCAAAAGTATTTTTTTGTTTTGTTTTTTGAACCTGTAAATTAAGAAAAAACAATCCCTCTGTGTTTTTTTTTAATCTGCAGAAAAGAAAACAATCCCTCATAGTCTCCCCACTGCCCCTCCCCATCCCCCACCCTCCCACTGAGCACCCACCTCCCCACACTCCCCATTACTCCATACTTACCTCTGGAGGTTGACAGCAGCAATCTTCTGTGGAGCTGGACATGTCTGCACTCTTCAAAGCCGACCGGCAAACTGAAGAATCATAGGTAAGCACTTATAATGGCTGTCAATGGGAGTTTCAACTTATATTGGTGTCTCAGCCATTTTTAAGAATTTTGGCCCCAGATTTCAACATAGGGTGCTTGGGGCTACCTTCATGAACATGTCATTGTCATTTCATACTCAGTCCCAAAAGGTGATTTTGTGGTTGCTGCGTGGAATCACCTTTCAGAAATGATTAATGAAATGACAGTGCCACTGTTCATGAGGTGGGGTCCCATAAAGCCCATGTTGCAAATTTGATTAAAAAATTACTGTTATGAGTGCGCATTGTGCAGTTCTATGCACGCTTGTAACTTTGCCAGTTTTTAGTATTTTCACTCCAGATGTTCAACGTTGCCATTTTTTACACCCCCTTATAAACAGTTCAGCTGTCGTTGTTCACATCCTGCCTGAAACATGTTTACGCACCTGTTGCGCAGAATGGCACAGTTGCTGTGGGAAATCAACTTTTGGGACAGATTAACAAAATTGCAGTGCCATTGTACATGAGGGGAGGTCCCAAAATGTCGATGTTGAAAATTTGGTGAAAAAATTCCAATAATTGATTGCATTACGGGCGTGTATTGTGCAGTTTCTACGCACACTCCTAACTGCCAGTTTTTCATATTTTCACTCCAGATTTTCAACATTGCCATTTTTAAACACCTCCTCATGAACAGTACAGCTGTCATTTTTCACACCCTGCCAAAAATGTGCTTTCGCACCTGTGGCTCCGAATCGCGCAGTCACTGTGTGAAATTACCTTTTGGGATTGAGTAAAAAAATGATAGTGTCACTGTTTATGAGGTGAGCTCCCATAAAGCCTATGTTGAAAATTTGGAGTGAAAATACCACAAATGCCAATGGTGTTAGGGTTTCCAACTGTAACACCCCACACTGTAGAGACTGACAGGCATCAGGGGTGTGATTTGGGTTTGTCGGCTGTAATGCTCACGGCATTCCACCCCCACCCTGCAGCCACCGACAGGCATTGAGGTGCGTCTTGGGGTCTTCGGCCCTAATGTTCACCCCATTTTCCTATACTGCACCCATCTCAGCTTATTTCCTTATGAAATGGGGTGAGCTTAAGGGCCAAAGACCCCAAGGCATGCCGTGACACCTGTTGCTGTCTGCAAGGTGGGGTGAGGTGGAATGGCTTAAGCGTTATGGCTGATGACCCAAAGGCACACCCCCAATGCCTTTCAATCTCTGCAGGGGGGTGGGGGGTGGTGTTACTTCAATACTTCAAAGCCATTCCTATTATGCATCTCTCTAACTCCTGCACTATCAATGCCAGTGCCAGCAAGCCAACATTCAGCATTGATAAATGCTTGTTCTTTCTGCTTTTATGCACTTCCTTAATGCAGGTTAGTTGATTTTTTTATGCCCTTCCTTGTTTTCTCCACTGTGCCTCTGGCAATACCCACTTCAAGGTAGTTTCTAAGGCAGTCTCCCAATTCTTTAAAATCTGCCCTCCTAAAGTCCAGGGCCTTTGCCTCATGTGGTTTGACTCTGTTCCTACCTTTATGTTAAACCACACTGTACCAGTGGTACCAAGGGGACTGCCCACTGTGACCTCTGCAATGCTGCCTCTGTTTGTAAGCACCAGATCCAGCACTGGCTTATCCTTAGTGGGTTCTTTGGCTAAGTGCCTGAGAAAAGACCCTTGTAGGGCATCATGGATGATCCTGTTCTTTGCCAAAACTATAGTTGGAAGGTTCCACTCCACTTCTAGCAGACTGAAGTCAACAACTAGCAACACCTCCCCTTACGTTGCATTCTGATGATGGCTTCCTCACATGCCTTACCCAACTCCTTTCCCTGTGCTGAAGGTCTTCACACTATACCAGTACAGATAGCAGCCCCAGAGCCTGTCTTCAGGATGACCCACAACACCTCCTTTTTCTCTAGGTGCTGCTGTACCTCTGTGGCCTTGATGCCCTCTCCAATATAATGCAATCTCTTCTTCCCTCCTCCCTGCCCTGTCTCTACTGAACAGGAGATTAGGTCTGTATGACCATGTCCCCATCATGGTGCTCCATAACTACAGTATGACTCCATTATGACCAATAAATCCAAGTTAGTCTCCGCCATGATAGCTTCTGTGTCTGGAATTTTGTTTCCAAGATTCCCTGCACTGGTGCACATGGCTGTCCACACCTTCCTTCCTCCTGCCAGCTGCCCTGCTTCTCCCTCCAACTCCTAACACATAAAACAAAATTAGCACCCACCCACTTCACAGGATGGACTTGGTAGCACCTGAGTCACTCCTTAAGTGCTTAACATTTGAGACTGAACTCTACAGCTGTGCAAAATGGACCAGGCATTGTTTATTAGCACACCAGCCACTGTGAAATTTGCCTTGTACTTTTATTTTGTACATCTGTGGTGTTCAGTCTTAATTGTTAAGTGATTCAGGATTAAACCAGGTGCTACCAAGTCCATCCAGTGAAGTGGCTGAGTGCTAATTTTCTTTTATGTATTTGGAACTGTGGTCTGATTAAGCACCCCTATGCCTCCTAGTACTGTTTCATGTGTTTAAGCCTCTACCATTCCTCCTGTGTTGTTCCCTGGAGCCCCCCGTTTTACCTCTTTCCTTTTTAACTTCACCATTCCTTGTCTCCTTTGATCCTCTACCCTCACTTATCTGAGTTGTATCCACTTTTCTTCTGTCTTGTCCCTGTCCTTACCTTTCTGTGCCCCAGCCCTAGGGATGTTTACTCCTCTCCAGCCCTCCCTTATGCTCCATCATCCGGGGGGCAATTGTTGTCTCCCTTAGTTTTAATGCTTCTCTGCAGCTAGTTTAAATGCCCATCCAAGTAGCATTTAAACTTCCCACCAAGGACTTCGGTCCCCTTCCTGGAAGGATGCAATCTGCCTCCCTTATTGAGGCCCATATTGTTCCAGGCTGGTTCCTAGTCCCCGAGATGCAGCTAAAGTCCTTTCTTATGCACCATGTCTTCAACCAGTCATTAAATATCCTGGGGTGGTGTACCCTAACCTCTCCTCAGCTGTACAAAGGTAACACTTCAGAAAAAGCCACATGCCTGTCACCTGTTTGAGGCCCCTACCCAGCTCCCTAAGTTACCATACACTCCTCTTACATTTTTTAGAGGTTTTTTTTCCAGTGTGTGAATTTTTAGTACTCATGAAAGGTGCTAGATTGACTGGAACCTGAAGTCCTCTGCTTATCCACATGACAGGTATAGCACAGGCAATCACAGTGCACGTTTCCCCACACAACCCCACCAGTGTGCTTCAAGCCTGCCATGGAGGGACCACCACATACTGTAAGTGACAGTGTAGTTCAGACTCCATGCACAGTCAGTCCTTGGCTGCTCATGTGAGACTGCTAACAACGGTGCCAATGAGTGCACTACTCTTACCTTTTCTCTTGCCAGGTCATTCATCTCTAGATGGACAATTATGTCTAACTCCCTCCTTGCTGCCCTAGAGATCTTCTGAATATGCTCTCCATCCCTCAAAGTCAAAGCATCACAGCACTCCACATCTCTATCCTTCCTCCCAGCTCCCAGGTCTATCATTTTTGCAATAGAGCCTCCCCCACTAGCAGCTGCTTCATCTTGGGCTGGGGGTCTCTCTTACCCTACCTCCTTGGGGCTTCCACTTTGGAGTCCCTCCACCTCCTCCCTTCTCACTGTGATGGGCACCTCCTCTTGGCTGTCCTGCACTGCCGGTATGGCAAAGGAGTTCTGCAATGGTGTAGGTGGAGAAACATGCTTCCTTCCCTCCACCCCCACCCTGCTGGCACCCACCAAGCTCCATCTGCTCTGCCTCAGCAACTTTTGGGGGAGTGACAGCAGACTTGGTGGCCCCTGGGTGGGGCAGAATGTTCTCTGTACCCTTGCAAATTTGGCCTGAGTCCAACAACCTATGTCCATAACCCAGAAAGGTGAATACACATGGGGCAGCATATCAGCCTCCAGAAGGTTTCCCAAAAGCCTGTGGCTCCACAGCCACTGCACTGTACCACTCCCATTTCCTATGCTTAGTGTCTATGCAAGTTTAGTTTACTCCTCTACATCCTTACCTCTCCTGTGGTAATTCTACCTATCCCTTTTGCTTCCCTGGAACTAGTTATTTCACAGAACTAGTGCTCCTAGATAGTCCTCAAGCCACACTGACTACTTCCTCTGCTGCTGATATAGGGGCTGCCTCTGGCTGTCTTGCACGACTATAGGTACTAATGCAAATAAGGACCTCTTGACCCACCTAGTCTGCCCAGTATTCCCTGCCAACTGTGCCACTACAGACCCTACTCGATCTCCGGTTACCTCCTCCGCTTGCCTTACTACCAGTGTCCCCTTGTATCTGTCACATGTATGCTTGAATCCAGTCAGCATTTTGGCACCCACCACCTCCACTGGAAGGCTGTTAAAGGGGTCCACCACCGTCTCCATGAAAAAGTATTTCCTCACATTTTCTCTGAGCCCCTCACCACCAACTTTATAACTTGACCCCTTTTCCTCAAGCTTCTAATTCTATGGAAAATGCTACCTTTCTGTACCTTATTAATATTGATTAGGTATTTGAATGTTTCTATCATACCCCCTTTTCACTCCTCTCCTCCAGAGAGTGCATATTCAGTTCCTTGAGTCTCTCCTCATAGGGCTTTTGATGCAGGCCCTGCACCATTTTGGTAGCCCTCTTTTGTACTGCTTCCACCTTGTCAATGTCCTTCTGGATGTGGGACCTCCAGAACTGAACACAGTACTCAAGGTAGATATTACCAGTGATCTGTACAGGGGTAATATTATCTCCTTCATCCTTCTCATGATACCCTTCCCTATGCAGCCAAGCATCTTTCTAGCCTTCCCCACTGCCTTATCACACTACTTGGCTACCTTCAGGCCATTAGAAATGGTTACCCCAGGTCTCTTACCTGTTTGGTGGTTGCCAGTACATGCCCTCCCAATTGGTACATAGCCCCTTGGTTTTTGTGCCCCAAGTGCATGATTTTGCACTTTTTTGCATTGAAATCCAGCTGCCAAACCCTTGACCATTCTTCCACCTGTTTCAGATCATCCCTAATCCCTCCCCATGTGTCAACTCTGTTGCAGATTTTTGTGTCATCCATGAACATGCATTCTTCCCTTCTAGCCCTTCTGCAATGTCACTAATAAAGACATTGAAAAGGTCCGGGCCTAGTACTGAGCCCTGACGTACGCTGCTGGTAACCTTGCCTTCTTCAGTCACTAATAAAGACATTGAAAAGGACCGGGCCTAGTACTGAGCCCTAACGTACCCTGCTGGTCACCTTGCCTTCTCCAGAGTGGACACCATTTAGGCAAAAGGCAAAGGCAAGCTTATTTAAAAAGACGCCCAACCCCAAAGGCTCTGGGCACCACACAAAACTTTACAGCATTTCATACCGCATAAACATATAAATTAAAAATAAATATAAATTATCAGAATTACACCCCAAAAGCTTGCATAAATAGGAAGGTCTTCAGGCGAGCCTTAAAGGCAATTATAGTGGGGGCCCCCCTAACTACAGTTGGTAAGGAGTTCCAAAGAGCGGGGGTGGCAACACTAAAAGCTCGGTCGCCTGCAGATTTTAATCTCGCTCTTGGAACATTTAGAGGCCACCACTAGAAGAGCGAAGATTATGGGTAGAGGAAGAAGGTACCAGGAGAACTGACAGGTAACCAGGGCCCTGTCCATGTAGGGCCTTATAGGTGAGAAAACCCACCTTGAAGAGCACTCTCCACCTGACAGGCAGCCAGTGCAATTCGTGCAACACAGGTGCAATATGGCAAAATTTACTTTGCCCAGTCAAAAGCCGGGCAGCAGCATTTTGCACTAGCTGCAGTCAGCGAAGAGAGCCCCCAGAGACCCCGAGATGGAGGGCATTACAGTAGTCAGTGTGACTAAGGCATGTATCAAGGTAGGGAGGTCCAGAGACAGAACAAGGGGCTTAATCCTGGCAATGTTTCTAAGATGGAAAAAACAGGAACGTACCATGGAAGATATTTGAACCTCCATGGACAAATTCCTGTCAAGAATCACACCAAGATTTCGCACCCAAGGGGAGGCCATCAATGACGCAGCTCCTAGCACAAGTCCAGTTGCAGAGTCAGAGGCCATCCCATCATGAACTCTGTTCGACTCCACTACCAGTACCTCAGTCTTGTCAGGGTCAGTCATAACCAGCTGGAGGCCATCCAGTCACTAATCTCAGCCAGACAGATATTTAACACATCCACTGCATTTGATGTTCCTGGGGCAAAGGATAAGTATAGCTGAGTATCATCAGCAGAGCAATGAAAACACAGACCATACTTCCTAATGATCCCCCCCAGAGGAAGCATGTATACTGCGAACAACATTGGGGCCAGTATCGAACCCTGAGGGACTCCACACAAAAGGAGGCAGGGTGTAGAAGAGAAATTTCCCATCACAACCCGCTGTCTCCTATTGGTGAGAAAGAACTCAAACCACTTGATGACAATACCGGTGAGTCCACATAACTCCATCAGGCAAAAAAGCAACACACAATGGTCCACAGTATCAAATGCTGATGAGAGATCGAGGAGAACAAGAATTGTCCTGTCCCCTCGGTCTCTAGCCCTGAGGAGGTCATTTTGCACCCGACCTAACACAGTTTCAGTGCTACGTCTGGCCCAAAAAGCCAACTGGAAAGGATCATACAACTCGTGAGTCATGAGGTGTTCCTCCAACTGAAGTGATACCACCTTCTCGACAATCTTCCCCAAAAATGGGAGATTGGAGATGGGACGGTAATTTGCCCTGACCTCCGAGTCCAAAGAAGATTTCTTTAAAAGGGGTCTCACCAGAGCCTCCTTCAAGGCATCTGGAAAGACACCCTGACTCAAGGAACACCGGACAATCAGGGCAAACACCGGGCCAACAGAGTCAACGTATCTCATTAAGAAATGTGTTGGCACTGGGTCCAGTTCACAGAAGGTATGCTTCAGATTGACTGCCGCCTCAATAACCTCACAGACCTCCACTGGCCTAAACTCTCCCCAACTAGGTGGAGTGCGCTCAGCACACAACTGGCGACCACTGTCAGCAATGGTATTGCTGGCTGAAGAAACCTCCCACCGGATCAAAGACACCCTGTCCGAGAAAAACCGAGCAAAATCCTCACAATCCTCATTTGAGGAAACTCTTCCGGGCTGGAGACAGACAGGATGAAGAAGTCTATCAACAGTCCAGAAAAGTGAGGCTGGTTGGTTTCTCCCAGAAGCAATCTCCCGAGACAAAAATACTGTCTTCTTTCGGTTGATTGCCTCCTGATATGCACAATAATGCGCACACAGGACCAGTTTGTCCGTCTCCAGGCGGGACTTCCTCCAGCAGCGCTCTAATCTCCGACCCATCTTCTTCATTTCCCTAAGATCTCTATCATACCACGGAGACCTCAGGTACGAAGTTCTGGGTCGTACATGGATAGGTGCGAGGGAGTTGATGGTGTCAGATAACACCTTATTATAGGTGTCGACCCCGACATCAACAGCCCCGACGCATGCACCACCCATACTAGATAAGTCAGTTGCCGCAATTTACCAACACCCTCTGACTCCTGTTGCTTAATGAACTTCTTATCCAGTTTACAACTTTTTGACCCACTTCCAGGCAGGCCAGCTTGTTCACCAGTCTTCTGTGTGGAACAGTGTCAAAGGCCATACTGAAATCCTGGCGGGCCACATCTACCGCTCCTCCCTAATCCGCTATATAGGTCACCCAGTCAAAGAAATTGATCAGGTTTGATTGGCAAGACCTCCCCCTTGTGAAACCACGTTGCCTTGGATCCTGTGATCTTCTGGTTACAAGGTACTGTATTCCACTATCCTTTCCTTCAGCAGTGTTTCTATTACTTTGCCCACTGCTGAAATCAGGCTGACAGGTCTGTAATTTTCTGCCTCCTCCCTGTTCCCACTATTGTGAAGTGGGACCATACCTACCCTCCTCCAGTCCCTCCGAACCTCCCCTGTTTCTAATGATAAGTTGAACAGAGTTGTCAGAGGTGCAGCTAGCACCTCTTTAAGCTCTCTCAGTATCCTAGGGTGCTCCCCATTAGATCCCATTGCCTTGTCTACTTTTAATTGTGCTAGTACCTTGAGGACTTTCTCCTCTGTAAAAGGACGGGTGTCCACCCCCCCCCATCATCTATGCCCTTGACCCTTATTTTTGACCCATCACCTACCCCTTCTGTAAATTCTGAACAAAAGTATTTGTTCAATATGCCTGCCTTCTTTTGGTCCTCCTCCTCACAAATCCCTTCTTCCTCTTTTATCTTTACTATTCCCCCTTTGGTCTTCCTCTTCTTGCTTATATATATAAAGAAAGTTGTATCCCCTTCTTTTATTGACTAGGCATTATTCTACTCTATTATTGCTCTTCTATCAAAATTACTGCCCATAATTACATTAGCAAGGAAATCTGGCACTACTTCCACCTCCTGTACCCCCTGTATCCCTGACCACCTTCCCAGCTCAAGAAGACCCTTGTCATTATCAACAAGATCATAGGGTGAGCCCTGTCTTAATGGATATGCCCATGTGTGGGGTATCAGTAGCTCTCTATCTTTGTATATTTTCTTTCTCATACATCTGTTTTCACTATAGGCTGGCCACCTACAGTAGTCTCTTCCCTGCTGTACTGTCCCTTTCTCTCTCTTTTCCCCTTTTATCAAGGCAGCAATTATCCCGTTAAAATGACAAGGGGTTATGTGTTAAACGGAGGTTGCCATTCTTAGTAAGGATTCCCCTTTAGTTGTCAGAACATGCTCCGAAGAAGGGGCCAAGCCTGTAGTGATGTGCCCCACCTGGAGCATTGGAAATGCTTCTTGTATGCCCCAGTTGAAAAGGTATGCTCCTATGATGAACACTGCATTTTGCAGTGCAGAATGATGTGCTGTGAAGGCTATAAAAGGTATGCCCCGTTTTGCCCCTTAGTGAATACTAAGATTTTAGTCTCCATAGTTTAAGCAGAGCAGCTTCTGTTGTACTTTAGCTCTTTCCTTCCATTGAAAAGTTGCTCTGTAGTAATCTGAAAACATCCATGAAAAGTTAATTGGTCATGGAGAGGCATTCCCTTTTACTTTAATTGCTGCCTGCTGCTGTGACGTAGTTTTCTTGTGGCACTTTAATTTTAAAAAGAAACCCCTTCAGGGTCAGAAGCAGAAAGAGATACTGTATAAATAAATTTAAAATAGAGATATTTCTCTCTGCTGCAGTCCTTTAAATGGGAAACAGAGTCTGCACATTCTCGACAGAGCCAAAATTGCAGACATTTGGTGTATTACACTAGCAGTGTCTCATTATGGAGCAGGAAGGCTCTCCAGAGAAGCAGTGCTCATTGCGCACAATGCAGTACTGTATGTCCTGACCTGAAGCTTGCACTATGGAGTGATACTGATACAAAACCCCATAGTTGCTTGCTTCTGTATAGCTAAGTATTTGGTAGTTTAGTTATCGGCTAATAATCATACAGGGGTAAGGGAGCTAAATGAAATGTTTGGCCAACAGCAGAAAGTAAAAGAGTAGGCCAAAATGAAAAGTTAGTCGACAGACCAAAATTGCAGTCGTCGGCACTGGGAAAAGGGCCCGGGGAAAAGGGGTATGAATAAAAATGTTTTATAGATACATAGATACATAGACAGTGTCGGCAGATAAGGGCCTATGGCCCACCCAGTCTGCCCATTTGAGCTTGTAAGGTCAGTTTATGTTTTCCTAGAAGTCTGTTGCCCCTTACCCCTGACCTCCAGAATTCCTTTATGTCTATCCCATGCATTCTTAAATCCCGTGATTGTTTCAGCCCCCACTTCCTCTGACAGGGTGTTCCACTTGTCCACCACCCGTTCTGTGAAGAAATTCTTCCTCATGTTTCCTCTGAATCGTCCTCTCCTCAACTTCATCCCATGCCCTCTAGTCCTGGAACATCTTTTTTACTTAAAAATAGTGTATTCCTGCACCCTGTTCCTCCCTGTAAGATACTTGTATGTCTCTATCATATCCCCTCTCTCCCTCCTCTCCTCCAGGGAGCACATGTTCAGTTCCTTCAACCTGTCTTCATAGGACTTGTGATGCAATCCATGGACCATCTTTGTTGCCCTCCTCTGAACCTTCTCTACCCTGTCTATGTCCTTACATAGGAATGGTCTCCAGAACTGTACACTGTACTCCAGGTGGGGCCTCACTAGTGTCTTGTATAGCGGAATTATGACATCCCTTTTCCTGCTGGTGATGCCCCTGCCTATACATCCCAGCATCCTATTTGCTTTACCTGCTGCCTTGTCACACTGTTTCCCTACCTTGAGGTCATCAGAGATGATAATCCCAAGATCCTTTCCTGCTTGGCGCATGCTATCCTCACCCCCAACTCTGATGTAATTGCCAGGGTTTTGTGCCCCATATGCATTATCTTGCACTTCCTTGCATTGAATTTCAACTGCCAAACCCTGACCATTCTTCAAGTTTCTGCAGGTCCTTCTCATTCTGTCTACACCCTCTGGTGTGTCTACTCTGTTACAGAGCTTTGTGTCATCAGCGAACAGTGAAATTCTGCCTTCTAGGTTCTGTGCAATGTCACTGATGAAGATGTTGAATAGGACCGGTCCCAGCACTGATCCCTGTGGTACCCCACTGGTCACTCTTCCCTCTGTGGAGTGACAGCCATTTACTACCACCCTCTGTGTCCTGCCACCCAGCCAGTTACCTACCCACCACACTACTGTCCTGCCCACACCCATATAAATGTGATATGGTGGAGACAGGATTCAAACCCATGATTACAAGGTAATTTTTATCATAGTGCAGTGCTTTAACCACTAGGCCACACAGTCTAAAGAAAGGCTAAGGAATTCCTAGAAGAAATAAAGAATGCTTAGGAAATACAGGGCTAATATATCTAATATAATGGTCTTTATAAATATGTGTTTTGCATTAAATAGCAGCTTCTGAAAGCATTCATGGATTGGCAGGAGAAGAGAAAAAGGGGAGTGTGCCCTAATTTCCTTTGCCAAGTTCAGTGAATTCTTTGATTATGAATTAATTAAACAGTTGGCTAATAGAAAGAAACAGGACACTGTACCTGGAGGAATGTATCCTGCATGTGTGCTGTTATAGGGCTACCAGCCCACCAACTGACTGTTTTTTTTTATGAATCTTACATGGTGATGTTATTACAGAAGGGAGGGGCTTAATCCCATAATGAGTCCCCTCACAATAATTAAGTATTTTATGTATTATAGAAGGACTCCACCTGTATATGATTTATAGGGTATGCTACATCCCCGGGTGTGGAATTTCAAAATAACTTAAACAGGCAGACAAAGATTTAGGTGCATAAAAAATGAATGAAAGTGTTTTATCATTTTATTTTCTTTTTCAGAAAATCAAAAATAATAAAATATTTACAGAAAGAAAAATAGAAGTTGTTAATGCAGCACACCAAACAAACAGGCTTCATTCAGTTACTTCTTCAAACACCTTCCTGTGTCCTTTTTCAGCACAGTGTGTAAACCTCCACACCGTCTTCCTTCATAGCCAGCAGCACACTGAACCACCTATCTATGTGCTGTCTCTACTGATGGGCTTTTATACCCTGGTGGCAGTGACATCACTGTCATGTGATTCATGGTGATCCACCCCTTTCTGTAATTATCAGCATTATATCTCTGGTCAATGTATTGGGCTTATATGTAGCCCCAAAGTGTACATTGTCTATGGGGCTCTTCATTAAACCTACAATGAAATAATGTTGCCTTATTTCAAAGGCTCTACATGATTTCCACATAGATAATGAGCCCAAATGGGGCTAGGCTTCTCCCTCTGGAAGTGACATGACCAGATACATTCCTCATAGAAACAGTCAGACTGTGGGCTGCCAGTCCTATAATAGCATTACATACAGTACCACAGGTATAACCTTTTTATACCTGTATAACACAGCATTATGTAGTCCTGCTACAGTTTCTGGGATGGCAAATGAAATGGAAGAACGAGGGCATGCTCCTATTCTCCCTTCTCCTGCCAACGAAGGAATCCACTAAACCATAGTTCTGTATTTGTTGCCTTTTGTGTAACTCATAATTGTTGTCACTGCTTTTTAAATCCCTGAGAACATTTAAAAGGGCTCAGTATCTCTACATAAGAAGGGAGTGTCTCTCTTTCAGACCGAATAATTTATTTTCTATAAGCCCCTTTTGCTTTTCTTTTTTTTTGCAGTTAATCTTTTTATTGTAGTTATTGTAATTATACATACAAATTCACTACATTCTCCAATATACACTTACATAAATTCTTAATAGGAGAAGGAAAAAATGTGTTGTCTGAAGTATTATACAATGATATTAAAGGGGAAACAAATGTTGAGAAAACAACAGGTAGCAGGACAATCTGTATGGTAGAGAGAAAATATGGCAATTTATGGTTCAAGGGGTAAAAGGAGTAGATACAAACAAGAAATATGAGCAGTCATGATTGTACTTCTATTATGCTGTAATTTAATACAAGTATGTGTAAGATTGTATAAAGGAAGAACATAAAAAAGAGAAAAATATCTAAGAAAGTGAACAAGAATGAAGAAGAAAAGGGAGGAAGAAAAGGAGATAAAAAGATAGAAAGGAGATGAAAAAGGAATGAAAGAGCTAGAAGTGAGATTCCAATGTGAACATAAAACAACCCATGGATTAAGTGACAATATGTGTCGACGTGTTTAAATATTTAAAATAGTCCTGCCAGCATCTATTATATAAATTAAGTCAGTCAGAGGCTAAGTGTGACATACAATCAAGGAAGACATATTGAGATAGTTGTTTGAGAATATCTGGGAGGATGGGAATGATGTTGGATCTCCAATGTATTAGTATAAGATGTTTAACTTGAAGGAAGAGTAGGGACAACCTCCTATTCTGAGAATGGGATATTTTGTATGAATGAGCACTGAAAATACTAAGTATGCAATGTTTTGGATCTAATGCAAAGGATAGACCAATCACATCCATTGCAAAGAAATGAATATGATGCCAAAGATTGTGTATGGGAGGCCAATGCCATAAAATATGTAGCAAATTGTCATTGGGGGAGTTACAGCGCCAACATTTATTGTTGTTGATTAAGCCCAATTTTTGCAAAATCTCAGGAGTTCTGTACCATAAATGTAGAATTTTGGTTTGTATGAGTGAAATGCGATTATCCTTGAAAGATTTATGGCAGGATAGCCAGCAGTTATGCCATTGTGAATTTGGTATGTTATAATTTAAAAGGGTACTCCATTTATTTTTTGCAATGATAGATTGATCTTGAATTGTATTTCTGATATGATTGTAAATGATACTGTTTAATTTAGAGTTTGTTTTGATCCATTTAGAAATAAAAGTATCGTATATAGACTGATGAGGAATAGTAGGAAGATAAAGGTTCCATGCCGTGAGTAACTGTAAATATTTCCAGAAATCATGCTGTGGAAGATTCCATTGTTTGAGCAGTTCAGAAAAGGATTTTAATTTGAAAGTCTGAGGTATAAGTATATCCTTCAAGAAAAAAACGCCCATGTTTTTCCAATTAAAACAAAAAATTGGGTGATTATCAAGAGTGATGTTGCGGTTCCCCCAAACAGGGGCATATATGAGAGGGGTTGGGTTGGATTTAAGGCATTTATGAATTATTTTCCAGTAGTATATGGATGATGCTATAGTAGAGTAAGATTTTAAATTGGGGGGGAGAGGGTTATAAATGAAGGAAGTGGTGTCATTGCCAGGACATAGAGATGTTTCCATATTGACCCACAACGGTGATTTATTGCTGGGTTTATTAAACCATTTGACAGTTTGGGCAATGCAGAAGGCTCAAAAATATACTTGGAATCAGGGGAGCCCGAAGCCTCCTTTGGACCAGTGGGAATGCAGTTTGTTATGACTAAATTGGGGAATTTTGCCTTCCCATAAAAAACTGCCAATTATATCATCAATTCTGACAAAAAAGAAAGTAGGGAGGGTTAAAGAGATATTAGAAAATAGATACAGTATTTTGGGAGCTATTGACATCTTGATAGTGGAGATTTTCCTATTAAAAGAGAGGTTAAGCAGCTTCCATCTCGTGACTGTGCCTATTGTTAAACTGTGTTGCTAATTGTATCGCATTGCCTGCAACTTGCCTATGCCTTATTGCTTTACTGTATTTCTGATTGTCTCATGTATGTATGTTTTGTCTTCCTTATGACGAGGTACCTTTGTAAATGAGCCTCTGGCTCAAAGGTTTTAAACTGATGTTAAAAAAATTAATAAATAAAAACGAGAGTGTTTTTAATATTTGTTAATAATGGGGAAAGATTGGTGTCCCATATCTTGTCTAATTTCGAGTTGATCTGTATTCCAAGGTGAGAGATACCTTGAGGGGCCCAACGCAAACCTAATATTGTATTCATAGAAGGGTTACAAAAATTGTTCAATGGCATTATTTCTAATTTGTTTAGATTCAGAGCTAGCCCAGAAAGTGAAGTAAAGTTACTAAGTAACTTAATTAAGGGTGGTCCAGAAATTTCAAGATTTTTGAATAGAATGAGGAGGTCATCAATGTAGGATAGTGAAGTATAGCGGGAATTACTGATAGGGATACCTTGGATCATGGAGGATTGATGAAGAGCAGCCGATAGGGGTTCCATAGCTAGAATAAAAAGAATGGGGGATAAGGGGCACCCTTGCCTGGTACCTCTTGCCAGATGAAAGGATGAGGACAGAGTACAGTTAGTAAGAACCCGAGCAGAGGGGAAGGTGTATAGTAATTGAATCCATGTACAAAATTTATTAGTGACACCAAAGTGGCATAGAACATGATACAAATAAGTCCAGTTGAGAGAATCGAATACCTTTTCAAAGTCGATGGCTATAGCTGCGGCAGGTGATTTAAGAGATTTAGCTTTGTAGATTAAATTAAATAATGAGCAGAGATGATCAGAGCCAGTTCTATTTTTGATAAATACAGCTTGGGAGGTATGGACAAGTTTTGAAATTATTGATTCTAAATGGGTATTTAATATTTTGGCAAAAATTTTCCCATCCGTATTAAGTAATGATATCGGTCTGTAACTGGATGGGAGAGAAGGGTCTTTATCTTTTTTGGGTAGGACAGTTATAATGGCTTCTGTCATAGAATAGGGACGTTTACCTTGTGAAGATTACTCTTTGAAGTCCTTAAACAGTAAGGGGCATAAGATATCAGCTAGGGGTTTATAAAAGTCTATGGAAAAACTGTCACTCCCAGGAGCTTTACCAGATTTAAGGGAATTTAGCACTGCTTGTATCTCTTTTAGGCAAAAGGGTTCATCTAGCAAAGCCATATCTTTTTGGGAGAGGTGTGCTAACTGTAAATTGTCCAGAAATTATTGTATATATTCAGGTTGTGGGGGAGTGGGGTGAGAGTATAATTTTTGGTAGAAGAATTGCATAATATCGTTAATTGAGGGATTATCTGTATGGATTTTGCCTGAAGGATCTTTCAAACCAGCAATATGTCTCTCCATTTGTTGATTCTTGAGTTGATAGGCAAGCAGCTTCCCACATTTATCCCCTTGTTCCCAATAATGATGTTTAAGTCTAAGGAGGGCTATTTCAGCTTTCCTGGATATTACTGTAATTCGTTGATTTTAATTCTAGGTTGAAGAATTTCAAGGTGAAGTTGTGAGTTATTATATGGATCTTTTTGTTTTATAATATTGGGTTTGTTTTTCTTTAAGAGAGTTCTCTAAATCGGTCAATTGCTGTTCCCTTGGTCTTTTCTTGTGTGCTGCATAGCTTATAATTTTCCCTCTAACTGTTGCTTTAAGTGCTTCCCAGATGGTACCTTGAGATACATCAGGGGTGTTGTTAAAGGAAAGAAATTCTTGGATTTGGGATCTAATCCAAGGTAAGAAATCGGGGTCTTTCAATAAGAGTGGGTCTAAATGCCAGGAGGGGGATTTAGATGGGGCCGGCCCCAAATAAGATGTAATTTTATCCCTTTCACTTTTCTGATGGCTGAAATTGTCAGCCATTGGCAAACTTTTCATTCTGACCCATTTCTTTTCATTTCTTTTCAGCGCTTGGCCGAGTTGTTCCCATTCTTAATTTCCAAAGCCACTCAAACACTGAACAGGCAACAGGAGCAGGCAGTTTTTGGGAATTTAACAGTGGGCGGCTTTATGAAAAAAAGTAAAAGTTACTGCCACCCCGCTAAATCTCACTCCATAGTACATGGAGAGAGAGAGAGAGAGAGGTAGAGGAAGAGGAAGATGAGTGAACGCACTCCTATTTCATCAATTTTTATTACCATCTCTCTCTCTCTCTCTCTCTCTCCTCTCACATATACTGGCTCTCACTTTATCTAAGTTGTTGCTCTGGACCCTGAAGGGTCTTTTCTCAATTAGGGCAACATGAGGGAAAATGCAAAAACATGGAGCAGTGGCAGGAAAAGTAAAAGTATTGCCGTTCTGTTTCCTAATCCAGCTCTGACTTAGCTTTCCAGGTAGTAAATAAAATTAAATAGCAAAAGATTGCCACTTTGATAGACTCCTTGGCTGAATGACAGTTGTTCCTATACTTTCTCTATGCCAGTATGATAGTCTGTATTCTATCTTTTTTACTTATTTGCCATACTATAACCATGGAGTGGCAGCAATGAAATTTAAAAGCAGATGATTGACTCTCCGTGATACAGTTCACTCCTATTCAAGAATGGGCAAGATTACCATAACACCAACATAATTTAAATCCTGGCTGCATCACTCCATTTAGTAGCTCCATATTTTGATTTTATTTAACTTCCAAAAGGTCTCTAAGGTCATCCAAAATAAAATAATCCTCCAAACAGTATAATGCATTTATCTCCCTTAAAGGTTTGCACATCAATTATTTCTCTATAAGCACTTGGGACTTTAACATGTTTTTTTCTCTTGCATTCAAGCATAACCTAATATTCTTCAGGTGAAGCTACCTCTGGCTGGAAGCTGCAACACTGGACTTAGGATTTGCAAGAAAGTGAGTTGTGCTCACAGCAGAAGGAGATGAACCTTACAATTTACAATTGTCTTTGGTTTGAAGCAGATTCCTTAGGAAAGTTAATATTCTTCAGGTGGAGGATACTTCTAACTGAAAGGTGAAATAAGGAACTTAGAATTACCAGAAAAGGCAGTCTTTCAATCAACAGAGGGAGGTGGACCTTGCTTTACTTTTGTTACAATTGTTAACAATTTCAGTGCAGGAAGAGTTTAAACCCACAGGGACTGAATACTATTTATTGTGTCTGTCCTTGTGCACAGCTGACGTGTTTTTGGGCTGGCTGCTTTCAGAGCACAAGTAACCAGGCTGTTTTGGGGCTGGGGAGGTTTACCTGTGTCTGACTTGGAAGTTTGGATTTTTCTCTGTTTGATTAGCAGGGTATTTTCTCTGTCAAGTTGTCATGTAGGGCATCTTGCTGACAGGAAGGCACTCATTGCAGCGGTAGGTCAGAGCTTTTAGCTGATTGTTTCATGAGGGCACAGTTTAGACCCAAACCCTTCCCACCCTCACCCACCCACCCTGGAAATAGTTCCTTTATACCTGGGGTTCTGACATAATTTCCTCAAGAGGGAAAGGTGCATATCACTGTCATATCTAGCACACTGCACTGACAATATAAGCATACACATTATATAATATATATATTTCTATATAACAAACCAATCACACACACACACACACACAAACAAAACAAAACAAACAAAAAAATAAACAAAGTACCAGACATGTGGGGAGTAGTGCATTGTAATGAGTATGGGGCAGCAGTCTTCCCGGAGTCTTTCTGGAGGCTGAGATGCTGCCCTGTTTGCAGACAACTCTCTGCCCTGAGGGAGGAAGTTGCCCATCTTCAGGCCACACTGGACAGTAGTAAGGGAACCTCTCCCATCCAGGGAGCACCAGAGCCACCACCACTACCTCAAAGGTTGTGAAGAAAGCACAGCAGTTGGATTACAGTGGGCTCATGGAGGGTAAGGGTGATGGAACAGAGGTACACCCAGTCTGTTGTTCCACTCCACAATCCATACACCATTCTGGCTTAGCATAGTTCCCCTATGGATGCACCCACAGAGGAGACTAAGGAGGCTGCAGACAACTGTCACAAGGGAGGCTGTCAGGAAGGGGGCAGAGGATACCACAGGGAAAAGAAGAAGGTCCTGGTGGGGGACTCAATTATTAGGGGGATAGAACTGGGGGGAGCAGGGAAAACTGAAGTAAGGTGCCTGCCTGCTGCCATGGCTTGGAGGGACAGGAAGTGCATCCTTAGGATCACGAGAACAGTTGCACAGGAGTCTGAGCTGGACATCATTGTCCACCTAGGGACAAATGACTTGGCTCATCATGAGAGTAGAGCAGTGCAGAAGGACTTTGTAGAGTTGGGGAAGGGCCTTAGACAAGTAGCACACACAGTATCCTTCTCAGAGGTGCTGCCTGTCAGTGGCATGGGTAAGGTGAGGGTACTTTGCACCATGCAGTTTAATGAATGGTTGAAAAAATGGTGTGGAGCACAGGGGTTTGGCTTCATTTGGGACTGGGGTTCCACCTGGAGGGACACCAGCCTATACTGGCAGGATGGTCTGCATCTGTCCAGGAAGGGAACAAGTCTTTTGGGAAATTGGTTTAAATGCTTCATTGGCAAGCTTTTAAACTAGTCAAGGGGGAGGCACTGATAAGCAGCAGGACAATCCCAGCCTTCCCCTACAAAACAGGGTACTAAATGAGAAAAAGACCAAGGTAGAAAGGTCAGTGGGGGATGCTGCTACAGAAAGTAAAGCCATCAAAAAATGGAGAGCAACGAGTACCAATGCCCGTAGTCTGGGTAACAAACTTCCTGAATTAGTGGCCTTGATGGAGGAGGAACATCTGGATATCGTGGCAGTCACAGAAACATGGTATACACAGAACCATGACTGGGACGTAAACATACCAGGATACACTATCTATGGGAGGGTAAAAGAGGAGGAGGAGAAGCTCTCTACATAAGGGAAGGAATCAAAGCAACAGAACAAAAGGGTAAACAGGGAGGAGAAGAAGCACTGTAGGTCAATTTGGAGAGAGGCGATGGCACCACAATCCACACAGAGGTTGTATACGGACCCCCCTCTCAGGGGGAGGAAATGGACAAGGAAATGATAGAAAGTATACTTAGAATGGCAGAAAAAGGGGAGATATTGCTGATGGGTGATATGAATATGCCAGATGTTAACTAGAGTGCAGTTGCAGCAGCCACTTATAAGAGTGTGGTTATTCTAGATGCCCTACAGGGGGCATGCAGTAGACAACTAGTATTGGAACCCACTCAAGAGGAAGCAATCTTAGACCTGGTTCCCTGAAATGGAGATGGAGAGAGGATCACAGATGTAGAAGTGGGTAGCCATCTGGGAACTAGAGACCATCAAACAGTATAGTTCACAATAAACACAGCAATAAAGTCAAGCCATACAAAGGCAAAAGTACTGGACTTCAGGAGGGCTGACTTTGCCAAAATGGGTGAGTGCCTAAGGAATGCACTAGCAAATGGGCAGGAAGGAGGTGTGGAAGAACAATGGGGAATAATAAAAACTGCCATCACAGAGGTAACAAGCCTTTGTGTGAAGCAAGTAAACAAAACAAAATGATGTAAGAAACCACTATGGTTCTCAAAGGAGGTGGCAGTGAAGGCTCAAGAGAACAAGAAAGCATTCAGAAAGTACAAGGAATAACACAAGGAGCAGGACAGAGAATTGTATCAGTTAAAGCAAAAGGAAGCTGGGAAGGCAGTCAGAACAGCAAAGGCCTGAACCGAGGAAAAGATAGCCAACTCAGTTAAGAAGGGGGATGAAACCTTTTTTAGGTACATCAGGGAGCGAAGGAAGACCAAGGGAGGGATAGTGAAGCTTAATAAAGGGGACAGGGTGGGCAGAGAGTGACGGTGAAAAGGCAGAGATACTAAACAAATATCTTTGCTCAGTATTTACAAATGAAGAGGGGGAGGTACCTAAACAAACAATACAAACACTCTGGATACAGAACTTGATACCAGCCCATTTACAGAAGAAAGGGTTCTGAAAGAACTCTTAAAACTGAAGGTGGACAAAGCAATGGGGCCTGATGGGATTCATCCCAGAATTCTAAAAGAACTAAGGGTAGAACTAGTGACACCACTTACTACCCTCTTTAACAAATAATGGGAGGATGGGGTGGTATCTGAGGACTGGAGGAGGGCAGATGTGATTCCCCTTCACAAAACTGGGAGCAGGGCAGAAGCAGGAAACTACAGACCTGTTAGTTTAACCTCAGTGATAGGGAAAATGATGGAATCCCTTCTGAAAGAAAGAATTGTCAAGTACCTAGAGGCCAGATGGGCACAGGACCCAAGGCAGCATGGATTCACAGCGGGAAGGTCATGCCAGATGAATCTAATAGATTTCTTTGACTGGGTGACCAAAGTAGTAGATCAGGGAGGGGCTGTGGACATGGCCTACCTAGACTTTAGCAAGGCATTTGACACAGTCCCATGCAAAAGATTAATATACAAGTTAGTCAGCCTGGGAGTGGGTCCCAAGATGATGGCCTGGGTAAAGATTTGGCTGGAGAATAGGACACAGAGGGTCATGGTAAATGGAGTCCACTCTGAAGAAAAGGGGGTTACTAGTGGGGTACTGCAGGGTTCAGTATTAGGATCAGTCCTCTTCAATGTCTTAATAAGCGACATTGCAGAGCGACAGGAAGGAAAAGGATATCTCTTTGCAGATGACACAAAGATCTGCAACAGAGTTGATGCGCAAGGTGGGGTGGAAAGGATGAGAAGGGACTTGGCAAGGTTAGAGGAATGGTCAAATGTATGGTAGTTTAGATTCAATGCTAAGAAGTGCAAGGTAATGCACCTGGGAAACAAAAACCCAGGGGAAGAGTACACAATGGGGGGTGAGATACTAACAACAATAAAAATGGAAAGGGACCTGGGGTAGTCATATCAGATGACTTAAAGGTGGGCAAGCAATATGAGAGGGCAGTAAGGCGGGCTGGGGGGATACTGGGATGCATAGGGAGAGGCATCACCAGTAGAAAACAGGAAGTTGTTACCCCTCTGTACAGACAGCTGATGAGACCCCATCTGGAGTACTGTGTGCAGTTCTGGAGACCCAATCTCCGCAAGGACATAGATAGGATGGAAGCTGTCCAGAGGAGATCAACTAAAATGGTGCAGGGTCTGCACTGGAAAACATATGAAGAGAGACTAAAGGAGCTTAATATGTATAGCCTCAAGGAAAGGGACAGGAAGGGACATGATAGAAACTTTCAAGTACCTCAAGGGAATCAACAAAGTCCAAAAGGGTAGTATCTTTCAAAAAAGAGGTGTGCAAGAACAAGAGGGCACAATTTGAAGATGGGGGGTGACTCAGAGGTAATGTAAGGAAGTATTTTTTCACAGAGAGGGTTGTGGATGCATGGAATGGCCTTCCGGAGGAGGTTGTGGAGTCAAAAACAGTGGTTGAATTCAAGCATGCATGGGACAGTCATTAGGCAATTTTAGGGGGTGGGGGTAGAAAGAAGTAGGCTGCTGGTTAACTAGGATCTGCAGCTTATCCATTGGGTAGGGAAATGGGCAGACTGGGTGGGCCAAGCGGTCCTTATCTGCCATCAGATTCTATGTTCTATGTTTCTAACCTGAAAAGAGGATCTAGAGAAAGGGATAGCACAGGGTGTAGAGAGTGCTGTGGGTGGCCAGTCCAACAATGAATTTTAGATAGAGGGAGAAGGTAAAAACAGAGATAGCAAAGATGAAAGTGAATGGAGGGGGATAATTCAGACTGAAAATGAGGGTTGTATGCTAAGACAGGGGTCACCCTGTCACATGCTAAAGAATTGTAAGCCCAACAGATAGTAACAGAAAGTTTATGTCTTTCTAGAGATAACAAACTCTGGTCAGAGCCAATATGGCTGTTTAGTGCTTTTTGGAGTGGCAAGAGCAGTGAACAGAATCTGCTGTGCTCTTGCTGCACAGGAGTCAGCCGTAATACTGCAGCGATTACAGTACTGTGTGTGCGTGATACTCGCACATGCAGTTTGCCCCGGAGTCAACCTTGTGCAACATGGCGGTGCTGACATAACTACGTGTAACAACCCAGCCCCCTCGGGTTACTAGAATCCCATTAGTGCCCGTCTTAGGCAGGTAGGAAAAGGCAGCTGATGGGGAGGTCATTAGAGGCTTTCTACATGATGACATCATTGTTTACTCAGCTAGCCTGAGAGAAGGATGATTATGTCATTTAGAACTCTCACAGCAGTATAACCATTTTAGAGTCAGCTGCTCTTGGGGAGCTTAGAATGTTCATCAGTAAGGTCAAGTGTGGAAGTTAGACTGGCAGGAGGTCTGCCATTGGGGCTTAGTCAAAAGGAGACCCTGATATTTCTCACCCTGGTTTGGTAAAATCTTCAGTTTGCCTGCAAGACTCTTTAGCTTCACTCCAGGGGGAGTGAGAGGGAATGCAGTTCTTGTAGATCCAAGGGGCAATCCCCTGAGGCTCCTGAAGTTCACAGTTGACTTACGGAAGAACAATGAGTAGAATCTGACAGCTATCATAGAAAGAAAGGTGCCTTTTGTTCTTTCCATGACTGGGAGAAAGGAATAACTAATCTGTGAGTACAGAATTTGAGACTGTTCTCTAGGGGAGTTGTCTGAGGTGTGTGTGCCCTAGATAAGGCAAGATCACACAAGTCAGGACCTCTTTCAACACAACTGTGCTGAATTTAAGGTTAAAGTTGGGAGTCTTTAGTGATTCTTTGGGGATTTGAGACTCATTTGCTGTAACCCTGAATGAATGGCAGAGGTTGTTTGGGCAAAGGATGAGGAATTCCATCTACAGTTTCAGGCAGGGCTAAGTGGTTCATGGATGGGCACCAGTGTTGCTTGGGCAATGACCATGCACCAGGAGAATTTTAAAGTGTGTAGCACATCCCACAGATATACACTTGGAAGAGAGACAGAGATGTTTTTTTGTGGAAAACAGTACTGCCTAGCAAAGTGTCCTACAAAAGAGAGTGTGCCAGTATTGCAATGATAAACATTGGGGGACCACCCTTGTTTTAAGTAACATTTGTAAATAAATCCATACTGCAAAATCCCAGTTACCGCTTTGAACATTCTGCTTGTTGCTTCTAGTGTGAACATTATTGGGGTTCCTCAGCAGTTAGGTCTAGCATATGCCTAGCATCCTCTCCCATGGACCTGGTTGTAAATAAAAAGGTCCATTTTAGTATGTACCCCCACCCACTATCCTCTAGATAATGAGCCTGGTATCCACTCCAATGCTAGGGGTGGTACCATAAGTGTAGTTCTGCCAAAAGAAAATTGTATGCCATGTAGTTGTCAGTAGTTCTTTTAATGGGGGGAGATGCCAGCTAGCTAAAGGTGGTGTGGGGCTTACATACATATGCATGATACTCATGCATGCACAATTTAAGTTTGCACCACCATGTTGCACATGGCGGCTGTCATGTCTGCACTTGCAGAAAGGAAAAGAAGTGTGCCAGGAAGTGGTTATGTTTATGTGGCCCACAGAGGGGAAGGGCTGCATAAACAGAATCATTGGAAACTATGCTTAAGCACTGGGACAGAACATCAGACAGTGGTTTGGTTATGTGCTTCCACAGTGCTCTTTTACACATCTGATGGCATAATATCTGTGGAGCCTGGCCCACACAACCATAAAATATCAGACTCAGGAGGAGACTATTAACAAACTAGATATCTGGTCTTGGATTTGCTCATCATCACAATCACTTTCTCATATTTTTATAAGCAGTAATTTCTTGTAAATGTGCCTTAACCATATTGATCTCAGTGCTGGTAGACTACTTCTGGTTTTCCCCTCATTGTACTAGGAGAAAGTAACAGCAGTCTTGAAGTGGTTGCTGCCAGTGGTGGCATGCTCTGAAAAAAGTGGCCCCCATGCTAGTCTGCACATTTTAGAAATGATCCTTTGAGATAAAGTGGACATGTATTGATTACTTATGTGCAGCTGTTTGAAATGTCTCTATTTTTATAAATTATATTCATACCGCTAAAGGATCCCTATTTTAACTATGCCTGAATAAAAGCTGAAGCTATTAGTTGTGTTTTCTTTTGGTTTTATATTTATAGAACTGTTATTTAAGACAACAGCAGATTAGGTACGTATGGAAGCATGTTGATACATGGACATATTAGGATAACAGTATCTCAAATACAAGGAAGTCTGTGTTAGGTTTAGGCTTTAAATGTACACATATACTAGTCAAATTGTAGCTATATAATGCTTAAGATAGGATAAGTTTGACTATTCATGAGTAATATGTACCTATTGTACTCAGAGTTTAAGAAAAATGTATCTTAACAGTACACTGTGTAACATTTGATTGACGCCACTATGTGAAACAGCTGGGGAATGCATAACATACAGAAGGGCAGGTTGTCTTCTAACTTATTTTTTAATTAACACATACATATTTTAATATTTATAAGACTTTTAACATTATTTACTATGTATTGCTTAAAAAGCTTCTGACGCCACAGAGAACACTTTGAAAAACATAATAATTAGGTAAAATTGCTTGTATTCCATATATATTCTAGACTTCTCTTCCCCATTATTTATTACTGAAAAAATGTGCATGAATACACAATTTTTATCCCTTGCAGTTACTTTAAAGTTAATCTGCCTCTATAGCTTACTCCCTACATCAAGTCTTAATGCTCTGTTTTGACATCACAGTCTGTTGCCATGAGAGTAACTGTGATGTCACAAGCAGTTCATTATTACCTCAGGGAGTCATCAACAGAAATAGATGAACTCTTCACGAGCAAACATTCTGTTTTCATGCAAATGACCTCAGCAATAAATAAAGTGGAGGAGGAATAAATAACTAACGTGAAATATGGGCAGAACTTACTCTAAATATTATGTTTTGATAAAGTTCTCTTGAAGGTGTCAGCTGTTCTTTAAGCTTATTTTTCCTTGTGGTTCTAATCATTTTCATTTAGTAATGTTAGCACAGACATATTCAGAGGGTTTTAAAATGAAGCTTCACTTGGTTTATAGCTTGTGTCAGGGAGTGAACTTTCAAGTAAGTGAAATTTGACTTTGGGATAGCTTTCTTTTGATGGGACTAATCCTGTCTTGGCATAGTAATTTGCAAATCTGAAGCTGTTTAGAAGTATAATAGAGGTTATGCTAAACAAATGTAAATATCTCTAAAAGTATACAACTTACAGATAATAAACCTGTATGAAAGTTGTTCATGACAACAAGACCTTTCAAATGAGCCTATTCATTAAGCTGCAAAAATTATATGTTTTAAACTATGGCCATCTGATTACCTCAATTTTCATTTTTCATAGGAGTTATGCCAAACAAATATAAATATTTCTAAAAGTATATGAGTTATGCATAAACCATCAGTATGAAAGTTGTTCAGGACAAAACAACCTTTCAAATGAGCCTATTCATTAAGCCGCACTGATTATATTTTTTAAACTATGGCCATCTGATTACCTGGATTTTCATTTTTCATCACAATTTTCACCTTTCGGATGGCTATATTTAAACAAAATCAAATGAATTCAGATTAGTGACTACCTTCATTTGAAAGGTCATTTTGTCCTAAACAACTTTAATGTTCTTTGTATATTTATTTATTTTTTTATTTGGTAATTTGGATACGACCTTTGAGTGTACACTGTTTTACAAAGGTTCCACGTCAGGATGTAAAACAGCAGAGACATAACAAAAACTTGACAGTTAGCACAAAACATAAGATTGCTATGTAATACAGAATATAGATAAATAATACATTTGAGTAACCTAGACAACTGAAATTAAACAGCGGGAGGAGATTCCCCATTAGCAATGTATGGCATAGCTGCCCCGGTGGGGGCCTGTCAAGGTAGAGTATTGGAAAGGGTAGGAGAAAGAAAGGGGGAGAATGCGAACAAGGTTTACCTATTAGCAATGTGCGGCATAGCTGCCCGGGGGAGGCTGTCAGGTAGATTATTGGAAAGGGTAGAAGAAAAAATGGGGGAAGAGTGCAAACAAGGGGCAGATTAGAGAGAGAGAGAGAGAGAAAGGGACTGGGAGAAAAAGAATATTTGGGGGAGAGTGGTTAGAAAGGGGAGGTGTCAGGGGTATGGAGAGGAGGGAGTTGGAGGGAGCTTGAGGGGGGTGGCAAGGGAGGGCATGTAGGGGTCCAGGGTAGGTAAAACAGTAAAGAATATCAAACAGATGGAGGGGTATCTAGGTTGAGGATATGGACTCAGATAAGGGAGTCAGAGCTGTTTAAGAGGGGGTATCCAGGTTGAAGATATGGATTCAGGTAAGGCAGTCACAGTCATTTGAGTTCATCAAGTATTGCTTCAGTTCTCTTTTAAAGGACCAAACATTTGTTGTATTGAGAGCTGCAGCAGGGATCTCATTTAGCCTTAGTGGAGCTCAGTACATGAAGAATCTTTGTCCTAGGGAACTTCTATGAAATGGGACATCAAGCTGTATTGTCACTGTTCTTCATGTGTTGTATTTGGAGCTTACTTCCTTTACCAGATCTGCAATGCAGGTAGGGGTTATGGAGAGCATGACCTTTCTCTCTTGCAGGCAAGTTTGGTATCTGATTCTGGATTGAAGCGGTAGTATGTGGGCCAGATCATACAGGGTACAAGTGTATGTGAAGCAATCAGCATTTAGCAATAGCCTGCAAGCCTTGTTAAGGGCAGTGGCAACCCTTTTGAGAGCCATATCAGTGGCAGCACCATAAACCACCAGCCCGTAGTTGACCAGAGAGAGGACAGAGCTGGAGACTGAGAGCCGTAGGGCTTCAGCAGTTAGACTTTTCTTGTGCCTAAACGGGATCTCTAATTTAGTGTTCACAGCTTTCCCACCATGTCAATGTGCTGAACATATTAGAGAGTTTCATCCACAATGACACCCAGGTACTTGAAGGAGTGAATCTGTTCCAGTGGGGCAGTCAGATGATTTGTGATTGTTAGTTCTGGACATCTCCTTTTTAGTTGGGGGCTAGAGAGGAGCATCATCTTGGTATTTTTGTAGTTTAGTAGCAACCTTTGGGAGTAGAACCAGGTCTCCAGTTGCTGGAAGGGTGATTGTAGCTCAGCCTGTAGGTGCTCTATGCGAGAGAGACAGCTAAATAGGACAGCATCATCATATAGAATGACTTTGCTAGTGCAGGCATTGGGTAGGTCATTCAGGAACATGCTGAAGAGCAGTAGACCCTGGATGGACCCTTGAGGCACCCCTAGTGAGACTTCCTTGGATGCAAATATGGAGTGACCTATCTTGACCCTTTGAGACCGGGAGGTTAGGTAGTCCTGGAACCATAGAGCAACATTTGGGGAAACACCAAGGGCATGCAGTTGAGACAAGAGGAATGGGTGGCAGACTGTGTCAAATGCCTTTGTTAGGTCAATGAAGAGGGACCCAACCAGTTTTCCCTCATCCAATGCCTTATGGACATAATCAGTGAAATCCACCAGTGCAGTGTCCGTACTGTGGAGTTTCCTAAAGCCGTGCTGCTGGGGACATTGCAGCTGGTATTTGTGAATATAGTCAGTAAACTGGTCTGCCACAATTCTTCCCAATGCTTTAGAGAGGGGGAGAGGAAAGAGATGGGCCTGTAGTTTGCGGTCAGTGACCTATCATCTTCCTTATGCACCAGGGTCACCAGCGCTTGTTTCCAAGGAGAAGGGAATTTGGCAAGCTGGAGCGATATTGGTAGCTTGCATACGTTCTGAGATATTTACATTTGTTTGGCATGACTCCTAATGTGTTAACTCAGAGAGATAAAAAATGAGATTGTTTGGAAGACCATGTTTTACAAAATATAAAGAATTCAGATTAGTGACTACCCTCATGAGAAAGGTCTTTTTGCCCTGAACAACTTTCACACTGGCAGTTTTTTGTGCACCTTGAAGAGTTTTAAAGATATTTAGATTTGTTTGGAAGGTGTGCACATTTGCTCTCAGAGAAAAGCAGTTTGGAGTTATGTATCCATCATTCTAACTAAACAGAAAGAAGGGAGTATTTCTTTAACTGCCATAGAGAGTTGCAGAATGGAAGTATATACTGAAAATTCCTAAAAGATGTGTTCCACGGAAACACCTTTTTTCAGGTGAAAGCAGGATGGCTGTAGGCTCCGCCCACAGTCATAAAAAGGAAAAGACAGGGAAAACAGTTTAAGTACCTGATCATCTGACTGTGATGTTATGCCTAAAAATGTATATATAAGCCCACCACTAGAGGCTAATTTTAGATAGGTGGCCAGTTGCTTTCTGGATGGAGAAGGTGTAAGACCTTCAGGGTCTTCAGCAGGGAGGCTGACACTAAGCCATGCTAGGCTGAAGATTGCTAACCTCATTTTTCTTGACTTCTGTATTTTGTTTATTTTGCCTGACAAGAAAATAAAATGATAAATGCTTTGGGGCATTTTTTTACGCACCTATGTCTTGTCTGTCTGTTTGCATTATCCTTAACCCATGCCCTGTGACACATAAGGCCAGTCACTCCCCAAATCTGGGTAAATGACCTGGCAGAATCTTATCATCATTTATTAAATAGAGAATAATGGCTATGCGAGTGTGTGTTATTTTTTACACAGTGTGTTAAAGATGGTAAACCCCTCAAGAGCCAAGCTCGAGAGGTTTAATGGTCATCACACAACGAGGGTGTGTAAAAAAAAAACAATGCGCACTCAGCATAGCCAATATTTTTTATAATTTGCTGGTGCAAGGAGTTTAGACAAGAGCAGAAGGGAAAACAAGAGACATACTGGGATGGCATTTCCGTTTTCATCCAGGAGGTTCCTTCTTGTCTGAGTCATGGAGGTGAGCTAATCAGTGAGGAAACAAAAAAAAAATACAAGGAGAACAAACGGAAGCTAACATCGAGTCAAAAGATAGTGATACTCGCTTTGATTGTTGAATGCTCTGTGGCACTGACGGCAGTTGCACTGCATCTGTGAGCTCGAGGCATCTGAGTGCTGGTAAGAATTCAGAACTAGCACAGAATGTCAACAGAACACTGTAATAACCTGTCTGCCCAGTTATTACGGCATTTGAAAAATGAACTTGAGACAATCATGAAAGGGGGTCACCAGTAATTATGTTCTGTTTAACCATAGAAATGGAAGCATCTAGGGCTCGTAACCCAGTGTTATTTTACCATTAATAAAAGCAGGGCACAGATGAGCAGTGAAATTAACAGAGACAACACAGCAAAGGCAACTAATTGCTCACTCCCTGTGTTTTCCCTCTCTCTTCACTTTGTCCATTTTTTTCTATTCTTTGGGCAATGATATGGTAAATGTCCTGGTTTCTGGCATATATAACACTAACACTCCCTTGACTCTTCAGTTTTATGAAATTTGCATTTTATCTTGGGTTAAAGTTCAGGTTGAAGCTGGTAAACCATAAGTCACCCCGCCACCCCATCCTTAAATCGCACTGATGTTTCTCTCTCTGATTGTGTTTCCCTTGGATGTGAGGCCTGCTGGATACAAATTGATTAACTTTTTCAGCTGCTTCCTTTGTTGTGCTGGCTATTCGATTCAGCAGCCACACTTACAACTCTTCAGGGACATTTGTTCAGTTGTAACTACATTAACCCTCTCCAACCACCTTCTCAAAAAAATGTATTTCTCTGTAACTGTCCTCAGGTGCTTCCTCCACCCATTAAATGTGGACCTTAATGCTTCGACAGTCAATGCAATAAATCTCTGCATCAAACAAGTGAGAAAAAGCAAGAGGAAAAAGAGACCTCTATAGTTCTCAAAAGAGGTGGCAGAAAAGGTAAAGGCAAAAAGGGTTGCATTCAGAAGGTGTAAAGAGACACATAGAAAGGAGGATAGGGAGGTGTCTCAAGGAAAACAGAGGGAAGCAGTAAAACCAGTAAGGAGCACAAAGGTGCAAACTGAAAGGACAATAGCCCAGGAGGGAATGAAAGGGGAATATACTTTTTTGTTGTTGTGTTAAGTGAAAAGAGGAAGACCAGGGGTGGAATTGTTAAGTTTAAAAAAGGGAAGGTATAACTGTCCAGAGGGCACCAAGAAAAGCAACACTTTTATTAAATATTCACAGAGGAAGGAAAAGGGGAGGGGCCACAAAAAAAATAACAGAAGCTTTGGCGGGAGGGAGGTGGACATTAGTTTTTTTTTTCTTTTTTTTTTTTCATTTATACTTTATACTCCTTCGGGGAGTTTGCTGGTGGCTCTGGCCCCTCCCTTGGAGGGGCTCATCTCTCCAGCCAGACACCCCTGCACCAGTCCCCTCTGATGAATCCCCCACAGGTCGCCCCCCTGTGACTGAGCCGGGGTGAGGAGCATCAACTTTCCCCCCATCCCCAGAAGCCAACATCCAGATTCCGGGGTGGGAATGGTGCAGGCATAGCCAGCCATCATTGAGCCTGCCAGCTTCCGTTTTTCCTCTGGTTTGCTCCCCAGGGCCCATGAACATGCAATGGGCAGGGTGATTGTCTCCACCTCCATGGAGGGAGTTTTTATGCCATGGACATGGACATGGACCCTTCCCATTCTGGGCAGCATGCCTGTGCCAACTCCCAGTCACTGCTGGGTGTAAGTCTACAGTGTGCTGCACTGTTGCCCCTTCCCCATGGAAGGAGAGCTGTCAGTGGACGCTCACTCCTTCCTCGCCCTGGCTGACCCACGAGTGATCCAAGTCCATTCCTGGATCTGAGTCACTGGCATGGTGCAAGGTGTGGCATCCAGTGCCTCAACCCTCAATGCCACTGGGCCGGCCCATGGCCCATACTAGTTCTTTTTTTTTGAAGGGGAGAGTTCTGATGCATTCTTAAGTCCCACAACCATTTTTGCACAGACTACTGCATCAGGTAGCTTTTTCCACTCCTCCACCACCTGCTTCATAAAACGGTATTTCCTAGCATCCCTCTTAAACCTACCCCTCTTGTATGCAATTTTGCCTGGTCTTTGTGTTGCTACTGACTTTGAGCAACTTGCTTGAATCCTCTTTCTTAATATCGTGCAAGTATTTAAATATTGAAATCATGTCCTCGCTCTCCCTTCTGGTCTCTGATGAGTACATGTTGAGTCTTTTCAGTCTCTGCTCATATGTGTTCCTCTGCTGACCCTGAATCATCTTGGTCACCCCACTCTGCATGGACTACAATATGTTTATGTTCTTTTTTAGATGAGGGCTCCAACATTTTCCATTGTACTCCAGGTGTGGCTGAACCAGGGGTCTGTACAGGAGCAAGATGACTTCCTCCTCATGCTCCGGCTGATCCCCCTACCAATGCATCCAAACATTCTGTTTACTTTCTATATTGCTTCGACATGTGGGCAGAGGATTTGAGGTTATTTGAGATCACCATACCCAAATCCCTTTCCTCTTCAGTCACAGAGTGACTGTCACCGTACCCTAGTCTGTACTCTGCCACTGGATATGTTTCCGATGTGTATGACTTAGCAATTTTTGACACTGAAGCACAGCTTCCAGATCTTGGACCATTACTTAAGCTTCACTAGGTCATCCCATAAATCATGGATTCCCTCCTCACAATTAACCCTGCAACAGATCTTGGTGTCATCTGCACACAGGCAGATTTTCCCTCTGATGCCATCTCCTAAGCCACAAAGGAAGATGAAAATGTGCCAGCCCAAGCACTGAACCCTGGGGACCCCACTAGTGACTTCTCCTCACACCCAAAAATTCTATTACTCACCACACTGTATCCTTCCCACCAGTGTGTTCCCTAACCTCATTGCCAGTTTGTCCCCACCCCAAGGCCCTCCAGTGTCTTGACTAGTCATTTATAATAACATGTCCACTTATCCACTTGTTCATTGTATACATTTACTTTGCACATGACCATACTTTTGTCTTTGTTTATTTACTATATTGCCTGTATTCTGACCATCTGTAAACTGCAATTCTCCCTATACCTATGTTGATTGTATTTGACACCTTCTCACTGTTACTCTCTTTCATGTGCTATGTCACATGGTGTGATTTATGTATTTCAACTTGTATTCTCCTGGGTCATGCCTGAAAATAGGCATTTCTATGCCTAGTGCACTCACCCGGTTACCAAAAGCAAATAAATAAATAAATATTGAACAAAGTTGAATGCCTTGCTAATGTCCCAGTGCAGCATGTCAGCTGCCAGACCTCTATCAACAACCTTCACTACCTAGTCAAAAAAGTCAACCAGATTTGTTTGATAAATTATATTCATTTGCAAACCAAGGGATCTCAATTTCACATAAAGGTTCATAGATATAGCTATATATTAACCACAGAGAAACAAGAAAAGGAAGGAAGGAAGGAAGGAGGGGAGGGAGGGAGGGAGGGATGGAGGGTCTGAAAGTGAAGAAATGGAGAAAACACAGGGAAATTATGTGACTTTTGGAGTGGCCAGTTCCTAGGTGTCACAAGGAAAATTTGATTACACAATCAGACATGCAAAGATAGGCAAGTGACAGAATAGGAAAGGAGAAAAATAGATCTGTGGATTTAACTCTCTTCATAACAAATGGGACAGGGTCACCTGAAACTCACCGCAGTTCAGCATCGCCTAACAGGGGCAGGGAGCACCACAGAGAGCCTTAAAAGGTAAAGACTACCTCCTTCTAACAGCTTATTTTGTAGGGGTGTTAGCCCATTGACGCTTTGCGTCAACTGCCCTACCCACCCCAGCTGCCCTCCCACCCAAGACTGACCCTTCCTTTATTGTTGTATCCTGTCACATGATTTCCTGCACTTTCTGGAACTAAGTCCCCAATTCCCCATTTGCAGCTTATACTCTTTGCCCACTAGGGGGGTTTACCTCCAGCCATCCCGAAGCTGCTCTACATCTCCTTACACTCTACTACTATTGGACTTTCAGCTTCCTCTACCTTTCAGCTGCTCAGTCCCTGCCTGGAATACCTCACTGCACCTCCCCCGTGACCATACTCTGCTCAGTACTTAACCTCCCTACTTAATCTCCAGATGACCACACCCCCACAGGCCCCCAACCTACTCCCCCTGTGACCACTTGGAGTCACTATTTCCACCCCCTTTTCACCACCAACCTAGTACTCTCCAGCCTTCTCAGCAACCCCAGACTGCCTCCCCACTAGGCTCTAGATCACCCCCCTACTGGGGTATTCGAACCTGGTACCCTCTGCACCAAAGTCGGCAACACTACCACTACTCCATGGTGGCAGACACCCTCACTGCAGGTCAGTCAGCTCCCTTATTGTCTGCTATAAGCATAAAATATGGGCTCCTACACTTTTTTACAGTGTCTACTCTCCCTCATCCTCCTTGCCCAGACCTCTCACCAACCAGTACTCCTGTCTACCACACCAGGCACCCCACCCCAGACTACTCAACAATGACTCAGCTCCCCACCCTAGACACACCCCTGACCCCCAGCACCCCCAACCTGCCAAAATTCCCCATTCCCTCCACCTTCCCAGGCCCGTCCTGGACCCAGCTCTCCCCAGCCATTCCTTCCCTTTGTGCTTTACCCATCCCATGCACCCTCATTGTAAAGTCCTCAGCTGGGCATCGATCCAGGGGCACTCATCACCACAGGCCCCTAACCAAAATAATCATACTGCTATTACTATTATCTGGAAATGTACACCTGAACCCTAGACCACTGGCTTCCAGCCCTCCCAAATCCTGTACTACATCTGGCCTCTGTTTTGCATCTTTAAACATCTGCAGTCTCCTAATGAAATCCACTGCCCTCCAGTGCTGGGTCATTCAACATCAACCTGACATACTTGCATTGGTAGAAGCCTGTCTCTCCAAATCCACCCCTGACTCAGCTATTGCCCTCCCTTGATATACCATCTGGGGAACACTATGTAGGCAAAATGAGGTGCAGGTTACAAGATTACCGTATCG
Organism: Neoceratodus forsteri; assembly: GCA_016271365.2. Taxonomy (NCBI): domain Eukaryota; kingdom Metazoa; phylum Chordata; order Ceratodontiformes; family Ceratodontidae; genus Neoceratodus; species Neoceratodus forsteri. Next base: position 802,455,581 of record CM057451.1, on the reverse strand, counting down.
TGGGACTCCCTTATAGGTCAGGCACTCCCTGCTCCCAAACTTAACTATGGAGCCCAAGCCCTCACCATAAAAATCACACTTGACCCCACCAGAGGCCCTCTCCACCTCCTCACAGTCTCCTACGTACCCCCGATAAAAATCAAAACCAAACGGTCCAGTCCCTCATTGACTACCTCACATCCCTCCCCCACAAAGTGGAGCAAGTCATCCTAGGTGATCTCAATGTTAACTGGCTTGCCTCCACTGCCTCTCACATAAGAGACTCTTTTGCTGCCCTGGATATGGTCCAGTTGGTCATACAGCCCACCAGATTCAACCAGTCTACTAGCACCAGCACCCTCCTAGATGTTGTTATATCTAATCACACCACAAAATCAAGGATGTCACTGTCCTCCCTGACTCTTTTAGTGACCACTCCCCAGTCCTTAATCTCTGGTCATCCTTCACTCTGAAGCCAGTGTCCCAGACCAGTCTGCGCCAGTGTTTTTGGCCCGGCGGCCTAAGAAAATTAAAACAATACCTAACCCAGCTTGACTGGTCCCCTATCCAGCACACACCTGACATTGACTCAGTGCTAGACCTCTTCACAAATGCCTTCTATAAGGCCTGTGACCTCTTTGACCCCCACACCAGGGCCCTCTCCAAGAAACACAATGCCCTATGGATCACCCCACCCCTCCTCCAGAGACTCAAAACCAGAGATAATCTCTGGCACATTGCTGTAGAATCTGGAAAGGCATCTGATAGACAAGCCTACAACACAGAACATAATAAGTGCACTTGGGCCATTAGGTGGGCCAAGGCAGAGTACTACCAGACCACTCTCACTTCAACCTGGGGTTCAGTCCGGACCTTCTGGGATAATTTGAAAGAACTGAATGGAAAGTTTCACTCCCCCTACCACAACAGCTCTCCATCGATGGCACCCCCACCTGAGATCTGCTCATTATTGCCAACAGCCTTAACACCGCCTTCTGTGACCTAAGCTCAGTCCTCCCCAGCAACTTCTATGACCCAGCCCCCACAGACCCTGCTTTGCCCACCTTTCTACCTGCACAACCTATCCCCCCAAGAAGTCAGGCTGCACCTCCTAAAAGTCCTGAGCAGCAATAACCCCAGCAGTGACCCTCTCAACTCCAGGATCCTCCGTATGGTCCTGGATGAAGTCCTAGTCCACCTTACTGACCTTCTAAACTGGTCTCTATGCCAAGGTCAGTTTCCAAGTGCTTGGAAAATGGCCAAAATCACACCCATATATAAGAGTGGTGACCGGTCCACCCCCAATAATTACCAGCCAATCTCCATCCTCTCATCACTATCTAAAGCCCTTGAGAAAGTGGTATCTATTAAGCTCACTGAATGCTTAACCAACCATGACATAATGTGTCCTGAACAGCATGGTTTCCACCCAGGTCACAGTTCAACCATGGCTCTCTTGGAATTCTCCCAACATCTGTACACTACCCTTGACTCTGACAGCCTTACAGGTGCAGTGTTCATTGACCTTTCCAAGGCCTTTGACACTGTCTGTCACCCCCTCCTACTTGACTCTGTCCACCAAATTGACTTCTCCGATGGTCTCAAGTCATGGTTGTCTAGCTACCTCTCCGCTAGATCCCAATGCGTTAAGATCAACGGCTCCCTCTCCAGCACACTTCCCATACACTCCGGGCTCCATCCTGAGTCCAGTCCTGTTTAATCTCTATCTCAACATCCTCCCCAGTACCTGTACCAGTAAGATGCTCCTCTACGCTGATGATGCAGTCCTCTTTGTCTCACATCCCAATCTTACCTCCCTCCAATTATCCCTCCAGCAAGCTTACACCCAAGCCAAAAGGTGGTTCAGTGACTGCAGACTGGCCATTAACTTGAAGAAAACTAAATCAATGCTCTTCTCCCACCACCAAAATAAAGATAAAAATACCCCCTCCTGATTCTCTCCAGCACTCTGCAACTGCTAGAGCAAGTAACCACATACAAATACCTAGGCATCATGTTCAACACTGCCCTCTCCTTCCACACCCACATTAATGCCCTGTCAGCTATCATTAACTGTCAGATTGTCATGCTATACTGACACAGGGACTGCCTGCCTCCGGTTGCCCTCAGGCTGGCCATCACCTCCTCCGTCCTGTCCCTCATGGACTATGGCCTGCCCATCTAAGCCACTGCTGTCAATACTGATCTCTCCAAAATCCATCTCTCCATTAATAAGGCCTGCAGGCTCCTGACCAGTGCCCTCAGCCACACTCACACCTGCCTACTCTACTCTACCACCAATCTGCTCAACTTAGATGAGCAACTGCTCTACCAGACCTGCCTACTCACTAAGAAATCCCTTCTTGGACTCTCCCCCAGGGGTCTCCACCTCACTACAGCATTCATCATCATCCATCACCACCCATAGCTCTGTTAAGACCATCTTCCAGGTGCCCAGAACCAGAACTTCTCTTGCCCAGAGATCTTTCCTCTACTGAGCCTCCACCTGGTCCAACTCACTCCCTAGCTGCATCTTAAACTTGTCCAAAATCAGTGCCTTCAAAAATGCCCTTCAGAACCACATCTTTAATACCCACTGTTACAAGTGCAACTAACCATCTGCTTTGACCTACGGCACCCACCTGCCCTGCTCCTTGCATAACAACATCCACTGGACTGCCTTACCCTCTCCCCAGACCACACTAGGTCTGTATAGGGATATAACCTTCTGTCTTCTCTGCGGACCTTCTATATTCAGGTCTGAAACCCCAACTTGAAACTTTGTGTAACTTAAATAATATGCAAACTACAATTATTGTAACCTAGGTGTCTCTATGTTAAATGTTCCTTACTGCACCTGTAATGTTATCCACTGTTGTAAACTTCATTGTTCTTACTGTCATGTTGTCTTCCCTCCCTGCAACGAGGTGCCTTTGTAAATGAGTCCCTGACTCAAAGGTTGTAAATCCGACTCATAGTAAATAAATAGGAGGCAGTATAGCACAGTGGTCTAAGGCTCTGAGCTGCAAATCTGGTGACATCCAGCAGACCAGACCTGGGTTTGAATCCACAGCTTCCGCTTGCATACTGTGTGACCCTGAACAAGTCACTTAACTTCCTTGTGCTCCCAGGTCACTCCTGTAAAAAAGCTTTCAGCTTAGTGTGCTATTCCTGGTTAAACAGCTAAAAAAAGATATATATATATATATATATATATATAAAATAAAATAAAAGGGTCTTACCCAATCCTGTCACAATGGCAATGGGTTCCATACACAGTTTTGGGCACCTCCCAGTCTAGAGCTAACATTCTCCTGTGGTAGTGGTCCTACTTTTCCTTTGTAAATACTGAACAGAAGTAATTATTATCTTCTGATGCTTTCACAGGCAAAGGCTATGAAAGCGAGGATGATCTTGTACTGCTGGGGGTGGGAATGAAATGTTCACCATGTGGTTAAGGTCATAAGATGAATAAAAATGAAGTTGAAAAATGACACAGTCACAAATGAAATATTGTGTAGTAATACCAAAATCCTGAAAAAACAGGAAATATTTTAAAAAATGTTTATGAAACCATTGTGTAGTTTTATGTATTGATAAAAAAAGTATCAATGCAGTCTATTGCTGCAAGAAAAGGTAGAGATGCTATATAATTGGTGTTTTTTGACTGTGTCACAACTAAGAAACATGTATCGATAATATACCTAAAAAGCAGGGCCAAATAATATAGATCCATATAGAACAATATCAACATATGCAAACAGTGTCATCTGATCTAATCTGTAATGGCTGGACTCCAAGCTTTCATTTAAAAAAAAGACAAGTTAATTTTTTTAATTTTTTCACTTTATCTTTTTATTGAAATTCGAGTACAGAAGAAAGCACACATCTTATACAATAGAAGACTATCCTCCATGTAAGGTATAAAATATCACTTAACAAAACACGGTATTTAGGGTAAACATATTGGAGAAGCCTTATATACATGTATTGATAATAAAACACAAACCTAGACAGGATGTAAGTGAAGAGCAGAAGGGTTACAATCAATAGGGTATTATAGGATCAGAAATAGCAACCATGTATGAAATACATGCTAGGGCAGGCTATGGCAAAGCATTCAGTAAATTGCAAAAAGTGATAAATGTGGTAATATGAACAATGTTCAGTAATGGAGAGGTGAAGGTAAGAGAAAAGTGTGCAAGGAAAAAAGAGAGAAAAAAACAAGGAAGAAGGGAAGGGGAGAGGGAGAAAACAGGGAAGAAGGGAAAAAAGAGGAGAAATCTGTGCACAAAAGTTTCAAGAAAACCTAATCTGAAGGCAAAATAAGAAGGAGGACTAAATATCCCTAAGAATTAGGGTCTATAAGAACTAGGTTCATGTACTTGAAGTAATCCTCCCAACATCTGTCATATACAGTGAGTCAATTATGAGTAGCATGAGATAATGGGTCTAGAGAGGTACACTGAGAGAGGCTTTGAAGAACATCTGAAAGAGAAGGCACCAGAGTTGATTTCCATTTCATAAGAATCAGACATCTGACCAGAAGGGAAATATGTTTAGCCATCTAAAATATGCATGTGAGAAGAGAGAGCTATTGGGGATAAGGATGCCTAGAAGGAATAGCTTGGGGTCAAAAAGTAGTTTTTGTCCTGTTACTCTGGAGGCAAGTAAACAGACTTTATGCTAGAGCTTATTAAAGGGAGCACAAGACCACAAGATATGAAGTAGATCCCCATTGGCCAAATTGCAGCACCAGCAATTATTATTGTTTAATAGGCCTATTTGTTGAAGCACAGAGGGGGTTCTGTACCAAAGATGTAGGATTTTAGTTTGTACTAAAGAACTATGGGCATCTTTAAAGGTATTATGTGCAATACGCCAACAATTACTCCACTGTGCATCTGAAATATTGTAGTTAAGAAGTGTATTCCATTTATGTTTGGCCTGTATAGACTGATTATCAATAATGTCTTTGTAAATGGAGCTATTTAATTTTACCGATAAATTAGTTCAGTGCGAGATGTATGGGCTTAGAAGAGTATGCCTATACACTAAACTAGAGAGAGAGTTATAAGCTGCCCGAATGTGTAAAAGCTTCCGGAAGTCCTGTTTAGGAAGTTTTCATGTGACCTGCAAGTCTGAGAATGATCTAAGAGTGAGTGAATTCTGGTCCAAGATATCTCTGAGAAAGAAAATGACTTTGTTCCTCCATGTACGACAGAAAATTGTGTGATCTTCTAGATTGAGCAGTGGATTGCCCCATAAGGGGGCATAAAACCAGAGTGTTGGATTGGATTTCAGGAAATTGTGGGTTAGTTTCCAATAAAGAACAGAGGATGATATAGTCTGTGAGATTTTAGTTTAGAGGAAATGGGATTAAAAATGAAGGAAGTGGGAACTCCTCCAAGGCACAATGCAGATTCCATTGCAAACCATAGTGGTGAGTGAGGGGAGGGTTTCGTAAACCATTTAATGGCTTGAGCCATTCGGAAAGTCCAGAGGTAGCCTTTGAACTAGGGGAGTCCGAATCCCCCTTTTTTCCAATGTGATCGAAGTTTGTTGTGGTTAAATCTTGGTGGTTTCCCACCCTAGATAAAGTAGTTACCTATTAATTTATCAATTTTAGCAAAAAAGGAGGATGGTAAGACTAAAGGAATATTGCAAAGAGGTAAAGAATCTTGGGAGAAATGGACATCTTAATGGCTGCAATTTCCCCATGAAACAGAGATTAAGAAGCTTCCACCTGTCCAAAATTGTTTTGATGTTATCAAATAAGGGGTTAAAGTTAATGTCCCAGATCTTCCCTAAGTTACTAGTAATTTTGATTCCTAGGTATGTTATACCCTGTGGTGACCAGCAGAATCCAAGAGGTATGTTCATAAAGGCTTTACAGTGGTTGTTAAGGGGCATAGTTTGTGATTTGCCATAATTCAAATCAAGGCCAGAAATGTTAGTAAAATTATTAAGCAAATCATCCAACAGGGGCCCAGCCTCATTGAGGTTTTCGAGTAAGATTAAGAAGTCATCCGCGTAGGAGAGAGAAACATATCTTGAACTGCTCACAGGTATGCCCATAATGCCAGAAGATTGACATAAACAAGCAGTCACGGGTTCCATGGCTAAAATAAACAGGGAATGTGACGGGGACAGCCTTGTCTAGTTCCCCTTGCTAGATGAAAGTAAGAGGAAAGGGTAGAATTAGTAAGTACTTTAGTAACAGGGGGGTTATATAATAGCTTGATCCAGGAGAAAAAGGTATGAGAAAGACTGAAATAAGATAAAACTTGAGGAAGGTAGTTCCAGTTTAAGGAATCAAAGGCCTTCTCAAAATCAATAGTTATGGCTGTAGCTGGTGTCTTGAGGGATTTGGCTTTGTAAATTAAATTAAATACAGAATGTAGATGATCAGAACCAGATCTCTGTTTAATAAAACAAGCTTGTGAACAATGAGTTAGCTTGGGAATCAAGGATTCAAGTTGAGAAGTTAGTAGTTTAGCAAATGTCTTCCCATACATGTTTAATAAAGAGATGGGCCTATAACTTGCTGGGTGAATAGGGTCTTTTTCTTTCTTAGGGATTAGGGTTATGATTGCTTTGGTGCATGATGGGGGAAGCTTGCCAGTATTGGAAGCTTCTTGATAAACATTAAGAAGAAGGGGACATAAGGTGTCGGAAAACATTTTATAGAAATCGACAGGGAATTCCCCCAGGAGATTTGCCAGATTTCAAGGAAGACAAAGCTTTCTGGATTTCCTGAAGCAAGAAGAGTTCATCTAAAGAACGTGTTTCAAAAGTAGAAAGATGAGGAAGATGTAATGATTTAAGGAACTGTTGAATTTGTAAAGTAGATGGAGTATTTGTGTTAGAGTATAGTTTTTGATAAAAGGTTTTCATGATACGATTTATAGAGGGGTTGTCTGAGTGAATCGTACCCTGTTCATCTTTTAGGCTTAGGATGTGTTGTTCCATTTGTTGTGCTTTGTGCTGGTAAGAGAGGAGTTTTCCATTTGTATCGCCGTGTTCCCAAAACGTATATTTAAGTTTAAACAAGGCCAGTTCGGTTTTACGAGAAATTAATTAATTTTAACTCTAAGTTGAAGAATTTCAAGATGAAGTTGAGAATCAGGACAGTGCTTATTAGAAGAAAAGTATAAATTCTCTTTAGCCTTAAGAGATTTTTCCAAGTCAGCCAACTGTTGTTCCCATACTCTTTTCCTATGTGCAGCATAACTGATAATGTTCCCTCGAATCATAGCTTTAAGAGCTTCCCATACAGAGAACATAGAAGATTCGGTTGGGGTATTGTGAAAGAGGAAGTCCTGAATTTGTGCTTTGATCATGGGTAAGAAATTGGGATCCTTGAGAAGGAGAGGGTCCAGCAGCCAGTAAGAAGATTTAGGTGCTAATGGGCCCCACAAAAGTTGCAATTTGACAGGGGAATGGTCCGAGATTATGGTGAGAGAGATGGATGAATCAATATTGTTTTCCATTATAACAGGAGAGGCTAACCAGTAGTCAGTTCTACTGTATGTCTTATGTAGAGAGGAGTAAAAAGTAAATTCTCGATCACGGGGGTGAAGAAGGCGCCATACATCAGCTAATCCAACATTTTGCATTAGTAATGAGAGGGCTTTAATACTTCTAGGGTGGGCCTGGGTAGTGGGGCAACTTCTGTCAATGCTGGCTTCTAAAGCTAAGTTAAGATCCCCTCCAAGAATAACTGATGTATTATCAGTGTTAAAGGCTAGAATCTGCTGAGCTAAATTATGGAAAAGCTTCGGGGAATCAGAGTTGGGTGCATAGACATTAACAAGCAGAAGAGGACCAGAGTTGGTATTCAGTTTGACCATCACCCATGTGCCGTCAGTACTGGAAACAGAGTTTACAAGGGACCATTTGAGACTCTTACGAATAAGAATAGCAACTCCTCTTTTTTTTGAGGTATAGGGTGATTTGTAGATCTGACTGACCCAATCTTTTTTAAGTCTATGAACATCCTCTGCTAATAATTTTGTTTCTTGAAGGAAAGCAATTTGTGTTTTATGTTTTTTGAGATGTGAAAGAATTTGCTTCCGCTTACAAGGAGAATTAATTCCCTTCACATTCCATGTATGTAAAAGTATGTCACTCATATTGTTAGTGTTAAAGAAATGGAATAATCGCTGGAATGTGAAGGGACAAATAAATGAGGCAGAGGATGATTAAAATATAATATAGAGAGCTTACGTATATGCAGAAAGTGGCAGGAACATTCAAGCCAAAAAAAATGAGATGTATGATACATGAGTAGCACAGTTATCTTATTAAAGTTAGAACAGAGATGGGGAAGGAGAAAAGTAATTAACTACAACAACAATACTAGTAAGCTAAATAACAAAGAAAACGTTTTATGGGTGTGAGGAGATATGAGTCAGCCAACTGGCTAAGAGACTCTCTCACCACACTCTGGGGCATCTGTAGGGAGGAGACTAGGGAGGACCAGTTATAAATATCAGTCCAAACCTAAGTCTGATCCCAGTAATATAATAAAGTAAGTATTCCTGATAAGCTAAACTGAAAGGGAATAATACCAAGAAAGGCAGGGGACTGTAATAACCTCAGTTTAATTCTAAGCTAACAGGACAAGGTATAAGGATAAAGCTAAACACCAGAACATATTTATAAACATTAGGAGTAATAGTACAAGATATACCAACTCAAAATAAATTAAAGAACCCTATATTAGATGCCAGTACAGCCTATACATAGAGCAAGGAATTTGGAGAGCCAGGTGGAATGCAAATGAACAAATATAAAAGGAAAAGTAGATCCTTACCACATTAGAGTGACTCTGAATACACTTTGCAGTGCAAAAGAATAAGTACATAATAAATACAATACTGAGGGGGAAAGAAGACGGGGAGGTCAATTTAAACCCTTACGCCCTGAGACAAATGCAAATCGGGATTATATGAGAGGTATAGGCTTCGGTGATAACTAGACAGAAGAGATAGTCATAGTAAAGATCAGCTCCGATTACTCAAAAATCACCTAAATAGGTGTTATATGGGGTGACTAGGTCTAGAAGACTAGGCCCAGTGTGCCCCAAAACAGAAGGGACCACACACAGTGGATATCTATAATATCTGTAGGCTTCGAGTAAAATAAGGAGCATAAGGAAGATGTAGATTGACAATCCTTTGCAACAGTACACCAAACATAGCCCACCTCTTTGAGTGCTAATGATAGTTCCATATTGTAAACAGGAGGTAGTAAGAATAATGGAGCGTAGGGAAGCAGATAGATTATATGTAGTTGTCAGTAATACTTAAGAACCTGCCGTCAGGAGAGGGAAGGGGTAAGTTGCCTTGTAATATATAATAATTCTCATATGAAAAAAGAAAAGGCAATAATCAAGATGCATACTGATTGAAGATATGCAACTGAACGGCCAAAAGACTATAAACCTGATGCACTGCTAAACTGGAGAGTAAAAGGCTAGATACAGATAGCCATTTAGTGAGGTAATGTATAAGATCTAACACTAAAATAATGGGTTAGAAAAGCATTGCTGATATACCAAAGTTCCCTTGAAGACTGTTAAGCTGCTCATTTAAACACTGCAACAAAAAGTAAATTGATCACACTGCAATGTACAGTCTTTGCTGTCTGCACCCATTGGGAGCTAAAGCAACCAAGTAGCATAGACTGTAGAGCAGGCGGCTAGGCAGAAAAAGTGTACTGGCACTCCCTTTAAGTATCCTGGAAGCAAAACCTACCAAGATATAGCAACTGTGACCATATTACTGACCATATAAGCTCAAGACACCTTAGATTTATTAGCAGGATTGTGACTATTGATATTCTTGCTTTTGGTCTTTGCCCTATGTTTCTTTTTGGGCAGCTCTAAAGATTTGAGGGGGAACTTGCAACAACTTCTGCCCATGAAGTATGGGCAGAAATACATCCCTGAGGCACAGGTCCCAAATTAGAGGGATGTTCATCTGAAATTTGCTGGGAAAGATCCTCCTGCAAGGAGTGCATGTCATCCTCCAAGAGAGCAAACTTATTGCTCAAGGGAATAGAGGGGTTGATTTGAAGGTGAGAGGCTGCAGCTTGGGGTGTTTGGGGTGAAACCTCGCTAGAACAGCATGAAAGTCTTGAAGAATAATGCCCCGACAGAAGTTCTCTTGCAGCAGTGTTGAATGCCTTGGGGTTAAATCAGTTGTGGTGTTGCTGCTTGGGGCTGCGAGTTCAGCAACACTTTCCCCACGTTCCTGTACCTCGTCGTCCACCCTCCATGCAGATTCCAAAGCTGTGTTCAGGTTGCCAATTGCTGCTGAACCTCCCAGGGTAAGACTGCAGAGAGAGACCTCCAGATAGTTGGCTAAGTGTCAAGGGTTTCAAAATCCTTGAAGGAACAGCCTAAGAAAAGGCATAGTGCCGCGGGGTAACGTAGAGCAAATTTAATGCTTCTTTGGTGGAGGATTTGTTTAAGTGGATTGTAGGCCTTCCTTCTGATGGTTAAATCTTTTGAAAAGTCTCTGTAGATGGAAATATTAAAGTCTTGCCACTGAAGTTTCCCCATTTCTCTGGCTCGTTTCAGTATTAATTCTGTGTGGGGAATAGTTCAAGAAGTGAGCAATGATAGGCCATGGTTGGTAATCTGATGTTGGCCTGGGACCCAGAGTGCGGTGAGACCACTCAATGATTAACATTAGGTCAGGAGGAAGTTTAAGCATTGCAGGCAGCACATGTAATAAAAGCACAGTAGTGTCTCCTAATTCTACACCTTCAGGGAAGCCAAAAAATCGTAAATTGTTGCTACGATTATGATTTTCAGTATCGTCAGTTTTGGCTTGTAGGGATTTAATAGTTCGATCTTGATTGAAGACAGTAGTCTGGAGGTCATGAATAGTAGTGGTGTTACAGGCTGTTGCTTTCTCATTAAATGCAATTTTCTGGCTAAAAGTTTCAAGAGTGGTCGCATTCTGTTGGGTGGAGGTTTTTAGATCATTAATCTCAGACATTAATTTAGAAAACATTACTTCCACTCTAGCAAGTGAGCTTTGTTGTACTTGGAGATCTGCCATAATGCTGAAGGATGAGGCCTAGTATGCTGCAATACAGTGTAGCATAATTGAATATAAGTAGATGATGGATCAAAAAATTACTTACAAACTGTGTCAGGCAGTAAGTTTACAGGATGGTCACAGGAGTTGGTACCAAAGAAAGGTCTGGTGAAGGCTGGATGAGATTAGAGTGCACTCATTCCTGCAGAGATTCTGAACTATGCTGCCATCTTTTGCCTCAAGTTTTTTTGATTAATAGTTCAACTGTTACAGCTGTCAAAATATAATTTCAAGCATTATAAAAGATCATAAAAGATTATTTTTGGAGATGATTGGAAGAACTAGTGTTTGTTCAGTCTAAGAATTAACACATTCTTTTCTAGTTCACTATTTTTGCCATACCTTTGTTATCCTCCACCCACCTACCCATTGCCTTATTTCAGTTTAACAATGCCTTTCTTTGTCAACCTTTTCTCCCTGATGAAGCATAAGAATCCCCTGCCCCCCTCCCTAACTTCTTCTGCTATCCTGAGCTACAGTTCTTCTTCAGCCTTTCTCACTCACCTGTTGACTTTACCAAGTTTTACAAGTTAGGCATCCCTGCCCCACTTGTGACTTCCTTTAAATTTGTTAAAAGCCTCCCATCCCCCCCCTACTGCACTCTCCATCTCCCTTGTGAACAGATCAGTTTTCTGTACTTCTTTCTTTCCCCCACCTGACTAACATAGGAGCTGGCTACTTCTGAAAGCTATTCTTAATGATGGCCCATTTCCCTTCCACCCCGACCCCTTGATTCCCTCCAACCTGTCTTTAAGTTACCCTATAATTTCCTCCAAATTAGCCTTTCTGAAATATAGTATTCTAGTTAAGTAACTAATGTGTTCTATGCCTAGCTCTATAGCAAACCATATCGAAAGGTTGTTACTAAAACCTAATGACTACCCCATTCTGATACCCCTGTCATAACTGCTGTTTATCGGCACAAGGTCCAAGGTAACTTTTTCCCTCATAGACCCCCTGGACTAAGAATCCTTCTGTAATGCATCCAAAGGTGCCTGGCATCTGTTGCCATAGACATTTGGGATGCTCCAGTCTACATCAGTAAAACTTAAGTCTCCTATGATCACCAAATCCTCTGGTGCTGCTGTGCTTCTGATTTCTCCTTCAAGTTCCCTCTGTACCCCTTCTTTTTGATTTGTGGGACTACAGACCACACCAGTCTCACCTCTCTTCCCCTTCTCAATTCCAGCTGTACCCACTCTCTGTCTCTTCCACCTCACTACCTATTATCTCTGTTGTTGTCATGATGCTCTCCCTCATGTATAGTGATACCCCTCCACCCTGCTCCCATCCCTGTCTTTCCTTAGGCTTGACTACTCTGGTATAATGAGGACCCAGCCATGGCTTGGAGTCAAAAAGGTTTCCATAACGGCTGCTAGTTTCAATTAGGCTTCTGAAACCAGTGCCTCAAGATCCCATGCTTTGTTGCCCATGTTGCTGATATTAATACTTTATATATTTTCATGATATCTGTTACAACTTTGTACTTTTGTTTTGCCTATGCACTGGTATTTGTTGCCCACCAGGGCTTTGTTTATGGGTGTTGCTTTTTGATTTGCCTGCTAGTTCTGTGAACCTCCTATTTTTATCTCCCTTGCTACCTCTATCTCCCTGCCTACCTTGAGGGTATTGTACTGGGGGGGGGGGAATCCTGTGCCCTGTTGAAGTCCTTTCTTATCCTAGTTTAAATTTTTGCTGATATACTCCTCCAGTTTCCTTCCTAGTTTCTCTAGCACATGCAAAGCCTCCTGAAGGTTCTCCACACCCCTACATGCCTGTACTCTTGCTCCTCACAGCACTCCTTCAGTCATAGTTTGATATCTTTATTTATTTATTGTTATTTAAAAGTTAATAACCGGGAATGGTACACTGAGCCAGGGCTCATTTCCAGGTGTGATCTGGGGACATAGGATACAGGAGAATAAATAACAATCACATCATATACTGTAAGCAGTTGAAGACAGTAGAGACATCACTATAATAGACAGAAGTAGTGAGGACTAATGCAATACTAATATACTAAGTTTCACCTGTATACAGTGAGGATCTAAGCACGGATGAATCAATATAGCTATTCAGTTATCTGCAAAGCAGCTGGACTGGACAGAAGCAGCTTCAGAATTATGTTCAGGGGAAGGTAGGAGTAGGGTGGGAGAGGGATGAGTTTTATTTGTTGCTTGAGGGATGGGAATGAGGGGGAGTCTCAAAGGCTAGAGGGTAGCTGGTTCCAGAGGTGGGGGAGACTGGATGAGAAGGCAGAGAGGCCTGAAGAGGACAAGCTGTGAGGGATAGAAAAGGTGCAGGGGTGAAAGGAGTGCAGGAAGTAGGAAGGTAATGGGGCAGGAGTGAGGGTGGATGTGAGGAATGGAGGAAAGAGGTCAAACCAGTACTTGGCAATGAAGATTAAGGGATGGATTTGTCTTCTGTATGATAGAGGGGGAAGATTTAAGGAGGGGAGTGGAGGAGAGAGCAATGATGAGTCCAAAGTGAGGAGTTGGTAGCAAAGCGGCAGAAGGAGTGGAGGAGGGTATCTAGGTGAGAGAGGGTGGGAGGGCGAAGCATAAATACTATCATCTTTATCAAACAGGGAAAGGATGGTCTTGGAGAGCAGGATGTGGAGGAGGTGAAGGGGGATGCAATCGTTATTCTGAGGATAGAGTACTCCAAGTTTGGGGCAAAATTTTGCACACATGGAGTCGATATGGACCGAGTGGTCAAGGTGCTAATCAAGCCAGAGGCCCAGGTATTTATAGGAGGTTACAGGGTCAAGGGTGGATCTGTCCAAGGTGGAGAAGAAGGGGCAGAGGTGCAGCTTAGTCACCTTGTGGGGTGTCCTGAAAACCATGGAGAAGGTTTTCTTGGTGTTGACTTTTAGTGAGTTGTCTTAAAACCAATGAAGGACATGGTTTGAAGCTGGATTGAAGGTTAGAGTGGATGGAGTCAGGGTTGGATCGACGGTGCAAAGATTTAAGTCATCTGCATAAAGATGGATACTAGAGTGTTGGCAGACAGTTGAAAGGTCATTGATAAACAATGAAAAAAAAACTGGGCCAATAATAGATCCTTGGAGTACTCCAGAGAGAATGGGGAGGGGAAGCAATACAGAGTTGCCTACTGAAACTGGCTGCAACCTACTGTAGAGGTAGGAGCTAAACCACTTTACAGTGGAGGAGGACAGACCAGCTCTGCAGTTTTACACTCTTCAAATGCTAACATAAAGTAGCAGTGTACTTCACAGTAACATAAAGTGAACAGTGAACTTCACTGTATGCAACACCCCACTTCTTGACTGAGACATGCTATAGGGCAGAAAGGGCTGTTACTGACTCTTTACTGACCCTCGTGTCAAAATTTCCAACCATATCTGCAAAGCATGGAATACTGTTACTGTACTGATAAAATGAGTAAAATATAGAGGTGTGCAGACTAAGAATCAGGTTAGATTAAAATGAGCCATCGCAAACTTGAGTGGCTCAGTAACAATCAAGTCCAAGCCAAACCTTGCCAGTTCAGTTCATAAAAGGCACACTTTTTTTTTTTCATTTTCATTTTTGTTAAAATTTCTAACTCTCCCCTACCTCCCAGAGGTTATTCTGTCAGTCCTCTAAAAAAGCCATGTATGGCTTGAAACATTGGTTTAGTTTGTGGCAAACACTGACAATTTGTATCTGCTGCAATTCTTAATAAAGGAACATTTCTGCATACTATCACAGTGATTGTTATTAAGCCTGCAAACCTTGGAGAGTGCCACACTTTTTATGTTTCTTTCCTGTGTTCTCTTTTAAGTGTTGTACACCACCTGGCTACAGTGACCCTTCTGCCTGTTTTAGACTGTAAAAAGTAATCACAGCTCATCGAGTCATTCACTAATGTGCTACAGTTGCTTATTATGGTCTACTACACAAATAACAAACAGTGCCAGTACTTCCCAGCACACAATGCTAGGCTTCTTAGATTGCAGTGTGCTGCAGGGTGGAGGGAGTTGTTTCCTATTGAGCTAGCCTTGCAAAAAACTGTGCTATCCCCCATGCCCTCAGTTAAATGATAGCTCTCACAGGGGAGATAAAGACATTACAAAAAGGTAGGAAGCTATGAAAATAGAGAGGGTGTAACAGTAGGCATGACTGTATGGGCTTTGGCCTAGTAGTTAGAGTGCAGAGCTCTGTACCTGGAGACCTGGGTTCTTAGTCCCACAACTGTCACTTATTTACAGTACTCTGTGACCCTGAATGACTCACTCAACCTCCCTGTGCTGAACCTCTTTCTATTTTTTTTTATTTTAGTCTTTGGTAACTGGGTAAGCCCCACTAGGCACAAGTGCCTGTTTTCAGGGGTGACCTGGGAGCACTGAGCGGTTAAGTGACTTGCTCAGAGTCACACAGTATGCAAGTGGAGGCTATGAAAATCAAACTCAGGTCTGGTCTGCTGGATGTACCAAGCTTGTTCACACCTCGTTTCTCTAACCTCTAGGCTATACTGCCAACTCAAATCTACCTTCTAACCTACCTTGGTGCTGTTTAAATGTATCCTATGTACCTAATGTAACTGGGTCACTGTGCAGATGTTATAGTTGCTATTTGCTTGGTTACTACCTCTGCCTTTCACCCATGGGGGTCAAGCAAGGTTGAGGACCTGGGCTCATTAAACTTCTCACATGGAGGTTGGTTCACATGGGGAATAAGGGGGATAGTGTGGTGCGCCACACAGAGAAAGAAATAGTCGGCCTGATCACAATTAAAATCCTACCCCCCCGAATGCATTACTAACCCATTTCCCCGAGAGCTATAGAGAACCAATGTGTACCAGTACCCACACTTCAACTGCAATTTCAAACACTTTTGTACCAATTATGGTAGATTGCTAATAATACAGTCACACACTAAAATTTTGCAAACTAACAGCAATGCAGGTCCTGTGAAGCGAACAGGGGTTTTGCAAAATGGTCTAGCAATGGTTTTAAGGAGTCACAACACAATTATTAAATTCACTATTTTTAAGTGCATAGCCCCAAGCAATGTGCTTCTCTGATGACAAGGTGTCTCCACAGAGCTAGTGCATTAGACCTCCAAACACCCACAAACAAGATTGCAGGCAGGGCCTACTATACTGCATTATAACATGGGTTCCGAAAATATTGTCTTCTGAATCTTCCAAATAGGTCACCTGACCATTGATTAATCCCTGATATACCCACAGTTGCATGTTTACAGGGTTTTATTTTACAAGTTCTTTAGGTAACACCTAATATAACATTACCCATGTTATAAGAGGATTAACCCACTCCAGGGTATGGGTTTACTGAGTATTAATCCACGCCTGGGTGGTTGAAGTCACTCGGCTTCACCTCGTGAGTCCAACCCCTGCCAGACGTGGATTAATGCTCAGTAAACCCATACCTGTCATGGGTTAATCCCTCCATAAAATGGTCTGCACCAGTCTGCAATATTAACCACTCCATTATTTTTAGTACTTGCATTAGCAGCTATAGACTTTGAAAATTCTGTTTTGAAGCTCAGAATCTCAGAATATTTGAAAACCTCTTGAGTACTGCTAGTGACTTTGCGTGACCCACTTGAAACAAGTGGCTTGAGTACTTACTACTTGCATACCTGTGCCTTGTGGAGATGTACCTTGTGTTCACTTCAGTATCCAAACTGGCTGAATTGTTGAGTGCTGTTTTGCTACATTCTGAGACTTTTCTATATTAGTACTGATTCTGAAAACCCTGCCAATATATCAGCATTGCAGTTCTGAAAGAAAACATCGCTGCTTCTCAGTAGCCAGGAAGCAGCTTTATTTGCCCTATACTGCAACACAGTGGCAACATTGCTGGGTTTTTTTTGAGTGTATTATTGAAAACAGCTAATAACATCTGTAAATACGATGGAGGCACAGGGGAGGGAACAAGAATATGCAGATCCAAAACTTAAAAACCCTTCTATGAAGGAAGGAAAGAAAGAGGGAGCATAGAGAAAAGAGAAAATTGCCAGTGACCCGGGTTTGAGAACAAGCCTGGGTTGCTTGAGGGGCAGCCAGGGGAAGATGGCCAAGCATCCCATGGATGCTCACCTCCTCTGGGGAGGGAGGGCTTCTGGTCTCCTGCTGTTGTACTGCCACCTGTGTAACCATGGGTGGAAGTGCATGCAAGGACCCAGTGCACAGGGAGTGGAGTATCGGTACTCTGATGTTATGACGTCAGTTCCACTCCTACCAAAGCTCAAGGGAAGGGGATGAAAATAAGGAAAATCCCTGACCGCACAGGATGCTGTATGCCACTGTGCCACAGGTCTTACATCGCTGACGGCTCACTCTCCCTCACTGACACTTTGACTCTGTCCAGGGTAATGGGGAGCCCTCCAGATGGCCCTTTCCATGGGCGAAGGATCATCCACAGGGCAACATGGGAGAGGAATGGTAAGTACCAGGGATGGTGGGTGGCAGGGCTGGGCAGAGTGGTAGGGCTAAAGGGGGCCAGTCAGAGTCAGGGGCCAAACGCATTGCAAATGCAACCCCCCCTCAAAAAAAAACAGAAAGATAGAAAAGGCAAAATAGTCTTGAACTGGCAGTTGGTATTGTGGCATCTGGACTGTCTGCAGAGGAACCAGCAAGGGACCCCAAAACCACAAAAAAAAACCAAAAACTGGGCCTTCTCATAGGGAATTCAACATTCCAAAAAAAATGGATTCTTTTTCAGAAGTTTCCCATTCCATTACTATTCTCATGAACATAATGATGAAAGCTGAAAGAAAAAATTATACTTTGATTCAAATTGGAAGTGGGACCAAGCAATTGCAGAATTACAGAAGCAGGTGAAAATACTGCAAACAGAAAAAATGGAACTTAAAGGGACACTGTCAACCTCATGTGTCCTCAAATTGTCCCTAGTTTAAAAAACACATTTAATGATTGTTCTAATTTTATAGAAACTGCTGATGTAGCTGGTTGTTTGGTTCAGACTACCTTTCCCTTTTAAAAAGTAAAAAAATGAGTGTAAACCAAACTGCTGTTACAACACCAAAACACATTTGTCTGCACTTCTTCACCAACTACAACTGCATCTTTCCTGGACTCAGGAACATCTCCCACAATATCTAGCTACTCGTTATGCAGTGGGAGTAGATGAGACTATTGTATCACAAGGGGCTGCACTGTTTGAGGGTGTTTCTAATGTTCAGGAAGTATGCAGTAAACCTAGGTAAACAATTTGGAGCAAATGCACATTCCCATGCATTTCAGTTCTAATAAGCAAGGAGGCAGATTAAACAACCAGCAACATCAATTAATTTTAGAGAAGATAAGGAATCATAAAATGTGGGTTTTTACCTAGAAATAATATGATGCAAAAAAGGTTGACAGTGTCCCTTTAAAATGTAAATGGACTCTAATATAGCTGTAGTCTCAATTTTGGTCAGAGATAGCTTGGCACTGAACAGGAACATTGAAAATCTAAAAAACAATTCTAGAGCAAATAAACTGCAGTTGGTCAGAATGCATATTTGGAAAATAATGTGCTTAGTACATGGGATCTTGTAAAAGATTTTTGGAAAGAAACACACTGGTAATAACACCACCCCTAATAAGAGCTTTCAGACTTCTGCAACAAAGATTTCTGAATACAACAAAACCAGCAACTATTTTGATTTCCTTTTCTACATCAAACAGGTAGATCATGGCCATAAAAGTTGCACAAATTAAAGATGCTATCTCACACAAACCGAAAAAGTTTATCTTTAGTGGGGTGTTAGTCCAGCAACGCAAGCACACAGGAGAACATTTCTGAATTACCAGTTAGATATTACAGATCTAGGAGGAAAAAAGTATCAGAAGCTACACTAGAACAAGAACCACTGAAAGAAATCTCGTAAGATATGACCAGCAATGGATGTTCATCTGCATCATAATGGCTGTATTTTTTTTGGAATGTTCACATGTAAAAGGTTTCACGGTAGATGGCATTAAAAAAATTGTCACTATAAGTTTAATACTTTTTGAAGAAATATGGTGCAATATTACTCAATGTGAACATAATATGAAGATATTCACTAATTCATTATGCACAGTACATGAATATTTTGTTTCATAAAACCTTGATGGGGGAGCTTCAATTAGGAAGTTCAAGAATTATTCTCTCCTGCACTTTCATTGTGTTGTGGTCAACCACTAACATGAGAGGTGGAATTTAGACATGAGAGGGACATTTAATTCTAGTGTATTTTAGTTAGAGTTTTATATATGCAAATAATCATAGAATATGAAGTAAATACTTAATTGCAGTGAGCATAATTTCTTCATTGCATTAATAAAAATGTTAGAATGTAATAATAAAAAAATGTTATAACACTTATGATCTAAATACTGCTCTCAGGTAAAAGGAGTATCATATGATTATTGGACTGCTTACTTTCGTTTTGTTAATTGGACTTTTTTCTCATTGTTAATGTATATTTCTTCTGGGGGTATTCCATTTCTTGTAACTTCCTTTTAAGAAACAAAAATGATGCATTTATAATGCAAACTGACCAATATATTATAGTGAAAATGCATACATAAAAAGTTACAAAAAATTAGAATACTATCTCCTGGGACGCAATACCAACCCACCTCCACAATAGCTATCGGACACCACTTGAGAACCTGTCTGTACCAATACCCAGACTTTAACTGCAGTTTCAAACACTTTTTTTAACAGTTAGGGATAGCTTGACAATAATATGCTCATGCACCAACATTTCAGAAACTAACAATAGAACTTTATTAATCAGCAATGCAGGTCCTGTGAAGGGAATAGTGGATACATACACAAGACAGTCTAGCAATGGTTTTAAACAGTCACAACACCATTATTACGTTCATTATTTTTAAGTGCATTATCCCTAGCAATGTGCTTCTCTGATGACCCAGCCTTTCCACAGAGCTTGTGTACTAGGCCTCCCAACACACACACACACATACAAGGCTGAAACCAAGACCTATTATACTGCAAGGCCTCCCATTACCTTCAGTAGCAGACCCCCACAGTTTGCATTAACTTTCAAAGCAATCACTTTTTTGTTTAACTGCAGTCCTGTCCTAACCACTAGGTATCAATGTAAATGTTATGTTGTTGCAGGGCTGATATTGCAGTGCCAGGGATCTAGCATTGGTGCACTTACAGATATGCAAACTTGCTTTTTACCTCACCCAACTAACTTTTTGGCTAGCACTTTTCATATCGGAAGCTAATTGTAATCTAGTAGGGGATGCAATACAAATTTGTAATCCAACAGGGAAAATTAAAACAGTAGCAGCATTTTCTGGATAGCAAGCCAATACTCATGTGTCCTATACCAAAGGAAAGCAGTCTCAGGTGTTCTGGATGGTGATGTCACAGCAGCAGTTAGATGGTGGTCGCAGGTCCAGACTAGGCCTGATCACTAACATAGCACTCCCTTTCCTCTTGAACAACATGTGGCAGCATGACACATTTGAAAGGGCCGAGACTGCCGGCCCACTGGCATAGAGGTTGCACTACTGCTCATGATGTTGCTGATCTGGGTTTGGGAATGAGCCCAGGCCAACAGAGGCCTGGTGGGGGGAAGTTGGTAGATTGGTCCAGTGAAGGCTCTTCTCCTGCTGGGGGGGGGGGGCATGTCCCACTGCTTTACTGCTACCTGGGTGCACACGGGTAGAGGTACAGGGGATGTGTGGCTTATGGGCTGGGCCTTGGGAGCATGGATTCAGATAGGCTGAGTCAGGGTTCCCCGGTGGCTTATCTCCAGGCACACTTCTGGCCATGGGGTGGGATGACAGAAAACAGGAAAACTGAGGCACAGGATCAGAGGATGAAACCTCTGCCAGCCCACCACCTTCAGCTTTGGATATGTCCACTGATCCCCGGAAGGCAGTATAGAGCAGTGTTTTAAGACACTGAGCTGCAAATCTGGAGATCTGGGTTTGAATACCACAGCCCCCACTTGAATACTGTGTGACCCTGAGCAAGTCACTTACCTTCCCTGTGCTCTCAGGTCGCACTTGTACACAAGTTTTCAGCTTAGTGTGCCACTCCTGGTTAAATAATTGGATAAAAAAAAGGTAGTACCACCAGTCTTCACCTCTGTCATGGGTGGCAGGATGCCTACAGTGGGGGAGAAGGCAACCCAAGCCCCCAGAGGGGAAACTGGGAGGGGTAGCACAGTGGTGTGTTGGGGGTGGCCTGGTGGTCCCAGTGACTGACGGTTGGATCTCGACTAGGGGGTATATGGGCAAGGCAGTCAGTGGAAGAAGGTGCTGACTTGGCCTATAGTAGAGTGGAGAAGCATAAAATATGTTCAAAAAAAATGAAAGAAGGGTTGAGACCAATGAACTACCCCATTCAATTAAAGATACAGGCACCCTAGAGAGAAGCTCCTGACAATCTCCTCCCTCACACACACCACACAGGGTGGATAGGCTTGTTCTCCCCTTTGATTATAGTAGTCTGCAGATTGCTTCAACAGATTCAGTTTTTTTACAGCAATGCAAGCTTTACAGCACTTCTTCTCAGCTTGGATAGAACTTCCAGCAACCAGATTCACTCACACCAGGATCTCTGGCTTTAATGCCTGGATAGGCCCTCAGCTCTCCTTTTCAGCACAGCTCTGCTTTCCAGCTGCTCAGGAAGGTTTGCTCTGAGCTCCTCCTAGACTAGGAGAAAGGTTCAGTTCAGCTTACTCCCATTTCAATCTCTCATTGGTTGTCCAGTCTATCGTTCACCCTCTGACTCCCTTAATTGCTACAAAAGGGTGACAAGCACTCTGTTGCTGTCTCTCTCAGGTGCCTGTGTTCTTTCCAGGACACCTTGCATTCCAGTTGGTTGATCGTGGGGGAGGGGGTCAGAAGCTGGTGATATAAGTCTATTTACATTCAGTTCTAGGCCTGACTGCTGTTTCATACAGTTTTAATTGCTGCTGATATTAAACTTTTTACAACAATAAATCCAGCTGAGACTTCAGTCTGGGTTATCTATGGTGATGTCCACAAATCCCTTTGGTTTGTCTTTGGGTACAGGGGTACCCCCTTCCTTCGGCAGCATACAATGAAAACAATAGGATGAATAACAGCTCCTCTTATCCTTGCCTCAGCACCAGTCCCAGCCAGAGAATGCAGGCACCAAAGGTGGTCCCACCCCAACTGTCTGAGAGCACAACAGGTAAGCCAAACCTACACATATATACATTTTTTCTAGGTGCCTCATTCCTAACTGGCAACATATATATATATATATATATATATATATATATATATATATATACACTTCATATATTTATCAATGTATTTTATTTATTTAGTTAGTTTTTGTTAACCAGGTAGGTGCACTAGACAATTAAATGCCTATTTTCAGGCACAACTCAGGAGGTTACAAGAGGTCAGAGTCAATAACAACAGGTACAACATTAACAAGGCATTTATATGGATAAACAGAATATATACACGATTTTATGACACTGTAGATGTAGGCAAGAACAGGACACAGAAGCCAGCCACAGCTGGCTTGACTATGAAACAGACAATGGTAGTATAAGGAGCACACAAAACTATTACGACATTATTGTAATACTTGACAATAACCACAGCCAAATCAAATTAGTGAGCTAGGCATAGCAGCATCCAGAAGACTTTAGAAGGTGGCTACGATATCACTTTTTGAAAGAGGCCACCATCTGATACAAACATAGATCGGCTGATATGGAGTGCCATAGCCTGGGGACAATGATAGAGGAGGAGGAGATATTCCCCCAGACATGTCCTAGTTCTGGGTATGGCCAGCAGGTCTAGAGTAGTGGATCTTAGTGGATAAGCATATACATAAAATGGCTCTCATTTAAATTTTTTTATTTTGAACCAAATAACTCACTTTTCAGCATCACAGTCAACCTAGACAAACGCAAGCTATCTAAGCATGATTGGATTATCCAAATTCCACATTTTCATATACCATTTCAACCATTAGCATTATTGAACTTGATTCAGGGAAAGACATGAGGGTGATATAGGTACCTTTATGGATCACATGCATGCTTCCATCCTGTTAATGTCCTTGCAGAGGTGCGGCCTTCAGAAATGGATACAGTAATCCAGGTGGGGTCACACTAGTGAGTGATACATTAGCAACACCACCTCCCTTCCCTTGCAAGAACTCCCCCCTATGCATCCCAGCATCCAACTAGTCTTGCCTACTGCCTTGTCGCACTGCTCTGCCACTTTGAGATCGTCAGACATGACTACTCCAAGGTCCTTCTGTTGCTTGGTGACTGCAAGTACCTCTCCCCATCTTATACACAACTCCCGGGTTCCCCACCCCAGGTGCATTACTTCGCACATTTTGGCATTGAAACCCAGCTGTCACCCCCAGACTGCTCTTCTAGTTTCCCCAGATCCCTTTGCATTTTCTCCACCTCCTCATGGATGTCCACCCAACTGCAAATTTTTCTGACATCCATAGAGAGTCACAGCTTCCCCTCCAGTTCCTCAGCAATGTCATGAGTTCATGATGCTCGTGGTCTAGGAAAAGATGCCCATGTCCAGGCATATTTTTTTAAATGTGCAATTTCACTTCATTTCATTCTTCTTTTGTAAAAGAGACATTAAAATACTACTAGAAAAATAAAATTTAAACATAATGCTGTACAAAATGCCAGTCAAAACACAAGTGCAGTACATCTAAATGAAACTCTCAAGGGGATATGAAAAATGATTATGTACACTTTCATCATCTACAGGTATCAGGTGTTCTACCACATCAGATTTGATGTCCATGAAATCCCATATGTTCTGACACACACAACTTAACTTGTTTAGAAACAGTGTACTGTTTATTGTAGTGTCTTGGGTATTATTGACATTTGTCAAATATAAATACAGCTGCTCAAAAGGAAGATCATGTTTATAAAAATATAATAATTATTGCACATATAATATGAGCAAGCAAGTCTTTTCTTCTGATCCAAAGTTAGCAAATATACAACTCAACAAAAGTAACTTTTCAGCAGCAGTGTAGGGTGGCGTGACAAATACACAAAACTGTGGTGCATATGAAAATACAGACCAAGCTTGATGGCAGATAACAACCATTAATTGTGGCAACTTCATTTTTATACTTATTTGCCATTGTTTTCAACTTACATGTATGGGAGCATTGTGTACAGCCACTACAAGGGAAATTCCCTGATTGTGCTGTGCCAAACTGCCATTCTTTTGTCTTGTTTTCAGGTACTGTGTGATAAGAATGTTATACTTCCTTGCAGTCGTTTGGTCTAGAAAGGGTTTTTATGCCCAAGAGGGGAGGTAATTGGGACTGCAGGTTATTAGAAAAAGAAGCCATGTGGATACAAAGATTTGGGACTTTATTGCCTAGATATGGACTCAGTGAGTCTATTCACTGGACACTGATACTATAAGGTAATTACTGAAGCTGCACTGGGCCCACTGTTATGTCTAGTTCTGGTGTGTTTGTTCTGAAATTTGTTTATAAATTTATATTTTATTATGTTCGAGTTAGCTGTGAAGTAGAGTGTGTGCACATGTACTATTCATGTACCAATTCAGGCTCTGAATGGCAAAGTACATGAAATAGATTTTTCATGTTTTAAAACATTTTTTTTATTTTAATAATGATATGCACACATTGACCTTTGTAATCTTCCTATATCAAAATGAGTCATGTATGTTAATTGTCCATAATGGTGATTCTTGAATGAGTATAGTGGCCAGGGAGTAATATATTTTACCTCTTTATTCCTCTGTTGGTGAATTATCCTCCCTTTCCTTTTTTGAAGCCTGACCCCACCAAGGCTTTTGAGTCTGTTTCAGGTTTTGGCTAATATTTTAACAAATTCGCCTTTTAGAAGAGTATTTATAAATATAAGTTAACTTTGTGAAATATTCACATGATCTGGATCCAGCTAAATTTAAAAGACTGATGAAGGCTAGTGTCAGCATGAACACCAAGGATAGGAACCCTGGATGCTTGGGGCTTGTATTGGAGTGCTGTGCACTTGGTCATGGACATGTGACATCATGACATGAGCAGCATACCTTCACCTTGCAGCATGTCACGAATGTGGCAGCACTTGCAGATAGTAAGCTGCTTCAAAAGGGAGTGCTCAGACTGCAATCCAGCACAGCTTCTTCTGGCACGGCGTCTGTCACACTCGATATCCTAAGACCTCTCTGAGAGGCTGAGCATTCTTTGCAGGATGATTTCTGTTGAACAACTGCAAATAACATTTATTTAAAGGGACAGTAAACACTGCAGTGGTCACTCATATTGTGAAAGCCCATGAAAAGATAATTCAGACAAGGCACTGGACTTCCTTGTAGGTGTTAGGAGTCCTGAGATATGACTATCTAATTAATCTGTAAATTAGAACAAGGCAGCAGCCATTTTAAAACAGGAAGTGATGCAACTGAGGGGCAAGCTGCATGTTGTTAATTACAGCTTGCCCCTCAGTGACATCACTGTTGGTCTCATGATTCAATGAAATGCCTGCTGCCTTGGTTTGATTTACAGATGAATTATGTATTCATAACTCAGGACTCCTGACACCTACAGGTAAGCCCAATTCTTCATTTGAAAAATCTTTTTCATGGGCTTTCACAATTTGAGTGACCCCTGCAATGTTTACTGTCCCTCTAAAGCTTTAATGTGGCTAAGAAAGCATATTGATTTGTGAAATTTTGTAGTTATGTTTAATGGAGTATGACATGGCTAGTTTAAAAAACTTGTATTTATACATATCTTTGATATTTGCCTACACAGGTCCACTCTCTTTGAAAAAGCACATTTTCATGTACAAAATATTGGAGTATAAGGTGACCAGCTGAATTTTATGAAAATCAATTAATTAAGCCACCCAAAAACCATGTGAAATGTTCCTTGGTGTTTGAAATTTTCTAATTTGCTTCAGGATGGATCCAGTATCACACTCAGAGCACATTACTCTTTGAACACTCCAAGAGTGTTGGGAGACTTTTTTTTATAGACTATCATGATGGCCCTCACACACCCACTGTGCAAAAGATTACCCCCTGCCCAAACCACCCTTTAGCCCCAACCTCCATCCTCCACCTCAAGCCTCTGACATTAGAAATTAGTGAGGGTCCAACCTCTCCTATAATAAAGGAAAAGTTTCCTATCATAAAAAATATCTCCACCCTGCCTGTGCTTTACAGTTTGCTTCCTGACAAACCCCCTTGCCCCTTGCATGACCAGGCAGCATCAACACTTTACTAGATTTCCCCCTGCCAAACATAACCATTACCCTCACTTCCCTCCTCCTCCCACCCCCCACAGCACCCAAATAATTACTCAAATTATCTTTAGGTGGGTGCCAGTCAGTAGGGGATCAGTCCCACAGTGGAGCTGCTTGCATTTATTTTCCAACTTGTGAATGAATGTTGATATCCTCCTGCTCCTATAGTAATCCCTAACTGACTAATCAGGTGTTACTGGAGAAGAATGTTAGCATTCCCTCACAAGTTGGAACACAAGTGCAAGAAGCTCCACTGTGTAACACACTCACAGGGTCAACAGTGAGAATCCTGAGGGTGAGAAGTCCCAAAAAGAACAAGCACAAACAGGTAATCAAATTGCAGAGGGAGGAGGAATGAGGAAAGGAAATAGTGGAGGTACAGGGGAAGGGCATAAGTGCAAGATGAGGTGAGATGGCAGTAAAGAATGAAGAGCCATGCATGCAAATGCCCAAAGTCTGAGCAACAAGATGACAGACCTAGAGGCCACCATAACAGCAGGAGATTTGGACATGGTGGCAATTACAGAGACCTGATGCAATGAAACCTAGGGCTGGAAGGTAGCCATACCAGAGTGTGCTCTATTCAGGAGGGACAGGGTAGGAAAAAAGGGAGGAGAGGTTGCTCTTTACATGAGGGAGAACATAAAGGCCACAGAAATACAGAGGGGTCAGAGAAAAAATGGAGGTACTGTGGGTTACCCTGGAGGCTGGGTGGCCACTATTTGAATAGGAGGTGATCTACAGACCCTCAGCACAGGGGGAGGAGGAAGATAAGGATATAATAGAAGAAATCTAAGGGATGGCTAACAAGGGTGAGGTATTGTTAATGGGGGACATCAATCTACCAGATATGATGGGAGCCTCCCTGCTGCAGCAACAGTTCGAAGTTGGGAAATCCTAGACTCCTTGCAGGGGGTGTTCCTCAGGCAACTAGTTTAAGAACCCACTCTTGAGAGGGAGATACTGGACCTAGTACTGTCAAACAGGGACAGTGCCATGGATGTCACAGTGGGATGCCACCTGGGGACCAGTGATCATCTTATGGTGTGGTTCTACATAAGGATAGGGACAGAATCTAACCATACTAAAACAATGGTACTGTACTTCAGGATGGCTGGTTTTTAGATTTCACAGAACAAGCATTGAAGGTTATTTATCTCAACCAAAGGTGATTGATTAAATGTGGGGAGCCCCAAGGGTCAATCTTGGGCTCATTCATTTTTTCCACTTTACATGAACCCCATGAAGCCCCTCAGAATGATTTTCATTTTTTTCAAAACTGGCTAATTTCTAAATGTATGGTATTGAATGCAAAAAAAAAAAAAAACACCAAAGTCACGCTTTTCACTGGCCCTAGAAAAAGGTAGAGAATGTTATCTCAATTGTTGATTTAAATGGAGAAGTTATTGAACTTGTGGTCAGTTTTCATTACTTGGGGATAACCTTGGACCATAATCTTACTATTGACTTACATATAAATAACTTTAAGAAATCTATCCACCAATGACTAGGGTTACTCTACAGGGTAAAACCCTTCCTGACTTCAGAATCAAGGAAATTACTTTCCCTTAGTTTTTATGGCTGTGGGTGAAGCCTACAGCCATATCACTTTAGCTTGAAAAGGGGTTTCCGTGGAACACATTTTTTAGTAGTTTTCAGTGTATCCTTCCATGACGCTGCAAATCCCTATGGCAGTTAAAAAAATACTCCTTGCTTTACATAGAAACATAGAAGTTGTCAGCAGATGGAGACTGTATGATCCATCAGGCCTGCCCTTGGCTTCCTACCCACCTACTTAGCTGCCTGCTTGTGTATCTCACAGTGTCTGTCCCATGCCTGCTTAAATTCCCCCACTGTCTTGGCTCCCACCATCCCCTTCAGCAGACTATTCCATGGTTCCACAACATGCTCTGTGAAGAAGACTTTCCTCGTATTGCTTCTGAACTTTCCTCCCTTAAGTTGAAGGTTGTGCCCTCTACTGCTGTAGTCCTTTACCTGAAAGAGGTTCTGCACATGCACCCTGTTGTTGCCTTTAAGGTATTTGAATGTTTCTATCATGTCCCCATGATTTCTGCATTGTTCTGGGGAGTACAATTTTAGGTCATCCAGTCTTGCCTCATTCGGTTTCTGATGCAAGCCCTGCACCATCTTTGTTGCTCTTCTCCGTACCATCTCCAGCCTATCTATATCTTTCCTGAGGTGTGGCCTCAAGAATTGGCTTTCTGTTTAGAATGATGGACACAGAACTCAAAGCTACTTTTCTTTGAGAACAAATGTGCACACCTTCCAAACAAATCTAAATATCTTTAAAACTATTCAAGATGTACAAAAACAATCAGTATGAAAGTTGTTCAGGGCAAAAAGACCTTTCACATGAGGGTAGTCACTAATCAAATTCTTTGTATTTTGTAAAATATGGTCTTCCAAACAACCTCATTTTTTTCTTTCTCTTGGGTGAACACAGTAGGAGTCATGCAAACAAATGTAAATATCTCGGAAAGTATACAATATACAACCAACATGAAAGTTGTTCGGGACAAAATGACCTTTCAAATGAGGGTAGTCACTGATCTGAATTCATTAGATTTTTATGTTTGCTTACACGCATGTGCAAGAAACATAGTGCCACCATAAGAGTTTTCATAGGTGTGCCACCTCGCTTCCAATACCCTGCTCCTTCTTGCAGGTGCAGCCTCACCGAACCAATACACGTCCAAGCTGTCTATGACAGCAGTTCAGATGCAGTGGTGTATAGTTCACAGCAAAACACCACTACAGTCAGCGGTGGTAATGTGTAGTCAATTTGCATACTGCTGTCGACAGTATGCAAAGTGCCTACACGTCGGCATTGCATCTGAAAAGCTGTGATAGACAGCTCTATCCCTTCCCCAACAAACACCCAAGTAGCACACTGGAAACCCACCCCAGCATGCTCATGCATCCACCCCACACACACTGCATGGCCGACGGAGGTGCTCAATCCCCCGTCAGCTCCACTGCCCCCCAAAAACAGATTTCCAGGTGCCACGCTAGCTAAAAGAATGTGTGTTTTATTTGGCACATTGGCATCTCAATTATGAAAATTACCTTCATACTAAATAAATGAAATGTTCTCTAAATTGTTATTAAAATCGTGATAAACTGGGCAGCAGAATGCAGCGATATTGAAAAGCATTGTTACATTCCAATAATACAGTACATTCTGAGCATCTATGGATTTTCAGTAAGACATTGTGCAGTCTTTGGGGAGATATATCGGAATGTTATTGATGGTTTAATGGAAAGAGGACTTACTTTTCATCTGCAGCTTCCCTTTCAAGGATGCAAACAATGGTTTGAAGCATTGAGAACTTTTGGCATTGTTCATACATAAAAGATAAACTTGGATTTTTTGTATCTTATTAGGGAGGAGTACTGATCCGAATCCCCATTGACGTCTTTAATTGCTACTCTGACTAAATTCAGCTGCCACTGTTGAGGACACCTATCCTGAAATACCTACTGATGTTGGTAAATTCAAGTTTTAATTCTGAGACGTATGCAGGGATTGTCGCTTGCACTATTATTTCTGTACCCTACACTTCCTTCCATGCCCGATGTTCTTAAATGCACCATTAAAAAAAAACAGAAGAAAGCAAATATCAGTACATAAACTACCCTTAAATGTAGAGGCACATTGCACATACTGTTTTATTAATTTTACCAAAAGCACAAGATAATGAACGTTTTGCAAAGTAATGTGTTAAAAATGCCAGCAATGCCTTGCAGCACACTACTGAAGCAGGGGATGTGAATGGCACGATACATCTGGTGTTCAGTCCTTCCTTAAAAACATCAGCTTAACAAACTGAAATCTTTAAAATATGTGAATTACTAGAGAGACATTTAGCCAATTCAGACATTGGAATATGTCATTAAGTAGCAGTTACGGACTGGTTTCAGCTGGGTCATTAAAGTTGTTTTCTTCAAATTTTTATTCAGAATTAGAAATTTCCAAAATGCCAATCAGGAAATATGTAGTAGGCATTCACACCAGAGGTGATCATTGATCACAACTGTCCATTTGAGAGAAATAATTTATAAAAACTTAGAAAATACTATACAATGCAAAAAGAGCAAAGTTTATTTAAGAACATATAATTATATGGTTAATTTTTTGTATTGAGCCGGTTATCATCTGCATCTGAAAAACTATAAATGGGGAGGGGAGCTAATTCTTGTTTCTTTCTGATTTTACCATAGTGTCAATGAGTTTAAACAGCTCTGGTGTTTACAGAAACTGGAGGTAATGAAATACAATAAGGTAACCTGCTCCCAATGGCAAGCTCCGAGCTTGAGATTTGGCTAATACCCACCCATAGCATTGTCAGAGCAGATCTGGAAGTTGTCACCAGAGTGAACTATAATGAAGTGATATTCAAAAGTAAATGGTGCTGATGTACCCGCCATTGTCCTGTACTCTGACTGGTGGTTCCAAACCAAACGCTGGACAATAATGACATCGAGCCACCCAAGCTTGTTTATTTGTTGGGCCAAATAGTGAGAGCTAACATATACTAAACCTGTTAGAAGCTGCTAGGTGCCATGCAAATGAGTGTGTCTAATCCCCCCCCCCGTTCAAAACCACTAACACTGATTTTCCAATGATCCCATCTTTACCAGCCTTGAGGGACCTGTTGGAGTAAATACTTTCTGCTGGAGTGGAGACTTGATCCAGCACTCTTAGACAAGGCCATTAACTTAAAATGAAATAAAAAGAAAATAAAAAAATAACGTTTCTCTGTTGTACTACATTGAACAAAAGAGTCCCTCAATCAACATATTACCTCTTAAAACCATATAAACACTACAAACAGGTATCTGCCTCTATCTCCAAAATCAAACAAAGGGGCAGAGGACACTGCAGAGCGGGGCACTGCAGCACAGGAGCTAGCACAACAAAACTCGCTCAAATCAGGAACCAAAACAAAAAATGCAAAAAGGAAATCCAAAAACTTCTGATCATAGGAGACTCCATGATTTGGGGAGTTAATACCCATCTCCAGCCAGGGGTAATGGTCAGATGTCTCCCAGGTACATCAGTGTGGAGAGACACTGACCGCATTGCTAAAATTGTTCACAAAGCAGAAGAAAACATTGATGTCCTGGTATACATAGGGACTAATGATCTCGCCAGCCGGTCAGTTGTGGAGACCAAGGAACACCTGACCAGGCTGGGAGACAAACTATCATCCATTTCATCTGACATCTCCTTCTCTGAGATCCTGCCAGTCTGGGAAAGGGGGACAGATGGATGGAAGGTTAGAGAAGGGGAGATAGAGAAGCTAAACATGTGGCTCAAGGGCTGGTGCCAGGAAAAAGGACACAGATTTGTGGGGAACTAGCAACTGTTCTGGGAGCAAAAGTTCTTTAAATTTGATGGACTGCATCTGACTAAGGAGGGAGTCAGTGCATTGGGGCAGAAGTTTGACATCTTTGCAGAATATTTAAACTAGCAAATGGGGAGAGAGGTGCAGCATCCCATACATCAAATGGGAAGAACACCCCTCCCCCCTCAGCTAGTGGTCAAACAGGGATTCAGCATGTTTGCAGTTCATTTGCATCACCAGGTAATAAAAGGTCCATCTCCCCATATGACGCACAGGAGAAATGCCAAACCTCACCCAACAACTAACGCACTGAAATCTGGCCAATGGAAAATCATGTACACAAATGCTCACAGCCTGGGAAATAAGATCCCAGACCTGCAGGCAATAATGTCAGAGGCTAAACTGGACATAGTAGCAATTAGTGAGACGTGGTTTACCAGTAGCCACACTTGGTAGACTTCAGTACCTGGCTATGTGCTGTTCAGAAGAGACTGAGGTGTAAAGGGGGGTAGAGAGGCCCTGTATGTCAATGAAAATATCAAAGGTACAGAAATTCAGAATACACATATGGAACCAGAAGAACTGTGGGTCACCCTGGAAACAGGAAATGGGATAGCCATAAGAACTGGGGTTGTCTACAGGCCCCCAGACCAGGGGGAGGACATAGACACATTACTGTTAGAAGATATACAAAACATGACAGTTAAAGGGGAGGTTCTGATAATGGGAGACTTCAACATGCCAGATACAGATTGGTCAATACCAGCAGGAACATCTGCCAGAACTAAACACATGGTGGATTCCCTGCGGGGGAGGGCCTCAAACAACTGGTATAACAACCCACAAGAGACAGGGCTACCCTAGATCTAGTACTGACTAACAGGGAAGGGATCACAGATCTCCAGGTAGAAGGTCACCAGGAGGCCAGTGACCATCACATGGTATGGTTCAATTTGGCCACTACATCTAAATCATCCCATTCCAAGGCAAAAATATGGGACTTCAGAGGAGCTGACTTTGATAAGATGGCCAACAGAGTTAAGCTAGCACTGGCAAAAAGAAACACAGGGGAAGGGGTACAGGCAAAGGGCAAGCATTAAGGATGCAATACTTGAAGCAACATCCCATTGTGTTAGACAGAAAAGGAAGTGCAAAAGAAGAAGGAAACTACTTTGGTTCTCAAATACAGTAGCAGAGAAGGTCAGAGCCAAATGGCTGGCCTTTGGGAAATATAAAGGAACACAGCGGGATGAAGATAGGGAGGCATACCAAACTGCCCTAAAGGAAGCAGGGAAGGCAGTAAGACAGGCAAAGTTCCAAACTGAGGAAACACTAGCATGAACAGTAAAAGAAGGTGACAAGACTTTCTATAGATACATTAGTGAAAGGAGAAAGTCCAGAGGGGGTATTGCTAAGCTCAAAGGAGAAAAGGGGGCATGTGAGGAGGAGGAGGACCCTGTAAAAGCATCTATCCTAAATAGATACTTTTGCTCAGTATTTACTGAAGAGAAGGTAGGGCAGGGCCCACAGCTGAGCACCATGGACACAGAGGGGAAGGAGGTGAGCACTACTCCCTTCACAAGATAAAGGGTCTTACAAGAGCTCGCTAAGCTCAGGGTGGACAAGGCAATGGGACCTGATGGCATACATCCCAGGGTACTTAAGGAGCTAAGGGTGGAACTAGTAGAGCCATTAGCAGAATTGTTTAGCGAGTCTATGAGCACAGAAGAGGTCCCAGAAGACTGGAGAAGGGCTCATGTGATCCTGCTCCACAAGAGTGATAGCAGGGAGGAGGCAGGGAACTACAGACCAGTCAGTCTTACCTCAGTAGTGGGCAAGATTATAGAGGCACTCCTTAAGGAAAGAATAGTGCAACACCTGGAATCCATAGGGGCACAGGATCCAAGACAGCATGGGTTTACAAAAAGGAAGGTCCTGTCAAACTAATCTCATAGATTTCTTTGACTAGGAAACCACAGTGGTGGACCAAGTGGGAGCAGTTGATGTCGCCTACTTTGACTTCAGCAAAGCTTTTGACACTGTTCCACATAGAAGATTGATAAAAAAGCTGGAAAGGCTCGGGGTGGGTCAGAAGTTGGTCAACTGGGTGGCAAACTGGCTGACAGGCAGAAAACAGAGAATGGTGATAAATGGTATACAGTCAGAAGAGATGCATGTCATAAGCGGGGTACCTCAGGAATCAGTCCTGGAGCCAGTCCTCTTCAATATCTTCATTGGTGACATTGTAGATGGACTAGAGGGTAAGGCTTGTCTGTTTGCAGATGACACCAAGATCTGCAACAGAGTAGATGATCCAGATGGGGTGGGCAGAATGAGAAGAGATCTGGATAAACTAGCAAAATGGTCAGAAGAGTGGCAACTGGGATTTAATGCAAAGAAGTGCAAGATCATGCACATAGGGAAGAGAAACCCTGAAGCCACCTATAGTCTGGGAGGGGAGTTGCTGGCAGTCACAAAGGAAGAAAGAGACTTGGGCATCATCATCACCGATGACCTGAAATCATCCAAGCAGACCTCTAAAGCAGTAGGTAAGGCTAGGGGGATGTTAGGGTGTATTAGTAGGGGTATCACAAGTCGTAAGAGGGAGGTAATAATCCCTCTTTACAAGACACTGGTTAGGCCCCATCTGGAGTACTGCATGCAGTACTGGAGGCCACACCTTCACAAGGACATTAACCAAATTGAGGCAGTCCATAGAAGGGCAACCAAAATGGTGCAGAGACTGCATCAGAAGACATATGAGGACAGATTAACTGAGCTCAATATGTATACCCTAGAGCAAAGGAGGGAGAGAGGTGATATGATCGAAACATTCAAACACCTTAAGGGCATTAACAAGGTGAAAGAGTCTAATATGTTTAAATATAAGAAAAATAGCAGGACAAGAGGACACAGCATTAGACTAGAGAGAGGCCAATTAAGGGGGAATGTGAGGAAATTCTTTTTTCACAGAAAGGGTAGTGGATGTATGGAACAGCCTACCTCAGGAAGTGGTGGAAATGAATACAGTGCAGGGCTTCAAACAGGCATGGGACAGGCATAAGGGAGCAATACAGATGAGTATGAATAGATAGGCCATTGACAGATTACAGGCCTATGGCACATTTATAAGGTAGAAAAAGAAATGGTCAGACTGGATGGGCCTTGCGTTCCTTATCTGCTGTCAACTTCTATGTTTCTATGTTTCAATAACTTATCACCATACCTTATAAATCAAGGGTAATTATTACACAATATGGATTGCACAAGTAGAACTGACACTTAGAACTGTCTGACTGCATTTTAATTCTTGACCTTTAGGGGACATGATTGGAACCGGAGATAAAAATACGAAGCGAGTCACTACGTATGTATTTTTGTAAAATGTATTTATCTGTTCTGATGTTGCGAGATCTTAAAATCTTGAGAAACTTCATTAATAAACTAAACTCATTTCTGTTAGCCTGATATAAACTCTACTTGATATGATCAAACAATTCACAGTAAAAAAACACCCAACTAAACAGGACCGGGGAACCGAAATTTACAGAAGTGTACAAACATGGAAATGAACTTCAAACCAAATATAGTACACAACTTACTATAAATTAAAAACTTGCGTTTGCGACCCACACAGTAATTAGAAGTCCATAAAACATAATGGTAAAACACGTTAAAACCAAACAGAATGAGCTACATGGTTTGGATTAAGCCAAACAAGACTTGGTCAAGTTACAAAAGTGCAAACATGTTTAGTTTCCTTTCTGACCAAATACTTTCCATCCCTTTTCCAAATTTTGCAAAAGTCTGTGTCCTTTTTCAAAAATGTTAGACCTGCAAAGTGTCCCAGTTTATATAAAACTTCACAGCTTCTGTGCTTAAAACTTCACAAAGCAGATGCAATACAAATAAAATCTTGTGCACTCAGGAGGCAGGTCACCGGCCTAACTTTATAATATAAAACAAGGTCTAGGGCTGTTTGACTCAAAGTTATTTGCATTTATTTATTACATACACAATGCCCTTAGATATGGGTGAGGCGCAATGTGCCCGCTGTGCCGCTGCTGTGATAGTGCTGATGGACACTGTGCAGTCTGCTGCCCTGCAGGGTTGAGGGATCTGTGTTGTCTCCCCATCGGCTCCACTGCCCCCCCAAACAGGCTTCCGGGTGCCATGCTGGGAGCCCACCCTAGTGTGGCAACAGTTCTTATGGCCAATGGGGGTGCCCAATCCTCCCTCAGCTCCAATGGCCCCCTCAAACACCATTTCAACTGTCATGCTGGGAGCCCACCCCAGCATTGCAACAGTCCTTATGGCCAATGGGGGTGCCCAGTCCCCCATCGACTCCACTGGCCTCCCCCAAACAACCTTCCAGCTGCCATGCTGGGAGCCCACCCCAGCATGGCAAAAGTCCCACGTCGTCATCCTAAAAAAAAAAAAAAAAACACAACCTGTAAGAAAAAACTGTCCCTCATTGACTGTCTCACCCCCTCCCCAACCCGCACCCACCCTCTGCTTACCCACCTCCCCATGCTTACCTCCGGAGGCCAGCGGGATGATCTTCTATGGATCGGGAACACATCTGCACTCTTCAAAACCGACTGTGAACTGAAGAAATGCCGGTAAGCTGTATAATGGCATAAGTGGATTTTTTTCAATTTTGGTGCATATCTCAGCCATTTTTGGGGATTTTTTCACCAAATTTTTAGCTTGGGGTTCTTGGGACCCCACCTCATGAACTCAGTCACCATCATTTTGTTATTCAGTCCTGAAAGGTGATTTTAAAGTCACTGCGCGGAACCACCTTTCAACACTAATTCACAAAATGACAGTGTCACAGTTCATGAGGTAGGCCCCCAAAAACCCTATGTTGAAAATTTGGTGAAAAAATTCCAAAAAATGACCGTTTTATGAGTGTGCGTTATGCAGGTCCTACGCAGTCTCGTAACTTTGAGAATTTGTAATATTTTCACTCCAGATTTTCCACATTGCATTTTACCACACCTCCTTATGAACAGTACAGCTGCCATTTTTCACATCTCCTTCAAAATGTGTTTTCGCACATGTAGCGCACATTGGCGTGGTCGGTTTGTGAACTCAATGTTTGGGACACATTAAAAAAATAACATCAACACTGTTCATGAGCAGAGATATTAAAATGGCTATGTTGAAAATTTGGTGACAAAAGTCTGTAAAATGACTGTGTTACATGCGTGCATTGTGCAATTTCCATGCACCCTCGTAAGTTCACAAAGTTGTAATATTTTCAGTCCAGATTTTCAACATTGACATTTTTCCACACCTCCTTATAAACAGTACAGCTGTCATTTTTCACACCCTGACCAAAATGTGTTTTTGCACTTCCAGTGTGGAATAGTGCGGTTGCTGTGGGAAATTAGTGTTTGGGACAGATTAAGAAAATTACAGTGACACTGCTCATGAGCGGAGGTTCCAAAATGCCTATGTTGAAAATCTGCAGTAAAAAATCCTCAAACTAATTGCCTTATGGGTGTACATTGCACAGTTTCTTTCGCACCCTCATGACTTCAGTTTTTTATATTTTCACTCCAGATTTTCAACAATGCCATTTTTTACACCGACTCATGAACAGTACACCTGTCACTTTTCACATCTTGTTTGAAATGTGTTTTTGCACCTGTGGCACAAAATGGCGCAGTCACTGTGCAAAATCACCTTTCACCTTACAAACTGATAGTGTCACTGTTCATTTGGTGGGGTCACTAAAAGCCCATGACAAAAACTTGGGAGTAAAAATACCGAGAAACACCCAGGGCATTATGGTTTTTGACCATAACTCTCTAACCTGTAGGGACTGACAGGTTTCAGGGGTGTGACTTGGGATTGTCAACAGTAATGCTCATGCCATTCCACCCCCAACCTCCAGCCAGTGACAGGCATCAAGGTGAGCCTTGGACCCTTTGCCCCCAGAGGTCACCCCATTCTCCTGTACTGTGCCCATTTCAGTGTATTTCCTAATGGAATGAGGTGAATGTAAAGCCCAAACACCCTAAGGCACACCTCGACACTTGTCAGTGTCTGAAGGGTAGGGTGAGGTGAAATGTTGTGACCGTCATGGGTAACAACCCAAAGGCACACCCCAATGCCTGCCCATCTCTGCAGGTTGAGGGTGGAGTTGGCTTCAGTTCAGTACTTCAATGCCATTCCTATACTGCATCTGTCTAACTCCTGCACTTCCATTGCTAATGCCAGCAAGCAAACATTTGGCATTGACAAATGCTTGTTTTAAATATAGCCAACTGAAAGGTGAAAATTGTAAAGAAAAATGAAAATTCAGGTAATCAGATGGGCATAGTTTAAAAAATATAATTAATGCAGATTAATGAATGGGCTCATTTGAAAGCTATTTTGTCCTGAACACCTTTCATACTGATGGGTTATGAGTAACTCATATACTTTAAGAGATATTTACATTTGTTTGGGATAACTCCTATTGAATTTCTGACAGCCTGATTTCTGAAACCACTACGCTGAGACCAGAACATATTGCTTATATCTTGTCATGCCTAATTTAACAGCAGATCCTGAAGTTATTCTAGGAAACGTAGAACACGTCAATGGAATTCTTTAGTTCATAATATGAAGAAAAGAACCAGCTTGAAACAAAATGATCTGCTTATTGGGGACACATTAATTCTTTTTAGGATTGGATCATGTTAAATCTTTTCAGGAAAAAAGCAATAGATTAATTTTAGCAATTATTAGTCAACAATATCTATATGTGAAGCTGACACTGACCAGACAGGGGGAAGAAGGAAGACACAGAAGAAAACAATATTCTCACATGTAAAGAAGACTTGGCTGTCTGTGAAACTTTTAGAAGCAAATGGTTTGATACCTTTTAGGTATCTATGCTGCACCACTAATTTGTTCTTTTGTTATGTCCTCTTTGGCAACTTGTACTATTAAAACACATTAAATGTACAGTTTACTAAATTTTTACCTTGGGATAACTCTTAAATGACTCCTAAATAAGTTTTAAGCCATTCCCTTTACAGGAGGTCAAGACCTGTGCAAAAGGTCAAGCATTATTTTTTCATATTTTTTACAAATTTTTGAAGTAAAAGTGTGGAGAAATTCAAAAGTATGTACAACTAATCTCCTATGCATTTTCAGCTCAGAAAGAAGTTAGTGGTTGCACAAAATCAAACCCAAAGTTTATGCAGTTTTGTTTTAAAGTAGTTTTATCCTAAGTCTTATTCGACTATTGATGAACTGAACAAAGAAAGGTTTAGATAAAACAAATTGATGGCTCCAGGATTGGGAGGTCACTAAAATTGTAAAAGGTCAAATTGTGAAACCTTAAATGCACTCATTAAGACCATTCTTCTTGGTGTGTATTAATAATGAATTAAAGACATTTGAATATAGACCTACAATTATACAACCATTGTGATACATATTTTTAGGATCAGAGGAATGGTGCAAGGCTGCCAAAATTGTGGTGACCTCACTGCTTCAACACTTCAGTGTGCATGATTCAAACCAAAAGAGCCATAATAAAAGCTTCTATCTTCTCAAAAAAAATTATATTTTATTATATTTGATTTAACCTGAAAATACAAAATAGCAATAAGGAAGTAAAACAATCAAGATGAGATTTCAGCGTTCCCCAACCATTCATTGAAGCCAAGCCATAATAAAGGCTTCTGTTTTCTTCAAAGCAATTATATTTTATTTTGATATATTTAATATTCTGTATCTAAGTAGATACTAGAAAAAAAGTTTGTTGGGTGTTTGGAAACAGGCAAATGCAACCAGACACGGAAGGAAATCAAAGGAGAGTATTGGTTTGTGGGGGCTAGTAACAAGCTGAGAAACTCACTTGACCACCCAAATGGGGTTCACCCACCAACACTACTGACTGCTGGTGGGCACTGGTAGCAGAGGAGGAGCTGGACGAGTGCTGCAAGCAGTCAGTGTAGGAGGAGGCAGATGGCAGGCTGCCTGCCATAGTCCAGCTCTTGTTTTAAATCCCTGGTGGTGCCTGAGTAGCTGCAGCAATCATCTCTGCAGCAGCCCTTCATCTGTAAGGATTAAGGGACCCAGTTTATGTGCCCTGTTGTATTCGGGCAGGCTCAAGCTCCATTACAGCAAGAGGTCCAACTGCAACCCCAGATCACCAACTCTGCTACTTGTACAGCACTGAGCATTTGAGAGTGAGGGATCCTCACTGCTTGCAAAGGAAGTGGGAAGGGTAGCAGTTGGTTTTCATTTGTGGGCTGTTGTGGGCTGGGGCAGGCAGGAGGGCTAGCTAGGCTGGGGAGAGTGCCTTTAAGTTTAAGGATTGCATGTGTCTGAACTGTTGTGGATTGCATGGGCATAGGAAGGGGAGTGCTCAGGGTGTTCAACCCCCCCCCCCAAATTGTCTTAGAAATTTTCAGATCCCTGTATTTTATTTTCAGGTTGGCTCAAGCTCAGCTTCTAAAACACTCAGTGTCTCAGCAGTCTTCATAGCGGCTAGAGCTAGCTGCAACACAGTGTGCATGCACGGGACCATTGATGGCTAGGGGAGATAGAGACATCATCAGCAGAGAGAGTGGGAGAAGCCTGGTGAGACAGACTAGTGAGTGTGCTGCTGTACTGCATTGTCTGTACAGCGCTGAGCAACTTGTGG
Organism: Neoceratodus forsteri; assembly: GCA_016271365.2. Classification (NCBI taxonomy): domain Eukaryota; kingdom Metazoa; phylum Chordata; order Ceratodontiformes; family Ceratodontidae; genus Neoceratodus; species Neoceratodus forsteri. The sequence continues at coordinate 802,415,194 of CM057451.1, read as the reverse complement.
TTTTGCCGTTGACTGTCATGGTGGTAGAGTAAAACTGTGTGCTGCTCTTCTCTAGCCACAGTTGAACTGTTGGAGAACTTGAAGTATGGTCTACCACAAAAAAAACAGACCCGTCCGAGGTTGAGCTGTAAGTAACATGCGGTACATCATCTTGACTGTGCTGGATGCTGGCTGGACTGGTGGTGTGGTCTGAAGAGAAGACAGGAGAGGTCAAGGAAAAATCTGCCCTGGCCTAGCGGTCTGTAGTCCTGTCCTAGGAAGGGAGCAACTGTTAAGGCAAGCAATCAGGAGGATAATCAGCAGAAAAGTGGTGAGTGGAGAAAAGAATAAAGATTGATTCGGGGGAAGGGACGTCTCTAATTCAGAGAGGTGGTGAGGGGTATTGGCACCATCTCCCAAGGCAACCCACAAAATACATCTCAACCCTGCTGATGTTCTGCCCAACTTGGAGCTTATAATGTGGAGTGGGAATTGGTGTGGAAAGGCAAATATCAGATAAAGCAAAATAGCTTCACTGTGATGAGGGTGTGAGCAGCAAAATATTCAGCATATAGTCAAACAAGATGCTGCACTCTTCAATCTGATGCAATCAATTACAATAATTGATTTAACATTAAGCAAGAAGTTTGAAAGGCACATCACTGCAGAGCAGTAAACTAGGAACAACCTGTTACCCCTTATTGTAATTGATTGTATCACATTGAGGAGTACGGCATCTTGTTTGACTGTATGTGGAAAGGCAGATGCCTGACTGACATCTTTGTCTCTGGCTGTTGCAGAGTGCTCCCATGTGCAAAGGTGGAATGAGGTTAGGAGTACTCTCTATATGCAGAGGTGGGATGGTGGTAGAGGAGGAGTGATGCAAATGTGTGGAGGTGTCCCCATGTGTAGGAGTGGGATGGATGGGGAGCAATGCTCCCCCATGTAGGGGCAGTGGGATGAAGGGATGGATTGCTCCCCATGTACAGAGCAGATATGAAGTGGGAGGAAAGCTCCCCATCTGTGGAGGTTGAATGGAGGGGGAGAAGTGTTCCCTATGTGCTGGAGGTGAAATGTAGTGGGAGAAGCACTGGGGGGGGTCAGTGGATCAGTGCTCACAATGTATGGAGGTGGGATGGAGGGGGAAATGATACCTATGAGTGTAGATGGAATGGAGGGAAGAGTGCTCTCCATGTTCAAGTTTATTGTGAAGGGGTAACATCCAGTGAGCAAGCTCATTAGCAAAGAGGTTCCCTGTACAAGCAACGATGAAGAAAATGCATGGTGTGAGATACAAAAAGTAAGGACACATAATATAAATTAAAATAAAGCTATTTTCTTTACATTAGTATATACACTAGATTAGATAGATAGATTAGATAGATAGATAGATAGATAGATAGATAGATAGATAGATAGATAGATAGATAGATAGATAGATATTGATTTATAAAAGTGCCCATTTCCTGGGACTCTGGACGCTGTACAATACAAACAGCAAACTACAATATAAAATCATACGCCAAAAATGTATGTAAAATTCAACTAGAAGCAGATTTAAAATGCATCTGTCTATCCCACTAACATCAAACAATCAATTAAAGCTTGCTGGAACAAGTAAGTTTTAGGCCCTTCTTACAGGCTTCTACTGAGGAAGCCTCCTTTAAATAGAAAGGAAAGGAGTTCCACAGGGTAGGCGTAGCTACCAAAAATGCACTTTCCCCAGAATGCCATAGCCTAACACTGGAAACTCCAAGGAGACCTCCCCCAGCAGAATATGTACAATGTTGAATTCAACAAGGATTGAGACCAAATATGATTACATAAGATGCTATGTCTACCATGTGGAGGAGAGCTGGAGAAAGAGAATTGCTCCCCATATGCAAAGAAGGCATGGAGGGGGAGGAGTGTTCTCTATGTGCAAATGTGTAATGGAGGGGGAGGAGTGCTCCCCATGTGTGGAGCTGGGATGGGGGGAAGAGTCACTTAGAGGCCACCATCCTAGATCCCATTCCAGCCTGTGTGTGAAACTGTTTGAAATGGGGACAGTTTATGATGGTGCAGATGTGCAACCCACATCTCTTCTCTGGCTGCTGTAAAGCATTGGGTTGATAGATGGGGTGCAAGAGGGGGCACCAGTCATGCAGGAGTACCCACTGTATCCTGCCCACCCAATAGAGTGGGAACAGTTGTGGTGGAGCAGATACAGGATCCACATTTTCATAACTCAGTACCTCAGAGTGCTCTCCATGGGCAGAGCACGTTAGGTGGGAGAGCTTCGGGTTGAAGCAGAGTGTTCTGCAAACGTAGAGGTATGGCATAGGGTGAGGAAGTGCCAGTCACCCAAAGTCCACTTCAGCCTTCATGCTAGCCCAGGTGGAGCAGGGACAGATATGAAGGGGCAGAAGTGCAACTTGTTTGTTTGTTTTATTTATTTATACTGGTAAGACCATGGGCCAAAGACCCGTTTTCATGGTCAACTAGTGCCACGTAAACATACAATTAGACAGATATACAGAAATACAAAAATGCAAAAATGCTTCTCAAAGTAAATCTCAGTACAACAATAATTTACATTACAAAAATATCAAGCAAAACATTTACATTCACTTTCTAGAAATACATAATTCCTAAGTCTCTTCCTGAAATACATTAATGATCCATTCAGGCTATCTAAAATGGGTAACAGGTGATTAAATAAACAAGGAAGAACATACAATAAAGTTTTATTGGCCCTTAGAGGTCTTCATCCTAGGTATTTCAAAGTAAGTAGAATCAATAGACCTTTTACAAACAGAACTAGAGTAATATGTCTCTTAAAAAGAGTATCAACAACCTCAGGAACCCCGTCTAATGTTATTTTCTTTGCCAACATGCTTAGTTGAAATTTAAAGCGCAAGTCCAATGGCAAAAAGCCTGCATCCCTCAATGATAGACAATGATGTGTCCTAGCTGGAAGTTGTGTGAAAAATCTAGAAATTTGATTTAGAAGAATGCTAACTTTATTTATTAATCCATCCCCTGTGGCACACAAAATCATAAGACCATAGTCAATAGTAGGAATAAGAAAGTTATTAGCAAGTGTTTTTCTAATGGATGGTGCTAGAAAAGGATTAAGTCTGTATAAAACCCCCAATCTATGATGCGTTGCTTTAATCATACTAGAAATATATGGTTCAAATGTCATGCCCTCATCTATTAAATAGTCCCAAATATTTAAATTGTTGAACTTGTTCAATGATATTTCCCTGCACTGTATGTGGTAATAACTCAATATCTGTCCCTTTTCATTTTCTTACCTTTTGAAAAACCATAGACTTAGTTTTCTTTTTATTCAGAACAAGTCTATGTTCCATAAACAGTTATGAGCTGCCTGAAAATCAGCTATCAAATCTTTACGAACTACGTTAATATTTGAACCGCTCGTGAGGATCGCTGCGTCATCTGCATAAAGTAATATCTGAGAACTAGTGCATACAGAAGGAAGAGTGTTTAAAAATAAACTAAACAAAAAGGGGCCCAGAATCGACCCTTGTGGAACACCCAAAGAGATAAGTGCAGGTTGTGAGAAATAACCTTCAATCTTTGTTACCTGTGTTTGCTGATTTAAGTAACTCCCAAACCACTCTACCACCTCACCAGAAATACCCAGATCAAAAAGAGATGATAGTAGAAGGCTGTGATCAACCAAGTCAAAGGCCTTGGTGAGGTCTGCAACCACTGTCCCAGTATATTGGCCATCATCCATGGCCAGTGCTCGTGAACCCCACCAGAGCCATGACAGTACTATGACCCAGCCTGAATCCATGTTGAGCAGGTGTGAGGACATTGTACTTTAAGAGATACTCAGTCATTTGATCAGAGATTATTATCTCTAAAACCTTTGAGAGATGTGCTAAGAAAGAAATAGGCCGATAATTTTGAACTTTCGTTGGATCACCAGCAGTGATGAAAGTGAACAGGAATGCACAGGAATGGAGTTACTGTACCTTTTTTGCAGCATGAACAGAGTTCCTTTACTTCTTCCCACTGATATTGGAACTGAAATTCTTAAAATAGCAATATAATGGTAATTTTTGGGCTTGTGATTTGAAATCAGGTGTTTCCTTGACAAAATTTGACTTGTACACCAATGTTATTGTTCTAGATAAATTAGATCTACTAGTACCATACACATAGATGTGTCTGGATTGAAAGAGTTATCCTTCAGATGGAGGATTTTCATTCTGAGTTTCATATTTTCTGATATCTGAGTTCCTGTACTTCTTGTCTACCACTGATCACCAGCCTTGAATACTGGTACAACAACATAATCCTTCCATACTGTAAGGAAAACAGAATTACAAAGTGATAAATTAAATATATGAGACAATGGATAGCAGAGTAGATCCGCGGTGATCCTCACAAGATGGTAATCAATCCCATCCCTCCCAACTGAGGGATATGGGTCCATTTTTAACAGATATCTCCTGATTTCCTCTGGGGAAGTAGATCCAAAGTAGTATCTTGGATACTGCAAATTCAGCGACATTATTTCTATTCCATGAATTACTGACACCAGATGGAATACAGTATATTCAGATAAGTCAGTAAAAGTATTGCTAAATTCCTGAGCCATTGACTGAGCATTAGTTATAATCTCCTTGGAATTATCCAAGCATGTAAAACTAGAAGAACACTTCTTGCCCAAAAGTTAATTTATCAATTTTCATGTATCAGATACATTCTTACCCTTAAAGTCCCTTTGTCTATCCAAAAAATTTATTTTTAAATTATGAACTAACATTTTGCATTTATTTCTAATAACCTTATGTAACCCCTAGATGGCGCTATCCCAGGGGCTACTACCCCTGCCTGATTTGCCACTAACAGGTTGAGGGGCCTGGATCCAATGGCGGGTGCCTCCACCCAGAGGTCAGGGTTTGCAATAGTTAAACTAACTTGGTCACAGCCCTCTGGGACACTGCAACCCCCCTTTCTTCCCACTAGTGGCCCACACAATATATCAGAATTACCTTACAGTATACACTTACCCCAGGTCTGGTTCCGCACTGGGACCTCCTGTGAAATGAGATACAGTGCAACAATCACAGTACAGTACTTTAACATAGACAAATACCTCAGGCAGTATAACTTTGCTGAAACAAGCAGCTCTGATTTATTTAGGGGATATAACAAGGACAGGGGAAATCAGGTTAATTAGCTTATCACTCTAATAATCTACCTATGGCTCTGTGCACAGGCCTATCCCTATCAGTTACTGTCCCTGGGTACCCAAGCCCTAGTGGCTAGTCCAAACCGTGGCAGCTGGTAGGGCCCTTTCATACAGAGAAAGGAGAATTAAACAGTCAGCAGTACAGTAATTCCATTTGGATTTAATGTGGCAATTCAACAGGGGCGACCCTGAATTAGTACTCACGACCTCCAAATAAGATAGGGTCCTTCAATGTCAGCAGGGCTCACTTGAGGTACACAAACCTCTTCACACATCCATATAAAAGAAAGCACTATACCAGGCAGGCTGCATCTGTATCCCGATCGCAATTACTGCACAATACCCGGGAGACACACAGCAGATTCAGTTCCTGACAGACCAATTGCAATTTTCAGCAATTCCTCCAGTCTTCTACAGGGTGAGCCTGGTTTCTACTCTTCAGAGATCCTTGATTCTTTTCACAGGACGGATTCAGTCCTAACAAGCTGTTACACAAGCTGCAGACCGAACTCTAGGCCTCATACACGCTTTTTTGACTAAAACTGCACACTGAAAAAGCACAGGGCTCCTTCCTTCTTCACTGCCAAAGCTCAACTGAACCTCCAACCGACAAAACCGGCACTTCCTTGAGTTCCTCCCAGTTCTTGACTGGATTGGCTGTCACTCACAATAGACTGCTGCTGTTGGTCCAAAAAGGCACTGAAGTCTAAACTACATCTCCCAGAGTCACTGCCCATACAATCCTCTTGTGGCTGGCTCAGATTATGAGTCCAAGTTCTGATTCGTCCAAGGCACCATTTTAGAGCTAGCTTACCCCACACTGATTGGTCCAGTTCAGCAGTTCAAAACTAGAATGGGGAACTAGCAGACACAGTTCTGGCTGCAAAGAAAGCAGGTTAGACAAACTGTAATTTCATTATTACTCTAAATAATTCTGGCAAACAGTTACATCTTTCAGATAGGTTCCCTTTGCACTCCTAGTGACTTCAAAATGAAGTGAATTGGCAGCAGCTTGAGTGGTACTCAGAGAAGCACACAGTCCCCCATACAAACTAATTATATCTGCAAGCAGACAGCTCTTAAAGAGACAGTACCAGAGGCTCTAAAAACACTCACTGATAAATGGCTTAAATGCCAAACACCATTCAGGCTTGGAGCATTCAAGCAAGCTCCTGGAAGTCTTTTGGGAACCCCCATTTGCAGGGGGGTTACACTTATATGCCACAAGGGAGGCATGACTAGGAATTTTCCTATAAATCTTCCACAAAACATCTCGATCTCTCAACAATTTCAATAACTCAGGTGTTACCCACTTATGTTTATTTCCCCTAATCCTTAGTTTCCTAAGAGGGGCAAATTTATGACAAATGTTGTTGAAGAGACTACAAAAGATGGACAGTGCTTCATCAAGCTTGGAAATCTGCTTTATTCCTGTCCAGTTTATATATGCCACAGCTGTTTTAAATTTTTCAGTATCTATTTTATTTATACTATGTGAAAATATAAATACTGGAGGGATCTTCTTTCTTTTTGCTGTTCAACAGCAATATACAGGACTATGGTCACCAACATTATCCAAAAGGACCTCTAATTAAGCAATTTTACCAGTGTCAGAGACCAATATCCAATCCAAAAGAGAGGTGAATCCAGATCTATAGTGTATCCTAGTAGGGGCATCAATTAACTGTGTCAGCCTGTTGTTAGTAGCCAGTTCTTTAAATTTCAACAAATCCTTTCCTAACCAATTCGTATTTAAGTCTCCCAAGATTATTAATTCTCTATTTTTTGGAAATGTCCCTCTTAAGGTCTCAATCAAACTTAATTCCTCCTCCAGGTGTCCTGGGGGTGCATAGATCACAACAAGTGTCGAAACTTTATGCTCACCCTTAGGACAACAGATAGTGAAAGGGAATTCAACAACAGGGGCATTTAAGGTAACATTAAAATGATCTTTAATATAAAATAAACAACCACCTCCCCTCTTAGTCTTTCTATCAGCTCTGAAGGTATTATAACCTTCTAAGTGAATTGTTTTGTCCAAAACCTTATTCGTAAGCCAGGTTTCTGTTAATGCTACAATACCTACTAACTTGCATCTCTGTCCATGGCTGGTGCAGGGTGCTTCTCTTGCATGGAGGTCGGATAGGGGGATGGAGCATCATTCTCCCAAAGCCACCTGCCTGGAGTCCACTCAATGCCAGTTCCAGCTTTCATGGAACTCAGATGGGTGAAGATGGACAGATGTGTGAACCACATCTGTCATTGGCTCCTGCAGAGTGCTCCTCACATGCAGGGGCTGGAATGGAAGAAGAAAATGCTTCACATGTGCAGAGATGCGGAATGGTGTGTTGAGTGCCAATGGCCTCAGGCCACACAGTGGATCTGGACTGCAGCCCCATTTCCACCCACCTGGAACCCACCTGGCTAGACAGAAACAGGTGTGGTGTGGCAAATGTGCAACTCACATTTCTGTCTCTGGCTGGGGCAGCCAATGTGCAGTGATGGGGTGGTTATGGAGGGGGCATCAATCACCAACTACTGCCAGGCCACAGTACACTATTTGTCTTAGGCTGCCCACCTGGAGGTTACCTTGTCACTGTGCCAACCTGTGTGGAGTGGAATGAGTGTGGAGGGGAAGATGAGCAACCTACATCAGTCTTTGGCTACTGCAGATTGTTCCATATGTGTTGATGTGAGCTGGACATGTAGGGGGCAGTAACTGCCCAGGGGTGCCCATCCAGTGCCCACCCTACAATGTACTAGTCAATGTGAAGGAGCAGATATGTGACCCACATATCAGTCTCTGTTTGGGTGCTTCTCTTGTGCAGTGGTGGAATAGATGCACCAAGTTTCTCTCTCTCTCTCTCTCTCTCTCTCTCTGCTCCCCCACAACAAAAGGAAAATTCTGCAGTACTGCTCTCTGTCCCAGTCATGGCACTCTTGCTGCCACTTTCTCTGCCTCTTTGTATGTGCTGTCCACTTCCATTGGGCTTCAGAAAGACAAACAGAGAGTCAGACCAACAACAAGGTGCCGGAACAGTGAGTGGCAATAAAATGGATGGCAACCAAGTTCCAGTGCACACTGTACTCCACTTCTCTGTTTTTAAGGTGGGGTTAACACCATCCCTGACTGGAATGGATTGGACCTGCACATATATGCCACACTGGATGTGGGTCTTGATATTGCTGTGTCTGTCTCAGGGGGTGTGGGTGGGGGGGAAGGGAGTAGACACTGCTAGGGGAAGGGCCTCCAATTGAAATGAATGTTCAGTTGCAGGTCTGGGAGCCACTGGTTATCATGGTTATGGTCACTACATTGCAGTGCCCCAAATTTCACACTGCCAAGGTGTTGCTGCAATACTGACAGGCTGTCACCTGGTGATCACGCTCATTCCACTTACTCTCCACATCTCAACATGTTGATGTCACTGTTTGGGGACTCTTTCTCTGCTCTATCCCTGACACTGGTGCCACTCACCACCTCTTTCAATCCTGCACTCTCTTTTGGGGGGGCACCGCTGCCTCTCCTTCTCAGTGCTTGCCCCTGCAGTCCATGTCACTCTCTCCCCCCCCCGTTGTCCAGGGTTTAGCTACAGCTCTGCAGGCAATGCTGCCTCACTTCTCAGCACTCTCACTCCAATCCATGGGGTGAGTCAGTGAGTACCATCACAGATAGCAATGCTCAGGCTGGGCATTGTGGTACAGATAAAGCATCAGAGAGAGAGGAGCTCAGGGACAAGAACACGCACACTCATTCACACAGAGACACAAACAAGTTCAATATGGATGTCTGTCAGGGGAAGCATAAATTATATTTATTTGTTCTTTACTGCTAGGACTGTTTTACTGTTTATGGCACACAGAGAGGGAATGCAGTGTATGGCTGGGTACCAGGACATCTGCAGGGTGGGTGGGGAGATAAATGGTAAGATCAGCAAGGGGATGAATGAATAAAAGGAATGAAGCACTCTCATTGGAGTGCTTCATTTCTTTCAACTAGAGAATGGCTTCCAGCTGTGAAACTGTGACTAGTGTCACAGTCCGGTTGCATTCTCCTTGGTCTATCAGGGACAAGCCCACTGTAGATTGCTGTGCATTGGACTTGTCCCTGACACACCTCTGAAATGTTGTTCTACCACAAGATGTTTCTTGCGTACGTGCAAGGAAACATAAAGAACTATAAAGAATTTAGATTAGTGACTACCCTCGTATGAAAGGCCTTTGTGTCCTAAACAGAAAAAAATATAAAATAATGCACTTGGAGCACAGAAATCCAGGGGCAGAGTACACATGGGTGGAGTGGTATTGACAACATTAAGAAAGCACACATTAAAAAAAAAGAGCTTTTACATACAGTTGATTACTGTTTAACAACATTATGCATCTATGGCTCCCACTGTACACCTGATGCAAAAACCCATGATCAAGTTCCTCATTTGAAGCGAAAAGGGGGGGCATAACTGACTTCTTCTTTTTGTGTTAAATGGGTTAGTTTCTTTACAGTAAAAACAAGGAAAGGCATCATTTCTAAAATGTGCAGATGAGCATGGGGACCATTTTTTTTCCAGAGCATGCCACCACTGGCAGCTACCACTTCAAGACTGCTACTACCCCCACCTAATACAATCAGGGGAAAACCAGAAGTAGTCTACCAGCACTGAGATCAATATGGTTAAGGCACATTTGCCAGAAATTACTACTTAGAAAAGAATGAGAAAGTGACTGTGATGACGAGCAAGTCCCAGAGTAGATCGCTAGTTTGTTAATAGTCTCCTCCTGAGTCTGACTTGTACAGCTGCATAGGCCAAGCTCCACAGATGTTATGCCATCATCAGATTTGTATAAGAGCACTGTGGAAGCACGTAACTGGACTGCTGTCTGATGTGCTGTCACAATGCTCTGACCTAGTTTCCAGTGATTCTGTTTATGCAGCCCTTCCCCTCCACAGGTTGCATAAACATATCCTCTTCCTGGCGCACTATGTTTCCGTTACACAACTGCAGCAGTGACAGCCACTGTGTGCAACATGGTGATGTTAACTTAAACTGCACGTGCATAACTATCATGCATACAGAGTTATGTCAGCACTGCCATGTTGAGCAGGGCTGACTACAGGGCCAACTGCACATGTGTGAGTATCACATGTGCAGTACTGTAATTGCTACAGTATTGTTTTCAGCTGCAGCAAAAGCACCGCATATTATTTTCCACTCCTAAAAGCTCTCCACAGTCATGACCCAAGTTTGTTTGTTGAGTGTCCTGGATTATGGACTTTTTATATACACAAAGTGAGAAACTCATAGATAGTTTAAGGGTTACTTATAATTCTCTTCTCAGATTTATGACTAATTCACCCATTCGAACACATTGTTGTGAGTTATTAAACTTGTCTAACAGTCCTTCTATTGAAAATAAAATAAAAATTAAAATGGATAACCTCCTGTTTAAAGGGATCATCAGTCTTCTCCCAATATCTGTCCAAGCTTTGTTTCCCAAATCTGTCTTTTTAAAAAGATAATTGGACAAAAAACCATATTATAAAGAGATTCCCTCTTTTGTAATTCTCTTTCTATGGAAATTTGTAATTGCTCCGTGATTCAAACTTCTAAAAAAGGATTAGAACTAGGGATGGGCGGACTTGTCTGCATGAAATCAGAACCCCTCCCCCCTCTGGATCTCTAAGGATCTGACAGACCTGAGTAGATCAGGACACTGCTGCTCTGTGTACTGGGTCCACGTTGCTGTATTTTTTACTTTTCAAAGTTTTTGTTTTTTTTAACCTGGATCTCCTCTCCTGTCTGAATAAAACACTAGTCATAAAAAAAGCAGTCTGCCATGCAGTGCTGCTAATGTGCCTGCTTGAAAAGGAATCATGTGCACACAACTGTGTATGCTTGACAGAGGGAGGGAGAGACAGTTTGAGAGAGCAGAAACAGTCCTCAAACAGTCTGCAGTGATGTAGGCTGCATGGCATGGGAAAATTGTCCCCAAGAGAGTGAAAGGTGCCTTTTTATTTTATTTTTTCTAATATTTGCATGGTATTCTCCAGCCATGAAGGTGTAAGCAGCAAGAACAGCAGTGACAGTAGCAACAGTGGCCAAGGTAGGAAATTATATTTTAGTGGACTTATGCACTAGGGTACTGCTCGTAGTCAGCTTGGATAAACTAGCCAGGAGTTATGGCTCAAGAGAGTGAAGTGATGAGCTAGGGTGGCATGTGCTCAGAACAGTGACAGTCAGCGGGACCGGGTTCAAATTTGTATGTAAAAAAAAAAAGTATGTGGAACCACAATGTGGACCACACCAGCAAACGTCTGTGATGATGGTGTTTTCCAAGCATGACATTTGGAGATTGCTATTGCTCTTCGGTAAACAAAGAATTAAGTTGTTGAACTCATTTTAAATCTGTCAAGCCAGTTCAATGGAATGCAGATTGCTACTGCTATGGCTGTTGTGTGTTTGGAATTTGTATTTGTATTGAGTTTAGCCTGGTAACGTGCACCCTTGGAATCTTATGTCTGCACACAGACTTGTAGAGCCACAGCCTTCTGTGTTTCTGAGCTAGGGAACTGTAGAAATTTGGTGCTGCTGCTGTTTATGATTTTTTTTGTCAGAATGCAATGTAAATTTATGTTTTAAATGTCTGAGCTAATGACAGTCTCGTCTCTCTTGTCTAATGACAGTCCCGTCTCTGTTGTTCATGCAGGATGAATGTGACAGTTTTAAGTGATTAAAGCTGTGTCCTTCATAATATGGGACAGTTGAGAGGCATGTTAACGTGTTGTGACTTCACTGGTTTAATTCTACTACTTTATAATTTATTTAATATCATTGTGACTGCTTTGACCAAGAGTGTACCTTTTATTTGCTTGTACATGTTCATCTGAGCTGCTCAGCTCTCTCGAGACTGCACTCGGTGTGCCAGCAAAAGTGCTTCTGTAAGAGTAGTCTACTTTGTTCTGGCATAGGCAGGGGGGAAGGGGACTGGTTGTGAGCACTGTGTGAATTTAGGTAGGATGGGTACCAGGTAACATATGGGAGAATGCATGTCTGTACATGGGGGGGGCAGAGGGTTATGCTGGGGCATGTGGGAGGTGACGTTTAAACTGGGCAGGGTGGATGCTAGCAAATGGGTGGAGGGAGAGATCTACTAGGGAGGGGTTAATGCCAGGGCCCCGTGTTTACTGTGGCAAAGTGGGCCTACATTCTGCGGCAGGACCTCATACTTTCTGTGGCAGAACAACTGCTGATTCTGTGGCCATTCGGTTGGAGATAAATTGTGGCTAAACAGCATACCTTCAAATGGATTAAGTCTTTGTTAACCCTTTGACTGCCTTCATGCAACCACTCCGCTACACTGAAAGTGGAACAGCATGCCATTTAATAGTATGTAGTCTTCTTATCACAAATATTAAACTGCAGTAACCCAAACCTCGCACAGCCATGGACATCAGTGTTCTCTTTAAATGAATTTTCCCTCCCACCCCAAATTTGAAGACTCATCTGTTCTTCTTCTGGAAATTGGTGGCCTTTGCTGTTCTCCTATGTTATAACCAGTGGATGACATATACACTTACCTAAAACTACACAGAAGGCAAAACCAGCTTGGATTTCTTCTGGTTTATATTTACAGTTAGCAGATATAAAAAGAGACTCCAACTTAAAAGCCATTTTTTTCTGATTTTGATCAACGTCCTTTTAGATTATTATTTTTTTAAACTAGGAATACCCCAGCTGCCTTGCAACAAACATGTTGAGTGCAGTGTGCAAATCTGTGTGTTGGGGGGGGATTGTCTTCCTATAACAGTGAAGAAGGGTGTACCTTGCAGTGTCTGTAGGATTTGTTGACTCCTGATTTTTCTTTTGGGGGACACACTAAAAAATGCAAGCAAGTCATTCTCATTAAGCTGGAGTAATCTTGGTTAGCATGTTCTCTTCAGCTCACAACTCAGGGGGCTGTGGTGTTCTTCAGTCAGTGACCCTCATTTCATTTATGTATAGCAGCAATCAAACTCTCCATTCAGATTTTTTTCCATACCTGCTTGATCCAGTTCTAGTATACTCTGGTTCCCAACTCTGCTGCAGCTGGACAACTTGACCCTCCTTAAGAATTGAGCTTGATGCCACCACTTAGGCTGCAGGTTCAAATCAGCCAAGAAATGACTGCCACACTTGCAGGTACAGAACTGCAGCCCACAAACCAAAACTGTGATCTATGTCCACCAATGGGGACTGAGTCCTCTGCTCAGTATTCCACCAGCCCTATGTTTCTGCTATCAACTCCTCCTCCAATAACTGTCACCACACCGAGATCGAGTCCACCTCCCGGGCACCACTGAATCTTCTCACTTCTTGACTACAGCTCACCTTCCGGTTCTTCCTTCCAAATTCATCTTCCAAGGATTCAGCATGTACCATGAGCTGCCTCACAATGAAAAAATAACATGGCTGAGCTACCCACACCTACACAGCAGCAAATCATAACTGCCGTGGAACTAATCAAGCTCTGCTACTCTTGTGTCATCCCCCCCCAATACTGGTTGGATGGAGTTATGTAACAAGAGCCAGCATGAGTCAAGATGCCATGCAGCCACTAGCTTTTCAGCTTTGTAGCGGATGGCATCAGTTTGCTGCCTCTTCTAAAGAGCATGTATGTCATGGTATACTTAACATATCAGTAGCTATTTTTCTATGTTTCTATGTTTTCATGCCCTTGTCTTGTGTGATTGCATAGCACAGTTAGCATTTCTGCGGCTGTGTGACTGGTTTTCCTGATTTCTGCGGCAAGCACTGATTTCTGCAGTCAGCCCTGATTTCTGCGTCCACTGCTGCAACCACAGAATCACAGAAAACACAGGGCCCTGGTTAATGCTAGCAGATGGAAGGGCCAGGAGTGTTCATAATGGGGCAAGTTGGCAGCTAGTAGATAAATGGGTGTACAGGATTAAATAATATATGTGCAGAGTTGACTTTAAAATAGTGGATGCAGTGGATGTAGGGGAATACATAAAGGGGCAGAGTGGGTGGCTGCTGATGTGAGGGGGCAGACGCTCACATATTTGTACAGCGTTAGTGTCAGCAGGTGAGAGAGAGACAGTGGTGTGTACATTGGGGGACAGGGTGGGAGTTTGAGGGGCAGGGATGTGAAAAGATGAAAAGATTACTGGAGTTGAGGGTATATCAATAGATGGAATGAGGATCAAGGGAATCAACATTTTTATTTGTTTTGTTCATTTGGAAAATATTTCACCAGGAAAGGTAACAGCTGCAAACAGCTCATTTCCAGAAGCGCCTGGGGGGGGGTACAAGATTTGGGAGAACAAGCAAACACATAGCAATAACAGAACAATACAAGTACAATTACTAAAAATAAACAGTACAGTACAATTACAGAGCAGAAACAACCCAGACCAACCACCAGAGTAAACAAAACCATTTTCGGATATAACATACGTTGCAACAACCCAAGGGCAGGTGATCCAGTAGGGTAAAGGTTAGAGGTTGGATAACACATTTGAGGTGTGAGATATAGTAGGCTGATCACAAGATTCGAAGTGCTATTGTATACCCAAGGGAGGGCAGTTAAAAGATAAATGGGGAAGTGGAAGGGTGCGGGGTAGCGGGTGGGGGGATGGACGAGGGAGAGAGAGGGACAGTCAAGATCTATACCCCTTCAGGATGCTAAGAACCCTGCAAGGGGGACAGGACCAGGCAGAAAAGGATGGGAGAGAAAGTGGGCGGGGAGGTAGAGAAGAGAGGGGTGGGAGAATAGGAGGGGGAGAAAGGAGATAAGGAAGTAGGAAGGTGGGCGGGGGATGGATTTGAAAGTGGGGGTAAGGGAGAGGAGGAAAAAGAGAGACAGCCAATCTGTACCCATTCAGGATGCAGAGAACCCTGCAAGGGGGACAGGACCAGGCAGAAATGGAGGAGAGAGAAAGGGGAGCAGGGAAGAGGAGTGGAGTGTGGTGAGTGACCGGAGGGGAGGAGAGGGATAAGAAATAGGGAGGCTGGCGAAAATAGGGCTAAACTAGGAATGAAAAAAGGGAGAGCATCAGTGGGGGGAAGGGGTAGTGGGGGGAAGGACAGCAATAGAGTATTGAAATAGCACAGTAGGTTGTGGATGGTAGTAGAGAGTCAAAATGGCACAGTAGGTTGTGGTAGGGAGTGGGAGGATGGGGTATAATAGGTGGTAGCATGTGAGGAAGTAATCAGAGGAAGGGTTCAGTTAGAAGACAGGAGGTAAGTCAGAGATAGAAGAGTAGAGGATAGTACGCAAGGTTAGGGAGGGTTGTGAAGGGGGGTCTACGAACAAATACCATTAGGAGACTAGAAGTAAAGTAGGGCTAAAGGATAATGCACCAGGCTGGGGAGGGTTGAAGGGAGACTAAAAACAAGTGCAGTTAGGGGAATAGAAATTGTGAAGGGCTAAAGAGATTGAAAGTGGGGAAGAAGAAAGTCTGATATGAGGTGGCAGCGAGTTCCAAAGCTTTGGGAAGTGGTAGGAGAAAGCTTCCTGGCCTATAGAGGTAAAGCGATGAGGAATAGCAAGAGTGCATGCGTCAGTGGATCTGAGAGGGTGGGAGAAGGGAAGTAGAACAGACAGTGAGGAGGAGAGGTAAGAGGGGAGAGTCCCAAACCAGAATTTAGAAGTGAACTTGGTGCAGTGAGAGAAACGCCTGCATACAGGGTAGGGGAAAGCTAGAGAATGGTACAAGGTACAGTGATGTGCATGGGAGGGGAAGTCAAGAGCAAAGTGACAGAAAACATTGAAGAGAGTATCCAACCTGGTAAGGGAAGACTTAGGAGCAGCACTGTAGACTATGTCGCAATAGTCAAAAATAGGGCATATCATTTTCTGAACAAGATCATGCCTAACCGGTAGTGGTAAGGAACTATGGTTCCTGTATAGGGCACTGAGCTTGGGGCACAGTTTTTTTATTTATTTAGCTTTTGTTGACCGGGTAAGTGCGCTAGACAAATCCTGCCTATTTTCAGGCACGACCCGGGGGAGGGGAATACAGATGAATGCCAACTGACCTTGAACCAGATTAAGCTGTTGGTGGCATTTTTTTTTAGTGAATGAGGGAAATTTGGCCAGGACACCGGGGAAATTCCCTTGCTCTTTTCGATAAGTGCCATGGGATCTTTAACATCCACCTGAACTACCACCAATCCAGGCAGATGGGACCTCGGTTTAACGTCTCATCTGAAGGATGGCACCTCAGAAGTACAGCACCCCCTCTCATGCTGTACTACAGTGTCAGTACTGGGATGTTAACCCAAGTGCCAGATGTGGGAACTGAACCCACAGCCCTCTGATCTTCCGGCTTCAGAGGCGAGTGTGCTACCTACTGAGCCACTGACACTGACACTCTCAGGATGGCGTCAATATGTACAGAAAAGCTAAGGTGTTGGTCAAGCCAGACACCCAGATATTTAAAAGAGGTGGTGTCCAATAGTGTTGTCCCATCAAGGGTGTGGAAGGAGGGAAGGGAGGGCAGTCTACAGTCTCTGCCTAGTGCCAAAGGTCAAGAAGACTGTCTTCTTGGCTTTGAGGAACAGTTAATGAGGGCTTAGCCAGCACTGAACATTATTGAAGTCAAGCTGTAGTCTGGAAGTCACATCAAAGGGCGATTGGCCAGAGGTGAACAAGACATACAGAGGTAAGGAGACTGTCAGCAAATAGGAGAGGCTGGGGATCTACATACTGAGGCAGGGAGAGAGCCACGGTGATACTATACTACCAAACAGATGGTAAGGGACAAGAGTATTTCTGGAAACCTTGTAGTCAAAAAAATGGGAAACAGAGAAGAAAGACATACAGAACTGAGTCAGAAATGCAGACAGACATACCAGATTGAAAAATACTTTATTTTTGATTTTCTTACACATTTTTGGTAATTTTCTGGCATTAACATTAATTTCTTAAAGGTTCTGATTTAAATCAGAATCAATTAGAACTAATCAGAACTCTGGCATGGATCCTGATCCTGATAATAAGGGTTAGGACCTTTAAGGGTCCACCCATGCCTTCTTAGAACATGGTTTGATACTCAAAATGAATGCACTTGCTTACCAACTTGGATATTACACAATTGTTTAGTTAGTGTTTATATTGCATTGTACTGGGAGTATACTTGTTTTAACTGTATCTGTTTGTATTGTTATTGTTTATTTTTGTAATACTCGTCACTTGTGAAAATGGGCAGTATTGCTTATCTCATCTACAAGTATAAAAATTAAAATTAAAAATTAAAATGATTTCAAGAAAATGGGAGAGTACCTCAAGGAAGCCCTAGCAGGAATAGGGGAAAATGGGTAGAATAGGGGAAAATGGGCAAAAATAAGGAAGGCAATTGAAAAGGCAACTAACCTCTGTGTCAGGCAGGTTAAAAAGAGCAAGAGAAAAAAAGAGACAGCTATGGTATTCCAAAGAAGTAGCAGAGAAAGTAAAGGAAAAGAAGCAGGCATTCAAAAGGTACACATTGACACAGAAGGAAGAGGATATGGAGAGTTATCAGGAGAAACAAAAGGAAGCAGGAAAAGCAGTTAGGAGAGCAAAAAGCACAAAGGGAGGAAAACACTGCCAGGTCAGCAAAACGGGACTAAAACATTTTTCAGGTGCGTAAGAGAAAGGAAGAAAAGCAAGGCAGAGATAGTAAGACAAAAATGGGAAAGGGGGAGTGTGGAAGAGGATCAGAAGAAAGCTGACATATTAAACAAGTACTTTTGTTCAGTAGTCACAAAGGAAGGGGTAGGTGACGAGCTGCAGATAGGACAAAGGGCATTAAGGGAAGGGAGGTGACTACTAGGCCTTTTAAGGAGTCCTCAGGAAACTAGCAAAACTAAAAGTGGACAAGGCAATGGGGCCAGATGGGGTTCACCCCAGAATACTGAAGGAACCACAGGAGGAAATGTCTGTGTTCCCAACGTCCCTGTTCAATCTATCACTGGATACCAGATAAATTCCAGGGGACTTGAGGAGGGTGGATGTGGTCCCACTACATAAAAGTGGGATTAGGGAGGAGGAAGGAAACTATCGACCTGTAAGCCTAACTTTGTTAGAGTACAAGGTCATGGAAACACTACTAAAAGAAAAGATTGGGGAATACTTAATAACCAGTGGATTGCAGAATCCAAGGCAACATGGGTTCACAGAAGGAAAATCTTGCCAAACAAACCTGATAGAGTTCTTTGACTGGTTTACCAGGGAGGTGGATCAGGTAGGGGCCATGGATGTGGCCTACTGTACCTGGATTTCAGTAAGGCCTTCGAAACCATTCCACACAGAAGACTAATAAACAAGTTGAGCTGCCTGGGGGTGGGACCAAAGATAGTAACATGTGTACAAAATTGGCTAAATAACAGGACTCAGAGGGTGGTGGTGGTAAATGGGGTTCACTCAGAAGAAGGTAAAGTAACCAGCGGGGTGCCTCTAGGTTCAGTACTGGGAATGGTCCCCTTCAATATCTTTATTAGTGACAACACAGAGGGTCTGGAAGGAAAGGTATACCTGTTCACAGATGACACAAAATTCTGCAGCAGAGTGGACACACTAGGTGTGTGTGGAAAAAATGAAGGAAGATCTGAAAAAGCTAGAAGACTGGTCAAGGAAAGGGATCTGGGGTTCATCATGTCTGATGACCTGAAGATAGCAAAGCAGTGTGATAAGGCAGTGGAAAAGGCAAACAGAATGCTGGGGTGCATAGGGAGGGGGTTCACCGGCAGAAAGAGGAATGTAGTGTTGCCTCTGTACAGATCAATGGTGAGGCACCACCTGGAGTACTGTGTCCAGTTCTGGAGGCCCCATCTCAGGAAAGACATAGATCAGGTGGAGGCAGTACAGAGAAGGGCAACCAAAATGGTGCAAGGCCTGCATCAGAAGCCCTATAAGGAAAGACTCGGGGAATTAAATATGTATTCCCTGTTGGAAAGGAGAGAAGGGGGGTACATGATAGAAACATTCAAATACCTCAAGGGTATCAATAAGGTACAAGAAGGTAGTATCTTGCACAGAAAGAGATGCTCAAGGACAAGGGGGCATGATGTGAAGCTGGAGGGGGTAGACTTAGAGGAAATGTGAGGAAATACTTCTTTACGGAAAGGGTGATGGACGTCTGGAACAGCCTCCCAGCAGAGATGTGGGTACCAAAATGGTAACATGTTTCAAACATGCATAGGATAGGCACAAGGAGACCTTAGTGACAGGGCAGGGGAGAGTTAAGGGAGGAGATCAATTAGTGTCTATGGTAACACAGTAGGCAGGGACTTAGGGCAGCCTAGGAGGGCCATGATGAGCCAGTGGGTGTGTTGGGCAGAGGTAGATCTAATAAATGAAATTGGCACTTCTAAATAAAATGAAGTTTAATCTGGAAAAATGCACTGTGTTACACCTTGGAAAAAAATAATCAAAATTATCCATACTTTTTAAACAATGTATCACTCAAATCAGTATCCAAGGAAAGGTATTTGGGCATCATAGTAAATAAACTAACATCATCTGACCATTGCATGCAGTTATCTAAAACTACCGATAGACTTTTAAGATCAATACAACGTTCCTAGATACATAGATACATAGACAGTGTCGGCAGATAAGGGCCTATGGCCCACCTAGTCTGCCCATTTGAGCTTGTAAGTTCAGTTTGTTTTCCTAGAAGTCTGTTTCCCCTTACCCCTGCCCTCTAGAATTC
Source organism: Neoceratodus forsteri (assembly GCA_016271365.2). NCBI lineage: Eukaryota > Metazoa > Chordata > Ceratodontiformes > Ceratodontidae > Neoceratodus > Neoceratodus forsteri. Next base: position 802,395,308 of record CM057451.1, on the reverse strand, counting down.
CTTTATGTCTATCCCATGCATTCTTAAATCCCGTGATTGTTTCAGCCCCCACCACTTCCTCTGGCAGGGTGTTCCACTTGTCCACCACCCATTCTGTGAAGAAATTCTTTCTCATGTTTCCTCTGAATCGTCCTCCTCCAACTTCATCCCATGCCTTCTAGTCCTGAAACATCTTTTTCGCTTAAAAATAGTGTTTTCCTGCACCCTGTTCCTCCCTGTAAGATACTTGTATGTCTCTATCATATCCTCTCTCCTCCTCTCCTCCAGGGAGTACATGTTCAGTTCCTTCAACCTGTCTTCATAGGACTTGTGATGCAACCCATGCACCATCTTTTGTTGCCCTCCTCTGAACCTTCTCTACCCTGTCTATGTCCTTATGTAGGTATGGTCTCCAGAACTGTACACTGTACTCCAGATGGGGCCTCACTAGTGTCTTGTATAGCGGAATTATGACCTCCTTTTCCTGCTGGTGATGCCCCTGCCTATACATCCCAGCATCCTATTTGTTTACCTGATGTCTTGTCACACTGTTTCCTACCTTGAGGTCATCAGAGATGACAACCCCAAGATCCCTTTCCTGTTTGGTGCATGCTATATCCTCACCCCCAACTGATATATTGTGCCAGGGTTTTGTGCCCCATATGCATTATCTTGCACTTCTTTGCATTGAATTTCAACTGCCAAACCCTGACCATTCTTCAAGTTTCTGCAGGTCCTTCTCATTCTGTCTACACCTCTGGTGTGTCTACTCTGTTACAGAGCTTTGTGTCATCAGCGAACAGTGAAATTCTGCCTTCTAGATCCTGTGCAATGTCACTGATGAAGATGTTGAATAGGACCGGTCCCAGCACTGATCCCTGTGGTACCCCACTGGTTACTCTTCCCTCTGTGGAGTGACAGCCATTTACCACCACCCTCTGTGTCCTACCACCCAGCCAGTTACCTACCCACCACACTACTGTCCTGCTCACACACATATTCCCCAGTTTGTGTAATAGTCTTCTATGTGCACAGTGTCAAAGGCCTTGCTGAAGTCCAGATAGGCCATGTCCACTGCCCTCCCCTGATCCACCTCCCTAGTCACCCAGTCAAAAAATTCAATGAGGTTGGTCTGACATGACCTCTCCCTGGTGAAACCATGCTGCCTTGGGTCCTGTAGTCCATTGACAACCAGATTCCTTTGTCTCAAGAAATAAGCATTGTATTTTGCCAATATACAAAACATATGTAATACCACACCTTGTTTTTGGATCTCTCTTCTGGAATCCATACCTCAGGAAGGATATAAATCAAACTGAAAGAACACAGAGGCATGCTACAAAAGTCATCAAAGGGTTGAAACATATGACTTATGAGGATAGACTCTCTGCATTAAATCTCTATAGCTTGGAGGACAGGAGAACAAGGAGGGGGGATCTCCTGCTCCTTTACAATACATTGAAAAAAAAGGATTTAATGGCACAGGGTGGTTTGAAATTCAATAATAGATCAACTAGTTAGAAATTACACAGTTACAGGAGTCACTTGCAACTTAGTTCCCCAGCTTAAAGGAATAGGGGTTACAAGAGATACCTTTACTGTATTATCTGGAGAACTAGTCATCTAGGAAATTATATTGTGACTCACTGTACTATTCTATGTGTATTATTGTATTATGGTTTGTTCTTGGAATGCTTTATTTCTCGGGTCATCACTGAAAAAGGGACTTTGTCTCAGTTGACCTACCCAGTCATCAAAATTCAAATAAATAAATAAGTATAAAGCCCCCCCATTTGGGGGGCTTACCTTGTGTGCCTCTGGGTGTCCCCCGCTGCCTCTCAGTGTCCACCCATCCTCTACGGCCTCCCTGGTCCCCTTCAGCAATTGAGCCCTACAGGGCTCCCGGATCCTTTTGCGAGTGGCCAGCATGTTCGCAGAGCCGCCGCTCGCACATTCTAGGAGGCACGCTGTGCATTAGACCACTGTTGCAGTCAGAAAGCTGACTGCACCTTTTCAGTATGTTCCTGGTGCTGCCTAAGTTAAATAGGCACCGGAGACACAAAACAGAAAGCGGGAGAAGTGTTTTTTTAATTACACGGCAGCAGCCTAAATCACTGCCTCCAGGGCACCAAATCAAAGGGAAAAATGTTAGAGGGCAAGTGTCAGGGCAAAGGAAAGCCCTAATGAATATTTATGAGCTTGGCCAGTGTTCCTAGGGGCAGTGTATTACAGGAGCAGCAACTCCCTAAAGGTGCAAGCTATGTGAATGGGAGTGAGCTTGTAAAAGAGGAAATTGTTGGGGCTATGAAACAATGTGGAAAGTAAGTTAAATTAATATTGCTCCTGGCTGCACCAGAACTTTGTCTTGAGGACAGTAAAATAGACTGCTTTAGAGACTGCCTGAAGCCACCATTTTAGTGCTTTGTCACCAATCAGAAGCCTGGATTGAGAAAAAGGGCTTCTGGGTGGATTTGCCAGAGACTTATGGGGGATTACCTGGGTCCGTTTCTAGGCACCAAAACAACAGCGAGTTGGGATCTGGGGACTGTTCAAGACAGATCCAGCAGCCAATATGATATTTTGAACTCTGTCCCATAAAAAAGGGGGGTCTGACTGAAAAAGGTCAGATCTGGAGAGACAGCCTGAAAGCTAGTGCGTGTGCCTCTGGGGAGCCTGCTAGCTCTCAGAGGTTAGGCCTACCTGGCCTAGATTGTTTTCGGCCATTAGTCCGTGGGTCTACATCTATCCAGCCTGGGTAGCTGCAGTCAGCAGCTGCATGTCATCTGATTCCGTAATCCTGAAAAGAGAAGATCAGCCTGCATCCAGCCTGGAAGAACCAGAAGGGACCAAGTTGCCTTTACATATAAATGTGGGTGAGTCATTCTACTGCTATGCAGCCAAGTAGTTTGAAAACATTTCATGTTGTATGTTTTCTTGGCCAGTTTTACATTGTTTCAACAGTTGAAGACCAGCATCATCGACGAGGACCACGAGGGACTTCACCTCCAGCTGTTTTCGTAGTGTTTACAGGTCTTATTTCAGCAGAGGATCGTCTGGTCTGGGGTAGTGTGAGTAATCATCAGGGTAGCTCCCTGCAGCAAATTTCAATTTAAAGTGTGTCATCTGATTCAATTGTGGATTGCTAATTGTTTTCGGACTGAACCATCCGGCTCCAGATTACAAATTAAGGGTTGCAGTGCACATTGTGTTTTCTTTCCACCCTAAGGGCTCCAACAACAGCTGCAATGCCGGCCTACCCAGGGCAATGCTTCAGGCTAGCCTGTAATTCCAACTGGGTACCCAGAGTGTGTGTAACTGTGTTAAAGGGACTCTTGAGTGCATGCCTCATAACCTAAATATATCTGACCCAACCTTAATCATTAGATTGCTGCCCCTCCCTTGTTCACATCCCCCAAATAAATCAGATCTACATCTTTTTGCATTTAAATTGGTTGACTTGTACTTCTGTGCTAACAGTATTGTGTCACTGCTGTTTCACTGTTACAGGTCTTGTTTTCTGGGAGTCTCCAGGGCATTCCAGCCAATCCAGCCCTGGTGGTAAGTGTGTTACAAGGTGGGGTTTTGCTGTATATTACCATACATATTGAGATTGTATCATCTCAAAGTTGTTTGGCCACTAGAGGGTCAGAGAGGGGTGTCAGTGTCCCGAAGGGCTGTACCCAGAGCAGTCACACTATTAATTAATTTTATTTATTTATTAGAAAAGTTGGATTTACAACCTTAGAGTTATGGACTCATTTACAAAGGCACCTCATTGTGGGGGGGGGGTGGGTAGACAGAGTTACATAGTATGGTTACAACAGTGAGAACAGTACAGTGCAGAACATTAAACATAGAGTACACATAGGTAACATAATAATGTTACTTATAATAGGTTACAGTCAAATACAAGGTGCACAAGGGTTACATTGGGGGTACAGCCCTGGACATACCTAGATAATACCTGGAGAAAGTGGAGGTAGGGATGGAGAGTGGGTGGGAGGGAGGGAGGAGGAGAGGATAGGCTGTCCGTAGGATGTTGTCAAGTCAGGAAGGCCTGACAGGAGGATTCCACAGTGGGATTAATTAGGTGCATCTACAGCAACGAGCGTCGAAGAGATGGTTCTGGAGGGCGATTTTGAAGGGACCAATTTTGGCAATGTTTGTGATGCAGGATGGGAGGGAGTTGAACCAAGCAGGGGCTCAGTAATGGAAGGACCTCTGGGCTAGTGAGGTCTTGGTTCTGGGCACCAGAAAGGTGGCCTTGACAGAGCTGTGGGTGGCAACAGATGAGGACACACACCATAGGGAAGCAGAGACCCCCAGGGGGGAGAGCCCTAGAAGAGATTTTTTGGTGAGTAGGCAGATCTGGTAGCACAGATGCTCCTCAAAGGTGAGCAGGTTGGCGGTGGAGTAGAGCAGGCAAGTATGAGTGTGGCTAGGGGCTCCAGTCAGGAGCCTGCAGGCCTTATTGATTGACAGCTGGATTTTAGTCAAGGTGGTATTGTCCACCACAGCATAAATGGGCAAGCCATAGTCCACTAGCCACAGGACGGAAGAGGTGATGGCCAGCCAGAGGGCAACTTGGGGGGAGGCAATCTCTATGACTGTGTAGTAGACCAATCAGAGAATTTACCGCGGAGGATAGGGCATTGATGTGGGTGTGGAAGGTGAGATCCGAGTCGAAAGTGATGCCTAGATACTGGTAAGAGGTCACTTGCTCCAGCAGGTGCAGAGTGCTGGGGAGAATGAAGAGGGGAGCATTCATGGCCTTGTTTTGGTGATGGGAGAAGAGTATTGACTTAGTCTTCTTTAGGTTAATGACAAGTCGGGGGTCAAGGAATTATTATCAACCCTGGTCTCCGGGTGGAGGCACCCTTTTCACAAGCCCGGGCCCCGAAACCTTCAGTCAGTCACACAGGCAGGGGTAGTATCCCTTGGGATAGTGCTACCTAGGGTTTACATAAATAAAATAAATAAATATCTGTGCCCACTTACCCTGTAACTTATTATGTTTCTTTATAAAAATATTTTCTTTTATCTGCTATTCTTATGCTATGAGTGCCACAGCTGGGTATTCAGCTAGCATGATTGGAAATCTAAAATGTCACATTGTTTCAAAAACAAAAGCTAGCATAGTTTAATTAAAAATCGATTAAACGCTGACACAAAATGAGGCCTGCAGGCACTAAGGTGATTGGTACACATGATCCTGTTTTTCAGGTGTACGAATTATTAAAACTTTACATTTTTGTCACTCTTTATTCCAAAATGATCACATTTCCCTTTGGAATTAAATTTGAGCTGGAGAAAAAAAGAAATACTCAATAAAAATTAAATAGGGCTCTACAGATGTCTCTTGGCTAATTAAGAACATCCCATTGTAACTGCATAGGGTTCCTGAACCAATCAGCTGAGCTCTTGAATCCTAAGAAGACATGAGGAGATACTTTTGATTAGCCAGTAGGTATCTGCTGAGTGCCATTTACTTATACTCAGAAGCAAGTCAGAAATATTTTATTTATAAAACAAATCACTGGCTTTGGGGCCCATCAGTACCTTTGGTGCTCTATATTAATTTTGTCAAGATAAACGCTATCTTTTATGTGAACCAGCCATGCATCAGTTATGTAGCCTATGTACTTGCTCAGTCACTGGACAACAGTACTAACTGTAACTTTTTTTGTACAGTTGCACAGCAGGACACAACCACGCATGTCCAACACACACATGGGAGTCCATGATAGGAATGTCTTTATCTCAGTCTCTGTTGCTTACCATGCTGCTTGCACTCTATTTCTTCATTGTTGAAGCTGCCATAGTAACCTTCTAGGGGTGGTGTTTCACTGACCAGGAAAATATTTTTTTTTTTTTTTACTCTTTATTTCACGCCCCACATCCATCCTCAGCCTGGTCACAGACTCCAGGATCCCCGGTCACCGGACATTGCTGACTCCCCAGTCATCCCTGGCTTCCCCCCCAGAGAGTGGGGCCACAGTTCCGACCCCCGATATCAGACCACAGAACTAGTAACTGGTTGGGGAACGGCTCCAGTGACCAATCAGGGTGTCCCGGAGTAAAGCGTCATATAGACACTGGGCGTGGCTTTTTACCCCCATTAGCCCACTCCCTGAGGGAGGCGGGGACGTGCAATGACGCTGAGCGTCTGCCCCACCTCACTCCCCTCCCCCCTGACGTAAGCATGGCCACGTGGGTGATCCCTAGCCTCCGCTAGGGGTCCCCTTCACGCCGACTGCTACCCCAGCCTCCCCGGAGAAGGAAGCAGTCCGTGGACGCCATCCTTCTCCCGCCAGCCCTCTGATTTACCCGCGAGTCCGCTCAACCCGGTTGCCGGCGCCGCAAGCGGAAATCAACTGCTGGGCGCCGACGGGTCGCTCTGACCAGGAAAATATACTAACAGCTTGGACAAGGTCATATATTTTCGGGGTGGGGCACTTTGGGTAACTGCAGACAGGGGAGACACTGCAGTTGGTTGCAGTATTGATAAATAGTCTCTGTAGCAGACACCTGTCGCTGTTGGTGGAGATATCAAGAATAGCCCTCAAAGAGCGGGAGGCACTAATGCATACTGCAACACTGATAAAGCCCTGTGGGAAAAACACTGCCATTGTAAGCTCTATTGTTCAATACATGTTTGTAAGTGTGTGTGTGTGTGTGTGTATGTTTTATGGCTGAACTGCCATTCAGACCTTGGCGCCACCCAGTGGCATTGGTACTTTGAATTAATCTGCCTAGAAGATGCAACAACTCCTTGAGTCTCTCTCCAACAAGCTTGGTGGGCTTGTCTTAGCCTGTGATGTTTCTATGCACCTCTGCAACCTCTAAGTTAATTGGCTCAGCTTTTCCATGCTTCAGAAATGCAACTGGTTTTCCAGTTTTCAAATGTTCCTACAAATATGTCCCTGACTACACTGAGGCAGTCTTTCTTCCAATGAAGTATTGTGATGAGCTGCACTCCATTGACACTACTTATTGTGCAAAATACAATGAAAAGTATCACTTGTTACGCCTTTTGTGGCTCCATATGAATGGAGTAAATTAGCGGACATATTAGATAACCCATATTGCTAATTCATTAAAAAAACAGACATATCTTCATCTAAATATTCCCTGCTAACATCCTAAAACTTAAAACAGTGTCAGTGGCTCAGTAGGTAGCACACTCGCCTCTGAGGCCAGGAGATCAGAGGGCTGTGGGTTCAGTTCCCACATCTGGCACTTGGGTTAATATCCCAGTACTGACACTGTAATGCAGCATGAGAGGGGTGTTGCATTTCTGAGGTGCTGTCTTTCGGATGAGATGTTAAACCGAGGTCCCATCTGCCTGGATTGGTGGTAGTTCAGGTGGATGTTAAAGATCCCATGGCACTTATCGAAAAGAGTAGGGGAATTTCCCCGGTGTCCTGGCCAAATTTCCCTCATTCACTAAAAATACCACCAACAGCTTAATCTGGTTCAAGGTCAGTTGGCATTCATCTGTATCCCCCTCCCCCGGGTCGTGCCTGAAAATAGGCAGGATTTGTCTAGTGCACTTACCCGGTCAACAAAAGCTAAATAAATAAAAACCTTTGAGGCTTTAGTTTTTTTAATTTACAAATATACACCATCTACTGTTTTTAATTTACATTTTATGCCCCCCCCCCTTCAGCACTTCCCCATGTTTTGGCCACCACCAAGCCAATTACCCAGCCTTCCCCAACAATTACCCCTTGGAACAACCCCTATGCTTGAACCCTGAGGCAGGGCTTTCCTGGCTGTCCATTCCAGGTGAGGTCTGGTCCTCTTAACTGTTGACCTTCTGGAGGGTAGCAGGTCAGCTGGGCCAGCACTCAAGTAAGAAGTGTAATCCTGCTTGTGAGATGGGGTTTTTCCGGCTTGTTCTCTTCCAAACATTCATCAGCATAATAGGGAGTCAACGTGCATGTATGCACAAAGCTTGGCTGTGCAGCTCTGGCTGATGTTCTCCTCTCCCTCCCTTCACTTACCTCTGCTGCATTGCCACCTGTGGTCATCAAGGTGGTAGTATCATGGCAAAGGCATTAACCCTACATGGATCAGTGGAACAACCTCTGGGACACTCAGTCCTCCTTCCTCTGGCTGGCCCAATGGTGACCCGGGCTCACTGCCAAACCCAGATTTCTGGCATCGCAAGCAGTACCGCTACTGCTGCACCATGGGGCCAGTGTTTCTTGTTTGCTTTGATGCAACTTTAGGTTGCCTGAAGCTGCTTATTCACATTCTGTATTTATTTTTTTGGGACATCCATGAAAATTGGATAATGCATCTTATGGAGCTTTCTTGGTGAATGAAATTTTGAATCAACTAGAAAAATTAAAATGGTTCTTCTTGACAGAACACCACTAGCATCTACTGATGCAGCTATTCATATTATATCAAGCATTTCCTGTCTCCATGGAGCAGATGGAAACCTGCTTTCTCAATACATTTAAAGTGGACCGACTCATTTTGAAACACATAACAGCATGGCTAAAACTGTATTAATGCTGGCCCCGTGGTGTTGAGGGTTGAGGTGCTGGATGCCACACCTCACACCTCACCAGCGATCCGGGTTAGGAAGCGGACTCAGGTCACTGGTGGGTTGGCTGGGGGGAGATAGGCTTGAGCATCCCATGACAGCTTGCCTTCTCCGGGGAAGGAAGAGACCGATGCCTGCGCACTTGCCTGACTCTGAGAGGAGGCTCGGGGTACTGCAAGCCCCAATTGTAGGGGATGGGTGGCCACTACACAGTGTGGACATCTGCACCTTGTGCCATGATGTCAGAGGGTTGCACGCTGCAGGGGAGGGAGAAAAGAGGAAACAGCCTGTCGGATCTGGGAAGATGGGCTTCCAGGAGCGTGCCTCCAATGTGTCCCTGCTCGCTCGACCACAGCCAAGACCAATGCAATGAAGGATTATGGTGTGTCTGGTCCCCCACTTCGTCCCCACTCAGGGGGTAAGCCACAGCTCCATGGGGTCTGGAGGTGAGTACAAGTAGAGTGGGTGGCAGGAGGATGACTCCTTATGGGATCCTGAAGGGTTGGAGTTGGCAAGATGAGGAGTGGATAAAGCGTAATTTCAAAAAAAAAAACTGTATTGATGTATATTGATGTGTATTGATGCATGGAAGCTGTATTGACAGAACACAGCCATGTTGACTTACAGTAACCTCAAGCTTTAATTTAAATTTCCAAGCCTTAACGGTTCCAAATGTAATCCTTTTCAAACAAAATATCTTTAGAATGGTATAACTTTGGAAACATTAGGGCTAGAATCTTTGTTTTTTTAATGAACGTTTTACGTCAGTCCAACTGGACTTCTTTCTGACTGCATCTGCAAGCCCTTGATACAATTTCCATGAATCAACACACATCATTATATTTCTTCAATTCTTCCTCTCCTAAGCCCCCCATTGTTTGAAATCGTCTCTCATTTGTTAGTTAGTTATGTATGTATTTATTTATTCATTCTTTCATTCTTATTGTTTTCTCAGGAAAGTAGACTGAGGAAAAAATAACTAATTTTCATTTACATCTAGTGTACAATGAGGGGAGTGCTGCACTCCTCAGCTGCCGTCTTTCATATGAGACATTAAACCAAAATCCTGTCTGCCTGTTGAGGTGGATTTTAAAGACCCCATGACACTTCTTGAGAAGAGACAGGGAATTTCTCTGGTGTCCTGAGCAATTTCCCCCGATAAACTCATATACTATCAACAGTTTAACCTGCTTCAACATATCAGTTTTCATCTGTATCCCCCTTCCCTCAGGATGAGGCTGGAAATAGGCAGAATTGCCTAGTTCTTCCATCCAGGTCGACAAAAACTAAATAACATTTTGGGCAAAATGTACAATAGCAGCAGTGGTAAATCTTAACATCATTCATTTTAACAGTCCCTCTGCAGTCTGTAGATCTGACTACTATATCATCTCCACAAAAAAGCCTGCATTTGTCACTTCCTGGACTTCTCCTCCTCTGCTAAAATCCTTAGCCATGCCTTCATCTCCTTTCACTCTGACTATGGCAGTTTCCTCTGTAGAGTTCCCAGATCCACTTCTCTAAACTTCTAATTGTTCAAAATGTAACTGTTGGACTATTTGCCCGTTCTCGAAAACTGGATCATGTCACTCCCTTCCTCTATCACCTCCAATTGCTACTTATTCTATAGTGTATGTGCTATACTTCACAACTTCTTTTCTTGCAGATCAGGGACAGAGCTTAAAAAAATCAGGCAGGTATTGTACAGATAAGTTAGGTTGCAACTGAGCTAAATTACTGTCGATCAGCTTCCTGTCAGTACTCCCAAACAGAAGTCTCTAGTGCTCTAGTAATAGAACCCATTATAGTGTATGGTGAGAGCTTGTTCTGCATAGAAATTCATCCCAGCTGAAACATTTTTGTACCACAGTTCAAAGGTCATGGAGCATGATCGTACCCTACTGTGGTACAACAACATTTCAGCTGTTTTTACAAGCCCACGGGCCACAGAAGTGGCAGGATCAACCAGACAAACACTAGCAGCAGTGGCATGATCATCCGAGCCCTGACTTAACCAGGATCAACCACATGTCATAAAAAAATGCAGGATCAACCAGGTATGTGAGCTTATAAAAAAAAAATTAAATGTAGGATTAACCAGATATTTAAAATTACTTATGGAATGAAAGCCTGTTCCTCACCGTCCATGTCCTCCCGCTAAGTGAGAAATACGACCACCATTTTTCTTTAAAATCCCTCCCACACCTGATTGACAACCAATAGAAGGTTGCTCTATAAACGTAGGGATGTCTGCTCCCTAGCAAACACACATCACTCCCTAGCAACCAGCCTTAACTCACAGAATTCAACGTGGCCACAAGAAATTTCATTTTTGTATTTTAAAAATTAAGAAAAGCTAAAATTATATTAAATGTATTCAGGGGGCATCATACACTATAAAAATATTGAATGGGCAACTGTATGCTCAACCAGTGTTGTTCTGCCACTTTGAGGTTCTGATTCCCATGGACATCTCAAACTTCGCTCTAGATGTCACAGGGAATCAGAACCCCCCTGTGGCAGACCACACTGGTTGTGCATAGCTGCCCATCTAATATCATTTCTACTGTTATCCATACAGTATCTTAAATAAGCAACCAAAATAAGGAAACACTGACAATTCCTTCTTTGGAGTTCTAGTGACATCATAGTCCCTTCAACCTTTTCTCTCTTAATTTATGATAGCCCTACAACACGATGCCTTGGTTGCTAGAAATAGGACATGCCCCTCCTCATAAACACACAGTAACCCCCATCACTCTCAGCACCAATTACAGTAAACACTATGTTCAGGGGTTCAAGCATAGTGATTCCAAATGTAAAGACTAGAGGGGGCATCACATGGAATACTATTGGTTATGCTGCCACATGCAAGTAGCTTATACACTACTGTATGCCTATGGGGATAATACACAAATGAGTGGAAGGGTTAGGTGCTGACTCTCTAGTCTATATATTTACGACCTCTATGGGTTCAAGTGCCTAGTATAGAACACAGGAGGACTTTTCTAAGTTGTGGGAGGGAGTATGCAAATGATCTCTTATGGAGATAGAAAGAATACAAAACTATTTGGGTATAACTAAAGTAAAAGCTAAAGATTAGCTTATTATTTTGTTATTTATTTATTTTTTCTTTTTGTTATACTTTTTCTCCCCGTGGTCCCTTCTGGCTCTTGTTCCTTTCTTTTGCCCCCCCCCCAGAGCTGTTCCCCAAGGATCCAACCCCCTCCCTTATGCCCCCACAGCTTATCCTTCATGGCAGGGTGGTGAGGAGTGACTCAACCCACCAGGAACGAAGCCAGCCAGGGAGGTGTCATTTCAGGGTTGGCGCCTGCGGGGGATGGTATTCATGCTACATGGCCAGGACCTGTTTTTCTGCTTTTCTTGCAGAGGAGGAGTGTGCAATGCTGACAGTGGCATGCAGCGCATGCATCTGCATGCTACACATTGGTCTGCTGCTCCTCCTCTGCCCCCCAACATATGGGACTTGGCATGCCAACACCTAGCCTCTGCTAGGTGTCAGGCAAGGGCCGGTCCATGTTCCCCACCCTCCCTGGGAGAGGACAGCTGTCCCCTGGATGTTTAATCCTCTCCCTTCCTCCCTGTTTGACCCCCAGTGACCCACTCGCACTGCGAACATGGGTCGCCGGCATGGCAGGAGATAAGGCATGATGCCTCAGCCCTCCATGCCACTGGGCCGGCATATTATTTGGCTATTTAAAAAAAAAATCCTGGGTAAAAATATTGTTAGGAAATGCAGTTTTACTGTTTTACCTTTTAAACTGTCAGTAGCACATAGTGTGTGTGTGTGTGTGTGTGTGTGTGTGTGTGTGTGTGTGTGTGTATGTATGTGCTCGCATGCCGGAATCTCTATGATAATCAGTGTAAGCACTGCAGGTAACAGGAAGGAAGTCAAGAGTCATCTGCAATGTAATTTCATCAATAGTTACTGCACATCATTGTTCATTTTCTTGCATGTAATTATTGATTGTACCCTTCCAGATTGCTACTTACTTCAGTGTGTGCTTACCCAGTAAACCAAAACTAACTACAGTAAATAAATCAATGTTCTTTACCAAACATTGTCAGTTTTGTGTATTATACTAGAACAATATATGTATCTTACTCTTTCTAACCCTTCTGCCCCCACCAAAAAAAATTTCCCTCCCATATACACTCTACATAAAGCACTCTGTCTCAAATGATATATTGCTTGATGTGATAGTACCTCTGAGGACACTGTGAGAGCATTGTCATCCTAACATACACATTTCTCTCACTGTACAGACAATATGCTCCTTCCCCAATTCATTTTCAAAAATCCCCATATTGCAGGAATGTATTGCAATAACAATTGTAATTATAATTAGAATAGCAGCATTCCAGTCATCCATCTACATATTTGAAATTTGAAACAACAAAAGTTGTTTTATCATTTTAAAGAGATGTTGAGTAGGATTTTCAGCTATTTGTGCCACTTTTTTACCGAACTTCTGCTACTTTGGGTACAACTGTTAAACCACACAAAACATGGTCTTACTTTTTGATGCAATGGTGGCAAGTTATGCATGGAAAATTATGCATCCTTCAAAAGAAATGACTTGTCATTCTATCATTAAGTGGTGAAAGTGTCACAAATGAGCCACTTTGTTTTAAAACCAGGCACATGCATTTGTGTGCATCTGGAGTGCTGCAGGAGTGGCTGGAATACTGCTGCAAGTCTTGTGATGCAATTTGTGAAAATCCAGTTCATTGTGTTTAATTACTTTATATTGTATATTTGCATGGAACAATGCACAGTATGCACTGCAGACATTCAGTGGATTGTTATACAGTCCCTTACCTCCACAAACTTTTCCAGTGCTGCTCCATCCAAACAGGTGTAGTTTTTTAGGAAAGTTAGTTTTTCTATTTTGAACTGTTCCCGGGTCTGGGTCTCTGCATTTTTTTCCAACATCTGGAACACACTGGCCCCCAGTAACAAGTAAAGAAAATATGCCACCATCAGCACGAGGGTCCAGTTGGCACTGCTGTGACTAAATGCAGTGGAATTGGACATGCTTTCTGAATGCACTGTTGGTCTCGCACACTTGCCCCACTCTAGAGATCAGTCTGCCCCTTCCTCTTCAGTAGATGATCAGCTTAAAGGTCCTCCTTTAGTGGTGAAAATGAATCACACAGGTATGGCTCTCTCCTAGGGTGAAGCTGTTGGAAGTCCAAAAGAAAGATTGTCTTAAGGAGGCAGTCAACTATCAGACGACCTCAGAATCTGGCTTCTTTCGAATATCCAGATACGTCTCTTTTGAAGTCAGCACTAATTAGGAGTTTTGGACACTCCTAGTACAGGAATAGATATTTCAAGCCAGATACTTTAGTGGACATTCATCTTTTGCTATGTCTCATACCCGATATACTGTAGCTGTCTCCTGAGCATCCTTTCTAAGCATCATCCTTTCATAGCCTGGTACTCATTTTCTTGTTTGTCTTAGGCATGTGTACAGTATATCTCATTATGTAGTTGGTATCATTTCCTGTCCTGTTTGCCTGGCTACCTGTGAGCTAATAATACACTTACTGCAGGTTGACTGGCACTCTTCTGGGATAGGTCCATAACAGCCCCTTCCCTCCTGCCCTTACATTGCATGGAAGGGCTGGGGCCCTGCTCAAATAAATAATGCAGTTGGTGGGAGATGAGTTAATTTTTAGCCAAATTACCTGCAATCAGCACTGACTTGAAAGCTACCCTTTTACTGTTATCACTGCTGAGCATTTGGCACAGATGTCTGTAAAGAACTGGGAAAAAAAGAACAGCCAATGATAGTCACTGTATGATAACTTGCTCTTGTCCTGGCACTGGCTAGTCTGCACCTTGTCCTCTCGCTTACATAACTTACTCCTTCTGCTTTCTTCTCTGTTCTAATACATGTTATTCCTATTTTCCATCCCATTCTCCTGTTTTGCCTCTACATGTGTGTCATTTTAATGTATGTCCAGCATTTCCCTCTTCTCTCTATCTAGTTATTGTATTGATTGCTATTTTGCTTAATTATGTAAATTCCTGACTTGATTCTTTAATTCCCTTGGATATAGCCTATTTATTGCTGTTTAATAACCTTGATGATTCACATATGCTTGTATACTGTTTTTTGTTTACTTGTTTGTTTGTTTGTTTGTTTTAATTAACTGTATATGAATGTACTTGTTCTTCCCAAACCCCTTCCTCCGGGTTGCACCTGGAAAAGAGCTTTGGCTCAGTGTGCCTTTCCTGGTTACTAGTTTTCAGTAAATAAATAAACTTGAGGGTCATCCTAGTGGCATCAGGTGCTGAGGTGCTAGACTCCACACCTTGCACCACACCAGTGATCCAGGTTCAGAAGTGGACTCAGGTCACCGGGAGTTAGCTGGGGGGGAAGGGGCAATGATCTAGCATTTGAGGGACAATTGTTCCTCTTCTGTGGAGGAACGGTTTGTTAGCCTGGCCTATGACTGCCACCATGTGCCTGGTGGCAGTGCAGTCTAGGGCAGCAAGGAATGGAAGGGTCTGTGGACTGGTGGGTAATGTGTACCTCCACATGTGTGCTCACATACAGCCACAAAAGGGGAATACAGAGAAAAGAGCAGAAAAGGGAGGGCTGTGGCTATGTGAAGCCCTACCAACCCATCCATGGACCTGTACCACCACCCGGAAGACCTGCAGTTTAAAGAAGACAAGAAATTATTTCTAATTGGCAGCTGTGTATAATGTTCACATTTTTAGAAATAATACCTTAAGCCTAAAAGATCCAAATGGTACAATACCTTGATAAAAACTGATATGAAAAACAGTATTTTGCATTGCTTTGTTTTTTAAGAGCAGCATTCTGTAACAATTCTTTTCAAGGAACCAGTGATCTACAGTTTTATCTATGTCTTGGTTTGTGTACATAACTCTAAGCATGGTTCTGATAGGACAATAGCTCATGTTTAGCATTCTGTACGCAAACCATGACATAGTAAAAACTCCAAAATGCTGGTTCCATCAAGAGAACATTGCAGAATGTTATCCATAAACACAAAACTATTGAAAACACAGTTTTTCACATCAGTGTTTATTAAGGTATAGTGAAATATGGCTCATTTGGAGGCAAGTCTCTCATTTCTGTTACTAGGAACATTACTAATTGCTGCCAATTAGCACAAATGTCCTGTCCCCTTTAACTGGATTATATACTTAGGGGAATTGCCCTCCTCCCTCTCCTGACCCCACTGGTGGGTTAAATCCCTGGGAGTAGTGACTGTGGGCAACTCTGGGTGAGGCAGCCATCAATCTGTGGAGGTAGGGACACGGCTGAGAAGCCAACACAATGTCTTGGGAGAGAAACGCCTCTATGGAAAAAAATAAATAAATCAATTTGTGGACAACACCAAACCTTAGCAGGACCGCTTCCTTCTTGACTTGCCATATCCCCTTACAGCCATCCTTTATCATCTCTTTTATTTTACTTTGAGACCGTAGACATAGAAACAGAATCTTGCTTTTATATATAACTGAATAAACATGGCAGTAATTAGCACCTCCTTGGAGTGGCTCCCTGTTGTTAAGTGAACTAGCTGCTGTTTCTCAGAGTTTCTCCTTGGTCCCCTCACCCTAGGCATTGTCTCAAAGCAGCTTCCTGCTGGACTGCCTAGAAGGCTGAACTAGTCTAGCACAGTCAGCAAGCAGCACAGATCCAGTGGCTAGTCTGGTTAACTTGCCACTAGGAGCAGCAGCATTTCAAGCCCAACTGGAGCCAGCATCGGATTTCAGGGGTGGCTAATCAGATTGTGAGGGTCTGAGAATGCCCTCCCCCCAACAACCACTAATTTTAGGAGAGCCTGTGATGCTGAGCTTTGGTGCCTCCCTTCACACAGCCATCTGGGCTGCTAAAGGGTGCGTTCATGAAATCCCATACCTCTTTCTTTTCTTGCAGTCAGCTAGCAGCACCACTCCAGTTGTCAGGTGCACCAGTTCCTAGGAGCGGAAGCAGTTCGAGCCCAACTACTGTAGTGCAAGGACCGGATTCTGGCAGCTAGACAATTGGGTCACAAGGGTCAGGGATGGCTCCCCCCACCCCAACAACCACCAATAGAAGAAAAACTCTGGAATCTGCAGGAAATACCTGTATTGGACTGCAATGTGTCTCTTCAGTTGGCAGATGTTAGTTGGGCAACTAGCAGCCCTGTGACATCACTCAGCAATGTGACTGACACTCACAAAGGCATGTTCCAGCTGCTACAGAACATAGCAGCCTGCAGCCAACTATAACACATCTCCAGTTACCACCTCACAGAGACTGCCTGTGTCTTCAACTTCACACCCTGAAATCTGCAGGTAATGACTCCACTGAATGGCAATAAATGTCTCCTTGGCTGGTGGGGGTTCGGCATCTAACCAGCAGCCCTACAACATCAATCAAGGGTGGGGCCAGCACTCACAAAAGGATATGTTACTAAGCGGCACTCGTGTTAGTGACTCCTGCAGGAGTTTTGGGAGTGACTGTGGGAGTCAGAGGCAGGACACTAAATATCATTTTTTTTCTACTTTTTAATTTGCTTGTAGGTTAATTGATATTGATCATTATTTTATCCATGCACAATGCTGATACTGGGCGTGTTAATCCTTTGGGAAATGGGACTTGCTGGGGTGGGAAAAGGGACTGAGGGGCCAGGTGGAAAGCATTGAAAAGTGCTTTTAGTTAATACTGAGATTTTAAAGCCAACCAAAGTTGCCAGCTCTCATTTTGAGGAAATAGGGTAGTTATGGCTAGCACCAGAAGCACTCATAAATTCACATGGAGGTGCTGGTAATAATACTAACTTCCAATGAGGGTGGGGGGAGTTAAGACTAAGTGCAAGGTATCTACTTATTTAGTAAGTAAGAAACAGTGAGCAGCTCCTGGAAATTATTGGCTAGAAATTGGGGGCCAGATTCACAAAAGACAATGCAGGATGCAAGGCAACTTGCATCAGAAAAAATGGTGCAAGTAGCACTTGCGTCCTGAGTTGCATCATGTTGGGAGTCAAGAAGGCAGCTTGCGACATGCTGCAGGCTGCCTGTGCCAACTGCGCCAATGTGCCACAAACCCCCTTGCGACATGGTGTAAGGGGGTTTATGGCAGCAATTGCACCCTATTCAGGAAGGGTGGTGTCAAAGTCCCAAAACTTGGGATTCAGAAATAACCCCTGGTGGACATCCACCAAAGAACACTTATGCCTGCTATGAGGTGGTGTAAGTGGTCTTTGCCATCCATCAGAGGTTGCCAATGTGCACCCAGTGCTGCACAACTGCGGGGCCACCATGCCCCCCCCCACAGTCCCATTCCCCTAGTGTACAACACTGCCACCCCAATACACAAAGACCCCACAATAGACAGCACACTGCCCAGTGTGGGCTGTCACCACCACCCATCCCAATATTGCCAGGTGTGAAGCCCTATAGGTTAACTGAACACCCCACCCCAGACTCAATGCCCACATCCCACCCCACACACCCATCCCATCCCACAGTACAACACACACCCAAATGCCCTTGTAACCTTGGTGATCCAGTGGCCCCCCACCTCACAGTGTGAGCCACCCCCACTCCCCCAATACCCCATTGATGACTGCATGACCCACCTCTCACCACCATGACCAGCCACCAACTGAGCAGTCTATGGAGCATGTACAGTTACTATATGTGCTCCATGAATGGTGTGCTTATAGTAACTGTACATGCTCCATAGACTGCTCAGTTGGCAGCTGGCCGTGGTGGTGAGAAGTGGACCATGCCAGTCACTGACAGGGTATTGGAGGGAGTGGGGAAGCTCACACTGTCAGGAGGGGGGGTTGGGGCCACTGGATCACCAGGGTTACAAGGGGCATGTGGGTGTGTGTTGTACAGGTGGGGATGGGATGTGGGTGCGGGGTGCGAGATATGGACTTCGGGGCTGGGGCAGGGGTGTTCAGTTAGCCCATAGGGCTTCACACCTGGCAATATCAGGATGGGGTGGGCAACAGCCCACACTCGGCAGTGTGCCGTCTATTGTGGGGTCTTTGGGCATGGGGGGAGCTGGATCGGGGCAGGGGCATGCATGGCAGGTATTCCTGGTGCAGCTGCCTCCTGTTGTCCTATGACTTGCTGCATCTGTGGTTGCTGTATCATCTGTTTGACCTTTGCTACAAGTCGCAGAGTGCAGACCCCTAGACCCGGTCTGATGCTGAATTGGGTGCAGGGTCTGGGATTCAGTGATGGTTGGCACAAGCTGCAATTGTTGCAGCTTGTGACCCACCTTTATGAATCTGGCCCAGGGTTCCTTGTTAGGTTCTTCTTAGCCCTTAGCTTAATGCTGTATGGAAGTATAAACCCCAGTGCTTGGCCAAATTGTTTCTTCCAGGTAGATAATATTAAAGGGAAGCTGAGTATTTCATTTGTACATGTGAATGTTAGAGGCATGCTTAACAAAATGGTAGACATTATGGAATCTGTAACTAAATGAACCTGATTTCCTCATTCTGTTGAAAACTGAGTTCCCCAAAAAAGTGAATGAGGGGGAAGTACAAATTGTGTGGTGTCATTCACTTAGAGCAGACAGGAATAAAAGAGGTGGAGGATTGGTTGTTTCTCATTCTGACAGTGCATTACTACTTGTTGAAAATTATCTATTCCAGATAATCCCTCTAAGTACCTGGCTGTAGAATTCAAACCCAAGTCTGGGAAACCAGTATCAAATTTTGGATGTTACAGATTGCCCAAGTATTCTATGCTAGGTATTCTCAGTTTATACAAAATATTGATTCTGTATAAACTCTTAAAAATTATTGTTATTGGGGGATTTCAAAATGAATTGGTTGGTAAATAAAAAATCAAAGTAGCTAAAAAAAATGTTAGAGCAATTGGTAACAGAGCTGACCCATATTCATTTGTAGAAACCTACTGGCTCATCTTTTCTGGATCTGATTTTTACAAATTACCTCAGACATTTAGGGAGGCGGATGTTATAGTAGACATATTTAATGACTATAACACAATACGTAGTGTAAGAGGTAGAGATAGAATCCATGGCAGTCCAAAACTGGTCCACTTTAGATGTTTTAAAAGTTCTGATTTTTTTATCCTTTGTAGCTGATTTGGAGGAAACTGATTCTGGCAGACGGACTAATCCCAGAGCTTGATTTAGCCGGGGATTATTTTATCTCTGAATTAAAACATGTCTCTGATGGACACATGTCAGTAAAACTGAGGCTATTGAAAAAGAATTCAGCACTTTGGTAGTCTCCTCTCCTAATGAAATCAAGGCAGGAAAAGGATAAGTTGTGGAGAAAGGCCCAGAATAATAAGATATTGGGAGATCGAGAACTATAAAAGAAGGCACGAAAGAAGACAGTAGAGGAGACGGATGATGCAAAAAATGCACACTACCAACGATGCAACAGAATTTTCAAATACAAAAAGAAGTAATGCCTTGGAATGCGGAGTAAGCAACACAATCTTACTTTATTTTTCCATCAATGTGGTTAAAATACCCCTGATGGTTCAAGAAAGTGTTAAGAAAATCACTACTTTAGATGCTAAATATGCTACTGAAAATACTAATCAAAAAGAAAATGGAATGTTTAAGAAGAGTAGCATAAATTGACCAGTCTAAAATGTTGTGGCCCTACCTGATTGTTCTAATGAATTTACTGAAATGGACTCAAAAGAATATAATATGGGAAACACAGATGATAGCTTAAGTAAGAGTTGTAGTGACAACCAACCACCAGCTTGAGCAAAAAATCTTTTTACTTAAATTAACCAAATAGCCCAAAAGATGGATAAATTGCTCAATCAACAAGATAAGTAAGATAATTATTATGCCATTACTCAAACTTTACTAAAAGAAAACAACAATCTAAAAGTAGAGTTGTCTCAAATCAAAAATACTGTCTATAATATTCAAGAGGAAGTAGACCCAACGGTAAACAAAGTTAAAGAACTAGAAACTGCAAAGAATCACTTTAAAGCTAAACTTGTTGATTCTGAACTTCGCTCAGGAAGAAAAAATATACGGTGTCTTGGAGTGCCTGAAATATGGGACAAAAACAAAAGCTTTATAGAAATCTTTCATCAGAATGCAGCTGCTTATTTAGACGCTGACCCTGGAAATATTAACTTCGAACTTGATCGTATCCGCAGAGGACTTAGACAAAAACCTGATGACACAGCTCCACAAATGCCTATTATTCTTAAATTTATGAAGTCTAAGGACAAAGAAACCTTAATGTCAGCAGTATACAAAAAAAAAGGTTAAAACTAATGGGGGCCTCCACGTCTATTTTTAATGATTTACCCCAAGAAGTGATCCAAGATCAAAAAAAATTTGACTGGATCAAAAACAAGTTATAGGCATAAGGTATACGTGTTACCATGGCCTTTCTGTCTAAATTAAGGGTTGCAATTAATGATGATCCATATACCTATGACACAGTAGAGGCAGCCACAACTGAATTAAAAATCAAATTACCAAATATTTTTGCTTAAACTAAAAAGCTGTGGCAACACAGATTTATTTTCCTCTAGGCTTTTTGTTAGCTTACTGGTGGGTGAAAGGGGGTGGGGTAATCGGCAACAGACCACATGTAGTTTTGGGATGTTCCACACACTTTCACTGTTTTATTTTTGTAAGCATTTACTTGTATTGTTGGGACTGGATTGTATTTAATACAAATATCAATCTACAGCTTTGCAAACATTGTCTGTTCCTGTCGCAAGTTTTGTTCTTCACAAGGGGGGGGAGGATTCATAGTAACATTATAGAGGACAAAAGAACAACCTACAAGATAATCATTTATGTATCCTTGAAAAGATGTATGTTTGGTGCAAGCTTTAAAGTGGTAAAGCAATACTCCAATGACTCTTGGAAACTAGTTAATGTGTGTATTTATTTGTCACAGCTTATAAGTATGTTTACTCACTATGCAAAACAATAATTTGAGCAAAATGATTTCCCAAATAAATTCTCCTCTTAAATGAGCCAGACTATTAACACATTTAAAAAAAAAGCTCAAATAATTATTATCCAAGAAACACATCTTCTAGAACAAGAAACTCTAAAACTGAAAAGAAAATCGATAAGCCATATTTATTATAGTATATGATTCAAAAAAGTAGAGGGGTTGCCATAATTATCAAAAAGGGCCTACTATTCAAATTTATAGACCAAAATCAAGATAAAGAGGGGAGAATAATAATGATAAAAGCATTAATCAATAACCAGTCTATGATGACTGGTTCCTTGTATGCACCATTCGATAGTTATGCAAATCTGTTAGCCAAAATCTCAGAAGCTTTCCAAAAATTGCAACCAACTAATATTACTGTGGCTGGCCACTTTAATGCCTTATATAATCCCACACAATGCAAAATGAGTAAACCCACAAAATGGAATATATCAATCTCAAAGAAATTAAATAGTTTTTAACAATCCGAACATCTTGTAGATATTGGGAGACAAGTTCACCTTTAGACCAAACAGTTTGCACATTTTGATTAAAAAACAAAAGTATTTATAAGGATTGACTTTTTCTTAACCTCCAAATATTTAACCCAATACATAATAAATACAGACATTGGCCGGGATATTCAAACTGCGCCAGGCTGTGGCTCAAGCCTGGATGCAGCTCAACTTTGTTGTGCAGGGGTGTGGCCTGGGAGATATTCAACAGAGCTGCGCTATGGTGCAGCAGCTTTGAATATCGCACCCTGGCCACCCCCACTGTGCATGGCGCAGTGGCACTGTGCCAGCACAAGTGGCACTGTGCCAGCGCAAGTGGCACTGTGCCAGTGTAAGTGGCCAGAGTGGAGCATGGAGATGCGCTGACGCAAGTGCCATTGCGCCATGCACAGCACCTGTGATATTGAAAAGGGGACATGCAAATGGGGCCATAATATATGCAAGCACACAGGGGGCCATTTGCATCTCATTACAGCACCATTTGCATGCAATTAGCATGCAGGTGCGCTGATCCCCAATGACTTGCACCTGGCGCCCTGCCAGGCAGCAGCTGTCGGGGACCGACGCCCCCTGCAGCCCGATTGCGGGCATTCCTGAAATATAAAAACAGTCCAATATCCCTGGTGGTCCAGTGGATCTCTATGTGCCCCGATCGCAGGCATCATTACTAGGACCCCACCAAGTCCAATATCCCTGGTGATCTAGTGTACCCCCACCCCACCCACCCACTAAGCCCCGTCCCACTCCCGTCAGCGGTGGGCAGCAGCACCACCTGCCTGCCACCTGCCACCGCCAGAATGACAGCTCAGTAGGGCTGCATGCCCATTGGTTCACAGCATGAGCTAATGGGTGTCAGCCCATAGCTATTATTAGTCCAGATATGTGAATGAATTCATTCACATATCTGGACTGAGTAGTACGAGGGCTGCACACCCATTGGCTCATGCTGTGAATCAATGGGAGTGCAGTCCTACTGAGCTGTCAGTCGGCTGGCAGCGGGGTGGCAGGCGGGTGGGGTGCTGCCACCCGCCGGCTGACAGGGGGAGTGGGGCGGTGGGGCTCATTGGGCAGGTGGAGTGGGGGGTACACTAGATCACCAGGGATATTGGACTTGGGGAGGTCCTAGTAATGATGCCCACGATCGGGCTCAGTATGGTCCACTGGACCACCAGGGATATTGGACTTGGGGGGAGGGCTATAGTGATGCCCATGATTGTGGCATGGGGGGCACCGCCAGGTGTGGCAGGAACTCAGGTGGCCACCCACAGGTAGCAGCTGCTGTGTTGCACCCTGCAATGCGGCAGCTCACCTGTGGGTGGCAATCACTTGTTCCTTTTTTGGGTGTAACTTTGTGCAGGTGCAGGTAGGGGTTGTGCATGCATGACTCTGCACATCCTGGGCTGAATATCAGGCTGTGCAGGTTATGCATGGGCACGCCCCCACCTGTGCCTGCATACATTACTGATGCACTCCGGCACATTGGGATTTGTGCGGCGCACTTTTCCCTTTTGAATATCACGCCGGGGCGCATCAGTGGGTTGTGCATGGTGCAACACTGTTGCGCCATGCGTAACCCTTTTGAATATCTGGGCCGTTGACTCTATTTTTATTTCAGACCGTGCACTTACATCCTTAGAAGTTCTAATAGAAAATAAAGATTAGAAATTGTCTCCAAAATGGACATTCAACAATTACCTCTTAAAAGATAAAGATTTTAGAGAATTAATTCAAACTACTATTCAAGAATACTTATTTTATAATTATTCAGGAAAGTGTTCAATACTTAAACTGTGGGATGCATTTAAAACAACCCTTAGAGCAGCAATTATAGGATACCAAATTAAAAGAAATAGGATTAGATGAAAAGCTAATGTAGAGATAGATGACAAATTAAAACAATTAGATGATCTCATTATAACAGATTCCAATAAATACAAAACTGAATGGTTTCAATATAAAGCAAAAAAATAGAGCTAATTCAATAAGAAAACAAACAAAACTATTTATTATCTCAAGGAGAATAAAATACTACAATATAGACAAATCTGGTAAAATACTAGCAAACCTATAAAGGAATGAAATAGAAAACAACTTCATAACATCTATGAAAGACGACATGGGAAACATAAAATATTCAGATGAAAACATTGCTGAAATTATCTGTAATTATTACAAAACAATACATCATAACAATTTTAGCCCAGATCCAAAATTATTATCTGAATTATTTTCCCAAACCAAGCTGCCTATGAAAACATTTGAATATTCCCCCATTACCCAGAATGAAATACTTGAAACTATAAGGTTTCTTCCCCTAAAAACATCTCCCAGGCTAGATGGGTTATCCAATGAGTTTTTTCAGGCTTTTGTGATAGAACCTGCCCCTTGGATAGCCAGAATGGTAATAGAGCTGCTGGATCCATCAACCGAACTACCAGCATCAATGAATCAAGCAAAATTATATTGATACACAAGAAGGCAAGCCTTTAGAGTATCCAGACAGTTACTGACCCATAGCCATCCTCAATATGTACTACAAGTTGTTAGCAAAATTAATAAACAACATTATTCAACCCCATATTCCAACCCTCATCCACAGTAATCAATACGGTTTTATAAAAGGTCATATAATTGCACAAGTTAACAGGAAGATTCAATCAGTCATCTAACTAATAAACTCTAAACCTAAATACAAAAACAATACATATTATGGAATTGCAGTAAATGCTAGTAAGGCCTTTGATGTGATGAATAGAAATTACATCTTCTATATGTTAAATCAATGGAAATTTCCTACCAAATTTATTACATTGATAAAACAGTTATACAAAACAACTACTGTCAAATTTCAAATAAACAGATTTTTAACCAAAGCATTCCAGATGTTAAACAGTGTTAGACAGGGTTGTCCCCTGTCACCTACTATTTTTATATTAAGCTTAGAGCCTCTGTTACAGATAGTAAGGGACAATCCAACTACTGAAGGTATTAACCTAACACAAGAACACTTAAAATTAAGTATATTTGCTGATGATATACTAATTATACTAAAAAATATAGAAACATCACTGAAATCTTTTTTTACAAGAGATTAATCTTTACTCAGCAATATCAGGCTACAAACTAAATACGAATAAATAAATAATAATAAAGTTATTGAAACACAACGCTTTAGAAACTAATGAATATACAACTGAATTCTCTATTCAAAACTCAATAAAATATCTTGGTATTTACTCATCTCTAGATCAGCAAACTAATGTAAAAATAATTACAGCAATGCAAAACAAAAGATAATGAAGTTACTAGATAACTGTAAAAAATTATTGTTGTCCTTATGAGGTCATACTGATGCTTTAAAAATGATGGCCATGCCTCATAATATATATGTTTTGCAAAACATTTTAGGTTCACCTTCAACAAAATGGTTCGAAGATTTAAAAATAATATTTTCCAAATTCCTTTGGGGGAAAGGAAACCTTGAATAGCATGGGCTGTATTAATAATACCAAGAGAATGTGGAGGGTTAGGGTGCCCAGATCCATTACCTTACATGGAAGCACACATTTTGTTCATCTTATATCAATGGAGTTTCAGTTTAGACCAGGATATACAAATTTAACAAGATTTATTAACTACCAAGAACAAATTGAAGGTTAACTTACATAATGTGTTTTTTTTTGGGGATTATACCAATGTAGACAACATGGCTTTTGTTCCTGGCTTTCAAATATTTATAAAAAGATTAAAAAGTGGAAACATTAGATATTCCTTGGTTATTTTTACAACTACAAGTTAACAAAACATTATGGGGACTTTCCAGATAAAGAACATAAATACTTAGTATGATCTCTTAGCTGACAGAAACTTTCCATCCCCACAACAATTAAGTAACAAACTTAACCACCCACGTATTTACATCCTTGCATATTATACAATCAGAAATAAATTCCAAAAATTACAAAATAAATTCCAGTGTAATAATCAAAATTTATACAGATTAGTTACTAATCAAAAGACGATAATCAATAAAGGTTAGACCAAACTACTTGTAAAAGCACACTTACCCAATCCAACACAATATAGTTCCTATCTCATTTCACTTATTGTGTGGTCAGTCTATCACTATTCATCTGTCTTTGCCCCTCCCTCTTCTACTGATTGATACTGATTTTTCCCATTTGCAGCTTTTTGGCTTTTCGCCCACTAAAGGGGTTTCCCCCCAACTATTCCAAAGCTGCTCTATATAGAGAATAATGGATGGGGAAGGGTTTGATATGAGAATTTAATGCACACTCAAGTTGTGGGATGCTACATAAACCCTGAGGGCGAAGGCCGAGGGGTTTATCAAAGCATCCCACAACGAGGGTGTGCATTAAATTCTCATATGAAACACCCTCCCCATCTTTTATTTTTTATAATAACAGACCAGCAATTTTTCTCCAGCAGTTTGTAAGACTGTTTGGCCCCGCCCACATACAGAATGTTGGCCAATGAGGCAGCAGCATAGTTTGACTGGCATGGCTCATGAATGTCATAACAACCAGCCAGTTGCTATGAAAAATACCAGCCTGGTCAGTACATTGAGAGAAATTGCTGACCAGTTATTATATCTCCTTACTCTCTACTACTCCTGGAACTCTTCCTTTACTGCTCAGCTGTTATGGATACCTACACTCCATTACTAAGTCTGCTCTCCTTCACTTTCTTGGTACAGACCTCACACTGACTGGAGCACTTTCCTCCACTCTAGGTACCTCATCCCCAGACTACCCCACAGTGACTCGGCCCTCCCCCATCCTAGACACACTCGTGACCCCCCAACACCCCCATCCTGCCAACACCCCCACTCCCTCCTCCCTCCATGGCCTGAACTGGACCCAGCTCTCCCCTGCCATTCCCACCCTTTGCACTTTATCTATCCCATGCACCCTGATTCTGAAGTCCTCAGCAGTGTGTCGACCCAAGGGTCTCCATCGCCACCGGCCACTAACCAGAATAATTAGACTGCTATTATTACTGTTATCTGGTAATGTACACCCAAATCCAGGACCTATTGCTTCCAGCCCTTCTAAACCCTGTACTGCAACGCACCTCCGCTTTGCATCCTTAAACATTTGCAGTCTCCTAAAGAAATCTGCTGCCCTCCAGTGCTGGGTCATTCAACATCAACCTGACATAATTGTACTGGTAGAGACTTGGCTCTCCAAATCCACCCCTGACTCCACTATCTCTCTCCCTGGATATACCATCTACAGGGAAGACTGAGTAGGCAAACACAGTGGTGGTTGCGCACTACTTGTACGGGACTCCCTTATAGGTCAGGCACTCCCAGCTCCTAAACTTGATTATGGAGCCCAAGCCCTCACCTTAAAAATCACACCTGACCCTGCTCGAGGCCCTCTCTTCCTCACGGTCTCCTATGTACCCCAGAGGAATCAAAACCAAGCGGTCCAGTCCCTTATTGACTATCTCACATCTCCCCCTCACAAAATGGAGCAAGTCATCCTAGGTGATCTCAATATTAACTGGCTTGCCTGCACTGCCTCCCATATAAGGGACTCCTTTGCTGCCCTGGATATGTCCCAGTTAGTCACCCACCCAACCCACCAGATTCAACCACTCTACTGGCACCAGGACTCTCCTAGATGTTGTTATATCTGACCACCCCTACAAAATCCGGGATGTCACTGTCCTCCCCAATTCTCTTAGTGATCACTCCCCAGTCCTCTGTCTTTGGTCATCCTGCACTCTGAAGCCAGTGTCCCAGGCCACTCTATGCCACCGTTTATGCCCTAGCAGCCTCAGAAAATTAAAACAATACCTAACCCAGCTAGACTGGTCCCCTATTCAGCGTGCCCCTGACATTGACACAGGTCTTAACCACTTCACAAATGCCTTCTGTAAGGCTTGTGACCTTTTTGGCCCCCTCACCAGGATCCGCTCCAAAAATTGCAATACCCCATGGATCACCCCACCCCTCCTCCAGAGACTTAAAAATAGAGATAATCTCTGGCATATTGCTGTAGAATCTGGAAAGGTATCTGACAGACAGGCCTACAACACAGAATGCAATAAGTGCACTTGGGCCATTAGGTGGGCCAAGGCAGAGCACTACCAGACCACCCTCACTTCTATTTGGGGTTCAGCCCGGACCTTCTGGGATAATATGAAAGAGCTAAATGGGAAGTCCTGCTCCCCCCACCATCTCAGCTCTCTATCAAAGGCAAAAGGGACTTGGCAAGGTTGGAAGAATGGCCAAATACATGGCAGCTCAGATTCAATGCAAAGAAGTGCAAGGTAATGCATCTGGGAAACAAAAACCCAGGGAAAGAGTACACAATGGGGGTGAGTTAATAACAACAAAAATCAAAAGAGACCTAAGAGTAATTATATCAGATGACCTAAAGGTGGGCAAGCAATGTGAGAAGGCAGTAAGGAGGGCTGGGGGGATACTGGGATGCATAGGGAGAGGCATCACCAGTAGAAAACAGGAAGTTGTTATCTCTCTCTACAGACAGTTAGTGAGACCCCATCTGGAGTACTGCATGCAATTCTGGAGGCCCTATCTCTGCAAAGACATAGACAGAGTGGAGGCTGTTCAGAGGAGGGCAACCAAAATGGTGCAAGGTCTGCACCAGAATACATACGAGGAGAGACTAAAGCAGCTTAATATGTATACCCTTGAGGAAAGGAGGGAGAGGGGGGACATGATAGAAACTTTCAAGTATCTCAAGAGGATTAACAAGGTACAAGAGGGTAGTATCTTTCAGAAGAAGAGATGTACCAGAACAAGGGGGCACAATTTGAAGATAGAGGGGGGACAGCTCAGAGGTAATATTAGAAAGTATTTTTTCACAGAGAGAGTTGTGGATGCATGGAACAGTCTTCCTGAGGAGGTTGTGGAGTCAGGAACAGTGGGAGAATTCAAGAATGCACGAGACAGGCATAAAGCAATTCTAGAGGGGGTCAGGAGGAAGTAAGCTGTTGATTAACTAGAATCTGCAGCTTATCCATCAGGTAGGGAAATGGGCAGACTGGGTGGGCCAAGCGGTCCTTATCTGCCATCAAATTCTATGTTTCTATGTTTGTATGTTACCCCCACCACAGATCCACTCCTCATAGCCGATTGCCTTAACACTGCCTTCTCTGACCTAAGTTCGGTCTTCCCCAGCAGCTTCTTTGACCCAATCCCCACCTCTCTCCCTCTGGTCCTGTATCGTCCACCATTCTACCTGCACACCCTATCCCCCCAAGAAGCCAGGCCGCACCTGCTAAAAGCCTTAGGCAGCAATAACCCCAGCAGTGACCCCCTCTACTCTAAGATCCTCCGTATGGTCTTGGACAAAGCCCTAGTCCCCCTGACTGACCTTCTAAACCGGTCTCTATGCCTGGGTCAGTTCCCAAGTGCTTGGAAAACTGCTGAAATCACACCCATACATAAGAGTGGGGACTGATCCACCCTCAACAATTACCGGCCCATCTCCATCCTCCCCCCACTCTCTAAAGCCCTTGAAAAATTGGTGTTGATCCAGCTCTCCGAATACCTAACCAAGTATGACATTATGTGCCCAGAGCAGCACAGTTTCTGCCCAGGATAAAGTACAACCACGACTCTCCTGGAATTCTCCCAACACCTGCATGCTGCTCTCGACTCTGGCAGCCTTGCAGGAGCAGTGTTCATTGATCTCTCCAAGACCTTTGACACTGTCTGTCATCCCCTTCTACTCGACTCTCTCCTCCAACTTGGCTTCTCTGGTGGTCCCATTTCCTGGTTCTCTAGCTACCTCTCTGCTAGATCCCAGTGTGTCAAGATCAGCAGCTCCCTCTCCAGCACTCTTCCCATTCACTCTGGGGTCCCTCAGGGCTCCATCCTGGGTCCAATACTTTTTAGTCTGTACCTCAATACCTTCCCTAGCTCATGTACCAGTAAAATGCTCCTCTACGCTGATGATGCAGTCCTCGTTGCCTCACATCCCAATCCCACCTCCCTCCAATTATCCCTCCAGCAAGCTTACAACCAAGCTGAAAGGTGGTTCGGAGACTGCAGACTGGTCATTAACCTAAAGAAAACCAAATCAATGCTATTCTCCCGCCACCAAAATAAAGCTAAAAATGCCCCCCTCTTGATTATCCCCAGCACTTTGCACCCGCTAGAACAAGTGACCACATACAAGCACCTAGGCATCACGTTCAATACTGCCATCTCCTTCCACACCCACATTAATGCTCTGTCAGCCACCATTAACTCTTGGATTGGCCTGCTATACCAGCACAGGGACTGCCTGCCTCAGGTTGCCCTCAGGCTGGCCATCACCTCCTCCGTCTTGTCCCTCATGGACTATGGCTTGCCCATCTACGCTGCAGCTGACAACATTGCCCTCTCCAAAATCCAACTCTCCATCAATAAGGCCTGGAGGCTCCTGACCGGTGCCCCCAGCCGCACTCACCCCTGCCTTCTCTATACTACCACCAATCTTCTCAACTTTGAGGAGTGACTGCTCTACCAGACCTGCCTTCTCGCTAAGAAATCTCTGCTAGGACTCTCCCCCGGGGTCTCCACCTCCCTACAGCAGCCATCTTCATCCATCACCACCCGTAGCTCTGGTAAGGCCACTTTCAAGGTGCCCAGAACCAAGACCTCTCTTGCCCAGAGATCCTTCCATAAGTTGGAACAAGGAACTCTCTCTGAATATGTTCCAAGCACAGTGAGAATCAATTAGAATAAATGGCAATAAATAGTGTATTTCTGCAAAAAGGAAAAAACAATAAAAAAGAAAATTACAGATAAAGCCTACATGACTCCATCATTAATATCTAAATTTAATAATGAATATTCAGATCAATGTTGCCATAAATGTGGGAAAAAAGGAGCTTTACTACATTGTTTATGGAGTCGTCCCCAAATATACAAATGATGGACTACATTAAGATTAATCTTACAGCATATAGTACAGTGTAATATTCCATTTTAATTGGATATTTTTTAATTTAATAATACTACAATATTAGACCAATATGGTCCAAATAACAACATTTTTGCCTTAGCTACAATTTTTTTAAAGAGAACTTCTACTGATATTATGTTGTTGCCCCACTGAACATTTGCTGGCTGATTGTATTGTGCTGTCTAGCCTTCTCGTGCTATTTTCTTTACCCCCCCACCACTTTACTCTGATCTTTGGCCCCTCAGTCTCCCACTGCAAAAACCACCCAGCCCTTTGCTCTGTTTTCCCTTCACGTGCTTTTTATGGCCTTTAGCACAGACAGCCCCCCCGCAAGGACCTTCTCTACCTGCCCCACCCCGCATTTTCTTTCTCTCTCACCTCTATTGTTCTCTCTGACCCTGGCCACACTATCCTTAACTGTTTGCTCTTTTCTCTCTCCCCCTTTAGACCTCAGCCCTTGATCAGGCTCCATGGCTCTTTGATGACCACTGGTGTGGCACAGATCTCCACTGGCCGCACCAGCTCCTCAACCCACCCGCCTGACTCCATACATAGATACATAGATACATAGACATAGATACATAGACAGTGTCGGCAGATAAGGGCCTATGGCCTACCCAGTCTGCCCATTTGAGCTCGTAAGTTCAGTTTATGTTTTCCTAGAAGTCTGTTGCCCCTTACCCCTGACCTCCAGAATTCCTTTTATGTCTATCCCATGCATTCTAAATTCCGTGATTGTTTCAGCCCCACCACTTCCTCTGGCAGGGTGTTCCACTTGTCCACCACCTCGTTCTGTGAAGAAATTCTTCCTCATGTTTCCTCTGAATCGTCCTCCCTCCAACTTCATCCCATGCCCTCTAGTTCTGGAACATCTTTTCGCTTAAAAATAGTGTATTCCTGCACCCTGTTCCTCCCTGTAAGATACTTGTATGTCTCTATCATATTCCCTCTCTCCCTCCTCTCCTCCAGGTAGTACATGTTCAGTTCCTTCAACCTGTCTTCATAGGACTTGTGATGCAATCCATGCACCATCTTTGTTGCCCTCCTCTGAACCTTCTCTACCCTGTCTATGTCCTTACGTAGGTATGGTCTCCAGAACTGTACACTGTACTCCAAGTGGGACCTCACTAGTGTCTTGTATAGCGGAATTATGACATCCCTTTTCCTGCTGGTGATGCCCCTGCCTATACATCCCAGCATCCTATTTGCTTTACCTGCTGCCTTGTCACACTGTTTCCCTACCTTGAGGTCATCAGAGATGATAACCCCAAGATCCCTTTCCTGCTTGGTGCATGCTATATCCTCACCCCCCAGCTGATATATTGTGCCAGGGTTTTTGTGCCCCATATGCATTATCTTGCACTTCTTTGCATTGAATTTCAACTGCCAAACCCCTGACCATTCTTCAAGTTTCTGCAGGTCCCTTCTCATTCTGTCTACACCCTCTGGTGTGTCTACTCTGTTACAGAGCTTTGTGTCATCAGCGAACAGTGAAATTCTGCCTTCTAGGTCCTGCGCAATATCACTGATGAAGATGTTGAATAGGACCGGTCCCAGCACTGATCCCTGTGGTACCCCACTGGTCATTCTTCCTTCTGTGGAGTGACAGCCATTTACCACCACCCTCTGTGTCCTGCCACCCAGCCAGTTACCTACCCACCACACTACTGTCCTGTCCACACCCATATTCCCCAGTTTGTGTAATAGACTTCTATGTGGCACAGTGTCAAAGGCCTTGCTGAAGTCCAGATAGGCCATGTCCACTGCCCTCCCCTGATCCACCTCCCTAGTCACCCAGTCAAATAATTCAATGAGGTTGGTCTGACATGACCTCCCCCTGGTGAAACCATGCTGCCTTGGGTCCTGTAGTCCATTGACAACCAGATGTTCCACCAATCTCTCCTTCAGTAGTGCTTCCATGATCTTCCCCTACCGAGGTGAGGCTGACTGGTCTGTAGTTCCCCGCTTCCTCTTGTTCCCACTTTTGTATAAGGGGACTACATCTGCTGTCCTCCAGTCTTTGGGTACCTCCTGTTTCCAGTGATCGGCTAAACAGGATAGCCAGAGGTTCAGCCACCACCTCTCTGAGTTCTTTAAGGACCCTGGGACAACCCATCTGGCCCCATTGCTTTATCAACTCTATACTTCCAGTTCCTTCAGGACCCTTTCTTGTGTAAAGGGACTTGTGTCCATTTCTGCACCATTCTTACCCCTTGTACTCCCTTCAGACCCATTACCCTCCTCTTCCTCACTAAATACTGAGCAGAAATACCTGTTCAATATGTCAGCTTTACTGTTGTCATCCTCCACGCGGCCCCCATCTTCCCCCTTCAGTCTCACTATCCCTCCCTTTGTCTTTCTTTTTTCACTTATGTACCTGTAAAAGGTTTTGTCCCCTCTACCCACTGATTTTGCAATGTGTTCTTCTGTCTGAGCTTTGGCTTCCTTACTGACCTCCCTGCCTCCCTTTGCTTCTCCTGGTACTTCTCCCTATCCCCTCTGCCTGTGTCTTTTGTATTGCCTGAATGCAATCTTTTGGCTTTCACTTTCTTTGCTACCTCTTTGGAAAACCATAATGGTCTCCTTCCTTTTCCTCTTGCTAACCTGCTTAATGCATAATTCTGTTGTTCTTGTAATCCCCATTTTAAATACTGCCCACTGTTCCTCAACCCCTGATTCCTGTCCCATTCCCCTTAATGCCTCTTTCAAGTATCTTCCCATTTTCCCAAAGTCTGCCCCCCTAAAATCCAGGATACGTGTTTTTGTGTGGTTTGGTTCTGCATGGACCAGGTGCGCCATCAAGATCCTAACCCGCTAATATCATTGACTGATGACCACCAACCAAAGCCTGCTATTGGTCACTTCCCCTCCTAGCCTGAACCCCACTGGATTGCCTGTTACTCTCTTTTCTTCTGCTCCTAAAAGTGTGCAGCTCGAATAAGTGTACAGTTCAGTCTTGAATTTTCTCCTGCCCCCCAACCCCACTCCCGACACACTTTTAAATCCACTTTCTGCAAGCTAACCCCACCTTCCTTTGCTGTGATTAGACCATGCAGGTTCAGTAGTACTCCCTCTCTTAAAGTGATATAACGCCTGCAATCTATGCACAATTTAACACAAGGGCACTATCCATTCTGCTGTGACAAGACATATAGCTTCTGTTCTAGCACCTCACTCCAGGTAGGGACAGCCTCCTTATTACGCTTCCGTCAACGGCGGGTCCAGGAGCAGGAGCGCGTCTCAGGACCTCAGCTTGAATCTCTCCAGCAGGTCACCCCCCCAGAGCGCTCGAGACAACGGCGGGTCCAGGAGCAGGAGCTGGCCTCGGACCTCAGCTTGAATCTCTCTCAGCAGGTCAAACCCCCAGAACGCTTCGACAATGGCGGGTCCAGGAGCAGGAGCTGCGTCTGGGACCTCAGCTTGAATCTCTTCAGCAGATCAACCCCAGAACGCTTCTGGACAACGGCGGGTCCAGGAGCAGGAGCGTCTCGGGACCTCAGCTTGAATCTCTCTCAGGTCAACCCCCCAGAACGCTTCCGACAGCGGTAGGTCCAGGAGCAGGGGCGCATCTCGGACCTCAGCTTGAATCTCTCTCAGCAGGTCAACCCCCCCCCCAGAACGCTTCCGACAATGGCGGGTCCAGGAGTAGGAGCGCGTCTCGGGACCTCAGCTTGAATCTCTCTCAGGTAAACAGCCCTCCCACCTCGTGGCTCTGGACGTATTCTCTAGACCATCTTTGTGTTGGACTCCTGGCTACCTAGCTCCACGGCCCACTGATTGTTTACGTGGACTCAGCTGTGGGGTGCTATCTAAAAGGGTGGCTGGATCGCAAACAACAAAACCGCGCCTTTACTGGACTACTCTGGTGCTACATTGCTGTGTTGTTGCCTTCCATGTTCACCTGTTCGTCCTAGATCTACCTGCAAGTATTTGCCGTTGAACTGAGTTTGCTGTTCCTTGCCTGTTTGCACTAGTGCCATATTTAGTTCATTTCAGGGCTAGTTTTGAATGGCTGCATGTGATTGTTAGGCAACCTGATGGTTATGAGCGTTATTTACTAAACTGCATTGCCTGTAGCTTTTTTCTGGTAGCAAGCTCGCTATGTAAAAAAAAAAAAAATTAACAGTTTTTTGGGTAATACATCTTGGTGAGGGTTTTCTGGGCTTTGTCTTGCCCTGTGCTGACTGCGCATGTATAAGATTACTGTCCCAGCTAGCCTCCCTACATTTTCCCGCTGCATACTAATTGTTGCCCTTCTACCTTTTTTCTAGCAGGTCAACCTCCCACCCCCCCAGAACGCTTCCGACAACGGCGGGTCCAGGAGCAGGAGCGCGTCTCGGGACCTCAGCTTGAATTCTCTCCAGGTAAACAGGCCTCCCACCTCGTGGCTCTGGGCATATTCTCTGGACCATTTTTGTGTTGGACTCCTGGCTACCTAGCTCCACAGCCCACTGATTGTTTACGTGGACTCGGCTGTGGGGTGCTGTCGCCCACCACCCCAACCACCCCTCACCCAGGGCGGCCTTTGCTTTATTGCCTCCGGACGCTGACGTCACTTCCTGTGTTGGCACGTAGCCGTAGCCTAAGTCCCCACTTTTCCATTTGCAGTTTATACTGGGTGACCTCTAGGTGGTGCTTGTCTCCTCTGCTCCCTTCCCAGCTCTCCTTCATTCCTCCTTATACCGCCACTGTGTGCTTCCACCGGTGGCTCCAAGTTCACTTCAGCAGGTCTCTGATATATCTCCTCCACACCTAATATGACTATCCTCCCTGTTCAGGCTTGTTCCCCTCTCCCGCTCCTCCTTATTATCTTCCTTGCCTCTCCTATGACTACCTTCTGCCCACAACACAGCTTTACCTGTGTCCCCAGTTGCTCCCCTGCCCCCAGCTCCCCCCAGCCTCCTACACACACACCCTGCACTCTCCATACATCCCCACCATCACCTTGGCCTCCCCTCCCACCCCCCTGCTCACTCTTCTATTACTTCATGCTAGCATTCCCGTCTGTGGTTCCCTGCCTCATCCCTTGTACTGCCTCCCCCACCCCTCCCCATCCGGGCGAATTTCTCCATCGCCACCTCCCTCCTAGGCGGCTCTCCTCCTTCTGCTCCTCTCTGGCAACATCCATCCCAATCCTGGGCCTGTCCCCAATGTCTCCCCTTGGAAATCAACTGGACTGCATATCGCATCTATTAATATCTGTAGCCTCCTCAAAAAACTGGACTCCCTACAATGCTGGGTGACTGTTCATAATCCTGATGTGATTGCATTAGTTGAAACCTGGCTGTCCAACTCCACCTCTGATGCCCAGGTCTCTCTCCCAGCCTACTCCCTCCATCGGCTGGACAGAATCGGTAGGAGGGGTGGTGACTGTGCCATCTATGTTAAAGACCCACTTCATAGTCTAGCCCTTCCCCCCCCAACCTTGATTACAATGCCCAGGACCTAACCCTAAAGTTGTCTCCCTGACCCGCTTAGTCTCCAATCTTCTTGACTATTGCCTACATACCGCCAAAAATCAAGTCAGGCACTGGGCCCCTTGTTGACTACATTCACCTCCTACCTAACCCTTCTGACCAAATCCTGGTAGGTGATCTAAATATCAATTGGCTATCTCCTAAGGGGTCAACCTCCCATGAGGCATTCACTGCCATTGATCTGACACAATTAGTTTCACAACCCACCAGGTTAAATCCTAGCACTGGCACGGGCACTCTTCTGGATGTGGTTCTCACTAACAGGCCCAGCCACGTCCATAACGTTCAAATCCTCCCAGACTGCCTTAGTGACCACTCCCCAGTTCTTTTCTTCTGGGCAACCTCCCTGCCCAAGCCCCCTGTTCTCACCACCCACCGTCGTCGGTTTAGACCTGGTGGGCTAAAAGACTTAAAACACCACCTAGCTGGCACTGATTGGTCCACCCTACTAAACACCCCTGATATTGACAAGGCGCTAGCCTTTTTTGTCCACACCTTTAACCTTGCCTGTGACACTTACGCACCATTTACCCCACTTAGATCTAAATTAAGGCACACCCCCTGGATTACCCCTAC
Organism: Neoceratodus forsteri; assembly: GCA_016271365.2. NCBI lineage: Eukaryota > Metazoa > Chordata > Ceratodontiformes > Ceratodontidae > Neoceratodus > Neoceratodus forsteri. The sequence continues at coordinate 802,358,278 of CM057451.1, read as the reverse complement.
CTTACGCTCACTTCTCAAGCAGCGTGACAACCTGTGGTACCTGGCCATTGAAACTAGCCGCCTGCTGACAGACTGGCCTACGAGCTACCCGGAATATGTGTACGGGCTGTCCAAAGCTAAGGCAGATTATTACAATGCTACTCTTACCCCTCCTGGGGCAACCCTAGATCCTTCTGGGACAATATCAAGCAGCTAAATGGCGACGCCATCCCCCATCGCATCTTAACATTGATGGGACTACCGCCTCTGACCCTGCTCTCATTGCAACACACCTCAACAACTCCTTCACTGACCTTAGTGCAGTGCTCCTGGACAACTTCTTCGATCCCCTTCCCCCCATGTCTGCCCCTCCCATCTCCCGCCTCCCTTTCCACCTTCGCACTGTGACCACCCATGAGGTTAGGCCCTACTTAAATAAAGCCCTAAAGTGCAACTCCATCGGCAATGACTCCCTTGATCCCTGTCTCCTACATCAGGTCCTGAATCAGGTCATCTCACCCATTACTTGCCTCTTTAATAAGTCCCTCTGCTTAGGGCAATTCCCCACCATCTGGAGGGTTGCCACTGTTACCCCTATTCACAAAGGTGGTGATAGAACACTCACAGGCAACTACCGGCCAATCTCCATCCTCTCCCCCCTTTCTAAAGCCTTGGAGAGAAAATAGTTGCCAGCCAAATCTCACTTTACCTCTCAAAATATGAGGTCCTCTGTCCTGAACAGCATGGTTTCAGAGTTGGTCATAGCACCAATACTGCTCTCCTGGAGTTTTCTAACTTCCTTCATAACTCACTTGATGCTGGCTCCCTCGCTGGTGCGGTATTTATAGACCTATCGAAAGCCTTTGATACCGTCTCTCACCCTCTACTATTAGCCACCCTTGCCAGTGTGGGCTTTGCCTCTGGTCCTGTCTCCTGGTGCGCTAGCTACTTGACCAACCACTCCCAATGTGTGCGGGTTGGTGGTACTCTATCCTCTACCTGCCAAATTCGTTCAGGTGTTCCTCAGGGCTCCATTCTTGGGCCCTTACTCTTCTCTCTCTTTCTCAATGCGCTGGTAATATCCTTCTCTATGCAGACGATGCAGTTCTCTTTGCCTCTGACAGTAAACCCGTATCACTCCAAAACTCCCTCCAGCGTGCCTACACCTCAGCTGAAAACAGGTTCTCTGACCACCGTCTTGTCATCAACCTTAAGAAAACTAAATCTGTGCTTTTTACTCACCCCCAAAATAAGTCCAGCAACTTTCCTCTCTCTGTTCACTCCGCACGGAATCACCCCTTGGAACTTGTGCACTCTTATAAATACCTTGGCATAATCTTCGATTCTGCTCTCTCCTTCATAACCACATCTCTGCTCTGACCTCTGCCTCCAATGCTCGGTTGGTATCCTCTACCGGCACAAAAAATGCCTCCCTGCAAACTCTCTTCGCTTGGCTGTCACCTCATCGGTACTCTCACTAGTTGACTACGGCCTTCCTGTATATGGCGCAGCTGACCTGACAGCCCTTCAAAAGGTTCGCCTAACGCTTAACAAAGCCTGTAGACTTATTACCAGTGCCCATAGACTCACCCATACCTGTCAACTTTACTCCATGGCCTCCCTACTCAACCTCGATGAGCGCCTCCTGTTCCTAACCTGCCAAGTTACTTACAAAGCCTTCCATGGTCTATCCCCGCCATGCCTTGCCAACTCTATTCGCCGATCCAACCCCACAGTTCACACCCGCGCCTCCTGCAAAACTGCCCTGGTCATCCCAAGGGTACGGACCACCCAGGGCCAAAGGTCTTTCTCCTACAGAGCCCCCTCCTGGTACAACTCCCTCCCAGCTGGCATCACTGATGCCTCCTCACTCGCTAGTTTCAAATACTGCCTAAAAAATCACTTGCTCGCCTCACACTCCTGCCACTGCCCCTGACCCCCTACCCGCCCCCACCATCCTTGATGATAAGCTAATGGACACAAAATTAAAAAAGATAGCTAATTTGGGGTTTGCATTCCCCATCTCGCTTAACTGACAATGGTGTTATGACACTAATCACCTGCATTGTGACTTTGCCTATTGTTATTTTGTGTTGCTGACTGTCTCGCCTTGCTTGCAATTTGCCTGTACCTTATTGCTTACAGTATTTTTGGATTGCTTCATGTATGTATGTTCTGTCTTCCTTTTGACGAGGTACCTTTGTAAATGAGCTTCTGGCTCAAAGGTTTTTAAACTGATGTTAAAATAAATAAATAAATAAATACTGCACAAGATGCATGTATGCACACCAAAACATGATGCTGCACCTTCCTTTTACCTCTCTAACACTCGGCGGCACACAAAAATGCTCAACACTCATGGATATCCCAAAATAGCAGTACTGCTACTTCTTGCTCTCCTGCTTGGGATAGCAGAGGATGTGATTGAGACATTACCCACTATGCACCAGACTACAACCCCTTTCACCTTATGGCCAGTAGGAGGCACTCATAGGGGATGTTAGCAAACCCTCCCATGAAACTTGCTGTCACATTCCTGTCTATGTAACATTTGCCTCCAACTCCTCCTACCTTACCCTTAACTGCCCTGCTGTACTGCAGGACTACTGCTATCACCCCTTACACCAAAAGGCACACCAAGTCCAAGTATCCTGGCCCAGCATGGGCGTTCTGGACCCGATACCTCAGGAAATTGATCTTAATTCTGCTTCTACTTTCTGGAAACATGCATCAGAACCCTAAACCACCTAATGTTGACAGCATTTCAAGGCTTGGCCACCTTAAGATCATCTAGTTAAACATAGGTGGCCTTCTCCCCAAGCTACCTCAGTTCCAGGTGTGAGTTGTGCATCTCAAGCCAGATGTCATTGCACTGACCGAGACATGGCTGTCCCCAAAAATCACAGATGCCACTGTATCACTGGATGGCCATGCCGCTTTTCAGCAGAACAGACCATCTAAGCAGGGTGGTGGCTGCCTGGTCTATCTCTGCAATGACATCAAAGCCCAAGTGCTGCCCAGCAGTATTTGCACAAGTGATGCACAAATTCTTACCATCAAATTCACCATAGGCTGACAAAACAAGGTGCTAGTGCTCTCTACTATCTACTTATCCCCTGGAAAGCAAACTATCAGCATTGAGCATGTTATAAACAGCCAAAGGCAGCTCAAGGAGAACTGGGAACAGCTAGTAGTAGGCGACTTTAACTTTAACTGGCAATCCCAGGATGCATCAGCCATTACAGATAAAATCATGGGGGGGCACTTTTGAGAGCAAAATGGACGCAGTCGTTCCTTCAGAGCTCCACTAATACAAACGCTGATTTTGTTCTTTTGTGATTTAAAATGGCTGCACAAAAAAGCTTAAGACATAAGCAAGGAGCAGATGTTCAGGCGGAAACTCTCGATAAGTTCTTATCCCCAGAAATTGTTGGGAAGTTACCTCCACAGCGAGAGGCCTTGGGATCATTGCTTCTGTCCAGAGAAATGGCTTTCCCAGTGCATCCAGATCTGGGCGCTAAGGCTAAGACAATGGCGAAGCTGACTTTGGCTTCTTTACAATCCTTTCTGTTGGTGTTCTAGGCAGACATCAAGAGTTCCTTTCAAAAAGTTCAGACTTCACTGACAGAGATTTCTGCAAGATGTGAGGGGATTGAAGTTAAGATGGAGTCGATAGAAAAAATGACTGGAATTGGCTGAGAAAAACACAGAAAAGCTATCGACAAGGATCCTGACTGTGGAGGGAGCGGCTAACGCTTCGCTTCACGAACAGCTGGACACTATCGCTAAACTGGAGAAACAGAAAATACTCTCCTGCTGAGAAACTTAAGATTGATTGGACTTACTCCAGATATTCCTAATTCTGAATTAAAGATGGAGGTGGAAAACATTTTAACTCTTGCTCTTACACCTGAGCAACCAATAATTCTTGATTCTGTTTTTAGACCTCAGTCAAGACAAAAACAATAGACCGCATTTGGAACATGGCAAGGTATGTGTTTTGTACCTTCCCCTCTATAGTACAAAGAAATAAAATACTTCAAGTGACTCAATTGAAGAAAAGCTTTATGTATGATGGTACTAAACTTCATTTATATCCGTATTTCTGTTTGGCTACGCAAAGACGCAGAAAGCATTTTCTTACATTAAGAACTGAATTTTTACAAGCAGGAGTAACAGCTGTACTGCAGTCTCCAGCCAAATTGAAAGTTGTTTTTTAAGGCAAGGAATATTATTTTGTTGATGTAGATGTAATACGAGCTTTTTATGAAAAAAAATGTCTCACTGGCCACAGAACTGGATTCTGATTTAGAGGACAAGACGGCTGATAACACTCAATATATGCCAATGTCGACTTAAGGACTCTTAATTTTTGTATATGTATCTGAAATTGCTCCAATTTATATATGAATATAATTAATTAGCCTGAGAGGTTGTTTTTTGATTTTCTTTAATGGGATGGTAAAAGCTTGAAGCATGAAGGAAAGGGGGAAAGAAAAGGAAAATATATTTATGCTCTCGATTTTGTCTTATAAGATTAATTCTTTTTAACCCTCCTACTGGTCCCCCCTAGAGAGTGCCATGAATGGTAGCCAAGCCCTAGATTACTTCTGTAACATTTTCACAAATGCTTGCAACATATTTGCTCACTATAAGTACAAAAAGTTAAGGGGACCTCTAACCTCAGAATCCTAAAAGAACTAAGGGAGGACCTAGTGACACCACTGACCACACTTTTTAACAAATCATGAGAGGATGGGGTGGTACCTGAGGACTGGAGGAGGGCAGATGTGATTCCCCTTCACAAAAGTGGGAACAAGGCAGAAGCAGGAAACTACAGACCTGTAAGTTTGACCTCAGTGGTAGGGAAAATGATGGAATCACTTCTGAAAGAAAGAATTGTTGAGTACCTAGAGGCCAGCAGGGCACAGGACCCAAAGCAGCATGGATTTACAGCAGGAAGGTCATGTCAGAGGAATCTAATAGATTTCTTTGACTGGGTGACCAAAGTAATAGACCAGGGAGAGAGGCTGTGGATATGGCCTACCTAGACTTTAACAAGGCATTTGACACACTCCCGCACAAAAGATTAATAATCAAGTTAGCCAGCCTGGGAGTGGGTCCCAGGGTGGTAGCCTGGGTTGCAAACTGACTGCACAACAGGACACAAAAGGTAATAGTGGTGGAACACATACTGAAGAAAGGGGGGTCACTAGTGGAGTACCTCAGGGCTCAGTACTGGGTCCAGTCCTCTTTAACATTTTTATAGGTGACATTGCAGAGGGTCTGGAGGGAAAGGTATGCCTCTTTGCAGATGATACAAAGATCTGTAACAGAGTTGTTACACAAGGGGGGGGTAGAAAGGATGAGAAGGGACTTGGCAAGGTTGGAGGAATGGTCAGACATATGGCAACTTAGATTCATTGCAAAGAAGTGCAAAGTAATGCACCTGGGAAACAAAAACCCAGGAGAAGAGCACACAATAGCAGGGGAGGTACTAACAACAACAAAAATGGAACGGGACTTGGGGGTAGTCATATCAGATGATCTAAAGGTTGGTAAGCAATGTGAGAAGTCAGTAAGGAGAGCCAGGGGAATACTGGGATGCATAGGAAGGGGCATCACATGAAGAAAAAGGGAAGTGGTTATCCCTCTGTACAGACAGTTGGTGAGACCCCATCTGAGTACTGTGTGCAGTTTGGAGACCTTATCACGCAAGGACATAGACAGGATGGAAGCAGTCCAGAGGAGGCAACTAAAATGGTTCAGGGTCTGCATCAGAAATCATATGAAGAGAGACTGAGAGAGCTTATATGTATACCCTTGATGAATGGAGGGACGGGGGGACATGATAGAAAGGTTCAAGTACCTCAAGGAAATCAACAAAGTCCAGGAGGGTAGCATCTTTCAGAAAAAGAGATGTGTAAGAACAAGGGGACACAATTTAAAGATAGAGGGGAGACGGCTCAGGGGTAATGTGAGGAAATCTTTTTTCACGGAGAGAGTGGTGGATGCGTGAAACTGCCTTCCTGGGGAGGTTTTTGGGACTAAAACAGTGGGGGAATTCAAACATGCATGGGACAGACACAAGGCAATTGTAGTGGGAAGGTGGCAGGAAATAGGCTGTTGGTTAACTAGAATCTGCAGCTTATCCAGTAGGTTGGGAAATGGGCAGACTGGGTGGGCCAAGTGGTCCTTATCTGCCATCAAAGTCTATGTTTCTATGCAACCCCTGGCTCTCTGGCTCACTCACTGAGCTCATGCACCTTAGAGACAACCTATGGCACAAGGCTAAAGCCATTGGGAATCTAGCTGACCTCATTGCCTACAAGGCATCTAGAAATAAGTGCACAAAGCTCATTAGGATTGCCAAAGCCTCTTACTGTAAAGAACTCCTGGGCAGGAACTGGGGCCATGGAAGGGACTTCTGGAATGCCATAAAATCCCTGATGGGTATGCCTCCCAAGACGCCACCGGACCAGATTGTCACTACATCTGGAACCCTACAAAAACCCAGTGATATTGTGAACACCTTCAACTTAGCCTTCACCAATCTGAGTGCAGTACTACCTCCAAGCTACCTCTCCTCCCTGCCAGCTGGACAGCTCCTCCCAGAGGACTCACCCCCCCCCACACACACACATACCATAATGGCATACCGCCGTTCTACTTCAAACGTATTACCATAGCTGAAACCATTAAATATGTCAAGCGGGTCTTAGGTAAGACAAAGATGGGGAGTGACATGATCGATATGAAGATGGTAGCCCTCACCCTTGTTTAGCTGGCAGTACCACTCACTAAAACCTTTACTATATCCCTTAGAATGAGAGGTTCCCGGACAAATGGAAATCAGCACTTGTCACCCCAGTCTTCAAAAGTGGTGACTGAACCAACCCTCTCCAACTACAGGCCTATTTCAATCCTATCCTCCCCCCTCCCCCCATCTAAGGCCTTGGAAAGAATTGTCTCGGATCAATTGACTGAATATCTGGACAAGTACAATCTCTTCTGTGTGGAGCAATGTGGATTTCAGAAAAAACACTGCACCTTGACTGCACTGGTTGACTACACAACTCTATGAAGCATTGGACCATTGCTTGGCAGTGGGGTCTGTCTTCACAGACCTCACAAAAGTGTTTGACACTGTAAACCACCGACTTCTACTAAACTGCTTTCTATCCACTGGTCTGTTCCCTAACGTGGTAGCCTGGTTTGACAGCTACCTTTCCTACAGATCACAATGCATAAATATTAGTGAAATACTCTTTGAACCAAGGGATGTGAGCCTTAGTATCCCTCAAGGATCAATACTCAGCCCCTTGCTATTCAGCCTTTTTATCAACTCCCTTCTTTCCGCCTGCCCAACCCGCATGGTGCTATATGCTGACGATGATGTAATCTCAGTACCTGGCAGAGATGTGGCAGTATTAACGACAGAACTACAAGCCAACTTTTAAAGGCCAGAAACATGCTTCATGCAGAATAAACTCCTGCTCAATTATAAGGAAACTAAAAGCATGTTCTTCACTATGCCTCATAGCAAAAAGAAGTTCGGTCCACTTCTAATCCACAGCCACAAAGGGGACTTACTAGAGTAGGTTGGTACATTTAAATACCTGGGTGTTCATCTAGATGACACCCTCACCTTCACTACATACATTGACCAAGTAGTGAAATCTGCCAGTGCTAAGCTGGGTGTTCTCTATTGCCACAAGCATGCAATGACTCCTGAAGCCCTGAAATTGGTTACACGTAGCTCAGTGCTGTCTGCCATCGATTATGGGCTTGTGATCTATGGGGCTGGTTCAGACACCGCACTGAAAAGAGTCAAAACCCTCCTCAATAAGGTCTGTAGGCTGGTCCTAGGGGTGGACCACCAGACCCACACCTGTGATCTCTATAAGGGAACATTGTTTATCCAGGAGTAGCACACTAAGCCGAAGCTTCTTTCCAGATGTGGCCTAGGAGCACAAGGAAGTTAAGTGACTTGCTCAGGATCACACAGTATGCACCTAGGCAGCTGTGGGACTCAAACCCAGGTCTCCAGATCTGTAGCTCAGAGCCTTAAACCACTGTGCTAAAGAGACTGGGTGGCTTCCTCTCCATCTTAGAATAAAATACCAGGCTTGCCTGCTGGGGAGAAAAATCTATATTTGGACGGACACCTAAATCTATCAATAATCTAAGTTTGCCCAATTTACCAAAAACACTAGGAGTGATACCAAGGAGGGGGCTACTGGTGCTCTTCAAATGCACTATGCTTATACAATGATCCCTACCATACTGGGGACCTAAATGGCTAAACAAACTCCCTGCCCCCTTATTGACTGCAACAAGCTGGGCCAATTCAAAACTGGGATCCGATCCCACCTAGTCTGTGAAAATGACTGCTGCTGCCCCTTATAAACTCAAACTATCTAGTCATACTCCTGACTTCAATCCCATCGTATTACCCCTTACTACCCCCTTTCTTGTCACCCCTCCACCTTATATCTTCTCCCCTCCCCCTAAGCCATCCCCCGTTCTGCACCCCTTGACAAAGCCTCCTCTAACTGCAGAGATCTTTACCCCTAGCAACTTGGTACTTCCTCCCCCCACTTAATTATTCCCCTCTGCGGTTACCTCGACAATTTCCACCCCTGGCTGCAGATAACATTACTCTCTGCAACTTGTTAACCCTTCCCCCACTTCTCCTTCCCTCCCTCTTCCCCCCCAAAAATATTTCCTCTTTACCACTCCCATAGCAAAGCCACCTCTAGCTGCGTACATTCTGCTCCTTGTACCTAGATAGCCTAGGATTTTGCCTCTGACAATAATTTTAATGTGCCTCTGCCTAAACTGCTGAATCACACTCATGGAGTGCTGCTGTAATCTTTTCATCTTCAGCACTTTTGTAACAGTAACTGTGTAACCTTATTTGTAATTACCGTCTTGTCTGCTTGTTATTGTCTGAAACCACTGTAGTGTTTTAGATGTCTTACTGACTTGGAACCTTAGTAAATTAGCCTTTCAGCTCAAAGGTATTAATCCAAAAATGTAATAAATAAATAAATAATTAGAAGGAATGTATAGAGTAGTTAAAATGAGCTTCCCACTGCCAATTTTACTGTACAGTTTAGTGACAGAATGTTGACAATAAGGAGCAGTTTTTAGGTGAAAGCCAATCAAAATGCAGGGATAAAACATACAGCCCCATTGATGAGTCTACTAACCACTTATATATGTTTGTATATATACATTTACTGTGTCTTTTATGGTTAAACGAGTACATTCTTGACTTTTTTGGGTGACAAAACTGCGATGTGAAGCTGAGCAGTTCTGACACATGAAGCACTTGAGAAGAAACTCTTATAAGATTCACAGGAACTGTACATATAAACATATTATAAATCAGGATGAAGATATTTAGTTTGAAAAAGGGAACCTGAATAAAAATAAAATGTTTTACTTTGCATAAAATTAGACAAACTCTTGTTTAAGAAATAGACAATGCCAACTGAACTTACAACTTTAGAAATCTAGAGCTGTTTGCACAAGACACCCTCTTATGGTTATAAGTGTATGTCTAGGAAGATTAGTCCCCTGAGACCAGTTTCTCTTTTTTGCCTGGAAGAGCACCTGGAATGCGTAGAAATAAACAATCCTGACTGGCTAAGAATGATGTCACACTTACACTGGTAGAATAATGAAATAGTAGCTCTGCATTCTGATTGGCTGAGGGGGGCCTTTTTTAGTATAATATGTAGTGCTGCAAGTTTGGTTCTACACAAGAAATAAACACCTCAAACTTGGGTGTTCAATTTTTGCAGACTGTGGTGAACTTTCTACCAAAATCACTGAACTTTAGGTTTGACTAGTTCACCTGGGTCTGAATGGCGTGGACCAGTCAAACCAGTCAAACTGAAAACCGCAGTTCACACCAGCATACAGTGGTGTTGTACTGCAGGACTGTCAGTGTTATGTCAGACTCCAGCCTCATTTTGGAGCTACCTGACTGAGTGCAAATCACATGACTCACAGTGGAAGCTCACTCGCATGCTTGTTGTCAGGCTGTTAGTTAACAGAAGCAGGGCTGTGAGATTCTGGTTAGTTAGATTAGCTAGAAAATTTTTCTAAAAATTAGTCGTCACTAAATCATAAATCCTGCTTTAAAATTTGACCTACAAGCAGGGCTGCTGAAGGGAAAAGGAAAAGGAAAAAATAAAAGGCTGGCAAGGCAGCAGCAGTGTCGCAGGCTTGTAAGAGGCCTGTGGGACCAGGGGCTTTCCTAAAAGGGGAGAAGGGAGAAAGGTTGCACTCTCTGGGGGACTGGAAGAGGAGGGAGTGTGCTTGGGTCTGGGCAGTGGGTAGATGGCAAATGAGGTGGCAGTGTGCCAGTGCCCACTTAGCTTGCCAAAATAATTTAAATTCAGCAGTGCAGCACCCATTCTTTTTTGCAGATGTGGCCTTTTACCAGGACATTACGGAAAAAAAAAAAACATTTTTTGGGGGGGGAGGGGGGTATTATTTAAGTAACGTGTGTGCCAGCTGGCATCAAGACAGAGCCTGGCCACTGGTAGTTGAAACCTTGGTGGCATCCCATAATTTATTTTTCTTTTTGTCTCAGTTTTCAAATGGAAACATACTCTACACACTCCCCCAAGCTGCAGCAGTTCCTTCGTTCTAAGTTCTGAAGCAGCCTGCATGTGTGTTGTCCTGAACTGTGTTGATGCAGTGCGATCTTGGCAGTGTGCAGGACAGCAAGTGTGTGCTAGCTGGTAGCATGCCAGTGCCAAGCCCCTGGTAGTTGGCACATTGGTGGTATCCCATAAATGTTTTTTTTCTTTTTGTGACAATTTTCAAATGGAAACGTAGTCTTCACATTCCCCCAAGTTACAGCGGTTCTTTCTTCCTGAGTCCTGAAACAGCACGTGTGTGTGTGTGTGTGTGTGTGTGTGTGTGTGTGTGTGTGTGTGTGTGCCTTGAGCTGTGCTGATGCAGTGTGACCTGGGCAGTGGGCAGGCAGCCTGGTCTCTGGTTGTTGTCACCTTGTGTGGCATCCCATAAAAAACAAATATATACAGTATTTTTGTTCCTTTTGTTGCAGTTTTCAAATTCAAACTCTTAATCTTCACGTTCCTCCAAGTTGCAGTGGTTTCTTCCTCTTGAGTCCTGAAGCAGTGTGTGTGTGTGTGTGTGTGTGTGTGTGTGTGTGTGTGTGTGTGGTCCTATGGTAATCTTTGGTGGCATCCCATTGATAAACTAAACATCAAAAACAATAAATGAAAAATTAAAAAAATAAAAACTAAAATTTAACAATTTGAAAAATAAAAAAATTAAAAGTAAAATAAAAAAATAACAAAAAATAACATAAAATAAAGTCTTACTCATTATCATTTATCACCCAAGTGGCTGAGTGGTGTTGCAAGCATTAAGAAATGGAGCAACAGAGAGGTCAAGGAGCTGGTGGCATAGGATTGTCTGGTCACAAGAAAAACCAAAACGTAGTGGGCTTGGTAATAGACCCTCTGCCTCCATGAGAGCTAGAAGTGTAGAGGAAGATGACAGCAGCGGTCAGTCAGTCTAAAGTATCATGCATTGTAGGAACCATTAGCAGTGGCACTGCAAGGACTACAACATGAGCAATCATTGTAGAAAAAAGGGGAAAAAAGGAGTGCATCAGGTAGTGACACAGGCAGAGGAGGAGGAGGAGAAGGAGCAAAGTGACTTGGTGGAGCTTGGGGACAGAGATGCAGATTGTGATTATACATCTGATAAAAGTGATAGCAGCTGCAGTTCTGGGTAAGAGGAGGAGATGGAACAGGAGGAAGTTTAACTTGGGGCAGGCACACATAAGAAAGAGATCAAAAAAGAACAAAATTGGTGGTACAACAAAAAAAGAAAGGCCACAAAACAAGGGGAAATGCAACAATAAGCATCTAAAATGACAATAGATAAAGAAGACACAGGCAAAACCGGAGGCCCAGAATACTTGGAAGACAAGAAGAACCATTCCCTGACCCTGGAGAACTGGCAGAGGAAGACAGGAAGGTGATGATGTGGAAGCAGCCCACAGTAGCCTGCCCATTAGGCAGCAGCCAAGAGTGCCAGTAGGAAAGATCAAACTAATGATGGTGGTGGGGGATTTCGTTAGAGCAGACAAAGAATCATAGACACATGTAGTATGTCTGAGTCAGGGTAAGGAGGGAAAAATGCTGGGAACATCTACCATCAAAAGGTATTTACTGAGGTCCCACCGATGTCACTAGGAGAAGGCATGCCAAGGCACAGCATCAGCACAGCACCACCAGGCAGTGAAGCTGATGATGATAATGATACTGATGATGGCTACTGGGAGGACAATGTTAGGACACCTGGTAGAGAGGATGAGGAAGAAAGTCTTTCAAGCGGTAGCCGATGCACAACTCCAACATCATCCATTCATCAGTTCTTTAGCCCATTGACTCCCACACCTCTGAGGGGCCACAAATCACCAGCCACTTTCACCCCCAGTGGTGGCAAAAGTAGTAGCCAACTGTCATGTGAAGGGAAAAAATCACACTCAACTCTCACTGGTCCAGTCCCTGGAAATGGGCAAGAAATATAAAGCAAACAGACCCAAGGTTAAAAAACTTAAGAGCAACTGTGGAAATGATAGCCACCGACTTGCTACCATTCTCCTTTGTGTGTAATGCTGGTTTGCTGCTGCTAATGCAAATTGCTGTGCCAAGGTATCAAGTACCCAGCCATATGCTCCCCTCTGCTATACTTACGGCAGTGCACCTCCGTGGAGGAATTTAAGAGGGGTTTAAAAACTCATTTTTATCAAATTGCTTTCTTATAGTATTGACTGTGTTCAAGTTGCTGATGAGACTGTAGTTTTATCTGCATTTTATATTGAATTATAATGTTTGATCTGTATTATGTGTCTTGTACAGCGCCTTGAAAATCTGAAAGGCACTTTTGAAATAAAATGTATTATTATTATTATTATTATTATTATACTATAGCTCTTGAATACTTTGTCCTTCCCTGTGTTACTCCCCTTGGTTCCTCTGAAGCCAACCTGGCTGACTTCACACTCTCTAACTTATTACCTCTTACCCCGCAATATACTGTCTCTTTTGGGCATCGTAGCCCAAAACCTTTTAGCCATCTTATCCAGTACCTCATTCGGTCTAAACTCACCACTCCTGCTAGGACCTCCTTAGCCTTCTCGATTGCTTCCTCCTGGATCATGGTCATCTCTTTACCATTGTCTGGTGATGCTGAGACCAACCCTGGCCCTCAGGTAACTGGGCTCCCATCCAATCTGTCCAGTTCTTCAGTTGGGTTCCAATATAGAGGCTTAAAAATCACCCACCTAAATATAAGAAACTTGCTGGCAAATCAAGCTGAGCTGGTGTCCTGGTCTACTACCCATGGGCTGACCTCCTGGGAATAACTGAATCGTGGCTTAGGCCTACGCATCCTGACTCCCTGTGCACTCTCCCTGGCTACAATTTGATCCATGTTGATTGGCCTTCACTGAAAAGGGGCTCTGGCCTTGCACTTTATGCTAAGACACACCTAAACCTATCCTTACTTCCTTGCCCCTCACTCAAGTCCTGTGAGATATTTCACTCACTACTTCTGCTGGGAGATGCCAAGAAGCTGTACATTGTATGCGCCTGCATTCCTCCCAAATCCGGCAAACAAGGCCTCGGGGAATTTATGGAATTTATACCCCTGGCTACTAAAAATAATAAACTCTCCTGCTCTAGCCTCTAGCATTAGTAAATCTAACTTAACTTAGCTTGTCTCGGAGCCTATGAGACACCCACGTAATGGATCTAGCCACATCCTCCTTGACTTGATTCTCACCAACTGACTTGATAGACTCTCCTCTGTTAGTGTTCTTGTGGACTCCATTAGAAACCATTCTCCTGTACTATGTATCTGGAATGCTAGCCCTCCCTCCTACCCTCCCAAAATAGTCACTATGTCTGACTTCTCTGCCTTCAACCCCTGTGCTTTTCTGCATGACCTCAGGCAGGTCAAGTGGTCTCCCCTATTCACCACAGATAACATTGATCTGGCCACAGAGTATTTCACCAACACTCTAGTAACCCCGCAGTCTAAGCACATTTCTACCACAAGGCATAGGGTTCTGGGAACACCCAAGTGTTTAACAAGCCCTCTTCTCTAGATGCTTAAATCCCGCAACAAACTATGGACCAAATGGAAAGCCTCCTCTCTTCATTCTGACTTTGTTGCCTATCGCTCCCTACATAATTCCTGTAAGACAGAGTCATGTCACCAAAAGCAACTATTTTAGACTACTACTCCAGGCCTCATCTCATAACCCAAAAAGCTACTGGTCACCAATTAACCACATATTGGGCCATAGTAGAACCCAAACCCCTCACGACATGTTAATCGACAATGTCTCCTGTAACAACCCAATACTATTGCCAATGCCTTTAACTCACTCTTTACCACCCTTCCTAGCTCTAAACTACTGCCCTATTGCACTCTTATCGATTCCCAGTAAGCTCCTGGAAAAACGTGTTCATCTGCAGGTGTCCGACTTTGTAGCCAACTTAAGCCTTCAGTCCCTGGCTAAGCATGGCTTTAGGACCAGCCACAGCACCACAGCCACTCTGGTCCAGTTCACTAGTTACATCAAAACCAACATGGACAGAGGACAGCTTACAGGCACCATATTTACTGACCTTTAAAAGGCATTTGACTCAGTCAACCACTCCTTGCTCTTTAGATCAGCTTGGCACACAGGGTGCCTCCCACTCTACCCTAACCTGGTTCTCCAGCTACCTGCATAACCACTCTCAATCGGTCTCCTATCATAAAGTCCTCTCTTCCCCAGCCCCTCTATCTACCAGAGTTCCACAAGGTTCTATACCTGGACCTCTGCTCTTTTACTTGGTTTACTTGGTTTCAAGGGACAAAAGAAGGCTACTGCCCATCGAGATTGTCCCCCACCACATTGGTGGGATAATTTATGCCTTAGGGTTATTCCACTCCAACCAACAATCCAACCCTTTCTTGAAGGCTAGATTGGAGCTGCTATCGACTAAGTGTTGTGGAAGAATATTCCATAATTTAGGAGTTTTTACTGTAAAGTAGTTTAACCTTTTTGTTGTTCTAGTTTTAGAAACAAATATCTGTTTGTTATGGTACCATGGGGAATTCCAACTAGTTGAGAAATGTAAGCCACAGTGATGCATTAACTCATGAGAATTCTGAATTTTATACAAGAGGAGAAGGTCACCTCTTGTACGTCTTGTGCAAAGAGAATGTAACCCCGTAACCTTTAACCTTTCCTCATAATCTAGTTTGGATAAATACGAGACCATTTTTGTGGCTCTTCTCTGCACCCTCTCAATTCTGTCCACATCTTGCCTTAAGTAGGGATTCCAGCAGGGAGATCTATAGTCCAAATGGGGCCTAACAAAAGCTCTATACAATGGGATCACACATTCCTGTGTCCTAGACACAAATGAACGCTGGATCTGAGTAAGCAAGGCGTTGGCTTTCCTGGCTATCATCGTACAATGATCATTGGAAGATAATTTGTTGTTAATGATTACCCCGAGATCTCGTTCCAATGGTGACACATGAAGGGCCACATTATTCAATAAGTAAGTCTGCCTAGGATTATTCAATTTTTCTAGGATTTTCCATATTTATAAATCATCTACCCACCACTCCGTCCCACTTTCGCACCCTACTCTACGCCGACAACTTGGTTCTCCACGTCTCTTCCAGCTTGGACAAAGTAATCGATTCTCATCTCTTCTCTGATTTTTGTTGTATCCAAACTTGGCTTACATCCCATCCCTGGTTCTAAATGCTGTCAAGACCCAGGCCATACTTTTTGGGTCCCACAGGAAATCCTTCTCCCTGACCCCTTTGCTTCAGGTTTCATGTCTTGACAGCGCCCCTGTATACATTACCCCCTCATTCAAATTCCCAGGGGTCACACTGGATCCAGCTCTTGATTTTCTCTTCATGTTAACGTGACCTGCAAGTTGGTTAACCAAAGTCAGGCTGGCTTACTGTGTCCATCACGCCCTTACCCCCGCTGCCAGGATCTCTGCTACACAGGGACTTTAGCTCCTTGGTCTTTGATATGCTTTGCCGGTCTTTGCACAGGCACAAGCAAAAGTTCTTCAAAAGTAGGATGTTACCTACAACAGTGTCTGCAGATTTGCTTTGTCTGCCCCTCAACATGCACACCACTGTACACAGTATTCAGTCTTTGGCTGGTTATCCCCCTCCTCCCAGCACTCATATTCTCTTGGATGCCTGACTGACAACATAATTCGTTCTTCTCTACCCACCTCTCTAGCAGCTATGTTTACCCTGGTGGACCGCCCTCGCTCCCTTTGGTCTATGACATTGGCTCTGTTCTCCATCCCCAGATGCTCCACTAAGATGGGAGAATTCTCCTTCAACCACTATGCCCCAAATTCTGGAACTCCCTTCTGTATCACCTCAGATGTTCCAAATCTCATTCCTTTTTCAAGCAAGCCCTTTTTAATTACCTCACCTCCCTTGAAACATGCAAATGTCCTTAGTCCTTCTGGATTGTGGGCTCACTTACCCTGCCTGGCACTTATGCCTCCTTGCCTATTCTACCCACCCTCTTTTACCCAGTCTGCTTGGGCTGTTTGCCATGCATTTATGATATTTTGACCACTGCCTGTGCTGGCCAAAAAAAGGTTTGTGGTCATTTTAGCTATCCTGTAAAGGCACAGAAACTATTATGAAACATTCAGCAGCAGAACCACCTTCCCCTCCACCACCTGAAAAAGGATGTGGCAATAAGATGGAATTATACCTATTACATAATGGAATGGCTATAGAACAACAGAAGGCTTTCAACCAGTATGCCATAGAGCATGGTACTGGCAAGAGAGACATAAACATAAGCCCAAATCAATGGCACCTGATGGAGACCCTCTACAGTGTGCTGAAGCCCTTTGAGGAAGTCACAAGGGTGGTTAGTGCTGATGCAGCTGGTCTAAACCAGGTATGCTTCCCCCATTGCTCTCATTAACCTGCAACTTCTCCGTATGAAAACTCATTATGAGGAAAGGAGGATACAGCTGCTCTCAATCTAGTAGAAAACATCCAATCACATTTCTGGAATGACACACACATTTCACAAATGTTTACAGATGACCACTACATTCTGGCCACTCTCTTGGACCCTCAGTTCAAAGGCACATTTGAGACATTCTTCAATGCACAAGAATGTTGCAAGGAGCTGCAGCCATAAAGACTTGCTTCTGCATTTGGTCTCTGTACGTATGGCACAAATCCAGAACAGGAACACAAATAAGACCAAAAGAAAAACACTCATCATCTTTCATTGTTGCAAACATAGTGACAGGCCAGGGGGAGGAGAGGGAAGAAGGAAGATCCCAGTATGTTTCCACTGTTACTACTGAACATTACAGGAGTCACTCATTTTTGTCTCCAAGTCAACCTGCTGCTAGTGCTGCTGTTTCACTCCCCCCCTTCCCCAAGAAAGACAGCAATTGATTACAAACTACTATGGGAACTGTCTGACTATGGCTTGATGAAAAAGCACAGTGAGTCACTTTCTGACATGGTGATACCTGAGATGCCATCAAACAAAATAGTGCAGGATTATCTGGAGAGCATTCCTCTAGCAGAAGGAGATGAGCCTGTATTATACTGGTACCAAAAAGACCATTTGGCCCTCATTAACAGAGGTAGCTGTTGAATACCTCAGTTGCCCGCCTGCAAGTACATACTTCGAGAAGATTTTCAGTGCTGCAGAAAATATTGTCACCGACAGGAGAATATGCTTTTCAACCCAAAATGTAGAGACACGCACTTTTTTTTAAATTAAAATAGCCCTTTTTCGAAAGTCCCTTTTGCCACGGTTTATGGATGATGAATCTGCTACACTTCCAGCTGGGATAACAGAGGTGTATGATGAAAAGGATGAGCTTCAGGCTATACGATTGCTGTCATTCTCAGACAGCTCTGACAGTGGGCGGCCATGGCGATATGCGGGTGGGTTGAGCTGCCCGCCGACAGTGGGATCCTGCAGAGATGGGGGAGAGGGGTGGATTGGGGGTGCTTGAGGGGGCTGACTGCCCTGGCACACTGCAGCAGGAGGTGGCATTACTGAGGGCTTGGGGCTGGGAGGGGGGTTCTTCATTTCATTCGGTGCCGGGAGCAGCATCATCTAGTTCCTTGGGGGGTCCTCTTTACTGCCACAGCTGCGGGTGCGGCTTCATACATGGGCATGGGGGTTGCCAACATCTTTACTGCCACCAGGAGTGGCTTTGTATGGGGGCATGGGGGGGTTCAGTACTGTTGACGCCACTGGGAGCAGCTTTATACAGGGGCTTGGGGGGGTGCACCATGTCCATTACCGCTGCCAGGGGCAGGATTGTACAGGGGCTTGGGGGCTGGGGGGATCATTGGACTGCCAGGGTGGGCAGGCACCCATGCTGCTGCCCGCAGTGCAGCAGCCTGCCTGTAGGTGGCCACTGACATAAGTCTAGTTTTCTAGACTTATCTTTCTGTGGCGCATCCCCGGACTTGCCCCAGGGTTGTGCCACAGAATTGGGCTGTGAATGGGGCTGTGCCCGGTATGCATGGGCACGCCCCCCCGTCACAGTCCCTCTGGATGCACCGCATAGCATTACTGGTGTTATGCGGCGCATCAGGGATGCGCTGGCACATCGGGGTTGTTGCAGCGCACCAGCACCTTTCTTGAATTGCCCTTGGGTGCATTTTGGGGATGCCCCGGCACAGCTCAGATGCACTGGGCGCATCCCTTCTGTGAATCCTGCCCTCAGTGTTCTTTGGAATAATGTTTGGTTAATTTTTGCCAGGCCTGCACAGGCTGATTAATCATTTTTGGGGAAACATTGCCCATCACACCAATGTTTGCAATACTTAGCCATGGCAAAACTAGAAGGCACTTTTTGGAACCAGTAACCCTCAATGTGGTCCACTGCATCATCATGCTATTTTGGGTGCTTTGTCAGTCCAGTGCATTATGCTATTCATTTCATCTCATTTCTTAATGTTTTTCAATGGTCAAAACAGCATGAACTAGTTCGCCTTTAAAAGAACTTTGGTGAACTTTACACGGCTCGATGGCCAAAGTTCACAAGGTTGAAATTTGGGAGGTTCGCATATCCCTAATAATTTGTAATAAATCTACAAAATCCAAATAGAAACATACAAATATAGAAACTGATGGCAAATAAGGACCGCTAGGCCCACCCAGTCTGCCCATTTCTCTACCTGCTGCAAAAAACACAGATTCTACTAGATCCCCGGCTTTATTCTGTTTCCTATCACTAAGGTTCCCCTATGCCTATCCCATGCATTTTTTAATTCCCCCAACAAATTATTCCCCACCACCTCCCCTGGGAGGCTGTTCTATGCATCTGCCACCCTTTCCATAAAGAAATACTTCCTGACATTACCCATAGGTCTATCCCCTTCCAGCCTCATGTCATGATCCCTTGTTCTAGAACATCTCTTTTTCTGAATGATGCTACCCTCCTGTACCTTTTTTATGCCCTTGAGATATTTGAATTTTGGGTTTATGTGATAACAGTGAAAGCCTAAAGGCGATCACCATTATTGCTCAGTCAGAGCTGGTCACTCTCCTTTCCTCAGATTAAGCTCCATTTACCACTACCCTCTGTGTTCTAGCCCTCAACCAATTTCTAACCCAGTTTATCACCTTGGGACCCCTTCTGATTTTTTTTTACTGAAACTTTGTTCACAAAAAATGTTTAAAAAACACTGAATGGATGCTGTTGTTTAGTACTGATTCTTGTGAGAATATATTGTTTTAAACCATTTATTAATGAATTTCTGAATGGCATAACCCAAATAGACTAGTCAGATCTTTGAAACACAATGGACATAAAGACAGATCTGTCTTAATTTCAGTTCCAAGTTTGTGGGATTTCTAAACCAACGTGCCTATCATCAAATGTAGAGTCTGAGGTATTATCACTTAATGGCTAAACAGTAACTTACTAGCCCCATTCAAAATCAGGAACAAGTACAGGGCACATTTTAAGGCTTCTACTTTGACATCTAACTAGGAAAAATATAGAAAAGAGGCACATTTGTGAAAAAAGCCATGCATTCTTGATTCTATGAAACGTACATACTGTAAGAACCTTCTGTCCTCCTCCTCCGTTGGAAATGCAAAGAATGTCTGGAAATGCAGTAAAGAATGGATGGGGTTGAATCCATATGGCTCTATACATAAAATGGAACTGAATGGTATAAATTGTAATAAATGTTACCTTTAACACCTAATAATGCCTTTAACATTCACTTCTGTGACCTGTTTGCCCATATGATTTCCCCAACTTCCCCTCCAATCATAATGACTATGAGCCCCTCTTCCACTGGACCAGCCCTACAAGGTGGTTCTGTCTATCTTAGACCTCCTGCAGTGTATCTGAGGGTGGTTAATGCAGCTGAGATCTGTAAATTGCTAAAACATATAGCTATGAATAAAAGTGTAGGATCTGATGTTATTGAACCTAGGTTCCTAAAACCAGCTGCATACTGATGAACTGCCACTGTAGCAAAACTCTTTAAACTATGGCTTGCCACAGGCATAGTTCTGGAGTTATAGAAATGTAAACCCCAAAAGTATGGGGCTTAGATTGGCTCCACTGGGGCCCCAGTGTGACTGTTGCAGCTTTATATTTGCTGACTTCAGTCCCCAGGACTGGAACTCATTGAAGGGGGGACTAGAGCAGAGCTGCAGGACTGGATTTCTTCAGTGCCTCCAGAACCAGTGTTAAACTGCACCTTCTGCCTCTCATCAAAGGTGGCTGCCTGCTGCCAATGGAGCAAGCTAAGGCACACACAAAAGGGCTGTAAATCCCTGAATGGAGCCCCAACTGACACCGAACTGCAGAACAGACCATGCACAGACAAACTGTGGTAGGCAAATTACATTTTAAGGGGAGGCGACCTGTTTCCAAGAACCTTTGAGGACAGAGCCCCTGATCAGTATGGCTGCCACCATATTGTTGCTCCATGATCCTGCCACTTTAGCCAATCAGAAGACGGGATTGAAATGATGGAGCCCAGAAACTCATGGACTACAAGAGGACATATTAAATTAGGCATCGTTTTCCACAGCCAATTACCTACAAACATGCAAACATATAAAAGAGCCAGCAGAAGAAGGCCAGTTTGGTCTATCGAGTCTGCTCGTGATTATTGCAGTGTCCCTAGCTTATGCCATTGACCCTGCCCCCCCTCCCCATCAACTCTTCCAGCATAATTCTCCCTAATGGACCCATGGGTTCCCTTTATGCCTATCCTAGGACCTCTTAAAGCCTCCCACTATCTTCACTGAGACCACCTCTTCTGGCAGCGTGTTCCATGTGTCTACCACCCTCTCCATAAAAAATAGTTTCCTAACATCCCTCCTAAACCTCTCCCCCACCAACTTCAAACGATGCCCCCTCATATATCTGTTATCACTTAGCTTGAAGAGACCTTCCCTATCCACTCTATTTATTCCCTTCAGGTACTTAAAGGACTCTATTATATCCCCTCTCTCCCTCCTCTGTTTTAGAGTGCATTCTCAGGGCTCCCAACCTCTCTTTGTCAGACTTCCCCTGCTGTCCCCCTATCATTTTGGTTGCCCTCCTATGGACCCTTTCTAACAAGCTGACATCCTTCTTATGATATGGTTTCCAGTACCTTACCCCATATTCTAAAAGCAGTCTCACCAGTGACCTGTACTGGGGCATTATGACCTCACTCCCTACCTATTGTGGATCAGACCTCAAGCACTGCTTCGTCTAATTGACAGCCCTAAGAACCAATGCAAGCTGGAAATTCTGAGAGAGAAATGTAGGGGTTGTGCTGACTCTGGGCAGATCTTTTGGAAATCTTGAAGAGGAAGGACTGCTGCCCCAGAGGGTTCCACTAATAATCAGAAAACAGTAGTAAACAGCAAAATTTAAATATGCAGTTTAAAGTACCAGATGGTGCAAAACTCTTGGAAGTGATGAACACTTCCTGGTTAACTAGTACCTCTGCTTTAAGTGGGATATTGTTTCTTTGCATTTAGCCATAGTGCCAGGAACTGCATGGACACCTCAGGTTCGAGATAAACTGCCATTGTAGCAATTACATGGCCTTTGAGTTTGGGTTTATTTGAGCAGTTGCTCAGTGTTTAATTTAAAGTGCACCACTGCTGGCATACTACTGTAGCTGCAACATTTAAAGGGCCTGCACAAATTCAGCACTGGGTACCCAAGGACTTTATAAGGGAACTCCCTAAAGCACTTAAAGGTAAAAACTGGTACCATGCAGGAGAGGGTAATGGTTTCTAATACAGGTGAACAATATAGAGGATTGTGTATGAGCAAGCATGCACAACAAGGCAGTTGTGATCGAGAGGTTTCGCAGTAACCAGAGACCTTGAGAGGTAGTCTCGAGAGGTCCGCTACTAATGAAACCTCAAGATCAAACAATCAGTCTTAGAGTTTGTGTGCATGCTTGCTCATACACAATCTTTATAGTGTATGGGCAACCATACGCAGTACTCTGTGAACACAGGAACAAGTTTTTGTAAAAAGAGCACTTCTGTTTCTGCTGCCGCATGCCCACTTCCGCGTTGCGTGCGCGCTCAGTGCGCATGTGCGAATGTGTTCGATCTTGTTGTGCTGCATCAGGTCGACCGGTGCAGCACAACAACATCGTGACGCATCGAGTGCAGGAAAACAACACTGTTCCAGGCATGGATTTCGATGCGGAACAGCGTTCTACCATACACTATATCATAGGTATGCTATGCCTTGCATTGTGGAGGCAGGCAAGGGCTGCACCTGGAAAAGCTTCTGTAATGGCAGCCCAGGAGAACTTTTTTGTTTGGCCGCACCTGCTCATGGCATATAGTAGTGGCTGCAGTTAACAAATGACTTAGGCTGGGCCTATGTATGGCACTAGAAAACTGGCCAGTTTGCAGTGCATTACCTCATATTCACTAGCCTCCTTGTCCCTTTTAGGGTGCATCGGTAAGTAAAGTTGTGTTTGTTAAATGCCATTGCTCTTTATTATCTACTTAGTAACAGTGCATGCTAATGAGGTCACAGATCCACTGTGGGTCCAGGGTCCAGGTCACGAGGGCAGCATTTGAAAAGCCCTCCCTCTACCCCTCAAAACGAACTCAGAGGTCACAGATCCACCATGGGTCCAGAGTCCAGGTCATGAAGGCAGCATTTGAAAAGCCCTCCTACCACCCCCCGAAATGAACTCAGAGGTCACAGATCCACCGTGGGTCCAGGGTCCAGGTCACAAGGGCAGCATTTGAAAAGCCCTCCCCCAACCCCCGAAATGAACTCAGGAGGTCACAGATCCACCATGGGTCCAGGGTCCAGGTCATGAGGGCAGCATTTGAAAAGCCCTCCCTCTACCCCTCAAAACGAACTCAGAGGTCACAGATCCACCATGGGTCCAGAGTCCAGGTCATGAAGGCAGCATTTGAAAAGCCCTCCTACCACCCCCCGAAATGAACTCAGAGGTCACAGATCCACCGTGGGTCCAGAGTCCAGGTCATGAAGGCAGCATTTGAAAAGCCCTCCACCCACCCCCGAAAAGAACTCAGGTACGAACCAGACATCCTCCGACAAAAAGAGCTGCTCCCTGCAGTAGCGTTTGCAACCTTTTAGGATTTAAACTACAGATGCACTTTTATGTCATACTAAACAGTGAAGATAGTTTTCTTCTTTGGTGCTTCGTGGACAGTTAACGATTTTTAGACCATTTAGACTAGTCACCTTAATGTATTTCGGGGTGAATTGTAATACATTTTTACTTAGTTAGTGCACCTTAAGAATGTCCCTACTACATATAATCAGCTGTTGAGAACCATGTTCACTGTCTGTGTGATTTAAGGCTGATGCAGAAACATGCTTACCAGGACTAGTTATTTATTTTGTTGTTTTGTGTGCTTGTTTTTTTCTCTTCACTGTTTGATATTCAGTTTAGGAGCCATCCTGCCTTTTATTTTTACTACTGTGCAGCTTCTTAACACGATACTTGAGCAGCAACAGAAATAAGGCTCCTGAATTAGGTTGCTAACAAGTGACGCACTTTACATCTGGTGACTGGGTATAAATATTCCTACCTTTCTCTTTCTCCGCAGATGTCACAGATCCACCGTGGGTCCAGGGTCCAAGTCGCGAGGGCAGCATTTGAAAAGCACTCCCCCCACTCCCCGAAACAAAATCAGGTATGAACCGGACATCCTCCGACAAAGAGAGCTGCCCCCTGTAGTACCTCACCACTCAGTCGCTTTGGGACTGCTCCCCTCCGCCCCAATACCCTCCCACCCTTAGCTGGTGTTACCTATATACAGTAGTCCCTCGCAATACTTGCACTCCCCCGTGATACATGCGTTTTTTTTTAAGTCCCTTGTTTCCCATCTGCTCCGTATAGTCTCTTGCCACTAGAGGTCACCTTAACTCCTTTCCTTTGTGCTTTCGCCTATGTTGCTTTCTGTGCTGGTGCTACAGTTTACTCTTACTCACCCTTCACTCCACCATATGCCATTGCTCCCCCTTTTCTTAATATCCTCTCTCTCTCCCTCTGTTCCTTTTGTCCCATTACAATTCTTCTATTTCATTATGGCTTCCACGTCTTTACTCATCCTCCTGTCTGTTGCTGTTATGTTATTTACACTCTCTGCTCTCACCTGTTCTGATAGGATTATCACACGCTCCTATGTATGCTTACTTGATGATTTTAGTTTCTCCAACCTCCTATCTGATGCCATCCCTTATCCCCTTCCCCCATCGCAGCCTATCGTCAAGTATCTGGGGTTATTAATTAGATTTATTCAGTTGAAGTTCTCCATATCCCCAGGCAGTGCAGCTAGGGCCTACATTATTGCTTCACTCTGGATATTTACCCTAGTCCTTACTCTGGCAGGAGATGTCGAGTCTAATCCAGGTCCTGCTCTGGCCTCTGATCCCACACAACCTGTCCCTGTGCACTGTCTGCCCCAAACTAATGGTCTCAGCTTTGCTCATGTTAATGCTAGGAGCCTTCTGGCCAATCTCCTTGACCTGGAGACATGGATCAGAGTAAACAGCCCCGATATCTTAGCCATATCAGAAACATGGCTTAAGCCTCTGGTTACTGATTCACAGTGCTACCTTCATGGTTATAAAATGCTTCATGTGGATCACACAGGTGCTAAAAGGGTTGGTAGCCTGGTGCTCTACCACAAACCTCACCTGAACATCATCTTAATTTACGACTCCACTCTATCTAACTGTGAGGTTCTTTATTCCCTCCTCCTGATTGGGGGTGTTAAAAAACTACATATTTTCTGTATATATATTCCACCCAGGAACTCTAGACTGGGGCTCAATGACTTCATGGAATATTTGCCATCAGTTACTGGGAAAAGTGACATAATCTGTCTTGGGGATTTCAACCTAGACTGGGCTGGTCCTAGCTCTTCTAACCTATCTTCTATGCTAAGCAAGGCCAACCTTTCTCAGATTGTATAGGAACCAACTAGGATCTCCCACGGTGGTGGTGCCTGCGCCACCCTTCTTGACTGGATCCTGACAAATAGGAAGGAGTTCATCACCTTGGCAGGTGTACTCCCGGATACCATAAGTGATCATTATCCTGTGTACTGTATATGGGAAACCTCCCCCCTCCTTCCCTTCAAAAGTGGTAACTTTCTCTAATCTCTCCAACCTTAATAAGGATGCCTTCACTCATGATCTTGACCTTCTTGACTGGTCTCCCATCTACTACTCTGATGACATAAACCTCGCTGTAGGATCTTTCAACTCTGCCCTAATTTCACTGCAAAACAAACACATCCCTGACACCACGTGAAGGGTAAAAGGGAAGGTTACCAAATGGCTGACACTTCCCCTACTCCACCTTCTGAAACTCAGGGATAAACTGTGGTCTGTATGGAAGGCCTCCTACCTACTTACAGACTTTGAAACCTATAGAGCCTTACGGAACATGTGCAAAAAAAAGATACGCCTGGCAAAAAGTTCTTATTATAGGAATCTCCTTAGGTCCTCTGCCTCCAGCCCCAAATGGTAGTGGTCCAAGATCAAGGAAATACTTGGTAACAACAAGCCTCAGACACCTACGGATATGTATATAAATGGTTCCCACTGTAACCATCCCCTTACCATTGCCAATGCTTTTAACTCACTCTTTTCCTCACTACCTTCTCCCTCACCCTCTGGGATCCAGAAACCCTGTCCTGTTGCCTCTTCCATAACCCCTCTCTTCCTACCCTGGAGCTGGCCCCAGTCGCATACCTTGAAGTTCTAAAGCTTCTCAAAACTATTCCGGCTAACGGCTGCCCAGCCCTGATGGTATTCATCCTTGGATCCTTAGGCAGTTTGCTACTTGGCTTGCTGCGCCCATTACTAGACTTTTCAACCTCTCTATCAGCACTGCTTCTGTCCCCCTGGTCTGGAAAACTGCCAGAACAATTCCCATTTTTAAGAAGGGAGATGATAAACAACTGTCCAACTACTGACCCATCTCACTTCTCCCCACTCTCAGCAAGCTACTAGAGAAACTTGCCTATTGGCAGGTCACTGGGTACCTCACCAATTTCAAACTTCAATCCCCTTTTCAACATGGCTTTAGGGCTGGACACAGTACCACCACTGTCCTGACCCAACTTACCAGTGATATCAAAGGTAACATGGATAAGGGCCTACTCACAGATGCATTTTTTATTCACCTTTCTAAGGTATTTGCCATGGTCAACCACTTACTTATGCTGATGAAGCTACAAACCCTAGCAGCCTCAGACTCCACCCTATCCTGGTTTGGCAGTTACCTTGATAACCGGTCTCAGGCTGTTGCCTTCCATAAGGCTCTATCTCCCCCATTCCCATCACACGTGGTGTTCCGCAGGGTTCCATACTTGGTCCCCTCCTCTTTTCCCTATTCCTTAATGATATTCCCAGTCCTTCTCTTTGCGGTAGCATGCTCATGTCCGCGGATGACCTGGTGCATTATTCCTCTTCTAAATCCATTAACGACGTTGACCACAATCTGTCTCATGACTTTAAATCCTTTCAATCTTGGCTTTCAGATAACCATCAGATCCTAAACATAGGTAAAACTCAGGCCATGCTTTTTGGATCCTCTAAAAGGTGCTCACTGAGGCCCCTAAGCTCCGTTTCCACTGCAGTGATGGGTCCACAGTCACTAACACCTCTACCTTCAAATACCTCGGGGTTACCCTTGACCCTACTCTTGATTTCTCAGCTCATGTCAATGCGGTTTGCCTGGCTGTCAATGCAAAAATAGGCGCTGCCTATCATGTACGCCATTCATTCACTCCATCAGCCAGACTGTCAGTAGCTCGAGGAGTACTTCTCCCTCAAATCCTTTATGCCCTCCCAGTTCTTTACCCTGCCAATGCCAGTGTGCTCTGCAAATGGGACACTTCCTACAATAATAGTTGTCGGTTCGCCTTATCGGCACCTCGCCTAACTCATCACTGCCTACTTTATCCTGGCCTAAACTAGCTGTCACCTAAAGACCTCTGGGCTTATTCCCTAGGGTGTCTTATTGACTCCCTTACTAGACCACCAAGTCCGGCCTCTCTGACCGACCTGCTTACCCCAGTCTCCCAATCCCGCACCTTCAGGTCCTCTTCTGTCCCCATGCTCTCTGTATGATCCTGTACTACCAAAATGGGGGAACAGGCATTCTCCAATTTTGCTCCTAAGTTCTGGAACTCACTCCCACTGCAGATCAAAAACTCCACCTCCCACCTCGTGTTTAAGCGTTCTCTGTTCTCTCACCTCTATGTCTCTGGGAACTGTAAATGCACATAGATGAAACTGACTCTAGTCTCCCTTTGGGCCTAGGTCTATTGTATAACGTATCTCAAGATATTTTACTTTATTGTGTCTTAATTGGTATACTTGACTTATCCTGATGTATCTCAGCCTGTACTACATTGTCTGTAATATGCTGTTTTTACTTGTGAATTGTATAACTGTGCATATCTGTATTATGTCCTGTACTCTCCCGGGTTGTGCCTGAAAATAGGCAGGATTGTTGCCTAGCGCACTTACCCGGTTTCCAAAAGCTACTAAATAAATAATTGGACAAACTCTTTGCTATTGTTTGGTGTCTGCAGTAGGGGTGAATGCAATGGGAGGTGGTAGGTACAGCATCCCAGGGGTTTGGACGGATCAGTCACTTGGTGTACTTAAAGAGCTACTAATGCCTCAAAGAAAACTTTGAAAAAGAAAATAATTAGATACAATTCAACTTGCATTCCATATATAGTCTATATATTTTTCTTACCCATTATTTATTACTGAGTAAATCTGCATGAATACATGATCTTTATCCCTTAGAGTTCCCATACAGCTCGTCTGCCTCTATAGCTTACTCCCTACTTCAAGTCATAATCCTCTGTTGTGAAATCACAGTCTGTTAGCATGAAAGTAACTGTGATGTCGCAAGCAGTGCTTTATGACCTCAGGTAGGGAGAAAGCAACAGGTATAGCTGAACTCTTCAGGAAAAAAATATTTTGTTTTAATGCAAATGACCTCAGTAATAAATAATGTGGAGGAGGAATATAGAACTAATGTGACATTGATAAAAACTGAACTGTGTCTAAATATCATGTTTTGTTAAAGTTGTCCTGAAGGTGTCAGCTGCCATTTAAATGTTTCTCTGGGTGGAGGCACACTATTTCTACTCTCTGGATATGAATCCCCCCATTAGTGAGAGAAAAAGAACCCAGGAGCCACCAAAACACCTATGGCAACCTGGGGACAGTGTAAGGTAGTGGCACCCAATCTTTCAGTTAATTGGGATGACACCTACCCAGTATGGGACCTTACAGAAACTAGCTCACTTGGTGCCTATATACAATAATCCAGTAGACAAGAATTACCCTTCTATCACCACAGTGCCTGTGTTAAATAAATGGTCAGAGAAAGTTATATGCCCAACTTACCAATTACGTGCAGAAGCATGATCTCCTATCTTCAGCTAAGCATGGCTTTGGGCAAAAAGTACAGTACTTCTACTGCCAGGTCAAGTTTTCCAATGTTGTTTCTTTGGCAATGTATAAAGGCTAAAAGACTTATCTAATTTATTTATTCATTATCTAGGAAAGTACCTTGAGCCAAAGGCTCTTTTACAGAAGTTCCACATCATAGCAATCACATAGGTACAAATTCAAAATACAGAGGTTACATATACACAGTCATCAAATGTTCAGTGTACAGTAAAGCAATGTTACAACCAGTAAAAGTATCAAACAAAGAGTACAAAATACTGAGTAGAAATGCTAGAACAGATTCAGTTGGTAAAGTAATGCACTTTTGCAGAAATAGACAGTTGCTTTGGGGTCAGGGTATCACATGGTAGTATAAACAGGACAAGATCACTTGGCCCAGTTAAGAAAACAGGCATCTGTCAATGCCGAATGTTGACTGCTTATATATGCTGTTTAGGTATTTGGAAGTGAAAGTACCATGCATAAGAACTGCCATGTGCCTCCCCTCCCCCAAGATATCCACTGTGTCTTTCTGTTCAGTATTCACAGAAGAGGGGGAGGGGCAAGAGGCACAGCAGTACAGCAGTTCCAAAGGCATGAAGAGGTGGACAATAGTCCATTGACAGGCAGAAGAATCCTGCATAAGGTGAGTAAATTGAAAGTGGACAAAACGATGGGACCAGATGGCATACACCCAAGGATATTAAAAGAACTGTGAATGGAACTAGCAGTACCTCTGGCAGCCATGTTCACTGAGTCATTCAACACAGGGGTGGTACCAGAGAATTGGAGGAGGGCACATGTGGTCCCTCTATAAGTCTATACAAATCCAGCAGTAGAGAGGAGGAGGAGGGGAACTATAGGCTGGTCAGCCTCACTTCAGTAGTGGGGAAGATCATGGAGACATTGGTTAAAGAAAGGATAGTGGGGTATCTAGAAGCCATCGGAGCCCAGGACCATAGGCAACATGGATTCATAGTGGGGAGGTCATGTCAGACAAATCTGGTTGATCTCTCTGACTGGGACACAAAGGAAGTAAATCAGGGTGGGGCAGTGGACAACGCTTACCTTGATGTAAGCAAAGCCTTTGACACCGTCCCACATAGGAGGCTGATAAATGAGCTGAGTAGGCTGGGCATGGGGGAAAGGGTGGTAAACTGGGTTAAAAACTGGGTAACAGACAGGAAGCAGAGAGTGGTGGTAAATGGGGCGCAGTCTGGGGCAAGGGGGTGACCAGTGGGGTGCTGCAAGGAGTGGTCCTGGGGCCAGTCCTGTTCAATGTCTTCATTAGTGACATTGCAGAAGGGCTGAAGGGAAAGGGCTGCCTGTTTGCAGATGACACCAAGATGTGTAACACAGTGGGTACCCCAGAGGGGGTGGAGAAAATGAGGAGGGACCTGGGGATGCTTGAGAAATGGTCTGAGGACTGGCAACTGAAGTTTAATTCAAAAAAGTGCAAAATTATGCACCTGGGACACAGAAACCCTGGGAAAAGTATAGGATGGGAGGGGAGGGAGTTGCTGACAGTCACAAAGAAGGAAAGGGGCCTGGGGTTCTTATTTCAGATGACCTGAAGATGTCAAAGTGGTAAGGCAGCTGGGAGGGCCAGTGACATGCTGGGATGCATAGGCAGGGTTATCACCAGCTTAAGGAGGGAGGGAGGAGGGAGGGAGGTAGTGATGCCATTATATAAAACCATGGTCAACCTTCACATGGAGTACTATGTGCAGTCCTAGAGGACACACCTTCGTAAGGATATTAGCAGGCTAGAGATGGTCCAGAGAAGGGTGAATGAGATGGTACAGAGCTTGCAACACAAGACTTACGAGGAGAAATTAAGAGACCTCAATATGTACTCACTGGAAGAGAGGAGGGAAAGAGGGGATATGATAAAAACATTCAAGTACCTCATGGGTATAAATATAACTATGAGAAGCAGGAGACAGCTGCTATAGGCATATGTGTCAGCTTCTGTGTGATATTCTTTTGTTCTTATAAATCTGTAATCTCCAGTATTTCAGTAGCCACATGACCACACTGCCTTCTTGATGCAATTTTATGCTGGTTGATGTCTGGTGTCAGATGGCAGACAGAGGGCTCACTAGATTGTGTTGCCATTTGAAAAACTTCATAGAGTATTCTTTTACTGATAAGCTTTTGGAAAGCTGGTGAAGGTCTCACAATTTGTATTATGATTTTATCTCCTCATGTCTGTCCCCTTTGGTCCCCCCCATCTCCACACCCCAACAGTCATCAGTGGCCACAGCTGCAGCCTTTTTCTTGCCAAGATGGTGGGTGAGAAACATAGAAACAAAGAATTTGACAGCAGGTAAGGGCTGCTTGGCCCACCTAGTCTGCCCATTTCCCTACCTGAATTGATAAGCTGAAGATTCTAGTTAATCAACAGCTTACTTCCTCCTACCCCCAGTAGAATTGCCTTATGTCTGTCTGTGAGCAGCTGCCTTCACAGTCTGTGAAGTGTGACATCTTTCAGTGCTGCTTATTGGTCATCTTCCAACACAGCCCAAAACTAACTCAGGACAAGCAGGTTTCAAAGTGGGGAAGTAATGGAGTGAGCAAGAATCAAGTACTCATTCAGATGTGGCATCAATTTTAAGATCAGCATACTGGTGTGGGCACTGCAAATAGAACCCCAGCTCTTTAAGCAGCCTTATGAAGAGTAAAGGCTTCTTGAAGCACTGGGGGTCTGTTTACTGTACTGTAAGTGGCCTGCATCTAATTCGGTAATTTACTATACCTTACATTTGGATGTATGGTATGCCCAACTTTAAATAAACACTGCATCTGAATTAACACATGGTGCCATAGAAACAGAATTTGTCAGCAGAAAAGGACCGCTCAGCCAACCCAGTCTGTCCAAGTGTTCTCTACCTACTTGTAACTCCTGCCTGTATATGTTACTGCATGTCTTATTCTGCCTGCACCCATCAGGATCTCCTTGTGAATGAGCTTACTTAATGGAGTTTTCCTGCAATTAACTTGACCTACTCTACTTTCATAGCTCTATTGATCTCTGTTGACCCCCTCCTTCCCATTTTTCTAATATAGCCCTATATTTATCCCATGCATACTTCATGCTGCCTACCATTTTAGCTTCCACCACTTCTCCTGGCAGTCTGTTCAAGGTGTCTACCACCCTTTCAGTAAAGGAATATTTCTTCACATCTATCCTGAATGCTCCCCCCCCCCCCACAGCTTCATTGTATTTCCCTTGGTTTGGGTGCTCATCCTCATTTGAAGAAACTCTCAACTGTACCCTGTTTACCCATGAGGTACTTTGAGGTCTTGATCATGTCCTCTCACCTCTCTCTTCCAGAGTGTACATGTTGAGATTCTTCAGCATTTCTTTGTAGGGATTCCTGTGAAAATTCTGAACCATTTTAGTTGCCCCCTTCTGGAAAACCTCCACCTTACGTCCTTTCTGAAGTGTGGACTCTAAAACTGGGCACAGTACTCCAGCTGGGGGTATAGCAGGGAGTGATACAATGGCATCATAACATTCCTCCACCTTCTACTAGAGATGCCACTCCTTATGCACACCAGAATCCAATTTGCTCTGCCCATAGCCTTGTCACACTGTACTGCCATCTTGAGGTCCTCTGATATAATAACCTCAAAGACCCTTTCATGCCTAGTGAGTATCAGTACCTCTCCCCATCCTATACCCAGCATCGGGGTTCCTATGCCTTAGTTACATGATTTTACACTTGTTGGCATTGAACCCCAAGTAAGTAAGAAAATGGAATTGATTTGAATGAATTGCAGGCTTTTAAGCAGCTTTTTGGGGAGTGTGTATGTGTGTGAGTGGGGGGGACTCTGCTACTATAACTATTTGCTTTTGATTTGGTATAATGTGTGAACAGACTAACCCTTCTCCCACTCCATGTGCTATATCGGAGATAAAGAGCTCAAATAGCATTGGGCCAAGCATTGAGCCCTGCGGCACCGAGCTTGTCACTGCTCTAGGTGCCGAGAGTTATCCCACCGCCACCACCACTCTCTGCATCCTGCCCTGTAACCAGCTCTCTATTCATTTAGTCAGACCACCTTCCAACCGTACCCCTCCTTCTCCTCACTCTTCTCCTCCTTGGCCTGTGTCCCTCCTCCTGATAGTCCCCACCCTTTCTCCTCCTTATTCTTACCGGGTGGTGGTGCCTTCTATATTACACTCAGACCACTCTGCCTGCCCCCTTCCAGGGTTACTACACCTGCGCCTTTGCCTATATCTAGGGCAGTGACCTCATCAGGCTCCCCTGTCCAGACCTTTCTACCAAACTCAGTCTTTAGCCCTCCCATTTGTTTAAATCCACCTTAGTAGAGATATACCCCTCTAATCCTGCCCTTTTTTTTTTTTTACATATTTTCTCACTGGGCTATGGTCAGCTTGGTCATCCCGACCAACACCCCTAGCCCTGCCTCCGATATCAGGCAGACCTGCTCACCTCCATGGATTACCCCAGTGGTAGGGTGGTGAGGAACATCCCAGGCCGACTCACTGAAGCAGGATCCAGTTGAGGAGGTGCCATTCAGGGCAGGCAGGGGGAGTCAGAAGCTCATGCTGCCTGACCATAGCCCATTTTCCACTTTTCTCCCCTTTGTGGAGTGCTGGCATGCAATGATGCTTAGGCACAGCATGCCAACAACCGCCACACTCCGTCACCCTTTACTACACCACTGTAGTAGCGCCTGCAGTTGTCAAAAGGGGCCACTACGGAGCGGTGGGTCCCTGGATCCCGCCTTGGGATAGGAGAGCAGTCCTCCGGACACTCAATCCTATCCCTCCCTTACCAACCCCAGGCTGCCCGGGCTTGCATCCGAACCCGGGTTGCCAGCATGACATGAGGTGTGGCGTCCAGTGCCTCAACCCTCAGCGCCAGTGGCCCAGTAGCAATGCTGCCTTTAATACTCCCCTCCATTTCTTGCTCCAGTGTACCCTGACCTCCATGTACAAGCCACTATTCCCCCCAGACCCTATCCCAGTTAGTCACTAACCCATAATGCTTTGTGTGGCACCAATACCTTGGCCACTCAAACTCCTCAAGCCTACCCTTCCTTGCCATGCTTGCACATGGTATTAGCAGTACCTCCAAGAATGCCACCAACTTCCCAACCCCCTCACACTGCCTGCCTAAGTACTCAAACCTCCACCTCACTACTTCCACAGTGTCTCCCGCCAAGTCGTTAGTACCCACTTGCAACAGTAAATGAGGTTTCTTCCTCCCCCTCACTGCACGCTTAAGCAGTGCCTGCCCTGCCTCTCCTGCAGTCAACCTGAGGATAGCTTCAGCACAAATATGACTGTGCCTTTCCCCCTTTCCGCCCCATCTCACCCATTTCAGCATAGAATCCTCCAGGATGAGTACCCCCCAGTCCCTTATCCCCTTTCCC
Source organism: Neoceratodus forsteri (assembly GCA_016271365.2). Taxonomy (NCBI): domain Eukaryota; kingdom Metazoa; phylum Chordata; order Ceratodontiformes; family Ceratodontidae; genus Neoceratodus; species Neoceratodus forsteri. Next base: position 802,323,827 of record CM057451.1, on the reverse strand, counting down.
CTCTAATGCCCCTTCCACCACCCCAGTATTTGGTCTTCCCTGTCCCTTACCTCCGCCAACTGCACCCTCTGTGACTTCTGTATCTGTACCCCCTACTTCTGCCTCACCCCTTTTCTCTGCCTTATTCCTCCCATCTCCCTTGAACCCCTTCCCAGCCTGACTACTTCCTACTGGGCTTTCCATGTCGACCTCCCCTCCTCCCCTGCTAATCTCCAACCCCTCTCCTATTCCAGCTGTTGTCAATTTAGAGCCCCCATTCCCTTCTACCCCGATAGTGATGCCCCTCCCATCCTTCCCCCTTCCTGTAGCTTTCTCTTCTTCAGTCACCACCCCCTCCTTCTTTACTAGCCCCCTTCTACCCTTTTGTCCTCGCTATTTGTTCCCCTACCTGTTGCCATCCCTCTCATGGCCCGCTTGTCCTTCCCCCTTCAGTATGTTGCTGCTCCCCCTCTCTGTCCCATAGCAGAGGTTCAAATCTAGTCATAGTCAATACCTGTCCTACATCTCTTCCCCTATTGGTTCCCCCCTCCTACTTGTTCCCCTCCATGGCACCCCAGGTCCCTCCGTACCCGCAGCCATCTGCTCTCTCTCTCTCCCCTGGTACTCCTCGTGGTCTCTTCCTCCCCCATCTGGAGGCCCCTCACCCTCGCCTCGGGCACCCCCTTCCTTCTTCTCTTTTTTATGCTAGTGCCTCTGATATCGGGTCAGTTTCAGTCCCTAGTTATTCTTCCTCCGTCCCTCTTTGCCATTGCCTGTTCCCCCCCTCAGGATGCCTACCTTACTCATCTGCCCTGCCACTTACACTCCTCCCTAACTTCCACAGTTCCTCCCTCAAACTAGCTAGTCTTATGCAGACCATACACCCCCCCCATCCTCCAAGCCCAGTCCAGGATTATGACAGACCCACACCCTGTACACCCCTCCACCCTTTCAAAGATGCCCGCCCTATTGACACGTGGTACCTGCCCCATTTTGGCCCCCATCTTATGTTATGGGCTCTTACTCCCAGGTTCTGTACCCTACTACAACTGTTAGGCCCCTATTTACTCAAATTCCTGCCTCCCCCACACCAGTCCCCCTACTGACACCTTGACGACCGGGGTAATTCAATCCCAAATCTCATCCGTTAGATACTGTATTACTGTAGCAATCCTAAAGCCTCCTTGTCCATTTCTCACTACTCAGCTACATTATTTTTTGTTCTCCGCTCTCTTATAGTTTCACTTAGCCCAGTTAGACATCCTATTACACTCCAAGTATTACTCAGCTCAGTTAGAGAAATAAACAGAACAAATAAATATGTATTATTACAGCAATCATAACAGTATAGCTCAGTAATTAGCTCAGTTAAAGAAAGAAACAGAACAACTAAATCTGTTTTATTACAGCAATCCTAAAGTATCCAATCATTGTTTTGTCTTCACTCCAGAGACCCTGCTGTAATATAGGACCACAGAGGACCATGGGTGGGAGGGTGAGCAACTGTAAAGTCCCGTCAGAGCTCCATTGAGCTCACTCACTCCCCCTCATTCACTCGCTCGTTCTGTTTCTTCTGACGCTGCAGGCTGCCCTTTTGTACTGGGCTCCTGGCTGCATTGGCACCTTTTTTCTGCCCACAAAGAAATCCACAGCAGTCCTGACACAACTCAATTGAGCTCTCTCACTCCCCCTCTCTCACTCACTCGTTCTTTTTCTTCCAATGCTACAGGCTGCCCTTTTGTACTGGGCTCCTGGCTGTGTTGACACCTTTTTCTGCCCACAAAGAAATCTGCAGCAGTCCCGACACAGCTCTGTTGAGCTCGCTTACTCCCCTCTCTCACTCACTTGTTCTGTTCCCCCTGGTGCTGCAGGCTGCCCTTTTGTACTGTGCTCCTGCCTGCATTGGCACCTTTTTCTGCCCATAAAAAAATCTGCAGTAGTCCCGACAGAGCTCCGTTGAGCTCGGTCACTCCCCGTCTCTCACTTGCTTGATCTTAATCTGTCCCAAACACTGATTTCTCAAAGTGACTGTGCTATTCTGCACCGGAAGCACAGAAACACGTTTCGGCCAGGATGTGAAAAATGACAGCTGTACTCTTCATAAGGAGGTATGAAAAAATGCCAGTGTTGAAAATCTGGTGTGAAAATATTACAAATTTGTGAAGTTACAAGAGTATGTGGAAACTGCACAACTCACAGTTGTAATTTGTAACGCAGTCATTCTATGGACTTTCATCACCACATTTTCAACATAGGCATTTTAGGACCTCTGCTCCTGAACAGTGTCACTATCATTTTCTCAGTCTATCCCGAAAACTGATTTCCCACAGCGACAGCGCTATTCGGTGCTGAAAATGTGAAAACACATTTTGGCCAGGTTGTGTAAAATGACAGCTATACTGTTCATAAGTAGGTGTGGAAAAATGGCTATGTTGAAAATGTGGAGTGAAAATATTATAAATTTGCGAAGTTACGAGAGAGCTTGCAAACTGCGCAACGCATGGTCATAACACAATCATTTTATGGACTGTCATCATAAAATATTCAACATAGGCATTTAAGGACCTCTGTTCATGAACAGTGTCACTGTGATTTTCTTAATGTGTCCCAAACACTGATTTCCCACAGCAACCGCGTTATTCTGCGCCAGAAGTGCGAAAACACATTTTGGCCAGGATGTAAAAAAAATGACAGCTGTACTGTTCATAAGGAGGTGTATAAAAAATGCCAATGTTGAAAATCTGGAGCGAAAATATTGCAAATTGCTAGTTAAGCAGCATGTTTAGCAATTGCTAACGCATGCTCGAAAAACAGTCATTTTTGGGATTTTTTCCACCAAATCTGCAACACAGGCTTTTTGAGAGCCCATCTCATGAATACTGGCACTGTAATTGTTCCAAAAGGTGCTTCTGCGTAGTGACTGTGAAATCACCTTTCGGGACCGAATAATGCCATGACAGAGGTTGAAGTCATGAGGAGGGGTCCCAAAAACCATATGTTGGACATTTGGTGCCAAAATTCAAAAAAATGCCTGAGATATGCATCAAAGTTGAAAAAAACCTATTTATGCCATTATGCAGCTTACCGGCATTTCCTTAGTTCATGGTCGGCTTTGAAGAGTGCAGACATGTTCCAGGTCCACCAAAGATCGTCACGCCAGACTCTGGAGGTAAGTATGGGGTGAGGGGGTGTGGGGAGGCAGAGTGCACAGAGGGTGGGTGTGGGTTGGGGAGGGCCACTGGACCTGAAGAGGGACTGTTTTCTTGTTTACATAGGGTAAAAAAAAAAATTGCGGATGGTTTCTTTTTACAGGGACATTTGGCACACTGGGGTTGGCTCCCAGCATGCCACACAGGTGTTTTTGTAGGGACTGTAGGCCGGCAGAGTTGGGCACCCGTGCCAGCACTTACAGGGTGGAGGATGAGCGCAGGGATTGTGCACCCTTCAGTAGACTACAAATTGTGGGGCCCCACATCAGCAAATTCAGCCGGAAGGGGGACTGAAGCCGGCAGGGATTGGGCACCCCGTCTGCAAACAAAGACGGGGGGGCACATGATGCTGAGGGGGATTGGGCACCCCCTTGGCATACAGCAGAAATGTGCTGGTGGGGAGATTATGCTGATGGGGACTGGGCTCCCTGTCAGCACACTGGGTCAGAGGCATGGGGACCACCCTGCAATGATGGGGTGCTCCCTCATTGCAGCGGAATGGCTGATGCTGCAATGATGAGGTGGCTCCTGATTGCAGTGGCTTAAACATTTCAAGGTGGTGGCATGCTGGCTGAACTAGTGTCAGCAGCAGTGTGCCATCCCATTGGGAAAAGCAGGCCAAGCCTCCAAAGGCAGTGGGGCATTGGCCACAACGCTGCCACACCTCCACAACCTGTTTTTGCAGCAAGCTGCCACAACATGTTTCTTGCACATGTGTGCAATCAACATAGTGAGGCAGTTAGCAATATGGGATGTTTCAAGAAACACGATGTGCATCAAAACTAAAATTAGGTAAGCTATAAAAACATTTATCTCGGTTGTCAGAACATGTTAAAGCATCAGTTACATAGATACATAGACAGTGTCGGCAGATAAGGGCCTATGGCCCACCCAGTCTGCCCATTTAAGTTTGTAAGTTCAGTTTATGTTTTCCAGGAAGTCTGTTGCCCCTTACCCCTGACCTCCAGAATTCCTTTATGTCTATCCCATGCATTCTTAAATCCCGTGATTGTTTCAGCCCCCACCACTTCCTCTGGCAGGGTGTTCCACTTGTCCACCACCGTTCTGTGAAGAAATTCTTCCTCACGTTTCCTCTGAATCGTCCTCCCTCCAACTTCATCCATGCCCTCTAGTCCTGGAACATCTTTTTGCTTAAAAATAGTGCATTCCTGCACCCTGTTCCTCCTGTAAGATACTTGCATGTCTCTATCATATCCCTCTCTCCCTCCTCTCCTCCAGGGAGTACATGTTCAGTGCCTTCAACCTGTCCTCATAGGACTTGTGATGCAATCCATGCACCATCTTTGTTGCCCTCCTCTGAACCTTCTCTACCCTGTCTATGTCCTTACGTAGGTAAGGTCTCCAGAACTGCACAGTGTACTCCAGGTGCGACCTCACTAGTGTCTTGTATAGTGGAATTATTACCTCCCCTTTCCTGCTGGTGATGCCCCTGCCTATGCATCCCAGCATCCTATTTGCTTTACCTGCTGCCTTGTCACACTGTTTCCCTGCCTTGAGGTCATCAGAGATGATAACCTCCAAGATCCCTTTCCTGCTTGGTGCATGCTATATCCTCACCCCCCAACTGATATATTGTGCCAGGGTTTTTGTGCCCCATATGCATTATCTTGCACTTCCTTGCATTGAATTTCAACTGCCAAACCCCTGACCATTCTCTAAGTTTCTGCAGGTCCCTTCTCATTCTGTCTACACCCTCTGGTGTGTCTACTCTGTTACAGAGCTTTGTGTCATCAGCGAACAGTGAAATTCTGCCTTCTAGGTCCTGTGCAATGTCAGTGATGAAGATATTGAATAGTACCGTCCCAGCACTGATCCCTGTGGTACCCACTGGTCACTCTTCCCTCTGTGGAGTGGCAGCCATTTACCACCACCCTCTGTGTCCTGCTGCCCAGCCAGTTACCTACCCACCGCACTACTGTCCTGCCCACACCCATATTCCCCAGTTTGTGCAATAGTCTTCTATGTGGCACAGTGTCAAAGGCCTTGCTGAAGTCCAGATAGGCCATGTCCACTGCCCTCCCCTGATCCACCGCCCTAGTCACCCAGTCAAAAAATTCAATGAGTTCTGTTGTCTGAAGTGCTAATAAGAATAGACAATAGGGAGGCCCATGTTACTAGGGTGAGAAGTGACAAGGCAGAGACCCTGAAGCCTATAGGGGGGAGTGACTTACCAGGGTGGGGGAAGGTGAAGAAAAGTAAAAATGAAGGAGATGGTAAACAAGAGAAAATTTAGGGAGATGGGGAAGGGTCAGGGAAATGAGAAAATGGGGGAGGGGAGAGAGAGGGGTGGAGATGGCGGAGGGAAGGGGAAAAGGAATGACTATGGACAGAGAGGGGGTAGGATGGGAAAGTAGGGGTGGAGGTAAGAAATGGGGTAAATGAGAGGGAAAGGAGGAGGAGACTCAAGCTGTAAGCATAGATTTGACTAAGGTGCTTGATCTTGTTGTCAACTTATTGCTCTGTACTAAGCTTAATGAACTGGGAGTCTGCACCACTGCATTAACATGATCTGAAAGAGCTGGGGAAATGGCCCCGGATCTGACAGCTTGTCTTCAATGCTAAGAAATGCAAAGTTATGCATATTGGAGCTAAGAATCCCAGGACAGAGTACTACCTGGGTGGAGTCCAATTATCTGCATCAGAAGAGGAGAAGGACCTGGGAGTGATGATCACTAGTGACCTGAAGCCCTCCACGCAGTGCAAGAAAGCAGCAGCAAAGGCAAATAAGATGCTGAGATGCATATCTATGGGAATCAGTAGTAGGAGAGAGGAGGTTATTCTGCCCTTCTACAGGTCACTGGTAAGGCCGCATTTAGAGTATGGAGTTCCGTACTGGTGCCCACACCTCAAAAAGGACATTAACCTGCTGGAGAAGGTCCAGAGGAGGGCTACAAAGATGATAGCAGGTCAGCAGGGTAAGGCATACAAGGAGAGATTGACGGCACTGAACATGTACTCCCTAGAAGACGGGGGGGGGACATGATTGGGACCTTCAAGTACTTGAAAGGAATAAATAAGGTTGATAAGGAGAGTCTCTTTAAGCTGAGTGGCAACCATAACATGAAGGGCACCATCTTAAGCTGGAGGGTAGGAGGTTTAGGAGGGAGGTCAGGAAGCATTTCTTCACAGAGAGGGTGATGGACACTTGGAATGCGCTGCCTGAAGAGGTCATCTCGTTGAAGACAGTGGATAGCTTTAAGAGAAACTGGAAAAGACATAGGGGAAGGTAAGGACCATGGGTAGGGAGGATGGGAGGAGTGGGGAGGGAGGACAGGGACATTAACTCAAGCTGTGGACCCTGCAATGTGAGCAGACTTGGTAGACCAAATGGCCTTCTTCTGCCAGCTTCTTCGTATGTTCATATGTTCATATAGTTTAAAAGCTACTTTAGCCATGGAAGGAAACTTGTGAAATTTGAAAAAGTAATCTCAGATGTTGCCTGTACCCTCTGGATATTCAACAGTGATCCATATTTGGTCCTTTGCTATTTTTCCAGTACATTAACCATCTGCCACATAGCCTTCTCTTGTACTCCCATTCTGCCTGCTATCAGATGATCTTGCCCTCCAATATAGTTGAAATCGTACTGATGACCTCAATAGACATACTAATCTGAATTTGACTTCACTTTAAAACTGTCTTATACAAAATAAGCTGGTTTTAAAAGCCAGCAAAACCCAGCCCATGTTGTTTGGATCTGCACAAAAACTATGCGGTGGATCTGATAGAACTATAGATCATGTGCCTTGATGACTCCTTGCTTAAGCAGTCAACTTGTTTAAATATCTGGATGTTATGTCTGATAAAAACATTGATTTCTCACTATACATAAATGCAGTCTGTATGTCTAAACATTCTAGATTGGTCCATATATACAGAATTAAACAAAATCTACTCCATAAAACTGGCATGGGGATAGTGTAAGTTTTCCTACCGCCTAAATTAAGCTATAGTGTTTTATCTTATTTCAACACTTCTTAATCAAATTTGAGATGATGGAGCATAGCCTACAACAATATATATGCTGTTTTGCCTTTGTACTGCCCATCAAACACACCATTGTTTGCTTTATTCCAGCCTGGGCTGACTTTCCCTTGCTGTTATATGCACCTTTCAATTCTGATGTCTCATTGACAATGTACTTTGACACCAAACCCCCTTCCCCTTAGCCACACTTCTTGTGAAACCAGACTATGCCTATACCATCTTGGTCTCTAGAGCAGGCATTATTGTCAATCCCAAAATGGCTCACAAAAATAGGGGAGTTTAAAGGTTCCTACTTTGCCCATAAATTCTGAAACTCCCTCCCAATCAGAATTTGTTTTGACCCTACTCAACAACTGTTCAGACCTGAGTGGAGGAAATATTCATTTCTTGAAAACTAATGTTTATGTGACTAATTAACATCTACGACTTTGCCACTCCAACAAAGACAATTCCAAGCCTTGTATATTTGGTATAACCTATAATTGACAATGTTATAACATTTGCAGTTATGTGTGTGTGTGTGTGTGTATGTATATATGTGTGTGTGTGTGTATGTATATATATATATATATATATATATATATATATATATATCTGTGGGGACTTATTATTATTATGATATTATGTTTTTGTAATCTGTAGTGTTGCCATGTATCTCTGCTTTCAACTCACTTATTCATATTGTTTACTGATTCAGCCAGCATCTAAGTATGGAGTAACTAGTAGGGCTAATTGTTTGGATGTTGTGATACATGATTCTGCAACGTAATATGGTGCTTATGTAACCGAACTGAATAGGTTGCTGAGAGCTGTAGGTAGCTCAGTACCGTTAGTAACATTTATTTATTTAGTTAGTTTTTGTTAGCTGGGTAGGTGCACTAGACAATAGAATTGCCTATGACTGGATTTGAAGCTTATGTGGCCTTTAACAATTTCTACTCCCAATGAACTACTATCCTTTTGGGGTACCAGAGGCACAGAAACGCTCTTGACGAGGGTTCCACCTATAGTGGTACCGAAGGATAGCAAGTCCTTTGCCTAAAGGTACCCTAAGAAAGAAGCCCAAAAGGTCAAAACTGAAGGTGTGAATAGAACTGTCATAACATTGACTTCTCCTAAGGAGAGGCAGAAAGTCACAACATTGAATGACCAATGAAAAAGGTGAAGGCACCACCATCCAAGTCCCAACCCATCCAATGGAATAAAACTAAAAGAAATAAACTAACTAGTTTTGTGACCATCAGCACAGAGGAAAGAAAAAAAAAACTTGTGTAGGAAACCTCTGATTATCAAGGCTTGAGGTCACAATCCCTCCAGGTGTAATGACATACTATGAAAACTGAAGAGTGATGGCTAATTTGCTACATGTTGCTGCAAACTGAAGAATGAGTGAGCTTCTCCTTCTGACCTGATGGACTTCAACCTATAGGGAAGCTGAAGGCTATGCTCTGGGTGCATAACTGCTACTATGCTAAGAAACATTGGGGTTCAAAATGCCCAAAAGAAAATGAAATGACTGGAAATAGCTGCATGAGGTTTGGCCACCCTAATACTCTCCTCTAATGATAAGGTTCATGGATATAAGAAGCCGATCCCTTATGGGGCTCAGTTAGTTGCAGTATAAAGCCATAGAAGGTGAAAGCATATTGAGCTCTTGTGGGGCAGAGAGTAGACATATGCCCGGTTGTTGGAGAGGCATATGCCTATTAGTTGTTGATGGGGCATATTCCCAAATGTTGCCAGGGCATGTGTCCCATTGTTGCTGATTATTGAGGCATTTGCCTGAAAGTAGTAAAAACAGTATGAATGGTAGTTAGTATAAAAGATTGGAAGGGTTAAAGGTGAGCCTCGAGCAAAGGATCAGACAGCCACCTGGGCATGCTGGTGGGAATTATGGAGCAGCAGAGTGCAGGCCCAATGGAACTTCTGGAGTAAAGCACAGACATGGACCATATGAGGCAGTGGGAAGCAATATGAAGTAGAAAGCAAAAGCGTATGCCCTTGAGGGCTGTCAGCAAGTCATGAGGCCGAGCTGAAAGGTGAGTAGCCAAAGGAGGGCCCAAAAAATGCAAAAAGTGGAGCACGGCCAGAGTCAAAGCCCAGAGAAAACTGGAGGCAGGCAGGTAGGGAGCAGGATGAAGGCACAAGAAGCAGCCTCTGGAAGAGTCAGGCAGCAACAGCAGACTGAGCAACCCCCCTTCCCCCAGCAAGGCCCTGAGGAAAACAGGCAGCAAGCGTGGGGGGACCAAAATTGAAAATGCAGGAGGTGGGGAGCTGTGCACCCGAGGAGCAAAAGTGCCAGCATCCTCTGGGCAGCAGAAAAGAAACAAATGCAGGTTTCACTCAGCAGACAAAACTGCAAAAACTTAAATGCAGATAAAATGCTTTATTTTAAGACATTGCCCATACTCACTCCATAGGTAACAAACACATGTGCTTTCCTCAGGGTGTGGAATTACAGCAGCATCCTTTAGTCCTTAAATAGTAAATTCATTGGAAAAACCTGACAACACTGGTAATTACACATTTAGTACTCAGCTCTCATATCTTTTTATTACATCTTAATTTTGTTGCCAAGGAACCAGACAATCTAAATGGGTGCAATAAAAAATACTGCACAATTTAATATAGAGGATAATGGCTGGGGATCGGGTGATAACCACACTGTAATCACCTCGAGTGGTTGCTAGGGCAACATGGTAAACCTTGAGAGCGCAGCTCGAGAGGTTTACTGTAGCCCTAGCAATCACGAGAGGTGATTTCAGCGTGGCTGTCACCCGATCCCCAGCCATCATCTTTTATAGTGTATGGTCAAAAAAACACTATGTGTGAGAATTATGAAACTCTGGTGCATTCTTTTTTCTTATGCCACTGTTTGGAAGTTCCGAAGTGTGGTTAACAACTTTTAAACTTCTAAACAGTGCACAACAAAGCTGTGTGACTGCTGATTATGGTGGTTAATAGGCACTTACCATACATTATAAAGATTTTAACAATCCTTTATGGTTATGTATTAAATTATAAAGTTAATCCATTAGTTAGTTAGTTAGTTTTTATTGACCAGGTAAGCACACTAGACAAGTAAATGCCTATTTTCAGAAACAACCCAGGAGGTTACAATAGGGTAGTACAAACAGATGATTACAATACAAGATAAAACCACATGCGCTGTTAAAGCATTCAGTGGTTATTAATTAAAGATGAACATTTTACTAGTGCAAAAATTACTCAAATTCGAAAGTGCTTTCAAATCCAAGCAAAGACACTCACAGCTAATATGTAAGCATTAATCACCAACAGAGGAGGGCTCTACCGGTGGATTAATGCCCGGCTGGGAGGGGTTGGTGTATGCAGCTGAAGGCCGAGTGCTTCCAACCACCCAGCAGGCATTAATCCCCAGTAGAGCCCGATGCTGGAGGTGATTAATGCACTTGTAACATGGCAAGTGTGACGGGAATATTGTGAGGCCAGTATTTCAGATCACAGTACACAAACGGTATGTGAAAGTAGTATTGCTGGATGGTAAGGTATCCACTGCTTGTTTCCGTACAGCACAGTGAGATGATGTGACAACATGCGCGTTCACTCCTCCTGATAGACATTTATTTACATAGTGTCTGGTATTTTAGAGTTCCGAGCATGACACTAGTACTACATGTCTGAGAAAAACTACGGTTCAAATGAGTGATTCGTACCGACTGTTTGAATGCTTACCCCTTCGCCACGAGATCCCGATGCTGTAGAGCGGCAGTGCACTGTGGGTCATTTGTTTGCGTACATACAGTCACAGTACTACATATTCATATACTCAGGTGTGATTGTGTCACGCGGCTATCTCTTCCAATTTTTGCAGACTTGCACATCAGATACACGCATAGACGTGGGGACAAAATGGATGTTTCAGTTATTCTGTTTCTTTAGCGGCGCCTGGTGTGGTGTTTGTATCTGTGTACCCATTCACTATTTTGCTATCTCAGTTTGTCGTTGTGTTCGGCGCATTGAATTGGTTTACGACCCCAATCTACAGGCACACACTGTGATACAGAAACACACATGACAGCAAGTACTACTTGTTTCTGTTCTACTTTTGCTTTTGCGCGATCCTGATGCCGAACGGGCTGTACGTTATGATTGCATCTCTAACCTGTTCATTGCCGTCCCAGTGCTGCACCGTGTGGCTACTTGTGGTAGGGTGCTAGCGGGCTCTACTACTGGATTAATCACCGCTCGTTTTTGGTCAGATGATGCCTTTAGACCAATCTCCTCTCTCCATTTCAGTGTTATCTTTAGTGCCATGTTACAACAAATTATAATTAATCTGTGCATAGTAATGGACCCAAGCAGGGGCCCCGGTGAGAGGTACGCAATGTACAAGACAATGGCATGGAGAAAAATCACAAGCACACTGCCCACCTGCCTGGATTAGAATTCTATAGTACAACATAAAAGAATTGTGCCAATAATCAAAGAGCTTAACAAGGACATAAATTACATCATGCAGTTCTAAAATGCTAGTGTGTAGAGTGCATGTAAGTCAGAAACACCTAAAAGACCAGTAAAGATTGAACTGAAACAACTGTCAAATATTGTAAGCACAGTTTCTATAGAAAATGCAGGCTTTTAGGGTAAATGCAGCTTGGTATAGCCAAAAGCAGACTTTTTATTAGGGTATTGGTGGAAGTGGCGAATACAGGAAAAGACAAATTGCCCTATTTTGTTCCCTGCAAGGGGATAGCAACTCACCAGGAGGTCACCTGTGTGAAGCTGTAATGCAGTGCTATAACTAGCACGGGGGTCTACACACCACCCAGCAGAATGTTTAGGAACTGGTGTATTTGCATCAGAAATTCTGCTGGGTAGGTACTGTAGTTATTTTCACTTTGCAATCAAGGAACAGGATTGATGAAATGACTACTTTTGCTATAATACTGCTTGTTTTTTTGGGCTTGATATTCATGAAGGCACAAAGCATAGCGCAAATGTTTGCGCTGCACTTTCATATTGCACAGGAGTCTAAGGATGCTTTATTCACTTGGGCACTACCTGACTGAATATAGGGCTATGTCAATGCAGCCCTATGACAGGTAGCACCACCCCAATATAGTTTATGAAGCTGGGCTCAGGAGTTGATAGCACTGGAGCACTATTAACAATTTTCAAAGGTAACCATGCAAATGACCCCACTGGGCATGCTAGGCACTAAGGGGCCATTTGCATGCCCATTATTGGCCCATTTGCATGAGTAGCAGAGTCAGGTAGCATGGTGCCCCTTCTCCCACCATCCGTGATAGCTGAGCTGTCCCCCTTAACTCTGATGTCAGCTGGTATGAAAAATTAACATCCCTGATGCCAGTGGTCACCCGTTCCCGGTAATCCTAGCCCTGTAACAATAAATAACATCCCTGGTGCTAGTGGTCATCTCCCTCTGATCCCAGTCCCATAGCTATAAGATAAATCCCTGGTGCTAGTGGTCCCCTCCCGGGCCCAGCCTCATAGGTATAAGGTAAATCCCTGGCACTAGTGGCCCTCTCCTTCCCTCTGATCCCAGCCTCAAAGTAAAGATTAATATCCCTTGTGGTAGTGGTCACCCTTCCTGCCAATTGCCACCCTGGAAATAAAAACAACCCCTCCCTGACATTCAGTGCTTCCCCCGAGGCACGGGGCACCCATCCAATCACCTGATTGGAAGCCACAGTGCCGCAGATGCATATGGTGACTGGCACAACCCTTCTCACACCTCCTCAGCCAGCTACCATATTTCCAGGCAGAGAGCACACCTCTAATTTGTAGGACAGGGCGATACACCCTGTCCTATAAATAAGAGTCATGCTCCCTGCCTGGACATACAGTAGCCAACTGAGGAGGTGTGAGAAGGGCTGTACCTGTCACCATATGCACCCATGGTACTGCGGATACAAGTCAGGTGACTGGGCCGGTGCCATGGGGGGGTACTACTGGATGTCAGGGAGGGGTTGTTTTTACTTCTGGGCTGGTGATTGGAGGTGAGGGGAAACCACTACCACCAGGGATACTAAGTTTTACATTAGGGCTGGGATCAGAGGGAGGGGAGGACCACTAGCACCAGGGATTTACCTTATACCTTCAGGGCTGGGATCAGAGGGATGGAGGGGACCACTAACACCAGAGATTTGCCTTATACCTATGAGGCTTGGGATTGAAGGGAGGGAGAGAGGACCACTGGCATCATTTTTTATTTATTTTTATTTATAAATTTGTTAACCAGGTAAGGACACTGTGCGAAAGCCCTTCTTCACGTCCAACCCAGACAGAAAACATATAACAATAAAAGACAAAATGCATACAATACAATACATAAATAATCAATTCATCAATGATTAAACATTACAAGTACAAATTGCTAGTGTTAGTAAGTATTGTTTAAACCTAGATTTAAACCCTGAGAATGAGTTGATTGCTATCAAAAAAAGGGGTTATTAATTCCAGAGGTTAGGGGCCTGACATTCAAAAGTGTGAGAACCATACTTATTTTCGGCAGAATGGGCTACCAGAACTATACCCTGGTTAGATCTTAAATTGGCTTGAACTTCTCGAACTATCACCAAATCAGTCAAAGGAGACAAGTTTTTAGCATATATGGCCTGATGGACCAAGTTACCTAAGGCATACATATACTGTATTTAAGCTGAGGTGATAACCAGCCCAAGGAGGAATATAAGGAGCAGTGATGGGTCATAACTGGAACATCCAAAACAAAATGACAAATATTATTGTAAGTGACACTTAGGACTTGCCTTTCCCTCATACCCAGTTTATTATACAGAGGGAAAACATAGTCCAAGTGTAGCATTAAGATCCCCATAGCTAATGTTCTATGGGAATCATAAGATAAATATGATCTGAATTTGAAAAGCATCCCTAACTTATGATTGATAATTCTCCTGACCATTTTTACCTGTGAGGAAAAGGTTAAAGAGGGATCAAGTAAAACTCCCAAGTATTTAAACTCAGGCACCTGCTCAAGTAAAACACCATGAACATCATGAATTAACAAACGTGGATTTTCCTTGATCTGAGTGGAACTACCAAATACCATAACTTTAGTCTTTCTTACATTCAAAACCATTAGATTAGTGGACATCCATCTGCATAATCCCTGAAACTCTAGTTCCAAGACCTAATTTATATAATCATTCGATTGGCCCTGACAATATAAAATCTAATCATCAGCATAAAGAAGACACTTACTTGAATGAAATATAGAGGGAACCTGATTAATAAACAAATAAACTAACAGGGGACAAAGAATGGATCCTGAGGTACACCACATATAATAGAACAGGAAGTTGACAAACTGAAACATTTTGAGAATGACCCTGCAAAAAATCTCTAATAAGAGCCACAGCTGAATCTGTCAACCCCAGATCAATGAGTTTCTGACAGAGCAAGGAGTGATTTATCAAGTCAAAAGCCCTAGACAGGTCCATGAACACCACCGCTGTAAACAAGCCACTATTGCAACCTTATAGGACAGCACTCATGAACCTGCCCAAGGCCGTACCAGTCCCCCGATCATGTCTAAAACCATGCTGTTCAGTACACAGGGCATCGCCCACCTCCAAAAATTCATTCAGCTGATTAACCATCAGCTTTTCTAAGATCTTACTTAATGGGTTTAAAATGGAGATAGGATGAAAATCCTCTGCTTCAACACCATTGGCCTTTTTGGGAACAGGCAGAACTCTTGCTCGCTTCCATGCCAAAGGAAAAACACCTGTTGCGATACATAAATTATATAATTTGCAAAGCGGTTCAGCTATGTAAGGGGCAACCATTTTAACAAACCTTGCATCCAACCCTCCCCCCCCCCAAACACACACACAATCACCAAATTTATTTGGCAAGGAATAGAGTAATTTCAAGACTTTGGTAGTGGTAATCCACCTAAAAAAAAATGTTAGATGAGGAACCATTCTCAGTATGCCTGTCAAAAGTATCAAACAATATATCAAATTGTGCTGAAATACCATCTTTACTAGAGGACCAAGAAACCAGACTAGACACATCAGAAAAGTGATGATTTAACAAATTGGCCATCTCTAGAGGCTCAGTAATCAATTCCCCAGAAGACTGAAGGGAAGTAATTGATGCTTTAGCTTTAGGGGAAATAAGAGAATTTATAATATCCCCAAAATGTTGGGGGTCCAAAGTTACACCCTCTAATTTATGTCTAAATAAATTAATCTTGGCTTGCTTTATCTTTTTACTTAATAAATTCCTAGCAGCCCTATACTCTTGTAAACGTGTCAGAGAGGGGAATTGTTTGTAGGCCTGCCAAGCTACCTTATTTATTTATTTATTTAAGAGATTTACCAGAAAGGCATACTGAGCAGAGTACCGCTCGATTCCAGATGCGCCCTGGGGTAGGGGGTTACAAGAGTGCAGTACATAAATACATAAAAAACGCAATAATACATACATAATTTGCAGATAACCAGCAATGGCACAGTAGGATGAGTGCAGTAACTGAGAAGCATATTGGTTTATACAAAGTGAGGAGTATTTATGGGCAGTGATATAGTAGCATGGTAGAAATTGCAACAATTACATAGCGTGATTAGATTTATCTACTATATGGGTAGGTGTGTGTACAGTTAGGCAGGGAGTTCAGCGATGGGGAAAGCATAAGCAGTTGGTGACAAAATGCGTTTTGAGGAGGGCATTTTGATGTGGAGTATTTGTGGTGTGTCTGATGTCGGCTGCTAGAGAGTTCCATAATTTGGGGAGTCTGAAGCTGAAAGCTACCTGACCTGATCGGGTGGATCTGTGGGGAATGTGAAGAAGCCTGGAGTCAGAGTTCCTGAGATCATAGATAGGTGGGGAGACGGCGGTTAGAGATGTTGATAGGTAGGAGGGCAGCATATGTGACCAGAATTTAGCAGTAATTCTAGTACAGTGCAGCAATCACCGATTTTGGAGTGATGGGCGGTCAAGGGACTGGTAGAGGTCACAGTGGTGGGTGTTGGGAGGATGATCCAAAGCGAACTGGTGTAGTTATAAAATTGGGTCGAGCCTGGCTAAGGATGTTTGGGGGCGCAACTTAGATGACATCGCCATAGTCAAAAATTGGGAGGATCGTTTTTTGTATCATTGCTTGCCTGGTTGGTAGAGGTATGCAGAGCTTGTTTCGATAGAGAGCTCCCAGCATGGGATGTAATTTTTTTTGCAGAGCCTCTACATGTGCTGAGAAGTCAAGGTGCTGATCCAGCCAGACGCCGAGATAACGATATGTGGAGCAGGCCGCAAGCGGAGTCCTATCCAAGGTAAAGAAGGTGGGTGCATCAATAAGCCGGGTTAGTTTGGCTCGGGAGCCGAAGGTGAGGGAGACAGTTTTTTTTGAGTTTAGGAATAGTTGGTTCTTAATGAACCAGCGTTGGATGGAGTCGAAGTCCTTCTGAAGGTGAGATGCTACAGTGGTACCAGATGGGCCAGAGGCAAATAGCACCATATCATCTGCATACTTATGGATACCAGATTGTGTGCAGACAGCAGGCAGGTCATTGAGGAAAATTGAGAAGAGCTGCGGGCTGAGTACAGACCCTTGAGGTGCGCCACTGGTGACAGGGAGGGGGTGGATAGAGCCGTACCGATGCAGACTGCTTGTGACCTGCCTGATAGGTATGAATGGAACCAACTGAGTGCTGCCGTCGTCAGACCAGTTTGGGCAAGTTTAGATATCAAGAGGGGGTGCGAGACCGTGTCAAAGGCTTTTGCCAGGTCTATGAAAATAGCTGCGGTAATTTCCCCACTGTCAATGTCTGTAAGGATAGAGTTGGTGAGGCGAAGGAGGGATGTGGTGGTGGAGTGATTTTTTCTGAAGCCAGCTTGAAAGAGGGTGAAAAAGGAGATTGTATCTAGATAGTTGTGTAGCTGGGATAGAACAAGGCGCTCTTGAATTTTGGCTAGGATAAGGAGCAGAGATATAGGTCGATAGTTTGAAGGGGAGGAGAAGTCCCCTCCCTTGGGGAGAGGAATGACTGTGGCCTGTTTCCATTTTGTGGGGACAGCACCTAATTTAAATGACAGATTATAGAGCATGGTTAGGGGGTAGGCTAAGGCCGGGGCAGAGAGTTGGAGCATTTTAGAATCTAATCCCGATGGGCATTTTCCTTTGGTTGTGTTTAGTGAGTGTAGAATTTTTAACACCTGGTCTGGAGTGACTAGGCGGAGCGAGAAGGAGGCCCGGGGTGGTGCGTTAGGGTGAACAGAAGGAACCTGGGGAGAGCAGTGGTGGTGGGTGGGAGTGGGAGGAAGTGGCGAGGCAGTGGCGGTGGAGAAGAGGGCATTAAACTGGATGCAACCTGGCAAGGGTCATTTATGATTCTGCTGAGGTTGAGAGTGAGGTGGGGGTTAGGTTGGTGGAGTGAGGAGGGATTTTATGGATTTCCAGAATTGAGAAGGGTGGGTGTGGTTTTTGTTAAACGTCAATTTGAAGTAGTTTGATTTGGACTGCCGTATGAGACGTGTGCAGGCATTTTGAAGGGACCGGTATTGTTGTTGGGCTAAGTGAGAACCAGTGGCCTTGAAAAATTTCCAGGCCTGGTCTCTGGCTCGGAGTTGTTCCATGAGGTTTGAGGTTACCCAGGGTAAGTGGGAGCCCCTGACTCTGGATCTCCTTAGAGGGGCATATATGTCCCAGATAGCGAGGAAATTTGTAGAGAAGTAGCTCAGGGCCTCATCCATGGAGGTGGCGCTAGGGATGGGAGACCAGTCAATGGTGGTGAGGGTGTTTAGAAGTGCAAGCAGATCCAAAGATTTGTAGGCTCTGCAGCACAGCAGACAATGTGTGGGGGCCAGGGGATGGAAGATTTTCTTCTGTTTTATAAAAGAAAAGGGTGGGCAGAGGGTGACTGTGAAAAGGCAGAGATACTAAACAAATATTTTTGCTCAGTATTTACAAATGAAGAGGGGGAGGTACCTAAAACAAACAGTAGAAACACTCTGGATACAGAAGCTGATACCAGTCCATTTACAGAAGAAAGGGTTCTGAAAGAACTCTTAAAACTGAAGGTGGATTAAGCAATGGGTCCTGAAGGGATTCATCCCAGAATTCTAAAAGAACTAAGGGTAGAACTAGTGACACCACTGACTACCTTCTTTAATAAATCATGGGAGGATGGGGTGGTACCCGAGGACTGGAGGAGGGCAGATGTGATTCCCCTTCACAAAAGTGGGAGCAAGGCAGAAGCAGGAAACTACAGACCTGTTAGTTTAACCTCAGTGATAGGGAAAATGATGGAATCACTTCTGAAGGAAAGAATTGTCGAGTATCTAGAGGCCAGAGGAGCACAGGACCCAAGTCAGCATGGATTCACAGCGGGAAGGTCATGCCAGATGAATCTGATAGATTTCTTTGACTGGGTGACCAAAGTAGTAGATCAGAGAGGGGCTGTGGACATGTCCTACATAGACTTTAGCAAGGCATTTGACACAGTCCCACACAAAAGATTAATATACAAGTTAGCCAGCCTGGGAGTGGGTCCCAAGATGACAGCCTGGGTAAAGAATTGGCTGGAGAATAGGACACAAAGAGTAATAGTAAATGGAGTCCACTCTGAAGAAAGGGAGGTTTACTAGTGGGGTACCGCGAGGGTTCAGTATTAGGGACGGTCCTCTTCAATGTCTTTATAAGCGACATTGCAGAGGGACTGGAAGGAAAAGTATGTCTCTTTGCAGATGACACAAAGATCTGCAACAGAGTTGATGCACAAGGTGGGGTGGAAAGGATGAGAAGGGACTTGGCAAGGTTAGAGGAATGGTCAAATGTGTGGCAGCTTAGATTCAATGTTAAGAAGTGCAGGTAATGCACCTGGGAAACAAAACCCAGGGAAGAGTACACAATGGGGTGAGATACTAACAACAACAAAATGGAAAGGGACTTGGGGTAGTCATATCAGATGACCTAAAGGTGGGCAAGCAATGTGAGAGGGCAGCAAGGAGGGTTGGGGGATACTGGGATGCATAGGGAGAGGCATCACCAGTAGAAAACAGGAAGTTATTATCCCTCTGTACAGACAGCTGGTGAGACCCCAACTGGAGTACTGCGTGCAGTTCTGGAGACCAGATCTCACATAAAGACATAGACAGGATGGAAGCTGTCCAGAGGAGGGCAACTAAAATGGTGCAGGGTCTGCACTGGAAGACATATAAGAAGAGACTTAAGAAGCTTAATATGTATAGCCTTGAGGAAAGGAGGAGAGGGGAACATGATAGAAACTTTCAAATACCTCAAGGAATCAACAAAGTCCAAGAGGGTAGCATCTTTCAAAAAGAGGTGTGCAAGAACAAGGGGCACAATTTGAAGATGGGGGTGGCTCAGAGGTAATTGGTTAGTATTTTTTCACAGAGGTTGTGGATGCATGGAACTGCCTTCCGGAGGAGGTTGTGGAGTCAAAAACAGTGGTGGAATTCAAGCATGCATGGGACAGTCATAAGGCAATTCTAGGGGGAGGGGGTTGGAAGAAGTAGGCTGCGGGTTAACTAGGATCTGCAGCTTATCCATTAGGTAGGGAAATGGGCAGACTGGGTGGGCCAAGCGGTCCTTATCTGCCATCAAATTCTATGTTTCTATGTTACACCATCGATGTGTTACCCCTCTAACACGTAAAGTTCAGAGAGGAAGCAATTTGTTTTGAATGACCAATAATTGCTGACAAAAAAAGTCAACAGCACAATCTGGGTCTAGTATGGATTCCGTAAAAGAACTGTCCAAGCTCCGCAATTCACAAGTCAATACATTCAAATGAATACTTTTGAAATTATGGAACTGAACTAGTTTGGATGGAATCTTACATCGCTTGAAGTTAAGAACACCATTAGTGATCTGATGGTCACTCACTAAGTCACCAAGAACACCAACATGAGATACAATATCAACTTTGTTGGTGATGAATCAATCTAGAAGTGAGTGGTTCATGGAATACATATTTAGCCTGGTAGGTTCCTTAATAAGTTTAAACAACTTATAGGAATTTAACAAACATTCAAAACCACTATCTGTCTTCTCCCAGTTCAAATTAATATCATCCACCATGACAAAATCACAGTTAACAATAAACGGGGAAGTCATATCAATAAAATCTTGCAATTCAGATTTACCACATTTAGGGGGATTATAAAGAGACCCCACTTCAATATGTATTGCACCACCTAGGAGCAAATTCAGTATTATCCAGTCATTTTTCAACTCAGAAGTCTGGCTAAAAGAAAGTACAGTAACCTCCAAGTGTTCCAAATAATAAACAGCCACCTCACCACCTAATCTGATTCCTTTTTAATCAGACCTCACAATTTTATACCCAGGCAACATACACATACCATCCGGTATAGAGGGTTTTAATCAAGACTCAGTAACAACCACCATATCTGGTTTATATAATGTCATAAGAGCGTCAACATTAGCCAATTTAGGAAACAGGCTCCTCATATTTAAATTTAACATTTTGAAACCATGAGAAAGATGCCATTTTGAACTGTGCGTCACCTCTGCAGAAAGCAAGGGGCACATAGGCCCAGGGTTAGGTTCATTATCTCCTGATAACAGAAGCAACAAAAGAAGAAACATACATTTTCTAAGGGACCATACATGTGTTAACAACCCCTTAACCAGTGATGTCGTTAATGAGACCGAAATGCAACCAACCATCCTCAAAGTCATTTTCTCTAATACAGTAAACAAAATGCATTAATATCACTCTTGCCCCACCATAAAAGGTTGGACATGGTGAAATCATTATGATGTACCCACTGATTAACATGTGCAGTGCCCTCTGTGAATACACTCAAGTCACTGAGGGCTAAAAAGCAACTCAGCAAAATAACCATGGACTTTTATTTTTCATAAGGGGCTGGCAATCAAAGGGGGTGCCATGGACCACAGGTGCAGGTATGCTCCCCCAGTGGCCAACTGGCTGGTTGGCTGCACAGAATAAGAGAAGGTTTTCATTGGCGGTATTTGCATAGTGCAAATGGACCACACACTTCCCTCTTGTGCCACGCAGATCTGCTGAATATCAGCTTGCACCAATATTCCTTTCTCCCACCCACTATTTGCACTTGCCCATTTGATTTGCACGAGCTACCCTGTTTAGCTGCAGCACAATGGAGCCCTTTGAATATTGGGCTCCAGCGCAAAGCCCAGTTTGTGCCAGCAAACACCAATTAACGCCCGCACAAATGTCTGAATATAAGGGTCCTTTGTGCTTTTACACAGGCTGTAACGTGATTCTGTGTTAATCTAGATGTACCTTATTGTCCAGAAACTGTAAATAACCCATGTCTGTCTCTACGTAAGTGCTATTTTACTGTTCCACATTTTGAGGTAAACAATGCTGGCTTGAGTCACATTCTGCTAAAAATGTAAGCAGTGACTGACCTTATTGTAAGCAATGACTGACCTTATTTAATTTACCATTTGGGGCCAGGAAAGGCACTAAGCCAAGGCTTGTTTCCAGGTGCATCCTGAGATACAGTACACAAAATTGAAACAGTCCAAATTAAAATTTGTATTTCAAATCAACAAGTCCAGACTGACAGTTTTTTGTTTGTTTTTTAAATGGCAAAAGTCCACGACAAATTTGGTTAAATCATACCAAGGCTTTTTTTTCAAATTACTTGCTAAACTTCCTTAGTCCCTTTAGCCTTGACATGTTTTTCTCAAACTGAACATAAACCCTGTTGTTTACATTTTTTAATATAATTACAAATTTGAAAATGTGTAAAGTCTGTTTAGAAACAGAAACACAGATTCTGATGGCTGAAATAGACCAAGGGTCTGTCAAGACTGCCCATACTATGTTACCTCACCCCATCGACCTACTGTACTGGTACACTGTCTCCCTCTTCCCTTGCTTCCTCACTCCTCAATTCTGTGTTGCCTTTCCAGGACTATGAGTCCCTTTGCCCTGTCTCAGCTGTGTTTAAACCCATTTAGGGTAGATTCCACTTATACCAGCAATCTGTTCCAGAGTTTCACTACCTTTCTGTGAAGGGAAACTTCCTCACATCTCTCAAACATGTCCCCCATAAACATTCAGTCATGCCTCCTAGTGTCTTTTTCCCTATTCCTTACAACTAGGCCCTTGCAATTCACCACAGGGGCTATGCACAGGGGATATGCACAAATACAAGCTAGGTATGTGCGGCTCCACACCAATGGACAGGTGCCTTGGGTGAAGTATGCACTAACACATGCCACCACACAGTGCCTATCCATGGCCCCACCCCCTGGCATGCTGCTGCATGGGAAAGTATCGCAGGGCACAGGCGGGCATCCAGTTGGATGCATGACCTGGTTTCATAGTGGATCTCCTATTCTGAATGGAGGGGGGATTCTGGGATGATGTGGGATGTCTGTTTTTAAAAAAGATGGGTGAGTGCATGAATGGCTACCCCCAGCCCTCCCAGTAAGCCAAGAGGGCTAGTGCAGCACAGTGAGGGGGAGTTTATTAGGGTGAAAAGAAATTGTACTGATGAGGATGACAGCAATAAGGCAGCAAGTGAACTGACAGACTGATTTAGAGATAGAGGATATGAGGAAAATATTTTGGCAAATGCAAAATGAAAGAGTGATACCAGAAATAGAATGGAGTTGTTCCAGCCCAAAATAAGAACAGATGACACACAAGACAGAATAACAGCATCATCCCACTACTCAGACCATTTTAACACAATTAAAACATCTATCCTGAAACACTGGGACATACTAAAAGCAAACCATTTAGGTGAACAGACGTTTAGAGAAAATATATTAGTAACAGCAAAGAAAACCAGATCACTAGGTGATAGACTGTGTCATGCCATGTTTAAAAGTGCAGAACCAAGACATGAAATTTTTGAAGGAAAAAACAAAATTATTGGCAACTACCCATGTGGGAAGTACCAAAATTGCAATAGCACTAGAAAGACTAAAATAGTTTGCAATCCCTACAGAGACGAACAGGTAGAGATCAAACAATTTATTACATGTCAGACAGACCAGGTGACATATGCCTTGAAATGCTCTTGCGACCTTCATTATGTTGGCTAGACTACAATGACTCTTAAATTAAGGTTAAATGAACATCGCAGCGATATTAGAAGAGGTGACTTAAACTCAGTAGTGGCTAAGCACTTTTTAGAGACTAAACATAGTCTCTCAACATTTTGTTTCATTGGATTGGAAAGAGTAGGAACACCACCCGGGGGAACCTCCAAAATAGCTTACTGAAATGAGAGGCATTTTGGATTGACAGGTTTGGAACCTTTGACAAATGATATGGCATTAATGAGGAAATGTGTGGTCAGAATTTGTGGACTGAATTGTTCTTAGAAATAAATACATAGTATTAAACTTCTGATCTGCATCTACGTCACTTTGTTTAAATCCTAACAGTTCCCCTGGAATGGGCTAACCACTTATAGCAACCAGTTACCCCTGGAGTGCTCTGCGATGGCCACCTCTATGTGTTGTTTACACAGGTAGGTCGGGACATGGGGCCACATTTACCTAGTGGTGCTGTTGTCCCGATTCAGCTCTCTGTTGTATATTTAAAAACATTTAAAAACATAGAAACTACTAAAGAAAAAGTATGGTATTACAATTGACGAGTATAAATGATATACTTAGTTCAAAAATGAAGTTTGGGAATATTTATGGCAATCATTTGAGATACCAAGAAAATCATAAGGTTGGAAATAAGCCTATGACTAAAAAGTAAGAGAGTCATTTTGACCCTACTGGGCATGTCACAAGAAAAATGATATATGGATCTATAAGCATCAAATTCTTGAAAATCGATCTAGTCAATCAGAGCGATCGTTGTACCCAAAGGGGCAGAGTCCCAGCCTTTATAAAGAGCTGCAGCACAGCAAAGGTACCCTTTACTTTGCAAAGACGCCAGAGGAGCATGTTCTCATAAAAGAAGCTGCTAAGCTGTGAAATTTATGAAAAGAGAAGGAAATCTTGTTAGACATGCCTATAGCTTTTATTTAGTAAACAACTTAAACTTATTACAGAAACGAGTGAAGACTGTTTGATGTAATCTGTTAAAACAAATATAATGTTATCCAGTAAAGAATTGAGCTACAAACAGACAAAGTGAATGCAGGAAATTGGTTTAAGTATCAGAATTTTTATGTTTAAAAAGTTAGAGTCATTTTGACCCTACTGTGCATATCACAAGAAAAATAGTGTCTTACAAGGATTTCTAAGCACCAAATTCATGAAAATCGATTTAGCCAGTCAGAACGATTGCTGTACCTAAAGGGGCAGTGCTGCGGCCTTTATAAAGAACTATGACACAGTAATGGCATCCATTACATTGCAAAGATGCCAGAGGAGTGAGTGTTTTCATAAAAGAAGCCTGTAAGCTGTGAAATTTATAAATATGCGAGAAGTAGATCTTGTTAGACATGACTGTATCTTTATTTAGTAAACAACCTAAACTCATTACAGAAATGAGTGAAGACTGTGTGATGTAGTCTGTTAAAACAAATATAGCATTATCCAGTAAAAAAATGAGCTACAAACAGACAAAGTGAATGCAGGAAATTGGTTTAAAATACAAATTCAGCAGTATTGAAAATATGTACCTTGATCAATATAAGCACAGAGTAATGAAACAAGTACGTGAATGAGAAATTGAGACTGTTGACATTTCTTTTCTTTACACCAGGGATACAAAATATAGAGATCTGAAGCCTCAGAAACAAAAATAGACAACAGTTGTTGTTACACACAGACTTCCCTCAGGAATAACAAACTTTAAACTTGTACTATCAGTACTCAGCTTTATAGTAAGAAAAAGGCTAAAATGAGTTTTGTTGTTCCTGTATCTAGTAATAGAAGATGAAAAGGGATATTTGTAAGAGATTTAACTGATAACACTCAAATATACAAACGCTACCCAAGGTAACTAAACAGAAAGCCAGAAACAAGTTTTTCTTTAATTTCTTTTGAGTAGAGATATAAAAATCCTACAAACAATGTTTTTTGTCCTGTCATTAGCACATGAGCTTGTTTTGAGTAGAAGATAATTCCAAGTACAGGAACGTTTTTTCTTTATGAAGGTACAGTCAAAGCCACTTATAATGGGCACATCTGTGTAAGCAGATTCTGCCTGTTATAATGAGTGGCAACTGTAACCAAAAATGATTATTTTTACACCTGAAATTTTACAGTGCTCCCTTCACTGCCACTACATAAATCCCTCTGAATTCTGCTAGTTTTCTGGACTGTACTCCCATTCCCTTGCACAGGTTTGTGCTCATCTTCCTCATAACCACTAACTCTCCATTCCTGTCTGAGATCTTCCAGTGCTCCCGTCACTGCCACTACATAAAGCCCTCCAGAGGAAATCACAGCAGCGTTCACAGGATGGATCCTCTCTTCCTGTAACTGCCACAGCATAAAAGGCCTCAGAAAAGCCCTTTCAGAGGACAACACAGCAGCACATGGGGGTCTTCTTTTAATTGTATCCCTTCTTCCCTTCTTTTGGACAGATCTCTTCTTCCCTTCACTATCACAAGGGATAAGACAGTCCTCTCTTCTGTTCACTGCTGCTACATTAAGCCGGGACTGATTAGTGGTTAGTTAATGCTCTATGCCTGCCTGCCTTCTATTTGGGGCAGATTAGCTGTTAGAAAGTTAATTCACACTTCAGCATGTTGAATTTTTGAAGCTATAGCAGCTAACCTGCCCAAAATAGAAGACAGCATAGATCACTATAACCAGCATTTTTTACATTGCAGTCAATGTATTGGGCAAGTGGAAACAGGACTTTGCCCGCTAAAAGTGATTGCCCACATAAAGCATGGGTGCTATAAGTGGCAGGGACTGTATAAACCAATAAACTACAAATTCATATTTATTTAATTTACTACAGTAAAAGTATATATATATATATATATATATATATACATGCATCTCACTGAAACTTAAATGAATGTTAATTTAATAGATGTGACACATAATATTAAGTGAAAATTGTCCACTGCAACTAACATTATAAAATGAATTTAATGTACTTTTGAGTGAGGTTTTTGATGTTTAAATTGTCTTTTATCATAAGAATTCTAATACAATTGAAGATTTTTCTTTCTTTATTTGAAGCAATGAAGCAGTATGCTTAACTGTGAAACGTTGATGTCATTTAGAAAATAAAATTACTTTTTCAACAAAAAAACCTTGCAAATTATTAAAACACATATCCAGTAAGTGGGTGTCATTTGCTTCAATCTGGCTGCGAAACATCAAAACTGCCATCACAGAGGCAACAAGCCTTTGTGTGAAGCAAATAAAAAAATAAAAATGAAGGAAAAAACACTATGGTTCTCAAAAGAGGTGGTGGGGAAGGTTAGGGAGAAAACGATAACATTCAGGAAGTATAAGGAAACAAAGAAGGAGCATGACAAAGAACTGTGCCAGTTAAAGCAGAAGGAAGCAGGGAAAGCAGTCAGAATTGCAAAGGCCCAAACTGAGGAAAAGATAGCCAACTCAGTAAAGAAGGAGGATAATGCCTTTTATAGGTACATTAGGGAGCAAAGAAGGACCAAGGGAAGGATAGTGAGGCTTAATAAAGGAGAGGGTGTCTGGGCAGAGGGTGACTGTGAAAAAGCTGAAAAACATGGAGGGATAAAAGGAAGATCCTGGGGATTGCTGGGAAGGCAAGACGGGAGGGTGAGCTGGATGTCATTATCCACCTAGGTACTAATGACCTGGCAAAAGGGGAGCCAAAGGAAGTTCAGGAAGAGTTTAGGAAATTGGGGAGGGGTCTCAAGCAAGTAGCTATTTCTGTCACCTTCTCAGACGTACTACCTACGAGAGGCATGGGAGAGCAAAGGGGTGCATGCACTAGGAACTTTAACTCATGGTTGAAGGACTGGTGCTGTGAGGAAGGGTTTGGATTCATTGGTGACTGGGGACCCACCTGGAGGGATGGAGGCTTGTTCAAGCCTGATGGCCTGCATCCATCCTGGAGGGGAATCCAAGCACTCAATGATAAGCTTAAATGCTACATTGACAAGCATTTAAACTAGCCAAGGAGGGTGGCTGGCCAGCAAGGAGGGTACCTAACTGCCCACCCCCCACAGCTTGCAGTGGAACCAGTGAACCCGAGGAGTGGATATCTCTACAAAACAGTGTGCAAAAGATGGAGATAAATGCCAAAGAGGTGGATAGGAGAAAAAGGGAAAAACCATGAGGAACTGTTTTCTGTTTTATAGGTAAAAGTAAAAAAAAAAAAAAACCATTGTGGGACATTTTTTTTAACAGGGTAATTTGGCACACTGGGATGAGATCCCAGCATGCCATCTGAGTCATTTTTTTGGGGGGGGCTGTAGCCAACAGGGGATTGGGCACCCCCATTGGCAAATACCAGTGAGGGCAGAAGAGCTGAGGGGGATTGGGCACCCCCCTTGGCACACAACAAATGGGGGAGGGACATTATGCTGATGGGAATTGGGCCCCCCGTCGGCAAAGAAAGACTTTTAGGGGGGTGTATGATGCCGAGGGGGATTGGGCGCCCCCTCAGCACACAGCAGAAATGGGAGGAGGGACATTATGCTGATGGGGAGTGGGCACTCCCGTTGGCATTGTGACAGGTGGTGGCAGTCACTGCCGCCATGTTGCTTGCACATTGGGAGGCGTGTTGTGGTCCTGCTGCATGAGAGCTTCACTCACATTGCAGTGGACCTTTTCTTAGATCTAATGGACACATTAGCTATGCATGATGTCAGCGCCTGCTGCTAGCTTATTGGGGAATGAGGGACGCACCTACTGATGTGTGCCCTGCACTCGCCCATAGTGACTGCACCTCCAAATCTGCTACTACCGCAAGATGTTGGCTGCTCTCGCACGAGCCAACATAAAAAGATTTAAAAGAAAAGTAAACAGTGATAAAAGAAAGGAAACAAAGAGGTTTATCTATACATGGGTGAAGAGCTCAGAATATGAGAATACCTAGTACTAAGTAAGAACCAGTAAGAGTACAAGTGAAATAGAAAGAGTGGGTAGCAGAAAATAAAATATGGATTAAAACTAGGGGAATCCGCAGACAAAATTAACAGAAAGCCATCTTAAGGTCATTTCATTCTCCTGATGAAACATAGAACATAGAAACATAGACTTTGACGGCAGATAAGGACCGCTAGGCCCATCTAGTCTGCCCTTTTCCCTACCTACAGGATAGGCCGCAGATCCTAGTTAACCAACAGCCTATATCTTCCAGCCCCCCACAAGAATTGCCTTATGTCTGTCCCATGCATTCTTGAATTCTCCCACAGTTTTAGACCCCATAATTTCCTCAGGAAGGCTGTTCCATGCATCCACTACCCTCTCT
Source organism: Neoceratodus forsteri (assembly GCA_016271365.2). NCBI lineage: Eukaryota > Metazoa > Chordata > Ceratodontiformes > Ceratodontidae > Neoceratodus > Neoceratodus forsteri. The sequence continues at coordinate 802,295,275 of CM057451.1, read as the reverse complement.
GTGAAATAATACTTCCTCACATTGCCCCTGAACCGCCCTCCTTCTATCTTTAAATTGTGTCCCTTGTTCTTGCAAGTCTCTTTTTCTGAAAGATGCTACCCTCTTGGACTTTGTTGATTCCTTGAGGTACTTGGAAAGTTTCTATCATGCCCCCCCTCTCCCTTCTTTCCTCAAGGGTATACATATTAAGCTCCTTTAGTCTCTCCTCATATGGCTTCTCTTGCAGACCCTGCACCATTTTAGTTGCCCTCCTCTGGACTGCCTCTATCCTGTCTATGTCCTTGCGGAGATGGGGTCTCCAGAAAAAAAAGTATTCCAGATGGGGTCTCACCAACTGTCTGTACAGAGGGATAACAACTTCCTGTTTTCTGCTGCTGATGCCTCTCCCTATACATCCCAGTATACACCCAGCCCTCCCTACTGCCTTCTCACATTGCTTGCTAACCTTAAGGTCATCTGATACTATTACCCCCAGGTCCCTTTCCTGTTTTGTTGTTGTTACTACCTCCCCACCCATTGTGTATTCTTCCCCTGGGTGCTTGTTTCCCAGGTGCATTATTTTGCACTTTTTTGCATTGAATCCTAGCTGCCATACGTCTGACCATTCCTCCAACCTTGCCAAGTCCCTTTTCATTCTTTCCACGCCTCCTTGTATATCAACCCTGTTGCAGATCTTTGTGTCATCTGCAAAAAGGCATACTTTTCCTTCCAGTCCCTCTGCAATGTCACTGATGAAGACATTAAAAAGGACTGGACCCAATATTGAACCTCATGTACCCCACTGGTAACCGCCTTTCTTCAGAGTGGACTCCATTTACAATTACCTTCTGTGTCCTGTTGTCCAGCCAATGTTTTACCAGGCTACCACCCTGGGACCCACTCCCAGGCTGGTTAATTTGACTAATAATCTTTTGTGTGGGACTGTGTCAAATGCCTTGCTAAAGTCTAGGTAGGCCATGTCCACAGCCCCTCCCTGGTCTACTACTTTGGTCACCCAGTCAAAGAAATCTATTAGATTCGTCTGACATGACCTTCCCGCTGTGAACCCATGCTGCCTTGGAACCTGTGCTCCACTGACCTCTAGGTACTCAACTATTCTTTCCTTCAGAAGTGACTCCATCACTTTCCCTACCACAGAGGTCAGACTGACAGGTCTGTAGTTTCCTGCCTCTGTCTTGGTCCCACTTTTGTAAAGGGAATCACATCCGCCTTCCTCCAGTCCTCAGGTACCACACCATCCTCCCATGATTTATTAAAAAGAGTAGCCAGTGGTTTCACTAGTTCCTTCCTTAATTCTTTTAGAATTCTGGGGTGAATTCCATCAGGACCCATTGCTTTGTCCACCTTCAGTTTTGGAGTTCTTGCAGAACCCTTTCTTCTGTGAAAGGACTGGGATCGACCTCTATCAAGAGTGCTTCTGTTAATTGGATTAGGCACTTCTCCTCCTCTTTTGTGAATACTGAGCAGAAATATTCATTCAGTATTCCTGCTTTTTCACTGTCCCCCTGCCCACCCACCGTTCATTCTATTCAGCCTCACTATCCCTCCTTTGTCTTTCACGCTCTGATGTACCTATAAAAGGTTTTATCCCTTCTATCACTGAGTTGGCTATCTTTTCCTCAGTTTGGGCCTTTGCTATTCTGACTTCCCTCCCTGCTTCTTTCCGCCTTAACTGGTACAGCTTCTCTGTCCTGCTCCTTCTGTGTTTCCTTATACCCGAATGCTATCTTTTCTTTCCTGACTTTCACAGCCACCTCTCTTGAGAACCATAGTGGCTTTTTCTTTCATTTGATTTGTTTATTTGCTTCACACAAAGGCTTGTTGCCTCTGTGATGGCAGTTTTGATAATTCCCCATTGTTGCTCCACACCTCCTTCTAGCCTGTTTGTTAGTGCTTTTCTGAGGCAAGCTCCCATCTTGCCAAAGTCAGCCCTCCTAAAGTCCAGTACCCTCACTTTTGTATGGCTTGACTCAGTAGCTGAGTTTAACGTGAACCACACTGTTTGATGGTCACTTGTCCCCAGATGGCAACCCACTTCTAGATCTGAGATCCTCTCACTGCCCCATTTGAGAGAACGAGGTCTAAGATTGCTCCTCACGAGTGGGTTCAAACTAGCTGTCTAATGCCTGCCACCTGTAGGGTGTCAAGAATGGCCCTGCTCTTGGATGTGGCTGCAGCAAATGTGCTCCAGTTAACATCTGGCATATTCAGGTCTCCCATCAATAGTATCTCTTTCTCTGCCATTCTAAGAATGCCTTCCATCATATCCTTGTCCATTCCTTCCCGACATGGGGGTCTGTCACAACCCTTGTGCAGATTGTGGTGCTTTCAGTCTCCAAGGTGACCCACAGTGCCTCCTCCTCCCTGTTTACTCTTTTGTTCAGTTGCTTTTATCCCTCCTTACATAGAGAGCTACTCTCCCTCTTCTCCCCTGCCTGTCTCTCCTGTAGTTATGTACCCTGGTATGTTAACATCCCAGTCATGGTTCTCTGTGCACCATGTTTCTGTGACTGCTACGATATCCAGGCATCCCTCTTCCATTAAGGCCACCAGCTCAGGAGCTTGTTGCCCAGACTCACGGCATTGGTTCTCATTACCCTCCATTTCCTGATGGCTTACCCCTTTTGCCCCATCCCTGTCCTTCTTGCCTTTGTCACTTTCTCCATGTACCCTGCCCTTCTCCCTCATCGACACCTCCATGTTGGTGTTTGCCACACCACTGTCGCTATTGTTTGGGGCTAGGATTTTCCTGCTCCTTTCCAGTGCCTCCCCTTGGCTAGTTTAAAAGCTTGCCAATGAAGCATTTAAACCTATCACCTAGATCCTGGTTCCCCTCCCGGACAGATGCAGCCCATCATGCCAGTATAGGCTTGCATCACTCCAGGTGGACCTCGCGTCCCCTGTAATGAAGCCAATCCCCTGAGCTCCACACCAGTTTTCAACCACTGATTGGAATCCCATGGTACGGAACACCCTAGCCCTCCTATGCCATAGATGGGTAGCACCTCTGAGAAGGTTACCGCGTGTGTTACTTGACCAAGGCCCTCCCAAATTCCACAAACTCTTCCTGCACTTCTCTAATCCTTTCTTAGCCAGGTCATTTGTCCCTAGGTGGACAATGACATCCAGCTCCCTCCCCTGTGCAGCTGCTCTGGCAATCCTGAGGATTCGCTCCCTGTCCCTCCAAGCCATGGCGCCAGGCAGGCACCTTACCTCCCTCTCCCCTTCCTTGCCCAGTTCTACCTTTCTAACAATGGAGTCCCCCACCAGGAGTTGTTTTCTTCCCCTGCAGGGTCCCCTGCCACCCTCCTGTGGGTCTCCTTTGAGGAGGTTCCCAGCATCCTCCTTGGTCTCCACTGTAGGTGCCTCCATAGAGGAACCACACTTTGCCAGAATGGCAGAATGAAGTAGTGGGAATACACTACGAGATGTTGTGGACTGATTTAATGACCTTGTGGCTCTGTAAAAAACAAATACTACAGAAAAATATTTCATCAAATGTAGCTGAAGTGATCAGTTGCACTGAACTGAGCTCCACATCCCCCACCCCCCGTCATTCTTTTTAAGTTGTTAATTTGACATCTTTTTAGTAGATTTCATTTAGGATTTCTTTCTGCTAATGAATCTTATTTTGCCAGATCAAAATCTCTACATCTTCTGTCATTTACACTGGAAGAAAACTTACCTGGCCTCTGTCATCGAGACTTAGTATTTTCTCCTGTCAAAGCTGCAGCTGTGCTGTTTGCTTCAGCAAAATGGCAAGTATGTCTAAAGAATTTGAGGAAGTTACAGAAATTTCAAATGACACTGACACACAAACTAGCAGAGGTAGTAAATGGACTATGAAGGAAGCCGGTCTCACCGAAAAAAAGTTGTAAAAACTGAACTAGTCTGTGCAGTTCCTCACTCCCCAATGGACAAATTAATGTTACAGATGAACTCATTGCATGACATGATGGCCAATCTGATATAGTCATTTTAAAAGGTTAAGGAGGATGTCAAAAATAATAAAATGGGGGTCTCTGATGCTGAGTCAAAAATCTCTAGCATCGAGGACCCTATATCCAGAGACTCAAAAGAAACTGCAAGCAACAGTCGTCAGATCGCTAAACTTGAAGATAGAATGGAGGATCAGGAGACCCGGAGCAGAAAACTTTATTTGAGGATTATAGATGTTCCTGAGTGATGGGAAGGAGCTGACACAATTTCATTAATTAACAAAATACTGTTACAACTAGCCGGCCCACCTACCAATCACAACTCCTACATATTAGAGAGGGCACATTGCTCACTAAAGTCCATGCCGGCTAAAGGGGAAAAAACAAGACCCATAGCTGTGAGATTTTTACATTTTCAGCAGAATATTTATTTCCAGAGAGCTGTCCGAGACCTGCCAAGACCTGCTGTTCCTGGAATATCAACGAGTTAAACTGAAAATCTTCAATGATCTCCCATACTATTTCATTATAAAAAACTTAGGGACTCAGGACTAAAATATAGTCTCCTGCATCCCACCACCTTGAAAGCCTGGTTTCTGAGGGAACTAAAATGTATATCAATTTTCAGGCAGAAAAAGAAGGCCTCAACAAATATCTGCCAGTTTTATTTAAAAACTTTGAATTCTTTAAGGCATAGAGAACTAATGTTATGGCATTCTGTAAGCAGCCTTTGCTGGTCATCTTATCCCACTGCTCTGTGAGTTTTATTTAAATGAGACTTAATGTTGTTCATTGCCTCAATGCCATGACCCAACACCTCACATATGTATTTTCTTTCACCCCTTCCTTTAAGAATAGTGCTGAAGTGACAGAAATGTATGGATTACATTTTTTTTTTTCAGCAGATGTGAGTGGGATCCATGGCAGAGACCATACCCGCTGGTTAGGAGGGTGATCAATGCTCAGCCTTTCCAGCCAGAGGAGATCCCATTTAACATCGATCTGTCATGGTACTGTTCTGCTCCATTTGATTACCTGAATGACTTACTGACCAGATAAATCCAAAACTGAAGTAACTAGAAAGGGGTTGATACTGTTGTGGGGCTTTCATGGGTGTTCTGCAGAGGCTGTGAAAATAGTGACAGTTTCATCCTTTGTGAGTCTGCTGTTCATCAAAGGTTTTTATGAACTGCATACATTTATTTATGTCATGAGTTTTTTCATTTTGCTTTTAGTTTTAAAAAAAGTTAATTGCTGGTAGTATTTCAATTATATAGACTGACTGTTCTGAAATTTCAGTTAAGTCATTAACCAGTGGTGACACGTCTTATTTCCCTGAGTTAGAGCAAAATCATTATACACACTTACCAGGTACTACTGTTAAAGTTATCTTCTGGCTCAGTCTTTTGGAATTTTTTCATTTTTTTCAATTTTCATATCTTGGTGTTTTAGAATTTGTGTTAAAGTTTAAAATTTATTAAGAGACTGTATTTTTTTTACAAACTGTGATCTCACGGTATGCTAATGCTTTGTTTTGATTGGTTAAAACTGGCATTCTCGGCTAGTATGGAAGGGATTTTTTTGCACATGTACAAAGCACAAAATGGAGACTGGTTTTCTTCAAAATTGTGACATTTGTGATTCCAGGTCAGTTTTTGCACAACTTTTTTTTACTAGTTTTAACTCTAAGGACTCTTGCTAATTGGATTACATTCTGATTAAGTAGATTTGATTCTTTGTGGTACAGAGGCTGTGGGACAGTGTCAGGCTGTAGGACAGCAGTGCCACATTAAAAACTTGACTTAAATATTTCTTTTTGCTCAGCTTGTGTATTAGCAAGGGGTAAAGGCAGGTCACTAGGCAACAGGAAACAGAGCACAGATACAGGGAGTGGGAGGTGTCTGGAAGTAGGTATTGAGTAACCTATGAACTACAGGACTGAGACAAGTACTTAAAAATGTGCTGCTAACTAACCGAAGACCTTATTCTAATATTTACTCACTATATCAGGGGGTAAAAGCATTTAAAATAGTAGCTTAAGAGTTTTTGAGGGCACAGATCAGTCACGTGACCCCGGGAGCTCACTTCCAGGTTGCAGGCTCAAAAGAAATGCCAAGGGCAGGTGGGTCAAGCCCGAGCAGGGTGAAGTGGGCATGTGGCCATCGCACATGAGGACACATGCAGAGACACATGCATTTGGCACTTGTCTTGTCTGTCCTGCTGGGATGAGGGGACCAGGGCAAGAAACAAAGCAGATTGCAGAGCAAATAAGTAAGAAACTGTGAAATAGCAATTAAAACTAAAGTTGCAAATACTATAGAAAATTAATAGTTACTGAAAAACCATGGAGACGTATATCCCAACAGACGATTTTCTAACACTTCTACGTAATGATGGTTCAATAATATGGTGTTGCAGCTGTAGGATTTACACCACAAGCATGACAGAACAAAGTTCAAATGAGTTTATCTGGAGAAATGTATACAAATGGGGCAACTATTGTGTGAAGTAAACTCCCTAAGCAACAGGCAAACAGTACCACACTAAAAACAGTAAATGCTACACCAAATGAGAAAAGAAAGAGAGATACACAAAAGGATAAAGATTTAGAGGAACCAGATGAAGATGCAAGACAGATAGAAAATGACACAGAGAGCAACCTAGAATGGGCTACAGTACAAACAAACCAAAAAATAAAGGAGTGCTATTAGTAAAAATGAAATAATTTTAACCAACTGATATTCTCCACCTATGTAATCAGATGAAATAGAGGAAGAGACAAGGGACAAAATGTTATTAGTAATTGGTGATTCTATCCTGAGAAAAACTGATACCATAACGTAGAACAGATAAAGCAAATAGAGAGGTGAACTGTTTGCCGGGGTAAAAAGATCGGAGACATAAAAAACATACTGCCCAAAGTTATACATCAACAAACAAACAAACAGTGGTGGTCCATGTAGGAATAAACTATGTGGGGAAGGACCACAAAAAGGATATTGTAGATGACGTAATGGAATTAACAGACATAGAAACATAGACTTTGATGGAGGATAAGGACTGCTAGGCCCATCTAGTCTGCCCATGATAAAAACTAAGGGACAAAAGCAAGTTGTTTCAGCCATTCTACCAGTACTCAAAGGTCATGGAGAAGAATACAAAACAAGCCAATGGATAAATATATGATTAGAAAATAAATGTAAAAAGGAGGGACTCTGTCTGATAAATACCTGGGATTTTTTTACAAACAAAAGCATTTATATTCAAATTATGGATTACACCTAAGCATCAGGGACAAAAACGCTAGCAACTATGATCACTCAACATACATTAACAGATCATTTAAACTAAATGGTGAGGAGAGGGGGTGCCATATGATGGAAACAATAGTAATAAGATAAAACAAAAACAAATACCATAAACACAGGCAGTTTATGCTGCCACTTAATAAATGATAGGCACCTACGAAACAAAAAGGATTAATTGCAAGCCCTATTAAAGCCAAACAGCAGGGCTGACATGGCTTTTATCACAAAAAAATGGTGGACAGCAGACAGTTGTAATGCCCCAAAACTGGGGCACCACAGTAAATAAATAAAGGCTAGAGGTAACAGATACATAGATACATATAGATACATAGACAGTGTCGGCAGATAAGGGCCTATGGCCCACCCAGTCTGCCCATTTGAGCTTGTAAGTTCAGTTTGTTTTCCTAGAAGTCTGTTGCCCTCACCCCTGGCCTCCAGAATTCCTTTATGTCTATCCCATGCATTCTTAAATCAAGGTGGATTGTTTTTAGCCCCCACTCACCCCCTTGGCAGGGTGTTCCACTTGTCCACCACCTGCTCTGTGAAGAAATTCCTTCTCATGTTTCCTCTGAATCGTCCTCCCTCCAACTTCATCCCATGCCCTCTAGTCCTGGAACATCTTTTTCTCTTAAAAATAGTGTTTTCCTGCACCCTGTTCCTCCCTGTAAGATACTTGTATGTCTCTATCATATCCCCTGTCTCCCTCCTCTCCTCCAGGGAGTACATGTTCAGTTCCTTCAACCTGTCTTCATAGGACTTGTGTTGCAATCCATGCACCATCTTTGTTGCCCTCCTCTGAACCTTCTCTACCCTGTCTATGTCCTTATGTAGGTGTGGTCTCCAGAACTGTACACTGTACTCCAGGTGGGGCCTCACTAGTGTCTTGTATAGCGGAATTATGACCTCCCTTTCCTGCTGGTGATGCCCTGCCTATACATCCCAGTATCCTATTTGCTTTACCTGCTGCCTTGTCACACTGTTTCCTACCTTGAGGTCATCAGAGATGATAACCCAAGATCCTTTCCTGCTTGGTGCATGCTATATCCTCACCCCCAACTGATATATTGTGCCAGGTTTTGTGCCCCATATGCATTATCTTGCACTCTTTGCATTGAATTTCAACTGCCAAACCCTGACCATTCTTCAAGTTTCTGTAGGTGCTTCTCATTCTGTCTACACCCTCTGGTGTGTCTACTCTGTTACAGAGCTTTGTGTCATCAGCGAATGAAAGAAATTCTGCTCTAGGTCCCTGCGCCATGTCACTGATGAAGATGTTGAATAGGACCGGTCCCAGCACTGACCCCTGTGGTACCCCCACTGGTCACTCTTCCCCTGTGGAGTGACAGCCATTTTACCACCACCATCTGCGTCCTGCCACCAGCCAATTACCTACCCACCACACTACTGTCCTGCCCACACCCATATTCCCCAGTTTGTGTAATAGTCTTCTATGTGGCACAGTGTCAAAGGCCTTGCTGAAGTCCAGATAGGCCATGTCCACTGCCCTCCCTGATCCACCTCCCTAGTCACCCAGTCAAAAATTCAACGAGGTTGGTCTGACATGACTTCCCCTGGTGAAACCATGCTGCCTTGGGTCCTGTAGTCCATTAACAACCAGATGTTCCACCAATCTCTCTTCAGTAGTGCTTCCATGATCTTTCCTACTACCAAGGTGAGGCTGACTGGTCTGTAGTTCCCTGCTTCCTCTTTGTTCCCACTTTTGTATAAAGGGACTACATCTGCTGTCCTCAGTCTTTGGGTACCTCCCTTGTTTCCAGTGATTGGCTAAACAGGATAGCCAGAGGTTCAGCCACCACCTCTTAGTTCTTTAAGGACCTGGTGCACCCCATCTGGCCTCATTGCTTTATCAACTCTTATTACTTCCAGTTCCTTCAGGACCCTTTCTCGTATAGGGACTTGTGTCCATTTTGCACCATTCTCACCCCTTGTACTCCTTCAGGCCATTACCATCCTCTTCCTCAGTAAAGACTGAGCTAAATACCTGTTCAATATGTCAGCTTTACTGTTGCCATCCTCCATGGCCCCATCTTCCCCCCCTTCAGTCTCACTATCCTCCCTTTGTCTTTCTTTTTTCACTCACGCACTGTAAAGGTTTTGTCCCTCTACTCACTGATTTTGCAATGTGCTCTTCTGTCTGAGCTTTGGCTTCCCTTACTGACCCTCCCTGCCTCCTTTGCTTCTCCTGGTACTTCTCCCTATCCCCTTCTGCCTGTGTCTTTTGTATTGCCTGAATGCAATCTTTTTGGCTTTCACTTTCTTTGTACCTCTTTGGAAAACCATAATGGTCTCCTCTTCCTTTTCCTCTTGCTAACCTGCTTAATGCATAATTCTGTTGTTCTTAGTAATCCCATTTTAAATACTGCCCACTTTCCTCAACCCTTGATTCCTGCCTCATTCCCTTAATGCCTCTTTCAAGTATCTCCCCATTTTCCCAAAGTCTGCCCCCTAAAATCCAGGCTCGATGTTTTTGTGTGGTTTGGTTCTGCTCTTTCTGTGATTTCAAACCACAATGACTGCTGGTCACTGTTCTCCAGGTGCTCCCCACTGTTACCCCCATCACACTGTTCCTGTTTGTGAGCACAAGGTCCAGTATTGCCTTCTGCCGAGTTGGTTCCATGACCAGTTGCTTGAGAAGGCACCCTGAAGGAGTCCAGGATAAATCTGCTCTAGTTGATGCTGCTGCTGGGATGCTCCAGTCCACGTCTGGAATGAAGTCTCCAACCAGTACTACCTCACCCTTGTCTGCCATCCTTTGGATGGCTAGCATCAGCTCCCTATCTGTTTCTTCCTCCTGGGCTGGTGGTCTATAGACCACACCTGTGTGGATGGCTGTCCCCATTTTCCTTTCCAGCTTAACCCACAGTATCTCTCCCCCATTTTGTTCCTCCTGGATCTCTGTGGCCCTTATGTCGTTTATCACATACAGTGCCACTCCTCCTCCCTTCCTACCTGCTCTGTCTCTTCTGAATATGTTGTAGCCAGGTATGGCCATCTCCCAGTCATGGTTATCATTACACCAGGTTTCAGTGATGGCCACAATGTCCAGGTCTGACTGCACCATGACAGCCTCCAGATCTTCCATCTTGTTGCTAAGGCTCCTGGCATTTGCACACATGGCTTTCCATGATTTGACCTCCCTAGACTGTTTCACTGTTCTACTCCAGCCCCTTCCTTGGTTGTCCTTTATCCCTGGTTCTCCTTGCTGTCTGTCCTTCTGCTGAATTTTGCCCCTTTTCTGCTTATCCACCTCTTGGGCACTAATCTCCATCTTTTGCACACTGCTTTGTAGAGATAGCCACTCCTCTGGTTCACTGGTTCCACTGCTAGCTGTGGGGGGTGAGCAAGTAGGTACCCTCCTTGCTGGCCTGCCACCCCCCTTTGCTAGTTTAAATGCTTGTCAATGTAGCATTTAAACTTATCATTAAGTGCTTGGATTCCCCTCCAGGATGGATGCAGGCCGTCAGGCTTGAACAAACCTCCATCCCTACAGGTGGTCCCCAGTCACCAATGAATCCAAACCCTTCCTCACAGCACCAGTTCTTCAACCATGAGTTAAAGTATCTGGTGCATGCACCCTATGCTCTCCTTGCCTCTCACAGGTAGTACTTCTGAAAAGTGACAGAAGTAGCTACTTGCTTGAGACCCCTCCCCAATTTCCTAAACTCTTCCTGAACTTCCTTTGGCTCCCCATTTGCCAGGTCATTGGTACCTAGGTGGATAATGACATCCAGCTCACCCTCCCATCTTGCCTTCCCAGTGATCCCCAGGATCTTCCTTCCATCCCTCCATGCCGTGGCACCTGGTAGGCACCTCACCTCCCTGTCCTCCCCCTCCTGTGTTCCTAGCTGGATCCCTCTTATGATGGAGTCCCCACCAGGATTCCTTCCTCCCTCTCCTCTGGGGTCCACTGCTTTCCCCGCTGAGGTCACCTCCTTGGCTAATCTCCACATCCTTTCCTTCCACTTCTCTGGGTACCTCTATTTGGTTGTCCCCATTTGCCAGTGGGGTGATATGAGTTCTGAGTGCTTTAAATTTTCAACAGCCCAAAAACAATTCTAAGTAAAGACAGCAAATAAATTACTGTGTCACTAAAAGCCCACAATCTAAGTTTAAAAGAAAGATAGCAATTACCAGTTACTATAAAGCACTGAATTGAATATGTTTCCTTCCTCCTCTGGCTTCTTCTGAGAAAATAAACTCTACTTGCTACCTCAACTCTGACTAAGCCCCACCTCCAGTTATCACGTAGCTGAGGTCAGAGGCCAGACAATTAACAGCCTTCACCCAACTACAAGGCAGTCAGACAAGCCAAGATAACATTTGCAGCAATTAAAGACAGCACAGAATTACACCACCACTATGTTTTAAATTTTCAACAGCCCAAAAACAATTATAAGTAAAGACAACAATGAAAGTATAGTGTCACTAAAAGCCCACAATCTAAGTTTAAAAGAAAAATAGCAATTACCAGTTACTCTAAAGCACTGAATTGAATGTTTCCTTCGAGGTTGCCTGCTGTAGGAGTGGGCTTCAGGGTACAATAAAAGGGGCCCCTCTTAAGTAAAGATCCCCCTCTTTGTAAAAGGAAAATGCTGTAGATAATGTAGAAAAGTGCCTTGTGCACTAAAGTCTTGTCAAAAAATAGATTTCATTGCAGCTGCATTAACAATGGCTTGGATGGAATGCTGTGCTGAGCTGCTTATTCACAGCATTCCACCCCAACCATTCCAGAACCAGAAGTTGAGTTTTAAAAGTTTTTAACAGTTTTTCTGAGCAGTTCCTGCTAGCTGTGGAGAAGAGAGGACATAGAAAGTTAAAAGCAACCAAGAGGGCTTACCAGGAGGGTTGAAGCCATTCCCCTAGGGCTGTTCTGTGTGCCTGCTCGAGCTCCAGCTTGTGAAGCCATCTAATAGCTGCTGGTTTGCCCCGTAGTTGTGTGGCGTGGTCGGTGGTGCCATCAGGGCACCACAAAGTAAAGAGAAGCTGTCTGGTTCAGCCATTTGGGCTTGGGAGCTCCGTCATTTATTTATTTTGCCCCGTTTGGTTTAAAATATAGTTTACCCGGTCCCTCATCGGCAGCATTGCAAGCCACATCACCATTCCATCAGATGGCCGTCTGAGGCCCCAAGCTGTCCCTTGCATCGCCAGTTTCCTTTTCTTTTTTTTTGCTCCCTCCCACTGCCAGAACACCTCCCGCCTCCAGATCTGCACCAGATCACCAGAGCAGCCTGAAGAGTGGTAAGTTGGTGGCAGCACATGAAGTGTGCTGACCACCTGTAAATGAGAGACTGTGTTTAATTTGTTTAAAAGCACACAGTAGGCACAGAAGAAGAGCGACTGAGCGCCGCAGGGAGGATCAGGTCATAAGGTCCCCAAAATAAATATTCAGGAGGGGTGGAGGTAGCAATGCCCACAAGGAGGGACTAGGAAAGTAAGGCCAGCACAGGCCTGTTCAATATTCATTAGAGGGGTGGGATTAAGGGCAGCGGTTTAGGTCGGGAGTGACAGCAGGCTCTCAGAGAGCCACAAGGAATTAATGGGGCCCTGCCACTTCTAGCCACATAAAGATTTAAAGGGGACCCTTCCACAAAGTTAAGGGGCTAATCCAGGCCCACAATATAAATCAGGGCTACCAGGTCCATGTTTAGAGAGGGCACCAGGCCCAAGGTAAAGAGGGCACCAGGCCTGAAGTAAAGGAAGGGCTACCAGGCCTGAGGTAAAGTGGGCACCAGGCCCATAGTAGTAAAGGGCAGCTAGGCCCCAGTAAAGGAAGGGCACCAGGCCCATAGTAGTAAAGGGCAGCTAGGCCCAAGTAAAGAAAGGGCACCAGACCCATAGTAGTAAAGGCCACCAGGCCCCAGTAAAGGAAGGGCACCAGGCCCAGTAAAGGAAGGGCAGCCAGGCCCTGGTAGATAGAGGCACCAGGCCCAATAAGTAGGGCATCCCAGCCCATAGGGAAGAGGGCAGCAGGCTATGGGCAATTAGTGTAACAAGGCTGGGGTCATTATAGTAGAGTGCTCAGGGGTAGCCAGATCCTAACAAAGACAGACCCCAAGAGGAAAAGGGTCCAACTAAGGGGTGCTTTAGTACACAACCTGTTATGAAGTGATTATCAGCCGCTGTACTGCTTCTACAGACTGTTTATCCTTCCAGCATCTCAACTGTTGTGTTTATTGCATGAAACACCAAGACTGTATTGTATAAAATTAGGATTGTGGTCATTTGCCCCTGTCAGTGAACAATTGCCCTGGACTGTTGCAATTTGCCCCTGCTCCAGGCAAATTGCCCCCTAAAAGTGAATATGTCAGTATATTGTACTAACAGTAGTGCCATTGGGCAGCATCAGGTCCTGATTCAATCTTCAGCTTCCATCAGCTCTTCACCATAGCAATCTTCAGCCAGCAGAAGACTTCAGCAACTTTTTGCCCTTTCATTCGCCATAGCCAAAATCAATGTCCTTTGTGTAGTCACGGCCACTGGATCCTGATCAGCTTGGAAAAAAAACAACTGGAAAGTGCCTCATCCGTCCCTCCCAGACACCTGCTGGTAAAAGAGTCCATCGTAGCCAAGTGTGTTCGTGGTCACTGTTTCTTATTTTGTTCTTCATCTGTGTGGAATCCTGATCTTCACCTTTCACCTCTTCTTGCTTGTGTCATCCTGCATCACAAGTGCAATCCTCAGGGTAGTAGCTTGAGTTTAGTGGTCCTCCACGTGGATCTGTCACCAAAAGCAGCTCAGCAGTTCTTCTTCATCCTTGGTAGTCCTCCTAGTGGATTCTTCACCAAGTCCTGATCGAGGGTAGGTGCCAGAAAAACCTGCAGCAGTTCTTCTTCATCCTTGGCAACCCTGGTCGAGGGTTGGTGCTGAGGAGAAAGCATCAGATTCCTTCTCTTGTGGCAATCCTGCAGGTGGATTCCTTGCCACATTTTGGTTCTTCAACCTTGGCAGCCCAGTTCAAGGTTTTTTGTGCCAAGAAAAGAGCATTTCCTAAATTAGTCTGTTCATGCTCTTGCATTCCGGCAACCCTGGAGAGTGGGTTGGCCGATGCCTATGGTCTGTTTGCTAATCTCTCCATTCCCTGTTTGTGACCTCTCATAGGTCTTCTGGTGAGCTTGGTGCCAAGCAAGAGTTCCCCTTTCTCTTGACCCCTATTCTTCAGTTGTGCACAAGGACAATGGACATCTTCATCTTATGGACTATTGAGACTGTGAGACCATTTGTTGGCTGTATATTGTATACTTAGCACATGGTATGATAAAGTGATAAGGTATACACTGGATGCACAGATCTCTAGGTGGGAAATTGTAAGAGTTAGAGATACGAATACTGTAGAGTGGCCTTAGGCCGGAGTGCCTATAGAAGAGAATAACATAGAGTTTAGATATAGTTGTATGTTAGTTGTTATCCACAATGCGTCCATAATCCGTGTTGCGTTTGCTGTTGGTATTTTCTTGAATGACCATGTTCTCCTTCCCCTCCTGTCTAATAAACATCTTTGCTTCATCTGACCTCTGTGTATGACCCCTGCCTCTCCTTGTCGGGCAATTCCATCAATCCAACTGAATTCGAACCTTAAGTGGTCCCTCGCCATCCTACCTGCTGAGAGTGTCACTGGCGCTGCTGGTAGTGAGACAGTTTCCTTCACCATGCAGAATGAAGAAACCCCAGGTCCATCAGTAGAGCATGGACTACCAGTTCAGCGACCATCACAAAAAACGTGGCATAATTGGCAGGATATAGAAAATGTTCCGAGGAGTCCAAAGCTGGAGAAGACACAGAGCAAGATGTTGCTGGAAATGAAAGGCAGTAGCGAACTGTGTGGAGGAGTTTGAGAAAGTCCAGGTCAGGTGCACTGGTCACCTTTATCCATGCTGTATTACTTAAGAGCACCCTGGCTTCTGCTGTATACTGGGGAGCAGGACAGTGAAGACTCCAGTAGGTTGGAAGAGGTTGGAAGAATTTTGCTCCAGGATGCAGTCCGTATTCTAGCTGTATCAGATTCTGGAAGACCAAAAGATAGAGATAATGATTAGAAAGTTGAGAGGAGTTGCCCATTGTGAGGTCCAGTCCTGGCCAGAAAGGAAGAGAGTCACTGCTGACCAGATCTTTCGTAACTTGCATTACACATTTGATATGAGAACTGTCTTCAACCTGAAGCTGCAGTTCTTGTCAAGCACTCAACAGCCCCAAGAAACACTATGGGAGTATGCCTTAAGTCTGCAGGAGGCACTGAGAGTACTTGAGAAGACTGACCCAAAGGAGATCCGGAACCCTGATCGAACCTTGATGGAGAAGTTCACAGAGGGAGTGAGTAACAAATCCCTAAAAAGAGAGCTCCATTTGCTACATTGGCAAGATCCCAATGCTCGATTCCAGGATTTTAAAGAAAAAGCCATAAGGATGTGGGGATCCTGAAAGATATGAGAGGAAGTAGCAGCCTGCCAACAGAAGATAATGCCCCAGAGTGCGGCATGGCCGGAATACCCCATTGAATGCTTGGTACAGGAGGATCTGTGACACCTGGAGGAATATTCAGCAAAGCTACTTCGCCCCAAGGTCCCAGTATGAGGGGGCACCATTGGGGAGTTATCAGAGCCATTTCCCTGACTCCAACAAGGCCTACACCAAGTGGTCTCAGCCCCAAGAGCTTCACCAGAAAGTGAAACAGGATCCAAACCAGGAATGGACGGAGCAGATCACAGCTCTTACCCGAAAAGTGACTGAAGTCTGCCAGGAGGTGCAAGACTTTAAAGCCAAATGGAAGAGAGGGCTCTTTACAAGATGACCAAAAAGAGGAAGAAGATGCCTGATGGATATGTTCGATGACCAGAGGAGACCCATCTGCAGAAGACGTGATGTTGATGGACACGAGCAACAGCGAGGCCTTAGGAAAACTGACAGACCAGAGACTGAAAGAGCAAGGCACCAGCTATATGAAGACACCCGGAGAGAAATTGAAAGAATCAATTACAGCAATGTAGCAATAAGAAGTGCACTTGAGAAGCCAACCAGAACAGCAAGCTGAGGAACTTTTACATGATGGAATGGAACTGGTGCAAGAATGCAAATTCCTCAGGGAAACTCTCCAGCAGCAAGAAAAGGAGTCCAAAGAACAAACCACACGGCTCCTCCAGAATAAAAGAGAGAGTAAACAGCTCTGCAAAGAAGTTGAAAAGCTCCAGTGCATGGTTGAGGATTGGCAGAGAAAACAACTCCATCCATGTAAGGTATCACCTAACGCCGAGTACCTCCAGCAGAATGATGCCCAGTCTCAGAGAAAGTCAGATTGTCTCGCCCCTTGAGTACAGTCCAAGAGTAAAATGGTTATCAGCCAAACAGAACCTGAAATGATGACTAAACCAGAAGAACGTGTTAACCCTTGGAGACCAAAGAAGGTGGAAGATGTTAAACCACAAAGCCTCTCATTGTCTGTGGGAGAACATGTCATGGTGAACATAAACTAACAAAGGGAACGATCCGCTTGTGGAATGGGAAGCAGAGCCTTATGTTGTTGTAGCAATTCCATATCCTGACCTCAAAGTATACAAGATTCAGGTAGAAAATAGGAAGGGAGTTGAAACATTAGTACATCGAAGGCAACTCAAACCCTGTATACTTCAAGGAACTGTGGAAGAAAGCACTGACTTAGTGCAAAAAGAGGGGCAGAAGCATACCATCAACACAGGGTCCTCAATGCAGTGGTGTGCTGATCCCTGGGTTCATGCATCCCATATGAACAAAACACAAAATCAAACTTTTGCTTTCATTTTCTTCCATCTATTTACTCTGACCAGGTTATAAACACAGCAGCTTACCTGGAATGAATGTCATTAACTGCAGGCACTGTGGAACACTTTTCAGAAGGGTAGTTTTACAGGATTCAGGACACTGTCATACATGCTGGGCCATTGGAGATCTAAGGCCTCAGCTCCAGGCAACATGGGCAGAGACTGCACACCTCAAATTGCATATTCAAGAGGAAATATATTATAAGGACCACCCACCATTTCCCCAACATCCAACAGAAGCATCTCGACCGCAGAGGGTAGTTGGTCCGGGAGATTGGCAAGTGGTTAGGAGGAGCAAATCAGGTGCCCCATCATTTGGTGCTCTCCAACATATCCCCTCCAAAAACTATATAAAAACTACAAACAGGTATCTGCCTCTATCTCCGAAATCAAACAAAGGGGCAGAGGACACTGCAGAGCAGGACACTGCAGCACAGGAGCTAGCACAACAAAACACACCCAAAACAGGAACCAAAACAAAAAAAGCAAAAAGGAAATCCAAAAAACTTCTGATCATATGAGACTCCACGATTTGAGGAGTTGATACGTATCTCCAGCCAGGGGTAATGGTTAGATGTCTCCCAGGTACATCAGCGTGGAGAGACACTGACCACATTGCTAAAATTGTTCAGGAAGCAGGAGTAAACATTGATGTCCTGGTGCACATAGGGATTAACGATCTCGCCAACAAGTCAGTTGTGGAGACCAAGGAACACCTAACCAGGCTGGGTGACAAACTATCATCAATTTCATCTGGCTTCTCCTTCTCTGAGATCCTGCCAGTCTGGGAGAGGGGGGACAGATGGACAGAAGGTCAGAGAAGGGGAGATAGGGGAGCTAAACATGTGGCTCAAGGGCTGGTGCCAGGAAAAAGGACACAAATTTATAGGAAACTTGCAACAGTTTTGGGAGCAAAAATTCTTTAAATTTAATAGACTGCATCTGACTAAGGAGGGAGTCAATGCATTAGGGCAGAAGTTTGATGTCTTTGCAGAATATTTGAACTAGCAAATGGGGAGAGGGAAGCAGCACCCGAAATGTCAAATGAGAAGAACACCCCTCTCCCTCAGCTAGTGGTCAAACAGGAGTTCAGCATGTCTGTAGTTCATTTGCTTCACCAGGTAAAGAAAAAGGTCCAGCTCCCTATACGATGTACAGGGGAAAGGCCGGACCTCGACCAACAACTAACACACCGAAATCTGACCAATGGAAAATCATGTACACAAATGCTCACAGTCTGGGAAACAAGATCCCAGACGTGCAGGCAATAATGACAGGCTAAACTGTACATAGTAGCCATAAGCGAGACATGGTTTACCAGTAACCACACTTGGGAGAATTCAGTACCTGGCTATGTACTGTTCAGAAAAGAATGAGGTGCAAAAAGGTGGGGGTGGAGTGGGCCTTTATGTCAATGAAAATATCAAAGCTATAGAAATTCAGAATACACATAAGGAGCCAGAAGAACTGTGGGTCGCCCTGGAAACAGGAAATGGGACAGCCATACAAACTGGGGTTGTCTACGGGCTTCCAGACCAGGGGGAGGACATAGACACATTACTGTTAGAAGATATACAAAACATGACAGCTAAAGGGGAGGTTCTGATAATGGGAGACTTCAACATGCCAGATACAAATTGGTCAATACCAGCAGGGACATCTGCCAGAACTAGACACATGGTGGATTCTCTGCAGGGGAGGGCCTCAAACAACTGGTACAACAACCCACAAGAGACAGAGCAATCCGAGATCTAGTACTGACTAACAGGGAAAGGATCACAGATCTCCAGGTAGAAGGTCACCTCGGAGCCAGTGACCCTCACATGGCATGGTTCAGTTTGGCCACTAGAACAAAATCATCCCATTCCAAGGCAAAAATATGAGACTTCAGAGTAGCTGACTTTGATAAGATGGCCAACAGAGTTAAGTTAGCCCTGGTAAAAAGAAATACAGGCGAGGTGGTACAGGCAAAGTGGGCAAGCATTAAAGATGCAATACTTGAAGCAACATCCCATTATGTTAGTGAGACAAGGAAGTGCAAAAGAAGGAAACCACTTTGGTTCTCAAACGCAGTAGCAGAAAAGGTCAGAGCCAAAAGGCTGGCCTTCAGGAAATATAAGGGAATGCAGCAGGATGAAGTTAGGGGGGCATACCAAACTTCCCTAAGGGAAGCAGGGAAGGCAGTAAGGCAGGCAAAGGCCCAAACAGAGGAAACACTAGCATGAAGAGTAAAAGAAGGTGACAAGAATTTCTATAGGTACATTAATGAAAGAAGAAAGTTCAGTGGGGTATTGCTAAGATCAAAGGGCATAAGGGTGTGTAGAGGAGGACCATGTAAAAGCATCTATCCTAAATAGATACTTCTGCTCAGTATTTACTGAAGAGAAGGTAGGGCAGGGCCCACAACTCTGCACCATGGACACGGGGAGGGGTGTGCACTAGTCCTTTCACAAAAGAAAGGGTCCTACAAGAGCTCGATAAGCTCAGGGTGGACAAGGCAATGAGACCTGATGGCATACATCCCAAGGTACTAAAGGGGCTAAGGGTGGAACTAGCAGAGCCATTATCAGAACTGTTTAGTGAGCCTCTGAGCACAGGAGAGGTCCCAGAAGACTTGAGAAGGGCTCATCTTATCCCGCTCCACAAGAGTGGTAGCAGGGAGGAGGCAGGGAACTACAGACCAGTTAGTCTTACCTCAGTAGTGGGCAAGATTATGGAGACACTCCTTAAGGAAAGGCTATTGCAACACCTGGAATCCACAGGAGCACAGGATCCAAGATAGCATTGGTTTACAAAAGGAAGGTCCTGTCAAACTATTCTCATAGATTTATTGGACTGGGTAACCAGAGTGGTGGACCAAGGGGGAGCAGTTGATGTTGGCTTCCTTGACTTCAGCAAAGCTTTCGATACTGTTCCACATAGAAGATTGATAAATAGACTGGGTAGGCTCAGGGTGGGTCAAACATTGGTCAACTGGGTGGCAAACTGGTTGACAGGCAGAAAACAGAGAGTGGTGGTAAACGGTAACAGTCAGTAGAGATGCAAATCACAAGAGGTGTACCTCCAGGATCAGTCCTGGGGCCAGTCCTCTTCAATATCTTCATCAGTGACATTGCAGATGGACTGGACGGTAAGATTTGTGTGTTTGCAGATGACACTAAGATCTGCAACAGAGTAGATGATCCAGATGGGGTTGGCAGAATGAGAAGAGATTTGGATAAACTAGCAAAATGGTCGGAAGAGTGGCAACTGGGGTTTAACACAAAGAAGTGCAAGATTATGCACATAGGGAAGAGAAACCCTGAAGCCACCTATAGGCTGGGAGAGGAGTTGCTGGCAGTCACAAAGGAAGAAAGAGACTTAGGCGTCATCATCACCGATGGCCTGAAATCATCCAAGCAGACCTCTAAAGCAGTAGGTAAGGCTAGAGGGATGTTGGGGTATATTAGTAGGGGTATCACAATTCGGAAGAGGGTGGTAATAATTCCTCTTTACAAGACACTGGTTAGGCCCCATCTGGAGTACTACATGTAGTACTGGAGGCCACACCTTCACAAGGACATTAAATAAATTGAGGCAGTCCAGAGAAGGACAACCAAAATGGTGCAGAGACTGCATCAGAAAACATATGAGGACAGATTAACTGAACTCAATATATATACCCTAGAGCAAAGGAAGGAGAGAGGTGATATGATTGAAACATTCAAACACCTTAAGGGCATTAACAAGGTGAAAGAGTCTAACATGTTTCAATATAAGAAAAATAGGAGGACAAGAGAACACAGCATGAGATTAGAGGGAGGCCAAGTAAGGGGTAATGTGAGGAAGTTCTTTTTCACAGAAATGGTGGTGGATGCATGGAACAGCCGACCTCAGGAAGTGGTGGATATGAATACAGTGCAGGGCTTCAAACAGGCATGGGATAGGCATAAGGGAGCAATACAGATGAGCATGAATTGATAGGCCATTGACAGAGCAAAGGCCGATGGAACATTCATAAGGTAGAAAAATAAATGGGCAGACTGGATGGGCCTTGCTGTCCTTATCTGCTGTCAACTTCTATGTTTCTATGTTTCCTACCGTCCAGTTACTAAGCCCACAGTAAATCATAGGCCTGTAGATTTCCAGGATGTAGAGTGCGTTTCTGATGACAACATGGTTCCTCAGATCCATAGGTCAAAGAGGTCCAAGTTTGGTGTTCCCCGAAAAGATGCATATTAGAAGCTCCTCAAATGGTAACTTCCTTTTCTGGATAGTTCTGTTAAAAGTAATCCACATATATAGTCACTTGAATAAGAAAGTTTTCTGAAAGTTATAGAAACTTAAGAATGTTTTATTTAAATTACAAAAAGAGTCTCAGAAATGCTGCAATCTGATTGGCTGTTAGGATTCCAACGGCCTTACATTAATCCATGTTATACTGTCATTTACAACCTGATTACCATGGCACATGGATTCTTCCTGTCAGCATTCTATCCTCTAGCACTGCTGAATGTGTGGAATGATGCATTCTGATTTTGAACCAGCATTCTTAAACTGTTGGTGGAAGAACTATTTTATTAAAAATCTCCCTCTAAATGAGGAAGACATTAAAAAAGTATACTTTTAACACTTTTCTTTTATAATCATTTTTTATAATAGCAATAAGGCACTCCCAGCAGTTAGATTATCAGTAAGTTAATCACCCCCTGGGGCAATGTGGCACTCGGCTGCACCTCGTGCCACATTACACCCTAGGGGGTGATGAACAGACTGTTAATCTAACTCCTGGTCATGCCTTATTGCTTAAGTATATAGAGGCGTAAGCCAAATGTTAAAGTGGTAAGACATATTCTAACAAACCTACAGAAGTAATGTTTAAGAAGTGTTATATAAAATGTTTCAAGGGAATACATGGGGACATGTATTTTTAGGTGGTCCTGAATCTATAATGCCCCGAAATTAGGGCAGCGCAGTAAATGAATAAAGCTTAGGGATAACAGGTGTCCAGGGTGCCTGCTGTAGGAGTGGGCTTCAGGGTACAATAAAAGGGGCCCCTATTAAGTACAGATGCCTCTCCTTGTAAAAGGAAAATGCTGTAAATAATGTAGAAAAGTGCTTTGTGCACTAAAGTCTTGTCAAAAAATAGATTTCATTGCAGCTGCATTAACAATGGCTTGGATGGAATGCTGTGCTGAGCTGCTTATGCACATCATTCCACCCCAACCATTCCAGAACCAGAAGTTGAGTTTGAAATGTTTTTAACCGTTTTTCTGAGCAGTTCCTGCTGGCTGTGGAGAAGAGAGGACATAGATAGTTAAGGGGAACCAGGAGAGCTTACCTGGAGGGTTGAAACCATTCCCCGAGGGCTGTTCTGTGTGCCTGCTCGCGCTCCAGCTAGTGAAGCTGTCTAGTAGCTGCTGGTTTGCCCCGTAGTTGTGTGGTGCGGTCCCTGGTGCCATTGGGGCACCACAAAGTAAAGAGAAGCCATCTGGTTCGGCCATTTGGGCTTGGGAGCCCCGTCCTTTATTTATTTTGCCCCTGTTTGGTTTAAAATATAGTTTACCCGGTCCCTCAACAGCAGCATTGCCAGCCACATCGTTGTTCTGTCTGGTGGCAATTCAAAGGCCCCAAGCTGTCCCTCGCATCACCAGTTTCCTTTTTTTTTTGCTCCCTGCTACTGCCAGAACAACTCCTGCCTCCCGATCTGCACCAGAGCATCCCAGAGAGTGGTGAGTCGGCAGCACCACATGAAGCGTACTGACTGCCTGTAAACGAGAGACTGTGTTTAATTTGTTTAAAAGCATGCAGTAGGCACAGAAGAGGAGCGGCTGAGCACCGTGGGGAGGATCAGGTCATAAGGTTCCCAAACTAAATATTCAGGCAGGGCAGGGGTAGCAACACCCACAAGGAGGAGCTAGGAAACTAAGGCCAAGCACAGGCCTGTTCAATATTCATTAGAAGGGTGGGATTAAGGGCGGCGGTTTAGGTTGGGAGTGACAGCAAACTCTCAGAGAGCCACAAGAAATTAAAGGGGTCCTGTCACTTCTGGCCACATAAAGATTTAAAGGGGGCCCTGACACAAAGTTAAGGGTGCAATCCAGGCCCACGATATAAATTAGGGCTACATGGCCCACGTTTAGAGAGGGCACCAGGCCCAAAGTAAAGGAAGGGCTACCATGCCCGAGGTAAAGTGGGCACCAGGCCCATAGTAGTAAAGGGCAGCTAGGCCCAAGTAAAGGAAGGGCACCAGGCCCATCACAGTAAAGGGCACCAGGCCCCAGTAAAGGAAGGGCACCAGGCCCATAGTAGTAAAGGGCAGCTAGGCCCATGTAAAGGAAGGGCACCAGGCCCACAATAGTAAAGGGCACCAGGCCCCAGTAAAGGAAGGGCACCAGGTCCGTGGTAGTAAATGACACCAGGCCCAGTAAAATATGGGCAGCCAGGCTACTGGTAGTAAAGGGCACTAGGCCCAGTAAAGGTAGGGCATCCCATCCCATAGGGAAGAGGGCAGCAGGTGTATGGGCAATTAGCATAAAAAGGCTAAATAGATGGGGTAATTATTGTAGAGTGGTCAGGGGTAGCCAGATCCTAACGAAGACAGACCCCAAGAGGAAAAGGGTCTGACTAAGGGATGTTTTAGTACACAACCTGTTTCAAAGTGATTATCAGCTGCTGTACTGTTTCTACAGACTGTTTATCCTTCCAGCATCTCAACTGTTGTGTTTATTGCATGAAGCACCGAGGCTGTATTGTATAAAATTAGGATTGTGGTCATTTGCCCCTGACAGTGAACAATTGCCCCAGAAGTGAACAATTGCCTCAGACTGTTGCAATTTGGCCCTGCTCCAAGCAAGTTGCCCCTGCAAGTGAACAATTGCCCCAGATTGTTGCAATTTTCCCCTGCTGCAGGCAAATTGCCTCTTAAAAGTGAATATTTCAGTATATTGTGTTAACAGAAGTACCATTGTGCAGCATCAGGTCCTGATTCAATCTTCAGCTTCCATCGACTCTTCACCATCGCAATCTTCAGCCAGCAGAAGACTTCAGCAACTTCTTGCCCTTTCGTCCATCATAGCCCGAAGTTGACGTTTTTGTGTAGTTGTGGCCACCAGTTCCTGATCAGCTTGGAGGAAAGATGACTGGAAAGCACCTCGTCCGTCCCTCCCAGATGCCTGCCAGTAGACAAGTCCATCATAGCCAAGTGTGTTCATGGCCACCATTTCCTATCTTGTTCTTCATCTGTGTGGAATCCTGATCTTCACCTTTGACCTCTTCTTGCTTGTGTCGTTTTGCATTGCCAGTGCAATCCTCAGGGTAGTAGCTCGAGTTTGGTGATCCTCCAAGTGGATCTGTCGCCAAAGGCAGCTCAGCAGTTCTTCTTCTTCATCCTTGGTAGTCCTCCTAGCAGATTCTTCACCAAGTCCAGTGTTCGTTTGGCAGCCCTGGTCAAGAGCAGGTGCCAGGAAAACCCGCAGCAGTTCTTCTTCATCCTTGGCAGCCCTGGTCGAGAGTTAGTGCTGAGGAGAAAGCAGCAGATTCATTCTCTTGTGGCAATCCTGCAGGTGGATTCCTTGCCACATTTTGGTTCTTCAACCTTGGCAGCCCAGTTCGAAGGTTTTTGTGCCAAGAAAAGAGCATTTCCCAAATTAGTCTGTTCACGTTCTAGTATTCCGGCAACCCTGGAGAGTGGGTTGGCTGATGCCTGTGGTCTGTTTACCAATCTCTCCATTTCCTGTTTGCAACCTCTCATAGGTCTCCTGGTGAGCTTGGCACCAAGCAAGAGTTCCCCTTCCTCTTGACCCCTATTCTTCAGTTGTGCACGAAGACAATGGACATCTTCATCTTATGGGCTATTGAGACTGTGAGACCATTTGTTGGCTGTATATTGTATGCTTAGCACATGGTATGGTAAAGTGATAAGTTATGCGCTGGATGCACAGATCTCTAGGTGGAAAAATGTAAGAGTTAGAGATAAGAATACTGTACAGTGGCCTTAGGCCGGAATACCTATAGAAGAGAATAACATAGAGTTTAGATATAGTTGTATGTTAGTTGTTATCCGCAATGCTGTCCATAATCCCTGTTGTGTTTGCTGTTGGTATTTTCTTGAATGACCATGTCCTTCTTCCCCTCCTGTCTAACAAACGTCTTTGCTTCATCTGTCCTCTGTGTATGACTCCTGCCTCTCCTTGTTGGGTGATTCCATCAACCCAACTCAATTCGAACCTTAAGCGGCCCCTTGCCATCCCACCTGCTGAGGGTGTCACTGGTGCTGCTGGTAGTGAGACAGTTTCTTTCACCAAGCAGAACGAAGAAACCCCAGGTCCATCAGCAGAGCGTGGACTACCAGTTCAGCGACCATCACTCAATGAATGGGAGAAAAACATTCCTGGATATTATTTATATTACTTTGATAGAGTAGACAAAAGGGGAGGTGGAGTAGCAGCATATATATAAAATCATATAAAGTCCTAGCTAATATCAGAAAGTATTAAAACAGACGATAGTATTATGGATCCAAATAGAAACTGGAAGAAAATCCAGTATCATAGTAGGCCTATGCTATAGACCAACCAAACAATGAAACTGAAATAGTAGAAAAAAACTGCGAAACTGAAAGGGCATGCGAACTGGGATGTGTGGTCTTCTTGGGAGACTTAAACTTTAATGATGTAAAATGGGAAACTATAACAGCTACAAAACCAAATTATATTGCATTTATAAACACTACTGAGCAATTAGGGCTGAAACAACATAAAACAACCCCAACTAGAGTGAAAATATCCTAAATATAGTCCTAAGTACAAGTTATATAAATATTACAAACTGCAAAACAAATGCACTGCTTGGTAATAGCAGCCATAATATAGTATCTTGCCAACTTCAGGAATACATTCAAATAAACAAAGGATGTAGGGAAATGTACAATTTTGACTCAGCAAACTACAGAAAAATTCAAGAAGACCTATCAAAGATAAACTGGGAAAGAGAACTAAGTAACAATACTGCCTCAGTCGTGTGGAACATAATTAAAAAACATATTACCTTGATATGCGACAAGCATATCGAAAAAGTGAAAAAAATACAACAGAGGTAAAAATCCAAAATGGTTTACTAAAGGTATAAAAACACTATTAAAAAAAGTAAGCTCTATGATAAATATAATAGAAATAAAACTGAAGAAAATTGGGAAATCTATCTAAAAGCATAATAACAATGTAAAAATAAGATAAAAAAAGAATCAGAAAATGGAGTTAGGTTTAGCACAGAATGCTTGTAAAGATAATATGAAAATGTTCTATGGCTTTGTAAATTCTCTATGGAAAATAAATGGTGGACTATGCACTATAATATCCTATAATCAACAGATCGAAGATCAAAAACAAATGGCTGATACCTTTAGTGCATACTTTGAAACTGTATTCACACCCAACGGGTGTGGGAGAAATAACAGAAAATGCTACATCAAGAATTAAGATTAGCGAAGACTGTATTCATAAAAAACTTTAAGTCATAAAAAAGGCAAATTCTGCCATATCGGATATCTCATCAAACATGTTAAAGTTATCAGCACCTCAAATAGCTACTCCATTAAGACTACTATATTTAAGAGCACTATCTAACAATGAAATCCCCACAGATTGGCTGTCAGCCATAGTAGTCCCTATCCATAACAAACTCTGGTCAGAGTCAATACATCTGTGGAGAGCTTTTAGGAGCTGCAAGAGCAGTGAAAAGAATATGCGGTGCTCTCGCTGCACTGGAGTCCGCCATAATACTGCAGCGATTACAGTACTGCACATGCATGATATTCGCACATGTGCAGTTTGTCCCAGAGTCAGCCTAACTATGTGCAGCAACCCAGTCCCCTTGGGTTACTAGAATCCCATTAGTCTTAGTCTTAGGCAGGTAGGGAAAGGCAGCTGGTGGAGAGGTCATTAGAGGCTTTCTACATAATGACATCATTGTTTACTCAGCTAGCTTGAGAGAAGGATGATTATGTCATTTAGAACCCTCACAGCAGCATAACCATTATAGAGTCAGCTGCTCTCAGGAAGCATAGAATGTTTATCAGTAAGTTCAAGTGTGGCAGTCAGAGTGGCGGAAGGTCTGTCATTGGGGCTCTGTCAAAGGGAGTCCTGGTATTTCTCACCCAAGTTTGGTAAAATCTTCAGTTTGCCTGCAGGACCCTCTAGTTTCACTCCAGCAGGAGTGAGAGGGAAGACAATTCTTGTGGATTCAAGAGGCAATCCCCTGAGGCTCCTGAAGTTCACACCTGCCTTAAGGAAGAACAATGAGTAGAATCTGACAGTTACCAGAGAAAGAAAGGGGCCTTTTGTTCTTTCCATGACTGGGAGGAAGGAGCAACTAATCCGTGAGTACAGAATTCGAGACTATTCTCTGAGGGAGTTGTCTGAGGAGTGTGTGCCCTAGATAAGGCTAGATCACACCAGTTAGAACCCCTTTCACTACAACTGTGCAGAATTTAAAGTTAAAGTTGGTAGTCTTTAGCAGTTCATTGGGGATTGGAGATTCACTTGGTGTAACCCTGAAGGAATGGCAGAGGCTGTTTGGGGCAAAGGGTGGAAGGAACACCATCTGGAGTTTCAGGCAGGGCTAAGTGGTTCATGGATGGGCACCACTGTTCCATGGGCAAAGACCATGCACCAGGACAATTTTAAAGTGTGTGGCATATCCCACAGATATACATTTCAGAAGAGAGATAGAGATGTTTTTGTGGAAAACAGTACTGCCTAGCAGAGTGTCCTGCAAATGAGAGTGTGCCTGTATTGCAATGACAAACCTTTGGGGGACCACCCTTGTGTTAAATAACATCTGTAAATAAAGTCATACTGCAAAATCCCAGTTACTGCTTTGGACATTCCGTTTGTTGCTTCTAGTGTGAACGTTATTGGGGCCCCTCAGCAGTTAGGTCTAGCATATGCCTAGCATCCTCTCCCATGGACCTGGTTGTAAATAAAAAGGTTCTCTGTAGTATGTACCCCCATCCTCCCATCCCAGAGATAATGAGCCTGGAATACACTACGACGCTAGCAGTTGTACCATGAGTGTAGTTCTGCCAAAAGAAAATTGTATGCCATGTAGTTGGCAGCAGTTCTTTTAAGGGGGATACCAGTTAGCCAAAGGTGGCATGGGGGTTACATACAGTATGTATGCATGATACTTGTGCATGCACACTTAAAGTTAGTGCCACCATACTGCACACAGCAGACATCACTTCCACAGTTGTGAAAATGAAAAGTAGTGTGCCAGGAAGTGGGTATTTTTGTGCAGCCCACAGAGTGGAAGAGCTGCATAAACAAATACTGGAAACTTTGCTGGAACACTGTGGCAGAAAATCAGACATCGGTTCAGTTACATGCTTCCACAGTGCTTTTATTCAAGAAAATACAAAATCACACATGCCCACACAATGCAAAGCATCATGGGATGCATATGCAAATCACCACAGAATGTTATGCTGGTTCAACTTTAAGCAGAATTGTATGGTGCCAAAAGGCCTGTCATAATATTCTGTGGTGATTTGCATATGCAGCCCATGATGCTTTGCATTGTGTGGGCATGTGTGATTTTGTATTTTCTTGAAACTTGGCTTTCCAGCCAAATGCCCTTTGGGGTACCCTTGCCTCAGTGTTTGCGCACAGAGGTTCTTTGTCTTTTAAATAGTTTTTTATTTTAATGGGTTCACCACAACATAACCCAGACAGATCGTCTTAGGGTAGCTGGTTCATTCCACTGGGGTGTCAGACAGACGAGGCATACTGATGAGTCCTGGTAGGATGAAACATGTGTCTATGTCATCTATTAGCACCCTTTGCAAACTGTGTGAGAGGCCTTTTGGCACCATACAATTCTGCTTAAAGTTGAACCAGCATAACATTCTGTGGTGATTTGCATATGACGATAGAAACGTTCAAGTACCTCAAGGGAATCAACAAAGTCCAGGAGGGTAGCATCTTTCAGAAAAAGAGGTGTGTAAGAACAAGGGGGCACAATTTAAAGATAGAGGGGGAGGGACAGCTTAGGGGTAATGTGAGGATTTTTTTTTTCATGGAGAGAGTGGTGGATGCATGGAACCACCTTCCTGGGGAGGTTGTTGGGTCTAAAACAGTGGGGGAATTCAAACATGCATGGGACAGACATAAAGCAATTGTAGTGGGGGGTGGCAGGAAGTAGGCTGTTGGTTAACTAGAATCTGCAGCTTATCCAGTAGGTAGGGAAATGGGCAGACTGGGTGGGCCAAGTGGTCCTTATCTGCCATCAAAGTCTATGTTTCTATGACACAACAGGATGACTAGGGTTACCTGTTTTGTGGATTTTGGGAAGGAGATAAAACCTGGATGTCTGGGGATGCTGAACTATGAGTCTCATAGCAGAAGCAGGGAGCTCTTTGTTTTCAATAGCAGAGGTGATGGTGGTGGTGACTTCAGTCTGATAGTCAGCAGTGGGGTCCTGTGGAAGAGAAGAATAAAACCTGGTGTTGGAGAGTTGCTCTGTGGCTTCA
Organism: Neoceratodus forsteri; assembly: GCA_016271365.2. Lineage (NCBI taxonomy): Eukaryota > Metazoa > Chordata > Ceratodontiformes > Ceratodontidae > Neoceratodus > Neoceratodus forsteri. The sequence goes on along the minus strand of CM057451.1, from coordinate 802,265,712 downwards.
GTGATGTATAGCTCCTTTTGCCAGACCACAACAGCACCTCCCTTATCAGCTGGTTTGATAACAATGTAATTCATACATTGCAGAGATCTGAGGAATGCAAGCTTATACAGTATCACAGTATAGTCAATAATATCACAGAACTCACAAAAATTTGGAACACCAGATTACAAGTGATCACAGCCAATGTGAAGAGGTAAAGTGCAAAGTCAAAAAGGTACAGGAACTGAGTAATAGTGTTTTTTAATATTGTCCTTTCATCAGCCATGGGGAAACAGTGCACAGGCATAATGTTATACTCTCTGTATTTCTATATAGGATGACCTACTGTATGTACCCCAGGAATGCCTATTTTAAGCTTTAAATTATGTATTTTATTAAGGTTTATTTTTGCATCATTCATGATCCAAAGCTTTGTTTTTAGGATAAAAGTATATACTAGGTAGGATATGGGTGTGACTGTATAGATGGTGATGTCTGGCATGGTCCATTTAGAAGAGCTGGGGACCCCTACACTTGCCAGTAATGGCAGCTATGGATCTGTGGATGGTCATTTCTGAGTCTGGTCTGCAGTTGTGTCCAGGGAAAGAACAGAGTTAAGAGATTTGGAGGGGAGAGAGAAGTTATGGTAAGGCTTGGATAAAACCCACCACCTGCAGGGCTGACCCTGTATATCTCCTAGCATTGTGTTGCTGAAATGTTGGATACAGACACTCAAAATATAGGGAAATGAGGGGCACTGGTAATAATAATATGGGACAAATTGTTAGAGACACATTCAGAAAACTGGAAGTTAGTGACTTAACAGCACTCTGCCCTTGATCGCTAGCTGAAAGTCCTAATAGAGGAGTGATAATGACTCACATTGAGTCTGTTGTGTGATCCCTCTATTGAACTGCCAAATAATTGCAGCTCTTAATAAGCTGTTAATCACACCAGACTGCCTGGAACATTGAGAGAGATTAGCATGAGGACTAGAGCCTGTTAAAGTTGTCTTTTTTAACTTCATTAACAGCCATGAAAACCTGCACTAGTCAAGACAGACAAGTAGAGAGTTTGCTGCACTAGCCCTGGTCAATTTTCAGTAGGGTTTGGGCTAGTAAAACAATGTTAAGATTGACCCCTGTGATAAAGTTATTCAGACACTGATAGGCTCATCAGACTTTTTTTTTTTTTTTTGCTGGGCAGACATGCTGCAGATAATGTAAGAAATATATTACATAATATTAGAATTGCTGAAAGAAGAGCTATTTCCATTGCTTTGGTTTCACTTGATACTGAAACAGCTTTTGATGAGGTTAGCTGGAATTATATGTTTAAAGTATTACAAAGTTTTAACTTCCTTGACAGTTTTATTAACTGGGTTAAGATATTGTATGCTAGTCAGTTGTTTTGATTAATGGAAGATCTCTTCTTATTTCAACATTTGAAGAGGGACTAAACAAGGGTATCTGCTGTCTCCTGGTGTGTTTATTCTGTCACTAGAACCTTCATTACAAAAATTAAAACAAGAACAAGATTTGTTGGAGGTTAACACACGATGGAAAAAAATATATTTGTTCTGCATATGCAGATGATACATTGCTGACTCTTTCATGTCCTCAAGAAATCATAGCTAAAACTGTAGAAGTAATACAGAAATATGGTGGTATCTCTGGTTAAAAAATAAATAAAGAAAAATATAAAGTTATTTCTTTAAATAAACATTTTGCAATTAGTGAGGGGAAAAACTGATCTGGAATGGGCAAATAATGAAATTACTTACTTAGGAGTCAGGCTGGCCAAGTCTTATAGACATTTTTAAAAAACAGAAATGTAATCAAATTAAATGGACCATTGATAGTGATCTAGAAAAATGGAATAGACTATCATTTAACATATGAGCTAGAATTGAGTCCAGTTAAGATTATTCTTCTTTATAAGATATTGTATCAGTTAATGCTTACTACAAATTGCATTCCAAAAATGGTTTCTGACTATTCAAAATGTTATAAATACATGCATATGGTGTTCCAAAAGACCTTGTCAGTCTTATCTTAAATTAACCAGGATGAAGAAATATGGGGTTTAAAATGATCAGATTTTTGCCTATATTATTTAGCATGTAGAATGCAACAATACAGTAAATGGGTTCAGGTATGGGACAATGATCCCTTCTACAAATCTGACTGGATTACTATTTATTTATTTAGTTTTTGTTGACCAGGTAAGTGCACTAGACAAATCCTGCCTATTTTCAGGCACGACCCGGGGGAGGGGGATACAGATGAATGCCAACTGACCTTGAACCAGATTAAGCTGTTGGTGGTATTTTGAGTGAATGAGGGAAATTTGGCCAGGACACTGGGGAAATTCCCCTACTCTTTTCGATAAGTGCCATGGGATCTTTAACATCCACCTGAACTACCACCAATTCAGGCAGATGGGACCTCGGTTTAATGTCTCATCCGAAAGACAGCACCTCAGAAGTGCAGCACCCCTCTCATGCTGCACTGCAGTGTCAGTACTGGGATATTAACCCAAGTGCCAGATGTGAGAACTGAACCCACAGCCCTCTGATCTCCCAGCTTCAGAGGCGAGTGTGCTACCTACTGAGCCACTGACACTGCAATTTGAGAAGGACATCATGGCAAATAAACAAATTCATATAAGATCCCTTATGTTTCTTGGCCCTATTTTAAATTAAAAAAAACACCCACAATCTAATAATTCTAGATTCCATTAGACAAATTAAATGGGTAAACACCTTGTTCAAACTTAAATTAAGTCTCCACAACAGCCTCTTTGGGGTAATCCTAGTATTAAAATTAATGGCAGAACAGTTTTGAGTCACACTTACAAGAAAAGGGAATTTCAAATACCTTAGACCTAGTGGAGAATAACAGATGGCTTAGTGACTTACAATTAATTGAAAAATTTGACCTAACATGGGAACAGCTTGATCCGACTATTGTTGTTAAACAACAAATGACTAATTTATACAATTTGAGAGAACCCCTGTTCCATACTAATGATAATACTAGATGTTTTTCTTTTAATTTGTAATACTAAACCCAGTATTTCTTCTTTCTTCTCCCTCCTCTTGAGCATTCATAAAAGTGAATCCCCTGATTACTTGATTTACTGGAAGAGTTTCTAATAATGAAGATCAGCCTTGGAATTGGGATGAACTATGGAGGCTGCTTCGTAAGATCTTTTCATTGACCAATCATTGATTTCTACACTACAAACTCTAGAACAACTTATATTGCACACCTTCGCATAGGGACAAATGAATTTACAATTATCTGACAGTTATACTAAATGTGAAATAAGGGAAACTCATCTTAAACATATGATGTGAGACTTTCCATATGGTATATAACGAGTTTTGGGGACCTTATACAGAATTATTTGGTAAGTCTCCCTAGAATATGTACTAATCTTAATTTCTATACTTGTATTGTTGGACATTTTCAATCACATTTGGGACTTTCTTAAACTTCTTTGACCTCTATTATGGCTAAAAGTCTCAAACTTAAACATTTGATAAGTATTTTATTTATTTTTAATTTATTTATTGAGATCTTGGATAATACCTGTGAGTGGATGCTCATTGACAGGTTCCACGTCAGGTACATTAGACGACAAGGTACAATACTGTGAACCATACTGCTCAACCTCCCGCCTCATAAATCAGGGACAGGGCTTAAAAAATCAGGAACAAAGGACCAAAATTAGGGACATACCTTCAAAATTGGTGTTATCCACTCAGGAAGCTGGTAGAATGAGGGGTTTAGTGTAAAATGCATTTTCTAAGGAAGATCAAGTCTGTAACTTTAATGTTTGACATTGTTTTGTGCTTACAATCTCAACTTCTTGGTCACAAAACACAAATTTTAGGAGGAACAGAGTAAAATTTTGAGGCAAAATCAGGGATGTCCCTGAAAATCATCAGGGACAGTTGAGAGGTAAGCTGTGGACAAATATATAAATACTGAGAAAAATATACATGGAGGTTACAGAATTCAAACATAAAGCACTAGGTATGCTGAGGCATTGTACAATGTATGCCTGCATCAAGAAGATAAGCAGACAAGATAGGAAAGGTTACATTGGGAGTGGGAGGGCTAGGTGGGGAGGGAGGAGGGTAGGGATAGGTATAGGTCAAGGGGGCAAGGGGCAGAGCCAGGGAGAGATAGGGAGGTGGGTGAAGTGCTGTGGTTTGACTATTCTGTCATGACAGAGTCAAAGATAAGTGCTAGAGGCAGATTGTTGCTGTGTGCAGAGCTTTAGTGGTGGCACATGCAGTTACTCATATCAGTGAGGTGCTGACACAGTCTATGTTTAAAAGAGCCAATCATTGAGGAGCCAGAGATGTCAGAGGGCAGTGTGTTTACCTAGAGGGGTGCACAGTGTGGGAACACATGTTGTGCCATGGTAGTGCAGCATCTGGGCACTTGTAAAATTTGAGTGGTGGAGTTTCTGGTTTGTCTGATATTCATAGGCAGTGATAGCAGGTTCTGCAACCCTGTTGGAAGCAGATTTAATGTGACTTTTTTGGCAAGAAGGCAGGTTGGATGCATGATTCTGTCATTTAGTTGAAGCCAGTCAGCCCGGGCATAAAGTTCACAGGTGTATGTGAGTCTTGGTGCATTTGTGAGTAGGCGGCAGGCTTTGTTTAAGGCAACTGAGATCCGTGAAGGGTTACACTTCCTTGTCCGAATGGATGCAGGCAATTATGGAAGCTCTTAAAATGGAAAAGATTGCCCATGAGTGTACGGGGAAGTCTAATTTTAACAAGAAATGGGACCTGTTATTAAAATATTGTACAATGACTCAAGGGTAATATTAAGAAGGTACAAACCTTTTTATTTCTGTTCTACTTTATTTCTTATTAGCTGCTCTCCTTTTTCTGTGTTTCCTTTATTTTGAATCTTTTCTTGTACTACTTTTATTTCTAAATTGTTAGATGATAATTTCTGTGATATATTTATGAAATTATTTAAAAAAAAATTACAAATAATGTTGTTTTATTACATAAATATTGCTATCTGTCCTTAGGCATAATGTGTTAATGATTTTAACATAATCTCACATAGGAGTACTGTTATTTTATTGTTTTATGTATAATGTTTTTGAAAAGTCAATAAAAATTTGTGGAAAAAAATTACAGAAAAATGTTGGTGAGCAGCATTTATTTAAAGATCACACAAGCATTTGTAGGTTGTTGCTTTACATCTTGAACAGGCACCTCTTGGAACCTGTTTATTGTTCTCTTCGCAGAGTGGGGGGGCCTACAGCACTACAGTACAATTATTTCTTCCCTGACCATTCCCTGAACCCACTGTGTGGTGACCTTGATACCTCTCATCAGTAGAGGTCTGTTGTCCTCTACTGTGAATAAAGAACAGAAGTTATTGTTCAGTACATTTGCCTTCTGCTTTTCATCTTCAACTACCCGATCGTGCTAGCCTGAATATCTCCATTGTTTTCATTTTTTCCCCTGAATGTATCTAAAAAAAAATTTTTTTCTCCATCTTTTACACCCTTGGAATCCATAGCTTTATGTCTGCCTTTGCTCATCTAACTGCCACCCTTGTCTCTTCAAGCGCTGTCTGATATTTCTGACACTCTTCTTCTCCTTTGTTCCTCTTGTACCTGGTAAAGGCCCTTCTTTTTGCCCTCACAGCTTCCACCTCCCCTTTGAAAACCTGATCAGCCTTTTGTGCTTGTTTCATTTGGCAACCTTCCTTGCTTATGGTCCAGTTATGTCCTAAAGTGACCCTTATCCCACTGTTCTACTATCCCCTTACTCTGGTCTATATCTGCCAAGCTCTCTCTAACCATTTACTGCACCATTGTCTTCGAGGGGGAATCATTGTTCCCCAGTGCCATTTCAAATCACACAGTGTTATGGTCACTGGACCCCAAAGGTTTCCTGACTCCAATCCTCCCCCCTAACCATCTCCAAACTGGTAAGTACCAAATCGGGTGTGGAATCCTGCCATGTGGGATTCCTGACCAGCTGCACCAGTATGCAGTCCAGCAACATATCTAGCAGTGCCTGACTCCTGTTGCCTTTACCACAGGAATATCCCAGTTGATATCTAGTAGATTCAGGTCCCCCACTAACACTAGATCTCCTTTTGCTGTTCCCCTCCTGACTTCCTTCCCCATATCCCTGTCCCCTTCTTTACTCCTAACCTAAACTTCTTCCCAACAGCTGAAGTCAGCTGCACCAAAATAGATTCCCCCCTTTGATGATCCCATCTTCTGTCACCTTGATTCCTTATTTAATATATATCGCTACCCCCCTCCTTTACATATGTCATTGTCTCTCCTAAGCACGGTGTATGCTGGAACTGTCAGATCCCAGTCATTGTTCCCATTCACTCATGTCTCCATGATAGCCGGTAAGTCTACTTAGTTATAACTCCAGTGTATTTTGTGTGTTTGTTTTAACATAGGCTAGAATTCTGGCAGTAACAGAGTGGCTGTGTTTGTGAGGAACTCCCATTTTTTTTTAACCCTGCAAAAAGAAAACCATCCATTGATGTATTTTGCTGCCATTACTGTCCCCCCACCAACCCTCCCACTCAGCGCCCACCACTCCACATACCCCCAAGCACTTACTTACTCATCTGGGGTCCAACGGGGTAATCCTGTCTGGACTGTAGACATGTCTTCACTCTTCAGAGTCAAACCATGAACTGAAGAAACAGGTATGCGGTTGAATGTATTTCAATGGTGTTTTGAACTTAGTGGCATAACTTGGCCATTTTTATATGTTTTTGGCCCAAATTTTCCATATGCCTCATGAACAATTGCACTGACATTAGGCAAATCTGTTCCAAAAAGTAATTTTGTGATCCCTATGCAAAATCACCTTTCAGGCAGGAGTTGAAAATTGTCTCTGCTCTTGTTCATGAGGTGGAGTCATAAGAAGGCTATGTTATAAATTTGGTGTATAAAAAAAAAGAAAGTTATGAGGCTACATTGAATTTTGCAAACACAGGCACATAAGTTTGGTAATATTCAATATTTTTACTCCAAATTTTCAACATTGCTATTTCTTTATAGCACCTCATGAATGTGACAGCTGTCATTTTTCAACTCCTGTCCAAAATGTATTTTTGTATCCCAAAAGGTGATTTTGCAATCCCTGAGTGAAATCACCTTTTGGCCAGGATTTGAAAATTTTCTCTGCCCTTCTTCATGAAGCAGGGCCATAACAAGGCTATGTTGAAAATTTAGTGTAAAAATATTAAAAAAAAAAACTAATTTGCATTTTGTGAATGCAGGCTCGTAAATTTGGTAATTTTCCATATTTTTACCCCAAATTTACAACATAGCCATTTCTTTACAGCACCTCATGAATGTGACAGCTGTCATTTTTTAAACCCTGCCCAAAATGTATTTTTGCATCCCAAAAGGTGATTTTGCAGTCCCTGCATGAAATCACCTTTCAGACAGGAGCAGAACATTTTCTCTGCACTTCTTTTTGAGGTGGGGTCATAAGAAGGCAATGATGATAATTTGCAGCAAAAATATTACAACATAACAAAGTTATGAGCCTGCATTCAGATTTACACACACAGGCTCCTAACTTGGTAATACATAACCCACACAGTGCACTACAATGCATTTACTACCCCAGGGTTTCTATACCAGTGGTGAACATCCTAGGTTTTTCATGGTTTGTCTGTTGCATTATGTAATCTATGTCTGCCAATCTGTCTATTAGCTATCAGTACATAGTTGCTACCTCGACTGCAGCCCTATCGGCTCTGGTCAGTCTTTGTTTTTTTAAAGGGAAAGTCCCCTCAACCTTTTTTCTGTTTGCCAGTGTGGTATGTAACAGACATGAAAAATTATTCTTTCTCTTGCAACATCCTAATTTCATCCTAGTTTAAATGAAGTTGCTTCACTCTTTTCTGCCCTGTTGTGAAAACCTGTTTGACACCATTGCAAGGGACATGATCCTATTCATAAAAGGAAACATGGGAGTTAATAATGTGTATTTGCACATCAAAGAGAATGGGAGTAAGTTTAGAGCTCTTAGCACATAGGAATTAATCAGCTGAATAACAAAACTTTACAAACACCAGCATCCTTCCAACTGCATTTTTTCAGTTCAGACACACTTTAAATAATAGAAATCATTAGGGAATTTACCTTAAAAAGTGTAATGGCCAGCACAAGACAAGAACACAGGGACGTCAGAAGGCATACAACAGAACTGACTGATAATAGCACTTTTGCTGACTTGTCTATGTACACATCATCAACTCCCATGATGCCCTGCATGATTAGGGTCATGATCTTTGCAAAGGCATCAAACAGATTTTCATACAAGAGCAGAACAGAGTGAAGCAACCTCATTTAAATTTAAATTAGGATGAAATTGGGGGGTGTAAGAGAGGGAATCATTGTTCATGGCTACAAGCTACACAGGTATACAGCTAATAGGTTGAGGGGACTTTCCCTTTGAAGAATTTCAGATAAGCATTTTTGCCAGCTGTTGGATGTTACTAAGTAGCAGATGTTCTGGCATTGTGCTCTGGCTCTGTGATAGAATCAGAAGTAGCAGAACACTGAGTTCACTGATTTCACTCAGTCCACTGAACTCCAGAATACCAGAAAATAACTGTAGAATACTAAGGGCCAGATTTTCAAAGGGTCCCTAGATCCATGCAAGCTGTGTCCAACAAACAGCTTGAGTCAGATCTAGGTGCACCAAATACTGTGAGCCATATTTTGCAAGAAAAGCATTCTCTGTGACAAAGTCCCCCAAACTGCTGCAAGAGGTCCACTGCATCAACAAAATGGTGTAACGGATGAGAATGACGCAAGCTGCACCTAAATAAATGGTGCAAGTTGAGTCAAAAATGTTGCAAACTGAGTAAAACAAGCATTTGTCAATGCCAAATGTTTGCTTGCTGGCATTGGCAGTGGTAGTGTAGAAGTTACAGAGCTGCGTAATAGGAATGGCAGTGAAGTATTGAACTGAAGCCAACCCCACCACCACCCTGCAGAGAGTGATAGGCATTGGGGTGTGCCTTTGGGTCATCAGGCATAACGGCCACGCCATTTCACCACACCCCACCCTGCAGACACTGACAAGTGTCACGGTGTTCCTTGGAATCTTTGGCCCTTACGCGCACCCCATTCCAGTAGGAAATACGGTGAGATGGGTGCAATACCGGAGAATGAGGTGAACTTTGGGGCCGAAGAGTCCAAGGCATACCTTGATGCCTCTCACTGGCTGCAGGGTGTGGAATGGTATGAGCATTACAGGCAAAAATCCCAAGTCACACCCCTGATGCCTGTCATTCTCTACAGGGTTGGGCGTTACGGCTGGAAACCCTAATACCTCAGGCATTCATTGGTATTTTCACTCCAAATTTTCAACCTGGTTTTTTTGTGACCCCACCTCATGAACAGGGGGAATATCAGTTTGTTAGCTGAAAGCTGCTTATGCACAGCGACTACGGCATTTAGCATCACAGGTGCAAAAACATTCCGAACAGGATGTAAAAAATGACAGCTGTACTGTTCATGGGGAGGTGTAAAAAATGGCAATGTTGAAAATCTGCAGTAAAAATATTTAAAAAAATGGTGAAGCCACGAGAGTACATAGAAATCTGTGCAACGACACCCGTAATATAATTAGGTTGTGGATTTTTACAGCAGATTGTCAACTCCGCATTTTGGTGCCTCCGATCATGAACAGTGTCACTGTAATTTTCTTTATCTGTCCCGAACAATGATTTCCCACAGCGACCACGCATCTCTGCGCTGAAAGTGTGAAAACACACTTTGGCCATGTTGTGAAAAATGACAGCTGTACTGTTCATAAGGAAGTGTAGAAAAATGCCACTGGTGAAAATCTGGACTGAAAATATTACAAAGTCATGAACTTACGAAGGTGCGTGGAAACTGCGCAATGCTCACTCGTAACACAGTCATTTTATGGACTTTTGTCACCAAATTTTCAACATAGCCATTTTAAGACCTCTGCTCATGAACAGTGTAACTGTGATTTTCTTAATCTGTCCCAAACATTGCTGTCAAGACACCAACAGCACCATTGTGCGCTACATGTGCAAAAACACATTTTGGGCAAATATATGAAAATGGTAACTGTTACTGTTCATAAGGAAGTGTAATAAAATGGCAATGTTGAAAATCTGGAGTGAAAATATTAAATTCGCAAACTTACGAGCATGCATACGAACTGCGCAACCACGCTCGTAAAACAGTCATTTTTAGGAATTTTTTCACCAAATTTTCAACATAGCCATTTTAAGATCTCTGCTCATGAACAGTGGCACTGTGATTTTCTTAATTTGTCCCGTACATTGATTTCGCACACCGACTGTGCTATTGTGCGCTACATGGGCAGAAACATGTTTTGGGTGAGATGTTAAAAATGACAGCTGTACTGCTCATAAGAAGGTGTGGTAAAATGGCAATGTTGAAAATCTGGGTAAAATATTGAAAATTCGCAAACTTGCACAAAGCGTCGCGTATGAACTGCATAGCAATAAATAAAACAGTCATTTTAGGAATTTTCACCAAATTTTCAACATAGCCATTTTAAGACCTCTGCTCATGAACAGTGTCACTGTGATTTTCTTAATTTGTCCCGTACATTGATTTCGCACACTCGACTGCACCATTGTGCGCTACATGGACGGAAACACGTTTTAGGTGAGATGTGAAAAATGACAGCTGTACTACTCATAAGAAGGTGTGGTAAAATGGCAATGTTGAAAATCTGGAGTGAAAATATTAAAAATTCGCGAACTTACGAGCCTGCGTAGGAACTGTGCAACGCACGCTCGTAAACAGTCATTTTCTGGAATTTTTCCACCAAATTTTCAAAATAGGCTTCTTGAGAGCCCACCTTATGAACTCTGGTAGTGTCATTTCGTTAATCAGTCCCGAAAGGTGATTTCACGCAGTGACTGCGAAATCACCCTTCAGGCCCGAATAACACCATGACAGTGACAACATTCATGAGAAGGGGTCCCAAAAACCCCATGTTGAAAATTTGGTGCAAAAATTCCAAAAAATGCCTGAGATATGCAACAAAGTTGGAAAAATCCTATCTATCCCATTATACAGCTTACCGGCATTTCCTCAGTTCGCGGTCAGCTTTGAAGAGTGCAGACATGTTCCCGGTCCACCGAAGATCGTCGCGCCGGACTCCGGAGGTAAGTATGGGGTGGGAGGGGTGTGGGGAGGCAGGGTGCACAGTGGGTGGGTGCGGGTTGTGAGGGAGAGCAGGAAGACTGCGTGGGACCGGGTTTTTACAGTTTTTTTAACATGACGGGGCGTTTGCCACGCTGGGGTGGGCTCCCAACGTGGCACAAGGACGGCTGGTTGGGGGCAGCATGGAGCCGACAGGGGATTGGGCACCCCGATCGGCCCACAGCATCTATTGCCACGCTGGGTGGGTTCCTCAGCGTGGCACCCTGTACCTTGGGGGAGGGACAGTGGAGCCGCCGAGGGATTGGGCACCCCGTCGGCTATACTGATTGAGTTGCCACGCTGGGGTGGGCACCCAGCATGGCATGTGGAAGGCTTTGAGAGGAGCGCAGCAGCCAACAGAGGGATTGGGCACCCCCGTCGGCTATAGAGTGTGTGCGTGGGGGGGAGCACGCAGTATGCATGCGTGTGTTTGTGTGTGTGTGTGTGTGTGTATGTAGGGGGAGCTACTCATGAGCAGGCAATATCTGATCGCTGCTCACTGAAGCATAGCTCCCCCTTGTAGGGGGAGTTGAGATGGGTTCATCTCACCAGACACCCCTAAGGGTAGTGAACTACGGGCCCAAATACATAAAGAAGAAAGGTCATACTAAATAAAATAGTCTGACATGGTCAGAAGAAAGATTCCATCACAAAAATGACCTGTTTCTGCTACCACATGGATGTACCCTGAGAAAGAGCCAGGGTAGCTGATCCAAAAAGGTTCAAGCACCTCCTACATGCAGTGCAGCTGCCAGATAGGATTAGACTGGATAGTGCCCAGAGGTACGTGCTGCTTGTAGCAATTAGGACTATACCCACAGAGGTATATACCCCAGGCAGGTAGAACGGGGAGAAGAAAGAAAAAGGAGGGAACAGCCATTTTCCACAAAACCTTTTTTCTTCTAATTTTTTTTTTGGTGGGGGGATTGGTGTGAGGGCCCCAAAGCACATGATCCCAGTTTTTTTAATTTTATTTTTTTTTTGTATGAGGGACACCCAGAGGGGTGCCCAACTCCCTTTTTTTAAAGAACAAAAGAAAAAAAAGAGACCCGGGGCGGGTGACTGGGGAGACGCCTTACTAACATGCTTGTGATACTGGCAGCACCAGCAGCGTGAGCATGCCCAAATGCCCCGGCTCTGTCTGAGTGAGGGATGATGGGTAGGGTGTGGTAAAAAATGATGAAAATATTCTGGAGGATCAACAGTTACAGTAAGTACATCATTTTCATATCTTCCAAGAATCTATCTTCATCAGTGATTCCCACTTATGGATCAGGATACCAAGCTTCCTTTCTTTCTGACGGAGAAGCTGGCTCACCATGGGGGTAACAGGTACCCTCAGCCTTCTAAGTGGGGGAGAACACCTAAGGGCAGGGGCTCCTTGTGGGTCTGGCGGGACCCAAGACTGGTCAGGGCCAGGCAGAGGCTACTGTGGCAAAGGAATGGGAGAACACCCTGAAAGCTTTCACCTGGTCCTGTGGGAGAAGAAATGACTGCCCTGAAACTACAAGTTTAGCACCTTACACCAGGCTGACAGTGCCAGTCTGGATAGATAAAGCCTTGCCATCCACCTGAGGCAGACTGTAGTTCCTGCAAGCCTGGAGGCATCCTCATTGGCATCATACAATGCCCTTGATTGGTATCATGCTTCCTCCAGGTCTTGAACAGAAAGGCAAATGGCTTGCCCAACTATCTAGCATTGAGACATCGTAGCTAGGAGCTGACCTAGCTGCAACCACAGGTGCCAATTGAAGGGTTCTTGATTCATAAGTTGTGTGGCAATGCACATAAGGGCCCTGTGGGTTGAATAAGGCCCTTTTCTATTTGTTACACAGAAACAGTTAAACACAAGGATCTGTTCTATCCTCTCCTTTTCTGTCTCTTGTCTGTCTGATTGTGCAACCACATGTTCTCAAGAGACCTAGAACTGATCACTCTGACAGTCTCACATTTCTAGTAGTAGTAGTAAAACCATTTTTAACGATACAGGCATTGGTTAAGCAAGAACATTTCGCCATTAGGACTATACCTACCCTGTTTACAAGATGCTCCTGTGGATGTTAAATACAGAAAAATAGTTTCATATACAATTTTAGGGGAGAGACAAGATTCTAACACAACAGGGATCAACACACACTAAAAAGAGAGATAAGAGAGCAAGTGAAGGAGAGAGATTACGAGAGAGCAGAGAATACATTCTCTGCTCTCTTATCTCTCTGCCTTCCCTTGCTGTTTCTATCTTTTCTTCCTCCCGCATATCTGCGGCTATAAAAATATATGTGAATCTTTGTGTGAAACTGTAAGTGATACTGGGATCCCTTTGTCTGAAACTGTATATAGTTATACTGTTGAAATGATTGCAAAAAGCTTTTTGGAACTCAAGGGGTTAACCTTAAGATGCAGCACAAACTTGTGTGGAGTTGTCAACAGCAGGTCAGTTTTTTTTTGTTTTTTTTTCTGGGACACAATGTTCTATTTTGTTGTGGCTCATCCTGAAGTAACACCTTCCTTCCAAAGCCCAAAGGCATCTGTCCGAGCAGAATCTACCTCTGGAGGTCAGTCATGCCCGGGGCATATCAGCCCTGCCGGGGTCGGCAGTTCTTATAGCCCTGAAGAAGAGTGAAGAAGTGCACCTACAGATCCTGTGGTGCATGATACTGAAGTAGGAGGTCCCTGGGGGCTGGAGGACAAGGATAAGGATAAGGATGCCTCCATACTACTCTTGATGTCCCCACGAAGGTGCTAGGCCAGGGAGGCATGCAAATATTGCAATAATTGGGAATTCCAAGGACTCTCAAAGAGAGGGCTATTAGATCGTAGCCTGTGTAGGACCCAGTGTCAAGTGCTTCAAGCATCTCCACCAGGAATCGTTGGTTCAGAGAGAACTTAGCAGCGAAAGAGGGGTAGGTGGAAGATCTGTTGTCCTTGGAGGTGAACATTACTGGAGATGAGGCACTGAGTCCAGAGGTTGATGGTGCTAGGGAGAAGGGCCGGGACCTGTCAGAATCCCTATGGAAAATATCAAGGGCACCAGCAAGTGTTCTATGTTGTTCCTCTGTAAGTGGCCCCTCAGGGCATATGAATGCAGGCAACCTCTCTAGGAATCACCGAGGCCCAGAGGGCACAATTCAGGGTCTCAGGGGCCTCCAGTTTGGCAATGGAACTGTGCAGGGGGTTCATCTGAGGGGAGGGCTTAGCAGAGTTTCCCAAGAGGGGTCCTCCTAAATCAGAGGTGTGACCCAGTTGGTACCCGTGGGGGAGGAGGTTCCCCAGGGAGGAGAGCAAAGCCATACAGCCCCCATAGGGTGGCCTTAGTCCCGACCCGTGATAGTGTCAGCCAGTGGCTCCAGGGAGGACACAGCCTCTAGGCAGCCATCCGACGCTGAACCAGTGCCACCTCCAGTGCCAGGCTCAGGCTCGACAACATCCTCAGAGATGGATTCACTCCCTGTCACCATGGCCAGCACTGCCTCAGTGCTGGACATGGTGTCAGCCTCAGTGTTGACCCCAGAGCTATCCCAGGCCCCATCACTGTGCCCATCGCCAGAGCTGGCGGTGTCCTCACCCTTGGTGCCACTAGCGATGCTGGGGGAAAGAACAACTTTTACCTCAGCAACTGGACACAGAACAGCCTCAGGGGGGTCTGGAATTGTGGCCAGTGCCACTCTGCTTACCATCACTGTGAATGGTGACTGAAGCATGGTTGGCACTAGGCCACGTCACTAAGGTGTCCACTGAGAGAGACTGAGCACATAGCTTTGGCCTCACCACTAGGGATGTCTGCTGTTCAGAGCAGGCAGACTGTGGAGGGTTCACAAATGGCCACCCACAAGCAGCCAGTTGTCCACCAGACCCACAGGGTCTCTGACACCTCAGCAGAATAAGGTTGAGGAGGACCCAGTGCTTTCATGGAACTGGAGGTCCACAGAAGAGGCCCAAAGGAAAGGCTAGTGACCTTACCTTGGCCACATGAGAGTGACACCTGCCTCTGAATATAGAGGTTAGATGATCCTACTTCATTGCATGGATCTCGAGGGTACAGTAGTCCATGGAAAAGCAGGTGCTGCACTAATCTATGTAGTGCTGAGAGCCAGGGCAGGCCATATAGCACTGATGCCGGTCCATTATAGCCATCTGCTTCCCACATGGGCAATGACACATGATGGAAGGCTACCAGACCTTGCTCTTCTTAGCCCTCTTCTTCTCAGACTTCGTCATCACAGAAACTGAAAAATAATAAACTAGAAAGGCACTGTAAAGAACTTTCAGTGGTGATGCAGGTAAAAATTTGATGACGACATGGAACTGAGGGGCTCTCACTCCCATTATATGCACTCTTTGACAGGAATAACAGAACTGAGGTGTATGATGGAGCTGCTGATAATTATTGGCTGGCACGTGTCTCGTCACATGAGGTGCACAGATGCCATCAGTAGCCAAAGTCAGCTCCCACCCTTCAAAAACCTTTGCTACCATGGGATGCTAGTCACTCCAGTCCTAGGCCCATAAGTGGGAATCCATGATGAAGACTGATTCCTGGAAGATCAAGCACAGCAAGCATAGTGTACTGCTATACTACACTAGGTTAGTTGTATGGTCCTCTATAGTCCTCCACTATTGCCCCCGGAGGGTGCACTACAGCTACAGCTAGTAACTCAGTTGTAGGACAGTGGAGGTGTTAGGAACAGAACTCAAGGATGCCAAGGCAGATATCTGTTACCTGAGAGCCAAAGTCAGCAAGCAACAGTGGGGACTGCAGGCTGCGTTGCCACTGAGGGTGCAAAAGCCAAATCAGGGCAAATGGACTGTGGCCAGGAGGGAAGGAGGGAAGAGATGAGTTGGTGAACCAGTAGTACAGGATGTACCCATCTAACAGGTTTCATCCACTGTTGGGGGGCACCCCTACCTAGATTCCCACTAGGAAAGGATAGGGACCAGCACTCCTGAAAGGTGGCTTTGGCTCCTGTGCATGGGCAAGGAAAGGGTGGAAACCCAAAGAGGGAAGAAAAAGGGCCATTGTAATAGGAGACTTTATTGTCGGGGCACAGATGGGATAGTGCTTTCCATGCCAAAGGTTGAGAGGGATGTCTACTGTTTCACAGGAGCAATGGTTGACACCTTTCAATGGATGGTGCTGGAACTCACTGGGACAGATGGGGAAGACCAGATATGGTAGTGTATGTAGGCACAAATGATTTGGCCAGGAGAGGTGTAGAGGGGGTGAACGAGAGCTTCTACATCGTAAGCAGGCCTCTCAGGCACAGAGTAGGTGCAGTAACCTTCTCTGAGGTCCTACCACAGCTGTATTCTTCCGTCACAGGAAGCAGCTTAAAACAAAGTAGTTTAATGCTTGGCTGAAGTGCTGGTATCGGAGCATGCTTCCAGGAGATTGGAACCACAGCTGGTGGGGATGGAAACTGTTAAAGGGAGAAGGCCCCAATGGGGAGGGTGCCAGGATACTGGGGAGTAGACTTGCACAGCACCTAGAAAGGACACTGAAGTCCCTGGGACCAGTGTACTTACCCAGTTATCAAATACTACAAGAGGAGAGAGGCAGCACAGATGAGGATAGCTAAATACATACTACTGAAGGGGGCCAGGATGGCCTCCCCTATAATTAGTGTAGGCAGGAAAAACAAGTCCTGAGGAAGGGGGAGGGAGAGGGTGATACTGCGGAGCAAATGGAAATCAATGGATAGAAGGAAAGGGGTATAGAGGAAGGAGCTATACTCTCTATATAGAGCTATATAGGGGTAGGAGGGTGTGATGAAACAGATGGAGTAGAGGGCACTTTTTGGAGAGAAGACAGACATCAGATGGGACAAAACAGTTCTGAAAAATGATGTGCCCTGGAAACAAAACCTGTGACCTTGAGGCAGTAATTAGGATATGGTGGCTGTGACAGAGATGTGGACAACTCAACACCGTAAGTGAGATCTACAGCTACCAGGGTACACATTGCTCAGGAGAGACAGGAGAAAAGAGAGAGGAGATAGAGTGGCATTATACATAAAGGAGGGTATCCAGGAAGCAAGCAAGGCTAAAGGGACTGAGACAGTATTGATACACACATAGATACATAGAATTTGATGGCTGATGAGGAACACCAGTGCCATCTAGTCTGCCCATATTTCCTATTCCCTACCCCCCAAGTGTCCCCTGACTACCCTTTCTGTGCTGTCACTAGGGTTCCCTTATGCCTATCCCACACATTCTTGAATGCCTTCACTGTTTGCACCCCTACCACTTCCTTGAGGAGGCTGTTCCGGACATCCACTACCCTTTCAGTGAAGAAGTACTTCCTCATATTCCCCATGATTCTACCTCCCTCCAGCCTCATATCATGACCCCTTGTTTTTGAGCATTCATTTTTCTGAAAGAGACTCCCCCCTTGGGCCCTATTAAAACCCTTGAGGTATTTAAAAGTATCTATCATATCCCCCCCTTTCCCTTCTCTTCTCAGCGAGTACATGTTGAGGTCTGCTAGCCATTCCTCATATGTTTTCTGGTGCAGCCCCTGCACCATCTTTGTAACCCTCCTTTGGACTGCCTCCATTTTGTTTATGTCCTTTCTGAGGTGTGGTCACCAGACCTGCATGCAGTATTCCAGATGAGGCCTCACCAGTGATCAGGGCCATGACCAGGGGGGTGCAAGAGTTGCAGTTGCAGTAGAACTCACACTGTTAGGGGACCCACTGCTTCAGAGGTCAGCATTAAGAAAACCTTTTATCACAAACATGCAATTTTCTCTTTGGACATTGCTTATCCATTTGAAATTGGGTTGTCAGCAGTGGAGGTAGACGACTCCAACTCCAGTTTCATGTAGTGGGGGAGTGCAGAACAAAAAAGCAATGGGGCTCATTGCTCAAAACGTTTAATCTTGATGCCAGTGTCCCCAGGAGAGCAGGGACAAGTTACTTTGTTCAGTTCTTTAAACATGGTGCCAGCAAGTGGGACAGGCATGCAAAAACTATGGGTGCTCAGCAGGACTGCTGCAAAAGAACCTACGCTATAAATATTTTATATGCCCTAACGGTTATTTTACGCTTATGGGTTGGGAGGTAGGCCCACAAAATATTTTGCAAGGGGGGTTCTTACAGTTGTTGGCACAGCCCTGCCAGTGATCCATAAAGTGGCATCATCACTTCCAGTTTTCTACTGGAGATACCCCTTCCTAGGCACCCCAACATACCACTGGCCTTTCTTACCACTCTCTCATACTGTCCTGCCTCCTTTAGGCCATCTGTTATAATCACCCCCAACCCTTTCCTGTGTGGTGATTGTCAGCAATTACCACCCCCCCCCCGTGTACTTTTCTCCTGGATTCCTGTGCCCTAAGTGCATAACTTTGCATTAAATTTCAGTTGCCACACCTTGACCATTCTTCTAGCTTACCCAGGTCTCTTCTCATCCTTCCTCCCCGGTGTATCTGCTCTTTTGCAGATCTTTGTGTCATCTGCATATAGACACACTTTCCCCTCCAGCCTCTCCACAGTCACATATAAAGACATTACAGAGGACCAGCTCCATCACCAATCTCTTGTGCACTCTGCACGTTACCTCCCTCTCCTTGGATTGAGTGCCATTCACAACCACCCTCTGTGTCCTCCCACTTAGCCAATTTCTAACCCAGTTCACTACCCTGTGCCCCACTCCCAGCCTGCACAACTTGTTAATTAGCCTTCTATGTGGAATGGAGTTGAAGGCCTTACTAAAGTCCAGGTAGGCCACATCTACCCCCAACCCCTGGGCCACTATTCTGGTTACCAATTGCAGAATTCTATCAGGTTTGTCTGGCAGGACTTACCTGCCATGAAACCATGCTGCTTAGGATCCTGTTGTCTGCTGGATTCCAGGAATTCAACATTTCTTTCCTTTAGCAATGCCTCCATCACGTTCCCCACC
This sequence comes from Neoceratodus forsteri, assembly GCA_016271365.2. Classification (NCBI taxonomy): domain Eukaryota; kingdom Metazoa; phylum Chordata; order Ceratodontiformes; family Ceratodontidae; genus Neoceratodus; species Neoceratodus forsteri. Next base: position 802,246,572 of record CM057451.1, on the reverse strand, counting down.
ACTGAGGTTAGGCTGACTGGCCTATAATTTCCTCCTCCAGCAGTGAGCTGCTCACAATGATTGGAAATATTGGTACCAGGGTATCTCTCTGAAACTGGTCGTGGTGAGGTTCAAGAAGGATGTCAAGAAGTCCTTTTTTACAGAAAGAGTGGTGATGGACCAGAACAAGCTTCCAGAGGAGGTCATTGGGGCTGAAATGATGGAAGAGTTCAAAAGGAGATGAGACAGGCATATAGAAACATAAACATAGACAATTATGGCAGAAAAAGAGCAAAGGTTTGTCTAGCCTGCCCAGAGTTCCCTATCTGCCTTGGGACCAATTCTCCATAAGGGGTCTTATCCATCGCAGTCCACTGTCCTGCTCCCCTTCCTATTGCTACTGACCTGAGCAACCAACAAACCCTTCACTGTGTCCCAGCCATGCTTAAAACCATTTACTGTCTTGGCACCCACCACCTCCACCAGAAGACTGTTCCTTAACTCCACCACCCTTTCCATAAAACAGAACTTCCTCACATCTCTCTTGAAACCTCTCCCTGCCAGTTTCCATTCAGTGCCCTCGGATTTTTGACTCTGTGCTCCTGCTAAATAGCTCCTCACATGGCACATTGTTAATTCTCTTCAGGAACCTGAAGTCTCTATTATATCCCCCCTCTCCAGGTGGTCGTGACTGGAGTTCAATCCAAGGAGAAGGAGGTAATATGCGGGATGCCCCGGGGATCAGTGCTGGGGCTGGTCCTCTTTAATGTCTCCCTGATGCTTGGAACAAGGTACAACTGACACTCAAATTGAAAAATTTGGTACCTCTAAATATTTTTAAAAATTGGCCACAACAAATTGCATGACACCTGTAAATGCCACGCTCATTAATAACCCAGTCCTGACAACCTATTGTCTCTCCCTCTTCTGATTATGTCTTTTGTAGTAGTCTGGCTAATGGGGATGTGGGTCCCCACCCCATTCCTTCAGTGCTCTCACTCTTGCCTCCCCTCCATCCCACTTCATCTATGCTCACTCTTGCTTCCCCTCTATTTTCTGCCTGTTCCATGCTCTTCCCCTGTCTGCTCCTCTCTCCGCCTCGGGGAGTATGATTTATTAAAGAAATGATTCCACAATTATTGAATGTGCAATTAAATTATAATTATCCCTGCCTGTACTGATGGTCATTGCACTTTATACCTGCGTAATGGTATTGTACTGTATATGTTGTACATATGCTTATAAAAAGGCAGGGTAAAATCCAGTAATCTGATTGGCTCCCATTTATGTGTAAAATATGGTTTACACATGGTTAAAAAAAAGGACTGTTCAGTAGTGAAGATTCTGGAACTCAGATCAATTGGCATTTGGAACACAGGCTTTTCAGTTAGCCCCCTACATCCAGAACTGATCTTCCACCACTAACATGGCTGCTATCTTTACACTGTAAAAAAAACTTTAAGTGGGCCCTAAAAGTAAAACTACCTCAAATACAAAATAAAACAAATTAATTAAATGTTGTTTCCCTCATTATCACACTCTCCTTACATACATAAACAAATTAGGAACAATAAGTGTTGTTTATAGTTTTCACTACAACTGTTTCTTTGCTAACTGAAAAATTCCCGTTCTATCTTTACCTGCTCATCAAGGAACTCTTCTTGTTGCCCTGACAGTGAGATAACCAAGTCTCTAGCTGTAAAAAGGCATTTGTTGTCTATTTGTACAGTGTTGTAGGAGTGGAAATGAGCAGAATTTTGAATCCATGGTAAACATTCCATGATAAACATTCCATATCTTGAATATGGAGAAAAACAGAGAAAAAAAAACAGGAAGAAGAAAGTAGGCAATAATACAGTGACATCATCAATTACATCACTTGCAGTGGGAAGAAGGACTATTTTATCACAAATGCACACAAGTTAATCTATTGTTTCTACATATAAACATGCTTTTCCCAATAGTAAAAAGTTAAAAAAAAGGGAGGAAATTTTATAAGCGCAATAAGACTCTCAGGGATGTGTGTAAAACATATTTTACAGCACGTTCAGTGGCTGATGTCATTCTCCCTTACTACGCCCTTGGCCATGCTGTAAAATATGTTTTACGCACACCCTTTTGTGCCTTACTGCTTACTTATAAGGTCTCTTGCCTGTATATTTTCTAAGACCCCATTCATGTATTGTATCACCCCACTATTGCTCATCATCTATTGTATCATATGTACTGCCTATGTTCTTTTTTGATTGTTCTATCATTATTAACCTTTTTTGCATTGTATAGATCATACTGTTATTGCTGAACCACCATATGCTGTATTGTACCTTAAGAGTCCCTCTCAGGACTGCCTTGCAAATGAGCTTGCCCAATGGAGTTTTCTGCTTAATAAACTTGAATTTGAGCTCTCCTGCTTGGTCCCAGTAAGTACACTTCAGTGCCTTGAGGCAATCTTCATAAGATCTGCCCTGTTGGTCCTGAATCATCATGGTCACCTTACATAGCACTGCCTCCAGTCTGGCCCTGTCCTTCCTTCAGTGAGACCTTCAGAACTGAGCCCGGTATTCCAGGTGCCACCTCACCACTGGCCTATATAGAGCTAGTAGTACCTACTTTTTCCTGCTGCCAGTGCCCCTTTCAGTACACCCCAACATCCTATTAGCCTTATTATATACTGGCTTGATTATTTAAGGGAAACACTAATGATGACTCCCAGGTCCCTTGCCTCTGCCATAGTGCTCAGTTTAACACCTCCCATTCAGTACTGTGTCCTGGGTTCTTTTCCCTTGGTGTATAACGTTGCATTTTTTTGCATTGAATTTCAACTGCTAAAACGTAGACCTCTTCTCTAGCCTTTGTAGATCCTTCTGCATCTCCCCAATCCCTTTGTCCCTATCTACCCTATCGCAGTGTATCTCATCATCTGAAAAGAGACACAACTTGCCACAGATACTCTCTTTATTTATTTAGTTTTTATTTACAAGGTAGGAACACTAGACAAAACATTTGCCTATTTTGAGGCACAATCTGGGAGAATACAGCATAAGAGATCATCACAACAATGTACAAGAATAACAGAAATACACAGTTCATACATTTGCCAAATGGCAGTACAGAGATCTAAGTAAAGCAAGGGAAACAATTTACAAGATACAATACATGGAGGGCATTGGTGCAAGATACAGGACAATGTCACTGCTGAATATAATGAAGAGGACAGCAGCACAACAGAAACAACCACTGAGGTAAATAATAGGAAAGTATAGCTGGAACAATAACAGAATGTGAGCCAGATAAAAAAAAACAGTTTCTACTGGAAAAAAATTGCTTTTCAGGTTCAGTACAGTTCTCCTTTAGCTGATGTCACTGGGTTCTGAAATGAAGCAATTAAAAAAATGACCACTGGGAAGGAAAAAGGACACATTAAAAATGGGCCCTAAGTAAGGAAAAAATAAGACTATTTCAGAAAGAGAAAAAAACAGTCTAGTAGGGTTTTTACTCAGATGTCCCACAGGCCCAGATTTATAATTATATTTTAAAACATAAACAGGAAAAAGAGATGATCTAGCAGATCAGCAGCATTTGTACAGAGCTCCTGCTCTACAGATTTTTCTAACATCATCTAACTCCACCAAACTGTAGAAAAAGTTTAAACTTTATAGATTCAGGTTATGGTCATTATACTGAGCAGTTGAATACTAGATTTGAGGGTCTGGCAATGTGGAAAACCTGCAGAAAGTCACAGTTCATGCCCAGGACACACCAGTTTTCCTCCAGTCGCATGAAGGGCAGTATTATTGTGTCAACACCTAGGGCTCCAGTGGGCCGGAGGATCAGACAGGAGGCCTTAGAAAAGACAGTGACCTAGATTTGGTCTTCCATTGCTACCATGGACAAAAAACTTGCCAACATTACCTCTGGGCTGGCTATGAAGCAGCAAGTAGACTGTAAACCTCACTACTACTGACACTAATAAGATAGCAGACTGGGCGATGGTTGTGGCAGACAGTCTCATGAAGAACATGCACCTGTGAATCTGGTTAGAGAACTCACTCTGTGCTAAACATATGAGAATCCTGGAATCACCCAGTCGACATCTAACATATTTTGGTCACTCATACTAACATACTAACATAACATGCTAACATACTAAACGCCAGCAGAGTAGGCCTATTGGTCTATCAAGTCTGCTCGTGCTTCAGCACCCTGATTGGATACCGTAGCCCTCTATCTGTCTCCTTCCGCTGTTACTCCATCCCCCAGTCCTGCCCCCCCCAGGCAAACCAGTCTCTGCTTCACCCCTTGCCTATACCTGTACCACCCTCTCTTTAAATCCTCCACCGTAGCTGCCTGTACCAGCTCCCCGGATAGTACATTCCATTGTTCCACCACTCTCTTGGCGAAGTACCTCCTCCTCCTTTCCCCCCTAATCCTACTACTCTGCAGTCTTCCAACTGTGTCCTTTGGTGATTCCACCCTCCTTCAGTCAAAAGATCCTATCTCGGCTTACCTTATTTACTCTCCTGAGGTATTTGAAGACCTCAGTCATGTCCCCCAAGTCCCTCCTCTCCTCCAGCAAGAACAGGTTGAGCTCCCCTAGTCGCTCCTCGTATGTCATATCTCCCAGGCCCTGGATCATTCTGGTTGCTCTCTTCTGAACCCTCTCCAGGAGTTGGTTGTCGCTCCTTAGGTACGGTCTCAGAACTGCACACAATACTCAAGATGTGGTCTAACCAGGCTGTTGTACAGTGGCAAAATCACCTCCCTGATCCTTGAGGTAATCCCCCTAGCGAAGCATCCCAGCATCCTATTTGCCCTGACTGCAGCCCTCCTGCACTGCTCTGAATTATTCATGTTAACATCCACCAAGACTCCTAGGTCTCTTTCTCCTGCCGTGGCCTGCAACTCATCACCCCTCCCAGGGTGTACACATAGTTGGGGTTTTCCCACCCTAGGTGTAGCACCTTGCACTTGGAGGAGTTAAATTTCAATTTCCAGATGCAGGACCACCTATCCAGAGTATCCAGGTCCTCTTGCAGGGCCAATCTCCCCTCCCCCCCCCACCACTGCCCCCAGCTTAGAGTCATCTGCAAAGAGACTCATTTCACACCCAATACCTTCCCTGATATCAGAGATGTAGGAGTTAAACAGGAGTGGCCCCTGGACTGATCCCTGTGGGACCCCCACTAATGACCTCCCTAGGAGACGAGACCTCCCCTCCAGCCACTACCCGCAGACTGCAACCTGAAAGCCAATTTCCAATCCAACTAACCGTCAACAGGCTTACCCCAGCTTCTCCCTTAGGCCAATGTGAGGGACAGAATCAAATGCCTTGCTGAAGTCCACAAACAGTACATCCACTGGTCTCCCCCTGTCAAGTGCTGATGTCACCCACTCATAGAACTCTACAAGGTTTGTTTGGCACAATCTACCTGGCACAAACCAATGCTGCCGGTCATCCAGGTAATCCATCTCTTCCAAGAAACCTCCCAGCCTTTCCTTCAGTATGCTCTCCATTACCTTCTCCACCACTGACGCCAAACTGATGGGTCTATAGTTTCCTGGCTCTTCTCTTGATCCCCATTTATGGATGGGCACAACATGCACCTGCTTCCAATCCCTTGGCACCCTCCCTGTCTAGGCGACAAGTTAAAGAGATCCGCCAATGGCGCAGCCAAAACATCTGCCAACTCCCTCTGTACTCTGGGATGGATAGCATCAGGCCCTGGAGATTTATCTTTTTTTAGGGACTGGAGGGCTTCCCACATCTGACCAATAGGAATATCAGCATCTGTTCCCCCCATTCAGCAGAACCAGCCTGATATCTCACCCCTGGCCTACCTCCCCCAGCGGCTTGTTCTTTAGCAGGTACCCCAAGAGCCAGGTCTGCTGCGCCTTCTGTGTCCTTCAACTCCATTTTTGGAAGTTTCCCAGCCTCCTCCCTATTGAGCACTGAGGCAAAGTACTCATTCAGTACCTCCGCCTGCTCTCCAGCCCCTTCCACCCATCCCCAATCTGTCCTCAACCTACTGAGCTGGCCCTTGACTTTTCTCTACTCACCAATATACCTAAAGAACCCCTTTTCCCCACCCTGTATCCCCTGCACCAGCCTCTGCTCTTACCAGGCCTTTGCCCCCCTCACCACTCTGGTGACTTTCCTGGTTGCAAGGCGATAGTTCTCTCTATCCCCTCATTTTTTTTTTCACCTACTGTAAGCAGCCTTCTCTCTGGGTCTTGTGTTCCTCCTGGGGATGGAGACCACGGATCTGGTGGTGGAACCAGCTGGTTGGTCTGACCATCACACCATAAGGTTCAGTTTCGGGGCACCCCCTAGTAGGCCTGCCCCTACTGAGATGATCCAGTACCACCCTTTGAGGGGAGTTACCCCAGAAGGCCTACCGGCAATACTGGACCTATCAGGTTTATCGAGTGAATGCATGAGTCCAGGCGGTCTTGTACTGGCTTATAATAAGGCAGTGGGAGATGCTCTGGACTCAATAGCACCTGTTCGTGTAGCTGAGGAGGGTGGGCCGAAGGCTAGAAAGAGTGTAGCGGAAATCTTGCCTTGATGCTGACAGGCTTAGATTGATGGAAGATTATAAGATCTATCAATCAGCAATAACCTGTAAGAAGACAGAATTCCTGTCCAGAGAGATTGCTGCTGCACGAAATCTACCAGCTCAGCTCTTTCGGACTGTGGGCAGACTGTGCAATCCAGTCTGTCTTCAGTCTGAAAGAGGTTTTTCACAAATAAAGTGTGATGAACTTGCTCAATTTCTTTGCAGATAAGGTTGCCAGCATCAGGGCAGGGATTGGCCCATCTCCCTGTGTGAGGGATTGCGGAGATCGGTGGGAGGTTGCATACACCTGGTCTGTCTGGTCTGACTTCAGCTGGCCATAATTCTTGGACATTGTGAGGATTGTTCAGACTTTGCAACCAACCAACTGTAGTTTGGATCCAGACCCTATGCCACTATTGGTACGTTGCGTAGATGTTACCTGCCCGATCCTTGATGAAATTGTCTGGTGTTCCTTGGAAAAGGGGGTTTCCCTGATCCCCTCAAGGAGGCGGTCATTCGACCACTCCTTAAAAGCCTTCTTTGGATCCAGACTGTCTAGCAACCTACAGACCTGTCTCTAATCTACCCTTTGTGGGTAAGGTTATTGAGAAGGTGGTTGCTTTGCAGCTGGATGATCATCTTACTACTCAATGTCCTGGATGCTCTCCAGTCTGGGTTTAGGAAAAGACATAGCACTGAGACAGCCCTTGTTCAGGTGTTAAATGATCTCCTGATTGCGAGAGATTGAAAGGCTCATACTATCTTAGTCCTTCTTGATCTCTCGGCCGCTTTTGACACTGTAGACCATGGTTTGCTTTTGGAGTGCCTGTGGCATTTCTGTGGATTATTTGCCACAGTTTTAAATTGGTTTCAATCTTTCCTCACAGGCAGGCTACAGAGGGTTGTCACTGGAATTTATTCCTCTGATGCCCTCCCCTTGTCCTGTAGGGTGCCGCAGGGCTCCATATTGACACCCATGTTGTTTTCAGTGTACATACTGCCATTGGGAGATATCTTTAGGAAGTACAGTTTGGGTTTTCACTGCTATACAGATGATAACCCAACTGTATATGTCCTTTATGCCCAGACAGGATGATGTGGTCTCTGTGCTTAACAACTGTCTAACCAAGATCAAAGATTGGATGAGCTCTAGCTGGCTGAGGTTAAATCCAGACAGGACTGAGGTGTTGGTTGTGGACCCAGGTCATGCGGCGGTGGGTCTTAGGTCTGGGCTTCTTTCGGTCTATGGATTGATAGTGTCCAGCTAAGGCCTCAGATCAGGTGCGTAACCTGGGTGTTATTTTTGATAGTGGTTTGACTTTGAAATCTCAAGTCTCCACTGTTGTTAAATCTTCCTTTTACCATCTAAGGAATATTGCCCAGGTGAAACACCTGGTTCCTCCGGCTGACCTCCCTATATTGGTCCACACCTTCATAACCACCCCCCTTCATTACTGCAGTGCCCTCTACCTAGGGCCTCCTGAGGTTGATATCCGCCACTTGCAGCTGGTGCAGAACGTGGCGGCCAGGCTTTTGACTGGTACATTTAGGACTAGTCATATTACGCCTGAGCTGCGCAAATGGCACTGGCTACCAGTACAGTGGCGGATCACCTTTAAGGTCAGCTTGCTGACCTACAAAGCCCTACACTAGCAGGGACCTCGATATCTGCTAGAGCTCCTGATTCCCTACTGGCCCCACCGTTCACTCCGATCCGCTGACGAGGGATTGTTGGAGATTCCCAGGGTTCGTTTGAAAACATCTGGAGCACGTGCCTTTTCTTATGCTACACCTACCCTGTGGAATTCTCTACCTCATCGGTTAAGAGAATGTCCGAATGTGATGAGTTTTAAATCTAATTTTAAGACTTATTTGTTTTATCAAGCTTTTTCTGTATGATTTGAACATTTGTTACTGTTTATATTGGATTTTACTGTAAAGTGCCTTGATAATTTAAAAGGTGCTCAAGAAATAAATTTTACTTACTTACTTACTTACTTCTTCTCCCTTATCACCTCCTGGACTTCCTTGGTCTACCAGCATGGTTCATGAGACCTACTGCCCTTGTGCTTCACCCTTGCTCAGGTCCTGGTGGCCTCCTGTAACCCCCGCTTTATGATCTCCCACCTACCTTCCACGTCCAAACCTGGTTTTATCTCCCGTAAATGCCCCTCGAGAATTTCCCCCACATTCTGAAAGTCTGCCCCCCTAAAATCAACTATCATTTTCCTTGAATGATCCCCCTTCCCCCCAGTTTAAGCCAAAACCAGACTGCGTTGTGGTTGCTCCCAGCCAGGGGATCTTCCACAACCAGATCTCGTACAAGATCCCCATCCGCTAAAACCACATCCAAAATATGACCGTCCCTCATTGGGTCCATCACCTGCTGATTGAGGAACGTGTCTAGGAAGCCATCCAGCAGCTTCTTTCCCTGGTTACAGTGGACATCATAGTACCCCAATCAGTAGCTGGCATATTATGGTCCCCCATCAACACCACTCCTTCCCCTTCCAGTCCACACTGCCCATTAATGTTAGCTAACAGGCAATCCTCCAGGTCCTTCTCTAGTCCTGGGGGCCTATATACCACCCCCAACTTGATCTTCCCTTCCACGGGGGTTCACAAGGTGACCCATAGGGCCTCCATGTTGCCCTCTGCTTCCTCCACTCTCATAATCTTGATGTTATCCTTAATGAACATTGCTACGCCTTCCTCTCTGCCCACCTTTCTGTCCTTCCTTAGCACAAGGTACCCACTCAGATTAAGGTCCCAGTCATGGCCAGGGGTGGCCCAAGTTTCACTGACCACTGCTACTGTACACCCATCCCACCCTCAAACAGTGTGGCCTGGAACTCAGGCATTTTATTCCCCAGGCTCCTGGTATTTATTAAAGCCACCCTCCAACCCTTGTCCCTACCCCTCTTTACCATATCCTCCCCAGATCTTTCATAAGTCCGTCCACACTTCTCCCCTAGGGTACTGTCTGTCCCCCCTTCATGGGGTTGCAGGTCAGTCCTACCAGTGGTATGGATGGCCAAGTCAGCCCAACAGTGCCCCCCTCTCCCGTTCACAAGTTTAAACCCCATCTAGCCAGAATGAAATCCATCATCCCCCATTTGAGAACTTCCTTCCCTACTGGATTTAGGTGAAGCCTATCCCGGGCATGCAGTCCCTTTTCTTCCCAAACTCCCCCACCAGTCTCCCAACACCCCAATCCCCTGTGCTTCACCCCACTGCCCAAGCCAGTCATTAATCTCCCATATCTTCTGTTTGTTCTCCACAGTGGCCCTTGGCACTGGCAGGATTTACGAGAAGGAGACTGTGCATCCATTGTCATGACAGACCCTGGCCAGTTCTCGGAACCTTGCCTGAATTTCTAGCACTCTATTCCCCTCAATATCATTGTTCCAAGATGCATCAGGAAGTTCGGTGATCCTCCACAGTCCCTCGCCAGCTCATACACCATAAACTTCACCCTATGCACAGTCAGACTGGAAATACCCACTACCTTAACTGGACTGGATTTTACCTCACCCTGCCCCACCCGATGAATGCCCCTGATCATGGAGTCCCCCAGCAGGAGAACCTTAGTGCACTCCTTGATCTTTTGTGCACCTCCTTTTTGGACTCCCCTGCCAGCCCCCGTCACCTCCCCCCTCCTCGAGACCACTTCCCCATGGCTTCTCTCTGGACCCTCTACAAGAGAACCCCTAGCTGCCCTACCCCTCTTGTTGCACCTTTTATAACTGAGTTCCCCAGCTCCCCCCAGTTTAGCCTCCACACCACTCCCTACCCCAGTCGAGCCTTTTTCTCCAACCTCCTCCCTCCTTCCAGCTCCCACCCCTCCAGTCCCCTCCTCCAACACAGCATTCCCATCACCCCCTCCTACCTCCTCCCCTTTTTTCTTGCCCACTTCCATGCCCACCTGCAGGTCCCCCTTACCTTTGGGCCTTTCTCTGGTATGATCCTCCCCCTCAAAGGACGCCCCTCCCTCATTTCAGTCTCTCCTCCTTTTTCACCAAGTTGACTCACAGCCTCCACACCTTCCCTCTGCTGGTTCCCCTCCCTTCCCTTCTTTGACACTTGATTTGACCCCTCCCCTACTGGCATACTTATTTGAATTACCATTGCTCACCCTCATCTGATTCACTGTATCCCTCTCTCCTCCACCCTCCTTTTCCTCCTCTACTCCCCTCACCATGTCCTCTCCAACCAACTTACTCAATGGCTCAAATTTATTATAGCACTCAAAGCCAACCTCCTTTTCTTGTCCAGATTTCCCACTATCCACTCCTCCAGCAGGCCACCTGTCAGTGCCAACCCACCTGTTGCCCACCTGCCTCCTATGATTTAACCTATTTTCTCTACTAGTTACCTCCCAGGTAGCTATGCCCTTTGCTACTAGACCATGCCCCATAGGTTCTCCACTCCTGCCTCATGAAACAGATCCAGGTAGCACTCTATCACTGCCCTCCTGCTCCCCACAGGCCCTCCCAGACATGTTTATCCCCCCCAACAACTCCAGTTTCCTCTGTACCCAGTCAAGCTCCCCCGATCTGCTATAATTGCCTACAGACTGGGCAACCTCCCTCCCTCCCTCCAGGCCCAGTTTAGAACTATGGCTGCCCCACGGCCAGTGCACCCTACAATCCTGCCAAAGATGCCTGCCCTGGTGGCTGGGGGCCACCCCCAGAGGTCCTCTCCAAACATTCTTGGGCATTCATCCTTGAACAGATCCCCACCCCAGGTAGACCTACCCGCAACCCTCTACAGCCAGCCATACGGGGTGATATAGAATGTGAAATTAAAAACCACAGCTCTTGGACCAAGCTACTAAGCAGAATAAAAGAGCATGGACAGAGTCACATCCCCTAACAGCTCCAAAAATAGTCAGAGTTATGACTGGAGAAAACCCCAGTATAGCCACCCAACCAATCAGTGTCCTACCTCCACCTGGCCCCTCCACCTCTGATCATTTAATAGAATTTGGGGCTGGGGTGGGTGGGTGAGTGGGTGACAAACTAGCATCACAGGAGTGGCTGGGCATGTCCCTTAAAAGGCCCAGCTACGAGTCCCAAAAATGGCGCCCTGGCTTTCTATTGGGCTTTCCAACTCAGATCACTGAACTCCTCATAGCCACCGACGTGGCTGCGCCCGGCTCCAAATTTGCTAGTGATACAACTTCTGCAACATCTCTTTCACTGCCGATGCAGCCTGCGCCATCCCACAGGACCTCTGGACCCAAGAAGCAGACCACCGATGCAGCCTGCGCAGTCCCCCTGCTCCTCTGCGAGTAAGTCCCAAGTATCCCAAGAGTGGCTGGGCTCATCCCTTAAAAGGCCCAGCCAAGAGTCCAAAAAAATAGTGCCCTGGTTTCCTACTGGGTGCTCCAACTCAGATCACCAAACTCCTCCTAGCCACTGATGTGGCCTGTGTAGTCACCCTTCTCCTCTGCAAGTAAGTCCCAAGTATGTCATATAATAATCTTGTCCACACTCGCTATCACTACTTTAGCCCTTGCAGCCTCCCCCCCATTCTGATCTCTTTCCTCAACTCTCTAGCTCCCTCCTCATTTTGACCTGGTGGCTTATAAAATACTTCAACCCTGATCTCTCTACCCCCTCTGTTTTTAACTGCACCCATACTGATTCTACCTTCCCCATTCCTTGAAAGCTGAGATTTCTGTGGGCCCTTATTTCCACTTACTTATAGGGCCACTCCTTCACTCTGTCTTTCCTGAATTGGACATAGCTTGGGATTAAAATATTCCACTTGTTTTTCCCTGTTGCTCATGTCTCTATCATGGCTACAGTGCCAGTACTTGACTCAGTTACCATCACCTGGCGCTCACTGATTTCAATGCCCAAGCTCCTGTCATTAATGTTTACTGCTCTCCACTTGCTCCTCAAAGTGCTTCCATGTACTGCTGCCTCCTGCCTCCTATTTGGGGGATTTGAATAAGTATAGAGACTCATTTATCAATAAAGATTTGAATGAATTGGCTGAATGATTTTTTTAACAATTACCAAAACTTTATTTCAAACAGTTAACAGCTAATGAAGTTCAGTTCGATCTTGCTAAATTAAATCCTAAACCGTCAAAAGTATTGGAGCATTTTATTGTTGATCAGATTACTGACTTTGTTGATGACCCATGTACAACATGACTTTAGAAAAAAGCACAGCACTGAGACTGCCTTCGTGAAATTTACAGAATACATCCATCAGGCCCTGGATTCTAGTGGCCTGGTGGGTGCTGTTTTTGTGGATCTCACCAAGGCATTCGACCTACTAGACCATTCCCTATTCCTTAGGGCTCTGCTACATGCTCATTTTTCTTAGGATGTGGTCAATTGGTTTCATAATTATTTGATGAACAGGATACATAGAACCAAAGTTAATAACACCTTATCAGAGCCCACAGAGATTCACTGGGGTTTCCCTCAGGGGTCAATATTAGGCCCTATGCTTTTTTCATTATTTCTAAATCATTTACCTAATGCATGTCCATTAACAGACATGATACTTTACGCTGATGATGCAGTTTTGTTTAAAGGAGAAGAGAATCTAAGTGACCTTAATGTATCAGTTCAAAAGAATTTTGATCTCTTACAGGATTGGTGCTTCCAGCAGAAACTAGTTATTAATATAAACAAGCATTTGTCAATGCCGAATGTTGTCGCACTGGCATTGGCAGTCGCGGAGGTGGAGAGGCATAGCACTGTGAGTTTGTTAATGTGTCCCAAAAGGTGATTTTGCACAGCGAGTACGCCACTGTGAGGCAGAGCTGCGGAAATGCGTTTTGGGCAGGCTGTGGAAAATGGCAGCTGGACTGTTGATAATGAGGTGTGCACAAATGCCAGTGGTGAAAATGTGGCATGAAAATATTGCAGACTGACAAAGTTTCAAAGGTGCTTGGAAACTGCACAATGCACACTTGTAACACAGTCATTGTCTGGACTTTCGCCACCAAATTTTCAACATAGGCATTTTAGGACCTCTGCTGATGAATAGTGTCACCGTCATTTCCTGAAAGTGCCCCAAAAAGTGAGTTCACACAGTGACCGTGCAATTCTGCACCGGACATGTGAAAACACATTTCAGCCAGCTGTACTGTTCATAAGGAGGTATGGAAAAATGGCAATGATGAACAGCTGGAGTGACAGTATTACAAATTCACAAAGTCACGAGCGTGCATGCAAACTGCGCAACATGTGCTCATAAAACACTCATTGTATTGACTTTTGTCCCTAAATTTTCAACATAGACATTTTAGGACATCTGCTAATGAACAGTGTCACTGCCATTTTCATAATGTGTCTCGAACACGGGCTTTCCACAGCGACTGCGGTATTGTGCACCGGAACTGCGAAAACAGATTTTGGTCAGGATGTGAAAAATGACAGCTGTACTGTTTATTAGGAGGAGTAGAACAATGGCACTATTGAAAATGAAGTGAAAATATAAGTTTACAAACTTAAAGCGTGCTTACCAAATTCTGCATAGCATTAACAAGTAACACAGTCATTTATGGAGCATTGTCACCAAATTTTCAACACAGGCATTTTAGGACCTCTGCTCATGAACAGTGTCACTGTCATTTTCATAATATGTCCCGAACAGTGATTTCACACAGCGACCGCGCTATTCTGCGCCAGAAGTGGGAAAACACATTTTGACAAGGATGTGAAAAATGACAGCTATATGGTTCACAAGAAGGTGTGGTAAAATGCAATGTTGAGAATCTGGCATGAAAATAGTGCAAATGCACTAACTTCTGACGTACGTTGCCCAGTTACTACGCACGCGAGACGTCATAATCATTTTTGGATTTTCCCTAAACTTGCTAACATAGGCTTTTTGAGAGCCCTCTCATGAACAGTGGCACTGTCATTTTGTTACTCAGTCACAAAAGGTGATTCCACACAGTGACTGCAAAATCACCTTTCGGGAATGAATAACGCCATGACAGTGCAAGAATTCATGAGAAGGGGTCCCAAAAATCCCATGTTGAAAATTTGGGCCCAAAATTCACAAAAATGCACAAGATATGCATTAAAGTTGAAAAAAACCTATTAATTCCATTATACAGCTTACCGGCATTTCTTCAGTTCGCAGTCGGCTTTGAAGAGTGCAGATATGTTCCTGGTTCACAGAAGATCATCAAACCAGACTCCGCAGGTACGTATGGGGTGAGGGGAGGCAGAGTGCGCGGTGGGTGGTGCGGGTGGAGGGAGGGGCATCGGACTCGAGGACCATTTTTCATTTTACAGGAAAAAGAAAAAACCCATCGGGGACAGTTTTGTGTTGGGGATTGTGGACGCTGGGTGGGCTCCCTGCGTGCCACCTAACTGTTTGGGGGTGTCTGTAGCCGACGGGGTGGGCACCTTCATCGACACACAACATGGGGAGGGGAAGAAGTAATGCTGACAGGGATTGGGCACCCCCGTCGGCACACAAAGAAAGCGGGGGCGCAAGCCGAGAGGGATTGGGCACCCCCTCAGCATTCAACAATTGGTGGGGAGTTTATGCCAATGGGGAGTGGGCTCCCCTGTCGGCACACAGAATAGGGGGGTTAACCGACAGGGGGATTGGGCACCCCCAAAGTCGGCATTAGTTAGAAGGCTGCCCGCTCGCCGACCATGCACATAATGGTAGCGAGCATGGCAAGAAAAGGACCGATGCGTATGATGAACTTTGCTCGGATTGCAGCAGACATTTTCTTAGATGTGCTTGACACATTATGTATGCATGGTGTGGCACCGGCATGCAGGCTGATTGGGGAATGTGGGACGCACCTAATGGTGCGTGCCCTGCATTCGCCCAACTGCGGCCCCGCCTCCAAAGCTGCACCGTCCCACAATGTTGGCTGCGCAAGTGCACCAACGTAAAAAGACCAAGGCCATGTTATTCTCCGGTCCTAGGAGAAAGGATACAGAGTTTAGAATTTTTGCCAGGAATGGTGAGATTGTTCAGATGGTAGATGAGTTTAAATATATGGGATTAACCTCGACAGTTCTTTAGCCTATGAGGGTCACATTTCTGCTGTGGTTAAATCAGTTCACCAGAGGTTAGGGATATTATTTAGAATAAAAAGGTCCCTGACTTTTGACTCCAGGAGACTACTGGCAAATGGGCTTTTATTTTTGTCAATTGACCATGGCCTGATTTGTTATTCTGCTGTGGGGGAGACACTTGTCCAAGCTTAGGATTTTTATAACTCAATTTACGGATTTGTTACAGAATTTTAAAATAGGATACATCATTGTAAATTGTACCAGACAATGAATGTTCTACTTTTGACAGTTATCTAAACTAAAAACGTGCTACTTTTATGCATATAATTGTTTTAGATATGTTTCCTTATAGTATTTCTGAATTGTTCCCACTTGCATCTCCAAACAGGGTTACCCGGTCATTAGCTGTCAAATGTTTTTATTCTCCTGTTAAATATGCAGCTGTTGGACAGAAATCTCTATCTTTTCAAGCTACCCATTTTTATAATAATTTTCTTAATTATATGTCCTATGTTACGTTATATGTTACATCCGGTACCTCTGTTTCTATGTTTAGATTTACATTGTTCAGTGATCTCAAATCTCTGTTAGATTGTGATTGTTATGTTTAAAATGTTTTGTATATTTTTATCTCTGTGTTATTGTTCTTTATGTTCTGGTCACATATGAAAACAGCCATTTTTTGCTCAGTATGTTTACCAGATAAATCAATAAATGAAATCAAAATTTGTGTTTGCCCAGTCCACATCCCTATCCCCATGCCTGCTGTTGAACCTGTCCACATCCCTTTCTGTCCTTCTGTTTCCCTACCCTATGTTATCCATTGCCTTTTTGTCCTGGTGCTAACTTCCATGCATCTCCAAACCCTTTATGGTGGATTGCTTACTAGGTCCCTCCTCCCTATCTGCTTAAGAATTCCTTAGCTCCAGCCTCCCATCTTTTAGTTTAAATGTCTATCAATTCAGACATCGAATCTCTGGCTTAGTGCACGTACCTCTTGTTCTGTGACATGAATCCTATCTCACTTGAAGAACCTCCTGTCTGAAAAAAAAACCCCAGTTCTCCACAGACCTAAACCCTCCTCCTTACACTAGCCATCCATTAAACTCACTCATCTTCTCCTGCCTCCCATCCTTCTTATCCCACACTGACTGTACTTTGAAGAAGGTCACCAATGCCATTGGCTCCATCAGCCTGCCGTCCAACCTGCAAATATCCCTCTTGACTTCCAGTAGCTCCTACTTCACCCCCACATGGACTAGCACCTCTGAGTCTCCACCCATCATGGGCCTTATGATTCCCCCAATCCTGACAGCATCTATGACAACTGAGGCCCCTTGTAGACATCTGACTACTACTCTCCCCTTTTATTCCCACACAGCACCTTCTTTTTCTCCCTTGTCATAGAGCCTCTCACTGGGTAACTACAGATCTGTCAGTCTTACCTCTGTTTTTGGTAAACTAATGGAGACACTACTCAGAGAGGGCCCAGTGAACTACATGGAAAGAAGACCCAGGATAGCAAACAGCATGGTTCTGTGGCAAGAAGATCTTGTCAGACCAATCTTATAGTATTTTTTGACAGGATAAAGAAGGTAGTGGATAAGGGTCATGCTGTGGATTCACTCTACTTTGATTTCAGCAAGCCTTTTGACTTGGTGTCTTATAGAAGGTTGCTGAATAAGCTACAAGATCTGGGTGCAGCAAAGGACACAGTTTGATGGTGGGAAACTGGTTGGAAGGGAGACGGCAGAAAGTTGTGTTAAACAGAGTCAAATCTGAGGAGAGTAGGTCACCAGTGGGGTGCCACAGTGATCAGTCCTGGATCCAGTCCTTTTCAATATGTTCTTCAATGACATAAGAGAAGGAGTTCTGGACATGATGTGTCTCTTCGCAGTTGATACTAAACTCTGTGGTAGGGTAGACAACAAGGAGGGAAGTATGGATATGCAGATTGACCTAAAAAGGTTAGAGAGGTGTTCCAAGGATTGGCAGGTGAAATTCAATGCCAAAAAGTATAAAGTGATGCACATAAGGAACAAAAAACCTAGAATAGTGTACTGGATGGGAGTGGTTAATCTGGGCACTACATTTGAGGAATGATACCTAGGAGTCATCATAAGTGACTCCCTTAAACAAGTTAGCCAATGTATCAAGGCCTACAGTAAGGCAAACAGGATGCTGAGGTGCATGTGTAGAGGTACTGACAGCAAAAGAAAGGCAGTAGTACTAGCTCTCTGCATATCATTGGTATTGCTGCACCTGGAGTTCTGCTCCCAATTCTGGAGTCCTCACCTGAAGAAGATAAGGATAGGCTGGAGATAGTGCAACATAAGGGTGACCAAAAATGATTCAGAGTCAGCAAGGCACAGCATACAAGGATCAACTTAAGGCACTGAACAAGTACCTGCTGGAGGCCAGACAGGACAGAAGAAATGTGACAGAGACTTTTAAGTTCCTGGAAGGAATGAACAAGATGGACTGAGAAGAACTATTCAGCAGGAATGGTGGATCAAGAACATGGCAACATGAGTGGAAACTGAGGTGGGAGGAGTTCAGGAAGGTCATGAGAATGATTTATTTTATAGACAGAGTGGCTGAGCCATGAAACAGTCTACCAGCTGATGTGGTCTGACCTCCCACTCATCGAAATACAGGTAACAGTATTGATTAAAAAGAACAATTAAAAATAATGATTAAGAAACCAAAATTACTCAAGTGGTATAATAACCACACACAAAAAATTTAGAAATTCACATAATTAAAAAGTGAGAAAAACCTTCATTTTTTGGATGCAGGAGGTTGTACCTGACACACTTAGTGAGCCAGCTACCTGCTGATACAGCACTCATAAGAGTGCAATTGATGTTGCCCGAAGGACAAGGTAGGTCCAAGGGTATGACATACATAAGTAGAGACTTAAAATCAACACCAGTCACTGGCTCACCAGATTTGCATGACCCCTGGGCACACACATTAGTGGTGCTTAGGATGCATTTGATGAAATTTGATGGTAAGAAATGAAGCATTATGTCTCAAATTGTTACTGATGCAGAAACATTGTTCAAAGTTTAAATTAAAAAAGAATATTATTTTGTATACTATTAACATGGTATATACATATATTTTGATATAGAGGATCACTGTTCCTTTGAAAAAGCCAAAAAGGACCAGCGAAAACATTTGGGAATATTTATGTAGTGGCCACAGCAGCAACAATAAAAATTCAGTGAATTACTTCTAAGAAATTGATGTTTACTGGTCAAAGTGTTGAATCATTTTTCCGAAATTAACTGGATCTTTGCTGACATCTCGGTGGACTATACATAAGCAGTAGCGCTAAGGGTTGACCACCATGGATGTTCACCCCCCCCCTTTTTAGTTAAAGATTAATGCCACAAAATGCAAAGTGATGCATACTGTATTAACAACATAAATCTGCAGACAAACAAAATACCAGATTATTTGGGTCACTGTCGAACTCTTGGCAGAAGAAAGGGATCTGGTGGTTATAGTAAATAGTAGTATGAATCATCTTATTATGAGAAAGTATACAGAAGGGCAGATAGGATACCAGGGTATAAGAACCAGGGCATCACTAGCCAAAACAAGGAGGTGACCTTGCTAATCTGCAGGTCAGTGGTTAGGCCACATCTGGACTACTGTGTACAGTTTTGCAACCCTCATCTGAAAAAGAATAAGTAACGGCTTGAAAATATATCCAATGGAGAACAACATGGGAGTGATTCATGGTCTGCAAGGGAGGACATATCCAAAGAGTCTGAGGAGCTGAAACATGTACTCATTAGAGGACTTGGATGGAGAGGGATACATGAAAGAAACTTACAAACATACACAAGGGCAGAACAAGGTAGATACCGTAGATTTATTTAAGATAAAAGGGCAGATGACCACCAAGGGTCACAGCCTCAAACAAGAGAGAAGTAATTTAAGAAAGACATAAGGATGTACAGAAAGGGTTGTGGATAGGTAGAACAAGCTGTCCAAAGACATAGTCAGTGCTAATACAATTTCAGAGCTTAAAACTGAATGGAATAGCTACAGGATGAGTAACTTGAATTAAGGGGAAAGTAAAGGTAGAACTGATTGCTTCAAAATGATTGAGTAAGCCTAGGACCTGTATGTAAAACAGGGTATACTGGATGGACGTTTGTGTTTATCTCCCTCAACATCCAGATGTATGTATCTGTGTGCAGTCTTTTTATATTAGTAGATGTAGTACCAGGAAAAAGAGGAAGTCAGAACCTCAACACATTAGGGCAACTGGACCAAGGTAGTTGTTTCTCAAGCTCCCCTTCCCCACATTAACTCATGAGATTGCAGTCCATGCTAACGCTATGTAAAGGTCAGTTTTGCTTGCGTGGTGTCATTTTATATTTGAAATAATCAATTTTCCTGAAGCAGCAATTCCTGTTCAAGAACCAGTTAAATTGTTATCTTTCACAGTGCCTTCTCAGTGTTAAATAAACACATTAAGAAGTATGGGAGGCCAGATTGATCTATGGAAAACAAAATACGCCAGCACTTGACATTTCACTTGAGAGGGCAGCTGGCTCTGCTTGTACGTTGCTGTTACATATTTTTCCAGGAGTTGTGAAACAACTAGTGATAGCCATAGCAAAAAAATCAATTGCCCTCTTTAAAAATACACAAAAAAGCATTCATTATCAGCCCTTATTTCCCCACAACAAAAGCTTGCAGAAAGGGCTGAAGACAGCCACAGTAAGAGGAGTGTAGGGTAGGGATGACTGAACATTTTCCAGTTTTAATTTGAACCAAGAAGGGTCTGAGAAGGTTTTTATGGTTAATAATTTTTATTGAGTGAACATAAGCATACAAATGAAACAGTGCAACCATATAATGCTGTACGATCAAGACAATATATCTGGTGATACAGTACTTCCCAAACAGATTGACGCAACATAACCAGGCAATCAAGGAACTAGATCCACTATTGATTTGACATGTCTCATTAGGGCACTTATATCTTAGTGGGTTTCTCTTGGCATACGTTAAAGGCCTATATACAGCAAAACATCAGGGAAAGGGCCCGTAGGCCTGAGTAATCCCATCTAGGCCATGTGTTATACTACGAGTAGTTATGACCAACCCAGTGCATACAGGTACTGGGTGCCTGTAACATCCATCATATGGATTGCCCCACCTAGTGGGTAAACATCAGAACTATGTACATGTCATGGCAACCATGGGTTGGGGTTTATGCATGGTGAAAGCATATCAAATACAGTGTAAGGGGCTCTGCTGGGGTGCTTAAGGGTTAAAGCTCTTGGGTATAGAGTCAGCTGAATTATGACAGTATTTGGAGTCCAGAAAGGGTTGCCAGCAGGGATATTATCTTGTAAGAGAGTCTGCGGCATAGCTGGACATCCTTTCAAAGTTAGCCACCTGACTCAGAGACAATATAAATTCTGCAAAGAATGGGCATGAGTCGGTGTGCCATTTCATCAGAAGAAATCTCTTAGACAGAGCCCCTGCCACCGTTGCCCACTGTGCCTCCGGATCATGTTTGGGGAAGCCTTCAGGCGTGCACCCCAAAAGAAGGAGGGGGGCATTAACAGTCAGGTTGGGCACCACCTGATGACACATCTTTATTATATCCTTCCAATAGGAGGCAACCTTGGGACACTCCCACATAGCATGATACAGGTGGGCATCCCCTGGCCACAATTCCAACAGAAGTCATTGGAAAGGAGCCCGCATTTCCTCAACTTGGATGGGGTGTGGTACCATCTCAACAGTGTTTTGTTCATAATTAGTCTGGTCCATCCATCTGGACACGATTGATGTATACTGTATGTGTCCAACAGCCGGCCCATTGTGAGCTGGAGATTTCAGTATTCAACTCCTTCTCCCATTGGACTTTAGCCAATAGTGTGGGATCAGGGAGTGCATCTCTAAGAGCACTATATATCATACACGCCTTCTTGTCCTGGAGTTTTATCCAGGGCAAAGCCTGAGTTGTGGTGGGGTGGGGATCGTCTTAGAGATTGTCAGCGATCTGGACTTAGTGGCATCCCTGATCTGCAAGTATTTCCAAAACTGATCTGCAGGAATCCCAAACTTGTCCTTAAGGGCCTGGAAATTATCCATAATGTTGGCTCCTGGAATTAGCAGATCATTAATTAATCTAATTCCCGTATTTCCCAGCTTTTCCACCGTATCATGGCCTTGCCTAACATGATCATTGGGTTGTTCCACAATGGTGTGAGCTCCCATGGCGTATTTGAGGTCCCCAATGTTTCATGCATTTTTTTCTAGTATTGCATTGAGATAGCAATAGTTAGAGACAGTTGCCTGGAGGTGTTTTTCTTAGACTACAGCCATACTGCTGGTGAGGGGGCTGTTCAAAAAGTGGCCTCTCACCACAGCCAGATTGGTGAAGCAGCTTGTATGGGCAAAAAACACTGTGTAGCTTGTGCTGTGATAAAGATCATATGATACACCTGAAACCACAGCAGTCCCTATCCTCCTCTGCTCCAGTGTTGCCGTAGTATTTGCTGACTGAACCTGGGGGTGCCCCATCCCATAAAAAACGCCCCACTAGAGTGTCCACTTTGTGGAACTATTTAGAGGGGATCTGAAGTGGCAGATGGCCAGGAGGTAGAGTAGCCAAGGGGCCAACATCATTTTAATGGAGTCAATTTTGCTGGCCAGGGAGAGATGGAGGGCTTTCCAGCAGTCTAGGTAACCTCTTAGGGATTGGAGTAGTGTTGTGAAATTAATATCTATTAGCTTCTGGAGGTTCCTGTGAAGGGTCAGTCATAGATGCACTACACCCACCGAGGCCCATTTCAGACCCAACTCCTTAAGCCCCTGTTCAGTGCATTTGTCATCCATGGGTAAGACCTCTGTTTTAGCTTGGTTGACCCTGAGGCCTGAAATCTCAGTAAGGTGAGACAGTATGTTCAGGGTCATTCGAATAGCTAATTGGGTACAAGTCGGGGTGATCAGAATATCATCGGCATACAGGAATGTTTTGAAATTATTATCTACTATCTGTATCAGAGGAATAGTTTGTGCCTCCTTTAGGGCTATGGTAAGGAGTTTGATGGCAAGAACAAAGAACAGGGGAGACAGTGGGCATGCCGTCTTATTCCTTTGTGTAAAGGGAAGGCAATCAACTTAGTTCTGTTGGTAAGGACTGATGCCATGGGGGCACAGTACAGTAGGCTAATCCAATCCCTGTATTTAGGGCCCATCCCCGGTTTTTCTATGGTGATCATCAAATAGGGCCATTTGACAGAGTTGAATACCTTCTCAAAATTGACTGCTAAGGCTGCCATTAGTAGTGGGGAAGTTTGGGCATGGTGGTTAAGGGAAATCAAAGTTCTGTGATGGTTGGAACCCATTCCACCCCTTATAAAACTGGTCTGATCTGGGTGTACAAGGCCATTTAGATGTTTTTCGAGATGATTCACTAATACTTTGGCCAAGATTTTGACGTTGGCATTAATAAGAGAGATGGGCCAGTAATTTCCAAGAGCTGTCATGTCCTTACCCTTTTGACGGAGTATGTTAATTACCACCTTTATCAGCATAGGAAAGAGGGTCCCTTTATCAAGCGAGTCCTGGAACATCCACATGAAGTAAGCAGGCAGCTTTAAGGGCCTGATAAAAATCAATAGGAAACCCATCTCCACCTGGTGCTTTGTGGGGGTTCAGAGATTGTATAGCAGGAAGTATTTCGGTCTCTGTTATGGGTTCCTCTAGGGACGTGGCCACCTGCGGTTGGAGTATCGGAATAGGAAGCTATGACAAAAATGCCTCTATGCCTACCTTGTCGGGAGGGTTAGGGGACACATATGGTTGCTCATAAAATTGGGCCATGATTTTACTTGTGCCCTCCTGGGAACATCTCAGGTTTCCCTTACAGTCCATTAAGCCGGTTATGGTTTTGGACGAGGTTCTACTTTTAAGCCAGTATGCCAGGAGCTTCCCAGATTCTCCCCCCCCTTCTCTGTACAAGTGGTGCAACCTTCTAAGTGTCAACTCAGCCTTCCTGGTGAGGTAGGCATTGATTGGGACACAGGTGCTATACAACTGAACCAGTAGGGATGGAGGTGGAGTCTGGGCACTACAGGACCTGTCTTGTGTTTCCAGTCTGTTTAGTTGCTGCTCCAGAGCTGCTTGCTCTGCTTCTTTTTTTCCACCTCCTGGAGGTGTAAGCCATGAAGAGAGACCCTTAAAGTAGCTTTGTATGCTTCCCATAAGATGGAGTCTGAGACATCCCCTGAATCATTCCTCTCCCAGTACAAGGTCGTTTGTGTTTTAACTCACTGCAAGAATTGTTGTTCCTCTATTAGAAGTCCAAGTGCCACGACAGGGGTTGTGGGGGATCGGGGACCATTCTCAATCTCATCTCCACAGGGGCATGGTCTGAGATTATAATGTAGTGGGTCTGTATCAAGGATACGTTCTCATAGGTGGTGTGGATGAGGAGCAACATATCTATTCTACTCGATGAGCCATGCACCGTCAAGAAGTACCGTATGTGCAGTCCCTTACCCCAGGGTGTTTGGTGTGCCATGCATCCACAAGGACACGTTCAGCAGTTAGGGTATGAACCACTTTCACTGCCTGTCTATGAGGTTCTGCATTACCTATGCTTCTGTCTATCTCAGGGCCCATAGTTAGGTTAAAGTCTCCCCCAATCAGGACTGGAGCCTGGTCTACACCAAAATCTGTTAACATTTGATTAATGACATGAAATAACTCAGGGACATCCTGGTTGGGAGCATACAAGTTCAGTAATATCAGTGGCCCATCCTGAGTGCGCATTTCGGCCATCATCCACCTGCCTCTCTTATCCCCTTTAGTCCTCAGTGTTTGCTGTCCTAGGTCCTTGTGAAATAGTATAGAGATTCCCCTTTTACTGAATGATACCACAATGTGAATTTCCTCCCCCACCAATCCCATTTTAAGTTTCTGAGCCTCTATGGAGAATAGCCTTGTTTCCTGTAGAATGCCACTTGGGATCTCAGTTTTTTTAGATGAGACATGACTTTTTTACATTTAATGGGGGAATTGAGACCTCACACATTCCAGGTTACAAATCTAGTCTCCATTTGGGTGCAGTCACATGAGAGAGTGAGCAGATAAAGGCCAGTAACATACCCTATAGTCTGACTCACTGCAGCCCTGTGTCCCCACCAGTGCTCTACCCCCCACCCTCAAAACAGTAAGTGTCCCTCCCACCACCCCGGTTATCCATCTCAAACACACAACCTTGAATTCTACTAAGATATCCAAAACAGTAACAAAAACAGAGTAATGTGTACACTTGGTAAATCCTCCAGACCACACATCATACCCATCTATCTAGGAAACAGGTAGCTCACCAGAGATGAGATCATCCATCAACATGACTCCTACTTCAGCAGGGGTATTCATTTATGGAAGGTGTTATGCGGACTTTGACATCATTCTCTGCTTGGTATCAGCTCACCTACTCACAGTTTAACTGTGAGCGACCACTCTGACAACAGTGCTATTAATATATACTCAGAACTATACATATGAAGAGCACCTCATTGGTGGCTCACCACCGGGTAAACCTAGGGTGGGGCTCAATTTAATACATAGATACAAGAAACAATGGTAGATGGCCCTGAAGCAGTACAACACAATAACATCAGGACATACACCCTGCCTGTTGCATCTCTATAGAGCTACCTTCCCTCGGGGTACCATTAGCTGTCATAACTCATGGAAGCCTTCAGTGTGTGGGGGGGGGTTGTGGAGAGGTCTTGTTACAGAACCCAACCCCCGAGTCAGGTGCATCTGCTCCTGAACCCATGAAAGAGGAACCAGGCAGTAGGGGTGAAGAGGAGTCAGATCCTGGAAAGAGGGAACCTATGCAGTATGGATTGGAAGTGGAGGGGGGAGTGCTCATAACCATCTATGCCACAGGATAAATGAGCTCATATCTTCCAGTCTCATCACTTCACCTCCCAATATTGTGCAGGAGGGCTTCAGCCTGCTCCCCCCCCCCCCCATTGCCCCAGCAAATATTTCCTGAGCCTGAGTTCAGCTCATACTAGCTGCAAATACTGTATAGGTAATGAGGATCCCGCATGTATATCATTCATTGATCCACCCCTGAACCTGAATAGATCAATAAAGCCAGGCTGGTTCCCTTAGTGAGCACTGGTTCCAAATCAGCAATACTGGTATGCCTCTTTAAAATATCACTAACTATCCTCAAAAGTTAAAGGTCCATACAACCCACCCACCTCAGTGAGTTCAGACACTAAATTATACATTGAAGGGCAAGTCTGGGGAATGCTGCTCTTAACCGGAATGGCTGCAGGCAATTAAGGGCAATTAAGGGTTAATTCCCATGCATCTCTTTACCTCCAAGACGGATGCGGTTGCAGCCTACCTCCGGTGAGTGTGCCTCAGGGTACATTTTAACAGAGACAAACCATCAGGCAAATGAGATTCATTAACCAAGCCATCATCCCACTACTTGCATGCCTGCACTTGGAGGGGATGGCCGGAAGCTTAATGTCAGCATTATCGGCCCCAGGTAAGGAAACCTCAGGGATTGCAATGGACTGGCCCACACTTTTGGCCCATGATCTGGAAGGGCCTGCTGTTGTCCCTTCTTTCAGGGAAGAGCTTCTACCATCAGCCATGGCCTCTGGGAGTGCAGGATAGTAATCCAGTAGGTCTCCCAATATGGAGTAATGGTTTTCGGTGTCAGCTGGGACTTCCAATCCTTTGGATGAGTCTGAATCCCTACTTATGATGAAACTCCAAGAGCGGAGTCTGGGGGATTTGTCTAGGTGCTTACCCTCAGCAGGCCTCTTCCTCTGATTCTGACGTTGACTTTTTGGGGCCACAATCCAAGGTTCTCCCTCATGTCTGGAAGAGTCGGGTCAGGGGTTTCGTTGATTCTGGTGGGCCAATTGTTACTGACATTGGTTGCTTGCTGGTTGGTAGGGTAGTGACTCCATCGGCTGCGCTATGGGGGAGAAGCCCTGAGTTTTCCCCATTCCAACTGCAGAGCCTGGGCTGCCAAGAAATGCTCTGTCACTTCTGGAGACTCAAAGGAGTTGTAAGAGACCTGGAATGATATTCTGAGTGTGGCAAGGTATCTCAAAGCATACCCCAGCCCAACTGTGGCACAAGCTCTGCAGGCCACAGTGAAAGCTCTCCTGTGTTAAGAGAGCTCCTGTAAGTAATCTGCAAAGATCTGTATTTTGTGCCCCCTCCACGTAAAGTCCTTTTTGTCTCTGGCTGCAGCAATAATAGCTTCCCAGTCTTTGAATCTGAGAAAGTGAGCGAAGATGGGCAGTGGCCAAAACTCAGGAGCAGGTTTAAGCACCAGGGAGCGGTGAGCCCGGTCCATTTCGATTGGGCTCTCCCAGGACTGAGAGAGGATTCCTGGCAGCACAGATTGCAAAAAGGAGATGATGTGGGGGCCTTCTGACTCTTCAGGGAACCACACAAATCTTAGATTGTTCTTCCAGCTGCAGTTTTCAAGGTCCTCGACCCGCTGCCAGAGGAGATTAATAGCATGGTCCTGTTCTTTGATGTGCATTTCCAATTGATGCAGTTTATCTCCTGCAACTGCCATCTGCTGTTCAGTAACATTGAAACGCTGAAACAGGGAGACTATATCTTCTGTAGTGTGCTGTACAGTGATTTCCAGCTTGCCGATCTGCACCATGAGTAGGCTAAACATCCCTTTGATTTCTTGCAGGCTGGAAATCATGGTTGGGGGAGGTGGTACCTTCATCTCAGGGATGCGTTGCTTTGAAGGCCCAAGTCTCGTGACTGAACTATGATGTTCAATCTCTCCAGATTCATTCCTGATGAATGGTGCAAAAGCTGAAAACCAGCAACCATAAGTTATGTCTTATATTTCCATACCCTTAAAGACCAGGATTTTGTATTGATGACGCGGATATTGTGGGATACTGATTCTGGAGTGGTGGAGCAGCAAAATCAGGCAGCCATTCCTTAAGCAGGCAAGCCACACCCCATCAGATCCGAGAAGGTTATTATTTTTTTTTATTCTTTGGTAACCAGTTGAGGCCTACTAGGCACAATGCCTGTTTTCAGGGGTAGCATAGGAGCACCAGAGAGGTTAAGTAACTTGCTCAGAGTCATGCAGTATGTAAGTGGAAGTTGTGGGGATCAAATCCAAGTCTGCAGGAGGTACCAAGCTCATTCATAGCTTGTTACTCTAACCTCTAGGCTATACTGCCCCTAATAAAATAGAACACAATGTAATGGAATGGAACGGAATGGAATGGAACGAAAGTGAACGGAAGTGAACAGAATAGAATTTATTTGTACAGCAACTTTCATACACATAGCATAACAAAGTATTGCATAGCAGCAATCAGCAATGAGCTCCTTAGGTTGTTTAAAGAGCAGCCGACACCTTCCGGAGAACTTTAACAAAACATAACATTTAGACACAGTTCGGCTTGTATGTTACATTAGTTCTGTATTCCTCCTCTCTATTATTTACTACTGATGTAATTTACCTGAAAAAGGATATTTGCTCCTGAAGAGTTCATCTATTCCCGTTGCTTTCTCCTTACCTGAAGTCATAATGCACTGCTTGTGACATCACAGTTAATCCCATGGCAACAGACTGTGATGCCACAACAGAAGATTATGACTTGAAGTATGGAGTAAGTTGTAGAGGCAGAATAACTCTAAGATATAGAGATCATATATTCATGCAAATTGTTTTAGTAATACATAATGTGCAGGAGAAATCTATAGACTATATATGGAATGTAAGCTGAATTGCACCTAAATATTATGTTTTTCCAAGTTTTCTTTGAGGTGTCAGCAGCTCTTTAACTTCTACCTGGATAACCACAAGAGATAGGAAGAATGGACATTGGTTTAACATCTCATCTGAAGGATGGCAGCTCTAACAGTGCAGCACCCCCCTAGCCCTGCACTGCAGTGTAAGCACTGGCTATTATTTGGTTTATTGTTTAACATTTTTTGACCAGGCTACAACATGCTGAGCTATGAACAGCTCATTTCCAGGTAAGTCATGGGAGAAGGGTACAAAGGAGAAAACGAGCAGCATACAATGCCAAAAACAGTTCAACAAAAATGGCAAATGACCACAATGAAATAGGCACTCAGAATATATAGGGGTGCATTGATTCAAGATGGGGATAAGCCGTCATACTCAGGTGCGCTGCTAATAAAATGAAACAGGATGGAGGCAAAGCCAGGCATGGGGGAGTGTGTAAACAATGGAGGCAAAAGCACTATGAGAGAAGGACCAGCATAGAACCACTGTCAGCTAGCCATGATAACAATCACAGGTTGGTCTTGTCATCTCCAGGTCTGGTGTCTTGAAGACCAGCCAAGAAGTGGGAAGACTCTGGTGCATGGAGGGAGGGCCCAAATATAGATGAAATGCATCATAATTTCTTTTTCTAAATGCTAAAAATCCAAAACTGTGGCCATGCCACCTTAAGCAATGTGGTACAGTGGTAGTGTGCCACCTTAACTGACTCATCTCAGTGACGGCCAAGCTGGCACAATCTAGGGGGGAGAGAATAACATGAGAATATGTGTGGATAGGTCATCTGACCCTTCCAGATTCCTCAGTTGTCCATGACCATGTCAGCAAGATTTTCCAGTGCCGAACACACATTGATAGAGGAGTATGGAGGGTGGGGTGTCGTAGTGGCAATGGCACCTTTGGCACAAACACTGGGCCAATCAAAAGCCAAGGATTAAAGTAGCAGCACTGCCAGCGAATTATCATCATCAACTTTCTCTGGTAAGTGTGGCTGTAACATATGGCAGTGCACATTTTTTCACTCACATTCAAAGAGAGAAAGTGACTGAGTGTGCTGTCAATCAGATGACTGAACATAAATTAATTCAATTATCACAGACTGTGTGCTTGTGATTGAAACCCAGTAGGCAATAGTAGGCAGTGATTATTAATTGAGGGAGATGGAATCAGACAGGACTCAGGAGGAGGAAGAAAAAAAAATCCTAGTACAGGGCAGTTACCCTGAAGCCTGCTACAGTGTCTGTCCCTGGTGCCCAGTCAGTCAAGGTCAAGAGGGAGGAGGGTCACTACAGACACAGGAGGGACTGAAAGTCAGTATCAGGCAGCAGCAAGGAAGACTAACTGGAAGAGTTAGGATTCAGGTTTTTTTTTTTTAAGTCAGTGACTAAAAGCAGCCCCATCACCAGGCTAACAGTTGCCCTGAAACCTTCTTCAGTTACAGTGTCTGGCCCAGCCAGTCAAAGTCAAGAGCAAGGAGGGTCAAGATAGATTCAGGAGGGACTGGGAGTCAGGATCAGGCAGCAGCAGCAGGGAATACTTAGTGAAAGGGTTGGGATTCATGTTTACAAAAAGACTGTGCCTAAAAGCAGCCCTGTGGTTTGGGGGTTGCAGTACTGACATAGCAGGAGTCAGGACACTACTCAGTCCAATTTGGAGTCAGAGATACTAAGAGGGATTCATTTTATATACAAACATTTCTTCTATGAATCCTGGTTTGTGCAGCAGTCTGTCACTGTGCAGTATTGAGTGTTGCTTAAAAGGAACTAATCCAGAAATCACTGCTGATCCAGTCCCAGTGTATTTTTTTTATTAATAACTGGGCAAAGCTACAGCATGCTTTAAATAAAACTGCATAACTCCTGCCATTACATTTCTAAGATAGATGTTGTGCGGCTCTTAAGTGTTTAATAGAGAACTGGAAGGTGTCGCAGGCATGGTTTGTGTCACTGTTTGCCAGTAAAGGCTGTTTCTTATTAACAAATTCTTAACTCAGTTAAAAATTTCACATCTCTTCCATCAAACCTCATTCCCAGAGATATTAATACCTTGCTGTCAGTACAAATTTGATTTCCCATATTGAGTGTGGCCAGTTTATTTGCCAGACTGCTGCAGCCTGCCAGCTACATAAATCCTGATACTCTCATACTACTGTCTCGCTCGTAAGTGTTTAAAAAATTTAGAGGTGTGTTACAGTGTGTAGCACTCCATGTGCCAGTGCTAGTAAGTGAAAACACTCACAACTCTTCCCTCAAGACTCTTTCCCAGAGTAATTAATACCTTGCTGTTAGTTAAAAGTTGATTTCCCTTCAAGAGTGCAATCAGTATATTCTGCTACAGTCTGCCAGCTGCATAAGTCCGGACAATATCAGACTGTTCATTGTTGTAAAGCTCATAAGTGTTTAAAACATTTGGAGGGGCATCACAGTGTGTGGCACAGGCACTCCATTTGCTAGTACATGCATTTTCTTAACTCACTAGTAAGTGAAAACACTCACACCTCTTCCCTCAAGACTTTTTCCCAGAGTAATACCTTGCTGTCAGTTAAAAGTTGATTTCCCTAATAGAGTGTGTTCAGTATATTCTGCTGTGGCCTGCCAGCTGCCCAAGGCCTCCTGACAATCTAAGACTGTTGTCTAGATTGTAAGTGTTTAAAAAGAAATTTTGGAGAAAGGGCATCGCAGTAAGAGGAAGCTGAAACTTTGCTTGCTAATGTTGCTGAACACTCATATCCATCCCTCGCTCTTCGCTAAAGGCAAGTCTTATATAAGTGTTTGAAATCAAATAAGCTCTCAACAACATAATACTGTATTAACACTTTTTTATTTAAAAAAAAAAACTCAGTTCTGCCCTAGTTAGTATGTCTGTGTCAGATTAACTATGGGTACCGTGAGGAGAAGTAAGCAATCATCTATAATGACTTTTTCTCAATGGGAAGAGGTGGAAATTCACAGTCCTCTAATTCAAATATACAGTATGTGGTTCAAGTAATGATGGTGGAGACTGCATGATACAGAGTGTTTTGAATCCCCCAGAAAAATTGCCTGTATCTTTCTCACCACCTGCTTCAACAACAAAACCATTACCTTCTGTACTGGCTATTGAATCTGCTGCTGAAACAACAAAGTGCACGGCCATTAGAGCAGAGAGTTCCATTGGTGACACATCTGTAACACTTCCTCATAGTTTAGATGCTGGAAATTTTACTGACATGAAAATGAGCATCAGTGATGATCAAAAATATTCCCTCCTAAAATTAGCTTGGAGACTGGATACAACTTTTACTCCCCCAAGTCCCTCAAGGAGGTAAACAGCATTTGTTCCAGATACAGTGATTTTCCAGACTTCCATGGCTTTCATATAGTGCTGCACATACTGGTGGCTTCTGCAGAATTTGTGTACTGTTTGCACCAAGAACTACAGGGAAAGGCAACTCACAGGCTGTTCAAACCATGCTTACCAGATCACTTCATAAATACAAAGATGCTGTTGAAATATTCAATAAACACCAAAGTACTGAGTATCATGTAGCAGTTGAGAAGGAAGCAGATTGCTTTGCGCAATATTTCACAGGCAAGAGAGAAAATATAAGAAATATGATTGATAATGCCTCTTTGAGAACAGTTAAAGAAAACTATAAATATCTTGTTCCTTTCGTTCAGACAGCCCTTTTTTGTGGTAGGCAAGACTGCCCTTTATAGGTCAATGTGATTATGGACCACCTGATGCTACTGAAAAGTCAAACAACAATGAGAGTATCTTCTAGGCAGCTCTTAGAATAAGACTGGAAGCAGGAGATTAAATTTTAGCAAACCATTTAGCAACCAGTCGCGCACGTGCAACATACATAAGCTGGCGGTCACAAAATGCAATTCTTGAAGAATGTTACAAAATAGTCACAGAACAAATAGTAAAAGAAGTTAGCCAAGCTAAATATTTCTGTGTTCTAGCAGACAAAACTACAGATATTTCTACTCAAGCAAAGTTCTTTGTTTCTGTATGATATATGAAAGATGATAACATAGCTGACCACTTTCTTTTCTTCATTGTTGCTCATGATTTATCAGGCAATGGGCTTGCTCAGACTCTTCTTAGCAGTGTTAAGGATGTTAACCTCGACTTTATCAATCTTTGTGGCTGGGGGTATGATGGATGCAGTAAAATGAGTGGAAGATTTCGAGGTGTACAAGCTGAAGTTTGAAAAACATGTCCTACAGCTGTGTAAGCACACTGTTACAGTCATTGGCTCAATTTGGTTCTAAATCAGACCTGTGAAGTACCTGAAATAATAAATTCAACTGGTATTATTTATTTATTTAAAGTTTAGTATCTGAGAGAAGCACTCTGAGCCAAGGCTCATTTCCAGGTGCAACCCGGGGGGATGGGGAAGAGGAGGAACACTATATAACAAGATAGAAAACAATAGCATAAATAAGTCAAAATACAGGTAACATGACAAAAATTAAGCAAACTAGCAGGAAGTAGTGACACAAGTGGGGTTGCAATGCAAGACAATTGAGCATTATACAATGTGGTAAATCGAATGAGCCAAATCCTGCAACCTGATTGGTTGGCTGGTACCTTTCCCAGCATGGTAAATCCTCCAGTGTACCACTGGAAAAAGTGCCAGCCAACCTTATATCGTGCCAATCCGGTCACTTTCACTTCAAACGAAACTGCTGCGATTTGTCCTGTTGCCGCTTCGCTAAAACACTGCAGTAAATTTTTTACAAAATGACATCCTCTTTCAAAATGTAGGGACCTCAGTGAGTTAGAAAATAGTTAAAAAACATTAAAGAAACAACATTTGCCATTGTATAATAACAATTTATCCCTCCAGGGTGTGGGTATACTGGAGGACTTAACACGACTGGTGTGGTAAATCCTCCAGTATACCCACACCCTGGAGAGATAAATTGCTTAAATAACCAGGAGCAATGGCATAATGCATGTATTAGTAAGGGAAATAACCTAAGAGGCGAGATAAACGAGATAGGTCAGGCAAGCAGTTGAGGGCTAGAGAAAAGCAAGTTTAACACGAGGGCAAGTAGTGGGGACTGAGATGGGGAGGAAAGACTGGGGTGGAGAGGGAGAAGGTAGGAATAGGCAACAGGAATAAGAGAAGTGGGGAGCATGGAGAGAAGGGAGAAGAAAATAAGAGAGGAAGGGAATGGGGAGAAAGAGCAAAGGCAACAGCAGTCAGGATGAGGGGGTACAGGAGCAAGAAGTGGGAAGGGCTTGGGAAAGAGCATGTTTTAGATTGGGAAGGATATAATATAAAGATATTATAACGGAAATAAGCAATTTCTTTTCATCTGCTAAAAGTCTGGGTGTGCTCAAATCTACAATTGAGGAGGTGATTCCTGATTCCAGTAAAATGTGACTCAAAACACTTTGTATGACATGGTGGATAAAAAGTCATGCTGTCCTTCGAACTTTCATTGAGCTTTTTCTACCAGTGGTCACGACTGTTGAGTATCTTACACTAATCTGAGATTGCGTGTCAAGTTTAAAGACAGACTCTACATTCTGACATCTGTTCCACTTCTTTTATTGTGGGAGTGTGTGTCATGAAACCAGTGGCTGCTTTCTGCTAGTATCCAAACTTTTGTAGTCTTCTACTATGGATCTTGTACAAGCATTTCATTTAGATAGAGAATGCAGTGATGCATTCAAAAGACAGTGAAAGAATTCTGATTTTGAATTCAGAAAGATATTTGAAAAAGTAACAGCACTAGCTGAAGACATTTGAACTTCTGAAATAATGCCGAGATCTGTATCAAGAGGAAGTAAAATTTAGAGACAACAATCCTGCACAAGACCCAGAAAGTTATTACAGATCATCAATCCATGTCAAATACTTGAACCACGTTATTCAAGAAATAAATGGGAGATCTGAACATGATGCTTCAGATTGTTTTAAACTTCAACATTTAATCCCTCACTTTGCTGTAAAAGCTACTTTTGATGATGTACATGGAGCTCTAGAATTTTATGCCAGTGATATCCAGTAGCCACAATCTGTTCTTCTTGGTGAATGGAACCACTGGGTCAGCAAGTGGTCTTCCATCCCAGATGCCCAGAGACTAACTACTATTACAGAGTCTCTGAAGTCTTGCATGGTGGATATGTATCCAAACATAAAACAGTACTTTAAATTCTTGGCCCATTGCCTTTGCATGTTGTGACTACGGAACGGGCATTTAGTACTCTTCGAAGACTAATAATATATCTTTGTGCTATGATGGGTGAAGACAGATTAAATGGCCCTGCATACCTCACCATCAGCTGACACATTGAAATTGATCCTGCAGCTGTAAGTGGTGGGTTAGCAAAGAACCCAAGATGTCTAGATTTTGTTCTTTAAATATCTCTGAGTCATGATCATTTCTACAGAGAAAAGCAGAATCATGAAACATGTACAGGAAGGCAACATACCTACAGTATATTGATGTCTTTTGGGCTCTGGTCTGTATGTGGTGTATACATTCACCTTAATAAAAAAATAAAACAAACAAAACATAGCAGGCTCACACTGCTGCAATTACTCTGTGGCACAATAAAAGGTGTCTGATTTAATGGTATGCATCGCACACACTCACACACACACTACAAGTAATGCGTAGCAAATTGAAAACCTTCAGTAATATAACCAAATGTTTTAAACAGACAAATTATACACTGCTGCACCACAACAATCAGCAAAAAAATGTAAAGAATTACTGAAATTATTACTGTGTGTGTACATTAACACAGTTATACAAGAAAAATATAACCAAAACAGAAAGACTGCCTTTTTCTCCCAGTTAATGTACCTACACCACAAATACGCCCCTCCCCCAAAGCACACTTCACAGTACACAGAATGACTGTTCTAAATTAATATTCAAAATCCACACATAACAATAAACACTAGATGATATGAGCACAGAAGTGTTTGCTACAATAGATGTACTAAATTTTGAGCAAAAAAATGACTCAAAAAGGCATTTTAAACAGCTTAGGTTTTGAATCGCAGAACTCTGAGAGTAAACTGTCTCCAACTACCACTACACACACACTACCCAAGCCAGAACGGAGGCTGTGCAGAACAATCACTGCAGAATTTCATTTGGAGCTCAATTACAAGGCGAAGTGAGGCAAATTACATTGATTTCAATGTACTTCACCTTAAAATTGGTGGAGAAGTGGTTTTGGGAAGGTGGAATAACGCAAAGTCATTGGTTTCAATGGACTTCACACTCCTCATTATGAAGCAAAGTACTCCACTTCACATTGTGGAGTACTCCGTGGATTCCGCGTTACTCCATAAATCACTTCGCTGAGTGAATTGGAGCCACTTCGCCCACCACTACTTACAGTACTGTTACTCACATGCTGTACAGGAAGGAATGCGAATGCCTATGGCTGTACTTCCCTTATGAGCTGAGCCTGTATCATAAAACTCCCCAATTTAAAAACTGTTATTAATGAGTACAGTGGTGGGGTGGTGAAGCCTGGAGAGATACTACAAAACAGGCTTACAATACATCCAAATAAGTAGTAAAAAAATTAATGTTGTGATTCGTGACATGATCGTGAATTGTGATTTGTGACTGCACTTGTGACCGACCCTGATGATGAAGAACATGATTTGTATCACGAGTGACTCATGAAGCCATGATGATGGACCTGACTTAAAAACACATCTTAATCAGTACAATGTTCATGCAGAATTATGCACCACACCAGTCCAGCACTCTGAAGGGAAGCCAAAGAGACAACTGTGACTTAAGTTACAGATGGAGATTGGGCCCAAAAGAGATGCAAATGCACAGACAGATTAAGATTGCACTGTGCACTGAAGAGATGCAGACACAAAGGCACAACACCTAACCAGTGCTCACCATCAGAAATTCAAATCTGGAAAAATACCTTTGTCGGTTGGGACGTACCACGGGGGGGGGGTGCATTGTACTGCACTGCTGCAGTAACAGTCACTAGTACTAGTACCAGTAAAGATACCACAAAGAAGTACAAAACTCACACAGCTGTAGTAGATAGCAGGTTCACATTGCTGAAATTACTATGTGGCACAATAAAAGGTGTCTGATTTCATGACACGCGTCACACACATACACACACACTAAGTAATGCATAGCAAATTGAAAACTTCAGTAATATAACCACATATCTTAAACAAACTAAAATTATGCACTGCTGCACTACAACAATCAGCAAAAAATGGCAAGAATTATTGACAATATTACTGTGTGTACATTAACACAGTTATACAAAAAAAAATCATCAAAACAAAAAGAACTGTCTTTTTCTCCAAGTTAATCTACCTACACCACAGATATGCCCCTCCCCCAAAGCACACTTCTACTGTCTCTTAGTACACAGACTGAATGTTGTACATTAACATTCAAAATACATACACAAACAATAAACACTCGATGATGTGAGCACAGGAGGGTTTCCTACAATCGATGAACTAAAGTTTCAGCAAAAAACAAACAAACTCAAAAATGCTTTTTTAACAGCTTTTAGAAGGTTTGCATCACAGAGAGCTCTCAGAGCAGACTGTCTCCTATAGCTTCCTACACACACTATCCTGAACTGAGGCTGTGCAGAACAATCTAGAGCCCATGTGACCTGAAATCCCATGAATCTCTGCAAAATTCGCATATGGACCTTAAAAATAAGGCGAAGTGAGGCGAAATACATTGTTTTCAATGTACTTCACCTTAAAAATTGGTGGAGTAGTGGTTTGGGAAAGCAGAGTAACGCAAAGTCACTGTTTTTGATGGACTTCACGTTACCCATTAGAACGCGTAGTACTGTGCTTCGCATTGCGGAGCACTCCGCGAAATCACCTTCACTCCGCAAATCACTTCGTGGCGTGAATTGGGGCCACTTCACCCATCTCTAGTTGGGGCAGAGGCAACCAGGCTGGAGAAGGGGCATCTCTGGTGCTAGCAGGTGGCACAGAAATATCTGCAAAGGAGCTGTGACACCTTGGCTTGCTTCCGGAGCTAAATTTCTTTTGTGCAAAGGTACTGTGACATATTTTTCCTGTGCTAAGGTACTGTGGCCTATTTTGGGGGGATTGCTCTTCTCTGCTAAGGAACTGTGGCACATTTTTTTTTTTGGACTGCTCATAACTTTCTTCTGCTCATAACTGCTCAAAACTTCAGAACTAAGATTCTGTGGCATTCTTGGAGCAGAACTGGAGTACTGTGGTATAATTGGGACTACTTTGGTGCTCATAATCCTCATAAACTAAGGTCCTGTGATATTTTAGGGGCTTCTATGGTTATAAATGGTTCTGCATAACCAGGGGTAAATTGTGGAAAGTTCTGAATCTAAAGTTCAAGTTCTG
The DNA here is from genome assembly GCA_016271365.2 of Neoceratodus forsteri. Classification (NCBI taxonomy): domain Eukaryota; kingdom Metazoa; phylum Chordata; order Ceratodontiformes; family Ceratodontidae; genus Neoceratodus; species Neoceratodus forsteri. The sequence continues at coordinate 802,208,827 of CM057451.1, read as the reverse complement.
TTATGTTTTTGTGTTTTTTTCTTCACACTAGGATCTGAAATCTAAAGCTTGCAATAGGCCATAGGGAAAATGGAGGGGTGTACAAAGTGGAGGGATCACTGGAGCAGGGTGGGGGAAGGTCCAAGGCATAGCCCCCACAGGCTACAAAGGTGGGGGGCATCTTTGGGAGGGTGGTGGGGTGTATTGGTTATGGGACAGGCATGGTACTGGATATAGTTTGGAAAATTGGGGTTGCATGGTATGTAGGCAGTTTACACAGCTGAGGGAGGAGGTGAGATGGCTGAGATGGACACTAAACTGGGAAAGGGAGAGGAGTAGAAGGAAGGACAGGAGGGGCTCCATTGTGGGAAAAATAGTGACTAGAGGAAGAGCTTTGGGAGGACAGGATATGGTAAAAGGGGGTTCTGTAAGGGGACAAGGAGCAAATACAGAAACAGGCAGGAGAAGCTGGGATGGGGACTGGAGTAAAACAAGTGAGTATGGAAGCAGGGAAGGAGGTGTAGGGGATAGCTCTAGTGGGGCTACAGAAATCCCAGATAGAGGCGGTATAGGACACAAGGGAAACCAGAGAGAGTGGCAGGTGGTTAAGTATAAAGGTCCAAAGCCCACACAAAGGACAAGGGAGGAGGAAGAAAGGAGTGGAGCATCAGCCAGGGGGATACAGGCAGTAGGCTTGGAGCAGAAAAATTGATAGGCTCCACTAGGGAAACTAAATGGGGGAGAAAATCTGGGAAGTAAAGTTGAGGAGTATCCAGGGGACATAGGAGAAGCAAGCACAAAGAAAGGCTCATGAAAACTAGAAAAGGGGATGCCCATTCAGGAAAGAATAAAGGGGTAGTAAACATGAGGATGGGGTGCAGGGGAGACACCCAAGAATGGGCAAACCCTAAAGGGGGGAGACAGCGTGCTCAGGTTCAAAAGGGCTAGAGCTGGACAGGGCTGGGAGAGGGGAAATGTCTCCAGGAAAGTCAAACAGGGCACAGCTATGGGCAGATCAAAGGGGAAGGAAAAAGCTTGTGGATGGTGAGGCAGAGGAGGGTGGCCTAGCAGCAAATGCCTGCAGAGGGCATGGAGCTAGAGGAGTGCAGGGGGAAGACAGTACAATGGGAGATGATATGGACAAAGAGGATAGTGAGAATAGGGTGGGAAATGAAATGCAAAGGGTTTGGAGAAAGATAGAAGGGAAATGTAAACCGAAGGTGATGGAGAACAGGGTCCTACTTGTCAGAGACTCTATAATAAAAGGAATTAGATAGGTGGTGGGGGCAAGAGTAGCACAGTATGGGTTGAGTATCTTCGAGGTATGATAGCGGCGGAGGTCATTCACTATATCTCCTCAAGGGGGAAACAGCAGAATGAGAAAACACACCTGATGTTCCACTGGGAACAAATGACCTGGTCAGAACTAACTGGTTGGAGGTGCAGGTGAGATTTAGAGCACTTGCTAGATACTGCAGCAGCCTGGGGTTCAAATCAGTACCTGGTTAGATTAGCACTACAGGAACAGCATCAGTCAACAGAGCGCTGGTCCCTGCAGTGCTAACACAGACAGTGAGAGAGGATTTACAGCACATTCAGTAAGTGTTCCCCTGGTCACTGTCCATGGTGCTTAAAGCACTTAAGGGCACTAGGATCCAGTAGGCTAGCCGAGCTGCTCCTGTGGCATGGAGGGCTGGGACATCAAGTGGCTCAACCAGTAGCATTAGAGAGCAGGGTTCTAATCCTGGTCTGTAACTTTTTGGTGCACTGTGGACTTAGTTGTTTATACGTGGGGCCAGGGAAACAGTATTCCATGGCCCCACACATTTTAACTTACCCTGTGATCCACTCGCCCCCGGCATGAGAATCCTTCAGTCTGGGGGGGGGTGTGGAGGATGCAGCCCCCTGCAAAAATAAAATTGGCACCTAAATTGCCACACGGTTCTTTACCATGCTATTCTTCTAGGCACTAATCGGACCAAGTGCCAATCAAATCAGTGGTTTTCTCTGTGGTATTGCCAGTACCAAAGGGAAGTACTGACAGGAGGCAGAAAATTAAGAAGTTCAATGAATGGCTGGCAGGGTGATGCGAATAAATGGGGTATGGGTTAGTAGGGGGACTGGTGATCCACGTGGGGGGATGAAAGCCTATTTGCTCCAGACAGACTGCACTTGAATAAGAAGGGTGCGGCAGTGCTAAAAAGCTAATTAGGAGTGTTCACAGAAGAAACCTACAATTTTTTAATTTTTTGGGGCTCAGCGCGTGGGTGCCTCATTCATCGTAACAACTCCTGAAGGCTTATCACTTCATCACTGCCAACTTACCAGGCCAAATTCAACCCTATATATGACCAATTGTTCAAATATGACACAAGCTGTGACCAAATTAAATTAGATTCTTCAGGGTTATCTTCAAGTAGGTAAAGAGTTTTATCAACCTTGCTAATATCTGACATCTGAGTGATCCATTCCATATAAGATGGGGGCCCTAAATCTTTCCAGTGCTGAAATAACACTTTCTTTGCTACTGTTAAACCTATGTTAAGGAGAATTTTCTGGTGACTCTGAAAATCCAATTGCCATATCTGCTGACCAAATATAGCAATACCAGGCTCAAAAGGGACATCCTGTCCTATGACTATACCCAAAATTGACCATATCTTCTCCCAATGTAAGGGATATACAATGGTGAGCTGTCAGATAAATAAGGTATACAATGGTGAACTGTCAGATAAATGATTTATCTACACAAGTGCTGTTTGACCTTGGGTAACCTAACGAGTGGCGTAAGTCATGAGTGAGATGTCTGAGGTCAAACAGCACAAGTGTAGATAAATCATTTATCTGACAGCTCACCATTGTATATTTCATTTATGCAATAGGAATGCTTTCTGTCAGAGCAGGGACATTTGCTTTTGATTGTTTATCTTTTTTGCTTATGTTTGTCAAAAAAGTGAACAAAAATTGCATTTTCTGCTCTTTTTTGCTAATTATAAAAAAAATCTATAAGGTATCTATTAATTAAATACCACTCATTTTGTAGATAATTTTGTGCTGAACAACTTTCATGCTCATAGCTCTATGCTATCTTTTTTCGTTTTAAAGTTATTTGCATTTGAATATAGTTAGTACTGGTACTGAGGCTGAACATTCTAAATAAGTTCTGGAGTGATTGTAACATATCTACTATGTGTATAAATCTGTGATAATGCATCTACTATGTGTATAAATGTAAAATTTTGAATTTATCAAATAGTAGCTCAGATTTATCACATAGGATTTATGTCCATGCCTATTGCATAAATGATTTATCTACAGAAGTGCTGTTTGACCTCGGGTAACCTCACGAGTGGCATAAGCCACGAGTGAGATGTCTGAGGTCAAACAGCACAAGTGTAGATAAATCATTTATCTGACAACTCAACATTGTATATTTCATTTATGCAATAGGGATGCTTTCTGTCAGAGCAGGGACATTTGCTTTTGATTGTTTATCTATTTTTGCTTATGTTTGTCAAAAAAGTGAACAAAAATAGCATTTTCTGCTCTTTTTTGTTAATTATAAAAAATATATAAGGCATCTATAAGTGAAATACTACTCATTTTGTAGATAATTTTGCACTGAACAACTTTCATGCTCACAGCACTATGCTATCATTTTTTGTTTTAAAGTTATTTGCATTTGAAAATAGTACTGGTACTGAGGCTGAACATTCTAATTAAGTTACAGAGCGATTGTAACATATCTACTATGTGTATAAATATGTGATGATGTGTCTACTATGTTTATAAATATAACATTTAGAATTTATCACATAGTAGCTCAGATTTATCACATAGGATTTATGTCCTCGCCTACTGCATAAATGGTTTTATCATACCACAGTCTATGAGCATATGCACAAGTGTTCCTCTGGCCTTGGTACACCTCTGACAAAATAAAGAAAGGGAAGTATCTATCTTGTGAAGTCTGACAGGGGTCAAGTATTCTCTATGAAAAGTGTTAAAGTGAATTTGGAATAACTTATTATTTTTAATTCCTAATGTATCCAAATTGCTAACATTAGAACAGTTAGCTTCAGAGATCGAATCTGGTAGCTCTATCTCCCAAGCTAATCTAAGGGAGAGAAGTGAGGCAGAGGTTTCTTCCTGCAAAAATCATATAGTTTGGAAACCAGATGCTTATTGGTTTCCACCTCCTTGAAAAAAAACTCCAGTGGTGAAACTTTTACATGAAAAGAATTATTATTCTTTTTATAGATAACATTTTTAACTTGAGCATAATGCTAGACATGCCGGTCAAGAATTTTAAGTTCTGACTTTACTTTCTCAAAAGTTTTAACAGATTTGCGCTGGAGAAAATCTTCTATAGTCCATGGCCCTTCCCCAAAATACCACTGTCAGAATGTTTCATCCTGCACAGAAGGGAGAAAGATTTTATTATTAAATAAAGGTGTAAACTGTGATAAAGTATCTATCCCCATAGTATTTTTAGAAGCCTGGGCCCACACATATTTAACTGTTTTAGTTGTACCTAGGAGAGCATCATTTTGATAAAAAGAGGTGAGAGAACTAGGTAAATTTATTCATTTAAGGGTCGCTTGTTCTAGACCCATACCTGCTATTAAAAGATTTTCTGGTGGGTGAAACCAGTGATAAACTATTTCTAACTGAGCTACAATATAGTAAAGCCAGAAATTTAGGCAACCCAGTCCTCTTTCAGATGGCTATAAATATAATTTTGAAGTGCTATTCTAGGATGCTTCCCTTGCCACAAAAAGGCCCTAATTATTTTATCTAATTTTAGAAAAAAAAAACTTATTTTAGTATAATCGGGATAGCTTCAAATAAGAATAAGAACTTGGGTAACACATTCATTTTGAGAATACTAATTATATGATACTGCCACTTGTCCAAATCTGACCTTACTGTATGCAATAATGAATCGAAATCTAATTGGAAGACTCTGTTCATATCTTGGACTAACTGCACTTCTAAATATTTAATGTCATTCTTATGCAAAGATAATACCTGGTGGTGTGTTAAGTTTGTGGGGTCACCCAAATATAAGAGTTCACTTTTATCCCAATTCACATGGTATCCAGAGAGATCACCAAATTTCTTTAAAATATCAATAATAACACTATAACAGGAGTTAGGATTTCTGAGTGAAATCAGAACATCATAAGCATTAAACATGATAGAGTTAAAAGAGTTCAGAGCTGGTATAGCCAGTTGTGTGTCACTTGAGATCTTACTTTAACTTCTAAGGGCTCTAAGAATAAAGCAAAAAGTAGTGGGGAAAGGGGACAGCCTTGCCTAGTCCCCCTGTATAATGGAAAAAAAGATGAATAATTACTATTTGTCCTAACTCTTGTTTGAGGGCCATTATATATTAGACCAATCTGGTCTAGAAAATTACTTGTAATCCCAAAACTCTTGAGGGCTTCTATCAGGAACAGCCACTGCACCCTGTCAAATGCTTTTTCTGCATCTAAGGAGAGGATTGCAGTGTCCGTTCCTGCGCAGGCCTGAATGATGTTAAATGCCCTTCTTGTGTGATGATGTAATCTTCTGTTTTCTATAAACCCTATTTGATCAGGATGAACTACTTTGCCTATTACCTTAGCCAATCTATTAGATAGAATCTTTGAATAAATTTTGAAATTCCAATTTAATAAAGAGATGGGCTGATATGAACCACGCTGTTCAGGAGCTTTTCCTTTTTTAAGAAGTAGCATAATATCTGCTTGGTTAAAAGAAGACAGGAGATTTCTGTCCCTTAAGATGCAAGTAAACATTTCCTTAAGCCTTGGTGTCAGATAAGTAACTAAGTTCCTGTAGAATTCAAAAGGAAGGCCATCATAGCTTGGACTCTTTCCCATAGGCAAAGTTTTTATGATGAAAATAATTTCTTCCAGAGATATTTCTTTGTTTTACCAATTAATATCATACTCTGGAAGTTCGGAAAGATCTAATTGTGCCAAAAATCAGTAATTTTAGTCATTTCAATTTGGGATTCTGGGGTATATAACTTCTGATAATATGTCTTAAACATATTATTAATTTCCTCTTCAGATGACAATAACAAATTACCCTCGTTTTCCTTTGAGTCTTTGCTTAATTGATAAGCAAGGGGTTTTCCAGGGAGAGCACAAGAATAATAATATTTAGCTTTTGTCCTATACATTTCATTATTAGCTTGATCTTGAAGTGCTTTTTCTAACTTGTCCCTAGCTATGGTAACTCTTATTTCTGGTTGTTCAGTTCTATTTATTACATGCTCATCCTGAGCCAACAAAAGTTCAGCCTCCAATTTCTGTACTTCTTTACCCCAAGTTCTCCTTCTAATACCCGTCTGTGCAGAAATTCAGCCCTGAAAATAGGCATTCATAGAGTCCAAGACAACAAAAAAGCTTTGTCCCTGGTTTTCATTATTTTTCCAAAACCAATCTAATTACTACACTATTTTATCTGTAAATCCTAGGTAATGCCAAAGGGAATTATCCATTGACCATTTGATTACACCCGCAGTTTGTTGTTGGAACATATACATTTCTATTAATACCGGTGTATGATCTGACAAACTTATTGGTTCATAAATTATGTTACTGATAGCTTTTATAAGAGTTTGAGAGAAAAAAATGTATCCTAGAATAGGTTTTATAAGCTTTAGAATAATGGCAGAATTTTTTCAAGGAGGGTTATAAACATCTGAAAGGATCTTGAACCTGTGGTGTGGATTATTCTCACCCTCCCCCCACAATCTAGTTTAAATTGTGGGTTTCTTCTTTCCTTTCAAAGAAACCTACAATTTAAACTAGATTGTGTAAAGGGTTGGAAAAATCCACACCACAGGGCAGAAGAATTTGTGGGCTATCAGCTTATCCCTAGGATAGTGTTAAAATGCTGGGCATGATGGATAAAATGAAGGGGGGGACGGTGGGGGAACCTGGTGGAAGGGCTTAGCAGCCAACGACAGGAGCTTAGGAAATAAGATGCTGTATTTGGTGTCCATCATGGGGGATGAAGGCAGGGATTCAGATGACTCAATTTCTGGAGTATTCGACTTCCAAAAATAAGGGACACATTCAAAAATAAAGGGTGAGGAAGTCATTGACTTGAAGATGTAAAACCAAAAATTGGATGACTTCCAAAATCACCACCATGGAAGTCAGAAATTATGGATTTTTCTGAAAGAAATTGTATTTTACCACTAATATATTATATTAACAACAATAAACTGGCCCTTCTTAGAATATTGGCTTCCAAACGTGGGCTCAGAAGTATTTTGACTTCCAAAAAATGGAATGACTTCCAGATTTCAACACATGGAAGTTTTTTACTTCCACTAAAAATATATTAACTGAATCCCTGGATGAAGGATTACATACTAGATATAGTAGCAATAAGCACGACCTGGTGGATAGAGCTGCACACCTGGGAGACAACTATCCCTGGTTACAGACTGTTAAGAAGGGATAGGGAGGGCAAGAAGGGGGGGCTGCTTTATATATCAGGGAAGACATAAGTGTAACGGAAGGATGAGAGGAGGGTGGGAGACTGAGCTATTGTGGGTAACGCTAGGCAGGAGAATGGGAGAATCCTTGCAACTGGGGATAGTATACAGGCCACCTATGCAAGGGGGAGGTGATCAACAGTTAATTCAGGCAGTCACAAGGCTGGCCCAAAAAGAACTATTGCTGGTAGGGGATCTAAACCTCCCAGATGTAGACTGGGAAATCCTGGATGCAGCTTTGTCAAGGAGCAGGGAGATACTAGCTTTGCTGCAAGGGGTATTCCTTCAACAGCTAGTCAGGGGGCCAACAAGGGGCAACGACCTGCTGGACATAGTCCTGACAAATGGGGAGAGTGTAGAGGAGGCGCAAGTGTGAGAAGCCTTGGGAAACAGTGACCACAACATAGTAAAGTTCAGGGTCTGAGCAGGGAGGGAGACAACTAAAACCAGTACTACAGTCATGAACTTCAGACGCACGGACTTTGACGGGATGAAAAGGATAGTAAGGGAGGCAATGGAGGGTACAGAGAATACAGGGGCAATGGAGGAGTTATGGGAGGTCATCAAGGGAAGGGTACTGCTAGCCACTGAAATGTGCACAAAAAAGGTTAGGAAGAGCAAGGGGGGAGGAGACAGCTTTGGTTTACAAAGGAGGTTGCGGGAGCAGTTAGGGAAAGGAGGAGGGCTTTCAGAAAATTTAAGAGGACACTCAGCAAGGAAGATAAGAGTATAGGGAAAAGATGAGTCTGGCAGAGAAGAAGATCAGGAGGGCAAAAGCAGATACTGAGGAGAAAATACAAAATAGGCCAAAAGCGGGGCTAAAACGTTTTTCAGATATGTGAAGAAGAGGAGGAGGATAAGGGGCAGGGGATTTCTAGGCTGAGGGGGGAAGGAGGGATAGAGTTGGAAAGGGACTGTGAAAAAGCAGAGTTATTAAATAAGTACTTTAGCTCTGCATTCATGGTGGAGGAGGATGGTAGGGGGACCTGAGCTAAAGTTGAAAGGGGAGGTGGGCATAGGGTGGATCTGAGCCCATTTACTGTGGATTGGGTTAGGGCAGAGCTAGACAGATTGAGGGTGGACAAGGCAATGGGACCTCATGGGTTACACCCCAGGATGATCAGGGAATTGAAGGAGGAGTTGGCCGTATCCTTAGCAAGGCTATTCAACTTGTCCCTGGATACAAGGAGAGTGCCAGAGGACTGGAAGAGAATGAACATGGTGCCTTTACACAAGGGACGTAGTATGGAGGTGAAGTAAAACTACCGACCTGTCAGCTTCATGTCAGTGGTGTGGAAGGTAATGGAGGCATTAATCGAGGAGAGGGTGGTGGATTACCTGGAAAAGAGTGGCTTGTGGGACAGCAGACAGCATGGCTTCATAAAGGGAAAGTCATGCCAGACAAACCAAATTGAGTTCTTTGATTGGGTGACCCAGGTGATTGCCCGGGGGTGGTGGATGTGGCCTATCTGGACTTCAGTAAGGTCTTCGACACCGTCCCCCATAGGAGGCAGATGTGCAAGATGGAAAGCCTGGGGTTGGGTGGGAAAATAACAAGGTGGGTGGAGGCCTGGCTGGCAGGAAGAACTCAGAGGATGGTGCTAAACATGGTGCACTCCAGGACGACGAGGGTGAAGGGTGGAGTGCCACAGGGATCAATCTTAGGTTCACTTCTCTTTAACATCTACTGTACATCAGCAATACTGCAGAGGGTTTGAGGGGTAGGGTGTGCCTATTCAGTGATGATACAAAAATATGCAATAGGGTGGACACCCGGAGGTGGGGAAGATATGAGGCAGGACTTAAAAATGCTCTAGAAGTAGTCTGGGACATGGCAGCTGAAATTTAATGCCATGAAGTGCACTGTGATGCACTTGGGCAGTAAGAACAGAAGAGCAGGGTACATCTTGGGTGGGGAGGAAATCAGAGTAGCAGAAAGGAGAGGGATCTGGGGATCATAGTCTCCTCAAACTTTAAGGTAGGAATTCAATGTAGCAGAGTGGTGGGGAAAGGTCAATGGAATGTTGGCATGCATAGGCAGGGGCACTACTAGCAGAAGGAGGGAGGTAAAAATGCCCCTTTACAAAGTCATGGTGAGGCCACATCTGGAGTATGGGGTTCAGTTCTACAGACCACATCTCTGCAAGGATATAGGTGCATTGGAGAGGGTTCTGCATAGGCAGGGGCATCTCCAGCAGGAAAAGGGAGGTCATAATTCCACTTTACAAGACACTAGTGGGCCCCCACCTGGAGTACAGTGTCCAATTCTGGAGACCTTACCTATGTAAGGACATAGACAGGGTAGAGAAGGTTCAGAGCAGGGCAACAAAGATGGTAGAGGGATTACATCACAAGTCCTATGAAGACAGGTTGAAGGACTTGAGTATGTACTCCCAGGAGATGAGGAGGGAGAGAGGGGATTTGATAGAGACATACAAGTACCATACAGGGGGGAACATGGTGCAGGAATACTGTACACTATTTTACAGCAAAAAAGATATTCCAGGACTAGAGGGCATGGGTTGAAGTTGGACGGAGGGCGAGTCAGAGGAAACGTGAAGAAGAATTTCTTCACAGAAAGGATGGTGGACAATTGGAACACCCTGCCAGTGGAAGTGGTAGGGGCTGAAACAATCACAGGATTTAAGACTGCATGGGATAGACATAAGGGAATTCTGCAGGTCAGGGGTAAGGGGCAACAGACTTCTAGAAAAACATAAAGTGAACTTACAAGCTCAAATGGGCAGATTGGGTGGGGCATACGCCCTTATCTGCTGACAGTGTCTATGTATCTATGTATCTATGTAACCAAGATGGTGCAGGGTGTGTAGGGAAAGACATACGAGCAGAGGTGTAAGGAGCTGGACCTGTACACGCTGGAGCCAAGGAGGGAAAGGGGAGACATGATTGAAACATTTAAGTATGTAAAAGGGCTCAATAAAGTGAGTGAAGAGGGTTTACTTAAGAGGAAGGAAGGGGTCAGAACTAGAGGGCACAGCCTCAGACTGCAAGGAAACAGATACAGGGGCAAATTGAGCAGGTGTTTCTTCATGGAGAGGGTGATGGAGCCCTGGAAAAGACTCCCAGACAGAGTGGTGGGGGCTAAATCGGTGGAAGAATTTAAGAGGGCATGTGACAAACATATGGGACTGAGTATCAGGGGAGGGTGGGGCCTGGCAGGGAGGGGGGAATGTAGGGGAAAAATAGGGCAGACTAGATGGGCCAGTTGTGGTCCTTTTCTGCTGTCAAGCTTCTTTGATTCTATGAAAGCTGCCCACCGACCTCAATTATACCACCTCCTCAGGCAGCACATTCCACCCTGTCACCACCCTTTCTGTGAAATAGTGCCTCCTCATTTCCCTCCTAAATCTTCCTCTCTCCAGTTTCGGACTGTGTCCCCTTGTTTCCCTCTCACCTTTTAATCTAAACATACTCTCGGTATTAACTCTGTTCATGCCCTTTAAGTACTTGAAGGTCTTAATCATATCCCCTGTCTCCCTTCTGTCCTCCAGGGAATACATATTGAGCTCACTCAGTCTCTCCTTATATGGTTTATCTCCCAATCCAAGGATCATTTTCGTTGCCCTTCACTGGACCCCCCTCCAGTAACTTGATGTCCCTTTTCAAATAGGGGCACCAGTACTGCACGTAGTATTTCAAATGCGGCCTCACCAGGGACCTGTACTGGGGCAGAATGACTTCCTCTCTCCTAGAGGTGGTTCCTCTTGCAATGCACCCCAGCATTCTATTCGCCTTTGCCACTGCCCTCCTGCACTGCGCTGAGTGGTTCATTTCCCCTGTAACTAGTACTCCCAGATCCTTCTCCTCTGTTGAAGTGGATAACTGCACTTCCCCCCAACCAGTAACTATTCCCAGGATTTCTCGCCCCCAAGTGCATGACTTTACAGTTTCTTTTTATCCTGTCTGATATGTTGGCAATGAAAATGTTAAACAGCACCAGTCCTAGCACTGAGACCTGTGGAACCCCACTTGTTACAGCTCTGGGCTCTGATAGCTCTCCCCCCATGAATTCCCACTGCTGCCTATCCTGAAACCAGCTCTTAACTCACCCCACCAGTTTCCTCCAGACTCCTAGGTCACACAACTTGCTGGTCAGCCTTCCATGAGGCATTGAGTCAAAGGCCTTGCTGAAGTCCAGGTAAAGGATATCTATTGCATGGCCCCTAACCAGTGCCCACATCGCCCAATCAAAAACATCAACCAGGTTTGTCTGACAGGATCTGCCCAAGACAAACCCATGCTGCCTCCCATCTTGGAGACCATTTTCCTCCAGACATTTCACCAGCCTCTCCATGAGGATAGTCTCCATTAGCTTTCCCACAATGGTGGTAAGGCTCACCGGTCAGTAGTTCCCTGGTTCATCCCTGGGCCCACTCTTACAGAGGGGCACCATATGCACCATCATCCAGTCCCTGGGCAGGCACCCAGTACCCAGGGAGGTGTTGAGCATGTAGATCATAAATCAATGGCCTTCATGCCCAGAACTGAAAGTGCGACCGTCGAGCCACTCTGATGCAGTTCTTGTATACAACCCTATTTTCCTACTGTTCTTTAAGGAGCTAGAAATCGTTACTTGGGAAGCATCATAATGTACTGTAATCCCTAATGGTTAATGTTCTTTATTTACAGCAGTGCAGGATGTCATTTGTATTATAATGACTCCACTGATAACATTAAATAATCTAGTGCCTTATAGACAAAAGCCTTTATACTGGTAATACTCTTTAAAATTGCCACTTCCAACTTCCCAGGTCACTTGAGCATAGCATGTATCTGTTGCTTTTTTCTTTCCATATATTGTTTATCCTCCTGGCAGGCTGTGGCAGATGTGTCAGCCCTGTCACGGATCACTTCTGGCCATCCGGAAGTCTCTTCCAGACCTCTGAGACCAAGCAGGCTGTAGGTGCTTGGGACGGGCTTCATTAATCTTCGACCTCCATTTTTTCTCCTGTTTTTCTCTCCCGACATGACTGGATGTGCAATGAGTGTGGTCTGTGTGTTCCAGCTCCACAGGGATGCCCTCAGCACTCCATGTACCAGCCCTTCCCCAAACAGAGAGACTGGGCACGTGTTTCTATCTGGATTCCTCCAGGTGGCATTTGAGTGGTGAGTCACAGGATCCCCCCTCCTCAAGGGAAGACAGCTGTCCTATGGACACTCCATCTTCCCTCCCCAGCTGAGCCCCCAAGTGATCCAAGTCCATTCCTGAACTCGGATCACTGGTGTGGCAGCAGGGAGGCATGGACACCTCAACCTGCCATGCCACTGGACCAGCTTACAGCATGTATTTGTTGCATATCTCCATTCAACAACTGAGCACGCATCTGGTAGGAGATCTTAAATGAGACTTTCCATTAGTGAAACTCTATGTCAGTATAAAGAAAATCCACTGATATTTTGGCTTACAGTGATGAGTGTAACACACTTATCTGTCCATTATATACCAGCAATGATTTTTATAAGCTGCATCGGAGCCCTGGCATGCCTCTGCAAGTACAGTAGCAGAAGAATATATTCCCATACTCTTAACACTGGCAGTTAATACTGACGTTCTAACCAACGCCTCACACAATAACTTTGACCCTACGCTGATTTTACAGTGAACCTCACTGAGGCAAGAGGGGCTTGGCCACCACTAGTACCTTAACTGGGCTGAACCCAGGGGGTACCTAACCAAAATTGTGTGTATACTAGGTATACGGACACACACAAAGGCATTTGCCATTATTCTTCATTTTCTCATTTTAAATATTTTTGCAAACAAAAGTAGGTTAACATAATCATGCAGGCAGAAAATGACTACCTCTTAATTACAGTCTCATAGATAGCTAAGCCTCTGTACCACATCAAGGTGGCAAGCCCTAGCCTAGGGAGAGCAACTCACACACCAAGTCAGACAATTTATCTCACTTTGGCAAAATCTTGCAACTCATATATTGAGACAAAGAAACTATCTCACTTTGGCAAAAACTACCCATGTCTGATATCATTCATTCACAATACACAGTTAATTCACAGTCAGTCATAAAAGGCTTAAAGGAGAGCAGTCATGAATCGTTCCTATCATGGCTTGAACTTCCATGAAGAGATCTTTTAAATGCTTGGGTGTAGGGCTCTTCTGTAGCTGGCAGCAGTCCAGAGATATGGATGATTAAGTCTGCCATATACTGATACCACATTGCTACCATTTTTAGAACCTTGTGATGTCACTGATGGTCAAGCAGTGCTTGACGACCATGTGGTTAGCCACAACTTGCTCACCAGAGAAGACCACAAGGTTCTAAAAATGGTAGCAATGTAGTATTAATATGAGGCAGACATAATCATCAATATCTATGAACTGCATACAGTTGCAAGTAAACCAATATCACATTTAAAAGAGCTTTTAGATGTGATTGGCACAGTTCAAGAATGTTCCCCTTTTACAGCCCCCCCCAGGACTTACTCTTTTGCTATCAGCCAGTGAGAACGTTGATCAGACAGTCTTCCCCCTGTAGATTTGGGGGCAGCCATGCAGCTGCCTGTTTCACTCAGTCTTACAGACTGACAAGAAGACAGGGAAGCTGTCCCAGCTTCATCATACTTGCTGAGTGAACCAGAAGGAGCAGAACCAAACTACACAAAAACACATATCCTGGATTTTAGGGGAGCAGACTTTGGGAAAATGGGGAGATACTTGAAAGAGGCATTAAGGAGAATGGGGCAGGAATCAGGGGTTGAGGAACAGTGGGCAGTATTTAAAACGGGGATTACAAGAGCAACGAAATTATGCATTAAGCAGGTTAGCAAGCGGAAAAGGAAGAGAAGGCCATTATGGTTTTCCAAAGAGGTAGCAAAGAAAGTGAAAGCCAAAAAGATTGCATTTAGGCAATACAAAAAGACACAGGCAGAAGGGGATAGGGAGAAGTACCAGGAGAAGCTAAAGGGAGGCAGGGAGGTCAGCAGTGGAAGCCAAAGCTCAGACAGAAGAGCACATTGCAAAATCAGTGGGTAGAGGGGACAAAACCTTTTACAGGTACATAAGTGAAAAAAGAAAGGCAAAGGGAGGGATAGTGAGACTGAAGGGGGAGGATGGGGGCCATGTGGAGGATGACAACAGTAAAGCTGACATACTGAACAAGTATTTCTGCTCAGTCTTTACTGAGGAAGAGGAGGATAATGGGTCTGAAGGGAGTACAAGGGGTGAGAATGGTGCAGAAATGGACACAAGTCCCTTTACACAAGAAAGGGTCCTGAAGGAACTGGAAGTAATAAGAGTTGATAAAGCAATGGGGCCAGATGGGGTGCATCCCAGGGTCCTTAAAGAACTCAGAGAGGTGGTGGCTGAAACTCTGGCTATCCTGTTTAGCCGATCACTGGAAACAGGGGAGGTACCCAAAGACTGGAGGACAGCAGATGTAGTCCCCTTATACAAAAGTGGGAACAAAGAGGAGGTGGGGAACTACAGACCAGTCAGCCTCACCTGGGTAGTGGGGAAGATCATGGAAGCACTACTGAAGGAGAGATTGGTGGAACATCTGGTTGTCAATGGACTGCAGGATCCAAGGCACATGGTTTCACCAGGGGAGGTCATGTCAGACCAACCTCATTGAATTTTTGACTGGGTGACTAGGAGGTGGATCAGGGAGGCAGTGGACATGCCTATCTGGACTTCAGCAAGGCCTTTGACACTGTGCCACATAGAAGACTATTACACAACTAGGGAATGTGGGTGTGGGCAGGACAGTAGTGTGGTGGGTAGGTAACTGGCTGGGTGGCAAGACACAGAGGGTGGTGGTAAATGGCTGTCACTCCACAGAGGGAAGAGTGACCAGTGGGTACCACAAGGATCAGTGCTGGGACGGTCCTATTCAACATCTTCATCAGTGACATTGCAGGACCTAGAAGGCAGAATTTCACTGTTGCTGATGACACAAAGCTCTGTAACAGAGTAGACACACCAGAGGGTGTAGACAGAATGAGAAGGGACCTGCAGAAACTTGAAGAATGGTCAGGGGTTTGGCAGTTGAAATTCAATGCAAAGAAGTGCAAGATAATGCATATGGGGCACAAAAACCCCGGCACAATATATCAGTTGGGGGGTGAGGATATAGCATGCACCAAGCAGGAAAGGGATCTTGGGGTTATAGAAACATAGACTTTGATGGCAGATAAGGACCACTTGGCCCACCTAGTCTGCCCATTTCTCTACCTATTGGATAAGCTGCAGATTCTAGTTAACCAACAGCCTACTTCCTGAAACCCCCCACTACAATTGCCTTATGTCTGTCCCATGCATGTTTGAATTTCCCCACTGTTTTAGACCCCACAACTTCTCCAGGAAGGCGGTTCCACATCCACCACTCTCCGTGAAAAGAATTTCTCCACATTACCTCTGAGCTGCCCCCTCTAACTTTAAATTGTGCCCCTTGTTCTTACAATCTCTTTTCTGAAAGATGCTACCCTCCTGGACTTTGTTGATTCCTTGAGATACTTAAAAGTTTCTATCATGTTCCCCATCCCTCCTTTCATCAAGGGTATACATATTAAGCTCTCTCAGTCTCTCTTCATATGGTTTCTGATGTAGACCCTGCACCATTTTAGATGCCCTCCTCTGGACTGCTTCCATCCTGTCTATGTCCTTGCATAGATGAGGTCTCCCAAACTGCATGCAGTACTCCAGATGGGGTCTCACCAACTGTCTGTATAGAGGGATAACCACTTCCCTTTTTCTACTTGTGATGCCCCTCTCTATGCATCCCAGTATCCCCCTGGCTCTTCTTACTGACTTCTCACATTGCTTACCCACCTTTAGGTCATCTGAAATGACTGCACCCAGATCCCTTTCCATTATTGTTGTCGTTAGTACCTCCCCTGCTATTGTGTACTTTCTCCTGATTTTTATTTCCCAGGTGCATTACTTTGCACTTCTTTTGTATTGAATCTAGGTTGCCATATGTCTGACCATTCCTCCAACCTTGCCAAGTCCCTTCTCATCATTTCTACCCCCCTTGTGTATCAACTCTGTTACAGATCTTTGTGTCATCTGCAAAGACGCATATCTTTCCTTCCAGACCCTCTTCAATGTCACCTATAAAGACGTTAAAGAGGACTGGACCCAGTACTGAGCCCTGAGGTATTCTACTAGTAACCTCCCTTTCTTCAGAATGTGTTTCATTCACTATTACCTTCTATGTCCTGTTGTGCAGCCAGTTTGCTACCCCGGCTACCACCATGGGACCCACTCCCAGGCTGGCTAACTTGATTATTAATCTTTTGTGTGGGACTGTGTCAAATGCCTTGCTAAAGTCTAGGTAGGCCATATCCACAGCCCCTCCCTGGTCTATTACTTTGGTCATCCAGCCAAAGACATCGATTAGATTCATCTGACATGATCTTCCTGCTGTGAATCCATGCTGCTTTGGGTCCTGTGCCCCGCTGACCTCTAGGTACTTAACAATTCTTTCTTTCAGAAGTGATTCCATCATTTTCCCACCACTGAGGTCAAACTAACAGGTCTGTAGTTTCCTGCTTCTGCCTTGCTCCCACTTTTGTGAAGGGGAATCACATCTGCCCTCCTCCAGTCCTCAGGTACCACCCCATCTTCCCATGATTTGTTAAAAGTGTGGTTAGTGGTGTCACTAGGTCCTCCCTTAGCTCTTTTAGGATGCCAGGGTGAATCCGTCAGGCCCCATTGCTTTTCCACCTTGAGTTTTAGGAGTTCTTTCAGTACTCTTTCTTCTGTAAATGGACTGGAGTCAACCCCTATCCAGAGTGCTTCTACTGTTTGGTTTAGGTAACTCATCTCTTCTTCTTTTGTGAATACTGAGCAAAAGTATTCATTCAGTATCTCTGCCTTTTCACTTTCTCCCTCTGCCCACCTCCCTCTCCTTTATTAATCTTCACTATTCCTCCCTTAACCTTTCTATGCTCCCTAATGCACCTATAAAAGGTTTTATCCCCCTTCTTAACTGAGTTGGCTATCTTTTCCTCGGTTTGGGCCTTTGCTTTTCTGACTGCCTTCCCAACTTCTTTCTGCTTTAACTGATACAGTTCCCTGTCGTGCTCCATCTGTGATTCCTTATACTTTTTGAATGCTGCCTTTTTCTTCTTAACCTTCCCTGACACTCTTTTGAAAACCATAGTGGTTTTTTGTTCCACTTTGTTTTCTTTATTTGTTTCACACAAAGGCTTGTTGCCTCCATGATGGCAGTTTTGATTTTTCTCCATTGTTCTTCTACCGCTCCTTTCTGGCCATTTGCTAATGCATTCCTCAGGTATTCACCCATTATGACAAAGTCAGCCCTTCTAAAGTCCAGTATCCTTGTCTTTGTATGGCCTGTCTCCATGGTTGTGTTTATTGTGAAGCACACTGTGCAGTGGTCGCTTGTTCCCAGATGTCTACCGACTTCTAAATTTGTGATTCTCTCTCCATTTGAGAGTACCAGGTCTAATATTGCTCCCTCCCGAATGGGTCCCACCACTAGCTGTCTAAGGCATGCCCCCTGTAGGGCATCGAGAATGACCCTGCTCTTGGATGTGGCTGCAGTCCATGTCGCCCAGTTAACATCTGGCATATTCAGGTCCCCCATCAACAGTATCTCCCCTTTTTCAGCCATTTTGAGAATGCCCTCTATCATTTTCTTGTCCATTTCCTCCCCTTGAGACGGGGTCTGTATACAACCCCTGTGCAGATTGTAATGCCATTCCCTGTTTCCAAGGTGACCCAGAGTTCCTCTTGTCCTCCCCTTTACTTTTTAATTCTGTAGCTTTGATCCCTTCCTTATGTGAGAGCTACTCCACCTCCTCTTTACCCTCCCTGTCCCTTCTGTAGATTGTGTACCTGGTATGTTGACATCCCAGTCATGGTTCTCTGTGTACCATGTTTCTGTGACTATACAATACCCAAGTGTTCCTCTTCCATCAGGGCTACTAGCTCTGGAAGCTTATTTCCCAGACTACGGGCATTGAGTGCGTGTTGCCCTCCATTTAATGTTAGCTTTATCCTTTTACCCCATCCTTGCTCTGTGCCCTTGTCCATTGTTCCATTTACCCCGTCCTGCCCTCTGTCAAGCTCTGTACCTCAGTGTTTACCCTACTACCTGCCATGTGTTGTGGGGGGAAGCTTGAACTTTCCTGTTTCCTATCAGCACCTCCCCCTTTGCTAGTTTAAAAGCTTGCCAAGGAAGCCTTTAAACCTGTCACCTAGGAGTGTGTTTCCCTTCCTGGACAGATGCAGACCATCATGCCAGGATAGACCTTCATCTCTCCAGGTGGACCCCCAGTCCCCAATGAAGCCAAAACCCTGTGCTCTGCACCAGTTTTGCAACCATTCATTAAACTGCATGGTGTGCAGTACCTAGCCCTCACCCCTGCCATAGACTGGCAGCACCTCTGAGAAGGTTACTGTGCTTGCTACCTGTCTGAGGCCCCTCCCCAACTCCACAAATTCATCCTGCACTTCACTGATCTCGTGCCTAGCTAGGTCATTTGTCCCGTACCGTTATCATCTCTGATGACCTCAAGGTAGGGAAACAATGTGACAAGGCAGCAGGTAAAGCAAATAGGATGCTGGGATGCATAGGCAGGGGCATCACCAGCAGGAAAAGGGAGGTCATGATTCCACTATACAAGACACTAGTGAGGCCCCACCTGGAGTACAGTGACAGTTCTGGAGACCTTACCTACATAAGGACATAGGGTAGAGAAGGTTCAGAGGAGGGCAACAAAGATGGTACATGGATTGCATCACAAGTCATTTGAGGACAGGTTGAAGGAACTGAATATGTACTCCCTGGAGGAGAGGAGGGAGACAGGGGACATGATAGAGACATACAAGTATCTTATAGGGAGGAACAAGGTGCAAGAATACACTATTTTTAAGCAAAAAAGATGTTCCAGGACTAGGGGGCATGGGATGAAGTTGGAGGGAGGACGATTCAGAGGAAATGTGAGGAAGAATTTCTTCACAGAACAGGTGGTGGACAAGTGGAACACCCTACCTGAGGAAGTGGTGGGGGCTGAAACTATCACAGGATTTAAGAATGCATGGGATAGACATAAAGGAATTCTGGAGGTCAGGGGTAAGGGGCAACAGAGTTCTAGAAAAACCTAAACTGAAGTTACAAACTCAAATGAGCAGACTAGGTGGGCCATAGGCCCTTATCTGCTGACACTGACTATGTATCTATGTAGCTATGTAACCACAAACATGTCCAGAACTGCCAAAAAGGGATCTTACGTTTCCTCAAGTATGGGCGATGCAATGTTTGTTTTGCTCTGGCCTCCTGGGACTGCTGAGAGGAGGTCAGAGTTCACAAGAATATACCAAAGTCCATGTGCATCCAACAAAGAACAAAGGTGACAGGTTACAGTACAGAGGAAAACAAAATAAGCTGGCACATTCAAATAGTAATTTCAAAGTAATGTTGAGTAAACATACACCAGGAACTGACACCCACTGATGGAAATGGGTTTCCCAGGAAGTTCAATTCCAGGAGTCAATTTAAGAGCCTGACTCAGCTGCAGGAATAAAATGTGGAAGGACTGCTTCTTTGTAACACTCACCCACTCAAAAACATAAAACTGAACAAATTATGTGTTAAAATGCAACATACTGTATAATTGCTGTGAAATGTGCTCCTAGATCCCTGTCAAGTATGTTTGATCTAGAAATGAGCCACTACTGTACCAGATCAGTATATCTTTCCTGGTAAAACTTTTGAGATAAATAAGTAAATTGTAAAATCAAGCCCTAATTCATTCTTAAAGAGCTACTAATGCCTCAGAAAACTTTGGAAAACATAATTAGATATAATTCAGCTTGCATTCCATATATATTTTACATATTTCTCTTTCCTGTTAATTATTACTGAGTAAATTTGTATGACTACATGATGGTTATCCCTTAGAGTTCCCTTAGTGTTGATCTGCCTCTGTAGCTTACTCCCTATTTCAAGTCATAATCCTGTGTTGTGACATCACAATCTGTTGCCATGGAAGTAACTGTGATGTCACAGGCAGTGAATTATGACCTCAGGCAGGAGGAAGGCAGCAGGAATAGATTAAATCTTCAGGAGCAAAGGTCCTGTTTTCGTGCAAATGACCTCAGAGCTACACAAGCTCTAGTAAGAGCCGATACAGCTGTGGTGAGCTGCCAAATGGCCAAAGTTACACATCTGCGTAGAAAATTTTGAACGACTGGGATTAACGTGGCCATTTTTTTGAGTTGTTTCACCAGATTTTCAACATGACCTTTTTGGGACCCCATCTCATGAAGAATGCCACTGTTATTTCATTCACTTGTCCCAAAAGGCATTTTCACACAGCAACCGCGCCATTCTGTGCCACAGGTGCAAAAACATGTTTTGGACTGGATGAGAAAAATATCAGCTGTACTGTTTTTTGTGTTTATTATTTTACTGAAATTTCGGAATTACAGTCCTTTGAGTCTGTTAATAAGGAGGTGTATAAAAACGGCAATGTTGAAAATCTGTACTGAAAATATTAACAATTGGTGGAAATTAGGAGCATGCGTAAAACTGTGCAATACGCTAAATAACTTTTAATCATTTTGAATTTTCACCAAATTTGCAACATGGGCTTTCTGGGACCCCACCTCATAAAGAGTGGCACTTTATTTCATTAATCAGTCCCAAAAGGTGATTGCATGCAGGGAATGCGAAATCATCTTTTGAGACCGAGTATCGAAATGACAGTGACAGTGTTCATGAGGTGGGGTCCCAAGAACCCCATGTTGAAAATTTAGGTTCAAAATTCCTAAAAATGTCTGATATATCACGATAAGTTGAAAACCCAATTGACTGCCATTATATCACACTTACCTTGGAGGGAGTATAGCGCAGTGAGTTAAGGTTGAGCTGCAGATCTGGAGACCTGGGTTTGAATCCCACAGCCACCTAGGTACATACTGTGTGATCCTGAGCAAGTCACTTAACTTCCTTGTGCTCCCAGGTCGCATCTGGAAACAAGCAGCAGGAGTCAGTGTCTGTGAGATTAAGCAGACAGATACTTTATTAGAAGTAGAAGGGGTCTTATTTAGGGTTTAAAAAAAAAAAAGAAAGAAAGTCAGTGTGTGTTCTGTGCTGGAAAGGGTACTAATCAACTTGCTTTGCTAAACCAGTAGGAGGAGAAAGAGCATAATTGGGTGTGTGGCTTAGACACTATAAAAGCAGGTGACTCAAATTACAACTTCCTGTTGCTAGACTTGCTTGTAGAGCAGAAAGCAGCTAAAAGGAGTATGCGGTTCTCTCCCCTGCGCAGCATGGGTTCAGGAAGGGGCACAGTTCGGCCACTGCTATCGCCATTGTCACCTCAGAGATCAGATCTGCTACCAACCTTGGCAAACTGACTGGAGCCATCTTTGTCGACCTCTCTAAGGCCTTCGATCGGGTCGACCACAGCCTCCTTCAATCTACTCTGCTCTCTCATGGCTTCTCCCCCTGAGCCTTCGCTTGGTTCACCAGCTACCTTGGGGGTAGACTACAATACACCTGCTTTAACCGTGCCCTATCAGACCTTTCCCCAGTCAGATGTGGCATCCCCCAAGGGTCCGTCCTTGGTCCTATTCTGTTCTCCCTTTACATCAACGAACTCCCCTGTGTTGCAGCCTCCGGGTCCACCATACTTTATGCGGATGACCTGGTACTACTGTCTAGCTCCCAGGACATCTCAACCATTAACGCTCAACTCAACTCAACTCAGACTTTGGGCATGTCCAAAACTGGCTCGTGGGTCATAAGCTCACGGTTAACCTAAACAAGACCCACGCCATGTTATTCGGGTCGGTGGCCAAAACTGCATCATGCCCCTCCCCCCTTGCCATCCTTGGGGGGAATGGCTCCCTCCTGCCTGTCCAGAAATCCACCAGGTACCTAGGGGTGACCCTAGATCCTCAGCTTGATCTTGCTGAGCATCTCCGGAACATCTGCAAAGCATCTAACAGCAAGCTCGGCTTAGCATACAGGGCTAAGGACTGCCTCACTCTGGCCGCCCGGCTCGCCATAGCAAGGGGGATCCTCCTACCCATGCTCTGCTATGGGCTGGTTGCCTTCGCGCCGGTCCCAAGCGCCTATCTTGCAAAATAGGATACGGCCTATAACAACATATGTCACTTCGCCCTCTCTGCACCTCACCTCACGCATTGGTGTGACCTCTATGCCCAACTGGGGTGGCTTCCCCCTGAAAAACACCGTGCCTTTGTCCTCGGCAACATGGTCGATAATATTGTCCATACTGCCTGCCCCTCCGCTCTTGCCCTTCCCTTCAAACACTGCTCCTTGGCCTATCAACTTAGGTCCAGCTCGACTCAGGTCTGTTTGATCCCGAGGACCCGCTCCCTTACCAGTGATCGGGCCTTCTCCGCCTACGCTCTGAGACTTTGGAACTCCCTTCCCGCCTTAGTCCGGGCTGCCCCCTTCCACCCCGGCTTCAAAACGTCCCTTTGGAAGTTCCTCTAAGCTGCCTCCATCTGTCTTTGTGCCAACTAGTTGCTGGGAGACTCCCCCTCTCCCCTTACACCTCTCCCACAAACTGAATATCGGCCTCTGGCTATCTCCTCCTTAGCACCTCCCCCCCTCCTCTGCTAGGCGCCCCTTACCCTATTACCCATTAGCTCCCTCCTCTACATGGCACCCCCTTACCCAATTACCCATTAGCTCTCTCTCCTGTAGCACTTAGACTAACCCACAACCCCCACCCTCCTCTGTGAGGCGCCCCCTCATCCAATTACCCATTAGCTCCCTCCCTTGTAGCACTTGACGTACCCTCATCTTTCTTGCCCCGCCTTCTGGGGTTCACAATTGTAGGGCTGCTCTCTCCCTGCAGGCCGAGCCAGTCCTGTCGTGGTGGTCCTCCTGCCATCTCCTACCCATCTCTGTACCCACTAGCACCCTGCTGGCCTACTTCTCTGCCTACTCTCCCCCTTGCCTACTTACCTATCACCTGGACTGTGCTCTGCCTACCCCCTTCCCTGGTTACCTGTTAATCTCCCCTTGCTCCCATCTGTAGATTACCACCTTCCATTCGTATAGACTAGATGCGCTAGATGCAATATACTCTCTACCTTTTTCAATTCTAGTTGTAGTGGTATACATGTTTGCCACCTTGCCTATATTGTCTTTATTTTGTACCCCAGCCCCTCCCTGCATGAGTGCTCGCATGCCACCTTGACAATGTACCATGTTCTCTATATTGTAATTTCTCTGGCCCACCTGTATCATGGGCTTGTTTGCTTCCATGACTATGTACCATGTTTTCTGTATTGTAACCTCCCAGGTAGCACCTGAAAATAGGCATTTGTTGTCTAGTGTGCCTACCTGGTTAACAAAAACAAATAAATAAATAAAAGAAGCTACATTTTCTTATTAATTTAACACTTACTGTATATCTCAGCAGCAGTCAGTGTCTGTGAGATGAAGCAGACAGATACTTTATTAGAAGTAGAAGGGGTCTTATTTAGGGTTAAAAAAAGAAAGAAAGAAACGAAAGAAAGTCAGTGCGTATTCTGTGCTGGAAAGGGTACCAATCAACTTACTTTGCTAAACCAGTAGGAGGAGAGAGAGAGAGAGCTTAATTGGGGGTGTGGCTTAGACACTATAAAAGCAGGTGACTCAAATTACAACTTCCTGTTGCTAGCCTTTTTTCTTACGAATTGCCCTCCATCCCACCCTAAGCCAGTTCTACTTTTATAGCCACTGGATTTGACTGTCAACAGGAACTTCCTGTTTGGCAGAGGAAGGGAAGGATCATAGAGAAACATTTGTTTTGTCAATCCTAAAGGAAAAAAGGAGCTCACTGTCCCCCCCCCCCAGCTGCTGGTGGTCTGACACTGAGCAAGGAAGAAGGAGGCCACTGAAGAATATAGGAAGTTGCTGTACCAGAACAGGAAGGGTGAGAGTTGTAAGGAGAGGAGAGAGTAAGCACACAGAGAAACAGGAGAGGGGACACAAAATAAGACATGATAGGAGTTGTGCAGTGCAATGGCTGTGGGGTGGCAGTGTTCTGGAAGACATTCTGGAGGCTGCGATGCTGCCCTATTTGCAGGCACCTCTCTGGTCTGAGGGAGGAGGTTGCCCATCTCCAGGCTGACCTGGCTAGGATTCGTGAAACCTCCTCCCCACCCAGGGACCACAGGGCCAATGCCACTACCTCAGTTGCCAAGAAAGGAGAGGCTGGACCAGGGTGGGCTCAGGGAGGGAGAGGGTGGTGGAACAGAGTGGCATCCCTCCAGCTGTACCTCTCCACAATTAATTCACTCTTCTGGTGCATAGTGGTTCCTCTATGGAGGCAGCTGCAGTGGAGACCAAGGAGGATGCTGGGAACCTTCACAAAGGAGACCCACAGGAGGGTGGCATGGGACCCCACAGGGGAAGAAAACAACTCCTGGTGGGGGACTCAATCATTAGGGGGTAGAAATGGGGGAGGAAGGGGAGGGAGGGGTAAGGTGCCTGCCTGGCACCACGGCTTGAGGGACAGAAGCGAATCCTCAGGATCGTGGGAGCAGCTGCATGAGGGAGGGAGCTGGATGCCATTGTCCACCTAGGGACAAATGACCTGGCTAGGAATGGGATCAGAGCAGTGGAAGAGGAGTTTGTAGAGTTGGGGAGGGGCCTTAGACAAGTAGTGCATACGGTAACCTTCTCAGAGGTGCTGCCTGTCTATGGCAAGGGTGATGTAGGGTACCCCTCACCAGGGAATTCAATGAATGGTTGAAAAACTGGTGTGGAGCTCAGGGTTTTGGCTTCATTGGGGACTGGGGAGCCACCTGGAGGGATGCAGACCTATACTGGTGCGATGGTCTGCATCTGTCCAGGGGGAACCAGGATCCTAGGTGAGAGGTTTAAATGATTCATTGGCAAGCATTTAAACTAGCCAAGGGGGGAGGCACTGAAAAGGAGCAGGGAAATCCCAGCCTCCCCCCACAAAACATGGTAATTAGTGAAGTAAACACCAAGGTAGAGAAGTCATTAGGAGCAGGACAGAGGTAAATGTAAAAAAAGGCAAAGGCAGTAAGGACAGGAATGGGGCTCAAAGGGGTAAGGCCATTAAAAGTGGAGGGTGATGAGTATCAATGCCTGTAGTCTGTGTAACAAGCTCCCTGAACTAGTGGCCTTGATGGAAGAGGGTTGCCTGGATATTGTGGCAGTCACAGAAACATGGTACACAGAGAACCATGACTAGGATGACAACATACCAGGATACACAATCTACAGGAGGGACAGGGAGGGTAAAAGAGGAAGAGGAGTAGCTCTCTATGTAAAAGAAGGGATCAAAGCAACAGAACTAAAGAGTAAACAGGGAGCAGATGAGACACCCTGGGTCACCCTGGAGACAGGAAATGGCACCACAATCTGCATGGGGGTTGTATACAGACCCCCATCTCAGGGGGAGGGACTGGACAAGGAAATGACAGAAGGCTTCCTTAGAATGGCAGAAAAAGGGGAGATATTGTTGATGGGGGACCTGAATATGCCAGATGTTAACTGGAGCACCTTTGCTGCAGGCACATCCAAGAGCAGGGTCATTCTTGATGCCCTACGGGGGGCATGCCTCAGACAGCTAGTATTGGAACCCACTCGGGAGGGAGCAATCTTAGACCTGGTACTCTCAAATGAGGATGGAGAAAGAATCTCAGATTTGGAAGTGGGTAGCCATCTGGGAACAAGTGACCACCAAACAGTGTGGTTCACGATAAACACAGCCTTACAATCAAGCCATACAAAGCAAGAGTATTGGACTTTAGGAGGGCTGACTTTGGGAAAATGAGAGAGTGCCTCAGAAAAGCACTAGCAAACAGGCAAGAAGGAGGGGTGGAGGAACAATGGGGAACAATCAAAACAGCCATCACAGAGGCAACAAGCCTTTTTGTAAAGCAAATCAACAAAACACAACAAAGAAAAAAAATGCTATGGTTCTCAAAAGAGGTGGCAGGGAAACTTAAGGAGAAAAGGATAGCATTCAGGAAATATAAGGAAACACAGAAGGAGCAGGACAGAGAACTTTATCAGTTAAAGCAGAAAGAGGCTGGGAAGGCAGTCAGAAGAGCAAAGGCCCAAACTATGGAAAGGATAGCCAACTCTGTTAAGAAGAGGGATAAGACCTTTTATAGGTGCATTAGGGAGCAAAGAAAGACCAAAGGAGGGATACTGAGGCTTAATAAAGGGGAAGGAATGTGGGTAGAGGGTGACAGTGAAAAAACAGGGATACTGAATGAATATTTCTGCTCAGTATTCACAAAGGAAGAGGAGGGGGAGGTACCTAAACAAACAAGAGAAACTCTCTGAAGATGGGGGTCGATACCAGTCCATTTGCAGAAGAAAGGGTTCTGAAAGAACTAATAAAATTGAAGGTGGACAAAGCAATGGGACCTGATGGGATTCACCCAAGAATTCTAAAAGAACTAAAGGTAGAACTAGTGACACCGCTGACTACTCTCTTTAACAAATCATGGGAGGATGGGGTGGTACCTGAGGACTGGAGGAGGGTGGATGTGATTCCTCTTCACAAAAGTGGGAGCAGGACAGAGGCAGGAAACTACAGACCAGTTAGTTTGACCTCAGTGGTAGAGAAAATGATGGAATCACTTCTGAAGGAAAGAATTGTTGAGTACCTAGATGCCAGTGGGGCTCAGGACCCAAGGCAGCATGGACTCACGATGGGAAGGTCATGTCAGATGAATCTAATAGATTTCTTTGACTGGGTGACCAAAGTAGTAGACCAGGGAAGGGCTGTGGACATGGCCTACCTAGATTTGAGCAAGGCATTTGATACAGTCCCACACAAAGATTAATACACAAGTTAGCCAGCTTTGGAGTGGGTCCCAAGGTGATAGCCTGGATAAAAATTGGCTAGACAACAGGACGCAAGGATAGTAGTAAATAGGGTCCACAGTGAAGAATGGAGGGTTATTAGGGGGTACCACAGGGTTCAGTACTGGACCGGTCCTTTTAATGTCTTTATAAGTGACATTGCAGAGGAACTGGAAGGAAAGTATGTCTCTTTGCAGACGACACAAAGATCTGCAACAGGGTTGATACACAAGATGGAGTGGAAAGGATGAGAAGGGACTTGGCAAGGTTGGAGGAATGGTCAAATGTGGCAGCTCAGATTCAATGCAAAGAAGTGCAGGTAATGCACCTGGGAAACAAAACCCAGGGAAGAGTACACAATGGGGGGTGAGATACTGACAACAGTAAAAATGGAAAAGGACCTGGGGGTAATTGTACCAGATAACCTTAAGGTGGGCAAGCAATGTGAGAAGGCAGTAAGGAATGCTGGGGGGATATTGGGATGCATAGGGAGAGGCATCAATAGTAGAAAACAGGAAGTTGTTATCCCTCTGTACAGACAGTTGGTGAGACCCCATCTGGAGTACTGTGTGCAGTTCTGGAGACCCCATCTACGCAAAGACATAGACAGAGTGGAGGCTGTCCAGAGGAGGGCAACCAAAATGGTGCAGGGTCTGCACCAGAAGACATATGAAGAAAGACTAAAGAAGCTTAATATGTATACCCTTGAGGAAAGAAGGGAGAGAGGGGACATGATAGAAACTTTTAAGTACCTCAAGGGAATCAACAAAGTCCAAGAGGGTGGAAACTTTCAGAAAAAGAGATGTGCAAGAACAAGGGGGCACAATTTGAAGATAGAGGGGGGACAGCTCAGAGGTAATGTGAGGAAGTATTTTTTCACAGAGAGGGTTGTGGATGCATAGAACAGGCTCCCCGAGGAGGTCATAGAGTCAAGAACAGTGGGGGAATTCAAGAATGCATGGGACAGACATAAGGCAGTCCTAGTGGGGGGTAGGAGGAAGTAAGCTGTTGGTAACTAGGATCTGCAGCTTATCTGTTAAGTAGGAAAATGGGCAGACTAGGTGAGCCATGTGGTCCTTATCTGCTGTCAAAGTCTATGTTTCTATGTTTCTAAGCTTTGGCTTAGTGTGCTACTCCTGGTTAAACAATGTTCCTTTTCCCTTACCTTTGATTCTTCAGTTTGCGGTTCAGCTTTGAAGAGTGCAGATGTATCCTGGTCCATAGAAGATGACAGCACCAACCTCTGGAGGTAAGTACGGGGTAAGGGGGAGTGTGGGGAGGTGGGTGCCCAGTGGGAGGGTGGGGAAGGGGGACTGAGGCAACGATGAGGGACCATTTTCTCTTTTACAGGTAAAACAATGAAATTGGGGCGGTTTTCTTTATTTACAGGGGAAAAAAACACAAATTTGGGCACACTGGGGTGGGCTTCCAGTGTGCCACATGAGTTGGGGGCATGATGCCAACGTGGGGATTGAGCACATCAATGTCGGTGGGGGGAGAATGAAAAAAATTAATCTGGGCACACTGGGGTTGGTTCCCAGTGTGTACCACATGAATTGGGTGGTACGTGATGCCAACATGGGGATTTGGCACCCCGATGTCAGCAAGGGAGAAAACAAAATAAGAAACATAAATGTGAGTACACTGGAGTGGGCTCCCAGTGTGCTACATGAGTGGGGGGGTTACATGATGCTGACATGGGGATTGGGCACCCCAATGTCAGCGTGGGGGCAGGAAACAGAGGGAGTGAGGAGGAAAGCAGCAGTGGGAGGGAGGGGAGTGTTTTATTAACCACCAGTGCTGGGAGGGAATGGAGGGAGCAGGGAGGACAGGAGGAGTGGAAGGGTGCGGGAGGAGTGCCATCCACAAGATGGCAGAGGCGATGCAACTGTGCATGCATGGCATTCGCACATGCTTAGTTGCGGTGAATGGCATTCTGCCATTCAAAAGATGGCAGCACCAGCAGAACTGCACATGCGTGAGAGGTGTGCATGTGCAGTTCTTTTCCTGGAATATGGAAGTAACAGCCAAAATAGTGTGGCTGTTACTCCGTAGTGGCCGGTCATGGCAGAGTGTTACTAGCTCTGTTGGACTTTTGAAAGGATACTTCCAAAAGTCCAATGGAAGGTGCCACGATCAGCCATTTTAGGAGAAACAGATCAATCTCAAAACAGTTGTAGGCTCCGCCCACAGCCATAATAATGGGGAGAAGGAATGCACAACTAATGTGAAATACAAGCTGAACTGTGTCTAAATATTGTGTTTTGTTAAAGTTCTCCTGAAGGTGTCAGCGGCTCTTTAATTATATTTACAAAAAGGGGCCTAAAATAGATATTGTATGAAGGATCATTTATGAAAACCCCTAGAAAAACAGTTTCTCTGTTAATTAAAAACTTAGTAAATAATGCATAAATGTAGGCAATAGATGGTGTTATAAGCCATATCTAATTGTAGGCACTCAGTGGTACTCAGTGAAAAAAACCCAAGTCAGTGGCATATCACCTGTAATAATTACAGAGTAACAACGGTATACAATGTAAAGTTCAATGTGAGATAGAAATTGACTTACAAATAATGGGCCATGACCAGAAGGAGCAACTACAGCATATGTGAGTACTTATGGTACAAAAAAAAGAGAAATATGCACAACTCAATTAATAACATGCCTTGCCAATCAGTTATTCTTGGACACAGATAAAGGAAAATAAACCAAATCAACCTATAACAGTGAAAGAAACCATAAATTATGAATCAAAAATTTGAGTAGCTGTCTTCACAAAAAACAATTGGCTGTACCACCTAGTTGTTCTATATGTCAAGCTCATACTGTACTGTATACCCCCTTAGCCATTGTCTTTCTAGTGAGTACAAACCTCATTCACTCATTCTCTCCACGTTAGCTGTATTTTCCATCCTGCTGATTGACTTGGTAAATCTTCTCTGCACACCTTCCAGTCTTTCCACATCCCCTGCTGAGACTGTGACCCCAGTACTGCACACAGTACCTGAGATGGGGTCTCACCAAAGATTTATGCAAAGGCATAACCACCTCCCTACTTCAGCTAACCATATTTTGTTTTATACATCCAGTAATCTGATTACAGTACTGTGAAGTTTTTGTTTTGTTTTTTTGTCTACTGATTTGCAATGTATTTCTTGTTTAAAATCATAAGATAATTACTCCTAACTATCTTTCATTTTCAGTGCTGTGTAATATTGTTCCCTTTGGTTTGTATTTAGCTTTTGGATTTTCACTGCCTAAATGAAGCACTGCATGCTTACTGATGTTGAATTTCATCTTGGTGTTGTCAGCCCAAATTCTCAACGTTGTTCAATTGTTCTGCATGATTTGTATGTCTGCCTTGTAGTTTATAACGCTCTGAACCTTTGCATCATCAGCAAACTTGTTCACCCAGTTTAGGCACTAATATTATTTGTTACGAGCAGAATTGCTTTTGATTATAGATCACAACCCACTTTGTCAGATTAATCAAATGTGAGATAAAAATCCTAGGGTAATTGGCTAATTTTATTTATTTATTTAAAGGTTGGTAACTGGGAGAAGTACACTGAGCCAAGGCTTGTTTCCAGTTGTGACCCGGGGGGGAGGAAGAGGGGAGAACATGGTCAACAAAATAAAGTAACAACAGCACAAGCATGTCAATATTACAAGTAACAATACAAAGATTAATAAATACATTTACAAGGAACTGGAAAATAAAAAGAAAGATGAATAAAGTCCAAGAGCTATGTATCATGCCCTGATTAAAGTAAGGGGAGAATAGCCAGGGAAAGATGGGATAAAGGTGGGATGGATTACTGATTGAGAGGCTTTGAGAAGTCAAGCAAAACATGGGAACTAGAGTGAGAGACAGACAAAGGGAGGGAGAAAAGGTCAGGGGTGGTGAGGGAGAAGGTTAGGAACAGGCAGCAGTAGTTAGGGGGATGAGGGGGTAAGGTAATGAGGGAAGAAGAAGAGAAATGGAGAGGGAGAGGAGGGAAAGTGAAAGGAGGAGTGTGTAGGATGAATGGTTGTCAGGATGAAGGGGCACTGGAGCAAGAGGTTGGAGAATCTCTTCCATTTAAAGACATAGCATTTTCAGATTGACTCCTTCCTAGAAGCCTCAACCACAGTGAGGACATCGTTGGAGAGACCCAAAGCCTGGAAATCTAGCCACTGAGGAACTAGGCTATCCAGTGTAGGGACTGAAGGTCTGGAAGGAGTACCATCCCCTGATTGCACGAAAGGCAGGTCCAGGTGGACAGGAAGACAACACAGGAGCCTGCTGTCACTCCTAAGGAGATCAAGGTACCAGAACTGGTGGGAACAGTCTGAAGCCACCAGGATCATCTGTGCCTTGTCCCACCTGGCTTTGATCAGCACTTTGTGGATCAGAGGAAATGGAGGGAAGGCATAGAGGAGGCCCGGGGTCCAAGGTCTCAAGAAGGTATCCTCTTGCAGTGTTCCCTGGTGAGGGAGGGTGGACACAATACAGCCTTGGCTTTGAATTCTCCCTGGAGGTAAAACAGGTCAACCAGAAGGGTGCCCCATTGGGAAAATAGGCTGTGAACTACCTCCGAATGGAGAGACCACTCGTAAGATGCCTCGCTCACGTGGCTGAGAGCATTCACCAGCTGGTTGGAGATGCCAGCCACATGGATGGCCAGAAGATCGGCGTCCAGGCTGAGCACCAGGGTCCAGATGTGGAGAAGTTCCATGCACAGAGGAAGGATGTGTGTTCTTCCCCCCATTTGTTGAGGTAGTAAACGGTCGTGGTGTTGTCCATCTGGACCTGAATGACTTGACCCTGAATGTGTGGAGCAAAGGCTGTCAGCACCAGCTGAACTGCCCAAAACTCCAGCTGGTTGATATGGCATTTGGACTCCAAGGGGGTCCAGGGTCCATGGATTCTGTGGTACCCCAGGTGGACACCCCAGCCCATCATGGAGGCATCAGTCATGATGGTGACTGTTGACTCTGGGTGAACAAATGGGATCCCTTCCTGCAGATGTTCCAGGACTAAACACCGCTGGAGGGCATCCCACATCAGCTGGGTCACAGTGACCAGCTGGTGGAAGTGGTCCTGATCTGAGACAATTGGCGGGCAAGCTCCCATTGCAGACAGCGCATTCTCCACTGGGCCCAATGGACCATGCTGGTGCATGCCGCCATGTATCCCAGGAGGTGCAGGAAGTGCAAAGTAAGGTGCAACCACCCACACCAAAGTGATCAAGCAAAGGGGGAGAGAGCCTCCATCCAGTTCACTGGAAGCCAAGCCCTGGCTCTCCAAGAGTCGAGCTCTGCACCAATGAAGTGTTTTATCTGCAAAGGTATGAGCTCCAACTTGGCCTCATTGACCAGGAGGCCACGGGACAAGCAGGTCTGCAGGGCCAGGTCCCTGGACCGCTCCACCTCCTCCCTGGAGGGACCCGCTATAAGCCAGTCATCCAGGTAGGGGTACACCTGAACCCCTCAGCTCCTCAGGTAGGCTTCCACCACTGCAATGCAGTTGGTGAAGTCCCAGGGAGCCAAGGATAGGCTAAAGGGCATGACCTGGAACTCGTAAAGAGTCCCCTCCACACAGAATCGGAGGAACAGGCAGTGGGATGGATGGACTGAGATGTGGAAAAATGCATCCTGAAGATCCAGAGAGCAGAACTACATGGTCTGTTCCAGAGATGAAATGATCTGAGACAGAGTGACCATCCTGAAAGTATGTGGCAGAAGAAATTTTTTCAGGTCGTGCAGATCTAAGATGAGGCGCCAGCCCCCCATTCTTTTTGGCACCGGGAAGTACTGTACCTGGAGACAAACCCTGGGTGCACTAGAAGGCCCGGGACAGGAACCACTACCGCCTTCTGGAGGAGCTGGGCAATGTCTTCCCAAAGGGCTGACAACACGTTGGTGGACACTGTGTCCTTCCTTGGGGTACAGGCTCGGCAAAGTGGATAAGCCTCAAACTCTAGAGGCAGACCCTGAACAACCACTTTGAGGACCCACCTGTCTGTGGTAACAGCAGACCAGGTGGAAAAGAAGTGATGAAGCTGGCACCCCCATGGCCTGGCCCAACCCAGGGTAGTCAGGATGGGCATGGGGAAGGCAGACCCCATCCCATCACTGGGCAGGCTTGGAGATGAATGTGGGACCAGCCAAGGATGCAGTGGGAGCTTGACCACCTGGTTTCCAGATGATCAAAGCAACCAACATTGGTCAGGGATGGCAAACCTTGGCCTGCTGCCCAGCTGGGGGATGGGATGGCTTGGCTGCATGGGAAGAGAGAGAGGCCAAAGAGGCTTCTTCCTTTGGACCTTAGAACCCTTGGGATCCCTCTGGGCCAAGGTAACAGAGTCCAGGGAGGCATTGGACTTCTCAGTGCAAGTAAGGTGTCCTTCCATCCCTGGCCCGAACAAGTTGGTGCAGAGGAAGGGACATCCGCCAGCTTGTGCTGGGTATCTGCCATAAAGGTCAAGATCCTCAGCGAAGCCCTGTGGCACATGGTCAGCACAGCAGCCACAGACTGGGCACAGCAGTCGCTGATGTACATGGCTGTCTGGAGCTGCTGTTTAGCCACTGCTCAGCCCTTGTCCTGGACCTGCTTGACTGTGATCTGCAAGTCAGCTGGGAGCTGAGGAAGCACCTCATCAAGGGTGCCTAAGGGGTCATGAGTGAAGTGAACCATCAAAAGGGCCGAACTCACTTACCGAAGGCCAAGGGAAGAGGCTGCATAGACCTTTTTGGCCATATGATCCAACTTCTTGGATTCCTTTCCGGGAGACTTATTAATGTCCCCAACATTGCCAGTACACCAAAAGACCATGTTGGCTAAAAGACCCTTGATCAAGGGATGTTTAGTGAAACCCAACAGGAAATTGGTAGGGACCATGTACTTGTGGGCCATCTCTGCCAATGGCGCAGGGCAAGAGGCAGGGAGTTGCCAAATCTCCAGAGCAGGGCCAAGAATGGCCTTGGAGACCAAAAAGGTAGGTAGGTAAAATTGTATTTTTATACAGGTAATACATGTCACTTGGACGGAAGTCCAGTTTACAAGACAGACCTGTGCAATCCCTATCTAAATACATACAATAAAGTTCCATATTAACACATAGACAAACACATCAATATAAATATTTCCAAAGTAACAAAATATAAAAAATACAAAAAATACTTCATGTAGCTTTATATAAAGGAAGAACTCTTATCTGATTCTACAGTACATTAAGAGTTATAATCAATACTTACAGACATGGGTATTTAATTCCTTTATAATATGAACAAATGTAGAATGATTTGTAATTTCCCTTACATCTGCAGAAAGAAAATTCCAAAAACTAGCAGCTTGATAAGTTAAAGTCCTATCCCCATATTTATTTCATGATTTTTCTACGATAATCTTATTTAAATTAACTGATCTAGTTAATAACCTTTTAGAATATTGTTTCACTGGAAACAACAGTAATGAGATTGGATGATTTAAACAAAAATGTTTCATTTTATGAATTAAAGTTAACCAGTGACATATATAATTTGTATCCAAAGGCAGCCAATTTAGTTTGTTCAACAATAAACAATGATGAGTACGATAGTTCCCCTTTAAAACATATCTGGCCACACGAAAATAAGTTTTATCCAACTTGGCCAAAAGTGTTTTGTTAGTTCTTCTATATATCAATTCACCATATCTTAACACTGGAATAATTAACTGATCGGCCAACTTTTTCCTATCTGTTGTTGTCAAACATTCTGTACTTCTCCTTAAATCCCTTGCCCTTTTATTCACTTTTTTTACCAACTCCGTAATATGACAAGAAAAGGACATTTGCTCATCAAATATCACTCCCAAATAACTATAATCCTTAACCTGTTCTAATTTAGTTACATTTTCAGTGTGAATATGAAGTTTATGAATAATATCACCACTTTTTTTAATGAGAATTTCATACATTTCGTTTTCTTTGTATTCATGATCAATTTTGACCTGGTGAACCACCCCTCGATCTTTGAGAAATCAGATTGCAGATTTAATTGCAATACATCTTCTGTTTTGCCAGATGCAATAATTACTGTATCATCAGCATATAATCGAATCTCTGTATGCTCAGCCACCAGTGGAAGATTATTTATAAAAATAAGAAACATAAGTGGTCCCAGGGTCGATCCCTGTGGAACACCTCTAATAACACTTCTACTCTCTGATGAATAACCCTGTACCTCCACCATCTGAGAACGATTACCCAAATAAGATTTTAACCAATTTAAGGGGCCATCTCTAATACCTATCTCTTGCAATCTCTCAATCAATAAGGGGTGGTCCACCAGGTCAAAAGCCTTCAAAAGATCTACAAAAATTACCGCTGTCTCCATATTGTTTCCTAAAGACCTGTCTAACAGGTCGCTAAATTCTAAAAGGGCTGTTGTAGTGGAATAGTTTTTACGAAAACCAGATTGTTTTGAAGTTAACAAACTATATTTATCTAAATAATCCATAACCTGTACAAAAATAAGTTTCTCTAAACTTTTTGATAAAAGGGGTAATAAGGCTATAGGCCTATAATTATTTACTTCTACCACACCCCCATTTATAAATTGGTTTTACTCTACTCTCTTTCCAAGATAAAGGAAAGTAACCAATTTGAAGACTCCAATTAAATAGATAAGTAATGATTGGTGCTATATTAAAGGCTGCTTACTTCAAAAACTTGCCTTCAAGGCCATCACTTCCAAAGGTTTTATGAATATTTATTTTTTTGTAATACTTTATAAACACTAGTGACAGTCAAGATTTTTAATCTAAACGGAGGCAATCCAGTTTATAAAGGTATAGTTTTTGTTTGTTCAAAATCTTGCTTATAGGAAATTTTACAATTAGGAAGGTCAACAAAAAAATCATTTAATACATTAGAAATATCCTTCAGATTTTCAATAAAAATATCACCATGTTTTAACCTAGTTATTTCCTCCGAAGAATTACTACCTGGTTTAGTCAATTGTTTAGCCACTCTCCAAAAGTGTCTCGGGTCAGTACTCATATCAATTTTATTTTTATAATAAGAGATCTTGGAAATTTTAACTAACCATTTACACTCATTTCTAGTTACCTTAAAAAGAATCCAGTCCTTTTCCAATTTAGATTTCAATGCTTTTTTTTTCCAAATTCTGTTTTTAATTTGAATTTGCTTTAATACTCTATCATTAATCCATGGTAGTTTAAAATATTTTGTTTTTGTTTTAATTTTTGGTGCATGCAAATCACAAATTTCTCCAAAAGTCTGAGTGAAATATTCTACCGCAGTATCAATATCTGGAATTAATCTGCAACAATCCCAGTTCTCTTTACTTATACTGTCCAAAAATTGAGACTCTGAGAACTTTCTAAAGTCTCCAGACCAGTTTTGGCTTTTATAAACCAGATTTTGCTGAAACTAGGACCATGGCATAGTAACCCAGACCGGATTATGATCTCCAAGACATGGAGGTAAAATACCCGAAGCTTCGGTTACAATTTGAGTGGAGACCAAAATTAGATCTAAGATGGATCCATTTGTTATATTAGATGTATACCTAGTAGGCCTTTTAATAAGTTGTTTTAACCCTAAGGTAGTAACTATATCCTTTAAATGTCTCCCTCGTGTGTTTTTCCAATCACAGTTTAAATCACCCATTAAGATTAAAGGCTTACTTTCCACTATATCTGTTATTTTTGTTAATATTATTTCTAAATCTGATATATCTGCTTTTGGAGGTGAGTAAACAATTGAAATAACTAACCCTATCTGCTCCCAATGTACTGCTAAAAATTCTATATTCTTTTCACTACCTTGTAACAACATTTCTGAATGACCTAAAGTTCATTTTATGAAAAGCATTACCCCTCCCCCTCTAGATTTTCTATCTGCCCTCCATACTTGATAGCTTTGAGTTCCAAATTCATCATCATGGTGTTTCTTTGAGAGCCATGTTTCACTTAGTCCTAATGCACATGGATCATTATTAACCAATAAAGTTGCCAAGGTATCATTTTTTGTCCCAATACTTCATGCATTATCATGTAAAAATTTCATATTTAAGTTTTCAGGCCCAGGATTCATTTCAATGTCTCCCCCTAACATTAACAGCAAACAACAAGCCCCAGAAAAATTTGAGATTGAAGTGCTAAACTTAAAGGGGTTCAAAGGTCTGTAACAACCTCTTGAGTTTTGCCATCTCCAATAAAACTGAAAGGAATTTCTCCTCAATTTATGACCAATTATTTTTCTGTAATTGGTTACAAGAGATTAACCAATTTATTAAACATTTGTCATTTATAGATCTTTTAGTTATGTTAGACTGTTTTATAATGGCAACACTCAGGAGGGAACAAAGAGTCAAACAACCTAAAATGTTTAGCACCAACATTTTCAACGTAATTCTTCAAAAAGTTAAAACTTATATCTAGACACAGCACTATCCAACATCTAAATAAAACAGTTAACCTGCAAGCTAATAGATACCTGATTTTTATTAAAAACAAAATAGACGTGAAAAAGAAACCTGCTTCTGATGCATAAATACGATGATAAATGGCCAAAAGTTTGGTGTTATTCACAACTCACTAAAGGACAGGAGCAATCATGAAACAGGCTTATCAGTACCACACTATTTTGATTAAATATTTTGCTTCAGTTAGCTTAAGTTCTCCCAGTTTAAACTTTGTATTTTTCTCTTAGGAGTGGCGCTCGCACCACTCACGCTTGCACCACAGCATTTGGGCTGTGAGCTGCGCAAGGCTTTTATTATGAGCTGCCCCTCCTCCTCTGTGATGCTGGTCTCTGGTACTCCTCCCACTTGCTGCTGCAGATTGATTAGCTTTTCTCCAGTTACCGGAACACAGCAGACAGTTGAACTAAGTCCCCCAGAGGTAGGAGCACTGGCACAAAGTACAAAAGTGCAGGTTTGATGTTACACAGTTCAGCGTACAGGTTCTACACTTCAAATCTCCTGGGCTGCAGCATGCTGGTTTTCAGACTGCAGTTAGATGTTATAGTAACAGCTGAGATTGATGGAATAGCAGCGTACCTGTAATTGAGCTGTGCGATGCTTTTATTACGAGCTGCCCCTCTCCCTCTGTGATGCTGGTCCCTGGTTCTCCTCCCACTTGCTGCCGCAGATTGATTAGCTTTTCTCCGGTTAGCGGATCACAGCAAACAGTTGAACTAAGTCCCCCAGAGGTAGGAGCACTGGCGCAAAGTACAAAAGTGCAGGTTTGATGTTACACAGTTCAGCATACAGGTTTTACACTTCAGATCTCATGGGTTGCAGCATGTTGATTTTCAGGCTGAAGTTAGATGTTATAGTAACAGCTGAGATTGATGGAATAGCAGTGAAAGGCCTTCCCAGGGGAGTCACCCCAGTTGAGAATCTCAGTCAAGGGGTACTTGACCCATTTCTGGATGGGCTCTGTCTGGATTCCCATAGATTCTGAAATTAAGTGGAGCAGGCCCGCAAAAGAAGTGGGACCATGCTCCTTGGACAAATCCTGTTCTGACTCAGCAAGCAATGAATGGGAGTGTAGGGAGGAGCCCTCAGACTCTGAGGATTCATTGAAAAGTGGTTGACCACCAGAGTCCTCACTGACCCTACAGGGTCTGTTGGGAATCATGATGACTGACAGCTGATGAGGAAGCTCGGAAGAAGCACGGGCATCTTTGGAGGGGGACCTACTGATGGCTATTTAGGCAGCAGCTCCACCTAGATGGGTGGAGAGGCTAAGATAGGCTGAGCCGGAACCAGCTGAGCAAGAGTAGGCTGGGACCTAGGTGGCGGGAGCCATGGACGAGCTGGAGTGGGGGCCTGAACCGGCTTAACCTAGTAAAAATGAACGGATGCCACATGAGTTCCTCATAGCACTGACACGTTTTGTGGTGGAGCCTCTCCTCATCCAAGGAGGAAGAAGAGGAGGAGTAGCAGCAATGTTGCTTGCTGAATGCCATGAGTGAGAACTCCAATGTTGGCGTGGGCTGCTCGACTCCGGGCTTTGGCATCGAGACCTCAATCTTGCCCATTGGGGATGCTGATAGTGGGGCTTGGAGGGAATCAGCGAAAGCTGAGGATCCTCCTGGGTAATCGGATACCAAGGGGTATGGACCGGATCAGCAGGCTGGTCCGACCCACCCTGTGAGGTGACAGACAGGACTGGAGTCCTAGAGATGGAGGTATTGGGCTCATGTGGCTACAGTGCATTGACCATGTGGAGAAAAATCTCAACAGGTTGGTCAACAGGCATCTCGACCAACTGGCCCGACAGGGAGACCATGGAGCCAGTGGCCTGGGCCAAAGGATCAACAGTAGTCAAACTCCCCAGAGAAGCATGGGAATCTGAGGCCTGAGAGCACTCGCGATCCCACTATCAACTGTGAAACTTCTTCTTTGTCTCCTTCTTTGAAGATTTGGATTATGTGCCCTTAGAGGGGCACTGCCCAAAGGTGGGAAGGGACTGGCACAAATCTCGAAATGCCCCTTTGAAGGTGGTGCCAAAAGAAAGTGGCACAAAAGCCAAAGAGGCATGCTCCATGGCCTGAGCCACAGCCTCTTCAAAAGCCACCAATTGTTCAATGGACCCCATAGCCAAGGAGACCACCTGACGGGCATCCTTCAAATGAACAGGGGGATCCCGTTCATCTGGGCACCTTAAAAGAAGCCAGGCATGCTAAAGTAGAATGATGCAAGGTGTGACAGAGGCCACATGCCTAGGGGATCATGTTTGTGGCCTAGGCAGTAGATGCAAGAGGTGTGAGGATCCATTCGGACATCTTTTGCCCACATTCACATTTCTTAAATACCTGTGCTGACTTCAAGTCATCCAAGTTGGAGATGGAGAAATCGCCTAAAGACAAAGTAATTTTGCAAGTTTTGCTAAATTTTTAAGCAAAGGGCCTACTGAGCGCAGAAGGTGGTAAGGAGGTAACCTTCTTCAAGAGGAAAGGAAGGTCTGACGTCACAGGCCAGTGTCAAGGGAGTTACCACTTGGGTGGGAGGAGCCAGCTTGAAGATGTTCCGGCATGCCTTAAAGGGAAAGGAACACTGTTAGAAGTGTGGATAGTACATCATATCCACATCCCTAGAAGAAACAATTACTCACCATATTAATCTTGCTTCTTCCAAGGTTTTCTTCAATATGATCCGTCCGTATCTGAAGAGGGACATTAAGTTACTGGAGGGGGTGCAGCACAAAGTGACAAAGATGATCAAGGGGCTGGGGGACTTATCGTACGAGAGGAGGTTGAAGGAGTTGAACATGTACTCACTGGAGGAGAGGAGAGACAGGGGTGACATGATTGAAACCTTTAAATACATGAAAGGAATAAACAAGATGGGTACAGAGGGGCTGTTCAAAGTAAGGAGGGAGGGCCACCAGGGGCCACGATATGAGACTGGAGCGAGGAAGGTTCAGGAGGGAGATGAGGAGACACTTTTTTACAGAGAGGGTGGTGGCTGAGTGGAATGCATTACCTGCTGAAGTGGTATGCAGTAGAACAGTGGACTGCTTCAAATGAGGATGGGACAGGACAAGGGGGAGGGTTAATGAAGGGGAAGGGTGAAAGGGAGAGGCAGCTGCAGAATAAGGGGTGCTAGCTGCACATTCG
This sequence comes from Neoceratodus forsteri, assembly GCA_016271365.2. NCBI lineage: Eukaryota > Metazoa > Chordata > Ceratodontiformes > Ceratodontidae > Neoceratodus > Neoceratodus forsteri. The sequence goes on along the minus strand of CM057451.1, from coordinate 802,167,880 downwards.
AGCAGACTTGATAGACCTCTAGGCCTTTATCTGCTGGCAAATTTCGTATGTTCGTATGATTAACTACAGCATTCGGCCTCCTGTGTTGCACTGCCTCAGAGAGGAATGAAACTTATGCAAATGTTGGAACATCCATTAGCTCGTTCCACCATTCAAACTGCTGCCCTTACCAACTGCTGTGTTCTATAATGCTGAGATTTATTGCACCCTGTGGGGTAAGACCCCCTAACTAAGCTATTTTTTAAACTTTAATAACAATTCAATAACAAATCCCCATTTAACTTTTCCCCTGTTAACGTCAGATAGGACCAACAAGAGGAAACATTAAGCCATCTGGTTTTAAAAACTTAAACATAACCAGGATATGACAATCCTAACAATCAGAGAATCCAGCTGTGATGCAGGGGCCAAAGGGCGCTGGAGATGGAAGTTGGGTTGGAGAGTCAATCATATTGAAGAATACCTTGGAAGAAACAAGATGACTACGGTGAGTAATTTTTTTCTTCCAACCCCAGGAATTCTTCAATATGATTAACTATAGCAGACTATGAAGCAGTACATTTGGAGGAGGGCACAAAACCTTATTTAGGAAACAGGCTCTGCAGTACTGCTGAGCCAAACCTGGCATCACTTCGGGACTGAGTGTCCATACTGTAGTGCTTTGTAAAGGTGTGTACCGTCTCCCATGTAGTGGCTTTACTGAATTCCAGCAGGGGAAAATCCCTGGCAGCTGCTATTGTAGCAGCTGTACCCCTTGTGGAATGTGCCCTCAGGCCTACTGGGGGCTATTTACCAGCTTTACTGTAGCTTAACTGGATACATGCTACTATCCAGAGTGAAATGGTTCATTTAGAAACTGGTTTTCCTTTTCCCACATCCCCATAGGTCAGGAACAGCTGCTGTCGGTGGGTCTTGGTGTGGTCAAGATAGTAGCGGAGAGTTCTCTTGACATCCAGGCTATGCAGCCTGCATTCCCCTGAACTAGAGTATTCAGTGAAGAAGACTGGCAAAGTGATTGACTGCTTTAGGTGGAAATCAGAGACTACTTTCAGAAGGAATTTCCTATTAGTCCTGAGGACCATTTTATCCCTGTGGAAGGAGATGTAGTTTTGCTCTATACACAGGGCTTGTTGCTCACTTATCCATCTGGCTGAGGTAATAGCCATCAGGAAGAAAGCTTTCCAGGTTACAAGCTTCAGATGTGCCGTGGCCATTGGCTCAAATGGGGGCTCCATGAACTTGGCAATACAGAATAGACATTGAGATCTCAAGATGACACCAACTACCTATGGGGAGGGTGCAAGTGAGCTACCCCTTGAAGAATTTTATGAAAATAGGGTTAACAGCCAGAGAGCCACCCTTGCCCACCAAGAGATAGGCTGAGACTGATGCCAGGTGGACTTTAAGGGTAGTGGGCTGTAGGCCCATCAATTGTAGGTGAGTGAGATAGTCCAATAGGACTGACAACCCTACCTGGAAGGTACTATGCTGTTAGTATTACACCATATAGAAAACCTCTTCCATTTGGAAGCATAGGTCTTCTTGGCTGAGTACTTCCTGGAGCCCCTGAGAACTCTAAGGACACCTATAGAGAGGTGTAAGTCAGCATATTCTAGGGCTTCAGGAGCCATGCTCTGAATCTGAGAGACCTGAGGTTCGGGTGCATGATCCTCCCCTGTGAGGAGGTCAGGAGATTGTGGCTCTGTGGAAGGTGTATAGGTTGGGCTACTGACAGGAAGAGCAGCAGTGAACATAAGAACAAGAACATGACGGCAGATGCAGACCACTTGATTCATCTAGTCTGCCCACTATTTGACCTACTCTCCCCAAGTATATTCCCTTATTTCAATATTCCGCTACGTAGGTCCCAAAATATTTTGAACTTCTTATTTGTCTTGGCATCCATGACCTCCTGCTGTAGCCTGTTCCATGGCTCCACCACCCTTTCGGTGAAGAAAAACTTCCCAATGTTGCTCCGAAATCTCCCTCCCATTAGACGTCTAGTGTGGCCCCTAGTACGTGCCTCCTTATTTTCTTGGAAGAGGTTCTGATTTTGCACTGAGTTGATACCCTTTAGGTATTTAAAGGTTTTTATCATGTCTCCTCTGTTTCTCCTCTGTTCCAGGGAGTTCATGTTTAGTTCTTTAAGTCTTGTCAGACAGGGTTCATGGTGGAGGTCCTGAACCATCTTTGTAGCTCTTCTTTGCACAGTTTCCAGATGGCCTATATCCTTTTTAACTGAGTACCATGGCTACCTGGCCCAATCTGGAGTTATCAGAATCATCATAGCCAACAGGGACCTGAGTTTGATCAGGACCATGTGCAACAAAGGGAATGGAGGAAATGTATACAGGCTTCTGCCTGACCAGTCCAGCGCCAGTGCATCCATGAGCACTGTGCAATTTGCTGGTGGCCCACAGCACAATTATGTCAACTGATGGTTCTCTTCTGAGGCAAAGAGGTCTCTCTCTCTGGGGTACCCCACTTTTGAAACACCACATCCAGTTGCTGTCTGTTGAGAAACCACTCGTGGTGGTTTTGGTTGATTCTGTTGAGTGCATCTGCCAGGGTATTGTCCTTCCCCGGGGAGGTGTATGGCTAACAGGGACACCTGTAAGGAGTATACTAGGCTCCATATTTTCATTGCCTCTCTACACAGCAGGTTGACCTTGTCCCTCCTTACCTGTTGATGTAGTACATTGTGGTGGTATTGTCCATCCTGACCTATACCTCCTTGTCCCTTACCAGGGATGTGAAAGACTGTAGGAACAGAAACACTGCCCTGAGATCTAACAGGTTTATGTGCAAGAGTGACTCTGCAGGGGCCCAAGTGTCCACTATATGCTCTTCCAGATGTGCCCCCACCCTAGGAGGGAGGTATCTGTTGTGAGCACCAATGTGGGGGATTCCTTTTTGAATGGGCCCCCCGAGGTTGCTTCTATTTTGCCACCATTTCAGAGACTGCAACAGGGTCCTTCACACTGTCACCATCTCTGTGACAGAATTGCTCCTTTGGCATCAGTGTGCCTTGAGGTGGAACTGAATGTCTCTCATCTGGAATCTGCAACCCTGGACTGTTCCTGTTGCTGCAGCCATGTGTCCCAGCAACTGTAGGAAGTGCCTTGCTGGCCTTGGCTTGTTGAGACTGAATGATACCTGCAATCTGCAGGATATTGTCTACTCTGTCCTGAGGGAGGAAGGCTCTCCCTTGCAGGGTATTCAACTCTGTCCCTATGAAATTTAGTACCTGAACAGGTTGAAGTGCAGATTTTTGGAAACTGATCAGGAACCCCAATTACTCTAGAGTGTCCTGGCTGAACTTGAGAGCATCTTTCACCTGCTGTGGTGACTGGCCTACGACTAGCCAGTTTTCCAGGCAGGGGAATACTTTGATGTCCTGCCACCTCAGGTATTCCACCACCACTGCCAAGCACTTTGTGAATGCCTTGGGAGCAGAGGTTAGGCCGAATGGCAGGGCTGAGAACTGATAAAGTCCTGAAGGTAGTCTGAACCTGAGGTATTTTCTGTGAGATTCCCTGATGGGAATGTGAAAATAGGCATCTTTCAGATCCAGTGATGCCAGCCAGTCTCCTTGCTGAACAGCTGGAAGGATCATTGCCATGGTCACCATTCTGAACTTTGGCTTTGCTAAGTGCTTGTTCAGAGCTCTTAGATCTAAAATGGGTCACCACTCTCCATTTTTCTTTAAGGTTAGGAAGTATCTTGAGTAGAACCCTTTCTCCCTTTGGGAAAGGGTAACTGGTTCCACTACTTTTACTACCAGCAGGTTGGACAATTCTGTTTCCAGGAATGCCCTTTCTGTTGGGGTTGCTGGTCTGAAAAGCTCCAATCTTGGCTTGGGAAAAGATTTAAAGCTGAGGGCTAGGCCCTGACTCACTACTTCCAGGACCCACTTGTCTGTGGTAATGGTTTTCCAAGCCTGGAAGTAGTGAGTCAGACTGCCCCCTACTGGTAGTGGGGAGACAACCCTGACTAACATATCAGGAAGTCTCTTTTGGCTGGGCATTAGCCTGTGGGGACTGATCCCCATGCCTGGTGCCCCTTCTGCCCCTGCTCCTGATGTATCCTCTCTGTTGCTGATAGGGGTGGCTTGGGCCTGGAAAAAATGTCTGCTATAGCCTGACTTACCTCTACCTCCCCTTCCCTGTGGCCTACAGGAGCTGGAAGCCATCTCCTTTGTGGCATTGCTCTTGTAGATGGTTTTATATTCATCTACTTTCTTCATGTATGCCTCTGTTTTGTCACAAGACAGGGAATTATTTTAACATGGGAAGTCCATGGCTTCAGCTTGGGTATCTTGAATAGGGTTTGTGGTTCTAAGCCAGGCAAACCTTCTTAGTGTCACTGTCAAGGCCATCCATCTGGCCACAGTGTCATTGGCATCCACCGCCATGTGAAATTGGTATTTTGAGGCCTCCAGTCCACATCTGGCTGTTTCCACCAGGTCAGCAGCCAGTCCAGGTGTTGCCTTATCCACCATTGCCATCACAGAATTCCAAAGTGTCTTCTAGCACTGTGCAGCATATTCCATATAATTAGCCTGTCTAATGGCTAGGGAGACAGCTAACTACCCCTTCTTGGCCATGCTGTCCATCCTCCTGGAATCCTTCACAGGTGGATGGGATGTCAGTGGTACCCTGGCCCTGTCACAAGCTGCAGCTTGGAGGGACTACACCTTTATGGTCAGGGTGGGAGAAAAGGAACTCTGCCCCTTATTTGTCCAGCTAGTATTTCTTGCCAGCCTTTTTATCTATGGGAGGTACAGAATTAGGTTTTTCCAACACAATTTAATGACTTGCGTCCTTAGAGATTTGTTGATAGGGAGCAATAGTCTCTTGGTGGGTGCCAGGCCCATCATGTCTAGGAATTCTGCCTCCTCCTCCTCGTCCTCTACAGTCTCATTTGTGGAAAGCTCAAGGGCTTCCACCATCTACTTAATGAAGATGTAGTGAGAGAAATAATCCACTGGTAGTCTTGGGGGGGGGGTTAATCAAACTCCTGATCCAGAGAAACCTCTGGTTCTATTGGTTCATCCTCATCCTCTTCCTCCTCATATTCCTCATACAAGGGGTCCTGTACTAATGAAACTGAGCACAGAACCATTGAAGGAACCATGGTCAGAACTGACACTGGAACTGATGGATTTGCTGGTACTGGTTGCGCTGGAACCGGTAACAGACCCTGGGAAGCTGCAGTCTGCAAGACTTGTAGCACCTGCAAAGCCCGAGCAACTGCCTCAGCCGTAGGCATGGCCGGTTTATTCCCCTGGATCTCCTTCACTTTTTCAGCAGGAGGTTCGGTGTGCTTTTGTTTTTGGTTTTTCTTAGCCGGAACCGGGTCTCCAGCTGATTCCTCAGATCGCTTAGGCTTAGAAGACTCGCCTTTGTCAGAGGTGAGTGGTTCCAGATCTTTAGGCTTCTCCTTTTTATTAGAAGAAAGGGTCGGTTGATCCGTTGTCTGATCACTCAGAACCGTAGGAGTGGTCATCTTCTTTTTGAAATGTTCTAAATGTTTTTCCACTGTTTTAACCGGGAAGGTCTTACAAATCTCACAATCAGCTTAAAAGTGCAAGGAGCCTAAACAAAATAAGTATAAGTCATGCTTATCCACTTTTGCAAGCACCTCCCCACACTTAACACCGTTTTTAAAACTGGTAGGCCATGTTTTCTTTTTCAGCCTATTGGACATAACCACCACTCTTAAAATATGAGAAAAATAAGAACTTAAGCTCAGTTCCAGAACCAAAGTCTTTTGATTTAAAGAAGGCAAATACAGGTCCTGTCAGGCCACAGAGTGTAATAGTCAGTTCCCAGATGGGGAAGAAACCACTAATCTGACAGAAATTAACCGATGATCCAGAAAGAACTCAGGAAGGGTCCAGATTAAGTTCTTTTCAGTGAAAAATAAGCAATTGTAACCCCACTACAAATGGGGGTTCCTGAAAAGTCTTCCTTGGGCTTGCCTAAATGCTCACTGCCAGGCCGGTGTCCTGTGTTTTAGCAGTTTAAACATTATTACCTGTGAGTGCCTGTATAGCTTCTGTGTATTGTCTCTTTAAGAGCTGCCTATATCACAGTTATAATTGATCTGGGAGTGGGTAGAGTGTTTCTATGCTTGAGTCCTGCCCGGGCTGCCAGATAATCATTCCGTTCTGCTATCGCTACTTGCGCAGAGGGAGCTCTGTTAGAAGTTGTACTTATTTGTTGATTATCTGTTAGAATAGCAACAATATTGTAGTTTGTCTAACCTGCCTTCTTTGCAGCACGGACAGTTTCATTTATCACCACCATCTTAGTCCTGGACTGCCAGAATGGGTCAATCAGTACCTTTGGGGACTCTAAAATGGAGCCTGTCCCCAGGGGTCTTGTGGGAGCAAAATTCTGTAGGAATTGTAGTTTTGGAACTTTGGCGCCTGAATGGACCTGGAGGGGGAGCCCTTGAACTGACTGACAGACAGACAGATCACCCAACCGAACCTTTTAGATCCTGGGGAAAGTCCCAGGCTGCTTGTAGCTACAATCAGTCTGAGTTGGGAAGTGAAAGAGTAAACAGCTTGAGATAGTCGAGCAGCAGTCCTGCGTAATTTCACATGGGAGAACTGTGGAAGGGATGGGTTTTGGCCTGCTTGCTAGCCTGCTGTCCCTGAGAGGGTACTTGTGTACTTATCAGACTGGATCAAAAACTGTGAGAGAGATTATAGCCACTGAACCGTGACCTGGCTTAAAACCTAAAGAATACCGAAGATTTGCTGAACATGATCGGCCTGTCAGGACCTCCATTTACCGCTGAACTCCCGGTTCTGCTCGGAGACACTGTATTTGTGACCTGAAAGTAACCTGCCTGGTACAGTAGAATTTCCTTACATGTAAATGTGCTGTGTGCTGCTAGTGGGTTGCGATCTGGTTCCACACTGTGTGCTGAACTGTGTTCTGCTTGCTGGAGGCTGCCTCCAGCTTCACCGGACTGAATCCGCATTCATCTCCACTTGGCCTGGGCCTTGCCATACTGGCCCAGCCAGATTACTCACACCACAGAGAAAGTCATCAACAAGAGACCTGTCTGGGGATCAGCCCCCTGCTCAATGCCTTGAATAGGAACAACACCTCGGTGATTCATGTGGGCCCTGCTTCTCCTGGCACTCCAGATCATCAACCTGCAGTCTCAGTTTTGTCCTGCCTGTGTCCTGTATTGGGTATCGTGAGTAAACATCAGGGTAGTTCCCTGCAACAACAACTAAAATCTAAAGTGTTGTCATCTGGTTGTCTTGTTGTCTTTTCCTTCATGAACTGAGCCCTCTGGCTCCAGATTACAAATAGTGTGTGTTGAGCATGTGTCTTTTTTCCATCACAGGGCCAGAACCAGCTGCGAGCCAACCTGCCCCAGGCAACGTTCCTGGCTAGCTCTCCTTTTTCCTACCTGGGTACCTAGAGTGTGTGACTGTGTAGGGACTCTGAAGTGCATGCTTGACTGTCTGATTGATTTAGCCTTTAAGCCAATCAACCTGATTACGCCTCCTTCCTTGTTCAAGTCCCTTAAATAAATCAGATTTAACTCTTTTGCCTTTAACCTGACTGTGGTTCCAGTTTGTATCGAAGTCACTGTACTGTTGTTGTTTGCTGTGCCTAACCTTGTTTTACAGGGGATCTCCAAGGTCGAACTGGTGGAACCAGTTCTGGTGGTAAGTGCAAATCGTGTGGGTAATTGTATGATGAATAAGGGTCATTGCAGAAGTGATTACTGTATATATTTCAGGCCACTAGGAGGGAAAGAGGGGGGTTACAGTGTTCTGGAGGGTTTTACCCAGGTTAGCTTGACCACTAATAACCTTGACCTCCAGGTGGAAGCACCCAATTCAGTACCCAGGCCCCTTAACATGTAACAAGCCAAGGAGGCAGGGGTAGTAGCCCTTGGGGTAGCGCCACCTAGGGGTTACACAAAGATAACAGAAATAAAGGAGGATCGCCGGTTCCTCGACGGTTTCGCGGAACCGCTGAAGAACTGCAAATTAAAGTAAAATACTACTAAAACTAGTGCTAAACTATATAAACTTAAATAAGGGCATCAGCTAAAGTAGAAATAAAAATGTTTTACTTTTTTCCATGAAAATAAATGTAAACTCAGTCATGCTGAGGCGCAGTCTCCAAGGCGTCTTATTAGGCTGGCGGAGAATGAAATGTGAGCATTATAGAATGCAGCAGTTGGTAAGGGCAGCAGATTGAATGGTGGCATGAGCCAATGGATGTTCCATCATTTGCATAAGTTCCATTTCTCTCCGAGGCAGTTCAACACAGGAGGCTGACTGCTATAGTTAATCATATTGAAGAATTCCTGGGGTTAGAAATGCTGCTTATTCTTCTTTCTTCTTCTGCTTCTCTTAATATTAACGGGTCACTGAGATGGAGTTCTTGCAGAGAGTGGGTGAGAACTCCAATACTCTTTCTCCCAGGGTATCTTCTGGTAGGAGTGGAAGGGATGATATAAGATTTTGGGTAACTTGTCTAAAGACAGAACAGTTTCCCTCTTAAAGAGCGGTGAGTGCAACAGGATCAGATCCATGTCCCAGTTAAAGGGGCCACTGCTGCTGTTTTTCTTTATTCCTGCTTTGTCTCTGCACTATGCTATCCCTTCTGTCTATCCCTGGTTGTACAGACACATTTTCCCTGACCTGAGAGATGGCCAGTCCTTGGATCCATGGCCCCACCACCACCATTACCTCTGTCCCCTGCATACTATACATTCTGTCTTTCATTTCCTTCCTTTGTCCAGTGGCATGACAGTTTTGGGCCCCCACCCCATAAAGGATTAAAGGAACAGTGACTAAAGAAGTATTCTTCTCATGTGTTTGAAGGCATGTTGCCTCGTCCCCTTCCAGACTGTATATATGAGTCAAAACATTCTATGCTTAACCTGATTCAAAATGGTCACCTTGAGCTGAATGAGAGAGAGGAAGGAAGGAAGGGAGGAACGAAGGAAGGAAGGGAGGGAAGGAGGCAGGGAGGGAGGAAGGAAGGAAGGGAGGGAGGGAGGAAGGAAGGAAGGATGGGAGGGAGGGAGGGACTCCATGTTTAGTAAAGAAAAAGAAAAAGAGGAGTTACAAATAAAAAGAAATGCACCACAAAAGGGGTTTAAAAACAATGTTTCCCAGAACAGCAACAAATTATGCTAGTGTAAATCCCAACTCCTATTTCCTCCCCTTAAAAGGAAAGCACATACTTAAAAAGACCAGCTCTGGTCAGAGCCTAAAAGATTGCTGATGCACTAACCTGATAAGGGACTGAGATACAAAACACATACATTACCCAGGCCCCCTCCTTCCATTGCCAACTCCTTTGCCCCCACTTGTGTACCTCATAATGTTTGTCTCCACATACATCCTGTCTTGCGCTCTATTATCTGCCCCTCTCTATTAACAGCTCCCCTGCCCCACCTTTACCATTCAGCTCCTTGTCCCCTACATCCCATAAAGAACAGTTATGTAAGAACTTACCGTAACAGTAGATCTTTGAGGGGCTCTCAGTCATCACGTAAAACTGCAGGAACCTTCACTGTTGGTGAAGGGGAATCCACACAGAAGATTTTCAGCAGTACAACTGGGGCCGCCTATGCCGTCGACATCCGTCGACGTCACCAACCCTATATAGGCATGAGTGGCCCTGCTCCCTCATCAGTTCTTTCCCCCAGAGACTAAGGGAGCTAGGCTCTTGCCTTGGGAGACCAAGGAGGGAACAAGGTGCTCAGCTCTAAATGAAAAGCTGAATACACCAGATAGCCAGTTCCTAAATAGGAGCCCCAAGAAGGAGGATGATGGGAGGGAAAATGTACCTGATGACTGAGATCCCCTCAAAGATCTACTGTTACGGTAACTTCTTACATAGCTATTCCATCTTCTTTGCGGGCATCTCAGTCATCAGGTAACACCATAGGAATGAGTACCATGTAGTTACAAGTGTGAGACAGACAGTCTGGGAGGAGGAGTCTCCATAAACTTAAGAATGGAGTCCCTGTAACACAGCCCTGCCAAATCCTGCACAGACTCTTGAGGCAATATCCAGACTGTAGTGCTTGGTGTAAGTATGGACTGTACTCCAGGTGGCAGCCGCACAAATGTCAGCAGCTGAAACCCCACAGAAATAAGCCACCAAGGTAGCCATTCCTCTGGTGGAATGAGCTTTGACAGCACCAGACAATTCATTGCCATACTTGTTGTAGCAGAACGCAATGCAATTTGCCAACCATTTAGATAAACATTGAGTAGAAACTGAAATGCCTTCTCTACCCAGGGTGAAGAAAACAAACAACTGCTTTGACTTTCTGAACTCCTTAGTTCTAAGCAGGTAGTACTTCAAAGTTCTGTGCACTTCTAACGTAAGGAGCAGTGCTTCCACTGGATTGGCACGCTCAGGAGAATAAACAGGAAGGTGGACAGACTGATTGAGTGTGAACTCAGAAACCATCTTGGGCAGAAACTTAGGATTTGTGCACAAAGACACCTTATCTTTGTGAAAAATCAAATAAGGCTCCTCTCACCAGAGGGCCTGAAGCTCTGAAATTCTTCAGAAATAATTGCAACTAAAAACAATGCTTTCCAAAAGAGAAAGCGCAAATCACAGGACACGATTTACTCAAAATGGAGACAGGGTCAATTTTTAAAAAATAAAATTCAAGTCCCAAGCTGGGACAGGGGAACAGATTGGAGGATTCAGATTCAGGATGCTCCTAAGGAAGGTACAGGAGACATCCACCTGAGCAATCGTGCAGTCACCCAAATGTTCATGGAATACAGAAATAGTCAAAAGGTGGAGGAAGAATACTGGAGGCCTGAGTCTGACAGTGAAATCAGGTAGTCCAGGATATGATTCACCGAGCAGGTGAAAGGATCTAAGCTGTGTTTGACAACCCAGATGGCAAACTGCTTCCACTTCATGGCATACGTGGCTCAAATGGAAGGCTTCCTGGTGGCCACTAGGACATCCGCCACCCTGTTAGAGACCCCAAACCTGACGATGGCTATGTTCTCAGGAGCTAGACATGCAGATGGAGGGCCCTGTGGTTAGGATGGACCAGGGTCCCCTGATTCTGGGACAGCAGATTCCTGCAAAGAGGAAGAGGAACCAGAGGTTCCTCCACCATCTGATGAAGAAGAGGGAACCATATCTAGCAAGACGAGAATGGAGCCACCGGGATCACACTGGCCCCCTCCATCTGCAACTGGATTAGCACCCTCTAAATCAGAGGAAATGGAGGGAATGCATAAAGAAACCTTCCGCTCCAGAAAACTCCAGGCCCTGGATCTAGAGAGCAGAAATTGGGCAGTTTTGCATTGAGTGGGGGTGTAAAAAAGTCAACCCTGAATGAACCATCTGTTGAGCAAATCTTCTACGATGGATGAGAGAAGCTCTCATTCATGCATGCTGGTCTGAGTCCTGCTGAGACTGTCAGCCAGGGTGTTTAGCATACCTGGCACATGGACCGCAGAGAGTGTCAGATTGTGATGTAATGCCCAGTACCACATTTTCATGGCCTCCCTGCAAAGGGGGATACCAATGAATACTACACTTAGATTGTCCGACTGCACTAGCACCTGACCTGGAGCAAGGTGTTCCTAAAAGGCCTGCATGATGTAGAGCACCGCTGTCATCACCAGGACATTGATATGCAGGGAGGCTTCCCACTGAAACCAGGAGTCCTGGATTTGGAAGGGACCCAGGTGTGCTCCCTAGCCCAGACCTGAAGCATCTGTGGTTAGAATCTGATGAGGGGAAGAGATCTGGAATGGAAAGCCTTGACGCATATTCAAGGGGTCCATCCACCACTGTAGTACCTTGCATACTGGGGAAGACACCAGGACTGGTTGGTCTAACTCATCCATGCACTTGTCCCATTGTAGTTGGAGGGTCCACTGGAGGTATGCATGGAGCCTGACCAGCAGAATGGTGGGTATGGCAGCTGCCATCAGGCCCAGCAATTGGAGATATACCCTGGCAAGAATGTACCAGCTCTGGGCAACTTCCTAAGCTTGGACTATGAGGCACTCTGCCCTGTTTTGGGGCAGGAAGGCCTTCCCCTGTGCTGAGTCCAGAACCGCCCCTATATACTGCAGTCAGAACTGACTTGGGCAGGTTGACGGTAATGCCCAGGGAGTGGAAGAGCTGGATAGTTCATTCCAGAGTCAGCAAAAGCTGTTCCCTGGATGGGGCCTTCAGGAGCCAATTATCCAGATAAGAGAAGACATAGAGTCCCTCTCTTCTGAGAGCTGCTGCGACTGCTGCCAAACACTTGGTAAAGACTCACGGCACAGAGGATAAGCCAAAGGGCAGCACTTTAAACTGATAATGCTCACCCTGAAAGGCAAAACAGAGAAACTTCCTATGTGGAGGAAATACTGAGATGTGCAGGTAAACATCCTGCATGTCCAGTGAACAGAGCCAGTCCCCTGTCTTGAGGAGGGGCATTAGGCATGGCAAAGTTACCATGTAGAACTTTTTTGTACTGGACAAACAGATTGAGGTCTTTTGATCTAAAATAGGCCTCGGATCTCTGGTCTTTTTGGGGACAAGGAAAAACCTGGAATAAAACCCTTTGTTTCTCTGGTGACTGGGCACTGGCTTGATGACCAGCTTGCATAGAAGAGACTGCACCTCCTCCCGGAGAACAGACAAGTGAGCTGGGGGATAACTGGAGGGTGGAGGCGGCTGCTTGATGAGTCCCAAGGTGTGACCCTTTTCTATGATCTGCAGAATCCATGCATCCGAAGTTATGGTTCTCCACTGATTCAGGTGGAGGGAGAACCAACCTCCAACCACCACCTCCTGGTCCGGGACCAGAGGAGGGCGGTCTGGCAAGAAGTCAAGCAGAGGTGGAGCCAGCCACAGGGGTTGGTCCCTCACTCCTGGGATGCTTGGCCACCACTCCAGCACTGGAGGGGGTGGGCAAGGGAGCCTGGTCTTTCTGTTTTCCCTGGGGATGGAGAGCAGTTCCAGGCCTATTGTTCTGTTTACAAAAAGGAGGCTGCCTCTACCCTTTGGTTGGGTATGATAGAGGAAGTGGACCAATTTGAGGGCCCTGCCTGAGGCTCACAGATCTTTTATGATGTCCTGGACATCAGGGCCAAACAGCTTGGTGCCATTGAATGGGGAATTAAGCACTTTTCGCTGCACGTCAGCTGTAAACCCTGATACTCTGAGCCAGGAGTGACTAAGGAGGCATATGCCCATGGCAGATGCCCAGGCAATGGTGTCAGCCATGTTATACAAAGCTCTGAGGAGGTGTTTGCTGACATCCTCTGCCGCCTGGAGGCATTGAAGCAGCTCCTGCTTTTGAGTGCTCTCTGAAAGGGCCTGGGCTGCAGCCTTGCCCTTCTTCCAACTTGCATTCTGGTATTTAACCATGAGTGACAGATAGTTTACAATCCTCGAACCTAGCATGGAGGAGGTATAAACTCTTTTTCCCCAGAGGTCAATTCTATGAGACTCTTTGTCTGGGGAATGGGAACTAAGGTGCTTAGGCACCTTAGCTCTGTCATGAACTGCCTTAATGACCACTGGGTCAGTCTCTGGCTGGGCAGCATAACAGGGAAGACCCTGGGGGGCATGATAACATTTGTCCGCCCTGCGTGGAATTGCTGGCACCATGTCTGATCTGTGCCAGGCTGCCGTGGCTGCATTCTTCAATGCTGGAAGCATTGGAGGAGTGATCTTTGGGGGAGATTCTGGAATCTCCAGGAAATGCACTAGATGTTTTTCTGATGGCATCCTCTTCCTCAGTGTGGAAGTCCATGGCTGAGGACAGTTATTTCATCACATTAAAAAATGTGGGGTCCTCAGGAGGAGACCTGGGAGTATGCTTTACAGAGTTCTCACTGACAGAAGAGGCTATAGACCTGTCAGAGACTAGCATTTCCTCTTCTTCATCCTCCATATCATCAGGAAGAATGAGGTCTGGATCATACTCCTCCTCGACATCGAACTCTTCAATTTCTGGATCTGGCATTGGGTACGCTGGTGGCGGGGCAGCCCACAGGGAGCATCCTGGGGCTGGTGAACAGGCATCAATGACACAGCTGATGGCATCAGCGAAGGGGGCCTGTTTAAGGCACCTAGCTGCTGTACAAGTACATCAGTGAACTTGATCAGGACTGCACTGAGGTTGACGGTGGTCTTTGACAGAGGGGGAGGGTCAATGGCACAAGTGTTGATGACCCACCTGCTGGGTCCGGAGAACCTGATGAGCCAGTAGTCCTATGAGAGAAGGGGCAGATCTCGATGGGACAGCCAGCAACGATGAACCTGTCATCGACAACAGAGGGGCATATGACCCAGAGGTCGATGGCCGTGCACCCTGAGAATCAGGAAGAGGTCCTGTCTGTATGAGTCTGGTGGGCACAGAGACCTGGAAAGCAGTTCTATTCATCGGAGCAGCCGCAGCTGATGAAGATCCCCCAGAAGAAGGAGAAGCTGACTGGGAGCAAGATCGGTGCCGGGGGGAGTGGTTGTGATCTCGGTCTTTCTTATGACTTTTCCACAGGGACTTATCTCAGGCCTTGGTGGCCCGGAAGCTCAAAGAACCGGCCAGTGACTGGGAGGCCGAGGCCCCAGAGGACCCCTACCCAGAGCTGGCTACCTGCTGATGATCCATCAGGAATTTTTTAAGAGTCTTTTTCCATAGCCAAAGGGTTGTTTGATTAAACCTCTGGCATAGAAACATAGAAACATAGAACATAGAATTTGACAGCAGATAAGGACCGCTTGGCCCACCCAGTCTGCCCATTTCCCTGCCTACTGGATAAGCTGCAGATCCTAGTTAACCAGCAGCCTACTTCTTCCTACCCCCAACCCCTAGAATTGCCTTATGACTGTCCCATGCATGCTTGAATTCCACCACTGTTTTTGACTCCACAACCTCCTCCGGAAGGCCGTTCCATGCATCCACAACCCTCTCTGTGAAAAAATACTTCCTTAAATTACCTCTGAGCCGCCCCTCCTCTGTCTTCAAATTGTGCCCCCTTGTTCTTGCACACCTCTTTTTTTGAAAGATGCTACCCTCTTGGACTTTGTTGATTCCCTTGAGGTACTTGAAAGTTTCCATCATGTCCCCCCTCTTCCTCCTTTCCTCGAGGCTATACATATTAAGCTCCTTAAGTCTCTCTTCATATGTCTTCCGGTGCAGACCCTGCACCATTTTAGATGCCCTCCTCTGGACAGCTTCCATCCTGTCTAGGTCTCCAGAACTGCACACAGTACTCCAGATGGGGTCTGACCAGCTGTCTGTACAGAGGGATAATAACTTCCTGTTTTCTACTGGTGATGCCTCTCCCTATGCATCCCAGTATCCCCCCAGCCCTCCTTGATGCCCTCTCACATTGCTTGCCCACCTTTAGATCATCTGATATGACTACCCCCAGGTCCCTTTCCAATTTTATTGTTGTTAGTATCTCACCCTCCATTGTGTACTCTTCCCCTGGGTTTTTGTTTCCCAGGTGCATTACCTTGCACTTCTTAGCATTGAATCTAAGCTGCCATACTTCTGACCATTCCTCTAACCTTGCCAAGTCCTTCTCATCCTTTCCACCCACCTTGTGCATCAACTCTGTTGCAGATCTTTGTGTCATCTGCAAAGAGACATACTCTTCCTTCCAGTCCCTCTGCAATGTTGCTTATAAAGACATTGAAGAGGACCGGTCCTAATACTGAACCCTGCGGTACCCCACTAGTAACCCCCCTTTCTTCAGAGTGGACTCCATTTACTATTACTCTCTGTGTCCTGTTCTCCAGCCAATTTTTTACCCAGGCTGTCATCTTGGGACCCACTCCCAGGCTAGCTAACTTGTATATTTATTTTATTTATTTAGTTTTTGTTGACCAGGTACGTGCACTAGACAAATCCTGCCTATTTTCAGGCACGACCTGGGGGAGGAGGATACAGATGAATGCCAACTGACCTTGAACCAGATTGAGCTGTTGGTGGTATTTTTTTTTTAGTGAACGAGGGAAATTTGGCCAGGACACCGAAGAAATTCCCCTACTCTTTTCGATAAGTGCCATGTGATCTTTAACATCCGCCTGAACTACCACCAATCCAGGCAGATGGGACCTCGGTTTAATGTCTCCTCCGAAAGGCGGCACCTCAGAAGTGCAGCATCCCTCTCATGCTGCACTACAGTGTCAGTACTGGGATATTAGATCCCACAGATGTGGGAACTGAACCCACAGCCCTCTGATCTCCCGGCCTCAGAGGCGAGTGTGCTACCTACTGAGCCACTGACACTGCTAATATTAATCTTTTGTGTGGGACTATGTCAAATGCCTTGCTAAAGTCTAGGTAGGCCATGTCCACAGCCCCTCCCTGATCTACTACTTTGGTCACCCGGTCAAAGAAATCTATCAGATTTGTCTGGCATGACCTTCCTGCTGTGAATCCATGCTGCCTTGGGTCCTGTGCCCCTCTGGCCTCTAGATACTCGACAATTCTCTCCTTCAGAAGTGATTCCACCATTTTCCCTATCACTAAGGTTAAACTAACAGGTCTGTAGTTTCCTGCTTCTGCCTTGCTCCCACTTTTGTGAAGGGGAATCACATCTGCCCTCCTCCAGTCCTCGGGTACCACCCCATCCTCCCGTGATTTGTTAAACAGGGTAGTCAGTGGTGTCACTAATTCTACCCTTAGTTCTTTTAGAATTCTGGGATGAATCCCATCAGGCCCCATTGCTTTGTCCACCTTCAGTTTTAAGAGTTCTTTCAGAACCCTTTCTTCTGTAAATGGGCTGGTATCAACTTCTGTATCCAGAGTGTTTTTACTGTTTGTTTTAGGTACCTCCCCTCTTCCTTTGTAAATACTGAGCAAAAATATTTGTTTAGTATCTCTGCCTTTTCACAGTCACCCTCTGCCCACCCCCCTTATTAAGCCTCACTATCCTCCTTGGTCTTCCTTCGCCCCTGATGTACCTATAAAGGTTTTATCCCCTTCTTAACTGAGTTGGCTATCTTTTCCTCGGTTTGGGCCTTTGCTGTTCTGACTGCCTTCCCAGCTTCCTTTAGCTTTAACTGATACAGTTCTCTGTCCTGCTCCTTCTGTGATTCCTTGTACTTCCTGAAAGCTTTCTTTTTCTCTTGAACCTTCACTGCCACTTCCTTTGAGAACCATAGTGGTTTCTTACATTGTTTAGTTTTGTTTATTTGCTTCACACAAAGGCTTGTTACCTCTGTGATGGCAGTTTTTATTATTCCTCATTGTTCTTCCACCCCTCCTTCCTGCCCATTTGCTAGTGCATTCCTTAGGCACTCACTCATTTTGGCAAAGTCAGCCCTCCTAAAGTCCAGTACCTTTGCCTTTGTATGGTTTGACTCTATTGCTGTGTTTATTGTGAACCGTGCTGTTCGATGGTCGCTAGTTCCCAGATGGCTACCCACTTCTACATCTGTGATCTCTCCATTTGAGAGAACCAGGTCTAAGATTGCTCCCTCTCGAGTGGGCTCCAATACTAGTTGTCTAAGGCATGCCCCTGTAGGGCATCTAGAATAACCCACTCTTAAGTGGCTGCTGCAACTGCACTCCAGTTAACATCTGGCATATTCAGATCACCCATCAGCAATATCTCCCTTTTCTGCCATACTAAGTATACTTTCTATCATTTCCTTGTCCATTTCCTCCCCTGAGAAGGGTCTGTATCTAACCCTGTGCGGTATTGGTGCCATTGCCGGTCTCAAATTTACCCACAGTGCTTCTTCTCCTCCCTGTTTTCCCTTTTGTTCTGTTGCTTTGATTCCTTCCCTTATGTAAAGCTACTCCTCCTCCTCTTTTACCCTCTCTGTCCCTCCTGTAGATAGTGTATCCTGGTATGTTTACGTCCCAGTCATGGTTTTGTGTGAACCATGTTTCTGTGACTGCCACAATATCCAGATGTTCCTCCTCCATCAAGGCCACTAATTCAGGAAGCTTGTTACTCAGACTACAGGCATTGGTACTCATTGCTTTCCATTTTTTGATGGCTTTACCTTCTGTTGCAGCATCCCCCACTGACCTTTCTACCTTGGTCTTTTTCTCATTTAGTACCCTGTTTTGTAGGGAGAGGCTGGGATTTTCCTGCTGCTTATCAGTGCCTTCCCCCTTGACTAGTTAAAAGCTTGCCAATGAAGCATTTAAACCGATTGCTCAAAGACTTGTTCCCTTCCTGGACAGATGCAGACCATCCTGCCAGTATAGGCTGGTGTCCTCAGGTGGAACCCCAGTCCCCAATGAAGCCAAACCCCTGTGCTCCACCATTTTTCAACCATTCATTAAACTGCATGGTGCAAAGTACCCTTGCCTCACTCATGCCATTGACAGGCAGCACCTCTGAGAAGGATACTGTGTGTGCTACTTGTCTTAGGCCCTCCCAGTTCTACAAAGTCCTTCTGCACTGCTCTAATCTCATGTTGAGCCAAGTCATTTGTCCCTAGGTGGACAATGACGTCCAGCTCGAACTCCCATGCAGTTGTTCTCGTGATCCTGAGGATGCACTTCCTGTCCCTCAAGCCATGGCACCAGGCAGGCACCTTACTTCAGTTTTCCCTGCTCCCCCCAGTTCTATCCCCCTAATAACTGAGTCCCCCACCAGGAGCTTCTTTCTTTCCTTGTGGTGTCCTCTGCCTCCTTTCTGTGGGCCTCCCTTGTGACAGGTGTCCTCAGCCTCCTTAATCTCCTCTGTGGGTGCATCCATAGGGGAGCTGTGCTTCCCCAGAATGGTGTATGGATTGTGGAGTGGAACAACTGACTGGGTGTGCCTCTGTTCCACCATCTTCACCCTCCCTGAGCCCACTGTGGTCCAACTGCTGTGCTTTCTTTGCAACCTCTGAGGCAGTGGTGGTGGCTCTGGTGCTCCCTGGATGGAGGAGGTTTCCTTCCTACCATCCAGTCTGGCCTGGGGGAAGGTTCCCTTACTGCTGTCCAGTGTGGCCTGAAGATGGGTAAATTCCTCCCTCAGGGCAGAGAGCTGTCTGCAAATAGGGCAGCATCTCGGCCTCCAGAAAGACTCCCGTAAGACTGCTGCCCCACAGCCATTACATTGCACTACTCCCCACATGATTATGTACTTTTTTTTTGTGTGTGTGTGTGTGAGTGATTGGTTTGTTATATAGAAATATATATATTATACAATGTGTATGCTTATATTTTCAGTGCTGTGTGCTGGAAGGATATGACATTGATATGCACCTTGCACTCTTGAGGAAATGATGTCAGAACCCCAGGTATAAAGGAACTATTTCCAGGGGTGGGTGGGTGAGGGTGGGGAAGGGGTTGGGCCTAAACTGTGCCATCACAAAACAATCAGCTAAGAGCTCTGACCCACACGCTCGATGAGTGCCTTCCTGTCAGCAAGATACCATACACAACAATTTGACAGAAAATCCCTGCTAATCAAACAGAGAAAAATCCAGACATCCAAGTCAAACACAGGTAAACCTCCCCAGCCCCAAAACAGCCTGGTGGTTTGTGCTCTGAAAGCAGTCAGACCCAAAATAAGTCAGCTATGCTTTAAACTCTTCCTGCACTGAAAATCTTAAGAATTGTAACAAGACTGTCTTTTCCTGATAATTCTAAGTTCCTTATTTCACCTTTCAGTTAGAGGTAGCCTCCATCTGCAGAATATCTGCTACAAACCAAAGACAATTGTAAGGTTCACCTCCCTCTGTTGTGAGCACAACTCGCTTTCTTGCAAATCCTATGTTCAGTATTGCAGCTCCCAGCAAGAGGTAGTTTGACTTGAAAAATATTAGCTGGCAGAGCTCAGTCATAAACTTCATGGTCAGGCCAAATCTGTAGAGGCAATCTTCTTTCTGCAGCAGCAGTGATGGAAGAGAGAAGTGGAAGGATTAACTCTTGACATAAACAAAAAAAAAGAACTCTCTTTGAAAAAGAAGTTTTTGCAAGATAAGTAAATAAAACCGTAGGCTGAAAAAAGGAGTGAATACTGTGACGGAGCTTCCATGAAGACCCATGCGAGCAAGTTGACGGTGGGAAAGAACTGAGGAGGGAGCGGAGCTGCTCACACCTATATGGGGTTGATGACATTGACGGATGTAGATGGCGTGGGCAGCCCCAGTTGTACTGCTGAAAATCTTTAGTGGATTCCCCTTCACCGATGACAAAGGTTCCTACGGTGCTATCTGATGACCAAGATATACCCGATAAAGATCTTGCTTTCCACAAACATCTCCTGCCCCTCCCTCATCTTCCGCTTCCTCAGTACCAACTTCCCTACAACTTATTTCATGACATATTCCCTGTCCTGTCTCTCAGCCCTAGAATGTGTCCCCACCCAACCCACAAAGATTTACCTGCTCTCCCCTGTCTCCATAACCAGCTTCCCTGGCACCCTTCACACTACTATTCTTGCATAGTAACTCCAGATTGCTGCTACATAATCTGGATCTCGTACTATACCATAGGTCAAGGGGATGGAGTAGAGTTGCTAGGCACCAAGGATTATATGGAACAAGACTTGCATGACTTGGACTTGACAGGGCATCAGGACAGAGGAACAGCTGATCAGAGGTTCTTCTTATTGAATTTATTATGACTGTACTAATCTCTTAATGGTACTGTGCCCGAGCTACCATCCAGAGTCTCCTCTTAGTTGCTGCACTACCACCTATAGCCATGACTCCTTGTCCACTGGCTTCCCATACCTGGGGTTCCCACTGGACCAAGTGGGCAGGTAGCCCATAGGCCGGCAATCTCCACTCATCCCCAGCAGGCAGCGTTGTGCAATATAAGATCAATGAGGAACAAGTCTGCAATTATAACAGACTTGATTTCCATGGTTGATCTGGCTTGCATCATGGAGGCTTGGCTGGGTGATGATGTGGGGCCAGTTCTAGAGGTGTCAGTCCAAGCTGGATTCTCTGTGGTTCACTGCCCGTGGAGGGATTGCAGGGGGGGCATCTGTTTTAAATCTGATTTGAACTTTACTGTGCACCCAGTGGAAGTTACTTTGTTGTTTGAATGTATATCTGTGCGTGGGAGGCCAGGTGCAGGTTGTAGGATCCATCTGATACACTGGCCTCCAGGGCGCAAGAGGCATTTCTTACAAGAAATCATGGATTTTGTTGCCGACAGGGTACTGGAGTCACCCAGATGCTTGGCTCTGGCCAACTTCAGTGCTTGGGTCGACAACAAACTCTCACAATTTGGAAAGTATTTCCTCCAGTTGAAAGAATCACTGAGCCTTACACAAGTGCTTACTGCTGTGACCCATCAACACGATCATGCTTTCGGCCGAGTATTCTCACTGGGCCTTGAGATTAACAACCTCAAGATTGATGCGGTCTTTTAGTCAGATCACTGCACAGTGAAGTTCTCATTCAGGGGCCCCCTTTGTTGTCCACCCCCAGTGGAGATGGTGCTTTGCCACCCTTTAAAGGAGTTGTCCCCCAGTAGAATTCTAGGTGCAATGGACCTTTTGGGTGTGATGGCTGCCTCTGGGGCAGGATTGGAGGACGCAGTGGTAGCCTATAACTGGGCTGTGGCCTCAGTCCTTGATGCTGTTGCACCTGTTTGTATATGACCCAGGACTTCTCACTTAGATACATGAAATTTGTCAGCAGATAAGGACCACCTGGCCCATCTAGTCTACCCATTTTTTCTACCTTTAACTTATGTTGCAGACTGCAGTTGATCTGCAGCTTTCCTACTCGTCCCTTTTTCTAGTGTTCCCTTGTGTGTATCCCATGCATTTTTTAATTCCTTCACTGTTTTGCCCCTACCACCCCTGTGGGGAAGCTGTCCCAAGTGTCCACCACCCTCTCTGTAAAGAAATACTTCCTCACATTACCCCTGATTCTTCCTCCCACCAACTTCATGTCATGTCCCCTAGTTCTTGTCTATCTTCATTTCTGGAAGATGCCACCCTCCTGTACCTTATTGATCCTTTTAAGGTATTTATACATCTCTATCATGTCCTCTCTCTCTCTTCACATCTCTACCGAATACATTACATTGAGGTCCTTCAGCCTCTCCTCATATGACTTCTGGTGCAGCCCTTGTACCATTTTTGTAGCCTTTCTTTGGACTGCCTCTACTCTGTCTATGTCCTTCCTGAGATGCGGTCTCCAAAACTGGACACTGTACTCCAGATGAGGTCTCACTAATGACCTGTATAGTGGCATCACCCTACCTTTTTTCTGCTTGTGATGCCTCTCCCTGTGCACCCTTAGGATCCCCGTCATTTGATGGGGAGCTTAGGGAGATGAAGGCTATAGTTCAGAGATTGGAGTGTTGCTTGCAGAAGTCCAGGGCAGATAAGGGCAGACTGGCTCTGAGAACTTACTACAGTTGGGTATCAGAGGGCAATCTCCTGCAAGAAGGCAGCACTTCTGTCCAGGGAGATTGAGGTGAGGAGGAACAGACAGGCTCAGTTTTTCCAGGTGGTGAACAGATTGTTACATCCTGCCTGTCTTCAGCCAGTTAAGGCACTTTCATCCACCAGGTGTGAAGAGTTCACTCAGTTCTTCTCTGAAATGGTGTCCTCAATCAGGTATGGGATAACCCAAACAGGCTTGCCATGAGCCAGCAGTGGGAAGCAGGCTGTCACAAGGAGCACTCCTTCTGTTTGGGGTGAGTTTAGGCTGGTATCAGTGGAGAAGGTATGTGGGGTGATCTCTGAGCTGCAGCCCACTTATTGCAAACTGGACCCAGGTCTGAAGTGTCTCCTAGTGAGCTGTGTGGGATTTCTGGGTCCAGTGTTTGCTGTGATAGTCCGGTGCTCCCTTTTGGAGAGGTCCTTTGTGAGTGCATTGAAGAATGTGTTGGTGAAGCCCCTTCTCAAAAAGCCATTTTTGGCACAGACTGCTTGGCAAATTATAGACCCGTCTCTAACTTTCCCTTTTTACGTTGCTTGCACTTATGCAAGATATATTTTGCTACAGAGAACAGCATTGCAGAAGTGTGTCACTGACTAGCCCAATGCAGAACAAGCTGCATTGGGCTCATCCTTGACAGACCCATGATCATGCAAGGTAAGTATGGCAGTGGTTCACAGTTTATGGGTGGAAACTTTGTGTAGTTGAAAAGAATGAAGCACTCGATGAGAGAGCATTTCGTCCGTTTCATTTGCATCATGCCGGTCAGCAAACAGCTGATCGGCTTTATGACATTTCCCTTCTCACATTCCCCTTTTCTCTGACAGACTCCTTGCCCCCATAACATCACCCTGCCTGTTTGGCCACAGGACTAAGCTCCTCAAACAGCGTTCATTACTGGTTGTGCAGCTTCTCAAAGCCCTCAGAAGACATGGCAAAGGGCCAGCCTGTTCCACTCCAGTAATAGTAAGTCTCTTGCTGTTAGTATTTATGGAGAGGCAGTGAAAGCCCATTGCGATAACTGTAAATACTGGGAGTTAGGCAATCCGCTGCATGCCATAGGGGACAGGCAGCAATGAGGGGCACAGACACAGTAGCGGATGCTGTCTTAAAATGGTGCAATTTCCTTTCAGTTTCTTTCCACTACAGACAAGTAAATAAAAACTTAAGAAACTCCCAATTACAACATTTTGGAAGCATTTGCAAGCCTTGGGGAGTTGCATTACGTGCCCGAGTGACTGCCATTGCAGATGGTAGGTGTGAGATGGGATACATTGCAGTTAAACAATGGGTTTGTATTTCTTCTCCATTTCTCCCTCCATTTCAGCCCGATTTGTAAAGTCCCCCGATGTTAGTTTTTTAGTGTAAGACTCCAGGTGTGACACACGATATCCACAACAGAGCTGCTACAGCTGCTTTCCTTTCCAGAATGAGTAGGCAATGAAGAAAAGCCCTGCAAGCTAAGAGTTTGGGGAGAATTCACCCAGCAGTGAGCCCCGGTGGGTCTCCAGATATTTCCAACACACCGGGGTTATCAGCTGCTCCAACACCCGGTTTTTGACTCATTGCACACACTTTGGCCGTGCATTTTCTTGGAACTTCCTTAATTGTCCTGCATTTTGTTTATAGGGGGCAGGTTGCAGACCAATATTCGGTGTGCATGCTGCGGAACAGGATGCTAGCAGCTCCCTGAAGTTCCGGATAGGGTTGTCAGAACTCTCTGAAGTTCTGGGTTCTAGTTCTAGTCTAGAACTTTTGAAAAAGTTCTAGGGTTCTAATCTTTTTTAGAACTTTTTAGAACTTGGACCCTATTTCTTTTAATTGAGCTGCCAATAATGAAGATAATAATAAAATACGTGTGAAATCGAGGACATTCTGTCAATAATCAAGATACCATTGAAATAAATTTGAAATTAAGGATAGAAAGAACTACACACTGTTCAATATAAGGGAGGAGAGAAATGATCATGTGTGACTTTGATATGACTATAGCTAGGTTTATCTATGGTTTCTTGATCTGTTTGCTAAAGCCAGCAACTTACAGGTACTGACTGCTAACAGGCCCACCCACCTACCCATATGTTAAACGTTTTCTGCTGCAGCTGCATTATAGTTCCTTAGTCAAACAAAAGTGGCACATTAACCATTTATGTACTCAATTACATATTCTCATCATCATTATGAAAAAAAATAACTAATATTATCTAATCTCAGCTATTTGATTCTTTCTCTTCTAAATAAGTAAATTGAAAGTTGTTATATTTAAAAGAAAAGTTTGTATAACAAAGTCAAGGTACTGAATCCACAGTACAGAGGACTGGTGCAAGACATATTATGTCATAATGTAGTAAGTCAAGACATTTGAATGAAAAAAAATACCAGTCATTCTTGTTGGCAAATAATATATGCAGTTTTCTAAGATAATGCATACATATAGTTTCCACTAACCTTCCATAACCCCAAACCTAGCACTTAAGCTCCCATCCTCACTGACTTGCTGTACTTCATCCTCCACAACCCCCACTACCTTTTCCCACTTTCCTTCTCACCTACCTGACTCCAATCTCCCTCATACATCTCGCCCGGCTCCCTTGCCTACCCTCTGTACCTCCTCTGCATCCACTCCCACTCACCCTCCTCCTCCCTCCTCCTGCCCTAATACCTCTACATCTTCCCCCTCCTCATCTTTCTCCACACACTCCACATGTCCACCCATCTGTCTAATCTTTACTCATCTGCTACCTCTGCCTCTCTCTTTTCATCCCCCTGACTCTCCACCCTCCACCCCTACCTCAGTCATGCCCTCTCTTCTTCCCCTCCCTCCTACCCAGCTTACCCTTTCAACAAGACCCCCTGGGCTGATTCCCTACTTTTCCCTTCACTGTCCCACCTGCCAACTAGGCCTACTGGGCTGATTTTCTACCCCCCCCATCTCGGCTCTCCTAGCTGAACAATCTACTACCCACCAAGCCACATAGGTTTCTTTTCCCTCCTTATGTATGTCCTTCCCTACTTATCCCACACACCCCCATGTGTGCCACTATTGTCCATAAATGATTGCTCGCTGTATGTTGCCATCTCATGTGTGCCACAGTTGTTTGTAATTGGATGTTACCTGGCTCTATGCCTATCAGAACAGATTGCTTAATGTACTGCCTTATCACCTCCATTCATTGTAAATGTTGCTAGCAGTCCAGTTAGCAGCATAATCTGTACCTCTCTGTAACTTCCTTGATGTGGAATCTATGTAAAGAGCTTCTAGCTCAATTAGTGTCTTCCAAGATTTCAATAAATAAAAATAAAACATACAGTACCAACATTCTTGTTGGCAGATTGAAGTAATACATACAACTTTCTAAAATAATGCATCGACTTTCCAGCTGTTACGTAAATAAAATATGTATTTCAGTCACATAAAGGAAAAAGAGGTTTCCTCATCGCTTACTATCCTAAGGAACATTTAATGTAGCTGCAGCAGTTGGCATGTGATGTTCAAAGGACAGCATCTGTCAATCCCCTCATGCGTCAAATTATCACTATTTGTAAAACAAACACAATTATTGGTCACATTCTGTAAAAACTGCTGATGCCGCTGTTTTTATTTTCTGATTCCTTTCTTCTTTTTTAAAGGGGACAGGAAACGTGTGTTAGGTGGCAGCAGTTCGTAATGTCCTTAATAAGAGAAATGAAAGTCTTGCCTTCAAATGAGCCATAGTTAATTGTTCCGTAATAAACACTTATGTGAAAAACTGTTTTTTCAATTGTTTTCTTCTTATGAATAACATTCTGTACAGTTCTCTTCATTTTATTTATTTATTTATTTTGCTTTTGGTGACCGGGTAAGTGCACTAGGCAAACAATGCCTATTTTCAAGCATGACCTGGAAGAAAACAGTTTACAGACATAACAATAAATATGTGACTCAGCACATGAAATAGTACAAATGGGTAAAAGCAGTGTACAGTAAGTACATTGACATACTGAATGGTGAAGGATAAGATACCATGAATACAGAAGGAGAAAACAGGATTGGTATCAAAGAAGAAAACAACGTGGAAGGTAGTAAGTTACAGTGCAGTAAGTGCCGTAAAAGGTAGAGAGGGAGAGAGAAGGAGCAAAGAGGGGATGAAAGAGCATGGCAGGTAAAGATCATAAGTAGAGGAAGGGGAAAAAGGGGGTTAGATAGGATGAAGATAAGGGAGAGAGCAAGCATAAGTAAGGGTTCAAGGTGGGTTAAAACAAGTGCAGGGATGTAGAGTGTGAAGGTGTTCACGATGTAGTTTCTTAAAGATAGCATGGGTGTTTGTTTGACGGATGGAGAAGGTAAAGAGTTCCAGTATTTCGGGCAGGTAGGAAAACATATGCCCATTTTGTTCTACATCTTGGCACACAGAAGGGCTTTATCAGTAGATCATAATTCTGAATGGGAGGTTGAGTTTCCAGTGCAGAAGAAAGGGATAGGGGGAGACCTGTTCTGATGACAGAGTCAATTAATGATCCAAAGGTCTGAAGACAATAGGCGGACAGGCTGAGCTATTTTAGGTCCCGATAAAGGTGGCAGTGGTGCTTGAAACGTGGTGAGGCCGCGGCATAGCGACAAATGTTATTGTAAGTGATGTCCCATTTATGAAGGGCAGATTTAGATGCAGAAAGGAAGATCGGCGAGCCATATACCAGAGCCGGTAGAAGGAAACCTTGAGCCACTGTTAGTCTGGCTTGAGGGGTGCGAGCTGGTACGTATAGGGCACTTCCTAGCTTAGCATTGCCTGACTTACAAATAGTAGAGATATGAAGGTCAAGGTCAAGTGATTCGTCCAGGGTGACACCAAGATATTTGAAAGAATTGGTAGAGGGTAGAGGAGAGTTGTCTGCAGGAGATGATAAGGGATAAGGATTAGTTTTGAGTCTGGCCTGGGAGCCAAACACCATTGAGTAAGATTTGCTAGAATTTAGGACAAGTTTATTATGAGTAAACCAGGTTTGGATACTCGCGAAATCTGATGCAAGAGGATGGTGTAGGGAGATTGAAGTTTTCGCACTATGATAGATAACCAGATCATCCGCGTAGAGCAGAGACAAACAATTCGGTACGACTGAAGAGATGTCATCAATGAATATAGTGAAGAGTAGAGGACCAAGAATAGAGCCCTGTGGCACTCCAACGTGGATAGGGGCAGGATCCGAAGTAGCAGAGTTAAAGACCATGGTCTGTTGCCTGTCGGTCAGATAGCTCTCAAACCAAGTTATGGTATCTGGGGAGAAACCAAAGGACCATAGTTTTGATAGAAGGAGCGAGTGGTTTACCAGATCAAAAGCTTTAGTTAGGTCAATAAAAACTGCTCCAGTCAAGAGGCTTAGGTCCATGGCTGAGTTAATGTCACTAGTCAGCTTTAGCAGGGCAGAGGTGGTACTATGGCCTTTACGAAAACCGTGTTGGGAACTGGAGAGGAGGTTATATTTTTGAAGGTATTCAATTGTTTGTGTGGTGACTAGTTTTTCCAAAATTTTACTTAAGATAGAGAGTATAGCGATGGGACGATAGTTCTTTATTTCCTTTTGGTCTCCTTTCTTTGGAATAGGAGTGATTTTAGCAATTTTCCATATAGTTGGTACTATACCACGGCAAAGGGACATATTAAAAATTGTGGTTACTGGGGAGGCTATAAAGGGGGCCGCTGCTTTCAGCAGCCTTGGTTCAAGACCATCAGACCCAGGACTATTGTTGTCATTGATAGTGAGAAGTAGCTTTTCAACTTCTCTTTTATGAATGATCCGGAACCTAAAAGGGGGGTTTGAGGGTGGTGGTTTAATGTCACAAGAGGGCAGCACAGTGCTAGCATTTTGGAAGGTGGACAGGTAGCTGGATAAATCTGAGAAAGGTTATTAAAGGTATTGGCTATGGTTAACGGGTTAGTGCAGTGTATACCATTAAGTAACATACTATTAGTATGGGACTTTTGATTAGAGCCAATGATAGTTTTATGGTAGTCCAGAATTTCTTAGAATCACCAGAGGTGTTTATTAGCAGGTTCCTCAGAAGGTACTTTTGGATAGATGGATGTTGTTTTGCAGGCATTCCTCAATGAACGGTAATGGCAGTAGTCAGATTCCAACTTTGTGGACTTAAAAAGACTCCAGGCTTTGTCTCTGGCCCTAATCTGGGTTAGTAGATCTTTAGTAAGCCACTTTGTCTGAGTGCCACGAAAGCACCTGGTGATCCATGGAGCATTGACGTCTTGGAGCCGACAGAATATAGTGAGGAAGCTGTCTAGGGCAGACTGGACATCCGATGCATTATGAATGGAGGACCAGTCAATCATAGAAAGGTCATTAATAAAGTGAAAAGGGTTGAAATTGGCAAGATTGTGAAAAGTTACAAGTCTCGGGGCAGAGATGTTTTTTTGTATGAGCTCCATGTGCAGTAGATCGGGGAGTGATCACTGATTACATCTGGTAAAGTGCCTGCACAGCTAATGCTATCAGGGCAATTAGTAAGGATCCAGTCTATAAGCGTGCTAGACTGCGAGGGGGCCCTAATCCTGGTGGGGTCAGAGATCAACTGATGAAAATTATGACTTTGCACTAGGGTATGGAGGGCTTGAGACGCTTTACTAGCCCAGTTGAGGTTTAGGTCACCTAATACTAGGACTTCGTTATGACCAGTGGTACTATCAATGTGTTGGAGAAGTTCTTCTAGGCCTTTTAACCCTCCTGCAGGGGGGTTATAGGCACAGATTAAATGCAATTTCTTTGAACCTAATAGGAGCGTAGCATGGATGGCTTCACAAAGAGATAGGGCAGGAAGAACATTTTGGCCTAGCAGCAGGTGCTGTTTGTAGTAGATAGCAACCCCACCTCCACGCTTGGCTGCGATTCTATCTTGCCTGATAAGATTATAGTTGGGTAAGGCACACAAGAGGTTAGCAGTAGAGGGTTTTAACCAGGTTTCTGATAGGCATAAGATGTCAGGAAGATTCTGTGCCACCCATGCCTCAAGTTCGATAGAATTACGAAGAAGGCTCCTAATATTCATTGCGCAATCCGTAGTCCCTTTGAATCTGTCCAGGTCACATTATTTGGTGACTGGTTCATTGTTATAGGTCCAGGATTCAGTTCAATGTCCCCAGATAGAAGTATTGCTAGGCGGAGGAAGTGCCATAGCTTATGATGAAAGGATAGAGTTAGGAGGGGAAATTTGCAACCTACAGGATTATGGAGGGAGTAGGCTAAGTGGTAAGCTAGTTTGTGAGGAATAATAAGTGAGAAGGTGTCAAAGGGATAAGGAAAGGGTGTTAGAAACTAACTGTGCCTGGGATCAATGTCTAGGAAACAACCCAGTGATGACTTTTTAGTTCTGCAGGGGACTTGGACCAAACAGTGGTTAAATAGGATTGTAATAGATAGAAAGGTTACAATGTAGTTAATGTCCATATCGAGTATATGTTTTAGCAGGATATTTAATGTCCGAGAAAGAGCTAAAAAAAGGAGACCAGGTTGAAGGAAATAAAATTTTACTTATTACTTTAAACAGTTATAATGCAGTATAAATCAGAACGCCCTCTAGTTGTAGACCGGTATAACCTGCAAATGAAAATCTGAGGAGTTAGTAGGAGATTCATGGAACCAGTAATTTAAGAATTTTTACTATTTTGCCATAGTTTGTTTATAACAGAATGTTGAACATGAGCTATTGTGGTATGAGACCTATGCTTACAGTTATGTGCTCAACCAGGACATAGGTAAAACTCCAGATCACTGTTTTCCTGAAGAGACCTGTAACAGAATGCTGCCCACAAAAACATAACAAAACAAAATACAGTTTTTCTCCCATCACTTTTTATTCTGTAAAGTTACATATGGATCATTTTAGTTTATGGCTAACATTTCTGTAATTGGGGAAAATAGTAAACAGCTACCAATTGGAAATCATTTTCTGTCTTGTTGAAAACTGAAAAACAGACCCACCCCCCAAGTCCTGGCCCACAGTAATTCACCACAAAGTCACAGACTAAGTTTGGATGCAGCAGTGTACTGTTGCACTCCTTGATCAACTTCAACTGCATCTTTCCTGGCTTGAAAATAATACCACCACACAGTCTAGCCAATCATGATGTAGTGGGAGAAGAGAGAAGAGACATAGCATTACGAGTGACTTTTTATTTTGGGGGGGGGGTCTTTGCATTGTTCAGAAGCTTGGAATTGGAATTACAATTGATCAAGGTAAGATTTGCCAGGCAATATTTTTCATTGCATTGAAACATAGAAACATAGACTTTGACAGCAGATAAGGACTGCTTGGCCCACCTAGTCTGCCTATTTCCCTACCTACAGGATAAACTGCAGATCCAATTTAACCAACAGCCTATTTCTTCCTACCCCCTCCACACAAAAATTGCCTTATGTCTGTCCCATGCATTCTTGAATTCTCCCACAGTTTTAGACCCAACAACCTCCTCAGGAAGGCTGTTCCATGCATCCACCACCCTCTCTGTGAAAAAATACTTCCTCACTTTGCCCCTGAGCCATCCCCCCTCTATCTTCAAATTTTGTCCCCTTGTTCTTGCACATCTCTTTTTCTGAAAGATGCTACCCTCTTGGACTTTGTTGATTCCACTGAGGTACTTAAATGTTTCTATAATGTCCCCCTCTCCCTCCTTTCCTCAAGGGTATACATATTAAGCTCCTTTAGTCTCCTCCTCAATGGCTTCTTGTTGCAGACCCTGCACCATTTTAGTTGCCCTCTCTGAACTGCCTCCATCCTGTCTTGTCCTTGCGAGATGGGGTCTCCAGAACTGGATGCTACTCCAGATGGGGTCTCACCAACTGTCTGTACAGAGGATAACAACTTCTTGTTTTCTGCTGGTGATACCTCTCCTATACATCCCAGTATACCCCCAGCCCTCCCTACCGCCTTCTCACATTGCTTGCCAACCTTAAGGTCATCTGATATGATTACCCCCAGGTCCCTTTCCATTTTTGTTGTTGTTACTACCTCCCCCCCACCATTGTGTAATCTTCCCCTGGGTTTTTGTTTCCCAGGTGCATTACTTTGCACTTCTTTGCATTGAATTCAAGCTGCCATACTTCTGACCATTCCGACAACCTTGCCAAGTCCCTTCTCATCCTTTCCATGCCTCCTTGTATACCAACCCTCTTGCAGATCTTTGTGTCATCTGCAAAGAGGCATACTTTTCCTTCCATTCCCTCTGCAATGTCACTTATAAAGACATTAAAAAGGACAGGACCCAGTACTGAACCCTGCGGTACCCCACTAGTAACCCCTCTTTCTTCAGAGTGGACTCCATTTACAATTACCTTCTGTGTCCTGTTGTTCAGCCAATGTTAATTTGACTACTAATCTTTTGTGTGGGACTGTGTCAAATGCCTTGCTAAAGTCTAGGTAGGCCATGTCCACAGCCCCTCCCTGGTCTACTACTTTGGTTACCCAGTCAAAGAAATCAATTAGGTTTGTCTGACATGACCTTCCCGCTGTGAACCCATGCTGCCTTGGGTCCTGTGCCCCTCTGGCCTCTAGGTACTCAACAATTCTTTCCTTCAGAAGTGATTCCATCACTTTCCCTACCATAGAGGTCAAACTGACAGGTCTGCAGTTTCCTGCCTCTGTCTTGGTCCCACTTTTGTGAAGAGCAATCACATCCGCCTTCTTCCAGTCCTCGGGTACCACACCATCCTCCTATGATTTGTTAAAAAGGGTAGTCAGAGGTGTCACTAGTTCTCTGCTTAATTCTTTTAAAATTCTGGGGTGAATGCCATCTGGCCCTATTGCTTTGTCCACCTTCAGTTTTAAGAGTTCTTACAGAACCCTTTCTTCTATGAAAGGACTGGGATCGGCCCCCCTCTCCAGAGTGCTTCTGTTAATTTGATTAGGCACCTCCCCCACTTCCTCTTTTGTGAATACTGAACAGAAGTATTCATTTAGTATCCCTGCTTTTTCACTGTCACTCTCTGCCCACCCACCATCCATTCTATTCAGCCTCACTATCCCTCCCTTTGTCTTTCTACGCTCCCTGATATACCTATAAAAGGTTTTATCCCCCTTCTTAACTGAGTTAGCTATCTTTTCCTCAGTTTGTGCCTTTGCTATTCTGACTACCCTCCCTGCTTCCTTCTGCCTTAACTGGTACAACTCTCTGTCCTGCTCCTTCTGTGTTTCCTTATACTTCCTAAATGCTATCTTTTTCTCCCTAACCTTCACCGCCACCTCTTTTGAGAACCATAGTGGCTTTTTCTTTCATTTTGATTTGTTTATTTGCTTCACACAAAGTCTTCTTGTCTCTGTGATGGCAGTTTTGACATTTCCACATTGTTGCTCCACACCTCCTTCTAGCCTGTTTGCTAGTGCTTTTCTAAGGCACTCTCCCATCTTGCCAAAGTCAGCCCTCCTGAAGTCCAGAACCCTCACATTTGTATGGCTTGACTCTGTAGCTGAGTTTATCGTGAACCACACTGTTTGGTGGTCACTTGTTCCCAAATGGCTACCCACTTCTAGATCTGAGATCCTCTCACTGTCCCCATTTGAGAGTACGGGGTCTAAGATTACTCCCTCACGAGTAGGTTCCAAAACTAGCTGTTTGAGGCATGTCACCTGAAGGGCATCAAGAATGGCCCTACTTTTGGATGTGGCTGCCACAAAGGTGCTTCAGTTAACATCTGGCATGTTAAGGTCCCCCATCCACAGTATCTCCCCTTTCTCTGCCATCCTTAGTATGCCTTCTATCATATCCTTGTCCATTCCCTCCCCCAGACATGGGGGTCTATATACAACCCCTTTGCAGATTGTGGTGCTATTTCCAGTCTCTAAGGTGACCCACAGTGCCTCCTCTCCTCCCTGTTTACCCTTTTGTTCAGTTGCTTTTATCCCTTCCCTTACATAGAGAGCTACTCCCCCCTTCTGCCCTCCCTGTCTCTCCTGTAGATTGTGTACCCTGGTATGTTAACATCCCAGTCATGGTTCTCTGTGTACCATGTTTCTGTGACTGCTACAATATCCAGGCATCCCTCTTCCATCAAGGCCACCAGTTCAAGGACTTGTTGCCCAGACTATGAGCATTGGTACTCATTACCCTCCATTTCTTGATGGCCTTACCCTTTTGCCCCATCCTGTCCTTATTGCATTTGTCATTTCTCCATTTACCCTGCACTTCTCCCTATCGACATCTCTATGTTGGTGTCTACCTCACTAGTACCCTGATATTTTGGGGGCTAGGATTTCCTGCTCCTTTCAGTGCCTCCCCTTGGCTAGTTTAAATGCTTGTCAATGAAGTATTTAAACCTATCACCTAGGATCCTGGTTCCCTCCTGGACAGATGCAGACCATCATGCCAGTATAGAGCCTGCATCCTCCAGGCGGACCCCAGTCCCCAATGAAGCCAAATCCCTGAGCTCCTGCACCAGTTTTTCAACCACTGATTGAATCCCATGGTGTGGAGCACCCTAGCCTCACCCATGCCATAGACAGGCAGCACCTCTGAGAAGGTTACCGTGTGTGCTATTTGTCTAAGGCCCCTCCCCATCTCCACAAACACCTCTTGCACTGCTCTGATCCCTTTCTTAGCCAGGTCATTTGCCCCTAGGTGGACAATGACATCCAGCTCCCTCCCCTGTGCAGCTGCTCCTGCAATCCTGAGGATTCGCTCCCTGTCCCTCCAAGCCATGGCGCCAGGCAGGCACCTTACCTCCCTCTCCCCTTTCTCCCCCAGTTCTACCTTCCTAACAAAGGAGTCCCCAACCAGGAGTTGTTTCCTTCCCCTGTGGGGTCCCATGCCACCCTCCTATGGGTCTCCTTTGTGGAGGTTCCCAGCATCCTCCTTGGTCTCCACTGTGGGTGCCTCCATAGAGGAACCACACTTTTCCAGAACGGCATTGAAATTGTGGAGAGGTACAACTGGAAGGATGAGCCTTTGTTCCACCACCCTCACCCTCCCTGAGCCCACTGTGGTCCAACCACTCCTCTTTTTTGGCAGCCTCTGAGGCAACGGCAGTGACCCTGGTGGTCCCTGGGTGGTAGAGGAGGTCCCACAAATCCTGTCCAACTCAGCCTGGAGATGAGCAACCTCCTCCTTCAGCCCAGAGAGGTGTCTGCAGATGGGACAACACTGCATCCTCCAGAACATCTCCTGGAAGACTGCTGCTCCCACAGCCACTACACTACCACTCCCATCATGTCTTTCTGGCCCCTAACTGTTATTTGGAATACTACTCTTTCCTCTGTTTGTTTATTTTTTTTTCTTCTCTTCCTACTTACTTACTGCCTCTGCACCCTTTTAGCTCCTGATCTTTCTGTTCTGAGACAAAAAGTTCCTATATTTCTCAGGAGTCTCCTTACTTGCTCAGAGTCAGACCTCCAGCAGCTGGGGGGGGGACGGAGAGCTACTCTTGTCTTTCTAGGATGGTGAGTCTTTGGTGGCCCTGTGATCACTCACTTCCTGCTCCCAAACAGGAAGTTCCTGTTGTCAGTTAAATCTTGTGCCTATAAAAGTAGAACTGGTTTAGGGTGGAGGGCAATATAGTCCCAGTAGAGAAGTTATAGTTATACCAGTAGCTCCTTCCTCCTGGTGTTCTGTCTGTTCTCTGGCAGAAGCTAACTAGGGCAGTGTTTATATCTGGTATTAACCTGGCTTCTTCTAGCTAAGCCACTCCCCCTACTTTGCAAATCTTTCTACACTTAGTTAATTTCACACATAACAATTCCCTTCTGACACCTGTGACAAGCACCTAGATAAGTACACAGATAACAGATAACAATTTACTTCAACTACCTCTGACAAACACACCAACTCCTTTTTTTTTGTTTGTTTTTTACCCTAAATTGAAGGTCCCAGTACAAGAGATCTAGTTCTTAGTCCCAGTAGAGAAGTTTTAGTTATACCAGTAGCTCCTTCCTCCTGGTGTTCTGTCTGTTATTTTTTTTTTTTGATTTATTTAGACAATAAAATGATAAAAGGTGACATGATTCAGTAAAGAAATATCAAGTATAGTTACCCTTTTTGCTGAGATAGGTCCTCAGTAGCTGAGATAGGTCCTGCTACCTTAAGTAAGTGGTACGTACTACGAAAAGGAAGCAAATAAAACACAACCAGCAAAATCAATCAATTTTACAGAAGTTAAATCCAAAAATATGCATTTTCATTTCAACTAGAAATAATATGATACAGAAAAGGTTGACAGTGTCCCTTTCATGCCGGATTTGGGCCTGTTACCACTGATGTTAAAATTTTTCTGTAAAAAATTAAAAACCTTGCTGACTTGAGGCCCTAGCTATAAAGCAGTTTGCCATGGAAATGGTGAAAGTTTTTGAAGTATATAGTCTGTGGTAGGAGATTGAGAGAGGAGAGAGACAACCCACTTCATCAGTCTGTAAAATTTATTTTTTTGTCCAGAGAGACTCTGTTCCACACAGTATTTACCAATCACCACCATCTGAGTTATCATCACCATCAATCACTTCAGGATCAGCTTGTATACTCTTGTAGGGATACAAACATCTTGCCTTATTAATTTTAATAAAAGTTAACGTGTGTATATTTTCTGGCAGCAACCTATTTCTAGTGTCTGTCACAATACTGCCAGCTGTACTAAACATGCATTCTGAAGAGACACTTGTTGCAGGACAACCAAGATATTTACAGGCTTCATCATACAGCTTGGTCCATATTAACTTTTTTGATCTCTAGTATTGAAAAGGGCATGTATCCACAGGAATAAGCGGTTCTTGCAGGTAACTGTCTACCATGATGGACAGAGAATGCTCAGAACAGGAATCAGTGTAAACTGATATGGTAGCAATTTGGGAAAGGTTTTGCCATCATTTTAGCTTTCTACTAAGGGTTAAAGAAGTGGCAGTTCTGGAACAATTACTGCTAATGTTTGGCAACTTTTCTAGTTCTGGATCCCTTTGTGAAGATGGACCTGCATGTTGTGGTGATGACAACCGGAAGCTACTGTGCATGTCTGGATTAGAGAAGTGCAGGAAGAGTTTGTGGAATTGGGGAGGGGCCTTAGTCAAGTAGCATGCACGGTAACCTTCTCGGAGGTGCTGCCCATCTATGGCATAGGAGAGGCTAGGGTGTTCCGCACCATGGGATTCAATCAGTGGTTGAAAAACTGGTGTGAAGCTCAGGGATTTGGCTATTGGGGACTGGGGTCCACTGGAGTGATGCAAGCCTATACTGGCATGATGGGCTGCATCTGTCTGGGAGGGAACCAGGATCCTAGGTGATAGGTTTAAATGCTTCATTGGCAAGCTTTTAAACCAGCCAAGGGGGCACTGGAAAGGAGCAGGGAAATCCTAGCCCCCCAAATAATCACGGTAGTAAGTGCAGCAAACTCCAACATAGAGGTGTCGATAGGGAGAAGGGCAGGGGTAAATGGAGAAAGTGACAAAGGCAAGGAGGACAGGGATGGGGCAAAAGGGAGTAAGGCCATCAGGAAATGGAGGGTAATGAATACCAATGCCCGTAGTCTGGGCAACAAGCTCCCTGAGCTGGTGGTCTTGATGGAAGAGGGATGCATGGATATCGTAGCAGTCACAGAAACATGGTACACAGAGAACCATGACTGGGATGTTAACATACCAGGGTACATAACCTACAGGAGAGACAGGCAGGGGAGAAGAGGGGAGGAGTAGCTCTCTATGTAAAGGAAGGGATAAAAGCAACTGAACAAAAGAGTAAACAGGGAGGAGAGGAGGCACTGTGGGTCACCTTGGAGACTGGAAAGGGCACCACAATCCACACAGGGGTTGTGTACAGACCCCCATGTCAGGGGGAAGGAGTGGACAAGGATATGATAGAAGGCATTCTTAGAATGGCAGAGAAAGGGGAGATACTGTTGATGGGAGACCTGAATATGCCAGATGTTAACTGGAGCACATTTGCTGCAGCCACATCCAGAGCAGGGCCATTCTTGATGCCCTACAGGTGGCAGGCCTTAGACAGCTAGTTTGGAACCCACTGGTGAGGGAGCAATCTTAGACCTCGTATCTCAAGCGGGGGCAGTGAGAGGATCTCAGATCTAGAAGTGGTTGCCATCTGGGGACAAGTGACCATCAAACAGTGTGGTTCACGTTAAACTCAGCTACAGAGTCAAGCATACAAAGTGAGGGTACTGGACTTTGGAGGGCTGACTTTGGCAAGATGGGAGAGTGCCTCAGAAAGCACTAGCAAACAGGCTAGAAGGAGGTGTGGAGCAACAATGGGAATCATAAAACTGCCATCACAGAGGCAACAAGCCTTTGTGTGAAGCAAATAAACAAATCAAAACAAAGAAAAAGCCACTATGGTTCTCAAAAGAGGTGGCTGTGAAAGTCAGGAAGAAAAAGATAGCATTCCGGAAGCATAAGGAAACACAGAAGGAGCAGGACAGAGAGCTGTACCAGTTAAGGCAGAAGGAAGCAGGGAGGGAAGTCAGAATAGCAAAGGCCCAAACTGAGGAAAAGATAGCCAACTCAGTTAAGAAGGGGGATAAAACCTTTTATAGGTACATCAGTGAGCGTAGAAAGACAAAGAGAGGGATAGTGAGGCTGAATAGAATGAACGGTGGGTGGGCAGAGGGGGACAGTGAAAAAGCAGGATTCTGAATGAATATTTCTGCTCAGTATTCACAAAAGAGGGGGAAGTGCTTAATCCAATTAACAGAAGCACTCTTGATAGGGGGGTCGATCCCAGTCCTTTCACAGAAGAAAGGGTTCTGCAAGAACTCCTAAAACTGAAGGTGGACAAGCAATGGGTCCTGATGGAATTCACCCCAGAATTCTAAAAGAATTAAGGAGGAACTAGTGAAACCACTGGCTACACTTTTAATAAATCATGGGAGGATGGTGTGGTACCCGAGGACTGGAGGAAGGCGGATGTGATTCCCCTTCACAAAGTGGGACCAAGACAGAGGCAGGAAACTACAGGCCTGTCAGTCTGACCTCTGTGGTAGGAAAGTGATGGAGTCACTTCTGAAGGAAAGAATAGTTGAGTACCTAGAGGCCAGTGGAGCACAGGACCCAAGGTAGCATGGGTTCACAGCAGGAAGGTCATGTCAGAGCAGAATCTAATAGTTTTCTTTTACTGGGTGACCAAAGTAGTAGACCAGGGAGGGGCTGTGGACATGGCCTACCTAGACTTTAGCAAGGCATTTGACACAGTCCCACACAAAAGATTAATAGTCAAATTAACCAGCCTGGGAGTGGGTCCCAGGGTGATAGCCTGGGTAAAACACTGGCTGCACAACAGGACACAGAAGGTAATTGTAAATGGAGTCCACTCTGAAGAAAGAGGGGTTACTAGTGGGGTACCACAGGGTTCAGTATTAGGTCCAGTCCTTTTTAATGTCTTCCAATCAGTGACATTGCAGAGGGACTGGAAGGAAAAGTATGCCTTTTTGCAGATGACACAAAGATCTGCAACAGGGTTGATACACAAGGAGGCGTGGAAAGGATGAAAAGGGACTTGGCAAGGTTGGAGGAATGGTCAGAAGTATGGCACCTAGGATTCAATGCAAAGAAGTGCAAAATAATGCACCTGGGAAACAAGAACTCAGGGGAAGAATACACAATGGGTGGGAAGTGAGTAACAACAACAAAAAAGGAAAGGGACCTGGGGGTAATCATATCAGATGACCTTAAGGTTAGCAAGCAATGTGAGAAGGCAGTAGGAAGGGCTGGGGGTATACTGGGATGTATAGAGAGAGGCATCAGCAGCAGAAAACAGGAAGTTGTTATCCCTCTGTACAGACAGTTGGCGAGATCCCATCTGGAGTACTGTGTCCAGTTCTGGAGACCCCATCTCCGCAAGGACATAGACAGGATAGAAGTAGTCCAGAGGAGGGCAACTAAAATGGTGCAGGGTCTGCAAGAGAAGCCGTATGAGGAGAGACTAAAGGAGCTTAATATGTATGCCCTTGAGGAAAGAAGGGAGAGGGGGACATGATAGAAACTTTTAAGTACCTCAGTGGAATCAACAAAGTCCAAGAGGGTAGCATCTTCAGAAAAGAGACTTGCAAGAACAAGGGACACAATTTAAAGATAGAAGGAGGGGCGGTTCAAGGCAATGTGAGGAAGTATTATTTCACAGAGAGGGTAGTGGATGCATGGAACAGCCTTCCTGAAGAGGTTGTGGGGTCTAAAACTGTGGGAGAATTCAAGAATGCATGGGACAGACATAAGGCAATTCTTGTGGGGGGTAGGAAGAAATAGGCTGTTGGTTAACTAGGATCTGCGGCCTATCCTGTAGGTAGGGAAATGGGCAGACTAGATGGGCCAAGCGGTCCTTATCTGCCATCAAAGTCTATGTTCTATATTTCTATGTGTTTGACTCCTGTGAGTGCCGCATCTCATCTAGCAACAGACATTTGTAGTGCTCTACATCATCTGTTTGTGGAAGACATATAACCTTGAACCTGGGATCTAAGAGAGTTGCAAGGATGTAGTGTTTTGATTTTGTCATTGCAACTGATCTGTCATTGTTTTGGAAGCGCTCACTCATTCTCTTTACGAGAGTCGCATGATACAGCTGACATGATGTCTGACCTTCAGATCTGTCTTTTTCTATCTGTAGAGTCAGAATACTAAGATGATGGGAAATCAACATTATGAGTTGGATAACCTGAGTCAGAGATGTACCTTCAGAAGACATGTCCCTTGTAGCTGTCTCAAAAGGAGATAGGATGCAGCACACTGTCTCCATTAATTTCCACTGCAGCACGGATAGCATAATGCCATCTCCAATAATGTAACTGGAGCAATATTCATGTACAGCTTGCTTTTGTTCCAAGAGGCGCTGCCACATATAAATCATTGAGTTCCACTGAGTGGAAACATTCTGAGTCAGTTTTTGCTGGGGCAGCTTGTGTTTCTTTTGCAGTTCGGACAATGTCCATATAGCCTTGGTTGAATGTGAAAAGTGAGTCACAATTTTTTTTGCAAACAGCAATCATGCCATCCACTTTGTGTTTCATTGCTGAGAAACCCCATGACAATTAAATGTAAGCAATGTGTAAAGCGAGAAGTATGCACAAATTGTCCATCCTGTACTGCTTTCAAGATGTTGGCTCCATTGTCACTTACTATAAAGCCACATTTTAGACAGTGAGAATAAACCCATTCGTGAAGGAGATCATTTAGTTCCTGCAAGATGTTTGCAGGTATATGACTTTGCCCAAACTTCTTTATATGCAGCAGTGCCATCTTTTGGGGTGTCTTTGTTTTTGAAAAAGCACAAGAAAACGTGACCCAATAAGCAGTATGGGGCATATAATCTTTGTTTTGACTGCTGGTCCACATATCAGTTGTGACATGAACAACCCCATCCTCTGCAGTTTAAAGCACAAGCATCATTGTCGCTTTTAAAGCCTGATAAATGTCTGGCATTTCAACATAGGAAAAGTACATTCAATGAGGAATACTGTAACAAGGCTCTGCAAGTTTCATGAGCTCCATAAAATCCTCATGATCTGCCAAACAGTATGGGAGAAGGGCTCCAGCTAACAGTTCACCAGTTCTATGATTAAGATGAAGGGTCTTTGGATGATTTTTGGGAAAAGTATTCTTCCTTTCAAATGTCTGAGACAGTGATAGCTGTTTACAACATGTCCCTGCTGGTTTATTATACACTGTGCTTCGATGGCCAGATGGATGCTGGACTTGGACTTATACATTCAGTGTCATCACTGGATATGCAACTGGTGCTATTGGTGCTGGCGTTGGTGGTAAACATAGAAACATAGAAACATAGAAGTTGATGGCAGATAAGGACCGCAAGGCCCATCCAGTCTGCCCATTTCTTTTTCTACCTTATAAATGTGCCATCAGCCTTTGCTCTGTCAGTGGCCTATCTATTCATAGTCATTTGTATTGCTTCCTTATGCCTATCCCATGCCTATTTGAAGCCCTGCACTGTATTCATAGCCACCACTTCTTGTGGTAAGCCATTCCATGCATCCACCACCCTTTCTGTGAAAATAATTTCCTCCATTTCCACCTAATTGGCCCCCTCTAATCTCATGCTGTGTCTCTTGTCCTGCTATTTTCTTATATTTAAGCATGTTAGACTCTTTCACCTTGTTAATGCCCTAAGGTGTTTGAATGCCTCGATCATATCACCTGTCTCCTCCTTTGCTCAAGGGTATACATATTGAGCTCTGTTAATCTGTCCTCATATGTCTTCTGATGCAGTCCCTGCACCATTTTGGTTGCCCTTCTCTGGACTGCCTCAATTTGGTTAATGTCCTTGTGAAGGTGTGGCCTCCAATACTGCACGCAGTACTCCAGATGGGGCCTAACCAGTGTCTTGTAAAGAGTGATTATTACCTCCCTCTTACGACTTGTGATACCCCTACTAATACACCCTAACACCCACCTAGCCTTACCTACTGCTTCAGAGGTCTGCTTGGATGATTTCAGGTCATCAGTGATGATGATGCCCAAGTCTCTTTCTTCCTTTGTGACTGCTAGGAACTCCCCTCCCAGCCTATAGGTGGCTTCAGGGCTTCTCTTCCCTATGTGCATGATCTTGTACTTCTTTGCATTAAATCCCAGTTGCCACTCTTCTGACCATTTTGCTAGTTTATCCAGATCTCTTCTCATTCTGCCCACCCCATCTGGATCATCTACTCTGTTGCAGATCTTGGTGTCATCTGCAAACAGACAAGCGTTACCCTCTAGTCCATCTGCAAGGTCACTAATGAAGATGTTGAAGAGACTAGCCCCAGGACTGATCCCTGAGGTACCCCACTTGTGACTTGCATCTCTTCTGACTGTATACCATTTACCACCACACTCTGTTTTCTGTTTTCTGGTAATGGTGATCCTAGGGCTGGCAGTGGTTCTGTCCACATCAAGTTCAGACAATTCGGTATCCATTTCAGATTCCTGATCCTTCTCACGTGTGGTCTGGAAGATGGAGGACATGGGTTTTGGACGATCAAGCAAAAGTGAATGTTTTTTCAGATGGCATTTAAGAGCTGCAGTGCCAAGGCATGACGTAACTTTATCATGGCTTACACTCTGTGTACACAGGAAACAAATTGCTCTGCATGGATCACTTTTACTGACAGAGAAATAGTTCCACACTTCAGATATGACAGATTTTGTTCAAGTGCTAGGAAGATAAATAAAACCTGTTTGTGTTTCTTCACCTGCCCAGTTGAACCTGGGACATCTTCATTGGTGCTAGAAGAGTGGACAGGGGCCCTTGAGAGATTTGCATTGTTGGCTGATGCAGAAGTGGTGGATTCACTGGATATGTCCTTTTCATTGCCAACGTCAGCAGATGTACTTGCAAGTGTGCCACTTGATTCATTGTCAGCAGACCTGCTCATTTCACTTTGTAGAGAAACTGATAACATGTCACCAGACACAACAGTGTCAGACTGAGACAAAGAGCTCAGGAGGCAGTATAGCGCAGTGTTCTAAGGCTCTGAGCTGCAAATCTGGTGACATCCAGCAGACCAGACCTGGGTTTGAATCCCACAGCTTCCACTTGCATACTGTGTGGCCTTGAGCAAGTCGCTTAACCTCCTTGTGCTCCCAGGTTGCTCCTGTAAAAAAGCTTTCAGCTTAGTGTGCTATACCTGGTTAAACAACTATAAAAAAAAAAAAAAAAAGCTGCTGTCTGAGTCAGAGAGGGACTCATTGTCATTTGCATTATTACTGCTAGTCACTGGGATTTTAACAGCATGAATGGCATACCTTATGGTGCTTCTCAGTGTGACCCAAGCAGCTGCACAAATTTTCTTAAAAGGTCCCTCTTTACCACACTTTGTTGTTGTTCTTTTGCTATTTGTTGAATTTTTATCATGCAAAACATTTTGATTATTTTTGCTAACACCAGGATTACTACTACCACCACCACCTGCTCCACCATCAGCACCAGATGCTTCATCTGCATTGGCGTCAGCCATAATAGCAGCAGTATACTGCGCGCACACGAACACACAAAAAACACACACACACACACACACACAATTCCTGTGTAAGAAAGCTATGTGATCTGTGATTGCTGGTTACAACTCCAAAATTTGGTTTTGGCTGTATGACACTGATGCAGCGCACTGAAGGTAATTGAAGAACATGATAGTTTGCAACTGAAGGATCCCAGGTTCAAGACTTACAGAATGGTTGGGCTGCTGGGCATAGGCATACGCAAAGCAGG
Source organism: Neoceratodus forsteri (assembly GCA_016271365.2). Classification (NCBI taxonomy): domain Eukaryota; kingdom Metazoa; phylum Chordata; order Ceratodontiformes; family Ceratodontidae; genus Neoceratodus; species Neoceratodus forsteri. Next base: position 802,124,367 of record CM057451.1, on the reverse strand, counting down.
CCAAGCAAAGTGAAAGAGATTTTTCTGTCTCTCCTCCCAACAGTGAATTATATTTCTAGGCTTCTGTCATGTATTTAAGGATAATGCCACCACACAACTAGTCACCGGGTTTCTCACAATAACACACACTGGGTAGGGTACAGTGCAGTCAAAGGGCACACAGCAGCAGGGTGATGATGGCCTGACCACAGGAGACAGAGTCACACACAGTCACACACAATACAGGGAAAGATTTGTGTGTCTCTCCTCCCAACAACGTAATGTAGTTCTAGCCTTCTGTCATGCATTTAAAGATAATGCAGTAATGCCACAACACAACTGGCCACTGGACTTCTCACAGAAACACACATTGGGTAGGGTACAGTGCAATCAAAAAGCATACAGCAGCAGGGTGATAATGGGCTGACCACAGGAGATGGAGCCACACACACAGTACAGGGAAAGAGATTTTTCTGTCTCTCCTCCCAACGTAATATATTTTTAGGCTTCTGTCATGTATTTCAAGATAATGCCACAACACCACTGGTCACTGGGCTTCTCACAGTAACACACACTTGGTAGGGTAGAGTGCAGTCAAAGGGCACACAGCAGCAGGGTGATGATGGGCGGACCACAGGAGACGGAGTCACACACACAATACAGGGAAAGATATTTTTCTGTCTCTCCTCCCAACAACATAATGTACTGTAGTTCTAGGCTTCTGTCATGTATTTATAGATAATGACACAACACAACTGGCCACTGGGCTTCTCATGGTAACACACCCTGGGTAGGGTACAGTCAAAGGGCACACAGCAAGGTGTTTGACTGGCCACAGCACAGAAGATGAGGTGGAAAGAAACACACAATAATTTCATTTATAGTCAGTGTAATGCCTTCTGTCTTATTAAACTGGATGCCTTATACCACAGAGCCTTGAGATTCACAACTGGCCTACCTATCACCATCCACCACTGCTCCTTATATGCAGCTGTTGGGAGGACCTCCCTTCAGTAAAGAAGGAATAGAAATGTGGCTCTCTGGACTTACAGAGCTATTATCAATAAATGACCCCAATACATTTCTGATTGTTTGCCGTTATACATGGTAGGCAACTACACACTGAGAAGCTATTCTCTGCTTCTACCAAAGGTACCTTGGGCCAATACACGCTTTAGGAGAGCGGCCACAGGCTTTGCGTTGCCCTCATTCTGGAATAAACTACAGAAATCTGTGAAACTGAGTCTCCCTGTTAGTCTTACCACCTTCAAGACCTTGTATGCCAAAGCTGTTAAGGAGCTATGCGGCTGTTTCCAGCACACTTAGCGTGCTAGGGTGCATACTGCTTACCTGCCCACTACATCTCCACCTAACCTGGCCCCTTGATTGTCTCCACCTATACCCCCCTTTTTTCTGCTAATTCACTACCTTTCTTACCATCAGACTCCTAACATATATGTCCCCAGCCCATCTACCGTAGCACCCCTCCTAGAACAGCTGCAGTCCTATATCCCTCCCCTCCATATCTGCCCTTAAGTTTGTATATGTCCTGACCAATGGTATGCCATGCTGTTTGAAAATGTTTTAATATGCTGGCTGTTTCAGAAAGTTTTAATTCCCCTTCTCATACCATTTTCCCTAACCTTGTTAACCCTAACCTGAAATACTTGCTATTGCTCTGTGTATTTTTTTTTCTATTTCTGTATAATTATGTCTATTTGTTATCTGTACATAAAAGTGTTATTCTTGACCTTGTCTAACGCAGGTCCACCTTGAAAATGAGTCTGCTCAATGGTGTTCGCCTGGATAAAGACTTGATTGATTGATTGATTGATTGATTGATTGACAGGAGTACTGTGTCAAAAAAATGCCATAATGGGTCTTCTATCAGGAGCTTTTTTAGGGTGAAATCACAGTCCTGACTGAGACTCCTGTCCTCCAATTTTTTTTCTCATTTATGGGACTAGATTATTTTTTTTCCTTTTGTTGGCTTTGAACAAGTTTCATCACACTCAGTAAAGGTTTTTAACTTGTTTTTTTTTTCTGTCACACAAGGGAAAAATCAAAATATGATCTCCTTTACCCTTCTTCAGAAAAGCGTGATCTACATCCTCCCAACAGTGCCACGAGTGTCACAGGAGATTGTCTCTCACACACACACATGCAGGCAGCAGTCTGCAAGTGAAGCACTGTGCAAGACATGTTTACTTAAACTTTTTTTAATTTTTAATCCATTTTTTCCTCCCTTCCGAGTTCTGACTCTCCAGGTCCATCATCTATGCCTCCAGACAGTCCCCCAACTGCTCCTACGATTCCCGCCCTTCCCTTCCTCTCCTCAGTCCCTTGACCCTTACTCTCTCTCCCCTTCCTTTTCCCCAACCAACCACCCTTAATTTTTTTCCAGTTATTTAATGGCACAGCCACAGAAATTCTGTCTTTTATTAACAACTTGCACCAGCCCACAACTTCAAAAGTCACAGTGAGCCAATGACGCAGTCACTCTAAGAGTGCACAGGCTGTGGTTTCCTCCTTCTCCATTCTCTGCCAGTGACTGAATGAAGGGAGTCGCACTTCAGCCTCTTTTAAATCCCGTGAGACTCACTAACTCCAGCATGACCACCACCTGACCGCATAACAGATGGTCAGGAGTGAGTGCACAAGTGCATCAGGGTCGAGAACAGGTCCACCACCCCACCCCCCGGCAACAATAACACTGTTACAGTCAGTATGTCATGGATGGGGGATGGAGCGAATTCAGTTGCATTCTTCAACTGGTGCCAGGATCGGGGATGGGAATGGAAAGTTTGGAATGGGTCGGGATGGAACAGGACTCTCTCAGGTGAATCAGATCAGGATGGTAGTTGTAATTGTAATGATTTGAACCCTTTTGTGAACCTTGTAGTGTTCAAGTTCTAAATTAGAACTCGAACACCAGGGTTTGAGAGGGTTCAAATCTTTATCGAACTAGTTCTTACAAACCTAGTTCCAGATGGGGTGCAAAGCAACCCTACTTTTTGTAACCATATTGTACTATATGTAGATATCGACACTCATTTTGGATGCCTCTTTCACATTTTTTATGAGCCTTGGCGCGTGATAAATCGATGGACTAATGCTGGTTTTGAAATTTTCAAGTGGGCGTTTTCATTAGTAATGCATCCATCTTGCCATTCTAGCTGGCAGATATTAACTTTCAAGTTTTATTACTATCACAGATATTTTCATAGCATCCATCATAGTGCCCTCCTCACCAACAAGCGCTTAGCTAATATTATATGTAAATGTGAGGTCGTCGCACTTTGGTTTGAAAGCATGGGTCATATAGCTGGTGTGCCTAATGCAACCTTATCGTGTTTTTTTAACATATTTATTTCTGTGTCTGCAGCACTTTGGAACAACATTTTGAAACATGCTTTTGGTGGCAAATGCATCAGCTTTAAGGTTAACAACAAAAGTATTTACTGTGAGAGTACTTTGATGTTAGCAAGCTGTCCAAAGCACTAAGTGATTTATTTGATTCAGGTTACTGACTGGGAAAGACACACTGGCCTGTGTTTGGGAACATTACCTCCAGTGTTAATGCTGCTTTTTAGTTTGTCTTACCTAACCCAGTTCAGAAATATGGATATGGGGGAAAGTCAGACCATAGGTGTAAAACTTTGATGAGCTGGTTCAGTCAGACCGGGAGGAATTTGTGTGGATTATGTCAGTCCAGACAGGCCGTATGGACTGATTCTGTTTTTACCAATGTGGTCTGGTTCCAGCTTATTTGCTTTTATAACTAAGTCCTATATGCCATTGAACTGTATGCCCTCTGTACGGTGACACCATTACAGTGAACATGTTGATACCAACAACATCGACAGTTCAATGTAAGTGTCCGCCCAAGATCCCAGCACTCTGTTCCCCAGTCCTGCACCCCCTTTGCCCCCATTAGAAAAACAACCGGGGTCTCCTGCCAGATTTATGTTGACCACAACTTGCGGTAGACATAAATGCATCGCTGTGATGTCGGTCGACAACATAGTTGTCGAACCGGCATTATAGAATCCCATTGAACAACATGGGAACTGCTGAATCTGGTTTGTAAAGTCAAAATAGTGTTGCCACTGGAGGTAATATTCGTGAATACAGGCAAATGTTGCAAGACTTGTTTTAGGTGCCATGCAGGAAGAGGACAAGGGAAAGAGAAGCCTTGGAGATGGTACAAAAATGCAAAGTGAATCAATATATAGAGAATAATGGATTGGGTGATGTGTGTAATGAGATTTTATACATGCCAGAGGTGTGGGATGCTACATAAACCCTGAGGGCTTCACCTTCGGGGTTTATAAAAAGCACCCCACACCGAGGACGTGTGTAAAATCAAGTTTTACACACAACCCCATCTTTTATTTTATATCATTGCTGGCCAGCACTTTTTTGCCACAGCAATTATATAAAATAAAAAATAAATAAAAAGAAATTGGGGGGGCGTGACTTGGACCCTAACGATATGGCTGCCTTATCATTTTGTTCTATCCCTGCCTTGGCATTATCCTCTGCAATCCGATGTGATACCAGGTTAATGTAGCACTTAGATGACTGGGGAATGTCCCCACAACCCCTTGCTGCCTGTCATGTGACGCTATTTTCGAGGGGGACCTCTTTTTCCAGCTCTATAGATCTGCACTACCTGATGTTTGTCTAGACGCACTAGGCCACACAGGCCTCAGCCCTCATCTCCAGCCAGCACATCCCCACCAACGCAGGGTCCACGTACCTTTCTCCTGTGTCATCACGCTAGTCGAGCTCTGCTCTGCAACTCTACCATTGTGATCCAGTTAGAGAGGCCACCAAAGAGACACTTTCCTAGACTGCCACACCAGGGAAGGTACTTACAATGGCTACCTCCTCCAGCAAAGTACCAGACCCAGACTGTGATCAGGGCTCCCCTGAGCAGATGCAGGTGGGGGATGCCCTCTCACACATAACCAAGATGCTGGAAGCGGTATTGGTCCAAGTGCATGGAATCTGAGCCTCTCTCGCTGGGAATGTGGCAGATGTCCGCTGTCTACAGGATGAATTCAATGTGATGGAGTAACACATAGAGGAGCTGGAAAGACAGCAGGGAAATGTATGGCAGAGGCTGAAGGAGCATGAAATCAGGCTGGCAAGGCTGTGGGAATGTGCTGAGGACCAGGAAAACAGAGGGTGACGCAACAACATCAGGATCCTGGGGGTCCCTGAGGGGGCAGAGGGCTCCAACATGGAAAGATTCTTAAATGAGTTAATTCCTAAGATATTAGGGGAATGCTGGAGAGATCCTGTGGACGTGGAAAGGGTCCATCATCTCACTGGCAAGGTGAGTCACTCCACAACTACCCCGCGGCCCATTATAGCCTACTTGTTGAGGTACTTGGTCAAAAAGTGGGTGCTGAGAGCTGCTAGGAACCTTGGGGAGCTCACCTGAAGGGAGTCTACCATCTCCCTGTACTGGGATTACTCGCATGAAGTTGCTGCTCGGAGGAAAGCTTTTGTACCTTTAAAAATTTCTGCAGGCAAACAACTTCCAATACAGATTCAGAAGACTTACTGCCTTATTCATTTCTGAAGGGGCAATGAATTCACTGCCGAACATCTGCAGGATGCTGAGACGTGACTGAATGCACACTGGCCAGGCCTTCTCTCCAGAACTGCATCTCCCAGACATCTCTGAGTTCCGGAGGATTCTAACTGCCGGCAGAATGAAAAGAAAGAGAAGGCATTCCCTAGAGACCAGTTTAGATGGCAGAATGATCCCTCTGAAAATGCATCCCCCAGGCCTCATCCACCCTCGAACAAGGAGCCAGTGGATTCAGGCTGGTCACCTGACCCAAACAACCAACCGTAAATCATGGTCTGGCAGAGTCTGAGGTGTATCCACAGCCCTCACCCCTGAATCATCCATGACTGAGATCTAGGAGCTCCCAGTCTCCTAGTGCCCTTCATGTGGTCCTCTTTCCTCCACCGAAGCTCCCCAGGGATGGCTCATCTTGTGAAGGGGAGCCTCACGAAGTACCTCAACAGGACACTGATCCTACTGACCCTAGGGACACACTCGTTCCACTTGACTGGGATTTCTGCAGTGGAAGATGCAGAGGATGCCTTGGCTGCCACTAAGGGCCTGGTCAAACCCGGCTAAAAATACTTCGCTGATGCAGTAGCCGACCCCCCGCAGCCCTGCAGGGACACTGGAAATTGAAGGACAGATGACTGATGGCCATCTGAGCTGCTGATGAATCAAGTTTCAGGCTAAGCTGTGGACTTTCTATATTCTTACTTTGCATTAAAGAGCATGTTTATGAGGCCCTAGCACCTAGACAGGCTATTTGCCTATGGGGGACCACTCACTGGTCCCAGCTTTATCTCTCCATTTCACTTTGGACACCATTTGGTACTCCACTATGGGCATACTAGACACCCTAGGTGTAAACTGCATGGGGCTGGGTGCATAACCCCCTGCCCCAGACCTCATAACTATCTTGGAGTAATATGAGGTACACGGAACCTCGGCAAGGCACCTCTGGGGGGGCCCAGTCTGGTGTTTGCTATAGTCCCCTGGCTTAATTGCTCTAGTTGTACCAATGCTATCTGGCTTCATTATAAGCTTTACTTGATCTTTAGGATGGTCTGCCATTATTGCTGTTAAATTGTTGACTTGTCTGACAGGCAGCTGAGGGAGAGGGCACCCCCTCCTCCTCACCTCCCCCCACCCCCCCAGTTCATATTCCTGTCTTCTACCTGTATGCCCAATGGTTAGAGCCGCAATGGATGCCTGGCAACCCTGGATCACCATTCAAGGGACCATGGCCAGGCGAGGATAGGTTACCTGTGTGTGCTTAGACCTTTCCTCCCCCAATTGGTGTGCGAGTCAGCGTGGCCAGGGGCTTCATTTCAAACCCCCTTCGTGTGTTTACCTCAGCACCCTTAGTGTTAGTACTGTTATTTCAAAAGTGCCTGTTTTTCTAACATTGACTTTTGTATTTGAAATTGTTGTTGTTATTTCTCTTCTTGCACAAGACTGTTTTTGAAACGATACTTAGAGATCCCTATTGGAACTTGCATCCCATCTCGGTACTAGCGAGTTCGGCACCTACCAAATTGAAGAGGGTAGCTATACTGCTTCACATGGCATCTCCTTGGATGGTGGAGGCTACTAAGACTGACACCCAAGGGAGGTGGATTGTGACTCGGCTTCTCTAGTCCAGAGGGAGGGTTCTAGTGGCGAATGTCTATGTGCCCAATAATGACTCGGGGGAGTTCTCTCTGCTGCCTACTATACGGGAAGCCCTCATCATGCTGCTAGCAAAGAAGTCCTTTGACTCGTTGGACTGTTCCAACTTTTGACCAATCTCCCTCTTACCGGTGGACACCAAAATAGTTGCCAAAGTACTAGCTAACAGGCTGGTAAATATCCTACCTTCCTTGATCCACCCCTTCACAGACTGGGTTTTCAAAGGGGAAGTCTGGGGTGGATAATCTATGCCTTGTGCTTAACCCTAAGTGGCTGGCCCTGCAATCTTCCACCCCTATGGCAGCACTTGCCGTTGACGTCTCCAAAGCCTTCGATTCGGTGAAATGGTATTATTTACATGGGGCTTTCCAGCTATATGGCTTTGGCAGCTATTTTAGGGGTGGCTATCCACCCTTTATTGCTTCCCATCTGCCAGAATCCTTACCAACCGAGACACTTCCTCCTTCTTCACCCTTCAAAGGGGCACCAGGCAAAGGTTGTCACCTCTCACCCTTCTCTTCCTTATAGCTCTCTACCCGTTGGTTAGATGCCTGATAGCTACCCCAGACATCTCCAGGATCCCAGTCTGGGATCAGGCATTTCTGGTTAATGCATATGCTGATGATATGCTGCTCACCTTGTCAGAGCTGGCACACTCTCTGCCTAAGGCCCTCTCGGTACTATAGGATTTTGCTTCTTTGTCTGGCCTGTTAGTTAACCAAAAGAAAACGATTCTTTCACCATTAAATCTGGTCTGCTCCAGGGATTGTCTGAAAGGAACCAACATCTCCTGGGTCCCTTAAGGTTTTTCATACCTGGGAATCTTTATCTCTTCAGCGTAGAGAGACTTAGAGAGGGCTAACTTTTCCCCTCTCCTCACATACCTAATGGCTGCAATCTGTAGATGGTGCAAACTGCAGTTATCACTGAAGGGCAAGGTAGAGGCTATACGAATGTTCGTACTCCCCAGAGTCTCCTACCTTTTGAATAATCTTCTCATCCCTTTGTCTCCCAGGTTATTCTCTACACTAGACAAGCTGACCGCCAATTTACTCTGGGAGGGCAGGTCAGCCTGCTGGGGATGCTCGAAGCTTAGGGCGCACTGGTCCAACAGTGGTTTGGGGCTTCCCTGGTTTCAGGAGTACCAATTGGCATATCGGATGGTGCAGGCCACCAAATGGTTTGCCTCCTGTTCCCCTAAACCCCCTTATGGGTAGGCTTCAAGGCCTCCCTGCTCCCAGGGAACTCTCTATCCTTCCTACTATCTTTTAAGTATCCCCCGGCACTCCAGATCACTCCCATTATGATAGAGACCTGTACGGCATGGCGTCGAATCACTGCAACCTCCCACACCCCACCTGCAGCCAGGGTCCCATTGATGCAATTCGTCTCTCTCTGAAACAACTGTAAAGTAGTAGTTGATTTAAAAAAAACTATCCTGGCCCACATGGATAGCTAAAGGGATACGGACAGCAGAGGACCTTTTTCTCCCAAATACTGAGATATTAATATCTTTTGAACAACTTACGGCACTCTTCAACTTGCCTCCCCAGGATTTTGGAGATACTGCCAGCTTAGGAGTGCGATCCAGTCCCTACAGGTCCAGCAGACTCAGGACGCCAGGTGAGAATGCCTATCTACGTTGCATAAACTGGGATCATATAAGGGTCTAGCTGGGAAGATTTACCTTGCTGTTTTGTCTTCTCTGGTTTTTTTTTTCTCTTACCTTTTGTGGCTCTCTCCTGATATCCACTTGAGTCACTGGAGGACATGTGATGTGATGAGATGAGATGGGATGGGATGTAAAGATTGTTGAGGTGTGTATTACTCTTGTACTGTTCTATTTAACACCTGTTCACAATACTTATGGTGATAGTAGCTGTTACTGTTACTTAACTAGTTTCAAGGTTGGGAGGTAATTCGCCCACAGTACTTGTTCCTCCTTGTCAGGGATTATCCTGATAGTTGCTGTATCTTTTGTTTCTCATGGAAAGGAGAATGCAGTTTGTATATGTGCATCCTGTTGCTCTGAAATTGAAAAACTTTTTCATGATAAAAAAAATTAAAAAGAAATCGGTGTTGAGAGGCAGCCACCGAACGGTTGGGATTAAGCATGGTTCGCAGTCTGCCAATATTTTAAAATGTTGTTTAAACCTTGCAGAGTGGACGTTGCCCATTTCTTGTTTTTTTTTTTTTTTTTGAGTTGTCGAGGGAGTTTACTTACCCTCCGAGTGGTGGTTGAGGCATCCATCACATCTAGCAAGGGACGTGGGGGGGGGGAAGAGAGACAGAGAGAGAGAGAGACTGGCATGGAGGCAGGGAAACCCAGCGCATGTTTGCCATTATAACCAGCAGGTTATAACAGCAAATTATAACTGGGTTTCCCTATGGGAAAAAGTGCTGGCCAGTATTTATAGAAGTATACTAGTGCAAACTAGAGGAGACATTCTGCAAGAATGAAAGGCAGTTATTTAACAGAATAAGTCTAGAGGCAAAAGTGAAGGGATTTAAACATGTATGGGACAGACATAAGGGAACCCTAGAAGCAGGAAGGAGAGGAGAAAGCCATTAATCTAGTAGGGTCAGAGGCCGCAGAACAGGGGAGGGCTTACGGGCAGACTAGATGCGCATGGTGGTCCTTATCTGCTGATAATTTCCATGTTTCTGTATAAACATTGGTGGACCAATCATAAATTCTTCCCTCCCTTCAAAGTAGGTGTATAGGCAGTTTTGTCCTGTAGTCATACAACCCATCAGAAAAATTCCTAGCAGAGCTTTGAACCAGCCAAATAATTGTTGGTGAGCCGTCGCAGGGCAGGTTACGGTTTCCACTGACAAATCACAGAGAGCAGGAGGTATACAAGAAGAGAGCAAGCTAGTTACGGTAAAGTGAGTCGTGGAGATGCAGAGTAGTTCATATTAAAAAAGTACAGAATAAATAAAAAAATTAAAAGTATTATTCAGGAGAGGCCTCACGGCCTTAGAGGAGCAGGGCTTAGTGGGAAACTGGAATACTTGGGTTTTCTAGTGGGGAGAGAGTGGGGGAAATGAAAACTGTGAAGCCTAGCTAAGGGCGCTTTCTATGTGCAAAGGCACCTTACACCCTCTTCCTTAGTTAACATAAAAATGCATTTATTGTTGTCAAGAGATGGGCGATGAATAGGGTTTTCTAAATTAGTGACATTTGTTTTAAGTGTGCAGTAATGGCATGGAAAGTGGGCACTGCTTCCTGTAACTCCTCCTCATATTCTGCATTTGTGTGTGTTCATTGCAGCTTCTGAGCACCTTGTTGGGGGAAGCAGAAAGGGGCATCTTTGTAATTATTCAATGAAAAGTGCCTGTTGACCAGGGCTGTCACACCACTGTGTTGAGAAAACAGCCTATGCTTTGGCTGCAAATTGAAAATAGCCCGTCTTGGGCTAGGTGTTGTTCCCCGCCTGGACTGTTCCATGCTAATCCTCTCCTTGTCAGATATTGCTGGTGAGCTGTCACTAGGCAGGTTTCAGTTCTTGCTGACCAATCACAGGGAGCAGGAGGGATCTGAGGGGAGAATGAGTGAGTCCTGAGAGAGCAAGTCATGGAGATGGCAAGTAGCTGATATAAAAAAATACTGAATAAGACAACAAAAAAGAAAAGGTAAATGGGGCGTCCTCTTATTCAGGAAAAGCCGCACAGCCTTGGAGGAGTAGGGCTGAGTGGGAAACTGGAATACTTGGGTTTTCTAATGGGGAGGGAGCGGGTGAAGTGCAGGCTGCAAAGCCTGGCTGAGAGCGCTCCCTCCGTGCAAAGGTGTCTTGCACCCTCTTCCTTAGTTAACATAAAAATGCATTTAATGTCAAAAGAGAAGGGCACTGAATAGGGTTTTCTAAATCAGTGACGTGTTTAAAGTGTGCAGTAATGGCAGGGACAGTGAGCACTGCTTCCTGTAACCCCTCCTTATATTCTGCATTTTGTGTGTTCATTACAGCTTCCCAGCGCCTAATCAGAAGACAGCAGAAAGGGGCACCTTTCTGATTATTCCATGAACAGTGCCTGTGTACCCAGGGCTGGCACACAGTGTGCTGAAAAAGCAGCCCATGCTTTGGCTGCAATTATAAATAGCCAGCCTTGGGCTACTTGTTTTTCCCTGCCAGGACTGTTCCATGGCAATCCTCTGCTGCTCAGATACAGATTCGTTTTCCTAAATTGTTTCCTCCAATCACCTGTTCCCGCAGTGACACCTTTTTGATGATTTTTCAATTGTGTGACATATATAGTCTCCTGCCATTCATTTTTTTTTTTTTTTACTACTACTAATGTGAATCACTGTATGTTGGGTATAGGGTGACACCATTTAATTGCTGGTTTTGCATATCACAGAAACATAGACTTTGACGGCAGATAAGGACTGCTTGGCCCACCTAGTCTGCCCATTTCCCTACCTAGAGTATAAGCTGCAGATCCTATTTAACCAACAGCCTATTTCTTCCTACCCCCCACAAAAATTGCCTTATGTCTGTCCCATGTATTCTTGAATTCTTCCACAGTTTCAGACCCCACAACCTCCTCAGGAAGGCTGTCCCATGTGTCCACCACCCTCTCTGTGAAAAAATACTTCCTCGCATTGCCCCTACGCTGTCCCCTCTATCTTCAAATTATGTCCCCTTGTTCTTGCACATCTCTTTTTCTGAAAGATGCTACCCACTTGGACTTTGTTGATTCCACTGAGGTACTTAAATTTTTCTATCATGTCCCCCCTCTCCCTCCTTTCCTCAAGGGTATACATATTAAGCTCCTTTAGCCTCTCCTCGTATGGCTTCTCTTGCAAACCCTGCACCATTTTAGTTGCCCTCCTCTGAACTGCCTCCATCCTGTCTATGTCCTTGCGGAGATGGGGTCTCCAGAACTGGACGCTGTACTCCAGATGGGGTCTCACCAACTGTCTGTACAGGGGGATAACAACTTCCTGTTTTCTGCTGGTGATACCTCTCCCAATACATCCCAGTATCCCCCCAGCCCTCCCTACCGCCTTCTCACATTGCTTGCCAACCTTAAGGTCATCTGATATGATTATCCCCAGGTCCCTTTCCATTTTGTTGTTGTTACTACCTCCTCCCCCATTGTGTAATCTTCCCCTGGGTTTTGTTTCCCAGGTGCATTACTTTGCACTTCTTTGCATTGAATCCAAGCTGCCATACTTCTGACCATTCCTCCAACCTTGCCAAGTCCCTTCTCATCCTTTCCATGCCTCCTTGTGTATCAACCCTGTTGCAGATCTTTGTGTCATCTGCAAAGAGGCATACTTTTCCTTCCAGTCCCTCTGCAATGTCACTTATAAAGACATTAAAAAGGACTGGACCCAGTACTGAACCCTGCCGTACCCCACTAGTAATCCCTCTTTCTTCAGCATGGACTCCATTTACAATTACCTTCTGTGTCCTGTTGTTCAGCCAGTGTTTTACCCAGGCTACCACCCTGGGACCCACTCCATGGCTGGTTAATTTGACTACTAATCTTTTGTGTGGGACTGTGTCAAATGCCTTGCTAAAGTCTAGGTAGGCCATGTCCACAGCCCTCCCTGGTCTACTACTTTGGTCACCCAGTCAAAGAAATCAATTAGATTCATCTGACATGACCTTCCCGCTGTGAACCCATGCTGCCTTGGGTCCTGTGCCCCACTGGCCTCTAGGTACTCAACAATTCTTTCCTTCAGAAGTGATTCCATCACTTTCCCTACCACAGAGGTCAAACTGACAGGTCTGTAGTTTCCTGCCTCTGTCTTGCTCCCACTTTTGTGAAGGGGAATCACATCAGCCTTCTTCCAGTCCTCAGGTACCACACCATCCTCCCATGATTTGTTATAAAGGGTAGTCGGTGGTGTCACTAGTTTTCTGCTTAATTCTTTTAGAATTCTGGGGTGAATTCCATCTGGCCCCATTGCTTTGTCCAGCTTCAGTTTTAGGAGTTCTTTCAGAATCCTTTCTTCTGTAAAAGGACTGGGATCGACCCCCCTCTCCAGAGTGCTTCTGTTAATTGGATTAGGCACCTCCCCCACTTCCTCTTTTGTGAATACTGAGCAGAAGTATTCATTCAGTATCCCTGCTTTTTCACTGTTACTCTCTGCCCACCCACCATTCATTATATTCAGCCTCACTATTCCTCCCTTTGTCTTTCTACACTCCCTGATATACCTATAAAAGGTTTTATCCCCCTTCTTAACTGAGTTAGCTATCTTTTCCTCAGTTTGTGCCTTTGCTATTCTGACTACCTTCCCTGCTTCCTTCTGCCTTAACTGGTACAGTTCTCTGTCTTGCTCCTTCTGTGTTTCCTTATGCTTCCTAAATGCTATCTTTTTCTCCCTAACCTTCACCGCCACTTCTTTTGAGAACCATAGCGGCTTTTTCTTTCATTTTGATTTGTTTATTTGCTTCACACAAAGGCTTGTTTCCTCTGTGATGGCAGTTCTGATATTTCCCCATTGTTGCTCCACCCCTCTTTCTAGCCTGTTTGCTAGTGCTTTTCTAATGCACTCTCCTATCTTGCCTGAAGTCCAGAACCCTCACTTTTGTATGGCTTGACTCTGTAGCTGAGTTTATCATGAACCACACTGTTTGGTGGTCACTTGTTCCCAAATGGCCACCCACTTCTAGATCTGAGATCCTCTCACTGTCCCCATTTGAGAGTACGATGTCTAAGATTACTTCCTCATGAGTAGGTTCCAAAACTAGCTGTCTATATCAGTGTTGCTCCCAAAATACTGTAATAATAAGCTGGCCATGTAGAACACACACAACAGCATTTGAATGTAGATTTTCGCAGAGGGATTTGCAGCTTTCAAAATAATGATGTCCATGCAAGTGTATAATTGGGGGGTGGCATCTTTCAATATAATGATGAACAGGCAACTGTATAATTTGTACAGTGGGGTGGCTGGCATGTTTTAAAATAATAATGTACATGCAACTGTATAATTTTGTAAGGGGGGATTGGCAACTTTCAAATTCATGATGTATGTGCAAGCTTATAATTGTTGTAGCTTTTAAATTGGTTTGCAGCTTTTCTGTATTGCTAAGATTCTGTAAGAGGCTACAGTATGTCCCACAGAAGTTTCTGGTGCAGTTTGTCAATGAAAACCCATTAATTGACTTGCTGATGTTAGATTGTCAGAAAACACCTTGTACAAATTAAAAGACAAATCATTTTGTGGTCTGTTCAAGACTTCCAACAGAAGCCAAACAAGCTATTTAACACACGACCTGGATAACAGGAAGTAGATGCTTACAGTGGGATATTGGGTCTGTACTAGAATAGAAACAAACACACTTTTCAATGTTATTACCTACAGGAGCCAGGAAAATCTGCAAACGCAGCACTACAAATAGCAGTGGAAAGGATGGAGGAGCAGACAACTCAGATGAGGTAAGAGTACATTTAATGGTAGTTTTATTAAAAAAAAAAAAAATAGGCCAGATTTGTATTTTGTATAATGGGCCAACATATATGAGCTGTTGTGGTTAGATTATTGGAAGATGTGCTGAAGGCGGGGATATTGAGGTTCCAGATATCAAAACTAGGTAGGGTTAGGTGGAAATAGCAGTGGTCTGAGGCCATTGCTTGTGGGTCACAAGCTGTAGGGATGATTGCATTTATGTCACAACATTGACACCCACTGCTGATTGCCACAAAACTCATCTCAGGTTCCTTTCTCCAGTCTTTTTCTAACCAGACGACCACATAGGTGTCAGTGATGTAACGGATTAGTTTTGTTCCATACAAAGTCAGTGACATTTAAAAAATTGGTTTTAAACATCCCACTTTATCACAGAATTGTATATAGAAGCTTATATTTTGTCAGGAGAAAAAGACTGCAAGGCCCATACAGTCTGCCCTAACATTACTTTCCCACATGGTGGCAATGGGACATATTTGGCTATCAAAATATTTAAACTTTGCATTTATTTAGAATACTTTTGTATATATATATATATATGAAGTGCATATTATAGTCTCATATAGTGGGCATTGCGCCCCCCCCCAGTACGTATCCTGTTTTGAGTTTGAAGGAAGAAACCATGAAGGATGACCTGACTGCTGTGGAAGTCTTGTGTTAAAGCTGCTACTAGCCAAATACCATTTTGCTAAACATGTCTGTATTTAGCTACAAACACCATTGTTAAACTAATTAAATTATTACTGCTGTTGTAAAAGCTGCAGAACAAAATTTTTTTTTTTTTTTTTTTTTAGATAAGAGTTGCTCCATTTGGTGACTATTTGTCAAAATCCCAAAGAGCTGCACCATCATCTTCTCTGCACCGCAAACACTTTTTCACTCTTCAAAGCCAGACCGAAAACTGAGGAAACATTATTTATTTGAATTTTGGTGACTGGGTAAGACCACTGAGACAATTGCAGTCCCTTTTTCAGGGTAGACCCGGGGCAATACAGTGCCAGAAAAATGCAGAGCAATACAATACAATTGAATGACGACAAAGAGCAAGATATGGAGATTCAAAGTTGTACAAGCAAATTAGAAGTAGGCAAGGAGCAAAGGCATGGAATTGAGGACATTATAAACATTATGCAATTACCTGTTACAAGACAATGTTACATTACAAGTCTGAATTCAGAAAATTATGTGACAAAAAAGGTAAGAATATACCAGGTTTCAAAAACATATGACAAAATAATCAGCTTAACAATGTACTCATATATGTAGTCAAATGCAGCAAGGTAGGGTTGAGTGTTACCATTTAGAAACTAGGCATTGGGGTAAAGGAGGGAGTACAGTGGGGCTAGGGCAGAGGAGAAGGGAGGCATAGGTAGAGAGGGGGCAGAAAGGAGGAGAGTCAAGGGAAGCAGGGGAAAGTTGCAGAGAAGGAAAGGGAGATAAGTAGACCATGTTGGAAAAAGGGAAAAGAGGAGCAAGACAGAATAGAGGGGCAACAAATCAGTCTTGGCACACCTATTGAAGGACAAAGAAAAACTCTCCACACATAAAAGTAATATTATTTCTTATCTTTTACTGGAAATATCAAAAACAGTGAAGGCAAACATAAAGTACAAATTGCAAGTGCAGACACAGGAGTTTTTTCTGTGTCTGCACTTGAAATTTGCACTTTCTGTCTTCCCTTGGATCTACATATCTTTAGTGGAGCATGGCAGTTTACAATCCGAAAGAGGTATACGGTTCAATTTATTTCAATGGGGTTTGAACTTAGTTGCATAACTAGGCAATTATTTGCATATTTTTACCCCAAATTTTCAACATGCCTTCTTTGGGACCTCACCTTTTGAACAATTGCACTGTCATTGAGCAGATCTGTCCCAAAAGGTGATTTTACATTCCCTGCACAAAATCACTTTTCAGGCAGGAGTTGAAAATTTTCTCTGCCCTCCTTCATGAGATGGCATCATAAGAAGGCTATGTTGAAAATTTGGTGTAAACTATTTTGAGCCTATGTACAATTTTGCAAATGCAGGCTCGTAACTTTTGTAATATTCAATATTTTTAACCCAAATTGTCAACATAGCCATTTCTTTACAGCACCTCATGACTGTGATAGCTGTCATTTTTTAACTCCTGCACAAAATGTGTTTTTTGAGTCCCAAAAGTTGATTTTGCAGTCCCTGCATGAAATCACCTTTAGGCCAGGAGTTGAACATGTTCTCTGTCTTTCTTCATAAGGCAGGGTCATAACAAGGCTATGTTGAAAATTTGGTGGAATAATATTACAAAACAACAAATTTATGCAATTTGCAAATGCAGGCTCCTAACTTTGATAAATGTCAATATTTGTACCCTAAATTCTACACCTGCAGCCCTATCAGCTCTGGCCAGAGTTTGTTTAATTAGTGGGAGTGGAGTGCTGAGTAAAAAGGGTCATCTACCTTCTGGGTGGGGAGAGTTTGGGGCTGAGATAGGTGGGGTTAGGTTTATTTAGCACATCAAAGCACATTGCAAACATTAGGAGGGAAGATGATGCTGTTGCAGTTAGGCTGGGGAGGGGGGTGCTTTATATATTAAAAAAAAATTACAGGGAAAAAAATACTCTGCCTGTGCTAATCGGGTCAGATTTTCCTAAGTGGACTAGTCCAAAAATATTCAGCCTGAATTCTGATCTGTGGTAGAGTAGCTTTGGGGCCCAGGAGGTAGCTGACAGATTGGGTACTACATTTTAAAACCAGGTATTTGTAATCCAAAACCAACTCAAAAGCAGATTGTGGAGCTATCTGGGACCTACTTCAAGGCACAGGTCTTCCCAGTCTTAACAGTCTCTAAACTATGCTACACTGTTTGGGATGTTAATTTGTACTCCTTCCCTGACCAAAAACCACTCTGAGTCCTAACATACACCCCCCACACACAGCCCAGTTGTAAAGCCCTGATGCAACTGCACGTGTAACAAGAGAGCACATCTTTAACTTTGGAAGGGTTTTACAAGATAACTTGTAACATGCCTAAGAAAAAGGGTTCGGGACAGCTCTGACTACCTTTTCCTTACCCATGTTACAAAGACGAGTCAGCAACAAGACCCTCGTTATCACGATGAGGGATGATGAAACTGAAATCGGGATACCAACAGCAGACTGTTCAAAATTGACAGAAATACTTAAGTGTAGGTCGGCAACAGGACCGTTGTTATCACTAGGAGGGATGATGAAAAAAAATTGACAGAAACAATGTTAGTGTGCATGGGCATTTTGCCAACCAGGAACCAGCAAAATGAGCGATACCCATCACTTGGTACACGGGCAGCCAGACATGCAACAGTGAGCTACACTGAACAATTTCTCATGTCGTACTGTGTACCATTCATCCCTGCACTGTGACTTCATCTTCACTGTTAATTTTTATGTAAAGGGTCTGCAGTGGATTAATTTAGACCTTCCGACTACGTGTTCCTTACCCATGTGACATGGATGAGTTGCCTGTATGGGTAAGTAGAATATAAACATCACAAAACTATAAACATTCACAGTGCTTTACACTTCAGAGAAAACACCGTTACTGTGGCACTCAGCAATGCAAGTTACCTGGACAATTCTTAACTGCACTATGTCTGCATGCCTGTGAGACAGCAGTCATTCTGCATTTCTTCTCGGACTGCTGTCATGATGTACATTGCCCACAATTTTATTTAGCACAGCAGTATATCTGCATGGCTGAGACAGCAGCTGTTGTTGATCACAATACGAGAAATAGCAGCCGCTATTCATATATTGTCCTCGTGTGCTACTCTATGTGTTCCCTAGATTGCATTTGCACTGTTATACTGTACGTGTACTGCTCCTACATTTGCTTCTAAGTTACTGTAGCTGTAGTCGTAATTCTCCCACACTATAACAGAGTGACATTTATTACCATTGTGATCAGCAACAGCTGCTTTCTCAGTCATTAACATATACTGCTCTGCTAAATAACATTGCGGGTAACTTACATCATGTCAGCAGTAGGACAAAAAACAACAGTGACTGCTGTCTCACAGGCATGCACACATACTGGTGTGGTACATAATAATCGTCTGGATAACTTGTTTCATTCTATCAATCCATCCACACAGCACAAACAAGCAAGCAAGCAATGTTCGGCACTGACAAATGCTTGTTAGAAAAGGTTATTGAAAAGACAGTGGCTCTGCAGCTCGAGGCACACCCCACAGCCTTTAACATCTGTGAGTTGCTCCAGTCAGGATTTAGATTCAGAGAAACTTGAAGAGGCACAATAACATGCACAATTGGGCAGACTAGGTGGGCCAAAGGCCCTTATCTGCCATCAGTATCTATGTATCTCTGTAGGCATAGTAGGGAGACTGCTTTGGTCAGGGCGCATAATGACCTCCTCAGGGCTAGCGACAGAGGGGAATGGTCAGTGATCAGTCAATCAGTGCACTACCACTGCCTTATGGGCTAAAATAAAGTTATGGGGCCTGGGTCAATAACTCCTGTGGGGATTTGTAATCCAAAGATGTTAAAAGGTAATAGTCAGCACTTTGAGCCCCACTGTATTTCTTTCAATTTTGTGTAATCTGTAAGCTCTAATATACTGCAGTAAACAGCAAATAATCTTTTTTTTTTACACAAAGTGTGAATTGGGACCAGCCCCACACTTGGGTGTGGGGCTCTAAGAAAAATAAGGCAGTGGTAGTGCATCGGACATCTATGGCTGCACAATGCACAAATCAGTCTCTTCTTTTTAATCACTCAGTAGCACAATTAAGCACTACAGATGCCTGTTTCTTGATTTGGTTGGGATGCAGCTGAACTGGCAGCATGCTTACAGGGATGAGAACCTGGCATATGTGAGACACTGCTGGTTGGTTGTCAGTGGTACTTTTCTCCCTATGTACATTCCATTGACTCTCTTGAAGACTGCAGCCACCCAAAGAGGTCATGAGTAGATGGGCTTGTAAGTCACAAGGTTTGCAAGTCAGCTTGCTGTACACTGCTAGTTGAGCCTTAGGCTTCACCTGTCACTATTTTAGTGTGCTTTTCATGTTCCCAGTTTCCCCAGGGTTTCCCTTTATTATTTCGTAAATAAAAATACAGTTAATAACATTAAAAAAGTGTCCCTAGTCATTTTCTTTTTTTAGTCAAAAATGACAATTTGCTGCGTTGCTTGATGTGTAGTCCTGGATGAGCTGTGCCTTCCACCACACTGAATATTAAGCCAGCCAGGATGTAACTGTAAGTGCACAGCAGGCACAGTCAAGGCTAAACAGTGCAGGGCAGAGCACACTTCAGGGTTTTACATGCTGACTCTCTCTGAATCCCCGACTGCTTCTCCACTGCATAATGCACCTGCCAACTACCTACACCAGACCAGACATACTTAATGCAGAGCTGCACCTGAGCCAAACTGCAGTTTGCTTTATGCCACTAGTTCAGGCTGTATCAGCCCAGACCAGAAGGGGCTGGATCTGCAAGGACCAGTCCTCCCATCTCAAACTGGTAGTGTACCATGTCAGGGCCCCGCATAGTAACATAGTATTGTGATGGTAAAAAGGACATCTCAAATCACTAAGCCAATGGGTCACTAATGTGTGGCATATAGGCAAAACTGAATCCCTTTGCTAAGCAATTTATGTTTATTTATTTATCTGTCAACTGGTCACCAGGAAAGGCACACTGAGATGAAACTCATTTCCAGGTGCAGCCTGGAGGGGTAGGGGTTACAAAAGAAAAGGGACAAAACATTAAATAATAACATGCTAAATTAATCAGGGTCAAAACAAGCTACAGCAATTCAAATTTCAGGGACAGTGTAGATGCAGAAGTGCAGAATATTACACAAGCAACATTTTAAAATACTTGTTAAAAAAGGCAGTAGCCATAGTATGCACAAAATGCACGATAATCAAGTTAAGATGCGGTATTGCTAAAAGAAACAACCTTTGCAAATCATTAGGAACTAAGAGGGGGCAGGGAACAGTCACACACCTCTCAACCTCCTGCCTCATATATCAGGGACAAGGCTTAAAAAAAATCAGGGACAAAGGTTTAAATTCAGGGACACACCTTACAAATCGGTGATATCCACTCAGGAAGCTGGTAGAATAAGTGGTGTAGCGTAAAATGCATTTTCTAAGGAAGAACACATCTGTAACATTAATGTCTGACAGTATGTTATGCTTACAACCCCCATTGTTTGGTCATGGAAACACAGTTTGTAGGAGGGACAGAGTAAAAGGTTGAGGTAAAATCAGGGGCGTCCCTGAAAATCAGGGACAGTTGAGAGGTATGAACAGCCAATGAGCAGAGAGAGAGAGAGAAGGAGGGGGACACAAAAAGAGTGAAATTAAGCAAAACGTAGCAAAGAAATGGTCAGGAGATGGGAGGAGTAAAGAGTTGGAAGCCCAGCGGCTGGTTCAGCTCCTCTTCCCTGACCAACCTTACCACTGGCACATCACTCCTCCAGAGCATATGGAGGAATCTGGGTTTAATGACTGCTGTCTGTGTGCTAGGCTTGGTTCATGACATCACATTATAGAGCTGTGTTGGTTGGCAATGCGTGAATCATGCATATGTTGGCTCCCCCCTTAGTGAACCAAACCCATAGGGTTCATCTTGTCTGCTCTCCTGCTGCATGGCAGTGACTGTAACCTAATTTGAGTACAGACACACATCCGGTCTGCTCAAATACAGTATTTTCTGCAATAGGCATGGACTTGAGGCATCACCTTGTGGGAAAAGGGCTTAAATAATGCAATGTTTTGCGTTTAGTAGTAGTGGTATGATAGCAGCAGTAGTAGTAGTAGTTTATTCGTTAAGCGCCCAATCCCAAGGGCTCTGAGTGCTGTACATCATTAAAACATGGACCATGAAATAAATTAAAAGAACATGGCTACAATTTGAAATAAATAATTATAAGCTAAAATAAATAAATCAATTGTCAGCAATTCTGGAGTTTATTTTCACAACTGAACATAGGAACCCAACATCTTAAGGCTCCTTTGTCTGAAGGTGCCATGCCACACACCTCATTGTAAAAAGCATAGTGATGACTAATGAGTTTCTGAATAGCTATAATAGACAATTATACACACCCCAGTCTATGAAGCGCTGTTTATGTTACTATACAATAAATTGTCTCTCTGTAATCTGTAACAGTGTACATAATCTTTGCTCCACACAGTCCGACTCCTGCAGTATCAGTTTTATAGCATGTACAATCTCTCACTCTACAAACAGGGCAACAGATTTTAATATTGATCTTTTTAATTAAGGTTTCTGTATTACTGGCAATTGTGAAAGAGTCATCAGCCCATATTCCCAGATGTCCTTCTCCCTTAAAGGCTTAGTGGTTTAATTTTGTCATTTCCTGGTCAGTTTTGTTCAGTTTACCTTGCTTTACACTCAGCATATTCTCCCACTCAGTATCATCATTCAGCTTACCTGGGTATTTGTCACAATGTTTTATAGTATTCATGGTCACAGAATTTGGTGACTCAGACACATGCATTTATCAGGGTAAAGTTACTTTAGACATACCACCAATACATGGCTTGTTAAAGCATAGTTGTCAGCTCTGAATGAGTGCTCCCTCTTTTTAGTTTGAGAATGGATTAGTATGTTTATTTTTGTTTCATTATCTTTATTGGTATTTCTTTTAAACACAGAAACATAGAATTTGATGGCAGATAAGGACTACTTGGCCCACCCAATCTGCTCATGTTCACTACCTACTGCAATACCACAGGCCCTAACTGATCTGTGACTTACCCTCTCTTCCCTATCACTAGGGTACCCTTATGTCTATCCCATGCATTCTTGAAGTCCCCTACCATTTTAGCCCCCACCACCTCTGCAGGGAGGCTGTTCTATGCATCCACTATTCTTTCTGTGAAAAAAATACTTCCTCATGTTGCCCCTGAGTCTACCCACTCTAGCCTAATATCATGCCCCCTTGTTCTTGCATATCTTCTTTTTTTTTAATTTTATTTGCACCTTTTTGATGCCTCTCACTGCCAGCACTTAAGTCTAGTCATGAACCTCTTGGCTGCGGCTTCCCACATTAGCCACCCTCCCAGTAGCCCCTGGTTTACCCCCCAGGGTGGGGTCATGGCACCCGGCACCCACTGAAGGGTGCTGCAAACAACAGGATAGGGTGAGAGTCAGTCTGGGACCTGATTGCAGCTGGGGGGTGGGTGTCATTAAGGAGGTGGGTAAGTAGGCTTTTTTCCCCTGTAGGCAGGGGCAGGAATGTGCAATGACACCAGCGTCCATCCCTCCCCTCAGATCCTTGTTGGTGCCAGTCACTGTAGTGCCCCCGGCCTACAGCAGGGTTCCCTCAAGCACTGGACACACACCACACCCTCCTCCCAGAGAAGGACAGCAGTCTGTGGGAGGCTCGATCCTTCTCCCCCAGCCAGCTCTCCGACAACCCAGGCCCGTTCCCGAACCCTGGTCGCCGGCGTCACAAGTGGAAATCCAACCACTAAACCAATGGGCCAGCACATATATCTTCTTTTCTGAAAGATGTTACCCTCTTCTACCATGTTTATACCATTGAGATATTTGAAAGTCTTTAACATATCCCCCTCTCTCTCCTCACTTCCAAGGAGTACATATTAAGGTCCTCTAGCCTCACCTCATATGACTTCTGGTACATTCCTTGCACCATTTTAGTTTCCCTTCTCTGAACTGCCTCTATCCTGTCTATGTCCTTCTGGAGGTGTGGCCTTCAGAACTGGACACAGAACTCCAGATGAGGTCTCACCAGTGATCTGTATAGTGGCATCATCACCTTTTTTTCTGCTGGTGATACCTCTCCCTATGCACCCTAGCATCCTATTGACTCACTACACAGCCTTCTTACATTGTTTGGTCACCTTTACGTCATCAGATATGATTACCCTCTAGTCCCATTCTTGTTTGGGGGCTGTCCATAACTTCCACCATTATGTATTCCTCCTTTGGATTCTTGTGCCCCAAATGCATGATTTTGCACTTCTTTGCATTGAATTGAATCCTAGCTGCCACACTCTCAACCACTCCTTAAACTTGCTTAGGTCCCTTCTCATCCCCCGAGTGTCGACCCTGTTACAGATCTTAGTGTTGTCAACAAAGAGGCATACCTTCCCTTCCAGCCCCTCTGCAATGTCACTTAAGAAAACATTGAAGAGGACTGGCCCCAGCATCGATCTCTGTCTCACCCCACTGGTCACCCCCCTCTTCAGAATGAACTCCAATTACCACCATCCTCTGTGACCTATTGCTTAACCAATTTCTGACTCAGTTTACCACCCTGGGATCCATTCTTAGGCTATCCAACTTGTTTATAAGCCTCCTATATGGGACGGTGTCAAATGCCTTGCTGAAATCAAGGTAGGCCACATCCACCACACCTCCCTGATCCATTTCCTTGGTCACACAGTCAAAGAAATCTATCAGATTTGTTTGACAAGACCTTCTTACTGTAAATCCATGCTGCCTCAGATCCTGTGCTCCACTGGATTCTAGATATATCATTATCCTTTCCTTTCACAGTCACTTCATTAATTTCCCCACCACCAAGGTGAGACTGACTGTAGCTCTCTCTCAGACTCACCCACCTCCTGCAAACCTTATCTGCCACATTGGTGTAACCCTCTTGCTCCCAGATGGGAGTGATACATCCGACTCACTGCCTGGGAGTATAGCCCTCTTCTTAGCCGCCCAACCTCTTCAGTGTTCCCTGTCCCTATGGGACCTTCAGGGGGCACTCAGCATACAATAGCAGCAACCTTTTTTTCCCTTCAAGGCAGGAGAGTTCACGTCCAGACCATGGCCACAATGCCACATATTGAGGGACCAGATCATGCCTCTTGTCCATGACATGGGGCAAGTTACATTAATCAGTTGCTGACTCCCTGCAAGGGAGTAACATCTGGAGATGCCAACTGAAGAGGAATGCATGGAACACTCACAAACGCTCCACTCCCTATTCGTCTGAACCCACAGATTAGAGAGAGGGTTGGGAACAACTGGAGGTACCTTTTCCTTCTTGGTTCCCATTGACACCATGGGCAGTGGAAAGCCTTAACACGGGATAAAGTGAATATTTATAAATAAATAAGCAAGTCAGTAAGTAAGTTTTAGCAAAAACAGGAGATGTAAAAAAACATCAAGTGCAAGCTCATTTCCAATAGTGTCCTGCACAAAACAGCATTAATACAACAATATGTTTCAAGTACCGTGAGATAAAATAAGTTGCAACAATATATAAAAATGCCATCGTATTAGGTACAGTACTTATATTCATTTTGTGTCTATAAAAAATATTAATGTAAATGCACACAGCAAGTGTAAGTGAGTAAGGCTTGATCAGTAAGCCAGTCAGCAGTGCCTAAAACATTTGGGAGAGGACCAGGGAGGGAACAAAGATGGGTAGGAAGCATGTTTCACTGGTTTGGGACAGAATTTATGAAATCCCCAATACCATAAGAGCTAGATGTAGGGTACTGTGCCAGCTCATGTACAGCAGAAGAGTAAAACTCAGGTCTTGTGGTCTGGGTACCAACATAGGGGCATGGGGCTGACAGTATAGCCAAGAGGTTGAAGGAACAAGATGTGAATGAGCTTGGTACATTCAGAGACCTGGGTTTGATTCCCACAATGTCCACATGCATACTGTGTGACACCGAGCAAGTCACAAAACTGAGTAGGAAACATGTTCCCATTGTTTGTCCGGAATCTATAAATGCCTGCATACCAAAATTCTACTAGCATTTTAATCCAAAAACAAAAGGCACACACAGTTTAAAAACATTGTAAAAATAAAAGCTCATTTAACAGCCCAGCACAGGTGAGGTTCCATCACACAAGCTAAAAAACACTGCTTTTAAAAGATAGAAAGGTGGGAGCTCAGAATCTGCCAAAGCCAGCAGTCTGCAATGGATACTGTAGAATCTGGGACCCTAGAACTCAACCAGGATTCAGTGACCACTAGAAATCCTGGATGGGAGTCACAGGTTCAGGATCAAACAGCATCATTGTTAGGAAACAAACTATGAAAATTGCTATAAATAGGAGGGTGGAGCTTGCCGGCAAGATGGTGGCAGTGTAATTTTTTTAGTTGCATTCAACGGGGGTCATATCCCTATCCAGATCCATAAAATCAATGCCAAAAAGAAATCAAACAAATGACGTATAGATAGAGGAAGTCGCTGCCCTTCACCCAGTACCAACAAAATCGGAGCAAGGTACATGGTGAGAATGCAGACGCTGAGATTTAATGAACTGCAGTACAAAGACGGGGCCCATCCAGACCGGGAGCTCGCAGTTGTCAAACGCAAGTGAAAGCGGAGGAAATAACACTGCGATACCTGAGCCAGACTTATCTGTCACACAGAAAGAGAAAAAAAAAATAACGATGGAAAGCACTGCAGACTCAAACTTAAAAGTCATGTTAGCTAAATTAGATCTAATACTGCTAGATACAGCAGACCTGAAGCAAACAATAAGAAAAACAAATCAAGACCTAGCTGCTTTTGCCTCCCGAGTGGCACACACTGAACACTTATATCAACAGCTTGACAACGCTGCACAGTAGCAAAGGGAAACCATACAGGACCATCAAAATAAAATTACTTACTTGTTAAATAAGGTAGATGACATGGAAAACAGGGCCAGGAGAAAGAATCTATGCATTGTGGGGATGCCAGAAGGAGCTGAAGGTAGGGACATGTATACATTTTTGAGTTTCTACCCGAGATCATTCAGGACAACAACTGTGGCCCTCCAGAGATAGAAAGGGCCCATCGCTCCCTGGCCCCTTGCCCCAAACAAGAAGAGTGTCCTAAGCCTATCCTCTGTAAATTCCTGAGATATCCAGAAAAAGAATACTACCTACGCAGAGCAGGGGAACAGGGTTCATTTGAGTGGCATGGCATATGCATCCAGATATATCAGGATTTCTCCCAAGATCTTTCAAATAGAAGGAGAGCATATGGTGGGGTGAAACAATAGTTCTACAAGCTAAATATCCCAACGTCGCTGCGATACTCTGCGCTACTTAGGATACTGTACCATGGGGAGTATATCACTTTCAATAGTCCGTCGGCAGAGGAAACTTTTCTTCGTGAACAGGATAGATGAGCTCCCTCCAGCCTACAACCCAGTCAGGCACAAGACAACTCAAATTGTATGATGGAAGTGAGTCAGGATGCCTCCAAACAAGGCCCAGAATCAGGCCCCCTGCTAAAGATCCCACTCCGCAGTGGCAGGCAGTAACAAGGGGCCAACATAAGAAGAAACCACCAGCTGGGGGCAAGCTGCTTGCAAAGAGGGAGTGATCCAGGAGCCAACAAAGACGATATTTACAATCTGACTCCAGCAGTTGCTCCCTGGGGGATACTCTGATCAAGCTTGGGAACCGGTACGAGCCTCTACGTGATCTCCTACCAACAGCGTTGGACTTATCCCCTGACTCTCAACACATAAAGGGTGCTCAGGAGATCCCTGATGACTGGTATCCACTACCTGGGGATTGTGCCAACTACACCCCAAACAGAGAGGACGAAGATGCAGAGAACTCCACTGAAAGGCTAGAGGTCTTGTTTAAAATCTCAGAAGATCTTACAGTTATAGATCCACCCCCCCTAAAAGGGGTACTCTGGCTGAAGATAATTAGAGACTCGTGCACAAAGGTGTTTAAGGGTATAATAGAGGTTTAGAGGTTTAAAATGTTCATGGGCTACTATTTGCCCTTTACCCCTGTACCAGCACCGGGGGGGTAGGTTGGTGCATGCTTTGAACAGGTCAGATCACAATGGCTGACTGCAGGCTGCGTTCATATACACTAGTGGCAGGGTCTTAAGTCTTAAGTCTGATCAGGTTTTTCAGGTTGCTAGGATGTTTAAAGTTTCACAGAGGTCTAGGATTAAGGTCTCTCTAGTATTCTGAAATATTATTCTCTGTTTTTTCTTCTGTGTTGGTTCTATGTTGTTATTAGTTTACAGGTTAATGTAGGATGAAGGTTTCAAGTGAGCATCAGGCCTGGGGTAGACAGTACCACAGAGCCCAGCATGGTAGAAGGGTTGGGGTGGCACAGATATCACATGTGATTCCTTTGGTTTTTCCTGGGACAGGGACTGTCATATTAGATTAGGAATAGTTGGGAGCAGGACCCCCAGAGAACACAGCTTACTGAGATTAACACTGTATCCATTTGTAAGGCCTCCACTGCTGCCCCCAGATGGAGTCTCTGGGAGCTTGGGAAGACCTCTGTCACCCTGTTCCAGGAGCAGAACCTTACCTCCATTACAGGATCGAACAGGCACTGCATTGCTTTTGAAACCACCCCAGAACCTTCTGCAAATGTGTCAGGAAGCTTCTCATAAACAAGGTAGGGGATTGCAGGGGGGTACTGGGAATAGGAGTGCCTCCCCTGTGGAAAAAGAGAAACAAGAAGAAAATACTAGTAGACAGCAGTGGATATACAGATCTAAACAGGAGAATAAAGAAGGGAAGATTTTCTTTGGAACAGGGAAGGGGGCAATATCATCCGAAAAGGAGCGATTGATTATTTACCCAATGACCA
This sequence comes from Neoceratodus forsteri, assembly GCA_016271365.2. NCBI lineage: Eukaryota > Metazoa > Chordata > Ceratodontiformes > Ceratodontidae > Neoceratodus > Neoceratodus forsteri. Next base: position 802,096,135 of record CM057451.1, on the reverse strand, counting down.
TATTATTAAAAGCAAACACCAATCCCAGGGAAGATGGATAACTTGTCCGAGGTAGCTTTTACATCATGGAATGTTAGGGGACTAAACTCCCCAATTAAAAGGAGTAAGATCTTGGCTAGGCTCTACAAACTCAAGAGTCATATAGTATTTCTCCAAGAAACTAAATTAAATCACCGGGAATCAAAAAAACTCATTAAGGAGTAGGTGGGAAGAGAATTTCACAGTCGTTCAGGGAAGGCTAAGAGAGGGGTTTCTATTCTACTGCACAAAAAACTAAAATGGGAAGTGACTTACTAGAAAGTGGATAAGGAAGGGCGTTGGGTCATAGTTAAGCTGGATACACCAATGGACCCTCTCTTGCTCGTCAATTTATATGCCCCAAATTAAGATATTCCTGCATTTTTTAATGAGGTTTCATAACAAATATTAAACCTCGCAGCCGACAAGCCGGGGATAATAATTGGAGGAGACCATAACTTAGCTGTAGATTACCTCCTTGATTGATCTAATGCCAGGCAGGAACCCCATACCAATTCGCTTAAAGCCCTCCAAGATTTGCTTTCCCTGCACAGCCTTGCTGACATTTGGAGGTTGCAGCACCCAGCGGACAGGGATTTTACCTACTTTTCTGCAGCTAGAGCAATGGCAAGTAGATTGGACTATCGGTTAATTTCTGAAAATTTGGTCACCAGAACCACAGACAAACACATAGCTTCAATCTACCTATCCGATCATGCCCCGCTGCTGCTAAATTTAGCAGTGAGCCCAATTACTAAAGGAAAATCTACTTCCTGGAGGTTGGACCTGCTTCTTCTTACTGATAGGGATTTTCAAACCCTTGTTAGGGAAGAAATAAAGTCCTTTTTCAAACTAAACCCACCTGGTTCTTCTTCAGCCGCAATTATATGGGAAGCATACAAGGCTACCCTAAGGGGCCGAATTAAAAGTTTTGCCACATATCGGAGAAAGCAGAGGGAGGGGGAGATACTACAGCTGGAAAGTAGACTGCAGCAGGTGGAGACTGAGTACAAGGAAAATCCAGGGAGGCTTAAGAGTAACTGCCTACTGGCAGAACTGACTAAGATCTGAATACAGCTTAATTCACTGTTAACTAGAAGGGTAGAATTGAATATTAGGTGCTCCCATCACCGGTACTGGGTGGAAGGGGAGAAGGCAGGAAAAATCCTTGCTTATAGGCTAAAAAAAGGCAAGCAGAATGACACATAATAAGCCTCCGTGACCCAGGGGTGGGGGGAACTTGGTTCACTCACAAAGTGAAATCAGTAACTCCATGGCCAACTTTTACCGAAACCTATACACATCTCAGGTAACATGGGATGAGGAAAAGTTTTGTAGCTTTATGGACCATTTATCCTTTCCGGCTCTGACTACGGCTCAAAAACAATCATTAGATGCTCCACTTTCTGAGGATGAAATACTTAAAGCAATTCTAGGTATGACCCCACACAAGGCCTTGGGGAGCAATGAATACCCCGCTGATTTTTATAGAATTGTACACCCTGAAATAGTCACTCCTCTCTTAGAGATGCTTAAGGAAGCCCAGAGTAAAAGAGAACTTCCTCCTTCCCTAAGAGAGGCGGTGATTACCGTACTACCAAAAGAAGGCAAGGACCAGACGTATCCTAGCAATTACTGGCCAATCTCCCTGGTTAATGCGGATGCCAAAATACTTGCAAAAGCTATGGCGACCAGACTAGAAAAAGTACTGCTGGACATTATCCATCCCTCTCAGGTGGATTTCATTAAGGGGAGACACAGCTCAGATCATGTGAGGGCCCTGGTTACTTTGATACAGGTGGCAGCGAAACTCCCTACTTCTGCAGTCATCGTCATGATTGATTTCGAAAAAGCTTTCGATTCAGTGGAGTTGGAGTTTCTGCACGCTGTCCTGAAGCGGTTTAACATAGGTCCATATTTTTCCTCTTGGATATACACTTTATATTAGCATCCAGTAGGCAAGGTGCTCACTAACTCCATGATGTCCCCCCCTTTCAGCTTCACAGGGGTACCAGACAGGGCTGCCCTCTGTCCCCCCTACTTTTTGTTTTGGCTATGGAACCTTTGTCAGCAGCTATACATGCTCACCCCAAAATCCAAGGGATACAGATGGGAAACCAGAATTACTACAACAAATCATATGCGGATGACCGTCTGATCCTCACAAGTGATGTCCAAGAGAGGTTTACATCCCCTTCTGGACACTCTTACCACATTTGAGAACATATCTGGCCTTCAAATCAACAAAACTAAGTCAGAGATCCTACCACTTAACCCCCACATGTCCATTAACATGATTAGTTCTTCTGGCTTCAAGTGGGTTCAGATTATCCACAGATCTAACCACTAGGGCAGACAAAAACTTTGTGCCAATATGGACCCAGCTGGCTAGTAATGTAAAATGCTGGGAGCATCTACATTTATCCATGGCAGGGAAAATTGCCACCTTAAAATTGATGTTTACCCCTAAAGTATATTACCTGGTTTCTCACCTCCCCCTACTGATTTCCAGGGTGTGCACACAAAAGTTTCATGCCTTAATGAGCAGGTTTCTGTGGGGTCCCAAAAAGCCTCTCTACAGCAAAGCTAAATTAAAAGCCCATGGATTGGGGGGATATAACCTTCCGGACTTTATCAGATACTGTCAAGCATTTATGGTAGCCAAAATTTGTAAAGGAATTGGAAGGTTGTCTCATCCACCTCCCTGCATGGGTCAAGCTGGAAAGTGCTGTACTGGGTAATATCTCCCCTTTCTGCTTCCTAGGGCACCTCTTCCCAGAACTGCACAAGGATGGTGGACAATAAGGGACAGCCACCATCCTGGAAATCCTTGGGCAATGCTAAACAAACATGCTTGAGTATGGGCCTTCATACCCTACTTTGGAATAACCCATACCTGACAATAGACCAGAAACCCTTTTACTGGCTGATGTGGAGTGCTTGCCAGATAAATACATGTCAAGACTTAGTTCAGGATGACAAGAGAACATTTGTCTCCTTTCAATACCTGAGAGCTCAACATTCACTGCATAAAGAATGTTTCTGGCAGTATTTGTAGCTCTGGATCTTGTATGGTGTCTGGTCCAGAACTAACTGTAAGTGTATGGGATACAGGGCGAATCCAGGCCCCCCCAGAGAAACACTCCCAATCTCCTGATGGTCTAAACAAAGTAAAGGGCTAGCAGGTATGATTCAATGTTGGATTAGAGATTCTGATCCAGACCTGTCCCTGCCTGCCAAAAACAGGTGGGAAAAAGTGCTTGGAATCTCAATTACTTCCCTGGAATGGTCTAATTGTTGAAAGCTTGCACACAAGGCCTGTGTGGACCAGAGGAGCCTCCTTATTAAAAACAAAGTTATTCACCTCTGGTATAGAACCCCTTATCAGCTGCACAAAATAGGATTGCTACCCAATAACCAGTGCTGGAGATGTCAGGCCCCAGGGATGGACCTACTGCACATACTGTGGAGCTACAAACCACTCCAAGTGGTATTGGGGAAAATGATCCAGTTCTGCTCCCACACCTTGGCATGCACTTTGCCTCACTCCCCTTCCTTCTGGTTACTCAGTGTTATTCTAGGTAGCTGGCCGTTGACTAATGCACAGCTGATATGGCTCACACAGGCTTCAGTGGAACTTCTCCGACTAACTCTAATGAAATGGCGGACACCAAGTCTTCCAGCCTTTCAAACATGGTTAGAAGCAATGGAGTCATTAGTCTCCCAAACACGTCTTATTCACTTCACCAAGAAGACAAGTACAGCCTTTGTAGATGTATGGGCTCCATACCTGGGTCAAGTCACCAGATCCCCTCCCACCCCTGTAGTATTCTACATGAAGGACTTATTGAAACCCCCATGAACAGCACAGTTAACTAGCCTGATATTTCATACTGCTTTGATTAATATGCCTGTTTTTCTACTAACATACTCATATATAAGTTATTGTTATGTTCTAATGCGGTGAAACTCTGTCTGCAAATTATAAGAAATATAAGATGCATGTGTATGTAAATAATGCCTGCTTTCTGCTGCTACCTTTGTATTCAATCTTCAATAAAAAGATTAACTGTAAAAAAAATTGCTATAAACAAATGACATCCCCTTAGTATTGAGGATTTTAGATGTGCACAGGGAAGCAACAGAACATGGGTTTTAACAAGTGACACCACAATGTACCAAATGAAGGAATAAAATAAACATAGTAAAATAAAATATAGAAACTCTACGATGTTTAACAAATTTTCCTCTGTGCAATTTTAGCATATGATTGATACACAGTAAACAATTAGACAGTTGACTAATCATTACAAGGAGAGTTAGAGACAAGAACAAATTTTAGTGGACAGGAAGGCTCAGTGGATTTCTAGTGGGTTAAGGAGCCTTTCACCTCAAGGTCCTTGACTCAAGTCCAGGCCCAGGTTGGTAGTGATAGAAAGCCATTATCATCTAAGGGCTGTTCAGTGGCATGTGTGAAATGAGTTGTGATGATCTCTATCCCATTCCCAGTGGACTGGTGTCCAGCTCACAAAGCCACAAATAATTTCTGGATTTATGGGTAGAAAGTGAGAGACAAGAAGGATTAGAAAATTACCCAAGCCCACAGAAATTAAAAGAACAGGGACTTGATTACAAGGTAGAAGAAAGTAGGGAAGGGGAAGGGAAAGAAAAGAGAAATGGAGAAGAACCTCAAGTTGCAGACTAAGGGCTTCAAGGGCAAGAGGAAAATGTGATTTCTAAAAATCGGGGGAAAAATAAAGCAAAGGGTATAGTAAAAACTGGAAGTAAGAAGGTAAAAAGGGAAAAAACAGTTCCTACAATAGAACAGATACATTCACAAAGGGAGAAAGGAAAGGAAAAGATGGCTCCAAAAATGAAGGGAACACAGGGGAAGAAACAATAAAGTTAGGGGATGAAAGGGCAGAGGAAGGTAAAGAAAAAGATGGAAACTACCAAGTAAGCCCAAAGGATGGAAACTAAAAGATCAAAGTGGACTAAAACAGAAAGGAGAGGACAGGGAAATAAGAAACACCAGTTCCAACAAAAAAAATGACTTTAAAGATAATGAAGGAAACACTAGAAACTTTGAACATGTCCTTAAAAAAAACATTATAGTCAGATTAAGTTATACCCCTATATAAAGTTGTGTGTATACTGGGGGAGACTGAGGAAAGTTTGAATAAAATTATAATAATTTATTGTTAGACATACCGGATGGATACAGACATGCAGTAGACCACATAAGTGTGATGAGACCAATACCAAACTCAGAAATGGTTTTATTGGTAACTGATCAATATTACATAATAAGGGCAGTAAGATTAAAAACTGGAGAGATAAGACGAGTGGAGATGGAAATGGGTGAAACTTTAACAATGGATGCTCTTTTTCCTGAATTTAATAAAAATAAGTTAAAAAGAAAGAAGGAGGAAAAAATTGCTTTCAATTTTTGGTCTAAAACAAATGCATAGAGAAAACAAGAGAAATGTCAAATAAAAGCTTGTGGATACATTGGGTGTCATTTTGAATATGCATGTCTGTAGCCATGAAATAAAGAAGGTTGTAAGATGGGAAATGGATGGTCATATATCCTTGTGGCTCAGAAAAGGTGATTTATTAGAGAAAATCTTGAGCAAACAAAAAACTATTGGATGAATTAGGTACTTATGTATATATGGAAAATAATGTGAAAGATTGTGCCCGGAAGCCAGAAGGATCACAAGAAAGTTACATCCAAACTGGAAAGTCTGATAGAAACCTCTATTAGGTATGAGATTTTAGCAGAAAGAAGCTGGTGACAGAGATGGAGATGATGAAGCAGGATGGAGGCCACAGAGCAACACTTGTGGGAATGATTCATGTAGAAAGAGATAAAAGGGGTTAAAATAATAGCAATGGTAACACAATTAGGTTATGATCTTGAAATATATCTGGGTTAGGGGATAAACTGGAGACCCTGAGTTGGAAAGTTATCTTCAAGACTTTGAGTACACCTGTATGCAGGAGACCTGGATAAAAGGGGAGGTTTATTTAAATGGTTATAAAACATACAGTAAAGCAGCAAAGAAGTATAAAAAAATATGGAAGAAATGCAGGAGGGTTGGTAACATTTTGTAAATTAGATAAAAACATACCCACAGAAGAAATGCATAATAGCAATGAGAGCTTTCTAGTAATTAAGGTAAAACATACCAATAAAAAAAGAGATGATTTTAGTGAACTTTTATATACATCCTGAGAATAGCAGATATGGAAATAGGGAATGGTTAAAAACACTAGAAACAGTATTAGATGAGATAGTACAACACATCCCCACAGTGGATATAATGTTACTCTGTGACTTCAATGCAAGGTTAGGCCAACTACAGGGTATTTCAGAAGATTTAAGGAATATTTTAATGGTACACAATACACAGAGGATAAGAATGAATAGGGAATCAAGAGATGAGAGAACAACTAAAAGAGGAGTAGAGCTACATGGGTCTCTGAGGGATAAGAATTTTACATTGTTGAATGGTAGGTTAGGTGATAATCGGGTAGGTAATTATACATTTGTAGGTAGAAATGGGTCATTAGTAATAGATCTCATTTGGGCAAATTATAACTTACTTATGAAATCTAGAAATGTATTAATAGAGTTAAGGCCAGAAAGTCCTCATGCAGCATTAGAAGTGGAAGTAAAAATTAATAAGATAAGGACAGATAATATCAAAATGGTGCCTATTGAAATTATGAAGAAAAATTGCATTGGATGGCAAATGATAAAAGGAAAAATCTTTAAAGCCTCGTTAGAAGTTGATGGTATTATTGGAGACCTAATGAGTAGTATAGAAAAAGAAGAGAATGAAAATATCATTAATGAATATGAAAGTATAATGAGAAGGATTGACAATATCATCATTAAAGAAGTTAATATAAAGAAAAAAGGGGGCAGTTATGGTACAATGAAGAATGCAGGTCTGCAAGAATACAACTGAATAAACAATTAAGAATATTAAAACATAACCCAAGTTTAAACAATAATAAGGTAATGAATAAACTAAGGAAGGATTATAAGAGAATTTTACATATAAATAAGGAAAAATACACTAATGACTTATGGATAGAACTTGAAAATGTAGTATGCTGTAAAGATGCTAAAAAGTTTTGGAGGACTGTTAGCAAGGGAACAAAGATTTATCAGGAATAAATATATTCAAATATAGAAGCAGATATATGGGCAAAGCATTGTAGACAGCTTTTCTTTAATGATAATAAAGAATACAATGCAAAATTGGAAGACACTTGGGTAGGATTGGAGTGGATCCAATTAAAAGAACCAATTACAGAAAATGAAATAATTTTATCATTAGACTCATTTTTGGCACACAAAGCTCCTGGATCTGATGGGGTGTCCCTGGATGTGATATGAAAAATTAAAGAATTATGGATTCTTGTTCTATATCAATTGTTTTAATTTATAATTGAAACTGGAAATGTTCCCTGCAGTTGGAAAATAAACATAATAGTCCCTTTATACAAAAAAGCGGAAAAAAAGGATCCAAGTTGTTACCGGCAGATAAGTTTATTAGACTGCACAGAAAAGTCTTTACCAGAATTTTAAACAGTAGAATTGTGGAATGGGTTAATGAAAATAATGTATTGGATGAGGCTCAGGCAGGGTTTAAAACACGTCATCTGATAATAGGCCAGTGCTTTGTATTAGCACATTTAGTCCATAAGTATAAGGTAATAAAAAAGCAAAAACTATACTGTACCATCATAGACTCGAAAGCAGCATTCGATAATGTTAACAGATTAAAATTATAGGAAGCGTTGGGACAGTTGAAACTAGATCAGGCCATAATAAATAAAATACAATGTCTTTACAGTGATAATTATACTTGCATAAGATTCAACAAGAATGGCGATTTAAGTGAAAAATTTTGTACTAATGTGGGGGTAAAGCAAGGTTGCACCGTTTCGCCTATATTATTCAATATATTCTTTGACAGAATTCTGCAGTCAGTGTATGATCCTAATTTTCATATGCCAAAGCTAGGAGACAGGCCGTACCCTTACCTGGCACATGCGGATGATGTTCCCCTTTTCTCTACTAGTGCCATTGGTTTAAAAAGAATGCTAAATAAATTTCAAAAGGAATGTGGTAAAGCTGATTTGCAAATTAACTATGAGAAAACTGAAATACTGGTATTTGGAGGAAACAATAAAAAATATAGTTTATTAACAATCGCAAGTTGGAGGTAGTGAAAGAGTTATGTTATTTAGGAATAACAGTTACACAGGAAGGAACCTGGTCTATCTTTGCTTCCTCACCGTTTTTCCTACGTCCATATCACATGGAACCCACATATTGCGCTAATATAACTATTTTGAAAATCTCTGTTGTTACTGTGTATTTATACATGTACTCCATTCACTTGTTGTAACCCCAACCCCGAGCCACTTGACCATTCCACAGCATTTTTCTTCTGCTGTGTAAACTGATCCATTGATTGGTTTACAGTAACAGGCTGTTAGATGTAAACAGAGATGCCTTTGTCCAATGCTCTGCCTGCTGACAAAGCTCCAGTTAGCGAAGTGCCAGAAAAGATTGGACCTAGGTTGTCTGTTTACCTGCACTCTATTTTTAGTCAATAAATTTGACGCTGAGCATTTGTACCTATTTGGTCCAAATGGTATTATTCCTGACTACAGTGGCTAACCAGAGTATGGCAGCTCTTCTGCATTGATTGTTGTTCTGTGGGCTGTCTGCCCTGTTGCCGCACCCAGATCCTGCACCGGCATGCATGTGTGTCTCCCAGCATCTCTTGACAAAGCAGTAGGTAGGTAGGACTAGAGGGATGCTGAGGTGCATAGGGAGGGGTATCTCCAGCAGGTGGAGGGAGCAGGTGTTGTCCCACCTGGAGTACTGTGACCAGCTTTGGAGGTCACACCTTAGAAAGTTTTGAAAGTACCAGCCACACAAAATATCTTTAAATAACTCTTCTCCTTTATTCAGGAAAGTTTTTCTCAGTAAGAGCCCCAGATGATGCCCAACGTTTCACCTCTAGGGGCTTCCTCCGGGACTAGGATCTGAAAGTTAGTTGAGTCATAGACTTATAAACCAGTGTTCAAGATTGGGTCTTGTCCCTATTGGATATTCTCTATTGTCTCTTATATTTTGTTTCCTTCTTTTTTTTTTATCATGTAACACTTTACTCACCTCCGGTGTGGAGTGGGCCACAACCGCTGGTCACCGGCACCTACGCCCTGGACCAGGTCTGGAGTACACTACTGCACATGACTCACACAGGCCCCAATGAAATTAACAGGACACCCCCCTCGGGGGGGCCTGTGACTGTGAACCAGGTGGCCACACCTCTCATGTCTGGAGCGTGGGGCTCAGCCATGAGCCGCTGCGGTTGCCCAGTGATTTTCTGCCTTTTACTTCCCCAGTGGGAGCTGGACATGCAGTGATGCCTGATGCATCTATGTATAGGTGTCTGCCACACTGCCTCCCCTCTGTATGCTCGCCACTGACAATGCGCCTAGCCTCCGCTAGGCACTGCTGCAGCATGACACATGCCCCAAACCCACCCCAGAGGCAGGAGAGCAGTCATGGGACACTAAATCCTACCTCTCCCCTGCCTGCCCCCAGTGGCCAGAGTCTGTTCCACACCCAGGTCACCAGCATGGCACGAGGTGTGGCATCCAGTGCCTCAACCCGCAGTACCACCGGGCCATTCTGTTTCCTTTTCTATCAAGCTAAAAGCTTTTTTTCACAGTGACGTTTCTGCCTTCATTTGCTCAGTTCTTTTGCAGCTTTCATATTGAACTGCAGTATGAAAGCTGCAAAAGAACTAAGCTGATGATTTGTAAGTCTATGACTCAACTAACTTTCAGATCCTAGTCCCTGAGGAAGCCCCTAGAGGTGAAACGTTGGGCATCATCTGGCAATCTGACTACAAAAAAACTTTACTGAATAAAGGAGAAGACTTATTTAAAGATATTTTGTTGTGTGGCTGGTACTTTCTAAACTGATGAATTGTACATGCATCTGTATGGCAGCCCGTCTATCAAAAACAGGACTTAAAATTTACTGAAGGGAACCCACCCACATCCCAAATTGTGTAGCACACCTCAAAAAGGAAATAGACAGGCTGGATGCAGTCCAGAGGAGGGAAACTAGAATGATGCAGGGGTTGTACAAGGAGACATATGAGGAGAGACTAAAAGATTTTAACATGTGCACCCTGAAAAGGAGGAGAGTGAGAGGGGACATGATAGAGACCTACAAGTACCAAACAGGGGTGAAAAGGGTTCAGGAGGAGAGGCTTTTTCGAATGAGAAAGAGCATCAGGAGTAGAAGGAATGCAATGAAGCTGGCAAGAGGGATTTTAAGAGGGATGGGAGGAAATACTACTTAACTCTTTACTACCTGGTGCACTTTTTGAAGTATGAGCTTTCCATTGTTTAACCTTGATACAAAATGACTGCCCAGGCAAAACTGAGTTAACTGAAAACAGACTGCCAGTGGAAGTGGTGACGGTGGGGGGGGGGGCTTCAAGCATGCATGGGATTGTCATAGGGGTATAATAGTAATTATACCATGGGCATGAAAAATAAAATAAGGCACTTTACCTGTGTGTAAATCTGCCAACAACCCATGAGAAATGTGCCAAAAGTAACATCAACCCTCACACTTTCACTTCCGTATTTGAACCCGCAATACTTCTTTCAGCTTACTCACAAAGTCCGAATTCACAATTAGTTTTGAACTTGGGACACCAGTTCAAATACAAGAAGTGCTACAGATCATTATCTCACAATCTCAGCAAAATAAACCAGCCTCAGTCCATTTACCTTATGTTCCAGATAAGAAAAACAACTTATACTGAAAACCAGTTGCATTAATTCAGTACTGCTAGATGTTTCACTACCATTCACAATTAGAATTTATTGCTGTTAAAAACATTGTTGTAAAAAAAAAGCAACCAATGCATTCTAAAATACATTAATCCAGTTACAATGTACAACATAAGCATACATAACTGAAGAGTTAATTTTGTTGTTAATGATACATTCAGTTCTGTCTTTCAACAGAAGGACTACTTTATTATGCAGAATAAAATTCACTGTTTCAGCATAAAAATAATGCATTTTCAACCTATTTTGCCTGTCTGCTCCTTTTGTTTCCTCCTACCCAAATGCATAATCGCAATTATAACATGGGCAATCATGTTTCTGTGATCTGATTGGCAGAGATTGATCATGTGACTATTGATTAATCTCTGTTAATCAGTCAGGTCATTTGCTTGTGGTGATCAGTCTCCTGGTTAGAAACCATACACCATACCAGAGCTTGTTAATGTGAGCCAAAATCGTTTTGAAAGGTAGCCATGTTGTTATCATTTTTTTTTGAGACTGGAGCAGTTCTGGCACTTCCCACCCACCCACTTGGTGGACACAATAGTATCGGGCGATTTGTAAATAATCATCCCAGCCACTCTCCCAATAGACAGTGTATCTTTCAGAATACACTTTATGTATGTTCCCTGCACACTTGCATTGCTATGACACCCACCATCATCCTCCCCACATAATAAGAAATAACGGCAATGCAAGACTTAGAATGGATCTACCCTGCTGATAAAAAGCTCAACATATGTTTTCAAAATATAGCTTACGGCATGGAGTCAGTTTCCTGAGTGTTGACACAGCAAGAAAATGAGATTTGCCAGCTACTCAGCTATTGGAGCTGCTCTCTGTGTGTCTGCTGTGTCTTGCCCCCCCACTCCACTCCTGTTCCTGTGCCTCTGCAGTGCCGATTCATTCCCACCCATGTAGTCACATCCCCATGTCTCTGATCCTGAGCTGTAGAGTGCGTAGTGGAGTGGTATCAGTTTTTAGTTGTTACTAGGTCTCCCACCCACAATGCGCATGTCCTACTGTCCCCCACTTGTTGTGCAGTATTGTAGAGACACAGAAATAGCACAACTGGTATCCGTGTCTTCATGTTGGAAGGCACCCCCCCTCCCAACAGCGCGAGCACAGTGTGTCCCTCCCGACAGCGCAAGTACAGTGTGTCAGATAAGTGGCAAGTGCACAGTATAAATATCACAAAAGTCATTTTACAACTGTAGATTCTGAATCTTTCATGGACCGGCAGCAGTTGTTAAATGTCTTGTTTGTTATTGGACTCACACTAGGGAAGACATAGGGTGGGACATTGAGTTACCTGTTTACTTGAGAGACAGTGTGAGACAGACAGTGTGTGCAGTGATAGGTAGAGACACCCATACTGCTATGTTCCTTTCCCCAGACAATGTATGTTAGAAGATGACAGAGACAGCACAGTGTGTGCATCAAGTTCAGGTAGCTCCTTGATTCTATTGTAGATGCCTGTTTACCACAAAATTCTGTGTGTGGCACTATTTTTGCTGTGGCAGAACACAGAAAAGTATGGTAATGCAGCCATAAGCAGTGGAGGAACACAAAATAGTTCCCATTTTTTTTCACCTATTATTCCACAGGGTTTTGTCCATTTCTCTCCAGATGTGGCCCATGTTATAAGCACAATAATCCATTCCAGAGTATGCTGTTATTGGGGATTAAATCCAACAACAAAATTCTGGCCTGCTCGAGCAATGAATGCTGCTACACACGAAGTCTTTTTAAAGTTCGTTATTTTTATTTATAAAGTCCCAACATTTCGCCTAGTATTAGGCTTCTTCTGGGGAACTGTAAAAAGATTTATAAACAAATATTTGCTATATTTCACATTTGAAAATAATATTAATTTTTTTAATTTTCAATTTTTTAATATATTTCCATATTAGACCATGCTAGTCAAAAATAACTGGGTGTACCATCTTTCTATTGTAGTTATTAAAGCAATATTAAAATCAAAATTATATTTTAACCACCTGGTTATCCTTTACATTCATTAACAGTCATAAAATTCTTATAATTAGTAAGCAATAACCCACGACAGGGTGTGCAGTTATTAGGGATTAATCAATACTCTGTGTGCTGTGAGGAAACTCGGACTGCAGCCTCATGCCTCACAATGCACCCAGGGTGTTGATTAATCCCCAACAACTGCAAACCCTGTCATGGGTCATTGCTTACTGATTCAAGTCTAAGGTGTGGGTACTTGTGGAACTTGACCACTTCTGGTGTTGTTTTCCTTACTCGGCCTGCAGCCCCTTGACACACCACACAAGGCATGGGTAGACCCCACAACAGAAAAGCAAAAAAATGCTGTTCCACAGAGACTTACCATGCTGTGGCTGGGGGAACTACACACACCAACACCAGTAATCAGGATTCAGTTAAGCACTAGTAAAAATGTATTAATGTGCTAGTTACGATACAGTATAAAGAATAATATATGGCACAGTAATAGCCACTGCACTTCACTCTCGAGTTTATCTCAAGCCCCAGATGGAAACACAGGCTCACTGTGTATAGTTGCTCATACGTCATTCACAAATTGATGAGAAATAAATAATGTGACCTACTGGGAATTAAACCCAGGCCCCCAGAATACCGTTTTGGTGCTCTAACCACTGAGCTACAGTACAGGTTCACATGGCTGGACATGGGGTTTCCACACACACTTTCTCTGGTATTGCATATCCTGCAACTAGGAATAATCAAGATGACAACTAGATGTTTTTGGTGCAGTATTAACCACTGCTAAGCAATTTAAATTGCAAATTGTAGCGAAAAGGAATAATGTGACCTGCTGGGAATTAAACCCAGGCCCTTGGAATATCGGCCCGGTGCTGAAACCACTGACCTATAGGTTCACAGGGTTGGACTTGGGGTTCCCAAACACATCTTCTTTCTCTGGTATTGCATATCTACATAAACATGGGTGGCCCCATCTCTCCTCAGTTCCCCACCAGAGAATGTGCTCAGAGGACTCTCTTCTTGGAATATCAGGAGATTATGCCAGCACCTCTGATATTAGGCATATGCAGGCACTGGAAATAGCAGCCATGAAAAATCCCAAGGCAGAACTGGATGCCACATTTCCCCTACAGTTGATAAAAAGGGAAAGGAAGGAGGATTGGAATGGCCTAAGGATAGAGATTCTCTCAAAGATCTACTGTTACAGTAAGTATGTAACTTTTCTTTTTCGAGGCTATCTCTTCCCTTAGGCCACACCTTTGAAATGAGTCCCAAGAAGTCCCAAAAGCTAATTGGAAGGTTGGGATGGTCATGATAGTAGGGCCTGTAAGACAGCAAAACCGAAGCCTGCATCTATGAGAAACAATCTCCAGACGGTAATGTTTAGTAAGGGTGTGCACAGTACTCCAGGTGACTACAGTACAGATGTCAGCAGCAGAGACATTTCTGAACCAAGCAACAGATGTGGCCATACCCCTTGTGGAATGACCACAAACCACACCAGGAAGTTCCTTACTGTACTTCCTATAACAGAATGTAATACAATGTCCTAGCCATTTGAACAAGCACTGTTTTGAAACGTACACTCTCTTTTCCAAGGGCAAATAAAACAAAAAGCTGAGAGGACTTTCTGCAGGCTTTGGTGCATGCAAGACAGTATCTCAGGATTCTATGTACATCCAAAGTGTGCAGCAATGCTTCACCTTGAATGGCATGTTCAGAATAATAAACTGAAGGATGGATTGTTTGGTTTAGCATGAACTTAGGCACCTCCTTTGGCAAAAACATATATAGTACGTAAAGACATCCTGTCTTTATCTAATATCAAATAAGGAGATTCACACATTAGAGCCTGTAGTTCTGAAATCCTTCAGGATGAAGTGACTGCAACTAAAAATAACACTTTCCATGAAAGAAAGCGTAAGCCACAACTTGTGTCTGGCTTAAAAGGAGCCAAAGTAAGTTTTTTAAGTACATAATTGAGGTTCAATGGGGAAACCAGATTGCAAATGGGAGGTTTCATGTGCAGAATACCTCTGGAAAAGGTATGGGAGATTTCTAATTAGGCTACCTATCAATAAGGGCATAGAAAGTTGATAGAGCTGCCAGATGCACCTTCAGTGAGGAATACTGCAGACCAGAGTCTGACCGTGACAGCAAGTATTCCAACACCACATGAACTGGACAGGTAATAATAATAGTAATAATAATTTTTATTTATAGGGCGCCTTTCAATTGCCAAGGCGCCGTACATAAATAACAGATCAAAACAATAAAAACCATTAAAAAATACAGCTGAATCAAAGCAGTCATTTCAGTCAATGTTCTAAAAATGCAGTTTCCCATAAAAAAGTCTTCAAACCTCTCTTGAAGCCCTCCACAGAAGTGCACTCCTGCAACCGACGGGGTAGAGAGTTCCAAAGGGTGGGGGCCACATACGCAAAAGCCTAAGCACCCGAAGATTTCAAATTCACTCTTGTAACCTCTAGCAACCCCTCATCAGCTGAGCGGAGTGATCGATTAGGGTGATAAGGAACCAGAAGTTGTTTCAGATAGACTGGGCCCAGATCGCGTAGAGCTTTGTAAGTCAGCAATCTGACTTTAAAGGTGATCCGCCCCCAAATTGGCAGCCAGTACAGTTCGCGGAGCACTGGAGTAATGTGACGGGATCTACTAGAACCCGTCAAAAACCGGGCTGCAGCATTCTGCACTAGCTGCAGGAGACAATTTCAACCCCAGAAAGCCCTAGATAAAGGGAGATGCAATAATCCAAGCGTGAGGACATGAAGGCATGGACTAACGTTGGCAGGTCGGGAGACAGAACAAGATGCCGAATGCTGGCGATGTTCTTAAGATGGCAAAAGGAAGTCTTGATGACTGCCGACACCTGCGAATGCAGTGTCAACCCATCGTCAAGAACTACTCCCAGGTTCGCACCTGTTCAGAGGTCAAGAGAAAAACGCCTCCAAGAAAAATTCCGGAAGATGCAACAGCACCCAACCCCTCTATCTGTCAACCCGGGTCCACAACCAGTACCTCAGTCTTATCAGAGTTCAATCTCAGCCAGCTAGAATTCATCCACTCCTGGATTTCTTTTAGACAGCTATTAAAGACCGAGCGAGCTCCCTCCTGGTCGGGGGCAAAAGAAAGGTAGAGCTGGGTATCATCTGCGTAACAGTGAAACCTCAGCCCATACCTCCTTACAATGTTTCCGATGGGTAGCATATACACCGCAAATAACATGGATGACAGTACTGAACCCTGTGGCACCCCACATGACAAAGCCGTTGAATCTGAGGGAAAAAAAACCTGGACACAACTATTTGTGATCTCCCAGTGAGGAATGATGTGAACCATCTTAAGACGGTTCCAGATATTCCACAAAACAGCCTCAGGCATTCTATCAACACCATGTGATCTACGGTGTCAAAAGCTGAAGAAAGGTCGAGGAGAACCAAAATGGAATGACTCTTCTAATCTCTAGCCATCAAGAGATCATTGAGCACCCGAACCAGCACTGTCTTGATACTATGTATTTTATGAAAACCGGACTGGAGGGGTTCATAGACATCATGGATGGTCAAACGGTCTTCCAGTTGTGCAGCCACTACTTTGTCAATCACCTTCCCAACAATGGGAAGGTTAGAGATAGGTCTGTAGTTTTCAGGACAGTCAGGGTCCGCAGTAGCTTTCTTCAAGAGGGGTATCACCACCGCCTCTTTCAGGGAGCTGGGAAACCCACCCGATTCCAGGGAGCACCTGACTATCTGCATAAGGACTGGACCAATGATGTCAATACAACCCAACATTAGAGAGGTTGGTCCAGGGTCCAAACTACAGCACGTAAGGTGCATGTGCTGGATGATCCTCATGACATCAATGAACTCCAGCTGACCGAAGGAACTCCAGGAAAACCGAGGCACCGTGATCTCACCCCAGTTCACGGCAACCCCCATAGAGCGTGATGGCAACAGCTCAGCCCTAATGTCGGCCACCTTGTTTAAGAAGAACTGAGCGAGCTCATCGCACTCCAATTGCGCGAAGATTTTCCGAACTTGCAGACAGGCTGGTTTGCACAGTCTGTCCACAGTTCAAAACAGTTGAGCTGGTCGATTCCGAGCAACCGCAATCTCCCTGGACAGGAACTCTGCCTTCTTACGGGTGATTGCAGATTGATAGACCAAATAATGATCCATCAATCTAAGGTGGTCAGCATCGAGGGCGGACTTTCGCCAGCAACGCTGTAACCATCGCCCCTGTCTCCACATCTCCCTCAACTTCCTATCAAACCAAGGGAACTTGGGGTGAAGGCAGAGGGGGCCAACACGAACTGGAGCAATGAAATCCAGAGTCCCCGCAACAGCTGTATTATAGGCTGACACAAGGGTCTCTGGATCACTGCTTGCCAATGCGGTGGATGAGAGGACAAGCACTGCCGCAAGGCCTTGGGGATCTATATCCCGCAAAGGGTGGTACCTAACCAACTCCATAGGGGCAGGCCTTCTAGAAGGGGGGCAAAAACTAAACCCCATGGTGTAATGATCTGACCACCCGACGGGTTCCACCCCCACATCGGATGCCCCAAACCCTAGAAGGAAGATTAGGTCCAAAGACTGTCCACATTTATGTGTAGCAGAGGAAACCACCTGTGTAAGGCCCAGCGTTGTCATTAACTGGAGGAAGTATTGACTAAATTGAGAGAGTTCGTCATCGACCCAGTCGTTGAAAGTCACCCAGAACCATCAATCTGGGCTACTCAAATCGACGATGAAGTCTACCACTTCCTGAAGGAATCACTTCTCATCACTGGGTGGATGGTAAATGAGGGCGATTCAAATGCCTACCCTGCTACAACTATACACTCAAAGGACTCAACCCTCCCCACTAGTACGTCCGTGAGATGGGTCCATATTTTTAGAAGTGGTCCACAGAGTGAAACGCTTCCACTTCAAAGCATATGTATCTCTGGTGGAAGGCTTTCTAGCAGCAATCAGTACATCAGTTACTTTTGGTGACACCCTAAACTGTGCTATGGCTATGTCTTGAGGAGCCATGCATGCAGGTGCAGGGACTTCAGGTCTGGATGGACTAGGGTCTCCTTGTCCTGAGACAACAGACCTCTGCACAGAGGCAAAGGGTAATGGAGGCTTCACTGCTAGTTGTTGCAGTAGTGGATACCATATTTGTCAAGGGAACGGAGGTGCACTGAAGATAAGGGTCACACCCTTCCTCTGTAGTTTTAGTAACACTGTATTAATGAGATGAGAGGGAAAGTGAACAGAAACCTCCCTTTCCAAGAGAAGGACAAACACCAGGCTCTAGAGTGAGCATGCAGAAACATGGCAATTTTGCATTGTGTGGGGATGCAAAAAGGTCCAATTTTGGATGAATCCCCCCCACATGCAAAGAGGTCGATCACCAAGATCAGCAGTTCCCATTCATGTATCTTGGACTGTGACCTGCTTAACTTATCTCCTAAGATGTTTTGGACACCTGAGAGATTTACAACTGTTAACTCAAGGCTGTGTGCTAGTGCCCAGTACCACACTCTCATTGCTTCCCAACATAGGGGATGGGAATGAGCCCCCCCTTGTTTGGTTATGTAATGGATAACACTGACATTATCCATCCACAGCAACAGATGACCTGGAGTTATATGCTCCTGAAGAGCCCGAAGACTGTATTAAACAGCTCTCATCTCCGAGACATTTATGTGTAATTTGACTTCCACCTAGGTCCAAAACCCTCGGGTTTGATAAGGGCCCAGATGTGCTCCCCATCCAGATCATGATGTATCTGAGGAGAGAATCTGATTCGGAGTTTGGATTAAGAATGGATCATCCCTCAAGAGGTTGCTGCAGTCCACCCACCACATCAGTGTTTTATGTAAATGGGATATGACAAGCATCTCTTGATCCACGTTGTCCACCAGCTGGGCAAACTGAACCCTCAGTGTTCACTGTGATATCTGCATACATAAGCAAGCCAGTGGCACAGTCACAATGACTGCTGCCATGAAGCCCAGCACAGGAAAGTCCTGGGTGGGACATAGTGACAGCTGTACACCAGTTGCACTTGAGCTATGGTATGTTCTACCCTGTTCTGGGGCAGAAATGCTCTACCCTGTGCTGTGTCTAGGACTGCACCTATATACTGCAGACTCTGACAAGTGGACAGTGCTAACTTTGGTACATGCACTGTAACCCCGAGATCTTTGAACAATTTCCTTGTGCAGGACAGGGTGTGTCTGAGTTGGCTCCTGGATCTAGCTTTCAATAGTCAATCGTCCAGGTATGGGAAGACATACAGACCTTCCTTGCAAAGGGCTGCTGCCACCACAGCTAAGCATTTAGCAAAAACCCAAGGCACAGAAGACAAACCAAAGGTTAAGACTTTTAACTGGAAGTGCTCCTCTTCCAGGACAAATCTCAAGTACTTTATGTAATGCTGTCTGGTCTTGATATGAAGGTATGCATTCTTCATATCCAGAGAACAAATCTATTCCCCTTTTTGCAACAGGGAAATCAGGTTTTGCAGGCAGACCATGCAAAACATCTAGTACTGTATGTATTGGTTTAGGTCTTACAAGTCTAGGATAGGCCTGAGATCTGCTGTCCATTTTGGGACTAGGAAGTATGTGGAGTAGAACACTTTGCCTTTCTGGCAGGAAGGCACTGATTCTATGGCACATTTAGTCAGCAAAATATGTATTGCTTCTTTCAACAGGGACAGGCGTCCTGGGGGGATACAATGAATTAAATGGAGGATGCTCAAGATGGAGGATGCTCTGAAGGGGGTTTCTATCAACTCCAAAGCATGCAAGTCCCTTTGCAGTTATCTCCAGGACCCATTCCTCTGTAGTAATCTCCCTCTATTATATTAGATGAAGGGAGAACTGACTCCCTACCACCATCTTCTGCATGTGAAGTAGCTTAGGGGGAATCATGCATGAGGCATACTGAGCTGGACGGCCTGATGCCACCATCCCTGGAGGCTTTGGAATGGGCTTCTGGGGATGGGGGAGGCTCCACCACCCTTCCCACAGCCCTGCTGATGGTAGGTTTGATGGCCATCTTAGGCAGCAGGTTGGTGAAAGGATCTTCTACCTCTGCCTCTACCAGGTGTAGGGTACAAGGATTTAACTGACCTCAAAGTCATTCTTGAGGATTGCAGACTTCCTAAAGCCTCCCATACATGATAGCCAAACACTTGCAGACCCAGCCACTCTGAGCCAAGAATACCTTCTCATGCTAATACCAGTAGCTGCAGCCCTGGCAGATTCATCTGAGATTTATGAAAATTACATACCTACTGTAATTCTTGATCTTCCTGTTTATCTTCACCATTCATTACTGGTGGGTGATTGGCTGGAGACAAGCACCCCATGGGAGCTGTTTTTTTTTCTAGGAGGGAGAAGCCTGCACCGTCAGACCACCCACAAGGCTGATGTACTATGTGGTGCTGGCGGGTTGACCAGAAACGGCCGTTGGCTCCTCCTCCACCTCAATTCTGCACACCAGAGAGACAGAGGGAAAAAGAGGATAGAGAAAAACTAGGGTAGGGCAAGAGAGCCTGAGGGACAGTAAAAGGAAAGAATTCAAACTGAAAAAGGAATAGGCCAACCAGAGGACAGAGGAGGAGGAGGAGGAGGAGGATCTGGAAGGGGATGGGCCAAAGGTCCCAGTCCTTGGATGGCCAGAAAGGGCAGGAAAGGGAAAGAGAAGAGAGAGAGAAAGAGAAAACAAGGGGAGAGGGAAAGAGAGGAGGGACAAATGTCCACACAGGACACTCAGACCTTGAGACCAGCAGTGCCTCTAGGGAGGCAGACAGCCCACCAAGGGGCAGTTCCCAAGGAGAAAACTCAGCTTTACTGACTCCTATAGGAAGAGTTGGAGAAGGTTCCTCCCTCTGGCCTCTAACTTCTGAGGGTGGAAACCATCCACTGGTGAGGATTCCCCACCCCTCCTCCCCATTACCATTTTCCAAGGAAGAACCTACCGAATTCGGGTGAGTGAGGATCCCACCCATTGATGTCTCACTCCTGAAGGGGAAGGAGACAGGAAGAGGAAGGGAAATAATAGTATAATAGTAGGAGTGGAGGGGAGTCCCATTCAGCCCCAGCCTGCCAATCCCAGGGGACCTGAATAGTTTGCGTACCCCGACAGGAGGGCTAACCACAGAAATCATCACCAGGACAAGGGGGAAGGGCCCACCAGAAGTCCCTCCACTGGGCTAAAAGGAAAGCCCTACTCACCCTCATCCCAAGGGTTTTCCAGAAACCTCCTAGGAGAAGGAAGGCTGAGTTCATGTGAGGGGAAGATAAGTGAGATTCAGTGATGAATGGAGACGATGCACAGGAAGATCAAGAATTAAGCTAGGTACAACATTTTCATATCTTCCCTGTGTCAGTCTTCACCATTCATCACTGATGGGTGAGTACTGAACCCCCCCAAAGGGGGCACAGCAGTTCCCTGAGAGAATAGCACCCCTCAGCCCACCCATGGGGGAGACACAGAGGGGGAGACCCTCCACCGGCCAGTCAAGCCTAGGACTGGTCAGGGTGAGTTGGGGTCCCCCATTCCCTGGGAGAAGGAAGACACCCCTGCCATTCCCGTCTCACCCTATGGGAGAAAAGACAGGTCCCCCGAAAGGAGGAGGCCATTACCCTACACCGGACCAAGGGTGACAACCATGAAAGGTGAAGCCACGCCATTCACCTAATGCAGATCACTGTCCCTGCAATTCATGAAGCGACTTCATTGTGTGACAGGGTTGACTAGGACCCTGTCCCAGCTATTATGAAGAGTTTGAATGCAGAGATCTGGTCTGTTCTTTCCTTTCCTGTCTCTTGTCTGTCTGGTTGTGCAACCAAATTTTCCAGTGAGACCTAGGATTTGATCGCCCTGACAGTCTCGCAGTTATTTGCTTCTCAAAGTCTCTCAGACTTCCCTTGCTGTTCTGTCTTTTCCTCCCTTGCATATCTGCTGGTATAAAAATATATGCAAATTATTATGCGGAAATGTAACTGATATTGGGATCCCTTTGTTTAGAAATTTTCTAGTGTTACTGTTGAAATGTATATAACTATAGTTTAACATGATTGCAGAAAGCTATTGGAAACTCAAGGGGTTAATCTGAAATGCAATTTTTAAGCCTTTTGCAGAAGCTGTAGAAAAGGGGCCTCAGTTCTGGGATATTGTGTTCCTGCCTGCACCTGCCTGAAATATACAGGAACATTTTAGAAAAAAACAGGATGCTTGTTAAGAAGAGGGGTTCTAAAGGGTATCCGTACTAATTCACACCGACCGATTGCCCGCCAACCAAAATTCCGAGACCAAAATGCCGAAATTGCTAAATCCCGATTGATTAAAATCCCGAAGCATAATTTCCCACCTCCTGTTACTTCCCCGTGAAAACAGAGAGATAACTAATAAAGTGTTTTATTTATTTAGTGCAAAGCAACACAGTGCAACATAAATTCAGGAAACACAGTGAATGCGTGCACAGTGAATAAAATCGTAGTATACCTTTTTCTATGCTCTACCTTAAAGAAACAGCGAAGCATAGATTTAGTATTTTTGTATACTTTGTGTTGCAATGCAATCATAAAAACAAAACCATATCCTTACCATCTTGCCAGTAACCAGATCATGATGCCATGTAGTGCAGCAGAGTACAATGTTAAAATGTTAAAAAAATGGGATTAAAAAGTCTCATATAATTAAATTGTGGGCTATACCCCTGATGTACTCCAAAGGAGGCATCTGCTCATGCTTGTTCACCACAATCCTGATTTTCCCTTCGTGAAGTGCATAGCGCTTTTTTGGGGGAGATTTAGGTAGTCCACGCTTCATTTTTTCTATTGTGGTCTCTATATTTATTTGTTCTTTACGAAGCCCAGAGATGAATCGATGTAATCCTACATGCGATCCTCCTATAAGAGCCACAAGTCTACGATGCCATCCCTCGACACTAATCTGTGTTCTTGGCAGGCCTTGTCCCAGCTGTTCACTAACTGACCAGAACGCTGGAGGGAAAGCTGGAGGATAGCGAACTGAAGTTTTATTCCTCATCTGCCTTCTGACACGCCCCAGAATATAATTGTCCTCAAACCACTGGATTAGAGGAATGCTTATCTCAGGCTTAATTGTCTTCAACTCCAAGAAAACAGTTTTTACTTCATCGGATGGCAGAAACATAAAAACATAGAATTTGACGGCAGATAAGGACCGCTTGGCCCACCCAGTCTGCCCATTTCCCTACCTAATGGATAAGCTGCAGATCCTAGTTAACCAGCAGCCTACTTCTTCCTACCCCCAACCCCTAGAATTGCCTTATGACTGCCCCATGCATGCTTGAATTCCAACACTGTTTTTGACTCCACAACCTCCTCCGGAAGGCCGTTCCATGCATCCACAACCCTCTCTGTGAAAAAATACTTCCTTAAATTAATTCTGAGCTGCCCCCTCTATCTTCAAATTGTGCCCCCTTGTTCTTGCACACCTCTTTTTTTGAAAGATGCTACCCTCTTGGACTTTGTTGATTCCCTTGAGGTACTTGAGAGTTTCTATCATGTCCCCCTCTCCTCCTTTCCTTGAGGCTATACATATTAAGCTCCTTAAGTCTCTCTTCATATGTCTTCCGGTGCAGACCCTGCACCATTTTAGTGCCCTCCTCTGGACAGCTTCCATCCTGTCTATGTCTTTGTGGAGATTGGGTCTCCTGAACTGCACGCAGTACTCCAGATGGGGTCTCACCAGCTGTCTGTACAGAGGGATAACAACTTCCTGTTTTCTACTGGTGATGCCTCTCCCTATGCATCCCAGTATCCCCCCAGCCCTCCTTGCTGCCCTCTCACATTGCTTGCCCACCTTTAGGTCATCTGATATGACTACCCCTAGGTCCCTTTCCATTTTGTTGTTGTTAGTATCTCACCCCCCATTGTGTACTCTTCCCCTGGGTTTTTGTTTCCCAGGTGCATTACCTTGCACTTCTTAGCATTGAATCTAAGCTGCCATACATTTGACCATTCCTCTAACCTTGCCAAGTCCCTCTCATCCTTTCCACCCCACCTTGTGCATCAACTCTGTTGCAGATCTTTTGTGTCATCTGCAAAGAGACATACTTTTCCTTCCAGTCCCTCTGCAATGTCGCTTATAAAGACATTGAAGAGGACTGGTCCTAATTCTGAACCCTGCGGTACCCCACTAGTAACCCCCCTTTCTTCAGAGTGGACTCCATTTACTATTACTCTCTGCGTCCTATTCTCCAGCCAATTCTTTACCCAGGCTGTCATCGTGGGACCCACTCCCAGGCTGGCTAACTTGTATATTAATCTTTTGTGTGGGACTGTGTCAAATGCCTTGCTAAAGTCTAGGTAGGCCATGTCCACTGCCCCTCCCTGATCTACTACTTTGGTCACCCAGTCAAAGAAATCTGTCAGATTCGTCTGGCATGACCTTCCCGCTGTGAATCCATGCTGCCTTGGGTCCTGTGCCCCTCTGGCCTCTAGATACTCGACAATTCTTTACTTCAGACAATGCGATCAAGTGTCTCATAAGCAGGCTGAACTCAGCATCCTGTCCATGCAGTGTTGTAAGCCCGAAGTTCTGAATTTTTCTCCAGACTATTTGCCCAAAATGAAATAGGCAGCCCTTGTTTACTGAGTCAGGGAACTCAGACTTGCATGCATTCACTGCTGTCAGCTCAAAGTCAGTTATAATCAAAGGCAGGCGGTGATAAGTTAATATTGTCCTCATCTGCAAGATCTTGCATGTCTTGAAAAAGGTGAGTGTTGCATTCTTGTGACTTAGAGGACATCACTGTAAATAATAGTGGCAGAATTCATGCACTAGGTGCTGTTCCAACTGGTGCATGAATGGAATACAGTTGCATAAACAAATGAGGTACAGTTCTAAAAGTTCCATCCATCAGCCAGTATGAAGCTCCATGTAAATGCTGTATGTTTTCTTTGGTGGTAAAGATTAAAATGTTATCCTCCCCACATGTGGAGTCCCTTGCAAACCAGTTTTTGCCATTGACAGTTCGCAAATCTTCTGGGACTACAATGTCCTCTAGGGTTCTGGGTTCAGCAGGCAGGTCAAGAAGTCGGGCTCATTTCACTACCTGATGCATTGCAATTTTTTTGGAAGACTGTGCAGTACCTTCTCAGGTAGAGATGCTACCTCTGCCTGGATTATCTGAGCAGGGGTGTCGTGTGTGTGTACAGCTCTACGTTTCATCGCTGCCGTGACACATGCAATTAGGGCATCAGTTGCTGCTGGAGCATGGCTATGCTCCCTCTGGCTCCTTAGGTGGTGTTGACCACCGACTAGATTAGTGGAAGCCCTTCCGAGACACTGCATAGACTTGCGGCTCTGACAGCACCAGTAGAACACCTCACCATGATTTCACTCTTTTACCATCAAATAGCCACCAATGCAGATCTTATCATTCCCCTTCTGGGAAGGCATCACGGCACATACTTCTGCCATCACTCGTTTGCTGTACCAGTAGCTGTAACAGCTCTAACAGAGTTCCCTAAATCAGGCATACAACAGTGATTTACTACAATCACTGTTAATCCCTGTAAGGCTACAAGTAATTTGCTACCATGACAAATGAAAGGATTAATGAAGAACATCAAATTAGAAGGACAGCTAATTTGCTACCATGACAGCTGTCAAAAAAAGGCCAATGCTGACAGTGCTTCCAGCATAAAATAGGCTTCTCTATTGCAGGCTATTGCATGGCAGAGGTTGACACCAATCGTGATTAATTACAGTAATTTGCTGTAAAAAGGCAGATGCAAACAGCTTGTACAACAGTGAACTGAGGCTCAGAGTGAGGAGCATTGAAGATTTAAAGCTAAATTAGGACATTTTTCTTTTGAGAGATTTTGAGACATTCTGAATTGTGTCGGCAATTTCACTAACGGGAATATCGGCCTTCAGGCAATTCTTTTTTCGGGAATTAGAGGGCGGGATTTCAAACATCGGAAAAATAGTCGGCGGGATTTAGTACCTAAATCATTGCAAAGACTTAATAAGAGAGAGAGCTGCAATGTTTTGGGAGCCACACACACACACAGACTGAAGGAAAACTCAGATGGACCTTCTCTGTTTATTCTGTCATTGTAAATAGTTATTCTAAATAATTTTATTTTTTCATTTCATTGTTATTTGTAATAAAATTCTTGCTGCAAATTTTACAGCTGCTCCTGGTTTTTCCTATGCTTCCAGACCTGTGCCTCGATGACACATTGGCATCGTAAAATGCCCTTGACTAATGCCTTGCCAACTCCAGACCTATAGGAGAGAGGACTATGGCTTGCTGAGTAGCCTCTGAATTGAGCAGTGATGCCAGTGCCTGTCCCAGCATCACCCACAGGTGCCTGCTGTAGGCAGCGTGGTACGCCTGATGTGAAACAATGAAAAGTATCATCCGCACAGAGGAGAAAAATCTCTGTCCCAGATGATCAAACTCCACAGAGTCAGGATCTGGGGGGGTCGGTCACAGACCAGACATCTATGCCTGGTAGGGGTGCCCAGTTGCGTCAGTCCTGAAGTGGGATGAGGCAGAGAGCCTGGAGACCCCTTGGGTGCACAGTACCAATGCTGCCAATGCTGGTAGCACTAGCAAACAGGCAAGAAGGATGGGTGGAGGAACAATGGGGAGTAATCAAAACAGCCATCACAGAGGCAACAAGCCTTTGTGTAAAGCAAATCAATAAAACACAATGGAGGGAAAAACCGCTATGGTTCTTAAAAGAGGTGGCAGGGAAGGTTAAGGAGAAAAGGATAGCATTCAGGAAATAGAAGGAAACACAGAAGGAGCAGGACAGAGAACTTTATCAGTTAAAGCAGAAAGAGGCTGGGAAGGCAGTCAGAATAGCAAAGTCCAAACCGAGGAAAGGATAGCCAATTCTGTTAAGAAAGGGGATAAGACCTTTTATAGGTACATTTGGGAGCAAAGAAAGATCAAAGGAGGGATACTGAGGCTTAATAAAGGGGAGGGAATGTGGGTAGAGGGTGACAGTGAAAAAGCAGGGATACTGAATGAATATTTCTGCTCAGTATTCACAAAGGAAGAGGAGGGGGAGGTACCTAAACCAAACAAGAGAAACACTCTTAAGACGGGGGTCGATACCAGTCCATTTACAGAAGAAAGGGTTCTGAAAGAACTAATAAAATTGAAGGTGGACAAAGCAATGGGGCCTGATGGGATTCACCCAAGAATTCTAAAAGAACTAAGGGTAGAACTAGTGACACCGCTGACTACTCTCTTTAACAAATCATGGGAGGATGGGGTGGTACCCGAGGACTGGAGGAGGGCAGATGTGATTCTTCTT
Organism: Neoceratodus forsteri; assembly: GCA_016271365.2. Classification (NCBI taxonomy): domain Eukaryota; kingdom Metazoa; phylum Chordata; order Ceratodontiformes; family Ceratodontidae; genus Neoceratodus; species Neoceratodus forsteri. Next base: position 802,068,867 of record CM057451.1, on the reverse strand, counting down.
CACAAAAGTGGGAGCAGGACAGAGGCAGGAAACTACAGACCAGTTAGTTTGATCTCAGTGGTAGGGAAAATGATGGAATCACTTCTGAAGGAAAGAATTGTTGAGTACCTAGAGGCCAGTAGAGCACAGGACCCAAGGCAGCATGGATTCATGATGGGAAGGTCGTGTCAGATGAATCTAACATACTAACATACTATTTGCCAGCAGATTAGGCCTTACGGTCTATAGAGTCTGCTTGAACCTCAGATCCCTAGTTGGGGAATCTAATAGATTTCTTTGATTGGGTGACCAAAGTAGTAGACCAGGGAGGGGCCGTGGACATGGCCTACCTAGATTTTAGCAAGGCATTTGATACAGTCTCACACAAAAGATTAATACACAAGTTAGCCAGCCTTGGAGTGGGTCCCATGGTGGTAGCCTGGATAAAAAATTTGCTAGACAACAGGACGCAAAGGGTAGTAGTAAATGGAGTACACAGTGAAGAAAGGAGGGTTACTAGCGGGGTACCGCAGGGTTCAGTCCTGGAGCCAGTCCTTTTTAATGTCTTTATAAGTGACATTGCAGAGGAACTGGAAGGAAAAATATGTCTCTTTGCAGACGACACAAAGATCTGCAATAGGGTTGATACACAAGATGGAGTGGAAAGGATGAGAAGGGACTTGGCAAGGTTGGAGGAATGGTCAAATGTATGGCAGCTCAGATTCAATGCAAAGAAGTGCAAGGTAATGCACATGGGAAACAAAAACCCAGGGGAAGCGTACACAATGGGGGGAGATACTGACAACAGTAAAACGGAAAGGACCTGGGGGTAAGTATATCAGATGACCTAAAGGTGAGCAAGCAATGTGAGAAGGCAGTAAGGAAGGCTGGGGGGATACTGAGATGCATAGGAAGAGGCATCAATAGTAGAAAACAGGAAGTTGTTATTCCTCTGTACAGACAGTTGGTGAGACCCCATCTGGAGTACTGTGTGCAGTTCTGGAGACCCCATCTCCACAAAGACATAGACAGAGTGGAGGCTGTCCAGAGGAGGGCAACCAAAATGGTGCAGGGTCTGCACCAGAAGACATATGAAGAAAGACTAAAGGAGCTTAATATGTATACCCTTGAGGAAAGAAGGGAGAGAGGGGACATGATAGAAACTTTCAAGTACCTCAAGGGAATCAACAAAGTCCAAGAGGGTAGCATCTTTCAGAAAAAGAGATGTGCAAGAACAAGGGGGCACAATTTGAAGATAGAGGGGGATGGCTCAGAGGTAATGTGAGGAAGTATTTTTTCACAGAGAGGGTTGTGGATGCATGGAACAGCCTCCCTGAGGAGGTCGTGGAGTCAAGAACAGTGGGAGAATTCAAGAATGCATGGGACAGGCATAAGGTAGTCCTAGTGGGGGGAAGGAGGAAGTAAGCTGTTGGTTAACTAGGATCTGCAGCTTATCTGTTAGGTAGGAAAATGGGCAGACTAGGTGGGCCAAGCGGTCCTTATCTGCCGTCAAATTCTATGTTTCTATGTTTTAGTTCACAGGGGGTCAAGGACCTGCATAGTTCCTATTTGGCCCACTGCAATACCAAACTTTTGATGCACTGTGGCAGATGGAAGCTGCCAGATGCTATATGATGCTTCCTGACAGGGGATCTGCCAGGAGAGGACAACCAAATGGTGTGCCCCAAACTCATCCAAAAAGGCTTGCATTGAAAGCTTGATATTGCAATGGGCCAAATAGGAAATATGCAGGTCCTTGACCAGCCTCACCAGGAAGTGCTAATACTGGGCTTGGTCAGTGTCAGAGGACAGGTGGACAGACGGCTCCTCTTCTCAGGGAAGGAAGACAAGGAGACCAAGAAACCTACAGAGTCATATTCCGAATGCAGAGGGGGAACTAACTGGTCGAAAGACCTGTTCGTCCATGGCCCTAATGTACTGGTGGAAGTCCATAGTCTGGGATCTGAACTGTCCCCAGGTCAAAGTCCATGAAGGACCAATATGGCCTGGGAAAAGAGGAGCAAAGGCATGGAGGAACTGGCCACTGTATGTGGCATGCCTCTGCCAGGGCTAGAAGACCTATCAGGCAATCCTGGAAGAACAGGGAATCCATAGGTCTGCAGAGTCACCATCCCATGGAGTAAAGAAAAATGGTTGGGACTTTTCCCTGTGAAGGAAGCTTCTCTATGAAGGGACTGGGCCACATGGATTCAGAAGGGTGGTCCCCAACCCCGCCCAATGAGGACTCAATACTGCAGCTCCTCCCCAAGCCCTCAGAAGGCCACAGAGGAGTGCCGCAGCCCCTCACCCCATCCCCTCAACCCTGCCGACTCAGAGAAAGACCACTTCATTGGACCCTATGCCAAAGGACCTCCCAGCCTTGCAGACTCCCCGAGGAGAGTTGCAGAGGAGTGGGATTTGGTCTTTGCCTTCAGAGAGGGAGTGGCACCACGGATGGCAGCCGATGACTTCCCCAAAGCCTGGACCACCACACCCGTAGCAATGGGACCACCAACCTGCACTACCCCACCAAAGCCACCATCAGCTTAAGGGTTGGCACCAACTGCAGTCACCGGAACCACAGGTGGGGGCACCTGGGAAGGCTCAAGAGTGCTAGGCCATGTAGAACCATCCTACTTGGAGGAGTCAGGCTGCCAGTCCAGGTCATCTTCTGGATCCTCTGGCTCCAGAGAGAAGGGTATCCAGAAAAGCTCTGGACTAGCAGCCGTAGGGCTCTCCCACCGACGGTGCCATGAGTGGTGCCATGGGCTGGCCCCACACCCCTCGTGGCACTGCCTCAATCAATGGAGCCATGAATGGATCTGGGATCTGGAGTGGTGCCAACAGGTGGTGCTGAGTAACACCCCACACTGGGCCCAGCAGCCATGGGCCCAAGCAATAGGGGAGCCTGCACCTCTGAAGATGTGACTTCCAGGGTGGTGATCCCAGGCCAGCCCCGTGTGGGACCAGACTGGACCTTTGGCACCATGGTAGAGACTTCCTCCATGGCAAGGCTGTAAGAGGAGGAGGCCTCATCTTCACCTGACCGTGTAGGCCCGGGAAGGCACCCGGAGGAAGGGCCAAGGGTCCCACGCTTGGACCAACAAGAGCAATGCCACCTCCCACATGTCAGCAGAGCCCTGCCAAACTTCAGTGCGTGGTGCTCCAGAATGTGGCAGTCCATAGAGAAGCAGGTGTCGCAGGTGTCCATGTCGTGCTGGGGTCCAAGGCAGGAGAGACTAACATCATGCCGAACCATAATGGAAATTTGCCGGCCACAAGAACACCAACACATAGGAGGCTGGCCTTTTACAGATGAACGTCTCTTGTCCCCCAAACCTGGCATGATGCAATGGTACCAAAACTTCAAAAACAGAAAAGACTCGACGCCACTAAGAAACGGAAAGATCTTACTCGGTAAACTTCAATAACGGTGCCGAGTGGACAACAGAACCGAGGCAGAGTCGAGCAGGGTCAGGAAATGGATTTAAGACATTGGGAACAACAACTCCAAGGAGCAACACTGAGGCTTTGAGGTCAACACCAGTGAACTAGGTTGCAATGGTGTTGCAGAATTAGACTTGCTGCAGTTGAGGTGCTGTTTCGATGGCAGGAGAAGCAGAACTGAGATGGAGTAGGAGCCAATGGCTGTTTCTGGCCAACCAGCAAGCACCACGCAGTATGTTGGCCTCGTGGGCAGTGCCAATGGCACAGGCTCCTCCCTCATAGAAAAAAAAAAAGCTCCCTCGGGGTGCTTGTCTCCAGCCAATCACCCACTAGTGATGAATGGTGAAGATTGACACAGGTAAGATCATAGGTTGAGCGTAGCAGATGTTTGCCTACCTCAGCAATGGCATTAAAATGTTTCAGTAACTCATTCTTGGCTGTGCCCTCTGGAAGGGCCTGAGCTGTAGATTTACCAGCCTTCTATGAGCTATTTTGATACTTCATCATGTGAGAGTGATAGTTTGCAATTCACGGGCCTAGTAAGGCAAAGATGTATGTTCGCTTGTCCATCACATCAAGCCTCCTGGATTCCATATCAGGTGGCTGGGTACTCATAAGCCTTGGTGCCCTGTATGTGCCATGGAAAGCCATGATGACCACAGATTATGCTTCTTGCTGCTTGGCATAATAAGGCTTGGAAGCAGTGGCAGGGTACTGCTTGTCAGCCTTTATAAGAACAGCTGGTATGGTATTTGGCTTATACCAGGCAACGAAAGCGGAATCCTCTAAGGCAGGATAAATTTGAAGTACAATGATGGGGGAGTGCAGAGCACCTCCAGAAACTCTATCAAATTATTTTTAGAAGAATCCTCTGCTTCTATAGATAACCCCATAGGAGTTTGCATTTGCTGCATCACTGTCTGAAAAGTGGGGTCTTCAGGAGAAGATCTGGGTGTGTACAGCACAGAATCCTCACTGCAAGAGGATACAGTAGAGTTGAAACATGGAGCATGACGTTCCTATTTATATTCTTCCTCTTCTTCATAATCTTCCTCCATTATAAGATCAGGATTAAAGTCCTTCTCCTCGTCAACATCCCAATCCAAAACGGGAATGGAGGATCTAGCTGGTGATGCCACCGGCCTTTGTTCAATATGTACTTGCTGTGTACCAGTCCAGGAAGTTGACAGGTTCTGCGATGCAGTAACCCCTGTTGATGGCAGTGCAGCCTGCAAAGCCAAGCCTGGCAATATGCACCATATCATACCTGAAAATGATGCCAGCACCGACAATGCCTTGGCCAGGGACCGTGACTGCTGGTGTTGATGACGGGCCTGTTCTCATTGATGATAGCAGCATACCATCCATAGCAGGTACAGTAGTGCCTATGCCAAACCCTGACCGTGATGTCTGGTTGACAGTTGAGAAGGCTGTTGTCACCGACACTGGAGCGGGCGATAACAATGCAGGTTAAGTAGCTACAGTCCATAGTGGTGATCCAGCTCTCACCAGAGAAGCTGATTTATATTTATGTTTATGCTTATGTCCCAATGACCACTCATTTTCATGGTCTATTGACGTTGACGACAGTGACTTGGTCAATGGGGCGGGAGACGTGTCCTGACACTGGGCTTTTTGCATGATTACTAACTTCTTGAGCGCCTTTTTCTGCATCACCTTGTTGCTTGATTAAAGGCCTGACAAACCTCACAAGGCCTTATTTTTTCTGAGAGAGTCCTAAAGAGCAGATACACACATCATGGGTGTTGTCCTTGTGTATTTTTAACTGCACTCACAATACTGGAACAGCGTTGTCGGTTTCAATGGCATACAGTAGTCCACAGCATCACTAAATTGCTAGTGATTACTGTATACAAAAATAATAAATGGCTAGGCATATTTGTTTACACAGCAGGTCCAATGATTACAGTCAATGGCAGGAAAACATAAAAAAAATCTGAGGAGAGGTGGGACCACCCACGTTTTATGTAGATGCTGACGCATTACATCATCATGGGTGGCCCAAGCTAGCAAGTTTCTGTGTGATCCTAGCACCTGGGTATAGTTCCAAAGGTATGGCCTAAGAGAAGAGATATCCTGAAAGAAGATCAGCTTTTAGAATGTGCACAGCTTTTGCGTAACCACTGATTTCCATACACAGTAATCCTTAACCAAATACTCAGGTTAAATTGGGCAAGAGCCCAGTGGAGCTCAGTTCCACCACCTCTTAAAAAAAATGTATGAGAATTCCACCACCTCTGTCCCTTTCACCATTGAATAGTGTAGGAGTTCCACCACCTAGAAATGATAGTTCACCCACTTAGAAGTCAAGATGTGAGTTACCCCACAAACATTTCCATATTAACCACTGTATTGTATGCAAAGAATTCAGTAAATATTAAAGTGTAACTTACTGGTACAGATGGCAGGCAAAGAAAATAATGAACCACCACGGACACTGATTCTACTAGTACTGGTCTTGGCTTCCTCTGGAGTCCCAGATGTAGAACAAAGTGTGTGTTTAAAGGCCACTCTTAAAGCTACTGTGGCTTAATGTGCACAAAGTGCAATACATTGCAAATATAGCAAGAACTTTAAAAACAAGTATAACATAGCATTTTCAAGCACACATGCTCACATCCAACAACTTGGAGGAGTAGGCACAGTCTTACTGTAAGGATAGACTGCAGTACAGTAAAGTGCTAACATGACCATTAACAGCTCATACTGTACATAGGAAGGGTGAAAATAGATCAGTATGCCTCATTAAATGATAGCTGGACACTGCCAGCTATAAATCCATCCTAGCTGACTACAAGTCTAATCACAACTCATGTATCATGTAAGTGTCTGAAAGATTGGAAAGAAAAGCATTTTTAAAGCAGCATAATATAGGGTTATGATATTATGATACAATATACCCATGTATGGTGGGGGAGCGGGGAAGACAGTGTAACTGCAAAGGGGATACTAAAGAAACATCTAAGCAGTTACATACAGTTCCCTAGTTCAGCTACCCACATTTTCTTGTTTTTTCAACAGTAAAGCTTCCTGAGCCTCTCCTCCCCTATCCACTTTAACTTTTTCTAGTCCACAGAATCAGAATTTAGGAGGTTTTTTAAAGTTGGTTGGGAATGCACATGTAGGGAAAGTGAACCCTTTTTTCTGGACAGCCTTAACACGTTTCCCTATTTGTAGCTTTAAGCTGCATGATGTATTTCGAACATAGAAAGACCAACACACGCATGTGGCTAGGTATACTACTGATATGGTGTCACAATTAATAAACTGCCTGGTGTCAAACACCTTGGTGGCATCACAGATCTAAAATGTGTGGTCTTTTCCATAACTTCACAGTATCTGCAGCACCCACACGTAGAATTTCCCTTTGGCAAAGATGGAAACCAGTTATGTACTGGGGCATTGACAGTGGGCTGCTAACTGTAAACCAATCTGTCCACCAAGTTTGGGGCTCTCTTATAAACCATTTGGGGAAGGGGTTGTGAGTGTGGTTGCCGAGTATAGTATCAAATCAGAGGATACCCCAGTGTTTCATCAATATGTCCCTAATGGCTTTTGATTGTCTACCGTATGTAGTGATCTCACTTATTGGTTGCTCTTGTTCCATAACTCATTATTTCACTGTTAAATGAACAGACCTGTCTGCTGCTAGATCATTACTTTCTGCCTTTTCTAAGATGGGTGTAACATAACCCCTCTGCTGAAATCTCTCATTCATCACCTTGCTTTGCTTAAGGAAATCACCTTCTTTACTGCAGTTATATCTTTTCCTGAGAAACTGTGGCTCTGGGATGTTCTATACCATATGTCTGGAGTGATATCATGAGGCTTATAGCATTGTGTTCTGGTCACTCGCTTTGTAGTACGAATCAGTTTTGATTGTACCATCCATTTTTTTTCTGTCCTGTAGGTCTAAAAAACTGACCTACCACTAGCTCACTTGCATCGAAAATCTCATAGTACTGTCTGTGAAGTGTACAAATTCATTTAAATCACTTCTGCTCCTCCTCCAGACCATAATAATATCATCTAATTGCCTCCAGAGATCTATCCTATTGTAGAAAGGATCAGTCTAGGGAAACAGATGATTTCTTTCTCCCAATGTCCAAGGTATACTGTATATTCACATAATTTGGGGCAAACATAGCCCCCCTAGTTGAACCTTTAATCTGCAGATAGAAGCAGGTCCTGAAACAGAAAAGCATTAGAGAAGAGAAACAGCTGGGCACATTCACCCAAGAAAGCCACACAATCTTTGTCATATTGGGCATTGTTTTCAAACCAATATTGTAAAGCAGTCACAACCTCCCCATGGAGGATATCGGTGCTGAGTGCATTGATATCCGTAGAGACATGCCACCAATTATTCTGCATCTGGAGATTCCCCAGGATGTCAAATATGTCTGCAGTGTTCCTACTACATAAAGAAGGAACATCACTAAGTCTGTATTATGTGTGTCTACAAATTGGATAAGGGCTCCATTAAACTACCCGTACCTATGATAACAAGGAATCCTGGGGGAATCTCCATGTCCTTATATACTTTTGGAAGTACATAGAATGTCACCATAAGGCCTGTAGGAAGTGGAGATATTTTCTTTTTCAGTATTGTTTCTGTAGGTGGTTTTGTACTCATCCACCTTTTCAAATGTGCCATGCATGCAGGTGTGCAGTGAACATCTTGCTATGGTAGTGCCATTTGAGGGGTGTGACAGTGTCAGTCCAATGCAGAGTGGTCTGGTAAGGCTGTGTCAGTGACACATCAATCATCAGCCATGCTGAGAATGACAGAGTCTTGGTTTACTGGACAGAAACAGTCATCTACTTGAAAAGAATAAGCTGACCCAATCATAGGTCAGCTCTTCCCTTTGAGCTGCACTCAAGCTGATCTGTCATGAGCAGCCGAGGAATTTCAAGCATGCAGGCAGAGCCCCTCCCCCCACCGGAAAACAGAACATCTTGCAAATCAAATAATTTCTTTAACAGGCATCTGGTTAAGGAGATTGTAATTAGAGATGGGCAAAGTGGCCCCAATTTGCTCCAAAAGTGAATAGCGAAGCGAAAACAGATTCGCGGAGTGCTCCACAATGCAAAGCGGAGTACTTCGCGTTATGATGGATAACGCAAAGTCCATTGAAAACGATGACTTCACATTACTCTGCCTTCCCAAACCACTACTCCACCAACTGTTAAAGCAAAGTACATTGAAAACAATGTACTTCACCTCACTTCGCTTTGTTTTTAAGCTCCAAAGGCAAATTTTGTAGTGATTCATGGGATTTCAGGCCACATGGGCTCTATATTGTTCTGCACAGCCTCAGTTCAGGGTAGTGTGTGTAGGAAGCTGTAGGAGACAGTCTGCTGTGAGAGCTGTCTGTGATTCAAACCTTCTAAAATTTGTTAAAGCCTTTTTGAGTAATTTTTTTTGCTCAAACTTTAGTTCATCGATTGTAGGAAACCCTCCAGTGCTCATATCATTGAGCGTTTTTTGTTTGTGTGTGGATTTTGAATGTTAATGTACAATATTGAGTCTGTGTAGTAAGAGACAGTGAAAGTGTGCTTTGGGGGAGGGGCGTATGTGTGGTGTAGGTAGATTAACCTGGAGAAAAAGACAGTTCTTTCTGTTTTGGTGATATTTTTCTTGTATAAGTGTGTTAATGTACACACAGTAATATTTTCAATAATTCTTGCCACTTTTTTGCTGATTGTTGTGGTGCAGCAGTGCATAATTTTAGTTTCTTTAAAATACATTGTTATGTCACTGAGGTATTCAATTTGCAATATATTACTTAGTGTGAGTGTGTGAGTATGTGTGTGACGAGTGTCATCAAATCAAACACCTTTTATTGTGCCACATAGTAATTTCAGCAATGTTCCTGCTATCCACTGCAGCTGTGTGATTGTTGTACTTCTCTGTGGTATCTTTACTGGTACTAGTACTAGTGACTGTTACTGCAGCAGTGCAGTACATTGCCCCACCCCGGTGGCCCCAACCGGCAAAGGTATTCTTTTCCAGATTTGAATTTCTGATGGTGAGCACTGGTTAGGTGTTGTGCCTTTGCATCTGCATCTCTTCAGTGTGCAAAGCAATCTTAATCTGTCTGTGCATTTGCATCTCTTTAGGGCCCAATCTCCATCTGTAACTTAAGTCACAGTTGTTTCTTTGGCTTCCCTTCAGAGTACTGGACTGGTGTGGTGCATAATTCTGCATAAACATTGTAATCCTTAATATGCATTTTTAAGTCAGGACCATCATCATGTTCATAAGTCACTCGTGATAAAAATCACGTTCTTCATCATCACAGTCACAAATGCAGTCACAAATCATGATTCATGATCACGTCACGAATCACAACATTAATTCTTTTACTAGATACTTGGATGTATTGTAAGCCTGTTTTGTAGTATCTCTCCAGGCTTCACCTCCCCACCATCGTACTCATTAATAAGTGTTTTTAAGTCGGGGAGTTTTGTGCTACAGCTCATCGGGGAAGTACAGCTGTAGGCATTCATGTTCCCAATACAGTTCCATAATGGTTATCTCACACCGTCAACACAGAATCAGGTTCTTCATCATCACGGTCACAAATGCAGTCACAAATCACGATTTACGATCACTTCACGAATCACAACATTAATTTTTTTACTAGTTACTTGGATGTATTGCAAGCCTGTTTTGTAGTATCTCTCCATGCTTCACCCCCACACCACTGTACTCATTATTAAGCGTTTTTAAGTCAGGGAGTTTTATGCTATAGCTCATCGGGGAAGTACAGCCATAGGCATTCACATTCCCTCCTGTACAGCATGTGAGTTACAGTACTATAAGTAGTGGTGGGTGAAGTGGCCCCAATTCGCTCCGCGAAGTGATTCATGAATAGCATGAGATCTGGAGTACTCCACAATGTGAAGTGGAGTACTTCGCTTCATAATGAGGAATGCAAAGTCCATTGAAACCAATGACTCTGCATTATTCCGCCTTCTCCAAACCACTTCTCCTCCTTGAAATCAATGTAATTCCCCTCACTTCACCTTGTAATTGAGCTCCAAATGAAATTCTGCAGTGATTCATGGGATTGCAGGTCACGTGGGCTCTAAATTGTTCTGCACAGCCTCAGTTCTGGCCTGGGTAGTGTGTGTGTAGTGGTAGCTGGAGACATTTTGCTCTCAGTGCTCTTCGAATCAAAACCTCTAAAAGCTGTTTAAAATGCCTTTTTTAGTCATTTTTTTGCTCAAAATTTAATACATCAATTGTAGGAAACCCTTCAGTGCTCATATCATCGAGTGTTTATTGTTGTGTGTGGATTTTGAATGTTAATTTAAAACAGTTGGTCTGTGTACTGTGAAGTGTGCTTTGGGGAGGGGCATATTTGTGGTGTAGGTACATTGACTGGGAGAAAAATGCAGTCTTTCTGTTTTGGTTATATTGTTCTTATATAACTGTGTTAATGTACACACAGTAATATTTTCAGTAATTCTTGCCATTTTTTTGCTGATTGTTGTGGTGCAGCAGTGTGTAATTTGTCTGTTTAAAACATTTGGTTATATTGCTAAAGGTTTTCAATTTGCAACACATTACTTGTGATGTGTGTGTAAGTGTGTATGCAATGTGTGTCATTAAATCAGATACCTTTTATTGTGCCACAGAGTAATTGCAGCAATGTGAACCTGCTCTACACCACACTTGCATGAATTTTTTATACTGCTTTGTGGTATTTTTACTCGCAGTGGATTGTTACTGCCCTGCACTAATGCCGCAACTGGCAAAATGTGTTTCTTTCCAGATTTGGATTTGTGACTTGTGAACACTGGTCAGGTGTTGTTGTGCCTTTTCTTATGCATCCCTTGAGTGCGTAGTACAATCTTAATTTGTCTGTGTGTTTGCAGTGCACCATTAATTCTGGAAGACTGCATTTCTTGTTACGCTCTCATTCCTCTTCGTCAGCACTGGGGAATTTTCTGGACACAAGACAGTAGCATTTTGGGTATGCACATGAATTCTGGTGACTCTGTGTGTGACCACTGCGTGCATGACTCAGTGCGCCATTAATTCTGGGACACTTTGCATTTCATGTTATGCTCTCATTTCACTTTGTCAGCATATGTGAATTTTTGGGACACAAGACAGTTGCATTGTGGGGATGCACAATGTTTCTGAGGACTGTGTGTGAGTACTGAACACATGACTAAGTACGCCATTAATTCTGGGGGACTTTGCATTTCCTGTTATGCTCTCATTTCACTTCATTACCACTTGTCAATTTTCTGCATACAAGACAGATGCATTTTGGGGATGCAGAAAACATCTAGGGACTCTGTGTGACCACTATGCATATGACTGAGTGTGCCATTAATTCTGGGACACTTTGCATTTCATGTTAAGCTCTCATTTCACTTTATCAACACTGGAGAATTTTCTGGACACAAGACAGCTGCATCATGGGATTGGGAATTCTGGTGAGTCTGGTAAATATTTTTGGAGCCTCAGTAATGTTTACTTTCTGTCATGCTATCATGGAGTATTTGTCAAAAGGCAGGACTGAGTACTGCAATTATACTGCGCTAAACTACATGTGTGCAATCTGTCTTCTTTCTTGCGAGTGCAGACACTGTCCAGCATCAAGTTGCAAACAGATATATACGGTATGCTGGTGCTGACTTGTTGCACTGTTCATGGTGATGGTATAAAGAATAAAGATAAGAATATATATCATATATTTTATTTGTACCATCAACGACAGCAGACAAAATCATATGATATGTTTTCAGAGGTCTTGGGCCAGTGTGCAGCTCAATCACTTGTCACACAGACACAGTGCACACATGACTTTGCGGAGATAATAGCACAAAAAGTCATGCTTTTAAACAAACCATACCCAACAGACATTTAATATTGCTGAGGCACCCAAAATATTTTATGGTGTACAGACATGTTCAAGTCAGAATATATAACAGATCCTGCAGTCCACTGCTACCACACTGTGCTACCACTGGCATCTTATCGTGTTATGGTGTACATCAACTTGCTGAAAAACTGACACTGCCAGTGTAAACTAGAAAGACAAAGACATATTCCAGAACAAATAATGAAAAGAAGGAATGCGGTAGTACAGTGTGGTGGCAATGAACTGGACCTTATATATTTTCTGACTTTATAATGTCTGTACATCATGAAATATTTTGGGAGCATCAACAATACTTCATGTCTGTTAAATACGGTTTGTTGAAAAGCAGGATTTTTAGTTGCTACAATCTCCTAACAAAATATATGTTACATATTCTTATCTTTATTCTTTATACCATAAATACAGCAACACATCAGACAGCAATCAGCATATATATGTTTGCAAGAAGCTGAACAGTGTCTATAGTACATACACAGACAGGAAAGAAAACTGACTGCACACATGCATTTTAGCACAGTATACTTGCACTGCTCAGTCTGCTTTTCCACAAACACTCTGTGACAGAAAAACATTAATGAGGCACCAAAACAGTGCGCACGCACACACACACACACACACACACACACTTAACAGAAGGAAGGGGGGCCAGAATACAAAGTGTCATGAATACAGAAGACAACAAAAAAAGGGCATAATTACATACAAGGGTTGGGGATGGTGGAGGAATACATTTTATAACACAGCAAGGAAGGTGTGGGGAGGCACATGGTGTGAGGAAAAAAAACTAATGTGGGATCCCATGGTGATCCAGCAGCAGTTCCAACATGGACATAATTTGCAACTGATGTCCCTCTATGCGATCCAGCTGCTGCTTGACAGCACTCACCCTCTCATTTGTTCTCCTCGACAGTGCTCCAGAGAACTGCCAAATCAGCCTGCATTACTCGCAGTTCTCTGGGGTCCAGACATTCTACAGGCTGACCTGCTGGTGGTGGTGCTGGTGCTGGTGGAGCAGCAGGTGCTGCTCTGGCCCTCCTCTTCTTAGGGCTGCCACCATGCACAGATGCACCCTCTGCCACATAAGGGCCAGCAGGTGCAGGCATGACCCATTTGTGGCAGCCGGCCATTCCAACTGTTGGTGATTGAGCATATGGGTGCACTGGCCCCCAGTCCCCAGGTGAGTCCTCCGGGGGCCACGGTGCCCTCCACCTCACATAAGCAACACCTGACCATGCTGATGTCCTCCACAACACTGTCAAAAAACTGCCAGACAACAGTGGTGTGGGGAGGACCAGGCACAGGCAGGGGAGGGCCAGATGAACTGGCAGCCAGCTGGTCACAGTGCTCAGCAGGGATGGGATCCACTCCTGGGCCCAGGGGCACAGACACATCCTTCTCCAGAGGACCTTGTGCTGGAGCTGGTGCTGGACATGGTGGTGGTTCAACTGCCTCAGAGTCAGGAGGCAGTGCTGGTCCTGCTCCCGGAGGGGGGACACTCAGAATTTTCAATCGGTCTAACAGGAACTGGTGGCCATGCCCCCATGCATGCACACGGTACGATGCCTACCAGTACCATGCTCTCCCAGAGCTTCCCCCACCCCAGACATTCCCTCACCCTGGTCCATCTCTCCTACTGCATGCCCTCAGTCTGAGCTATGACTACTCACACTGCCACACAACACACACACAGTCACACAGGCACAGGCAAACAACTAACTACTTATAAAGGTAAGAAAAATAAATTTACAAAAAGAACAAATTAAGTAAAAAAGAGTACAGAAAAGACAAATAACGTAGCTTTTAAAAAAGCTGCTGGGTCTAAATCAAAGTTTAAATCTTCTCCTCGCTCTGATCTTCAAGTCTCAGCAGTGGCAAAATAACACACTCCTCTCTCTCTGTCTCCATCTGCATGGGAGAAAGCGAACGCATCTGCTTGTATGACTCACTTCTTTCTTTTTCTGCCTGGCTATGGCTAAAGAGCATGGCGAAGTCCATTGAAAACAACGACTTCGCCTTACTTCGCGTTGTCATTCCACCTTAACATGAAGTGGTAATGACAAGACAGAGTGAGCACTTTGCATTGCCCACACTGCAATGCGAAGTGCCCACTTCACAGTCACTTCATTGGAGGACTTTAAACACTGCAACTCTAATTGTAAGTAAAAGTTTATGGCTAGCTGTTTGCTGTCATTTTGGGCTTAAAAGCCCTAAAATCTAGCTGCCAGTTAAACCAAACTGTTGCCGTATACTTACAGAAGTGCTGCAAAAGACAGAGGGAAGTGTAGCAGAGAGCAGCATGCAAGGGCTCTAAAAAAAGCTGTCTCTCTATGCCGGCTCGGTGGCAATGAGGGCGGAGGCACTGAACACCTTACCTCATGCTATGCCAGCAACCTGGGTTTGGGAATGACCTCGGGTCATCAGGGTGCCAGCATGGGGGGGAGCAGGATCAAGCATTGGCTCTCCTCTGCCAGTGGGTGGGTCACCCACCCATAGTCTTGCCATCACTGGGTGGCAGTCCGGTAGCAGACATAGGCACAACAGAGTGACTAGTAGGGTGGGGAGTTCCATAGGGCATGATGCCCATGTGCCTCCACATGCATGCATCACATCTGGGATGCAAGGGCTTGGGGACTGGAGAGAAAAAATGAAAAAAAGTACAAACTACCTATGTAAAAAAAATATCTCTTCAGCCCCCACCCTCAGTGTTCTGTGAAGCAGTGCCTAGCAGGATTGGGGAAATAAACTACTCTGAAGAAATCCTGCCTGTCCCTGTAAAAAGTACTTTGCTTACTCTACTGAAGACCTCTATATGTTCTGTTTTTCCATTTTCAGTCTCTCTATTTTGTCTCACCCTGAATGGCTCAGACAGATACAATGAATAAATATATAATAGCTGGCTAGCACATCAAGGGTTCCTTGTGGCAAACTCTGCTCATTGACAGAGAGAGAGTGTGTGTGTGAGCATGTGGCACTCTGTTAACCCTTTCCTGGTACCTTTAATGCTATGTGGTAGTGTATTGCTTGGAACATGAAGCAGTGCATGTTAGTGTGTTCATGTGGCACTTTTTCCAGTCCTGCTGGCCATCATGCCATAGATGAGTACAAAATGTGTTAGTACAAAATACAGTGCTTATACAATAAAAGTTTGGGTTAGATATATAACTAAATAAATGCCATAAAAGGCAGCGTATGTGTGTTAGTGTGTATGTAGCAATGCTGTGTGTAGACAGTGCACGGCTATGTTATACTGGAATATATGCATATATGTATTAGTCAGTGTATGTGTGTGTGTGTATCACAACAATTAGAAAGTGCAGTTAGGTGGCTCAGTGGTTATTGCAGAAAATGAAAATTAAATACCTACCGTAATTCTTGATCTTCTTGGACAAGTCTTCACCATTCATTCATACTGCTGGGTACTATATCAGAGGTGCTAGGATCCAGTGGGAGCCAAAAATCTTCAGGAGGGTTGGCACTGAGGTAGGACGGCACATGCATGGTACCGCAAGACTGGCTCACAGCTCTGTAGGCTATCTCAGCATCGACCCTGCAACCTAGCTGGTGCTTCAGCGTTTAGCAGCAGCAGCTAGCAGCTAGTAGCAGAATGGGAGCTAGTATTTACTTCTCCTTCAGCTTTTAGAAACAACAGCTAGCAACTGAAAAGGAGCTAGCATTTAATTTTAAAAGCACTTCATTTTGATGAGGGAAGCTAGCAACTAAAAGAGAGCTACCATTTGCATTTAAGGGTACCTCATTTTAGACAGGAAGAGGGGAATCAGCTAAATCTCCCCCTTCCCCCATCACTTACCTGCTAACTGCTAAGGGGTGGTAATAGTACTACCCACCCTTCCACCCCTGTCCCAACCACCCAGGGTCTTTCTACATTTATAGAAGCCCAAGGGAACCTCCTGCAGGGCTCCCAAGGGAAGACACCAATGAGAACAGGAAGAAAGGACAGAGAAGACACAGTGAAGTGAGAAGGAAACAGTGACACCTACAGGTCAGTAGGAAAACAGACATAGACATCCAGATCTGCCAGAGCTGCGGAGGGCTGGTGGCAAGGCAGACACTCTGGAGACTGGGGTGCCCCTTCTACAGGCCAGTTGTGGAACTACAGAGGGAGCTATGGCAGGCAAGAGAAGAGATCATGAGGCAGCAGAGGAGACTGGATTGGGAATGCCCACCACCCCCCTTACCTAGACTTTAGAAAGGCATTTGACACAGTCCCACACAAAAGATTAATAGTCAAATTAACCAGCCTGGGAGTGGGTCCCAGGGTGGTAGCCTGGGTAAAACATTGGCCGCACAACAGGACACAGAAGGAAATTGTAAATGGAGTCCACTCTGAAGAAAGAGGGTTACTAGTGGGTACCGAGGGTTCAGTATTGGGTCCAGTCCTTTTAATGTCTTCATCAGTGACATTGCAGAGGACTGGAAGGAAAAGTATGCCTTTTGCAGATGACACAAAGATCTGCAACAGGTGGTAATACACGAGGCGTGGAATGGATGAAAAGGGACTTGGCAAGGTTGGAGGAATGGTCAGAAGTATGGCAGCTAGAATTCAATGCAAAGAAGTGAAATAATGCACCTGGGAAACAAGAACCAGGGAAGAATACACAATGGGTGGGGAGGTAGTAACAACAACAAAAAGGAAAGGGACCTGGGGTAATCATATCAGATGACCTTAAGGTTAGCAATCAATGTGAGAAGGCAGTAGGGAGGGCTGGGTATACTGGAATGTATAGGGAGAGGCATCAGCAGCAGAAAACAGGAAGTTGTTATCCTCTGTACAGACAGTTGGTGAGACCCCATCTGAGTACTGTGTCCAGTTCTGGAGACCCATCTCCACAAGGACATAGACAGGATAGAGGTAGTCCAGAGGAGGCAACTAAAATGGTGCAGGGTCTACAAGAGAAGCCGTATGAGAAGAGACTAAGGAGCTTAATATGTATACCCTTGAGGAAAGAAGGGAGAGGGGGGACATGATAGAAACTTTTAAGTACCTCAGTGGAATCAACAAAGTCCAAGAGGGTAGCATCTTTCAGAAAAAGAGACTTACAAGAACAAGGGGACACAATTTAAAGATAGAAGGATGGTGGTTCAGGGGCAATGTGAGGAATATTATTTCACAGAGAGGGTAGTGGATGCATGGAACAGCCTTCCTGATGAGGTTGTGGGGTCTAAAACTGTGGGAGATTTCAAGAATGCATGGGACAGACATAAGGCAATTCTTGTGGGGGATAGAAAGAAATAGGCTGTTGGTTAACTAGGATCTGCAGCCTATCCTGTAGGTAGGGAAATGGGCAGACTAGATGGGCCTAGCGGTCCTTATCTGCCATCAAAGTCTATGTTTCTATGTTTCTATGTTACCCACCCACTCCCCCAAAGGCCCACGGGTCTTGGGGAATGGAAGGTGGTGGGAGGGGGCAGTGGTGCACCTAGAGCTGAGATAGGGCACTGCCAGACACACGCTATCCATATGTAGAATCATTTTGCCCACCTAGCCAGGGGACAGAAACCAGGTGGGGAAGAAGAAAGAATTGAGCAGGGCAAACCTGATTCAAAAAAGCAGGAAGGAGGTACAAGAAAGGAGAAAAAGAATACATAGAACAACAGGAGGATTCTGGTTATGGAAGACCCTGCTGTGAGGAGTGGAGGCACAGTCCATCAGTGCAAAGAGAGCTGAAACCATGGTGAAATGCATGCCAGGAGCATCTGCAAGGAGAGATAAAGACAGAGTAGGACAGCTGGTGAGAAGAGATCAGGATTTTGCAGGGATTACTGTTCACCTCGGGACAAATGACATAGCAAACAGGACTGTGGAAGAAGCCAAGGCAGACATGAAGACCCTAGGGGACAGCCTAAAGGAGCACACAATACACCTGGCCTTCTCAGAGGTGTTGCCAGTTTACAGGAAGGGCAGAAGTGAGGACAAGATCAGGATCAAAGAGATCAGGGAATTCAATATGTGGCTCCAAGGTTGGTGTGCAGACAATGGGATGCACTACATTGGAGACTGGGGGACCTTCTGGGACAGGAAGCTCTTCAAGTATGATGATCTGCATCTCACTGGAGAAGGAGCGAGAGCACTAAGGCAGAAGTTGGAGGTCTTCATGAAGGCTTTAAACTGGGAGTTCTCCAGCATAGAGAAGAAGACCTAAATGAGAATGTATCAGAAAGATACAAAGGTAAGGGGATCAGTGAATGGAAGGAAACCTCCCAACATCAGACTAAAGGAAACAAACATGGCCATGAGCAAGGAGTGGCCATAGGTAAAAAAGGAGGCACCTCATGTAATGTACAGGAGGGGCAGACACAGAACAAGGGGAATGATACTGGAGTTATAGCGGGGGGGAGGCCATGATTGGAAGTCTATGTGCACTAATGCCCGCAGTCTGGGTAGCAAAATCCCAGAACTTGAGGCATTAATGGCCTCTGAGGACCTGGATATCATGGCAGTCACAGAGACATGGTGCAATAGCATCTATGCCTGGGAGCTAGCCATTCCAGGGTACATGCTGCACAGACAGGACAGGGAAGGCAAGAAGGGGAGAGGGGTGGCATTGTACTTTAGGGAAGGGATAAAACCGACAGTCTCACAAGACAAGTGGGGAAAAGCAGAGGCACTGTGGGTATCCCTGGAAGTGGGGAGGGGAACAGTACTTAGAACAGGAGTGATATACAGGCCCCTAGGGCAGGCAGAAGGTATAGACAGAGAACTGCCTGAGACTATAGAGAACATGGCAACAAAGGGTGAATTGCTGCTGATGGATAACTTCAACTTGTCAGATGTGGACTGGAGCATCCCAGCGGCTGCCTCAGCCAGCAGTAAGGGATTCCTGCAATCCCTGCAAGGGGCAGGTCTCACACAGCTAGTGAGGGAGCCTATGAGGGAGAATGCAGTTCTGGCTTTTGTCCTAAGCAATGAGGACAGGATAAAGGAAGTCACAGTGGAGAGACCCTAGGGACTAGTGATCATTGAGCTGTGGGGTTCATCAGAAGGATGTCACAGGAGGCTAGCCACAGAAGGACTAGAATCCTGGATTTCAGGAGGACAGATTTTGGTAAGATTAAAGACAAATTTGGGAAGGCTATGCAGGGATACAATGACATAAGGGAGTAGTGGAACAGTGGGATAAGATGAGGGAAGCCCTGCAACTGTTAGCAAACCATTGTGCTAGGCCCTATAGCAAAAGCAAAAGAAAGAGAAAACCACTGTGCTTCATACTCATGGAAGAAGACAATGAGGATGGCCCCCATCAATGGAGAAGGGCAAACAGGGAGAAGGGGTGAACATTAGACCTTTTTCAGAGTACAGAGTAAAAAGAGCACTAGAACAGCTTAGGGTGTATAAAGCTATGGGGCTCGATGGGATACACCTGAGGATCCAAAAGGAGCTCCGGGAGGAACTGGCTAAACCTATGGCTAAGCTGTTCAGTGGATCACTAGAAACAGGCATGGTTCTGGAGGAGTGGAGGAGGGCACAAGTGGTACCCGTGCACAAAAGTGGTAGGAAGGAGGAGGCAGGAATCTACTGCCTGATCAGTTTTACCTCAATAATAGGTAAAATTATGGAAACCTTAGTTAAGGAAAGGCTGGTGGACTACCTAGAGACAAGGGGGCTGCTAGACCCAAAGCAACATGGATTCACTGCAGGGAGGTCATGCCAGACCAACTTGATTGATTTCTTTGAGTGGGTGACAAAGGAAATAGACCAGGGCAGAGTGGTAGATGTGGCCTAGCTGGACTTCAGGAAGGCCTTCGACACAGTCTCACACAGGAGACTAATCCACATGCTGGCAAATCTGGGGGTGGGGACAGAGGTGGTCATGTGGGTTAGAAACTGGTTGAGTAACAGAACACAAAGCGTGGTGGTAAATGGGGTTAGCTCACAGGAGGGACAGGTAACAAGTGGCATACCCCAGGTATCAGTGCTGGGAGCAGTACTCTTTAATGTCTTCATAAGCGATATTGCAGAGGGTCTAGAAGGGAGGGTTAGCCTGTTCGCAGATGATATAAAGTTATGTAACACAGCAGATACACAGGAAGGTATAGAAAAAATGAGGAGAGATCTGAAGAGGCTAGAAAACTGATCCAAGGAAAGGGAGTTGCGTTTCAGTGCAAAAAAGTGCAAGATTACATACCTAGAGAGAAGGAAACCTAGGGCTGAGTATGAACTAGATGGGGTAACACTGAAAGCTACCACAGAGGAAAGGGATCTAGGGATGGTCATAGAAGACAACCTCAAAGTGGCTAAACAGTGAGACAAAGAAGTTGGAAAGGCTAACAAAATGCTAGGGTGCATCAGGAGGGGTATAACAAGTAGAAGGAGGGAAGTTGTGGTACCATTGTACAACTCCCTAGTAAGGCCTCATCTGGAGTACTGTGTTCAGTTCTGGAGGCCCCATTTCCAAAAAGACATAGACAGGATGGAGACGGTACAGAGGAAGGTGACAAAAATGGTGTTGGGGATGCAGCATAAGTCGTATGAGGAGAGACTCAGAGCTCTAAATATGTACTCCCTGGAGGAAAGGGTGGGAACATAATAGAGACCTCCAGATATCTAAAGGGGATCAACAAGGTACCAGATGGGAGCATCTTTCAAATGAAGGGAAATAGCAGAACAAGGGGGCACATCATGAGACTAAAAGGTGGAAAACTTAGAGGGAACTTGAGGAAATTCTACTTCACTGAAAGGATTTTGGAGAGATGTAACAGTCTCCCCCAGGAAGTGGTGAGGGTGGCCATGGTTCAGGGATTCAAGAATGCGTGGGATAGGCCCATGGAAATTATCAAGTTTGGGTGAGGGGGGGGGGACTTATAGCATCTATGGTACCTTAAGCATTAGAAAGAGGGATAGGGCAGACTGGATGGGCCACAAAGCCCTTATCTGCTGACAGTATTTATATATCTATGTAACCCCCTCAGTACCTTTTTGACCAAGGAGGTGCAGCATAAACTAACTAGGAAGCACCTAACCTAATCTGGGCATAAGATAGCCCCAGTTGACCCATATAAGAATTGTTCAGAAACAAAGTCTTCACAGCCCAACACACGGGAGAGTGAAGACCAGAAACAGGAAGAGTGAGCTTGGGGATGATGGGTGGGTGTATGAATGAATGGTGAGGACTTGTCAAAGAAGATCAAGAATTACAGTAGGTATGTAATTTTCATATCTTCCTGGACTTAAAGTCTTCACTATTCGTTCATATGGCTGGGCGAGTACCAAGCTAATAATCAATCCCCCAAGCAGGGTGGCAGGAGACAGAACTCACTCGCGACAAAAGCCCATTAATGACTGTCCTGCCAAAGGAAGTATGATGTCTGGCATGGACATCTAGAACATAGTGCTTCACAAAGGTATGCACCGAGCTCCAAGTAGCAGCTTTGCAAATTTCCACAATGGGTATAGAATGGATTTCCACCAGGGACGCCATCACTGCTCTGGTAGAGTGGGCGTACACCTGGCCTTCCAACTTGACCTGCACCATAGAGTAGCAATGGTGAAAGCATGCCACTATCCAAGCAGAAATGCATCTAATGGCCACTGGCTGACCCAGCTGGGCCATGCCGAATGATACAAAGAGTTGCTTGGCTTTATGGATCTCCCCTGTTCTATTGATGTGGAATCATAAAGCCCTCTAGACATCCAGAGAATGAAGGGTGCATTCCCCCTCATTCTGAAAGTTAGCAAAATAAGCAGGGAGACCCAAAGGCTAATTAAAGTGGAAGTCCAAAACCACTTTGGGCAGGAACTTAGGGTGAGTATGAAGTATCACCTTATCTTTGTGAAAGACAGTATATGGAGGGACTGTGACCAAGGCATGTATTTCAGATACCCTGTGAGCTGAAGTGATGGCCACCAGAAAGGCAGCCTTCCAAGTCAGAAACTTTAAGTCACAGGTGGCTAGAGGCTCAAAAGGTTTACAAGTGAGCATATCTAGCATGAGGTTAATATCCCACATGGCCACCAGTTTCCTGACTGGGGGTTTAGTATGCAGGATGTTCTTGAGGAACTGCTTGACTAGTGGTAATTGAGCCAGCATCATGTTCTGCACTGGCTCATGATAGCTAGAAATTGTGCAGAGGTATACTATTACAGTCGAGTATTGCAGTCCTGCATTTGACAGGTCTAAGAGGTACTCCAACACCTTATTTGGTGGGCAATGGAATAGATCCAGATAGGACTTTGCACACCAAAACGAGAAGCACTTCCATTTAGCTATGTAAGTCTTCCTAGTGGAGGGCTTACGTGCTACCAAGAGGAACTCTGAGGTTCTCTGAGAAACTTTGAACCTACTCACTTCTATCTCTTCAGGAGCCAAGCATGGAGATGAAGGGAGTGCAGGTTGGGATGGACCGGGGCACCTGTGTCAGGAGGTCTGTTTGCAGAGGAAGTTGTCTCAGACAGACGTCCGACACCCAGTTGATCAATGTAAACCATATCTGTTGAGGCCAGTATGGGGCAATTAGAATCATCCTGCCCCCTTGTGCCTCTAATCTGAGCAGCACCCCTGAACTAATGGAAGAGGAGGAAATGTGTACAGAAAGCATCTTGTCCACCACAGTCTGAATGCATCCTGACAGAAACACCAGGTTCTGGATTTCTGGAGCAGAATAGAGGCAGTTTTATGTTGCGTGAGGATGCAAAAAGGTCCAGGTCTGGGCTGCCTCACTCATCGAATAGCTAATGCATGACATCTGGAGTGAGTGACTATTCATGTGGATCCACCTCTGTCCTGCTGAGGCAATCCACAAGGTTATTCTGAGTTCCCAGCAGGTAGACAGCCTGAATCAGAGCATCGAGCTTGAGGAACCACTCCCACACCCTCATGACCTCCCTGCACAGAGAGTAGGAGTGCGCTCCACCCTGTTTTTTGATGTAGTACATCACAGTCTTTTTGTCTGTCTGAAGAAGAATTTCCTTGCGGCAGACAACATCCTTCAAGGCTTGGACAGCATAGAGGACAGTTCTCATCTCTAGAACATTTATGTCTAGATGAGACTTCTCCTGGCTCCGCACCCCTTGAGTGTGGAGATCTTGACAGTGAGCTCCCCAAACAGTTGTGATCTGAGACTCTGGTGGGGCAAAGGGAAGACCCTGAAGGAGCTTGTCTTCCTGAGTCCACCATGCAAGTGATCTCATCAGAGGGTCTGTCACTTTTATATGGCAAGACTGCGGATGTGTGGTCGGTGACCACTGTATGCCGAGCATCCATTGGGTGTTCCTCATGTGCAGATGGGCTAGAGGTACCATGAACATGGATGAGGCCATGAAGCCCAACATCTGCTGCATGGAGAGAGCTCGAACAGAAGCGTTCCCCCTGATGTAACAAGCCATCTGGAGAATGTCGTTCCTCCGGAAGGAAAACCCTCATCTTGAAGGTATCCAGGAGGGCTCCTATGAAGAGGAGTTGTTGAGAAGATTGAATTTGGGATTTTTCCAGATTCAGTAGAACCCTCATGGAGGTGAGGTGAGGCAAGGCAAGGTTTATTTTTCAAGGCGCCCAATCCCAGAGGCTCTGGGGGCCGTACAAATAGATACAAACTAATCAAAAACTACAACACATACATAAAACACTAACAAATAAAACAGATAATTTAAGGAACCGAGAAGACGTGGAGACTGTTTCCTGTGTCTCCTGACTGGACAGACTTGCTAGAAGCCAATTGTCCAGGTTGGGGAAGTTTTGGATGCAGAGCTTTCAGAAGTGACCCGTGAGAACTGCAAAACACTTTGTAAAGACTCAAGGCACCGAGAACAGCCCAAAGGGTAGGACTCTGAACTAGTAATGTTGGCCCAAGGCCATGAAGCGGAGATACTTGTGGTGACTTGGGTGTACTCGGATGTGCTGGTAGGCATCCTGCATATCTAGGGATGCCAGTTAGTCGTACTGTTGGAGGAGCGTGAGTAGGGTTCTCAGGGAGATCATCTTGAACTTCTCCCTGAACAGATACTTATTTAACTTTCTGAGGTCGAGAATTAGGTGCATGCCACCTGTCTTCTTTGGAACCAGAAAGTAATGAGAGTAGAAACTCGTATTCCTTTCTGCCCAGAGAACAACTTCTACTGCCTTGTTCCCGAGAAGACCCTGTATCCCAGAAGTGAAAAGGTCTAACTGAGCAGTGGACAGGCCTTGCTGCTGCTTGGGTGTAAGATCCAGGGGGATCTCTGTGAAACTGAGAAAGTCAACCTCTCCAGTAATCCTGAGGACCCATTTGTCCATGGTGATGGATCTCCATGTGTTGTAAAACTGAGTCAGATGACCTCCCACTGCTGTGGATGAGTCCACTTTGGGAAGTTGAGGTGAGACCAGGGCCAGATTTTTAGAGGGTGGCGCCGGGCACGTTCAGGCCCTGTGCCTTTTGCTGTGTTTTCTTTTGAGCTGAGGAGTCTGGTTTCTGTTAAAGGCTCCTCAGTCTCTGCCTCGAAAGGACTGCCGGTTACAAAATTGTCAATGCTTCCTGCCCCTTTAGGGAGCAATAGGAGTTGGCCTGGCTGTCTTAATGGCAGTTCTGATTGGGTGGCCTCTATCACTTGTTCAATTTGAAGGCCGAACAGATAAGCACCATCAAAGGGGACATTTATAACCTGCTGTTAAACATCAGGTAATAAACCTGATGTTCTGAGCAAGGAGTGCAGTCTGATACAAATCCCGGTGGCAGCTGCCCTAGCTGCAGTGTCACAGGCATCCATAGAAGCTTACAGCTGATGACTATTGGACGCTATGCCCTTAGTGACAGTCTGAGAGAAGCTCCATGTTAATCTTAAACTCTGTGAGGTTCTTGACTACTGACTTAAGAAAATTCCAAAGGATGTACTCGTATTGAGAGAAGTGGCCCTGATAACTGGCAATATGCATGCACAAGGCTGCAGCTGCGAAACCCCATTTCCCCAAAGTGTTAATCTTGCAAGATACTTTAATGATAGGCTATGCTGAAGTCTCCTGGGGGAGGACAGTCTTATCATTCTCCACAAGTACAACAAATGCATCTGCAATAGGTTGTGATGCTAGGGAGGGTATTTACTTGGGAGGGGCACATTTCCTATCTATGGCCTTGGCTACAGAAGGAATTAGTGCCAGCCTGTCCGACACTGCTTGTGACAAGGTCTCAAAAGAGGGGGACACAGAAGGTGTAAGGTTCATAGGAATGTTGGGAACATGGAAAAACTCAAGCCATAAAAGTCTCCCTGGGACTGCTGAGGAGGTCTGTAGGGCCAGGGTTAATCCCATGTTCTTGAGGAGAGACTGAAAGAAAAGGTCCTCATCCAGAGATTTTGCTGAGATAGAAGGCTTGCCTTCCAAGTCATAGACTGAGTCATCCTCGACATCGTCAGATAAAAATAAGTCAGGATCAGACTCATCTTGTTCCACCTCCACCTCTGAAAAGTAAGGAGCTAGTCCTGCAAGGCCGAAGCCTGGCCTAGGCAAAGGGTACACAGGTGACACCAGAACCCGTATCGGCATCGAGGACTACGGCACCACACACTGCACCAAGGAACCCAGCACTGAAGAACATGATACTGTATGCAGCACTGAGGCACCTGATCCCGCAAACGGCATTGAAGCACCCAATGCCAAACATGGCAACGAAGCACTTAATGCCACACGCGGCACCAAAGCATCCGATGCTGCACATGGCATTGAAGCACTTGGCACTGCATGTGGCACTGAAGAACTCAACACCTCTTTTGGCACTGATGCACCCGATGCCGCACATGGCACCAAAGAACTCTGCACCAAACACAGCACTGAAGAACTTGACATTGCACATGCACACAGCACCTAAAAACATTGTGCCACTCATGGCACCAAACCAGAAGAACCCTTGTCAGACCTAGAAGAAAAGGGGGAAGGAAGTGGTACCTGTGCCGGCCCCAGTGTGGAGGATAAGGCACTGGAATAAGCATCAGTGGCGCCGATACCGGAAAGGGTAAAAATGCTGTAGTCGAAACTGAACACATATTCTGTCTCGAATGCTCTGGCCATGGCCCAGCAGCTCCAAGACCCAAGGGCCTGATAACAGGGTCCACTGGCAAGGGCCACAGAGACAGACACCATACGCACTGCTCCATAAGAGCAGCCCAATGATGAAATTGCTCATTGGAAACCCAGTCAGTGACCAGAGAGGGGCTCCAGTGTCAGGAATCCCAGCTGCTAAGAACTGAGACCACTGGGGACCCCAGAGGGGTCAGAGTGGGTCTACCACACTCCCTACCAAAGACTCCCTCACAAACCTACCAGAGGGTGACCTCAAGTGATACCATTTCTTCTTCCTTCAGGAAGGAGAAGAAATAGAGGCTGAGTGACACCGGGTCCCCAACCATGACAGGAAACGGACCCATTTCTTTTTCTGCTTACAGGAGGACTGTCTTCCCTCCTGAGCACTGGACTGCCCATGGTTGGACCCCCTCCATGAACGGTGGTGGACCAAATATAGCCCCACTGCAAGAATAGCTTTCCAGTGAAGTCTCCCTACCATCACCGACACTGTCCATGGACAACTCCATCGATGGCAGGCTGAGAGAATTTCTTTCTTCAAATTTTTTTTTTTTAATAATAAATAAATACTAAAACAACATATGACTGGGTGACAGATGAACTCGATAAAGGTCATGGGGTGGATGTTCTTTACTTGGACTTCAACAAGGCCTTCGATTCGGTGCCTCATGGGTGGCTTGGGGAGAAGCTAACTGGTGTAGGGGTAGGGGCAAAAATGACGAACTGGATTATAAGCTGGCTGAGTAGCAGGCTGCAACAGGTGGTGGTAAAAGGGGAGTTCTCAACTCCAAGGCCAGTGATGAGTGGGGTGCCACAGGGCTCTGTGTTGGGGCCAGTATTGTTTGGGCTTTTCATATCAGACATTGCACACAGGGTGGTGAGCAAGGTAAGTCTGTTCGCTGATGACACCAAAATCGGAGCAGTGGTGGATAGGGAGGAGGGATGGAAGCCAACTAGAGGAGTGGTCAGAGAGGTGGCAGCTGGGGTTCAATGCAAAGAAGTGTAAGGTTATGCACCCTGGGGTGAAGAACCTGAGGAGAGAATACTGGCTGGGAGGGGTTAAGCTGGGGATCACTGAGGAGGAGAAGGACCTGGGGGTAATGATAACAGGGACCATGAACAACACTGCCCAGTGCAGGAGAGCGGCTGCAAAAGTGAACAAAATGCTGGGGTGCATAGCAAGGGAGTTTTCATCCAGGTGAAGATAGGTGATCTTGCCCCTTTACAGGTTACTGGTAAGACCGCACTTAGAGTACTGTGTGCAGTTTTGGAGGCCATACCTAAAGTGTGATATCAGGCTACTGGAGAGGGTGCAGAAGAGGGCAACAAAAATGATATGTGGAATGGAGGGGAGAGACTATGACAGAAGGCTGGGAGACCTGAATATGTACACCCTGGAGAATAGAAGGGACGGGGGGGCATGATAGAGACATTCAAGTATCTGAGGGGAATCAATAAGGATGGGGCAGACGGGGTCTTTAAGTTAAGGAGGGGGAGGATCACCAGGGGCACAGGCTAACAATAGGGGAAGATTTAGGAAGGAAATGAGAAGACACTATTTCACAGAGAGGTGGTAACAAAATGGACCACCCTACCAGAATGGGTGGTATCATGTAAATCTGTGAACAGCTTCAAAAGGGCATGGGACAGGGAACAGGGGAGAGTGAGGTTGGGGGAGGTGGGGATAGCAGTGGGATGACAAAGGGGAAGGGGGTGGGGCAGCTGCAAACTAGGGGTGTTAGCTGCACACTCGAGCAGACTTAGATAGACCGGCTGGTCTGATTCTGCTGGCACATTCATATGTCCATATACACTACATTGAAACAGAATGACTATAGCTGCAGTCATACAGACGTGTCTCGCTAGAGGGTTACACCACTTTCAGGCAAGATAGATTAACCAAGCGAGGGGGTGGGTGTCTGGTCTATCTTTGTAAAAAAATAAGTGGCCAGATAATGCCAAATAGTGTTAACACAAAAGATGCTCAATTTCTTACTATCAAGCTATCAATCAGCCAGCAAGGTAAAACAATATCCCTGACTACAGTCTACATACCCCCAGTAAAAAAGCACTAGGGCTTGACCTATTCTTTAACCACTATAGCAAGCTCAACAAAGATTGGGAGCACATCATCATAGGGGACTTTAACACAAACTGGCTAGCACAGGATGCGGTTAACACCAAGGACAAAATCCATGGCCTCCATCTTACGCAGATGGTTACGCAGGCAACAAGGTGGAACTACCGCACTGGCACAAGCACTCTTATCGACTGGCTTCTTGCAGCCAACCCAGAGTGCATCAAAGGCATCTCTGTCCTGCCTGACGCCTTAAGTGATCACTCACCAGTAGTCTGCACCTGGACAAACAAGGATCCTAAAGACCCCCCGCAGCTCACTAAAAGCCGGTACCTCAAAATGGGACAAGTGTACAATTTCAAAAAGTACCTGAATAATGTCGACTGTTCCCCCTTAGATGGCGGCAATGATGCAGATAAAGCTCTAGACTACTTCATAACTGCATTCAGCAATGCATGCGACCTATTTGCCCATCAGAACTGTCAAAATAAAAGGGGCCATTAACCCCAGACTCACAGGCCCACTCATCATTCAGATGAAGCAACGTGACAATCTCTGGCATATTGCCAGGGAGACAGGCAGGCAAACTGACATTACTGCCTATAAAATGGCTAGGAATAAATGCACCAGGTTAGTAAGACAGGCCAAAGTTTCCTATTACAAAGAACAGCTGGAGAAAACATGGGGTAATGGCAGAGAGTTCTGGAAGAACATTAGGTCCCTCAGTGGAAAAGAATCCAGAGCTCCATCAGATCAAATAGTCACTGCATCAGGCACGTTACAGCAACCTCAAGATCTAGCTGAAGCCTTTAACGAGGAAGTCACAAACCTCAGCTCTGTCCTCCCCCCTGAATTTCTCCAGGCCACACCTGCCATAGATCCCATAGGCCCAAACCCACCACCATCCCTTAATAATGGTCAACTACCTTCCTACTATAGGCAAGTCACCAGGCCACAGACCATCAAATATGTTAAAAGGATTCTATACAAAACCAGGATCGGAAGTCATTCACTAGACATTAAACTGCTAGCACTCGCCCTGGGAGAACTTGCAGAGCCACTAACCAAACTATTCAACACCTCCCTGCGAACGGGAACCTTCCCGGACAGGTGAGAGACTGCCCTGGTCAGCCCAGTGTTTAAGAGCAGTGACAGAACTGTTATGGGGAACTATCACCCCCTCTCAATACTTCCCCCCCTCTCAAAAGCATTGGAAAAGGTTGGACTTCCGGTGATGTCAGCATCTATGGCAGACTGATTCTGTTATAGCTCCCCGGGACTGCTCCCAAATCTAGCCCCATCCGTGCCTCACACTAGCTTCTAGAGAAAAGCAACATAAAATAGATGATATGATGGCAAAGGCTCAACAGCGACTGAAAGAATTTACCGCTGAAAATGAGAAAACAGGTCAGGACAATAAAGACTCTGCTGAGCGGGATGAAGGCCGCAGATCGCCACGGCGCTCGAGTGCCTCAAACTCCGATCCTGGCTCGAACGACAGCTCCGAGGAGGAGGCTGCATTTACAATAACTTCAAAGAAATTGTACAGAGAATTACATCAACTGGGAGATACACTAACCCCCATACAAAAAGATCTCTCGGAGGTAAAATCAGAACAGAAGGAACAAAAAAAAACAAATCAACAATTTAGAACAGAATGCAACAGAGTTATCAAAATCGGTGGATCTACATAATAGGGGCCATCCTCCAACTTCATGTTCGGGAAATATGGCTGCAGCAAAAGCTACAGGATTTGGAGAATAGATCCCGAAGGGTAAATATCCGAATTCACGGAGTGCTGGAGGGGACTGAGTCGGGTGAGATGACCTCTTTTACTGAAAGCTTTCTCCGAGAAGTTTTGGGCCTGGAAAAGGACTTCCCCTTAAATATCATAAGGGCACATAGATCATTAATAGCTAAACCAGCAGATCCAAAAGCCAGACCGAGATTGTTGATTGTTGCATTTTTGGACTATCGTACTAAATCTGAAGTTTTAAAGTGGGCTTGGGAGAAAAAAGAGTTAGTGTTTGGAGATGTAAGGTTATTCTTTGAACATGACTATGCTCCTGCAACGATGGATAGAAGACGGAGGCTCTTCCCAATATTGAAACTGCTTTGGGCTAAAGGAGTTAAAGCGCGCTTAGACTACCCTGCAACTTTAAGAATAACTACTGATTCAGGGGTTCACTCCTTCCCTGAGATCTCAGAGGCCACAGAGTTTTTGAAGCAATGGGACATTTCGGTTACCTCTTTGCTGGATTTGGAGACCATTCAAAAGCTGGAGGGGAGGCGCTGGTATACAGCGGTAGGCCCGAGAGGAAAAACTGCACGGCAGGCTGGAAGGAACACCATAGACAGCCTCCCACTCAAACAACTTGAGGATGCCACAGCTTTGACCCCTGCGCAAGCCATCTCCCTTCCTCAATGATCGAATAGAAGCAACAAGCGCAATAAGGGGCAGAAAAGGAGAGATGCACAGCGGAACTTACCGGCAGGGGTGGGCTGGAGAGAAACTGTGAACCTGTGGGACAATTTTGCAGGAGTTGTAAGTCAGCCATGGACTTTGATGGACAGCAAGTGGTTGCATGAAAGTGGAATTTCATACCTGCACAGATGAAGTGGGACTGGGGGGAAGACCTGTTCTCTCTCTCAACTCCCTAATTTAGAAGCCTAAGAGCAGGGAGCCTGGAATTAAGTTGGATTACATGGGTGAGAGTTTAGGGGTGTATTAAGGTCGAATCCCATATCCGCTCCCTGTTTTTTCCATAGTAGTTTCCCTGTTTTTTCTACTGGGACCACTAAAAGAGTCGACACCCATCAGAGTAACCAGAGATGAGGTTACTATACTAAAATATACTGGCGGTTTAGATACATATGGGAGGGGTTGGGGCTGGGGGGTTCTCGGTGGGGACGGGAAGATGAGAATTGGTTTAACCAAGTGCTGACGGGATTTTGTGCTCCCTTAGCCCAACTGGGCGTGGGCTGGGTGTAGTTGTTATTGCTGCACCATCCTACCTAAGTGGCATCAAGAAGGGTAGGTTCTGTGAACACGTTTGGAAGTCAACGATTAAAGCTGTTACAAATTAGGGGGATTGTTGAGTAATATTCCCCTTCGAGTTTTGTTCTTGTTAAAAAGTTTATAGTTATAGATACACAATGCCCAGACAGATTGAAGATGAGAGGGGATGAGAGGGGACTGGATGGGGGGTGGAGCGATCTGGGTGGGGAAGATCAAGTTCCAAGTAGCCTACTTTACCGATAGCATAGGATGGCTATAACATTTGTTTCATATAATGTTAAGGGCCTTAACAGCCCAGTTAAATGGACTAGGATCCTGCAGGAACTGGGGAAATACCGGACTGATGTGGCCTTCATACAAGAATCCCACCTTAATGAGTCGGAGCACTCTAAGCTCCGTAGAATGTGGGTAGGGGAGGTCTAAGTGCTGCTTGCGTTAGTTTTTTACTTTATATTAGTTTTATATGTGTTATTATATTTGATGTTTTAGTTATTATAATTTTATTTTGTTTGTTGATTTGGGTTTTTGTTTCCCCTCTGTGTGAGAGACAGTAGGTGGGATTGGTAAATAATTTGCCTCTCTTTTCCACTACTTTGTGAGAGGAAGTGGTGGAGTTTTCATCAAAAGAGTGCTTTTTTTGTGTTTTTATTTTATTATTTATTTTTTGTTTTTGGTAAAGTGGATTGGGGGTGTATTATTAAAGTGTTATTTTTAGTGGTATTAATAGGTTTTAATGTGTTGGGTTGGTGAAAGCACAGTCAGGCGGTACTCCCCCTCAAGACTAAAGGATCTCCGACCTTTTGAATGTCCCACACTCCCTTTAGAAGTGTATAGGAAATGCCGAATACTTGGCATTTCGAGACGTAGGAGTGGTGGGAATAGGAGATCCTGGAACTCTTGGGGGGGATGGGAAAGGAGTGGGCGGATAGGAACAGTTAGAACCAGGAGGCGCCCTGGGGCAAAATGGATGCAGGAGCGTGGTCCGTCATATCTTGCGTCCATACCCAAGGGCACTGACTTGATCAGGCAGGAAGCGGAGTCATCCTTGGAGTCTTGTCCCTTTCGGGCGGTGTTAAGCAATGTTAGGTCTATTAGAAACAAGACTGCTTTAGTGGCAGATCTTGTTGCTTCTGTGGACTTAGCTTGCATCACCGAGACCTGGCTTGACGAAAATGCAGGACCCATTTTGGGATCTGCGGTTCCGGACAGGTTCTCGATGATTCACCGCCTGAGAGTGGACCGTGGGGGCGTGGGAGTTGCAGTCTGTTTTAGACAGGAACTGGACCTCAGGGAGGAGCCAGTTGGATATACCAACTCCTTTGAATGTATTGTGGGTGCAGGTGCAGGATTCAGGATACTCCTCATTAATCGTCCACCAGGTGATGGGAGAGAATTCCTGAGGGAGGTGGTGGATTTCATTGCCGAGAGGGTTTTGGAATTCCCCCGATGGATAATTCTGGGGGATTTCAATGCCTGGGTCGACGATGAACTCACGCTTTTTGGACAAAATCTCCTCCAATTGACTGATTCATTGGGCCTGACACGGGTTATTACCACTGCAACCCACCAGGGGGGACATTCATTGGACCTGATATTCCATCTGGGGATGGAAATCTACGATGTGGAGGTGGAGCCCATCGGTTGGTCTGACCATCATGCCCTGAGGTTCAGTTTCATGGCCCCCCAAAAGAGGCCTGCCCCTAAAGAGATAGTACAGTTCCGTCCTTTGAGAGGAGTTACCTCAGAAGGCCTAATGACGGAGCTGAACTTCTCTGGTTTTTCAATGGATAGCATGGATCCAGGGTCTTTAGTGCTGGCCTATAATAGGGCAGTTGTGGGGGCCCTGGATGTCATTGCTCCTTTCCGTGTTCGCCCCTGTACTCTTCACCCCGAGTCACCGTGGTTCACCGCAGAGATCCATGGGTTGAAGAGACAGGGCCGAAGATTGGAGAGACGCTGGCAGAAGACTCACCTGGAAGTTGACAGGCTTAGACTGCTAGATCATAATAAAATCTACCAGTTAGCAATCTCCCATAAGAAGGCAGAGTTCCTGTCCAGGGAGATTGCTACAGCAAGGAATAGACCGGCCCAGCTCTTCCGGACTGTGGACAGACTGTGCAATCCAGTCTGTCTTCATGCCGGTCGAGCATTATCACAGTTACAGTGTGAGGAGTTTGCGATGTTCTTTGCTGATATGGTGTCTGCTATCAGAGATGAGATCAGCCAGGGCCTCCCCATTTGGTCTTGCAGTGACCAATCGAGGGACACAAGTACCCATTTGACCTGATCCACGTTCAGTCAACCGGTAGTTATGGATATAGTGAGAATCATCCAGACTCTGAGCCCAACTTTCTGTGGGCTGGATCCAGGCCCTACACGCCTACTTGTGGGATGTGTAGAGGTTATCGGCCCAATCCTTACTGGGATAGTAGTGGCATCATTGGAGAGAGAGGGATCTTTCCTGATCCTTTGAAGGAGGCAATAGTACGTCCACTTCTGAAAAAGCCCTCCCTTGATCCCGACTGCCCAGGAAACTACAGACCAATCTCGAATCTTCCCTTTTTGGGGAAGATTATTGAGAAGGTAGTCGCTTTGCAGCTGGAAGATTATTTAAACATCCACAATATCTATGACCCTCTCCAGTCTGGCTTCAGGAAACAGCACAGTACTGAGACTGCTCTTGTTCGGGTATTGAATGATCTCCTGATGGCAAGAGATCAGAGAACTCATTCTATCTTGGTTCTCCTTGATCTTTCAGCTGCATTTGACACTGTGGATCATGGGGTGCTGCTTGAACGCCTGTGGTCTCTCTGTGGACTAAGGGGGGTGGGCCACAGTTGGTTTAAATCTCTTCTGCAGGGTAGGACCCAGAGAGTAGTGTCGGGGATTTATTCCTCGACCTCTCGCTGTCTACACTGTGGAGTGCCACAGGGTTCAGTGCTGTCCCCCATGTTATTTGCGGTGTATATGCTTCCATTAGGGGACATTATAAGACATTTTGGTCTGAGTTTCCATTGCTATGCCGATGATTCTCAACTCTATATGTCTTTTGTGCCCGAGCAGGAGTCTGAGTCAAGTACATTGTTTAACAACTGCCTCCAGGAGATACAGAACTGGATGAGTGCTAATTGGCTGAGGTTGAACCCGGGGAAAACAGAGGTATTGGTGGTGGAACCGGGGGTAAGGATTTCAAGTCCATGGGTGGGAAAACTCTCAGGTTTATTTCTGGGAGAAACCCCGCTCATGGCATCTGGTCAGGTGCGTAACCTTGGTGTTATATTTGATGAGGTCTTGACCCTGAAGGCATAGGTGTCAGCCGTAGTCAAATCATCCTTTTTTCACCTAAGGAATATAGCACGGGTGAAACACTTGATTCCTTCAGAGGATCTTCCTACCCTGGTCCACGCCTTTGTGTCCAATCGTCTTGATTATTGCAACGTCTTTATCTAGGGCTGCCGGGAGGGATATCCGCCGCCATAGCTGGTGCAAAATGCGGCAGCTAGGTTGTTGACTGGAAGCCTGAGGTCCAACCATATAACACCTGTGCTTCGCGAATTGCACTGGCTGCCTGTACAGTGGCGGATCACTTTCAAGGTCATGTTGATGACCTATAAAGCCCTACACGGTTTGGGACCTTGCTACCTGAAAGAACTCCTGACTTCTTACTGTCCCTCCCGCTCCTTCCGATCCTCTGGTGAGGGATTGCTGGAGATTCCCAGGGTAACCTTAAAAACATCTGGTGGAAGAACATTTGCCTTATGGCCCCTACCCTGTGGAATTCTCTACCTTGCCAGATACGCAATTGCCTGACTGTGGAGAGCTTTAAAAAAGCTTTAAAGACCTTCCTTTTTAACCAAGTATTTTTTTAGTGATTTAAATTATACTGGATTGTTTTTGAATTTGATGTTGTTTACAGTTGTGGTTTCGATTTGTATGACTCATATTGTAAAGGCGCCCTGAGCTTTGGAAGGGCGCCTTAAAGAAATAAAAATTTACTTACTTACTTACTCATGGCCACAGAACCCACATAGGAGAGGTACGGCAATTCTGCTCAGAAGAAACTGCCCAGTTAGAATCTTGGGGGTGGAAGCTGACCCTAAGGGCCGCTATGCTAAGCTACAGACAATAATATATGGGGTGCGCTGTGTATTATTAAATATATACACTCCAAATGAACCCCGGGAAAACAGAAGATTCCTCAGGAAAGAGCTACTGAAGACTTTAAATGATCCAGAGGTCTTGCACATTGTGGGGGGGGGGATTTTAATAACATAGTCTCCACCAAGTGGGATCGAAGGGGCCAGGGTACACAGATAGGAAATGGAGGGGAGGGTCTTGGACGTCTTATGGAAGAGTTGGGATTGAGGGATGTTTGGAGGTACAGACACCCGGGAGAAAGGGATTTTACCTTTTTCTCTCCACAACATCAAAGCTACTCCTGCATAGACATGTTCTGGTTATCAGGTGAATACCTATCTTGCGTACAGACCTCTAACATTTTACCAATGACATGGTCGGACCATGCCCCTTTGCAAATGATTTTAAAATTGGCCCCGACAGTTAGAAATTTGAACTGGAGACTGAATATCGGGCTCTCAAATTCTGAAGACTTCAAAGAGAACATGTCTGAACAGGTGGGGATGTTTCTGGAGACTAATGCAGGTGGAGCCCCCTCCCCGTCGGTAGTCTGGGACTCTCTTAAGGCATAATTCAGGGCACAGATCATATCCTATAGTGCTAGGGAGAAGAAGAAAAGAGGGATAAATCAGAAAAAGCTAGAGCAGGAATTGCAGGAAGCGGAGTTTAGGCACGAAATTACTCTAGACCCTAGGGACAAAGATCATTGGTTGCAAAAGAAAACGGAGCTTCAAAATCTTTTGGCAAGACAGGGGGAGGAGATACTACATAGAATTAATCAAAAGTACTATGTAGAAGGCAACAGGGCTGGCAAGGTGCTAGCAGCAGCAATGAGAAAACAGATAGTAAATAGAACAATAGGAAGTATTAAGAGACAGGGACATGGTAATGTGAAGACAGAAAACCAGGTAAAAATAGCAGAGACTTTTGCGGAATATTATCGGGATCTGTATAGCTCGGAGGTGGGTGATCTCCACCAAACAGCAGTGGATCATTTTCTGGATCCCCTGCCTTTGAGGAGCTTGGAGACTGGTGAGAGGGAGGGCTTAGAGGTGTTAATTACTAGACAGGAGTTACTGCAGAAGATTGCAGATTTAAAAAATGGAAAATCCCCAGGTTTAGACAGCCTCCCCTCTGAGTTTTATAAAGCATTAAAGGAGAAACTGGTGGCCCCCCTGTTGGCCTGTTTCCATCATATTCAGGAGGGAGGATAAATACCTGACTCATGGAGATATGTGCAGATCTCAGTGATCCATAAGGAGGGCAAGGACCCGGAGCAGTGCGGCTCATACCACCCGATATCGCTGTTAAATGTAGACCTTAAATTATTCACCAGAATCCTGGTGGATCGCCTGCAGAAGGTTGCCCCCAAATTGGTTCACCTGAACCAATCAGGTTTTATAACAGGAAGATTCCTAACAGATAATATTAGGTGTTTATTAAACATTATTTCGGCTCAAATAAACCAAAACAAATTTCAATTGGCAATATAGATGGACGCGGAAAAGGCGTTCAATAGAGTGAATTGGGAATTCCTCTACAAAAAAATAGAAAAGATGCAATTAGGCCCCAAATTCTTACAAATAATTAAAAGCCTATATAAAGAGCCCCAGGCGCAAGTTAGAGTTAATGGAATAAATACTGGTAGATTCCCTGTTCATAGAGGCACCAGGCAGGGCTGCCCACTCTCCCCAGTGTTATTTGCTATTTTTCTTGAACCTTTGGCAGTAGCAATCCACCAGAATAAGAATATTGAGGGGGTTCTAACGGGGACCATAGAACATGAAATAGCATTATACACTGGTGACTCCATATTTTTTTTGAGAGACCCAGAAGCTTCCCTGCCGCACTTGCTCCGGGTCCTCGATTCATTTGGAGCAGTATCGGGATACCGAATCAATTATAGCAAATCAGAAGCATTGGTCTTGGGTGGAACATGCCCTCCAGACGTCAAGAGAACTTTCCCATTTACTTGGGCAAAACAAAATCAGATTAGGTACCTTGGAGTGCTGGTGACCACAAAGTTATCCAGGTTATTTGCTATAAATTACAACAGGTTATAGAATGATATGCAGAGGGACATGGCTAGGTGGTCACTGCTCCCATTGACCCTGGAGGGCAGAATAGACTCAGTAAAAATGAATCTACTTCCAAGATTTTTGTTCCTTTTCTCTCCTCCTTGCCTGTCCAGATCCCTAAGAAATTCTGGCAGGAGACAAACTCGGGGATTATCAGATACATCTGGGAGGGGTAGACCCAGGATTGGACAATCAACACTTCAGAAACCTAATTCATTGGGGGGACTAGGTTTGCCTAACTTGAAGGCCTATTATTTAGCTGCCCAGATGGGAGTGGTGACCACTTGGGTAAAATAACGTTTAGATTCAGGGTGGTATGAGATAGAGAATTGTGGAGACTGCCTGGTTCCCCTATTTGCTCTCCCAAGCCTGAACCTTTCTAGAAAATTCATAAATCAAATTAAGAACCTGTGGACGCGGCACACCATGGGGATGATACAACTAACTAGATACAGGAAGGGAGGGGGGAGGGGGACATTGGGCTCGCTCTCACTTATTAGACATACACCAGACTACTTGCCCCCAAAGACGGATTCAGGGTATGAGAGATGAGAGAGGAACAGAATTACCAAATTTGCTCAGTTAGTGGAGAATGGGGTCCTTATGTCCTTCCAACAGATCCAGACCAAGTTCAAAATCCCCTAGATCTGAATTTTTCAGATATCTACAGATAAGACACTATCTGAACACGCCGGGCTATTTAACTCTGGTGAGTAGACAAAAGAACGCTTGGGAGGATTTTATATATCATACAGCGAAAATAAATCTAAAAGGGAAATGCATCTCAGACCTCTATCCGTGCTTGAGCCCAGAAGAACCTCTTCCATTAGAAAATATCAAAGAGGCCTGGCACAAAGAGGGGGTAGACCCAATACCAGATGATGTCTGTAGAAGACGGATCTCCATGGGCTGGAGGGTAACCTCCTCGCCGAATTGGCGAGAATTCTACTGGAAGGTCCTAGTCAGGTTTTTCTATACCCCAAAGGTCACAAAGCATTTTCAAAGATCCAATTTGGATAAATGTTGGAGAGAATGTGGCTCTGTAGTGTCCCACCTGCACATCTTTTGGGATTGCCCGGGTGTCCGGGGGTTTTGGGAGGAGGTGAGAAGGGCGACCAATGCCATAATGACAGTGAACATACCCGGAGTCATGACTGAATGGGTGCCAGGTTTACCCACAGTCTTGCAGCTCCCAGTCCCACAGAGAAAGCTAGCCCAGATCTTTATGGTAGCAGCTCTTAAATGTCTCACATGCCACTGGCCCAAAAAGGACCCACCCACAGTAGCAGAATGGTGTGGCAAAGTGGAATCTATTTGTGAGATGGAACGCCTTACAGCGAGGCTGAGTCTCCGAGAAGAGAAATTCAGGGAAGTATGGAATCCCTAGCTTCTTCAGAATTCAGGCCCCAGTCTGGTAGCAGAAGATCCCCAGGAGGGAGGAGAGGGAGAAAACAGGGTAAACTAAAGAAAAGGGGAACGAGCAGGGCAGAACTGGATGCCTCCCCCTCCCCTCCTTGTGCCTAATAAGATCCCCCCATTCGGTTCTACCCTCATCTCTAAATCACTCACCCCCCAAGGAAAACACCCCTTACAAATAAATTTATAAAAAAGGGGAAAAGAAAAAAAAAAGGGGGGATTAAAATAATGAATAAAACGTGTCTGTGTGAAGGGTCCCCTACTGTTAGTCTGTCTGTCTGTTCCCTCTCTTCAATCTGGGTAGAATAGTTTTTTGTTTTACTGTTACAGTTTTCTATTCCCCCCCCCCCTTCTTTTTTTCTTTGCTTCCATATTAATCGTTGAAAGGAGGTTAGGTTAGAAAATGGAGTTTGTAATGAGCTGAACAACTATTTCTTATTGCACTATATATAAGTATTGAAGGATCAATTATACTTAAGTCTAGATGCTGGATAGTAATAGATACCTGACTGTAGATAATGGATTATTGTATTAAAAAAAAAGGAAAGGAACAAAGAAGGAAAAAAGTATGTATGAGAGATCCAGAAAACTGTAATTGTGCATATGTAATCCAGAGATCAAATTATGTCTATGTCTGTCTCACATTTTTTTATTTTATGGCATGTATTCCAAGCTCTTGAATAAAAATGAGTTGAAAAAAAAAAGCATTGGAAAGGGTTGTCTCTGATCAACTCACTGAATATTTAAACAAGTACGATCTGCTCTGCCCGCAGCAGCATGGTTTTCGACGCAAACACAGCACCATCACTGCCCTTATCAACTTCACCTCCGCCATCTACAAAGCCCTTGATTCAGGTAAAACAGTGGGGTCCATATTTATAGACCTCACCAAAGCCTTTGACACTGTGAATCACCAAATCCTACTAAGACACTTATGGACCATGGGTCTGTCAGCAGATGCCATCTCCAGGTTCAAAAGCTACCTGTCACACAGGATGCAGAGTGTCAGGATAGGGGGTGTAACCTCTGATCCCAGACAGGTAACCTTAGGGGTCTCTCAGAGCTCAATCCTAGGGCCACTTCTCTTCTGTCTCTTAATAAATTCCCTTCCCACAGCTTGTCAGCCTAAAATGCTGCTGTATGCAGACAATGCTGTGATCTCAGTTCAAGGCAGCAACGCCTGTGATATCTCAAAAAACCTACAGAGTAGCTTTACCATGCTTGAGACGTGGTTCTCTCAAAACCAGCAACTTCTGAACTATAAAAAAATGAAAACTATGCACCTAACCTTGCCACATACAAAAAGGAAAGTTGAATCCTTGACTGTCAAAAGCCAAGAAGGGGATAGCATTGAACAAGTCTCCACTTTCAAATATCTCGGAATACATACTGATGATACACTCTCCTTTGTGCACCATATCGACCACATAGTCAAAACCGGTGATAGTAAGCTAGGCATCCTCTACAGGCATAGGCAAGCAATGACCCACGAGGCTCTTAAGCTAGTTACTCAAAGCTCTATACTGCCTATCATTGACTATGCACTAGTCATCTACAGTACAGTGCTGCCAAAGATTCGGCCTTAAAGAGTTAATTTACTAGCCAACAAGTCCTGCCGCCTGGTCCTTGGCGCCAATCAGCATACCCATACTTGCACACTTTACACCTCTACAGATTGGCTCCATCTCCACCTCAGAGCAAAGTATCAGGCTTGCATCATGGGTAAAAAAGCCCTATTAGATCTCACGCCCGACTCTACCGCCACATTGTTTCAGCAAAATCCCTCCACAAAGGTCACTAGAGAAACAGCTAAGGGAATGCTCTATGTCCCATTTAAAAGAACATGCTTTGCCCAGTGGTCACTCTCGGACCATTGCCCCACATAGTATAATGAACTCCCCTCTACCGCTCTGGAGCATACAAAAATTGTCCCCTTTAAAAGAGACCTGCTAACCCTGTTGGCCCGCAATAACCAATGTAACTGTAACCACTAAACACAGACAGTTACCACCACCACAATCTAGTCTCCCATCCCCTCCTCCACCTCTACTGCTCTCCTGCCCCTGCTAAGGCAAAGCAGCTGGGAGGTAGACCCCCTCTCCTTCTCCACCACTCACCACTCATCCTAACTACGACAAAGCCCCTTCGGGCTACTCCTCCCTAACTTCGGCTTGATTCCATGGAACCTCTTCAAGAACTCAACAATATAGTGAACCACATGTCAAAAGCACTTCCAGTACCTGTACAATATAGACTAGGCGATGGCCTACTCAACTGCTTGTATAACATGTCAGTATTCTGTCCTCCTGCAATGCTCATCAAACCACCTCTGTAATATTGTAATGTAACGTTTGTAATATTTTGTCTGTTTGTCCTGACATGGAACATTTGTAAAAGAGCTTGTTGGCTCAAAGGTGTTAATCTGCAACTGAAATAAATAAAATGAAATAAAAACTCCCAGCAGGTAAGTGATGTTGTCACTGGAGTGCACTCAGCGGGGAAAAAACGAACTGAAGCAGTTGGAGGGTCAACACTGAGATAGCCTACACAGGTGCAAGCTAGTCTCGTAGTACCACACATGCACAGTCCTACCTCAGCGCTGACCCTTCTGAAGATTTTTGGCTCCAGCTGGGTCCTAGTGCCTCTGGCGTAGTACCCAGCAGTATGAATGAATGGTGAAGACTTTAAGTCCAGGAAGATTTGCTAGTTCTGCAGATGAAACAGTGAATTTCTTGTGCAGCTTTTGGAAACTGTTCTGCACACACTTGCATTTTGATGACAGAAGCATAGTTTGTTCTGCCCACATCATGTGCCAAGAACTCAAGAAGGATTTTTAAATTTACTTCTGACTAGGTCTGAATGTTCCCAAAAGCTGCATAAAAAACAAATGCATTGTTCCTACTGTAGAAAAATGTTCTTACATTTGGGAATGCATTACTATCTCTCTCAAATTGATAATAGACTTAGCAATAGTACAACAGTACAATAACCAGTTGCAGGACTCCCTAGTTTTCAGATTTGTCTGTGGGCGGCCCTTTGGAGAAATACAGTGCTCCAAAATTCATGGAGTGCTGACATCAGACACCTACATTTATTGCTTTGAATGCTACAAAATCTGGGTGGATTTTCCGTTTTTGTTATTCCATTTTGTTAGCTAAACAAATTGGGACAATTGCAGATCAGTTATAATCAGTGTTTTTTTGAAATATTGAGCTCATCAGAACAATTATGTTTTAATGTCTGCCAGTATGAATATATGAATGAATTTACTGCAACAGAGCAGTTACTGTTCCATTTTGCACTTCTGAGCCACCGAATAGGAACTTGTGTACTTAGCCAGTATAGTAGGCAAACCGGGAGGAGGGGGGAAAAGCACCATTAGATAGCCATAAAGTACAAACAACCAAGGCTGTGGATGCTGTGGCGTTTGGTAACCAAACTCATTATCAACACTGATACTTTTGATGTGTTTGATCATTGTAGACACTGCAATATAAAGGCTAATGTAGGGTCTTTGGTTAATAATCACACTGTAAACACTTTGAGAGGCTGCCATGACATCATTGTAAACCTCGAGAGCTCAGCTCGAGAGGTTTTTCAGATGTCATGGCAACTTCGAGAAGTGTTTTCAGCATAACAGCATTTTTGTTAACCAAAGACCATACATTATATTTTATAGTGTATGGGCTACCAAGACTGTGTAATCACAGATTGAATTACTTTACTGGGGGGGGGGTGGCATGGCCAGCAGCTGACCGGAATGGACGCTTGAGCTCTGAGTTCCCTGCAAAACCCCCCAAATCCTTAAATATCTGGATCCCTTCACTGTACGGTGCAACAGTAATACCCGATAGTGGAATTATAGATATTTGCTCTTCTAGTGATCCCTGGTTCGACTCTCGGTCTGCAAGTAAAACTAAATAATTTAAATTGCTGCACTAGCACATACGTGAGGCCTAGCAAACCCACTCACTCTTCGGAATGGAGCCTGCTGTACTCCCAAATCAGTCAGATGGGAGCCTCACCAAAATCCAACAGATGTTTGCCGAAATCCTACAATGGGTGAACAATCTAGATCTGGCTACGAGGAAAAACACTTCTGATATCGTAGACCTTTTTCAGAGAGCCTGCATTACCAAACACAGACTGGCCGAAATGGAGGACGGTTGGCAAAAAACCAGGGCTAGGCTCCAAGAACAAGACAGGCTGATCAACATGCTTTGGTCCAGAGTGGAGGACCTTGAAAATCGAAGCCGCCGGAGGGGTGCGAGGGATCTGACAACATC
Organism: Neoceratodus forsteri; assembly: GCA_016271365.2. NCBI lineage: Eukaryota > Metazoa > Chordata > Ceratodontiformes > Ceratodontidae > Neoceratodus > Neoceratodus forsteri. The sequence continues at coordinate 802,025,498 of CM057451.1, read as the reverse complement.
TTGTTTTTGCAGAAGGAACTACCTCCCTTACTGGACTGGCGAGGTGGGGCCCCACCTGAAATCGACAGGGCACACAGATCACTTGCCCCTCGGCCTATGTACAGGGGCCCGCCCGCGTACGATCCTAGCCTGGTTTCTCTGATTCCAGGACAGGGAGATCATTACTAAACTGGCCCGTGAGAAGAAAGAGCTCTCCTGGCAAGGCCACCGAATACAGATCTTCACTGACTACTCACAAGAAGTGACCGTGAGATGGAGGGTCTTCACTCCAGCACATAGAGCCTGTGCTGAATTGGGGCTCAAGTACTCTCTTAGGTACCCTGCCTCCCTCAGAGTTATTTTCAATGGATCCCCACAGCTGTTTGATAACCCCACATCAGCTGAGACTTTTCTGGTGGCACAAGCTCCTAAATTGCACTGGGGCAGATTGAGAGAGTTTAATTACCCAGGGGCCGCCTCATCCAGGTCAGCACCGATGGAAACGGGTCAGCAGAAGCTTGGCCCAGCAACTCCAAAGCCCTCTAACATGCCTTCTTCAACACGCACCTCTTCCAAGAAAACTCCTAGCAGTAAGCGGAAGAATAAGCAAAAGGCAAGAATAGAGGGGGCCCATGTTGATAAAACTCCCCGACTCCACTCTAGTAGCCGCAGCGAGACCCCTGACTCGATTGTTTCACTCAGCACACCAGACCTGAGCAATAACCAGTTCACTGCCCTGATGGATCTACCGACCGATGACCCACTGCAAGTACTACCCAAGCCCCCCAGGAGTACACCCACAAAAAACTGTAAACCCCAGCCAGCAAGAAGTCTTTCGTGGGCAGAATAAGCAAGTGCCACCTCTCCTGAGGCCTCTGCGACCACTGACGCTGTGTCCACTAAGCCTCTATCAGACAGCACATTGTGTGAGCCAAACTGTACCATGGACTCTGTGGGCTGATCTTAACTCTGCTTCCTTGTGTTCATTTGTTTTGTCTCCCCTATGAAGATTCCCCCTCCGGCTAATCCACACTCCGGTGAACCTAGCCGGCTTTAAACCGGCACACCATTCTGCTTACTTCCCCCTACACCTCGACTTGGGGCAGTAAGTATATGGGGATGTGATAGCAGTCAGATTATATGGGGGATTGATAGGTTATTTAGCTATCTGTGGCTAGATTTTATTTCCCTCCTATGTGTAGGCCTCTACTCCATGCTTCAGGTTAGCAACGTTTCTCTTTCTTTTTTGGTTTTCACCCACCGTATTTACTCTTATGAGGATTTGGTATGCAGGTACCCCCCCTTACTCCCGATTTATCCACCCTCTTTGGGCATAGCTGGGCACAGGGATAAGGGTCCTATCTGCAGTTACATAAGTTATCTATCTGAGCAATATCTCAATATGCCATATTTGATGGAAGGTTCATAATACTGGGAAGTGGAATAGTGCAGATCTCGCACTCGGCGGGGGGTTCCTATTTCCCTGATGTTCTCTTAAAATCTTTCACCTCCCAGCGACCTCCACTGGTATCTGGGCTGTGTATTAGCCGATACTTACAGCGGATGCTGGTCTATTACAAAAATGTTTACGAGGGTTTGGGAGTGGGGGGGAGGGTTATGTCAAATGCTGTGTTATTTGTATTACACTGTTATTTCCAGTTTTTATGCTTAAGATGTTCCTGTTATTTGGTGGCCAGTTCGAGCCACACAGTTATGTTTCTACTTATGGCAATCTGTTAGAAAGGGGTCGTTTTTTTACTGGAACAAAGGGGATAGATGCTGGCTAGTCTTGGGTGCCAGCTATAGTGTTGTCCTAAGGGGTTTGTTTCTTTTTTATGCTCCATCCTTTTCAATCATGGTATACCCCAGCAATGATGGAAACTAAGTTGATATCCTGGAATGTCAGGGGGCTCAACTCCCCAGTTAAAAGGAAAAAAGTGCTTCCTCATCTTAAAAAATTAGGTCCTTTCATAGTTTTTTTACAAGAGATGAAACTTTCCTCTGTGGAAGTGGAGAAACTCAAACAGGGGTGGGTGGGCGAAGAGATACATAGTGTGGCTACCTCCCACAAACGAGGAGTTTCCATACTTCTACATAAAGCATTGGGTTGGAAATTGCTCAGACACACCCTTAACAAGGAAGGGAGATGGGTTATAGCAGAGATAGAAACCCCTGTGGGCCCATTGATCCTGGCCAGTATTTATGCTCCTAATCATGACTGTCTTCAGTATTTCCATACTATCAATCAGGCTCTTTCTGATTTCAACTAAAAACAAGCCCCGGTACTAATGGGGGGGATTTTAATTTGATATTGGATCATATAAGAGATAGGAGTAACAAGACCCCCGAACCACATCAACAAACAAAGCTAGCAGTCCAGAGATTAATGAGCGAGCAGGTATTGATGGATGCCTGGAGAGCAAAACACCCAGGTGAGTCTGCCTTTATTTGCTTCTCCACAGCTCACGGATCCTCCAGCAGAATAGACCTTTGGCTTATCTCCTCTGGGATATATGAAACGATGGTACATTCTCATATACACCCGATCATTATTTCAGATCATGCACCCTTAGAACTTCTAATTAGGCAGGGCTCAGCCACCCCTCCATCCCCTGCTTGGCGCCTTGACCCCCCCTCCTGTTAGATGACATAGTCTTCCAGAAGTTGCTTGGCCCTGAAGTGGCGGACTACTGGAGAAACAATGATAATGCGGAGGTCTCCGACTCGACCCTCTGGGAGACCTTCAAGGCAACTATCTGAGGCAGAATAATTGCCTTCACCTCTTCCAGGAAGCGCAGACAAGAGGCCGACCAACGAGCCTTACAGAAACAACTATATCAGTTAGAATCCCAATATAAGGCTCTTAACAGTCAAACTCCATCCCAGACTTTACTAACCCAGCTGACTAGTACTAGAATCTCCCTCAATGCCCACCTAACCCGCCAGGCCGAGCTAAATCTTAGAAGGCTACGTCATGCATACTGGGAAGGGGAGGGGGAAGGCTGGAAAACTCCTTGCCCATAGGTTGAAACATCAACAGGCCTCTCGCAATATGCACACCTTAATTGACAAACATGGAGTTAAATGCTACTTAAAAAAAGGAAGCAATGAGATCGTGAAACAGTTTTATGAACAGTTATATGCATCTCCTCAACCTCCTGATCCGCTTAAAATCCAGGGCTTTCTAACCTCATTACCTATCCCTCAAGTTCCAGAGAGTGATTCCCAAGCTTTGGAATCCACAATAACGGAGGAAGAGGTGACGGAGGCTATTAAATCCATGAACCTTCACAAGTCCTCGGGTAGGGATGGGTTGCCTATAAACCTCTACCGACTCCCAGGTCTCAATCTGGCTTCATACTTGGTTCTAGCTTTTTGCCATTCCTTATCGAATGGTTGCCTTCCTCCTTCTTTGAGAGAAGCCACCATTACGGTTCTCCCGAAGAAGGGGAAAGACCCACTCTCCCCGAGCAGTTACCGCCCCATATCGCTCATCAATGCCGATGCCAAAATTCTGGCAAAAGTCCTGGCTACCAGGCTTGAACACCTCCTCCCGGGCCTAATTCATTCCTCACAGGCCGGTTTTGTTAAAGGTCAGTTAGGGTCAGACCACCATAGAACTTTGGTCTCAATAATGCATCTTATCAAACTGTCCAAAATGCCCTCTGTAGCTCTGGCCATCGATTTTGAAAAAGAGTTTGACTCAGTAGAATGGCCCTTTCTATTCCACACCCTTTCTACAATGGGAATGGAACCAACCTTCACATCTTGGATCAAGCTCCTATATTCCTTGCCCATTGCCTCAGTCCTGACCAACGGTAATCTTTCTAAACCCTTTCAGTTACAGAAAGGCACAAGGCAAGGCTGACCACTTTCCCCACTCCTGTTCGTCCTAGCTATAGAACCTTTAGCCATTGCTCTTTGGGAATCCTCCCAGATTCTTGGGATACGAGGAGGGGACTCCATTTTCAAAACATTCTTCTATGCAGATGATTTTCTCATCACTACAGAGTATACTCCGCAAGTGATCAAGGACATCTTCAATATTTTAGCGGAGTTTTCACAGGTATCAGGGCTTAAGCTGAACCAGTCTAAAACTGAGGTCCTTCCACTAAACTCAGTATCCTCAGGGGAAGTTTTCAATACTTTAGGGCTAAAATGGTCACCAAACAGTATCAAATTTTTGAGCATTGTCCTCCACCCGAATCTGGACAAAATGCTCTCAATTAATTTTACCAACCTAGTAGACTCACTTCGACAAGATATGGAAAGATGGAAAGCCCTGCGGCTTTCGCTAGCTGGGAAAATTGACTACGTTAAGTTGATGTCCGCCCCGAAGATACTATACATTCTGGCTCATCTACCAGTGCACATCCCCCAGAAATGGTTTCAAACAATGGAGGCCTTAATGGGCAATTTTCTATGGGAGGGGTCCCGTCCTAGATTCAGCAAACTCAAATTGAGGCAGCATTAGAGTAGAGGTGGGTGGGGACTCCCCTGACTATAAGGGTACCACATAGCCTATGTCTCAGCTCAGACTACCAGATGGTTCTACAAGACAGGTCAGGCTTTTCCTTCCAGGCTCCAGTTGGAAGCATCTCTGGTGCATGCTCCCTCCGCAGCAGTGGTTTTATATGGGAAGAAGTCTCCACCCTCTGGACTCCCTCCCTCCATATTTATTTCTGCTAAATACTGGAAGAAAACCCTGGTCCTCCTAGGCCAAGACCCGACACCTTGGGAATTTACTCCTCTTTGGAACAACCCTATTATACAAATAGAGAACCACATGCTCCATTGGAAGCTGTGGGAAGCCCAAGGTATCTTCTTGGTACACGACTTATTACTCCCGGGCACCCACTCTCTTGACTCCTTTGAAGCTCTGGCTACTCGATTTCATCTCCCCATGACCCATTTTTGGAGATATGTCCAAATCAGGGATGCCATCATTCACCTTCTCAAGGCCCTACTCCACAAGTAGCTCTCTCAAGGTTCCCACCCCACAGGAGCTTGGGGTAAGCTCCTCAAAAAAGCGAGCGAGTGTGATCTATACTGCTCTCAGGGACGCCACACAGGACCCTACCCAAGCAGCTAGAATGCAATGGGAGTTGGATTTACAGACCCCTATCTCCGATCATCAATGGGCTCATAGCTGGGCATGGATTCACACTGCTTGCAGAGATGGGCATACCCACCATATAATGAATAAGACCCTATATAGATGGAATCGAGACCCTTCCAAACTTAAGCGCATGGGTCTCATTAAGGCCGATAACTGTTGGAGGTGTGGTAATCTAGGAGCTAATCTTTTTCACATTCTCTGGGCCTGCCCCTCTCTTCATTCTTTCTGGCTATCAGTCCAGGATATGGGTAAGCAAATATTCCCTATGGTCAACCCTGACCCCTCTCTCCTCTTATTGGGGTGTGGAGGTCCGTCCACACTGAAATACTGCACCAGGGCTAAATGGATTACTGGAATAGGGGCTATTGCCAAAAGACTAATCCTGATGCAATGGAGATCCCCTGATATTCTGACCTTCCAGGAATTCCTTCTGGCAGTAGCCCAAGGTGCCATGCTGGAGAGACTCTCCAGCTTTGCTGCGGCCTAACTTCTCAGTTCGAGTTATACTGGCAGCCCTTTCTTAACTCAGAGTACTACATGACGTCCACCTGAAGGCTGCCCTGCATGATTCCCCACCTTGCGCTGGAAGAGGCTCTTCAGCTTCCTCCCCAGCAAACACTGTCTCCCCCTTGATGTCATAGAATTTGTGAAATAACTGATTCCCCTTCTTTTAGATTGGATTGCCTTTTTTTGTATATAGTTGATATTAGTACAAACATAACTATCAGGTTGCATCGCATCTAGTTCCACTTTGAGACTAACTCCTTTATTTTAAGCCCCTTCTGGTTACTTTGGAATGTCAAGGTTTAGTACACCATGGTTTCTATATCTGAATGCATATACATAAAACTAGTCAAGTCATAATTTGTTAACCTCATGCATTACTTTGTTTTTCCTTTTGGATATACCTATTAATTTACCCTGACTAACCTTTATTTATCTAAGTCAATGCTTCTTATTTCAATGTATTTCTCTGGAGATCTGGACATACCAAATGTTGTGGTATGGTCTCAGATCATGTATGTACTTATGCATATTTGTGGTGCTTATTCCTATAAATCAATAAAACATTTATAATTACTGGTGACCCCCTTTATCGAACGGTTTTCAAGGCTCTTCAAAACGCCGTAATAACTCGAAAACGAGTTATTACGGCATTTGCAAAACCACCTATCTCCTTTGTGCGTCACTTCTGAATTCTGGCCTTTTCATTGGCTCATGCTCTGTGCATGGGCAGGCTGAATAGTTTGAAAAAATGGTGGCTCGTTTTTCCACTTGCCGACGAGCTGTTTTTATTTACCACCCTTCCCATTTTTATTTGATTTTGTATTATTTTATCTGGTTGATCCCACCTTCCAAATACAAAATGATTATCTGGTTGATCCCACCGTGTCTCCGGATCGGGAGATGCAGTCGTCGACTCCAAGCTGAATGCTGGACGGACCCCAGTACCAGTCCACAGCTGACAGTTTGAAAAAAAAAAAGGTTAGTCTGACAGAGCAAGGGAGAAAGAGAAAGTGTGTGTGTGTGAAAGACAGTGTATGTGAGTGAGACAGTGTGTGTGTGTGTGTGTGTGTGTGTGAGAGAGACAGACAGTGTCTGTGAGACAGTGTGTGTGTGTGTATTAATAGCAGATATACTGAGACACTAAGCAAACTCTGCACCAGTAATTATAAAAATAAATAATAATGTATATGAATTTTTTTCACAAACCATCGGTGTGATGGTTCATAAACCTCTCGAGCTTCGCTCTCGAGGTTTATGGGTCATCACACACCTTGGGTGTGTAAAAAAAAATTCATAACACACAGTTGCCTATCTATTATTCTCTATTTAACAACAAATGAATTACTTTACAGAACGTTGATTGTTGTGAGCATTCCGTTTTGTTATACCATTGATATGACATAGTCAAGAAGAGTTAACAACAGAGTAATGTCACATCTATGGCATAATGAGGTTGTAATCTGTTTGATTTCAGTTATTAATAAAGGCTCCCCATACATTATAAATTAGTTTTTGTATTTCAAGAAATTCAAGTTTGATATGGTTTTAGTTGCTTTGGGCTTTTTGATGTGGCTGGGATTTGGTGGTTATGCCATAACTATACCCACACTTAAGCACCATTTAGCCTGCAGCCCTTTTCGTTCCTGTAATAGTTGTAGCTTTCTGCTCTCCCTGACTGCTGAAATGTACAGTGCCACTTGTTACAGGTGTGGGCTGTCATGTTTGGGAGCAGGAGTGAGCATACATGAGTGCCTTGGAAGTGGGTTTACTGTACACAGCTGCTTTGGGCATGTGTGGTGAGGATGTTTGATTTAACCAGTAGGTTTTTCCTGAGTACACAGTATGGACTGCATCTTTCTCTATGCTTTACACATGAGTAGGAGTTTGTGAGGTGTTGGGTGAGAGTGCTTTAGAGGCCAGATTAACACAATCAAGTATACTTGCATGTGTGCTGGTGTGAATGGACCTTTGCAAGGTGGCTACATTGATGTGGTACAGAGGCTTATCACAGTGTTTCCTAAATGCTGTAACTTGAAGCTAGCTCAACTGTATGTGTATGTCAGATATAATAAAATGTTGTAAAACTAGTAGAATTATTGGCTTACTGTGTATTTGACTGAAATGGGGAAGTGGACTTATTGCTTTTGTGGCATGGCAGCAATATCTTTTGTTTTGAGTATATGAGGGGTGGGAGCAAGAGCAGAGGGTAACAGTGCCATCCACTGTTGAGTACAAGTTTAAAATTCATGGCTACACCAGACACATGTTCTAATCACTTTTTGTTTCAAAACCATGGCAGGATCAACCAGATAAATATCACCTTTGACTTCAAACCTATCACTTTTGTGCCAGGATCAACCAGATCACCTACTGTAAATTAAACATTTGTGCAGACAGGGACTACTTTTTGTCCTCCTGCCCCACTCCTCAAAATTTTTGGCCATTTTATAAAACAGATAACCCATTACAGGATGAGCAGTCATGCTCTGACATACGCACACCTTGGGTGGTTGTTATTTAGCTTCCGCATAAGCCACAAAGTGCACCACAAAGCATCTAGTGCCCATGTGCTTCTATACCAGTGGTGAACATCCAGCTTTGACACATGCTTGTTCATATACTGTATGCCTCTGTCTTGTTGCCAAACAGAGAATTTCCCTCAAAGAGACATCCAAAGCTTTACTTTGTGTGTCCTGGGATAGGAGGGTGTCCCTAAGCCCCCCCCCCAAAAAAAAAACCTTTGCAAGGATACTGCATAGACCAGGACCACTGAAGCAGTGACATTATGTCCATGGCCATGTGGAAGTGGTACTTGGTGCCATCCATTGTTGTTCTAGCTGTGTCTGCCAAGTCCTGTGCCAGATCACCACTTGTTTTCTCACTCGGTGCTACTATGGATTTCCAAAGTGCCTTCTGGTACTGAGCTGTGTATGTCACGTAAGCTGCTTGACTGAGAACCAAGGAAGCTGATGTATACACATTTTGGCCATGGTATCCAGCTTTCTGGAGTCCTTCTCAGGAGGATGAGCAGAGAAGGTACCTTAGCTTCCTCACAGGAAGCAATGTGAACCAGTTCCTCATGTTCAGGGTTGGAATACATGAACTCAACCCACTGTGAGTCTCTCCTCCTGATACTTTTTTCAATGTTATTGTTGATGTCAGCTGCTGAGGTAATGGGAAAGGGAAAATTGTTTAACCAGGAAAGGCACACTAGGCCAGACATTGTTTTCAGGTGCAACCTGGGAGCTTGCTTCCAGGTGTGACCTGGGAACTTCAAGGGTACTCTTTTGTAAGAATTCCCTTACAAATCTAAATCAGGAAGTCGTTCTTTTTCATCTGCTGCCCCTAACTTTTGGAATCTGTTAACAGTCAATATGAGATCTGCCTCCTCTCTTCAAAGTTTTAAGAGTTGTTTGAAAATTCTCTTGGAAGATTTGTATGTTCATAATTGCTATGGTTAGTTTGTTATGTTCATTGTTATTGTGACGTGTCTGTTTGTTATTTTGTATTTATTTTATATGTTCAGGTACGACCTGAAAAAGGACATGTTCCAGAGTCTTTACCCAGTTAACAAAATAAAAATAAAATAAAAAATAAAAAGTGACTTGCTCAGGGTTACACACAGTATGCAGGTAGGGGCTGATAGGATTCAAACCCAGGTCTCCAGGTTTGCAGCTCAGTGTCCTTAACCACTATGCTATATTGCCTTTTTAGGTACTGACATGATTATGGCAGTGGCTTTCTTATGGAAGTTTTGAATAGAAAGCAGTGACTGCCTTGTGAGGGCCAGATACATCATATTCATGAACTCACCCTCCTCTTCATCCTCCCCAGCCACATGGAAGGGGATGTTGAGGGTATTCACCATTTGTCTTATGAAGGAATAGTGGGATATGTAATCCTCAGATGGCCTGGGAGTAGACCAAACTTCCAGCTCAGGGGAACCATCTGGTTCCAGAGGTTTTGCCTCCTCCTTTTCACAATATATTTCTTCCTCCTCAACAGGCCTTTGTTATGGAACCTGGGCCTGGTGTTGGGACAGGCATTTTCATAAACCTTCCCATAGCCTAGAATGACTGGACACATTTCCATGCCCCTTTCATGTTCTCTGCTGAGGGAATTTGTCTTGAGTCAGCTGTTTGCTCCTTTCCTTTTTCAGGAGGAGTGATGGAGACATTTTTCTTTTTTTATTTTTTTCTTTGCAGGCACTGATTTCCTCTGCCTGCTCTGAGGATCTTTTCATTTTGTCCTTGTCATTACTGGGCAAAGGGTTCCCCCTTTCTGACACCCTGAGTTCTGTACCATACCCAATATCTTCAATCAAAAGCTACAGCTTATATAACAAAATGCAGTATGTTTGCCAGGGCTTATGATCGACTGCGGCTTATGCTAGAGGGCGGCTTGTAATACAAATTGACAAATTTGACAAGTCGTTTAAAAAAAGGAGAGCTAGTTTACAGCAAGTGCTAGCAAACACTAAAGGAAATGTCAAACAAAGTTGGCCGAGATCAACTGTGAACCACAAGCTATAGAGTACTTGTGTGGTACATTATTGTGATGCAGTCCCAAAATTTGAACATTAAATTTTGTTTGATTTATTTTTAACATGATTTTCTAATAAATAAAATGAACAAAGGCATTCTGAAACTGTCTACCTCACTTATGGTACATCCGGTTTCAAACACACACCAACAACAACAAACAGAGAGTGAATTCAGAGCAAGTCCAAGCAAACACTTTCTTTGTTTTATTGTCATTTGTAAGTGCTCAGGGGTTAGAGCACAGGATTCTGAAACAGAGAAAACAAGGTATGGTACCTGTTTGCCTAGAAGCGGAAGACACTGTGTATGTTGTGAAGCATGCTGTGCCGTACTTACTTTGTTTTACTGTAGCGATAATTTATAAGTGCTTGGGCATTGCAGCACATGATTCTTAAGCACAGAAAACAAGGTACAGTACCTGTTTACCTAATAGCAGAACACACTGTGAACACTGTGCCTTACTACCATTATTACACCAAATGTAAACAGCGGCCATAGATCGAGGGCGGCTTTTAATACAAAAGTTAGTTGAGGAACATGGCTTATATTCGAGGTCGGCTTTTACTGCAGAGCAGCTTTAAATCGAAGATATATGGTATTTGCAGTGCTTTTCTGATGGTTGAGTAGCTTTTTATTTTTTTCTGTCCTCTTTGGCAGGGACCTCTGCTTGTTCTGAGGGGCAGGACTATCACCTGAGCCTTTTGCAGACTGAGAGACGATGAAGTCTTCCCTTTTCTTACCCATTTCCCTTTGTGTTTTAGTGCAAAACTTTTTACAGATTTCACAATTTAAAAAGTCGTGGTCAGGACCAAGGCATCCTAGGCAAAGCTTGTGACAGGCTACCTTTGCCAGGAGTTGACAGCACTTTGTACAATTTGTAAAGCCTGTAGGTCCCGTTCTTTTCCTTTTAGGTCTGTTAGTCATGCCAAACACTAAGAGAAACAAGAAAAACTATTCAGTTCCCAAAATTGACCAAAATAATATAAAATACACCCAAACTATGTAAAAAGGTCTCTGGTTTGGTCCCCTGTCAAAATGGAACTGCTAGTCTTTTTTACCTTAGAAGCCATCTAAATTTATAAAAGGGCTGAGGTAAAGTGTCAAATTAAGATTTTAAATACTAAGATGGGTTTGGTTCCCTTTGTAATGTAATTGAACACTGGTAAACATCAAAATTGTCAAAAAATTAAAAACAAGCTGTATATTACAGCAATATTTAAAAGCCTGATAAGATAGTAAGCAATTCCCCAAGGGTGGGAAGCACATTGACTTGCATCCTTCTCCAGTTCCTGGTAACTGATTGGGAACCAGAAAAACTGCTAGAATTTTACAAAAAAATAAAACTAACACCCTAACTAATGAAGATTATCGAAAGGATAACTAAAATAAATACACCTAAAAGAAATAAAATCACATAACTGTTCTGGAGGTCAGAGGAGTGGAGCTGTATTTCAGGATTACTGCTCTCTTCAGCGGAGAAACAAACCTGAAGAAAGGCAGGTGAAGGAGAGTGACTACAGTGCAGAGTTAAAGGGGACAGGAAATGTGTGCTAATTGGCAGCAGTTAGTAATGTTCCTAGTAAGAGAAGTTATAAACTTGCCTCTAAAAGAGCCATATTCAACTGTACCTTAATAAACAGTGCTGTGAAAAACTGTGTTTTCAATTGTTTTCTTTTTATGGACAACATTCTGCACAGTTCTCTTTATGGAACCAGTAATTTGGAGTGTTTACTATGTCACAGTTTGAGTATAGAATGCTAAATGTGAGCTATTGTCCTATCAGAACCATACTTAGAATTCTTTGCTCAAACTGTGACATAGTTAAAACTCCAGATCACTGGTTCCATGAAGAGAACTGTAACAGAATGCTGTCCATAAAAGCAAAACAATGCAAAATACTGTTTTTCAAATCACTTTTTATTGTGGTACAGTTATATATGGATCTTTTGGAGCGATGGATATTATTTCTGTAAGTGGTAACATTATAAACAGCTACATATTAGAACTCATTTCCTGTCCTCTTTAAACTCTGATTCTAATTCTAAATCTAAATTTCATAATTAGCAAAGTTCTGTCTCTGGGACAACTCAATCCAGTGGACTGATTCTTGTTTGTGAATATATACTGATGGATTCCAAGGAAACACAGCAGAAGGAGGATGGTGTAGTGCATCTTGATAAACAGAGGGAGGCAGGGAAAGCAATCAGGAGCGTAAAGGCACAAATGGAGGAAAATAGCACAGGAGGTTAAGAAAGGAGACAAAACTTTTTATAGGTACATTAGTAAATGGAGAAAAACCAGGGTGGGACAGTAAGGCTTAAAGGGGAAGAAGGAGAGTGTGTGGAAGGGGACCTGGAAAAACATCAATATTGAACAAATGTTTTTGCTCTGTATTTACAAAAGAAGAAGGTGAGGGACCACAGTTAGGTAACATGAACAAATATGGGAGGGAGATGGGCAACAGTCCATTTACAGAAGAGAGAGTCCTAAAAGAACTCACAAAATTGAAAGTGGACAAGGCAATAGGACCGGATGGGATACATCCTAGAATATTAAGGGAACTACGGGAGGTGCTGGTACCACCACTGGCAGCACTGTTCAACGAGCCACTCGATACGGAGTGGTTCCGGAGGACAGGAGGAGGGCAGATGTAGTCCCTCTTCACAAAAGTGGCAATAGAGAGGATGCTGAAAACTATAGACCAGTCAGCTTCACCTCAATAGTGGGGAAGATTATGGAATCACTACTTAAACAAAGGATCGTGGAACATCTTGAAGCCAGTGGAGCATAGGATCCAAGACAGCATGGATTCACAGCAGGAAGGTCATGTCAAACAAATCTAATTGATTTCTTTGACTGGGTGACTAAGGTCATGGATCAGGGGGAGCTGTGGATGTGGTCTACCTGGATTTCAGTAAGCCCTTTGATACCGTTCCACACAGAAGACTTGTGAACAAGCTGGGCAGCCTGGGAGTGATCACAAGGTGGTAAACTGGGTTAGGAACTGGTTGAGTGATAGAAGACAGAGGGTCATGGTAAATGGTGCTCAGTCTGAGGAAAGGAGAGTGACCAATGGGGTACCACAGGGATCAGTCCTGGGCCCAGTCCTGTTTAATATCTTCATAAGTGACATTGCAGAGGGGCTGGAGGGGAAGGTGTGCCTCTTTGCGGAGGACACTAAGATATGCAACAGGGTGGACATTCCGGGAGGGGTGGAAAAAATGAGAAGAGACCTAAGTAAACTGGAGGAATGGTCCAGAGTGTGGCAGCTGAAATTTAATGCAAAAAAGTGGAAAACCATGCATTTGGGGCACAGGAACCCAGGAGACGATTACAATGATGGGGGACTGATAGTCACCAAACAGGAAAGGGATTTGGGGGTAATCATATCTGATGACCTAAAGGTGGTAAAACAATGTGCCAAGGCTGTGGGGTGAGCCAACTGGATGCGGGGGTGCATAGGGGGACGTATCACCAGCAGAAGGAAGGAGGTGGTGATGCCACTGTACATTCAAGTCAAGTCATCTTTATTTATTGAAGCCCCTTTATAGAGATACTGAAACTATAAAATAACATATGAAACACATTGTTAAAAATTCATAATAAAAGGGAAGTGAAGTCTAGCAATCAATAGGAAATGCTAAATTAAATAAATGCGTTTTCAACGCAGCCTTAAATGATTCAATGGTAAGGCACTCTAATCCACCGAGGTAGAGAGTTTCATAGGGTCGGAGCTACAAAAGTGAAAGATCAAGCCACTGAGGTCTTCAAGCAGACCCTGGGAACCTCTAGCAGTCCCTCATTGGCAGAGTGGAGGGGACGGAGGGGGCAGTAGGGGCAGAGGATATCTTGCAGATAATGCGGTCCGAGTCTATGTAGGGCTAAATAGGTCAACAAACCAATCTTGAAGGTGATCCTCCACCACACCGGCAGCCAATGCAGATCATCAAGCACAGGAGTGACATGGCTAGATCTAGATAAGCCAGTCAACAACCTGGCCCCCATGTTCTGCACCATCTGCAGGTGGAGGATGTCCACCTCCAGCAGCCCTAGGTACAGAGCATTGCGGTAATCCAAATGGGAAGTCACAAAGGTGTGAACCAGTGTTGGAAGATCATTAGGTGGAACAAGGTGGTTTTTTTATAACTATTTTTCCCTCCGGTCGCAGCCTGTGGGGCCTCTCTCAGGCATCCTGGCCTGATCTGATCCTGCCCACTAAAGGTCCCCCTATCTCGAGCCTCCTCTCTCCTCCCCTCCTCCTGCAGCCAGTACCCCTGGCTTGACCCCTCCAGGATGGGGCCACCCCTCCTCGTTGGGTGCTCTCGTAAGTTCTGGCTGAGCTGCAGGTGAGGGCCCGGGTGGAGGAACTGGAAGGCTGGGTGGGTGAGATCCGGCGATGGGCATGGGGGCCAGGTGCCGTCACCTACCCCACAGAGCTGTGTTTTTTCCTTGTTCTGGTTACACCCCAGATGTGGGATGTGCAATGCTGCCCAGCCCACAACGTAAGTGCTCCCACCCATGTCCGGAAGGCAGTTGCCCAATGTCTTCCCCTGCTTGCAAGCTTGAGTGCGTCACAGTGCCGCCAGTCTCCACTGAGGGCCACTGCTACGCTGGGCTACCCCTGGATCCCTCCACGAGAGAGGAGAGCAGTCCTCCGGATGCTCAATCCTCTCTCTCCACTGCTGACCCCCGGCATCCCAGGCTCATTCCAGAACCCGGGTCGCCGGCGTGGTGCGAGGTGTGGCGTCCTGCGCCTCAACCCTCAGCACCACTGGGCCAGCTGGAACAAGGTGTTTTATCCGGGTGATATTCCTCAGATGGTAAAATGAGGTCCTAACAACTGCCGACACCTGAAATTTAAGTGTCAGCCCACTATCAAGCAGAATGCCCAGATTCTGCACCTGATCGGAGGCCATCAACTGGCTGCCTCCCAAAGAAAATCAGGATGGCTGGCCAGTAGACGACCTCTCTATCTCATGCCCTGGGTCCACAACCAACACCTCAGTCTTATCAGGGTTCAACCTCCACGAGCTGGCACTCATCCAGTCTTGAATCTCAGTGAGGCACTTATTAAAGACCAAGACTGCATCACCCTGTTTGGGTACAAAGGACATGTATAGCAGAGTATCATAGGCATAGCAGTGAAAACTCAGCCCATACTGACTTATAATGTCCCCCCCAACGGCAGCATATACACAGTGAACAACATGGGTGATAAAACAGGGTGCTGCAGCACCCCACAGGACAGGGGGAGAGGGGGAGAGGAAAAAAATTCCCAGTGAGTCCTGCCCATGAGAAAAGAGTGGAACCACCTGAGGACTGCACCAGACAGTCCACAGATGTGCTGCAGGCAATCCAATAGCACTCCATGGTCCATGGTGCCGAACGCTGTGGCGAGATCAAGGAGAACCAGGATTGAACAGCTCTTCCAATCTCTCACTATCAGGAGATCATTGAGTACCTGAATCAGTGCCATCTCGGTACTATGCCGCTTTCTGAAAACTGACTAGAGAGGATCATAGACATAGTGGGTGGTAAGATGATCCTCCAGTTGCATTGCGACTACCTTCTCAATAACCTTGCCCACAAAAGGCAGATTAGAGACAGGTCTGTAGTTGATGAGACAGTCTGGGTCGAGGGAAGTTTTTTTCAGAAGAGATGTCACCACCACCTCATTCAGGGTGTCCAAAAACAGCCCTGTCTCCAACGAGTACCAAACTATCTCCGCAAGGACCAGTCCAATGACCTCCACACTCCCTACAAGGAGGCTGATTCAACCAGGATCCAAGCTACAGCAGGTCAGTCACATACCCTGGATAATCTTCACGATTGTCCTCGGTCAAAGTCAGACCAGACAAACTGAGCACTTGTAACCTCCCATGGACCACCACCACACTCATTAGAATGCGCTGCACCGATCTCTGACCTGATAGAGACAACCTTATCTGCAAAAAAATCAAGTGAACTCATCACACTTAAGCTGTGAAAACGCTCCCCAATTCTGAAGACAGGCTGGATTGCACAACCTGTCAACAGTCCGGAAGAGCTGAGCCAGTCGGTTTCTCGCAGCAGCAATCTCCCTGGACAGGAACTCTGCATTCTATGGGAAATTGGCAATTGATAGTCCTTATAATGGGCTATCAATCTAAGTTTGTCATCAACCAAGCCAGATTTCTGCCAGCGTCATTCCATCCTTCGCCCCACTCACTTCAACTCCTTCAAGGTCCTATCAAACCAAGGGGACCAAGGATGAAGAGACAGTGGGTGAATTCAGACAGGAGATATGGAATCCAGGGCCCGCAACACTGCCTCCTGGTTCCATGCTTTCCCTCTGCATACTTGATATGGTCAGCACCGCCATAAGCCCTCGGGGGTCAAAACCCCTTAAAGGGTAGTACCGGACCATCTCCATGGGAGCAGGTCTATTAGGGGGAGCCTTGAAACTGAACCCTATAGTGTGATGGTCAGACCATCTGACTGGTTCCACTACCAGGTCTGATATCTCCATCCCCAGCAGGAACACCAGATCCAACAAGTGACCACAATTATGGGTCACAGAGGAAATTACCTGTGGGAAGCCCAATGAAATCATCAGTTGGAGGAAGTCTCAACCAAATTGCGAGAGTTCATTGACCCAGGTGTTTAAATCCCCCCAGAACCAACCATCTGAGGAACTCCAACACCATGTCAATGATGAAGTCCGCGACTTCCTGCAAGAAATCCTTCTCGCCCCCGGGTGGACAGTAGATGAGAAGTATCCTGCAGTCTACACCTGCACCAGTGATACACTTGAAGGATCTAGTAGCTCCCACTGGCACATCTACAAGGCCCAGTTTCGATTTGAAACAGATGGCTTCACCCCTGCCCCTATAATCCAGCCCCAGTCGGTGTATCACCAAGTATCCAGCTGGAACTGCTGCCTCCAATACAGGACCAGCATTTTTGTCCAGCCAGGTCTCGGTGATGCACACCAGGTCTGATGTTCTAACAAGATCAGCAATCACTGCCATCTTGTTCTTAATGGACCTGGTGTTACATAATACCGCCCGAGTAGGATGAGTAGCCGGGGAAGATTGCGTTATTTGACCACCATATGTGGAGCACTTGGGTATAGGAACCAGGCAGGGAAGAACCCTCTCCTGCACCCATTTCACCCCAGGGCATCTCCTTGACCCCAAAACCCCAATCCATCCATCTCGCTCCATACCCTCACCAGGCCCAGATTATTGGTGAGGCCTCATTTGGAATACAGTGTCCAGTTCTGGAAGCCACATCTCCGTAAGGACATAGACTGGGTGGAGGCAGGTCAAAGAAGGGCAACAAAGATGGTGCAGGGTCTACTCCAAAAGTCATATGAGGAGAAACTGGGACACCTCAATATGTATATCCTGGAGGAGAGAAGAGACAAGGGAGATATGATAGAAACCTTCAGATATCTAAAAGGCATAAATAGGATACTGGAGGGTAGCATCTTTCAGAAAAGGAGATGTCCAGGAACGAGGGGGCATAACATGGGGTTGGAAGGAGGTAGACTAAGGGGTAGCATGAGGAAGCATTTCTTCACAAAAAGGGTGGTGAAAGCATGGAATAGACTCCCAGTGGAGGTGGTGGGGACAAGCACAGTGGGGGAATTCAAACATGCATGGGACAGGCATAGGGGAACCTTAGCAATAGGAACAAGGAGGTAAAGCCAGAGATTAAGTAGGGTCTGTGGCTTTTATAGCAGGCAGGGAAAATGGGCAGATTAGATGGGCCTAGCAGTCCTTATCTGCCATAAATGTCTATGTTTCTATGATTCCTGGGGTTAGAACATATAATGCTGTCACTATGGCTTTGGGCAGCATCCTGGTTACATGGCGGATGGACTTCAAGGTTATTTTGCTTACTGATAAAGCCCTGAATGACTTGTACCCCAAATACTTCCACAATCTCCTGACCCATCACACTCCTAATAGGCTGGCAAGGTCCATGAGACAGGGACTCCGTGGGGTGCAGCAGGAAAAGGAACGGCGCAAATGACAAGGAGAAGTGTTAACGTGGCAGTTTAATTAAATCATCAAAATGTCAAAATAAGGTGCATATAGCAACCTAGAGAGAATAGGCAAAAAAGCCACACCAATGTGTCACCAGTGCTCTGTGGCTTCCTCAGGGTGTCATACTTTATCTACCAACATCCTTCCTTTTTGTTAACTTTAAATGGCAGGCATATCATTTACAGTTTTATGTAATCCAGTTTGCCCAAAGGACACCAAATCAATATCAGCTCACCATCTATGATCCGTATTAATCGAAAAAATTTATTTAAAAATAATGGGACGTTCTTCTTTATAGGGAGGTCAAAAGGTCAGTTTGTGCAACACAATTAATCCATAAATTACGGTTTCTATTTATCCAAATACCCTACTGTGCAAATACAGCAAAATATTATAATGATAAAGTGCTTCAATATAGAAAAGTGCAGGGCATTTGAAAAGAATAGAATACAGTCAGCAATGTAATTATAAACCAATTCCTATTCATTTTACAAATACTCAGTTACATATTCTATAATTGCCATGTTGATTTAAATAGAAAAACAAACCCACACTGGACATACTCGAATAACAATAACAACATAAGGAAAGGCAAACTGAACAAAATGAGCATAGCAGGCATTTATTGTCAGTCCATGGTAAGCATGAGAAGTGCAGCTGTGATAAACGGCGCTTCGCCTCATAAACAAGGCTTCAACATGGATTAACATGCCTGCTATGCTCATTTTACTCAGTGTGCCTTTCATTATGTTATTTTTGGGCTTCAAGCGCATCCATTGTGTATCTGCTTCAGTAGTCTCAGGATTCATACTCCCCAAAAATTTGATCTCAGAGAACCATCAGGGCTACCACTTCTAGTAGCCCTGGTGTGCTCCAGGATTCAACACTTCAATTGCCTGATGGCTCTATCAATGTAGAGGCTGGGGCATGGGCACCTGGCCACATAAACCACAAAATCTGTTACACAGTGAATGTACACTATAAGTGCAAAACAAATTTCTTCAAAGAATTTGGGTGACATAAACATTCACCAATCAACGTGCAAATATTGCAGGTTTTACATATTTAAATTACCCTTCTTGTTAAATGTTTGAATCCCTCACTAGGAGGATGGCCTCCCTCAATCACCCAAATTACATGTCCTGGAAGAGGTGACTCTCAGGCTTGACTCTAATGTCTTGGATAACATTTTGTCACTTGACAATCTCCCTTCCATGTATTTTTATGGATTTTTTGCCTCAGCTACAACATTATCATACTCTGTGATGAAAGTGATTTTCTGGGCAGCTTCATCATCACAATGTTTTGATGCCAGAAGTCTTCTGTCAATTCAGAATGCTTTCCTGAAGACATTATTAGCTACCTTACAATAATAACCCTTTCCTGGAACCTTTCCTTTAGTTCCACTGCCTGGGTTCCAAATTTCTTGGCTGAAGTACAGTTATGACATATGAGGGGGAACTAACCATAATGACTTCTCCAGGGTGGATACTGTCAGCTTGCAGTGGATTATTACCAGCCACAGCCTTTCTACTGGATCCAGTACTTATTTTCCCTCCTACTTCTCCAGTTAAGTGATGTCCAGAAATGTAGTTGATTCTCTATCCATTTTGCATCTAATGACAAATTCAAATTGCTGATATTAGCCAAGGGACAAAATTGGAAGCTTACTCAGCATCTCCTAACCAGATCCACAATGTCATCAATAAAGTTTCCCCAGACTGCAAGGTGTCTGGGAAAGGAATACACCAGTGAACACCACTGTGTCCTCCCATCATCCCAGAAACAGATTCACATGGGGGCATGGTGGTCCCTTGCAATGTCTTATAGCTGGAGGTAGTACAAGTCATAAAACATAAAGCAGCTGTGTTTCAATATAAATTTAAGGGCTTCCAGTACAAAGTCAGTTTTGGAATGACTACTTGGTTTATTTATAAAATTATTAAATAGCATGCATACCAAGTTCACACCAGATACTAGTAAATAATGATACAACATCAGTTGTTAATCACAAGCAATCAGCTACATAACAGACCTTCTGATTGGGTTATCACCTGCATAAAGCATCTGATGTAAGAAGGGAAAGCTGTAACAAAATCTCTCAAATACAAGTTCACAACTCCATTGATAGAGGGGGGAGGGCTCAGGGGCAATGTGAGGAAGTATTTTTTCACAGAGAGGGTGGTGGATGCATGGAACAGCCTTCCCGAGGAGGTTGTGGGGTCTAAAACTATGGGAGAATTCAAGAATGCATGGGACAGACATAAGGCAATTTTTGTGGGGGGTAGGAAGAAATAAGCTGTTGGTTAAATAGGATCTGCAGCTTATCCTCTAGGTAGGGAAATGGGCAGACTAGGTGGGCCAAGCGGTCCTTATCTGCCGTCAAAGTCTATGTTTCTATGTTTCATATATGTTCTCTCTAAGGGAATTAATTTCTAAAACAGCCGGGCAATCTGCAAGTGTTATCATAGCCTTGAAGACCTTTGGTAAAATGCAGAAGGTAGGAAACCACAGGATGGTCATTCCTGAGGAACATACCCTCAGTTTCAGTAATCCAATTGTTTGAGACTGCTCTGTCAATCAAATACTCTACTACCAATTTGAATGTACAGTAGCCACAGAGTTACACTAAGTTCAATATAATGGTTACTCAGTGTTAGACAATGGTCTGCTCACCTCTTCCACATAATCTGTTTTGTTTATCATCTCCATATTACCACCCATATCTGAAACTTTGAAAATGATGTTAGGTAATCCTGCCAAGCTTTAGACTCAGGAACAGAAAGACAAGGAGCATCAATATCTGTTTTAACCTGATCTGAAAAGTCTGTATAACTGGGATATAAGCATAACCAGGGCAAAATCTTGATGTTGGCTTAAAGGGCAATCTTTTTCAGTTTCAAGTAATTCCCACCGAGTTCAGTGTTGGTCCGATTATTCTCATTGTTACTACCTTGAATATCAGTTTCAGTTACAATAAATGAAGATTCAGTAAACTCACAATTCTTTTTTATCATCACGTAACACTTTGTCTCCTCCATTGCAGAGCGGGCCACAATGACTGCCGTCTGCGGCACCCTAGCCCTGGACCAGGTCTGGCATATGCTGCATGTGCCTGACTCACACAGGCCCGATGAAATTAATGGGACACCCCCTCCCCAAGGACCATGACCAGGAACCAGGTGGTCATGCCTCTCGTGTCCGGGGGCTCGGGGCTCGGCCATGAGCCACCGCGGATGCCCCGCAATTTCCAGCTGTTTCTGCCCCAGGGAGCTGGATGTGCAATGATGTCTGATGCACCTACATGCAGACATCTGCCACGCTCCCTCCCCCTTAGAATGCACGCCACTAACAGTGAGCCCAGCCTCCGCTAGGCACCACTGCAGAGCGCCACATACCCCTTACTCACCCCAGAGGAAGGAGAGCAATCATGGGACGCTCAATCCTTCCTCTACCCTGCCAGCCCCCGGCGCCCTGAGTCCATTCCCAAACCTGGGTTGCCAGTGTGGCGCGAAGGGTGGTGTCCAGTGCCTCAACCCTCAGTGCCACCGGGCCGGCATAAACTCACAATTGTGTGCGTCTTCCCATTCATCAACCTAGGTATTTAATAGTAAATTAATGTCTTTGCTCTCCATGATCCCCAACAAAATCTAAATATTACTGCCCTGATCATTGCCCAGTGGCTCAGCAGCAGTTTTGAGCAAATCCTTCTGTTAAAAAAATGTCCGCTGACAATTGTTAATTCCTGTCAGATGTAAATTGTAAGTCCTGATGACTGTCAGTTTCTGAAACATGATCCCCCATATTTAAACTCTGTTGATGCAGTGATTTCCCCCCCCCCAAAAAAAAAATCTTTTGATGCAGATCATTCTGTACAGTTTAATGAATCAGTCTGTAAACCAAATCTTGATTATGTTGCCACTGGTGCAAAATGCATCCTCTTAGATAAAACTGCCTTAGGAATGTTGATTAATAATCTGATCAGAAATATCAATTCAATTTTTGTGCTACTAAATGTTGTGCTTCAACTACCCAAAAAGGTTTAGGTACGGTACTTGTATTGGAACAGGGTATCTCCCTGCCATTTAGGCTGCCCACATTCACCTACTGTATTCTTTACACATAGTGACTCTAATTGTATCATCTACCAATTTTCAGTGAGGATTGTAGCTTGTGCACACAGACAGCCTGTTCCCCATTGCCACAGAGCTACATCTCTATGTGTAGAGAATAAGTGGATGTGGGCAGCCTATAGAAGGAGTTAAATGGCAGGGATAAACCCAGTTTCAGTACAAGTACAGTACCCCCTAACAATGGGGGGGGGGGGTGAGATACTGACAACAACAACAATGGAAAGGGACCTGGAGGTAGCTATATCAGATGACCTAAAGGTGGGCAAGCAATGTGAGAAGGCAGTAAGAAGGGCTGAGGGGATACTGGGATGCATAGGGAGAGGCATCACCAGTAGAAAACAGGAAGTTGTTATTCCTCTGTACAGACAGCTGGTAAGACCACATCTGGAGTACTGCATGCAGTTCTGGAGACCCCACCTCCACAAAGACATAGACAGGGTGGAGGCTGTCCAGAGGAGGGCAATCAAAATGGTGCAGCATCTGCACCAGAAGACATATGAAGAGAAAATAAAGGAGCTTAATATGTATACCCTCGAGGAAAGGAGGGAGAGGAGGGACATGATCGAAACTTTCAAGTACCTCAAGGGGAATCAACAAAGTCCAAGAGGGTAGCATCTTTCAGAAAAAGATGTGCAAGAACAAGGGGGCACAATCTGAAGATAGAGGGGGGATGGCTCAGAGGTAATGTGAGAAAGTATTTTTTCCATGGAGAGGGTTGTGGATGCATGGAACAGCCTTCCTGAGGAGGTCATGGAGTAAAAAACAGTGGGGGAATTCAAGCATGCATGGGATAGACATAAGGCCATTCTAGTGGGGGGGTAGGAGGAAGTAGGCTGCTGATTAACTAGGATCTGCAGCTTATCCATTAGGTAGGAAAATGGGCAGACTAGGTGGGCCAAGCAGTCCTTATCTGCTATCAAATTCTATGTTTCTATAACACTTTCAGAGTAGTATAAAGAAAATGAAAATTACGTACTTACCAAAATAATTGAGCATTCAAATATCTTCACTATTCATTACTAATGGGTCCTACCAGAGGTCAGGACCCTGCTCAAGAAATAAAGAGACTGCTTCTTTAAATTTTTTTCAGAGCTGGAGAAGCCGACTTCTGGGTGGCACCACCCATGAGGCCAGCATTCTGCATGGCACTCGTGGGTTGACCAGTAACCATAGCCGACTCCCCCAGCTCTCAGTTCTGTCCACCAGGTGAGGAAGTGAGGAAGAGAAAGACAGGGATAGGATAGAGAGGCAAGGGTGCCCAAAGGATAGAGGGTAGAGGGGAGATGGGAGAAAATAAATATAAAAGCCGACTGACAAGAGTACAGACAACAGGGATGAGCTAAGAAGGGCAGGGATGGCCAGCATGCTGGTCAGCCCTAAGAGGCAAAAGAAACAATAGAAAAGGGGAAAAAGAGAGAAAGAGAGAGAGGGAGAAACAACAGCCCTTCCCTCCTGAGGAGGCTGTCCCCTTCCATATCTATCATCCTCCTTTTTTTTCCACATGACCTCCTACAAGGAGTAGAGCCCGCATATAGTTCATGCACCACACCGGGGGTCATCCATGTCTCTGAAGAGACCCTGGACCATGAGGAGTGACCAGCCGCTCCCCCAAGGGAGGATGACTGCCCCACCATCCCCTCGCTGGGAACCCTTGCCCCACCAAGCTGTGGAGCAAAGGGGGTCCTGTCCCCACTGGCCCATATAGAGCTGGGGGGGCTCAAGGTTGGAGCCCAGAGACCTGGTCTTGGCATCCTGAATGCACTGACATGCTCTGACGGTTGAGAGGGGTCTCTCCCCAACTTCACTGCATGGTTAACAAGAGTGCGGTAGTCCATCGAGAAACAGGCATCACACTCGTCCATCACGTGGCGGGGACCCAGACAGGTGAAGCAACAGTCGTGCAGGGCTGACACAGTCATTGAGTTGCTGCAGAGGTACTGATGCATAAGGGCAACTCCCACTTGCTTCGATTATGATTTATGCCCCAAACCGACATACTTCCCTGTGGAAAAACAAATAAAAGGGATTAAAATTATAAACTTACAACGGTGCCACAACAGCTAAAAAAGAGAAAAATCTTCAGAATCAGATGAAGCTAGATGTGTAGGCCTAGTGGACTTCGAATTATGCAGATACTCTTGCTTGAAGCAGTCTTCCCTCACAGGATCCTTCCTTGATGGCGGGAAAACAAGAACTGAGGGCTGGGAGAAGTCAGCTTCGGGTACTGGCCAACCCACGAGCGTCACCTAGAATGCTGGCCTCATGGGCGCACCGCCCTGACATCAGCTCCTCCAGCTCTGAAAAAAATTTAAAGAGGCAGTACTCTTTATTTCTCGAGCAGGGTCCTCACCTCCAGTAGGACACATTAGTAAAGAATGGTGAAGATTAATTTGGATAACATCAAAGCATTTTGACAGAAATGAGCATTACATGACCCAAATGTAAGCCAGGAAATGTCACCTGCTAGCGACATGTGATTTCTAATAAAATGATACCAAGAAATAGTTTAAATGGTATGAGCCCTTTGCTGTTGTGTACTGTTGTGCAGACTGTGAGAGACCACTTGGCACCATACATTCCTGCTTAAAGCAGAACCAATCTAAGTTATTTCATGATGATATGCATACAATTCCTAAAATGCTTTGAATGATTTGGATCTGGGTCATTTAAACTTCTACAATACCAGTAAAGCCATAAAGAAAATATGATATATATATATATATATATATTATGGTAGAAGTAGCACTTTTAAGGTTAAAGGGTCAAATTTTGCACCTTAATAACTTTTCCACCATTCATCAGATTTGCCTGAAATTTGGTATGTATGATTGAGCATGGTAGATCTTTGGATTTGCCAAGTTTTGTGTCGGCCGGGTATACAGCTGCAGAGTTATTAAGTGACAACGAATTGTGCAATTATGCTTTTTTGCGATTTCTTTGCTCTCACCTACAGGTCACATGGTTTGCACGACTGGTCCAAAAACTTCAGGGAACATGAGGTCGGGGTTCCTGATGTGCCTGTTGAAGATTTTGTGAAAAAATAATAAACGGTTCAAAAGTTATTCAAAAAACAAGTTCCCATTATAAGTCAATGGGAAAAGTTAACAAAAAGTTCAATGCTTTCGGAAATGCACTTTTTAGTGTCGCAAATGGCCCTAATAGTGTCGTAAATCCGCCATTTTGTTTTCAGTTGGTGATCAGGAAAATGCTTGGCATTTAGAATTGGGTCCCTCTAGGAACACAATTCTTTTTGTGCTCACCTAGTCGGACCCTCAGGATGCTAGCCATGTCTTTATGTTGGGGTTAAACACCCTAGAAATGTTTTTCAAGTTTCTGGAAAAAGTAGTGTCGCAAAGTAGTGTAGCACTTGTGACACTTTTGCAAAATTTTGCGAACGCTTTCACAAATTGTGACACTACTTTTTCAGACTTGGCCAAAATGACTGGAATTCTTTGCCACCCTGCTGCAAAAGAACGGTTTGGTCTTTTGAGTTGAAATTTGGAGGGAAGGCAGCCAACATCTCACAGATGTGCCTTTTGGTGGTTTGTTGAAAAAATATTGCACGGCTCCCAAGTTACGGTACTCCAAAGTTAAAATTTTTTTCCATAGACTAACATGGTGGCGTCTGCTGTGCCTTTCAGGGCTCGTATCTCGAAAACGGTGAGAGATACAGAATTTTTGTTGCAAGCTGCATAGCCCTATGGGCTATGTAATAGCAAAAACCTACCCAGGAAAATCATGATTTTTGTGAAATTAACATTTTTTTTCCTACGTCGTGCGGTTGCTGAGATATTGCAATTAAGTACTTCCAAAGCTCGTTTTAAGCTTCGATCCCCATTACAATGCATACATTCTTTGTACACATTTTGTTTCTGTATGCACCTGTTTGGCAAAACTAGGGTATGCGCTTCCATTACTGTTACAGTTACTGTTTCCACTTGTGTTTATGTCTCCGTTTGTGTCACCGTTCCCGTGTATTCCACCATGTGCGTTACCCTTTGCGTTGTCATTCGCGCTTGGATTTTCGTTACTGTTACCATTTGTGTTTCCACTACTGTTTTTCTTTGCATTTTTTTTTGCGTCACCATGCGCGTTGCCATTTGTGTTTCCATTTCTCTTTTGTTTTGCGTCTTCCTTGCTGTTACTGTTGCCATTTGCGTTTGCAATTGCATTACTGTGACGCTGCGCATTACGGTTTGTGTTTCCATATTGTTTCCTTTTGCACTTCAGTTTCCTGTGCTGTTATTGTTGCTGTTACTGTTGCCATTTCCGCTTACAATTGTGGTACTGTGCCCGCTGCCGCTTTCAGCCATGCTTCCACAATGCGTTTCTGTTCCTCGCTTCTGTTTCCTTTCCTTTGGCATTATTCTTCATGTTAACTTTACCATTTGCATTTACAATTGTGGTATCATGCCTGTGCACATTACAGTTTGCATTTAGGTAATGCGCTTGCATTTGCGTTCCATTTCTGTTCCCTTCGCATTCTTTTGCTGTGACACTTAACATTTCCATTTAAAATACCGCTGCCATCACTGTTCGCATTACCAGTTGCATTTCGTATGTGCTTTAATGTTCGTTTGCATCACTGTTCACTGGCGTCACTGCGCTTGCGTTTCTATTAACATTTCCTTTATCATTTCGTTTGCGTTACCATGTGCGGCACTGTTCGCACTTCTGTTGGTGTTCCTGTTCCATGTCACAAGACATCACATAGTGAGCGTGGGGCCCAAAGGGCCCCATGCCCTGCTGCCACATTATATTCACTATTTCTCATCATCATTCTATCATTCTCAAAAAGAAGGGAAATTAGAGGCAAAAAACTCTGTTTAATGCATTAGTTAGGGTTGTTACACAGTGACAAAAGTGAGGAAATTTGGTGTTAGGGTTGAAAGCCCCTTGGATCCCCATACCCCCCCAACTGGCATGGGGTGCGCGTTGAGGTTGTCAGTCTAACTCTCACCCCATTCTCCTATACCTCTGCTTCTTCACCGTTGATGGGGTGAGAGTTAGGTACGACGACCCCAAGGCACACCCTGGATGCCAGTTAGGGGCTGGGCAGTTCAAGGGGGTCTTTAACCCAACACCAAATTTTCACTTTTGTCACTGTGTAACAACCCTAACTAATGTATTAAATGGAGTTTTTGCCTCTAATATATATATATATATATATATATATATATGCAAAGTTCAAGCCATAATATTTACAGTCATAAGGTAAGACAATGGTGACAGCACAAAAGATTTGATGAAGCATGAATAAATAATACTACTACCTTTAAGAGCTACGAATTGTCCACTGAAGCAAAGCCATGATTGTTCAAAATAAATAACTAAGCAGTAAAATCATAAGGTACAGTATGTGGAAACTTTGCAGGTTGAGTTGGACAACTGGGTATCTTTATATAGACAGGTAACACCCCTTGATTACTTATTGCATGTATTATGATTTTGTTCAGCACCTTGACATTTTTAAGGGTGCTATAGAAATTGTATTTATTATTATTGCTATTAGTAGTAGTATAGAACATTAAATAGGGGTTTGGAAACGAGTGAGAATAGGGTGTAAGGGAGGTAATTCCAAAGACTTGAAGTCACAACAGAAAAGGTCTTTATTTGTACTGAGATATGTTTGCTCTCCCTTTTTGGAACTGTAATTTAGTGATCAGAGTCATGGAAGGGCACGTAATTAAATAAAATGTGACTAAAGCCCAACAGATGACTAGGGTTTTGGCCAAACTGTCTATTAGATCTTGCAGAGATTTTAAGAACCTACAGCTTAATCGGGTTCAAAGTCAGCTGGCATTCATCTGTATCCCCCTTCCCCGGGTCGTGCCTGCAAATAAGCAGAATTTGTCTAGTGCACTTACCCGGTCAACAAAAACTAAATAAATCAATTTAACAAAAAAAGTGCCTTTTCATAAATTGTTTGTAAGTGCTCACTTATGTGCAACAATCAGAATGTCAGAGTTGGTTTCAGGGTTCTTCTACAGTGGGCAGGCGGCCTGTCTCTGCTGCTGTGCAGCTGCTGATTGTTTTGCATTCTTTATAAGAGTCACTGAACTAGAAATTATTTAAAAATATCTTTCTCTTTAAAATTTCTTTTAAATTAAAGCAGCAGTGAAACGAAATTGGCCAAACAAGTTGACCATTTTTCACTATGTGAGATTCTAGACATCTTTCAATTTTATTTGGTGGTAACATTTTCTGGTTCCCCCCAAATCTGAGTATTTTATAAATGTTTTAATTTATTTTTTCTCATGAAAAAGATGGCTGCCAAAGCTGGCTTAGAAAATACATTGTAGACCTGCAAGGGTTAGGATCAAGAGAAACAAAAAACCTCATTGTGTGCAGCAGAAGGGTATCAAGTCAAGTCCGTGTGTAACAAAGGAGCATGGTCAAGATTGTGTAGCATTTATATCAAAAGACAGAAGCGAGGTGTGCAAAATAGCATTTGTGTGGGACCGCATAGTTCTGAGGAACTGAAACCACTTACGGTGCTCAGAGCACTGACATTCCGCGCCGGGCAATCAGGGTGCCAAATGTAGGATTGCCATTCCCTCCCTGAGGTCCACCCCCCAAAGTAGAAATCCTTAGGTAGGAGGGGTGTGAGGGGCACAGTCCCCCACAAGGGGGGTGTGGGGCACAGCCCCCAGCAAAAAAAAAATTTGTGACATTGCCGCCTGGTGCCCTAATTGCCTGATGCACCAGAACACTGGCAAGTTCTGATGGTGAAACTGCTGGAACCACACGGTGCCAGAGTCATACAGAAGCTCCTGTGCTGTCTGAGGGTACATTTCATATGAGTGGTGGTCCATGGCAGTGTGGTGTTAGAACAGTATATCTGTGCGAGAGGAAAGTTAGTTTTGACAAAGGAGTATGTGTGAGTTTTTTTCCTTTCCTTTTTTTTTGCATTAGCTGGTTTTGAGAGGCACGGTTTTGCCTTGTGGTGTTTTGCCAACTCTGTTTTTTACCGCACTATATAATTTTAAGCTCAGTTGATGTGGAACCCAGCAGAAGTAGAAAAACAGATTTGACAGGGATGGTAATATTTTTATTAACTGAAGCTTAAACTACGTATTTGGAAAAACAGTTTTTGTTGCACTACTGCTTTAAGGATGATTAAAAGCTCTTGTTTGTGAAAATGGTCTATGGCTCTTCTGTACATCAAGCAAGCAATACACATGGCAAGGTGTGTTTATCGACTGATAAGAGCACTTGGTACTAAGGCACAAGGCGCTTGTTCCGAAAGTGCCTTATGCCACTACGCGGCTCTTATCAGGTGATAAATCACACCTTGGAGTGTGTTATTGCACTTATAAAATGGGTTCCCCTCTTCATAAAGTGATCTAGTAAAAAAAAAAGTTATTTAATGAAGTATTACAGAAAAGTGGTAAACATGTAGAAGATGGAAAAATAGTCCCATGTGTAGTGTACAGTTTCAGGCAATATATATCATGTAGGCACTACATGATATTGGTGTTTCTGTTCTATCAGCTTTGTATCTGGCCCAAGACAAAAACACTTGTTTTTAATTTACTTTTTTTTTTTTAGTTGTAATCATTAGATACCTTGAGTGTGATCAATCGTGTGCTTTAGTGGGCGCCGTAAAGATCGGTTTCTGATATGGTGTGTGTTTGTCCTCGCAGCTCTGTATGTGCCAGAATGATTGTTTTATTTGTTCAATTTATTTAAGTCTTTTTATTTATTGATTTATTCATTGTAGGTGCCGGGTCCGGGCTATGTGAGCGAAGGTTCCTGACGGCTGCCGCATAGAGCAATTTCTGGTTCACGTATTTTAAAGTGCAAGTTTTTTTCTGTTCTGCTCTTGTAGCGAGGGAATTTTGTGTTTGTATGGGCTGCCAGATGAAGTCACAGTGAGGGTAGACAAAAATACAGAGTTAAGGTACCTGTAATGCTGTCTGGTACCTCGCTGTTGGCGGACTGCACAGCACCGGGAGTGAGAACTAGAAGTAAAAGGTATTTGGTTTCTTGTGGCTTGTTGCGGACACGTCGGAGTGCTGTGAAGGTTTATTTTAAATGTTTTTGTAAAAGTAGTGTGGCTCCCAAATTGTAGTTTTGTACTGGCTCTGTGTGTTTGTATATGTGTTGGGGGTGGGGGAGTGTGCGCTCTAGGTCAGCGGGCAAGCGAGGTCTGTTTTGTGGGGTTGTGATCAAGAGAATTCACTCAGCATTGGCACAGTGATATATCCTGTTCTGCTTCTTGAATGGCTGAAGAGGTGCCAGTTGGCTACTATATCATCTGATAAGGACACGGCTCAGATGATGTAGTAGCCAATCAGAATGATGGATCTTTTAAACCCATTTTGTAAATAACAATATCCTCCATACAGCAGTTGCTCTTAACATTCTTGAGTTGGAGAATGGCTAAATATGCAGTGGTTTGGACAAAATCATAAAACTGCCAGAAAATATAGTAGGGGATGTTAAGTTTGCAGGTGTTGAATAGTGGCAGATCCAGAACAACTCAACATATGTAACAGCTCCTCCACTTTTGACTTACATCAGTTGACATGCTTATAAATGGGTTGGAAATGTCCTGCTTACTGATTGGCTCAACAGGTTCCAAGACCCATATCTTAATCCTCTGTATCTGCACAGGTTTAGGCAGTGGGATTTGGAATTTGTGCAACTCATATATAGAATTCATGAGCCATTTCACACATTCCTAATTGCCATCACAAACATGGCTACCATCTTTATTCTCATGTAAAAACCTTCAACTAGGCACTAACAAGCTCACTTAAATTAAACAAAATAAGTGAATAAGTGAATGTTCTTTTCACTCATTAGCCCCTTCTTACATACATAAATAAAAAAATAAATAAATGACTATTTGGTGCCTCCATTTCTAGTTTTTCTTTTTGATAACCATGAACAATCCCCTCCTACCCATACCAGCTTGTCAGGGAACTCCTTGCTCCTTACCCTGAAACAGATGACATTGAGGTTCTGGCTCCACTTGAGGCCTGTGTGTATGTCAGTGGAATTCTGCAGAACTTTGAATTCATGTATTCCAAGTTACCATTCTATGTATGTGTTGGGGTGGATTCCACTATTGTAATGCTACAGCATTACTTGCCTATGGAACCATTTTATATATGCAATAAGACACTTTGGGATGTTGGTTTTGCTGTGGCTTCATACCTTACTACACCCCTGGGTGTGCAGCAAAACCAGTGCAACCAGCACACCATTGTGTCTTATTAATTCTGGGATGCACATGCAGTTATGCATGTCTGATGTTTGCCTTCATGGTACACCACTATGGATGTGCAGTACTCTGGGGGGGGATGGGTTTGGTTTCAGAATCTAAATTACTGTAACATCCCAACCTCCAAACTGTGAGCATGTTTAAATACACTCCTAGTATGGCTAGCTAAGGTATACTCTAGCTGGGAAAACAGTTACCCCTCAGGAGCATTGTGAGGCATGAAGCCAGACCTGCACTCAACATAGAAACATAGACTTTGACAGCAGATAAGGACCACTTGGCCCACCCAGTCTGCCCATTTCCCTACCTATTGGATAAGCTGCAGATTCTAGTTAACCAACAGCCTACTTCCTGCAACCCCCCACTATAATTGCCTTATGTCTGTCCCATGCATGTTTGAATTCCTCCACTGTTTTAGACCCCACAACCTCTCCAGGAAGGCGGTTCCATGCGTTCACCACTCTCTCCATGAAAAAGAATTTCCTCGAAAAACCCCTGAGCCGTCCCCTCAACTTTAAATTGTGTCCCCTTGTTCTTACACATCTCTTTTTCTGAAAGATGCTACCCTCCTGGACTTTGTTGATTCCCTTGAGGTACTTAAAAGTTTCTATCATGTCCCCCCTGTCCCTCCTTTCATCAAGGGTATACATATTAAGCTCTCTCAGTCTCTCTTCATATGGTTTCTGATGTAGACCCTGCACCATTTTAGTTGCCCTCCTCTGGACTCTTCCATCCTGTCTATGTCCTTGCATAGATGAGGTCTCAAAACTGTACGCAGTACTCCAGATGGGGTCTCACCAACTATCTGTACAGAGGGATAGCCACTTCCTTTTCTACTAGTGATGCCCCTCCCTATGCATCCCAGTATCCCCCTGGCTCTCCTTACTGACTTTTCACATTGCTTACCCACCTTTAGGTCATCTGATATGACTACACCCAGATCCCTTTCCATTATCGTTGTCGTTAGTACCTCCCCAGTTATTGTGTACTCTTCTCCTGGATTTTTATTTCCCAGGTGCATTACTTTGCACTTCTTTGCATTGAATCTAGGTTGCCATATGTCTGACCATTCCTTCAACCTTGCCAAGTCCCTTCTCATCCTTTCTACCCCCCTTGTGTATTAACTCTGTTACATATCTTTGTGTCATCTGCAAAGAGGCATACCTTTCCTTCCAGACCCTCTGCAATGTCACCTATAAAGACATTAAAGAGGACTGAACCCAGTACTGAGCCCTGAGATACTCTACTAGTAACCCCCCTTTCTTCAGAATGTGTTCCATTCACTGTTACCTTCCGTGTCCTGTTGTGCAGCCAGTTTGCTACCCAGGCTACCACCCTGGGACCCACTCCCAGGCTGGCTAACTTGATTATTCTTTGGTGGGGGACTGTGTCAAATGCCTTGCTAAAGTCTAGGTAGGCCATGTCCACAGCCCCTCCCTGGTCTATTACTTTGGTCACCCAGTCAAAGAAATCAATTAGATTCATCTGACATGATCTTTCTGCTGTGAATCCATGCTGCTTTGGGTCCTGTGCCCCTGGCCTCTAGGTACTGAACAATTCTTTTTTTCAGAAGTGATTCCATCATTTTCCCCACCACTGAGGTCAAACTAACAGGTCTGTAGTTTCCTGCTTCTGTCTTGCTCCCACTTTTGTGAAGGGGAATCACATCTGCCCTCCTCCAGTCCTCAGGTACCACCCCATCTTCCCATGATTTGTTAAAAAGTGTGGTTAGTGGTGTCACTAGGTCCTCCCTTAGCTCTTTTAGGATTCTAGGGTGAATCCCATCAGGCCCCATTGCTTTGTCCACCTTGAGTTTTAGGAGTTCTTTCAGGACTCTTTCTTCTGTAAATGGACTGGTGTCAACCCCCTATCCAGAGAGCTTCTACTGTTTGGTTAAGGTAACTCCTCCTCTTCTTCTTTTGTGAATACTGAGCAAAAGTAGTCATTCAGTATCTCTGCCTTTTCACTGTCTCCTCTGCCCACCTCCCCTCTCCTTTATTAATCTTCACTATCCCTCCTTTAACCTTTCTATGCTCCCTAATGTACCTATAAAAGGTTTTATCCCCCTTCTTAACTGAGTTGGCTATCTTTTCCTCGGTTTGGGCCTTTGCTTCTCTGACTGCCTTCCCCACTTCTTTCTGCTTTAATTGATACAGTTCCCTGTCGTGCTCTTTGTGATTCCTATACTTTTGAATGCAGCCTTTTCTCCTTAACCTTCCCTGACACCTCTTTTGAGAACCATAGTGGTTTTTATTCCGCTTTGTTTCTTTATTTGTTTCACACAAAGGCTTGTTGCCTCCATGATGGCAGTTTTGATTTTTCTCCATTGTTCTTCCACCCTTCCTTTTCTGGCCATTTGCTAATGCATTCCTCAGGTATTCATCCATTATGCCAAAGTCAGCCCTTCTAAAGTCCAGTATCCTTGTTTTTGTATGGCTTGTCTCCATGGTTGTGCAGTGGTCGCTTGTTCCCAGATGTCTACTGACTTCTAAATTTGTGATCCTCTCTCCATTTGAGAGTACCAGGTCTAATATTGCTCCCTGCCAAGTGGGTTCCACCACTAGCTGTCTAAGGCATGCCCCCTGTAGGGCATCGAGAATGACCCTGCTCTTGGATGTGACTGCAGTCCATGTAGCCCAGTTAACATCTGGCATATTCAGGTCCCCCATCAACAGTATCTCCCCTTTTTCAGCCATTTTGAGAATGCTGTCTATCATTTTCTTGTCCATTTCCTCGACTTGAGACGGGGGTCTGTATACAACCCCTGTGCGGATTGTGATGCCATTCCCTGTCTCCAAGGTGACCCAGAGTTCCTCTTGTCCTCCCCCTCTACTTTTTAGTTCTGTAGCTTTGATCCCTTCCCTTATGTAGAGAGCTACTCCACCTCCTCTTTTACCCTCCCTGTCCCTTCTGTAGATTGTGTACCCTGGTATGTTGACATCCCAGTCATGGTTCTCCGTGTACAATGTTTCTGTGACTGCCACAATATCCAAGTGTTCCTCTTCCATCAGGGCTACTAGCTCTGGAAGCTTGTTTCCCACACTATGGGCATTGGTACTCATTGCCCTCCATTTAATGTTGGCTTTATCCTTTTTACCCCATCCTGCTCTTATTGCCCTTGTCTATTTTTCCATTTACCCCTGTCCTGCCCTCTGTCAAGCTCTGTACCTCAGTGTTTACCCTACTACCTGCCATGATTTGTGGGGGGAGGCTTGAACTTTCCTGTTTCCTATCAGCACCTCCCCCCTTGGCTAGTTTAAAAGCTTGCCAAGGAAGCCCTTCAACCTGTCACCTAGGAGCATGTTTCCTTCCTGGACAGATGCAGACCATCATGCCAGTACAGACCTTCATCTTTCCAGGTGGACCCCAGTCCCCAATGAAGCCAAAGCCCTGTGCTCTGCACCAGTTTTTCAACCATTCATTAAACTGCATGGTGTGCAGTACCTAGCCTCACCCCTGCCATAGACTGGCAGCACCTCTGAGAAGGTTACCGTGCTTGCTACCTGTCTGAGACCCCTCCCCAACTCCACAAATTCATCCTGCACTGCACTGATCTCATGCCTAGCTAGGTCATTTGTTCCAGGGTGGACAATGATATCTAGTTTCTCTCCTGTGATGCTGCTTCTGCAATCCTGAGGATTTGCTTCCTGTCCCTCCAAGCCATGGCACCAGGCAGGCACCTTACTTCCCTCTTCTCTCCCTTCCCCAGGTCTACACCCCTAACAATTGAGTCCCCTATCACTCACCCAATAAGTGTAACGTATTTTTACAAATTATTTACTCAGGATCACCCAGTTAAGATAAAATATCTGGGTTTCAGTTATGGTTCTACTTCTTCCCCTTTCCATAACTGGGTGTACTGGAGCACTGGAAGTGCTGAGCAACATACTTAAGGTCTTACGGTGAATATTTGGCTCTAGTGTGGGGTTGAACCTGCAATTTCCTGGTTCCAGAACTGGTGCTTTAACCTCTAGACCATAGTACCTCTTCATATATCTCATGAAACATTACATCCTTCAATGTATTATTGTGATAATAAAATTGTCCTGTAGTGCTGGGATATGGTTGATCTTGGTAATTAGCTCTGATGAATATTAAAATACTGAGGGATCATCACAGGTTCAGCCAATGAAGTGCAAGGGTTTCTCCTAGCTCTACATAGTTAAAAACCTTAAACATTCAGTAAATCTCTTGTTGGTCCAATAAAGGTATCAAATCACCCATTCTGGTCATCTTTTTGTACAAGGAACAATACAGCAACACACTTCCTCCTATCCATTATGTAATACAGAATACTGATAATAGCTAATTTGAGTGAAACCCTGTGTGTTGCAAGCAGAAGCTGAGTAGGCTGAATACATGCTATCTCATTCTATAGAAGGAGCCCCCATTTGATGAGAGTGGCAGCCTTAGTGCACTTTCTCGGAATGGTTCATCACAACTGAGCCTGTTAAGTGTATTATATAAATGATGCTCAACCAACAGTAATAATGTGCTGCAACAAGTGCACAGTTACAAGAAACACTTGGTAAGAGGCAGCTGCATAATGTGTTTGCTCATGAATTAGACAACTGTATACAATGTAGTACTTCAGTTCTGATCTTACTGTAACACTCTCCAATGAGAAGATTGAAAGATACCATATAAAACATAATGGAACTGTATTGTTTTCATTTTCATTTAAGATAATTTAAACTGCTTTGCATAATTAAACTAAAAGCTTTTATCAAAAGACACTAGTGTTTTACAAAAGAGTTCTGGATTCTTATTTTCTTTCTTTACTTTTTTATTGCAGATATCTCACACGAGATCCGAACAGGATCAGTCTGTTCTGAGATGATAACAAGATGGGAGCTGTGGTTTGATGATGTGGAGGGGTGGAAGGGGTTGCAAGATGACCTGACTTAGCTGCAGGAGTGGGGCGGAAACATAAGCGGTTGGGGTTCAATGTCAGAAGTGCAAGGTTCTGCACTTGGAGCCAGGAATCAGGGGAGGGATTATCACTTGAATGGGGTACAGTTGGAGAGCTCCACGGAGGAAAAGGACCTAGGAGTGATCATTACAGGGAGCATGAACAACTGCTCAGTGCAGGAAGGCAGCAGCAAAAGCCAAAAAAATGCTGGGGTGTATTGCAAGAGGGATCTCCTCCAGAAGAAGGGAGGTTATCCTGCCCCTGTATAGGTCATTGGTCAGGCCCCACCTGGAGTACTGTGTGCAGTACTGGAGCCTATTCCTGTAGAAGAACATCAGATTGTTGGAGGGGGTGCATCGAAGAGCCACAAAGATTATCCAGGGATTATACAGCAAGCACTATGAGGACAGGCTGGGAAAGTTGAATATGTATTCACTGGAGGAAAGGAGGGATAGGGAGGATATGATCGAGACCTTTAGGTATCTGAAAGGGATAAACAAGACCAACACAGAAGGCATTTTCCAGATGAGAAGGGGAAAGACACGTGAGAGCATGGACTGAGATTGGAGGGAAAGATTCAGGTGGGAGATGAGGAGACATTTTTCTCTGAAAGAGTGTTGGACAAATGGAACAGCTTACCAGATCAGGTAGTGTCCTGTAATATGGTGGGCAGTTTCAAGCGGGGTTGGGACAGGGGAATGGGAAGGGATACTGGGAAGAGAGGGGTGGGAGGGGCAGCTGTGAGATGAGGTGCTAGCTGCACACTTGAGCAAACTGAATAGACCATGAAGCCTGTTTCTGCTGGCAATTTTATATGTTATATATGTTATGTATGTTTAAAGAGGAACATTTAAGCAACAATTACCGAGATGCTGATAATTTCTGAGGAATTAATGACCGGTTGGGGGCATGGTGGGCCACCTCCCTCCAGCTGGTTGTTAATCCAAGGAAATGACTGATTTCATGGTTGTTATTGCAATTTTAAGTCTAATCACAATAACAACTTTTATTTTTGCCAGTTTTATTTAGGTTTTAGCTGTGTGGCATGAGCTGTGCATGCTGCACAGCATCAGTCTGCAGCAGGATCGGTCATTTCCAAGACGCTAATGACTGATCCAGTAGCCAATCCGGAGCCTCGCTATTCTCATGATTAATTACTTAGACTTATAATAATGAACAGTGCCCCTCATAGTTTGAATGTCCAAGAACATCTCTTTTAAATTAGATATTGGCATACATATTCCTAAATCTGCTCTAAATGGATACTACTGTATATTGGCACAATTTTTGGAACTTTAGGATGTCATTCATGTAGTTAGGCATAACTTCACCTTAACTGTGACATCATAAGGTTCCAAAATGGCAGCAGTTTGGTGTTAAAACAGGGTAGACTAATACAGGGACATCTCCAGACTGCTCCACCAACATACACCTCCCTTTTTCTAAGATCTCCTGATACTGAGACAATGCAACCCTGGAACTTGACCTCTCTACTAGGGCTTGACCAATGGATACAATCTCAAATAAATAATTTCAAGGGGTCCTATATGAAGCAAGCTAAGGGTGATGTCAGAGTACGAATATATGAAAATGCCAGCAGATTAGGCCTAGAGATCTATTGCATCTACTCGAGATGCAGCTCACAATTTGATAACTACTGCTAAACCCCCTTCCCTCTCCCTTCCATCCCTCCCCTGATTTCCATTCAGAGTCCCCTGGTCTCTATGCACCCTACCTATACCCTGCCCATGTATCTATCCAATCCCTTCTTAAAACCTCCCACTGACTCCTTGATACCAACTCCTCAGATAGCACATTCCAAGGCATCACCACCCTTTCTGTGAAATAATGTTATCTCAGGTCTCTTCTATACTTCCCACCAACCCATTTCAGGCTATGACCCCTTGTGGACCCTTCCCCCTTCAGTCTGAACACCCCCTCTGTGTTTACTCTATTGATACCTTTCAAGCATTTGAAGGTCTCGATCATGTCCCATCTGTCTTCCAAGGAGTACATGTTGAGCTCCTGAAGTCTCTCCACATAGGGCTTATCCCCCATTCTGAGGATCATCTTAGATGCCCTCCTCTGGACCCTCTCCAGATACCCTCCTCTGGACCCTCTCCAGGAGCATAATGTCCTTCTTTAAAGAGCTGGTGACAAGTTCAGGAGAACTTTAACAAAACATAATATTTAGGCACTGTCCAGCTTGTATTTCTCATTAGTTCTGTATTCCTCCTTCCCATTATTTAGTAGTCAGGTCATCTGCATGAAAACAGGATCTTTGATCCTGAAGAGTTCATTTATTTCTGCTGCTTTCTCCTACCTGAAATCATGGAGCACTGCTTGTGACCTCATAGTTACCCCCATGGCAACAGACTGTAATGACACAACAGAGGATTATGACTTGAAGTAGGGAGTCAGCTACAGAAGCAGATGAACTCAAAATGAACTTTATGGGACAACAATCATATATTCATACACATTTCTTTAGTAATAAATTGTGGGGAGGAGAAATATCTAAAATATAAATG
This sequence comes from Neoceratodus forsteri, assembly GCA_016271365.2. Classification (NCBI taxonomy): domain Eukaryota; kingdom Metazoa; phylum Chordata; order Ceratodontiformes; family Ceratodontidae; genus Neoceratodus; species Neoceratodus forsteri. Next base: position 801,986,511 of record CM057451.1, on the reverse strand, counting down.
GTATGCAAGCAGAATTGTACATAATTATTTTTTTAAAGTTTTCTTTGAGGCGTCAGTCGCTCTTTAAGTAAGGGCACCAGAACTGCACATAGTTCTCCAAGAGCAGCCTCACCAAGGATTTGTACAGTGGCAGAATGACCTCCTCCCTTCCCAAAGTGATCCCCCTAGCAATGCACACCAGCATTCTGTTTGCCTTAGCCTCTGCTTTCCTGCATTGTCCTGAGTGATTCATTTTACCAGTGATCACTACTCCCAGATATTGTTCTTCCTCTGAGACTGTTAACTGTACCCCCCTAATTTGTAGCTGTACCCTGGATTCCAAGATCCCAAGTGAAGTACACTGCACTTCCTAACGTTAAGCCCCAGCTGCCATGTGACTGACCACTGTTCTAGTCTTTCCAGGTCTTCCTGAGTGTCCTCCTTCCTCCTCACTGTCTACCTCTGTACCTAGTTTGAGTCATCAGCAAACAGGCTATTGCTCCTAACTCCCACCACACAATGTCTGAAATGAAAAGCATTAAATAACAATGGATCCAGAACTGAACCCTGAGGGACCCCGCTAATGACCTTTCTGGGTGTTGATAGCTCCCATCCCCACCACCTGCTGTTGTCTGTCACTTAGCCAGTTCCCAATCCACCTCACCAACCTTTCTCCACCCTCAAGTCACTCAGCTTGCCCAGCAGTCTCCCATGTGGCACTGGGCCAAATGCCTTACTGAAGTCTAGAAATAAAACATCAACCGGCCTACCACCATCCAGAGATCTGTCACCCAATCAAAAAATTCATCCAGGTTAATCTGACAAGATCTCCCTTTGGCAAAACCGTGTTGCCTGACATCCTGAAGTTCGCTTACCTCCAAGAACTTCACCAGCCTTTCCTTCAATATACTCTCCAACAATTTCCCCACTATGGAGATCAGGCTGACTGGTCTATAGTTTCCCAGCTCATCTCTTGACCCGCTCTTATGGAGGGGCACTACATGCGCCAGTCTCCAGTCCAATGGTACACTTCCTGTTTGGAGGGAGAAGTTGAATAACTCCATCAGCGGTGCTGCCAGGACAGCCGCCATCTCTTTTAGAACACTGGGGTGGATTCCATCCAGACCTGGGGCCTTGTCTATCCTTAATGACCTAAGGGCCTCCCACATTCTCTCCACTGGTATCTCATCACATGTTAGTGACCCCCCTTCCCACCCTTTACCTTAACACCCCCCTGTGGAATTGGACCATCCATTTCCCTCATAAAGACAGAGCAGAAGTACTTGTTTAGTACCTCAGCCTGCTCCACTCCCTCTCCTGCCCACCCACCCTCATTTTTAACCTGGTGATCTGCCCCTACACTTCCTTTTCTCTGATCTAAAAAATTCCTCCTCCCTCCCTGATCCCTGTGCCAACCTTAGCTCTTTGATTGTTTTGGCAGCCCTTCCCATTCTACTCGCCTCCTTCAAATTCATATAGTACTCTTCCTGTCCTTCTTATGGGTTTCCTGTATTTTCGGTAGGCTAGCCTTTTCTCCTTACCTCTCCTGTACATCCCTAATCTACCATGTAGCAGGCACGGCCACCTGTTACAGTCAACCCACCACAATTTTAAAGTAAGAAAGTAAAGGGATATTTCTGCCGCAGGGCCCTGAGTAGGAGTCTGAGGGGGTGACGCCTGTGCACCTGTAAAAAATAAAGACAGACAAGGGGTCGCAAAGGATCCACAGTTCTTTAAGGGGGTCCACCGGGGGGGAAAGATAGGCTAGAAATAAAAGTAAAACTTATCTGATTGCCAGGAGCCCTCGTCAGACCTGTGAAATAAAAGAAGAAAAAGATTAAAAAGTTAAAGGAAAATTGTAAAAGAAAGTGAAAGAAGGAAGAGAGGGTGAGGTTAGAGAAATAGGGGACTCAGCAAAAGCCCCTGTGCCCCTTGTGGTGCCTAGTAGCCACAACTGTAAATAAAATAGCCAGGTGGCTAGTGAGCAGCTGTGGGGCTTGGAAATGCCCTGAGGAGGTCAGTATAATTTAAAATAAAGTAGCCCTGATGGTCTAGTGGGCTAATACCCAGGGACAGGAGGCCAGCTGTTTAAAACAATTTAAACCCCCTTCCAAGGGTTTTGCAAGGGTCCCTATGCCCTGTTGGCTGTAGGCACTAGTTCTGGGCAGCAGCAGCAGCAGCAGCGGGAAGTAAGTTGGGCTGCAGGAGCAGCCAGTGTTAGCGCGACCATAATAGGAGAATACCTATGGGCACTCTGTATACTCCCAACCCACACGGAGTGCAAGCTGAGGCCTACTCCACCGGGTGGGAGTCAAGAAGTCAGCTGCAAGCAGTGGGAGGTGGAGGAGGCATGAGAAGAAGCACCTCCCTCCACCCTCCCAATTGCCACTTCGGCGGCATTGATTTTTATTTAATTATGCCCTATGGGGCTTAGGAGAGCAGCAGGAGGCAGGAGAAAGCAGCAAGGAAGCTGCTTAAAAGTAAAGCTGCTAGGTGGCATTAGAGAGAGAGAGAGCTGGGGGTAGGGGTTGTGAGAGGAGCTGCTCTGTGGCTAAATGAATGGCCAGAAGGGGCCAAGTTTAAAATAAAAGTTAGCACCTGTGGGGCACAAGCAGGCAGGGCTCAGGCTCCCTGGGGGAGCAAAATTAAATAAGAGCTGCAGGCTGGGTTAGAACCCCAAGGGCTGTATTGTAAACTGGGGGGGGGACAGAAGCTGAGACAACAGGGGTAATTTCGGGCTATAAAAGCCCACACAGTAGCAAAAGGCAGCAGCAAAGCCCAGAAGGGGCAAAATAAATAAATATATACATTTTAGTAAGGGCTACCTGGAGGCAGAATCAGGCAGTCCTCCAGGTAGCAAGCAGGCAGGGCACATTGGGAGATGCAGGCTGACTGGGACATCGCTAGGACGTCCTGACGTCAGCAGAGGAGGCAGGATCAGCCAGATTTAAGTAAAAAGAGTGTGGGGGCTGCATTCGGCGGCTCCCCACGGGAAAACCACAATACTTTTAAAAAAAGTGTGAGGTAGGGTAGTTAGGGAATCGCCAGCCTTATCTGCCCACCTCATCTTTTTTCATTTGACAGTCAGGAAAAAGGAGGTTCACAGCAGTCAAAGTGGGGCAAGGGCAGTAGTTGGGAGGAGCAGCTTGAGACGTCCCACCTATAGGGGAGCTCGAGCGCTCTCCTGATTGGCTGCCAGCAGCATTGACAGTGAAACCACCCAATTAGGCGCCAAGGAGGGAGAGCAAAAAGGCTGAGAGGAGTAGCTCGAAGTGGAGTCTCTCTCCTCTCAAGAAGCTGACAGGAGGGCTGTGAGAGGGCTCGGCCACAGGCAACCCTCTGAAGAAAACAAAAACAAAAAAGAAATCCTAGGGAAAGTTAAAGTGGCAGGGTAGATAGTTAAGGGGCTACCACTGCATAGCTAGAGAAAAGTTCAATCAGAAAAAGCCAGTTAGAAATTTTTCTTCAGAAGTGCTGGATGTGACAAATAATTCCAAGTAGGAGAAAAAATCCTAGTAGTAAACCCAGGAAAGCAACACCCCTGCTGAGAGAGTTTTTTTTATTTTTCTAAGTTAAAGTTTAGGGAGGCTTCACCTTCGAGCAGGACCAAAGAAGAACAAGACTGCAGCAGACCTCCAGAACCAACGCCTCACCCATCCCTGGCCAGGGCAGCAGCGTAGAAGGATCTGCATCATCCTCCCGAAATTTGCCTTTGGGTGAGGTATCATGAACTGTGGGACAAAAATAGACTGAATTGTGTCCAGGACTTTTTTTTCACTTATCATCTAGGGGTGGGGTGAAATCTGTTGTATAAAGAAGAGATTAGCTGTTTTTGTCAGGAAAGAAAGTGATGTTTACTGTATTTACTGTTAGGCTGCACAGCCATGTTCATGATTATTGTTGGGACAATACAACAGCCATAGTGAAACTAAGAAAGTCAGTAATTTACATCTGATAAATAAAAAAGGCTCTCATGGTTAAAGAGAATTCTGCCTCATAGTGTTTCTTCAGCACTGCTATTATTGTTAGCCAGTTTTTCTAGCCCCTTGATATCTGCCAGCCTTGTGACTAGCCATCCTTGCAGCTAGCCGGAATCCACCACCCAGGTAGGTGAAAGCAGGGTGCGGGCAGGTGTTATAACCAGCAGGGTTTTTTTGACCTCGCTTTCTTGAGTGGGACCTAGTGCAGGTTTTAGTGGTCTTCAACGGGCCCACTTTCAAAACTTCCCAACTGCAAACCATGTCCATGTTTGCACATAATTTCTGTAAGTGACCTATCAGAATGGCTGCCATCTTCCTGAAATCCACCCCGCTGAAAGTCACTGCCATCGTATTAGTGTGTTTTGCCTCCTTCCCCAGGTCTAGATAGAACCATAGTGTTGAGTGTTCATTTCCAACAAGTGGGTCCTCTACTACAACATTCTTTACCTGCTCACTGTCTGTCAGAACCAAATCCAAAATGCTTTCTTCTCTGGTTGACTCCACCACCAGTTGTGACAAGAATACATCTTGAAATGAGTCCAGAATCCATTGTTCTTTACCATTTGTTGATGTCATAGTGTACCAATATACCCCAGGCAGGTTGAAATCCCCCACCACCACTGTCCTACCTCTCCATCTACAACAGAGACTTGTTAGGTTTGCCACCATGTCCTTGTTCTGTTACTCAGTTTGTATTGGTGGTCTGTAGACTACCCCTAGATTGACCCTCCTTCCCATAGCATCCTGTAAGGTGATCCACAAAATTTCAACCCTCCAGTCCTCACCCTGCTCTCTACTACACATAATCCCCTTCCTCCCAAATAGCACTACCCAATCTCCCCTACCAGTTATCCTGTCCCTCCTAAACATTTTGTATCCTGGGATTATGAAGTCCCAGCCATGATACTGGGTGGACCAAGTCCCTGAGACTGCAGCCATATCAACCCCCCCCCCACCATCATTGTCTGTAACCGGTGCACCCTTGCAGGTCGACACCCTGACGGCAAAACACAAAAAAAGACCATTACGGTGACAGTCGCTGTAATGGTCCTTTTTCGGTGCTTCACTTTCGCCAGTGTTCTACCCCGGACTAACTCTGACCTGGAGTTGATAATCCTAAAGTCCAGGGAGTGCGGAGGCACAGCTACAAGAAAACACTGCTGCATGGGCGACACAATACCTGCATCGGTATTGTGCCGATCGCTGTGGGGAGGTCGGCATTTTCACTGTCGACCTCCCTTGGTGCTTCACCTGTAACTTGGGTATCTTGTTACCCAAGCTCCTTGCATTGGTTCAGACCACCTTCCACCTACTGTATCCTCCCTGCTCTTCCCAGCTTCCTTTTCCCCCATGATTTTGCCCTTCTGTGAGTACATTGCATCCAACAATTTTACAGTTGGGGGAAGAGGCGCAAGCCCTCCAAATCTTTGCAATCCTGTCTGCCCCACAAGACTAAGCCCCCTCCACTACTAGTTTAAATCATAATTTATAACCATAAACTGACCCATCTTATTTTTTAAAACTCTTTTCCCCCCATACTCAGATGCAGCCTGTCCTTGGAGAACAGTTCCTTATTGTCCCATGTATCTCTCCAACCACCCACCCACCAACCCAAACCCTATATCCAGACACTATTTTCCCAACCAATCATGAAGTCCCTAATCCTCAGCTTTCTGTCTGTTCTTGCTCTAGGCACCCACAAAACTTGTGAGAATGCAAGTGTTCCCCTAAATTTGGCATATCCTGGCCAAGTCTCTAAATCTTGTTTGCACATCCAACATGCTGTTACCATCCAAATCGTTTGTTCCAAGGTGCACCACTAAGTGGGGGTTCACTCCTGCCTTCCTCACTATATTGTGTACTAAGTACTTTGCTTTGTGTGCAGTCATACCTGGCATACACTCAACCCAGACAGAGCTACTCCCCCCTTCCACATTTTCCCTTCATTTATTACCTTTGATTATGGAATCTCCCAGTATGATAACCCTTCTGCCTTCTTTCTGCCTGTTCTCAGTGACTACCCCCCCCGCCCGCTCCTTGGACTGCTCGACCTTCCCTCTCTCCCTGGCCTTGACTCCTTCCTCTTCAGGTACCTCCTACCTTGCTCTTCCCCCTTGCACAACGTCCATCCTCATTAAAGGGATGAATTTCAACTCCTCATTACCCTTATTTCCATTACTTCCCTGAATGAATCTATATATCCTACCCATTTCCACCCTCCACTCAATATGTCACTCTCCATAGTTTCTCCGCTGACTTACCTCTCATAGATACATAAAATTGTCAGCAGATAAGGACCCCAGGCCCATCCAGTCTGCCCATTTGACTGCCTGCAAAGCAGCTCATGACCTTACATGGTCATTGGCTTTAGCTTTACTGTCCCTCACTAGTGCTCCTTTGTTCTTGTCCATGCATGTTTAAATCCTGCCACTGTATATCCACTCACATCTCTCCCCATTCTCTCTTCATCTCCTCTACTTTACATCCCTCACCTTATTCTTCTCCATGGCCCCAGATTTAACTTTCTTATCATCCCCAATATCCCAACTCACCTTGTCCTTCCATTCCCCATGTACGTACTTTTTCCCATTCTCCAAGTCCTCTGTAACCCCCAGGTGGCACTATCCCAAGGGCTACTACCCCAGCCAGCTTGACTACTGACAGGTTGAGGGCCTAGGTTCTATAGGGGTGCCTCCACCCAGAGGTCAGGGTTTGTAATGGTTGGTCTAGTTTGGTCACAGCCCTCTGGGACACTGAGACCCCGTTCTAATCCTTCTAATGGCCCACATGATGCACAGGAGTTACAGTACCAATACTCCGCATGTACACACTGTTCATTCATAAGGTACCACTTACCCTCAAAACTGATTCACAGGTTCATCTCTGAGGACCCCTTGAAAAATAAGGTTAAGCAGCATGCACAAACCAATACAGTGCTTGGCATGAAGGTACTGACACTTCAGACAGTTTAAAGTTTAACAACAACAACAAATCTGAATTATTTAGGGAACAGTGACACGGGAGAGGGAAATCAGGTTAATTAGTGGCATTAAATCACAGTACAGTGCACACATACAGGTTCTGAAAAGTCACACTCTGGGTACCCAGGTTGGGGGGGTGTTAGCCAGGTCCATTGCCCAGGGTTGGCCGGCAGATGCAGATGGATAGGGCCCTGTAGAAGAAAATACATGCACAACACCCAATTGTAATCCGGAGCCTGATGGCTCTGTCCATGAAGCAAAGAAACAACAAGAATTAGATGACACACTTGTGATTGAAAACAGGCTGCAGGGGAATACCCTGATTTGTACTCACAATACCATAGCTGAGAACCGGATGGTGGATGTTCTTCTGGATTGTCAGAAACAGCAAGGCATGGAGACAAGGTCCTTGTGACTGGACCCCCGCTGCAGTTTATAGCAAATGGATTTAGTTTGAGACAAACTGGGGTTTGCTTCCAGCTTCAACACACAGCACGCAGCACAGGGGACTGGAAATAGTGATTCCCCACAAGCACTACGCACATTCATATGTAAAAGGAAAGTACTATACCAGGCAGGCGGCTCCTTGATCCCACTCGCAATTACTGCAAAATACCCAGGAGCACACACAGCAGCTTCAGTTCCTGACAGACCGAGTGCGATTCAGCAATTTCTCCACTCTTCTACAGGGTGAGCCTGGTTTCCACGCTTCTAGTGCTTCTTTCTCCTCACAACCAGGATTCAGTCTAAGCTGGCACTCACAAATCCTGCAGACCAAAACTCAGGGCCTCACATGCACTTCCCACGTGAAACTATACACCGCAGAAGCACAGGGCTTCTTCTTTCTTCACAGTCACAACTGATCTGATCTTTCCAGTCACAGAGCAGGGCATTTCCTTTAGCTCCACACTATTCTGTTGGCTGATTCAGCTGTCACTCACAATAAGACTCCCTCTGCTGGTAGAAAAAGGCGCCAAGGTCAAAACTACATTTCCAAGAGTCACTGCCCATACAATCCCCTTGTGGCTGGCTCAAATTAAGAGTCCAAGTTCTGATTTGTCCACAGTCTCCATTTTAGAGGTCCCTTAACTCAATTGGCCCATCACAGCAGTTTAGGTCCAAAATGGAGAGGTAACACACAGAGAGTCCCAGCTACAATAAAGGCAGGTTAGACAAACTCACAATTTTGCTAATGCTTTAAATGATCACAGGCAAACAGTTACAGTTTTCATTTAGGCTCCTCTCGCTCTTAGCGACTGTAGAAACAGAGCAATTTCTCAGCAGCTCATGCGGTATTCGAGCATTAAATACACAGTCCCCCCATACAAACTAATTAAGTCTGCAAGCAGACAGCTCTTAAAGAGACAGTACGTGGTGGCTCAAATAGAACTCACTTGCAACCACAGTTAAGCAGCTGAGATGCCAAACACCACCCAGGCTTGGAGCATTCAGGCAAGCTCCTGGAAGACTTTTGGGAACTCCTATTTGCAGGGCGGTTACACCTCTCTCTTCTTTACCCACTATTAATATCCTCTATGCTTCCTACCTCCTCCTGCTTACCCATGTCCACCTCGTTAATTAGAGGAATATACTTATTTGTCAGGTTAACCCCGCCTTCATTTACCAACTTGTTACCCACATTAGCCTTGTCATTTCTGTTACTATTTTCCCCCTGAGTAGCAATCCCCTTTCCCCACCCCCTTGACTTACTAAAAAACAGTTGCATAAGAACTTACCATAACATTAGATCTTTGAGGGGATCTCAGTCATCAGGTACCACTGTAGGAACTTCACCATCAGTGAATGGGAATCCACATTGAGGATTTTCAGCAGTACAACTGGGGTCACTACGCTGTCGACTTCAGCTGACATCACCAACCCTCTATAGGCGTGAGCGGTCCACTCCTCCTCAGTTCTTTCCCTCAGAGATGAAGGGAGCAAGGCTTATGCCCTGGGGACCTGAGGAGAGACAGAGGGATGGAAACAACAGATAGCCAGGTCCTGAGCAGGAGCCCCAAGAGGGGGATGGTGAGGAAGCATTCCTGATGACTAAGATCCCTCAAAGATCTACTCTTATGGTACATTCTTATGTAACTGTTCTATCTTCTTTGGAGTATCTCAGTCATCAGATTCCAGTGTAGGAATGAGTACCAAGCAGTGACAGGTAGGAACAGATAGTCTGGGAGGCTAGATCTCCATAAACTTAAGACCAGAGACTTGGAACAACCTACCCAGCCAAAGATCTTCTTAAAATTAAGACAGAAGACCTTGTAAACAGAACCTGTCAAGGAACTCCCTAAACTTAAGACAGGAGTCCTTGCAGCACAGCCCTGCCAAAACCAGCATGGGCTCTTGAGGCAATGTCCAGACTGTAATGCTTGGTGAAAGTGTGGACTGTACTCCAGGTAGCAGCCACACAAATATCAGTGGCTGAAATCCCTTTGAAGCAAGCCACTGAGGTAGCCATGCCTCTGGTGGAATGGGCTTTGACAGCTCCAGGCAACTCCTTGCCGTGCTTGTTATAGCAGAACACAATGCAATTTGCCAACCATTTAGATAAACATTGCTTAGAAATGTAAGCACCCTCTCTACCAGGGGCAAATGAAACAAACTGCTTAGACATTCTGGACCCCTTAGTCCTGAGCAGATAATACTTCATAGTTCTATGCACATCTAACATATGGAGCAGTGCTTCGCCTGGATTGGCACACTTGGGAAAATAAACAGGAAGGTTAACAGACTGATTGAGGTGTAAATTCAGAAATCATCTTAGGGAGAAACTTTAGAATCTGTGTGCAAAGAAACCCTGTCTTTGTGAAAAATCAAATAAGGATTCAGACACAAGAGGGCCTGAAGCTCTGAAATTCTTTGAGCAGAAGTAATTGCAACTAAAAACAATGCTTTCCAAGATAGAATGCGTAAATCACAAGTCATGATTGGTTCAAAAGGAGACAGGGTCAACTTTTCCAAAATAAAATTCAAGTCCCAAGCCAGAACAGGAGAACGGATTGGGGGTTACAAATGCAGGATACTCCTAAGGAAGGTATGAGAGACAACCAGCTGAGCAATAGTGCAGTCACCCACAGGCTCATGGACAGCCGAAATGGTGAAAGGTGGACCGTGAGGGAGGAATACTGGAGATCTGAGTCAGACAAATAAATCAGGTAGTCCAGGACATGCTTCATGTGACAGGTGAAAGGGTCATGGAAATGCTGGGTAGCCCAGATGGCAAATCGTTTCCACTTCATGGCATAAGTAGTAAGGGTGGAAGGCTTGTGGGCAGCCACTAGTACGTCTGCTACCCTATTAGAGACCCCAGACCTGGCAATGTCTACATCCTCAAGAGCCATGCATGCAGATAGAGGAATCTGAGGTTTGGATGGACCTGGGTCCCCCGATCCGGGGTCAGCAGATTCCTGCAGAGAGGCAGGGGAATGGGAGGCTCCTCTGTCAGCTGCTGAAGCAGACAGAACCATATCTGGAAGGGCCAGAATGGAGCTACCAGGATCATGTTGGCCTCCTCCATTTGTAGCTTGAGCAGCACCCTCTGTACTAGTGGAAACAGAGGGAATGCATACCGAAACCTCTCTCTCCAAGAGAGGGACAACATGTCTCACCAGAAATCTCCTGGCTCTGGATCTAGCAAGCAAATATTGGGCAGTTTTGCATTGTGTGGGGATGCAAAAAGGTCCAACTCTGGATGACCCCATCTGTCAAAAAGATTTTCTGCTATGGATGAGAGAAACTCCCATTCGTGCATGCTGAACTGAGTCCTGTAGTCAGGATGGTAAAGGGCCTGACCCCTTAGATTCTTGTGACCAGTGGCAAATAAGAAACCAGAGACAACTAGCATCAAGTAATTAATAACAGGGTTTATTACTAGCCCCAAAAACAGTATATACAGCTTACCCAAGGCTGAGGAGCTCAGAAAGATCTCTTTCTACCTAGGCTGAGCAAAATAACATTATTTTCTTATATACTATGATGATTGCTATGGTAACATCTGCCTAGTGTGTACCTTGCTGTTACAAATATTCTCCTATTCTCGAATCCAATAGGTGGCTCCCAGTCTTGTACAGTTATCTAAGATAAGATATACACAAAATAACAAGCTTGCAAATAGCTAGTTTGCAAATAACAATGGTGCAATACATTACAGTGTAATACAGTGTAATTATGCAGAAGGCCACAAGATGTCACTGCAGGCTATAGCTATTTGGATAGTCATTACTGGTATTACATTTGCAGTTAGTTACAGAACATAAATCATTTAGTCATAATTACACATAAATCGCATATATAAGCTGGTCCCATGATTATATTGTGGGTGTTGGAGCCCTAAGGTTCATCAGTACTTATTTCAGCTCTCATTTGGGGCAGTTAGTAAACATAATACTGTCATCCTTAGTTCTGATATCATGGCTGTCATGTGGGGATACCAGAAGGGGTTTCGACAAGCTAACATAACCCCCCCTTGTTGCCTGGATAAGGAGGCAACAACTAATAGGGTAAGTGTGAGGGTAATAGCTGCGTTACAGACGAGCTGCAGGAGCTGCATAACGGTATTTGAATTGAGCACAGTGCTGTTGAAATGTGCACTTTAGACAGCAAAGATTTAATATCATGAAAATAATTAGAAATACTTGAATAATAACAAAAAACATTTAAGAGTAAATTCTAGCCAAGTACTAGAGATTGTTGTGGTTAAGTCTCTATTGTTAAACAAATTATTGAATAATAAAAAAAATGCATGCTTACTGATATGAATCAGATGTGTATTTTCACTGTCTAAGAGAAACTTGAGATTTAAATACTGGGTTAGAGCATTCAAGTAATCAGGGTAACTATGAATGTAATCTGGTTTAGGGATAGTAGTAGTAAAGTAGTAAAACAACTTTATTTATACACGCAATTTTTTACCATAGGACCAAAAAGTTCTGTTTTCATGGCAATCCTGTTAATTACACACTAGGTCCAAATACTATTTCAGCACAAGGGAATGACTATAAGCCAGCAATAACATGTGATGAGGTGTGGGTTATCACCTGATAAAAGCACGCCCAGGGGTGCACTAAGGCATGAGGCACTTGCGCCGAGTGCCTTTTGCCACTGGACATGCTCTTATCAGGCGATAACCCACACCTTGGAGTGTGTTATTACGTTTATAACAAGCATTTGTCAATGCCAAACGTTCGCTTGCAGGTATTTGCAGTGGTATTTGGCATGTATGGTGCTTTACCCTAATGCCCAGTGCGATTGCTGGTATTTGCACAATAAATTGTCAGCATGACTTTGTTGTTACCCCCATTGTGCGCTACATAGGCGGAAACACGTTTTGGGCAGGATGTGAAAAATGACAGCTGTACTGCTCATAAGAAAGTGTGGTAAAATGGCAATGTTGAAAATCTGGAGTGGAAATATTGAAAATTCGCAAACCTACGAGCGTGCGTGGGAACTGTGCAACGCACGCTCGTAAAACAGTCATTTGTAGGATTTTTTTCACCAAATTTTCAACATTGCCATTTTAAAACCTCTGCTAATGAACAGTGTCACTGTGATTTTCTTACTGTGTCCCATACATTGATTTCGCACACCGACTGTGCCATTGTGCACTACATGGGCGGAAAGACATTTTGGGCAGGATGTGAAAAATGACAGCTGTACTGCTCATAAGGAGATGTGGTAAAATGGCAATGTTGAAAATCTGGAGTGAAAATATTGGAAATTGGCAAACTTACGAGCGTGCATAGGAACTGCACAACGCACGCTTGTAAAACAGTTATTTGTAGGAATTTTATTCACCAAATTTTCAACATAGCCATTTTAAGATCTCTGCTCATAAACAGTGACACTGTGATTTTCTTAATGTGTCCCATACACTGAGTTCGCACACCGACTGTGCCATTGTGCGCTACATGGGCGGAAACATGCTTTGGACAAGATGTGAAAAATGACAGCTGCAGTGCTCATAAGGAGGTGTGGTAAAATGGCAATGTTGAAAATCTAGAGTGAAAATATTGAAAATTCGCAAACTTAAGAGCGTGGTAGGAACTGCGCAACGCAGAGTCATAAAGCAGTCATTTTTAGGAATTTTTTCACCAAATTTTCAGCACAGCCCTTTTAAGACCTCTGCTCATGATCAGTGTCACTGTGATTTTCTTAATGTGTCCTATACATTGAGTTCACACACAAACTGCGCCATTGTGCGCTACGTGGGCAGAAACACATTTTGGGCAGGATGTGAAAATGACAGCTGTACTGCTCATGAGGAGGTGTGGTAAAATGGCAATGTTGAAAATCTGGAGTGCAAATATTGAAAATTCGCAAACGTATGAGCGTGCTTAGGAACTGCACAATGCACGCTCGTAAAACAGTAATTTTTAGGAATTTTTTCACCAAATTTTCAACATACCCATTTTAAGACATCTGCTCATGAACAGTGTCACTGTGATTTTCTTAATGTGTTCCATACATTGATTTACACACCAACTGCGCCATTGTGTGCTACATGGGTGAAAACATGTTTTGGGTGAGATGTGAAAAATGACAGCTATACAGCTCATAAGAAGGTGTGATAAAATGGCAATGTTGAAAATCTGGAGTGAAAATATTGAAAATTCGCGAACTTATGAGCCTGTGTAGGAACTCGCACAACACTACGCTCGTAAAACAGCCATTGTTTAAATTTTGCACCAAATTTTCAACATGGGTTTTGGGACCCCTTCTCATGAATGATGTCACTGTCATGGTGTTATTCAAGGCCAAAGGGTGATTTCACGCAGTGACTGCGCAGTGCCTCCGAAATCACCCTTCAGGCCTGAATAACGCCATGACAGTGACATCATTCAGGAGAAGAGTTCCCAAAAACCCCATGTTGAAAATTTGGTGCAAAAATTCCAAAAAATCACTGAGATATGCAATAAAGTTGAAACCCCCCATGTAGCCCATTATACAGCTTACCGGCATTTCCTCAGTTCGCGGTCGCCTTTGAAGAGTGCAGACGTGTTTCCAGTCCACGAAGATCGCCACACCATAGTCCGGAGGTAAGTATGGGGGTGTGGAGAGGCTGGGTGTGCAGGGGTGGTGCGGGTTGTGGGAGGGGCTGGGAGGCGTGCTGCGGGACCGTTTTGTTTTACAGGTAAAAAATAAAAAAGATGGCGTGGGATGTTTGCCACGCTGGGGTGGGCTCCCAGCATGGCGAAGATTGCCTGAGGGGCCGAGGCCAATGGGGATTGGGCACCCCGTCGGCAAACTCTGGCAGAGGTGAGGAGCACGGGGATTGGGCACCCCATCGGCAAACCAAATGAACGCTTGCCACGCTGGGGTGGGCTCCCAGCATGGCAGCAGGATGGTTTGGGGCCATGGAGCCTACCGGGATTGGGCACCCCATCGGCAAACAACACATTTGCCAGCTGAGGTGGGCTCCCAGCGTGGCACCAAAGGTCTTTGGGAGGCGTGCTTGGCAGCCTGGGGGGGAGGCGACGCGTGACGGAGGGCAGTGCTCAGTATGGCAGTGGTGCTTTCCTTTGAAGCAGAGGAACACCGCTGTCATGCTGAGCTCCTGCACCCATTGGTGCAGGACCGACACGCCTGCTCAAGGGAGCAGTGCAATGGATGGGAGAGGCACACCTCCAAGTCTGCTACTCTCCCAAAACGTTCCTTGCGCAAGCGCGCAAGCGAACATAAAAAGGGCACCCCAATAAAAAGTTAATTAAAAAAATTGCAAAGTGTAGCTTAGAAGTTTTAAAAAAGCCAATGTGTGTACAGAAAAAGAAAAAGTAGTCCCTGTATAATGGTTTTAATTTATCATTTTGTACAGGATGGTGTTGTCTGTGGCATACTGAGAAGCAGAATCCATTGTTTTGGGGGTGGTAAATATTTCTTCTTTTGCCTACCCAGATTTAGAGACAGCGTGAGTGACTGTCTTTTATATTGGTTGGGGAGTTGTATTTGATGCAGTGTTTCTTGCCTTCCCCTTCCCCGCCTCCTTGCCACAGATACATTTAAAATGTATTTGCCAGCACAGATAGACAGACAGATTTAAAAAGTATTTGTTTTGTCTGTTTTTCTCTTCTCTTCTCTTTCTTTGGTTTGTGTATGTAATTTAGTTGGAAGCTCGACGGAGTGTTGCTAAGGCAACATAAGGTCACACTCGGGGAGTTGCATTTGATGCTGTGTTTCTTGTCATCCCCACCCATGCCCACAACCCCTCAACACAGACACATTTAAAAAGTGTTTGCCAGCACAGATAGACAGACACATTTAAAAAGAATTTGTTTTGTCTGTCTTGATGGTGTGTTGCTAAGACAATGTAAGGTCACACTCGTTCTGTTTTTGTAAGGGTCACGCTCAATGTAGCGACTCACTTCCTTCCTTTGTATCTACCGTCAGCTACCAGAGAAAAAGGTGAGAAAAATACAGATATTGTTGCATTGGATATTTTTACAGAGGGATGTAACTGCAAGATGGGATTGTATGAGGAAGTAAAATGGAAGGGGGACAGTGTAAAATTGGGAGATGGTTTGCAGGTTACGGGGGTACTGTGCAGAGTGGCTGCACATTTCGTTAGTGTGGCACAGAGCTGCAGGTTGTTTTCTCAGAGAGGATGGTGTTGGGGACAGTGATATTTTTGTGTGGTAAGGCTCAGTTTGCAGAATTAGTGCTGGTTGGTACAATACATGCTGATAAGGACACAGCTGAAACTAGGTTTGAGCCAAACAGCATTGTGCATTTTTTAAGCCCATTTTATAATATCTCTCAAAGAATAGTTGTGGCTTGACCACCCATTTGAGTTTACCAGTCTATAAGGTGTGCCAGACCTCAAGCTATTAGAGTATCACAGCCCATTCGTAATCTCTTTTTTGCTGAAGAGGGCTCCATGCTAACAGCAACAGTGTGATAACTATATGACCAATGACAGTGCTTTCATGTGGAACAAAGCAAAAATTTGTTATAACACAATATTGTTTATCAGAGTTGTAAGATACCCAAACTTAAAGGCTTGAAGAATAACAAAACCTTTGAATGTGAGCTTTACTCATGTGCAGTCATTAAGGGAAGCACCCACTTTAGTAATAATATTACTGGTAAGATGAATATCTTTTTTGTGCACATGAAAACCTGTTGAATACACATCCCCTCCCTGGTCTACTACTTTGGTCACCCAGTCAAAGAGATCAATTAGATTCATCTGACATGACCTTCCCACTGTGAATTCATGCCGCCTTGAGTCCTGAGCCCCATTGGCCTCTAGGTAGTCAACAATTCTTGACTTCAGAAGTGATTCCATCATTTTCCCTACCACTGAGGTCAACTAACAGGTCTGTAGTTTCCTGCCTCTGTCTTGCTCCCACTTTTGTGAAAGGGAATCATATCCGCCCTCCTCCAGTCCTCGGTACCACACCATCCTCCCATGATTTCGTAAAAAGGGTAGTCAATGGTGTTACTAATTCTCCCCTTAGTTCTTTTAGAATTCTGGAGTGAATCCCATCAGGCCCCATTGCTTTGTCCACCCTCAGTTTTAGGAGTTCTTTCAGAACCCTTTCTTCTGTGAAAGGCCTGATATCAACCCCCCTATCCAGAGTGTTTCTATTGACTGGATTAGGTACCTCCCCTCCTCTTCCTTTGTGAATACTGAGCAGAAGAATTCAGTTCAGTATCCCTGCTTTTCACTGTCCTCTCTGCCCACCCACCCACCCGCCCTCCTCTTTATTCAGCCTTAGTATCTCTCCTTAGTCTTTCTTCACTCCCTAATGTACCTATAAAAGGTTTTATCCCCCTTCTTAACCGAGCTGGCTATCTTTTCCTCAGTTTGGGCCTTTGTTATTCTGACTGCCTTGCCCGCTTCCTTCTGTTTTGACTGGTACAGTTCTCTGTCCTGCTCCTTCTGTGTTTCTGTGTTTCTTTATACTTCCTGAATGCTATCTTTTTCTCCCTAACCTTTCCTGCCACTTCTTTTGAGAGCTATAGTGTTTTTTCACTTCATTTTGATTTGTTTATTTGCTTCACACAAAGGCTTGTTGCCTCTGTGATGGGAGTTTTGATGTTTCCCCATTGTTGCTCCACTCCACCTTCTTGCCTGTTTGCTAGTGCTTTTTGAGACACTCTCCCATTTTGACAAAATCAGCCCTCCTAAAGTCCAGTACCTTCACTTTTGTATGGCTTGACTCTACAGCTGAGTTTATTGTGAACCACACTGTTTGGTGGTCACTTGTTCCCAGATGGCTACCCACTTCTAGATCTGACATCCTCTCTCTGTCTGCATTTGAGAGTATGAGGTCTAAGATTGCTCCCTCCTGCATGGGTTCCAACACTAGCTGTCTGACACATACCCCCTGTAGGGCATCGAGAAATGGAAATTATGTACCTACCGTAATTCTTGTTCATATCTATACTATAGATGAGTCTCCACCACTCATTCACACTAATGGGAACTGCGCTGGAGGCACTAGGACCCAGTGGGAGCAAACTTTTTGCTAGCGGGTTGGCGCCAGAGATGGAGATGTGAGGAGTGGCACCACAAGCCTCAGCTCATGTGGTAATGACTATCTTTGTGTTGACCCTCCAACCGCCTCAGTACTTTTTTTCTCCCGAGGAGGTGCAGTGTAACCTAACCTAGAAGGATAGCCTAACCAAAAAGGACGGACACCAAGACAGTCTAGATGACTTCGTGTAAGAAGGGTCAGTAAAAGTCTTCACAGCCTAAAGATTGAGGAAGTGAAGACCAACAACAGAGGTGAGCTCGGGGGATGGAGGGTGGGCGTGTGAATGAGTGGTGGAGACTCATCCAAGAAGATCAAGAATTATGGTAGGTACATAATTTCCATATCTTCCTGGACATAAAGTCTCCACCACTCATTCACACTAATGGGAGAGTACCAAGCTAATAATCCCCCAAGAGGGTGGCAGGAGACCAAAAGCTTACAGTTTTAGGACAGGAGTCTATTAAGGATGGTTCTGCCAAAAGAAAGATGTCATCTGGCATGGACATCCAGGGCATAGTGTTTGACGAAAGTATACACTGAGCTCCAGGTAGCCACATTGCAAATGTCTGCAAATGTCATTCGGATTTCTGCTAGGGATGCCTCGACCATTCTAGTAGAGTGAGCGTACACTCTGCCTTCCAGCTTAATCTGCGCCATGAAATAACAGTGGTGAAGGCATGCCACCAGCCATGCTGAAATACATCTGATAGTGACAGGTTGACCCAGCCGGGTCTCGCTGAAGGAAACAAACAGTTGTTCAGCTTTATGGAAATCTTTTGTTCTGTCTAGATAGAAGTGCAAAGCTCTCTTGACATCCAAGGAATGAAGAGAACGCTTCCTTCATTTTGGAAGTTCAAGAAGAGTAGGAAGGACCAAAGGTTGGTTTAGGTGAATTCTGAAACAACCTTAGGGAGAAACTTAGGATGGGTCCTAAGAACTACTTTGTCTCTATGAAACACCATATACGGGGGTCTGTGACCAGGGCATGTATCTCAGAGACCCTGCGGGCTGAGGTAATGGCCACTAGGAAGGCCGTTTTCCAAGTGAGACATTTTAATTCACAGGTAGCTAGAGGCTCGAAGGTTTGAGTGAGCATGTCTAACACAAGATTAATGTCCCAGGCTGTGACTGGACATCTTATTGGAGGTCTGGTATGCAGAATTCCCTTAAGAAACCTCTTAACCACAGGTAACTGAGCCAGTGACAAGGAAAGTACTGGCTCATGATAAGCTGAGATGGCACAAAGGTGAACCTTAACTGTAGAGTATTGTAGACCTGAATTTGAGAGGTCTAAGAGGTACTCTAAAACTTTATCTGGTGGGCAGGAAAAGGATTCAAAGAGGATTTTGCACACCAGACCGAAAAACGCTTCCATTTGGCTGTGTAAGTTTTCCTAGTGGCTGGCTTGCACGCAGCCAGAAGAATATCTGAAATCCTGTGCAAGACATTGAATCTGTTCACTTCTATCTCTTCAGGAGCCATGCATGAAGATGAAGCAACCTCAGGTTGGGATGGACCACAGGCCCCTGAGTCAGAAGGTTCATCTGAAGGGGAAGTGGTTTTGGAGGGGCTTCCGACATACTGTTGAATACTGGAAACCATATCTGTCGAGGCCAGAAGGGAGCAATGAGGATCATTTTGTCCCTCTGGGACTCGAACTTGAGAAGTACCCTCTGAATTAGAGGAAGAGGCAGAAAGGCGTATAGAAAGTGTTTTGTCCACTGCAGCCTGAATGCATCCTGACAGAAAATGCCAGGCCCTGGATTTCTGGAGCAGAAGAGAGGCAGTTTTGTGTTGAGTGGGGATGCAAAAAGGTCCAGGTCTGGAGTTCCCCACTCTGCGAATAGTGACTGAACTATGGTTGAGTTGAGAGACCATTCATGAGGATCTGTCTCTGTTCTGCTGAGATGGTCTGCCAGTTCGTTCTGCACTCCCGGCAGGTAGACCGCTTGAATTAGAGCCTTGTGCTCCAAGCACCATTCCCACACTCTCATCGCTTCCCTGCATAAGGGGTAAGAGTGAACACCGCCCTGCTTGTTGATGTAATACATCACTGCTTTGTTGTCTGTTTGAAGGAGAATGTTCTTGTGACTGAGAATGTCCTTCAAAGCCCGGACTGCATAAAGGATGGCTCTCATTTCTAAGACATTTATGTGAAACTGGGACTCGTCCTGAGTCCACGTACCTTGAGTGTTGAAAGTCTGACAGTGAGCTCCCCACCCCATCAGGGACGCATCTGTGGTAATGGAAATCTGATGATTCAGAGGAGCAAAGGGATGCCCTTCCAGAAGATTGTCCTCTTGCAAAGAGGTTCTGTCACCTTGATGAGAAAGGACTGAGGGTGAGTGGTTGGGGACCACTGAGTACTGAGCATCCATTGAGAGATTCTCATGTGGAGGCATGCTAGAGGTACAGTGAAAACCAGGGATGCCATGAGACCTAGCATCCGTTGCATCGAGAGAGCTGAAACCGAGCTGTTCTCTCGTATGTATCGGGCCATCTGAAGAATATCGCTCCTCCTGTCCTCTGGAAGAAAAGCTTTCGCACAGAAGATGTCCAGAAGGGTTTCTATGAAAAGATCCTTTGGGAGGGCTGCAGTTGCAATTTTTTTTAGGTTTAGCAGGACTCCCATGGACGTGAGAAAGTGTGAAGCCGTGGCTATGGCATCGAGAGTTCCCTGTCTGGAAGGGCTTGCTAGAAGCCAATCGTCCATATATAGGAACACCTGTATCCCGATTTTTCTGAGATGCACTGTGAGAACTGCACAACACTTTGTAAAAACTCATGGCACCGAGGACAGCCCAAAGGGCAGGACTCTGAACTGATAATGCTGTCCCAAAGCCACAAACCTTAGGTATTTGTGATTCTTTGGGTGAATAGGAATGTGCTGGTAAGCATCCTGCATGTCTAGGCCGGCTAACCAGTCGTGTTGATGAAGCAAAGGTAACAGGATTCCTAGTGATATCATTTTGAATTTCTCTCTGGGAAGGAATTTGTTTAGCTTTCTGAGGTCCAAAATGGGGTGCATGCCCCTGGTTTTCTTTGGAACCAGAAAGTAATGGAAGTAGAACCCTGTGTTCCATTGATCCAGCAGAACTACTTCCAATGCCCTGTTGTTCAGAAGGCCCTGTATCTCGGAGGTGAGAAGATCTGACTGAAGAGCTGACAGCCTGGGCTGTCATCTGGGGGGACGATCCGGAAGGGTGTCCAAAGATTGAGGAATACCCTCATGGATTATCCGAGAGGACCCATTTGTCCACGGTTATGGACTTCCATTGATTGTAGAAGTGAGTCAGATGACCTCCCACCACTGAAGAAGAGTCCACCTTGGGCAGCTGAGGTGGGACTTGGGCCATCAAATCAGAAGGCGGCACTGGGTGCTTTGGGTCCTTGCGCCTTCTGCTGCATTTTCTTTTGAGGCTGGGGGGCTTGGTTTTTATTAAAACTTCCCATGCCTTTGCCTCAAAAGGACTGATGGTTATGAAACTGGCGTTTATTAACACCCCCTCGAGAGGGAACAGGAGGAGGTCAAGCCAATTTAATGGCTGATTTAGTCTTTTGTGTAGCCTCTAGAGTTTGTTCTACTTGAGGGTTGAAGAGATACACACCATCGGAAGGAACAGCGATTACCTGTTACTGAGCATCATTACGTGAAACCTGAAGTGTGCAGCCAGGAATGACGGCGGGTACAAATGCCTGCTGCGCCGCAGAATCAGTATCAAAGCATCCATAGCTGCTTTAACCTGCTGGTGTTGGACTCCAATACCCCTGGTTATGGTTTGAAGAAGCTCTGAATTATTGTCCGACTCTGGTAGAGCTTCAACCATTTGTTTAAGTGAATGCCAAAGGATATACTCATATTGAGAGAAATAGCCTTGTTAACTGGCATCACGCATGCCTAGGGTGGAAGCAGCAAAGAGTCTCTTACCTAAAGTGTCTATCTTAAGAGATTCTTTGTTAATAAAGTCGAGCTGTAGTAGTCTGTGGAAGGATGACCTTATCATTCTCTGTCAAGACTACAATAGGATCTGCAAAAGCTTGGGATGCCAAAATGGGTCGATCTTTGGGAGCAGCATATTTCCTATATATGGAATTAGCCACTGAAGGAATGAGAGCAGGATTATTCCATACCATTTGAGATAGCATCTCAAAGGAGGGCTGTACCGGAGGAGACAAATCCATAGGGATCTCCAGAACATGGAGGTATTGGAGTCTTAACAGTTTCCCAGGATCGATATCTGTAGTTTGGATAGAAAGAGTGGAAATTAAGTTTTCAGCAGAGACTTAAAGACAGGTCCTCGACCACAGGCTCTAAAGTTGGAATAGATCCTGTTTCTTCCACATCATCACCCAGCCTAAGGTCTGGGTCCGGGCTCAATGCCATCTCCCGACAGTCCGGAGGGACTCTATGAACAGGAAAGGGAAAAAATAGAAGAAATGAGGAAGGAAAAGAGGGTTAAGAGGAGTCCTGAAGGCTGGATGATGTCCCTAACGAGCCTGATTACCCGAGGAAGCCATGTAGCACCGAAAATACACATGGCGCCGAGAGGCTGGACAGCACTGAGAGCCACATGGCACGAAAATCTGGACAGCACCAAGAAGCCACCACGGTGCAGATGGTGCCGATGATGCGACGGCACTGAAGGTGGTGGTGCAACGGCACCAATCAGTGCCGAGGATGGCACCACGAAGTCAACGGCGCTGAGGACGGTGCCGACAGATGCATTGGCGCTGAAGACGACGCCGAGCGTGCCATCGATGCCGAGGGCATCGAAAACATCCCAAGACTCTGAAAAACAGGATTTGAGGAAAGAGAAGGATGAATACCAGGAGATAAAGACATCGGTGTGGCCCCCTGTGCCACAGCCATGTGAGGGGGGAAAACACCTAAGAGCGGAGTTGACGGCTCTGAAGACAGGGCCGCATGACTAGGGAGGCTCAACCACCCTACCTGATCTCTGAAGAAGCCCAAAGGCCCCTTAGTGACTGGGCCAGGCAGCTGGATCAACCTCCGAGCCCATTGCTCCATAAGAGCAGCCCAGTGATGAAACTGCTCATCTGAAGACCTACCAGAAGGCTGGGTAGGGCTCCGATGTCAAAGATGTTGGCTACCAGAAACAGAAACCGGTGACTCCAAAGGAGGAGACTGGCAACTAGCCCCAATAACTGACCGTCTACGCCCAGACATATCAGAGGGCGACCTCAAGTGATGCCTTCTCTTTCTCGACCTATGGGTCGAAGAAGAGCTCGAGGCCAAACGGTGCCGAGAGTGCAACCGTTTACTTTTATGCTTTCGAGGGGACCACCCACCCCCTCGGGCATCAGACTGTCCATTGTCAGACCCCCCTCCTCTGGAGAAGGCGGCAGACCGGCTGGCTGAACAGCTTTCATACGAAGTCTTCCTACTGTCACCTGACCCGCTCATGGCCGACTCCGTCAATGTAGGCTGAGACTTTAATTAAGAATAAATAAACTAAGCGAAACTTATTAAAAATATTACTACAAAACAATAAAACTGAAAAACTAAGCTGCTAGTTTGAAGTTTGACTCCCGGCAGGTGAGCAACGTTGTCACTGAAGTGCACTCAACGGTGGGAAAAAAGGAACTGAGGCAGTTGGAGGGTCGATGCCGAGATAGTCATTACCACACGAGCTGAGGCTCGTGGTGCCGCTCCTCACGGCTCCATCTCTGGCGCTGACCCTCTAGCAAAAGGTTTGCTCCCGCTGGGTCCTAGTGCCACCGGTGCAGTTCCCATTAGTGTGAATGAGTGCTGGAGACTTTATGTCCAGGAAGATTGACCCTGCTCTTGGATGTGGCTGCAGCAAAGGTGCTCCAGTTAACATCTGGCACATTCAGGTCCCCCATCAACAATATCTCCCCTTTCTCTGCCATCCTAAGGATGCCTTCTATCATTTCCTTGTCCAATTCCTCCCCCTGAGACTGGGGTCTGGGGATTGTGGTGCCATTTCCAGTCTCCAGGGTGACCCACAGTGCTTCCTCTCCTCCCTGTTTACCTTTTAGTTCCATTGCTTTGATCCCTTCCCTTACATAGAGAGCTACTCCTCCTCCTCCTCTTCTACCCTCCCTGTTCCTCCTGTAGATTATGTACCCTAGTATGCTGACATCCCAGTCATGGTTTTCTGTGTACCATGTTTCTGTGACTGCCACAATATCTGGGCATCCCTCTTCCATCAAGGCCACCAGTTCAGGGACCTTGTTACCTAGACTATGGGCATTGATACTCATTACCCTCCATTTTTTGATGGCCTTGTCCCTTTTTGTCCCACCCCTGTCCTTACTGCTTTTGTCTTTTTCTCCATTTACCCCTTCCCTTCTCCCTATTGACTGCTCTATCTTGGTGTTTACCTCACTAACTACCCTAATTTTTTTGGGGGGGCTAGGATTTCCCTTCTCCTTTTCAGTGCCTCCCCCTTTGGCTAGTTTAAATGCTTGCCAATGAAGCATTTAAACCTGTCACCTAGGATCATGGTTCTCCTCCTGGACCAGATGCAGACCATTGTGCCAGTATAGCCTGTATCCCCTCCCGGTGGACCCCCAGTCCCCAGTGAAGCTGAAACCCTAAGCTCTGTACCAGTTTTTCAACCACTAATTGAATCCCATGGTGTGGAGTACCCTAGCCTCACCCATGCTATAGACAGGCAGCACCTCCGAGAAGGTTACTGTGCGTGCTACTTGTCTAAGGCCCCTCCCCAACTCCACAAACTCCTCCTGCACTGCTCTGATCCCTTTCTTAGCCAGGTCATTTGTCCCTAGGTAGACAATGACATCCAGCTCCCTCCCTCATGCAGCTGCTCCTGCGATCCTGAGGATTCGCTCCCTGTCCATCCAAGCCAAGGCGCCAGGCAGGCACCTTACCTCTCTCTCCCCCTCCCCCCCAGTTCTACCCTCGTAGTAATGGAGTCCCCCACAAGGAGTTGTTCCCTTCCCCTGTGGATTCCCATACCACCCTTCTGTGGGTCTCCTTTGTGGAGGTTCCCAGCATCCTTCTTGGTCTGCACTATGGGTGCCTTCATAGAGGAACCACACTCTGCCAGAATGGCATATGAATTGTGGAGAGGTACAGCTGGAGGGATGCGCCTCTGTTCCACCACCCTCACCCTCTGAGCCCACTGTGATCCAACCACTTCTCTTTCTTGGCAACCTCTGAGGCAGTGGTGGTGGCCCTGATGGTCCCTGGGTGGGAATGGAGGTCCCCTTAATCCTGGTCAACTCAGCCTGGAGATGGGCAACCTCCTCCCTCAGCCCAGAGAGGTGCCTGCAGATGAGACAACACCACATCCTCCAGAACGTCTCCCAGAAGACTGCTGCTCCACAGTTACTGCACTGCACCACTCCCATCATGTCTTATTTGTGGTCCCTTAACTGTTGTTTTGTATACTTACTCTTTCCTCTCTCTGTTTATTTATTTATTTTTTTATATATATTTTTTTTTTCTTTTTCGCTACTTTCTTACTGCCTCAGTGCCCTTAAAGCTCCTGATCTTCCTGCTCTGGGACAGTAAGTTTCTATATGGAAGCAGTATAGCACAGTGGTTTAAGGCTCTGAGCTGCAAATCTGGTGACATCCAGCAGACCCAACCTGGGTTTGAATCCCACTGCTTCCACTTACATACTGTGTGACCCTGAGCAAGTCACTTAACCTCCCTGTGCTCCCAGGTCACACCTGTAAAAAAGCTTTCAGCTTAGTGTGCTACTCCTGGTTAAACAACTAAAAAAAATATTCTTCAGTAGTCTCCTTCTTACTTGCTCAGAGTCAGACCTCCAGCAGCTAGGGGTGATGGAGAGTTACTTTTTTCCTTCTAGTATGGTGAGTCTTTTGTGCCTCTGTGATCACTCTCTTCCTGCTCCTAAACAGGAAGCTCCTGTTGTCAGTCAAATCCTGTGTCTATAAAAGTAGAACCGGCTGAGAGGGGAATGGAGGGGAGGGATGCAGGGCAATATAGTCCCAGTAAAGTTCTAACAGCAGCTTCTTTCTCTTGCTGTTCTCTGCCAGAAGCTGTCTAGGTCAGTTTTTTTTGTGTGTGTGTGTAATCTGTTTTATCCCCTCACTCCTGTTCAGGTGTCCACCACTCCTTCGGGCTCTCCTAGGGTCCGTCCTGCTTCTGCCATCCCCTCTTGAGTCCTGACTCCCCCACGGGTCCCACATAGCAGCCCTCCCACAGTATCCTAGCATTTCCCTTTGCTGAGCAGGTCCCCTCCTCTGAGAAGGAATGCACCAGTGGAGGGGGAACACTAGCACTTTCTTTGTTAGGCTGCAGGATGCTGCTGGGCACCCATGAGGCACGGCTCCCTGGGGGATGCAGAGAGGCAGAGGATCCGGAGGCCATCATCCAGTGAACTCCCACCCATTTTTCCCTTGTTTTGTTGGAGACAGGCGTGGTAGCGTCCTGGCATCACCGACGTCCGCTCCTCCCCCAGTTAGCATTTGGGCCATGCGTCCTCGCGCTACTCCCAGCCTCCGCTGGGCTAGAAGATGCCAGACCAGTCCCTACCCTCCTCCCAGAAGGACAGCTGTCCATGGGATGCTCAATCCTTCTCCCCCCTGGCCGGCCCTCCAGTGACCCGAGCTCATTCCCGAACCTGGATCGCTGGCGTCGCAAGCGGAAATCCAACTGCTGCGCCTGTGGGCCAGCCATCTAGGTCAGTTTTTAAATGCAAACACCTGGCTTCCTTCTCTCTCTCTTTCTAAGCCACTTCCCCTAATTCACAGGTTTTTTTCTTCACCTCGCTAACTGCACAGATAACAATTCTTTCACCTAGCTAACTGCACAGATAACAATCCCTTCACCCTAATTCATAGTTTTTTCCTTCACCTAGCTAACTGCACAGATAACAATTCCTTCACCCAACTCAGACAAACACACTTGTTTTTGTTTTTTGTTTGCTTTTATCCTAAATTGAGTTCATCAGTGTCAGTGGCTCAGTAGGTAGCACACTCGCCTCTGAGGCCAGGAGATCAGAGGGCTGTGAGTTCAGTTCCCACATCTGGCACTTGGGTTAATATCCCAGTACTGACACTGTAGTGCAGCATGGGAGGGGTGCTGCACTTCTGAGGTGCCGTCTTTCGGATGAGACGTTAAACCGAGGTCCCATCTGCTTGGATTGGTGGTAGTTCAGGTGGATGTTAAAGATCCCATAGCACTTATCGAAAGAGCAGGGGAATTTCCCCAGTGTCCTGGCCAAATTTCTCTCATTCACTAAAAAAATACCACCAACAGCTTAATCTGGCTCAAGGTCAGTTGGCATTCATCTGTATCCCCTCCCTCCGGGTCGTGCCTGAAAATAGGCAGAATTTGTCTAGTGCACTTACCCGGTTAACAAAAACTAAATAAAATAAAAAGTTCCCAGTAATAAAGTTCTAGTTCTTTAGTCGAGTAGAGCAGCAAAGTTCTAACAGCTACTTCTTCCTCTTGCTGTTCTTCCCCATAGGTCAAGAAGAGCTGGATACTGTCTCCTCTGTGGCCTTTTGTATGCTCCAGGTAGTAGCTGATAGCTCTTTTTACACATCCAGGCTATGCAGTCTACACTCACCTAAAGTGGAATGGTCAGTGAAAAAGACTGGCAGTGTAATGCATTGATTAACATGAACATCAAACACCACTTTGGGAAGAAACTTATTGGTCCTAAGGACCACCTTGTCCCTGTGGAATGCAATATAGTCAGTCTCCATGGACAAAGCCTGGAGCTCACTAATCCTCCTGGCCGATGTAATTGCAACTAAGAACACAGCTTTCCAAGTTACATACTTGAGACCAGCTGATAACACAGGCTCAAAAGGTGGTTGCATTAGCTGCGTAATACATATGTTCAGGTCCCACACTGGAGTGGGAGTTCTATGTGGGGAATGCAGATGTAACAGCCCCTTAAAGAATTTCCTGAAAAAAGAATTTGAGGCCAGAGATGATGCCTTGCCTGCTGACAGGTAAGCCAAGACAGCTGCCAAGTGCACTTTCAGAGTGGATGGTCTCAAACCAAGGAAATGGGGATGGGTTAGGTAATCCATGACAACTGGCAAACCCACCTGAGTGTGGTCCAGGTTCTTGCTCTGGCACCAAATGGAGAATCTTTTCCACTTGGACGTGTAGGTATTCCTAGTGGAGGGCTTTCTAGAAACCCTAAGGATCTTCATGACCCCTTCAGAGAGATGCAGGCTGGTATACTTTAGGTCCTCAAGAACCAGGCCTTCAGCCTGAGACCAAAGGTTGGGGTATAGGATCCTGCCCTGGGATGAAGTCCATAAGTTGTGCTTCCTGGCGAGGCTGACTGGTTTGGCCACTGACAGTGCCAGAACCAGGAAGTACCATGCTGCCTGGCCCAGTCTGGAGCAATGAGGATCATTGTAGCTGACTGGGATCAGAGCTGTTCAGGACCCTCAGCAACAATGGGAATAGAGGAAGGCATACAGAAACTTTCCTGACCAATCCAGGATCAGTGCATCCAGTGGGATTGAACCCCTCACTGGGGGCTTGCAGCAAAACTGAGGAAGCTGGTAGTTGTATGGGCTGTGAATAGGTCTGTCTCTGAGTGTCGGACCTTTGAACACAATCTGTAATACCTGCTTGTTCAGGGACCACTCGTGGTGCTTCTGATTGATCCTGCTAAGTGCATCTGCCAGTACATTGTCATTCCCTGGCAGGTGGACTGCTGGCAGGGAAATTCCCAGAGAGTATGCCAGACTCCAAATTTTCATGGCTTCTGTGCACAGGGGGATTGACCTTTTGCCTCCCTGTTTGTTGATGTAGTATATTGTGGCTGTGTTGTCTGTCCTGATCTGCACCATCTTTCCTTGTAGCATGCTGGTGAATGCCTGGACTCCCAGAAAGGCTGCTCTGAGCTCCAGCAGGTTGATGTGCAGCAATGACTCTTGTTTGAGCCACGTGCCGTGAGCAGTGTGCTCCTCCATGTGTGCTCCCCACCCCAGTAGTGAAGCATGTGTGGTTAGCACTAAGGAAGGGTTTTCCTACAGGAATGTCACACCTTGTCTGAGGTTGTCCATGTCCAGCCACCAATGAAGTGCCTACAGGAGTGTTCATGTAACTGGTACCAGTTTTGACAGTGAGTCCCTTTTCTGGTGCCAATGTAGTTTGAGATGATACTGGATATCTCTCATTTGGAATCTTGCCCCTGACACTGTTGCTGTGGAGGCTGCCATATGGCCCAGCAACTGCAGGAAGTGTATTGCAGGCCTTAGACTTTGCAGCTTGAAGGCACTTGCCAACTGTATCAGGCTGTCTGCCCTTGTCTGTGGAAGAAAAGCCTTTCCCCTCACAGTGTCCAGCTCTGCCCCTATGAATTCCAGGAGCTGTACTGGCTCTAGTATGGCTTTTTCAGGTTGATCAGGAACCCTAGTGACAGAAGTACCTCCCGTGTGAGTATCAGGAATTCCCTTACTTGTTGAGGGGATTGCCCCATGACTAGCTAGTCATCCAGGTAAGGGAATACTGCAACCCTTTGCCTCCTCAGGTGTGCCACAATCACAGCCAAGAATTTTATGAACACCCTTGGAGCAGAAGGAAGTCTGAAAGGCATTGCTTTGAACTGGTAATGGCCTGATGGCAGTCTGAATCTTAGAAGTTTTCTGTGGGACTGCCTGATTGGGAAATGGAAGTATGCTTCCTTTAGGTCTGGAGATGACAGCCAATCCCCTTGCATTAGGGTTGGAAGAATTGTTGTCAGGGTCACCATTCTGAACTTTGGTTTTACCAAATGTTTGTTCAGGTGCCTGAGATCCAATATGGGTCGCCACTCCCATTTTCTTTATTGTGAGGAAGTACCTTGAATCGAGCCCTTTTCCTCTCTGTGCCTGGGGAACTGGCTGTATTGCCCTTTGAGACAGAAGGTTGGATACTTCCCCTTCCAATAGTAATGTTTCTGATGGGGAAGAGGGTCTGAAGACTCTTGTCCTACGCTTTGGCATGAGCTTGAAGCTGAGAGCTAGGCCCTGGCCCACGACCTCCAAGACCCACTTGTCGTGGTGATGGTTTGCCATTCCTGGAGGTAGTGTGCCAGCCTCCCCCCTACTGGGGTTGGGGAGGTAACCTGAGTGGACACCACAGGGTGTCTGATTGGATCGGGATGCTGTCTGAGTGCTGGGTCCATTTCAGTTGCCACCTCTTCTGCCCCTGCCTCTGAAATACCCTCTCTGAGGTTGGTACTGAGGAAGAGCTTGAGGCTGGAAGAAAGGCCTATAATGCTCCCTGCCTCTACCTCCCCTGACTTGTTGCTTCTGGAGGGTAGATGCTTTTTCTTTCACAGCAGCACTTTTATAGGCCGTCTAGTAGTCATCCATTTTCTTTATGTAAGCCTCTGTCTGTTCACCGAACAGGAAAGTAGGCTCACATGGGAAATCCAAGACTTTGGCTTGCATATCCTGGGTCAGATTAGTGGTTCTGAGCCAAGCAAATCTTCTGAGTGACACTGAGGAAGCCATTTGTCTGGCAGCAATGTCATTATTATCCACTGCCATCCTAAATTGGGCTTTTGATGCCTCTATGCCCTTTTCGCAGCTTTCTCCAAGTCAGCTGCCATAGGGGCTGGGCCAGACTTTTGAAATGTCCATCACAGTGTTCCATAAAGTCCTCTGGTTCTGGTGACATAGGCCATATAGGATGCTTGCCTGATAATAAGAAAGGATCCTAAGTAAACCTTCTTGGTAGTAGATTCCATTTTCCTGGAATCTTTGTCTGGAAGGTGAGATGCCAAGGGTATGCCTTATCACAGGCTGCAGCCTGCATCACTTCCCTCATGGCTTGGGTGTCCAAAAGAAATTCTGCTCCACCCCTAGCCACCCAGTACTTCTTGTCCATCTTTCTATCTACTGGTGGCACAGAACTGGGGTCTGCAGGACCTTGCTGATTTGTTTTTCAGGGATTTGTGGATGGGCAATAACAGTCTTTTGAAGACTGAAACATCCATCATCTCCATGTAATCGTGTTCCTCCTCCTCATCAGTGGATTCCTGAGTAGGAGATCCAGAGATTGGGCCACTTGCTTTGTAAAAGCAAAGTGGGAAGTATAGTCCTCAGTCCTTTGTCAGGGAATCAGGACAGTAGGGATCAGGAGAAATATCCGGTTCAATCGGTTCTCCAAAGTCGTCATCCTCATCCTCCCCAAAAGCTCTACCTCATGTTCCAAAGAACCGGGAACCGAGGTAGAACTGGAGGATTGTACGTGTAGCTGGTAAGCTTGAATGATGCTAATAGCATTCGCTACTCTTCAGTGGTCAGAACCGGTGTCTTTTTTGGTTGCGGTTTGACCACTGAATGGTTTTCTTTCTTTCTTTTTCCTGCGGTTGCCGAATCAGCAGCAGTTGAGAAACCATCGCCATTGTCAGAAGGCTGTTCCTCTGGTTCTTTTTGGCTGGTAGCTGGTTTATCTGCAGCTGCGTCAGCAGCCTTTTCAGACATCTTCTCCTGCAGTCGTTTAAGTCTCCTCTCAAGCGTCAACTGAGGGAAGTTTTTACAAATCTCACAGTCCTCTTTAAGGTGGTCAAACCCCAAGCAAAAACACAAATTAAATGAGGATCTGCTTTAGTGGACGATTCCCCACACTCTGTACAATGTTGAAAACCAGAGGGCCCGTTCTTTTGGTCTGTGACATTTATCGGTCAGTTAAAACTGATCCAACAGAGAAATTAACCCAGTGAAATTTTCAAATAACAAAACCAACTTACTAAAACAGTAAGGCAGACTGAAATTGCCTCAGAAAGTAAAAGAAACTATTGGTTCCTTCGGGTTGAGACTAACAGATAAGGAACCGAAAAACTTACCAGATTCACCCTATCCAGACTAAGTCTACCCGTGAGCCAAGGACAGTGCTTCAAAAAATCAAAGAAATTAAACGGACTTCGAGAAACCAAGAAAAAAATAAACTTCTTCAAGAAAGTGAAGGAGAGCTCTCTGGAGACATCTTACTGAGGCAAGCGGAGTAAAGAATCTGATGGTTGCAGGAAGTGCAACCAGGGACAGTGGTTTGAAATCTGAGCTCAAGCCTAACATTCCACTATTAGCATAGGTTCTATTAACCATTTTGGCTCCAGGGCAGTCATATGGTGGGTTCCACCATGCCGCGGCAACAGAATTTGTCAACCATCAGCACAGCGATGGCACAATACCAATTGGTTTTGTGCTATCGCTGAGGGAACAAGTGTTTTCTTTGTGGGGGCTCTGCCCGCCACATCCCCCATGTGGGGGGCTCTGCCCCTGCATCTAATTCAACCAACCCAAGTTGAGTTGGTTCAGGAGGGGCAAATACCTAGGAGGCAACAGTCAGGAACCCAGCAGACCATCACAGAGATTTGCCGAAAATGTTGCTGTGATGATCTTCACTGCATCCCCGCTGCTGTTGCAATGTGATACCCTATGGTGAGACCATACTGCATTTGTCAGAATACAGCAAGATTTACTGGGGTTGAGCCATTATTTACAAGGGTGGATGGAGTGATGATGCAATCAGACCATTACTTGGTCCGGGTTCCTGCATTGGACATTGAGTAGGTTCTTCTTCAGTGGGAGGAACACCAGGTAAAAACCTGGCAGTGCTTGTAACAGAATGGTCTGCACAATATTTTTTTTTATTTCATTTGGGAATTTGGCACAAAAATTGGGATTCATGAGTGCTGGGAGGTTGTACAGACCTGTGTGTTGGAATTGGGCCTGACAGATAGACAGGGTACCATTGGGTGAAATTTTGGTATTGGGCCAACTCTGGAATGTGCCTTTAGCTAGGTGGGCCATGTGGATTTGTTTTCCATTGCTATCAGTCTGCCAATCAATTTGTAAGGGAGATTGGTTAGGGGCCACCACCATGGCATTCAGATAGGCGTCTTTTATCAATCTGGATGGGACAGCAATGCTGTCCCCTGTGTTTGGGTTTTGTGGTGGCGCATAACCTGGAGGAAAGAAGTGGTCATCCACGGGGTGCAGAGCATGAAGAAGCCTCTTTAGAGTTTGATTGTTGCTGTGACACTTTAGAACATTTCTAGCTTATGAAAATAGCTAATTTGATTTTCCAAATTGATCCCAAATGGACCAAATATACTCCCCACCAGGCCTATTACACCTAATTCCTGCTAAAGGCATTTTAAAGTGGAACATCCCTGGATGTGGAGCAGTTTTCTGAGCCTATACTTGATAAGCTGCAACCATACAGTATGTAAAAACATAATAGCATGAAACCTAAACATATTTGCAATAGCACAATGACCATACTGGGCATAGTGTACCACAATATCTTTAAATTGACAGAGATACAAATGAAGTGAACATTTGAATTTTAGAGATTTAGGAATGTACATTGCAGTCAGGCCACTGGGTCAGCTGGGCTAAAAGGTAAGGCTTGTGAAGGCTGTGGTTGAAGGTGTGTGCATGCAGTTTTTAGGGCACCTGTTGGGATGAGTTGCAGAGGGTGGGTATACAATTAAGTTTGTGGAGCCACATGGTGTTTGCATGTTGTTGTTTTTTTTTGTGTGAAAGGAGAATTATATTTGGTATCCTACCTCTCTGTGTTTGTGGATTTGAAAAGGGGGGCTGGCTCTTTGTGTTGCCAGGCATTATGGTTAGGACTGGCATAGCCTTTTTAGGATACAACATCTGGAATCATGGATAAATTAAGTGGAGCTCTTTTATGTCTGGAAAGGTGGATATTTCTTGGTGGCCAGTCGAAGTATTTTGCATTGTCCTGTGAAGACAAGAAGGAACAGGTGAAGGTACAACCCCCCCCCAACTCAGCTGATTACTTGTTAAGGGCTTAGAGCCTTTGCACCAGGTCGGTGCTGGTTGGCATGAAGACACCAATAAATAGGTTTTGTGCAGTTTTAACAACCGCACTTGATAAACAGAGGGGCTGAGCTGGTTTACAATGTTAAAGTACATTGGGCCTTTTCCAAACTTTGAGCAACAAATGGATTATTTGCAGACACATTTTTTTTATTCCTGTGACATTGGAGAGATATTGGTATACCTCATTTTTTCTGGATCTGTCAGCTATAGCTCCATGACATCCAGAGGGAGTTCTTTGTTTCTTCTGTTTGCAGCCACCATAGGTGTTGCACTGGCAGGAGGCATGGTTCATATCTCCACCCTGAGCTCCTTCTTTAGTGAAAGAGTCAGCTTGTTATTGTAGTAATGGAAGGGTTCTGCTTGGGTTGACCAATGCTGGAGCAGGGCCAGGCAACAAATTAGAAAATTCCCACTAAACTTACCTGTAACAGTTTGGTGACCCAATGAAATTGGCCTACTGTTTTTATACTTTATCAGCGAATTAATAATGATGGTAGGTAGGCCCTTCCTGTTTGCTGCCCCCTTCCTGGAGGGTGGGTCTTATTTCATCTAGAAATTCAGTCCCTGGTCATAGGGGACCCTCTTCTTCCTCAGAGAAATAAAACACAACAAAGCACAAAGAGCTGGGTCTTTTAGATAATTTTCTCTGTGATGGGTTAGTACTGATTTTAAAATGCTGTAGCATTATTTTATACAGATGTGTAGTATTGTTTAACATCTGTTGTAGATAGTCCTGTGGCTGCTAGCCACACATTACTCAATTCCTGGAAATCAAATAAAGTTCAATAAAACCAGAGAAAAGGCATCCATTTTCTCTCTTTAGATCAGAAAACAATGTCAGCTGAGTTATACAAATCTGGATTAATGTCAATAGTTGTATTTTATGGCATTGTGCATGTATGTATATTTTATTTTACCTGTAAAGTTCACAACATTCAGGCCTGTAAGAAAAAGTTTAAAACAAGTGAAAATGGTTGGGAGAATCATTGACCTGGGATATCATTCCTAGTTAATCTGCCCTCTGGTGGTGCCCTTGGGCACATTAGGTATTACAGAAATGAATTTTTGAAAAACACGGTCATATTTTTCTTTAGCAGTTAAAACTGCATAGCAAGTGACCTACTTTGTTTCTCCTGTGATCTGTTAAGGTAAATGAGCTTGTTGTAGATGCTGGAGGTATTTTTGAAGATCCAAGTCTCCCCTCCCAATTGCCTTGCTTGGCATGGGGATCACGTGGTATTTTACTGAACAAAGGGAAGCTGTGTCAACATTAGAGCTGGGAATATTAGATACAAAGAAGCAAATAGATAAACAATGTAACTGAGAACCAGTAAATTGCCTTTTGGCAAATGTTAAAAGTCTTGATGGAAAGTTTGAGGAGTTTAACCTTCTTATGACAGAAAAAGATATTAAAATTGCAATCCTGATGGAAACCTGGTGGGAGGAAGGAGATACATGGGGCAAGGATATTAAAGGTTACAATTTTTACAAAAAGTCTAGGAAATATAGGAAAGGTGGAGGGGTGGCAATTTGTATACATGAATCCTTGCAAAGTTTAGAAATAAAAGGAAATTTGCATATAGAACATCTGTCAATTAAATTAATTCCTGTAGGAGCTCCCAAAATCATATTAAAAGTTATTTATCATCCACCTTCAATTTCCAAAGAGAATGATCAAGAAATCTTAGATTACTTGGAACTGTTAAATCCATCTAATAACATCATATTGGCAGGGGACTTAAACCTACCATGAATAGATTGAGAGAAGCAACCCACCAAACAAAATATAGAAAAGGACCATCTTGACATATTTAATCAATTTGGGTTATCACAAACAGAGAAACAAAACACTAGAGGAAATAACTTATTGGATGTAATCTTAACTAATATGGGTGACACTCTAACTAATATTAGGGTTGTGTCACCGTTGGGCAACAGTGACCATCAGATAGTCTATTTTCAAATGGCTGACTTGCCACTGAGAGAGTTTGGGGAAATAAAAATTCCAAATTTCAAGAAAGCAAATTTTGAACAAATTAGGAAATCTATAAAAAATTGGGACTGGAAAATAGTTTTTAGAAATAAATCTCTTGACAAAATGTGGGAAATACTGATAAATAAGATAAAAATTGAAATAAAAATATAAAATACACATCTAAATACAGTAAAAAAGGTAAAAATCTGAGATGGCTAAACCAATGACTTAAAAAAGCTATTAAGTTAAAAAATAAAATGTATAAATCAATGAAACAAAATAAAATTAGTCAATAGACATATAGGGAACAACAAAAGAAAGTAAAGAAAATAAGACCATGTAGGGATGAAAATGGGAAAATTCTAAACGAAAATTATGGCAAATGTACAGAATAAATATTTTGCTTCAGTATTCAATCACAAAGATAAACAAACTAGGAGAAATAAATGCATAAATTCAGAAAAAAATAAACAAATACTAATAGACATAAAGGATGTAACAACTAGACTGAAGAAAATAAATACAAACAAATCCCTGGGACTGGTTGACATCCACCCAAGAGTAATCTCTGAGATTGCTTCAGACTTAACTCTATCTGTGATATATGTTTTTCCAAAATCCTTGGATAGTGGGGAGGTGATTTCTAAATGGAGGGAGGCCCATATTGTACCTATATAAAAAAGGAAAGAAATGATTCACCAGAAAATGATAGACCAGTGAGCCTGACATCGGTTCTGGGAAATATACTAGAGGGAATAATCAAAGAACATATTCTGCAAAAACAAGCCAAAATCAAAATGTTGACCTAATCAACAAAGCTTTACCAAGGCAAGATCTTGCCAAACAAATCTTCTCCAAGTCTATGGAAAAGTAAGCAAGGCCTTGGATGAGGAAAACTCTGTGGATGTGGTACAAGCTTTTGATATTTTTCCACATTCCGAGTTAGTTGAGTCACTTTATGAACATAACATCCAAAACAATATTATCAACTGGATTAGATCGTGGTTGGATAAAAGAAGGCAGAGGGTCATGGTAAATGGAGTATTATCAGATTGGATATCAGTGTCAAGCGGGGTGCCCCAGGGATCAGTATGGGGTCCCTGTTTGTTCAACTTGTGCATATCTACCCTACAGTGTAAGAAAGACAATATCTCAGTCACAAAATTTGCTGATGACTGCCGAGTGGGTAGTATTATAAAATCAAAGCAAGATCCGATGTCTAGGTATAACTTATTTGATGTAGCTTAGTTATTGTGTTTCCTTTTTTCCAAGCTTGACTAATGACCTCCTCTCATCTAGCTCACTTCTTATTGTTTACATTATTGTCTACCACTACTTGTGCTTGAATAACTGTAAATGTTACCAATTCTCTGATGTACAGTATGTCCACCTGGACTGTAAATGATTGTACCTATTTTATTGTTTCAGAACTGCCCTGTTGTCATCACTGTATTCTCTATGTTGTACTCTCCCGGGTCGTGCCTGAAAATAGGCAGGATGATTGCCTAGTGTGCTTATCCGGTTACCAAAGCTAATAAATAAATAAATAAAATGAACTGCAAAATTTCCTAAATTACATTGAACAATGGACAGAAAAGTATAAACTTACATTAAATGGGGAAAAGTGTATAGTTCTACATATGGGCAAAAAGAATCCAGAGTTCAAGTATAGTACAAGAAAGGAACTACTCTAGCAGAAAGAGATTTGGGTGTGATTATTAAAATGACCTCACCTTTGGTACACATTGTGAACAGATGATTAAAGCAAATAAGACACTAAACTGTATTTTGAGGCATATTGCAAGTAGAGATAGGGAGGTCCTGATGCCGCTCTATGGGTCTTTAGTGAGAATACAACTTGAGTATTGTTCTCAGGTTTGGGCTCCGTATAAAGGGGAGATTGAGACAGTGGAGAAGGTGCAGAAAGAACTAGAGTAATAAAAGTTGGAACAGATAACATATGAGGAGAGGATGAGGAAATTCAATATTTATTCACTCTCATATAGACGTTGGAGAGGAGATATGATCTTGGTATACGAAACATTCCAGGACCATAAGCTTAGCGAAGATCTGGGGCTCATAGTTAAACAAAAAATATATAGCACTAGAACACATAATCTACAGATAGACCAGCAAAGATGGAGACTACTAAAACGTAAATACTGGTTTAGCCAGAGAGTAGTTCCCCATTGGAATGCACTTCCAAAAGTAGCTGTAGAGAGTTCTTCATTAGAAATATTCAAAGATAGACTGGACACTTACAGTCAAAATAAAATGTATGAGTTTTAATCTGTTAACTAGGGCTGTACGAATACCTTTTTCCGAATATTCGGTACCCGAACTGCCGAATATTTGGCCGAATATTCATATTCGGCAATTGTTTAACTGCTCACACCCCCCACCCTCAGATAGCACCAAAACCCTCCTCCACCCCAATCCCTAAGCTGCTAAACCAGTTTTAATAAAAAAAGTCAAGCAATTTCTTTTGGGAGTGACCGGCACAACTCCACCCACCTCCACGGCTGGCCACCCACCAGTTTCATACATTCATCTCCCCCCCAGTAGCCAGCAGCAGCCCCCTGCCTCCTCCCCAAACCCTGCCTGCATGTAAGAGAATAAAAAAATATAAGTGCAAGGCAGCCGGCACAGCCCGCCCTCTTCCACGGCTGGCTGGCTTCTTATGAATTAAACCGTACTTGCTTACTCTTATATAGAGAATGAGTTTATCATGTGGTGTCATGTGATCAGCTCATTCTCTATATAAGAGCAAGCAAGTGCGGTTTCTTATAAGAAGGCAGCCGGCCGTGGAGGGGGCGGCTGTGCCGGCTGCCTGCGCTATGCATTTTGTAATCTCTCACATGCAGGCAGGGTTTGGGGGAGCCAGGGAAGCTGCTGGCTACCGGGGGATGAATTATGAAACCTGGTGGGGCGGGTGGTGGCTGGCCGGGAGGTGGGTGGAGTTGTGCCAGTCGCCCCAAAAGAAATTGCTGACTTTATTTTATTGCAAAACTGGTTTGTGAGCTTAGAGGCTTGGGGAAGGAGGGGTTTTGCATGCTATCTGAGGGTGGGGGGGTAGGTAAAGAGAGTATCCCTGAATACCAACTGAATAGTGAGCTATTCGTTATTCAGATTCCAAATAATGAATAGCTCATTACTCTTGGTATTCGGAAATAATATTTGGTATTCACACAGCCCTAATGTTAATGTCCTACTAAAACAGGGTACACAGCAAGCAAAATGGGCAAAAGTCCAAATGATGCTTTGTACTGACTATGATACTATGAATGAACCTTTGTGAAGAACAGTATACATAGGGTTGGGCATTGTTAAAAGATAAGAGAGGTAATGGCAGTAAGCCCAGGAGAAAATGACTGTTCTCCTCTGTGAGCATACTACAAGTACAGAGCATAGGCTTTTGTGAAGAAAAAAAAAGTAAAATGACAGGAATCACCAGTTGATGTGTGTTCCTGAAAACTTTGCATAAGAGGGAAAAAGAGTTGTTTACTTAGGAGGCACCCTAAGCCTGAGCTTGTATTTAGGTGTAACTTGGGAGTACAAGGAGGTCAAGTAAAACTGCCAAAGGTCACATAGTATGCAAGTAATGGCGAGTGGATTTAAACCCAGTCTCTGGGTTTGTATCTGCAGTGCACTTAAGCATTACACTGTACCAAGGTTTTACAGAAGATTAATGCCTCCTTTAATGATAAAAGAAACAAAAATAAAACCTGCCATCTGAGGCAGTTGAGAGTAGCTTATCACAAAATGTATAATTACAGTGGCACGTCATGTGAGTCAGGAAGTGCTGACGTAGTGCCCATTTCAATGAAACACCCCCTTGTTAGTGGTGTTCATCATTTTTTTGTTACAGAAAACTTGGAAAGTTTCCTACATTTGTGCTGCCTGCCTGCTTTAAAAAAAAACAATCTAGAATTAAGCATATTAATGAATCCTTCCCAAATCCTGCTAGAATGTACACACCCTTTAACTTTGGAAACACTTTCTTCAGATGCCTCCGGAACTGCCTCCCTCTCCCGGCTAAGCACGAACTAGTCCAGAAGATGATCCTTCCTATTTTTGACTACTGTGATGTAGTCTACAGTGCCGCTCCCAAGACCTCCTCAGCAAGGTTGGATACCCTCTTCAACTTCTGTTGCTTCACTCTGGACTTTCCTCCTCTCACCCACCACTGTCAGCTCTACTACTCCCTGGCATTTTCCTCACTAGAAAAAAATGCTTCCATCATTGTGCTAAATTTGTTTCTAAATTCTGGTTTGAATCGCTCCCATCCTGTCTCACTTCCTCTCTATCAGTCCTCCCTCCCTCTGCCCACTCACTTAGATCTCATGACTCCCGTTCCTTGGTTGTTCCTCACCAGTCGTCCACTGTAGGCCAGGCTGCTTTCTTGTATCGCTTCCCAAAACTGTGGAATTCACTTCCTCACCAGATTCACCACTCCTCATCCCTCTCCTCTATAACTTCAACCCTACATAATTTCCCCTTTGTGAACTGTACCTGCCATTAACATTCCTGTTATTCCTGACCTGCTCCCCAACCTCTATCAGTATATTAAGTATCTATTCTGAATTACAGCTCCCTTCCAGCCCCACTACTTTCTTTCCCTGCAGTGATCCCTACCTGGCCATTCCTTTGGGTCATCTATAACTACCAATACAACTATGACTTTAAATTCCTATCAGTCTTCAACTATCAATATATCTATAACCTTGTTTCCTATTTATCTGCTCCCCTCCTAGCCTTGCTACCTTTCCACCTCTTCTGTTACTTCCTATCCATCCCTTCCTTTCAGGCGAAATGGTACCATCATCATGACTTTAAGGTGTTATCTTAATGTTATGTACTTAACCTGTCTATTGTGACCTCTATAAACAACTGCCCTCATATGCTGCACTTAATGTTTTCTCTGTTATTTGCTGTTCACTGCCAATACTGTTGTAATAATGTTTGCAGTTGTGTGCATGTATGTAGTTCCACTACCCTTTCCCCCAGGATACACTGTGAGATGAGCAACGTGTTGTTCAGTGTGCCTTTCCTGGTGAAACGTTTCAATAAATAAAATAAATAAGATGCACCAACAACAAAAAGAAAATTATTATATTCATTCCTTTCAGATTAGCAATGTCTCATCTGTAAGGTTTTAGAAAGAAAGTATATTTGCAACAAAGGGTTTTGCTTTGGGTGAAACACATATGGAGCGGTCCAGCGATGCCCTTGGGCTAAATGCCAAAATCTGGCTCGGACATTTTAAAACTTTTGTTCCATTACAAACATACTTTTCTGAAAAGATTTCCTTGTGGAATTAACCAATAGAGATATTTTGAGCTGTCATCATACTACTTTTAACCTAGCAGTTTCTTGTCACACTGCCTTGAATAGAAAATCCAGACCACAAATATTTTCACACATTAAAAACCTATTACATCATGTTTTTGTCTCTAAATTTCTCGTACACTCTACAACATGCTCCAACCAACATTTACATTCCAAAGTCTTCTAAACATACATCAAACCTTTCCAGGCAAGCACAATTCTCTTTGAAAAAGCAATTCACGCTAGTGACTAAATAAAGCTACATCAACAATCTTTAAAACAGACTCCACCCTCCCTGCTTTTGAGAAAACTAATAAACAGCATTATTCTCCTGTTGTCTCAATTAGCTCAAAATAACCTTGATGCTCTTAGAATCACACAAGCCCCTTCATTGTTCAGTTTAACCAGGGAAAAGAAAGAAGAAAGAAAAAAAAACCTTTCAAAGTTTTAAACACTGTTCATATTTACATGGCACTTTATAATGCTTACAAAAATCACAGCGTGTACAGTACTTTCATCAGTGTGTGCGTGTGTGTGTGTGTGTGTGTGTGTGTGTGTGCATGTCTGAGATAGACAAAAGCAACACCATGATGTATCAGGTCAGGTTTAGAAATTAAAAAGAGTTAGAAAAGACAAACATTAGCTGGCCAGAGCATTTAGACAAACAAAGATAATTTAGGAAAGACAGAACAGAATATAGTGTATGGTAGATCCTGTTGAGCATGAAATCCATGCTCCCAACAGCATTATGCTGCACTAGCTACATCATCCGTGGCTGTTGTGCTGCACTAGCTATGTAGCTAGTGCAGCATAACACTAGAAGTGTGTGTGTGCATGCGTGGAAGCTGGGTGCGCATGCGCGATCGGGTGACTGGTGATGCGCTGAGAAGGCTGCGGTGGTGAAACAGGCTGGAGAAACCAAAAACCACACACGAATTGAAAATAAGTAAGGGCAGTCTTTTTGTAAGCGACCATATACTATAAAAGACTGTGTGTGCGATCATACACAACAGGGTATTTTTCTAATTTCGAGGTTTCCATGGTAATGAAACCTTGTTGTGCTCTCGAGGTCTCCAGTTACCATGGAAACCTCTCTAGTGAGAAATACCCTTGTTGTGTATGAGCGATCATACACAATCCTTTATATGTTGCATGGTTTAATTACTCGCAAGTTGTGAAGCTGCATTCCTCCCAGATCAAATGAGTCAATTTTTCATTCGGAAAACTTCTGTGGTTTGGAGTCTAATACAGACTGCCATGTCTTTGATAAGGCATGGAGGCATGCAGCCATTAACCCTTTCAGGTCAACTACAGCTGAAACCTTTGTTTTAGGGTAGCTGGATTCCCTCCCTCCCAGATCAAATAAGTCCTTTTTCTGTGCTGAAAGCTCCTGTGGTTTGGAGTCTAACACAGATTGTACTGATTCAGAGAGAGCTGCAACCATTAACCATTTCAGGTCATACTTTTTAGCTATTTATTTATTTATTTTATGTATTTATTTAATGTAAAATTGGAATTACAACCTTTGAGCTAAAAGCTCATTTACAAAAGATCCTCATTGAACAGAGGGTGGGGGAATATCAAGTACATGGACGGTGGAGAAAAACAGAAGCAGCTAGAAGGCACTGTCAGTTACACATCATTAAAAAGCCTAAACAGCATTACAAATAGAAGGATGGGGAGAGACAGATTACATTGCAAAAGTCATCACTTAATTACATAATACAGAGGAAAATTGTCCCATAGCAGATTAGGTGAATAAAGTGCAGATTCCAACTATGTACAAAGCATGAGAATTCCCAGAATGCAGCTATAGAGCTTAGATAGGTTCCCGGAGGGAACAATTAATGTGACCAACGACAAGTACAGCCATTAAGGAAGAGTAGGTTGTAGGCTAGATGGGTGAGGGGGAGATCACAATGGTGGGTGATAGCTTAAGGGTCAGGGGGGCTAAGCGGGTGTGGAGGTGTGGGGAATGGAGAGTCAGGAGGGCTAAGTGGGTGAGGGGGTGGGGAAATTGGGGACCAAGGGGTGGCAGGTGGGGATTAGCAGGAGATTCTTAGGAGCCATGGGCCGCCGCAGCCAAGCCATATTGTGTCAGGAGGCACCGGGAGGGCTAGAAATGGCTGGGGTGTTCTTTACAGCAACATTGTACTGGAGAGGAGATGGACTTCCAAATTTCAGATTTGAACTGGCCAAGGTGAGTAAGGCTAGTAGTGGCCTGAGGAGCTCATTTCGCCAGGTGGGGGCCCTTACTGCAAAGGCTTGCCTCCCCAAGGCAGTTCTTCAGAAAGGTACTGCTAGAGCATGTCTTGTAACACTTCTCGTGGAGTGCTCAGCTGGGACAGGACAGAATAAGGCTTGTAGGGAGGGGAGTGCAAGACCTAGAAGGGCCTTCTTCCCTAGAAGACAGGAGCAGAGCTTGATTTTGTCCATGAGAGGAAGCCATCATGCCCCAATATAAAGGTTGCACATGTGTGTAAAACAATCTGCACCTAAAACAATGCGGCATGCTTTATTGAGGGTAGTATGGACCCTGTGCAGGCTGGTTTCAGAGGCTGCACCATATACCACATTACCATTGTCCAGGATGGGTAGAACTGTCCCTCTTACTGCCTGGACCCTAGCCTCAGGTGTGAGGCAGAACTGAAGCCTATATAGGGTCCCTAGCTTCCTATTGGCAGCAGTGGTAATATTTTGTATATGTTCACTGAAGGAGAGGGCTCATCAATTGTAATCCCTAGGTACCAGAACAAGGGCACTTGCTCAAGGGTGGAGTGGGAGTTGCACAAAGTTGAGAAGGGAGTGGTATACCTCCTCTTTTGGCTTCTGGTAAAGTGCATTGACTTTTTTTTTTATGTTGAGCACTAGCAGACCATCTTTGAGCCAATCCTGTAGGAGATCAAAGTTGTACTGCATGTCCTTAGTGAGTGCATCTTGGCAAGAGCCTCAAGAGAACACCACTGTGTCATCTGCATAGAGCAGTACCTTGGAGGAGGGGCACGCTTCTGAAAGGTTGTTCACAAAGAGGCTGAACAGGAGTGGGCCCAGGATGGACCCCTGTGGGACCCCCACTGTGACTTCACTGGTATTGGAGATGGCTCGTTGATTTTCACCTGCTGAGAGTGCCCAGACAGGTAGCTGGAGAACCAGTTGACCCTGTCAGGGGATAGTGCAAGGCAGCTTAGTCTGTGCAGCAGTAGCAGATTTTTCACAAGTTTGAAAGCCTTGGTTAGGTCTATGAAGATTGCTCTGACCAGTTGGCCCTGGTCAAGTGCCTCATGCACGTAGTCTGTGAAGGCAATTAAGGCAGTATTAGTGCTATGCATCTTATGAAAGCCATGCTGCTGGGGGCAGAGGAGTTTATATTTATGCAGGTGGTCAGTG
The DNA here is from genome assembly GCA_016271365.2 of Neoceratodus forsteri. Lineage (NCBI taxonomy): Eukaryota > Metazoa > Chordata > Ceratodontiformes > Ceratodontidae > Neoceratodus > Neoceratodus forsteri. The sequence continues at coordinate 801,942,599 of CM057451.1, read as the reverse complement.
AGTTGGTCAGCTGTGCTTCTCTCTAGTGCTCTGGAGAGCAGAGACAGAATTGAGATAGGTCTGTAGTTGGATACTAGTGCCCGGTCAACCTCCCTTGTGCACAGGAGTGACCAGAGCAGATTTCCAGGTAGAGAGGAAAGTGGACAGGTGGAGAGACAGGTTAAACAGCTTGGTGATGGGAAAGACAACCTCTTGTAAGGCAATGGAAATCAGTTTCATATTGATTCCATCGCCACCCATCCTTGTTTTTCCCAGGACACTTGCAAGGTATTTTCTTGTTTCCTTTATGGTCACCTGTCTGAAGAAAAAGCTTAGGCTGGGCTTGGCAGTGGTAAAGGAGGACAATTGGTTGGAGGCTGGCATCACATCAGGGAGCGTGACAGACCTGGGAGGCAGGACTGCTCTGTATTCAGAGAAAGCCTTATTAAAGATATTGGCCATGCCAGCATCAAGTATGATTTTGTCATTGTGATGGAGCATGGTGGTGGTGGGGGTCTTGTTATCAGACCCGAGAGGTTTTAATTGAATCCCAGAACTTCTTCCCATTACTAAAGCAGTGAGATTGTTGTTTCTTGTGGAATAATGCATTGACCTGTCATATTGCCCAGGTGCATCGATTTCTGGCTGCTTTGTAGTTTTGGATATCCATAGTTATCCATGTTGCCCTGGCCCGTGCCAAAGGAGATCCCATTGCCACATCATACCAAGAAGTTCAGGGTGACCCAGTCCATACTATGACCTTCTATTTGAAAGTGTCAGTGGCTCAGTAGGTAGCACACTTGCCTCAGAGGCCAGGAGATCAGAGAGCTGTGGGTTCAGTTCCCACATCTGGCACTTCGCTATTATCCCAGTACTGACATTGTAGTGCAGCATGAGAGGGGTGCTGCACTTCTGAGGTGCTGTCTTTCAGATGAAATGTTAAACTGAGGTCCCATCTGCCTGGATTGGTGGTAGTTCAGGTGGATGTTAAAGATCCCATGGCACTTATCGAAAAGAGTAGGGTAATTTCCCCGGTGTCCTGGCCAAATTTCCCTCATTCACTAAAAAAATACCACCAACAGCTTAATCTGGATCAAGGTCAGTTGGCCTTCATCTGTATCCCCTTCCCCTGGATCGTGCCTGTGGCAGGATTTGTCTAGTGCACTGACCTGGTCAATAAAAACTAAATAAATAAATATTCAGCTTATTCCTAAATAGTATCCTGCCAGCCAGTACCGCATTCTGCTTTATGCCGATGGCGCCATTGTATTCGCACATGGTTCAAATCCAATTGAGCTTGAGCAACAACTCCAAAGTGACTTTACCAATCTTGAGAAGTGGTTCACAGATCATAAATTAATTTTGAACTATAAAAATATGAAAACTATGCTGTTCTCCAGCTCCCAAAAACAAGCATCGTGGCTACCCATTATCAATTCGTAATGTTGCTGGGACCTCCCTGAACCTGGTCCAACACTTTAAATATCTGGGGATCACTATTGACAACTCATTGTCCTACACTCTACACATTGCCAACATGGCCAAGGCAATTAATAAATGTATTGGGATGCTCTATTGACACAGGCACAGTCTGACCCTGAAGCCCTGTGGGCTCACTTGTTGACTATGGCCTGCTTATCTATGGCACAACCACTGACACTGCACATAGATGTTTCAAAACAGCCTTAAACAAAGCATGCCAGCTAACCTTAGGAACAACTAGGCTGACTCACACCTGTGACCTGTATACCAATGAAAAATGACTCCTGCTCAACGTGAAACTTAAATTCCAAACTTGCCTACTGGCAAACAAGATTAACCTTGAAACACTTCCGACTGGGGTCAGTCAACTCCTGGTGCCTAGTGTGACACTTGGACAGATGGTTCTGATTAACCTATGCTTTTTGTAGTATAAAAATATGTTATTGAATGTCTCTCATGAGAGATGCTGACAGTCTGTGGAATGACAACCCCCCCCCCAGGTTTTAGCTAATAGGTGTTACATGGAAGGCCAAGAGATAATTATAGGCTAGAAGAGTCCATCATAAACTTTTATAACATTCAGAGGAGACACAGTTAAAATTCACATGGTGATACAAAGCATGTTGCACCTTATGAGATCTGGCAGAGACCTAACAAGTCTTTTGATGTCCTGGAAAGGGGAAGCTGCTCATAGATCAAAGAAAGTCATTTGAAAAAAAATGGGTTTTGCTGAGGTCACATAAATTTTAATTTACCTTTGATAAGACATCCTGTTTTGCATAGATATTTTTTTTATATTCTGACAGGGAGGAGCAAGGTGACCTCACGCAAAGAGGCTGGCAAAGCCAGTTTTTAAACAGTATTCTGTTTTCCATTTTCACACAAATGTTTGGACTCTGAAAAAGAAACATCTACAGCACTGTGAGATAAGAATACCTTAGAAAAGTCAATTCTAAGAGTACTGTAGTAGAAGATTTTGTCTGCACTTTTAAACCTATTTTGTTTAAGTGATTTGTATGGTTTGTGATATATGGTTCTGTATTTATATTTTACATTTTTTTTATCTACCTTGAAGTAAACCTCTACTTTAGAGACTACTTGGTGTGCCTTTGAATTTCTTTTTCTTGACAAGGGAAGCATACATGCTTAAAGATGACATTGCAAAAAGCTTACTGGTTTTACCAAACTGGGAAAAGGTAAGAATTTATTCTGAGGTCTTTAATAGAGTTTTAAGGGTTCATTTTGTACACCTGGTTAGGTGCCCATAGGCAAAAGATATCTGACTCCCAAGAGCAGAATTATCTGAGCCTGTACACTGATGCGCTAACAAGAGTTCTGAGTTTGAATCCCTCAAGACTTGAGACCAAGGTTGATTTGAAACCACAAAACAGACAGGAGGGTTACCCTGTTTCTGTTCCTTTTCACAAGACTACGCTCGGAGGTTGGCACTTTGGGAGTAGAGGGCTGACCTGCTGAGTGGGGTTGTGATAGATTGGTTGGTAGCGGTGCGAAAAATTTTGGTATTACAAGCTGTTATTGTTCAGTGTGTCAGCTTGAAACTGCTCACTTGCAAAGAAAGAAAAAGGTAGTGATTTATTTTTAAAAAGGAGACAGAACTATATCACTTGGCATACAGCCAAGTTCCTTCCCATTTTTTTTTTAAAGTGCAAGTCAGAGTAGCCATAGTTAGGGAAGAAGATGGCTTCCAACTACAGCAGGCACACTGTAGACTACTTAAAGCAGTTGTGCGGGGACAGAGGAGTCCTGTTCGAGGTGAAAGCCACCAAGCAGAACCTCATAGATGCCCTGATAGTAGCAGATATCCAGAGCAGTGAGTCACAGACAGTGACTGAAAAGGACCAAACTTCAAGTGTGGCAGGGCTAGTGGCCAGTGCAGTGTCCAGATCTGATGAGGAGGGCAACAGGGCTACTGTCAGTGAAGGGCCACAGCAGCAGGGAAGGTCACCAGTATCCAGGATCCAGAAGTACTCAGGCTGCAAATTGAGTTGCGCAGAATGGAGTTGGAGTTCAGAGAGAGGGACCATGAACAGGGAAGGTGGACCATGAGGCAGAGTGAGAACACTGAGAGGCAGACTGTGAGGAGGCGTGAATGCCAGCAATCTGTAGAGGAGAAGAGGGAGCAAGACGCTGAGATGCAGATCATGAGGAGCATGAGCGCCAGAGCAACACAGAACTGGAGAAGCTACGATTCCAACTAGCGGCACCAGAGCAGATAAGTGGCTTGGGTTTAACTGGGACTACAGGACTGGGTTACAAATTGAATTCAAAATGATAGCCAAATTTAAAGAGGAGGATATGGATGCCTTTTTAAATTCTTTTGAAAAGTTTGTATTCAGGCTAAAATTCCTAGAGTCCTGGAGCTTCAGCTATCCCACTACTTACCGGAAAGCTCGGGATGCATTGGGTCAAATGGACAATGAGGACAGTGATAATTACAGCAAACTTAAAGCTGCACTGTTAAAAAAATTTGAATTAACTGCTGAATCATACAGAGCTAAATTCCGTAAGCTCAGGAGAAGCCCTGACATGAGCTACGAGGAGCTAGCCATGAAACAACATCAGTTTTTAAAACATTAATGGGAAGGAATTGGGGCAAACTCTGTTGATAAAATTGAAAATGAGATTTTGTTAGAACAGTTTTACTGGGCATGTCCAGCAGAGCTGAAAACCTGGCTGGAGGACTGAGATCCCAAAACAGTACAAGAGGCTGCTGAACTCTCAGACCATTATGCAAAGAGCAGACCTGCTCTGAGAGTGAATGGGGTGGGGTGGGCGTAGCAGTGCAGAAAGGGAAAAGCGCACCTTCAGGGCAGCTCAAACCCTCACTGCCCCCACCGAAACCAGTTAGCTCCAGGTTTCAGAGAAAGATTTCTCTGAAAAGAGAAGTGAATGTTGGTTATGTAAAAAACTGGGCATATTGCCAGACAGCGTGTCCCAAAAATGAGCAATAATATGCAGAATGGTACTAGAAAAGAAGTGGGTTCTTTGTGTGTCCCTGGGAGCATGCCAGTGAACATGAGGGAACACATATACCCAGTCATGGTAAATGGTGTACAGATGCAAGGGTTAAGGGACACAGGGGCATCTTTGACCTTGGCAAAGGGGGATCTAGTACAGCCTGGTCAGTTTATACCCAATAAATATGTCACTGTATAGGACTTTACTGGTGAGGAGAAAACATTGCCCCTCGCTAGTGTTCTCCTAGACTGGGGTGAAACGGGGGAATTGTGCAACAGGTGGCTGTAGCCAAAACCTTAGCAGTGGATGTGATCCTGGGCAACAATCTCAAACAGGGGATGATATGTTCAGTTACCCATAGCCAAGCGGCAGGGGAAAATTGTAGTTCCTGAACCCCACAGAAGCCATTGTGAAAAACGACTGAGAGGCTGGCTCCCCAGCCTGTGTCACCAGATGGGGAGACTAATGAAAGGGGTAGACATTTCCAGTAGCAAGTAACCACACAGCTACAGAGGGTTACTCCAAGAGGGAGGAGTGAGCTATTGTCAGAGAGTTGGGATTGACAGTGATCCTGACTGCCCTGATGCTAATGCTAGGGACCCTAATTTAGTGACTAAAGGGAACCTGTCCCATGCCTTGGGAATGTGTGAGGGGTTTGCAGTTGCTCAGAGAAGTGACCCTAGTCTAGAGAAGCTGAGGGCTTGGGCAGACTTGGATGGCACACAGGGAGGTGATGGCAGACATAAGGTTTATTGGGAAAATGGACTGATGTATACTCAGGCTGAGCAGACAGAGGGAGGGATGCTAGGCAGGCAGCTTGTCATTCCCCAGGGGTATCGTGAGCAGTTGCTCAAGATTGCACATGATATTCCCTTGTCTGGTCATCTGGGAATCATGCGCACTATGCAGCAGTTGGCCCAGAATTTCTATTGACCTAACTTCACCCAACAGGTGAAGGAGTATTGCAGGTCTTGTCACCAGTGCCAAGAAATAGAGAAGGTGGGCAAGAAAACCCAAGCCACCCTGATTCCATTGCCCATAGTGGAGGAGCCCTTCCACAGGATGGGAATGGATATTGTGGGGCCTTTAAATATCCCCAGCTCCTCAGGGAAGAGATTCATCCTGACTGTGGTGGATTATGCCACCCGGTACCCAGAGGCAGTCACTCTATCCTCACTGAGGACAGACAAAGTGGCAGATGCCTTACTTGGTATTTTCTCCCATGTTGGGTTTCTACAGGAGGTTATCACCAATCAAGGGGGTTCCTTCATGTTGGAGCTGATGAAATGTTTATGGGAGAAGTGTGGGGTGGTGCAGAGATGCATGACACTGTATCACCTACAAGCCAATGGGCTTGTGGAAAGATTCAATGGTACCCTAAAGTCAATGGTCTGGGTGTTTGCTGAACAGCATGGGAGGGACTAGGACAAATACCATCCCCACCTGTTGTTTTCATACAGAGAAGTGCCCCAAGAGTTGACAGGATTTCCCCCTTCGAACTCTTATATGGACGCCGGGTACGTGTGCCCCTAGACTTGATCCGGGAGGACTGGGAGGACAAGCACACCACCCAAGGAACTCCCATAGTGGATTATGTCCTTAGGTTTAGGGAAAGGCTGAAGGAGCTTATGGGGCAGCCCAGAGCAACCTGGCAGGTGCCCAACAGAAACAAAAAAGTGCGGTACGACCGCAAAGCCTGAGCTCGCTCGAACATGGTGGGTCAGGAAGTTATGCTCCTTATTCCGGTCTGGAAAGACAAGCTGCAGGCAGAGTGGGTAGGACTGTACAAAGTGGTTAGGAAAGTAAATGGTGTGAACTACATTATAGAGTTACCTGACAGAAGATAGACAGAAAGGGTGTACCATGTCAACATGATGAAGCCATATGCAAATAGGGCGGACATCGTGTTTGCTGTGTGTAGTCCTGGGAGGAGATGGATGAAGGACCCCTTCTGGACTTGCTGGAAGAAAGTAAGTGGAAGTCCTCTGTGGTGGCAGTAAAATTGTCTCCCCAGCTAGCCCCGGACCAGATCCAGAAAGTAAGGGAGGTTTAGCAGACTATGCCCGTTATTTAGCACCAAGCCTGGACTAACCCCTTAGCGACGCATGGTGTGGAGACATGGGCACAGACGCATATCGGTGGACAGCATATCGGGTGTCAGATGCTGTCCAAAAGGACATTAGGAGGAAGTGGAGGAGATGCTGGATTTAGGAATAATCAGAGATCCCACAGCCCCTGGGCCTCACCCGTAGTCCTTGTGCCCAAGTCAGATGGCTCTACTCATTTCTGTGTGGACTATCATGAACTGAATGCAGTCACAGTCAGGCGCCCACCCGATGCCCCATACTGGACAAACTCCTGGACAAGTTGGGAGGGTGACCTACCTTACAACCATTGACACATAAACCACAAAATCTGTTACACAGTGAATGTACACTATAAGTGCAAAACAAATTTCTTCAAAGAATTTGGGTGACATAAACATTCACCAATCAACGGCAAATATTGCAGGTTTTATATATTTAAATTACCCTTCTTGTTAAATGTTTGAATCCTCACTAGGAGGATGGCCTCCCTCAATCACCCAAATTACATGTCCTGGAAGAGGTGACTCTCAGGCTTGACTCTAATGTCTTGGATAACATTTTGTCACTTGACAATCTCCTCCCATGTATTTTATGGATTTTTGCCTCAGCTACAACATTATCATACTCTGTGATGAAAGTGATTTTCTGGGCAGCTTCATCATCACAATGTTTTGATGCCAGAAGTCTTCTGTCAATTCAGAATGCTTTCCTGAAGACATTATTAGCTACCCACAATAATAACCCTTCCTGAACCTTTCCTTTAGTTCCACTGCCTGGGTTCCAAATTTCTTGGCTGAAGTACAGTTATGACATATGAGGGGAACTAACCATAATGACTTCTCCAGGGTGGATACTGTCAGCTTGCAGTGGATTATTACCAGCCACAGCCTTTCTACTGGATCCAGTACTTATTTTCCTCCTACTTTCCAGTTAAGTGATGTCCAGAAATGTAGTTGATTCTCTATCCATTTTGCATCTAATGACAAATTCAAATTGCTGATATTAGCCAAGGGACAAAATTGGAAGCTTACTCAGCATCTCCTAACCAGATCCACAATGTCATCAATAAAGTTTCCCCAGACTGCAAGGTGTCTGGGAAAGGAATTAGCACCAGTGAACACCACTGTGTCCTCCCATCATCCCAGAAACAGATTCACATGGGGGCATGGTGGTCCCCTTTGCAATGTCTTATAGCTGGAGGTAGTACAAGTCATAAAACATAAAGCAGCTGTGTTTCAATATAAATTTAAGGGCTTCCAGTACAAAGTCAGTTTTGGAATGACTACTTGGTTTATTTATAAAAATTATTAAATGCATGCATACCAAGTTCACACCAGATACTAGTAAATAATGATACAACATCAGTTGTTAATCACAAGCAATCAGCTACATAACAGACCTTCTGATTGGGTTATCACCTGCATAAAGCATCTGATGTAAGAAGGGAAAGCTGTAACAAAATCTCTCAAATACAAGTTCACAACTCCATTGATAGAGGGGGGAGGGCTCAGGGGCAATGTGAGGAAGTATTTTTTCACAGAGAGGGTGGTGGATGCATGGAACAGCCTTCCCGAGGAGGTTGTGGGGTCTAAAACTATGGGAGAATTCAAGAATGCATGGGACAGACATAAGGCAATTTTTGTGGGGGGTAGGAAGAAATAAGCTGTTGGTTAAATAGGATCTGCAGCTTATCCTCTAGGTAGGAAATGGGCAGACTAGGTGGGCCAAGCGGTCCTTATCTGCCGTCCAAAGTCTATGTTTCTATGTTTCATATATGTTCTCTAAGGGAATTAATTTCTAAACAGCCGGGCAATCTGCAAGTGTTATCATAGCCTTGAAGACCTTTGGTAAAATGCAGAAGGTAGGAAACCACAGGATGGTCATTCCTGAGGAACATACCCTCAGTTTCAGTAATCCAATTGTTTGAGACTGCTCTGTCAATCAAATACTCTACTACCAATTTGAATGTACAGTAGCCACAGAGTTACACTAAGTTCAATATAATGGTTACTCAGTGTTAGACAATGGTCTGCTCACCTCTTCCACATAATCTGTTTTGTTTATCATCTCCATATTACCACCCATATCTGAAACTTTGAAAATGATGTTAGGTAATCCCGCCAAGGCTTTAGACTCAGGAACAGAAAGACAAGGAGCATCAATATCTGTTTTAACCTGATCTGAAAAGTCTGTATAACTGGGATATAAGCATAACCAGGGCAAAATCTTGATGTTGGCTTAAAGGGCAATCTTTTCAGTTTCAAGTAATTCCCACCGAAGTTCAGTGTTGGTCCGATTATTCTCATTGTTACTACCTTGAATATCAGTTTCAGTTACAATAAATGAAGATTCAGTAAACTCACAATTCTTTTTTTATCATCACGTAACACTTTGTGCTCCTCCATTGCAGAGCGGGCCACAATGACTGCCGTCTGCCGGCACCCCTAGCCCCTGGACCAGGTCTGGCATATGCTGCATGTGCCTGACTCACACAGGCCCGATGAAATTAATGGGACACCCCCTCCCCAAGGACCATGACCAGGAACCAGGTGGTCATGCCTCTCGTGTCCGGGGGCTCGGGGCTCGGCCATGAGCCACCGCGGATGCCCCGCAATTTCCAGCTGTTTCTGCCCCAGGGAGCTGGATGTGCAATGATGTCTGATGCACCTACATGCAGACATCTGCCACGCCCTCCCCTTAGAATGCACGCCACTAACAGTGAGCCCAGCCTCCGCTAGGCACCACTGCAGAGCGCCACATACCCTTTACTCACCCCAGAGGAAGGAGAGCAATCATGGGACGCTCAATCCTTCCTCTACCCCTGCCAGCCCCGGCGCCTGAGTCCATTCCCAAACCTGGGTTGCCAGTGGCGCAAGGGTGGTGTCCAGTGCCTCAACCCTCAGTGCCACCGGGCCGGCATAAACTCACAATTGTGTGCGTCTTCCCATTCATCAACCTAGGTATTTAATAGTAAATTAATGTCTTTGCTCTCCATGATCCCCAACAAAATCTAAATATTACTGCCCTGATCATTGCCCAGTGGCTCAGCAGCAGTTTTGAGCAAATCCTTCTGTTAAAAAAATGTCCGCTGACAATTGTTAATTCCTGTCAGATGTAAATTGTAAGTCCTGATGACTGTCAGTTTCTGAAACATGATCCCCCATATTTAAACTCTGTTGATGCAGTGATTCCCCCCCCCCAAAAAAAAAATCTTTTGATGCAGATCATTCTGTACAGTTTAATGAATCAGTCTGTAAACCAAATCTTGATTATGTTGCCACTGGTGCAAAATGCATCCTCTTAGATAAAACTGCCTTAGGAATGTTGATTAATAATCTGATCAGAAATATCAATTCAATTTTTGTGCTACTAAATGTTGTGCTTCAACTACCCAAAAAGGTTTAGGTACGGTACTTGTATTGGAACAGGGTATCTCCCTGCCATTTAGGCTGCCCACATTCACCTACTGTATTCTTTACACATAGTGACTCTAATTGTATCATCTACCAATTTTCAGTGAGGATTGTAGCTAGGCACACAGACAGCCTGTTCCCCATTGCCACAGAGCTACATCTCTATGTGTAGAGAATAAGTGGATGTGGGCAGCCTATAGAAGGAGTTAAATGGCAGGGATAAACCCAGTTTCAGTATTATACAGTACCCCTCAACAATGGGGGTGAGATACTGACAACAACAACAATGGAAAGGGACCTGGAGGTAGCTATATCAGATGACCTAAAGGTGGGCAAGCAATGTGAGAAGGCAGTAAGAAGGGCTGAGGGGATACTGGGATGCATAGGGAGAGGCATCACCAGTAGAAAACAGGAAGTTGTTATTCCTCTGTACAGACAGCTGGTAAGACCACATCTGGAGTACTGCATGCAGTTCTGGAGACCCCATCTCCACAAAGACATAGACAGGGTGGAGGCTGTCCAGAGGAGGAGATCAAAATGGCAGGCATCTGCACCAGAAGACATATGAAGAGAAAATAAAGGAGCTTAATATGTATACCCTCGAGGAAAGGAGGGAGAGGAGGGACATGATCGAAACTTTCAAGTACCTCAAGGAATCAACAAGTCCAAGAGGGTAGCATCTTTCAGAAAAAGATGTGCAAGAACAAGGGGCACAATCTGAAGATAGAGGGGATGGCTCAGAGGTAATGTGAAAGTATTTTTTCCATGGAGAGGGTTGTGGATGCATGAACAGCCTTCCTGAGGAGGTCATGGAGTAAAACAGTGGGGAATTCAAGCATGCATGGGATAGACATAAGGCCATTCTAGTGGGGGTAGGAGGAAGTAGGCTGCTGATTAACTAGGATCTGCAGCTTATCCATTAGGTAGGAAAATGGGCAGACTAGGTGGGCCAAGCAGTCCTTATCTGCTATCAAATTCTATGTTTCTATAACACTTTCAGAGTAGTATAAAGAAAATGAAAATTACGTACTTACCAAAATAATTGAGCATTCAAATATCTTCACTATTCATTACTAATGGGTCCTACCAGAGGTCAGGACCCTGCTCAAGAAATAAAGAGACTGCTTCTTTAAATTTTTCAGAGCTGGAGAAGCCGACTTCTGGTGGCACCACCCATGAGGCCAGCATTCTGCATGGCACTCGTGGGTTGACCAGTAACCATAGCCGACTCCCCCAGCTCTCAGTTCTGTCCACCAGGTGAGGAAGTGAGGAAGAGAAAGACAGGGATAGGGATAGAGAGGGCAAGGGTGCCCAAAGGATAGAGGGTAGAGGGGAGATGGGAGAAAATAAATATAAAGCCGACTGACAAGAGTACAGACAACAGGGATGAGCTAAGAAGGGCAGGGATGGCCAGCATGCTGGTCAGCCCTAAGAGGCAAAAGAAACAATAGAAAAGGGGAAAAAGAGAGAAAGAGAGAGAGGGAGAAACAACAGCCCTTCCCTCCTGAGGAGGCTGTCCCCTTCCATATCTATCATCCTCCTTTTTTCCACATGACCTCCTACAAGGAGTAGAGCCCAGTATAGTTCATGCACCACACCGGGGTCATCCATGTCTCTGAAGAGACCCTGACCATGAGGAGGACTCAGTCAGCCCCCAGGGAGGATGACTGCCCCACCATCCTCGCTGGGAACCCTTGCCCCACCAAGCTTGTGGAGCAAAGGGGTCCTGTCCCCACTGGCCCATATAGAGCTGGGGGCCTCAAGGTTGGAGCCCAGAGACCTGGTCTTGGCATCCTGAATGCACTGACATGCTCTGACGGTTGAGGGGGTCTCTCCCAACTTCACTGCATGGTTAACAAGAGTGCGGTAGTCCATCGAGAAACAGGCATCACACTGTCCATCACGTGGCGGGACCCAGACAGGTGAAGCAACAGTCGTGCAGGGCTGACACAGTCATTGAGTTGCTGCAGAGGTACTGATGCATAAGGGCAACTCCCACTTGCTTCGATTATGATTTATGCCCCAAACCGACATACTTCCCTGTGGAAAAACAAATAAAAGGGATTAAAATTATAAACTTACAACGGTGCCACAACAGCTAAAAAAGAGAAAAATCTTCAGAATCAGATGAAGCTAGATGTGTAGGCCTAGTGGACTTCGAATTATGCAGATACTCTTGCTTGAAGCAGTCTTCCCTCACAGGATCCTTCCTTGATGGCGGGAAAACAAGAACTGAGGGCTGGGAGAAGTCAGCTTCGGGTACTGGCCAACCCACGAGGCGTCACCTAGAATGCTGGCCTCTCATGGGAGCGCACCCGCCTGACATCAGCTCCTCCAGCCTGAAAAAAATTTAAAGAGGCAGTACTCTTTATTTCTCGAGCAGGGTCCTCACCTCCAGTAGGACACATTAGTAAAGAATGGTGAAGATTAATTTGGATAACATCAAAGCATTTTGACAGAAATGAGCATTACATGACCCAAATGTAAGCCAGGAAATGTCACCTGCTAGCGACATGTGATTTCTAATAAAATGATACCAATGAAATAGTTTAAATGGTATGAGCCCTTTGCTGTTGTACTGTTGTGCAGACTGTGTGAGAGACCACTTGGCACCATACATTCCTGCTTAAAGCAGAACCAATCTAAGTTATTTCATGATGATATGCATACAATTCCTAAAATGCTTTGAATGATTTGGATCTGGGTCATTTTAAACTTCTACAATACCAGTAAAGCCACATAAAGAAAAATATGATATATATATATATATATATTATGGTAGAGTAGCACTTTTAAGGTTAAAGGGTCAAATTTTGCACCTTAATAACTTTTCCACCATTCATCAGATTTGCCTGAAATTTGGTATGTATGATTGAGCATGGTAGATCTTTGGATTTGCCAAGTTTTGTGTCGGCCGGGTATACAGCTGCAGAGTTATTAAGTGACAACGAATTGTGCAATTATGCTTTTTGCGATTTCTTTGCTCTCACCTACAGGTCACATGGTTTGCACGACTGGTCCAAAACTTCAGGAACATGAGGTCGGGTTCCTGATGTGCCTGTTGAAGATTTTGTGAAAAAATAATAAACGGTTCAAAAGTTATTCAAAAAACAAGTTCCCATTATAAGTCAATGGGAAAAGTTAACAAAAAGTTCAATGCTTTCGCAAATGCACTTTTTAGTGTCGCAAATGGCCCTAATAGTGTCGTAAATCCGCCATTTTGTTTTCAGTTGGTGATCAGGAAAATGCTTGGCATTTAGAATTGGGTCCCTCTAGGAACACAATTCTTTTGTGCTCACCTAGTCGGACCTCAGGATGCTAGCCATGTCTTTATGTTGAGTTAAACACCCTAGAAATGTTTTTCAAGTTTCTGGAAAAAGTAGTGTCGCAAAGTAGTGTAGCACTTGTGACACTTTTGCAAAATTTTGCGAACGCTTTCGGAAATTGTGACACTACTTTTTCAGACTTGGCCAAAATGACTGGAATTCTTTGCCACCCTGCTGCAAAAGAACGGTTTGGTCTTTTGAGTTGAAATTTGGAAGGAAGGCAGCCAACATCTCACAGATGTGCCTTTTGGTGGTTTGTTGAAAAAATATTGCACGGCTCCCAAGTTACGGTACTCCAAAGTTAAAATTTTTTTCCATAGACTAACATGGTGGCGTCTGCTGTGCCTTTCAGGGCTCGTATCTCGAAAACGGTGAGAGATACAGAATTTTTGTTGCAAGCTGCATAGCCCTATGGGCTATGTAATAGCAAAAACCTACCCAGGAAAATCATGATTTTTGTGAAATTAACATTTTTTTTCCTACGTCGTGCGGTTGCTGAGATATTGCAATTAAGTACTTCCAAAGCTCGTTTTAAGCTTCGATCCCCATTACAATGCATACATTCTTTGTACACATTTTGTTTCTGTATGCACCTGTTTGGCAAAACTAGGGTATGCGCTTCCATTACTGTTACAGTTACTGTTTCCACTTGTGTTTATGTCTCCGTTTGTCACGCTCCGTGTATTCCACCATGTCGTTACCCTTTGCGTTGTCATTCGCGCTGGATTTTCGATAGCATTGTTACCATTTGTGTTTCCACTACTGTTTTTCTTTGCATTTTTTTTTGCGTCACCATGCGCGTTGCCATTTGTGTTTCCATTTCTCTTTTGTTTTGCGTCTTCCTTGCTGTTACTGTTGCCATTTGCGTTTGCAATTGCATTACTGTGCCCGTGCGCATTACGGTTTGTGTTTCCATATTGTTTCCTTTTGCACTTCAGTTTCCTGTGCTGTTATTGTTGCTGTTACTGTTGCCATTTCCGTTTACAATTGTGGTACTGTGCCCGTGCGCGTTTCAGTTTGCGTTTCCATACGTGCTTCTGTTCCCGGTTCTGTTTCCCTTTCCTTTGGCATTATTCTTCATGTTAACTTTACCATTTGCATTTACAATTGTGGTATCATGCCTGTGCACATTACAGTTTGCATTTACGTGAGCGCTTGCATTTGCGTTTCCATTTCTGTTCCCTTTCGCATTCTTTTTGCTGTGACACTTAACATTTCCATTTAAAATACCGCTGCCATCACTGTTCGCATTACCAGTTGCATTTTCGTATGTGCTTTAATGTTCGTTTGCATCACTGTTCACTTCGGCGTCACTTTGCGCTTGCGTTTCTATTAACATTTCCTTTATCATTTACGTTTGCGTTACCATGTGCGGCACTGTTCGCACTTCTGTTGGTGTTCCTGTTCCTATGTCACAAGACATCACATAGTGGGAGCGTGGGGCCCAAAGGGCCCCATGCTCCTGCTGCCACATTATATTCACTATTTCTCATCATCATTCTATCATTCTCAAAAAGAAGGGAAATTAGAGGCAAAAACTCTGTTTAATGCATTAGTTAGGGTTGTTACACAGTGACAAAAGTGAGAAATTTGGTGTTAGGGTTAGAAAGCCCCTTGGATCCCCATACCGCCCCCCAACTGGCATGGGGTGCCGTTGAGGTTGTCAGTCTAACTCTCACCCCATTCTCCTATACCTCTGCTTCTTCACACGTGATGGGGTGAGAGTTAGGACGACGACCCCAAGGCACCCCTGATGCCAGTTGGGTGGGCTGGGGGTTCAAGGGGTCTTTAACCCTAACACCAAATTTTCTCACTTTTGTCACTGTGTAACAACCCTAACTAATGTATTAAATGGAGTTTTTTTGCCTAATATATATATATATATATATATATATATATGCAAAGTTCAAGCCATAATATTTACAGTCATAAGGTAAGACAATGGTGACAGCACAAAAGATTTGATGAAGCATGAATAAATAATACTACTACCTTTAAGAGCTACGAATTGTCCACTGAAGCAAAGCCATGATTGTTCAAAATAAATAACTAAGCAGTAAAATCATAAGGTACAGTATGTGGAAACTTTGCAGGTTGAGTTGGACAACTGGGTATCTTTATATAGACAGGTAACACCCCTTGATTACTTATTGCATGTATTATGATTTTGTTCAGCACCTTGACATTTTTAAGGGTGCTATAGAAATTGTATTTATTATTATTGCTATTAGTAGTAGTATAGAACATTAAATAGGGGTTTGGAAACGAGTGAGAATAGGGTGTAAGGAGGTAATTCCAAAGACTTGAAGTCACAACAGAAAAGGTCTTTATTTGTACTGAGATATGTTTGCTCTCCTTTTGGAACTGTAATTTAGTGATCAGAGTCATGGAAGGCACGTAATTAAATAAAATGTGACTAAAGCCCAACAGATGACTAGGGTTTGGCCAAACTGTCTATTAGATCTTGCAGAGATTTTAAGAACCTACAGCTTAATCGGGTTCAAAGTCAGCTGGCATTCATCTGTATCCCCCTCCCCCGGGTCGTGCCTGCAAATAAGCAGAATTTGTCTAGTGCACTTACCCGGTCAACAAAAACTAAATAAATCAATTTAACAAAAAAAGTGCCTTTTCATAAATTGTTTGTAAGTGCTCACTTATGTGCAACAATCAGAATGTCAGAGTTGGTTTCAGGGTTCTTCTACAGTGGGCAGGCGGCCTGTCTCTGCTGCTGTGCAGCTGCTGATTGTTTTGCATTCTTTATAAGAGTCACTGAACTAGAAATTATTTAAAAATATCTTTCTTTAAAATTTCTTTAAATTAAAGCAGCAGTGAAACGAAATTGGCCAAACAAGTTGACCATTTTTCACTATGTGAGATTCTAGACATCTTTCAATTTTATTTGGTGGTAACATTTTCTGGTTCCCCCCAAATCTGAGTATTTTATAAATGTTTTAATTTATTTTTTCTCATGAAAAAAAGATGGCTGCCAAAGCTGGCTTAGAAAATACATTGTAGACCTGCAAAGGGTTAGGATCAAGAGAAACAAAAAAAAACCTCATTGTGTGCAGCAGAAGGGTATCAAGTCAAGTCCGTGTGTAACAAAGGAGCATGGTCAAGATTGTGTAGCATTTATATCAAAAGACAGAAGAGCGAGGTGTGCAAAATAGCATTTGTGTGGGACCGCATAGTTCTGAGGAACTGGAAACCACTTACGGTGCTCAGAGCACTGACATTCCGGCGCCGGGCAATCAGGGTGCCAAATGTAGGATTTGCCATTCCCTCCCTGAGGTCCACCCCCCAAAGTAGAAATCCTTAGGTAGGAGGGGTGTGAGGGGCACAGTCCCCCACAAGGGGGGTGTGGGGCACAGCCCCCAGCAAAAAAAAAATTTGTGACATTGCCGCCTGGTGCCCTAATTGCCTGATGCACCAGAACACTGGCAAGTTCTGATGGTGAAACTGCTGGAACCACACGGTGCCAGAGTCAACAGAAGCTCCTGTGCTGTCTGAGGTACATTTCATATGAGTGGTGGTCCATGGCAGTGTGGTGTTAGAACAGTATATCTGTGCGAGAGGAAAGTTAGTTTTGACAAAGGAGTATGTGTGAGTTTTTTTCCTTTCCTTTTTTGCATTAGCTGGTTTTGAGAGGCACGGTTTTGCCTTGTGGTGTTTTGCCAACTCTGTTTTTACCGCACTATATAATTTTAAGCTCAGTTGATGTGGAACCCAGCAGAAGTAGAAAACAGATTTGACAGGGATGGTAATATTTTTATTAACTGAAGCTTAAACTACGTATTTGGAAAAACAGTTTTTGTTGCACTACTGCTTTAAGGATGATTAAAAGCTCTTGTTTGTGAAAATGGTCTATGGCTCTTCTGTACATCAAGCAAGCAATAACACATGGCAAGGTGTGGTTTATCGCCTGATAAGAGCACGCCTATTGGTGTACTAAGGCACAAGGCGCTTGTTCCGAGTGCCTTATGCCACTGGGCGTGCTCTTATCAGGTGATAAATCACACCTTGGAGTGTGTTATTGCACTTATAAAATGGGTTCCCCTCTTCATAAAGTGATCTAGTAAAAAAAAAAGTTATTTAATGAAGTATTACAGAAAAGTGGTAAACATGTAGAAGATGGAAAAATAGTCCCATGTGTAGTGTACAGTTTCAGGTAATATATATCATGTAGGCACTACATGATATTGGTGTTTCTGTTCTATCAGCTTTGTATCTGGCCCAAGACAAAAACACTTGTTTTTAATTTACTTTTTTTTTAGTTGTAATCATTAGATACCTTGAGTGTGATCAATCGTGGTGTTTTGTGGGCTCGTAAAGATCGGTTTCTGATATGGTGTGTGTTTGTCCTCGCAGCTCTGTATGTGCCAGAATGATTGTTTTATTTGTTCAATTTATTTAAGTCTTTTTATTTATTGATTTATTCATTGTAGGTGCCGGTCCGCTTAAGTGTGAGCGAGCGTGTCCCTTGACGGCTGCCGTACAGAGCAATTTCTGGTTCACGTATTTTAAAGTGCAAGTTTTTTTCTGTTCTGCTCTTGTAGCGAGGGAATTTTGTGTTTGTATGGGCTGCCAGATGAAGTCACAGTGAGGGTAGACAAAAATACAGAGTTAAGGTACCTGTAATGCTGTCTGGTACCTCGCTGTTGGCGGACTGCACAGCACCGGGAGTGAGAACTAGAAGTAAAGGTATTTGGTTTCTTGTGGTTTGCTTGTGACACGCCGGAGTGCTGTGAAGGTTTATTTTAAATGTTTTGTAAAAGTAGTGTGGCTCCCAAATTGTAGTTTTGTACTGGCTCTGTGTGTTTGTATATGTGTTGGGGGTGGGGGAGTGTGCGCCTAGGTCAGCTTATGTTGTCTGTTTTGTGGGGTTGTGATCAAGAGAATTCACTCAGCATTGGCACAGTGATATATCCTGTTCTGCTTCTTGAATGGCTGAAGAGGTGCCAGTTGGCTACTATATCATCTGATAAGGACACGGCTCAGATGATGTAGTAGCCAATCAGAATGATGGATCTTTTAAACCCATTTTGTAAATAACAATATCCTCCATACAGCAGTTGCTCTTAACATTCTTGAGTTGGAGAATGGCTAAATATGCAGTGGTTTGGACAAAATCATAAAACTGCCAGAAAATATAGTAGGGGATGTTAAGTTTGCAGGTGTTGAATAGTGGCAGATCCAGAACAACTCAACATATGTAACAGCTCCTCCACTTTTGACTTACATCAGTTGACATGCTTATAAATGGGTTGGAAATGTCCTGCTTACTGATTGGCTCAACAGGTTCCAAGACCCATATCTTAATCCTCTGTATCTGCACAGGTTTAGGTAGTGGGATTTGGAATTTTGAACTCATATATAGAATTCATGAGCCATTTCACACATTCCTAATTGCCATCACAAACATGGCTACCATCTTTATTCTCATGTAAAAACCTTCAACTAGGCACTAACAAGCTCACTTAAATTAAACAAAATAAGTGAATAAGTGAATGTTCTTTTCACTCATTAGCCCCTTCTTACATACATAAATAAAAAAATAAATAAATGACTATTTGGTGCCTCCATTTCTAGTTTTTCTTTTTGATAACCATGAACAATCCCCTCCTACCCATACCAGCTTGTCAGGGAACTCCTTGCTCCTTACCCTGAAACAGATGACATTGAGGTTCTGGCTCCACTTGAGGCCTGTGTGTGTATGTCAGTGGAATTCTGCAGAACTTTGAATTCATGTATTCCAAGTTACCATTCTATGTATGTGTTGGGGGGGGGGGGTGGATTCCACTATTGTAATGCTACAGCATTACTTGCCTATGGAACCATTTTATATATGCAATAAGACACTTTGGGATGTTGGTTTTGCTGTGGCTTCATACCTTACTACACCCCTGGGTGTGCAGCAAAACCAGTGCAACCAGCACACCATTGTGTCTTATTAATTCTGGGATGCACATGCAGTTATGCATGTCTGATGTTTGCCTTCATGGTACACCACTATGGATGTGCAGTACTCTGGGGATGGGTTTGGTTTCAGAATCTAAATTACTGTAACATCCCAACCTCCAAACTGTGAGCATGTTTAAATACACTCTAGTATGGCTAGCTAAGGTATACTCTAGCTGGGAAAACAGTTACCCCTCAGGAGCATTGTGAGGCATGAAGCCAGACCTGCACTCAACATAGAAACATAGACTTTGACAGCAGATAAGGACCACTTGGCCCACCCAGTCTGCCCATTTCCCTACCTATTGGATAAGCTGCAGATTCTAGTTAACCAACAGCCTACTTCCTGCAACCCCCCACTATAATTGCCTTATGTCTGTCCCATGCATGTTTGAATTCCTCCACTGTTTTAGACCCACAACCTCTCCAGGAAGGGTTCCATGCTCACCACTCTCTCCATGAAAAGAATTTCTCGAAAAACCCTGAGCCGTTCCCTCAACTTTAAATTGTGTCCCCTTGTTCTTACACATCTCTTTTTCTGAAAGATGCTACCCTCCTGGACTTTGTTGATTCCCTTGAGGTACTTAAAAGTTTCTATCATGTCCCCCTGTCCCCTCTTTTCATCAAGGGTATACATATTAAGCTCTCTCAGTCTCTCTTCATATGGTTTCTGATGTAGACCCTGCACCATTTTAGTTGCCCTCCTCTGGACTGCTTCCATCCTGTCTATGTCCTTGCATAGATGAGGTCTCCAAAACTGTACGCAGTACTCCAGATGGGGTCTCACCAACTATCTGTACAGAGGGATAGCCACTTCCCTTTTTCTACTAGTGATGCCCCTCCCTATGCATCCCAGTATCCCCCTGGCTCTCCTTACTGACTTTTCACATTGCTTACCCACCTTTAGGTCATCTGATATGACTACACCCAGATCCCTTTCCATTATCGTTGTCGTTAGTACCTCCCCAGTTATTGTGTACTCTTCTCCTGGATTTTTATTTCCCAGGTGCATTACTTTGCACTTCTTGCATTGAATCTAGGTTGCCATATGTCTGACCATTCCTTCAACCTTGCCAAGTCCTTCTCATCCTTTCTACCCCCTTGTGTATTAACTCTGTTACATATCTTTGTGTCATCTGCAAAGAGGCATACCTTTCCTTCCAGACCCTCTGCAATGTCACCTATAAAGACATTAAAGAGGACTGAACCCAGTACTGAGCCCTGAGATACTCTACTAGTAACCCCTTCTTCAGAAGTGTTCCATTCACTGTTACCTTCGGTGTCCTGTTGTGCAGCCAGTTTGTTACCAGGCTACCACCCTGGGACCCACTCCCAGGCTGGCTAACTTGATTATTCTTTGGTTGGGGACTGTGTCAAATGCCTTGCTAAAGTCTAGGTAGGCCATGTCCACAGCCCCTCCCTGGTCTATTACTTTGGTCACCCAGTCAAAGAAATCAATTAGATTCATCTGACATGACCTTTCTGCTGTGAATCCATGCTGCTTTGGGTCCTGTGCCCCGCTGGCCTCTAGGTACTGAACAATTCTTTTTTTCAGAAGTGATTCCATCATTTTCCCCACCACTGAGGTCAAACTAACAGGTCTGTAGTTTCCTGCTTCTGTCTTGCTCCCACTTTTGTGAAGGGGAATCACATCTGCCCTCCTCCAGTCCTCAGGTACCACCCCATCTTCCCATGATTTGTTAAAAAGTGTGGTTAGTGGTGTCACTAGGTCCTCCCTTAGCTCTTTTAGGATTCTAGGGTGAATCCCATCAGGCCCCATTGCTTTGTCCACCTTGAGTTTTAGGAGTTCTTTCAGGACTCTTTCTTCTGTAAATGGACTGGCGTCAACCCCCCTACCCAGAGAGCTTCTACTGTTTGGTTAAGGTAACTCCTCCTCTTCTTCTTTTGTGAATACTGAGCAAAAGTAGTCATTCAGTATCTCTGCCTTTTCACTGTCTCCTCTGCCCACCTCCCCTCTCCTTTATTAATCTTCACTATCCCTCCTTTAACCTTTCTATGCTCCCTAATGTACCTATAAAAGGTTTTATCCCCCTTCTTAACTGAGTTGGCTATCTTTTCCTCGGTTTGGGCCTTTGCTTCTCTGACTGCCTTCCCCACTTCTTTCTGCTTTAATTGATACAGTTCCCTGTCGTGCTCCTTTTGTGATTCCTTATACTTTTTGAATGCAGCCTTTTTCTCCTTAACCTTCCCTGACACCTCTTTTGAGAACCATAG
Source organism: Neoceratodus forsteri (assembly GCA_016271365.2). NCBI lineage: Eukaryota > Metazoa > Chordata > Ceratodontiformes > Ceratodontidae > Neoceratodus > Neoceratodus forsteri. The sequence goes on along the minus strand of CM057451.1, from coordinate 801,921,143 downwards.
TGGTTTTTATTCCGCTTTGTTTTCTTTATTTGTTTCACACAAAGGCTTGTTGCCTCCATGATGGCAGTTTTGATTTTTCTCCATTGTTCTTCCACCCTTCCTTTCTGGCCATTTGCTAATGCATTCCTCAGGTATTCATCCATTATGCCAAAGTCAGCCCTTCTAAAGTCCAGTATCCTTGTTTTTGTATGGCTTGTCTCCATGGTTGTGCAGTGGTCGCTTGTTCCCAGATGTCTACTGACTTCTAAATTTGTGATCCTCTCCATTTGAGAGTACCAGGTCTAATATTGCTCCCTGCCAAGTGGGTTCCACCACTAGCTGTCTAAGGCATGCCCCTGTAGGGCATCGAATGACCCTGCTCTTGGATGTGACTGCAGTCCATGTAGCCCAGTTAACATCTGGCATATTCAGGTCCCCCATCAACAGTATCTCCCCTTTTTCAGCCATTTTGAGAATGCTGTCTATCATTTTCTTGTCCATTTCCTCGACTTGAGACCGGGGTCTGTATACAACCCCTGTGCGGATTGTGATGCCATTCCCTGTCTCCAAGGTGACCCAGAGTTCCTCTTGTCCTCCCCCTCTACTTTTTAGTTCTGTAGCTTTGATCCCTTCCCTTATGTAGAGAGCTACTCCACCTCCTCTTTTACCCTCCCTGTCCCTTCTGTAGATTGTGTACCCTGGTATGTTGACATCCCAGTCATGGTTCTCCGTGTACAATGTTTCTGTGACTGCCACAATATCCAAGTGTTCCTCTTCCATCAGGGCTACTAGCTCTGGAAGCTTGTTTCACACTATGGGCATTGGTACTCATTGCCCTCCATTTAATGTTGGCTTTATCCTTTTTTACCCCATCCCTGCTCTTATTGCCCTTGTCTATTTTTCCATTTACCCCTGTCCTGCCCTCTGTCAAGCTCTGTACCTCAGTGTTTACCCTACTACCTGCCATGATTTGTGGGGGGAGGCTTGAACTTTCCTGTTTCCTATCAGCACCTCCCCCCTTGGCTAGTTTAAAAGCTTGCCAAGGAAGCCCTTAAACCTGTCACCTAGGAGCATGTTTCCCTTCCTGGACAGATGCAGACCATCATGCCAGTACAGACCTTCATCTTTCCAGGTGGACCCCCAGTCCCCAATGAAGCCAAAGCCCTGTGCTCTGCACCAGTTTTTCAACCATTCATTAAACTGCATGGTGTGCAGTACCCTAGCCTCACCCCTGCCATAGACTGGCAGCACCTCTGAGAAGGTTACCGTGCTTGCTACCTGTCTGAGACCCCTCCCCAACTCCACAAATTCATCCTGCACTGCACTGATCTCATGCCTAGCTAGGTCATTTGTTCCGAGGTGGACAATGATATCTAGTTTCCTCTCCTGTGATGCTGCTTCTGCAATCCTGAGGATTTGCTTCCTGTCCCTCCAAGCCATGGCACCAGGCAGGCACCTTACTTCCCTCTTCTCTCCCTTCCCCAGGTCTACACCCCTAACAATTGAGTCCCCTATCACTCACCCAATAAGTGTAACGTATTTTTTACAAATTATTTACTCAGGATCACCCAGTTAAGATAAAATATCTGGGTTTCAGTTATGGTTCTACTTCTTCCCCTTTCCATAACTGGGTGTACTGGAGCACTGGAAGTGCTGAGCAACATACTTAAGGTCTTACGGTGAATATTTGGCTCTAGTGTGGGGTTGAACCTGCAATTTCCTGGTTCCAGAACTGGTGCTTTAACCTCTAGACCATAGTACCTCTTCATATATCTCATGAAACATTACATCCTTCAATGTATTATTGTGATAATAAAATTGTCCTGTAGTGCTGGGATATGGTTGATCTTGGTAATTAGCTCTGATGAATATTAAAATACTGAGGGATCATCACAGGTTCAGCCAATGAAGTGCAAGGGTTTCTCCTAGCTCTACATAGTTAAAAAAACCTTAAACATTCAGTAAATCTCTTGTTGGTCCAATAAAAGGTATCAAATCACCCATTCTGGTCATCTTTTTTGTACAAGGAACAATACAGCAACACACACTTCCTCCTATCCATTATGTAATACAGAATACTGATAATAGCTAATTTGAGTGAAACCCTGTGTGTTGCAAGCAGAAGCTGAGTAGGCTGAATACATGCTATCTCATTCTATAGAAGGAGCCCCCATTTGATGAGAGTGGCAGCCTTAGTGCACTTTCTCGGAATGGTTCATCACAACTGAGCCTGTTAAGTGTATTATATAAATGATGCTCAACCAACAGTAATAATGTGCTGCAACAAGTGCACAGTTACAAGAAACACTTGGTAAGAGGCAGCTGCATAATGTGTTTGCTCATGAATTAGACAACTGTATACAATGTAGTACTTCAGTTCTGATCTTACTGTAACACTCTCCAATGAGAAGATTGAAAGATACCATATAAAACATAATGGAACTGTATTGTTTTCATTTTTCATTTAAGATAATTTAAACTGCTTTGCATAATTAAACTAAAAGCTTTTATCAAAAAGACACTAGTGTTTTACAAAAGAGTTCTGGATTCTTATTTTCTTTCTTTACTTTTTTATTGCAGATATCTCACACGAGATCCGGAACAGGATCAGTCTGTTCACAGATGATAACAAGATGGGAGCTGTGGTTGATGATGTGGAGGGGTGGAAGGGGTTGCAAGATGACCTGACTTAGCTGCAGGAGTGGGCGGAAACATAGCGGTTGGGGTTCAATGTCAAGAAGTGCAAGGTTCTGCACTTTGGAGCCAGGAATCAGGGGAGGGATTATCACTTGAATGGGGTACAGTTGGAGAGCTCCACGGAGGAAAAGGACCTAGGAGTGATCATTACAGGGAGCATGAACAACTGCTCAGTGCAGGAAGGCAGCAGCAAAAGCCAAAAAAATGCTGGGGTGTATTGCAAGAGGGATCTCCTCCAGAAGAAGGGAGGTTATCCTGCCCTGTATAGGTCATTGGTCAGGCTCCACCTGGAGTACTGTGTGCAGTACTGGAGCCTATTCCTGTAGAAGAACATCAGATTGTTGGAGGGGTGCATCAAGAGCCACAAAGATTATCCAGGGATTATACAGCAAGCACTATGAGGACAGGCTGGGAAAGTTGAATATGTATTCACTGGAGGAAAGGAGGGATAGGGAGGATATGATCGAGACCTTTAGGTATCTGAAAGGGATAAACAAGACCAACACAGAAGGCATTTTCCAGATGAGAAGGGGGAAAGACACGTGAGAGCATGGACTGAGATTGGAGGGGGAAAGATTCAGGTGGGAGATGAGGAGACATTTTTCTCTGAAAGAGTGTTGGACAAATGGAACAGCTTACCAGATCAGGTAGTGTCCTGTAATATGGTGGGCAGTTTCAAGCGGGGTTGGGACAGGGGAATGGGAAGGGATACTGGGAAGAGAGGGGTGGGAGGGGCAGCTGTGAGATGAGGTGCTAGCTGCACACTTGAGCAAACTGAATAGACCATGAAGCCTGTTTCTGCTGGCAATTTTATATGTTATATATGTTATGTATGTTTAAGGAGGAACATTTAAGCAACAATTACCGAGATGCTGATAATTTCTGAGGAATTAATGACCGTTGGGGGCATGGTGGGCCACCTCCTCCAGCTGGTTGTTAATCCAAGGAAATGACTGATTTCATGGTTGTTATTGCAATTTTAAGTCTAATCACAATAACAACTTTTATTTTTGCCAGTTTTATTTAGGTTTTAGCTGTGGCATGAGCTGTGCATGCTGCACAGCATCAGTCTGCAGCAGGATCGGTCATTTCCAAGACGCTAATGACTGATCCAGTAGCCAACTGAGCCTCGCTATTCTCATGATTAATTACTTAGACTTATAATAATGAACAGTGCCCTCATAGTTTGAATGTCCAAGAACATCTCTTTTAAATTAGATATTGGCATACATATTCCTAAATCTGCTCTAAATGGATACTACTGTATATTGGCACAATTTTTGGAACTTTAGGATGTCATTCATGTAGTTAGGCATAACTTCACCTTAACTGTGACATCATAAGGTTCCAAAATGGCAGCAGTTTGGTGTTAAAACAGGGTAGACTAATACAGGGACATCTCCAGACTGCTCCACCAACATACACCTCCCTTTTTCTAAGATCTCCTGATACTGAGACAATGCAACCCTGGAACTTGACCTCTCTACTAGGGCTTGACCAATGGATACAATCTCAAATAAATAATTTCAAGGGGTCCTATATGAAGCAAGCTAAGGGTGATGTCAGAGTACGAATATATGAAAATGCCAGCAGATTAGGCCTAGAGATCTATTGCATCTACTCGAGATGCAGCTCACAATTTGATAACTACTGCTAAACCCCCTTCCCTCTCCCTTCCATCCCTCCCCTGATTTCCATTCAGAGTCCCCCTGGTCTCTATGCACCCTACCTATACCCTGCCCATGTATCTATCCAATCCCTTCTTAAAACCTCCCACTGACTCCCTTGATACCAACTCCTCAGATAGCACATTCCAAGGCATCACCACCCTTTCTGTGAAATAATGTTATCTCAGGTCTCTTCTATACTTCCCACCAACCCATTTCAGGCTATGACCCCTTGTGGACCCTTCCCCCTTCAGTCTGAACACCCCCTCTGTGTTTACTCTATTGATACCTTTCAAGCATTTGAAGGTCTCGATCATGTCCCATCTGTCTTCCAAGGAGTACATGTTGAGCTCCTGAAGTCTCTCCACATAGGGCTTATCCCCCATTCTGAGGATCATCTTAGATGCCTCCTCTGACCCTCTCAGATACCCTCCTCTGGACCCTCTCCAGGAGCATAATGTCCTTCTTTAAAGAGCTGGTGACAAGTTCAGGAGAACTTTAACAAAACATAATATTTAGGCACTGTCCAGCTTGTATTTCTCATTAGTTCTGTATTCCTCCTTCCCATTATTTAGTAGTCAGGTCATCTGCATGAAAACAGGATCTTTGATCCTGAAGAGTTCATTTATTTCTGCTGCTTTCTCCCTACCTGAAATCATGGAGCACTGCTTGTGACCTCATAGTTACCCCCATGGCAACAGACTGTAATGACACAACAGAGGATTATGACTTGAAGTAGGGAGTCAGCTACAGAAGCAGATGAACTCAAAATGAACTTTATGGGACAACAATCATATATTCATACACATTTCTTTAGTAATAAATTGTGGGGAGGAGAAATATCTAAAATATAAATGGTATGCAAGCAGAATTGTACATAATTATTTTTTAAAGTTTTCTTTGAGGCGCAGTCGCTCTTAAGTAAGGGCACCAGAACTGCACATAGTTCTCCAAGAGCAGCTCTCACCAAGGATTTGTACAGTGGCAGAATGACCTCCTCCCTTCCCAAAGTGATCCCCCTAGCAATGCACACCAGCATTCTGTTTGCCTTAGCCTCTGCTTTCCTGCATTGTCCTGAGTGATTCATTTTACCAGTGATCACTACTCCCAGATATTGTTCTTCCTCTGAGACTGTTAACTGTACCCCCCTAATTTGTAGCTGTACCCTGGATTCCAAGATCCCAAGTGAAGTACACTGCACTTCCTAACGTTAAGCCCCAGCTGCCATGTGACTGACCACTGTTCTAGTCTTTCCAGGTCTTCCTGGAGTGTCCTCCTTCCCTCCTCACTGTCTACCTCTGTACCTAGTTTGGAGTCATCAGCAAACAGGCTATTGCTCCTAACTCCCACCACAATGTCTGAAATGAAAAGCATTAAATAACAATGGATCCAGAACTGAACCCTGAGGGACCCCGCTAATGACCTTTCTGGGTGTTGATAGCTCCCATCCCCCCACCACCTGCTGTTGTCTGTCACTTAGCCAGTTCCCAATCCACCTCACCAACCTTTCTCCCACCCTCAAGTCACTCAGCTTGCCCAGCAGTCTCCCATGTGGCACTGGGCCAAATGCCTTACTGAAGTCTAGAAATAAAACATCAACCGGCCTACCACCATCCAGAGATCTGTCACCCAATCAAAAAATTCATCCAGGTTAATCTGACAAGATCTCCCTTTGGCAAAACCGTGTTGCCTGACATCCTGAAGTTCGCTTACCTCCAAGAACTTCACCAGCCTTTCCTTCAATATACTCTCCAACAATTTCCCCACTATGGAGATCAGGCTGACTGGTCTATAGTTTCCCAGCTCATCTCTTGACCCGCTCTTATGGAGGGGCACTACATGCGCCAGTCTCCAGTCCAATGGTACACTTCCTGTTTGGAGGGAGAAGTTGAATAACTCCATCAGCGGTGCTGCCAGGACAGCCGCCATCTCTTTAGAACACTGGGGTGGATTCCATCCAGACCTGGGGCCTTGTCTATCCTTAATGACCTAAGGGCCTCCCACACTCTCCACTGGTATCTCATCACATGTTAGTGACCCCCTCCCACCCTTTACCTTAACACCCCTGTGGAATTGGACCATCCATTTCATAAAGACAGAGCAGAAGTACTTGTTTAGTACCTCAGCCTGCTCCACTCCCTCTCCTGCCCACCCACCTCATTTTTTAACCTGGTGATCTGCCCCTACACTTCCTTTTCTCTGATCTAAAAAAATTCCTCCTCCCCCTCCCTGATCCCCTGAGCCAACCTTAGCTCTTTGATTGTTTTGGCAGCCCTTCCCATTCTACTCGCCTCCTTCAAATTCATATAGTACTCTTCCCTGTCCTTCTTATGGGTTTTCCTGTATTTTCGGTAGGCTAGCCTTTTCTCCCTTACCCTCTCCTGTACATCCCTAATCTACCATGTAACGGGCACGGCCACCTGTTACAGTCAACCCACCACAATTTTAAAGTAAGAAAGTAAAGGGATATTTCTGCCGCAGGGCCCTGAGTAGGAGTCTGAGGGGGTGACGCCTGTGCACCTGTAAAAAATAAAGACAGACAAGGGGTCGCAAAGGATCCACAGTTCTTTAAGGGGGTCCACCGGTGGGGAAAGATAGGCTAGAAATAAAAGTAAACTTATCTGATTGCCAGGAGCCCTCGTCAGACCTGTGAAATAAAAGAAGAAAAGATTAAAAGTTAAGGAAAATTGTAAAAGAAAGTGAAAGAAGGAAGAGAGGGTGAGGTTAGAGAAATAGGGGACTCAGCAAAAGCCCCTGTGCCCCTTGTGGTGCCTAGTAGCCACAACTGTAAATAAAATAGCCAGGTGGCTAGTGAGCAGCTGTGGGGCTTGGAAATGCCCTGAGGAGGTCAGTATAATTTAAAATAAAGTAGCCCTGATGGTCTAGTGGGCTAATACCCAGGGACAGGAGGCCAGCTGTTTAAAACAATTTTAAACCCCCTTCCCAAGGGTTTGCAAGGGGTCCCTGTGCCCTGTTGGCTGTAGGCACTAGTTCTGGGCAGCAGCAGCAGCAGCAGCGGGGAGTAAGTTGGGCTGCAGGAGCAGCCAGTGTTAGCGCGACCATAATAGGAGAATACCTATGGGCACTCTGTATACTCCCAACCCACACGGAGTGCAAGCTGAGGCCTACTCCACCGGGTGGGAGTCAAGAAGTCAGCTGCAAGCAGTGGGAGGTGGAGGAGGCGGGAGAAGAAGCACCTCCCTCCACCTCCCAATTGCCACTGCATGCATTGATTTTATTTAATTATGCCCTATGGGGCTTAGGAGAGCAGCAGGAGGCAGGAGAAAGCAGCAAGGAAGCTGCTTAAAAGTAAAGCTGCTAGGTGGCATTAGAGAGAGAGAGAGCTGGGGGTAGGGGTTGTGAGAGGAGCTGCTCTGTGGCTAAATGAATGGCCAGAAGGGGCCAAGTTTAAAATAAAAGTTAGCACCTGTGGGGCACAAGCAGGCAGGGCTCAGAGCTCCCTGAGGGGAGCAAAATTAAATAAAGAGCTGCACGGCGGCTGGGTTAGGAGCCCCAAGGGGCTGTATTGTAAACTGGGGGGGGGGACAGAAGCTGAGACAACAGGGTAACTGCTATAGCCCACACAGTAGCAAAGGCAGCAGCAAAGCCCAGAAGGGCAAAATAAATAAATATATACATTTTAGTAAGGGCTACCTGGAGGCAGAATCAGGCAGTCCTCCAGGTAGCAAGCAGGCAGGGCACATTGGGAGATGCAGGCTGACTGGGACATCGCTAGGACGTCCTGACGTCAGCAGAGGAGGCAGGATCAGCCAGATTTAAGTAAAAGAGTGTGGGGGCTGCATTCGGTGGCTCTCCACGGAAAACCACAATACTTTTAAAAAAGTGTGAGGTAGGGTATTTAGGGAATCACCAGCCTATCTGTCCACCTCATCTTTTTTCATTTGACAGTCAGGAAAAGGTGTGTTCACAGCAGTCAAAGTGAGGCAAGGACAGTAGTTGGGAGGAGCAGCTTGAGACGTCCCCACCTATAGGGAGTTTCAGCTTCTCCTGATTGGCTGCCAGCAGCATTGACAGTGAAACCACCCAATTAGGCGCCAAGGAGGAGAGCAAAAAGGCTGAGAGGAGTAGCTCGAGTGAGTCTCTCTCCTCTCAAGAAGCTGACAGGAGGGCTGTGAGAGGGCTCGCCACAGGCAACCCTCTGAAGAAAACAAAACAAAAAAGAAATCCTAGGAAAGTTAAAGTGGCAGGGTAGATAGTTAAGGGCTACCACTGCATAGCTAGAGAAAAGTTCAATCAGAAAAGCCAGTTAGAAATTTTCTTCAGAAGTGCTGGATGTGACAAATAATTCAAGTAGGAGAAAAATCCTAGTAGTAAACCCAGGAAAGCAACACCCTGCTGAGAGAGTTTTTTTATTTTCTAAGTTAAAGTTTAGGAGGCTTCACCTTCGAGCAGGACCAAAGAAGAACAAGACTGCAGCAGACCTCCAGAACCAACGCCTCACCCATCCCCTGGCCAGGGCAGCAGCGTAGAAGGATCTGCATCATCCTCCTGAAATTTGCCTTTGGGTGAGGTATCATGAACTGTGGGACAAAAATAGACTGAATTGTGTCCAGGACTTTTTTTTCACTTATCATCTAGGGGTGGGGTGAAATCTGTTGTATAAAGAAGAGATTAGCTGTTTTTGTCAGGAAAGAAAGTGATGTTTACTGTATTTACTGTTAGGCTGCACAGCCATGTTCATGATTATTGTTGGGACAATACAACAGCCATAGTGAAACTAAGAAAGTCAGTAATTTACATCTGATAAATAAAAAAGGCTCTCATGGTTAAAGAGAATTCTGCCTCATAGTGTTTCTTCAGCACTGCTATTATTGTTAGCCAGTTTTTCTAGCCCCTTGATATCTGCCAGCCTTGTGACTAGCCATCCTTGCAGCTAGCCGGAATCCACCACCCAGGTAGGTGAAAGCAGGGTGGGCAGGTGTTATAACCAGCAGGGTTTTTGACCTCGCTTTCTTGAGTGGGACCTAGTGCAGGTTTTAGTGGTCTTCAACGGGCCCACTTTCAAATCCTCCCAACTGCAAACCATGTCCATGTTTGCACATAATTTCTGTAAGTGACCTATCAGAATGGCTGCCATCTTCCTGAAATCCACCCCGCTGAAAGTCACTGCCATCGTATTAGTGTGTTTTGCCTCCTTCCCCAGGTCTAGATAGAACCATAGTGTTGAGTGTTCATTTCAACAAGTGGGTCCTCTACTACAACATTCTTTACCTGCTCACTGTCTGTCAGAACCAAATCCAAAATGCTTTCTTCTCTGGTTGACTCCACCACCAGTTGTGACAAGAATACATCTTGAAATGAGTCCAGAATCCATTGTTCTTTACCATTTGTTGATGTCATAGTGTACCAATATACCCCAGGCAGGTTGAAATCCCCCACCACCACTGTCCTACCTCTCCATCTACAACAGAGACTTGTTAGGTTTGCCACCATGTCCTTGTTCTGTTACTCAGTTTGTATTGGTGGTCTGTAGACTACCCTAGATTGACCCTCCTTCCCATAGCATCCTGTAGGTGATCCACAAAATTTCAACCCTCCAGTCCTCACCCTGCTCTCTACTACATAATCCCTCCTCCCAAATAGCACTACCCAATCTCCCTACCAGTTATCCTGTCCCTCCTAAACATTTTGTATCCTGGGATTATGAAGTCCCAGCCATGATACTGGTGGACCAGTCCCTGAGACTGCAGCCATATCAACCCCCCACCATCATTGTCTGTAACCGTGCACCCTTGCAGGTCGACACCCTGACGGCAAAACACAAAAAAGACCATTACGGTGACAGTCGCTGTAATGGTCCTTTTTCGGTGCTTCACTTTCCGCCAGTGTTCTACCCCCCCGGACTAACTCTGACCTGGAGTTGATAATCCTAAAGTCCAGGGAGTGCGGGGGGGGCATAGCCCCCCACAGAAAACACTCGCTGCATGGGCGACACAATACCTGCATCGGTATTGTGCCATCGCTGTAGGGGAGGTCGGCATTTTCACTGTCGACCTCCCTTGGTGCTTCACCTGTAACTTGGGTATCTTGTTACCCAAGCTCCTTGCATTGGTTCAGACCACCTTCCCACCTACTGTATCCTCCCTGCTCTTCCAGCTTCCTTTTCCCCATGATTTTGCCCTTCTGTGAGTACATTGCATCCAACAATTTTACAGTTGGGGAAGAGGCGAGGCCTCCAAATCTTTGCAATCCTGTCTGCCCCACAAGACTAAGCCCCCTCCACTACTAGTTTAAATCATAATTTATAACCATAAACTGACCCATCTTATTTTTTAAAACTCTTTTCCCCCCATACTCAGATGCAGCCTGTCCTTGGAGAACAGTTCCTTATTGTCCCATGTATCTCTCCAACCACCCACCCACCAACCCAAACCCTATATCCAGACACTATTTTCCCAACCAATCGCTGAAGTCCCTAATCCTCAGCTTTCTGTCTGTTCTTGCTCTAGGCACCCACAAAACTTGTGAGAATGCAAGTGTTCCCCTAAATTTGGCATATCCTGGCCAAGTCTCTAAATCTTGTTTGCACATCCAACATGCTGTTACCATCCAAATCGTTTGTTCCAAGGTGCACCACTAAGTGGGGGTTCACTCCTGCCTTCCTCACTATATTGTGTACTAAGTACTTTGCTTTGTGTGCAGTCATACCTGGCATACACTCAACCCAGACAGAGCTACTCCCCCCTTCCACATTTTCCCTTCATTTATTACCTTTGATTATGGAATCTCCCAGTATGATAACCCTTCTGCCTTCTTTCTGCCTGTTCTCAGTGACTACCCCCGCCCGCTCCTTGGACTGCTCGACCTTCCTCTCTCCTGGCCTTGACTCCTTCCTCTTCAGGTACCTCCTACCTTGCTCTTCCCCCTTGCACAACGTCCATCCTCATTAAAGGGATGAATTTCAACTCCTCATTACCCTTATTTCCATTACTTCCCCTGAATGAATCTATATGATTCCTACCCATTTCCACCCCTCCACTCAATATGTCACTCTCCATAGTTTCTCCGCTGACTTACCCCTTCATAGATACATAAAAATTGTCAGCAGATAAGGACCGCCAGGCCCATCCAGTCTGCCCATTTGACTGCCTGCAAAAGCAGCTCATGACCTTACATGGTCATTGGCTTTAGCTTTACTGTCCCCTCACTAGTGCTCCTTTGTTCTTGTCCCATGCATGTTTAAATCCTGCCACTGTATATCCACTCACATCTCTCCCCATTCTCTTCTTCATCTCCTCTACTTTACATCCCTCACCTTATTCTTCTCCCATGGCCCCAGATTTAACTTTCTTATCATCCCCAATATCCCAACTCACCTTGTCCTTCCCATTCCCCCATGTACGTACTTTTTCCCATTCTCCAAGTCCCTCTGTAACCCCCAGGTGGCACTATCCCAAGGGCTACTACCCCAGCCAGCTTGACTACTGACAGGTTGAGGGGCCTAGGTTCTATGGCGGGTGCCTCCACCCAGAGGTCAGGGTTTGTAATGGTTGGTCTAGTTTGGTCACAGCCCTCTGGGACACTGAGACCCCGTTCTAATCCTTCTAATGGCCCACATGATGCACAGGAGTTACAGTACCAATACTCCGCATGTACACACTGTTCATTCATAAGGTACCACTTACCCTCAAAACTGATTCACAGGTTCATCTCTGAGGACCCCTTGAAAAATAAGGTTAAGCAGCATGCACAAACCAATACAGTGCTTGGCATGAAAGGTACTGACACTTCAGACAGTTTAAAGTTTAACAACAACAACAAATCTGAATTATTTAGGAACAGTGACACGGGAGAGGAAATCAGGTTAATTAGTGGCATTAAATCACAGTACAGTGCACACATACAGGTTCTGAAAAGTCACACTCTGGGTACCCAGGTTGGGGGTGTTAGCCAGGTCCATTGCCCAGGGTTGGCCGGGCAGATGCAGATGGATAGGGCCCTGTAGAAGAAAATACATGCACAACACCCAATTGTAATCCGGAGCCTGATGGCTCTGTCCATGAAGCAAAGAAACAACAAGAATTAGATGACACACTTGTGATTGAAAACAGGCTGCAGGGGAATACCCTGATTTGTACTCACAATACCATAGCTGAGAACCGGATGGTGGATGTTCTTCTGGATTGTCAGAAACAGCAAGGCATGGAGACAAGGTCCTTGTGACTGGACCCGCTGCAGTTTATAGCAAATGGATTTAGTTGAGACAAACTGGGGTTTGCTTCAGCTTCAACACACAGCACGCCTATGGGGGACTGGAAATAGTGATTCCCCACAAGCATTACGGCACATTCATATGTAAAAGGAAAGTATTATACCAGGCAGGCTGCCTCGATCCCACTCGCAATTACTGCAAAATACCCAGGAGCACACACAGCAGCTTCAGTTCCTGACAGACCGAAAAGCGATTCAGCAATTTCTCCACTCTTCTACAGGGTGAGCCTGGTTTCCACGCTTCTAGTGCTTCTTTTCCTCACAACCAGGATTCAGTCTAAGCTGGCACTCACAAATCCTGCAGACCAAAACTCAGGGCCTCACATGCACTTCCCACGTGAAACTATACACCGCAGAAGCACAGGGCTTCTTCTTTCTTCACAGTCACAACTGATCTGATCTTTCCAGTCACAGAGCAGGGCATTTCCTTTAGCTCCACACTATTCTGTTGGCTGATTCAGCTGTCACTCACAATAAGACTCCCTCTGCTGGTAGAAAAAGGCGCCAAGGTCAAAACTACATTTCCAAGAGTCACTGCCCATACAATCCCCTTGTGGCTGGCTCAAATTAAGAGTCCAAGTTCTGATTTGTCCACAGTCTCCATTTTAGAGGTCCCTTAACTCAATTGGCCCATCACAGCAGTTTAGGTCCAAAATGGAGAGGTAACACACACAGAGAGTCCCAGCTACAATAAAGGCAGGTTAGACAAACTACAATTTTGCTAATGCTTTAAATGATCACAGGCAAACAGTTACAGTTTTCATTTAGGCTCCCTCTGCGCTCTTAGCGACTGTAGAAACAGAGCAATTTCTCAGCAGCTCATGCGGTATTCGAGCATTAAATACACAGTCCCCCCATACAAACTAATTAAGTCTGCAAGCAGACAGCTCTTAAAGAGACAGTACGTGGTGGCTCAAATAGAACTCACTTGCAACCACAGTTAAGCAGCTGAGATGCCAAACACCACCCAGGCTTGGAGCATTCAGGCAAGCTCCTGGAAGACTTTGGGAACCTATTTGCAGAGGCGGTTACACTTCTCTTCTTTACCCACTATTAATATCCTCTATGCTTCCTACCTCCTCCTGCTTACCCATGTCCACCTCGTTAATTAGAGGAATATACTTATTTGTCAGGTTAACCCCCTTCATTTACCAACTTGTTACCCACATTAGCCTTGTCATTTCTGTTACTATTTTCCCCCTGAGTAGCAATCCCCTTTCCCCACCCCCTTGACTTACTAAAAAACAGTTGCATAAGAACTTACCATAACATTAGATCTTTGAGGGGATCTCAGTCATCAGGTACCACTGTAGGAACTTCACCATCAGTGAATGGGAATCCACATTGAGGATTTTCAGCAGTACAACTGGGGTCACCCACGCTGTCGACTTCAGCTGACATCACCAACCCTCTATAGGCGTAAGCGGTCCCACTCCCTCCTCAGTTCTTTCCCCTCAGAGATGAAGGGAGCAAGGCTTATGCCCTGGGGACCTGAGGAGAGACAGAGGGATGGAAACAACAGATAGCCAGGTCCTGAGCAGGAGCCCCAAGAAGGGGGATGGTGAGGGGAAGCATTCCTGATGACTAAGATCCCCTCAAAGATCTACTCTTATGGTACATTCTTATGTAACTGTTCTATCTTCTTTGGGAGTATCTCAGTCATCAGATTCCAGTGTAGGAATGAGTACCAAGCAGTGACAGGTAGGAACAGATAGTCTGGGAGGCTAGATCTCCATAAACTTAAGACCAGAGACTTGGAACAACCTACCCAGCCAAAGATCTTCTTAAAATTAAGACAGAAGACCTTGTAAACAGAACCTGTCAAGGAACTCCCTAAACTTAAGACAGGAGTCCTTGCAGCACAGCCCCTGCCAAAACCAGCATGGGCTCTTGAGGCAATGTCCAGACTGTAATGCTTGGTGAAAGTGTGGACTGTACTCCAGGTAGCAGCCACACAAATATCAGTGGCTGAAATCCCTTGAAGCAAGCCACTGAGGTAGCCATGCCTCTGGTGGAATGGGCTTTGACAGCTCCAGGCAACTCCTTGCCGTGCTTGTTATAGCAGAACACAATGCAATTTGCCAACCATTTAGATAAACATTGCTTAGAAATGTAAGCACCCTCTCTACCAGGGGCAAATGAAACAAACTGCTTAGACATTCTGGACCCCTTAGTCCTGAGCAGATAATACTTCATAGTTCTATGCACATCTAACATATGGAGCAGTGCTTCGCCTGGATTGGCACACTTGGGAAAATAAACAGGAAGGTTAACAGACTGATTGAGTGTAAATTCAGAAATCATCTTAGGGAGAAACTTAGAATCTGTGTGCAAAGAAACCCTGTCTTTGTGAAAAATCAAATAAGGATTCAGACACAAGAGGGCCTGAAGCTCTGAAATTCTTTGAGCAGAAGTAATTGCAACTAAAAACAATGCTTTCCAAGATAGAATGCGTAAATCACAAGTCATGATTGGTTCAAAAGGAGACAGGGTCAACTTTTCCAAAATAAAATTCAAGTCCCAAGCCAGAACAGGAGAACGGATTGGGGTTACAAATGCAGGATACTCCTAAGGAAGGTATGAGACAACCAGCTGAGCAATAGTGCAGTCACCCACAGGCTCATGGACAGCCGAAATGGTGAAAGGTGGACCGTGAGGGAGGAATACTGAGATCTGAGTCAGACAAATAAATCAGGTAGTCCAGGACATGCTTCATTGACAGGTGAAAGGGTCATGGAAATGCTGGGTAGCCCAGATGGCAAAATCGTTTCCCACTCTCATGGCATAAGTAGTAAGGGTGGAAGGCTTGTGGGCAGCCACTAGTACGCCTGCTACCCTATTAGAGACCCCAGACCTGGCAATGTCTACATCCTCAAGAGCCATGCATGCAGATAGAGGAATCTGAGGTTTGGATGGACCTGGGTCCCCCGATCCGGGGTCAGCAGATTCCTGCAGAGAGGCAGGGGAATGGGAGGCTCCTCTGTCAGCTGCTGAAGCAGACAGAACCATATCTGGAGGGGCCAGAATGGAGCTACCAGGATCATGTTGGCCTCCTCCATTTGTAGCTTGAGCAGCACCCTCTGTACTAGTGGAAACAGAGGGAATGCATACCGAAACCTCTCTCTCCAAGAGAGGGACAACATGTCTCACCAGAAATCTCCTGGCTCTGGATCTAGCAAGCAAATATTGGGCAGTTTTGCATTGTGTGGGGATGCAAAAAGGTCCAACTCTGGATGACCCCATCTGTCAAAAAGATTTTCTGCTATGGATGAGAGAAACTCCCATTCGTGCATGCTGAACTGAGTCCTGTAGTCAGGATGGTAAAGGGCCTGACCCCTTAGATTCTTGTGACCAGTGGCAAATAAGAAACCAGAGACAACTAGCATCAAGTAATTAATAACAGGGTTTATTACTAGCCCCAAAAACAGTATATACAGCTTACCCAAGGCTGAGGAGCTCAGAAAGATCTCTTTCTACCTAGGCTGAGCAAAATAACATTATTTTCTTATATACTATGATGATTGCTATGGTAACATCTGCCTAGTGTGTACCTTGCTGTTACAAATATTCTCCTATTCTCGAATCCAATAGGTGGCTCCCAGTCTTGTACAGTTATCTAAGATAAGATATACACAAAATAACAAGCTTGCAAATAGCTAGTTTGCAAATAACAATGGTGCAATACATTACAGTGTTAATACAGTGTAATTATGCAGAAGGCCACAAGATGTCACTGCGTATATAGCTATTTGGATAGTCATTACTGGTATTACATTTGCAGTTAGTTACAGAACATAAATCATTTAGTCATAATTACACATAAATCGCATATATAAGCTGGTCCCATGATTATATTGTGGGTGTTGGAGCCCTAAGGTTCATCAGTACTTATTTCAGCTCTCATTTGGGGCAGTTAGTAAACATAATACTGTCATCCTTAGTTCTGATATCATGGCTGTCATGTGGGGATACCAGAAGGGGTTTCGACAAGCTAACATAACCCCTTGTTGCCTGGATAAGAGGCAACTAATAAGTAAGTGTGAGGCAATAGCCGCGTTACAGACGAGCTGCAGTGAGCTGCATAACGGTATTTGAATTGAGCACAGTGCTGTTGAAATGTGCACTTTAGACAGCAAAGATTTAATATCATGAAAATAATTAGAAATACTTGAATAATAACAAAAAACATTTAAGAGTAAATTCTAGCCAAGTACTAGAGATTGTTGTGGTTAAGTCTCTATTGTTAAACAAATTATTGAATAATAAAAAAAATGCATGCTTACTGATATGAATCAGATGTGTATTTTCACTGTCTAAGAGAAACTTGAGATTTAAATACTGGGTTAGAGCATTCAAGTAATCAGGGTAACTATGAATGTAATCTGGTTTAGGGATAGTAGTAGTAAAGTAGTAAAACAACTTTATTTATACACGCAATTTTTTTACCATAGGACCAAAAAAGTTCTGTTTTCATGGCAATCCTGTTAATTACACACTAGGTCCAAATACTATTTCAGCACAAGGGAATGACTATAAGCCAGCAATAACATGTGATGAGGTGTAGGTTATCACCTGATAAAAGCACGCCCAGGGGTGCATAAAGGCATGAGGCACTTGCGCGAGTGCCTTTTGCCACTGGACATGTTTTATCAGGGCGATAACCCACACCTTGGAGTGTGTTATTACTGTTTATAACAAGCATTTGTCAATGCCAAACGCTCGCTTGCAGGTATTTGCAGTGGTATTTGGCATGTATGGTGCTTTACCCTAATGCCCAGTGCGATTGCTGGTATTTGCACAATAAATTGTCAGCATGACTTTGTTGTTACCCCCATTGTGCGCTACATAGGCGGAAACACGTTTTGGGCAGGATGTGAAAAATGACAGCTGTTAGCTCATAAGAAAGTGTGGTAAAATGGCAATGTTGAAAATCTGGAGTGGAAATATTGAAAATTCGCAAACCTACGGTGCGTGGGAACTGTACAGCATAAGCTAAGTAAAACAGTCATTTTAGGATTTTTCACCAAATTTTCAACATTGCCATTTTAAACCTCTGCTAATGAACAGTGTCACTGTGATTTTTCATTGTGTCCCATACATTGATTTCAAGACACCGACCGTGCCATTGTGCACTACATGAAGGAAAGACATTTTGGGCAGGATGTGAAAAATGACAGCTGTACTGCTCATAAGGAGATGTGGTAAAATGGCAATGTTGAAAATCTGGAGTGAAAATATTGGAAATTGGCAAACTTACGAGCGTGCATAGGAACTGCACAACGCACGCTTGTAAAACAGTTATTTGTAGGAATTTTATTCACCAAATTTTCAACATAGCCATTTTAAGATCTCTGCTCATAAACAGTGACACTGTGATTTTCTTAATGTGTCCCATACACTGAGTTCGCACACCGACTGTGCCATTGTGCGCTACATGGGCGGAAACATGCTTTGGACAAGATGTGAAAAATGACAGCTGCAGTGCTCATAAGGAGGTGTGGTAAAATGGCAATGTTGAAAATCTAGAGTGAAAATATTGAAAATTCGCAAACTTAAGAGCGGTAGGAACTGCGCAACGCAGAGTCATAAAGCAGTCATTTTTAGGAATTTTTTCACCAAATTTTCAGCACAGCCCTTTTAAGACCTCTGCTCATGATCAGTGTCACTGTGATTTTCTTAATGTGTCCTATACATTGAGTTCACACACCGACTGCGCCATTGTGCGCTACGTGGGCAGAAACACATTTTGGGCAGGATGTGAAAATGACAGCTGTACTGCTCATGAGGAGGTGTGGTAAAATGGCAATGTTGAAAATCTGGAGTGCAAATATTGAAAATTCACAAACGTATGAGCGTGCTTAGGAACTGCACAATGCACGCTCGAAAAACAGTCATTTTTAGGAATTTTTTCACCAAATTTTCAACATACCCATTTTAAGACATCTGCTCATGAACAGTGTCACTGTGATTTTCTTAATGTGTTCCATACATTGATTTCGCACACCAACTGCGCCATTGTGTGCTACATGGGTGAAAACATGTTTTGGGTGAGATGTGAAAAATGACAGCTATACAGCTCATAAGAAGGTGTGATAAAATGGCAATGTTGAAAATCTGGAGTGAAAATATTGAAAATTCGCGAACTTATGAGCCTGTGTAGGAACCGCGCAACACACGCTCGTAAAACAGTCATTTTTTAATTTTGCATTCACTAACATGGGTTTTTGGGGACCCCTTTCATGAATGATGTCACTGTCATGGTGGTTATTCAGGCCAAAGGGTGATTTCATCGCAGTGACCGCGCAGTGCCCGCGAAATCACTCTTCAGGCCTGAATAACGCCATGACAGTGACATCATTCAGGAGAAGAGTTCCCAAAACCCCATGTTGAAAATTTGGTGCAAAATTCCAAAAATCACTGAGATATGCACAAAGTTGAAACCCCCATGTAGCCCATTATACAGCTTACTGCATTTCTCAGTTCGCGTGCCTTTGAAGAGTGCAGACGGTTTCCAGTCCACGAAGATCGTCACACCATAGTCCGGAGGTAAGTATGGGGGTGTGGAGAGGCTGGGTGTGCAGTGGTGGGTGCGGGTTGTGGGAGGGGCTGGGAGGCGTGCTGGGACCGCTTTTGTTTTCAGGTAAAAAATAAAAAAGATGACGTGGGATGTTTGCCACGCTGGGTGGGCTCCCAGCATGGCAGAAGATGGCTGGGGGGCCGAGGAGCCAATGGGGATTGGGCACTCGACGGCAAACTACGCTGGGGGGTGGGGAGGAGTCGACGGGACTGGGCACCCCATCGGCAAACCAAATGAACGCTTGCCACGCTGGGGTGGGCTCCCAGCATGGCAGCAGGATGGTTTGGGGCTATGGAGCCTACCGGGATTGGGCACCCCCATCGGCAACATTTGCCACGCTTGGGGTGGGCTCCCAGCTGAGCACCAAAGGTTTGGGAGGGCGGCGTGATGCGCTGGGGAAGGCGGCACGTGACGCGAGGGGGGCAGTGCTCAGTATGGCAGTGGTGCTTTCCTTTGAAGCAGAGGAACACCGCTGTCATACTGAGCTCCTGCACCCATTGGTGCAGGACCGACACGCCTGCTCAAGGGAGCAGTGCAATGGATGGGAGAGGACACCTCCAAGTCTGCTACTCTCCCAAAGCGTTCCCTGCAAGCGCCGCAGTTTAACACAAAAAGGGCACCCTAATAAAAGTTAATTAAAAAAATTGCAAAGTGTAGCTTAGAAGTTTTAAAAAAGCCAATGTGTGTACAGAAAAAAAAAGTAGTCCCTGTATAATGGTTTTAATTTATCATTTTGTACAGGATGGTGTTGTCTGTGGCATACTGAGAAGCAGAATCCATTGTTTTGGGGGTGGTAAATATTTCTTCTTTTGCCTACCCAGATTTAGAGACAGCGTGAGTGACTGTCTTTTATATTGGTTGGGGAGTTGTATTTGATGCAGTGTTTCTTGCCTTCCCCTCCCCCGCCTCCTTGCCACAGATACATTTAAAATGTATTTGCCAGCACAGATAGACAGACAGATTTAAAAAGTATTTGTTTTGTCTGTTTTTCTCTTCTCTTCTCTTTCTTTGGTTTGTGTATGTAATTTAGTTGAAGTCGACGGAGTGTTGCTAAGGCAACATAAGGTCACACTCGGGAGTTGCATTTGATGCTGTGTTTCTTGTCATCCCCACCCATGCCCACAACCCCTCAACACAGACACATTTAAAAAGTGTTTGCCAGCACAGATAGACAGACACATTTAAAAAGAATTTGTTTTGTCTGTCTTGATGGTGTGTTGCTAAGACAATGTAAGGTCACACTCGTTCTGTTTTTGTAAGGGTCACGCTCAATGTAGCGACTCACTTCCTTCCTTTGTATCTACCGTCAGCTACCAGAGAAAAAGGTGAGAAAAATACAGATATTGTTGCATTGGATATTTTTACAGAGGGATGTAACTGCAAGATGGGATTGTATGAGGAAGTAAAATGGAAGGGGGACAGTGTAAAATTGGGAGATGGTTTGCAGGTTACGGGGGTACTGTGCAGAGTGGCTGCACATTTCGTTAGTGTGGCACAGAGCTGCAGGTTGTTTTCTCAGAGAGGATGGTGTTGGGGACAGTGATATTTTTGTGTGGTAAGGCTCAGTTTGCAGAATTAGTGCTGGTTGGTACAATACATGCTGATAAGGACACAGCTGAAACTAGGTTTGAGCCAAACAGCATTGTGCATTTTTTAAGCCCATTTTATAATATCTCTCAAAGAATAGTTGTGGCTTGACCACCCATTTGAGTTTACCAGTCTATAAGGTGTGCCAGACCTCAAGCTATTAGAGTATCACAGCCCATTCGTAATCTCTTTTTTTTGAAGAGGCTCCATGCTAACAGCAACAGTGTGATAACTATATGACCAATGACAGTGCTTTCATGTGGAACAAAGCAAAATTTGTTATAACACAATATTGTTTATCAGAGTTGTAAGATACCCAAACTTAAAGGCTTGAAGAATAACAAAACCTTTGAATGTGAGCTTTACTCATGTGCAGTCATTAAGGGAAGCACCCACTTTAGTAATAATATTACTGGTAAGATGAATATCTTTTGTGCACATGAAAACCTGTTGAATACACATCCCTCCCTGGTCTACTACTTTGGTCACCCAGTCAAAGAGATCAATTAGATTCATCTGACATGACCTTCCCACTGTGAATTCATGCCGCCTTGAGTCCTGAGCCCCATTGGCCTCTAGGTAGTCAACAATTCTTGACTTCAGAAGTGATTCCATCATTTTCCCTACCACTGAGGTCAACTAACAGGTCTGTAGTTTCCTGCCTCTGTCTTGCTCCCACTTTTGTGAAAGGGAATCATATCCGCCCTCCTCCAGTCCTCGGGTACCACACCATCCTCCCATGATTTCGTAAAAACGGTAGTCAATGGTGTTACTAATTCTCCCCTTAGTTCTTTTAGAATTCTGGAGTGAATCCCATCAGGCCCCATTGCTTTGTCCACCCTCAGTTTTAGGAGTTCTTTCAGAACCCTTTCTTCTGTGAAAGGCCTGATATCAACCCCCTATCCAGAGTGTTTCTATTGACTGGATTAGGTACCTCCCCCTCCTCTTCCTTTGTGAATACTGAGCAGAAGTATTCGTTCAGTATCCCCGCTTTTTCACTGTCCCTCTCTGCCCACCCACCCACCCGCCCTCCTCTTTATTCAGCCTCAGTATCTCTCCCTTAGTCTTTCTTCACTCCCTAATGTACCTATAAAGGTTTTATCCCCCTTCTTAACCGAGCTGGCTATCTTTTCCTCAGTTTGGGCCTTTGTTATTCTGACTGCCTTGCCCGCTTCCTTCTGTTTTGACTGGTACAGTTCTCTGTCCGCTCCTTCTGTGTTTCTGTGTTTCTTTATACTTCTGAATGCTATCTTTTCTCCCTAACCTTTCCTGCCACTTCTTTTGAGAGCTATAGTGTTTTTCACTTCATTTTGATTTGTTTATTTGCTTCACACAAAGGCTTGTTGCCTCTGTGATGGGAGTTTTGATGTTTCCCCATTGTTGCTCCACTCCACCTTCTTGCCTGTTTGCTAGTGCTTTTTGAGACACTCTCCCATTTTGACAAAATCAGCCCTCCTAAAGTCCAGTACCTTCACTTTTGTATGGCTTGACTCTACAGCTGAGTTTATTGTGAACCACACTGTTTGGTGGTCACTTGTTCCCAGATGGCTACCCACTTCTAGATCTGACATCCTCTCTCTGTCTGCATTTGAGAGTATGAGGTCTAAGATTGCTCCTCCTGCATGGGTTCCAACACTAGCTGTCTGACACATACCCCTGTAGGGCATCAGAAATGGAAATTATGTACCTACCGTAATTCTTGTTCATATCTATACTATAGATGAGTCTCCACCACTCATTCACACTAATGGGAACTGCGCTGGAGGCACTAGGACCCAGTGGGAGCAAACTTTTTGCTAGCGGGTTGGCGCCAGAGATGGAGATGTGAGGAGTGGCACCACAAGCCTCAGCTCATGTGGTAATGACTATCTTTGTGTTGACCCTCCAACCGCCTCAGTACTTTTTTTCTCCCGAGGAGGTGCAGTGTAACCTAACCTAGAAGGATAGCCTAACCAAAAAAGGACGGACACAAGACAGTCTAGATGACTCGTGTAAGAAGGGTCAACAAAGAAGTCTTCACAGCCTAAAGATTGAGGAAGTGAAGACCAACAACAGAGGTGAGCTCGGGGGATGGAGGGTGGGCGTGTGAATGAGTGGTGGAGACTCATCCAAGAAGATCAAGAATTATGGTAGGTACATAATTTCCATATCTTCCTGGACATAAAGTCTCCACCACTCATTCACACTAATGGGAGAGTACCAAGCTAATAATCCCCAAGAGGGTGGCAGGAGACCAAAGCTTACAGTTTTAGGACAGGAGTCTATTAAGGATGGTTCTGCAAAAGAAAGATGTCATCTGGCATGGACATCCAGGGCATAGTGTTTGGACGAAGTATACACTGAGCTCCAGGTAGCCACATTGCAAATGTCTGCAAATGTCATTCGATTTCTGCTAGGATGCCTCGACCATTCTAGTAGAGTGAGCGTGACACTCTGCCTTCCAGCTTAATCTGCGCCATGAAATAACAGTGGTGAAGGCATGCCACCAGCCATGCTGAAATACATCTGATAGTGACAGGTTGACCCAGCCGGGTCTCGCTGAAGGAAACAAACAGTTGTTCAGCTTTATGGAAATCTTTTGTTCTGTCTAGATAGAAGTGCAAAGCTCTCTTGACATCCAAGGAATGAAGAGAACGCTCTCCTTCATTTTGGAAGTTCGCAAAGTAAGTAGGAAGGACCAAAGGTTGGTTTAGGTGGAATTCTGAAACAACCTTAGGGAGAAACTTAGGATGGGTCCTAAGAACTACTTTGTCTCTATGAAACACCATATACGGGGGTCTGTGACCAGGGCATGTATCTCAGAGACCCTGCGGGCTGAGGTAATGGCCACTAGGAAGGCCGTTTTCCAAGTGAGACATTTTAATTCACAGGTAGCTAGAGGCTCGAAAGGTTTTCGAGTGGGCATGTCTAGCACAAGATTAATGTCCCAGGCTGTGACTGGACATCTTATTGGAGGTCTGGTATGCAGAATTCCCTTAAGAAACCTCTTAACCACAGGTAACTGAGCCAGTGACAAGGAAAGTACTGGCTCATGATAAGCTGAGATGGCACAAAGGTGAACCTTAACTGTAGAGTATTGTAGACCTGAATTTGAGAGGTCTAAGAGGTACTCTAAAACTTTATCTGGTGGGCAGGAAAAGGGATTCAAAGAGGATTTTGCACACCAGACCGAAAAACGCTTCCATTTGGCTGTGTAAGTTTTCCTAGTGGCTGGCTTGCACGCAGCCAGAAGAATATCTGAAATCCTGTGCAAGACATTGAATCTGTTCACTTCTATCTCTTCAGGAGCCATGCATGAAGATGAAGCAACCTCAGGTTGGGATGGACCACAGGCCCTGAGTCAGAAGGTTCATCTGAAGGGGAAGTGGTTTTGGAGGGGCTTCCGACATACTGTTGAGTACTGAAACATATCTGTCGAGGCCAGAAGGGAGCAATGAGGATCATTTTGTCCCTCTGGGACTCGAACTTGAGAAGTACCCTCTGAATTAGAGGAAGAGGCAGAAAGGCGTATAGAAAGTGTTTTGTCCACTGCAGCCTGAATGCATCCTGACAGAAAATGCCAGGCCCTGGATTTCTGGAGCAGAAGAGAGAGGCAGTTTTGTGTTGAGTGGGGATGCAAAAAAGGTCCAGGTCTGGAGTTCCCCACTCTGTGAATAGTGACTGAACTATGGTTGAGTTGAGAGACCATTCATGAGGATCTGTCTCTGTTCTGCTGAGATGGGCTGCCAGTTCGTTCTGCACTCCTGGCAGGTAGACCACTTGGATTAGAGCCTTGTGCTCCAAGCACCATTCCCACACTCTCATCGCTTCCCTGCATAAGGGGTAAGAGTGAGCACCGCCCTGCTTGTTGATGTAATACATCACTGCTTTGTTGTCTGTTTGAAGGAGGATGTTCTTGTGACTGAGAATGTCCTTCAAAGCCCGGACTGCATAAAGGATGGCTCTCATTTCTAAGACATTTATGTGAAACTGGGACTCGTCCTGAGTCCACGTACCTTGAGTGTTGAAAGTCTGACAGTGAGCTCCCCACCCCATCAGGGACGCATCTGTGGTAATGGAAATCTGATGATTCAGAGGAGCAAAGGGATGCCCTTCCAGAAGATTGTCCTCTGCAAAGAGGTTCTGTCACCTTGATGAGAAAGGACTGAGGGTGAGTGGTTGGGGACCACTGAGTACTGAGCATCCATTGAGAGATTCTCATGTGGAGGCATGCTAGAGGTACAGTGAAAACCAGGGATGCCATGAGATCTAGCATCCGTTGAATCGAGAGAGCCAAAACCGAGCTGTTCTCTCGTATGTATCGGGCCATCTGAAGAATATCGCCTCCTGTCCTCTGGAAGAAAAGCTCGCACAGAAGATGTCCAGAAGGGTTTCTATGAAAAGATCCTTTGGGAGGGCTGCAGTTGCAATTTTTTTTAGGTTTAGCAGGACTCCCATGGACGTGAGAAAGTGTGAAGCCGTGGCTATGGCATCGAGAGTTCCCTGTCTGGAAGGGCTTGCTAGAAGCCAATCGTCCATATATAGGAACACCTGTATCCCGATTTTTCTGAGATGCACTGTGAGAACTGCACAACACTTTGTAAAAACTCATGGCACCGAGGACAGCCCAAAGGGCAGGACTCTGAACTGATAATGCTGTCCCAAAGCCACAAACCTTAGGTATTTGTGATTCTTTGGGTGAATAGGAATGTGCTGGTAAGCATCCTGCATGTCTAGGCCGGCTAACCAGTCGTGTTGATGAAGCAAAGGTAACAGGATTCCTAGTGATATCATTTTGAATTTCTCTCTGGGAAGGAATTTGTTTAGCTTTCTGAGGTCCAAAATGGGGTGCATGCCCCTGGTTTTCTTTGGAACCAGAAAGTAATGGAAGTAGAACCCTGTGTTCCATTGATCCAGCAGAACTACTTCCAATGCCCTGTTGTTCAGAAGGCCCTGTATCTCGGAGGTGAGAAGATCTGACTGAAGAGCTGACAGCCTGGGCTGTCATCTGGGGGGACGATCCGGAAGGGTGTCCAAAAGATTGAGGGAATACCCCTCATGGATTATCCGAAGGACCCATTTGTCCACGGTTATGGACTTCCATTGATTGTAGAAGTGAGTCAGATGACCTCCCACCACTGAAGAAGAGTCCACCTTGGGCAGCTGAGGTGGGACTTGGGCCATCAAATCAGAAGGCGGCACTGGGTGCTTTGGGTCCTTGCGCCTTCTGCTGCATTTTCTTTTGAGGCTGGGGGGCTTGGTTTTTATTAAAACTTCCCATGCCTTTGCCTCAAAAGGACTGATGGTTATGAAACTGGCGTTTATTAACACCCCCTCGAGAGGGAACAGGAGGAGGTCAAGCCAATTTAATGGCTGATTTAGTCTTTTGTGTAGCCTCTAGAGTTTGTTCTACTTGAGGGTTGAAGAGATACACACCATCGAAGGGCAACGCGATTACCTGTTGCTGAGCATCATTCGTGAAACCTGAAGTGTGCAGCCAGGAATGACGGCGGGTACAAATGCCCGCTGCTGCCGCTTGGGAATCAGTATCAAAAGCATCCATAGCTGCTTTAACCTGCTGGTGTTGGACTCAATACCCCTGGTTATGGTTTGAAGAAGCTCTGAATTATTGTCCGACTCTGGTAGAGCTTCAACCATTTGTTTAAGTGCATGCCAAAGGATATACTCATATTGAGAGAAATAGCCTTGTTAACTGGCAATACGCATGCCTAGGGTGGAAGCAGCAAAGAGTCTCTTACCTAAAGTGTCTATCTTAAGAGATTCTTTGTTAATAGGTCGAGCTGTAGTAGTCTGTGGAAGGATGACCTTATCATTCTCTGTCAAGACTACAATAGGATCTGCAAAAGCTTGGGATGCCAAAATGGGTCGATCTTTGGGAGCAGCATATTTCCTATATATGGAATTAGCCACTGAAGGAATGAGAGCAGGATTATTCCATACCATTTGAGATAGCATCTCAAAGGAGGGCTGTACCGGAGGAGACAAATCCATAGGGATCTCCAGAACATGGAGGTATTGGAGTCTTAACAGTTTCCCAGGATCGATATCTGTAGTTTGGATAGAAAGAGTGGAAATTAAGTTTTTCAGCAGAGACTTAAAAGACAGGTCCTCGACCACAGGCTCTAAAGTTGGAATAGATCCTGTTTCTTCCACATCATCACCCAGCCTAAGGTCTGGGTCAGGCTCAATGCCATCTCCCGACAGTCCCGGAGGGACTGTATGGACAGGAAAGGAGTGAAAAATAGAAGGAAATGAGGAAGGAAAAGGGTTAAAGGAGGAGTCCTGAAGGCTGGATGATGTCCTAACAGGCCTCGGTGCCGAGGAAACGCATGGCACCGAAAATACACATGGCGCCGAGAGGCTGGACAGCACTGAGAAGCCACATGGCACCGAAAATCTGGACAGCACCAAGAAGCCACACGGTGTCGAGGATGGTGCCGATGATGCGCACGGCACTGAAGGTGGTGCCAACGAAGCACACAGTGCCGAGGATGGCACCGACGAAGTCAACGGCGCTGAGGACGGTGCCGACAGATGCATTGGCGCTGAAGACGACGCCGAGCGTGCCATCGATGCCGAGGGCATCGAAAACATCCCAAGACTCTGAAAAACAGGATTTGAGGAAAGAGAAGGATGAATACCAGGAGATAAAGACATCTGTGGCCCTCTATGCCACAGCCATGTGAGGGGGGAAAACACCTAAGCGCGGAGTTGACGGCTCTGAAGACAGGGCCGCATGACTAGGGAGGCTCAACCACCCTACCTGATCTCTGAAGAAGCCCAAAGGCCCCTTAGTGACTGGGCCAGGCAGCTGGATCAACCTCCGAGCCCATTGCTCCATAAGAGCAGCCCAGTGATGAAACTGCTCATCTGAAGACCTACCAGAAGGCTGGGTAGGGCTCCGATGTCAAAGATGTTGGCTACCAGAAACAGAAACCGGTGACTCCAAAGGAGGAGACTGGCAACAGCTCTCAATAACTGACCGCTCGCCCAGACATATCAGAGGGCGACCTCAAGTGATGCTTTCTTCTCGACCTATGGGGTCAAGAAGAGTTTGAGGCCAAACGGTGCCGAGAGTGCAAACTGGCTTACTTTTATGCTTTCGAGGGGACCACCCACCCCTCGGGCATCAGACTGTCCATTGTCAGACCCCTCCTCTGGAGAAGGCGCAGACCGGCTGGCTGAACAGCTTTCATGAAGTCTTCCTACTGTCACCTGACCCGCTTATGGTCGACTCCGCAATGTAGGCTGAGACTTTAATTAAGAATAAATAAACTAAGCGAAACTTATTAAAATATTACTACAAAATAACAAAACTGAAAACTATGCTGCTAGTTTGAAGTTTGACTCCCGGCAGGTGAGCAACGTTGTCACTGAAGTGCACTCAACGGCGGGAAAAAAGGAACTGAGGCAGTTGGAGGGTCGATGCCGAGATAGTCATTACCACACGAGCTGAGGCTCGTGGTGCCGCCTCACGGCTCCATCTCTGGCGCTGACCTCTAGCAAAGGTTTGCTCTCGCTGGGTCCTAGTGCCACCGGTGCAGTTCCCATTAGTGTGAATGAGTGCTGGAGACTTTATGTCCAGGAAGATTGACCCTGCTCTTGGATGTGGCTGCAGCAAAGGTGCTCCAGTTAACATCTGGCACATTCAGGTCCCCATCAACAATATCTCCTTTCTCTGCCATCCTAAGGATGCCTTCTATCATTTCCTTGTCCAATTCCCCCCTGAGACTGGGGTCTGGGGATTGTGGTGCCATTTCCAGTCTCCAGGGTGACCCACAGTGCTCCTCTCCTCCCTGTTTACCTTTTAGTTCCATTGCTTTGATCCTTCCTTCATAGAGAGCTACTCCTCCTCCTCTTCTACCCTCCCTGTTCCTCCTGTAGATTATGTACCCTAGTATGCTGACATCCCAGTCATGGTTTTCTGTGTACCATGTTTCTGTGACTGCCACAATATCTGGGCATCCCTCTTCCATCAAGGCCACCAGTTCAGGGACCTTGTTACCTAGACTATGGGCATTGATACTCATTACCTCCATTTTTTGATGGCCTTGTCCCTTTTTGTCCCACCCCTGTCCTTACTGCTTTTGTCTTTTTCTCCATTTACCCCTTCCCTTCTCCCTATTGACTGCTCTATCTTGGTGTTTACCTCACTAACTACCCTAATTTTTTTGGGGGGGCTAGGATTTCCCTTCTCCTTTTCAGTGCCTCCCCCTTTGGCTAGTTTAAATGCTTGCCAATGAAGCATTTAAACCTGTCACCTAGGATCATGGTTCTCCTCCTGGACAGATGCAGACCATTGTGCCAGTATAGGCCTGTATCCCTCCCGGTGGACCCCCAGTCCCCAGTGAAGCTGAAACCCTAAGCTCTGTACCAGTTTTTCAACCACTAATTGAATCCCATGGTGTGGAGTACCCTAGCCTCACCCATGCTATAGACAGGCAGCACCTCCGAGAAGGTTACTGTGCGTGCTACTTGTCTAAGGCCCCTCCCCAACTCCACAAACTCCTCCTGCACTGCTCTGATCCCTTTCTTAGCCAGGTCATTTGTCCCTAGGTAGACAATGACATCCAGCTCCCTCCCTCATGCAGCTGCTCCACTGCGATCCTGAGGATTCGCTCCTGTCCATCCAAGCCAAGGCGCCAGGCAGCCTTTACCTCTCTCCCTCCCCCAGTTCCCACCTCGTAGTAATGGGAGTCCCCCACAAGGAGTTGTTCCTTCCCCTGTGGATTCCCATACCACCCTTCTGTGGGTCTCCTTTGTGGAGGTTCCCAGCATCCTTCTTGGTCTGCACTATGGGTGCCTTCTACAGAGGAACCACACTCTGCCAGAATGGCATATGAATTGTGAGAGGTACAGCTGGAGGGATGCGCCTCTGTTCCACCCACCCTCACCCTCTGAGCCCACTGTGATCCAACCACTTCTCTTTCTTGGCAACCCTCTGAGGCAGTGGTGGTGGCCCTGATGGTCCCTGGGTGGAATGGAGGTCCCCTGAACCTGGTCAACTCAGCCTGGAGATGGGCAACCTCCTCCCTCAGCCCAGAGAGGTGCCTGCAGATGAGACAACACCACATCCTCCAGAACGCCTCCCAGAAGACTGCTGCTCCACAGTTACTGCACTGCACCACTCCCATCATGTCTTATTTGTGGTCCCTTAACTGTTGTTTTGTATACTTACTCTTTCCTCTCTCTGTTTATTTATTTATTTTTTATATATATTTTTTTTTTCTTTTCCTCTTTCTTTGCACCTCAGTGCCCTTAAGCTCCTATCTTCCTGCTCTGGGACAGTAAGTTTCTATGGAGAGCAGTATAGCACAGTGGTTTAAGGCTCTGAGCTGCAAATCTGGTGACATCCAGCAGACCCAACCTGGGTTTGAATCCCACTGCTTCCACTTACATACTGTGTGACCCTGAGCAAGTCACTTAACCTCCCTGTGCTCCCAGGTCACACCTGTAAAAAAGCTTTCAGCTTAGTGTGCTACTCCTGGTTAAACAACTAAAAAAAAATATTCTTCAGTAGTCTCCTTCTTACTTGCTCAGAGTCAGACCTCCAGCAGCTAGGGGGTGATGGAGAGTTACTTTTTTCCTTCTAGTATGGTGAGTCTTTTGTGCCTCTGTGATCACTCTCTTCCTGCTCCTAAACAGGAAGCTCCTGTTGTCAGTCAAATCCTGTGTCTATAAAAGTAGAACCGGCTGAGAGGGAAATGGAGGGAGGGATGCAGGGCAATATAGTCCCAGTAAAGTTCTAACAGCAGCTTCTTTCTCTTGCTGTTTCTGCCAGAAGCTGTCTAGGTCAGTTTTTTTGTGTGTGTGTGTAATCTGTTTTATCCTCACTCCTGTTCAGGTGTCCACCACTCCTTCGGGCTCTCCTAGGGTCCGTCCTGCTTCTGCCATCCCCTCTTGAGTCCTGACTCCCCCACGGGTCCCACATAGCAGCCCTCCCACAGTATCCTAGCATTTCCCTTTGCTGAGCAGGTCCCCTCCTCTGAGAAGGAATGCACCAGTGGAGGGGGAACACTAGCACTTTCTTTGTTAGGCTGCAGGATGCTGCTGGGCACCCATGAGGCACGGCTCCCTGGGGGATGCAGAGAGGCAGAGGATCCGGAGGCCATCATCCAGTGAACTCCCACCCATTTTTCCCTTGTTTTGTTGGAGACAGCGTAGTGACGTCACGGCATACACCGACGTCCGCTCCTCCCCCAGTTAGCATTTGGGCCATGCGTCCTGCGCTACTCCCAGCCTCCGCTAGGAGCTAGAAGATGCCAGACCAGTCCCCTACCCTCCTCCCAGAGAAGGACAGCTGTCCATGGGATGCTCAATCCTTCTCCCCCTGGCCGGCCCTCCAGTGACCCGAGCTCATTCCCGAACCTGGATCGCTGGCGTCGCAAGCGGAAATCCAACTGCTGCGCCTGTGGGCCAGCCATCTAGGTCAGTCTTTAAATGCAAACACCTGGCTTCCTTCTCTCTCTCTTTCTAAGCCACTTCCCCTAATTCACAGGTTTTTTTCTTCACTCGCTAACTGCACAGATAACAATTCTTTCACCTAGCTAACTGCACAGATAACAATCCTTCACCCTAATTCATAGTTTTTCCTTCACCTAGCTAACTGCACAGATAACAATTCCTTCACCCAACTCAGACAAACACACTTGTTTTTGTTTTTGTTTGCTTTTATCCTAAATTGAGTTCATCAGTGTCAGTGGCTCAGTAGGTAACACACTCGCCTCTGAGGCCAGGAGATCAGAGGGCTGTGAGTTCAGTTCCCACATCTGGCACTTGGGTTAATATCCCAGTACTGACACTGTAGTGCAGCATGGGAGGGTGCTGCACTTCTGAGGTGCCGCTTCGGATGAGACGTTAAACCGAGGTCCCATCTGCTTGATTGGTGGTAGTTCAGGTGGATGTTAAAGATCCCATAGCACTTATCGAAAGAGCAGGGGAATTTCCCCAGTGTCCTGGCCAATTTCTCTCATTCACTAAAAAATACCACCAACAGCTTAATCTGGCTCAAGGTCAGTTGGCATTCATCTGTATCTCTCCTCCGGTCGTGCCTGAAAATAGGCAGAATTTGTCTAGTGCACTTACCGTTAACAAAAACTAAATAAAATAAAAGTTCCTAGTAATAAAGTTCTAGTTCTTAGTCGAGTAGAGCAGCAAAGTTCTAACAGCTACTTCTTCCTCTTGCTGTTCTTCCCATAGGTCAAGAAGAGCTGGATACTGTCTCCTCTGTGGCCTTTTGTATGCTCCAGGTAGTAGCTGATAGCTCTTTTACACATCCAGGCTATGCAGTCTACACTCACCTAAAGTGGAATGGTCAGTGAAAAAGATGCAGTGTAATGCATTGATTAACATGAACATCAAACACCACTTTGGGAAGAAACTTATTGGTCCTAAGGACCACCTTGTCCCTGTGGAATGCAATATAGTCAGTCTCCATGGACAAAGCCTGGAGCTCACTAATCCTCCTGGCCGATGTAATTGCAACTAAGAACACAGCTTTCCAAGTTACATACTTGAGACCAGCTGATAACACAGGCTCAAAAGGTGGTTGCATTAGCTGCGCAATACATATGTTCAGGTCCCACACTGGAGTGGGAGTTCTATGTGGGGAATGCAGATGTAACAGCCCCTTAAAGAATTTCCTGAAAATTGAGGCCAGAGATGATGCCTTGCCTGCTGACAGGTAAGCCAAGACAGCTGCCAAGTGCACTTTCAGAGTGGATGGTCTCAAACCAAGGAAATGGGGATGGGTTAGGTAATCCATGACAACTGGCAAACCCACCTGAGTGTGGTCCAGGTTCTTGCTCTGGCACCAAATGGAGAATCTTTTCCACTTGGACGTGTAGGTATTCCTAGTGGAGGGCTTTCTAGAAACCCTAAGGATCTTCATGACCCCTTCAGAGAGATGCAGGCTGGTATACTTTAGGTCCTCAAGAACCAGGCCTTCAGCCTGAGACCAAAGGTTGGGGTATAGGATCCTGCCCTGGGATGAAGTCCGCAAGTTGTGCTTCCTGGCGAGGCTGACTGGTTTGGCCACTGACAGTGCCAGAACCAGGAAGTACCATGGCTGCCTGGCCCAGTCTGGAGCAATGAGGATCATTGTAGCTGACTGGGATCAGAGCTTGTTCAGGACCCTCAGCAACAATGGGAATAGAGGGAAGGCATACAGAAACTTTCCTGACCAATCCAGGATCAGTGCATCCAGTGGGATTGAACCCCTCACTGGGGGCTTGCAGCAAAACTGAGGAAGCTGGTAGTTGTATGGGCTGTGAATAGGTCTGTCTCTGGAGTGTCGGACCTTTTGAACACAATCTGTAATACCTGCTTGTTCAGGGACCACTCGTGGTGCTTCTGATTGATCCTGCTAAGTGCATCTGCCAGTACATTGTCATTCCCTGGCAGGTGGACTGCTGGCAGGAAATTCCCAGAGAGTATGCCAGACTCCAAATTTTCATGGCTTCTGTGCACAGGGGATTGACCTTTTGCCTCCTGTTTGTTGATGTAGTATATTGTGGCTGTGTTGTCTGTCCTGATCTGCACCATCTTTCCTTGTAGCATGCTGGTGAATGCCTGACTCCCAGAAAGGCTGCTCTGAGCTCCAGCAGGTTGATGTGCAGCAATGACTCTTGTTTGAGCACGTGCCGTGAGCAGTGTGCTCTCCATGTGTGCTCCCACCCCAGTAGTGAAGCATGTGTGGTTAGCACTAAGGAAGGGTTTTCCTACAGGAATGTCACACCTTGTCTGAGGTTGTCCATGTCCAGCCACCAATGAAGTGCCTACAGGAGTGTTCATGTAACTGGTACCAGTTTTGACAGTGAGTCCCTTTCTGGTGCCAATGTAGTTTGAGATGATACTGGATATCTCTCATTTGGAATCTTGCCCCTGACACTGTTGCTGTGGAGGCTGCCATATGGCCCAGCAACTGCAGGAAGTGTATTGCAGGCCTTAGACTTTGCAGCTTGAAGGCACTTGCCAACTGTATCAGGCTGTCTGCCCTTGTCTGTGGAAGAAAAGCCTTTCCCCTCACAGTGTCCAGCTCTGCCCCTATGAATTCCAGGAGCTGTACTGGCTCTAGTATGGCTTTTTTTCAGGTTGATCAGGAACCCTAGTGACAGAAGTACCTCCCGTGTGAGTATCAGGAATTCCCTTACTTGTTGAGGGGATTGCCCCATGACTAGCTAGTCATCCAGGTAAGGAATACTGCAACCCTTTGCCTCCTCAGGGTGCCACAATCACAGCCAAGAATTTTATGAACACCTTGGAGCAGAAGGAAGTCTGAAAGGCATTGCTTTGAACTGGTAATGGCCTGATGGCAGTCTGAATCTTAGAAGTTTTCTGTGGGACTGCCTGATTGGGAAATGGAAGTATGCTTCCTTTAGGTCTGAGATGACAGCCAATCCCTTGCATTAGGGTTGGAAGAATTGTTGTCAGGGTCACCATTCTGAACTTTGGTTTTACCAAATGTTTGTTCAGGTGCCTGAGATCCAATATGGGTCGCCACTCCCATTTTCTTTATTGTGAGGAAGTACCTGAATGAGCCCTTTCTCTCTCTGTGCCTGGGGAACTGGCTGTATTGCCTTTGAGACAGAAGGTTGGATACTTCCTTCCAATAGTAATGTTTCTGATGGGAAGAGGGTCTGAAGACTCTTGTCCTACGCTTTGGCATGAGCTTGAAGCTGAGAGTTAGGCCTGGCCCACGACCTCCAAGACCCACTTGTCGTGGTGATGGTTTGCCATTCCTGGAGGTAGTGTGCCAGCCTCCCCTACTGGGGTTGGGGAGGTAACCTGAGTGGACACCACAGGGTGTCTGATTGGATCGGATGCTGTCTGAGTGCTGGGTCCATTTCAGTTGCCACCTCTTCTGCCCCTGCCTCTGAAATACCCTCCTGAGGTTGGTACTGAGGAAGAGCTTGAGGCTGGAAGAAAGGCCTATAATGCTCCCTGCCTCTACCTCCCCTGACTTGTTGCTTCTGGAGGGTAGATGCTTTTTCTTTCACAGCAGCACTTTTATAGGCCGTCTAGTAGTCATCCATTTTCTTTATGTAAGCCTCTGTCTGTTCACCGAACAGGAAAGTAGGCTCACATGGGAAATCCAAGACTTTGGCTTGCATATCCTGGGTCAGATTAGTGGTTCTGAGCCAAGCAAATCTTCTGAGTGACACTGAGGAAGCCATTTGTCTGGCAGCAATGTCATTATTATCCACTGCCATCCTAAATTGGGCTTTTGATGCCTCTATGCCCCTTTTCGCAGCTTTCTCCAAGTCAGCTGCCATAGGGGCTGGGCCAGACTTTGAAATGTCCATCACAGTGTTCCATAAAGTCCTCTGGTTCTGGTGACATAGGCCATATAGGATGCTTGCCTGATAATAAGAAAGGATCCTAAGTAAACCTTCTTGGTAGTAGATTCCATTTTCCTGGAATCTTTGTCTGGAGGGTGAGATGCCAAGGGTATGCCTTATCACAGGCTGCAGCCTGCATCACTTCCTCATGGCTTGGGTGTCCAAAAAGAAATTCTGCTCCACCCCTAGCCACCCAGTACTTCTTGTCCATCTTTCTATCTACTGGTGGCACAGAACTGGGGGTCTGCAGGACCTTGCTGATTTGTTTTTTCAGGGATTTGTGGATGGGCACAACAGTCTTTTGAAGACTGAAACATCCATCATCTCCATGTAATCGTGTTCCTCCTCCTCATCAGTGGATTCCTGAGTAGGGAGATCCAGAGATTGGGCCACTTGCTTTGTAAAAGCAAAGTGGGAAGTATAGTCCTCAGTCCCTTTGTCAGGGGAATCAGGACAGTAGGGATCAGGAGAAATATCCGGTTCAATCGGTTCTCCAAAGTCGTCATCCTCATCCTCCCCAAAAAGCTCTACCTCATGTTCCAAAGAACCGGGAACCGAGGTAGAACTGGAGGATTGTACGTGTAGCTGGTAAGCTTGAATGATGCTAATAGCATTCGCTACTCTTCAGTGGTCAGAACCGGTGTCTTTTGGCTGCGGTTTGACCACTGAATGGTTTTTCTTTCTTTTCCTGCGGTTGCGAATCAGCAGCAGTTGAGAAACCATCGCCATTGTCAGAAGGCTGTTCCTCTGGTTCTTTTTGGCTGGTAGCTGGTTTATCTGCAGCTGCGTCAGCAGCCTTTTCAGACATCTTCTCCTGCAGTCGTTTAAGTCTCCTCTCAAGCGTCAACTGAGGGAAGTTTTTACAAATCTCACAGTCCTCTTTAAGGTGGTCAAACCCCAAGCAAAAAACACAAATTAAATGAGGATCTGCTTTAGTGGACGATTCCCCACACTCTGTACAATGTTGAAAACCAGAGGGGCCCGTTCTTTTTTTGGTCTGTGACATTTATCGGTCAGTTAAAACTGATCCAACAGAGAATTAACCCAGTGAAATTTTCAAATAACAAAAACCAACTTACTAAAACAGTAAGGCAGACTGAGAATTGCCTCAGAAAGTAAAAGAAACTATTGGTTCCTTCCGGGTTGAGACTAACAGATAAGGAACCGAAAAAACTTACCAGATTCACCCTATCCAGACTAAGTCTACCCGTGAGCCAAGGACAGTGCTTCAAAAAATCAAAGAAATTAAACGGACTTCGAGAAACCAAGAAAAAAATAAACTTCTTCAAGAAAGTGAAGGAGAGCTCTCTGGAGACATCTTACTGAGGCAAGCGGAGTAAAGAATCTGATGGTTGCAGGAAGTGCAACCAGGGACAGTGGTTTGAAATCTGAGCTCAAGCCTAACATTCCACTATTAGCATAGGTTCTATTAACCATTTTGGCTCCAGGGCAGTCATATGGTGGGTTCCACCATGCCGCGGCAACAGAATTTGTCAACCATCAGCACAGCGATGGCACAATACCAATTGGTTTTGTGCTATCGCTGAGGGAACAAGTGTTTTCTTTGTGGGGGCTCTGCCCGCCACATCCCCCATGTGGGGGGCTCTGCCCCCTGCACTTAAATTAACCAACTCCAAGTTGGAGTTGGTTCAGGGAAGGGGCAAATACCTAGGAGGCAACAGTCAGGAACCCAGCAGACCATCACAGAGATTTGCCGAAAATGTTGCTGTGATGATCTTCACTGCATCCCCGCTGCTGTTGCAATGTGATACCCTATGGTGAGACCATACTGCATTTGTCAGAATACAGCAAGATTTACTGGGGTTGAGCCATTATTTACAAGGGTGGATGGAGTGATGATGCAATCAGACCATTACTTGGTCCGGGTTCCTGCATTGGACATTGAGTAGGTTCTTCTTCAGTGGGAGGAACACCAGGTAAAAACCTGGCAGTGCTTGTAACAGAATGGTCTGCACAATATTTTTTTTTATTTCATTTGGGAATTTGGCACAAAAATTGGGATTCATGAGTGCTGGGAGGTTGTACAGACCTGTGTGTTGGAATTGGGCCTGACAGATAGACAGGGTACCATTGGGTGAAATTTTGGTATTGGGCCAACTCTGGAATGTGCCTTTAGCTAGGTGGGCCATGTGGATTTGTTTTCCATTGCTATCAGTCTGCCAATCAATTTGTAAGGGAGATTGGTTAGGGGCCACCACCATGGCATTCAGATAGGCGTCTTTTATCAATCTGGATGGGACAGCAATGCTGTCCCCTGTGTTTGGGTTTTGTGGTGGCGCATAACCTGGAGGAAAGAAGTGGTCATCCACGGGGTGCAGAGCATGAAGAAGCCTCTTTAGAGTTTGATTGTTGCTGTGACACTTTAGAACATTTCTAGCTTATGAAAATAGCTAATTTGGTTTTCCAAATTGATCCCAAATGGACCAAATATACTCCCCACCAGGCCTATTACACCTAATTCCTGCTAAAGGCATTTTAAAGTGGAACATCCCTGGATGTGGAGCAGTTTTCTGAGCCTATACTTGATAAGCTGCAACCATACAGTATGTAAAAACATAATAGCATGAAACCTAAACATATTTGCAATAGCACAATGACCATACTGGGCATAGTGTACCACAATATCTTTAAATTGACAGAGATACAAATGAAGTGAACATTTGAATTTTAGAGATTTAGGAATGTAATTAGCAGTCAGGCCACTGGGTCAGCTGGGCTTAAAGGTAAGGCTTGTGAAGGCTGTGGTTGAAGGTGTGTGCATGCAGTTTTAGGGCACCTGTTGGGATGAGTTGCAGAGGGTGGGTATACAATTAAGTTTGTGGAGCCACATGGTGTTTGCATGTTGTTGTTTTTTTGTGTGAAAGGAGAATTATATTTGGTATCCTACCTCTCTGTGTTTGTGGATTTGAAAGGGGCTGGCTCTTTGTGTTGCCAGGCATTATGGTTAGGACTGGCATAGCCTTTTTAGGATACAACATCTGGAATCATGGATAAATTAAGTGGAGCTCTTTTATGTCTGGAAAGGTGGATATTTCTTGGTGGCCAGTCGAAGTATTTTGCATTGTCCTGTGAAGACAAGAAGGAACAGGTGAAGGTACAACCCCCAACTCAGCTGATTACTTGTTAAGGGCTTAGAGCCTTTGCACCAGGTCGGTGCTGGTTGGCATGAAGACACCAATAAATAGGTTTTGTGCAGTTTTAACAACCGCACTTGATAAACAGAGGGGCTGAGCTGGTTTACAATGTTAAAGTACATTGGGCCTTTTCCAAACTTTGAGCAACAAATGGATTATTTGCAGACACATTTTTTTTATTCCTGTGACATTGGAGAGATATTGGTATACCTCATTTTTTCTGGATCTGTCAGCTATAGCTCCATGACATCCAGAGGGAGTTCTTTGTTTCTTCTGTTTGCAGCCACCATAGGTGTTGCACTGGCAGGAGGCATGGTTCATATCTCCACCCTGAGCTCCTTCTTTAGTGAAAGAGTCAGCTTGGTTATTGTAGTAATGGAAGGGTTCTGCTTGGGTTGACCAATGCTGGAGCAGGGGCCAGGCAACAAATTAGAAAATTCCCACTAAACTTACCTGTAACAGTTTGGTGACCCAATGAAATTGGCCTACTGTTTTTTTTTTATACTTTATCAGCGAATTAATAATGATGGTAGGTAGGCCCTTCCTGTTTGCTGCCCCCCCTTCCTGGAGGGGTGGGTCTTATTTCATCTAGGAATTCAGTCCCTGGTCATAGGGACCCTCTTCTTCCTCAGAGAGAAATAAAACACAACAAAGCACAAAGAGCTGGGTCTTTTAGATAATTTTCTCTGTGATGGGTTAGTACTGATTTTAAAATGCTGTAGCATTATTTTATACAGATGTGTAGTATTGTTTAACATCTGTTGTAGATAGTCCTGTGGCTGCTAGCCACACATTACTCAATTCCTGGAAATCAAATAAAGTTCAATAAAACCAGAGAAAAGGCATCCCATTTTCTCTCTTTAGATCAGAAAACAATGTCAGCTGAGTTATACAAATCTGGATTAATGTCAATAGTTGTATTTTATGGCATTGTGCATGTATGTGTATTTTTATTTTACCTGTAAAGTTCACAACATTCAGGCCTGTAAGAAAAAGGTTAAAACAAGTGAAAATGGTTGGGAGAATCATTGACCTGGGATATCATTCCTAGTTAATCTGCCCTCTGGTGGTGCCCCTTGGGCACATTAGGTATTGCAGAAATGAATTTTTGAAAAACACGGTCATATTTTTCTTTAGCAGTTAAAACTGCATAGCAAGTGACCCTACTTTGTTTCTCCTGTGATCTGTTAAGGTAAATGGCTTGTTGTAGATGCTGGAGGTATTTTTGAAGATCCAAGTCTCCCCCCTCCCAATTGCCTTGCTTGGCATGGGGATCACGTGGTATTTTACTGAACAAAGGGAAGCTGTGTCAACATTAGAGCTGGGAATATTAGATACAAAGAAGCAAATAGATAAACAATGTAACTGAGAACCAGTAAATTGCCTTTTGGCAAATGTTAAAAGTCTTGATGGAAAGTTTGAGGAGTTTAACCTTCTTATGACAGAAAAGATATTAAAATTGCAATCCTGATGGAAACCTGGTGGGAGGAAGGAGATACATGGGGCAAGGATATTAAAGGTTACAATTTTACAAAAAGTCTAGGAAATATAGGAAAGGTGGAGGGGTGGCAATTTGTATACATGAATCCTTGCAAAGTTTAGAAATAAAAGGAAATTTGCATATAGAACATCTGTCAATTAAATTAATTCCTGTAGGAGCTCCCAAAATCATATTAAAAGTTATTTATCATCCACCTTCAATTTCAAAGAGAATGATCAAGAAATCTTAGATTACTTGGAACTGTTAAATCCATCTAATAACATCATATTGGCAGGGGACTTAAACCTACCATGAATAGATTGAGAGAAGCAACCCACCAAACAAAATATAGAAAAGGACCATCTTGACATATTTAATCAATTTGGGTTATCACAAACAGAGAAACAAAACACTAGAGGAAATAACTTATTGGATGTAATCTTAACTAATATGGGTGACACTCTAACTAATATTAGGGTTGTGTCACGTTAGGCAACAGTGACCATCAGATAGTCTATTTTCAAATGGCTGACTTGCCACTGAGAGAGTTTGGGAAATAAAATTCCAAATTTCAAGAAAGCAAATTTTGAACAAATTAGAAATCTATAAAAATTGGGACTGGAAAATAGTTTTAGAAATAAATCTCTTGACAAAATGTGGGAAATATTGATAAATAAGATAAAATTGAAATAAAATATAAAATACACATCTAAATACAGTAAAAAGGTAAAAATCTGAGATGGCTAAACCAATGACTTAAAAAGCTATTAAGTTAAAAATAAAATGTATAAATCAATGAAACAAAATAAAATTAGTCAATAGACATATAGGGAACAACAAAAGAAAGTAAAAAAATAAGACCATGTAGGGATGAAAATGGGAAAATTCTAAACGAAAATTATGGCAAATGTACAGAATAAATATTTTGCTTCAGTATTCAATCACAAAGATAAACAAACTAGGAGAAATAAATGCATAAATTCAGAAAAATAAACAAATACTAATAGACATAAAGGATGTAACAACTAGACTGAAGAAAATAAATACAAACAAATCCCTGGGACTGGTTGACATCCACCCAAGAGTAATCTGAGATTGCTTCAGACTTAACTCTATCTGTGATATATGTTTTCAAAAATCCTTGGATAGTGGGAGGTGATTTCTAAATGGAGGGAGGCCCATATTGTACCTATATAAAAAAGGAAAGAAATGATTCACCAGAAAATGATAGACCAGTGAGCCTGACATCGGTTCTGGGAAATATACTAGAGGGAATAATCAAAGAACATATTCTGCAAAAACAAGCCAAAAATCAAAATGTTGACCCTAATCAACATGGCTTTACCAAGGCAAGATCTTGCCAAACAAATCTTCTCCAAGTCTATGGAAAAGTAAGCAAGGCCTTGGATGAGGAAAACTCTGTGGATGTGGTACAAGCTTTTGATATTTTTCCACATTCCGAGTTAGTTGAGTCACTTTATGAACATAACATCCAAAACAATATTATCAACTGGATTAGATCGTGGTTGGATAAAAGAAGGCAGAGGGTCATGGTAAATGGAGTATTATCAGATTGGATATCAGTGTCAAGCGGGCCCCAGGGATCAGTATGGGGTCCCTGTTTGTTCAACTTGTGCATATCTACCCTACAGTGTAAGAAAGACAATATCTCAGTCACAAAATTTGCTGATGACTGCCGAGTGGGTAGTATTATAAAATCAAAGCAAGATCCGATGTCTAGGTATAACTTATTTGATGTAGCTTAGTTATTGTGTTTCCTTTTTTCCAAGCTTGACTAATGACCTCCTCTCATCTAGCTCACTTCTTATTGTTACATTATTGTCTACCACTACTTGTGCTTGAATAACTGTAAATGTTACCAATTCTCTGATGTACAGTATGTCCACCTGGACTGTAAATGATTGTACCTATTTTATTGTTTCAGAACTGCCCTGTTGTCATCACTGTATTCTCTATGTTGTACTCTCCCGGGTCGTGCCTGAAAATAGGCAGGATGATTGCCTAGTGTGCTTATCCGGTTACCAAAGCTAATAAATAAATAAATAAAATGAACTGCAAAATTTCCTAAATTACATTGAACAATGGACAGAAAAGTATAAACTTACATTAAATGGGGAAAAGTGTATAGTTCTACATATGGGCAAAAAGAATCCAGAGTTCAAGTATAGTACAAGAAAGGAACTACTCTAGCAGAAAGAGATTTGGGTGTGATTATTAAAAATGACCTCACCTTTGGTACACATTGTGAACAGATGATTAAAGCAAATAAGACACTAAACTGTATTTTGAGGCATATTGCAAGTAGAGATAGGGAGGTCCTGATGCCGCTCTATGGGTCTTTAGTGAGAATACAACTTGAGTATTGTTCTCAGGTTTGGGCTCCGTATAAAAGGGGGGAGATTGAGACAGTGGAGAAGGTGCAGAAAAGAACTAGAGTAATAAAAGGATTGGAACAGATAACATATGAGGAGAGGATGAGGAAATTCAATATTTATTCACTCTCATATAGACGTTGGAGAGGAGATATGATCTTGGTATACGAAACATTCCAGGACCATAAGCTTAGCGAAGATCTGGGGCTCATAGTTAAACAAAAAATATATAGCACTAGAACACATAATCTACAGATAGACCAGCAAAGATGGAGACTACTAAAACGTAAATACTGGTTTAGCCAGAGAGTAGTTCCCCATTGGAATGCACTCCAAAAGTAGCTGTAGAGAGTTCTTCATTAGAAATATTCAAAGATAGACTGGACACTTACAGTCAAAATAAAATGTATGAGTTTTAATCTGTTAACTAGGGCTGTCGAAGTACCTTTTTCCGAATATTCGGTACCCGAACTGCGAATGTTGGCGAATATTCATATTCGGCAATTGTTTAACTGCTCACACCCCCCACCCTCAGATAGCACCCAAAAAACCCTCCTCCACCCCCAATCCCCTAAGCTCGCAAACCAGTTTTACAATAAAAAAAAAGTCAGCAATTTCTTTTGGGAGTGACCGGCACAACTCCACCCACCTCCACGGCTGGCCACCCACCAGTTTCATACATTCATCTCCCCCCCAGTAGCCAGCAGCAGCCCCCTGCCTCCTCCCCAAACCCTGCCTGCATGTAAGAGAATAAAAATATAAGTGCAAGGCAGCGGCTGACCGCCCTCTTCCACGGCTGGCTGGCTTCTTATGATTAAACCGTTACGCTTGCTCTTATATAGAGAATGAGTTTATCATGTGGTGTCATGTGATCAGCTCATTCTCTATATAAGAGCAAGGCGATGTTGTTTCATTATAAGAAGGCAGCCGGCCGTGGAGGGGGCGGCTGTCCGGCTGCCTGCGCTTGCATTTTGTAATCTCTCACATGCAGGCAGGGTTTGGGGGAGCTAGGGCCAGGCTGGCTACCGGGGGATGAATTATGAAACCTGTGGGGCGGGTTGGTGGCTGGCCGTGGAGGTGGGTGGAGTTGTGCCAGTCGCCCCCAAAAGAAATTGCTGACTTTATTTTATTGCAAAACTGGTTTGTGAGCTTAGAGGCTTGGGGGGAAGGAGGGGGTTTTGCATGCTATCTGAGGGTGGGGGCTAAGGGTGTTATATTATTCCCTGAATACCACACGAATAGTGAGCTATTCGTTATTCAGATTCCAAATAATGAATAGCTCATTACT
Organism: Neoceratodus forsteri; assembly: GCA_016271365.2. Classification (NCBI taxonomy): domain Eukaryota; kingdom Metazoa; phylum Chordata; order Ceratodontiformes; family Ceratodontidae; genus Neoceratodus; species Neoceratodus forsteri. The sequence continues at coordinate 801,877,749 of CM057451.1, read as the reverse complement.
CTTGGTATTCGGGAAATAATATTTGGTATTCACACAGCCCTAATGTTAATGTCCTACTAAAACAGGGTACACAGCAAGCAAAATGGGCAAAAGTCCAAATGATGCTTTGTACTGACTATGATACTATGAATGAACCTTTGTGAAGAACAGTATACATAGGGTTGGGCATTGTTAAAAGATAAGAGAGGTAATGGCAGTAAGCCCAGGAGAAAATGACTGTTCTCCTCTGTGAGCATACTACAAGTACAGAGCATAGGCTTTTGTGAAGAAAAAAAAAGTAAAATGACAGGAATCACCAGTTGATGTGTGTTCCTGAAAACTTTGCATAAGAGGGAAAAAGAGTTGTTTACTTAGGAGGCACCCTAAGCCTGAGCTTGTATTTAGGTGTAACTTGGGAGTACAAGGAGGTCAAGTAACCTGCCAAAGGTCACATAGTATGCAAGTAATGGCGAGTGGGATTTAAACCCAGTCTCTGGGTTTGTATCTGCAGTGCACTTAAGCATTACACTGTACCAAGGTTTTTACAGAAGATTAATGCCTCCTTTAATGATAAAAGAAACAAAAATAAAACCTGCCATCTGAGGCAGTTGAGAGTAGCTTATCACAAAATGTATAATTACAGTGGCACGTCATGTGAGTCAGGAAGTGCTGACGTAGTGCCCATTTCAATGAAACACCCCCTTGTTAGTGGTGTTCATCATTTTTTTGTTAAGAAAACTTGGAAAGTTTCCTACATTTGTGCTGCCTGCCTGCTTTAAAAAAAACAATCTAGAATTAAGCATATTAATGAATCCTTCCCAAATCCTGCTAGAATGTACACACCCTTTAACTTTGGAAACACTTTCTTCAGATGCCTCCGGAACTGCCTCCCTCTCCCGGCTAAGCACGAACTAGTCCAGAAGATGATCCTTCCTATTTTTGACTACTGTGATGTAGTCTACAGTGCCGCTCCCAAGACCTCCTCAGCAAGGTTGGATACCCTCTTCAACTTCTGTTGCTTCACTCTGGACTCTCCTCCTCTCACCCACCACTGTCAGCTCTACTACTCCCTGGCATTTTCCTCACTAGAAAAAAATGCTTCCATCATTGTGCTAAATTTGTTTCTAAATTCTGGTTTGAATCGCTCCCATCCTGTCTCACTTCCTCTCTATCAGTCCTCCCTCCCTCTGCCCACTCACTTAGATCTCATGACTCCTTCCTTGTTGTTCCTCACCAGTCGTCCACTCAGGCCAGGCTGCTTTCTTGTATCGCTTCCCAAAACTGTGGAATCACTTCCTCACCAGATTCACCACCCTCATCCTCTCTCTATAACTTCAACCCTACATAATTTCCCTTTGAACTGTACCTGCCATTAACATTCTGTTATTCCTGACCTGCTCCCCAACCTCTATCAGTATATTAAGTATCTATTCTGAATTACAGCTCCCTTCCAGCCCCACTACTTTCTTTCCCTGCAGTGATCCCTACCTGGCCATTCCTTTGGGTCATCTATAACTACCAATACAACTATGACTTTAAATTCCTATCAGTCTTCAACTATCAATATATCTATAACCTTGTTTCCTATTTATCTGCTCCCTCCTAGCCTTGCTACCTTTCCACCTCTTCTGTTACTTCCTATCCATCCCTTCCTTTCAGGCGAAATGGTACCATCATCATGACTTTAAGGTGTTATCTTAATGTTATGTACTTAACCTGTCTATTGTGACCTCTATAAACAACTGCACTCATATGCTGCACTTAATGTTTTCTCTGTTATTTGCTGTTCACTGCCAATACTGTTGTAATAATGTTTGCAGTTGTGTGCATGTATGTAGTTCCACTACCCTTTCCCCCAGGATACACTGTGAGATGAGCAACGTGTTGTTCAGTGTGCCTTTCCTGGTGAAACGTTTCAATAAATAAAATAAATAAGATGCACCAACAACAAAAAAGAAAATTATTATATTCATTCCTTTCAGATTAGCAATGTCTCATCTGTAAGGTTTTAGAAAGAAAGTATATTTGCAACAAAGGGTTTTGCTTTGGGTGAACACATATGGAGCGGTCCAGCGATGCCCTGGCTAAATGCCAAAATCTGGCTCGACATTTTAAAACTTTTGTTCCATTACAAACATACTTTTCTGAAAAGATTTCTTGTGGAATTAACCAATAGAGATATTTTGAGCTGTCATCATACTACTTTTAACCTAGCAGTTTCTTGTCACACTGCCTTGAATAGAAAATCCAGACCACAAATATTTTCACACATTAAAACCTATTACATCATGTTTTGTCTCTAAATTTCTCGTACACTCTACAACATGCTCCAACCAACATTTACATTCCAAAGTCTTCTAAACATACATCAAACCTTTCCAGGCAAGCACAATTCTCTTTGAAAAAGCAATTCCACGCTAGTGACTAAATAAAGCTACATCAACAATCTTTAAAACAGACTCCACCTCTCCTGCTTTTGAGAAAACTAATAAACAGCATTATTCTCCTGTTGTCTCAATTAGCTCAAAATAACCTTGATGCTCTTAGAATCACACAAGCCCCTTCATTGTTCAGTTTAACCAGGGAAAAGAAAGAAGAAAGAAAAAAAAACCTTTCAAAGTTTTAAACACTGTTCATATTTACATGGCACTTTATAATGCTTACAAAAATCACAGCGTGTACAGTACTTTCATCAGTGTGTGTGTGTGTGTGTGTGTGTGTGTGTGTGTGTGTGTGTGTGCATGTCTGAGATAGACAAAAGCAACACCATGATGTATCAGGTCAGGTTTAGAAATTAAAAAGAGTTAGAAAAGACAAACATTAGCTGGCCAGAGCATTTAGACAAACAAAAGATAATTTAGGAAAGACAGAACAGAATATAGTGTATGGTAGAATCCTGTTGAGCATGGAAATCCATGCTCCCAACAGCATTATGCTGCACTAGCTACATCATCGTGGCTGTTGTGCTGCACTAGCTATGTAGCTAGTGCAGCATAACACCTAGAAGGTGTGTGTGTGCATGCGTGGAAGCTGGGTGCACATGCGCGATCGGGTGACTGGTGATGCGCTGAGAAAGGCTGCGGTGGTGAAACAGGCTGGAGAAACCAAAAACCACACACGAATTGAGAAAATAAGTAAGGGCAGTCTTTTTATGAGCGACCATATACTATAAAAGACTGTGTATGAGCGATCATACACAACAAGGGTATTTTTCTACTCTCGAGGTTTCCATGGTAATGAAACCTCTCATGCTGTGCTCTCGAGGTCTCCAGTTACCATGGAAACCTCTCGAGTGAGAAATACCCTTGTTGTGTATGAGCGATCATACACAATCCTTTATATGTTGCATGGTTTAATTACTCGCAAGTTGTGAAGCTGCATTCCTCCCAGATCAAATGAGTCAATTTTTCATTCGGAAAACTTCTGTGGTTTGGAGTCTAATACAGACTGCCATGTCTTTGATAAGGCATGGAGGCATGCAGCCATTAACCCTTTCAGGTCAACTACAGCTGAAACCTTTGTTTTAGGGTAGCTGGATTCCTCCTCCCAGATCAAATAAGTCCTTTTCTGTGCTGAAAGCTCCTGTGGTTTGGAGTCTAACACAGATTGTACTGATTCAGAGAGAGCTGCAACCATTAACCATTTCAGGTCATACTTTTTAGCTATTTATTTATTTATTTTATGTATTTATTTAATGTAAAATTGAATTACAACCTTTGAGCTAAAAGCTCATTTACAAAAGATCCTCATTGAACAGAGGGTGGGGAATATCAAGTACATGGACGGTGGAGAAAACAGAAGCAGCTAGAAGGCACTGTCAGTTACACATCATTAAAAAGCCTAAACAGCATTACAAATAGAAGGATGGGAGAGACAGATTACATTGCAAAAGTCATCACTTAATTACATAATACAGAGGAAAATTGTCCCATAGCACATTAGGTGAATAAAGTGCAGATTCCAACTATGTACAAAGCATGAGAATTCCAGAATGCAGCTATAGAGTTTAGATAGGTTCCCGGAGGAACAATTAATGTGACCAACGACAAGTACAGCCATTAAGGAAGAGTAGGTTGTAGGCTAGATGGGTGAGGGAGATCACAATGGTGGGTGATAGCTTTAGGGTCAGGGGCTAAGCGGTGTGGAGGTGTGGGGAATGGAGAGTCAGGAGGGCTAAGTGGGTGAGGGGTGGGGAAATTGGGGACCAAGGGTGGCAGGTGGGGATTAGCAGGAGATTCTTAGAGCCATGGCGCCGCAGCCAAGCCATATTGTGTCAGGAGGCACCGGGAGGGCTAGAAATGGCTGGGGTGTTCTTTACAGCAACATTGTACTGAGAGGAGATGGACTTCCAAATTTCAGATTTGAACTGGCCAAGGTGAGTAAGGCTAGTAGTGGCCTGAGGAGCTCATTTCGCCAGGTGGGGGCCCTTACTGCAAAGGCTTGCCTCCCCAAGGCAGTTCTTCAGAAAGGTACTGCTAGAGCATGTCTTGTAACACTCTCGTGGAGTGCCTCAGCTGGGACAGGACAGAATAAGGCTTGTAGGAGGGAGTGCAAGACCTAGAAGGGCCTTCTTCCTAGAAGACAGGAGCAGAGCTTGATTTTGTCCATGAGAGGAAGCCATCATGCCCCAATATAAAGGTTGCACATGTGTGTAAAACAATCTGCACCTAAAACAATGCGGCATGCTTTATTGAGGGTAGTATGGACCCTGTGCAGGCTGGTTTCAGAGGCTGCACCATATACCACATTACCATTGTCCAGGATGGGTAGAACTGTCCCTCTTACTGCCTGGACCCTAGCCTCAGGTGTGAGGCAGAACTGAAGCCTATATAGGGTCCCTAGCTTCCTATTGGCAGCAGTGGTAATATTTTGTATATGTTCACTGAAGGAGAGGGCTCATCAATTGTAATCCCTAGGTACCAGAACAAGGGCACTTGCTCAAGGGTGGAGTGGGAGTTGCACAAAGTTGAGAAGGGAGTGGTATACCTCCTCTTTTGGCTTCTGGTAAAGTGCATTGACTTTTTTTTTTATGTTGAGCACTAGCAGACCATCTTTGAGCCAATCCTGTAGGAGATCAAAGTTGTACTGCATGTCCTTAGTGAGTGCATCTTGGCAAGAGCCTCAAGAGAACACCACTGTGTCATCTGCATAGCAGTACCTTGGAGGAGGGGCACGCTCTGAAAGGTTGTTACAAAGAGGCTGAACAGGAGTGGGCCCAGGATGGACCTCTGTGGGACCCCCACTGTGACTTCACTGGTATTGGAGATGGCTCGTTGATTTTCACCTGCTGAGAGTGCCCAGACAGGTAGCTGGAGAACCAGTTGACCCTGTCAGGGGATAGTGCAAGGCAGCTTAGTCTGTGCAGCAGTAGCAGATTTTTCACAAGTTTGAAAGCCTTGGTTAGGTCTATGAAGATTGCTCTGACCAGTTGGCCCTGGTCAAGTGCCTCATGCACGTAGTCTGTGAAGGCAATTAAGGCAGTATTAGTGCTATGCATCTTATGAAAGCCATGCTGCTGGGGCAGAGGTTTATATTTATGCAGGTGGTCAGTGAGTTGGTCAGCTGTGCTTCTTCTCTAGTGCTCTGGAGAGCAGAGACAGAATTGAGATAGGTCTGTAGTTGGATACTAGTGCCCGGTCAACCCTCCCTTGTGCACAGGAGAGTGACCAGAGCAGATTTCAGGTAGAGAGGAAAGTGGACAGGTGGAGAGACAGGTTAAACAGCTTGGTGATGGGAAAGACAACTCTTGTAAGGCAATGGAAATCAGTTTCATTGATTCCATCGCCACCCATCCTTGTTTTTCCCAGGACACTTGCAAGGTATTTTCTTGTTTCCTTTATGGTCACCTGTCTGAAGTAAAAGCTTAGGCTGGGCTTGGCAGTGGTAAAGGAGGACAATTGGTTGGAGGCTGGCATCACATCAGGGAGCGTGACAGACCTGGGAGGCAGGACTGCTCTGTATTCAGAGAAAGCCTTATTAAAGATATTGGCCATGCCAGCATCAAGTATGATTTTGTCATTGTGATGGAGCATGGTGGTGGTGGGGGGGGGGTCTTGTTATCAGACCCGAGGAGGTTTTTAATTGAATCCCAGAACTTCTTCCCATTACTAAAGCAGTGAGATTGTTGTTTCTTGTGGAATAATGCATTGACCTGTCATATTGCCCAGGTGCATCGATTTCTGGCTGCTTTGTAGTTTTGGATATCCATAGTTATCCATGTTGCCCTGGCCCGGTGCCAAAGGAGATCCCATTGCCACATCATACCAAGAAGTTCAGGGGTGACCCAGTCCATACTATGACCTTCTATTTGAAAGTGTCAGTGGCTCAGTAGGTAGCACACTTGCCTCAGAGGCCAGGAGATCAGAGAGCTGTGGGTTCAGTTCCCACATCTGGCACTTGCGTTAATATCCCAGTACTGACATTGTAGTGCAGCATGAGAGGGGTGCTGCACTTCTGAGGTGCTGTCTTTCAGATGAAATGTTAAACTGAGGTCCCATCTGCCTGGATTGGTGGTAGTTCAGGTGGATGTTAAAGATCCCATGGCACTTATCGAAAGAGTAGGGTAATTTCCCCGGTGTCCTGGCCAAATTTCCCTCATTCACTAAAAAAATACCACCAACAGCTTAATCTGGATCAAGGTCAGTTGGCCTTCATCTGTATCCCCTTCCCCTGGATCGTGCCTGTGGCAGGATTTGTCTAGTGCACTGACCTGGTCAATAAAAACTAAATAAATAAATATTCAGCTTATTCCTAAATAGTATCCTGCCAGCCAGTACCGCATTCTGCTTTATGCCGATGACGCCATTGTATTCGCACATGGTTCAAATCCAATTGAGCTTGAGCAACAACTCCAAAGTGACTTTACCAATCTTGAGAAGTGGTTCACAGATCATAAATTAATTTTGAACTATAAAAATATGAAAACTATGCTGTTCTCCAGCTCCCAAAAACAAGCATCGTGGCTACCCATTATCAATTCGTAATGTTGCTGGGACCTCCCTGAACCTGGTCCAACACTTTAAATATCTGGGGATCACTATTGACAACTCATTGTCCTACACTCTACACATTGCCAACATGGCCAAGGCAATTAATAAATGTATTGGGATGCTCTATTGACACAGGCACAGTCTGACCCCTGAAGCCCTGTGGGCTCACTTGTTGACTATGGCCTGCTTATCTATGGCACAACCACTGACACTGCACATAGATGTTTCAAAACAGCCTTAAACAAAGCATGCCAGCTAACCTTAGGAACAACTAGGCTGACTCACACCTGTGACCTGTATACCAATGAAAAATGACTCCTGCTCAACGTTCGACTTAAATTCCAAACTTGCCTACTGGCAAACAAGATTAGCCTTGAAACACTTCCGACTGGGGTCAGTCAACTCCTGGTGCCTAGTGTGACACTTGGACAGATGGTTCTGATTAACCTATGCTTTTTGTAGTATAAAAATATGTTATTGAATGTCTCTCATGAGAGATGCTGACAGTCTGTGGAATGACAACCCCCCCCCCCAGGTTTTAGCTAATAGGTGTTACATGGAAGGCCAAGAGATAATTATAGGCTAGAAGAGTCCATCATAAACTTTTATAACATTCAGAGGAGACACAGTTAAAATTCACATGGTGATACAAAGCATGTTGCACCTTCGTGAGATCTGGCAGAGACCTAACAAGTCTTTTGATGTCCTGGAAAGGGGAAGCTGCTCATAGATCAAAGAAAGTCATTTGAAAAAAAATGGGTTTTGCTGAGGTCACATAAATTTTAATTTACCTTTGATAAGACATCCTGTTTTGCATAGATATTTTTTTTATATTCTGACAGGGAGGAGCAAGGTGACCTCACGCAAAGAGGCTGGCAAAGCCAGTTTTTAAACAGTATTCTGTTTTCCATTTTCACACAAATGTTTGGACTCTGAAAAAGAAACATCTACAGCACTGTGAGATAAGAATACCTTAGAAAAGTCAATTCTAAGAGTACTGTAGTAGAAGATTTTGTCTGCACTTTTAAACCTATTTTGTTTAAGTGATTTGTATGGTTTGTGATATATGGTTCTGTATTTATATTTTACATTTTTTTTATCTACCTTGAAGTAAACCTCTACTTTAGAGACTACTTGGTGTGCCTTTGAATTTCTTTTTCTTGACAAGGGAAGCATACATGCTTAAAGATGACATTGCAAAAAGCTTACTGGTTTTACCAAACTGGGAAAAGGTAAGAATTTATTCTGAGGTCTTTAATAGAGTTTTAAGGGTTCATTTTGTACACCTGGTTAGGTGCCCATAGGCAAAAGATATCTGACTCCCCCGAAGAGCAGAATTATCTGAGCCTGTACACTGGGTACGCTAACAAGAGGTTCACAGTTTGAATCCCTCCAAGACTTGAGACCAAAGGTTGATTTGAAACCACAAAACAGACAGGAGGGTTACCCTGTTTCTGTTCCTTTTCACAAGACTACGCTCGGAGGTTGGCACTTTGGGAGTAGAGGGCTGACCTGCTGAGTGGGGTTGTGATAGATTGGTTGGTAGCGGTGCGAAAAATTTTGGTATTACAAGCTGTTATTGTTCAGTGTGTCAGCTTGAAACTGCTCACTTGCAAAGAAAGAAAAAGGTAGTGATTTATTTTTAAAAAGGAGACAGAACTATATCACTTGGCATACAGCCAAGTTCCTTCCCATTTTTTTTTTAAAGTGCAAGTCAGAGTAGCCATAGTTAGGGAAGAAGATGGCTTCCAACTACAGCAGGCACACTGTAGACTACTTAAAGCAGTTGTGCGGGGACAGAGGAGTCCTGTTCGAGGTGAAAGCCACCAAGCAGAACCTCATAGATGCCCTGATAGTAGCAGATATCCAGAGCAGTGAGTCACAGACAGTGACTGAAAAGGACCAAACTTCAAGTGTGGCAGGGCTAGTGGCCAGTGCAGTGTCCAGATCTGATGAGGAGGGCAACAGGGCTACTGTCAGTGAAGGGCCACAGCAGCAGGGGAAGGTCACCAGTATCCAGGATCCAGAAGTACTCAGGCTGCAAATTGAGTTGCGCAGAATGGAGTTGGAGTTCCAGAGGGAGAGGGACCATGAACAGGGGAAGGTGGACCATGAGGCAGAGTGAGAACACTGAGAGGCAGACTGTGAGGAGCGTGAATGCCAGCAATCTGTAGAGGAGAAGAGGGAGCAAGAACGCTGAGATGCAGATCATGAGGAGCATGAGCGCCAGAGGCAACACGAACTGGAGAAGCTACGATTCCAACTAGCGGCACCAGAGCAGATAAGTGGCTTGGGTTTAACTGGGACTACAGGACTGGGTTACAAATTGAATTCCAAAATGATAGCCAAATTTAAAGAGGGGGAGGATATGGATGCCTTTTTAAATTCTTTTGAAAAAGTTTGTATTCAGGCTAAAATTCCTAGAGAGTCCTGGAGCTTCCAGCTATCCCCACTACTTACCGGGAAAGCTCGGGATGCATTGGGTCAAATGGACAATGAGGACAGTGATAATTACAGCAAACTTAAAGCTGCACTGTTAAAAAAATTTGAATTAACTGCTGAATCATACAGAGCTAAATTCCGTAAGCTCAGGAGAAGCCCTGACATGAGCTACGAGGAGCTAGCCATGAAACAACATCAGTTTTTTAAAACATTAATGGGAAGGAATTGGGGCAAACTCTGTTGATAAAATTGAAAATGAGATTTTGTTAGAACAGTTTTACTGGGCATGTCCAGCAGAGCTGAAAACCTGGCTGGAGGACTGAGATCCCAAAACAGTACAAGAGGCTGCTGAACTCTCAGACCATTATGCAAAGAGCAGACCTGCTCTGAGAGTGAATGGGGTGGGGTGGGCGTAGCAGTGCAGAAAGGGAAAAGCGCACCTTCAGGGCAGCTAAAACCCTCACTGCCCCCACCGAAACCAGTTAGCTCCAGGTTTCAGAGAAAAGATTTCTCTGAAAAGAGAAGTGAATGTTGGTTATGTAAAGAAACTGGGCATATTGCCAGACAGCGTGTCCCAAAAAAAAATGAGCAATAATATGCAGAATGGTACTAGAAAAGAAGTGGGTTCTTTGTGTGTCCCTGGGAGCATGCCAGTGAACATGAGGGAACACATATACCCAGTCATGGTAAATGGTGTACAGATGCAAGGGTTAAGGGACACAGGGCATCTTTGACCTTGGCAAGGGGATCTAAGTACAGCTGGTCAGTTTATACCCAATAAATATGTCACTGTATAGGACTTTACTGGTGAGGAGAAAACATTGCCCCTCGCTAGTGTTCTCCTAGACTGGGGTGAAACGGGGGAATTGTGCAACAGGTGGCTGTAGCCAAAACCTTAGCAGTGGATGTGATCCTGGGCAACAATCTCAAACAGGGGATGATATGTTCAGTTACCCATAGCCAAGCGGCAGGGGAAAATTGTAGTTCCCTGAACCCCACAGAAGCCATTGTGAAAACGACTGAGAGGCTGGCTCCCCAGCCTGTGTCACCAGATGGGGAGACTAATGAAAAGGGGGTAGACATTTCCCCAGTAGCAAGTAACCACACAGCTACAGAGGGTTACTCCAAAGAGGGAGGAGTGAGCTATTGTCAGAGAGTTGGGATTGACAGTGATCCTGACTGCCCTGATGCTAATGCTAGGGACCCTAATTTAGTGACTAAAGGGAACCTGTCCCATGCCTTGGGAATGTGTGAGGGGTTTGCAGTTGCTCAGAGAAGTGACCCTAGTCTAGAGAAGCTGAGGGCTTGGGCAGACTTGGATGGCACACAGGGAGGTGATGGCAGACATAAGGTTTATTGGGAAAATGGACTGATGTATACCAGGCTGAGCAGACAGAGGAGGGATGCTAGGCAGGCAGCTTGTCATTCCCAGGGGTATCGTGAGCAGTTGCTCAAGATTGCACATGATATTCCCTTGTCTGGTCATCTGGAATCATCGCACTATGCAGCAGTTGGCCCAGAATTCTATTGACCTAACTTCACCCAACAGGTGAAGGAGTATTGCAGGTCTTGTCACCAGTGCCAAGAAATAGAGAAGGTGGGCAAGAAAACCCAAGCCACCCTGATTCCATTGCCCATAGTGGAGGAGCCCTTCCACAGGATGGGAATGGATATTGTGGGGCCTTTAAATATCCCCAGCTCCTCAGGGAAGAGATTCATCCTGACTGTGGTGGATTATGCCACCCGGTACCCAGAGGCAGTCACTCTATCCTCACTGAGGACAGACAAAGTGGCAGATGCCTTACTTGGTATTTTCTCCCATGTTGGGTTTCTACAGGAGGTTATCACCAATCAAGGGGGTTCCTTCATGTTGGAGCTGATGAAATGTTTATGGGAGAAGTGTGGGGTGGTGCAGAGATGCATGACACTGTATCACCCACAAGCCAATGGGCTTGTGGAAAGATTCAATGGTACCCTAAAGTCAATGCTCTGGGTGTTTGCTGAACAGCATGGGAGGGACTAGGACAAATACCATCCCCACCTGTTGTTTTCATACAGAGAAGTGCCCCAGAGTTGACAGGATTTCCCTTCGAACTCTTATATGGGCCTGATGCGTGTGCTAGACTTGATCCGGGAGGACTGGGAGGACAAGCACACCACCCAAGGAACTCCCATAGTGGATTATGTCCTTAGGTTTAGGGAAGGCTGAAGGAGCTTATGGGGCAGCCAGAGCAACCACAGCGGGTACCCAACAGGGAAACAAAAAGTGCGATGCGACATAAAGAAGCCTGAGCTCCGGCTCGAACATGGTGGGTCAGGAAGTTATGCTCCTTATTCCGGTCTGGAAAGACAAGCTGCAGGCAGAGTGGGTAGGACTGTACAAAGTGGTTAGGAAAGTAAATGGTGTGAACTACATTATAGAGTTACCTGACAGAAGATAGACAGAAAGGGTGTACCATGTCAACATGATGAAGCCATATGCAAATAGGGCGGACATCGTGTTTGCTGTGTGTAGTCCTGGGGAGGAGATGGATGAAGGAGACCCCCTTCTGGACTTGCTGGAAGAAAGTAAGTGGAAGTCCTCTGTGGTGGCAGTAAAATTGTCTCCCCAGCTAGCCCCGGACCAGATCCAGAAAGTAAGGGAGGTTTTAGCAGACTATGCCCCGTTATTTAGCACCAAGCCTGGACTAACCCCCTTAGCGACGCATGGTGTGGAGACAGGGGCACAGACGCCCATACGGTGGACAGCATATCGGGTGTCAGATGCTGTCCAAAAGGACATTAGGAGGGAAGTGGAGGAGATGCTGGATTTAGGAATAATACAGAGATCCCACAGCCCCTGGGCCTCACCCGTAGTCCTTGTGCCCAAGTCAGATGGCTCTACTCATTTCTGTGTGGACTATCATGAACTGAATGCAGTCACGAAGTCAGACGCCCACCCGATGCCCCATACGGACAAACTCCTGGACAAGTTGGGAGAGGTGACCTACCTTACAACCATTGACCTGACAAAGGGGTATTGGCAGGTAGAGTTTATGGACAGAGCTAGGGAAAGGTCGGCCTTCATCACTCCGATAGGCTTATTTGAATTTAAAGTAATGCCTTTCAGAATAAAGAATGCCCTGGCCACTTTCCAAAGGTTGGTGAACCAGGTGTTAAATGGTGCTGAGGAGTACACCGTGGCATACCTGGATGACATTGCCATCTTTAGTGCCAGCTGGGAGGAACACCTATCCCACCTTAGGGAAGTGCTAGGCAGGATACAGAGGGCCAGGCTTACTGTCAAAGCCGAGAAGTGCCAGGTGGCCATGGAAGAAGTGGCATACCTCGAGCATGTGGTAGGCTGAGGACAGCTCCATCCTAACCAAATAAAGATAGAGGTAATCTGGGCATGGCTCAGACCAGAAATGCAGAAGCAGGTCAGGAGTTTCCTCGGGACAGCAGGGTACTATAGAAAATGTGTACCCAATTACAGTGCCCTGGCTGCTCTCCTATCTGACCTGACAAAGAAAAGGATGCCCAAGAAAATTACCTGGGGCCCAGCCTGTGAGGAAGCCTTTTCCAAACTAAAGGAGGCACTGTGCAGTGCTCCTGTTTTGACAAGTCCTGACTATAGCAAACCCTTTATAGTTCAGAATGACACCTCAGACGTGGGTATCGGGACAGTACTGAGTCAGACATCCAGCCAAGGGAGAGATCACCCAGTGGTGTACCTGAGTAGGAAGTTACTTCCCAGGGAGCAGGCATACTCTACTGTGGAAAAAGAATGTCTTGCCATAGTGTGGGCCCTAAAGAAATTAGAGCCATACTTATATGGGCAGCATTTTGTTGTGCAGGCCAGACTGACCACAAACCCCTGGTTTGGCTGACGCAGATGGGGAAAAACAATGGTAGATTGCTAAGATGGAGTCTTGCTTTGCAAGGGTATGATATGACAATTCTACATAGGGCTGGAGCCAAAAATCAGAACTCCGATGGGCTGTCTCATGTGTACGAGGAGTGAACTGATTTGGGAAGCTCATCCCATGCAGGGGATAGAGCCCCCATATTCAGTCTAGGTGGGGAGGAATTGTGACACTTGGACAGCTGATTCTGATTAACCTATGCTTTTTGTAATATAAAAATATGTTATTCAATGTCTCTCATGAGAGATGCTGACAGTCTGTGGAATGACAACCCCCACCCCCAGGTTTTAGCTAATAGGTGTTACCTGGAAGGCCAAGAGATAATTACAGACTAAAAGAGGCCATCATAAACTTTTATAATGTTCAGAGGAAACACAGTTAAAATTCACATGTTAATACAAAGCATGTTGCACCTCTGTGAGATCTGGCAGAGAGACATAGCAAGTCCTTTGATGTCCTGGGAAGGGGAAGCTGCTCATAGATCAAAAAAAGTCATTTGAAAAAAAGAGGAGTTTTGCTGAGGTCACAGAAACTTTCATTTACCTTTGATAAAACATCCTGTTTTGCACAGATATTTTTTTTATATTCTGACAGGGAGGAGCTAGGTGACCTCATGCAAAGAGGTTGGCAAAGCCAGTTTTTAAACAGTATTCTGTTTTCCATTTCACACAAATGTTTGGACTCTGAAAAAGAAACAACTACAGCACTGTGAGATAAGAATACCTTAGCAAAGACAATTCTAAGAGTACTGTGGTAGGAGATTTTGTCTGCACTTTTAAACCTATTTTGTTTAAGTGATTTGTATGTTTTGTGATATATGGTTCTGTATTTACATTTTAGTTTTTTTATCTATTTTGAAGTAAACTTCTACTTTAGAGACTACTTGGTGTGCCTTTGAATTTCTTTTTCTTGACAAGGGAAGCATACATGATTAAAGCTGACACTGCACAAAGTTTGCTGGTTTTACCAAACTGGGAAAAGGTAAGAATTTATTCTGAGGTCTTCAATAGAGTTTTAAGGATTCATTTTGTATGCATGGTTAGGTGTCTGTAGGCAAAATATATCTGCCCCCCCCCCGGAGAGCAGAATTATCTGAGCCTGTACATTGGGTATGCTAACAAGAGGTTCACAGTTTGAATCCCTCCAAGACTTGAGACCAAAGGTTGATTCGAACCCACAAAACAGACAGGAGGGTTACCCTGTCTCTCTTAACTGTTCACAAGACTGTGCTTGGAGGTTGGCACTTTGGGAGTAGAGGGCTGACCTGCTGAGTGGGTTTGTGACACCTAGCATCAACCTGCAGCGCACACATAACTCTGAACTTCAGATCTTCACAGTACCAAAATGTCACACTTCCCTAGGCCAAAGATAATTTGCATACCGTGCCCCACTCTGGTTCAACTCCCTCCAGGCAGATCTTGCTCATTTGCCTACATTGGGTACTTTCAAAGTCCACTTCAAGCAACTCCTGCTAAATGCCACCCATTGTGACTGTCACCTATAGCTTTGCCCCTTCTCCTCTCTTGTTTTCCACTCTTCTTCCCCATCCCTCCCCACATCCCTCCCTCCCCGTGCCTTATCACCCCATCCTTTTCCCACCCCCACCCTCCCTAAAGTCTCCCTTGATTCCCTCTCCTCCCATAATCTCTCACCCTTCACCCCAGCTCCTATCCTGACTTATGCTCCTCCCTCCTTACCTCTCTCCTCCCCCTTTTCCTGCTTTTATCATTACCTCCCCCACAGACTTACTTCCTCACAATATCCCTGCTCGATGGCACTAGGGGTTCCACCTCACCTCTTCTAGCACTTATTCTTCTGCTAACCCTATGTCCCCACAGACACTTGATTGTTTTTTTCCTTTCAGGCATCTTACACCCTTAAGTGTCTTTCGTTAACCCTGCTTCCAATATACTAACTTCCTCTGTAACATGTACAATCCCTGTTGCATCTGCTGTATCCTCAAACTTTGTAATTTTGTGCAACCCAGTTTTATATTGTTATCATGATATGGAACCTATGTAAAGAGCTTTGAGCTCAAGTGGTGTTATCCTAGACTTCAATAAATAAAAAAAATATCTTCTTACGGTAAGAGGTGAACTTGTCCACAGCTGCATTGAAATGAGTGAGGAAGAGTTGGAGGGCAGTGTCAACAGAAGGGCAAAAGTCAAGGAAGCTCCAGTTGATGCTTGAAAGGTGATTCCTGTAGTTGGTCATAACACTATTTTTTATAACTCTGTTCCTCACCAGTTTGGGTGGGGTGTTGGCCTGTTTTGTTGACCACTCACATTGGATAGGTGAGTGGGCACTCAGAGTATCCGGGAGTACCTTGACATCAGTTAGCCTTTCTGGGTGTGTTGTTAGTATCCAGTTGATCAGAGTGCTTGTACCAGTGTGGTACTTTGTTCTGGTGCAGCTCTTGACAGCCTGCATTAGGTAGAGTCCAGATACAAGATCTCTGTGTGGCACTGGAGCTGGCAAGCCAGTTGGAGTTAAAATCTCCTAGTACAGTAGTCTCCTTGTGTTGGCTAGCCTGAGTGTAAAGATTAGCAAAGGCTTCTAGCCCAGCTTGCTGCCACCTTGATGGGATATAGACTGCCATAACAATCAGGCCTTTTTGCCCCTTGTAGGATTTTTATTGCTAGGCACTCGCAGTCATTGTTGATAGTAGCCAGCTGAATTCTGTGGCACTGCAGGTGGTTCCAGGTGTATATTATGCAGCCAATACCTCTTTTTCCGGAGCGGTCCTGTCTATGAAGGTTGTATCTGGTGATGGAGACTACCAAGTCAGTTGTTCGTGGGGAGAGCCAGGTCTCTGTCAGAGCAATGACATCAGGCAGAGTATGTGCCACCCAAGCCTCAGACTGCATTAGCTTGGCTAGGAGGCTGCCAATGTTGAAGGCCACAATCCTTAATTGTCCCGTAGGACTTGGAGTCTGATTGTGGGTTGGAATGGGACCAGGGTTAGGGTGAATGTTTCCAGAGATCAGCAGGAGGATTAGGATGAGTTTCCTACATATTTTTGGGAAGGTAGTCTTTACATTCAACCTCCAGGAATCCTGGTAGTCACATTTAGTGTGTGGTGAGCCAAGCACAATGTTAAGTCCAGGAAAAAGACATATGGCTGGGGCAAAGATCCGGGTGACAGAAGAGGTCCAGGAGGGATGTTGTGTGGAGTGGGCAGATAGGGAAGCTGTAGAGCTGGTCTCCCACTGAGCAGGTTTTCCACATTGTATGATAGGAAAGTCCTTGTGGCAGGTGGATGTAGTTATGGTCAGCTGTCTTAGTTTCAGGGCAAGCAGCAAGAGTAAGAGTATTTGAGTAGGTACACATCCTGGTGCAAAGAACTGACTCACTTTGGAGTTCATTTTCAGGGAGACTACTAACTTTATGGTGAGCTAGGGATTGGGACTGATCTTTTAAGTTTGGGTCAGTCAGTGAGAGTTATGTGCCAATTGTGCAGTACAGTGAGGAACAAGGGAGTTGGGGTAGGTTGTTCCAGTGAGGGACTGGCTCCTGCAAATTAATTTGCCTTAGAGAGAAGCTAATAGGTTTGGACCGCTAGCAATTTAGGGTTGCTAACATTAAGTGGTACTTGCTGCTTTAAGTGATACCATGTGCCTGGCTGGGGGTGGGGCGGATCACTTCCTGCAGCAGTAGTATGGGGGGGTGGTCTTAAATTCAAGTGAAGTGAGTCAAGTCTGGTTTTACAGGCAAGTTAATTCAGCTCAGTAGAATCCTGTTTTGCTGGCAAAATAAAATAAGTACATACAATTTATTCCTGCCTGCAACCGGGTTCTGCTGCTGGAAGGGCTGCCCCTCTAAGTGACAGCGAGTGCCAATAGGGAACTGCCTGGGTGGGTAGGTGCCAGGTTCAAAAACTCAGTCCGAGAAGGCTCTGTACCTGGATTCTGTGGGAGTGGACAGGTGGCTGTGCCTTGGTGCTTAGCTCGAACCGTGGGCAGTTCGTTGGAGGATCCACTCGTCCAGTGGGGCTTGCTGTCACCTGGGGAGAGAAGGGGAAACAGATAGAATATAAGCAAACAGAAAGAGATGGGGTAGTAGCTAAACAAAGGGGACAAAAGGACCAGTGCAGGTCTGGAGTGAATTGGGGGTGGGGTGGGGAAATAGAAATTACGTACTTACCGTAATTGTTGATGTTCTTGAACGGTCTCCTTTACTCATTCACACTAGCGGGATAGCGCCAGAGGCACTGGGACCAAGTGGGAGCCAACATTTTTCAGAAGGGTCAGCACCGAGACAGGATCACACATGAATGGCACCATGAGACTAGCTCATGCCTGTGTAGGCTATCTCGGCATCGACCCTCCAACCACCTCAGTACCTTTTCGACTGAAGAGGTGCAGCGTAACTAATGAAATAACTTATCCTGTCTTTCTGGGCCTGAAAGGGCCCAGATGGCCTTTGCCAGAAAGGTTAAAGAACAACGTCTTCACAGCTTAAACCATAGGACTATGAAGACCAGGGAAGAAAATGAGTGAACCCAGTGGATGGTGGGTTGGTATGTGAATGAGTGATAGAGACTGTCCAAGAAGATATACAGGTTACTTACTTGTAACAGGGGTTCTAGGAATGATATATGTTGTTCATCCACACTTACTGGCAGGTTCCTTGCCGCTTTAAATCTTGACAGAAGGTCTTCAAGCTGGCTCCTCCCACCCACCCAGGTGATAAAACTCTCGGCTCCACCCCATGACACCAGATCTAACCCGCTGGAAGCCAGGTTGCACGTCGAAGCCAGGGAGGTCGAGTGAGTTGTGTGGATGAACAACATATACCATTCCTAGAACTCCTGTTACAGGTGAGTAACCTGTATTTCTAGGGACATGGATATGTTGTTCAATCCACACTACCAGCAGACTCCTAGCAGTTCTCCGGGAGAGGGAGGCAAGCGCCAACTCTACTTGGGAAATAAGGACTGGGGAACTGAGGTCCCAAACCAGCATCCCGGCGTGACTCAAGGTCGATGTGATAGTGGGTAATGAAGGTGTGTGTTGACTTCCAGGTAGCAGCCCTGCAGATTTCCTGAATAGGGACGTCTCTGGAAGCAGCCACCGAAGCGGCAGTATGGAAGGCTCCATGCCCGCCAACCTATAGCAGAGATCTATGCAGGAGGTGACCCACCTGCCTATCGTCCACTTGGCTACAGGTCTGCCAGGTGCAGCTTCAGCATGGGTGACAAACAGCTGGTGAACCTCTCCCGGACTTCAGCCATCCGCCTCCTTATAATAAGAGAGCGCTTTTCTAGGGTCCAGTGGCGGAGCCCAGTATTCGCCTCCGAGGTGTAATTGGGGTAGAACACCGGCAGAGTCAACACCTGGTTAAGGTGAAACCCCACACCACCTTCGGAAGGAATTTCAGGTGAGGGCGCAGGACAACCTTGTCCCTGTGGAAGACCAGATAAGGAGGCTCAATGGAAAGCGCCTGCAGCTTTCCCATCCTTCTAGCTGACGTTATAGCCACCAAGAAGGCAGTCTTCCATGACGGGTGAGAGATGTTACACCTGTGCATCGGTTCAAATGGCTTGCCCATGAACTTAGCCAATACCAGCAGTAGATCCCATGGAGGTGGAGGTTCTCGCACCAGAGGGGATATGTGATCAAGGCCTTTAAAAAGCTCCTGACCACCTTCTCCTGCGCCACCAACTGCTTTCCAGCCCACGCCCAGTAAGCAGAGATGGCTGCCAGGTGCATCTTAAGGGTCGACGACCAAAGCCCTAGCTGAGAAAGGGACCATAGGTAGTCCAGAATGCTGGCCAAGGAACAGGAGGAAGGGTCCAACCCCCTTATCCTGACACCAAATGGAGAATCTCTTCCATTTGAAGGCATAGCATTTTCTGGTCGACTCCTTATGGGATGCCTCAACAAAGTTGAGGACCTCGTCGGAAAGACCCAAGGCCTAGAGCTCTAGCTGCTCAGGAACCAGGCCATCAGGTGCAGGGACTGAATGTTTGACTAAGATCAGGTCCGGGCGGGCTGGAAGCCATCCTGGGAGCCTGGAGCTGAGGCTGAAGAGATCTGAATACCAGAACCGACAGGGCCAGTCTGGGGCTACCAGAATCACTTGTGCCTTGTCCATCCTCACCTTGACAAGCACCTTGTGGATCAAGGGAAATGGGGGAAGGGCATAGAAGAGGCCCGGGGTCCATGGCCTCGAGAAGGCATCCCCCTGCAGTGAGCCCTGCTGGGGGAGGCGGGCATGAAACAGCCTCAGCTTCGCATTCTCCCTGGAGACAAACAGGTCCACCTGAGGTGTGCCCCAGTGAGAGACGAGATCGTGTAGTATCTCCGGTAGGAGAGACCACTCATGAGATGCAGCACCTATCCGGCTTAGGACATCGGTCAGAGTGTTGGAGGCTCCTGCCACATAAATGGCTAGGAGATCCGGCTCCAGTCTGCCCACAAGAGACCAAGTGCAGAGAGCTTCCTTGCACAAAGGCAAGGAGCGCGTCCTGCCCTGGCAGTTTAGGTAGTACATGGTCGTGGTGTTGTCCGTCTGGACCTGGACCACTTGACCCCATACAAATGGAGTGGCATCGAGATTCCTGGGGGGACCAGAGGTCGTGCGCTCTGAGCTCCCCCAGATGGGCACCCCAACCCATCAGAGAGGCGTTGGTCATTAGAGTGACCATCGGCTCTAGGCGGACAAACGGGATACCCTCTTGCAGATGAGCGGGAACGATCCACCACTGGAGAGCGTTCTCCATCTCCTGGGTCACTATCACTGGCTGGTCCAGAGGACTGGAGTGCTGTGACCATTGGCGGGCCAGTCCCCATTGTAGGGGACGCATGTGCCAGCGGGCCCAATGGACCACACTGGTGCAGGCCACCATGAGGCCCAGGAGGCACAGAAAGTCACGGGCAGGGCGCAACTGCCCAACCGGAAATGATTGGGCAAAGAAGGAAAGAACCTCGGCCCTGTCCACCGGGAGCCGTGCTCTGGCTCGAAGAGAGTCGAGCTCTGCCCTGATGAATTGAATCACCTGCATTGGCATAAGTTCCGATTTAGCCTCGTTGATGAGGAGGCCAATCTGAGGGCAGACCTGGAGGGCCAGATCCCTGGACTGCTCCACCTCTGACTTGGAGGAGGCTGCAATCAGCCAGTCATCCAGGTAAGGGTACACCTGGACCCTTCAGTGCCACAGGAATGCTGTCACCATTGCCATGCATTTGGTGAAGACCCTGGGAGCTGCAGAGAGGCCGAAGAGCATGGCCCAGAACTCGTAAAGGGATCCCTCTGCTCTGAAATGGAGGAATCGCTGGTGGGACGGATGGATTGGAACATGAAAGAACGCATCCTGAAGGTCCAGAGAACAGAACCACTCACCTCTTTCCAAGGATGGGATGATCTGAGCCAGAGTGACCATCCTGAAGGTTTGAGACCTTAGGAACTTGTTCAGGTTGTGGAGGTCTAGAATGGGGTGCCAGCCCCCCATCCGTTTTGGGACCAGGAAGTACCTGGACACAAACCCTGGGTCTGAAGGAGGATCTGCCACCTCCCTGATCACCTCCTTCTGGAGGAGCATGGCAATGTTTGCTCAACGGACCGACAGAGAGGCTGCAGACCCCATAGCCCCCCATGGGGCAACTGCTCAATAGGGTGGGGACTGCTCGAATTCCAGCGGCAGACCCTTTCCTACCACTTCCAACACCCAGCGGTCCATGGTGATATCGGACCAGGCGGAAATTAAGTGGTGGAGCTGTCCCCCAACGGGGGGGGAATCCGGGGAGGAGAGACGAGGTTGGGGGAGACACCCCTCAACCCATCACTGGGCAGGTTTGAAGGAAGGACCAGCTGAGGAGCCTCCCGGACCTTTCCATCCCGGCTTCCTGTTGGAGGAAGCAGCAGGCTTGGCTTTGGGGGTGCCAAGTGTGAGCCTGCTGGCCCTGATGCTGATGTTGTTGGGCCGGACATGCTGCAGAGGCTGAAGGATGAAAGGGCTTACACTGCTGCTGGCAGCCTTTGTCCTTCTGGGCAGATGTGACCGAGTCCAAGGTGGCATTGGACTTCTCGATCCGTTGAAGATGCCCCTCAACCCCAGGACCGAACAAGTCGGTACCCAGGAAGGGAACGTCTGCCAGCTTGTGTTGGGTATCTGCTGTGAAAGTAGAGATCTGCATCCAAGCTCTGTGGCGCATGGCCACTGCAGCCGCTACTGACTGGGCACATGAATCAGCGATGTCCAGGGAGGTCTGGAGCTGCTGTTTGGCCACCGCCCTTCCTTGATCCCGCACCTGCTTGACCATAGTTTGGAGGTCAGCCAGGGAGCCCAAAAGGGCATGTGAAAAGTGTGCCATCAGGACTGCCAAGCTGGCCTGATGAAGGCCTAGGGAGGAAGTGGTGTAAACTTTCCGCCCAGAGTAGTCCAGCTTCTTGGACTCCTTGTCGGGAGGCTTGTCCACGTCCCTAGCGTTCCCGGAATGCCGGAAAACACTATTGGTCACGAGCCCCTCTGCAGAGGGGTGCTCCAAGAAACTGGAGAGTGAACCAGTGGGGACAGCATACTTCTGAGCCATCCTGGCTGAAGGTGCTGGACAAAAAGCTGGCCATTGCCATAGCTCCAGGGCTGGGCCAACAATGGCTTCAGTTACCGGGAAGGCCTCCGAGGGGGAATCCCCTTGGTCCAGTATCTCCGTGAGGGGATACTTTACCCATTTTGAAACGGGTTCGAGCTTCATCCCAGTGGACTCTGAGATGAGCCGAAGCATTCCCAAAAACGAGGATGGGCTTTCATCCACTGACTGACCCCGGGTGGACTCCAAGTCAAGCGGCCTGGAGAACAAGGAGGAGTCATCATCAGACTCTGAGAAGACTGCAAACAGCTGCCGAGCACCTCAGCCACCCTCCACCTGCCAAGGTCGATCAGGAGTGAGGGTGACTGACAACCAATGGGGCAAGCCCTGATCTGACTGAGATTCCTTGGTCGGGGCCCCAAATTTTGGTTGTGGAGGTGGGGGTTCCACCACAATGGGTGGTGCAGCCGGTTTCGGCTGAACAAACAGTGCCGGCTTCGGCTCCTCGACCACTGCGAGGGGTTGTTTCGGCCGCTCCAGTGACAGCCATTTAATGGCCGGGGAAGATGACGAAGTCAGCCTATTCCCGGTCAAAAGGAGCTGCTGCCACATTAGCTCCTCATAGCGCCAACGCAATTTGCACCAGAGCCTATCCTCCGAAGAGGACGAAGACGAGGATGAGCGGCGCCACTGCTTTCCACAGTGCCGAGACAGAGACCGCCAATGTCGGCAGGATCGGCTGGACCGTGAAGAGGTCCGAGACCGAGACCTTTGGTGTTTCGGAGGGTGGGTCTGAGAGGGGGCGGCGGAACCCGCTCCTCCCTCGGTTTAGGGACCTTAACCAGGGACTCTGGCACAGGAGGCACAGGCAAGTCCTTGGTTTCCACCGGGGGAACCAGTAAAGAAGGGTTGTCGGCTTCTCCATTCGACAGACCATCCGGTGAGAAAATCTGGACCACGATGGGCAGGTATCTCCGCTGATCTGAAGGGGACACTGAGGAAGCCAGCGGCCTTAGCCGCAACCTCAATCGAAGTCAAGTGTCGACTCTCCGGGGAAGGGGACCTCTCCCGCTCCCATGAACGTCGACACTGGGACATACCCTTGGGGTCCTTCTTTTTGGACCAAGAGGAATGTCCCGAAGGGCCTTCTCCCCTGGTGGAGAGGGATTGGCAAAGCTCCTTGAAAGAAGCTGTGTAGGAGGATTCCAAGGAGAGCGGGATAAATACTGCGACCGAGGATGATAATGATGTGGCCTGGCCGCCTCCTCCTTGAGGGTGATCATCTGCTCCAGCTGTTACGCCGAGCCCGCAGCCGCGGATACCGCCCAACGGGCCTCCTTAGACTTAACCGGAGGATAAAATTTTTTGGGTCGCCCCAACAGTAACCGGGCAGCGCAGTCCTCCAAGACTGAAGCCGCCTGTGAGTCATGGCAGAGTCCAAGGCAATAAACACACGTGGTGTGCGGATCGGTCTGGGACATCTTCTGCCCACAGGGGCACCGACAAAATCTGGGAGTCAATTTGTCCATCACAGCTGCGAGGGAAGATACAGACTGAAGTCTTGTAAATCTTAAAATAAGTTTCGGATTAACTGAAGAGTGTGAATCCAGCCTAAAATGCAGAGCGCTAAGGAGGGAACCTGAGCTTCCAAGTGGTAAGGAAGATCTGGCGTCATGGGGCGGAGCCGAGAGTTTTACCACTTGGATGGGTGGGACAAGCCAGCTTGAAGACCTTCTGGCAAGATTTAAAGCAGCAAGGAACCTGCCAGTAAGTGTGGACTGAACAACATATCCATGTCCCTAGAACAACAATTATGATAAGTACGTAATTTCCATATCTTCCTGGACTAAGTCTCCATCACTCATTTGCACTAGTGGGAGAGTACCGAGCTAAAACAACAACCCTGAGTAGGGTGGTAGGGGATAGGATTCACTCAGAAAGGACAGCCAGGGACTGTCCTGCTAATAAAAAGAGCTATCTTGGAAAGAGCATCTAGAACATAGTGCTTACAAGATAAGTGGTTGAGTTGTAACTCACCACTTCGCAGACGACTGCAATGGACACAAAATTAAATTTTGACAGAAAGCCGCAACGACTCTAGGACAGCAGCGCGAACCCGGCCACACAATTTGGTCTAGGACCAAAAATAATAGTGTCAAAGACATATATTAATCTAACGTAAAAAGGCCTCAGGGACTGAAAAAGCTGTGGGTAAAGTATACTGGCTCATGGTAGACCGAAAAGCGCAGATGGAAACCCCCACTACCATGGAACGGTGACCTGCGAACAACAGGTCCAGGAGCACTTGAATCCCTTACTTGGTGAACAAAAGAAGGTCCCGGTGGGGTTAGCCCATCAAGGATAATAGTTTTCACTTAGTCACTGAAACCTTCCTGATGGAAGGCCAAAGCACGATTTGGAAGCCTCTTATGGTGGTCTAGTAGAACCAGATCCTACCTACTTTATGTTCCAAAAGGAATCATCTTGCCCCTATGTGTACAACTGTAGTAGTAGTCTCTGAACTCAGGGAAAAGAGGAAAAGTGTACAGGAGAAGGTGCCCACTGCAGAAAAACATTCCGAAAGAAAAAAACAAGGTCTGAATTTGTAAGGCAAATAGAGGCAGATGTGCGTTGAGGAGGGACGCAGCAGGAACAAGTTAGGCTAACCATTTATTGAAAGTGACTGAATAGCGGCCGAAGTGACTCAATGCAGTGAGGCACTACTCACTCCGGCCTCCCTGAAGGGAACAGAAAAGGACTGTAGTTTGTTTGCTGAAAAACAAACATCACAGCTCCATCACGCACTCGGAGAAAATAGTTTCGTGAGCGACTGGCATGAAACAAGTGCGCAGGAACTGAAGGTGTGAATATTTGAGAAGCCATCTCAGAAAAAAGACCTACTTGACCTACGGTCAAGAAAGGATTATATCGTCTGTTAAGTGGAAGCAAGCAAGAAAGCAGGAACCTGAGTTCTGACTTGCTGGAGAGTCATTTCTGTTGCTGCGAGGCTCTGCTCAAGAGAAGCCTGGGAGGCAGTATAGTGCAGTGGTTTAAGGCTCTGAGCTGCAATCTGGTGACATCCAGCAGACCAGACCTGGGTTTGAATCCCACAGCTTCCACTTGCATACTGTGTGACCCTGAGCAAGTCACTTAACTTCCCTGTGCTCCCAGGTCGCTCCTGTAAAAAAGCTTTCAGCTTAGTGTGCTATTCCTGGTTAAACAACTAAATAAAAAAAAAAAAGAAGCCTGATAAAAAAGGGGGATTAGCTGACTGGGCAGTCACCTAGGTCTAGGAAATGTCCCTGAATAAAAGAAATCTCTCTTGGAAAAGAGATGACCCATACTGCTGCTGGATCGGACTCCCCTTAGGGGTAGAAGAAGTCAGGTACTCTTTACTGTATTCTAGAGACAAATGCCTCAGGGGGCTGAGGCAGAGCCTGACCAGATCCAAATGGTGGTATCGGGTAATTTTGGCTAGGCCTTGTGCGGTGATAAATTTTCTTTTTTTTTTTTTTTTTCACCATTAGTCCGAGCCTAACAAGGCTTTCAGGCTGCTATTTCGCAAGGATCGCCTGATACAAAAGGAATGAAGATGTCCTCCATCTGAGGTGTTAACCACCTGTGCCAAAGAAGCCACCGAAGGGGCAATATCACAAGGGGGCTATGTACCCCTATCAAAGGAGTGGAAGAGCCTGAGCGGCTCCCGACCATTAAATTAGAATGTTCCACAGAGTGTAATTGTCTTGACGACTGAAAAAGTCTAGACGCAGAAGTGTATGGTCAATGGACGCAGTCTGATATACTATAGTGGACCCCAGCACTGAGGAACTACTGAAAAGATATTCCATCACAGACTCTAATGATAGAGGACATGCCCTTCAGTATATAAAATGGGTCATCTGCTGTATTACTGACCAGAAGGACAGGAAAAGACACATCTAGATGCACTTCTACCCCAGAAGGACCTCTAAGGGAGGTCTAGGACAGAGCCACTAGAGACTCCGCCACCAGGAAGGATGCAGAGAAGCTTGGTACCATGTAGAGAGCTGAGAAAGTGCTGAGCGGAATGAGAGATTCCACTGGCAGAACAGTACAGCAGAGTTCCATCAGCAGAAAACCGCTGGATGACACAAGATGCCAAGTAGACTGCCACTCACTAAGATGTGTGGAAAAAATAATCTGCAGAACAGGACTTCATTCTGCAGAAAACATCCTGCCACAAGTTCTGTGGAGAAGAAGTCTGTAAAGGAAAAATGTGTCACTAGTTCTGCCAGACAGCACCCACTAGCACCCCATGCAGCACCAGCATCACTCGTGGCACAGGAGGGTACCAAGCAGTGCCTATGCCAACCTGAACGATACCTGAGGGCACCTGCAGCAGTACCTGCAAGCACCCCCAGCACCCATGCAGTAATGGCACCCGAGGGCACCCCCGACATCCATGGTACCAAGACACCAATGGCAAGAATGGCACCTGAGGGTACCAGTGGCACCCATGGCACCCGCGGTGCCACCCACAGCACCCATGGGTGCACGGCACCACCCACGGGTGCACGGTGCTGCCTGCAGGTGCATGGCACTGCCCATGACTTCTCGGAGCTAGCTGCAGGTGCTCTGCGCCACTGAGACACCCATGGCACCACCAGCAGAGCCGGCAACCAACAGCAGCAACAACAGCACCCGTGGTGCCACACAGAGCTTTGGCGCCGACCAAGGACCGAGGCACAGTGCCAACCAAGGCACTGAGGCATGGCGCCGACCAAGGCGCCAAGTCATGGCTCCAAGGCATGGTGCCAACCAAGGCACCGAGCCACGGCGCCGAAGGGAAATGCCAATGGAAATCCTGAGAAGAAGGGGAGAAGGAAAAGGTGGTGCCTGTGCTGGCCCCTGCACGGAAAAGGAAGAGGGGGGTAGGCACGAGGGGTCAACATGATGGCGAAGGCACCAAGACGGCACCGCGCTCATCCTGATCCAATCGACCCGGCCCCGGTCCCATGGCTCTGAGGCACAGAGGCCCCGAAATCAGGAACAAGCCAGGAAAACTGGAAGAAGTCAAACCCCCTGCTCCACAGGAGTGGCCCAGCAGTAAAACTGCTCACCGGAACTCCAACAAGGACAGAGATGGAATTCGGAGTCGAGAATGTGGCCGTTAGGAGTGGGGTCAAGGGGAACCCACCAAAGTTGGTTCAGGCCTATCGCCCCTCCCGACGAACAATCCTCGTGCAGACGTACCAAAGGGCAACCTCGAGCAGCACTGATTCTTCTTCCCCCAACGAGGAAGAAGAGCTCGAGGTTAAGCAGAGCCAGATCCTCAGAACCACTAGATTTGTGCTTCAGTGGACTGCCCTCCCCCTGAGCACAGGACTGTCCATAGCTGGAACTCCCTCTCCCGTTTATCAAGGGCGGCGGACCGGACACAGCCCCTCTGCCATAACAACTTTCAAACAAAGTCTTCCCAACGTCACTGCTACCGTCTAAGGATGAGACTGTTGATGGCAGGAAAGAATTTCTTTTTCTTCTTCTTCATAATCTTCTTTTCTTGTTTGTAAAATAAGAAATTACTACTAAAAGGTTAAATTAAACGCTAAAAACTGCTGTCGTATAGATGAAAACTTTGACTCCGGCAGACAAGCGACGTCGACATCCAAGTGCACTCGATGGCAGGAGAAAAAGAAATGAGGTGGTTGGAGGGTCGATGCTGAGATAGTCTACACAGGCATGAGCTAGTCTAGCGGTGCCACGCATACATGGTCCTGTCACGGTGCCGACCCTTCTGAAAAATGTTGACTCACGCTTGGACCTAGCACATCCGGCACAATCCCACTAGTGTGAATGAGTGATGGAGACTTAGTCCAGGAAGATCAGATTAACAGAGTAGCTGTGTCAGAAAAAAAGAAAGAAATTTAAGGTTTAGCTGGCCGAAGAGAATTTCAGCCTTCATGCTTGCAAACACTTAGTGGCAGTACAGTCAGATTTCTGGAGTGAGAGACAGGCAGACATTGCTAAGATATGGCCAGAGGGAAATTTAAGCGAAATCTTATTTTCTTAATAATCTTACTTTCTATTTTCTAACCCCTGGCCAACCTTATCCATAGTCCAGACAAATATTTCTAGGCTGAGAGTCAGGCTAAACAGTGCTAATAAATGGCCAGAGAGAATTACAGCTTCAATTTAAACACAAATCTGTCACTCATGCAGATTCAAGTGAAGTGAGCAGAGTCTGGTTTTGCAGACAACTTAATTCAGCTCAGCAGAATCCTATTTTGCTGGCAAAATAAAATAAGTACATAAAGCTACATATAGCTTTATAGTACATATAGCTTTGGACTCCAGATACAGTGTGTACACATGCACACAAATAATAAAGCTGAAGAGATACAGGACCTACAGGAAGATCTGGAGAAGCTATGGAAGTGGTCCAGGATCTGGCAACTTGGCTTCAATGCCAAGAAATGCAAAGTTATGCTTATTGGAGCCAAGAATCCTAGAACAGAGTACTACCTGGGTGGAGTCCGAGTATCTGCATCAGAGGAGAAGAAGGACCTGGGAGTGTTGATCACTAGTGACCTGAAGCACTTCACGCAGTGCAAGAAAGCAGCAGCAAAGATAAACAAGATGCTGCTATACATATCTAGGGGGATCAGTAGTAGGAGATAGGAGGTTATACTGCCCTTGTACAGGTCACTGGTAAGGCTGCATCTAGAGTATGGAGTTCAGTACTGGTGCCCACACCTCAAAAAGAACATTAATCAGCTGGAGAAAGTCCAGAGGAGGGCCACAAAGATGATAGCTGGTCAGCAGGGTAAGGCATACATGGAGAGGTTGAGGGCACTGAACATGTACTCATTGGAAGACAGGGGGGAGAGAGAGAGAGAGAGAGAGAGGGGACATGACTGGAACCTTCAAGTACTTGAAAGGGATAAATAAGGTTGATAAGGAGAGACTCTTTAAGCTGAGTGGCAACCATAACACGAGGGGGCACAGTCTTAAGCTGGAGGGTAGGAGGTAGGTCAGGAAGCACTTCTTCACAGAGAGGGTGGTAGACACTTGGAATGCACTGCCAGAAGAGGTAATCTCATTGAAGACAGTGGGCAGCTATAAGAGAGGCTGGGACAGGTATAGGGGGAAGGAAAGGGTCTTGGGTTGGGAGGATGGGAGGAGTGGGGAGAGGGGGCAGAGACAGTAGCTCAAGCTGGGGACCCTGCAACATGAACAGACTTGATAGACCAAATGGCCTTCTTCTGCTGGCTTCTTCTTATGTTTGTATGCTATATCGGATGGTCCTGTGATTTGACATCCAGGATGAAATCACCCCAGCCCCTTTGAGAAGCCAGGAAATTTGAGACATCCAGTCTCGGTTCTGTACAAATAGCGGCCATGATTTTTTGAGATCTCCTAGTTTGTTTCTACATTACAGTGAGCACAAAGTCATTTGTACTCAACCAATAGGCAGGTCTGTTTATGGGGTCTCCAGACTCCCACAGGGCAATCTCACTTTGAGACGGGGGAGACAGTATCCTTGTCCCATCCGGTATGCAGGAGGACCTGGGAGATGCTCCAGAGTGGTTTCAACAGATAGGTAGAGGTTTGAGTCCCTGCTTACCTCAGAGCCATTCTCTGAGTGCCAACTTGCCTGTTTCCCGGTCCCCTCAAAGTCCACTGGTCCTGCCGTGGTTGCCAAAATGTCAGGATGGTATAGGGCCTGACCTCTCAGATTCTTGTGACCAGTAGCAAATAAGGAACCAGAGACAAGTAACATTAGGTCATTAGTAACAGGGTTTATTACTAGCCCCCAAAACAGCATATGCAGCTTGCCCAAGGCAGAGGAGCTCAGGAAGATCTCTTTCTACCTAGGCTGAAGATTGGAACTCAGTGAGCAAAATAACATTTTTTTCTTATATACTATGATAATTGCTATAGTAATTTCTGCCTAGTGCATACTTTGGTGTTACAAACATTCTCCTATTGGCTAATATAATAGGTGGTTCCTGGTCTTGTACAGTTATCTGAGATATACATAAAATAGCAAGCTCATTAGTTTGTAAACAACAATGGTGCAAGGGAAGCCAACACTGCTGAGACTGTCCACCAAGGTGTTTAAGATGCCTGACACATGGACCGTAGAGAGTGCCAGACTGTGCTTCAGGGACCAATACCACACTCTCATGGCCTCCCTGCAAAGGGAGTATGACTGAGTCCCGCCCTGCTTGCTGCTGTAGTAGACGACACTCAGATTGTCAGACTACACCAGCAGTTGGCCAGGAGCAAGATGTTCCTGAAAAGCCTCCATAGCATAGAGCACTGCTATAATCTCCAGGATATCAATATGCAAGGCAGTTTCCCACTGAGACCAGGAGCCCTGGGTTTGAAAGGGACCCAGGTGTGCCCCCAGCCCAGATCTGAAGCATCCGTTGTCAGGATCTGATGTGGGGAGGAAAATTGGAAGGGAACTCTTTGAAGGAGGTTCGAGGGGTCCATCCACCACTGCAATACTTTGCACACTGGGGAGGATACCAGGACTAGATGGTCCAGTTCATCCAGATGTTAGTCCCACTGCACCCTGAGGGTCCACTGAAGGGTACGCATGCGGAGCCTGGCTAGTGGAACAGTGGCAATGGCTGTGGCCATTAGGCCCAGGAGCCTGAGGTACTGTCTGGCATGAATGTACAGACTCTGAGTGACCTCCTGAGCTTGAGCAATGAGGCATTCTGCCCTGTTTTGAGGTAAAAAGGCCTTCCCCTGTTCTGAATCCAGTACCACCCCAATGTATTGTAGTCTTTTGGGACGGCACAAGAGCAGACTTGGGCAGGTTGACCATGATGCCCAGGGACTGAAAGAGCTGGAGTGTACGTTCCAGAGCCAGTAACAGCTGTTCCCTGGATGGGGCCTTGAGAATCCAGTCATCCAGGCAGGGCAAGACATACAGATGCTCCCGTCTGAGGGTTGCTGCAACCACTGCTAAGCACTTGGTAAAGACACATGGCACAGAAGATTAGCCAAATGGTAACACTTTGAACTGGTAATGTTCTCCCTGAAAAGGCAAAGTGGAGAAACCTCCTGTGGGGAGGCAGCACTGCAATGTGCAGGTAGGTGTCCTGCATATCCTGGGGAGCAGAGCCAGTCTCCAGTTTTGAGGAGGGGCAGAAGGACCGACAAAGTTACCATCCAGAACATTTTAGTACTGGACGAAGAGACTGAGGTCCTTTAGATCTAAAATAGGCCTCAGATCTCCTGTCTTCTTGGGAACGAACCAGAAAGAATCTGGAATAGAACCCTTAGGTTCTCTGTCATTTTGGCACCAATTCTATTGCCTGCGTGTGCAGAGGAGTCTGTACCACCTCCCGGAGAACACGCAGATGAGCCAGGGAGTAATTTGCGGGTGGAGGAGGGGTCTCTGGAGGTTGCTGAATGAGCTTTAGTGTATGACCACTCTATGATCTGGAGGATCCAAGCAACTGAAGTTATGGTTCTCCACTAATTCAAATGGACAGACAACCGACCTCTGACCACCACCTCCTAGGCCTGGGCCAGAGGAGGGAGGTCTGGCAAGGAGTCAAGCTGAGGCCGGTCCAGCTGTTGAAGTTGGACCCTCCATTCTGGGATGTTTGGCTGCCATTCCAGCCTGGGAGTGAGCAGGCAGGGAGGACTGGGCTCTGCACTTTCCCCTAGGGGTGAGAGCCTGAGCTTGGCCTGTGATTCTGCCTACAAAAAGTAGAACACCCCCTACCACACTGCTGAGTGTGGTAGAGGGAATGAACAGACTGGAGTGTCATGCATGAGGCCTGCAGGTCATTAAAAAATCCTGGATATCCAGACTGAAAAGCTCTGTGCCATTAAAAGGAGAATTAAGCACCTTGTTTTGCATGTCAGCTGCAAATTCAGATACCCTGAGCCAAGAGTGCCTATGGAGGCATATGCCAGTGGTGGCCACTCTTGCAATTGTGTCTGACAAATTGTAAATGGCTGTAAGGAGATGCTTACCAACATCCTCAGCCATTTGAAGGCACTGTAGCAGCTTCTGCTTCTGGGCACTATCAGGAAGGGCTTGGGCAGCAGCCTTTCCCTTCCTTGAGCTAGTCTTCTGGAATTTCACCATGTGAGACAGGTAACTGGCAATCCTCAGACCTAGGGTAGAGGAAGCATATGCCCTTTTGCCCCAGAGATCAATCTTACTGGACTCTTTGTTCGGGGGCAGGGAACTAAGGTGCTTAGGTGCCTTAGACTTTTTAGGTGCTGTCTTAATGACCACTGAGTCAATTTCAGCCTGAGCAGCAAGGAAAGGAAGGCCTTGAGGGGCATTGTAGAGTTTGTTGGCTCTACAAGGCATAGCTGGCACCATGCCAGGCAGACATGGTAGCATTCTTGAGAACTGGAAGCATGGGGGGAATAATTTTAGGTGGAGATTCTGGAAACTCAAGATAGTCTACCAGATCCCTTCTGATGGCATCCTCCTCTGTCTGAAACCCCATGGTAGAAGACAGTTGCTTCATAATGCTAAAGAAGGTAACATCCTCAGGTGGAGACCTGGGAGTGTGCTTGACAGATTCTTCACTGACTGAAGATGCAGTAGACTTATCAGAAGTATAGCACTGGTCTTCGTACTCCTCAACCTCCTCTGGGAGCATGAGGTCAAGATGGTGCTCCTCCTCAATGTCAACCACTTTTTCTGGGTCTGGCATCAGCTGTGCCATTGATGGCCTTTGGGCAGGCTCCCGGGGCAGACTGATCGAGGTTGACAAAGAAAGTGTTGGCACCAGACAAGTTGACGGCACAGAGGCCAATGAACCAGTCTGCATTCCCAATGAGCCTGCATCCTTCAGGGGAAAAGGAGCAGGTCCTGAAGGGGTAGTCATCGATGACCAGTCTATCGTCAACAGAGGAGGGGCTGACGACCCAGAGGTCGATGTCCGAGCACCCTGAGAGTCAGGCGGTGCAGCTGCCAGTTGGGTCTAGGGTGAACCAGGACCTGGACAGCAGGTCTCTTCCTCGAGGCCACAGCTGACAACGAGGATCCCCTGAAGGAGAGGCCGATTGAAATGGGATGCCAGCCGGGGCTCTGTCATGATCCTGGTCTTTTTTGTGACTCCCCCCCCCAAGGACTTATCTTTGAACTGGGAGGCCCTGGAGCTCTTGGACCTAGAAAGCAACTGAGAGGCCGGTGCCCTGTAGGACCCCAGTTCGGAGATGGCTACCTGTTGTTCCATGAAGGTTGTTACAGCCTTTCTTCACTGCCTGAGGGTGGTTTGGTTAGATTGTTGGCAGAACTCACACTTCGAGGTGTCGTGGTCAGGCCCAAGACAGCAGATACACACCGAGTGTTCATCATTGGGAGGCAATCTTCTTTCCGCAGTGGCAGCAATGGAAGAGAGATGCGGATGGTTTAAATCTCAACATAAAAGAAAAAGAAGAAATTAAACCTCTAAAAGATATTTGTGAGGGTTGAAAAAGAAAAAAATGCTGTAGGCCAAAAAAAGGCATGAACACTGCGATGGCTCTTCCACAGAGACTGTGCTTGCAAGTCGACGGCGGGAAAGAACTGAGTAGGGAGCGGGGCCACCTATGCCTATATAGTGTTGTTGACATTGGCTGATGACAGCATGGGCTGCCCTAGTTGTACTGCTGAAAATCTTCCATATAGATTCCCATTCACCGACTGTGAAGTTCCTACGGTGGCAACTGATGACTAAGATACCCCCGAAGATCTTCACTTACAAACTTATTTCCCACAATTGTCCTTCCACATCCATTACCTGTTTCTCCCTGTGCAGCATGCCTCTTCACCCACCCCTTTGACATACCCACCACCTGCCATCCACATTTCCTCCAGCAGCCTATTCTGTTCCTCCCCTTGTAGTTACCCCTGAATCACCCTCACTATTCCAAGTCATCCTGCTCTATCCATTGGTAGTTCCAGTGTAGTTTCCCCTTCCCTTGCTTCCCCCCAAGCCCTGCCTCTCTATCACCATCCTTAGACTAAACATTTCTGATTCCAGTTGCCTCAGTCTCATACATATTGGGCAACCCCCAACCCCATTCTCCACAATGTGTCCATGTAGACTGATGCACCACATCCGTTACACCCCACTATTCTATTTGGTCTCATGTTCCCCCCATAACACACTGCCCCACCCTGCCCCTCCATTTCTGTCCTGATATCCCATCTCGGAA
Source organism: Neoceratodus forsteri (assembly GCA_016271365.2). Lineage (NCBI taxonomy): Eukaryota > Metazoa > Chordata > Ceratodontiformes > Ceratodontidae > Neoceratodus > Neoceratodus forsteri. The sequence continues at coordinate 801,843,735 of CM057451.1, read as the reverse complement.
TGATAGTTTGCCTTTACAGGTCCCCCTACAGTAATCCACAGGCCCATAGACCTTTATACTGCAGCGTGGGAGTTGCAAACCAACCCCTTCTATCTACGATTTATACCTTAATCTTTAGTTTATTTGATGTTACTCCAAATCATGTACTAGTAAAGTTAACACTCATTATGTGTTACTTGAAGCCCTCTTATTGTCTCCCTATTTCCCCTTTACCTAATTCAGTCCAGGGCTGAATAATGACCCCCTTACACATTTTCACAGCATTCCTCAGAGTGTGGCTGGTGTTCACTAATAATCAAGAACATAGCATATGAACATGCAAACTTAGGACAGAAAGAAGACTACTGGTCTACTGAGATTTTTCACCCACAAACTCAGTGGGAATAACCTGTCACTACCTTTTTCTTCAAGGTACTTCTCTAGTTTATGCTTCAAGGTAGAAACAGTGTTGACTAAAGCATCTTGTTCGGAAAGCCTGTTCCAAGTGTCCACCATTCATTCTGTGCAGTACATTAGTTCTGATTTTTTTTTCTGACATTTTAGCACTTCTGCACTTATAAGTGGAAATGCATAGCTAGATCATGTACACCATGCGGACAGGCTTACTCGGTCAGGTCAATTATGTATAAGCATTTAGGCAAACACTGCAACAATGGCATGGCATAAAAGGTGATCTACTATATTGCATCTTTCGAGAATAACTTCATTTAGCTGTCGTGCCCTGTTGTGTAGCACTACATACTTCCTGTCTTGTTTACTGCTTCTTATATACCATTGACAAGAACATTTTTAGCACATTGTTTAAGGGGATACTGTCTAGGCAACTCATTTTGCATTGTAGTATTTCTAGTTGAAAACCCACATTTTATGACTGCTTACCTGCTCTAAAATTCATTTATGTTGCTGGCTGTTCTATCTGCTTCCTTTCTTAGTAGAATTGGAACGCATGCAAATGGTGAAATTGTGCCCAACATTGTTTTGTTCTGAATGCTTGATCTACTCTTATTGCATAATTCCTGAACATGACAAACACCTCCAAACAGTGCAGTCACTCTGGATGACATAGTCTCCTCTCCTTCCAATGCCTCGAGTGTCTAGACAGGTGTCGGGGTTGTTCCCAAGTCCAGGAAAGATGCAGTGAGAGTTGATCAGGCAATGTAAACAAACATGCTTTAGTGTGGTAACACTAGTATGGTGAGCAGTCAATTTTTCACTTTTTTAAAGAAAACAGGAACAGAATCAAACAACTATCTACTTCAGCAATCTCTACAGAATGTGAGCAATCATAACATGTGTTGTTTATACTTGGGAAAACTTGAGTCCTAAGGGGGTTGACAGTGTCCCTTTAATTGATTAACGTCTAAGACTTAACTGTGTAGATCTGTAAATAAAACACAAGTTATACTTTCATACCAATGGAATCCAAACTATTTCTGTAACAAATGTACAGTGCATATCGAATGTAAGATGAGTAAAATGTTTCAAATTCTGCCCCAGAATTCCCATGAAATCTCTGTGGTGTATGTAAAAGAGACTATACTGGTGCTGCAAATTTCAAAATAAAATTTAAAAAATCCTGCCCCATGGATAAATAAAATGACTAGTTTGTATATAGTCCTGTAGATTATGCTGCATGATGTCACCCAGTTCATCCACTCTACCCTTATTTAGTGCAGCACAGCATTCCATGACCACTTATTTAAAAGGCTCTGAGCTTTTTAGAAGCCAGATCCCATGTGTGACAAGCAGCAGTCCTAGCATAACTAGGCTTAATTTTTTCCTTTTTAAGTAATCCCTGAAAAAGGCCTAAGGTTGCAAATTTGCAGTACACCCTCTGACTTCCTGTAACAGTTCTACAGGTGGGGGAAGTGTCATTAATGTTTGCAACTGGGCTATGAAGGGAGCCATGCTTTGTGCGTGACCATGTGGGCAGTTTGTACTGGGATCCCCCACCCCCACCACTTCCATGCAAGGTCATGGTGTGGAAGCCCTGCAGCCTTGTTGTGCTTGGCACAATAAAGCTGCAAACAAGGGACTATTACTAAGTGATTATTGCAACCACTGTGAATGGAACCCTCCTCACTCTCTCTCTTTTTTTTGCTCCTTCCCAGGCTTTCTGCAGCACCACTCCTTTGAACTCTCATGCCAGCCTCCTTTACCCACCAGACAACCTTCGTTGCCATATATACCCATCAGGGCTCACCAAGCTACTGATACACCAGGCACATCCTGAGCTACAGACTGCCTCCAGGTGTTTTTTCCTGGCAGATCCCTGGGCTTCCCCGGATGGGGGGGGGACCAGAGGGGAAGTGCCTATACATACATGGGTTTGTTGGGCAGGGAGGGACAGGAACAGTACGCTGTGTGGTTGGGCAGTGTAGGGAAGCCTAACTGAGACCATCTTCCGGTGCTGCGGGCAGCCATTTTTCCTGTTTTCTGGGGCTCCATCCACCTCCCTCTTTTTGTGCAGCCACAGCAGCATCCTGGGGATGGGGCATTCAGCGGTATATGGTCACCCACACAGCCAAGAGCCACTATTGCAGCAACCCACCCCTTGGGAGGGAAGTGTCCAAAGGATGCTCTTAGCTGCCTGGCTGGAACCCTTCTCTCTACTGCTGTTATATGGGTGTACACAGTGATACATAATTAGTAACAATGGGACTACAGCACAATGGCTATGAGAGAGACATGGTATGGTACAGTAGCGGTGGGAATGCAACATTATGGAGCTCACAATGACACACACGATGGTAGCAGTGTGACTGCAACACTATAGTAGCTGTCTCCAGCCATGATTTCAGAGGCATAGACTTGGTCAATAGGGATTAGACTTTTTACTGCCCTGTCCACACCCTAATAAGAGTGACTATCTCATGTGCTGCACTGGAAAACTTATACCTGCTATGATGGCATTAGCTCCTTTCCCATCCAAAGGTCACACATTATTTGAATTCATGCAAATAAGATTTTCAAAAGGGTTGGACACAGACACAAATGTGTGTTGTGTCAGCATTCATTTTCTTGCATCCAGACAGCCCTGCTGTTATTTCCAGAAGTTGCATCTGTTTATAACAAAAAGTCACATTTTGTGACAAAAAAAGGATGCATATGCATCCAAATTGGACGCAAGTGCAATTGTGTCCGTTTTTGGTTGCAAATTTTGGATGCTGCTAGAACACCTCATAGATAACAGGTTTGGATTCATTTCTGATTTGAAAATAGCCATTGGGCAGATCTCTTTGACAATCACGCCCATGGTCTCTAACTGTAGTTTAGTAAGCTTAATATTGCCAGAGACAGTCAAAAACAAGCCTCAGAAAATACATGTTTAGTTCATTTTTAATAAAACAACAAAAAGCAATAGGTAGAAGGGAAAAGGATCAGATTCAAGCTGTTCACATTTTGGAAGGGTGAGATTTGTTCAAATATCTGCTACTGAGTTCACTGCTTAGACAGTTCCATAGCTGTAGGGAGCAAATTCTGGGTCAGTTTTGGGGTGGGCAACCAAAACGTGATGTTGTAGAAAATCATGATGTCCTTTCTACCACCTTCATTCTGATGATGCTGCTGTTTTGGCAACACAAGACAGTATCAGCTAAACAAATTCTCAAACATTTAAACTTCTCCCAGAGTTTGTGTGATTCATTGCCATGTTTGTGGTGTGGAAAGGAGAGCTTCTACTTCTGCCATAAAAGCTTCAGGTTGCCAGCAGATGAAAACAGTTGCTTCCATTTGTGAACCAGTGAAGTTTGGCATGGTTTAGTTTTCCAGTTAATGGTTCCACAGCACTTCCAACTGTAAAATGTGAGAGTTCCATTCATTTGTATAGTGCAGCAGTAAGTTTAATTCTCCCCCATCATTTGCTTTCTTGCACTGTCACAAATGATAATTCATCCGAAGAAAGCTTGATCTGTGATTCTGAAATGTATTGGGTGAATGGACATTTGATTTTTGTGTGTTCAGGCACATTGTACTGTTTTGTAATGAGAACCTTCAGCATTATTTCTATGATATGCTTTCACTATGGAGACTACTTCTTCTCTTTACGTTGGTTTCATTGGACTATGATGGCATTCAGGACCCATCAGTACCACTGAGAAGTGTCCATGTTTTTGTTCACATCCAAATACAGAAAGGATTACTTGTTTCCCAAACCTGAAAAACAAAAATTGTTACATTTAGAAGAAGATAATTATTTTAGGAGTGGGAGAGGAGTCGGGTCATGAAGACAGGACTGGAGAATGAAGGCTTTTTTATCCACAAATCACATACATTTTAGGCAGCTGCCATGCACCAGCACTAGAATTCTACTCAGCATCAACAAGGAAGGGGGGGTTGCCTGCACTCTTAGAAAGGAAGGATCAATATAGAACCTTTTAGGGTAGTACAGGGCCCTTCATATATAGAACTCTCGGAAGGGCTATTTTGGACCATTTTGTTTTCCATACATACTTTTCCTCCTGATGTCTCTAGTCCCAGTGGCATCTCCACAGCACATTCACTGACACATCTTGAGGACTTACAGGTTAACAACCAGTTAGGTGGGAGGCCTGCCACGCAGGGTTGTGTGGTGCCTGAGGGGGATGCCAAACGGGCGGGGCAGTTTCCTCCTTTTCCTCTCTGGGCATCATGAATGAAATGACACCTGCGTATGTGTAGTGTCAGCCCATGTCATGTCCTGATCTACTGCTCTTGCTCTCATTGCCAGCTAGCCTATGCAAGAGCAGGAGCTTTTTTTAAAAAAGAGATGTGATGATGTTACAATACTTACCATAACTGTCATTCTTTCAGAATATCTTCTCCATACAGTGCCACTTCTGGGTATAAGCCGGAGGTGCTAGGAACCCATGGGAGCAAGTTGTTTTAGCTAGAGCATCAGCATCAGCTGCTGGTGTCAGCACATGCATTACACCACACAGTGTTGCCCTTAGCAGTAACTGTTGTTGACACCCCGAAGCAAGGAAGTGAGAAAGCAACCTTGGCTGCAAGTATATGCCTGCAGCATAGATAGTAGAGAATACTCACTTTGTAATGATGTTTCTTCTTTAGGGCCTACTAGTGACTCACTCAATTAAAAAAAATCAACTCATTCCTGAGTTACTGCGTCAGAGCTAGAACTTAAAATGTTTAAGTTCAAACACAGCTCTGCAGTCACACTCCCCAAGCATTCTTACAGCAAACTTATAGCTGAAGACAAGATGACTGCTGTGACCACCTAACTAATCTAACGTATAGTATGCTTATTATTCTTACTTAGGGTTCCCAGTTTTCGTTTTTAACCGATTATAACCGGTAAAACACCACCAGTGTGAAAACTCATGGAGTTGGTTATAAGCGGTAAAAACCAAATGTAAGTGTGTGTTGTTTATCTGATGATTCAGCTTTAGCCAACTTGCTGACTTCAGTCTTCTCCATTCTGTTATCAGATCAGAGTATTACAGGAACCTGCTATCTTAGTTTCTGTTCCGGCTATAACTGTGAAGAACTGGCACAAGGTGTGAGCAAGAGTGGAGCCGGTGTGGAGATATTCCTCTTTTGTTCCACTGCTTCAAGGAGTAGGATGCTACCCCAAGAGGTCAGGGTCATGGGAAGCAGTGCTCTTGGTCATCAGGATAGTAGCCTAACAGTGTTTGGTGTGTCAGCTCATAGTGGGACAAATTTGAAAGATTTATGGTGGGACCTGCTGCTTTACTAGATCATCCTGCTGCACAGTCATGGGTGGTGAGAGTACTTACGCATTTCCTTGTGTCTGTATTTCTCTGTGTGTCTGTAAATTCTGGTTCCTCATGTCTTATTATTAACCTTATGTCGAGAGCATTGTGGTGAGAGAGCAGAGTTAGTACTTTATCCATTTTATCAGTTGAGACGTTTGGATTTTTTACATTGATGAAAGTGAGGAAATCTTTCAAAATCTACTATCGCAAACACTGATAAATCATGAAATTCAGTTTCTGATTTTTTTAATTATTATTATTATACAGAAAATAACCAATTTATTGTCTTCCCCAAATACTGGAAAAATTGTCAAAAATAAACAACTTTTTTGTTAAAAAATAAACACTGAAACCCGGGAACCCTATTCTTGCCTAATGTAAATGTAAAAAAGAATGAAAATGCACGTTGCAAAGACGGCAACATTTGCAACAATGAGATGTTCAATCAGTAAAAGAAACGTTTGATTTGGTCTGAGTAACATATTTAAACTAAGGTTATAGAAACAGAGGTAGGGACAGGTTTGTAAGAATCTCTAGTAAAGCCTCTAGAAGAAATATCATTACTACAGTAATTGTTTCTTCAGGCAACCAGAGTTTACAAATGACGTCATACAGTTCTGCAGACCCAAACAGTTCCTTGGGGGGCAGGATACAGAATCTATTTAAAAAATGTTTTGAAGCACTGAATTGCCAAATCTAGCATCCTTTCTCGCCAGGATGTCTAGATAATAATGGCAAGTAAAGATGCATACTGAAGACTAGATAGCTGCTTACAGACCTTCTGAAAGGGTATACCCCTTAGAGCTGCCACAGTGGCAGATGTAGTAGAACGTGCCCTCAGGCCTGTCAGTGGCTGTTTGCCAGCTTTCCCATAGCAAAACTGTATGTAAAACACTACCTCATGAGAAAGTATTTTTAGCTGCTGGCTTGCCTTGCTCTAGCTCACCATATGGGACAAACAGTTGAGTTTTGTCAGTTCGAGACCCTTTGGTTCTGTCTAAGTAGAAACTTAGAACCCTCTTCATTTAGGCTGTGCAATTTCTTCTTACCTGTATTTGAATGAGATTTGGGACATTAAGTTGACAAAGTTACTGATTTGCTCATGTGAAATTCAGAAACAAGTTTTGGTAATAAAAAATGTTCATGTGGCCCACATATCAATGTATCCCTCTGGAAGACCAAACAACAAGGCTCTATACAGAGGGCCTATAGGTCATTGACCCTTCTGGTAGAAGTATTAGCTACAGTACTTGAAACATTATCTTCCATGTCAAGTGTCTGAGCTCTGGAGAAAACATAGGCTGAAATGCTGGTTCCCTTGGCAATGCAGTATCAGGCTCAATTTACGTGGGGAACTAGGATACATGTACAGTGCTTCCTCTTTTATCCACCAAACTCCATGTATCCAAAACTGCGGCAGATAACAGAGGGTGGCAGTTAAAGGGTGAGATAGCATTTCTGGAAAACAGGACATGAGCTCATAGTGGCATTAAGCGAGGGTGGCAGATAAAGGGGGTGCAGATAAAGAAGGGAGAGTTGTACTCTTAGACTGCAAATGGACGTGGAAATTCAAAACCACAGACAATTCCAGAGCAATAGTTGGGATTTTGCGGGATGTAAGATTCAGCAAATACTGAAACTTTTCCACATTAACATATATGTTTTCTTGACTGCAGGTTTCCTGGCAGCCTTTAAAACTTCAAGCACTTGGTAAGATAGATTTAGATTACAGTATTCAGACTTTGAAGAACCATGCTCTCAAGTGAAGTATTTTGAGAGCTGTCTGAGTCACTGTCCTGGGACAAGGTAAGAGACTCCTACCTCAGAGGCAGAGCTATAAGAGTTCTCTGTGCCATGGTCAACAGTAGGGAGCACCAGGCCTGCCAGCCCAGTCTGGTACTATGAGGAGCATTGTTGCTGACTTTGTTCTCAATTTCAACAGGACCCTTTGTATCAATGAGAATGGAGGAAATACAGAGGAACTGCCTCTTGAGGGACAGATAAGAGCAGCCTATGGGACTGTCCTCATTGGGGGGGGATCAGCAGCAAAAAATGAAAATTACGTACCTACCGTAATTCTTGATCTTCTTGGACGAGTCTCCACCACTCATTCACACTAGTGGGATTAGCGCCGGAGGCACTAGGACCTATCGGGAGCAAACTTTTTGCTGGAGGGTCGGCGCGAGAGATGGCGCAGCGAGGCATGGTGCCGCGAGCAGCATCTCGAGCGGTAATGACTATCTCGGCGATGACCCTCCAACCGCCTCAGTACCTTTTTTACCAAGGAGGTGCAGCGCAACTAACGTAAAGAGTAAATCTAACCTTAAAAAACGGACATAAGATAGTCCGTACGACCCGTGTAAGAAGGGTCAACAAAGAAGTGCTTCCACTGACTAAAGATTTGAGGGGTGAAGACCAACACAGCAGTGAGCTCGGGGGATGGAGGGTGGGCGTGTGAATGAGTGGTGGAGACTCGTCCAAGAAGATCAAAATTCGGTAGACGTGCAATTTCCTATCTTCCTGGACATAAGTCTCCACCACCATTCACACTAGTGGGAGTACTAAGCTGATAATCCCCTAAAAGGGCGTGTAGGAGAGCCAGAGCTCACGCGACTAAGACAGAAGTCCATTAAGGATAGTTCTGCCATGCGGAATGATGCCTGGCATGAACATCCAGTGCATAATGCTTAAAGGTATGCACTGAGCTCAGGTGGCGGCGTTGCAGATATCTGCAATTGGAACATTGCAATTTCCGCTAGGGATGCATGACTGCCCTAGTAGAGTGAGCGACACTCTACCTTCTAATTTAACTTGAGCCATGGAATAGCAATGCCAAGACATGCCACTAACCATGATGAGATGCATCTGATAGCGACAGGTTGACCCAGCCGGGTGTCGCTGAAAGAAACAAACAGTTGCTGAGTTCTTGTAACATCCTTGGTTTTATCTAAATAGAACGGCAAGGCTCTTAACATCCAAGGAATGAAGAGCTGCTTCCCTTCATTTTGGAAATTAGCTGAAGTAAGCGGGAAGTACCAGAGGTTGGTTTAGATGGAATTCTGACACAACCTTGGGAGAAATTTAGGATGAGTACGGAGAACTACCTTGTCTTTATGGAATACAGTATACGGAGGGTCCGTAACCAGGGCATGTATCTCAGAGACCCTGCGGGCTGAGTAATGGCCACCAGGAAAGCAGTCTTCCAGGTAAGAAATTTTAGCTCACAGGTAGCTAGGGGTTGAAAGGCTTCCGGTGATCATGTCCAGCACCAGGTTAATGTCCCAGGCTGCAACTGGGTGCTTAACAGGGGTCTGGTATGAAGAATCCCTTAAGAAATCTCTTCACCATAGGTAACTGAGCCAGAGTCAAGGAAGAAACCGGATCATGGAACTTGAGATGGCACTAAGGTGAACTTTAACTGTGGAGTACTGGAGACCTGAGTTTGATAGGTCCAAAGATACTCCAGAACCTTGTCAGGAGGACAGGAAAAGGATTCAAGAGGACTTTGCACACAGAGAGAAAAACGTTTCCATTTGGAAGCGTACATTTTCGGGTGGCTGGCTTTGCTAGCAGCCAGAAGGATGTCTGAGACTCTCGAGAGCGTTGAACTGATTCACTTCCACCTCTTCAGGAGCCAAGCATGAAGGTGAAGTGATTTCAGGTTGGGATGGACCAACGAACCCTGAGTCAAAAGATTGATTTGCAAGGAAGTGGTCTCGGAGAGGCAACATACTGTTGAGTAGAGGAAACCATAGTTGCCGAGGCCAGGAGGAGCAATGAGAATCATTTTGGTCCCCTGAGACTCGAACTTGAGGAGTACTCTCTGGATTAGAGGAAGCGTGGAAAGGCGTAAAAAGCGCTTTGTCCACCGCAGCCTGAACGCATCCTGACAGAAAATGCCAGGCCCTGGATTTCTGGAGCAGAAGAGAGGCAGTTTTATGTTGAGTGGGGATGCAAAAGGTCCAGGTCTGGAGTCCCCACTCTTTGAACAGAGACCGAGCTACGGCTGGGCGAGAGACCACTCTGAGGGTCTGCCTCTGTTCTGCTGAGGTGATCTGCTAGGTCATTTTGTATACCTGGCAGATAAAACTGCTTGAATCAGAGACTTGTGCTCCAAGCACCACTCCCACACCCTCATTGCTTCCCTGCAAAGGATAAGAACGAGCACCGCCTTTGCTTGTTGATGTAATACATCACAGCTTTGTTGTCCATTTGAAGGAGAATGTTCTTGTGACAAAGGACATCCTTCAGAGCTCGGATCGCATAGAGGACGCCTCATCTCAGGACATTTATGTGGAGATGAGTTTCGAACTGAGTCCATACACCTGAGTGTGGAGGGGTGACAGTGAGCTCCCATCCCATTAGCGATGCGTCTGTGGTGATGGAGATCTGATGATCCGGGGAGCAAAGGGAATCCTTCCAGGAGATTGCTCTCTTGAGACCACCAGGTGAGAGACCTTGAAGGGCTCCGTCACCTTGATGGGATAAGACTGGGGTGAGAGGCCGGCGCACTGAGTGGAGAGCATCCATTGGGTGGTTCTCATGTGCAACGGGCAGTACAGTGAACACCGAGGCGCCATGAGACCCAACATCGTTGCATCGAGAGAGCTGTAACGATTGGTTCTCCCGATGTAATGGGCCATCCGAAGGATGTCAAATCTTCTGTCCTCTGGAAGGAAAGCCTTCGTGGAAGAGGTGTCTAAGCGGCCCTATGAAAGGAGCCTCTGGGAGGCTGCAGTTGGAGATTTTCAAATTCAGCAGAACTCCCATGGACATGAGAAGACGAGAAGTCGTTTGCACGGCTTCCAAAGTCCCTTGGCTGGAAGGGCTTGCTAGAAGCCAATCGTCCAGGTAGGGAAACACTCGGAGTCCGATCTTCCTGAGATGCGCTGCGAGAACTGCATAACACTTTGTAAAAACTTCGGCGCCGAGGATAGCCCAAAGGGCAGGACTCTGAACTGATAATGCTGACCCAAAGCTACAAACCTGAGGAACTTGCGGTGGGTCGGGTGGACGAGGATATGCTGGTAAGCATCCTGCATATCCAGGAGGCCAGCCAGTCGTGATGCAGCAAGGGTAACAGGGTACCTAGAAATAATTTTGAATTTCTCCTGGGAGAATTTGTTTAACTTTCTGAGGTCTAGAATGGGGCGCATCCCCCCAGATTTCTTTGGAACCAGAAAGTAATGGGAGTAGAACCCTGTGTTTCGCAGATGTGGGGGCACCAGTTCTATTGCCCTGTTGTTCAGAAGGCCCTGGATCTCGGCGGTGAGAAGGTCTGACTGAGAGTTCGACAACCTGGGTTGTCGTCTGGGAGGACAATTCGGGGGGTTTCCAAGAAATTGAGAGAATAACCCTCGCGAATTATCCGAAGGACCCAATTGTCCGAAGTTATGGACTTCCACTGGTTGTAGAAGTACATCAGACGACCTCCCACCGGAGCAGAAAGTTCCACCTCGGGCAGAGTGGATGGAACTTGGGCCAGCAATTCATAAGGTGGTGCTGGGGGCTTTAGGCCCCTGCGCTTTCTGCTGCGTCTTCTTTTGAGGTTGGGCAGGTTGGCTTTTATGGAAGCTTCCCCTGCCTCTGCCTCGAAAGGACTGACGACTATGAAACTGACGTCTGTTCACATGCCCCCGAGAGGGGGCAGGCGGAGGTCTGGCCAATTTAATGGCCGATCTAGTCTTCTGAGTGGCCTCTAAGGCTTGCTCCACCTGAGGGCCAAAAAGATAGGAGCCATCAAAAGGCAGCGCCATTACCTGCTGCTGAGCATCATTCGTAGAGCCAGAAGAACGCAGCCAGGAATGGCGCCGAGTACAAATCCCTGCGGCTGCTGAGCGAGAAGCAGTGTCGAAAGCGTCCATGGTGGCTTTGACCTGTTGGTTATTGGACTCAATACCTCTAATAACGGTCAGAAGAAGCTCTGACTTGGAGTCTGAATCTGGAAGAGCTTCAACCATTCTTTTCATTGAGTGCCACAGGATATACTCATACTGAGAAAAATAGCCTTGATAACTGGCAATACGCATACTTAGAGTGGAGGCAGCAAAGACTCTCTTACCTAATGTATCAATCTTACGAGACTCTTTGTTAATAAATTGAGCTGTAGTAGTTGAGGAAAACGACCTTGTCATTCTCTGCCAGGACTACAATAGGATCCGCAAAGGCTTGGGATGCCAAAATGGGACGATCCTTGGGAGCTGAATACTTCTTATCAATGGATTTAGCCACTGAGGGAATAAGAGCAGGATTATTCCATACCATTTGAGACAGCGTCTCGAAGGAAGACTGGATCGGAGGAGTCAAATCCGTAGGGATCTCCGAAGCATGAAGATACTGGAGTCTTAATATCTTCCCAGGATCGATGTCTGTAGTCTGGAGAGAAAGAGTGGATCTCAGGTTCTTCAACAGAGACTTAAAGGACAGGTCCTCGACCACAGGCTCTGTAGCAAAGAAAGATCCTGTTTCCTCCACTTCATCACCCAACCGAAGGTCTGGGTCAGGCTCAACATCATCTCCTGATGGTCCAGGAAGGACTGTTTGGACAGGAAAGGAGTGAAAATTAGGAGAAGGAAATAGCAGAAAAACAAGGAGAGAGTCCCGGGGCCCCGGCGCCGAGACAGTAAAATGGGTTGGCAGCACTGAGGAGGTGCAGGCGCGAAGAGGGCACGTGGAACCGCAAAGCGCCCCGGCAGCCGCAGATGGCGCCGGCACATGGATGCGCCGCTGAAGCCAATGGCGCCCGCCCGACCATACGGCACCACCAGATGAGACGGCACGCCGCGGCGCCGCCAGACCCAGCGTTGCTGCGGACGCGCCACGAGACCAGCGGCACAAGCGGCGCCGACAAGCCAACAGACCCTGCGGAAGCCACCGGAAAAGCCCCAGGAACCTGGAAAGCTAGAGGAGGAAAAAAAACAGGAGATAAGGGCATCGGTGTGGCCCCCTGCGCCGCAGCCATGTGAGGGGAAACACCTAAGCACGAAGTCGCTGGCACCGAAGAAGGTGCCGCGCGACTAGGAAGGTCCAACCACCTACCTGATCGCAGGAGGAGCCCGAGGGCTCTGAGGCAACCGAGCCAGGCAGAAGAACCAACCTCCGAGCCCATCGCTCCATAAGAGCGGCCCACTGATGAAACTGCTCATCTGGAGCCCTACCTATAGGTGGGAGGGGCTCTGATGTCGAGGGCAGCGATTGCGGAAGTTGGCGACTCGAAGAAGAGAGACGGCAACTAGCAGCGATAACCGACCGTCGTAGCGCGGAACATACCAGAGGGCGACCTCGGTGATGCCTTCTCTTTTTGACCTGTGGGCCAAGAAGAGCCTGGTACGAACGGTACGAGAATGCGACTGTTTATTTTATGTGCACGGGGACCGCCATCCCGGCATCGGACTGACCATTGTCGGAACCCGTTGAGGAGAAGGAGGCGGCCGGACCCAGCCCGGCTGACTGAACAGCTTTCATCACGAAAGTCTCCCTACCGTCACCTGACCTGCTCATGGTCGACTCCGTCCAGTAGGCCGAGACTTCTTCAAGTAAGTTAAATTTAAAATATTAGAAAAATTTATCGAAAATAGATCAAATTAAGCGATACTACTATCGTGATAATGTTACAAAAAACAAACTGAAAACTATGCGCTAGTTTGAAGTTTGACTCCCAACAGGCGAGCAACGTCATCACTGAAGCGCACTCGATGGTGGGAAAAAGGAACTGAGGCAGTTGGAGGGTCGCCGCCGAGACAGTCATTACTGGCCGAGTCAGCTAAGCCGCGGGGCAAACAGCATCTCTGCCACCCTCCAGCAAAAGTTTGCTCCTGATAGGTCCTAGTGCCTCCGGCGCTAATCCCACTAGTGTGAATGAGTGGTGGAGACTTATGTCCAGGAAGATCTAGGGGTCCGCTTTTTCTCTTATGAAGCAAACAGATCCACTTCTGGAACTCACCATCTCTGAAACACTGAGTCGAGCACTTGCTAGTTCAGAGATCACTCATGGGTCACTAGAGCCATCCTGCTCAGTGAATCTGCTAGTACACTGTATTTGCCAGTTAGGTCTGTTATGAATTGGTGTGAATTTGATTGCTACATGTAGCATTCCTGTAGTGCACACAATACAATTAGCTGCAGTTACAGCAAATGTAGTTACACAAATTAATGCAATTCGTACTTTGTGGCACATTTTTTCCATGAATTAGGTAGGTAGGGCTGGTAGTACAGCCTAGAGGTTAGATTAGCAAGCTGTGAATGAGCTTGGTACATTCAGGAGACCCCGGTCGATTTCCACAACCTCCACTTGCATACTGTGCGACTCTGACCAAGTCACTAACCACGCCAGTGCTCCCAGGTCGCCCTCAAAAACAGGCACTTGTGCCTAGTGGGCCTTACTTGGTTACCAAAAGAATAAAATAAATAAATAAATAAACACATTTGGCACAAGTGCATGTATAGAGCAGCAATTCACACATTTTACTATGTCAATTATGGCACTATACTCCACACTACGCAAACTGCAGAGTTTTTTAACTTCACACAAATCACTGTCTGTTAAATGTACTGCAGAAAGGCTTGTAATTAGAGGGTATTCTTTATCAGAAGAGTCTGATTCTGCTAATGGGGAGGAAAAAGACTTCATGGACAGGGGCACAGCCCTGAGTTCCAACAGGTTTATGTGCTCCTGGCATTCTTGTAAGTCCCAGACTTCATTTCTGTTTGGCCCCATGGATGCATTCCCCATCCTGGAAAGGAGGCATCTGTTGTCTGGACCTGATTACATTTTTTGACTGGGTGTCTATGGAAGTGGTTAGATGCTATCCAGTGGACCTTCTCTATTTTGACTCCAGCAAGGCCTTTGATTCTGTGCCACATAACCACCTGCTGAAGAAACTAGAAGGGGGGTTATATATTGGAGCAAAAAGCAAAAACCCCTACAAAGCTGTATCCTCCTTGAGGTGAGCTGTCAGACAGCTGGCTCTTACAGAGAGAGAAGGATGTGGGGGGGGGATGAGTAGTACTTTGGAGAAGATATTCTAGAAGGTCTACGATTACGGTAAGTACCGTACATTAAATTCTCTCTTCCAAGATTCACTCTTCTTCATAGAGACCCTCTCCTGGGTCAGTTTGCCAAGCTTCTCTAAGCTATGGAGGAGCCTGTTCGCCCCTAGGGTTTAGAGATCATCAGCCCACAGTGCGTGAGGAACACCTGAGGGAGAGGGCTCTTTTTGGTTCGAGCGGACCAAGGACTGTTCTGAGTCAGGTGGGAGTCCTGATGCTCAGGGGCTGGAAGGTTCCTGGAGAGTTCCTGCCTGACCCAAAAGGAGAAAAAGTGAGTCCCCCAAAACTGTGAGTTCAGCACCACAGATGAACAATCCTACAATCCTGGAAGGCCCCTCATTGGCATCATATAGCACCCTTGACTAGTGTCGGACTGCCTCCTGGTCCCTGATGGAATGGACTCACTAGGAGGCATTACAGACAGCACACTGTACACCTGCAGCCATAGGTGGACAGGTATGCAACCATATTGGCCTGATGTGAAGCTATGAAATGACTGACCTAGCGGAGGTGAAAACCTTCCTACCTTGTACATAAAAACTGGTAAGTGACTGAGCACCACTCTGGATCTCGAGCACCTTAAGACCATGTGTAAGGTGAAGTATGTCACAAATAGACCTGGTGGGTGCACTGTACCATATCAGGAAGTCCCTGAGGATGGGAAGTGTTGAAAAGGAATGCTGCCACAGCCCTGTGCCAGGAAGGAATTATCAAAATGGCAGCACTGGGAAGTGTAATGAGATCCAGTAGCAGGGCAATGAGATCATGACCGAAATAGCAGGAAATGCCCATAGCTTCCTTTATCTCTCCCACAAACTGCTGGTACACTATGTTCTTATCAGCTAGAGGTAAAAGGAGAGATCACTCATTGTCCTCTGAGGAGGATGTTGATGGAGTGAAAGGTGGGTACACTGAAATGGAGAACAGGGAAGGGTGCCCTAAACTGGGTCCTGATAGACTCCTTGTACAAGGTTTCTAAAGTCTCTGTCCAGATACAGTGCTGGTCCCGTGCCAAAGGGCTGGGAGCCTGAGGGTTGCAGACATTTCAGACTGAGGTCAACAGACGGATGGGGCGATCAGGGGCATCGCAGAACCCA
Source organism: Neoceratodus forsteri (assembly GCA_016271365.2). Taxonomy (NCBI): domain Eukaryota; kingdom Metazoa; phylum Chordata; order Ceratodontiformes; family Ceratodontidae; genus Neoceratodus; species Neoceratodus forsteri. Next base: position 801,827,876 of record CM057451.1, on the reverse strand, counting down.
TGCCTTGGGAAAGTCCTTGAGGCTCGGCCAACCTCCTTGCCCTAGGGGAGCAGTGGTAGTCTCCCAGATCTGATACTCCTGCCTCACAGGAGGCAGCAGGGTGGAGACCCAGGGGGAGAGGGAGCCACAGGGAGATGGTAAGTGTCCATCACTGAGAAGGTCCCATTGTGAGGCCTGAACTTAGTTTGGTATCGACACCTATGCTAAAGCCAGGGGAATACCCAACATCAGTATCATCATCGCTCTCTGTGATACTGGAGGCAACAACAGCACTGATGCCGTGGTCCCCTCTGGCACCAGCAGCAACACCGACCTCAGCACTGATGTCAATAGCAAGCACCTAAACCGCTCCACAGTACTGCTTCATACCAGAGAAGTCTTTTCCAAAGACCTGGGTTTGAGTAAAACTCAACCAGGCCAAGCATTAGCATGGACCAGACAAAGATGGATCTGGAGTTTCAGTGAAAACTCAGCCAAGCCAAACATTTTCAGGGGCAAGATAAATGAGAAATTACAGGCAAGTTAGAAAAAAAAGCATAAAGAAAGGTAAACTGCAAACTACCCACAGGAATTTAGCTTATCAGGAAATGCTGCTAACCATAAGTAGCCATTTGTTATTACATACCAACCACAAGTAGCAATTTTATCATGTTTATTCAGCTTTTAGCAGATACAGAAGTAGTAGTTTAGAACTATAGAAACTTAGACAATGACAGCAGAAAAAGACCAAAGGTCTATCCAGTTTGCCTAAGTTTCTTAAATTCCTGGAACCTTCCTTGAACCATATGTTCCTCCAGGGTACTAACTCACCCAGTCCTTTCCCCATTGTCTACCCTGGGAATGTCACCCTGGACAACCACTATTCCCTTCATTCTGTCCCAGGCCTGCTGGAATCCCTTGACTGTGTTCACTCCCACCACCTCGGCTAGAAGAATGTTCCAAGGTTCCACCGCCCTTTGCGTAAACAAGTAGTTTCTCATGTCCCTCCAGAACCTCCCATCTGCTAATTTTCACTTGTGTCCACATGACCGCAAGTTGGTATGCAGACCGAATAATTCCCTGCAGTTCACCTTATTAATTCCTTTGAGGAATTTCAAGGTCTCAGTCATATCCCTCTCCCTTCTGACCTCCATTAAGTACATATTTAGTGTCTTGAGGCACTCCACATAGGATCTACTCTGCTGTCCCTGAATCATTCTGGTCAATCTGCACTGCACTGTCTCCAACCCATCCTTGTCTTTTCTGAGGTAAGGACTCTGGAACTGTGTGCAGTACTCCAAGTAAAGCCTCAGCAGGGATCTGTAGAGGGGAAATATTGCCTCTGTTCTTCTGCTGTCAGTTCCCCTCCCAATACATCCCAGCATCCTGTTAGTCTTGCCATAAACCTTAATGTAGTGACTCATTTGTTTAAGGGAGTTACTCTTGATTACTCCTAGATCGTGTTCCTCATATGTAGTGCTAAGTCTCTTCCCCCCATCCAATACTCTGTCTTGGGGTTCTTTTTCCCTATGTGCATTACCTTGCACTTTTTAGCATTGAATTTCATTTACCTTCTGGTCTCTTGCAATTTCCTACTCATCTCCTACCTATTAGCAGCTAAAAAGTAGTATTTTACCTTTTGACTTTTCACAGGTTCCTACTTGCCTACCAACTTTCAGCAACCATGAAATTATTTTCCTTTTGACCTTTATCAGTCATAAATTTGCTTTTTACGTCATTACCCATACCTACTAATTTTTATCTGCGTCTGTACCAATTACACTTTTTCCCTACCCAATTTTATCTGGGTCAGTGCCACTTTTTAGATGGCCCAAGAATATAAAAATCCCAGACTTCTGATAGTCGAGAGGACAGCATAAGTAGACTTGTGGAAAGATGGGTGCTGATCGCTTGTCTTAGTGGGCACTGGCTGCATGCTGCTGACAGAGTCACAACAGTAGTAAGAATAATTGTTCAGCTCTTGCTCCATGCATTGGCAGCCTCTCATGCAACATTTTAGCGACCGATCTACAGGTCACTGAGGCTACTGGGTTAGGGGGTAACTGTTTTATAATATGAATGCAAATATTATCGTACAGCTTGGTTATGTTAGTTTGGCGTAACTGCTTTATAATAAGAATGCTAACATTGTTATGCAGCTTTGTTAAGTTGGCTTGCTTGGTAACTTAGATTAGAAGTCTGGACTGTAGGTTAGAAGACTGCTAGGCAGAGGAAATAGTAATTTTGGGATATTGTTTTTGCTGAAGTGAAGAATAATAGCTTTTGTCACATGTTTTTGGTAAAATTTTCTTATATATGTGATTTTGATTATGCCCTCTTATCTAGTTCAGCACTGGCCACCAAAAATGAGCCGAATGTTTGCTTGACACCAATGCCAGAGACTCCCTCACAACCTAAGCACGGTGGGAGGAGGAAGAGTTCTCTACTTCAACCAACTTTAAAGAGCAGTGAGAAGACCTGTCAGAATGGTCCAGAGACCTACCTTGAGACTGAAGGTAGGGATTGGGTGACCCAGTTTCAGACATCTTTGTTCCAACGTGCAGTGATCAAAGGAAAAGCAGGTGTCGCAGGAGTCCATATCATGGCTCAGTCCAAGGCAGGCCAAACAAATAGAATGGTGGTCTGATGAAACAATGCCATTGTGTAGTCTGTCAAGTTGATGACTACATTTGGCCGCCACAATTAATGGCGCCGCCAACAAGAGGCGTCAATGAAAAGAAGCAATCTTGATTTAGATTGTCCTGCTCGCGTTTGCACCTACAAGTTTCTACCCTCCAGGACATGCCCACCCCGGAGGAGATTATATTTAGTTTCAGAGGGTGTGGGGAACAAAGCCCCCAGCATTGGGGAGGTGTGCGATGCCCCCTGCAAAAGCCGACTGTTTCCCAGGAGGGTGCTTTGGCACTTTAATTCCCGGGAGATGAAATGCATGGCGCTGTGACGCCAGGTGGCATTTTGCCTATGCTATAATTGGCATTGACAAAATGTATGCTGCTGCGGGTTGGTGGAACCATATCATTGTCACACTTATAGCAACAGAAAGGAGGCCCTTTCTGTTGCCATTCTAAGATGGACCAGACATTCTGATGGTAAAATAACAAACGCAGAAGGAAACCAAAGAGAGAAGGCAAACTGAAGTACATCAGAGCTCACTCCCACTGTGCACACTCAATGGTAGGGAACAGAACTGAGGTAGGCTGGGACATCAGCAGTGGCTATTGGTAAGCATGCAGCATCACATGACGTCATACAAACACTGGCACCAGTAGCAGATGGTGACACCCTAGGTAAAAAGACTTGCTCCCGATAGGTCCTAGCACCTCTGGCTTAGATCCAGAACTGAGACTCTCTGAAGAAGACTGATTCTTGCAAGAGCTACTAAGCCAGATATTTTAGCTCAGGCATGAAATACAATGAAAATGAAATACTGAAGATTTTGAAGAGAAACATTAATACTAAAAAACTATATATATTTTTTTGCTAGCTAACCAATACTGCTGCTTTAAGTTATCAAGCATCAGTGAAAAACAGCCATGATCTTTCAGAGGTAACAGGACAGCCAGATCATGTGCCAAGAGCAACAAAAAAAAAAAAAAAAAAAAGTTGTTTTTATCTTATTCTTTACCTGGAAATGACTGTGATAAGAACTGGGTGGCCAACACATTAATCTTCCACTATTGCTCCCCCAACATACACAAATACATGCAATGTACATTTTCCACTGGATGCCTTAATTGGGGAAAGTGTGCATTTACAAGCTGACTCCTTTCATTTGTTTAACATGTTTCCTGCTCCATTGGTCTGTGCACACCTTTTATCCCCATCTATTAATCATGCCTCTAACTGCTAATGTACAGCATTCCCCGTATTTGCTACTACAGTCTCGGTGGCACTGACTCAATTTCCATGACGCTCTAGTTTTAAGACAAGTTTCTCTTGTGCAGTTGAGATTACTAATTTATTATTTTCAAGTTTTTGGAAGAGAGACATGGTAGCCAATAAAACTGGCAATAGTACAGCAAATGTATCAGTTCCCTCTGTTGAAACTGAAAAATGTATTTTTTTTATTTCAGTTCACCTTTCTGCATGTGGGTCAATCTCTTCTTCATCCCATCCACTAGTCACCACTTTCCCAGAGATAACCACTGTTTCTGTTTCAGACCTACCCGCGTCAAATGTGGTTGCCTAGCCAGTTGGTATATGCTACCTGTGACAGAAATTTCTCTGCTACCGCCTGATTTTTACCAGGACAGCAACCAGGAAACCTGCTTTTTACCTCCTCTTGCTCAAGGTCAGGAAGGTGAATACAATAGCTGTTGGCAGAATGACCTTCAGAGAAGGACTGCAGACTGAGTCTAGCAGAAATAACAAAATTGCCTTTTTAAACAAACAAGCACTCACAGAACTTATCAAATAAATTCTTTACTAGAAGAACTATAAGTATTTACAAACAAGATTACAAGTTTACTAAAAAACACAAAATAAATGAAGTTACACAGTTAACAGATAGAAAAACTAGGCTTCCCTTACTCTTAAAATCTATTTAACTGCTGCTAACTGAAGAAGACACTCTTCCCTAAGCTGTCCTTCTTACCATATACCTAGTTGCAGGGTTCTGGTGTTTAGATGTTGCAGGTCCAAGAGAGTGAACTGAATCTCAGCTCCCTAAATTTTGTCTTTGACTCTGGGGAGTGGTTTCAACCCTTTGAGTGACAGTTGCCCACTGCCCCTGTGTGTGCGTGTGTGTGTGTGTGTGTGTGTGTGTGTGTGCGTGTGTGTGTGTGCATGACATCATCGGAGCCAACTGGCTTACTGTACTTCCCACCCAGACAGCCTTTGTCCAGGTTTTTAATCCAGTTCTGCAGGATGTCTGAGGAGTTTAACCCCACGCCCCTGCCTTTCAGGATGTCTGAGGTGTTTAAAATTGCACTCTCACATCTGCCTTTCGGTATATGTAGGTAGATGTTCCCACTCACTGTGCCATGTCAATGGTTTGGGGCATAACCCCTGCTTGCATGTAAGGTAAGTGAAAAGAACATTACTTACTAGTAACCCTTGATTTTATTTATTTATTTAGCTGACCAGGTGAGCTAACCAGAACAAAATCCCTTTTACAGTAGTGACCTGGGAGATGAGGTAACATTAAGGAAAATAGGATAAAAAACAACGAATAAGTAAAAGAATGTATAGCATATCAGAGACAGTTACAGGTGGTGTTAAGAGAGATGTTCCTTAAGCTGTGACTTGAAGGTAACATGGGATTTTGCAGTCCAAATATGAGGGGGAATGAGTTCCAAACTTTCTGAGGCCCTGAAATAAAGGATTTTTTCCCATTGTCTGTCTTAATCTATGGATGCATAAAAGGAAGCGCACTGAGGTGAAAAATTTCCACCCTACAGCATCTGTGTGAGCAGAATCTACATCTGGAGGCCAGTTATACCTTATGTTCTGTGGCCCAGATGGGGTCTGCAGTGCTTGAATCTCTGAAGTGGGATGAAGTATACCTCCTGCAGACTTTGTGGATGCACAGTGCTTCATATGGAGGTTCCTGGGGATGGCAGAGGTGGAAAAGGGACACCTTCATAAGGCCCTAGACGCCTCCTCCATGACTCTAGGCCAGGGAGGAATGACAGCAGTGTTGGAGTTGAGAACTCCTAGGAGTCCCAATGGCAGGGAAACTGGATCATGGCTTGTGTAGGCCTGAAGCACTAGTACCTGGAGCATCTTCACCAAGAATAGCTAGTACAGGCCATATCCAGCAGATGAAGCCAGGTGAATGGTGGATTAATTTTCCTCTGAGGAAGACATTGATGGATAGGAGGCCCTCATTCCAGGAAGGGTTGATGCCAGGGATGGGACCCACTCAGGGACCACCAAGTCTACCTCCACTTCCTCAAAGGATGCCAGGTATGAGAAGTGGTTGGACAGTGGTGGGCTCGGGGAGGGTTTGGGCGGTGGAATGTAGGCACATCCCAAATCCCATAGCACTATGGAACTCCTATGCCACACTTAGCAGGGTGGGACTGCCCCACAGAGGCACCGGAGGTAATGACTGGGACAGATGTGGAGGTTCTCCATGGTGGAGACCCCAAGAGGGGGTGACAGAGGACCCCAGAGGAGGAGGAAGGGAATCCTTGTGGCAGACTCAGTAGTTAGGGGGATACAGTTCGGGATGGGTAGGGTTGAGGAGAAAGTGGTAAGGTACCTTTCTGGTGCCACAGCTCGTGGGGATGGAAGAAGGATCCTAAGGATTGTCAAGGAGGCAGGCAGGGAGGGAGATATAGATGTCATTGTCCACTGGGGGACAAATAACCTTGCTGGGGAGAGGCCAGATGCAGTTCAGGAAACCGGGGAAGGATGTTAGGCAAGTAGCACAATCTGTTACTTTGTCAGAGGTGTTACCTGTCCATGACAAGGGGCATGACAGGAGGTTCTGCACCAGGGACTTCAACTTATGGTTGAGGAAGTGGTGCAGAGAAGAGGGCCTCAGATTCATTGAGGACTGGGGCTCGACCTGGAGGGATAGAGGCCTGTACAGGGGTGACGACCTACATACCTCCAGGAGGGGACCCAAGATCCTTAATGAACAGTTTAAATACTACATTGGCAGTATTTAAACCTTGGGGGCGAATGAAGGCGAGTAGACATAGTTGGACCCCCCCCCACATGCTTACAGGGTTAGCAATGGGAATCCTGGGGGTGAGAAGTACCACAGGGAAAAAACACACAAAGGAAACCAGGAGAAAGAGGGAATGGGAAAGAGAAATGATAATAGTAGAGGAAAAAGGGAGAGGCAATGCAAATGCTCGAAGTCTAGGCAAAAAGAAGGTGGACCAAGAGGCCACCATGGCAGCAGTAGACCTGGACACATAGAGACCTCGTGCAATGAAAACCAAGACGGGAAGGTAGCCATATCATGCTATGCACTATTCAGGAGTGACAGAGTAGGAAAAAAGGGAGGAGGTGTGGTTCTTTATGTGAGAAAGAACATTAAAGACCACAGAAATACAAGGGGGACAGAGTAAAGCGGAGGTACTGTGGATCACCCTGGAGACAGGGAGGGGGGCCACTATTAGGATGCGATGATCTGAGGTCACGTGATGCAGAGAGACTGGTGACAGGCTTTCCTGGAGCTCCCACTTGCCACCCGATAAAAAACGATTTTGCCCTATTTATAGCCCGTTTTGACTGAGAGTCCATCTCTATAATTGTTTTCTCTACCCGAAGCTCTCAATTTTGGCATTTCAGCGGATCCTATCCGGAAGCAGTGCGAACTCCTGGGCAATGGAGGCCGAGATGAAGCAGGCCAGAGTTAGGCATACTCCGCCCACGATACCCGAGAAGACCGCCAAAAAAGCCAAGAGCCAGAATCAGGGGCAGGCAGCCAAACAGAACCCACCTGGGATTGCTGCTAATTTGCTCACAGAGGACCGCTTTCTGGAGGAGCTGCATCCTTTTCGTGAAACGCTCCAGGACATATCCACCGAAGTGAAGTCCATCAAGAGTGATCTCGAAGCACTCTCATGTAAAGTGGGAGACATGGAGGTTAAGGCGGCCTCATTGGAAAGTTGGAAGGGGAGAATCAACCCGGAGATAACGAGGCTTCGACAACAAGTGCACAAATTACAGCTGAAGACGGAAGACCTGGAGGGCAGAAGCAGGAGAAACAAAATTTTAATCATCGGTCTGCCTGAATCCGAAGAGGGAGGGGACACCATCACCTTTATCCAGAAGCTGTTAAACAAGATTATAGGCCCCTCGCCAATTAGCCAGCAATACCATATTGAGAGTCCCTAAAGCCCAAGCCCCAGCCTGGAGCCCCTCCTCGTCCCATTATAATAAAGTTTCTCAGCTTTATTGAGAAACAGCATGTGCTTACGAAGTCTAGAGAGCTGTAATCGATTTATTGGGACAATGCTAAACTCCGCATCACGCAGGACTTGCCTTACGAGACCCGGCAAAGGAGAGCTGCTTTCCACCCTATTGTGAAAATATTATTAGCGGCAGGAATTAAATTCGGGATGAACTACCCGGCTCGTTTGAAGGTTTCTTTGGAGGGCTTCTGGACCACTTATGAAACTCCCGAGATAGCGTTGTCAGAGCTCACCTCGAAACTCCCTAATCTGTTCAAGGGAGACTGAACTTGTGGCTGGGACTTGGATTACATTGGGGGGGGGTTCTCTCCTTTCTCTCCTTTTTGGTCACAACTGAATATAAGATGAGGGGATTTCTTACCTTTTGATCGTTGCTCTGACTGGGATCTTGGATTTTGCTGGGCGGGATCATGGGGGTGGTTGGATCGCGGCCTGGTGGGCCTACTTGGGATCTGGAGGAATGCGGCCTAGCTTTGAGGGCGGAGGATAGCAGGGGGAACTCGCCTCACAGGGAAGTGTTTTCGTCAGGTCCCTTTTCGGGGCGGACAGCTGGGTCCTTTAATGGGTTCCTCCGTCGCGTCTTCCTTTGGGCGTATATATCGAGGGTGGGCCCAAATGGTTGACTGCGGGATTATTACGGGCCAGATCGCCTGCTGGGGTACTGGTACTAGTAGAAGTCTCTATTTAAACGATGTACACATTAAAATGTATGGGTCGGCTAGAAGTGCTAATAGCCTGTATTTCCTGGTCGTGAGGGGGTTTGATGGGCTCTAGACATTATGGATGAGGGTGGCTATGCGATCCCAGGAGTGTTGCATGACGTTTTACAGGGCATGATGTATATAGTCTTCCTTTTCTAAGAATCACGGGTGGGGGGTGGGAGCACGGGGGTGGATAGCCACTGGAAATGCTTCACGGCTTAAATAAGGGACTAGTTCACCTGGTTCAGGACCTTCTTTATTGGATTTTGGTTTTGGAACTGGGTTTACAGTATTAAGGGGCTTTGGAGGTTTGGACTAGCTTTTAGTTGGGTCTGGTTAAGTCCTGGGCAGGTGTTCTTCGGGGCCCTTACTAACTCAGTTTCGGGGCATGGGTTTTAATCTTTCTATTTCACTGGGGCATGGTGTATATAGTTTTTGTGGGGTAAGAGTACATTGGATCGACATGGGGGGGAGGTTGGGGGATGGTACAGGGTTAACCCACTAGTTACAGATTATTTCTGGCTGTTCCTGTTAACTAGTGTAGGTATTAGTTTCACGTTTTCAGATTCCCAATTAAGTACATTCTCTCGTAAAGCTATGAATATTCAGGTATGGGGGTAGGGTCGGGGGGGTTTGGAAGGTGCCACATTGTGATGAGCCGGTTGGAAGTGCCATGGGTCCTTTGGTTTTTTCCCGTGTTTTCCTTCCCTTTCATGGCTCAGGATGGCTACGAAGTTTATTAAAGTGGCTATTTGGAATGTCAGAGGTATAAGGGATGGGGTTAAAAGAACCCAGATCCTGCTAAATTGTTCCCTTCTCGATATCGACATTATTTTTTTTTACAGGAAACTCATATGTTAGCATCAGAGATTAAAGGGCTGTGTCGTCAGGGGTTTTCTCAGGTTTTTCTCTCTGAAGGTACTTCAGCTAGCAGGGGTGTGGCTATTTTGATTAAAAGAGGTATTCCATTTATAGAGGAGGAATGCTCTACGGACCAGGAAGGCAGACTGGTTTTGGTTAAGGGCTTGCTCAATAATATGAAAGTGGTTCTAGGGGCAATCTATGGACCAGTGGGTGGGGACCCTAATTTTTTTATGCAACTGGCCGATAAGCTGAGTAGCTTTCTGCCGGCCATCTTCATTTTGGGAGGAGATTGGAACGTCACCCCAACTCAGGATTTAGACAGAACTTACAGAACTAAAAAGCCTCCTTCCCCCACTCAAATAGCTCTCAGTGATTTCATGAACTTAACAGGTCTATGTGACCCCTGGAGAGTTTTGAATCCCTCCAACCGTAGTTACTCCTTCTATTCCCAAATACATCGTTCATGGTCTAGGCTAGATTACATTCTAATTAGCTCCTCACTTCTGGCCAATGTTTCCCACTTAGGTATAGAGCCAATCGTGATTTCGGATCACTCCCTGGCCTGGATCAAGCTGTCCCCTGGCCCGCCTGGTGAGAGGGATACTACTTGGAAGCTCAATACTCAGCTTTTGAAGGATGACCATACTGTTTCTCATGTCAAATCCTTGATCTCGTCTTTTCTTGAATTTAACCAAAGCTCGGCTGTTAGAGACGATTTAATTTGGTGTTCTCTAAAGTGTTTCCTTAGAGGCGAATTTATTAAGCTGGCCTCCTGGAGGAAAAAGATGAGGTGGGCTAAGATTTCCTCACTGTCTAACCAAATTAAAGCCGCTGAGGAGACCTTTTCTCCCTCTAATTCTCAATCAGACTTTGAGAAGTTTTGCAAACTTAAGAATGAATATGAAGGTTTGATCCAAGAAAAAACGGAATATGTCATCCTCAAAACCAAAGCATGGTATCTCGACCAGGGGGAAAGGCCCGGTAGATTGCTTGCTCTAAGACTTAGGGAGGCCGAAAGTTCTAGACTGATCCTTGCCTTACAGGCATCGGATGGCTCAATCAAAACCTCTCCAAGGGATATTGCGCATTTTCGAATCTTTTTATAAGGATTTGTATGGTACCGGAACCTCTCAGATAGCCCGTTCGGAGATAGAATGTTTTTTGGATAAGATTCCCTTCCCTCGTTTGCAAGCGCATCAATGCGATCTACTAACCACCCCTATCACCTTGAGCAAGATAGAGGAGGCCATTAAAGGTTTACCCCTGGATAAGTCCCCTGGACCTGATGGTTTTCCTCCAAACTTTTATAAAACCTTCAGTAAAGAGATCTCCCCTCTCCTTTAAATTTGTTCAATCACATATTTTCCTCAGATTCCCTAGATCCTTCACTGTTGGAGGCTACAATTATTCTAATTCGAAAGCCGGATAAACCCCACTTGGAACCAGCTAGCTACCGACCAATATCACTGTTAAATTATGATATTAAGAATCAAACAAGTATGGCAGGTACTGTTGAGCCCTGAGCAGGTGGGGTTCGTTCAGGGTAGATCAGAGGCAGACCACTTGCGTTCACTATCCCATATTTTTCAAGAGTCACAGATGTCCCAAGTTCCCATGGCGCTGGTTGCTTTAGATGCCGAGAAGGCTTTTGACCAGGTTAATTGGGATTTCCTGTGGGCCACTCTTGCTAGAATGGGTTTCCCAGATACTTTCATCCATTGGATCAGAGCAGTGTATAACTCACCCTCTGCCAGGATTTATTGTAATGGTGTTTTCTCGTCTCGTTTTTCCCTGCATTCTGGTACCCGTCAGGGTTGTCCCTTATCTCCCTACCTATTCAACTTGTATCTGGAACCTCTTATCCTTTGTATCAAAGCCTCACCCCAGACCACAGGATGTGTTATTTCTCAGCAAGTCTTGACTCTTTCTGTTTTTGCAGACGATATTCTCTTGCATCTCTTGAACCCAGAGTCTTCACTAGGGGAAGTTTTACGTATTATTAGTCAGTTTGGAAAGGTGTCCAACTACAGGTTAAATCTATCCAAGTCGGTGATATTCCCTCTTAATTCCCTTACGTTTCATGCCAATTTCTCTCAATTTGGCATGAAATAGGCCTCGACTTCTCTCAAGTATCTGGGTATATATTTAGCTCGAGATGTGGAGATAGTTAAAAAGCTTAACTTGGACAACCTGTTGGAAAGAATCCAGAAGGACCTTAATAGATGGGATAGCCTTCCGTTATCGGTAGGAGGGAGGATTAGTATAATTAAAATGAATATATTACCTCGTATTTTTTATCCTCTGAACCTTCTCAATATTTGGCTCCCTACAACCTACTTCCATCAGATTCATTCGGCCTTATCTAATTTTATTTGGTGGGGCAAGCATCCCAGAAGAGCTTATCTTAAGCTCAGTTTGCCTAAGGATAAGGGAGGTCTCTGTCTCCCTAATTTCAGGTTTTATTATTGGGCCAGTCAGCTAGTTAGGCTTGGGCATTGGAGTAATCCTCAGAACGAAGGTTACAAACCCGTCTGGCTGGAATTGGAACTTAAACTGCTGAATAAATATAACCTAAGTCCCCCCCGTATTTTCTATTATAACTATTCTTCCTTGCCGGAAGATATTCGGAACTCACCCATTGGTCTTTCCATTAGAATTCTCTCCCACTGCTGGAGTTTTCTTAAAATTTCGTACACCAAAGATGTGGCTCAACCTTTAACTCTCAACCCTAACATTAAAATTGGGGATCACTTTTATCTCAGACTGGCTTCCAAATCCATGACGGTCAGTGGAAGACTGTTACTCTCAGGGCTCTCTTGCTCCTCTGTTAGCTTGCTAACAGTTCTGAATATTTCACAAAAATCTATATTTAAAGTCTTTCAATTGAGGCACTCTCTGGGGAAATGTTTTGGGTATGTCAGTGCACCTTCCCAAACAAGACCTTTTGGACCAGGTAAAGGAATGCGCTACCAAACCCCATGGTATAGCCAGATTATATTATTATCTTTTGGTAGCCAACTATGCTAAGCCACTATCTGGCTCCAAGATATGGTCCTCTCTCATACCCACCCCTCTGGTAAGTTGGTGTCAGATTTGGAGAGACACATATAAATACCTTACTCTAGATAGGAATAGGCTTACACAATTTTTCATTCTGAACATGTATTACACACCAACTAAGTTATCTAAACTTGGGAAGTTAAAGTCTAATAGTTGTACAAGATGTGGTAAGGGTGAAGGGAATTTACTACACATTTTCTGGGAATGTGCCAAGGTGGCCCCACTCTGGAACACAATTAAGGCCAATATTGACCCGATTTTGGGCCTTAAGGAGCTATTTACAGCTGAGATTTGTATATTGGGGTTATATTCAGAAATCAGTGTTAAGGAACGGAAGTTTCACATAGCCCTAATTTCAATGGCAGTTAAGAGATTGGTCCTTAGACATTGGTTAGATCAACTGGATATTTCTTATAATGAATGGCTCAAAGAAATTTCCCTATGTTTCAAGATGGAAAGATTAATAGCTAGCTCCAGGAATGTTAGCTCTACTTTTAATCAGAAATGGGGCAAACTGTATGCTCTGTATTTGCACTAAATCCCTCATTAGTGTTACCTCTGGCAGGAATAACTCTCCTTTTATTTTGTCTTATCTCGGTTTTTGGAACGCTGTCGTTTTGGGTCCCGTTGCACTTCTAATCGGCTCACATTATTTAGACAGAAACTTGGGGTGGCACCTCCAAGGAGTGGGGGGGGTTGTTATGGCATTTTGTTCCTAGCTGTACTTACGTCAACTGGTGTATGTATTGGTATGTTACAGTTTTGGAAGTTAATTGTACCGCATGTCTGACTATTGTAATAATTCAATAAAGAACTTAAATTTCAAAAAAGGATGGGATGATCTACAGACTTCCAACACGTGGAGAAGAAGGAGATAAGGATATGATAGATGGAACACAAGGGATAGCTAACAAGGGTGAGGTACTGCTAATGGCGGACTTCAGTCTATCAGATGTGGATTGAAGACTACCTGCTGCAGCATCAGTTAGAAGTAGGGAAATCCTAGACTCTCTGCAAACAATCAATCAAAACATTTATTTATAAAAAGCACAATTCCAATTAAGATCAAAGTGCTTGTACAGTAAAAACAGATAATAAATAAAATAAAAACTAAGTAAAAACACAGATACAATTAATCTAATAAATACTAAGTATAATTCATGCTACTCAAAATCTGAGAAAGTTAAGCTAAATAAATAAGCTTTTAAAACAGACTTGAAACGCTTGACAGTCAGGCACTTCTTTACTCAACGAGGTAGAGAGTTCAACAGGGTGGGGGCTGCAAATGCAAAGAACTGAGTGCCGAGGTCTTAAGCTTAACCCTGGGAACCTCTAGCAATCCGTCGTCAGAGGAGTGGAGAAACTGGAGGGGGCAGTAAGGGTGAAGAAGATCTTGCAGATAGCTCGGTCCCTGGCTGTGTAGGGCTTTATAGGTCAGAAGACTGACCTTGAAGGTGATCCACCAATAGACTGGCAGCCAGTGCAGGCCACGGTGCACAGGCATGATGTGGCAGGACCTAGGTAAACAAGTCAGCAGCCTGGTTGCTGGCTGCAGGAGGCATTACCTCAGACCACTAGTTAAAGAACCCACTTGTGAGGGGGCGTTACTGGACTTGGTACTGTCAAAGAAGGATAGTGTCACTTACGTCACAGTGGGAAGCCACCTGGGGACCAGTGATCATTGTACGGCGTGGTTCAGCATAAGGACAGGGCCAGAATTGAGCCACACTAAAATGAGGGTCCTGGACTTCAGGAGGGACGATTTCAAGAAAATGGGAGAGTGCCTCAGGAAGTCCTAGCATGAATAGGGAATAAGGATGGGGTAGAGGAAAAGTGGGCAAGAATAAAGCAGTTCATTGAGAAGGCAACAAACTTCTGTGTCAAGCACACTACTAAGCGCAAGAGAAGGAAGAGACCGCTATGGTTCTCCAAGGAAGTAGAAGAGAAGGTAAAGGAAAAGAAGCAGGCATTCAAATGGTATAAGACAACACAGAAGGAAGTGTACAGGGAGAGTTATCAGGAGAAACAAAGGGAAGGCAGTTAGGAGAGCTAAAGCACAACTGGAGGAAAACATTGCCAAATCAGCAAAAAAGGGGGATAAAACATTCTTCAGGTACATAAGCGAAATGAAGAAAAGCAAAGCAGGGATAGTAAGACTAAAATGGGAGGGGGGAATGTGGAAGAGGACCAGAAGATAGCTGACATAGTGAATAAGTACTTTTGTTCAGTATTCACAAAGAAAGGGGTAGGTGACAGGCCACAGATAGTGGAGAAGGGCATTAACTCATTGCCTCCACAGAAGCTCTCTGAAGTTGCACCACTTGTCTCCTGTATACTGTTAATAGTAAATCCTGGGCCTTTCTAAGCAAAATCAAGCTATAGTCAGCATGCCACAAACAAATTCTAATTGCTCAAGAACCGTAAGTGCTAGACACAAAGTATGAGTGGCAAAGTTATTCAGCACAAAATTTCCTTTCCAGTGGTGGTATGCAAAGAATAATATGTAATTTTGTTTTTTTTCTATGCTGGTTGAAACAGCAAAAACATTTTTTTTTCACTAAAACAGGCAACATAAGCCATACACACCATACCATAAACAAATATGAATAACTCCTAAAGTATACATGATATTTACAGAATATCAGTGGCAAAAATGTTCAGCACAAAATTACCTTTCCAACTGTGCTATGCAGTCAAATATATATTATATTCTGTTACATTATATATTAAAATATATAAGTGACTTCTCCAGACGTTGCCAGGGCACACAGGAAGTCAGCAGCTGACTTCTGTAGGTGTCTTCAGGACACACCAGTGTATTTTACTGATGCCTACAGGCGTCGGCTAGGAGACAATGAGTTAAGGGAAGGGAGGTGGACACTAGCCCTTTTACAGAGGAGCAAGTCCTCAGAAAACTAGCAAAACTAAAAGTAGACAAGGCTATGGGACTGGATGGGGTTCATCCTAGAATACTGAAAGAACTAAAGGAGGAACTGCCTGTGCCTCTCGTAGCCCTGTTCAATCAATCACCAGATACGGGGGAAGTTCCAGGGGACTGGAGGAGGGCAGATGTGGTCCCATGACACAAAAGTGGGAATAGGGAGGAAGCAGGAATCTACTGACCTGTAAGCCTGACTTCGGTGGTGGGCAAGGTTATGGAAACTCTACTTAAAGAAAGGATTGGGGAATACCTTAATACCAGTGGATTGCAGGATCCAAGGCAGTATGGGTTCGCGTGGGGAGATCTTGCCAAACAAACCTGATAGCGTTTTTTGACTGAGTTACCAGGGAGGTAGATCAGGGAGGAGTGGTGGATATGGCCTACCTGAATTTTAGTAAGACCTTTGACACCGTTCCACACAAAAGATTGGTAAACAAGCTAGGCAGCATGGGAGCGGGTCCAAAGATAGTAAAATGGGTACAAAGTTGGCTTAGTAACAGAACACAGAGGATGGTGGTAGATGGAGTTCACTCGGAGGAAGGTAAGGTAACCAGCAGGGTGCCACAGGGGTCTTTACTGGGACCAGTCCTCTTCAATGTCTTTATTAGCAACATCACAGAGGGGCTGGAAGAAAAGGTATGCCTGTTCACGGATGACACAGACATCTACAACAGAGTGGACACACTGGGAGGGGGAGAAATGAAAGAAGATCTCAAAAAAACTGGAGGACTGGTCAAGGGTTTCAAGAAACCAAAGGACAACGTATCACTTGAGGGGAGATGTTAACAACAACAAAACAGGAAAGGGATCTAGGAGTCATCATATCTGATGACCTGAGGGTAGCAAAGCAATATGCTAAGGCAGTAGGAAAGGCTAGTAGGATGTTGGGGTGCACAGGGAAGGGCATCACCTGCAGAAAGAGGGAGGTAGTATTACCCCTATATAGATCAATGGTGAGGCCAGACCTGGAGTACTGTGTCCAGTTCTGGAGGCCCCATGTCAGGAAGGACTTTAGACCAGGTGGAGGCGGTACACAGAAGGGCAACCAAAATGGTGCATGGCCTGCATCAGAAGCACTATGAGGAAAGACTCAGGGAATTAAATATGTACTCTCTGGAGGAAAGGAGAGAAAGGGGAGACATGATAGAAACATTCAAATACCTCAAGGGTATCAATAAGGTACAGGAGGGTGGCGTATTGCACAAAAAGAGATGCTCAAGGATGAGGGGGCATGATATGAAGCTGGAAGGGGTGGAGGCTTAGAGGGAATGTAAGGAAATATTTCTTCACAGAAAGGGTGGTGGATGCCTGGAACAGCCTCCCAGCAGAGGTGGTGGGTACCAAAATGGTAACAGGTTTCCAACATGAATGGGATAGACACAGGTGGATCTTAGTAACAGGGCTGGGGTAAGGCCGGAGATCGATTAGGGTCTATGGCAGCACAGTAGGTAGGGACTTTAGGACAGACTAGGTGGGCCAAGAGGTCCTTTTCTGCTAACAGCTTCTATGTTCCAATATTTCTATGTCCTGTCTGACTCACTACACCACTGACATGGCATGAACCCAGTCCCAGTGTTGGTTCCATGTTAGCGCCCCAAAGGGGCATATAACCAGGGTAACCTATAAATATGCACTGAGGCCTTCTAAAGCAAACTGAGGTTCCTGGCCTCATGGACCTCAGCCTGGGCTGCAGAACTCAGGCAATGCCCTCACCCTAGGGGAAAGTCCTCTAGAGCCACCCAGTTCTGGCCCACCTACATCTGAGGAGTAGCCAGACTGGTGCCCATGGAGAAATCCTCCAGGTGAGAAGACCACAGTCTGTGAGGTCCCATGGAGAGACCCTGGTCCTCATCAGGACTGATGTTGGGGAATGGATCCAGGAAGAAACCAGGTCTCAGGCTTCAGCACTAGACTCAGGTCTAATGACATCCATGGAGGCCAGAGTCCCTCTGTCACTGTCCTCCTAAGCATCATTCTCTACACTAGCATCAACATTGGGCCAATGCCATATTCATCCTCAGTGCCTCAGGCAGCATGGAGGTTGGGAACAGGCACCAAGCTAACATCTTTGTTGGTGCTATGCTCGGTCCTGGGCCCAGGCCTGACACCATGGCCAGGATCGGAGCCATCATCTGACTCAGACTTGACCTCCTCCACAGCATCACTAGTGACACCATGGGGAGGGACAGATTCCAAGATGACTTGGGTGCTGACATGAGCCTCAGTGCCAGGCCCTCCCCTGGGAATAAAAATTATGTACCTACCATAATTCTTGATCTTCCAGTGTATCTTCACCATTCATCACTAATAGGTGATAGCCAGAGGCGTAGCACACCGGAGCTTTCTTTTTGTTAGGGGGAGGAGCTGCCTCCAGGGCGGCACCGCCCTCAAGGTCAACGTATTATATGGTGCTCGCGGGTTGGCCAGAAATGGTCACCGACTCCTCCTCCACCCTAGTTCTGCTCACTGGAGAGAGAGAGAGAGAGAGAAAAACAGATGGATAGAGAAAAGACAAGAGTGGGGTAAGGAAACCCAAGGGATAGTAAAAGGAAAGGATATAACTGAAAAAGGAATAGGCCAGCCAGAGGACAGAACAGGAGGACTTAAGGGTCTGGGCACTGGCCCCAGATTCTGGCTGGCCAGCCAGAGAGAGAGAAAGAAAGGAAGGAAGGAAGGAAGGAAGGAAGGAAGGAAGGATGGATGGATGGGGGAGGCAAGAGACCCCACCACACCTCACACTCAGGACAGCCTCAAGATTCTGGGAGGAGGATGGCACTCCAAGAAGCAGAAGAGAGGCTTAAGGCACTTCTCACACACCCAACAGGGGCCTGAAGATTTTAGCTGAATAGTAGTCCAGACAGACCGGCTTTAGGCAGGCTGAGATCCTCTCAGCTCGAGAAGGCATAGGAAGGGTTCCCCCACTCTCCAATGTAACACAGGATGGGGACAACCACCCTGGGACAGGAACCCCTTGGCTATAGATGTCACAAAAGGGAGAATCCAAGGGTTCAGAGGGAATCCTGTCAAAGAGAAAACTCTCCCTCGACGAGGGGAAGGTTTGAGAAGTGAAAAGGGGAAGACAGCCCCCGAGGGACCTGTCCCCCTTCCACCCCAAGTGAGATCCCCCAATGCCAGGAGTCAGACAGTGGCCCAATGGATCTAGTCCAAGTTCTGGGAGATCCCACCTGGGTGAGAAGAGAAAAGACCCCAAAGGAGTCTCTAAGGCCCGGGCAAGAAGCCCTACTTGCCCTCCCCCTCAGAATGAGCCCTCTGCCACTTGAAGGAACAGACAGCCCGGAGGTGCCAGTGGGACCTCGCCCACAACTGGCCTCAAGGAAGGGGAAGGCAAGCAGGGTGGAGACATTGCACAGAGACTGAGGCCCAAGAGGGGAAGGTGGGTGGGAATCAGTGATGAATGGTGAAGATACACAGGAAGATCAAAAATTACAATAGGTATGTAATTTTCGTATCTTCCCTGTGTCAACTTCTACATTCATCACCTGTAGAGAGAGTACCAAGCCCCCCCAAGGGGACCTGGCACTGCCCTGAGGGAAAGATTTCCCTCATTCTCTCATGGGGGATAACCATGGGAGGAGGAGACCTTTACAGGCCAATTAGGTTTGCGACTGATCAGGGTGAGGCGGAGTTTCCCGTTGCATGGGAGACAGAAGGCACCCCTGTAACTCACGCCTCACCCTGTGGGAGAAAAGGAGGGTCCCCCAAAAAGTGGAGGCAAGCACCCTACGCTGAGCCAAGGGTGACAACCATGATAGACGAAGCCATGCCGTCCACTTGATGCAGATCGCAGTCCCTGCTAACCCGGATGCTACCTTGTTAACATCATAAGATACCCTTGCCTGGTGCCTTGCGTTGGAGGGTGATGGTCTGTCTGGTTGCCTCTGAATCAGGCAACAATGCCAGAGCTTGACCTAACATTGACCACAAGCACTTGTTGAAGGCAGTGTGGTGTGCCTGATGTATGGCAATACAAAGCACGATGTGTGCCAAGGCGAAAACTCTTTGTCCCCAATGAACTCTGCAGAATCCTGCATCTGGAGGTCAGTCACACACTGGGCTTCTAAGCCCAAGTAGGGTGTCCAGTAACCTCACTCCTAAAGTAGGATGAGGTAGGGTACCTGGAGACCCCTGAGTGTGCAATACCAGTGCCGACAGTGCATAGGGGCTGGAGAGTGGGCAGATGGACACTGCCAGGTGTGGCACGATGCCTCCTGGAAGGATACTGGCCAGGCAGGAACCACGAGGTGGTCAGCACTGAACTCATTCAGCAATGAGTGTGTCACCCACTTGGTATTGCATCATGCAATCCGTGACAGGTACAGGTTGTCGACCAGCGTCGAAAGGAAGCGCTGATAGCTGTCTGATCAGCATCTGAGGACAGGTGGATGGATGTATCCTCTTCCTCCAAGGAGGAAGACAAGGAGGCCGAGGAGTCTGAAGAGTCAGAGTCTGGCTGCTGCAGGGGTGACAGGAGGAAAACCTGCTTGTCCATGGCTATGACGTACCAGGAGAAGGCGGCAGCAGTGGCTCTGAACTGCTCCCAGGTAAGAGGCCCCACAGGACCCATATGATCCCTCATATGGGGGGGGGCTGCAGAGGCAAGGAGGAGACGCATCTCACTGTATGTGAACAACCTCTGCCAAGGGTAGGAGACCTCACTGGTGATCCACAACCACGTGGGGGTCTGCAGGACTCTACAGAATCTGGCCACTCAACCAGACTGAAGTTGTCAGGACTGAGCCCTGTAGGGGATGGCTCCCTGTGAGGAGATTGGGGCCATGTAGATTCAGAAGGGCAGACCCCAACCCCACCTAATAAGGTCTCCATCGAAGGGGATGAGGGAGAAAATGAGGACTTGGTGCTGCGGCTCCTCTCCGAACCCCAAAGGATACCCGGGGAAGGCTGCTGCTCTTCACTCCACCCTCTCAACCCCATCGACTCAGAGTGATTTCTACCTCATTCCCATTGCCAGAGACTCCCACACTTCCCCAGGCCCCCCAAGGGAGGCTGCAGAAGTGGGAGTCCCTGTCCTGGCCCTGGGAAGATGGACAGCACTAAGGATAGCTCCAGTCCAAGCCCCCAATGCCGGAACCTCAATCCCCCTGACCAAAAGTCACTATCAACAGCGCCACTCCCAGTGCCACTCATGGCGTGGAAACCAGCACTGACTGCAACAGCCAGAGCCATGGGAAGAGGTGCAAGGGAGGATGCAGAGGTACTAGGCACCGGAGAGCCCTCTGACATCGAGGAGTCTGGCTGCCAGTCTGGATCAGCCCCCTGATCATCCTCCTCCTCCTCCTCCTCCTCCGGAGAGGAGGAGATTGAAAAAGACTTCCAGACTAGAGGAGACTCCCTCCTCTCCAGTGCGTATAGAACTAGGAGGGGACCTGGAGGAAGGGCGGAGAGACCTGTGCTTGTGGTCCCTCATGCAACACCACCCTCTGAAAGTCAGCGGAGCGGAACTGACTTTCAATGTGTAGTGCTCCAGTACTCGGTGGTCCATGGAGAAACAAGCATCGCAATTATCCATATCATGAGATGGACCCAGGCAGGAGAGGCATCAGTCATGCCAGTCCATGACAGACATCTGCCGGCTGCAGGGACACCGATGCATGGGAGGCTGGCCCCTCTTTGAAGAACATTTCTTGTCCCTGAACGAACCCGACATAACTCATGGTAAACTTAAATGAAAACAAGAAATAGACTTAGCGCCACTTAAAATAAGGAAAGGTATTACCAGATTCCTGAAGAAATTGTGCCGAGTGGCTTGGAATGGATGACAGAACTGGACAGACTAGGCCACGGCGCAAACAGCGTAGAAAACACTAGGCCGCAATGGCACAGTAGAAAAGTTCTTCAGCAGACAAGGTGCTGCACTCTTGACAGTGGGAGAAGCAGAACTGGGGTGGAGGAGGAGTCAGTGACCATTGCTGGTCAACCCGCCAGTACCACGTAATAAGTCAGCCTCGAGGGCGGCACTGCCCCAGAGCCAGCTCCTCCCCCAATCAAAAAAAACAACCTCCCGCAGGGTGCTGAGCCTCTGGTTGCCACCCTACAGTGATGAATGGTGAAGACTGACACAGGGAAGATCTGCAAACAGTGTCAGGGGAAGGCTTGGTGCCACCTCTGGCCCCACCAGAAGAATCATTCCTGCAAACAGTGACAACAGCACAGGCAGCACTAGAGGATGGTGAACAGAAGTCTTCCAGTGTGGACCAGGTGTATAGCTATAGCCCCAACGGTGGGGACTTCTGTCACCAGTGGAGAACAGACTGTGGTTTGATGCCTGCCACTGAAGGTAGGGGGTTGTATGATCCCACTTTAATGTGTGAACTTCAAAGGTGCAGAAATCCATTGAAAAACAGGCACTGTAGGTGAACATGCCATGATTAGGCCAAGACAGGAAAAACACAACGCATGCTGGTTGTCAGATGAAATTTTCTTGTCACAATGACACCACAAATGGGGGATTTCCTGGTCCCCTACTTCAACAAACCAGGCATATCGGAAAACAATGAATCGAAGAGAAAGTATCATGATGCAGCTGAACTAAGGGAATGTACTCCTGTGGTATGCTTTAGATGGAGAAAAGAACAGAATGAAGGTACGAGAAGGAGCAGGCAACAGTTACTGACAAGCGTGCGGTACCATATGAGGGCATGCAGGCACCATCGGCAGTAGCCACCATTGGCACCCTGGCCAAAGATTTGCTCCCCCAGGGTCCTACTGCCTCTGGTCCAGATCCATTAGTAGGATTCAATGGTGAAGATTTGATTATACTATATTCCACCCTTTACCTACCCTCTCTTGATGCCAGGTGCTTAGCTCATTGTACCATCTTTTTTTTTTAAACTTAAGTTTATTCAGGAAATCCAAATTGACATACAGGAGAAATGTACAGCAAATTCAAACATTTTCCAATCAACAGCACTAAAGAAAGGAACAACTCTCCTGTAGAACAGTACATCTTGATAAAGGATAAAAAATTCTAACATGTCAACCCATAAGAAATACCCACAGACCTGATCCTCCCACTCGATTTACAAAAAATATTATATTACCTTAGTATAGTGTAATCAGATACAAACATACTGAGGGTCTCACCTCGAAGTATTAGCCAGGAAGTAATGTGTTTGAAAGAAAACTTGTTTGTCACAGGGAAAGGAAGAATTCAGTGAACTGTAAATCTCAGGAGGAAACCCAAAATGATCCTAAGACTTTAGCTTAAAGAGACTGCTCTTCCGGCAGTGGAAGTGCACCATTGGTGCCAGGGCTGCCATACTTCTAAGAAACTGGGTAGTCTAAATCTAAGAACTGCAGTAATACATTCCATGGTTTCTATCTCAGAAACTCTCCATTTCCATTGAGCAAGTGCTGGAGGTTGGGGTGACTGCCATTGTATCATTAGACATTTAAGAGCAGCTACCCTCAAGATTAGGCTTAGCTTAATTTTACCAGTGGCCTTGAAGAAGATTGTGAAAGCCCAATAGAAAGTTAGTGAAGGTAAATCAAAACTGATAACCTAAAACTGCTTGCACGGCATCATGAATAGCCTGCCAGTAGGGGCATATGATTGGGCAGTTCTAAAAGATATGGACATGTGAGCTAGTCACCACACTATCTCCAACAGGCATCTGACTTAGTGGCGCCAAAGTGTCTTGCAGTCGTAGGTGTTCAAAAAAAGCGCACCAAGATCTTCCAGTTATACTTTCTCCATGTTGGTGAGGCAGTTATCATCCAGCCCTTCTGCAACCTGCGCTCCAGAAGTTTGGGGTAATTTGCAAACTGGACTCCTCCTCCCATTTAGTTTTCAGAGATTTTATGGGCAGGTTCTGTGTTTTACTAAGCAAAGCATACAAACCAGATATTGGGTGAGTTTTAACTTTCAAAGTTACTAACCAATAAAAATAATCCGCCAAGTCAGACTGATGTCTTTTTAGTTGAAGCAAATGTTGTATTATAAAATGACAGACCTGAAGAAACCTGTAATGGTCTTCCCGTTGTAAGTTGAATTTGGTTTGGAGCTCTTGAAAGGACATACAATATTGTCCCAAAATCAATTGGGCAAATCTGGTGAGGCCTCTAGCCTCCCAGTACTGAAAACCCATATCCGCTAGTGGCAGGGAGCAGTCATCATGGTATCCAAATAGTGTCAGTGGACCCAGGGTGTCAGGGGTATCTGTGGTCTGTCATAATTTAAACAATATATATTTTTTAAAACTTTATTTTTATATTTCCAACCGTTACATACACAGGTCATGAAACCATGTACTGGACAAACTATTATAGACATGGTCATCTTAGAGTGAAAGCTCCTTAATCAAAGGAAAACCACATAAATTGTATTTGGAATTTCTAACATTAACACTTTTCAAGAAGCCCAAGAGCAGTACAACTGATTTTGAAAGTTTTTATAACAAAATTAATTTTCCTAACTTTTTATAGAAACACAGACTTTGACTGCAGATAAGGACCGCTTGGCCCACCCAGTCTGCCCATTTCCCTACCTACAGGATAAGCTGCAGATCCTAGTTAACCAACAGCCTATTTCTTCCTACTCCTCACAAAAACTGCCTTATGTCTGTCCCATGCATTCTTGAATTCTCCCACAGTTTTAAACCCCACAGCCTCCTCAGGAAGGCTGTTCCATGCATCCACCACCCTCTCTGTGAAAAAATACTTCCTCACATTGCCCTCGACCCCCCTCCCATCTTCAAATTGTGTCCCCTTGTTCTTGCACATCTCTTTTTCTGAAAGATGCTACCCTCTTGGACTTTGTTGACTCCACTGAGGCACTTAAAAGTTTCTATCATGTCCCCCCTCTCCCTCCTTTCCTCAATAGTATACATATTAAGCTCCTTTAGTCTCTCCTCGTATGGCTTCTCTTGCAGACCCTGAACCATTTTAGTTGCCCTCCTCTGGACTGCCTCTATCCTGTCTATGTCCTTGTGGAGATAGGGTCTCCAGAACTGGATGCAGTACTCCAGATGGGGTCTCACCAACTGTCTGTACAAAGGGATAACAACTTCCTTTTTTCTGCTGGTGATGCCTTGCCCTATACATCCCAGTATCCCCCCAGCCGTCCCTACTGCCTTCTCACATTGCTTGCTAACCTTAAGTTCATCTGATATGATTACTCCCAAGTCCCTTTCCATTTCTGTTGCTGTTATTACCTCCCCCCATTGTGTAATCTTCCCTGTGTTGTTGTTTCCCAGGTGCATTATTTTGCACTTCTTTGCATTGAATCCAAGCTGCCATACTTCTGACCATTCCTCCAACCTTGCCAAGTCCCTTCTCATCCTTTCCACACCTCCTTGTGTATCAACCCTGTTGCAGATCTTTGAGTCATCTGCAAAGAGGCATACTTTTTCTTCCAGTCCCTCTGCAATGTCACTTATAAAGACATTAAAAAGGACTGAACCCAGTACTGAACCCTGCGGTATCCCGCTAGTAACCCCTATTTCTTCAGCGTGGACTCCATTTATAATTACCTTCTGTGTCCTGTTGTCCAGCCAATGTTTTACCCAGGCTACCACCCTGGGACCCACTCCCAGGCTGATTAATTTGACTATTAATCTTTTGTGTGGGACCTTGTCAAATGCCTTGCTAAAATCTAGGTAGGCCATGTCCACAGCCCCTCCCTGGGCTACTACTTTTGTCACCCAGTCAAAGAAATCAATTAGATTCGTTTGACATGACCTTCCCGCTGTGAACCCATGCTGCCTTGGGTCCTGTGCCCCACTGGCCTCTAGGTACTCAACAATTCTTTCCTTCAGAAGTGATTCCATCACTTTCCCTACCACAGAGGTCAAACTGACAGGTCTGTAGTTTCCTGCCTCTGTCCTGCTCCCACCTTTTGTGAAGGGGAATCACATCCGCCTTCCTCCAGTCCTCAGGTACCACACCATCCTCCCATGATTTGCTAAAAAGGGTAGTCAGTGGTTTTATTAGTTCTCCCCTTAATTCTTTTAGAATTCTGGGGTGAATTCTGTCAGGCCCCATTACTTTGTCCTGAACTCTTTCTTCTGTGAAAGGACTGGGATCGACCCCCCCCCCCCATCCAGAGTGCTTCTGTTAATTGGATTAGGCACCTCCTCCTCCTCTTTTGTTAATACTGAGCAGAAATATTTGTTCATATCCCTGCTTTTTCACTGTCCCTCTCTGCTCACCCTTCTTCCATTCTATTCAGCCTCACTATCCCTCCCTTTGTCTTTCTACACTCCCTGATGTACCTATAAAAGGTTTTATCCCCCTTCTTAACCGAGTTGGCTAACTTTTCCTCAGTTTGGGCCTTTGCTATTTTGACTTCCCCTCCCTGCTTCCTTCTGCCTTAACTGGTACAGCTCTCTGTCCTGCTCCTTCTGGATTTCCTTATACTTCCTGAATGCTATCTTTTTCTCTCTGACCTTCCCCACCACCTCTTTTGAGAACCATAGTGGCTTTTTCTTTCATTTTGATTTTATTTGCTTCACACAAAGGCTTGTTGCCTCTGCGATGGCAGTTTTGATGTTTCCCCATTGTTGCTCCACCCCTCCTTCTAGCCTATTTGCTAGTGCTTTTCTAAGACACTCTCCCATCTTGCCAAAGCCAGCCCTCCTGAAGTCCAGTACCCCACTTTTGTATGGCTTGACTCTGTAGACAAGTTTATCATGAACCACACTGTTTGGTGGTCACTTGTCCCCAGATGGCTACCCACTTCTAGATCTGAGGTCCTCTCACTGTCCCCATTTGAGAGTACGAGGTCTAAGATGGCTCCCTCATGAGTGGGTCCCAAAACTAGCTGTCTGAGGTATGCCACCTGTAGGACATTGAGAATGGCCCTGCTCTTGGATGTGGCTGCAGCAAATGTGCTCCAGTTAACATCCGGCATATTCACATGGGGGTCTATATACAACCCCTGTGTGGATTGTGGTGCCAATTCCAGTCTCTAAGTTGACCCAATGTGCCTCCTCTCCTCCCTGTTTACTCTTTTGTTCAGTTGCTTTTATCCCTTCCCTTACATAGAGAGCTACTCCTCCACCTCTTCTCCCCTCCCTGTCTCTCCTGTAGGTTGTGTACCCTGGTATGTTAACATCCCAGTCATGGTTCTCTGTGTACCATGTTTCTGTGACTGCTACAATATCCAGACATCCCTCTTCCATCAAGGCCACCAGTTCAGGGAGCTTGTTGCCCACACTATGGGCATTGGTACACATTACCCTCCATTTCCTGATGGCCTTACCCCTTTTTGCCCTACCCCTGTCCTTATTGCCTTTGTCACTTTCTCCATTTACCCCTGCCCTTCTCCATATCGACATCTCTAACTTGGTGCTTACCTCACTTACTACCCTGACTTTTATGGGGGGGCTAGGATTTCCCTGCTTCTTTCCAGTGCCTCCCCCCTTGGCTAGTTTAAATGCTTGCCAATGAAGCATTTAAACCTATTACCTAGGATTCTGGTTCCCCTCATGGACAGATGCACATCATCACTCCAATATAGGCTTGCATCACTCCAGGTGGACCCCCAGTCCCCAATGAAGCCAAATCCGTGAGCTCTGCACCAGTTTTTCAACCACTGATTGAATCCCATGGTGTGGAGCACCCTAGCCTCACCTATGCCATAGACAGCAACTCAGAGAAGGTTACTGTGCATGCTACTTGTCTAAGACCCCTTCCCAACTCCACAAACTCTTCCTGCACTGCTCTGATCCCTTTCTTAGCCAGGTCATTTGTCCCTAAGTGGACAATGGCATCCAGCTCCCTTCCCTGTGCAGCTCCTCCGGCGATCCTGAGAAATCTCTCCCTGTCCCTCCAAGCCATGGCACCAGGCAGGCACCTTACTTCCCTCTCCCTTCCTCCCCAGTTCTACCTTCCTAACAATGGAGTCCCCACCAGGAGTTGTTCCTTCCCCTGTGGGGTCCCATGCCACCCTCCTATGGGTCTCCTTTGTGGAGGTTCCTAGCATCCTCCTTGGTCTCCACTGCAGGTGCCTCCATAGAGGAACCACACTTTGTCAGAATGGCATATGAATTGTGGAGAGGTACAACTGGAGGGATGCACCTCTGTTCCACTACCCTCACCCTCCCTGAGTCCACTGTGGTCCAACCACTCCTATTTCTTGGCACCCTCTGAGGCAACAGCAGTGGCCCTGGTAGACCATGGATGGGAGAGGAGGTCACACAAATCATGTCCAACTCAGCCTGGAGATGAGCAACCTTCTCCCACAGCCCGGAGAGGTGCCTGCAGGTGGGATAACACTGCAACCTCCAGAACGTCTCCCGGAAGACTGCTGCTCCACAACTACTGCACTGCACCACTCCCATCATATCTTATTTATGGCCCCTTCACTGTTGTTTGGAATACTTACTCTTTCCTCTGTTTCTTTTTTTTTTTCTCCTTACTTAGTTACTGCCTCTGTGCCCTTTAAGCACATGATCTTCCTGTTTTGAGACAAGAAGATCCTATATTTCTCAGTAGTCCCCTTACTTGTTCAGAGGCAGACCTC
The DNA here is from genome assembly GCA_016271365.2 of Neoceratodus forsteri. Lineage (NCBI taxonomy): Eukaryota > Metazoa > Chordata > Ceratodontiformes > Ceratodontidae > Neoceratodus > Neoceratodus forsteri. The sequence continues at coordinate 801,799,934 of CM057451.1, read as the reverse complement.
CAGCAGCTGGGGGGGATGGAGAACTACTCTTGTCCTTCTAGGATGGTGAGTCTTTGGTGGCTCTGTGATCACTCCCTTCCTGCTCCCAAACAGGAAGTTCCTGTTGACAGTCAAATCATGTGCCTATAAAAGTAGAACTGGCTTTGGGTGGGGGGTGGAGGGGAGGGAAGGCAATATAGTCCCAGTAGAGAAGTCCAGTCACAACAGCAGCTCCTTGTCCTGGTGTTCTCTGACAATTCTCTGGCAGACGCTATCTAGGGCAGTGTTTAAATCTGGCTTTAACCTGGCTTCCTTTTAGCTAAGCCACTCTCCCTACTTAACAGATCTTTCCACACTTAGATAAATCGCACAAATAACATTCCCCTTCAGCCACCTGAGATTAACACCTAGATAACTGTTCAGATAATTCACTTCAGCCAACTCAGACAAACACACTTTTTTTTTTACCCTAAATTGAAGGTCCCAGTAGTAGAGTTCTACTTCTTAAGTCCCAGTAGAGAAGTCCAGTCACAACAGCAGCTCCTTGTCCAGGTGTTCACTGACAATTCTCTGGCAGAAGCTATCTAGGGCAGTGTTTGAATCTGTCTTTAACCTGGCTTCCTTCTAGCTAAGCCTATCCCCCTACTTAACAGATCTTCCCACACTTAGTTAAACTGCACAGATAACAATCCCCTTCAGCCACCTGAGATTAACACCTAGATAACTGCTCAGATAATTCATTTCAGCCAACTCAGACAAACACACTAACTTTTTTTTACCCTAAATTGAAGGTCCCAGTAGTAGAGTTCTACTTCTTAAGTTCCAGTAGAGAAGTCCAGTCACAACAGCAGCTCCTTGTCCTGGTGTTCTCTGACAATTCTCTGGCAGAGCGTTATGCCCTACTAGAGGGCCAAATGGCATTGTACTATAACTTATGTATCCATAATCACAGTCACAGTAGCAGCAATAAAGGAACACTATCCCACCATAGTCAAAAAGGTAGCCACCCTCTCCCAATCATGGAATTGAACAAAGGTGCATCATTATTAACAAAGACTAAATATTTAAAAGGAACAATTCCTAGCAATAAAACAATCAAAATTCTGGTACCTAAGTACTGAAACCTGAACAGCCCAGGAACTACTCGGGAACATACAGGCCCAGTAGGCGAATTACTAAGAGCTATTTAACTAGAACAGTCACCTCACCCGTGAACATTAACATGAGAAGTAAAACACAAAAATAAAATAAATCAGACCCAGTGAGGCTGTAAATTAAAATTTTAAATGAATTGTAAATGAAAATGTAAGTGAAGGATGTAAATTGTTAAAATGAAAGTCTCGTATGTGAAACTCTATTGTACAGATCAAATACTGGTAATCATTTGCAAATGTTCACGAGGCAACTATCCACCCTATCTAGTGAAAGAAGAAACAGTACTTCACTCTGAACAGATCAGATATCCTCTGATGGGGAATGCAGATCATCCCCTGTAGTAGCATTAGGGCCATGCTCAGGAAAGGTTCTATTCATCCACTTGTCTGCTTCCTGGGGATCAGAAACTGCCCAGACCTAGCTGTTGTAAACAATCTGCAACTGCACCGGATAGATCATGGAGTGGATCGCCAAACACTCTCATAGTTTCTTGTGGACCCCGTCAAACTGCTTACGATGTTCTCTGGTGGCATAACTTAAATCAGGATACAAAGAAACAGGTTTATCATCCTGCATGATGGGCCCCTGATATCTGGCAAGGTATAGAATTATATCCCGAGAGCAGACTCTATCCGTAATTAACTGCAGAGTACAGGATGCATAAGTATCCTCTCTTCGGCCACGTGGAGTGATTCTGTAGGCTTTTTGTAAGTTAAATCACAAGACTGCCCTGTAGGCAAAAGTTTGTCAGTCAACCACTTTTTAAGAAACATAAGGGGATGATCCCCCTTGATCCCCTCTGGTAACCCCCAAATCTGTACATGTGAATTTAAACAACATTTTAATCGTATGTTTAGTCCAAGAATTCTGGATTTCCATCAGAATTCCTTTTGGTAGAACCTGCACTGGAATGGTCCATAGAGGATAGCGGGGGAGGTCAGACACCTCCACAAGGTACCATTCAGCCTCTACATGCTGTTTAAACCATGTATGCAAATATGCCCTTTGAGCTGCAAGGTAACATTTATGAAAGTCAGGCAAACCTTATCGTTAGAAAGATGCAACAAGGACTTCCGGTGATGCCTCAGACAGGAGAGTAGCAAGCTGCTGTTGCTCTATCTGTTCCAGCGTATCTTAATCATATATATTGCTGCTGAAATAAGATTTCTGAGAACTTCAGCTACCTCCGAAACCACTACTTACTTCTTCAGCAATTATACTTAGCAATCTTTGCCTTAAGATGGATACAGAAATGAAAACAGCTGGCATCAAACATACTTCCCCGCCAATGCCTGATAAAACTAGTGGAGCCAAGCAATCAAAGCAAAACCAGGGGAAAAACTCACCCTCTATGGCACAAAATACCACTCTCACCAAAGAGAAATTTGAGCTTACCCCTCTCAAAGATGTGATTACTCAACTAGTTGAAGAATCCAAAAAGAGGACTGGAGTTACTGAAGCTATTACTAGACAAATTAGCAATGCAGAATGCTGCATATCTTCCCTAGATGACTGGAAAGGCAGAGTTGAGCCTGAAATTAATTCACTTCATCAGAAAGTGGTTAAACTCGAATCTAAACTTGAAGATCTTGAGGGGAGATCTAGGAGAAATAACACAGTGGTACATGATCTCCCTGACTCGTCGGGAGGAACAGACCTCATTAAATTTGCTCAAGTCCTTTGTGAAAATGTAGCAGGTCTCACCCCAAACTCCTCTTGCTACATCATCGAAAAAGCTCATAAGCCTCTGCGTCCAGCTCCTGCTGAAGGTTAACCTCTGAGACCTTTCTATATAACACTTCTGAATTATCTTGTCAGAGCTCATATCTTAGGGAAAACCAAAAATAACAGTAACATTACATGAGATGGTCAATGAATCAGAGTTACTCAGGATCTACCTCAGTCAGTAAGACTTGGCAGAAAGGAATTTTCTCCTATAGCTAACAAACTCATCGCTGCGGGGATCAAATTTAGAATGCTTTACCCGGTAAAGCTCTCAATCAAAAAAGACAACACTTCTTACACTTTTGACTCCCCCCGAAACAGCAAAGAAACAATTGTCACAAATCTTTCTAGACCTTTTCAAATATGGATGATCCACAGTTGTAAAAACTTTGAATGTTGTTGTTAACTAATGTTGACTGACCTTTAAATGAGGTTTGCAAACACACTAACACATGTTTGATTTTCAAATTCAGGCACCACTACTCTCTTTTTCATAATCTGTCTGTTCTTTTCTCAGCTTTACTTCCTTGGATAACCTGAACAGGATCACTCTTTTCTTTTTTTTTCTTTCTTCTTGCTCAAAACCTTTATTTTCTAACTTTTACCTTATTGTTAAAATAGGTATAAAGAGATTCTTTTTATTTGGACTTGTGCTCTTCTTTATTTTCAATAAAATTAACTTAAATCAATATTTACCTTTATATTCTAACTTTTCTGTTATAGTAACGTATTCTCAGGACACCACATTCAAGAAACCTCTGGCTTGCGCACTTTCCTTTTCCTTAATGTTGGGAACCCTCTGCATTTTATTATCCACGGTCTGGGAGTCAAGCAATGAGGGTAGAACAACAGACAAGTAGTGCCTATGGTGATGTAAGGATATTTAACATCTTTTGGCTACAATTTAATAATATATTTTGGTAAGAGACAGTTTGACCAAGACATTTGTTTTATTTATTTGGATGTAAATATAGATACCGACATGGTATCTCCCTTTTTTATGAAGGGCCTCTTTAGTACTCCTTATATTTACACTGAATTTTAATTGGATTTGCTTAAATTTTTTTCCTTTATTTTTTTAGATCCCTGATTGGATCTGAGTAATTTTGTATCTTGCTTTGGGTGACTTGAGAGATCCGAGAAATTCTGTAGATTTTGCATTTCTTTACATGCGTACAGAATTTCACGATATATGTCGCAATGGTTAAACGGGGTCAGATTTAAAATGCAGCAAGGTTTGCTTGCACTTTCATGCCTTTGTGTTTTACTGGAGGAATTAGTCTGAGCTACACAGCTTTCTTTAGAAGAAAACTATTATTTGTCACTATGCAAGGTGGGTGTTGTGATCTTAGAAGCCTGGAGATAAAATAATCTACATCCAGGGTATGCTATATAGAATTGTCCTTGTTTTTTGTTTTTATAATGAAACTCGGCAATCTTTGGCAAAACAGATTGATTAATTTGTGTGCTGACACAAATATTACTAACATACTAAAATGCCAGCAGAATAGGCCTAACAGTCTTTCGTGTCTGCTCATTTGGTCAGCCCCCACCCTGGGAGCTGACCTTGCTGCCCCCCTCAGCCTCTCTGGCTTCTCCCTTCCCAGTCCCAGATATTCTCGCTGTACTGGACTTTGCTTCCAGAACCCTTCCCCTGTCCCACCCCCTCTTGAACCTCTCCACCATCTCTGCCTCCACCAGCCCCCTGGGTAGTGCATTCCATGGATTCACCACCCTCTCAGTGAAGTAGCACCTCCTTTCTCCCCTGAATCTCCCCCCCAGCTTCCACCCATGCCCTCTAGTTGCTCACCCTCCCTCCTTCCTTCAGAGCACCCTGACTGCTCCTCCCCTATTTACCCCTTCATGTACCTAAAGAACTCTATCATGTCCCCCTCAGTCCCTTCTCTCTTCCAATGTGTACGTATTTATCCCTTCGAGCCTCTCCCCATAGGTCCTGTCCCCCAAGCCCCAGATTATTTTGGTTGCCCTCCTTTGGACCTTCTCCGGGAGTTCAATGTCCCTCTTTAAGTGTGGCCTCCAAAACTGCGCACAGTACTCTAGGTGCGGCCTCACCAAGCAGTTATACAGAGGGAGTATCACTTCCCTCCTTCTGGAGGTGATCCCCCTAGCGATGCATCCTAGCATCCTGTTGGCCTTGGCCGCTGCCCTCCTACAAGTCTCTGAGTTGTTCATCTTGACATCCACCACCATCCCCAGGTCCCTCTCAGCCATCGAGACTTGTAGCATTCCTCCCCAGGGTGTACACTTGGCCAGGGTTTCTAGCTCCCAGGTGCAGTACCTTGCATTTCCCTGCATTGAACCTCAGCTTCCACTTTCTAGACCACCTTTCTAGAGCCTCCGGGTCCCCCTGTAGGGCCACCCTCCCCTCCTCCCCATCCATCACCGCCCCAATTTTGAATCATCCGCAAAGAGACTCATCTCACTCCTGATACCCTTCCTTATGTCATAGATGTAGGCATAGAACAGGAGGGGCCCAAGGACCGATCCCTGAGAGACCCCACTAATGACCGTCCTTGGGGATGAAACTAACCTGCCAAGCACGACCCCCTGGATCCAGTTCTGGAGCCAATTGCCTATCCATCTGATCATCTGGTTCCCCACCCCCATTTCTCCCAGCTATCCAACAGGCCCCCATGAAAAACAGAGTCAAATGCCTTGCAGAAGTCAAGAAAGAGGTGGTCCACCAGTCTACCCAGGTCCAAGGCACTTGTCACCCTGTCATAGAACTCCACAAGGTTTGTCTGACATGATTTCCCCGGGACAAATCCATGCTGTCTATCGTCCAGGCACCCCAACTTTTCCAGGTCCCCCCCAGCCTCTCCTTTACAATGACCTCCATCACCTTGCCCACCACCGATGTCAGGCTGATGGACCTGTAATTCCCTGCCACCTCCCTTGATCCCCAGTTGTGGATCAGCATTATAAGCGCCACCTTCCAGTCCTGGGGCATCCACCCTGTCCTCAGAGAGATACTGAAAAGCTCCAACAGGGGTTTCACCAGGACATCCGCCAGTTCCTTCAACACTCTGGGATGTAATTTATCTGGCCCTGGTGCTTTTTCCATCTTAAGGGACCTGAGGGCTTCCCTCACTCTCTGCCATGATTTCCACCTCCACTACCTCATCCCCCTGCTTTGGCTTCCCTCCTCCTGCCAGTGATGGGCCCCTCTCCCAGACCGCCGATCGGTAAGGGTCCCCCTTCTCAGTTTCACCATCTCCTCCCCTGTATGATGCAGCCCCCACATTTTCCTTGGTGAAAACTGAGGCGAAGTACTCATTTAGTACCTTAGCCTGCTCCCCCGGGTCTTGTGCCCATCCCTCCCCTGTTTCAATCCTGCTAATATGCTCCTTCACCCTTCGTTTTTACCCAATGTATCTAAAGAACCCCTTGTTCCCTCTCCTAATTTCCCTGGCCAGGTTCTGCTCCTTCCTTGCCTTAGCTGCTCTCACCAGCCTAGTGGCCCTTCTGGCCATCAACTTGTACTCCCCTCGATCCCTTTCACTCCTTGTGCACTTGAAATGCCTATAGGCTGCCTTCTTTCCCCTCACCACCTCCAGAACCTCCCTGGTCCACCAGCAGGGTTTCTGAGCCCTACCGCAGTTTCGTCTTACTCTTGCACAGATGCTGGTAGCATCCTGCACCCCCCCTCCTGATGATTTCCCACCTACTGTCAGCGTCCATGTCTGACCCAATCCCATCCAAATGCTCCTTAAGGATCCTTCCCATTTCCTTGAAATCTGCCCCCGTGAAGTCAGTTACCTCTGTCTTTGTGCAGCCTTCTACCCCTCCTAGATCCAGACAGAACCAGACCATAGCATGGCCGCTCCCCGCCAATGGGTCCCTTACCTTCAGACCCCCAATCTGGTCACTGTCTGCTAGGACCACATCCAGTATCCACGCCTCCCTGGTCAGTTCCCCCACCTGCTGAGTTAGGAACGCGTCCTGAAAGACATCCAACAACCTCTGCTCCCTGGCCACTGAGGATATCATAGTCTCCCAGTCCATTCCTGGCATGTTTAAGTCCCCCTACACCACCACCCTTCCCCTGCCCAATCTGCAGTGTCTCCCAACATCTGACACCAGACTCTCCTCCAGCTCCTCTGCCAGTGCAGGGGTCTATACACCACTCCTAATTTTACTCTCTTGCCCCCTCCTTATCAAGGTCACCCAAATCACCTCCACAGTTCCCTCCGCCTCCTCCACTCCTCAATGCCAATGCAGTTTTTGACTATTACTGCTACTCCTCTTCCTCTTCCCTCCCCTCCCCCCGTCCTTCCTGAACATGGTGTAACCCTCCAGGTTCAGATCACAGTCATGCCCTGCAGTGGCCCAGGTCTCAGTGACTGCTGCCACATCCACCTCTCCCTCAGTTAACATCACCTGGAGCTCAGGCATTTTATTGCCCAAGCGCCTGGCATTTAGCAGGACTACCTTCCACCCTTTCCCTATACTTCCATTTCCCCTGCTCGCATTCCCATGGGGATTCTGTCTTCCCCCAGTCTGCACCTTACCAGTCAGCCTTTTCCCACATTCCTTCAGCTCCCCAGGGGGGTGGAGACAGAGTCCCTCCTTTATCGGACCCCCTCGACAGTCTTTTCTCCCACCTCTCCCCCCTTCACAAGTTTAAACCCCACCTTTCACCAATGAACCCCACTATTTTTAACTTAAGGATTTCCCTTCCCTCCAAATTGAGATGGAGCCTATCTCTAGCATACAGCCCCTTATCCTCCCAGGTCTCCCCCCAATCAACCCATACTCTCTGACCCCACACCACTCCCTGAGCCACTTGTTTATCTCCCTCATGTGTTCCCCACTAGCCCTTGGCACTGGCAGGATTTCCGAGACGGAAATCTCACATCCTATGTCATGACAGACCCTGGCAAGCTCCCTGAACCTTGCCTGTATCTCTAGATCACTATTTCCCTCAATCTCATTGGTACCCAGGTGGACCAGTATGTCCGGGGAACCTCCACATCCTTTGCCAGCTCAGATACCTCATGCTTGGCCCTGTGCACCATTAGTCCAGAGAAGAATTTTGTTCTAAATGGGCAGGCTTCCCCCTCCCTATCTTATCTGATACAGCATATTATGGAATCATCCAACAGGAGCACTCTGACCACCCTTTTCCTCCATTTCCCTTCCCTTCCATGTCCCTCATCCTTTCTACTGGCCCCTCCCCCCAGCCGGCTCCTTACTCCTCCCCCTATCTGGGTACCACCTGTCACCCCCTCCTTATTTGCCTTGGCCACCCCCTCCCATTCTAATCCTATGCCTCTCCTCCTCCCGAGTATTCTTCTGTACCCCGATGCCCTCCCAGTCACTGCTCAAGACTGATCCTCCCCCCATCTGCTAAACTAGCCTGGCTCATCCTCCCTTCCTTCCCGTCTTCGTTCAGTCCCTCCTTGCCTGTCGTGCTCCCCTGGCCTAAACCCTCAGCTCCCTTTACTGTATCCTCCTTGTATGTCTGGTCCTTCTCCTTGCCCTTTCCTCCCAACTGGGCCTTCTCCTTGCACTTTCCTCCCTCTACCCCCTCCTCATCTTCCTGCTCTGATCCCCCACTCCCCCCGTATTCTAAGTTCCCCCCTGTTCTTCCGGCTATCCGGCCCCTGCCTCCTGCTCCCCACTCCCTTTCCATCTCTAACCGCCCCTGTCATGGCTACATCACCCCCTTCATCCCCAAGCAGAAGAAGAAAATTGAAGCGATTACTGATCTTAAGGTCCGATCCACCTCCCCACCTTGCTTCCTTTTGTCCAGCCTCAGCCATCTGCCTACTTCCCTGAGAATGTCCTCCCTTTGGCCCCCCTCTGTGAGTGTCCCCAGATACCTGCCTGCTTCCTTGGTAGTGTCCTCCTTTAGGGCCCCCTCTGTCAGGGTCCCTATGCGACCCCAGAGTACTCTCCTGCACTTCTTTCCCTATGCCCGTGCCCCTAGTGCTTGGTGCAACCCCGTGGGAGAGCCCCTGTCCTATTCCCCAACCATACCTCCCCCCTTCCTCCAGCTGTCTCCTAATCCCCTCAACCTCCTCCCTAAGCTGTGCCATCTGGTAGCACACTGGGCAACCACTGAACTTCCAAGCCCAGTCCAGTATCATGGCTGCCCCACACCCTGTGCACCCCACCACTCTCCCAAAGATGCTGGCCCTAATGATGTGTGGTCCTATCCACCTCCAAGTAGGTTTCCTTGGGTGAACCACCAGGTTCCCCACTAGTCCAAGATACACCCCTACCCACTAATCAGGTCACCCACTAATCCTAGATACAGTCCCTCAGTAAACAGGCACCCCCATACTAGGTGCAGTACTACACAGTAAACTTATAGGGGAAGTGTAAAACTCCCTGAGCTCCTCTCTCCTAGCCTTTAAACCCAACCCCCAGTGGCTAGAACTACATGAGTTGCACCTGAAGCCCTTTCCTCCAATTGCAGGGCAGGTATTCCCCTATAAAGGAGCCGAGCTGAGGGAAGGGAGGGTGGGGAGGGTGGGATTATGGCCCACACCGACTCTCATGAGAGTGTATCAGCCCTGTGTCTGCCCCTCACTGCACCTCCAAGCACTGCAACCCCCTCTGGAGGAAGGTCCCACACAAACACTGTATTAAACAAGTCACACTACTGCCCTAAAGTCCGCAGACTGAAAAAGAATGTAATGCTTATTCAGCAACTAAATCCTTTCCCCAACTGCTCAGCAAAAGAAGTTTCAGACAACCTCTGGCAGACCCCAACTGCTTCTGCAGTTAACAGACATCAAATACAATTTCCAACACACCAAAATGGTAGCTAAAAAACTACTTTAAATCAACTTACAAACACACTCAGCAGCTAAAGGCCCTTTCTCCCTCTCCTCTAGTTGAAGACTGACTGAGATGGCAGTTAACCATCACATTCTAACAGCACTAATCCCCGTTATATGATGCCTGCACTTACAGGCCAGAGAGCAACATTTAAACACAATCACCAACTTGTCTGCTAAAATCCCTTAACCCTGCCCAAACCAAATTTAAAAGTACAAAAAAAGGCAGTTAGGAACAGACCTCAAACACAATTTCCAACACACCGAAATGGCAGCTAAAAAATGACTTTAAATCAACTTACAAACACACTCAGCAGCTAAAGACCCTTTCTCCCTCTCCTCTAGCTGAAGAATTTAATTACTATTTTGACATCCAGATAAAAATGTGCGTACTGATACTAGGACCAAGTGGGGAAACTTATATTTCTTACTTTTAGTTTACCCAAGTTAAACTTTTGACAAAAAAGTCAGTTCACTTAAAGAGAAGAATATATTTATTGCTAGAGAGTTACAATCTATAAATTTTTCTTGTAAAGAAAATCATCTTTTCCTTTTTCTCTTTGGATAGTTCTTTTAATCAAGTTATAAAGGATTATGCTGCCTATTTTGATTATTCCCACCTGATCTAAATTTATCTTTCTGTTTACTGTTTGTGTACTACTCTTTTCTAGGTGGGAGCACTTAGCAGCAACCTTTTAATTTTAAAAGCTTACTATAATATCTAATTTTAAAAGCTTAGTACAATACCTAATTAAAGGCCTATGATACCATTGTTTTACAGTTTATTATAGCAGATTTCAGTCACTGCTAACCTTTTAAAAGGTCTTTATTAGGATTCTTTTTTTGGTAGTTCTGGAACGGAGTGGGCTACTGTGCTGATTCAACACAGCGTTTAAAACTTAGGAGTTAAGTCTTAGGGACCGGGTCTGTAATTCTTTTTTTCTTTGTATATACTTTAGTTGGTCATTTTTGTAGGGGTTATATTATGAGAGGTTTAGGGTGAGGGGAAGTAGGTCTCAGTCAAAGGGTTATACACTTACAAAATTTACTTTATCATACCTTGCAAATATATATATATATATGTACTTGTCATAATTCCCCCGTGCTGTGCGAACTGCACTGGCTGCCAGTACAGTGGTGGATCACCTATAAAAGTCGGACTTCTGACATATAAAGCCCTACATGGACCTGGCCTGGACTACCTGAAAGAGCTTCTGGTTTCTTACTTCCCTTGGTGTTCGCTCTGCTCAGCAGATGAGGGGTTGCTAGAGATTCCAAGGGTTTCTTTAAAATCTTCCGGGGCCCATGCTTTTTGTATGTGGCCCCAACCTGTGTTCCCCCTAAGGTGTGCGCACGTGCGCCCGCACAGCAGTCAGAAATAACCCGCACACAGCTTCAGTAGTAGCGCACAAAGCAGCTGACAGGGATCCTCATGTTCATGAAGTAGTGACTACAGTCATCACTCAGATTTAAGATTCAGACAGCAGGACATGGAAGTGAATGGGAAAGAAACATTGTATGCCCACTCCTGAGGCCACAACCCATTAACTTTAACAAGCCAGCAGTTAACAAGCCAGACATCTCGCTCTTGCTCCACTTACTGAACAATGGAACCGATCTGCAAAATTCCAGCCAATCGGCTTTGCAGTTACAACAATGTTTCAGCTCGACACCTCTTTTCAGTAAGACAGTACTTGATAATGAACAGTATTCCCCTGCTGTTCACAGAAACGGCACGTTTTATTTGTTTGGTAGATTCTCCCCAACAAAGCGATGCGATAGATTCTCTGACATAGGGTGTATATTATATCATTTTAGTTTTAAAGTTGCACAACTTCAGTGTAATCTGCCTCCTCCCCAAGCAGCATCTCACATACAAAATGTGTTTATAATGGATTTAAAGCCTCACCGTTGAAAGCGTGTTCATTTTTTTTTCAGTACAAGAAAATGGGAAAACTATAGTTTTTGTTTACAATAAAAGCATCAAAGCAACCTACTGACTGTTTGTGTCATTTTTTTATGTATTTGTTGGGGGCCGGGATGGGTATAACCTTCTCAATTAGCAAGCTGAGACACTGACTGTACATATGTCTAGACAGATGAGATTGCGCTTCTCTTTTAAACAGGGTCTCACGTTATACACACATTTGAGATTCAGTGAATCAGTGCTTGTAAAAGGTTGCCCATGTTGGCTACATGGGGATAGTAATTCTAAAATGGACAACAAAAAATAGCAGCGCAAAAAAATGCCCTTTTCATTTAATTTCATAAATTCAGACTGTGCTTAGTATGGATCCAGAATGGAAGAGAAATACAGACTCTTAAATGCATCTCCTCTCTCATATCACACTGACTCACTCACTACATTGCAAAAATACATTTTAAAACCCCCACTGAGCTTGACAATACCCAGCATAGTCATTGTAAACCTTACCTAGGGTAAATGACATCACATACAATTATGCATGCATCCATCAACGATCCCATTGCGAAGTACTGCTTTAAGAAGCTGTCCAACACTGAATACCACATTGCCATAACAGTATTCAATGATGTACATTTGGAGTTAGCAGAGTTGTCCAAGATGTTTCAGAAAGTGGTCTAACAACAGTTGAAGCTGTACAGATTGCTAGGGCAAAAATAAAAAAAAAGATCAGAAGTCAGTACCTGGGTGAAACTGTCTACTGGAGCCCACCAGTAAAACTGCTTTTGGCTAACTGCACAGCTGAAGTAAGCACAACAGCAATTTTGCAATTCATTGGCCTGTTATGTGACCATCTGAACAGCCGATTTCCTGCAGGTAAACTTTCTGACTGATCTGCCTTTGATTTTGCAGCAATGCCACATTGCAGCTTTGAGTTTGGCTTATCAAATATTGAGAGACTGTACAGCAAATATCAGGACTATTTATTTTCATCAGTGGACCAGGCAGAAATTGTTAGCCAGTACAATGACTTCAGATTTAAAGTTGTTGAAAAAATAAAGGGAGGATCATTAAAATCCTTTACTGACATGATCCACTTTGCTTTGACTAACGTGCAGTACAGCATGGTGGCTAAACTTATTGACGTATGTGCTACATTCCAAGCTAAACATGAAGCTATCATGTATAGAGGTTCCTACACAGTCTTATCCTTCCCCAGAAGAGATTCTCCACAGGGAGGTGCAGAGTGAGAAGCTATGATCGCACAGAGAAAAATCTTGGGAGTGATAGAGGATCACATACTGAAGCAGAGAGAAGTATGGCTGAGTAGGACCATAACTATCTTTGGGTGGAAGGTTTCACTTAAGGATTCTCATAGGAAAGTTAGGGAAGATTTGTTGCTGCTCTTGGAAAGAGCATTAGGATTTTATATCTACAGAAACATGGTGGAGTCCATAAAATTATATGGAGATCCTGAGCCCACAACACAGATTGATATTACATTTAAAAATCCTCATACAGCTAGCAGCTTGCTTTCCCTGGCCAGCAAGCTGGATTGTTTGGGAATACATTTAGTTAACATGTTAGACTTGGGTGAAGTCTTTTCATGGTTTAAACAGACTAAGGATAGTCCAGAATCAATCTTAGAGGCAGATGACCCCCAATTGACTTTGGAAACCTAACTGACCCTAATATCTACTCGCCGACGACAGTTACTGATTAAGCCTGACAAATGCAGCCTGTAGATAATATCAAACAAATGAACTCTGAATGCCAGCTGGATTTGGATAAGGGAGCTGGGGATCGAGATGTGGATGCTCTTTCTATATTTTCATGGAATATTGAGGGCTTCCATTGTAAAATAATTGACCATGAAGTAGTGAGATTTCTGGATAATTTTGATATTATTGGACTGCAAGAAACTTGGTGTACAGAAAATGTAACTCCCAAATTGGCTGGACATTCTGTCTTTACTCTGCCAGCAACTAAAGATAAAAAGTTTGGAAGGTTTAAAGGGGATATTTCCTTTTTAATCAAAACTTTGCTACATTTTCAGATTACTAACATTTCTACTAAGTCAGAGGGTATTTTGGCTCTAATGATTAGCAAGGGACAAGAGAAGATCATTCTCTGCAATATATACTTGCCCCCTCGCAATAGAGCTACTGATCCCACTGACCTTTTCATATAGGATCTAAAAATGGCACTTGACGAATTGTCAGATAAGAGTATACCTTGTCCTACAGTATAATTATTGTGGGAGACTTTAATGCCAGAATTCCTTCTCATTTCTTGGAGGATGTATATTCAGATATGATCCATACAATAACTAAAATTAATCTAAATATCTCATATACTAGGACTGCTCAGGATCTAAAATCTAACCTCAGAAGTAGGGAATTGCTAGCAGGCTTGGCGAGTAGAAATTTCTGTATTTTAAATGGTAGAACTCAAGTTGATCTAGTCGGATCCTTAACGTGTAGAGGACCTACTAGCTTTTCAACCCCTGATCAGGTGTGGACCAATAAAGCTGATCCAAAAGTTAGAGGTCATGGATAGATTGGAATCAGCACACTGTGTTATTGTAATTAACATAAAATGCCCTTTTGGAACTTTACAGAGTGAGGCACAACAGGAAGAGAGTCTGAAAGTCAAACAAGAGAAGGATTGGATGGGAGTCGATTCATCAAGCTAGTTTCAAAGAAATTCTTAGTACAGGAGTCTTAGGTGATATTCACGAGTTGGTCCTGGACAAAAGTAAGGCCTTTAATATTTTGGAGAATTGGGAAACTATTCATTCTTTACTTGGACCTAGATGTAAAACAACATACCATCCTAGGTCCCTTTATAAAAAGTCTTAGTTTAATTCAGTGTGCCTACAGGCAAAAAAAGAGTTTGGAGGAAAACTAAGACAGCATAAAAAGAAAAGAAATAAGTCTGCAGCAGATTTTAAATTGCTAAAGACTGAAAGAGAAAAATATAGGAACATTCTCGAATGGGAGAGACATAAACATACTCAGGGACTTTGGGAAAAACTGAGGCAGACTGTTTTGAATAGGGATGGAAGGCGATTTTGGAATATAGTTTCCCAGGGATATAATAGATATACCAATAGGATTGAAGCCTATATTACATCTGAAGTTTGGGCATCTCATTTCTTCAAGCTCTATTATTCTGATGAAGAGCAGGAGACACCTGATGCTTTCAAAATACAGGAGGATGAAATTTTTCCAAGACCTATCCTGATCACAGAGAATGAAATCTGGATGGCACTGATTGGCCTTAAGGCAAATAAAGCACCTGGGCTGGATGGGGTCCTAGGTGATCTCTATAAGGTTTTTACCAACTGATGGATTCCTTTTCTTCTTTTGCTGTTTAATGACCTGGTTCAGGGGTGCTCTTACCCTGCCAGTTGGGCAGGTAGTGTTATCTTCCCAATTTTTAAAAAAGAGGATCCGAATGACCCAAGGATGTATAGGCCTAATAGTTTGATAGATGTTTCACAGAAGATTTTTTCTAGGATAATTTTGGGCAGATTACTGTCATGAGTCAAGGAGAACTCAGTATTGAATGAGGCACAGAATGGTTTCCAGAAGGACTGTTCTACAGTACAACACTGTCATGTGCATCAGCACCTGATCTGGAAGTATACTAAAGTAAGAAAAAACAGATTATGTTGCTGTTTTGTGGACTTCTCCTCAGCCTTCGACAGCATTAGTAGAAAAATCCTTTGGGCTACATTAAGGGATTTGAAGTTGGAGGCCTCACTTCTTGATGTTATTAATAGACTCTATGAAAATATGTGGGCATGGGTCCAGTATAATCAATATGGTCATCTAACTGATAGATTTGAGACAAATGTGGGGGGCAGACAGGGGTGTATTTTGGCTCCCACTCTATTTAACATCTACATTAATACAGTCTTGGATCAGCTAGGTAATGCAGATTTTCATACTCCAAAAATTAATGATCAAAGGATTGAATGTTTAGCATATGCAGACGATTTAGCCTTGCTCTCTACTTCAGTCCTAGGTCTTAAAAAAAAATTGGCTCACTTTGAATCTCTCTGTTCTCAAAGGAAACTAAAAGTTAATCTCAGCAAGGCCAACATTATCGTTTTTGGTTCTCAAACCAAGAATACGGTAGGCTTTAGGCTAAACGGTAGCAATACAGACACTGTTAAGTGTTATGACTATTTAGGTGCCCATTTTGCCTATAGCCTATCTTGGACCAAACATTTGGAGGCTATTCAATTTAAAATGGGATCTTCTGTAAATGCTCTAAAAATATTTAACAGCAAGATGGGGAAGTCATCGGTGAGTGGAGTATTAAGAGTTGTTAATGCCAAAATAAGAACGAGAACGTTATATGCCTCTGAAATCTGGGGTTATACTAAGGTTAGAGAATTAGAAATAATTCAGAATAAACTCTATAGATTCATCTTAATATTTTTAAATAGAACTCCAAGCTGTATTCTTGCCTTGGAGGTAGGACAACGTTCCTTGACTTCTCTCATCTATGAATGACAGATTCTCTGTCTGTTGAAACTTTTTCTTTTGCCCCAACAAAGATATCCCAGAATGCGTGTAGTGGAAGCCATCAAATTGGCCAGCATGGGACATGTACATCCCTTTATTCAATTTATTAAGGAAACAATAATGCCGGCCGGATTGGGCCACCTCTTATACAAAATTTACATGGGACCATTTGAGGAGATTAGGCAGGATGTCAAATTGACACTTATTGATTTAAGACATACATTCTTTCTATGTTCAACTCTCCAAGCTTAAGCTATATGGATTTTATAAAAAAGTAAAGATTTCATGGGGATATGAGCAATATCTCTCTTTTTTAACCTGTGCTAAACAAAGAAGAATCTATACAAGATTCAGAACTGAAAACTATAATGCTCAATGCATTCATTTCAGATAAAAGAGGGGGGTACTTTTTACATATTGTAAATGTGGAGTGGGGACTATAGATGATCTCAAACATGTGGTACTCTTGTGTCCTAGGTACGAATGAACTAGGAAAAGACTGCTGGGAGGATCTCTGCCTCCCCTGGAGAATATTTTGGAATATTTGTTTACTATGAAAGAGAAGAACATGGAAGAGATCTTTGCAAAATGTTTAATCTCAACTCATTTGTAAAGTTTATTAGGGGGATTTGAAGTCCTGTGGAGGTTTTCTATGTGAAAAGGTACTCTGTTAAATTGAATTGCACTGTAAAGATATTTAAGTTCCTTGTTGATTTATTTATTGTCTATTTATATTTACTATGTATTTTGTCCTGATTTTAGTATATTGTAACTGCTTTATGCTGAACAATAAATTATACTACTACTGCTACTACTACATTCCAAGCTTCTAGTGCTGACTGTCAAAGAGGCTTCAGCCTCATGAACTGCATTAAGAGCAAACAAAGAAACCACTTGGAAGAAAGCCATTTAGACATACTGATGTGAACCAAATAGTTTTTAAAATCTGGTGGAAAAATGGATCTTAATAAAATATAAGTCCACTGGAAGAATGGGAAAGACAGGAGAGAAAAACAGTGAATGTTGAATTCTTAGCAATGCATCATTAGCAGCACCCCTTTTAGATGCATGCAAGACTCTTTAAAATGTACATAGTTTACACGTTTCCAGTTCATACTGTTATAGCGCACAATGCACATCCAAGCTTCGGACTGTGTCAGAATGTATATTTATACTTTGCATTGAGTATTTGAGTGTTTGGTTATATTTTCTACTGTTTACTGGCAATAAAATATATCACTTGTTTGGGCCACCCAATTTGCGCACATGAATCAATTTTTTTGCACAAAGTGCCGAACACACATATCAGTAGCCCACCCACAGAGACTAAAAATTAGAGGGAACATTGGCCCCGACCCTTTGGAATTCTCTACCCCATCCGCTTCAGAAGTGCGCATCCGTGGAGGAATTTAAACAGGCCCTGAAGACCCATTTGTGGTATCAAGCATACATGACTTGATGTTTTACTGTTGACACCAGTCCACTTACAGAAGAAAGAGTCCTGAAAGAACTCCTAAAACTCAATTTGGACAAAGCAATGGGGCCTGATGGGATTCGACCCAGAATCCTAAAAGAACTAAGGGAGGACCTAATGACCCCACTGACCACACTTTTTAACAAATAATGGGAGGATGGGGTGGTACCTGAGGACTGGAGGAGGGCAGATGTGATTCCCTTTCACAAAAGTGGGAGCAAGGCAGAAGCAGGAAACTACAGACGTGTAAGTTTGACCTCAGTGGTAAGGAATATGATGGAATCACTTCTGAAAGAAAGAATTGTTGAGTACCTAGAGGCCAGCGGGGCACAGAACCCAAAGCAGCATGGATGTACAGCAGGAAGGTCATGTCAGATGAATCTAATGTATTTCTTGACTGGGTGACCAAAGTAATAGACCAGGGAGTGGCTGTGGATATGACCTACCCCAGACTTTAGCAAGGCATTTGACACAGTCCCACACAAAAGATTAATAATCAAATTAGCCAGCCTGGGAGTGGGCCCCAGGGTGGTAGTCTGGGTTGCAAACTGGCTGCACAACAGGACACAGAAGGTAATAGTGAGTGGAACACATTCCGAAGAAAGGGGGGTTACTAGTGGAGTACCTCAGGGCTCAGTACTGGGTCCGGTCCTCTTTAACATCTTTATAGGTGACATTGCAGAGGGTCTGGAGGGAAAGGTATGCCTCTTTGCAGATGATACAAAGATCTGTAACAGAGTTGAAACACAAGGGAGGGTAGAAAGGATGAGAATGGACTTGGCAAGGTTGGAGGAATGGTCAGACATATGGCAACTTAGATTCAATGCAAAGAAGTGCAAAGTAATGCACCTGGGGAAACAAAAACCCAGGAGAAGAGTACACAATAGCAGGGGAGGTACTAACAACAACAAAAATGGAATGGGACTTGGGGGTAGTCATATCAGATGATCCAAAGGTTGGTAAGCAGTGTGAGAAGTCAGTGAGGAGAGCCACGGGGATGCTGGGATGCATAGGAAGGGGCATCACAAGTAGAAAAAGGGAAGTGGTTATCCCTCTGTATAGACAGTTGGTGAGACCCCATCTGGAGTACTGTGTGCAGTTTTGGAGACCTCATCTATGCAAGGACATAGACAGGATGGAAGCAGTCCAGAGGAGGGCAACTAAAATGGTGCAGGGTCTGCATCAGAAATCATATAAAGAGAGACTAAGAGAGCTTAATATGTATACCCTTGATGAAAGGAGGGACGGGGGGACATGACAGAAATGTTCAAGTACCTCAAAGGAATCAACAAAGTCCAGGAGGGTAGCATCTTTCAGAAAAGAGGTGTGTAAGAACAAGGGAAACAATTTAAAGATAGAGGGGGGATGGCTCAGGGGTAATGTGAGGAAATATTTTTCACGGAGAGAGTGGTGGACACATGGAACTGCCTTCCTGGGGAGGTTTTTGGGGCTAAAACAGTGGGGGAATTCAAACATGCATGGGACAGACACAAGGCAATTGTAGTGGGGGGTGGCAGGAAGTAGGCTGTTGGTTAACTAGAATCTGCAGCTTATCCAGTAGGTAGGGAAATGGGCAGACTGGGTGGGCCAAGTGGTCCTTATCTGCCGTCAAAGTCTATGTTTCTATGTTTCTATTATTTATTATATGTGTTTTATTATACTGTTTATGTAAAGAGCCTTGATTTTTAGAAAAGCACGGTATAAATAAAGATTATTATTATATAGGAATTAAACTTTATTATTCTATAGTATGACTGTTACAGGTATTAAAGCTGTTACATGGAATGTTAAGGGAATGTGATCAAAACTAAAAAAAATACAGATTTTGAACTACTTAATCTTGGTTATAAGTTAATTTTTCTTCAAGAAACTCATTTACTGACATCAGAGTTAGACCCTCTTAAAATAAATTTGTCTTTGGAGCTGGAAAATATACTGCAAAATGTATTGATGCCATTTTGATGGACTCATCTATAGATTTCTAGCTGTCTAAAGTTATTCCGGATCAAGAAGGAAGATTTATTTTAGTAGCTGGGAAACTATTTCATTTCGATTGCATTCTGGGATCTATTTACAGTCCAAGTCAGAATTCAGCATCCTTTTTTATGCAGTTACTTTCACAACTTTCATCTTTTTTGTCTTACTACATTAATGTTTATTTATTTATTTATTTAAGAGTTTTACCAGGAAGGCATACTGAGCAGGGTACCACTCGATTCCAGATGCGCCCTTGGGGTTTGGAGGAAGAAGGAAAATACAGTGGAAATTCAAAATACAATGTACATAATGCAATACAGTCATAACAGAGTAGTCAACAGCTATATATATATACATATACATACACACAGATTGGGTAACCTTTAGCAAAGGTAATCAAAAACAGGTGCGGCCAGCTTTACACTCATATTTACAAAGCAACAACATCATACTAATAAGCAGGGTAGGCAACAGCAGGAGTAAAAATAAACAAACAAAATAAACAGCGGCCATCATGATGAGGAGGGCTTCAAACGGAGCAGAATGCATGAGCAAGTAGTGGAGAAGTATGTCTTGAGTAGGGCATTGCGGTGAGGAGTGCTGGTGGAATGTCTAATATCAACCAGCAAGGAATTCCATAACTTAGGCATCTGGAATCTGAAAGCAGCCTGTCCAGATCCGGTGGACGTGTGGAGGATGTGAAGTAGCCAAGAATCAATGTTCCTGAGTGAGTAAGATGGCGGGGGAAGAACAGTAAGGGTGGTCGCAAGGTAGGAGGGGACAGACTGCAACCAGAATTTCGCAGTGGTTCTAGCACAGTGTATCAAACTCCGATTGTGGAGAGAAGGGAGGTCTAAGGAATGGTAAAGGTCACAATGATGGGTAATGGGAGGGCAGTCCAGGGAGAAACAGCAGAATGAGTGGAAGAGAGGATCTAGTCTGGACAGGGAGGATTTAGGGGCTACACAGTAGACTACATCCCCGTAGTCCATTATTGGGAGGATCATCTTTTAAACGATTGCCAGGTGCGTGGGCAGGGGGATGCAACTTTTATTATGGTATAAAGCACCTAACATGGGATGTAGCTTCTTATGTATAGCATCAATATGCACAGTGAAGTCAAGAAGCTGGTCTAACCAGACCCCGAGGTACCTGAAAGAAGTGAAAACCTCCAGGGGGAGCCATCTAGTGTGTGGAAAATTGGGGTGGCGGGGAGATGGCAAAGTTTAGCCCTAGTGCCGGATGCTAGGGAGACAATATTTTTAGGGTTTAGAAATAGTTGATTTGAACAGAACCAGCATTGGACAGTGACAAAATCCTGCTGTAGACAGGCTGCCACTGCGGAGTGGGATGACCCACAGGCATACAGCACCGTGTCGTCTGCATACATGTGGATAGACGTATGAGGGCAGGCCACAGGCAGATCATTGAGGAAGATAAAAAACAACAAAGGGCCTAGGACAGAGCCTTGGGGAACCCCGATGGTAACAGGGAGTGAGGTGGAGATAGCAGAGCCAATACGGATTGACTGGGACCTGCCTGCCAAGTACGACTGGAATGAGTTGATGACAGGCTCAGTCAGTCCAGCTTGGGCGAGTTTGGACAGTGACAGAGCATGTGAAACCATGTTGAAAGCCTCAGCCAGGTCGACGAAGATTGCTGCGGTTATCTCCCCTTTATCCATGCCCATGAGGATGGTGTCAGTGAGACAGAGGAGAGAGGTGATGGTGGAGTGATTTTTCCTAAATCCAGCCTGGTAAGGAGTGAAGAAGGAGATGGAGTCAAGGAAGTGGGAGAACTGGTATAGTACAAGGCACTCCTGGATTTTGGCTAGGATGGGGAGCAGCGAGATAGGTCGGTAGTTGCTCGGGGAGGAAGGGTCGCCTCCTTTGGTGAGAGGTATGATTGTGGCATGTTTCCATTTTTTAGGGATAGTACCAAGTCTGAATGATTGGTTATAAAGAGCGACCAGAGGGCTGGCTACGGCTGGGGCAGAAAGATGGATCATTTTGGAGTCAAGGCCCGAGGGGCATTTTCCTTTGGAGGGATTTAGTCACCAAAGTATTTTTAATACCTCAGTGGGTGTAACAAGGTGGAAGGAGAAGTTGGCAGGTGAGGAGAAAACTGAGGGAGCAGGGGGAGGGAGTCAGGGGTGAGAGGAGAGTAGAAAGAACATACAGTTTGTGAAATAGGAGTTAAGCTTTGTGGCTACAGCGTTCGGTGCAGTGATAGTACTTCCTGCTATATTGAGGGTTGGTGTAGGGGATTGGGCTGGCGGGGAGAGGAGGGATTTAATTGACTTCCAGAATTGTGCTGGGTGTGTAAAGTTATTGTGGAAAGCAGACTTGAAATAATTCAATTTGGCCTGCCGGATGAGTCTTGTGCAGGCATTTCTTAGCAAGCAGTAGTGTTGCAGAGCCGCTTGAGTACCTGTTGCCTTATAGGTTTTCCAGGCTCGGTCCCTGACTAGTAGTTGCTCCAAGAGATTGGCAGTTACCCAGGGTATGTGGGCTCCCCTTACTCTGGATCTTCTCAGTGGCGCATGAGAGTCCCAGATAGCAAGGAATCCACCCGTGAAGAAATCGAGGGCCTCATCCATGTAGGGAGCCCTAGGGATGCAGGACCAATCGATGTTGGTCAGGTCATTTAGGAGCTTGGTCAGGTCCAGGGATTTGTAAGATCTATTGTACAGTGTACAGGGGGAAGGCCCTTAAGTCTGAATATTTTACGCACCACGTAAATCATGTGGTGATCGCTGAGAGAGTCCGGTAGTAGGCCAGCATCAATTATACGATGGGGGTGGGTGATTAAGGCCCAATCCAATAGAGTATGTTTCTTGGATTTGTGGTTTAGGTGAGTGGGTTCAGTTATTTGTTGGGACAGGTTTAGTGCATTTACTTGACATTGTGCTTTAGAACCTGTACTGGCTAGCCAGTTGAGGTTGAAATCCCCAAGGATATGTAGCTCACCTCCAGCCGCGAGGGACCTCAGGGTGCCTAGGTGGTCTGGGATGATAGGCAGCTGTGTGTCCAGAGAGCAGTATGACCCTGCTACATATATAGGGATTGAGTGAGGGAGAGAGAGATTTTGATTAGTAGGGAGTCTATTGACAACATGGGTGAGGTAGGCCTGATTGTGGTGTACTGGAGTTTGGAGGAGATGTACAAGGCAGTGCCACCACCCTTCTTTTTACCCTTACAGTCCTGCCGAATGAGGGAGTAGCCAGGTATTGAGAACTCGGCATCGAGGTTGTGAGGCTTCAGCCAGGATTCTGTAACGATTAAGATATCAGGGCACAGTGGTAGGATGCTTGTTTGTAGGGCCAGTATTTTGCTCAGAATGCTGCATATATTTAGGTGTACTATTTTGAAACCTCTTGGGAGTTTTTTTGCCAGAGGAGAGGCGTCCGGTTTTTTTGGGGGGGTTGGACCAGGGTTTCGTTCTACATCACCGGCTATAAGGAGCAGGAGTGACAGGAGTTGTTTTAATAGGCGCATGTCCCTTTGTGACTTGCAATGGATAGGGAGGTGGTGTGGTGTACACGAGGTAGACATAGGGTTGAAAGTGTAGGAGACATTTAATGCAGACAACCCATCATGAAAGGAGGGAGGGAGGAGGAGGATGGCAGCTCCCAGTATCCAGTTTTGCCAGCAGTGTAGAGGGTGGTGCACAAGGGTAGAGGAAGAGTGGGGAGGTTGCTTCACAGTCTTAGTGATGAGAGGCAGTGAGAAATGTTGATTAGGGTAGGAAGAGGGTGGGAGGGACAATATGGTTATGAGCAGAGCAACCACAGCTAGAGAAAGAGGGAACATTTTAAAGTGAGTTTGGGCAGCCATTGCTCAAGGGCGGCCACTAGTGTTTGTAGAGTATAAGGAGCAAAGGGAAAAGAGGGCTGATTGGTTTGGTCAGTCACACGGGACAGCCTATATAGGTAGGAGATCACCAAGAATGTGCCACTAGATCTTAATCTTGATAAATCAACTCTTCCCAACCCTTCCTTGAACACTGACAATAGTGCTTTGCAGGACTTTATAAAGGTATGCAATTTATCTGATCCTTGGAGAACACTTTACCCTAATGTACAAGCATACTTCTTTTAATCGATCCCTCATAAATCACTTTCAAGGATTGATTATTTTCTTATTTCTTAACATCTTCTACCTTTATTACATGACTCTCAAATTTTACCTCATTGCTTATCTGATCATTCTTTAGTATATTTAAAGCTAAAATTAGATATTAGATACCCCACACAATATACATGGAGACTTAACTCCCTTTTAAGGCAATAATACATTATATCTTACATTAATAAGGTCATTAAGGAATTTTGGGAAATAAATGTAAGCTCCCTAGGAAAGATAGATATTGTATGGGCTCCATGCAAATTTTTTTAAGAGGGGAATTCATCAGATCTGGCTCTAAATTAAAACAACAAAGAAAACAAAAAATAAACTATTTAACTTATTTCAACAACTAGAACATAACAATTCATTTACCTCTCAGACTGCTCAAGAGATTCAGTCCTTAAAATATGAGCAGAACTACTGTTAATTAGAACAAAGGCAACATATAAAGATTTGGGGGATAAGCCGAGCAAAATTCTGGCTAACAGATTTAAAAGGATGGACCAAAATAGATATAGTGACTCCATCATTTCTAATAAAAATGCTAAAGTTCTTATTGACCCTCAAGATATTTTATCCAAGTTTTTCAATTTCTATGCTAAGCTATATGGTTACACTTTAAACTTCCTCTCTTTAAAAAACATAGACTGTTTGCAAAATTTTAACTGCCCCAAAATCACAGACCTACAAGCACAAAACTTAATCTCCTTGATCAGTATTCAAGAAATAAATGAAGCTATTGATAATTTTAAAATTAATTAAGCCCCTGGTCCAAAAGGATTAACAGTTAACTTTTATAAAACTTTTAAAAATCCTCTGGCCCCTATTTTAAAATAAGTTTTTTTTTACATTCTATCCATTGGCCTGACTGAACATTTGCTACTGGAAGCAACAATCATATTAACCCCTAAACCTAATAAAACTAAGTATCTAGTAACCAATTATCGTCCCATTTCCCTAATCAATTATGATATCAAAATGTTGATGCAAATATTAGCACAAAGAATTAAGGGCTTATCTTGACAGGCCTCAGATCATATGAGGAAACTTTCCCGTATTTTTTTCTGCATCCAGGGAGTCCCGAGTGCCTATGGCTCTGGTCTTCCTGGATGCAGAGAAAGCATTTTGTAGGGTTAACCATAGTTTCTCATTTGCCACTTTAATTAACTTTGGTTTCCCTTCACTTTTCATTGACTGGTTTAATACATTATATTCCTTCTCTTCTGCCCGTGTTTACTGTAATAATGTACTCTCTCCTTCTTTTAGATATCTTCAAGGCACCCGCCAGGGAAGCCCCCTCTCCCCCATTCTTTTAAACTTTATTTAGAGCCACTTCTTTATTTTTTAAACAAAAACAATGATATTAATGGAATCAAAATTGATACATTTTATTTCAAGGTTTCAGCCTTTGCTGATGATATTCTTTTACATGTCTCCAACCCCACTTCCTCTATCAAAACAGCTCTTCATAATATTGAAGAATATCATTTAGTCTCCAATTATAAATTAAACAAAGATAAAACAGAAATCATGCCCTTAAATAAGTTTTCCTTAAAGGAAGATTTAATGGAACTAGGTCTATCCTGGAAACACACTGGTCTTAAATATTTGGGTATTTTATTATCTCCTGATAATGTACAACTTATAAAGCTTAATTTAGATAATACAATAGATAAGGCACGCCAAGATCTAAAAAGATGGTGCTCACTTCCTACTTCCTTTCTGGGAAGAATTAATTTAATAAAAATGAATATTTTCCCTAGGATTTTCTATCCCTTAAATATGTTAAATACATTTTACCTATAAAATGGTTTTCCAAAATCCATTCCATAATTAACAATTTCATCTGGTTAGACACAACTCCAAGAATATCTTTTAATAAACTCACTTTTCCCAAAGAGCAAGGAGGATTAAAATGCCTCAGTTTTATAATATATTATATGGCCTCTGAAGTTCATAACTATATGAGATAGTCAATTTACTCTTCATTATAAGAACCCATTTGGGTGACTTTGGAAAGAACTACATTTAAAAAAAAAATTTCCCCTGAAGCCATCTCATTGTGCAAAAGTTTTACATATTCCTAATAATCTGAAACATTCTATTATAGGCATGTCCATTAGGATTCATAATCAGATTTGTAAATTCCTCAATATAGATCTCAGCTGTAGCATTACTCAACCTATTTTATACAATCCTAACTTTACTATTAATGGTAAAGTATTTACTTCCAAGAACTTTCCACTAGCACCCAATTTCAATGGGTCTGAACTCCTAGAAGATGGGGATTTGTGCCCCCTGATGGATATTTTAACAAATTGCAACCTTAATAAAAAATACTTTTCTGATCTCTTTCTTTTAAAAATGGTATTAAAAACTCACTTTGGATCTCAACCGTAGGTACAACAGAACAATTTGATTTTTAAACTAATGATGGCTAGTGGGAAACCTCACTCCATTGCAAATACTTGTAACTTGCTGTTAAACAGAAAACTGCCTAAATCACCCATCATAAATTTGTTTTGGCCATTTTGGCAAAAAATAACAACAGATGACTCTCTTGACTGGTCCTTGATCTGGAAAAAGCCTTTGCAGATTCATACCTCTAGACAACTTAAAATTAATCCAGTTTAAATCCTTACACAGTTCTTATTATACTGTACCCCCCTTAAATTATTTAAAATAGGACTAAAAGATTCACATTTATGCTTGAAATGTAATTCTACCACAGGTACTTTGGAACATATTTTTTATTTATTTAGCTTTTGTTGACCAGGTAGGTACACTGGGCAAGCAGTATGCCTATTTTCAGGCACGACCCGGGAGAGTACAATGAAAATACCGGTTCAAACAAGGTACATAACAACAACAGGGGCAATGTACAGAGTCACAAGAGAACTAGATGAACATAGATAGTCTACAGTGAGCAGTAACAGGTAAAATATACATATATATACAGAATAAATAGACTAAGACATTCAATGGCAATCACATTGTATGAGTGACCCTTTTGCCAGGGCCACATGGTCTTGTTTACCTATTCAGAATCTTTGGCAGGAGATTATATCCAAAGTACTTAAGAGAACAATTTCAACTAATGATTTCAATCTGCCGACAGTTATTTTAGGTTGTTTTTGAGAAGATATGCCCTCTGATGAGAAAGCTGACATTTCTTTGATTGGAATCACTTTCAAGCAGACAATTCTTAATCATTGGTCAGACAACTCAATTCCCACTTTTAAAGAATGGTCTGCCTACCTACGACAGAACTTAATATATATCCAACTGATATATCAGTTTCGCAATAATACATCCCATTTTACACACAGGTGGGGTAAATTGTTCAACTATATCATTTCTCTAGTCACTGTTTAATTTTACATTTAAACTTTGATTGCATTCCCTATGAATTAAGCTATATTCTTTCATTCTCATGACTACAGAATATATAGACAATAAGTTATATCATTTATTACCTGCTGTATTGTGCTATTTTACTTGTCCAGCCTTAAAACCATTCAGGAGCATGCTATCAAGTTATGTTACGTTACGTTACATTATTGGACACCACTCTTTGCTACTTTATTTCTGACATATAATTGTCTATACTAAATCTATGGCTTAAATCCACTAGCCTTATTTTGTTGGTTTTTATACTAGATACAGGTATATGAGTTGTCATTTCATTTAATATTTATTAATCTGTATCAAGGTCATCTATTATGCCCTTAAAATAGTTAGCTTCTGGATTCTTCTGTACACTAGCAATTTTGACTGTATAATTGTTTTTTTAACTAATACTATTGAATTGTACCATAACCTTTGCCTTTTCCTGGGGGTTGGGGGAGATACTACTGTTCAATGTTATTTGAGTATTTAGTTACACTGTTGTGCTAGTATCAATCTTCTTTATCTTGTTGTTGTTGATTTATGAATGTAATCCTTTATTAATAACTAATAAAGAATAGAATGTTAAAAAAAAGGAAGAAACATGCAACACATTTTGTGTTACTCTGGAACACCTGCCCAGCCATACAAATCTAGTTTATTCAGTCAGCAAATTCTTTCAGTAGGCTTCGGGTATAGGAATGGAGAGGGTTTGAAAAAAGGAAGAAGAGTTGAGGGAGAATATTCATTTTAATGGTCTGTACTCATCCATACAGGGTCAAGGGAAGAAGTTTCCATCTAGCTATATCTTGCCAAAGAGAGTTCAGTAAGTTATGGAAATTATTTCCGGAAAAAGTCGAGTTATGTCAGGTGAAACATTAACTTCCGGTAACAAAATTACTTACCTACTTACCTGACTATCAGAGTGTTGATGTTATGAGTTATGATTTACCTACTGTATGTTGTTGACTACTTGCCTTTGTAATCCTTAATTCAATTCTTAAT
Source organism: Neoceratodus forsteri (assembly GCA_016271365.2). Lineage (NCBI taxonomy): Eukaryota > Metazoa > Chordata > Ceratodontiformes > Ceratodontidae > Neoceratodus > Neoceratodus forsteri. Next base: position 801,771,834 of record CM057451.1, on the reverse strand, counting down.
GTATTTTCTCCCTCCTGATGTGGAACCTTTGTAAATGAGCTGCTAGCTCAAAGGTTGTAATCCGAGACATGAGTAAATAAAAAAAAAAAAAAAACAGTTATGGGTGGCCCAAGAAAAGGGGAAGGTATGTTTAAACCATAGTGGAGGGATCCACTGAAAATCATCACTTCCGATTTAGTGAGATTAGTTTTATAACCAGCTAAAGAACCAAAATGGGCCAGTACATCTAGTAGGGGGAGGATGAGGACACTGGGTCCCCAAGAAAAAAAAACAGGGCGTTGCCAGCAAACAATTATGATTTTTTGTTCCTGTTCTTCTGCTATCACTCCTTTAATTTGTGGGTCTAATTTATTTATTGTACCTGTGTATTACTGCATTGCTTTTATGTGACGTTTGTTGTTAATGGCACCTTGGTTTTAGAAAGGCGCAGTAAACAAAGAATATTATTATTATAATCTAACTGTTATGGCAAGAGGTTCCAGGCTGAGGGCAAAAAGTAAAGGGGAGAGAGGGCACCCATGCCGTGTCCCTGTCCCCAAGGGGAATTGTTGGGAAAGGTGGCCATTAACTCTGACTGAGGCCTCTGAACCCTGGTATAGGGCCAAGATGGCCCCCACAAAATGGTTCTCTAAGTTAAATCTGAGGAAAGAACATGTTGGAGATAAAGCCAGTCAACCCTATAGAAGGCCTTCTCACTATCCTTACTAATGGCAAGATGGAAGGCCCTCTTGCTCTTCTGGGCTGTGATGACATTTAATTACCAGCATTTACTGTCCTGCAAAAACCTACCTTGTATAAAACCTGTTTGATTATACTGCACTAGTTTAGAAATATATATCTCTAGACGCGATCAGCCAGGATGCCTGAAAAAAAGTTTAGATCACTATTTAATAATGAGATTGGATGATAAGAGCCACCATCCATGGGGATCCTTGCCTGGCTTTAATAAGACCAAAATGTGTGCTCCAAGAAGGAGCCATTGCCTCCCTATCATGCAAGACAGCGTTCATCACATTCATCAGATGAGGACCACATTCCTCAGTGAAAACTTCAAAAAACCTGGCCGGATACCCATCCGGGCCAGGAGCCTTGCTGATTTTCAAGTGTTCTGTCCTCACCACATTCTTTTAAAGGGAAACTCCGGTACCATCCCTAAGTGCAGTAGCTGCTGCAGAAAGGCCCAATTAGGGCTTTTAGCATAATTTTTTTTTTATTTACCTGCTGCCTAGCGATTTTAATTAGAAAGACCTGCTCCATCTATAATGGCTGCAGAGCCATGGGCAGACATCTCACACACCCTGGTCAGCTTCCAACACAAAGGTTATGCTACCAACTCTACCATTTGTTAGTAGCCCTCATTAGAGAGATGCCAGCCCCGGGCTCTGCAGCCATTATAGACAGAGTGGATCTTTCTAAATAAAATAGCCAGGCACAGCCAGTCCATTGTCACAGGGGCAGGGCGCCAACCTGCGACACTGGTGACCCAGGTTTGGGAATGGACCTGGGACATCAGAAGGTTGGGAGGAGAAGGGTCGAGCATCCGAGGACTGCTCTCCTCCTTCAGGAGGGAGGGTGAGGAGTGTGTCGGCATTACACGGACACCTAGCGGAGGCAGAGTGTACTTCTTATGCCGATGCCAACACATTTGGAGGGCAGGGCAGATGCTGGTTGTCATTGCACATCCCTGCCCTCACAAAAAAAGGGGAGAAAAATTGCCACCAACCTGCCCGGATGATGCTCGCCCCTTGACTGCGATCAGCTCCTAGGCCCACTCTCGACCTATCCCATCAATTGTGGCACCTTAAGAGGAGTCAGGTGCTGCAACCCCACATGGGGGGGCAAGACAGGGGGTATCAGGAGTCACGGCTGATGTGGGAGTGGCAACTGAAGTGGTCCATGACTGAGCTGAGGTGATGGGGGTTGGTGGCACCAAAAAGTATAAATAACTAAAAAAAAATAGCCAAGCAGCAGGTAAATAAAAAAAAAATAGGCTAAAAGCCCTAATTGGGTGTTTCTGCAGCAGCTGCTGCACTTAGGGGCAGTTTAGAAGTTTCCCTTCAAGCAGTGATCATGGCACCCAGAGCCTCCACCTCCTCCACAGAAAGTCACAGTAAGGATAGGTTTCCTAAGTAGGTCTGTATGGCTTGGACATGGTTGGAACCCTTTTCTGCTTGGTATAGGGTTTCATAATGTTTTATAAAATGTGTTAGTGTGTTCTCCAGGAATATTAGTACCTCCCCAGTCCCCTCCTTATGGATTTTCAGACTCAGCCTGGAAGTTGCTTCTTTCCTTAATTGCCACGCAAGCAGTCTGCCCACCCTGTTCCCATGCTTATAGAACCTTTGCTTAGCCTATCTGATTGTTCCCTCAATTTTATCTTCTAGTATGCGAGACAATGTTGTTCTTTTAACATCCAGTTGGGTTTTAACCTGACTGATTGATGAGATCTTATGTTGAAATTCAAGGTCAGCTATTTGTCTCTCTAAGGACAGTTGTTGAAGTAGTTTTTCACATTTAATCCATGAGACATAAGATATTATCTTCCCTCACAATGCAGATTTGAGGGCATCTCAGTATAAGTGGGCTGGGGTACCCCCCTGATGATTTAGCTGTAAGAAAAGTTTTATCTCATTCCAGACCAGGGACACAAACTCTTCTCTGTTTAAATGGCTCATGTTAAGCCTCCAAGTGGTAGTTTGGGCATGGAGGTTTATAACCAGGTCCAAGGTAATTGGGGCATGATCGGACTAGGTTATAATGCCTATTTGACATCTATGTGCAACAATTGTATCATCTTTGTCTCCAGATTCCGGCTGGGCTCCCTCCCGACCTACCATTCCTCCCTCTTCTCCTAGCCTTCCAACACCTACTCCCTTCCCAGCTGTGACACCCCTCTTTCTCACTATCTCCCTGCTGTTCTCCATGGTCCAGTACACCAGACTGTACCCCCACCTCATGGACAGCAACACATATGTAGGTATATGTACTAACCTTAGGGCAGAGACACTTATCGTACAAGCATATGTGTCAGGATCTGTGTTCTACTGTATTTTACTAATGCATATTATGCTCCATTATGTTTTACCAATGTATCTTAGTCCTGGGAGGTGCTTTCCATTATATTTTTACTGTATAATCATAAGTTAGACAACAGTGCCACCTTTAGTGCTTGTGCATCACAGTAACTGCAAGTACCTTGGAGACTTATAGAGATCCCATTGTTCATGCTATCTCTGCTAGCTAAGCAACTTCTCATGTTAGTTAAGATGGTTACTCATGCCACCTGTTACTGTCAAATTATATACTTTTTATGTATCTTCAATAGTAACCATAGTGATTATCAGGGTTATAAGACCCCGTGCAGCACGTAGCTTCTCTGAGATGAGAGACTGCACCTATGTAGGTAAGGAAAACTGGAAGCTCTCCCAGTGTACTCACTGTTGGCAGCAAGCCTGTATCACCATTTACCTGTAATACATTACATTTATTACATGTACACCACATGTCTGTAGTCTCTTCCTTTGTGCCATTCCAACAAGAATCTGATAAAGGTAATTTTATTACCTAGTGACATTTGGTGACAGTGTGCAGGTTGGAAGGTGCAAAAGAAGATTTCATTCAATTTATTTTGAATGTCGAGTAGTGTAGTATGACTTTCACCTACTTGCACCTACTCAGGCTTACAGTGGTAGTGATTGTGGTGGACACACTCCGTCTTGGTCTCAGGCATGGCAGACCCACACCGAACCTCTTTACACTCCCTCCGCAAGTGACAGCGTACCACCTTGACATCACTGTTCACCCACTGGGGACTGGAAAGTGGTTGGTGACAGCACCAAGGATTTTGTCCAGTTTTACAACTGCTTATTTATTTGTTTGTATACCCCTTCTGTGTTATGTCTGACTTGTGCACAGAACTGAGACTGGATGTCTCAAACTACCTCACATCCCATGGGGGTGGACGGATTTCATGCTGGATGCAAAATCTGCAGAAAAACCATTGCTGCTTGTATCTGACCAATATGTAGAGTCCAAACAAACAACCAAGAAATACAACCTCGAAGGTCTTTTGGTTGCGGCTCTATATACTGCTGTTGAGGGTCTCACAGCGAGGTGTGCCTTCCTTGAACTGCAAAACGCCACTCTAAAAAAGAGATGAGCTTGCAGGCATCGGAGTTACAGACAAAGGAACAAAAAATGGAAATTACGTACCTACCATAATTCTTGATCTTCTCTTGTATCTTCACCATTCATTACTGCTTGGGTGTAAGCCAGAGATGCACACCCGCTATGGGAGGTTTTGTTTTTATATTGGAGAGGAGTCAGCGCTGCCCCCAAGAGTGACATACTACGTGGTACGCGAGGGGCGGCCGTTAGGAACCGCAGATGACTCCTCCATCTCAGTTCTGTAGGCCGGAGAGGCGAAATAATGATAAAATAAAAGAAGAGTGAGGCAAAAGAGCCGAGGATAGGTAAAGGAAAAGATATAAACTAAAAAAGGAATAAGCCGACAGAGGACAGGAAAGAGGAAACCTACCCTATTGGACCACAGGGCCTCACTCCTGGGCTGGCTCCAAGGCAGGAACAGGTAGAGAGAGAGAGAGAGAAGAAGTAAGAAGAAGAGGGGAAAAAAAGAGGGGATGCTGGGAAGAGGGAGAAATTCTGCCAAACTGTGAGATTTGACTTGAAGGCTCGTAAGCTCGGAACCAAGGTGAGGGAGCAAGGATCCCATTTAAGAAAACTGGTGAAGAAGGTTCAACTGAACCTTTTGCACAGCTTGTTACACAAAAGGCAGACTCTCTGCACCTCCCAGCATCCCCAACTCCTTACACCATAGCTGAGAGCTCACAGACCGCCAAGAATCTGTTCCGAAAGAGAGTGCCCAACTAGGAAGGGAAAGGAAGGCTACTAGCACCTTGTTTCGTGCTAACATAGATGTGTGTGGGAGGGAGGGGGTATTTGAAGCCCTACAGAGGGCACCCCTTTGCGAAAGGAAGAGTGGGATCTCAGTCTGACTCCCCGAAGGTAAGGAAAAACAGATCACCAGTTCAAAGAATTGGAGAGCCGGGGCAGTGTTAACTAGCAGAGGCTGGCACAAACAGGAGATTCAGATATGCCAGAGGAGACCTAGAAAAAGGAACCAAACCAATTAAGGAATGGTTTCTTTAACTGTGAATTGAACAGCATGGCTTAAGAAGAAGCCAAGAGGTTACCCCCAGGGGCAATCGGAAAGAGTTCTCTCAGGATAGAGATAAATTCTACTCATTCCCCTCTCCTCCTCAATTAAATGAATACATTCTGAGAGAAGAATGGAAGGCTCAAAAAATGTTTGTTTTTTTAAATTAGGCTTTAAGGCCATGAAGGGAAGGAGGAGGAATGAGCAGGGAGGGGGAGACGCCGAAAAAGGAGGCCCATGAGGAGAAGGTGAGTGGGTATCAGTAATGAATGATGAAGATACAAGAGAAGATCAAGAATTATGGTAGGTACGTAATTTCCATATCTTCCCTTGTCAATCTTCACCATTCATTACTGCTTGGGTGAGTACCAAACCCCCCCCCCCGAAGGGGGACCAGGAAAAACTCTGAAGGAACAAGACCCTCAGTCTCCTGCTGATGAGAAACAGAAGGAAGAGACCCTGGCCTTACAAGACAAGGTCAAGGAGAGCTAGGAGATGTCCCCCGGAGATGAGGAGACGGAGAAAGCCCCTGCAGAAGCCTCCTAGCCCTGGTGGAAAAAAGACGGGTCCCTCAGAATGCGGAGCGAATCACCCTATGCCGGGCCTGGGGTGACAATCTTGATAGATGAAGCCATGCTGTCCGCCTAGTGCAGATCGCTGTCACCATAAGCCTGGAGGCCAACTCATTGGTGTCATAGGACGCCCTAGCTTGGTGACTTGCCAGCTCCAGGCCTATAGTGGAGTCCGGATTGCTCCATATCAGGCATAGATGCTAGAACCTGAGAAAGCACTGAACATAAATGTCTGTTGTAGCCTGATGTGATGCAATGCACAACATTGCACGAGAGGAAGAGAACACTCTTTGCCCCCACCGTTGTAAGGAATCTGAGTGCGGTGGATGGTCATGTGCCAGGCGGCGGTGCCCGGAAGGAGTCTCAAGGAACTCCAATCCGGAAGGTGGGTTGGGGAGTGTACCTAGAGATTTCAATGGGGCACAATACCTCCTCCTGCAGTCTACTGGGGCTGGAAAAGGTGCGACTGGAGACTGCCAAATGTGGATAGATGCCTCCTGGAAAGGGATAGGCCAGGATAGCACCGCCAGATGTTTGGGCACTGAATTCCCCAAGGAATTCATGCATCTGCCACTTGATATTCTCTCATCTGAGAAAGGAAATACTGAGATCCCTCACTATCCTCGATAGGAAGAGCTGATATTCTGTGAAATCAGCGTCGGATGAAAGGTGAGCAGAGGGCTCCTCTGCCTCAGAGGAGGGAGTCAAGGAAGGTGAGGAGCTTGAATGCCCACAGGACTCCTGTGGTGGTGGGGAGAGGCAAAAAACCCATTCATGCATATACCTAACATATGATGGGAAGGCCTTCACAGAGCCTCTGAACATCTCCCAGGATAATGGGGCCCGTAGGACTGACATGGCCTAGAACAGAGGGGGGGGGGTGGCTGCAGAGGAATGGGAGAGGGGCACTTACAAGAAGGTAACTGTCCTCTGCTAGGGCTCTGAAATCCAGGGAACGGAGCCCAAGCTGGCGGGATCCTGAATATCAAACCAGGTCACAAAACAGAACCCTGGGGATGCAAACTCTGTAAGAGCCTGGTGGGGGAATCTCTCCTGCGATGCACCGGGGGTTGCAAGGGTCCAGAAGGGCAACCAACAGCAATGCCACAGGAGGGGTTCCTTGAGCCTAAGAGGGAGAGGTGAGGTGAGGTGAGGCACTTCGGCTCCTCCCCATACCCCGAGGGGTGGTGGGCAGAATTCGATGCCCCTCAGCTCGGCCTCTCAACCACTCAAACTCTGAGGATGCCCTCCTCCTCAACCCCAGAGACAGGTTGCGTGGATCCTGAGGGGGGCCCCTGGAGACAGAACCCTGAGTCCACCCTGAGAAGATGCAGCAGCACCGGAAATGGCAGCTGCCACAGCCCCCTCTGAGGAGACAGACCAGCCCCTGATCTCCAAACTGCCCTCCCCGATGGGTTCCAGGCCACCCCAGCCTAGGAATCCTCGGAGAAAGATAGTTGGGGAGACTCAGGAATCGGAATGCTAGGCCGTCTGACACCACGTTCCAGAAAAGACTCTGATTCTGAAGAATCGGGGAGCCAGGTCAGACCAAATTCCAAATCGTCTGCCTCCAAGCAACAGGTGGCTGTAGCCAAAACTTTAGCAGTTGACGTCATCCTTGGCAACAATCTCAAACAGGGGATGGTGTGTGCAGTTACTCGTAGCCAAGCAGTAAGGGAAAATTGTAGTTCCCTGGACCCCATGGAAGCTATTGTGGAAACCACTGGGAGGCTGGATCCCCAGCTTGTGTCTCCTGATAGGGAGACTAATGAAAAAGGGGGTAGAAATTTCCCCAGTAGCAGTTAACCAAACAGCTACAGAGGGTTACTCTGAAGAAGGAGGGGTGACCCATTGTCAGAGGGTTAGGGATGACAGTGATCCTGAGTGCCCTGACGCTAGTGCTAGGGAACCTAGTTTAGAGACTGAAAGGAACCTGTCCCATGCCTTGGGAATGTGTAAGGAGTTTTCAGCTGCTCAGAAAAATGACCCGAGTCTACAGAAGCTGAGGCCTTGGACAGACTCTGACGAGGCACAGGGAGGTGACGGTAAACATAAAGTTTATTGGGAAAATGGACTGGTGTATATTCAGGCTGTGAAGACAGAGGGAGGGGTGAGGGGCAGGCAGCTTGTTATTCCCCAGGGGTACCGTGAGCAGTTGCTCAAGATTGTACACAATATTCCCTTGTCTGGTCATCCGGGAATCACGCGCAGTACACAGCGGTTGGCCCAGAATTTCTACTGGCCCAACTTCACGCAGCAGGTGAAGGAGTATTGTAGGTCTTGTCACCGGTGCCAAGAAATAAGGAAGGCAGGTAAAAAAACCCAAGCTGCTCTAATTCCATTGCCCATAGTGGAGGAGCCATTCCAGTGGGTGGGAATGGATGTTGTGGGGCTTTAAATACCCCCAGCTCCTCCGGGAAGAGGTTCATCTTGACCGTGGTGGATTATGCCACCCGGTATCCAGAGGCAGTTGCCCTATCCTCACTGAGGACAGACAAAGTGGCAGATGCCTTACTTGGGATTTCTCCCATGTTGGTTTTCCGCAGGAGGTTATCACCGATTGAGGGGGTTCTTTCATGTCGGACCTGATGAAATGTTTGTGGGAGAAGTGTGGGGTGGTGCAGAGATGCACAACACCTTATCACCCGCAAGCTAATGGGCTTGTGGAAAGATTTAACGGTACCCTGAAGTCAATGCTCCAAGCGTTTGCTGAATAGCATGGGAGGGACTGAGAGAAATACCTTCCCCACCTGTTTGTATACAGGGAGGTACCCCAAGAGTCTACAGGATTTTCCCCCTTCAAACTCTTATATGGACGCTGGGTATGTGGGTCCCTAGACTTCATCCAGGAGGACTGGGAAGGCAAGCATGCCACCCAGGGCACTCCCATAGTGGATTACGTCCTTAAGTTTAGGGAAAGGCTGAAGCAGCTTATGGGGACAGCCCAGAGCAACCTGGCAGCTGCTCAACAGAAACAAAAAGAGTGGTACGACTGCAGAGCCAGAGCTCACTTGTACATGGTGGGTCAGGAAGTCATGGTCCTTATTCCAGTCTGGAAAGACAAGCTGCTGGCTGAGTGGGCAGGACCATACAAAGTAGTTAGGAAGGTAAATGACGTGAACTATATCATAGAGTTACCTGACAGAAGACATACAGAAAGAATGTACTAAGTCAACATGATACACCATAGGCCTTTATCTGCTGGAAAATTTCGTATGTTCGTATGATGAAGCCATATGCTAATAGGGCTGACATGGTATTTGTAGTATGTAGTCCTGGGGAGGGGATGGACGAAGGAGACCCCCCTTCTGGACTTGCTGGAAGAAAGCAAGCGGGAGTCCTCTGTGGAGGTAGTTAAATTGTCACCCCAGCTGGCCCCAGACAAGATCCAGGAAGTAAGGGAGGTTTTAGCAGACTTTGCCCCACTGTTTAGTGCCAAGCCTGGCCTAACCCCTTAGCAATGCACGATGTGGAGACAGGAACACAGACGCCCATATGGCGGACAGCATATCAGGTGTCAGAGGCTGTCCAAAAGGACATTAGGAGGGAGGTGGAAGAAATGCTGGATTTAGGGGTAATCCAGAGATCTCACAGCCCATAGGCCTCACCTGTAGTCCCTGTGCCCAAGCCAGATGGCTCTACTCATTTCTGTGTGGACTATCATGGATTGAATGCAGTCACAAAGTCAGACGCCCACCCAATGCCCTGGACGGATGAACTCCTGGACAAGTTGGGAGGGGCGACATACCTTACAACTACTGACCTGACAAAGGAGTATTGGCAGGTTGAGTTAACTGACAGAGCTAGGGAAAGGTCAGTCTTCATCACTCTGAAAGGCTTATCTGAATTTAAAGTAATGCCTTTCAGAATTAAAAACACCCCGGCCACTTTCCAAAAGTTGGTGAACCAGGTTTTAAATGGTGCTGAGGAGTACAACGTGGCATACCTGGATGACATTGCCATCTTTAGTGCCAGCTGGGAGGAACACCTGTCCGACCCTAGGGAAGTGCTGGGCAGGATACAGAGGGCCAGGCTCACTGTGGAAGCCGAGAAGTGCCAGGTGCCATGGCTGATGTGGCACACCTCGGGCATGTTGTAGGCCGGTGACAGCTCCATCCTAACCAAGTAAAAATAGAGGTGATCAAGGCATGGCCCAGACCAGAAGCACAGAAGCAGGTCAGGAGTTTTCTAGGGACAGCAGGGTACTATAGGAAATGTGTACCCAATTACAGTACCCTGGCTGCTCCCCTATCTAACCTGGTAAAGAAAAAGATGCCTAAGAAAATTACCTGGGAACCAGACTGTGAAAAAGCCTTTACCAGACTGAAGGAGGTACTGTGCAGTGCTCCTGTATTGACAAGTCCTGACTATAGCAGACCTTTTATAGTCCAGACTGATGCCTCAGACGTGGGTATTGGGGCAGTACTGAGTCAGACATCCAACCAAGGGAAAGATCACCCTGTAGTGTACCTGAGTAAGAAGTTGCTTCCCAGGGAGCAGGCTTACTCTACTGTGGAAAAAGAGTGTCTTGCCATAGTGTGAGCCCTAAAGAAGTTAAAGCCATACTTATATGGGCAGCATTTTCAGGCACAAACTGACCACAACCCCTGGTTTGGCTGACACAAATGGGAAAAACTAATGGTAGACTATTAAGATGGAGTCTTGCCTTGCAAGGGTATAACATGACGATTATACATAGGGTTGGAGCGACCAATCAGAACGCAGATGGGTTATCGCATCTATATGAAGAGTGAACTGACTTGGGAAGCTCATCCCATGCAGGGATATGACCCCCAAATTCAGTCTAGATGGGGAGGACTGTGATGCTTGACCAGCTGATTAAGACTGTTGTATGAGATTTGTAATATAAAAATATAGTAGGTGATTGTCTCACATAAGTGCTCCATGGGTGCCACCCCCCCCCCCAGGTTTCAGTGAAGCTACATATATTAAACTGACAGGAGCTCTCTGTAATGTAATAAACATCCATGAGAAATAGCATTTTATGGCCGTTTTATGACCTGTTGCTGCTCTGAAGCTGGGAAACTAAAATATACATTTTATGACTTCAGAAACAGGACATCATTAAGCTGATTCCTGCCAGGTATCTCACACTTAAGTGCGGGATTGCTGGGTTGTAAAATTTCAAGGGAACTGGTGGATCAAAGGCTCACATTTTGGAAAATGAGTTATTGCTGATGTCACCTTATGTAATATACCTCCTGAAAGGACATCCTGTTTGTATTTTTTATATATTCTAAAAGGAGGAGCTAGATGACTCACAGAAGGGGTATGGAGAGACACAGTTTAAATTATCCTGTGTCTGAACTGTTTAGATATATACTATCTTGGGACTGTAGAGTCACATAGCTCTGATAAGCAGGTAAAGAGGTAATACATTAGATAGAAAAAGTCTAACTGTATTGCGGTAGGAGTTTTTGTTTTATAATCTTCCCTTGTTCTTTTATGTAATTGTGTTCTTTTTGATATATTGTTATGTGTTTACATTTTTCACATTTTTATCATCTTTTAGTAAATTCTTTATTTGAAAGACTGCCTGGGCGTCTGCCAGTTCTTTTTTGCCTGTGACGTACAGAGGGTTAAGACTGATAAAAACTGTTCAAAAGCGTGATGGTGCTACTAAACTGGACAAAGGTAAGAATATACCTAAGGTCTTTTATAGAGTTCTAAGGGTTCATTTTGGAAGCCTGACTTGGTGCTCCTGGCAAAAGATTGTATCGCAATCCCCCAAAGAGAGTACGTATCTGAGCCTGTAGATTGGGTACGCTAGCATAAGGTTCACAGTTTGAATCCCCCCAGAACTTCAGACTAAAGGTGATTTGGACCAAAAAGCAGACAGGAGGGTTACCCTGTCTGTTACCTGTTCACATTACTGCGCTCGGAGGTTGGCACTGTGGGAGCAGAGGGTCTGACCTGCTGAGTGCGTTTGTGACAGTAGGCACGTCATTTTCATATCTTACCTGTGTCAATCTTCACCATTCATCACTGTTGGGTGAGTACCGAGCACCCCCAAAGGGGGCCCAACAACCCTGAGGCAAAACATCCCTCAGTCCCCCGACGGGGGAGAACAGGGGGAGAGGGACACTCCACTAGCCGGTTTAAGGCTGAGACTTGTCAGAGTGAGATGGGGTCCCTGAACCTTAGAGGAAGGAAGGCACCCCTGAAGCTCCTGTCACTCCCTGCGGGGAAAAAAGATAGGTCCCCTGGAAGGAGTAGGCCAATAACCTGCGCCGGGCCAAAGGTGACAACCTCGACAGGTGAAGCCATGCAGTCCACCTAATGCAGATCGCTGTCCCCGCAAGCTGTGAAGTGATCTCACTGGCATTGTAAGATGCCCTAGATTGGTGCCCCACTAACTCCAGGCCTATAGCAGATAGGGCTATGGCTTGCCGGTTAGCCTCTGAATCAGGCAGCAATGCAAAAGCTTGACCTAACATCGCCCACAGGTGCCTGTTGTAGACAGCATGGAGTGCCTGATGTGATATGATCGCCAACAGGATCCGCGCTGAAGAGAAAACTCTTTGCCCAAGCCAATCCAACTCTCGAGAGTCAGTCATTGGGGGGGGCATGTCGTGGACCGGGCATCAAAGCCTGAACGGGGTATCCAGCCATGTCAGTCCAGAAGGTGGATGAGGCAAAGCACCTGGAGACCCGCGGGTTGCGCAATACCATCTGCAGCAGTCCATAGGGGCTGGTTCTAGGGAATATGGATGCTGCCAGGTGCTGAACGATGCTTGCTGGAAGGGAACCGGCCAGGACGGGACTACCAAATGGTGTGTCCTGTATTTGCCTAGGAAGGCCTGCATTGCACGCTCGGTAGTGTCCCTCATGTAACGGGAGATGTGCAAGTCCCTAACCAACCTCGACAGGAAGCACTGATACTGGGCTTGATCAGTGTCTGAGGACAGGTGGATGTAAGATTCCTCTTCCCCAGGGAAGGAAGACGAGAAGATTGAGGAACTTGATGAGCCAGACTCTGGCTGCGGTGGGGGAACTGGTCAGAAGACCTGCTCATCCATGGCCCTTGTGTATTGAGGGAAAGCCACAGCCTGAGGCCTGAACTGATCCCAGGTCAGAGGGCCAACATGGCCTGGGAAAAGGGGAGTTGGGTGCAGAGGTATGGGCGAGCCTGTCACCTGATGTGACGTGCCTCTACCAGGGCTAGCAGAATCCACAGGAGAGCCTGGCATCAGAGGAAAACTTCAGGTCTGTAGATTCACCATCCTATCTTGAAAATCAAAATGGTGAGGGCTTAACCCTGTAGGGTAAGCTACCCTATGAGGGGACAGGGGCCACATGGAACCAGAAGGGTGGACCCCAGCCCCTTCCAGAGAGGCCTCCATGGGAGAACCTGAGGGGAGAATAAAGGGCTCAGCACTACGTCTCCTTCCCCGACCCCGGAGGGTCATGGAAGTGTGCTGCAGTCCCTTGCCCCTTATCCTCAACCCTGAGGTCTCCAAGGAAGCCCTCTTTCTCTACCCCTGTGCTGAAAGCTCCCTCAACTTCAAAGACCCCCTTGGGAGGATCTCAGGAGGAGAGGGCTCAATCTTAATTCTGAGAGGAGGAATGGCACCGGGAATGGCAGCCACTACCTCACTCAGAAACCCGATCGCCACACCAGTAGCAGAGGGACCGCCAGGCCACAGCTGACCCCCTGAGCCAGGAATGGCTGGGGGATCAGCATGAGCCACAGTCACCTGATCTGCTGAAGGGGGCACCTGAGAAGGCGCAAGGGTGCAGGGTCATGGGGACCCCTCTGACTCAGAAGAATGAGGCAGCCAATCCAAATCCATCTCAGAATCATCTGCCTCTGAGGAGAAGACAATTATGAAGGGCTCCAGATCAGTGGCCCTGAGGGATTCCCCAGTCACAGCAACGCAACCCGGCCCAATACCCTTCGTGGTACCACCCCAATCTCCAGCATCACGCATGGCTCTGGGATCCAAGGTGATGCAGAGGAACGCCCCGTGCTGGGACCTGCAGGTGTGGGCCCCGACAATGGGAGAGCCTGCACCTCCAAGGAGATGACTTCCAAGGCGGTGCTCCCGACTCGGCCCCAAATGGAGGCGGACCAGCCCTTTGGCACTGCGGTGAGGGACCTCCTCTATGGCAAGGCTAGAAGAAGAGGTGGAGGCCCCCTCTTCACTGAACTGTATAGGCCCAGGAAAGGATCCGGAGGTAGGGCAGAGTTCTGAGCTTGGACTGGTGTGAGTGACGCTACCCCCACAAAAGTCGGTGGGGCCCTGATGATTTTTAATGCACGGTGCTCTTAAACTCAACAGTCCATCAAGAAGCAGGCATCCATATCATGCTGGGGTCCAAGACAGGAGAGGCACACATCATGTCAGTTGGTCACGGAAATCTTTTGGCCACAGGGACACCGACGCATAGGGGGCCAACCTGTTTTTTTTTAGATCGCTTCTTGTGCTAGCGACCAGACATGACAGAATGGCAACAAAATTCCAAAATAAGCAAAGACTTGACACTGCATACAAATAAATGGAAAGATCTTACCGGTCTGAAGTGGCGTTGAGTAGCAGAACTGAGGCAGAGTTGAAGGTTTGAGTGGCGTCGAACTGTGGCATCGTTAAAACTAGGCTGCGATAAGTCTCAAGTGGCTGAAAGTGCTGTCTCGACGGCGGGAGAAGCAGAACTGAGGTGGAGGAGGACCCAATGGCCATTACTGGCCAACCAGCAAGCGCCACATAATACGTCGGCCTCGCAGATAGTGCCAATGGTGCCAGCCCCTCCTCCAAAAAAAAAAGTCTCCCGCTTGGTGCCTGTCTCCGGCAGACACCCAACAGTGATGAATGGTGAAGATTAACACAGGTAACATCAACATATGTATGCACTTGTTGTCACAGATTTGTTTTCTAAGTGGAAAGAAGCATTTCCCACTAAGAATAACACAGCAAAGACAACTGCCAAGATCCTAGTGGATCAACTGTTCTCCAGGTGGGGCCTACCCCTACAGGTGGACTCAGACCAGGAAACCAGTTTTACAGCTAAGCTGATGAAGCAGGCACTCTAAATGCTTGGAGTAGATCAGAAATGTCATATCTCTTACCATCCTCAATCCTCAGGTCAGGTAGATACAGCAAACAGAAGAATCAAACAGATGTTATGCAAATTCATCAATGACAATCCCAAGGATTGGGATTCCCTCTTGCCACTACTACTGATGGCAATCAGTGGCACTCCAGCAGCAACTACTCAGTGCACACCCTATGAGGTTATGACTGGTACAGCTATGAGATTACCTGAGCACCTGTTGATTGACCTCCACACCCCTACGGTATCTGTGGTTAAGTACACTGAAAAGCTTTATGAGGATATCACAAAGACACAGTTGTTCACTGCCAATCAAATGGGTAAGGCTCAACAACAAGCTAAAGCTCATTTTGATAAGCATGTCAAAGAAGTCAACTGGCAAGTTGGAGACCAAGTTATGCTTCTCCAATACAGATAACCAACTCATTCATTTGCCAGTAAATGGGAAGGCCCATATCCCATTGTCAACAAACTCAGTCTTGCTGTCTATCTGGTCCGAGTTAAACAGCAAAATCAAACCACTGACAAGTGGTTCCATGCTAATCAGCTAACCTTGTACAATGGTGACTAAAATTACTTTTCCTAACTCACTTAGGGTGGAATAGTACCCCTTACTTAATCCTTTTTTGTTTTCTTTCGGGTACACTGACAAGATGGCTATCTTGCACCTCCTCATCTTGGTGGGACTACTCTCTTTGACTGATTCTCAGTACACACCCCTATTGACTGCAGACAAACAACAAACAGAACATTTACTTAGCAACCTTGAACATTCATCCCCCATGGGAGTTCATATTAATGTGCCCAACAAAATGATTACTGTTTTTGTATTTAGTATGCTTTTTCTGGTGGGGCCTCCCGTCAAGCTCTGCCCTGGTCACGGCCCCCAGACTCCCACCTACCATCACTGATGGTACTCTCCTGAGAACCCCTCCGGCCCCCCCAGAGGGTGGGGCCGCTGCACTGGTTACCCTTTTTCCAACACCGCGGAACCAGTATTTGTTTGGGAGAGCCAGCAAAGGAGGCTAATTGAAGCCCAGGGAGGGCTTCATAGAGACAGAGGCCCCACACATTTTTTTCTTCCCTGTGTACATTGGGGGCAGAAATGTGCAATGATGACCAGCATCTGTCCTTCTCCTCCAAGCACTGTCTAATGCCGGTAGCTGTGGTGAGGCCAGGGGTCCCTCTAGTGCCGTACATTTCCCCAGCCATCCCCCCGGAGAAGGAGAGCAGTCCAAGGGATGCTCAATCCATCTCCTCCCAGCTGGCCCTCCAATGACCCAGGTCCATTCCTGAACCCAGGTCGCCAGCATCGCAAGCAGAAATCCAACCATTCACCGAAGGGCCGGCTCAAATGATTACTGTTAAGGAAGGCTCAGGCGCCTATCTTAATTCCATGGTAGTAGCTCCAGACAAATCCACATTGCAAATCCAATGGGAAACTGATCTTAATGGTTGCACACTTCCTGTAGCTCGTTTATCTAAAGGTACTTTCCAGGGATGGCCCAACACAGGCATCTCTCCAAGTGGTACGCTCTCTATTAGACAAACTTCTCCCAGACATACTGGCTGTTATAACCTTACTACTCTCATAGATCCTGGTTGGTGGGACTGCCTCACCTCTGAGTAGTCACATGTTTTCTGTCTTCATAACTATGTAGCTACTGAAGCCCTACTTTTTTCTGTAGTCCCACCCATTGAAGAAGAAATGACTGACTGCCCTCCCCAGGAGGAAGGTCCTCCTAATGGTTTGACCACCACTTCTCTTCCAGGAGTTCTGATTAACAATGTACAATGTATGCATGTCCCAGTTATTTTCAATCTTACACACTGGAATATGGCTGAGATCGGCCTCTGTCACACAACCAATACTTCTAAATTTTTCAGTATGATGCTTAAAGATATTGTAGCTGCTTACCAAACATGTACTAATGATTCAATTAGTGGACCTCATACCACTGATCATGTAGGAGTCTTTAGACCTGCACCTAATGCTAAAGCCAGAACATGCACTAGGTGTGATACTGCAGATGTTACTGATGCAGCAGGCACCGTTTATGGCCTTTTTGGCTCAGGCATGTCTATCTGGAATAGAGCAGATATAGCCGCTATTAAAGCACAAACACTTAATTTTCAGCAAGCTGTTAAAATGATATCCTACCCCCACTGTTACATGGTGCAGATGATTTAAGTAAAGAATAATGTTTTACTGTACATAACATGCAGGAAATAGTCAAAGGGTTCAATGATACTAAGTATGAGATTAATAAACTGATTTTTCAAAATAATAAGGAAGCAGACAAGCAATATATTGCCCGTGAACTTTTATGCTCTGCTTATGGTTCTTATGTAATCACCACTGTTAACAATCTCTTCAGGGACTTGGAAACAGGTCGCATTCCAGATCTTATCCATGATAGAAGAATGGCTAAATGGTATTGTCCTCATTGCAAATAGAATGGCTGCATTACTATGTGTTTAGTAAATTTTGTTAACATGTCTATGTCCACAGCTCGAAACCTTGAGTAGGTCTCATGATATCCAAATCAAGCACCTTGCTACTTTACTAAGACTTGCTCAATCCATGATAATGTTAATTACCTTTACTGTCTCACTAGCATACTTTGATACAGAAACTTCTGTCTTTCATAAGTTGGCTGCAATTAATTCCATTGGACACCTTGATGACAGCATCTATCGAGAAAGAACTGACCTCCCTTCCTTGTTGGTCTACCATTCTGTTCTCCATGCCTGGGTGGCGCCTAACATGAACTGTTGCGCCAAGAAGGGATACTATTACGTGTGCCGCTGTGATGTTTTCGATATTGTGAAACCTGTTTGCGGATACTCTCCAGAACATCTTGACTTGTCTTTTACATTGGGTGATGATCTGCCATACAACCTGACCGCCTGGATGTCGAATCCAAATTTTTGCAAGCTGCATCTTCAGCGCCTGATGCCGAAACAGCTGCATTCTGAAGCTACCTGGAAGCAGTACATCGCTTCACTTCACTGCTCACCAACCAGTTGTTTGCTTGTCTTATATGTCTACAGTGATGGAGGGTTCCAACTGTAAGAGTTACTTATAATTCCGATGGGCAGTATTGTGCAGTGACAAATTATAAATCCTTTGCTTATGATCAAAAATCTTGTGATGTCTCAGCTCCTAACTTATGTTTTACTCCACAGCAGAAAACAGTTATTGATCACACTGTGATCACTCCTGTTCCTCTCCCTGAACCAGATGTTACTGACACCAATCCACAATACTTGCTTGCCATGTCTCAATATTTGCCCATATTTAACATGCACATTGACCCTTTGACACTTTCTTTGAAATCTCTTTAGCTAGAAAATATTCGCATTTGATTTATATCAGCAATAATATTTCTAAGGCTGGTGATGCTCTTAATGATCTTATTCATGATGGTGATTTAAGCACTGCTCTATCCAATACTTGGTTAGAATTTACTTTTAAAGCTTTTGTTATTATCCAAGCATTTTTGATTGTTTTTCTGATACTAACCCTTTGCTGTCTGTGACGTACTCTAAGACAACACCAAGAACAACTCGAATTCCCTTACAAAGCGTGTGCGTCAGGTTTGTAAATGATTTTGTAGCTCCATCCCACTACTTTCCCATGGTTATTGCCCTTTCTTCTGAAGGCAACAAGGGAAGGAATGTTATCCATGGTTCAGCACCCCTGACTGTACCCCCACCTTGCAGACAGCAAAACATATGTAGGTATATGTACTAACCTTAGGGCAGAGACTCTTATCATACAAGCATAAGTGTCAGGAGCTGTGTTCTACTGTATTTTACTAATGCATATTATGCTCCATTATGTTTTACCAATGTATCTTAGTTCTGGGAGATGCTTTCCACTATATTTTTACTGTATAATCAGAAGTTAGGCAACAGTGCCATCTTCAGTGCTTGTGCATCACTGTTACTTCAAGTGACCTTGGAGACTTATAGAGATCCCATTGTTCATGCTATCTCCACTAGCTAAGCAACTTCTCATGTTAGTTAGGATGGTTACTCATGCAACCTGTTACTGTCCAATTATATACTTTTTATGTATCTTCTTCAGTAGTAACCATAGTGATTATCGGGGTATAAGACCCCTTGCAGCACGTCACTTCTCTGAGATGAGAGACAGCACCTATGTAGGTAAGGAAAACTGGAAGCTCTCCAAGGTATTCACTGTTGGTAGTAAGCCTGTATTACCATTTACCTGTAATAAATTACATTTATTACATGTACACCACTTGTCTGTTGTCTCTTCCTTTGTGCCGTTCCAACAAGAACCTGAGAAAGGTCATTTTATTACACAGTTACACTGTAAAATCCTCTGCTGGTCAAGTTGCTTTCTCCTTCTGCTTCCTCAAACTATGGAGCACCCTCCCTGTTGTTATCTGCAATGCTGTCTCTTCCCTATCACTAAAACCCCTCCTCTGTGACTTCACTACTCACTCCTGCAGTTGCCACTGATCCTAGGCTAATCCAGTTGCTCCTCTTGCCATACTACTTCCTTTCCCTACTGCCCTGGTTTATTGGTCCACTTCTCCCTCTAACTTGTCCCCTGTTGCACTTGCAATCTCCGTTACCTCCCTTATTTTGCTGCCAATTGCACTTTTGCTGAACTGTTGCTACTGATATGCTTTTGACATGCTATGTTTTGCACTACTTACTTTGTGTTTCCTCTCAATTGTTTGCTACTTAATTTTTACTGTGCATAATTATTATTATTGTTTTTTAATTACTGATCCTTAGTTTTTATGTCCGGATAACCAGACTTTTAAACCACCTTACAACTGCCTGGTTGATATTTTGCATTACAACTGGACAACTATAATCAGTGTTTGTCAATCAAACCGGTGCTTCAAACCATCATTGGCCATTACACTGTCTGTGGGTGGGCCGAACATCTCAGCAAACATGGCAGCTCCATTGCTCCAATACCGAGCACAGCACACATCGTTTCCCTCACATGAGGTACAAATTCTAACATCTTTTTTACATATCCAGTTATCCTGCCTTTGAAAGCACTTCCCCCTACCTTTCTGAACCGGAGCTGTAGCGAGAGGTGGTAGGAGCCACCAGTAAAAAGCCAGTGGGGGGGATAGGAAGTTTACAGAAACAGATTGAGAGAACATGGAAGAGAAAGAGAGAGCGACACCGGAGGAAGGCAGCACTAAGTGCAACGGGGTAGACCACATTACAGCTCTTCAAAATACAGAAACTGACAGTGTAAAAAACAAAAAAAATAAAAAGTAAATCATTGTGCCTACTGAAAACAGAGGCTGTCTGTGTCTGTCTGTCTGTATCTCTCTCAAATAAAAACTAAGGACCAGTAATTAAATAAAATAATATATGGGTGAGAGGGTGTGAAACCAGAATTTTACACACACCCTCGGTGTGGGGTGGAATGCTTTTATAAACCCCAAGGGTGAAAGCATCCCACACCTCAGGTGTCTGTAAAATTCTAGTTACATACACTCGTATATTATGCTTTATATAATAACTGGGTTTCATTTTTTCCCATAGGGGACCCCGTTGCGTAATTTGCTGTTATAAAGGAGTGTTTATAACGGCAAACATGCGTTGGGTTTCCCTCACTCTGCGCATGTGCCAGCTGCAGCTCTTCTGTGTTCTTGACCGCTCGCCACCCTGCCTTCTCGCTCGAAACTGCACCACCACTCGGACTCGGTTGTAAGTTATGTATCTTTTTTAAATCACTGCTCTTTCACAATGCAACTACCAGGAAAAAATAAATAAATAAATAAAAACAACTGACCACAGGTGACCACGGACTGTGCTAAAAGCCAACCGGACTGCGGCTACATCAGAACCTCTGTTATTTTATATAAATGATGTGGCAAAAAAGTGAAGCCCAGCAATTATATAAAATAAAATATGGGGTGGTGTGTGAACCTCGAATTTTTCACACACACTGTGTGTTGGATGCCTAGATAAACCTCTCAAGCTTCACTTTAGGGGTTTATGTGGTATTCAACACCTCAGAGGTGTGTTACAAATTCTTGTTACACACACCACCCCTTATATTATTCTATATATAATTGTAACATTACTGATGTAACTTATTACAGAAATCTCCACATCCCCTTCCCCCTAGGACACATCTGGAAACTAGCTGTTAGTTCAGTATGGTATTTCTGTTGAAACTCCTGAAATAAATTATGAGAAAATGCAGGTATTCTAAATGGATGTTTCTACTTAGCCTTCACAGTTGAGGAGGACCACTGGCATTGTGCAGCATCAAAGTTGGAAGCGAAACCAAAATGGTTGCTCAAGGGACTGAGAAGGCTAAAAGCAGAGGGGTCCATGAGACCAGATAGGATGCACTGATGGGTGCTCAGGGAGGTAGGACAGGCTCTGGTAGTCTCCCTGGCAGACCTGTTCAACTGCTCGATTGAGAAGGGTATCATCCCCAGAGACTGGAGAGTGGCAAATGTCATTTGTTATCAAAAGAGTGGGGACAGAGGAGAAACTGGGAACTACAGACTGGTTAGTCTGACCTCAACTGTAGGGAAGATCCTACAGACTACAAGCAAGGAGTGGTTAACCTTCTGAAGGCCATGGCCCACGATCTCCAGGACAGCAAACAGCATAGCTTTGTGAAGGGAAGTTCATGTTAAATGAACTTCCTGGAATTCTGCAACATCGTGTCTCAAGCACTGGACAAGGGCCAAGTGCTGGACATCAGGTACCTGGACTTTAGCAAGGGCTCTGATTCAATGCCCCATGAAAATCTGGTGAAGGACCTGGTGGACTTGTGGGTGAGCAGGAAGAAAAAATTACTCACCATAGTAATGCTGTTTCTTCTAATGGAGTCTTGCTGTATTCTGACTATATGCAGTTAGCCCCAGCACTTGAACTGCTCCGGAGAGTAAAGGATTAACTCTATGCCAGGGCATAGAATGTTGAGCCCAAGCTCAGTTTTCAAACCTCTGTCCCTGGTACTCCTCAGTGTAACCATAAGATTCTTACGAGCACTATGCTAACTAACTAACAATCTAGAAATTGTTTTTAAAATTTTGTGCCAAAGGGCAATAAACATATTTTGTGGTTCTAAAATACTCAAGTCAAGAAAACCCCAAAAAGAACCCTAGTAGGTAGTGAAAACAACCAATATATACTTAAATAAAACCATAAAAACCTCAAAGATGAGGTATCCCAAGCACACCTCTGGGGTGCAGCACTGCACCTGCCAGACCACATCCCAAAACCACTAGGTTCCAGGAGGGGCAGCAGGGTGGGAGGTCAGAATACAGCAAGACTTCATTAGAAGAAACAACATTACTATGGTGAGTAATTGTTTCTTCAAACAACATGAAGTCTTGCTGTATTCTGACTATATGCAGACTACCAAACAGTACCCCCTCGTCGGAGGGCATTACATAACCTATTCTGGGAACAGGCTGTGCAGCACTGCTATGCCAAACCTAGCATCACTTCGGGACACAATGTCGAGAGAGTAATGCTTGGTAAATGTGTGAACAGTTTTCCAGGGGGCTGCTTTACAGATTTCCACTAAAGGTATGTCTCTAACTGCTGCGACCGAAGCTGCTGTACCTCTGATGGAGTGAGCCCTCAGGCCTGAGGGAGGCTTTCCCCAACTCTGAACGGCTGAACTGGATATAGGAGACAATCCACCTGGCAATAGTTCTTTTAGAAGTAGGTTTACCTTTTCCCACTTCTCCATAAGTGAGAAGCAGCTGTAAACAGTTGTTTCTGTGGGCCTTAGTGTGTTCTATGTAATAACTAAGGGCCCTCTTCACATCCAGACTGTGCAGTCTTCTCTCCCCAGAGAAAGAATGGTCAGTGAAGAATACAGGCAATGACATAGATTGATTCAAATGAAAGTCTGATACCACCTTAGAAAGGAACTTTCTGTTGGTTTGAAGGATCACCTTATTCTAGTGAAATGAAATTAAATCAGGTTCCACTTATAAGGCCTGTAATTCATTGATTCTCCTGGTAGAGGTAATGGCTACCAGGAACATAGATTTCTAAGTCAAGTACTTTAGCTCAGCTGAAGATAATGGTTCAAAGGGTGGCTGCATGAGCTGTGCAATACAGATATTCAGATCCCAAACTGGAATAGGTCCCCTAAAGGAGGATTAATATGAACCAGACCTTTGAAAAATTTCTTAAAAACTGGATGAGAGGCTAGAGAAGAGCCCTTTCCAGCTGAAAGAAAGGCAGATATAGCTGCCAGATGTACCTTGCAAGTGGTAGGCCTGAGGCATAAACTGTTAAGATGCACCAAATAGTCCAAAGCAGCTGCAATATCAGCTGAATCTGGCTGAATATGCCTCTGAGAACACCAGAAACCAAATCTCTTCCATTTGGAATTGTAAGTTTTTCTAGTAGAAGGTTTTCTATTCACCTTAAGAATGTCCAAGACTGACTGGGAAAGGTGCAGGCTTGCATACTCCAGCTCCTCAAGAGCCAGGCTTTGAGTCTGAGAGTCTGAAGTTTAGGATACAGAATCCTCCCATGCGAGGTGGTGAGGAGATTGTACCATCTGGGAAGACAAAGTGGTATTGTCATTGACACTGACAATAGTAGGGGGTACCAAGGCTGTCTGGCACAGTCTGGAGCCACTAGAATCACTTTGCAAGGCTGAGATCTGATCTTGATCAGAACTCTGAATATCAGAGGAAAATGAGGAAAAGCATACAGAAACTTGCTTGTCCAATCTAATAGGAGAGCATGTTGAGGAACAGATCCCAGAAGAGGGGGTCTGCAGCAGAACAGAGGAAGTTGGTGATTGTCCAGGGCTACAAAGAGGTCTATGCCTGGAGTGTTCCATTTCTTGAAAATGACCTGAAGATTTAGAGAATTCAGAGCCCATTCGTGATGGCCTTGAGAAATCCTGCTGGGAGCATCTGCTAGTACATTGTCCTTCCCTGGGAGATGCACAGCTATCAGGGAAACCTGAAGGGAATAGGCCAGTGTCCATATTTTCATGACTTCTGTGCATAAGACCGAGGACCAAGTGCCTCCCTGCTTGTTGATGTACTACATGGCTGTGGTGTTGTCTGTCCTGATCTGCACCACTTTCCCCTGAATTGTGTTTGAGAATGTCTGAAGTGCTAGAAAGACAGCTCTGAGTTAGAGAAGATTTGTGTGCAGTAGAGACTCCTGATGAAACCATGTTCCCTGAGCAGTGAGTCGGTCCATATGAGCTCCCCATCCCCTCCCCATCCCAGTAGAGAGGCATCTGTGGTGAGAATCACTGTAGGAGCCTGACTGAGGAAGGGAACACCTTGTCTTAGATTGTCCTCCCCCAGCCACCACTGGAGAGCCTGAACCAGAGTTTGAGACACTGGAACTAATTTGGAGAGAGGGTCTTTTCTCTGAGACCAGTAAGATCTTAGATAAAACTGAATATCTCTCATTTGAAATCTTGCCCCTTGCACCACTGCAGTGGAAGCTGCCATGTGGCCTAGCAACTGAAAGAAGTGTCTGGCTGGTCAAGACACTACTGGATGAAAGGAGGAACCAGAGTGATGAGGGATTGTACACTTGACAGAGGAAGAAATGCCCTTGCCTGGACAGTGTCCAGTTCCACCCCAATAAATGTGAGAAGCTGGGATGGTTCCAGAACAGACTTTTCTAAGTTCAAAACTAATCCTAAAGAGTTCAGAAGCTTTTGAGTGACCTCTAGAGCCGACTTGACTTGGTCTGAGGACTGACCCACTATGAGCCAGTCATCCAGGTGTGGGAACAGAAAGATGACCTGTCTCCCGAGAAAGGCCACCACTATTGCTAGGCACTTGGTGAACACGCTTGGAGCAGATGTTAGGCCAAAAGGCATTGCTCTGAACTGGTAATGACCTGAGGGTAACTCGAACCTTAGGGCAACTCAAACCTGAGGTACTTTCTATGGGAATGTCTGATAGGTATGTGGAAATAGGCATCCTTGAGATCCAGGGAGGCTAGCCAGTCTCCTGGTCTCAGAGAGGGAAGGATTATTCCCAGAGTCACCATTTTGAACTTTGGCTTTAACAAATGTTTGTTCAGGTATCTTAAATCTAGGATGGGTCGCCACTCCCCTGTCTTTTTTGGGGTAAGGAAGTAACTGGAATACAGTAATTTTCCCCTGTGACAGTGAGGTATCTTCTCTACTGCTTGGAGAAGTAGTAGGGAGGAGACTTCTGCCTCTAAGGCCTTTGTCTCCAAGGGAGAGGGAGGACTGAAAGACTTTGCTCTCATTTTTTGGGAACCTTTTGAAACTGAGAGCCAGTCCCTGGCTCACTACTTCCAGGACCCATTTGTCTGAAGTAATAGACTTCCAGGCCTGGAAATAGTGAGCCAGCCTGCCCCCTACTGGAACTGGGGAGGCGACCCTGACTGACACCTCAGGGTGTCTGTTTGGTAGGGGGCTTGGACTGAGTGGATGATGGGGTCCTGGTCATCCCTCGTCTGTCTCTTCCCCTAAAGAATCCCCCTCTGCTAGAAAGAAGAGGAGGCCTGGGCTTGGTAAAAAGACCTGTGAAAAGGCCTGCCCCTGCCAGCCCTAAATTACTGCTTCTGAGGAATGGCCTGCTTTTCTTTTGCCGCAGCACGCCTGTATGTGGTCCTGTACTCGTTCTTCTTCTTCTTCATGTAAGCCTCTGTTTGCTCCCCAAACAGAGTTACCAGCAACAGGAAAATCCATGGCCTTAGTCTGGGTATCCTGTGACAAACTGGTACATCTGAGTCAAGCAAATCTTCTCATGGAGACAAATGTAGCCATGACCCTGTAATGTACATCATTCGAGTCCACAGCAGCATGGAATTGAACTTTGGATGCCTCAACACCATCCACAGCCACCTGCTCCTGCTCCTTGGCCAGCTGGGGAGGGGCATTCTTAGTCAACTCCAGAACTGTATCCTACATAGATTTCTGGTATCTGGCTGTAATTAGCTTGCCTGATTCCCAAAGAGGGTGCCAAGTATTGTTTTTTAGCCATGGCATCCACTTTCCTGGAATCCTTATCTGGGGGGTGAGATGCCAGGAGAATGTTAGCCTTGTCCCAGGCTGCAGCTTGCACTACCCCAACATGGCTGCAATGAATTGTGAGGAATTCTGTCCCAGGACCTGACAAGGTATACCTCCTGTCCATCCTTTTATCCACAGGAGGTATAGATGTTGGAAACTGCAGAGTTTTCTGTGTCTGTTTCCCCAGGGATTTATGCAAAGGGAAAGACACTCACTTTGACTCTGGGACATCCATCATTTCAACAAAGTCAGGTTTCTCCTGATCCTGTTCAGCCTCTTCCACTGGAAACTGAACAGTATCAGCTGCTTTCTTGTAGAACAAGAAATGGGAGGGAGACTCAGAAAGTCTGGGAGGAGACACATTGGAAGGCCTGTCTGGGGAGATGTCAGGCTCTACTGGCTCATCTAGGCCTTCATATTCCTCTTCTTCATTTTCTTCTTCTCCTTCCCAGTCGCCCTCATAGAATGCTTCAGGTTCAATTTCAGAAGCAACTATTTCCAAATGAACCGATCGTCTTTGAGTCAGTGTCGGTTCGGTTGGAACTGGGCAAAAGGACTGAACAACAGTAATTGATTTCGCAATTTCTTCAGCAGTTGGAACATGGGAACTGGGATCCGAACCAGCTGACTTGCATTTTCTCTTAGACGGGACCAACTCCGCAGAATCGGCTCTCCTTTTGCCTGAGGAGGTATCGCCCAGGTCAGTGGGCACCCCCTCATGTTTGGTCGGGACCAAACCGGGCTGGCCATCCGGATCAGCGGACTTCTCGGCCTACCTTTCCTTCAACCTACTTAAACGTTTTTCCAAAGTGGCCTTGGGAAAGTTTTTACATATTTGACAGTCTTCTTTGAGGGGGTCAAACCCCATACAATAAACACATACAAGGAAGGGATCAGTCTTAGCAAAGGCCTTTCCACACTCGGTGTAGTGCTGAAACCCAGTTAGACCCATTTTCTTTTTGGGTTTCTCAGACATGTCAAATTAGATGAAGTTACCCTTAACAGCATTCAAGCCAGGCAACAACACACCTATTGATTCCAACCGTGTCACGGGTCAGTTAAAAAAACGAAGAAATCTGTTGTTTTTTTTAGGAATCAATAAGTACTGGAAACCACAATAATAATAAACAAAACACAAGAATTAACAGTTAAAGAATGTGTTTCAGTTCCCAACTGGACCGACCGGAAGAGAACCGAACAAAAAACAATTTATACTAAATAAACTCCAACTACTTACTAGCTACACTTACTGTACTGTAGACAGAGATCTGAATACCGAATAAAACAAGAAAAAGCAGTTGAAAACCGACCGATTTTACTTAACCGAAGCGAAGGAGGGAATCTCCGGAGCGACTTCATAGTTAAGCGGAATAAAGAATCTGACAGTTACACTGAGGAGTACCAGGGACAGGGGTTTGAAAACTGAGCTCGAGCTCAACATTCTAAGCCCTGGCACAGAGTTAACCCTTTACTCTCTGGAGCAGTTCTAGTGCTGGGGCTAACTGCATATAGTCAGAATACAGCAAGACTTCATGTTGTTTGAAGTTACACTGTGGTTGGGGAACTGGTTAGAGGGAGAATGTTAATAGTAGTACTAACTGGCACACACTCAGCGATCAGGGAGGTCACTAGCAGGGTGCAACAGGGGTTGGTCCTTGGTCTGAACCTCATCAATCTGTTTATTTGTGACACTGAAGAAGGGATCCAGGTATGTCTTTTTGCAGATGACACTAAGCTATGTAGCAGAGTCAATAGTGTCGAAAGTGAGGAGGACACTAACAAATTGAAAAGGGATCTGGAGACATTTGAATGGTGGACCAAAATTTGGCAACTTAAATTTAATGCCAAAATGTGCAGAGTTATGTACTTGGGGAAAGGGAACCTGAAAACTTGAATATTGGAGTGGGGGGATGGCTAGAACAATCCATAGAGGAAAGGGAACTGGGAATTATAATATGCATCTGCCAAAAGACCTCAGCCACATGCAACAAAGCATATGGGGAGGTCAGTCAGATGCTGGGGTACAGAGGCAGGGCCTTTTCAAGTAGAAGGAAGGAGGTAATCTTGCCTCTTTACAGGTCCTTGGTAAGGCCACACCTGTAGTACTGTGCGCAGTTCTGGAACTCTCAACTGAAAGAGGACAAGGATTGCCTTGAATTGGTCCAGAGGAGGGTGACCAAAATGATGCACAGCAGCAAGGGAAGACCTGTGAAGAAAGACTGGCTGACCTCAATATGTAGTTCACAGATGCTGGGGGGGGGGGATGTCAGCAACTGTTTAGGCATTACAAGGAGTCAGTTACAAGGGGCCTTAGCTCTAAACTGGTAGGGAAATTTAGAAGGGACAAAAAGAAGTAGTCCTTCATTGAAAGGGTTGTTGAGAAGTGGAACAGTCTACCACGGTAACTGGCCAATGTTGACATCATTATAAGTTCCAAGAGATGGTGAGACAGACACATGAGGCTGGTAAAAATGACGGGGGGGAGACAAATAGGGAAGTAAGCAAACCAAGCAGAACTATGAGATGAGAGCTCTGCATAGGATCCACCAGTGCTAGACTGGTAGGAACTTAGGTAGGAACCGGGCAGGCTAGATGGACAGTGAGTCTTTTTCTGCCCATAACTTTTTTATTTCTGTTTCTGTGATTGCAGGCATGGGTTATATGTGTGTGTGCATGCATATATACAAGTATACAGGCTCACTACACTATAATGACATCATTGCGTGGGTATTTGTGTGCATGTACCATACATATATGCAGTTATACAGACTCACTACAGTGCATGGAGAATTAATCAGCCCCCACCCCCTACCAAAGCAACTAGATTACAGGGGGCTAATATGAGTGCAGGTGTGGGCTGTGATGGGCCCCCTGCAGTGCTGCCATCTGCCTCCCCTCGAACAGACAATATGATTACAGGTTTGACCACAGCAGTGTTAATTAAGACAAAGCAAATGGGAAAGCTGGAAAACACAGAAATTATATCAACCTTTTACCAAAGAAAATTACCAAAGGTCTAGCAAGTCTGTTCTGATCGTACTTACTAGGCATCTCTACTCCTTTAAGCAGTTTGGCCTTACAGCTCTACATGTGCCCGACATGTCTTCCTTTTTTCCCTGATGGAAATAAAGGGGACATATTTTGACTAGCTATTTGGTCAATTCTCCATCACACAACATGGGTTTTGGTTTCCCCAGGAGTCTATGTGATTCATACCTATTTTTAGTACATTGTGCCATTGTAATTGCAAGCACATCCCAATTTTTGGGCATCCCCTCTTGTTTTCTGCCAGAGTCTCAGGTTTCAGAGCTGTTGATGCTGCTTTAAGATCACTACCCATTTCCTGTCTGGCTAGTTGTGTGAGGCTCTGGTTCCATACCCAACTACCCCTTTAGGCCACCTAGTGTGCCCTTCCTTCTGCCTAGCAGAAGGAAAGATGTAACATTTCCCCTGTACAGATCCCTGGTGAGGCCTCACCTGGAGTATTGCATCCAGTTCCAGAGACCTCACTTCAGAAAGGCAGGGATAGGTTGGAAACAGTGCAGCGCAGAGTAAAAAAAAAATGATTCAGGGCTAGCAGGGAAGATCCTATGAGGAGCGCCTCAAGGCACTAATATGTACTCACTGGAAACCAGAAGGAAGAGAGGAAATATGACAGAGACCTTCAAGTTCCTTAAAGGAATTAACAAGGTAAATTGTGCAAAATTATTCACCCTGAATACCAACTTGCGGTCATGTGGTCACAAGCGGAAATTAACAGTAGGGAAGTTCAGCAGGGACGTGAGGAAGTACTACTTTATGGAAAAGGTGGTGGAACCTTAGAACAGTCTGTCAGCTGAGGTGGTGGATGCAGTCAGGGGATTCAAGCAAGCATGGGAAAGAATGAAGGGAACAGTGGTCACCCAGGGCAACAAGACCGGGGGGAGGAGAATGGGGCTAGGACGGGGAATGTTAGTAGCCTGGAGGAACAATAGGTTCCAGGAGAGGTTACAGGAATATGGGAAGACTGGATGGACCACTGGTCTTTTTCTGCCATCATGGTCTATGTTTCTATGTCTCTTTCCTTTATTCAAAGGTTGATAGTCAGGTTTTATTTTTCTTTGGGGAAGGACAATTCTCAGCCCTCTCTTACCTCTTTTCCCAATTTGTTTCTCTCCTGGCAAAAAGAACTGAAGTTAGTGAGGGAGCTGGCAATGGATATTGACTGGTGCCAGCATCACTTGGGGGGGTGCGCAGGCGCCATGCCCAGTAGCTATGGCCAGCCCCCTGGCAAACAGTTGCTCTCACTGGGTTCTACTGACTCCAATGCAGACCCATAAGTGGGAATCAATGGTGAAGACTGATTCTTGGAAGCTACACATGCTGTACTTAAGGTGTGGCATCATCAGGGATATGCACTGGGGCAGAGTCACCTCCTGCCACCTACTGATGATGCTCCTGTCTATACAGACAAGCATTCACTTGGCACCAGCATACATCCTGCTGCACTGGCCTGAGACTTAAGATTATCACTAATGATTACCCCAAGGTCCCTCAACCCCATTGTTTGGCTTACTCTGACATCTCCAATCCAATATGCATAACTTTGCATTCATTTGCACTATGTTCCCAACCTCTCTAGGCCTCTCTTCATTTCCTTTACTCCCCCACCATATTTACCCTGCCACATATCTGTGTCATTTGTGAATACAGTAGGTCAGTCTTTCCCTGTATGCCTTTTCCAATGCCACAGATGAACACACTGAAGATTATCTGTCTCATGACCGAGTCCTAAGGCATACAGCTAATCACCCTCCAGAATGAATGAGTCCCATTTACTACTACCCTCTGTGTCCCCAGCCCAACCAGTTTATCCAGTTCGATAAATTACCACCAACAGCCAGGTCCCTCAGTTTTTTCACTAGCCTCCTGTGGAACTGCAGCCTTTCCAGGTCCCTCAGATTTTACACTAGCTGCCTGTGGAACTGCAGCCTTCCAAACAGGATGGCTCTTCTGCAAGACAGCTGCCATTTATGTGAATTAAGCCAACTATGCAAAGTGTTTTAACTGTTTGCTCTCTTCTTTGAGGAGCAACTGACTTACAGTCCTATCTGCAATTATACCAGGTAACTGTTTATCTAACAGTGTTTTTTGATAAGTCAGGAGATAATAATGTGCTACTCTGCAGTAATACCAACACCATCTGCCAAACTGATAGCAGACTGAGTAATAGAGTCATCAGCAGCTGATGAACATTTGTTATGGCAATTCTATTAATAGATGCTTTCAGCTGCACAATAAAAAGCAGAACAACACAACTGAACTAAGAACAGAATCTACTGCTAACAGTGCTCCTCCTTTATTTCAGCAACTACTCTCTAGGCGCTAGATGCTTGGAGCATTTAGAAGCCCACAAGCTCTTGTTTTCTATGCAATTCATGTGTTGCACCTGCAGGCACTCCTCACCTGCTTTTCTGGGGTTTTAATTGAGACAATTCATTGGATTTGTCTTTTCTGTCACTCCACTTTCTCTGTCTTACTTCATCAGAGTTTGTTCCCCTTCTATAAAGATCATCCACTTAAACAGCACCAGTTTTGCTCTAAATTAAATACAAAATCAAAGTACCACTGTTACAGACAGGCATCAAGCTGGACCATGCAGAAGCAGGACCCCAGTGGAAAGAGATGCGACATCTCGGCAAGGCAGTATTGTAGGACCATAGTGACTGTCAACTTGTTAGATTAGCAACTCAAGAGAGGGCCATAGTGAGCAACCAGCTTGTGCATTCACTGCCAACTGCACAGAGGATGTGGCAATTCAGTATAATGTATTCACTCCTTCGCTAGAGCAACCAGTCCACTAGAGACCACTGTATGGGGCAACCGTCACAGCCAGATGTCCAGTAACATACCAGAAAAGATGCATAAAAGGGAGATGGTTTGGAAAAAGAGCAGTATGTGAAATGCATAACCATTACAAGAAGACATATAATTTCCAATGAATAAATTTATTTTTTTTTGGTAAATATCTCCAAGCCACACACATGCATTCTAAGCCTAAAACCCCGTGAAAAGTATCATGGGTATGGAAATCCTCGTGTAAGTATGGGAGTGTGTGTGGGGGATGAAGCTCAAAAGGAAGTGCCTAACATAAATGTAAATTCTGTTTATTCTACCATTCATGCACTAAACATAGAAACACAGAAATTGAAGGCAGATAAGGACTGCTAGGCCCACCCAGTCTGCCCATTTTCCCTACCTACTGCAAAAATCGCAGACCCTCCTTGATCTCTGGCTTTACCTTCTCATTCCTATTGCTAGGGTTCCCCTATTAAATCAAAGTATCAGTTTCAATTCAATTTTATTAGAGGAATTAATCATTGAGATCATTTCATTTGCAGTGGCATCCCATGTACAATCATGCAAAGTTTAAAGTTACAATAGGACTGTAAATGAGATAAACAATACAACACTCATAAAACCAAAAGGAACATAGCACAATAAAATATTATGATACAGTAACACAACAAAGGTCTGCACTTAAAACATACAATCCACTGATACTTTTCATAAAATGATTATGTCGGGCCATTAGCCCCCAAGACAGCATGTACCAAATAAGGGGATTGTATTCTCAAACCAAACTATCAGTGCACTTACTGAAGGCTTCTTATCTCGAATAACATGTAGTTCTGCATGTAGGCAATTTCATAAATGGGGGGCAAAATAGCTGTAAATATGTATTGCTCTTTGGATTTTGACTCTTGGAGTCACCAGCTCAAATTGCCCAGCAGTTCTTCATGATGCCATTTAGATCTAGTGGTTAAATGGTTCTTTAGGTTGTCAGGGACTAACTCATAGGCACTTTTCACTGCAAATAGTTTTCTCAGATTGTGTAGTGATAACCACCCCAGTCGATGTGAAAAGGGATCTTGACACCTCGCAAAATGGGAATTGCATCTCATGAAAAGGGATTACCGGCAGGCCATCTGGCCTGACAACTTCAATCCCTTTTTGTAAGATGTCAAAATCCCTTTTTGTGAGCTGATTCCAAAGCTGATGAGCTTTTCATGAAGTATCAAAATCCCTTTTCGTATAGCAAAAAAAATGATTAGGACGTTTAGGACCAGATGTCGCCGCCCTTAATTCTTTTTCATCAGATGAATTCCTCTTTTATGAGCTGTCAAAATCCTTTTTCACATTGTGAAAAAGGATTTTGACACCTCATGAAAAAGGATATTTAAAGTTTACTGTTTCTTTGTCACTTCACTGCAAAGAAACGGTTACGACTTTCAGGCTGAAATTTGCAAGGTAGAAAGGGCTTGCCCCATAGATGTGGCTTTTGCTGCTTTGGTGATGAAATTTACATTGCTTCCATACTTATAACATTTCAAAGCTTAGAAAGTTCCCATAGGGTAACATTGCGGCAGAAGCAGTACCTTTTGGCACCTATATCTCGAAAACGGTTTGAGATACAGATTTTTCACTAAATGTAGCTTGGTACACCTTTAAGCAATGATGCAGGTTGCCAGTCCATGATTACAACTGTGGTGGAATTTTTTACAGTGTTCCTATGGTTACTGTGATATTGCACAATTTGCAGCACAAGGGTTGCTTGGAATGTCTCTAGGCCTACGCTGTGTCTCTACAATTATGGGTAGATGGGAGTACAGAGCCCCCACATATGGATGCCATTATGCAGTAATGGGAGTGCAGGACCCTCCATTATGCATTAGTGGGAGCATAGAGCCCTGCATGGGAGCACAGGGCCATTGCATCCACAACACACTATAGACCGATGGGTGAACATATAAGGGTAAGAGTGCACTTTCTCAAAAAGTAAGGAAATTCATTGTAAAAACTTTGTTAATGCATCAGTTAGGGTTTAAGCAACAAAAGTAGGGAAATGAGATATTAGGGTTTCCAACCCTAACACACGCCTGTTCCTTATTTATTTTCATTTCTTTGTCTTTTCCACACACTAACAGGCATCGGTGTGTCTTAGTTGGTCGGACCCAACTCTCACCCCATTCTCCCATACTGTACTATCTCAGCTTCCTTACACATGGAATGGGGGGGTGAGTTAGGGCTGCTGATCTCAAGGCACACCCCTTGACGCCTGTTGGTGTGGAGGGTGGGGGGTATTAGTGTTGGAAATCCTAATGCCTCATTTCCTTACTTTTGTTGCTGTAAGGCTAACTGATGCATTAACAAAGTTTTTTTGCAATAAAAAAACAAATATATATATATATGCCGCTTTGCTTTGGATTGCCCCTCTCAAACTCACCACTGCTCTCTTTACTCAGCTCTTTCCCTCACATCTCCTGATGCTAGGTGCCTTTCCCATTGTGTCTCTTTTTTTATCCAAATTCTGGTTCAACACTCTTCCCTCTTATCTCAAATATCTTCTTTCACCTCCTCCTTCTTCTATCCTCTCTGCAACAATACTTTCCATTCTCTCTTTTTTCCTAGAAAATCTATTATTGGTCAATCTGATTTTTCTTACCGCTTTCCAAACCTTTGGTCCTCCCTTCCCCTTCCGATTCATTCTGCCTCTTCTCCTTCCTCCCTATAGTCTCTTCTTTCAGACTTTTGTCATCCTACCTGCAACTGCGTGTGACCCTTCCTCTTTTTCTCCATTTTCTTATCTTCCCCTCTTGTTACTGTTCTGCTATTTTCCCTTTCTGTATATATTAGAGTGTGTTATTTTCTACATGCCTTCATTTACTATTCTGCCTATAATATTCAAGATTTTGCTTGTAAAACTGTATTACTGTATTTTACTTTGTTATTTTTGTATTGTTAGCTATCTCCCACTCCCCTCTCCCCCAGGACACATCTAGAAATGAGCTGGTTAAACGTTTAAATAAAAAAAAAAAATTTATAGTAATACAATTTAAATGAAGAATAATAAATAAATACAAATCAGAATAACATATGCATAGGTAAGGGGAAGATAGATAGCCAGGACAAAGCTTGGTTCACAAGAGAGGTAGCAGAAAAGGTTAGGGCAAAAGATTGGGGTTCAGAAAACAAAAGGAGATGCAGAGAGAAGAGGACAAGATTGCATACCTAAACTGTTTGAGGAATACGGGAGAAGCAGGTAGGAGAGCAAAGGCTCAAACTGAGGAAAGGCTAGCACAGACAGTAAAAATTGGAGATAAATCATTCTTTAGGCACATCAGTGACAGAAGGAAATCCAGGGGAGGGATTATAAGGCTCAAAGGGAAGGGAGGGGAGTGTGTAGAGGGGGACCAGGAAAAGGCAGAAATATTGAATGAATACTTTTGTTCAGTATTTACTTTAGAAGAAGAGGGTCAAGGACCACAGCTAAGAAACAGGTGTGGTGGGAGGGAAGATGTTGATGCCAGTCCATTTACAGAAGAGAGAGTCCTGAGGGAGCTCGCCAAACTGAAATGGACAAGGCAATGGGACCAGGTGGCAATCATCTGAGGATACTAAAGGAACTATGAGATGGAGCTAGCAGCACCTCTGGCAGCCTTGTTCAGTGAGTCCCTCAATAGTGGGGTGGTCCCACAGGACTGGTGGGGGTGCATGTAGTACCCCTGCACAAGAGTGGAAGTAGGGAGGACATAGGGAACTACAGGCCAGTCAGCCTCACCTCAATGGTGGGTAAGATTATGGAAGGGCTGCTTAAGGAAAGAACTGTGGATCACTTGAAGGCCAACAGAGCCAATGACCCTAGGCAACATGGATTTACAACAGAAAGGTCATGTCAAACAAATCTGGTAGATTTCTTTGACTGGGTAACAAAGGTTGTGGACCAGGCAGGAGTGGTGGACATTACCTACCTTGATTTCAGTTAGGCCTTCGACACCATACCACACAGAAGGCTGGTAAACAAGCTCACTAGCCTGGGGGTGGAACAAATGGTAGTAAATTGGGTCAGAAACTGGCTGCAGGATAGGAAGCAGAGGGTGGTGGTAAATGGAATCTAATCCGAAGAAAAGGGGGTGACCAGAGGGGTACCGCAGGGATCAGTCCTGGGACCAGTCCTTTTCAATGTCTTCATTAGCGACATTGCAAAAGAGCTGGTAGGAAAGGTTAGCAGATGACACCAAGATCTGCAATAGGGTTGACACACCAGAGGGCATTGACAATATGAAGAGGGACCTAGATAAGCTGGAAGAGTGGTCCAAAGCATGGCAACTGAAGTTCAATGCAAAAAAGTGAAAAGTCATGCACTTAGGGTGAAAAAACCTTGCAACAAGCTACTGGCCGGGGGACTGCCACCAGGGAAGAGACAGACTTAGAGATTATCATCACAGATAACCTTAATGTGGCCAAACAATGTACAAAGGCTGTAGGGAAAGCAAATGGCATGTTGGGATGCATAGGAAGGGGCATCACAAGCAGGAGAATG
The DNA here is from genome assembly GCA_016271365.2 of Neoceratodus forsteri. NCBI lineage: Eukaryota > Metazoa > Chordata > Ceratodontiformes > Ceratodontidae > Neoceratodus > Neoceratodus forsteri. Next base: position 801,735,634 of record CM057451.1, on the reverse strand, counting down.
GAAGTGGTGATGCTGCTGTACAAAACACTGGTGAGGCCTCGTCTGGAGTATTGTGTACAATTCTGGAGGCCATATCTTTCCAAGGACACTGACAGGGTTGAAGCAGTCCAAAGAATGGCAATTAAGATGATATAGGGCTTGCACCAGAAAACATATGAGGAGAGATTAAAAGACCTTAACATGTATACGCTGGAAGAGAGAAGGGAACACAGTGACATGATTGAGACCTTCAAGTATCCTAAAGGCATACATAAGGTGCAGGTAGAAGACACGTTTCAGTATAAGAGAGGGGCAAGAACAAGAGGACACAACATGAGATTGGAAGGGAGAAGACTGAAGGGAAATTTGATGAAGTCTTTCTTCACTGAAAGGGTGGTGGATACATGGAATTACCTGCCACAGGAGGTGGTGGAGGCAAGCGCAGTCCGGGAATTCAAACATGCATGGGATAGGCTTAAACACTAGATATGGGAAGAGGGAGCTAGACTGGTGAACACACAGGGTTACTGTCAGCAGATTCAGGTAGCGAAAATGGTCAGACTGGATGGGCCTACCAATCTTTAGCTGCTGGCAATCTTCTATGTTTCTGTGAAGGAAAAGAGGGTCAAGAACAGGTATAGGAGGAAGAAAAATAGTCACAAAGGACAGACTTTAAGGAGAAAGCCGGATAGGTAGAGCAAATAAACAAGGGAAGGGAGAACCAAAGTTCAGAAAAGCAATAAGAGAAGGCAGGCTGACCAGCTGTAGATTTAGTAGAAGGAATATCAAGTGAATGTGAAGCAATAAATGTAAAGGATTGCAGGAAGCAGAGAGAGAGAGAGGATAAGAGGCAGGTAAGGTAGGAAGGAAGGGAACCAAACCAGAATTTAGATATAAAAGAGGCACAGTGGGAAAGGCGCCTAGCATCAAGAGAGGGGAGTGAAACAGCAGAGTAGAGTTAACAATAGTGAGTATGTGGGGATCAGCATAAAGCAAAAAAAAAAAAAAAAACTGAAAGGAGGATCCAGTCTGCCAAAGGTGAATTTTGGAGCATCACTGTAGACTACAACAACATATTAAAACACAGGGAGGATCACTTTTAAAACAACTCACAGCATATAGGAAGCAGGATACTCACCTTATTCCTTTAAAGCCCACCAAGCTTGGGGTGAAGCTTTTGGTAAATGTCATCAATATGAATTGAGAACTCAAGATGACAATCAAGCTGGACCCCAAGGTACTTAAAAGAGGTGACATCCTCAATAATAATACCATCAAGGGTGTGAAAAGAAGGGAGACAGGCAAGTCTAGAAAGCCTCTGATGAGCACCAAAAGTCATAGAAACACAGACTTTGACGGCAGATAAGGACCGCTTGGCCCATCTAGTCTGCCCATTTCCCTACCTACAGGATAGGCTGCAGATCCTAGTTAACCAACAGCCTATTTCTTCCTACCTCCCACAAGAATTGCCTTATGTCTGTCCCATGCATTTTTGAATTCTCCCACAGTTTTAGACCCCACAACCTCCTCAGGAAGGCTGTTCCATGCACCCTACCCTCTCTGTGAAATAATACTTCCTCACATTGCCCTGAACCTCCCCTCTATCTTTAAATTGTGTCCCTTGTTCTTAACGTCTCTTTTTGAAAGGTGCTACCCTCTTGGACTTTGTTAATTTCACTGAGGTACTTAAAAGTTTCTATCATGTCCCTCCTCTCCCTTCTTTCCTCAAGGGTATACATATTAAGGTCCTTTAGTCTCTCCTCGTATGGCTTCTCTTGCAGACCCTGCACCATTTAAGTTGCGCTCCTCTGGACTGCCTCTATCCTGTCTATGTCCTTGCGGAGATGGGGTCTCCAGAACTGGATGCAGTACTCCAGATGGGGTCTCACCAATTGTCGGTACAGAGGGATAACAACTTCCTGTTTTCTGCTGGTGATGCCTCTCCCTATGCATCCCAGTATACCCCCAGCCCTCCCTACTGCCTTCTCACATTGCTTGCTAACTGTAAGGTCATCTGATATGATTACCCCCAGGTCCGTTTCCTTTTTTGTTGTTGTTACTACCTCCCCCCCCATCGTGTATTCTTCCCCTGGGTTCTTGTTTCCCAGGTGCATTATTTGCACTTCTTTGCATGGAATCAAGCTGCCATACTTCTGACCATTCCTCCAACCTTGCAAGTCCCTTCTCATCCTTTTCACGCCTCCTTGTGTATCAACCCTGTTGCAGATCTTTGTGTCATCTGCAGAGAGGCATACTTTCCTTCAGTCCCTCTGCAATGCCACTTATGAAGACATTAAAAAAGACTGGACCCAGTACTGAGCCCTGCGGTACCCCACTAGTAACCCCTCTTTCTTCAGAGTGGACTCCATTTACAATTACCTTCTGTGTCCTGGTGTCCAGCCAATGTTTTACCCAGGCTACCACCCTGGAACCCACTCCCAGGCTGGTTAATTGACTATTAATCTTTTGTGTGGGACTGTGTCAAATGCCTTGCTAAAGTCTAGGTAGGCAATGTCCACAGCCCTCCCTGATCTACTACTTTGGTCACCCAGTCAAAGAAATCTATAGATTCGTCTGACATGACCTTCCCGCTGTGAACCCATGCTGCCTTGGGTCCTGTGCCCCACTGGCCTCTAAGTACTCAACAATTCTTTCCTGCAGAAGTGACTCCATCACTTTCCCTACCACAGAGGTCAAACTGACAGGTCTGTAGTTTCCTGCCTCTGTCTTGGTCCCACTTTTATGAAGGGGAATCACATCTGCTTTCCTCCAGTCCACGGGTACCACACCATCCTCCCATGATTTATTAAAAAGAGTAGCCAGTGGTTTCACTAGTTCCCCCCTTAATTCTTTTAGAATTCTGGGGTGAATTCCATCAGGCCCCATTGCTTTGTTCACCTTCAGTTTTAGGAGTTCTTGCAGAACCCTTTCTTCTGTGAAAGGACAGGGATCGACCCCTATCAAGAGTGTTTCTGTTAATTGGATTAGGCACTTTCCTCCTCTTTTATGAATACTGAGCAGAAATATTCGTTCAGTATCCCTGCTTTTCACTGTCCCCTCTGCCCACCTACCGCTCATTCTATTCAGCCTCACTATCCCTCCCTTTGTCTTTCTACACTCTCTGATGTACCTATAAAGGTTTTATCCCCTTCTTAACTGAGTTGGCTATCTTTTCCTCAGTTTGGGCCTTTGCTATTCTGACTTCCTTCCCTGCTTCCTTCTGCCTTACCTGGTACAGCTTTCTGTCCTGCTCCTTCTGTGTTTCCTTATACTTCTGGAATGTTATCTTTTTCTTCCTGACTTTCACATCCACCTCTTTTGAGAACCATAGTGGCTTTTTCTTTTGTTTTGATTTGTTTATTTGCTTCACATAAAGCTTGTGCCTCTGTGATGGCAGTTTGATGATTCCCATTGTTGCACACCTCCTTCTAGCCTGTTTGCTGAGTGCTTTTCTGAGGGCACTCTCCATCTTGCCAAAGTCAGCCCTCCTGAAGTCCAGTACCCTCACTTTTGTATGGCTTGACTTTGTAGCTGAGTTTAACGTGAACCAAACTGCTTGATGGTCACTTGTTCCCAGATGGCAACCCACTTCTAGATCTGAGATCCTCTCACTGCCCCCGTTTGAGAGTACAAGGTCTAAGATTGCTCCCTCACAAGTGGGTTCTGAAACTAGCTGTCTGAGGCCTGCCACCTGTAGGGCATCAAGAATGGCCCTGCTCTTGGATGTGGCTGCAGCAAATGTGCTCCAGTTAACATCCGGCATATTCAGTCTCCCATCAACAGTATCTCCCCTTTCTCTGCCATCCTAAGAATGCCTTCTATCATATCCTTGTCCATTCCCTCCCCGACATGGGGGTCTGTCCACAACCCCTGTGCGGATTGTGGTGCCCTTTCTAGTCTCCAAGGTGACCCACAGTGCCTCCTCTCCTGCCTGTTTACTCTTTTGTTCAGTAGCTTTTATCCCTTCCTTTACATAGAGAGCTACTCCTCCCCCTCTTCTCCCCTGCCTGTCTCTCCTGTAGGTTATGTACCCTGGTATGTTAACATCCCAGTTATGGTTCTCTGTGTACCATGTTTCTGTGACTGCTATGATATCCAGGCATCCCTCTTCCATCAAGGCCACCAGCTCAGGGAGCTTGTTGCCCAGACTATGGGCATTGGTACTCATTACCCTCCATTTCTTGATGGCCTTACCCCTTTTTGACCCATCCCTGTTCTTATTGCGTTTGTCACTTTCTCCATTTACCCCTGCGCTTCTCCCTATTGACATCTCTATGTTGGTGTTTACCGCACTTACTACCAAGACTTTTGGGGGCTAGGATTTCCCTGCTCCTTTCCAGTGCCTCCCCCCTTGGCTAGTTTAAATGCTTGCCAATGAAGCATTTAAACCTATCACCCTAAGGATCCTGGTTCCTTCCTGGACAGATGCAGCCCCATCATGCAGTATGGCTTGCATCACTCCAGGTGGACCCCCAGTCCCCAATGAAGCCAAATCCTGGGCTCCACACAGTTTTCAACCACTGATTGAATCCCATGAGTGCGGAACACCTAACCTCTCCTCGCCATAGATGGGCAGCACCTCCGAGAAGGTTACCTTGCGTGCTACTTGTCTAAGGCCCCTCCCAATTCCACAAACTCTTCCTGCACTTCTCTAATCCTTTCTTAGCCAGGTTATTTGTCCCTAGGTGGACAGTGACATCCAGCTCCCTCCCTGTGCAGCTGCTCCAGCAATCCTGAGGATTTGCTCCCTGGCCCTCAAGCCATGGCGCAGGCAGGCACCACCTCCACTCCCTTCCTCCCCAGTTCTACCTTCCCTAACGATGGAGTCCCCACCAGGAGTTGTTTCCTTCCCCTGGGGTCCCCTGCCACCCTTCTGTGGGTCTCCTTTGTGAAGGTTCCCAGCATCCTCCTTGGTCTCCACCTGTGGGTGCCTCCATGGAGGAACCACACTTTGCCAGAATGGCATAGGAATTGTGGAGAGGTACAGCTGGAGGATGCACCTCTGTTCCACCACCCTCACCCTCCCTGAGCCCACTGTGGTCCAACCACTCCTCTTCCTTGGCAACCTCTGAGGCAACAGCAGTGGCACTGGTGGTCCTTTGATGGAAGAGGAGGTCCCATAAATCATGGCCAACTCAGCCTGGAGATGAGCAACCTCCTCCCTCATTCCAGAGTGGTGCCTGCAGATGGGACAACACTGCATCCTCCAGAATGTCTCCCGGAAGACTGCTGCTCCACAGCCATTGCACTGCACCACTCCCATCATGTCTTATTTCTGGCCCCTTAACTGTTTGCAATCCTTACTCTTTCCTCTGTTTTTTTTTTTTCTTCTCTCGCTCCTTATTTTATACCTGTGTGCCTTTTAAGCTCCTGATTGTCCTGTTCTGAGACAAGAATATCCTATATTTCTCAGTAGACCATTTTTGGCACTGAAGGATACTTCATCAGACTTAAACCAATGCTGAACACTGTCGAAGTCCATCTGAAGCTATGAAGTAAGATCATGAGAAGGGGAGCCAGATGCAAACATAACTGTATCATCATCATACATATGAATGGATGCATCAGAATAGACAGAGGGAAGATCATTCAAGAATATGGAAAAAAGAATAGGACCCAGGAGAGACCCTTAAGGGATATCTGAGAAGACAGGAAGTGGAGCAGCCTATCCAGACACATTGTGATCTACACTCCACAGGGTGTTAAATAAGCTGTGAAAATTGATTAGCACATTCTGCTAATTTTATTTTATTTAGTTAGTTTTTGTTGATCGGTTAAGTGCACTAGATAAATTCTGCCTATTTTCAAGCACGACCCGGAGGAGGGGGATACAGATGAATGCCAACAGACCTTGAACCAGATTAAGCTGTTGGTGGTATTTTTAGTGAATGGGGGGAATCTGGCCAGGGCACCGGGGAAATTCCCCTACTGACCTGTAGGGGGAACTGCTGTTGCCGAAATGGAGGTCTCCAGTCCTGGTGTGGCTGTGAAGAAGGTAGGTTGTGTGCCTGCACTGCTTCAAGGTGCTGGAGACACCCACACTAATTCACATGGTCAAGTGTAGGATATCACAGACATCTATATGGATGCCTTGGTTGACCTGGTTATGGCTCCCGGGTCTTCAGTCGCGCCGAATATGTCCCCACCTGAAGAATTATCACTCGCGGACAAGTGAACTATTCTTCAACCAGAACTTCACAACATTGAAATTCTACTGGCCAAAAAGACAGTTCACCCAGAGGAGGAGGGAAAAAAACCCGGAAACGCTCCCAAGAGATCTCGCCAGAAGCGCTGACAGCAGTAGCTGCAAAGGTGTTTATTTCGGTGGTCGAACCGGCACTGCAAATATCCACAGCAAATCCCCTTCCAGCCGGAATGGAAACAGAACAGACGGAAAGCGTTGGGGGCTGATTGCCAGAAAGGGCTTTACAGGGAGCAGGCTGGGCGCAAAACACAGCAGGAATATGGATTCCTGACCCTCCGTGCAACACTGCAGAACCTACAGAGGCACCAGGTTGCAAGCAGTATGACTTGCATGAAACGGAAGGCGAGGATTTACCACACAGTGAAGAAAATGCAGACTTCACAGCTGCAGGAGGTGGTTTCAGGTATCATTTCTTTCTCCTCCATACTTTCAACCCAGGGTTTGCCTGATACTTCCCACACATCAGGTATGGATCACAGTGAGACTCCTATTGCTGGGCCTGAGGGGAACCCTGGGGAAGAGGTCCCTCAATCAGACAAAGACCCAACTTACACTAGTCTTTTTAGAAAGCCAGTTGAATTAGCCAAGAGCCAAAATGTGATTCACATTTGCTATCTGGGAGGCATGGAGTCCCCACCTGACCATTTCTATATTGGCAAAACGCTACTGAAAATGTCCCTAGGTTTTGCTCCTGCAGATGTACATGCACTCATACATGCCCCAGGTGAATTTACTTTTGACATTAGTTTTAAAATCCCCGACCTGCTGGAAAGATTTTGGGGAAAATATATGTTATTAAAAACCAATCCTCTCTGGATGCCCTTCCAGGTCATACCCCTCACCAAACAGTCTTTCTGAGTTATCATGGTGTTATTTCGCAATGAAGGGGTGAATATAGTAGATATCCTCTACTGGTTGGAGAAAAAAATGTACCTTGCATGGTATCCCCAAGCCCATTCTTGATAGTGAGGGGTTCTGGAATGGGGGTTGAAGGATTAAGATCAAACTGTTGTACGATGGCAATGAACTGCAGCACCTCCCTAATTGTATGTATACAGAGAGAGACAAGGGTTTCATATTCTACCCTGGTCAGTCTTGCAGATGTTTTAAGTGTGGGTCTGCCAGACATATCGGCCCCAACTGCGAAGTTTTAAAATGTACCCAATGGGGGGAGGGTGGGCCATTCTAGCTTTCACTGCCGTAACACCCAGAAGTACAACCTATGTGATACAGAAGGACACTTTCTTAGACTATCTTTGGACCTCCCACAACATGGAGGATGCCTGATTATGGGGTACAGGAATTTTACATTCAAAAAACAAACTCTACTTCTGGGTTTGGGGTCCCAGGATCTGTTTCTCCAGCTAGGCCACCACCTACACCTAGCACATCTGAGGACTTGTCCAGTAGTCCAACTGCAGCCCAGGATGGGCCTCATCTCAGGCAGAGGTTCAGTCTGACACAGAAAAACAGGAAGATCTGGATTCCATATCTGCCAGAACTAAGAAAAGATACATGGGGGTTACAGCCTCATCCAGAAAAGTGCCTTTACTATGAATGAGGCATTATGAGGTGAAATTAGCCTCCTTAAACACCAACAGCATTTTATCAGAGAAGAAGAGGCTGGCTACCTTCTTGATAAACAGATATCTGGCTATACTCTGTACAACAAGGACAGGTCACATACTAAGGGGGGCGGTGTGGCACTATATATTTTAGACAGTATTGTATCAGAAAGTATTGTCTGTACTGCATGGGGCAATTCCGAAATTCTTTGGATAAAAGGTACCCCCCACTCAGCTGAGCTCAATATAGGAGTTGTGTACAGACCACCTGCTGTCCCAGCCCTGAACAACAGCCAATTATTAGATTTCATTAAACAAATCACACAGGAGGATAATGTCATCCTATTAGGAGATCTTAATCTCCCAGTAATAAATTGTGATTCACTAAAAACAGATTCCCAAGTAGAGGCTAGTTACCTAGAAGCATTCATGCTAGTGGGCCTACAGCAATTTGTGCTAGACAACACCAGGGGTACCCACATCCTGGATGTGGTGCTGAGTAATATGATAAACAACATCCACAATTGTACAGCTGAGTCCCCTCTGAGTTCAAGTGGCCATTCCATGGTCAGTTTTAAATATTTGGGGACCATGGAAAGCAATACCGGCAGCACTATTATCTACAACTGTAATGAAGCAGACTTTAATAGAATGAAATGCGAGCTGGCCGAATGGAACTGGGTAGCAGAATTTGAAAATGAATCACTGCAAAATATGTGGGACAAGTTTAGCAGTAAACTTAATAACCTGGTCCATATATACATACCTACCTCTAATAAATATAATAGGGCCAGCCCATTGGTGCTGAGGGTTGAGGTGCTGGATGCCACACCTCACGCCACGCCAGTGACCCAGGTTTGAGAACAAGCCTGGACGGCCAGGAGTCAGCAGGGGAGAGAGAGAGGATTGAGCATCCAGAGGACTGCTCTACTCTCTTGGGCGGGATCCAGGGGTAGCCCGGTGCAGCAGTGGCCTCCGGTGGAGACCGGTGACACTGCGATGCAGAGAGCTCCTGAAATAGGTGAATAAGTGGGGCGCTGCCTTCTGGGCGTGGGTGGGAGCACCCATGCCGCGGGCTGGGTGGCATTGCACGTCCCATGCTAGGGATGTAGACATTACGAAATACCTCTCTGGCCCGGACAGACGACAGCCCTCCCAGTGCTGTACTGCCACACGCCCAACACTGGAGCCCTACCACTGTCCCTTCGGTTTCCTCGGGCTCTTCATCCCTCCTGGGGCTCAGGAAGAAAGTAATGCCTTTGAGTATGGCGAAGTTCACAGTGGCAGGCAGAGCAGCACAGGTGAGCGGAGAGGCCTGAGAGAGTTCCAGCGCCAGGGGAGATAAACAGAGTTGTAAATAAAATAAATAAATATAATAGGCCCAGAAAGTCCTTCCCCCATGGCTGACCCCTGCTGTCAAAAAGAAAAACCAGGGCATATAGTAAGGCCAAACAGAGTGGAGACAACAGGTGGGGAAACATATAAACAATGCCTGAAAGATGCAAAAAGGACTTTCGAAAAGGCCAAAAATAAGCATGAGTACCACCTAGCTACAAAGGCACAGGACAACTATAAGTCCTTCTATACCTATATTAATAACAAAAAGTGAGTTAGCAGGATGATTGGCCCCTTAAAAGGCAATACAGGGAACCTAATAGCAAGAAACAAGGATATGGCAGACCACTTCAAAAGCTAATTTTCCTCTGTCTTCCATGTAGGGTCACAAGCATCTAATGCCAACATTGAACAACTAATGGCAGCAGACCCCCCAAATTGATTTCCTAGATGTGGTAAAAAGATTAAGAAACCTACACCACAACAAGGTGCAGGGCCCAGATGGCCTACACCCAAGACTCCTCAAAGTGCTAGCTGACAGTCTGGCAGGACCTGTTACATTCCTTTTCCAACAATCCTTAGGTACAGGACAGGTCTTGGCGATATGGAGACAAGCCATGGTTATCCCAATACATAAAAAGGGTTCCAGGCAGGAGGTTAGTAATTACAGACCTATCAGTCTGACCTCGTTCCTTGGAAAGATACTTGAAGGCATAGTTAAGGATGCAATCATGAATTACACAGATCTGTTGGGGGCTGGGCATGAGACACAACGTGGATTCACAAGGGGCAGGTCATGCCAAAGTAACTTGTTAGAATTCTGTGGCAAAGTTAGCAATGCCCTAGACTATGGTAATTTGGTGGATGTTGTGTTTCTAGATTTCGCCAAGGCCTTCGACAAAGTCCCTCATGAGGAGCTGGTTGAAGCCCTTAAAGAACTAGGAGTGCAGTCAAAAATATCTAATTGAATTAGGGCCTGGTTAATGGGAAGAAGACAAAGGGTCTGTATCAGGGGCGAAGTCTCCGGTTGGGTGGACGTGATTAGCGGGGTGCCCCAGGGATCTGTGCTGGGTCCCTGCCTCTTTAATCTGTGTATTTCATCAATGAAGCCTCAAGCTGAAGTTTGGCTTTCTAAATTCGCTAGTGACACATGTCTTGGTCTCCCAGTAAACAATCACACGAATGCAGTAGTACTACAAGAAGCACTGAGGGAACTCAAAGCTTGGGCTCAAGAAAAAAAGTCCTTATTTAACATCGAGAAGTGCACAGTGATGCTTTTGGGGAAAACAACCCCCTGATGAACTATACACTAGCTGGGAAGGTACTAAAGGTAGTACAGGATGAGAGAGATCTGGGAATTAGGGTTAGTAATGATCTCAAATTCAAATTACATTGCAACCAAGTGATTAAAAAGACTAGCAGTATCCAGAGCTGCATCCACAGACATATTAAGAGCAGGAGGGAGGAAGTCATACTTCCCCTCTATACTTCTCTGGTGCACCCCCATACAGAGCACTGTGCCCAGATTCAATGTCCTCCTGGTGGAAGGATAGTAAACAATATGTCCAGGATCTCCCGGTCAGAATACAAGATGCCACAGCTACCCTCATTTGAGTGCAGTCTGATGCACCCAGAAACGTGCAGCTTGGCACCCTTCTACAGTTAGGTGCTTCCAATTAACCAGCTCACGGGAGGGGAGGGGGCCGGCACAGAACTAGTGGCGGGGCTGAGATGTGAGGGGAAAGAGTCAGTCACAGAATGCATCACATTGTGTTGCGATGCGGAAATAAAATGGATCGCCTGAGCAGCCAGTTCACGTCGCAAACTGCGATGTGATACTGACTACTTAAAACTCTGACCCCAGGTAAGAGCTAAACCAGCTGACTGTAGAGTCAGAAAAACCTGCCACTTTCAGCTCATCAAGAATGAGGGGATGTGACACTGTGTCAAAAGCTTTAGCAAAATCAACAAAAATGGCAGACGTGATCCGTCCCTGACCCATACCAATAAGGATGGAGTCAGTAAGCCATACTAGAGAAGTGGAGGTGAAGTGGGATTTTCTAAAACCAGACTGAAAGGAATGAAGAAGGAGGAGTAGTCAAGGAAGGTAGAAAGTTGTGATAGTACAAGGTGTTCCTGTAATTTAGCAAGGGTAGGACGCAATGAGATGGGACAATAGCTACCTGGAGAGGATGGATCACCACCTTTAAGGACAGGAATGACTGTAGGCCATTTCCATGCATCTGGAGCAGTTGCAGAGGAGAAAGAAAGGTTGAAGAGTAGGGTAACTGGCAGTGCAATGGCGGGGCAGAGAGAAATAGAAGCTTGGGATCAAGGCCATCAGGGCTACAACATTTATGAGGATTCGGAGCAAGCAATGTCTTAAGTGTAGTCGCGGCAGTGGTAGCAGTGAAGGAAAAAAGATAGATTAGCAAGAGAAGAAGGTAGGGGAGGGAAGGAGGGAGGGAAGAAGTGATAAGAGAGTAGGCACAAGAAGCAAAGTAGGAGTTAAAGGAAGAGGCAATAGCAGAGGGGTCAGAGATGAGGGAGTTGTCAATGTTGAGAACAAGAAAGGAAGACTGGTTAGATGGGGAGAACAAGGAGTGGATAACCTTCCAGAACTTAGAGGGATGATTAATATTGTTCTGGAGTGTGGATGTGAAATGCTCTGACTCTGCAAGTCTTATGACTTTGGTACAAGTCGACAAGAGTTTGTCAAAGCACCAGAGAGCCTGTGATCTTAAAGAAACACCAGGCAAGAGCTCTAGTATGCTGACATGCCATAATCTCAGCTGTAAACCAGGGAAGGTGACAGCCTAGGACTCCATTTTTTCTCAGGGGAGCATAATGATCCCAAACAGCCATGAATTTGGCTTGAAAGTAATCCACTGCCAGAATTATATTATTGGCTGAAGAAAGGGGGGACCAATCAGTTGCCCCTATGACAGCAAGGAGACAGTGTAAATCTAATGACTGAAAGGATCTGAGATGAATACATTTGGGGGGCCTTAGGATGACATATTCTGTGCACATAGTACACTTTATGGTAGTCACTGAGGGCATCGGGAAGGATTCCAGCATCAACAATATGATGGGGATGAGAAGAGAGGACCCAGTCTAACAATGAGTGATTTAAGGATGCATAGTTTGGGTGAATGGGTTCAGAAATCAACTGAGTCAAATGTAGTGAAATACTGGTGGAAATATAGACAGCAACACCACCACTCCTCTTAGAGTGATACTGCCTAACAAGAGTGTAACCAGGGATAGTTATAGCACAGTTCAGTACCTTGAAAGAGAGCTAAGATTCTGATAAAACTAGGACATCCAACAGAAGGTTAAGCAAGGTAAGCTGCAGCAGGTCAATCTTAGGGAGAAGGCTATGGATATTTAAATGAGCTACTCTCAGACTTTTAGGAAGTTGCAAAGATGATATAGAGGAAGGATCCAGATCAAGTTCAATGTCACCTGCTAACAAAAGTAGTAAGGTAGCATGGAGCTTTGGGAACCAGTGCAGCAAGGTGGTGGGAAAGGCAAATGGTATGTTGGCCTGCATTGGAAGGGGCATAACTAGCAGAAGGAGAGAGGTGCTAATGCCACTGAACAAAACAATGTTGAGGCCACACCTGGAGTACAGGATACAGTTCTGGAGACCACACCTACATAGGGACATTGAGGGAATGGAGACGGTTCAGAGATGAGCAACCAAGATGGTGCATGGGATGCGGGGAAAAACATATGAACAGAGGTGGAGGGAGCTGAATCTTTTATTTATTTATTTGAATTCTGTTAACCAGGTAAGACCACTGAGACAAAAAAGTCCCTTTTTCAAGGTCGACCCGGGGTCACATGTTACATAGCATCACAATAAGTATCACCAAGTAGAACATTACATTTCATATCAGAATAACAAGTATTACAGAGCAGTACAGTGTACATAGAGTAAATGCAAGACATCTGTGAACATCATAAATTCCATGTTCAATTGTTGTCTATACATATATATTACATTGTATATATTACATTTCATAGTAGCAACAGGTATCACAGAGCAGTACAGTGTACAGACAGTAAATGCAATACATCTGTGAAGCATCATCAATTCCATGTGCAATTGGTATACAACTACGGTGTATAGCCATATCAAGCTATACCCAGACATAGATGCTACATAGCCTGGGTGCTGTAACAAGTGGGTAGGTGCATAGTGCAATAAATGTATAAAGGGAAAGGGTTAGCGGGAAGGAAAGAGGAGTGGAATAGGGTGGCAGGGACTGTGGAGGTAGAGGTGCATCAGCAAGAACAGGAGCAGGAGGAGGGGGAGACAAGGGAGGCATATAAGTTGGACTTAAATAGAGGAAGAGTGGTACTGTTCAGGACATGTCGAGGAAGGGAGTTCCAACTAGAGACAGCAGCAAATGAGAAGGACCTCCTAGTGTAGGTTAGGCGCAGTTTGGGTATTTCCAGGAGGGGTAGGGATGCTGAGTACAGGGTGTGGGGAGTTTGTTTTAAGCTTATTATATCCCTTAGGCATGTGGGCGTGAAGTAGTGGACAAATTTATAAATAAGGCACATGGAGAAGTACTTCAGTTTAGATTCGTAGGTTAACCAACCCAGAGAGAAGAGTACTTCATAGTGGAGCAAGCAGGAGTTGGCCCCTAGCGTGACCCTCCCAGTCCTATGGTAGGTCTGGAAAAGGAGAGGGAGAGAGAGAGAGGAGGAATTAGTAGTAAGCAGCAGAGGGGCTCCATAGGTCAGGAGGGGACAGAGTGATGCAGAGGCAATTCTTAGGCTGGAGGCAGGGGTGAGAAACGGTCGGATTCGATAAAGCAGCCCAAGTTTCTGGTTCATAGATCTGACAATATTGGAGACATGAAGACTGAAGGAGAGTGCAGTGTCCAGGGTGAAGCCCAGATATTTGAAGGACGTGACTGTCTCCAGAGTGTCAACCTTGTTTGATATGATACTGGGGGGGGGGGGTCTTTTGTAGAAGGGTGTCGGGAGAACAGCATGCATTTAGTTTCCTTACTGTTGAGGACCAGCTGATGAATCTATACCCAGCAGAGACTAGAAGGAAGAGGGGGAACATGATTGCAACTTTTAAGTATTTGAAGGGGATCAATAAGGTGAAGGAGGGGAGCTTGTTTAAAAGGAAGGAGGGAGCTATAACAAGGGGGCATAGCCTCAGATTGGAAGGAGGGAAATACAGAGGCAATGTGAGGGGGAAGTTCTTCACATACTGGGTGGTGGAGGCCTGGAACAGGCTACCTGAGGAGGTGGCGGGATCCAAAATGGTGAGTAGATTCAAGAGGGCACGGATAGATGTGTGGGGTTGGGCGGAGGGGGGAAAGTTATGAGCCAGTAAAAGAAGGAGGGGGAAGAGCAGACTAAATGGGTTGGTGTGGTCCTTTTCTGCCATCAAATTTTTGTGAGAACAGGAGAAGAGAAGAGATCGGAAGCACCAGAAAGCTTCAAGGTGAAGACAAGAAGCAGGAAGAATTTGACACCAAGGATGCCAGAGGAAACAGAGGAGAGAGGCGGAAGAGGGGAAGGAAAGCAACTAAAATAGATGTCCACCATCTCAAGAGGCTGGCCAGCCATTGTAAAAATGTTAAATTGAATATTTTGATCATTTCGTAACTTAGCAGGTGATCCAAAAAGCATTAGTTTTGTTTTTCCTGAGTTTCAATTTAGTTTGGATTCAGAAAAAAAAAAGACAGTAGAGAATACCCCCCCAAATGAGTTGATGAAAGTGTCATCTGCATAAAGATAATAATTCGAGTTTTTGATATTTTCACATAGGCCTCTCAGATATATAGTAAAAAGGATAGGAACTAGCACCGATCTCTGGGGGAACCCTCTCAATATGTCCAGGTTCTGTGAGGAATAACCACTGACTGCTGTACACTGTTTCCGTTTGTGAAAATATAAAGTGGACCAACTGATGACTCCACTGTCCAACCCAGTCTCATCCAGTTTGTTTACTAACAGCCCACAATCCACCAATGTCAAAAGCCTTGGAGAGGTCAATGGTACTGAGAGGAGCCTAAGCTATCTTTGTCACTTCTCCTTCATATTTACTTCAGACTCCTCTCAGTACTGTCTTTCATTCATTCCCTCCAATCCATATTGTGGATTGTAGAACCATAGTGAGTGTCAACCTACTTGATCAGCAATAATCCAGCAGAGGTCCACAGTGAGTAATCAGCTCACCACTCAACTAACAGTAATTCTTTACATAATAGTGGTTAGAGGGAGAACACAGGCTAGTTATATTATCTGGCTTATCAGTCAGTGCACAGAATGTGAATGCAGATTAGCTACTGCAACTGGCTAATAAATGACTGCACAATTGTAAACTGGTTATGCAGTTATGGGTACATTAATTTCTCCCCCTGCAAACTAGTTATAGCATATGGCTCATTGGCGGGTGAGTAGAGCTCGAATGAAGATGAATTACTGAACCTGAAATTCTGAGGGAGGAGAGTGCCAATAAAGGCAGGATATAGCAGTACCAGTGTAGGCTAGTAATGCAGTTACATTTACTGATGACTGTATAGACTACCGCTGCAGAGTTAAGCAATAAGGCATGACAAGGGGTTAGATAATCACTCCCTAGGGGCATAATGTGGTATGCGTGCTGCCAAATGCCATATTGCTCCTAGGGGGTGATTAACAGTCAGTTAATCTAACTCCTGGGAGTGCTTTATTGCTCTTTTCAAAAGAAAAGTGTTAGAAGTGTATCTCTTGAATGAGTTTCTCATTGAAAGGGAGATCTTTAATAACATACAGTAGGTCATCCACCTACTATTAAGAATGCTGGTTCAGGTTCAGAATCAGAATGTATCATTCCAGTCATTCAGCAGTGCTAGAGAATGGAATGCTGACAGGAAGAATTCATGGGCCATGGTGATAGGCTGTACGTGACAGTGTAACAAAGATTATAAAAAGGGTCTCAGACATGCTGCAATCTGATTGGCTGCTAGGATTCTAATGGCCTTACATTAATCCCTGTTACACTATCATGTACAGCCTGATCACCATGGCACATGGATTCTTCCTGTCAGCAATCCATCTTCTAGCATTGCTGAATGACTGGAATAATGCATTCTGATTCTGAACCCGCATTCTTAAACTGTTGGTGGAAGAACTATTTTATTAAAAATCTCATTCTAAATGAAGAAAACATTCAAAAAGTACACTTTAACACTTTTCTTTTGGAATAATTTTTTTATAATAGCAAAAGGCACTCCCAGGAGTTAAATTAACAGTCAATCACCCCCTAGGGGCAATATGGCATTCGGCTGCACCTCATGCTCATTACATCCATAGGAGGTGATTAACAGACTGTTAATCTAACCTCTGGTCACGCCTTATTGATTAATTAATATAAGGCAGTTGGAATGCTGGCAGCCAATCACAATGGAACATTTCTGAGATCCTTTTTCTAAGTAAGCAGTAAGACATGACAAGGTGTGCATTATGGTGCTATAATTGCCACACCACAGCTGCACTGTTAGGCAAGAAGTCCAGCTGAGTGCCGTTAAAAGCACCTTAAAAGTGTGATTATATAGAGGATAATAGATGGCCAACAGAAAATAACCACACTGTAATCAGTTTGAGAGGTTTCCATGACAACTAGGTAAACCCCAGAAGTGCAGCTCAAGAGGTTTACAGTTGTCTTGGAAACCTCGAGAAGTGATTTCAGTGAGGTTATTGTCTATTAACCATCCATTAGCTTATATAGTGTATGGGGCTAACAAAGTTCAACTACACTTAGTATCACCTCTTGATGTCTAGGCATCGGTAACTTTTTAATTTTTTTTCCGTCGTAACGCTCTGGCTCAGCTCTCACTGCTGCCGTCATTGGTCAGAAGCCCCATGACAGCCACAATTGCCAGTTAAAACAAAGTGTAGCTTACTTTTTTCTCACTGCTGCATGCTCTCTCTGTGAGAGCTGTCATCACTGCAGTCTTTGGTCTGAGCATGCACAGTGCGGATCACGTTGTTATGGTATCAATGTAATGTACTCAAGAGGGGTTAACAACTTCTTGACATCACATTGATACCATAACAATGTGGTAAACTGTCTGGATTCAGACAGTAATAAAGGCTCCCCATACATTATATCACTATAATAGCACACACAGGAGTGTCCTATTGCATTTATACAATGGCATTTAAATATTTGACTTAAAATAAATGAAAATAAGAAATTATTTAAAAAAGATAAAAAAAATAGGACAGCTGATTGAAATATGCTTCCATTTAAATGTTGAAGAAAGAAATTGCCCATATTCTGGTAAGAAACAATAAAGGACAATAAAAAAAACATGTGTGGCACAAATGTTTATAAGAAAAAACATCTGTTACTATATTTGCATTCCAGATCAATAGAAGTACAGTATTTTAATGGAAATGAGTTCAAAACTTTTCAACCTTTCAAGTTTTTTTTTTTTTGGGGGGGAGGGGGATTTCACCTGAAAACACCCATATAAGATTAAATGTATGTGCTTTTATAAACTTCAGGACTGCATTTAAGCAGTTTCGGTCTGCCTCTGTCTAACTCGGTATTATTGCCTCCTTTCTTCATTCTGTTTCTTTTTTCTGTCATTCTTCACATTCAACAGATGGAATGTTTAGTATGGAATACAGGGATTCAAAATCATGCACAATTCCATTTGCAGAATGTTCCTCTCCCAACATACTGTATATACACACACACACACACACACACACACACACACACACACACAACAAAGGCCTAATGTGGAACCAGAGACTCAATGTTATCTCCATCAGGGAAAGCAGCACAGATTTCCCTGATAAGCAAGTAAAGATAGGTGGAGGATTTTTTACTGTCAGCAAATAAACACTAGTAATAAAAAACATGAACAATACTTACTGTTTCTAATTTATTTATGTGTGTTAGGAGAGTGTGATGATCAGGAAAACAACATTTAATTAATTTGTTTTTTTATTTAAGGTGGTTTTATCTTTAGTGCCTATTTGAAGTTTTTTTGTAGGTAAAGGTGTTCTTATTCAGTCAGCTTTGTACTTACACAAATTGATGTTTCTTGTTTTGTTAGACAAGCTTTCCCTCTGGTTTGTGCTCATCTGTTCTGTCTGTTACTTAATTGTAATATCTACTGTAATTGTATTGTATTTGTTGTAAAACATGTAACTCTGGCATGGAAATTTTGTAAAGGAGCACTGGTGCTCAAAGGTATCATCTGAATCTTCTAATAAATAAATAAATGCACTGTAGCAGCCATGTTTGTGATGGAAGGTCAGTTCGGGTTGTAGGGGGACTGATTTGCTCATTGTGTGATGCGGCTATTAACAAATTTGGTCAGGTTTAACCCTTGCTGCGACGCGGACTGATATATCAGTCCAGAAATCCTATATGTTCTATTCTGTCAGCAGCCTAGGGGTTAAGACCAAGATGACCATGCATTATGCTGTAACAAACTACAGTCACCTGACTGGTTTTACGTAATTTGTTTGATTTTTAGACTCATTTTATAATACAGATTACTTAGAGCATCTGGCTAATGTGGTAATGTGTAAAGTCTATCTGAAAACTAGCTACAGCAACTGGCCAATCACTAAGTGGGTACAGTGTGCATGCAGACTACCTATAGTTTCTTGCTTATTTCATAGTGGGTGTTTGATACAGTGTCAGTACAAGCCTAGTCTAGTATCTTTACAATATTGCCAATGGATATGGCCCATGCAGGCTTGTTACAGCATATTGTTAATAAGTGGCTAGAGTGTCACTGCTGACTAGTTGTTAGATTTGGCTAATTAGTGAATATTACAAAATGGCAGGGTACTGTGACAAAGCAGTGGGCAGATCTAATGTGATGTTGGGATACATAAGGAGAGGTAATCCAAGCAGGATGAGGGAAGTGGTGTTGCCAGTACATTGCTCACCATTAAAACCCTACCTGTAGTACTGTGTCAAGTTTCAGAGGCAGCACCTCAGAAAGGACATAGACAGAGAGGAGACAATCCAGAGGAGGGCAACTAAAATGGTGCAGAGGTTGCACAAGAAGCCCTATCAGGAAAGGCTGAGGGATCTTAACATGTACACCCTGGAAGAGAGGGGATCGAGAGGTGACATGATAGAGACCTAAAAGTACCTCACATGAGTGAATAGGGTGCAGTAGGGTAGACTCTTTTAAATGAAAAAGAGCACCAGGACCAAGGGTCATGCAATAAAGATGGGAGGGTTAAAAGAGAAGCAAGGAAATATTTTTTTTCTGAAAGGGTGATAGACACCTGGAACAGACTGCCAGCAGAAGTGGTGGAGGCAAAAACAGTGAGGGACTTCAAGAATGCATGGGCTAAACATAGGGATGTATTAGAAAACAGGCAAGGAGGAAAAAGGGTCACCAGAGACCAATGAGGATCTATGGAGACAGATTAGGCAGGGAACATCTTGGGCAGACTGCTGTGGGCCAAGCAATACTTTTCTGTTGACAAATATGTTTCTATGACTCAACTATATATATATTTTTTTTTTTATGAGCAATGGAACCACCAGACAATATCACAATATCATTACTGGTAACCCCCGTTAATACACATACTTGATCTGTGTTTCAAAGACTGTAATAACTGGGTTACCCAGTTATTACAGTGTTTGGTTTCACTCCCGGTCAGTTCCATTTGTAGCATGCTACCTGACTGGCTCTTACTCTGTGGGCAGCTGAACACTTCTAAAAACATGGTGGCTCCATTTGCCGTTAGCAAGGAGCCGAGCTGATAAGTTGCCTCTGTTCACGGATTATTTACTTTTTCTGTATTTATCTGGTCGATCCTGGCTTTAAAAGTTAAAACAATGTATGTGGCTGATCCTAGTGTTCACTGGCCTCAGGAGATGCAACTACAATAGAAAATAGGCTGAGGTTCTATCTATAGCACTACGTATGCACGATTCCACACTGTAAGTTGAGAGAGGGAGAGAGAAGCAGAGGGACTCAGCAAGCAACTGACTTCTTGCACCAGTAATTATACAAAGTAAAGCATAGGCAACTGTATATCTATGAAGACTTTTTAAACACCCTCTGTGTGTGATAACCTAATAAACCTCTCGAGCTTCGCTCTCGAGGTTTGTGAGTCATCACACACCTTGGGTGTGTAAAAAATCTTCATAACACACAATCGCCTTGGCATTATTTTCTACATAATTACCGGTTTCCTTTTTCTTCCCACAGGGAAACTGTGGCGTTATTTGCCATAATAAAAGAGAGTTTATTATGGCAAACATGCACATGGTTTCCCTGACTCTGCGCATGTGCCCAACACAGTTCCTAGCTTCCCGACTGCTCTTCGCTTTCCTTCTCACCGAACTGCTGGCTAACACACATGGAACTGCCATTTAGAATTAGTGGTACGTAAATAACATTTTTAGTAGTACAGGCAGTAAAATTAACTATCAGCATCCTCCACCCAAAAAAATCCAACAACTTTGAAATATACGAACAAAAGCCAACTGCACAACTGTAACCTAAGTGGACTGCGGCTACACAGCAACTTGCTTTTATTTTATATTATTGCTGAGGCAAAAAAAGGAAACTCATAGCAATTATATAAAATAAAATATATCAGTGTGTAAACTCAAGTTTACACACACCCCTCAGGGGTTAGAAGAATGCTGCGCTTTGACTTGTTAAAACCCTACAATAAATGCTTTTAAAATGCATAGAAAAACACCACCACTAAAATCAATGAGCGCACACACGCGCCTTTGTTTTCTTACATCACAAAACAAACATGCCTCAATATTGAGGGCGCATGTCATGGGTTAAAGGAAGTGGCTCCATTTTTCCCTGTATCAGCCGGGGAGCTATTTACGAATGAAATAACTTTTGAACACAGATGAAATACATGGATTTATGCAATAGCTGTGGAACCAAAAGCAATTGCATAAATCCATTTATTTCCACATATGTGGGATAAATCTAACCACCCTAGATTTATCCCACATATGTGGGATAAACGCAAACTGTCAATCAAAGTTTTTTGTTCACTTTTTTGACAAACAAATGTGAATAACTTTAAAATGAAAAATGATAGCATAGTACTGTGAGCACAAAAAATGTTCAGCACAAAAATATCTACAAAATGAGTGGTGTTTCATTAATACCTTTTAGTTTTTTTTATAATTAGCAAAAAACAGCATAAAATTAAATTTTTGTTTCACTTTTTCATCAAACAAATGCAAATAACTTTAAAACAAAAAAGGTAGCATGATACTGTGACCATGACATTTGTTCAGCAAGAAGTTCTCTACAAAATGAGTGGTGTTTCATTTAATAGCAACCAACCCGCTAGGCGGACATACACTAGGAAAGTTAACTGAAAGTCCCAGAAATTATCATTTTAAAAAAAAGAAGATAAACAGTCAAAACCAAATGTTCCTGCACCGATAAGAAGTGTCCCTATTGCATAAATGAAATATACAATGGTGAGCTGTCAGATAAATGATTTATTTACACTTGTGCTGTTTGACCTTGGACACCTCACGAGTGGCTTACGCCACTCGTGAAGTTACCTGAGGTCAAACAGCACTTGTGTAGATAAATCATTTATTTGACAGCTCACCATTGTATATCACATATTTAATGATAACCATCAGCTCTGGGCCAGGTGAGGTATCATTTATGTTTAGGGGACTGGAAAATCAGAAGGGCAAGACCTGCTCTTTAAGCATTTCCTTTTGTTACCAAAACTGTTGCAAGAATCAAGAGTCTCATGCTGCTCTTTCTGAGTTCCCTTCCTGAATGAAATATAATCATCCAGGATTATCAGTTTTGTGGGAGAAAATCATTGCACCCAGAGGAGAATTCAGTCTTTCACAAAATGCCTATTTCTACAAAGTCGTGGATATGTCCTAATGTAACATTTGTGGTCCTCTGTGCAGAAACCAGTCTGGTAGTATATGTGAGGCATGACTTGGTTGTCATTTGCCTGCCTCGGGAAAGGTTTGAAGATAAAATCACATGAGGATCTTGTTGAAGTGAAAAAATGATGATCGGGCAACAGGGAATTTAAGGCACATTTGTGTAACCCTTGGTCTCTGTGCAAGAGAGAAAGCAATTTGGGGCCACAGTATTAGGTTATACCCATGGGTCCCTTTGATCTTTCAGAGAAGGGTGGAGGACTGGTGTGTCAGAGCACCCTGCAGAGTGCAATCAGCAAGGGGCAAAAAGGCTGTTGCAAGAGGAATCCCAGTATTGGGACAGGTGGTAATGATAGAAAAAGGGTCAGAAAAGGCCTTGCAGACCTGAAAATAGATAGGGCTGCATGGTCAGATGGGATGCACCCAAGAGAACTAGCACTGGAGCTTGCTGAACCCCTGGCAGGGCTATTCACTAGCTCGCTACAGTCAGGGATGGTTCTGAAAGATTGGAAAGTAGTGACATTTTTTATGTTTAGAAAAAACTGACAGAAAAAGACAATCAGTCCATGCAATCCGACCTGTTTTGCCCTGGATGCTTGTTGTGACCACTTTGCTACACTGTCTGGATTAAATGCTGCAGTCATATGGCAATTTGAATTGCAATTACAGGAACAGCTGCAGGACTCAGTGTGTTCATGGCTAGCTGGCGAGGATGTCCTTGACTTCTGGGTGAGCACACCTGGAAAGCATTAGCAGCGTGAAGTAGAGCAGGGCTAGATCAGGGCGAAGAGGAGTGAGGAGAATGCCCAGAGTGGCCTGCTCCTGAAGAATGTGGTTGAGCCTGTGATTGCTGCAGAGAGTGTTGCAGTCAGAGCTATCACTGGGCCCGACCATCACTGGACTTGCCTTGAACAGACTGGACCTGTCATTTTGCGGCCACCGTTTTCATGTTCAAACCGATGTGGTCAGTCTGACAGGGTGGATCCTCAATGGTTCCCTCACAGAATTCTGTGTGAACTGGGCTGCAATGGTGTGAATGACAATCTTTTGGGACATCTTTTTCTCATGACAGACTGCCGTCATAAGACAGGGATGATGAGAGAACCTTTGGGTTTAAAACCTTTCTGTTTTCTGTATAGAATCTGCTGCACATTTCTCTACTGCAGTGGTGAGGAGGCTGCTACAGAGTTACAAGCCTGTTGACCTGGTCTGGACACTCTGGTGAGAGTAGGAACAGAGTGTACTACCCAACAAATAACTGTTGGGGTGTATTCCATTATTACGTTTGCAAATTTGAGCACACAATGCTGAATATTTAATTGTGCAGATTCTCCTTATATTTTAAATATTTTTTTTCATTAATTGGTATGTTGGAGTAATTGAGTTTTAATGCGAGACTGTATGGTGTGAGTGCAGTGTGTATGTGGTGTGTTGGCGCATGGGTAATTGTAGGGTGTTGTAGAATGTGGGTTGGATGGAGTTTTTGGGAAAGTACTGGTTTTCTTTTTGGGAAGCAGATAGACTGTATTGCTAATTTTGTGTAGGAGAGTTGGGATGTGTAGGCAGCAGCTGGCCCTCAGGCTCAGCTACTCCCCAGCCCTGCCCTGGAATCTACTGCACTTCCAGGGCCCCTCCGTACCAATGGCAGTATATCATTGTTGCTGGGAATAGGAACTGGGAGAAGGTGTGGAGGGAGAGAGGGGTTTGGTGGGGGAGATGCTGGGGTGTGCTATTCAGGTTGTGGGGACCATGAGATGCGCTGGGGCAAAATGAGAACTTGAAGAGAGGTCAGATGTGTTTAGTTCCCTTACACAGGGTTCCCAGGGACTGAGTGAGTAGGCAGCTAAAGAAACACAGGGGTGGAGTACAAGATGGGGGAAGTGGTACTAATGCCCACAAAACAGGAAAGAGACCTTGGTATAATCATATCTGATCACCTAAAGGTGGCCAGACAGTGTGACAAGGCAGTGGAAAAGCCAGTGGGATGCTATGATGCATAGGGAGGGGTATCACCAGTAGAAAGAGGGAGGTTGTGATACCACTGTAAAAATCTTTGGTGAGATCTCTTCTAGAGCACTGTGTCAGGTTCTGGAGGCCAGATCTCTGGAAGGACATAGACAGGGTGGAGGTGGTCCAGAGGAGGGCAACTAAAATGGTGCAGGGTGTGCACCAGAGACCCTATGAGAAGAGGCTAAAGGACCTCAATATGTGCACCCTGGAATAAAGGAGGGAAAGAGGGGATATGATAGAGACTTTCAAATACCTCACGGGTAAAAATAATGTACAGGAGGGAAGCATTTTTCAGAAAAAAAGATATTTAAGTGTAACCCCTAGATGGCGCTATCCCAGGGGCTACTACCCCTGCCTGATTTGCCACTAACAGGTTGAGGGGACTGGATCCGATGGCGGGTGCCTCCACCCAGAGGTCAGGGTTTGCAATAGTTAAACTAACTTGGTCACAGCCCTCTGGGACACTGCAACCCCCCTTTCTTCCCACTAGTGGCCTACACAGTATATCAGAATTACCTTCACAGTATACACTTACCCCCAGGACTGGTTCAGGCACTGGGACCCCCTGTAAAATAAGAAGATTCAGTGCAACAATCACAGTACAATACTTTAACATAGACAAATACCTCAGGCAGTATAACTTTGCTGAAACAAGCAGCTCTGATTTATTTAGGGGGATATAACAAGGACAGGGGGAAATCAGGTTAATTAGCTTATCACTTTACTCATCTACCTATGGCTCTGTGCACAGGCCTATCCCTACCAGTTACTGTCCCTGGGTACCCAAGCCTAGTGGCTAGTCAAACCATGGCAGCTGGTGGGCCCTTTCACACAGAGAAAGAAAAATTAGTTAAACAGTCAGCAGTACAGTAATTCCATTTGGATTCAATGTGGCAATTAACAGGGAGCGACCCTGAATTAGTACTCACGACCTCCAAACAAGATAGGGTCCTTCGACGTCAGCAGGGCTACTCTTGAGCTCCATGAGACTCCTCACACATTTATATGACAAACTGCAACAGGCAAAAGTCCTTTAATGGCAGCAGGATTCACTTGCGCTACACAAGCCTCCTCAGACTGGCAGCAGGATTCACTTGAGCTACACAAGCCTCCTCACACATTTATATGGTAAAAGAAAGTACTATACCAGGCAGGCTGCTTCTCTATCCCGATCGCAATTACTGCACAATACCCAGGAGAACACACAGCAGATTCAGTTCCTGACAGACCGAGCACAATTCAGCAATTTCTCCAGTCTTCTACAGGGTGAGCCTGGTTTCTACTCTTCAGATATCCTTTGATTCTCTTCACAGGATGGATTCAGTCCTAACAAGCAGTTACACAAGCTGCAGACCGGAACTCGGGGCCTTCCACGCGTTTCCCGACTAAAACTGCACACCGAAAAAGCACAGGGCTCCTTCTCTCTTCACTGCCAGAGCTCAACTGAAACTCCAGCAGACAAAACCGGGCACTT
Organism: Neoceratodus forsteri; assembly: GCA_016271365.2. Classification (NCBI taxonomy): domain Eukaryota; kingdom Metazoa; phylum Chordata; order Ceratodontiformes; family Ceratodontidae; genus Neoceratodus; species Neoceratodus forsteri. The sequence goes on along the minus strand of CM057451.1, from coordinate 801,710,156 downwards.
CCTTTGAGTTCCTCCCAGTTCTTGGCTGGATTGGCTGCCACTCACAATAGACTGCCCCTGTTGGTCCAAAAAGGCGCCGAAGTCCAAACTACATCTCCCAGAGTCACTGCCCATACAATCCTCTTGTGGCTGGCTCAGATTACGAGTCCAAGTTCTGATTCGTCCAAGGCACCATTTTAGAGCTACCTTAACCCACACTGATTGGTCCAGTTCAGCAGTTCACAACTAGAATGGGGAACTAGGCAAACACAGTTCTGACTGCAAAGAAAAGCAGGTTAGACAAACTGTATTTTCATTATTACTCTAAATGATTTCTGGCAAACAGTTACATCTTTCAGATAGGTTCCCTTTGCACTCCTAGTGACTGCAAAAATGGAGTGAATTGGCAGCAGCTCGAGTGGTACTCAAGCAGAGAAACACACAGTCCCCCCATACAAACTAATTATGTCTCCAAGTAGACAGCTCTTAAAGAGACAGTACCAGAGGCTCTAAAAACACTCACAGATAAATGGCTTAAACACCAAACACCATTCAGGCTCGGAGCATTCAAGCAAGCTCCTGGAAGTCTTTTGGGAACCCGCATTTGCAGGGGGGTTACATCCTTCCTGGCCTGGGAAAGCTTGACGTCCGCATCAAGCAAGTACCCCCGTAAGTTTCAACTGCAACCATATACATTTGCATTAGGCTCACACATGTGATCATCAGTCAATATATCACTTTACCAAGAACACATTTCTGAAACATTGCAGTACGTCACTCTTTACACAGTATTACACACACATTGTACCATAACTCAAGTTATTGCCTCTTATACATGAAACCTGAAGAGAGGGGGCCCTTCCCTATCAGTTACCTTGGGGCTGGACGGGGCAAGGCACCATACTTAGAGGGCAACACAAGTAACTTGAGTTAGCACTGACGCTCAGTTTGGGCAATGAGCTCGGGACACACACACTCCTTATGGACAACAATGAGAGGGCAAATCCACAGGGCTCCCAAGGGAATCATAACTGAGGTGCACCACAGGCTTTACAGCTCGACCAGTCTTTCTAGGGGGAACTGTTACAGTCTCTGCACTCTGAGCCTCATTTTCAGCATTGTCCTCACATGTCAGGGGAGTCTCCATGGGGGTAGAGAGGCTAGAACTTGGGGCACTTTCAGCTCCAGGAGTTACAGTCTCTGAGTCCACAACATTTGGCTCGCATGGAGAGCTTTCAGACATTGGCAGTGGACTGTCTGGGCACTCAGAATACTCTTCTTGTTCTGGTGTATCACCAGTCTGCCCCAGTCCATCATTTTCCTCCCCTGAAAGCTCAAACAGTTCAACCATGTATCTTCTGGGGGCTCAGACTCAATCAAGATTTCTCCAATGGGCAGTAAATGATTTCTATGCATTATTTTTACATCTTTTGAATTATTCTCAGGCCTTACTTTGTACACTGGCAGATCATCTAGTTTGCCCACTACAATGTGAGGGAGATGGTGCCATCTGTCAGCAATCTTGTGTTTGCCATGCAGTCCCAGATTTCTTAGCAATACCCAATCTCACTCCTGGAGTTCCTGTGCTTTCACCTTTTTATCATACCTTTCTTTGTTGGCCAGATTTCTTTTGGCAGCCATGGTTTGAGCCAGTTGGTATGCATGAGTTAGCTGGGCCTTTAACTTTTCCACATACTGTAAACAGTTGTCAGCTTGAACAGGAGAGATCCCAAAACACACATCTACCGGTAGTCGAGCTTCTCTTCCAAACATCAGGCGGTAGGGGGAGAATCCAGTGGCATCACTTTTGGTGCAGTTATAAGCATGTACCAGGGTGCTAATTTGTTGGCTCCATCTAGGCTTGTCCTTTGGGGGCAGGGTGCCTAGCATATCTAGCAAAGTGTGGTTGAAACGTTCATGCTGTGGGTCCCCCTTGGGGTGGTAAGGAGTGGTTCTGGACTTTCGCACTTCCCACAGAGAAAGCATCTCTTTGATCAGATGACTCTCAAAGTCTCTCCCTTGATCAGAATGGATTCTTTGTGGAGCCCCATAGTGAACAAAAAAGTTTTCTACAAGTAATTTGGCCATAGTGGATGCTTTCTGGTCTTTGGTGGGGAAAGCTTGGGCATATCTCGTGAAATGGTCAGTGACCACCAGCACATTACTGATATTTCTTTGATCTGACTCCAAACTCAGAAAATCAATACAGACCAGCTCCATGGGTGCACTGGTGGTGATGTCAACAAGGGGGCAGCCCTCTGAGGCAAAGCTTTCCTCTGTAGCTAAGCGACTACAAGTTCGAATGTGTTGCTCCACATCAGCCCCCATCTTAGGCCAACAGAATCTGGATCTCACCAAGTCAAGTGTTCTGTCTATACCAAGGTGCCCCATGTGGTTGTGCAAGGACCTCAGTACTGAGTCTCAAAAGGCAGTGGGCAGCACTAGGTGTTGTTTGTCTACTTGTCCCCCTCTGTCTATTGTTTCTCTGTATAACAGTTTATTGATCAGTTTCAACTTAGGACCTTCTTTGTATAACAGTGCAGTTCTCAAATCAGTGGAGCGTAATTTGGACACATCTTTTCCTGCATAGAGGGCTTCTAAAGCTGATTTGATCATGGGATCACAGGATTGAGCCCGCCGAATACTGTCATTGTCCAGCTGAGGCAGTGTACCAATGTCTATTGCAGAAAAGTGGCAATAAGCAGCAGGTATGCAATTCTCAGAGGGTCCCAAGCAATCCACCATGCAGTCCACTGCGTCAGTGGACATTTGTTCCTCCCTGTCAAACTTCCGGCAGAGTGCCCGAATGTCAGGTTCTGCCAATCTGACCCAATCATTCTGGGAAACAGGCCTCCGGGAGAGAGCATCATCATCTATGTGGTTCAGGCCTGCTCGATATTCAACAGCATAGTCGTATGTAGATAATGCAGAAAGCCACCTATGGCCAGTGGCATCCAACTTAGCTGAGGTCTGCACATAGGTCAAAAGATTATTGTCAGTTTTTACTAGTATTTTAGCCCCATACAAGTACTCATGGAATTTGTCAACAATAGCCCACTTCAAAGCTAGGAACTCTGATGTACAGGATAGTTCTTTTCGGATGGGGTCAGGCTTCTACTGGCAAAGGCCACTGGTCTCAGGCCATTCTCATGTTCTTGGTACAACACAGCCCCCGACCCTTGCAAGCTAGCATCAGTGTGCAGGACATAAGGTTTTCTTGGATCGGCATAGGCCAGCACTGGAGCATGGGTAAGTTGATATATGATCTCATGAAAAGCAGTCTCACAATCAGGAGTCCAGAGGGCCCCAAATACTTCACTCGGATGAAAATACACTCTTTCAGTCTTGAGGGATGCTGACTTTTGGTATTTTTTGTGGGTTGGGGGATACCCTTGAGTAAGGTTAAGTAAAGGGCGGATCACTCTTGAATAGTCCTTGATGAAATGCCGATAATAACCACAGAATCCCAGGAATCTTTGCAGTTCTTTTAGATTTTTGGGCTGTGGCCAGGTGGTCAAGGCCTCAACTTTACTTGGGTCGGTCTCTATTCCCTCGGTGGATACTATGTGTCCCACATACTTTACTGATGTTTGAAAGAATTGACACTTATCAATGGACAGTTTAAGGCCAAAGTCCTCCAGTCAGTCCAATACCTTAAATAATCTGCTCTCATGTTCCTCCAGTGAGCCAGTGAGCTGCCAAACACAATAACATCATCTAGGTATACCAGGCACTCTAGTAAGTTCATGTCCCCACTGCACTCCATCAATCGTTGAAAAGTGGCTGGGGCACCTAAATCCCTTGAGGCATCCTCAAGAATTCATAGAAGCCAAGCGGACAGATAAAGGCTGTCTTCTCACGGTCCTCTGGGGCCATCGGGATCTGGTAGTACCCACTGCGGAGATCCAACACAGAGAACCACTTGCTCCCGTTTAGGCAGTCCAAAGCATCCTGAATGAGGGGCATTGTGTACTGATCAGGGATAGTCCGCCGGTTTAAGGTGCTATAATCCACGCACATCCTTACTGTCCCATTCTTTTTCCTCACTACCACAATGGGGGAAGCATAAGGGCTTCTGGATTCTTGTATTACACCAGCAGCTAACATCTCTTGCAGATGCCGTCTCACATCATCTATGTCAGCAGGTGCCAGGCGTCGAGACCTCTCACGAAATGGTCTTTCGTCATGCAGCCGGATATTGTGCTCAGCTCCTTGCACACATCCTATGTCTCATTCCTTTAAAGAAAACACCTGGTCTCTCTGGGCAAGCTTCTCACTGATCCTCACTTTCCATTCAGCTGGCAACGAGGAGTCGCCGAAATCAAACAAGTCAGGCGTTACTCTGTCATTCTTCCTCGAACTCTTGCTGCTGGGTAGCACTGCAGTGTCTGCACAGTGCACATTAGCCAGGATGCAACCTCTATTTACTCGAATGTCTCTTTCGGACACATTATGAACTTGGACCATTACCCTTCCGGCATAAGCATGGGCTCTAGCGGGCAAAATACTAGACTTGACCAGCAGTCCCTCTGGCAATTTTCCATTGCCTGGTGCATCCAACTTTAATATTTTATTCTTAACATCCTTTCTGATACGGACCTCTCCCTGTAAGGTACACTGGGCATTTGGCACCAGGATCAGAGACTCAGGATCCTTCTTCCATACAGTTCGACCGGTTCCTCTGGTTCTATTTTTCAGCATCTCTGTGCCTCATAGGCCTTCTTAATTAAAGCCGGAACTCTAAAGCTCTACTAGTCTTTGACCCCTGTTTTTCATAACACAACTGTGCCAGCCTTCCGAACATATGAGCATTTGTTCCAATCAACAAAGGGACACCATCATACAGTCCAGTGGGGGGACACACTAAGGCTAGTGTCTCTACTTGTTCGGCCACTCCAGCCACGGAGGTGGGGAAAGACAGCCAAATTCGGATATACCCGGAATAGGGGTAGGCCTTCTCACTTAACCCCCATACATGCAGTCCTTCTAATGGTTGTAAGGGTACGTCTGACAAATGCTTCTGATATCAATCCTGGAACATAATTGTCACTTGGGAGCCACTGTCTAATACAGCTCTTGTAGACCTCCATTCACCTTTACAGTGGTCTCCATGGAGGGACCCACTATTCTGGACCAGTCTGGAGAGTGGCGGGGGCCTGGGCAACTGACCTTGCCACAAAGGACGTGAGTTAGCATTTTGGTGCCCTCACTGGGATCATTTTGTGCACCTTTTAACCACTGATTTGTTCTCCGAAGCTCTCCTTGTAGCCTATATGCAACTTTGTCAGTGTCTTTTGGGGACCGGCATTCCCTCTTCATGTGCCCATCCTTCCCACAATGATAGCAAAACATACTTTCTGGAGTTTGAGCTGGCCGAGGTGCCACACTGGGAGCCAGGGCGGGGGTACTACTAAATGGAAACCTTGGTGCCACCTCTGTCTGCGGTGTGATAAGCATTTGGAGACATCTCGTCAGTTTCTCCACTTCCATGGTCAAGGAATTGAGTTTGGAGCTGTTATCAGCAGGAGATACATGGGTGGGTACCCCACCCCATAGCAGATGCAGTCGGATATAGGTCGGGCCCGTACTTCAGGTGCCTTCATAAAGGGACTGTTTTTGAATTCCCGGATCTCTCTCAACAGTTTCGCCCCATTGTGGCATATCTTTTCCTTGTCAGAGCACTCATTTACTGCCAACCTCTGCCCCTGAACTTCACTTGATGGGTCACCCTCAGTCACTCGGGTCATAGCCGCAGCTATTGGTGCAGGTCCCTCCCGAGGTCGCCTTTTCTCAACTCCTCGAATTTCTCTCATAAACTCATCATAGGAGGGTGGGGATTCCAGTCGATTTGCCAGGCGTAACTGAAGCAACAGCAGTTCTGAGAAGGGGGCAGACTTAAGGATCCTGTCCAGCCTGGTTCGGTCCAGTTCTATCGTTGGCAAACTACCCTTTCTGAGGCATTCTTGCAACAATTTTTCCAGCCGAGATACATACACAGACAACTCCCCTTGGTACTGTAGTGCATTTCTTACTCTCCACCATAGGTCCTCATCAGAATCTGGGCTCTCATACACATTCTCCAAGGCCTCAAGTTAGGCCTGTGCAGTCACTTCAGGGTTACTGGCCCGTTTAGCACGGATGGTAGCCAGGGCAGGACCTCGGAGACTCTCACTAACCCTCTTTCGCTTTTCGGCTTCCGAGCATTGCCATTCTAGCACTTGGGGGGCAACATAGTCTATCCAGGTCTCCCAGCCATCCTCCCCTTGGGGGGTGGGTAGGGTGCCAAAGAAGATCCTCAACCTTCGGTAAGAGTCGTGACTAATGGCAGGTGCAGAAATAGGAGTCTGCATTGGTTCAGCCACCATTACGGGTACTGGAGCGGGAGAGGGTGTTGGGGAGGAACACCCCCAGGTGGCAAGAATAGTTTCTTCAAGTCCTCCACAGTTTTCCCTTCCCCCAGCAACCATTTAGCAAATTTCTCCTCAAAAGTTTCAGATAGTGGTGGGGGTTCATTCCCCCCCCCGGGTCTTTACTGTCCTTAGTTATCACTCTCCAGGTAGTGAGGGCTCCCTCTGGGGTAATGGTCTGTGGCACTTTGGAGCTATCTATGGGATCCTTAAACTCTACTAGGGCCAGGAAAGTGTGGGTGAGCAGATTAGCATGCCGACCCACCATCACAGGGTTTTGTAAACCTTCCACCTTGGAAAGTACTCCCTGTACAGTGTCCGTATTGATACCCAGGGGGATGTCCAGGATAAGCATAGCATTTTGGGGGTCGATCTCCTCCCCAGTACACCACTCCACCAGCCGGTGCACAGCCACTTCTGTCGGGGTACCCATTTTTTTCTTAACAGTGGTTCATAAATATGGCCACTAGAGGACACACAATCCCAGTGGTGAGCCTCCAAGATGTAACTCCTAGATGGCGCTATCCCAGGGGCTACTACCCCTGCCTGATTTGACACTAACAGGTTGAGGGGCCTGGATCCGATGGCGGGTGCCTCCACCCAGAGGTCAGGGTTTGCAATAGTTAAACTAACTTGGTCACAGCCCTCTGGGACACTGCAACCCCCCTTTCTTCCCACTAGTGGCCTACACAGTATATCAGAATTACCTTCACAGTATACACTTACCCCCAGGACTGGTTCAGGCACTGGGACCCCCTGTAAAATAAGAAGATTCAGTGCAACAATCACAGTACAATACTTTAACATAGACAAATACCTCAGGCAGTATAACTTTGCTGAAACAAGCAGCTCTGATTTATTTAGGGGCTATAACAAGGACAGGGGAAATCAGGTTAATTAGCTTATCACTTTACTCATCTACCTTATGGCTCTGTGCAATAGCCTATCCCTACCAGTTACTGTCCCTGGGTACCCAAGCCCTAGTGGCTAGTCCAAACCGTGGCAGCTGGTAGGGGCCCTTTCACACAGAGAAAAGAAAAAATTAGTTAAACAGTCAGCAGTACAGTAATTCCATTTGGATTCAATGTGGCAATTCAACAGGGAGTGACCCTGAATTAGTACTCACGACCTCCAAACAAGATAGGGTCCTTCAACGTCAGCAGGGCTACTCTTGAGCTCCACGAGACTCCTCACACATTTATATGACAAACTGCAACAGGTAAAAATCCTTTAATGGCAGTAGGATTCACTTGAGCTACACAAGCCTCCTCACACATTTATATGGTAAGCAGTAACAGGCAAAAGTCCTTTAATGGCAGCAGGATTCACTTGAGCTACACAAGCCTCCTCACACATTTATATGGTAAGCAGTAACAGGCAAAAGTCCTTTAATGGCAGCAGGATTCACTTGAGCTACACAAGCCTCCTCACACATTTATATGGTAAGCAGTAACAGGCAAAAGTCCTTTAATGGCAGCAGGATTCACTTGAGCTACAAGCCTCTTCACACATTTATATGGTAAACAGTAACAGGCAAAGTCCTTTAATGGCAGCAGGATTCACTTGAGCTACACAAGCCTCCTCTCACATTTATATGGTAAACAGTAACTGGCAAAAGTCCTTTAATGGCAGCAGGATTCACTTGAGCTACACAAGCCTCCTCACACATTTATATGGTAAGCAGTAACAGGCAAAAGTCCTTTAATGGCAGCAGGATTCACTTGAGCTACACAAGCCTCCTCACACATTTATATGGTAAGCAGTAACAGGCAAAAGTCCTTTAATGGCAGCAGGATTCACTTGAGCTACACAAGCCTCCTCACACATTTATATGGTAAACAGTAACAGGCAAAAGTCCTTTAATGGCAGCAGGATTCACTTGAGCTACACAAGCCTCCTCTCACATTTATATGGTAAACAGTAACTGGCAAAAGTCCTTTAATGGCAGCAGAATTCACTTGAGCTACACAAGCCTCCTCATACATTTATATGGTAAAAGAAAGTACTATACCAGGCAGGCTGCTTCTCTATCCCAATCCCAATTACTGCACAATACCCGGGAGAACACACAGCAGATTCAGTTCCTGACAGACCGAGCGCAATTCAGCAATTTCTCCAGTCTTCTACAGGGTGAGCCTGGTCTCTACTCTTCAGATATCCTTTGATTCTCTTCACAGGATGGATTCAGTCCTAACAAGCAGTTACACAAGCTGCAGACCGGAACTTGGGGCCTTACACGCGTTTCCCGACTAAAACTGCACACCGAAAAAGCACAGGGCTCCTTCCCTCTTCACTGCCAGAGCTCAACTGAAACTTCAGCAGACAAAACCGGGCACTTCCTTTGAGTTCCTCCCAGTTCTTGGCTGGATTGGCTGTCACTCACAATAGACTGCCCTGTTGGTCCAAAAGGCTCAAAGTCCAAACTACATCTCCCAGAGTCACTGCCGTACAATCCTCTTGTGGCTGGCTCAGATCACGAGTCCAAGTTCTGATTCATCCAAGGCACCATTTTAGAGCTACCTTAACCCACACTGATTGGTCCAGTTCAGCAGTTCAAAACTAGAATGGGAACTAGGCAAACACAGTTCTGACTGCAAAGAAAAGCAGGTTAGACAAACTGTATTTTCATTATTACTCTAAATGATTTCTGGCAAACAGTTACATCTTTCAGATAGGTTCCCTTGCACTCCTAGTGACTGCAAAATGGAGTGAATTGGCAGCAGCTCGAGTGGTACTCAAGCAGAGAAACACACAGTCCCCCCCATACAAACTAATTATGTCTCCAAGCAGACAGCTCTTAAAGAGACAGTACCAGAGGCTCTAAAAACACTCACAGATAAATGGCTTAAACGCCAAACACCATTCAGGCTCGGAGCATTCAAGCAAGCTCCTGGAAGTCTTTTGGGAACCCCCATTTGCAGGGGGGCTACACAAGAACAACAGGGCATGCTATGAAGCTGGAGGGGGTAGACTCAGGGGAATCGTGAGGAAGTACTTCTTCACAGAAAAAGTAGTGGATGCCTGGAACAACCTCCCAGCAGAGGTGGTGGGTGCAAAAACTATAATGGGATTCAAGAATGCACGGGATAGGCATAAGAGAACCTTAGTGGTTAGGGAAGGGAAGGCTAAGCAGGAGATCAAGTAGGGTCTTCAGTATTACAGTAGGTAGGGAAAATGGGCAGACTAGGTGGGCCAAGTGTTCCTTATCTGCCATCAATTTCTATGTTTCTATGTAGCTGAAGGGCCTGCCTCTGCTTACTTATCCTCTTCAGGCAGTGTTATGTAAACGCCAGATGGATGAGCAATAAGACCGCTATTATAGTGGACTTTCTCACTCTTTGGTCGATCTGCTGTGCATTATGGAGACATGGCTTAACACAGACTTTGATGGCAGATAAGGACCACTTGGCCCACCCAGTCTGCCCATTTCCATACCTATTGGATAAGCTGCAGATCCTAGTTAACCAACAGCCTGCTTCTTCCTAACCCCCACCAGAATTGCCTTATGTCTGTCCCATGCATTCTTGAATTCCCTCACTGTTTTGGCCTAGTACTGGAGTAAGTTGTCCCAGCTGGGTTTTCCAGTATGCACTGCCCGAGGAAGGATCACAAGAAGGGGGTGGCCATTTATTTTAGAAATATGCTGAACTTGGTGCTGCACCAAGTTGGGGACGCCTTGTCGTTTGAATGTGTGGCTGTGCAGGTTGCAGAATCCTACTTGTGTACTGGTTTCTGGGGCATGAGGGGGATTTTCTGTGTGAGATTATGGATTTCACTGCTCACAAAGTGTTAGACTCACCAAGATGGCTTATTCTTGGTGACTTCTACGCTTAGGACGATGACAATCTTTTACAGTTTGGCCATGATTTCCTCCAGAGTATGGAGTCCCTGGGTCTTGTAGCTGTAACCCACCAACACAACCATGTGTTGGATTTGGTGTTCACTCTGGGGTTCAAGATAGGTGATACTGAGATTGATCTGGTCAGTTGGTCAGATCATTGCACCATCAGGTTCTGTTTCAGGGATCCCTCTTGTAGTCCACCGTCTGCTGAGTTGGTCCAGTATCACCCTTTGCATGGGCTTCAGCCAGATGGATTCTTGGCAGTGCTGGATACATCAGGAGTGGTGGTGGCATGCACTGAGGGATCAGATGAAGCTGTGGCAGCCTACAATAGAGTCATCAGGGTAGCTTTTGATCATGTGGTGCCAATTTGTGTACACTCACTGGTTTCACGCCTTGGCTTGCCATGGTTTGATGGGGAGCCTAGGGAACTGAAGGCTAAGGGGCAGAGGATAGAGCATTGTTGAAGGAGGTTGAGGACCCAGGAGGATAAACTGGTTTTGATGGTTCATCATGATGAGTATCAAAGGGCAATCACCCAGAAGAAAGAACATTTTTTTGTCCAAGGAAATTGCTGCTGAGAGGAATCGACCGGTTCAGTTCTTTCAGACTGTGGACAGGCTGCCTGTCTGAAGCCCAGAGGAGACTTTTCGCCCACTAAATGCAGAGCATTTGCTCAGTTCTTCTCAAACACATGTCCTCTGTTAGGGCTGGATCACCACAAGTGGGCCATCACAGACCAGAGTGTTAAATCTATGTGTCGCAGGTGCATTCAGCAGTTGTGGAGAAGTTTAAACTAGTGACGGTGGAGGAGGTCAGTGGGGTGATCTCTGGGCTGCGGCTGAAATTTTGTGATCCAGACCCAGGTCCAACATGGCTACTAGTGAGCTATGTGGGTCAGCTGGGTCTGGTGTTTGCTGAAATTATACAGCATTCCCATTCAGAAGGGGTGTTCCCCGCTGCATTGAAAAATGCACCGATGAGGGCCCCGTCTGAAAAATCCAACACTGGACCCAGATGTCTTAGCAAATTATGGAGCCGTCTCTAACCTGCCATGTTTGGGCAAGGTTACTGAGAAGGTGGCCAAGTCCAAACTGCAGAAGTTGCACTCATAAAAGAGGGGTTTGCACCCAAGGGAGACATCCTTCTAAACAACAGATTCCAGAGAGGTTGTGCTCACAAAAGAAGACGACATAAACGCATATCGGAACTTATGTTCACATTTAATAAACACCACTGTGGAAGCCCCTAGCGCCTGTATATATTTATCATATTTTGTTATGTTTTATAGGTGATACCATCAGTTTTCTCTCTACCATCTTCCAGCACAGTGGGTCTCCATTGTAATATTCTCCTGTATCTGTTCTCTTGTCTACAGCTTTAAGTCCAAAAAGTATAGTGAGTTATTTTATCCGCACATTATTTGAGCTTACATATGTTTTTTTTGACATGGCAAAAGTTTGGTCCATAAGAAAATCAGAATACGTTTTAAGATATAATCATAAATACATTGTCTTCAGTATAAGTAAAAGTATGGTGTATCCCTACAAGGTTAGGGGAACCCCTTGTTAATAACTTTAGCAATGTGTTTTTTAAGACAAATTTTACGTGGTTAGTTAAACTCTATACAGTATAGCTGGACATTAGCTTTCTGTCCCTTTCTCTCTTTTATTTAAAATATAATAGTTCAATACAGTATGTGGCTTATTTTACAGATAGGATAAATTCCCTGTCTGCTTGTGGGTTTGAGTTACCATTAGTTTCGAGTTCTGGAGGGAGTCAAACTGTATACCTTATGCTAGTCTAACCAAATGCACAGCTATGCTGTACAAGGTTTTAAATATTCATCAGATAAACAGCAACTAGCATAAATAAGCCATTGTAGTTTATAACTATTGTTGCTTTATAGGCTGCATATGAAATACATATTACTTTCCCCATCTTTTTGTAAAAAGGTATTTGTATTAATGTAAAACTTTTTTTTTACATAAGTAATTGTTATGGAGTGTTGATTGGATAATAATAATGTGATGTCACACACAAAGGTGTATTTAAATGTGTTTTTGATCATTTGCAACTATGCCCCCTTTGAAGGCACTTTTGCTGAGGCGCTAGGGGCTTCCACTGTGGTGTTTATTAAATGTGAACATAAGTTCTGATATGCGTTTGTGTCATCTTTTTTGAGCGCAACCTCTCTGGAATTTACTGAGAAGGTGGTCCAGCTGTAGCTTAAGGCACACCACACAGCCCTTGCTTTGGCATCTATGAGCCTCTCTGGTCCAGTTTTAAGTTAAAGCACAGCACAAAGACTGCACTGGTCAGAGTGCACAATGACCTGTTCAGGGTGAGAGACAGAGGGGAATGGTCAATTCTAGGTCTCTTAGTTTCAGTGCTTGATACCATGAACTGTGGGATGCTATTGGATAGGCTCAGGGAGTATGTGGGACTCACTGGCAAAGTCATCTATTGGTTTGAGTCCAATCTCTGTGACAGGATACAAAGGGCGATGTTGAGAGATTTCTCTTCATCTCTAGTGTCACTGCCCTGTGGCATTCCCCAAGGCTCAGTCCTTTTGCCCATACAGTTTGTATTGCATATGCTACCCCCAGGCAAGATGATTAGATGGCATGGACTTGTGTTTCACTGCATTGCAGATGATACATTTTTCTATCTGTCTTTCGTACCCAGGACACTGGGCACAGTCGACGTGCTTAACAGATACTTAGCTGAGATCCAGGACTGAATTTCATCCAGCTGTTTAAGACTCAGTCCAGACAAGACTGAAGTACTGGTAGTCAAGCCAGGTCGAAAAGGGGGTGGGGTGGCAGCCAGCAGGGGACTTGTCTTTGGCTTAGTTCCATTGGTCTGGTATATGCCTCTAAGGGGAGAAATCTTGGCGTCATTCCAGATGATGGGCTAACATTTGAAGCTCAGGTGTCAACAGTGGTCCAAAGTGGTTTCTATCATCTTAGGTACATCAGCCACATAAAACCCCTTATCACCTTGGAGACATGGTGATGCTGCTGCATGTATTTGTAACTTCTAGGCTCAATTACTGAAGTGCTCTGTACCTCGGGGTCACTGGGGATTCAATATGGCACCTGCAGCTGGTGCAGAATACAGCCGCTTGGTTGCTGTTTGGACTTTTAAGGTTGTGTCATGTCTCCCCAGCACTACATGACCTGCAATGGCTATCAGTTAAGTGGTGTATCTTCTTTAAAGCTGGCTTGCTGACTTAAAAGGCCATACATAGGCTGAGCACAGGTAACTAGAGTGAGCTCCTGCATCCTTATGTGCCCTCATATCCTCTCCATTACACTGAGGAGAGCCTCCTGGTTGTCCCCAGGGCAAGGTTAAAAACCTTGTGGGGACTGGGCCTTTGAGGTGGTGGGCCGGTCCTCTGGAATTCATCCCTGAAGGCCCTGAGAGAGGCCCTCTTGGTGAAGACCTTTGAAAGGGGCCTTAAAGAGCAACTATCATGGTCTCTTCGAAATCTCCCTCCAAGAAACACAAAGAGCCCTAACCTGCCTCCAAATTAAATCCTTCATAAAATTCCTTTACAGAATATCCCCATTTTGGAAGAGAAGGGATCATAGTTTTGCTCTGTGGGAGCTCCGATGCCCCGATCCCTTTCACTTACTGCTACCTCTGCCTAGAGTGACCCACCCCAATCCGCCCCTGCACTACCATGTTTTGTGACATCACTATTTGAGTAATGCGGGGGTGAGCATCCATTGACTTGAATGGGGTTGTTTTAAAAAGTTAAATTTGGGTAGATTAGCGGGCCAGTTAGAATAAATTATGGCCACTGCTTAACTAACAAGGTCCCTTGTTAGTTAAGCAGTGGCCATGATGTATTCTAACAGGCCATCTAAACTACCCAAATTTAACTTTTTAAAACAGCCCCATTCAAGTCAATGGACGCTTGCTCCTGTGCTACTCAAACAGTGATGTCACAAGATGCGGTAGCGCAGGGGTGGATTGGGGCAGGTCAGTCCAGGCAGAGGTACCAGGAAGTGGAAGGTATCAGTGCAGCGGAGCTCCCACAGAGCAAAAATATGATCCCTTCCCTTCCAAAATGGGGATGTTCTATAAAGTAATTTTATGAAGGATTTGATTTGGGGGCAGATAAGGGCTATTTGTGTTTCTTGGGGACACCAGGTAGAAAGTTGCTCTTTACGACATTCCTTTTTCTACAGGCTTTTGGGGAATAGTTAGGCTGCCTCTTTGTTTGTACTATTCCAGTTCTGTTATATATTTCTATTATTTATTTTATTAATTTTATCAATTTATGAACTGCATATAGTAGGCTGTTTTTTAGTGAGGAGGTTTAATGTGGTATTTAATTTATTATTGTTATCCATGGTCCAGCACCCCTGATTGTACCCCCACCTCATGGACAGCAACATATATGTAGGTGTGTGTACTAACCTTAGGGTGAAGACACTTATCGTACAAGCATAAGTGTAAGGACCTGTGTTCTACTGTATTTTACTAATGCATATTATGCTCCATTATGTTTTACTAATGTATCTTAGTCCTGGGAGATGCTTTCCATTATATTTTTATGGTATAATCATAAGTTAGGTAACAGTGCCATTTTTAGTGCTTGTGCATCACTGTAACTTGGAGACTTATAAGAGATTCCATTGTTCATGCTATCTCTGCTAGCTAAGCATGTTAGTTAGGATGGTTACTCATGCCACCTGTTACTGTCCAATTATATACTTTTTATGTATCTTCTTTAGCAGTAACCATAGCAATTATCGGGGTATAAGACCCCTTGGAGGACGTAGCTTCTCTGAGATGAGAGACTGCACCTACGAAGGTAAGGAAAACTGGAAGTTCTCCCAGTATATTCACTATTGGTACTAAGCCTGTATTGTCATTTACCTGTAATAAATTACATTTATTACATGTGCACCACTTGTCTGTTGTCTCTTCCTTTGTGCCGTTCCAACAAGACCCTGAGAAAGGTAATTTTAATACCCAGTTACACTATGTATTTGTCTCTGAAATGTTCCACTGCTTGTACTGTAATGGTGCCCTGAGCCTCCAGGGAAGGGTGCCAATTATAAGTAAAATCTACTACCACAGTGGAATCTGCTTAAATGCACACTTGTTTTGCAGCAAGAAAATGTGCATTTAAGAATAATGTGCATTTAACATAGAAACAGAAACATAGACTTTAATGGCAGATAAGGACCACTTGGCCCACCCAGTCTGCCCATTTCCCTACCTACTGGATAAGCTGCAGATTCTAGTTAACCAACAGCCTACTTCCTACCTAGGAGGCAGTATAGCACAGTGGTCTAAGGCTCTGAGCTGCAAATCTGGTGACATCCAGCACACCAGACCTGGGTTTGAATCCCACAGCTTCGACTTGCATACTGTGTGACCCTGAGCAAGTTACTTAACCTCCTTGTGCTCCCAGGTCGCTCCTGTAAAAAGCTATCAGCTTAGTGTGCTATACCTGGTTAAACAACTAAATAAAAAAAAAAAAACTTCCTGCAACCCCCCACTATAATTGTCTTATGTCTATCCCATGCATGTTTGAATTCCACCACTGTTTTAGACCTAAGGACCTCCCCAGGAAGGCGGTTCCATGTATCCACCACTCTCTCCGTGAAAAACAATTTCCTCACATTACCCCTGAGCCGTCCCCCCTCTATCTTCAAATCGTGCCTCCTTGTTCTTACTCCTGGACTTTGTTGATTCCCTTGAGGTAGTTGAAAGTTTCTGTCATATCCCTCCGTCCCTCCTTTCATCAAGGGTATACATATTAAGCTCTCTCAGTCGCTCTTCATATGGTTTCTGCTGCAGACCCTGCACCATTTTAGTTGCCCTCCTCTGGACTGCTTCCATCCTGTCTATGCCCTTGCGTAGATGAGGTCTCCAAAACTGCATAGAATACTCCAGATGGGGTCTCACCAACTGTCTGTATAGAGGGATAACCACTTCCCTTTTTCTACTTGTGATGCCCTTTCCTATGCATCCCAGTAGCCCCCTGGCTCTCCTTACCGACTTCTCACATTGCTTACCCACCTTTAGGTCATCTGATATGACTACCCCCACATCCCTTTCCATTTTTGTTGTTGTTAGTACCTCCCCTGCTATTGTGTACTCTTCTCCTGGGTTTTTGTTTCCCAGGTGCATTACTTTGCACTTCTTTGCGTTGAATCTAAGTTGCCATATGTCTGACCATTCCTCCAACCTTGCCAAGTCCCTTCTCATCTTTTCTACCCCCTCTTTGTATCAACTCTGTTACAGATCTTTGTGTCATCTGCACAGAGGCATACCTTTCCCTCCAGACCCTCTGCAATGTCACCTATAAAGATGTTAAAGAGGACTGGACCCAGTACAGTATCCGAACTCCTATGTTTACAATGCAGCATAAAGAAAATAACTGAGACCTGACACTGTAATGGCATTCCACATTTAGTTATAATAGCAATATACTAAAAATGTTAAAATGTGCTACTGTGCAGCATTGACAAATAACAAAGAAGCACAATGAGCTATATATATATATATATGTATATATATATATATATATAGATATATATAAAAACTCAGTTTAATGCATTAGCTAGGGTTGTTTCACAGTGACAAAAGCGAGAAAATTCAGTGTTAGGGTTGAAAGCCCCCCTTGGACCCCCCCAGTCCACCCCCCTAACCGGCACAGGGGTGCACATTGAGGTCGTCATCCCTAACTCTCACCCCATCACATGTGCGAAGAAGCAGAGGTATAGGAGAATGGGGTGAGATTTAGGACTGACGACTCCATCGTGCACCCCGATGCCGGTTGGGAGGGGGTCCAAGGGGGGCTTTCAACCCTAACACCAAACTTCCACGCTTTTGTCACTGTGAAACAACCCTAACTAATGCATTAAATGCAGTTTTTTGCCTCAAATTTCCCTTCTTTTTGAGAATGATGAGAAATAGTGAATGTAATGCAGCAGCAGGAGCGCACCATGTGATGTCTTTTGACATAGTAACAGGAACAGCAACACAAACAGAAACACAAACAGTGGTGCACATGGTAATGCAAACATAAATGGTAAAGGAAACGTTAATAGAAACGCAAGTGCAAAGTGATGCCGAAGCAAACAGTGATGCAAACGGACATTGAAGCACATATGAAAATGCAACTGGTAATGCGAACAGTGATGGCAGCGGTATTTTAAATGGAAATGTTAAGTATCACAGCAAAAAGAACGTGAAAGGGAAAAGAAACACAAACGCAAGCGCACACGGAAACACAAACCATAACACACACAGACACGGTACCGCAACTGTAAATGCAAATGGTAAAGTTAACATGAAGAATATTGCCAAAGGAAAAAGAAACAGGAACAGAAGTGCGTATGGAAACGCAAACCAAAACGTGCATGGGCACAGTACCACACTTGTAAACGCAAATGATAATGGTAACAGCAACAATAACAGCAAAGGAAACAGAAGCACAAAAGAAAACGCAAGCGCATATGGAAACGCAAACCGTAATGTACACGGGCACAGTAACGCAATTGCAAACGCAAATGGTAACAGTAGCAGCAAGGAAGATGCAAAATAAAAGAGAAACAGAAATGCAAACAAAAGGGCTGCTGGAAACGCAAATGGCAATGTGCACAGTGATGCAAACAAAAACGCAAACAGAAACAGTAGTGGAAATGCAAATGGTAACAGTAACGAAAATGCAAGCACGAATGACAATGCAAAGGGTAACGCACACGGTGGCATACATGGTAATGGTAACGCAAACAGGGACATAAACGCAAGTGGAAACAGTAACTGTAACAGTAATGGAAGCGCATCACCTGTTTTTGCCAAACAGGTGCATATAGAAACAGTGTGTACAAAGAATGTATGCATTGTAATGGGGATTGAAGCTTAAAATGAGCATTGGAAGTACTTAATTGCTAATATCTCAGCAACCGCACGACATGGAAAACAAATTTAAATTTCACAATAATCTTGATTTTCCTGGCTAGGTTTTTGTTATTACATAGCCCTATGAGCTATGCAACTCTTAACAAAAATTCCGTATCTTGCACCGTTTTCGAGATACGAGCCCCAAAATGCGCGGCGTATGCCACCATGTTAGTCTGTGGGAGAAAATGTAAACTTTGGAGTACCATAACTTGGCAGCTGTACAATATCTTTTCACCAAACCACCAAAAGGCACATCTGTGAGATGTTGGCTGCCTTCCCTCCAAATTTCAGCTCAAAAGACCAAACTGTTCTTTCGCAGCAGTTTGGCAAATAATTCCTATCATTTTAGCCAAGTCTGAAAAAGTAGTGTCGCAATTTGTGGCAATTTTCGCAAAATTTTGTGAAAGTGTCATGCCTGCGACACTACTTTGCAACACTACTGGTTCCAAAAATTTGAAAAACATTTCTGGAGTGTTTTACCCCAAAATAAAGACATGGCTAGCATCCTCAGGGTCCAACTAGGTGAACACAAAAATAATTGTGTCCCTAGAGGGTCCCAAATTTAAATGTCAAGCACTTTTCTGATCACCAACTGAAAAAAAAAAATGGCAGATTTGTGACACTACTAGGGCCATTTGCAACACTAAAAAGTGCATTTGCGAAAGTGTTGAATATTTTAACTTTTCCCATTGACTTATAATGGGAAATTGTTTTTTGAATAACTTTTGAACCGTCCAATATCGTTTCACGAAATCTTCAAAAGGCACATCAGGGACCCTGGTCACACGTTCCCTGAAGGTTTCAGACTGGTCGCACATACCGTGCGACCTGTAGGTGAGAGCAAAGAAATTGCAAAAAAGTGTAACTGCGCAATTGGTTGTCGCTTAATAACTCCGCAGCCATATACCCAACTGGTACGAAACATGGTAGATCCCAAGATTTACCGAGCCCAATAGTGCATACCAAATTTCAGGTAAATCCATTGAACGGTGGCAAAGTTATTAAGGTGCAAAATGTTACCCTTTAACCTTAAAAGTGCTACTGAACCCTAACTATGGTAGCACGGTATAATATATATCTATCAAAGCCAATCATCTGTCCACATTATCTGTATTGCATTGGACCCAAAAAAGGAAATGATCTTAGTCTGTTTGCAACTTTTCAGTGCAGGCTGAGTGATATTGGGTGTTAAATACACCAAACACTAAAAATACCACCAACAGCTTAATCTAGTTCAAAGTCAGTTGGCATTCATCTGTATCCCCCTTCCCCGGGTCGTGCCTGAAAATAGGCAGGATTTGTCTAGTGCACTTACCTGGTCAACAAAAAGCTAACTAAATAAATAAATAAATGCTGCTTCACAACTGCTTAGAATCACCTGTGTATGTAACAGGTGCTAACTATCTAGGGAGAGATGTGTTGGTGAACTGAGAAACTATACATTTAACTGAAATGTGCACTTATCCAGTGTACACTTAACAGATTTTGTTTGTACTATGTTAATAGTAAAAAAATTGGGAAACAGGAAAAGTGTGCACTTATCAGGAATGTGCTCTTATCTGGTGTGCACTTAACTGGAATCCACTGTACTACTAATACCCTGTTCTACCCCAGGACCTAATGTCTAGGTGGGGTTACTGCCCTCACTTCCCCCCTTGTACCCTGTCCTACTGTTTTCCCCCGTGCAACTGTTGAGCCTTTTACTCAGTCACAGCCATATTTGAAACCATGAATGGTTCTTGCATCCACTTCCTCTGCTTGGAGGCAGTTCATGGCTCACTCACCCTCTCTCTTAAATAAAATGTTCTCACATGCCTCTTGAATCCCCCCCCCCGCCATCTTCTACTTATGTCGAAGTGCTCATGATTCGCCATTCCTGCTGAATATTTCCTCACAGTCTACCTTGTTCATTCCTTTAAGAAACTTAAAGGTCTATATCGTATCACCCCTCTCCCTTCTGGTCTTTAGTAAGTACATGTTCAGAGCTAATCTTTGTAGCATCTGTGCTGCAGGCCCTGAATCATTTTGGTTATCCTATATTGCACCATCTCTCACCTGTCTGTCTTTTTTCCTTAGGTGAGGAATCCAGAACTGGGCATAGTATTCAAGAAGTGGCCTCATCAGTGATCTGCAGAGAGGCAGTATCACCTCTTTCCTCCTACAATCAACGCCCCTCTCGATACACCCCAATACTTCTGTCTGCCTTGCTGTAGGCCTTGCTGCATTGGCTCGATTGTTTTAGGAAGTTGCTCATGATGACTCACAGGTCTCTTTCCTTGGTGGTTATATCCAACTTAACCCCCCCTCCCATCCAATACTCTGTCCTGGGGTTCTTGTTTCCTACGTGCATCACTTTGTACTTCTTGGCATTCAATTTCAACTGCCAGACTTGGGAAATATCTCTAGTATTTGCAGGTCCCTTTGCAACTCCTAAACCCTTTTTCCACTGTCTACCCTTCCTCAGAGTTTCATGTCATGTGCAGAGACACATCTTGACCTGTATTCCTTCTCCTATGTCACTAATGAACATATTAAAAAGGACCTGTCCCAGAACTGAACCCTGTGGCTCCCAACTTGTGACTTCCCTCTCCCCCAACATGACCCTGTTTACACTCATACTCTGCTGTCCCCCCACCTAACTTTTTGCCATTTAACTAGATCCTTCGCTGCACCCAGATCATCTAACTTCTTCAGCAACCTTTTGTGCATCAGCAAATCCACTGTTTGTCCCTTAGCCACTGCCTTGGTACCCAGGTAGAGAGAAATATCACGTTGTTTTGACAAGACCTCCCTGCCACAAAAACATGCTGCTTACTATCCTGAGTCCATTTTTCTGCAAGTAGTCTAAAAGGTCATCTTTGACTAGAGTTTCCATTAGTTTATCTGCTACGGAGGAAAGATTAACAGGTTTATAGTTTTCTGGTTGCTCTGTCTCCTCCCTTGAGGAGTGCAACTACATTTGCTATCCTGCACTCTTTCGGAACCGCCCCTGATTGCAGGAAGCTATTGAATAGCTCTGCCAGAGGTTAAGCCAATTCCAATGCCAGGTCCCTGAGCACCCTCGGGTGTATCCCAGCTTGCCCTGGAGCTTTATCTATTTTCAGGGTTAACCCTTTTCTGTCCCTTTCTCCATAATAACCACTGTCCCCATTTCTAGGCTCCCTGTTGCAGCAGCCTTTATGCCACTTTCAGGCAAGGGTCAGCTATCGTCCATTGTGAATACAGAGCAAATGTAGTTGTTAAGAATAACTGCCTTTTGCTCACCCTCCTCTGTTACCTTGTCCATCTCCGTCAGCCTAATAATGCCACCTCTCATTTTCCTTATTTCCCTGATGTATCTAAAAAACTGTTTCCCCCTTGACTCCCTCTGCAATAGTCAGTTCTGTGTTTCTGTTTTTGCATCCCTGACTGCCTTTTAGCCTCCCTCATCCTTTATTGGTAATCACTCAATTTCTTGTCTCCGTTTCTCTTTGTATCTAATGAAGGCCCTGTTTATTGGCCCTCACTGCCTCCCTGACCTTCTTCGGGGAACCAGATTGCTCTTCTCTGCCTGTTACTCTTGGTAACCATTCTCAGGTGTGGCTTACTGTAAGAGCCTTTAGAATGGCCCCTTCAATTACTTTCTATCACTCCTCCACCCCCATGATTTCATCCACTAGCCTCTGCTTATCCTTGACTAGTTCCCTCATTTGATCAAAGTCTGCTCTTCTGTGCTCCAGAACTACATCCTTCGATGGGGGTATATTGCTACTGCAGGGCCACTTAGAACAATAAGGTGTCATAGTCACTGGACCTCAGTGGATCCCCAATCCTCACCCTGCCTACAATTTCCAAGTTGGTGAGCACCATGTCAAGAATGGCAGTTTGCTTTGTAGCTTACCTGTCCAGATGCATCAGCAGGTGGTCTTGCAATGTATTTAGCAGGGCCTGACTCCTGGTGCTCTTAGCTGCCAGAATACCCCCAATACACTTGTTTGCTTTGCTTTGAAAAGGATTTGGTTGTGGACAATGAAGTGATTGCTGCTATTGTGTATGCAGAATGTGCGTGCATGTATGTGTATGTGTGAAGCCTGATTTAAGTGACACCCCCATGTGCAGCCACTTCTACTGTGAGTCCGGACATTTTCCATACGTGAATTCCCTTTCAAGTCCTCACTTAGAAAACAGGGCCTGTACCCTGGGAAGAGATGTGGTTACATTCATTACTGGATGAAGTTTGCTGGATAAACAATGGATGGGTTACACTGGCACCAAGGTTAGTTTCTCAGGCAATCAATACCATCAAGCTGTAAATAGGCCTTACCTTTCCTCTGCATGAAGTTTTGCCTGGCTTTGACAAATGCCAGAATGTCAGCGTCTGTCTGACTATCTCCCGTGAGTGGGACAGAGGATCCTAGACTTCTGGGGGTTCTGAAAATGAAAGATAGAGCATATTTATTTAGAAACTGGGAAAGGCGCACTGATCTCAGGCCAGCTTGAAGATGTGAATGGGGGGAGACAGTGATGCAGGGGAATAACTTAAGTAAAGCAATATACAAACTGCCAGTTAAGTAACGGGTAGAAAAAATACTGCTGGGAAAGTATGGTCTGACAAATACTACCACACCCTTGTGGGGAATAGTCTAAAAAAGCGAGCATAGACACTTCACTCACCATGACTAGATAGACAGACAGATAGATACTTTATACAGAGCCCCTAACCCAGATGCTCGGAGCACTGAACAACATTTAAAATCAACAAAGAAATTCAAGCAACACAATGCAGACTATAAAACAACAGTCAGTACACTACTAGACCTTCCACAATTATACATTATGTAGGCTGTAGGCTTGATTAAAGAAGAAGAATGTTTCCAGCCCTTTTTTAAAGGTTTCCACTGAGGGTGCCTCCCTCAAATGTCTTGACAGTGAATTCCACAGGGCTGGTGCGGAAACAGAGAAAGCACAGTCCCTAGAATGCTGCAACCTAGCCCTGGGGACCACCAGGGGGCAACCCTCGGAGGAACGGAAAACATGTGCTGGGCCATGCAGGGCTTTATAAGACAGTAATCCGACCTTGAAGGCAATCCTCTACCTTAGTGGTAGCCAGTGCAGTTCGCAAAGGACAGGCGTAATATGAACAGATCTTGAAGCGCCAGTCAGCAGTCTAGCTGCCACATTCTGCACCAGCTGCAGATGGCAGAGGTTGTCTCCAGATAGCCCCAGGTACAGAGTATTGCAGTAGTCTAACCTGGACGTGACAAAGACATGTAATAGAGTGGCAAGGTCTTCAGTTGTTATCAGGGCCAGGATCCAAGTAATGTTCCTTAGATGGCAGAAACTGCTTTGGACAATGGCTGACACCTGAGCCTCAAGTGTCAGACTGTCATCAAGGACCGTGCCAAGATGCCTTACCTGAACAGAGGGGGTCAAGAGGATGTCTCCCAGTATCAAACCAGGGTCATTATCAGATCCCCCTCTATCCCATCGATGACCAGGGTCCACCACTAGTACCTCCGTCTTGTCTGGGTTGAGTCGCAGCCAGTTTTGAGTCAATCATTTCGGGATCTCCTCCAGGCAGGTGTTAAACACAGAGGCCGCCATCTGGTTTCCGGGTGCACAGGACATGTATAGTTGGGTGTCATCAGCATATCAATGAAAACCGAGCCCATATCACCTGATAATGTCTCCTAATGGCAGCATATATACCGTGAACAACAGAGGCGACAAGACCAACCCTTGAGGAACTCCACAGCAAAGGGCATCGGGCTACATGAGGATAACCCCATTTTCACCCTCTGCATTCTACCTGTGAGGTAGGACCTAAACTAGTTGATGACATTACCAGTTAGTATACATCCATTCCACAGTCGGTCCAGTAACAGCTCAAGGTCCACGGTGTCAAATGCTGCCAAGAGATCCAGTAGAACAAGGATGGTACGTTCTCCCCTGTCTCTCGCCATCAGATCGTTCAGCACCTTCACCAGGGCAGTCTCCATGCTATGCCTGGATCTAAATCCAGACTGTAAACACTCATAAGTGGCACAGGAGGCAAGAGCAGTCTCGAGATGGATGACCACCACTTTTTCTAAAACCTTCCCTAAAAATGGGAGGTTTAAGACCGGCCTGTAGTTGGTGAGACACTCTGGGGCCAATGAGGGTTTCTTTAAAGGGGTCTGACCAAGGCCTCTTTCAAGGCCAAAGGAAAGACCCCACTCTCAAAAGAACACTGGATGATGTCAGCAACCACATATCCAATCAAGACAACACAGCCAACCGAAAGGGTTGGACTTGGGTCTAGATCGCAATACGTTGATCGCAGCCTCGAGACTATCTCAACCACCTCATCCACTCCAACTGAATCAAACTCAGCCCATATAAGAGGGGTGACCCAGCATGTTTCATTTCCAACCCCGCAAGCTCTTTGAACAACACTGGAAGAAATCTCAGCCCTGATAGAGGACATTTTGTCAGCAAAGAACAGAGCAAACTCTTTCCACTTCATGCTTGAACTTGCTTTTCCTTCACGGAGACAGGCCAGATGTAACAGCCTGCCCACCGTATGGAAGAGCTGAGCTGGTCTGTTCCTTGATGCAGCAATCTCCCTTGACAGAAAATATGCCTTTTTTTCCAGAGAGTGCCCCCTGATAGTCACCATAGTGTGACCTCAAGGCCAGTTTGTCCTCCATCAGTCCAGACATCCTCCAGCATCGCTCCAACCTCTGATCCTTTATCTTTAACTCCCTGAGTTCCCCATCAAACCAGGGGGCCTCCGGCGAGTAGATAAGGGCCAGACACAAATGGGCACAACAGAGTCAAAGACTGCAGTAACAGCCCTATTATAGACCACCACTGCCTCCTCTGTCCCGACTGCGCACGCAGTTTCCGCACTCGATAGGTCCAGCATTATTTGTAGTCCTGTTGGGGACAATCCCCACAAAGAGCAGTACCGGACCATCTCTACAGAGGATGGACTCTCAGGGGGGCCAGAAACATGAACATCATGGTGCTACGATCCGACCAAACGACCGGATCAATCCTGAGGTCATCGACCCCAAGACCCAGAGTGAACATCAGGTCCAATGTGGAACCGTGCGAGTGGGTCGCTGAGGTGACAACCTGCGACAGGCCCAGAGCTTCAATACTCTGCAGGAGGTCACAACCAAACAATGAGAGTCTGCCGTTGACCCAGGCATTTAAATCCCCCAATATTAACCATTTGGGGGATTCCAACACTAGGCCGACAACAAAGTCCCCAACCTCCTGCAGGAATTCCTTCTCCCCGTCTGGTGGCTGGTATATTACAAGGATCATGTAGCCTGTTCCAGGACCCTCACATGGCAATACTCTCAAATGACCTGGTAGAACCCACCAACAACACTGTGAGGCCCAGGCTGGCTTTAAAACAAATGGCCACTTCCCCGCCTCTGCGATCCTTCCTCGGGGGGTGTATCACAGAGTACCTGGCCGGCACTGCTGCCTCCAGCACTAGCTAGCAAAGACTCTGTGATCTGCATTGTAGCAAAGCGCTTAAATCCTAACTAAACACTCAGCTCAGCTAAGAGAGGCAGTGAAGCCAAATGGTGTAGTTGCAGAGGCTTGGAAACCAGGAGACCCCTATTCCAGTCCCATCACAGTCACTGACTCACTATGTGACTTTGAGCAAGCTACTTGGCCTCCCAGTGCTTCTGTCCTCCCAACTGTAAAATGGGGAGAAGAAGGACCCCAATGAAAATGAGATTGTCCATGTCAGTTATTCTATTCTCAGTAAACACATTGTAAGATAGAAAAAAGTTAAAATAAAAGATGCAAATAAAATAAAATTAAATTTACACCAAATCAGGGCACTTCAGGATTTTTTTATCTAAGCTTACCTCCCACAAAGAAAAAGGACTTCTATGATTATAGTAGATGTGTACTTATTCACTGGCATCAGAGAGAGGACAGAAACACTTAAAATGGGAAGCCCTAGATGTGTACATTTAGCATTTTGTGATAGTATCCCCCAGTTGCGTTTTCCTATTGTTGGGCTACTGTTCATCTTTGGTCCAACTGCCAGACCTGTACTTATTGCCACTCCTTGCCAGAATCCCTACTCTCCCTTTCTCACTTGCCACCTTGTAGGCCACTTCCCAATCTACAGTGGGTTTCCTGCAAAAAAACAGGGACTCAGACACATATGTTCAGCTGGTAGGGGCACAGTGGAGAAAGGGGTGGACATAGGGCAGGGGGATATGGGGCCAGTGTGGATGTCATATGTCTAGATGTGCTGTGTTATACTCCTTTAGTTCACTTCCCAGCATTGCACTGGTGCACTCATGACTGCCCTGGGGGTGTCAGACAGTGGGTTGTCACTCACTTGGTCAGAGGCACCTCCACCATGCCACTTTTTCCTCAAATGCAACAAGAAAAGCCCCACACAGTTGGCTGGTCTTGCCTCCTTTTTTCCTCCCCAGGTTTAGTGCCCTGCTTTTTGTCTACATTGAATGTGAGATACCAGGAGTGTGACCAATAATCCACTTTTGTTTGGATCATCCTAATGTTAGTGCCTATCCTCAAGGGTGTCCACTGTCCACCACCATGGCCAGTTTTGTGTTATCAGCAAACTTAAATAGCCTGTTGAAGAACCCAGCTTCCAGAATGTTGATGAAAATGATGAACAGCTATGACAGTACCGATCCTTGCAGGATGGCACTGAGTACCACTCTCCAGTCTCCACTTGGATTCTGTCCTGAATTTTTAGCAACATCACCAGACTTTATGCTTAAAATACCTAGCATTACAATTATTGTATCTAGTGAGAGGCCACTCTGAATCTCACTGTTAGCCAGCAGTGCCAGAAGGGGGAGAAACTGTCCTTGAGACACAGTAGTTGCTCCAAGCTGAGTCTCCTGCCCTCATCATGGAATAGCTGCCCCCTGGTGATCTAAACAGGATCTAAACAGGAGGGAGTTTTTCCATGATTCCATGATACATTATGATACATTATCTTTAGTTACACTGCCATCTACTTGAATGAATATAGACTGCATCCTGGGGATAGGTGATCTTCAGCTGTGGCAGAATCCATTTGTTGGCAGGTACTGTAAGGGTGGAAGAGATGGGAGGATATGAGAAGAGCAGATGGAAATCAAGAAAAACACTTCTATAAATTCTGCTGATGCACCTAGAGACAATGGATAACCATTGTTTGCCAACAAAAAAAAATTAAGTCATTTGCAGAAGCAACAAAACTGGACATACAAATGCTTTCAAAATCTGTATCAGAGTCTCCTGCTAAACAGTGATGGATTCATTGATTCACAAGGTGGGACAGTGCAAGAGCACAGGTAACTTTGCAAGCTAATGGTCAGATTGATGTCCATACCCCTAGATATTCATGTTACTTATGCATGAAAAACACTACCTTATTTCTGGCGTTGAGCTTGTGTGATTTCTTGTGCTGATCCCTGTAAAATAACTGCCAGTAGAATGAACCCTGGTGGCCTCTGCTGCCGACACCCTGGAGAAAAATAAAAACCAAGAGTTGGCTGGTGCCATCATACTCTGTTGTATTAAACCCTGCATGTTTTGCTCTCACCTCTTCTCCAGCTAAGCAGGACTTTGAGGCAAAGGAACTGAATAGTAGAACAATCCTCTTCTGTATGACAGAATTACAAAGAGAGCATGTCTGCGATTGTTTTCAGTGTCTGCCTCATTCATGTGCATAATGCAAGACATTTGGGGTTTTATTAGTGTGGCAAAAAGGCAATAATCATTGTAACACAGTAATTTAAGGTCAGAAGGGACTCTAGATCTATCAGGTGCGTCCTCACTCTGGCTAATAAGCAGGTATAGTAGCCACCCAGTGTATCACACTGTAACAGTGACGAGAATATTGCAATGACCATTACAGCGACAAAATCGGCAGTTTACTGTAATAGTCTGTGGTATTCCCGACACTACTGTCTCCGGGGATATCGGCCCCTCCCCGAATCAACTCCAACTCAGAGTCGATTATCTATAATATGGGGAGTGCAGGGGTCAAAGCCCCCCTCAAAAAACACTTGTTTCCCCAGACGGCACAACGCCAACTGTTGGCATTGTGCTGTCACTGTAATGCCGATCCAGTGTCTTCGGGGCATGGGAGTACCTCACAAGGGTGCTGGCCCTGCTCTCCTGAGGTCCATGTTTTCATGGACAATCGATGTTGGCCATGGTTGCCCATGGGCATCTATGGGTATCCCGGTTCTTTCCATAGTATTTTTCCATGATAATTCCTCTATGGTTTGTCCATGATTAATGAACAAGATTGTCCATGGTTGATGCACAACTGAAAAAAAAAATTCTAATAAAATAACATTTAAAATTATTTCAGGAAGCAGCCATGCTTGTCTATGACCTAAACAAGTTTTTTAGTGTCCATGCTTGATAACTAACGGTTTTCATGGTTTGGTTTTTAATTATGACATAGTATTTGTCAATTTTATTCTTCTGTATTGTTTTTGAGATTATATCATGGATGGTATCCTGGTTTAAATACATATATTGGGCCCGATTTTCAAATGGATTGCATTGCCACAATAGACTTATTTATTTATTTATTTGCTTTTGGTAACTGAGTGAGTGCACTAGGCATAGGGATGCCTATTTTCAGGCACGACACAGGAGAATACAAGTCAAATGCATAAGCAACAAGAATGTGATGCAGCACATAAAGATCATACAAAGAACGGTTGGACAGAAAGAAACAATTACTCACCTTAGTAATTGTGTTTCTTCTAATGGAGTCTTGCTGTATTCTGACATATGCAGTGAGTCCCAACCTTTAAACTGCTCTGGAGAACAAAGAGTTGACTTTCTATGCAGAGCATAGAATGTTGAGCTCAAGCTCGGTTGGAGTCTCTGTCTGGAGTGTTTCAAACTCAAACCATCAGATTCTTACGAGCCCAACTAACTAAAAATTCTATGTGGAAACTGTAAAATTCCTACTAGCCAACTGGCAGTAAAAAGTTTTGGATTCCCAAGGAAGACTCAAGTCAGGAAATCCAAAAACCCAAAACCAATCTAATACAAATAACAGTAATAAATCAACACCCAAACAAAAAGGAGGAGGTGTAAACAAAGAGCACCACTGGGCTGCAACAATGCACCTGCCCACCCACTTCCCAAAAACAGGTTCTAAGAGGGGAGGCAGGGAGGTCAGAATACAGCAAGACTCCATTAGAAGAAACACAATTACTAAGGTGAGTAATTTTTTCTTCAAACAACATGAAGACTTGCTGTATTTTGACATATGCAGGCCACCAAGCAGTACCTCCATGGAGGAGGGACAGAACCTACTCTGGGAATAGGCTCTGAAGCCCTGCTGTGCCAAACCGAGCATCACTGCTAGCCTGGATATCCAGAGAGTAATGCTTGGTAAAGGTATGGACTGTTTTCCAGGTGGCTGCTTGACAGATTTCTAACAAGGGAATATCCCTAGCTGCAGCCAGAGATGCAGCTGTACCTCTAATGGAATGAGCCCTCAGGCCTGAGGGAGGAATCCTTCCCAGTTTCTCAAAGCAGAATTGTATACAAGATACAATCCACCTGGCAATAGTTCTCTTAGTGGCAGGTTTGCCCTTTCCCACTTCTCCATAAGTGAGGAACAACTGGAGGGAGTCAAACCTGTGACCCTTGGTATGCTCTATGTAGTAGCTGAGGGCCCTTTTAACATCTAAACTGTGTAGCCTCCTCTCTCCTGAGGAAGAAAGATCAGTGAAGAAAACAGGGAGAGACATAAACTGGTTCAGATGAAAATCTGAAACCACTTGGGGCAAGGACCTTCTATTGGTTCTAAGGACTACTTTATCCCTATGAAAAGAGATAAAATCAGGTTCCACTGACAGGGCTTGCAGCTCACTGATACACCTGGCAGAGGTAATGGCTACAAAAAACACAGTTTTCTAAGTCAAGTACTTAAGTTCTGCTGAGGACATGGGTTCAAAGGGAGGTTGCATAAGTTAAGCAATACAAACGTTCAAGTCTCAGGCAGGAGCAGGGTCTCTAAAGGGAGGATTGGTATGGAGCAATCCCTTAAAAAATTTACAGAATAAAGGGTGAGATGCTAGAGAGGAAGGCTTTCCCACTGATAGAAAAGCTGAAACAGCTGACAAGTGTACTTTGAGGGTAGCTGGTCTGAGGCCTAGGCCATTGAGATGGACCATATAATCCAGGACTGTAGGCAACTCAGCAGTATCAGGAGAAATATGCTTCTTGGAACACCAAATGCTGAACCTCTTCCATTTGGAGTTGTAAGTCTTTCTGGTGGAAGGCTTTTGAGAAGCTTTGAGAATATCCAGAACCCCCTGAGACAGCTGCAAATCTGCAAACTCTAACTCTTCAAGAGCCATGCCTTGAAATTGAGAGACTGAAGATTGGGGTACCAAATCCTCCCCTGAGAGGAGGTTAAGAGGTTGTAATTCCTGGGAAGAGACAGGGGGAGGTGAACTGCTAGGGACAGCAACAGAGGGTACCAGTGCTGTCTGGCCCAATCGGAATGACTTTGCAAGGTTGTGACTTTATCTTGACTAAAACTTTGAACAGAAGAGGGAAGGGGAGGGGGGGATGCATACAGGAATTTCCCTTCCCAGTTCAATACCAGAGCATCCAGGGGGACTGAACCCAAGACTGGGGGTCTGCAACAAAAAAGTGGAAGTTGGTGATTGTCTGGGGCTGCTAAAAGATCTCTCTCTCTGGAGTGCCCCACTTTGAAAAAAATCACCTTTAGTATCAGAGTGTCCAGGGTCCATTCGTGATGGCCCTACGAGATCCTGCTCAGTGCATCTGCTAGCACATTGCCTTTTCCTGGAAGGTGAACTGCTATCAGAGAAGCTTACAGGGAGTAAGCCTGGGACCACAACTTCATGGCTTCTGTGCACAAGGCTGTAGACCGAGTGCCTCCTTGCTTGTTGATGTACCACATGGTGGTGGTATTGTCTGTTCTGAGTTGAACCACCTTATTCTGTACTGACTGAGAGAAGGCTTGCAGGGCCAGAAAAACTGCCCTGAGCTCCAGGAGATTGATGTGGAGAAGAGATTCCTGAGGGGACCACACTCCTTGAGCAGTGAGGGCCCCCAGATGGGCTCCCCATCCCAGAAGGGAAGCATCCGTGGTAAGGACCACTGAATGTGACTGAGTGGAGAATGGGACCCATTGTCTTAAGTTGTCCTGATCCTGACACCACTGAAGGGCTTGGATCAGGGTCCAAGTCACTGGAATCAGTTTGGTGATGGAATCCTTCCTCTGGGACCAAAAAGTCCTCAGATGGAACTGAATGTCTCTCATCTGGAATCTTGCCCCTTGGACCACTGCTGTAGAGGCTGTCATGTGGCCCAAGAGTTGGAGAAAAAACCTTGCTGGTCGAGACACCTGAAGGCTGAAGGAAGAAGCCAGTTCTGTAAGAACTCTTGCCCTTTCCAGGGGAAGAAAGGCTCTTGCTTTGACAGTATCCAGCTCTGCTCCTATAAAGGTGAGAAGCTGTACTGGCTCGAGAACTGACTTAGAAAGGCTGAGAAGAAATCCCAGAGACGTGAGCACCTGCTGAGTTACCTGCAGGTCTGACCTGACTTGGGTCTGGGGACTGCCCCACTATGAGCCAGTCGTCCAGGTATGGAAAAATGGAAATCTGTTTTCTTCTTAGAAAAGCAACCACTACTGCCAGGCACTCTGTGAAAACCCTTGGTGCTGATGTTAGGCCGAAGGGCATTGCTTTGAACTGATAGTGGCCTGAGGGCAATTCAAACCTGAGGTACTATCTGTGGGAGCACCTGATGGGAATGTGAAAATAGGCATCTTTGAGGTCCAGGGAGGCTAGCTAGTCTCCTGGCCTGAGAGAGGGAAGAATTATTCCCAGAGTTACCATCTTGAACTTTGATTTTAAAAGATGCTTGTTCAGATATCTTAGATCTAAGACGGGTCGCCACTCCCCTGTCTTTTTTGGGGTAAGGAAATACCTGGAGTACAGACCTTTGCCCCAGAGTAGGGTAGGAACTCTCTCTTATGGCACTTAAGGCCAGAAGAGATGAAACCTCTGCCTCTAGAGCAAGGGTTTCTGAGAGACCTGTAGGTGGGAAGGATCTGGTTCTCATCTTTGGAAATTTTTTTGAGGCCGAGAACCAGTCCCTGGCTTACTACTTCCAGGACCCATTTGTCTGAGGTAACAGACATCCAGTCCTGGACAAAGTAAGCCAGCCTGCCTCCTACTAGAATAGGAGAGTTGACCCGGGCAGACCCGTCAGGGTGTCTGCTTGGCAGGGGCCTTAGGCTGAGGAGTGGATGCAGCCCTACTCATCCCTCTTCTGCCTCTCCCTCTGAAGAACCACCTCTGAGAAAAGGGAGAAGAGGCCTGTGCTAGACTGCTGCCTTTGAGGAGTTGCTTGCCTTTGTTTGGCCTGAGCACTCCTATAAGTGGTCCTGTACTCATCCATTTTCTTCATGTAATTCTCTGTCTGCTCCCCAAACAGAGAATTACCCACTACAGGAAAATCCATGGCCTTAGCCTGGGTATCATGCGAGAGGCTAGTACATCTGAGCCAAGCCATTCTCCCAAGAGCTACAGATGTAGCCATGACTCTTGATGACACATCATTGGAGTCCACAGCAGCATGAAACTGAACTTTAGATGCCTCAATCCCATCTGCAGCCACCGCCTCCAGTTCCTTGGCTAGCTGGGGGGAGGCCTGTTTAGCCAGTGCCAGTACAGTGTCCCACCTGGACTTCTGGTACCTGGCTGTATAGGCCATATAATTTGCCTGCCTGAGTCCCAAGGAAGATGCCGTGTACTGTTTCTTTGCCATGGCATCAATCTTCCTGGAGTCCTTGTCTGGGGGGTGTGAAGCCAAGGAAATATTTGCCTTGTCACAGGCAGCAGCCTGCACTACCCCAACATGGCTGCATTGCTGGTATAAGAACACCATGTCTGAGCCTGAAAGTGTATACCTCTTGTCCATTCTTCTATCCACAGGAGGTATAGCGTTAGGAGACTTCAGGATTTTTTGTGTCTGTTTCCCAAAGGATTTGTGGAGGGGAATAGACAGTCTCCTGGACTCTGGGATGTTCATCATTTCTACATAATCAGGCTCCTCTTGATCCTCCACAGCCTCCTCCATAGGAAGCTGGAGGGTTTCAGCCACCTTTCTGTAGAACATAAAGTGAGAAGGGGACTCAGAAAGCCTAGGAGGGGAAACACCTGAAGGTCTGTCTGGGAAGATGTCCGGTTCCAACGGCACATCCAGACCCTCACTTTCACCATCATTATCCTCAAATTCCCCTTCCTCTTCAAACTCTGGTTCATAAAAATCTTCGAGGGTATAATCTTGAACCGGGAGAAACCAACTGAACCAAACCCCTGCCAGAAGGTGCCGGATTGGTAGGAACCGGATGGAGCGATTCCACAACCTGAATCGCTCTGGCTATCTCTTCAGCAGTCAGAACATGAACCTCTGGATCCGAATTGGACGATTTTTCTTTGCGTTTTCTTTTTGTCGGAACTGATCCCTCGGAATCAGCTCTCCTTTTGCCCGAAGAAGTATCACCGTGGTCAGAGGGCACTTCTTCTGGTTCGGTCGGAAACGAACCGGACTGGCCATCTGGGTCAGCGGACTTCTCGGCCTCCTTTTCCCTCAGTCTACCTAATCTCTTCTCAAGGGAAGATTTTGGAAAATGTTTACATATTTGGCAGTCTGAATCGAGGTGGTCAAACCCCAGACAATAAACACAGGTGGTGTGGGAATCGGCCTTAGCAAAGACCTCCCCACACTCACTGCAGTGTTGAAACACAGTGGGCCCGTTTTTTTTCTTGGGTTTCTCAGACATGGCCAACCTAACCAACTTACCCTTTTTATGGCAACGCCAGGCAAGACTCCCTTATCGGTTCCTAACCGTGTCATGGGTATTGGAAAAAAATGTACTAAAACACGTTTTTTAGAACCGATAAGAACCAGTAACCACACACTAAGTAAAAACACAAAACACAAGAGTTCACTATCAAATGGCCAGTTCAGCTGAACTGACCCGCACTTTTACAAGTTCCACACAGAAAAACAGAACAATTCCTATCTAGTACTCACGGCACCACAGACAGAGACTGAACAGACTATGCGGATAACTTTTTCTGTTTAAAAACCAACGAAAACTGAAACTTTAACCGACTTTCGAACCAAGCTGAAGGAGAAATCTCCAGAGCGACCGTTCAGTGAGGTGGAGTAAAGAATCTGATGGTTTGAGTTTGAAACACTCCAGACAGAGACTCCAACCAAACTCGAGCTCAGCATTCTATGCTCTGCATAGAAAGTTAACTCTTTGTTCTCCGAGGCAGTTTAAAGGTTGGGGATCACTGCATATGTCAGAATACAGCAAGACTTCATGTTGTTTGAATCAGACAAATTAGAAAACAGTATGAATACAGAGTTATACAAAGTCCAGAGTATAATCAAAGTACAGTAGGAGATATATATATATGAGAAGAGAAAGTAGACAAGAGCAAAACAGGTACAGAACTGACCAGATCAGGTGTAATATCCAATACACAATATTCAGTATACAGTAAGCACAGTTTACAAGGCCAAAATAAACAATGTAAGAATTGCAGGGAGGAGGCACAGAGAAGTAAGCAGAAGTGGGGGATGGAGGGAGGGTAGATGTGATTAAGATGGATGGAAGCACATGCAGGGATTCAATGCAAGACTTGCGGCAGAGGGGTTTGTTGCAAATGGTGACTTGTGGCAAACCATGCAGCAAGCACGATTTTGAAAGCCACTTGCTGCTACCTCCCTGCTGCAAGTCTCTTGCAGCGATGTAGTACAGGTATGCCAGCTACCCCTGACATACATTTGCGTCACCGAGGTGCCATTTCACAGGCTTGCACCAAAGCACGGTGCAAGTTGCCACATAAAATGTGGAATTGTCTAACTTGCGTCCTTGTTATAAAACAGGGCACAAGTTGCAGCAAACACCAGGATGCAGCTGAGGCAAATGTTGTGGAGACACAGGGCTTGGTCGCACGCCCTGCATGCCCATTTGAAAATCGGGCCCATTGTTTTTATGATAGTAGTAATTCCATTATTTAAACTACATATGGTACTGTAAAACTGCATACAATATTTCCAGTTATCAGTTTAGCCTCATTTAGCAATGGGTCCACTTAGAGAGATAGTGGAACCAAAAATAGCAGACAGGAAGACGTTGCAAATTTTTAGAAGTAGTCACTTATAATTTTTATATTCTGAAGCCGTTTTTTTTTTTCCCCATTAGCTCAACAGAAAGTTTTCTACGTGTTAGTATTATCAAATGTAACTTGATAGACTTGGACACCTTTGAAAAAGGGCTCTTGAGCTCAAAGGTGCTCCAAACACAGCAAATAAATTAATAACTAAATAAATAACTAAATCAATTAATCAATAAAACAAACTAAAACAAATGTTGGATGTGTGGAATAGCACTTTACCTGACAGCTGATGCATCTAGTTCTATTCTTCCCACTACATTATCAGCACTGTGACCTCACTGACAGTAACATCACAGGTGACTGACCTGGCAACCAATGAGTGGTTCCTCCTGAGCAGCCGTGATGTCACAGTCAATGAGGTCACAAAGCTGATGATGTATTGGGAGGAACAGAGTTAGATATGACTGCTACCAGGAAGAATGCTATTCCACACATCTCACCTACTAACATCCGGTTAAAAAATTGCCTAATTAAACAAAGGGAAAAGACAAAGTACCTTGAATATAAAATGTAATAGCTAGCTGCTTTTAAAAACTAATATTAGTTTGAAACAGTACACTAGCTCTTTAAGCTCTGTATAAGCAGATACTTTTAAGCAGTGTTATTATCAAACCCAAGTGTGAAGATTAATTGAAAGATTCAATGTTCTTGATTTATTTTATTTCTACTTAGCCTCTTTTTCAAGTTTATGCTTACTCTTATTTTACCATATCCAAATTCATCCAAAGCCATGCCAAGAACAGCTTGCTTCTCAAACTAAATTGTGCCACCTTCTATCACCTAGCATATCTGTTTTTGTTGTTCAAAGGAAAAAACTTTTTTTCTCACAATACATTCAAGTTGTGACTGTATTCCTAAAATCACAAGTTCATCATGAGACCATGTTAATTAATGAATTACTTTGATTTCTATTTATCTACTGTTCTAGTTAATGCTAAAAGACAGTTTGTCATTTGGTACTAGGCGAAAACTAGCTGCTCCCCCTTGGAGGATGTCTCCTCCTTCAAAGGGACATGGTCAACCTTTTTTGCGTTATGTTATTTCTAGGCAAAACCCCACATTTTATGATTGCTTATGTTCTCTAAAATTCATTGATGTTGTTTGTTATTTTATCTGTTTCCTAGAGCTGAAATGCATGCTAATGGTGTAATTATACCCAACCTTGTTTTGTTTCAAATCCTTGATGTACTCTCCTAACATACTTCCAGAACATCAGGAAAACCCCCAAACAGTGTAGTCACTCATGGTTCAGTAGGCTCTTCTCCTACCACTGAATCATGAGTGGCTATATTGTGTTGTGGGTGTTCCCACGTCCTGGAAAGATGCACTGGGAGTTGATCAAGGGAATGTAAACAAACATGTTTTGGTGTGGTAACACCACTATAGTGGACAGTCTGTTTTTCACTTTTTAAAAGAAAAAAGGAATCATAATCAAACTACCATTTACATAAACAATCTCTACAGAGAGTAACCAATCATATATATTTTTTTTTAAACTTGGGACATTTTGAGGCCTAAGGAGGTTGACAGTGACCATTTAAGTACCTTGTTGTATGGCTCAGT
This sequence comes from Neoceratodus forsteri, assembly GCA_016271365.2. NCBI lineage: Eukaryota > Metazoa > Chordata > Ceratodontiformes > Ceratodontidae > Neoceratodus > Neoceratodus forsteri. The sequence continues at coordinate 801,673,203 of CM057451.1, read as the reverse complement.
TGGAACCTGTTTCATACCAATTGTATTCTTAAGAAATTATGTCCCAAATATGGAGCCCTTTATTGTAATAAGGATTGCCTCCCACTCCTAGTCCACACGGAAACTGTTCTAAAAATGATTTTGTTAGTGTTTGACTATACAGATGAGGTTTTTGGGGCTGCTCCCAAAACCTACCTACCCAGATTGGATATTGGTGTTCTAAGAATATCTTCACCATTGGTTCACACTAGTGGGTCTGAGCCAGAAGGTGCTAGGACTCAGCAGGAGCCAGAACTTTTCAGAGGGTCATCGCTGTGGCAGGTAGTGTGCATGCACAATGCCGGGCATCAGCACATGTGGCTGCTGGATTACCACAGCATCAACCCCCAACCGCCTCAGTACATTTTTTACCAAGGAGGTGAGCAGCATAACCTAACAAGTAACAATGCACTTAACCTACAGGCATAAGATAGTCCTGGTGGCCTGTATAAGAAGGGCCACCAAATCCAAGAACACAATGTCTTCACAGCCCAAACCAAGTATAAAGGAGTGAAGACTTAATCTGGTTCAAAGTCAGTTGGTATTCATCTGTATCCCCCTTCCTCGGGTCGTGCCTGAAAATAGGCAGGATTTGTCTAGTGCACTTACCCAGTCAACAAAAGCTAAATAAATAAATAAGACCAACACAATCATACTGCAGATAGCCCGAGGGATAGTGAGCAGGTGTGTGAATCAATGGTGAAGATATTCTTAGAAGATCAAGAGTTACGGTACATAATTTTAATATCTCCAAGAATGAATCTTCACCATTGATTTCCACCAATAGGTCAGAGTACAAAGCTCAGAAAAAGTCCTACAGTTTAGGGTGGCTGGAGCTCACTCATCACAGTAACCTTTTTTGTTTTTGTTTGTTTGCTAATTATTTGGCAACTGGATAAGGCCCACTAGGCACAACTGCCTGTTTTCAGGGTTGACCCGGGAGTACTGAGGAGGTTAAGTGACTTGTTCAGAGTCACATAGTACGCAAGTGGAGGTTGTGGGAATCGTACCCAGATGCTGGATGTGCAAAGCTCATTCACTGCTCTTTACTTTAACCTCAAGGCTATACTGCCAGCCCCATTTAGGATTGTCCTGCCAAATGTGGTGTGCTGCCTGGCATGGACATCTAGGACATAGGACTTACTGAAAGTGTACACTATATTCTAAGTTGCAGCTCTGCAAATTTTTCCAACAGGCACAGAGTGTATTTCTGCCAGGGATGTGGCAAAAACTCTGGTGGAGTGGGCATATACGCTGCCCTCCAATTTAACCTGAGCCATAGCACAGCAGTGGTGAAGGCAATTCACAATACAGGCAGAAACACATGTGATTTTAACAAGCTGTCCCATCCGATTAGGATCAAAGAATACAAAGAGCTGCTTGAATTGTTTGAAGTCCTTGGTTCTGTCCAGATAAAACTTAAGGGTCTTCTTAACATCCAGTGAGTGGAGAGTTCTTTCTCCCTCATTCTGGAAGTTGGCAAAGTAGACAGGTAGGACTGGGACCTGGTTAAGATGGAACTCCAACACCACTTCCAGTAGAAATCTCAGGTGTACGGAGAACTACCTTATCTTTATGGAAAACAGTATATGGAGGATCTGTGACCAAAGCACGGATTTCAACCTGCACCAAAGTGAATAAAGCAGTGGGACCAGATGCAATATCACCACACACACTCAAAGAATTAACTGATAGCCTAGCTGTCCCCTTAACATATACATTTAATTAATCTCTAAATGCAGGTGAGGTGCCAGTGGACTGGAGAAAGGTGGAAGTTGTACCAATTTATAAGAAAGGTAAAATATAGAATACCCAGAACTATAGACCAGTAAGTATTATGTCTGTTGTGGGCAAACAAATGGAATCAGTACTAAAATAAATAATTATATCAACCGGAATCATACATAACAATACTGACAGAACACAACATGGCTTCATGAAGGGGAGGTCCTGTAATATGAATTTAATCAGCGTCTATGAGCTAGTAGGAAGGAAACATATTCAATTCAGTGCTTTAAGAGTAACTGGTAATTGCTGTTTTTTCTTTTAAACTTAGATTGTGGGCGTTTAGTGACACTATACTTTCTTTGTTGTCTTTACTTATAATTGTTTTTGGGCTGTTGGGCTGAAAATTTACAACATAGTGGTGGTGTAATTCTGTGTTGTCTTTAATTGCTGCAAATTTTTGCCCCCCCTTCCCTTCCCCCAACTCTTAATTATATGCCCTGATAAATCTGATTGACAGGAGCTAACACAGGAATAGTAAGAGGTGTGAAGTAGGAGGGGCATAAGGGGGAAGAAGCCCACCCTCAGCACAAGTGTTTTGACTCATTTATTTATTTATTGGTTTCTTTTTCCTTTTAAAAAAAAAAATATCTGAGGATTAGTGACAGGATTTTTAGTACAGTAAATTAATAAAAAGAGAACTAGGACAGCTTCAGTAGCAGACAAGTAGTGGAATTGCAGTATAATGTAGGGAGTGGTGCAATGCAGTGGCTGTGGGGCAGCCATATTCAGGCAGACCTTCTGGACACTGAGGTGCTGCCCTATTTGCATGCATCTCTCTGGACTGCGGGATGAGGTAGCCAGACTCAGAGCAGAAGTAAACTGGGTCAGGAGTACCATCACCCTATCCAGGGACCACCCAGTCCAATGCAGCTGCCTCAAAGGATGCCGAGAACAAGGAGCACTTGGATGACAGTGGGCTCAGGGAGGGTTAGAGCAGTCAGGCAGAGGCACATCCCAGATCCTATTCCACTCAAGAACTCATATGCCACACTGGCAAACGAGGACAACCAAATAGAGGTACCCAGAAAAGTGGAAGGAAAGGATGTGGAGGTTAGCCAAGGAGGTGACCTCAGCGTGGAAAGCAGTGGACCCCAGAGGAGGAGGAAGCGAATCCTGGTGGGGGACTCCATCGTAAGAGGGATCCAGCTAGGAACACAGGAGGGGGAGGACAGGGAGGTGAGGTGCCTACCAGGTGCTACGGCATGGAGGGATGGAAGGAAGATCCTGGGGATCACTGGGAAGGCAAGACGGGAGGGTGAGCTGGATGTCATTATCCACCTAGGTACTAAAGACCTGGCAAATGGGGAGCCAAAGGAAGTTCAGGAAGAGTTTAAGAAACTGGGGAGGGGTCTCAAGTAGCTACTTCTGTCACTTTCTCAGAAGTACTACCTGTGAGAGGCAAGGGAGAGCATAGGAGTGCATGCACCAGGAACTTTAACTCATGGTTGAAGAACTGGTGCTGTGAGGAAGGGTTTGGATTCATTGGTGACTGGGGACCCACCTGGAGGGATGGAGGGTTGTTCAAGCCTGACGGCCTGCATCCATCCTGGAGGGGAATCCAAGCACTCAATGATAAGTTTAAATGCTACATTGACAAGCATTTAAACTAGCAAAGAGGGGTGGCAGGCCAGCAAGGAGGGTACCTACTTGCTCACCCCCCACAGCTAGCAGTGGAACCAGTGAACCAGAGGAGTGGCTATCTCTGCAAAGCAGTGTGCAAAAGATGGAGATTAGTGCCCAAGAGGTGGATAAGCAGAAAAGGGGCAAAATTCAGCAGAAGGGAAGACAGCAAGGAGAACCAGGGATAAATGAAAACCAAGGAAGGGGCTGAGTAGAACAGTGAAGCAGTCTAGGGAGATCAAATCATGGAAAGCCATGTGCGCAAATGCCAGGAGCCTTAGCAACAAGATGGAAGATCTGGAGGCTGTCATGGTACAGTCAGACCTAGACATTGTGGCCATCACTGAAACCTGGTGTAATGATAACCATGACTGGGAGATGGCCATACCTGGCTACAACATATTCAGAAGAGAGAGAGCAGGCAGGAAGGAGGAGGGAGGCACTGTATGTGAAAATGACATAAGGGCCACAGAGATCCAGGAGGAACAAAATGGGGAGAGATACTGTGGGTTAAGCTGGAAAGGAAAATGGGGACAGCCATCCGCACAGGTGTGGTCTATAGACCACCAGCCCAGGAGGAAGAAACAGATAGAGTTGATGCTAGCCATCCAAAGGATGGCAGACAAGGGTGAGGTAGTACTGGTTGGAGACTTCAATATTCCAGAAGTGGACTGGAGCATCCCAGCAGCATCAACTAGAGCAGATTTATCCTGACTCCTTCAGTGCCTTTCTCAAGCAACTGGTCACGGAACCAACTCGGCAGAAGGCAATACTGGACCTTGTGCTCACAAACAGGGACAGTGTGATGGGGGTAACAGTGGGGGAGCACCTGGGTAACAGTGACCACCAGTCATTGTGGTTTGAAATCACAGAAAGAGCAGAACCAAACCACACAAAAACACGTATCCTGGATTTTAGGGGGGCAGACTTTGGGAAAATGGGGAGATACTTGAAAGAGGCATCAAGGGGAATGGAACAGGAATCAGGGGTTGAAGAACAGTGGGCAGTATTTAAAATGGGGATTACAAGAACAACAGAATTATGCATTAAGCAGGTTAGCAAGAGGAAAAGGAAGAGGAGACCATTATGGTTTTCCAAAGAGGTAGCAAAAAGTGAAAGCCAAAAGATTGCATTCAGGCAATACAAAGACACAGGCAGAAGGGGATAGGGAGAAGTACCAGGAGAAGCAAAGGGAGGCAGGGAGGTCAGTAAGGAAGCCAAAGCTCAGACAGAAGAACACATTGCAAAATCAGTGGGTAGAAGGACAAAACCTTTTACAGGTACATAAGTGAAAAAGAAAGACAAAGGGAGGGATAGTGAGACTGAAGGGGGAGGATGGGAGGCGTGGAGGATGACAACAGTAAAGCTGACATATTGAACAGGTATTTCTGCTCAGTCTTTACTGAGGAAGAGGGGTAATGGGTCTGAAGAGGGTACAAGGGTGAGAATGGTGCAGAAATGGACACAAGTCCCTTTACACGAAAGGGTCCTGAAGGAACTGGAAGTAATAAGAATTGATAAAGAATGGGGCCAGACGGGTGCACTTAGGTCCTTAAAGAACTAAGAGAGGTGGTGGCTGAACCTCTGGCTATTCTGTTTAGCTGATCACTGGAAACAGGGAGGTACCCAAAGACTGGAGGACAGCAGATGTAGTCCCTCATACAAAAGTGGGAACAAAGAGGAAGCAGGGAATTACAGACCAGTCAGCCTCACCTCGGTAGTGGGAAGATCATGGAAGCACTACTGGAGAGATTGGTGGAACATCTGGTTGTCAATGGACTACATGACCCAAGGCAGCATGGTTTCACCAGGGAAGGTCATGTCAGACCAACCTCGTTGAATTTTTGACTGGGTGACTAGGAGGTGGATCAGCGGAGGGCAGTGGACATGGCCTATCTGGACTTCAGCAAGGCCTTTGACACTGTGCCACATAGAAGACTACTACACAAACTGGGGAATATGGGTGTGGGCAGGACAGTAGTGTGGTGGGTAGGTAACTGGCTGGGTGGCAGGACACAGAGGGTGGTGGTAAATGGCTGTCACTCCACAGAGGGAAGAGTGACCAGTGGGGTACGACAGGGATCAGTGCTGGGACCGGTCCTATTCAACATTTTCATCAGTGACATTGCGCAGGATCTAGAAGGCAGAATTTCACTGTTCGCTGATGACACAAAGCTCTGTAACAGAGTAGACACACCAGAGGTGTAGACAGAATGAGAAGCGACCTGCAGAAACTTGAAGAATGGTCAAGGGTTTGGCAGTTGAAATTCAATGCAAAGAAGTGCAAGATAATGCATATGGGGCACAAAACCCTGGCACAATATATCAGTTGGGCGGTGAGGATATAGCATACACCAAGCAGAAAGGGATCTTGGGGTTGTCATCTCTGATGACCTCAAGGTAGGGAAACAGTGTGACAAGGCAGCAGGTAAAGCAAATAGGATGCTGGGATGTATAGGCAGGGGCATCACCAGCAGGAAAAGGGAGGTCATAATTCCGCTATACAAGACACTAGTGAGGCCCCACCTGGAGTACAGTGTACAGTTCTGGAGACCATACCTACGTAAGGACATAGACAGGGTAGAGAAGGTTCAGAGGAGGGCAACAATGATGGTGCATGGATTGCATCACAAGTCCTATGAAGACAGGTTGAAGGAACTGAACATGTACTCCCTGGAGGAGAGGAGGGAGAGAGGGGATATGATAGAGACATACAAGTATCTTACAGGGAGGAACAGGGTGCAGGAAAACACTATTTTAAGCGAAAAGATGTTCCAGGACTAGAGGGCATGGGATGAAGTTGGAGGAGGGCGATTCAGAGGAAACATGAGAAAGAATTTCTTCACAGAGCGGGTGGTGGACAAGTGGAACACCCTGCCAGTGGAAGTGGTGAGGGCTGAAACAATCACGGGATTTAAGAATGCATGGGATAGACATAACGGAATTCTAGAGGTCAGGTATAAGGGGCAACAGACTTCTAGGAAAACAAACTGAACTTACAAGCTCAAATGGGCAGACTGGGTGGGCCATAGGCCCTTATCTGCCGACACTGTCTATGTATCTATGTATGTAGTAAGCACAATGTTAGATGAGGGGAACGTGGAGGATGTTATTTACTTGGACCTAAGCAAAGCTTTGGTGAACTGCCTCATGATAAATTAATACAAAAGTTGAGAATCAATTATTCCAATATTCATCTAACTGTAAAAATCTGGATCTCCAGCTGAATCTCAACTAGAAGTCAAAGGGTCAGTATAAATGGGTTCCTATTGAGGGAGGGTAGAGTGACCAGTGGAGTCCCATAAGGATCTGTGTTAGGACCAGTATTGTTTGGATTATTCATATCTGACTTGGGAAGAGAGGCCACAAATTGGCATAACAAGTTTGCGGATGACACCAAACTTCGTGGCATAGTTAATAATTTGCAGGATTACAGAAGCTTGTAGGGGGATTTAGATCACATGGGAACATGGGCAGATGAGCGGGGGATGAACTACACTGAAAACAAGCATTTGTCAATGCCGAATGTTGTCTTATTGGCATTGGCATTGGTAGTGCAGGAGTTAGAGATGCATAATAGGAATAGCAGTGAAGTATTGAACTTACGCCAACCCACACTACCTCCTGCAGAGTCACAGGCATTGGGGTGTGCCTTGGGGGTCTGGTCTCATGTCACCCCCATTCCATAAGGAAATATTGAGTTGGGTAGTATAGGAGAATGGGGTGAACTTGGGGTCAAGACCTAAGGCACACCTTGATGTCTGTCACTGGCTGCAGGGTAGGGGTGGGGGTGGGGTGGAATTGTGTGAGCATTACAGCTGACGATCCCAAGTCACACCCCCTGATGCCTGTCTGTCTCTACAGGGTGGGCGTTACGGTTGGAAACCCTAACACCCTGGGCATTTGTTTGTATGTTCACTCCAAATTTTCAACATGGGCTCATGAACAGTGGCACTATCAGTTTGTTAGCTGAAAGGTGATTTTGCACAATGACTGTGCCATTTGGCGACACAGGTGCGAAAACACATTTCAGGCAGGATGTGAAAAATGACAGCTGTACTGTTCATGAGGAGGTTTAAAAAAATTTCAATGTTGAAAATCTGGAGTGAAAATATGAAAAATTGGTGAAGTCACGAGCATGCGTAGAAACTGTGCAATGGACACCTGTAAAGCAATTATTTGGGGGATTTCTTTAACCACATTTTCAACATAGGCATTTTGGGACCTCCCCTCATGAACAGTGGCACTGAGATTTTGTTAATCTGTCCATAAAGTTGATCTCCCACAGCGACTGCACCACTGTGCGCCACAGGTACGAAAACACATTCTGGGCAGGATGTGAAAAATGACAGCTGTACTGTTCATAAAGGGGTGTGAAGAAATGGCAATGTTGAAAATCTGGAGTGAAAATATTACAAATTGTCGAGGTTACGAGCATGTGTGGAAACTACATGACGCACGCTCATAACACAGTCATTTTTTTGAATTTTTCCACCAAATTTGCAACATGGTCTTTTTGGGACCACACCTTATGAACAGTGGCACTGTTGTTTCATTAATCATCCCAAAAGGTGATTCCATGCAGTGACCATGAAATTACCTTTTGGGACCGAGTAACAAGATGGCAGTTGAAAATTTGGTACCAAAATTCACCAAAATGGCTGAGATATCCACCTAAGTTGAAACCCCCATTACCTGCCATCATAAAGCTTATTGCATTTTGTTCAGTTTCTGGTAGGCTTTTGAAGAGTTCAGACGTGTTCCTGCTCCACAGAAGATCGCAGCATCGGCCCTCCAGAGGTAAGTAGGTATGGGGTGGAGGGGTTTGTGGGGAGAGGGGTGCACAGTGGGTGGGTGTGGGTTGGGGAGGGGCACGGGGAACAACGAGGGACCATTTTGTTTTACTGGTAAAAAAGAAACTGGACTGGGGATGGTTTTCTTTATTTACAGGTAAAAGAAATGATGTAGGGCACACTGAGGTGGGCTCTCAGTGCCACGAGTATGGGAGAAATGATGCCGATGGGTATTGGGCACCCCATTGGCAAAGAAAGTGTGTGTTGGGGTAGGAACATGATGCCGACAGGGATTGGGCACCCTGTCAGCAAACACATTGAACTGGGGACATGCCGACATGGGGATTGGGCATCCCCATTGTTGGCTTTGTAGGGATTGTGTGGCGGGCGGCAGGAGCCACCATATTAATTTTAATGTTTCACCAGGAAAGGCATGTAACGGAGCCTTGTCATCTGACTCTCCAATGAGGAAACTGCACCTCACTGGAGCAGCAGATTTCTTTCAACTCTGTGGCTCTCTTTGAGACTGCTGTCATCACTAGCATACTCGCTAACGGGTGGCTGTGGGACTCACCCACTACAGTGTTCCCTGCTTTTGCCAACACTGACACACCTCTGAATGTGCTACTACCACAAGATGTTGCCTGCGCACATGCAAGACAACATAAAAATGAGGCTAAACCTAGCTGATGTGTATTTCCAACAACAGGTTCACAGTCAACAAAATACTAAGTCAACTCAGAGTGCTAATCTGCTAGGGTAAAACTGTTAGGCTCAGCTATAGCACAGGTAACAGGGATAAAAAATGAAAATTACTTACCTACCATAATTCCTGATCTTTTTATGCATCTTCACCATTCATCACTATTTGGGTGCCTGCCAGAAGTCAGGACCCTGCAGAAGCTTTTTTTTTTTTGCATGGGCAGAGCCAATGCAGCGATGGTGCCGCCCTCAAGGTTGATGTATAATGTGCACTCACGGGTTGGCCATTAGCTGTCATTACGCCACCCTTTGCCAGTTCTGAGTCACCACAGAGTAAGAAATAGGGAGGGACAAGAAAGTCCAAGGGACAGAAAAAGGAAAAGATATATAAAACAAAAGAAGGAATAAATGTCTGAGAGGACAGAAGAAGGAGGAAAAGGAATATAGGGATTGGGAGGGGCCCCAATCTCTGGGAAAATGGAAAAGGGAAAGGAAGGAGGAACGTTTTTATTGGGAGGGAAGAGGACAGCACCAACTGACTCTGTGGTCTGGACCCCAGAGGTTAACAGTGGAAAAATTAAGACCTTCTGCCTAAGGAGTAAACAGGAGAACCTGGCAAGCCAAGCAAGATCAAGTCAAAATCAAGCAAGTTGACAAATAAAGAGCTCCTGGCAGAGGGCAATTGCCCTCGAGGAATTAGATGTAGGGATTGACCATAGCCAAGGAGTCCAAGAGGCAAGGCATATCCCTCTCCCATAACCAAACGAAAGAGAGGAGGAGGAACTTCAAGGAAGAACCTCCTCCTAAAAGAAAATATAAGTGGCTAGTGCCGAAGGACAAGGGGAAGAAGGGAGGAGAAAAGGGTCTGCAACTTCAGCACCCCACCCCTAAGAAGGGATGGAAGCCAAAAAGCGGTGAGGAAAAGCCCCCCTCACCTCCCTCCAGTAATCAACTGCAGGAGGCAGTCCCTTGTGTGCCTCAAGGTTACCCCACTCCAATGGGAAGAAGGGAGGGAAGGGGGGAGGCACACAAAGGGAGGGAGACACAGAGACTGAGGCCCCAGTGGGAAGGGGGAGGGATTTAGTGATGAATGGTGAAGATACACAAAAGGATCAGGAATTATGGTAGGTATGTAATTTTCATATCTTATCTGTGTAAGTCTTCACCATTCATCACTATTTGGGTGAGTATCAAGTTCCAAAGGGGCCAGATCAGAATCTATGGGATTGTTTTAGCCCCAATGGGGGATACACTGGGGAGAACTTTACGGCCTGGCGAGGCCTGAGAGTGAGGAGAGGAGATGGGATCCACCCAAGGGAAGGAAGGCGCCACGACAATCGCCATCTCACCCTGTGGGAGAAAAGGTGGTTTCTCCGGTAGGCGGAGGAAATCACCCTACGTGGGGCCACAGGTGATAACTGAGAAAGACGAAGCCATGCCATCCGCTTAATGCAGATCACTGTCCCTGCGACTCAGGAAGCTACCTCGTTGGCATCATAGGATTTCCTCGCTTGGTGCCTTGCTAGCTCCAGGCCCTGAGCAGAGAGTGCAATGGCCTGTCTGGTTACCTCTGTATCAGGCAAAGAGGCTAGGAGCTGGTCTAGCCTGTACCACAAGAACCTAGCAAAGGATGCATAGTGGGCCTGATGAGCTGTGATGGATAACAGAATCTGTGCCAAGAAGAAAACCCTCCTACCCCAGAAATCAAAATCTGAAGAGTCTGAATCTGGTGGCAAGTCACAGTAAGGGGTGCGAAGCCCAGAAGGAGTATCCAATTGTGTCAAATCCAAAAGAGGGCAAGGCATGCAACCTGGAGACTCCAGAGGAGTGCAATACCTCTGGCGGAGTTCCCTTGGGGCAGGAACAGATGAGAAGGGACGTTTTCAGAGCTGCAGCGACGTTTCCTGAAAGGGGACAGGCCAGGCGGGAACCACCAGGTTGGCTGCACTGAAGTTGCCTAGCAAGGTGCACACCATGCTCAGTATTGCTTTCCGAGCAGGGTGGTGATCCAGAGATCGGCCATCATCCGTACGAGGAAGTGCTGATAGGAAGCCAGATCAGCCACAGGGGAGATGTGGATGGAAGATTCCTCCCCCTCAGAAGAGAGGGAAGAGGAAGCGGATGGGTCTGGAGATTCAGGGGCTGTCTGCTCAGGGGGAAGGTGGAACACCTGCTCGTCCATAGCCCTAACGTAAGTGGAAAAGTGAGTAGCCAATCCCCTGAACTGCTCCCATGTCAAAGGTCCAGTAGGACCAGTAATACCAGGGAGAGAGGGGGATGGAGACAAAAGAATAGGGGCCAGATCCTGCAATGAAGAGTAACATCCTCTGCCTGGGCAAGAGGGCCTAGTGGATGCTTACAACAGGGAAGGAGACCCAGAAAGCCAAGCAGCCAACAGCTGAGCAACCTTTTTGGAACTGCTTAGACCATGCCCTGAGGAAGAATCCCCCTTGTGAGGTGATCGGGACCATGAGTGCCCAGAAGGATGGTCCCTGGCCTCCAAAGAAGAGGTCCCTCTTGAGGACAGCGAAGGGGAAGGATGAGGATCCACACTACGGCTCCTTTCCGAACCTGAGCGGGTTACAGGCAGAGACCACAGCACATAACCCAGGCCTCTCGACCCCTCGGACTCCAAAAGAGCCCTCTTCCTTGAAACCACCAACCTAGGCAGCTGGCAATTCCGAGTAGTCTCCGAGGAAAACACCCAGGGTGCAGCACCCTCCCCTTCCAAGGGTGCTCCAGGCTGTCTCAAAGTTGGACTGTCCATGCACAACACAGAAGGGGGTACCCCAGCTGAGGGGGCAGACAACTCCCCAACTCCAGGCTGCACAGCAGTAGTCACCTGGACCCCTGCCGGCAGGTCAGTGCCACTGACCCCAGAATCAGGGAGAGTCACCCACTCCTCAGAGGAAGGCTGAATGGGGGCCATAGAGGTGACCAGTGAGGGGTCAGAAGACTCCAAGGAGTCCGGAGGCCAGTCTGGATCAGACCCAGAATCCGAGGAGGAGGAGGTGGAAACTGAGGTCCGATACTAGACCACCCTCTAACCCCTACCCATTCCTAGGCTGTGAGAGGTGCCAATCTCAGCATCGGCACTGCAGTCAGCGCTGCACCACCCCTTGGCACTGCAAATGGCACCCGAGTCGGAGGCGACACCAACCACGGCACTGAAACCAGAGTTGGCACCACCTGCAGCACTGCCCTCCTCCCCGGCACTGCAAACAGCACTGGAGCCAGAGACTGCACTGACAGCGGCACCCAACTCCTCCCCGGCAGAGACGGTGCTGACCACAGCATCGTTCCCCTTCCCAGCACAGCAAATGGCACTGGAGCTAGAAACGGCGCCATCCCCTGCCCCAGCGCCATTCATAAACAGCCACAGAAACAGAAGATAGACCTCTCATGGCACCACTTTCTTCATCGGCGTCATGAACGGCATTGACAGCAGAAACAGTGCCAAGAGATGGCCCTGCACCGATCACGGCACCGTCTGGACCCCTGGTGCCACAAACTGCACCCAAGGACCAAAATGGTGCTGGTGGACGGCATCAAGGTTGGTGCCAGCCCGGGCCCATGGGCCCCAGGATGCAATAACAAGGGAGTTCTTGGCTCCGGGAAGGCAACTGCCTGGGAGGTGCCTCCTGCTCACCCCCGAAAAGGGGCGGACTGGGCCTCCTGCACCCCTGAAGAAGACCCCACCATGGCAAGGCTAAAAGAGGTGAAGGCCCCCCCCCGTGGTCCATATAGAACTGGGAGGGGACCCAGAGGGACGGTCAAGTGTCCATGCCTTAGCCTCACGACTACGCAACCATCCCCCAAAAGTTGGTGGCGTGCACCCTACTTTCAATGCGCGCAACTCAATGACCCGGTGGTCCATGGAGAAGCAGGCATCACAGTTGTCCATGTCGTGGGAAGAGCCAAGGCAAGAGAGACACTGATCATGCTGGTCCATGATGGAATATTGGCGGCCGCAGGGGCACCGACACATAGGAGGCCACCCCACCCGTGACGACTTCTTGCCCCCTGAACCAGACATGATCTACTGGCTAAAACAATGAAAAAAACAGTACGCGATGTCGCTGAATAAAATAATAAATGGAACAACCTTACCGGCAATCAGTGGCATCGAGCAGAGGTGAATAGAACCGACGACTACTTTTTTTCTGACGTGCAAGGGCCAAATGAAACTAGGCCATGCAAGCCGCAGGTGTATGTCGCAGAAGGAATTCCAAAGCTCCATACGAGGTCCAACTTCTATGGTAGGAGACGAAGAACTGGCAAGGGGGTGGCGCCGACGACAGCTAACGGCCAACCTGCGAGCACCACATTGTACGTCAGCCTTGAGTGTGGTGCCGTCGCTGCGCCAGCTCCGTCCATGGAAAAAAAAAAGCACCCGTGGGGTCCTGACTTCCAGCAGGTACCCAAATAGTCATGACTGGTGAAGACTGACACAGATAAGATCTAACTTGTAGTGCTCACCCAGATACGGTATAGCTGTAAGACCCAACTATAATGCAAGTACCAAATTAACTTGTACAGTTACACCCAGATGTGTTTTTTTTTGTTTGTTTCTCAAAGTAAACTGTGCTGGAATTTAGTTATTGTACAGCGTCATGTTTCTATTTTTCTGCACTGTTACCATAACCTCCATGTTTTTAGCTAATTTATTGCAACCTGCTTGTAAACTGCTGTAATGATTTTTTGTTGCACTTGTGTTTGGAATGTCATCCCAGTATTTGCTGTTTTGTTTCCTCCCGGGTCGTGCCTGAAAATAGTCATTGCTATGGCTAGTGCACCTACCCAGTAAACAAAAACTAAATAAAACAAATAAAAATAAATAACTGTAAGACTTACCTATAACACAAGTACTAAATTAACCCACAGTGCTCACCCAGATAGGGTGCAGCTTATAAGACACAACTATAACACACGTACTAAATTAACTCATACAGCTACACCTAGAAAGGGTGTAGCAATAAGACATAACTATACATAAGTACTAAATTAACTTGTAGTGCTCATCCAGATAGAATATAGCTGTAAGACCTAATTACTGTATAACACACTTACTCCACTTACACAAATCCTTCTTAGACTACTCTTACTTATTCCCTTAACCTTGGTTAATTTAAATGCTAAAACAAATAACAAGCAAAATTTTCTTTTAAGTCTTACAAAATACTTAGGCTGGGATATTCAGACTGTGCCAGGCAGTGGCGCAAGCCTGGGCGCAGTGCAATTGTGATGCGCCAGGGCCAAGTCCAGGTCATGTGCAGCACCACTGAATATGGCACAGGCAGCGCATGAACTGCACATGGCACAGTAGCACTGCACCAGCACAAGCCACTGATAGGGAGCACAGGGATACGCCAGCGCAAGTGCAGTTGCGGTAGGCGCATCACCCACGATATTCAGTAGGGGGTGTGCAAATGAGTCCATAATATATGCAAGGTGCAAATGGGGCCATTTGCATGTCATTATGGCCCCATTTGCATGCCTTGCGCAGGGCTGGCCGGCGACTTGCGCCTGGTGCCCTGCACAGCATGCTGTGTCCTGTGGGGATCCAGGGGCATTCCCCACCCTGTAGCCATGATCACGCGCTATATGTATTTAAAGATAGCCCTGGTAGTCTAGTGGTCCCCCCAGCCTCCAATTCCCCGATGAGTATGCAACATGACCATCCCAGGTGGTCTAGTGGTCCCCCCACCCGAGCCCCGATAACTGACAATATGACCTCCTGGTGGTCTAGTAGAAATCCCTCACTGCCACGATCGTGGAAGCATCCATACTGTAATGCTCTGGTGATCCAGTGGTACCCCACCCCACCCCACAGAACCCTGCCCCTCCCTCCCCGTCCTTGACGGGGCTGCTCCCGCGCACACTGCCTGGCCTGCCGACTGACAGGTACAGTATGGGCTGTAAGCCCATTGGTCTCCAGTGTGGACCAATGGGCTTGCAGAGCATACTGTACTAGACAATCCCAGATCTGTGAATGACTCCATTCACATATTTGGGACCATCTAGTACAGTATGCCCTGCAAGCTCATTGGTCCACACTGGGGACCAATGAGCTTACAGCCCATACTGTACTTGTCATTCAGCGGACGGCCGGGCAGTGTGCTGGCAGGATGCAGCTGCCCGCCGATGATGGGGAGGGGGAAGCTGTGTGGGCAAGGGGTTCTGTGTGGGTTGGGTGGATAGTGCCACTGGATTACCAGGGCGTTGCAATACGGGATGTTACCTTGATCACAGCAATGGGTGGGGGGTCCCACTAGACCACCAGGGAGGTCATATTGTCAGTTATCGGGACTCGTGGGGGACCACTAGACCACCAGGGATGGTCATGTTACATACACATTGGGCATCGGGGACTGGGGGGGGCAATAGACTACCAGGGATATCTTTAGTAACATATTCTGTGTGATTGCGGCTATGGGCAGAGGGTCCACTAGACCACCAGGGATGTGAGTGCTTGCGGTAGGTGTTCTGGGTGGGCGGGTGGCCACCCATGGCTGGGCTGCTGTGTTGTGCCCTGCAATCCAGCAGCCCACCAGTGGGTGTCCGGCATTTGCTCCTACTCTGCAGGGGCTCAACTTTGAGCCCCCTATTCGGCACAGTGCAGGGGTGCACCAGCATATGTGCCGCACATCCTGGGCTGAATATTGGGATGTGCCACATATGCATGGGCACGCCCCTTGCATCTGCGCTGCATACATTATCATTGCATCCCGGCACATTGGGATTTGCGCTGCACCAGGCAGCCTTCTTAATATCCCACCAGGGTACAATACGCAGTTGCGCCAGCGCAACTCCATTGCACCAGGTACAAACCCTTTGAATATCCGGGCCTTAGTATTCTATCATTGTATTTCTGGTATTCTAGAACTCAGTGGACCGAGTAAAATCAAATAACTCAGCATGCTGCTACTGCACTTCTGATTCCATCACAGAACCAGAACATAATGCCGGAAGAGTTGCTCTTAGCAACAGTCAGCAGCAGGCAAAAAAATACACTTATGATGTTGCCTTACAAAAACAAACACAGAGAAAAAGCAATTAGTGAAAATAGATAAAAAAAAAGCCAGTAGAATTCAGCAGGCCTAAAAGCTCCTTAAACAATGAAAGCTCCTTAAACAACAGACAAGATCACAGTAACATACCATTCACAGATTGCCACCACAAATCAGCAAATCCAAAAAAATATTTATTTATTTCTATTTTATTTATGGCATTTTGATAACCGGATAAGCCCACTGAGAACAAAGGTCTCATTTTCAGGGGCGACCTGGAAAATTAATTACATACAGTAATTTCAGGCATATACTAACATATTAAAATGCCAGCAGAATAGACCTAACGGTCTTTCGTGTCTGCTCATTTGGTCAGCCCCCACCCTGGGAGCTGACCTTGCTGCCCCCCTCTCCCTCTCTGGCTTCTCCCTTCCCAGTCCCGGATATTCCCACTGCACAGGACTTTGCATCCAGAACCCTTCCCCTGTACCTGTCCCACCCCCTCTTGAACCCCTCCACCATCTCTGCCTCCACAAGGCCCCTGGGCAGCGCATTCCATGGCTCCACCACCCTCTCAGTGAAGTAGCACCTCCTCCTTTCTCTCCTGAATCTCCCCCCCCCCAGCTTCCACCTATGCCCTCTAGTTGCCCCCCTTCCTCGAGCACCTTGATGGCTCCTCCCTATTTAACCCTTCATGTACTTGAAGACCTTTATCATGTCCCGCCGGTCCCTTCTCTCTACAATGTGTACATATTTAACTCTGCCTCTCTCCATAGGTCCTATCCCTCAAGCCCCAGATAATTTTGGTTGCCCTCCTCTGGACCCTCTCCAGGAGTTCAATGTCCCTCTTTAAGTGTGGCCTCCAAAACTGCACACAGTACTTGAGGTGCGACCTCACCAAGCAGTTATACAGGGGGACTATCACTTCCCTCCTTCTGGAGGTGATCCCCCTAGCAATGCATCCCAGCATCCTGTTGGCCTTGGCCACTGCCCTCCTGCAAGTCTCAGAGTTGTACATCTTGACATCCACCACCACCCCCTGGTGCCTCTCAGCCATTGAGACTTGTAGCATTCCCCCAGGGTGTACTCTAGGCTCGGGTTTCTGGCTCCCAGATGCAGTACCATGCATTTTCCTGCATTAAACCTCAGCTTCCACTTTCTAGACCACCTTTTCAGAGCCTCCAGGTCCCACTGTAGGGCCTCCCTCTCCTCCTCCCCATCATATACAGTCAGTGAAATACATTATAACGAGTCGCTGGTGATTGCACAATTTGCATACAGGTTTACAGAAGTATTAGTCACAAACAGTTTCACAGATAGAACAATAGTTACACATAATTTCACAGTAGACAAATACAGAAGAACATGATCAGTGCTAAGTAAGTACATTGGTTCTCAGACAGTCTTAGACCACACTTCAAGTCGATGTAAGGGTAAGGGGACATCGAGGTATAAGGTAGTTGACACATAAAAAAATCAGAGAAGGCTCAATAAACTCTGTTGCACTATTGTGTATTAGACATACATCAAAAACTTAATGTTTAACAAAAAAAAAAAACACAGCTACCAAAGCAGTCAAAATGCCCAGAAATGACACCTAGGTTCTAAAGATCAGATACCACAAAAGGCATGGAAATTGCAAAAAATATAGTAATACAATGAACTACATCAGATTTAAAGAGCTGCTGATGCCTCAAAAAAAAAAACTTAGAAAAAACAAAATGTAGGTATGATGTAACTTGTATTCTAAAGTAGTATGTCTATTACAGAACACCACCCCCCGTGGAGAAAGGAGGTCGCGAGGGCCAGTCTTGAAGCCCTCCCTGCCCAGAAGCCCAGCCGACCCAGAACACCACCCCCCTCCCCCGTGGAGAAAGGAGGTCGTGAGGGCCAGTCTTGAAGCCCTCCCTGCCCAGAAGCCCAGCCGACCCAGAACACCACCCCCTCCCCGTGGAGAAAGGAGGTCGCGAGGGCCAGTCTTGAAGCCCTCCCTGCCCAGAAGCCCAGCCGACCCAGAACACCCCCCTCCCTGTGGAGAAAGGGACGGTCGCGAGGCCAGTCTTGAAGCCCTCCTTGCCCAGAAGCCCAGCCGACCCAGAACACCACCCCTCCCCGTGGGAGAAAGGGAGGTCGCGAGGCTAGTCTTGAAACCCTCCTGCCCAGAAGCCCAGCCGACCCAGAACACCACCCCCTCCCGTGGAGAAAGGAGGTCGCAAGGGCAAATCTTGAAGCCCTCCCTGCCCAGAAGCCCAGCCGACCCAGAACACCACCCCCCTTCCCCGTGGAGAAAGGAGGTCGCGAGGGCCAGTCTTGAAGCCCTCCCTGCCCAGAAGCCCAGCCGACCCAGGTAATTGAACAGCCCACCTGTCTTTTGGCGCCTTTTCCAACGGCTGCCTGGTCACAGCCCTGCCGCTTGTCTCCTCGGCCAAACGCAGCCTCTGCTGGGAAAACTCCAAAGCGGATTTCTGCAGTTTATTGTGTGACTTTGGTGTGAACAGCTGCTTTAGGGAACTGAAAAACGGAGCTCAGCAGCTTCTGATAAGCCTGTCTTGCTAACACAGATGTAAAAAGCTGCATATTCTCTAATCAGTGTTTGTTAATTAATGTAGAGGGAAAAAGCTGCTTTTTTGTTTCCTACGGGACTTGAATTAATTTAAAGTAAGGTGCAACACTGTCGCAAAGCAGGAGTTGTGTGGGACTGCAACAGGACCCGGTTGTATTGGTGACTCAGGAAGCATGTCACGGGCTCCGGGGACTGTTTGCTTGCTAACCATACGGGACCTGGGCAGTTAAGTGCACTAGGGACTCACAGTGGGAATTGGGCAGGTACTTGCTGCAGAGCTCTGAGTTCTCGAGGCCAAGCCTCGCAGACCCCTGATCCCTGCAGCATTATCCAGCTCCAATTACATCTTGCAGCAGCCAATCTCAGCCTAATCCCCTCCCTTTCTGCCTACTTAAAACGAATTGTCTCCCTCTTTCTCTCCCCAGAACACCACCCTCCTCCCCCGTGGAGAAAGGAGGTCGCAAGGGCCAGTCTTGAAGCCCTCCCTGCCCAGAAGCCCAGCTGACCCAGGTAATTGAACAGCCCACCTGTCTTTGGTGCCTTTTCCAACGGCTGCCTGGTCACAGCCCTGCCGCTCGTCTCCTCGGCCAAACGCAGCCTCTGCTGGGAAAACTCCAAAGCGGATTTCTGCAGTTTATTGTGTGACTTTGGTGTGAACAGCTGCTTTAGGGAACTGAAAAATGGAGCTCAGCAGCTAGAGCCCCGCTGAATGCTACGCGTTTGGCTCCCCACCGCCCCCACCACTCGGCTCTTGAATATATACCCTGTAGTAGGTCAGGTGACAGGCAAAATAAACCTATCAGCCCACTTCTCCAGCTGCAGGTTATAGAAATCCAGCCCTAGAGGCCGCTGTCTCACATTCTCGCTTGGTTAGACCCACTATGTATTTCACCCTATTTACAATGCTAATAGCCAGCAGGCTCACTCTCCTTGCTCATCAACCCCCCCCCCCAGTGGCTCCTCCGCCCCATGACTCCACCACGAACCCTGTTCCCTTAGCTTTCTCTGACAATTGCCGGCACAACCACCCCAACGCTGCAAGCCAATGCCCACTAGTACTAACTTACCTTTTTTTGCCTATACCCTTGTTCACACCCTCACTTCAACTGGGTAAACACTGTACCACAGTTTTCCCCAACTTATAACCCAGCCTCCTTCCAGCTACAAAACATATTGCTACTTCCCCCCATCGCTCCCTCCCTTCTTCCCGCGACATCTCTAGCTTACCAGTCCCCACCCACAACAAAAAAATAAAACATTCTCCATTGCGCTCACAGCATGAGTCTTTTAAACTCTCCAGGCTCTCCCTGCTGCGATGCGTATTCCTTCTACTCCTCCTTTCTGGAAACATTCACCCCAACCCTGGTCCCCCTCAACAAAAACCTCCCCAAACAAGCCACAGGGAAGACTACTGCTGGCATCACTTAATATTTGTAGCCTTCCCAAAAAACACACCCTACTGCAGGGTTGGATTGCCCAACATGCCCCAGACATCCTAACCCTCTCTGAAACCTGGCTATCAAATAAAATCCCCAATGATGCTGTTTCCCTAAGCAACTATAACCTCCTTAGGACGGATAGATCCAGTAAGCGAGGTGGAGGCTGCGCAATATTCATTAAATCAACACTCTGCGCCACCATCGTTGATACCCCGAACATGGGGCCCAGACTCTCGCAGTCAAAATTAGATTGGGCTCTAAAACAATCATCATCATCTCAGCCTATATCCCCCCGAGAAACCAGAAACCCGCATTTGAATCCATCCTTCACGCTGTCTCACACCTCCCAAATACTAATGAAACCATATTAATGGGTGACTTCAACATCGACTGGGCATCCCCATCCTCCTCCGTCTTCAGAGATGCTGCCCAGGCTATGGGTCTCACCCAAATTATCACATCCCCAACGAGGCGACACAAGAACCGGGACATCCTCACTACTAGATCTCATTTTTACCAACAGGCCAAAAAATATTACCCAGGCCTCAGTGCTCCCTGACTCTATCAGTGACCACTCCCCGGTTATCTGCTGGTGGTCGGGCAAACTGCCCACTGCACCACCCAAAACCACATGGCACCGAAAACTCAAAAAGGAGGCATTAATAACCTCAAAGAATACCTAGCCAATAGTTACTGGCTTCCTTATATAACACACAATCAGTTGATGCCGCCTCCCCACTTTATAGCTACCTTTAACAAAGCTCATGATATATATGCTCCCTCACTAGGCAGGTCATGAAAACCAGGTCTACACCATGGATAACACCTCCTCCTAAAACTCATGCAACACAGGGACAACCTCTGGCACAGGGCCATAGCCTCCCAACGCACCCAGGACAGACAACTCTATAGGGAGGCTCGAAATAAATGCACCTGGGCCACACGGCAGGCCAAGGCTGATTACTATCAGCACACCCTCTCCTCCTCCTGGGGAGATGGGAGAAAGTTCTGGAGTAACATGCAAGAAATTAGTGGCAAATCACGTTCCCCCACCCCTACCCAACTAAGTCTGAACGGGGACGTTACCCAAGATCCAGCTAAAATCACTGATGCCCTCAATGAAACTTTCTCAGACCTCACACATATCCTCCCGCCTAACTTCTTCCACCCCCCAAACCCCCCCTACTCTACTTATGGCGAGTACAGTCCTCCCTTCCCCTTTCCAGTTCCGTACCATCCCCTGCTCCTTAGCCAAGCGCTACATCTCCAAAGCAATCGCTAACACTCGCTCCAGCAACGACTCCCTGGACCTAAACTCATAAGGCTTACCCTTGATATCACCATAACCCATCTCACACAAACCTAAACCTCTCGCTTTGCCTCCTGCCAATTCCCCACTACCTGAAAAAGCCGTGATCACCCCTATCTTAAAGAGCGTGATCCCACCTCCCCGGAATTATAGACCAATCTCTATACTCCCCTCTCTCCAAAGCCCTGGAAAAATAGTCTCAGACCAGCTTACTGAGCATCTAACAAAACACAACCTGCTCAGCAAGGAACAGCATGGGTTCAGAGCTGGCCACAGCACCATCACGGCTCGCTGAGCTCACAGCGTTCATCCATGAGGCGCTCGACAGGGTCACTAGCAGGGGCTATCTTTATAGACTTAACTAAGGCCTTCGACACGGTCAGCCACGAATTACTCCTTCAAGTCCTGCCGCAACTAAATGTAGTCTCCCGAGGCTGCTGCCTGGCTGAAAGACTACCTCACAGAACCGCAGCAAGTAAGAATCAACTCCACCATCTCCACTCCCAAGCCTGTTCGCTCTGGTGTTCCGTGAGGGTCAATCTTAGGCCCTCTGCTTTCCTCTCTTCCTTAATTCTCTCCCCAAAGCCTGCAGCGGTCATCTCTTACTCTATGCCGGCGACGCTGGTTCTCTACTGGAAACACCCCCAACTCGCGCACTCCAGCACACCCTCCAGGAATACTTCAGGAGCTGGAAAATTGGTTCATTGACCACCGGCTGATCATTAATTATTCCAAAACCAAGGCCATGACCTTTGCTCTCCACCAAAGCCCGCACAGCCAGATGGCTCTTCACATTTCCAACGCAGATGGTTCCTGCTGGAGACACGTCAGTCACTTCAAATACCTGGGGGTCACCCTGGATACCTCCCTCTCCTACCACAGACATGTACGCCTCCCTCCGGCAGCAATCAACTCCGAGAGTGGGTACCTCTACAGAATCAAAACAGTCTGCCCGCATGCCATGCAGATAGCTGTCACATCCTCCATCCTTCCCTAATCGATTCACGAGATTGTAATCTATGGCACTGCTGATAACGCCACCCTAAGCTGCATAACCACTGCGCTAAACAAAGCATGTCGCCTTGTCTCGGTTGTGACAGACCACCCACCCGCGACTCATACAAACTGACTGGCTGGCTTAATTTCCATCAAAGGCTCAAGTACCACACCTGCATTCTAGCAAAAAAGATCCACCTCCAGCTAGCACCAACCGCCCTTCACCCCATCATCAAACCAGCCCCTCTCAGGCGTAGTACCAGACTCACGGCTACCACATCCTTCGTGGTTCCCCCATGTCAAACGTCCCTTCTGCAGAGATCCCTCCGCTACCGTGCCCCCAATTGGCTAAACACTCTTCCGCCCTCCCTCTCCCAATCCCGCAGCATCCATCTCTTCAAAGTAGGCCTAAAACCTTCCTATTGGTAGCTCAAAATGTGAATGCTACGTTGGCTATCTGTCTCCCTCTCCTCCCCCACACCCACAGGGGCCCTCAGGCCTATCTAAACCCCCATGCTCAACCCAGGGGTCGCAGGTATGTCTCCTACCTGCCCAAACCAGAGAAAAAAAAGTCTCTCTGCCATCATACCAACAATTAATTCAGTAATACCACTTGTTTATTATGTATTGAAAGTTGCCTTCCATTGCCTTTACTGTCATATGTCTCTCCACCCTCTGTAACCACCGGACAGCTAATGTTACTAAAATGTGATTGTACATAAATCTGTAAATAATTTGTGCTTGTATATAATTTGCCTGTTCCGTCTGTCTTCCCCCAACTCGTGTTCCCCTCTCCACCCTCTGTAACCGACGTGGAGCCTTTGCAAAAGAGTCTTTGACTCAAAGGTTTGTAATTCCGAATTTACAGTAAATAAATAAATAAATAAATATTACGTAGCTTTCTCCTCCCCATTATTTATTACTGAGGAAATCTGCATGAAAACATGCTCTGTATCCATAAGAGTTCATTTGCCTCTTTAGCTGACTCCCAACTTCATGTCATAATCCTCTGTTGTGACATCACAATCTGTTGCCATGAAAGTAACTGTAATATCACAAGTAGAGCATTATGACCTCAGGCAGGGAGAAAGTAAAAGAAATAGATGAATTCCTCAGGAGCAGATATGCTATTTTCATGCAAATTACCTCAATAATAACTAATGGGGAGGAGAAATACAGAACTAATGTGAAATACAAGCAGAACTGTGTCTAAATATTATGTTTTGTTAAAATTTTCCTAACGGTGCCAGCTGCTTTTTAATCAATCACAAAAGAAATGTATTGACTGTCCTGACTCCCAATCAGCATCTATCAAATACATTTTACACATTTCTGGAGACAACAATGTCCTCTTTCACAATCACCACAACTGACATGAAAGAAAAATATTTTAAATATGAAAAATATTATAAATAACACATAGCTCGGGGAGCTCCTCACAAACACAGCTACTCTGCTGCTGCCAGAATTCCCTGAAATGAAGAAAGACTTTGAAATAGGCTTGGAACTCATTCCCATCCTTGGTGCTTATCATCCAAGCATTGTTGATGCACAGGTACCCTTGGATTACATTCAGCAGATGCCTCACCATGTGGGTATAATCTTTGAAGAGCTAGTGAAACCAAAGATAGCAGACCAGAAAATGTGACAAATTTTAAGGAGTAGTCAGTTGAAAGTCTTTATTTCTGAAGTATTTTTCTTTTTCCTTTTGTTTACTAGAACGTTTTGTTTCTGACAGTGTTATGTTGGATGTGTGGAAAAGCTCTCTGCCTGGCAACTGATGTATCTAGTTCTATTCCTCCAATTACATCATCAAAACTGTGAGTTCATTGACAGTGACATCCCAGGTGACTATTTGGCAGCTACTGAGTGGCCCTTCCTTAGCAACTGTGAGGACGGCAAGCAGCACGGGTTTGTCTCGGGCAAATCCTGCCGGACAAACCTGGTTGACTTTTTCAATTGAGTGATGTGGGCACTGGACAAGGATCATGCAGTGGATGTCCTTTACCTGGACTTCAGCAAGGCCTTTGACTCGGTGCCTCATGGAAGGCTGACCAGCAAGTTGGGTAACCTGGGAGTAAGGAGAAAACTAGTTAGATGGGTCAAGAGTTGGTTACAGGAGAGGCAGCAGAAAGTAGTCATTGGGGGTGAACTATCAGAGCCCAGAGCTTGGTCAACTGGCGTACCACAGGGCTTGGTGCTGGGACCATTGCTGTTTAACATTTTTATTGCCGACATATCAGACGGGATAAAGAGTAAGATCAGCCTCTTCGCAGATGGCACTAAGATCTGTGTGGAAGTGGACAGGGTGGTGAGAAGGCAGTAAACTACTCCAGGAGGATTTAGCAAGACTGGAGGGGTGGTCAACACATGGCAACTTGGGTTCAATGCCAAGAAGTGTAAAGTCATGCACTTGGGAGCCAGAAACCCCAGAAATAGTTACTGATTGGAGGAGTGCAGATTTCCATGTCTACAGAGGAAAACTATCTGGGTATACTAGTAACAAGGGAAATTAAGCACTCAGCCCAGTGCAGGAAGGCAGCGGCAAAGGCCAACAGAATGCTGGGGAGCATCGCAAAGGGAATCACTTCTAGGAGAGGGGAGGTCATCCTACCCCTGTACAGGTCCCTGGTGAGCCCACACCTGGAGTACTGCATGCATTACTGGTACCCCTACTAGAAAAGGACATCAAGCTACTGGAAGGGGTACAGTGAAGGGCAACGAAAATGATTCTGGGATTAGGAGAGGAACATTATGAGGAAAGACAGAGAGCTCAATATGTATCCGCTGAAGGACAGAAGAGAGAGAGAGGGGAGATAACTGAGACCTTCAAATACCTGAAGGGCGTGAACAAGATAAACACAGAGTATCTTCAAATTAAAAGGTGGGGGAGAAAACTGGGGGCACAGTCTGAAATTGGAAGGAGGGAGTTTCAGGAGGGAAATGAGGAGACACTATTTCACAGAAAGGGTAGTTAAAAGGTGAAATGAGCTGACAGAGGCAGTGGCATCACTGAGGTCAGTGAGCAGCTTCAAGAAGGGGTGGGACAAGATCAAAGGGAGGGTCCAAACTGAGAGAGGACAGGTGTGTGTGTGTGAAGGAAGTAGAAGGTAAAAAAGAGGGGAGAGGCAAGGGGGGAGCTGCAGTCTAAACAGCTGCAGTGTTTCATACTCAATCAGACTAGATAGACCATAAGGCCTGTATCTGCTGGCAATTTTGTATGTTCATCTGTCACAATCAGTGAGGTCACAATGCTGATGATGTAATGTGAGGAACAGATCTAGATATATCAGCTGCCAGTTGGAGTGCCATTCCACACACCACACCTACTAACATCAGGTAATAAATCTTCTAATTAACCAAATGGAAAAGAAAACGTATCTCAGATATAAAAGCTAGTAGTTGACTGCTTTTAAAAACTAACATTAATTTTAGGCAGTATGCTAGCTCTTTAATGAAACATCTATACTCTTGCAGAAACCCAAAAATGCTGTAGGCATTTAAGATGCTGCAGCTGAGGCCAGGTTTGTCAGTACCTCCACCTTGCTGGGATCCATTTAAATTACATGGGCAGACACAATATGCCCTACATAGCTCAAAGAAATTTGAAATATCTGGAATTTGTTCATTGACAGTTTGAGTCAAAATTCGTCTAGATAGTTGAGCACTTTGAACAGCCAACTCTCATTCTCCATGAAGGTTTTGTAAAACACAGTCATGCTGACCAAGTAGACCAAGCATTCCAACATGTATGTGTTGCTGACAGCTCCTTCCTTGAGATGATAAAATGTTGTGGGTGCACCAGAGATGATGGATCATGTGCAGCAACTCATGAAACCCCAACAGGTGAATGCAGCCTTTTCTTGATCCTCTTAGGTTATGAGAATTTGCTAGTACCCACTTCTTAAGTCCAATGCTGAGAACTGCAGCTTCCATTGAGGCAGCCCAATGTATACTGAATGTGCAGCAGTCAATACTGATTCAGTATTGTGTGTTTATTGTCTCAACAAATGGTATTACTCATGCTAGTGGTGTAACGGAGATGGTGCATTGCTGAGCAGCCAACCTGTTCAGACACCAAAACAAAAAGCTGTGCACTTGTACATGTATAGTAGGGGCTCCAAACGAATGCACCACAAGCCTTTGTTCTTTAGTTGCTAATGTATTTAGTGCAATTTATAATCAGTGCAGTTCCAAGACACCTCCTGAGGAAGACCAGTAAAGAACAGTTACATAAGAACTTACTGTAAGACTAGATCTTAGAGGGAATTGCAGTTATCACGTTACACCAATGAAAAGAAGAGTTACATAAGAACTTGCCATAACAGTAGATCTTCTAGGGGATCTCAGTTATCAGCTCACATGGTTGGTGAAGCAGGATTCACACAGAAGATTTTCCAGCAGTAGAGCTGGGGCCGCCCATGCTGACGTCGCCTGCCGACATCATCAACCCTCCTCAGTTCTTTCCCCTAGAGACTAAGGGAGTAAACCCAAGCCATGTGGGGCCGAGGAGGGGGAGAGAGAGAGAGAGAGAAAGAGGTGCCTAGGCCTAAATAAAAGGCTAGATACACCAGATATCCAGGCTGAGACAAGAACCCCATAACAGGGGGATAGTGGGAGGGATGGCTGACCTGATGACTGAGATCCCCTCGAAGATCTACTGTTATGGCAAGTTCTTACATAACTTTTCTATCTTCTTTGGGGTATCTCAGTCATCAGGTAACACTATAGGAATGAGTCCCAAGCAGTTACAAGTGCAGCAGAACAGTCTGAGTGGTAGGCGAGAGCTGCTGGCTGTAGGGGTGGAAGACACGTCGCTGAGCTGCTGTGGAGTTGATGGTTGCAGCAGGAGTTAGCAAATGCTTGCAAATCTCCTATAACAGATATGCCATTGTTGCCTTAAAGGAGTTCTGCCCTGCTAACCTTTCCGGACTTTTTTTGGTGACAAAAAAACCCAGATATGGACTTTTAGTGTGAGTCGGACAGACCTCTGAACATCTGCTGGGGAGATAGGAATCTTCAGTGGTGGGAAGAGCCTCTTCACCCAGAGAGAGGGTACCAGTAAAGCCCGTGGGGGCCTATCGGCCTGACCTAGTGGCACACTGACTTGAAAGGCATTCAGCGATCGCCCTCGTCCTGCTTCTTGAGACATTGGTTGTTTGGTAAAAACCCAGGCAACTGAAGCAAAGAACAGTCAGGATCTCAGATCTTGGACATCTGACAGCTTGTTCTTTTGGGGTTTAGAGATTCCTGCTGATGAAAAAACTGAGCTGAGCTAATGAACCACTGAGTAATAAACAGAATAGTAATAGTGTGATTTGAGTGTTCAGTGAGTGTTTTGTTAGCAACTTGTTATAACAGATTGCTATATTAAACATATTCATTAAAACTAACCAGTGAGCTAGTGTCAGGCTGACAGGCATTCAGTATTCACAGCATTCTAGTAGAAAATCACTTACCTCCTTCTTCACCCGCTCAGCCTTAACCTGATTAGAAATTAGAATTATTTTCCCTTTGCTTCCCTTTTTTTATTCTCGATAATATTTATTTATTTATTTATTTTTTATTTATTTGTGAAATCGGTTTACAACCTTTGAGCCAGAGGCTCATTTCCAAAGGTACCTCGTCACATTAAAGACACACATAGAGTTTTTAGGTTACATAGCATAGGTTTTCAAAACAATAGGCGTTCAACAGAGGTGCCACGTCACATATTACCATTGAAGACTAAAGATTACTTTCACAGGTAGAAGAATAAGGAAGTAAGACACCATTTCCTATTCGATCCTAGCACCATGTGACCATGAGCACTAAATGTGCAGATTTGGACCCAGGAAGACGAAGCTATCGTTTGAACACTGAGCCCACACTGAACAGAGTGTTTTTGGAGAGGAAGTGAAGCTCAATCTCAGGTTACTAGTACATTTAAAATATCCTTAAAACATAATAAATTTATCTGCGAAGTAGTGGTCTTGGATACGGAAAATTGAGCCTCTCCCTCTGCTAAGCAGATTAACTGCGAGCCTACTGAAATACTGCAAAGTACAGGGCATAGCTCCTTGTCTACAGCATTTATTATGGTGCTGCAATTCTGATAATTTGAAAAACCTGGGATGACCTGCGGCTCAGAAATATTCCCTAGATAAAACAGGACGTGCTGAGACTGAAAGCCTGTCAGTCTGCTGGTTTGCTGTTCTAGATTGCTGACCTGCACTGATATATTGTCCCCCTCTAATTAAAAAAGACTAAAAAGTGAGTTTACATATTTTACATATTATTATACAAGTAAATAACAAGATAAAACCTAGAAAATATAGAATTATAGTGCACACTCTGCATATAATCTGCCTGAATTGGTGGTAGTTCAGGTGGATGTTAAAGATCCCATGGCACTTATCGAAAAGAGTAGGGGAATTTCCCCGGTGTCCTGGCCAAATTTACCTCATTCACTAAAAATACCACCAACAGCTTAATCTAGTTCAAGGTCAGTTGGAATTCATCTGTATCCCCCTCCCCCCGGGTCGTGCCTGAAAATAGGCAGGATTTCTCTAGTGCACCTACCCGGTCAACAAAAACTAAATAAAAATACAAATAAATAAAATAAAATAAAAAATAACAATTTATTAAAGCGATTGTATCAGTTTTTTTTTAGATTTTAATACATCCTTATAGGTTTTAAGGTATTTTAATGTATGCTTATTATAGACAGAAAAGTGGTTAGAATTTAGGACCTAGGTCAGCAAATAATCTAATCTGGCTAAACTGTTAAGATAATGAACTAATTCGCTAATTGACCCTATTGAGACCAAGCATTAAGCACTTTCACACCTCAGCAGTTTAGATAGGCAGACAAGAATTTAAACTGGTTTTGGGTTGTTGTTGCACATTAACTATTATAATACTATTATTTTAGCCCTATTCTTGTCCTACTAGCCTTGTGTATTTATATCCCCCAGCGAAATGGACGTGGAATCCACAAAGCCAGAAGAAGAAGGGGTACTTAAAGAACACTACATTGAAGGTGGCCTGTGCGACTGCCCTGCCACTTCCAAAACTAATTGTGACTTACCAAGAAACCAGAGAAACTCCTGCCAGGAACAATTGCACAAAGGACACTTGGACTCAGACTTATAGGGAAGAAAGCAATGAAGAAGGAGAGTGTAAGGAGGAGAATCCAGATAAGCAGTTTCACGGAGAGTAACGTATCATTTACACTTTTAAGCCAGCTCTTTTTCAATCCCACTAATAAGATTATGGCAACATGTAAGGGCTGGTCTGCAAGAATTTTAAATCCAAGACAAAGTGAAACACCAAAAAAAGCAAAGTGAAATGAACAGATAGACTGTGATATTCATAATTTATCATATAAATCAATATCAGATATTTATTATGGCATCTCAATATTTATTGTGGCATTTCTATATTATTATTAGAAACAGAATAATGATATTGGTTTGGTGATTTGTTGATTTACTAATCTGTATAAACTGTCTTTGATATCTACGAGTTGGAACGGGAATAGGATAGTAGGTTAAACATGCCAGTAGAGACAAGAAGGGGAAAGCTTAATACTGAAAGCAATTTTGAGAGCAAAATTGGGACCCATAGCATGCTAGATAAAAGAAAAGAGAGAAATAAAAACTTAAAAAACACAGAGTTTCAAAGAAATTAGAAACATCATTACATTTTATAACAACTATGGAGGAAGAAAGGGAAAGGTCGGGGGGAAAGCTGGGAAGGGGGGGAGAGGTGGATGTGGAAAGTAAGAAAATAACAAAGACAACAGTAGACATTATAGATAACACTATAGACGACACAGATTCAATGAGGGACTTGAATGAAAGTCAGAGTGCTGATAAATCTCACATAAAGCCCAAAACGATACTACCTCAAATTTGGGAATTATGGGAAAAAAAGAACAGAATAGACATCCAGGAGAGAATTTAAGAGAAAAATTGATCTGAAATCAATTCCCATCAATGGATATAGTACCCCCACACTTGATAAATCAAGTCCCTACGTGCCAGTCACTCAGGATTTAGGTTTAATTGTGTTAGCGAATAACAAGGTAAGCAGAACAGTGGAAAGCATCAAAGAGACAATACAAACTAATAATAGAATAGAATAAAAAAATCAAGGAATTTAATAGATTAAAGATGGGAATTAAAGATCCCTGCTCTTTTTCCTCAACACCTTTAAAAAAAAGATAGCAATATAAGTAAAATTGGTAATCGAGGAAGTTACAAATGAAATCAGCTGGACACAAGATGATGGATAGCATGCACCAAGCAGGAAAGGGATCTTGGAGTTATCATCTCTGATGACCTCAAGGCAGGGAAACAGTGTGACAAGGCAGCAGGTAAAGCAAATAGGATGCTGGGATGCATAGGCAGGGGCATCACCAGCAGGAAAAGGGAGGTCATAATTCCACCATACAAGACACTAGTGAGGCCGCACTGGAGTACACTGTGCAGTTCTGAGACCTTACCTACGTAAGGACATAGACAGGGAGAGAAGGTTCAGAGGAGGGCAACAAAGATGGTGCATGGATTGCATCACAAGTCCTATGAGGACAGGTTGAAGGCACTGGACATGTACTCCTGGAGGGAGAGGAGGAGAGAGGGATATGATAGAGACATACAAGTATATTACAGGGAGGAACAGGGTGCAGAATGCACTATTTTTAAAGAATAAGATGTTCCAGAACTAGAGGGCATGGGATGAAGTTGGAGGGAGGACGATTCAGAGGAAACGTGAGGAAGAATTTCTTCACAGAACGGTGGTGGACAAGTGGAACACCCTGCCAGAGGAAGTGGTGGGGGCTGAAACAATCACGGGATTTAAGAATGCATGGGATAGACCTAAAGGAATTCTGGAGGTCAGGGGTAAGGGGCAACAGACTTCCTGGAAAACATAAACTGAACTTACAAACTTAAATGGGCAGACTGGGTGGGCCATGGGCCCTTATCTGCCGACACTGTCTATGTATGTATCTATGTAACACAATGCATGAGTCCCTATGAATTAAACACTCCACCACTGGAAACATTAACCAAGGAGTGTATCAGAGCATTAAGAGATCCTTTACAGGCTAATGCTATGATATACAAACAACTAATATCAAACAAACAAGACATGTTATTCATAAAGGGAATTTGTATTGAAAATAAAAGGAAGATAGATCAGATATTAGAAAGACTGGTACAGAAGAACTTTGCAGATGCAAAACAACAAATAACAGAGCCAGCAAATAGCTTGGATTTAGAGGAAACAATAACAGAAGAGAGAGAATGTATACAGACTCTGACTGAAACAGACGATAATATATATAAAAAACACTATATTCAATAGCCCTAGAGATGGGAAATAACACAGAATCAGAATCTGAATTAGTAATGTTATCAACTGGACATGAAGCCCAAGATAGTATAATGGAGGAAGTAAGAACTCACAACCAGGAAATATGGGAAAGGGGAATAGAACAAGAAAGACGGAGAAGGGGAAAGAGTATTGAACCCCAAGAGAAAAACCAATGTAGAAAAAAAGGATACATTAATTCATAAACAAGATGACTCCACAGAAAGGACATTGGTAAGAAAAGTAACTAATGAAGTAATTTTGGAAATGAATAAAAAAATAGAGGGACAGTTGGTATTAAGGGATAACCCGGGGTTATTAAACAACAACTCTAACTTTCTTAGTAAGGGAGGGAGAAACAAATCAAAAAATAACAAAGGTGAACTGAGAGCAAAAATTAATACAAAGTCAAATAGCAGGAAATACCTCAGGAAATTAGGAAAAGAAACAGGCATTGATAAGAAGGCAAAAGGGACAAAAAAATAAAAACAAATACATAGGTAAAAAGAATCAAAATCAAAACAACAGTGAGAGAAGGAAAAGGATAGTGAGATTATTGAAAGATTTATTAGTGGAGAAACAGAACAGAGAACTGAAAAGAGAAGGAAGACCAAAGGAGAAAGAACTCCAAAGTAATCTCAATGCTATTTTAAAAAGAACTTTAGAAACAGATAATGTGTTACCCCTATTTAAAGTACCAATAATGCCAGAAGAAACAGAGAAAAAATTAAATCAGAACTTAGAACAATTTCTGGGTTCAACATTACAAACAAATAAAGGTTTGATAACTTAATGACAAACTTTAGTGTAATAAGACCAATAATATACATGGCACTGATATTATTCTTATCTGACCAATATTATGTACTCAAAGCAATTAAGAACCAAAAGAAAAAAATGAGAGAACTTGGTTTTGAAATGGATAGCGCAGTGAGTATAAAAATGTTATTCCTAGAATATTACAAAGATAACAACAATAATAATTATAAAGGGAAAGAATTTCTGATTTCAATCTATGGCCTTAATATTTTCCTAATGGAAACTAAGCAAAATATTAAAACAAAAGTGGTGGATATGCTACAAAACCTGACAAAAGACAATAATTTAAATAAAATGATTAAGAAAGTCACAAGATGGGAAAGGGATGGTCAAGTAACAATGTGGGTAAAGAGTGAAAGGGATTTTTATCAGATCATGTCAAAAGCAGAGACATGCGATAAAGTTGGAATATACTTACAAGGGGAAATAGAGCTAGTTAAAAAAATGGAATGCACAGAACAATGACTAGTGGCTAAACTTAATGGAAACAGCCAACAGATTTCAAATCTTGCAGAATCTTGATGATTGACAAACAGGACATTACATAAATTTCCGAAATGATAAAGGGATATGGCCATATAACAGATCTGGGAATGTGGTCAGGATAAAAGAAAGGATGGTGGATCCAACATTTTTGGACTATATAACACAATTTAACTACATATATTTACAGGAAACATGGAATAAAAAAGAAATAAACATAAATGGATACAAACTATTCCAAAAAATGGCTAGGAGAGTAAAAAAATATGGTAGAATGTCAGGTGGACTAATAACCTGGTGCAAAACAACATATAAGGTAGAACACAGGAAATGCATATAGATTCAGAGCACATCCTGTCGGTTCAAATCCTAACAAAAACCAAACAAATATCATTGTAAATGCATATCCCACTTCCGAAAGTGCCAACTACATGGATGAGGGAGATATGGAGAAATAAAAACTTTTGATAGAAAATGGTATCATAAAAGACCCTAACTACAGAATTGTTATTCTGGGAGATTTCAATGCCAGGGTGGGGCTTCACCTGGATTTACCAGACGAATTGACTAAAGCATGTGCGGTCCAGGGGTCACAAGTCATCCGTGTAGAAAGAAAGTCAAAAGATACAAAGAGATGTGAAAGAGGGAAAAAATTTGTGAGAGAATTGGAAAATAAAGAGTTTATCTTGATAAATGGTCGAACAAAGGGAGACTGTAACGGGGCATTTACCTATATGTAAAGCAGGGGTGCTTCAATAATTGACCTCTGCTGCATAACAGTAAATATCACATCACTATTGAACAATTTCCAAATAGGAATAAGGTCAGAAACTGAACACAATTCACTGGAATTAAAATTAGATTTATGGCCCCAGATAGAGAATGGAGCAAAAAAAAAGGGACGATGTCATAAAGTTAAAAAGGGGGTAAAATGGGAATTATAGATACTTTAAAATCAATTCAGTTATTAAATGAATATGGCATGAGGGAAGAAGAAAAAACTCTCACTATAAACAAAATAAAGGAATCTCTTTGAAAAAAGAGATTCTAAAATAGTGGGTAAGAAAATCCTGAAGGCGAAAAATGGTGCGAAACTGCGTCGGAGCTTCCGCAGAGACCCATGCAAAGAAGTTAACATTGGGAAGGAGGGAGTGGGGCTGCGCACACCTTTATAGGATTGATGACATCAGCAGATGATGTCGGCGTGGGCGGCCCCAGTTGTACTGCTGAAAATCTTCCATGTGGATCCTGCTTCACCAATGGTGAAGTTCCTACAGTGTGACATGATGACTGGGATACCCACAAAGATGATCTGGAGGTTCCACAGTCAATTATTGTGGCAATGGAAACCATATCTGATGAGGCCAGAATGCATCCACCAGATTTAGGGTGGCACCCTCCATCTGTAGCTTGATGAGAACCCCTCTGAATCAGAGAAAAGGGTAGAAAGGCATAAAGAAACATCCCTTTCCAGGAGAGGGACAATGCATCTCACCAGAAAACTTCAGGCCCTGGATCTAGCAAGCAGAAATACGGCAGTTTTGCATTGAGTGGGGTTGCAAAAAGGTCCAACTCTTGATAACCTCACTTGTTGAACAGGACTTCTATGACTGAGGTCAGCAGTTCCCACCCATGTATACTGGACTGCGACCGGCTGAGGCTACCTGCCAAGGCATTTTGGGCACCTGGCACATGGACAGCTGACAGTTCTAGACTATGATCTGGAGCCCAGTACCAGACCCTCATCGCCTTCCAACACAGGGGTAGGAAGGGGTCACCCCTTGCTTGTTGATGTAACAGACTATACTAAGGTCGTTCAACAGCACCAACAGTGGGCCTGGAGAAAGAGAGAGTTCTGGAAGGCATAAAGAACTGACCACATTTCTAGAATGTTTATGTGGAGGTGGGTCTCACCCTGAGACTAGATCCCCTGGGTCTGATAAGGACCTACGTGTGCTCCCCAACCCAGACCTGAAGCATTAATGGTGAGAATTTGGTGAAGGGTGGGGATACGAAAGGGGACCCTTTTTAAGAGATTGTCTGGGTCCATCCACCACTGAAGCACCTTTTGTACTGGGGAGGAGACAAGTACCAGCTGGTCCAGATCATCTGAACATTGATCCCACTAGATCCTGAGGGTCCACTGCAAGATCCTCATGTGCAACCTGGCCAAAGGGACCATCAGGATGGCCTCAGCCATTAAGCCTAGCAGTCTCAAGAACTCCTTGGCTGGGACATACTGGCACTGAGCCACCGCCTGGGCCTGAGCTATGAGGCAGTCTGTCCTGTCTTGTAACAGATCCAGAAGCAAATAATTTGATACCTTTTAATGGACCAACATAGATGTAACAACAAGAACAAAGTGCTCTAGCTTTCGGACCAACCAGTCCTTCTTCAGAAGCTCATGGCAGTTGTTTAGAAAATACAATACTTATAACAGCTAGATAATGCAGAGAAAAACAGAAAAAAATCCCCATTGGTTTAAAATACTCATTTAAAAAAAAAAAAAACTCATTTAAAAAAAAAAAAAAAAAAAAACAGAAGATGATTGTCAGAGAAGTTTAACAGTACAATACTGCCCTCAGTCCGAAAGAACCTTGGGTTCAGATGTGCTTGGTGCAACACACAAAGAATCCTACTGCACATAAATTTAATTGACATAAGATAACACTGCTGAAGCAGATAACTCCCAAATCAAGCCATGAGTGTCATAGTCAGTATAAGGATGTGATTACTGAAAGGCAACCCCCACCCAGCTTAAAGACAAACTAAGATAGTTATAGGGCTCATGAAATTACAATGTATGCATTAAAGACAAGAATTACCAGTAAAGTTGTCTAAAAACATCAGTGCACATTGTGTGATGTGTAAACCTAGCTGGACATGCCACCCAGCTGTATTCTCAAGCTAAATAAAAGGCCCAAGAAATTACAAAAACCTCAGGACTATATAAATGATAATTTAAATATAAATTGATAATATTAGTGTCAAACAAAAAACTCTAGTCGAGGAACCTCAAGGAATTAAGACCATGCAGCCTGATATGTACTGATGTCAATATATACTGAGAATGTAGCAACTTGATGTACCACAAGTGTCTAGGAAATCTGAAAAAGAGATAAAAATGTAATTTATCTCCTCCTGTTCATACAAACAATACAACCTAACCCACCCCACATCACAATAATGTGGGTGGGGGAGATACATAGCTTAAAGGAGATGTTGTCTCTCTCTCCCCCCCTCCTTTTGTGTCTCTCTCTCTCTCTCTCTCCCACAGACACACACACACACACACTCTCTCTCCTAGTGAACCTATATTAACTTCAGTCACTGCAGTTGTTCCCCAAAGGAATACAACTTGTCATGAAATCCTGAGTAAATTACTACAATATTAGCCTAATGTAAAAAGATCTATGCAGGACCCCCAAGCAAATGAGATCACACATCCCAATATGTACAGAGTTACAAAAATTATATATAACAGTATAAGATAACACTCCTGTATGTACACTAGCAGGCTGGGTAATTTGAATATGGTGCAATGGAATCAATCCCCCCTTCCCAATAGGCAAAGATAAAAAGTAAGGAGAAATTCTTTATGTGTGTGAAATAAAAATAGTAACACATTATAACTCCATATAGATAAATAGAGACTTACCACATTGTGACAGCAAGCCCCACATCTGTTATATCACATACCTCACAACACATACTCACACACATAAATACACACACGTATCCGCATCTCACACATGCTGAAGTCCTATAATATGTCAGTTTGAAGAAGAAAAGGTCTGTGGATGTTAGTTTCTGTAGTGTCCCATAAAGCCAATATCCAAGTTCATCCCATCTGCTACCATATTGAGATGTAAAATAAGTTTAATCTCAAACGCTCGTCTCTGTTGTGTGTTTTTGAGATTTCCTTTTAAGACCATTACTGACATATCTGAGACTGAGTGGTCAGGCTGGGAGAAGTGATGCCCCACTGGTTTTTCAGTCTTCCTTGCTGTAATAGTATGTCTGTGTGAGTTCATCCTAGTGCGGAGCTGTTGGCGTGTCTCTCCTACATAACCTGTTTGTGGACATCTCTTGCACTGAATGAAATAAACAACATGTTGTGACATGCATGTATAACTCCCATGCACCTGGAATTGTCTGTTTTGTGATGTAACCACACAGTCTGAGGTAGAAATGAGCCCACAAGTCTTACAGGGGCGTTGATTGCAGGGTCGTGTGCCATTGTGTGACATGGTATTCTGCTCCGTGAAAGTTTGCCCTAATAATTAGGCTGGATAAATTTGGTGGTTGTTTAAAAGATAGTAGTGGGAGTTCCTTAAAATACAATTAAGGGTGTCATCCTCACTAATTATTGGGTGGAGATCTTTAATAATCTTACGCAGACGCTCAAGGTCTGATGATATGTGACTACCAAGGGTATTCTTTCTGTAGCTGTCTTTTCTTTATATTGAAGTAGTTGTTGTCTTGGTACTTATGCTGTCTGCTCTGTTATCCTGTCAATTTCCCTGGAAGAGTGTCCCTGCTCCATGAAGGTGTTTTTCAACATAGCCAAATGTGTATCTCTGTCATCCTCATTTGAACAAATACGTTGACAACGAAGTGCTTGACTGTATATGACAGATTTTTTTGTATGGTTTGGGTGGTTACTTTTCCTGTGCAGGTATCTCTGTCTGTCTGTTGGCTTCCTGTAAATACATGTATGTAAGGTTCCATCCTTAATGATGACTGTGGTGTCCAGAAAGTTAACCTTGGTGGTAGAGTACTGCAAGGTAAGCTTTATGGTAGGGTGGAGATTATTAAGTTTGTGATGAAAATCTTTGAGTGCATCTGTGCCTTCCGTCCAGATGATAAACAAATCATCAATGTAACGGAAATAAGCTAGTGGTTTGTGGGGATACTGCCTTAAAAAATCCTCCTCCAAGTCAGCCATAAAGAGGTTAGCATACTGTGGAGCCATTTTGGTGCCCATTGCTGTTCCCATAGTTTGAACATAATGTTTACCATTGAAGTTGAAGTTATGTGTCAAATGAATTCCATAAGTTCCCCACCACTCCAGGGTTGATGTTTTGGTCAGGTCCTTTCTCATGTATGTATTTAAGGCATGCTGCAATGCCATCTGTGTGTGGAATATTAGTGTAGAGGGATGTTACATCCATTGTCACTAAAATGGTATCAGGTGGTAAATCCTTATAACCAGAAAGTACACGCAAAGTGGTAGTGTCCTGGATATAACTGTCTCTTTCCATAACCAGTGGTTTCAAAATGGTCTCTACAAACCCTGAGATCCCTCAGTCAAGGTACCATTACCAGAGACTATGAGTCTCCTGGATTGCCAGGTTTATGTATTTTAGGCAGCATGTAGAATGTCCCTGGCTTTGGTTCAGCAGGGATGAGGTGAGTTAGTTTCTCTCGGACATGGTCAGGAAAAGTTTTAATTAAGTCACATAGTTCATCTTTATATTTTGTAGTGGGGTCACTTCAGTTCTCTGTAGTAGGTAAGATCTGTTAGCTGTCTATTAGCTTCAGTAATATAATCCTCTCTGTTTAAAATCACCACTGCAGAACCTTTATCAGCTTTTTTGATGACAATGTTGTGGTTAGATTTCAGTGTCCCTATAGCTCTCCGTTCCAGTGGAGAGAGGTTATAATGGGTTTGTTTTTGCCTGGTAAGGATCTGACCACTGACTTGTTGGTGGAAACAATTAATATAATTGTCTAGTTTTTGTTACGCCCACTTGAGGGGGTAAAATCAGATTCCTTTTTCTTATCCATTACATTATTGCTGTTTGCACTGTCTTCACTACCAGTGATTTCTTTCCTGCCATGAAAGAATTCTTTAAGTCTCAATCTATGAAAGTACTCCTCTAGTTCACCACAAAACAGTATGTTATCCAGTGGTTTTGTTGGGCAGAAAGTGAGGCCCTTTGAAAGTACATTCAGTTCTCCAGTAGTCAGTGTGTGGTTGGACAAATTAACAACTGAAAGGTGCCCATCAGTATTGTGTTGTTGTTCAGTGACTCCATTATGTGCTTCATGGTTGTTAGAAGTATGGTATGTTGAAGGGCATCTAATTTCCTATTTTTCACAAGCATGGCTTTTCTTAAGTTCCTTTGGTAGTTAATGTATCTCTCCCAAGATGTCCTGAATAGGTTCCCCAGACACCCTTTCCAGAGTGGTTACAATTTCAGCAAACTCTTTGTTAAGAACAACTTTTGGGCATATGACATGCGAATCCTGTGATTTCTCAGTTTCTCAGAGGTCCTATGACAAAGTTGTTCTGCATAAATAAATTGTTTGTATTTCTTAATGGATTCCAAATAGTAAGACCTTTAGGGATAATGTTTCTCCTCTTGCACTGGGTTAGAAAATAGATGTCACTGTCTAGCCATGCCAATTTCTTCTTGATGTTATGTAACTGCCATATTCTACGGCGAATTCCGTATCTTCCATGTTGAAATCTAGATTTAGTAGTTGCCGATTGGTCCTTGCAAGAATAGATCCAGAAGCAAATGATTTGATACCTTTAATGGACCAACATAGATGTAACAACAAGAACAAAATGCTCTAGCTTTCGGACCAACCAGTCCTTCTTCAGAAGCTCATGGCAGTTGTTTAGAAAATACAATACTTATAACAGCTAGATAATACAGAGAAAAACAGAAAAAAATCCCCATTGGTTTAAAATACTCATTTAAAAAAAAAAAAAAAACTCATTTAAAAAAAAAAAATCTTTTGTCTTGTAACAGGAAGTGTGTCTTGAATGTTGTCTTGTAACAGGAAGACCTTGCCCTGAGTAGAGTCCAGAACCACCCCTATGTACTACAATTGCTGGGACGGGGTCAGCACAGACTTGGGCAAATTGATAGTGATGCCCAATGACTGAAACAACTGCAGGGTGTGTTCTAAAGTCAACAAAAGTAGTTCTCTGGACTAGACTTTCAGTAACCAGTCATTCCAAGTACGGGAACACATAAAGACCTTTGCATTGAAGGACTGCTGCTACAGCTGCTAAGCACTTGGTAAACACCTGTAGCGCAAAGGATAAGTCAAAGGGCAATACCTGAACTGGTAATGTTCTCCCAGAAGGGGAACTGTAGGTACCACCTGTGAGGGGGGCAAACTATATGTAGATAGGCATCATGCATGTCAAGGGAGCATAACCAGTGGCCCTGCTTCAGCAAAGAAAGAAGGCTGCTTAGAGTTACCATCTGGAACATTCTGTATTGGATGAAAAGATTCAGCTCCTTGAGGTCTAGAGTGGGCCTCAAGTACCCAGTTCTTTTGGGAACCAGGAAAACCGAGAGTGGAACCCTTTGTATCTTTGCCACCTGAGCACTGGCTCTATGGTCCTTTTGTACAGAAAAGTGAACACCTCCTACCGAAGCACCGCTGTGTGGTCCAGATGATAAGAGGTGGGAACTGGTGGAACATCTGGAGGCTGTTCTAGAGCATGGCCCTGTTTAATTATCTGCAGGATCCAAGCATCTGCGGTAATGTTTTTCCATTGGGAAAGATGGAGGGAGAACTGTCCTCCAACCACTACCACTGGCTTGGAACAAGAGCAGTGGGGTCTGGCAAGGAATCAGGCTGACACAGAACCAGAAGACAGGGCTGCTCCTCCTCCCCTGAAGTGCTTAGTAGAAGGACCAGTGGTGGAGAAGGGGGCAGGCAAGGCAGAGCTGGCCCTGCACTTGCCCTGGAGCTTGGTTCTGAGCCAGACTTGTGAGAGACCTTATGAAAGGAGGGCCTCAGTCTGTTCCTGGGCTAGGTATGATAAAGGGAGTGGACAGATCTAATAGCCCTTCCAGAGGCCTGCAGGTCATTAATAATATCCTGAACATCAGGACCAAAACGATTGTGACCCACAAAAGAGGCATTCAACACCTTTTGTTGGACATTGGCAGCAGAGCCAGAGACTCTAAGCCAGGAGTGCCTTCTAAGGCAAATGTCAGTGGCAGCTGCCATGGCTGTAGTATCAGCTATATCATAGGTGTCTGTCAGGAGATGCTTATGTAACCCCTAGATGGCGCTATCCCAGGGGCTACTACCCCTGCCTGATTTGCCACTAACAGGTTGAGGGGCCTGGATCCAATGGCGGGTGCCTCCACCCAGAGGTCAGGGTTTGCAATAGTTAAACTAACTTGGTCACAGCCCTCTGGGACACTGCAACCCCCCTTTCTTCCCACTAGTGGCCCACACAATATATCAGAATTACCTTCACAGTATACACTTACCCCCAGGTCTGGTTCCGGCACTGGGACCTCCTGTGAAATGAGATACAGTGCAACAATCACAGTACAGTACTTTAACATAGACAAATACCTCAGGCAGTATAACTTTGCTGAAACAAGCAGCTCTGATTTATTTAGGGGATATAACAAGGACAGGGGAAATCAGGTTAATTAGCTTATCACTCTAATAATCTCATTTATGGCTCTGTGCACAGGCCTATCCCTATCAGTTACTGTCCCTGGGTACCAAGCCCTAGTGGCTAGTCCAAACTGTGGCAGCTGGTAGGGGCCTTTCACAGAGAAAAGGAGAATTAAACAGTCAGCAGTACAGTAATTCCATTTGATTTAATGTGGCAATCAACAGGGAGCGACCCTGAATTAGTACTCACGACCTCCAAATAAGATAGGGTCCTTCAATGTCAGCAGGGCTCACTTGAGGTACACAAACCTCTTCACACATCCATATAAAAGAAAGCACTATACCAGGCAGGCTGCATCTGTATCCCGATCGCAATTACTGCACAATACCCGGGAGAACACACAGCAGATTCAGTTCCTGACAGACCGAGTGCAATTTTCAGCAATTCTTCCAGTCTTCTACAGGGTGAGCCTGGTTTCTACTCTTCAGAGATCCTTTGATTCTTTTCACAGGACGGATTCAGTCCTAACAAGCTGCAGACCGGAACTCTGGGCCTTACACACGTTTTTGACTAAAACTGCACACTGAAAAAGCACAGGGCTCCTTCCTTCTTCACTGCCAAAGCTCAACTGAAACTCCAACCGACAAAACCGGGCACTTCCTTTGAGTTCCTCCCAGTTCTTGACTGGATTGGCTATCACTCACAATAGACTGCTGCTGTTGGTCCAAAAAGGCACTGAAGTCTAAACTACATCTCCCAGAGTCACTGCCCATACAATCCTCTTGTGGCTGGCTCAGATTATGAGTCCAAGTTCTGATTCGTCCAAGGCACCATTTTAGAGCTAGCTTACCCCACACTGATTGGTCCAGTTCAGCAGTTCAAAACTAGAATGGGGAACTAGCAGACACAGTTCTGACTGCAAAGAAAGCAGGTTAGACAAACTGTAATTTCATTATTACTCTAAATAATTTCTGGCAAACAGTTACATCTTTCAGATAGGTTCCTTTGCACCCTAGTGACTGCAAAATGAAGTGAATTGGCAGCAGCTTGAGTGGTACTCAATCAAAGAAACACACAGTCCCCTATACAACTAATTATGTCTGCAAGCAGACAGCTCTTAAAGAGACAGTACCAGAGGTTCTAAAAACACTCACTGATAAATGGCTTAAATGCCAAACACCATTCAGGCTTGGAGCACTCAAGCAAGCTCCTGGAAGTCTTTTGGGAACCCCCATTTGCAGGGGGGTTACACCTACTAACATCTTCCAAGGCCTGGAGAAGTTTAAGAAGTGTTTGTCTCTGGGAACCGTCAGGAAGGGCCTGAGTAGCAGCCTTGCCCTTCTTCCAGAGAGTACTCTGGTACTTGATCATATGAGCCAAGTAGCTGGCAATTTTAAGGCCCAAAGTGGCTAGGGCAAAAGTCCTCTTGCCCCTGAGGTCAGTCCTCTGAGATTCCCGGTCAGAGGTAAGGAATGAAGGTGCTTGGGTGCCTTAGACCAGTCATGAGCTGCCTTGATTACCACCAAGTAGGTTTTCGACTGGGTAGCATAGAAAGGCAGCCCCAAGGGCACCTGGTAAAGCTTATCAGCCTTTCTGGGCATGGCAGGTACCAGATTGGGCCTGTGCCAGGCAGCACTGGCAGCATCATGAAGTGCTGGAAGCAGAGGAGAAATAACTTTGGGTGGAGATTCTGGGATCTCCATTAAGTCTACCAGATTTCCTCCTTGTGATGTAATCTTTCTCAGTCTGGAACCCCATAGTGGAGGAGAGCTGTTTCATGATATTAAAGAAAGAGGGGATCCTCCAGAGGGGACCTTAGGGTGTGTTTGACTGAGTCCTCACTCCTGGAGGAGACAGTAGACTTGTCAGAGGAGTCAACCTCCACATCTTCCTCTTCATCTTGTTCATCAGGGAGAATGAGATCAGGATGATACTGCTCCTCTACATTGGCCTGTTCTGCAGCAGGAAACAATGGCCAGAGTACAGACGACTCTCTGGGGGGCACGGGGTGGATAGGTCAAACTCGCATTGACACTGAAGCAGTGCCTGACAGTAAGGACGATGAAGGCCCGGGCCGTGGAACAAACTGTTGTATAACAGCTGAGGTTATAGAAGTAAGAATGACACTGAGGTTGACGGCAGGGTAAGGAAGCATTGTCAGCACAGTTATTTATGGAGAAGGCGAGGAGCTCAGCTCCAAAAAACCACCATTAGCCATAGTAGAGGTGGTGGGGCCCCAGTGCCTGCAGACCTCGCAATTCAAGAGGTCTCGACCACGAGGCTGGGGGTGACAACCCAGAGGCCGACAGCCCCTCCATGGCACTAAGAAGGCTGGGAGAACTGTCCTCCATAGGGGGCCTGATAGGAGCAAGGCCTGCACAGAGAGAGGTGTTGAAGCTGAAGTGTTCAATGGTGCGATCCTTGGAGCAGATGAAGAAGAATCTAATGGGGACCGGGATCATCCTTGGGGGGGGAATGGTCCATAGGTTGGTCCTTATCCCAATGAAAATGTTTCCCCTTGCACTTGACCCAGGCCTTGGCATCCTGGGAGTATGAAGAGGGCACCATCGACTAGGGCGGAGAGCCCTGGAAGACCCCCTGCTCTCCACTGGCCGCCTAATTCTCCATGAGGAACTTCTGCTGGGCTTTCTTGCATTGCACCGGGTGGTGAAGTTGGACTTCAGGCAAAGCTCGTAGGCAAGAGCCTCATGACCAGGCCTGAAACAACAGACACAAAGTTTGTGGTCGTTGGTTGAAGAAATCTTCTTTCTGCAGCAGCAGCGTCAGAAAAGAACCGACAAAGGAGCAGTTCTCGACATACAAAAACAAAAGGAATCACTTTTAAATAAAGTGGTTCAAAATCTGTAACAAAAGAAAAGGTAAGAAGAATTTTGGCAGTTGACTGAGCGACAAAGCTTCTGCAGAGTCCATGTTC
Source organism: Neoceratodus forsteri (assembly GCA_016271365.2). Classification (NCBI taxonomy): domain Eukaryota; kingdom Metazoa; phylum Chordata; order Ceratodontiformes; family Ceratodontidae; genus Neoceratodus; species Neoceratodus forsteri. The sequence continues at coordinate 801,628,982 of CM057451.1, read as the reverse complement.
AAATGGTCGATGGCAGGAAAGAACTGAGGTGGGAGCAGGGCCTCCCACGATTATATAGGGCTGTTGTAACGTCGGAGCCTGATGTCAGAGTGGCCCCTACTAGACTGCTGCAGAAAAACTCCTGTGTGATCCTAGCACCTGATGACTAAGTTCCATAGGTATGACCTGATGACAGAGATATCCCCTAAGAAGATGCTGAAGCACGGGGGCAGGTAGTTTGAGAAACAGGGGCTGGATTTACCAGCAAATTTTGGAACTTCACAGATTCTTAATTGCACTAAATAAATCAACAACTACAGAACCAAGGGTTCGGTGCATTCTTTTGGAGCTCCTGATATACAGGTACAAGCAGTCTGTGCATTCACTGAGAGTTAGATAATCGACGCACATGCATACTGCTCCATTACTTTTCCAAAGCACAACAGTGGGGACCGCATATGTATAATTCTTGCTGCAAAAAGTTCTTATAAGTGATGATGCACATCACTGATATCTGAGTATGCCAAACATTGAGATCTTTCCTCTGACAAGGTGATGGTCATGTGGACGGATATGTTGCTCTTCTCTGCTTACACACCCAATGTCCTATTAACTTACAGAAAACATGTTGGTCATGGTAGCCAACTTTCTGCTGATCTGGGTGCTCCACTTCTCGGGCGAAGTTGATTTTCCAAAGTCAAATGCAGTAGGGTTCAGTTTCTTTTTGGGTCCAGCCATGCTTGCCTCGGGTTGTAACACAATGTCAGCACACTACAGCTTAGCCAATGACCTTCCTTTCTGAACTGTGAGTCGCTTCTCCATAACATTCTACACGTGAACAGTGATCAAGTGCACCAGTATGTGCACCAGCTAGTAATACAAGAGGCTTGTCTAGTAGCCATCAAGCAATCCATGCTCCTTGGAGACATCGACCAACAAAATCTGATTGGTAGACTCCTTACAGCAGATGACACCACCAATGGCACACTCATCACTGCGAGGCAAGGTAATTTCTTCTGCATCTCAGCGCCACATCATGCCAACCTCACAATCCTTATCTCTGGGCAATTACAGGCTTTTCACCTCTGACAGATCTGCTTCACTAGTCCATGGACAGAAAGTGCCCACCATTTCCACTGAACTTCTTTCTCTTCATGGAACTGCTTTAGTCTCCCAAACATATGAGCATTAGTGCCAATTATCCTGGACACACTAAGGGCATGTTTCCACAGGGCCCCCAACCTCAACAAGCTGATCTAGTAAGTCAATATTCACAGCTATGCATCCCAAGTAGAGATAATACTTCTTGCTGAGGCCCCATTCATTAAAATCCCTGCAAAGGCAACACAGGAAGATGGGTAAAATGCTGGTCATAGAAGTCTTTTAATACTAATGTGACCTGTAACCCACTCGCAAATACAGCCCGGGCCCGTCATCCTTCAACCTTGACATATGGCTCAGTTGAGGGCTGGACTACCTGGTCCACAAATGTTGGCCCCTTTGCAGCGTCAACAGTAAAATGTGCAACATTTTGGGGTATGTGTCTTGCTGCTTGAGCTCTGGTGCATTCTCTTTCAGGACCCTGCCGGTATTTCCTCAATTCATCACTTTCCTGATTAGCTGTTATCACTCTTCAAGGATCCTTTGGGTTATGGCAGTTCTTCATCTGGTGTCCATATACCCCACACCAAAAACATTTATACCATAGTCCTCCAGCCACCCCCGACTCCCGGCACTGGCCCTGACTCACTTCTTTTGTTTTCTTTCCAAAGAGAAGCATCCTTGCAAGGCATTTCTGTCTTCATGGGCACTGGTGGTCTTCTACCATCCAGTCATCTGTCCTTTCACTCCATTACCATCTGGGTCACTCTTCATCACAAGCCAGTGTGTGTTGTAATTAGCAGTCACTATTGACAGTTATTTCTCTTCTGGTAGGCTCTTTGGATGACCTTCTCCATCCTTACAATAAACTATGACAACCTCTCTCCCTCCACCTCTCTAAGGAGAGCATGATGCAACAAAATCTTACTGAGCTTCTTCATGCTCCCATACATACATACTAGCATGGTCAAATACTCATCAGTCATGGCTTTAGCCTTTGAATCCAGTAGGGCCAGTATGGTTGTAAAGAAGGACCCCTCAAACTCCCAGTTAAGCAACACCTATTCTTGTGATCAGAGCACTCCAACTTCTCTACCATTAGGGTAGCCTGCTCACTCTAGGTGTCAAAAGTCTCTCTTCCGAAAGGGTAGATCTGACTCCAGAGAAAAGGCAGATCTTTGTGTTATTTGCCCAATGGGTGGGGCAACTTTTCAATTTGCCATCCCCAGGCATACAACAATGACTCAGCAGGAGTTGCTCTTGACCCAGAAGGGTCTTACTGTTCCTTCAAGTCCTGGATCGGCCTCCCCTCTGTAGCAAGCCAGTTCTCTACTCATGATTTCCAGTCAGAATTGCTTCCAGGGGTAATCACTCTTAAGGCTACTCCCCACCTAAGTAGCTGCTAAGCGCCCTCTGCCACCTCAAATGTGAGGGTGTGGGGTAGAGGGCTTAGGTCCTTTCCCACATGGTTGCAATATTTTTAGTAGCTGCACAACGAAGGCTTGCAATCTCATTTGTGGACAGCACAATACAATGCAAAACAAGGGGCAGTTATGAAGTACTGATTGAAACTACTAGTCATCAGTCCCATGCAACTGTGTACAGAGCCCCTCACTGATAATATTTGTTTTCAGTATAGGTTTTAACCCACTGAGACAATCTTTTTTTTTTTTGTTAGATTGTTTATACTCCTGCTCCCCACAGCTCTCACAATCTGGGGGAGCCCCAGCCTCGTCACCCCAGCATCTGCCAGCCAGCACAGTAGTGGCCCCAGGGCTTATCCCCCCCTGGTGGGGTCAGAGGAGGAGCCTCCCCTCCGAGACTGGAACAAGTGTTCCTGTGCCGTAGCTAGTCAGGTGCGAGGTCTGTGGGCTCCCCCTTCATCCTCTGTGGTGCATTTTCCTGGTTTCCTTCTTGCCGGGAGGGTGCATGCAATGACACCTTCAATGGCACCTCACACACTCCTGTGCATGCTGCCATCAAGCGTCTGTGCCACTCCCGACCCCCCATCTTGCGGCATCGATGCGCCAGCCCCCAGCCACCATTAGGGACCAAGCTAACGCCGACTGCCGAAAAGCCCCATCCCCAGAGAAGGAGAGCTGTCCTCCAGACACTCAATCCTTCTCCTCCCTGCCGACCCTCGTCGGCCCATGCTCGCTCCCGAATGCGGGCCGCCGGTGTGGCGTGAGGTGTGGCATCCATGCCTCAACCCTCAGCCGCACCAGGTCGGCCCATGAGTCAATCTTTTACAGAATAGCATGCTCACAGAGAGAGCAGATGCTGACAAACAACATCAACAGAAAAATGAAAATTACATACTTACCGTAATTCTTGATCATCTTGGACGAAGTCTCCACCACTTCACGCTAATGGGACTACACTGGAGGCACTAGGACCCCACAGGAGCTAAAAATCTTCAGGAGGGCTGGTGCCGGGATAGGACTGTGTGTGAGCAGCACCACGAGACTAGCTCGTGCCATACAGGTTAGCTCGGCATCGACCCTCCAACCGCCTCAGTACCTTTTCAACCAAGGAGGTGCAGCATAAACAAACAAAAGAAAACCTAACCCTAACTTCCGGGCATATAAAGGCCCAGATGACCCATGTAAGAGAGATCAATTCAACAATGTCTTCACAGCCCAAACAACAAGGAAATAAAGACCAAAACAGAATGAGTGAGCTAGGGGGATGGTGGGTGGGCGTGTGAATGAGAGGGGGAGACTTTGTCCAAGAAGATCAAGAATTACAGTAAGTAAGTAATTTTAATATCTTCCTGGACTAAAAGTCACCACCACTCATTCACACTAATGGGACAGCACCGAGCTAACAATCACCCCCCCACCGAGTAGGATGGTAGGAGACAGAGCTTTCTCAGAACAGCAGGACAGAAGTCCATAAGGACTGTCCTGCCAAAGAAAGTGAACTGTATGGCATGGACATCCAGAACATAGTGCTTTCACAAAGGTATTCACTGAGCCCCAACTCGCACCTTGCAGATGTCTGCAATGAGTACATTAAGAATCTCCGCCAGGAAAGCAGCAGCCACTCCAGTAGAGTGGTGCAAACCCTGTCTTCCAACTTGACCTGTGCCATGGATTAGTAGTGTCGAAGACATGCTACTAACCAAGCCGAAATACATCTCATGGCAATAGGCTGATGCAGCTGAGGCATGCTGAAAGATACAACAGTTGCTTGGATGCGTATCTCTTCATTCTGCTAATGCAGAATTTCAGAACCCTCTTAACATCCAGAGAAATGAAGGGGGCACTCTCCTTTATTCTGGAGTTAATGAAATAAGTAGGGAGAAGTAAAACTGGACTAATGGTAACTGAGCCAGTGACATACTGTCTACTGGCTCAAGATAGACCAAAAACATGCAGAGGTGTACCTTCACTGCCGAGTATTGTAGATCTGTGTTCGACAGGTCCAAGAGGCACCCTAACACCTTACTTGGTGGGCAACCAAAGGGTCCAGATGGGACTTGCACACCAGATGGAGAAGAGTTTCCACTTAGCCGCATAAGCCCTCCTGGTGGAAGGCCTATATGTGGCTTAGAAGATGTCTGCGATGGTCTGGGAAATGTAAAACTTGTCCATTTCCATTTCCTCTGGAGCCCGGCATGGAAATGAAGGGAGTGCAGATTAGGATGGACTAAATTCCCTGTGTCAGAGGGTCCATTCGTAGAGGGAGTCACCTTGGGGGAACTTCTGACAGACTTTTGATCAATGCAAATCATATCTGCTGAGGCCAGACTGGAATGATGAGAATCATCCTGCCTCACAGTGCCTACAACTTAAGCAGCACCCTCTGAATTAAGGGAAGAGGATGAAAATGTACAGGAAGTGCCTTGTCTACTGCAGTGAATACATCCTGACAGAAAACACCAGGGTCTGGATCTCTGAAGCAGGATAGAGGCAGTTTTGCATTGAGAGGGGACACAAAAAGGATGCGGTCCAAATTGACCCACTTATCGAAAGCAACTGCATGAAATCTGAACTGATGCATCATGCTCGAGGTACCACTCTCACAACCTCATGGCCTTCCTGCAGAGAGATATACATCACAGCATTGTCGTCCATCTGAAGTAGGATCACTTCATGGCAGAGGGCATCCTTCAGGACTTTGCTTATAAGATAGCTCTCATCTCTAAGAAATTTATGAAAAGATGAGGTTCCTCCTGGCTCCACCCCAGAGTGTGGAGGTCTTGACAGCGAGCTCCCCACAAGAGATTTTGTCTAAGGCACTGTCATTTTGTAAAGAGGATTGCAGATGCATGGTCGGAGACCACTGCTTCCTGCGGAGGACACCCTGAGTCCCAGCATCTACTCAATCGAAAGGGGCCTAAATAGAGTAGTTTTCCATGATGTAAGGAGCCACCTGAAGATGTCATTTCTCCCATCCTCTGGAACAAAAACTGATGCCCTGGAGGTATCCAGGAGGGCTCCTAAGAAGAGGAGCTGCTGGGAAGATGAAACTGGCAGCTTCCCTGAATCAGAAAACCCCCCTTGAGAGAACGACTGAGAAGCTGTGGCAACTACCTCCTGTATCTCTTTCCCAGATGGGCTAGCTAGGAGCCAAATGCCCGGGAAGTGAAGACTGAGGTTTTAGTGAACTGTTCTCTGAACAGGTACCTGTTTAACCTTCCAAGGTCAACAAATGGTGCATGCCGCCTGTTATCTTGAAACCAGAAGCAATGGAAATAGGAACCTGCGTCGTTCCACTGTGGAACACATTCTACTGCCTAGTTCCCACAGAGTATTTCAGAAGCAAGAGAGTGTGACTGAGAGCTGGACAGACTGGGCTGCTGTCTGGGTGGAAGGTCTGGGGAAATCTGCAAAACTGGGAGGGTGGCCCTCTCTGACAATCTTGATGACCCATATGTCTGCTGTAATGGACTTCCATTGGTTGTAAAACTGAATTAGACACCCTTCATACCACCGAGAGGTGTACCCCTCAGACAGCTGAGGTGGGACCTGGGCTGCATCCACAGAGGTTGGTACAGGGTGCTTTGGGGCCCTGTGCCCTCTACCGGGTTGGTTCCTGATAAAGGCAACTAGGCCTTTACCTTGAAAGGACTGCCTGCTACAAGAATGTCAATAGTTTCCGTCCCTCTGAGAGACAGCAGGTGCAGCCTGTTGTTTAAATGGCAGCCATATTGTTCTGAGTGGCCTCCAGAACTCAACCTGAGGGCCAAACAGAAAAGCACTGTCAAGGAGACATTAACCACCTGCTGCCAGTGGTAACTGCCCTAGAGGCAGAGTCGTAGGTGTCCATAAAAGCTTTCAGCTGATTATTGGGCTATAGGTCCGTAGCAATGGAGCATTAGATTCCGGAAGGCTCTTCACCATTGAGTGTGTTCCACAGGGTGTACTTGTACTGAAGAATGTAGGAACTCAAGACGTAGAAGTCTGCTTTGGTCCACAGATGAAGACTGAAATGTTATGGTAGACCCTTTATCCCTAAGGAAAAAAATGGAAAGAAGATCTTCCATCACACTGATACAGAAGACTTGCATTCCAGCCCATAAAATGAGTCATCCACTGTGTCTTTGACAAAGCAGAATAGGGAGAGACTCATCCAGATCCACTTCTACCCCAGTATTACATCCAAAAGGCAGGTATAGACCAGGAAAATGGGAGACGCCACCACCTGGCTCAGTGAAGAGTTCAGCTCCATACATGGTGCCAGTTCCACATACAGCATCACACACAGCACAAGGTCCAGCGCCAGACCCGGCACCACCCACAGCACCAGCACCACACAATGCCACACATGGCACCAGACACAGCACCGGCAACAATACGGCACCAGACCTGCTGCTGGACCTAGACCTGAAGAAAAGGAGGAGAAGGAAAGCAGTACCTGTGCTGACCCCTACAAGGAAAAAGGAGAGGGGGATAGGAATGAGGAGTCAGCATCGATGGCATTGGCACCAGAGAGGGCACCGTACACATCCTGGCCTGACCGACCTGGTCATGGCCCAGTAGCTCCAAGGCCTGAAGGCCCCGTAACCAGGTCCACTGGCCAGGACAACTGGGCAGACGCTGTACCTCCTGTTCTAAAAGAGCGGCCCAGAGGTGAAACTGCTCACTGGAATCTCATCGAGGACAGAGATGAGATCCATTGTCAAAGATCACGGCCGTTAAAAGCAGAGCCACAGAGGAACCCTTCAGAGTTGGTTCAGGCCTACTGCTCTCCACCACTGATAATCCCTGCGCAGACATACCAGAGGGTGACCTCGAGCGGTACCGATTTTTCTTCCACCGACAGGAGGAAGAAGAGCTCAAGGTCAAGCAGAGCGGGGTCCTGGGACTGCTACGTTGCTTCGGGCGGACTGTCCTCCCCCCGAGCACCAGGCTGCCCATGGTTGGACCCCCCTTCTGCAAAGGGTGGAGGACTGGACACAGCCCCACTGCCACCACAGCTTTCAAATGAAGTCTCCCTACCATCACCACTACCATCTAAGGTTGACTCCATTGATGGCAGGCTGAGAATTTCTTCTTCTTCATCATCATCTTTTTTTTTTTTAATAAGAAAAGAACACTAAAAATGGTAAGTTAAACGAATACTGAACGACTATAGCTGCTGTCATATAGATGAAGACTTGACTCCCGGCAGGAGAGCGACGTCATCATCAAAGCACACTCGATGGTGGGAGAAAAGAACTGAGGTGGTTGGACGGTTGACACCGAGATAGCCTATATGACACAAGCTAGTCTCACAGTGCCGTGCATGTGCGGTCCTATCCTGGCGCCAGCCCTCCTGAAGATTTTTGGCCCCCACAGGGTTCTAGCACCTCCGGTGTAGTCCCATTAGTGTAAATGAGTGGTGGAGACTTTTAGTCCAGGAAGATCACAGGTTATATCACACTCTCAGCCAAAACAAAAATAAAGCAAAACAGGCTAATGTAAGCCACCATTTAATGTAAGGCCTACTGACTCACTAGCCTGCCCCTTACGCTAGCCTAATCTACATCACTGTCATCAGTCTTCTCCAGGAAACACCCCTCCATACTTCCTATGACTTACCCTCATGGTGAGGGGTGTTGAGGGGTTACCAGTCCTCTCTGGAGAAAGATCCTGCTAGAGGGATCCTCAAATGATGTTGCAGAACCTGAAAGGAAGGTCAGCATCAGACAGCTGCAGCTGGCGTTTTTCCACCTGTTTTTTTCCTTGATCCTCATGAGGGTGTTGAATGGGTCAGCTGGTGCACATGTGCCATGTCAATGTCAGATAACATCCCGCTCCCATAATAGAGATCCAGTTGCACTACCTTCTATGTGCACCCAAGTGGCAGTATGGCAGAAGAAGGCATCTCCCTCCTCCCTCCCTCCCTGTAGAAAGAGAACATCCTATTGGATGCTCAGTCCATCTCCTCCTTGCCAGCCCTCAGCATCACAGGCTCATTGCCGAACCCACATCACTGGTGTCACACGTGGTATTCCTACCACTGCACAGATGGATCAGCTACATATTACTAAAATGTTTGATCACAACAGAAATACTGTATCACATTCACCCACAAATGCAGTTTAAATGTCATTGCAGCAGTGTGGTCCCAACAAGGATTTTCAGTTTGAGGACATGGGATCAAAGGCTCCTGAAATGACTTTTAGACTGCCATTCCTTTGAGAGTTAGATACTACAGATGGATAGGCAGAAAGACAGATTTAATATATTAATGTATTTATTTAAAATGTTTAGCTAGGAGATACTTGATGAAATGACATCTAGATAAGAAAACTGAAGGAGACTTGTCGGACAAAAAGACAGCTAGACTGATCAGACATACACATTGACATGATGGAGGGCTAGACAGATACTGCAGCTAGCTAGCTAGTTACACAGCTTCCACTAGGTGGCAGCATCTGCCTGTATTGCACTCCACTGCAGCGCCTTATTCTTTTTGGAGTTTAGCATTGCATGACATGCCAGTGTCCCCAAGCTATAGTTTCAAATAATTGCACTGTTGCCAAATTGAGTTTTGTCAGTACCAAAGTTTCTATCTTTCCTGCCCGTCTTCTAAATCTGGAAACTTTTTAGCTCCTATGCAATATCTTGTATAGACATCTAAACTGAAAATCCCTTCATCACTCCAACCATGATTCCTGCAATAAAATTAGATCCTAGTCCTATAGAAAGTTTGTAAATTCTTAATCCTGCAATGTGTTTAGGATCTCCTGAATATTCCAAGATATCATTTGGATGTGTTGCAGCTTTGTGTTCATCTTTACACTAGAGATACATAGATAATTATATAGTTTCCAGTAGGTGGCAGCATCAGCCTATACTGCACTCCACTGCAGGGCCTCATTCTCTAAGCCTAGCCATACAGCATTATATAACATTGCAGTGAGTGCCCGTTTCCCCTCACACCCCCACAAGAAGCTGTGTTACTGTCTACCTTTAGAACATTTTGTAAATGAGACAGGGGCCTAGCAATTAAAGGAAACACAGAAATGGCATATGATGGCAGAAAAACTCCAGTGGCCCATCTAGTCTGCCCTACCCTGCCTAAACGAGGGCCCTGCTGACCATTCACATCTTGTTTCCTTCCCCTGCTCACAAATCCCCTGTTCTCATCAGTACAATGTGCCTGTGCCACCCTTGTTTAAATCCCTCCCACTTATTTGGAACATACTGTCTTAGCAGTTTGTTCCATCTGTCCATCCCTCTTTCTGTGAAAAAGTTCTTTTGGACGACTCTCATGAACTCATTAACTTTACAAATAGGGGTTTGGGGGGAGGTTTAAAAATGACACCTGCTGTGTTCACTCTATGGGGTAAACAAACATGACTATGTTGAAACTGTGGGTTTAGAAAGTAAAAACATTGCAAATTATGAGTAAACATTGAAAAATGTCAACATTTGTTGATTTTTGAGATTTCTGACCCACAACTGTTCAACATATTTTTATGACACCACTGTATGAACATGAGAAGTGTCATTTATAAAATCTGGGCCAAAACAACGTTTTGTGGCACAAGGAAAAAAAGACATCTTGGGCAGGATTTGAAAAATGACACCTGTCATACTCTTTGTAGGGTGGGGTTAAAATGGCTATGTTGAACATTTAGCTTCAAAATGTGGCAAAATAGCAGTTATGAGTAAAAACTGAATCATTTCAATGTTTCTTCAAAGCTTGCATGGAGGGCAAGGAAGGAGGGACCAGGGGGTGGAGCCCAAGGCAGAGGGAAACAGGCAGTGGGCTTAGAGCACAAAAACAGATATGCTCCACTAGAGGCTCTAAAAGTGGAAGAATGTCAGGAAAATGGAGATGAGGAGTACCCAGGGGAAGTAGGAGAAGCAAGCGAGGAGGAAGGTCAGGAAAATTGGAAAAGGGGGGCACCCATTTGGGAAGGTACAAACAGGATAGCAGGCATAGGAATGAAAGCACAAGGGTGGACTCTCCACAGAAAGGACAATCCCTAAAGGAGGGGGGACAGTGTGCTCAGGTTCAGAGGAGACAAGGCTAGATGGGTCTGGGAAGGAGGAAGGTCCTCAGGGAAAATCAGTCAGGGCACGGGGTAGGGGAAGATCAACGGGGAGGGAAAAAGCTTGTAGATGGAGGCCCAGAGGCGGGCAGCCTAGCAGAAAGTGTCTGTGAGGGGCATGAAGCTGGGGGAGCGCAGGGAGAAGACAGTACTACGGGAGATGTAATGGGCAAAGGGGGTATTGAAAATAGGGTAGAAAATGGGATGCAAGGAGTTGGAGGAAGGATAGGAGGGAGATGTAACCAAAAGGAGATGGACAGCAGGGTCCTACTGGTTGGGGACTCTATAATAAAAGAAATTAGGTGGGGGGCAGGGGGGACAAGAACAGCGTAGTGTTGGCTGAGTGCCTGCCAGGCATGATGGTGGCAAAGGTCATTCACTATATCCCCTCAAGGGGGAAGCAGTAGAATGAGAAAACACACCTGCTGTTCCACCTGGGAATGAATGACCTGGTGGGAAGTAGTCTGCTGGAGGTGCAGGCAAGATTCAGAGCTCTTGCTAGATACTGTAGCAGTCTGGGGTTCAAGTCAGTGGCTTTTTCCGAGGCGTTACCAGTATCAAGGCCAAGCACTGATAGGAAGATGATTATTAAGGAGTTTAACGAGTGGCTGGTGGGGTGGTGTGAGCAAATGGGGAATGGGTTAGTAGGGGACTGGAGATCAACGTGGGGGGATGACAGCCTATTTGCACTGGACAGACTGCACCTGACTAGGGAAGGGGTGGCAGTACATTAAAGCAAATTAGGAGAATTCATAGCAGAAACCTATAATTTAAGCTAGATGGGGGGGGGGGAATCTGCTCCACAGGGAAGGAAAATTGGGGGGCTATCAGCCCCCCCAGGATACCATTAAAATGTTGGGCATAAGGGTGACAGGTGAAGGGGGGAACAAAGGAGAAACCTGGTGGAAGGGCTCAGCAGGCAATGCCAGGAGTTTAGGAAATAAGACGGTGGACCGGGGGGCCATCATGGGGGACAAAGGACTAGATATAGTTGTAATAAGTGAGACCTGGTGGACAGAGAATCACACCTAGGTAACAACCATTCCAGGGTACAGACTGTTCAGGGAGGGCAAAGGGGGGGTGTTGTCTTACACATCAGGGAAGGCATAAGTGTAACTGAAGGACAGGAGGAGGATGGGGACTGATCTGCTGTGGGTAATGCTAGGCAGGAGGATGGGTGAATCCTTGCGGCTGGGGGTGGTATACAGGCTACCTGCACAAGGGGAAGAGAATGATCAACAGCTAACTCAGGCAATCACAAGGCTGGCCCAAAAAGGAGAACTACTACTGGTGGGGGACCTGAACCTCCCAGATGTAAACTGGGAAATCCCTGGATGCAGCATTGACAAGGAGCAGGGAGATATTAGCCGTGCTGTAGGGGGTATTCCTTCAACAGCTAGTCAGGGAGCCAACGAGGGGAAACAACTTGCTGGACATGGTCCTGACAAATGGGGAGAGTATGGAGGACGTGCAGGTGGGAGAAGCCTTGGGCACCAGCGACAACAGCACGCTAAGGTCCAGGGTCAGAGCAGGGAGGGAGACAAGTAAAACCAGTATGACAGTCATGGAATTCAGATGCAGGGACTTTGAAAAGATGAGAAAGATAGTAAGGGAGAAGATGGAAGGTACAGCGAATATAGGGGCAGTGGAGGAATTATGGGAAGCTATCAGGGGAGGGGTTCTGGAAGCCACAAAAATGTGCATAAATAAGGTCAGGAAGAGCAAAAGGGGGAGGAGACCGTTCTGGTTCACAAGGGAGGTGGCAGGGGCAGTTAGGGAAAGAAGGAGGTGTAAGAGGACACTCAGTGAGGAAGATAGGGAGGAGTATAGGAGAAGAGGAGTCTGGCAGTGAGGAAGATCAGAAGGGCAAAAGCAGCCACTGAGGAGAAAATAGCCAAAAAGGTCACGGGGAGGGGGGGGAATAAAACCTTTTTCAGATATGTGAGGGAGAGGAGAAGGGCAAAGCAGGGGGATTGATAGACTGAGGGGAAAAGGAGGGATAAACTTGGAAAGGGACTATGAAAAAGCAGAGGTACTGAATAAGTATTTTAGCTCAGTATTCATGGAGGGAGGAGGACAGTAGGGGTCCTGAGCTAAAGCCAAAGGGGAAGGAGGGCAAATGGGTGGATCAGAGCCCATTCACTGTGGATAGGGTCAGGGCAGAGTTAGATAGATTAAGGGTGAACAAGGCAATGGGGTCTGATGGGTTACACCCCAGAGTGATCCGGGAATTGAGGGAGGAGCTGGATGCACCCTTGACAAGGCTCTTTAACCTGTCCCTGGAAACGGGGAAAGTGCTGGAGGACTGGAGGAAGGTGGACGTGGTGCCCTTGCACAAGGGAGGTAGCAAGGAGATGAAGGAGAACTACTGCCCTGTCAGCCTCACTTCTGTTGTGGGGAGGTAATGGAGGCATTAATCAAGAGAGGGTGGTGGATTACCTGGAGAAGCGTGGCTTGTAGGACAGCAGACAGCATGGCCTCACCAAGGGGAAATCAAGCCAGTCCAACCTAACTGAGTTCTTTGATTACGTGACTCAGGTAATCGAGCAGGGAGGGACGGTGGACATGGCCTATCTGGACTTCAGCAAGGCCTTCGATACTGTCCCCCATAGGAGGTTGCTGAGCTTGATGAAAAGCATGGGGTTGGGAGGGAAAATAACAAGCTGAGTGGAGGCCTGGCTAGCAGGGAGAACTCAAATGGTGGTGCTAAAAGGGGTGCACTCCGGGATGGCAAGGGTGAAGAGTGGAGTGCCACAGGGGTCAGTTTTGGGTCTGCTCCTCTTCAACATCTACATCGGAGATACTGCGAAGGGTTGGAGGGGGACGGTGTGCCTATTTGCCGATGATACCAAAATCTGCAATAGGGCAGACACCCCAAAAGGGGGGGGGGAGGACATGAGGAAGGACCTAAAGATGCTCAAGGAGTTGGCTGGGAAGTGGCAGCTGAAATGTAATGTCACAAAGTGCGCTGTGATGCACTTAGGGAGTAGAAACACATGAGCAGGGTACACACTGGGTGGGGAGGAAGTGAAAAAATCAGAACAAGAGAGGGATCTGGGGATCATAGTTTCCTCAAACCTTAAGGTAGGGTTCCAATGTAGCAGGGCGGTGGGAAGGGCCAATGGAATGTTGGCATGCATAGGCAAGGCCATTACTAGCAGAAGGAGGGAGGTAATAATGCCCCTTTACAAAGCCATGGTGAGGCTGCTGCTAGAGTACGGGGTTAAGTTCTGGAGACCACACCTCCACAAGGATATAGATTCATTGTAGAGAGTTCACAGAATGGCAACAAAGATGGTGCAGGGTATGTGGGGGAAGACATATGAGCAGAGGTGTAAGGGGCTGAGTCCGTACAAACTGGAAACAAAGACGGAAAGGGGAGACATGACTGAAACCTTTAAATATGTAAAGGAGCAAAATAAAGTAAGAGAAGGGGGTCTACTAAAGAGGAAGGAGGGAGCCAAAACTAGAGGGCACAGCCTCAGATTGCAAGGAAACAGATAAAGGGGAAATGTGAGAGGGCATTTCTTCATGGAGAGGGTGGTGGAGCCCTGGAACAGACTGGCAGATGGAGTGATGGGAGCTAAATCGGTGGAAGAAATAGGACTGAGTATCGGGGGGAGGGCTGTGGCAGGCAGCGGGGTGAAGGGGGAAAGTGAGGCAGACTAGATCAGCCGGAATGGTCCTTTTCTGCCATCAAGCTTCTAGACATACTGTAGAACATAAAATTTGACGGCAGATAAGGACCGCTCAGCCCACCCATTCTGCCCATTTCCCTACCTGATGGATAAGCTGCAGATTCTAGTTAATCAACAGCTTACTTCCTCCTGCTTCTTCTATGATTCATAACTTTGTTTTTTCAGATTTTGACACCAAATTTTCAACATAGTCTTTTTATGATGACTCCAACTTATGATTAAGCCAGGTGGAATTTTTTAAATCCCGTCCAAAAGGTGATTTTGTGAAGCCAATTCAAAAACATGTTTCAGAAGGAATTTGAAAAATAACACCTGCCTTGTTCATGAGGTGGGGCCAAAAAAGGTTTTGTTGAAACTTTGTGTCAAAAAATGTTAAATAAATTACAACAGTTGTGAGTAACGGTTCACAATGCATTCAAAAAACATTAACCAGACTTACCTTGTTTTCAGTCAGTTGGCGGCCAACTTTGGTAGAAGCAGAACATTCGCTGGTTGAGAGAGGGGTACAGCGGTGGACTGCAGAGAGGTTAGTCGGGGTGGGAGAAGTATGGGATAGTGGGGCTGACAGAGAAGGTCAGGGTGAGGGGGAAGAATTCACTGGACCATTTTCTTTTCTGCAGGTATTTATAAGAAAAGGCAAAGGGGATGATGAGGGATGGTTTTCTTTATTTCTGGGACCAACACAGGAGGACTGAGTGTCAGAGTGTGTTGGGGGGGACAGCTAGGTCAAGTGGGTTGGGGGATACTGGTGGCAGGATTGAGCACCCACTGATGGCCCCATTTCAAAGCTTGGTTGGGCCAGAATGGCGATACCGGTGGCAGGGATGAGTACCCCCTGCCAGTGCTATATAACAGCTGTGTCTGGCAGAAGGGGGGATACTAGGGTCAAAGTTGAGCACCCACCACTGGTGCTATTTAAAAGTTGGGTCAAGCAGGAGGGGGATTATGGATGATGGGATTAAGCACCCACCGCTGGTGTTATTAAAAAGCTGGGTTGGGTGGGAGGGCCATACCAGTGGTTGGAATGAGCATCCACTGATGGTGCTGTTGAAAAGCTGGGTCGGGCAAGAGAGGGGATAAGCTGGCTAATGACACTCATGTACAGTAAGAATGCAGCTGCACTGTGATAGGTGCACTGCATTCTTTACTATGTGAAAAATTTCTGCCAATCAGCCAGCAAATCAGTATGATCAGCAACCTTGTCAGCACTGGTGTTCACTTGCACAGCAGGACAAGCTTTACTGACTACTATGGCGTACACCTCCCTGGCCCCTACACTGCCCATGTAGCCCCAAGATTTAAAAATTAGTCACCGTAGTAATTTTGTTTCTTCTCAAGAATCCCTCTATGATTTACACAAGCTCATCTTTCCAGCAGAAAGTGATGCCCTGCAGATAGAACCTTATGCTAATTATGGAACTCAGAATCAAGGTTCACACTCTGCCTTATGGTCACACTCCACTCTAGCCTCTAACATCAGATTTGTTTCCATAGCTAGAGGGAGCTGTGACTACTAAAATTAGCTAAATTATAGTGCTGTGTGAAATTTTCTAATTCTGGCAGAACGAAATTATGCAGAATTTTCAAAATTCAACTGAATTTCACCAGAAACGGAATGGTGGAATTCCACGGCAAAAAATAGCTGCGGAATGATTTTCTACAAAAAAAATGCTGTTCCACGGAATATTATTCCACAGATCTCAATATTTTCTACGGAAATTATTGCAGAATAATTTTCCACAGGAAAATGCTGTTCTGTAGAATATTATTCTGCAGATCATAGTAGGCGGAATTCCACAGAAGAACCAGTGAAATTCCAGCAGAAATTCCACTGGCGGAATGGTCATTCAGTGCTAATTTTGCCGGCAGAATTCTGCATTCTGCACAGCACTAATAAATGGCTACCAAACAATTCTAAGGATTTCTAAATAGAATTCTGAAAAACATCAAACAGACTGAAGACAGAAATCATGTGGAAATATTTAAAACAGTGAATGATATTTAACCGACCACATTTGACAATTGTCGATGAACTGCAATAGTGATGCTCAAGCAGCCTTAGTGAAAAGAACTGATTCTTGTGTGATCCCATTTTCAGGTTCTGGAAGGGGAGGAAAGGTTAGGGAGTGTAGATCATAATGAGGGATCCCAGAGAAAAAAACAATGCTACGGTGAGTAATTTTTTTCTGTTATTCCCAGAAATCCCTCACTGATGCTTTACACAAGCAGACTCTTCAGCAGTACCTTTGGTGGCTGGATCCTGAACCTGCTTAGGCACAGCATTCCCCTCCCCCCGAATCAGAGGCTTACCTTAAGTGCCTCCCTGAATGACCACTGCCAAGCAGAAGCCCCTCAGAGATAGTAAATCCATGGTTGTTGATGCTCTTCTTTGATCTGCATGAGAGTGCCATACTATGCCTCTGCATTGTCCCTTTAAGTGCCACAGCCAATGCAGCCAAAGTGTATACTGTAAGTAGCCTAGGCTGGGTCTGAGACTTCCAAAGCTCCTTACCAGCCAGGCATTTCTCTAATTTGCCCCACTCTGCTGTTGCTAACAAAGCAGAGGGAGCCCTACATGGTATTATAAATATTTATTTCTAATTCATTACTTCTTTTGAATTAGAGCCTTTTGTTTTACCTGCCTTCTGTGCAGTATTTACTCCCCGATGGGAGCCGTCATGTTAGGTCTGGGACTTCCAGGGTTTAAACCAATCAGGACTCAGGGAACCTTGAAGGGTCCTTAATATGGTGGCGGTTCAGTCATGGTGCCTGTGTTCAGGACTACCTGGCCGGGTAGCGACTGATACCTGGGTGGGCGAGGTAGGCAGAATGGAAGTATATGTATGTGTATGCACATTCATGCGTGGGGGAGAGAAGGAGAGGGGAGGTATGTGGGAGGGGTGTGAGCAAGTAGCTGCCAAGCTGGTCGGCTAGCATGGTGGGAAGGGGTGGTTGGTTGGGGTGTAGGGTGCAGGGTTTGGGTCCGCGCGGTGCAGTATTTATTGTGCCGTAGGCGGTTTTTTTTTTTACATTTCACCCCCCCCCCGACATGCACCACCCCCGAGTTGAGAATCCTGAAGTGTGTGGTGGTGGGGGGGGGGGGGAGTGCCGCCTTGCAGTTCACTGTGAATATGCATCGCTGTAATTCATTTTCGGTGATGTACACTCGCCTAAACAATGACTGTTATTCTGTGATCGCCGTTATCACATAGAACCTATGGTGGCTTATGGGTAAGACTGTAGTTTTTCAGGCTGCCACCTAAACTAACAAATGGGAGCACCAGAACTGTGACTGACAGCTCCCCTAGCCACCAGAATCGAGAGAAATTGGATTAGTCTGAGAACTGACGGAAAAAACAGTTCAGTTGTTTCTGGAGTGCTGAGAGTAAGCAGCTTGAGCCATCGAGAAGCAGCTCCTGAGAAGAGCTGAAGAGAAATGGTAGGGGAAAACACCTGACTTGCCTCCCTGTTATATTTAAAGCATCAGGCTGCCTAAAAGCAGGAAAGAGACTCCAGCGAAAGTGGCATTTCGGTTTGAGACTCCCACAAACAGGAGCTTGTGCTTTGCGACCATGAGTTTTGCCACAGAAGGAGCCTGCCTTGTCTTTTATGGTTCGGTCCCATGCGGTGATCGATTCCAGAAACTGCCTGCCAGCAGACCGAGAGATTTCTTAGACAGTGGAGTAAGAGAGAAAGTGGCCTGAAAGCCGAAAAGGGACTATTTTAAAAGTATTCAGCTATGCTGTCTGAGTCCTGCCACGTGGGTAAAAAGGTGCCATGAGACGCTGTTCAAAATCGAGAGAGCTGGCCTAGTAGCACTGCAATTGGTTTTCCAGCTGGAAGTTTCACCAGCAGAGTTACCAACATTTCCAGAGCCATTTCTACAGTGGGCCCATGTCAAACTCAGCCCAGGAAGAGACTGTTTCCTGTACCAGGTGCTTCATCCAAGTGAGAGACCAGCTTTGGGGATTCAGCCCCTGTGCAGCATCTAAATCACAGGTTGTGGCCACCTACAGGAAAAGGCCATGAAAAGAGGATGAGACGTGTCAGTCCAGGTCCCCACCAGCTCCCAGACGGAGCACCAGGTCTTCATTGCACTAGCCTTGTCATCTGCCAAATTGGGTACAGTGAGTAAAACCAGTGTAGCTCCCTGCAATAAATGTTCTAATGATAAATGGTACCATCTGATTGTGTTCAGCCAGTGTTAAGTGTTTCAATAGACTAGGCCAACTGGTCATGGATACAAACGGCTTAATTTGTTTTGCATTGCCAATGTTTAATTGTTTTCTCCAGCAATGGCCCCTGTCACAACCCCTCTCAGCAGGTCAGATCCTCTGCTTCCACAGTGCCAACCTCTGAGCGCAGTATTGTGAACAGTTAACAAAACAGGGTAACTCTCCTGTCTGTTTTGTGGGTTCAAATCAAACTTTTGTCTCAAGTTCTGGAGGGATTCAAACTGTGAACCTCTTGCTAGCATATCAAATGTACAGGCTCAAATAATTCTGCTCTTCGATGAGCCATATATCTTTTGCCTATGGGCACCTAACCAGGTGTATAAAATGAACCCCTAAAAACTCTATTAAAGACCTCAGAATAAACTCTTTCCTCTTCCTTTTCCAGTTTGGTATACCAGTAAGCTATACCCAGTGTCAGCTTTAACCATATATGCTTTACTTGTCAAAGAAAAGAATTTCAAAGACACCCCAAATAGTCTCTAACATGAGATGTTTACTTAAAAATAGATAAAAATGTAAAATGTAAATACAGATCCATATATCACCAAACATACAAATCACTTAAAAAAAACAGGTTTAAAGTGCAAACAAAATCTCCTTCCATAGTACACTTAGAATTGTCTTTCTCATGTATACCTTCTAACAGTGCCCGATTTTGCTTTTTCAGAGTTCAAACATGTGTGTGTCTAAATGGAATACAGACTACAGTTTAAAAATGCTATGTTTCAACCCTCTTCATGATGTCATCATCTAGCTCCTCCCTTTCAGGATACATAAAAAAACATATATACACAAAACAGGAAGTCCCATCAAGGTACTGAATTATGTGACTCCAGCAAAACTCAATTTCCAAATGATGACACTCAATTAAGACTGTAATGTTCTCATTCCCTTTGATCCATGAGCAGTTTCCTTTTTCAAACGCATCAAAGAACTTGTTATGACACCAGGTGCAATTAACTGACTTTCCTGAGGACGTCATAAAATGGATATTCCACTTCCTTATGACACCAGGTGCAATTAACTGACTTTCCTGAGGACATCATAAAATGGATCTTCCACTTCCTTATGACACCAGGTGCAATAAACTGACTCCTGAGGACATCATAAAATGGATATATAAGTTCCTGGCTTCAAAGCAAACTAACAAGTTAATTGCATTCAGAGATCTGCTGTTTAACATATATCCTGGGCTGGATATTCAAAAGGGTTGCGCCATGCGCAATAGGGTTGCGCCTGCGCTAGTCCGGAATTGTGCCATTCTGCCATATTCAGCAGGAGGCAGTTGCGCCCCCCAAGGCAAGCTGAGCAACAGCGCAATGCAAATGAATGCATGCTGAACTGGAGGGGGAGGAACCATGCATAAACTGCACAGCCCGATATTCAGACTGCACAACTTTGAGCCAAAAAAAAGGAGTAAGTTGAGGGCCACCCACAGGTGAGCTGCCACATTGCAGGGCGCAACACAGCAGCTGCCACCTGTGGCTGGCCCTCAACCTACTCCCTGTGCTCCCCCGCAGCCCGATCACGGGCAAAAGCGTAAAAATCCCCCCTCCCCCCCGACTGGCCTGATCATGGCATAAGGTTAAATAACCCTCCCACTAGCCCCATCGCGACATAATTGTAAAATACCTCCACCAGCCCGCTCGATCAAGGGCATAATTATAAATACCCCCAACCAGTCCGATTATGGCAGCACAGAGTCCAAACCCCCCCCAGGGACATATGCCAGGTGGTCCAGTGGACTGCTAAGCCTGATCGCGGGCTGCAAAATGTTGCAACACCCCCCCCAAGAACAGATCCCTGGTGGTCCAGTGGACCGCTAAGCCCGATTGCGGGCTGCAAAATGTTGCAACACACCCCCCCAAGACCATATCCCTGGTGATCTAGTGTCCCCCCAACCCACTCACCCACGAAGCCCCACCACCCCACTCCCGCCCCCGGCAGCCGGCAGCATCCCACCTGCCTGCCGCCCCGCCGCCTGCCGACTGACTGCCCGGTAGGGCTGCATGCCCATTGGTGCAGAACAAGAGCTAATGGGCGTGCAGTCCATACCATACAAGGCAGTCCAGATATGTGAATGAACTGATCACCAGGGATATGGTCTTGGGGGGGTGCGTTGCAACATTTTGCAGCCCACGATCGGGCTTAGCGGTCCACTGGACCACCAGGGATATGTCCTGGGGGGGGTTGGACACTGTGCTGCCCGCGATCGTGGCTGGTGGTGGGGAGTATTTTACAATTATGCCCATGATCGGGCTGGTGGGGGTATTTTACAATTATGTCCGGACAATAGTGGGGGTTTATTTAAGCTTATGCCCGCGATCAGGCTAGTGGGGGTTATTTAACCTTATGCCCGCGATCGGGCCAGTTGGAGGGAGGGGATTTTACGCTTTTGCCCGTGGTCGGACCAGTCGGGGGTGGGGGATTTTTTACACTTTGACCGCGATCAGGCCAGTCGGGGTGGGGGATTTTTACACTTTTGCCCGCGATCGGGCTGCAGGCATCGGTCCTCGATGGCTGCTGCCTGGCAGGTGCCAGGCGCAAGTCCTCGGGATCGGTGCACCAGCATAGCAATGGCATGCAAATAGGGCCATAAATAGATGCAAATGCCCCCCCCCGCGCCTTGCATGAATTATGGCTCCATTTGCATGTCACCTTTTGAATATGGGAAATTTGCACATGGCGCAATGGTACTTGCACCACAGCAACTTGAATGCTCCACTCTGACCACTTGTGGTGGCGCACGTTCCACTGCGCCATGCACAGTGGCTGTGGCCGCGGGGGTGATATTCAAAGGAGTTGCTCAATAGCGCAACTCCTTTGAATATCACCCCGGCCACACCCCAGCGCAACTATTTTGTGCAGCACAAGGGCTTGCACCACAAAATAGCGCAGTTTGAATATCCAGCCCCCTGTCTTTTGAACCGATACCTGGGTGGTGGGGTTTGTCATCCCAGGCACAGGATTTTTCATGACACACAATCACACTACATTTTTATATTAGAGAAATCATAGAGTGATCAGGACCAGCTATCCAAGTGTCACAGCCCCAACAACAGCTGCAACGCCGGCAACCCCGGCCACCGTTCTGGCATATCAGCATCACACTCTGGGTACCCAGTAGTTGTTAGACTGTTTAATACAGGGACTTAATTGATTGCTTGCAAAGTAACCTGTCTCAGTACAGCAAAGCAATCATTTATCTAAATTCTCTCCCCCTCCTTGTTCATGTCCCCTTAATAAATCTGATTTACTGTTTTACTGTTAAGCTGTCTTGTGAGCAAATCATTGCCTGGTCTAAAGTTACTGAAACCTGAGTAAAGTATTTAAAAGTGCATGCTTGCATTTGAAACTGTCATTTCCAGAGGGGATTACCAGAAGACCAAACCCTGGCAGTAAGTGCAAGGTGTGTGAGCATACTGTTTATGTTTGTTGCAAACTGTCTGTTAAATGCTGACACTGGTTATTGCCAGTTCAAAGGTACAAGATCACTAGGTGGGATTGTGGATGGTTATATCTTCCCAGAGGGCTATACCAAGCTAGATAAATAACCTTGAAAGCACTACTCTGAGTGGAGGCTTCAACATATTGTGTTTACTGAGGGTAGGGACATCCTTTAACTTGCTAATTCCAAATCCAAGCCCTTCAACCTGCACTTAGGCAAGCAGGTAGGGGTAGTAGCCCTTGGTATAACAGCGCAAGGGTTACATAGGAAAAAATGTTCTGCAAGACAGTGGTTCCAAAGCTGGCATCCTTTTTGGACTGACTGTCCAGACAATGCTGCTTTGTGAAAGTGCACACTGTTTTAAAGGAAGCTGCTTTACAAATGTTCAATAATGGGATGCCCCACATGGATGCCACTGAGGCAGAGGTACCCACTGTGTAATGCTCACTTAGGCATCTAGGGGGTATTTTCCCAGTTTTTTTTTCATAATAGAACTGTATGCAAGAGACCAGTCGAGAAATAGTTCTCTTGGTTGCCGGTTTACCTTTGCTTATCTCACCACAGGTAACAAAAAGCTGGGTGACCTGACACCCTTGGTCCGGTCCAGGTAACCACTCACTTCAGGTCCAGGCTGTGCAAATTCTGTTCATATGGGCTGGAATGCTCAGGGTAGAGCATAGTAAAGCAACTGACTGACTCAGATGGAATTCTTATACTACAGTCCTTTAGGGTGGAACTTCTTATTGGTTCTAAGGACTACCTTGTCCATGTGTATGATTATTTAGTTTGGTTCTATGCAGCGGGCTTACAGTTTGCTTGCCCTCCTAGGAGATGTCATGGCAATCAGGAAAATCATTTTCCATGTCATATATTTTACATGGACAGTAGCCAAAGACTCAAAGGGAGCCTTTGTCAGCTAGGCAAGGCATATATTCAGGTCCCATGGAGGAAATGAGTCCCTTACAAGGGGGTACAGCTGACTTGAGGCCTTTAAAGAACATTTTAAAAACAGGTTGTGAGGCCAAGGACTTGTCCTTGCCCATTGATGTGTAGACCAATACTGCTGCCAGATGTACCTTTAGTGTTGCTGGCCTCAGGCCTAAGGATTGCAAGTGTACTGGGTAGTTCAGGGCTGTAGGCAACTCTGCCTGCATTAGGATTATCTTTCTGGGAGCACACCAGTATAAATATCTCTTCCACTTAGTGGAGTGTGCTTTCCTGGTTGCTGGTTTCCTCCTCTGATAGGTTTGGCTCAGAATACTCTATGTCCTAGGGACTGGAAATGTTATTCTGCCCTGAGATATAGTCAGCAGGTTGTAACTCAGTGGCAGGTTGACTGTATTCCTGCTGGAGAGGTCCAGGAGCACCGAGTAACAGGCTTGCATGGCTGAGGTCGGAGGCTATTAGGATTATTGTTGCTGGCTCTCTCCTAAATTTATAGCACTCTCTGTAGGAGTGGGAATTTTGGAAAGGCATATAGAAATATCCCTGTCCACTTCAAGGCAAAGGCATCCTCTGGGATTCTGCCCCTGGCTGGTGGCCTGCAACAAAACTCAGAGTTGATTGTTTTTCCAGGAGGCAAACAGGTCTACCTCTAGAGTGCCACAACCTGAAACTGTCGCCAGTACCTGCTGGTGCAGAGTCCATTCGTGGTTTCCTTGAGTGACTCTGCTTAGGGAGTCTGACAGTACACTGCCTTTGCCTGGCAAGTATACTAAAGAGATCTTTGTATCTAGGAAGTAAGCCAGGTCCCAGATCCTCATTGCCTCTGTACACAGTGTTGAGGAGTTTGTACCTCCCTGCTAGTTTATGTAATACACTGTTGTGGTATAGTCTGTTCTGATCTGGACAGACTGACCTTGCAGCTGGAAGCAAAAGGATTGCAAAGCCAGAAAGAATGCCCCGAGTTCCACGAGACTGATTATCAAATTTGGTAGTGTTTTCCTTCGGGTGGGAACAGCATTATGCTGCGGCCTTCTCCAGTTCCTGGGAACTAACTGGAAACTGGAGAACCGCAATTTGACAGAAAAAAATCAATTACAATTAAACAAACCCTAAGCTGAGAAAGAACATTCGAGAAACTAACTTTCTACAACTACAAACTGTCAAAATCAAAAAAGAAAGCATGCTGGAGACCTGGATAATGGAGCTGTACTTCAGGATGATTGCTCTCTTTAGCAGAGAAACAAATACGAACACTACATACCTACTGTAATTCTGCTCTTCCTAGATATCTTCACTATTCATTACTGGTGGGTCTAGCAAGAGGTGCCAGACCCCTGCGGGAAGCTTATAGCTTTAAGCGTTTCAGCTTTTTCTCTGGAGAAGGGGCCGACGTTGGGGACGGTGCTGCTCTCGAGGCCAACGTAGTACATGGCACTCACAGGTTAGCCAGTCACTGACGCCGGCCCCTCCACCACCTCAGTTCTGCTTGCCAGAGAGGAAATTAGACACAGAGAAGTAAAGGGGAGAGGGGGAGGCAAGGGAGCCAAAGGGACAGAAAAAGGAAAGGATGTAAACTGTAAACAGGAATAAAGCTGGCCACAGGAGAAGGAGTAGAGCTCTAAGGTTCTGGGTAGGAAGACCCCGACCACTGGCAGGCCAAGGTGGAGGCTGAGAGGATGAAAAGGGAGGGAGAAGGAAGAAAAGGGAAGAGAGAAGAAGGAAGGAAGGAAAAAGAAAGAAAGAAAGAAAGAAAGAAAGAAAGAAAGAAAGAAAGAAAGAAAGAAAGAAAGAAAGACCCCAACAGGGAGAACCCTAAGAAGGAGGATTCCCTTCTGTGAACCAAGAGAAATGTGACCAGCTTTATTCCAGGGGTGGAGGCCCCAGGTTAGCTGAGTACAGGAGGGGTTTAAGAGACTAAGAAGCACTACAAGCTCCAAGATTTAAGGAGTAAGTGCCACAGAATGTGACTGGCAAAGGGGCAGAATATCACTACTCCTCCCACTTAAGGGTTACCACCCTCCTGGTCCACACAGAGAATTGGGGCCCACCAAGACCTCTCCCCCCTGCCTCTCATTGTGTAGGGGTGGGAAAGGGCCCATTCTGGGGCAAGATCCCCCCAGACAGGGGAGGGTCACCTGGCTAGGCAAGCCCCAGATCCCTGAGAGAACTGCTGGACCCCCTGAGCTTATCACCACCAGTAAGTGATGAGAGTCAGAGGACTTATCCCCTCAAGAAGAGAGCAGGAGGCTTGGCAAGGAGGAGGTCTGAGGGAACCTTGCCCCACAGGCAACCCAGAAGTGGGTCACCAATGAGGAGAAAAAGGATCAGCCCAAAGTCTTCAGAGAAGAGGAAGAGGGTCCCCAGAGCTCATCTGACCAAGAGAGGGACTTGAGAGACAGGGGTAATCCAGTGCTCAAGGACACAAGGAAAGGCATGGGAGACAAAAAAGTCACAGAAGAAAAACAGGGAAGAACTCCCGGCCCATGCAGCTGCCCTGAAGGAGTCACAGCTGAGGCTGTGTGAGGCTCCAGAAAACCTCTGCAAAAGAGAGAGAGAACTTTCCTGCCTGCCTTCTCTTAATGTGCCAGGAGGTGCCAGTGAAGGACAGCAAGAGCCCCTGCTTGCCTTCTCTCTAGAGGTGGCTCCCTAGGGCTTCCAGAGGAAGAGTTAGGGAACCTAGAGGTGTCAGCAGAATTAGACCCACAACTGGCCTCAGGCAAGGAGGAGGTACTGCACAGAAGACTCGGGTCCAAGAGGGGAAGGTGGGTGGGAAGCAGTAATGAATGGTGAAGATATCTATGAAGATCAAGAATTATGGTAGGTATGTAATTTTCATATCTTCCTGAGATCAAACTTCACCATTCATCACTGGTGGGTGAGTACCAAGCACCACAATTGTGGTACTGACTCCTCTCTGAGGACAGAATCCTCCCTCAGCCTCCTGTGGAGGAAAAACACAGAAAGGAAGGGTCCCCTTATGGGCCTGGTGAGGCCTGAGACTGGTCATGGTGAGGCAAAGACTCCTGATGCCTACGAAAATGAAGGTGCCCTACTAACTCGCGACTCACTCTACATGAAAAGAAGTGGGCCCCTTGGGAGAGGCAATCACCCTATGCTAGGCCAGGGGTGAAAACCTGGAAAGGCAAAGTCATGCCATCCCTTTAATGCAGACTGCAGTTCCTGCCAGTCTGGAAGCCACCTCATTGACATCATAAGATGCCCTTGCTGGGTGCCTCACTAGCTCAAGAAAGTGTGCAGAAAGGCTGATGGCCTGCCTGGTCACCTCCGAGTCAGGCAAGGATGCCAGAAGTTGTCCCAGCATTGGCCACGGGTGCCTAGTGTAGGCAGCCTGCTGTGCCTGATGCCAAGATGCACAGAAGAAGGCATGCCACTGAGAAAACCTTTCTGCCCCAAACTCATCAAACTCAGCCGAGTCGGACTCTAGGGGGAAGTTGTGCCTTGGGTGATGATGCCCAGAAGGGGTATCCAGGATCTCCACTACCGAAGAAGGGGTGGGGCAAAGCACCTGGAGACCCCAGGGGTGTGCAGTGCCTGTGCTGACAGTCCCTTTTGGTTGGAGAAGGGGCAGAGGGATGCTGCCAGACCCGATGCAATGCCTCCATGAAGGGATGAGGCCATGGAGGGATGATGAAGTTTTCGGCACTGAACTCCCCAAGGAAAGCATGTGTTGCATGGTCCAGATTGCAAAATTGGAGAGATGGAGCTCCCGTAGCATCCCTGACAGGAGTCGCTGATAGCTGGTGATATCAGCATCTGATGACAGGTAGACAGAGGGATCCTCTTCCTCAGGGGAGGAAGACGAGGAGGCTGAGGAGCCTGGTTCAGAGTCAGGGGCGGCTGGAGGCTCAGGTCTAAAAATGACCTTGTTCAGGGCTCTAAGATAGTGAAGAAAGGCAGCTGCCAATGCCCTGAACTATTCCCAGGTCATTGGACCCAATGTGTAGGAGGAGGAGGAGGCAGAGGATCTGATGATGGAGGAGAAGTCGGGCAAGCCAGAGGAGGACCTCTGCAAGGGCTACGAGACCATGCAGGGGAACCCTCTTGGAAGGGGGCTGCATAACTCATCCACTGTAGGATGCCCAACCAGACAGGGGCGGCTAAAGTGGTGCCTATTTGAGAGGACCCCACGATGAGGTGATCAAAGCTGGTCTGTCCCTTGCAGGCAGCCCCTGGCCCCACCTGTTACAAATCTTACCGGTTCCAGACAGGAGAGAAGGGTAGGCACTGCAGCTCCTACCAGAGCCACCAACTACCCTGGAAGAGTGCCTGCATGCCAGCCTTGCTCTCCCAACCCCCAACTCACCAGATAGTGACCTGCTCCTCGGTTGGTCCCTAGTGCCGGAGAAAAGGGGCTCAGAGACAACTCAGGAACCGGAAACAGTGCCAGAATCCATTTTGGAACCCGTCCTGGTGCCGGAATTTGACTCAGCATCAAGCATGGCAATGGAACCAGACCTGGAACTGGGGTCCACACCGGACCTAACCCAGTGCTGGAATTGGCACTGACAGACTCTCCGGCACTGCAAGCAGCTCCAGAGGCCACAAGGGCAGACACAGAAACAGCAGCATCTGACCCTGTAGTACCAGAGACCAACTGGCTGGGTGCAGTAGAATAATGGGATTCCTGGGAATCAGTCAGCCAATCGAGGTCATCCCAATCCTCCTTCTCCTCCTCCTCCTCCTCCAAAGAAGAAGAAGAGATCAAGGAGACCACCAAAGAGGCCACCCCCAAAACACTCCCTCTTCCGGTACCCCAGGTGGCACTGGAAGGGGACCCAGCACCAACAGCAGCACTGCCTCGCTCACTGGCACTAAAGGAGGTGATGAGAGTCAAAGCAGTGCCAGCAAATGGCTCCACTGGCTTGGGCCGACATTTAACTGTGACTGCAACACTGGGAGCATCCATGACTCTGAGGAGGCAACAGACTGTGAGGGGTGCTCAGCCGATCCCCCCAGCAGAGGCCGACTGTCCACCCGACCCCTCACGCAGGCTTTCTGTCTCAGTGAGACTAGACTCAGAGGTGGCCTGCTCCCCCTCAGTACTTATAGTACCAAAGAGGGACCCATGGGGGAGAAAGGGCCTAAAGTCCTGGCCTTGTCATCCCTTCCCTGGAGAAGCAGGCATCACAGCTGTCCATGGCATGCAACAGACCCAGGCAGGTTAAGCAACAATTATGGCAGTCCATCACGGTCATCAGCCTGCCACAGGGGCACCGATGCATAGGGGCACTCCTGACCTTTGATTTTGAAGAAGGCCCCGAACCAGACATTACTGCACATGGAAAAACAAAATAAAACATACGAACAGATTCAGCACTGAAGAACTAGACAGAAAAGAATAACAGAAACCTTTTTATCAGATTTCTGGTGTCACTGGAGGTCTATGGTGTTGAGTGAGTGGCGGCAGCAGAACTAAGCAGTAGAAAAATTGGTATCAGCTTCAGCTCCCCACAGGTGATGCACCTCAATGGCAGGAAAGGAAGAATTGAGGTGGTGGAGGGGCTGGCATTGGATACTGGCCAACCCATGAGCACCATGTAATACATCGGCCTCCAGGGTGGTGCCATCCCCGATGTCAGCCCTCCTCCAGAGAAAAAGCTGAAAAGTTTAAAGCTATGAGCTTCTTGCAGGGGTCTGGTGCCTCCAGCTAGATCCACCAGTAATGAATGGTGAAGACTGATCTCAGGAAGATGTGATATTAGAGAGCTAGGGGGCATGTTACCACACTGCAAAGTTTGAACTTGTACTCTTAAGTTCTGTCATAAGCATAAAATTCGATCTCTGGGGCACCACACTCTGGTCAGAGGATGATGTTTGTGAAAAGCATCAGTGAGGGATTCCTGAGGTGAAAAACATTACTATGGTGAGTAATTATTTTCTTCCTGGGTCTCCTGTGGGTTCCTGATGACTTACTGTGAGGCCCTCAAAGTGGGCACCTCACTCTGGGAGTGAAGCATTATGTGGTGAGGATACTTGCTGGGGATTGCTTGAGGGAGAGAATGCCCTCTTTGAGGTTGCTTTTGTCCTTTCACCACTCCATTGCCTGTACCACTTCTTTTGTGATTACTAGTAGTTTGGAGACAGTCCCATCTTTGAGCCCAGTGGTCTCTTAAGTGGTACTGAATGAGCCTCATTTGAAACCTAGCCCATGCACCACTGCTGTGAATGCAGCCATGTGTCATAGTGGATGCAGAAAATCCCTTGCATTTCTTGACTGGCCAGCTGTGAAGGATTTTGCTGTGGCAATCAAATTTGCTACCCTCCCTTGAGGAAGGAAGACTTTCCCCTACAGGGTATCCAGTTATGTACCTATAAAGTTCAGGACCTGAACAAGTTCTGTTTAGGACTTCTGCAGATTTATCAGGAAACCCAGGCTTTCCAGGGTGCTTTTCACCTTTTGGTGAGAGCATTTTGCCTTTTGTTCTGTTTTCCCTGAGACTAGACAGTCATCCAGGTAAGGAAAAACCACCTCACCTTGCCTTCTCAGGTGTGCTGCCACCACGGCTAAACCCTTTGTGAAGATCCTTTGTGTTGAAATAAGGCCAAAGCTAAGGGTTACAAGCTGGTACTGGCAGCTTTCTAGCCTTAACTGGTGATATTTTCTGTGGGTAGGTCTCACTGAAAGGTGAAAATAGGTGTTTTTCAAATCCAGTGACTCTAGCCAATCCCCTGACCGGAAGGATAGTATCACTGTGCCCAGTGTGACCTTCTTGTACCTTTCTTTTTTGATATGCTTGTTCAGATATCTGAGGTCTAAAATGAGTCACCACTCCATATTTTTCTTGTGGGTCAGCAAATACCTACAAAACATGCCATTGCCCCATTGTATGACAGCAATCTTTTCCACTGCTTTTGCTTTTAGCAGTTTTCTTATTTCTAGTTCTAACTGAATTTTTTTTCTGTGGGGAGTCAGCTGAAAACATTTAGAATTTCTGCAGTTCTGAGAATTTTTTGAACTGCAGTGGCAACCCCTGTCCCATTACCTTCAGGACCCACTTGTCTGTGGTCATGTTCACCATTCCTGGAAGTCACCCACTCTTCCCAAATGGCAATGGTTGGGTGACCTGGGCAGAACTGTAAGGGGTTTTGTTTTTGCTGAAGCTTGGGGGCTGGTGCTGCTACAGCATGCTTCAAGCCCCTCCTACCTCTGCCGCTGTAGTAACCTCTTTGGGGTTGCTACTAATAATGTAGCGTCGGGGCGTAGAAGGCTCTTGGAAAGTAGTCCCTACCCCCGACTCCCCTATCATAAGGTCTGTAGGATGTGGAGATCTTTTCTTTATCAGTGTTCTTTTTGTAAGTAGTTTTGTACCCATCCACTTTTTCAAGTATGTCTCTGTTTTGTCACAAAAAAATGAATTTCCTTCAAACTGAAAATCCATGGCCTTGGTCCGAGTGCCCTCAGAAAGGATGGTTGCCATTTGCCAGGTGAATTGCCTTAATGGTACTGCATAAGCTAAGACCCTTGAAGCTGTGTCATTAGTGTCTGCAGCCATGTGGAAGTGGTATTTGGTCCAGGGATGACTTTGCTGTGGCAGCCAGATCCTGTGCCAACTCACCATCAGCTTTATCAGCTAGTGCTAGCACTGTATTCCACAGCGCAGTCTGGTACTGGGCTGTATGAGCTGAGTAAGCTGCCTGCCTGATAAGCAGTGAAGATGTTGTATAAATATTTTTGGCCATAGTATCCAATTTTCTGGAGTCCTTCTCTGGGAGCTATGCAGAGAAGGAGACCTTATCTTTCTCAAAGGCGGCCACTTGGAATACACCTTGATGATCAGGGTAAGTATGCAAGCATTCCACCTCGTCTGTCCCTGATACTTTCTTTAATTTTTTTTAATCTATGACTACAGCTGAAGTAGGTGTAAATATGATTTCTTGAAGTGGCTTTTTAGTATTGATTTGTGTATGGGGACCAGCAGCCTCCTTTTAGGCACTAATTCTGCTTCCTCCTTATTTTCCTCCGTTTCCTGCGTTGGGATGCTGAGGGTGTTCACCATATGCCTGACAAAAGAGAAAAAAGATGAATAGTCCTCTGTAGACCTTGGAGGGGAACCAAATTTCTGCTCAGGTGAATCATCTGGTTCAATAGGTTCATCCTCCTCCTCTTCATAGTGCATTTCTTCCTCTTCCTCCAGTGGTGAAGCTGGAGCCTGAGCCTGGGGAGGGCACACCTGCATATTCATAAAAGTTCCCATGACATGGAAGGCCTGAAAAATATGCCATATTTTTGCCATGTCTCCTGTTGAGAGCAGTTGTCTTGGGTCCAAAGTCTGCTTCTTTCCATTTTCAAGGAGTGGTAATAACATTCTTTTCTTTTTGTTTTTTTCTTGGCAGACACTGCTTGCAGTGTCTGCTCTGAGGCTCTTATTTCTATTTTTGCCATCACTGGACTCACGGTTCCCCCTGTCAGACACCCTGGTATCGTAACCATCTTTACCATACTTATCTGATGGCTGAGCAGCTTTTCCGTTTTTCTCTGTCCCCTCTGACAGGGACTGCTGCTGTATTTGAGAAGACAAACCCTCTGATGCATGCTTTTCACCATCATTAGGTACTCCCTCACAGCTTATATTATGTTTTGGTGACATAAAGGCAGACTGAAACATCATAAACTGTTCTCAGCCCTGTTCTTTTTGGATTTTAGGGCAAAACTTTATACAGACTAAAAATCATGATCTGGACCCAGGCACCTTAAACAAAGCTTGTGGCAGTCTGTTTTTGCCAGGAGCTGGAAACAATTTTTACAGTTTGTAAAGCTTGTTGGTCCTGTTGTATTTTCCTTGGGTCTATCAGTCATGCCAAACATTGAAGACCTTCAATACAGGTGCTGATTCCCCAAAAAACACTCTGCCAGAACCTGTGCAACAAAAACAACTCTAAAGAGAAAAATTAACAATTCTGGTTCCCTCTACCAGAAAATGAAATTAATCTGACAAAAAAAAAACACGCAAACATTAAGATCTTCAAAGTAGTTTTAACATGTACTTTCTTTAACGGTGGTATTTAAGTGGTCCGGTTCCCATAAAGCAGGAACAGCAACCAAAAAGCAAAAAACAATATAATTTTTTTTTTAATTTGCTGTTTTATCTTCCCAGCCACAGCTTCACCACTGGATCGTCCCCCAATGCCACAGCACACTCCAACCATGGGACATCAACTCTGTGAGATCAGACCCTCGTGGTGGGGTCATCCCAAAGGACATTTCCTCCACCATGGTGGCCATGCCAGGGGTCAGGGTGACCACCAATCCGGGAGGTTTCAATGCACAGGTGTTTTTTTTTTTTTTTACTGCTTTCTGCATTGTGATCCCAATCCCCAAGGGCAGTGGCAAGCAAGGGAGCCAAAGGACGCATGCACATACAAAGATGTGCCACTGTTCTGGACTCTAGCCAACACCCTCCCCTCCCACATGGCATCCCTCGCACTGTCTGTCACCCGTGATCACCAGGTGGCAATAATACAGTAGATATGGCAACCCTCCTTCCCTCCCTGGAGGAGGAAAGCATCCCTTAGGCCACTCAGTTCTCCCTCCCCCAGCTGTCTCTCTGGTGACCCAGGCTCATTCCTGAACCCAGGCCATTGGTGTCACGAGTGATAGCTCTACTACTGCCTTGGTTGGCCGGCACCACTATACTTTTTAAGTTGTCTTTAAACATTCATTAGATAAAAAAAAATTATAAAGTAAACTCTGCAGTTCCCTTCAGGCAGGAACCACGTTATGCTGCGGCCTTCTCTGGTTCCTAGGAACCAATCAGGAATTGGAGAAAAAGTGGAAAAATCACAAAGTTAAAAAATAAAGAATATTCCTTAATAATGCAGTTATTGAATACTGACTAAACAACTTTTTAAAAGTAATAAAAATATCTGGAGGCCAGAGATACTGGAGCTGACTTTGGGGAGAATGCCTCCTCAGGCAGAAAAACAAATCTGACATTATGGACTAGAGTGGAGCATGATCACAGTGCAGAGTTTGAACCTTCATTCTAAGTTCCATAATTAGCATAAGGTTTTATCTCCAGGACATCACTCCCTCCTGGGATGATGATGCTTGTGTAAGGCATCAGTGAGGGATTCCTGGGGGACAGACGTTTGGTTTGCATATGTGTGCAAGCAAACATAAACTCTAGCCAGAGCCGATGTGGCTGTGGCAAGCTTGCAGACCTCTGAACAGTGAGTGCCACTGAAAGGCAGCGATGCCACTGTGCATGCGCAGCATTCGTGCATGCGTAGTCAGTGACGCAACTGTGCATGTGCAGCATTCGCATATGCATAGTTGCAGTGAATGGCATTCTGCCATTCGCAAGATGGCATTGCCAGCAAAACTGCGCATGCCCACAAGGCTTGCATGCGCAGTTCTTGCTGCGGGGTGTGTAAATAACAGCCGAAACAGTGCAGCTGTTACTCTGTAGTGGCGGATTGTGGCAGAGTGTTACAAGCTCTGTTGGACTTTCGAAAGGATACTTCCAAAAGTCCAATGGAAGGTGTCACCATCGGCCATTTGAAGGCAACAGATCACAAAATGGCTGTAGGCTCTGCCCAGAGCCATACAAAAACTGTACGACAGTTCCACCACCTCTGTCATCTTTCTCCATTTACTACTATAGGAAAATTCTTCCACCACCTACAAATCGAAATACGAGTTCCTCCACCTAAATATTTTCAGTTTAACCAATGCATTCAGGCTGTCCAAGATCATCACCCCCAGGTCTCTTTCCTGAACCATTCCCTCCACTGCAACCCCTCTCATCAAGTATTACATTTTAAGGTTTTTGCTCCCGATGTATGTTACCTTGCATGTTTGGCACTGAACTTCAACTGCTGTATCCTGAACCATCTTTCTAGCCTTTCCAAGTCCTCTCTCATTGTTCTAAATGCTTCCTCACTATCTAACCTTCCACAGAATCTGTGAA
This sequence comes from Neoceratodus forsteri, assembly GCA_016271365.2. Classification (NCBI taxonomy): domain Eukaryota; kingdom Metazoa; phylum Chordata; order Ceratodontiformes; family Ceratodontidae; genus Neoceratodus; species Neoceratodus forsteri. Next base: position 801,595,152 of record CM057451.1, on the reverse strand, counting down.
GTGACAGACCTTCTCCTGAACCCCAGTCCCTATGTTGAAAGCTCAGAAGCTAAGCTCAGACAATGGGACAGTACTTTTGCCAGTCGGGCTTAACTTGTCAGATTGTTCAAGGAGAAGGACCCTGAGATTTTCCTGGCAAGTGAACAAATTTATGAACAGTGTTTCAAGATCTAGGAAATAGGATACAAAAAACCCTGACATCAGTATGGCTATAAATCTGCCTGCTCAGCGTAAAAAATGATGCAAGCAGAGGGGCACTTATTCATAAAACTGTGTGTCTTCATTTTAAATATCCAGAGTAAGGAATGATAGGGAGTCCTGTGATGTAGCTATTAGTTGGTACTCCAACAACCCTTTGGACTAACTTAAAAAAAAAAAAAAAACACAGAAAGGAGAAACAGAGAAACAGAGGGAGAGATTGGGGAGGAAATGCAGAAGTCGACAGTCCTGGCAGCTATCCATTCAATCGCATCTGACTGGTTAAGAGACCAGCATACAGAGTGATGGTTTTAGTATATTTTATGGTGTTCCACTTCAAGGGCCGACAATTTTTTCCAGACAAGTTATTGCACCAAACTGTCCATATTTTATTAGGCCTTGTCTGAACTCGTGAACTAGCTGAAAGGTTTATTGTCTGGTATTCCTTGCAACAAAAAGGAAAGGAACCGTCTCTGTTTGAAGGTTCCCTACAGCACTGTGACTGCAAACCTCTCCTCTTACACAAGTGGAATTGGGGAGATATTTAATGATCAAAGATGGAGGAATAACAGTCCTATCCCAAGCTTTGAGCTACAGTTATTAGGGTGTCTACAACTTATTGTAGGAGCCCAAATGTCTCAATCTCCTCCTATTTAACTACTGCCACCTCAGAAAAATTCCTAAAATCCTGGGTCATTTTACTGAGAAACAATGAATTTTGTTATAATGCAGAATTACTGGTGCTGAAGTTAATTCTGTTTCTGTTACAACCAGTGCATCAGAGGCTGCTGCAAAAGTGAGGGGAAGGGGGTCCTAGCACTATGAGATCAGGTAAGAGGGTTATTTTAATTGGGGACTTCATAATTAGAGGGACAGAGAGAGAGTGGTCTGTGATGCAGATCCAGAGGGGCCGTCAATGTGCTGTTGCCTGGGGTGACAAGGCAAGGCAAGTTTAGATCACACTATAAGTGTCAGTTTCAATGTAACTGCAGGGTAGGTAATCATTAATTACACACAACAGGGGTAATTACACTGTAGTTATATGATGGTTGCATGCAACTACTTTGCAACTGTAACTACAGTGTAGTTAACTGATACTTAAAGTGTTACCCAATTTTATTATTAAAGTGCCCTATTCTGGGGCTTAAGGAACTGCATAGAATACAATCATAAACAGAGATATAAAACATGGTGCTGTGGCCTGTTAGGGATCCGAGACAGCAGCATAGTCTTGGACCTCTACAAAGAAACACAGAATCTGATGATAGATATGGACCACTTGGTCCACCCATTATGCCCATTTTTTCTTCCTTCATTCTTGCCACAGACACTACTTGATCTACAGCTCTTTCTCCTCCCCCCATTAATGCTGATTCCCTTGTGCCTATCCCAGGCATTTTTGACCCCACCACTGTTTTTGCCCTCACCATCTCCACTGGAAGGCTGTTTCAAGAATCCACTATTTTTTCTGTGAAGAAGTGTTTCTTCACAACTCTTCTGAATCTACCCCCTTCCAACTTCATAGCATGTCCTCTTGTTCTAGAGCACCTTTTCTTTCTGAAAAATACTCCCCTCCTGTCCTCATTTACCCCCATGAGGTATTTAAAGGTCTCTATAACATTGCCCCTCTCCCTCCTCTCTTCCAGGATGTACATATTTAAACTCCTTTAGCCTCTCCTTGTAGGGCTGTTGATGCAGACCCTGCATTATTTTAGTTGCCCTCCTCTGGACTGCTTCCACTCTATATCCTTCCTAAGATGTGGTCTCCAGAAGTGAATGCAGTGCTCAAGGTGGGGTCTTACCAGTGGTAAAGGAATTTATCAAAATAGCTCTATCATCCTGCATTAATTTAAAAAAACAAGATCTGCTACTATGACACAGGATCACCCTTATCTCCACACTACCAAAATCAGCCATAAAGCATACCTAAATTGCTTTCAAATTGGCAGGGGAGATGAGCAAGGGAGGAGGGCCTGTGGAGCCACCATGCTGTACAACTATGACAGCAGGAGTCAGCAAGGAGTCTGAACCTCCATCCCCTATGATTGTGACTCCAGCAACCTGCAAGCCATCACTAGAGACTTTAATTTATGAACTACAGGCAGAACTGAGAGCTAGATTCGAAAATTTAAATGCACAACATGCCAACATCCAAACAGTAAACAGCTTGGGTGAAACCACTGACTTGCAGGGTAAGAGGTTGGAGGAGTTGGAAACCCACCTCAGATCACAAGAGGACAGAACAAATGCAATGGCAGCTGAACTGGACCAAGCTTGCAAAACCGTCCAGGAGCTTGAGACCCTCAATGACCACAAAAACAGGTAGTACAGGAATTATGTCTGCATGCTAGGGTTACTGAAGGATCTTGAGGGCTCCAACCTGCCAGCATTCCCATCAGAGTGGCTGCCAACTATGCTGAAACTGCTGACTGGGACTGTGCTGGAAGTCGAGAGAGCTCATTACTTGAAGGGCAAGAAGCCAGATCCCACGGAGTGACCCAGAAACTTCCTGATCATGTTTTTTTTTGTTTCAGGACTGCCAACTTGTACTTCAAGAAGGGAGAAAGCAGCAGCCTATTCGGATCGATAATCGAGCAGTGAGCACATTCCCAGATTACAACAGGCATTTGCAGACGATGGATCAGGAATTCAATGGGGTAAAAAAAAGACTGAATGAGTTAAATTGGCCCTTGGCTCATGTCTGCCCTTTCCGCCTAATTGTCTGGAGAGTGTGGGTCAGGCAGATGGTCATGTACTTTCTAGAAACACAAACTGTAGCACGAGAGGGTCAATTCTCCCAGAGGAGAAATGGGCCTGCAGCTTGAAGAGCAGGAGGAGTGCAGTGATCCAGTATCGAGAGGTGTGGTGAGTGTGGCAGCGAAAGTGGGTTGGGAGGGTCCCGTTAATCCAGCTAAGGGGTGGTTTTAATCCATTAGTCCTAGTTTCAGTAATCCATGCTGTACCCCAGTGGCTTGCAGCCTGAGTGAGATAATCCCTGGCATAGAGCCTAGCACATGTACAGCTAGGCGACTTACCAGGAGCGACCCTCTTGTGCCTATACAGATTTGTATGATCTATAATCCCAAAAGAACCTGTTGTAAGGGCCTAAGGGATTTCCTAACTTTAGCTGGAGTATTACAGCCTGGGGGTGATCCAATAATAATGGGAGACTTCAATTTAAATTGGAACACAGCAACTGAGCTGGAACTGGAATCTCTCATTACAAGTGATGGGCTTATTCAATTAACTAATACTCCTACATGCTTAAATTTGGCAAGTGGGCATCATACAATTTTGGACTGGATACTTACGAATAAATTAAGTAGGACAAAAAGCTGGAGAGTATTCTCAGATATAATTAGTGATCACATGTCAATCTACCTTATTTGGAAGTTTAGAAAGGTTAAGTTGCCTCCAAGGTATATAACTATTGGGAAGTTTACTGGTGAATTAACTGCAGACCTCAGGGAAGACCCTGAGTCAGCTGATAGGTCTTACATAGACACGATTCCTTATGTGGAGGAAGCTGTGGATTTCTTTAATACTACTTTATTTAATTTACAAAATACTCATTTCCCTAAGGTATCTAGAATAGTTAGGGGTTTAATAAATAAAGGTCTGTTTTGACTGTGGCTGAGGCTGAGCTTGGGATCCTTGCCTCAAGCCCCTCCTTCCCCTGCCCCTGGAGTATCCCTGTTGTGGATACTGTTGGTACTGGGGTAAGGCCACTGACTGGAAGAAGGGCCTAGTATAAAAAGGCCTGCCCCGGTCCCCCATTCCGTAAGGCCTGGTGGGTGATGAAGCTCTCTCCTTAGCAGAGTTGCTTTTGTAAGTGGCCTTATACTCATCTACCTTCTTCAAATATGCCACAGTGGACTCCCCAAAGAAAGTGTTTCCCTCTAGAGGAAAATCCAAGGCCTCAGACTGGGTATCTTAGGTAAGGTTTGTAGCCCTGAGCCATGCAAACCTCCTTTGTGCCACCATATTTGCCATCCATCTGGCTGCAGTGTCACTGGTGTCAGCAGCCATTTGGAATTGATACTTAGCTGCCTCTAGCCCAAACCTGGCAGTTTCAGCCAGGTCATCTGACAAGGGAGAGGGAGCTTTTTGAGACATAGCCAGGACTGACTGCCACAGTGACTTCCGGTACTGGGCAGCATATGATTGGAAGGTAGCCTGACACATAGCCAGAGAGGCTGACAGGTACCCTTTTTTGGCCATGCTGTAAATTTTTCTGGAGTCCTTGTCAGGAGGATGTGAGGACAGTGGGACCCTGGCCTTATTGCAAGCAGCTTGATGAATTACTCCCTGATGGTCTGGATGGGAGAAGAGAAAGTCAGCTCCCTCCCTCTCCAACTGATTTTTTTTGTCCATCCTCCTATCTATGGGAGGAGTGGAGTTTGGTGTCTGAAGAATCTTTAAGGTATCCTTCTTAAAGAATTTGTACACTGGTAGGAGTAGAGCTTTGGTGGGTGTCAGTCCCATCATCTCCAAATGTTCTACCTCCTCTTCATCCTCAACTTGTTCGGTGGTGGAGATGTCAAGTGCATCTGCCATCCTCCTGATAAAAGTAAAAGGGGATGGAAAATCCTCAGTCATCCTTGGAGGTGAACCAAAGTCCTGTTCAGGGGACACTTCTGGTTCATTTGGTCCCTCATCCTCTCTATATTGATTATCATCATCATCATCAAAAAGATCCCCTCCTTCTTGAGGGGGTGGCTGCACAGTACTGCCAACCTGGGGACCCTGACAAGGGGCAGGAGGCTGCTGAGGAGGGACTATTGCCTGTAGTGATTGGATGATTTTGAAGGCCTGAGCAATCTCTTGGGCTGTTGGTACAGGCATAGCAGGCACAGAAGTCCCCGGTTTGACAGTAGTGGGTTCTGTGTGTTTAAGCTTTTTGCTTTTCTTAGAAGGAACTGGGGAGTCAGCTGGTTCATTTGAATGTTTTGTGCCCTTTTCGTCCATCTCAGGGGCAGGCACAGAAGTAGGTGTGGGTTCAACCACAGATTCTTGGGGTATCACTGGTCAGAGCCAGAGGGACCTTTAGCAGACTTTCTCTTAAGCCTTTCAAAGCGTTTTTCTAGGGTTTTGTCTGGGAATGTCTTACATACCTTACATTCCTCCTTAACGGGATCAAAACCCAAACATATCACACATAAAGTGTGTTTGTCCGCTTTAGCAAACACTTTCCCACACTGGGAACAATTTTTGAAACTGGGTTCATCGGTTTGCCTTTTAGGTTTCTCAGACATCATGTTTTTTAAAGTAGAAAAAACCCAACCACGAAACAAAAATGTATTTATTTTTTGTTAAATGGTCGGTTCTGGAACTGAAAAGTAGCCGGAGGAACCAACCGACAGATGTATGGAACCGAAGTGTTCAGGTAACCAAAATCTATCGGTTATCAGCAATTAAATAAAACAGATTTTAATGTAAAGCTAAAGTGGTTCTTTAATCAGAGAACCCCGATTTTAACAGAAACTAACCCAGTTCCCCCACGGTTATACCGAACCGAGAGGAACCGGGAAAAACAACAAATTTAATAGTAAACTAAGTAAATATTACAAAAAAATAAGTATAGACAGTAATTGAAAACAAAAATATACTTATAGTAGTATTTTGTAGTTTTCTTCATGCAGGAGAAAGTGGATGAATGAAGCTCCAAGCGACCAGACTTTTCAGGCAGAGAGAAAAATCTGAAGAGGTTTAGAACACAGGCAGTTAGTAGAGGCAGTGTTTGAAAAATGCTCACGTGCAAAGTGTTCCATCATTTGCATGTGTTCTATCTCTCTGGGCAGTCCAACCATCCAGGCTTACTGCATAAAGTTAGGAATATTCTGAGCATTACTCGGGTTAGAATGCATAAAGGAACTTCCCCGACCAGTCCAGAAGTAAGGCACCCACTGGGATGCTTCCCAAGAGTGGAGGCTTGCAGCAATAATAAGGAAGCTGAAAACTGAGGGAAGAGGTAAATAGATCTATCTCTGGAGTACCCCACCTCCTGAACAATGTAGCTAGCACCTGCTTGTTCAGAGTCAATTTGCTGTGCCCCTGATTGATGCAACTGAGGGCATCTGCTAGGGTGTTGTCCTTGCCTGCGAGGTAAATAGCCGAGAGGCTGACATCCAGGGAGTAGGCTAAGGATCATATTTTCAGAGCTTCTGAACAGAGAATTCCTGATCTGGTGCCACCCTGCTTGTTTATGTAAAACATTGCAGTGGTGTTGTCTGTCCATATTTGCAGTTTGACCTTTTACTTGTGAGGCGAAGGCCTTTAGTGCCAGGAAAATGGCCCTGAGCTCCAGGAGATTTATGTGGAACTGTAACTCCTCTGGAGTCCAAACTCCACTTACTGAGGTACTGTCCAGATGAGCTCCCCACCCTACTAGGGAGATGTCTGTGGTGATTACCCTTGTGAGTAGGGAGTTTTGGAAAGGAATCCCAACTGACAGATGCATGGGGTCCTTCCACCATGCCAGAGCCTGAAGAAATGCACTTGCTACTGGCACCAGTTTGGACAGGGCATTGCTTTTTTGGGACCAGCAGGATCGAAGGTAAAACTGCAGGTTCCTCATCCTGAACCCGACTCCTGGAACCACTGCTGTCATGGATGCCATGTGACCCAGGAGTCTTAGAAAGTGTCTGGCTGTTCTGGGCTGGCCCACAACAAATGAGTCTGTCACTGATAAGAAGGTCTGGATTCTTTCTGGTGGCAGGAAGGTAGAACCTTTCTGAGTGTCCAACTGAGCTCCTATGAAAGTTTGGAGCTGAGTGGGTTCCATTTGGGATTTCTTTACATTTATAAGAAACCCCACAGACTTTAAAGCTTGTTCTATAAGACCGAGAGCCTCCTTCACCTGTTGAGCAGACTTTGTCACCAGGAGTCAGTCACCCAAGTACGGGTAGACTAAACTTGCTTTCTGAGATGTGCTGCAAACACTGCTAGACATTTTGTGAAAACCCTTGGTGCAGAGGTCAGGCCGAAGGGCATGGCAGCAAACTGGTAATGCCCTAAAGGAAGTTTGAATCTCAGGAACTTTCTGTGTGACTTCCTTATGGGAATGTGAAAATATGCATCCTTTAGGTCCTTGTCAAGTTCAGGTTTCCTGTTGGAAATCATGGCATCGGTGAAAAAAACAAGAAAGTGGCTGTTGTGAAAAGTTTTTTATCCCCTATTTTTTTTTTTTTTTTAACACACTTGCCAGATTTTCCCCTGCCCAAGGTCTTGAAAATGAGAGTTTATAGTCTGTTTTTCTCAAATGATTTGGGGAAGCAGGTTGAATCTGATTAAAAGAAATATGCTTTATCTTCCAGTGAAAGAGGGGGTCTTAATATGACTATCCCAGTAGTTACAGTTTTTTGTATTTCCCTTAATTGGAAATTGGGTCGCTTTCATGATCCTGTGGCTCGGGTGTGGAGGCCGTGGGTGGTGAGGTGAGTAGCTCCAATTTTGGCACAATGGTCCTTCTGAATTTTTCCCCAAGTTTGTCGTGGGGGTGTGCCCCTTTGTGTAGTCCATCCTGGAAAAACTGAGGAGGTGGAGGGAGGCAATTTCTCTCCCTAACCTAACTAGCCTGAAGTTACATTACCAGGATATAATGAGGTCTTTTTTTTTTTTACTCAGTTCCTGCATACTCTGGAATTGATGTTTCTAGGCTTCCTCTGATAAGAGACACACTATTGGATTTGGGTACTCTGCAGAAAATGTGGGATACCCTTTGGTTGTATTGCTATGGGAAGTTAAGTGTCAAGGCTAATGCAAAGCATAAGAGTATGGATGAAAGATACTATCCGAGAGTGGGTTGTAAGGATGTGTTTGAAAAGATGGCTCATTTTTCATTGGCTTGCCCGCATGCTTGGGTTTATTGGGTAACCTTGGACACAAAGTAGCATGACCCTGGGTGGAGGACTCTTACGTATAGCAATGTTATTGAGGGGTCCTCCCCGTTGGCACACCTGTATGATAAGGGTATCTTCTGGCTGATTCTTATAGTCTCAAAATACTACTTGTGGTATGCTCGATGGGCTCTTCTGCTGCAAAATCGGGTAATTTCCCCGGAGGCCTTGCTGGTATTGGATGAGATAGAATTAGTCGCTGTTTACAGGTGAGACTGTAGATCAGTTCAGTCTGGATTTTGACCTCCCCAGTGGCAGAATACAGGGGCTCACTTTGAACTGCCTTGATTAGTATGACTGCTTGATTTTCCTATGATTTTATTTTTCTGCATATTATTATTTCTGTAAGAAGACATTGGGGATTTTCTGTGATATGTTGATTTCCTTAATTAATGGTGTGATTTGTCTTCCCTACTTCCTTCTTTTTCAGGTAACATTGGTGTGATAGCTGTTACTGCCTAAATCCTATGTGTATTTTGCCAGTTTGACTTTACTGATGTTCGAGTTCTGCAAGATGTTAATTTATTTTCGTTTTCTTGTCCCCTACTAGATCGGTTTATGTTTGTCCAGGTTATGCTGTATGTATCCCTGATTGTTACTTTATCCAAATAAAACTTCCCCTACTCTTATCAAGAAGTGCCACGGGATCTTTAATATCCAACTGAACAACTACCAGAACAGGCAGATGGGACCTCGGTTTAATGTCTCTTCTGAAAGATGGCACCTCAGGAGTGCAGCATCCCCCTCTGCATGACCTACAGTGTCAGTATTAGTATTTCTCCCACGTTCCTGGTGTGGGGCTAGAACCCAACACCTTCCCATCTTCCGGCCTCAGAGGTGAGTGTGCTACCTGTTGAGACACTGACAATTTCAATATTTACATTAAGGTAAAGAATCACATTTTCATCAAACTCCAATGTAAAGTGCACATTTGGTTTACATTGATTCAGATACTGTTGAAATCTTTTTAGATCCTCCTCTGACCCTCTCCAAACAAAAATGACATTGTCAATGAAACATTTGTATCTGACTATATTACAGAAAAATGGGTTAACTGATTGGTCCACGATGACTACAAACTCACAATCATGCATCTATGGATCTGCATATGATAGGGCGATTGTGGAGGAGGATGACTCCAGGAGGAGTTGGGGAGGGGGCAGCTCCAGGGATCTAAACTGAGCTGCACACTTGAGCAGACTAGATAGACCATTATGGCCTGTTTCTGCTGGCAATTTCATAGGGAGGCTAGCCAGTCCCCCTGCTGTAAGGATTGTATTGCCATTTTCAAAGTGACAATTTTGAATTTGGGTTTTAACAGATGTTTAAGTATCGGAGGTATAAAATAGGTCACCACTCCCCATTTTTCTTTGTGTCAGGAAGTACCTGGAGTAGAGACCCTTGCCCTTTTCCTGGGCAGGAACACTCTCCATGGCTTCTGCTGCCAGGAGGTTCTTTATCTCTAATTCCAACAAGAGTCTTTCTGTTGGGGTCGGAAACTTGGATACCTGGGTACACCTGAGGTCTGGCATCTTTTTGAACTGAAGTGGCAGGCCCTTTTCCACTACCTCCAGGACCCATTTGTCTGTTGTAATGAGGGTTCAGGATTGGAGGTAGAGGGGGAGCCTGCCCCCACAGGCTTGGGAGAGGAGACCTTGGTATTCAAGTCAGGCTTTAGGCTGGGTAGTGGTTGGTTCAGCGAAGGCATTCCTTCTCTGGACTCTTCTGCCCCTCCCTCTGTAGTACCCCCTCGACTGAAAGAAATCAAATTGAGAAGGGTAGTATTATCCCTAGGCTAGGACTTCTGTGAAGTAGAGGCTTTTGGTTTAGATGAGACACTCTGCCAAGTGGTCTTTTGTACTCATCCACCTTTTTTCATATAATCAGGTGTTCTGGAATCAAACAGCAGATTTTGGTCGCAAGGAAAATCCATGGCTTTAGACTGGGCATACTGAGAGAGACTGATAGTTCTAAGCCAAGCAAAATGCCTGAGAGAAATGGCCTGGGCCATGACTCTGGAGGCTGCATTATTGTTGTCGTATGCCATGTGGAACTGATACTTAGTGGCTTACAGGGCAGTTTTCACAGTTTCTATTAGGTCCTGTGTCATGGCATCAGAATCATGCTGAGCAATGGCTAGGACTGAGTTCTATGGTATAGGAGGCAGTATAGCATAGTGGTTAAGGGCACTGAGCTGCAAACCTGGGTTTGAATCCCATCAGCCCCTACTCACATATTGTGTGACCCTGAGCAAGTCACTTAACTTCCTTGTGTTTCCAGGCCACACCTGGAAACAAGATCCGGCTTAGTGTGCCTTTCCTGGTTAAACAACTTCCCCATCCCCAGCCCCATTGTGCCTTCTGATACTTGGCAGTATAGGCCAGGCATGAAGAGAGGTGAAGGAGTAAAGATGCTGTAGTATAAATCTTTTTGCCAATTAAATCAATTTTTCTGGAATCCTTGTCAGGAGGCAGAGATAACAGTGGGACTCCAGCTTTTTCACAAGAAGCCTGCTGCATAATACTCTCATGGCCCGGGTGCATAGACAGGAACTCAGTGTCATGCTTGGATAACTGATATTTCCTATCAATCCACTTATCCACCCCTGCCAGTGATGTGGGGGTTTGAAGCAGTTTCACTGTATTTTTCCTGAAAGCCTTATAAATAGGGAGGACCAGTTTCTTAGGGGGTGGAAGGCCTTTCATGTCCCTATAGACCTGGTCTTCGTCTTCATACTGGATGGTCTCCTGGATCGGGAGGTCCAGGGTGCCCAATAAGTGTTGTAAAAATGTCAGCATAGAGAAGGTATCCTCCTGGTCTGTAGGGGATGCCACAAAGAGAGGGTCAGAGGACACATCTGGTTCGAGATTGCCCTCTGATGCATTGTCCGGTGCATTATAATATTCCTTTCTTCCTCCCTCTCATAGGCTCCTGCCTCAGGTGGTGCAGCACAGGGCTGCTTACCAGACATAGCAGAGAAAATAGATCCCATGCCCTGTAGGGTCTGAAATACATGCCATGCCTTAGCCATTTCCTCCACAGATGGCAACTCTTTATGCATATCAGGAAGGGTCTGTGGTTGTGTATTTTTTGTTTTATCTTTGTACTTCTTAGTCTCTGTTGTCTCGCCTTTGGCTTGCCTGGGAGGAACAGAGGCCATTTTTCTTTACACTGTTTTGTTACAGCCACTTCATCAGCGACTTGATCATGCTTCCTTTTTACGGCTGCTGTGGGCATAGCTCTGCAGATGCTTTGCTTTGAGAAAAGGACTCCCTGCATAAACTACCTTCCAAACAACATGATAGAGTGTTAAAAATAGTGTCCTCCACTGAAGCTTCATTACTATGCTGTCTGTGTGTGTATGGGAGCTGGAGAGCACTATTTTTCCTCTGGCTTAAGAAGTTAATTGAGCCCTCCCCTGTCCTGCCTTTTTTTGCAAGTTGAAATCTCCTCCAAAGTGTTTTTTTATGGGCCTTGTTAAGTTTCAGTGCTTATTTTGCAACCTTTTGCAAACTGAGATACTAATGCTTGCTGGTATCCCTCCCCTACTCATCAAGAGATGTACATTCCTTTGCTCACTGACCATGTTGGTTGATTTTACTTGCTTGATTCTCCCACAATATGAAAGACTCAGGGCACTAGTTCAGTAGTCTTGATTGAAAAAAATATGACATTGACAAAGTCTAGTAAAAAGTATGTACAGTAAAATTGCCCTTAGCTTTAGAAAAAATTACATTGGACTTTGCTTTCTCAACTTTCAAGGAGGAGATAGCAATTTAAAAACTCAAAAAAAATTTCAAATAATAAAAATCCCTGGACCCAAACCATATTAGCAGTTGCTGTCCTGGGTCTTTCTTTTGGGGCTTGAGCCAGGCAGCCTGCCTGTCCCAGTCCCTCATATTAAGAATGTGAAACTAAACTTGTGTTATTTTAAATGATTCATAATGTGACATGTCAATTTTGCATCTCTTGGGGATGAAGCTGTATCCCTTTACCTGCATGGAGTGATTCACTTGCCACCAACTCTCAGGACCTTAACTGTAAGATACATCATGCATGTAAGGTGACATATGAAATCAAATTGCATTTCCTGAAAAACAGGTTCATTTTTCTTCCCTACCTCTGCAGCCATACAACGTCAATCCCTTCTCTCTCTCTCTCTCTCTCTCTCTCTCTGTTCTCATACCTACTGCTGGACAACACAGCTGTCTAAACAAAGCTTTTTTTTTTTTCTTAAAAAGTAGGATGATTTTTTTCTTGCTTGATTTAAGTGGCTGGGTAAGCCACAGGAAAACATTTCTGCTGCCAAGGATGGCTTAATTCCTTAATGCTCCCGTATACACTATGAAAAAGAAAAAAAAAACAGAGATTACTGTATAAAAAGTCACAAGATATCTATAGAGAGAAGAGAATATAGCACTTTAACGGTTACAGTTGCAGTAGACCGCAAATGCAGACCACAATGCAAAGTTCTCATGAGCTGATTCAATGTTAAACTAACTGACTTTATATCCTTTATGCTTCTCTTTTGATGTTACTATGATTCCTATTTGCTATTGCTGTTGCAAACATTTGTTCTGGACAGAGAATGGCAACCAAAATGATGCATGGCCTGCACCAGAAGCACTATGGGGAAAGACTCAGTGAGTTAAATATGTACTCTCTAGAGGAAAGGAGGGAAAAAGGAGACATGACAGAAGTATTCAAATACCTGAAAGGTGTCAATAAGGTACAGGAAGGTTCAATTCTGCTAAGAAAGAGATGTTCAAGGACAAGGGGGCATGATATGCAGCTGGAAGGGGAGACATAAAGAGGATGTGAGGAAATACTTCTTTAAAGAGAGGGAGGTGGACACCTGGAACAGCCTGCCAGCAGAGGTAATGGGTACCGAAATGGTAACAGGTTTCAAACAAGCATGGGAAACATATAAGAGGACCTTAGTAACAGGGCTGGAATGGGGGAGGGAAGGTTAAGGCTGGAGATCAGTTATGGTCCATAGCAGCATAGTAGGTAGGGACCCTTAGGGCCTTAGGGCAGACTAGGTGGGCCAGGAAGTCCTTTTCTGCCAACAACTTCTATGTTAGTAAATAGCTGGTACATGAGCATTATACATTTTTGGTGTCATCAATTTTCAGATGTTAAATATAAATACTATGGTACCAGTAACACAATGCCATTAACAAGTACTGCTCAAATATTCATAATCCATGGAATCACTCTATTGTCAATTTAAATAAAAATATGCATCTCTATAGACGTCAGGACCATAAAGAAAAAGGAAACAAATACAGAAGAAAATGCGTGCATAAATAAGCCAAAGCTGGGGGATATGTATAAAGCATGTGAGCAGCAGGAAATGCATTTTCATTATACTTATGAAAGGATGAAAGCTCAAGTAAAATATAGACCTTAAATGTAGAAAACAGTTTAAATGGATAAAAAGGAAGGGAAAGGGTCCTAGGTGCAGTAGAAAATAACAAAACAACCAAAAAAATCAAAGAAACTGACTGGCATAAAATTTAAAACAACAAAACAGTGAATAACATTTGGCAGATTATAAAGGGCAACATAATATCATTTGCAATAGTTACATTAAAACGATCAATGAATATGACAATGATGACAGATGATGACAAGCAAGGTGGCTAAATGAGGATGTGAAGAAACTTACTTAACAACAAAAAAAACTTAACATGCAATGACACATCCGAAAACAAAAGCCATGACATTATCATATGGTCAGAATATAAAACATTTTAGAAGAAACATAAAAGCAAAAGTATTTTAGAAGAAACATAAAAGCAAAAGTATTTTAGAAGAAATATAAAAGCAAAAGTAACTATTTCAAAAACAAAATGGAACTCAAACTTGCAACAGATGCAGACAAAAGCAACAGCAATCAATTGCGCAGTTACATCAATAACTTGCCCCCCCCAAAAAAAGAATATAAGTAATAGTAATATAATTGACTTATTATTAATGTTTTGGTTAGTATGTGAGCTTTCATGGCTGATAAGCTTTCTCGCTCAATATGTACCCTTAGTATGAACCTTAGTTAGTAATATTAAAGGGGAAACATTAAAACATCCAGTGGCATTAGCAAACCAATTTAATGAATATTTGCATTCCTTACTCAAACCCAATCACACATCAGTCCCCTGCCCCTGTACATTATCAGGAATGCCAACATAATTAATATAATATAAATACAGACAACACACTACAAAAAATTCAGAATAAAAAAAATCAGAATGCAAAGTGTCCACTAAAATGTTGAAATTAAATATTGGGATAATCCATAACCAGGCACCCTCTCAAAATATTATTTAAAAAATTAAAAAATACAGGTTTTGCATAAAATTCTGGAATCACTACTTTAAGATATAGGTTAGCAACATGTCTAACAGTGACTACAGTGACAGACAGCAGTAGGGATTCACAAAAGGACAATCATGTACCACAAATGTAATCTGTCTCTATGAAAACGTGACTCAATTCTTGGATAAAAATACCTCATAGACATAATTTCTGTTAGACCTTTGCAAAACATGTGCCACATTTGGCAGTCATTGCAAAAAATGTCTTCCCTAGCTATTCATCCCTGTATTGTAAATAGCAGAACCCAAACCAGCCAGACCATACGAAGATTCATCATTGTTAGCCTTGTCTATTATGCAGACTGTGATACTTAACACTTGTAGGGTAAGTTAGTGCCTCTGGACTTATTTGCTGCATATGCATCTCAATTGCTATGGGATCCTGGCCATGTTCACCCTTCCTGAAGCCAAGCTAACTACAGTATGTCTTACAGCTCCTGGTAGGTGACCACTTTAGCTTATGTATTACTGTGGTAAGCTGCTATTTTCAACAAGAAGTTAAAATTTTAAAAATACAGTGATGTGGACTGAGAAGCAGCTTGTATAGGTGAATTATCATGCTAACCTAGATATTTCCAGGTTGCATTCAGTTAGCCTAACCAGTGGGAGCAGAAGGGGAGAGGGATACAGATCTAAATTAGAACCATTTAACCCATTTGTGATTTAAAGTTACATGATGCTCTTTTAGTTGGGTGTGAGAAACCAGGGTTCAAGTGTGACCAACAGTATAGCTTCTACTCTCACAGCTGGTGGACAATTTATATCTTGGAGCTGATGCATTCTCTTGTTAATATGAGATGGCATGCTACTTTACATGTTACTAAATGATGCCCCTGTAACTAGATTATGAGCAGAATGCAACACTGGTGTCCCTTGAAGCAAAGATAAGGTGGCAGAGGGCTGGGATGCGGCAAAAAGAAAAAAATGAACCAAGGTAAAATTCACAATAATCAAACTAATTATAACAACAAAAATAATAGAACGATCATATAACCACATTAAGAATTTAGTTTCAAAGGCTTCGGGTTCTTTTGGCTTGCACAATGACCTTATGGCTTCACACAGGATTCATCACTTGACCAAATAATCTGTAATTTTAGCCAATGCCTTCTGTAGGCTATATCATTCCTTAAATATCAGTTTTACAGTTTGTGAATGACCACCATTAAAGTAAATCTATATATATGTAATTTAAGGAAAAAATATGCAGCCTGCTGCATACCAAACGGTATTTCATTTTAACTAGGAAATGACCAGCATTGCAATTAAGCTTCTCTAAGCACTATAGTGCAGCCAATATACTGTAGCTAGTCTTCTGCTGTTCAATCTGAGACTTCAGCATCCACCCAGGCAAAATTCTCTGCTCTCTGTTCTGCAGCTACTTGCTATTTATCTCCTGCTTAAGCTAGGGTTGCCACCTTTGGATGAGGCAAAAACCGGATCCTAAGCTCCGCCTCTAGCCCCACCTCTTTTTATGACTCATCATGCATTGCTCCTCCTAGAAAGCCAATGGTTATATCAGTAAAATACAACACTTAAAGCAGTTCAACAAAAATCTTAAGATACTGTACTGTACCTGTTAAAGTTACTTTCCTAGGTTCTTCCTAGTTATTTATTTACTTATGTATGTATTGATTGATTTATTAACATTAGTTTACCAGATAAACATACAGAGATAAAATAAATCTCATTTACAGATATGATATGGGGGAGACAAGGGAAATACTTTAAATACAGCAGTATACTTAGTATATAACAATACATAATAAAGAAATTGTTTTATATAATGTGTACTATATATCTTTCTGGCTCATTTCCTTTTCATGACCACAGTAATATTTAAAAGTCAAAGAAGGGCACATTTTTTCTCTTGTGGAAAACACAATTTAAAATATTTAAAATGCCTAAATTCTGTTAGAGATTGAATGTTTACCAGCAAATGAAAGTGGAAGACAACTGACTGTGTTGGTGTTACAAAAGGTGGGGGCAGCTTTGCTACTATGCCTCTTTAAGATACAGTGGAAATGGTTAGGTTAAGTAAGTGCTAATGGTGTTAATGGCCATACTTTGCACCTCCCAGGTTGACTGCTTTCACAAACAAAAGGCTATACTGACAACAGAACTTGTTTATAACCTGGACATGAAGTTAAAACAATGAATGAGATGACAAAAGTATGTGAGCACTCAAAATGGCTCAAAACCTGACCAGCACAGAGCAAAACCGGATTACCTGATAAGACCCTGAAAACCAGGTAAAAACCTGACAGTTGTGATGCTGCCCTGGTTAGTTGGACAGACAGCCACTGAAATGTACCCAAACTGCGTGCGCCTTAAACGCATCGACTTTCTTCGCAAAGATGTGGTTTCCCACAGCTCTTACACAACTGTCTTCACCATCTTCACCCAAACCGTTATCCTTCTGTACTCGTTAGGTTGGAGTCGGAGTCCTGGAGCGGAGGAGTGCGGAGGGCAGGTGGCGCGGCAGATGGAGTGACGACTAAGCATCTTGCAAGCCTGGGAGACAGCTGCTTGACCCAACGACCGCCCGGTACAGACTGAGAGAGGGAGCGACTAGCGAGTGTTAGTGTTCTCGCGGCTCGACTCGGGCGGCTGATGGAATGCGTGCCGTGGACTTGGGGGGAGAACCTCCTCTGTACTGTGTGGGTCTGCGCGGACATCTGCACGGTAGGGTGATGGGGTCAGCGGATTCAGTCGAGTCGGACTGAGAGGAGATCGGATTCGCGAGACTGGATTTGGACGGAGGAGACACATCTGCGCTGCTGCTGGCTGCCTGCATTAATTTCGGATTGGAGTCGGGGCTGCCTGCCTGGAGGAGACCGTAACACAGTTTCAGACAGTAAGTGAAGTGAGTGACAAATGTGCTGCTGCTGGTGCCTTACTGTGTCTGGGCTGGCTGGGAAGTTGAAATGGGGGATGAAATCTGCAGCCATGCGGCTGCTGTGATTGTGCAGCTGTGCTTCGACTGCTCCGACTCTGCTCCGACTGCGGTTTAGGCAGGCTGAGGCTACTGGTGTTGTTCCCGGTGTTTTTGTAACAGCTGTCCACCAGCCCTCATTACCAGACTCGAAGGGCATAAAACCGGGTAACCGGAGTAGAGGGCTGATTTCCGGACGATCCGGAAAATTACCGGGTAGGTGGCAACCCTAGCTTAAGCTCAGACAGAAAAAAAGATCAAAATGATAGCCAGACATACAAAAAAATCCCAACACAAATAGAATTAATATTGCAGTTCATTTAAACATAGTCACACAAGTTGGAAGCTGTAGATTGTAAAGTAGATGAATTCAATTAAACAACACAAAAAAACAGCAGAGCAGAGCAGATGTAGAAAATTACTGTTGCCTTGCTGACTAGACACCTCTACACCCAGATCCACATCACTTTACTTACAGCCAGGGCCCCTGGTGTTCTGAGGCAGAATTTTCTGATTTCTGCGGCATGATTTATTCATTTCTCTGGCAGAATGCAGTCCTGTCACTGGCTAAATATGATGTGATGTCATCGATGACATCATATGCTGAGGATAGAGGAGGGGCTTCAGGATAAACGAGGTGGGAAAGAAAGCCTGACACTATGGAAAAACAGTATATTTATATGAAAATTCACCAAAAACAATGAATTCTGCAGCACTATATATATTCTGCGGCATGATGCAAATTCTGCAACTGCAGAACCACAGAATTCCAAGGGCCTTGCTTACAGCACATGGCAGCAGCACAGAGTTCAACAACTTGCAAAATTAATATTTTTGCCCTCTTCACTGTTTTCACCACCACCCATCTGTAACAGCCACTTTAAGATCTGAAGGATGGATGTTGGAAACCTTTGTTCTTTAAACAAAATGTATTTTGCCCTTATAGGTTTACTCTTAACACCCCCCCCCCCCCCTTTTCCAGTGGCTCCCCTACTCAAACACCACTTGACACATCTTCAACTGGAGCAGAGACAGCAAGGCAATCAGAAGATTACCTCTCTACTTTTGTTTTCTGTGTGGTAGACAGGGAGGGGTGCAGACAGTTCAAAGAAGGCAAGACACATTTTCAGGCTTGTTCTGTGACATTTGTAGGGAGGAGCTGGAAGTCAAGATGTTATTTCTAACACAAATGCACTTCATTTTACACATCTCAAGTTCCTGTTCCCTTCCAGAGGAAGGCAGCAATCTCAAAGCAATTAAACACCTTGGCTCTTTTGGTATTTTGTGCCTGACAGGCAGGGTGGGGCACATCCAATTCAAATGGGACATTTCCCAGGTTTGCAACGCACTTGAAAGCAGAGCTGGAAATTGGAATTCCTGTGTCCACACTTTAAAATAATAGTGCTGCTCAGAGTCCTGTGTTCACACTTCAAGACAGTAGGTCACTCTTAAAAAAACAAATTGTTGTTAGGCTTAAAGGGCATTTAAATTTAGAGTTTAAAAAGTGACAGTGCTGCCACACACTCCCCTTGCCCCACGGTTCCGAAGCCCTTGTGCTTTGATATTGTTAAATTGTGTGTGTCCTGAAATGCTTCACAACTATTGGCAAAAATGTGTAAAGCTTTGGAGAGAAAGTGTACATTGTAGTATTTAATCTTAGTGCACTGAATTTGGAAGCAGTTTAGAGATATGAGAGAAGGCAACACCTTCTTACTAGGACAGTTTGTGACTGCCACTAGGACTAACACCCATAATGCCCACTCACCCACACTCTCCTTCCCCTTCCTTTTACCCACACTCTTCCCCCTTGCCCTATCTCTCTGTCTTCCTCTCTCCCCCCAATGGATCAACCTTATTTATTTATTTATTTAACATCAGTTTACAACCTTTGAGCCAGGGGCTCATTTACAAAGGTACCTCGTCACAGAGAGGACAAAGACAGTACAAACAAGCTGTTTACAATATAACAGAGTACAACATTTGGAGGAACATGAAGACATAAAATGGTTACAGGATTGGCAGAGCACAATTAGGTTCAAAATAATTTGCACATCAAGCAAACAGTGGTGGGACTATACAGAAATTGGCATTATAGAGACATGTGGAGAAGAGAATAGGACTATAGATAGTGGTAGGTAGTAGGTTGGGTGCAGCCACTCAGGGAGCTTTGTCAGAGCAATTGAGCAAGAGAAAACTTAGAAGCAGCCACAGCTGTGCATAGTAAGTAGGTGATTTCGAAGGGAGGTTTTGAAACGAGAGATCATGGAAGCATAAGTGATACTGGTGGGGAGGGTGTTATACCAGGATGGGGCTCTGTAGCAGTAGGCCCTTTGTCCTTGTGAGGTCCTTGCCCTCGGTACTAACAGTGTGGTTTTGCAGGAGGTTCGAGTTTGCACTAGTGAATTTGCTTGGTGGATAGAGGCAGTCAACCCAGGTGGGGATAGACCAAGGAGAGTTTTTTTTGTTAGGAGGCAGGTATGATATCTAAGACGTTCATCTAGGTCGAGCAGATTAGCCTGGGCATATAAATGGCAGGTATGTGTTAGTCTGGGAGCCCCGGTGATTAGCCTACATGCCTTATTTAAAGTGAGGCAGATTTTGTTTAGGGAGGTCTGGTCAGCAGCCCCATAAACTGGTAAACCATAATCTACTAGGGACAGTATAGAGGACGTGACCGCGAGTCGGAGGGCGTCAGGAGGGAGACAGTTTTTGTGGCGGTAAAGGATACGCAGCCGAATATTGGAGGCTGAGGCTAAGGCAGCAATGTGGGCATGGAATGTGAGGGCAGGGTCGAAAGATATCCCAAGGTACTTGTACAAGTAGACTTGCTCCAGTGGGAACTTGGAACTGGTGAGGACCTGAAGTGGAAATTACTAGCTTTGTTTTGGGGGTGGGCAAAGAGCATGGTTTTTGTTTTTTTAAGATTTATTACAAGTCTATTCTCTTTGAACCAGGCTTCAGCGTCATTATAAGATAATTGCAAGGAGTCCTGGAGAGTGATAGGGTTACGGTAGGAGGCAAAGATAACGGTACCGTCTGCATAAAGTAAGAGTTTACCAGCACATGCACCTGGCAGGGAATTGAGATATAGGGAAAAGAGCAAGGGCCCAAGAATGGAGCCCTGGGGAACACCAGAGCAGATAGGGCTGGCGTAGGAGAGTGTCCCATTAATTTTAACACGCTGGAAGCGGGCAGATAGGTAGCTGGAGCACCAGGAGACTGGCCCAGCGGCAAAGCCTGGGTGGCTGAGGGCATCCAGCAGGAGGGGATGGGAAACAGTATCGAAGGCTTTTGATAAGTCAACGAACAATGTGCCCGCTAGAGAGCCAGAGTCCAGAGAGGAGTGAAGAAAATTAGAGAACTCAAGGAGGGCGGTGTTGGTACTGTGACCAACACGGAAACCGTGCTGTTCAGGGCAGAGGATGCTGTATTTGGTTAGATACTCTGAGATTTGGGTGGACACTACTTTTTCTAAGGCTTTTGAGAGAGGAGAGAGGTGAGAGGATAGAGATTGGCCGATAATTACCAGATAGGGATCTATCACCACCCTTGTGTATGGGTGTGACTGTGGCAATTTTCCAGGCTGAGGGAAACTGCCCCAGGCAGAGAGATTTATTGAAGAGACTGGTGATTGGGGCGATAACCAGATCCAGTACCTGATGAAGGAGACTGGGATCCAGGGAGTCACTGCCAGTAGTATTGCTCTTTAAGGCCTTGATTAGGTACGGTCTGACTTTATGGGCAGTAACCGGTGTAAGTGGAACCAAGGGCGTGAGAATAGGGTCGGTGGGGGGCCAAAAGTTGCTCAGGAGGACAGGGCTAAGGTCAGTGAAGGATTTATTGAGGTAGTTGGCAATGTGGGCTGGGTCAGTGGAGATACAGCCATCAATGTTGATTTGGGAGGGTGGGGGAGGATGTGTACCCCCATTTAGTTGTTTGATATTGTCCCAGAAGGATCTGGTATTCCCCCAGGACGAGGTGAGTGAGACCTGACAGTGATCAGCCTTAGCCTTGTGGATGGCCCAGGTACATTTGTTGTGGGCAGCTGCATAAGTCTGCCTGTCTGCGAGGCGGCCAGTTTCCGTGACAAGGTGCTATAGGTTATCCCTGTGCTTAAGAAGTTGGAGCAGGGGAGGTGTAACCCAGGGAGCATGCCGTACTTTGGAACGGAGTACAGTTAGAGGTGCAAAAATGTCACAGGCTTTGTTAAACGTTTGGGTGAAAAAGGTTAGAGCCGTATCAATATCGGGGGCATACTGTATGGGAGACCAGTCAATTTGGGCTAGGAGTTGCTTAAGGCCTTTTAGCCCACCTGGTCTTAGCCACCGCCGTAGGATGGACTGTGCTGTGGATTTGGGTAAGGAGGTTGACCAATGGAAAAGTATAGGGCAGTGGTCAATAAGTCCGTCAGGACGGACTTGGATAGTGCAGATTTTGTTAGGATGGTTGGTGAGGACCACATCAAGAAGTGTGCTTGAGCCCATTCTAGGATTCACTCTCGTTGGTTGGGCAACGAGTTGAGTTTGGTCAATTGATGCAAAGGAGTCACAGGTAGCAGAAGATGAGGGGCTAAGCCCGTTAATATTTAGATCACCCCCTTAAAACTAACCTACTACCACTACCTCCCAACCTCCTAGACAAAGCCACTTCTTTTGGCCACCCACTCTCCCCCCCCCCCCCCAAGTCTCCTCTCCCTCACCTTGACTCCTCCTCCTCGGACTCTCACACTAGGTGTCACACCTCTTTATCTCCTTTGCTACATATAAACACTGTCCTTTACCCTGGTTGAATGCCCTTGATGCTGTACTATCACCATTGGTATTATGAATGACATTGTAACCTTACTGTATACTAGCAACCTACTATTCGAGTATTGTGTATAAACTGTTTGTTATTGTTGTCATTGTCACTGTTTGACATGGAACCTTTGTAAAATAGCTCTGAGCTCAAACGTATGATCCGAATCCCTAAATAAATAAATATGCCCAGCAGTGCTGGGTCACTTCAGCAGCATAGGTTCAGATCCTCTGAAAAGGACATGCAACTTATTTTTTCCCCATATACTGTACTGGTTGCTGCGCACTGATCCATTTGTTGCTCTGACATCCACCCAGTCATCCACCTGCAGTTGGCTCTAACATTGAACTGCAACCTAGCAGTGCTTGCATACTGACAACAAAAATACAAGGTTGCCAACCCTCCTTCGGTAGCACATCTGCATGATCACTGTGCAACTCTGCGTATTCCTCTGGGAACCCATTTTATTTTAGGACCTCCCCCCTGTCCCCATTGCATTCCTTTGCCTCCAGAGGTGACTTGCACACCTGCACAGCAAAAGCATTGGACTGTGAATATGCTTGCAGTGTCACTGTTGTGGTACTGTGGACTTTGAACACACTTGCAGTCTTACTGTGTTGGTTCTGACTTATCACCACTTCCCCCACACCGACCCACACCCAACCATTACTGTTTTTATAACTGCTGTGGGCATAGCCCTGCAGACATTTCACTTTGAGAAAAGGGTTCCCTGCATAAGTTACCTACCATGGAACATGGTAGAGTTGACAATAGTTGAGTCCGCTATTACAGTGATCCCGCCCTGAAATAAATGAGAGCATATTTGTAACATGGTCAAGGCCTTATTTTCTTAGTTCTATGGGAAGGAATAGAGCTGGGACATTTTATGTGGGAGGCAGCATTCCGGGCAATTTAAGGGTTGTGGGAAGGAGAGGAACCCACCCCAGACAAGCAGTTCCCACCCCCAGACCAGCACCAAAATTCCTTGCTGCTTCCCACTGGTACTTGCCCCAGACAAGCAGTGCCGGACCCCAGACCAGCACTGAAATTCCCTTGCTGCTCCTCACCTGTACCTGCCCCAAGGCCGAGACCAGCACCAAAATCCCCAACATAGTATCTATCCCAGCAGCAAAGAAAACCTCCATCTCCCTCCCACTGCCCACCCCGCTCCCTCCATTCCCTATCCCAGCAGCAAAGAAAACCTCCCTCTCCCTCCCACTGCTGCTGCCCACCCCACAAATTTTTATAACCTGTTAAAAAAAGGAAACTGTCCCTCAATGTCTTTTTTGTTAAGTCTGTGAAAAAGAAAACAGTCCATCATCATCTCCCCATCCCCCTCCCACATCCAACCCTCCCTCTGCGCACCACCTCCCTGTTCCCCCTCCCATACTTACCTCCGCAGGTCAGTGCTGTCATCCTCTCCTGACTGGGATGCATCTGCACTCTTTAAAGCCAAACCACAAACTGAAGACTCACAGGTAAGCCCAATAATGGGAGTCAATGGGGGGAAGGGGTCAACTTAGTTTGATATCTCAGCCATTTTGGGGGAATTGTGGCCCCAAATTTTCAACATGTGGTCCTTGGGACCCCACCACATGAACATTGTCACTGTCATTTCATTACTTGGTCCCGAAAGGTGATTTTGCAGTTACTGCGTGGAATCACCTTTTAGGACTGATTAACAAAACAACAGTACCAGTGTTTATGAGGTAGGGTCCCAAAAAACTCATGTTGCAAATCTGCTGAAAAAATTCAAAAAAATAACTGCATTATGAGCATGCATTGCACAGTTTCTATGTATGCTCTTAACTTCACCAATTTTTTATATTTTCACTCCAGATTTTCAACATTGTCAGTTTTTCACACCTCCTTATGAACAGTACAGCTACCATTTTTCACATCCTGCCCGAAACATGTTTCCGCTCCTGTGGCATAGAATGGCATGGTCACTGTGCGAAATCAACTTTTGCAATGGATTAACAACATCACAGTGCCACTGTTCATGACAGGAAGTCCTAAAAAGGCCATGTTGAAAATTTGGTGAACAAATTTCAAAAAATTACTGTGTTACGGGCATGTTACGTACACTCCTAACTTCGCCAATTTTTAATATCTTCACTCCAGATTTTCAACATTGCCATTTTTTCATATCTCCTCATGAACAGTACAGAAGTCACTGTTCACATCCTCCCTAAAACGTTTTTTCACACCTGTGGCACAGAATGGCGCAGCCACTGTGCTAAATCACATTTCAGCACAAGTGGATGAAATGATAGCGGCACTCTTCATGAGTTGGGGTCCCAAAAAAGCCATGTTGAAAATTTGGTGAAACAACTCCAAAAAATGGCTGAGTTATACCTTGATGTTCCAAATTTCTACATACGTGCATAACTTTGGTAGTTTTCAATATTTTCACTCCAAATTTTCAGTATAGCCATTTTATCACACCACCTCATGAACAGTACAGCTGCCATTTTTCACATACTGCCCATAATGTGTTCTTGCACCTGTGGTGTGGAATGCAATTTTCCCATGGATTTGAATTTTTTCACCCAAAAACTTTGCTCCTCATCTTAACAAATTTGAATTAAATAGACCACAATCTTGGTCCAATTTGAAGCAATTGTATGACACAGGTTTATTACTTAGAAATCCTCAATGCAGCACTAAATATAGAGAATACTGGATGGACAACTATGCACAACCAGTGTCTTCTGCCACAGAGGGGTTCTGATTCCCATTGACCAGGAGAGTGAAGCTCAAGAGGTCCATGGGAATCAGAACTCTAAGGTGACAGAGCACATTGGTTATGCATAAAGTTGCTCATTCTATATTTTTTATAGTGTATAGTAGTATTATGTGAAATGCATCAATTGTGCTTTTTTCTCTCTTTCATAATGAAACTGACTTGTGAAGTCTCTAGAGGTTCTACCATCTTTCTGTGAAGAAATACTACCTTGTGGTACCCCTTAGTCTACCCCCTTCCAACCTCATGTCATGCCCCTTGTTCCTGGACATCTCCTTTTCTGAAAGATGCTACCTTTCAGCACCCTATTTATGCCTTTTAGGTATATGAGGGTTTATTTTATATCACCCATCATTATACCACTACAGGGTATACATATTGAGGTCTCCCAGTCTCTCCTCATATGACTTTTAGTGCAGGCCCTGCACCATCTTTGTTGCCCTTATTTACTGCCTCCACTCAGTCTACATCCTGACAGAGATGCAGCATCCAGACCTGGACACCATATTCCAAATGAGGCCTCACCAGTGATCTGCACTGTGGCATCACCACCTCCTTCCTTCTGCTGGTGATACCTCTTTCTATGCACACCAGTATCCCACTGGCTCTCCCCATAGCCCTGGTGCATTGTTTAGCCACGTTTAGGTCATCCAGTATGATTACCCCAAAATCCCTTTCCTGTTTGGAGACCATCACCCCCCCCCCCAAATAATCCTCCTCTGGGTTCCTGCAACCCAAATACATGATTTTGCACTTTTTTGCATTAAATCTCAGCTGCCAAACTTTGGACCATTCCTCCAGTTTACCTAGATCCCTCCTCATTTTTTCCACCCTTCCCGAAGTGTCCACCCTGTTGCAGATCTTAGTGTAATTTGCAAAGGAGGAACTTCATCAGCCCCTCTGGCAGCTTTAATTTTTGGTACTTCATCTGCACCAGCATTATTTTTCTCTTTTTTTTAGGTACTCCATCAGTTTTCTTTGGCTTTGAACTGCTAGATGCCGCATCAGCACCCTTATAAGAATGTTTTGCTTTAGATGGCCCCTCATCGGTAGCTTTTGATTTGAGTTCAGTCATTATCTTTTTTAATCTTCTTGCTCTATTTCTCAAAGTTTTTCTACCAAATTTAGAGCAAAGTGAACAGTGGTGTTTTGGACCCAGGCATCTTAAACACAGGCTATGGTTATCAGCTTTAGGTAGGAACCTGTGACACACTATGCAGTTTTAAAACATGTAGGTACAGTTCTTTTAAGTAGTTTTGGGATCTCTGACCTGCCAAACTACAGAGAATCCTGACATAAGAATGTTCTGAACAGTTTCGGTTCAAAAAGTAGTCGGTTCTCTAGTGGTAAACAACCGCATTTTCAGAGGTAAAAAGTGAAGAACGAACACTCAAATCACTGGTTCCCACTTGAAAAAAGGGAACCGCGACTGAAACAAAATGAGGAACCATCAGAATACTATAGACGTGATGTAAAATAAATGAAATAAGAGAGTTTCAAAACGCAGTGGGAACCACAGTTGAAATCAAAAATAGCAGTTCCTGGGAACCACTAACCCCCCACAGAAACACACTCAGCACAGTCAAAAAGTAATAATCTGAGGTAAAAGTTTACCATCCATTAAGAGGGAAAGCTTCAAAATGAAGTTGAGACAGACACCTCAGAGGCAGTACTGCTCAGACAGCCGGAGAAATAATTCTGGTGCTTCCACAGCACACTCCCTCCTATTTTCTGACTGGCTGATGCTCAAGCTCATTTCCATAAGCCACACCTCTGAGGCAGCAATAGCAATCTGCATATATTTACTGATGCTAAAGGACCCCGGGATAGAAATGAAAATGATGTATTCACTGTAATTCTTGATCTTCTTGGGCAAGTCTTCACCATTTATTCATACTGCTGGGTTGCAAGCCAGAGGTGCCGGGACCCTGTGGGAGCCAAAAATCTTCAGGAGGGCCGGTGCTGAGGTAGGACCGCACATGCATGGCACAGCAAGGCTGGCTCACGCATGTGTAGGCTATCTCAGAATTGACCCTCCACTGCCTCATTACCTTTTTTACTAAGGAGGTGCAACATAAAATAGGTTAAGAACATCTAACCTAACAAGGGTATAAGATAGCTCTGCTGACCCGTATAAGAAGGGTCAGCTAAACAATGTCTACACAGCCTAAACCAACTGAGGGAGTGAAGACCAGAAACAGATCGAAACAGCTCAGGGGAAGGTGGATGGGCATATGAATAAATGGTGAAGACTTATCCAAGAAGATCAAGAATTATGGTGAGTACTTAATTTTCATATTTTCCTGGACTTAAAGTCTTCACTATTTATTCATACTATTGGGTTGGAGTCCCAAGCTAAAAACCAAATCCCTCAAGCAGGGTGGTAGGAGACGGAGCTCACTCAGGACAGAAGTCCATAAGGATTGTCCTGCCAAAGGAAGCATGCTGTCTGGCATAGACATCCAGAGCATAGTGCTTCACAAAAATGTGCACTGAGCTCCAAGTAGCTGTTCTGCAAATGTTCTCAAGAACATGGAAACAGAGCGGATCTTCACCAAGGATTCAGCAACCGCTCTAGTACAGTGGGCGTGCACTTGACCCTCCAACTTAATCTGCTCCATAGAGTAGCAATGGTGAAGACATACCACTATAGAAACATTGAAACATAGACTTTGACGGCAGATAAGGATCACTTGGCCCACCCAGTCTGTCCATTTCCCTACCTACTGGATAAGCTGCAGATTCTAGTTAACCAACAGCCTATTTCCTGCAACCCCCCACTATAACTGCCTTATGTCTGTCCCATGCATGTTTGAATTCCTCCACTGTTATAGACCCCACAACCTCTCCAGGAAGGCAGTTCCATGCGTCCACCACTCTCTCCGTGAAAAAGAATTTCCTCACATTACCCCTGAGCCGTCCCCCCTCTAACTTTAAATTGTGCCCCCTTGTTCTTACACATCTCCTTTTCTGAAAGATGCTACCCTCCTGGACTTTGTTGATTCCCTTGAGGTGCTTAAAAGTTTCTATCATGTCCCCCTGTCCCTCCTTTCATCAAGGGTATACATATTAAGCTCTCTCAGTCTCTCTTCATATGGTTTCTGATGTAGACCCTGCACCATTTTAGTTGCCCTCCTCTGGACTGCTTCCATCCTGTCTATGTCCTTGCGTAGATGAGGTCTCCAAAACTGCACGCAGTACTCCAGATGGGGTCTCACCAACTGTCTGTATAAAAGGGACAACCACTTCCCTTTATCTACTTGTGATGCCCCTCCCTATGCATCCCAGTATCCCCCTGGCTTTCCCTACCGACTTCTCACATTGCATACACACCTTTAGGTCATCTGATATGACTACACCCAGATCCCTTTCCATTATTGTTGTTGTTAGTATCTCCCCTGCTATTGTGTACTCTTCTTCTGGATTTTTATTTCCCAAGTGCATTACTTTGCACTTCTTTGCATTGAATTAAGTTGCCATATGTCTGACCATTCTCCAACCTTGCCAAGTCCCTTCTCATCCTTTCCCCTCTTGTGTATCAACTCTGTTACAAATCTTTGTGTCATCCACAAAGAGGCATACCTTTCCTTCAGACCCTCTGCAATGTCACCTATAAAGACATTAAAGAGGACTGGACCAATACTGAGCCCTGAGGTACTCCACTAGTAACCCCCCTTTCTTCAGAATGTGTTCCATTCACTATTACCTTCTGTGTCCTGTTGTGCAGCCAGTTTTCTACCCAGGCTACCACCCTGGGACTCACTCCCAGGCTGGCTAACTTGATTATTAATCTTTTGTGCGAGACTGTGTCAAATGCCTTGCTAAAGTCTAGGTAGGCCATATCCACAGCCCCTCACTGGTCTATTACTTTGGTCACCGAGTTAAAGAAATAGATTAGATTTGTCTGACATGACCTTCCTGCTGTGAATCCATGCTGCTTTGGGTCCAGTGCCCCGCTGGCCTCTAGGTACTCAACAATTCTTTCTTTCAGAAGTGATTCCATCATTTTACCCACCACTTGAGGTCAAACTAACAGGTCTGTAGTTTCCTGCTTCTGCCTTGTTCCCACTTTTGTGAAGGGGAATCACATCTGCCCTCCTTCAGTCCTGAGGTACCACCCCATCTTCCCATGATTTGTTAAAAAGTGTGGTTAGTGGTGTCACTAGGTCCTCCCTTAGCTCTTTTAGGATTCTAGGGTGAATCCCGTCAGGCCCCATTGCTTTGTCCACCTTGAGTTTTAGGTTCTTTCAGTACTCTTTCTTCTTTAAATGGACTGGTATCAACCCCACTATCCAGAGTGCTTCTACTGTTTGGTTTAGGTAACTCCTCCTCTTCTTCTTTTGTGAATACTGAGCAAAAGTATTCATTCATTATCTCTGCCTTTTCACTGTCTCCCTCTGCCCACCTCCCCTCTCCTTTATTAATCTTCCCTATCCCTCCCTTAACCTTTCTATGTTCCCTAATGTACCTATAAAAAGGTTTTATCCCCCTTCTTTACTGAGTTGGCTATCCTTTCCTCGGTTTGGGCCTTTGCTTTTCTGACTGCCTTCCCCACTTCTTTCTGCTTTAATTGATACAGTTCCCTGTCGTGCTCTGACTGTGATTCCTTATACTTTTTGAATGCAGCCTTTTCCTCCTTAACCTTCCCTGACACTTCTTTTGAGAGCCATAGCGGTTTTTTATTCTGCTTTGTTTTCTTTATTTGTTTCACACAAAGGCTTGTTGCCTCCATGATGCCAGTTTTGATTGTTCTCCATTGTTCTTCCACCCCTCCTTTCTGGCCATTTGCTAATGCATTCCTCAGGTATTCACCCATTTTGCCAAAGTCAGCCCTTCTAAAGTCCAGTATCCTTGTATTTGTATGGCTTGTCTCCATGGTTGTTTTTATTGTGAAGCACACTGTGCAGTGGTCACTTGTTCCCAGGTGTCTGCTGACTTCTAAGTTTGTGATCCTCTCTCCATTTGAGAGTACCAGGTCTAATATTGCTCCCTCCCGAGTGGGTTCCACCACTAGCTGTCTAAGGCATGCTCCCTGTAGGGCATTGAGAATGACCCTGCTCTTGGATGTGGCTGCAGTCCATGTTGCCCAGTTAACATGTGGCATATTCAGGTCCCCCATCAACAGTATCTCCCCTTTTTCAGCCATTTTGAGAATGCCCTCTATCATTTTCTTGTCCATTTCCTCCCCTTGAGACAGGGGTCTGTATACAACCCCTGTGCGGATTGTGATGCCATTCCCTGTCTCCAATGTGACCCAGAGTTCCTCTTGTCCTCCCCTTTACCTTTTAGTTCTGTTACTTTGATCTCTTCCCTTTTGTAGAGAGCTACTCCACCTCCTCTTTTACCCTCCCTGTCCCTTCTGTAGATTGTGTACCCTGGTATGTTGACATCCCAGTCATGGTTCTCCATGTACCATGTTTCTGTGACTGCCACAATATCCAAGTGTTCCATTTCCATCAGGGCTACTAGCTCTGGAAGCTTGTTTCCAAGACTACGGGCATTGGTACTCATTGCCCTCCATTTAATGTTGGCTTTATCCTTTTTTACCCCATCCCTGCTCTTACTGCCCTTGTCCATTTTTCCATTTACTCCTGTCCTGCCCTCTGTCAAGCTCTGTACCTCAGTGTTCACCCTACTACCCGCCATGCTTTCGGGGAGGCTTGAACTTTCCTGTTTCCTATCAGCACCTCTCCTCTTGGCTAGTTTAAAAGCTTGCCAAGGAAGCCTTTAAACCTGTCACCTAGGAGCGTGTTTCCCTTCCTGGACAGATGCAGACTATCATGCCAGTATAGACCTTCATCTCTCCAGGTGGATCCCCAGTCCCCAATGAAGCCAAAGCCCTGTGCTCTGCACCAGTTTTGCAACCATTCATTAAACCGCACGGTGTGCAGTACCCTAGCCTCACCCCTGCCATGGACTGGCAGCACCTCTGAAAAGGTTACCGTGCTTGCTACCTGTCTGAGGCCCCTCCCCAACTCCACAAATTCATCCTGCACTGCACTGATCTCATGCCTAGCTAGGTCATTTGTCCTGAGGTGGACAATGATATCTAGTTTCCTCTCCTGTGATGCTGCTTCTGCAATCCTGAGGATTCGCTTCCTGTCCCTCCAAGCCATGGCACCAGGCAGGCACCTTACTTCCCTCTCCTCTCCCTTCCCCAGGTCTACACCCCTAACAATTGAGTCCCCTATCAGAAGCTGTTTCTTTCCCTTGTGTTGTCCCTTGCCACTCTTTTGTGGGTCTCCCTTGTGGATGTCCCCAGCATTCTTCTTGGTCTCCAATGAGGGTGTCATCATAGAGGAACCTTGATTTGCCAGACCGACATATGATTTGTGTAGAGGTGCAACTCGGGGGCTATGCCTCTGTTCCACCACCCTCACCCTCCCAGAACCTACTGTGGTCCATCTGCTTTTCACACATGGCAACCTCTGAGGCAGTGGTTGTGGAACTGATGCTCTTTGGGTGGGGAGTCCTCCTTAGTCCTTGCCAGTTCAGCCTGAGGTGGGCAACCTCCTCCTCAGAGCTGACAGTTGCCTGCAAATAGGGCAGCAATGCAGGTTCCAGAATGTTTCCCGGAAAATTGCTGCCCCACAGCCAGTGCATTGCACCACTCCCCACATGTCCCTCTTCCTTATAATATACAATGAGTAATATACAAATTTTTTTTGTTTGTTTGTTTGTTTTTTACTTTGGTGTGTGTATACTTACACTTTATGCACTGTGCTGGGTAATTAAGAATATGACAGTTCTACTCCAAGACCTGTTGAGGAAGTGATGTCAGAACCTTGGCTATAAAGGAAATGCCATGCCTGGGGTGGGTGGGTAGGCCACAACCACTGGTGACTGTTAGAAACAATCAATTACACCACTGCTCAATCACCCTGGTGAGTACTGCCCTTTATAGTAAGTCAACCAACACCACAATGTACTAGACCACTGCTCCTACACAAACCACTCTACTGAGTCCAGGGATAAAAACAAACTCACTGTTCAGCCAGCAGGACACTTCCAAAATATTGCACAAATATCCTTCCAAATCCTATGTGTCTAGCACAGAAATCAAGCAACTTCAGTTGTATTACAACCCCTCTGGCTATAAAATTACTACACTTTAATGGAATCCTGCAATTCTTAATGCCAATAAGAAAATAATGAAACTTTCTGTAGAAAGTGTAGCTTACCTTCCTAGTCCCCTACAATATTATGTTTTACCAAGTTACCAGTTCCTCAAATGCGTTCTAGTTTGTTCTCTGCAGTATAGCCAATTTCTCAGCTTCCAAAAGGAACAGGCAGGTCCTCTGACTGACTTTACTCTGTGTAGTATGCCTAAACAGAACAGTGATACAAGTCCCACCCAGAATCAATTGATTGACTAGTGACACCTGTGATGTAAGCAGGCCTTTCAGTGAAGACAATTTGCTATGTCTGCTTCTAATACACACACAAACCCTTTATCTGAAACCAGGGATAAACTCACTGCTTAGCCAGTAGGACACTTCCAAAATATTGCACAAATATCCTTCCAAATCCTATGTGTTTAGCACAGAAATCAAGCAACTTCAGTTGTATTACAACCCCTCTGGTTATAAAATTACTACACTTTAATGGAATCCTGCAATTCTTAATGCCAATAAGAAAATAATGAAACTTTCTGTAGCCAATTTCTCAGCTTCCAAAAGGAACAGGCAGGTCCTCTGACTGACTTTACTCTGTGTAGTATGCCTAAACAGAACAGTGATACAAGCCCCACCCAGAATCAATTGACTCCAAAAGGAACAGGCAGGTCCTCTGACTCCAAGCAGAGATATGCTTGATGGACCCTGGCTGACCCAGCTGGGCCGTGCTGAAGGACACAAAGAGTTGCTTGGCCTGACAGGCATCCCTGGTTCTATCAATATAGAACCGTAGGGCTCTTTTAAAATCCAGGGAATGAAGTGTGTATTCTCCTTCATTTTGGAAGTTAGGGAAATAAGTAGGCAGAACCAGAGGCTGGTTGGAAGGTCGATGCCAAGATTGCCTATACAGGCATGAGCCAGCCTCATGTGCCACGGATTTGCAGTCATACCTCGGTGCCAGCTCGGCTTCAGATTTTTGGTCCTGCAGGGTCCTGGCACCTCTGGCTTGCAACCCAGCAGTATGAATAAATGGTGAAGACTAAGTCCAGAAGATCTCCTATGATGCAGTGAAAGGGAGTTCGAGTCAGCTAGGGCTGCCCCAGAGAAAGCTCTATCACCATATTGCTTCAAACAGCACTTAAGGGTGACCAACAGCAAGGCTTCGGTGGAGCGAAGTGAGCAACAAAGAGTTTACCATACCAAGAGATCTTTAAGATAGCTGGGGCCCAAATCATGTAGGGCTTTGAATATTAACAATGCAATCTTGGTCATCCCGGTGGTGCTGACAGTTGAGGCACTGGACACCACACTTCACGCCACGCCGGTGACCCACGTTTGAGAATGAGCACAGGCTGCCAGGAGTTGGCAGGGGAAGGAGAGGATTGAGCATCCAAAGGACAACTCTCCTCTCCTCTCCTGGGGATGGAGGACTGGCACTCCCGCTGAATGACTGCCCCAGGTGGAGGCCTGAGGGTAGTGCAGGACTATGGGCTCCATGGAAGGGAGGGTGCTGCAGGACTTCTGCGGACACACATGTGCCTCCATGTATGCATGTCCTGTGAGTGTGTCCCAGCAATGGGAAGGGAGAAAAATAGAGGAAAAACACCCCCAGCTGCAGATGATGACTGACCCCTCGCGGGCTCTGCACCCAGTGGCTGGGCAGGCTCTGGATAAGTCCCGGTGATACCAGGGTGATGGGGCTGGGGGTCAGTTAGAAGGGGGCAGAGGCAGGCGATAAAAATGTATATAAAAAAACAAAAAATAATGCAGTCTTGAAGGTCATGCACCACATAATATGTAGCCAGTGTAAATGCTGCAGCACAGTTGTAATCTATTCTGGTTAAAAGGAACCTGTATTTGGTCTGGCTGCAGCATTTTGCACCAGCTGTAGGTGGTGCAGTAGCCCTTCAGACAGCCCTAGATACTTTACAGAGCATTAATCTGGGTAATATTTCATAATCAAAAAATTTCACTGCAGACCACTGCTGACACTTCATGTATAAGTGTCAGCCGAGAGTCCACAATGACTTCCAGATCTTCTACCCTATCTACATGAGTCAAACTCATGCTATTTAGAGGGCAACCTTATGGCACTATTCCGACTTGCCAACCAGAGAGGACCTGGTTCCACCATCAACAACTCTGTATTGGCAGAGTTATGCCTCAACTGGCTGGAGACCATCCAGTCAGCAATACCATGACAGCATTGCTCCAGCACAGAGCTTGCCCTTTACTTGTCCTATGTGAAAGACAAGTACAGATGAGTATCATCTACATAACAGTGAAAACTCATGCTATACCATCCAGTGACCCGCCCCAAAGGCAAGGCTACCTTTACACTTGACTTTATTTTGCTCTTGAATTACTTATTATTACTTGTTTGGTGATCACATAATCTATGGTTCCACTGTTATCTATTTACAGTAAGTTGTATTTTTTATGCTGATACAGTATGTACAGCACTGCCAGCCATGATTCAATGTAGTAACTTGAAGTAAATGACATGTCACAAAATATTGCAGTAAAAAGGGCTTAATTGCCATTGAATTACACTGTTCCCTGCAGCATCTGTAATATGCCGCTGCACTACTGTGCTGTATCCTGGCTAGAGCAACTATAAATGCTTCTACTTATCTTCTGTACTTTGTGATCTCCTGGATCATGCCTGTAAATAGTGTACTTGTTTAGTGTGCTTACTTTGTCAAAAATAATGAAATAAAATAAAGATGTACACTGCAAAAAGTATGACGGCTGATAAGTGGCTTTATGCCAGAGCAGATGCACTGGCTGAAGGAGCAGAGGAAGGGAGCCAGATGAGTTAGTCCATGCATGAACTAATGACCTGGCCAGACAGACCTTAGGAGAGGTGAAATATATCTTCTGCATCCTAGGTAGAAAGCTGGGGGGTTGGGGTGGCAAACATGGTGACCTTCTCGGAGGTCCTCTCAATGATCAAGAAGTGTGAGGTAAGGCAGTTGCAAACTTTTTAGTTAATAAATGGGTGAAGAAATGGTGTGTAGAAGAGGTCTTCTGCTACATGGGGGACTGGGGCCTTTTTCTGTAGGGATGTGAGAACCACAAATGGATCCGGTTCTGATTAGCCATAAAAGATATTGATAGTTATCCAAGCCTTAACAGAACTTTTAGAACCTTTTTGCTTACAGTACCAAACCTGTTTTAATCATCATTGTGCAACCTTAGGCTATTGCCACTGAAGAAAAAGGAATGTAAAAACTTAAAATGGTACTACACCACCTCTAGCCCCCTTTTGGGTCTTTCTACAATGCATACCAGCCTTCTTACTAGATAAAGACCTGCTGGGGGAGTACAGTGTATTAAGCTACAAAATAAGTGTTTTAAAATGTATCAGATTCTTATCAGAATAGGAGAAAAATGTTTTTTTTACAGTAAATCAATTAATTAATTGGAAAGCAAATTGAGAGCAAGCTCTCTTTTATAATTGCATCCAACACAAAGTAACAATAAAAGCAATGAAGACAACATATGTACAGATAAAGAACCTCTGTGCACGAATGCTGAGGCAAGGGTTACCCCAAAGGGCATTTAGCTGGGAAGCCAAGTTTCAAAGAAATACAAAATCACACATGCCCCCACAATGCAAAGCATCATGGGCTGCATATGCAAATCACCGCAGAATATTATGCTGGTTCAACTTTAAGCAGAAATGCATGGTGCCGAAAGGCCTCTCACACAGTTTGCAAAGGGTGCCAACAGAAGACACAGACACATGTTTCGTCCTACCAGGACTCATCAGTATGCCTCGTCTGTTTGACACCCCAGTGGAATGAACCAGCTACCCTAAGATGGTCTATCTGGGTTATGCTATGTTCAAAAACTTCCCCTAACCCTTCACACTACACCGACTGCAGCCTCTAACAAGGTGCATCACCCATTATGTAGCCTTCTTAAACTGGATCCCTATAAAGACATATCACAAACCCGATGCATGATTTACATGTTATTATAGGCAGAAGCCCCATTTGTTCATCTTTTTGGAAGAGTTTAGATATACAAAGAGTTAACCAGTTATTGTTTGAAGGTAAGCTGATTATGTATAATACTTTTAGACAAAGGTACGCAACCAATACCAGGACCTGCTTTCCTTTTCTGCAGATGGCTCATGTGATCACTACGCATTTTTGGTTGGACACTTTGGTCCGGTGTACAATGAGGAAAGATTCGAACATTGGTTAAACCTGGCCTCCAAACATCTTCAAGAGAGTGCACAGGAGGCCATGCAACTGGCAGTACATCATTTTTGACAAAACTGTGGAACAGAAAAGTGAGAAAGTAAAACTGTTAGAGAATTTAAAATAGCAAGGAAGTGTTCTAAAAAGCCCAACTAAGAAGAAGCAATTTATGGAGCTTTAAATAGGAGTCTACTCACATTTAATCATTTCTAAACACAAACCAGTACAACCTGAAGAAGGAGCATAGTTCCAAAACACTGGTGACAGTGACGGCATAATGTTTGCTTTAGGTTCTTGTCTGTTTTGAAAAATAAATGTGACTGCTTGATTTTAAAACAAATTGGTGAGCAAGCTAATTTGTCCAATCTGTTAATAAATGGGCCTTACTCTGTATCTCACTTATATAGTAAATTACTTGATTTCATCGAAGACACTCCAGATGGTAGTGCCCATTACCAGGGCCCCGTGTTTACTGCGGCAAAAGTGGAGCCACATTCTGCAGCAGGACCTCATACTTTCTGCGGCAGAACAACTGCTGATTCTGCGGTGGATAAATTGTGGTTAAACAGCATACCTTCAAGGGGAACAAGTCTTAGTTTACCCTTTGACTGTCTTTGTGCAACCACTTCACTACACTGAAAGTGGAACAACAGGCCATTTAACAGTATGTAGTCTTCTTATTACAAATATTAAATTGCAATAACCCAAACCTGGTGTTCTCTTTTAATAACTTTTCCCTCCCACCCAGAATTTGAAGGCTCATCTGTTTTTCTAGACACTGATGGCTTTTGCTGTTCTTCTAGGTTATAATTGGAGGAGGACATAAACACTCAGCTAAAACTACACAGAAGACAACACCTGCTTGGATTTCTTCTGGTTTATATTTACAGTTAGCAGAAATAAAGAAAGACTCCAACTTGAAAGCCATTTCATTTTTTTTTCTGATTTTGATCAACGTTCTTTTAGATTTTAATGTTTTAAAACTAGGAATACCCCAGCTGTCTTGCAACAACATGTTGTGCACAGTGTGAAAATCTGTGTGTTGGGGCGGAGGGGCGGGGATGATTGTCTTCCTATAATAGTGATAGAAGGTGTAACTTGCAGTGTCTATATGATTTGTTGACTCCTGATTTTTCCTTTGGGGAACACACTAAAAATGTATGCAAGTCATTCTTACTAAGCTGGAGTAACCTTGGTTAGCATGTTCTCTTCTCCTCGCAACTCAGGGAGTTGTGGTGTTCTTCAGTCAGTGACCCTCATTTCACTTATGTATAGCAGCAATCAGTACAACTCTCCACTCTGATTTTACTTTGAATAATTTGCTAGAGTGATGTAACAGAGGTTATGCTGTATTAAAAGACAAAGAACCTTAGTGCAAAAATACTGAGGCAAGGGTTACCCCAAAGGATATTGGCTGGAAAGCCAAATTTCAAAGAAACACAAAATCACACATACCCCATAATGCAAAGCATCATGGGCTGTATATGCAAATCACCACAAAATGTTAGACTGGTTCAGCTATGCTATATTGTATTGTCTAGTTTTTAAGTGTTGTTTTTTTTGTTTGTTTTAAAAGTCAATAAAGTACTGTATATTGAATTAAAACAAGCATATGTCAATGCCGAATGTTTGCTTGCCGGCATTGGCATTGGTAGTGTAGAAGTTACAGAGCTGCATAACAGAAATGGCAGTGAAGTACTGAACTGAAGCCAACCCCACCACCAACCTGCAGAGAGTGACAGGCATTGGGGTGTGCCTTTGGGTCATCAGGCATAACGGTCACGCCATTTCACCACACCCCACCCTGCAGACACTGACAAGTGTCACGGTGTGCCTTGGGGTCTTTGGCCCTTATGCGCACCCCATTCCATCAGGAAATACAGTGAGATGGGTGCGGTATAGGAGAATGGGGTGAACTTTGGGGCTGAAGAGTCCAAGGCATACCTCGATGCCTCTCACTGGCTGCAGGGTGTGGAATGGTATGAGCATTACAGGCAAGAATCCCAAGTCACACCCCTGATGCCTGTCATTCTCTACAGGGTGGGGTGTTATGGTTGGAAACCCTAACACCTCAGGCATTCGTTGGTATTTTCACTCCAAATTTTCAACATGTTTTTTTTGTGAACCCCACCTCATGAACAGTGGCAATATCAGTTTGTTAGCCGAAAGCTGCTTATGCACAGTGACTATGGCATTTAGCACCACAGGTGCAAAAACACATTCCGAACAGGATGTGAAAAATGACAGTTATACTGTTCATGGGGAGGTGTAAAAAATGGCAATGTTGCAAACCTGCAGTAAAAATATTAAAAAAACTGGTGAAGTCACGAGCGTGCATAGAAACTGTGCAATGCACACCCGTAATGTAATTAGTTTGGGGATTTTTTTACAGCAGATTGTCAACACAGGCATTTTGGGACCTCTGATCAAGAACAGTGTCACTGTGATTTTCTTTATATATCCCGAACAATGATTTCCCACAGCGACCACGCATCTCTGCGCTGAAAGTGTGAAAACACATTTCGGCCATGTTGTGAAAAATGACAGCTGTACTGCTCATAAGGAAGTGTGGAAAAACGCCACTGGTGAAAATCTGGACTGAAAATATTACAAAGTCATGAACTTACGATGGTGCGTGGAAACTGCGCAATGCTCACTCGTAACACAGTCATTTTATGGACTTTTGTCACCAAATTTTCAACATAGCCATTTTAAGACCTCTGCTCATGAACAGTGTAACTGTGATTTTCTTAATCTGTCCCAAACATTGCTTTCGCACATTGACTGCACCATTGTGCGCTACAAAAAAAAAAAAATGTGCAGAAACATGTTTTGGGCGACATGTGAAAAATGGCAGCTGTATCGTTCATAAGGAAGTGTAATAAAATGGCAATGTGGAAAATCTGGAGTGAAAATATAGAAAATTCGCAAACTTACGAGCGTGCGTAGGAACTGCGCAATGCGCGCTCGTAAAACAGTCATTTCTAGGAATTTGTTCACCAAATTTTCAACATAGCCATTTTAAGACCTCTGCTCATGAACAGTGTCACTGTGGTTTTCTTAATGTGTCCCATACATCGATTTCGCATACCGACTGCGCCATTGTGCGCTACCTTGGTGGAAACACATTTTGGGCAAGATGTAAAAAATGACAGCTGTACTGCTCATAAGGAAGTGTAATAAAATGGCAATGTTGAAAATCTGGGGTGAAAATATTGAAAATTCGCAAACTTACGGGCGTGCATAGGAACTGCATAACGCGCGCTCGTAAAACAGTCATTTTTAGGAATTTTTTCACCAAATTTTCAACATAACCATTTTAAGACCTCTGCTCATGAACAGTGTAACTGTGATTTTCTTAATGTGTATCATACATTGATTTCACACACCGACTGTGCCATTGTGCGCTACACAGGCGGAAACACGTTTTGGGCAAGATGTGAAAAATGACAGCTACACTGCTCATAAGGAAGTGTAATAAAATGGAAATGTTGAAAATCTGGAGTGAAAATATTGAAAATTCACAAACTTATGAGCGTGCGTAGGAACTGCGCAACGCACGCTCGTAAAACAGTAATTTTTAGGAATTTTTTCACCAAATTTTCAACATAGCCATTTTAAGACCTCTGCTCATGAACAGTGTCACTGTGATTTTCTTAATGTGTCCCATACATTGATTTTGCACACTGACTGCGCCATTGTGCGCTACATGGGCAGAAACACGTTTTGGGTGAGATGTGAAAAATGACAGCTGTACTGCTCATAAGAAGGTGTGGTAAAATGGCAATGTTGAAAATCTGGAGTGAAAATATTGAAAATTTGTGAACTTACGAGCTCATGAGGAACCGCGCAGCTAATACTCAGAAACAGTTTATTTTATGATTTTTTCCACCAATTGTCAACATAGGCTTTTTGAGAGCCCACCTTATGAACAGTGGCAGTGTCGTTTCATTACTCAGTCCTGAAAGGTGATTTCGCACAGTGACTGCGAAATCACCCTTCAGGGCCGATTAACGCCATGGCAGTGAGATCATTCATGAGAAGGGGTCCCAAAAACCCCATGTTGAAAATTTGGTACAAAAATTCCAAAAAATGCCTGAGATATGCAGCAAAGTTGAAAAACCCCTATCTATCCCATTGTACAGCTTACCGGCATTTACTCAGTTCGCGGTCGGCTTTGAAGAGTGCAGACGTGTTCCCGGTCCACCGAAGATCGTCGCACCTGAGTCCGGGTAAGTATGGGGGTATGGGGAGGCAGGCGCGCGTGGTGGCGCGGTGGGGACAGAGACACCGAGGGACTGTTTTTGAGTTTCAGGTGTTTTTTTTTTTAATGAGGAGCTTGCCAGCGCCTGGGTGGCCTCAGCGCAAAAGGTGACAAGGATGGCTGGTGGGGAGTGAGCTAACGGGGATTGGGCACCCCCATTGGCGATAGCATGTGTTGCCACGCTGGGGTGGGCTCCCAGCATGGCACCCTGTACTCTGGAGGGGGGCGGGAACCAGTGGAGCCGACAAGGGATTGGGCACCCCTATCGGCTATACTGATGTATAGCCATGCTGGGGTGGGCACCCAGTGTGGCATATAGAACTGTTTTGGGGGCACATCACAGCGACGAGTTGGGCACCCTTGTCGGCTACACAGTGTGTAATGAGGGGGGCACGCGTGTGTGTGTGTGTGTGTGTGTGTGTGTAGGGGAGTGCATGAGCAGGCAACATCTTATCACTGCTCACTGAAGCATAGCTCCCCCTTTCAACTGTACGCCACTGCATTTTGGACTGGTCATAGACAGCTCGAGCAGGCATTGGAAAACTGCAGCCGCACCTGCAAACACACTGCCCGAATTGGAAGAGGGCTGCCACACCTCCGAAAACTCAGATGATAGCACTATGTTTCTTGCACATGCGTGCAAGCAAACATAAAAATAAGTGAGTCTGGAACCAGCACACTTGTATAACTGAGACATACGGTATGAGAGGTTCAGTAAAATGGGGTTTTACTGGTTTATACTCAGTTTAAAAGATAGAAAACTAAAGGAAATACAGCAACACTAGGACATTTTAAAAAATAAACAGTTTGAAACAGAAAGAATTACAGATACAAAGACCTCACAAACACTCCCTTAAGTCTGGATTTCTTACCACATGGGTCTTCTTAAGAAACAACAAACCTTTGGCCACCCAGGCCTGAGATTGAAAAAAAAAAGTACAGTAACTCTCCTTCTGGCTTGGTGGGCATCCAGTACTATGATTGGCTCCAAACCTGCCTGCTGGAGCCAAGATCCACATAAATAAACCCCTCAGGATCAGACCATCTGTTCACCACGTCACTCAGAAAGTTCATCCCACTTTCTTCTGCAGACTTCCATATAAAAGCCCACATTTAATTGACAGTATTCTGAGCTGTGTGGA
Organism: Neoceratodus forsteri; assembly: GCA_016271365.2. Lineage (NCBI taxonomy): Eukaryota > Metazoa > Chordata > Ceratodontiformes > Ceratodontidae > Neoceratodus > Neoceratodus forsteri. Next base: position 801,553,469 of record CM057451.1, on the reverse strand, counting down.
CCAGCTTGACTCTGCAGCTATCCATGTTAACTTGGGCTGTGCTCCTAATGAACCACCCATTACCTTAACTAACTGCTATGGTGAGGACACGCTACAGTCACAGTAGAGGGTCCACTGTGGACTAACCTTCACGCACACTGCTAGGCTTTGTTCCAGTCACATTGTGGGTACTCCCAGAGCCATGAATCAGTCCTGAACAATGCCCATTCTGTGCCTCGCCCACAGAGAAGTCTCCATGCCCAAGGTGACTTTCAAATGAAGCATATATAGGAGACACACAGGAAAAAAAGGATAAGAAAGAAAAAGACAAAGAAACTATTTTCTTGTACAGTCTGTATAGTAACTGTTGTGTACATCTGGTCCACTCAGTATTGAAAACATTAGCTATATCTCTGAAAAAAACATAGAAAGTGACGTCAGAAGGGGACCATCAGTGCTGCCTACCAAAAGAAATACTTTAATGCCTTTTCTACTGCAGTGTGTGTTTTTGTTGCTGAGGTTTTAAACCTGGATGGCTATATTTTTCAGTTCACCATGCAATTTTAGATTTCCTATAATAAGTAGCTTACACAATGTTTTCACATTTTTAATAAAACTTGTTTTTATAACTCTTCTTGGTGACAAGAGCAAGACATGATTCATATTAAAACCTTTTACTATATTTTAGAGCATGAGTGAATATAAAGGAGACATAATATTACAATAATCAAAAGTAAGATATTTTGAGGGAGGTCTCAGTCTAAAGCTATGAAAAAAATGAAAATTACATACCTACCATAATTCTTGACCTTCCTGTGTATCTTCACCATTCATCACTGGTGGGTGGGTGGTTTGCCAGAGACGGACACTCCACAGGAGCTTTTTTTTTTTTTGGTAGGAAGGAGGAGGCAGCGCTGGCCATGCCACCCACAAGGATAGACGCACTGCGTGGTGCTTCAGCTTCGCCAGTAACAGCCATTGGCTCTTCCTCCACCTCAGTTCTGCATGCCAATGAGATGGAAGAAAACAGGATATAGAGAAAAATAAGAGCCGGGCAAGGGAGCTCAAGAGACAGCAAAAGGAAAGGATGTAAACTGAAAAAGAAATAGACAAGACAGAGGACAGAGGAGGAGGAGGAGGACCCAGGAGGTTATGGACTGAAAGGCCCCAGTCCCTGGACGCCAAAAGGGCAGGAAGGGAAGGAAAGAGAAAGAGAGATAGAGAAAATTAAGGGGGACAGGAAGGATACTGGGGGGCCCCAAGACCCATCTAAGAATTAAGCTGACAAAGACAGATCTTGCAACAGGGAAGATTCTGAAGGAACTCAGAGAAACCTGTTAAGATGGGTAAGGCCCCCCCCCCCGCCTCGAATCCCAATTCCCAGGAGGATTTCCTGTCCCTCCCCCATTACCGTTTAACAGGAGAACCCACAGGGTTCTGGGGGAGAGGAGAGGGAACCCCACTATTAAAGTGTCCCTCCCCATGGGGAAGGGGACAGCCAAAGATTAGAATAACAAGGGGTAGAGGGAGTTTCAGTCAGCCCGAGAACCTCCCTCATCCCAGGGGACCCAAAGGTTGGCAACCCTAGGGGATTGGCCAACCCCCATGATCAGGCCCAGGATAAAGGAAGGGGCCCACCAGAAGTCCCAATGGTAGCCCAGATAGAGGCCCTACTCACCATCCTCTGACACACCCCCAGAGGTCTCTTAGCAGGATGCCAGTGGAGGAGAGGGGAAAACCCCAGCAGAGTCTAAAGGAAGCGGGTGAGCAGAGAGGGGGCATGGCTCAGGGACTGAGGCCTTGTGAAGGAAAGGTGGGTGGGATCCAGTGATGAATGGTGAAGATACACGGAAAGATAAAGAACTGTGGTAGGTACATCATTTTCATATCTTCCCTGTGTCATGCTTCACCATTCATCAATGGTGGGTGAGTACTAAGCTGCTCTGAAGGGGGCCCAGGAGTCCCTGAGAGAATAGCATCCCTCAGCCCCCAATGGTGAAAAACGGGGGGGGGGGGGAGTCCCTCCACTGGCCAATTAGCCCTGGGACTGGTCAGGACGAGGTAGGGTCCCCAGATCCCTGGAGAAAGGAAGGTACCCCTGCAATTCCCATCTCGCCCAGCAGAAAAAGATATGGGTCCCCCGGAAAGAGGAGGCCAGTAACCTACGCTGGGCCAAAGGTGACAATTTTGAAAGGTGAAGCCATGCTATCTGCCTAATGAGGATTGCTGTCCTGCAAGTGAGTATGGCGACTTCATTGGCGTCGTAGTACGCCGAACAAAAAGTACACACGGACAAGGTGGTGTTAAGGAACCAAACTATGGTAAATAAAACAAGTTCCAAGCACACAACCAAGCTCCAATAGAAGGACGCCAGATAGAAATAAAGTTTAAAACTTACATTTATTGCGTACTAAAAACACCACGCCTAACATGTTTCGAAGCCAGTAGCTCCTTTTTTTGAACGCAATAAATGTAAGTTTTAAATTTTATTTCTGTCCCGAGTCCTTCTATTGGGCTTGGCTGTGTGCTTGGAACTTTTGTTTTTGTTTGTCATAAGATGCCCCTGACTGGTGCCTTGCCAGCTCCAGATCTGTAGCAGAGAGGGCTATGGATTGCCAGGTAGCCTCCAAATTGGGCAGTGATGTTAAAGCCTGGCCCAGCATTGCACACAGATGTCTGTTATTGGCTGTGTGCTGCGCCTGATGTGAAACAATGGCTAGAACCATCTGCACAGAGGAGAAAATTCTCTGCCCCAGACGACTGAACTCCACAGAGTCAGGATCCAGGGGTTGGTTGCAGACCGGATGTCTATGTCCGGAAGGAGTGTCCAGATGTGTCAGTCCCGAGGTGGGATGAGGCAGAGAGCTTGGAGACTCTTGGGGTGCACAGTACCACCTCTGGCAGTCCATGGGGGCTGGAACTGTGGCATATGGAAGCTGCCAGGTGCTGTATGATACCTCCTGGAAGGGAACTGGCTAGGAGGGGACTACCAAATGGTGTGCCCCAAACTTGTCTAAGAAGGCTTGCATCACACGATTGGCATTGGGACGGGCAAAGTAGGCAATGTTTAAGTCCCTAACCAGACTTGCTAGGAAGTGCTGATACTGAGTTTGATCAGCGTCTGAGGACAAGTGGACAGAGGACTCCTCTTCCTCCATGGAGGAAGACGAGGAGGCTGAGGAGCCTGCGGAGTCAGACTCTGGCTGCGGAGAGGGAACCGGCTGAAAGATCTGTTCATCCATAGCCCTAATATACTAGGAGAAATCCACAGCCTGGGACCTGAACTGTTCCCAGGTCAATGGTTCCAAAGGACCAACATGGCCTGGGAGAAGGGGAGCTGGATGAAAAGGCACGGGCGAACCTGTCACCACATGTGATGTGCCTCTGCCAGTGTTGGAAGACTCTACAGGCATACCTGGCATAACCAGGAGTCCACAGGTCTGCAAATTCACTGACCTGTTAAGAAACATAAAGCGGTTGGGACATGTAGGAGAAGCTTCCCTGTGAGGGGACCAGGGCCACATGGATCCAGAAGGGCGGTCCCCATCCCCACTCAATGAGAACTCCCTTAAAGGGGATGAAGGAGAGAAACTGGGCTCTGCACCGTGGCTCCTCCCCAGGCCCCGGAGGGCTACGGAAGTATGCCGCTGTCCCTCACCTCATCCTCTCAACCCTGTCGACTCCAAGGAAGCCCTCTTCCTCGCATCCTGTGCCAAGGAGCCCCCCCAATTCCGACGACTCCCCAAGGAGAGTCACAGAGGAGGTAGGTTCAGTCTTGACCCTGACAGATGAGATGGCACCGGGGGATGGCAGCCACCCCCTGCCTCAAAGTCCGGACCACCGCTCCCACAGTAGCGGGACCGCCAGCACGCACCTGACCTGCCGAGCCACCATCGGTTTGAGAGTCAGCACGGGCCACCGGAGCCGCAAGAGGGAGTATCTGGGGAGGTGTAAGAGTACTAGGCCATGGAGAACCCTCTAACTTGGAGGAGTCTGGCCACCAGTCTGGATCAGCCTCCGAATCATCTGGCTCCAAAGAGGAGATGATCCAGAGGAGCTCCGGACCGGCGGCCCTGGGGGCTCTCCTGCCCATGGTGCTGTGGCTTCGTACCCCTCGCAGCGTTGCCCTGATCACCAGAGCAATGAACAGCCCCAGGATCTGAGGCCGTGCTAAGAAATGCCCCATGCCAGGACCCACAGCCATGGGTCCTGACACCGGGGGAGCCTGCACCTCCGAAGAGGTGACTGCCAGAGCAGTGCTCCCAGCCCGGCCCCAAGTGGAGCCAGACTGGACCTCTGGTGCCATGGTAGGAACCTCCTCTATGGCAAGGCAAGAAGAAGAGGAGACACCCCCCCCTTCACCGGACCGTGTAGACCGGGGAAGGGACTCGGAGGATGGGCTGAGAGTCCCGCACTTGGGCCAGCGAGAATGACACCACCTCCTGAAAATCGGCGGAGCTCTGCTGACCTTTAACACGTGGTGCTCCAGAACGTGGTGGTCCACAGAAAAGCAGGCATTGTAGGTGTCCATGTCATGCTGGGGACCAAGGCAAGTGAGGCAAACATCATGCCAGTTGGTAATGGAAATCTGTCAGCCGCAGGGACACTGACGCATAGGAGGCCTACCTGTTTTCTTTGAACGTTTCTTGTCCCGAGGACCAGGCATGATGTGATGGTAACAAAACACAAAAACAGTGAAAGACTTGACACCACTTACTAAAAGGAAAGATCTTTCTGGGCTGGAAGATAAATGGTGTTGATTGGGCTGCAGAACTGAGGTGGAGTCACAGTGAAGGAGTGAAAGGAATCAGTGTCAAACAGCCCCGAGGAACAATGGCTCCAGAAAAGAGGTGTCGACGTCAGACTAGGCTGCTAGGTCGCAGTGAAGTATTCTGAGCTGCTTGGCAAGGTGCTGTCTCAATGGTGGGAGAAGCAGAACTGAGGTGGAGGAGGAGCCAACGGCTGTTACTGGTCAACCCGTGAGTGCCATGCAGTGCTTCGGCCTCGTGGGCGGCGCCGACAGTGCTGGCTCCTCCCTTCTACCAAAAGAAAAGGCTCTTGCAGGATGTCTGTCTCCGGCCAACCACCCACCAGTGATGAATGGTGAAGACTGACACAGGGAAGATCATAAATTATCATAAAACATAACCTTCGCTGGTGCCAAAAGTTCTGGTTTCTACTGGGCATAACTGCTTTCCATACTATGATCAAAGAGTGTGGCTCTATGATGGAGATGGATTCTAGAAAATACAATACAACATGCCGCTGTATACAAGTAACAGAATAACATAAACTATCTAAACTCATGAAAGTGTAATACAGATTGAAACAGGCCAAGCTGAAGCCAGAACGTATCAAAGCAGGGTATACCATGTACACAGTGGCTGTTAGAGGAAGGATATAAGTAGCACACTAATAAGATGGCTCTTCTATGAAGCTTGCCCTAATCCTGTTACTTGAGTTGCATTTTTTTCAGTCATATTCACGGTTTCATTTTCTTAGGATATTATTGGGCATTTATCTACTATTTATTCAGTTGTGATGTGTCTTGTATTAATTTAATAATTTATCAATAGCTTGCATACCGTTGATTTTGCTGATATACTGTACATTTCATACAGCGCTCTGAGTGCATAGAAAGGTGCGTTATAAATAAAATATCCCATCCGAATCTTTTCCTAAGATATAGATATTCAGTTAATACAACACTCATATAGCCGTTGGCTGCCATGTGTTTAATCTTAGCAAAATCTGCTATTCTGAAGTTCTGTGTCCTAGAAGCTGAGGCCCAGCTAGTCTTCCCTGTTACCAGGGAGAAGCTTACCTGGTTGAGGTCACTGTTTACTACAGGTTCCTTCATGTTGACAAAGGAGATGACCCATTCCACAGCAAAGAACAGGGTCAAGACGGATGGCTTTAAACACAGACCATTGCCAGACATGCTGTTGTAGGAAGAATTCCTTAAAAGTGGACAGGAATTCAATCTCAGCCCTTTTGTGAGACGGTTGCCAGGGGGTTGATGCTGGCTGGGCTCAGGGTGGGTGACGCCAGCTTGGACCTGCTGGAGAGCGGGTGCGAACTGCTGGTATCTCTTTGACCTACCGGAGGTGTCTACTGGTGGGTAGACACCATTCCGGGGTCGTTGCTATGGTCCCGGCCTGGGTCAGTAGCCCACTCTGGGGCAGCTAATCTCCCTCACACCACCGTTTCGATACCTATGCTCTTCGATTAGAACTGTGTAAGTTTTACCCTGCTCACAAGGCAGACTGACTCTGATCGTCCGGGTTGTGAGACAGTCTGGAGTTCTTAGATCTGCAATATTGGATGCCTCTAGCTTTTTATGCTCTGACCTGAATACACCCTATTTCTCCTAGCAGTAGGAGTCTGTGGAGATTAAAAGACCTTGAGTGAGGGGTTTAAAAGACTTGGACTATTTGCACTTACTTTCATATCTTAGTGAGAGTCCTTGATGATTTTAAATTTATATTCTCCGGTTTTTAGCTTGAAGAATTATTATTCACCTTTTTATGTTTATATTAACTCTTTATGATGCTATTTGAGTTAAACTTTGATTCTGGTTTAACAGCTTAAATTTTAATATATTTTTATTCGCTTATTTTCACTTTATTTTTATTATAGGTTTTGTTTGTTTTAGTATAATATTTTGTTTGAGGGTAGGTTGGTTCTTAAGATAGTTTTATTAGACACACTGATTGTTTAAGATGTGTCGGATAGGTTTTACGACGGTCAGGCGCTACTCTCCCGCTCTGCTCCGGAGCCTTCGTCCTTTTCACTGTCCCCACCTGTCTGCTGATGTCTTAATAAGGTCGTGCAGCGGGATAGTGAGAAGGCACTGAGGGATGGCTGGATTGGACAGAGTGGGAGATTGGAAAGGAATGGGCAGATAGGGGTAGTTGGGACGAGGAGACGCCCTGGGGTGAAACAGGATCAGGAGAGGGGTCCTCCATGCCTGATTCCATACCCAAGGCTCCACAGATTGTGGGCAGGTACTGCGCTCCTCTCAAAACCCATCCAACCAGACAGTGTTATGTAATGCCAGGTCCATTAGGAACAAGACTGCAATTATTGCAGATCTTGTTGCAACATCTGACCTGGCATGTATCACTGAGACCTGGCTGGATGAGAATGCAGGTCCTATATTAGACTCTGCTGCTCCGGCTGGTTCTCGGTGATACACTACCCGATATTGGATCGTAGGGGCCGGGGTGTAGCCATCTTTTTTAGAACAGATCTGAATCTTGTGGATGTGCCAGTGGGTAACACTAGATCCTTTGAGTGTATCCTGGCTGCAGGTGCAGGGTTCAGGATTCTCCTCATCTACCGTCCACCCGGTGATGGTGGAGAATTCCTGAAGGAGTTAGTGGACTTCATCATCGACATGGCATGGGGGTCGTCCAGATGGTTAATACTGGGTGACTTCAATGCCTGGGTCGACGACAAACTCTCGCACTTTGGAAAGAACTTCCTCCGACTTATGACTATGTTGGGTCTGTCACAGGTAGTTACCTCTGCTACCCATATAGGGGGTCACTCATTGGATCTGGTGTTCCTACTGGATTTGGAGGTTACTCATTTGGGGGTGGAACCGAATGTGTGGATGGACCATCATACCATAAGATTCAGCTTTGGGGCACCCCCTAATAGGCCTGCCTCTACGGAGATGGTCCGGTATCGCGCTTTAAGAGGAGTTACCCCAGAGGGTCTACTAGCGGTACTGGACCTATCGGGTATTTCTGGTGACAGCATGGGCCCAGGGGACCTTGTTCTTGCCTATAATAAGGTGGTGAGTGAGGCACTGGACCTAGTTGCTCCTGTCCGTGTTCACCCACTCACTCAGCGCCCAAGGACTCCATGGTTTGATGAGTCCTTGAAAGAATTGAGGAGAGTGGGATGAAGGCTAGAGAGGGCCTGGAGGAAATCTGGCCTGGATGATGACAGACTTAGGTTGATGGATCATTATGGTATCTATCAATCAGCAATCTCCCATAAGAAGGCAGAATTCCTGTCCAGGGAGATTGCTGCTGCGCAGAACCGACCAGCTCAACTCTTTTGGACTGTCGACAGAATGTGCAATCCACTCTGTCTACAGTCTGGAAGAGATTTTTCACAAATAAAGTGTGATGAGCTTGCTCGGTTCTTCACTGATAAGATTGCTAGCATTAGGTCAGATGTCAGCCAGGCTCACTCTTTAAGGGTTTGCGATGATTGGCGAGAGGAAACAAACACCTGTGTCACCTGGTCTGACTTTGGTAAGCCGGAATTCACAGATATTGTGAAGATTGTCCAGACTGTACGCCCAACCAGCTGTAGTTTGGATCCGGGCCCTACATCACTGCTATTAGGTTGCGTAGATACTATTTGCCCGATCCTTGCTGAAATTGTCTGGAAATCTTTGGAGCAGGGGGTCTTTCCTGATCCCCTAAAGGAGGCGGTCGTTTGACCACTCCTGAAAAAACCTTCTCTGAATCCGGACTGTCTAGCCAACTACAGACCTGTCTCTAACCTGCCCTTTGTGGGTAAGGTTATTGAAAAGGTGGTTGTGCTACAACTGGATGACCATCTTACGAATCACAATATCTATGATACTCTTCAATCAGGATTTAGGAAAAGACATAGCACTGAGACTGCTCTTGTCTGGGTTTTAAATGATCTCCTGATTGCGAGAGATCGAAAGGCTCATACTATCTTAGTCCTTCTTGATCTCTCTGCAGCATTTGATACTGTGGACCATGGTGTGCTTTTGAACGCTTCATGCTTCATTATGGACTGTCTGGTACAGTTCTGCATTGGTTTCGATCTTTCCTTACGGACGGAGACAGAGGGTTGTCACTGGAATCTATTCCTCTGATGCCATCTTCCTGTCCTGTGGGGTGCCACAGGGTTCCATTTTGGCACCCATGTTGTTCGCTGTCTATATGCTGCCATTGGGAGACATTATTAGGCGATACAGTTTGGGTTTTCACTGCTATGCAGATGATACCCAGCTGTATTTGTCCTTTAATCCCAGACAGGAAGATGCAATCTCTATGCTTAACAGCTGTCTATCTGAGATTAAGGACTGGATGAGTGCCAGCTGGCTGAGGTTAAACCCGGATAAGACTGAGGTGTTGGTGGTGGACCCAGGTCGCCTTGAGGCGGGCTGTAGGGCTGGGCTTCCTTCGGGCATATGGCTTGATGGTGCCCTGCTCTCAACCTTAGACCGGGTGCGTAACCTGGGCGTTATTATCGACGACGGTCTGACCCTAAAATTCCAGGTGTCATCCGTTGTCAAATCCTCTTTTTACCATCTTAGGAATATCGCCCGGGTGAAACACCTAGTTCCTCCGGATGACCTTCCTACATTGGTCCATGCCTTTGTGACCTCTCGCCTTGATTACTGCAATGCCCTGTACCTAGGGCTACCGGGGGTTGATATCCGCCGCTTGTAGCTGGTGCAGAACGCAGCAGCCAGGCTTTTGACTGGGACATCTAGAAGTAGTCATATTATGCCTGTGCTGCGCGGACTGCATTGGCTGCCGGTTCAGTGGCTGATCACCTTCAAGGTCGGGTTACTGGCCTACAAAGCCCTACATGAACAGGGACCGCAGTACCTACAAGATCTCCTTACTCCCTACTGTCCCTCTCGTTCACTCCGATCCGCCAACGAGGGATTGCTAGAGATTCCCAGGGTTCGTTTAAAAACATCTGGGGCACGTGCATTTTCTTACGCTGCCCCCACCCTGTGGAATTCTCTACCTCGTCGGATACGAAGCTGCCTGACCGTCGAGAGTTTTAAGTTAGAGTTAAAAACTTATCTATTCTCGAAAGCATATGGAGAGCGATTTTTATTGTGATTTTATTGTTATTACTGTTGTTATCATTATATTTTGTAACTAAATGTTTGTTCACCTGTACAGCACTTTGGTTTTTGAAAAGCGCTTAAAAATAAATTTTACTTACTTACTTGTTAGACTTCTCAAGATGCCAGGCTCTGCCTGGGAAACTGAAGTCCCCCAGGCTCATCACTTCACTGGATTTGTTTGTTCTTGCAATTTCACCTATCAGCTGGTCACCATGCTCTGCTGAGCTTTGGGGGGCTTGTAGGGTACCCACAAGATGATCCCTTTACCCTTTTCTCGTAGTTTGACCCAGATGGACTCTATGGCACTGTCCCCCCCCCCCCCCATGTCCTCACTGTATTTCACAGTTACACTCTCCTTTATGATGACAGTCACCCCCTTTCCTGTCTGGTCTATCGCATCAAAAAAGCCTGTAACCTGGTGGTATAGTTATTTTCTTTCCCCCACTAAGTCTCTGTGAGGGCAACTACAGTGAAGCTTTCCAGGATGAAACTGAATTCTGCAGAATTCTGCAGCAAAGTTACTGCAGGAAACAATGTCATTTCAATAGGAGTTAATCCCTTCTGTTTTGCAGGAAACTGTGACACGGCATTTTATTCTGGCAGCCTCCATTGTAAGTCCCAGCCTTTAAAGTGTATCAGACATTCAAGCTCATCCATTACACAGGGTCTGACCCTCATACTGGCCTGTGTGCAAAGGAGAATATTTGCCGCTCTGTTTCCTCACTCCCCTTGTGGGTGTTCTTGTTGTTCCCAACTATATGACTGATCCTGTACTCCTATTGTGCTGTGTTACGGTATTTTGCTTCATTCGAAGTTCCCACTTGGGGATATGGTGTTATGTAGTTGACAAAATCAATTTACAAAATGTGAAAAAAAGTGATTTTTTATTTTAGGGTGCAGATCTGAGCTTAAGGACAGTTGATTGGCCAGTGCATACTACAAACTGCTCTCCAAATTATACTAAAACTTAAACCATGCTGTTGAGAGTAAATTACTTGTGAGATCTTGCAGCTCTAAATACTTTTTTTGTGTTTTTAACATATTTTTTAAACTCCCACTGCCAGTGGGGCTCAGTAGTGGTTATACTGACCATTTGTGCTCTGTATCTCCTCCAGCTGTCAGAGATCATGCTGTGAGCAGGGGGGGCTTGGTTTTTACCTGCGTTTTCCCATGGCTTGCCCCTGAAATCCCACCCCTGAGGACACCAGCACAAAGGACAGAAGTCTAGGCTGTAGACATGCTGCTGCATGTTTCAGCCAAGTGCCAAACGATGTCCTCCCCTCCCCACACCATGAGTCTAGCGCTGCCCCCCCATGCATCCACAGGCAGCAGTAATGGGATGTGCGACAGCCCTCCCTTGGAGAAAGAGAGAGTTCTATGTGATGTTCAAACCTTCTTCCCCCGGCCAGCCCCCCACAACCAAGGCTCGTTCCCCAACCCGGGTCACCAGTGTCGCAGGTGGTAGCGTTACCACTGAGCCAACGGGCTGGCTAACCCTAAATACTTCCATGGTGACATAGTTTTGCCTGCATAGTTTCCATGGAAGACAGAAGCACCCAATAATCACATCTGATGATTCCCACCCTCTCCTCTTCTCCATGTTTTATCTTCTATTGGGATTTTCAGTTTTTTTTGCCCTGAGCCAACCAACTTTGAAACAGTAAATCTGAAAGCAGATATGACTAAAAGAAGCATGTCAATCCCTATATTTCTTTTCTTTTGCTAGATTCACAACCATATTCTACATATATCAGAATTTTTTTATGAAAATGACATCAGACTGAAATTGTTTTATACAAAAAAACATACAAATATTCCCCACATTTTGGGGAATTTTAGTTCAAGAGGGTATCACAGTATTGGTTATTTACTCTATTTTTGCATGCGTGGAAAAAATTAAGCAAACAACATGACACATGATGTGTTCTTGTTTTACTTTTTCTTTCACGCTCATGTTGACACCTAAAAAATTGATGTTACAATTACATAAAACAATCTGAACCCTTGTGGATTTTTTTCTCATAAAGGAGGATTAATTAGGTCTCACCATGTAACTTAAAAACAAACATAGCTACCCATGTTTTTTTTTTTTTTTGTGTGGATTTTAACTGTTTCGATAACCATCATGTACTGGGCAAAAAATTATGAATTTGACATGAGGTTGCTGAAACACTAGGGAACATCTTTAAGCTTCTTAATGCTGCACACCCAGTGGCCCAGCAGAAACATGTTATGCTTCTTTTGACGGTTACCCAGATTTGAGAATGGGTTCAGGCACTAGTGTTATGTGGTTGAGGGCTGAGGAAAGCACAGCAATTTGACGTATATCCCAGCCCTGGGGGATTGGGTACCACATTCTGCCACCAAACTAAACTCTGTGGTGTGCCAGGGAGTTTACTTCTCCGCAGGGCGTAAACTATCTGTAATTGATGCTACCAGGTATTTCATGGTGCCGAGGCGAGGGGCCAGGAAGCACAAAGGTCTCAAAATGACAGTTGTCAGGGTGATGGTACTAGCACTCTCAGGTCTCATGCCCCCACAAGATCCTCGGAAATTAGTACAATAATGTGGGATGATGAGGCTGGAAAGTGGCCAGGCCTGACTGGGGACAGCTGGGGGCCAAAGAATAAAATATATATGGGAAAAAAGGTTTTAAATTCTCCTTATAGATAATTTTATTCTGCAGTTGTGTTTGCTTTGCCATTGCCCTGAACATTGCTTTGAATGTGTGTCAGACGGTACTTTAAAATAAAGATATTAATTTATTCATTCATCAAAATTATTGAAAACAGAGGAAAGCTTACCTAGTATTGCTAAGACTGGACTGTGATTCAGCAGGAGTCGGGGGAAGGGTCCTCCAGGAATTTTTTGAAACAGCCACAGGTGACTTTTCTTGCTGGAGCTGTGCCTGGATGGGAACCTAAGGGAAAATTAAAAATGAAGTCTGGTGAAGCAAGCAGGTGACCTTCCAGTTCCCTGCCCCAGGAGACAAGAACACTGGCACAAAACAACCTTCAAGAACTGTTAACAGAAAGTGTTTAGTGTCGGGTCAGGAGTTCCAGTTCTAGGATTTCAGGCTTCTAAACAGTATCAGCAGGTGCTGGCTGACTTGAGTTACTGAGGGAGCTTTAATCTTCAAAGAAGTCAAGGGTACAAAAATCAATTACTCTGCCCAGATCTCAGCTGTCACGTCAGGGAATCATGTGTGAGACAGTGGGGGAGAGGATGTGTGGTTTTCTTTGGCTTGTTATCTTCTGTACAATAGGTCTGGGATTGAGCCACCTGTAACACTGCCACAATCCCATTAACTGAAAATATTTGACAGCTGAAATTATTTTTGATTTCCTCTTTGCTCTGTGCAGAAACTCTGGGGGGTAGGATCCAACAGGCTGCTTGGGCACAGTGCTGTCCCATTCCCTCCGATGTTCGAAAATAGGTTGGTACTTCTGCTTTCTGCAGAGGTCCCTTTTGAAAAGTACAGCCCAAGCTCCACCCTCCAGAAAATTAATTTGTTCTTGTCTTGAATTCCTCATCCTCTACTATTTTGGGTGGAGATGAGAAGAAACAAGACAACGCTTAAGGCTGGGAAAACACAAACTTATAAGCTTGTTAACCATGGAGTGCAAGCTGTAATACCAGTGGTGGAAAGAGGAACAGAGTTCTGTTAATAAAACTAAAATTGTGACAGCAGTCCAGGAATAAAATAGTGGGAGAGCTGCTATACAGGAAGCACAAGTAAGAATTAAAATGCACCTAATTTTATACAACACGTACCACAGAAATGCATCAGTGTATACCAAATACAATGTAAAAATGCAAGTTCTTTTGGGATGTAATTGAGTCTCTGTAAATTGAAAAGAAAATCAGAAGATGACCATGGAACAGTTATGAAAATTCATGCATCTGTCACAGGTGTCATATTTTGGTGTACTGTGTATGTAAGAATGCACTGTGTATGCTTTTATTACAGACATGAGTAGGAACACATATTAGCAAGCTAGAATATTTGCATCATCCCCTGTATTGTGGTGCCGGTTGATTTCCTGGCTTACCACTTTCTTTTATTTTTGGTTGCCTATTTCTGGTCCTTCGGCCATCCACCACAGACTGCCTTTTATCATACACCAGTACCTTTCAAAGGAACGGAGTCTATAGGGTATGGTGTCAGAAATGCAGTGCTAGTAATACTGTTGACCACTAACATAACTACCTTTTAAAAGGTGATAGCAATAACTTTCCTGAAGTACCAGAGAACAGAGTTACAAACAGCAGCTACAAACTTACAATTTTTATAGCACCTTCTTCATGACAAGGACATGTAAAGTAACTTTACCAGTGAAAAACCATGCAAGGGCTGGTAGTCAAAAGTCTTGCCAAATAAAAATGTTTCTACAGTAGATGTGCAGCCACTACCTCTCAGCTAGTCAGCAACTGGTGAAGGTGGTGTATGGAGGGTCTGTGCAGGTCGCCGACCTAGTGAACTTAAGAGTGATTATAGCCATTATTACAGGTGAGTCAGTGTTGACGGACGGGGTGGATGTGGAGGATGCTCAGTGGATGGGCTGGGGTTGGTGCATATTTATGTCCGCCAGTAATTGAGGGGGCCAATAGAGTGTCAGAAAATATATCTGTCACGTTATTGGTATGGCAAATGGTGATTTAACATCCAGTGAACTACCAAGGACCTGATCATTTAAAGGGGACAGGAAATCTGTGCTAATTGACAGCAGTTAGTAATGTTCCTGTTTACATCCATGAAATTCATACCTCCAGATGATCCATATTTAACTGTACCTGAATAAACACTGATGTGGAAACTGTGCTTACAGTTCTTTTCTTTTAATAGACAACATGCTGCACAGTTCTTTTTATGGAACTGGTAGTTTGGAGTTTTTACTATGTCATGGTTTGTGTAAAGAATGCTATTTATGAGCTGTTAACCTATTAGAACCATGCTCAGTGTTCTGTACACAAACTGTGACATAGCGAAAACTCTAGATCACAGGTTGCATGAAGAGAACTGTAACAGAATGCTGCCAATAAAATCAAAACAATGCAAAATACAGTTGTTCATATACAATTTTTTTTCTGGTACAGTTAAATATGGATAATTTAAGCGGATAAATATCATTTCTGAAAGTAAGAACTGTATGAACAGCTGCCAATTAGAAATGATTTCCTGTCCTCTTTAATACAAAAATGGTGGTCAGGGTGGAAGTACCACTAGACTACTACAGAAAGCTTTATATAATATCAGAACAGCAATGGGGGGGGGGTCCACTTAACTACCAGAAGAGTGTTTTTGCATACTCAGACTGGCGATCCAGGGGAGAGGGGGCCACTAGACTACCAGAGAAAGCATACACTGAAAGGTGATTGGGGATGGAGGCACCACTAGACTACCATGGAGATGTTTATGCATACTTTGACTGACAATCTGGGGGTGGGGAGATCATTAATGTTTGTGCATACATGCAACAGTGATGGGGGGCACTAGACTACCAGGGATATGTTGTAAACAAGGTAGTATGGTGATTGTAGTGGGGATGTAGCCTCTGTTTCCTTCTGGTCTGTAGTGAGGCCATAACAAGATGCAAATGACCCGCAGTGCCTTACCTGTGCTATAGTCATTTGCATGGGGGAGGCTGAATATGGCAGACTACTCCACATATGTAATCTTCATGAGTGAGCCATACAGCTTATTTGCTTTTGTCATCCTTACATCTCTCTACTGGTCACATACCTCACGTGGCTAGTAGGGGGTTACAGTTTGTGAGGAACAAATGGGTTAGTGCCTACCTCCTTCAGCCAATATACTGGAATGTGATTTTAGCACTCACAATGAACTTCAAGCAAGTTCCAGTATACCTGTTGTTTGCTTCAGGCCCTAATTTGCTCCTGGAACAAATGTTCCACAAGTGCAAACCCAGCGCTATGAATATCCTGACTTCTGACGAAGCCCTGGGGGCAGGGTAAAACGTTGGCTCAGTGGTGGCATTGGTCGCCATTTCCAGACACCACCTGAGATGCACCTGAATGTAAAGTATGCTTGCACATATTTGCACAATTTTCATGAAAATAAAATATGCAAGGAGAACTCAAGACAACTAGTGCAATTATTTAGTAAATCCTACGGAGTGGAAGATGAGTGCTGCCTTCTTTATATGCTACAATCTTGGCCTTAGTTTTCAATATCTCTGGATTGCTGCCAGCTCTAGGTAAGCCCATCTGGAGAGCATGCCCTATTGTCTGTACCTAGATTTAGTACCAAGCTAGATGAAACTTAATTTGCTTATTCCTCTCCTAGGTTATGGAGCTCAATCCTTTCTGAACTTTGTCTATGCCCCTCTGTTGCTCCGTTCCACAGCAGGTACCATATATTCTTAATGTGGTGAAATGCTCTTGCACTTAGATTTCATTGTTCTGTCTTGTAGATAACTGTAGTGTAATCAACAACTTTGTATCAATGTAGTTATATGACCCTTGTGAAACTTCATATGAGATGTAAATTTTTATGCCATTCCTGATGTTTTTTTACTATCAGCTGCCATGTACTGACTGTACTTATCTATTTGTACTCATTGTATTTTGTGTTGCCTTGTTATCATTTTGTTTGTAATTTCCCAGGTTGTGCCTGAAAATAGGCATTTGATTATCTAGTGCACTTACCTGGTTAATAAAAGCTAAATAAATAAATACCTTGGGCTGGATTTTCAAAGGCCCCTTAGACCAATGCAAGGTGCGTCAAACAACCACCTTTCATCAAATCCAGGTGTGCCAAATGCTGTGCACTGTATTCTGCAAGAAAAGTGTTCTCTGTGGCAAAGTCCCACAGAATGATGCAGAAAGACTGCTGCATCAAAAATATGACACATGGGGGTGAGAAAGATGCAAGCTGAGAATGACACAAGTTGAGTCAAAATACTAAGCATGGAGTGAGATGGAGCAAAAATGAAGCAAGCTGAGTCAAAAATATGATGCATGAGTGAGATGCAGCAAAAGTGACACAAGTTGAGTCAGAAATATGATGCATGAGTGAGATGTGGCAAAAATGACGCAAGCTGAGTCACAAATATGGTGCAAATGACGCAAGCTGAGTCACAAATGTGGTGCAAA
Organism: Neoceratodus forsteri; assembly: GCA_016271365.2. Lineage (NCBI taxonomy): Eukaryota > Metazoa > Chordata > Ceratodontiformes > Ceratodontidae > Neoceratodus > Neoceratodus forsteri. The sequence continues at coordinate 801,536,512 of CM057451.1, read as the reverse complement.
TGACACAAGCTGAGTCACAAATATGGTGCTTGAATGAGATGGAGCAAAAATGACACAAGCTGTCAAAAATACAATGCATGAGTGGATGGAGCAAAGATGATGCCAGCTGAGTCAACAATACGATGCATAGAGCAAAAAAAAATGCAAGCTGAGTCAAAATTTACAGTGGATGAAATAGCCTTTATAAGCAATATTTTACATGGTGCATTATGATGTCTACAATGCAGGACTCTTGCAGCAGAATGCCATTCATAGTACCACAGTCAGGTCTGCCGCCAGCTGTGGGCCTCTGTATATGCTTTAGTGTCAGTCAGACCAGCTCTGGTTGGTCTAACAGTGGCATGCATCTTTATTTTTATTTATTTATTTTTATTTTAGTCTTTGGTAACCGGGTAAGGCCTACTAGGCACAAGTGCCAGTATTCAGGGGCGACCTGGGAGCACTAGGCAGTTGCGTGACTTGCTCAGAGTCACACAGTATGCAAGTGGAGGTTGTGAGAATCAAACCCAGGTCTGGTCTGCTGGATGTACCAAGTTCATTCACAGCTCATTACTTTAACCTCTAGGCTATACTTTGGCCCAGTGTCAACAGCTTCCACCTTAGGGAAAAAAAAAAAGGGGATGGTGCGCCAGTTTTTTGATGCAAACCCCACTGCAACATGGTGCACCAATTTTTTGTGATGCAACCCTGACACAAGCCATTCTGGCACAGGCAGTTCCACTTTTGATGCTAGCAGCATTATAAAATCAGAACTGATGAAAGTTTTGTTGCAGCTTGCTCCTTGTCTTATTCCTTTCTGATGCAAGCACCTTGCGTCATTTTCTGACCTTTGAAAATCAAGCCCCTCATTTAAAAGAGCTTTTTATGGGCTCTCACCTACGCTGCCCACTGTATACACATGTTCCCCTTTAAAGATGTCTTTTTGTATTATAATTACCAGTTAGGGACAATTACAATCATAAACCAGTACCTGAAACTATGTAACACGTACTGTGTTATACATGAATGTGTTCTAACGAAGAATTGCCTCACTCTTGCTTACAGCACCAAGGGCAAGATACAATAGCTGCAGTCATAATTTACTTTTGTTTTTGGTGGCTCCACTACAACCAGCTGGACATGGTTCTGTCAACTAGAATTCATACAAAAAGAAAGAGTAGGCAACAGTTAAAACTTTTTTTTTATTTTAGACACCCTCGGTGTGTGATAACAGAATAAACCATTCAGCCTTCGGTCTCATGGTTTGTGTGGTATCACACACCTCAGGTGTGTAAATAAACTTGTAATACATTGTTGCCCATACATTATCCTCTATATACTGTAGTGTATGTTTAATGATGTTTTATTGTACTTTCTAAAATGCCTTGAGCCCAGGAAAGACACTTTAAAAAGTAAAGCTATTTATCCATCTATAATCTAAACTACCTTCCACAAGGAATTGGGCAGGGATTACCAAACCCCTGCCATCTGTGCTTGAGCAGACAGTCACTCAAGACAAGATCTCCTGCAGTGCTGAAAAGCTAGTGCTTGTACACAGAGCCTGTTCATGTCAAAACTACCAAAGAAAACAATTCAGTACTCTGGATTGATATTCAGAGTATGTATATGTTTATTTGTACTTATTTTGTTTTACCAAGAAAAAACTAATTTGGGCTAAGCTCATTTACATGGAGGCCCTGGTTAGAACAGTCAAATATACAGCACATTACAACATAACATACAGTACCACGGACAACAAAAATGATAATACAAAGCAATAGATAAATATCACGTATTAAAAAGATCTATATAAATAGGGAATATACAATAGCCTAACTCAAAATATGCAATTTATCTTCAAGTCTGAGAGGGCAGAACCATAACTCATGAGTGGCAGGGTCATAAGTGAGTTATGAAAGTATTTTGAGTTAGGCTATAGTATATTTGATATATACAACATAGAGGATAATGCCTGAGTAACAGTGGTTAACCACGATGTAATCACCTCAAGCACTTGCCAGGACAACCAAGTAAACTGTAGTAAAGCGCAGCTCGAGAGGTTTACAGTTGTCATGGCAACTGCGAGAGGTGATTATGTCCATGGTTGACCACCATTACTCAAGCACTGTATTTTAGAGTGTATGGAAAAACTAGCCACTGCGGTAAAAAAACATATACAGTTTTTTTTAATGTGCGTTTGTTCTCCTGCTCGGCTATGAATGCCTCCTGGTTTGCATGTTGAGCAACTGAAGTACTAAAATAAGTTATTGCGATCTATACTGCAGTGGGTTTATAACTGTCTGAATGGAATGTGTGTGTTTTGACAGAATGTCCAAGCAGCAGATCACCTTTTCTTTCCAATAATTTTGACAGGTGGTGACATTCTATCCTGTAATCCCTTCATTATGACATAGCTAAGCAAGGTGTACAGCATACTGATGTCATAACAATGGGATTATCAGATCATAAACTGATTGAAAACATGGTTAATAGACACTGTCCATACGTTATAGTAGTTTATAAGTTATATTTTTTAAATCTGCAGTTTATTTAAAAATGTTGCCACTTTTCTTTGATTTTAACTGGTTGCCAATGTATAAATACATTATATTTTATAATGTATGGTCATGCATTTCTAGTTAAAAAAATTAAGCAGAATCCTTACTGTTGAAATTTTAGTCACCGCCACAGCCATTCTGGGTCGTGCTTTCACCGCCGTGGCCATTTCTGGAAGGCTGTTGGGTCATGTAGTGCACATGCGAAAAGCGATCCCTGTTGTTAACCTATTGATGTGACGTATGATTTCCTAAGGTTAACAGCATTCTACCATACATTATAGTAGTTTACAAGTTATTATTTTTTAAATCTGCAGTTTATTTAAAAATGTTGCTTCTTTTCTTTGATTTTACCTGCTTGCTTCAGTGCTGCATTAGGCATTGTGATGTCATCAGCATAGTAGAAGCTGCTCTCTGACTGGTTCAGTATTCCACTGTGATGACAGTAACTTAAGATATCCATTGTGACAACAGTAACAATGATATTTTTTGACATCTTACTGTTACTGATGTCACTAACTAAGATTTCTTTTTTATCTTGTCATTTTCACCACCACTCCTGTTATATATAGCAAAATATACAACACATCAGTATGAACTGTAAAACAAAATGGAATAGCAAGTACAATCAATTGTGACAGAAAAAAAATTACTCACTGTAGTAATGCCATTTCTTCTTAAGGTATCCTTCACTATGCTTACACTTTATGCAGTCATCTCAGCTGAGAGTGACATCCCGGAGACAGAACTTCTGTACATTTTAGAATCCGGTCTGTAGGTTCAAACTCTGCATCTGCACTCCACTCTGGCTATTGCTCAGATGTTTCCAAGCCAGAGTGGAGAAGTATAAATGTGTCACATAAACCAAAAAAATTAACTTGCAATTGTAGGAACTGAAATAGTAATGCTCAAGCAACCTCAATGAAAAAGAATTGATTCTTGTGTGAACCTATTTCAGGTTCTGGAAGGAGAGGTAAAGTAAGGAATGTAAACATAGCAAGGGATCCCTTAAGAAGAAACAACTTTACTATGGTGAGTATTTTTTTTTCTTCTAACCCCAGGAGGCCCTCACTTAAATGTCTGCACTTTATGCTGACTATATAGCAGTATCTTGAGAAACTGGGTCCAGAACCTAGTTAGGAAAAAGGTTCTGCAAGACAGCAGTTCCAAATCTGGCATCCCTTCTGGACTGTATGTCCAAACAGCAGTGCTCCGTGAAGGTGTGTACTGTTTTCCAGGTAGCTGCTTTGCCAATATCTAACAATGGGATACCCCTTGAGGATGCCAAAGAGGCAGAACTACCTACCCCCTTGTAGAGTGTGCCCTTAAGCCTTTTGGTGGAACTTTCCCAGCTTTTTCATAGCAGAAATGAATGCAAAAGACTATCCAGTGAGAGACAGATATTTTTGTAGCTGGTTTGCCTTTGCCAACCTCAACATACCTAACAAAAAGTTGGGTGGTGTAGGACCCAACATCCCTTTTCCAGTCCAAGTAGATAGTCCGGACTCGTTGCAGGTCCAGGCTATGCAATTTTATCTCACCTGGACTAGAATGATCTGGATAGAGTACAGGGAGGGACACTGACTGATTCAAGTGGAATTCAGATACCACCTTAGAAAGGTATTTTCTATTGGTTCTAAGACCTACTGTATCCGTGTGGGAAATTATGTTAATTTGGCTCTGCGCAGAGGGCTTGCAATTCACCTACTCTCCTAGCAGAAGTCACTGTGACCAGGAATATGGTTTCCATATAATATACTTCAGGTCAGCAGTTTCCATAGACTCAAAGGGAGCCTCCATGAGCTGGGCAAGGCATATGTTGAGGTCCCAGGGTGTAACAGGATCCCTCACTGGTGAGTACAAGTGGTTTAGGCCATTAAAAAACCTTCTTAAGATGGGTTGTGAGACCAAAGACGACTCCTTACCAGCTGATATCTATGCTGATACTGCTGCTAAGTGCACATTTAAAGTTAAAGGTTGTAGACCCAACAACTGTAGGTGCACTGGGTATTGCAGAATTATGGACAACCCTGCCTTCATTGGGTTTAGTTTTCTGGGGACACACCATCACCTGCTTTCTCAGATGTGCTGCCACCACAGCCAGGTACTTTGTGAATTTGGAGTTGAAGTGAGACCAAATGGGAGAGCTGTGAATTGGTATTGGCAGTTTCCCAGCTTGTATCTGACATATTTTCTGTGAGTAACTAGAATATGAAAATATGCATCTTTTAGATCCACTGATCCCGGCAAATGTCATTGCTGCAAAGATGGTATCACTGTTCTGAGGGTGCCATCTTGAATTTTTCCTTTTTCAAGTGTTTGTTCCGAATTCTGAGGTCTAAAATGGGTCGTCACTCCTCATTTTTCTCAAGAATAGGCCCCTGGCCCACTGGCAGGCAGGGACTTTTTCTATAGCTTTTGATATTAACAGTTTTTTTTTTACTTTCAGTTCCAGCAGACTTTTTTCTGTGCGAGTGTGCGCTAGAAAACCTTTGAGTTTCTGCAGGTTTGGAAAGTGTTTGAACTGCAGACACAACCCTCAGCCCACTATCTCCAGTACCCCCTTGTCTGTGGTATTGTTTACCCATTCCTGGAAATAGTGTGCCAGTCTTCCTCCCACTGGCAATGGTTGGGGGACCTGGGCAAAATTGTCAGGGGTTTTGTTTTGGCTGGGGCTAGGCACCTGTGCTGTAGAATTACACCTGGAAGCCCTTTTTCCCCCTCCCCCATAGTAACCTCTTTGTGACTGGTGCTCATAGGGGGTGTAAGAGACATAGGCTCTAAGGTAGTATCTCCTGCTTCTGCCTCTCCTTCCATATGACCTGTAAGAGGTAGAGGTCTTTTCCTTCTCATTATTACTTTTGGAAGTGATTTTGTATTCATCCACTTTTTATGTAGGCCTCTGCTTTGCCACCAAATAATGAATCTCCTTCAAAGGAGGAATCCATGGCCTTGTTTTGAGTATCATGGGAAATAATTGTAGTCCACATCCAGGAAAATCTTCTTAAGGGAAGCGGAAATTGTTTAACCAGGAAAGGCACACTAAGCCGAAGCTTGTTTCCAGGTGTGACCTGGGAGCACAAGGAAGTTAAGTGACTTGCTCAGGGTCACACAGCAAGCAAGCGAGAGCTGATGGGATTCAACCCCAGGTCTCCAGGTTTGCAGCTCAGAGCCCTTAACCACTACACTATACTGCCTCCTTCTTAAGGACACTGCATGAGCCAAAACTCTAGCAGCAGTGACTCTGGTGTCCAGTCCACTACAGTGTGGAAATTATATTGTGTGGCATCCAGGGCTGATTTTGCTGTAGCCTCAGCGCCTGTGCCAAACCATCTTCTGCTTTTTCTGCTAGTGCCAGAATTGTGTTTCAAAGTACTTTTTGGTACTGTGCTATATGCGCTGAATAAGCTGCCTGCCTGGTAAGCAGGGAAGTTGTTGTATAAACCTTTTTGCCACAGTATCTAACGTTGTAGAGTCTTTGTCAGGGGGCTGCTCAGACAGAGTGATTTTTGCTCTCAACCTTCTTCTGCTCTTTCTGCTAGTGCCAGAAGAAAAAATTACTCACCTTAGTAATGTTGTTTCTTCTAATGGAGTCTTGCTGTATTCTGACATATGCAGTTAGGTCCTTCCTTTCAACTGCCCCGGAGAACAAAGAGTTAAACTTTCCATGGCCAGCATGGAATGTTCACCACGAGCTCGGTTGAAGCCCCTGTCTGCTGTTGTTTAAACTGCAACAGTCAGATCTTTACGAGCAATACTCACTAGAAGTTCTGTGTGGAAACTGTAAAACTAATACTATCCAACTGGCAACTATATCTATAAAAAAGGTTTTTGGTTTCAAAAGGAAGACTCAAGTCGGGAAACCCCAAAACAAAACACATCCAAAACACAACCACTCACCCAAACTAAAAGAAGGTGAAAAAATGACACCCCTAGGGTGCCAACACTGCTCCTGCCCACCTACATCCCAGAAACTAGGTTCCGAGAGGGGAGGCGGGGGGGAGGTCAGAATACAGCAAGACTCCATTAGAAGAAACAACATTACTAAGGTGAGTAATTTTTTCTTCAACAACATGAAGTCTTGCTGTATTCTGACATATGCAGACTACCAAGCAGTACCTTCATGGAGGAGGGACAGAACCTACTTTGGAAACAGGCTCTGAAGTACTGCTGTGCCAAACCGAGCATCACTCCTAGCCTGGATATCCAGAGAGTAATGCTTGGTGAATGTATGGACTGTTTTCCAGGTGGCTGCTTGACAAATTTCTAAGAGAGGAACATCCCTGGCAGCAGCCAGGGAAGCAGCTGTACCTCTAGTGGAAGGAGCCCTCAGGCCTGAGGGTGGAGTTCTACCCAGTTTTTCATAGTAGAACTGTATACAAGAAACAATCCACCTGGCAATAGATCTCATAGTGGCAGGTTTGCCCTTACCAACTTCTCCATACGTGAGGAACAACTGGAGGGATTCAAACCTGTGACCCTTGGTACACTCTATGTAATAGCTAAGGGCTCTTTTAACATCCAAGCTGTGTAGCCTCCCCTCTCCAGAGGAGGAATGGTCAGTGAAGAAAACAGGGAGAGATATAGACTGGTTGAGGGGGAAATCTGAGACCACTTTAGGCAAAACTTTCTGTTAGTTCTTAGGACCACTTTATCTCTATGGAAAGAGATGAAATCAGATTCCACTGACAGGGCTTGCAATTCACTGATACGCCTGGCAGAAGTAATGGCTACCAAAACACAGTTTTCCAAGTCAAGTACTTAAACTCTGCAGAGGACAAATGCTCAAAGGGGGGGGCTGCATAAGTTGAGCAATGCAAACATTAAGGTCCCAAGCAGGAGCAGGATCCCTAAAGGGGGGATTGGTGTGAAGCAATCGATGGGATGATAGAGAGGAAGGCTTGCCTACTGACAAGAAAGCAGAAACAGCTGCCAAGTATACTTTAAGGGTAGCTGGTCTAAGGCCTAGGCCATTAAGATGGACCATATAGTCCAGAACCATATGCAACTCAGCAGAGTCTGGAGAAACATTCTTCTTAGAACACCAAAAGCTGAATCTTTTCCATTTGGAGTTGTAAGTCTTTCTGGTGGAAGGCTTTCGAGAAGCCTTAAGGATATTCAGAACCCCCTGGGAAAGATGCAGATCAGCAAACTCTAACTCTTCAAGAGCCATGCCTTGAGATTGAGAGACCGAAGATTCGGGTACCAAATCCTCCCCTGAGAGGATGTCAACAGGCTGTAATTCCTGGGAACAGACAGGGGAAGGTGGACTGCTAGGGACAGCAACAGGAGATACCAAGGCTGTTTGGCCCAGTCTGGAGCAATCAGAATCACTTTGCATGGCTGTGACCTTATCTTGACTAACACTTTGAACAGGAGAGGGAAGGGGGGGAAAGCAAACAGAAATTTCCCTTCCCAGTTCAGAATCAGAGCATCCAGGGGGACTGAGCCCAAGACTGGGGGTCTGCAACAAAAGAGAGGAAGTTGGTGATTGTCTGGGGCTGCAAAAAGATCTATCTCTGGAGTGCCCCATCTTGAGAAAATCACTTTCAAAACTAGAGGATCTAGGGTCCATTCGTGATGGCCCTGGGATATTCTGCTCAGAGCATCTGCTAGGACATTGTCCTTCCCTGGGAGGTGAACTGCTATCAGAGAGGTTTGCAGGGAATAGGCTAGGGACCACAACTTCATTGCTTCTGTGCACACGGCCGTAGACCGAGTGCCTCCCTGCTTGTTGATGTACCACATGGTGGTGGTGTTGTCTGTTCTGACCTGGACCACCTTGTTCTGTACAGATTTGGAAAAAGCTTGCAGTGCCAGAAACACTGCTCTGAGTTCCAAGAGATCGATGTGAAGCAGAGATTCCTGAGGTGACCACAGTCCTTGGGTGGTAAGATCCCCCAAATAGGCTCTCCAGCCCAGCAGGGAAGCATCTGTGGTGAGTATCACTGAATGAGACTGAGTGACAAAAGGAACCCCTTGTCTCAAATTGTCCTGATCCTGCCACCATTGCAAGGCCTGGATCAGGGTTCGAGTCACTGGAACTAGTTTGGTGAGGGAATCCTTTCTTTGAGACCAGAAGGCTCTTAAGTGGAACTGAATGTCCCTCATCTGGAATCTTGCTCCTTGGACCACTGCTGTAGAAGCTGCCATGTGGCCCAGAAGCTGAAGGAAATGCCTTGCTGGTCGAGACACCTGAAGGGTGAATGAAGAGGCCAGTTCCATGAGGGTCCTTGCCCTTTCCAGGGGAAGGAAGGTTCTTGCCTTTACTGTATCCAGCTCTGCCCCTATGAAGGTGAGGAACTGTGCTGGCTCGAGAACTGACTTTGGAAGGTTGAGAAATAATCCTAAGGAAGTGAGCACTTGCTGGGTCACTTGCAAATGTGACTTGACTTGGTCTGGAGACTGACCTACTATGAGCCAATCGTCCAAGTATGGGAAGATGGAGATCTTTTTTCTCCTTAGGAAAGCAACCACTACTGCCAGGCACTTTGTGAAAACCCTTGGGGCTGATGTTAGGCCAAAGGGCATTGCTCTGAATTGATAGTGGCCTGAGGGCAACTCGAACCTGAGGTACTTTCTGTGGGAGCACCTGATGGGAATGTGAAAATAGGCATCTTTGAGGTCCAGGGAGGCTAGCCAGTCCCTGGCCTTAGAGGGAGGGATAATTCCCAGAGTCACCATTTTGAACTTTGGCTTTAAAAGGTGTTTGTTCAGATATCTTAGGTCCAGGATGGGCCACCATTCTCCTGTCTTTTTGGGGGTTAAGAAGTACCTGGAGTACAATCCTTTGCCCCTGTGTAGGGTGGGAACCCTCTCTACAGAGCTCTCTGAGAGCTAGCAGAGAAGAAACCCTCTGCCTCTAAGGCAAGGGTCTCTGATAGATTCGCAGGTGGAAAGGATCTGGTTCTCATCTTGGGAAATTTTTTGAAACTGAGAACCAGCCCCTGGCTTACTACTTCCAGTACCCACTTGTCTGATGTTAGATACTTCCAGTCCTGGACAAAGTAAGCCAGCCTGCCCCCTACTGGTATGGGAGAATCGGCCCGGGCAGACCCATCAGAGTGTCTGCTTGACAAGGGCTTTAGGCTGAGGGGTGGATGCAGGCCTGCTCATCCCCCGACTGCCTCTCCCTCTAAAGAACCCCCTCTGAGAGAAAGAAGAGGAGGCCTGAGCTTGGTAAAAAGGCCTTTGGAAAGGCCTGCCCCTGCCCCTGGACTGCTGCCTTTGAGGAGTTGCTTGCTTTTCTTTGGCCTGAGCACTCCTGTAAGTGGTCCTGTACTCATCCATCTTTTTCATGTAGTTCTCTGTCTGCTCCCCAAACAGAGAATTACCAATTACAGGAAAATCCATGGCCTTAGCCTGTGTATCCTGTGAGAGGCTAGTACATCTGAGCCAAGCCATCCTCTGAAGAGCCACAGATGTAGCCATGACTCTTGATGAAACATCACTGGAGTCCACAGCGGCATGAAATTGTACTTTAGATGCCTCAATCCCATCTGCAGCCACCTGCTCCAGCTCCTTGGCAAGCTGGTCAGGGGCCACCTGGACTTCTGGTATCTAGCTGTATAGGCCATATAGTTAGCCTGTCTGAGTCCCAAAGATGCTGCCATGTATTGTTTCTTTGCCATGGCATCAGTCTTCCTGGAGTCCTTGTCTGGGGGGTGTGATGCCAAGGGGACATTTGCCTTATCACAGGCAGCAGCTTGCACTACCCCAACATGGCTGCATTGCTGGAAAAGGAACTCCGTGTCTGAGCCTGAGAGAGTGTACCTCTTGTCCATTTGTCTGTCCACAGGAGGTATAGAATTAGGAGACTTAAGAATTTTATGTGCCTGTTTCCCAAAGGATTTGTGAAGAGGAATAGACAGTCTCCTGGACTCTGGAATGTCCATCATCTCAACAAAATCAGGCTCCTCCTGACCCTCTACTGCTTCCTCCACAGGAAGCTGGAGGGTCTCAGCCACTTTTTTGTAAAACATATAGTGAGAAGGGGACTCAGAAAGCCTAGGAGGAAAAACACCTGAATGTCTGTCTTGGGAGATGTCCGGGTCAATAGGCACATCCAGACTTTCATAATCACCATAATCATCCTCATACTCTCCTTCCTCCTCCTCCGTTCATAAAATTCTTCCAAAGTGTAATCCGGAACCGGGGGAACCAACCGAACTGAACCCCTGCCAGATGGTGCCGGTTCGGTTGGAACCAAAGTAGGCGACTGCACTATCCTTATCGCCTTGGCTATCTTATCGGTGGTCAGAGTATGAATTTCTGGGTCCGAACCAGACGATTTATCTTTTCTTTTCCTTTTTAACGGAACCGACTCCTCAGAATTGGCTCTCCTTTTGCCCGAAGAAGTTTCGCCCTGGTCAGAGGGCACTCCTTCTGGTTCGGTTGGAACCAAACCGGGCTAGCCATCCAGGTCAGCGGACTTCTCGGCCTCCCTTTCCCTCAGTCTACCTAATCTCTTTTCCAGGGTAGATTTGGGAAAATTCTTACAAATTTGGCAGTCTGAATTGAGGTGGTCAAACCCCAGACAATAAACACAGGTGGCGTGGGGATCAGCCTTGGCAAAGACTTCCCCACACACACTGCAGTGTAGAAACCCAGTAGGCCCAGTTTTTTCTTGAGTTTCTCAGACATGGCCAATCCTATCCAAAACTTACCCTTTTTTTGGCAATCCACCAGGCAAGACTCCCCTATCGGTTCCTGACCGTGTCACAGGTCTAGGAAAAAAACCTAATAAAATCCGTTTTTTTTAGAACCAATACGGACACACTCTAAATGAATTACAAACTTTTTTTACCTAAAAATTGATCAGTTCAGCCGAACCGATCCACAATTTACAAGTTCCACACAGAAACTACACAGAAAACCTGTCTAGTACTCACGGTACCACAGACAGAGACTTGAACCGACTGAGCGGTAACAGCAATTCGGTAGAAACCGACCGAAAAAATGACACTTCAACTGAATTTTTTGAACCGAGCAAAGGAGAAATCTCCGGAGCGACTGTTCAGTGAGGTGGAGTAAAGATTCTGACGGTTGTAGTTTAAACAGCAGCAGACAGGGGCTTCAACTGAGCTCGTGGTGAACATTCCATACTGGCCATGGAAAGTTTAACTCTTTGTTCTCCGGGGCAGTTGAAAAGCAGGACCTAACTGCATATGTCAAAATACAGCAAGACTTCATGTTGTTTGAATAGTGTTCAAAAGTGCTGTCTGGTACTGTGCTATATGTGTTGAGTAAACTGCCTGTCTGATAAGCAGGGAAACTATTGTATAACCCTTCTTTACCATACAGTCTAATTTGTTAGACTCTTTTTCAGGGGGCTGCTAAGATGGAATGATTTTTCCTCTCACAAGCAACAGCCTGAACAACCCCAGGAGGATCAGGTTGGGCATGCAGATATTCTACTCCCTGCCTACATAGAAACATAGAATTTGACGGCAGATAAGGACCGCTTGGCCCACCCAGTCTGCCCAATTCCCTACCTGATGGATAAGTTGCAGATCCTAGTTAACCAGCAGCCTACTTCTTCCTACCCCCACCCCCTAGAATTGCCTTATGACTGTCCCATGCATGCTTGAATTCCACTACTGTTTTTGACTCCACAACCTCCTCTGGAAGGCCATTCCATACATCCACAACCCTCTCTGTGAAAAAATACTTCCTTAAATTACCTCTGAGCCGCCTCCTTCTATCTTCAAATTGTGCCACCTTGTTCTTGCACACCTCTTTTTTTGAAAGATGCTACCCTCTTGGACTTTGTTGATTCCCTTGGTACTTGAAAGTTTCTATCATGTCCCCCCTCTCCCTCCTTTCCTCGAGGCTATACATATTAAGCTCCTTAAGTCTCTCTTCATATGTCTTCCAGTGCAGACCCTGCACCATTTTATTGTCCTCCTCTGGACAGCTTCCATCCTGTCTATGTCTTTCGGAGATTGGGTCTCCAGAACTGCATGCAGTACTCAGATGTGGTCTCACCAGCTGTCTGTACAGAGGGATAATAACTTCTTGTTTTCTACTGCTGATGCCTCTCCCTATGCATCCCAGTATTCCCCAGCCCTCCTTGCTGCCCTCTCACATTGCTTGCCCACCTTTAGGTCATCTGATATGACTACCCCAGGTCCCTTTCCATTTTTGTTGTTGCTAGTATCTCACCCCCCATTGTGTACTCTTCCCTGGGTTTCCCCAGGTGCATTACCTTGCACTTCTTAGCATTGAATCTAAGCTGCCATACATTTGACCATTCCTCTAACCTTCCAAGTCCCTTCTCATCCTTTCCACCCTACCTTGTGCATCAACTCTGTTGCAGATCTTTGTGTCATCTGCAGAGACATACTTTTCCTTCCAGTCCCTCTGCAATGTTGCTTATAAAGACATTGAAGAGGACCGGTCTCATTGAACTCCTGCGTACCCCATACTAACCCTTTTTTCAGAGTGGACTCCATTTACTATTACTCTCTGTGTCCTATTCTCCAGCCAAGTCTTTACCCAGGCTGTCATCTTGGGACCCACTCCCAGGCTGGCTAACTTGTATATTAATCTTTTGTGTGGGACTGTGTCAAATGCCTTGCTAAAGTCTGGGTAGGCCATGTCCACAGCCCTCCCCTGATCAACTACTTTGGTCACCCAGTCAAAGAAATCTATCAGATTTGTCTGGCATGACCTTCCGCTGTGAATCCATGCTGCCTTGGGTCCTGTGCCCTCTGGCCTCTAGATCGCAACAATTCTTTCCTTCAGAAGTGATTCCATCATTTTCCCTACCACTGAGGTTAAATTAACAGGTCTGTAGTTTCCTGCTTCTGCCTTGCTCCCACTTTTGTGAAGGGGAATCACATCTGCCCTCCTCCAGTCCTCAGGTACCATCCCATCCTCCCATGATTTGTTAAAGAGGGTAGTCAGTGGTGTCACTAGTTCTACCCTTAGCTCTTTTAGAATTCTGGGATGAATCCCATCAGGCCCCATTGCTTTGTCCACCTTCAGTTTTAAGAGCTCTTTCAGAACCCTTTCTTCTGTAAATGGGCTGGTATCAACTTCTGTATCCAGAGTGTTTCTACTGTTTGTTTTAGGTACCTCCCCCTCTTCCTTTGTAAATACTGAGCAAAAATATTTGTTTAGTATCTCTGCCTTTTCACAGTCACCCTCTGCCCACCCTCCCTCCCCTTTATTAAGCCTCACTATCCCTCCCTTGGTCTTCCTTCGCTCCCTGATGTACCTATAAAAGGTTTTATTCCCCTTCTTAACTGATTTGGCTATCTTTTCCTCGGTTTGGGCCTTTGCTGTTCTGACTGCCTTCCCAGCTTCCTTTTGCTTTAACTGATACAGTTATCTGTCCTGTTCCTTCTGTGATTCCTTGTACTTCCTGAATGCTTTCTTTTTCTCTTGAACCTTCACTGCCACTTCCTTTGAGAACCATAGTGGTTTCTTACCTAATTTCATTTTGTTTATTTGCTATCCCCCTGACATTGTTTCTCAATTTGTTTGCTGATAGCTGCAGCTGAAGTGGGTGCAGCCATGACTTTTGCTATGGCCTTTTTAAGAGGTTTATGTATGGGAAGCAACAGCCTTCTTGATTGAGCTACTCCCAGCATGTCCATAAATTCAGCATCCTCTTCAGCCTCCTCTCTTTCTAGCGAGGGTATGTTGAGGGTATCAACCATTTGTCTGACAAATGAGGGAAAAGAAGAATAGTCCTCAGTTTGCCTTTGAGGAGGTTCAAAATCTTGCTCAGATGTGCCCTCTAACTCCATGGGGTCACCTTCCTCCATATGCACATACTAGTCTTCTTCCTCATCCTCTACAAGCAGATAGATTGGAGCCTGAGCCTGGAAGGGGGGTGTGGCAGGTATTTTATTCAAATTTCCCATGGCCTGGATTACCTGGAAAAATAGCCACATTTTTTATAAGTCATATGATAAGGGCATTTTTCTGTGCCATCTGCCTGCTCCTTTCTTTTTGCAGAAGCAGTGGCAGTGACATTTTTTTCTTTGAATTTCTTTTTGGCAGACACTGTTTCCAGTGCCTGCACTAATGCTTTTTTTTATTTTTTTCCCCCATCACTGGATTCTGGGTTCCCCCTTTCTGACACCCTGATATCTGAGCCATCTTTACTAAGCCTTTCTAATGGCTGTGCAGCTTTATCGTTTTCCTTTTTCTTGTCAGCTTTTACATTAGTTGCTGCTGTACATGAGAAGATGGACACTTCAGATGCATGCTTTCCACTACTGATAGGATCACCTTCACAACCTTTATTATTATTTTTAGGTGACACAGGGGCAGGTGTGCCTCTTTTTAAAATGTTACCCTTTTAAATGAAGTTTTTAGGCATAAAATATGATGATACTTACAATTTATAAAGTTGTGTTGTGGACCTAAACACTAAACAAGGCTTGTGGCAGTCTGCCCTTGCCAGGAACTGAAAACAGTTTCTACAATTTTTTGATGGTCCACAAGGTCTCTCTGACATACCAATTGGAAAGAACCCTGAATTTATAAACAGGATTTCCAAAAAAAATGATACAGTACAAGAGCCCGATAGTAAAAAACATCTCTTGTACTGAAGAAACTGTGCAAAAGGTCAAATCGCGGCTCCCGAAACAGGAACCAATTAATTAAGATGAAAGGACACAGACAGAAGTGGAAACGCTCCACTCTCTGTAAACTGGATAGTAAAAATACTAAACCACAAAATTTAGCAAAAGGAAGGTGGTTTGCTAGTCAAAATAGTCATGGTAGCCAAGTAGGATAGTCTCTGGTTCCTGGGAATCAAAACAACTGGAGAAACCTAGATTACAGAAAAACCTAGCTAAAATGCAAAGTAATAGAGAAAAATAACTAACTACACATTTTTTTTATATAACTACAAAATAAAAACTCGACTAGAGAACCAGCTGTTACCTCAGTTCAGTATGGGGTGAGTGCTCTTTTCAGGCAGAGAAACAGATCTGAGCAACGGCCAGAGTAGAACATGGATGCAGAGGCTGAACCTACGTTCCAAATTATAACATTTCATAGATTCTGCCTCTGGGCATCATTCTCAGCTGAGATGACTGCATGAAGTGTAAACATTTAAAAGTGAGGGATTCCTGGGGTTGGAACATAGGTTTGTAGTCATGGTACAAAGTGCGAATATGGAGATAAGGGAAAATCATGGTAACAGTAAAAGCTGTCTCATCACTGACACACCACAAGACATATAGAACAGTGTACAGGCAACCATACACAGCAAAGCTATGTTTCCATTGAGGGTTTAAGATGACACCATAGGGACCTCAAGAACGAAGCTCGAGAGGTCCCGATGTCATCTCAACTCTGAGACATAAACAAAGCCCTTGTTTGTGTATGGTTGACCATATGAAAAAATTACTCGCCGCAGTAATCTTCTTTCTTCCAAGGGGTCCTTTAGCATCAGTAACTTAAGCAGTTAGCTGGCTAGGTGCAACGCCCAGAAGGTATGCCTTTAAGAGAAATTTAAATGAGCTTTAGGCAATAGCCAATCAAAAATCAGGAGGGTGAATAAGCTGACTGAGACTTGCCTGAAGGCTTCAGAATTTTTTCAAAGGAAAACGAGGGCACACGGCCCGAAAAAAGAATCAACAGGATTCAAAAAACATGCAAATGTCCATAAAGTGGAAATAGACACAACAACAACAACACGAGTTAAAATTCATTAATGAGAAACTCCAGATTTGCTAAGAGATGTGATACAGAGCCCTTCTCTGATAGGTGAACCAGGAAGGAAGGGTGGGAGCTTACTGACGCTAAAGGACCCATTGAAAGGAAGAAGATTACTGCGATGAGTAATTTTTTTTTTCTTATCCCAGGAGTCCTTTAGCATCAGTAACTTTAGCAGACTACCGAGCAGTATCAAGTGGGAGGTGGGCAGAGAACCTACTTAGGAAAGAGGCTCTGCAGAACCACCCTGCCAAATCTAGCATCAGATCTGGTTTGCACATCCAGACTATAGTGTTTCACGATGGTATGCACAGATTTCCAGGTAGCTGCTTTGCAGACATCCAAGAGGGGAATGTCCCTTGCTGCTGCGAGCGAGGCTGCAGTGCCCCTGGTGGAACGGGCACTGAGTCCCACTGGAGGTTGGTGACCAGCTTTCTCATAGCAGAACCTAATACAAGAGACCAACCAATGGGAAATAGCTCTCTTGGTAGCTGGTCTTCCTCTGCCTACATACCTGTAGGTGAGGAACAACTGAGTGGAAGAGCTCTAGACTGCCTAGTATGCTCTTGGTAGCAAAAAGATGGCTCTTTTGACATCCAAGCTGTGGAGTTTTTGCTTGCCAGGAGTGGATTTCTCAGTAAGAAGGCAGGCAGGGTAATGGACTGGTTCAAATGGAACTCTGAAACCACTTTTAGCAGAAATCTCCCATTTGTCCTGAACTCAACTTTATCATTATAAGAGATTATGTAAATTGGCTCAGTGCACTGGGCCTGAAGCTCTGAAATCCTCCTGGTAGAGGAGATAACTACCAGGAAGACTGTCTTTCAAGTTGCAAACGTGATGTGAGCAGTGGACATAGGCTCGAAGGGTGGCTTCATGAGCCAGTCTATGCAAAGGTTCAGGCTCCAAGGATGGGCTGGCTCCCTGATTAGAGGCTGGAGGTGCAACAGGCCTTTGAAAAACTGTTTAGCTATGGCGTGGGAAAAAAATGATTTTGTCTTTCCCACTGCAAGAAGGCCGAAATTGCTGCCAGGTGTAGCTTGAGGGAGGATAGTTTGAAGCCTGATGCCTATGAGTGTACCAGGTAGCCTAACAGCTGAGGGTCTAAAGCTAAAAGGGGTTTGACCTTTTTGCTCTTGCACCAGAGGGAAAGCTTCTCCATTTGGCTGCATAAGTCTTCTTAGTGTTTGGTTTTTTAGCCATCTTCAGTATCTTAAGAACCTGTTCAGAGTAATGTGAGGATGGAAACTAACTCCTCAAGAACCAAGCCTTGAGGTGAAGAGAGTGAATATCTGGATACTGCACTCCTGTCTGAGGAAGGGTCAGCAGAGACTGATTTAGAGGCAAGCGAATGGGGCCTGCTGCAGGACAGTGAGAGAAGGAGAGAGTACCAGGCTTGCCTGGGCCAATCCAGTCACCAGAATCATTGATGCAGGCTGTTGTTTGAGTTTCAGACATACACTGAGAATCAAGGAAAAAGGAGGGAAGCATACAGGAACCTCTCTGACCAGCCCAGGATCAAGGCATCCAGAGGAAGCGATCCCGGGAATGGGGCCTGCAACAGAACTAATTAAACTGGAAGCTGAGGGAACAGACAAGCATTAACTTCTGGAGTGCTCAACTGCCTGAACACTGTGGTTAGTACTTGCTTGTTCAAGGTCCATTCGCTGTGGCTTGACTGATGTGACTAGAGCATCTGCCCGAGAACTGTGTTTGCCTGGGAGGTGAATAGCTGAAAGGATGACTCTCAGGGGAAGGCCGAGAGACTGGATTTATAGAGCCTGCGAACAGAGTACTCTTGATCTGGTACACCCTGTTTGTGAAAAACATTGCAGTGGTGTCCGTTTGACTTTGTACAGTCTGTCCTTTTATGACAGAAGCAAATGCTTTCAGCTAGAAAAATTACTCTGAGTTCCAAAAGAATTATGTGTAACTGTGACTCTAGTACAGTCCAGGTGCCACGTACTGAGGCACTGTCCATATGTGCTCCCCACCACAGGAGGGAGGAGTCTGTGGAGCTGCTCTGTCAGAGGTCTCAGCTTTGAAAAATAATTGCTTTCAGAGACCAGCAAGCTAAAAGGAAGCTTGCGGGTGTCACATCTTGTATCTGAACCCTGGGACTACTGAAGGCATTGAAGCAATGTGTCCCAGTAGTCTGAGGAAATGTCAATGTTACGTGATTTGCTCAGGACAGAATCATATACTGACCCAGTGAGGGTTAATGATTCAAACCCAGTCAAGTGCCTGCTGACTGGTCTCGCTGTCTCTGGATGAAGAAATTTGCCAATGAGGGACAGCTGGAATTCTCACCTGCGGAAGGGAGTCATATTCTTCCTGGATGCTAGGAGGGTCCCAGGTGAGACTTTGTTTAGATTTACTAGGGAACCCTGAGACTCCGGAGTGAGCCCTGTAAGGGAAAAAAAAGGACTCCTTGAACCTGACAAGGAGACTTTGGCACTATGAGCCAATTGGCAAGTTAGGTGTAGCTAGAGATGCGCAGACTCCTGAGGTGTGCTGCTACCACTGCCAAGCACTTTGTAAAGACTCATGGGGCCAAGAAAGGCCGAAGGGCCACAGAGAGCCTTCTGTGAGACCTCATTATGGGCAATGGAAAAAAGGGCCCTTTAGGACCAAGAAAGCTAGCCAGTCTCCCTACTGTAAGGACTGTATGATTAGTAACAGAGTGACCACCTTGAATTTGGAATTTGTTTTGCTTTCTCTATTTACCTCCCCTGCGACTCTCACCTACCTCTCCTTCAGGTCAATTGCAAAGGACTCTCACCTTCTTCTGACACTGCCACTGACCTCGTCCCCACATTGCAGACACCTTAGGGTAACCCGACATGATCCTTCGTCGGATGGGTCCTCCTCTTCTAAGGAGAAACGGCCTATCGGCCTATGCATTGGCCCTGGGTGCTGCTGCGGCCCGGTCAGCTGTAGTGGAGCTCGGGGAGGTACTGGTCCGGAAAGCCATCATCCTGTAGGAGGAGATGCCATTTTCTAGGTTTTTCCTCCGATTCCCCTACTCGCGTAACTGAGCTTCCCCTGGTCTCCACCGGGGGCACTACATAGCAACGCCATTCCCCAACCCATCCCAGGAGAGGAGAGCAGCCCTCCGGATGCTCAATCCTACTCCTTCCCCTGCCGACCTACTGGTGCCCGAGTCCGTTCCTGAACCCGGGTCACCAGCGTGGCACGAGGTAAGGCGCCAGCGCCTCAGCCCTCTGTGCCACCAGGCCAGCAAATTTGGGATTGTAACAGGAAGATAGGTCTCCACTCCCCAGTTTTCTTTTTGTGTCAGAAATTACCTGGAGTACAGGCCCTTTCTTCCTTCTGTGAGCTGGGACTCTCCACCATTCGCAAAGCTAGAAGGTTTTTACTTCCTACTCTAAACAGCAACACCTGTGCTGGGGATAGAGGCTTAGACACCTGAGTACACATGAGGTCTGCCCACTAATGTCAGGGCTTAGACTGCGAAGCTGCTGGCTGGGTAGAGGTGGCCACCTTTGGCCCCTTCTGCCCCTCCCTCTGAAAGCACCCCTGTACTGAGAGAAGTGGGTAGCTGGAAAAATAACCTCTGCCTCTAATGCCCTCAGGAAGAATTTCTGTGGGGCAGGTGGCCTTGTTGCAGTCAGATGTTCTAGAATTGAACAGTATTATTTGATCACAGGGAAAGTCCATGGCCTTAAACTGGGAGTCTGAGGGTATACCAGAAGTTCAAAGCTAGACAAAGTGCCTCAGAGGGATGGCATGGGCCATGGCTCTTGTGGCATCATCCTTATTGTCATCTGCCCTATGGAATAGGTACTACATAGCTTCTGGGGTAGGTTTGCCGTATCCACTGGCTCCTGCACCACAGAACCAGGACAGAGCTCTGCAGCGTTTGTATTTTTTGTTTTTTTTTTTTACATTTGGCCAAAAAGCCAACTAGGAAAAAATGTTGACAAGCATCTGTGGTTTGCTATGAAGCCTATTCTTTGGAGTCCTTGTCCTGGGGCAGGGAGGACAACGAGACCCCAGATTTCTCGCAAGGTGCCTGTTGCACTATACTCACATGTACAGACAGACACTCAGAATTGGTGTTAACAATTGATATATTTAAGTATTTATTAACATTTCCAGACAGTTCATAAACTTCTGCCACAGAAGTGGGAGTTGAAGCAGTTTCATTGGTATTTTTATTTATATTTTTTCATTAAAGATAGGCACGACCAGACTTTTAGGAGGTGGAAGACCTTTTACCTCCCTCTAATCCTTTTATATCCTCATCCTCACCTTGGATGGACTCCTGAGACAAAGATGTCCAAGGTCTCCAATATGATTTGTATAAATGAAAGCATAGAGGGTTAATCCTCCTGGACAGCCGAGGAAGCTCCAAGAAGAGGGAGTGGATACATAAGGTTCTAGCCCTCCAAATTCATGTCAGGGGCATCATAAAAATCCTCATATCATCTGTGTCACCCGCACAGTCTCTGGAGTGAGAACTGCAGAAGAGTGTTAGCAGCCCCTGTAAGCAGGGGCATCATAAAATTAATTATCATTAACTGTATCACCTTCACAGTCTGTGGAAAAGAGAACTGTGGAAAAGTGCATACTAGCCCCAGTAAATAAAGGACCCATCTTTTGTAGGGTCTGAAACATTTGCCATGCTTTTTCCAATCTTGCACAGATGGAGATCCTGTGCAGACTTTGTAAGAATTTTATTTTTTTCCTGTGTGTTTTAAGCTGCCTGTTGTCTTGCTATTGGCTTTCTCAGGCGCAATGGGAGCATTTTTGTCTTGACAGAGTTTTTTTTTAGCCACTTTGTCGGCGGCTTGATCAAGCTTCCTTTTTTGATCACTTTTTATTT
This sequence comes from Neoceratodus forsteri, assembly GCA_016271365.2. Taxonomy (NCBI): domain Eukaryota; kingdom Metazoa; phylum Chordata; order Ceratodontiformes; family Ceratodontidae; genus Neoceratodus; species Neoceratodus forsteri. The sequence goes on along the minus strand of CM057451.1, from coordinate 801,515,449 downwards.
TTTAATCTGTGAAAAACTGCATCTTTGGAAGCTTATTTTTTGGCCGGGATCTGGAGGGTTCCTCAGCAGCTCTGCTTAAATTTTTATTAGTACTACTTTTAGATTGTCCTTAGTCAGAAGCCTCTGATTTATCCTCAGCCATAATAATCAAAGGTTTGTCTGCTAATACAGCCAATTTAAGCAAAGCAAACCAGTCCTGGACCTTATGAACTGAGTGCAGGCTTCTGTGAAATGCCACCAGCCAGTCCTGCCCCAGTTAATTAACTCTGTCTATTGTAAGTGCCTTTTTTTTCGGTTGTAGTATTGGGATCTATACTAGTGCCAATCACAGTAGAAAACCCAGTAATACTGGTCAACTGTGCACAGGTTGCTGTTAGACCCTTACAGAAAGTCCTGTGACAGATGATACCTTAGGTCCAGTTTCTTTATATATCTATGGGTTTCTCTTCAATGCTAATCCTGAGAGAAACCCCCCAGGCACTGTTGAGGTTTGAATTCCAGTGGGATGCCTCACAGTAAAATCTGCCAGGTCTGAGGTAAAAAACAAAGCAACTGTCCCTACAGTAATTTGATGGTTCCTTCAAGAATTTGATCAAAAAAGAGAGGAACCGTTGAAATTAAGTACCTGCGATAAAATTAGCATCTGAAAAGAACAGTCGCATTAAAAATAAAGTCAAAATAGCGCGAGTGCGCTAAAAATAAAAAATTTGCACGGTGCTAATAAAAATGTAAAACTTTCACTCAGCACACTATTAAAAATGAAGTATGAAGAAAACTTTATCCAGATGAGCACTAGGAGGCTGTCAACAAGAAAAGCTGAGAGGCACCTCAGGGGCAATGTTGCTCAGTCCAGCAGAGAAAAAATTCTGAAGCTGTCAGGCAACTCTCACACAGCTCACTCCCCCTCCTGGTTTTTGACTGGCTATTGCCTAAATCTCATTTAAATTTCTCTTAAAGGCATACCTCCGGGGCAGTTGCACCTAGCCAGCTAACTGCTAAAGTTACTGATGTTAAAGGATTCCTGGGGTAAGAAACTATTTTATATAGCACATGGTTAAAAACAGTTGGCACAACCAGCTGCCAACTTGTTTCCCTCCACCAGGCAGCCCGCTCATTCATCTGCCTTGCCCACTCATTCATTGAATCATCCACCCACCAGTAAAAAAGTGAAATACATTTTGCTAAATCTTTTCTTACACAACATGACAGAGTGTTTGTTTTCAGAGAGCTGTGGTGCAGCTTTCCTCAGCAGCTTTGTACTGCTTCACACAAACTGTTGGTAGCCTGCTCTGCTGAGATGCGCTTGCACTACTTAAAAAAAGAATCAAACTTTTAACTACTGTTCTGGGCATTAATGTGCATGAATAGGTGGAGGGAGATGCTATTACTTTAACTTGTGCCCCCTTCCACACAATTATCTCACTAACTCTAATGAAGAACGCAGGCTGTTTAAAACTTGTAAAAATTTGTCATAGTATTGTTGTGACATCACAACATACCTCTCAACCTCCTGCCTCATAAATCAGGGACAAGGCTTAAAAAAATGAGGGTCAAAGGACCAAAATCAGGGACACATCTTAAAAATTGGTGATATCCATTCAGGAAGCTGGTAGAATAAGGGACTTGGTGTAAAATGCATTTTCTAAGGAAGAACAAGTCTGTAACTTTAATGTTTGACATTATTTTGTGCTTACAACCCCTGCTGTTTGGTCATGGAAACACAATTTTTAGGAGGGACAGAGTAAAATTTTGAGGCAAAATCAGGGACATCCCTGAAAATCAGGGACAGTTGAGAGCTATGCATCACAACACTACAACAACAATAACTTTTCATGACCTTTCAGCTGACCTACAATAGCTTTTAGAAAGTCACTGAATTCCATACACAATAAGCCCTAACCATATACTATAGGATAATGTCACATATATCTAGCTGTAGTTAATAGAATCTACTGTACCAACAAATACATTTGTCAGCACAGTGACTTTCTAGTACTGCCTTAAATAAAAACATAAGAACATGATCAATGTCGGCAAAAACAGACCACTGGTCTATTCAGTGTAAACAGTTATACCTCATCCTACTCTGAAACTTACTGTTTACATGGGGGTATCCTTGGTCCCCAGATTTACCCCTACCTATCTGCTACCTCATTGAGTAACTATTAAGCCGTTCACTCTGTCCCAGCCATGTTTGAAACCATTAATGGCTTTCTGAGCCCACTACCTTTGCAGGTAGCCTATCCCATGGCTCATCACTCTCTCTGTAAAATAATGCAGTATCATTCAAGGTACCACATAAGCTGAAGCAGTATGTACTGTGCTTAGATGGCAGTGGCACAGTAAGGTAACACTTCAGGTAATGTAGTATTTTAAGTAATATTGCCATAAGGGGGAAATGCTGTACTGCAGTACCTTGATGTGCTAAACTTTTCTGTGGTAAAACTGAAGATTAAGATGGCTACTGCTGTAAGTCTACATGAAACCCTGGATTTCTGCTGGACCCTTAGTTCTTTTGATTCAAACCTACAGTAAGCAAAGAGTCAAGCACAACTATGAAGAGAGAAAAACATCACAAGTCCAGGGAGTCACATTCTGTGAAGGAGTGAATGAACCAGTCTCTATGGAGGAGATGCTCCTTGAGAACAAAGACAAAAGGGCATTTATCCTAGTTTACAGTATATTAGGATATGTATTAACTTCACATACAGCTGCTGCTGTAATAAAAGTCTTTGATGGATTGATGAAGTTTCACAGAATTAGTGGGAATGTGAAAGAAGTAGTTGACTAACCTTACATCTTGATGTTATTGTACAACTAGCTAGATTTGTACTGAAATGTTATTTGGGGACTCGTAATTTTGTCATGCTGTCTGAATCAAACAGACCATGTCTGATACACAGTTTATGTCATAACCAGTTTAAAATCATCTACTGTTCAGTTAATGGATTGACTGCACCCTATGTGATCAAGCTACTGACTCCATTTCCAAGTTTTTATTCCTTGTGAGATGTGAATAGATTGTTTTTGCAATTTACTGTATATTTTTAAATCTGGGAAAATATCTTTTATGTGTTAATCTGTGCATTCCCAGACTACTCACCCCCTTCTAGCTACAGTGCCCGATGACAATTCCTATTCCATCCTGTGTTTATTCTCTGGCCAGGCACCACACCTCAAATTTAGTGCCTACTGACATCCCAGCCCCAACAACTTACATCTCCCACTCCACATCATTCCTCACCACTTGTTCCCCCATGGAGTGGTTTTTGGTGAGATGCCCCTCCCTCCCTTCCAGAGCACAATCTGTTGGTAATGCATGGGGCCCGAGAATGCCAGTACTCTCATACTGGTGGCACCATTTCTCCACGTCTTCTTCCCTTTGGCCCTCCTGCCAACTACCACTGTGACATGTAGCCCAATCCTGGCCTCTTGTGCATGCAGTTAGTCCCTGCAGAGAAGAAAGCTCCCTGTGCACCACACAGAGACTAGCACCCTCCTTCCTAGACTGGCGTGTGCTACCACAGGCATTGCCACCCCAGCACTTGCCGACCAGCGCAGTAGGCCTATCCTGAAAAAACAATTTCTTAATAATAAGTAAAAAAGTTAATTCTGTGATCCTAACTAGCAAGGTAAGATTAATGTAATGATGCTTTATTTAGAAGGGTGGGGATTGCAATCAACAATTGTATTTCTTTTTTTCTAAAATTAGAAAACGCTCTTGCTGAATGACACAATCTATCCCCACAGCTTTGGACTGACTAAGGAAAATGTGAAGGCCACCATTAACTTAAGTCTTTAGGAGACGTATAAAATCATGGTTTTGCTTATTATCAATGGTTTGTGTTTCAGTTTCTGGATTACTGTGTAAGAGTTCAAACCAGCCAACATGCCCATAGATTTGATCCCAAAGACACACTGCTTCTTTAAACAATTTACAATGGACCATAATTCATTGTCCTAATGACAACTCCTATTTCTCTGATTTCTATTCTCCATGGAGGACAGGTGGGATTTCATGGGGGATAGGGGCTGCGGAATCTGATACCTGTAGCCTCGATGCCTCCTCAGACCACCAGACTTCAAAGTCCTTCTGCAGTTTCACCTTGGCTTTTTCCAGCAGGAGCTGCAAGTGTTCAATCTCTGTCTTCAGCCCTTTCAAACGGTTGAAAGTTGTTTTATAGCTGTGGAGGAAATTACAGCATGGTCAAGTTACATTTCTTAACTCTTCCTACAGTATTTTAGTAAGCAAAAAAGGCACACATTTACACTTCTAGGGTTTTTCCTTTTTGCAGCATAATAAAACAGTATTTCATTTTACATTGAGGTTTTTTATACAAATTGTAGCTCAAAACACTAAATTTAGTAACAAATTAGATACCTGTAGCACATAACTGTATGCAGGTAACAACACCTGTCATGAACGTAATAAATGCATGCCAGAGAGCCCAGTTGTGCAGAGATGTATGGCCACCTCATGTGTGTTGTGGGCATGAGGTAGAGCACAGTCAGACACACACATATCAAAACTCTCACAAGAAAAAAAAAGAGAAACAGCTTCAAGATCTGAGCTGCCTGGCTGTGCTGAAATAACCGGACACCACGTGATGGTTTTCAATCAGTCAGATTTTTACTTCCTGTTTGATATGCCCCTTAGGCTCAAAGACGACAGAAAAAGAAACCCGAGTCATTCGGGCACTCCCTTTTCACCATGTCACTCCCTACTCCTGCCCAACTGTCATGCACACCTTCCCTATAAATGAATAGGGCCTCCAAGGGATGTCTCTTATGGTATAAGAGACTCAGACCATGAGGTCTGGGCGAGAGCACCGTAGAGTGAAGCTGAGAGGTTCTGTCTGCCCAGACATCAAGAAAGGAGTCCCTTACACCATAACAGACATCCCACAGAGGCCCTATTAACTTATGATAAATGATTAGCTTGAGTGACTTGTGATCAGTTCAGATTCTTTTATTTTATTGTTCCATCCTCCGCTCCCAGCACTGAAGTGGAGCAGCCCCACTTAACGCTCCTGCATGAGAGCAAACTGTACACAGGATAAGAGGTACAGAGGTACAGTGGCTCAGTGTGCTGATTGACTGAAATTATGTTAGGGATTTATAACAGTCTGTACAGCATAAGAGTGACTTCCTTAGCAGCTCATGTCAGCACCTAGAAAGGGAGGAGGGAGGGTCACAGGAGACCAGTTGTGGTCTGCAGAAATAGATTAGGCAAGAACATCTGGGCAGACTGGGTGCGCCAAGCGGTCCTTTTCTGGCAACCAATTCTATGTTTCTATGTACTGCAGTTATTCATCAAAGTTGCTGCTAACCTCACACTCACCAGAGGCAATCAGCACCTCCTGCATGTTCTGTTCAGCCATCAATGACCCAGCAGCCCAAATCTGGGACTGTTTGTTTCACATACTGTACAGTGACCAAGTCACCAGGCCAGCTGTTTGTTTTTTCTTACTGTTTCATATACAACTATATCGAATGGGAATGCAGTTTATATAGCTCTGACTTCTTCTCCATGTACACAATGTACTGGGAAGTTTAGTCAGAGTTAGGGAAAGGCAAAGCGCCCCTTGACTGTCAGCATTATACCCATCAAAGTTTGATTAACTGAGCCAGCCATTTAAAAAATGAGACATCATTACTGAACCACTCAATCAATATACTGTAGCAAATAACATTTGCAATTGCTTTTTATTGCACTTTGATTATAGTGTAATTCGCTGATATGTAGCAAAAATTAGGGTTACTTACTTGTAACCATAGTACTAGGAGTGGTATATGGTGCGCATCCACACTTTGGCAGTCTTCCTTTCCCTTTAAATTCTGCTAGAACGTCTTCAAGCTAAGTTCCTCCCATCCACCCAGGTGGTATCCTCCTTGGCTCCACCCCATGATGTCAGATCTTGCACACTGGAAGCAGGGATCTGTGTGCCTCTTGCCAAGGGAGGTTGGTTGGGTTGTGAGGATGTGTACCATATACCACTCCTAGAACTATGGCTATAGGTGAGTAACCCTCATTTCGAGGGGCGTGGATACGGTGCACTTATCCATACTTTGGCAGACTCCTAGCAGTTTTCCGGGGGGTGGGCAAGGCACACACCCGTTTGGGAAACGGAGTGGAGAACTGAGGCCCCAAAACCAACATCCCGGCATGACTTGAGGTTCATGTGGTAATGGGAGATGAAGGTGTGCGCTGACTTCCAGGTAGCAGCCCTGCAGATATCCTGGATAGGGACATCCCTGGAAGCAGCCACCAAGGCAGTGGTATGTCTGGTGGAATAAGCCTTAAGCCCAATGGGAAGCTCCCTACCACTCAACCTATAGCAGAGGTCGATGCAGGAGACTATCCACCTGCCGATCATTTGCTTAGCTGCCAGTTTGCCAGGTACAGCTCCAGCGTATGTTACAAACAGGTGGCAGACCTCTTCCCGAACTCCAACCATGCACTCCATGTAATAAGTAAGCGCTCACCTCAGGTCTAATGTGTGGAGCCTGTGCCAGGTGTCAGTGTGGCTCAGTTGGTAGCACAACTGCATCTGGACCAGAAGGTCTTGGGTTCTTGTCCCACACCGGGAATGGACTTGCACCTAAAAATAGCTGGCATCCGAGTGCAGTATTGGGGGGTACTGTACTGCTGGGGTGTGCCATCCTTTGGATTAGATGTTAAACCGAGGTCCCTTCTGCCCATCCTGGTGTTGTCCTGGTGGGTGTCCAGGTGGAAGTAAAAGAATCCAGGGCACTCTTTGCAAAGAGTAGGGAACATTCCCAGTGTCCTGCCTAACATTCCCCTTCCCATAAACCGGTTCATGCAATTATCCAGGCTGTGTGTGGGTGATGATGTGCAATATGGCCACCACCACACATTCAGTCATTTCACTACCAGTCTAGCATTGCTTCTAAAGTGCTTTGGGATACACTGTGTATGAAAAGCGCTATATAAATGCCGATTCTTCTTCTTGGCCTACAAGGTTGGATTGGTAAAGTACACTGGGAGCTTAATCACCTGGTTAAGGTGAAACTCCAGAACAACCTTTGGCAGGAACTTGGGGTTGGGGTGGAGGACAATCATGTCCCTGTGGAACACCAGATATGGAGACTCCACCGTGAGTGCCTGCAGCTCAGTGATCCTTCTGACGGAGGTAATAGCCACCAAGAAGACAGTCTTCCATGACAAGTGACAGATGTCACACCTGTGCATTGGTTCGAATGGCATGCCCATGAGCATCACCAGTACCAGCAACAGGTTCCATGGTGGAGGTGGTTCTCGCACTGGGGGGAGCAGGTGGTCAAGGCCCTTGAAGAAGCGTCTGACCACCTTCTCCTGCATCACCATCAGCATACCAGCCTATATCTGGTATGCTGAGATGGCAGCTAGGTGCACCTTGAGGTCGTCGACCTCAGGCCTGACAGAGAGGGACCACAAGTAGTGGAGGATGCTAGCCACAGGGCAGGACAGGGGATCAAGCTTTCTGCCCTGGCACAAAATGGAAAAGCATTTCCATTTGAAGGCACAGCACTGGTGAGTCGACTCCTTCTGAGAGGCCTCTATAACATGGAGAACCTCGTCAGAGAGACCCAAAGTCTGGAACTCTAGCCGATCAGGAACCAGGCTGTCAGATGCAGGGACTGAAGGTCCTGGTGTAAGACCTTTCTCTGATGGCAAGAAAGCAGGTCTGGGCACAGAGGCAGCTGCTAAGAAGGTCTGCTGCTGAGGTGGAGGAGATCAGGGTACTAAAACTGGTGTGGCCAGACCGTGGCCACCAAGATCATCTGCACCTTGATGAACACCTTGTGGATCATGGGAAAGGGAAAGAAGGCATACAGAAGATCTAGGGCCACATGAAGGCATCCCCTGCCAGTGTTCCACACTGTAGGGGCAGGCAATGAACAGCCTTAACTTTGCGTTCTCCCAGGAGGTGACCACATCGATCAGGGGGTGTCCCACTGGAAGAACAGGTGATTCACTACCTCCTGGCGGAAAGACCCCTCACGAGATGCCTTGTTCACTCAGCTGAGGGCATCAGCTAGCTGACTGGAGGTTCTGGCTATGTGAATCACCAGGAGATTGGCAACCAAGCTGCGCATGAGGGCCCAGATATGGAGGGCTTCCTGACACAACCGAAGGGAATGCATTCCACCCTATCTGTTGAGGTAGTACATGGTTGTAGTGTTGTCCGAATGGACCTGAATGACCTGACTCTGAACAGATGGAATGAAGGCCATCAGAGCAAGATACAAATGAATGGAGCTCCAGCAAGTTGATGTGGCACCAGGACTCCCTTGGGGTCCAGAGCCCATGGGCCCTCTGGTCCCCCAGGTTCACTTCCCATCCCATCAAAGAGGTGTTGGTTGGTAGAGTGGCCACTGGCTCCAGGCAGAATGACATCCTACTTCAGCTGCGTCACTGTGACCAGCTGGTCCAGGTGACTAAGGCACTGAGACCACTGGTAGGCCAGCTTCCATTGCAGGCTGTGCATCTGCCAGTGGACCTACTGACCATGCTCATGCAGGATGCCATGCATCTCAGCAGCCACAGGAAGTCCCAGGCAGGGCGTTAGTGCCCAACAAGAAATGTTTGGGCAGAGGAGGTAGGATCCACCACCCAGTCCACCGGGTGTCAGGCCTTGGCCAAAGGGAGTCAAACTCTGCCCCAGTGAAGTGGATGACCTGTGAGAGGTGAAGTTCTGACTTGGTCAGGTTGACCAGAAGGCCCAAGGTTGAGCAAGTCTGGAAGGCCAGATCCCTGGACCACTCCACTTCCTCCTGGGATGAAGTGGAAACCAATCAGTCGTCCAGATAAGGGTATACCTGGACCCCATGGTGCTGCAGGAATGCTGCCACCAGTGCAATTCACTTGATGCAGACCCTGGGGGCCGAGGAGAGGCCGAATGGCATCACTTGGAACTTGTAAAGCACCCCATCTGCACAGAACTGAAGGAACCGCCAGTTGGATGGACAGACTGGGATGTGGAAGAAGACATCCTGAAGGTCCAGAGAGAAGAACCACATACCCTGCTCCAGGGATGGTATAATCTGGTTCAGAGTGACCATCCAGAACTTGCATTTCCTCAAGAACTGATTGAGATCATGAAGATCTAATATGGGGTGCCAGCCCCCTATCCATTTGGGAACCAGAAAGTATCTGGAGATGAAGCCCTGATCATCCAGGGCGTCTGGGACATGGGCCACAGCTACTTTTTGAAGGAGCTGAGCAATGTCCTCCTGAAGGGTGGACAGCATGTCCGGAGACACCATGGCCTCCTGTGGGGCATGAGCATGGTAGGACAGGAGAGCCTCAAATTCTAGAGGCAGACCCCAGCCCACCATGTCGAGCAACCATCTGTCCGATATAATGGACCAGGCATGCCAGAAATGGCAAAGCAGACTTCCCATGGAAACGCAAGGCTGAGGCAGGATGGGCAAGTGGGATACACCCCACGATCCATCACTGAGCAGGCTTGGCGGAAGGTCCGACACCAGCTGCCAGAGAAGCATCGCTGCCTTAACCTCTGGGCTTCTTGGAGGTGGCGGGGTAAGGCTTAGGTCTCCAGACCTGGGACTGCCCCAACTGGGGCTGCAGCGGTTTGGACTGCAGGGCTGGGTATGGCCGAAACTGAAAGGGCTTCTTTTTCTATTTCTGGCCCTTAGGGTCCTTCTGAGAAGACATAACAGAATCCAAGATGGCATTGGTCTTGTCTGTTCTAGTGAGATGACCATCCATCCCCAGAACAAACAGGTCAGTACCCATAAAGGGGACATCCGCCAACTTATGTTGTGTATCCGTCACAAAGGTGAAGATCCTCAACCAAGCCCAATGATGCATGGCGACTACAGTGGCCAATGACTAGGCGCAGTAGTTGCCGATGTCCAAGGCCGTCTGTACCTGGTGGTTGGCAAATGAACGTCCCTGGTCCTGAACCATCTTAACTGCCAACTGCAGATCAACAGGAAGGTGGGGAAGGACCTGGTCTAAGACACCCATGACGGCATGGGTAAAGTTTGCCATCATCCAATCCAATCTTATTTATATGGCACCTTATAACAATTAAAACAGATTTTTTATAAAATTACATACATTATAAATGGTATAAAATGACAACAGACTATCAACAATATTAAATCAATCCCCCAAAACACGAGTCCATAAAATAGTTTTAAGGGCCTGTTTAAATCCCTTCATGGAAGGGCACTCATGTAACTGATGGAATAGAGAATTCCAAAGGGTGGTGGCCACATGCATAAATGCATAGGCCCCAGAAGATTTTAAACAAACCCTTGGAATCTCTAGCAACCCCTCGTCAGTCGAGTGAAGCAATTGCCCAGGGCAGTAAGGGACCAGAAACTCTTTCAGGTAGTCCAGATCCTGTCCATGTAGGGATTTATAAGTCAGACTTTTTTTTTATTACTCAATGTTTATTAATGCACAGAAGATACAACAGTCTGACTTACATCACTTAATGTGTTACTATTACTACTATTACTGTTTATATTTGCTATTAGAGGAGCCTTGATAACGTCACTTATCTAAGCTGTAATTTGCAATTATAGAAACAGAATAAAATGATACATTTTGACTAAGGCCTTGTTGGGTCAATCAGAGGTAGTGCTTGGTTCCATATACGGCCCTAACACAGATGACCCATCCTTTTTAGTCTCCCTCATGAATGATTTGACCCCATGGGCCCGACTCCCTATAATGCTAGGTGGAGACTGGAATCTTGTTTACTGTAATATTATGGACCGCTCTCCTAGTCGTCCTATATCTCCTTCCCCTGCACAGGTGGCCATCAGAGAAATGATGGACTCCATTGGATTAATTGATCCTTGGCGGGCTATCTATCCACACCAGCGGGAATACTCATTTCATTCTATTCCACACAACTCATTTTCTCGCTTAGATTATTTCCTTGTCGATACGGGACACCTCTCAACTATAACATCCTGTAATTATCCCATCTTATTAAATTGGAGCCTTGGTCCGCCCCTGTCCAGAGATAAGGTATGGAAATTCAACTGTCAGCTTTTTCGATCAGAATACCTGAAAAATCAACTGTCTGCTTTTATTACTAACTTTATCAAGATAAATACCCCCTCTATGCCTAAGGTAGACATGCTTTGGGGGGCCCTAAAAAGTTCGGTTAGAGGAGAAATAATTTGCATGGCTACAGTTAAAAAAAAGCCGACCTCCAAGGTTACTTCAACCTTGCTACGCAACATTAGAGCCATGGAACTGTCACTTTCTCTGGATTCAACAACGGATCAATTCAAGGCCCTAGAAATTTTAAGGGGTTGATATAATTCAATTTTGACCGAACACGTAGAACATCTTCTTGTACGTTCTAAGATCAAGTATTTCGATCAGGGGGACAAGGCTGGAAAGCTTTTGGCCCTACGACTCAAAGCACAAGCCTCCAACAGAGTTGTTCCAAGTATCCAACAACCTGGAGGACAAATAGTCACTTCTCCGAGAGAAATCGTTAAGTGTTTCCAAGAATACTATAAAAATTTATATTCTCACGTTTCTCAAACTTTTTGCCCAGATATGCTAGAACAGTTCCTGCAGCCATTACTGCTCCCGCAGCTTAGCACATGTCAAGCGAACTTACTTAAAGCCCCAGTTTCTCAGGAGGAAATTAAGCAGGCCATTGACACCCTTCCCACAGACAAATCCACAGGCCCAGATGGGTTTACTGTACAATTTTGCAAACTTCTCAAACAGCAAATAGTGCCCGTCCTCTTAGACACTTATAATTATATGTCTGAGCAAGGTATCTCAGACCCTACTTTATTCGAGGCTACAGTCGTGGTTACCCCAAAGCCTGACAGAGACCCCCTTCAAGTTGTCAATTACCGCCCAATTTCCCTAATTAATGTTGACATAAAAATACTGGCAAAAATGTTGGCTACTCAGCTATCTAGTGTCTGCCAATGTCTCATAAGCTGCGAGCAAGTTGGCTTTGTTGCTGGCAGGGTCTCATCCGATCATATGCGTAAGTTGGCCTATTTTATCTCTGCATCCAGGGAGTCCCGAATTCCATTTGCTTTGGTCTCCCTGGATGCAGAGAAAGCGTTCAATAGGGTCTCATGGGAATACCTGTTCCACTTGTTGCAGCTCTATAACATCCCAGCACAGTATAAAAAATGGGTCAGGATACTATATACTTGTCCACCTGCACGCATATTATGTAATGGACACCTATCTCAATCTTTTCAGTTACAACAAGGAACTCGACAGAAATGCCCACTTCCCCCTTTTTGTTCGACTTATATTTGGAGCCGCTTGTTAGATGTATCAACCACTCCCCAAATATCTCTGGTATACCTATTGGGCCTAACCAATATAAAATTTCGGTTTATGCCGATGATATCTTACTTCATATAACATATCCTCTAAAATCGATCCCTGCTGCACTTGAAATTATTAAAACATTTGATAAATTCTCCAATTACAAACTTAATATTACAAAAACAGAAATGATGCCTTTAAACGTTCATACATTTCAAGCTGAAGTTGCTCATTTTGGGTTTCACTGGACTAAGGACAAATTAAAATATCTGGGTATATACCTTTCCAGTTCTGAACTCAAAATGAAACAATATAACCTAGACAAAATTCTTACTCAGATTAAAACGGATCTTTCCCGCTGGGCCATGCTACCACTTACTCTCTGGGGATGAGTAAACGTTTTGAAAATGAATGTTCTCCCACGAATTCCGTATCCCTTACAGATGATACATTTTTTCTTACCCAAAATATGGTTCACTCAGTTTAATAAACTTATGTCCAATTTTCTGTGGTGTGGCAAGACACACCGGCGAGCTCTTTTTAAGCTGCAGAGAAGTAGGAACAATGGAGGCTTGCAACTCCCGGATTTGCTTCTTTATCAGTTCTCCATTACTTGCTCAGTCCTTGCATACTGGATGAAGGATGTTTCATATAAGGAACAGGCTCAATACATCCCCTTGTGGTATCAAATTGAGCAGAGTCTCTCTCCGCACAATATATCCCTTAATACTCTCATTTTTCCCCCTCTCAAAAAATTGCCTAAGGGTCTCAGGACCCTTCCCATAGGAACAATACTTCGAGTGCATGCCCAGATGTGTAACTTTTTCCAGATATCTCTGGTGAAGGACATTTTCCAGCCTATAAGTGCGAACCTTAATTTTAAAATTGGGGGAGTGGCCCTATCGCACAATTTCTGGCCCAGAAATACTCAATTGAGAGTTGTAGATCTACTTCACGAACACAAGCTGATACCGTTTCAAACAGCCAGTTTATTGTTCAACCTCCCTAATTCCTTTTGGTTCAAGTACCTTCAAGTACAACACATGCTGCTACAACACTTTGGAACGGGGCACTGGACGCAGTATTCACCTGGCCCCTTCTTACCAGCTATTGCCAACTTACCCTCCTCTCATATCATTTCCTATTTCTACCGTCTCCTCAGGGATGCAATTGAGGGAATACAAGGAGTGCCGTACTATGTTTGGGACCAAGCACTACCTTCAAACACTTTTAACTCCAAGATCATGGGCTAAAAACTGGTTGCACCTGTACCAAGATGTGAAATGGGTTAGATATCACACTTTACAATTTTACATAATAAACAACTTATATTATATTCCGGTCAGGCTTTACCAAATGGGGAAACTTCCCTCAAATTTATGTTCTTGTTGTAAGCAGAAGCCTGGTACTTTGTTGCACATACTGTAGGAATGTAATAAAGTTACACCCTTTTGGGATAGTAGTAGGTCCAATTTGGACCCACTACTAGGGCTATCTGTGGCCTTTAGCCTGGAAATTTGTATAATAGGAGATTATGGAAAGGTTTTAATAGGCACTCAGAGAAAATACATGACATTAATATCTATATGTGCTAAAAAGGTGGTCATGCGCCAATGGTTAGACCAAAATATCCCAACACATGCGGAATGGTTAAAAGAGATACTTTTTGCTTTACAGGCTAAAAACATGATCGCCCACATGACAAAGAGGCCACAATATTATCAGAAAGTATGGGCGCCTTTACATACCTTACTGACTATTTAATGATCCACAGTACACCGAGCAACATTTTAATGAGGAAAAGGGGAGGAGTCGTACCAGTGGTATGGATATACTAATTTGGATCCTCTCCGATTACTACACCTGGGCTAATGCAAACATAGGCAATTGTTACGCATACCTGATAGGGTGGGGGTATTTTGAAGTGGGAGGAGGAATATGGATAGGTCTTGGTAGATTGAGGAGAACTTACTATGTGACTAAGACTAAGATCAGATCCTTACTGAACATCTGTTATTATCCCGTTAAGGGATCCAGAGCAAACATTGTAATAAGACCTTATTATATAAAGTGTTTTTATGTAAAGCCAGCATGCATTTCTCTCTGTCAAATGTCTGCTACACAAGATTTGTCAACTCTTCCTACAAACAAAATAAAAAAAAAAAATATATATATATATATATATTTATTTTGAAAAAAAAGAAACAGAATAAAATAATGTCCCATTCAAATCCATAGTGGTCTTCCTTTGTGCAGCCTTAATGTGTTCCTTTTTCTTCTGTTGCCATTCTTCAGGAGTCCAACTGTTAAGAAACCTTCACCAGAGAGAGGAACACAGACATGGACAAACACATCTCGGTATAAAGTTATAACTAGAAGATCCTTCCTCTCCACTATGGTGCAGAGGGCCAGTGGACCTCTGCTCAGAGTTAGCTGACATCTGAGATCAAATATTTCCTAAGACTCCAACATAAAACAAAGCTCCTCTATCTAAACCAAGACATTCAGAATTGTTAACTATGTACACTTTTAATAAAGTTAAAAACTAAAGCAAAATTTTAAACCATAATAAAAATCAAAACTAATACCGTGTGTGTGATGAGTTCACTATCCTTTTCCCTTTTTAAATATCCAACACCAGAGGGTAGTAGAAGAAATGCAATATGAAGGTTGAACCCCCAAATTCCCCTCCTTCATTTCAAAGTCAGCTCTGTTACTCCAGAGGGAAGGTAATGGTGATTTTCCCCTCAAACCTGTGTTTCCCTACCAGGAGCTAAGCCAGGATCCCCGTTCCAGGATCACTAGGCTGCGAACCCTTCTCATACCAATCCCGCCAAACCTCCTGGAACTTCCCTGTGTTGAGTCTAAGAGATGCAGCGATTTTTTCCATCTCCTCCAACTCGAGTACTTTATCTTTCCAAATATGAATGGAAGGTGTGGTCGCTGACAACTAACAAACAGTGATACTCTTCAGGGCTGCCAGTCTGAGGATGTGGTACAGTTTTCTCTGAGGTCTGGAGAGTTTTAACTGGTCTGTACTAGGCAGGCCTAAACAGAGGGAATGGAAGGATCTAGACAAAGACACCCCCAAAATCCTCTGAATGTGGTCATGGACCTGTTGCCAAAAACATCTGATCTCCGAACACTCCAAAAAAATATGGAAGTGGGAGCCCACCCCCCCACATCCCCTCCAACATAAGTTGGAATGTTCAGGGTTGAAACGTTTGGTGATTGTTGGGGTTCTGAAAAAACGTATCAGGACCTTCCAGTGATATTCACCCCATGTGGGGGAAGCTGTAATGTGCCAGCTTTGATTAAGTATTCCCTGCCACTCTAAACAGTCAGTTTGTAAGTTGGTTTCTCTCTCTCCCATCTGGACTTGATTATGTTAGCCTGCTCTGAGTGCTGGGCGGCAAGTAGCCTATAAATCTGGGAGATAGGTTGCATCTTTACTCTCAAGGTTATCCAACTATAAAAAAAGTTGTTCCAGATCTACCAGGGGTCTTAATAACTGTTGCAGATATGGGGTCTGCTGGATGAAGTGCCTTACTTGTAGAAATCAGAAATGGTCCTCCCGTCTAAGGCTATATTTTAACCTTAGCTGCTGGAAGGTGATGCAGGTGCCCCTGTCCAAAAGGATGGAGAATCTGGTAATGCCCCTGCATTCCCAAAACTTGTAACCTAGGTCCATTTTAGGGGGCTTAAATGTTTCTTGATGGCGAATGAGAGACAAAGGACCCACTCCTGCCAGGACTCCTAGTCGTTTACGCAAAGTTAGTAGTGCTTTCAGGATATGTCTAGTCCATGGGTTTGCAACTTTGTTCACTATACCTGGGAACAAAGAGGCTGTGGGTAGAGTCCAAAGAGCCATATTCTGGGCTTGCTCTGACTCCATGGTATACCATCTTGAATCTATCCTCTGCATCATCCAAGCATAGAGCCAATGGGCCTGTGCTGCTAGGTAGTAATTAGTAATATCCGGTAGGCCTAACCCCCCCCAACTCCCGTGGTGTGCAGAGTAACATTCTTTTTAGCCTAGGCCTTTTACCATTCCATACAAAGCATGTTAGCATGCATTCTAAATCTTTCAAGAAAGAAGTTGGGAGGGGGATCGGAAGTGTTTGAAACAGGAAAAGTAAACGGGGAAGCACATTCATTTTGATGGAATGCACCCTTCCTAACAGAGTCAAAGGAAGTCGTTTCCATCTGCCCAGGTCCTGTTTTAAAGAGTCCAAAAGCCTGAGATAGTTAACAGAAAAGAGTTGAGTTGTATCTGCTAATATCCAAATTCCTAGGTATCTGACAGTATTGTGGGTTGCCCATGCAAACTGGAAGTGAGAGTGTATCTCCGGCGGGGGGCGGCCACTGAGGAGAACTGCTTCTGATTTTGAGGGGTTAACTTTGTAACCTGCTATTGTTTGGAAATTATCTAAAATTTCCATGAGGTGGGGAAGGGAACTAGCTGGATCTCCCAGATATATTACTGCATCGTCTGCATACAATGAGATTTTGTGAACCTGGGATCCCACTGTAATTCCTTCTATTCGGGGGTGTTGCCTAATTTGTTCTGCTAAAGGTTCTAGGGAGAGGGCAAACAGAAGAGCGGAAAGGGGGCATCCCTGATGAGTCACTCGGAATAGGGGGATCTGGAGGAGGTGGAGCCATTTACGCTTATCACTGCTTCTGGTTGGGAGTATAATGTTAAGACCGCCTGAATAAAGTTGTCCCCAAGGTTGAATTTTTTAAGCACGGCTTGAAGAAAAACCCAATCTACCCTGTCGAATGCCTTTTCGGCATCGATACTTACTGCTAGTTGAAATGTTGGGGATTCCCATTGGGAGGAAATTATGTTTAGAAAACACCTGATATTGTCTTGTAAAAGTCTACCTGAAATAAACCCAGTTTAGTCAGGATGCACAAGATCCTTGATAATTAGTTGTAATCTTAGGGCCAGTATGCCGGTAAATATCTTTAAGTCTGTATTCAGGAGGGAGATGGGTCTGTAAGAGCTACACTCTGTGGGGGGTTAACCAGGTTTGAGCAACACGGATATTTGGGCATGGTTCCATGACAGAGGGGCAGGGTGGGACAACTTTAAGACCACACTAAGAGCTTCAAGGAGGGTGGAAAGAAGATCTGCCTGGAAGGATTTATAAAATTCGGGAGGATAGCCATCTAGCTCTGGGGCCTTAGCATGTTTGAGACATGAAATCTGGTTCTTAAGCTCCTGCATAGTAATAGGTAACCCTAGCTTCTCCCTACGGTTGAAGTCCAAGGCTGGGAGACTAGGTCCAGCCAGATATTGTGCAATCTTAGCCTTATGGCCTGAACTTCGCTCTGCTGTGTATAGCTTCTGATAGAAGTCGGCAAAACATTTTGTAATGTCTAATTGGGACGTGACCATACCCTTGTCTGTTTCCCTCCTAAGCTTCAATACCACCCTAGAGGCTGCTTCTTTACGTAATTGAGCTGCCAATAACATGCCTGCCCTATTACCCTTTTCATAGAATCTCTGTCTAGAGAACCGGCATCCAGCTTCTATTTTTTGGTTCACTATCTGGAATAATTTCTCCTAGCTAGGTCAAGTTCTTTTTTTGTTTCCTCTAGATTTTGATGTTTGCATTGATTTTCTAATTCAAACATTTTTTTCTCCAGCTCCCTCTGGGTTTCCCTTCTCTCCCTGTTCACACTGGAGGTGTAAGAAATAATTTTACCCCTTAGGTAAGCTTTTAACGCATCCCAGTAGATCGTAGTGGAGGTATCTGTCGGGCTGTTTAGGGGATGAAACTGTTGAATCTCATCCTTGACTAATGTTTTAAAGTCTTCCTTGTTAATTAAACTTATATTTAACTTCCATGTAGAGTTGCGACAGGGGGTTCCCAGCATCAACCTCACCGAGACAGGGGCATGGTCTGATAAGCTAAAGCTACCAATGCGGGCAGAGTCCAAAGCCCAGGCCCAATTTTTAGGTACCAGTAAGAGGTCAATCCTGCTGTATCTAGACTGTCTGGGGGAATAGAAAGAATAATCCCTCACAGAGGGTTGTAAAAATCTCCAGGCATCCATCATACCATATTCATATATAAGTCTGTGAAGTGTTGTCGAGGCTTTAGATCATCTGCCTTACTGTGCACCTGACTTGTCTAGACGGGGACAAAGTGTTGTGTTAAAATCCCCTCCCACGATCCGTAAGCTAGAATCAGAGCTTGGGAAGTCTGATAACATCTTTGTCAGAAAGGCTGGCCTAAGATTTTCCTCATTGGGAGCATGTATATTTAAAATACAGCATTTGTGTGCCCCTAGCTCTCCCTCCAAGTAAATGTACCTGCCTTCGGGATCAGACCTCACCTTTAATTCCCGAAATGGGCGATTTTTCCTTATAAGTATGGCTACTCTCCATTTATGGGGTTGGTTTTGGTTAGAAGAAAAATAGACTTGCCCCACCCAAGATCTTTTCAGTTTCAGATGGTCATTTTTTGTAAGGTGGGTTTCTAGAAGTAGGGCTATGTCTGTCTTGAGATCCTTTAATTTTTTCAACAACTTATCCCTTTTTATTGGATTGCCCAGACCCCTTACATTGTATGTGGTTATCTGAATCTCAGCCATGGTCAGTCGTCCAGAGCCCTGGTTTGGTCTGATCCCAGAGGACTCCCCCCCCCCCTTTCAATATATTCGATGCTCATCACACACAGTACTTCTAAAATATTAAAAAAGAAAAAACAACATTTGTTTATCTTTACAACCATAACTATATACAGTTCATTAAAGGCTCCAGCCATTCTGATATGCTGTGCAGTTTTTTGTGATACTAACATTCCTATGTACTTCAAGTTGAAACTAAAGATGGAAACACTAGCTCTATAATAGGTCCCACCCTTAATTAGGGTGGAAAAGTAGGGAGACCTTGGGGAATCACCTTGTGGGTAGTTGTTTACACCCCCGAGTGAGAACTAGAAGGGATTGGAGTGTAAGCTCTTCAATACCTAGCTCACTCCACCCAACAATAAAATGATTAAACAAGTCTACGGGGATGAGGAAGAGGTTATGATGGAATCTTGCCGCAAGAACAGTGGGCATAAACACCCAAGAGAAGCTATCTAGCATTCTTGGCTGGTTATAAGCTGCAGAAACGTGGTCTGAAACTCAGCTATATCCCTGTAACAGTCGACTGCCTCTCTCACCGAGATGAGACTGCTTTATTTTTATATAGCCGGTTTAACCCCCCTGCAGGGAAAGGATGCACAGCCTTTTACCTTTGTGGGTTGTTAAGTGTTTACCTGCTGTTATTGCTTGTATTTTACCATTTGTTAAAACTTTTCTCCAAGTCTCCCAAAGTCCCCCCCCCCTCCAACTTAATCCCTGGCATTATCTTGGGCACCGCTATCACCTACTGTAACATTTACATGCGGAAAGTGAGAAAGTATTTTTAATTATACAGGAAAAAAGTTGTACTTTTACCCAGCCACTGAAACAGATCATCAGTCTGCCCCTTTAGTGTTTGGGGGTTGAGTGTAAGTCTCTTCTGCCGCAGTCTCCTGTGCGCGAGGAGCAGAAGATGGTTTTGCTGCACTGCGACTGTCCTGCCATAAGCTCATGTTCTGTGATCTGGGTTTCTTCCGTGAGGTCAACTACCAAGCCGAGGCTCCTAATTCCTGTGACAGAAAACGCGCCTGAAGCTCCTCCACACAAATTCCGTATTCAGCCAAAAATTCCTTTGCCTCAGTGATATTGCTGAAGTACTGAGATGTTCCCTCACTGACCTTCACTCTGAGTTTGGCCGGATAATCAAGGTAGGTCTTTAAGCCTTGCTGCTTCAGTAATTTCACTGCCATAAGAATCTGCCTTCTCTGTTGCATTGTTGTACCTGCAAAATCATGCTCAAAATACAGTCTCTGGTACCCAGAAATTACCTCCATGCAACTCCACACCATACTGAGGATCTTCTCCTTGACTCTGAAGTCCAGGAAGGCAATGATGATGGATCACGGTCTGGCTTTAGGGTTTGTTGGGGGAGCCATCAGTGCTCTGTGTGCACGTACTATGCCCAAGGGTGTATCACTGGGCCAGCTCAGTACTTCTCGAAGAAAACTCTCCACGAAATCTAGCATATCACCAGATTTGGTTTTCTCTGGGAGCCTGTGTATATGTATATTATTCCGTCTATGACTGTTCTCCAGCTCCTCCATTCTTTGACTGAGTTGCTTTTCTCTGTAATGCAGATCTAGAAGGGCAGTATTATGCAGATCGGTGTCCCTGCAGTACTCTGTCAGGCAGGCCTCTGCTGCTCCCACGCGCTTCTCTACTACCTGGAGATCTCGCTTAGTATCTGCCACCACCGTTTCCATGCATTGCAGCATGTCTCTGATTTTGTGTAACTGGGTATAGAGTTGTTCTGAAGTAATTACGAACTCCGGTTCGTCCCCGGAGTCCATCGGCTGCTCTGGGTCTGCCATCGTACCTCGAGGTCGTGGCTTGGTTGCCAGTCCAAGGTACGTTATTGTACCCCTTTCACAATGCTCAGTGACTCAAATTCTTTTCGCTTTTGCCTCATTGCCATATGTAGATTGGCTGGATTTGTTTTTTTAGCTCTCTGAAACTTCTTAGGTGCCAGGATGGTTATTGATTGATGCTGGGTGGAGCAGAGTCTCAAACTCAAGCAGCCATATACGACGCTTGCGTCACCAGAAGTCCAACTTTGAAGGTGATTCACCACTGTACTGGCAGCCAGTGCAGTTCATGCAGCACCGGAGAAATATGGCAGGACCGAGAGGTTCCTGTCAATAACCGGGCTGCCACGTTCTGCACCAGCTGCAGGCAGTGAATATCAACCCCCGGAAGCCCTAGGTAAAGGGCATTGCAATAATTCAGGCGAGAGGACATGAAGGCATGAACCAGTGTAGCAAGGTCACCGGACGGAACAAGGTGCTTAACTCTGGAGATATTTCTCAGATGGTAAAAAGAGGATTTAACAATTGCCGACACCTGCAAACGAAGTGTCAAACCCTCATCAAAAATTACCCCCAGGTTTCACACCCACTCAGAGATCGGGAGCGGGACACGCTCACTAAAAAGTCCCGAGGGTGACCCCAACCCCTCTATCCGGTGCCCCGGGCCACTACCAGCACCTCAGTCTTTACCGAGTTCAACCTCAACAAGCTCGCATTCATCCACTCCTGGATTTCTACGAGGCAGTTATTAAATACTGTGACAGCTCTTTTCTGATCAGTTGTGAAAGAAAGGTAGAGCTGGGTAACATCGGCATAGCAATGAAACCTCAGCCCATACCTTCTTACAATGTCTCCAAGGGGTAGCATGTACACTGTGAACAACACGGGGGACAACACTGATCCCTGATGAACCCCACATGACAACGGAACTGTGTCAGAGGAATAAATCCCTGACACCGCCATCTGAGTTCCTCTGGTGAGGAAAGATGAAAACCACCTGAGGACCGTACCTGACAGGCCGCAGATGAACTTCAAACAATCGAGCAGGACCCCATGGTCCACAGTGTCAAATGTTGAAGAGAGATCAAGAAGAACCAAGATGGAATGGTTCTTCCGCTCTCTAGCCATCAAGAGATCATTGAGCACCCGAACCAGCGCTGTCTCAGTACTATGCCTCTTTCGAAAACCGGACTGGAGAGGCTCATTTACATCATGGATTGTCAAATGGTCCTCCAGTTGTATGGCAACTACTTTCTCAATCAACTTCCCCGTAAAGGGGAGGTTCCAGATTGGTCTGTAGCTCGCATGACAGTCTAGGTCCAAAGAAGCTTTCTTCAGGAGGGGTGTCACCACCGCCTCCTTCAGGGAGCTAGGAAACTCACCTGTTTCCAAGGAGCACCAGACTATCCGTGCAAGGATCGGGCCAAGAAGATCACTACAACCCAAAATCAGGGTAGTTGGTCCTGGGTCCAAACTACAGCACATAGGGTGCATACCCTGGACAATCCATATCATATCCATAAGCTCTGGCTGGTTGAAGGTATTCCAAGAAAACCAAGGGACAGTGACCGAATGCCAGCCTAGAGCAATGTCAGAGTGTGCTGGTAGGAGTCCCTCCCTGATGTCGGTCACCTTAGCCGCAAAGAATCGAGCAAGCTCCACACACTCAACTTGTGAAAATGCTCTTCGAACCTGTAGACAGGCTGGGTTGCACAGTCTGTCCATGGTTTGAAAAAGCTGAGCTGGTCGGTTCCATATGGCCGCAATCTCCCCGGAGAGGAATGCTGCCTTCTTATGGGTGATTGTGGATTGATAGGCTTGATAATGGTCCATCAGTCTAAGGTGATTGGCATCAAGGGCAGATTTCCACCAGCAAAGCTCTAACCTTCGTCCTAGTCGCCGCATCTCCCTCAAAGATCCATCAAACCAAGTGGACCGAGGGTGAAGGGAGGACGAACGCGGACAGGAGTGATGACATCCAGTGCCAAAGTTATGGTCTTGTTATAGGCCACAACAAGGGCTTCTGGGTCATTGGTTGTTAATGGAAGTCCGATAGGTCAAGCACCACTGCCAGGCCTTCAGAGCTGACATCTCGTAAAGGGCAATGCCTGATCATCTCCACAGGGGCAGGCCCATGAAGGGGGGTGCAAAATCTGAAACGCATGGTGTAATGGTCGGACCATCCGACTGGTTCCACCCCCAATTCAGAGGCTTTGACTCCCAGGAGGAAAACTAAATCAAGAAAATGACTGTGTTTTTGGGTAGCAGTGGAAACAATCTGTGTAAGGCCCAGAGATGACATTAACTGGAAGAAGTGCTGACCAAATTGCGAGAGTTCGTCATCGACCCAGGTGTTAAAATCACCCAGGACCATCAGCCTGGGGGACTCAAATGCCATGTTGATCACGAAATCCGCCACTTCCTGAAGGAACCGTTTCTCATCACTGGGTGGACGGTAGATGAAGGCGATCCTACAACCTACACCTGCTACCACAGTACATTCAAATGTCTGAGTCTCCTCAACTGGTACATTCATGAGGCCCAGTTCGGTCTTGAAACAGACCGCAACCCCAACGATCCAATCTCGGGCGGTGAATCACCGAGTACCTGGCCGGAACTGCAGCCTCAATACAGAACCAGAGTTCTCATCCAGCCAGGTCTCAGTGATGCATGCCAGGTCCACTGTACCAACCAGATCTGCTATAATTGCAGTCTTGTTTTTGATGGACCTGGCATTACATAACTCTGCACGAGTTGGATGAACTTCCAGGGCCGTCCGGGCCACCTGCCCACCAACATTGGTGGTGCCCTTGGGTATGGAAAACCACAATCTGGGTTCTATTTCGCCCCAGGGTGTCTTCTGGATCTCATGACCCCGATGTGATGGCTCTGTTCATTCACCCTCCACTGTTCGCACCTTCCGACTCCTCTCCCCCCAACCCCGATGAGCAATTCCCAGTGCTCTACAGCACTGGTAGGTGTTAAACTGCAATGGGGGGAGATAAAGGGGCGGAGGGCATGAAGGGCAGAGGATGAATAGTGCACGACCATGGGGGCAGGCCTCCAGCACATTTTAATAACCACAGTAAAACTCGACAAAAAATCAAACAATTCACTAATTTATACTCATAAAATAAAGTAAAAAGAAATTAACAAACTAAAACAAAATTAAAATGTAAAACTGCCTCGGCTCTCAAATAAGAAAGAAAAAATCTTCAGGAAATAACAGAAAAACTAGAGTCCATGTAAGTCCAATAGCAAGGAGAAATCAGAGTTCTTCAACCCTGAAGGATATCTCGCCATCACAGGAAACCAATAAATGCCCCCAAAGATTCTCACTTCCTAGGAGGATAAATAATTAAAACTCAGTTACTTCTTCATTCCCCAAAGTACTCTCACTACCAGGGGACTTTGCTGGTGATATCCAGACCCTTTACTGTCTTGGAAACCTTGCACAATTCCAAGACTAAAGGGTAAGAGGGCACTCTCACTGCCTTCTACAGAATTTAAACATGAAGTATAAAAAGGTCTGACCGTATCTTGAAGAAAAAAGATTAGAAATAATCCACTTCAAAAGATATTACTCTGAAGCATTAGTAGGTCCCAATAAATCCAGCAAGAGAGGGCCAGACTGCAAGCCAATGGCCACTGCTACGGATCTCCGCCCAGGCCCACTTACTAGCAGGCCCCACAGAGAAATCCTAGAGGTACACCAGTCGAAATTTATGACTACCCGACAAAAAAGACTGGGACCCCCACTCAGCCTCAATCTGCAGTCAACCCACTGGCAGGATCAGAACACCAACTCCCTGCTCAAATCGAAGCTTATCCGGTTATGCCCACTACTTTGGAAAACCTCAGGTGAGCTGCCAACAATCCAGAGACAGTCCATGGCCAATAATCCAAGATCTTCCCTGAACCAGTCCAAATCTCCTTCGCCACAATAACTGGTCCCCATTATTGCAGCTCCCCAAGGATCTCAGCAACAGATAGCAACACTGGCTCAGCCACGTCCAAGCCGTCAGAACTGGCAGCAGCAAATCCCTGCCAGCAAAACAGCATCCAAACAGCAAACTGTCTGATGTAGACCACAGGACCACAGAATCAGAATGGCAGCAGACCCAATAAGCCGAGTGCACCAACAGCAACGGGTGTAACGAGCAAAGAAACAACAGCCCCATAAAAAACAACCCCAGTGCACACTGTGAGACAATCCAAAAAAACGACCAATAGCACTCGTAGACAGCGGAGCTTGCCAACTGAAGACCAAGGGAGGAGGTGGTACAGATCTTCTTCACTGCATAGTCCAGCTTCTTCAACTCCTTGTCAGGAGGTTTACTGACATCCCCAACATTGCCCACCTGGCGGAAAACCGAATCTGCTATCAACCTCTCAGCTGACGGATGATTGGTAAAGCTGGGAAGAAACCTGGTGGGCACCACATACTTGCAGACCATATGGGCTGAAGGCACCAGGCAAGAGGCTGGACAATGCCAAAGCTCCAGAGCAGGACCAAGAATGACTTCTGCCACTGGGAAAGCAACCCCCAGGAGTATCCCTGTAAAGGATCTCCCTCGGGGGTATTTGGCCTGCTTTTGAACCAGCTCCAGTGGAATCCCCATAGATTTGGAGATGAGGTGGAGCAAGGCTTCAAAGGAGACTGGCCCATGTTCAATGGTGTGCTCTTCGGTCGACTCACGATCGAAGCCTGGAGTCTGAGTGGAATGCATAGAGGAGTACTCAGATTCCAAGGACTCCTCGAACATGACCCTCAACCCAGGCTCCCTGTGAGTACTCGAGACTCATCCCAAATGAGTGATCTTAACAGACAGCTGTCTGGGGAGTCCAGAAGTGGGGCAGGCAGCCTTGGATGGGGCCCCATGCAAGGGCTACAGAGGCAGAGGGTCCACTCAGATAGGAGGAGAGGCAGGTGTCAGCTCAGCTTGGGGGGCCAGAATGGGCCATGGCAGTGGGGACCATGAGAGTGCCAGAGGCTGGGCATGGCTTGACCGTAGCTGAGGATCCAATGTTGGTACAGCAACTCTTCATAACAATGCCCAATTTGCAGCATAGCCTCTCCTCGTCTGAAGACAAGCGTCAATGGCGCTTCCTAGTTGATGGCCAAGAGTGGGAATGCTGAGATTTCCAAGATCTTAATCTCAAGCAGGACCAAGTTCTCAGCCTGGACCTCAACCGATGATGATTGGGTCAACAGTGAGGAGATGCAGGAGAGGGGACTGTGTACTGAGCCCGTGGAACACCAGAGAAGTTACTCTCCTGAGGGGAGACAGCTATGTTGGCTGGATTGTCTGGCCCCTATTGGGAGAGGATAGAAAGGACTGGAGTCCAGGACCTCCTCAACCTCCTCTGACAATGGGTTGACTGGGTCAAGAAAAATCTTGGCTGACTGACTGGCTTGCGTCTCAGCCGGCAAGCCTGATGAGAACACTGAGGGGCCAGCAGCCCAGACAGGGACTCCAGGAGGGTCATCCAAAGCTGATGGCTTGACAGCCATAGAGCCAGATGCAAAATCTCAGGGGGGTGGGGAGGAGCGAGCCCACTGTCGGTCCCACGTCCTGTGATGGGTCCTCTCAGATTTCAAGAACTTCGACAATTTTGACCCTCAGGCAGGACCCTGCCCCAGGGTTGGAAGGGACTAACATAAGTTACAAAATGCTCCTGAAAATGAAGCTCCTTGACCCACTGGAAGCAACACAGAAGCTAAAGCAGGGCCCGCCATGGCCTGGTCTGCCGCCTTTTCGAGTATGGCAAGCTGTGATGGCGAGCCTGCTGCTGCTGCAGAGGCAGCCCCGTGGGCGTCCTTGATGGTCAGGTTCCGTTCATCTGGGCAGCCCAACAAAAGGTGAGCATAGCAGTCCTCGAAAGTCAAGGTCTGCAGGAACGGGTGCAGGCCACAAGTCTGTGGATCGTGCTGAGCCCCTAAGCAATAAACGCATGAGGCATAGGGTCAGTGCATGACATCTTTTGTTTACAAACGGTGCACCACTTGAATCCATGACTGGACTTTTGGACATCGCTCCACCTGAACGGAGAATCGAGAAAACTCAGAGAAAAAGGTGCCTAAAGACAGACTGAGAAATGAGCCTACACCACATGCAGGAGCTGAGAAGGAGGAGTCCTAAATCTTCCAGCAGAAAGGAAGTTCTTACATCACAGGGTGGAGCTGAGGAAGATACCACCCAGTTGGGAGGGAGGAGCTTAACTTGAAGACATTCTGGCAGAACTTAAAAGGAAAAGAAGATTGCCAAAGTGTGGATATGTGCACCCTAGAAATAGCACATTATATTGCAAGTAACTTGGGAGGCAGTTTGGCCTAGTGGTTAGAGCACAAAGCTGTAAAACTAGGGACACAGGTTTGACTCTCACAACTACCACTTACTCACTGCAGGACCTTAAGTATGCTCTTAACTTTCCTATGCTTAACCTCGCTATAATCTATCTCTGTGCTGTCTGCATCTTCATGTGTTCCTCAAATGGCTGCAACACTGGTTGGTTCACACTACACCTTTTATTCTTCCCTGCATCCAAGTTGCTAACCATACTTGCTTGGGTTTAAACTGCTACAGCTGTGTTTTTATTTAAACAACAGAGGTGGAAGACTAGGTTTGCTGGCAAAGGCACCTAGCTTCACCTGAGCTCTTTTCTTCTAGGTTTGCTTGTGAGGACAGAGCAAGGAACAACGTTATCAGAACAAGGAAGATGATTAACTCATTGCCTCCACAGGCTCACTCTGAGATTACACCACTTGCCTCCTGAATCTCCTGTATACTTTTAACAGTGAATCCTGGGCCTTTCTAAGCAAAATCAAGCCATAGTCAGCATGTTGCAAACAAATGCTAATTGCTCAATAACTGTATATGCTAGACACAAAGTATGAGTGGCAGAGTTATTCAGCACAAAATTGCCTTTCCAATGGTGGCATGCATGTAATAATAAGTAATGTAGTTTTTTTCTATGCAGGTGAAAGAGCAAACTAAATATTTTTTCACTAAAAAGTGCAACATAAGCAATTTTTGTTGGAAAATATGTAAAATATCAACACCAAATTAAGCATACAGATATTAGATGGTGTTTTAATATTATGTTAGTTAAAAAAGATATCTTTTACTATAAACGTAATTTTTCCCCATTTTAGTCAAGGTGCTTTGGCGAGATTTGAAGGCTGAATCTTAACCACACACACCATATCATAAACAAATGCGTATAACTCCAAAAGTATACATGATACACACAATGTATCAGCATGAAAGTTGATTAGCACAAAATGCCTTTCCAATGGTGCTATGCAACCAGTTGTAATCAATACGGGTTTTTATTTTATACCTGCTGAAGTGTCAAAAGTGAATTTTATTCAAGCTGCTTAGGTGAATCTTGATGGAAAACATGTCAGCCATACACACCATACCATAAACAAATGTGAATAACTCCTAAAGTATACATGATATACAAAATATCAGTGGCAAAGTTGTTCAACAACATTACCTTCCCAATGGTGGTATGCAAATAATAATATGTAATTTTGTTTTGTTTTTTTTAAACTGGTTGAAACAGCAAAAAAAATATTTTTTCACTAAAACAGGCAACATAAGCCATACACACCATACCATAAACAAATGCAAATAACTCCTAAAGTATGCATGATATGCACAAAATATCAGTGACAGAGTTGTTCAGCATAACATTACCTTTCCAACGGTGCTATGCAGTCAAATATATATTATATTCTGTTACATTATAAATTAAAATATATAAGTGACTTCTCCAGACGTTGCTTGGGCACACTGGGAGTCAGTAGTCGACTTCTGCAGACGTACTCAGGACACACCAGTGTTTTTTTACTGATGACTACAGGCGTCGGCTAGGAGACAATGAGTTAAGGCTTCTTTTGGCTAGGCAGATTTACCGTGTGTTGTTATTTTCTTTTATGCTCACAGGTTTTGTTACTGTTTTTTGCTTACATTTTACTGCTTTATTGTTCTCTGATTCAAATTGCTGTTGCAGGGTATACTTTCTGCTGCATTATTCAGGGTGTGCCTACAGGTGTGTTACTGTTTTGTGCTTACAGATTACTGCTGTAATCTTCTATGATTTAAATTGTTGTTTTGCAAGGTATATCTTCTGTTAAAGTGTTCTGCAGGTTGTGCTTACAGGTTTTGTTACTTTTTTACTGCTTTATTTTTCTCTGTAGCAAAGAGTTTTTTGCAGGTTATATCTTCTGTGAAATTGTTACAGGTTTTAC
Organism: Neoceratodus forsteri; assembly: GCA_016271365.2. Lineage (NCBI taxonomy): Eukaryota > Metazoa > Chordata > Ceratodontiformes > Ceratodontidae > Neoceratodus > Neoceratodus forsteri. The sequence goes on along the minus strand of CM057451.1, from coordinate 801,486,441 downwards.
AGTTTTATCTATCATTAGGCTAAGCTTTCAGGGCTAATTACAGGAGCACATACGAGATACAGACTGAGGGATAGTGACTGCATTTGTTGTTGGCCGATTGTTTCTGCTCTTACCTCTTTGTTTATTTCATCCATGGTTCTTCTTTTTCAGCGGGGGAAGGGCCCAACCACCCACCCCCCATCCCAACCACCCCATGCTATACTTCTTTTATACAGTAGCACAGTCGTGACATTTCCTGTAGCAAAGCAAGAAGGGGAGGATCAGAGGGGTATCCACACAGTGACTTCACTTACAGGGGCACAATTAATTTAATTTGTTATAAAAAGTTATACAAAAAGAAACAAAAAAAAATGTTTGAAAAAAAAATGTTTTGCTTTAATTTTCCTTCTAATTACTCGGACCAGGTTATAAACTTGGCAACTCAGTTGGAATAGACATTATTAACTACAGGTACTGCGGGACACTTTTCAAAAGGGTTGTTATACAGGATTTAGGACGCTGTCCTACATGCTGGACCATTGGGGATCTAAGGGCTTAGCTCCGGTCAGCATGGGCAGAGACTGCACACCTCAAATCGCTTGTTCAGGAGGAAATATATTACAAGAACCACCTGCCATTTCCCCAACATCCAACTGAAGCACCTCAACTGCAGAGGGTAGTTGGTCTGGAAGATTGGCAGGTGGTTAGAAGGGGAAAATCGGGTGCCCCATCACTCAATGCTCACTAATGTATCACCTCCACAAACCATATAAAAACTATAAACAGTTATCTGCCTCTATCTACGAAATCAAACAAAAGGGCAGAGGACACTGCAGAGCAGGACACTGCAGCACAGGAGCTAGCACTACAAAACTCACCCAAAACAGGGACCAAAACAAAAATAGCACAAAGGAAATCCAAAACACTTCTGATCACAGGAGACTCCATGATTCAGGGAACTGATACCTACCTCCGGCCAGGGGTAATGGTCAGATGTCTCCCAGGTACATCAGCATGGAGAAACACTGACCGCATTGCTAAAATCATGCAGGAAGCAGGGGAAAACATCAATAACCTGGTACACATAGAGACTAACGATCTTGCCAGCCAGTCAGTTGTGGAGACCAAGGAACACCTGACCAAGCTGGGAGACAAACTGTTATCCATTTCATCCAGCATCTCCTTCTCTGAGATCCTGCTGGTCTGGGAGAGGTGGGCAGACAGACAGAAGGTCAGAGAAGGGGAGATAGGGGAGCTAAACATGTGGCTCAAGGGCTGGTGCCAGGAAACAGGACAAAAATTTGTATGTAACTGGCAACAGTTTTGGGAGTGAAAGTTCTTTATATTCGATGGACTGCATCTGACTAAGGAAGTCAGTGCACTGGGGCAGAAGTTTGATGTCTTTGCAGAATATTTAAACTAGCAAATGGGGAGAGGGGTGTAGAACCCGATACATCGAACGGGAAGAACACCCCTCCCCCGTCAGCTAGTGATCAAACAGGAGTTCAGCATGTTTGTAGTTCATTTGCATCACCAGGAAAGGAAAAAGGTACGGCTCCCCATACGATGCGAAGGGGAAACGCCGGAACTCGACCAACAACTAACACACCAAAATCTGGACAACAAAAGATCATGTACACAAATGCCCACAGTCTGGGAAACAAGATCCCAGACCTGGAGGCAACAATGATGGAGACTAAACTGGACATAGTAGCCATTAGCGAGACATGGTTCGCCAGTATCCACACTTGGGAGACTTCAGTACCCGGTTATGTACTGTTCAGAAGAGACCAAGGTGCAAAAAGGGAGGGGGAGTGGCCCTTTATGTCAGTGAAAATATCAAAGCTACAGAAATTCAGAATACACATAAGGAGCCAGAAGAATTGTGGGTCACTCTGGAAACAGGAAATGGGACAGCCATACGAACTGGGGTTGTTTGCAGGCCTCCAGACTGGGGGAGGATATAGACACATTACTGTTAGAAGATATACAAAACATGACAGCTAAAGGGGAGGTTCTGATATTGGGAGACTTCAACATGCCAGATACAGATTGGTCAATACCAGCAGGAATATCCGCTGGAACTAGACACATAGCGGATTCCCTGCAGGGAGAGGGCCTTAGACAATTGGTACAACAATCCATAAGAGACAGGGCTATCCTGGATCTAGTACTGGCTAATGTTGAAAGGATCACAGATCTCCAGGTAGAAGGTCACCTGGAGCCAGTGACCATCACATGGTATGGTTCAATGTGGCCACTAGAACTAAATCATCCCATTCCAAGGCAAAAATATGGGACTTCAGAGGAGCTGACTTTGATAAGATGGGCAACAGAGTTAAGCTAGCTCTGGAAAGAAGAAATACAGGTGAAGGGGTGCAGGCAAAGTGAGCAAGCATTAAGGATGCAATACTTGAAGCAACATCCCATTGTGTTAGGGACAAAAGCAAGAGAAAAAGAAGGAGGAAACCACTTTGGTTCTCAAAAACAGTAGCAGAAAAATTCAGAGCCAAAAGGTGGCCTTCAGGAAATATAAGGGAATGCAGAGGGATGAGATAGGGAGGCATACCAAACTTCCCTAAGGGAAGCAGGGAATGCAGTTAGGCAGGCAAAGGCCCAAATCGAGGAAACACTAGCACGAACAGTAAAAGAAGGGGACAAGACTTTCTAAAGATTCATTAATGAAAGAAGAAAGTCCACAGGGGGTATTGCTAAGATCAAAGGGGATAAGGGGGAGTGTGCGGAGGAGGACCAAGGAAAAGCATTTATCCTAAATAGATACTTCCGCTCAGTACTTACTGAGGAGAAGGTAGGGCAGGGCCCACAATTCAGCACCATGGACACAGGGGGAGGGAGGTGTGCATAAGTCCCTTCAAAAAAGAAAGGGTTCTACAAGACCTCACTAAGCTCAGGGTGGACAATGCAATAGGACCTGATGGCATACATTCCAGGGTACTAAAGGAGTTAAGGGTGGAACTAACAGAGCCATCAGTAGAACTGTTCAGTGAGTCTCTGAGCACAGGAGAGGTCCCAGAAGACTGGAGAAGGGCATATGTGATCCCACTCCACAAGAGTGGCAACAGGGAGGAGGCATGGAACTACAGACCAGTCAGTCTTACCTCAGTAGTGGGCAAGATTATGGAGGCACTCCTTAAGGAAAGGATAGTGCAACACCTGGAATCCATAGGAGCACAGGATTCAAGACAGCATGGGTTTACAACAGGAAGGTTCTGTCAAACTAATCTCATAGATTATTTTGACTGGGTAACCAGAGTGGTGGACAAAGGGGGTGTAGTTGATGTCACCTACCTTGACTTCAGCAAAGCTTTCGATACTGTTCCACACAGAAGATTGATTAATAAGCTGGGTAGGCTCAGGGTGGGTCAGGCATTGGTCAACTGGGTGGCAAACTGGTTGGCGGGCAGAAAACAGAGAGTGGTGGTAAATGGTATACAGTCAGAAGAGATGAAAATCACAAGTGGGGTACCTCAGGAATCAGTCCTGGGGCCAGTCCTCTTCAATATCTTCATCAGAGACATTGCAGATGGACTGGAGGATAAGGTTTGCCTGTTTGCAGATGATACCAAGATCTGCAACAGAGTAGATGATCCCGATGGTGTGGGCAGAATGAGAAGAGATCTGGGAAAACTGGCAAAATGGTCAGAAGAGTGGCAACTGGGGTTTAATGCAAAGAAGTGCAAGATCATGCACATAGGGAAAAGAAACCCTGAAGATACCTATAGGTTGGGACAGGAGTTGCTGGCAATCACGGGGAAGAAAGAAATTTGGGTATCATCACAGATGACCTGAAATCATCCAAGCAGAACACTAAAGCAGTAGGTAAGGCTAGAGGGATGCTGGGGTGTATTAGTATCACAAGTTGTAAGAGGGAGGTAATGATCCTTCTTTACAAGACACTGGTTAGGCTCCATCTGGAGTACTGCATGCAGTACTGGAGGTCGCACCTGCACAAGGACATTAATAAAAAAATTGGCTAGACAACAGGACGCAAAGGGTAGTAGTAAATGGAGTGCACAGTGAAGAAAGGAGGGTTACTAGCGGGGTACTGCAGGGTTCAGTACTGGGACCGGTCCTTTTTAATGTCTTTATAAGTGACATTGCAGAGGAACTGGAAGGAAAAGTATGTCTCTTTGCAGATGACACAAAGATCTGCAACAGGGCTGATACACAAGATGGAGTGGAAAGGATGAGAAGGGACTTGGCAAGGTTGGAGGAAAGGTCAAATGTATGGCAGCTCAGATTCAATGCAAAGAAGCGCAAGGTAATGCACATGGGAAACAAAAACCCAGGGGAAGAGTACACAATGGGGGGTGAGATACTGACAACAGTAAAAATGAAAAGGGACCTGGGGGTAATTATATCAGATGACCTAAAGGTGGGCAAGCAATGTGAGAAGGCAGTAAGGAAGGCTGGGGGGATACTGGGATGCATAGGAAGAGGCATCAATAGTAGAAAACAGGAAGTTGTTATCCCTCTGTACAGACAGTTGGTGAGACCCAATCTGGAGTACTATGTGCAGTTCTGGAGGACCCCATCTCCACAAAGACATAGACAGAGTGGAGGCAGTCCAGAAGAGGGCAACCAAAATGGTGCAGACCTACAAAGAAAGACTAAAGGAGCTTAATATGTATACCCTTGAGGAAAGAAGGGAGAGAGGGGACATGATAGAATCTTTCAAGTACCTCAAGGGAATCAACAAAGTCCAAGAGGGTAGCATCTTTCAAAAAAAGAGATGTGCAAGAACAAGGGGGCACAATTTGAAGATAGAGGGGGGATGGCTCAGAGGTAATGTGAGGAAGTATTTTTTCACGGAGAGGGTTGTGGATGCATGGAACAGCCTCCTGAGGAGGCGTGGAGTCAAGAACAGTGGGGAATTCAAGAATGCATGGGAAAGACATAAGGCAGTCCTAGTGAGGGGTAGGAGGAAGTAAGCTGTTGGTTAGCTAGGATCTGCAGCTTATCTGTTAGGTAGGAAAATGAGCAGACTAGGTGGGCCAAGCGGTCCTTATCTGCTGTCAAATTCTATGTTTCTATGTAAAATGGAGGCAGTCCAGAGAAGGGCAACCAAAATGGTGCAGGGACTGCATCAGAAAACATACGAGGACAGATTAATGGAGTTCAACATGTATACCCTAGAGCAAAGAAGGGAGAGAGGTGATAAGATTGAAACAAACATCTTAAGGGCATTAACAAGTTGAAAGAGTCTAACTTGTTTCAATATAAGAAAAACAGCAGGACAAGAGGACACAGCATGAGATTAGATGGAGGCCGATTGAGGGTAATGTGAGGAAGTTCTTTTCACAGCAAAGGTGGTGGATGCATGGAACAGTCTACCTCAGGAAGTGGTGGATATGAATACAGTGCAGGGCTTCAAACAGGCACAGGACAGGCATAAGGGAGCAATACAGATGAGTATGAATAGACAGGCCACTGACAGAGTAAAGGCCTATGGCACATTCATAAGGTAGAAAAAATTGGCAGACTGGATGGGCCTTGAGGTCCTTATCTGCCATCAACTTTTATGTTTCTATGTTTCTAATTCATTGGAATTACAAGTTATATGACATTCATCAACTGAATCTCTCTCCAAAGAACTGTGCCCTCATCTCTTATGCTAAAAGAGTGATAGCTACAGCCATCACCTCCTCGGCCATGCTCTTCCACTGGGGTGCCTATGTGGAAGAGAGGAGCACTTTTCAGCCATCCAGCCTGGAAGCAGCTTTAAAGGAGAACTGGGTTGAACCTGCGAAGTTTGTTTTTCCTATAGAAACTGTTTTTAAGCAGTAGCAGTAGTTGATTTTATTTATTTCGGGCACCCTTCCCCGAAGCCTCAGGGCACTCTTACAAATACAGGACAGGCATTTAAATACAGTAGATAAAGCATAGTCACAATAATATAACAAACACTATTAAACACATCAGTAGAGTCAATTTCAATACATTTGTCGAATATAACTTGTTAGCATATATAAACAGTTCTATCACTGAGGACCTAAAAGCTTCTTGGAAAAGATAGTTTTTTAAACCCTTTTTAAAAATCTCAAAGAGAGTATGCCTCCCATAGGTAGCCCAGTAGGAAATTCCAGAAAACCAGGGCCGCAACCTCACAAGCCCGGTCTCCGAATGCTTTTAGCCTCGCCCAGGGCACCTCCAGGAGGGCCTCCCCTGCTGACCTAAGGGGACAACTAGGGCTGTAGGGATGCAGGAGCTCTTTCAGGTAACCTGAACCCAACCCACGTAGGGTCTTATAGGTTAAAAGACCTATTTTAAAGGAGACGTGCCAATGCATTGGCAGCCAGTGCAGTTCATACAGAACCGACATTATATGATTGGATTTTGACAGACCCATCAATAGCCAAGTTGCAGTGTTCTGCAGCAGCTGCAGGTACATCAACACACCCCCACTGACCCCAAAGTAGAGTGCGTTACAGTACTCAAGCCTGGAGGTGACAAACATGTGTATTAAAGTGGCCAGATCATCAGGGGAGACTTAATTCAGGCAATGTTGTGGAGATGGTAGAAACCGACATGGACAACGGCCAGCACCTGAGAATCAAGTGTCAGCCTGCCGTCCATAACAATGCCCAAATTCTTAACCTTAGGGGTGGCCTCTAGTTCAGCTGGGCCAATAAAGAGCCCTAAACATTCCTCAGAGGCCCCCACTTCCCCCAACGACCTGGGTCCACCACCAATACTTCGGTCTTACCTGAGTTGAGCCCCAGCCAGTTAGACGACGTTCAAGCTCGGATCGCGACCAAACACTTATTCAGCACATCAACAGTGTCAGATCTTCCAGGAGTGAAGGACAAGTAGAGCTAGTATTATTAGCATAGCAATGAAAACTCAGCTCATACTGCCTAATGACCTTGCCTGGGGCAGCATGTATACTTCAAACAACATGGGGGAAAGGACAGAACCTTAGGGCACTCCACAGGGCAGGGCCATCAGAATAATACCCTAAAATTACCCTCTGGGATCTGCCCCGAAGGAAGGACTCAATTCAGCTGATGACCTTGCTAGTGAATCCTCAAAGGAAGGTTTGAGATAGGCCGATAGTTCACCAAGACATCAGGGTCCAGAGATGGTTTATTCAGCAGGGGCTTCACCAGAACCTCCTTAAGAGGCATTTTCTGCTGGTGATACCCCTCCCTATGCACCCTAGGGTTCGGGGGGGTGGTGGATCAGCAAGATGGCTGCAGTGCTGCTCCGCTCCCAGCTGCTTATCTTTTGTTCCTCGCTTACGGCTTTATAAAAACTCTCGGCTAAGCTTTTATGAATGAAACTCTGGCTAGTTTAAGCCACAGTATCTGAATATGTATTTTTTTTGTAGCAAAAGGTTTCTTGCACTAAATAAGTGCAAATGAGTAAATAGACCGGCCATGAGTTTCCAGCATTTTTAGTGTTTCTGTCGGATTTTATAAAGTCGGAGTCTGAATTTATTTTGCTGCAGTTTTTGACCCTCAAAATAAAACACAAAGCGTCTGTGTAAAATGGTGCTGTAATTAATTTTTTATGCATGAAGCTTGCATTTTTAGCCATCCCGGTGCATTTACTCTACTGGGGCAGATGGCCCCTGCCCCGTGGGACTGACGGAGTGAGAATCTACTATGTCCTGCAGTTTTTTTGAACTTTTCAGGATGTCCATTTACTGAAATTGCTCTTGGAATCCTAGACATGAGAGGACAAGAAGTGGAAGGCTTGGATCTTGATGGCACTTCAGTGCCGATAAACTCACTCTACTATACTAAAGGTATGCTAACGTTGCTTCAGGGGTCAGGCTGTAGGTGACTATTGTTTGGGTGACCCCGGAGTTACTATACTCAGTGGAGTGATTTTCTGTTTGTCTTCACAGGCATACTTGCTTCTAGGATTTGTGAAGGAGATTGGTGGAGGGAACACTCCAAAAATTGCTCTGTGGGGAATAGTTGAGCAGAGACTCTCTTTGTCAGACTCCTTGTTGGACTTACAAGGATGTTATTTCAGCGACCTGTGGAGACGAGATTAAGTACAAACTTTTCCAAAGTGGTACCTTTTCCTCCTTTCGGAGTTTGAATTTTCTGATTTGTGCACCTTACCTCCTTGTTAGAACACATGCCTCTCAGTTTAAAGCATCAAAGTATTTTATCTATTAAGCGAGACTCTTTAATGCAAGATACGAGTTGCTGAATTGGGGCTCCTAGATATGGAGCCGATTGCTGTTTCTTTTTGGGTGTCTGAAGTTAGAACACCTGTTTAAGTTGTAACTTGGTGCTTTTATTTTTTTGCTGCACATGAATGGGTATAATTATTTGCCGACAGCATGACCCTCTCCCACAAATTTTGATTAATTAAAACTCCTAGTCTCACATACTGCATCAAACCATGGACGCCTGAGTCAATGGAGCTTTAAAAGTTTGATTTAAAAAGGACTGGACTCCAGAGTGCAAGGGAGCCAAAATTTTCCTCAGCAAAAACTGAGTTCCAATATTCCATGCTAAACGCTGAAAGGATGGATTCAAAATGTTTTGAATATCTTTTGTCCATAAATAAGGAATTATTGAATGGTCACCAAGTGCCCATCTTCCATTATTAACAAGTATTAACAAGTTTTACAAATTTTCTGAGTGTTTATGTTTGTTTACACGTCCTTAGACATCTGATTTAAAACGTAGATTTTGGAGTATATCTGCTTGATTTATGAGATTATGTGGCTCTCTAGAACATTTTCTCAAGTTAAATGTTATAATTGAAAGTAAATTAGTCTCTATGGGCCTATTCGAAGCTGAATATGAGATAGAGAGACAGGCAGGGAGATTATGGAGATTTTTTTCCTTGTATGAATTGAGGTTTTGTTTGAAATTAAATTGATGTCCATAACAGGATTTAAGGAAATATAGCAGGAGGCTCACAGCTGATTAGCTAATTGAACAGTGGGACCTCAGTTTGATATTCATGATCCGCTAAATAAGCAATGTCAAGTATGGTAGAATTTGTGAGGAGTAGAGTAAAATAACACTGCCAGCACAAACCAGGAGAGGATCATGAGTTTGTTGGCATTCGTTCAGCAGTTGAACAACAAGATAGTCTCCAAATAACCCTTAGGTACAACTGGGCCTAAATGGCCTTCGTAGCCTAAAAGAAAAAATTACTCACCTTAGTAATGTTGTTTCTTCTAATGGAGTCTTGCTATATTATGACAATTGCAGTTTGTCCCACCATTAGAACTGCTCCGGAGGTGAAAGAGTTAACTCCCATTCTAAGAATGGAACTTGGAGCGCGAGCTCAGTTAGAGAAGCTCTGTCTGGGTTATTGCAAACCTAAACTGTCAGATCTTTACGAGCAAAACTCACTCAAGGTCTGTGTGGAAGCTGTAACCTACACTAGCCAACTGGCTACCTGACTATTAACACATATTCCTGGTCCCAACACAAAGACTCAAGTCAGGGGACCAGAAGTAATAATATAATATAAGCAATAATATGAGATAAAATAAAAACATCACACCCCAAAACCCCAAGAAGGGGTGGAAAACATATAATGGGCATAACTAGCGCCCACCCTAGGCTGCCCACCCCATACCCAAGTAGAAGTTCTGATAGGGGCAGGCTGGGGGGGAGGTCATAATATAGCAAGACTCCATTAGAAGAAACAACATTACTAAGGTGAGTAATTTTTTCTTCAAACAACATGAAGTCTTGCTATATTATGACAATACGAGACTTACACAGCAGTACTTCCATGGAGGAGGACAGAACCTACTTAGGAATAGGCTCGAAGCACAGCTGTGCCAAACCGAGCATCTCTCCTGGCCTGGACATCCAGGGAGTAATGCTTGGTGAAAGTGTGTACCGTTTTCCAGGTAGCTGCTTGACATATCTCTAAGATAGGGATGTCTCTGGCAGCAGCTAGAGACGCAGCTGTACCTCTGGTAGAATGAGCCCTCAGGCCAGAAGGGGGAACTTTCCCCAGTTTCTGATAACAAAATTGGATACAAGAGACAATCCACCTGGCAATTGATCTCTTAGTGGCAGGTCTCCCTTTCCGACCTCACCATAAGTGAGAAAAGTTGGAGGATTCGAACCTGTGACCCTGAGCGTCTCTATATAGTAACTTAGGGCCCTCTTAACATCTAAACTGTGCAATCTCCTCTCGCCAGAGCAGGAATGTTCAGTGAAAACACTGGAAGGAGATAGATTGATTAAGATGGAAATCTGAAACCACCTTAGGCAAAACTTCCTGTTAGTCCTGAGGACTACCTTATCCCTGTGGAAAGAAATAAAGTCAGTTTCTACTGACAGGGCTTGCAACTCACTTATGTGCCTGGCAGAAGTGATAGCCACTAGGAAAACAGTTTTCCAAGTTAAGTACTTAAGCTCTGCAGAAGACAGAGAGTTCAAAGGAGTTGCGTTAACTAGGCAATGCAAACATTAAGGTCCCCAGGCAGGGCGGATCCCTAAAAAGGTGGATTAGTATGAAGTAATCCTTTAAAAAACTTTGAAAATACAGGGTGAGCGGAAAGAGAGGAGGGCTTCCTGCTGAAACAAAAGCAGAGACAGCTGCCAAATGTACTTTCAGGGTAGCTGGTCTCAGGCCCAAGGAATTAAGATGGACCATATAGTCCAAAACAATGGGCAAATCAACAGATTCCGGGGAAATATGTTTCCCAGAACACCAAATGGAAAACCTTTTCCACTTAGAATTGTAAGTAGCCCTAGTGGAAGGCTTCCTAGAAGCCTTTAGGATTTCAAGAACACCGTGAGAAAGCTGTAGGTCAGCAAATTCTAACTCCTCAAGAGCAAGGCCTTGAGGTTGAGTGATTTGAGGTTCGGATACCAAACTCTCCCCTGTGCACAGGTTAACAGGTTGTGATTCCTGGAGAGACACAGGGGAAGATGGACTGCTAGTGACAGAAGGAGGGGTACCAGGGCTGTCTGGCCTAATCTGGGGCAATCAGAATCACCCCAAGGCTGGGATCTGATTTTGACTAGCACCTTGAATAGGAGAGGGAAGGGGGGAAAGGCATAAAGAAACTTCCCTTCCCAATCTAGGAGAAAGGCATCCAGGGGGATTGAGCCCAACACTGGGGGCCTGCAACAGAACAGTGGAAGTTGGTGATTGTCTGGGGCTGCAAAAAGATCTATCCGAGGGGTGCCCCATCTGGCAAAAACTATCCCCAGTACTTGAGGATCCAGAGATCATTCGTGATGGCCCTGGGAAATCCTGCTGAGAGCATCTGCTAGGACATTGTCCTTTCCTGGAAGGTGAACTGCTATGAGGGAAGTGTTCAGGGAATAGGCCAGAGACCACAACTTCATTGCCTCGGTGCACAAGGCCAAAGACCGAGTGCCCCCCTGCTTGTTGATGTACCACATTGTTGTGGTGTTGTCTGTTCTGACTTGTACCACTTTGTTCTGAACAGATGCAGAAAACACTTGAAGTGCTAAAAAGACAGCTCTGAGTTCCAGCAAATTGATGTGGAGCAGAGATTCCTGAGGGGACCACACTCCCTGAGTGGAGAGGTCGCCCATGTGGGCTCCCCACCCCAGGAGGGAAGCATCCGTAGTGAGGGTCAAGGAGTGAGACAGAGGAATGAAGGGGACCCCCAGTCTTAAATTGCTCTGATCCTGCCACCACTGGAGGGCCTGGATCAGGGTTCGGGTCACTGGGACCAACTTGGAAAGGGGGTCTCTTCTCTGAGACCAAAAGGCTCTCAAGTGAAACTGAATGTCCCTCATCTGAAATCTTGCTCCTTGCACTACAGCTGTGGACGCAGATCATGTGCCCCAGGAGCTGCAAAAGTGTCTTGCTGGTCGAGACCTGCAGAGTGAGGAGGAGAAGGCCAGAGCCACCAAGTTCCTTACCCTCTCTAGGGTAGGAAGGCTCTGGCCTGCTTTGTGTCAATCCTGCACCTATGAAGGTAAGCACCTGAACTGGTTCCAGAACTGACTTTGGAAGATTGAACAAGAAGCCCAGGGAGGCAGCTGCTGGGTAACTTGCAGGTGAGATCTTACCTGTTCTGGGGACTGGCCTACAATGAGCCAGTCGTCCAGATAGGGAAAGACAGCAATCTTTGCCTTCTTAAATGAGCCACTGCTACTGCCAGACATTTTGTGAATACCCTTGGGGCAGAGGTGAAGCGAAGGGCATTGCTCTGAACTGGTAGTGACCTCCTGAGGGCAGTTCAATCTGAGGTACTTTCTCGTGGAGCTCTTGATTAGACGTGAAAATAGGTCATCCTTGAGGTCCAGGAGGCTAGCCAGTCCCCTGGCCTTAGAGAGGGTAAAATCATTGCCAAGGTTACCATTCTGAACTTTGGTTTCAAAAGGTGTTTGTTCAGATATCTCAGGTCTAAAATGGGCTGCCATTCTCCTGTCTTTTTTGGGGTAAGGAAATATCTGGAGTACAGACCCTTGCCCTGGTGTAGGGGAGAAACCCTTTCTACAGCTCTGAGATCCAGGAGGGTTGAGACTTCTGTTTCTAAAGTAAAGGTCTCTAAAGAGTTTGCAGGTGGGAAAGATCTGATTCTCATCTTCGGGAACTTTTTGAAGCTGAGAACCAGACCCTGGCCCACTACTTCCAGGACCCACTTGTCTGAAGTTAGAGACTCCCAGTTCTGAATGAAGTAAGCCAACCTGCCCCCTACAGGTAAAGGAGAATCGGCCCTGGGCACCCCATCAGGGTGTCTGTTTGGCAGGTGCTTTAGGCTGAGGGGTTGGAGCAGGCCTGCCCACACCCCGTCTGCCTCTCCCTCTGAAGAACCCCCTCTGAGCATAAGCAGAGGAGGCCTGGGTTTGGTAAAAAGGCCTGTGAAAAGGCCTACCTCTACCCCTTGGGGCCTGCCTCTGAGGAGTGGCTTGCCGCTCCTTAGCCTGAGCACTCTTATAGGTAGTCCTACATTCATCCATTTTCTTCATATAATTCTCTGTCTGCTCCCCAAATAGAGAATTTCCAACCACAGGAAAATCCATAGCCTTAGTCTGGGTATCCTGTGACAAGCTAGTACACCTGAGCCAGGCCAACCTGCGAAAAGCTACAGACGTAGCCATGACTCTAGAGGATCCATCATTAAAATCCACAGCAGCATGAAACTGCACCTTAGATGCCTCAATGCCATCAGCAGCCACCTGTTCCAGCTCATTAGCAAGCTGGCCAGAGGCCTGTTTGGCCAAAGCCATGACAGTGTCCCATCTAGATTTTTGATACCTTGCTACATAGCCATGTAATTTGCTTGCCTGAGTCCCAAGGATGCTGCCATGTATTGTTTTTAGCCATGGCATCAATCTTCCTGGAATCCTTGTCAGGAGGATGTAGTCAGCGGAATATTAGCTTTACTCAAGCTGCAGCCTGAACCACCCCAACGTGACTGCATTGTTGTGAAAGGAATTCTGTATCAGGACTCGACAGAGTGTACCTCCTGTCCATCTTTTTGTCTACAGGAGGCACAGAATTAGGAGTTTTTAAAATTTTTATTGTCTGTTTCCTAAATGATTTATGCAAGGGAATAGACAATCTCCTAGACTCTGGAATACCCATCATTTCTACAAAATCAGGTTCCTCTTGTTCATCCACAGCTTCCTCTAATGGTAGCTGGAGGGTTTCAGCAACTTTTTTGTAAAACATAAAGTGAGAGGGGGACTCAGAAAGCAAAGGGGGAGATTCTAAAGGTCTGTCTGGGGAGATGTCGGTTCAATGGCACACCTAGAGACCCTCAAAGTCCATTCATACTGTTCATAATCATCCTCCCCCTGCTCTGGTTCATAAAACTCTTCAACAACATATTCCTGAACTGGTGGAACTGGCCGAACCGACCTTTACCAGACAGTGGCGGTTCGGACGGATCGGAGAAAGTGACTGGACAATCTGAATAGCTCACTATCTCTGCAGTAGTTGGAAAAGGAATTTTGGGCTCCACACCTGCTGATTTTCTTGTTTCTTTACTGGAACTGGCTCCTCCGAGCCAGCTACGTTGCCGAGAAGTCTTGCCCTGGTCAGAGGCACTCCTCGGTCCGGTTGGCACGGATCCGGCTGGCCATCGGGTCAGCGGACTTTTTGGCCTCTCGTTCCCTAAGCCTGCCAACTCTCTTATCCAGGGTGGCTGCAGGGAAATTCTTACAAATCTGGCAGTCTGAATTGAGGTGGTCAAACCCCAGACAATATACACATGTGGTGTGTGGGTCAGCCTTGGCAAAGACTTCCCCACAGGTATCCGATCAGGTTGAAACCCAGTGGGCCGGTTTTTCTTTGGGGTTTTCAGACAAAATGCCAGCCTAACCAAAATCTTGCCCTTTTAAACGGCAGTGCCAGGTTAGATCACTCTATCGGTTCCTAACCGTGTCACGGGTCTTGGAAAAAACCGTAATGAAATCCATTTTTTTTAGAACCGATAAGAACCGGGAACCGCACTCTAAAACCTTCAATTCAAGTTTTAAAACAAGCTGATCGGTTCAAAACCGAATCGATAACATTTACAAGTTCCACACAGAAAATAAACTATAATTACTTACGATACCACAGACAGAGCTTGAACCGATCGGTTTTGCTGTTAAAATAATAATATTCTCGGTTGATTTGAACCGAGAAAACACTGTTTAAACCGAGAAATGAACCGAGCAGTAGGAGAAATCTCCAGAGAGACTGTTCAGTGAGGCGGAGTAAAGAATCTGACAGTTTAGGTTTGAAATAACCCAGACAGAGCTTTTCTAACCGAGCTCGCGCTCCAAGTTCCATTCTTAGAATGGGAGTTAACTCTTTCACCTCCGGAGCAGTTCTAATGGTGGGACAAACTGCAATTGTCATAATATAGCAAGACTTCATGTTGTTTGAAGGAAGGTTTTCCCCATAGAGGGAGCCAGTAAATGGATCAGTTTTTGCAATTTGTAAGGGTATGGGAGACACCCTTTTCAAGTTCTGGCTAAGCCAAAGGCTGACTGCTCGGATTGATGGAGTCCTTAAGTAGTGTGTGGCTAGGGCTGTTGTGCTTAAAGACTCCCTCGAATAGAATCAGAAAACTACTGCCATCTGGTAATGAATGTTTAAATGGGAATGCCTATTGTTTGTCGCTTTTCTGATGTGGCCAGTGCTGTTTTGGGGTATCCTTCTTGGGATGTCAAGATATTATTTGAGGAACAAACAGAATGTTACAGTAAATTTTAAAACAAGGTTTTTATATGAACAGATGAAGAAGCCAGCAAAAGAAGGCCATCTGGTCTATCAAGTCTGCTCGTATTGCAGGGTTCCCAGCTTGAGCTAATGTTCCTGCCCTCCCTCCTCACTCCTCCCATCCTCTCTACCCATGATCCTTACCTTCCCCCGATGCCTATCCCAGCCTCTCTTAAAGCTGCCCACTGTCTGCAATGAGATCACCTCTTCCGGCAACACATTCCAAGTGTTCACCACACTCTCTGTGAAGAAGTGCTTCCTGACCTCCCTCCTTAACCTCCCACCCTTCAGCTTAAGACTGTGCCCCCTCATGTTATGATTGCCACTCAGCCTAAAGAGACTCTCCTTATCAATATGATTTATTCCTTTCAAGTACTTGAAGATCCCAATCATGTCCCCTCTCTCTCCTGTCTTCCAGGGAGTACATGTTCAGTGCCCTCAATCTCTCCTCGTATGCCTTACACTGCTGACCTGCCATCATCTTTATAGCCCTCCTCTGGACCTTCTCCAGCAGGTTAATGTCCTTTTTGAGGTGTGGGCACCAGTACTGAACTCCATACTCTAGATGCAGCCTTATCAGTGACCTGTACAAGGGCAGTATAACCTCTCTCTCCTACTACTGACCCCCCTTGATATGCATCCCAGCATCTTGTTTGCCTTAGCTGCTGCTTTCTTGCACTGCGTGGAGTGCTTCAGGTCACTAGGAATCATCACTTCCAGGTCCTTCTCCTCCTCTGATGCAGATACTCGGACTCCACCCAGGTAGTACCCAGGTAGGTTTATAATGTCTCATAGGCCATGAGCAGCTGTAGGTTGTAGAGATTGTATGAAATTAATATACATGCTTTGTATTTTTTGCATATTCAACTTGCAACAAGATTGTAAAATGTTTTATTGTACTGTATTGTTTTGTAATGACCTTGAGTCGATCAAATAAACTAAACTAACTAACTCCTTAAGAGGCTCAGGGAAGACCCTTGCTGTCAAAAAACTCCCGACAATCTTGGCAAACATCGGACCAGGACTCTGACACATCCAACAAGTAGACACATCTGGCCTGGGTCCAGATTGCAGGACATTGTTTTAAGTCCCAAGATCACCCCACAGACCTCCATCACCGTAACCAAATGGAACTCCCCCCAGGAAGGTTGAACACATCTGCCGATCCAAGGCCCACCACTGTGGGATGCTGGTATTCCGCTTGTCGAAAACCTAGCCCTCACAGTGGACACTCTGCCTGACAAGAATCGAGCAAACGCCTCACATTTTTGACTTAAAAATACTCTAATGGGTTCCAGACAGGCAGGATGTAATAACCTGTCTACAACCCGGAAGAGTTGAGTCAGTCAATGTTTCCCAGCTGCCATCACCCTCAACATAAAAGCTGCCTTTTTGTTTGTGATTGCATTCTGATACTCATTGTAATGAGGCATCAGAACCAGCTTGTCTTCCTGAGACCTGGTCTTCCTCCATCGCCGCTCTAATTTCCACCCCTGGTTTATAATGTCCTCAGCTCACTGTCAAACTAAGGCGAGCCGAGGACCGAAACCAGAGGGAGTACACGGATTGGCACTAAATGATCCAGGGCCCCTGTGACAGCCCTATTATAGGATGCCACAGCCTCCTTCGGACCACCAGCACAAGCCTCCAGCACAGACGAAATGTCCAGTTCTTCCAATAGTCCCTCTAGCTGAATCCTTTTTAAAGGGTGGAACTGGATCATTTTCACAGGGAACAGGACAACTGGAGAGGTGCTGAAACTGAACCTGATGGTGCAGAGATCCAACCAAGTGACTGGATCAGTCCTGAAGGAATTAATCTCAAGATCCAGTGAGTACGCCGGGTCAAGGACCCGCCTGGAACGGTGGGTCCCAGAAGTGGATGCAAGAGAAAGGCCAAGTGACTCCATGCTGCATAAGAAGTCCCTCACACCAGATGTACTCTTGTCATCTGCCCAGGTGTTGAAGTTGCCGAAAATAAGCCATCTCGGCAGCTCCAACACCCTTTCAGAGACAAAAGCTGTCAACTTCTACAGAAAACCCTTGTCCCAACCAGGTGGATAGTAGACAAGAAGAATTCTGATATCCAGCCCGGGACCCCCCCTGACAGTACCACACACTCAAATGCACTGGTGTCCACCACTGGGTGCACTGTCAGGCCCAGCTTTGACTTAAAACAAATCACTACCTCCCCCTCCCCTCTCCTGTGATCCTTCCTTGGGCAATGTACCACCAAAAAACCATTTGGGATGGATGTCAGAAGCACAGGGCCAGATGCACCCCCAGCCAAGTATCGGTTATGCATGTCAGGTCTGCAGAAGCCACAAGCTCCGCCATTATGGCAGTCTTATTTGCCATAGACCTGATATTATATAACACCACCTGAAGAGGAAGAAGGGCAGAGATCAGCCCCTCAGCTACCTGTCCTTTCAGTCTGGAGGATTCCCTGGGCAAAGGAATAAGGCAAGAAGGACCTCGCTTTAACTGCCTTCTCATCCCAGGGCATCTCCTGGTCCCCACAACCCGGATCAGCCTTTCTCCAACCACATCACACCCCCTCACTTCCTCCCACCACCCCCCACACTCAGCTCCTGGCATCTATACCAAGTTTCAGCCGAGAGAGGTGGCTCAGTGAAGGGGTGCAGGGCTTTTAAGAGGAGGGGGGGATAGTATAATCCAAGGGTCCACACTAAACAACCCATTATCTAAACATAGATCTAGATTACTAACGTACTGCCATCCCAAAATCTTAAAACTACACACTGTAACCCACAAACACTCACACTCACATTGTATCCCACTCTGTAATTTTCCAGTCTTTACTGACCTTTTAAGTAAACTCAGCGGGTAGTTTTGATTTACATGCTGGTAGTAAGTACCATTTTAGAACTCTCTGATGTAGTTTATGTCCCCTTCAACCACTGAGTTCTATAGTAGAATTGTAAGGTTAGTGGGGGGGGGGAGGTAGAATGACAGAGGAGGATGGGCAAAAGGCCACTGTCCTCAGTGATTACTTCTGCTCAGTTTTCACTAGGGAGGATGGTGGGCCCTTGCCACAGAGCTATATCAAGGCGGCCACTAAGGGGATCCAGGAGATGAGGCAGCCAACATTTACAAGAGAAAGGCTTCAGAAAGGGCTGACAGCCCTAAAGATAGATAAGGCTCTGATGTTACTCAGGGAACTGGCAGTGGAATGATTGAACCCCTGGTGGGTCTAACAGCTCACTGGGGACAGAGGTGGTTCCAAAGGATTGGAGAGTGGTGGACATGGTTTCACTTCTTGCGGGGGGGGGGGGGACAAAGAATAAGCAGAGACCTATAGACCTATCAGTCTTACCTCTACTGTAGGGAAGCTGATGGAGTCACAGGTCAAAGAGGACCTCATGGACTACTTGGAGAGCAGTCAGCTCTAGGATAGTAAATAGCACAGATTCTTAGCAGGGAAGTCCTGTTAGACGAACAGGATAGTTTTCTTTGACTGTGTGATGAGGGAATTTGACAGGGGCCATGTTGTGGATTTGCTCTACTTCGACTTCAGCAAGGTTTATGACTTGGTGCCTTACAGACACCTGCTGAAGTCAACACTCTTCACACTCAGCTGTGCAGTCAGAATGCAGCTTGCCTATCCCCGGTGTCTACCACACACAATGCAGTCTTTTCATTCGTTCCAGTATTGGTAAAAACAGTAGAAGACTTACTCTTGGATCTGGATATAAGAAAAAGCATGGGTGCTAACCAGATTGAGCCATACTACCTAACACTAGGCTATCATGCCTTATCTCCTCCAATTACACACCTATTCAGCCTCTCCTTGTCTCAGGGTGTCCTCCCCATGGTCTGGAAGACGGCACAAGTCATACCATTGTTCAAGTCTGGAGACCAAAACGATTTAAACAACTACCGCCCTATTTCCCTGCTCCCTATTCTATCCAAGATGCTGGAGAAAGCTGTTAACACACAGCTCCGGTGCTTCCTCAAGAGTGATAACCTTCTTAATCCAATACAGTCAGGGTTTAGGCCTAAGCACAGTACAATTTCAGCACTTGCCAAAGTATCCAATGATTGGTTAACAGACTTGGATGAGAAACAACATGTCTGTGCTTTGTTCTTAGACTTGAGCAAAGCGTTTGACAGTCAACCATGCATTGCTCCTCACTACTCTCAGTAATCTTGGGTTAGACCAGTTGGCTGTGACTTGGTTCACATGTAATCTAACGGATCGCCATAAGAGTGTCAAGGCTGGTGGGGATCTTTCCCCTCTAAAACCCCTTTTAAGGGGGTTCCTCAAGGGTCCATTTTAGGCCCACTATTGTTCACAATTTATATAAACAATATTGATATCGGGGTCAATTTGGCTAATATACATCTCTTTGTCGATGACACGGTCCTGTACATAGCTAGGCCCATCCCAGAGTCAGCATGCGCAGACCTGCAAGACGAATTCAACACCCTGCAGAAAAATCTTCTGCACTTGAAGTTATTACTCAATGCCAAAAAACCAAGGCAATGTTGTTTTCACCCTTTGTTCTCGCTCCAAAGGTACGTAACTCTGCCATGGCCCTGCAGGTTACCACCCTACTATGTGAGTCCCTTGAATTTGTGACTAAATTCAAGTACGTGGGCCTGTGGATTAACCACAAACTTTAATTTGTGGAGCACATGGAAGAGCTTGCAAAGAAACTGAAACAGAAGCTTGGCCTTTTCTTCAGGATTAAGAACCTGCTTACAAAAGAAGCGAGGGTTATGCTAGTCCAAACTATGTTCCTGCCACTCGTTGATTATGCAGATTTTATCTACGGGCATGGCCCGAGTTCTGCTTTGTCTAAATTAAACACACTATATCATCGGGTGATCAGATTTATCATGGATGCGCCATATCATACCCATCACTGCACTCTTTACACCATGGTTGGTTGGTCTTCACTTAGTTTCAGACACCATAAGAACGCAGTCTTTTTGATCCATAGGGCTATAATCAACAAACTTCAACAATACATTTCCGATTGTCTGTCTATCTCCCGCTGGCTGCTACATGCTGAGAAGCCTTTCCCTGATTTCCCTGGTTGTTCCTAAGATCAGGACAAGCTTTGGAACAGCAGCTATAAGCCATTCCCTTCCAGCGATATGGAACAACATGCAGAAAGTTCTAAAGCTTGCAATACCAGTAAATTTGACCTTCTTTAAGGCTCTGTCCTTCATAAGTTCAGTGAATTCTGTGACTACTTTAACTAGCTGAGTCCTGTATCTTGAACCCTGTATACTACTTGTACATTGTCCTCCCCTTGTACATCTTCAATGTGTCATGCCCTGTTATTCTTCCTCTGCCCTCCTCGTTGCCAACCCAGTACCCTCCTCTTCTTAAACACCCTATTGTCCTCCCTTTACTACCTCCCCCCTTGACTTCCCCTCATCTCTGACATCTTAGCCCTCACCTTGTCCTACCATTCACACCTCCCCCCTTGACTTCCCCTTACCCGACACCCAGCCCCCCCCCCCCAATCCCATAAGTCTTGTTGTGATTGGGCAGGTATTGTTTATATTGTAAATACTGATTTGTATTATTCTGTAAATATTTTTTGTTCTTGTCCTATCAATGTCGTATTTAGTTTTTGAGGTCTACTGTACTGTTAGCCACACTGTATGCGCTGTTATTTATGCCTAGCTCATATTTGCTCTACATGGACTATTGTCTCATTGTATTATAGCAACATTTAGTTTATATGTTTTTGTTATGACCTACCCAGGTCCAACTTGCAAATGAGTCTGTCTCAGTGGTGTTTTGCCTTGTAAAATAAAGGTGATTGACTGATAAAATAAACATGATTGATTGATTGATGGATGATCTGGGTGTGGCTAAAATCATAGTAAACTGGGTAGGTAGCTGGCTAAAGGGGAGGCAGCAGAGGGCTGTGGTTAACAGGGTCAAATCAGAAGAGAGGGAGATCACAAGCAGGGTACCAGAGGGATCTGTTCTGGGTCCAGTCCTCTTCAGTATGTTCATCAGTGACAGTAGTAAGGAAATACAGGGCAGGTTCTGTCTCTTTGCAGATGACACTAAGCTCTGTGGGAGAATGGATAGCGATGAGGGAATAAGGGAAATGCATAGGAACTTACAAAAGCTAGAGGGATGGTCTAAGGTTTGGCAGTTGAAATTAAATGCCATGAAGTGCAAGGTAATGCACCATAGGGAACACAAATCCCAGGACAGAGTACTGGATGGGTGGGATGAGATTTAGTACTATGGCTAAGGAACAGGACCTTGGAGTTATCACTAGTAACTCCCTCAAACAATAGAGTGAGTGCAACAAGGCATATAGCAAGGTGAGTTGGATGCTGGGATGTATCAGAAAGGGTACTGACAGCAGAAGGGAAGAGGTAATACTTCCCCTATACAGATCCTTAGTGAGACCACATCTGCAGTACTGCACCCAATTCTGGAGTTCCCACCTCAGGAAAGATAGAGATAGGCTGGAAACAGTGCAGTACAGGGTGACGAAAATGATTCAGGACCAATAGGGCAGGTCATATGAGACGTGCCTCAAGGCACTGAACATGTACTCACTGGAGAACAGAAGGGAGAGGGGAGATATGATAAAGGCCTTCAAGTTCCTGAAAGGAATTAACAAACTGAATTGTGGGGAACTATTTAGCTTGAATGCTAGCTCGCAGTTATGTGGGCATGAGTGGAAACTAACAGGAGGGAGGTTCTGGAGGGACATGAGGAAGTATTATTTTATGGAAAAGGTAGTGGAGTCATGAAACAGTCTACCAGCTGAAGTGGTAGATGCAAAACATGTTGGTGGTTTCAAGCATGGTTGGGACAGATTGAAAGGTACAGTGGTTGCTTGGGGCAGCACAGACTTGGAGGAGAATGTTTGGGGAGGCTGGGGAGGGCTAGGACCCTGGAGGGACAGTAAGTCCCAAGGCTAAATACGGAACTCGGGCAGACTGTATGGACCATGGGTCTTTTTCTGCCATCACTGTCTAGATTTCTATGTTCCTATGTTAAAAACATGCTTAAGAGAAGCAAAGACATGTGATTGGTCCAGTGAGATCCATGACCACGCATTACTACAGCACAGGTTTATTTAATTTTCTTTTTTTAATGTTAAATATGAGAGGAGTCATTCTATAATCACAATAAGGCATGTTTTAAAGTGTTTCCCTGAGTTTGCTGTAATTCTTTGCTAAAATTAGGAGCCCATGTACAGTATGGTAGTTTTCTAACAGAGACCCTTGTTGGTGAGTCCCATTTATTTCAAGACTGTCTGGGCTCATTTAACTAAATGTACTTTATTGCAATCTCTGTTTTTTTTTTTTGTTCTATATCTGTTCCTGTTCTCTAATCTTCAGGATGTACCTGGAAAGAAGCTGTTCGCAACTTAGTGTAACTTTCCTAGAACTGCAATAAAAAAAAAAAACTAAACTTCTTCACTGGAGTATAGCTACTTACTTTTTTGGAAAATGTATTCAGCAGAACATCTCTCAATGTCACATGAAAAAAGATTAAGAGAACATGCTGGGCTCTCTTCATTAGTGTGTGCAGTGATAGTCTGTGGCTGGTAAGGAGTAATGTGATCTAATTAAAGGATTTCATGGTCATGGAACTCCCGAGTGATAGGATTGAATTAGTAACTGATGTGACTGGGGATGTATCATGGCTGTTTAAATGAAACAGGATATCCTACAGTACTTGGAGAAGTCTGCTCAATGTTTATAGGTCAATTTTAGAAAATCTTTTGAGAGAGTGGCAACTACAACCAGAGCAGACTCAGCACCAAAATCTATTTCCACCCAGTCAAGAGACTGTGGCTGTAAATACAATTTATCTATCTATGCCAAGGTTAAGTGACCAGCTAGCATGTCTAAAATAAATGAAAGCTAATGCTAAAACACAATCCAAATAAGAAAGCAACCTCTTTTTGTCTTCTTCAATTTGTGCTCGAAGTTCCTCCTCAACAGGGTCAGGCTCACTGAGGTCCACAGAATCGCTGGTCACACCTGTCATGGGTCGTGACAAAGAAAATAGCAGTGAAAAGTGTTAAGGCGATGTAATACTGTACATGTGTAAACATCTTGTAAGTGGGATTTACAATCAGAATGTAGAGCTACAAGTCATCAGCCCACAGACCAACTCAATGGCACTTTACTAGTACGTGGACAATAGTGCAATCCCTGCTTGTGACTGGCTGAAAGCTCTTATTAGCATAGTATACTGACCGATACACTTCCAAAAACAATGCTAACTTACCAAATTTAAACCTTTAATTAGAATTTTCACTGGTGCTTGTGCTACATAGAGAATAACGTATGGGCAACCATACAAAACAAGGCTGTGTTTCCAGCGAGGAGCTGAGATGGCAGCATATGAACCTAGAGAGCGAAGCTCGAGAGGTCCATGTTGTTTTTTGAACCCCGAGATGGAAGCACATGCTGAGTTGTGTGTGGTTGCCTGTAATTTATTATGTATAGTATATGGTTTAGTACATGTTGTTTTTTTTTTTTTTTTTTTTTACACAGACGTCACAGACACCCCCCCTTCCCCAAGTGACAAAAAAAAACAAAACTTGCCATTCTTTGTTCTGTTCTATTATCAAAATCAAATTTACGGACTTCTGCAAATTGAAAGATACAACTTTGGGCACTGAGTGATTAGTAAGCACCTGGGTGTGGGCTGAATGAGGAATTTAAAATTTTATGACCTTTGAACTGTGCAGAACAACTGTTACAAATGCGCACAACACCACCCTGGAATGCGCACAGCAGTTTAGAATGTGCACAACAAGGATTTTGAGCAGCCTAATTTTTATACAGAACAAAGGCTAACCGTATATTATACAACCATTCTCCCCAGCAGGTTAACATGTAGGTCAGAATAAACACCTGTATATTTGTTCTACCCCAACACCTTACACCCCTCCCTGTACTCATGAAAGTGGGAGATGTTTATAGTCTTGTACTGTACGTGCCTACCTACTTGGAGGATACTGTTTAATTATACTACAAGTGAAGTCTCTTTTCTAATCACACACAAAGATTACCAGAATGACTATCCTCTGGTGCTGAAACACTTATGACATCACTGTACTGATCAGTTAGTGGAAGCATTTAATCAGATGTTTTACTTTTACACAGTAACATAATAATTTAAGGTTGGAAGGTACACTGGGTCCATCAAGTCTGCCTCTGGTTCATAAGCAGGAATGAAAAAAATGTTGAAATATTTTGAGAAGACATGTAATAATACTACATATACTACTAGCACAGAAATCTCGCCCAATAAGAAAACAGTGCTACCGATAAGTCAGTTCATGTCTTCACTACAGAATCAGAGCACCTGTAATAAAAAAACAAACAAACTGAAACTTGAAAGTACTGGCTAGTGCATATTCCTCTTTATTTAGTGTCTTCAGGAACAAAACAGAAAGACACAGCAGTCTTCACTTGGCATGAAGGTCACGCCCTGCAAAGCCTGCTGTATCTATCTGTTTCATACCTAAGATACTGAATAAAGAGGAATATGTACTAGCCAGTGCTTTCAAGCTTCAGTTTTTTTCCCCCGATTATGGGTGCTCTGATTCTGTGGTGAAGATGAATACTGTATATACTGTAGATATCTCTCAACCACTCTACTACTTAGGGCATCCTGTGATTCCCTTTGTAAGGAGACATTTGTCTAGACCAGTGGTTCTCAAATGGTGAGGCCAGCCTCCCAAGGGAGGCTTCAAATAGTTCCAGGGGAGGCCCAGTCAAGTCTGAGAATGTACAGTATTTTTTTTTTTCAATTGTTTAACCAGTATTTAAATTTAAAGTTTTGGCTGTTTTGCGTGAAAGGATAAAGCAAATTAAATATGGATAATTGCAGGTGAATTTCTTTACTTATGCACCAATTTATGACCAGGAAGTCCCCATTGAGCCAAAGATTGTTTATAGATATGTATTTATATGTCAATTAATGCCTGGGGAAGGCATGCTAAGTCAAGGCTTGTTTCTACAATAGGTATTTATATGTAAATTAGTATATGGGAAAGGCACAGTGATCCGATGCATGTTTTCAGGTGTGACCTGAGGTAAGGGTACAAGAAGTTGCTTAACAGGATAAAAGAGGAAGAGATAAAGTGGCTAGGTTTGGTTGTTCCAGACAGAGAGGAAACAGAGTAACAAGGGCCCAATAGTCAGAAAAAAGGAGTGACAAGTATAGCCTGGGGTGCCAGGTCAGGGGTAGACAGCAATAAGTTGAATAAAAAGAATATACTCAGTCATCTTTATTAGTTTCACTTTATTCCTGGTGAACTGTGCAAAGTAGGAGTTATTTTTTTCTGTGGGGAGGCCCAAGATTTTTTTCCAAATTTGAGGGAGGCTCAAAATCTTTTTCATGGCTTGGGGGAGGCTTACTATCACAAAGTGTGAGAACTAATGGTCTAGACTAACCTAGAAAGTCTACATAGTCTTCATATCCACTGTCTCCACTGATAGGCAGTTCCATAGGTTCACCACCCTATGGGGAAGATCATTAATATTAGCCCTGAATTTGCCACCTCTGAGCTTTAGGGTGTGTCCCAGTATACTGCTGGAGGACACCAGATGAAACACCTCCGTATGCTAAGAAATGCAAAGTTATGCACACTGGAGACAAGAACCCAAGGACTGAGTACAACCTGAGAGGGGTCCGAGTATCTGCATCAGAGGAGGAGAAAGATCTGGGAGTGATGATCACTAGTGACCTGAAGCACTTCATGTAATGTAGGAAAGCAGCAACAAAGACAAATAAAATGTTGGGCTGCATTATCAGAGGGATCAGCAGCAGACGAGAGGAGGTAATACTGCCCTTCTACAGGCCATTAGTGAGGCTGCATCTGGAGTACAGTGCAAAGTACTCATGCCCAGACCTTAAAAAGGACATTAACCTCCTGAAGCCAGTCCAAAAGAGGGCAATGAAGAAGATCATGGGCCTGTAGGGTAGGACATATGAGAAGAGGTTGGAGGCCCTGAACATGTACACCCTGGAGGAGAGAGAGAGAGCTGTATTTGAAAGGAATAAATGGGGTGGATAAGGAGGATCTCTTTAAGCTTAGTGAAAACCAAAACATGAGGAGGTACAGTCTCAAGTTAGAGGGCGGGAGGTTTAGAAGAGAGGCTAGGAGGCACTTCTTCATGGAGGACATTAGGTCATGCTATGACGTGGGGGGGACTCGGAGGAGATGTGAGGAAATACTTCTTCACGGGAAGGCTGGTGGACACCTGGAACAGCCTCCCAGTAGAAGTAGTGGGTGCTAAAATGGTAACAGAATTCAAGCATGGACACAAATGGACCTTAGGAATAAGGCAATGTGGAAGACCAAAGATCGAGTAGGGTCTGCAGTGGCACAGTGTGTAGGGCAAATAGTCCAGACTAGGTGGGCCAAGAGGTCCTTCTCTGACGACACTTCTATGTTTCTATTAGGGTTAGGGGTGGTAGTGGGTTGGAATGTACTTCTGGAAGAGGCAATTTTGCTGAAGACAATGGTCAGCTTCAGGACAGGCTGGGGTAGAGTTAAGGGGAAAATAAGGGTCAAGGGAGGGGTGGACGGAATGGAAGGGCGGATTGGGGATGGGAGGCAGGATTAGTAGTGTAATCTGAGGACCCTGCAATATGAGCAGACTAGATAGATCTAATGGACTTATTCTGCTAGTTTCGTCATATATGTTCAGTCTTGTCAATGCCCTTGAGTATGCAGAAGGCTGAGATTGTGTGTCCTCCCATCCTCAATAGACCAAAAGTGTACATATAAAGATGTAATGGCATTTTGTGGTTCTTGTATATGTCCACATGTACAGCTACTTTGTCTCTTGCATCTAGGGGATATGCAACAAGGCAGTGTTAGATACATGTTTTTATCCATACGAGTTGTGGTGACCTCGGATGATCTAATGAGAGGCGGAATGAAGCACAGCCATGAGTTATGTATCTCCAAGGTCACCTCAATGAGTATGGATGAAAACATATCTAAACACTACCCTTGTTGCATATTTGATTTATGCAGTGTCGTTTGTTTTCAGGTATTGTTTGACTGATTTAAGTATAAGTACTACTAAAGATTTTAAACAAAACCATGGAACTGTTTTGTTAATTTGTCAGTGTTGTGCAGCTGTTTGTACCAGTTACTATTAGGCCTGCTGAGCTTTCTGATTGGGAAGGCAGTGTAGTTACATGTAGAGTTTGTGGACAGAGTTACACTGTGAGAATAAATTCTTTATTCTTATTTAAAATATAGAACTTGGCCAGATAAATTATTTATCCTGCATTTTTCTCTCACATACATTGCACTGGTAATAAGAGTGCATTCTTGATTTCGAGTGACAGAACTGCAAAGGGAAATTGAGCAGTTCTGGCACAAAAAAGGACTAGAGTACACACTGTTATAACCACAAGAGATAAGGAACTGTACATATAGAAATATCATAAATCATGTTGAAGAGCTCTGTTTAACAACTGGAATTTGAATTTAAAGTGGCAGTGCTCTAAAAAACATTTTTCCAAAACGTTGGTTTCAGCTACAATGAATAAAATTATTAGAATACCTGACAAATCTGTTCTTCCAAGCACCTTCTATGCTGTACACCATTACTGTTTTATTTTCTCTGTCCCAACCCTTATCAGATCTACAGTGGTATTTCTGAGCCAGATGCAGTGCCCATCTTTTTTTCTCTTGAGAAAAAATTAAAATATTTATGAAACACTCAAATTTTGGTGGAACAAGAAAATCCTACCACCAAAAAACAAACAAACTGGGAGATACCTGCAATCTTTTATAGGGAAAAAAGTTAGGATCAAATGTCATGCTCAGTTTTGTTGCACAGCTGTTTTAAATTCAGAATGTTTTACTCTATAATAGACACTTTCCGGTGTTTTCTAAACCTTGTTCTTCACGTTTCAGAATGTAGAACCTGTTGTTCTTAACATTTCAGAATGTGAAGAACAAAGCTAGATCAATCCAAGAGGCTCCGATTTGGTATCACAGAAGCATGAGCAGCCTACTGATTCAAAATTGGCCATTTGAACCGCACTCACACTCATCATGGCACAGAGCTGATCAGTGGATACCTTTAATCAGAAATGAAAAGTACATACCACTCTGTCCTTGTTGCTCCCTTCTTTGTTGTTACCCACAGATTGTGAGAAGCAGTGTCAAAAAACAGATTTATTTCAAATTTGGATTAATAACTTTGAGCCATGATGGCTCTTTTACAAAGGTTCCAAGTCAATAGACACAAAACACAACAGTACAATACAAAAAGCGTAAGATATAACAAAAATGGCAGGTACATCATCATAGAATAGATCAAAGGTTAGGTAGATTAATTCACAATTATGCATTTATAAAGTAATTAAGCTTTGTCAAACAGTTCTGTTACTAAGTGCAAGTTTGAGGGGTGGTAGCAGTCAGAGATGGCTTTGTCAAGGGAGGAGGAGGAAGTGAGGAGGGGTTTAAGGGAAAGGAGGTAGGAAGAGTGGGGGTAGTAGTACCCTGGGGAGTTTGGCTGCATTTAGGACAAACAATAACAATTGTTAGGTTGGGCCAGGTGGATTCAGAGGTCTCTTTTGAAAGGACCAATTTTACAAAGCTCTTAGAGGAAGAGGGATGTTGTTTACCCATTGCGGCCCATGATAAGCAAGTGATCATTGGGCAAAGGAGGTTCATTTGAATGGGATGTGGAGTACACCCTTAGCTATTTTTCTAGTCATTTTGCTGGTTAAATTGTGTTGGAACAAAGCAGCAGTGGAATCATGTGCTAGAGCTAGGAGAACTTTTTTTATCCCATCAAGCAGGCCTGGTACTACTAGCCCTTAGGTGCAGAGGGAGCCACCCAGTTGAGGAGTAGGGGCTACGAGTGTGTGTCATGTGTTTGGCCCCTAAGACCAGTCAACAGGCCTTGTTAAGTAGTAAATTGACACATTTTAGTGCAGTTTCTGTGGCAGAACTGTAAATGACCAGCCCGTAATCAATGGCTGACAGTATAGATCTCTGGGTTTCTAGACTTAGAGCATGTGGAGTCATGGCTTGCCTGTGACAATATAGGATACAGAGTTTTATATTTGCTGATTTGATTACATGGTCAATGTGAGAGGTGAAGGGGAAGGTATCATCAATGTGGATGCTGAGATATTTGAAGGTTGTGACCTGCTCAAGGGTGTCCTCCTTTTGGCTAAGAATGGTCAGAGGGTCGGGATTCTTCTTGGAGTGTGGCAGTGTGAAGTGCATAATTTTTGTGTTTTTTATAGTTTAAGAGAAGTTGGTTTTGAGAGAACCAGGACTTGAGCTTTGAGAAACTATCTTGTAGAGTTGTTTTTTCAGTACGGTGGTTGCCTGGTACAGAGATTACTGCATCATCTGCATAAAGTAGCATCTTAGCTGGACAAGCATAGGGGAGTGAATTTATAAATAGGCTGAAGAATACTGGTCCCAGGATTGATCCCTGACAGACCCCCAGAGTCACCTTCCTCAGGTCAGAGGCAACTCCACTTATCCTCACATTCTGCGATCTGTGTGAGAGGTAGCTACTGAACCATGAACCAGTGTCACTGGACAGACCTAGTGTTATAAGGTTGTCGAGTAGGCTCTGATGATTCACAGTGCTGAACGCTTTAGTGAGGTCTGTAAAGATGGACTCCACTGTCTTTCCAGAGTCTAAAGCATCACAGAGGTGAAAGGTAAAGTCTATAAGTACTGTGATGGTGCTGTGGCTTTGATGGAACCCATGCTGCTGTGGGCAAAGTAGATTATATTTGTTCAGGTACTCAGTGAGTTGATCTAATACAATTCTCCTAAGGCTTTTGAGAGTGAGGGGAGTAATATAGAAATGGAATGGTAGTTACCAATGCTTGTGCTGTCCACATGTTTGAATACTGGGGTGATGATGGCATTCTTCCACTTATCCAGGAATATTCCAGTTCTAAGGGATATATTAAATAATTTATTGAGTGGAAGAGCTAGTTCTTTGAGGGTAAGGGCAGCTAGCTTCATGTCTATGTTGTCACTGCCAATCCTGGTTTTGCCTAGAACCCTTTTGACATATTTGAGGGTTTGTTCCCCAGTAATTTGCCCGAAGTAGAAAAGAGGTTGTCCAGTGTTAAGGGTGGGTGAGGGTTGGTATTATGGGACTATCTATTAGGCTTAGTTTTAAGATACTCTGGTGGTAATACAGTGGTTAAGTCTGTGAAGGCATGATTAAAGGCATTTGTCAGGTCCACAGGTTGCTGTAGAGGGCCTGAAGGAGTGACAATGAGGTTGGGTGGTGCTCTGGAATCCTTACCAGTCAGGTATTTAATGTTATTCCAGAACTCCCTCCCATTACCCCAGTTTCTTTCCATTTGCTCCCTGCAGTAGGTTGCCTTTGCATGCCTCAGTGGTTTTGTACACTTATTTCTGGCTGTTTTGTAAGTGACATAATCAGTCTAGTTACCAGTCCCTCTAGCTCTGTGCCAGAGGTGGTCATGCAGGTTCATTTGCTCAATGCAGGGGCCAGAGAGCCAAGGGTTTAAGGATCCTTTGACTTTGGATATTCTGACAGAGGCAAATAAGTCACATGCATTGTTCTTTACATTTCAGAACATGAAGAACAAAGCTTGATCAATCCAACAGACTCCAATCCAGCATAATAGAAGCATAAGCACATAAGCAGACAGCTGAAAGGTTTGCCCACTGATTAAAAATTGTCCATTTGAACCACACTCACACTTATCCTGGCACAGAGCTGATCAGTGGACACCTTTTTACCAGAAATGAAAAGTACATACCCTCTATCCTTGTTGCTCCATTCCTTACATTATATTATACATAACAACATAACCCCCCCTTCAGTTGAGAGCTTGCTGATTCTGAACACCTCATTAGATTGTTGACATCAAGAAGGCACTTGAGCTTTGCTTTCATGCCCCTGGTGTCAACTGTCTAACTCAGTATTCAGAATCATCTTGTTGTCATCGGGAAGTAATTATGCTATATGTAGTACATAACAGAAACCCCTGTGTGAAATGGAGTTTGCCATCTGAACTTAGAATTTCACAATTTTAGAAGTATTTGCATGAGACACCATACTGTTGTTATAAGAGTACTTGGAATTTTTAGGAATAAACAATCCTGACTGGCTAAGAAAAATGTCACGATTTATGATGGCCAATATAAACCATACATTTCACGCTTGTTTATAAATTTCTTCAGAACCCCTGTATACTATGACATCTTGATTATGTATGCCTGTGTATACTTAATTCCTTATATAATGCATTTTTGAGTGTGACCCCTGGGTCGCTGAATCTGAGTCACACCCCTACCTGGTGGCTGCACAGGGCCCACCTGGCTGAGGGTGTTGGATTTGTTTTTCCACCTGCAGTAGGGGGGTTCATTGCAGAACAAATAAGTAATAGTGTGTTGCATCCACCTGGAGAGAATAAGTGGGCCAGATGCTGTGTGCAGTACCACCCCATGGGATGCAGTACCTACCCACCTCTCTATACTGGGTTGGACCACCCCCTGTGGACCAATAAGAAAGTTTTACCATCACCAATAAATGCATCAATCAGGTTATATAAACTGCCTGCACACACAGAAGTCCAATTCAACAAATTTACAATGCTTTAATTTAGCTTTATTGGCCCATAGGCTAGCTAAGGTCCTCCCTACCTTGGTGGGACTGAACTAAATGGGGTCTGTCTGCTGCAGAACGACTGCTAACAACATCAGGTGGGCACTACACATTATTCATGAGATGCAGAGTTGCCACCCCTCAGTCCTCCTTAGCCTCGACACCATAAAGGCATTTGACCAGGTATCGAGGTCTGTTCTCCGTGCTGTCATAGGCAGGCTGGAATTTCCAATCTCTTTAATTCGGCTCTTGCAGAACATCTGTGAAGCACCCCAGACAAGTGTGAAGGTCTCAGAGCACCGCTCTGTGATGTTTTCCCTTCTAGGGGCACCAGACAGGGTGTCCCCTCTCCCCAATGTTCTTTGCAATTTACACTGAGCCTTTTGCCCAGGCTATCCATGAGGCCACTAAAATCTTGGGCATACAACTGGGTGAAGAAGAGTACCGTGTTGCTCTTTATGCTGATAGAAACATAGAATTTGATGGCAGATAAGGACCGCTTGGCCCACCCAGTCTGCCCATTTCCCTACCTGATGGATAAGCTGCAGATCCTAGTTACCCAGCAGCCTACTTCTTCCTACCCCCAACCCCTAGAATTGCCTTATGACTGTCCCATGCATGCTTGAATTCCACCACTGTTTTTGACTCCACAACCTCCTCTGGAAGGCTGTTCCATACATCCACAACCCTCTCTGTGAAAAATACTTCTTAAATTACCTCTGAGCCCCCCTTCTATCTTCAAATTGTGCCCTTGTTCTTGCACACCTCTTTTTTGAAAGATGCTACCTTCTTGGACTTTGTTGATTCCTTGAGGTACTTGAAAGTTTCTATCATGTCCCCTCTCCTCCTTTCCTCAAGGCTATACATATTAAGCTCCTTAAGTCTCTCTTCATATGTCTTCCGGTGCAGACCTGCACCATTTAGTTGCCCTCCTCTGGACAGCTTCCATCCTGTCTATGTCTTTCGGAGACTGGGTCTCCAGAACTGCACTAGTACTCAGATGTGGTCTCACCAGCTGTCTGTACAGAGGGATAATAACTTCTTGTTTTCTACTGGTGATGCCTCTCCCTATGCATCCCAGTATCCCCCAACCCTCCTTGCTGCCCTCTCACATTGCTTGCCCACCTTTAGGTCATCTGATATGACTACCCCCAGGTCCCTTTCCATTTTTGTTGTTGTTAGTATCTCACCCCCATTGTGTACTCTTCCCTGGGTTTTGTTTCCCAAGTGCATTACCTTGCTTCTTAGCATTGAATCTAAGCTGCCATACATTTGACCATTCCTCTAACCTTGCCAAGTCCCTTCTCATCCTTTCCACCCCACCTTGTGCATCAACTCTGTTGCAGATCTTTGTGTCATCTGCAAAGAGACATACTTTCCTTCCAGTCCCTCTGCAATGTCAACATAAAGACATTGAAGAGGACCAGTCTAATACTGAACCCTGCGGTACCCCACTGCTAACCCCCTTTTTCAGAGTGGACTTCATTTACTATTACTCTGTGTCTTATTCTCCAGCCAATTCTTTACCCAGGCTGTCATCTTGGGACCCACTCCCAGGCTGGGCTAACTTGTATATTAATCTTTGTGTGGGACTGTGTCAAATGCCTTGCTAAAAGTCTAGGTAGGCCATGTCCACAGCCCCTCCCTGATCTACTACTTTGGTCACCAGTCAAAGAAATCTATCAGATTTGTCTGGCATGACCTTCCGCTGTGAATCCATGCTGCCTTGGGTCCTGTGCCCCTCTGGCCTCTAGATACTCAACAATTATTTCCTTCAGAAGTGATTCCATCATTTTCCCTACCACTGAGGTTAAACTAACAGGTCTGTAGTTTCCTGCTTCTTCTGCCTTGCTCCCACTTTTGTGAAGGGGAATCACATCTGCCCTCCTCCAGTCCTCAGGTACCACCCCATCCTCCCATGATTTGTTAAAGAGGGTAGTCAGTGGTGTCACTAGTTCTATCCTTAGTTCTTTTAGAATTCTGGGATGAACCCCATCAGGCCCCATTGCTTTGTCCACCTTCAGTTTTAAGAGCTCTTTCAGAACTCTTTCTTCTGTAAATGGGCTGGTATCAACTTCTGTATCCAGAGTGTTTCTACTGCTTGTTTTAGGTACCTCCCTCTTCCTTTGTAAATACTGAGCAAAAATATTTGTTTAGTATCTCTGCCTTTTCACAGTCACCTCTGCCCACCCTCCCTCCGCTTTATTAAGCCTCACTATCCCTCCCTTGGTCTTCCTTTGCTCCCTGATGTACCTATAAAAGGTTTTATCCCCCTTCTTAACTGAGTTGGCTATCTTTTCCTCGGTTTGGGCCTTTGCTGTTCTGACTGCCTTTCCAGCTTCCTTTTGCTTTAACTGATACAGTTCTCTGTCCTGTTCCTTCTGTGATTCCTTGTACTTCCTGAATGCTTTCTTTTTCTCTTGAACCTTCACTGCCACTTCCTTTGAGAACCATAGTGGTTTCTTATCTCGTTTTGTTTTGTTTATTTGCTTTACACAAAGGCTTGTTACCTCTGTGATGGCAGTTTTTATTATTCCCCATTGTTCTTCCACCCCTCCTTCCTGCCCATTTGCTAGTGCATTCCTTAGGCACTCACCCATTTTGGCAAAGTCAGCCCTCCTAAAATCCAGTACCTTTGTCTTTTGTGGCTTGACTCTGTTACTGTGTTATTATGAACCATACTGTTCGATGGTTGCTAGTTCCCAGATGGCTACCCACTTCTACATCTGTGATCCTCTTCATCTCCATTTGAGAGAACCAGGCTAAGATTGCTCCCTCTTGAGTGGGCTCCAATACTAGTTGTCTAAGGCATGCCTCCTGTAGGGCATCTAGAATAACCCCACTCTTAGAAGTGGCTGCTGCAACTGCACTCCAGTTAACATCTGGCATATTCAGATCACCCATCAGCAATATCTCCCCTTTATCTGCCATTCTAAGTATACTTTCTATCATTTCCTTGTCCATTTCCTCCCCGAGAGGGGGGTCTGTATACAACCCCTGTGTGGATTGTGGTGCCATTGCCTGCCTCCAAATTGACCCACAGTGCTTCTTCTCCTCCCTGTTTACCCTTTTGTTCTGTTGCTTTGATTTCTTCTCTTATGTAGAGAGCTACTCCTCCTCCTCTTTTACCCTCCCTGTCCCTCCTGTAGATAGTGTATCCTGGTATGTTTACATCCCAGTCATGGTTCTGTGTGTACCATGTTTCTGTGAGTGCCACAATATCCAGATCTTCCTCCTCCATTAAGGCCACTAATTCAGGAAGCTTGTTACCCAGACTACAGACATTGGTGCTTTTGTGTTTAAGTGATCTAGACAGGTCACTCCCAGCATTCTTCAAAATCTTAGACACCATTAGCACAGTCACAGGGCAAATCTGAATAATACCAAAACCGAAGCTCTGACCTTCCACCACCACCCACCTGAGATGGTACAAAATTACTCCTTCCGCAGAGACCTGGAAAAACTGTAATACATGGGCATTTTTCTCTTCAGAAATGTGGACTCGACATTCCAGAATAACTACACTCCCTTTTCCACGCAACTCAACCAGGAAAAGCATTAAAACACACTGCCCCTTAGCTTCTCCAGTATGGTGGAGGTGGTTCACATGGTTACCCTTCTCAGGGCTCTATACTTGTTCCAGAATCTCCCACTCTCTATACTGCTCTCCACTTTTTGGCAATGAAACAAAGAAGTTACCCAATTCATTTGGGCAGTGCGATGTTCCCAAATTAAAATGAAAACATTGTTATTCCCCAAAACTAATGGGGATATTTCCCATATCTGAGGCTTTACAACTGAGCAGCACATTTACATTACATAGCTCAGCTTCACCTGGGCAACCCATGAACTCTCTGGCTTAGGGTGAAATCCTCAATCTTTCCCAACAATAACTTTGTCACTGTAACGTACCACACAGAACCTCATCCCGAAATGGTTGCTAACCTGAGCCCATGGCTCAGACACCAAGTCCCGACTTGGATCTCTATCTGGAAATTGTTGTGCCTAATCCCCTTTTTTTTTCACTGTTATGTCCCATTGCCCTGGTGGAGCACCTACACCCAGTACATACAGACATGGTCTTCAGGAATGGGGAGCACCATTCCTTGCAATACCTCTACCATCTCACATCTGGGGTCATGCTAAAATCCTTTGCTGGACCCTAAATGGAAGTTGGTCTCAGGTGAACCAGTTCTATAGATCTTTACAGCTGAGGCATTTTCTACACCTCTTCCTCGCTGGGTCTGTGCAGTCCCGAGGTCCACCAAGTGATTATCATCACCTCCCTAATCTTACTGATGAGAACAGAAGTCAATGAACATATGAAATCTCTTCTATACAAGGCACTTGTTGACGCCACTGGAGACATTCTTTAGCACTGGTGAGCAGAACTAGACATGCCAATATCCTTAGAAAACTGGCATAAGTCCTGCCAAATATCTTCCAGGGTCACTAGTTCACACCAGTGGAGAGAATATCCTTGGAAGCATCAAACTGGATACCTCTGCACCCTGACCATTACTGTGCACTATCAAGCTTCCAGAGATACCTCCTGCTGGAAAGTTTGTGGGGAGGCGCAGGCCCACCACACCCACATCATGTGGACCAGCCCTGTCCTATGCCCCTTCTTCTAGTCATTGCAAGAGGAGCTGGAGGAACTGTTTGGGAAACCAGTTCTCCTGTTTCTATTATTTCAGCTCCCTAGGTGCCTGAGGGACACAAACTCAAGATACCTCATTGGCATCTTATGGCAGTGAAGACAACTATTGCAATTACCTGCCTAGCCCCTCACCCCATACAAACCTGGCATGGCACACCACAGTCAATCAAATTTACAGAATGCAGAAAATTACACACTCACTAAATGATAAGGCAGAGCTCTGCTCCTTGCATTGAAATGGGTAGCTGTTGCTGCACATAATGAGTAAAGACAATTAATTTATTCCTTAAAACCCTGCAATGCAGCAGTACCCACCCCCCCCTCCACAAACCAGGTGAGCCCCATACTTTCCCCCAGGATGGAAAACTTTCCAAAACCAACCAAAGGTTACAGCTTGTCAGCTGACCTGTCCCATCGGCCTAACTCCGCATTCTCCCTTTGGAGAAGGGTGAAGATGACCTCTCTCTTCGGTTACCCCCTGCCTCACTCAGAAGTCCACTCAGACATATTTAGTACCTCACGCTGCCTGGGGTGGGGAATGTATACCTAAAGCAATGTATAACTGACCTCCTCTCCCTCCAATACTGCAACATAGGGGATGGAATGCACACCACCACCACCACCATTCCTTTCCCTTAGAAAGTGTAACTGTAATGAGGACTCAGGACCACATTTATAGTATCAGCATGTTCACTTTATTATGTACACAACTGGATGATGCAGATATGGAAAGAATTATATTTACAGAAAAAAAGCTTTTATTTAAAAACATAGGCCTGGAAGCTGGAAAAAAAGAAGGGATTAAACAGCTGCAAGTCACCTTGAGCACTCCCATACTATAGCATTGCCCTGTGGGTGCCAGTGTACTATGGGTCACCACCACCCAGAACCCACACAGTCTATGAAGCACCCACCCAGTCAAGGGGTACTAAAAGAGGAATTATACTACACATGGTGTGGTAACTCTTTAGCTAGTACCAGTAGTAAAACTACAATTTCTTTTTTTTTTTTATTAGTGCTCTTTATTTCAAAGTCAGGCTGGCCCCATCATCAGGGACCGAGCCCTGTCACCCCGGCCAATATGGACTTACCATCCAACTCCTACCTTCCCCACTCCCCCTTCCCGTGGCAGGAGTGGCTCCCCCTTGGGGCCATGGACAGGATCCTTAGACTGGATACGTGCCATTAAGCCGGGTGCAGGGCCTGTGAAGGATCGGTCCTGTCATCCTGGCTAGCCATGTTTTTCCTCTTCTAAATGTTCCCCAGGAAAGCAGATGTGTAATGCACCCAGATGTGTCTGGATGCGCACCTGCATGCAGGATGTCGATGGCTGCCACTCCAAACCTGAATTGCT
Source organism: Neoceratodus forsteri (assembly GCA_016271365.2). Taxonomy (NCBI): domain Eukaryota; kingdom Metazoa; phylum Chordata; order Ceratodontiformes; family Ceratodontidae; genus Neoceratodus; species Neoceratodus forsteri. The sequence continues at coordinate 801,448,664 of CM057451.1, read as the reverse complement.
GTCCCTGGGGGCCTGCCCCTAGCTGCTGCTAAGGGTCAGTACTACATTGGGCACAGCAACACTCCCTCCCTGGAGAAGGAGAGCAGTTTTATGGATGCTCAATTCTCCTCCCTCTGGCTGGCCCTCTGACAACCTGAGTTTGCTCCCAAACCCAGGTCGCTGGTGCTGGAAGCAGTACCTCTACCGCTGCATCAGTGGGCTGGTGTAAAACTACAATTTCAAGTATGACATAATAGCCAATGACTCTGTGCACCCAAGAATTACACTAGGGTCACGGGGCAGGCCTGGCAGCTATGTTGCCCGGGTTCTTTCAGTGGTGCACTTGATGAAAATATGCAAGCTTGCAATTTAACCTCCAACAGGCCATAGTGGGCCAGCACAATTTAAAGCACTTGAAATCAAAACAGAAAAGGCTTGAAGACCTACTTGTAATCCAAATGCAGTAACTGCAATCCAAAACTGGAAAAGTATAAAAGATCCAGGCCAGCAATGCTAGCACTAACGTGACCCATGGATGCAGCAGTTCAGCTGAGAGAGGGGCAGCACACAGCAACAGGGTGAGCAGCAGTCAGGAACTCGGCCTAGTGACCTGCAGATGAAGCATTTCAGATTCTCTCAGACATTTTGCAGTAGCACAGCCCTTCTGGCAGACACCTCTCAGTACAGGGATTTATTTAACTCCAAAAATTGATTAGCGTTTTGCTCATAAAAGTGCTAAAACATTGTGAAAATGCATAGCACTTGCTTCACTGTGTTTAACAAACATAACACTTCTAGAAAACCAATATAAATACTTTCTGTACAGTTAGCATTGTCCCAAGAAAAAAACTGCTAATCAATTACTTAAAACCCTGCAGTATACAGCCATTCTGTCTCAGTTCTCAGTCACAGGAGCACTATGCAGCTGCTTCCTGATTCCTAAGAAGCCCAGACCCCAGGAGGGACCCCTGTTCCAACTCCCCTCCAGATTGAGAGTACCAACATACTCAGAGCATGTGCCCGTGGCTCCCCATTCCTCGATCCACCCCACTAGATAAGGGCTAGCAGACCCCTTACCTGGCTCCAAAGCAACCCACGTAGAATGCAAGTCTTTGTCTCTGCTCTGTATAGCTCAGCAGCTTGGATACACAGCAATGCCCCATAGGCTCAGAGTCAGTAGTTTCTTCCAACAGGTGCTTGTTTGGCACAACTTCACAGCTCTCACTACAGTGGGCTTTCCTCTGGTACAGTCTCTGAACAGAGTAAGTCCAGGATAATGCTCACAGTGAATTTGAAGGTTGAACCCTGTTGAAGGCTTGGATTGTTGGCCTGGCTAGGCCTTTCGCTTGGTCTCACCAGCAGCAGGTCTGACCACCTCAGTGTCTCTCTCAGAGTGCCCTGAGCTCTGCGCGAGCCCGCAGCTTCTTTCTTTCAATACGGTCCATAACTGGCTGAACAGGGCTGTTACTCTGTCCAGTTCTCTGTTCAGCTTCTTGATTGGCCCTTTTAGTCTGCCAGTACAGTTAGTGAGGTGCCGATTGCATTATTCCCCCATGATCCTCTTCACCTGTTGTTAGGGCCTTCCAGCCCTCTGACTGGTTAACTGGCATAGTCAGAAGATGGCTGCAGACATGTGCTGATGGAGCCTGGTGCTCCAGAGTCTTTTTTTATTGTATTTATTTGACCCATTCTGTGTCCCCCGGTTTTGTTATATCCCTCCTGGGCTATTATCCGTTCTGTCCGGAATCAGGCAGTTGGTCTGTCGTGATTCAGTGAGTGCAGGGGTTGGGAGAGCTGGGAGTACTGGGCAGGAGGCCCTTTTGAAGCTCATGCTCCAGCTCCGTCAACAGCAGTTGGTGGGATAGTGCAAAAAGCTCCAGAAACGGAGGTGTTTTGTTTTGTTCCAGTCCCTTCTGCCTGGATCAAGGGACAGGGATTACAGCAGCAAGGCCACAGCAAGGAAAGGTACAGTAGGTTCCGAGAACATCTGAGCTGCCATGCTCTCTCTCCCGCCACCACACATGCGGTCATGTGGGAGGGAACCAGCAGCAAGGACAAAGCCCCAGGGACCTCTGAAGGGCAGCAGTCAGTAGTCAGGTAAGCCCCCTCCTGACGAAGGGGTCACATGAGTAACTAAGCATCATAGGACTTGGTGTTATCTCCCACACCTTGTAACATAACAAGGTATTGTAAAGACAGAGCAAACTTTGGGTCCTTCTTGTCAGCCCCTCTAGAGACAAAGTAGTGACTATACCCAATATGAGTAGACAAACATCCAAAATTAATGTCTGCAATGCTGCCCCTACTCATGCTGCATAATCCGCACTGCATTTGCAGTGCTTGCTCAGGAACCTGTCTAGTCCCACTTTGAAAACCTAGGGGATTAAGGCAAAAAGAAGACAGTATATCCTACATGTTGTAGTTCCGACAAATGTAGACCATGAATGCTTGGAAATTGGGACAGTACAGGAAAGGGGGCTGCTACCAACTGAAACCACAAAGTCCAAAGAAACCTGCACTCGAACAAAACACCAATGCTGAATTCCTCCTTCTTTTGAAATGCTTTAATGCAAAATAATGGTGAGTAACAGTGCACAGACAGATCTAACATCCACTTGTGGCCCTGGTGCTTCAGGTAATGAAACTCTTCATCGGGGGCATCCTTAAAGTGGTTAAAGATTTCCACTGTATCCTTCTAGTCTGTGTAATCAGTTTAGCATAGTGAGTAGGGTGCATTGATGTTAACCATAACACCTTGGTTTGAATACTTTTAATACTTTGGTTAATACTTTGGTTTTATTTATTTAATTTAAACTTTTGTTTACTGGGTAAGCACAATGAGCCAGTGGCCCTTTTTCATGCGTGACCCGGGACCATAAAAATACAGTCTTGATGTTACATGAAATTAGTACATAATACAAATATTATACATATAAAGGACATTACAGTAAAATATATACATAACACTGTCTAAGAAAAACAATTGCCTAGAAATTGACTAAAAAGGTGCTTCCTTAGATTTAATTGAAAAGTGTCACGGCTCGGGTGGGGGCCGAGTCAGTCAGCAATCTGAATTGACGTGTTTTGAGGAACTCCTTTCTAGATCACTAATTTTCTTAAAATGTCATTGCTTCTATTGCTGTGCAGTGATCCAAGCCCACTTTTTACCATAAGATCGTTTTCCAGCAGCTATGGGTCCCAAAAAGGTGAATAAAGTGGGTGCCTCCCTGTCGAAATTGGTGGAGGATTTTCTGTTACCGAGATTGAGTGCTGTACCAGTGGCACCTGCAATCTCCTCAAAAGGACCAAATGATTGACTGGATTTTTGAGATACTGCAGAAGACTTAAGAAAAGGTCAACCAAACGAATACCTCACTGGCGCCTATGGACCAGAGGATTCTGCAGTTAGAGCAAGGTAAAGAGGAGACTACTAAAGTACTTGAGGAATTTTTTGGCCCTCAGGAATGCCTTGCTGCAGCCGAGGCCCGAGACTCAAAATTTCTCCATAACAAAGTAGAGACATTTGAGAACCAAATAAGGGCTGCTAATATTTGGGTCATAGGGATTCCACGTTCTATTGAAACCATAGATTTATGGAGAGTGCTGAAGGCTTCATTTAAGAACTCTTTGGGACTGGCTGAGGATATTGTTAATATCGTCCGGATCTTTTGCCTGCCACACCAAAGGAAATTACTGGAGGGTGTGGAGCAGCAGGCTACAGTATTAGTGACCGTGGCATCGGCTGATGTGTGTTTAAAGGTGCTGGCCTCTGCCCGTGACAGATGGGACATTTTTTATCAAGGCCACAAGCTATCCTTTTTCCCAGATGTAGTATCCTGTATGCAGTCCTGGAGGAAGGAGCTACTAAAGTATCGTCAATGCTTGGCCAACTATGGTAGCTCAGCCAATTAGTATTTTCCTGCAAGGTTGCAGTTAACTTTCAAAGGTAAACCTTATATATTTACGGAGGTCGACACGGTTGAAAGATTTATGGAAGGTTAGCCTCCTCAAGAGGATAAGGACACTGAGGATCTGGATGATTAGTTTGGTGTCTCCTGAATGGTCTTTCATGGACTGTACTATATAGTTGTTGTCACTATTATTGACTGCCTAGCTCTTTGAGGGGCTATTGGGTTAACACCCTATTGGATTTTTCTAGCTGGCTGTTAAAAATTAGGTAGTCTTCAACTAGGTGGGAGGTACGATTTCTTTGCTTATCTCATTTTTAAGTGGGACTCTAACACCCTTTAGTTTATACCTCCATCTGTTGATGTCACATGTTTACCTTTGGTAATGTTAATCAGTATTATGTCGATAAGTATAGTGTAGTATTACATACTTAATGGTTTATTAAATCCTTTAGGATATTTTTATGCTATGTTCACCTCAATAGTTTTTGGTTTTAGGGGTGCATGGTGTGCTAATTTGTAATGGACTATATAGCTACATTACGATATGGCTGGCTGGTTCCCTCTCCCTGGGCTGAGATACAGAGATGGCACACTGATGAGTCCAAATGAGGACGAAACATGTGTTTGTGTCTGCTGTTTTCAGCCTTTGCTGATTATATTGTGAGGTCTTTCGGCACCATGCAATTCTACTTAAAGTTGAGCCAGTCCAAATTAATTCATGGGCATTTACATTTGCATATGTTTCCCATGATGCTTTGCATTTTTGTGGTATGTGCAATTTGTGTTTACATTACAATATGTTTAATTTTTTGTAATTGGGAGATTTTCCCAACTGCTTCCCCAACTCCTACAAGGGGTCTGAACTCACTTTTTTGTTTCTTTATCTCTAAGTGAGAGTTGTAGCTGAGTGTGGGTGTTGCTCATATTGGAATTCTCATTATTCTGTGTTATGTTTTGTGAGACATTCTTTATTGAGAATGTATTCTTTTCCTTCTGTATTGTAATGAAAATTTTAATAAAAACAACATTTAAATGTAACCACCCAGTCCCCTGGGATTACTAGAATCCTATCAGTATTATTGTTAGGAAGGTAGCAGGCAGCTGGTAGGGAGCTCACTAGCAGGCCTGGATTAATACGGTCGGGGTGAATGGGGAAATGCCCTGGGCCCCCCACCAAAAGGGGAACCCCATGAAATACTCTGCTTTGCTCGCTCTGTAACTCTGAGTCCCGACTCCCAACCGCAAAACTTTCAATGAAAAAAATTAAGCAGAAAAATCTTACCAGCAGTGGGCGCACCCCTTACTCAGTCAGCTAGCCTCTCAGGGGGATCATATGGTCACTCAGTCTGCCCATAGGGGAGTCAGGTGACACTGCACCGTGCCAAATGTGCATGTCTGTGTGAGCCCCAACGCCTTCTCAGACATTCCAAGACTGTTAGTATGTGGTGAGATCATTTGGAAAGCCACTGCTTGCTTTGAGTCATTGCTTGTCTTTTTCTACACACATCCTCCACACACAGTCACTGCTGCCAGGTTAAGAAGTAAAAAAAAAAGGCAGGGGGAATAGGGACCCTAGAGCTGGGCTAGGGATACAAGAAAGAATGAATTTAGTTACCTGCAGATTGATTCATAAACTGCCTGGCCAGGGCCCTGTGGTGATGAATGATGAGCTGAAGGTCAGGAATTAGGAAATGGCACACAGGAGCAGTAGGTGGGGCAGCTGGGCTTCTTTTGACTGAGTGACTTTGCCTCTTCCCAGCCTCCACTCCTCCAGCTGTCTCGCACTCACAGAGTAATTTCTTTTGTTTAAAATATTTTCTTTTACTGTGAGGACCAAGGTAGCAGCCATCTGTATGTAAGGCGGCCACTGGCTATGTTGGGCCGTGAGGGCAGCGGGTGGTGGTCGGCGGATGCCGGGCGGGCTACGATGTGGGCACGCAGCTGGGGCCAGACTGGCTTCTGAGTGACGTGACAATGAGTCTCTGTCTCTCCTCTGGCCCTCCTCTCTGACTGCCTTGTCACACTCACAAAGTAATTTGTGAAATTAAAATATTTTGTTTTGCTGTGAGCCAGGCAGCCTGCCTGTAAATGTAATGACAATGAGCACTGATAGCGTGGTTGTTTGGTGGGGGGACTGGCTGCAAGGCCAGGCTTCTGACTGACTGTGAGACCACTCATGCATCACAGTCTGCTCACTCCTGAGTCCTGCTTGGAGTTACTCCAGCCTCTGTCCAGTCCATCCCTTTCTGTTGGCCGGCAACATTTTGATTTATTTTGCATTACATGGATGGACAGGCTAGTTACTTAAACAGCCGATGGCTGGTCCATCCGAGGTTGAATAAAAAAACTGTCTGTCGAGTGTACAGTTAGAGTTGAGTAAAGCTGGGTAGTCTGAGCTGAGGACAGGACAGGAGAAAAAGATTAGTCAATCAAAGCTGCACAAATAATAGAAAATCTTGTTTGACTTTGCAGGTATTGGCAGTTTTTTTTACCATGTAGCAGCTAGCTTTCTCCAGTGTGTCTGCAGTGATTAAGACACCCTCAGCTAGAATAACAGACACCTGAATGCCAGAGGCCTATGCAGTTTTACTGGACTGCCAGATAAAGAAGACACAGCACAAACGGCACTTTGTTGAAGGGACTTCTCCCTACTACCTACCTCTCTTTGCTTCTACTGATAAAAATGTAGTAAACTTATTCCCATCTGTCTAGTGTTCCCTTCCTCACCCCCCTGATTGAAATACTGTATTTTTTTTGTCGAATGTTGCACCCTACTCTTACCTTAACAGCCTTATCCCTTCCATTGACAAGTCCAATTTCCCCAGATGTCACTGTCTTACTTGGGGCCCCCTAGAGTTTGAGTTCCCCAGGCCCCCCATAGGCTTGATCTGGCCCTGCTCTTAGGGGCTCCTTACATAATGACATCATTGTTTACACAGCTAGTCTGAGGGAAGAATGATTAGGTCACTCTGAACACTAGTAGCAGCATAAGCCACACTCTGCTGATAGCTGCTCTGGGGAGCTTAGAATGCTCAGCTGTTAGTTGTCAGTTGTTCAGTGAGGAGATAAGAGTGGCAGAAGGACTGCCAGTGGGCTTTGAGGTGAGGGCCCAGGATTTCTCACCCTAGTGGAGTGTCATTTCCAGCTTCTAGTGAAGCAAAGATAAGGCTGGATCACACCTGTCAGTGACCCTAGTTTCACCCAAGTGAGTGAAGTACTGTTAAACTGTTCACCCAAGTGAGTGCAGTTTTGTTCTTTGGTCACCCCCAGTGTGTGATGAAGTTAAAGTGTGGGACCTCTAGCATTTCAGTGGGGGATGGGTATTTCAATGGTGTAACCCTGAAGAATGGCAGAGACTGCTGACTGGGGCCAAGGGTGGTAGAAACGCCATTTAAGTGCTTACAAGGCAGGGCTTCCTGGTTTATAAAGGGCACCAGTTATACCCGAGCAAGGGCCAAGCTGCAGGTTAAGGTGTGTGACAGAGTTTCACTTATGTTCGAAGAAGTGTTCAGACTGTGTGGTTTAGATTCATTAAATGACACTACTCATGGGAGGAAATGTTCATATGCATGGCCAGGTGTCCACTATATGCACCAGTCTGGGAATTTGGGAAGAAGATTGTTCTGTTGTGTGTTCATGAACTGTATTGCATGCAAGCAGAGTTCGTGAAATGTACCTGTCCAGCCTACACCAACCCTTGGGGGTCCATTTCTGCTTTAATTTTCCATCTGTTGAATAAAGTCATACTGCACAAACCCAGTAACTGTTATGGACATTCCGATTATTGCTTTTGGTTGTGTGGATTTACTGGGGCCCCCTCGGCAGGTTAGATCTAGTATGTGCCTAGCTGCCTCCACTCAGGACCTGAGTTGTGTTATTTACACAAGGTTCATGTTGTTTTGTTTTTGTACCCCCAACCCTCTCTTCCTATAGAAAATGAACCAGGTATACATCCTAATGCCAAGGGTGGTACCTACCTTTTGTAAAATAAAAGGGTATGTCAGTATATGGGTACCAGTGTTCCAGATTTTAATGGGGGGGGTGCTAACTAGTTAAAAAGTGGCCTGGGGGTTACAAAAAATGGGGGCTTGTCTTGGAATATTTAATTTGGGGTGAGAGGCATGATAAGGGTATGTCTAGGATCTTCTTGTCTGGTGGTAGTGCACCCCAAACAGAAGATCATTTATCAGAAAGCAAAGTTGTGCCAAGTAAAATGCTACCTGAAAGCCTTTTGCTGCCCGAGTTTCTGTAGAAAAGAAAGAGGAAGGATTTGCTGCTTGTGTGTTTACTTAGCAATTGTGGACTGAGAAATAATTGCCCTTTTCTTGTGGTAAAAGCGCTTAGAAAGCTATTTAAAAGTTGCAAATTACCAGAGAAAAGTATTTGTGGACTTAAAAGAAGTGTTTTCCAAGTGCTAAGAAAGTTTCAAGTGTATACAGTGAAATCTGGGGGAGTCGCTAAGGAATATGCACCAAGTACTGAGTGAAAATGCCTTAAAATGCTTGCCCCACTGAAATATCAAGCCGAGAAAAAAAGTGGCAGTTTGCAGTTTAAATTTTGCCTTCTCGATGATCGCCATGCAGGAGTGCGGCAGAGAGAGACAGCTCATTTGCATGGCGCCGTGTGATTGGTCCCAGTGCACCTAAGCCCCGCCCTTGCCTGAGTCTCAGCTTGTGGAACATTTGTGGAGGAGCAGCCTGCAGTGTGCGAGCAGCATGTAATTCATGCGGCAGGAAGGAGGAATCGCTTACAGCATAAGTGCTTCTGTAGCAGCAGTGTTTCTAACTTTTTCGCAAATAACCCATGCTCAACCTGTATTCTGACCTACTGGACAGTGAGCAAGGCGATCGCAGCAACGATTAGTGGGACTACCAGCCTGTTTCATGCTAGAGGCCTTCCTCAAGTTGCCAGCAGGCTGTATTCCATCGATGGTGAAAGCCATCTATTGCCAGTCAGTACCCTGTGCAAAAGTAAATGACTGTGGTGCTGAAGTCGGAAAACTGTAAGAACTTGAGCAAATGCAGCAAAAGTACTGAAAGAGAGAGTTTTGTGAACTGTTAAATCTTGGACTTTGTGTATGTAAGTGCTGTTTTCAAAGAAAGTGAACTTTAAGACAAATGATCCCTCTGGTCCAAGTGCTTGTTAAGTAATGGACTGAGAAAAAGTAAAGTGAACTTGTACTTGAGAATATCAGTTGAAATGCAAAAGATCCAGACAGAATCCTATCAATTTTTAAGTGAGTGTGATGCAATGTTACAGTCGCCATGTAGGTGTGTAGCTAGCAATGTAAACAAAGCAGCACCATTTTAGAACAGTGTTTTCAAACCCAAACAAAGTTTAAAATGGTTTCTTGCTAAGTTCCGGAATACAATTGCAGCAGCCAGGCAGCCTGTTAGTGAACTCTTTCTAGTGTGTTAAACCCAAATCTCAGAGTGCTTGCAAAAATAGTAATTTTGGGACTTGTGTGTTTTAATTTACAGAACATGGTGCAGCAAACCCCTCACTACCTGCTCCATGCCAGGGGTGTAGACAGCCCAACAAGAACAAGAACTAGCCCATTCTGAGGAATTCTATGACTGTTCATCAGCACCTGCTGAGGTGGCTTTGCCAAACTATCTGGTTAATATGTGCATAGTATGCCTAAAGCTAGGAAGAGATATTCTGCCAATTCCACATTGCACAGACTGTAAAATGTGATTTGGGATTAGCATGTCAGGTGGCACAAGGGTAGCTAAAGTGAAACGCATCCATTTAGCTCCAACTAGGACACAGACAGGAGACGCTGTAGAATTGGAACAACAGTAACAGGCTGGGTGCAGTGAAAAGGACCCCATAGAGTTTGTAAAGGAGTTTCTGGACATTGTCTATGCTGATGCTTTGCAAGGCCCAGAGGAAGTGAAGTGTTCCATGCTGCAGAGTGTGGAATTGGACGCTGCCAGTACAGGTTCAATAGATTTGTGGGTGGAAGGCCTAAGTCCAAGCCTCGTGGGAGAGTCCAAGGTGGAGGAAGCATGTCGCTGGGAGGGCAGTGCCTCTGAGGAGAGTGGAGAGTGGGCAATTTTGGGGGTTGATGCAATTGCCAGCTCCTGGGCAGAATGTGTAGAAGAGGAAGAAACAGCAATGGCTTCAGTGGGACTCCGTGAGTCGCCATTGGCCTTGGCTTCCATGCAGCCTATCAATGTCCATGTGGAGGAAGGCTCAAGAAGTGTGCCCTTGAGTGCAGAGATGGACTGCTTTTGCTCTACACTAAGAGTTCGTGACTGGCTCAACCAGGACTGGTCACCCTCAAGCCGTGCTTCTGGATTGGAGTTAGTTAAAAGCAGCAAAGAGGAGAGAACTGTGAGTAGACAAGCTGAGGCCAACTAAGGACAATTGTACCCTTTCTACCCTCAGAAGACATGGGAAGAAATTGAAGAAGACAAGCATGCCTGGTTGTGAGAGGAAGCTTGTGCCATCCTGCACCCTAGAGTAAACAAGTGGGTCTGAATTAAAGTGTGTAGTGAGAGACTGCAATTCTGGAAGTGTGGCAGGACTCTGTTAATCAACACTGTGACAGTAGTGGACAAAGCTGGCCAAGAGACATTCTACAATGTTCCCATGGTTTGTCCAGATGGGTGACAGTTTATGCCCCAGATCTGGAATGGTACTACCCCAGAAATTGGTGCCATTCTTGAAATTGTGTCTGCTTGCCAAAAATGAATGCAGCCATTGCCAGCTCAGCCATCTGCCACCGAAGAGGCAGCAACCCAGGATGGAAGTGCCTTGCTTCTGATTATTCAGGTTTGTCTGCAGCAGCATTTAGGTTCAGCTCCAGCAGCATCCAGGTGCATCTGTTATAACAGCTAGGTTCATCATCCCAGCAGTTCGGAGAATATTTCCAGTCCAGGTCCAGTAGGAGGTCGTGGAAGCATCTGATCCAAAGATTTACTCTACCCAGCAGCCAAAGATCACCAGGCCGCAGGTCCAGAAAGGTGATGATGATATCCTTTTGTCACCCAGAACTGGTAAGAGACTTTTTTCATTTTTAATTTGGCTGTTTACCTGCAAGATGAAGATTCCTTGGAACTGTAATCTCTCACAGACTTTCCATCTAGACTGCAGTGCTTGCAGGCCTTGTGCCTATTCCAGAACTGTGCTTCAGCAGGCTCTGGCCTATGAGAGACTCTTGTTGCAGTGCTTTGGCATTCTGGACTCCTCCTTAGTTTGGGACTTTGCAGGAACACCCCCCCCCCCCAAATGTTTTGCAAATGTTTTCTATTTTTGTACTTATGTAGAAAATCATTTTAAAAATGCTTTTTGGACTTGTGCAGTATTCAGTGGGAGGGTTTTGGTCACTGTTTTGGCTTTACAGGTTGTAGTTGTGTGCAGAAATATGTTTTTGTAGTGTTTTTTTTTTGCAGGTGTTCCTGAAAGAAGACAAGAAGACCTGAAGAGGATTTTTGGGACTCGGGGTCCTCTTTTGTGTAGAGTTGTTAGGCTTGTGTAACTGTGCAGTACAATGTCTAACCTTTTTTCATTTTACAGGTATGTGGTGTAAAATGGTTTTTGAGTTTGGGCACCTGGTAGGTAGCATAGGTCAGACAGATTTTCACTAGAGGGTTAGTGGGTAAGGCAGGTTGGTGGTCCTGACTCCGGATATAGGGGTCACCAATGCTGTCTCGTACGACATGCTTCAGGCAGTTTCTTGGAGCCACTGAGAGTCCATACATAGTACAGTAGTAGGATAGGAACTGATGTTTCTTCAGCGGGCCTCTATTCTTTGTTGTTACCTGCCTGTGCCTGGCATATGGAAGGGGAGGAGTTGATCAACCCTCCCCATACGGGGAATCAGATGTAGGATGGCCTGGTGCCGAGTGGAGGTATGACTGTGGACAGTCATTTGCCTGGCAGGAGTGAGCGTAACCACCCAGTTCCCTGGGGTTACAAGAATCCTATCAGTATTATTGTTAGGAAGGTAGCAGACAGCTGGTAGGGAGCTCCTTACATAATGACATAATTGTTTACTAAGCTAGCCTGAGGAAAGAATGATTAGGTCATTCGGAACTCTTGCAGCAGCATAAGCCACACTCTGTGGACGGCTGCTCTGAAGAGCTTAGAATGCTCAGTTGGTAGTTGTCAGTTGTTCACTGAGGAGGTGAGAGTGGCAGAAGGACTGCCAGTGGGCTCTGAGGTGAAGGCCCAGGATTTCTCACCCTAGTGGAGTGTAATTTCCAGCTTCTAGTGAAGTGGTGGAGACCAGTGCTACAGCAGGATTTCCTGATTTCTACTCCCAGTGAAGTGGAAGGAACTGCTTGTTCTCAGTGAACTCAAGGGGCAATCCCCTGAAGGATCTGTGTGTGTTTCAGCTGCCTTGGCTAGTAAGTGAGAGAGACTGTTTGATCGGCTACCCAGGAGAGTGCCTTTCTTTTCCTTTTTGTTGTTCCACGCCCTGTGGATGGGACAGCCTTTGTGAGCATTGTTCTAGGAGACCAGCTCTCCACATCTTTTAGGGGAATCGATAGTCTAGGGTGTGTGTCTCCATAGATAAGGCTGGATCGCACCTGTCAGTGACCCTAGTTTCACCCAAGTGAGTGAAGTACAGTTAAACTGTTCACCCAAGTGAGTGCAGTTTTGTTCTTTGGTCACCCCAGTGTGTGATGAAGTTAAAGTGTGGGACCTCTAGCATTTCAGTAGGGAATGGGGGTTTCAATGGTATAATCCTGAAGAATGGCAGAGACTGTTGGTTGGGGCCAAGGGTGGGAGGAATGCCATCTAAGTGCTTACAAGGCAGGGCTTCCTGGTTCATAAAGGGCACCAGTTATACATGAGCAAGGGCCAAGCTGCAGGCTAAGGTGTGTGACAGAGTTTCACTTACGTGCACCTGTGTTCGAAGAACAGTTCTGAGTGTGTGACTTAGATTCACTAAATGACACTCATGGGAGGAAAATGTTCATGGTCGTGGCCAGGTGTCCACTACATGCACCAGTTTGGGAATTTGGGAAGAAGACTGTTCTGTTGTGTGTTCATGAACTGTACTGCATGCAAGGAGACTTCATGAAATGTACCTGTCCAGCCTACACCGACCCTTGGGGGTCCACTTCTGCTTTAAATTGCCATCTGTTGAATAAAGCCATACTGCACAATCCCAGTTACTGTTATGGACATTCTGATTATTGTTTCTGGTTGTGTGGATTTACTGGGGGCCCCTCAGCAGGTTAGATCTAGCATATGCCTAGCTGCCTCCATCCAGGACCTGAGTTGTGTTATTTACACAGGGTTCATGTTGTTTTGTTTCTGTACTCCCAACCCTCTCTTCCTCTAGAAAATGAGTCAGGTGTACATTCTAACACCAAGGGTGGTACCTACCTTTTGTAAAATAAAAGGGTATGCCAGTATATGGGTACCAGTGTTCCAGATTTTAATGGGTTGTGTGCTAACTAGTTAAAAAGTGGCCTGGGGGTTACATAAAAAAAAAAAAGTGTCATGAGTGACACTGGAAGTTCATTTCAGCTTTTTGCTGCCCTGATATAAAAAGCACAGTCTCCCATTTTAGTTTTTGTCCTCTGAATAACAAGCCTACTTGTTTCATTAGAACGCAATTCTCTTCCATCTCTTTTAAACTGAAATAATGGGTAAAGGGGGAATTGTCTTTTTGTCACAGGACATTATCCGTAAGACAATTTAAGTTATACAAGCTGTTCAGTGTAGGTGGAAGCCAACCAGTACGTTGATAAAGAGTATAATGATGAGTGTGGTAAGGTTAATTTATATGCAAATCTGCAGATACTATAAAAAGTTGAGGTCAAGATAGATAGATAAATCTTGCTGAGACAGGACAAGGCCTAGGCCCATGATTGCTGTCCCCACTGCTCAGTGGAGGTGACCTTCAAGGTTACCTTCCTGTATGTATTTGTTAAAATCTTGACTTAATGCTGGACAAATCAGGTGCATCCACAACTACCCCTGGTAACTGATTCCATCATCTTAGTGCTCTAGGGATGAAAGCATACTTCTGGAGTTCAGTTTTGGGCATAGTGTCCAACAGCTAACATTTGTGCCCTCTTAGATCATGTCTACACTGCACGTACCTTAAACCCAGACCTTTCATTAATTCGGTGTCATCCAATGTCTTGAAAAGATGCAACATGTCTCCCCTAATCCTTCTTAAGATGAGTGACCATAGACTTAGGTCTTCCAACCTATCCTCATATTTTTTTTACCTCTGCATCGAAGGACAAACCTAGTAAACTTTTATTGTGTTTTTTCAATTAGTTTTACGTCCTTTTTAAGGTGAGGGCTCCAGACCTGAGAGCAATAATCAGTGTGTGGCCTGATATACATTTTGTATAGGGGAAGAAGAACTGAATCGGACCTTGAGAAGCAGGATCTACGGATACAGTTAATTAAATTAATAGTTTTACTGGCTTCCTGCCTGTAGTGGCTACTGTTCTTGAGGTCATTACTGACATATACTCCCAGGTCCCTTTCTGCATTCACTATTTTAAGTTTCTTGCCATGGATAAAATAGCCCTGTTTGAGTTCCTTCCAAAATGAAGAACAACACATTTATCCATGTTGAACTGCATCCTGTTGTCTTTTACCCAGTTGACAATGTCTTCTAAGTTCTTCACCATGATACTCTTGTTTGAATCAGTATCTACCATGCCTCCTAATTTAGTGTCATCTGCAAACTTGATCAGCTTGTTGAACCATATCCACACCACTTATCCACTGTATGACCTTCAGCAACTGACAATCTCCAGCTGCATAACCTCTTTTTTCTTCTTGCGCAATCTTTAACCTCCATCTATGCACCAAAAGGCTGCTGCAACTATTAATGGACTGTAAAGCACTTTCTGACTGTATCTAAATGGCACAAATATAATCTCCCAAAAAGAACAAATAGTAGGGTTTACCTTAAATCTCTCCAGAGCCCAAGCCTGCACCTTACTGCTACTTTTATGCTTCCTTTTGGGCCTCTCAGAGGACATGGACTGGAATTGGGACCAGAGTGGCAGACAGGAGGAGGGAATCCATTTCCTCAGCACAGCCAGCTCCACTGGGCATGTGGCTCTGCTGAACCAATGAGAGAAGTGCTATCAGGCCCATGAACCAGGATTTTCCCCTGAAAGCAACCGGTCTGTGATGCACTAAATGTTTTCAGGAAAATAAAGGACATTTTGGGGCAGTGCCCTGTGGATTGTATAAGCCTCCATCTCTGTGTACCTCTGTCACCAGGGCAACAGTGTCAAAAGGCAGCTGCTACAGTCAATCAGGTTCTCAAAACCTGCCACCAGGCAAAAAGGACTAGATACTGAAGAACTTCATTAATTCACCTTCGGGTACACAGCCAACTGGACATTTGGTAACTAAATGAAGGGCTTCCTCTTGTGATTGACAGGAACTTTTACCAATCAAAAGGCTGGAAACTTGACAGAAATCTCAGAGTCTTGCCCAGCCTGAGTCTGTTCATGCAGAGACTGTAGATACCAGCCTACAAAGAGCTAGAATTTGTTACAGTGTATTCAGAAGTGAACACAGCATCTGCAGCGATCATAATGGCTAAAACAACAGTTTGTAAGGAGAAGTGTACAGTACTAGGGGAAAGGAGGTTGCAGTGATCATAATGGCTAAAACATTGTAACATGACATAAAAATGAAAAACTAAATGAAGCACTCAGATAGGTGGAAACACACCATGTGGTACAGTAGAAACCATGGTCTAATACCATAGCAGTTCATGGTTTGCGATGTAATAGCTTGGCAATCCACTACAGGCAAGAAGCAGTACACAAGTGAAAGCAATATGCAAATAGTTTGCAGTTTATAGTTGTCCCAGCTTTTATTTGCTAAGGTTTTTCCTGGCACAGGATTTTTGACATTTTCAAGATTGTTCTATGTTGTAACTATGACAGAAGTTCACAAGTTACTAAAGATTGTACATTTGAACTCCACATATACTGTTAATTATGCCGCAGCAATATTTCTTTAGAAGTGAACATTTACATACTGTTACCATCCCTTCTGATCTACTGCTTTCTAAGCAACTGTGGGTGCAATGCATTGTGGATGAATGAATAATATTATCTGTCCTAGCCTTTTCTTGGCGAATACACAGTGGTAAAGATGAGCATGCAGCTTTTATAACCGAAAGCAAAAATAACAGACACTGAGATAAACAAAACAAAATCAAAGAGAGAGAGAATATCTCTATGGGTGAAAAGAAAAATAAACTGAGAGAAACAAAAAGAAATTAAAGAAACAGACTAACAATACTAGTCAAAACAAGTATTTGAAAGGTGAAAGCAGTAAACGTTATGTTGTTCTATGTCCTGCTGAGTTAGATAGTTTACAGGGAAAAAAAGTGAAAATAATATTCTGCAAAATAGTAGTTGTTCAATAAAGTGTTTTTCAGATTGGCTTAATTCAGTACATTTGGAGAAACGGTGCTTGTGCTAAAAGGATTGTTTGACAGCCACCTATTGGTCTGCAAAGGAACTGCAGGAAGAAAATTAAAATGTACCATAGCACAGACCCATCATGCAGTGCAGCCCATCTCTTCTAATATACAGAGAGGAAATTCAAAGCACCTAGAATAGAAAGTGAATTGCAAGTTTTTGAAAAGTTGTAAAATATGTTTTGATGTTAGAAAGCTTAAGGCTTGTATTGACAGTTATTTTAACAAAAGTGAAATAGCAGCCACGATATTTCCAATAGGTGTGTTCCAATTGTTTTGAAGTGTATGTACATCACGTTTAACAGCTCAGCATACAGTATTCTGAAAGTAAATCCGTGTGATTGTACTCATTTTTTCAAAGACTGTTAGTCATACACTCATTGCTATGTTACAAGCAGATTAAGCCACTTGGAAAGATGGGTCTACAGTGGAATTAATCCATGGTTGGTTGGTTGGTTGGACCCATTCGGCCTCGTGGGCCAATCCACCCCAACTATGGATTAATTCCACAGTAGACCCATCCTTTTTCGTGGCTTAATCCTTACATATGGAAGGAGAAGTGTACAGTATCTGGGGAAAGGAGGAGACTGCTCTGAGAAGTGAGGGGACTAAATCAGAAGCTGGAGGGAATCCGTCTGCACAGGTAAACTGCCCTGCAGCTGAGCTTTCCAGGGTGCCCTGAGAGACATTTTCAGTTACAGGCCTAAGGGACTGCAGCTGTCACAGAACCCGAGAATCTAAGGAGCCACCACAGCCAGGTAACTGACCTGCAGTGGTATGGGGTTGCCTTGGAACTGTGTTGGTCAGGGTGGTGGGTGCTGCTTAGTTAAGGTTCACACCAGCCATTTTGAGACAAAGACAGACTGAGAGGACCACAGCTGATCTGATCTGATTTGCATGAAGTGCCACCAGAAAAGAAGAGTGCTGAGAGAGGCATACCCAGATGTCAGAACTGATCTGTACTGTGTGAGCTAAGAAGAAAAAATTACTCACCTTAGTAATGTTGTTTCTTCTAATGGAGTCTTGCTATATTATGACATATGCAATTTGTCCCAGCCTTAGAACTGCTCCAGAGGTGAAAGAGTTAACTTCCATGCCAGGCATGGAATCTTGAGCGCGAACTCGGTTGAAAAAACTCTGTCTGTTGATCTTCAAACTGAAACTGTCAGATCTTCTGAGCAAAACTCACTAAGGTTCGTGTGGAAGCTGTAAACCTACACTAGCCAACTGGCTACTAAAATATTAACACATTTTCTGGTCCCAAAACCAAGACTCAAGTCAGGGGATCAAAATATAAAATAAAATAAATACAACACCCAAACACCCCAAAAGAAGTTGAAAACACAAGGTGGGCATCATAAGTGCCAACACTGCACAAACCCACATCCCAAGAGCAGAGGTTCTGAGAGGAGCAGGCAGGGGAGGTCATAATATAGCAAGACTCCATTAGAAGAAACAACATTACTAAGGTGAATAATTTTTCTTCAAACAACATGAAGTCTTGCTATATTTATATTATGTCTGAACTACACAGCAGTACCTCTATGGAGGAGGGACAGAACCTACTTAGGAAATAGGCTCTGAAGCACAGCTGTGCCAAACCGAGCATCACTCCTAGCCTGGATGTCCAGGGAGTAATGCTTGGTGAAAGTGTGTACTGTTTTCCAGGTAGCTGCTTGACATATCTCCAAGATAGGGATGTCCCTGGCCGCAGCTAGGGACGCAGCTGTACCTCTGGTAGAGTGAGCCCTCAGGCCTGAAGGGGGAACCTTACCCAGTTTTTGATAGCAAAATTGGATACAAGAGACAATCCACCTGGCAATGGATCTTTTAGTGGCAGGTTTCCCTTTACCAACCTCACCATAAGTGAGGAACAGTTGGAGGGAGTCAAACCTGTGACCCTTGGTATGCTCTATGTAGTAACTAAGGGCTCTCTTTACATCTAAACTGTGCAGCCTCCTCTCGCCAGAGGAGGAATGTTCAGTGAAGTATACTGGAAGAGATATAGATTGATTAAGGTGGAAATCTGAAACCACCCTAGGCAAGAACTTCCTGTTAGTCCTGAGGACTACCTTATCTCTGTGAAAGGAGATAAAATCAGGCTCCACTGACAAAGCTTGTAATTCACTTATGCACTTGGCAGAAGTGATGGCTACTAGAAACACAGTTTTCCAAGTCAAGTACTTAAGCTCTGCTGAAGACAAAGGCTCAAAGGGGGGTTGCATTAGCTGAGCAATGCAAACATTAAGATCCCAGCAGGAGCAGGGTCCCTGAATGGAGGGTTGGTGTGAAGCAATCCTTGAAAACTTGGAGAATACAGGGTGAGCAGAAAGAAGAGGGCTTTCCTGCTGAAATAAAAGCAGAGACAGCTGCCAAATGCACTTTCAGGGTAGCTGGCCTCAGCCCCAAAGTATTTAGATGGACCATATAGTCCAGGACTGTGGGCAAATCAGCAGATTCTGGGGAAATATGCTTTCCAGAGCACCGTATGGAAAACCTTTTCCATTTAGAATTATAAGTAGCCCTGGTGGAAGGCTTCCTAGAAGCTTTCAAGATATCGAGTACACCTTGAGAAAGGTGCAGGTCAGCAAACTCTAACTCCTCAAGAGCCAGGCCTTGAGGTTGAGGGATTTGAGATTCGGATACCAAACTCTCCCCTGGGCACAGGATAACAGATTGTGATTCCTGGGGAGACACAGGGGAATGTGGACTGCTAAGGACAGAAGGAGTGGATACCAGGGCTGTTTGGCCCAATCTGGAGCAATCAGAATCATCTTGCAAGGTTGAGATCTGATTTTGACTAGCACCTTGAATAAGAGAGGAAAGGGGGGAAGGCATAGAGGAACTTCCCTTCCCAATCGAGAAGGAAGGCATCCAGAGGGACTGAGCCCAACACTGGGGGCCTGCAACAAAAAGGCGGAAGTTGGTGATTGTCTGGGGCTGCAAAAAGATCTATCTGAGGGGTGCCCCACCTGGCAAATACTAACCCCAGTACTAGGGGATCCAGTGACCATTCGTGATGGCCCTGGGAAATCCTGCTGAGAGCATCTGCCAGGACATTGTCCTTGCCTGGGAGGTGAACTGCCATGAGGGAGGTGTGCAGGGAGTAAGCCAGAGACCACAACTTCATTGCCTCGTTGCACAAGGCCGAAGACCGAGTGCCCCCTTGCTTGTTGATGTACCACATTGTAGTGGTGTTGTCTGTTCTGACCTGTACCACTTTGTTCTGAACAGATGCAGAAAAAACCTGAAGTGCTAGAAAAACAGCTCTGAGTTCCAACAGATTGATGTGGAGCAGAGATTCCTGAGGAGACCACAATCCCTGGGTAGTGAGGTCGCCCATGTGAGCTCCCCTCCCAAGAGGGACGCATCTGTAGTAAGGGTCAAGGAGTGAGATTGAGGGATGAAAGGAACCCCCTGTCTCAGATTGCTCTGATCCTGCCACCACTGCAGGGCCTGGATCAGGGTTTGAGTTACTGGGATCAATTTGGTTAGAGGATCTCTCCTTTGAGACCAGAAGGCTCTCAAATGGAACTGGATGTCCCTCATCTGAAATCTTGCTCCTTGCACTACAGCTGTGGAAGCAGCCATGTGGCAAGGAGCTGTAGAAAGTGCCTTGCTGGTCGAGAGACCTGCAGAGTGAAGGAGGAGGCCACAGCCACCAGGGTCTTTACTCTTTCTAGAGGAAGGAAAGCTCTGGCCTGCTTTGTGTCCAGTTCTGCGCCTATGAAGGTGAGTAGCTGAACAGGCTCTAGAACTGACTTTGGAAGATTGAGAAGAAAACCTAGAGATGCAATCAGCTGCTGGGTAACCTGAAGGTGTGATTTGACTTGGTCTGGAGACTGACCCACTATGAGCCAGTCATCCAGGTAAGGAAAGATGGCAATCTTTTGCCTTCTTAAGTGAGCAGCTGCTACTGCCAGGCATTTGGTGAATACCCTTGGGGCAGAGGTGAGGCCGAAGGGCATTGCTCTGAACTGGTAATGGCCTGAGGGCAGTTCGAATCTGAGGTACTTTTGGTGGGAGCTTCTGATGAGAACATGGAAGTAGGCATCCTTGAGGTCCAGGGGCGCCAGCGGTCCCCTGGCCTTAGGAGGGTAAAATAATTCCCAGAGTCACCATTTTGAAATTTGGTTTTAAAAGGTGCTTGTTTAGGTATCTTAGATCCAGGATGGGCCGCCATTCTCCTGTCTTTTTAGGGTAAGGAAGTACCTGGAGTACAGTCCTTTGCCCTGGTGTGAGGAGCAACCCTTTCTACAGCTCTGAGAGCCAGGAAGGTTGAGACTTCTGTTTCAAAGCAAGAGCCTCTGATGGATTTGCAGGTGGAAAGGATCTGGTTCTCATCTTTGGAAATTTTTGAAGCTGAGAACCAGTCCCTGGCTTACTACTTCCAGGACCCACTTGTCTGATGTTAAGACTCCCAGTCCTGGCCAAGTAAGCCAGCCTGCCAGGTAATGGAGAATCAGCCCTGGGCATCCCATCAGGGTGCCTGTTTGGCAGGGGCTTTAGGCTGAGGGGTGGGAGCAGGCCTGCTCATACCCCGTCTGCCTCTCCCTCTGAAGAACCCCCTCTGGGCATAAGCTGAGGAGGAGGCCTGGGCTTGGTAAAAAGGCCTGTGAAAAGGCCTGCCCCTGCCCCTGGAAAGCTGCCTCTGAGGAGTGGCTTGCCTCTCCTTGGCCTGTGCACTCCTATAAGTGGTCTTATACTCATCCATTTTCTTCATGTAATTCTCTGTCTGCTCCCCAAACAGAGAATTACCCACAACAGGAAAATCCATGGCCTTAGCCTGGGTATCCTGTGACAGGCTAGTACACCTGAGCCAAGCCATTCTGAAAAGCCACAGATGTAGCCATGACTCTTGAAGATACATCATTAGAGTCCACTGCAGCATGGAATTGCACCTTGGATGCCTCAATACCATCAGCAGCCACCTGTTCCAGCTCCTTGGCAAGCTGGCCAGGGACCTGTTTCGCTAAGGCCATAACAGTTTCCCATCTAGATTTCTGGTATCTTGCAACATAGGCCATATAATTTGCCTGTCTGAGTCCCAAGGATGCTGCCATGTATTGTTTCTTTGCCATGGCATCAATCCTCCTGGAGTCCTTGTCAGGGGGGTGTGAAGCCAAGGAATATTTGCCTTATCACAGGCTGCAGCCTGCACTACTAACATGGCTGCATTGTTGTGAAAGGAACTCCGTATCAGAGCCTGACAATGTGTACCTCCTGTCCATCTTTTTATCCACAGGAGGTAAAGAATTAGGAGCTTTTAAAATTTTTATTGTCTGCTTCCTAAAAGATTTATGTAAAGGAATAGACAATCTCCTGGACTCTGGGATATCCATCATTTCCACATAGTCAGGCTCCTTCTGTTCATCCACAGCTTCTTCCAAAGGGAGCTGGAGGGTTTCAGCAACTTTTTTATAAAACAGAAAATGAGAAGGGGACTCAGAAGCCTAGGGGGAGACACTCCTGAAGGTCTGTCTGGGGAGATGTCTGGTACAATGGGCACATCCAGACTTTCAAAATCACATTCACTCTCTCCATAATCCTCCTCCCCCTCCTCCGGTTCATAAAATTCTTCTATATCATATTCTTGAACCGGTGGAACCAACCGAACCGACCGTTTACCTGATGGTGCCGGTTCGGACCGAACCGGGGAAAGCGACTGGACAATTTGGATCGCTTTGGCTATCTCTGCAGCATTTGGAGAAGGAAATTTTGGCTCCACACCTGCTGATTTTCTAGTCCTCTTTGCTGGAACTGGCTCCTCCGAGTCAGCTCTTCGTTTGCCCGAGAAAGTATCGCCCTGGTCAGAGGGCACTCCCTCCGGTTCGGTTGGCACCGAACCGGGCTGGCCATCCGGGTCAGCGGACTTTTTGGCCTCTCATTCCCTGAGTCTACCAACTCTCTTGTCCAGGGTAGCTGCAGGGAAATTCTTGCAAATCTGGCAGTCTGCATTGAGGTGGTCAAACCCCAGACAATAAACACATGTGGTGTGTGGGTCAGCCTTGGCAAAGGCTTCCCCACAGACACTACAGTGCTGAAACCCAGTGGGCCCGGTTTTTCTTTTGGGTTTCTCAGACATAATGCCAGCCTAACCAAAAACTTGCCCTTTTCCGGCAAATCGCCAAGCAAGACACCCTTATCGGTTCCCAACCGTGTCACGGGTCGTGGAAAAAACCGTAATGAAATCCGTTTTTTTTAGAACCGATAAGAACCGGGAACCGCACTCTAAATGTAATTTAATAAGTTTAACAACAACCTGATCGGTTCAAACCGAACCGATAACAACGTTGCAAGTTCCACACAGAGAAATGTAAAACCTATCTATTACTTACGATACCACAGACAGAGCTTGAACCGACCGGTTGCAGTTAAAATATACAAATGCGGTTTAAAAAACCGAGAAATAACACTTTTTTAACTGACAAATGAACCGAGCAGTAGGAGGAATCTCCGAGCGACTGTTCAGTGGTAGGAGTAAAGAATCTGACAGTTTCAGTTTGAAGATCAACAGACAGAGTTTTTTCAACTGAGCTCGTGCTCAAGATTCCATGCCTGGCATGGAAGTTAACTCTTTCACCTCCGGAGCAGTTCTAAGGCTGGGACAAACTGCATATGTCATAATATAGCAAGACTTCATGTTGTTTGAACCAGAGCCTGTCGTGGAGACCTAATACAACCAGAGAAGCTTGTATTTATTATTAGATTTGGCTTCATGTGCTATATGTTTATCTATAATTTGTTTTGCCCATCTGATTCTGCATCGCTCAGTTTTTTTTTTGTAGTTCTGTTTGTTTTCACTGGTCCCTTGTATAACCAGCCTCTCACCCCCTGCCTAGGTGCCAGTCCACTTACTAGGGAATTAAAGGAGCGTAAAGGAAAATTTGAGTACAGAAGAATACAGGCTACAGCAGGTCTGCTGCCAGACAGCTGAAGTGCTTGATTGGTAAGCCATGAGTTTGAGTATATGCCAGTAAGTGCCAAATTAGAATATGGGCTGCCTGTCTCTCCCTCTCCTTGCCTTAAAAGGGGTGAGATGGAAAGTACAGAGTCAGTCTAGACAGAATAGTTCTGAAAACGGGACTCCAGCAAAAAACATCAGCTAAGACAGTTCAGAAAAGCCTCTGACACTGCCTAGGTGGAGTAGGCCTGCAGATAAAAGACAGCAGAGAGAGATCAAAGGAGGCCTTGTGGTCTCACATACCGAGAGGAAGAGACAAGAGAGGTGAGGTGTTCCCCTTGAGAGAGCTGCTCATCACCCTTGCCTCCAGTTTCTATGGAGGATGACAGAGTTACATAGAAACATAGAAGTTGATGGCAGATAAGGACCTCAAGGCCCATCCAGTCTGCCCATTTTTTCTACCTGTAACCCCTAAGTGGCGCTATCACAAGGGCTACTACCCCTGCCTGCTTGGCTAGTAGTAGGTTAAGGGGCCTGGGTTATGAAAAGGGTGCCTCCACCCGGAGGTCAGGGTTGTTGGTGGTCAAGTTAACCTGAGCACAGCCCTCTGGGACACTGTAACCCCCTCTTTCCCTTCTAGTGGCCTGAACAATATACAATAATTACTTTCACAATGACCTTTATTCACCAGGCAATTACCCATACTGTTTGCACTTACTGCCAGGGCTGGTTCCTCTAGCTTGACCCTGGGGACCCCCTGTAAAACAAGGTTAAGCACAGCAAATAGCAACAGTACAATACTTTTGGCACATACTGGAACCCCAGTCAGGTTAAATGCAAACAAAGTTAAATCTGATTTATTCAGGGGACTTGAACAAGGGAGGGGCGTAATCAGGTTGATTTGCTTAAAAGCTATATTAATCAGACAGTTATGCATGCAGTTCAGAGTCCCTACACAGTCACACACACTCTGGGTACCCAGGTAGGAAAACGGTGGGCTAGCCAGGAACGTTGCAGTTGGTTGGGGCCCCATAATGGAAGAAAGCAACAAGCACAACACACACTATTTGTAATCTGGAGCTGGAGGGCTCAGTTCGTGAAAGAAAGGGCAACAAGACAATCAGATGACAACACTTTTAGATTTAGCTGTTGTTGCAGGGAGCTACCCTGATGTTTACTCACAATACCCAATACTGGACACAGGCAGGATGAAATCAAGACTGCAGGCTGTTAAGCTGGAGTGCCCAGAAAAGCAGTGTACACACGAATCACCGAGGTGTCGTTCCTGTTCAAGGCGTTGAGCAAGGGGCTGACATTCTCTGCGTAGCAGGTATTCTGGCTGGGCCAGTGTAGCAGGGCCCAGGCAAACAGAAATGGATGTGGCTTCAGTCCGTGGAGCTGGACACAGCCTCCAGCAAGCAAAACACAGTTCAGACACACAGTGGGGAACCAAATCACGACCCACTATAAGCACACAACACATTCACATGTAAGGAAATTCCACTGTACCAGGCAAATGGCTCTCCGGTCGCAATTACAGAGTCTCTGCACAGTCCAGGAGTTCAGAGGTAGCTGGAAGTCCTGACAGGCCGATCGCATTCAGAATATCTTTGGTCTTCCTCAGGTTAAAGCCTGGTCACAATTCAGTGGCTTAATTCACCCTCCAAATTCAGATTCAGTACGAAAAAAAGCATGAGTTCCCTCGCAGGAACAGCAGGCAGGTCTCCTACGCGAATCCACTATGGATTGCTGCTCGAACTATCTCGAGCTGTTACTTCTTCACTTCCCAACTCAGATCTAACTGAAACTGCAAGCAGTGTGGGACTTTCCCCAAGATCCAAAAGGTTCGGTTGGCTGATCTGTCTGTCAGTCACAACAAGGGCCCCCCCAGCTTATTTTACACGCCCAAAAGACCAACCTACAATTCCTACAAGTTCTGGCCCCATCCAAGCCCCTGTAGGCAGGCTCCATTTTAGAGTCCCAAATGCACTGATTGGCCCATTCTGCAGTTCGGGACCAAGATGATGGAAACAAACAGAACTGTCCATGCTGCAAAGAAGGCAGGTTAGAACAAACTGCAATATTATTACTACTCAAACAAATGATCAGCAAACAAGTATATCTTCTAACAGAGCTCCTTCTCAAATTAATTTTGACTGCAATCCAGGCAGCTCTTAAAGAGACAGTGCACAGAGGCTATACAGGTACTCTCTGGCAATACATTTAAACTGCCAAAATGCAGAACACCAGCCTGGCAGTGAGCATTTAGGCAAGCTCAAGGAAGACTTTGTGTAGGGGGGTTACATACCTTATGAATGAGCCGTAGGCCTTTACTCTGTCAATGGCCAATCTATTCATACTCATCTGTATTGTTCCCTTATGCCTATCCCATGCCTGTTTGAAGCCATGCACTGTATTCACATCCACCATGTCCTGAGGTAGGCCATTCCATGCATCCACCACCCTTTCTGTGAAAAAAAACTTCCTCACATTACCCCGTAATCGGCCTCCCTCTAATCTCATGCTGTGTCCTCTTGTCCTGCTATTTTTCTTATATTGAAACATGTTAGACTCTTTTACCTTGTTAATGCCCTTAAGATGTTTGAATGTTTCAGTCATATCCCCTCTCTCCTTCCTTTGCTCTAGGATATACATATTGAGCTCCATTAATCTGTCCTCATAGAAGTGACTTAACTGAGTGGGGGGGGGGGGAATCAAGGGGAAATCCTCCAGCTGCAGTCATCCAGTTTTTATGGTTGTGGGGGTTAAATGGTCAGGCATGTTTTTACTGCCCAGGGAAGTTCAAGAGAGTTTGTGCTACTGTGAGCTGGGACTGAGAACTGAGAGTGGGTTACATAGTGCCACTGGTCTAACTATTCTGAGAAATATCTTCATGCCTCTCAAGACAGTGGAGCCAGAAAAACCCTGCATCAGGAGTTAGGAGGGGGAGGTTGCTGTAACACTATGGCACAAAGCCAAAAGGTTTACATGTAATGTATGTGTCCCAAATGATGTTATGGCCTTGACAAAGGGGACAGGTATTGTGGAAGTGGGTGCCCTAGAAAAAAGACCCCATGCATGTGTACTGAAGCAAAAAATACTCCCCGTGTATGTAATTATGTGGATAAACAATTTATTAATTGTGGGAAAAAACATGATGTGCAATGGAAGTGCCTGACTGGACCATCCTGCCTACACCCAAGTGCCTGCTCAAACACTTTCTACAACTTCCGCTGGTTCCCCTCCCCTGTGGAGGGTCCATAGGACCTAGTGTTCAAGGGAATGGTTGTACTTCACATGTGCCCTCAATGTCTTTTCCTGTGGACCCCAGACTACTCCCAGACTTGCTGCGCTGTCTTTTTTGACTTGCATGCTGTAAGCATTCTAAAACTCACAGTATTAGTCAGTTTCAGAACAGTGATGCCACCTGGCAGGAAAAGCACAAATACAAAAAAGACATGAAAGAGATAGACAGAACACTGAAGCAGGCTGAAAAGAGCACAAGTAACAAAAGCACAATGAAACAAAACAAACAACCCTCCAAAAATACAAGCTGCTTGACATGGCCCTAACTGGAAGGGCCATCCCTGGAATCTGTCTCCTCTTGACAACTTGGTGAGTACCACTGCTCTACCTGTTTTGCTTTTAAACTTTTTTTTCCTGAACGTTGCTTTAAGCAGTCCTAGGATTTTTTAAAGGATGTCCATTTGTTGATGAACACTGTTGCCAGTGAGCTTAGTTTTTCAAGGTACCTGTGCTGTGAGCTCCCTCATATTTTTAAAATGTGCCTTGTGCAAGAATATAGTATAGATCATTTCCTTAGTTCTTTTCAAATTTCTTCCAATATTGACTCTGATGATATAGGCACTTCTGCCAAGTGTTTCTCCATTTTCCACTCTTTGACCAGTTCATTCTTATGTCTAAGGAACAGATTCAATGTTCCTTGGTCCCTAGCTATTCCTATACTGTAGCAGACTTCATCAAGTAACAAAATCCAGAAACTGCCTACCACAGTTGGACTTAGCCATTTCCTCTTCCTGGTCTATATCTGGATAGTTGAAGTCTCCAGTCAGAAACATACTTCCCTTGCTTGTTGCTTTGATCATGTCAGGAAGTTTGAGGTCCTAGCTGTCTTTCTGGTCAGGCGGTTTACAGCATGGACCCATTGTGTTTATCCTCTTCCATCAGATATGCTTAGCTAGAGTGATTTAATCTCTTCAGTTTGAAGGCCCTATATTTCCCTCACTTGTAGCTGGCTTCTCGTGTACAGTGCCAGCTTGTTGTCTTCTGCACAAAATTCATACCCAGGCCAGCCCATCATACACTACTTTGTTTATAGTAAGAACTGCACCTAGTTTTGCCACAGAGATTACTGAAGAACAGGAAGGTTGCAGGACTTTGCCGAGGCCACACAGTAAGCAAGTAGTTACAGAGGTTGAAATTGGCACTGGTCCACTGGCCAAATGCTGGCAGATTTTGTATTAAGTTAGTAGGATTTTCCTTTAACTAGCCATGTGGGCTTGTACTGGAGAAGGTAACATTTCAATAAGTACACCAGCTGGGCCAGTGGAAAAGTCTGTAGGGCAAATGGGTATTTCCAGTCACTACCCCTGCTTGCTAGTGGCTGCAAAACTTAACAAGTCAGTGGAACCAAAACAAACAGGAAAATGATGTAAATTTTAAGACATAGTCAGTTGCACCTTTTTATTTCTGAAGTATTTCTCTTTTTCCTTTTGCTCACAGAAAGTTTTTTTATGTAATAATATTGTGCTGGATGTGTGGAATAGCTCTCAGCCTAGCAGCAGCCATCTCTGTCTTTAGTCTCACCGACTACATCATCACAGGTGACTGACCTGGTAGCTACTGAGTGGCTGTTCCTAAGGAACAGTGATGTCAAAATCAGTGAGATCACAATGCTGATGAATACTGGAAACCCTTGGGCAGAGTCGATGGACTACAGGTCTCCTTCTGGTGTCACCTTTGTATGTTTCTATGTAGTGGGGATAAATATAGGTATGTCAGCTGCCAGGCAGCATGCTGTTCCACATATCACACCTACTAATGTCAGGTTAATAACCTTCTAATTAATCAAAGGGAAAAGCAAAAGTACCTCAGATATCAAAGGTAATGGTTGACTGATTGAAAAACTAATTTAGTTTTAGGCAGCACAATAGCTCTTTAATTTCAAGCCCTGAGTTCCACAGGGAAACAAACCAGGAGCTAACTAACCATTAGATTACACTGCCTACATCATACACTATACATATTGTAACTACTGCAGGCTGAACAGCCTGTTTCTGCTAATCATCTGAAGTTTCACTAGGTAGACTGTGACAGTGGTTATTTTTCAGATGTTCATTAAGGAAATCATGATGTAGGAAGATCCACGCTCATTCATTCATTCATTCACTATGTTTTAATCACATTTCTTACCAGTTCGTATATTTTCTAGAAGTGCTACTAGTGTGTGTCCTATAGAGAATACTGGATAGGCAACTATGCAAAACCAGTGTGTTCTGCCACAGAGGGGTTCTGATTCCCTGTGAGGTCCATGGAAATCAGAACCCCAAGGTGGCAGAACACACTGATTGGGCATAGAGTTGCTTATCCAGTATTTGTTTTATAGTGTATGGTGTCCCCCTAAATATTTTAAATACAGTTTGAGCACTTGTTTTTTAAATTCAAAATGAAACTGTTCGCTGCCGCATCTTATTCCATGAGTTAGGGCTGGTTGCTAGAATGAGTTGTGTGGTTGTTAGGAACTAGACATCCCTATGTTTGTAGTGCAGATTTCCATTGGCTGTCAATTGGGTTCAGGAGGGACTTTCAAGAAAGAAAATGTCGACTGTATTTCTTGCTTAGCGAGAGGATGTTTACTGTGAGGAACTAAGTTTTATTTCATAAGTAATTTTAAATATCTGGTTGATCCTGCATTGAATTTTTTATATAAGCGAACATATCTAGTTGAACCTGCATTTTTTCACTTTATATGGTTGATATTGCATTTGTAGGACTTTATGCGAGTGTCTGATCATGCAACCACAGCATCATTTCATCTGGTTGATCATGCAGTTTCTGTTGCCTCAGCTGTTTTTAAATGGGTGTGGCTTGTGTGCTTTCCAAATCAGCTGGAACGCTGTTGTATCACAGAAGGGTCGAATTGCGTTCCATTACCTTTGAACTGTGACACAACAGCGTTTCAGCTGAGATGGAAATCTGGTTGGAACAACATTTCACCACACACTATATATCATTAAATCAACAGAATGAAATGCAGTTACCCCCCCCAAAAAAAAAATAGCCGCTTAAAAGAGCCTGCAATTCATATATTTTTTTTTTATTTTGTTACTTTCTTACCTTTTTCAACAATTTTGAAAGGGGGGTTCTTGGTACCAGATGTCAGCTGAAATGTGAATAAGCCCAGCCACCATAGGTAAGGTAAACCCCTTAGTTGGGCACCTAACATTTTAATCTTCATGTTTCTTATTTGTGCTGAATCTCATTGCTAGTCTCTTTTTTATGTGCAACACCTATCAAGCTTCCCAATATTCACTCTCATACTGAGTGCAGTCACCTAAAGACATACAGGTGCTCAATGGGGAGCTTGCTAATTGAGTGGGGTAGGTATCAAATCATGGGGTTCACCTTCTTGTTTGCATTGAACTTATTCACATTTCAGATGACATCTGATACCAAGTACTCCCCTTTAAAATCATGGAGTGAAGAAAAAGTTAGTAAGAAAGTAGAAAAAAAATGACTTGCAGGTTCTTGAAAGTAACTAGTTTTATATGGGGGATGCATTGGATTTAGATGTTTATTACCCATGTTTTTTTTTTTATTTACAGTTTATTTGCCTCTCTTTCCCCAGCGGCTTCCATCCGCTTGACCCCACCACCCCTAGCCCCGTCACTAGGTTTCTCCGGGGTTTTACCTTAGGAACCATCCTAGCCACAGGATTGGCTGCTCGGCCACCGGTACGGAGCCTGAGGGGGGAAGGGGCAATCCTTCATCTGCTGCCACTGGATTATCTTTTTCTTCCATTTTCTTCTGATCCTCCCCGTTGCTGATGCGCAACAAGTCCACACACATACATGGAGGCATATGCATGTTGCAGAGTCCCGCAGCATGCACCCTTCCATTGGCACCCCCACCATGTTCTACCCTCAGGGCTGCACCTGGGGGCAGTCATTCAGCGGGGCTGCCAAGTCACCCTCCTTGGGAGAGGAGAGCAGTCCTCCGGATGCTCAATCCTCTCCCTCCCCGGCCAACCCCTGGCAACCCACTCGCACCGTGAACACAGGTCACTGGCATGGCAGGAGGTAAGGCACTGATGTCTCAGTCCTTTACAGTATGCCATTTTCGACTGTCTCTCTATTGTAACTGTATTGTATGCTAGTTATTGTAACTGTATTATTTGCCAACTTTGAGCACTATATATTGTTATCACCTTGTCCTAACAGGATCTCCTTGTAAATGAGTGTGCTCAGTGGTGTGTTCCTGCCAATAAATTTGAACTTGAACACCATTGAGCTGTTAACCATAGATTTTTATATTTTAAATGAGAACAGACCAACATGGAAACAAGGAATGGAGGGGAGAAACAAAAGCAAATGCACAAAACATGGGTTATTACCTAACTTGGTCAGTTTAGTATCTTGATTACAGATCCTCCCAGGGTTACATTATACATCATTCTGTAATTCTGTCTGAGGAGTGGGGTAAAGGAACAGAATCTTGGCTGGGAGACGAGGTCAGGAATGCCCCCTTCCCCCTCACAAACGCACACTCTCAAGTCTACAGACTGCTTCAAACTGTTAATCTTCCATTCCAGTACACACTGTGGTTTTGAAGCACGTCCTGAAAAGGATTTCATTTCAGGAAAATAGTTCAGGGCCATTGTAACTGGAACATGAACCACCTCAAACAAAGGCACGAGGGCTGAATTATCCCCATTCACCAACAGCTTTTAAAGTTGTAACCCTGATTATGATATCTTAATTGCTGGCAGCTCTCGCACTGAGCTTGACAAGTTACAGCTATGCTGAATACATATAGGGAATATCAATAACCCTTAAGTATCACATTTATTACAGAGGTGAACGACAGAGCACAGTGCAGCTATTAACTTGTTGCAATAACATGCACATGATTATTCTAGTTCATGATATGTTAGCATGTATTCATTTTATATTTCAGTTCATACAGTAGTTTCTCTCAAATGAGAGAAGATGCACAGGGAAATGTGAGATGCACTCCCAAACAGGTCCGTAGCCCTCTATTCACTAAAGTCCCAAAATGCTGTGCACAGATGCTATACACTACTGCAAAATCAGTAACTTTATTGTGCAAAGCATTGTGACATGGTTGAATAAGGCCCTGTCCCATTTGTTATACAGAAAGAGTTGAATGCAAGGTCCTGCTCAATCTTTTCCTTTTCTATCTCTTCTCTGTCTGGTTTCGCAACCAAATTTTCTTGTAAGACCTAGGAACTGATCTTTCCGATGGTTTTGTAATTCTCTGCCTCTCGCTATCTCTCTGCCTTCACTTGCTGTTCTGTCTTTTCTTTCCCCTTGCATATACTGTATCTGCAGGTATAAAAATATATGTGAATCTTTATGTGGAAATGCCACTGATATTGGGATCTCTTTCTTTAAAACTGTATAAAGTTACACTGTTGAAATGATTGCAAGAAGCTATCTGGAACTCAAGGGGTTAACCTGAGATGCAGGTTTTAAGCTTTTTGCAAAACTGTAAACAAGTGATCAGTTCTGGGTCATTATGTAATTTTTGCTGCACCTGCAAGAACATTGGAAACTTACAAGAACATTGTGTGAGAAGCATGCTGTTTTCCTAACTAGTTTCCCCAAGCACAGACTTATAAAAAGAGCAGCAATGCTTGTGCAAGAGAGAGACAGAGGCTGAGAGAGGAAATTGAGAAGAAAAACTCAGAAGAAGGACTCTGCTTTCTATGTTTGTACTGCCATTGTAAATAGTTATACTGAACAATTTTTTTTTATTTTGCTGTTATTAATAATAAAACACTATTTGCAAATGTTACAACTACTCCTGGTTTTCTTATGCTTCCTGACCTGAGCCTCGATGACAAGCATAGCAAAGACAGCACCAGTAGGCAGACAGCCGCCCAAACATTTCTTAAAACACTGTGTTTCTGCAGCAGGAGAGAGAGAAGGATTTGGGGTGACGTAATTCTAGTCTATAAAGCAATAAGGGACCATGAACTAAGTAATTACTTGCCTCTATAGGTCAAGTCCACCAGTTTTAATACTAGAATACCAACTGGGGAGGGGGGCACTTGATGTCTTAGCACTGTAGGGTGTAGTTCATGCAACAAGTAGTTACATAGTGGACTGGCTGACCAAGAGAGATCACTGACAGTTCAACACTGGAGCTGTTTAAAACAGACTTAGATAAAGGAATTATGGGTTGCAACCATTGAGAAATGTTGGACAGACTAGATAAGCCACAACCCCCTTTTGTCCATATATCCAGTGTAGTATAACCTAGATGTTTTGCAACAAATGCTGGTACCAGCATGTACAGATCCCCAGGCTCAAGGAAGGGGCACAATCTGGATATGTTTTCTTATGACAAAAGCAGCCCTTGACTACTGTCAACACTTGAGACTCAAGTGACAGCTGCTCATCAAGAACTACTCCTTTAATTTCAGGAGGGCCAGTGTCAAGGTAGGGTGCACACATGCATGACACAGTGAGACTAGCTTGCGCTGCATGGCTTACCTCAGCGTCTTTTTTACCAAAGAGGAGCAGCATAACATAACTAAGTAACACCTACCATAAAAAGGGCTAAAAAGGCCATGTATAACACCTAACCTAAAAAGGGCATAACATAGCCCTTGCGACCTATATAAGAAGAGGCAACAGATTTATTTACCAGGTGCTCAGAACAGTTTGGCCCCAGATACAGTCACTGCATGCTTCATTAAGCAGCTTATACGGGCAGACTGGATGGGCCTAGCGGTCCTTGTCTACCAACAGCATCTATGTATCTGTGTAACAAGAAGAAGCAGTGTCTTCATGGCCCAAACCAAAACAAGGGGAAGTGAAGACCAACGAATGGAAGAGTGAGACGGAGGAATGGACGGTGGGTGTGTGAATCAATGGTGAAGATGGTCCAAGAAGATTAACAATTATGATGAGTATGTAATTTTCATATCTTTCAGGACCTATCTTCTGTGTCACACTGATGAGTTAGAGTATCAAGCTCAGATGAAAGTCCCCTGGGCAGGGCGGCAGGTGCCGGAGCTCACTCAGGACAAGGGTCAATTAGGGATTGTCCTGCCAAAAGAGGCATGCTGCCTAGCACGGACATCCAGGGCATAGTGCTTGAAGAAAGTATGCACTGTGCTCCAGATGGCAGCTTTGCAAAGATCAGTGATAGGTACAGAGCGAATCTCTGCCAAGTATGCAGCAACTGCACTGGTGAAGTGGGCACGGACATGGCCTTCCAACTTGACTTGCACCATGAAATAACACTGGCGGAGACAAGCCACTATCCACGAGGAAGTGCATTTGAATGTAAAAGACTGACCCAGCCATTTGGGATTGAAGGAGATGAAGAGCTGTTTGGACTGCCGAAGTCCTTAGTTCTATCCAGGTAGAACCTAAGGGCTCTTTTAACATCCAGAGAGTGGAGGGTGCACTCTACCTCATTCTGGAAGTTGAGAAAGTATGTGGGCAGCACCAAAGGCTGGTTCAAGTGGAATTGTGAGACCACCTTAGGTAAAAATGTGTGGTGTGTGGGAAGAACCACCTTGTCTTTATGAAAGATGGTATATGGAGGAAATGCATACAGAAAGCTATTTGTCCACTGCAGCCTGACTGCATCCTGACAGAAAATGGCAGATTCTGGATTTCTGGAGCAGAATCGTGGCAGTTTGGCATTGAGCGGGGATGAAAAAAAGTCCACCTCCGGGGTTTCCCACTCGTTGAAGAAAGACTGCATGACGTCTGTTGCCAGTGATCACTCATGGGATCTGCTTCTGTCTGACTGAGCTTGTCTGACAAACTGTTCTGAGCCTCTGGTAAATAAATCACTTGGATCAGAGTGTCCTGGTCCAGACATCATTCCCATGCTCTCATTGCTTCCCTGCAAAGAGGATAAGAGTGTGCTCCCCTCTGTTTGTTGATGTAGTACATGATTGACTTGTTGTCTGTCTGCAGGAGGATTAACTTTTGGCTGACAAAGTCCATCATTGCCTGAAGGGTGTATAGGACTGTTCTCGTCTCCGAGACATTGATGTGGAGATGGGACTCTGTAGCACTCCAGACACCCTGAGTGTGATGGCCCTGACAACTGGCTTTCCACACCAGAGACGCATCTGTGGCTATGGTTATCTGAGGCTCTGGGGGTGAGAAGGGGAGATCTTGGAGGAGACTGTCCTCCTGTGTCCATCATGCAAGTGATCTGAGCAGGGGCTTCATCACTTTGATGAGCTAAGACTGAGGATGCGTTGTCGGAGGCACTGTGTGCTGAGCATCCACTGACATGTCCTCATGTGCAAGCATGCTAGAGGCACTGTGAAGACAGAAGAGGCTATGAGGCCTAACATCTGTTTTCGGGAGTGAGCCCAAACAGACTTGTTCTCCATGATGAAATGCGCCATCTGAAGGATGACTTTCCTTCTGTCTTCCGGGAGAAAGGCCCTTGCCTTGGTGATGTCCAAGAGGGCTCCAATAAAGAGAAGCTGCTAAGAATGTTGAAGCTGCAACTTCTCTAGATTCAGCAGGACTCCCATGGAGGTCAGGAACTGAGCTGCTGTGGTCACTGCTTGTTCTGTACCCTGCTTGGATGGGCTGACTAACAGCCAGCCATCTAAATAGGGGAAGACTTGGAGTCCAAATTTTTGGAGATGTGCAGCGAGAACTGAAAAGCACTTTGAAAATACTCAAGGTGCCGAGGATAGCCCAAAGGGCAGGACACAGAACTGGTAATGCTGGCCCAAAGCCATGAAATGGAGAAATCTGTTGTGGCTGGAGTGGACACGATATGCTGGTACACGTCTTGCATATCCCGGGAAGTCAACTAGTCTTGCACTTTCAGAAGGAGCAGCAGGGTCCCTACGGAGACCACTCTGAATTTCCCCAGTGTAGGAACTTGTTCAGTTTTCTGAGGTTGAGAATGGGGCGCATGCCCCTGACTTCTTGGAACAAGAAAATAATGGGAGTAGAAGCTTTTGTTGCACTCTGCTTCTGGCACTACTTCCACTGTCCTGATGCTCAAGAGGCCCGCAATCTCTGTGGTGAGGAGGTCTGATATGGGAGCTGAAAGAGGGTGTTGCCTCTTGGGTGGATAATCTGGAGGGATCGCTGAGAAATTCAGTGAATATCCCTCCTGGATGATCCTTATAATCCATTTGTCTGTGGGAATGGATTTCCACTGATGGTACAACTGAGTCATAGACACAGACACAGACACACTAGAGAGGAGAGGTCTGCCTTGGGCAGCTGAGGCAGAACTGGGGCCAGAGCTCCAGAGGGTGGCACTAGGTGCCTTTAGGGCCTGTGCCTTCAGTTGTGCTTTCTTCTGCTTCTGTGGAGGCTGGGACTTGACTTGGACTCCTTTGCCTTTGCCACAAAAGGACCATTTATTGTGGTAAAAGACTTGTCCCTTTCATCTTTGGTGGTGAACTGGGGCAGGCTGAGAAGATTTAATGGTCATTCTTGTCTTTTGAGAAGCCTCAAGGGACTGTTCTACCTGTTGGTCGAAGAGATAGGAGCCAGTGAAGGGGACATTTCTAACCTGCCGCTGGACATCGTTGGAGAAGCCTGATGTCTGAAGCCAGAAGTGCCTCCTGATGCAGATTCCCATGGTAGCAGGTGGGAAGCAGTGTCATATATTGGTCTATAGCTGCCTTCAACTTATGGCTATTAGATTCAAAACCATGTGTAACAGCCTGAAAAATGTTCTGCTTAGTGTCAGAGTCTGGCAAGGCCTCTGCAAGAGATCTGAGAGAGGTCCAGAAGGTGTACTCCTATTTGGAGAAGGTCTCTTGATAGCTAGCTATCCAAACTCTAAAGGTACCTGCCTCAAAAGCTCTATTTCCCATCATGTCCAACTTGTGCGACTCCTTATTGATGGGATGCACTGTGATCTCTTGAGGAAGAATGGCCTTGTCATTCTCGGCCAGAATGACAGTCTTTTTGGCAATAGGATGGGAAGCCAGCATTGGTCTGTCTTTAGGGGCAGTATACTTACAATCTATCTGCTTGCAGACACTGGGAATGGACACAGGCCTGGCCCACACTGCCTCTGAGAGAGTCTCAAAAGCAGGTGGAACAGGAGGCATAAGGATGACCAGTATATTGGGAACATTGAACCACTCCAGTCAGAGTCATTTCCCTGGGTCAATGGCAGAAGTCTCAAAGGCAAGGGCTAGGTGCATATTTGCAAAACAAAGCCTGGAAAGAAAGGTCCTCCTGTAGAACAGGAGGAGGGCCTGGAGTTGAGTCATCTAGGCTGTAAAAGAAGTCATTGTCGCCATCCTCAGAAATAATAAGGTTGGGGTCAGACTCATCCCCCTCCAACTCCTCTCCGAAAAGAGGATCTAGGAGAGGAGTGGACCTAGGGATGCTTCAGAATTACTTGCAAACTGCTGCCTGCAACACTCTGCGACCAAAAGCTGCATTGGCAGAACTCTGAACATCCAATTTATAATGTTTTGTGTATGTGTGGACTGAGGGCCACATAATTTCCTTGCATAGCTCTGAAAACTGAAGCTTCGCCCCACTCCACCCAGGAAGTTGTCACCGTCCTGGTGGAGTGAGCCTTGATAAAAGCCAGAGGCCTCTTCTATTTCACCACATAGGCCTTAGCAACCCAGGCCCCCACCCACCTAGGTTGGGTTTAGAGGCCTTTTGTCCTTGTTTGGTTGCCCCAAGAGCACATACAGACTATCTCACTTACAAAATTCAGACATACATTTAAGGTATATCCTAATGGTACAAGATAAATTCGAACTTGCACAGTTCCTTCCCTTGACTAGAGGAGGCTGCGGACAGTCAAACATATATTTACGTTCTGGACTCCTGGAAGGTAATCCTTATGCCTAATGAGGTATGGCTCCTTAGCAGGATGCCTGAAAAACAACACATCCAGCAAAGTGGATAGGAGTGGTTTGGAAAAACTCCTTTATGGATCCTTAACAAGAAGCCTGAAAAAACACCACATCTAGCGAAGTGGATGGGAGTGGTTTGTAAAACTCCTGGTAAGAAGCATTCAGAACCCTGAGATCTCAAGCAAACCAGATCAGACAGCAGACATGTCCTACAAACATGCGTCTATGAGTTTCTAAGTCACCCCCCGGCTGCAATAGCAGAACCCAGCCTCTCAGTGAACTCAAGTAAACCTCTCTGCCTTCTTATAGAAAACCAAAAAAATTATGGAATAGGGGCCATTGAAGAAGAACCCTTCACAACTGGCCCAAGGGAAAAATGAGAGGTGTCCCCTGTTGGAGCACAGGCTGCAGACATAGACGATTTCTGGCAGCCATCAAGCGGTCTTCTTCGACAAAACTATACACAAATACATATATGTATATATCATTTTCCTTTTATGACCTCCTCCTCTCAGGAGCTAAGGCGCAAAGTTTATCATTCCTGGACTTTTTTTGGGTGGAGAGAGACAGAGAGAGAGAGAAAGAGACCCTGAGCAGGTCTCTGTACACCAGAAGGTATAAGAGTGCTTGCTCTACAAGATCCTCTAAGTCTAAGAACAACAGTCTACTCGGCCACTCAGCAGGTAACAAGAAGCAGCACCCTCCAGAGTTTCCTCATTTCAATTGATTATTATCTCTGTATCCTTTGAGAAAAAGTATTACTAGAGGGAAAATACGCTCTGCTGAAGGCCCATTCTTGAGGCAGAGCAACCAATATCCTCGTCTGTGGTCACCTATGAGACTGAAGAAACTTCTCTGATCTGAGCCCCGTGGCTGGAGGCAAACAGACTGATCTGAGGTCGACCAAACCAGTTGCACAGGGGTTTGAAAACACCTCCGTTCTAACTTCCACTGCATGGGATGAACAGACTGTGACTTAAGTAGTCCCCCTGAAGGTTCAACACCCCTGCCAGGGAACTGTCAGCAGTCTAGTGACCTCTCAAAACATCTCACGTGCCTTAATGGTTATGTACGAGTGCCTGCCATGTGTAGCATCACAAATGCACATTAAGGGGAGCTAGGTGGGCCATCTCCATCTCCTGAACATTGATGTGGAGATGCTGTTTCTTGGCTCGTCAGGTTCCCTGAGCGGGAAAATGGCTCCAACCTGTCCCCATCCAGCTAGGCTGACATTTTGTTGTGATAATTAACTGCAGAAGCCCTAGTGGAAGTTGCTCAGGTCTTGTACATCCATTCACTGTCTCAGGGAGTGAGGCACTAAGGGTGAAGGACAAAACTGGCTGATAATCCATTGAGGGATTCCAGGCCTAAAATAAACCCATTAAATAGGCCACATCTAGAAATGGGCCCATGGGATTAAAACTGTCTATGCCTATCTTGAGGCCCGAAATCAGTGAGCAAGCGGGCCACTGAGAAAAGTCACCGCCCAAGAAAAAAGGCTGCAAAACCTTTCCTGACCTTGTGCTGAAAAATTGCCACCAGAAATCCAAGGTCTGAGATGGCTCAGAAGAGCACTGCTTCTGATTCACCCTTAGCTATGTGACTCTGGCAGATCCAGAGTACTGAGTGGCCTCCTGCATGAATAAGCAGACCATTCAATCAGGATGTAAGCCACCAGGACTACCAACACCCCCAAGGGACTCAGAGAAGCTGATGCTCAAGTGAAGCCCTTTGCTGAAGGGTTGATCCAGTATCAAACCTGAAATATTCTGATTAGGACTGACATAGGTACAGTGACTGCAGGCATCAGTCAGATGTACTGGGGCAAGAAAGAACCCCTTTTCCTGAGAAGCAGGTGAATAGTCTCCAGGGCTCCATCCAGAAGACTGTGGAGCACAAAAAAGGTACAGGCCCTTGAATTAAGAAATCTGACAAATCCCAGACTTCTGGAGCCCATAAAATGAAGGTAACTGGACCCCTGAGCTTACTGAAAAGTGAGACCTGTACTCTGGCCCGAAGAGAGCCAGGAGCTCTGATGATATCTGATCTTTCCACCACTCTTGAAAACTGGGGAAGAGAAGTGACTCCTAATAAGGCATCTGACATTATTCTGGCCCATCTGAGAAAAAACTTCTCTAATCTACCAATGAGGCACCATGCTTGTGGTGCTGGGCCTCCTGCATGGTGTCTGGCCAGAGCTCCTCTGATACTGTAACCTGGTTACCTGAGTAGGCCCTTGCATTTCCAGGAGCAAATTTCCAAGGGAAAAGAACTCTCCTTGGAACTGTCTGTGCTGGCCGTTACCATGACCCCACTGGGTTATGTTATTCTGTGCTCCTTAAATAACCTCCAGGATGGAATCAGACCATAGGCCTCCCTCAAGGGGATGCTCAACAGGTTAGCTATGAAGCTTAACCAGACCTAATGACAAGCCACATAGCCATCATGGTCATCTCAGGGAGTGA
This sequence comes from Neoceratodus forsteri, assembly GCA_016271365.2. Classification (NCBI taxonomy): domain Eukaryota; kingdom Metazoa; phylum Chordata; order Ceratodontiformes; family Ceratodontidae; genus Neoceratodus; species Neoceratodus forsteri. The sequence goes on along the minus strand of CM057451.1, from coordinate 801,408,874 downwards.
GGTCTGGCCTAAAAATGTCCAGTAAATAACCACCTGCAAGGTGGAACAATGACCATGAATTGCAAAAAAGGATCGTCCTTTGGGAAAGAGGTGGAACAAAACTGGCCAGGGTAATAAGTCATATGTTGGAGGCTCTGGCCAATAAAATATACACAAGACACACCACTGTTATGTGCTAATAAAGGTGAAATCCCTTACTATGCATGGGGTTCACCTGCTTAATCATGAAAAACTGATAAAGCCATCTATAGGCAGGGCGGCGTGCTTTCAAAAATACAAAATGGCCTTGTCTTCCGGTGTAGGAGCTTCCCACCTGCGAGACATTTTCCTTTAAAGGAAAAAACATGGCACGGATGGGAAGACACTTTTTTTTGATCCACACTTGCCCAGTGTTGCTCAAGAAATTTGGTCACATAGTAGTGGGAGAAGATGCAGACAGAGACGGACTAACATCCGCCATCTGCACAGACTTATCTCCTGAGCTGAAAAGGACTGCATGCCTCAGCTATTTAAAAAACCCAAGGACCTAATACTAATCAGGGGAGGAAAAACATCCCTGATTGGGTTTTTCTTTTTTTAACCTAATTTAAGGTCAGGAACTTCCCCAAGATCCCAATAATCATCATCCTGACCTTTGGAAAGGCAGGGTCGGGGTCTGCCTACATATCAGTTATCACAACCTAAGCTCGCTGCGCAGCATCTGGATGTGCCTGGATGCCCCCCCCTTGACCTGAGGGGCCCTGTTTGGGGTCAGGTGTATCTGTAGGGATGTCCTATGGGACATCGGGGCTCAAAGCTCACTCAGGAGCCACAAAGGTAATATTTTGCAATTCTGCTGCCGCTGCCTTAAAGAACCAGGTGCTCCCCTTCCCAGACAGGAGATTCAGCTGGGGTGGTGTTGAGCAACACAATAAGGGCAAAAGAATTCATGAGGGAGGGCTTCATCACCCTTGTAGCAGGACTTACATTATTTCCTAATTAATTGTCTCCGATAAGTTATGGTGCCAAGAATATAACTGTGTCAAATAACAATTGTGAGGTAAAATAATACTTAGCCCCAATCTTTTCTGGGCTAAAGAATTCTTTTCCACAGCGTTGCCTTAAAACACTTTGCCAAGTGTCACGCATCACGCAAGTGGAGGATGTGGGAATCAAACCCAGATCCGCCAAATGTATTAACCATAATTATGTAATATTTATAATCCCTGTTACTTGTTGGACTATGAGAAAGAGAGAGAGAGAGAAAGGGTCGTGGGAAGCAAACCTAGGACCGCTGGATTTATGTAAGCCATAATAATTATTAGCCCCACTGCTAGTTGAATTAAAACCAGCAAGGCAAGCATAATCCTGTAATAACGTGCTAAAAATACCTTAGGCTTAAATGTATTAGTGTCTGTGACAGGAAAACACCCCAGATTTTTACTTAATTATGCTTATTTGTTTTTAAAACTGCCTAGCCAACTGCCAAACAGCATCTGAGCGCTCAAAAAAGCTCTAACTGCATGCATGCGCACCCCCCCGTGCTCGTGGAGGTGCTAGCGTGCATGTGCAAGCATACACACACACACCTGTTCTATGCGTCTGCGCACTTGTGCAATACAAGTCAATGGCACTTAGTGTTGCACAATGCCATTAGCGTTAGCATACATCGCGGCACCATGGGCGCACTCGCAGGCATTGGTGGGAAGCTGGAAAGGATGAAGAAGTGCGCAACCAGCCCTAATGGCAGCTGCACAAACAGTAAAAAATGGAGGTTAGGTGAAAATTTACCAAAAACACTCTCAAGTTGTCCCAAAATCACCCGTTTGCCCTGAAACAGTAAAAACAGAACAACCTCAAGTGGGGCTGGGGTCAAGGAACCAATGCTAAAGACGAGTGACCCCTAGAAACCCTAAACTCCCAATAATTTAAATCTGTTCCTACCTGTGGCACCTTTTTTTCTTTTAAAAGCTTTCTAAACAGGAGACCATTAAGAACACCCTAGCATGGCAAAAGTGGCTCCCAATCCCCTCAGAGATTGAGGAAAAAAGGCAGGTTATTCAATTGGAAAGCCATAGTTTAACAGGCAAGATTTAACATTTAGGGGGTGTTCCCTGTAAACAGGCAGTCCCAACTTGCAGAGCAGAATTTCATCCCCAAACTGAAGGCTTGAATCTAGAAACAACTGAAATCTTCAGAGAAGAGAAAAGTAGCTCTGTCCCCTCTGAATGGCATAGCTTAACTGGGGAGTTGCTGCTAATGCATGGAATCCTCATGTGCCTAACATTCTAAAGCTTGGGCTATGCCACTCCCTTGGTAGAGGTGCAGTTGTTATGATTACCCATTGACAATGTGGGGCGCTACAGAAAGGGACTGAGCCTGGTGCAGAGGAGTCCCTTGACATTGAAGGCGGCACCAGGATAGGCCCCAGGAGGCCTGAACCTGTCACAAAACCTGGTGTTGTCTGCAGCGTAGATCCAGCTGGCACAGACATAAATGGAAAAGGTACCCGAGCCGGTTGTAAGACAGTGACACTGTGCACGGGTATGGCAAGTGGAATCAGTGGCATGGTCAACAAGAAGGGCTTAGCGTCCATTGCCAGAGCCAGATGCTCTACATGGCTAGAATGTCTTGAATGCATTACCAGTGTCCCTGGCCCCAGGGGGCCTGGAACTGGTTCTGCAGGTAGGGGCAAATTAGCCAGATGATAAACCCACTGCTCCATAAGAGATGCCCAGTGGTGAAACTGCCCCACTGGAAAACCCACAAGAGGACAGTGAGGAGCTCTGGGCCCAATACCTTGGACGACCGCAAGCAGGCATCATCAGGGATATTAATGGTGCCGGAGCAGGCCCCCCGGCTCTTGCACCTCAAAGACCTTGCAGCAGACCTACCAGAGTGTGACCTTCAGTGGTACCATTTCTTCCCCTTCTGACAGGAAAAGGAAGAACTCGAGGTTGAGCGGTGCCAGGTTCCCAGCTGAGATCAAGAATGGGTCCGCTTCTTTTTGTGTTTATGGGAGGGCTGTCCTCCCTCCCAAACACAAGACTGACCATCGACAGAACCCTGCCTCAGAGAGGGAAATGGAATCAGACATGATCCTGCTGCCAGAGAAGCATGCCTGAAGAGGCTCCCTACTGTCAGCGTTGCCGTCCATGATCTTCGACTGCTGTTCAGTAGGGGTGAGAGAAACTAGCTGGAAAAGGTTTTATTTTGTTTTTTTAAACTAAACTGACACAAAAATGAAAAACAATAGCTTTAAAAGGAATGAATTGAATGCTGTTGTTGTATAGATGTGAAGATCTGACTCCCGGCGGGCGAGCAATGTTGTCACTGAAGTGCACTCGACCGTGGGGAAAAAAGGAACTGAGGCAGCTGAGGGCTGGTGCTGAGGTAAGCCATGCAGTGCGAACTAGTCTCATGGTGCCATGCATGCATGCAGCCTGCCTTGGTGTTGGCTCTCCTGAAAAGTTCTGGCTCCTGCGGGGTCCTAATGCCTCCGGCTCACAACCCATCAGTGTACATCAATAGTAAAGAGAGGTCCTGGAAGATCTACCTACAGCAGAGCCAGCCATGATGCAATGCAGTAACCTGCAGTAAATGACATGTCACAAAATACTGCATGATAAAAGGGCTTAACGGCCATTGAATTACACTGTTCCTGGCAGTATTTTGTGATATACTGAAGTATTACTGCATTGCATCCTGTTTGGCACTGCTGTACGTGCACTGGCTATAAGTAGTTCTATGTCTTCCTCATAAGGTGCCACCCAACTAAGGGCAAGCCATTCTGTGATAAATGACAAGATAGCGTGAATCAACTTCTACTGTCTCCCCCTCCCAAAAAAAAACACTTTTTTAGAGAAAACTAGAACATTAAAACAAAGGAACATTCAAACAATCACTACAACAAAAAAGTGGACCAAAGAAACAAGATGGGGGGGGAGGACAAGGGCAAATGCAAACCCAAACCCCAAGACATACCATCTGAGAGGAGGAGTACAATTAATTATTTTAACAAATATCACATTGACAGAGCAAGGAAGAGACCTGTCCAACGGACTCTTGTTTTACCCGGCTTCAAGTGTGGACACTTCAAGATTAAAGTGGATTTATTCAAGTTTACATGTAAACTTAAACTGAGGTGTTTTTTATTCAAAGAATGAGTCCATAGAACCTTCAAGCAAAGGTTTCACCAGGACAAGGAACAGGATCACGCTCCAATAACTAATCTACAATCTGAACTATCATTGTTATCTAATAATACTGGACCCAGGATGGAACTGGATACCACTTGTAATTAGAATTCAGATTTTACTCAGGACCCAGTGGAGATTCCATGTACTGTAGTGGAATTCGATATGGCTACGAATCCTTGAAACCCAGAATCAATTAATCAAGTAGACCTGGATGAACTGTTGGAACTTAATACCTCACCAGAGTACAAACTTCATCCAGAGCACAGGATTTAAGTCCAGATCTACACCGTGTTCACCAGGTGGCACACATCCAGCTACTGGAACCTCTGAAAACTTATCAATAGAGGTGGACACACTCTTGTTACAAAGAAAACCAGGTAACAGGTACAAATTGACGCCAGGGAAAAAGAAAGCTCTAGATGAGCTGAAGGAACTGAAGGGTGGGGTTATAAAGCCCTCAGAGAAGGGTGGACATATTGTCTTGTTAAATTAAACCGATTATACAAGGAAGGTTTATGATTTACCTAATGTGGCTGAAAATTATGAACACTTGAAAAACAATCCTACAAGTGGTTTTCAGATACAGTTATATGAATTTTTGGATGACAGTTTGAACACAGACTGGATTACGACAGGATGGCGGGCTTTCTTATTTATTTAAGTCTTTGATAACGGTTAAGTGCACTGATCCAAGGGCCATTTTCAGGCATGACCCGAGCCACAAAAGATGGCACAGATTAAAGTACAGTACAATAAAATGCCAGTGTCAATGCAGTATACAAAGCATTACAACACAAGTTGCAGGGAAAACAAATCACTGCATAAGAGCAATTACATAGCAAGATAATAACACCTGAGGTGAAGTATGCTTGTAATGGAAATGGAGAAAATACAGAGAGTTAAAGTGCAGCAGAGGTTTGTGAACATGCACCAACTGTAGTACATCAAGAATAAAGACGAAAGAGCAGAAACAGACAGCAAAAAGGCAGAACATTAGGAAGTATTCATTAGGAAGGGAGAGGTATAAAGGAGAGATTTGAGTAAGCAGAAAAAAAAATAATAGGGGAGAGGCAGGTAGAGGAAGGGGAGCAGTAGGGATATAGAGTGGGTGGGTGAAACAAAATGCTGTGGGGGGGGGGATAGTGGGTCTCCCGGGTGAACAAGAGCAGCTGGATTGTGACAAAAACCAGGTTTTCAAGACGGGTTGTGAAGGAGTGGTGTGAGGTGGCTGAGTGGAGTGGTCCCGGGATTCTGTTCCATAGGGAGGGGGCAACCACTGACACAGCTTTACTTTCCATTACAGTGGAGACTCTGGGAACCTCCGGGGGTGGGAGACAAAGTTTCACGATGACACCTGGGAGCAACCCGGCATCTTGAGGAGGAGGGAGGACAGGGACTCGACACCACTCGCAGAGCGCTATCAATGATGCAACCAAGTGCGTAATCACAGCAGCCCTTGAGTGGGAGCCACCCTAGAGACTGGTATAAGTCACAATGGTGGGTTGAATAAAGCGCCAATAATGCAAAGCAGCAAACACTATTGTAGGCCAAAGTGAGATTGAGGCGAAGGGTAGAGGACATTGAGGAGGAGTAGGACTATCTTAGGACAGAAGAAAAAATTACTCACCTTAGTAATGTTGATTCTTCTAATGGAGTCTTGCTATGTTATGACAGATGCAGTGAGTTCAACCTTGAACTGCTCCGGAGTGAAAGAGTTAACTTTCCATGCAAGGCATGGAAGCTGAGCTCGAAACTCGGTTGAAACTCTGTCTGTTGTTCTTCAAACTCAAACCGTCAGATCTTTATGAGCTAAACTCACTGAGGTCCTGTGTGGAAGCTGTAAACTTATACTAGCCAACTGGCTACTAAACATAAGAACACGTTTTGGTCCCAAACAAAGACTCAAGTCAGGAGACCCAAAAATGAAAACACAACACCTAGTCACCCCAAAAGGAGGGTGAAAATAAGAAGGTGGGCATCTACTAAGTGCCAAACTGCACTGTCCACCCACATCCCAAAAACAGAGGTTCTGAGAGGGGCAGGCTGGGGAGGTCATAATATAGCAAGACTCCATTAGAAGAAACAACATTACTAAGGTGAGTAATTTTTCTTCAAACAACAGAAGTCTTGCTATATTATGACATATGCAGACTACACAGCAGTATTCTCCATGGAGGAGGGACAGAACCTACTTAGGAGATAGGCTCTGAAGCACAGCTGTGCCAAAGCGAGCATCACTCCTAACCTGGATGTCCAGGGAGTAATGCTTGGTAAAAGTGTGAACTGTTTTCCAGGTAGCTGCTTGACATATCTCTAGAATAGGGATGTCCCTGGCAGCAGCCAGGGAAGCAGCTGTACCTCTGGTAGAGTGAGCCCTCAGGCCTGAGGGAGGAACCTTACCCAGCTTTTCATAACAGAATTAGATACAAGAGACAATCCACCTGGCAAAGGATCTTTTAGTGGCAGGTTTCCCTTTACCAACCTCACCATAAGTGAGGAACAGTTGGAGGGAGTCAAACCTGTGACCCTTGGTATGCTCTATGTAGTAACTAAGGGCTCTCTTCACATCTAAGCTGTGCAGCCTCCTCTCGCCAGAGGAGGAATGGTCAGTGAAGTACACTGGAAGAGATATAGATTGATTGAGGTGGAAATCTGAAACCACTTTTAGGCAAGAACTTCCTGTTAGTCCTGAGGACCACCTTATTTCTATGAAAGGAGATAAAATCAGGCTCCACTGACAAAGCTTGTAATTCACTTATGCGTCTGGCAGAAGTGATGGCTACCAGAAATACAGTCTTCCAAGTCAAGTACTTAAGCTCTGCTGAAGACAAAGGCTCAAAGGGGGGGGTTGCATAAGCTGAGCAATGAAAACATTAAGATCCCAGGCAGGGGCAGGGGCCCTGAATGGAGGGTTGGTGTGTGAAGCAATCCCTTAAAAATCTTGGAGAATACAGGATGAGCTGAAAGAGAAGAGGGTTTACCTGCTGAAATAAAAGCAGACACAGCTGCCAAATGTACTTTTAGGGTAGCTGGTCTCAGCCCCAAGGCATTTAAATGGACCATATAATCCAGGACTGTGGGTAAATCAGCAGATTCTGGGGAAATATGCTTCCCAGAGCACCATATGGAAAACCTCTTCCATTTGGAATTATAGGTAGCCCTGGTGGAAGGTTTCCTAGAAGCCTTTAGTATATCCATTACACCTTGGGAGAGGTGTAGATCAGCAAACCCACCTTCAAAAGCCAGGCCTTGAGATTGAGAGATTTGAGGTTCGGGTACCAAACCCTCCCTGAGCACAGGTGAATAGGGTTGTGATTCTTGGGAAGACACAGGGAAGATGGACTGCTAAGGACAGTAGGAGTGGATACCAGGGTTGTCTGGCCCAATCTGGAGCAATCAGGATCATCTTGCAGGACTGAGATCTGATTTTGACTAACACTTTGAACAGGAGAGGGAAGGGGAAAGCATAGAGAAACTTCCTTCCAATTGAGAACTAAGGCATCCAGAGGGACTGAGCCCAACACTGGGGCCTGCAGCAAAAAGGGAAGTTGGTGGGATTGTCTGGGGCTGCAAAAGATCTATCTCAGGGTGCCCCATCTGGCAAATATCACCTTCAGGACCAGGGGTCCAGTGACCATTTGTGATGGCCCTGGGAAATCCTACTGAGAGCATCTGCCAGGACATTGTCCTTGCCTGGGAGGTGAACTGCAAAGGGAGGTGTTCAGGAGTAAGCCAGACCATAACTTCATTGCTTCGTGCACAAGGCTGTAGACCGAGTGCCCCTTGCTTGTTGGATGTACCACATTGTGGTGGTGTTGTCTGTTCTGACCTGTACAACTTTGTTCTGAACAGATTTGAAAAACTTGAAGTGCTAGAAAAACTGCTCTGAGTTCCGACAGATTGATGTGGAGCAGAGATTCCTGAGGGGACCATAATCCCTGGGTAGTGAGGTCGCCCATGTGAGCTCCCCACCCCAAGAGGGATGCATCTGTAGTAAGTATTAAGGAGTGAGACTGAGTGACAAAGGGAACCCCTTGTCTCAGATTGCTCTGATCCTGCCACCACTGTAGGGCATGGATCAGGGTTTGAGTTACTGGGATCAATTTGGTTAGAGGGTCTTTCCTTTGAGACCAAAAGGCTCTCAAATGGACCTGGATGTCCCTCATCTGAAATCTTGCTCCCTGTACTACTGCTGTAGAAGCAGCCATGTGCCCCAGGAGCTGTAGAAAATGCCTTGCTGGTCGAGAGACCTGCAGGGTGAATGAGGAGGCCAGAGAGACCAGGGTCCTTGCCCTGTCCTAAGGAAGGAAGGCTCTGGCTTTCTCTGTGTTCAGCTCTGTGCCTATGAAGGTGAGGAGCTTGACAGGCTCTAGAACTGACTGAAAGATTCAAGAAGGAACCTAGAGAGGTGAGCAGTTGCTGAGTTATCTGTAGCTGTAACTGACTCAGTCTGAGACTGGCCTACTATGAGCCAGTCGTCCAGCTAAGGGAAGATGGCAATTTTTTGCTTCTTAGGGAAGCAACTGCTACTACCAGGCATTTTGTGAATACCCTTAGAGCAGAGGTGAGGCCAAAGGGCATTGCTCTGAACTGGTAATGGCCTGAGGGCAGCTCGAACCTGAGGTACTTTCGATGGGAGCTTCTGATGAGAATATGGAAGTAGGCATCCTTGAGGTCAGGGATGCTAGCCAGTCCCCTGGCCTTAGAGAGGGTAGAATTATTCCCAGAGTCACCATTTTGAATTTTGGTTTTAAAAGGTGCTTGTTTAAATATCTGAGATCCAGGATGGGCCGCCATTCTCCTGTCTTTTTTGGGGTAAGGAAGTACCTGGAGTACAATCCTTTGCCCTGGTGTAGGGGTGGAACCCTTTCCACAGCTCTGAGAGCCAGGAGGGAAGAGACCTCTGCCTCTACGGCAAGTGCCTCTGGTGGATTTGCAGGTAGAAAGGATCTGGTTCTCATCTTTGAAAATTTTTTGAAGCTGAGAACCAGTCCCTGGCTTACTACTTCCAGGACCCACTTGTCTGATGTCAGAGACTTCCAGTCCTGGACAAAGTACCCAGCCTGCCCCCAACAGGTAGCTGAGAATCGGCCCTGGCAACCCCATCAGAGTGCCTGCTCGGCAGGGGCTTTGGGCTGAGGGGTGGAAGCAGGCCTGCTTGTACCCAGTCTGCCTCTCCCTCTAAAGAACCTCCTCTGGGCATAAGCAGAAGAGGAGGCCTGGGCTTGGTAAAAAGGCCTATGAAAAGGCCTGCCCCTGCCCCTTGAAAGCTGCCTTTGAGGAGTGGCCTACCTTTCCTTGGCCTGTGGACTCCTATAGGTGGTCCTATACTCATCCATTTTCTTCATGTAATTCTCTGTCTGCTCCCCAAACTGAGAATTACCCACAACAGGAAAATCCATGGCCTTAGCCTGGGTATCCTGTGACAGGCTAGTACATCTGAGCCAAGCCATTCTGCGAAGTGCCACAGATGTAGCCATGACTCTTGATGACACATCATTAGAGTCCACTGCAGCATGGAATTGCACCTGGATGCCTCAATACCATCAGCAGCCACTTGCTCCAGCTCCTTGGCAGCTGGCCAGGGACCTGTTTGCCAGAGCCATAACAGTATCCCATCTGGATTTCTGATATCTAGCAACATAAGCCATATAATCTGCCTGTCTGAGTCCCAAGGATGCTGCCATGTACTGTTTCTTTGCCATGGCATCAATCCTCCTAGAGTCCTTGTCAGGGGTGTGAAGCCAAGGAATATTTGCCATGTCACAGGCTGCAGCCTGCACACTACCCCAACATGGCTGCATTGTTGTGTAAGGAACTCTGTATCAGAGCCTGACAAAGTGTACCTCTTGTCCATTCTCTTATCCACAGGAGGTATAGGGTGAGGAGTTTTTAGAATTTTAACTGTCTGTTTCCCAAAAGATTTACGCAAAGGAATAGACAGTCTCCTAGACTCTGGGATAAGAAAAAATTACTCACCTTAGTAATGTTGTTTCTTCTAATGGAGTCTTGCTATATTATAGACATTAGCAGTTTGTTCCAGCTCTAGAACTGCCCCGAGTGAAATGGTTAAAACCATTCCAAAATAGAATTTTGACACGCAGAGCAGCTCTATCTGTGTCCTTTCAAACTTGAACTGTCAGATCTTTTTACGAGCCAAACTCACTAAGGTCTGTGTGAAGCTGTAACTCACACTAGCCAAAATGGCTACCTAAATAATAACAACCATTGATGGTCCCAACACCCAAGACTCAAATCAGGGGACCAGAAATACTAACACCATTCTAATAATATGAAAATGGAACATAAGTATAATAAAACACACACACAGCTACACATACACACCCCCAAAGTCCCAAAGGGACAAAATGCTAACAGGACATAAGTAGTGCCCACACTAAGTTGCCTGCACCCCATCAAGTAGAGGTTCTGAGAGGGGCAGGTTGGGGGGGGAAGTCTATAATATAGCAAGACTCCATTAGAAGAAACAACATTACTAAGGTGAGTAATTTTTTCTTCAAACAACATGAAGTCTTGCTATATTATAGACATTAGCAGAATACACAGCCGTACCTCCATGGAGGAGGGGCAGAACCTACTTAGGGAATAGGCTCTGAAGAACAGCTGTGCCAAACCAAGCATCTCTCCTGGCCTGGACATCCAGGGAGTAATGCTTGGTAAAAGTGTGTACCGTTTTCCAAGTAGCAGCCTGGCAAATCTCTAATAAAGGGATATCTCTGGCAGCAGCTAGAGACGCAGCTGTACCCTGGTAGAATGAGCCCTCAAAACTGAGGGAAGTGCCCACTTCTGATAACAAAATTGGATACAAGAGACAATCCACCTGGCTACTGATCTCTTAGTAGCAGGTTTGCCTTCCCAACTTCACCATAGGTAAGGAAAAGTTGAGGATTCAAACCTGTGACCTTTGGTAACGCCTATATAATAACTAAGAGCTCTCTTAACATCCAGGCTGTGCACCTCCTCTCACCCAAGAGGAGTGATCAGTGAAAAATACTGGAAGGAGATAGACTGATTAAGATGGAAATCTAGAAACCACCTTAGGCAAAACTTCCTATTAGTCTAAGGACTACCTTATCCCTGTGGAAAGAAATAAAGTCAGTCTCCACTGACAAGGCTTGCAATTCACTTATGCTCTGGCAGAAGTGATAGCCACTAGAAAAACAGTTTCCAAGTTAGGTACTTAAGCTCTGCAGAAGACAGAGGTTCAAAAGGGGGTTGCATTAACTAGGCAATGCAAACATTAAGGTCCCAAGCAGGGGCCAGTTCCCGAAAGGGAGGATTAGTATGGAGTAACCCCTTAAAAAACTTGGAAAACACAAGATGAGAGGAAAGAGGGATGACTTTCCTGCTGACACAAAAGCAGACACAGCTGCCAAATGAACTCTCAGGGTAGCTGGTCTGAGACCCAGGAATTAAGCTGTACCATGTAATCTAACAAAAGGGCAATTCAGCAGATTCTGGGAAATATTTTCCCAGCACACCAAATGGAAAACCTTTTCCATTTAGAACTATAAGTAGCTCTAGTGGAAGGCTTTCTGGAAGCCTTTAGGATCTCAAGAACACCCTGAGAGAGTGTAAATCAGCAAACTCTAACTCCTCAAGAGCCAGGCCTTGAGGTTGAGGGATTTGAGGTCCGGATACCAAACCCTTCCCTGGGCACAAGTCAACAGGATGTGATTCCTGGGAGGCACAGGGAAGATGGACTGTCAGAGACAGAAGGAGTGGGTACCAGGGCTGCCTGGCCCAATCCGGGCAATCAGAATCACCCTGCAAGGCTGAGATCTGATTTTGACTAGTGCTTGAATAGGAGAGGAAAGGGGAAGCATAGAGGAACTTCCTCCCAATCCAGAAGAAGGGCATCCAGGGAACTGAGCCCAGCACTGAGACCTGCAACAGAACAGAGGAAGTTTGTGATTGTCTGGGGCTGCAAAAGATCTATCTGAGGGATGCCCCACCTGGCAAAACTATCCCCAGCACTTGAGGATCCAGGGACCATTCGTGATGGCCCTGGGAAATCCTGCTGAGGGCATCCGCTAGGACATTGTCCTTCCCTGGAAGATGAACTGCTATGAGGGAAGTGTCCAGGAATAGGCCAGAGACCACAACTTCATTGCCTCGTGCACAAGGCCAAAGACCGAGTGCCCCCTGTTTGTTGATGTACCACATTGTTGTGGTGTTGTCTGTTCTGACTTGTATCACCTTGTCGTGGACAGATGCAGAAAAAGCTTGAAGAGCTAAAAAGACAGCTCTGAGTTCCAGCAAATTGATGTGGAGCAGAGATTCCTGGGGGGACCAAACTCCCTGAGTGGAAAGGTCGCCCATGTGGGCTCCCCAACCCAGAAGGGAAGCATCTGTAGTGAGAGTCAAGTCGTGAGAAGGGGAAATGAAGGGGACCCCAGCTCTTAAATTGCTCTGATCCTGCCACCACTGGAGAGCTAGGATCAAGGTTCGAGTCACTGGGACCAACTTGGAAAGGGTCTCTCTCTGAGACCAAATGGTTCTCAAGTGAAACTGAATGTCTCTCATCTGAAATCTGGCTCCTGCACAACAGCTGTGGATGCAGCCATGTGCCCCAGGAGCTGCAGAAAGTGTCTTGCTGGTGAGAGACCTGCAGAGTGAAGGAAGAGGCCAGAGCCACTAAATTCCTTACCCTTTCTGGGGAAGAAAGGCTCTGGCTAGCTTGTGTCCAATTCTGCCCTATAAAGGTGAGTACCTGGACTGGTTCCAGAACCGACCTTGGTAGGTTTAGCAGAAACCAGGAGGTGAGAAGCTGCTGGGTGACCTGCAGGTGAGATTTTACCTGTTCTGGGACTGACCTACAATGAGTCAGTCGTCTACATAGGGAAAACAGCAATCCTCTCTGCCTCCTTAAGTGGGCCACTGCCACTGCTAGACACTTGTGAATACCCTTGGAGCAGAGGTAAGGTCAAGGGCATTGCTCTGAACTGGTAGTGACCTGAGGGCAGTTCAATCTGAGGTACTTTGATGGGATCTTCTGATTAGGACATGGAAATAGGCATCCTGAGGTCCAGGGAGGCTAGCCAGTCCCTGGCCTTAGGGAAGGTAAAATCATTGCCAGAGTTACCATTTTGAACTTTGGTTTCAAAGATGCTTGTTCAGATATCCAGATCTAAAATGGGCCGCCATTCTCCTGTCTTTTTGGGTAAGGAAGTATCTGGAATACAGACCCCTGCCCTGATGCAGGGAGGAACCCTATCTACTGCTCTGAGAGGCTAACAGGATGAGACCTCTGTTTCCAGACAGAGGGTCTCTGAAGCACTTGCTGCAGGTAGAAAAGTCTGCTTCTCAACTTGGGAAACTTTTGAAGCTGAGAACCAGACCCTGGCTTACTACTTCCAGAACCCACTTGTCTGAGGTTAAGAAGCCAATTCTGACTTAAATATAGCCAGCCTGCCCCCACTGGTACAGGAGAATCGGCCCTGGGCACCCCATCAGGGTGCCTGTTTCGCAGAGCTTTAGGCTGGGGGGGGAGCAGGTCTGCCCACCCCTCGCCTACCCCCTGCCTTCTGAAGAAGCCCCTCTGAGCAAAGGCAGAGGAGGCCTGAGTTTGTAGAAAGGCCTGTGAAAAGGCTACCTCTACCCCTGGGGGCATGCCTTGAGGAGTGGCTTGCCGCGCTCCTTAGCCTGGGCACTCTTGTAAGTAGTCCTATATTCATCCATCTTCTTCATGTAATTCTCTGTCTGCTCTCCAAACAGAAATTTCCCACCACAGGAAAATCCATAGCCTTAGTCTGGGTATCCTGTAGACAAACTAGTACACCTGGAGCCAGGCCAACCTCTAAAAGCTACAGATGTGGCCATGACCCTAGAGGAAACATCATTAACATCCACAGCAGCATGAAACTGAACCTTGAGGAGCTTCAATGCCATCAGCAGCCACCTGTTCTAGTTCACTAGCCAGCTGGCCATGGGCCTGCTTGGCCAATTGCATAACAGTATCCCATCTAGATTTCTGATACCTAGCTACATAAGCCATATAATTTGCTTGCCTGAGTCCCAGAGAGGCTGCCATATACTGTTTTTGCCATGGCATCAATCTTCCTGGAATCCTTGTCAGGAGGATGTGAAGCCAAGGGAATATTAGCTTATCACAGGCAGCAGCCTGAACTACTACAACATGACTGCATTGTTGAGAAAGGAATTCTGTATCAGGGCTCGACAATGTATACCTTCTGTCCATCTTTTATCTACAGGAGGCACAGAATTAGGAGCTTTTAAAATTTTAATTGTTTGTTTCCAAAAGACTTATGTAAAGGAATAGACAATCTCTTAGACTCTGGAATATCCATCATTTCTACAAAATCAGGCTCCTCTTGCTCATCCACAGCCTCTTCTAAAGGAAGCTGGAGGGTTTCAGCAACTTTTTTATAAAACATAAAATGAGATGGGGACTCAGACAGCATAGGGGGAGATTCTAAAGGTCTGTCTGGGGAGATGTCCGGTTCAATGGGCACACCCAGACCTTCCCAGCCACATTCATACTGTTCATAATCCTCCTCCCCCTCCTCTGGTTCATAAAATTCCTCAATATCATAATCCTGAACCACTGGGACCGGACGAACCGACCTATTACCAGATAGTGGTGGTTTGGACGGACCCTGAGACAGTGACTGGACAATCTGTATGGCTTTTGCTATCTCTGCAGCAGTTGGAGAAGGAATTTGGACCCAGACCCGCTGATTTTCTTGTTTTCTTTACTGGAATTGGTTCCTCAGAACCAGCTTTTCTTTGCCCGAGGAAGTCTGGCCCTGGTCAGAGGGACTCCCTCTGTTCGGTTGGCACCGAACCGGCTGGCCATCCGGTCAGCAGACTTTTGGCCTCGTCCCCTGAGCCTGCCCAATCCTTTTTCCAGGGTGGCTGCATGGAAATTCTTACATACCTGGCAGTCTGACTGGAGGTGGTCAAACCCCAGACAATAAACACATGTGGTGTGTGGGTCAGCCTGGCAAAGACTTCCACAAACATCACAGTGTTGAAACCAGTGGGCCGGTTTTTCTTTTGGGTTTCTCAGACATAATGCCAGCCTAACCAAAAACTTGCCTTTTAACGGCAGTGCGAGGCAAGATAATCTTTATCGGTTCCCTAACTGTAATATGGGTATTGGAAAAAACGAATAAATCTGTTTTTAGAACCGACAAGAACTGGGAACCGCACTCTAAAATAGTAACTTTTAGTTTTAAATGAGTTTTAAACCACTGATCGGTTCAAACCGAACCGATAACTTACAAGTTCCACACAAACAAAACCTTCATTTACTTAGGTTACCACAGATAGACTTGAACCGAACGGTTTTGCGGTTAAAATAAAACTATTCTCGGTTAAATCCAACCGAGAAAACACTTTTTAAACCGAGAAACGAACCGAGCAGAAGGAGAAATCTCCGGAGCGACTGTTCACTGAGGCGGAGTAAAGAATCTGACAGTTCAAGTTTGAAAGGACACAGATAGAGCTGCTCTCGTGCCAAAATTCTATTTTGGAATGGTTTTAACCATTTCACTCCGGGGTAGGAACAAACTGCTAATGTCTATAATATAGCAAGACTTCATGTTGTTTGAACCATCATTTCCACATAGTCAGGCTCCTCTTGATCATCCACAGCTTCCTCCATAGGGAGCTGGAGGGTTCAGCCACTTTCTTATAAAACATAAAATGAGAAGGGACTCAGAAAGCCTAGGAGGAGACACTCCTGAAGGTTTGTCTGGGAGATGTCGGGTCAATGGGCACATCAGACTTTCAAATCCACATTCAATCTCCTCACCTCCCTCTTCCCCTCCTCGGTTCATAATATTCCTCAAATCATACTCTTGAACCAGTGGAACGGCCGAACCGGACGCTTACCTGATGGTGCCGGTTTGGTGGAACCGGGAAAGCGACTGGACAATTTTAATCTTGGCTAATTCTTCAGCGGTTGGAGAGGAAAGTTTTGGCTCCACACCAGCTGATTTCCTAGTCCTTTTTGCTGGAACCGACTCCTCAGAGTCGGATCTTCTTCCCGAGGAAGTCTCGCCCTGGTCAGAGAGCACTCCCTCCAGTTCGGTTGGAACCGAACTGGGCTGGCCATCCGGTTCAGCGGACTTTTTGGCCTCCCTTTCCCTGAGCCTACCAACTCTCTTTTCCCAGGTGTCATGCCTAATCGAAGAGTCACAAAGGAATAATCACACTTGGCATTTACACATTAGCACAATTTATTGCAAGCAAAAGATAATTATACTTCACTATCAGCATTAATGATTACACTTTAGCATTTATTCATTAGCAATATTACTATTAGCATTAATATATACTTCAATTAAGCAAAACATGATACATCACCGATTCAATAAAGCATCATCCAAGCCCTCTTCCAATGGCTGGGAAGCCCCCTTGTCAGCCTGGCTAGGAGTCTCTCGAACCGGGAACTGGCCCCACAGCGATGCGTCCACCCTGCAGGAGAGGCTTCAAACCAGGCGTCTGGAAAGTCCCATTTTATATGTTTTATCTGGTATTTAGAAATGCTAAACCATCATGTCCTAAGCACTGGCCAGGTGCCCAGAACATCACGAGCTCAGCATGACAAACACCACTTATTCTCATAATAAATAGTTGGCATTCTGTTAGATCATCATGCCCTAAGCACTGGCCAGGTGTCCAGAACATTATGAGCCAAACAATGCCAGATTCTCACAACATCTTGTATCGACCTTCAAGTCAGCAAAATACACTGTCTGAAGCAAAACATAATAATGAGGCTATTTAAAGAGCAAAACACCAATTAAATGAAGCAGCATGTACAAAATGGAGTCACATAATACAAAATGGAGTCACAATAATCAACATATTATACTATCACTACACCAGGGTAGCTGCAGGAACATTTTTACAGATCTGGCAGTCTGCATTGAGGTGGCCAAACCCCAGACAATAAACACAGGTGGTGTGGGGGTCAGCCTTGGCAAAGACTTCCCCACAGACACTGCAGTGTTGAAACCCAGTGGGCCCAGTTTTTCTTTTGGGTTTCTCAGACATAGTGCCAGTCCTAACCAAACTTACCCGTTTATAGCAATCCGCCAGGTAAGACCCTCTTATCGGTTCCCAACCGTGTCACGGGTCGTGGAAAAAACCGTAATAAAATGTGTTTTTTTTAGAACCGATAAGAACCTGTAACCACACTCTAAAAGACAGATTAATATATTTTAAACAACCTGATCGGTTCAAACCGAACCGATAAAACGTTTACAAGTTCCACACAGAATAGAAATTAATGTAAAACCTATCTAGTACTCACAAATACCACAGACAGAGTTTGAACCGACCGGATGCGGTTTAAATTCGGTCGACAACCGAGAAAAACAATACTTTGACAAAATGAACCGAGCAGAATGAGAAATCTCCGGAGCGACTGTTCAGTGAGGCGGAGTAAAGAATCTGACGGTTTGAGTTTGAAGAACAACAGACAGAGCTTCAACCGAGCTCAAGTTCAGCGTTCAATGCCTGGCATGGAAAGTTAACTCTTTCACCTCTGGAGCAGTTCGAAGGTTGGGACTCACAGCATATGTCATAATATAGCAAGACTTCATGTTGTTTGAAAATGCTATAACACCTCTGTTTTATATTCTGCCCAAAGTCCATAAAAATAAGACCAATCCACTGGGGAGGCCCCGTGTTTTGGGTTTGATTTTTAGTTAATTTCTTATAAACTGTTGTTTTGGGCCTGAGATCCCACACCCGGGACACCACAGACTTACTCAACAAAATGAAGGGATTTGTATGGAACTCTAATTTTGTTTGGCTCACTATTGTTGTGAGCAGCCTGTATGCCAGCAGGCCCCATTCTATAGGAATTAAAGCAGTGGAGTGTTTTCTTGACGAAGTGTCTCAGTATTCCAGACTACATTTTTTAAACCAGGGCACTACAGTTTGCCTTAACTAGAAATTATTTCTCCTTTAACAAGGAATATTTCCTTCAAAAACCGGGTACAGCAATGGTGGCAGTATATGCGCACTATTATACTAATGTCTACATGGGGTTCTGGGAGAACGGACACATTTTCAATGCAAGAATGATTCCTTTCTTTGACAAACTAGCACTTTGATATCACTTTACTGATGATATTACCTGCATCTGGCATGACACTGTGGAGGAAATTCAGGAATTCATGGATTATCTAAATTATAACAATTTTAATTTGAAATTCACCCATAAGTATGACAAAAATCAAATACAGTTTTTGGATGTCACACTCAGTGCTAGAGCAGATGGCCAGATGCAGAGGTCTTAACTTGCGGCTTCAGGAAAGAGATAGCAGCGAATGCCTTATTACGCCATAAGAGTGCACATACAGAACAGCTTATTGATTCTGTCCCCTGTTCCCAATACCCTAGGCTCAAAATAAACTGTAGTGATAGCACAATGTTTAGTTCAGAAGCTCAAGACCTCACCCAAAGGTTTTTGGATAGGGGTGCTCTAAGTAAATCTTAGATAAAGCCCTTAAAAGGCACAGAACCTTGACAGACATAGCTTACAGGTACCAAAAACTCAATCTAACCACTACACAATGATACCCTTTGTGACTAACTTCAGTCCACTTTCAGGCCAGACTGGCAACTTGGTCCATAAATTTTGGCAGATTTTACAAACTGACAGCTCCCGCGGAGAGAGCGTAGGAAAAAGCCCATGTGTGACCTTTAGGAAAGGTCAAAGTTTGATGGATTTCTAACTTTCAGCCATTATGTTTCTACACTAGTTCTAATAGCACACCAGTGTGGCTACCACAATGCCCAGTAGACTTTTACAAATGTAGGTTGTGCAACACCTGCGATTTGCAGTGGAGGTGAGCGCTACTTATCTGGATAAAAAACTGAAGTGCGACAACGGAGTACGTGCAGAACCCCATTTATTGTCCATGTGGCCTCCGATATGTGGTGAGGACCATACGTCTCCTAAACAGAGAATTCAAAAGCATGTGAGAGCCATAAGTAATGGCAAAGAGAACAATGCTCTACTGTAGAAGCACATTACAAACTGAAAAATAACTCTGATCCCACCACAGTTAAATTCATGGCCTTAGAACTTGTGAAACCACCTTTTCGTTAGAGTGACAGAGTTAATATTTTGTTGAAAAAGAGAGCAGATGGATTTCAGTATTAAATTTGCTTTATCCAAATGGTCTTAATGAAGAATTAGACTTTGCAACCTTTCCAACGTATAATGGTCATGTCTGAACTACTGATAATATGCTAGATAGCATTTGTGTTTTGACCTTCTGACTCTTGTTGCTTTTCTCTTTCCTTTTTCAGCAGCCAGATCTCAGATGTTTATGTAACTACTGCATGTATTATTATGTATTAAGAATATATAATTATGTATTAGAATTATGTATTAAGCAGGTTAGCAAGAGGAAAGGGAAGAGGAGACCATTATGGTTTTCCAAAGAGGTAGCAAAGAAAGTGAAAGCCAAAAGATTGCATTCATGCAATACAAAAGACACAGGCAGAAGGGATAGGGAGAAGTACCAGGAGAAGCAAAGGGAGGCAGGAGGTCAGTAAGGAAGCCAAAGCTCAGACAGAAGAACACATTGCAAAATCAGTGGGTAGAGGGACAAAACCTTTACAGGTACATAAGGAAAAAGAAAGGCAAAGGAGGATAGTGAGACTGAAGGGGAGGATGGGGCTGTGTGGAGGATGACAACAGTAAAGCTGACATATTGAACAGGTATTTCTGCTCAGTCTTTACTAAGGAAGAGGAGGGTAATGGGTCTGAATGGAGTACAGGGTGAGAATGGTGCAGAAATGGACACAAGTCCCTTTACACGAGAAAGGGTCCTGAAGGAACTGGAAGTAATAAGAGTTGATAAAGCAATGGGGCCAGATGGGTGCACCCTAGGGTCCTTAAAGAACTAAGAGAGGTGGTGGCTGAACCTCTTGCTATCCTGTTTAGCCGATCACTAGAAACAGGGAGGTACCCAAAGACTGGAGGATAGCAGATGTAGTCCCTTTATACAAAAGTGGGAACAAAGGAGGGGAACTACAGACCAGTCAGCCTCACCTCGGTAGTGGGGAAGATCATGGAAGCACTACTGAAGGAGAGACTGGTGGAACATCTGGTTGTCAATGGACTACAAGACCCAAGGCAGCATGGTTTCACCAGGGAAGGTCATGTCAAACCAACCTCATTGAATTTTTGACTGGGTGACTAAGGAGGTGGATCAGGGAGGCAGTGGACATGGCCTATTCTGGACTTCAGCAAGGCCTTTGACACTGTGCCACATAGAAGACTATTGCACAAACTGGGGAATAAGGGTGTGGGCAGGACAGTAGTGCGGTGGGTAGGTAACTGGCTGGGCAACAGGACACAGAGGGTGGTGGTAAATGGCTGTCACCCACAGAGGGAAGAGTGACCTGTGGGGTACCACAGGATCAGTGCTGGGACCGGTACTATTCAATATCTTCATCAGTGACATTGCACAGGACCTAGAAGGCAGAATTTCACTGTTCGCTGATGACACAAAGCTCTGTAACAGAGTAGACACACCAGAGGGTGTAGACAGAATGAGAAGGGACCTGCAGAAACTTGAAGAATGGTCAGGGTTTGGCAGTTGAAATTCAATGCAAGGAAGTGCAAGATAATGCATATGGGCACAAAACCCTGGCACAATATATCAGTTGGGGTGAGGATATAGCATGCACCAAGCAGGAAAGGGATCTTGGAGTTATCATCCTGATGACCTCAAGGCAGGGAAACAGTGTGACAAGGCAGCAGGTAAAGCAAATAGGATGCTGGGATGCATAGGCAGGGCATCACCAGCAGGAAAAGGAGGTCATAATTCCACCATACAAGACACTCAGTGAGGCCGCACCTGGAGTACACTGTGTGTTCTGGAGACCTTACCACGTAAGGACATAGACAGGGTAGAGAAGGTTCAGAGGAGGGCAACAAAGATGGTGCATGGATTGCATCACAAGTCCTATGAGGACAGGTTGAAGGCAGTGAACATGTACTCCCTGGAGGAGAGGAGGGAGAGAGGGGATATGATAGAGACATACAAGTATCTTACAGGGAGGAACAGGGTGCAGGAATGCACTATTTTTAAGCGAAAAAGATGTTCCAGGACTAGAGGTCATGGGATGAAGTTGGAGGGAGCACGATTCAGAGGAAACGTGAGGAAGAATTTCTTCACAGAATGGGTGGTGGACAAGTGGAACACCCTGCCAGAGGAAGTGGTGGGGGCTGAAACAATCACGGGATTTAAGAATGCATGGGATAGACATAAAGGAATTCTGGAGGTCAGGGGTAAGAGGCAACAGACTTCCTGGAAAACATAAACTGAACTTACAAACTTAAATGGGCAGACTGGGTGGGCCATAGGCCCTTATCTGCCGACACTGTCTATGTATCTATGTATTTATTCAGAGCCAGAAAACAGCATCTAACCCTCTACTGAACCTTCTTCGCTCTTGCTTTTAATGTCCAGCTCTCTGGACATGATGTGAGCAAAATGTTTTTCTCTCTTTGAACTCTTGTTTTTGTTTCTCACCAGTTTTTCCAACAGCATGATTCTATGTATTTTTAAAACAGTCTGGACATATTTTGAAAATGTTCCCTTTGGAGTTTTTGTACTACCAGCATCTTTATCACCTTTATTATTCATTATTTGCTTATTAATTTGATACATCTCTCGGCCCTGATGTCCTGGCGAATTATAGACCAATCTCCAACCTCCCATTTCTCAGGAAGGTTGTTAAGAAGATAGTGGCTCTGCAGCTCAAGGAACACCTAGAGACCTTTGACATTTATGAGCCATTCCAGTACGGATTCAGGTTGAGGCACAGCACAGAGACGGGACTAGTCCGGATACATAATGACCTCCTCAGGGCAAGAGATCAAGCAGAGCAGTCAATTCTCATTCTTCTCGATCTGTCATCAGCATTTGATACCGTGGACCACACTGTGTTGTTGGATCGCCTTAGATAGTATTGTGGACTCACCGGTACTGACATCAACTGGTTCAAGTCCTTTCTCTCGGGCAGGAGGCAGAGGGTAGTGATGAGGAAATTCTCCTCCTGCCTGATGCCCGTGACCTGTGGAGTTCCTCAAGGTTCAATCCTTTTGCCGATGCTGTTGACGGTATACATGCTGCCCCTGGGGAGGCTCATCTGACAGTACAGTCTGGGTTTTCATTGTTATGCAGATGATACTCAGCTGTACATGTCTTCTGCATCAGGGACAAATGGTGCTGTTGAAGTGCTGAATAAACGCCTAGCCAAGATTCAGGATTGGATGAACTCTAAATGGCTGAGACTTAACCTAGACAAGATGGAGGTACTGGTGATTGAACCAGGTCACGGGTCTGATGGGGATATCTCCAGGAAGACAACAGGTTTGGTCCTGGGGTCAACCCCGTTGATAGCATCCTCTAGGGTAAGAAATCTGGGCGTTGTCCTTGACGTCAAGCTGACATTTGAAGCTCAGGTGTTGGCAGTTATCAAATGTGGTTTTCACCATCTGAGGAACACCATCCAGATTAAACCCTTAATTCTGCCTGAGACCTGCCATTACTCGTGCATACCTTTGTAACATCCAGACCCAACTACTGTAATGCGCTTACTCGGAGTCAGTGGAGGAAACCTCCACCGCTGCAGCTAGTGCAGAATGCAGGGGCCAGGCTGCTGATGGGGCTGTCATGGTCCTATCATGTGACCTCGGTCCTGTGGGGTCTACATTGGCTGCCAGTCAAGTGGAGGATTCCCTTTAAGGTGGGCTTTCTCACCTACAAGTCCCTATATGGATCAGGCCCTGGCTACCTGCCAAACCTCCTTACTCCTGCTGTCCCAGCTCACTTCCTTTGTTCCTCCACTAAAAGACTCCTGGCGGTTCCAAGGACCAGGCTGAAAATCTCAGGTGATCGTTCATTCAAGGTGGCCGGCCCGGTCCTCTGGAACTCATTGCCAAAACCTTGAGGGAGGCCCTGACGATGGAGGCATTTAGGAGGGGCCTAAAAAATCATCCTTTTAGCCTAGCTTTCCCTGCTAATGTCTTTTAACTTATATATGAAAAAAATTATTTTATCTGCTTTTTGAATTATTTATATAATCTGAATTTTTTTTGTGTGTTTTTTTTTGTCGGCTCCCTGATCTCCCTGCAGGCAGGGACTCAGCTCCCTCTGTCGCTGCCTCTCCATGCCCAGGCTTGCCCTCCTGGGTGGGGCCGTGGGCACCCCAAGGTCAACAGTAACTTGCTTTGGCTTACCTCCCAGGGTGGGGCCAGGAGCGGAGCTCCACCCG
Source organism: Neoceratodus forsteri (assembly GCA_016271365.2). Taxonomy (NCBI): domain Eukaryota; kingdom Metazoa; phylum Chordata; order Ceratodontiformes; family Ceratodontidae; genus Neoceratodus; species Neoceratodus forsteri. The sequence goes on along the minus strand of CM057451.1, from coordinate 801,385,394 downwards.
GAAGACACAGTAGGCAGTGGCGGTAGAGGGGCAGAGCTTCATGTTTCGGGGCTGGCATTTTAAATTTTTTGGATGCTGTATTGGGGGGGATATGCAATGATGGCCAGCATCCATCCCGCCACCCAATTGATACAGAGCCAGCACTGTGGTTCCCCCAGCCTCCACTGGGGGTCTGCAGTGTGCCAGACACACAATTCCCCCAACCCCTGGAGAAGGACAGCAGTCCCTAGGATGCTCAACCCTTCTCCCCCCAGCTGTCCCTCCAATGTCCTGAGTCTGTTCCTGAACCCGGGCCGTTGGTGTCACAGACAGACGTCCTGCCTCTACACCAGTGGGCTGGCCTAATCTGAATGATTTCACCACCCTGTTTAAATTGCTTAAATTGTCTTACTGTACTGTACCCAGAGCCTCCAGGATTGGGCGCCAAACAAATAAAATATTACTTATATTTCCTTCTTATTTTAGTGTACTAAAGGTACTTGAGCCTAAAGGAAAAAATTAATTCTAACTGCAATGTCATTTTGTGGTTTGTTTAATTACCATTTCTTTTGAAATTAATAGGCTGTGTTTAAACAAAACAGTCTTTTGGGGCACGATCATTTGAGCCACTGTGTCTTTGAGCTATATAGTGAATTAGGTTTGAGATCAGTATTTTAGTTTTGGAAGTGCTTTCTCTCTTTAAGTATATTGGTTACCTTTTTTGTTTTCTGTTTTTCTATTTGTGAATAGATGTAAATGTGATACTGTGGCTTTAATTTATCTACTTATAAGAGCTGTACTACCTCACGTCTGACATGCTATTCAACGAAGATCCTTGGGTCGCAGCACTGGGGCTGCTAATCAGCATCCTCTCCATGTACTAATACATTATAATAACTGGTTAGTGATGATTATCAACTGTGGGCAGAAGCTGTCAAACTCTGTTATACGTGGTGATTTTACATAGCCATGTAGAATGGAGTCTGATTATACACATACATGTATAATAATCCGTGTATAATGGAGTTTGATTATACACATATGTGTATAATCACCTGGGTATAACAGTATTTGATTAAGCACCTTTTGCAAAAATTCTAAAATAATTAAAAAAATCAAAGGAACCAGATATTATAAAACTAAAACATGGGGAAGTATGTGTCAGCTCAGATTTAATGCTCACCCTTGGTGTGTAATGCCTTGACAAACCCTGAGAGCGAGGGCATCGCACACCTTGGGTGTGCATAAAATCACTGTTATACACACTTCCCCATGCATTATTCTATATTATTTTTTGGCATATTCAAGTGTGTTCTGTGAGTGCTTCGATTTTGTGTATTCTGATATGTAACACGCAATACGTTAACAACAGCATTGATGAGCTCCTATTAGATGCAAAAGACATACAGCAGGGTTTAATCAGTATAGAAATGAAATTCTACACTGTACCACCTTATGATCTCAACCAGCAAAGCAAGTACTCTGTGAGCAACACCAATGACAGGACAGGTACCCTTGAGCACCATAATCCAGGGAAAATGGTTGTGACCAGAATGCAGACAATATGACTGTACCCTTCCTGAGAGGAACAACTAGAACCAACTCAGACAGCACCTGATAATACCTGGTGCACTTCCAGTGTAGCAACTATCCCCAGTGGTCGACAGTGTCAAATATAGATGACAGGTCAAGGAGAATAATAATGGAAACCTCTCCTTGATCCCTTACCATGTGTAGATCATTGTAGACCCTGACACAAGCAGTTTCAGTGCTATGACACAGTCTGAAACCTAACTGGAATAGCTCAAAGAAATAATTTCTTTCAAGGTGTTTAAGCAATTGCTCAGTTACAATTTTCTCCACAGCCTTTGCCAAAAAAGTGAAGGTTGGAGAGCAGTCAATAATTTGCAGTACATTCTGAGTTCATACCTTACTGGTACAGTTAACCAGTAGGTTTTTCCGACAATAGCCCAATGGACATTATTCTTGGCAGTCCAGTGGAACCCTTCACTTACTTTCTGGAAACCATCATACTTCCTGGTATTCAGTGGTACCTCTTCACTAGGCCTGTCCTGTTCTGTGGCATTTCCCTGCCACTTAGTCCCCTGCCAGCCCTCTCTGTTCATAGCACTGTGATCTCCAGTATCACTTGCCTGCGGTAGTTCCCTGACAAAGCATTTGTTACACAAATTCTAAGGGCCGAAAATGACTCATTAGTCTCTCCACTCTGCCCATTTGCTACCTAACTCCTTGTCCGACCCAAAGTCAGGCCAAAGTTCTGGGCCTCTTGCCCTTCTAGTGACCCAGTGATTACCTCACCTGCTGGCCATCCCACCTTTAAGTCTTTCAATCCCCATGTGCCTATCCCACCCATGTCTGAAGCCAGTCACTGAACTGGTTTCTACCACTGGCTTTCATAGACTATTCCATTCATCCACATCTTTCTCAATGAAAACTAATTTGTTATTATCCTTCTTGAATCCACCCCACCAAACTTCACCCATGTCCCCTGGTTAATGTGTTTTCATTCCTCAGAAATAAATTGCTGCAGTCTACCTAAATACCTCTCAAGAATGTGTAAGTCTCAATCATGTACCACCCCCAAGAGAACGAGAGTACATTTGATTTATTTGTTTATTTCAAATGTTTCTTCAGGAAAGACACACTGAGCTGGTAGCATCTCATTTCCAGATTTGTCCAGGGGAAGGGGGGGAAAGGAGAACAATGTAGGAACACTAAGAACAATAAAAAATAATAAAAATAATAATACAATAAGGATGACTGGATAGTGCAGTGGTAGAGTTACCGCTTGCCATCCAGGTGACCCAGGTTCATGCCCCAAGCCTGGAATGTCTGGTGTCGGCCGACGAGGAGGGGTTCAGGTGTCCATTGGACACCTCCCACCTCAGGGAGATAGGGCACCTCCTTCTGCTGCATGACAGCCCTCCAGGGGGAAGGGATTGTCATGTGGGAAAGAACAAGTGGTCCTCTTGGGTTGCCTTACGTCGGCATGTACCCGCTCATCTGACAGTTGTCGCGGAGACATCACAAGCCCAAAGTGGGGCCAGCAGGGGAGCACCGAAGCTGGGACATGGCTCCCCCTCCCTTCCGACGGCCCTGATAGGCATCTCACCAAGGCCACCTCTTAGGACCATGCCCCTGGGGTGAGGGGATGAAAAAAGAATAAAATCCCCAGCAGCTCCGGGCATATGAAGCCATCAGACACCATGGCAAGGTCTCCTCGACTTCTCCAACACCTCGCCGGCTCTACCCCACTGACCCCGACTGTCAAGTGAAGTATGTTCCTCCTGATTTGAGGGGGATCAAGGGGGGGTCCCGCCCATGGGTGATTGGGTTACAGTCATGGTACCTGGAAGGTTGTTGTGCAAAGGCTGGAGTTGGGCTGGATCATCATGGACATCACATGGTGGGCAGAGGGCTTGGACAAGTGGAAGGAGATCCTGGCAGCTGACAAGGTGAAAATCAGGACAAAAAAGCATAAAGTAAAAAAAAGAAAATAATATAATAATAAGAGAATGAGCATAATAAATAACAATTATGCAAATACAAGGATTGTAAGAAGTAAATGCATAACTATACAATAAAGTACTGAAGGATAACTGCATTTGCAATTACAATAAATACAATAAACTGCTGGACAATAACAACATCTGCAATGTGCAGAGACAAACCTGAGTGAAGGGTGGGAATAAAGGTTGTCGACTGAGGAGGGAGAAGAGGGGACTACACTAGTGTAGATACAGGGTGATGGGAGAGCAGAGATAGGAGGGTGGTGGGCAGAAGCCCAGGGATCAGCATCAGGGGCAACTACAGTAGTGAGTAGTGAAGTCATGGAGGAGGCAGGAGAGTAAGTGGTGGGAAAAGGCAGAGTGGATGGTAAGGGGGAGAGAACCCTTAGTTTGGGGAAATGGAATGAGAAGGCAGCTTTACAAGCATTGGCAAGACATTGCAATTTGTATTTACATAGCGCTAAATTCAGCATTGCTTCTGAGTGTTTTACAAAAAGTTAAACCAAACAATAACAGTAAAATACAAACCATTGATGAGAACAAATCATGTCAGATTGAAAGCTTGATCAAATAAAAAAGTTTTCAGTGAGGCTTTAAAGGCCTACATTGTGCTGGCTGAAAGAATATAATAAGGAACTGAAATCCAAATAATAGGAGCCACCACACCAAAGGTTCTAACACCTGATGATCTAAGCCTTAACGTGGGAACAACTAACAGATCAGTTTTGGTGGAGTGGAGAGGGCAAACTAGTTCTTAGGGACTCAGGATCTCTTTTAAGTAGTCTGGTCCTAGACAACGTAGACCTTGTATGTCAACAAACTGATCTTAAAGGTGATGTGCGAACACAAAGGTAGCCAGTGCCAGCCCATCGGCACAGTTTTTTGATTTCCGCTTGTGACACCGGCGACCCAGGTTCAGGAATGGACCCGGGATGTTGGAGGGCCGGTCGGGGGGAGAAGGATACAGCGTCTCCAGGACGGCGCTCCTTCTCCGGAGGGGGAAGGAGGAGAGTGTGCCTGGTGCCTGACAGACCCCTGGTGGAGGCTGGGGGTACCACAGTGACCAGTGCCAAAATGTTCAAGATGGGCGGGGAGGACGCCAGATGTCATTGCACATCCCTATCCCTGGTAATTGGGAAAAACCTCATCAGCTGCCAGGGTGAAGCTCTCCCGGCACCTGGCCTTCATGGCTCCCCGCATCTCTGCCGACCTATCCCAGCTCTCCCACTTGACCAGTCCTGACTCCCACCCTGGGGGGGGAATCCAGGGAGGCAATGTCGGTCTCGGCCGACCCCTTTTCCCATCGTAGTGGCACTGGATCACAGCAGTGGCCAGGGGCATAGCTACAAGGGTACAGGGGGTGCAGTCACACCCAGGCCAACGAGGTTTGACGGGCCCAAATCATAAATTTGATGTTTATTCAAAACCAGGGGGGCCTTATAACCATACCCTTGCACCTAGGCCCTCTAGGAACTTGCTATGACACTGGCGGTGGCCCCACCCTGAGGGGTGAGTCAGGGGGTATCGGCAGGGGTATGGCAATTAGGGAAGCAAGGCAGGTGGTAAGGTAAGGGCTGATGTAAGGCAGCAGGTGGCAAAAGTGTAGTAAATAAAAAAAAAAAAACCAAACACAAAGGCAGCCAGTGCAGGGCATGCAAAACTGGTGTGATGTGGTCCTTCAGAGAAGAACTCACCAACATCTGGGCCATGGCATTGTGCACTAGCTGCAGTCAATGCATTAAACCTCCAGATAGCCCTAGGTATAGAGTGTTACAGTAATTGAAGCTAGTGGTGACAAAAGCATGAATAATCGTCATTAGGTCATCCTGAGCTAAGTATGGACAGATTCTAGCGATGTTCCAGAGGTGAAAGAAGCCAGATCAGACAACAGAAGACATCTGTTGTTCAAATGTCAGTCTGTCATCCACAATTACCCCCAGATCTCTAACTATACAAAAAGCTGTGAGGGGGTTGGCCACCTAATACAGGGAGTGCCATATTCTTAGCTACAGACAAGCCCCAGTGACCAGGTTCGACAACCACAACCTCTGTTTTGCCCAGTTTGAGGCATAACCAGTTAAGAGTCCATTCAATCATTTATCTCAGCCATACAACAGTTCAGCACAGTAGACGCAGATGTGTAATCATGGGCACAAGACAGGTACAACCGAGTATCATCTGTATAGCAATAAAAACCATGGTGTGCCACCTTGTGATCTCTGCTAGAGGCAGCACATACACAGAGAATAAAATGGGGAGCAAGGATCTAACCCTGAGGAACACTGCAGGACAACACAGATGGCTCTGAGGTAAATTTCCACAGAGCCATCCGCTGAATTCTCCCAGCCAAGTAGGAACCAAACCAGTGCAGAACTGTGCTGGTAATGCCCACATAGTCCCTCAGGTGATCCAACGACACCCCGTGATCCACTGTGTCAAATGCCAATGAAGGGTTCAAGAGCACCAAGATTGTACATTGCTCTCAGTCCCTCGCTAGAAGAAGAAGATCATAAGTCACCCAGACTAGATCTGTCTCAGTGCTATAAGGAGGCTGAAAACCAGATTGGAGAGGTTTAAAGATAGAAAGACACTCCAAGTGGTCTGTCAACTGCTCAACCACCACCTCCTCAATAACCTTGCCTAAAAAGGAAAGGTTGGAGACTGGCCTGTAGTTCGCTAGAACATCAGGGTCCAGAGATGGCTTTTTAGAAGGGGACTAACCACAGCTCTTTTCAAGGCCAAGGGAAAGATACCCTCCCTCAAGGACCCAGTCACAATTTCTGCAAAAACTGGGCCTAGGAATTTAGTACAGCCAAAAATCAGCCATGTTGAACCCAGGTCCAGTTCACAGTTGGTGGGTCACACAATGAAGACAACGCAGAGGACCTCAACCTCAGATACCAGTCAAAACTCATCCCAGGCTCACAGATCAATGTCACCATAGGTTCAGCTACCATGGTCCAACCCAGACTGCTAGACGAAATACCAGATCTAATGGCTGACACCTTGTCAGCAAAAAATGCTCAAACTCTTTGCGCTTTTTGCATAAATAGCTCTCGTAGAATGCAGACAGGGAGGATTTAACCATCTGTCCACAGTACGAAAGAGCTGAGCTGAGCAATTTTTCACTGCAGCAATCGACTGTGACAGAAATTCTTTTTCAGGTTGATTACCAATTGATATTCAGCACAGTGAAGTCTCAACGCAAATCTGCCCTCCATAGATCCAGATCTTCTTCAGGAACAATTCAACCACGGCTGCCTCTGGACCTCATATACCTCAAGGGAATCAACAAAGTCCAAGACGGGAGCATCTTTCAGAGAAAGAGATGTGCAAGAACCAAGGGGCACAATTTGAAGATAGAGGGGGAATGGCTCAGGGGCAACATCAGGAAATATTTTTTCATGGAGAGAGTGGTGGACGCATGGAACTGCCTTCCTGAGGAGGTCATGGGGGGGTCAAAAACGGTGAGGGAATTCAAGAATGCATGGGACAGACATAAGGCAATTATAGTGGGGGGTAGGAGGAAGTAGGCTGTTGGTTAACTAGAGTCTGCAGCTTATCCAATAGGTAGGAAATGGGCAGACTAGGTGGGCCAAGGGGTCCTTACCTCCGGTCAAACTCTATGTTTCTATGTTTCAACCTACTCCCATTAGTCTTCGACCACCACAGCACAGCACAACACCATGGTAAGCTATGAAGAGAGGTTAAGGGAAGAATATGGAAAGGTGCACTAGAGTCCAAGACAGTCCTGAGTGCTCTGGACCTCATGCACAAGCTAGCAGCACACCCAAGATATCCAGTGGCTCCTGGAGTTTGCAAGGCTCCAACTTATGTTTAAGACGGCACCAGATAGTCTCCACAGAGGGGGGTAATAGAACAGTGGACTCCACACTGGAATTCAACTACATGATGATCCAACCAAACGACGGTATCAACCTTAGACCAGTTATGTCAAGTCCCAGTGAGAAGATCAGATCCAGTGTGTGATCATGCTGATGTGTCTCAGTGGTAACTGTCTGTGTCAATCCCAGCGAAGACATCAACTGGAAGAAAAAATTACTCACCTTAGTAATGTTGTTTCTTCTAACGGAGTCTTGCTATATTATGACATATGCAGTTTGTCCCAGCCTTAGAACTGCTCCGGAGGTGAAAGAGTTAACTTCCATGCCAGGCATGGAATCTTGAGCGCGAGCTCGGTTGAAAAAACTCTGTCTGTTGATCTTCAAACTGAAACTGTCAGATTCTTTACTCCGCCTCACTGAACAGTCGCTCCGGAGATTCCTCCTACTGCTCGGTTCATTTCTCGGTTAAAAAAGTGTTATTTCTCGGTTTTTTTAAACCGCAATAAGCTCTGGCTGTGGTATCGTAAGTAATAGATAGGTTTTACATTCTCTGTGTGGAACTTGCAAACGTTGTTATTGGTTCGGTTTGAACCGATCAGGTTGATGTTAAAACTTATTAGAGTGCAGTTCCCGGTTCTTATCGGTTCTAAAAAAATTGGATTTCATTACGTTTTTTTCCATGACCCGTGACACGGTTGGGAACCGATAAGGGTGTCTTGCTTGGCGATTTGCTGGAAAAGGGCAAGTTTTGGTTAGGCTGGCATTATGTCTGAGAAACCCAAAGAAAAACCGGGCCACTGGGTTTCAGCACTGTAGTGTCTGTGGGAAGCCTTTGCTAAGGCTGACCCACACACCACATGTGTTTATTGTCTGGGGTTTGACCACCTCAATTCAGACTGCCAGATTTGCAAGAATTTCCCTGCAGCTACCCTGGATAAAGAGTTAGTAGGCTCAGGGCGAGGCCAAAAGTCCGCTGACCCGGATGACAGCCAGTTCGGTGCCAACCGAACGGAGGGAGTGCCCTCTGACCAGGGCAAGACTGGCAAACGAAGAGCTGACTTAGAGGAGCCAGTTCCAGCAAAGAGGACTAGAAAATCAGCAGATGTGGAGCCAAAATTTCCTTCTCCAACTGCTGCAGAGATAGCCAAAGCGATCCAAATTGTCCAGTCGCTTTCCCCGGTTCCGTCCGAACCGCCACCATCAGGTAAACGGTCGGTTCGGTCGGTTCCACTGGTTCAAGAATTTGATATAGAGGAATTTTATGAACCGGAGGAGGGGGAGGAGGATTATGAAGAGTGTGAATGTGATTTTGAAAGTCTGGATGTGCCCATTGAACCGGACATCTCCCCAAACAGACCTTCAGGAGTGTCTCCCCCTAGCTTTCTGAGTTCCATGCCTGGCATGGAAGTTAACTCTTTCACCTCCGGAGCAGTTCTAAGGCTGGGACAAACTGCATATGTCATAATATAGCAAGACTTCATGTTGTTTGAAGAGCTCCTCTCCAAACTAGGAGGATTTATCATTGACCCATGCATTGAAGTCCCCCAGTACCAATAACCTGGGGGCATCCAATACCTGTTCTGTGAGGAAATCTGCCAGCCCCTGCAGGAAGACATTTCCACCACCCTGGGGTTGGTAGATGGGAATGATCGTGCCATTGACACAACTGATGCGGTTATTCATTTATTAACTTCCTATCACTTTTCCAGTCTGGCTTCCAGAAGCACCATTCCACAGTCTCTTCCCTGCTGCATGTCACTGATGCTATCTTCTCCGGGATGGACCAGGGGCTCATTACCTCAGCATTTTTGTTGATCGGTCCAAAGCCTTCGACTCTGTGCCCCCCCCCACTTCTCCTGGACACGCTGAGAAATGCTGGCCTCTCTGCCCCCGCTGTTGCTTGGTTCAACGCTCACCTAACCGGCCGTCTACAATCAGTATGGGTTGTGTCACCTCCCATTCCTATCCAGTCTGGGGCTCCACAGGGCTCCATCCTTGGACCCCTCTATTTTTCAATCTTCCTTAATGACCTCCTCTCTGCCTGTGTCAACTCACATATACACATGTATGCAGATGACACAGTCATCTTCACCTCTGGTCCATTCCCTGTAGCTGTAGAAAATCTGCTCCAGTGGGACTTCAGCAGTGTCCTCCACTGGTTCCATTCTAACTAACTTAGAGCTACCACTAAAAAGACAGTCTCCATGACCACTGGTGCCAGTCAGAAACTAGCCAGACTCATTGCCACTGGCATCCTACATACCTGGGAGTGTGGTTTGACAGTAAGCTTGACTTTTCAGCCCACACTGATGCCATCCATGCCAAGCTCCATCCCAAGCATGGAGCATTCTGCTGTTACAAAGACTGCCTATGTCTCCTTGTCCGCAGGGAGCTGATTACCAAAATGGTGCTCCCTGTCTTTGACTATGCAGATGTAGTCTAAGGATCTGCCCCCTCCACTTCCCTCACCAGACTGGATACCCTCCTCAACTCCTTCTGCTGTTTTGCATCTAACTCTCTTACATGCACACATCATTGCTCACTTCACTCCTCCCTTTCCATCCTCCCTCTGCCATCTCACTGACAGGCCCATTGTGCTACATTCATCTCCAAATATTGGTTCAACGCCCTTCTCTCCTATCTCGCCTTGCTCCTATCCTGAATTCACCCTGCCTCCCACTCTCTCTGCTCTAGGGACCATCGCATATTTGCCATTCCTCACCCACGCTCCTCTGCTGGAAAACCTGCATTCTTGTATAGGCTTTCCTCTCTCTGAACAAACTCCCTCCTCCCTCTGTGCCCCCCACCCCATCTTTTAACTCATTCAAATGACTACTGAAACTTCAACCCCCAACTTGCTCCTGCTACCTCTACTTCTGGTTGCCCTTGAAGTCTTGATTTTACCCATGCAAGTCTTTGGTCATGATTCTAAGCACTGCTAAAGTTCATTGCATTTTGTTTAATTGTGGTACATGCAAATTCTATTTATTTATTCTTTTACTGTAACACATTGATTGTCTGTCTGTTCAGATATTGTTTTGCTGTTGTCTACTACAGTTTTTGCTCCATCTCCCCCTTCCCTGGGTTGTAACTGGAAATGAGCCTTGGCTCAGTGTGCCTTTCCTGGTTACCAAATTTTAAATAGGCCATGTGTTGGTTTTATGACTCACATGGCCACATCCCTTGACTTCTGCCTGGTCTACTTGTTGAGAAACATTAAATACGCTGCAGAGACTGCACTGCATGTAGTGCGTTATACCTGACATTTTGTACAATAGGTTTCTTCTCAAGGAGAAGAGATGAGGACACTGCAGGGACCTAAAGCTGTTTTTTGGAAGAGGTGGAATGCAGGTGGAGGGAGGCAGAGAACCAGGGATTTCTTTTCTTTCTATTGATACCGTGGGAAAAAATTCGGGGCATGGATGAAGGCCAATAAATTGGGGGGGGGGGGGCACTGGAGTCGCGCATGATAAAGGTGCTTCAGCTAATATGGAGTGCTCATGGGAGAACTGGGGTTCTACTGACAAGTTCTGCCCTGGAGCAGAGTTTATAGCAGGCATCTGCCTTGTCTTTGGAGCTCTTTTTTTTGCAGATTAGTTATTAGAGGAGAGGGATGGGTAGGTGTGGGTGTGGGGTATTCTGCTGAAGACCTACCTAATTTTGCTTGCTCTTTCTTGTTGGCTGCTGGAAAGGTGAATGGGGGGGGGGGCACAGTTACCTGTACCCTCATCTCGAAAGCAAGTGTCGAAGGAGGTGGAACATTAAGGCTCAGACCATGTGGGCTGGTTCTAGAAAGGAGCTGGGGAGCATGGTTTATCTCCCCCTTATATGTGTTGTAGTGAGATGGCGGCGCGACGGCCTGTGGCCCCACACCTGTACTCCGCTCTAACTACTAGTTTTGTTACTGTTTATAAAAAGTTAGCTATCATACACCAATTGTGGTTTTGGGGGACTGGGGAGAGGGAGAGCTCATCTACTGAGTGGAGTCATTGTTAACTACCTGTTGTGTAGTGTTTCTGAGTAGATTTAATAGCGTATGGGGTGTTCGTATACTCCTTAAAATGGGGGGATATATGTGTTCAGTTGTTATTGTTGGAAGAGGTGGTGGGGTGAGAGAAAAGAGATATGTCTTTATGTTCAGTATTTTTTATGGTTATTGATATTCTTTAGTTGCATGGTTTGGTCCATTCTCACTTTCTAGATTACTGCTGTCAGGAAAATGGGATTTATGTCTGTGGCTGTGCTGGGCATTGACTGGGGCACCACGTAGGGAATGTCCTGCCTGGCTTACATAATGAGGACATCTCACAATACTACCATTATATCATGGAATGTTAGAGGTTTTTTGTCACCAGTTAAGAGAACTAGTATTCTTACAGCCCTCAAAAGGCAACATACCCATGTTGTGCTTTTACAAGAGACACATCTTACAGATAAGGAGCATGCAAAGTTAGTCCGAAACTGGGTGGGTTCATGCTCTGCAGCTTCTTATATCTCACATAAAAGACATCTGGCAGTCTTAATTTAATAAGCATCTCCCCCTGCAGGTCCGATGAGTAATGGCTGATCCCCGTGAGGGGTGCTATATTTTTGTAGAAGGCGAGCTGTTTGGACAAGAGGTTACATTTGCTAGTGTCTATGCTCCGCTGTGTTCAATCCCACATTCTATCAGAGCATTTTGGATATTATTACACAAGAGCAGTTTCCAGGTTTCATATTGGGAGGGGACTTTATCAGCACTGTGACCCCTGAACTAGTTCTCTTGGAGAGGAGGGACTGACAGAATTACCATGGTCCGATGACAACTGGGGGTCTGTGACTTAAATCTTGTAGATAGCTGGTGCACAGCAAACCCTGGAGCCAAGGAATTTACATTTTATTCTAATCCCCATAAAACTTGGTCCCACCTAGATTATATTTATATGCCCAGAGAACAATATCATAGGCTAGTCAAGATGTGGCCTGGTCATATTATCATCTCGGACCATGCCATGATGGGTCTTACCTTGGCACAGAGGGAGAAGAGGGAAAGACCACTTGCCTGGAAGTTTCCCACATACTTGCTAGCATGTCAGGATTGTCGTACGTATCTTAAAACTCATTACCTCCAATAGCTCCATATGAAGTCCAAACTATCCATTGTTTACCTGACACAAAATGACCACCCAGGAGGTAATGAGTTAAGGACCAATGGCAGATTTATAAAGAGGCAAACTATGGTTTGGCTGCAAATATACAGAGATTTTGGGATGCTGACAAAGCTTATATTCGGGGAGCCATTACCAGTTATGTCTCCAAATATAAAAAAGAGAGACAAGAGAAGCAAGCTGAATTGGAAAAACAGCTTAAGGAGTTGGAATGACAGGCAGTGGTGGGACAAGATGGGTATATACTGTAGAACTTGAAATTTCCACTGTCAAATAATTTTCACTATTTTCAGTGAAACAGCAATTTACGTGAAAATAAATTTGCGCTAACTAGCACTTTTAGTATTTTTTTCCATTATGGTGGATGTGGTGATTGTGACTTAGCGCTAAAATAAATTTATGCAATTATGGTTGCATTTGAGCTAAATTTACTTTGCGTGAAAATAACCAGTTCTACAGTACTGAAACAGCTCAATGTGGCTAGGGAGGCACTTGATCTGCTCTTGGTGTGGAGGCACGAATGGCATGTTTTTTGCAAGAAAATAACTTTGAGTGGGGTAATAAACTGGGCCCCTTTATGGTTAACCTCATAAGGGGGAGGGGAGCCCCAGCACATAAACATAGTGATAAAAAATGGACAGGGTGGTTTGGTGAGGGATAAAAGGCAGGAAAAAGAGACATTTCGGGACTTTTACTCCAGTTTATATGTGGTTGAATGTGCTGGTGCACTCAAGGCGGCACATCGCTTCCTCAATGGGTTGGACCTGCCAAGTCTGTCAGAGGCATCGCGCAAGGGATTGGTGGCTGAGATCACTAGAGAGGAAATTCTAAGGGCTATACCTACCCTAAAAAGGGAAAAGCCGGGGGACAGGATGGCTTTACGGCTGAATACTACAAGGCTATGGCAAAATTCCTGATGGATCCTCTGTGGGAGTTACTGCGTGAGGTTCAGGGAGGGGGTACTCTCTGCCACATGTTACGAGGCAGTTATTTGTATCCTCTTAAAACCAGGGAAGGACCAAGCTAAATGCTCCTCATACCACCCAATTTCTTTACTTAATTGTGATGTCAAAATAAGAGCCAAAATCCTGGTGAACCACCTGAACCAACTATTGTGAAGTCTAATCCACCTAGACCTGACTGGGTTTGTAAATGGATGTCTCTCTTACCACAATGTTCAGAAGCTTCTGAATGTGGTGTTTTTGGGGGGGGGGTCTCTCGGTGCCCGGGATGCACATGTGTGCTATCCATGGATGCCGAGAAGGTGTTCGATCACATAGAATGGGGTTATTTGTTTGAAGTATTAAGGTGGTTTGGTCTTATAGAAGAGTTTCTAGGAATGGTCCAGGCACTTTATAAGATGCCGGAGGTGCGGATTATGGTCAATGGAGCACTCACAGACAAATTCCCTCTCTCTAGAGGGACTAGGCAGGGGTACCCCCTCTCCCCTCTCATCTTTGCGTTAGTGATTGAATCCTTGGCTATTCAAATATGAGAGGCCTCCGATATACTGGGAGTGCAGGGAAGGTAGGGGTGATCTCATAAGGTCACATTACATGCAGACGATTTGCTGCTTTATGTTTCAGAACCGCACCAATCCATGCCTGCACTGTTGCGAATAATCTCTGAGTTTGCTGTGTTCTCCGGTTACAAATTAAATTTAGGAAAATCAGAGATATTGACCCTTGGGGGACCACTAAATGGAGGCCAGAATAATACTTGGGGGTTAAAAGAAGTAAGTGGATCTTTTAAATATTTGGGAATACGAGAGGGCCTGACCCTAGACCCCCTCTACCAATTAAATTATACTCCTCTTATAGACATGATCCTGGGAGAACTGAGGTGCTGGAGAGCACTTCTCATTTCATGGTTGGGTCGCATTAACCTTATCAAAATGACTGTGCTGCCTTCGATACTGTACCCAATGCAGATGTTACCAATGGGACTTATAAAATATGATATGCGTTGTTTGGATAAGGCATTTGCCACCTTTTTGTGGCAAGGTAAGTGGCCTCAGATGAGCCTCCAGTGCCTCAGAGCAGATGCTTCCAGAGGGGGTTGAACTTTCCTGACTTGAAAAGCTACTACTAATCAATCCAGCAGATATATAAAAGACTGGGTCAGATGGCCCCCTGAATCTGGGTGGCTCGATTTGGAGGAAGAGGGCCACCCTGGCTGACTCTCTGCATATTTAACTAAACAGGAGTGCCAGGCATATAGCCAATTAGGCATATCCAACCCCTTGGCCAGATGGGTGTTAGAAGCCTCAAAACAGCTGAAATGCAGGCAACAAGCATTGGAGGACAAAACTCTCCTGGTGCCTGTGGCAGGAATCCTTTTTCCTGCCAAATCTCTCCGACGAAATGTTTAAGGAGTGGGAGACTTGAGGGGTTTTGTGTTTGGCTAATCTTCGTACCTGAGGGGGGATGCGCACTTTTGTCAACCTGCAGGGGACACAGAACTGCCACACTCCAATTGTTTTTGGTTCCTGAAGGTTCGGGCATTTGTGAGGGGATTGGGGAGAGCCTCAGTAACTGAATCACCAATGGCATAGATGGAACAGTTGATTTATACAGCCAGCAAGGATCTTGGGGGTCTTATATGGAAGGTGACCCATCAAGACAGACTGTGTATACCCAACTTTACTCAGAAGAGTAAGGAGCTCTGGGAAAGGGACTTAAGGGTGAATATTAGGGAGGATGATTGGAAGCTTTTACTGTGATCACACATGGGGTTATTGCTCTGCAATAAATACAAGGAGTCCCAGTTCAAATGTATTCATCGACTATATTGCCCTCCCCTGATTGTCCATAAATATAATCCAGTGATCTCCCCAAAGTGTGGGAAATTTAAGAGTGACCTGGAGTCATACCTACATTACTTTTGGACTTGTCTGTCCCTACACGACTTTTGGTGAGCAGTGTCACAGGAGTTATCAAATATATCAGGGAGGCAGATTGCACTGACACATATCACTATGCTCTTTGGCATGGAGGATTTCAGGGAGGAGGGCTGGGGCTGCTTCCACGCTGGATCCAGGTTTTATTGGCCCTAGCACACCACTGTCTATTAAATACCTGGGTCTTGTGTGTCCAGCCCATGATTCAACCCTGGAAAACTCTGGCTATCCAGGTCCTGGCCATGGAGCACCTTTCGTTTGTCCTGAGGGAAAGGGGTAACAGATTTATGATGGGTTGGGGTCCCTTCCTGGACTCCCCGTCTCCCCCCTTGAGGCACACATGTTAAGGCATGGTGTAGTGTAACTAGAGAGCTGGTGTTGCTTGGAGGGAACTACCCCTCATGGGTGAAGGACAGCTATGATCTCCCTCCCTGCCCTTGCTGAGTGTTTTTTTATGAATTGGTTCTAGGGTGCCCCGTTATGCCCCACTATACAGTCACTTTACTAAATGTTCAAGTATCTGCTTAACAGAAAAACCTCCTACTCTTTTTAAAGATTTCTATCACTATTCCTGACTTTATGGGTTAAACTAAAATGGACCGTCTGGCAATAGTTGTCTTTATTTATTGTTGTAATGGTATTTATTTTGGTGTATGTTTCTATAGTTGTCTTGTTGTGAAATTTTGAAAATTAAAAACAAAGAATACAAAAAATAAATAAATAAATAAAACTGATACCTGAAAAACATTGGGCTACAACAAATTCAAAGGATCCAACTATTCTCACTGGGAGTGCAGTGAGTCCCAGAGTGGATCCTCCTCCACTACTTCTACCCTCCATCTCCCGCCTCCTGAACTATGTCTACCAGGGAATCAAGGAATTACTCCGTCCTCGTACCAGTACCAGCTCTGCCTGTATATGCTATACAAAACAATGTTTTGCTTAGATTAGTGGACACTATGTTATTTTAGCTTAATTAGCTTCACTGTTTTTACATTGTACTGCCTTTCTAATTATATTGTATATGTTATACATCCTCAGTATGTATCTTGTCTTGTACTCTCCCGGGTCGTGCCTGAAAATAGTCACCTGCTGGCTAGTGCACTTACCCGTTAAAAAAAAACTAAATAAATAAATAAATAAAACAGACAGCCACCCTGTGCCGTCTGCGATCCCTCCTTTCACCCTGCTTGGTCTGTAAGTAAATCCAAAATATGCCAGTGCTCCTCGCCCTCTGCTCACCAAAACTCAAAAGATGCAAAATATGCAAAGTACATTCAAAACAAAATTGAAAATCAACATTTATTGCAAGCAAGCAAGATGTGGAGTTCAAATTCACCACCACACACTGCCCCAGCACTTCGGAGTATCTAATGCATGGCTAAACATAAGTGCTGCCAACCCAGAACAGAATGTGAAACATCCTTGAGCCACAGTCACTATTTAGAATTTTTAAAATTTAACTACCACCATTTTATTCATCCACTTAGCAAGACTGACAGAGCCAAATTCCCTACAGTGCTAGAAACATTTGTTGTATTCTTCCCAGTCTACCAAAATGAAGTGCAGACAAAAACACAAATGAAACTCTTATGCCTTCTATAGTCTATTTTTACTGTGGTGTGTGATCTTTCCCCAGCAGCTGCCCTCCATCCCTCACACCATCAGTTTTACATCACCCCGCCCCCCACATCAAGACCACCTAGCCCGTCAGCAGTCCTTCAAAAAAATAAGCAGTTCCATATGGGACAGGAGATGCTGCAGATACACTGCTTGTGATTTTGTATGTGTTTTTTTTCTGTGCTCCGATCGATTATTTCAATGACAGCTCCCCTCCACCACAGTCTGGCAGATTTCCTACCACCCACTTGCTCTCTCGTACCTCTCAATAATGCAAACAAAAAAATATGAAAGAAGCATTTCAAATGCTTACCGGTGTAACCCCCCTGCAAATGGGGGTTCCCAAAAGACTTCCAGGAGCTTGCTTGAATGCTCCAAGCCTGAATGGTGTTTGGCATTTAAGCCATTTATCAGTGAGTGTTTTTAGAGCCTCTGGTACTGTCTCTTTAAGAGCTGTCTGCTTGCAGACATAATTAGTTTGTATGGGGGACTGTGTGCTTCTCTGAGTACCACTCGAGCTGCTGCCAATTCACTTCATTTTGCAGTCACTAGGAGTGCAAAGGAACCTATCTGAAAGATGTAACTGTTTGCCAGAAATTATTTAGAGTAATAATGAAATTACAGTTTGTCTAACCTGCTTTCTTTGCAGTCAGAACTGTGTCTGCTAGTTCCCCATTCTAGTTTTGAACTGCTGAACTGGACCAATCAGTGTGGGGTAGCTAGCTCTAAAATGGTGCCTTGACGAATCAGAACTTGGACTCATAATCTGAGCCAGCCACAAGAGGATTGTATGGGCAGTGACTCTGGGAGATGTAGTTTAGACTTCAGTGCCTTTTGGACCAACAGCAGCAGTCTATTGTGAGTGACAGCCAATCCAGTCAAGAACTGGGAGGAACTCAAAGGAAGTGCCGGTTTTGTCGGTTGGAGTTCAGTTGAGCTTTGGCAGTGAAGAAGGAAGGAGCCCTGTGCTTTTCAGTGTGCAGTTTTAGTTAAAAACGTGTAAGGCCCAGAGTTCCGTCTGCAGCTTGTGTAACAGCTTGTTAGGACTGAATCCGTCCTGTGAAGAGAATCAAAGGATATCTGAAGAGTAGAAACCAGGCTCACCCTGTAGAAGACTGGAGGAATTGCTGAAAATTGCACTCTGTCTGTCAGGAACTGAATCTGCTGTGTGTTCTCCCGGTATTGCAGTAATTGCAATCGGGATACAGATGCAGCCTGCCTGGTATAGTGCTTTCTTTATATAAATGTGTGAAGAGGTTTGTGTACCTCAAGTGAGCCCTGCTGACATTGAAGGACCCTATCTTATTTGGAGGTCGTGAGTACTAATTCAGGGTCGCCTCCTGTTGAATTGCCACATTAAATCCAAATGGAATTACTGTACTGCTGACTGTTTAATTCTCCTTTCTCTGTGTGAAAGGGCCCCTACCAGCTGCCACGGTTTTGACTAGCCACTAGGGCTTGGTACCCAGGACAGTAACTGATAGGGATAGGCCTGCACAGAGCCGTAGGTAGATTATTAGAGTGATAAGCTAATTAACCTGATTTCCCTGTCCTTGTTATATCCCCTAAATAAATCAGAGCTGCTTGTTTCAGCAAAGTTATACTGCCTGAGGTATTTGTCTATGTTAAAGTACTGTACTGTGATTGTTGCACTGTATCTCATTTCACAGGAGGTCCCAGTGCCGAACCAGACCTGGGGTAAGTGTATACTGTGAAGGAATTTGATATATTGTGTGGGCCACTAGTGGGAAGAAAGGGGTTGCAGTGTCCCAGAGGCTGTGACCAAGTTAGTTTAACTATTGCAAACCCTGACCTCTGGGTGGAGGCACCCGCCATTGGATCCAGGCCCCTCAACCTGTTAGTGGCAAATCAGGCAGGGGTAGTAGCCCCTGGGATAGCGCCATCTAGGGGTTACACCAGCACACCACAGAACTAGGAGAAATAAGTATTTCTTCCAGTTTTGTGCAGCACACCATTTCCCACCTGGTATTTATTTTTAAATGTTTTGACAATAAAATCTACAAAATCCACACAATCCCCACCTCCTTCAGTTGCTTAGCTCCTGTAACGGCAAGCAAAGTGAACTTCTTTTTGAAGGTGTAACTGAACTGAATTCTATCCTGGAGAGCTGTGACTGGAATGTCCATTTTGAGCTGCTGATTCTACTCAGACTGTCAAGGTCACATATACATTTGTCAACGTCTGCCACCCACCTGCTTGCAACCAGTTGGGAAGGACCAGCACCACGTTCTCCCTGCTACAAGCTGACAACTCCACTGTAAAATATAAATTAAATGCACAACACATGGACTTAATAAAAAAAAATCAGGAGGGTGGGACATGGAAGCCATGACAGCCATAGTATAACAGGGAGGCCACAATAGGACAAAAGTCAGAAGCTCAAAAAAAAAGCATGGAAGTAATACAGGTGGAGGAACTATTTTATAGCAAAATACTTTAAAGATTTTCCACTAGATTATTTAAACATATGAGTTTTAATTTTTTCACATATGCAAAATAAAGTGATCCATTTTATAAGTGCAATAAAATACTCCAGATCAGACATTTCTAATGCATGGCCAGGGGCTGAAGGCATTTCGACCTGTGGCCTCGTGCCTCACTATGCCCCGGCCCTGCATTAGAAATATCAAATGCAGACCTCCTCATGTCTTATTTCTTACATAACCCACCCATTTACTAGTATTGGACTTTGAACATGAATTAGTGTACTCAAAAACTTTGATTTTACTTAAGTAGCCCTGCCATTTATTACTTTCCCTTGATTTGGTTTTGTTTGTACAGTACCTTATCCTCTTCTACAGCTCTGTTTACCTCTGCTTTGAGGCCCACTGCCTCCTTTGCTAGGCCCCCCTGATTCCTGCCTAGCAGTTGCCTTTAGTTTACTTTAATGTGTTGATGACTAAATTTACCTCTTACTGCTGTGATGCACATTATTTGCTCATGTACAAGTTCTATCCTGTATGTAATTAATTTTATTAATTTTAGATGTTGCTGGGTCAGCCCGGTGGTGCAGAGGGCTGAGGCACTGGATGCCTTACCTCTTGCCACAATAATGACCCATGTTCGGGAGTGAGTGCGGTTGCTGGAGGTCGGCACAGGGGGAAGGGTGCAATGCCAGATGATCTGCCAACAGGCAGATCTCCTCTCCGGGGAGGGAGCTAAGCCTCCCTCAGTGCTTGACTGCCTCATGGTGGAGGCTAGGGGGCAGCATAGCTGAGGAAGCCAGTGGCACTAGGTCAATGGGTTGGAAGGATGGGGCCATCTCCTGAGCAAGAGGGTGCATGCGTGCTTCCACGCACATGCACGTCTCTGGGGCCCCGAGGTAACATGGGAGTAAACCAGGAAAAAGGTTGGGGGCTGTGGCAGGATGATGCCTCCAGGCTGGCTCCAGCGGTCCACTGGGACACACACAGCATCATAACATCCCAAAAGACCCCAGAGTCCGGTAGGTTGGCAGACAGCAGCTGTGGCCCACCAAAGGAGCTCCAAACACCAATATGGGAAAAAGATTTTAGTTGTTGCTTCTCATGTATTTCACAATGCTGCAGTAAAAAATACTGCTCGATTTCAACAACTGTTCTTGATCTTTTTATACTGTGGTTTTCTATTCTTGGTTATTGTTCTTACATCACAGTTACCTCCCCTTCCACCTGATCCCTTCTTTCAAAACTACTGAGACTTTGCTGTCATTCTTCTTCCTCCCTTCCCCTTACTTTCAATGGACTCTCTTCACCCATCCTCACACCACTGCTCCTTTCCCTTCCCCTCTATCACATGCCCTCCTCTTATTCATCCTTTCCTCAACTCTCCCCGTCACCCACCCTCCTCTTATTCAACCCAACCTCTTCATGTCCCATTCCCTTACCTTAGTAGCTCTCCGCTGCTCTTTGTTTTCCTCTCCTCCCTTCACCTCCCCGTGATGAAAATACAATGCCATCAAGTTTATCACTGTCCATCTCTTGTTGTCAGGAAAAGCTTAACTAAATCCTAGCCCACCCCTTCTTCCCCCACCATCATTCCCAAGGGATTTGTACTAGCCATCTAAATGTTCAGAGCTTACTTACTAAGTTGGAAACGTTTAGGCTGTAGGTGCTGAAATACTTGCCCGATGCCCTTGATATTACTGAATCCTGGCTTTCATCCTGGGTCAGTGGTGCCAGCATCACCTTCCAGGGTATGCAGTCCACAAACAGGACCTCGGGAAGAGAGGGAGTGGTGTGGCTGATTATATGCATCTTATCTTCACCTGTGGCATTGTGCATCAGTCTGCCATTCCTTTTTCTCATGAGTTTGCCATTCTTTCCTCTCTTGAACTTCTGCTGTGCAAACTCTCATTTCCTTCCTCCCTCCCCGTATTTGTCAGCAAGATCTACTTCCCCAGGCCAAACGTGACTCTCTTCCTCATATTCTCTCTCCCTTCCTTAACTTCTTCGGATTCTGGGTGACCTCAGTAGAAACTGGTTATCCCCCTCCAACAAACCAGTAACGAAAAAAAACTCTCTCAGCTCATCTTGGAGCCTACTTCAGTAAACCTCAATGCTGACAACCAGACTTTTATCAATTGGGTCCTCTCCCTTGTCCTACACCACATTATCTCAGCTGGTATGGTACCCAACTTTCTCAGTAACCATCACAGTGTCTACAGCGTCTATAAAATCAAAAGTCAGCAACCCAAGTTCCCACTGAAGTACATCTGGGTTAGGTCATACTATCCCTCAACCCGACTTCCCTTCTAGAGGATCATTAGAATGCTGATTGGTTCCCTTCACTGTATCCTCAAATACAGATGGCATCCTCTTCCTCTTCCAATCTAAATCTCCACGATCTGAGACATACATGCCCCCTCAGGAGATCAAGTGCATGTGGGTCCCACAATCCCTGGGTCTTTGGAGAGCTAATCACCCTATTTAAGAAACGTGGCTCTGCCTGTCACATCCATAAGTCCTCTGGCTCCCTGAGGTCCTATGTAGGTACAAAAAACTCTGCAATACCAGCACAAAGGCTATCAGAGAATCTAAGGCCAATTAATTTGCATCCAGCATCCAGAAGAACCATTAGCTCTGGCAGGTTATTTGCTCCATTTTAACTTTCCTCCCCACTCTGTTGACCACCCTACTCTTAAAACCAAGTGCTCTCCTATTTCTGACCATTCTGAGTTCGCCACTGCCTTTAACCACTTCTTTTGCACCTGTGCTCGCTCCCTCCTTCCCTTCCTCCCTATCAGTCTCTTTCACTATCTTGTTCCTTCTCCCACACTCCTTCTCTCCATTCACTCCCTCCCTCCTCCAACCTCTCTGCCCTTCTCTCACTTAAACCTGCCAAGGGGCACAGTCGTGATGGTCTGGACCCCAAACTCCTGTACCTCTCTACTCCAGTTATTACCTACCCTCTTACCACTCCAGTCAATCCTTCCCTGCAGATCAATTCAGCTCCCCATATGTAGAAACAAGCTGTGGTCCACCTTCTCTACAAAGAGGGTGATACCACTTTCTTAGGGAACTACTGCCAAATCTCTCTCCTTCTTGTGCTTTTGCTAAATTTCAGGAGAAACTTGTAATTTCCCAACTCTCCATCCTTTTCTCCTCCAATTTCCACTCTCCTTACTAGTCAGGCTTTTGTAAGACCCACTCCACTGTCTAATTCCTCTTCTGGGTCACTGATTCAATACTGAAAGTTCAGGATCATGACGTGGCACTCTGCCACCACTATTTTCATAGACTTCACCAAGACCTTTGATATGGTGGCCCAGCCCCTTCTCCTCAATAATCTATACATGGCGAGACTATCCAACCCTTCCAATGATTCAGTACCCTACAAAACAGGGTACTAAATGAGAAAAAGACCGAGGTAGAAAGGTCAGTGGGGGATGCTGCAACAGAAGGTAAAGCCATCAAAAATGGAGACCAGTGAGTACCAATGCCCGTAGTCTAGGTAACAAGCTTTCTGAATTAGTGGCCTTGATGGAGGAGGAACATCTGATATCGGGCAGTCACAGAAACTTGGTACACACAAAACCATGACTGGGACGTAAACATACCAGGACACACTATCTACAGGAGGACAGGGAGGGTAAAAGAGGAGGAGGAGTAGCTCTTACATAAGGGAAGGAATCAAAGCAACAGAACAAAAGGTAAACAGGGAGGAGAAGAAGCACTGTGGGTCAATTTGAGACAGGCAATGGCACCACAGTCCACACGGGTTGTATACAGACCCTCTCAGGGGAGGAAATGGACAAGCAAATGATAGAAAGTATACTTAGAATGGCAGAAAAAGGGGAGATATTGCTGATGGGTGATCTGAATATGCCAGATGTTAACTGGAGTGCAATTGCAGCAGCCACTTCGAAGAGTGGGGTTATTCTAGATGACCTACAGGGGGCATGTCTTAGACAACTAGTATTGGAGATCACTCGAGAGGAAGCAATCTTAGACCTGGTTCTCTCAAATGGAGATGGAGAGAGGATCACAGATGTAGAAGCGGGTAGCCATCTGGGAACTAGCGACCATCGAACAGTATTGTTCACAATAAACACAGCAATAGAGTCAAGCCATACAAAGGCAAAAGTACTGGACTTTAGAAGGGCTGACTTTGCCAAAATGGGTGACTGCCTAAGGAATGCTCTAGCAAATGGGCAGGAAGGAGGGGTGGAAGAACAATGGGGAATAATAAAAACTGACATCACAGAGGTAACAAGCCTTTGTGTGAAGCAAATAAAGAAAACAAAACGATGTAAGAAACCACTATGGTTCTCAAAGGAAGTGTCAGTGAAGGTTCAAGAGAAAAAGAAAGTATTCAGGAAGTACATGGAATCACAGAAGGAGCAGGACAGAGAACTGTATCTGAAAGCAAAAGGAAGCTGGAAGGCAGTCAGAACAGCAAAGGCTCAAACCGAGGAAAAGATAGCCAACTCAGTTAAGAAGGGGGATAAAACCTTTTATACGTACATCAGGGAGCGAAGGAAGACAAAGGGAGGGATAGTGAGGCTTAATAAAGGGGGGCGGGGTGGGCAGAGGGTGACTGTGAAAAGGCAGAGATACTAAACAAATATTTTTGCTCAGTATTTACAGATGAAGAGGGGGAGGTACCTAAAACAAACAACAGAAACACTCTGGATACAGAAGTTGATACCAGCCCATTTATAGAAGAAAGAGTTCTGAAAGAACTCTTTAAACTGAAGGTGGACAAAGCAATGGGGCCTGATGGAATTCATCGCAGAATTCTAAAAGAACTAAGGGTAGAACTAGTGACACCACTGACTACCCTCTTTAACAAATCATGGGAGGATGAGGTGGTACCCGAGGACTGGAGGAGAGCAGATGTGATTCCTTCACAAAAGTGGAGCAAGGCAGAAGCAGGAAACTACAGACCAGTTAGTTTAACCTCAGTGATAAGGAAAATGATGGAATCACTTTGAAGGAAAGAATTGTTGAGTATCTAGAGGCCAGAAGGGCACAGGACCCAAGGCAGCATGGATTCACAGCGGAAGATCATGCCAGACGAATCTGATAGATTTCTTTGACTGGGTGACCAAAGTAGTAGATCAGGAGGGGCTGTGGACATGGCCTACCTAGACTTTAGCAAGGCATTTGACACAGTCCCACACAAAAGATTAATATACAAGATAGCCAGCCTGGGAGTGGGTCCCAAGATGACAGCCTGGGTAAAGAATTGGCTGGAGAATAGGACACAGAGAGTATTAGTAAATGGAGCCCACTTGAAGAAAGGGGTTACTAGTGGGGCACCGAGGGTTCAGATTAGGACCAGTCCTCTTCATTGTCTTTTAAGCAACATTGCAGAGGGACTGAAGGAAAGTATGTCTCTTTGCAGATGACACAAAGATCTGCAACAGAGTTGATGCACAAGGTGGGGTGGAAAGGATGAGAAGGGACTTGGCAAGGTTAGAGGAATGGTCAAATGTATGGCAGCTTAGATTCAATGCTAAGAAGTAAGGTAATGCACCTGGGAAAGAAACCCAGGGAAGAGTACACAATGGGGTGAGATACTAACAACAACAAAATGAAAAGGACCTGGGGCAGTCATATCAGATGACCTAAAGGTGGGCAAGCAATGTGAGAGGGCAGCAAGGAGGGCTGGGGATACTGGAATGCATAGGAGAGGCATCACCAGTAGAAAACAGGAAGTTATTATCCTCTGTACAGACAGCTGGTGAGATCCCATCTGAGTACTGCGTGCAGTTCTGGAGATCCAATCCGCAAGGACATAGACAGGATGGAAGCTGTCCAGAGGAGGGTAATTCAAATGGTGCAGGGTCTGCACCGGAAGACATATGAAGAGAGACTTAAGGAGCTTAATATGTATAGCCTCGAGGAAAGGAGGGAGAGGGGGACATGATAGAAACTTTCAAGTACCTCAAGGAATCAACAAAGTCCACAAGGGTAGCATCTTTCTTAAAAAGTGGTGTGCAAGAATAAGGGGACACAATTTGAAGATAGAGGGGGGCGGCACAGAGGTAATTTAAGGAAGTATTTTTGCACAGAGAGGGTCGTGGATGCATGGAACAGCCTTCTGGAGGAGCTTGTGGAGTCAAAAACAGTGGTGGAATTCAAGCATGCATGGGACAGTCATAAGGCAATTCTAGGGGGTGGGGGTAGGAAGAAATAGGCTGCTGGTTAACTAGGATCTGCAGCTTATCCATTAGGTACGGAAATGGGCAGACTGGGTGGGCCAAGTGGTCTTTATCTGCCGTCAAATTCTATGTTTGGTTATGGTCCTATCTCACTGAGCGACACCAATTGGTGCCATCCTGGGTCCCATCCCCTTCTCTATTTTCCTTAACCACCTTCCTTTATTTATTTACTGAAACTGTTTTACTAGGTAAGCAATACAGAGAATCATAAAAATCTCATTTACAGATGTGACCTGGGGACAAAGGCTACAGGGTGGTGAAGAAGTAGGTAGAACAGGGGATGATAGTGGAGAATAGTGGACCTATGCTATTAGCGTAGAGTTCAAGTTACGGTACTCTCTCAAAACTACCTTTTGCTTATTTTTATTTATTTATTTAGATTTTGTTAACCAAGGTAAGCCCACTGAGACCAAGGTCCCTTTTTCAGGGGCGACCCGGGGTTGAGAAAACCAACCACTTTACATTAGGTAAGCACAAAGTAACACAGTATAAGAGTACATTCATAGTCATGGGATACATTAGACAATTACAGTTTCATAAATTTTATATCATTTTTTTTTATTTTAGTCTTTGGTAACCAGGTAAGGCCCACTAGGCACAAGTGCCTGTTTTCATGGGTGACATGGGAGCACTGGGCAGTTAAATGACTTGCTCAGAGTCACACAGTATGCAAGTGGATGTTGTGAGAATCAAACTCGGGTCTGCTGGATGTACTGAGCTCGTTCACAGCTCGTTACTCTAACCTTTAGGCTAATTAGTATCAGTTTATTTGAGTTGAGTAAAAAAAAAAATAAGGTGGGTGTGGGGAGCAAAGCCCCCCAATTCAAACATATGGAAACCAAAATTAGCAGCAAGAACAAGCCCATGCTGTATTCACAAAAGCTTTATACTATGCAAGTAGTGGAGGTCCAGTATTCTCCACTATCGCTGAACAGGATAGCAATAATTTAAACAAAAACAAAAATTAGAACCACATGTGCAACCAAATCATTATCAGAACTCCAGTTAACAGTATGCTAATAAACAGACTATATATCAATGAAACAGTATTCAGTATGGCAATATACAGAGGCAAGTCTTAGGAGTTGTACATTTTAACCCAGCCTTTATCCTATTGAACATACTGTACATATGTACACTAATGATACAGTAATACAAAATCACACATGCCCCCATAACACAAAGCATCATGGGCTGCATATGCAAATCACCACAGAATATTATGCTGGTTCAACTTTAAGCAGAAATGCATGGTGCCGAAAGGCCTCTCACACAGTTTGCAAAGAGTGCCAACAGAAGACACAGATATGTGTTTCATCTTACCAGGACTCATCATTGTGCCTCGTCTGTTCGACACCCCAGTGGAATGAACCAGTTACTCTAAGATGGTCTGTCTGGGTAATGTTGTGGTGAACCCAATTAAAACAAAAAACAAGTTCAAAAACAAAGAACCTCAGTGTGCAAACAGTAAGGCAAAGGTTACCCCAAAGGGCATTGGCCGGGAATGATACAGTTCTTTATTCCACTGGGGCCTCTGTTGCAGAGTTGGGATCCTTGTTATAGTGTGACTCTGACAATGTTCAGTGCAGGTTCCTCTCAAACCAGCTTGTGCTGAACACCAAACTGACAGTGTCCATGTGCTTTGATATCAGGGAAAAGCAATCTAGGCCAAGACCCCCCCTCCCATTTTCATAACCCTGGATGATGCCTCCCCCCTTTGAAGAGGTCTCACTCTATAAGTACCTTGGTGTGTTGCTGGATAGAAACTTGGGTTTATCCTCATACATCAGTACAATCCACAAAAAGCTTCACCCTAAAATTAGCACCCTTTACTAGAACAAATCCTGCCTTCCCCTCCTGGTCCACCATGAGGACTTTCTCAAAATGATCTTGCTGGTTTGAGTATGTTGATTTTATAATGCTACCTCAAAATCCACCTTAGCCAGACTGGACCCTATCTTTAACTCCATCTGTCCTTTTGCCACCAATTCCTTTACTGCTCATCATTTCTCCCTCTACCTATACTTTCACCCCCATCCCTGGAATCCCAGCATCTCACTCACTGCTCCTCAATTTTCTCCAAGTACAGGTTCTCCTTCCTCCCTACCCCCTTACCTCTCCACCCTCCTTTAGCCCTCTGCCTATTAATCCTACTCACTCCACTTCTCTGATTTTTGCTTTTTCTCCCTCACTGCAAAACTTGCACTGGTCAGACTGTTTCCTGTTTCTGCCTTTCCTCACTCTGGGACAACCATCCTTCCCACCTTTACCTCTCCCCTTCCCACCAATCTCTTAGACACCCAAGTCTCACTTAATCACATCATTCTCAGAGATTACTTCACAACCTCCTGCTAGTAGTTCTTTTAGCCTGTTTTTGTTACAGCTTGTCATTCTGGCACCTGACTAATTTGCCACATCTCATTTTAAACCATGGGCGACTCTAGGACAGGGCCAGCCAGGGTACATACCCTGTTAAAAATCTGCTGTGCCTAGACTGTGCCCCAACAGTGATACATAGCTAGCAACATACAGTAGTCCAGATTTAAATTACCCTGGAAGTCGAGACACAAACCCTCTGTACCCTGCCTGTGCTCTGGTCATCCTTAATTCCTGTAGCTGCCTCTTTTTTCAGCACTGTACTTTTTTGCACTACTGTAATTTTCTATTTTTTTTTTTTTGCACCATAGTACTTTGCTTCTTGAACCATTGTACTCTGATTTTGTTTCAGTCCCTTCTGTTCCCCTTCCTGGTGTTGCACCTGGAAAAGAGCATTGGCTTAGAGTGCTTTTCCTGGACAACAATTTGTAACTAAATAAACAGACAGACAGATAGACAGATAGATAGACAGACAGACAGACAGACAGACAGACAGATAGCTAGATAGAACCGCTCTCCTATGGTTTACAGTCCTCTCACTCTAAGAATACAGAAGAAGAAACACTTACTACCATATGGGATACTTTAAATGTCCCTTTAAACATGTTGAACCCCACCAGTGGCATGGAGGGCTGAGGCGTCTAATGCCTTACATCCTACCACACTGGTGATCCATGTTGGGGAATGAGCACGGGTTGCCAGGGGTCAGTGGGGTGGAAGAGGATTGAGCATAGCCCCTCTCCTGAGGAAGGAGTGGTTACCATATTGGCCCTTGGCCACCAGCGGGTGAAGGCCTGGTGACAGTGTGGGAATGAGCAGCTCAAAGGTTGGGCTTTGAATCTGCAGAATATGCATGCCTTCACATGCATGTTTCCAAAGCGAAGCTTCTGCAGGAAATTGGGAGAAAAAGGGATCCAAAGGCAAGATGATGTCCTGCACTCCTCCCTGGACCTGATCCACCACCTGGGCCTGAACTTGAATTGAGTATAGTGGGGGAAGGACAGCTCTCCCCTCTCCAGCCCACCATGAGGGGCAAGCTGTGGGGGACAAGCCACAAGGTCAGGCCAGGAGGAGTGAGTGCTGGCCAAGGGGAGTGGGGAACAGGAGCTGAAGAGCTTGCTGAGGGAATAAAAAGATATACACAATACATAGATATAAAAATTGTTATATTTGAACCAGTTCATGTGTGCATTGCTGGTTAACTGTGCAAGTACTTGTTGAAACCAACCACTGGGGAATTATGTTAGGACTCCAGGAAGGATTCTTTGTATTTTTTTCTCAAGCTTTTTTTTAATGTGAACACAGTGTTCAAAGTTTAACCCACATACCATTGGAAATTATTCAGCACATGATGACTTCCCTCAGTTTGATGATCTGGAAAAGAAGTCAAGAGGCCTGATGTCTCGTATGCAAAGAGCTTCAGTGGCTCAAGGCCAGCATCATCTCCAAAGCTGATGCCAAGCACTGTAACTCCACAATAACTGGGCTACTTTTGTTCCATAGTCTACAACTGCCCTGAAATGCTAGTTTATTCCCCTACTCCCAACTGTCAGAAGTCATATGGTCCCTTTGTATTGCAACAACCATCTCCACTACCCCAAGCCCTGGCAGTACAGCTGCCCAATTTAGATGAATTCTGCCTGAATAATCATTCAGATGTTTCAACAGCATAATAATTACTTCCCTTTGGATCTGCAGTCCTAACTCTCATTGGCTGACAGCCAGTCTGAGACCCACTCTGTTGTTTTGAAGATCTTTACAACAAGCTCTGCATATTTTAAATTACTGAGTTAGAAAACCTCCACAGAAAAACCTTCCTCTAACTACATTAACAGCCCTGAAGATTGGGTAGGTTGGTTTAAAATGTGTTTGTCAAGTCTGGGACCTCTATGCCACTAATCACAATATCCTAAGCAGCTCTGATGGTTTTATCACCCACCAGTGGCATCAGTGCCACAGCTCCACTGTAAGCTTCATCATAGCAGTGCCCGGCCAGTATTGAGTTTTGTCCTGACAACAAGCTCTAGTATGCAAATTTGATTCTCACTAGAACCTACAGTAAAGTGGAACACACTGTATACAGCTCTTCATGCTAATGAGTGCAAGCAGTACACAGATGGAGAGGGTGAGAGAAGGGTAAAGGAAAACATCAGACAGCATTACTACAGACAGTGTTATCAACATGTGGAATAGCCTGCATGGTGAACTTCTGGAAGTAGCACAGTTCAGACTTCTAAAGCAGGACTACACAGATTCTTTGGGAGAACAGCATCGAAAGTTATGCAGCATTATTTATTTGAACTGTTTTTAACAAGAAAGGCACAGCAAGCTGTGATGGCTTGTTCCCAGGTGCGCCTGGGAGTGATGCTGAGCTATAGGGACCTGCTTCATTAGCAAGGGGAATGTTGGCCATGACATTAGGGAAATTCCTCTAGTCTTCTATCACTAGTGCCATGGGATCTTTAACTTCCACCTGATCAGTGACCAAAGATGGTCAGAATGGACCTCAGTTGAATGTCTAATCCAAAGGATGACAATGCAACAGTGCAGCACCCACCTCATACTGCACTACAGGTTTAGCTATGGATATTATTCCAAGTACCGTGTGTGTGGCCAGAAATGAAACTTATGTACCTACCATAACTGTTGATCTCCCTGAACATCTCCTCCATAGATTACAACTAATTGGTCTGAGCCACAGCTGATAGGACCTTGCAGGAGCCAGAACTTTTCTGGAGGGGGCTAGTGATGAAGATAGGACCCACACACATCATCACATGTGCCCACTGTTATACAGTGGCACCAGCTCCCAACTGCCTCAGTTCCTTTTTTTACTGAGGAGGTGAGCAGCATGAACCTAACATGTAACCTATGCACTTAACCTAAGGACATAAGATAGCCCCAGTAGCCCATGTAAGAAGGGCCACCAAACCAGTAACACGGTGTCTTCACACTTCAAACCAATTAAAAGAGGTGAAGACCAACACAGCACTACTGAAGTGAGTCTGGGGGATGGTAGGTGGGCATGGTAAAGTACGGGGAAGATATTCAGAAAGATCAATAATTACGATAAGTACGTAACTTTCATATCTTCCAAGAATCAATCTTCTCCATAGATTTCAATGGGTCAGAGTACCAAGCTCAGAAAAAGCCCCCTGAACTAGGGAGACTGGAACTCAGGGCTCACTTCAAGATAGTAATTCAGTCTGAATTGTCCTGCCAAAGGTGGCATGCTGCCTGGCATGGACATCCAGGGCATAGTACTTGGTAAATGAATGCACTGTGCTGCAAGCTGTGCCAAGCAAATCTTTGTAATCAGCACTGAGTGGAGTTCTGCCAAGGAAGTAGCTACCACTTGGTGGCGTGGGCATGGAATTTGCCCTTTAACTTAACCCTGCCACAGCACAGCTGCGGTGATGGCAATTCACAATTCAGGCTGAAATGCCCTTGATTGTGACAGGTAGTCCCTTTCGATTGGGGTCGAAAGAGACAAAGAGCTGATTTGCCTGTCTGTAGTCCTTAGTCCTGTCCAGCTAAAATCTAAGGACCCTGTTCACAACCAGTGAGTGGAGAGTCCCTTCTTCCTCATTATGATAGCGGGTACAAAAGGTAGACAGCATCAGAGACTAATTCAGATGGAACTCCGACACCACTATAGGTAGAAACTTAGGGTATGTACAGATGTAACCCTCTAGGTGGCGCTTATCAAGGGGCTACTTACCCCTGCCTGCTTGGCTAGTAGCAGGTTAAGGGGCCTGAGTTCTGAAATGGGTGCCTCCACCCGGAGGTCAGGGTTGGTAGTGGTCAAGCTAACCTGTGTACAGCCCTCCAGGATACTGTAACCCCCCCTCTTTCCTTACTAGTGGCCAGAACAATACACAATAATCACTTTCACAATACCCCGATACACCAAACAAGTACTCACACTGTTTGCACTTACCACCAGGGCTTCCCTCTGGCTCGACCCTGGGGACTCCCTGTAAAACAAGGTTATACACAGCAAATGACAGCAGTACAGTACTCTTGCACAAACTGGAACCACAGTCAGGGTAAATGCAAAAAGAGTTAGATCTGATTTATTTAAGGACTTAAACGGGGGCGAATCAGGTTAATTTGCTTAAAGGCTGTATCAATCAAACAGTTATGCATACACTTCAGGGTCCATAAACAGTCACACACTTTGGGTACCCAGATGGAGAATGGAGGGCTAGCCAGGAACATTGCAGCTTGTTGGGGCCCTGTGATGGAGGAAAACAACATGCACTACACACACTAATTGTAATCCGGAGCAGGAGGGCTCAGTTCGTGAAAAGAAAACAACAAGACAATCAGATGATACACCTTTAGATTAGGCTGTTGTTGCAGGGAGCTACCCTAATGATTACTCACGATACCCAAGACTAGACACTGGCTGGATGAAAACTGATACTGCAGGTGGTTGATCTGGAGTGCCAGGAGAAGCAGGGTCCACACGATTCGTCGAGGCATTGTTCCTGTTCAAGCGTGGAGCAGGGGGCTGATCCCCAGGCAGGTCTCTTGTCGATGGCTTTCTCTGTGCAGCGAGTAGTGTGGCTGGGCCAGTGTGGAAAGGCCCAGGCCAAATGGAGACAAACTCAGATACAGTCCATTTTGGGCTGGATACAGCTTCCATCAAGCAGAACACAGTTCACACAGTGGGGAACCAAATCACGACTCACTAACAACTCACAGCACATTTACAGGTAAGGAAATTCTACTGTACCAGGCAAACTGCTCTCCAGTCATGATCGCAAAATCTCTGCACAAACTGAGCATTCAAAAGTAGCTGGAAATCCTGACAGGCCGATCACAGTCAGCAAAATCTTCGGTCTTCTTCAGGTATGAGCCTGGTAAAAAATCAGTGGCTTACTTCATTCTCACAAACTTGGATTTAGTCCGAAAAAATTATCTTCTCTCCCTCTCAGGGGCAGCAGGCAGACATGCAGGCCACAACGAAGGCCTTTCCACAGTTCTCCTGTAGAAAACTACTCAGATGGCTGCTTGACTGTCTCAAGCTATTGCTTCTTCAGATCCCAACTTAGATCTGACTCAACTGCTAGCAAGTCTGGGAATTTCCTCAAGATCCAAAAGGTTCGGTTGGCTGATTCATCCGTCAGTTACAACAGGAGCTCCTCCTTCAGGTGCTAAAAAGCCCAAAACTACAATTCCTACAGATTCTGACTCCAGACAGCTCCTGTAGTCTGGCTCCATTTTAGGTCCCACCAGTACTGATTGGTCCAATTTGCAGTCCCGGGCCAAATAGTGGGGATAAACAAAACAGTCCCTGCTGCAAAGAAGGCAGGTTAGACAAACTACATTATCATTATCACTCTAAATGATTTTCAGCAAATAGTTGCATCTTTCAACAGAGCTCTCTCTCAGATTATTTATGACTGCAATCCAGGCAGCTCTTAAAGAAACAGTACACAGAGGCTATACAGGCACTCTCTGGCAATCACATTTAAACTGCCAAAATGGAGGACACCAGCCTGGCAGTGAGCATGTAGGAAAGCTCAAGGAAGACTTTTCGGGAACCCCATTTGTAGGGGTCACACAGAGTACTACCTTGTCTTTTTGGAAAACAGTATACGGGGATCTGTGACCAAAACATAGATGTTAGTCACTCTGTCAGCAGAGGTGATGACCACCAGAAAGGTATAGTTATGGAAGAACTTACCATAACAGTAGATCTTTGAGAGATGCTCTTGCAGTAGGCAATAACCATTAAGGACTGAGCCATCAGGTGCCAAGACCACACAGAAAACATTAGCTAGCAGTGTCTGGCGGGGGACCACCCACCCGGTGTCATGTGGCCAATGTCGGCCCAACGCTATATAATGGGTGGTCCCCATGCCTGCCCTCCAGTTCTCCCACCAGAGACCTAAGAAGGTGTGACAGGAGAAGGGGTGGGCTCCTGGAACCAATAGAAAGGCTGAAAAAGAAGCAGCAGCAGGGGGACGGAGGGAGTGAAAGAGGTTGCCTACTGCAAGAGCCTCTCTTGAAGATCTACTGTTACGGTACATTCTTACGTAACTGTACTATCTTACTTCAAGAGGGCTCTTGCAGTAGGCAATAACTGTTAGGACTGAGTCCCAAGCAGTGTAAGTCAGGAAAAGGACTTAGCACGGGAGGCAGGAAAGGTCTGTAGTAGGCAGGCAAATAGGTTAAGACAGAAGGCCCTGGAGGACAGCTAGTCCAAAGCCTGCCCCCCGCTTAGAAACAATGTCCAGACTGTAATGCTTAGTGAAAGCATGGACAGAGCTCCAAGTAGCTGCCACACAAATGTCTGCGGCTGAAACATTGCTGAAACAATCAGTAGATGCAGCCATGCCTCTGGTTGAGCGTCCCTTGACTTCCCCGGAAGGGGTTTGTTATACTTCTGATAACAAAATAGAATGCAGTTTGTCAACCATTTGGATAAGCAGTGCTTTGAAACTGTAGTGCCCTCTCTCTTGTGCACAAAAGAAATGAACAACTGATCCATTTTTCGGACTGACTTCATCTGATTTGTGTAGTAATGCAACATTCTGTGCACATCCAGCATGTGCAGAATTGCCTCCCCTTGATTAGAATGCTCAGGGTAATACACTGGCAAGTGTATGGTCTGATTTAGAGTAAATTCTGAAACCACCTTTGGCAGAAACTTAGGATTTGTACGCAGAGCCACCCAGTCTCTGTGACAAATCAGACAAGGCTCCTTACTCAACAGGGCCTGAAGCGAGGAAATCCTTTGAGCAGAAGTAATAGCAACTAAAAACAGCACTTTCCAAGAAAGGTCGCAACTCACAGCTGGTTCAAAAGGAGGCAAAGTGAATTTCTCCAGTATAAAGTTCAGATCCCATGGAGGAACAGGGTTCCTTAGTGGGCGCTTCATGTGGAGGATTCCTTTGAGGACAGTGTGGGAAACCTCTAACTGAGCCACCATTTTGCCTTCCACTTGGGAGTGGTAGGCGGAAATGGCAGACAAGTAGACCTCCAGTGAAGAATAGCTGAGCCCTGGATCAGAGAAGTGTAGCAGATACTCCAGAACCTGAGGGACAGGGCACGAAAAGGGGTCCCAACCTTTGGAGGCCACCCAAATGGAGAACCTCTTCCACTTCATTGTATTTGTAGTTCTTGAGGATGGCTTTTTGGCCTTTATGAGGACTTCAGCGACTCTGGAAGAGACTCTGTAACGTGAGATCGCTATGTCAGAAGGCACCATGCATGAAGGCGAAAGGATTTGAGGCCTGGGTGAACCAGTTTGCCTGTTCCTGGGTCAGAAGGTCCTGGAAGAAGGGTAGAGGAAGAAAACATTACTCACCGTAGTAATCTTCTTTCTTCCAAGGTGTTTTTTAGCATCAGTAACTACTGCAGTGAGCTGACTTGATAGTACTGCCCCGGAGATGGAGAGTATGGTAATAAATTTATGAATTAGCCAATCAGATTGAAGCTTGGGGGTGTGCTGAGCAGGGAGAGTGAGGAAGGCTCCAGAATTTTTTTGAAACTAGAACGGGCAAATGTCCACCTAGGAATGAACCAGCAGGATTCAAAAATACACAACACAACCAGAACCAGAATAATAAACATGAAATGTTGCTCAAAATCTAATCTAAAGTTTAAAATAACCCAATTGCTGGTAGGCAAAGTCAGAGTTCTCTTCTGAAGGTTATCTGGGGAGGAAGGGTGGGAGCTTACTGATGCTAAAGGACACCTTGGAAGAAAAAAGATTACTGCAGTGAGTAATTTTTTCTTCTCACCCCAGGGGTCCTTTAGCATCAGTAACTACTGCAGACTATAAAGCAGTATAGTTGGGGGGCCGGTAGAGAACCTACTTAGGAAAGAGGCTCTGCAGAACAGCCTTGCCAAATCTGGCATCAGATCTAGACTGTACATCTAAGCAATAGTGTTTAGTGAAAGTGTTCACAGTCTTCCAAGTAGCTGCTTTACAGACATCCAAAAGGGGTATGTCCCTAGCAGCTACCACAGAGGCAGCAGTGCCCCTAGTAGAGTGGGCCCTGAGACCCTCAGGGGGCTGTGTACCAGCCTTGTCATAGCAGAATCGAATACATGAGACTATCCAGTGAGAGATTGTTCTCTTAGTGTCTGGTTTTCCTCTACCTACCTCCCTACAGGTGAGGAAAACTGTGTGGATGGGCCCCTGAACTGCTTGGTGTGATCCAAATAGTAAAGTAGGGCCTTTTTGACATCAGACTATGGAGTTTTCTCCCTGTAGTGGAATTGTCAGTAAAGAACACAGGTAAGGTGATGGTTGGTTAAGTGAAACTCTGAGACCACTTTAGGCAGGAATTTTCTGTTCATCCTGAGCTCAATCTTATCCCTATGAGGGATAATGTAGTTGGGCTCAGTGCAGAGAGCCTATAGTTCTGAAATCCTTCTTGCAGAGGTAATGGCCACTAGGAATGCAATTTTCCAAGTGACATACTTAAGGTGAGCTGAAGCCATGGGTTCAAAGGGTGGTTCATGAGTTTGGCAATACAGAGGTTCAAGCTCCAAGGTGGGACAGGTTCCTTGATTGGAGGCTGGGCATGGAGGACACCTCTGAGAAACTGTTTAAAGACTGTCTGAGAAAAAACAGATTTAGTCTTTCCAACAGAAAGATAACCTGAAAGAGCAGTCAGGTGAAGCTTCAGGGAAGAAGGCATCACACCTGAATCCTGCAAGTGCACTAAGTAATCCAACAGGTTAGGAATCGAAGCCTTAAGAGGATTAATGTGCTTTTTCTTGCATCAGAGGGAAAATCTTTTCCATTTGGCTGCATAGGTCTTTTTTGTACTAGGCTTTTTAGCCATCCTTAGGATGTTTGTGGGGAGAGACAAATGGGTTTGCTGCAAGACAGGGTTAACAATAGGGGATACCAGACTTGCCTCGGCCAGTCTGGTGCCACCTGAATCATTGTTGCAGGCTAAGCCTTCAGCTTTAACAAAACTGAAAATCCAAGAAAAGGGAGGAAAGGCATAAAGAAACTTTCCTGTCCAGTCCAGAACTAAGGCATCTGTTGGGAGAGTTCCCAGTGCTGGAAGCCTGCAGTAATACAGTGAAAGTTGATGTTTTAGGTGAGAGGCAAAGAGATCTACTTCTGGTGTGCCCCACCTTCTGAGCACTGTGGCCAACACCTGTTTGTTCAGACACCATTCGCTGTGTCCCTGGTTGATGCGACTAAGAGCATCTGCCAGGGTGTTGCCCTTGCCTGGAAGATGAATGGCTGATAGACTGACTCCCAGGGAGTAGATCAGGCCCCAAATCCTCATGGCTTCTAGGTATAAGATGCTGGATCTTGTGCCACCCTGCTTGTTTATGTAAAACATTGCAGTGGTGTTGTCTGTTCTGATCTGGACTGTGTGACCTTTATCTGTGAGGCAAATGCCTTAAGAGCCAGATAAATGGCCCTGAGTTCCAGCAAGTTGATGTGAGACTCTGACTCCTGCGGAGTCAAGGAGCCACTGATAGAAGTACAGTACTGTCCATGTGAGCTCCCCTTCCAAGCAGAGAAGCATCTGTAGTAATAATTCTTGAAGAGGAGGGCGCTTGGAAGGAAATTCCTACTGAGAGATTGGTAACTTCATTCCATCAGTCCAGAGACTGAAGGAGCTTCTTTGTGACTGGAACCAGTTTGGACAGTGAATTTTTGCTTTGGGACCAGTGAGACCTTAGGTGCTGCTGTATGTCCCTCATTCTGAATCTGACCCCTGGAACCACAGCTGTCATTGATGCCATGCATTCCAGGAGCCTTAGAAAGTGTATGGCTAGCCTGGGCTGGCCTAGGATGAAAGAATTTGCCGCTGACAATAATTTTTGAATTCTTCCCAAGGTAAGGAAAGCTGTGCTCTGTAGGGTATCCAACTGTGCTCCTAGGAACGTAAGGAGTTGTGTTGGCTCCAGATGGGATTTTTTTGGTTTATAAGAAAACCCCAAGGAGTGCAGAGTGTTCCTTGTTAGGAGAGGGCCTCCACTTGTACAGGTTTTTCCCACTATGAGCCAGTCGTCCAGATAAGGATAGACTGAAATCCCTTTTCTTAAATGTGCTGCCACTACAGCCAGGCAATTTGTGAATACTCTTGGGGAAGATGTCAGGTCAAGGGCATGGCTGCAAACTGGTAGTGTCCTGAAGGAAGTTTGAACCTCAGAAATTTTCTGTGAAACTGCCTTGGGATATGAAAGTAGGTGTCTTTGAGGGCTAGGGAGGCTAGTCAGTCTCCCTGCTGCAGAGACTGAATCACCAATTTTAGGGTGATCATTTTAAATATGGGCTTCAGAAGATGCTTGCTCAAGTATCTGAGGTCTAAAATAGGTTGCCACTCCCAGTTTTTCTTTTGTGTCAGGAAGTATCTGGAGTGGAAATCTTTGTCCCTTTGATGGGCAGGTACGCTCTCTATCACCCTTGCTTCCAAAAGGTGCTTTACCTCCATTTCCAACAATATTCTTTCTGTAGGAGTTAGAGATTTGGAAGGCTGGGTGCCCTTGAGGGCTGGCATCCTCTTGAACTGAAGAGACAGGCCCTTTCACGCTATTCTCCAGGATCCACATGTCTGTTGTAATAATGATCCAGGATTGGAGGTAGTGGGAGAGCCTGCCTGCTACAGGCAGAGGGGAGGCAGCCTGAACTGAGGAGTCAGGGCTTTTGCTGAGTGGCAGAAGCACAAGTAGAGGTAG
The DNA here is from genome assembly GCA_016271365.2 of Neoceratodus forsteri. Taxonomy (NCBI): domain Eukaryota; kingdom Metazoa; phylum Chordata; order Ceratodontiformes; family Ceratodontidae; genus Neoceratodus; species Neoceratodus forsteri. Next base: position 801,346,659 of record CM057451.1, on the reverse strand, counting down.
AAGTAGTTGTTCTCTGACCTCTCCTACCTCTTCCTCTGAAATAACCTCTAAACTGAGAGAGGTCCAGCTGAGGATGAAGGGAATAATACGGCCTAGGGAAGTACCCCCTGCCTCTATTACCCCTCTGTTGAGTCTTTTGAGGAACAGAAGACTTACTTTTGAAGTATTATGCCTGATAGGTTGTTTTGTATTCATCAACCTTTGTCATGTATTCCTCAGTTCTGGAATCAAATAGTACATTCCTGTCACAGGGAAGGTCCATGGCTTTGGACTAAGTGTCCTGTGTCAGATTTACTGTTCTTAACCAAGTAAACCACCTCAGGGAGATAGCCTGGGTCATAATGCTGGAGGATGCATGATTTGTATCATCTGCATATGGAACTAGTACTTTGCAGCTTCCAAGGCAGTTTTAGCTGTTTCCACCAAATCCTTTGCCATAGAATCAGAGCCCTGTTTAACTAGGACTGAGTTCCAAACAGCCTTCTGATATTTGGCTGTGTAAGCATGTATGACGCCAGGTGAAGGAGAAGGGAGGCTAAGGTATATGTCTTTCTGGCTATAAAGTCCAGCCCTTTAGAATCGTTTTCAGGAGGCTGGAATAAAGAGGAACCCCTGCTTTGTCACATGCTGCCTGTTGCACCACTCCCTCATGATCAGGATGCACAAACAGAAACTCTGTGTCTGTTTCAGACAACTGGTATTTCTTATCTAATCTCTTCTTGACCCCCAACACAGATGTGGGAGTCTGGAGAAGCTCCACAGTGTTCTTCCCGGAAGGTTTATAGATAGGAATAACTAACTTCTTGGGAGGGGGAAGATCTTTCATTTCTCTGTAGTCCTGGTCTTCTTCCTCCTCCTGGTTGTACTCTTGAGAGGGAAGGTCAAGTGTGTCCATGTGCTGTAAAAAAGTAAACATGGAGGAGGTATCCTCATGGTCTGTAGGGGATGCTCCAAAATTTAGGTCAGGTGACACATCAGGTTCTGGGGCCTTACCCTCTGAAATGTCATCTGGGGCATCATAAAAATCATCATTATTACCCCCCTCATCAGCACCTGTATCCGAGGGAGCTGCTGAGGGAACCTGCTTAGGGAAGGCAGAGGCACCAAAAAAGGACCGCATGCCCTGTATGGTTTGGTAAAGATGTCAGACTTTTGCCATATCTTCCATAAAAGGTAAATCTCCCTGTATATGTTGGGGATTACCCTCCTGGGGTTCAACGTTTTTTTGATTTGTCTTTATGTTTTTTACCAACTGCAGCCTCACCATTAACACTGCTCAGAGGTGCAGTGGTATTTTTCTCTTTACATAGCTTTCTAGGAGCCACTTCATTTGTGACTTGTTCAGGTTTTCTCTTTGAACTAGGCACTTTATTTATTTTATTTTTTTTTATTTAAATTTTTGATGACTGGTTGAGCCTCTGAGACAGACAAATCCCTTTTTCAGGGGCTACCCAGGGAACTGAACATTCCATACAGATTAAAACAATACATTACAGATATTATTTACAGATGTCTTAGACTGGTACATACATTAATTAAAAAACTAAATATCTCATACATTGAGAGACAGTACATTAGAGATGTCAAAAACAACAAAGTGATCAAACAGTACAGGTATTCAGTGGTCAATATATTCAATGATAGAGGCATTAATACATAAGTGCAGAGTACAGACATTAGGCTGTGTAAAGAATCATTATATTAACATTTTAGTATACTTACAGAGAGAGTATAGGCATCAGGCAGGATAAAAAGATGACTTCACATATGACATAATATACTACTTGTGAGTTAGTGTGAGAACCAGTAGGAGATATTGAAATATGGCGAAACGAGTCAGAGAAAGAGAGAAGTGTAGTAATGACAAGGAGGTAGTGATGGTCAGGAGAAGTTTAGGTACAGTTACCAGTGCAGACAGAAGGCATGTAGAAGATTTCCCTGTAGTGTCTTTTGAAGAGTGGAACAGTCTTACAGGAGAATAGTGAATGTGGAAGGTCATTCCACTTTTGTGGTGTGGCAAAGGAAAAAGATCCCCTGCCTACAACTAGGCAAGTCTTGGGCAGACTTAACATCAGGAAGTGTGAGGACCTGTGTTCGAGAGAAGGGTTTCAGGGTGAGTAGATTAGATAAACTTGGGAGAGGTGGGAGGTGAATTAGTTTGAAGGTGGTGCAATACACTGGGAGGTCAAGTGTAGCCTTAAAAGATTGCCAGCCCAATGCATTTAGCACATCATAGTGATGAGTGCGAGCTGGGACCTTTACAGCAAAGTGGGCAATTCTCTGAAAGGCCATTTTGAGTTTGTTCAGGAGTGCAGTCTTAGAGGAAAGGATTATTGAGGCCCCATAGAAAAGACCTGGGAGAAGGGTGGCTGAGGCAATATTTATTTACTTATTTATTACAATCTCGGATTAATGCCACTTGAGCTCAGAGCTCTTTACATAGGTTCCATGTCAAGATCACAATACAAACAGAGTAGTACAATATTACAGAGGAATGGAAGCGGGAATAATATACAGTACTGGAACAACAAACAAGTCAGGATTTTGGGAGTGGAAGCAACAACATACTTACAGGTATTAGATGCCTGATGGTGAAAACCAATCAGTTGTCTGCAGTGACAGGTTTAGTAGAGAGTTGATAAGTACAAGGTGAGGAGAGGAGGAGCCCCAAGTGCCAAGTGAGCAAGTGATACTGCAAGTATTAAACTGGCAGAGAGGGAAGGGGAGGTATGAGGGCAGCAGGTGAGGGTGAGAGGAGAGAAGGTAGGAAGGGAGGAGCAGACTCAGGAAAGGAGTAGAGGGCAGGGGTAACAGGTGAGAGGGTCGGAGTGGAGGGGAAGGCTCAAGAGGAGTAGGGGGTGCGGTGGGAGGCGAGGGGTGGGAAGGAGACAAGGCACAGGGAAGGAGGGGAAAAGGCTAGGGGACAACAGGGAGGCGGTGAGGAAAAGGGGTGGTGAAGCTATGGGTGACAGTCACAATGGCCAACATTTAGCAAGAGTTGCTTAAGGTGGACTTGAAAGCACCCAACGAGGCTGACACACAAGATCTTTCTGTAATGGAGTTGAACCAAAGCAGGCATGGTGCGCAAAAGACCTTGGCCTTGGGAAGTATGGCATTTTGGCTGAATGAAGGACTGGTGCTCAGAGTCATGTGTGTGCCACAGATTAATGCAAGGCACCAGGAGTTGACTAACCCCAGGCAGGAATGTAGCAAGACTGATCTTTTTTGCCAGAAGGCAGGTTTGGAATTTTAGCCGGACATTGAGTGGGAGCCATTGCGCGTTGGTATACAGATCACAGGTATGGTCAGCCTAGGTGCCCCTAAGATTAGCCGGCAGGCTTTGTTTAAGGCAGTTTTTAAGCGTCGGAGGGCAGTATCAGTGGCGGAGCCATATATTGGCAGGCCATAGTCAACAAGAGAGCCCACAGAGCTGTGGACTGCTATTTTAAGGGCTTCAGGGATCAGGCTGTGCCAGAGTCGATAAAGCAGCCCAATACGTTTGTTGACTGCTTTGGCCGTATTGTCAATGTGGAGAGTGTAGGACAACAAGTTGTCAATAGTGATCCCAAGGTATTTAAAATGTTAGACCAGTTCCAGGGAGGCCCCAGCAACATTTTATATTGATAAAGAGTACATACGATGCTTGTTATGGGGGCTGGAGAACAGCATGGTTTTAGTTTTTTTATAGTTCATAATTAACTTATGATCTATGAACCACTTCTCAAGACAGGTAAAATCACTTTGAAGTTGCTGCTCCAGTTCATCAGGATTTGAGCCATGTGTGAAGATGACTGCATCATCAGCATAAAGTAGAATGCGGCACTGGCTAGCTTGAGGGAGATTATTCAGAAATAAGATGAATAGGAGGGGACCCAGTATAGACCCTTGCGGGACACCCGGGCAGACAGGTTTGTTATCCGAGAGGGTTGAACCGATTCTAACTTGCTGGGATCTATGGTCCAGGTAGCTGCAGAACCACAAAACTGCCTTGGGAGCCAGGCCCGTTGTGGCAAGTTACTCAGTTAGGAGGGCATGATTAACAGTATTGAATGCCTTAGTCAGGTCAATAAAGATTGCCCTGGTAAGTTGTCCATGATCAAGTGATTTGTGGATGTAACCTGTGAATTCTAGAAGAGCTGTGGTGGTGCTGTGCCCAGTTCTAAAGCCATGCTGCTCGGGGCAGAGGAGTTTGTACTTGTCAAGGTATTTCGACCAGTTGGTCCACAACTATTCATTCGAGGGCCTTCGACAGTGGTTGTAGCAAAGAGATGGGTCTATAGTTCTCTGTAAGGGCCCGGTTCCCACTCTTATGTATGGGAGTGGCTATCGCAGCTTTCTAATTTTGAGGGAATACAGCTAGTCGAAGTGACAAGTTGAGGATGTGGGTGAGTGGCGACAGGATTTCTTCCAAGGAGAGTGAGATTAATTTCAGATCAAAGATGTCTCCACTGAATCACCCCTTACCAAGCACCTTCCAAAGGTATTTCCTAGCATCCCCAATTGAGATGGTCTTGAACCAAAAGAGGGGATGTGCAGAGGACTGTGGGCCTATGACGGGGTTGCTCGGGTGGAAGAAGTCAGAGGGAAGGACATGACTGAGGTCCATGAATGCTAGGCTGAAGGTGTCGGCTATGGTTTTTGGGTCAAGGATAGGGGAACCATCAATGCTGATCATGTCAAGAGCAGTTTTGGGCTCCTTGCCAGTAACCTCTTTAAAGTTTGCCCAGAATTTATGGACATTATTCTAGTGTTTGGACAGGGCCTCCTTGTAGTAGAGGTTTTTGGCTATATGGATGGCCCTGGTGCAGTTATTTCAGGCTTGTTTGTACTTTAAGGTGTCAGACTGCTTCCCTGTGGCTCTGGCTATACGCCAGGGATGATCTCTGTATTTCATAAGTTCAAGGATGTCAGGGCTCATCCAGGGGTTGTAATGGCCCTTGATTTTTCCCTTTTTAATAGGGGCATGGGTATCACAGATAGTACTGAATAAGAGGATGAAGTGGTCCAGCGCACTATCCACGTCAGGTGCCCCATACACAGCTGACCAGTTGGCATTTCAGAGATCAGCTCTTAGACGATCAGCTTGACTGGGCCTGTGGACTCTGTTTGTGACTGTTCTAGGAGGGGGTTTGGTGAATTTATTGGTCCAGTTGAACATGACAGGGGAGTAGTCGCTGATACTGTCTGGGAGGACAGAGGCATTAGAGGTGTGCTCAGGATGGTTGGTGAGTACCCAATCAATCAGGGTGCTAGTGCAGGTCCGGTAGTTAGTCCGGGTGGGGGCTTCTATGAGCTGTGTGAAGTGGACACCCTGGATAGTATCGTTGAAATGGTTTGTCTCGCTCATTATGTCATCCCAAAATGTCAATGGGCTAAACCATCCAATCAAAAGATACAAGGTTTTGTCTTTATTAAAGAGGCAGAAGCCGACCTTCATATTGTTGCAAGAAATGCATCTTAACAAGGAGGAACATCAAAAACTAAAGAAATTTGGCTTTGAACATGTTATAGCCTCCTCTTATGAAAAGGGGAAATGGAGGGGAGTGGCCGTCTTGGTTTCTCGCTCTGCGCCATTCCAACTAGTCTCCTCCTACTCTGACAAAGAGGGCAGACTAGCAATAGTAGTTGGGAGGTATCAGGGTACTTTATCAACCTTGGCCAGCTTGTATTTACCACCTGGGACAGATATTGAGACAGCAAGGATAGTACTAGGGAAAATAACAGAACAACAACAAGGGATACTGGTCATAGGAGGGGACTATAATTTAGTGTTGAGCGAAAAGGACACTACCAACCCTAACCCTCTGAGGTGGACAGCAGTACAAAAATTTACACAGAAATACCTTAAGGAAATGGGGTGGGTGGATGTTTGGAGATATTTAAACACAACTAAAGGGAATATACACATTTTTCCGTCGCATAAAATATACATAGATACATAGACAGTGTCAGCAGATAAGGGCCTATGGCCCACCCAGTCTGCCCATTTGAGCTTGTAAGTTCAGTTCATGTTTTCCTAGAAGTCTGTTGACCCTACCCTGACCTCCAGAATCTTTATGTCTATCCCATGCATTCTTAAATCCCGTGATTGTTTCAGCCCCACCACTTCTCTGGCAGGGTGTTCCACTTGTCCACCACCTGTTCTGTGAAAGATTCTTCCTCATGTTTCCTCTGAATCATCCTCCCTCCAACTTCATCCCATGCCCTCTAGTCCTGGTACATCTTTTTGCTTAAAAATAGTGTATTCCTGCACCCTGTTCCTCCCTGTGAGATACTTGTATGTCTCTATCATATCCCCTCTCTCCCTCCTCTCCTCCAGGGAGTACATGTTCAGTTCCTTCAACCTGTCTTCATAGGACTTGTGATGCAATCCATGCACCATCTTTGTTGCCCTCCTCTGAACCTTCTCTACCCTGTCTATGTCCTACGTAGGTATGGTCTCCAGAACTGTACACTGTACTCCAGGTGGGGCCTCACTAGTGTCTTGTATAGCGAATTATGACCTCCCTTTCCTGCTGGTGATGCCCTGCCTATACATCCCAGCATCCTATTTGCTTTACCTGCTGCCATGTCACACTGTTTCCCTATCTTGAGGTCATCAGAGATGACAACCCCAAGATCCCTTTCCTGCTTGGTGCATGCTATATCCTCACCCCCAACTGATATATTGTGCCAGGGTTTTGTGCCCCATATGCATTATCTTGCACTCTTTGCATTGAATTTCAACTGCCAAACCCCTGACCATTCTTCAAGTTTCTGCAGGTCCTTCTCATTCTGTCTACACCCTCTGGTGTGTCTATTCTATTCACGGAGCTTTGTGTCATTAGCGAACAGTGAAATTCTGCCTTCTAGGTCCTGCGTAATGTCACTGATGAAGATGTTGAATAGGACCGGTCCCAGCATTGATCCCTGTGGTACCCCACTGGTCACTCTTCCCTCTGTGGAGTGACAGCCATTTACCACTACCCTCTGTGTCCTGCCACCCAGCCAGTTACCTACCCACCACACTACTGTCCTGCCCACACCCATATTCCCCAGTTTGTGTAGTAGTCTTCTATGTGGCACAGTGTCAAAGGCCTTGCTGAAGTCCAGATAGGCCATGTCCACTGCCCTCCCCTGATCCACCTCCCTAGTCACCCAGTCAAAAATTCAACGAGGTTGGTCTGACATGACCTCTCCCTGGAAACCATGCTGCCTTGGGTCCTGTAGTCCATTGACAACCAGATGTTCCACCAATTCTCCTTCAGTAGTGCTTCCATGATCTTCCCACTCGAGGTGAGGCTGACTGGTCTGTAGTTCCCTGCCTCCTCTTTGTTCCCACTTTGTATAAGGGGACTACATCTGCTGTCCTCCAGTCTTTGGGTACCTCCTGTTTCAGTGATCGGCTAAACAGGATAGCCAGAGGTTCAGCCACCACCTCTCTTAGTTCTTTAAGGACCCTGGTGCACCCATCTGGCCCCATTGCTTTATCAACTCTTATTACTTCCAGTTCCTTCAGGACCCTTTTCGTGTAAAGGGACTTGTGTCCATTTCTGCACCATTCTCAGCCCTTGTACTCCCTTCAGACCCATTACCCTCCTCTTCCTCAGTAAAGACTGGAGCAGAAATACCTGTTCAATATGTCAGCTTTACTGTTGTCATCCTCCACGAGCCCACATCCTCCCCTTCAGTCTCACTATCCCTCCCTTTCTTTCTTTTTCACTTATGTACCTGTAAAGGTTTTGTCCCCTTTACCCACTGATTTTGCAATGTGTTCTTCTGTCTGAGCTTTGGCTTCCTTACTGACCTCCCTGCCTCCCTTTGCTTCTCCTGGTACTTCTCCCTATCCCCTTCTGCCTGTGTCTTTTGTATTGCCTGAATGCAATCTTTCTGGCTTTCACTTTCTTTTACTCCTTTGGAAAACCATAATGGTCTCCTCTTCCTTTCCTCTTGCTAACCTGCTTAATGCATAATTATGTTGTTCTTGTAATCCCCATTTTAAATACTGCCCACTGTTCCTCAACCCCTGATTCCTGTCCCATTCCCCTTAATGTCTCTTTCAAGGTTCTCCCCATTTTCCCATAGTTTGCCCCCCTAAAATCCAGGATATGTGTTTTTGTGTGGTTTGGTTCTGCCCTTTCTGTGATTTCAAACCACAATGACTGGTGGTCACTGTTCCCCAGGTGCTCCCCCACTGTTACCCCCATCACACTTTCCCTGTTTGTGAGCACAAGGTCCAGTATTGCCTTCTGCCGAGTTGGTTCCATGACCAGTTGCTTGAGGAAGGCACCCTGAAGGGAGTCCAGGATAAATCTGCTCCTAGTTGATGCTGCTGCTGGGATGCTCCAGTCCACGTCTGGAATATTGAAGTCTCCAACCAGTACTACCTCACCCTTGTCTGCCATCCTTTGGATGGCTAGCATCAACTCCTATCTGTTTCTTCCTCCTGGGCTGGTGGTCTATAGACCACACCTGTGCGGATGGCTGTCCCCATTTTCCTTTCCAGCTTAACCCACAGTATCTCTCCCCATTTTGTTCCTCCTGGATCTCTGTGGCCCTTATGTCATTTTTCACATACAGTGCCACCCTCCTCCCTTCCTGCCTGCTCTGTCTCTTCTGAATATGTTAGACAGGTATGGCATCTCCTAGTCGTGGTTATCATTACACCACGCTTCCAGTGATGGGCCACAATGTCCAGGTCTGACTGCACCATGACAGCCTCCAGATCTTCCATCTTGTTGCTAAGGCTCCTGGCATTTGCACACATGGCTTTCCATGATTTGACCTCCTAGACTGTTTCGTGCTGTTCTACACCAGCCCCTTCCTTGGTTGTCCTTTATCCCTGGTTCTCCTTGCTGTCTGCCCTTCTGCTGAATTTTGCCCCTTTCTGCCTATCCACCTCTTGGGCACTAATCTCCATCTTTGCACACTGCTTTGAAGAGATAGCCACCCTCTGGTTCACTGGTTCCACTGCTAGCTGTGGGGGTGAGCAAGCAGGTACCCTCCTTGCTGGCCTGCCACCCCTTTGCTAGTTTAAATGCTTGTCAATGTAGCATTTAAATTTATCATTGAGTGCTTGATTCCCTCCAGGATGGATGCAGGTCGCCAGGCTTGAACAAACCTCCATCCCTCCAGGTGGGTCCCCAGTCACCAATGAATCCAAACCCTTCCTCACAGCACCAGTTCTTCAACCATGAGTTAAAGTTCCTGGTGCATGCACTCCTATGCTCTCCCTTGCCTCTCGCAGGTAGTACCTCTGAGAAAGTGACAGAATTAGCTACTTGCTTGAGACCCCTCCCCAATTTCCTAAACTCTTCCTGAACTTCCTTTGGCTCCCCATTTGCCAGGTCATTAGTACCTAGGTGGATAATGACATCCAGCTCACCCTCCCGTCTTGCCTTCCCAGTGATCCCCAGGATCTTCCTTCCATTCCTCCATGCCGTGGCACCCATGGCACCTCACCTCCCTGTCCTCCCCCTCCTGTGTTCCTAGCTGGATCCCTCTTATGATGGAGTCCCCGACTAGGATTCGCTTCCTCCTCCTCTGGGGTCCACTGCTTTCCACGCTGAGGTCACCTCCTTGGCTAACCTCCACATCCTTTCCTTCCACTTCTCTGGGTACCTCTATTTGGTTGTCCTCGTTTTCCAGTGTGGCATATGAGTTCTTGAGTGGAATAGGATCTGGGATGTGCCTCTGCCTGACCACTCTAACCTCCCTGAGCCCACTGTCATCCAAGTGCTCCTCGTTTGCATCCTTTGAGGCAGTTGCATTGGACTGGTGGTCTCTGGATAGGGGTGATGGTACTCCTGACCCAGTTTACTTCGCCTCTGAGTCTGGCTACCTCATCCCACAGTCCAGAGAGATGCGTGCAGATAGGACAGCACCTCAGTGTCCAGAAGGTCTGCCTGAATATGGCTGCCCCACAGCCACTGCATTGCACCACTCCCACATTAAACTGCAATTATACTGCTTCTTCCACTACTTGTCTGCTACTGAAGCTCTCCTAGTTCCCTTTTTATTAATTTACTGTCCTAAAATCCTGCTACTGATCCTCAGATAATTTTCTTTAAAAAAAAAAAAAAACAATAAATAAATAAATGAGTCAAAACACTTGTCGTGCTGAGGGTGGGCTTCTTCCCCCTTATGCCCCTCCTACTTCACACCCCTTACTTACTGTGTTTAGCTCCTGTCAATCAGATTTAACAGGGCATATAATTAAGAGTTGGGGAAGGGGCGAAAATTTTGCAGCAATTAAAGACAGCACAGAATTACACCACCACTACGTTTTAAATTTTCAACAGCCCAAAAACAATTCTAAGTAAAGACAACAAAGAAAGTACAGTGTCACTAAAAGCCCACAATCTAAGTTTAAAAGAAAAATAGCAATTACTAGTTACTCTAAAGCACTGAATTGAATATGTTTCCTTCCTTCCCTTCTGGCTTCTTCTGAGAAAATAAAACTCTCACTTTACCTCAACTCTGACTAAGCCCCTACCTCCAGTTATCACGTAGCTGAGGTCAGAGGCCAGACACTTAAACCCTTCACCCAACTACAGGGCAGTCAGACAAGCCAAATAAAATTTGCAGCAATTAAAGACAGCACAGAATTACACCACCACTACGCTTTTAAATTTTCAACAGCCCAAAACAATTCTAAGTAAAGACAACAAAGAAAGTACAGTGTCACTAACAGCCCACAATCTAAGTTTAAAAGAAAAATAGCAATTACCAGTTACTCTAAAGCACTGAATTGAATATGTTTCCTTCCTTCCCCTTCTGGCTTCTTCCGAGAAAAAAAAAATCCCGCATAGACCTATGTCACATCTCTAAGGAGCATGTGCATCTCCTTGAGAAGGCTGAAATCCTACCATTCATACCCTCAGATCATTCCCAGAATTTAATTTCTCTGAAATGGACAGGGGAGAGAAAATCTACACTTTGGAGGTTTAACAACTATTTACTTAACAAAAAAAGAGTTCAAAGAGTTGCTAGAGACGAAGATACCTCAGATCCTACATGAGAATACCTCACCTGAGCTAAGCCCCTCGATATTATGGACACACATTAAAACCATGTTAAGGGGAATATCAGTTATGCTGCCTGGCATAAAAGCAACAGACTGATCAGCTAGATAAACTGCAAAAATCAATATAAAGAATTGCAGGCACAACACATGGCAGGAGATGCCACTGTCCTCCCATTAATGGAAACTACTAGACAAAAAATTCAGAAGATACTCCAGGTTAAGACAGAACAGGCTCTGCAATGTATTAGGCAGAAATACTATGAGGAGGGCCTCAAGCCACTCGTGAGATCTTAGCACATAGGTTGAGGAACCATATATTACAGAACACAATTACACATATTTACTCTCCCCAAAAAAGAAAAAATTTAAAACAGCCAACTGAGATCCTAGAGGCCTTCAAAACCCACTATACCTCCCTATACACCCGGAGACTAATTATCTCATCCCCAAAGGGCTGAGTTCCTGCAAATTGGAACTGCCTCAGATTGCCCAGACTGAGATGGAGTGACTGACAGTCCCAATAACACGAGGAGAATGGGAGGCGGCAATAAAACATCTAAAGACGGGGAAGTCACCAGGCCCGGATGGGTATACGGGCGAATTTTATAAACATTTTAAGGACTTACTTATTCCCCCCCCTTGAGAGAGTAGCCCGAGAGATATTAGAAGGTGAGTCTTTTCCACCAACATGGGGTTACGCAATAATCTCAAGATTACTTAAGCCAGGGAAGGATCCTGGTCAATGTGGTTCATATCGTCCCATATCGGTGTTGAACACCGATTATAAGATATTTACATATATTATAACCAAGAGGATAGAAATAATTTTACCCAGACTAATCAACCTGGATCAATGTGGTTTTATGACACAGAGACAGACACAAGATAATGTGAAGCGAACACTTCACCTCCTGCACCATGCTGCCCGGTCGAAGTCCCCTTTTTGTTATTAAGTTTGGATGCAGAGAAGGCCTTCGACCGGGTAGCATGGCCATCTTGCTGAGACCCTTAATAAGTTTGGATTCTCAAAAGTTTCAACAATTAATAATGGCTATATATAAACAACCCAAAGCTTATATCAAGATCAATGGAACATTGTCCTCCGATATCATTTAATAGAGGTATGAGACAGGGATGCCCACTGTCTCCCCTATTATTCACACTATACCTAGAACCCCTGTCCCAGACTCTGTGCCAGGCGAAAGAAATACGGGGGATAGAGATGGGGGGCGAGCACCACAAGCTTGCACTCTATGCAGATGACCTGCTGATATACCTCACGGCTCCTGAGCAGACTTTGCCACATCTATGGTCATTGTTACAGGACTTTGGGGAGACAGCGGGACATAGAGTCAATACCAATAAAACAGAGGCTATTTAAGTAAACTATTCTCCCACAGCGATCACAAGGCAGAGTTTCCCTTTTAAATGGGGTGTTACCCATCTGAAATATCTAGGGATACAGCTTGCACTAGAACGGGGACTACTATATAGCCTAAATTATAACCAGATGTTGATTCAGGTAACATCAGACCTAGAACGCTAGAATATGGTTCCACTATCACTAATACAGAGGGCAGAGGTTGTAAGAATCAACATTTTACCAAGGTTTCTGTACCTGGCTTGTTGCTTACCTATTGCACCCCCTCCATCTTTCTTTAAAGAAATAAACAAAATAATCTCTAGATATATATGGAACTCACATCCACCTAGAGTGAAATATCAGACACTGCAGCTTCCCTCAAAGGAGGGGAGTTTAGCCCTACCTTGCCTATAGAAATACTACCTAGCTGCACAACTCAGAGTAATTTTTCTATGGCTCCATAGAAACGATGTGGCGAAATGGCGTGAGCTGGAAAAAAGAGAGGAGGACCTATTCAACCTAGATAAAACCTACTCAGCCAACCACCAATCCTAATAGACCAGATTACAGATAACCAATATACAAAAATACGCTGTCCAGCTGGCAACACTGTGGACTACCAAACAGACTGCCTCATATAAACATTTACTTTACTCCCTTTCAAATATGCAAACTTTTCAACCAGCTGAGGTTAGATCATAGTTTTAGTATCTGGGCAGGGATGGGGATACAAACAATATTACATTTCTTCCAGAAAGGAGAGATAATGACCTTTGAAGATATGGTTGGGATATGGTCATGCCCAAAGACAGATTTAGATACATGCAAGCTGTAGCATATATTAGAACATTTCCTGCCTTTTAACACAGAGGAAGAGAGTCCATTCTTTTTGAGATTTTTAAAGGCCTTACAGGGAACAGCCCCACTGCAACAACATGATTTCGTATCTATATAAGGTTTTAATGCAAATATTTAAGCATGATCTAAATGAAGTTAAGTTATCCTGGAGAAAGATCTGGGGCTGAAGCTAAGCACCATAGAGTGGAATACATGCCTGAAATATCTCAGAGTGGGCACAGGATCCCATCAGTGGAAAGAGTTTGCATGGAAAATATGCTTAGATTTTTAAGGTGCCAGCAATCCAGGCAAAATATAATACAAGTCTAACAGAAGCATGCTGGAGAGGATGTGGGACCCAGCTTCTCATGGTCATATTTTCTGGGCATGTGAGAATATTAAGCCCTTTATAAGCAGTTTAGAAATAGCCATGGGGGATCTGTTGGGAACAACAATCCAACTAATGGAGAAAATTTACTTTTTCTATATTTTAGAGAAGGGACCAAGCAAGATGCCTAATAGAAAATTAATACAAGTCTGCCTATTATCTGCTAAGAAAGCTATAACAAAAAGATGGTTAGACCAGAGAGCCCCCACGATCGGGGAATGGCAGGATTTAGTATCCCAAATATATAAGATGGAGAAACTCACAGCCATAATAAATAAACATAAAGAGAAATTTGAAATACAATGGCGAAGGTGGGTGTTATATATCATGGCTCACAGAGATGATTTTATATGATTTTATGAGGGATTAGAGACCTATTGGGTAGGAAATTCAAGCCTTTCTCCCCTATCAGAATGTAATGTATTACCTGTATCAATTGTATGAAAGGAATGACCCAATGTATTGTCTTTTGTCAAGCTTTGTAAAAGTTCTGTAAGTGTAAATGTATGCATATGTCTATGTAAAAGGAAAGAAACTCAGAAAATAAATAGAGTTATAAAAATAGAAATGGTTTGCCTCAGGGGCAAGCCAGTTAATATTAAAGTCACCAAGCAGTATAACCTCGGAGCTTAGACTTATGCTACTTAGGCAGTCAGTGATGGCTTGGAGACCCTGGGATGAGTCCTTTAGGGGGATATAGATGGATAACAGCGTTAGAGACTTGCTTTGAGCCTCAAGGAGGACCTTAACGGCAAGGGCCTGAGCAGAGGTCCTAAGACTGGAAAGATTATGTAATAAGCCCTGCAGGCCGTCCTTGAGGTAGCATGCACAGCCTCCACCTCTTTTAGACAAGCGGTCTTGCCTAAAGATCCTATAGCCAGGGAAGCTGATGTCTGCATCGGGAATCCTAGGAGAGAGCCATGTCTCTACAATTGACAGTACATTGGGGTTATGGAGGGCTACCCAGGCCTGGAGGTGATCAAAATTAGCTACCAGACTGGATATTTAGAGGCGCAATAGTTAGGCAAGAGACAATAGTGCTCCTAGCACATTTCGGAGAGTGAGCCGATGCGACCAGAGAGGCCTAGTTTCTGATTAGTAGCCTTTATGACACTGGTTATGTGCGATCAAAGGATAGATGCCTGTCAAGCATTGCACCCAGGTATTTGAAGGGTAACCTTTTCAAGATGTATGCCAGAGGATATTTTGATTACTGGGAGGGGGGCTGGGTGGTTGTGCCACAGCAGGTATGGTGGAACAACATGGATTTAGTCTTTTTAGTGTTCAGAACTAGTAGGTTATTTTTAAACCATGTTTCTAATGTCTGGAAGTCACTTGCTAGGTCAGAGTTACTACTTGAGAAGTCACTGGAGGATCTATATAGATAAACTGTTATTAAACGCTAAGAAAACTAAGGCTATGCTGTTTTCTCTCTTCCTATTGAATGCAAACCCAGCCACTGCCAGCACTGTCCCACAGATTAGCACAACTCTGGGTGAAAACATAGAATTTGTTAGCAAGTTCAAGTACCCAGGGGTATGGCTCGATAAAAAAACTCTCCTTTACGGACCACATCGAAGACCTACTAAAGAAATTAAAACAAAGGCTTGGTCTCTTTTTTAGGATTAACAACTACCTAACCAGCAATGCCAAACGATGGTTGGTTCAAACCATATTTCTCTCCCTGGTCGACTATGCTGACTTCCTTTATAGCAACTGCCCAGCATCACACCTTGCTAAACTGGATACGTTGTACCACAGGGCACTGAGATTCATCACTGGTCTTCCTCGTGCCACCCGCCATTGTGCTGTCTATACAGCCATGGGGTGGCCCTCCCTTCACTTCAGGAGAAGTAGAAACGCCTTAATCTGGACACTCAAAGCCATCACCAAGAAACTTCCTCCTTCATCTCTGATTGTCTCCCGCTCTGCGAACCTGGAACCTATGTACTGAGAAGCTCATCCTTTATTTACTTTAAGGTACCCAGGCTAAAAACACGTCTCAGGAGAATGGCTATAAGTTTTGCACTACCATCCCTATGGAATACTGTACAAAAAACTCTGAAGCTTAGCTCCCCGATCAGCATATCCTCCTTCAAGACCCTCTATGGCCTTTTAGTTAAAGAAATCTGTAAATGTTTTCACCTCCACTAAATATCCTGCATGTTGACTGGCCGTGGTTTAGATGACACCCTCCATACTATTCTCCCCGGAATCTCCGTCTCTAAGACTCCCCACCCACACTTGTCTTTCCACATTGCAATCCCCATCACCCACCTTGTGGTCTCATCGCCACTACTCCCGTGTATCTCATGCCCACCCGACCCTCCAGTGGACAGACTTGACAACCTCATGTGCCACTCTTCAGTCCATGGTACGGCCATATCCACCCTTGTACCGGGTGGTCCCATAGCCAGTACCATCCTGAATTCATTTATTTAACAATGTCTATGTACCTAATCGTTTATTGTGCCTATATGTTCCTTGTATTGTTTGAATCTGTATAGTTCTTTACATTGTTTGGAGTGTACTGCACTTAATCTGTAGTCTATGTATCAGGTCCATTTCTTGGAAATGAGCTTGCTCAACATCATGTCTCGCCTGGAATAAATAAAGATTTTCAGTCAGTCAATCAATCAATCAATCAAAATCTTTATTTATCCAGGTGGGCACCATTGAGCAAGGCTCATTTGCAAGGTGGACCTGGCCATGAATACATCGAAGTACAGTATAGAAGCAGGTATACAAAAAGCAATAATATACAAGGAAGAAAAAGTATATACAGTGTATACAGTACAGTACAAAGCTGAAATAAATAAAAACAGCATTATTTTACAATTGAAGAAGTCAGCAGATGCACAATCAACCATAGGCATACAGGGATTATAAGCAGAGATCTTTTGAGTAGGAGCCAGCAACTACATGTATAGGGGAAAGAGGCGTGTATAGGGTGGCAGATTAGAGATATAAAGAAGAGGAGGGCCATATTACCGATGACTGAGGGAAAATTTGACCTAAAACCACAGAAAGTGATGATTTTGATTGATTGATTGATATAGAATGGTATCATCTCATGTATAGCTGGACTGATGCCCCTCCACAGTTCAGAAGCAGATCATTAATACTGAGAATAGGAGGGGCCCTAGGATTGAACCCTGGGGAACCCCATTGGTGATAGGAGATAAGGATGAGGTGGTTCCGGCCCATTTGACATATTGAAACCTATTCTCCAAGTAGTTTGAGACCCGAGAGAGAGAGAGAGTTGCTATCAAGGCCAAGGTAGTGAAGCTTGCATATAAGAAGTGAGTACAGTGTACAGTTCTGGAGACCTTACCTATGTAAGGACATAGACAGGGTACAGAAGGTTCAGAGGAGGGCAACAAAGATGGTGCATGGATTGCATCACAAGTCCTATGAGGACAGGTTGAAGGAACTGAACAGTACTCCTGGAGGAGAGGAGGAGAGAGGAGATATGATAGAGACATACAAGTATCTTACAGGAGGAAAAGGGTGCAGGAATACACTATTTTTAAGCAAAAAGATGTTCCAGGACTAGAGGGCATGGGATGAAGTTGGAGGAGGATGATTCAGAGGAAACGGAGGAAGAATTTCTTCACAGAACGGGTAGTGGACAAGTGGAACACCCTGCCAGAGGAAGTGGTGGGGCTGAAACAATCATGGGATTTAAGAATGCATGGGATAGACATAAATGAATTCTGGAGGTCAGGGTAAGGCAACAGACTTCTAGGAAAACATAAACTGAACTTACAAGTTCAAATGGGCAGACTGGGTGGGCCATAGGCCTTATCTGCCGACACTGTCAATGTATCTATGAGTGGTTGACTAGGTAGAATGCCTTTGTTAGGTTGATGAAGACTGCTCCTGTAGCTCTGCCCAGATCCATAGCCTGAAATATATCAGAGGTGACCCGCAGGAGAGCAGTTTCTGTCCCATGTGATTTCTGAAAGCCATGTTGGTTGCTGGTAAGGGCATTGGTCTATTCAAGGTAAGAGTATAAATGATAATAGATTATTCTTCCTTGACTTTTAGCAATTGGACATAAGGGTCTGTAGTTTTTGATATGGTTGGTCAGGTCACTTTTGTGTATAGGGACAACAACCGCAGTTTTCCATTTGTCCGGGATGGTTTGTGTGAGGAAGGATCTGTTGATTAGACGGTAGATTGGGTAGGTAAGTGTAGGTGCTCCTAAACTGAGAAATTTGGGTGGTGGGGAGTCAAACCGCAGTGAGCTATCACGGCTGAGGCCCTTCAGTAGATTAAGGACCTCTTTCAGGAGGTGGTTTTAGATGGAAGATTGGTGTGGGATTCGAGCAGTTGGCTCGTTGCTCTGGGCTAGTAGCAGGAAGGTCTGTTTGTAGACATCAAGGTCAGTAAAGAAGAGGTTTAATCTTACAGCTATCTCCAAGGGTAAGGATAGTATGGAGCCTTTGTTGACATTATTTGAGGGAAGATCTGTTCATTACCCTGTAGGAGCATATTGATTTTCTTCCAGAAACTTTTGGGGGTTAGAAAGGTGCGATTCCTGCAGGGATACGAGATGTTCCTTTTGGCTTTGCCAATTTTAGATTTGCAAATATTGCATAGCTGGCGGTAGGAGTTCCAATCTGACTGAAGTTTAGAGTTTTTGAAAGCTTGCTAGGCTTTGTCATGGAAACGCATGAGGTGCCTCAGTTCCTGTGTGAGCCAGGGAGAGTGAGTACCTTTTGATCTTCTTAGTTTGGGGGGGTGCATGGGAGTCAAGGATGGAGGTGAAGGTGTTGACCAGATATTCTAATGCCTAGTTTATGTCAGAAAGGGAAGTCATTGGGGACCAGTCAACTGAGGCGAGACTTGTTGTACAAAAGGCTTATGCAACAAAGTTAGTTAAGTCCCTGATTTTGTGGATTTTGGGAGGGGTGTGTGAAGAGTTATTCTTCCAGATGCAGAAGGTCAGGGAATGGTAACTGAGTGCATCAGGGAGGATACCAGTGGCCTTAATAGAAGTCGGATTGTTTGTTAGTATCCAGTCTAAGAGAGTGCGCCTACCTGATTTCATATCAAGACTTGTGGGATCGTCAAGGAGTTGTTCCAGTTTAATGTCCAGTAGGGCAGCTTGGTACTGTGTTTTAAGAGGTCCAACCCAGTTCAGGTTGAAGTCTCCACACAGGATGCTGTCTTTCTTAGGGAAGGAATCCAAGCTAGTGAGGAATTTGGCATAGAAGGACACAAGATTAGGGGGTTGATAGATGCAGCCTATTGTTATTTTCTCAATTTGGCCAAGGGTGACTGTGATAAAAGTGTACTCTGCAGTGGAGTTAATCTTTAAGTCAGTTAACTCACTGACTACTAATCCATCTCTAGCATAAATTAGAACCTCCCCTCCTTTCCTGGAGGCTCGATCCCATCTGTAGAACGTAAAGTCAGGAAGTGTGATCTCATGAGATAGAATGGAGGGTTTTAACCAAGATTCAATTATGCAGAGGATATCAGGTTTGTAATGCTGTGTCCAGGATTCCAATTCAGCTATTTTTCCCCCTAATGCTTTGTATATTCATATGCCTTATTTTGAGTCCTTTGGAATCATGCCAGATAGGGCATGAGGTTAGGGGGTCAGGTGTGGGCCTCGCTGAGGTTAGGTTTTGCCTCTTACCAGGTCCAGGGTTTAGCTTGACATCACCTGACAGTACATACGGACACATGGAAGAAGCCAGTAGAAGAAGGCCATTTGGTCTATCAAGTCTGCTCATATTGCAGGGTCCACATCTTGAGCTAATGTCCCTGCCCTCCTCCCCACTCCTCTCCCTTCTTCCCTACCCATGATCATTGCCTTCCTCCTATGCCTATCCCAGTCTCTCTTAAAAGCTGCCCACTGTCTTTAATGCGATGACCTCTTCCGGCAGTGCATTTCAAGTGTCCACCACCCTCTCTGTGAAGAAGTGCTTTCTGACCTTCCTCCTAAACCTCCCACCCTCCAGCTTAAGACTGTGCCCCCTAGTGTTATGGTTGCCACTTGGTTTAAAGAGACTCTCCTTATCAACCTTATTTATCCCTTTCAAGTACTTGAAGGTCCCAATCATGTCTCTGCTCTCTCTCCTGTCTTCCAGGAAGTACATGTTCAGTGCCCTCAACCTCTTCTCATATGCCTTACCCTGCTGACCCGCTATCATCTTTGTAGCCCTCCTCTGGACCTTCTCCAGTAGGTTAATGTCCTTTTTGAGTAATAGGAGGCATGAGCAGGATTGAGAAGTGGGTGGGTGGAGGAAGGGTAGTTAGTGTAAACTTTTGGAACGTTGTATGAGAAAAATGGTTTTATTACGCTGGGCCAAGGTCAGCAATGCAAAGTGAGGGAAGGATTTATGTGAACAAGGGGGCAATAAGTCCAGGGTGCTGGGTGGGGATAATCCTAGTGTGAAGGGTGGTGTGGATTCAGGGTCTGAGATCAAATCTGCTAGTCGCAGGTGTACCAATAAGGACGAGCAAATGAGTAGTCCTTTGGTGAGGAGGAACATTGTGATACAGAGAGTAGATGTTATAGACCCAGGAGGGAAGAGAGAGAAGGAGTGGTGGAGGGTTGCACCACTATGCAGCAAGGAGGATGAGGTATCTGGCGTGCTGTGTGCGAAAATGAATTCAGGTGATCTAAGTCTCTGCTCTTTAAAGATTCTGAAGGATAAGGAAGAGGACCTAAAGGCTAAGCAAGAGGACCCTCAGTAAGTGAGCAAGTTACTGAGAGAAGATTAGGGCTAGTATCGGTAGGGAACAGTCCCCACTTAAAAGAAGTATGCGCTGTTTCTTTAAGTAGTACAGAATTTCTACAGCCAATGAGTAGCATGGGAGGTATCAGGGGGAGGAGTTAGCATTGATTTAATACTGGTCGGGGTGGGGGAGTGTGAAATTTTGACTAGAACACAACAGCCAGCCAGAATTACAGAGCATGGCTGGTAATGAAAACAGTGAAACAAATAGCCTGAGCCAGAGGGCCAATAGGAAGCAGTCAGAAGCTGCTTTGGACCAATCGAATTGCAGCTTCTGAATCCAGTCTGTCTGTATCTTGCTTCGGGAGCCAGAGGAGCTGTTTCAGGGATGCGGGCAGCCAGCTGGTATGAAGCCATGCCACGAGCACTGCTATCGGCAAAGGCGCCTTGTTCAGAGGCAGCTCCTTGCTTTGGGAGCTGGAGGAGCTATTTCAGGGATGCGGGCAGCCGGTTGGTATGGAATAATGCTTCGAGCGCTGCAGTCAGTGAAAGCGCCCTGTTCAGGGGCTGCTCCTCACTTCAGGAACTGGAGGACCTGTTTCGAGGAATGTGGGCAGCCAGCCGGTATGGAGCCATGCTGCGAGTGCTGTTGTTGGTGAAGGCACCCTGTTCAGGGGCTGCTCTTTGCTTTGGGAGCTGGAGGAGCTGTTTCAGGATGAAGGCAGCCGTTGATAACAGAGCCGTGCTGCGAGCGTTGCTGTCAGTGAAGGTGCCCTGTTCAGGGGCTGCTTCTTGCTTTGGGAGCTGGAGGAGTTGTTTCAGGGATAAAGGCAGCCGGCCGGTACGGAGCCGTGCCATGAGCACTGCTGTTGGCAAAGGCGCCGTGTTGATGGGCTGCTCTATCATCAGCACCTTTAGAATTTCTTGATTTAGGAACTTCATCAGCCCCTTTTGAAGCCTTATTTTTAGTAGACACTTCATCGGCACCTGATTTAGTGTTCTTTGCTTTCAAAGGAACTTCATCAGCACCTGTAACAGGCTTAGATTTTAAAGATGCCTCATCAGCACCTTGATTATTTTTATTCTTTGAAGGCCCCTCATCGGTAGCCTTGGGTCTATGTTTGAGACCAGATGAAGACCCTTCTTCTGCCATTTCTCTAAGCCTTTTAGCTCTGTTTCTTAAAGTTTTTGAACAAAATTTAGAGCAAAGAACACAATAATGGTCTGGACCTAAACACTTTAAACACAGGTCATGAATATCAGCTTTAGCTAGTATTCTTTGACAATTTAAGCAATTTTTAAAACCTGTGGGTGCAGCCCTTTTCTTAGGGATTTCTGACATGCCAATTTACAGAAAACTCTGTACTTATAATGTTAAGTAGGTAAAATGTAAAGGTAACAATCGGTTCCCTCGCGGTAAAGAAATACAGGTTACTCACCTGTAACAGGAGTTCTAGGAATGGTATATGTTGTTCATCCACACTCATTGGCAGTATCCTTGCCGCTTTAAATCTTGCCGGAAGGTCTTCAAGCTTGCTCCTCCCACCCACCCGGTGGTATAACTCCTGCCCGCCCATGACGCCAGATCTGCCCGCTGGAAGCTCAGGTTGTGTCAAGCTGGAGGTCGGGTAGTGGTGGATGAACAATATATACCATTCCTAGAACTCCCTGTTACAGGTGAGTAACCTGTATTTCTAGGGACATGGATATGTTGTTCATCCACACTCATTGGCAGACTCCTAGCAGTTCTCCGGAGGAGGGAGGCAAGACGACACCCCCATATACTTACTTTGGGAAAGAGAGACTGAGAACCGAGGCCCCAAAACCAGCATCCCGGGCGTGACTCAAGGTCGATGTGGTAGTGGGTAATGAAGGTGTTTGCTGACTTCCAGGTAGCAGCCCGCAGATTTCCTGGATAGGGACGCCCCTGGAAGCAGCCACCGCTGCAGCAGTATGGCGGTAGAATGAGCTCTTATCCTCTGGGAGGCTCCATGCCCGCTCAACTTATAGCAGAGATCTATGCAGGAGGTTACCCATCTGCTTATCGTCCGCTTGCTGCAGGTCTGCTAGATGCGGCTTCAGCGTAGGGTGATAAACAGCTGGCGAACCTCTCTCGAATTTCAGCCGTGCGCTCCTTATATTAAGCGAGCGCCTCTAGGGTCCAGAGTATGGAGTCGGTATTCGCCCTCCCGAGGTGTGAATGGGTAGAACACCGCAGAGTCAACACCTGGTTAAGGTGAAACTCGGCACCACCTTCGGAAGGAATTTCGGTGGGAGCAGGACAACCTTGTCCCTGTGGAAGACCAGGTAAGGAGACTCGATGGAAAGCCTGGAGCTCTCCCATCCTTCTGGCTGACGGATAGCCACCAAGAAGGCGGTCTTCCACGACAGGTGAGAGAGAGCACACCTGCATAGGTTCGAATGGCTTGCCCATGAGCTTTGCCAGTACCAGCAGTAGATCCCACGGAGGTGGGGGTTCTCATGACTGAGGGGAATGTGATCAAGGCCTTTGAAAAAGCGCCAGACCACCTCTCTCTGCGCCACTGACTGCTTCCCGCCCGCGCCTGTAAGCAGAGATGGCTGCCAGGTGCACCCTTAGGGTCGCGACCAAGCCCTTGACTAGAAAGGGACCATAAATAGTCCAAGATGCTTGCCAAGGAACAGGAGGAAGGGTCCAAGCCCTTGTTCTGACACCAAATGGAAAACCTTTTCCATTTGAAGGCATAGCATTTTCTGGTCGACTTACGGACGCCTCAACTACATTGAGGACCTCAGGGGAAAGACCCAAAGCCTGGAACTCTAGCCGCCAGAACCAGGCCGCCAGGTGCAGGGATTGAAAGGTCCGGATGGAACACCTTCCCTGATTGACTGAGAGCAGGTCCGGGCGAGCTGGAAGCTGCCGCTGAGTCCTGGAGCTGAGACTGAGGAGATCTGGTACCAGAACTGGCAGAGGCCAGTCTGGGGCTATCAGAATCACCTGCTGCCTTGTCCCTCCTCGCCTTGAGAAGCACCTTGTGATCAAGGGAAATGGGGAAAGGCGTAAAAGAGGCCCGGGTCCATTGCCTCGAGAAGGCATCCCCTGCAGCGAGCCCTGCTGAGGGGGAGGGCATGGAACAGACTCAGCTCTGCTCCATGGAGGCAAACAGGTCCACCTGAGGTGTGCCCCAAAGGGAGAACAGATGTGCTGTACCACCGGCAGGAGAGACCACTGCGGGGATGCAGCCCCTATCCTGCCTCAGGGCATCGGCCAGGGTGTTGGAGGCCCTGCCACGTGAATGGCTAGGAGATCCGCTCCAGGCTGCGCAGACGAAAGTGACCAAATGCGGAGAGCCTTGCATAGAAGCATGGAGCGCGGCCCGCCCTGGGCGGTTTAGATAGTACATGGTCGTGGTATTGTCCGCCTGACTCGGACCACTTGACCCCGGAGGAACGGAGCAAAGGCGGTGAGAGCTAGGCGGACCGCCGAGCTCCAGCAGGTTGATGTGGCATCGGGACTCGCTGGGACCAGAGGCCATGAGCCCGTGTTCCCCAGATGGGCACCCCAACCCATCAGAGAGGCATCGGGTCGACAGAGAGACCGCCGGCTCGGGCGGACGAACGGGATGCCCTCCTGCAAATGATCTGGAACGTCCACCACTGGAGAGCATTCCACATCCCCTGTGTCACCGCATACAAGCTGGTCCAAGGGATCGCAGCTGCTAGACCACTGGCTGGCCAGTCCTCACTGAAGGGGACGATGTTCCAGCGGGCCCAACGGACCACGCTGGCACAGGCCGCCATGAGACCCAGGAGGCGAGGAAGTCCCGGCAGGGGGCAATTGCCCAACCAGAAATGATCGGGCAAAGGAGGAAAGAACCTCGCCCCTGTCCGCCGGAGCCGCCTGGCTCAAGAGAGTCGAAGCTGCGCCTGGCTGAATAAAATCACCTGCTTCGCTCGAGTTCCGACTCTGGCCTCGCTGGATAAGGAGGCCCAGTTGAGAGCAGACCTGGAGGCCAGATCTCTGACCACCCGCCTCCTTCCTGGAGGGAGCTGTTATCAGCCAGTCGCCCAGGTAAGGGTACACCGGACCCCTCGGGCCAAGAGGGAATGCTGTCACCACTGCCATGCATTTGGTGAAGACCCTGGGAGCTGGAGACAAGCCAAGGGCATGGCTTGAACTCAAGAGAGATCCTTCCGCTCGAAGCGAAGGAATCTCTGGTGAGACGGACGGATAGGGACGTGAAAAACGCTGGCCCTGCAAGTCCAGAGAGCAGAACCATCGCCGCTCTCCAAGGATGGTATTATCTGAGCCAGAGGACCATCCTGGAAGGTTCGAGACCTTAGGAACTTGTTTAGGTCGTGTAGGTTGAGAATGGGGCGCCAGCCCCCGTCCGTTGCTTCGAACCAGGAAGTACCTGGACACAAACCCTGGGTCTGAAGGAGGGTCACCACCTCTTTACCACCTCCTCTGAGGAGGAGAGGATGTCGGCTCGACGAGCCGCCAGTGAGGCTGGGGATCTCGGCTCCCCGAGGGGCGACGGCCTGAAGGGTGGTGCCTGCTCTCACCCAGAGGCAGGCTCTCTTCCCACCACCTCCAAGACCCACCTGTCCGTGTGGTAACAGCGACCAGGCGGAACGGAAGCGGCGGAGCCGCCCCCCACGGGGGACCCAGGGGTGGACGGGACGTGGGGGCGACACCTCAGCCCGCCACTGGCAGGCTTGAGGAGGGACCGCCGAGGACCTCCGGGCCCTTTCCTCCCTGCCTCCTGTTAGAGGAAGCCGCGCTTGGGTTTGGGATGCCAAGGTCGAGCCTGCTGGCCCTGACGCTTGCTGGACCGGGCGCCACCGGGGCACAGAAGGACTAAAGGGCTTAGGCTGTGGTTTCCGGGTCTTTGTCCTGAGCGAAGAGACCGAGTCCAAGGTGGCATTGGACTCTCGATCCTCTGCAGGTGACCTTCCACCCCAGGGTCAAGAGGTCAGTCCCCAAAAGGGAACATCCGCCAACTTGTGCTGGGTATCCGGCGCAAAGGTGGATATCCTCAGCCAAGCTCGCCGACGATAGCCACTGCGGCCGCCACACCGATCTGGCACATGAGTCCCCTACATCCAAAGCAGTCTGAGCTGCTGTTTGGCCACTGCTCTGCTCCTGGTCCCGCACCTGCTTAACCGTAGTCTGCAGATCGGCGGAAGATGAGGGATGACTCATCCAGGGAGCCCAACAGGGCATGAGAAAATGTGCCATGAGGACGGCGCCAACTGGCCTGACGAAGGCCGAGAGAGGACGAGACTTTTCGCCTCGACATAGTCCAATTTCTTGACCTTGTCAGGAGGTTTGTCCACATCCTTGGCGCTAGCCGGGCGCTACTGAAAACGCTGTCGGTAACCAACCCTCAGCAGAGGGTGTTCCAAAACCGGACAAGGAACCGTAGGGACCGTGATACTTCCTGGCCATCCTGGCCGAAGGCGAGGGCAGGAAGCAGGGCGCCGCTAAAGCTCCAGTGCCGGACTCCACCATGGCCTCGGCCACCGAAAGCCTCCGCCGGAGAATCCCTCGGTCCAGAATCTCCGTGAGGGGGATACCTGGTCTGCTTGGAACGGGTTCGAGCCCATCCCGTAGACTCGAGATGAGCAAGCAGTCCTAGGAAGGACGACGGGCCATCGCCCATTGACTGACCTCCTGAAGACTCCAAGTCCAGTCGCTTGGAGAAGAAGGAGGAATCATCTTCGGACCTGAAGAGTCCTCAAGAGCTGCCTTCTGGCCTGAGCCACCTCTCACCTGCCGAGGTCGGTCGGGAGTGAGGGTAACTGATGCCCGTGGGGTAAACCCTTAGCCACATCAGAATCCTTGGTCGGAGCCCCAATTTGTGGCTGTGGAGGCGGAGGTTCCACCGGAATCGTGGAGCAGTTGGTTTTGGCCAACAACCGCCTGGGTATAGGCCTCGGACAAGTCGAGGGTTGTGTCGGGCCGCCCGTGACATCAGTTATTAATGGCCGGGAAGGCGCCGAGTCGGGCTTATTCCCCGCCAGGAGGAGTTGTTGAACATAAGGGTCTCGCACTGCCGACGCACTTACGCCGGGCTCTCCTCATCCGAGGAGAGGAGGACGAGGACGAGCGGCGACGCCGCTATCGCGGTGCCGACCGAGACCGCCATGGACGGTGGGAACGGGCTGGACCGCTGGCAGAGGTCCGGAGACCGAGACCGAGAGTCCCGGAATTTCCGGGTCGGTGCTGGAGGTGTCGGCGGAACCGCACTCCTTCCGCTCGAAGGTCCATCCGAGGGCTCCGGAACCGAGGCACAGACGAGCCCACGGGATCCTCAACTCCTCCCGGGGAACCGGGAGAGGGGAATCTCGCTAAGCGCGACAGCCCGTTCAATGGGTCGAGAAAATCTCGACTCATCAGTGGGAGTCTCGGTCAACTGACCTGACGGGGACACCGTGGAGGCCAGGGTCGGGCCGAAGCGGTCGATCGGGCCGACGGACGACGCCCGGGAGAGGGACCTTCTTCTGCTTCCCAAGAGCGCCGACGGAGGGGACTTACCCTTGTCTCTTGACCGGCGAAAAGGTCCAGCAGACGCCCTTCTCCTTTAGTGGAGAGGGACAGACAAAGCTCCTTAAAAGAAGCCAGTGGTAGGAAGAACCCAGAGAGAGCGGGATAAATGCCGCGGTCGAGGAAGATACGGCCCGCGCCGCCATCCTCTTCGAGGACGACCATCCGCCGAAGCTGATCTCCACGCGTTACCCGCTGACACTGCCAACCGGCCTCCTTGACTTCACCGAGGGAAACGCCTGGACGGCCCAGTTGCAATCGGGCAGCACGGTCTTCGAGGACGTAGGCCGAGAAAGATGAGCACAGGTCGCAAGCCTGCGGGTCGTGCTCAAGGCCTAGGCAGTAGACACACGTGGAGTGTGGATCCGTCCGAGACATCTTCTGCCCGCATGGGCATCTCCGAAATCCGGGAGTCGATTTGTCCATCGCAGCCGCGAGGGATCGAAGACTGAAGTCTTTTTGCAAATTTTTTATTTTTAAATCCGCAAACGGAGAAATAGGAACCAGTCGCAAACGCAGAGCGTTAAGGAGGGAACCTGAGCTTCCAAGCGGTAAGGAAGATCTGGCGTCATGGGGCGGAGCCGAGAGTTATACCACCCGGGTGGGTGGGAGGAGCAAGCTTGAAGACCTTCCGGCAAGATTTAAAGCGGCAAGGATACTGCCAATGAGTGTGGATGAACAACATATCCATGTCCCTAGAACCACAACTTTTCTGAGGTAAACAATAAAGTAAATTGTTGGTTCCTGCTTAAAAAAGGGAACCGCTATATAAATATAGTAAAAAGAACCATGGAAACACTAGCCATGATGACTAAAACTTACAGAAAATAAAGCAAAAGGGAACCGCGGAACTGAGAGAAAACGGTTCTGGGAACCGAGGGAAACCACTAAAAACTATAAGAAAATACTCAGAACACTATAAAATGTAAGAAAATAAGGTTTATAGTTACTCAAGTTCAAGAAAATGACTTTTCTTGGCCAAGAGAGAGAGCACCTCAGAGGCAGCGTTGCTCAGTCAGGCGGAGAAAACTTATGTAGCCTTCCTCACTCTTCCTGCTTAGCACACCCCTCAAGCTTTAATCTGATTGGCTAATTCATAAACTCATTACCATACTCCAGCTCTGGGCAGTACTATCAAGTCAGCTCATTGCAATAGTTACTGATGTTAGAGACCCCCGCGTGAGAACCGGAGGTTCCACCGCCAGCTGCTGGATCAGAGGAAACCAAACTTGATGAGGCCAGTAAAGAGCAATCAGAACCAGGTGAGCCCCTTCCACCTGCAGCTTGAAAAGAACCTTCTGTATCAGCGGGAAGGGAGGGAAGACATATAAAAACCTCCCTGTCCAGCAAAGAGACAGCATGTCTCATCAGAAAACACTAGGCATGGGAACAAGCAAGCAAAAACTAGGTAGTTTTGTGTTGTATGGGGAGGCAAACAGATCTAGATCTGGGCGACCCCGAAGGTCGAAGATGTCTTTAACTAAGGACCGTTTCAGTTCCCACTCATAAGCCCTTGCCAGGACATGCACTGCTGTGAGCTGAAGCTGGTTCTGGATCACCAAACTCCACACATGCATCACCTCCTGGCACAGGCAGCATGGCCATGTGCCTCCCTGCTTGTTCAGATACCAGACCACACACATGTTGTCCGATTGGACCAGGAGTGGACCTGGAAGGAGGAAGGGCTGAAAGGCCTGATGGGCATATAGCACTGCACACATCTCCAGCACATTTATGTGCAAGGAGAGCTCCCGCAGGGACCAGGATACCTGGATTCGGTGATCCTCCAAGTGGGCATCCCAGCCCTGACCAGAAGCATCCGTAGTCAGGGTTTGGATTGCAGGGGGAGGCTGAAAGGGCACCCTTCTGCAAAGGTTGCTTAAATCCTGTACCAGAGGAGATCCTGCCACATATGGGTGGATATCAGAACCCTGCTGTCCAGGTCTTCCAACCTCTGATCCCACTAACCCTGGGTGTCCAACTGCCTAATCTGCATGTGGAGTCTAGCCAGAGGGACAGTGGAATGGCCACCGCCATGAGGCCTAGGAGGCGCAGGACCAATCTGGCCAGAGGCCACCAACCTGGCCTGCTGCTGTAAGGCCTCTGCCCTGTCCAAGGGAAGGAAGTCTGACCCTGGGCTGTATCAAGCACCACCCCAATAAATTGGAGGCACTGAGAGGGCATAAGGTGAGACTTGGGGTAGTTCACTGTGACCCCTACCTGATGAAAGAGATCTAGGATAGTGGACAGAGATGCCCCCAAGACTTCCCCTCACGGGAGCTGTCAGGAGCCAGTCATCCAGGTATGGGAACACAAAGAGGCCCTGGCACCGTAAAGCCACTGCCACCGCCACCACCGCTAAGCACTTGGTAAAAACTCTGGTTGGCAAGAAAGTTCAAAGGGGATGGCCTTGAACTGACAGTGTTCCCCTTGGAATGCAAACCTGAGGAAGAAGCAGTGGGCTGGAAAGACTGGTATGTGCAGGTACGCTTCCTGCATATTCAGGGCACAGAGCCAGTGTCCCTTCTGTAGGAGGGGCAGCAGGCCTGGGAGGGTCAGCATGTTGAATCTTTTGTGCTCTACGTATAGACTGAGTGTGCTGAGGTCCAGTATTGGCTGAAGGTCGCCTGTCTTTTTGGGCACCAGGAAAAAGTGGGAATAGTACCCTCTTTCTGTTTGGCCCCGAGGGACAGGCTGTATTGCAGACTTCCTTAGTTCAGCATTGATTTCCTCTCTGATGAGAGGAATGTGACCTTTCAGGTAGTGAGAGTGACCTATTTTTTTTTCCTGGAGGTTACTCAATGAACTCTATGGTGTGGCCCTGAGCTAGAAGCTGAAGGACCCACGAGTCTGGCATGATTGCCCCCACCCGGAAGGTGACTGGTGAATCTGCCTCACCGGCCCTCCAGAACTTCAGGCAGAGGAGGGGGAGTGAGCCACGAGTCAAGAGGCGGAAGGTGTTGGGGACCCCACCCTGGAAGCCCTGTGAGACTTGGCAGGAGGGGTAGCAGAGGCTGGGGAGGCCTTGCGCTGCCATGATGCTTGGCTGGTAGTGGCTTATACTGACGCCACTGCTGCTGGTAGCGAAAAGGCTGTTTCAGCTTGGTATTAGCCCGGTACATAAATTGGACTGAGCGCAGAGCCTTACCACTCTCCTGCAGCTTGGTCAAGAGGTCCTTGATATCACCTCCAAAGAGAACTAAGCCACAAAAAGGGGCATCCAGGATGGCACACCCTGAACAAACCCTGAAACCCGCAGTCAGGTGTGTTTATGCAGGCAAACTGCTGTAGCCGTACTACTAGCAGAGGCATCAACTGCATTGTATGTTGCATGGAGGGTATAACAACAGGTGACCTCTGCCATCTTGACCGTCTGTTCTATCCTGGCCTTGGCCTCCAAATTAGGCAAGACCTCAAATTCTGACTTAAGCTGCCCTAAGATGGCCTTCTGATAACAGACCGGGGAGGCAATGTAGTTTAGGGTCCTCAATGGCAATGTAGAGGATGAATAAACTTTTTGCCCAAATTAGTTCAGCTGCCTCAAATCCTTACCTGGATGGGAGGTACTCATATGTTTGGGCTTGGAGGACCTGTAATGGGCAGCATTTATGATCAACGAATCAGCCTTAGGTTGGACACTGAGATGGTCCTTTCTGTCCAGGGCATGGTAAAGTCTGTCTGCCTTTTTTGAAACAGCGCTCACAGACAATGGCTGTTGCCAGATTGTGAAGGCCAACTACTCATGGGGTCTGATCCACGGGGGGCATCAGGAGGGGGGGCCAGCTCCGGAAGGTCTAGGTGCTCTATAGCCTCCTACACTGAGGGTCCTGCTCCTCAGCTTTCCACCCACTGGCCTCCTGAATTTTCTTGAGGATCTCTGTAAATGAAGGATCCTCCAGGGGAGACTTGGGAGTCTCCTTGGGTGCAGGTTCTAGCCCAAGCCCAATGAAGAGGAGCCAGAGTCTGAGACCGACAATGGGCTTGCATCTGGGGACTAAGCCTGTCGATGGGTAACCTCCTTCCAAGATTCCCCCTGCCCACCTCCACATCCCTCCACATTGGAGGTGCCACCACATGACCTGAGGTGGAAGGTTGGGACTCTACCAGGGATAGAGACTGGGGAGTAGGCGTGGGCCAGGCTGGTGTGAAGGCCACAACCGGCTGATGACGGTCCAGCTCTGAAACCAACTGAGTCTTGGTTTTGCTCCACCATGAATTGAACAGAGCCTCATAATCTACCTGCGGCCATGGGTTAATCAGTGGGGGAGGCTGATAAATCGGGTGATAACCCGGCGTCGGATACCCAGGAGGAGGGTATGTGAGCAAAGGATAGCCCTGCGCAGGGTACCCTGGCATTGGGTATCCTGGCGTGGGGTAACCCAGTGTTGGGTACTTGGGCATCAGATACCCTGGCATGGGGTAGTGCGGTGCAGGATAGCCCAGTACAGGGCCCGACGGCAGTACTGAACGGCCTGACGGCGGAGCCAAAGGGCCCGGCTAAGGCCCTGAAGGGATGCCCGAAGGACCCAGTAAGATAGGGTTTGATGGAGGAACTACTGGGGGGAGGCCAGGCATTGGTCCAGATGGGCCGGCAGGTCCCTCTGGAGTCTGGGAAGGTGCAGAGGGCCCAGACGGAGAGACCTGAAGAGTACAATCAGGCGGATCTCTGGGAAGGCCAGGCATGGGGACTGCCCATTATATTGCGTTGGGTCGACGTCAGCCACATGATGCTGGGTGGACAGTCCCCCTCCAGACACTGCTAGCTAAAGTTTTCCATGTGGTCCTGGCACCTGGCGGCTCAGTCCTAACGGTTATTGCCTATTGCAAGAGCCCTCTCGAAGTAAGATCACTGCATTCCAAGTTGGATATTTCATATCATAACTGGCAATAGGTTTGAAGCACTTGCAAATGAGCATATCCAGCACCAAAATGAGATCCCACAGAGCCACCAGGCGGGCCTCGTATGCAAGATACCCCTGAGGAATGTCTTGAACAGTGGCAACTGGGCCAAAGAGAGGGTACCTACAGGCTCATGATACACTGATATAGTGGATAAGTGGACCTTCACTGTGGAATACTGCAGTCCAGCATTAGAAAGAACCAAAACCTTTTCGGGTGGATATCTAAAAGGGTCCATGGGGGGTTTTGGAACACCAGATGGAAAAGCATTTCCTCTTGGCTGTGTACGTTTCCTGGTGGAAGGTTTATGTGCATCCAAGAGCATTGCAGAAACCCATTGAGACACTTTAAACCTGTTCAGTTCTATTTCTTCAGAAGCCCAGCCTGAACGTGGATGAAGCACAGGTTGGGAGGGACTACCTGACCCTGAACTTTGGATAGTAAGTCCATCTGAAGTGGAAGAATCCTAAGTTTTCTGACTGATGGTCAGTTCTAGAGAGGAAACTATATCTGCTGAGGCCAGCAGGAGGCCACCAGGATCATCTTGCCCCTGTGTACCTCCAGTTTGAACAGCACTCTCTGAATGAGAGAGATTGAAGGGACTGCATACAGAAAAAGATTCAACCAAGGCAGTCTGAAACTATCCTGACAGAAAATGCATGTCCTGAATTCCTGGAGCAGAATCACGGTAGTTTGGTGTTGAATGGGGAGTCAAAAAGGTCTACATCTGGGGTTCCCCACACATCGAACACCAATCTCATAACATCTGGTGCTAGTGATCAGTAATGAGCATCTGCTGTTGTTTGATGTAGTTTGCCTGTCAGAGTGTTTTGGACTCCTGGCAGACAAAGTGCTTGAAGCAGGGTCCCCTGTTCCAGGCACAGTGTGCTTCCACTTGTCTGTTTACATAGTACATGATAGACTTGTTGTCTTTCAACTGACTAAGTCCACTGGGGCTGTAAAATGTGAAAAATCAAGAAAAACCAACAGTGCTAGGAATATAGCACAGAAAATCTGACTGCATCTGCCTCTCCCTGCAAACACAGGGATGTGAGAGCTGAATACTGATCCAAGTGCCAAGCACTATGTGTGAGTAGTGCTCAGTGGAAGCCTGGACAAGCTGAAGCCCATCATTGCGTATAACAATAATAGGTATATTCCCTATAGGGGATATACCATGGGCAGAGGGAGGGAGGGAGAACAGGGAACAGAACAAGTTAATCCCCAAGGGGTTATTTTTTTTTGGTTGGTAAAAGGACCATGAGGACCCTCATCCCTCCCCCACACACTTTTTTTGTTAAATCTTGTAAATGAGACAAAAAAATTCTTTCACCCTCCAGATATAAGGGAGGGTTAAAAACAGAGCCTCCTAACTGGGAATGGCAAGTAACAAAATAAGCATGTACCAGCACAAGCATCAGTACCACCTCCAGACTCATCCCTGGCACCACCAGTGGTATAGAGAACCGACCCGGCACCCTGAGCGGCACTGGATCCCAACCAGGCACTGCAAGTGGCACTGGATCCCAAACATGCACCACAGGTGGCACCAGGATGGGTCAGGCACTGTCCATGGCACTGGGCCTAGGGATAGCTCCAGGGGTGACACTGTCAGCAGTGTCCCGCTCTGAACTGGGTCCAGGGTTGGCACCCCTACCATACCTACATCCATCACCAAGGGCAGTGGTGCTCTCCACCCCAAAGCAGCAGGGGCCCTCAGAAGAGGAGGCAGTATAGCACAGTGGTTTAAGGTTCTGAGCTGCAAATCTAGGGACCTGGGTTTGAATAGCACAGGCCCCACTTGCATACTGTGTGACCCTGAGCAAGTCACTTAACTTCCTTGTGCTCCCAGGTCACACCTGTAAAAAAGCTTTCAGTTTAGTGTGTTTCTCCTGGTAAAATAATAAAAAAAAAAAAGACAGGACAGCCCCCCCAGCCAGTGGACTGGTGGCAGTGTTGGTCCCTCTTCTGACACAGAGAATGTTACCAGAAGGGGACAAGATCTCACAGCCAGTGCTGCCCTGCTCACCAGTACTAGGGACTGTACCAGAAACTGAGGCAGCACCAGGCTGCAACACTGAACCATCCTCTGCTTCAGACTGAGCATATAGCTTCAGTCTTGCCACGGAGACATCTGCTGTCCAGGACAGATGAACTGGAGGGGAGGGCACTCAAATGGCCATCCAAAGGAGCCAGCTGTCACTGAGACCCACCCACCGAGCCCAGGCCCTCCGGTGCTTCAGTGAGGCGAGGTCGAGGAGACCCTGTGCTGCCACAGTATTGGAAAGGTGCCCAAGGGAAAAGCCCAAACATGGAACCTTGGCCTCATGGTTGCGAGGGCTCTCTCGAAAGGTAGGGGGATGATGATCCCACTTCAGTGTGCAGAATTTGAGGACACTGCAGTTCATAGAGAAGCATATGTCACACTGGTCAAAATCATGATCAATGCCAAGGTACGAGTGACATGGTGCTGGTTTGATACTGCCATAGGGCCCCCACAAGGGCACTGTCACATAAGATGGTGGCAGCCTGACTTACTTGACCTTTTTTCCAAAATGTAACCATTGTACTATGTCAGAAGACAATAAAAAGTAAGAAAAGCTAATTCAACACTGAAAAGCACCACCAGAGCCGATTCAGCAAAAATGGATGCTGGTTTAGTGTCAAACTGTATTGGTTCGGCATTGAAAAACAGAAGTAGTGACAAACTCAGCCACAAAAAAATGCTGATGCAACAGACTCTCTTGCTCCCACAGTGCACCTTCTACAGTGGAAAGCACAGAACTCAGGCAGAGAGGGGGGAAAGGCATTGTTACTGACTAACTCATGTGCATGATGTCAGTAAATCGGATGTGTGGGCAATGCCACCAGCCGATGTCGGTCCCCTCCTGACAGAAGAGATTTTGCTCTCATGGGGTCCTAGCGCCTCTGGCTTAGACCCATAAGTGGGAACGAATGGTGAAGACTGATTCTTGGAAGATCAGCACACATTTATGTGGAGATATGACTCTGAGTCCCAGACTTTCTGCATCTGGAGATCCTGGCAGTGGGCTCTCTACCCCAGTAAGGAATCAACTATGGTGAGGGTCACCTCTGGCTCCAGTGGGAGAAGTGGGAGCCTTGAGGAGGTTTCTCCACAGACCACTATGTCAGAGACCTCAACAGAAGTTTAGTCATCAGAACGTGGTAGTTATCAAGGTGTGTTGTTTGAGACAACTGGGTACTGAGCATCCACTGAGTTGTCCTCATGTGCAGCCTTGCTAGTGGTACTGTGAACATCGAGGATGCCATGAGTTCCAGCTTGCAGTGCATGGAGTGAGCTGGAACAGTTTTATGCTTCATGTTAAACCATGCCATCTGCAAGACTGCTCGTATTTCTGCTATCTGGAAGGAAGGCTTGAGCCTGGGTCATGTCCAGAGTTGCTCCTATATGAACCGTGGTACCTAAGAGGGTTCCAGCTGGGATTTCGCAGCTTTCATCAGGAGTCCCATGAACATCAGACATTGCAAAGTAGTGACCACTGCCTGCTCCATCTGCTGCCTGCATGGGCTTGTTAGAAGTGTTGTCCAGGTATGGCAAGACTTGTAATCCTAGCTTTCTGAGATAGGCTGTGAGTACTAAGAAGTACTTTATAAAGACTCGCTGAGCAAAGCACAAAGGGTAGGACTCCAAACTGGAAATGCTGCCCCTTCACGTAGAACTGGAGGTACTGGTGGTGGTTAGGTTTCACATGTATGTGCTGGTATGCATCCTGCATATCCATAGATGCTAGCCAATCCTGTTGGTTCAGGTAGGGTAACAAGGCTCTCAAAGAAATCACCTTGAAATTTCTTGATCCATGTACTTGTTCAGTTTTCTGAGGTAGAGAATGGATGCATGCCCCCTGAATTTTATGGTTAGCAGGAGTAGTGGGACGAGAACCCTTTGTTTTATTCTTACTCTGGCACTGTTTCCACTACTGTTTCTCAGAAGAAATGCAATCTCCTGTACCAGTGGCTGTGAAATATGAAGTGATAAGGGGAATTGCCTCCTGGGCAGCTTTTCAAGGGTTTTTCCAACAACTCCAGGGATTCACCCATCAGATGATCCTTACAACCCATTTGTCTGTCGAGATGGATTCCCACAGATGGTAAAACTGGGTAAGGCTCCCTCCTACTAGGGAGGAGTAGTCTGCCTTGGGCAGCTGAAGCAGATCTGGGGCCAGAGCTTCAGATGATGGCACTGAGAGCTTTTGGTGCTTGTGCCTTCATTTCTGCCTTGTTTTGGGCTTGAGGTGGCTGTGATCTGTTTTTATGGCCTCCTCTGCCCTTGCCATAAAAGGAATGCTAGTTATGGAATAAGCTACAGCTTCTACAGATCTGAGGTTATAGGGAGCCAGCCAAGAGGTCTTAAGAGTCTTCTTTGTTTCAATAGACTCAAAGACGTCTCCACCTTTTGTCCAAACAGGTAAGTGATGTAAAAGGGCACATTCATTGTTGTTGGATGTCTAGGGTGAAGCTAGCAGTCTACAGCCTGGAGTGTTGCCTGATGCTGAAAACTGCAGCAGCAGAATGGGCTGCTGTATCAAAGGTATCTATAGAGGCCTTAAGCTGGTGGTTGTTAGATTCAATACTTTGCTTAACAGATAGCAGCATTTCCTGTATAGCCTCTGTGTCTGGCAGGGCCTCTGTCAGAGATTTTGGCTTGCAGCAAAGGACATACTCTCAGTCAGAAAAGTGGGCTCTAACTATCCTCTGCCAAGGGTAGCCAAGGCATAAGCCCCACTTGCCCATGGTATCTACCTTATACGACTTGGGTGCTATGGCTTTGTCGCTTTCACCAAAATGACAGTTATGTCTGCTATTGGTTGAGTAAAATACATGGGCTTATACTTAGGAGCCATGAATTTTGTAAGCCTGTTTGGGGATAGCTGCCACAGTAGCAGGTCACCTCTGAGAGGGTCTCCAAGACTGGCTGGATGGAGTTAAAGATACTGGGATATTAGGCACATTTAGAAACTCCTGCTGGAGGCACCTAGCCTGCTCAATGGCCGCTGTCTGAAAATTTAAGGTAGAGTACTTGTTTCTGAGCACAGCCTGAAAAGAGAGATCCTCCTGAGGTACGGTGACAGGAACTGGTTCAGGGTTCTCTGGGCCATAGTCTGAGTCTTTGTCCTTCCCATTGGTGATGATGAGGTCTGGATCTGAGTCATCTCCCATTGTTCTAGGGGCGTGTGTGTGGATAAAGGGGGACCATAAAGGGCAACAGTGTAAGCTGTGGCCTAAGAAGCACAGATGATACTGCACCTGGTCCAGGATAGGGTCTCAGGAATGGCACCATTGGAGGAACAGAGGAAGGGCCTGGGGTGGCCCAGAAGGGACCACCCCCGGCATCGACGGCCCACACAGCACCAAGGGTGGAACCACTGTTGGTAATGAAATAGACCCCAAAAGGCCTGGCCTCAGCAAAAGACGCGACTCCAACAAAGGTGTCGAGGGTGCTGCCCTCCAAGGAACTGGAAGAGGCATCATGGCTGGACCCATCCACAGAGGGATTGGGGATGACACCACAAATGGAACAGGTGTTTGAAGCGCTAATGATGGCCCAGCACCAAAACCACAGTCGAAGTCAGCCATGCACCTAAGTCCAATGGCATCGAAGATGGTGCTGGCTGAAATGGCCTTGAAGGGCCAGGAGCCAGCACTAACAACAGTGCCACTAAACTTATACACTGCACCCACTGCTCCATAAGAGCTGCCCAATGGTGAACTGCTTGAACAGACTGAAGTTCCCTGTACTGGACAGAGATGGGCTTTT
Organism: Neoceratodus forsteri; assembly: GCA_016271365.2. Lineage (NCBI taxonomy): Eukaryota > Metazoa > Chordata > Ceratodontiformes > Ceratodontidae > Neoceratodus > Neoceratodus forsteri. Next base: position 801,309,146 of record CM057451.1, on the reverse strand, counting down.
AGGATGGAGACCTTGACCCAACAGGCACAGACAACTCCAGTGTTGTCAGGAACAACAGTGTGGTACGATGTCCAGAGGTGTCAAGTGTCTCACAGCAGAATGAGTAGTGGACAACCTCAACTGGTACCTTTCTTAAAGAGGTCATGGTCAAATGGTCCAGAGACTCTGATGCAGAGCATGTGTCAGATCTTGACCATATTTTTTTTGTGCGACTCTGAAAGGACTGTCCATTTTTCCAGATGCTGGACTGCCCGTTGCCAAAGCACCCAACTCGAGTGAGGTGGTGGCCAGACACAGCCCCATTGCCGAAGCAATTCACTTTTATAGGCTTCCTGTACCTTCCATCTTCTGTGGTCATCTACCATTTCTACAAGGTAGGGCTGAGAGAAAACTGTAAACTTCTTTGTCATTTTAAAGTAAACTGATAAAAAAATAACAAACAGTAAGTATATTAATCTAACACCGAAGAACTGAATGCTGTTGTTGTATAGACAGAGAAGTTTTTGCTCTGAAGAGGAGGGCAGCAATGCTGCTGTGCACTAGACAGTGGAAAAAAGGAACTGAGGTGCCTGGGGGCTGGTGCCACTGTATGCTAACAGGCTTGTGTGGTGACATGCATGTGGGGCTTACTCCAGTCGCCAGCCCCTTTCAGAAGATTTTGGGCTCCTGTGAGGTCCTAGCACCTCCAGCTCAGACTCATTAGTGGGAATCTATGGGGAAGGTTGATTTTTTGGAAGATCCCATGACCTTTCATCCCCAGTGGTAAGTGTGCTATGACTTAGCGTGAGTAGGGCTAGCACTGCAGTAGTTGCTTTAAATGTACTGGTACTAACGCTGGGGATATGGATCTCATCCTTTCCTCTGCCACAGTTCTTTGTTACTACACAAGGAAATGAACCACAAGTTGCTGGACTCATCATGCTGCCCTCCAAAATGACCCTTTATAACAAATCATGGGAGGGTGATGTGGCACCTGAGGACTGGAAGAAGGCTGACGTGATTCCCCTTCACAAAAGTGGGAGCAAGACAGAGGCAGGAAACTACAGACCTGTCAGTTTGACCTCTGAGGTAGGGAAAGTGATGGAATCACTTCTGAAGCAAAGAACTGTTGAGTACCTAGAGGCCAGTGGGGCACAGGACCCAAGGCAGCATGGGTTCACAGCGGGCAGGGCATGTCAGACGAATCTAATTGATTTCTTTGACTGGATGACCAAAGTAATAGACCAGGGAGGGGCTGTGGACATGGCCTACCTAGACTTTAGCAAGGCATTTGACACAGTCCCACACAAAAGATTAGTAGTCAAATTAACCAGCCTTGGAGTGCGTCCCAGGGTGGTAGCCTGGGTAAAACACTGGCTGAACAACAGGACACAGAAGGTAATTGCAAATGAAGTCCACTCTGAAGAAAGAGGGGTTACTAGTGGGGTACCACAGGGTTCAGTACTGGGTCCAGTCCTTTTTAATGTCTTTATAAGTGACATTGCAGAGGGACTGGAAGGAAAAGTATGCCTCTTTGCAGATGACACAAAGATCTACAACAGGGTTGATACACAAGGAGGCATGGAAAGGATGAGAAGGGACTTGGCAAGGTTGGAGGAATGGTCAGAAGTATGGCAGCTTGGATTCAATGCAAAGAAGTGCAAAGTAATGCACCTGGGAAACAAAAACCCAGAGGAAGATTACACAATGGGGGAGGTAGTAACAACAACAAAAATGGAAAGGGACCTGGGGGTAATCATATCAGATGACCTTAAGGTTGGCAAGCAATGTGAGAAGGCAGTAGGGAGGGCTGGGGGGATACTGGGATGAATAGGGAGAGGCATCACCAGCAGAAAACAGGAAGTTGTTATCCCCCTGTACAGACAGTTGGTGAGACCCCATCTCCACAAGGACATAGACAGGATGGAGGCAGTTCAGAGGAGGGCAACTAAAATGGTGCAGGGTCTGCAAGAGAAGTCATATGAGGAGAGGCTAAAGGAGCTTAATATGTATACCCTTGAGGAAAGGAGGGAGAGGGGGGACATGATAGAAACATTTAAGTACCTCAGTGGAATCAACAAAGTCCAAGAGGGTAGCATCTTTCAGAAAAAGAGATGTGCAAGAACAAGGGACACGATTTGAAGATAGAGGGGGACATTTCAAGGGCAATGTGAGGAAGTATTTTTTCACAGAGAGGGGTGGTGGACGATGGAACAGCCTTCCTGAGGAGGTTGTGGGGTCTAAAACTGTGGGAGAATTCAAGAATGCATGGGACAGACAAGGCAATTTTTGTGGGGGGTAGGAAGAAATAGGCTGTTGGTTAAATAGGATCTGCAGCTTATCCTCTAGGTAGGGAAATGGGCAGACTAGGTGGGCCAAGCGGTCTTTATCTGCCGTCAAAGTCTATGTTTCTATGTTTCCCAGTATACTGACATGTGACGCGTAATACCAGGAAATCCATGGGAAACAGGGCCTGATAGAAAGCAGGTTGGTGAACAGGCACCCAAGACAACTGCCAGCACAGTATTACTGCCACATAGAAACAAAATCCAAAAGGCACATTACATTAAAGTTCAGCAATGTTTTTTTCAGTGCTGAGAGTTCATGGTGCAACAAAAAACAGGAACAGCAAGAGCACTCTGCAAGTCACTGGACATGTTTCACACTGATCAACCGTGCTTTCTTGAAGAAATAAAGACTGATGCACTTTAAGGTTATGTGCCTTTTTGATTTTGCTGATATGCAGCAGTGATAGAGTGTGGGCAGTTATCTGGGGATGCAAGCTCCGTTTGGTGCTTTGGAGTAGCACTTTGAGCACATGCACAGAGTCCCCAGGAGACATCTTCCCTGTTTGTTTTGGAAGGTAGGTAGGTATGTATGTAGGCAGTTTCTCTTTGTACAAAGAGCCCTTCCAGAGCCCAGAGCATGAGAAAAGCAAAGACATAACAATTGCAAGATTATAGTGTGAAAAAACAACATAGTGTAACAGTCAGACACAAGTTACATACATCAGCAGCACAATAAGACAATCAAGTGAATGATTAAGTTAAGAAAATGCTTGATTAAATAAGCAAACAATTCCCTAAAACAAGCTAGGGTGGGTGTCAATTGGATCTCTTTATTAGGAATATTCCACAGACCAGGGTCTGTGACACACAAACATGCCAGCAGATACAGGCCATATGGTCTATCGAGTCTGCAGCTCCCAGATTAATCTACTGCAGCTGCCCACACCCCTTGCCCGTCCATCTGATTTATCGCTCTCTTCTGCTGGCTCCCCCCTCTCGTTCTGACCTTACCTTTGACCCTATCCCACACCCCTCTTAAAACTGCCTAGAGATTTCAATGATATCACCTCCTCTGGCAGTGCGTTCCACCTCCCTACCACCCTTTCCATGAAGTAGTGCCTGCTAATGTTCCTCCTGAATCTTCCACCCTCAAGTTTCAGACTGTGTCCCCCCAATCTAAAAATGCCCTCAGTACTAACCCTATTCATGCCCTTTAAGTACCTGAAGGTCTCAGTCATAACCCCTATTTTCCTTCCATCCTCCAGGGAATACATTCTCTAAGATTCTCAACCCACATTGCACTGGTACTCAAAAAAGTCCATCAGCGACTAGGTGTATGCTGCCATCTTAAACACTTCCTCTCTCTTGAAGCCAGGATTGCAATGGAAAAAGGTACCATCCTTCACATACTACAATACTGCTCCCCTATAATATCCTTAACATCGCCTCATCTCCTAAACCGTATGAATACTGCTTATAGCAACATCTGCTGATTTGTTACCCAAGCCCCTTTCCGCACACACCATTGTCAATTATACCAGAGTATTGGGAGGCTCTCCCCTTCCCCATGACTGTAGGAAACTACTATTAGGCTCCTTTACCTACAAGACACTGCATGCAGGGACTAGATCTCCACTACAAGGCATGCTAAATGTTAAAGTAAACAGGCGTGCACTCCAGTCCTCTGCCAGCCGCATACCTGAATGTCCTAGAACATTTACTGACATAGGCAGGAGAGCCTTATCCTATGCTGTACCTAAGCTCTGGAATTCCCTCACAGACAACTTCCAGTCTCTCACCTCTCCACCTATATTTAAAAAGCACTTCCAGGACCTACTTTCATCCAAGGTCCTATGTCAATGCCCTTCCCCTCAAACATGAAACCCCGGCCTACCACCCAAGATCCTGTGCTGCACTGGATCGCCTGGTTCCAAAGACCTGCACCCGTACTGGGGATCGGGCCTTCTCTGTCCATGCACCAAGACTGTGGAACTCTCTTCCCACACTAACTTGTTCCTCTCCCTCCCATCCCTGCTTCAAAGCATCCCTCTGGAGCTTCCTTAAATCAGCCTCAGCCTGTCTATGTGATATACAGACCCTAGCGGCGTCCCTCTCTCCCCCAGTCAACTGTTGTGGGGTGATGCTCGTGTAAGCTATTGCTGTAATGTCTGCTGACTAAGCTTACTATGTATTTGCACTAGGCACTTTTTGTACTTTTTTCTGCCTATTCCCTGAGGGGGTGACCCCGTCTTCCCCGGGCTCTTTTGACACTGAATGTACCTGACATTTGGTTGTTTTACTTCATTATGTTGTTATTTAGTTGTTTTCTACTTATTTACTACTGGTGTGTATCCTGATGCTATCTTCCTACTTAACTGTTTCGCTTGATGTCCCATATGCTGTATTCACCTACCTATGTATGCCTGATGCTCCTGTATGTTACCACGACTTTGTCTGATGCATAGTATGTACCCTGTAATCCTCCCGGGTCACACCTGAAAATAGGCACTTGGCTGTCTAGTGTGCTTACCTGGTAAACAAAAGCAAATAAATAAATAAATAAATAAATAAATTAATGTCGATCCTAATACACCCTGTTCTTGCTCACTTACTCAATACTGACTTTTTACACATCCAGGTGAAGATTACAATTGTACTTACTGCTTATGTTTTCTTATTGGATTAGTTTGTTTCTTGCTACCCCATAATTGTAAGTTTTTTTTTCTCTGTTTTAAATGTCAGAATGTCCTATGCTGATGTTTAATGATGTTGTTGTAAACTATGTACTATTGTGCCATCTATATGGCCCAGGTCGTACTTGAAAATGGTCCCTGGGATCAGTGTACTTAACCGGTTAACAAATTTATAAATAAATACATACACGTTGAGCTCCCAAAGTCTTTCCTCATATAGTTTGTCCCCAGCCCAAGGATCATCTTTGTTGTAGAGGCACCAGAACTGCACACAGTACTCCAAGTGAGGTCTTACCAGCAACCTGTACAGTGGCAGAATAACTTCCTCTCTCCTAGAGGTGATCCCCCTGGCAATGCACCCCAGCATCTTATTAGCCTTGGCCGCCACCTTTCTACACTGCACTGAGTGATTCATGTTCCCTGTGACTAGTACCCCCACATCCTTCTCCTCCACTGAAGTGGATAACTACACTCCCCCTAGCTAGTAGTAATTCCCAGGGTTCTTGGCTCCCACGTGCATGACTTTTCACTTCTTAGTGTTGAACTCCAGCTGCCATGCATATGACCAGTACTCAAGTCTTGTCAAATCTTCATGGAGCACCTGCCCCCCTTCTATACTATCCACCTCCACACTGATCTTTGTGTGGTCTGCAAAAAGGCTGATCTTACTCACAATCCCATCTAATATGTCAACTATGAAGATGTTAAATAGCACCGGTCCTAGTACTGAGCCTTGTGGGACCCCACTGGTTACAGCTCTGGGAGTCGAGAGTTCTCCCCCTACAACCACCCTCTGCTGTCTATCTGGCAGCCGGCTCCTACCCATCCAACCAGTTTCTCCCCTACTTCCAGGTTTCTCAGCTTACTAGTTAACCTTTCACGTGGCACCGAGTCAAAGGCCTTGCTGAAGTTCAGATACAGGACATTTACAGCATAGCCCCTATCGAGTGCGCTTGTCACCCAGTCAAAAATGTCAACCAGATTTGTCTGGCAGGATGTGCCCAAGACAAACCCATGTTGCCCATCATCCTGGAGACCATTTTCCTCCAGAAAGATCACCAACCACTCATTAAGGATAGTCTCCATTAGCTTCCCCAATATGGAGGTAAGGTTAACCAGTCTGTAGCTACCTGGTTCCTCCTTGGGCCCACTCTTATGGAGGGGCACCACATGTACCATCCTCCAGTCCTGGGGCACACACCCAGTGCCCAGGGAGGTGTTGAATGAGTCTACCAGAAGTTCTGCCAGGACCTCCGCCAACTCCTCCAGGACCCTTGGATGCACGCCATCCAGCCCCGGTGCCTTATCCACCCGCAGGGACCTAAGGCCCTCGAACACCCTGCTCACTGGGATCTCCCCACCCATTACCTCCGCTCCCTCTGTGCCCACCCTGCCTTTCCCCAGGGGCATAGGTCCATCCGTCTCCCTGGTAAACACTGAACAGAAGTACTCATCAAGTGCTTCTCCCTGCTCCACACCCTTTTCTGACCACCCTGCATCTTTCTTGATCCTGACAATCTGATCTTTACAGTGACAGGAAAAGCACAGTCATCAGCTGATTTTAAAAGAGAAATAGGTACACTTAATAACCCGCTGTGGTACATAGGTAGTAAAGAGCTGCAAAGATGAGAGCACAGTGGAGATTTAAGATACCATATTTATTTATTTATTGCATTTTGGTAACTGGGTGAACCCACTGAGACTAGAAGTCCCTTTTTCAGGGGCGACCCGGAGTTAATTACATACATCATTTATTCAGTTGTTCACATACATCCCACATAGCTCAGCATATCACAATATGAATTTGACTCAGAAATTACAATAGTAGAAGCAATAGACATTGGATTCACATACAGAGCACTGCAACTAGCAATTAGTCATGAAGGAAGGAGACAGTTGGACAGTGACATTAGAGTGACAACATTATAAATAATTTCCACAAGTTCTTATGCTAGGAGGAATATTTTCCATGTGCCAAAGGCCTACTATAGTGTGCAGGACCTATTAGACCTATAGTAGCATACAGGAGAACAGCATTCAGGACTAGGCAGGGGAGTTAACGGTAGCAGCCGCAGAGACACTGCTCCAACAAGTATGCTTTTAGGCCGGTTTTGAACCCTTCCAGGGTGGAACTTCTGGTCAGTTCCTCAGGGAGTGAGCACCAAAGGTAGGGTGCTGAGTACCCAAAGGATCTCTTGCCTAGGTTGGTGCGAAAACAAGGGATATTGAGGAGGCAGCTACCTGATTACCACAGAGTCTGCTGGGGAGCTTTTAGATTCAGGAGGCCAGTTAAGTTAGGGGGGTGCCAACACTGGTGAATTTGTAGGTCAGACATAATAAGGGATAGAAGAGTTTATGCCCTATGCCTCCTGGGCAGGGAGTGGGTAGCAAAGCATGCAATCCTATTACAGAGGACAAACAGCTTGTGGCGTTCACTCTCCTTAAGGAAATGTAGGAGGGGAACACCATGGAGGAGGGTGGGAAGTGGCGTGCCTTTGGCTATAGTGAGTCGTGCATCATCTGTTAGGGAGCTTCCAAGTCTATAAAGAAGGCTAAGCTTCTGCTGAGTGGTCTTAACTACATAGTCAATATGAAGCTTGTAGGATATTTCTTGATCTAAGTAGACTCCTGGGTATTTAATCTCGTCCATGACTTCTATTTGTGATCCAGTGACTGTGTGGAGCGGAAGCAGGTGTTGCCTGTCAACTCCCAGGAACCTAGTCCCGAAAAGGACAGCCTTGGTCTTTTTTTTGTCATTCAGCACCAGTAAGTTAGATGTAAACCAAGCCTCTATTACCATGAGACTGGCCTGCAGCTTTGCAGTAATGACACTTGGTTGGGGATCACTCCAGTAGACCACTCAGTCATCCGCATACAGGATCAGGTTTTCCAAACCAGTCATTCCCAATATCATTAACAAAGAGGGTGAATTGTAGAGGGCCTAAAATTGAGCCCTGGGGTACTCCAGTGGTCATAGGTCTGCAGCCTGATTGTACCCTTTTCCATTATAATACTGTTCTGATACCGTGTACCTTTAGCTCTAAATTTATTTATTTATTGGATTTTGGTAACCATGTACTGTATATATTCAGATCATTCATGGTGTTTGTGTCTAACCTGTGTACTAAGATCCATTTTTAACTTGTATTGGCTTGTATGTAATTTCAATTCATGTACTTTGCTTATTTGTGTTCTCATTGTAGTTATTTCCAGGTCGCCCCTGAAAAAGGGACTTTCAGTCTCAGTGGGCTTACCCAGGTTAACAAGATTCAATAAATAAATATTCTGAAAAGTGGTGAAAAGACAGACTGACAGGCTCTTGAGGAGACACACTGCTGTTCCACTGAAGTGCAAGAGAAAAATGGGTGCAAAGGAACAAGAGGAAAGAAACAGTGCTGTTGCAAACCCCAAGGCTGGCTCACTTCTGCTGGCCACGCTGCTTTACACAGAAAGCACATCTGCACACACTAGAGGTCACTCTCGTAACTTGCTCTGTCACTGGTGCCGCAATGAACTTCCCTTAAGTACAGTCACTGAAGATATACTGATACAGGGATTATGGTTCTAGGAAAGCAGATGTATCTCTTCACAGAAAACAAAGCCAGTGCCCATCACATCACCGAGGTGCAGGATTTATTTATTTCAATAGTTTTACCAGGAAAGACATACTGAGCTGCTAGCAACTTGTGTCCATATGTGTCAAGGCGGAGGGAGAAAGGGAATGTACAGTGCAATTACAAAATACAATGTTCAGAAAACGCATAAAATATGAAAATAAGTACAAAATGAGCAATTTGCAGACGATTTTTCTCAGTCAAAAACCTGCAATGCAGTAAGTGCAGTAGAAGAATAATATGCACAAATGTGCAGTGTGCAACTACATATTACTAAGTAGGGGAGGGTGTAGTGGCTGAAAACAGGGGAGGGGGCTGTACTACTGACAGTGTAGGGGGCAACGGGAAAAAAAGTCCAGAACCCAGTGTCAGAAACAGCTGCAGGAATGACTAGTGAAATCATGGAGGAGAGATTTCAGTGTGATGGGAAGTAGCAACATTAATTAAGGGGGGAGAGCTCCAGAGTTTAGGAAAGCAGAGAAAAGAAGGCAGCTTGACCAGCAGAGGATTTCACTGAGGGGTGAGTGATACAGCAAGGGTTGGAAAGGGAGTAAGAGGTAGTAAGAGGGGAAAAATGAGAGAAGCAAGGTAAGAGGGGAGGAAACCAAACCAGAATTTGGAGATATAGGAGGTACAGTGAACAAGGCATCTAGCATCAAGGGAGGAGAGGGAGGTGCACAAAGAACAGTGGTGAGTGTGCAGGGGACTGTCGTGGGCGAACTGACAGAGGGAGTGAAAGAGGGGGTCCAGTCTGACTAGGTGGACTTGGAAGCAGCACTGTAAGCAATATCACCATGGTGGAAAATGGGGAGGTATCATCTTTGAGAGGGTTCCTCTGCAGGCAGGAAGCTACTCTTATTTCTGTAAAGTTTGGGTTTGGGCATCTTGTGGATTGCGTCCACGTGAACATAGAAATCAAAGTGACGGTTCAGCCAGACCCCGAGATACTTGAAGAAGGAGACATCTTCAATCACTGCACCATCATGGGTATGGAAGGAAGGATTCACCAAGTCCACAATCTAAAAGTAAAGTGGGGAGATTGGATGAGCAGCTTCAATTACTTGCAGTCCACTCCAGGCATGTCAGCTCAAAACATGGGGACCAATTATGAATCACAATCAAGGGTGGCAAAAAAAGGGACACTAATTTCCACCACCTATAACTGAATTTTAGCCTGGCCTTGGCACTGCTGGGGAGGGGAGTGCAGTGCAAACTGTTGATCCAGTCTTGATGATATTGGTTGCTTTTTGGGCCTCTACGAGTTAGACTATGCCATATCTGTGACGCTAGTCCCTCCCACCTCATTGAGTCCATAAACCAATGCAGTGCAATAACACTCCCCTCAAAGTACGCAACTTAATACTTCAAAATAAAGCCCACACAAACAGTATATATAAAGAAAATAACAAGGGCTTATTTAAGGTCAGGATCAGGCCCTAAAAGGGAAAAGGGGTTAGGAAATAGGAGGTAGCACAGTATAAGATCTGGCTTGTTCTCCAGTGCCATCCAGGCTGAGCCTAAATCAACACAAGGGCTGCTCTTCCACTGCCCTCCTAGGGGCAAGCAAATAATATATCTGCACCCAGGCTGTGCTCGCATGCCCCTCCTTGATCAGTAAAAATATGGCAGCCCAGTTAGGCCAATAGTGCAGCAGTACCACTACCACTTGTGGCACTGAAGACCTCAGTTTGGAAGCAAACTTGGTGAGTCCAAGGGTCAGCCGGGGTGGTGAAGGATCGAGTGTCCAAAGGACTGCTCTCCTACGGGGGGAGAGGGTTAGCAAAATCTGGCGTTCGACTGGTCCCTAGCAAAAGTTAGGGGAGGGGCATCCAGAATGGCCAGAGCACTAGGGCAGAGTGTGGAAGATGGCAACACACATCATGCAGGGGTGTGTGTGCCATGCGTAATGATGTCATTGCAATCCACGTCCCTCGGGGAAACAAGGTGGCACCAAGAAAAGGGAAAGACCAGGCAGAGCAGAAGTAGGGGTCTGACCCTCGTAAGCTCTGCACCAATGGTACGGTCCTCTCCCAGCAGAACCTAATCAGTTCAGTTGGTGGCAGAGTGAGTGTCACCAAACCCTGCCACGGGGGTAAACCACGAGGGCAGAAACTGGGACATCACTGTTCCATGCAAACACTGACCAATCAGGACATTAAAAATGTTCTTCTCGTTGTATAATGCTTATTTTATTTGTCTATGTGCACCACTGCCAGGTAACCATGTGCAATGTCATGAGACCTATATCATTTTCACAGGTACCAGCACTAGGAACTCTGTAGTAGTAATTAAAGGGTTATACACTGATACGGGGGGGAGGAAGTGCCCACCAGTACAGATGGACAGAAGAAATTATGTTGCTTGGAGGTGGGCTACATATTTCATTGTGCTTTTCCCCCCTCTGGTGCAGGCTTACCACCAGGTCCAAACTCCCCCAACCCTGTCTCCCTGGCTCCTCAGGGGTTTAGCTCATTCCTAGCTTCTGCCCTCATGGCATACCTCTATGGCAGGGTTCGGTGACACTCACTCTACCGCCGACTGAACTGATCCTGTTCTTCTGGGAAAAGGGGTCAAAAAATATACAGGGGTTTCCAGTTCTCTTCAGGGGTCATATTGATGGAGAGCAGGTCCCGAGCATGGAGGGAGATGCCTTGGGAGTCTGCTGCTGAGGCTGAGGAGATCGGGATACCAGAACTGGTGTGGCCAGTCCAGAGCCACCAGGATCACCTGTGCTTTGTCCCTCCTGGCCTTGAGCAAGACTTTGTGAATCAAGGGAAATGGAGGGAAAGCACAGAGGAGGCCTGGGGTCCAGGGCCTTGAGAAGGGGATCACTGTGATAATCGCGCATCCAGTATAGCGCAAAGTAAAACAGTGCTTGTTTAATAGCGCAGCCTATTATAGCAGCCGCACGTAATAGCTGCAGCTAATAACCACGGGTCTGTGCTTACTTAGCAGTGCAGTTTCAAGGTATGTGCAGATGCAGTAAACATGAGCCCCACACTGCAGTTCTGCTCCCTGGCAAGTCAGACCTGGAGCGAGCATGTAGGCACTCCTGCTTTTTAGATGTGTGGCTTACCTTACAGATCTGGTGCTGTAAACATGAGCCTCACACTGCGGTTCCACTCCCTTACTCTCCCTCTACTGCGTGTTGTGAGGCACAGCTGTTAGGCCATGTGGGTGCATCTGCAAAAATTTTCCCATTCCACAGAGGAAGGGTAATAGCAGAAAGTAGGCACGCTGCTGGTTTAATTTAATTGACCTGTACTCTGGTACCTCCGGTTCTTTTCCTTAATGTACATTACAGGCAAGCAAACAAACTTTATTAAATATACTCCCTATCAGATGAATTTATTTATTTTTATTTTAAACATCTGTTTACCGGGTAAGTACAATGAGCCAAAGGCCTGTTTTCATGTACGACCCGCGGACTGAATACATATACAGTCAAGATGTTTACAATAAACAAACTAACATCACAATACAATACAACATTTAACATAAATAACATAACATAAATATAAATATAAAATAATTAAAAACAACAACAATACAATTTATCAAGAAAATAATTTCTTAACCTGATTTTAAAAGTTTGATGACAAACATTTTCATATAAAGCAATAGGAAGCTCATTTTAATTTTTAGCAGCAGAGTAAGTAAAGGAACCATCCCCCATTTTAGTCTTGGTCTTAGGGACATTTAACTTGATTTGTTGATCAGAACGAAGTTCCCGAGAATTTATTTTAATATGAAGAAGTGAATATAATGGAGAATCAATCTCTTGACGAATAATTTTATCTGTTAATAAACATGAGCTGAATAGACAACCCATCCTGGGAGGAAGCCAGGCAGATAGTCTATACAGCTCACAATGACTTGTCACCCAAACTTAACAAACATTACTGTGGGCAGTAGAGAGGCTGAGACACTGTGGATGAAAAAAAGAAAAAAAACACGCAGCAAGCCAAAAGGTAAACTACTGTAAAGGCATAGGAGCATAAGGGATGCATTTTTCTATTGTCCCCTCTTTCTGTCAGTGTGTCCATTTAATACCACTATTTAATACTGTGCTGATATTACCAACACTATATTTCAGTTGGCGCAAAGTTGTAGCTTGTGCCATGCAGTTCAGCACTCATAGAACAGAGCTATTATTGTCCACACTATTTTTTCCATGCTGTTATCACCGGATACCTCAAGAAGGCATCTCCCAGCAGCAATCCCTGCTGAGAAGGACAGGCACAATAGAGCTTCAGCTTTGCATTCTCCCTGGAGGCAAACAAGTCCACCAGAGTAGTGCCCCACTGGGAGAACAGACTGTGCACTATCTCAGCATGAAGAGACCACTCGTGAGATGCCTCACCCACATGGCTGAGAGCGGAGCATCCGCCCGCTGGTTGGAGACACCGGCCACATGGATGGCCAGGAGATCAGGCTCCAGGCTGTGCACGAGTGTCCACACATGGAGAGCTTCCTTGCACACAGGCAGAAGTGCATCCCTCCCTGCTTGTTGAGGTAGTACATGGTCGTGGTGTTGTCCATCTGGACCTGGACCACCTGACCCTGAATGTGAGGAGCAAAAGCAGTCAGCACCAGCTGAACTGCTCAGAGCTCCAGCAGGTTGATGTGTCACCAGGACTACTCAAGGGTCCAGAGGCCGTAGACTATGTTTTCCCCCAGGTGGGCACCCCAGCCCACGAGAGAGGTACCTGTCGTCAGGATGACCATTGGCTCTGGGCGGACAAACAGGATACCTTCTTGCAGATGTGCTAGGACTAACCACCACTGGAGGGCATCCCACATCAGCTGGGTCACAGTGACCAGCTGGTCGAAGTGACCCTTGCGCTAGGACCACTGGCATGCCGGCTCCCACTGCAGAGAGTGCATTCTCTAGCAGGTCCAATGGACCAGGTTGGTGCAGGCTGCCATGTAACCCAGAAGGCGCAGGAAGTCCCATGCAGGGTGCAATTGCCCAACCTGAAATGATCAGAGCAAAAGAGGAGGGAACCTCCGCCATGTTCACTGGGAGCTAAGCCCTGGCTCTGCAAGAGTCGAGCTCTGCCCTGATGACACTGATCATCTGTGAAGGCACAAGTTCTGACTTGGCCTCTTTGACCAGGAGGCCAAGAGAAACACAGATCTGGAGAGCCAGGTCCCTGGACCACTCCACCTCATGCCTGGAGGGATCTGCAATCAGCCAGTTATCCAGGCAGGGGCAGATCTGGAACCCTTGGTGCCTCAGGTGGGTTGTCACCACTGCAATGCACTTGGTAAAGACCCTGGGGGCTGAAGACAGGCTAAATGGCATGGACTGGAACTCAGAGGGTTCCCTCCACTCAGAAGTGGAGGAACCGCTGGTGTGATGGACGGATCGGGATGTGGAGGAATGCGTCCTGTAGATCCAGGGAGCAGAACCACATGTTTTGCTTGAGAGATGGTATGATCTGAGAGAGAGTTACCATCCTGAAGGTGTGTGACCTGATGAACTTGCTCAGGTCATGCAGATCTAAGATGGGGCGCCAGCCCCTCATCCGTTTTGGCACCAGGAAGTACCTGGAGACAAACCCTGGGTGTTTCGGAGGGTCTGCAACAGGAACCACAATTTCCTTGTGGAAGAGCTGGGCATTGTTGTCTGAAGGTCAGCAGACACCGTGTCCTCCTGTGGGGCACGGGCTTGGTAAGGTGGGTACTGCTTGAATTCCAGAGGCAGACCCTGACCGACCACTTTGAGAACCCAACTGTCTGTAGTGACAGCAGACCAGGCAGAAAGGAAGTGGCAGAGCTGGACCCCGATGGGAGGACCCAGGGTTGGCATGACAGGCATGAGGGAGTCACCCTTCACCCTGTCACTGGGCAGGCTTAGAGGTGGGGGAGGGCCCGGCTGAGGAGCCACCGGGACCTCATCCTCTAGGCTTATGGATGACCGAGGCCACTAACTTGGGCTGAGGTCACCAGTCCTTCACCTGCAACCCAGCCGAGGACTGGGCTGGTTTGGCTGAAGGAGTGGAGGTGGACCAAAAGGGTTTCTTTTTCTGCTGTTCGAAGCCCTTGGGGTCCCTCTGGGTGGATGTCACCAAGTCCAAGGTGGCTCTGGACTTTTCAATGCAGGTGAGATACACCTCCACTCTGGGCCTGAACAGGTCGGTGCCCAGGAAGGGGACATCCCCCAGCTTGTACTGGGTGTCTGCCGTGAAGGTCATGATCCACAGCCAAGCTGCAGTACATGGCCACTGCAGCAGCCACAGAATGGGTACAGCAGTCCCCAATGTCCATGGCTGTGTGGGGCTGCTGTTTTGCTGCAGCCCAACTCTGGTCCCTGACCTGCTTGACCGTGGTCTGAAGGTTTGCAGGAAGATAAGGAAGCACGTCATCCACAGTGCCCAACAGGGCATGAGAAAAGTGGGCCTTCAGGAGGGCTAAGCTCGCTTAGCGAAGGCCAAGAGAAGAGGCAGCGTAAGCCTTTTTTGCTGAATGGTCCAATTTCTTGGACTCTTTGTCAGGCAGTTTGTCAGCATCTCCTACTATCCAGATGAGCAACACAATGCAAGCAACCTATACACCACTAAACATACTAAGTTGTGTCCCTCAGATGATATTGAGGCATACCTGACAACCTTTGAAAAAGTTGCCACAGCCTGCCAGTGGCCAAAGCAGCAACAGACAATCAGACTGGTACCCTACCTGACTGGGAAAGCCCAGCTTGCCTACAGCAGTATGGACACTGCACAGTCAGAAAACTGTCCTGGTGAAAAACGAAAACCTGAAAAGGTACGGCATCTCCAGAGAGACCTACAGGCAGAGATTTCGATCGCTGAGGTACAATTCAGTTGACAATCCATGAGAAGCCTTCACCCAACTCAGAGAACTCTTGATGAAGTGGATCCAACCAAAGAGCAAAACAGTCCCACAGATCATCAACATATTTGCGATGGAGCAATTCTTCAACATCTTGCCTACAGATGTGCAGCTGTGGGAAAAGGAACACCGACCAGAGAATGGGGAAAAGGCTGTTTCTTTGGCTGAGGACTACCACATGGCCAGACAGACACCACGGCAGCGAGGTAACAGCCAAGCACCGGTAAGAAACTCTTTTTTCCATTTAAATTCCAAGCCTGCTAAGAACTCTGGTGGGGGTAACCAGAAATTACGTACCTACCATAATTCTTGATCTTCTTGGACGAAGTCTCCACCACTCATTCACACTGATGGGAGTACGCTGAAGGCGCTAGGACCGCGGGAAAACTTTTCAAGAGGGAATAATGAGATGGAGCCATGAGCGCACTACAGCCCAGCTATGTGTAAAGACCATCTCGGTGTCGACCCTCCAACTGCCTCAGTACCTTTTTTTCTGAGGAGGTGCAGCATAACTAACCTAGAAAGGACTAACCTAAAAACCGGACATAAGATAGTCCGAATGATCTGTGTAAGAAGGGTCAATAACAAAGTCTTCACAACCCAGCCAGTGAGGGAGTGAAGACCAGAAACAGAGAAGTGAGCTCAGGGGATGGTGGGTGGGCATGTGAATGAGTGGTGGAGACTTCGTCCAAGAAGATCAAGAATTATGGTAGGTACGTAATTTCCATATCTTCAGGGACATAAAGTCTCCACCACTCATTCACACTGATGGGAGAGTACAGAGCTAAATAATCCCCCAAAACGAGTGGCAGGAGAAAGAGGTGCTCATGTTTTAGGACAGAAGTCCATTAAGGACTACCCTGCCAAACGACTGATGTCGTCTGGCATGGACATCCAAGGCATAGTGCTTTACAAATGTATGCACGGAGCTCCAGGTAGCTGCATTGCAAATATCTGCAATGGGGACATTATGAATTTCCACCAGAGATGCCGCAACTGCTCTGGTAGAGTGAGCGTACACCCTGCCTTCCAGCTTGACCTCTGCCATGGAATAGCAATGGCAAACGCATGCCACCAGCCACACTGAAATGCACCTGATAGCAACAGGATGACACAGCCGGGTCATGCTGAAGGAAACAAACAGTTGTTGAGCTTTGTGAATTTCCTTCGTTCTATTCAGATAGAACTGCAAGGCTCTTTTTGCATCAAGGGATTGAAGGGTATGCTCTCCTACATTCTGGAAGTTTGCAAAGTAGGTAGGAAGGACTAAAGGTTGATTTAGATAGAATTCTGAGACAACCTTAGGCAGGAACTTAGGATGAGTCCTAAGAACTACTTTGTCTTGTGAAATACAGTAAACGTGGGGTCTGCGACCAAGGTGTATATTTCAGATACCCTATGAGCAGAAGTAATGGCCACCAGGAGGGCTGTCTTCCAAGTGAGAAATTTCAACTCACAAGTAGCTAGAGGCTGGAAAGGTTTACAAGTGAGCATGTCTAGCACAAGGTTAATGTCCCAGGCTGCAAACAAATGTCTAATAGGAGGTTTGGTATGCAGAATCCGCTTAAGAAACCTCTTAACTACAGGCAGCTGAGCCAGCGACATGGAGAGTACTGGCTCGTGATATGCCAAAATTGCACAAAGATGAACTTTGACTGTGGAGTATTGCAGACCTGTGTTTGAGAGGTCTAAGAGATACTCCAGCACTTTATTAGGTGGGCAGGAAAAAGGATTCCAAGAGGATTTTGCACACCAGATAGAGAAACACTTCCATTTAAACATATACTATAAAGATGCCCTAACCAAGAACTGGAATGATGGGTGCAAATTCTGGGCAAACCTAAATGAGGTCACCGGGCGAGAACCCAAAACGGCCTCTACCATGCTCTGCGTTGATGCCTCCCCCATCCTAGACACTAAATCTATTGCCAACACCTTTAACAATGCCTTCACTGACTTGCAGCATGTTCTCCTGGTCGACTTCTTCTCCCACACCATCCCTGCTGCACCCACGCAATTCCCATCGCATCCCCCCTTTCGCTTCAAGACTATTACCTTCAGAGAAACCAGGAAATATCTGCGCAGTGCTTGGGAAGGGAGATTCAGTGGGTTTCCCCAACTGAAACTAATCTCGCCTCACTCAAAGAAATCCTGTCCCTCTCACCCATATCCTTAACCACTGCTTGCTCCCTCACAGTATTCCCAAAATGGAAAGCTGCAGTAGTCACCCCTGTGTACAAGAGTGGGGATCATGCCCTGCCCGGGAACTATAGACCCATCTCTATACTACCACCACTCTCGAAGGCCCTTGAATGAATCATTGCCGACCAACTTGTCTATTATCTGGACAAGCACATGCTCCTATGCGCAGAGCAACATGGCTTTAGGGCTGGGTATCACACCACTACAGCTCTCTTGGAATACACAGGCTTCGTCCACAAATCCTTTGATCTTGGCCAGCTAGTCAGGGCTATCTATACTGACCTAACAAAGGCCTCTGACATGATCAACCATGCCCTCCTAGTTGACCAACTCACTGCCATAGGCCTTGCCCCTGAGGCGGCTGCATGGTTCCGCAGATACCTACACTGCCGTTCACAGCAAGTCAGGATAGATGCCTTTCTCTCTGACACCAAGCCTGTGTGCTCAGGTGTTCCACAGGGGTCAGTACTGGGCCCCCTCCTCTTTAGTCTATTTCTGAATTGCTTCCTCCTAGCCAGTCAGTGCCATATCCTCCTTTACGCGGATGATGCGGTTATCTTTTCTAATGGCTCTGACCCCACTGCTCTTGAGCAACAGCTACAACATGACTTCACCAGCGTTGAGTCGTGGTTCAAAAATCATAAATTGATAATGAACTACAAAAAAACCAAAACCATGTTGTTCACCAGCCTTAAGAACAAGCACAAAAACTACCCGCTATCAATATGTGATGGGGTGGTGTTCCTCTTGAACGTGTTCATCACTTCAGATATCTCGGAATCACTCTTGACAGCTCACTCTCCTACGCCCTCCACATACACATCACAGCTAAAGCAATCAACAAATGCTTAGGGCTACTTTATCGCCATAGGCAGAGCCTGACCCCTGAAGCCCTCAGTATAGCGGTTCACAGTTCTGTGGGTTCCCTAGAGGAGTTCAGAGTGCCGATATATGGCTCTGCCACAGATACTGCCCTCCAATGTATAAAAACTGCCCTTAACAATGCCTGCAGGCTCACCTTATGGGCACACTGACTAACCCACACCTGCGATCTCTATGCAAAGGCTCACTGGCTAATGTTCTTTGGTCGCTTAAAATATCAAATCCTGCCTCCTGGCTAAAAAGATCTGCCTTGGTCAGCTCCCAATTGGGGTCCAACAACTCCTAGTTCCCAGCACCAATCCCAGGCCCACCCAAAATTTGGAACTGCAGTCCTTCCTGACTCCAAAATGTCTGACATCTCAAGGACAAAGGTCCTTTGCCTATCGGGCACCGATGTGGTTCAGCTCCCTCCATGAGAACATTATTAGCCTGCCCACTCTGTGGATCTTCCAAAAGAACCTAAATAACCATTTAATACGGGAATCTCAATGTGTCTGCCATCACTAGCACCTAGCCAAACAGATCTCTCTCTCTCAGACACCCCACCCTGCACTTGGGGATCAACCCCCCACCCCGTCTCTCCAGCACTTCTATGTGCTAACCCCCTCGTGTTGCTGACAACTAACAGGCTCCCTGTTGGGCACAGTTATTTAGTCTGTTCCTGTATGTATCTGACTGTGTTTATTTATTCCAGTTGTAGTTATTGCTGTAATTTTTTTGCATTCCTTTGTTAAAAGACCAAATGTACCTAAATGTTCTCATTCTAATCCTATTGCCTTGTTTGTCTCAATCCTCTGTATAATCACCTACTTGTTCTAAACGTACTAATGTGGAACCTATGTAAAGAGCTCTGAGCTCAAATGGTTAATCCGAGATCAGAAATAAATAAATAAAAATAAATAAAATTTAGCTGTAAAGGTCTTTCTGGTGGCTGGCTTGCGTGCCGCCAAAAGGAGGTGAAGGGACCTCAGACTGGGATGGACTACCGGGCCCTGGGTCAGAAGGTTCATCTGAAGGGGAAGCGGTTTCAGAGGGATTTCCGACAGTCTGTTGATTAGAGGAAACTAGGTCTTACATGGCCAGAACAGGGCAATGAGAATCATGCTGCCCCCCTGTGCCGCCAGTTTGAGCAGCATCCTCTGAATCGGGGGAGAGGAGGAAATGCATACAGAAAGCGTTTTGTCCACTGCAGCCTGAATGCATCCTGTTGAAATGCCATGTCCTGGATTTCTGGAGCAGAAGGGAGATAGTTTTGCATTGAGTGGGGATGCAAAAAGGTCCAGGTCCGGAGTTCCCCACTCTTCGAAGAGTAACTTGAACGACGGTTAAGTCGAGAGACCACTAGTGAGGATCTGACTCCATTCTGCTGAGATGGTCTGCCAGCTCGTTTTGTACTCCTGGCAGGTAAACCACCTGAATCAGAGCCTTGTGCTCCAGGCACCATTCCCACACTTTCATTGCCTCCCTGCATAATGGGTAAGAGTGTGCACCGCCCTGTTTGTTGATGTAATACATCACTGCCTTGTTGTATATTTGAAGGAGAATGTTCTTGTGACAGAGTATGTCCTTCAAAGCTTGGACTGCATAGAGGAGGGCTCTGATTTCCAGGACATTTATGTGAAGTTGAGACGCGTCCTGAGTCCACGTACCCTGGATGTGGAGATCCTGGCAGTGAGCTCCCCAAACCATCAGGGACATATCCGTGGTAATGGAGATCTGATGTTCCAGGGGGCGAAGGGATATCCTTCCAGAAGGTTGTCCTCCTGAGACCACCAGGTGAGTGACCTCTTCAGAGGTTCCGTCACCTTGATGAGAAAGGACTGAGGGTGAGTGGTTGGGGACTACTGAGTACTGAGCATCCACTGAGAGGTTCTAATGTAGAGATGAATCAAAGGTACAGTGAACACTGAGGATGCCAGGAGACTCAGCATTCATTGCATCGAGAGAGCTCGCACTGAGCTGTGTTCTCTGATGAAGTGGGCCATCTGTAAGACATCGCTTCTTCTGTCCTCTGGAAGAAAAGATTTCACACAGGAAGTGCCCAGAAGGGTTCACATGAAAAGGAGCTTCTGGGAGGGCTGCAACTGTGACTTCTTGAGGTTCAATAGGACACCCATGGAGCTGAGGAAGTCTGAAGCCATGGCCACAGCCTCCAGAGCCTCTTGCCTGGAGGGACTTGCTAGAAGCCAGTTGTCCAGATACGGGAATACTTGGATTCCGATTTTCCTTCAATGTGCCGTGAGAACTGCACAACACTTTGTAAAAACTCATGGCGCTAAAGATAGCCCAAAAGGCAGGACTCTGAATTGATAGTGTTGACCCAATGCCACGAACCTTAGGTATGTGTGATGATTTGGGTGTATAAGAATGTGCTGGTAGGTGTCCTGCATGTCCAGGGAGGCTAGCCAATCATATTGATGAACCAAGGGCAGCAGGGTACCAAGTGATATCATCTTGAACTTTTCCTTATGCAGAAATCTGTTTAACTTTCTGAGATCCAGAATAGGGTGCATGCTGCCAGTTTTCTTTGAGACCAGAAAGTAATGGGAGTAGAAACCTGTGTTTTGTTGATCCAGCGGAACTACTTCTACTGCCCTGTTGTTCAGAAGGCCTTGTACCTCGGAAGCAGCAAGGTCTGACTGTGCCACAGACAGCCTGGGCTGTCGCTTGGGAGGATGATCCGGAGGGGTTTCCGACAGATTGAGAGAGTACCCGTCGTGGATTATCTTGAGGACCCATTTGTCTAATGTTATAGATCTCCACTGGATGTAGAACCGAGTCAGATGTCCTCCCACTGTCGAGGAAGAGTCCCTCTTGGGCAGCTGAGGTGGGACTTTGGCCAGAACTCAGAAAGTGGCAATAGGTGCTTCTGGACCTTGTGCCTTTTGCTGTATTTTCTTTTGCAGCTGAGGGGTCTGGTTTCTGTTAAAACCTCCTCTGCCTTTGCCATGAAAGGACTGATGGTTGTGAAACGGATGCTTGTTCCCACCTCCTCAAGAGGGAGTAGGCGGAGGTCTAGCTGTCTTAATGGCAGACCCAGTATTCTGTATGGCCTCTAGTGCTCGTTCCACCTCAGGCCCAAACAGATACATACCGTCGAAAGATAAGGCCATGACTTTCGGCTGGACATCATTCGTAAAGCCCGAAGTATGCAGCCAAGAGTGGCGATGAGTGCAAATGCCAGCCGCTGCCTGGGAAGCAGTATCAAAAGCATCCATTGCAGCTTTAGTTTGTTGGTTATTGGACTTGATACCTCTAGTTCTGGTCTGTAGTAGCTCTGAGTTAACCTCTGACTTCGGCAGAGCTTCTACCATTGCTTTGAGTGAATGCCAAAGAACATACTCATATTGAGAAAAATAGCCCTGATAGCTGGCAATGCGCATGCCCAGGGTTGAGGCAGCAAAGACTCTCTTACCCAAGGTGCCTATCTTGTGAGATTCTTTGTTTATAGGACGGGCTGTAGATTCCTGAGGGAGGACAGCCTAATCATTCTCTACCAGGACCACAACGGCATCAGCAAGGCTTGTTAGGTCAATATGGGGCGATCCTTGGGAGGGGCGTATTTCCTGTCTATGGACTTGACCACAGAAGGAATAAGCTCCGAACTCTTCCACACCATCTGGGAAAGAGTCTCGAAAGAGGGCTGTACTGGAGGGGTTAAATCCATAGGGATTTCCAGAACATGTAGATATTGGAGACACAGAAGCTTCCCAGGATCTATTTCTGTGGACTGGAGAGAAAGAGTAGAATTTAAATTATTGAGCAGAGACTTAAAGGAAAGGTCTTCAACAACAGGCTCTGCAGGAGGATTGATCCCTGCCCCCAGGACAGAATCGGCAACAACATCATCACCCAGCCGAAGATCTGGATCGGGCTCAAAATCATCTCCTGACAGTCTTGGTGGGGGGGGGGGGACTGTATAGACAGGAACAGGATGAAAACCAGGAGGAGGAAGAAGAGGAGAAAAAATCAGAGTCAAAAACCTCTGAAAACTAAACGGTTCTGTACACATCCCTGACGCCACCAAAGAGAACGGCACCGAGAACAGAGAGGGTGTCAACACAGAAAATGGCATTGCGCATGGTGCTGACAGGAAGCCAGACACTGCACATGGCACCGATGCCACCCCCGTTGCCGAAGGCACCGATGGGTAGTGTGGCACCACACACAGCGCCAACACCAGCCCCAGTGCCGAGGATGGTGCTGACAGGGTATGCGGCACCACAGATGGTGCCAACACCACCCACGGTGCTGAAAAGGACCTTAGTACCGGAGAAGTCGGCACCGCAGTTGACAGCACCATCGCAAAAGTCTGAGAACTGCAATTTGAAGGTAAAGGACGAAAAATGGCAAGAAATAAAGGCTTAGGTGTGGACCCCTGCGCCGCAGACATGGGAAGGGGATAGACACCAGAGCATGGAGTCAATGGCACCGAAGAAGGCACTGCATGACTAGAAAGTCCTAACTGCCCTGCCTACCGTCCTGAAACAGACAGGCCTGTTTGGGCAGTCGGGACAACCTCTGAGCCCACTGCTCCATAAGAGCAGCCCAATGGTGAAACTGCTCATCGGAAGCCCCTCCAATAGACGGAGAGGAGCTCCGGTGTCGAAGAGGCTGGCTACCAGAGACAAAGAATGGCAGTCTGAAAGAAGCGGAGACCGGCTCCTGACCCTAGCAACTGACCGTCTACGTGCAGACATACCAGAGGGTGACCTCGAGTGATGCCATTTCTTCTTCGACTCGTAGGCCAAAGAAGAAGAAGAACTCGAGGCTGAACGGTGCTGTGAAGGGGACCATTTCTTTTTATGCTTTCGAGGGGACTGTCCATCCCCCCCGAGCACTGGACCATCTGTTGTCAGACCCCCTCTCCGGAGAGGACAGTGGACCAGACCCGGCCCGGCTGACTGAACAGCTTTCATACAAAGTCTCCCTACCATCACCCACCCCACTCATGGTCAACTCCGTCAATGGAGAGCTGAAGACTTCTTTCTTGTACAAGTAAGAAATTTGTTAAAATATAAATCGGTACTTGTTGTGATAAAATACAAAATAATATAACTGAAAACTAAGCTGCTAGTTTGAAGTTTGACTTGGTTGGTTAGTTGATATCTTGGAGGTAGAAGAATTGGTTTGCTGGCCAAGGCACCTAGCTTCACCTGAGCTCTTTCCTTCTAAGATTGCTTGAAAGGACAGAGCAGAGAAACTTACCAGAGCAAGAGAAAAGGATTAAGACTCTTTTGGCTAAGCAGATTTACTGTGTGTTGTTATTTTTATTTTGTGCTCACAGGGATTGCTACTGTTTGTTGCTAACATTTCATTGCTTTATTTTTCTCTGATTCAAATTGTTGTTGCTGGTATACCTTCCTCTGCATTATTACAAGGTGTGTGCTAACAGATTACTGCTGTAATCTTCTGATTCAAATTTTCTTTTCCAAGGTATATCTTCTGTTACTGTTTTATTTTTCTCTGTAGCAAAGTGTTTCTTACAGGGTATATCTTCTCTGAAATTATTACAGGTGGTGCTTTACAGGTTTTATAGTTTTATCTAACATTAGGATAAGCTTTCAGAGTTACTGCATTTGTTGTTGACTGATTGTTTCTGCTCTTACCTCCTTGTTCTTTCATCCATGGTTGTTCTTTTTCAGCAGGGGAAGAGCCCAGCCACCCGTCCCCATCCCCAACCACCCCACACTACACTCCTTTTATAGGGTACCACAGCTGTGAGATTTCCTGTGGCAAAGCAGGAAGGGGCATCCACAAGGTGAGCTCATTTACATGGGCACTAGTAATTTAACTTGTTATAACAAGTTATACGAAAACAAAACACAAAATCAAACCATTACTTGCATTTTCTTCCTTCTAATTACTCTGACCAGGTTATAAACCCAGCAACTTGTCTGGAATGGATATCATTAACTGCAGATACTGCGGAACACTTTTCAGAAGGACAGTCTTACAGAATTTAGGACACTGTCCTACTTGCTGGGCCATTGGAGATCTTAGGGCTCGGCTCCGGGCAGCATGGGCAGAGATTGTGCGCCTCAAATTTCATATTCAAGAGGAAATACATTATAAGAACCACCCCCCATTTCCCCAAAATCCAACAGAAGAACCTCGACTGCAGAGGGTAGTTGGTCCAGGAGGTTGGCAGGTGGTTAGGAGGGGCAAATCAGGTGCCCCATCACTCTGTGCTTTCCAACATATTACCTCCAAAAACCATATAAACACTACAAACAGGTATCTGCCTCTATCTACGAAATCAAACAAAGGGGCAGAGGACACTGCAGAGCAGGACACTGCAGCACAGCAGCTAGCACAACAAAACTCACCCAAATCAGGAACCAAAACAAAAAAAGCAAAAAGGAAATCCAAAAAAACTTCTGATCATAGGAGACTCCATGATTCGGGGAGTTGATACCCATCTCCAGCCAGGGGTAATGGTCAGATGTCTCCCAGGTACATCAGCGTGGAGAGACACTGATCGTGTTGCTAAAATTGTTCACAAAGCAGGAAAAAACACTGATGTCCTGGTACACATAGGGACTAATGATCTAGCCAGCCGGTCAGTTGTGGAGACCAAGGAACACCTGACCAGGCTGGGTGACAAACTATCATCCATTTCATCCGACATCTCCTTCTCTGAGATCCTGCCAGTCGGGGGGGGGGGGGCAGATGGATGGAAGGTGAGATAGGAGCTAAACATGTGAATCAAGGGTTGGTGCCAGGAAAAAGGACTCAGATTTGTAGGGAACTGGCAACAGTTCTGGGAGCAAAAGTTCTTTAAATTTGATGGACTACATCTGACTAAGGAGGGAGTCAGTGCATTGGGGCAGAAGTTTGACGTCTTTGCAGAATATTTAAACTAGCAAATGGGGAGAGGGGTGCAGCACCCCATACGTCGAATGGAAAGAACACCCCTCCCCCCTCAGCTAGTAGTCAAACAGGGATTCAGCATGTTTGCAGTTCATTTGCATCACTAGGTAAGAAAAAAGGTCCATCTCCCCATACAACGCACAGGGGAAATGCCAAACCTCACCCAACAACTAACACACCGAAAGCTGGCTAATGGAAATCATGTACACAAATGCTCACAGCTTGGGAAATAAGATCCCAGCCCAGCAGGCAATAATGTCAGAGGCTAAACTGGACATGGTAGCAATTAGTGAGACGTGGTTTACCAGTAACTACACTTGGGAGACTTCAGTACCTGGCTATGTACTGTTCAGAAGAGACGGAGGTGCAAAAAGGAGAGGTGGAGTGGTCCTGTATGTCAATGAAAATATCAAAGCTACAGAAATTCAGAATACACATAAGGAGCCAGAAGAACTGTGGGTCACCCTAGAAACAGGAAATGGGACAGCCATAAGAACTGGGGTTGTCTACAGCCCCCAGACCATGGGAAGGACATAGACACATTACTATTAGAAGATATACAAAACATGACAGCTAAAGGGGAGGTTCTGATAATGGGAGACCTCAACATGCCAGATACAGATTGGTCAATACCAGCAGGAACATTTATTTATTTATTTATTAAATTTTGGTGACTGGGTAGGCCCACTGAGCCCTGAAGGTCCCTTTTTCAGGGGGGACCCAGGATAACAATACAAGTTATAAGAATGAACAAGGACATAAGGAACATTTGAGGCATTGTGAGTTACAGCATGAGGTGGTTAGAGTAAAGAAAAATAGTGGATACAGGCATGGTTACAGGCATGGCAAAAGAAAAGCAGTGGATACAGGCATGGCTTACAGGCATGGTAAAAGAAAAGCAGTGGATGAAGGCAGTGGATGCAGGCATGGTTATCATCATGACATATAAGCAATTGGTAGTACTTTGCATATAGTTTATTCAAGGGTTACACGTGGCCTCTGGCAAGCAGTGTGTATAAGGCAGGTAGTAGGAAGGTTAAGCTAGGAGATGGGAGTTGGAACTAGACACATAGTGGATTCCCTGCAGGAGAAGGGCCTCAAATAACTGGTACAACAACCCACAAGACACAGGGCTATCCTAGATCTAGTACTGACTAACAGGGAAGGGATCACAGATCTCCAGGTAGAAGGTCACCTGGGGGCCAGTGACCATCACATGGTATGGTTCAATTTGGCAACTACATCTAAATCATCCCATTCCAAGGCAAAAATATGGGACTTCAGAGGAGCTGACTTTGATAAGATGGCCAACAGAGTTAAGTTAGCCCTGGCAAAAAGAAACACAGGTGAGGGTGTACAAGCAAAGAGGGCAAGCATTAAGGATGCAATACCTGAAGCAACATCCCATTGTGTTAAACAGAAAAGGAAGTGCAAAAGAAGAAGGAAACCACTTAGGTTCTCAAATACAGCAGCAGAAAAGGTCAGGGCCAAAAGACTGGCCTTCAGGAAATATAAGGGAACACAGCAGGATGAAGATAGGGAGGCATACCAAACTGCCCTAAGGGAAGCAGGGAAGGCAGTAAGGCAGGCAAAGTCCCAAACCGAGGAAACACTAGCATGAACAGTAAAAAAAAAAAGGCGACAAGACTTTCTATAGCAACATTAGTGAAAGGAGAAAGTCCAGAGGGGGTATTGCTAAGCTCAAAGGAGAAAAGGGGGCATGTGAGGAGGAGGACCCTGTAAAAGCATCTATCCTAAATAGATACTTTTGCTCAGTATTTACTGAAGAGAAGGTAGGGCAGGGCCCACAGCTCAGCACCATGGACACAGGGGGGAGGGAGGTGAGCACTACTCCCCTCACAAAAGAAAGGGTCCTACAAGAGCTCGCTAAGCTCAGGGTGGGCAAGGCAATGGGACCTGATGGCATACATCCCAGGGTACTTAAGAAGCTAAGGGTGGAACTAGCAGAGCCATTAGCAGAACTGTTTAGTGAGTCTCTGAGCACAGGACAGGTCCCAGAAGACTAGAGAAGGGCTCATGTGATCCCACTCCACAAGAGTGGTAGCAGGGAGGAGGCAGGGAACTACAGACCAGGCAGTCTTACCTCAGTAGTGGGCAAGATTATGGAGGCACTCCTTAAGGAAAGGATAGTGCAACACCTGGAATCCATAGGGCACAGGATCCAAGACAGCATGGGTTTACAAAAGGAAGGTCCTGTCAAACTAATCTCATAGATTTCTTTGACTGGGTAACCAGAGTGGTGGACCAAGGGGGAGCAGTTGATGTCGCCTACCTTGACTTCAGCAAAGCTTTCAACACTGTTCCACATAGAAGATTGATAAATAAGCTGGGTAGGCTCGGGGTCGGTCAGAAGTTGGTCAACTGGGTGGCAAACTGGTTGACAGGCAGAAAACAGAGAGTGGTGATAAATGGTATACAGTCAGAAGAGATGCAAGTCACAAGTGGAGTACCTCTGGGATCAGTCCTGGGGCCAGTCCTCTTCAATATCTTCATTATGACATTGCAGATGGACTAGAGGGTAAGGCTTGTCTGTTTGCAGATGATCCAGATGGGATGGGCAGAAAGAGAAGAGATCTGGATAAACTACAAAATGTTCAGAAGAGTGGCAACTGGGATTTAATGCAAAGAAGTGCAAGATCATGCACATAGGGAAGAGAAACCTTGAAACCACCTATAGGCTGAAAGGGGAGTTGCTGGCAGTCACAAAGGAAGAAAGAGACTTGGGCATCATCATCACCGATGACCTGAAATCATCCAAGCATACCTCTAAAGCATAGGTAAGGCTAGGGGGA
This sequence comes from Neoceratodus forsteri, assembly GCA_016271365.2. NCBI lineage: Eukaryota > Metazoa > Chordata > Ceratodontiformes > Ceratodontidae > Neoceratodus > Neoceratodus forsteri. The sequence goes on along the minus strand of CM057451.1, from coordinate 801,280,947 downwards.
TGTTAGGGTGCAGTAGTAGGGGTATCACAAGTCGTAAGAGGGAGGTAATAATCCCTCTTTACAAGACACTGGTTAGGCCCCATCTGGAGTACTGTGTGCAGTACTGGAGGCCACACCTTCACAAGGACAGTAACCAAGTTGAGGCAGTCCAGAGAAAGGCAACCAAAATAGTGTAAGGACTGCATCAGAAGACATAGGAGGACAGATTAACGGAGCTCAATGTGTATACCCTTGAGCAAAGGAGGGAGAGAGGTGATATGATCAAAACATTCAAACATCTTAAGGGCATTAACAAGGTGAAAAAGTCCAACATGTTTCAATATAAGAAAAATAACAGAACAAGAGGACACAGCATGAGATTAGAGGGAGGCCGATTAAGGGGTAATGTGAGGAAGTTCTTTTTCACAGAAAGGGTGGTGAATGCATGGAACAGCCTACCTCAGGAAGTGGTGGGTATGAATATAGTGCAGGGCTTCAAACAGGCATGGGATAGGCATAAGGGAGCAATACAGATGAGTATGAATAGATAGGCCACTGACAGAGCAAAGGCCAATGGCACATTTATAAGGTAGAAAAAGAAATGGGCAGACTGAATGGGCCTTGCGGTCCTTATCTGCCATCAACCTCTATGTTTCTATGACTCCCGGTGGCCGAGCAATGTCGTCACTGAAGTGCACTCGATGGTAGGAAAAAAGGAACTGAGGCAGCTGGAGGGTCGACGCCGAGATAGTCTTTACCATGTGCACCAGGCTCGCGGTGCCGCTCCTCGCGGCTCCAGCTCAGTGCTAGCCCTCCTGAAAAAGGTTTTAACTGCTGGGTCTTAGTGCTTCCGGCGTACTCCCATCAGTGTGAATGAGCGGTGGAGACTTTATGTACAGGAAGATCAAATTTGTGCTAAAAAACATTATCTGCTATAACTGTAATATGCCAGGCCATTTTGCAAGAAACTGCCATAATAAAGAGAATGGCACTGGAGTAGATTTGACCTTGGCAAATTGGGGCAAGTACCTAACAGATGTAAAGGTGGGGAATAAGACTGTAAAGGGACTCACTGATTCAGGAAGCAGACAGACCCTAGTGCATGTTAAAGTTCTGGGAAAACATTGTGCAAAGGGAACAGGTACTGGTGTCATCTGCATCCACGGGGACATTTGATACTATCCCACCACCCAAGTAACTCTGACTATTAAGAGTGTGTCGCACCAAAGGAAAGTGGGGGTAGCACCAACGTTACCTGTACCTGTGATTATTGGAAATGACTTTCCAGGATTTACTGAATTGATCAAAGAGGGAGTAAGTCCTGATGTTTCAGCAGCTGTGGTGACAAGAGCTCAGGCAAAGAAAATTTCAGATGGTGGGGACACTTTTCCTTACAGTGATTTTGATTCGGACTTGTCTGAGCACAGCTCCAAGATCTGGAAATCCAGGAAAGAAAGACAAAGCCTGAAATAATTGTGGCAACAAATGACTGATGGACATGAAGGGTTAAAATTTGAAAATGCTGAAACTAAATTGATAACTTGATTGTGATTTTCTTTCAGAACAAACTAACAATGTTTCTCTCCAGGGTTATTTTAAGCAACGGGGGGTGAAACCAAAACAGGGTGGAACAATATTTAAAAAATGTAATGGGTTACTGTACAGAGTTTGAGTTAAACCTCAGACACAAGAACAGACAGAACTACTGGTTATACCGCAGAAACATAGAACGGAATTGTTACAGATAGCACATGATAATCCTATGGCTGGTAACTAAGGGAGGGATCGCACCCTTGCCAGATTGCTGTACAGATTTTACTGGCCAGGAATTCATGAAGATCTTGCTACCTATTGCAATTCCTGTGCTGAGTGTCAGAAAGAAGCCCTAGTCACTAGAAAAGACAAGGTGCCCCTGGTACCCCTACACTTAATAGATGTGCCTTTTGAAAGAATTGCAATGGATGTGGTTGGTTCTTTAGACAAAAGTACAAAGGGTAACAGATTTATCCTGGTAGTATGCGACTATGCTACTCGATACCCAGAAGCAGTTCCAATGCATACTGTTACAGCTCCAAAAATTGCAGGAGAACCAGCCAAAATTTTCAGCAAAGTAGGCATACCTGAAAAAATTATTACTGATCAGGTTAGTAATTTTGGTGCTGCACTGCTTAAGGAGCTGGATATCACTGCCATAAGAAACTCCCCCTATCACCCTCAGACAGATGGTCTTGTTGAGCATTTTAACCAAACCCTAAAATGCATGCTAAAAAGGTTTGTTAAATGGGAAGGGAAAGATTGGGACCATTACTTGACTTACCTACTTTTTGCTTACAAAGAAGTGTCACAGGCATCAACAGGGTTTTCACCATCTGAAATGCTGTATGGTAGGTAGCCAAGAGGGCCACTGGATGTGATAAAAGAAATGTGGGAAGATAATCCCACTCAGAAACAATCTATATCTTCTTACATGTGTGCCCTAAGAAAGAAACTGGCAAAATATGTTGAAATTGCCTGTAGTAATCAGGAAGAGGCTCAAAAGTAGTAGAAAGTATATTATGACCATGGGGTAAAAGAAAAAGTTTTCGAGCCAGGTGAAAAGGTTTTGCTACTGTCACCCACAACAGAAAACAAGCTGTTAATGAAGTGGCAAGGACCTTATAAAGTTCTTAGACGTACTGACACTGTTAACTATGAGATTGAGACCCCTGAGAAGAAAAATCCTTCTAAGATATACCACGCTAATCTTCTCAAGAAATGGACTGAAAAATGCCAAAAGCTGCCTTGCTGGTTTTACCAGAAACTTGATAAGGAAGATATTGATGTAGCTTATGATAGACAAGAACAAATTGTAAATGTTGATGCTGTAAAGGTGAATGTTACCTTAACCTCAGAACAAACTGCAGACATTTGTGATGTGCTAAAGACTTTTTACTACGGTACCAGGCCGAGCAAAAGGGGTTGAGTATATAATAGTGACAAATACTTGTCCTATTAGGCAAAAGTCATACAGGTTGCCAGAGAGGTTAAAGGCTGATGTGGTTAAGGAAATACAAAAAAATGAAAGAACTGGGTATCACTGAGGAGTCAAGGAGTGCTTGGTTATCTCCCATGGCAACTGTAAACAAAAAAGAAGGGAGTGTTAGAATCTGCCCTGATTTCAGGAAACTTAAGTGTCAGAATTTGACAGGTATCCGATGCCCAGAATAAATGATTTGGTGGACAGACTGGGGAGTACAAAGTATATCAGTATCTTGATCTCACCAAGGGTTACTGGCAAATACCTTTAGCTAAAGAATCTAGAGATAAAACTGCATTTGCCACCCCTATAGGATTCTATCAGTTCACCACCATGCCCTTTGGTTTACATGGTGCACCAGCTACATTCCAGCGGTACATGGATATAATTGTATCCCCGCACATTAGTTATTGTGCTGTGTACCTGGATGATGTTGTGGTATCGAGGCCAGACTGGAAAAACCACCTGGAACACCAACGAGCAGTTATCCAAGCTATCAAAAATGCAGGTCTGACAATTAATCCTACTAAATGTGCATTGGGCATGCAGGAAACCAGATATTTAGGCTATGTGTTGGGAAATGGAGAAGTCAAACCAGAGATTTCTAAAATAGAAGCTGTTGCTAACAGCCCTGTACTGAAAACAAAGAAACATGTCAGGTTAGTTTTAGGGCTGGCTGGTTATTATCGGAGATTTGTTCCCAGCTTTGCTGAGCTAGCTACTCCCCTCACTGAACTCGCAAAGAAACAGCAGCCAAATTATGTGAAATGGACTCCAGAGTGTGATGAAGCTTTTCAAGCTATAAAGGCAGCATTATGTTCAGCACCTGTTTTAAGAAGCCCAGACTTTGAGAAACCATTTCTGCTACACACAGATGCCTCTGAGGTAGGCCTAGGTGCTGTCCTAAGTCAAAATATAGATGGGAAAGAACATCCTATTCTGTATATAAGTAGGAAGTTGCATGACAGAGAGAAAAGGTACTCCACTATCGAAAAGGAGTGCTTAGCAGCAAAGTGGTCCATAAAGTCCCTCAAATTGTATTTACTAGGAACTGATTTTGTTCTTGTAACTAATCACAATCCTCTTTGTTGGCTTAACCAGATGAAAGATAAAAATTACAGAATCACACGGTGGTACCTGGCACTGCAGCCATTTAAATTCTCTGTGATTCACAAATCTGGTAAAGAGAATAGTAATGCTGATTTTCTGTCAAGATATGGATCAGGAATTGCTGGTTCTGATGGTTGAAAAAAACCTAATGTATGGGTCTGAACTGTACTTTTTGCAGTACTGTTAAAAAAATGGATGCAAATGTGCTCAATGTCTGAATGCAACAAGTGCTATTAGAAAATAGAGAGTTTTGGAAACCTGTTTAATAAAACAGGTTTCCTCTTAAAGAGGGGGTATATGTGACAGGGTAAAATAGAACCCCATCACATTTGTTTTGGAGAAAGTGTGTAAATGCAAGGATCCGTATTCTTTCCTTTTCTGTCTGTTCTATCTGGTTTCGCAACCAAATTCTCCTGAGAGACCTTGGACTTGATCAACCTGACCAGTCTCGCAATCCTTTGCCTCTCACTGCCTCTCAGTTTTCTCTTACTGTCTTTCCTCCCTTGCATATCTAGATCTGGTAATATAAGAATATGTGCAAATCAATGTATGGAAATAAAACTGATAATGGAATCACTTTTGTTTAGAAAATATGGTGTTACTGTTGAAATGTATATATATTTATAATTTGAGATAACTGTAAAAACTAGAGGTTACTTGGGTGCAAATGCCTGAGCCTTTTGCAGTTGCTGTGAGGACCTCAGAAAGTTCTCAATGTTCTAGTAGCTCCTGAAATTTACAAAGAACAGGATGCTTGCAAAAGATGGGGATTGAAAAAGACTTATAAAAACAGCTAAGCTGAGCTGCAAGGGAGATTTTTTTTACAAGAAAGATTTTATTTTTGCTTCTATGCATAGTTATTCTGAACAGGTTTATTTTATTTTATGTTACTGCTACAATAAATAAAGTTTTGGTGATTTTTACAACTGCTCCTGGGTTTCCCCTATGCTTCCTGACCTGTGCCTCGACAACAGGGGCACAGCCAAGGGAGTAACCACCCGGGTGGGTAGGAGGAGCCAGCTTGAAGGCGTTCTGGCCTGTCTTAAAGGGGAAAGACAACTGCCAAACAGTTTGGATAGAACATCATATCCATGTCCCTAGAATGAGAAATTATCAAGCTTGGCCTTGCAGAGGCCACTAGATCATGTACAAAGATCCAAAGTAAAAAGGCCAGGTCCAGGAAGCCGAGCTGGTTAAGCATGGAAGTGTTAGAAAAGGTAAAGGGATAAGAGAGCAGCCTTCAGAAGATTTATGAGATCCAAACGGGGGGGGAAGGGAGGACAGGGAGGAGTTCACGAAAAAATCAAGGGAAGTGACCAAGAGAGCTGAGGCTAGCACAACGTATCAAAGAAGGAGAAAAGGATTTCTTCAAGTACATTAGGGAGAGGAGGAGCTGCAAAGATCAAATTGTTAGACTCAAGAAAGATGATGGGTGGGTGGAAAAGGGGGCAGACCAGGCAGAAGTGCTCAATGACTACTTCTGGGAGAAGCCTGGCCTAATGCCTCAGTGGATGGGGGGTGGGCACAGGGTCAACAGATGGGGAAATCCCAGCGAACAGGGTGATGGAAGGCCTAAAAGCCTTGCGGGTAGATAAGGTGCCTGGCCCAGACAGCATACACCCCAGGGTTCTGAAGGATTTGGCAGAGGTCCTGGTAGAGCCACTAGCAGACTTATTCAATATCTCACTGGGAACTGGGTGCATCCCCTACAACTGGAAGATGGTGCACGTAGTGGCCCTCCACAAGAGTGGTCCCAAGGATGAACCAGGCAACTGTAGACCAGCCAGCCTTACATGTGAACATACGAACATAATTAGCCAGCAGAAACAGGCCACGTGGTCTATCAAGTCTGCTCCATTGTGCAACTAGCACCCTTACTTTGCAGCTTCCCCTCCCCCCTCCCCTTCACAATAACCCCCCCGACCTGTTCCATCCCCTTTTAAATCCCCCCACTGTCTTACAGGATACCACCTCTTCTGGCAAAGTGTTCCAATTCACCACCATTCTTCGTGAAAAAGTGTCTCCTCATTTCCCTCCTATATCTTCCCTCCTCCAAACTCAGACCATGATCTCTCGTGTCCCTCCCCCTCCTTAATTTAAATATCCCCTCTGTTCCTGCCTTGTTAATCCCCTTTAAATGCTTAAAGGTCTCGATCATATACTCCTGATTCCTCCTCTCCTCCAGGGAATACATATTCAACTCCCTCAGCCTCTCCTCGTATGGCCTCTCTTCCAGGCCCTGGATCATATTAGTTGCTCTGCACTGTACCCCCTCCAGTAATCTGATATCCTTCTTTAGATATAGGTGCCAGTACTGCATGCAATACTCCAGGTGTGGCCTGATCAGTGACCTGTAGAGAGTCAGGATCACCTCCCTGTTCTTGGAGGAGATACCTTTTGCAATACACTCCAGCATCCTGTCGGCCTTTGCTGCCACCTTCCTGCACTGCTCAGAGTTGTTCATCTTCCCCATTACAACCACCTCAAGGTCCTTTTCCTCCTTGGTGGTTCCTAGCTGTACTCCAGCCAGCTGGTAACTCCTCCCTGGGTTCTTTTTTCCAAAGTGCAGTACCTTGCACTTTTTGCATTGAACCCCAGCTGGCATGCTTCCGACCACCCCTCTAGTTTAGTCAGGTCGTTCTGTAGTCCCTACCATCCTTCTATGTCATTCATCACCACCCCCAACTTGGTATCATCAGTGAAGAGGCTGATCTCATTCCTGATGCCATGTAAGATGTCCGCAATGAATATCCCAAACAATACTGGCCCCAGAACTGATCCCTATGACACTCCGCTCGACACTGCCCTTGGAGATGAAAGTCCAACCACCACCACCACCACCACCACCCTCTGCTACCTTCCCTGTAGCCAATTTGCGATCCAGTTAACCATCTTAGTCCCCACCCCTACGTATCTCAGTTCCCCCCCCAACCTCCCATGCAGCACCGAATCAAAGGCCTTGCTGAAGTCCAAAATTATGACATCCACTGCATTACCTTTGTCCAATTCTCTTGTTACTTAGTCATAATACTCAGTTAGGTTAGTCTAACAGGACCTTCCCGAGACAAACCCATGTTGATAGCCATCCAAATCGATCATCTTCCAGAAATATCACCAGCCTCTCCTTCAGGATTGTCTCCATCAGCTTCCCCACGATGGATGTTAGACTTACAGGTCTGTAATTGCCCAGCTCATCCTTAGGGCCACTTTTATGGAGGGGCACCATGTGGGCCATTCTCCAGTCCTGTGGAACACACCCTCTGTTCAGGGGGGTATTGACTAGGTCCGCCAGTGGCCCAGCCAGTATCTCCGCCAACTCCCTCAGCACCCTGGGATGTACACCATCTGGTCCTGGTGCCTTATCCACCCTCAAAGCCCTCAGACCCTCCAATACCATGCCCTCAGTGATTACCCCATCTGTCATCCCCTCCCCCTCCTTCCCAACCCCTACCCCCTGTGGTAGCTGTCTGCCCTTCTCCCTCATGAATACGAAACAGAAGTACTCATTTAGTGCTTCTGCCTGTTCTGCTCCTTTCTCTGCCCACCCCATCGTTTCTGATCCTCACTATCTGGTCCTTGCAGCTCCATCTCTCCTGTTTGTATCGGAAGAAGTCCTTTTCCCAGTCCTTAATCCCCTGAGCTGGCCTCAGTTCCCTGGAGGCCTTGACCATCCTAACACTCGTGGTAACTTCTTTGGACTTCCTCACATACTTCTCCCTATCCTCCCACTTCCCAGATTTCTTGTATCTACTGAATGCTGCTTTTTTTCACCCTCACCTTATCTAAAACTTCCTTACTCAACCAGCTTGGCTTCTTAGCCCTTCCCTTCTTGCTCTGTAATTTGGTACAGGTTCCAGTAGCCTCCACAAGCCCCGTTTTGATTTTTTCCCATTTCTGGTTCGCATACCAGTGTGTTTGAATTCCTGCCGGGTATCCCCCTAAGATCTCACCCATTCACCTGAAATCAGCCTGTCTGAAGTCAACCACCTTGGTCCCTGTACCCATCACTTCCCTGCACATGTTGAGCATGAACCACATGGAATGGTTGTCACTCCCTGCCAGTGGGTCTGCCACCTCCACCTCTCTCACAGCCACTCCAGTGGATAGACCTAGATCCAGTGTATTACCCAATCTAGTCAGCTTGGTTACCAACTGTGCTAGGAAACAATCCTGGAATGCTTCCAGGAGTATTTGTTCCCTAGCACTCGATGTGGCTGAGGTACCTCAATCCACGCCTGGGAGACTGAAGTCCCCCACGATCACTGCGTTACCCTTCCCATACACCTTCTTAATTTGCTCTGCAAGCTCCCTATCCAAGTCCTCCTCCTGAGCCGATGGTCTATACACCATCCCCATCCTGAGAGTCCTATTTCTTGTGTCCTGGAACTGCACTCACAAGGCCTTAGTTCTACCCTCCTCACCCTCTTCCCTTGCTTACTTTATTCCCTCCCTCACATAAATTGCCACCCCCCCTTCCCCCTGCCCCATCCCTCCTGTAGATCCTATATCCTGGGACATTAGATCCCAGTCCTGGTATTGGTTGGCCCATGTTTCGGTAATAGTCGCTATGTCCACCCCCCCCCCGCCAGTAGAGCCTGAAATTCTGCAGTTTTATTTCCTAGGCTTCTAGCATTCAAGGAGACAATCCTTCAGGTTAATCCCCTTCCTTCCTTGCTCCTTATCCCACCATTCTTAACCCCCTCGACCCCACCCTGAATTCATCCATGTTCACATGCGAGGTAGGCTCCTTAGGCTCCTCTCTTTGGAGACACTGCATTCTAGCTGCCCACTCGCTACCCCCCTGTCTAGTTTAAAGTAACCTTTGTTTCAATGTACTCTTCTATCCTCTGTTTTAACACCCTCTGCCCTCTCTGCTCAAGTGTAATCTGTCCCCTGTGAACAGATCACTATTGTCCCAGACCCTGCCCCAGACTCCCACTATTCTGTACCCCTTAGATCAACACCATTCCCTCAGCCAGGTGTTGAACTCCTCAATCCTACCCTTCCTCCCTGTACTTGCGCAGGGCATCAGTAGTACCTCAGAAAAGGCCACTGATCCCCCTACCTCCTCACACAACTGTTGTCGAGGCACAGGTCAGGAAGCATAGGAAAAACCAAGAGCAGCTGTAAAATTTGCAACAAGACTTTTATTATGAATACCAATAAAATAAAATTGTTCAGAATAACTATTTACAAAGGCCGAAAGAACAGAGAACATCCATCTGAGGTTTTCCTTTCATCTCTGTGTTCCCTGCAAGTAACTGCAGCTCTGTCTTAAAAGTCTTTGCAACCCCCCTTCTTAACAAGCATCCTGTTTTTTTCTAAAATATTCTTGCATATGTCAGGCAGGAGCAGCTAGAACACAATGTTCCGGTTTTGGGACAGTCTTTGCAACCCCACTTCTTAAAAAGCATCCTGTTTTTTTCTAAATAGTTCTTGTATATAAGCAGTGTCAGTGGCTCATCAGGTAGCACACTCGCCTCTGAGGCCGGGAGATCAGAAGGCTGTGTTTTCTATCCCCACACTAGGCACTTGGGTTAATATCCCAATACTGACATTGTAGTGCAACATGAGGGGGTACTGCACTCCTGAGGTGCCGTCTTTCAGATGAGATGTTAAACCGAGGTCTCATCTGTCTGTTCTGGTGGTAGTATAGGTGGATGTTTAAGATCTCATGGCACTTCTTGAAAAAGAGTAGGGGAATTTTCCCCGGAGCCCTGGCCAAATTTCCCCCATTCACTAAAAATACCACCAACAGCTTAATCTGGTTCAAGGTCAGCTGGCATTCATCTGTATTCTCCTCCCTCTGGGTCATGCCTAAAAATAGGCAAGAATCTGTCTAGTGCATTTACCCGGTCAAGAAAAACTAAATAAATAAATATATCAGACAGGTGCAGCTAGAAAGGAAAATTACGTACCTACCGTAATTCTTGAGCTTCTCTTGTATCTTCACCATTCATTACTTACAGGGTGTAAGCCGGAGGCGCGCACCGTCACGGGAACTTTTTTTTTTTTTTTTTTTAAATTGCCTATGGCCCACCCTCAGAGCGACGTCATCGCCATGCGCGAGGGGCGCCGCTAGTATGATCGACCACTCCTCCTCCAACTCAGTTCTGTGAGCCGGAGAGGCAAGAGAAAGCAGAAAATATAGATAGTGAGGCAAGATAGCCGAGGGATAGCAAAGCAAGGAAGAATGAACTGAAAAGGAATAAGCCGATGGAGGAAGGACAGAGGAGATAAGAACATCCCTAGTCTAGGGACTGCAGGGCCTCCTTACCTGGGCGACTCTAGGAGAGAGATGAGTAAGGAAATGAGAAAATAGAAGAAGAAGAAGAAGAAAGAGAAGAGAGAGATGGGATGTTGAAGGGACCAGAATGCCCCACAGCATAGTTAGCTTGTGCAGAGCTCGACTAAAGGGAAGCAAGAATCCCGTAGATAGAGCTGAAGAGAAGGTTCACCGAACCCGCTAGACAGACTCAGGAGGGCATAGTCCTCATCTTCAACATGCCATTGTTCATGACACCCGCCTCGGGCTCCTGGCATGGGAAGGCCTTTAACTGGAGGACACCCGAGGAAGAATAAAACCCCAGCAGCATGAGAGTGCTGCTCAGGGGTTTAGAAATGAAAATGCAAGCCTTTCAGGCTTCAAGACAGAAATGGGACTCAGACTGACTGGCTAAGGCAGGCCAAGGCTTAGGCTGGTTAGGATTGGATATGGTCAGCAGAGCTCTATTGTAAAATTGCCCAGGAGGACACTTAAAGGAGAAACCAATAGCAAAACAGCGAAGAAGCCTACCTTCTCATTTGCCTTCTTGTTTGATTTCTCCTTTTGACTAGATGCATGACCCAGATACCAAGATGCCTATAGCAGTCGGAGAGAGTTCCCTCAGCATTTTTTTTTTAAAAGAAGAAAGGAACAGACGTGCTCGTTCCTCTGCTCTGCAAGGCAAGAATAGGGGAAAGATTTCAGGGCAACTATCTGAACAAGGATTGCAGGATCAAAACTGAATAGCCTGAGCCAGACCAAAAACCCCAGAGGTATCTTGCCAGAAGAATAGCAAGAGATAGTAGTGCAGTCTGATCGTCAATGCAATCCACGAGATGGCCCATGAATCTTAGAGTAAGTAATTTTTCTGGGTGTAGAGACCTCCCCTTAAGAAAGAACTTTTTTTTTTTTTTTTATATTTATATATTTTTATTTTTTGAAAAATTAAGGAATTTTCCCTATATTTTATAAACAAAGAGAAATGCAGAGAGAGGAAGGAGCAGGGGTGGAGAAGCCACAGGAGGAGGCCACTGAGGATGGTGGGTGGGTGTAAGTAATGAATGGTGAAGATACAAGAAGATCAAGAATTACGGTAGGTACGTAATTTTCCTATCTTCCCTGTCAATCTTCACCATTCATTACTTCCTGGGTGAGTACCAAGCTCCTCTTCCCCAGGAGGGGGAAGAGGCCATACCCTGAGGGAACAAGACCCCCAGCCTTCTGCTGGTGAGAAACAGAAGGAGAAGACCCTGGCTTATTCAGAAAGCCTAAGTGGGAGAAGAGCTAGGAGGTGCCTCCCGAGGACGAGGAGACGGATGGAGCCCCTGTAAAAGTCTCCTAGCTCTGGATGAGAAAAGACGGGTCCCCCGGAAGGCGGAGCGCATCACCCTACGCCGGGCCAGGGGTGACAACCTGGAGAGGCGAAGCCATGCCGTCCGCCTGATGCAGATCGCTGTCCCATGAGCCTGGAAGCCACCTCATTGGCGTCATAAGATGCCCTTGCTTGGTGTCTTGCGAGCTCCAGGCCTACACGGAGAGGGCAGCAGGCTTGTCTGGTTTGCTCCGTGTCAGGCATAGATGCCAGCAGCTGGGACATCATCGACCACAGATGCCGGTTGTAGGCAGCGTGGTGAGCCTGATGTGATGCATACATGCATCGCACCGAGAAGAGAACACTCTTTCGCCTAGCAGTCGAACTGGAGAGAGTCCGAATCCGTGGGCGGTGATGCGCCAAGCACGCCCAGAAGGAGTATCCAGGTATACCAAACCTGAGGACGGGTTGGGAAGGAACCTAAAGACTCAGAGGGGCACAATACCTCGCTGGCAGTCTGCGGAGCTGGGGAAAAGCGGCAGGAACTGCCAGGACCGGATAGACGCCTCCTGGAAGGGATAGGCCAGGAAGGTACCACCAGATGCTGGGCACTGAATTCACCAAGGAATTACTGCAATCGCCTCGGGTATTGTCTCTCCGAACGTAGGAAACCAAGATCCCCACCATCCTCGAGAGGAAACGCTGATATTCTGTGAAATCAGCATCGGAGGACAGATGAGCAGGGGGTTCCTCTCCCTCAGAGGAGGGAGACGAGGATGATGGGGAACTGGAATGTCCAGAGGATTCCTGCGGCGGTGGGGAGAGTCGAAAGACCCGCTCATGCATGTAACTAACATATGAGGGGAAGGCCGCCGCAGAACCCCTGAACTGCTCCCAGGATAACGGACCCGTAGGACCGACATGGCCTGGGAGGGGGGGTGGTGAAGGCAGAGAGATGGGAGAGGGCACCTCCGAGGCAACCTGCTCTCTCGAGGCTCTGGAATCCGGGAAGGGAGCTCTAGTAGGAGGGATCCCAGATATCAAACCAGGCCGCAGAACGGAACTCTGGGGAAGCGGAACCTGGCAGAGCCCTGGGGGAGAAACTCCCCTGTGACGACGCCGGGACTGCATGGATCCAGAAGGGCAGTCGCACAAACGCCGCCAGAGGACACCCTAGAACCCTGGGGGGAGGCGGGCTCTGCGCTCGGCTCCTGGCCACCCCGAGGTGGCCAAAGAAGACCGAGCAGCAGGACGCCTGCCCTCAACCCCTCGATTCGAGAGGGCCCTCCTCCCGACTGCAACGCTCCCTAACCCTAGAGGAGGTAACAGCACCGGGGGTAGCTGTCACCGGCCTCCAGAGGGAGCCTCCCCTCCATCCCCCAGCCTGCCCCCGGGACTCTCGGCCACCCCCAGCCGAGGAACCCTCAGGAGGCAGCGGCAAGGGGACAGAGGGGGGCCCGCTGCGCCGCCTGGTACCCCTAGCCACCGAGGACCCAGATTCCGAAGAATGGGGTGCCAGGATGGGTCCACATCTGAGTCATCGTCCTCCGAGGAGGCGAGACCAACAGACCTGATGCTGGCCACCCAGGGGTCCCAAGGCGCAGGGGCACCAAGCGGCCCGGTACGAAGTGCGACGCGCTCACCCCACCGCCCGGCAGCATGACCCAACCCACACCCCAGCGGCTCCGGCAGACCAGCACCGCCCGAGAGAGGAAGGCTACCCGGCAGCCCGCCGCAGCGTCGGGAAACAAGCGGCACCATCGGCGGTGCCGCCAGGCTCATCGGCACGCGAGCAGCGCAACGCCAAGCAGCACCGCCAGCAGCGCCCGCCCCGATCACCGGCGCCGTGAGCGGCGCCGAGATCAGCGAGCGCCGTGAGCAGGCGCCGCTCGATCTCCCGGCACCGCAAGCAGCGCGGGATCTGAAGCAGGCGCCTGGGCGGCGCCGCCGATCACCGGCACTCGGACGCCCGGGATCAGCAGCGCCACGAGGCGGCGTCGGTCCACCCGAGCGAGGCCCAGCCAGGGCCTCGACCGAGAGCCTGCACCTCGAAGAGGTGACTGCGGCGGTGTCAGCGCTGCGGCCCGGAGAGCTCGGCGCTCCCAACACCGCGGAAGGGCCTCCCCTCGGCAAGAAGGAAGAGACCCCTCCTCCTCGGACCGTATAGGCCCGGAGGGACCGGAAAAGGCCTGAGGATCTCGCCCGAGATTCCCGCGAGCGACGCCGTCCCGAAGTCGGCGGGGCCTTGCCGAGCTTGTACGCGCGGACTTCGAGGACGCGACGGTCCATCGAGAAACAAGCGTCGCACGAATCCATATTATGGTTGGGTCCCAGGCAACGAAGACAGACGTCATGCCGGTCCGAGACGGAGAAATGCCGGCCGTAGGAGCACCGACGCATAGGGGCACGGCCCGTCTTAGAAGAACGTTTCGCTCCAGAACCGGACATAACGCGAAATAAACAAGATTAAACACAGTCGGAAATACACCCGGCGCCGTACAAAGGAAAGAAAAAGGAACAGTCTTACCGTAGGCGTTGAGTGTAGAAAAAGGAGTCGGATACGCACTTTTCGGTTAGCTACCGCGAACAGGTGCTGCCTCGACGGCGGGAGAAACAGAACTGAGTTGGAGGAGGAGTCGGTCGCTACTAACGGCCGCCCCTCGCGCATGACGCATGACGTCACTCTCGAGGGCGGGGCCGTTAGGCAACTTTTTAAAAAAAAAAAAAAAAGCTCCCGTGACAGGTGCGCGCCTCCGGCTTACACCCAGGAAGTAATGAATGGTGAAGATTGACAAGGGAAGATCACAATGTCCCAGAACTGAGGCCCCTTTTCCACAGCTTCTGCAAAAGGCTTAACAATTGCATTTCAGGTTAACCTCTTGAGTTCCCAATAGCTTTTTGCAATCATCTCAAACTATAATTATATACATTTCAATAGTAACAGTACATAATTTCTAAACAAAAGGATCCCAACATCCATTACATTTCCACATAATGATTTGCATATATTTTTATACCAGCAGATATGCAAGAGAGGAAAGGACAGAACAGCAAGGGAAGACTGAGATAGACTGAGAGGCAGAGAACTACGAGACTGTCGGGGTGATCAAATCCTAGGTCCCACAGGAAAATGTGGTTGCGCAACCAGACAGACAAGAGACAGGAAAGGAAAGAACAGAACCAATCCATGAATTCAAATGCTCCATAACAACTGGGACATGGTCCTATTCAACTCTGTCACAACAACCTCCCCAGTTCCTTGAACCTCTCCCTTACCACCTCCACTGTTTCACCCAGCAGGTGGTTCATCCCCAAGTGCAGCACAACATGCGGTTTCAACCTACCCCTTCTTATGCACTTAAGAATAGACTGTCCTGCCCTACCTGCTATCATCCCAGGTACTGACTCTACCCATAAGTGACTATGTCTTTCCCCTTTTCTTCCCCATCTGACCCCCTTCAGTATGGAGTCTCGCAGCACTAGTTCGCTCCCTTCCTCCTTTCTCTTCCATCCCCCTTCCTTTTCTCCTTGTTAATGCTTTGAGAGACCGCCCTGGCCTGTTCATCTGAACCCCCCCACCCTGCACTACTGTGTCATAGTCATTACTCATTGTGTCACCCTCTCCCCTAGTGCCCTCTCTGTCTGACTTGCCCCCCTTCCCCATCTTCCCTCCACTTTGCTCCAGGCCCCCTCCACCCTTCCCTTACCACTGATGTGTTTCCCATGTCTACCCTTTCTGCCGGACTACTCTTTCCCTTCACCTTGCCCACCTCCTCTGGCTGAGTGTTATCCCAGTGCATTTGCTCCCCCTTCCTACTACTGCCCTCTCACAGAGATCCCTGTCCTCCAGTCCCCTAACTCTACCTTCTTCATCATCCCTGCTTACCTGTGTCCCTTGCTTGCCTCCTGCCTTCCCCTCTGCTACCTTCTTGCCCCTTGCCTCCCCTTGCTCCCCTCCCTTGCCTCTCTGCTTGCCTTGCATCTTCTGAATCCCTTCCTTGTTCATCTCCCCTCCTCTGCTTCCCTCTTTGTGCTTTTAACCTTTTTCCCCAACACTCCCCCTTCTACCCCCTCTCCTTCGCCCACCTTCCTACCCCTGCTTCTATCTCTCTCTTCCCTTCTGCCCATCCCCATTCCCTGGGCTGTACTTGCTGTCCCCCCCCCAATCATTTCTGAACTCCCTCCCCAATTCTGTCCACCAGAGGTATGTACCTATTGGATAGTGTGATACCCCCCGATGAGTGTTTCATTTCCCTGCTGCTGAGGTCTGTGCCCTTCCTTGTGACCATCAAGTTCCTCTACCCCTACACTTCACTTTTTGCCAGCCATTACTCCCCCCACCACCGGGTCTGGGGCCCTTTCCTCCCTGACCCTCCCTGTCCTGTCTCTTCGCTCCATGTCCCCAGCTGGTCTCTTCTCTCCCTCTTTCCCTTACACCAGCCCTCCACAACTCCCATTACCGTCATAGCTGCAGCTTCCCCCTCCCTCTTCCTTCCACTTCCTCATCATTTCACCCCTTAGATTGCTTATTTCAGCTTCCAGTTGCCCCACTCTGATACATATCAAGCAGCACCCCATCCTCCATAGTGTTTCCATGAACACCGCTGCCCCATACCCATTGCACCCCACTATTCTGGCCACTCTCCTGCCTTCTCCCAGAACTGTTCTCCTCATCCTAAAAGACTCTTGCTCCTGCCCGCTCTACTATCCTGAGTAGTTCATTATGGTCCTAATTTCAGTGCCTCACTCCCCTTTCTTAAACACACTTTTTATACTTTTTCTCTTATTTAAAAATGCCCTGTCTCAGTTAGCTGTTACCTCCTTTTCATACACATATGCAGCACTCTGGACACAGATCATGCACTTTTCACTTTTTAACAATGGTTTACTAAAATGGCACTCTGTACACAATTTATATATTTCTTCACTATATTTAAAATGACCTGCCTCACTTAGCTGTTCACAACACACCACCTACTGCCCTTTTTTCCTTCTGTGCCACAATTACACAAATAGTCTCACCAGCCAACTCCGATCAATTCTTGCCTGTACTGATCAGCCCTTCCTTGCCCAGTTCCTTATCTTTGCCCCTCTGCTACTCCCTTTCTGAAGCTACCCAATGCGATCTGCTTCTTGAGTATTTAAGAAACCGTGGTGGAGGGTGGGTTGGGTTTTTTAGACTGCTCCTTGTCCCGATTTGGATCCTTTAGTGAGCGGTGAGCTCTGGCCTTTCTAGCCCATCCGCTCCGTTTAGAAATCAGCACCACTCTCCTGATTGGCTCCTGAGGGAGCCGAGTCACAAGCAGCAATGGTTGCAGGAAGCCCCACATCTGCGGCAATGGCTGCGGGAAGTCCAAGCTGCAGCAGTGGCTGCTGTGAACCCCCCATTCCACAGGCTTGCTGCAGCAGCTGTGGAATTCTCCAACTTGCGGCAATGGCCACTTTTCCCCCGAAGACTGCTCCTTGTTCCCCCTGCAGTGAGCGGTGGGCTCTGGCCTTTATAGCCTGTCTGCTCAATTTAAACATCAGCACCCCTTTCCTGATTGGCTCCTGAGGGAGCTAAGTCACAAGCGGCAACGACCATGGGAAGCCCCAATCTGCGGTAATGGCTGTGGGATGTCCAAGCTGTGGCAATGGCCATTGGAAGCAGAAGCTGTGGCAAAAAGCCACGGTCAACCCCTCCATTCCTCAGGCTTGTGGCAATGGCCGCAGAATTCTCCAACTTGCGACTTCCCCCCAAAACTGCTCCTTGTCCCCCCTGCAGTGAACGGCAGGCTCTGGCCTTTATAGCCCATCTGCTCCATTTAGAAATTAGCACCCCTTTCCTGATTGGCTCCCGAGGGAGCCAAGTGACAAGCGGCAATGGTCTTGGGAAGCACCAATCTGCGGCAACGGCCACGGGAAGTCCAAGCTGCAGCAACGGCCGCTGGAAGCACAAGCTGTGGTGACGGCCATAGAATTTTCTAACTTGTGGCAACGGCCGCTTTTCCCCTAAAGACTGCTCCTTGTCCCCCCTGCAGTGAGCAGCAGGCTCTGGCCTTTATAGCCTGTCCACTCGATTTAAAAATCAGTGCTCCTCTCCTAACTGGCTCCTGAGGGAGCTGAGTCACAATTAGCAATGGCCGCGGGAAGCCCCAATCTGCAGCAATGGAGGTGGGAAGTCTAAGCTGTGGCAATAGCCACTGAAAGCACAAGCTGCGGCGATGGCCGCTGAGAACCCCCGTTCCTCAGGCTTGCATCAACAGCTGTGGAATTCTCCAACTTGCAGCAATGGTAGCTTTCCCCCACAGAATGCTCCTTATTCCCCCATGCAGAGAGTGGCAGGCTCTGGCCTTTATAGCTCGTCCCCTCCATTTAAAAGTCAGTGCCCCTCTCCTGATTGGCTCCTGAGAGAGCCGAGTCATAAGCAACAACGGCTGTGGTAAGTCCCAATCTACGGTAATGGCTGCGGGAAGTCCAAGCTGCGGCAATGGCCGCTGGAAGCACAAGCTGTGGCAATGGCTGCTGTGAACCCCCCATTCCTTAGGCTTGTGGCAATGGCCGCAGAATTCTCCAACTTGCAGCAATAACCACTCTTCCCCTAAAGACTGCTCCTTGTGCCCCCCTCAAATCATCCATCCACTGTGGGAAGCTAATGGAGGCTATCCTTAAGGAGAGGATAGTAACCTTTCTGGATGTGAATGGTCTCCAGGACAACAGACAGTATGGGTTTGTCTTGGGAAGATCTTGTCAGATCCATAAAAAGGGAAAAGTTTGCCTGTTTGTGGATGACACCAAGATCTGCAACAGGGTAGATACCCCGGAAGGGGTGGAAAGGATAAGAAGAGACCTGGAATGGTTGGAGAGATGGTCAGGGGCATGGCAGCTAAGGTTTAACACAAAGAAATGCAAAATCATGCATGTGGGGAGCAGGAACCCTAAAGCGTACTACAGGATGGGAGGGGAGCTGCTGATAGTAACTAAGGAGGAGAGAGACTTCGGTGGGGGGTCATAATCACAGATGACTTGAAAGCCACTAGGCAGATGGCCAAGATGGTGGGAAAGGCCACTGGGATTTTGGGATGTATTGGAAGGGGAATCACAAGCAGGAGGAGGGAGGCAATGATTCCACTGTACAAGACCCTGGTGAGACCTCACCTTAAATACTGTGTACAGTTCTGGAGACCACACTTTCGAAAGGACATTGACAAAATAGAGACAGTGCAGAGGAGGGTGATCAAACCGGTGAATGGATTACATCACAAGCCTTATGAGGACAGAGTGAGGGACCTAAATTTGTACATGCTGGAACAGAGGAAGGAGAGAGGTGATATGATAGAAACATTCAGGTACCTCAAGGGCAAAAACAAGGTGGAAGGGGACAACATATTTCAGCTCAACAGTAGTGCCATGATAAGAGGACACAACATGAGGTTGAAGGGTGGCCACATAAGGGGAAATATTAGGAAGTTCTTCACAGAAAGGGTGGTGGATACATGGAGCAGCCTGCCCAGGGAGGTGATGGCAGCCCATACTGTGGTGGATTTTAAACATGCATGGGACAGAAACAAAGGACTGATAGAGGTAGGAAGAAAAATTACCTATAAGGGTCACTGGTTGCTTTGTGAGCTGGCATAAACAGGCAGACTGGATGGGCCTGGCGGTCCTTATATGCCCACAGAATCTATGAATCTATGAATCAATCTGGTGGACTTTTATGACTGGGTGACTAGGGTGCTCGACAGGGGCCAAGCGGTGGATGTCTTGTATCTAGACTTCAGCAAGGCCTTTGATTCAGTGCCACATGGGAGACTGATTAGCATGTTAAGACACCAGGGAGCAGGGGAGAAAATGGTGGAGAGGATCAGTAACTGGCTGAATGACAGAAAGCAGAGGGTAGTCGTAAGGGGGGAACTCTCAACTCCAAGAGCCGTGACCAGTGGGGTACCACAGGACTTGGTACTGGGCCCAGTGTTTGGCATTTTCATTGCCAACACCTTGCATGGGATTAAGAATAAGATCAACCTTTTTGTAGATGACACAAAGTTAGGTGCAGTGGTGGACGACATAGAGGGGTGGCAGGGGCTACAGGATGATCTCACTAGATTCGAGCACTGGTTAGAAACATGGCAGCTGGGGTTCAATGCAAAGAAGTGCAAAGTCATGCACTTGGGAGCAAGAAACCCAAGGAATCATTACTGACTGCGGGGGGGGGGGTACAGTTAACCCTACAGATGAGGAAAAAGATCTTGGGGTAATAATAACATGGCAAATTAACCATTCAGCACTGTGCAGCACAGCAGCAGTAATGCTAATAAGATGTTGGGGTGTATTGCCAGAAGAATCACATCCAGGAGAGGAGAGGTCATCCTGCCAATGTACAGGTCACTGGTGAGGCCTCACCTGGAGTACTGCATGCAGTTCTGGTACCCCTACTTAAAGAAAGATGTTAAATTGCTGGAGGGGGTCCAACACAGAGCAATCAGGATGATCCTTAGTATGGAGGACAAACTCTACGATGAGAGCCTGAGGGAGCTCGACATATACTTCCCGGAGGAACGGAGTGATAATGGAGACATGATAGAAACCTTCAAATATATGAAAGGCATAAATGAAGATACAAACATATGAAGAAGCCAGATGAAGAAGGCCATTTGGTCTATCTAGCCTGCTCGTATTGCTGGGTACATAGCTTAAGCTATTGTCCCTGCCCTCCCTTCCCACACCTTCCATCCATGATCCTTATCTTCCCCCATGCCCATCCCAGCCTCTCTTAAAGCTGCCTACTGTCTTCAGCAAGATCACCTCCTCTGGCAGCGCATTCCAAGTGTCCGCCACCCTCTCTGTGAAGAAGTGCTTCCTGACCTCCCTCCTAAACCTCCCACCCTCCAGCTTAAGACTGTGCCCCCTCATGTTATGATTGCCACGCAGGTTAAAGAGACCCTCCTTATCCACCTTACTGTATGTATCCCTTTCAAGTACTTGAAGGTCCCAATCATATCCTCTCTCTCTCCCCCCCCTCTCTCTCTCTCTCTCCTGTCTTCCACAGAGTACATGTTCAGTGCCCTCAACCTCTCCTCATATAATGTTATAAGATGGTAGAGAGGGAAGGACACTAGGGGGCACAATCTAAAGTTAGAGGGTGGTAGATTCAGAAGGGAAATGAGAAAGCACTATTTCACAGAGAAGGTGGTGACAGGGTGCAATGCATTACCTGAGGAGGCTGTATCCTTGAAGACAGTGGGCAGTTTTAAAAGGGGATGGGACAAAAATGAGGCACTGGGGAGGGGTAACATCTAGTATGGGCATGAAATTGGATATGCAGGTAGGAGAGAAGGGAATACTGTAGCTGCAGTGTAACAGACTGCTAGTTGCACACTCGAGCAGACTAGACAGACCATCAGGCCTGTATCTGCTGGCATTCTTTGTATGTTCATATCTATCTATTATTGTATATTCTACATATTATTGTACTCTGTGTTGTTCTCACCATTATACATTTTTACGTTTTGCATTTACGAGTGTCTCAGTCTATGTACTGCTAATTCTGTAAGCTCACCCAGGCCCACCTTGAACATGAGCTTGCTCAAAGGTGTTCCACCTGGTAAAATAAAGATTGATTATCTATCCGTCTGTCTGTCATGTACACAGCTAACCCAAATGTTTGAAAATCATAATATTTAGATAATTCAGCCTATATTTATAGGGTTTTTGTATTTCGGGAAACCTTTTATTCTTCATTTACATGTAACCCAGATCCTTTACTCATAAAGTTGATTTGCTCCTGTTTAATCCTTTGCTGAAAGAACAGTCATCTGTTTGTGACATCAACATCATTTCCACAGCAGCAAACTGATGTCACAAACAGAGGATTATGATTTCAGCAAAGGATTAAGTAGTAGCTACAGATGAACTTGAAACAGAAATATAGACAATGACAGCAGAAAAAGACCCATGGTCCATCCAGTCTGTCCAAGTTACCTGTTTAGACCTGGGGGGGGGGATCCTGTTTACATAAAAATTAACCCAGTAATGAAGAACAACGGGGAGGAAAGTACAGACAATGTATCACATGTAACCTGGATTGTGTCTGAATATGATGTTTCTCAAAGTTGTCTCAACGGTAACAAACCCACTATATGAATCCTTGCTATTCGTGCCTAAGGAATACTCTGAATCACAAGTCCAGTTAGATATTCTGGGCTGGATTTTCAGAAGGGGTGGTTGCAGAGACAACTGCACGCAACACTTGTGTCACAGTCTGAATTTGCATACAAAATCGCATTTGAAATTACATCACATTTTCAAAAGATAAGCTCTGTATGCAACAAAAAAGCTGCAATTTGCCAAAAAGAGATGCAACTTCAACTTGTAGTAATATTTTATGCAACTCAGATTGACTCATAGACATGTAATACCATCTAAAAATAGGGCTAGCGTGGCCTGAGAGATGCAGATGGAAGTTGTCTATTGAAAAAAAAGGTCAGGTGGATCCCAGATGGATCCCTTTGAAAATATGACATAGTAAATGACGGTCGGGATTGACACTAAATCCATGTTTACCCCTGCTTCATAAACAGGGTTGAAATAAGTATGCTTTTCAAACATGTACCAATGTATTGACCACTGTGCCTCTACCTGCCCTAATCCAACCACTGTATCAGTTACTCCAGGAACATACTGTTAGTCAAAATACAGACATCACAAACAACTTGAACCCTGATCCAAGGAACAGACATGGTCCATGTGGTTGGCTGGTGTCTTAAGTACCTAACAAATATGCAAACCCAGTATTTGTAATCCTGGATGGATGACCTAGTCCATAAACTTAAGACCAGCTCTGTGACTCCATGTAAACTATTCTACAAGGTGGTGGGACCCGTAGTCCCTGATTCAGTACTCACAGCTGCACGAGCTGGCAGGCCTCAAGACTTTGAAACCTCTCTGACTCTGGTCCTGGTTCAGCTCTCCAGTCAGCCATCTCAGTTTCATCTCAGGCAGTCACACTCTTAGGCAAACTGGCATGCCTCTGGTCTCTCTCTATAATCACAGTCTCCACAGTCCTTCAGTTACAACCTTTGCTCTCCCCTGCTGGTTGCCATCTCTAGTATCTTTGCATACCACGCATGTCAGCTAGGTCCTCACTCCACCAGTCTCTCCTCTCTTGAGGATATCTTGAGGATCCCAGGCCTCTGCAGCTGAACTAGCAGGTGTGACTGGCACGGCAGCTTTAGGCCCTGCTGGTTTGTTCTTTCTTCGCTCGGACCCTCAGGTCTGTCTTTGGCCATCTTTCATGCAGCATGCTAAGGCTCAGATACAAGGTGGCTACCCATGCAGCCTGATATCTTCATCTGTAGGCTTCGGTAGCTCTCCTTCTCTTCCCTACATACAGCAGTTGTCTCCTGTTGTGTGTCTTCAAGCCCAGTGGATACCTCCCAGACCCTGGCAGTGGAAGCCCCAAGCTTGGACACAGGACTGAAGAAAAACTAAAGTTCTGTAACAGCTCCTGCTGTTCATTCAAAGAGCCAGCATTCTGACTGGTCGAGTCCCTTGGGGGGGGGGGCTTGTCTGGCCTTCACTCAATGCACCATTTGCTACCAGGCTCCCAGGTGAATAATGAAGGTCCCCAGTGTCCTAAAAGCTCTATGTGGCTCTGTCTGCAGGCTCTGGAGTCTGATCACCTATGCTGCCATCCTCTGATCCCATTGCCATGTTCTCGGTGATCAGAGGTGGCAAAGATGGCTGCCGCCATTGCAGTCCAAGGGCACTCAGACAAAGTCTTTATTCTGAAGGGTTCCTGCCCATAAAAAGGAAAGGATACTCACTGTAGCATCTGCCTTTCTTTTAAATGATCAGAACAGCTAGGTAAAATTCTATGGGATTGCTCCTTAATAAAGGAGTGGTGGGAGAATATCATTTTTTGTTTGGAAGATACTCTGCAATTTTCTATTACCAGGTATCCCCCTTTTTGGATTTTGGGGGATCCTTTTATTTTGGACCCGGAAGTTTTGTTATATAAGGGATTTCTTTTTGCTGCTGCTTCGGAGGCAAAAAGAGTTTTACTTTTACACTGGAGGTCATTTGAGGTTCCGCCACTTTTAAGATGGAAGTAAGCTTTAGATAAAGTGGCTGCTTATTACAAGGTAATTTTTTTGAGGAAGAACCAACTCGTGCGTTTTCATAGAGGGTGGGATAAATGGGTAATTGAAAGGAAGATTTTCACTGGGGATAAAGTAGAGTATCCTTCAGCTTTGACATAAAATGTTATCAGGATTGCTTTGTTTTGGGGAAAGATAGATGTTTGTTACAGCGTTTACTGTCAAAGGATTTAAATTGTAAAACATTGAATATTCACTGTTACAAAATTATTTACTATTGAGAAGTTATTTGGTCATTGTTAGACTATTTAGAATTGCAATGCTTAAGGCTTTACAATGTTACAAGATGAGCATGTTGGAACGTTTGCAATAATGAGATGTATATTATAGAGAATACTGTTTTTCTCTTTATTCATTTGAAGTGGACTATGACATCTGTCATGATCATATTCTTGTATGTTTAATGATCTCCCAATAAAATGTTTATATACAGAAAAGAACAGCTAGGTAAAACTTTTGCATCATATCCACCTGTAGAATGGAGCCCCAGAACTTAGAATGTTTTCAAGTGAAAAGTCACTCTCTCTGTGCTGGTCTCTGGTGACAGCCTTCCCTAACAGATCTTTTGCCACACAGTCCAGTTATAGCAAAGACATAATTTAAAAAAACAATTTCAGTAGCAAAAAATTTACTAATTAGAATAAAAGTATAAAATATTAAAATGTTTTAACAAATTTTAAGTAAAACATTTTAGATACCTAAGTAAAAACAAAAAAAGGTTCACTACAAACTCAGGCTGGATTAATCACGTAACACTTACCCTAACCTAGCTATAATAGTTCTAGAAAAGGGAAGTAGGGAAGGGTGAGTTGTATTTATTAAAAAAAAAAGGCAGAAGTGGTGGTGAGTTTCCTTTCCTTCTATAACAATAGTTTAAGAACAGCTAGTCCAGCTCTCACAGACACCAAGCAGTACCCTGGGTTGGAGGATTTTAGGATTACTTGGGAAATAAATTCTACAATGCTGAGGTGCCAAACCTGGCATCCTCTCTGGCTTGGATATCGGTCTGTAGTGAGCAGTGAATGTGTGGGCAGGAGCACAGGTTGCAGCACTTCAAGTTTCATCCAAGGGCATGTTTCTTTTGTCAGCAGCAGAGGTTGCTGTTCCCCTTGTGGAGTGTGCCCCGTTTCCCCCAGGTGGCACTTTTCCTGCAGTCACATAAGAGTACTGAATAGTGGATACTATCCAATTTGAAAATGTCTGTTTGCTAGCAGGGTGACCCTGTGACACTACATTATGTGATAGCTGCCTGTTGTCACCCTTTACTGCCTCAGTTGTATTCTTGTAGAAACTGATGGCCCTTTTAACATCCAGCAAATGCCCTTTCACATTCACTTGTGTATGGCTTTCTGAACTAGACTGGCAACAAAACAGACTGGCTTAAATGAAATTCTGTCACCACTTTGGGGAGAAAAGTGCTGTTAGCCCTTAGTATTCCTTTTTTTTTTTTGTGCAACTCTAAAAAATCAGGCTGTATGCTTAGTGCCTGGAGTTCACTTATTCTTCTTGCAGAGGTTATGGTTATTAGGAATATTGTTTTCCAAGGGACATACTTTAAAATCTGCTGTGGTCATGGGTTCAAAGGGTGGAAACATCAGCCTTAGAAACAGACTGTGGAGGCAGAAAAGTACTGGTAGACCAATCCAGTCTGTCCTATTTTTCCTGCCTATTACTACACTTTGGACCCTAATTGGTCACAGGCGTTCCTCCCTCTACCTGTTATGCCCATGTGCCTATCCCACACATGCTTGAAGCTCCCCACTGTTTTCACTCCCACCACCTCTTCTAACAGGCTGTTCCAGGTGTCCACCACCCTTTCTGTGAAGAGCTATTTCCTCACTTCCCTCTTAAACTACCCCCCTCAAGCTTCATATCATATGCCTGTGTCCTGTTGCTCCTCCTCCTCTGAAACAGACTCCCCTCCTGCACCTTGTTCACCCTCCTGAGGTACTTATAGGTCTCAATCATGTCCCCTCACATCCCCCTGTCCTTAAGGGAGTACATGTTGAGCTCCTGTAGCCTCTCCTTGTATGGTTTCTCATGCAACCTCCAAACCATTTTGGAAGCCCTCCGCTGGACTGCTTCCACCCTGTCAATGTCCTTGCGGAGGTATGGCCTCCAGAAATGGACACAGTACTCCAGGTAGGGTCTCACAAGTTATGATACAGAGGAAACACCACCTCCCTTCTCGTGATTGAAATCACCCTCCCAATGCACCCCAGCATCTGGCTAGCCTTGCCTATAGCCTTGTCACACTTCACACGCCACCTTGAGATCATCAGATATGATTACCCCAAGGTCCCTCTCTTGCTTGGAGACTATCAGTACCTCCCCACCATCTTATACACAGCCTCTGGTTTTCCCAACATAAGGTGCAAGACTTTCCATTTTCTGACACTGAAAGGCAGCTGCCACACTTGGACCACTCTTGCAGTTTCCCCAGATCCCTTTTCTTTCTCTGCACCCTCTCTGGGGGTGTTCACCCTGTTTCAGTCTTTTGTATCATCTGTAGAGACACACCTTCCCCTCCAGTTCCTCAGCAACATCACTTATGAGGACACTGAAGAGGACAGAACCCAGTACCAATCCCTGTGATACTCCAGTGGCCACTCTCCCGAGTGACTGCCACTTACCATTACCCTCTTCCACCTACCCATCAACCAGTTTGAAACCCATCTTACCACCTTCTTCCAACCCCCAGATTGCTAAATTTCTTAATCAGCCTCCTGCGTGGCACAGAGACAAAGGCCTCACTGAAGACCAGCTAGGCTAAATCCTCTGCCCTTCCCTGATCCATCTCTCTAGTTTACCCAGTTAAAGAAATCTATGATATTTGTTTGACATTACCTCCCCTTTTTGAAACTGTGCTACTGGTGGTCCTACAGCCCATTTCCCTTCTTGTACTCCATCAATCTCTGCTTCAGCAGGGTTTCCAATAATTTCTCCACAACTGATGTGAGACTGACTGTTCCCTAATTGCTAGCTTCCTCCCTGCTGCTGCTGTTGTGCAGAGGGACCACATCGTCCCTCCTCCAGTCAACTGGAACTACCCCATCTCCAATTAGGTGCTGAATAATGTTGCCAGAGGCGTGGCTAGCACCATGCTCAGTCCTTTTTGTACCCTTGGGGGGAACCCATCTGGCCCCAGTGCCTTGTTTTCCTTTAGGACTTCCAATCCACAGTGGACTCTTTCCTCCAAAAACAGACTTGTGCCCATTTCCCCCCCCCCAATGCCCGCTGACACATGTTGGTCATCCCTGCCCCCCTGCCTCAATTGTGAAGACTGAGCAGAAGTACTCATTTAAATACGAACATACAAAGAAGTTAGCAGAATAAGGTCATTTGGTCTATCTAGTCTGCTAACATTGCAGGGTTTACAGCTTAAGCTACTGACCTTGCCTCCTCCCCAATCCTCCCATCCTTTCCATCCACCCCATACCATGACCCTTACTTTCCACTTGTCTATCTCAGTCTCTCTTCAAGCTGACCACCATCTTCAATAAGACTACCCCTTCCAGCAGCACATTACAACTGGCCCTCACCCTCTCCATGAAGAAGTGCTTCCTAACCTTCCTCCTACACCTCCCCCCTAACTTAGATTGTGTTCTCTCGTGTTTGTTGTCACTTAGCTGAAAGAGACGCTCCTTATCTACCCTACTTATCCCTTTCAAGTACTTGAAGGTCTCAATCATGTCCCCTTTCGCTCTCTCTTCTCCAGGGAGTACATATTCAGGGCACCCAACCTCTCCTCGTATGCTTTACCCTGCTGGCCCATGATCATTTTTGGTGCCCTCCTCTGGACGTCTCCAGCAGGTTAATGTCCTTTGTAAGGTGTGGGCACCAGTATTGTGCTCCATACTCTAGATGTGGCCTCACCAGTGACATGTACAAGGGCAGTATAACTGCAAAATGTGCCCATTCATGAATGACACCAGGCTCCGTGGGAGGGTGGACACAACTGAAGTGACATAGTACCTAAAAGAGGATCTGGAAAAACGTGAGAGGTGGTCCGGGATTTGGCAGCTTGGCTTCAGTGCAAAGTAGTGCAAAGTTAAGCACATCAGAGCCTGGAATCCCCGGATGGATTACAGCCTGGGAGGGGTCCGGGTATCTACAATGGAGGAAGAGAAGGATCTGGGAGTGATGGTCACTAGTGACCTGAAGCACTCCACATAGTGCAGGAAAGCAGCAGCAAGGGCAAATAAAATATTGGGCTGCATAGCCAGGAGGATCAGCAGTAGGTGAGAGGGGGTTAATTCCTTCCCCAATATCACTGATGAAGACACTGAACAACACCAGTCCTAGTACAAAACCTATGGGATTGCACTGGTGACATCCATGGTGCTAGAAAACTCTTCCCCCACCACCACCCCCTGGGTCTTGTTCCTCAGTCAGTTTTCCACTAAACTTCCATAAATCTGAGCTTTTCTTGATCTTCCTCTGCACAACCACCCCCCGACCCTCACTATGCCACCCCTTGCCTTCCTCTTTTCACTTACATACTTGAAGAAAGCCTTATCTCCTTTTTTGATCTCCTTGGTGCCTTAGCAGCCCTCTCCCTCCTTCCTGTCTCCCTCTGTTCTTGTATCCCTCCATCTGGGTCTCCTTGTACTGCCTAAAAGTTGTTTCTTCTCCCTTACTGCCTTAGGCATCTTGTTTGAGAACCATAGCGACCTCTTGCTCCTCTTACCCTTGCTTATTTACTTCAAACAGCTTGCTGTTTCATTAGTTACTCCCTCCCTTATCCTTTTCCACTGTGCCTCTGCTGCCCCAAGCCTTCCCCTCCTTCAAGGTATTTTCTAAGGCAGGTTTCCCATTTCTTTAAAATCTGCCATCCTGAAGTCCAGGGCCCTCATCCTAGTGAGGCTTTCTGCCCAATCTGTATGCCAAACCACACTGCACGATGATTCCTTGTACTCATAGGGCTACCCCGCTGCATTATCCGCAATGCTGTCCCTATTAGTAAGTACCAGGTCCAGCACTGCCCCATCCCTAGTTGATTCTGTAACCATCTGCCTGAGAAATGCCCCTTGTAGGGAATCAAGGATGGAACTGCTACTTGATGTAGCTGAGGCCAGAATGCGCCAGTCTACATCCATCAGATTAAAGTCCCCCATAGAAACATAGAATCTGTTGGCAGATAAGGACCATATGGCCTACCTAGTCTGCCCATTTCCCTACGCAGTGTGACGGCCCAGATCCTATTTGATCTGCGCCTTGCCTTCTCTGCCCATCTCCAGGATACCCTTATATCTATCCCATGCCGTCTTGAACTCCCATATTGTTTTTGGCCCCACTACCTCAGCTGGAAGGCTGTTCCATGGATTCACCACCCTTTCTGTGAAAAAGTACTTCCTAGCATTATCCCTGAGTCTTCCTCCCTCCAGCCTCATATCATGTCCCCATGTTCTTGAGCAATGCTTTCTCTGAAATATGCTTCCATCTTGTACCCTGTTTACATCTCTAAGGTACTTGAATGTCTCTCTCATATCCCCCTCTCCCTTCTCTCTCCTCCAGTGAATAATCAATACCTCCCCTTCATTTGCCATTCTGCCAATGGTCTCTCCCAAAACCACCACACCCATGCTGATAAAGGCCCAGGAGCCTGTTTCCAAGCAAACCAAAAGAATTTCCAGGCATTCCTTATCCCTAATATGTCCTTATATCTCCGTGGCCATAATACTTTCCCTCACAAATAAAAGAACTTTCCCTTTCCTCCCTGCCCTGTCCTTCTGGAACACTGTGTAACTGGGATTGGTCACATCCCAGCAGGCTTAGGCTCCTTGCATTGGCACACATGGCTCTCCACTCCTTCTGCCCCTCCCTGCCCAATTCAATCCCCTTCCCTTGTCTCCGGTACTGTCTTTCCTTTTTTATTTTCCCTCTTCCCATCCTGCTTAACAATTGTCCCTGCCTTGGACCACATGCTGACCCTCTCGTCCCATTCCCCCCCCAATCCCTATCACCTCTACCCTGGGGCTTTATTTCCATGAGTTTCTTCTCTCTGCTGCTCCATTTTCGGGGCCGTGAAGTCACTAAGGTTATATTCCATGCAGGGGTTGGTGTCCTGACTGGTGGGTCTATGTGGTTTAATGCTTTAAGGAACCTTTTGAACACTGTGTGTGACAGTAAGGATGCTGACTTTAGGCCAAGTGATTATAACTGCATTAAATAGTTCAGTATTAATGGAATATCCACCTGTAAGCCATTTTCCTGCTTTTTTGTGAGTCAAAGTGAAAATCTTTTCCACTTTGCTGTGTACATTTTCCTCGTGGAAGGCTTTCTGGCTACCTTGAGGACTTCCAGTACCTGTGTTGACAGGTTTAGCTCTGAGAATTTTAGGGTTTCAGGCACCAGGCTCTCAAGTGAAGAGATGCCAGATACGCATGTATCACTGTACCCTTGGATTGTGTAAGCAGATCCCTGCACATTAGCAAAGGGTTGCTTTTCCTGGATATTTGCAAGAGGAGGGAGTACCCAGGCTGTCATGGCCAGATTGGTGCTACCAGGATCACTGTTGCTCTGTTTGACCTTTCCTTTAGGAGTACTCTCTGTAGCAAGTGAAAAGGAGGGAAACATACAGAAATTTGCTTTCTCAGTGGAAGCTCAGGGTACCTGAGGGTATGTACAGTACCTCAAGATGGGGCTCTGTAGCAAAACAGTGGCAGCTCCTTGTTCTGCCATTAGGCAAAGAGATCCACTTCTGGGAGTCCCCAGTATATAAATATTGTCTGGACCACTAATTGCTTCAGTGTCAATTCGTGGACACAGTCCCAGCTCAGTGAATCTGCTGGCACATTGTCCTTCCTTGCAACATGAACTGTACATGTCTGTATTTACAGACTGCAAATTAGAGTCAAATTTGTAGTACTTTTTGCACAGTTTGGTGATCTGGCGCTTCCCTATTTGTTTATGTAGTACATTGTTGTGGTGCTGTCTATCTTGACTTGCAGGACCCGACCCCTTAGGATTTCCTGAAAATGCCTGACTGACAGGTACATTGCTCTGCTTTCTAACATGTCTATGTGTTTCTGTAATTCTGATCTGTTCCAGGTACCATGTACTGTCAGATCTGAGATGTGGCCTCCTCATACTTGAAGGGAGCATCTGTTTTCAGCACCATTATGTGAGACTTTTGTTGAAAGGTTATTTTCTTTATCAGATGGTCCATAATTTTCCACCATTGTAGTGACTGTACCAGATCTTCCTTTATTGGGATCATTGTGATAAAAGGGTTGTCTCAGCTGAGACCAATACTTTTGTAACGTAGTAGTTGGCGGCAGATAAGGACTGCTAGGCCCACCTAGTCTGCCTGTGTTCCCTGCCCGCATCAGCAGCCACTGACCCTACTTGGTCATTGGCTTTTGCCTCTTTTCCCCACATCTATGGTGCCCTTATGTCTATCCCATGCATGTCTGAATAACCCCACTGAGTTAGCACTCACCACTTCCTGGGAAAGGCTATTCCAAGCATCTACTACCCTTTCCATGAAGAACAACTTCCTCACATTTCCCTTTATCCTTCCCCCCTCTAAATACCAAATTGCCTGCTACCCACAAAACTGCCAGTTGTATCATAAACTAGGTAGTCAGAAATGACAGCTGCTGCTGTACCTGCAGTATCTAAGTGATTATTAAGCGCTATAGTAATCCAGTTATGTCTTGTAAATTGCATGTTATTCTATTTTTCCCATGAGTCGTATAAATGTGATTTCAACTCTACCTCAAGGGTATGGTTTTCAGTACATATATAGGTGCACCCTTAACTGCCTGATTACCTAATTAACACTGTATCTCCAGCTAGATTGACTCCCCCTATTGCTTAACATGAGCGT
This sequence comes from Neoceratodus forsteri, assembly GCA_016271365.2. Lineage (NCBI taxonomy): Eukaryota > Metazoa > Chordata > Ceratodontiformes > Ceratodontidae > Neoceratodus > Neoceratodus forsteri. The sequence goes on along the minus strand of CM057451.1, from coordinate 801,249,294 downwards.
GCCCGGCCTCGGGCCATAGATAGCTCCTGCGTCCAACCCGCCTGCTGACCTAAAGGGCAGCGGCGCTCAAACTCATCCCCAGGAGGATCCTATAGTAACAAGTGCTACCGAGACCACCTCCCTCCAATACGCTGTCACATCTATCCCTGGGGTAAGACATCTGATACCCTATAAGTTTGGGTACTGCTGACCAGCGGCTCACTGTAGTAATTCCTGGCCACACCACTGACCTGATCTGTCAGGGACTCGGTGCCTGGCCGAGGCTGGTTATTACTCTTAAATTGAGCACAGTGGGCTCAGAGGAACTTATTCCAGGGCCCAACCATCCCTACCACCCATCCATCCCTCCTCCCACCCGCCTACTCACCAGCATGATGCCCTCCATGCTTAGACCCTGGCTGCCCAAATAGAGGGCTCCTCTACTACCGGCCCTGTACCTCTTCCTACACTGGCAGATAGGACTATAAGTACAGGAGAACAGGACCTGAAAGTCCCCCAAACTGGACATTCCCCCACGACATTCTTGGGACCACTACACCCTCCCTCTTAATAACATGGAGGTGCTTCTGACTGCCCATGTATTCTGCAGGAGAGGCATCCTGTACTCAACTCTACTCACTGCTAAATGGAGACTCTGGACTAAGTCCTTACCCCTCAGTCAGATTCCTTCTCTTTGCCTCCTTGCTACCCTCCTGCTCATGGCAGGGGACATCCAACCAAATCCTGGTCCCCCTCCTTATGATCTTCTGGTCTCCTCCCCGGTGGACCCGCACTGGGCGGCCAGTAAGGGCCTGAGGACTGCGCACAAGACTATATGTAGCCTGAGACCCAAGATGCAGGAACTTCAAGCCTGGCTGGACCGGTACAACCTGGACATCCTGGCCGTATAGGAAACCTGGCTCAAGCCTCACATACCCTCCCAAGAGGTTTCAGCCCTAGGATACCTCTCCCATAGACAAGATAGACTGAGGAAAAGGGGTGGAGGGGTCCTAATCTACACAAAAGACACCCTTAAATCAGTGCAGGTCAACCTGCTACAGGCCACTAGTATGGAAGGTGATCGATCTTGTTCGCATCACCCTTGGCCCATGTAAGCATCTCAACATTGGATGCGATACAACCCCCAACCAATGCGCGCTCATCTCTGGAGGTGGTCCTAAGGGACATCTCCAATGAGGTCACCTCTGAGCTAATCATCCTAGGGGACTTCAATCTGAATTGGGCACCGGAAGACAATCCCTCCCTACTAGGGCTGGTTCAGGAAGCTAACCTTACGCAGGTTATCACAGGGCCCACCCGAATGACTACAAAATGAGTAACCATTCCACACTTGATTGGGTGCTTACTAGCAAACCCACCAATATAAAGGTGGCTGGCACCCTAGCGGATGTACTGAGTGATCACTCCCCAATCTTCTGCTTGTGGAAAAACAGGGCCCCCAGAGTCCCCCCGCAGATACTCGTGACACGGGACTACTCAAACTATCAACCTGAACGCTTGATTGGCTGCCTAAATGGGATTGATTGGAGCCCAATCAAACTACTCCCCACACTGGAAGAGGCTACGGCCTTCTTCCAGGGAGCCATCATTATGGTTGCTGACTGCTTGGCCCCTTTGAAGAAATTCCGCACCAAGGGGAGCTGCCATGGCTCACCCTCAAGTGAAAACACTGATGAAAAACTAGGGACACTGCTGGGAAAAACACAAGCTCCTCCTCCCTATCGGCTGACCTAAACCGCTACAAGATGCTGAGAAATAAGCCAAACTGGCCATCAAAGTGGCCAAACGAGACTACTCACAGATCTACAGAAAAGAACCTAGGCAACATGTGAGACTCTTTTGGGCTCACATAATGGGCTTATAAAGGGGGCGGAAGACCGCTCACTGCCCCATAGAGGTCAATGACCAATTAACTAATGACGACCCTAGCATCGACATGGCTGTCAGCCACCAGTTCACAAACCTGGACCTGCTCAAAGCGGACTTGCCACCCCTCCTCCCAGTCTCAAATGATCCCATCCCCCAAAGCCTGGACCACCCAACCTTCCACATCCAGTTTGTAAGACCAAACGAAGTCCTCCCGTTACTAAAGTCCCTCAAAATGTCGGGAGCTATGGGACCCGATGGCATCCCTTCCCGCCTATTAAGGGAAGGGGCCCCTGAACTCGCCAGGCCCCTCACCTGGCTCCTCAATCGATCCCTTATGGCAGGTGCCATCCCGGAACAATGGAAACTGGCCCATGTAGTCCCCATCCACAAGGGTGGTTCAAGGGAGACTACCAACAATTACAGGCCCATCTCCTTGCTATCTAGCCTTGGTAAGATTCAAGAGAGACTAATTTACGGACAACTCTGGGACTACCTAGAGCTCCACCATTTACTTGCCCCCTCCCAGCATGATTTCAGAACCAATCATGGGACTGACACCGCGCTTATCAAGTTCTCCACTGATGTTCTCAGAGAACTGGACAAGGGATCCCCCACCGGGGCAGTCTTCATTGACCTTTCCAAGGCTTTTGACCTTGTAAACCACAACCTGCTCCTTACAAAACTGAGCCAGGTCGGATTAGACAGCCACTCCCTATCGTGGTTCAACAGCTACCTCACAGGGAGGACACAGAGGGTAAAATGGAAAGACTCCCTGTAGGAGCCTCTCCCCCTAACGGATGGGGTACCCCAAGGATCTATCCTTGGCCCCCTTCTCTTCTCTCTTTTCACAAATGATCTCAGTAAACACTGTGGGGGTAGCTCAGTGGTACAGTATGCAGATGACGTGGTCATATACCGCCCCTCCTCTAATCTGGGAGATCTCTGTTCCGGGCTACAGGAAGACCTGGGTTCCCTTGAGCAATGGCTTGTCACCAACAGAATGATCATTAACCCTAACAAGACCAAGGCCATGCTATTTGGCCCAAGAACCCTCGTCCAGGACAGAAGCCCACATCTCAGGCTGATGACCAAATCAGGAAAAAGACTTGAGGTGGTTGAATCAATAAAATACCTTGGTCTCACCCTGAATCAGTGCTTCTCCCTCAAGGATCATGTCAACCAGGTAACCAAAAATATTCACGCTAAACTTGGGACCTTGTATAGGCTGAAAGACCAGTTGATACAAGCGGCCAGGGCCTCCATCGCCACAAGCGTCCTCCTCCCTACCCTCTCCTATGCAGCCCCGGTGATACAGGGAGCTGCCAAACAAGAGATGAACAAATTACAAGTTCTCTATCACAAGGTGGCTCGCTTCGCTACCCTATCTGGCTCCCAGGCTCACCACTGTGACACTCTGTCCCAACTAAACTGGCCCTCCTGGGAGGCCCGGCTCCAATACCCCCTACTCTGCCACACTCATAAACTACTCAACCCATCCACTCCTCCCAGCCTCACTGGACTCATTGCCCAAAAGAGAAACCCTAGGCTCCTCAGAACAACGGACAGAACCCTCCTCGCAGTGCCAAGGGTTAGAACCAAGGCAGGGGTTAAGTCGTTCGCCATCACAGCACCCAACCTATGGAACTCCCTGCCCCCTGGTGTTCAGGCTGCTACCTCTACCCACACCTTCGCACAAGGCTGAAGACACATATGATGGTCATCTCCATATGCAACTGCTAAAGTGAGAGGCTCCTAAGTGGAAGCCCACCCCTCTCCCTCATATGGAAATAGCGACTATCACCGCACCCCATCTCTATAGCACTGCACCCCATCTGTAGAGCTTACCCAGGAAATGTTAACTGCTAAAAAGCTACTATGTCTTACCTTTTAAATGTAACTGCTGAAAAACTACTATGTATTATGTTCCTCGCTGTCTAGTGTGATGCACCTGTGCTATATGCTACCCCATGTATTATTCCATGTAATTCCCAGGGTCGCCCCTGAAAAGGGACCTTTGGGGCCCAGCGGGCTTACCCGGTTATCAAAATTTAATAAATAATAAATAAATATCATATTGCGCCCCCTCGTTCTTGTACAACTCTTTTACTGGAAGATGTCACCCACTTGCACTCTGTTTAAACCTTTAAGATACTTGAAGGTCTCTATCATATCCCCCCATTCCCTCCTCTCTTCAAGTGTATACATATTGAGGTCCTTTAATCTGTCTTCATTTGTCTTCTGATGCAGGCCCTGCACCATCTTGGTCGCCCTTCTCTGGATTGCCTCCACCCTGTCTATGTCCTTTCGAAGGTGCAGCCTCCAAAACTTAACACCATACTCTAGATGAGACCTGACCAGCATTTTGTACAATGGCATCATCACTTCAATCAATCTATCAATCATTTTTATTTTACCAGGAATAGCACCATTGAGCAAGCTCATTTTCAAGGTGGTCATGGATGGATACTAACAGAAAAACATTTCAGTACATACATTGGTACAATGAGCATAATATTACACAATACAACCAGATAAGGTCCTAAATAGGATGACAGAGGATACAGAACAGTGGAGGAGTATATAGGAAGATTCTATATAGCATGTCTACTTGATGAGAAAAAAAAAATACAATAAGGGCTGCAATCAAGAAGGTACAAAGATACAAATGCTGTACAGGCGGTGGTACACAATATAGGCATCCCAAAGGAGAGCCGTGACAGCTGTAATGTAACATGGAGAAAAACAGGTTATGAATTTTTATTTAGTTTTTGTTGACCAGGTAAGTGCACTAGACAAATCCTGCCTATTTTCAGGCATGACCCAGGGGATGGGGATACAGATGAATGCCAACTGACCTTGAACCGGATTAAGCTGTTTTTTAAGGGATTAAGGGGAATAGCAAATACATTTCTCTTGTATAAAGCAGTCCAATAAGGATTTGACGGTCTGAAGACAGATAATGGTAGTAAGTCTTAGGGAGCGTTGGAGATTATTGCACAAAGCATGGAGAGCATGGCTAACCGCAGATTCACCATATCGGAACCCTTCCCTAGGTACATCTAGCAGTATGTAATAGTATCTCCTCAATGAATAGGCGCAGGGTGTACACTTGAAGAATTCCATGATATAAGGAAGGAGTTTATTTAAGATCGCTGTGTAAGACCATAATGTGGCATTTTTTAACCTTCTATTGTGAAGCAAGGACCAGCCAACTTGAGCTTAAAGAGCACAATGGTGAGTTCTGAAGGGGGTGTTAGTAATGAACCTTAGTGCTCTGTGGTAGAATTTAGAGCAGTGACTGTAAATGAAATCTGCATAATCGATGAGGGGAAGAAAAGTAGTCTGGACTAGTCTTAATTTTGCATCAAAGTTAAGAAGGTGCTTGATTTAAAAGAAGAGTCCTAGCTTCTTTTTTAGTTTCTTAGAGAGTTCATTGACGTGTACTATGAATGACAGCTGACTATCAATCCAGGACCCAAGATATTTAAACTTGTCCACTACCTCGAGCAATTCACCTAGGAGAGTTGTTATGTGGAAGGGGGGGTCGATGGTAGATGCACTTAATGCATGGGCACAGGGAGAAAGGAACATAACTTTAGTTTTTTTTGCATTTAATAACAATTTGAGCTGGAAAAGGTTGTGCTGGAGCTGGTTGAAGTCATGCTGCAGGTCTGTACAGGCAAGCTCGAGGGAGGGCCTGGAGACATATAGTATTGTATTGTCAGCAAAAAGATGAATGTTAACCATCCTAACATTAACGTCAATGTTATTTATATAAATTACAAACAGTAAGGGCCCAAGTATGGACCCCTGGGGTACTACTCTGTGCAGAATTTTTAAAGGGCAGAATTCACCTTGCACCTTGACTTGTTGCTGTCTATCTGTAAGATAACATGAGAACCATCGCATGGTGGTAGTGTTTAGGTCGATGTCCTTTAGCTTGTGAAGAAGTATAGTGTGGTCCATGGTGTAAAAGGCCTTGCTTAGGTCCAGGAAGACTGCGTTGATATGATGTTTAATATCAAGTGCAGATTGCCAGTCATTTGTAACTTTTGCATCGCAGATATGGTACTGTGTTCTGGCCCAAAGTCATACTGTAAAGGGTTGAGGAGGTTAGAGGATTCCAGGTACTGCCTTAGCTGCCTATTAGCTAATTTTTCGAGTAATTTAGATAGTATAGGTAGAAGTGATATCGGCCGGTAATTGTTGAGGTCCCAGGGATTGCCTGATTTAAAAAGGGGGATTATATGTACTATTTTCCAAGATGAGGGAAGGACCCCGTGTGTAAAAGACAAATTGAAAGATGGGTGATGGATGCTATAATGTAAGGGTGGCCCAATTTGAAGAAAAGAGATTCGAGCTGGTCAGCACCAGCACTTATTTTGGTATCTAGAGAGATTAAAAGGTCCTCTTCCTGTTTAAATGAGACAGGGTCGAAGCTAAACTCGGAACGTGGCTTGGTGCTCAAGGAGACTGTTAGAAGGGGGTCGGTAGAGGGGGACTGCATATGAAGGTGGTTAGCCAAGGACACATCAAAAGCAAGCCCTGCAGTGGTGAAATGGTTATTTAATTGCTCTAGTATACGATGCTTATTTGTGAAGGTGTCTCCAAGGGAAACAATCTTAGAGGGCAGGGAGGGAGATGAGCTGTGCCCTTCAATCTCCCTAAACATTTGCCAGAATTTTGCGGCATGGTTTTTTGAGGACTCTAGCGCATTTTGGAAATACTCCACCTTGACAGACCATATGTGTTTGGTACAATAATTTCTTGCTACCCAGAATGCTAACCAATCAAGCAAGCTTAGATTTCCAAGCTTTTTTCCAAAGTGCTTCTCTGGCCTGTAGTGATGTTTTTAGTTCTCTGGTAAACCAAGGGCAGGTCTATTTCCTTGTTCATGATTTCACTAAAAGGGCATATTTATTCAGCACCCTCACCCGCTTGCACTTCCTTTCTTCTGCTGGTAATACCCCTTCCTATGAGCCCCAACACCCCACTGGCCCTCCCAACCACCTTATTACACTATTTGGCCACCTTTAGGTCACTTGAGATGATTATCCCTAAATCCCTTTCTTCCCTAGTGACTGTCAGCAATCCCCAATACTGTAGTTTTCTGCCGGGTTTCTTTGTCCCAGGTGCATGACTTTGCATTTATTTGCATTAAATTTTAATTGCAACACTTGTGACCATTTCTTCAGCTTACTCAGATCCCTCCTCATTCTTTCAACCCCTTCTGGAGTGTCTACTCTGTTGCAGATCTTGATTATCAGCAAATAGGCAAACCTTCCCCTCCAGCCCTTTAGCAATGTCACTGATTAAGACATTAAAAAGGACTGGCCCCAGGACTGATCCCTGAGGCACCTCACTGGTCACCCTTCTTTCCTCAGATGTGATCCCATTTACTACCACCCTCTGCTTTCTGTCCCTCAATCAGTTTCTGAGTTTTCCACTTTGTGGCCCACCCCCAGGCTGCCTAGCTTATTCACCAATCTTCTTGTTTACGTCTGAACTCAAAGCGGTACTTTTCTTCCAAGATAAGCTATGGGCCCATGCAAGGTCCACCAAGTCTCCACATGACTGGAATACCTTTCGTACCACAAGGAATGCATGTACGCAAACTAGTACGCACTACCAAATCCAATTTCTACACTGCGTCCCTAAAACAAGCCAAAGGAAACTCAGCGCTGACATGGCAGACCATTAAGGCTATTGAAGGATGGAAATCTGCTCCTTCTGTCCCTACCAAAATCCTTGCTAATGGAGTTTTAACCAATGATCCCTTGTAAATTTTAGAAGAAATGAATACCCACTTTTACATTGTGGGGCTCGCCTTTGACTCCTCACCCTATGCTGGACTAAGCAGACCCCCTCCTGGCTTTAATTTCTCCACCACCCCCTCCTCGTCACACACCTTCCAACTCAGGCCTGTCTCCTTCAAGGACATGGAAGACCACCTTAAAAAGTTGGATATAAAAAAGAGTGGTGGAGCCGATGGCATTGAGCCAGTCTTTCTCAAACTGGGCCATCACTTTCTTTCTGCCCCAATACTTCACATCTTCAATTTTTCAATAGTCTCTGCAACTGTTCCATCTTGTTGGAAATCATCCCACGTCCTTCCACTGTTCAAATCTGGGGACCCATGTGATGTGAATAACTACAGGCCCATTTCCATCCTTCCTATACTCTAAAATTCTGGAATGGTTAATATTTATACAACTGAAAGAGTACATTGTAAAATTCTTTCTTCCCAACACAGAGCAATCTGGATTCAGAGAAAACCAGAGTACCATTTCTGCGCATGCCAAAGTCACTAACGACTGGATTACTGCTCATGACTCCAAACTATTCACTGGTGCCATCTTCCTAGACCTCAGTAAGGCATTTGACACTGTGAATCATACTCTCATCTTACACAGCCTTACTAATTTAGAAATCTCGACAACTTCAGTGCAATGGTTCACAGGCTATCTCTCTGGACACATTCAAAAAGTCAAGGCTAATGGCCTACTTTCCGATCCCTTGCCTATCTCACAGGGTGTTCCGAAGGGATCCATCCTAGATGCCATCCTCTTCTCTATATATATCAACTCCCTCAATTCCAAAATTACCAACTCTAAACTGCACTTCTTTGCAGATGACACGGTCCTGTACATTTCTAAATTGTTGCTGCCTGAAGTCTGCAAGCAACTCCAAGATGACTGCATCAAGCTGGAACATAACCTGTTTAATGCCAAGCTGCTGCTAAATGCATAAAAGACTAAAACCATGATCTTCTACCCTCTCAATTCTCCCACACCTCTGTCACAACCTAACCAAACATCACCTATTGTCACCACTTTAGGTGAACCTTTAGAGGTGGTAGATAAATTCAAATATCTTGACATATGGCTCGACAGTAAACTTACCTATAATGCTCACATCAATAATCTTACCAGTAAACTGGTTCTTCTTCTTCCTTAATAAATCTCTCTTCCCATCAAGTGCTGGAGCTAAGCTTGTACAAGCCACATTTCTACCACTCCTTGATTACAGCGACATTATTTATGGTTGCACTTCTGCTTCCAACTTGCATAAATTGGATGTTTTGTACCACCATGCTTTGCGGTTCATCATAAATGCCCCCCCTCCCATGAACGCATCATTGCAACTCGCATACTTCAGTAGGCTGGACCTCCCTTGCAACAAGACACCTAACCCACCTAGGTACATGGACACTAAAAATCCCGCTAAACAAACTTTCAGGCTACATTACGTCCCTTATCCACATTTCTTATAGCACTTACTCCCTAAGGAAGTCTGATTTCATCCTTCTTGACATTCCTAAGACACGTACACATTTTGGTAAAAGGGCTATGTCATATGTCCTTCTCACCACCTGGAATCACCTACAATCCATACTCAAACTCATCGGTGTTGTATCAATCAACCTTTATAAAACCCTGACTGCTAGCAAGCTCAAAGTCATATGTAACTGCAATTAAACTCTCTTTTTGATGCTATGTTTTCACCTCCTACCCCTTCCCTCCCCTATTCCTGTTCCCCTCTTGTCTCCTTCTCTTGTAAACCACCTCCACCACCACCACCTAATCTACCCACCCCCTCACTTCTCTCCCCTCCAGCTCCCTTTATCCTTTTATAATATCTTGTCTTCCCTTGACTGGCCCATATCTATCTATTCACCTTACTCTCTCTCTCTCCTCACCTCCAGCAGCTCCCTTTATGCTTTTATAATATCTTGCCTTCCCTTGACTAGCCCACATCTATCTATTCACCTTACTCTCTCTCCTCACCCCTTCCATCCCACTATCCTTTTCCTAGTCACTATTTCTCCCTACATGTCCATAATGTGCTTTTTGCATGCCAAGTTTGTTATATTGCTTACACATTCCAGAAATGTTCTTATGCTCTTTTTGTACATGGTATGTATATAATTTGTGAATATTAATATCACAATTTGATGTGTATCTTCTTATAAATTGTTATTATGTACTCTGTCCTACTATTACTTATGTATTTCCCTATATATTGTGAATGTCCTGTTGTAAACTGCTGTTATGTGTATAGGACCTCCTTGTCAATGAGCCTGTTCAATGTCGTTTTCTTACAATAAACTAAACTAAACTGTGGGGTATGGTGTCGAAGGTCTTGCTGAATTCAAGGTAGGTGATATCCACTGCTCCACCCTGATCCACCTCCTTCGTTACCCAGTCATAAATGTCAGTCAGGTTTGTTTGACATGACCCTCCTGCTGTGAATCCATGCTGCCTTGGATCCTATGCTCCCATGGTTACCAAGTGTTCCACAATCCTTTCCTTAAGCAGCACCTCCATTTTCTTACCCACTACTGAGGTGAGGCTGACCGGCCTATAGTTTCCTGCCTCCTCCTTGCTACCATTTTTGTGGAGAGGGATTACATTTTCTCCCTTCCAGTCCTCTGAAACCACCCCTGTATTGAGTGACTCACTAAACATGGCTGCCAGCGGAGCTGCCAGCACTGTTCATAATTCCTTCACTATCCTGGGTTGTATTGGGCTGGCAGTATAGCCTGGAGGTTAGAGGAATGAGGTGTGAATGAGCTTGATACATCCAGCAGACCAGACCTGAGTTTGAGTCTCACAACCTCCACTGGCATACTGTGTAACTCTGAGCAAGTCACTTAACCACCCAGTGCTCCCAGGTCACTCCTGAAAACAGGCACTTGTGCCTAGTGGGCTTTAACCGGTTACCAAAGACTAAAAAAAAATAAAATAAAATATCATCTGGTCCCATTGCTTTGTCCACTCTCAGTTTTGCAGGTTCTTCCAGGACTCATTCTTCTGTGAAAAGACTGATGTTAACCTCTCCCTTCCCATTGTTCCTGCTGGTTAGCTGTGGTCCTTGTCCCTTCCCCTCCATTGTGAATACTGAACAGAAGTATTTGTTCAGTATTGATGCCTTTTCTAAGTCCCCCTCTACCCCCACCCATTCCTCCTCTTTGAGCCTTACAATTCCTCCCCTGGCCTTCCTTCTATCACTAATGTACCTGTAAAATATTTTGTCCCCACTCTTTACCATCTGTGCTAGTCTCTCCTCTGTTTGCGCCTCTGCACTCCTAACTGCCTTACCTTGTGTCTCCCTGTATGTTCTGAAGGCCCCCTTTTTGTCCCTCACTTTCCCTACCACCTCCTTTATGAACCACAGTGATTTGTTCCTTCTGTTTCCCTTGTTGCTCAGTCTTATGCACTGATTTGTTGCCCCACAATGGCTTCTTTTAGGTGTGCCCACTACTTCTCAAGCCCTTCCCTTGGCTCCCTTCTAGCCAGGGCTTCTTTGATCTCTCTCCCCATCTTATTAAAGTCTGCCCTCCTGAAATCCAGGACTCTTGTCTTTGTGTGGCTCCCCTGTGACTCCGTATTGATGCTGAACTGCACTGCATGGTGGTCACTGGACCTTAGATGCCCATCCACTCTGACCTTCTTGATCCTGTCTCTATTTGTCAGCATGAGTTCTAAGATCGTCTCATCCCTGGTGGGTTCCAGAACCAACTGCCTGAGGCCTGAGGCCTGCCCCCTGCAATGATTCTATGATGCCTTGGCTCCTGGCTGAGGCAGCTGCTGGGATAGTCCAGTCCACGTCTGGCATGTTAAAATCGCCCAGTAGCAGTACTTCCCCCTTTGTTGCCATCTCATGTATTTCCTCCACTAAAGCACCTCAGGAGTACAGCATCCCCCTCATGCTGTACTACAGTATCAGTATTGGGATTTAAATCAAGTGCCTGGCGTGGGGATAAAACCCTCAGCCTTCTGATTTCAGAGGCGAGTATGCAACCTGCTGATCCACTAAAACTGCAAATTTAAGTGCTTTAAATGTTGGCAGAGCACTCAGAAACCGACCACAGCTAATGTGAGCCAGTGACATTTACCACACAAAGCCTAAATTAAAAAGGCCAAAAAAAAAAAAAAAAAAAAGGAAAAGAGTACACTGGGAACCCAGAAATTGAAACCAGAATGTTTTTACTAAATGTTACCACTATACTCTGGCACTGTCTTAGTAACTAGAGTAAAATGTAGTTATTTTCTTGGTTCCCGGGAACCAGGAGCGAACCGAGAAAAAAGTGATTCTAACAAAAAAAAAAAAAAAGAAAAAAAAGTTAAAGCACAGGAATGAGAGAGAAATAACCAAAAATAAATACATTTACCTCAAAACTATTACAATTAAGTGAAACAAACAGACTTAGTGGCTGAATAGTAGGAGCACTGTCTAAGGCAACTACTACTAGTTGTAGACTAAGGGGCGTAGTTTAGAGCGTTCCTGGAGGTGGTCATGCTCTGAGGACAGGTTCGCACTGAGACTCTATTATTTGGAGTATCAGTGGGCAATTGATCTTAAGAAGACCAAATTTTTGTCACAATCAATTGCTGTGGCAAGAAACTGTCCAGCTGCGCTGTTCTGCACTGTTGACAGCTGGCTAAATCCCTCCTGTCTCCATTCTGGGACAGCATTCTCTGTAGAAAAGTGACAGCAGTTTGGGCAGTTTTTTGCTGACAAAGTGGCCTCTATCAGGGTATGTATTACCTCCCCTGGTCCTGTCCTTACTAGAAGTGATCAGTTTTCTGGTGAACATCGTCTGCTGTGCTGGAGTGAGTTTCGGCCAATTTTGGCAGATGAGGTTCTTCGGGTATTCACCAGCATGTGTCCCACCACCTGTGCCCTGGACCCAGGTCCGACGTGACTTGTCATAAGCTGCTTGGATTTCCTGGGACCAGTGTTTGTCAAGATCAAAAATGGATCACTAAGTGAGGGAGTTTTTCCTGCATCTCTGAAAGAGGCTGTAATGAGACCTCTCCTTAAAAAAAAAAATCTGTTGATCCTGACGTTAGGCCTATCTATAATCTTCCTTTTCTGGGAAGCTTATTGAGAAGGTGGTGGTTGGCCAGCTGGTTGAGCATCTGGGGACATTATCCATCTATGAACCTCTCCAGTTGGGGTTTCAGCCACGGCACAGCAATGAGACAGCTTTGGTCCGGGTTGCACATTATCTCTACATGGCGAGGGACCGAGGGCACTAAACCATTCTGGTGTTCTTGGACCTATTGTTAGCATTTAAAATGGTTGATCAAGGGGTGCTGTTGGATCATCTGTGGGATAATGTGGGCCCTACTGGTGCAGTTCTGTGCTGGTTTCACTCATATTTAACCAGAAGATTGCAGCCCGTGGTCCTAGGAAATTTTTCCTCAGGTTCTTTTGCACTGCCTTGTGGTGTTACACAGGGTTCCATCTTGGTGCCCTTGTTGTTCTCTGTGTACATGCTGCCGCTGGGAGAGATTACTAGGCAGTACAATCTGGGGTTTCACTGATATGCTGATGATACCCAGTTGTACTTGTCTTGTGCCCCTGATGATCTTTCCACCCAAATACACTGAGTCATTGTTTAGCCGAGATCCATGACTGGATGTCTGCTAACTGGCTGTCTCAACCCTGGCAAGACAGAAGTTATGGCGTTTGAGCCAGGTCATGGGGGTATTTTCGCTGACGGGAGACTGCCCGACCTTGTGGTTGATGGTTGTCATCTGTCAGTGATAAAGGTGGTCAAGGATCTTGGTGTTATTCTTGATGATCAGCTTGACCTTGAAAAACAGGTCTCGTCGGTCATTTGGGCTGTTTCTTTCCATTGCCAGGATTTGTCCATTCTGGACTCCCACTTACCTGGCCACGGTTATCCATGCCTTTGTTACTAGCCGATTTGACTACTATAATGCTTGGTACCTGGGATTGTCTGGAAGTTTGATGCATCGCCTGCAGCTAGTGCAGAATGCTGCGGCCAGGATGATAACTGACACCTCTATGAGGGACCATGTCACTCCTGTCCTGCGCTTTCTGCACTGGCTGCCAGTGAGTGCATGCATCACCTTCAAGATAGGCTTGTTAACGTACAAGGCAGTATGCAGTCAGTGACCTGACTACCTTAAAGAGCTCCTGACTCCATACTCTCCTATCCGAACCCTATGTTCCACTGAAGCTGGCCTGCTAGTTGTACCATCCTCCCATTTAAAAAGATTGGGAGATAGGGTCTTTGGGGTGGCTGCACTGCCCCTGTGGAATTCTCTTCCACCATATATTAAGGCTGCCAGCTCGGTGGAGGCCTTTAAAACCTCTCTTAAAACTTATTTATTTGTAAAGCTTTTAATCTGATCTGAATTAATTTATTCTGGGGTTGTTTATTGCATTTTATTATTACTTTGTTAAGCACTCTGAGCCCTTGGATAAGTCAAGTCATGTTTATTTATAAAAAGGTACATTTCAAAATTATCAAAGCACCTGTACAAGAAAATATTAAAACAAGCACAATAATAAATACAAAAAAAAACAATAGTCAACAGCGATCAAGTTAAAATATGCAATTCCCAATTAAAAAGCACTTAAAAATGCTAATCTAAATAAATAGCTTTTTAGGGCAGTCTTAAAGGCCTCAGTGGACTGGCACTCTCTAACCTGATGAGGTAAAGAGTTCCACAGGGACGGGGCCATGAATGTGAAAGATCTCGCCCCTGAGATCTTCAAACGGACCCTGGGAACCTCTAGCAATCACTCATCGGTGGAACGGAGCGGATGGAGGGGGCAGTAGGGACACAGGATGTCTTGCAAATAGTGCGGTCCCTGTCCGTGTAAGGCCTTATAGGTCAGCAAACCGACACTGAAGATGGTTCTCCACCACAGTGGCAGCCAGAGCAGCTTGCGGAGCATAGGCATGACATGGCTAGATCTAAATAAGCCCATCAACAGCCTGGCTGCCGTAGTCTGCACCAACTGCAGGCGGCGAATGTCCACCCCCAGAAGCCCTAGGTAGAGAGCATTGCAGCAGTCAAGGCGGGAGGTCACACAGGCATGGACCAAAGTCAGAAGGTCATCAGGTGGAACAAGGTGTTTTACCCAGGCAATATTCCTCAGATGGTAAAAAGAGGACTTGACGATGACTGACACCTGTGCTTTAAGCATCAGCTCGCCATCAAGAATAACGCCCAGATTCCGCACCTGTTCAGAGGTCCTCAGCTGATTGCTCCTCAGCACAAGCCCAGATATCTGAGCGGCAGAGGACCTCTCTACCCGATGACCCAGGTCCACAACCAACACCTCAGTCTTATCTGGACTCAACCTTCACCAGTTGGCACTCATCCAGTCCGGAATCTCGACGAGGTAGTTGTAAAAGCACGTATCCTCCTGATCAGGTACAAAGGACATGTATAGCTGGGTGCTATATAAATAAAATTTGCCTTGCCTTACCTTAATCTTCAGCAGAAATTAAAGATCTGTTAGGGGCAGGCTGTCAGTGCAAGACCAGCACAGAGAGAGAGAGTTTTCATTTCAAAAACATTCTAAGTTCTGGGGCACCATTCCACAGGTGGAGATGATGCAAGAGTGGGACTATCTGCTCTAAGCTATCATTGTAGAACATTTATTTTCCCCCCGAATATTGTCATGCACAGTCACACTTAAACACCCAGTTTGGTTGGGGCTGCGATAGGGGGAGTCCTGATCTTGTCATTAGAGCCGATGTACTCCTCTGTCAGCAAAGATGGCTCTACTGAAGCACAGCAGGGGCCACAGATTCAATGATATGATTGACATGGAAGATCTCATACAGCCCCTCCTCACTCTCGGTCCCAATCATCAGTTCTGAAGGACCAGACAGCAAACATGCTGGTAGCAGTGGATGGTGTGACTTTGCAGAGCCTTAGCACCCATACTCTGAAGCAGGGGTCACACGTGGATGCCAGGATGGAGTGGGGAATTCTGAGCATGGCTGGAAAGGAGCAGTAACACCCAGTTACTTGACAAACTGGTAAAGAAAAAGGAAGTACCTAAAACCATTTTAATATATATTTTTTTTAAATTCAAGTTTATTGACACTCAAGGGTACACTGTAATATTAACATCAGGGTACAGTACTTGTTTAGTTTCACAGCAAAATCATACACACACAATATAGTTCCCTTATCCGACATATGTTTAAGTAATCTATTTCCATGTTATTAATATCTTTACTCTCGCTAGCCCTATATATATATATATATATATATATATATATCTGCCAACCAGTTAATTTGATTTTAAAATTTTAGGGTTTCAGGTCTCCCAGGTTCTCCCCCAGATTTCATATGATTCTTCTTTTCACTTGTTGTCTTGGCTAGCCCCCTTCCTGACTTCCCATCCATAACAGCCACTTAGACCATCTGTGTACAAATGTTTGAATTCGGAAGTTGATTTTATGGGTCAGTTCCTCCATCCCCATTATATCCTGAACTAACCTCTGCCAGGTTTCGCGATTTGGGGGGGTCAGTTGCTAGCCATTTCTTTGTAATAGTTTTATGTCCTGCTGTCAGAATAATTTTCCATAGCATCTCTCTCCCTAACCTCTGGAGGTGGCAGACCCAAGATTAAGTATGGGAAGGTCAGCTTGGAATTGACAGAGAACATCTCTCCCAGTGCCCTCATAATTTGTCCCCAAGAAATCTGCAGGACCGTGTATTGCTAGAATATATAAGCGTGATGTGCAGTGGGCTCACCACACCACCTCCAACACATCTTGGCCCTCCCCCACCCCCCTGTATAGCCAGGGTATAAAAGTATCTGGTCCTGACTTTCCAAGTAAATTCTTGCCATGTGATGAACAGGTTGTTTTACTGGACACACTAATTATTCTGCCCCATTCTGCATCTGTTATTTCAAGTCCTGCTTCCACTTCCCATCTGTACCTAAGAGGTCGGGTGCAAGACTGGTTCACGTCCCTCAGGGCTTTGTATAAGGCTGAAATATGTCCCTTCTGTAGCGTCTCCTTTTGTATCGCTTGGATAATCTCCATCAGTGTGGAGGTCTGGGGGGTGTTTGACTGTGTCGTTGGATTTCAACAAGATAATTCCGTAGTTGTAAATATCTAAAGAAGTCTTTATTATGTAAGTGGTATTCCTCCTTTATCTGAGCAAATGGCATGACTGCTTCCCCTTATGACAATTGCCCAAGAGTGACCAGGCCACCCCACACCCATTGCCTGAATGTATGATCAATCTTGTAAGGGAGGAAAGTATCACTCCACGTCAACCACTGTAAGGGCCAGATTGCTGTAGGGATTTTATATTTGATCCATATTCTATAAACTGCTCATAGAGTATTTCTAGTTGTCAGGCGGGGGAGTTCCCCTATATGTCACCTGTGTGAGATGTCCACCACTCTTGCCCCCAAGGGTGCCCCTTTTATTGTTCCCACCTCCATTTTCTGCCAGTGTGCTTCATACCCCTCAGCCAACCACAAAACTGTCGACCATAGCTGGGCTGCTAGGTAATAATCCTCCAGGTTAGGGAGGGCCCTGCCCCCATTCAGTTTATCTGAACACATGATTGAGGTTTTTATTTGGGGTTGATTGAGGTTTTTATTTGGGGTCTCCTCGGGGTCCATATATATTTTGTGATGATCCCTTGTCAAATTTTAAATTGGGTTTGTAGGATCTTTAGTGCTAAACACTGGAAATGATATATTTCATTTCATTTTTATTTTTTATACTTGTTAGCAAGATGAGCAAACTGCCCATTTTCACAAGCGACAAGTTATATAGAAATCTAGGTGAAACATTCATGGTCACAGATTGTATGCGTGAGTACATGGGGAATTTCAGCAATGTCCATCTTGCAATATCTTGTCGGATCTGTTGAGTTAGAGGCCCAAAGCTGACATCAAATTGTTTATTTAAATTCTTAGGGATGAAAATCCCGAGATATTTAATTTTGGAGGTAGCCCAATTTAAATGTACAGCTTCCATGAGTCTATCTGAGGGGTTGTAGTGGAAATGGAGGACCCCAGTTTTGTTTTTATTCAAACTATATCCTGCATGCTGTCCGAATTCTTCCAACTGTCTCCAGACTTGTGATACTGAAGTCTCTGGCTGGGTAAGATACAGTACGACATCGTCCGCATATAACAATATCCTGTGTTCTGTATCCTCCACCTGTACCCCATGTATGAATTGGTCATTCCTTATGACCTTAGCCAGAGGGTAAATATAGAGGGTAAACAATATAGAGGACAGCGGACACCTCTGACGTGTGCCCCTGCCCAGGCTAAACCTATCCGAGAGCCCTCCGTTAACCCTGACAAATGCCTACGGGCCTGTGTACAAGGTTTTAAGACTTGTAATAAATTGCTGCAGAAAGCCCAGTTGTTCTAGAACCTGGAAAAGAAAGCTCCAAGACACCTCATCAAAGGCTTTCTCCAATCCAAGCTCATCAGGCACGCAGGCGTGCACGTATGGTTAATGCGATTGACAATGTTTATGGTTCACCTAACATTATTAGAGGCCTGATGTCCAGCCACAAATCCAGTCTGATCCAAGTGAACTATCTGTGGAATAAGCATTTTGAGTCTCTCAGCTAATATAGCTGTAAATAGCTTAAAGGCTGCATTAAGGAGGGAGATGGGTCAGTAGGATCCACACTCAGTGGGGTCCTTCCCTGTTTTATGGATTACTGTGATAGTGGCGTAATTCCATGATGGGAGAACCATCTCTCCCTTCCTCCAGACCACATTATATATGTCTCCCAGTAAGGGGTCACTTCTTTGATAAAATTCTCTCCCCTTCCCCGTAACCATCTGGGCCTGGGCATTTTCCTATTTTGGTATTCTGTATGGCTCTAGTAATTTCGGGGTTGGAAATATCTGCTACCAAAGTCTCCCCGTTCCCTGGTCAGTGTGGATAAGCCTAACATTTGCAGGAAGTGTTGTTTATCTGTAGGTGTGGATACTTGTTGGGGTTTATTAAGTAACCTGTAATATGAGACAAATGTGTTTGCCACCTGGTCTCTCCGCAGGTCACCCACCCTGTGCTAGGGTGTTTCATTTTAGTGATATATGATTTAGCGGCTTGCTGTCTCAGGTGAAATGCCAATAATTTTATCACCCTTGGGCCTCCCTCATAGTACCTCTGTTTGAGATAGCTTAGTGCCTTTTCCATTTCTATGTTTAATAAGGTTTGGATTCTATTTCGTACCTCTTTAAGTCTGTTCCCTACTTGTGCATCCCATTTTTGTTTTTGCTGGGCCTCTAGTGATCTTAGTTGGGCATTGAGGGAGTCCATTTGGCATTGTCGTTCGCTTTTCTTATATACTGAGATAGAGATTAGTTTCTCCCTAACCATCACCTTCACTGTGTCCCACAAAATTTGTGGTGAAATATCTTGCCCTGAATCTGTTATCACTGTCTGTTTGATAAGCTTCTGAATCTCAGAGACCGTTTCCTTGTCTCGTAGAAGAGAGACATTGAGCCTCCTGTGTGTATTTTTTGGGGGCAGGACCAGATCAATCTCCACATACACTGGTTGGTGGTCTGAGTATGTAGCTGAGCCCACCCACATAGAACTGAACATAGACATATCCCTAGAACAGGTTAAGAACATATCTAATCTGGAATATATTTTAAATCTGGGGGAAAAATATGTAAAATCCTTAGCATTTGGAAATTTCTCCTGCCAGACTTTGAGAAATCCCAGCTCCGATATCAGCTTCATGAACTGTTTTGCAGTTTTGTTTTCGTTATTAGGAATCCATGATGTCATATCAAGGTTTCTGTTAAGCGTCACATTCCAATCCCCCTTCCTCCCATGATGATCAGTCCCTTTGCTTTCTCTACTATAAGGTGGATCAAATCAGAATAAAACTGGATCTGTGACCCGGTGGGGCTTAAATATTTATAAAAGTGACCCAGGCATCTTGCACCCTTCCTTCACCATGATATAGCGAGCTCCTGGGTCTATTATTGTCTCGTCTTCTTTGAAGGGTAGGTCTGCTGCCAGTAAGATAGCCATCCCTCTTTTTTACCCTTTTTCCAAACATGTCTGGTATAACGTGGGGTATGCCTTGGATTTAAGTTTCAACGCCTCCCCAGGGGACAACTGTGTCTCCTGGAGGAAGCAAGCCGAACATTTCTGCTGCTTAAGGAATTGTAAAATCTATCTCCTTTTCATGGGGTTATTAATGCCATTAATATTGTATGACATAGGTTTCAAGTTAGGATGAGCCATGGTTAATTTCCCAAGAAACATTCTGCTATAGAAGAGTCATTTTAACAATATGTCGGTCCCTTAATTTACCCTTAGCTGTGAACATCTGAGTGAACCCAAAAACAGAAAAAAACTGTTTGCAACACAACATCATTCTCAACGTTGTAAATTATAAACAATAACATCTATGAGGCAAGATGTGGGTCTCCCCCCTACCTCAGCACAAATATAACTTTAACAGTAGGGTATCAATCCTCCCACTATTTATTGTATGCAGCTGCCCCAGATCACCAGGCAAAGAAAAGGTGTGGTGTCATGGGATTTCAAGTGTAACTTCTGAGGATGAGCTGGGTTTCTCCTGCTCGGGTGGTGCCACTGTAGTGGCACCAGAGCCCTCTGTGTAAAACAGAAGGGTACTGCAGTACCAGAGTTGGTGGGAAATATCCCACAATCTTTGCGGGTAAAACCTTTGTCCACAAGAGTTTGACAGTTATATGTCTGTCTTACCCTCCCCTCTGCACCCCCGATCCTTTCTATGTAACTTTGACCCAGCTGCCTTCAGTTTAACTTAACAAGGGAGTTTGCACTTCAGGGCATTGTTTACAAATTTGCTACTGAGGCCCGAATCACATTTCCATCTCCACATGCTGCTGCATTCCCTGGGGCATGGTAGCTGTATTGCCCATATAATAGCATTACAATTGTAGTCCCAGCAGGGTGGAAACAGCACAACAGGCTTCTAGACAATAGTGCCCCCCCCCGTCGTCCCCCAACAAGACTCTCACTTGTTCATATTCAGATCTGTCTCTTCTGCAAACTCATGGCAGGAAGGCAGTAGTAGAAACCATAGAGCAGACATAGTCCCAGTAAGTCCCAAGGCAGACACATGTTCAATACAGGGATCTATATTATACAGCATCATCCCCTCCTCCCGCAATGAGGTCACTGGACCCTCTGATAGCCCCAGTCATCCACGTCCCCCTTTAGTAATTAGAGGAAGGGGAGTATTACTTGCAGTTTCTAGGATTATCCACAATAGGAGAGAAGGCAGGAATAAATGTCTCCAAAGTCCGAGGGTGACTCTCACCAGTAGGTAAGAGGAGACGTGCGGGCCCCTAAACAACCTCGGGGCTCAGAGACAGATGCCGTCATCCCAACAGATGTATGTGAAAAATGTGCGTAAAGAAAAAGATATAAAGTCCTCGGGGCTGTAGATATTCAGGTGTCCACTCCATTTCCCATTTCACTCCTGTTCGCTGCCTCCGCTTGCTCCATGGCACAGGCTTGTTTCATTAAGCCCTCTAATTATAGTTGTGATCCATAAGTCTTCAGGAGAGCTACTAGGTCTGATTTCAGGGTTGCTGGGTTGTTTCCTGAAGGGACACTTTTCCTCCTGACCCTTTTGCGCTCAACTGCCCAAGCGGATTTCAAGAGTTCTTTTTCGAGTTGCTCCTTAACAAGAGTGAGAGTCTCAATTCCCAGATCTTTTAGGTAGGTAGACACAGCAAGCAAATCCTGATATGTGTGGGTGCCTTGTTCTGTTTCCACCTGTAGTCTAGCTGGGTAAAGAATCTGTACCTTAATCTGTCTGGCTCTGAACTGTTTCAATATGGGCCACATGATGCGGCAGCTCTCCTGAATCACCGTGGTATAGTCATTGTCGAGGTTCAGTCTGTTTTGTTTACATTTAAGCTCCCTCTGCCTCCAGGTCCTCTGTAAGAGCTCTTCCTTTACAGCATAGGTTGTCATTTTGAAGATGAAAGACCTCGGTCTGGCTCCAGCATTCGGCCGTGGCCCTAGGGATCTGTGGGCTTGATCTATGGAAAGATCAAAATTTGCTGGCAGCTGCAATACTGATCGGAGCAGATCTTGTATGAAACTAATGGTGCTTGGAGCCCCCTCTTCAGCTTCTTCGGGGACCCCATACAAACAGAGATTCTGCCATCTGCTACAGCTCTCCAGATCATCTAGGCAGTAAGTTAGCTCCCTGTCTCTGGCCATAAGATAGAGAAGTAAGCGATCATGTCGATCTGTTTGTTCTGTAACATTGGTGAGCCCCAATTCCAGTTGATCCATACAGTGTTCTATATGCTCAAGATTTGATTTAAGGCCCGTAAGTGTTTGGTCTGTTTTGTTGACTGTTGTGGCCGTTTGTTTTATTGTAGCCACTAGGTCGGACCATTCTTCAGGTACCAAGGGCCGAGGTGCCATACTGAATCCCTCAGCTGGGGCATCCTCTGGTGAAGGTTGTTTGTCTTGCTGTAGCATGTCCTTCAGCTTTTGTGCTGGCATATTTGAGCTTTTAGAAGTAGTTGTTTTAGATCTAGTAGTTTTTGTCGGCAAATTCATTCTGGTGATGGCAGATGTAGGCTGATTAGGATCGGGGGTTAGGCAGAGCTCGAGAGTTAAGCTGCCATTGCCTTGCCGACGTCACCGGAAGTCCCCACCATTTAGATTTTTCACGCTCACATTATGCCTTACCACACACTAAATGCATTCCTGGCAACCAATTTTTTACTTGGACACTGCAAAAATAATGCTAAACGTGCAATGCTTTTATGAACATACGAAAGAAGACAGCAGATACAGGCCAAAACAGTCTATCTCGTCTGCTTGAAATTGCAGCATGGTTTATTCCACTGCTGCCCCACACACACACAGTTTTTGTTGACTGGGAAAGGAGGACTAGACAGTTCTGCTTATTTTCAGTCTTGTCCTTGGGGTGGAGGGACACAGATGGAAACCAGCTGATATTGAACCAGATTAAGCTGTTACAGTCCTTAAGGGAGCGGGGTTATACTTCCTCAGTCAGTGGTAGGCAGCAGTTTCTGTTTGCAATAATCTACACATTGGTATCAAGATGGCCATTTGTTGGGGCTGAATCAAATCAAATCAAATCAAGTTTATTTTTATAGCGCCTTTCAAAACCAAGGCGCTGTACATAAAAACCAAATACATAAAGTTAAAAATTTAAAACAAAAACATTAAAACAGATCATCCGTAACTAGGGAAAGCTAAACTAAATAAATATGTTTTTAACTCAATTTTAAGTCTATCGACAGTTGGGCATTCTCTCAACCAATGAGGTAGAGAATTCCACAGGGTTGGTGCTGAAAAAGCAAAGGCACGAGATCCAGATGTCTTCAATCGTACCCTGGGAATCTCCAGCAATCCCTCATTGGTGGAACGGAGAGGACGGAGGGGGCAGTAGGGTACCAGGAGATCTTGCAGGTAACCAGGTCCCGATCATGTAGGGCTTTAAAGGTTAGCAAGCCAACCTTAAAGGTGATCCGCCACCAAACAGGCAGCCAGTGCAGCTCGCGGAGCACAGGCGTAATATGACTAGTTCTAGAAGTCCCAGTCCAAAGCCTGGCTGCCGCGTTCTGCACCAGCTGCAGGCGGCGGATATCAACCCCTGGTAGCCCTAGGTAGAGGGAATTGCAGTAATCAAGACGGGTAGTGACAAAGGCATGGGCCAGTGTTGGAAGATCACCCGGAGGAACCAGGTGTTTCACCCAGGCAATATTCCTCAGATGGTAAAAAGAGGATTTGACGACAGCTGACACCTGAGATTTTAGGGTCAGACCATCATCAAAAATAACGCCCAGGTTACGCACCTGATCCGAGGTAGTGAGCGACATACCACCAAGTAATAAGCCTGATGGTTGGCCAGCCCCCAAAATCCGCCCCCGGATGACCTGGGTCTACTACCAGCATTTCAGTCTTATCCAGATTCAGTCTCAGCCAGCTGGAACTCATCCAAAATCTGATCTCAGCAAGGCAATTATTTAGCACGGAGAGTGCATCAATCCTGTTCGGGCAGAAAGGACATATACAGCTGAGTATCATCTGCATAGCAGTGAAAGCCCAGACTGTATCGCCTGAAGATATCTCCCAATGGCAGCATATACACTGCAAACAACATGGGGGCTAGAATGGAACCCTGCGGTACCCCACAAGGCAGGGAGTGAGCACCAGAGGAATAAATTCCAGTGGCAACTCTCTGAGACCTGCCCGTGAGGTAAGAATGGAACCATTTAAGGACTGTACCAGGCAGCCCACAAAAGAGCCGCAGTCGCTCCAACAGCACACCATGGTCTACAGTGTCAAATGCAACAAAGAGATCAAGTAGGACCAGAATGGTACGTGCCTTTTGATCTCTAGCCATTAGGAGGTCATTCAATACCTGGACAAGGGCAGTCTCCGTGCTATGCTTCCTCCGAAAAGCAGACTGGAGAGTATCATAGACATTGTGAGTTGTAAGATGATCATCCAATTGCAACGCAACCACCTTTACAATAACCGTACCAATAAATGGCAGGTTAGAGATAGGCCGGTAGCTGGCTAGACAATCTGGATCCAAGGAGGGTTTTTTAAAGAGTGGTCGAACGACCGCCTCCTTGAGGGGGTCAGGAAAGGCCCCCCTCTCCAAAGACTTCCAGACAATGTCAGCAAGGATTGAGCAGATAACATCTACACATCCCACTAAAAGGGGTGTAGGACCCAGATCCGAACTACAACTGGTTGGGCGCAGTGTTTGGACAATCTTTACAATGTCAGTGAACTCCAGCTGGTGGAAATCTGACCAGACAGACCGAGTGCATGCTACTTCCTTTCGACCACTGCAATCCCTCATAGGAGAGGTTGTACCGATGCCAGACCTGATGCTGGCAACCTTATCCACAAAAAATCGAGCAAACTCCCCCATCTCAGCTGAGAAAAAGCTTCTCTGGGCTGGAGACAGATAGGATTGCACAATCTGTCAACAGTCCGGAAGAACTGAGCTGGTCGATTCTGTGCGGCAGAAATCTCCCTGGACAGGAATTCTGCCTTCTTATGGGTGATTTCTGATTGATTGCCATCATAATGTGCCATCAACTTAAGCCAGCCAGCATCATGGCCGGACTTCCACCAGGCTCTCTCCATCCTTCGGCCAACTTGCCTTAACTCCTTCAAGGAGCCATCAAACCAAGGGCTCCTTGGATGAAGGGTGAGAGGCCGAACACAAACAGGAGCACTCTTGTCCAGAGCATCTCCCACAGCCTTATTACAGGATAGTACAAGATAATCTGGACTCATGCATTCACCCGACAAGCCTGATAGGTCCAGTACCACCAGTAGGTCGCTAGGGTTAATGCCCCTCAAAGGGCAGTACTGAACCATCTCCGTATGGGCAGACCTATTAAGGGGAGCCCTAAAGCTGAACCTTATGGTGTGATGGTCAGACCAGCTGACTGGTTCCACCCCCAGATCAGCAATCTCCATACCCAAAAGAAAGATCAGATCCAATGAATGACCCCCTACATGGGTCGAGGAGGTAACCACCTGTGTTAGGCCCAGCTTTGTTGTTGTCATCAAATGTTTAAAAGGTCATGTGACCTAGTGCTGTTGTTATATAAATAAGGCAATTAATGAAAATTTGGTATCTTTTGCAGTATGTACAGTGTGTATACCCGCCTGAACACACTCCATTTTATAGATGTTATTAGTCTGTATCTGACTTACACTCTGTGCTCTAATGCTGTTCACCTTGCAATTTTGGCCATGTTGACTACTGTTATGTTCACTGCATGATGCTCCAATGATCCTGATGTATATTTTTTGCTCTTTTATCACTTGCATGTAGTCAGCACAGCATACTTGTTTGTTGTCTTAAAATATCTTGTTTGGAAGGGAGCCAATCAACACCAGGGGTGCGTAACTTTAAACGCTGTGGCTGGGCTTAAAAGCAGGCGCCCTGCTGCGCACAAGAACAGAGAAGCTGTGTTGCTTTGGAGGAGTTGTGAGGACAGCATTTTTTGCTGCAATGGCAGCAGGGAAGGAGTCACATTTTCCCGTAGGAGCCAGTCAGGCAGGAGGGGTTGGCCACATCGGCAGCAGTGTAGGAGGAGGCTCCCTAGAAAGTGAATCAATCAGCGCCAGGGGCGCATAACTTGAAATGCTGCAGCTGGGCTTCAAAGCAAACTCCCAGATGTGCAGCTGTGTTGCTTTGGAGGAGCTGTGGGGACAGCGTTTTCAGCCGCATCGGCTGCAGGGAAGAAGGCACATTTTCCCGTAGGAGCCAGTCGGGAAAGAGGGGTTGGCAGCAGTGTCACAGGAGGCTCCCTAAGAATGGATCCAACTGATGCCAGGGGTGCGTAACTTGAAATGCTATGGTCAGGCAAGAGGGGTCGGCCGTGTCAGTGGTTCTTTAGTGTACAATACAATTTAAACTGACATGGGTGAGGAAGCTGCAAGCGTCACCAAAAAGTGCACTCGGCAAGGGGGACAGCTGTCCCTCCCCCCAACAAAAGACAAGCAAACCGTCTGGGGCTGGATTTGCTTTTACACACAAAGTAAAGACCATTAGGACAGGGAAGGCGTGGACTAGGGAAAACTATTACTGGAGGGCCTCATGCACAAACGCCAGAAGCCTGGGCAATCAATCAATCAATCAAAATCTTTATTTATCCAGGTGAACATCATTGAGCAGAGCTCTTTAACAAGATGGACCTGGTTAGAACACGGTCGGGTAACATTCATCATAAAAACATATAAATACATGTAAATAAGTATATAAAGACAATGGTGCAGTAATAGGGGAGTCAAATGATAAAAGGAAGACAAGGCAACCAGGCAAGCCATAACAGAGGAGGATTCAAATATAAGGGGGCAGGTCCACCATTGAACCATGCAACTGTATATAAACCATGTTCTCTGTATAGAAGTACCAGTTAGTTCATTTACCAGGGGCAGTCACTAGTACTAGCCATGAAGATGGCTTGGAGAACCAACAACTAATGGCAGATGGGGTACCAGGAGAGGTATGTAATATGTAAGTGAAGGATAAACATTGTGAGAAGTGAAGTCCCAAGGATAGGTCGGTAGAACTGATGCAGCGGTGGGGGCCTATGGGAAGAAGGAAAGGGGAGTTAGGACTTTTACAGTATGATTGCGTGTAGATTGTGAATGAATGCAGTATAGAATTGTGAAAAGAAGGATGGAGAAAGCGGAAAAATAGACCAGTATCAAAGGGAGGACAGAGGCATCAAGGTGTTACATGAAAGCATGATGACAGACCAGGGCCAAGGAGGAGACAAGCACTAGAAGTAATTTGTTCATGGTTACATGGTACTGGTTAGCATGATGACAATTCATGGTCATGGGAAACAATTGCACTGATCATTTCTGAGATGTGAATGTAAGAGCTTGAAAGATGAGATGCCGATGGGTGACCTCAGTTTCAGTGTTTTTTGCAATTTATTCCACAAGGAGGACAGTGTAAAGCTTATAGCAGCCCTGCCAAAGCGAGAGTTAACTTTAGGAACCATCAGTAGGAGAGATTTGCAACTTCTCAGGGCGTAATTGCCTATTGGTTTTATAGGAAGACAGTCTGTAATGTATTGGGGCAGTTTTTTGGAGATGGCTCTCAGGGTCCATAAGGCTGCATTTTTATTACGCCTGAATTGAAGAGAACTCTGCCCCACTGATTGATATAGGGAGCAGTGGTGAGTGGAATAAGGCAGGCCTGTGATGAACCTCAAAGCTCTATGATATAATGTGCCAAGTTTGGTGAGGTAGGAAATGGGACAGTGACTGTAGAGGATGTCAGCATAATCTATCAAGGATAGAAAGGTTGATTGTACCAGCTGTAGTTTGGCATCTCTAGTTGAGAAGTGGGCTATCCTAAAGAACAGGCCAAGTCTCTGTCGTAATTTTTTGAGTAATTCTTCAACGTGCTCTATAAAGGAGAGCCTATGGTCCAGCCATACTCCCAGGTACAGTATTTGAATTTAGGGACAAATTCCAACTTCTCGCCAAGAACTGTAGTAATCTGCAGCACAGGATCTGATAGGGCTGAATTTACCATTTGGGCAGAGGGAGAAAAGAGCATTGCTTTTGTTTTCTTGGCATTAAGTAATAGTTTTTGTTTAGGAGTTGGTGTTGCAGCAGGTTGAACTCAGATTGAAGGTCATTACATGCAGATTGTAATGACAGGCGGCTTACGTAAAGAACTGTGTCATCTGCAAAGAGAGGAATGTGGGCCTTAATTATGCTTTCATCAATATTGTTGATGTATATTGCAAATAAGATCAGTCCTAAGATAGAACCCTGGGGAACACCTCTTAGGAGAGGTTTGAGAGTTGAGAGATCTCCTTCCACTTTCACCTGCTGGAAACGATCAGAGAGGTAGTTGTTGAACCACTGTAAAGATAATGGGTCAGCACCTAGTGAGGTCAGGGAAGAGAGTAGCAGAGAATGGTCAACAGTGTCGAAGGCCTTGCTCAGGTCCAAGAATACGGCGCAGGTGTAATTCCTGTTGTCTAGTTCTCTTTGCCAGTCATTAGTGACTTTGGCAAGTGCAGTGATGGTGCTATGTTTAGCTCTAAACCCTAATTGGACTGGATTAAGCAGGTTATTAGCTTCTACATACTGCCTCAGCTGGTTACTTACGACTTTTTCCAGTAATTTTGACAAGACCAGGAGAATCGAAATTGGTCTGTAATGATTTAGATCACAGGGGATTTCCGGACTTGAACAGGAGTATGATGTGCGCTGTTTTCCATATTGAAGGACTGGATCCTTGAGTTAATGATAGGTTAAATAAATGGGTTATGGGCACGACTAACACATGGATGGTCACCTTCAAAAAATATGGGTCGAGGGTATCCGCACCAGCACTTTCTTTTACATCCAGTTTTAGCAATAGGTCTTCAACTTCTTTCAGAGTAGTAGGACGCAAGGAGAAGACTGAATCGGTGATGCTAGGATCTGCACCTTGATTATCCACCTGACAGTGTATCAAATTCGCAGGGGAATTGTCGAAGGCTAAGCCTGCAGTCGCAAAAGTGATTATTGAAGGCATCCAGAACTTCCAGTCTGTCACTAATGGTGTTATTGTTTAAGGAGATTTCATCACGTAGTGAGCCACTGGACGTGTGACCATACAAGTCCTTGACGGTTTTCCAAAATTTTGTAGGATTTTTGGAGGCAGAGAGAAATTTAGAATGCTAGTATGCAGCTTTTGTATCTCTAACCATTCTAGTACATGAGTTTCATGCCCTTTTGAACTTGCACTAGTACGCAGCAGACTGGGTTTTGCCTGCTTTTTTCCATAGGTTATCTTTTTCAGTCAATGCAGATTTTAATAATGGTGTGAACCACCTACATGCATCCAGGCATCGGCAACAAGGTCCCAGACCTGGCAGCGATTATGGCGGAGGAGGAGTTGGACCTGGTGGGAATTAGAGAGACTTGGTTCCACGACGGACAAGAATGGGACGTGAACATCCCAGGTTATACATTGTTCAGGAAGGATAGGAGAGGGGGCGGCATAGCGCTCTACGTGAGGGAGCAGATCCAGGCATTGGAAACACAAGGCAGGTGATGGGACACTGAGGCCCTTTGGGTCTCACTGGCCACATGGAGGGGCAACTTGATCAACTTGATGCATACAGGAATTGTTTACAGGCCACCAGGGCAAACAATAGAGGTAGACAACCAGATGGCTGATGAGATTCTAAGGATGGCAGCCAAGGGGGAGGTGCTTCTGATGGGAGATCTGAATCTGCCGGATGTGGAGTGGCAATCCTTGTCTGCAACTTCATCCAGAAGCAGACCAATTGTGGACTCCCTATTGATAGCCCACCTAAACCAGCTGGTCAGGGAACCAACCAGGGAGGGAGCAGTGCTGGATCTGCTGCTCATGAATGGAGGTAGGGTGGGGGAGGTAATGGTAGGGGATAACCTAGATAGTAGAGACCATGCAACAGTGTGGTTCACGATTCGCGCATCGGCCTCACACCACCAGACCAAGGTGAGGGTGCTGGATTTTAGACAGGCTGATTTTGGAAAGATGAGGGAGTATACTCGTCACGCATTGGGGGAGTGGGGGAACGTAAGGGGGTGGAAGATATTTGGGCCATGATTAAGGGGGAAATCATGGGGGTGATGGACCAGTGTTCAAAGAAAGTGAACAAGAGCAGGAGGAGAAGAAGGCCACTGTGGTTCAGTAGGGAGGTGGGGGCAAGCATCAGAGTTAAAAGGTGAGCATTCAGGCAGTACAAAACCACACAGAGCGAGCGGGACCGTGAGGTTTACTAGGATAAGCAAAGGAAAGTCAGGAGGGTGGTCAGACAGGCTAAAGCAAGAATGGAAGAGAGTATAGCCAAGGAGGTCAAGAAGGGGGACAAGACCTTTTTTCGGTATATAAGTTTGTGGAGGAAATGGGGGACTGGGATACCTGGTTTGCTAGCTGAGACAGGGGAAAAGGTAGAGGGGGAACGGGAGAAGGTTGAATTACTGAACAGTTACTTCAGCGCAGTACTCACGAGCAAAGAGGGAAGGGGGGGAGGGTATTTTTGGTCCAGCAGGAGAAGAGAGGGTAGGGTGGATGAGGGACCATTCCAGGAAGAAGAGATTTCAAAAGAGCTTAGGGGCCTTAGGGAGGACAAGGCCATGGGGCCGGATGGGATTCACCCTAAGGTGTTGAGCAAGCTGGGTGAGGTGCTAATGGCTCCCTTGACCCATCTGTTCAATGAGTCCTTATGCACCAGGGTAGTCCTGAAGGACTGGAAGTGCACAGATGTGCTATCCCTGCATAAGGGAGGAGGGAGGCAGGACTTGAGTAATTACAGGCCAGTGAGTCTGACATCAGTGGTTGGTAAGCTCATGCAAAAACGCTCAAGGGAAGAATCATCGATTACCTGGAGGCAAGCGGCCTGCATGACCCAAGGCAGCACAGCTTTACCAAGGGCAGATCTTGTCAGACTAATCTGGTCAGGTTTTTTGACTGGGTCACCAAAGTGGTGGATCAGGGGGGTTCGGTGGACTTAGCCTACCTGGATTTCAGGAGGGCCTTTGATACGTTACCGCATGGTGGGCTGATGCACAAAATGGAGTGCCTGGGACTAGGGAAGGTGGTTATACGGTTGGTGCGAAACTGGTTGGAGGGCAGAATGCAGAGGATGTTGGTAAATGGAATCCCCTCAGGTGAGTCGGTGGTCACAAGCAGCGTGCCCCAATGGTCAGTGCTGGCACCCCTGCTATTCAACATCTATATAAATGACATAGCGGAGGGGTTGGAGGGCTGAGTGAGCCTGTTTTCATATGATGTCAAAATCTGCAATAGTGTGGACATACAGGATGGAGTGGGAAGGATGCAGAGGGGCCTAGGGAAATTGGAGGAGTGGGCCAGGAAGTGGAGATTATCCCTCAATATGGCAAAATACAAAGTCATGCACCTGGGCAGAAGGAATGGGAGATTGGAATACAGTCCGGGGGGCAAGCCGCTAGCGGTTACCATGGAGGAGAGGGACCTGGGCATCATCATCTCTCAGGAATTGAAGGTGGCCGGGCAGTGTGGCAGGGCGGTGGCAAAAGCCAGCAGCGTGTTGGGTTGTATTGGGAGGGGGATCACCAGCAGGAAGAAAGAGGTCCTGATTCCCCTGTACACCCAGCTGGTCAGGCCTCATCTGGAATATGGGGTCCAGTTCTGGAGGTCTTACCAAAAGAAGGATATGGAGAGGGTGGAGCGGGTACAGAAGATGGCAACCAAGATGGTGAAGGGGCTCATTCACCTGCCGTATGAGGAGAGGCTGGTAGCCTTGGATATGTACTCTCTGAAGTTGAGGAGGGAGAGAAGGGACATGATAGAGACCTTCAAGTACCTAAAAGGGATAAACAAGGTGACTACGGAGAACCCCTTCCAACTGAAGAAGTGCCCCAGAAAAAGGGGTCATAATCTCCAGCTAAAGATGGGCAGGTTTAGGGGCAACATCAGGAAGAACTTCTTCACCAAGAGGGTGATAGACACCTGGAATGGGCTGCCTAGGGAAATGGTGGGTGAGAATTCAGTAGGGGGGTCAAGAGAGTGTGGGACAGACACAGGGGGCTGTTGAAAGGAGGGGGTAAATCAGGGACACAACTAGGGGAAGCTAGGCAAATGGGAACACTAGGTGGGCCTGGAGGTCATTTTCTGATGACACTTTCCTCTGTTCCTATGTTCCTATTCACTCACCTTGCTGTGTCCCTTCCCGCTTCCCATGTGACACACCTGGAAATGAGATACCTAGTGGCTGCCTTCCTGACCAACAATTATTTTAGTAAATAATTAATGAATATTGGTGTGGTCTCCAATTTGTAAACTGTGATGTGAACATTTTGTGTTTTCAGTTTAAAATACCCAGAGAATGGCAGTGTAGGGTCTACCACTGGGAATTTGCCTCTTCTGAAATGAAGTACTTGACAAGATTGCTACTTTTCAATCAATCAATCAATCAGTCAAAGTCTTTATTTAACCAGGCGTTCATCGTTGAGCAGAAGCTCATTTGCAAGATGGACCTGGGTGGAGCATGAACAATTGTATATACAGGTCAACACAGGTATTTACAAGGCAATACAGATAATATTCTTTACAGAGAGGAAGAAAAAGAAGATCATATGTACATAGAATTATACAGATATTGTACAGATTACACGGTATTTACATACATAGAAGTGTCTATAGGAAGATAAAGCAGGTCATCTAAGGTTGCAGGAGGAAGTAACGGAAGAAAAAAAATAAAAATATACACCAGGTAGAGGTGAAGGTAGGGGGGAAGGGAGGGAGGTAAGGGGAGAAAGGCTAGGAGGGCACTGTGCACAGAAAGTTGTTGGTAAAACGGGATGTAGAGAAGGTGGATGGAGAAAAGGAGTATGTGTGAGCCCCGGAATTGAATGCTATAAAGTACAGGGCATGGTAGGATGTCACAACGCAGGGTAGTGAGCTCCTATCCGAGGTTGGGAAAGGAAGAATAAGGGGATGGACGGGCCTAGTGTTGATAAGACAGGGGGATAAGAGAGAGAACAATTAGGCTGGTGAGGAGCAAGCTGGGGGATCAGTACTTAAAATTGGGTCTAGGCATGGCTATATACCAGTGCAGACACCGGTACTGGGTCTGAGTGGGGGAAGCAGTTACATACTTCTCTGATTGTACAGAAATAATGCGTCTTGAAGGCATTTATACCGATTAGAGTGCTTAATTTGAGGGTTTTTTGTAGATCGTTCCATAAGGTAGGTAGCATGAAGCTTATGGCTGCCGTGCCGAAGCGGGATTTTGCTTTGGGTACTTTAAGTGTAATAGCTGAGTAACTTCTTAACGCGTATTTCCCAATTATACTCAGGGGAAGACAGCAGGAGATATAGTAAGGCAGCTTATTAGAGATGGCTCTATAGGTCCAGACAGCGGCGTTTCTGTGGTGCCTGGACTTTAGTGATGTCCACCCCACTGCCGCATACAGGGTGCAGTGATGCGTGTCGAAGGGGGGTCCCATTATAAACCTCAGTGCTCGATGGTAGAGTGTGTCCAGTTTAGCCATGTAAGAGTTGGGGCACTGGCTGTAGAGGAAGTCAGCGTAATCAACCAATGATAGGAAAATGGATTGGACCAGTTGTTTCTGGTTTTCTCTATTCACTGTTTATATTCCACTTCTCCCAAGGAAATCCCTAGTTGGTCAAGCTGCTTTCTCTCCTACCGCTTCCCCAAACAATGGAATTCTCTCCCCCTAAATCTCTGCTCTGCCTCTTCCTTACACTCACTGTCCTCTCTTCTCCATGATTTCACTTCTCACACCTGGGAATCAGAAAGCAAAAAAGCAGCACCCATTGCAGAGAGACCATCAGTCAAGACACAGTGTATACAAACAAACTGGTCTTTTATTCCACAGAGGTGCAAAAATAGCAGCAGCAACATTTGGAACTCAGACATAGCACTAACATTTCTCCTGGTCCCTGCCAGGCTTCATCAGAGTGATCTATCATAAAGTGTAACATACTCATTATTTATAGTGCAAAAAGTGTGTTTAAAATTCAATGCAGCCAATCAAAGGTCTGCATCAGCGAATATAACTTAAAGGTACAATGTTCATTATACAATTCATTACCATACAGACAATTTATCTCAGCACACTAATAAAATAAAAAAACATGGACTATAGCTAGGAGTCTTCTAATGAATATCAAAGAGTATAAAGTAATAATTGCACAAGTTTTTCATTTTTAATTTTTTACTCATTTTTTTACCACGGTCCTGGTGGGACTCGAGCCTCCTAACTAATCCAGGCACATAAACTGCATGCAAATCCAAGAAATCTTTCAACACACCATATTAACATCTAAATTTTTTAAGGAAAGCAGCAAAATCTATATTGTCATTTAAACCCTTAGCTTTTCGGGCTCCCAGTTAAAAATTGATAGGCCAGCGTGAGAGTTTCTGGATTTATGAACTGGCAGCCCGAAAAGCTAAAGGTTTAAATGACAATATATATTTGGCTGCTTAAAAATTTGCTTTACCATAACCTGGGATTTTTGCATATTACTCTGTCAGATGTTTGCTTCAATTCCTTACTTTGTAATATCCCAGCTCACACCTGAATGAAACAATTATTTACTGTAGTAATGTTTTTTCCACAGGGATCCCTCAGTAAGTTTAACAATAGCAATTATTCCCCTGGAATGAGTAGCCCCAGCGCTTTAGAATTTATTTATGAATACTGTGCATAGTTCTGGAGACCACACCTTTGAAAGGACATTGAGAAAACAGAGATGGTGCAGAGAAAGGTGACCAAAATGGTGAAGGGATTACATCACAAGCCATACGAGCAGAGAGAGTGAGGGACCTCAATTTGTACATGCTGGAACAAAGGAGGGAGAGAGATGTGACATGATAGAAACATTCAAGTATCTCAAGGACATTAACAAAGTGGAAGGGGAAAACATATTCCAGATTAATAGTAGTGCCAGGACAAGAGGACACAACATGAGACTGAGGGGTAGCCACATAAGAGGAAATGTCAGGAAGTTCTTTTTTATGGAAAGGGTGCTGGATACATGGAATAGCCCGTCCCAGGAGGTGGTAGCAACCTGAACAGTGGCGGGCTTCAAACATGCACAGGACACAAACAAAAGAATAATAGAGATAGGA
Source organism: Neoceratodus forsteri (assembly GCA_016271365.2). Lineage (NCBI taxonomy): Eukaryota > Metazoa > Chordata > Ceratodontiformes > Ceratodontidae > Neoceratodus > Neoceratodus forsteri. The sequence continues at coordinate 801,214,464 of CM057451.1, read as the reverse complement.
AGAAAAAGCTAAGGCCAGTGACCAGATAGGGTCCCTGGATGCTGCCTTAGGCAGCTTAAACGGGCAGACTGGATGGGCCTAGTGGTCCTTAGCTGCCATCAACATCTATATATGCAAATTTTGGAATCTGGAACTAAATTCAAACTCTGTGCTGTGTGGTCATGCTCACCCCTGCACTCTAACGTCAGATCTATTTCTAAGCCTAGGGAGAGCTGTGACCACTAAAAACTAGCTAAATATCTACCAACATTTTTTTTATTTTTTCCAAAACTTCAAAAAAGTTCAATAAGGCAGAACAAGCTTATTGATTATGAATAATAAATTAGACCACTTAACAACCGTAAAGGTACTGTAACAAGTAATCCTTAAGCAACCAGAAAAGAACCAATTCATGTCTGAACCTCTTACCAGGTTCTGGAAGAGGAGGCAGGGACTGGGGAATTTTTAAACTTAGAGAGGGATCCCTTTGGAAGTAACAACACTACTACGGTGACTAATTTTTAATTTAAACCCCAGGAATCTCTAACTTAAGTTGAACAACAGCAAACTCCATAGCAGTACCTTGGGAGGCTGGGTTCAGAACCTATTTAGGGGAAAAACATAGACTTTGACAGCAGATAAGGACTGCTTGGCCCACCTTGTCTGCCCATTTCCCTACCTACAGGATAAGCTGCAGATCCTAGTTAACCAACAGCATATTTCTTCTTACCCCCCCCAACAAGAATTGTCTTATGTCTGTCCCATGCATTCTTGAATTCTCCCACAGTTTTAGACCCCACAACCTACTCAGGAAGGCTGTTCCATCGGCCCACCACTCCTCTGTGAAAAAAATACTTCCTCACATTGCCCCGGTTGTCTGCCCCTCTATCTTCAAATTGTGTCCCCTTGTTCTTGCACACCTCTTTTTGAAAGATGCTACCCTCTTGGACTTTGCTGATTCCACTGAGGTACTTAAAAGTTTCTATGATGTCCCCCTCTCCCTTCCTCCTTTCCTCAAGGGTATACATACTAAGCTCCTTTAGTCCTTTAGTCTCTCCTCATATGGTTTCTCTTGCAGACCCTGCATCATTTTAGTTGCCTTCCTCTGGACAGCCTCCATCCTGTCTATGTCCTTGCAGAGATGTGGTCTCCAGAACTGGACGCAATACTCCAGATGGGGTCTCACCAACTGTCTGTACAGAGAGATGACAACTTCCTGTTTTCTGCTAGCGAGGCCTCTCCCTATACATCCCAGTATCCCCCAGCCCTCCCTACTGCCTTCTCACATTGCTTGCTAACCTTAGGGTCATCTGATATGATTACCCCCAGGTCCCTTTCCATTTTTGTTATTGTTACTACCTCCCCCCCATTGTGTAATCTTCCCCTGGGTTTTTGTTTCCCAGGTGCATTATTTTGCACATCTTTGCATTGAATCCAAGCTACCATACTTCTGACCATTCCTCCGACCTTGCCAAGTCCCTTTTCATCCTTTCCACGCCTCCTTGTGTATCAACCCTGTTGCAGATCTTTGTGTCATCTGCAAAGAGGCATACTTTTCCTTCCAATCCCTCTGGAATGTCACTCATAAAGACATTAAAAAGGACTGGACCCAGTACTGAACCCTGTGGTACCTCACTAGTAACCCCCCTTTCTTCAGAGTGGACTCCATTTACAATTACCTCTGTGTCCTGTTGTCCAGCCAATGTTTTACTTCCAGGCTACCACCCTAGGACCCACTCCCAGGCTGGTTAATTTGATTATTAATCTTTTGTGTGGGACTGTGTCAAATGCCTTGCTAAAGTCTAGGTAGGCCATGTCCACAGCCCTCCCTGGTCTACTACTTTGGTCACCCAGTCAAAGAAATCAATTAGATTCATCTGACATGACCTTCACGCTAGAACCCATGCTGCCTTGGGTCCTGTGCCCCATTGGCCTCTAGGTACTCAACAATTTTTCCTTCAGAAGTGATTCCATCACTTTCCCTACCACAGAGGTCAAACTGACAGGTCTGTAGTTTCCTGCCTCTGTCTTGCTCCCAGTTTTGTGAAGGGGAATCACATCCTCCTTCCTCCAGTCCTCAGGTACCACACCATCCTCCCATGATTTGTTAAAAAGTGTAGTCAGTGGTGTCACTAGTTCTCCCCTTATTTCTTTTAGAATTCTGGGGTGAATTGCGAGAGGCCTCATTGCTTTGTCCACCTTCAGTTTTAGGAGTTCTTTCAGAACCCTTTCTTCTGTGAAAGGGCTGGGATCGATCCCCCCATCCAGAGTGCTTCCGATAACTGGATTAGGCACCTCCCCCTCCTCCTCTTTTGTGAATACTAAGCAGAAGTATTCGTTCAGTATTCCTGCTTTTTCACTGTCCCTCTCTGCCCACCCACTGTCCATTCTATTCCGCCTCACTATACCTCCCTTTGTCTTTCTACTCTCCCTGATGTATCTATAAAAGGTTTTATCCCCCTTCTTAACTGAGTTGGCTATCTTTTCCTCAGTTTGGGCCTTTGCTATTTTAACTTCCCTCTCTGCTTCCTTCTGCCTTAACTGGTACAGTTATCTGTCCTGCTCCTTCTGTATTTCCTTATACTTCCTAAATGCTATCTTTTTCTCCCTAACCTTCCCCGGAACCTCTTTTGAGAACCATAGTGGCCTTTTCTTTCGTTTTGATTTGTTAATTTGCTTCACACAAAGGCTTGTTGCCTCTGTGATGGCAGTTTTGATGTTTCCCCATTGTTGCTCCTCCCATCCTTCTAGCCTGTTTGCTAGTGCTTTTCTAAGGCACTCTCCCATCTTGCCAAAATCAGCCCTCTTAAAGTCCAGTACCCTCATTTCTGTATGGCTTGACTCTGTAGCTGAGTTTATCATGAACCACACTGTTTGGTGGTCACTTGTTCCCAGATGGCTACCCACTTCTAGATGTGAGATCCCCTCAGTCTCACCATTTGAGAGTTTGAGGTCTAAGATTGCTCCCTCATGAGTGGGTTCCAAAACTAGCTGTCCGAGGCATGCCACCTGTAGGGCATTGAGAGTGGCCCTGCTCTTGGATGTGGCTGCAGCAAAGGTGCTCCAGTTAACATCTGGCATATTCAGGTCCCCCATCAACAGTATCTCCCCTTTCTCTGCCATCCTAAGGATGCCTTCTATCATATCCTTGTCCATTTCCTCCCCCTGACATGGGGGTCTGCATACAACCTCTGTGCGGACTGTGGTGCTTTTTCCAGTCGCTAAGGTGACCCACAGTGCCTCCTTTCCTTCCTGTTTACTCTTTTGTTCCATTGCCTTTATCCCTTCAATTACATAGAGAGCTACTCCTCCCTCTCTTCTACCCTCCCTGTCTCTCCTGTAGGTTGTGTACCCAGGTATTTATTTATTTATTTAGTTTTTGTTAACCGGGTTAGGTGCGCTAGCCAAAGTTGACTATTTTCAGGCACGACCCAGGAGAATACATACATAAAATTAGATGAGATTATACAATACATAGTATATACTACAGGTACATAGTATATAGTACAGGTAGGTTAGAATACAGATCAAGTCAGACAGTACTCGAGATAATACATATAGCTATGCAGAGATGACAAAAGTGACATTAGTGCATGCAAATAACTGAAACTGGGCTAAGTGGCAGCTATAAAGACATTTTATAGCAAGCTTGTTTAGAAGTGCAGCAGTGTCTTGGGCGAAATAGGGTGGTTAGCTGTGAGGCATTAAGTGGGATCAAAGCATGTGCAGGGGTCCCGGATAGGTTGCGATATAGTCCTTTTTTGAAGATTGGGTTGGAGTTAGCCTGCCTCAGAGCAGGAGGGAGGGAGTTCCAGGTGGCTCGGGCTGGGGTATGTTAACATCCCAGTCATGGTTCTCTGTGTACCATGTTTCTGTGACTGCTACGATATCCAGGCATCCCTCCTCCATCAAGGCCACCAGTTCAGGAAGCTTGTTGCCCAGATTATGGGCATTGGTACTCATTACCCTCCATTTCTTGATAGCCTTACCCATTTTTGCCCCATCCCTGTCCTTATTGCCTTTGTCATTTTCTCCATTTACCCCTGCCTTTTCCCTACTGACATCTCTATCTTGGTGTTTACCTCACTTACTACCCTGATTTTTTTTTGGGGCTATGATTTCCCTGCTCCTTTCCAGTGCCTCCCCCCCTTGGCTAGTTTAAATGCTTGCCAATGAAGCATTTAAACCTATCATCTAGGATCCTGGTTCTCCTCCTGGACAGATGCAGACCATCATGCCAGTATAGGCCTGCATCACTCCAGGTGGACCCCCAGTCCCCAATGAGCTCTGCACCAGTTTTTCAACAACTGACTAGATCCCATGGTGTGGAGCACCCTAGCCTCACCCATACTATAGACAGGCAGCACCTCCGAGAAGGTTACCGTGCGTGCTACTTGTCTAAGGCCCCTTCCCAACTCCACAAACTCTTCTGTACTGCTCTGATCCCTTTCTCAGCCAGGTCATTTTTCCCTAGGTGGACAATGACATCCAGCTCCTTCCCCCGTGCAGCTGCTCCAGCCATCCTGAGGATTCGCTCCCTGTTCCTCCAAGCCATGGCACCAGGCAGACACCTTACCTCCCTCTCCCCTTCCTCCCCCAGTCAGTTCTACTCCCCTTACAATGGAGTCCCCCACCAGGAGTGGTTTCCTTCACCTGTGGGGTCCCATGCCACCCTCCTGTGGGTCTCTTTTGTGGAGGTTCCCAGCATCTTCCTTGGTCTCCATTGTGGGTGCCTCCATAGAGGAACCACACTTTGCCAGAATGGCATATGAATTATGGAGAGGTACACCTGGAGGGATGCATCACCCTCACCCTCCTTGAGCCCACTGTGGTCCAAACGCTCCTCTTTCTTGGCAACCTCTGAGGCAACAGCAGTGGCCCTGGTGGTCACTGGGTGGGAGAGGAGGTCCCCCAAATCCTGGCCAACTCAGCCTGGAGATGAGCAACCTCCTCCCTCAGCCCAGAGAGGTGCCTGCAGATGGGACAACACTGCATCCTCCAGAATGTCTCCCAGAAGACTGCTGCTCCACAACCACTGCACTGCACCACTCCCATCATGTCTTATTTCTGGATCCTTAACTGTTGTTTGGAATACTTAGTCTTTCCTCTATTTTTTTTTCTCCCTACTTACTTACTGCCTCTGTGCCTTTTAAGCTCCTGATTTTCCTGTTCTGAGACAAGAAGTTCCTGTATTTCTCAGTAGTCTCCTTACTTGCTCAGAGTCAGACCTCCAGCAGCTAGGGGGGATGCACGACAGCAGTGCCAAAGGTGGCATCTCTTCTAGACTGTATGTCCAGACAGCAGTGTTTTGTAAAAGTGTGTATGGTTTTCCAGGTGGCTGCTTTACAGATTTCCTGCAGGGGGATACCCATCATGATACCACAAAGGCAGAAGTACCTCTTGTAGAGTGTGCCCTGAGTCCTCTAGGTGGCAATTTACCAGCTTTGTCTCAGCAGAATTGAAAACAGCAGACTACCAGTGAGAGATGGTTCTGTTAGATACTGGTTTACCTTTCCCCACCTTCACTATAGGTGACAAACGGCTGTGTGTTACTGGACCAGACAGCCTTTGCGTGGTCTAAGTATCCTGTGTAACCTTTTCACATCCAGGCTGTGGAGCTTTTGCTCCCCCAAGCTGGACTTTCCTGTGAAGAAGACTAGAATGGCAACTAACTGATTCAGACACCACTTTGGGAAGGAATTTCCTGTTTGTTCTTAAGACTACCTTGTCCTTATGGAAGATAATGTACTTATTTATTGATTTTATTTATTTGTGTAACCCCCCTGCAAATGGGGGTTCCCAAAAGACTTCCAGGAGCTTGCTTGAATGCTCCAAGCCTGAATGGTGTTTGGCGTTTAAGCCATTTATCAGTGAGTGTTTTTAGAACCTCTGGTACTGTCTCTTTAAGAGCTGTCTGCTTGCAGACATAATTAGTTTGTATGGGGGACTGTGTGCTTTCTGTTTGAGTACCACTGAGCTGCTGCCAATTCACTCCATTTTTGCAGTCACTAGAGTGCAAAGGGAACCTATCTGAAAGATGTAACTGTTTGCCAGAAATCATTTAGAGTAATAATGAAATTACAGTTTGTCTAACCTGCTTTCTTTGCAGTCAGAACTGTGTCTGCCTAGTTCCCCATTCTGGTTTTGAACTGCTGAACTGGACCAATCAGTGTGGGGTAAGCTAGCTCTAAAATGGTGCCTTGGACGAATCAGAACTTGGACTCATAATCTGAGCCAGCCACAAGAGGATTGTATGGGCAGTGACTCTGGGAGATGTAGTTTAGACTTGCGCCTTTTTGGACCAACAGGAGCAGTCTATTGTGAGTGACAGCCAATCCAGTCAAGAACTGGGAGGAACTCAAAGGAAGTGCCCGGTTTTGTCTGTTGGAGTTTCAGTTGAGCTCTGGCAGTGAAGAAGGAAGGAGCCCTGTGCTTTTTCAGGTGCAGTTTTAGTCGGGAAACGTGTGTAAGGCCCAGAGTTCTGGTCTGCAGCTTGTGTAACTGCTTGTTAGACTGAACTCGTCCTGTGAAGAGAATCAAAGGATATCTGAAGAGTAGAAACCAGGCTCACCCTGTAGAAGACTGGAGAAATTGCTGAATTGCACTCGGTCTGTCAGGAACTGAATCTGCTGTGTGTTCTCCCGGTATTGTGCAGTAATTGCAATCGGATAGAGAAGCAGCCTGCCTGGTATAGTACTTCTGTTTACCATAAATGTGTGAAGAGGCTTGTGTACCTCAAGTGAATCCTGCTGCCATTAAAGGACTTTTGCCTGCTACTCTTCACCATATAAATGTGTGAGGAGGCTTGGTTAGCTCAAGTGAATCCTGCTGCCATTAAAGGACTTTTGCCTGTTGCAGTTTGCCATATAAATGTGTGAGGAGTCTCGTGGAGCTCAAGAGTAGCCCTGCTGACATTGAAGGACCCTATCTTGTTTGGAGGTCGTGAGTACTAATTCAGGGTCGCTCCCTGTTGAATTGCCACATTGAATCCAAATGGAATCACTGTACTGCTGACTGTTTAAACTAATTTTTCTTTTCTCTGTGGAAAGGGCCCCACCAGCTGCCACGGTTTGGACTAGCCACTAGGGCTTGGGTACCCTGGGACAGTAACTGGTAGGGATAGGCTCTGCACAGAGCCATAGGTAGATGAGTAAAGTGATAAGCTAATTAGCTGATTTCCCTGTCCTTGTTATATTCCCCCAAATAAATCAGAGCTGCTTGTTTCAGCAAAGTTATACTGCCTGAGGTATTTGTCTATGTTAAAGTATTGTACTGTGATTGTTGCACTGTATCTTATTTTACAGGAGGTCCCAGTGCCTGAACCAGCCCTGGGGGTAAGTGTATACTGTGAAGGTAATTCTGATATATTGTGTGGGCCACTAGTGGGAAGAAAGGGGGGTTGCAGTGTCCCAGAGGGCTGTGACCAAGTAAGTTTAACTATTGCAAACCCTGACCTCTGGGTGGAGGCACCCGCCATTGGATCCAGGCCCCTCAACCTGTTAGTGGCAAATCAGGCAGGGGTAGTAGCCCCTGGGATAGTGCCATCTAGGGGTTACATTTGTTTCTGGATTACAATACCTTTGTGCCTGAGGCTCTTTTACAGAAATTCCACATTGAAAGAAAAATACAAAAAATATAACATTATATAATATAATACAGCAATAAGCACCAGAGTGTTACAATAACAAGAGTACAGTGTTCTGATAGGCACTAAAGGGTAGACAATAAAAATACATTTTAGAATTAAGTATGAAATAGGCGAACACAGAGCAGCTAACAATGGCCTTGTTGCTTGCGAACAAGGGGGGAGAAAAAGGAATTGGGGAGGGGAATGTCAGGGGGGAGCAGGAAAAAAGGACAGGACGTTGGAGGGGAGCCATGGGAGAAGATTGGTCTAGGAAGGCATGGGCAGTGAAGGGGAGGAACGAGAACAGGGGAGGGACAGGGATGGTGGACAGGATACGGGTCTATATTTACAAGGGGGTTGGATGGTGGACAGGATATAGATCTATGTTACAAGCAGTAGGGAGATGGGCAGTGGGGCTGCAGTAGCACAGAGGGAGGGATAGGGGGCACAGAGAAATAGAGGGCGGCCTTAGGCTATAGAGGCAATAGAGTGAGCTTTCACCATGACTGGACAATCACAGCTAAGTGCAGTAAGATGTAAACAGAGTTTATATTTGAAAGGACCCAATCTGGGTACTGACAGGATAGCAGCTGGTACAGTAAGTCATTTAGCCAGGATGGCACCCAGTAAGCAAAAGAGCATTGTGCCTGTGTAGTGCAGCAGAAAGGTACAAGAAGCGCTTGTCTTGACATACCTCGGGTTGTATGTGGGTTGATCGCTTGTTTAAGAAGATCTTGTATTACTTGGGGGGTTGGGGTTAGTCCACAACAGGCATTTTTTGCAAGGAGGCAGGTCCGGTATTTAACCTCATCCCATAGGGTTCAACCAATTTGTTTGTTCGTACAAGTCGCAGGTATGGGTGAGACCGTGAGCACCCGTGATTAACTTGCAAAGCATATCTTCTTGACCTGGAAGGACACTACTTCTTTATTCAGCTGTGAGCTGTGTGAGAAATTCTATATTGCACTTGCAAATTCTATATTGCACTTTGTGCTCACAACAGAGGGAGGTGAACCTTACAATTGTCTTTGGTTTGTAGCAGATATTCTGCAGGTGGAGGCTACTTCTAACTGAAAGGTGAAATAAGGAACTTAGAATTGTCAGGAAAAGACAGTCTTTCAAGCAACAGAGGGAGGTGGATCTAGCTTTACGTTTGTTACAATTCTTAAAATTTTCAGTGCAGGAAGAGTTTAAAGCACAGATGACTTATTTTGGGGCTGACTGCTTTCAGAGCACAAACTACCAGGCTGTTTTGAGGCTGGGGAGGTTTACCTGTGTCTGACTTGGATGTCTGGATTTTTCTCTGTTTGATTAGCAGGGTATTTTCTCTGTCAAATTGTTGTGTAGGGCATCTTGCTGACAGGAAGGCACTCATCACAGCGGTGGGTCAGAGCTTTAGTTGATTGTTTTGTGAGGGCACAGTTTAGGCCCAACCCCTTCCCACCCCTCACCCCACCCACCCCTGGAAATAGTTCCTTTATACCTAGGGTTCTGACATCATTCCTCAATAGTGCAAGGTGATATCACTGTCATATCCTCTAGCACACTGCACTGACAATATAAGCATACACATTGTATAATATATATATTTCTATATAACAAACCAATCACACACACAAAAAAAGTAGATAAACATGTGGGAGTAGTAATGTAATGGCTGTGGGCAGCAGTCTTCAGGAGTCTTTCTGGAGGCTGAGATGCTGCCCTATTTGCAGACAACCTCTGCCCTGAGGGAGGAAGTTGCCCGCCTCAGGCCACACTGGACAGTAGTAAGGAACCTTCCCCAGGCCACACTGGACGGTAGGAAGGGAACCTCCCATCCAGGGAGCACCAGAGCCACCACCACTACCTCAGAGGTTACAGAAAGCACAGCAGTTGGATCACAGTGGGCTCAGGGAGGGTGAGGATGGTGGAACAGAGGCACACCCAGTCAGTTGTTCCACCTACAATACATACACCATTCTGGGGAGCATAGCTCCCCATGAATGCACCCACAGAGGAGACTAAGGAGGCTGAGGACAACTGTCACAAGGGAGGGCCACAGGAAGGAGGCAGAGGACACCACAAGGAAAGGAAGCAGCTCCTGTTGGGGGACTCAATTATTAGGGGGATAGAACTGGGGAGCAGGGAAAACTGAAGTAAGGTGCCTGCCTGGTGCCATGGCTTGGAGGAACAGGAAGCGCATCCTCAGGATCACGAGAACAGCTGCACGGGAGTCTGAGCTGGACGTCATTGTCCACCTAGGGACAAATGACTTGGCTCATCATGAGATTAAAGCAGTGCAGAAGGACTCTGTAGAATTGGGGAGGGGCCTAAGACAAGTAGCACACATCGTATCCTTCTCTGAGGTGCTGCCTGTCAATGGCATGAGTGAGGCGAGGGTACTTTGCACCATGCAGTTTAATGAATGGTTGAAAAAATGGTGTGGAGCACACGGGTTTGGCTTCATTGGGGACTGGGGTTCCACCTGGAGGACACCAGCCTATACTGGCAGGATGGTCTGCATCTGTCCAGGAAGGAACAAGTCTTTGAGCAATCGGTTTAAATGCTTCATTGGCAAGCCAAACTAGTCAAGGGGAGGCACTGATAAGCTGCAAGAAAATCCCATCCCTCCCTACAAAACAGGGTACTAAATGAGAAAAAGACCGAGGTAGAAAGGTCAGTGGGGGATACTGCAAAAGAAGGTAAAGCCATAAAAAAATGGAGAGCAATGAGTACCAATGCCCGTAGTCTGAGTAAGAAGCTTCCTGAATTAGTGGCCTTGCTGGAGGAGGAACATCTGGATATCGTGGCAGTCACAGAAACATGGTACACACAAAACCATGACTGGGACGTAAACATACCACTATCTACAGGAGGGACAGGGAAGGTAAAAGAGGAGGAGGAGGAGGAGTAGCTCTTTACATAAGGGAAGGAATCAAAGCAACAGAACAAAAGGGAAAAAAGGGAGGAGAAGAAGCACTGTGGGTAAATTTGGAGACCGGCAATGGCACCACAATCCGCACAGGGGTTGTATACAGACCCTGCTCTCAGGGGAGGAAATGGACAAGGAAATGATAGAAAGTATACTTAGAATGGCAGAAAAGGGGAAATATTGCTGATGGGTGATCTGAATATGCCAGATGTTAACTGAGTGCAGTTGCAGCAGCCATCAAGAGTGGGGTTATTCTAGATGCCCTACAAGGGCATGCCTTAGACAACTAGTATTGGAACCCACTCGAGAGGAGCAATCTTAGACCTGGTTCTCTCAAATGGAGATGAAGAGAGGATCACAGATGTAGAAGTGGTAGCCATCTGGGAACTAGCTACTCATCGAACAGTATGGTTGACAATAAACATAGCAATAGAGTCAAGCCATACAAAGGCAAAAGTACTGGACTTTAGGAGGGCTGACTTTGCCAAAATGGGTGAGTGCCTAAGGAATGCACTAGCAAATGGGCAGGAAGGAGGGGTGGAAGAACAATGGGGAATAATAAAAACTGCCATCATAGAGGTAGCAAGCCTCTGTGTGAAGCAAATAAACAAAATGAAATGATGTAAGAAACCACTATGGTTCTCAAAGGAAGTGGCAGTGAAGGTTTAAGAGAAAAAGAAAGCATTCAGGAAGTACAAGGAATCACAGAAGCAGCAGGACAGAGAACTGTATCAGTTAAAGCAAAAGGAAGCTGGGAAGGCAGTCAGAACAGCAAAGGCCCAAACCGAGGAAAAGATAGCCAACTCAGTTAAGAAGGGGGATGAAACCTTTTATAGGTACATCAGGGAGCGAAAGAAGACCAAGGGAGGGATAGTGAGGCTTAATAAAGGGGAAGGAGGGTGGGCAGAGGGTGACTGTGAAAAGGCAGAGATACTAAACAAATATTTTTGCTCAGTATTTACAAAGGAAGAGGGGGAGGTACCTAAAACAAACAGTAGAAACACTCTGGATACAGAAGTTGATACCAGCCCATTTACAGAAGAAAGGGTTCTGAAAGAACTCTTAAAACTGAAGGTGGACAAAGCAATGGGGCCTGATGGGATTCATCCCAGAATTCTAAAAGAACTAAGGGTAGAATTAGTGACACCACTGACTACCCTCTTTAACAAATCATGGGAGGATGGGGTGGTACCCAAGGACTGGAGGAGGGTAGATGTGATTCCCCTTCACAAAAGTGGGAGCAAGGCAGAAGCGTGAAACTACAGACCTGTTAGTTTAACCTCAGTGGTAGGGAAAATGATGGAATCACTTCTGAAGGAAAGAACTGTCGAGTATCTAGAGGCCAGAGGGGCACAGGACCCAAGGCAGCATGGATTCACAGCGGAAGGTCATGCCAGACAAATCTGATAGATTTCTTTGACTGGGTGACCAAAGTAGTAGATCAGGGAGGGCTATGGACATGGCCTACCTAGACTTTAGCAAGGCATTTGACACAGTCCCACACAAAGATTAATATACAAGTTAGCCAGCCTGGGAGGGGTCCCAAGATGACAGCCTGGTAAAGAATTGGCTGGAGAATAGGACACAGAGAGTAATAGTAAATGGAGTCCACTCTGAAGAAAGGGGGTTACTAGTGGGCACCGCAGGGTTCAGTATTAACTGGTCCTCTTCAATGTCTTTATAAGCTACATTGCAGAGGGACTGGAAGGAAAGTATGTCTCTTTGCAGATGACACAAAGATCTGCAACAGAATTGATGCACAAGGTGGGGTGGAAAGGATGAGAAGGACTTGGCAAGGTTAGAGGAATGGTCAAATGTATGGCAGCTTAGATTCAATGCTAAGAAGTGCAAGGTAATGCACCTGGAAAACAAAAACCCAGGGGAAGAGTACACAATGGGGGGTGAGATACTAACAACAAAAATGGAAAGGGACCTGGGGGTAGTCTTATCAGATGACCTAAAGGTGGGCAAGCAATGTGAGAGGAGCAGCAAGGAGGGCTGGGGGTACTGGGATGCATAGGGAGAGGCATTACCAGTAGAAAACAGAAAGTTGTTATCCCTCTGTATAGACAGCTGGTGAGACCCCATCTGAGTACTGCAGTAAGTTCTGGAGACCCAATCTCCAAGAAAGACATAGACTGGATGGAAGCTGTCAGAGGAGGGCAACTAAAATGGTGCAGGGTCTGCACTGGAAGACATATGAAGAGAGACTTAAGGAGCTTAATATGTATAGCCTCGAGGAAAGGAGGAGAGGGGGACATGATAGAAACTTTCAAGCACCTCAAGGAATCAACAAAGTCCAAGAGGGTAGCATCTTTCAAAAAAAAAGAGGTGTGCAAGAACAAGGGGGCACAATTTGAAGATGGGGGGGCAGCTCAGAGGTAATTTAAGGAAATATTTTTTCACATAGAGGGTTGTGAATGCATGGAACGGTCTTCCGGAGGAGGTTGTGGAGTCAAAAACAGTGGTGGAATTCAAGCATGCATGGGACAGTCATAAGGCAATTCTAGGGGGTGGGGGTAGGAAGAAGTAGGCTGCTGGTTAACTAGGATCTGCAGCTTATCCACTAGGTAGGGAAATGGGCAGACTGGGTGGGCCAAGCGGTCCTTATCTGCCGTCAAATTCTATGTTTCTATGTTATTAAGGACTAGGTTGATCCTTTTGAGCACAGTGTTCATTGCGTCACTGTAAATAACTAGTCCCTAATCAATAATGGAGACTATGGAGTTGCTGACCAGAAGTCAGAGGGCACTGGAGGTTAGGCAATGTCTGTGCTGGTATAGTAGACTGATCCTAGCATTTGCTGCTTTAGCAACTTGATCTATGTGGGCGGCACAGGACAGTGAACTATCAAGGCTTATGCCTAGGTATTTGAAATACAGGACTGACTCAAGTGTTTCCCCCCAGCTGTTCCAGATGGTAAGCCTGTGCAACTTGTGTTTATTGTGGGTGTTACTGAAAAGCATAGTTTTGGGGGTTTTTTGTAGCTCAAAAGGAGTTTGTGTTTTGAGAACCAGTCCTCAACAGATGTGAAATCAAGTTGGAGCTGGGTCTCCAGTAGACACGGGTCCATTCTGCGTAGAGGGCTTGTTGCTTTCTTGTTACCTTTAATAAAGAATTCTACCTCCAGATCTACTGCACTGCTATGGGGGTGACTTACGCCCCCTCATATGCAAATTTATTTATGGGATCATTTGAAATTAAAGTGTTTTTTGATGGAACAAAGAATCAATACCTAAATTCTATTTTTTTGAGATCCAGGTTTATTGCTGATAATATAATGTATGGGGAGCCCTTATTATTGCTAAAAAGCAGCAAGATTATTTCTTTGTAATCCCATCGCTATGACGTCAGGGGTTGTTAACCTCTCTTGAGTATATCATAGCGATAGGATTACAACCGGAGCCGATCTGCGCATGCGTGCATCTTTTTTTAGCGCTTAGCTGACAGCCTTCCAGAAACAGTTGCAGCAGTGAGAGCATTACCCAGAACGGCCACGGTGGTGACTGAAACTACAACAGTAATGAGCCTGCTTCATTTCTGATACTTGTTATGGGGACCATACACTATAAAATTTGATGTATGGTCCCTCTACCGGTAACTGGTTTGATTAACTGTCTCGGGGTTGCCATGGCAATGTAACCTCTCGATCTTCACTCTCGAGGTTTGCCCAGTCACCCTGGCAACCTCTCGAAGGTTAACAAAATGGTTACTGATAGAGGACCATACATTATCCGCTATATAATGATCTGGTCAGGTGATAATAAAGAGGTACCAAAGTTTACTGAGTACCTGAATAACAAGGCCTATAATCTGACATTTACTTTTAAATCAGATAAAAATTCAATTAAATTTGCAGACCTTAAATTTAGTGGCATTCCAGGAAAAGAGATTTCATCTTCAATTTCTAGTTTCAGAAAGGATACAGCAGCCAATGCTGTACTCTGTGTATCTAGTTCATATCCAAAAAAATGTATCTCCTCAATACCAAATTGATTCATTTGAGAAAATACAAACCTATGAATAAGCCAGCAGAAGAAGTCCATTTGGTCTATCAAGTCTGCTCATATTGCAGGGTCCACACCCTGAGCTACTGTCCCTCCCCTCCCTCCCCACTCCTCCCATCCTCCCTACCCATGATCCTTATTTTCCCCTATGCCTATCCCAGCCTCTCTTAAAACTGCCCACTGTCTTCAATGAGATTACCTCTTCCTGCAGCGCATTCCAAGTGTCCACCACCCTCTCTGTTAAGAAGTGCTTCCTGAACTCCCTCCTAAACCTCCCACCCTCCAGCTTAAGACTGTGCCCCCTCATGTTATGGTTGCCACTCAGCTTAAAGAGACTCTCCTTATCAACCTTATTTATCCTGTTAAAGTACCTGAAGGTCCCAATCATGTCCTTTCTATCTCTTCTGTCTTCCAGGGAGTACATGTTCAGTGCCCTCAACCTCTCCTCATATGCCTTACCCCGCTGACCCACTATCATCTTTGTAGCCCTCCTCTGGATCTTCTCCAGCAGGTTAATGTCCTTTTTGAGGTGTGGGCACCAGTACCGAACTCCATACTCTAGACGCGCCTTACTAGTGACCTGTACAAGGGCAACATAACCTCCACTCTTCTACTACTGATTCCCCTAGATATGCGTCAAGCATCTCGTTTGCCTTTCCTGCTGCTTTCTTGCACTGCGTGGAGTGCTTCAAGTCACTAGTGATCATCACTCCCAGGTTCTTCTCCTCCTCTGATGCAGATACTCAGACTCCACCCAGGTAGTACTCTGTCCTGGGATTCTTGTCTCCAATATGCGTAACTTTACATTTCTTGACATTGAAGCCAAGCTGCCAGGAATTGGAGAAGGAACTGCTCAGATGATGCAGTGTTTCAGGAATAAACTGCTGATTAAAAAACAGGTTCCTTAGCAGGGATTATTGTGAGCAGATTTTAGAAGAGGGATAACAGAAAGTCATCAGACTAAATAGAAATTACCTTCTGACCTCCCAGTCCAGCTATAGAAAGAAAGGGACAACCCCTGAAAATTCCCCATCAGCTGTTAATTTTATTAAAGAATATAACCCATTAGCAAGTAGGGTGGGAAGAATAGTACTTAAGCTTTGGTCTATTCTTCCAACAGATCGATTCTCAAAGAAAATACTGCACCTAAACCCAGGGTCAGCTTTAGTAAGGGGAGAAATATAGGGGATAGACTTGTCCATAGTCACTTTACAGCAACTAAAATGGGGGAAGGAAAATGTTTGCTTCAGAACAAACCTAAAGGCTTTTTCAGATGTGGCAGATGTAATATCCGCAAATATGCAAAAACAGGTGATACATTTATTAGGAACAATAACAAGTTTGAAACTGAAGATTTTTTGGTAAGGCTTTAAGCCTGATATTCAATGGGCAGAGCCACTACGTCACTCCCCCATCAGGCCTTAAAAGGCCACTCCCCCTGGGCTGTTCCAGGATTCGTTTCTTCGTTGCAGTCGGAGGCGCTGCTCCTTCTCGCTCTGCTGTTGACTTGTTTTTGGGGCGTCTATGGACGCTGGCTCTGTCTCCGCCACATGCTCTTCTCGCTCCTCTCGCAGCAATTGAACCTGGTATTTTATTCTATCACCTGCATATTTCCTTTAGACACCTAACAGCTGTGATGTGCTGTGGGCAGCTGTCAGCTAAATATTTTGTGTGAGGGTCAATTATTTTATCACTTTGTTTTTTACTCAGTTCCCCTGGTCACCTGCTCCGTTTTCCACTATCTCTCAGTTTCTTTTATTTGTTTTTCTTCCCTTTTTCTAGGACCGGCTGCCATTGCACTGTACACCACTGTGGGGAGAAAAATGAAACAGCAGGCAGACTTGCTTCCCAACAGCTGATATTTCATTGTCAGCCATCAGCGATCATTTCATTTCAGCCATCAGCAAACACTTCAAATTCCGCCGATCCATTGTGTTCAATGACACTGCGGCTTCCTCGGAAGCATACAACTATGGGGATGATCATAATTGCTACCTGTATGCTTAACTTGCCTCCCTTCCCCACTGTGCCCTTCTCCATTCCTCCTCTCGTTGTGGCCCCCCCATTCCTCTGCTGCCTTATTCCACATCTGTCCTCGCTGTTTACCTCTGTTGTGTTTCCTCTCCACCACCTTGACCTCCCCCTTCGCCCCGACTTCTCTTCTCTCCTCACCTGCGCTTTCACCTCGTTCACTCCTTCAAGCTGCCACTCTGTTTCTCATGTCCCTTCTGGGTTGCGAACCATCATGCCTCCCAGCTCCTGCTGTCCTGCAGCTTCTCCACTGGCTTCCAGTTGGACTCCTCCTGCATGTGTTTCTGTTTGTGGCTCTATCTCAGGGGGTATTCTGACTTCGGCTGCGTTCCTGGAGAGAGATTCCTACACCGCTACTTTTTCACCTCCACTTTTGGATTGACTGTTACGGTGGCCCCCGTCTCTCATCTGCACCTCTCAGCCTGGTGCAATGTATTTCCTTTTTTTATGGGGCATGTTCATCGCAGCTTGGCTTTTCACAGGGGTGCATAGCCCCCTCGAACCTCCACAGGCTGCAGTGCTTTCCTGTGTCACCACCAAGTGTTCATTCCTTGCCCGTTGCTACGATAGGCTGGCCTTTCCTCCCTTCCTTCCTCCTTTCTGTCCATGTTCTACAGTGCAGTGGCAGGGACTGGCGGCCCTGGTATTATGGCCTTACTCTTTCTCCTTGCTCTGTTCTGCTTCACCCAGCACCTTCCTCACTGGTGCTTACCTCCAGCACTAAATTTAAGAAACATCTACAGCTCCCTTCTTGCTGCATTTTTCTCCAGTTCTCTCACTGCATTCCACATCTGGTACATCTGCTTGCAGCGCTCTGCCTCCTCAACTGCCTGGCCGACCTACTGCGCCTGGGCATCATATACCACTGTACCTAATTCGTTTCTGGTGATCCTCTTTCCTGGGGGTCTATCATGGCTCCCTCTTGCTGCATCTTGCTGGGGCTCCTGTCCTTGGTGTAGTTGGTGTGCTACTTCTTCCTGCCTCACACCTCCCTCTCTTTCCTTGACCTGTCTGCCGCAGTCCTTTTGGAAGTTTCTTGCCCTACCATTGCATGTCTCCAGTGCTGCTTCTTCTGTTGCCCTAGTCCTCTGTGCCTGACCTGTATGATTTCATTATTTTACTGTGCTCCAGTGCTTTCTTTTGAGGTTTTCCCCTATCCTGCTTTTACCTTACCCTTCTCTCCACCATCGTATATCATCCATTTCTTATTGCACCTTAACCATACAGGCCTTCTAGGCCTCTTTCATACTCGTACATCGTCCATTTCATTCATCACCTTACATGGTTCAGGCCTTCAAGGCTTCTCTCCATCATCGTACATCATTCATTCATACTTCATATTAACTGTTCTGGCCTTCAAGGCTTCTCTCCATCATCGTTCATCCCACAAATTCTCCATCTACAGTATGCAAAACCTGAAGTGAGGTCCTTCTTCCTGGCCCGTGGTGAGAATATCTTTGCTCTGAGTGGACCTTCGGTCATCTCTCATTTCGGCAACACCTCTGGATGTAGAATTTATTACTTTGGGCTGCAAGGGGTGGGCCTCTTATCATCATGGCCCCTTTGGCTGCCCGAGCGCATTTGGGGGCACCCTCTATGCCATTCTCCATCTGACCACCTATGGTTCTTCTGATCTATTTCGTAGGCTCGCGTAGGCCAGCTGAGTACCTCGGCGGTCTTTTCTCTCCTCCTTTGCTTTTAGGCATCTAGTTGCATAGACATCACTAACAACTCTCAACAGCAGTCCTGTTTAAAGGTCAGAGTGAGAGCTTCATCTAAACTGGAACCTTTTCCTTTTCCCTCTAAATGGAGTCTAAATTGCAGTAGCCGAGCCATCACTAACCAAAACGTCCTTCAGCCTGTAGGGAAGGTGACCTAGGCCTTGTATCCCCAGAGGTTTCCTCCTCAAAGGGTTTTTTTCCTCTCCTCTGTGCCGATGGTCATGATATTAGTCAGGGTTTGTGCTTTCATAGGTTCCGTAGTTAGGTTCCGTTGTTGGATGGAGTCAGAGGGTGGCCACAGCTGTTCTCTCTCTCCTTAGGAAGTCCGCCCTTCTGCATCTTGTCTGATTTCCTTTCATTCATCATCCTCACCTTTCATCATTCTTCTCCTGTCCTTCCTATCCATGTCTGTCACATACATTTCCGGTCTAGATATCTTCTGATTTCTCACCTCTTTGATGTTCTGCACCCTTTTGGGTACTCTTTTTGGGATTCTTCCTAAGCTACCGTTAGCCAAGGGAATTATTCCCATGGTACCTATGGGGGGGGGGACCCTCCTCTAGGGTTCCTTGCATCGTACCCCATTGGATGGTATATTCCATGAATAGAGAAGTGAACAGCCACAATGTATCGAAGTCACTCAAGCATACATCTCATCCAGTTGCGTAGGCACAACTGAATGACATGTACCACACCTTTCACAGTGTATGTTTGTTGATGTACTTGTAATCAATATTAACGTACTGCAACCACTTTTGCCTCTTCACAGGCAGTAGTCTGGACCACTCCCTCATGATCAGGGTGGGAATAGAGGTATTCAGCAACCTGTTTATCCACCTGATATTTTTTTCTCAGTTTTCTTGTCAATACCAGCAGCTGAGGTGTGTGCTGACATGACTCTGAAAGTGACTTTCTTGAGGGATTTGTAAATGGGCAGCATCAATCTCATTGTGGGTGCTAAGCCCATCACATCAATAAAATCTACCTCCTCATCATTCTCCTCAGTCTCATGAGAGGAAAGGTTGAGGGTATTTACCACGTGCTTTACAAAGATATGATGTAAAGTATAGTCCTCTGAAGTCCTAGGAGGAAAGTCAAATTCAGCTCAGGAGAACCATCTGGTTAAGTGGGTTCTCTCCCCTCCTCATTATACAGTAATACATTTCCACTTCCTCCTCCACAGGCATTGGGAATGGAACTGGAGCCTGGGGAGTAGGGCAGCATTACTGTAAAGTTCCCATTGCTATTAACATTGGGAGAAGTTGACAGGTCTTTGTCATGTCCTCTAGTGAAGACATTTGTTTTGTGTCCACCAGTGCCTCCATTCCTTCTGCAGGAGGAGAGTCAGCTACGTGTTTTACTCTTTGTTTTTTGGCATGCACTGTCGAAGGTGTCTATTCTGATGCTCTTTTTTGTTTACTGGTTTCAGGATTCCCCTTTTTAGACACCCTGAGTTCTGATCCATCTACGGAAGCTTTATCTTTTAATTCTGTCCCCTATGACAAGGACTGCTGATTACTTTGAGGGGCTGGACCTTTACCTGAGCCTTTTGATGATGCTGAGGCAGACTGAGAAGCCATAAGGAGTTCTAATATTTTGGCCATTTTCTTTTGTATTTTAGGGCAAAACGTTTTACAGAGATCACAATTGGCATAATCATGGTCGGGACCCAGGCACTTTAAACACAACTCATGGCAGTCTACCTTTCCCAAGAGCAAAAAGTAAACTATATTAATTCCTGTCTTCTTTTTGGGTCGGTCAGTCATGCCAAACACTAAAGACCCCTGAAGAAAATCGTTTCTGTTTCCAACATGAAACCAAAAAATCAATAGACCTAATAATGTTCAAAAGAGGCTTTAAACAATAAATGTGGTTTGCTTCCGTGAGAAAACAGCAACCATAATTTAAAATTTTACCTCAGAAGAGGTTCCAATAGTAAAACAGAACAGAATATCATATTGGTTCCCAAAAATATGGAACAAAGACTAATTTAACATAAAGCAGCTAAGGCAGTTGTCAAAAAAGCAATTATTCATTTTATATGTTTTAGATAGTGGTTCCTTAGAGAGGGAACCACACTGAAAACAGCCTTCTCCAGTTCCTGGGGACCATAGAAACACAGCAAAACAGCACAAATATAAAAAATAACACCCCAAGTAACACAGCATATTGAATTCTAAACTAAAATACTTAAACACAATAAAATATAAGAAATAAAGCCATAAACCGGCCAGAAATGAAGAGAAGATTTGTGGGCAACTGGTCTCTCAGGCGAAGAAATAAATCTGACATTAGAGTGCAAGGGTAGTGTGACCACACAGAGCAGAGTTTGAATTTAGTTCCAAATTCCATAATTTGCATAAATTCTTAGGCTCCTTGGCTGCTCATTCTAGTGGAATGACTGGTGCTGTCAAATTTAAGTGAGGGATTCACTGGGTTTGAAATATGCATTACTATTGTCTACTATGTTTACCTGGTCAGCAACTAACTAAATAAATAGATGTACTACCTAAACAAGGTAATCCTAGGGTGTGTAAATGCAAGGCTGCCTCTAGGCATACTCAAGTACACACCTTGTGTATGCAAAGTGTGTCAAGTATTTGTTGAAATTGAGGGCTGGCCTACTAGGCAGCAGACAGTTGGGAAGCAAACTGTGAAACAAAAGTCATCTGCATATAATTTTTAAAGGTCTGTGGGAAGCTTTGCATAATCATACATAAATAAATAAATAGTTACATATATTGGCCAGCAAAGTACACAGAGAAAGCTCACTTCCTGGTGTGAACTGATAGATATATAGTACCAACAATTTGCAAATTAAAGTTCTTAGAGGGTGGGTGGTGGGTACAGTATAGTCCGACAGCAGAAAACTGTACATTGCACATCCCCATAGTTGTACATGGTGGAGAAAAGATAGGTTTATTGGTAAAAGCAGTGGAGACAGAGAACTGAATTTCAGAAGGAAGACCATTCACAACATTTACCACTCCAGATAACAAGCATACAATTATTCCAGACTGTCTATGTTGGCATATATCTTTTGTATCATTCTGTGCCAATACTACTACAGGAAGTTTTGCCAAGAAAACTGTAAACACTGCAGACTGAAAAATGAAGTAAAATGCTGGCCTGCACCGAGTCTGGAACATCTGGTGCTGAGTGGTGAGGTGGCGTTCTGGCATCTGTCTTAGACGCCTTCTGCCTAGCAGAGGGATGGCACCTCTTTCTGCTGCACAACCTCTGTCAGGAAAGTTCAAGCGGAGGGGTGAGGCTCACCCACCCCTCCAATCACCCTGATAGAGGGAACGCTGGTTTGCCCAATCCCTGTCAGAGTCATAAGGGGTGGGGATATGGGGTGAAAAAATGGAATGCAGAAATGGGATGGATGCAGCCTGTTCCCACCACACCAACCTGGATTGCCTTGCTTCCTCCTCACCAGCTCCTACCATTGGTCTCCCCTTCAAGTCAAGCAAAGTAAGTCCTCAGTGGCCTGACTCTCCTCTGAGGTACCACCTGTGGAGGACAAGCTGCAAGTTACTGGTTCGAGTGCTTGTCCCCAGGGGCTCCAAGGGCAGGAAAGGGACCTTAAGGTAGACAGAAGGAGGATCCCAGGTCTGGTCTAGGAGCGTAAGAAATAGAAAAAAAATTTTTGGACTCTGCCCTCATACATTTAGTTAGTGCAACTGCACTTTGTACACCAGTGTGGGGTTTCCACTGAATTTGTATTTAAGTGGCATTTATAATTATTTCTTGGAGGACCATATAGTCTGGAACACTGGTCAAAATGTTACTGTACTATGAAACATCAGAATACTGCAAATGTGAAAAAAATGAAGGAGGCTTTAATCCAGGACCTTGTGCTGCAGAATGTGCTGTTTAGGAACCAGCAGTTCTGAAATGCTTTATTCTTGATAAGAACTCTGTGGTCCTGAAAATATAAATGTTTTGGACTCATTACTTAAGCAAAGAACCCATTGCATGTGACCACCCAGCCACAGTTAGGGGATGTGCAGGCACTGGTTAATTTCAAAGGGTGCAAAGTGCACACAGAAACCTGTCAGCATACACATTACATAGATTTATAAGCACATATTATATATTTATATACATATCATTATTTACTATAGTCTTGCTGCAACCTGCCACTTTGTATATTTAAGCAATATACCATGATAGGCAGTGGGTATATTGGTAGATTTACCACGCCTGGTGTGGTTCGCTCACAAGGCGCAGCCGAGTGACTTAACCACACCAGAAGTGGTAAATCCACCCATGTACCCACTGCCTGTCATGGTATATTGCTATTATACAATGTTTAACTTTTTTTTTAATTTTTATAGTGATATAAAACTTTTACAGTGGGTATACTGGAGGATTTACCACAGTCATGTGATGTGTTTTGACCAATGAAGTTACAGGATTTTCATACCCCATTGTATAATTCACATTTTTGCACTTTTCCACCATGATTACTGTATAATTTGTCTCCCAGTCACACCTGGAAACGAGACTTTGCTCAGTATGCCTTTCCTGGTTATCAGATTTCAATAAATAAATATATTTATAAGATGGGTTCTGAAAATACTGTCTTCTGATTCGTCTAAACAGGTCACCTGACCATTGATTACTCCCTGATATTCCCACATTTGCTTGTTCACAGGTCTTTATTTTACTATTTCTTTAGGTAAACCTCTAACATAATATTGTCCATGTTATAAGAGGATTAACCCACTCCAGGGTATGGGTTTACTGAGCATTGTAACATGGCAATTAATTTTTCCAAGAACAGAACAACTTGACTGGGCCAAATACAGCATGTGATGCAAAAACTAGTGTGCATTAATTCCCAAGATATACCTGCTGAGGTAATACCCATAACTGCAACATAAACATCAAGCATTTTGCCTTCCCACCCACCCACATGGTTGCCAGTGTTGCTATCATTGCCATAATAGTAGCTCCCACAAACACTTTGCATCTTGGGTCAGCACGCTCAGAAAATAAATACCGTCTGTGGTTGCAGACAGTCCCCTGCAGCTTCCCGCTGTAGTCCTGCAACCCATTACCCTCTGTAGTAGTATATCCTCCAAGTCTGGTAAGGCTGCCTTGATTCGGTATTTCCTTGCTCTCCCACCTCTATACTGCCTCCTTTATTCCTCCCCCGGTTGGCACGGAAGTCCCGTAGCAGCAGCATTTGTTACACCGCCCATTTGCCCCATGCACAGTTGCAGCAAAATGGCACACAATTGTCTTCTTTTAAAAGTATTATAAAAGCAAGTTCTTTATTCAGAGCCAGAAGCAGTCACCACACACTGTGCACTGTTAGTAAAATATGCAAATCTTGTAAAGTGAATCTCAGCAAGCGTACCTGAATAATCCACGAGTGCCGTCTTCATTTACACAATTGTTGTATTGAATAATAACTAAGCAGGATAGCATTAGCAAAAGATAAGTAGCATAACTACACTGTTTAATTACCAAGCATTATAACAGCAATCACAACATTAATGCACACTGTGCATATTTCTCATGTATTGTTATTGTTGGAAAGCAAAATCAACTTAAAAAATGAACAAACTGAATACTGCCTTTCTGCTTTTTACAAAAGTGTTTTCTTCCATTTGCAAAACTCGTAAATGGCACTTGCCATGTTACAGGCACATTAATCCACTTGAAAGGAGGCATTTACTTCAGATTTAGTGCATGGCTGGATGGTGGGAGCACTCGGCCGACCATGCATTAATTCCTAGTAAATGCCTCCTTTCTCTTGAATTAATGCTTATTTAATGCATGCCTGGGTGGCTGAAGTCACTTGGCTTTGCATCGTGACTCCAATCCCCTCCCAGGCATACATCAATGCTCAGTAAACCCATACCCTGTCGTGGGTGAATCCCTCCACATACAACTCTTGTGGAAAAAGGACATAGTTTGCCAGGGGGTGGAAGTTTAGTAGGCCAATTTCCCCAAAATCTTTTGGTATGCATCACTGATCTCTTGGGTGCTCAAACAATATTCCACCTTTGTCCAGCTTCTATCTTACTGTTTTCTAGATTATTTTTATTTATTTACAATTTGTTGACATGAAAAGGCACACTGAGGAAAGGCTCATTTTCAACTGCAACCTATGGGAAGGGGAGTTACAGTTGGGGGAAATATAGTAAAAAAAGATTACGCAGTGCATAAAAATAAGGACACAAAATAACAATGTGAATGAAGAACGGTACAAAAATAAGGATGTAATAATAAAATACAAGATATCACATGGTAGGGCTGCAAATATAAAAATTAGGTATACCAGCAGTGATCAAGTTCAATGAAAATGAAGCAAACATTATAATATGCAATAGAGTACTGTGGCTGCCCTTGAGGGGCAATTGGCAGGAATTAAAAGAGGGAGATGAGGTTAGACTACATGGGCAAGTGAGAAAGAGTCAAATACACCAACAAAATACTTTAAAAATGTAGAGGCTGCACAGGAGGGGTGGAAGAGACAAACCAGTGGTAAAAAAGGGGAGGAAAGGAAAGGAAAATAGTTTTGAAGTATCTGGAAGCAAGCAGAGGAGGTTAGCTAGTTGCAGGAGAAGGCGCATGTGTGGAAAGATCATGGAGGAGGGCTCTGAAGGAGAGAAAGAAAGGACATGCTGAAACAGAGAGCAGGAGGAAGGTTATTCCATAGGGGAGGTGTGATGAGAAGGCAGATTGCTCATCAGAGGTTGAAGATCAGGAGACAGAGAAGGATCAAGAATCAGAAGTGCAGAGGGAATAGAAAGAAGTGAAGGGATGGAGGGAGGGATGGGTAGAGGAGTGAGTAAAGGTAACAGGGAAGGAAGCTGAACCACAATTTGAAGGAGGCACTAGGTGTTAAGGGAAAGGAGGAAGAGGTTAAAGAAGATGAAGCAGTGAGGTGTATGAGCAGGGCTACTGAGAGTAAAATGGCAGAAGTGGAAAGCTTGATCTGACTTGGTCTGGGTGGATTTAGGGGCTGAACTATACACCACATCCACGTAGCCAAATACCAGAAAAATCATCTAGAGAACAGTCTCCTGTTGGTCCAGGAGTGGAAGGCTTGATGTGTTACAGTACAGTCTCCATGTCTGGAGTTTTTTATGGATGGCATGGATTCAGGTGAAGACGTCATAGCTTCTACCCAACCATGCACCAAGGTACCTGATACTTAGCTGTATCTGCCATTGCACCTGACTAGATGGATACAAGAGCTCTGATTACTCCATGTTTTGTAACCTCTCTTTCAGAGTCAGGATTGTTATCTGAGTGAACATGATTCCCTAGGACTCCTGATGTGAAGCTGAGGCTTAATAGTGGAGAACAATTGTTGGAACAGTGGTTACAGAGACAAACTCTTTAGAGCCCATGGGGGTTGCAATCCTGTTACCACATGGACTTCTTGTATGGGCAATCAGTAGCATTCCCGGGTCCAAACACCGCCGGAAGATCTCCAGGATTGGGTGGGCTGTTGTGTTGGTGCCTTTGTACGACCATACCAGCTGTCGAGGATAGTGAGTGGCAAACAATATGACCAATGAAACTGTGGTTCAGGGCCCTGAATATAAAGTTGACAGCCCAGGAGGAGTCAGATCTATGAATGATCCTGCAGTGTGCAGAGGTTGTGTCATGACCATAAGAAAAGTGTGCTGTCCTGGGCCTTAGCTGAAGATCAGCATGTCGCCCACCATGAAAGAGTACAACCTCCGACACTTCTGCACCCAAATGACGACTCTAGGAGAAGCCTGTGAGTCTCAGCAGCAGATGGAACTATGTGGACCTGGGCCTGTGAAACACAGAATCCTAGAGATCACTGGACAGCAATGAATAAGCAACGCTGCAGCCACACAGAGCCATTCCTGGTAACTATGAGTACTGTGGGAAGAGTTCTGTTCAATTACATAACAAGTGATTTTCATGCTGGCTATCGGGCCAGATTACAAACATTTCATTTGTAGAGGTGGTGAGCCATTTTAACTATTGTATAGAATGTGGGGAAAAGTGTTAAGAACCGCTTTGCTCTAGAAAATAGAAAGAGCAGTACTTGGACATGTGGATGCTCGGTGACAAAGAACGGACATTAAAACAAACATTCACAGCACTCCACCACTTCTGCACTTAAAAGAAAACAAGGCCACATGCAAATATTTTGCTGTGACCGTTTTGCTCTGTTGCTTCATCATTTAAATGCACCAATGTTGGCCAATCCATGGCAACTACTACTAGTGTTTAAATACTGGGTCACCAGGGACTGCCATGTGAGAGCTCCCTATTTTACTAAAGGGTCTGGTACCAAGGGAAGGGTTGTTTACTCTAGCGGGGAAGAGCTGGTACAGCTTCCCTCCGGGTTGTACTAACTGATTAGCTAACCTATTGCCAAGCATCTCAGGGTGGAGGCACTGGGTATGTAGAGTATTGTAAATGCAAATCCTCTTTACAGATAGTGAACTCCGACCTCAGAAGCCAAAGCAACAGCTTCGGCAGCCCAGTGGCAGTGTAAGGTGGGGCCTGACCCCGGAAAGGACAGCTACTTTTTCAGTAACAGTAGCTCTTTGAGGGAATCTTCTCCAGTAAGCCACACCTATGGAACATAGACACCATCTGCGTTGGGCCTATTCAGAAACGTTTGCCTAGCGGGCTGCCCATGATGATGCGCACTGACGGTGCCTATATAACTCAGATGGTCTCAAACCTCTTCAGTTGTACCTGTCCATCAGTGCAGATCCTAACTGGTCTCTGGCTACCCTCCTTCCTCGCTGCCGGTTTCTAATACATAGCTTTGTCTATCCCACGCATGCTTGAAGCCCCACATTGATTTTGCTTCCACCACTTCTGCTGGCCATCTGTTCCAGGCGCCTACCACCGTTCAGTGCAGAAATATTTCCTCACATCCCTCTTAACCCTCCTCCCAGCTTCATTGCATGCCCCCTGGTCCTGGTGCTCTTTCTCATTTGAAAGATACTCCCTTCCTGCACCCTGTTCACCCTTGTGAGGTACTTGTAGATCTCTATCATGTCACCACTTGCTCTCCTCTCTTCCAGGGTGTACATGTTGAGATCCCTCAGTCTCTCCTCGTAGCATTTCTCATACAACCACTGCACCATTTTAGTTGGTCTCCTCTGGACTGCCTCTACCCTGTCCATGTCATTTCTGAGGTGCGGCCTCCAAAACTGGACACAGTACTCCAGCTGGGGTCTCACCAGTGAGTGATACAATGGTAACACCACCTCCCTCCTCCTGCTGGATGATACCCCTTCCTATGTACCTAGCATTGCACTAGCCCTGCCCACTTCTTTGCCACACTGCCTTGACATTTGAGGTCATCAGCTATGATAACGCCAAGGTACCTTTCCTGTTTAGTGACTGTCAGTACCTCCCCCTATCCTACACACAGCACCTCATTCCTGTACCCTAGGTGCACGATTTTGCAAGTTTTGGTATGAAACCCCAAATGCCATTTTCCTTGGCTTTTTTTTTTTTTTAAGCAAAGGTCTTTAACATGATTTATGCTGTTGTATGTTTATATCTACAGTTCCTGTGTCTCTTACGGTGGTAAGAGTTTCTTCTCAAGTTGTTTGTGTGCCAGAATCGCTCAGCTTTGCTTCACAGTTCTCTCACCTAAAGAACTTGAGAATACACTCCATAAGAAACGCAGTAACTCTACATATAAATACATAATTTAAACACATATCTAAAGATCACTCTGTTCACTGTAGCCTTCAAAGATCTGCTCTTAAACTGGGATATGTTGGCGTTTTGTGTATTTCAGAGCTTTAACAATGATTAATGTTTATGTTACATTTGAGGTGTTTTTATGGTTTGTGTTTATTATTTTAAAAATGAAGTACACTAAGTCCTTGGGAAGTGGTGCTATACAAATAAAATGCCCTTGCTTTCAAATGCAGAACTTCTTTACAGATGGTACCATTCAATTTCCTGAAGATGTGACTTCTGTTGAAGCTAGCTAGTCTTTGCTTGCTGCCAGAAGTCAATGAGACCAGTTTTGGCAATTAATAGTTGGTTCATGTGAACCAGTACTGGGCATTATAAAACTCACACTGCAGTGATGCTTCCAGCTCAGGGACTGATGCCCCTGAGGAATAAATATTGTGTTGCCAGTTTTAAATAAATGTATGAGGAGACACAAACTAAAGGGAGCTCAGCAAGGAAAATGAAAAACAGTATTGGGTCCAATTGAGCCCTGGGGAACACCTTAACAGATGGGAGGTGAGGTGGAACAGGGCATTACCTACTTGGAACAACTGGCGATTGTCCAACAGATATGCATAATGCTAACAAGACAGAGAATCTCAGCACAAAATCACCGAGGCAAAGGTTACCCAAAAAGGGCATTGGCAGCAAAGCCAGGTTTCCAAGAAATATAAATCACCTCTGCCTCAGTGCTTTTGTGCTGAGGTTCTTTGTCTTTTTAGCTTGTTTTCTTATTTTGGGCCGATCAAGACCCAAACCTGTAAGACCACAATATTGCTGGCTCATTTTCCCTGGAGTGAGATACAGACGAAGCCCACTGCTGAGTCCTGTGTAGGACGAAACATGTGCCTGTATCTTCTGTTCTCACACTTTGCAGACTGTATGAGAGGCCCTTTGGTACCATGCATTCCTGCTTAAAGCAGAACCAGCCTACGTGTTCATGGTGATTTTCATATATATCCCATTATGCTTTATATCATGGGGGTGGATATGAGTAATGCCAAGTAACTGATAGGTCAGAGAGACCCACTTCTTTGAGTTTTTCCAGTACAGTAGGGTAGGATGTGCCACTGTTCTGAATTCCTTAGGTAGTTCACAGAAGATGGTAGAGGTAAACAGGCCCTGATCCATCCCCTTCTGGGTGGATTAAGTAAACTATAGAAGCTAATATAATGTGGAATGTGTGGAATGGAATTTATGGAAGATAGACTGGAAAGGGTAGAGAAGGGAGGAGACAAGAATAGGTTTGCTCAAAATCCGCTGACTGGAATTGAGTTCATCTGATTCTGAATCAGATTTTCAGATTAAGGATTTTTGGAATTGCAGTCTGAAAATTCTAATTCCTAAACTGAGTCCTAAAACCTATTTTTACATAAGAATTTAAGATTTAGGATTTCAAATCCCAATCCAATTCTGATTTTGAGGTCTTTTTAGGATATGAATCCGATTAGGATTCAGAAAGTCCTAAATCCAAATATTGGAGGGGATCCCTAGTCAAGAAAGGAAGACAGGGTAGAAAAAGTTTTTTTCCTGAACTTCAGTGAGTGCAATGAGAAGGCAGTAGTTCCCCTGGGGAGGAGATGTGGACCCCTCTGTGGAGGAAGAGAACTTTTGCATTGTTTAAAGAACTGGGAACCTATAATGTGATAGGTTGAGAAGGGAAGAGATAGAAACAGCAATGGCAGAAGCAGAGAGGTGCAAGAGTTTTGGGTCAAGCCCATCAAGGCTGTTACCCTTGGATGGGCTGAGAGATAGCAAAGCAGTTAGGGTAGCTCTGTGGGAGATAACGGGAAGTGGAGAAGGGTTGAAAGAGTGTGTGGGATCAGAGAGGGAAGGGTGAAGGAAGAGGATAGTGGGATGCAGGGAAATTACCATGAAAAGGACACAAATGAGAAAATAAGTTTTCATTTGACACATTGACATAGTACTGTGGTAACAGAATGGACTTACAGTCATGATTGTTTACCCCCGCCCTCACACTTACCACTGGCAGCCCTCTGCATCCGTCGTTGTTCTATCTGTCCCTTCAGCTGGTCTGTCATAAAACAAGAGAGGCATAAAAGTTAGATAACTCTTTGATGAAATAAAAATGCTGTAATAAATCTGTACTGGGGCATTTAGGGTGTTTCTTACAAGTACAGTATAAGAGAGTGTCCTAGCATGTTTGCTGGGTGAGTGTCCCTAAAACCCTAAAGATGTAGGAGATGACACAGTTCCTGTAAGTTGCTATAAATATATTGCTAATGTTGCTATAAATATATTGCAAACCATTAAATAATTCTTCATGATTTGTAATACATAAATTTGGTTTTTAAAAATTGTTTTTAAATTAGTCCCCCCCAGACTGTTACACTCTTTCAAAGTCTGCATTTGAACTCCTCATATGGTTATAACACATCCTTATATACAGCACAGTCTCAGTGCTGATGGTCTATAATGTATGTAATGATGGACTAGGTTTGCATATCTCTGCTCTTGACAAGGCTTGTGTAACTGAAACAGGTCAGGGCATTTTTTTTTCCACTGAGATCATCTAAGGTTCTGTATCTAGCCATGCTGTACAGTGACATGTATTTGACTGCACCTTGAATAAAATTACATGTGCAATAACTGGAGGTCTGGTGCCAGTTCTTCTTTGTCTGCTGCATTGTGTGCATCCACATGAAAACCTAGGCTATGCATAGATTCCAACTTCCCTAGACCAACCCCCCATGCCTTTTTTGGTATAGGGCTCACTTCCTGAACCCAGATCCATGATTGGAGAAGGGGCTTCTAGTCCGATGTCTGGCTAGCTCAGTCACTCCCTTCCCTGACACATAATGCACACCGCAATCAAACTGACATACTGAATAAACGTGCGTGGTAGAGTGGGAGGAAAGGTCATCAATGATGCTAGACAAACTGATTAGTGAATGAGCTTAGCATCATTATGGCACCCTTAGTCTTGCCTCTTTCTTCCCTCCTGGATGCTTACTCAGTCTGTCAATGGGACTATGGCACATGCCACAGGTTAGGAAGAGGTCACTGAGCTAGTCAGGTGTTGGACTATTGGCCCCCCAATTCATGGTTTGGAGGCAGCAGGGGGGAAACACTCTACCAAGTAAAAGTATATGGAGTCTTGGGGGAGTTGGGCTTGGGGGGGGATTGTGCAGAAAGACAATGAGGAGCAGGGATGTCAAGAGTGCTCCAAATTTCCTGCACAAAAAAACTGCCAATCAAAAGTCAGGAGGCTCTTTTAAAAACAGACAGATGTTTGGGGGTCTTGGGGAGACAGTCTAGTGTGGGGTGCATTGAGCACAGGTTTGCGTGTGTGTCTAGGGCTGCATTTCTGTTGGAACTACAGTATGGTTCACCATGGACAGATACCACTTTCATATCCGATTGTAAGCTACCTTTCACAAATCATGCATTTTTTTTTTTTTTTTTTTTTGTCTTTGGTAAATGGGTAAGGCCCCCCTAGGCACAAGTTCCTGTTTCAGGAGCGACCTGGGAGCACTGGGCGGTTAAGTGACTTGCTCAGAGTCACACAATATGCAAGTGGAAGTTGTGAGAATTAAACTCGGGTCTGGTCTGCTGGATGTATCAAGCTCGTTCACACCTTGTTCCTCTAACCTCTAGGCTATACTGCCAGCCAGTTACATATTAACTTTGCACAAGTATGCAGCTAGTGACATTTAAAGGCCCAACATCTGATAATAAAAACAAATAATATATCATAATCAACAAAGAAAACAATAAAAAGAACAAGGATACTGATTTTCCGCATCAATTAATTTGAGAGGCAAGATTCATGTTTTACAAAAGTTTAAATGTTCCTGTACCCTTGCCAGGGCTGTTGTAACAGTTAAGATCTAAGCAGGATTGGGTGGTACTGTGTTGTTGGTCCTCTGAGACACATGTGTAACCCCCAGCCACAAGAGTTGGCTAAGTCCTAGCATAATTTATATGCACTTGTAGGGGCTAAGAGGCTCCATCCTTTGGACAGATGGCTCAGGGCTTGTAGTTGTAGAAGTTTATTTCCACATGGCACGCAGTACCTCCAACCAAGATGGCTCCTTACACAGGTCTGATCTGGGGTGCTGCCCCTTGGGAACTGTACTAATGGTGCAGTGGCACCTGGGTCTTCCTGTTCTTATATGCAGCATTCCTTCTCCTCACAGGAGACTGGAGAGTAGTTAAAGCTAACTTCTCTTATGGTTTTTTGGAGATTAGATTACCACATACGAGCACATCTTTATATGTCAGCACACACACTGCACGAGCATGACTAAATGTGAACAACCCTTCTCCAGCCTTTACTGTACTGTCACATGGCACTTAGAACACCCAGTACCTCTCTATACACCCGGTTCACACTTCCTTCACTCTGTTACTAGCCATGGTCTTGTCCTGGCAGCTTACCAGACAGGCAAACCTTGAAAACACAGAAACATAGAAACATAGACTTTGACGGCAGATAAGGACCGCTTGGCCCACCTAGTCTGCCCATTTCCCTACCTAGAGGATAAGTTGCAGATCCTATTTAACTAACAGCCTATTTCCTCCTACCCCCCACAAAAATTGCCTTATGTCTGTCCCATGCATTCTTGAATTCTCCCACAGTTTTAGACCCCACAACCTCCTCAGGAAGGCTGTTCCATGCGTCCACCACCTTCTGTGAAAAATACTTCCTCACATTGCCCCTGAGCCGTCCCCCTCTATCTTCAAATTGTGTCCCCTTGTTCTTGCACATCTCTTTTTCTGAAAGATGCTACCCTCTTGGACTTTGTTGATTCCACTGAGGTACTTAAACGTTTCTATCACGCCCTCTCCCTCCTTTCCTCAAGGGTATACATATTAAGCTCCTTTAGTCTTTCCTCGTATGGCTTCTCTTGCAGACCCTGCACCATTTTAGTTGCCCTCCTCTGAACTGCCTCCATCCTGTCTATGTCTCTGGTAGACATTCAATGGCAACGACCGTGCTCATTTTGTAAAAATGTCCCCAAAGTCCCTTATTGAAGCTTGCCTCTATAGGTGGTAAACTGTTCTTTTTGCAGAATTTATAAGTTACAGCATTTAGGAGGGAAAGGGATTGTAATTTCTCTCTGAGGAGCTCGCCATTTGATCTCTTCGTGGTGTGCAAGACTGCCCCCTGTGTACAGATGTTTTGTGACATTTGAGTAGTGCAAGTGAGAGGGCACACATCTTTGAAATCAATGGGGGTACTTTTTTCAAAATTTTTATTTTTTATTTTACAGGTCCATTTATTTGCATTAAAGCCAGCACTCAATTAACAAGATTCTTGTTAGTCGAACAGTGGCTGTGATTTAAATGAAAAGGACCTGTAGAATATTTAAAAAAATTGAAAAATGTCCCAGTTGATTTCAATGGAGCACAGTCCTGTGCTCTCCTACTGATGTGTCACAAAACATCTGAGTGCGGGGTGGTCTGGCACACCAGGAACAGGGAAGGGATTAGACGGCCATCCCATAGGAGCAAAATTACAATCCCCTTCCCTCTTAAATTCTGCAGCTTATGAATTCTGCAAAAAGGACAGTTTACTTCTTACTGAGATTAGCTTTAAGAGGGGACTATTGCTTAAGCACCAAAATGGGTGCGCTTTCAATTCCCAGTCACAGACATTGACTTTAAGCTACACATTTATATCCAGAATCTGGACTACTGTGCTAGGGGGCATCATTTATATATTAAAGCGTGCCAGTCCCAAGGACTAGCAAGAACACAGAAAGAGTGAATTTGACAGCAGACTTAGACCAAAGGTCCATCGAGTCTGTCCTTACTGTACTGCCTCAGCTCACTGACCTACTGCCCTGGTGAGCTGTAAATTAAAATTACCAACTCACCATAATTACTGATCTTCCTGAAACTCTTCCCCATTGATTGATATATATGGGTCTAGGACCCAGCAGGAGCTTTTTTCCTGCTAGGAATGGAGCTGACATTGCTATAGGCACAGCTCATGTGCAGCACATACCCACATGGTACCATGTGCCAGTCAACAAATGTCAACTTCCTCACACACCTAAGTTCTGCTCAGCAGGGGAAAAACAAAGTGGACAGAAAGTAAAAAAGAGGACTACAGATTTCTAGCCCGAAGAAATTCTAAAAGAATACTGGATATAAAATAAACAAATAAATAGAAACCGACTATCAACTTAAGGATTATGGGTTGGGTCTACAAGGTGGCACAAAGGTAGTGGGCCTAAGAGTTTGGGAAATGATAGGAAAGAGAGGGCAGGAACCCTGAGCAAAAGGCTCTGGCAGAGTAGCAGAGGGGGTAGTCCAAATTGGAACCTCTGTGCAACTGAGATGGCAAAAAATGCCAAACAATAGGAAAATGACATCTGGACTTTCAAAAGGTAGTAACCCTATGCCACATGATTATTGAGTAAACTCAGGATTAAACCCCTAACCCTGTATTCTCTAGAACAGAGGAAAGGGGAAGTACAGTAGTCATTGCCATGGCTAGAGCACTTACCCGGTAAACAAAAACTAAATAAATAAATAAAATAAAATAAAGAGCTGCAGGGCTATCAGCCATGGGAAGTCAAGATGTGGGACTCTCCGCTGGCATGCTTCAGGCAGAGTGGCAACACTAACGCACAGAGAGGAAAGAGGAACACCAACCAAAAAATTCAAACATGAGGAAGAACATGCCCAGATTCTCCCTGTAACCAAAGGGCTGCAAACTGTGTGTGGCTAGTACATTAATTGAGGCATGTGCATTGTACCCATCCAGGGAAAGAGCATCTGCTCACTGGAGTTAGACTGGATAGTGCCAGGCGCACATATTGTATATAGCAGCTAACAGGGATATAGGCTAAAAGGAATATACCCTGGGCAGGGAGAAGGAGGGAGAAAAGAAGGAGGGAAGCTTGCCATCTACCCACTCCAGGAAAGAAAAAAAGAAAAAGGCTCTCCTTTTTTTTTTTGGTTGGCAGGGGGAGCCGGGGCCCCCACTCCCTTTTGTTGTTGTTTTTTTGTTTTGGTGTGGGATGTCACCAGGGTGCGCAACCCTCTTTTGTTTCTTAAAGAACAAGTCACCACCTATAAGGACCATGGCAGAGGACAGGGAGAGAAACAGGCAGCGCAAACTGTAAGCACACACAGGGTGAGCTGTCAGAGGCCCTGGCTTACAGCTGAGCGGGGAATGGAGGGTGGATGTCTGAATCAATGGTGAAGATATTCAGGAAGATCAACAATTATGGTGAGTACATCATTTTCATATCTTCCCTGAATCAATCTTTGCCATTGATTCATATGTATGGGTCTGAGTACCAAGTTTCCCACTTATGAAGGAGCTGACTCACCCTGAGGGTAAAGTCATCATCAGTCCTCTACTTGGGGAGAACTCTGCAACATTCAGTATAATACAGAACTATAAACCTGAGGAGTCATAACAGACAAATATTCTGCCCTAAGGTAAATACTGACGAGAAAAAACCTTTTTTACTATTAGAGCACCAGGAAAGTAGAATATGCTCCCTAAATAAATAATTAATTCTAGTACAGTGGCAGAGTTTAAAACAAAACTAGACAGACACCTAAACTGGAACATGACTGAAAGAAAATGAGATACCCACTAGTAGTGGGAGATATGTTCTATGGGCGTAAGCCTCCTGTGTCTAATATAACCAAGTAATAACTGAGGATAGGGAATCCAAATGGGCCAGGTGAGGCCCAAGCATAATCAAAGTCAGTTGGGAGCTAGAAATGCCTCCCTAAGTTCCCATCTAACTCACCATGAGGAAAAAGGAGTCCCCTTGAAATGGGAGTTCAGTACCTTACACCAGGGCAGAGGTGCCAGCCAAGAAAGGCAGAGCCATGCCATCCACCAAATACAGACTTTGGTTCCTACCAGACTGGGAGGCCACATCACTGGCATCATAAAATGCCCTTGCTTGGTGCCCCGCTAACTCCAGGCCCTTGGCAGAAAGGATGATGGCTTGCCCGACTAACTCTGTTTGCTGCAAGGCAACTAGGTGCTGTCCTGGCTCACTCACAGGTGCTTGTTATAAGCTGCCAAGTGTGCCTGATATGCTGAGATGCACGTCACAGTGTGAATCAAGGTGAATACTTTTCTCCCTAGTGCATCTGCCTGTGCAGAATCCTCATGAAGAGGTCGGTCACACACCGGGTGTCAAGGCCCACCTGGGGTCTGCAAGACCTGAATCCACAAAGTAGGGTGAGGTACTATGCCAGCAGACTGTGTGTGGATGTGCAGTACCTTTGGTAGAAATCTCTGGGAGCTGGAAGCAAAGTGAAGGGATGTCTCCAAACTGTCCTACAGCACTCCTTGAAGGCACATGGCCAGGGAGAGATGCTGCTATGGTCATCGCAGCAAGCTCCTAGGAGTCCCAGTTGTGTGGATAGAGTACTGCACTTGGCAACAGTACCAATGTCCAATGCCTGCAGCATGTCCATCAGGAATTTCTGATACAAGGCATACTTAGAGGCCAAGGACTGGTGCATGGAAAATTCCTTGCCCTCTGTGGAGGGCCTGGACAGAGAGGAGGTGCTGAACCTGGAAGCAGGTGGCAGTTGGAGGACATGCAGAAACTGGCACAATCAGCATAGGTTCGGTACTGAGACATCATACCAGCTGCGCTTCCATGCAGAGCCCAGGTGATGGGCCTGAGAGGATGCATAATATCTAGGAGTTCAGGCAAGGGTGGCCTAGCCCTTGGAGGATGAGAAGAGCCAGAGTCTATTGCCCAGGCTGCAGGATCATTCAACAGACTTTGCGCTAGGGGACAGCATAATGAACCCATAGGAAGAGAGTCGACATACAAAAGAGGAGTGACCTCGACTTTGCCCATAGGGGAAAATCCCCAGGTGAGGAGACTGGAGGCATGTAGTCCCTTCAGGGAAGCTCTGGTCCTCACCAAAGATAGGCCCAGCCATAGGACCAGTGGAAAATTCTGCAGCATAGCCAGTCCCCAGTCCTGGGCTAGTGCCACCAATGGCATACAGCTCGAGGTCAGAAAACAACCCAGTCACAGGACTCCCCCTGGTCCTGTGGCTGGTGCTGTCCTTGGTGTGGGGCCTGGCAGTGCCCCTTGATCCATCCCTGCAAGCGGTGGCAGAGACTGGCCCGGTGCCACAAGTGTGATAGAGACTGGGGACATATCTAGAGACGGGACTGCCCTGGCACAACAACTGGTACTAGATCTGGCATCATGCCCATTCCATGGCCTGGAATT
The DNA here is from genome assembly GCA_016271365.2 of Neoceratodus forsteri. NCBI lineage: Eukaryota > Metazoa > Chordata > Ceratodontiformes > Ceratodontidae > Neoceratodus > Neoceratodus forsteri. Next base: position 801,177,268 of record CM057451.1, on the reverse strand, counting down.
GTATTCCTCCTCAGAGCTGCAAGGCCACTCGAGTCAGAGGGTGGCACCTCAACCTCCGCAATGGGTACCACTCAGCCATTGTGCCAGTCTCTCTCACAGCACCGCATACAGTATGTGGAGGGGGGGGTTGACAGCACGACTGGCATTGCTCCACTTACCAACACCACGAATGGTGTCAGGAGCTGGGGTAGTTCCAGGCTATGATGCAGAGGCATCCTCCAGAGTAGACCAGGCATATAGCTTTGACCTTATCACAGAGGATGTCCATTGCCCAGGGTGAATGGATGGGAGGTGCTCAGCTGACAGCCCAGAGGGAGCTGGCTGTCCACAAGACCCACCCCCCAAGGGCCCCCAATGCCTCACTGAGGACCCTGTACTTCCACGGTACCAGTAGCACTGGGAAGAGGCCCAGGGGAAATGCCTAAGGTTCCGAAATTCATAACATAGGTTCAACGGTATGGAAAGTCACTGAAAAAATAGGTACTGCAAGAATCCATATAATTTTCAGTGCCAAGACAGGTCCAGCAAACCTGATGTCCATCCATCATGATGGTCACGTTCTCATAGAAACACCAATGCATAACTAGGGCTTTTCTGTTACCCTTACTCTTTTTCTTGGACTCCGACATCACAAATAAAATAATAAAATGAAGTTGACAAGCTAAAGAAGGTACTTTCACAATGTCGCAGCAGAATTTGAAGGTCTAGAATGGCTGAATGGAGGCGCGGCTCCTGTGGTTTGCACTCAATGGTAGGAAGAACAATACTGAGGTACAGGAGGGAGTCAAAGGCAGTTACTGGCTTGTGCATAGCACCACATGGTTATGAGCAGCACATGTGCAGTGCCAATAGCTGATGTCAGCTCCCTCCCCAGTAGAAGAAAGCTCTCATGGGGTCCTAGGCACACTGGTCCTAGGCCCATAGGTATAAATCAGCGGTGAAGACTGATTCAGAGAAAATCACTTCCTCCCACTACCCCACCCCTTAAACCCTTGCTGTCCCTCTGGGGGCTATCAGTCCCCCTGCCCTATCCCAAAAATGTTTAAACCCATTAAGGGTAGCTGCCCCCACCACTTCCACCAGCAGTCTATTTCATATTTCCACCACCCTCTCAGTGAAGTAGGACTTCCACAAGTAGTTCCTGAATCTGCCATCCACCAACCTCCAGTCATGCCCCCTAGTGATTGCGTCCCTATTTGTTACAAACAGGTCCTCACTGTTTACCTTGTTTATATCACTATGAAATGTATATGTTTCAGTCATCATGCCCCTCTACTCCCGCCTTGCCTCCTGTGTATACATGTTTAGGGCCTCCAGCCATTCCTCACAGGATCGGCCCTTCTGATGCTGAGTCTTTTTGGTGACCTTTTGCTGTACCTACTGTAGTCTGTCAATGTCATTCCTCAGGTAAGGGATCCAGAACCAGGCTTAGTACTCCAGATGAGACCTCACCAGGGATCTGTGCAGGGGCAGAATCACCTCGCTTTTCCTACTGTCAAAACCTTTCCCTATAGAAGCCAACTTCCTCGATGTTTTGCTGTATGCTTTGTTGCACTGACTTGTTTGCTTGAAGGAGTCACTGATTATGACACCCAGATTTCAAGACAATCATTAGTAGGAGCAAGCTGAAAATTAGTGTCAGAAGATCAGGACTGAGACAACAGTGTAGCCATCAAGATGAATCTTTATAATGTCTTCTCTCTGTACCTCGGGGTTATCTCCTTTTCGCGTGCAGCCAGACACACTGAGGATCAGACCAGACAGAAGACCTGTTGCACACCAAGAATTGGGACTGATAATGCCACCCCTGGAGTCTGGCAAGTCCCCCTTGACAGCTGCTGCTGTTGGTACAGCAGGCTGGATTTGAACTCCACAGGACTCTAGAGGGCAGCATCACCTCTCAGTGGTTCTGGTCTAGTTTCCAGACAAAAGAACCCCCTTGCCATTTCTGCCAAGGGTCTTCATATTCTCCCCACCACAGAATGCACCAAATTAGGACAAGACTCCCTCAAGGGAAACACTTGGATGATACCAGCAACCCCACATTTTTTTTGGGGGGGGGGATTGTTAATCTGGGAACAGTCCTTACATGTACATATCATGGATACAATTTGCACAATGAAGGGTGAATCAGAGAAAAAGACTGTCTAAACTTGCACGGAGCTGATGTCATTAGTTTTATTTTAAGTTTACAATCAGCATTTTATTACTGAATTATTGTCATGGGACTAAAATAGCAAAACTAATAATAAAAATGGTATGCAAACAAACTAGCTGAATTAATTACAAATGTCACAACAAAGATTTTTAGGATATATGGAACACAGTGTTGTTCAGAATAACGGGACTGAAGAGCCAGCTGTAGTAAGCCAGAAACAAATGTTATTTCAGAGTGCTGAAGCCACTGCTGTAAGGGCCTGATCTACAAAGACTGGGAGGTATGTGAAAATGTTGTGTAAACTGAGCGTGGAGTCGTAGGCTGCACCAGCACTGAGGCTACACCATGTAGACAAGAAAAACAAACTATACATTTGAGGAACCAGCAACAAAAATACTTAAAAATGAATGCCATCATGGGCATGGGAGAGATAAACAGTAGAATGCAAGAAACTAGTAGAAGTATTTTTATTCAAACTAATAGTAGTACTACTACAATTCTTTATTTTTCCACAGGGTAGGATCTTACAAACATCTTTAGGTCCCAAAGAGCCTATTTTCAAGATGGTCCCATTTATAAAATGTTATACATATCTGTTTGGTTCCATAGTAGGTACAGACATGTAACTTTACAAATGCAAAAGCCCCACTCTGCAGAGACTGACAAGTGTGACGTGTTCCTTGGGGTCTTTGGCCCTTATGCGCACCCCATACAAATACATAGCAATTTATACATATCTAATAACTAGTTAAATAACTAGACTATATGTATTTAGAGTGTTGCTCATTCATACTCTTTTTATCCATTACACATACAACAAGTTTTCAATTTGTGTTTCAATGTTCTCATAATGGGTTTTGAACTAACATTTAAACTCTTAATGGAATTATCTATTGAATTCCATAAGAAAGTGGAGATTACTAGGAACTAGACTATAGGTTTCGGAAAAGGCAGACTGTGCTCTATGATGATGAGAAACAAGCATTTGTCAATGCCGAATGTTTGCTTACTGGCATTGGCAGTGGTAGTGTACAAGTTACAGAGCTGCATAATAGGAATGGCAGTGAAGCATTGAACTGAAGCCAACCCCACCACCACCCTGCAGAAAGTGACAGGCATTGGGGTGTGCATTTGGGTCGTCAGGCATAACGGCCACACCATTTCACCACACCCCACTCTGCAGAGACTGACAAGTGTGACGTGTTCCTTGGGGTCTTTGGCCCTTATGCGCACCCCATTTCATTAGGAAATATGGTGAGATGGGTGCTATATAGGAGAATGGGGTGAAGTTTGGGGCCGAAGAGTCCAAGGCATACCTCGATGCCTCTCAGTGACTGCAGGGTGTGGAATGGTATGAGCATCACAGGCAAGAATCCCAAGTCACACCCTGATTCCTGTCATTCTCTATAGGGTTGGGCGATTTAGTTGAAAAGCCTAATACCTCAGGCATTCGTTGTATTTTAACTCCAAATTTTCAACATGTTTGTTTTGTGACCCCACCTCATGAACAGGGGAATATCAGTTTGGTAGCCGAAAGCTGCTTATGCACAGTGACTACAGGATTTAGCACCACAGGTGCAAAAATATTCGAACAGGCTGTAAAAAATGACAGCTGTACTCTTTCATGGGGAGGTGTAAAAATGGCTATGTTGCAAATGTGTAGTAAAAATATTTAAAAAAATGGTGAAGTCACGAGCGTACATAGAAACTGTGCAACGCACACCCGTTATATAAGTAGGTTGGGGATATTTTATAGCAGATTGTCAACTCAGGCATTTTGGTGCCTCCGATCATGAACAGTGTCACTGTGATTTTCTTTATCTGTGCCGAACAATGATTTCCCACAGCGACCACACGATCTCTGCACTGAAAGTGTGAAAACACACTTCGCCATGTTGTGAAAATGGCAGCTGTACTGTTCATAAGGAAGTGTTGAAAATGCCACTAGTGAAAATCTGGACTGAAAATATTACAAAGTCATGAACTAACGAGGATGCGTGAAACTGCACAATGCTCACTCATAACACAGTCATTTTATGGACTTTGTCACCAAATTTTCAACATAGCCATTTTAAGACCTCTGCTCATGAACAGTGTAACTGTGATTTTCTTAATCTGTCCTAAACATTGCTTTCAGGACACTAACAGCACCATTGTGCGCTACATGTGCGATAACACATTTTGGGTGACATATGAAAAATTGCAGCTGTACTGTTCATAAGGAAGTTTAATAAAATGGACATGTTGAAAATCTAGAGTGAAAATATTAAATTCGCAAACTTACGAGCATGCATAGGAACTGTGCAACGCACGCTCGTAAAAGTCATTTTTAGGCATTTTTTCACCAAGGTTTCAACATAGCTATTTTAAGACCTCTGCTCATGAACAGTGTCACTGTGGTTTTGTTAATGTGTCCCATACATTGAGTTTGCACACCGATCGCGCCATTGAGCTACATGGGCGGAAACATCGCTTTTGGGCAGGATGTGAAAAATGACAGCTGTACTGCTCATAAGGAGGTGTGGAAAATGGCAATGTTGGAAATCTGGAGTGAAATATTGAAAATCAAACCCACGAAAGCGCATGGAACTGTGCAACGACACTGTAAAACAGTCATTTTTAGGAATTCTGTCACCAAATTTTCAACATTGCCATTTTAAGATCTCTGCTCATGAACAGTGACACTGTGATTTTCTTAATGTGTCCCATACACTGAGTTCGCGATAACGACGCGCCATTGTGTGCTACATGGCCGGAAACACGCTTTGGGTGAGATGTGAAAATGACAGCTGTACTACTCATAAGAAGGTGTGGAAAAATGGCAATGTTGAAAATCTGGAGTGGAAATATTGAAAATTCGCAAGCTATAGCGCATGGAGAATTGCACAACGCACGTCAGAAACAGTCATTTTTAGGAATTTTGCACCAAATTTTCAACATGGGGGTTTTGGGTCCCTTTCTCATGAATGATGTCACTGTCATGGCGGTATTCAGTCCCGAAGGGTGATTTTGCAGTCACTGCGCGAAATCACCCTTCGAGCCCGAATAACGCCATGACAGTGACATCATTCATGAGAAGGGGTCCCAAAAACCCCATGTTGAAAATTTGGTGCAAAAATTCCCAAAAATGCCTGAGATATGCAATAAAGTTGAACCCCTCCTATCTAGCCCATTATACAGCTTACCGGCATTTCCTCAGTTCGCGGTCGGCTTTGAAGAGTGCAGACGTGTTCCCGGTCCACCGAAAATCGCGCTACCGGAGTCCGGAGGTAAGTGGGGGGTGGGGGGGTGGGGAGGCTGGGTGCGTGGGTGGGTGCGGTTGTGGAAGGGGTTCGAAGACACGCTATGGGACCGCTTTTGTTTTACAGGTTAAAACAAAAAAAGACATCGTGGACCGCTGCCACGCTGAGGTGGGCTCCTAGCGTGGCACAAGGACTTGGGGGTGTTCAGCCGGCGGAGTTGGGCACCCCCGTCGGCAAAAAATTAAAAAAAACGCGGTTCTTGGCCACGCTGGGTGGCTCCCCAGCGTGGCACAAGGGACTTTGGGAGGGCGCAGCCAGCCCCACCGGGATTGGGCACCCCCGCCGCAATATGACGGATTGCCACGCTGGGGTGGGGCTCCCAGAGTGGCATCAACTATTGGGAGGGGAAGGGAGGAGACAGACGCAGTTCAGCCGACGGAGATTGGGCACCCTGTCGGCTATACGCTGCGCAGGGGGCACGGACGCCTGGGAGTGTGGGAGCTGCGCGTGAGCAGCTTCTTATCGCTGCTCACTCAAGCATAGCTCCCCCTTTCAACTTTATGCCACTGCATTTTGGAGCGTGTCATAGACAGCTCCAAAATGCATTGGCTTACAGGGGCCGCGTCTGCCAGCACAGTGCCTGAATTGGAGGAGGAGGTGACACACCTCCGAAATCTCCGATGAAGGCACTATGTTTCTTGCACATGCGTGCAAGCAAACATAAAAATGACTGAAGCTGGTTGGAGATGGTGCCACTTTATATATAGCTGGTAAGCCAATGGCACAGTGTGTCTGTGGACCCAAAGGTTCTGGTTCCAGTGGGGCCCTAGTGCCTCTGGCTGTACAAATGAAGAGTGAGTCTTAAAGCAGCACTTCTTTCCAGCTTTATTTTCTAGAAATTGATTAGGCTTTGCATGTTCTCTTCTGGAAGTGCATTTCTGTGGCTTTCTCTGTCACCACTGCTGAACATTCCCCTTTTCATAGTACAGTGTTACTGCTTGGGCCACCATAGAGAAAGGTAGCAAATGGTGCTGACTGGTTAAGGAAAAAACAGCAGAGTTAATATTGCAGTTTGTGGTATGGAAAGGTAACATGTCTTGAAGCAAATGTGATTCCCTGGTCACTCAGTAAATGATCAGGAAATAGACGAAGAAGGTAAGGCTGGTCAACTGGGGGGGAACAAGATGCTTAGTGGAGTGTCAGGCTGTTGGTTTGAATCTGGCCTAGGTTGGTAGTGTCCAAAAATCTGTGTAAAATGAGATAAGCTAGTCTCAGTCCAGTTGTGGGAGCCAAAACCTAACCCAAATGATCCAAAGCACCCTTTTTGACAATATCACATGAAAGGCTAGGGACCGAATGGACATGGTGTCAGAACAACCCTCTTCCTGGTGAGGTGTTCCTTCCATGACAAGGCCAGTGTAAATTTGGGGCAGGGGGCATGTAAGGAAGCTGGCACTGTGACAGTCCATGCTGTACATGTCATGTGGATTTGCAAAAGGCTTCAGTCACCAATGCTATCAATCTGACAACTTTCATAAGCATTAAAATCACTAAAAATAGTTAAATAAATAAATATCTACAGAAATGGATTAGGGTTACAAAGAAAAACAAACCAGTGGCTAGTCAGAAACCAGAATAGCGACAACCTTTGACTGAGTTCAATAATGGACTAGATAGTTCAAATATGATTTATTTTTCATACACACTTGATTTTTATTAATTTCACTTAACTAAAAGTAACTGTAGTCCCCAAACAATATGGGAGGCTATCTATTTGGACTCCTCAGGACCCCAGCACCAGCAGCAGCAGCGACTCTGACTTCACCTGGTCCCCATTTCATGACATATACAGGAGGCCCAGAGATAGAGTGAGGAGATCAGCGGCTGCAGGTGAAGGGGCACCTCCGAAGTACACGTGACCACATGATCTGCAGAGCGTTTCCACTTCAGCAAAGAAAGAAGAACTTTCTTCATACTTACCGTAATTTCCTTTTCTGTTAGGTCCAACATTGTCAATGGGTAATCATAGCAACTGGGTACAGTATACCCCTAGCAGGAGAATGGCACAGTCAAGCTTTAGAATGTTGGGCACATGAGGATTCCAAGCAGCAGCAACTCCCAGTACTACTGACCTCGCAGTGCCATATTAGCTACATATTTTCACTTGTTATATAACATTCCTTAAATACTGTAACTATGACATCTGCAAAGTAATTTTTTTTATTTTATTATGCTCCCCCCCCTCCCGTCGCTCAATCATTCAGCCCTCACTCCAGTCACCTTACTTCGCCCTCCTATGGCCACCATCCACCGATACTCCCTGGGTTACTTACCAGGGTGGGGCCAAGGCACCACGACCTACCCATCTACAACAGGGGAAGGTGTTGGCAGAGCCGACATTGCCTCCCTGGTTTACCCCCCAGGGTGGGGTTCGGGGCTTGTGGTTGCACCGCGGAATGGTAATTAAGTTGGTGGAGCAGCGGAGAGCCATGCGGGCCAGGTGCAGGGGCGGCGTCATCCAGAGCTGCCAGCATTTTCATCCTTGATTTTTTCCCTGCGGCAGGGACATGCAATGACGTCCAGCGTCCGCCCCACCCCCCAGAACAATCTGACGCCGGTTGCTGCGGTACCCCCAGACTCGCCAGGGTCCATCAAGCACCAATCATGCTCCTCCCCCGAGAAGAAGAGCAATCCTCAGGACGCTCCATCCTTCTCCTCCAGCCAGTTATGACCCAGATCCGCTCCTGAACCTGGGTCCGCCGCCGCAAACAGAAATCCAACCGCTGCGCTGGCGGGCTGGCCCATCTGCAAAGTTATTGTAACTGTTCTATCTGTTTGACCTTTCCTCCAGATTTGAGCTTAACGTATACATGGTATACCATGTATCTCTGCCATTACTATATTTGTTCTACTTTTTCTCTGTACAAGGACATATCTCTGTATAATGTTGTAACTGTATGTATGTGCCATCTATATGGCCCGGGTTGTGCCTGTAAATGGTCCTTGGGACCAGTGCATTTACACGGTTATCAAATACATAAATAAATTAATAAAAAAAATGCTGTCTTACCTTCCTGGCAGATATTCAAGGAAGACATACTCTTCTTTGGACTCAAAGTTTGGAAAATTTGCTTTTTCTTGCAGGAAAGGAACAACCAGACAACAGGCACACTGCACATCAGTCACAGATCTGGGTAGTAAGGCTGACCACATAATGAGGCATAACTTCCAGGCAACACTGCATTCAGTAAGACTACCAGCAACAAGGAACAGACACCTTAAAATATAACGAAACCTGTTAATCTGCGCTCGCAAACTGATTGAAAAAACTTTGTTTTAATATAGATAGATAGACAGATAAATAGATTGATAGATAGATAGACAGACAGACAGAAAGACAGATAGATCTGCAACTCTCTATACTTTGGGGTCACGGGAGGGACCCTCAGTAGACTTCAGCAAGTGCAGAACGCGACATCCCGGTTACTGACGGGACTCTCGAGGTCCAGTCATGTGACACCGGTCCTATGGGCTCTGCACTGGCTGCCCATCAGGTGGAGGGTCCTTTTCAACGTGGGTCTTCTCATCTTTAAGGCCCTATATGAACTGGGTCCTAGTTACCTAGAACTCCTGACACCAGTGACCTCTGCTCGCTCCCTTCGAGGGGCCTCCTGGACATTCCCAGGGTTCGGCTCAAGACCCCAGGAGATCATGCATTTAGCATCTCTGGGCCAACCCTGTGGAATTTATTATCACCTTCTGTCTGGGAGACTCCCTCAGTTGCGGTGTTCAAGTGGAGGCTGAAGGCCCACCTCTTTGTCCTGGCTTTTCCAGCTTTTTGAATACATCCTGTTCTAGTCCTTGCTATGACAGTCTGAAATCACTTTTTAATTTATTTTAAATTGTTAGAAGTATATACCAGCATTGTTATTGTGTTACTTATTTATGCTGTTTCTCATTATGTCTTGTTTTAACTCTTGTTAGGGCCCAGAGCCTCCGGGATTGAGCAGCCTACAAATAAAATTGCCTTGCCTTGTCTAGATGGATAAATGCAGTGCAGCAGAATAGAGAGATGTCCAAAAGTAGGGGATATTTTTTTAAAACAGGATATCCCTCCTAGCATACTGGATAAGATTCTCCCACAGGAGCTAGGCTCCTGGGGGGGGGGGGGCATTGACAATGTTGGAGCTAACAGAAAAGGAAATTATGGTAAGTATGAAGAAATTTCTTTTTTCTGTAGCGCTCCACATTGTCAATGGATAATCACAACAACTACAGTAGGTTCTATCAAATCAAATCAAACATTATTTGTTTAAAAGGCGCCTTTCCATTGATCAAGGCACCTGTATATAAATTAAAACTATCAACATTATCACATTAAAACCATACGCATAAAAATCATAATCAATCTATAGACAAATCCCAGTCATTACTATATTAACCTTCATCTAAAAATGCAAGACTAAAAAGATGTGTCTTAAGTTCTGACTTAAAGCTTTGAATGGTCGGGCAATCCTGTATCCGTCAAGGTAGAGAATTCCACAGGGTTGGGGCCATAAATGCAAAAGAATGAGCTCCTGATTTTTGAAGTCAAACCTTGAGAATATGTAGCAACCCCTTGGCAGTGGATTGATGTGGTCACGAGGGGCACTGCTTCTAAGAAGCAGTACCCAGATAAACCAGGAAGGGGAGACTATTATCCCAAGTGCCACAGGCAAGCACTACAAATTACCTGTGAACTGCTGTCTGTAGGACTCTGTGACCAAAAGCTGCGTCAGTAGAGATCTGAACATCCAATCTGCAACGTTTTGTGAACGTGTGGATGGAAGACCATGTGGCTGCCTTGCATAACTCTAAAACCAAGGCTTCGTCTCTCTCCACACAGGAGGCTGCCATAGCCCTGGTGGAGTGAGCCTTGATGAGAGATGGAGGTCTCTTTTTTTCTGAAACATAGACCTTAGCCATGCAGGCCTGCACCCACCTAGTTAGGGTGGCCTTAGAGGCTTTTTGACCTTGCTTGGCTGCTCCAAAAAGAACAGATTATCTGACTTTCGGAACTCAGCCATCCGTTTAAGGTAGATCCTAACTGCCCGTCGTAAATCCAACTTATGCAAGTCATTCTCCTTGGGGTGAGAAGGTTGTGAGTAAAAGGAAGGAAGCCATATTTGCTGGTTCGCATGGAAGGCCACGGGCATCTTAGGAACCAAAGTGGGAACCGTTTTGAGTACCACCTTGTCCTTATACATAATAAGGTATGGTTCCTTGTGAGACAAAGCCTAGAGTTCGCCAGTTCTCCTGACTGAACACATGGCCACCAAGAAACACACTTTCTAAGACAACACATCCATTGATATGGATGATAGGCGTTTACAAGGCTTCTTACAGAGCACATTCAGAACCAGATTAAAATCCCACAGAGGAACTGGGGATCAGAACTTTGGATGGCTCCTGCTAACCATGCGTAAGAAATGAATGACCTCTCTATTAGTCCCTAGGGAGAACCCCAAGGATGCTCCAAGAGCAGATACCTGGCCTTGCAGCATACTCAATGCCAATTATTTCTCCATGCCTTCTTGTAAAAAATCCAAAACCTGCAAAATTGAGGCCTTTATTTATTTATTTAAGCATTTAACCAGGAAGGCATACTGAGCAGGCTAATGCTTGATTCAAGATGCATCCTGGGGATGCGTCCTTTGAAAGCCTAAAACCCATCTCTCTGGCCCAAGATGAAAAAGTGGTCCATACTCAAGCGTAAACTGTGGATGTAGAAGTCTTTCTGGCAGCAGCAAGGCTTCAACTACTTTCTTGGAGAAACCTGCTTTTAGGAGCCTTCTCCTTTGAGGAGCTAGGCCACGAGGGGCATTACTCCTGGATTTGGGTGAAGAATGGAACCTTGTAACAGAAAGTCTCTTCGCACCAGAAGGTGGAAAGGTGCTTGCTGAGCTAGGTTCACTAGATCGGAGAACCACGGTCATCTCGGCCACTCTGAAGCTATTAGGAGAAAGTTTCCACTTGAGTGTCTTATTTTTTGTAAGACCTTCAGAAGAAGTGGCAATGGAGGAAAGGCATATGCTCTGCTGAAGGAGCAATCTTGAGTCAGAGCATCCACTGCTTCCACTTGTGGACACCAGAAGCAGCTGAGGAACCTTTGGATCTGCACATTTTGGCTGGATGTGAACAGATCTATCTGCAGTCGACTGAACCAGTTGCACAGGAGTTTGAACACCTCCAGGTTCAACTTCCATTCTCTGAGATGAACATTTTCATGACTTAGCCAGTCTGCCTGAATGTTCAACTCCCCTGCCAGATGTATTGCTGACAGAGAGAGAAGATTCTCCTCCGCCCACCTCAGGAGGTTGGAGGCCTCTCGCTGCATTTTCCTGCTCTTTGTGCCATCTTAACTGTTTATATACGCCACCATGACTGCGTTGTCTGACGACACTTTTACCACGCTGTTTTGCAGCAGGTTTTGAAATCACAGGAGAGCTAAGCAGACCACCTGCATCTCAAGAATATTTATGTGGAGATGCTGTTCCTGTGCTGACTAAGTCCCTTGAGTGGGAAGTTGGTTCAGGGCTGCCCCCCACCCATACAGACTGGCATCAGTTGTGATAATTAACTCTGGGGAAAGTTCCAGTGGAACCCCCTTGCTCAGATTCCACACATCCACCCACCAACTCAGGGAGTGATGAAGTTGAGGGGTGATTGGGATCCTGGCCTGATAATCCTCCAATGCCAGATCCCAGGCTGACAGTAGACCCATTTGAAGGGGCTGCATATGGAAGCAGGCCCATGGGACTAAATCTATCATTGCCGTCATGAAGCCTAGAATCTGCAGCAGACTGAGGGCAGAAGCCGATGACTGATTCCTGAGCCACTGGACTTCTGTCAATAAGGCCTCTTTCTGGGAAGGTGACAGAAAAACCTTACCCAATTTCATATTGAAGACTGCCCCCAGATGTTCCAATAACTGAGATGGCTCGAGAGAGCTCTTCTCTCAGTTCACCACCTAGCCGTGTGCCTCTAGGATCTGGCCCATCTTGAGACAAGCTCCTGTAGTCTTCCACCAAGGAAAGGGGGCAGGAATGGGCCTGCATACCTTCATTGTGAAGCACCAGTCCTGAGCACCGACCTTTTTGCTAGAGGCAATGTCAGTGCAACAATGTGCAGGTCATCCAGATAAGGATAGACATGATGTCCTTCCTACCGAAGTTGAATCACCAGGACTATCAACACTTTTGAGAAGACTCAGAGGGCTATTATAAGGCTAAACAGAAGCACCCTGTACTGGAAGTGTTGGCCCAGAATCGAGAACCTGAGATACTTTTGGTGGGACTGATGGATGGGGATGTGAAGGTAAGCATCTGTTAGATCTATTGATGCTAAGAAGTCCCCCAGCTGAACAGCCCAGGCTATTGGTCTCAGAGATTCCATCTTGAATGCTTTGTGTCATACAAACTTGTTCAGATGCTTCAGATCCAGAATGGGTCTAACCTCCCCCACACTTCTTGGGAACTATGAAATAGATTGACTAGAACCCTAGACCTTGCTCATTTGATGGAACCAACCCGATGGCACCAATCTGAATGAGGTGTGTCAGGGTCTCTGACACCATCTGATATTTTGCCACATCCTTGGAAATCAGGGATGGTAGAAAGTGCCCCCTGGTGAGAACCAATAAGAATTCTATGGCATAGCCCAAGTGAAGGATTTCCAGAACCCAGGCAGCTGATGTTGTCTGGGCCCATCTTGAGACAAGCTCCCATAGTCTTCCACCAAGGAAAGGGGGTCAGGGATGGGCCCACGTACCTTCATTGTGAGGCACCAGGCTATTGTGCTAGTCCTCCTCCAAGGCACCTGGCAAAGGCACCTCTGTTGCCATAAGCTTTGTTACCTGAGAAGGCCCCTCTATTTCTTTGGTAACCAAAGTTCCAAAAGGGATGGCCTGCTCCAGCTGTCACCTTGACCCCTTTGGGTGATGGTGGTCTTGTGCTGTCGTTTTGACATTGGAAGATGGCCCTTTTAATCTTGAACATCCTTTAAAATAGAATCCAAGCCGGAGCCAAACAATAAGCCTCCCTCAAATGGGAGGTTAAAAAGCTTAGCTTTTGAAGCATGATCAGCAGACCAATATCTAAGCCACATGGCCCTCATGAATGACGCAATCTGATAGGCCGAACAGGCTGAAAAGTGCAAATTCTCCACTGTAGAGTCACCCAGAAAAGTGGAGGCCATGGCCACCAATTGCAAAATGCTCGCACCTTCCAAATCAGGTGGAACGAAACTGGCCAAAGTGGAGACCCAGATGTTTAAGGCTCTGACAACAATAAAGGAAGCATAGGATGTATGAATGTTTGTGCCACTGGAGGCAAAAGCCCTCCTGCATGCAGTATCTGCCAGCTTGTCATGAGAATCTGCTAGTGCCAGACAGCCTTCAACAGGAAGTGTGGTGTGGTTTACTGAATTATGAATGGCTTAATCCGCCAGAGTAAGAGCTTCCCACCTATGAGCTCTTTCCCCTAAAAAGGGGAAATTCTGGGTTTTTGGTTTGATAAGATTTTTTCTCTGATCCAAATCTGCCCATTCCTGCTCAATAATTTGGTCACAGTGAATAAAACCTGGAAAACACTTAGGAGCAGAGGAGGATGCAGACAGGATTGGGTTGACATCCACCGCCTCCACAAACTGCTCCTCCATCTGCTGTAAGGATCTATATGCCTCAGCTATCAAAAAGGACAAGGGCTTACTGTCAAACAAGAGGAGAATCAGAATCCTTGACTTTGGCTCCATCCACTCCCCTTCCTCTTCCTCCTCCTCAAAGGGGACATCCTCCTCATCAGAGAGCAATTTTTTTAAGTCAGGAGCTTCCCCTAGATCCTCAAAATCCTCATCCTGGCCTTCTAAGTAGTCAGGATCAGGTTCAGCCTGCACATCTGATTCTGCAGTCTTTCCTTACTGCAACACACCTGGATGTGCCTGGATGGCCCTCCCCAACCTGAGGAGCCTGGTTTGGGGTCGGATGTATCTGCTGGGATGTCCTGCGGAACATCGGGGACTGAATGCTCACCCAGGAGCAATAAAAATGATTTTCGCAATTCTGCTTTGCCACTGCCAATAGAAGAACCAGACGCCACCCTCCTCAGCTCAGAGGACCAGTTGGGGGGAACTGTGAGAGAAAAATTATGCTGAGCAACACAATCAGGGCAATAAGATCCCATGAGGGAAGGCCTCATCACCCTCTTGCAGGTCTTACATCGTTTCATAATTAATGGTCTCCTCTAAGCCATGGTGCCAGTAATAGAAAGTTTTCACAGAAAAACCCCAGATAAAAATATAAAACAAAAAGGAATTAGCCTTTTAAAATTGCTGGGATTCAAAAACGCTTAACAGAACTGAATACAGTGCTTAACATGCCAGAAAAGGTGCCAAACGGGCATGTGCTCACTAGCGGGTGCGCGCAATACGTTAGCACATTTGCATGGGCATGCAGACACCAGTTAGTGTGCGAGCACAATACAAATAATGGGGATAGTACTGCGCAAATGCCCTTTGTGCTGAGCAAGAGCAGGCACGTGCCTCGAACAGGGGTGGGAAAATGGCCTGAAAGAGGAGCGTGCACACAGCCTTAATGGCAGCTGCGAAAACAGAAAAATACCAGCCTATGGAGAAAAATCACCAAATTTTCACCAAAACACAATTTAGCTGCAGTAATATGAAAAACAAACAGAAATCTGAAGCTGGGGGGGCAGAGAAGAAAGAACAGACACCAGAGCCGAGGACCCCAGAGACTCTACATTCCCAGAAAAATAAAACTGTACCTATCTGTGGCACCTTTGTTTCTTTTTAATTATTATTAAATGGAGGCCATTATACACCCTAACAAGACTGCACAAATGGAAAAATACCAGCCTGTGGAGAAAAATCACCAAATTTTTATCAAAACACAATTTAGCTGCAGTAATATAAAACAAGCATTTGTCAACGCTGAATGTTGCCTTGCTGGCATTGACATTGGTAGTGCAGGAGTTAGAGAGATGCATAACAGGAATGACAGTGAAGTATTGAACTGACACTAAGCCCACCCCCACCCTGCAGAGACTGACAGGCACTGGGGTGTGCCTTTGGATCATCTGCCATAACGCTCACGACATTTCACCTCACCTTACCCTGCAGACAACGACAAGTGCTGGGGTGTGCCTTGGGGCCTTCAGGACTTATGCACACCCCATTCCATAAGGAAAAATGCTGAGATGGGTGCAATATAGGAGAATGAGGTGAACTGTGGGGCTGAAGACTCTGAGGCATACCTCAATGCCTGTCACTGGCTGCAGGGTGGGGGTGGAATGGCGTAAGCATTTCAGCTGACAATCCCAAGTTACACCCCTGATGCCTGTCATTCTCTACAGGGTGGGGTGTTATGGTTGGAAACCCTAACACCCCTGGCATTTGTTGGTATTTTCACTCCAAATTTTCAACATGGGCTTTTTCTGATCCCACCTCATGAACAGTGGCACTATCAGTTTGTTAGCCAAAAGATGATTTTTCACAGCGACTGCGCCATTTGGTGCCACAGGTGAGAAAACACATTTTGGGCAGGTGTGAAAAATGACAGCAGTACTATCCACGAGGAGGTGTAAAAAAATGGCAATGTTGAAAATCTGGAGTGAAAATATGAAAAATTGATGAAGTCACGAGCATGTGTAGAAACTGCGCAACACACACCCGTAATGCAATTATTAGGGGGATATTTTTTAACCAAATTTTCAACATAGGCATTTTGGGACCTCCGCTCATGAACAGTGGCACTGTGATTTTGTTAATCTGTCCCGAAAGTTGATTTCCCACAGCAACCGCGCCACTGTGTGCCAGATGTGCGAAAACATATTTTGGGCAGGATGTGAGAAATGACAGCTATACTGTTTATAAGGAGGTGTGAAAAAATGACAATGTTGAAAATCTGGAGTGAAAATATTAAAAAACGTCGAAGCTACAAGCATGCGTGAAAACTGCACAGTGTACGCTCGTAACGCAGTCATTTTTGGGAATTTTTCCACCAAATTTGCAGCATAGGCTTTTTGGGACCCCACCTCATGAATAGTGGCATTGTCATTTTGTTAATCAGTCACAAAAGGTGATTCCACGCAGTGACCGCAAAATCACCTTTCGGGACCGAATAACGAGATGACAGAGCATGTGTTCATGAGGTGGGGTCCCAAGAACCCCATGCTGAAAATCTGGACCCAAAATTGAAAAAAAAATAGCTGAGATATCCACCTAAGTTGACCCCCCCAATACTGATGCCATTATACAGCTTACTGACATTTCCTCATTTTGCAGTTCGACTTTGAAGAGTCCAGATGTGTCCCGCTCCACAGACAATCGCAGCGCTGGACCTCCAGAGGTAAGTATGGGGTGAGGGGGTGAGGGGAGGTGGGGTGTGCAAAGGGTAGGCACAGGTTGGGGGAGGGGATCCAGGGACTACAAAGGACGGTTTTCTCTTTTACAGGAAAATACAAAAAACGGAGATCGAAGGATGGTTTCCTTTCTTTACAGTTGAATTAAAAAAAATGTTGGGCATACTGGAGTGGGCTCCCAGTGTGCCACACGACTTTGTGAGAGGGGACTGATGCTGACAGGGATTGGGCCACATCGGCAATGAAAGTGTGTGTGTGTGTGTGTGTACTGATGCTGATGGGGATTGGGCCCCATCGACAAAGAAACTGTGTGGGGTTGGGGAACATGCCGACACAGGGGATTGGCCACTCCCGATGTCGGTATGGGGATTGTGTGTGGCGGACGGCAGGAGCCACCATGTTTATTGAAAAGTTTCACGAGGAAAGACACGTTGGAGAGGCGTGTCATCTGCCGCTGCATGACAAGCTTGTCTCTGATTGCAGCAGCAGATTTCTTTCAACTTGGTGGCACTTTCCATAATTTCCACATCAGTGCCAGCATGCTCGCTAACTGGGGGTTGAAGGACGCACCTACTAAAGTGTGCCCTGTATTCGCCAACACTGACACACTTCTCAATGTGGTACTACACGAAGATGTTGCTTCGCCTCGTGCAAGACAAAATAAAGAACAAACAGAGACCTGAGGGGGGCAGACACCAGATCCGAGCCCCCATGAGACATTACAGTCCCAGAACAATAAAATTGTACATGTGGCATCTTTGCTTCTTTTTAATTATTATTAAATGGAGGCCATTAAACACCCTAACAAGGCAGAAGTGGATCCCAATCCACACAAGGGATGGGAAAAAGGCAGGTTATTCAATTTGAAAGCCGCAGTTTAACAGGCACGATTTTAATTTAGGGGTGCTCCCTGAAACAGGCAGCCCCAATCTGGTATGCAGAACTGCAGCACTAAAAGAAGTCTTGAAATCTTGAATCTTGAAAATCTTCAGGGAAGATAAAATTGGCTGTGTACCATTCAAATGGCTCAGCTAAACTGGGAGTTGCTGCTGCTTGGAATCCTCATGTTTCCAATATTATAAAGCTTGGGCTGTGCCATTCCCCTGATAGGGGTGCACTATACCCAGTTGTTATGATTTCCCACTGACAATGTGGAGCGCTACAGAAAGGTGGAGTGGTGAATTGAGATGCACCCCCCACAGTAAGGAATATGTTACTTACCCAGGCATGCTGTGAGGCTAGGACAAATAAACGAAAGCCCCTTGAGCACAAAAGAAGCAGCAGTCAAGCTGCTTCAGATAGAGCTAAAGAAATCTACAAAGTCTACAAATGTAAACAATTATAGCATCCCCTATGGTGCCAGAAGACCTCTGGTCCCAAAGAACTGTTGGGAAAGTAATCTTAGAATACAGACGGTGCTGCCCAAGAAGGTCAAGAAGAAGTTCCAGTTTGCAGAGTATGCATGCAGCATAGCCCTATTTAGGATTGTGCCTGCTTTTCCCATGAATCTGCAGCCAATCAGGGCTTGACAAAAAAAAAAGCTATAAGTCAAGGCAGCAGATCCTGCAATCTGGGCTCTTAGTTGGTAAATGCACTCACTCTAAGAGTGCTGCTGTGAGAGTGATGCCAGAATCTGCAGAGTGAGACAGGCTGCCAGTGCTCTACGGAGACTAGTCGGTCCTGAGAATGCACTTCTCGTGTAAATTCACCAGAAGAACTGCACTCCAGCCTAGAGTAGAGATGTGGAGAAAGATGTGATACACTGGAGAAGGACAGGCGTTCCCTGAGGACTTTTTCCCCATTGTTAGTATAATCCAGCCAGCAGGAAAGAGACAAGGAAAGGCTACCTCTTAAAACATCAGGTAACTAGATCCTGTGAGATTACCTCTACAAGGAGGAGGTACAGAGCACCAGCGCCAGTTAATACCCACAGCTTGGTTAGTGGTTTCCACTCACAAGGGGATGTTGCCTTGCAGTGCGCTCAGGTGTGTTGTATAGGCCGGTGCCCCTGTAGTGCAGCAAACACTGTAAAAATTCACAAGTTCTATGAAAGGCCTTTTCGAGAGGGTGAATGCCAGAAGAGTGAGAGCTGACTGCCATCACCACAGATGCTATGGTTTGAAAGAAGACAGACGGCTCACATAATCTGACTACAGAACCATGAGTAAAGACCAAGTTTAGGCAATGTAACAGTTTTTAGTTAATCAGGAAAGGGGGGAAGTCTTGGTAAGGACTGAAACTTTAAATTCAAACTGAACCAGGCAGAAGACCTGCCGATGGCCACCAGGCCAATGCACCCTTGTGGACTGCAAATAGGGCCCCTTTACTTTCTTTTGTTTTGCCACAAATCTGTCTAAGAAAGCCAGTGTTCAGGACAGCAGCCTTCATGAAGTATCCACCGCAAAGACAAAGAGCTCGCAAGGCATTTGGGAGCTAAAGCCAAGAGCACCTGCTTGGGGATGTAGTCACTGTCAGGGGGTGGGAGGATTATGGTTTGGGATATTATAGAATTTATGTGATATCTTAATTTTATTTATTTATTGATTGGATTTTGTTAACCAGGTAGCTCACTGAGACTTGTAACCCTTTATCAAGAGTTACCCCCTTTATTCACATCTACCCTACTACCCATGTAACTCTTTCCTTAGCCTTTCTTTTTAATAAATCTCTTTTTTTTATTTGCATTATAATTCTGTGTGTTGAGTGTCATTGTTTAGGCACCGTCATTGTGTTGTGGGAAGGAACTGTGTGGGATGTGGCATAATAATATTTCCTGGAGGGGTAACAGCCCCGAGTGTCAGCCATCTGATATCCCCTACTGCTACCCCAGCTGGAGGCACCATGTCAGTAATAGTATTGAGTACCAAATGTAGCCCTTAAACAAAGACCCAGGCCGGCCCCTTTAGAGAGTTGAGAGAGGTAGACCCAGACGGCCCTGGTAGCCACTACATAATCAAGAAGAGTATATAGAAATGCAAAAAAAATATTAGTACCAGTGAAACTTACAGAAGGAAATTAAAACTTTATCCCCTTCTTAATGTTGCAGCTCTGAGGGAGTAAGACCCCGGGGGTGGGGGTATCTTGCCTCTTTAAAAAACGTGGTTAGGCCCAATCTGCAGTACTACCTGCAGTTTTGGTCACTTCAGTACCAAAAGAACACTGAAGCAGTTGATAGGGTGTAGTGCAAGGTCTCCAAAATGATCACTGGTATGGAATACAAAAGCTAGGAGGAGAAGTTGATGGCCCTTGATAGGTTCACGTTGGATAAATGGAAGAGAGAGGGCCTAACCTCAGTTTTTCGCGTACTCAAGGGTATGGACATCAAACAGACAAAGATGTTTGATTTGGTGTCTTCTAGTAGCATACGAGAAAATGCTCTAAAGCTCAGAGGTGGTGAATTCAGGGGTACCTTTAGAAGGCACTTCTTCTCCATCCCAGAGGGAGGTAAACCATTGGGAGCAGGGGACAAGAAGACAGTACCTTCAAGGTAAGCCTAGACAAATTTCTGCTTACCAGTGAATCACTGGACACTGGGTAGGGAATCCCTTTAAGTTAGTACATATTTGCACAGTTTTGCTATTCATACCTGCTTATTAAGAAGAGGGTGTTTTCATAATGAACCAAGAGTCTCTTCTGATCTTAAATTAAGATATTACTGTAGACTCCCCCCCCCCATGTGGTTCCACCTGGATGGGTTACTGGAGCCTCAGCAATGCACTCTGCTAGACCTTGATTAATCACCACACTCTCCTGTTCCCTGATTGTTGGACTGCAGCCGGGGGATGGGGCTGGCAGGGTCTAACAGGAAAGCACAGCATGGAGTCCACTGCATGAGTAAAACCACAGCACCTCCCAACTGTGTAGCTACTGCATTGCTCAACCTACTATCGCAGCTCAGGACTGGATTGTGAGGCAGCTGCAGGTAGAATGAATGGCCACCAGGTACACAGCAGCCCCCAACAGCAGCATAGGATGTGTAGAAGAAAACGTAATTTGCACCCATTCCTGGCATAAAGGACAGCAGCAGGATGCTGCAGAACACAGATTTCAGAATAGAAACATGGCTGCGTCCATGCAGCACAAAATCCTCTGACTCTGCAGAACTGTTAGGGAGGGGTCAGAGGAACACAGTATTTTGCCTTTGCATTTGAACCAATCATAGAAACATAGAAGTTGACGGCAGATAAGGACCGCAAGGCCCATCCAGTCTGCCCATTTGTTTTTCTAACTTATAAATGTGCCATCGGCCTTTGCTCTGTCAGTGGCCTATCTATTCATAGTCATTTGTATTGCTCCCTTATGCCAATCCCATGCCTGTTTGAAGCCCTGCACTGTATTCATAGCCACCACTTCTTGTGGTAAGCCATTCCATGCATCCACCACCCTTTCTGTGAAAAAGAATTTCCTCACATTCCCCCTTAATCGGCCCCACCTCTAATCTCATGCTGTGTCCTCTTGTCCTGCTATTTTTCTTATATTTAAACATGTTAGACTCTTTCACCTTGTTAATGCCCTTAAGGTACTTGAATGCCTCGATCATATCACCTCTCTCCCTCCTTTGCTCAAGGGTATACATATTGAGCTCTGTTAATCTGTCCTCATATGTCTTCTGATGCAGTCCCTGCACCATTTTGGTTGCCCTTCTCTGGACTGCCTCAATTTGGTTAATGTCCTTGTGAAGGTGTGGCCTCCAATACTGCACGCAGTACTCCAGATGGGGCCTAACCAGTGTCTTGTAAAGAGGGATTATTACCTCCCTCTTACGACTTGTGATACCCCTACTAATACACCCTAACACCCCCCTAGCCTTACCTACTGCTTTAGAGGTCTGCTTGGATGATTTCAGGTCATCAGTGATGATGATACCCAAGTCTCTTTCTTCCTTTGTATGCAATATAGATCTATACGTGGGGATCTCTGTTTGCTGTATAAAGCAACCAGAGATGAATATTTATTTGAAACATTACACTTAAAATGGAACAATACAACGGTCCAAACCCATTCGCATAACCTAAAGCTATTTATGTCTATTAATCGTACTACGAAAAGAACTAACTTCTTTACACAACGAATAGTTCGTATTTGGAATTCCCTACCTTATGATGTAGTGAATAGTGTAAGTTTGACCCAATTCAAATTTCAGCTTGATATATATATATATATATATGAAGGACTCTAAGTTTGTATCCCACTTAGCTTAAGTGGCATGATGATCATGGGCTTGTCCCTCGATCGTGTAAAACACCTATGAACCTATGAACCTTTGTGACTGCTAGCAACTCCCCTCCCAGCCTATAGGCGGCTTCAGGGTTTCTCTTCCCTATGTGCATGATTTTGCACTTCTTTGCATTAAATCCCAGTTGCCACTCTTCTGACCATTTTGTCAGTTTATCCAAATATCTTCTCATTCTGCCCACCCCATCTGGATCATCTACTCTGTTGCAGATCCTGGTGTCATCTGCAAACAGACAAGCCTTACCCTCTAGTCCATCTGCAAGGTCACTAATGAAGATGTTGAGGAGGACTGGCCCCAGGACTGACCCCTGAGGTACCCCACTTGTGACTTGCATCTCTTCTGACTGTATACCATTTACCACCACTCTCTGTTTTCTGCCCGTCAACCAGTTTGCCACCCAGTTGACCAACTTTGACCCACCTAGCCTACCCAGCTTATTTATCAATCTTCTATGTGGAACAGTGTCAAAAGCTTTGCTGAAGTCAAGGTAGGCGACATCAACTGCTCCCTGGTCCACCACTCTGGTTACCCAGTCAAAGAAATCTATGAGATTAGTTTGACAGGACCTTCCTTTGTAAACCCATGCTGTCTTGGATCCTGTGCCCCTATGGATTCCAGGTGTTGCACTATCCTTTCCTTAAGGAGTGCCTCCATAATCTTGCCCACTACTGAGGTAAGACTGCCTGGTCTGTAGTTTCCTGCCTCCTCCCTGCTACCACTCTTGTGGAGCGGGATCACATGAGCCCTTCTCCAGCCTTCTGGGACCTCTCCTGTGCTCAGAGACTGACTAAACAGTTCTGCTAATGGCTCTGCTAGTTCCACCTTTAGCTCCTTAAGTACCCTGGGATGTACAGTATGCCATCAGGTCCCATTGCTTTATCCACCCTGAGCTTAGCAAGCTCTTGTAGGACCCTTTCTTTTGTGAAGGGAGTAGTGCTCACCTCCCTCCCCTGTGTCCATGATGCTGAGCTGTGGGCCCTGCCTACCTTCTCTTCAGTAAATACTGAGCAAAAGTATCTATTTAGGATAGATGCCTTTACAGGTCCTCCTCCTCACATGTTCCCTTTCTCCATTAAGCTTAGCAATACCTCTCTGGACTTTCTCCTTTCACTAATGTATCTATAGAAAGTCTTGTCACCTTCTTTTACTGTTCGTGCTAGTGTTTCCTCAGTTTGGGACTTTGCCTGCCTTACTGCCTTCCCTACTTCCCTAACGGCAGTTTGTTATGCCTCCCTATCTTCACCCCGCTGTGTTCCCTTATATTTCCTGAAGGCCAGCCTTTTGGCTCGGACCTTTTCTGCTACTGTATTTGAGAACCAAAGTGGTTTCCTTCTTCTTTTGCACTTCCTTTTCTGTCTAACACAATGGGATGTTGCTTCAAGTATTGCATCCTTAATGCTTGCCCACTTTGCCTGTACCCCCTCATCTGTGTTTCTTTTTGCCAGGGCTAGCTTAACTCTATTGGCCATCTTATCAAAGTCAGCTCCTCTGAAGTCCCATATTTTTGCCTTGGAACGGGATGATTTAGATGTAGTAGCCAAATTGAACCATACCATGTGATGGTCACTGGCCCCCAGGTGACCTACCTGGAGATCTGTGATCCCTTCCTTGTTAGTCAGTACTAGATCTAGGATAGCCCTGTCTCTTGTGGGTTGCTGTACCAAATGTTTGAGGCCCTTCCCCTGCAGGGAATCCACTATGTGTCTAGTTCTGGCAGATGTTCCTGCTGGTATTGACCAATCTGTATCCGCATGTTGAAGTCTCCATTATCAGAACCTCCCTTTAGCTGTCATGTTTGTATATCTTCTAACAGTAATGTGTCTATGTCCTCCCCTGGTCTAGGGGCCTGTAGACAACCCCAGTTCTTATGGCTGTCCCATTTCCTGTTCCAGGGTGACCCACAGTTCTTCTGGCTCCTTATGTGTATTCTGAATTTCTGTAGCTTTGATATTTTCATTGACATACAGGGCCACTCCTCCCCTTTTTGCACCTCGGTCTCTTCTGAACAATACATAGCCAGGTACTGAAGTCTCCTAAGTGTGGTTACTGGTAAACCACGCTCCTCTAATTGCTACTATGTCCATTTTAGCCTCTGACATTATTGCCTGCAGGTCTGGGATCTTATTTCCAGGCTGTGAGCATTTGTGTACATGATTTTCCATTGGCCAGATTTTGGTGTGTTAGTTGTTGGGTGAGGTTTGGCATTACCCTGTCGTCGTATGAGGAGACAAACCTTTTTCTCACCTGGTGATGCAAATGAACTGCAAACATGCTGAATCCCTGTTTGACCACTAGCTGAGGGGTGTTCTTCCCATTCGACGTATGGGTGCTGCACCCTCTCCCATTTGCTAGTTTAAATATTCTGCAAAGACGTCAAACTTCTGCCCCAATGCACTGACTCCTCCTTAGTCAGATGCAGTCCATCAAATTTAAAGAACTTTCGCCTCCCAGAACTGTTGCCAGTTCCCTACAAATCTGTGTCCTTTTTCCTGGCACCATTTTTCCTGGCACCAGCCCTTGAGCCATGTGTTTAGCTCCCCTATCTCCCCTTCTCTGACCTTCCGTCCATCTGCTCCCCTCTCCCAGACTGGCAGGATCTCAGAGAAGGAGATGCCGGATGAAATAGATGATAGTTTGTCACCCAGCCTGGTCAGGTGTTCCTTGGTCTCCACAACTGACCAGCTGGCGAGATCATTAGTCCCCATGTGTACTAGGACATCAATGTTTTCTCCTGCTTTGTAGAACAATTTTTGTCATGGTGCAGTGTCTCTCCATGCTGATGTACCTGGGAGACATCTGACCATTACCCTGGCTGGAGATGGGTATCAACTCCCTAATCATGGAGTCTCCTATGATCAGAAGTTTTTGATTTCTTTTGCTTTCTTTGTTTTGGTTCCTGATTTGGGTGAGTTTTGTTGTGCTAGCTCCTGTGCTGCAGTGTCCTGTTCTGCAGTGTCTTCTGCCTCTTTGTTTGATTTCAGAGATAGAGGCAGATACCTGTTGTAGTGTTTATATGGTTTTGGGTAATATGTTGGAGAGCGAGAGTGATGGGGCACCGGTTGCCCCTTCCTAACCACCTGCCAACCTCCTGGACCAACTACCCTCTGCGGTCGAGGTTTTTCTGTTGGATGCTGGGGAAATGGCAGGTGGTTCTTATAATGTATTTCCTCTTGAATATGAAATTTGAGGCGTGCAATCTCTGCCCATGCTGCCCGGAGCTGAGCCCTAAGATCTCCAAAGGCCCAGCATGTAGGACAGTGTCCTAAATCCTGTAAGACTGGGTTTGTAGCAATGTATATAAAATCTGACAAAAGTCCTTGATGCACAGTTTGCCCAGGACCTTTCTGATCAATCAGAGATCAGCATCTGAAATCTATGAGACAAAGACAGAGAGAGAGAGAGTGTGTGTGTGCGTGTGTATGTGAAGCCAATGATTTGGGCTCAGTTTTGCTCAGTCTGCAAGGAAGACTGTGAGACAGAGACTTGCTGGCTGCTAGGAGGCTGGAGTCCTTGTAGTCTACGGAGAGTGTGTGCACATGGAGATCTTCAGGAAGAAGCAACTCTGCATCAGAGCTGAGGAAGAAAGCAGACGTTTGTGTAGAGTTGGGCAGGCAGGCCCTAATTTAACTTTCCTAAAGTGGCGATGACTTCAGCTGTACCTACTGAGACTGAAAGAGGCCACCACCTGAGCGATCAGTTCTGTGCAGCCCCACAAGAAGCCTTATCTTAGAATCAATGGGGGGGAAGGCACCAATTTAGACATTATTTGGGGTACAAGTAGAGGTGGACAGTTCCTGTGTTGCTTTGCAGAGGGGAAGTGTGCACCTGTGAACTGACAAGCTGCTGAGAGGTGGAAGACAACACCGGAGATGTTCACTTCATCCAAGCACAGCTTCTAGTGCAGCCCTACCATTTCAACAGGAGAGAATCAGTATCCAGTTTGAGGCCTGAAGGGTTTCCATCTGTAATTAAAGAAATTGCAAAACCATGAGTAATGACTAGGATTTACGCCCTGCAACTGGGGGGGTTAGCTAGATAAGATGGGGGTAAGGTTTAAGGCTGTATGAATGCCTTTTCATGAATAGTTGTCCAGTATTTTATTTGAAGTCCACAATATTCTGCTATTCATTATTATTTACTGGTATTCAGATTGGTGGAGAAGCCTTTCCCTCTTCCCAGGTGGCCAGGGTTTGTCTCCAGGCCACCCTCTCCCACCATTCCAGTCTTTTCCCACCCACCTCACCCCTTCCGCCCAGATACTTAATAAAACAAGTCTTCAAAACTGATGGCTCCTGGCACTGTGCCAGGAGTCAAGAGAGACTTTTCGTTGCACTCCCCAACCTAACTTAATTGCACCCATTCCTCAAAACACACACATTCATAGTCTGCCTCTATTCCCCTCTGGAACTCAGTCCTTTGCAGATGGGAATGCACCTGAGGACTGGCAAGTTGGTGACACTGCAGAGGAACTGGAGGGGAGGGTCTGTCTTTTTGCAGATGACACCAAGATTTGCAAAAGAGTGAACACTCAGGAGGGAGTGAAGCCAATGCACAAGGATCTAGGGAAACTAGAGGAATAGTCCAAAGCCATGACAGTTGGGGTTCAATATCAAAAAGTGCAAAACCATGCATCTAGGGCTTAGGAACCCCGGTGCTGAGTACAGGATGGGGGGTGCTGGCAGCCACTAGGCAGCAAAGGGACATTGAGGTTATTATTTCAGAAGACCTCAAGGTGGCAATGCAGTGTGACAAGGTCATGGGCAGGGATAATGGGAAACTCGGGTGCATGGGGAGAGGCATCACTAGCAGGACGAGGGAGATGGTGCTGCCACTGTACCACTCTCTTGTATGCATCCACCTGGAACACTGTCCATTTCTGGAGACTGCACCTTAGGAAAGATAGAGACGAGGTGGTTCAGGGAAGAGCAACCAAGATGGTGTGGGGGTTGCAAGGGAAGCCTTACGAGAAGCGACTGAGGGATCTCGATATGTAAACTCTGGAAGACAGGAGAGCAGGGGGTGACATAATCAAGACCTTTAAGTATCTCACAGGAGTGACCAGAGTGCAGTGGGGGGAGCCTCTTCCAGAAGAGCACAAGCTACAAGACTAGGGGGCTTGCAATGAAATTGAAGGGGTTGGGGTTGAATTTCAAGAAGCATGTGATGAAATACTTTTTCAGAGAAAGGGCGCTAGAAACATGGAACCGACTGCCAGCCAAAGTTGTGGCGGCTAGAATGGTGGAAGGTTTCAGGCATGCATGGGCTAGACACAGGGGCATAATACAGATACAAGGAGGGGGATGCTCCCCGGAGAGCATTTAAGATCTGCAGAGGTACAATAGTCAAGGAACCCTTGAGTAGACTATGTGGGCCTAGGAGTTCATTTCTGCCAGTCTTGGTTAGCCAGTCAGCCCCACTCCCATAGTGCCTTCACCCAGCCTGCTCCATACAATGACTGTAATAAACAAATGGAGCCACTGGGAATGCATTCATATGGGAGGGGTGGGGTAAAAGTGTCATTAGTGATGCAAGTCAGTCTGATTTGGTCAGGCTGTCTAGCACCCCTAATACTACTACAGCTCCAGCTCTCCATCATGATTGTATGCCTGCTTGCTCCGTCCATTCATTCCTTACAGGCACTGCTTGGAGTGCACTGGAGAGGGCACTGTGGGGGGAACCTTACTAGTTTGGTTTCTTGCTAATAGCTCCCCGAATCAAAGACTGGGTCCAAAAGGAGGTGAAGGCAGACTATGACAGTATGTATTTTAGGGAATGGGGGCAGTCAGGTTATGGTGGGGAGTAATTTAAAAGGCACTGTCAGCTCCTGGCATAGTGTCAGGAGCCATCTATTTTGAATATTTGTTTTATTAAGTCTCTGGGGCACAGGGAAGGGGAAGGGCAGGTGGGAAAAGACTGGAATGATGGGGGGGGGGGTGACCAGGAGACTAGCCCTGGCCACCTGGGGAAAAGGAAAGGCTTTTTGTGTTCCCCCAAAACTATAAATACCATGAATAGTGGGTTATTTGGGAATGGTTTCCAAACATTAAGGAAGCCTACTATTTGTGGTATTCGGGAAATTACATTCAGGGTGAACACACCCCTAGTAAAGTCCTAGGCTGGAGTAAGCCTTGCACCAATAGGCTCAGGCAGAAGCGCAGAGGAGGCCAAAGTGCCTATCCATCCTTTTGGATTACAAATTGGGACATCTTTAATTTACTTATTTATTGCACAGACCTTCTGAAGGCACACCAATGTGTGCACCACCCCTTCCAGTGGCAACTCCAGCCTAGTGAGTTACCCACCACAACTCTGACAGAGCTTTGGAGGGAAAAGTTGGTCTCCTCAGCTCTGGAGTTGAGGAACTACTAGGGTGGGGTGGGTGGGCATTGTGTGGAGCATATACAGCCTAACAAAATATTTATTTACTGCTACCCCTTGCTCCCATTTTTTGTACCCTTGTCTTTTCTTTATTCTGCATACAAAAAAGTGTTTTTTAAGGGTATTATTGTGTGTGTTATTGTTTCAGGGAGGGACTATGTGGGCAAAGGCAGCATAGTATTTCCTAGTGAGTAACAGTCCTGAGTGTCAGCTGTCAGGAATCCCCTATTGCTACTCCAGATGTAGGCAGCGCATCAACCAAAAACTCGAGTATGCAGTGTAGCACAACAGTAAACCCTATCAGACCCCTTAGGGAGTTGGGGGAGAAGGACCTTGACAGCTCTGGACACAAATACTACATTACATTGCAGCAAGAAATAAAGTGTAGTCTAACAGTAGTAACACAGTCAAGAAATTATGGTAAAGAGGAAAAGTCAGCACAAATATTAGCAACCAGCTGAAACCAAGCAGTCTGAAATAAATTATTGCGTTGTTCAAGGGACTACCCTTGCTGTGTAACTAAGGAAAAACATGATGCTGCTCCGTAAAAAACAAAACTTTCTAAACAGCCAATAAGTTATGATGGACTGCACATACATGGTCTCACTTTCATACAATTAGGTAGATACTGGAATTAGGCCATTGTAAGAACTCATAATCTACCTTGACAATTAGAGGACTCGTACCAGAATTAGACAGAGCACCACCAGACAAAGAAACAAGGCACAGAGAAGCATATACAGTAGCTGATCATTTTGTTTTTCATTTTTTAAATGATACCAGAAAGCATCTTTTGTGGAAAATCTGGACTCCTGTTTGAAGCCCTACTTGTCTTGCTTTTCCTACAGTTATTTGAAACATTTCATCCGGTTTGTCCTTTGGAATCTGTGTTTGACTTTCGCTTGGCAGCACAGGACCTGTCAATGCTTTTATTTATGACACCAAACTCCCTTCCATGGCAACACAATGTTATGTCATAAATACAGGAACTGTAAGGGCAGGCCAGGAACTATAGACTCACAGTGGGAAAAAAATCTGGGTTTATGCAAAACATTTAATTATGTGATAATTTAAAAGGATATAAAGGGAACAATGACATTTAAAAATGTATCAAATGTAAACAACTTATGCAAATTCCATACTTTTAAGAGAGTTTTCCAAAACTGAGCCGATATTTAATATTGTTTTTAAACAGACCCTCTACTATAATAGCCCCAAAGCATATGTTGAACCATTACTACATGTTGCAGTTTTTGATTTTATAGATACGAACTCTAGCAGTAAGTTATTCATGCGGCTTTGAATATTCTGGCCAAACAGTAATTTGTATGGGGGAGGCTGGAATTTAAGAATTCACTTAGCATGCAGTTAGCTGTCAGTAAGTTATGATAAATCTGTTGACTTTGGAATGAGTATTTTTTGGTCACATGAGCCATCCAGAGGTATGGAAAAGAGATGAAGTGATGGCAAAACTCACCAAATGCTGATATATAACAAAGGTATGAGGCAAAATTAGCACTGCTATTACAGTGCCACTTGGTTCACTAACAGAAGCAACAGCACCACTAGTCCTGGGCTACAGTGGCAGCACTTCTTTTGAAGATGTGTAAAATGTTTGATCTCCAATAGGGGGTCTCTCCTGGTAACATGGAGGGGAACAACTTGACATCAGTTAGTGACTTGCAGATGGCACTCGTCGTGGTGAAAGCAGCAGCACTTCTGTGTTTATGTTTGATGCATGTGTGTGCACCAAACGTTTTGCTACACTGAAAGAGGATTTCGGGGGGGAGGGGGGCACTGCCGAGCCCATTACAGTTAAAAATAGCATGGGCTCGGCAATCTAGACCAATGACCACCTGTTGTGGTCAAGACACCATTGGCAGCTTGCTAGGTGGAAACTTTGTGTATTTCAAAGGACCAAAGATGCTCCAATCAGAGAAGGCTTCAGTCCTTTGATTTGCATGAAGCCGGTCAGCAAGCAGATGATCGGCTTTCAACAGGAACACTGACACGACTGAGCGGTCCTTGTGGTTGGCTTCCTCCTCCTCCTTGCACCGTTTCTCCCCTTTGTACTTCCTACTGCCTCCCCTTGTAAGCAGAGTGGGGTGCCCATCCCCACTATCGCTTCTCTTGACAACCCCCCGGCCCAGTCATATACCACCGCTCCATAAGAAGCCTGACACTGGGGTGCCCAATCCCAATGTCAAAATGCAGTCCTTTTAATGTAAGCAGAGTGGGGTGTCTACCCCTGCTACCACTTCTATTGACACCCCCCCCAGTCACACACCAGAAAACTGGGGTGCCCGATCCCAGTGTCGGAATGCAGTCCATCCCACGATGTTTTGTTTTAAACCCTGTAAAAAAGAAGACCACCCATCAATGTCTGTCATGCCTTTACTTCACCCCCACCCAGTCCTTCCACTCAGCACCACCACCCCACCACCCTTTCAAGCCCTTACTTACCCACTGGTGGTCCAATGCCGTAATCCTCTCTGGACTGCAGACACGTCTTCACTCTTCAAAGCCAGACCACGAACTGAGGAAATCAGGTATGTGGTTCCATGTATTTCAATGGGGGGTTTGAACTTACCAGCATAACTTGCCCATTTTTTGATATTTTTGCCCCAAATTTTCAACATGCCTTTTTTGGGACTCCACCTCATGAACAATGCAAGTGACGTTAGGTAAATCAGTCCCAAAAGGTGATTTCATGGTCACTGTGCAAAATCACTTTTTGGGCAGGAGTTAAATTTTTTTCCACCACTGTTCATGAGATGGGGCCATAAGACGGCTATGTTGAAAATCTGGTGTAAAAATATTATAAAACAACAAAGTTATGAGCTAACATTGAAGTTTGCGAACGCAGGCTCGTAACTTTGGTAACTGTCAATATTTTGCCCCCAGATTTTAAAAATAGCCATTTCTTCACAGCACCTCACGAATGTGATAGCTGTCATTTTTCAAATCCTGGACAAAATGTGTTTTTACATCCCGAAAAGTAATTTCGCAGTTACTGCGTGAAATCACCTTTCAGGCAGGAGATGAACATTTTTTCTACTCTTGTTCATGAGGTGGGGTCATAAGAAGGCAATGTTCAAAATTTGGGGCAAAAGTGTTGAAAGACAATAAAGTTATGAGCCTATGTTGGAATTTATGAACACAGGCTCATAACTTTGGTAATTTTCAATATTTTGACCCCAAACTTCCAACATAGCCATTTCTTTATAGTACCTCTTGAATGTGACAGCTGTCATTTTTCAAATCCTGGCCAAAATGTGTTTCTGCATCCCAAAAGGTGATTTCGCAGTCACTGTGCGAAATCACCTTTCAGGCAAGAGCTGAAAATTTTCCCCACTATTGTTTATGAGGCGGGGTCATAAGAAGGCTATGTTAAACATTTGGCATAAAAATATTTTAAAACAACAAACTTATGAGCCTACGTTGAAGTTTGCGAATGCAGGCTTGTAACTTTAGTAATTTTCAATATTTTGACCCCAGATTTTCTACATAGCCATTTCTTCACAGCACCTCATGAATGTGACAGCTGTCATTTTTCAAACCCTGGCCAAAATGTGTTTTCACATCCAGAAAGGTGATTTCACAGTCGATGTGTGAAATCACCTTTCAGGCAGAAGTTAAACATTTTCTCTGCACTTGCTCATGAGGTGGGGTCATAAGAAGGCTATGTTGAAACTTGGGGCCAAAATGTTAAAAAACAATAAAGTTATGAACCTATGTTAGAATTTATGAACACATGCCCTGGGGTGAAATGGTGCCAGGACAGGGGTAATCCCTGTCTTGTTCCCATATCCAAGGGTCCAGAAATTGATGCTGGACAGGAGTCGAGGTCTTCCCCAGCACCTCATCTAACGCAGGCAGAGTTACGTAAGGGCCATCAAAAACAAGACAGCTATTATAGCTGATCTTGTGGAAACGGTGGACCTGGCATGCATCACTGAGACCTGGCTGGATGAAAATGCAGGCCCAGTATTGGCCTCTGCAGTTTCAGCTGGGTTCTCGGTGATTCACCGCCCAAGGCTGGATTGCAGGGAAGGGGATGTAGCCATCTAACTGGTCCTTGAGGATGTTCCAGTGGGGACCACCAGATCCTT
The DNA here is from genome assembly GCA_016271365.2 of Neoceratodus forsteri. Classification (NCBI taxonomy): domain Eukaryota; kingdom Metazoa; phylum Chordata; order Ceratodontiformes; family Ceratodontidae; genus Neoceratodus; species Neoceratodus forsteri. The sequence continues at coordinate 801,144,728 of CM057451.1, read as the reverse complement.
TGAGTGCCTTATAGGTGAGGGTGTAGGCTGTAGGATACTCCTCATCTACTGTCCACCAAGTGATGGGGGTTTATTCCTGCAGGAGACAGCAGACTTCATCATCGACATGGTGCTGGAGTCCCCCAGATGGATACCTGGGTCGATGATGAACTCTCGCAGTTTGGTCAAAATCTCCTCCAGCTAATGACAATCCTGGGCCTTACACAGGTAATCACCTCCTCTACCCATATTGGAGGTCACTTATTGGATCTGGTGTTCCTCCTGGGGATGGAGCTCACTGATTTGGGGGTGGAACCAGTCAGTTGGTCCGACCATCATTCCATAGGGTCCAGTTTTGGGGTCCCCCCAAATGGACCTACCCCTGTGGAGATGGTCTGGTACCGCCCTTTGAGGGGAGTTAACCCAGATGGTCTATCGGCAGTGCTGGACCTATCGGGATTGCAGGGTGAAAGCACAAGTTGAGGGGATCTTGTACTAGCCTATATTAAGGCAGTGGGAGATTCCCTTGACTTGACTGCTCCTGTTCATGTTTGACCACTCACTCTTCACCCAAGGTCCCCCTGGTATGACGGGTCCTTGAAGGAGTTGAGGCGGATTGGTCAAAGGCTGGAGAGAGCCTAGTGGAAGTCCAGCCTGGATGCCAACAGGCTTAGATTGGTGGAACATTATAAGGGCTATCAATCAGAAATCACCCGTAAGAAGGCAGAATTCCTGTCCAGGGAGATTTCTGCTGTGCAGAACCGACTGGCTCAACTCTTTCACACTGTTGACAAATTGTGCAATCCAATCTGTCTCCAGTCAGAAAGAGCTTTTTCACAAATTAAGTGTGACGAGCTAGCTCAGCTTTTCACAGATAAGGTTGCCGGCATCAGGTCCAGAATTGGCCCCGCTCTCTCCATGAGGGGTTGTGGAGGTCGATGGTAAGTGGTGAGCGCCCGGTCTGTCTGGATGTATTTCAGCCTACCAGAATTCATGGACATTGTGAAGATTGTCCAGACTTTGCACCCAACCTGTTGTAGTTTGGATCCGGGCCCTACCTCCCTTTTGGTGGGATGTGTAGATGTTATTTGCCCGATCCTAGCTGAAATCGTATGGAGATCCCTGGAGAGGGGAATCTTCCCGGATCCCTTAAAGGAGGCAGTCATTCGACCACTCCTTAAAAAACCCTACTTGGATCCCGTCGATCCAGCTAACTACCGACCTGTCTCTAACCTTCCCTTTGTGGGGAAGGTTATTGAGAAGGTGGTTGCGTTGCAACTGGACAATCACTTGGTAACTCACAATGTCTATGAAGCTCTCCAGTCTGGATTCAGGAAGAGGCATTGCATGGAGACTGCCCTTGTTTGGGTATTAAATGACCTCATAATGGCAAGAGATCAAAAGGCTCGTACCATCTTGGTCCTTCTAGACCTCTCAGCAGCCTCTGACACTGTGGACCATGAGGTGCTTTTGGAAACCCTGCGGTTTCTTTGTGGACTGTCAGGTAGTCCTCGAATGGTTTTGATCTTTCCTTGTTGGCAGGTCTCAAAGGGTGGTACTCGGAATTTATTCCTCTGACGCCCTCCCCCTGTCCTGCGGGGTACCGCAGGGTTCCATATCGACACCCATGTTGTTCGCAGTGTTTATGCTGCCTTTAGGAGATTTCATCGGCAATACAGCTTGAGTTTTCACTGCTATGCAGATGATACTCAACTGTATACGTCCTTTGTGCCTGGACAGGTTGATGCGGTCTCTGTGCTAAATAGCTGCCTCTCTGAGATCAAAGACTGGATGAGATTGAGTTGGTTAAGACTGAATCCAGATAAGACTGAGGTGTTGGTCATGGATCTGGGCCACCCGGAGGCGGGTTTTGGTGCTGGGCACAGGTTGGGGCTTTGGCTTGATGGTGTCCAGCTCATCACCTCAGATTGGGTGTGTAACTTGGGCAATGTTTTTGATGATGGCTTGACCTTGAAGTCTCAGGTGTCAGCTGTGGTCAAATCCTCATTTTACCATCTGAGGAACATTGCCCGGGTGAAACACCCGATTCCTCTGGGTGACCTTTCAACATTGGTCCACGTCTTCATTACTACCCATTTTGACTACTGCAATGCCCTCTACCTAGGGCTGTCTGGGGTTAATATCTACCACTTGCAGCTGGTGCAGAACACTACGGCCAGGCTGCTGACTGGTACCTCTAGGTCCAGTCATATCACGCCTGTCTTGCACGAACTGCACTGGCTACCAGTTCAGTGGCAGATCACCTATAAGGTAGGCTTGCTTACCTTTAAAGCCCTACATGAACTGGGACCTGACTACCTTAAACATCTCCTGACTCCCTACACCCCCAGTTGCCCTTTCTGATCCACCGACAAGGGATTGCTAGAGATTCCCAGGGTTCATCTTAAAACATCTGGAGCTCATGCTTTTTCATTTGCAGCACCGACCCTGTGGAATTCTCTACCTCGTCGGTTAAGAGAATGCCTGACCATCAGCAATTTTAAATCTATGCTGAAAACATATTTATTTTCCTTGGCCTTCCCGGAGTAATTGAATTGATTTTAAAATGTTATTATAATTTCTGTTTTTATACTGTAATTTATAAGTTGTACAGCGCCTTGGTTTTGAAAGGAGCTACAAAAATAAAGTTTGATTTGATTTGATTTTGAACTTTGGTGATTTCAATATTTTGACCCCAAACTTTCAACATAGCAGTTTTTGCACATCACCTCATAAACATGACGTGTGTCATTTTTAAAATCCTGCACGATATGTGTTTTCGTATCTCTGGTGAGAAATGACATTTCGCCCAATATATACAGTACTATAAATGGTACATGTCATGCCTACAAGGTGAATCCTAAAACAAGTCGCTTCAAAAGTTGGGGTCAAAACATTAAAAACAAAAACATTCTTTAACAAGCATCAAACGTTCAGCATTGACAAATACTTGTTATTACCAGCTGTGGGTGATCTAGATGATGCTATTTAGCTCATTCAGTGGCTTTCACTGAGGTGCTGCCTGTCTACAACAGGAGATAAGAGAGGGAACTCTGCACCAGGGCTTCAACTCATGGCTGAAGAAATGGTGCAGAGAGGAACGGTTTGGCTACACTGGGGACCCTTCTAGGAAGATAAGAATGTATACAGGGGTGATGGCCTGCGTCCATCTGGGAGGGGAACTGCAGTCCTCAGTGGACAGTTTAAATGTTACTTCGATGAACATTTAAACTAGCCAAGGGGGATGGCAGAAGGAATCGGTGAATCAGAAACTGCACCCCCACCCCCCAGGCTGAAGTAGAGAGTAAGGAGAATCTGAGAGGAGAGAAATCCCCCAGGTTGCAAATTAATAAAGGGGACACGGTGGTAGAGACAAAGGGGGAAAGGAACAAGTTCATGAAAAAGAGATGTGGGAAGGAGGGAGGACAAAAAGGAATGGGGGAACAAGCAGAGTGAAAACAAAATCTGAAAGGCCATGTGTGTGAATGCCAGAAGTTTAGGAAATAAAATACCAGACCTAGAGGCCATTATGGCAGAGGCCGACCTGAATACTGTGGCCATTACAGATTAATGGTGCACTGAAAATCATGACTGGTACATGGCCATACCAGGGTATACTGTATTCAGGAAGGGCTGAGTGGGAAGGAAAGGAGAGAGTGTGGTATTTTATGAAAGGGAAAGCATAAAAGCCATGGAGATACAGGGAATACAGAGGAAGGAGGTACTGTGGGTCACCCTGGAGATGGGCAATGGAGCCACTATTTGCACTACAGTGATCTACAAACCTCCAGCACAGGGGGAGGAATTTGATAAGGTACTGGTGGAAGCCACTGGCAAGATGGCAGAAAAGGGGGAGGTGCTGTTGGTGGAGGACTTCAACCTGCCAGATGTGGACTGGAGCCTCCCAGCAGCAGCTTCAGCTAGAAGCAGGGACATCCTGGACTCTCTGCAGGGGGCATTCCTCAGGTAGGAGGTACCTGGATCCATGTATAAGTTTGCAACATACAAAACTCTTCCATCCACTAAATACAAGATTGCTGTGAGACAATATTATTTTGGCATAAGAAAAAATTACTTACCATAGTAATCTTGTTTCTTCCAAGGGAATCTTACTGTATTCTAACCAATGCAGTGAGGTCTCACCATAGGACTGCCCCAGAGCTGAAATGGTTAATAGAACCTATGCAAATAGTGGAATGCTAGGCTCGAGCTCGGTTTTCAAACCACTGTCCCTGGTTGCACTTCCTGCAACTATCAGATTCTTACGAAGCACGCATAAGCTAAAACAAATCTAACTAAACTATTCTAATAGAGAAAAAAATCAACCTCCTTTTCAGACCAACCCTGCTTTCAAACAGTAGGGTACCTCTAAGACTTAAGTCACAGATGCCCAAGAAAACAACAGTTACACCATAGGATAAGGACAGCTGTTATGCAGTGCCCCCTAGGTTCTAGTAGGGGAGGAAGGGTGGGAGCTCAGAATACAATAAGATTCCCTTGGAAGAAACAAGATTACTACAGTAAGTAATTTTTTTCTTCAAGCCTCGGGAAATCTTACTGTATTCTGACAAATGCAGACTACCCAAGCAGTACCTTTGGAGATGGGCAAAGAACCTATTTAGAGAACAGGCCCTGCAGTACTGCTGTGCCAAACTTGGCATCACTTCTAGCCTGGGTATCCAAGCAGTAGTGCTTTGTGAATGTATGAACAGTTTTCCAGGTAGCTGCTTTGCAGATTTCTAGCAGAGCAATGTCCCTTGAAGCTGCTATGGAAGCAGCTGTTCCTCTAGTAGAGTGGGCCCTGAGAACCATTGGAGGCTGTTTTCCCACTATGTCATAGCAAAACTGGATACAGGCCACAATTCACCTTGTAATGGACCTTTTTGTGGCTGGTTTACCTTTTCCCACTTCTCCATAGGTCAAGAAGAGTTGGGTACTGTCCCCCTGTGACCCTTTGTGTGGTCCTGGTAGTAGTAGTTGATAGCTCTCTTAACATCTAGGCTATGCAGTCTACAATCCCCTGAAGTGGAATGGTTAGTGAAAAAGACTGGCAGTGTAATGGACTGATTGAGGTGGAAATCAGATACCACCTTAGGGAGAAATTTCTTGTTACTCCTGAGGACGACCTTGTCCCTGTGGGCTGCAGTGTAGTCAGTCTCCATGGATAAAGCCTGGAGCTCACAAATCTTCCTGGCAGAAGTAACTGCCACCAGGAACACAGTTTTCCAGGTTATATACTTGAGATCTGCCGAGGACATAGGCTCAAAAGGTGGCTGCATGAGCTGTGCAATACATATGTTGAGATCCCACACTGGGGTGGGATTCCTGTGTGGGGGTGCAAATGCAGCAGCCCCTTGAAGAACTTTCTGATTACTGGATTCAAAGCCAGAGATGTTGCCTTGCCTGCTGACAAATAAGCAGAGACAGCTGCCAAGTGCACTTTCAGAATGGATGGTCTTAGACCAAGGGAATGAAGGTGGGTCAAGTAATCCAGGACAACTGGCAAGCCCACCTGAGTGTGATCCATATTCTTACTCTGGCACCAAATGGAGAACCTTTTCACTTGGATGCATAGGACTTCCTAGTAGAGGGAGTTCTAGAAACTCTGAGGACCTCCATGACCCCTGCAGAGAAATGTAAGTTAGCATACTCTAACTCCTCAAGAGCCAAGCCTTGAGCCTGAGGGACTGGAGGTTGGAGTATAGTATTCTGCCCTGGGAGGAAGTCAATAAATTGTATTTCCCGGGGAGGCTACTTGGCTTGGCCACTGACAGAGCCAGAATCAGGCAGTACCAAGGCTGCCTGGCCCAGTCTGGAGCAATGAGGATCACTGTAGCTGACGGATCTGAGCATGTTCAGGACTCTTAGCAACAGCGGAAATAGGAAATGGAGGGAAGGCATACAGGAATTTCCCTGTGCAATCCAACAGTAGTGCATCCTGAGGGACTGTGCCCCTCACAGGAGGCCTGCAGCAAAACTGGGGCAGCTGATTGTTGTCTGGGGCTGCAAACAGGTCTACCTCTGGAGTGTCCCACCTTTTGAAAACAATCTGCAACACCTGCTTGCTCAGAGACCACTCGTGGTGGTTCTGGTTGATTCTGCTGTGAGCACCTGCCAGGACATTGTCCTTCCCTGGTAGGTGGAATGCTGAGAGGGAAGTTCCCAGGGAGTATGCCAGACTCCAAATTTTCATGGCCTCTGTGCACAGGGGGTTGACCTTGTGCTTCTCTGCATGTTTATGTAGTACATAATGGTCGAGCTGTCTATCCTGACTTGCACCACTTTTTCCTGTAGCATTCTGGCGAAGGACTAGATTCTCAGGAAGACTGCTCTGTGCTCTAACAGGTTTATGTGCAACAGTGACTCCTGCATGAGCCATGTGCCATGAGCAGTGTGCTCCTCCAGATGTGCCCCCATCCCAGGAGGGAAGCATCCGTGGTTAGCACCAAGGAGGGGTTCGCCTGTAGAAATGGTACACACTGTATGAGATTGTCTTTTTCCAGCCACCACTGAAGTGTCTAAAGGAGTGTTCCTGAGACTGGCACCAGCTTTGATAGTGAGTCTCTTTTTTGATGACAGTGCAACTTGTGATGAAACTGAATGTCTCTCATTTGGAACCTTGCCCCTGACGCTGTTGCTGTGGAAGCTGCCATATGACCCAGCAACTGTGAGAAGTGCCTTGTGGGCCTTAGGCTGTGCAGTTTGAAGGTACTTGCCAACTGTATCAGGCTGTCCACTTGTGTCTGCAGAAGAAAAGCCCTTCCTCTCAGTGTCCAGTTCGGCTCCATGAATTCCAGGAGCTGTACTGATTCCAATACAGATTTTCTCAGGTTGACTAGGAACCCTAGTGATTGTAGAACATACTGTGTGAGTGTCAGGGACTCCCTGACCTGTTGAGGTGATTGACCTATGACTAGCTATTCGTCCAGATAAGGGAACATTGCCACGCCCTGTCTCTTTAGGTGTGCCACCACCACAGCTAAGCATTTTGTGAATACCCTTGGAGCAGAAGTCAGTCCAAAAGGCAATGCCTTGAACTGATAATAGCTTGATGGCAGTCTGAATCTGAGATACTTTCTGTGGGACTACCTGATGGGGATGTGAAAGTAAGCATCCTTTAGGTCCAGAGATGTAAGCCAATCCCCTTGTCTTAGAGTTGGGAGGATTGTTGCCAGAGTCACCATTTTGAACTATGGTTTTAGCAAATGTCTGTTTAGGTGCCTGAGATCCAGTATGGGCCACCACTTCCCAGTCTTCTTTGTTGTGAGGAAGTATCTTGAATAAAGGCCCTTTCCTCTTTGTGCCTGAGTAACTGGCTCTACTGCCTTTTGAGACAGAAGGTTCGATACTTTCCCCTCTAACAGACTTGTTTCTGATGGGAAAGAAGGTCTAAAGACCCTTGCCCTCAGCTTTGGCATGAACTTGAAGCTGAGAGCTAGGCCCTGGCCCACTACCTCCAAAACCCACTTGTCTGTGGTGTTGGATTGCCATTCTTGGAGGTAGTGGGCCAGCCTGCCACCTACTGAGGTTGGGAAGGCGACCTGAGCAGACATCTCAGGGTGTCTGCTTGGCTTGGGCTGCTCTCTGGGTGCTGGAACTGGTACAGTTGCTCCCTTACCTACCCCTAAAATAACCCCTCTACTGTTGGTACTGGGGAAAAGCTTCAGGCTCAAAGAATGGCCTATAATGTCCCCTACCTCTACCCCCCTCCCTCAGCTTGGTGCTTCTTGGGTGTAGATGCCCTTTTCTTGGCAGCAGTAATTTTGTAGGCTGTTTTGTAATCATCCTTTTTCTTCATGTAAGGCTCTGTTGCTCCCCAAACAGGGATCTAGGCTCACATGGAAAATCCAAAGCCTTTGCTTATATGTCTTGGGTCAAATTGGTAGTTCTGAGCCAAGCAAATCTTCTAAGCGACACAGAAGCAGCCACATCTGTCTGGCAGCAGTGTCATTATTGTCTACAACTATCCTGAATTGGGCTTTAGATGCCTCTATACCCCTTTTTTGCAGCCTCTTTCAGATCAGCTGCCATGGGGGCTGGGACAGATTTTGTTATCTCATAACAGTATTCCATAGTATCCTCTGATATCTTGTGACAAAGACCATATAGGAGGTTTGCCTGATAAACAGAGAGGATCCCAGATAAACTTTCTTGGCTATGGAATCCATTTTTCTGGAATCCTTATCCGGTGGGTGTGATGCCAAAGGTATGCCAGCTTTATCACAAGCTGCAGCCTGCTTGGGTGCCCAAAGAGAAATTCTGCTCCACCTTTAGCCATCCAGTATTTCTTGTCCAGCTTTCTATATCCACAGGTGGCACAGAAGTGGGTGTCTGCAAAACCTTGTTCAACTGTTTCTTCAAGGACTTATGGATGGGCAGTAGTAGTCTTTTGGAGACTGGAATGTCCTCATCAGCGGACGCCTGAGTAGGGATGTCCAGGGTTTGCGCCACTTGCTTAATGAAAGCAAAGTGGGATGTACAGTCCTCATATCCCTTATCAGGGGAATCAGGACGGTGGGGATCAGGATATATCTGGTTCAATTGGCTCCCCATAGTCCTCATCTTCATTCTCATCCTCTCCAAAAAGTTCTGCCCCTTGTTTCAATGAACCAGGAACTGAGGAAGAACTGGAGGTTTGTGACTGCAACCACTTCTCAACCGGAACCGGTGTACTTGGCTGAAGCAATTGAATAATTGAATAATTCGTATAGCATTTGCTATCTCTTCAGCAGTTGGAACCAGTGTCTTTTGTGGTTGCGGTTCGTGTGCTGTATGTTTTTCCCTTTTCCTCCTTTTCCCTGCAGTTGCCAGTTCAGTGGCAGTATCCACGGGCCATTTTGTCCCTGAGGAACCGTCAGCCTTGTCAGAGGGCTGTTCCTCTGGTTCTTTATGGCTGGTAGCCGGTTCGTCTGTAGCCAGGTCAGCGGCTTTCTCAGACATCTTCTCCTACAGTCATTTAAGTCACTTCTCAAGTGTCAACTAAGGGAAGTTCTCACAAATGTTACAGTCCTCTATGAGGTGGTCAAACCTCAAGCAAATCAGATAAGGATCTGCTTTAACGAATGGTTCCCCACACTCGGTACAATGTTGGAAACATGTAGGGCCCGTTCTTTTCTTGGCCTGTGACATTTAGCCCAATAACACCTTTAAATCCTTTTTTTTTTCTGGTTGGTTAAAACCAAACAACCGAGATTGACCCCGGTAAAATTTAACTAAATATGGTCCGATTTACCTTATAAGTCAGAATAGGCAAACATACTGAGATTTACCTCAGGAAATAAAGGAAAAATATTGGTTCCTTCTCAGTTGAGAAGAACCAATAAGGAACCGAAAAACTTACCCGATAAACAATAATCTAGACTAAGTCTACCTGTGAACTACGGACAGTGCTTTAAAAATTGAAAGAAATAAACAGACTTCGACAAAACCGAGAAAAATAAACTTCTTCAAGTAAGTAAGGAGAGCTCACCGGAGACATCTTATTGAGGTAAGCAGAGTAAAGAATCTGACGGCTGCAGGAAGTGCAACCAGGGATAGGGGTTTGAAAACAGAGCTCAAACCCAGCATTTCACTATTTGTATAGGTTCTATTAACCATTACAGCTCCGGGGCAGTCCTATGGGGAGACCATACTGCATTTGTCAGAATACAGTAAGATTTCCTGGGGCTTGAATAAATGGTTCCTTAGTCATTTGCAGGTTGGTTGTTACCAGTGTAATTAGACACTCCATACAGAACCCGAGGCTGGGACCAGGAAGGATGGGTGGGTCCTCCAGGATGGAGCCCCAGGGAAGAGAAGCAGGAACCCCAGAGGAGGGGGAAGCTTCTCCTAGTGGATGACTCTATTGTCCGGAGATTGGAGTTAGGGTCACCTAGCAGGGGAGAGAGGGCAGTCAAGTGCCTCCCAGGAAGTGCTGCATGGAGGGATGGGAAACGGATCCATAGAATCACGACGGCAGTAGCTAGCAGGGAGCAGTTGGATGTCATTATCCACCTGAGGACCAATGACCTAGCCAGGAGAAGGATGGAGTTAGCCAGAGTCCAGGATGATTTCAAGAAGCTGGGGGGGAAACCTGAAACAGATAGCACATTCCATCTTATTCTCGGAGGTGCTACTTGTCCAGGGCACAGGGGAAACTAGGGCACTCCACATCTGTACCTTCAACTTCTGGTTTAAGGATTGGTGTGGAAGGGAGGGTTTTGGCTTCATAGGGGACTGGGGCCTGATTTGGGCAGATGCATGCTTATTTAAGGAGGATGGCCTGCATCTGTCCGCGAAGGGGACCTTGGTCCTTTGTGAGAAGTTTAAATGCTTCAGCTGTCAGCATTTAAACTGGCCAAGGAGGAGAGCCAGGAGGCTTAGGAAAATCCCCCCATGGGAACATGCAGGAACATAAGTTGACTACGGGAACAGTGAAAGCGGCAGGGAGTGGCAGGCAGGTGAAGAATGGTATAACGAAGTGATACGGGGAAAGACACACAGGAAAGGAAACCGGGGTGGGGGAAGATGCTGGAGAGGGAGAACAAGAGCAGAGGGAGGGCAGACTGTAAAACATGGAAGGTCATGCTAACGAATGCCGTACCCTAGAAAACAAGATTCCAGACCTGGAGGCCTTGTTGACAGATGCAGACCTTGACATAGCTGCAATGACAGAGATACGGTGCTCTGCTAATCATGGCTGAGAAGTCAATATACCAGGCTATACACTGTTCAGGAGGGACAGGGAGGGTAAAAAGGGTGGGGGAGTGGCCCTGCACATCAGAGATGGTACAAAGGCTACAGAAGTTCAGGGAAGACAGGGGAGGCCAAGGTAATGTGGGTCACCCTGGAGCCAGAGAATGGAACAGCAATACGCATAGGGGTGATCTACAGACTTCCAGCACAGAGGGAGGAAGCAGACAGGGAACTAGTGGAGAACATACATGATATGGCAGCTAAGGGTGAAATCCTGCTAGTGGGGGATTTCAATATGCCGGATGTAGATTGGGTCACCCAGATGGCTGTTTCAGCCAGAAGCATAGCCATCCTTGAATCCCGGCAGGGGGGCAGGTCTCAGGCAGCTGGTACATGAGCCAACCAGGGACATGTCGATTCTGGACTTGGTATGGACCAATGGGAACAGAGTCGAAGAAATACAGGTGGAAGGGCAGCTGGGTTCCAGTGACCACCACATGGTGTGGTTCAGCATGGAGACATGGACTCAATTAAGCCACACAAGGACGAGAGTATTAGATTTCAAGAGGGCGGATTTCACTGAAATGGATAGATGTATACGAGCAGTCTTGAGGAAGGGAGAGGTAATAAAGGGGGTGGTAGAACAATGGGAGAAACTGAAAAGAGTCATTGTGGATATAACAAATCAATGCATTAGGATAGTGGCCAAAGGGAAAAGAAGAAGGAAACCACTATAGTTCTCCAAAGTGGTGAGGGACAAAGTCAGGGCTAAAAGGCTGAGTTTCAGGAAATATAAGGGGAGCCAAAGGGAGGAGGACAGGGAGGTGTACCTAGAATGTCTAAGGGAAGGCTGTTAGGAGGGTGAAGGCACAGACAGAAGAGAGCTTAGTATAGTCTGTAAACAAAGGGGATAATGCATTTTATAGGTACATCAATGAAGGAAGAAAAACCAAGGGGGGGGATTGTGAGGATCAAAGGGGAGAAGAGAGAGTGTAGGAGGGGGATTTGAAAAAGGCAGAAATACTGAACAAATACTTCTGCTCAGCATTCACTAAGGAGGGGGAAGGTCAAGGATCACAGTTGGGTTGCAGAGGCAATGGGGGGAAGAGAGGTGAGCACCAGTCCATTCACAGTGGAGAGAGTTCTGGAAGAACTCACAAAGCTGACATTGGATAAGGCAATGGGGCCTGACGGCATCCACCCGAGGATATTAAAGGAGCTGCAAAGGGAACTAGCAGCGCCTTTGGTGGCCCTGTTCACAGCGTCACTCAACACGGGTGTCGTTCCAGAGGACTGGAGGGGGGCACATGTAGTCCCACTGCACAAAATCGGCAGTAGGGAGGAGGCAGGGAACTACAGGTCATTCTCACCTCGGTGGTGGGAAAGATCATGGAGACAGTGCTGAAAGAAAGGATAATGGCACATATGGAATACAGTGGTGCTCAGGATCTGAGGCAACACGGATTCACAGCAGGAAGGTCATGTCAAAAGAATCTAATAGTTTTTTTTGATTGGGTGATTAGGGAACTTAGTCAAGGAGGGGCGGCAGACGTCACCTACCCGGATTTCAGCAAAGCCTTCAACACTGTCCCACATAGAAGGCTGATTAACAAGATGGGTAGTCTGGGAATGGGAGACAAGGTGGTGAACTGGGTTAGGAGCTGATTAACAGACAGGAGACAGAGGGTGGTGGTAAATGGTGTACAATCTGGGGAGAGGGGGGTGACCAGTGGGGTACCACAGGGATCAGTACTAAGACCAGTCCTGTTCAAAGTCTTCATTAGTGACATTGCAGAGAAGCTGGAAGGAAAGGTCTGACTATTTGCAGATGACACCAAGATCTGCAACAGGATGGATACTCCAGAAGGGGTGCAGAAAATGAAGAGGGACCTGGAGAAGCTTAAAAGATGGTCAGAGATATGGGAACTGAGGTTCAATGCAAAGAAGTGCAAAATAATGCACCTGGGAAGAGGGAATCCTGGGGAGAGCTACAGGTTGTGGGGGGGAGCTGACTGTCACCAAAGAGGAAATGGACCTAGGGGTTATCATCTCTGATGACCCAAGGTATCAAAGCAGTGCACAAAGGCGACAGGGAGGGCCAGTGGCATGCTGGGGTGCATAGGCAGGGGTATCACTAGCAGGAGGCAGGAGGTAGTGATGCCATTGTATAAAACATTGGTAAGGTCTCACCTTGAGTACTGCGTGCAGTTCTGGAGATCACACCTGTGCAAAGATCTAGATAAGGTGGAGACTATCCAGAGAAGGGCAACTAAGATGGTGCAGGGCTTACACCACAAAACATATGAGGAGAGACTAAGGGACCACAACATGTACTCACTGGAGGAGAGGAGACACCGGTGGGGGGGACATGATTGAAACTTTCAAGTACCTCCAGGGCATAAACAAGGTGCAGGTGGGGGACCATTTCCAATGTAGAAAAAGTACTAGAACAAGGGGGCACAATATGAAATTGGAAGGGGGTAGATTAAGAGGTAATGTGAGGAAGTTTTTCTACACAGGAAGGGTAGTTGACACTTGGAATAGTCTGCCACAAGAGGTAGTGGGTGCAAGCACAGTGGAGGGGTTTAAGCATGCTTGGGACAGGCACAAGGGAAGCCTGAGAGGGGAGGGAGTGATGAAAAGCCATTGATCACATAGGGTCAGTGGCCACATACAATGTATAGGGCCTATGGGCAGACTGGATGGGCCTAGCGGTCATTATCTGCCGACAATTTCTATGTTTCTATTCTGACTGCAGTTATTTTTAGGCTTTATACCTTTTACCTCAATTTTCATAAATCCATTTACAGATACCATTTGGTTGTCTCCTGTCCAGGTCTCTTGCAGTAATATTATATCATGTTTGTTTATTTCTTTAATCCATAATCTGTCTTCTTCTTTATTTGCTATTCCTGCAATATTCCATGATATAATCAAAAGTGATTATTTTAACATAACCTCTAGGTCAGAACAGGGGTGTCCCTCATCATTTGTGGATGTGGATATGAATACAGTGCAGGGCTTCAAACAGACATGGGATAGGCATAAGGGAGCAATATAGATGAGTATGTATAAATAGGCCATTGACAGAGTAAAGGCCCATGGCACATTCATAAGGTAAAAAAAATAGGCAGACTGGATAGGCCTTGTGGTCCTTATCTGCCGTCAACTTCTATGTTTCTGTTTGTTTTTATTAAATAATCTTCATGTCAATCCCGAATAATTTCTGATGTTGAATCCATTCTCTTACTATTCACTCTAACAAAGACTGATTCTATCTCTTCCAATTGTAGTGAGCTTTCATAGTCTGAGTCCAACACACAGTTGTTGTTTATGTGTTTGCCCAGAATTTTTCTTCTTCTGGTTTGTTTTACTTCTACTGAGGTACCATTCAGTGACTATTCCATTACAGCTTCCTTCTGTATGTAGTCAGTGAACCAACTCATGATGGAGCAATACTGGACCTGGTACTCACTAACAAGGACAATGTTGCAGACATCTAGGTTGGAGGCCACTAGGGGACCAGTTATCGACGTACGGTGTGGTTCAATATTAGGATGGCTGCAGAATCATATCACACTAGGGCGAGGGTCCTGAACTTCCAAAAGGAAGATTTTAAAAAGATGATTGAATGCCTCAGGGATGACCTAGCAGGGTGGGTGACTTGGGTGGGGTGGAGGAACACTGGGCGAAGATACAAGGGAGCACAGTTAAGGCAACAAACCTCTGTGTCAAACAAGTGAGCAAAAGCAAGAGGAAAAAGAGACTGCTATGGTTCTCAAAAGAGGTGGCTGAAAAGGTAAAAGCTAAAAGGGTAGCAATCAGAAGGCATAAGGAGATGCAGAGGAAGGAGGATAGAAAGTGTATCAAGGAAAACAGAGGGAAGCAGGGAAAGCTGTAAGAGTACAAAGGTGCAAGCTGAAGAGACAATAGACCAGGAGGTAACGAAGGGGGACAAAATATTTTTCAGGTATTTATGTGAAAAGAGGAAGACCTGGGGTGGGATTGCAAGATTAAAAATGCAAGGGGGGAGGGGCACTGTGTAGAGGGTGACTGTGAAAAGGCAGACATCCTGAACAAATACTTTTGTTCAGTCTTAACAGAGGAAGGAGAGGGGGAAGGGCCACAAAAAAGTTACAAAAACTTTGGAGGGAGGGAGGTGGATACTAATCCTTTTCTTGGAGGCGAGAGTCCTGAAGGGACTTTCTAATCTGAAAGTGGACAAAGCAATGGGGCCAGACGTGGTGCATCCAAGGGCAGTGAGGGAGCTCAGGGGAATACTGGCTGCACCTCCGACAGTTCTATTTAACAGCTCACTAGAAACAGGAGTGGTTCTAGAGGACTGAAAAAGGGTGGGGTAGCAGGTAGGAGGCTGATAATTTTAGGCCAGTCAGCCTGACATTGGTGGTTGGAAAGTTTGTCTTTTTTGTCCCAGACCCAGCTCTGCATCTGCCCAGCACACCATCCCCACCATGCACAGGCTTACCTCCCTGGGCGGAGCCACTGGGTGGACACCCCTCCCAACAGTCACATGGAATCTTGCTCTGGTTTACCCCCCAGGTTGGGGCCATGGGAGCGGCGGACAACAGGGGCAATGGAGACGGAGGCAGAGCAGGGCATCACAGCTGGGGCCAGAATTTTGTGGATGCTGTGGGAAACCCTTGGAGGCTGGACATGCAATGATATCCTCGGGACGAGCCCAAAGTCTGTCCCACCTCTGACTGAATTAGGTGCCAGTCGGCAATAATCCTCTGGCCACTGCCAGGGGTCACTAGTGTGCGGTACACTCACCCACCCTCCCCCCTGGAGAAGGACAACTGCCTCTCGGTGCTCAATCCTTCTGCCCCCCCCCCCGGCCAGCCCTCTGACTCCTGGGTCCATTCTTGAACCTGGGATGTCGGTGTCATGTGCGGACTTCTTGCTGCTGTGCTGGTGGTTGGTGGGAAACTTAAAGGAATCACTGCTGAAGGAAAGGATTGTGGAATATCTTGAATCCAGTCAGTTATAGGACCCAAGGCAGCATGGTTTCATGGGGGGGGGGGGGTCATGTCAAACGAATCACAAATCTGATAGATTTCTTTGACTGTGTGACCAAGGAATTAGATCAGGGTGGAGCAGGAGACATGGCCGACCTAGATTTCAGTAAGGCATTCATCACCGTTCTACATAGGAGACTAGTAAGCAAGCTGGGTAGCACAGGGGTGAGTCCAAAGGTGGTAAACTGGATAAGAAACTGATTAGCGGATAGGTGCCAGAGGGTGGTAGTAAACAGAGTTCACTTTATGGAAGGGAAGGTAACCACTGGGGTGCCTCAGGGATCAGTGCTAGAACTGGTCCTCTTTAAGGTCTTTATAAGTGACACTGCACAGGAGCTGGAAGGGAAGAAAAAATTACTCACCTGTAGTAATCTTGTTTCTTCCAGTGGGGTCCACTAATATTATTACTTCTTGCAGTGCTCCTTTAAGTTAGCATTACCCCGGAGCCAATGGAATGTCATGCTAGTGATGGAATCTTTAGTTCGTGCATTCAGTTCAAAAACTGCCCAGTGTAACTTCCTACATTCTAACCTCAGATTTCTTATGAGCCTGCAAAGAGGCCATACTAACGTCTAATTAGACTAGAAAATAGAAAAAAAGGCCCCAACTGGGGCAACTGGTAATCATTAAATCACAGGGAAAAAAAGAAAAGTTCCCCTTTTCTAAATGTCAGATTCACCTAAGGAAAAAAGACCTACTAAGCTATAAAGCATTACTAAAAAGTGCCAGCAGATGGCATACCACTCCAAATATTTATACATGATGGCACACCACTCCAAATATTTATACAGTCAGCACTGGAGAGGTCTTTACTGATCCTGTCAGGGGAGGCAAGGGTGGAGAAGTAATAATATTAGTAGATCCCACTGGAAGAAACAAGATTACTACAGGTGAGTAATTTTTTCTTCTAACCCTAGGAATCCACTAGTAATATTACTTCTTGCAGACTATGCAGCAGTACCTTACGGAGGTGGGTAAAGAAGAAAAAATTACTCACCTTAGTAATGTTGTTTCTTCTAATGGAGTCTTGCTATATTATAGACATTACCAGTTTGTTCCAGCTCTAGAACTGCCCCGGAGTGAAATGGTTAAAACCATTCCAAAATAGAATTTTGGCACGAGAGCAGCTCTATCTGTGTCATTTCAAACTTGAACTGTCACATCTTTACCAGCCAAACTCACTAAGGTCTGTGTGGAAGCTGTAACCTACACTAGCCAAATGGCTACCTAAATAATAACAACCATTGATGGTCCCAACACCCAAGACTCAAGTCAGGGACCAGAAATACTAACACCATTCTAATAATATGAAAATGGAACATAAGTATAATAAAACACACACACGCATACACATACACACCCCCAAAGTCCCAAAGGGGACAAAATGCTAACAGGACATAAGTAATGCCCACACTAAGTTGCCCGACCCACCAAGTAGAGGTTCTGAGAGGGCAGGTTGGGGAGGTCTATAATATAGCAAGACTCCATTAGAAGAAACAACATTACTAAGGTGAGTAATTTTTTCTTCAAACAACATGAAGTCTTGCTATATTATAGACATTAGCAGAATATACAGCAGTACCTCCAAGGAGGAGGGTAGAACCTACTTAGAGAATAGGCTCTGAAGAACAGCTGTGCCAAACCGAGCATCTCTCCTGGCCTGACATCCAGGAGTAATGCTTGGTAAAGTGTGTACCGTTTCCAAGTAGCAGCCTGGCAAATCTCTAATAAAGGGATATCTCTGGCAGCAGCTAGAGAGCAGCTGTACCCTGGTAGAATGAGCCCTCAAACCAGGGGGCTCTGCCCACTTTCTGATAACAAAATTGGATACAAGAGACAATCCACCTGGCTATTGATCTCTTAGTGGCAGGTTTGCCTTTCCCAACTTCACCATAGGTAAGGAAAAGTTGAGGATTCAAACCTGTGACCTTTGGTACGCTCTATATAATAACTAAGAGCTCTCTTAACATCCAGGCTGTGCAACCTCCTCTCACCCGAAAAGGAGTGATCAGTGAAAAATACTGGAAGGGAGATAGATTGATTAAGATGGAATTCTGAAACCACCTTAGGCAAAAACTTCCTATTAGTCCTAAGGACTACCTTATCCCTGTGGAAAGAAATAAAGTCAGTCTCCACTGACAAGGCTTGCAATTCACTTATGCGTCTGGCAGAAGTGATAGCCACTAGAAAACAGTTTTCCAAGTTAGGTACTTAAGCTCTGCAGAAGACAGAGGTTCAAAAGGGGTTGCATTAACTGGGCAATGCAAACATTAAGGTCCCAAGCAGGGCGGTTCCCGAAAGGAGGATTAGTATGGAGTAATCCCTAAAAACTTGGAAAACACAGGATGAGAGGAAAGAGGATGACTTTCCTGCTGACACAAAAGCAGACACAGCTGCCAAATGAACTCTCAGGGTAGCTGGTCTGAGACCCAAGGAATTAAGATGTACCATGTAATCTAACAAAATGGGCAATTCAGCAGATTCTGGGGAAATATTTTTCCCAGCACACCAAATGGAAAACCTTTTCCATTTAGAACTATAGTAGCCTAGTGGAAGGCTTTCTGGAAGCCTTTAGGATCTCAAGAACACCCTGAGAGAGGTGTAAATCAGCAAACTCTAACTCCTCAAGAGCCAGGCCTTGAGGTTGAGGGATTTGAGATCCGGATACCAAACCCTTCCCTGGGCACAAGTCAACAGATTGTGATTCCTGGGGAGGCAAGGGGAAGATGGACTGTCAGAGACAGAAGGAGTGGTACCAGGGCTGCCTGGCCCAATCCGGGGCAATCAGAATCACCCTGCAAGGCTGAGATCTGATTTTGACTAGTACTTTGAATAGGAGGAAAGGGGGAAGCAAGAGGAACTTCCCTCCCAATCCAGAGGAAGGGCATCCAGGGAACTTGAGCCCAGCACTGGAGGCCTGCAACAGAACACAGGAAGTTTGTGATTGTCTGGGGTTGCAAAAGATCTATCTGAGGGATGCCCCACCTGGCAAAAACTATCCCCAGCACTTGAGGATCCAGGGACCATTCGTGATGGCCCTGGGAAATCCTTCTGAGGGCATCTGCTAGGACATTGTCCTTCCCTGGAAGATGAACTGCTATGAGGGAAGTGTTCAGGGAATAGGCCAGAGACCACAACTTCATTGCCTCGGTGCACAAGACCGAAGACCGAGTGCCTCCCTGTTTGTTGATGTACCACATTGTTGTGGTGTTGTCTGTTCTGACTTGTATCACCTTGTCGTGGACAGATGCAGAAAAAGCTTGAAGAGCTAAAAAGACAGCTCTGAGTTCCAGCAAATTGATGTGGAGCAGAGATTCCTGGGGGGACCAAACTTCTTGAGTGGAAAGGTCGCCCATGTGGGCTCCCCAACCCAGAAGGGAAGCATCTGTAGTGAGAGTCAAGTCGTGAGAAGGGGAAATGAAGGGGACCCCCGCTCTTAAATTGCTCTGATCCTGCCACCACTGGAGAGCTAGGATCAAGGTTCGAGTCACTGGGACCAACTTGGAAAGGGGGTCTCTTCTCTGAGACCAAAAGGTTCTCAAGTGAAACTGAATGTCTCATCTGAAATCTGGCTCCCTGCACAACAGCTGTGGATGCAGTCATGTGCCCCAGGAGCTGCAGAAAGTGTCTTGCTGGTAGAAAGACCTGCAGAGTGAAGGAAGAGGCCAGAGCCACTAAATTCCTTACCCTTTCTGGGGGGAAGAAAGGCTCTGGCTAGCTTTGTGTCCAATTCTGCCCCTAAAAAGGTGAGTACCTGGACTGGTTCCAGAACCAACTTTGGTAGGTTTAGCAGAAAACCCAGGGAGGTGAGAAGCTGCTGGGTGACCTGCAGGTGAGATTTTACCTGTTCTGGGACTGGCCTACAATGAGCCAGTCGCTCAGATAGGGAAAAACAGCAATCCTCTGCCTCCTTAAGTGGGCCACTGCCACTGCTAGACACTTTGTGAATACCCTTGGAGCAGAGGTAAGGCCGAAGGGCATTGCTCTGAACTGGTAATGACCTGAGGGCAGTTTGAATCTGAGGTACTTTCGATGGGATCTTCTGATTAGGACATGGAAATAGGCATCCTTGAGGTCCAGGGAGGCTAGCCAGTCCCCTGGCCTTAGGGAAGGTAAAATCATTGCCAGAGTTACCATTTTGAACTTTGGTTTCAAAAGATGCTTGTTCAGATATCTGAGATCTAAAATAGGCCGCCATTCTCCTGTCTTTTTTGGGGTAAGGAAGTATCTGGAATACAGACCCCTGCCCTGATGCAGGGAGGAACCTTTCTACTGCTCTGAGAGCTAACAGGATGAGACCTCTGTTTCCAGAGTGAGGGTCTCTGAAGCACTTGCAGGTAGAAAAGTCTGCTTCTCAACTTGGGAAACTTTTGAAGCTGAGAACCAGACCCTGGCTTACTACTTCAGAACCCACTTGTCTGAGGTTAAAGAAGCCCAATTCTGACTGAAGTAAGCCAGCCTGCCCCCACTGGTACAGGAGAATCGGCCCTGGGCACCCCATCAGGGTGCCTGTTCTCAGGAGCTTTAGGCTGGGGGTAGGAGCAGGTCTGCCCCCCCTCGCCTGCCCCTGCCTCTGAAGAAGCCCCTCTGAGCATAGGCAGAGGAGGCCTGAGTCTAGTAGAAAGGCCTGTGAAAAGGCCTACCCCTACCCCTGGGGCATGCCTTTGAGGAGTGGCTTGCCCTCAGCCTGGGCACTCTTGTAAGTAGTCCTATATTCATCCATCTTCTTCATGTAATTCTCCTGCTGCTCTCCAAACAGAGAATTTCCCACCACAGGAAAATCCATAGCCTTAGTCTGGGTATCCTGTGACAAACTAGTACACCTGAGCCAGGCCAGCCTACGAAAAGCTACAGATGTGGCCATGACCCTGAGGAAACATCATTAACATCCACAGCAGCATGAAACTGAACCTTAGAGGCTTCAATGCCATCAGCAGCCACCTGTTCTAGTTCACTAGCCAGCTGGCCATGGGCCTGCTTGGCCAATTGCATAACAGTATCCCATCTAGATTTCTGATACCTAGCTACATAAACCATATAATTTGCTTGCCTGAGTCCCAGAGAGGCTGCCATATACTGTTTTTGCCATGGCATCAATCTTCCTGGAATCCTTGTCAGGAGGATGTGAGCCAAGGAATATTAGCTTTATCACAGGCAGCAGCCTGAACTACCCCAACATGACTGCATTGCTGAGAAAGGAATTCTGTATCAGGGCCTGACAATGTATACCTTCTGTCCATCTTTTATCTACAGGAGGCACAGAATTAGGAGCTTTTAAAATTTTAATTGTTTGTTTCCTAAAAGACTTATGTAAAGGAATAGACAATCTCCTAGACTCTGGAATATCCATCATTTCTACAAAATCAGGCTCCTCTTGCTCATCCACAGCCTCTTCTAAAGGAAGCTGGAGGGTTTCAGCAACTTTTTTATAAAACATAAAATGAGATGGGGACTCAGACAGCATAGGGGGAGATTCTAAAGGTCTGTCTGGGGAGATGTCCGGTTCAATGGGCACACCCAGACCTTCCCAGCCACATTCATACTGTTCATAATCCTCCTCCCCCTCCTCTGGTTCATAAAATTCCTCAATATCATAATCCTGAACCACTGGGACCGGACGAACCGACCTTTTACCAGATAGTGGTGGTTCGGACGGACCCTGAGATAGTGACTGGACAATTTGTATGGCTTTTGCTATCTCTGCAGCAGTTGGAGAAGGAATTTTGGACTCCAGACCTGCTGATTTTCTTGTTTTCTTTATTGGAATTGGTTCCTCAGAACCAGCCTTTCTTTTGCCCGAGGAAGTCTGGCCCTGGTCAGAGGGCACTCCCTCTGGTTCGGTTGGCACCGAACTGGGCTGGCCATCTGGGTCAGCGGACTTTTTGGCCTCTCGTTCCTTGAGCCTGCCCAATCTTTTTTCCAGGGTGGCTGCAGGGAAATTCTTACATACCTGGCAGTCTGACTGGAGGTGGTCAAACCCCAGACAATAAACACATGTGGTGTGTGGGTCAGCCTTGGCAAAGACTTCCCCACAAACATCACAGTGTTGAAACCCAGTGGTCCCTGTTTTTCTTTGGGTTTCCAGACATAATGCCAGCCTAACCAAAAACTTGCCCTTTTAACGGCAGTGCCAGGCAAGACACCCTTATCGGTTCCTAACCGTGTCACGGGTATTGGAAAAAACCGTAATAAATCCGATTTTTTTAGAACCGATAAGAACTGGGAACCGCACTCTAAAATAGTAACTTTTAGTTTTAAATGAGTTTTAAACCCACTGATCGGTTCAAAACCGAACCGATAACTTACAAGTTCCACACAGACAAAACCTTCATTTACTTACGGTTACCACAGATAGAGCTTGAACCGAACGGTTTTGAGGTCAAAATAAAACTATTCTCGGTTAAATCCAACCGAGAAAACACTTTTTAAACCGAGAAATGAACCGAGCAGAAGGAGAAATCTCCGGAGCGACTGTTCACTGAGGCAGAGTAAAGAATCTGACAGTTCAAGTTTGAAATGACACAGATAGAGCTGCTCTCGTGCCAAAATTCTTTTGGAATGGTTTTAACCATTTCACTCCGGGGCAGTTCTAGAGCTGGAACAAACTGCTAATGTCTATAATATAGCAAGACTTCATGTTGTTTGAATCTATTTAGGAATAAGACTCTGCAGGACTGCTGTACCAAACCTGGCATCACTCCTGGACTGGGTGTCCAGGCTACATTAGTTAGTGAAGGTGTGGACTGACCTCCAGGTAGCTGTTTTACAGATTTTCACCAATGGCACCTCTCAGGTAGCTGCAATAGTGGCAGCTGTGCCCTTTGTAGAATAGGTCCTAAGTCCAATGGGGATACCCTACCTACTTTTGAGTAGCAAAACTGGATACACTGTACTGTCCATTGAGAGATAGTTCTTTTTGAGGCAGGTGTCCCCTTACCTACCTCTCCATAGGTGAGGAAAAGATGTTGTTTGTCCTGCCTATGGTCCTTGGTATGAGTCATGTAGCAACTTAAAGTCCTTTTTACATCAAGGCTGTGGAGTCTACACTCCCCTGATCTAGAGTGCTCAGTGAAGAAAACTGGCATGGTGATAGACTGGTTCAGGTGGAAGTCCGAGACCACTTTGGGGAGGAACTTCCTATTAGTTCTCAACACTACCTTGCCCCTGTGGAAGGAAACATATTCCTTTTCCACACAGAGGGCCAGGAGCTCACTTATCCTCCTAGCAGAAGTGATTGCCACCAAGAAGACTACCTTCTAAGTAACAAACTTGAGATTTGCAGAGACCATAGGCTCAAAGGGAGGAAGCATAAGCTGAGCAATGCAAATGTTCAGGTCCCAAGCTGGCCCTCGTTCCCTGTGAGGGGGAAACAGGTGAGACAGTCCCTTGAAGAATCTCCTGAAGATAGGATTTGATGCTAAGGAGGTGTCCTTTCCAGCCGAAATGTAAGATGACATTGAAGCCAGATGCACTTTCAGGGTTGAATGTTGCAGACCTTGTGAATGCAGATGAGTCAAACAGTCCAGCAGGGTTGGTATGCCAGCTTGAGCTGGGGCTACACCCTTATCTCTACACCATATAGAAAACCTTTTCCATTTAGAGGCATAAGTTTTCTTAGTAGAAGGTTTCCTATACCCTCTGAGGACCTCCAGGACCCCTTCAGAGAGTTGCCAGCCTGCATATTTTAAGTCCTCAAGAGCCATGCCTTGAGTCTGAGAGACCTGAGGTTGGGGTACATGACCCTCTCTTGGAAGGAGGTCAGTAAGTTGCACCTTTGTGGGAGGTGAATCAGTTTGGCCACCGACATAAAGAGCAGGAGGGAGTACCAAAGCTGTCTGACCCAGTCTGGGGCTACCAATATCATTGAAGCTGGCTATGATCTGGGCTTTATGAGCACCCTGAGTATCAGGGGAAAAGAAGGGAAGGCATAAAGACACCTCCCTGTCCAATCCAGATTCAGGGCATCCAGAGAAACTGTTCCCTTGGCAGGGGCCCTACAACAATACAGAGGCAGGTGGTGGTTTTTGTGAGATGCAAAAAGATCTATCTCTGCAGTGCCCCACCTCCTGAATAGGATGTTCACCACTTGATTGTTCAGTGTCCATTCGTGACGGGCCTGGTTCATCCTGCTCCAGGCATCTGCAGGATGATGTCCTTGCCAGGCAGATGGATCGACTGTAGGGAGTCATTTAGAGAGTAAGCAAGACTCCATATCTTCAGTGCCTCTGTACAAAGTGGGGTAGACCTTGTCCCTCCCTGCTTGTTGATGTAGTACATTGTTGTGGTATTGTCTGTTCTGACTTGTACCACCTTTCCCTGGATTAGATGTGAGAAAGCCTGAAGGGCCAGGTAACCTGCTCTCAGCTCTAGCAGATTTATATGCTGGAAGGAATCTGCACTCTCCCAAGTGCCGTGAATGGTGTGCTCCCCCAAGTGAGTGCCCCATCCTAACAGAAAGCATCTGTCACGAGAACTAATGAAGGGGGCTCCTGCAAAAAGGAAATCCCTTCTCTCATGTTTTTCCGCTCCAACCACCATTGGAGTGCCTGTAGTAACACCCTTGTTACTAGTATGGGTTTTGAAAAAGTCCTGCCTTTGGCACCAGTATGTCCTGAGGTGGAACTGAACATCTCTCATTTGAAACCTGGCACCCATGACTGTGCTTGTTGTTGAAGCCATATAGCCTAACAGTTGTAGAAACTGTCTTGCTGGCTTTGGCTTGCCCAGGACAAACAAGCTTGCCAAAAGCTGAATGCTTTCTGCCCTCTCCTGAGGGAGGAAAGCCCTTCCCGGTATGGTGTTTAGTTCTGCACCTATGAACTGCAGTACCTGCACAGGAGTCAGGACTGACTTTTTGATGTTGAGAAGGAATCCCAGGGAGTGCAACAGATCCTGGGTTACCTGAAGGTGCTCGGTCACCTGCTGGTGAGACTTTCCCATGATTAGTCAGTCGTACAGGTAGAGAAAAACTGAAACACCTAGTCTTCTTAGGTGTGCCACCACTACTGCCATGCACTTGGTAAAGACCCTTGATGCAGAGGTGAGCCCGAAGGGAAGTGTTGAGAACTGATAGTGGCCTGAGGGAAGTCTGAAGCTCATATATTTTCTGTGTGACTCCCTTATGGGAATATAGAAATATGCTTCCTTTAGGTCTGAGGAGGCTAGCCAGCCTCCTTTTTACAGAGTTGGCAGAATCATGGCCAGTGTGACCATCTTGAACCTGGGTTTTACCAGGTGCCTGTTTAGCAGTCTGAGGTCTAGTATTGGCCACCACTCTCCATTCTTTTTTGTTGTTAGGAAATATCTTAAACAAAACCCCTGCCCTTTTTGGCTGGGGGGGGGGGGGACAGGCTGACTGCCCTTGCTAGAAGTAAGGCCTGAACCTCCTGTTCCAGCAGTTTCTTTTTGTGAAAGGAACTGCTGTGAACTGCCTTGATCTTGGAGGAGGAAGGGATTTGAAACAAAGGGACAGGCCCTGACTCACTATTTCCAGAAACCACCTGTCTATGGTGATTTTCAGCCATTTCTGAAAATAATGAGTCAGTTTGTCCCCTACAGGAGATAGAGAGGCAGCCTGGAGGGAAAAGTCAGGGGATTTGTTTTGTTTGTTGCTGGGATTGTGCAGATTGGGATCCTCATCTGGAACCCCTTCTGCCTCTGGCTCTATAAAAACCACCCTGCTGTGACTGGTACTGCTGTTGTGGCACAGCCTGCATCTGAAAGAAAGGCCTCCTAAAAGAGGACCTACCCCTACCTCCCCTTCCATATGTTGAAGTGGAGGGAGAAGCTCTTTCCCTGGTAGAATTACTGTGAAAAGTAGCTTTATACTCCTCTACTTTCTTTATATAGGAATCAGTCTGGGCACCAAAGAGTGAGTGACCCTCGACTGGGAAGTCCATATCTTACTCTGGGTGTCCTGGGTAAGATTAGTAGCTCTCAGCCAGGCAAATCTTCTCAAGGCTGCAGTACCTGCCATCCATCGAGCAGCTGTGTCATTCATATCAGCTGTCATTTGGAACTGATACTTGGAAGCCTCCAAGCCCAGTTTTGCAGTGTTCACTAACTCTGAAACTGTTAAGAAGGGGTTAGCCGCTGCATTATCTAAGATGGACTGCCAAAGAGCCTTCTGGTAGAGAGCTGCATAGGCTTGGTAGCTGGCTTGGTGAATTGCCAGGGAAGCCGAAAGGTACCCTTTTTTAGCCATGCTATCTATCTTTCTCGAGTCCTTCTCAGTGGGGTGAGAGGACAAGAGAGTTTTTGCCTTTTCACAGGCAGCCTGCTATACAATCCCCCGGTGGTCAGGGTGAGTAAATAAAAACTCAGACCCTGACCTCTCAAGTTGGTATTTTTTATCACACTTTTTATCAGTGGGTGTGACAGTATATGGAGTCTTAAGAATTTCAAGGACATCTTTTTCGAAAAACGTATGCATAGGCAGCAGAAGCCTTCTAGTGGGTGTCAGCCCCATAAGCTTCATATTTTGAGCTTCCTTCCTCATCCTGGATCTCTTCTGCAGTTTGTAGATCCAAGGTTTCCACCATCTTCCTGACAAAGGAAAATGAGAGTAAAACTCCTCTGTTGGTCTCTGAAAAGAGCCAAAGTCCTGTTCTGGCGAAACCTCGGTTTCAATACCCTCCTCTGCCTGATCATCCTCTTCATATTCTACTGGGTCAGTAGTTAACAGATGTACAAAAATAGAAACAGAGAAACATAGAATTTGACGGCAGATAAGGACCACTTGGCCCACCCAGTCTGCCCATTTCCCTACCTACTGGATAAGCTGCAGATCCTAGTTAACCAGCAGCCTACTTCTTCCTACCCCCACCCCCTAGAATTGCCTTATGACTATCCCATGCATGCTTGAATTCCACCACTGATTTTGACTCCACAACCTCCTCCGGAAGGCCGTTCCATGCATCCACAACCCTCTCTGTGAAAAATACTTCCTTAAATTACCTCTGAGCCGCCCCCCATCTTCAAATTGTGCCTCTTGTTCTTGCACACCTCTTTTTTTGAAAGATGCTACCCTCTTGGACTTTGTTGATTCCCTTGAGGTACTTGAAAGTTTCTATCATGTCCCCCTCTCCCTCCTTTCCTCGAGGCTATACATATTAAGCTCCTTAAGTCTCTCTTCATATGTCTTCTGGTGCAGACCCTGCACCATTTTAGTTGCCCTCCTCTGGACAGCTTCCATCCTGTCTATGTCTTTGCGGAGATTGGGTCTCCAGAACTGCACACAGTACTCCAGATGGGGTCTCACCAGCTCTCTGTACAGTTTTTTTTTTAACCGGGGTAGCCACAGGCTGCTTTCGGGGTAGTAAGCCCTGCGGCACTAGAAGTAAAGCTAGAGCTTGGGTTAGCTCAGCAGGTGTTGGAGCAGGTACAGGTACCTGAGGGGCCCCTTGAGGCGTTTCAGTGTGTTTTTTCTTCTTGAGTTTTTTAGCAGGCACCAGAGAGTCAGTTGGTTTACTACCTCTCTTGCCAGAGCCCTCACCCACCTCAGGGGTGGTTTTTGAGGCTCTGGAAGGAATAGCCAAGGATTTAGAGTGGGTAGACTGGTAAGAACCCATGGATCCCTCTTCCAATTTTCTTTTCAGCCTTTCCTTACGTTTTTCTACTGTTTTCTTCAGGGAAAGACTTACATATCTCACAATTCACAGAAATTGCTGTTGCCCAAGGCAGAGCAAACATAAATCATGTTTGTCTGCCTTTGCAAACACCTCAGAGCACTTCAAACAATTTTTAAACCCAGGAAGTCCTGTATTCTTTTTAGGCTTATCTGACATTTTAAAAGAAAATAGGAGCCGGGAACTGACAAAAATAAATGCAAGTTAACTATCTGCAGTCGGTTCAGTAACTGAGAAAAAACAAAATCTATCAGTTCCGATCGGATACGGAACTGAAGAATAGCTCCGAGAACAGAGAAAAATCGGTTCAGAAGAGATACATTTTTACAGAAAAACACAGCAATATAATCGGAACCCCTAAAAAAAGGTTCTGATTTAGGAAAGAAAGGAATCGGTTGCCTCTCGGTTCACAGGAACCGAGAGGAACTGGAAAAAAGTATGCTAAATTTAAACTATGAGGGGGAAAAAAGTAAAATAACAATTAAACTAGGCAGTTAATGAAAAATTAAACAAAAATACTTAATTTTTTTTTTTTGTTCAATGTGCTTCAGGAATTGCTCTTGATGGAGAAAAGATCTCCAGGGCGTCTATACTTTGCAGCAGAGAAAAGAAATCTGAGGTCAGAATGTAGGCAGTTACACTGGGCAGTTTTTATACTGAATGCATGAGCTAAAGATTCCATCATTAGTATGACATTTCATTTGGCTCCGGTACTGGACTGGCTTAAAGGAGCACTTCAAGAAGTAATAATATTAGTGGATTCCTGGGGTTAGAAGGTCTGCCTCTTTGCGGATGACACCAAAATCTGCAATTGGGTGGAAACTCCAGGAGGGTGGAAAGGATGAGCAGAGATATGAGAAAACTAGAGGAGTGGTCAACGGAATGGCAGCCGGGTTTCAATGTAAAAAAGTGCAAAATAATGCACTTAGGGCACAGAATCCCAGGGGCGGAGCACAAAATGGGTGGAGTGGTACTGACGACTACCAAGCAGGAAGAGATCTGGCGGTAATTAGATTGGATGACCTAAAGGTTTCCAGGCAGTGCAACAAGGCAATAGGGAGGGTGAGTGGGATGCTAGGGTGCATTAGGAAGGGTATCACCAACAGGAAGAGGGAGGTGGTGTTGCCTCTTGTATATCGCTGGTAAGACCCCACCTAGAGTATTGTGTCTGGTTCTGGGGACCACATCTCCGTGAGGACATAGAGTGGAGGCAGTCCAGAGGAGGCCAACTAAAATGTATAGGGTCTGCATCAAAAGCCCTGTGAGGAGAGACTGAAGGACTTCAATATGTACACCTGGAACAGAGGAGGTACAGGGGAGATATGATAGAGGGATTTAAATACTTCACAGGGGTAAATAAGGTACAGGAGGGGAGTATTTTTCAGAAGAAAAGGTGCTCTCAAGAACAAGGGGATGTGCTATGAAGCTGGAGGAGGGGATAGATTCAGGATAGATGTGAGGAAGGACTTCTTCACAGAAAGAGTGGTGGATTCCTGGAACAGCCTTCCATCAGACGTAGTGGGGGCAAAAACAGTGGTGGGTTCAAGAATGCATGGGATAAGTGCAAGGGAATCATAGTAGAAAGGAAGGGGGGAGCAAGAAAGAGCTGTAGTTGGGTACGGTCTGTGGTAATAGTGCAGACTGCATGGGCCAAGCGGTCCTTTTCTGCCGTCAAATTCTGTGTTTCTGTGTTTCTATTTCATGTTGTGTTTATGCAGGAAGATTTTTTGGTGTACAATTGTGCAGGATAGATACTTGTCTAATTACATAGTCTTACAAACTACCCACAACTTTAAAATGGTCCCCCAAGTCTGTCTGATAATTGTGCAGACTATTTCCTCTCTAGACCATCCCTTTTATTTCTGTCTCTTCAGTTGCCACCGCTATTACACCTTCTGCTTTTCCCTGGTCTCAGCCCCCATCTCTGTTTTTGCCACCTATAGTTACCTTCCTATGCCTGCCAGTTGTTATCTGACCTGAATTGTATCTCTATGAATTTTATTGATTTGTACATTATATATTTTGCACATATTAATTATTTATTAATTTACTGGTTTTGGCAATCAGGTAGGCCCACTGGAACACAAGTCCCATTTTCAGGGGCAACATTAGTAACAGATAACAGTACATACTGAATTCAGACAACAAGAACAATGAGCAAAAATAAAAGTTACAAAGGTGGGTGTATATAGCAGGGTATAAACATTGGGGTAAATGTGCAAAATAAAAAAAAATTAAAAAAATATAAGTTGTGCAAAACAATTACAGCACATTGGTACCACAAGGGAAAAGTAAAGTTATGTAAGAACTTACTGTAACAGTAGATCTTCAAGAGGAGCTCTTGCAGCAGGACAACACTGGTAGAACTTAGCCGCCAGGTGCCAGGGCCACACGGAAACTTTCTAGCTAGCAGTCTACCATGGGGAGACCCCACACTGCTGACATCACCCTCTAATGTCAGCCTATCCTATAAAGGCCGGCAGTCCCCCACAACCTCCTCAGTTCTCCTACCAGAGATCCAAAGTGGGCAGTGGAAGAAGAAATCAAGAAGGTTCCCGAGAGCCATGAAAGAAAAAAAGGAAAGCAGAAAACCCATGCGAATGGAAGAGGATACAGCACAAATAAGGGGAAGGCAGGAGGAAGAATCATGGCCTGCTGCAAGAGCTCCTCTCGAAGATCTACTGTTACAGTAAGTTCTTATGTAACTGTACTATCTTACTTCGAGCAAGCTCTTGCAGCAAGTCAACACAGGTAGGACTGTCCCAAGCAGTTCTGTCAGTATAAAGGAAGCAGCCAATGGCCTAAGAAAGAAAACCCTGCAGAGCAGCGAGGCCAAAGTTTGCCCTATGCCTAGAAGCAACGTCCAGACTGTAATGCCTGGTGAAGGTGTTGACAGAATTCTAGCTGGCAACTGCACAAATGTCCGCAGTATACACATTTCTGAAACATGCCATGGAAGCGGCCATACCCCTGGTGGAATGGCCCTTAATTACTCCCCGAAGGTCCTTATTGTACTGACAGTAGCAATAAACAATGCAATTGGCTAACCACTTAGACAAGCACTGTTTAGAAACCAGGGTGCCCTCTCTCTTGGGGGTGAACAAAACAAACTGATTAGACTTCCTTAAAGTCTTGGGGCTCAATTCTCAAAGGGGTTTGAGATCTGTGCAAGCTGCAGCAAACAGCAGCTTGCACCGAGGCCCTGTGCACCAGAGTCCCTGAGCTTGATTTTCCAGCTGGCAGGGTCCAGATGGCAAAGTTACCAGGCTTGCAGCAACCCTGGCCATATCCCAAAGAAAGGGCGCAGCTGGCAGGATTGCCGCAAGCTGTGGGGCAGCTGTGTGCCAGTCCAGTAGGGCCCTTCCACCCACACCACCCAGCACCCACATACCCGTTACTGTGAATGTAATGATAATTGTACCCTGGTGGTCTAGTGGTCCCTCCTTCTGCCCCGATATGCCCGTTGCTGTGGTTGTAATAATTCTTTTACCCTGGTTGTCTAGCAATCCCTCCCCCATTCCAATATGTCCATTGTTGTGTTGCTAATAATTCATTTACCCTGCTGGTCTAGAGGTCCCTCCCCCCACCTCGATATGCCTCTTGTTGTGGTGTTAATAATTCCTGTATCCTGGTGGTCTAGCAGTCCCGCCCCCCTGCCCCCATATGCCTAGTATTGACAACTGCAATATAGCAGTTAATCTAGTGGTCTAGTTGTCCCCCTTGGCGATGCCAACTGAATGGTCACTGAGCACTGTACTACAATACAATGCAACGCTCATTGAGTCACAATCAATGCACATGTACTGTATTGTAGTACAGCAGCTCAGTGCCAGTTCTGTTGGCACTGGCTAACTGATGTGAGAAGGGCTATGCCAGCACTGGTTCGGGCACGGGTTGGGTGGGGGGGTGGGGTGGTGGGCACTATATGCCAGGATGGGATGGGCAGGACCACTAGACCAACAGGATAATTTCTATATTGCAACTGTCAATACTGGGCATATGGGGGCAGGGGGAGGGACTGCTAGACCACCAGGGTAAAAGATTTAGTCACACCACATCAATGGGCATATCGGGGCATGGGGTAGGGACTGCTAGACCAGCAGGGTAAAATAAATATTACAATTAATAATAACAGGCATATCGAGGTAGGGTGTGAGTGTGTTAGGGGAATGTGGCACATTGCCATCTGACTAAACTTTCCAGAAATTGTTCTACGTACCCTTAGACCAGCCCTGGCTGGTCTAAGAGTACTTACAACTTCATCCTCTGGAGGAGTTTAGAGAATCCCATTTACTGGGATGTGGGAGCTTGTGTCTGCTACATGCCCCCTAGCACCAGATCGCAGCCCATTATTGGGCATATGGACAGCGCAAGCCCCATTTGGGGCAGACAACCTGTGGTTAATGCAGGCTGCTTTTGTGAATAGCTCAGGGTGCAGTTTATGACGTAAGGTGCCACTTGCACCATTTATTTTATTTATTTATTTACGTTTTTGTTGACCGGGTAAGTGAACTAGACCAATTCTGTCTATTTTTGGGACAACCCAGGGCAGGGGGATACACATGAATGCCAATTGACCTTGAATCAGATTAAGCAGATGGTGGTATTTTTTTTAGTGAATGGGGGGAAATTTAGCCAGGGCACCGGGGAAATTCCCCATCTCTTGTCAAGAAGTGCTATGGGATCTTTAACATCCACCTGAACTACCACCAGAACAGGCAGGTGGGACCTCGGTTTAACGTCTCATCTGAAAGACGGCACCTCAGGAGTGAAGCCCCCCCCCACATTCTGCACTACAGTGTCAGTATTGGGATTTAACCCAAGTACCTGGTTTGGGGATAGAATCCACAGCCTTCTGATCTCCCAGCCTCAGAAGTGAGTATGCTACCTGCTGAGGCACAGAATGGTTGGTGCAGGCACCCTGAGTCAATCTCAGGGCTTTGATAATTGGTTCCATGTCACCATAGTGACAAGAAATTTGCTGACCGTCATTACAGCG
The DNA here is from genome assembly GCA_016271365.2 of Neoceratodus forsteri. Lineage (NCBI taxonomy): Eukaryota > Metazoa > Chordata > Ceratodontiformes > Ceratodontidae > Neoceratodus > Neoceratodus forsteri. The sequence continues at coordinate 801,112,413 of CM057451.1, read as the reverse complement.
ACAGCACACTGCCAACAACTGGCATTGTGCCATCACTGTATAAAAGTTTTTTTTTTTGCAGGGGGCTCTGCACCCCGCATCCCCACACTATAGATTACCAACTCCGAGTTGGGTTGGTTGAGGAAGGAGAAAGGAAAGGTACGTACCTACCGTAATTCTTGATCTTCTTAGGCAGTCTCCACCACTCCATTCACACTAGTGGGATTAGGGCCGGAGGCACTAGGACCCATCCGGGGAGCAAACTTTTGCTGGAGGGTCGTATGAGAGATGGCGCCCTTGAGACAGCGCCCATGAGCTACTGACCTCGGCAGTAACGACCTTCTCAGCACCGACCCTCCAACCGCCTCAGTACCTTTTTTACCAAGGAGGTGCAGCGCAACTAACGTAAAGAGTAACTGTAACATTAAAAACACGGACATAAGATAGTCCGTACGACCCGTGTAAGAAGGGTCAGTAAAGAAGTCCTCACAGCCTAAAGATTTGAGGGAGTGAAGACCAACACAGCGGTGAGCTCGGGGGATGGAGGGTGGGCGTGTGAATGAGTGGTGGAGACTCGTCCAAGAAGATCAAGAATTACGGTAGGTACGTAATTTTCCTATCTTCCTGGACCTAAGTCTCCACCACTCATTCACACTAGTGGGAGAGTACCAAGCTGATAATCCCCCAAAAGGGCGGCAGGAGAGCCAGAGCTCACATGTCTAAGGTAGAAGCCCGTGAGATGGTTCTGCCGAATCACAGTAAGCCTGGCATGAACATCCAGTGCATAGTGCTTAACGAAGGTATGCACTGAGCTCCAGGTGGCGTGGCAGGCAGATATCTGCAATTGGAACATTGCGAATTTCCGCCAGGGATGCCGCGACCGCCCTAGTAGAGTGAGCGTACACTCTACCTTCTAATTTAACCTGAGCCATGGAGTAGCAATGTCGAAGGCATGCCACTAACCATGAGGAGATGCATCTGATAGCGACAGGTTGACCCAGCCGGGTGTCGCTGAAAGAAACAAAGAGTTGTTGAGTCTTGCGAACATCCTGGGTTCTGTCCAAATAGAACCGCAAGGCTCTCTTAACATCCAAGGAATGAAGAGCTCGTTCCCCTTCATTTTGGAAATTAGCGAAGTAAGCGGGAAGTACCAGAGGTTGGTTTAGATGGAATTCTGACACAACCTTGGGAAGAAATTTTGATGAGTACGGAGAACTACTTTGTCTTTAGGAAGACAGTATAGGAGGGTCTGTAACCAGGGCATGTATCTCAGAGACTCTGAGGGTGAGGTAATGGCCCCCAGGAAGGCAGTCTTCCAGGTAAGAAATTTTAGCTCACAGGTAGCTAGGGGTTCGAAAGGCTTCCGAGTGAGCATGTCCAGCACCAGGTAAATGTCCCAGGCTGCAACTGGACGCTTAACAGGGGGTCTGGTATGAAGAATCCCCTTAAGAAATCTCTTCACCATAGGTAACTGAGCCAGAGTCAGGGATGAAACCAGCTCATGGAACGCTGAGATGGCACTAAGGTGAACTTTAACTGTGGAGTACTGAAGACCTGAGTTAGATAGGTCCAAAAGATACTACAGAACCTTGTCAGGAGGACAGGAAAAGGGGTTCCAAGAGGACTTTGCACACCAGAGAGAAAAAAGCTTCCATTTGGATGCGTATGTTTTCCGTGTGGCTGGCTCCCGAGCAGCCAGAAGGATGCTCGAGACTCTACGGGAGACGTTGAACCGATTCACTTCTATCTCTTCAGGAGCCAAGCATGAAGGTGAAGTGATTTCAGGTTGGGATGGACCAACGAACCCTGGGTCAAGAGATTGACTTGCAAGGGAAGTGGACTTGTGCTCCAAGCACCACTCCCATACCCTCATTGCTTCCCTGCAAAGGGGATAAGAGTGAGCACCGCCTTGCTTGTTGATGTAATACATCACAGCTTTGCTGTCCGTTTGAAGGAGAATGTTCTTGTGACAAAGGACATCCTTCAGAGCTTGATCGCATAGAGGACCGCTCTCACCTCCAAGACATTTATGTGGAGATGAGATTCGAACGGAGTCCATACACCTTGAGTGTGGAGGGAGAGACAGTGAGCTCCCCATCCCATTAGCGATGCGTCTGTGGTGATGGAGATCTGATGGTCCGGAAGAGCAAAGGGGAACCCTTTGAGGAGATTGCTCTCTTGAGACCACCAGGTGAGAGACCTTCGAAGGGGTTGCGTCACCTTGATGGGATAAGACTGGGGGTGAGAGGTCGGAGACCACTGAGTGGAGAGCATCCATTGGGTGGTTCTCATGTGCAACCGGGCCAGGGGTACAGTGAACACCGAGGACGCCATGAGACCCAACATGCGTTGCATCGAGAGAGCTGTAACCGATTGGTTCTCCCCGATGTAACGGGCCATCCGAAGGATGTCGAGTCTTCTGTCCTCTGGAAGGAAAGCCTTCGCGGAAGAGGTGACTAGAAGCGTCCCTAAGAAAAGGAGCCTCTGGGAGGGCTGCAGTTGGGATTTTTTTCAGATTCAGCAGAGCTCCCATGGACGTGAGAAGACGAGAAGTCGTTTGCACGGCTTCCAAAGTCCCTTGGCTGGACGGGCTTGCTAGAAGCCAATCGTCCAGGTAGGGAAAGACTCGGAGTCCGCCTTTCCTGAGATGCGCCGCGAGAACTGCACAACACTTTGTAAAAACTCGCGCCGAGGATAGCCCAAAAGGCAGGACTCTGAACTGATAATGCTGACCCAAAGCTACAAACCTGAGGAACTTGCGGTGGGTCGGGTGGACGGGGATATGCTGGTACGCATCCTGCATATCCAGAGAGGCCAGCCAGTCGTCCTGATGCAGCAAGGGTAACAGGGTACATAGGGAAATCATTTTGAATTTCTCCCTGGGGAGGAATTTGTTCAGCTTTCTGAGGTCTAGAATGGGGAGCATCCCCCCAGTTTTCTTTGGAACCAGAAAGAAATGGGAGTAGAACCCTGTGTTCCAAAATGCGGGGCACCAGTTCTATTGCCCTGTTGTTCAGAAGGCCCTCGATCTCGTGGTGAGGAGGTCTGACTGAGAAGCCGACAACCTGGTTGTCGCCTGGGAGGACAATTTGGGGAATTGAGAGAGTAACTCTCGAATTATCCGAAGGACCCATTTGTCTGAAGTTATGGACTTCCACTGCTGAGAAGTACATCAGACGACCTCCCACCGGAGGAGAAAGTTCCATCTCGGGCAGTGTGGATGGAACTTGGGCCAACAACTCATAAGGTGGCGCTGGGGGCTTTAGGCCCCTGCGCTTTCTGCTGCGTCTTCTTCTGAGGTTGGGCAGGTTGGCTTTTATGGAAGCTTCCCCTGCTTCTGCCTCGAAAGGACTGACGACTAAGAAACTGACGTCTGTTCGCATGCCCGCGAGAGGGGGCAGGCGGAGGTTCTGGCCAATTTAATGGCCGATCTAGTCTTTTAGGAGGCTTCTAAGGCTTGCTCCACCTGAGGGCCGAAAAGATAGGTGCCATCAAAAGGCAGCGCCATTACCTGCTGCTGAGCATCCTTCGTGAAGCCCGAAGAACGCAGCCAGGAATGGCGCCGAGTACAAACCGCAGCAGCTGAACGAGAAGCAGTGTCGAAAGCGCCCATGGCGGCTTTGACTTGTTGGTTATTGGATTCAATACTCTAGTAACGGGCAATAGAAGCTCTGACTTGGAGTCCGAATCTGGAAGAGCTTCAACCATTCTTTTCATAGAGTGCCACAGGATATACTCATACTGAGAAAAATAGCCGTGATAACTGGCAATACGCATACTTAGAGTGGAGGCAGCAAAGACTCTCTTACCTAATGTATCAATCTTACGAGACTCTTTGTTAATAGGTCGAGCTGAAGTAGTTTGAGGAAGAACGACCTTGTCATTCTCTGCCAGGACTACAATAGGATCCGCAAATGCTTGGGATGCCAAAAATAGGACGATCCTTGGGAGCTGAATACTTTATCAATGGATTTAGCCACTGAATGATTAAGAGCAGGATTATTCCATACCATTTGAGACAGCTGCCCTCGAAGGAAGGCTGGATCGGAGGAGTCAAATCTAGGGATCTCCGAAGCATGAAGGTACTGGAGTCTTAATATCTTCCCAGGATCGATGTCTGTAGTCTGGAGAGAAAGAGTGGATCTCAGGTTCTTCAACAGAGACTTAAAGGACAGGTCCTCGACCACAGGCTCTGTATCAAAGGAAGATCCTGTTTCCTCCACTTCATCACCCAACCACGGTCTGGTCTGGCAGGCTCAACATCATCTCCTGATGGTCCAGAAAGGACTGTTTGGACAGGAAAGGAATGAAAATTAGAGAGGAGGAAATATCAGAAAACAAGGAGAGTCCCCAGGACCCCGCGCCGAGACGGCAAAGCCGGGCTGAAGACGGCACCAAGGAGGCACACGGCGCCAGAAGAGGCACGCCAGTTTCGCAAGCGGCACCGCGAAACCCCCAGGCGGCGCTCGCATAGCGCCGGCCGGGAAGCCGACGGCGCCGCTTAAACTGGATGGCGCCATCATGACACGGCGCGCCGCTGTGTTGACGGCGCCGAAGCCGACGGCGCCGCTTAAGCCAACGGCGTTGCGACACGGCGCCGCCCGACCCAGCGGCGCCGCCGACGGCGCCGCCAGATCCAACGGCGCCGCGGACGGCTCCGCAAGACCCACCGGCACCAAAAACGGCGCCGACAAGCCAACAGACTCCGCAGAAGGCGCCGGAAAAGCCCCAGGAACCTGGAAAGCAAGAGGAGGAAACAAAACCAGGAGATAAGGGCATCGGTGTGGCCCCCTGCGCCGCAGCCATGTGAGGGGGGGAAACACCTAAGCACGGAGTCGCAGGCACCGAAGAAGGCGCCGCGCGACTAGGAAGGTCCAACCGCCCTACCTGATCGCCGGAGGGGCCCGAGGGCTCCGAGGCAACCGAGCCAGGCAGAAGAACCAACCTCCGAGCCATCGCTTCCATAAGAGCGCCCACTGATGAAACTGCTCATCTGGAGCCCTACCTATAGGCGGAGGGGCTCATGTCGAGGACGACGATTACCAGAAGTTGGCGACCAAGAAGGAGGCCGCAATCAGCAATGATAACCGACCGCCGACGCGCAAGATGACACCAGAGGGCGACTTCGAGAGATGCCTTCTTTTTGACCTGTGGGCCGAAGAAGAGCTCGAGGCCGAACGGTGCCGTGAAAGCGACCGTTTATTTTTATGCCTGACGGGGGGACCGCCCATCCCCCCGGGCATCGGACTGACCGTTGTCGGAACCCCGCTGAGTTTCTTGAGAAGGAGGTTGACCGGACCCAGCCCGGCTGACTGAACAGCTTTCATACGAAGTCTCCCTACCGTCACCTGACCTGCTCATGGTTGACTCCGTCCAGTAGGCCGAGACTTCTTCAAGTAAGTTAAATTTAAGATATTAGAAAAATTTTCAAATAGAATAAAATTAAGCTATACTATCGTGATAATGTTACAAAAAACAAACTGAAAACTAAGCGTAGTTTGAGTTTGACTCCGACAGACAGCGACGTCGTATACTGAAGCGCACTGACGGCGGAAAAAGGAACTGAGGCGGTTGGAGGGTCGGTGCTGAGAAGGTCGTTACCGCTCGAGCCGCAGCTCGCGGCGCCGTGTCTCGCGGCGCCATCTCTCGCGCCGACCCTCCAGCAAAAAAGTTTGCTCCCGATGGGTCCTAGTGCCTCCGGCCCTAATCCCACTAGTGTGAATGAGTGGTGGAGACTTAGGTCCAGGAAGATCTCCCCAGAGACAGCAGCATCGGGAAACCAGTGAACCATCACAGCAAACAGCTGATTCTGTCACTGTGATGGTCGAGAATCAAGCCCTTGGTCCAGAGTGTACTAAGTATCACAAGATTCTATGTATATCCAAAGTATGGAGTAAAGCCTCCCTCTGATTCGAATACTCAGGAAGAAAACCGGTAGGTGGATGGATTGGTTCAAAGTAAACTCTGACACCACATTGGGAAGAAACTTAGGATTAGTATGGAAGGACACTGTGCCTTTGTGAAAAACCAAATAAGGCTCTTTACACATGAGAGCCTGAAGCTTGGAAATCCTTCAAGTAGAAGTGATAGCAACTAAAAAGAGCGATTTCCATGACAGAAAGTTCAGCTTGCAACTCATAGCTGGTTCAAAGGGAGGTAACGTGAGTTTCTCCAACATATAACTGAGGTCCCATGGAGGAACTGTGTCCCGAATGGGAGGTTTCAGATGCAAAATGCCCCACAGGAAAGTGTGAAATGCCTCAAGCTGAGCCACAGCCCTGCCCTTGACAGGCGCATTGTACGCAGAGATGGCAGAAAGATGCACGTTGAGGGAGGAGTACCGTACCACAAGCTTAAGTCTGAAAGGGATTGAAGGTACTCCAACACCTGATTCACTGGACAGATGAAGGGGTCCAGCTAGCATGAAGCAGTCCAAAGAGTGAAGTGCTTCCATTTCATGGCAGAAGTGGTCCTGGTAGAGGGCTTTCTGGCAGCCATAATGACATCCGTGACCCTAGAGTAAACCCCAAAGTGACCGACAGCTAAGTAGCTAGAATGTTTCCGTGTGTCCTGGTGGCTAAGTCCTACTGCTGTTCGGCCTGCTGCAAGAGTTTCCTTGAAGCAAGATCAACAGTTTTGCAGGTCAATGGCTACAGTACTACAAGGAGTGCCCTAGTTGCCAATTTTCAAATAACATAAAAATGTATATCTTGAGTATATATAATATGCAAGAGGTCAACAGCAGATAGACAATATAGTACTAGACCTATGATCGCAAGGAGTGAAAGCATACAGACGTGCTGCAGAGGGTTATTAACTTATTGCATTAGCAGGGTGTTAGCAGGTGCATTTGACTAGGGCTAGGAGGTGCCCCTTGAGTGCTTGGTTAAAGCTGTCATGATATTGACAAGCTTTGATAAAATGGGAGAAGGGAGTTCCACAAAGATGGCACTAGGTAAGCAAAGAATGTCCTGTGTTCATTTTCATTTGGGGGATTACCAGTGGCTCACAGGTCATGGACCTTAAAGGGGAAGTAAACATTGAAGGGTCACTCAAACTGAAAGCCCATGAAAGGATCATTCAAATGAGGTACTGGGGTTAGCTGTAGGTGTCAAAAATCTTAAAATATGAATATCCAAATTATCTGTAAATCAAAACAAAGCAGCAGCCATTTCATATAATCTTAAAACAGAAAGTGATGTCACTTAGGGGCAAGCTGTATGTTGGTAATTACAACTTGCCCTTCAGTGACATCATTTTCTGTCTCAAGATTCCACGAAATGGCTGCTGCCTTGTTTTGATTTACAGATTATTTAGATATCCATATCTCAGGACTCTTGGCACCTACATGGAAGTTCAGTACCTTGTTTGAAATTATGGGCTTTCACAATTTGAGAGACCCCTGCAGTGTTTACTTCCCCTTTAACTAACCATAACTTACTCATAACTTACCAGCAGCCATTGTGGCTCTAATCAGATTTTGTTATACTGTATTATAGTGTGTGTTGGAATGTTGTTCTACCTCATTTTTTATCTCTGCTGTAAAGTTGTTGTACCACAGTTCAGAGTTCATAGAACGCTGTTCAATCCTTCTGTGGTACAACAGCATTCTACCTGATCTCCAAATAAGCTCGAGCCATATTCCACAACAAATCCTAACAGCACATCACACCGAAGACTGCCGTGTCATTTTTGCAAATGCCCAGTACTGATAGGGAGCAGTTTATATTAAATAACGAAAAACAACGTATGCTGAAAAAAACAGAATGACCAAAAACTGCTCTGTTCATATCTACATGATGTATATGAGCATAGACTAATTCAAGAAATACCACTGTTGGAGCCTGACATGCTAGTAGCTGATTTCTTTTACAAAATAAAGTGTGTCAATGGCACAGAGTATGAACCGAGCAGCCTAGGCGGTTTCCTAGGCAGCATCGACAGGCACCTCATCAACCATAGCTATGGGCACTACATATTCCATGGAAACGCAACTGACTTCCAAGAAACACTGAAAACCTTAAGAGCAAAACAGAAGTTTTTAAAAAAGCAAGGAAAAGGCAACAAGCCAAATAAGGCAGAGGCTGTCACTGATAAGGACACTGACTGCCTATACAGCACTGGTACAATACGGCTACAAAACCCAACTGCACTCCTCAACATGCTTTTTTCACCATAGGCTTATATTTTGCATTGAGAATCACTGAACATTACTGATTGAAGTGGAAAGACCTAGAACTGTGTCAGGATTCTGCAGGAAAATGCCACATACAGGAAAACACCATATACAGTACAAGGAGAGACAAACAAAAATGCTGACAGATGAAAACCTCCGCGATATTTGCCCCATTAAGCTACAGATGTGTGAAAATACGGTAAACCCTGCTGGAGACCCAATCACTGCATACCTGAAGTATGTCTCGCAGAGAGCAACAAAAATGGAATCCTCCAATATTCCATTTTACCTGGCAACCAACACAAACTATGTGCCAGGAAAACCAGGCTCTCTATGGTTCCACTGCATGACAGTGGGTGAAAACAAACTTTGTTCCCTAACGAAAGATATGAAAGTAGCTGCAGGGATGGCAGAACATAAAAAAAAATCACCAACCATTCCACTCATACAACCTGCATCCAGAGGTTGATTGATGGCAATGTGCCACCAACTGAAGTTGTGGAGTCAAAAACAGTGGTGGAATTCAAGCATGCATGGGACAGTCATAAGGCAATTCTAGGGGGTTGGGGTAGGAAGAAGTAGGCTGCTGGTTAACTAGGATCTGCAGCTTATCCATCAGGTAGGGAAATGGGCAGACTGGGTGGGCCAAGCGGTCCTTATCTGCCGTCAAATTCTATGTAAGTATCTGGTCACAAAAACCTTGCCTCGATAAATAACTATTCCATAATGATAGAGAAAAATCAGTAGCAAAATTCTCAGATATTCACTGGCAATACCATTTTATCCAAGAGCTCCACAAGTGTCACTTCACCCCACCCCACTCATTCCCCCCTCCCCTTATCTGCTGACCTGGGAATACGACCTGCCTTCCTTCTAAAACTAGCTACCAGCAAGGCGGAATGCAGGTTGCTTTCAGCCTTAAAGCATGAATGTTCCCCTCGGTTATGACAGCCTTGAACCTAAGTTTCTAAAACTTGGGGCTGATGGAATCACAATACCTGTAAGGAATTTAATAAACAGGTCCTTCCTCACAGGCATAGTTCCTGACAAATGGAAGGTAGCAGTGGTAGTCTCAGTCCACAAAGGAGGTCCAACTACTTTAGTTGAAAACTACAGACCCATCTAGATTCTGTGCCCACTTGCAAAAATACAAGAACACATTCTCTATAATCAACTCCAGGATTATCTAGAATCACACTACCTCCTCTCTATGTAGCAATACGATTTCAGAAAAAAACACAGTACTCTGACTGCTCTAATAAAAGCTATGACTGACATATCTACTGCCTTGGACCAAGGTCAAGCTATGGGCGCAGTCTTCGTTGACTTAATGAAGGCCTTTGACCTAGCTGACCACAATCTACTACTGTGTGAACTCAATGCCCTCGGCCTTAGAAACATAAAATCTGACAGCAGATAAGGAATGCTTGGCCCACCCAGTCTGCCCATTTCCCTACCTAATGGATAAGCTGCAGATCCTGGTTAACCAACAGCCTACTTCCTCCTACCCCTCACTAGAACTGCCTTATGGCTGTCCCATGACTTCTTGAATTTTCCCACTGTTTTTGACTCCATGACCACCTAAGGAAGGCCATTCCATGCATCCACAACCCTCTCTGTGAAAAAATACTTCCTCACATTACCTCTGAGCTATCCCCCCATCTTCAAATTGTGCCCCCTTGTTCTTGCACATCTCTTTTTCTGAAAGATGCTACCCTCTTGGACTTTGTTGATTCCACTGAGGTACTTGAAAGTTTCTAGCATGTCCCCCCTCTCCCTCCTTTCCCCGAGGGTATAAATATTAAGCTCCTTTAGTCTCTCTTCATATCTCTTCTGGTGCAGACCTTGCACCATTTTAGTTGCCGTCCTATGGGCAGCCTCCATCCTGTCTATGTCCTTGCTGAGATGGGGTCTCCAAAACTGCACACAGTACTCCAGATGGGGTCTCACCAACTGTCTGTAGAGAGGGATAACAACTTCCTGTTTTCTACTAGTGATGCCTTTCCCTACGTATCCCAGTATCCCCCCAACCCTCCTTATTGCCTTCTCATGTTGCTTTCCCATCTTTAGGTTATCTGATATGACTACCCCCAGGTCCCTTTCCAATTTCATTGTTGTTAGTATCTCACCCTCCATTCCCCTGAGTTTCTGTTTCCCAGGTGCATTACTTTGCACTTCTTTGCACTGAATCTAAGTTGTCATACATTTAACCATTCCTCCAACCTTGCCAAGTCCCTTCTCATCCTTTCCACCCCACCTTGTGTATCAATCCTGTTGCAGATCTTTGTGTTGTCTGCAAAGAGACATACTTTTCCTACCAGTCCCTCTGCAATGTCACTTATAAAGACATTAAATAGGACTGGTCCCAGTACTTAACCCTGTGGTACCCCGCTAGTATCCCCCCTTTCTTCAGAGTGGACTCCATTTACTATTACCCTCTGCGTCCTGTTGTCCAGCCAATTTTTTACCCAGGCTACCACCTTGGGACCCACTTCAAGGCTGGCTAACTTGTTTATTAATCTTTTATGTGGGACTGTGTCAAATGCATTGCTAAAGTCTAGGTAGGCCATGTCCACAGCTCCTCCCTGGTCTGCTACTTTGGTCATCCAGTCAAAGAAGTCTATTAGATTCTTCTGACACGACCTTCCCACTGTGAATCCTTGCTGCCTTGGGTCTTGTGCCCCGCTGGCCTCTAGGTACTCAACAATTCTTTCTTTCAGAAGTGATTCCATCATTTTCCCTACCACTGAGGTCAAACGAACAGGTCTGTAGTTTCCTGCCTCTGCCTTGCTCCCTCTTTTGTGAAGCGGAATCACATCTGCCCTCCTCCAGTCCTCAGGTACCACCCCATCCTCCCATGATTTGTTAAATAGGGTAGTCAGTGGTGTCACTAGTTCTCCCATTAGTTCTTTTAGAATTCTGGGGTGAATCCCATCAGGCCCCATTGCCTTATCCACCTTCAGTTTTAAGAGTTCTTTCAGAACTCTTTCTTCTGTGAATGGACTGGTATCGAACCCCCTATTCAGAGTGTTTCTACTGTTTAGGTACCTCCCCTTTTCTTCTTTTGTGAATACTGAGCAGAAGTATTTTGTTCAGTATCCCTGCTTTTTCACTGTCATCCTCTGCCCCCATTCCCTCTCTTGGTCTTTTCTCGCTCCCTAATGTACCTATAAAAGGTTTTATCCCCCTTCTTAACAGTGTTGGCTATCTTTTCCTCAGTTTGAGCCTTTGCAATTCTGACTGTCTTCCCTGCCTCCTTCTGTTTTAACTGATATAGTTCTCTGTCCTGCTCCTTCTGTTTCCTTATATTTCCTGAATGCTGTCTTTTTCTCCTTAACCTTCCCTGCCACCTCTTTTGAGAACCATAGTAGGTTTTTGCTTGTTTTTGTTTTGTTGATTTGCTTCACACATGGGCTTGTTGCCTCTGTGATGGCAGTTTTGATTTTTCTCCATTGTTCTTCTACCACCCCTCTGACTTGGATGTTTGCTAGTGCTTTTCTGAGGCACTCTTCCATTTTGCCAAAGTCAGCCCTCCTAAAGTGCATCACCCTTGCTTTTGTATGACTTGACCCTACAGCTGTGTTTATTGTGAACCATACTGTTTGGTGGTTGCTTGTTCCCAGATGGCTACCCACTTCTAAATCTGAGATCCTCTCTCCATCCCCGTTTGAGAGTACCAGGTCTAAGACTGCTCCCTCCCGAGTGGGTTCCAACACTAACTGTCTGAGGCATGCCCCCTGTAGGACATCGAGAATGACCCTGCTTTTGAATGTGGCTGCAGTAAAGGTGCTCCAGTTAACATCTGGCATATTCAGGTCCCCCATCAACAATATCTCTCCTTTTTCTGCCATTATTCCTTCTATCATTTCTTTGTCCATTGCCTCCTCCTGAGATGAGGGTCTGTAAACAAACCCTGTGTGGATTGTGGTGCCATTTCCTGTCTCTAGGGTGACCCACAGAGCCTTCTCCCCTCCCTGTTCACCCTTTAGTTATGTTGCTTTGATTCCTTCCCATATGTAGAGAGCTACTCCTCCTCCTCCTCCTTTTTTACCCTCCCTGTCCCTCCTGTAGATTGTGTACCCTGGTATGTTGACATCCCAGTCATGGTTCTCTGTGTACCATGTTTCTGTGACTGCCATGATATCCAGGCGTCCCTCTTCCATCAAGGCCACTAGTTCAGGGAGCTTGTAATCCAGACTACGGGCACTGGTACTCATCACTGTCCATTTTTTGATGGCTTTACTCCTTTCAGGCCCATCCCTGTCCTTACTGCCATTTTCTGGATTTACCCCAGCCCTGCTCCCTGTCAAGTTCTCTACCTTTGTGTCTACTTCACTAACTACCCTGTTTTGTGGGGGGGGGGCTTGAATTTCCCTGCTTCTCTTTAGTGCCCCTACCTTGGCTAGTTTAAATGTTTGCCAATGAAGCATTTAAACCTATCACCTAGGATCCTGGTTCCCCTCCCAGACAGAAGCAGACAATCACACCAGTATAGGTCTGTATCCCTCCAGGTGGACCTCCAGTTCTAAATGAAGCCAAATCCCTGAGCTCTGCACCAGTTTTTCAACCAGTCATTGAATCCCATGGTGCAGAGTACCCTAGCCTCACCCATGCCATAGACATGCAGCACTTCTAAGAAGGTTACCGTGTGTGCTACTTGTCTAAGGCCCCACCCCAACTCCCCAAACTCCTGCTGCACTGCTCTGATCCCATTCCCAGCCAGGTCATTTGTCCATAGGTGGATAATGATATTCAACTCCCTCCCCCATGCAGCTGCTCCCATGATCCTGAGGATTTGCTTCCTGTCTCTCCAAGCCATGGCGCCAGGCAGGCACCTTACCTCCCTCTCCCCTTCCTCCCCCAGTTCTACCCCCCCTAATGACTGAGTCCCCACCAGGAGTTGTTTCCTTCCCCTGTGGGGTACTGTGCCACCCTCCTGTGGGTCTCCTTTGTGGAGGTTCCCAGCATCCTCCTTGGTCTCCATTGTGGATGACTCCATAGAGGAACTACACTCCGCCAGAATGGCGAATGACTGTCCAGCCCAGTGGCACTGAGGGCTGAGGTGCTGGTCACCTTACCTCATGCTAAGCCGGCAACCCATGTTCAGGAATGAGCATGGGGTGCTGGGGGTTGGCAGGGAAGGAGAAGGATCAAGTGTCTGACAGACTGCTTCCTTCTCCAGTGAGGGGGGACTCTAGCTGTCGGTGCATGACTAGCCCCTAGCGGAGGCTGAGGGCTGGAGCACTGACACATCCAATGAGTGAGAGATGAGGCAGGCGCCTGGAGGAGGGCATATGGACACATGCGCACTAGCTCCTGTGGTGTCATTGCATGCCTTGTCTCGGAAGAGAAAAAGAGAAATGTGGCCGGGCAAGCAGAATGATGATGGTCCCCGGAGGTGCCGCACCCATGAATGGCAGCAACCTCCAGCACCAGATTTGTGCATTCGGCGGGTCGAGGGATTCCCACCACCCCACCATGGGGGTACAGCCATGGGGAAGCTGGTAAAGAGAGCTGCAAGCGGGGGACGGGGCTGGGGGACCAGTGTGATGTATAGCCACTCGGAGGGGGGGAGAGTATGAACAGCAATGACTGTAAAAAAGACCAGCAAATGAATTGTGGAGAGGCACAACTGGAGGGATGCACCTCTGTTCCACCACCCTCACCCTCCCTGAGCCCACCATGGTTCAACTGCTCCTCTTTGTTGGCAGCTTCTGAGGCAGTGGTAGTGACCTGGGTGGTCCCTGGGTGGGGGAGGAAGTTTCCTGAATCCTCATCAGGTCAGCATGGAGATGGGCAACCTCATCCCTCAGACCAGAGAGGTGCCTGCAAATAGGGCAGCAATGCAGCCTCCGGAATATCTCCCAGAAGACTGCCGCTTCACAGCCAGTACATTGCTCCACTCCCCACATGTCTGTCTCTATTCCTGTTTAAGATTTTTTTTTTTTTTTTACTTTGTGCAACCATGTGAGGGTGTTTACCCCCTATTCAGTGTGCTGTGGATGGCCTTTGCACTTTTGGGAAGTGATGTCAGAACCCCTGATATAAAGGAAATGATGCATTTGGGAGGGTGGTGAGGGGCAGGGTGGGTGGGAGTAAGCCTGTGCCCTCCAGAAACAATCAACTACAACTCTGACCCACCACCCCATTGAGTGCCTTCCTTCTTTCAGAAACCTATTTCAGAACGTGAAAGTAACAGGTCTAATCACAAATGACTACAAATATTCTCCCAGCTAGATTGCCTCCCTGGCAAAAAAAAAAAAAAAAAGTACACTAAGTAAAGTCAACCCCAAAAACAGAGAAACAAAATAATGACTTCTACTTACTTATACAGGCCCCAAAATTAACAATTCAATTCAGTGTACTCTATTAAATCACCTCCTTGGTTTAAGGAAGCTGGTGGCAGCTCTCTGTCTCAGCTACAGCAGTTACTACCCTGGCATGGCTCTGTAACCACCTTTCACACCATTCCCAAAGGGTCAAGTGGTCTGGGGCCCTCTCAAAACTTAGACAAATCCAACATGGTGTTCCACAGGACTGCATACTGGGGCCGCTATTATTTTCACTATTTATAAATGACCTGCCACTTAACTGCAGAGGTGCCACAATTCATCTCTATGTGGATGATGCAATCATCTATCGCTCATCCTCTGACCTGGGCTGGATAAACAGGAACATTGAATCCGATTTCCATGTCATTGAGGAATGGTTTCATGATAACTGTCTGGTCCTTAACACAAAGAAGACCAAGACCATGTTGTTTCATAACTCGGGGTCTGTACCCTCATCTCAGCGCCCCATTGCAGTCAGATCAAAGGATGGCAATCCCCTAGAACTGGTCACCTCCTGTAACTACCTGGGGGTTACCCTGGACCCCTCACTCACTTTTGAGAACCATGTCAATGTTTTGTCAAAAGCTTTTAATCAATGGCTTGGTCTCCTTTACTGCCTCATCCCCTCCTGACTCAGGCCTCATGTCTAAAAACAGCAATGTCTACTCTCCTCCCCCTACTAGCTTATGATGTCCTGCTGCTCCTCCAAGCATGGGCATCCATTCTTGCACATATCAATCAACTCTACTTAAGGATCGGGCGTTACACTCTTGGCTCTGACCCTCGTCTTCATCACTGCAAAGTTCTCTCTTCCCTAGGCTGGGCACACCTTGAGAACAAATTCCTTTATACAACAATATATCTTATGTTTATCTTGGTTCATCCTTGTACCCCACCCTGCCTAAGTGATCTCATCAACTGTAAACCTACTCAATGCACCCTACGCTCCATGGCCTTCCCCCTTCTGGTTACTCCCAACCCTCATCTGATGGTTGGCACGAGGTCATTTGCTTTTACACCAATGTCTGCCTGGAATTCACTCCCGCATGAGATTCACTCCTCTTCCTCCCTCACTCACTCACTCACTCAGTTCAAACACAGACTTTCACGCTATCTTCCCCCCACCTGTTTCCGCTAACCTACTTCTCCAGCTAATCTCTACACTGCTTAGAATTTGCACTATGCACTTAGCCTAATGGCTTGTTTGTCATGCTGTGACATGGTCTGACTCCAAGGTCGCCTTGTAACTATACCTATAATTGTATATCATTGTACTGAACTGTTCATTGTATTTGTTCTCTCCTAAATGTTGTACTTATGTTGTATTGTTTCAATCCATGTCACCCCAGAAAACGGGAGTGTATTGGCTCAGTGGGCTCAACCAGTTACCAAAATTTAATAAATAAATAAGTGTGAATGTGGCAGAAACAGTTAACCTAAGGCAGCAAGAAAACCTAGTGCCACCTACCACAGCTCAGCCCAAATAACTGGCCCCACAACTCAGCCTTTCTGGTTCATCTCATGGTCTAACCTTATTCGGAAGTAACTGTATCTTCCAGCATGCTGTTAACATAACCATCATCAACCATACAGAGCCTCAAAAAAGATGGTGGATCCATGTCCTAGACTTCTCCATGGACAGCAGCTGAGGTAAGGTATTTCACTGGGCTGCAAACAAGAGGGTGGTCACATAAACAAGACGCCATCATCAGAAGTGCTGATCGATGCTCAAGGGTCAAATGTATGATTAGGACGTCAAGGGAGGTGGGGGGGTTAATGAAATCCATGGCATGGGTCTTATAGAGAAAGGCTGTGTTGATGAAATAAACAGTAAAAAGAGGAAAAAACAAAGTGGTCGGACACCCAATTAAGAACATCAGGTAACAGATTTATTTTTCTTGTTTCTATTTTTCTGTCTCAACAGATGTTCAAAGTTGGAGATCAAAAAGGAATCAGAAAGCAGAGTGGATGAAATTGGATGCAGCTCTCCTCAAAGAGTTTAAAGTTTTCTGCAGCTTCAGGACTGACTTATTTCGCTGTTTACTGCTCTTGTACTGTTTTGTGAAGCAGGGCACCTATGGGGTAATGTGGCACATCGAACTGCAAGCAATGTACATTCCGTTCATGTTTACCACTGTTCACTGTTTTACCAGCATTAAAGTTAACCTTAACCACTCATGTTTACGTGTACTTAGTCTAATCTGGGAGGTAAGATGCAGGAGGCACCATACACTATAAAAAATACTGGACATGCAATTTTGCACAACCAGTGCATTCTGCCACCTTGGGGTACTGATTCCCATGGACCTCTCAAGCTTTGCTCTCAAGGTCACAGGGAATTAGAACCACTCTGTGGCAGAACCCACTGGTTGTGCACGATTGCTCATCCAGTATTTTCTATATTTAGTTACATTTTCCTTAGTACACTTCCCCAAGGAAATCACTGGAAATGAGTGGTTCTCAGCTCAGTACATCTTTCCTGGTAAAATGTTTAAATCAATAAAAAAATACACATTTACAGTACATTGCACTGCCCCACCATGGCATGTACCAAGCTTTGCATATGGAGTGACTGGATGACGGCACAATGGCACAAAGCATATAATAGTATATGGTTAAGTCTAACTGTGTTTAGATTTCCATACACTCAAAATCCTTATTGTGCATGGGCAAAAGTTGTTTGGCACAGTTCAAAAATTATAAAAAGTTGTGCACATGCAGTTCAAAGGCCACAAAAAGTTGCTTTTTTATTTATTTAGTTTTTGATAACCGGGTAGGTGCACTAGCCATATAATGACTATTTTCAGGCACGACCCGGGAGAGAGTACAACAGAAGAAGAACAGTTGAACAGCAGCAGCATGGGTACAATAATACAAATAGAGGAACAGTACAGCAGTGCTACAAAAATACAATGGGTACAAACAATAAAAAATAATGGCAAGCATTATACAGATAATGGCAGTAAGATATATAATAAGTGCAGAAACCATGGACCCGACCTGTGGAGTGAAAGGGTTAATAAGATAGTAAGGTTATATAGAGAGAAATGTGAGGAATGCTCAAAGATAACAAGAAAGACTGACAGAAGGAAGGTCGGGGTGGTAATTGGCAAAACAACAGTGGATGGTCAGCAACAAGGTTCGAGAAGGAAGAGAGCTAGTAGTCAAGAAGTTATTTATAAAGGGAAGGAAAAATATGGGGAGGGGAAGAGGAGACAATCTTGGAGCTGGATTAGAGCAGGGGTGGCATTACTGGTAAGTCTCAGGAGCTTCAGGTTGGGTCAAAGCATATGTATCTCCAGTTAAGCCAAATGTGAACATATTAATATAGTTACTATGAATGATGAAAGGCAGGGTGGGAAGGGAATGGATGGGTCCCAGTTAAAACAGTATAAACTGGAATTTTAACTTTCCACATACAGTAAAACCATGTACTATAAAAAAGAAAATATGGTCATCCATGCCCAATTCGGGTCGTATTTCCATCTTGGGGCTGAGATGACATCATGGACTTCTTGAGCTTCACTCACAAGGTCCATATGACGTCATCTCAACCTCTCAAGAGAAACACAGCCTTGCTGTGTATGGTTGTCCATACATTATTCTCTAGAGAAGTTGGTGTGTTTGTCTAAGTTGGCTGAAGTGAATTATCTGTGCAGTTATATAGGTCTTTGTCTCAGGTAGCTGAAGGAAATTGTTAGCTGTGCAATTAACTAAGTGCAGAAAGAGTTGTAAAGTAGGGGAAGTGGCTTAGCTAGAAGGAAGCCAGGTTAAAACCAGATTTAAACACTGCCCTAGATAGCTTCTGCCAGAGAACAGGCAGAGAACACCAAGAAGAAGGAGCTGCTGTTATAACTATACTTCTCTGCTGGGACTAAAGAACTGGAACTCTATTACTGGGACCTTCAATTTAGGGTAAAAACAAAACAAAAAAAAGTTAGTGTGTTTGTCTGAGTTGGTTGAAGTGAATTGTTATCTGTGCAGTTATCTAGGTTTTTGTCTCAGGTAGCTGAAGGGAATTGTTATCTCTGCAATTACTAAGTGTAGAAAGAGCTGTGAAGTAGAGGGAGTGGCTTAGCTAGAAGGAAACCAGGTTAAAGCCAGATTTAAACCTTGCCCTACATAGCATCTGCCAGAGAACAGACAGAGAACACCAAGAAGAAGGTGCTGCTGTTATAACTATACTTCTGTACTGGGACTATATTGCCCTCCTTCCCTCCCCCGGCCCTCACCGTAAGCCAGTTCTAATTTTATAGGCAGAGGATTTGACTGACAGCAGGAACTTCCTGTTTGGGAGCAGGAAGTGAGTGATCACAGAGCCACAAAAGACTCATCATCCTAGAAGGAAAAGAGTAGCTCTCCGTCCCCTTCCCCAGCTGCTGGAGGTCTGACTCTGAGCAAGTAAGGAGACTACTGAGATATATACGAACTTCTTGTCTCAGAACAAGAAGATCAGGAGCTTAAAGGGTACAGAGGCAGTAAGTAGGGAGAAAAAGGAAGGAGGTCCCAGGGTGGTAGCCAGGGTGAAACATTGGCTGAACAACAGGACACAGAAGGTAATTGTAAATGGAGTCCTTTCTGAAGAAAGAGGGGTCACTAGTGGGATACCGCAGGGTTCAGTACTGGGTCCAGTCCTTTTTAATGTCTTTATAAGTGACATTGCAGAGGGACAGGAAGGCAAAGTATGCCTCTTTGCAGATGATACAAAGATCTGCGACAGGGTTGATACATAAGGAAGCGTGGAAAGGATGAGAAGGGTCTTGGCAAGGTTGGAGGAATTGTCAGAAGTATGGCAGTTTGGATTCAATGCAAAGAAGTGCAAAATAATGCATCTGGGAAACAAAAACCCAGGATAAGATTACACAATGGGGGGGGGTAGTAACAACAACACAAATGGAAAGGGACCTAGGGTTAATCATATCAGATGACCTTAAGGTTAGCAGGCAATGTGAGAAGGCAGTAGGGAGGGCTGGGGGACACTGGGATATATAGGGAGAGGCATCACAAGCAGAAAACAGGAAGTTGTTATCCCTCTGTACAGACAGTTGGTGAGACCCCATCTGGAGTATTGTGTCCAGTTCTGGAGACCCATCTCTACAAGGACAGAGACAGGATGGAGGCAGTCCAGAGGAGGGCAACTAAAATGGTGCAGAGTCTGCAAGACAAGCCACATGAGGAGAGACTAAAGGAGCTTAATATGTATACCCTTGAGGAAAGGAGGGAGAGGGGGGACATGATAGAAACTTTCAAGTACATCAGTGAAATCAACAAAGTCCAAGATGGTAGCATCTTTCAGAAAAAGAGATGTGCAAGAACAAGGGGACACAATTTGAAGATAGAGGGGGACGGCTCAGGGGCACTATGAGGAAATATTTTTTAACAGAGAGGGTGGTGGATGCATGGAACAGCCTTCCTGAGGAGGTTGTGGGGTCTAAAAGTGTGGGAGAATTCAAGAATGCATGGGACAGACATAAGGCAGTTCTTGTGGGGGGGTAGGAAGAAATAGGTTGTTGGTTAACTAGGATCTGCAGCTTATCCTGTAGGTAGGGAAATGGGCAGACTAGGTGGGCCAAGCGGTCCTTATCTGCTATCAAAGTCTATGTTTCTATGTAATCCAGCCCTTTTGTGACACCCCCAATATGGACTGTTACTAGGATCTTCAAACATTTCCAGCAAAGCAATGAGTAAGATTGGAAATATGTCAAGTGGCAAACAATCCGAAAAAAATGGAATGATTAATTTTTGGCCTGCATTTTTTTACATTGACCTATCAGTCAGGACTGGATTGCCTTTGGAAAGATGTGGACTCAAACATCTACGTTGTCTCAGGGCACATTGGGCCTAAGAATTTCTTGCTCGCATGGGTTACGAGAAAAGTTAAAACATTTATTTCAAGTGCAGTATTTCCAAGAATACATCAAAAGGAAGCTTGTTCTCATCAGGGATTGTTCTACCACCATGTCTTAATTTCTCTGATATTTTTGGCCATTATATTAAAGAGTAGGGCTTGTTCTTTGGTGTAAAATAATTGAGTTTAGACCCCATATCCATGAAGAAACTCAATACAGCCATTAAAGAAGCTGGGTATTCCAGTCCCATCAGTGATCCTCCTAAATGCTGTGGTTGTTTATAACCACATGTCAAACAGAACCTGTTCCTCCTTTTTTAATGGCTGCAGAGCATCAGGCATATGCCAGAAAGTGCAAATTATGTTATTTTAAAAATGAAACCACATAAGTGTATTCATATCATCTGTGGCATGATACCGTCAAACTAATTGGGTACATCTGGGTGAATTAACAAGAACCAGTTCACAGTCAGTGCAGCGGGGTTCAGTACGTAGCATGCTAGTGTGTGCCAATCATAATGCACTCAAGATATTGTGGGATCTTGCATCCAGTTGTTGTCAGTAGAGGGAGTCTCAGCTACAGGATAACAGCAAGCTGTTGCATCTCTGTGCTAGACAGGTGGATCAATTCAGGGAGACTTCTCCAGAGCTTTGACTACTAAAATATTCAGAATACCATAAGAACATATGAAAATGAAAGCAGAAGCAGGTCTCACAGTCTATCGAGTCTGCTCGAATGTGCAGCTAGCTCCTCAACTTGCAGCTGCCCCACCCTCCCCACCAGTCTTCATCACAACCCCCCCCCGCCCTGTCCCAACCTGTCTTAAAGCCAACCATCTTAGAGGATACCATCTCCTCGGCAGAGCATTCCACCTGTCCACCACCCATTCAGTGAAAAATGTCTCCTGATTTCCCTCTTGAATCTTCTCCTCTCCAATCTCAGCTGATGCCCTCTCATATTCCTCCCTCTTCTAAGCTGGAAAATCTCTTCTGTATTAGCCTTATTGATCCACTTAAGGTATTTAAAGGTTTCAATCATATTCCCCCTATCTCTCCTCCAGGGAGTACATGCTCAGCTCGCCCAATATATCCCTGCAGGACTTTCCCTCCAATCCCTGGATCATCTTGGTCTCCCAACACTGCACCCCTTCCAACAATTTGATGTCCTTCTACAGAAATGGGTGCCAGTACTGCATGCAGTACTCCAGGTGCGGCCTGACCAGAGATCTGTACAAGGGAAGGATCACCTCTCTATTTCTGGGAGAGATTCCCCTGGCTATACACCCCAGCATCCTGTTGGATTTTGCTGCCGCCTTCCTGCAATGAGCTGAGTTTTTCATGCTACTCATTATAAGCACCCCTAGATCCTTTTCCTCCTCGGAGCTTTCCAACTGCACCCCTCCCAACTGATAGCTTCTCCCCTGGTTCCTAGCTCCAAAATGCAGTACCTTGCACTTCTTGGCATTGAAACCCAGCTTCCATGTTTCTGACTACTCCTGTAGTTTGGTCAGGTCTTCCTGCAGCCCCTTCCACCCTTTGATGTCATCTACCACATCTCCCATCTTCATATCATCAGCAAATAGACTGATCCTACTCCAGATCCCGTGTGAGATGTCAGTTTGTCAGCTATGGATATCTCAAACAGCACTGGTCCCAGTACAGATCCCTGTGGCACCCCATTCGACACTTCCTTCGGTGATGAGAGTTCCCCCACCACCACCACCACCCTCTGCTGCCTTCCATTCAGCCAGTTGACCATCCATCTGGTCATCTTTGTTCCCATCCCTTGTATTCCAGCTCCCCCCCCCAGCCTCCCACGCAACAGCACTTTCCTGGAGTTACACCCCCCCCCCCAGAAAGTACTGTATTTTCTAAGACTGCAAGCTATACAGAATGTTGGTTAAGTCTGAAGTTTTGCAATAAAAAATGGCACCCTAGAGCAGGCATGGTGGCGTGGATGGCTGAGGCCCTGGATGCCTTACCTCCTGCCACACTGGAGACCCAGGTTTAAGAATTGACCAGGGTCACTTGGGGGATGGCAGAGGAAAGGGTGAATGAGCATCCTTAAGACTGCTCTCCTCCTTCAGGGAGGGGAGCTTGCCATCTCACCGCATGATCATCACAAGCGGAGACTGGGCGGTGTGACCAGGAAAGCTTAAGGGGAAGGGAATTCAACAAGGATGCCAGTATCGTGTGCATGCATCAGCACATGAGGGTGTCTTTTCACATGACTGGGCCCAGGGGAAAATGTGTGCAAGAAAACGGAAAAACCTCATGGCATCAGGATGACTGACTAGTCACTGCAGTTTCCGCACCCCCTACAGTGCTCTTGAGGGGTACCAGATTGTGCTACAGGGGGAGGACGGCTCTCCCTCCTTTGATACTGCCATGAGGGGAATATTCATGGGAGATCTGTTTTCAAGGTACATCCCTGAGATGGTGGGTGATGGGGGTTAGCGGCCAAGTAGTAAGAAAGCCTCCATAATGGCAAGGCAAAAAGCTAGAAGAAAAAAAATGGCACCCTTAATTGTTAGAGTTACAAGTGTTACCCTGCTGTAGTTTGTTAGTTTAACAGCATTCTTGCTTACATCTCACTCTCTTTTTGTTGTTGTTGTTCTGTACTCCAAGAATATGTAAGAGTACCTTGCCTGGGTCAGTGCAACTCTTTATGGGGCATCCCTCTGTCAGTGTTCCAGCCTGGAAAACTGACAGAGGAATGCTCCATAAAGAGTTACAATTATTCTCACGTGTGTATGCTAACCTGAGAAATTTACCTAGAAATTCCAGGTACATGTCTCAGTTGGAACACACATGAGAGAGGAACTGCATGCAGCATTGGTATAATCTGAATTTGCATGCTTACTGCAATTTAGAAATAATAATTTGAATGCTCAAGTGGCTAACCAGAGATTTGGATTATATGGATAGTTTAGCAACAGTGTGCATGGTTGTTGAAATAGGAGGTAGACTCTCTCTTATGATATTCTGTAAATTAGTGGCTATGACATTGCTCTTTACTGTATGCTTTTTTAGCATGAAAACTCAAAGTGTTTCACTCAAAAAGGCACCCAAGAAAGGGGAAGTCGGCTACTTAAATGCATAATATTAATTTTATGGAATACTGAAGCAGGCAGGGTTCTGTAGCAATGTCACAGCTTTGTTAGTGTGTGAGCCTCCCTACTTGGATGACATAATTCATAGTGGTTATGACTAATCCATACGAACATACGAAATTTGCCAGCAGATAAAGGCCTAGAGGTCTATCAAGTCTGCTCAAATGTGCAGTTAGCACTTCTTATTCTGCAGCTGCCCCTCCCTTCCACTCTTCCCCTTCATTGACCCTCCCCCTTGTCCTGTCCCATCCCCTTTTGAAGCAGTCCACTGTTCTACTGGATACCACTTCTGCAGGTAACGCATTCCACCCAGCCACCATCTTCTCTGTAAAAAAGTGTCTCCTCATCTCCCTCTGAACCTTCCTCCCTCCAGTCTCATATAATGGCCCCTGGTGTCCCTCCCTTCAAGAGACAATGTGGAATGAATGACACAGAAACCTGATCTTGTATCTGGACTTGGTCAACAAACCAGATTTTGCATCTAGGGTTGGCCACAAAACTCGATTTTATATCCTGGGTTGACCACAAAATCTGATTTGGTATCCACTGGTGGCCACAAAACCTAATTTTGCATTCAATTTGAGCCACAGAACCTGGACTAATTTTTCTAACATTTATTTGAGGGTTGACTTGTATTTGAAATGAATCTATACACAAGTGTAAAAGGTTTATATACACACAATATACACATGAAGACTTACTGTATAATTGAAAATAGGCTCATCAGCCATATGTAAGTATCTCAGGACTGAGAGGACTGAGAGACTGAGACTCTTTTCTTTTTGGGATTTTGGCACCACAGTGAAGAAAATTAACAAAGAGGAAAGGCACTGCAAATAAAAATTTTGCTGTGATGCAGTAAATATTCATTGGTGTTGGTGAACTGAGGCGCTGTCACTCCCATGGCGTGCACTTGATAGGAAGAACAGAACTGAGGTGCATGAGGGAGTTGGCAACCATTACAGGCAGGTGCACACAGCCACCACATGAGGTGCGCAGGCACCATCAGTACCCGATGTTAGCTCCCTCCTGCAAAAAAAATTTGCTCCTGTGGGGTCCTAGGGCCCCCGGCCCCAGACCCATAAGTAGGAATCAGCGCTGAAGATTGATTTCTGGAAGATCTATTCTGCCCTGCTTGGTGTAACCAAGGGAAGAGGTGATCAGGAGCTAGTCTCTGCGTATCTGGTACCCATGACCAAGAGAGAGTGCCCGCTGGGCAAGCAGGGAGCTCTTTGGTTTTGGTCCCTAAGACCTTGCAATGCTGCCACACTACTGGAGAGTGAGAGGAAGAGCTACAAGGTGAGAGTGATCACACCCAGCCTAGGCCTTCATCCAAGTCAGCTGCCTGCAAATGTCAATGCCAGATTGCACCAGAGGCCTATATGACCATCTGATTGAAAGCCTGCTGCGGCTGCTTCCATGCTTTTTAATTTTTATTTATTTATTGAAATCTTGGAAAATACCATTGAGCAGATGCTCATTAATTGGTTCCACATCAGTTGAAAAACATTACACAAGGACAGAAGTACATACAGTACAAAGGTGGAGGTACACGTTACACTTATTATACAATGTATGCCTACGTCGTGGAGATACAACAGCAGTGAAGTGAGTACAGCAGAAGAAACAGAGAGGAGAGGGCTAGAGTTAGAAATAGTAGGAGAGGAAAGGTGGGGAGGTAAGAGGATGGGGTAGTAGATTAGGGGTGAGGTGCGGTAGTGCCATAAGGGAAGGGCAGGGAGTATCGGGGAAGTGCTGAGACAGTGCTACTCCGGAATGGTAAATGTTTGGGGGGGATAAGTGCTAATGGGGATTACTGCCTTACTGGTTGTAATTACTGACTTCAGAAGTTGTAGGTAAAGTCATTGATGGGAGCTATTGTGGGCAGGCACAGGTATTCATGGCAAGTAGTTGCTGATGGAGTTTGCGCTTGAATGCACCTAACGTTGTGGTGTCTGAGATGCC
Organism: Neoceratodus forsteri; assembly: GCA_016271365.2. Lineage (NCBI taxonomy): Eukaryota > Metazoa > Chordata > Ceratodontiformes > Ceratodontidae > Neoceratodus > Neoceratodus forsteri. The sequence goes on along the minus strand of CM057451.1, from coordinate 801,087,000 downwards.
TTGAGGTAGCGCATTTGTCCAGAAAGGGGCACAGTAGGCAAAATCCCGCTGAACCAGTGTGTTGTGGCACCTTGGTACATGGAATACTTGCGAGGCAGCACTTCTAGTCTGTTTTGTCCAGGTATGTGTGATTGCAACCCAGTTTTCTCATTTGGATTACAATTTGTTGTTGAAATCAAGTTTCCCTTTGGAATACAAATTTGCCATTGTGAAATTAAATGCACCAACTCAAGATCCTGGGCCTTATGACATTAGTCTTACAACCGTGTGTTTCACCTGGGTACCCAGTAGTTTAAACTGTAGTCAAAAAGTAAGTGTTTAAGTGTCTTTCAAAACTGTGGGGATCTGCTACTGTGGATAGCTGAGATGCCTAACAGTACAGGAGGCTGTGCTTGGGCTACTGTGAGTTGATGCCAGGAGGACCTGCATAAAAATCTTTGTGGAGAGGCCTAATGAATCCAGAGACCACTTGCTAGGGGCATGGCATTGTCTACTGCAGGAGTCATTGTCAGGAGGCAGTATAGTATAGTGGTTAAGGGCACTGAGCTGCAACCCAGGAGTCCTGGGATTGAATCCCATCAGCCCCCACTTGCATATTGTGCGACCCTGAGCAAGTCACTTAACTTCCTTGTGCTCCCAGGTTGCATCTGGAAATAAGCTCCAGCTTAGTGTGCTTTTCCTGGTTAAATAATTTCACCTTCCCCTTCCCTTCCTATTGGTGGGATTGTTGGTTTTTGCCACTCTTGAAGAAATAATTGTCTAAATTGCCATATTGCATAACCCCAATTCTTTTACAGGATCTTTTCCAGAGATAATAAAGTGATATTGGTAGTCTCTTAAATTCTGGTGGCTGCGCATTTTATTAGAGATCTACATTAACTGTCTAAAAGTGTATTTGGTCAAAGAGCTAGTGCTAGTCAAGCATGCATGGGACAGTCATAAGGCAATTCTAGGGGGTTGGGGTAGGAAGAAGTAGGCTGCTGGTTAACTAGGATCTGCAGCTTATCCATTAGGTAGGGAAATGGGCAGACTGAGTGGGCCAAGCGGTCCTTATCTGCCGTCAAATTCTATGTTTCTATGTGCTGCCCAAAACTAATATTCGTTTATTAAAGCAGTCAGCCATTACCTTTTATATCTGAGGTAGTATTTATTTTCCCTTTGGTTAATTAAAAGATTGTTTACCTGATGTTAGTAGGTGTGATGTGTGGAACAGCACTCTGCCTGGCAGCTGGCATATCTAGTTCTGTCCATTACATATTCAGCATTGTGACTTCACTGACTGTGACACCACTGCTGCTTACGAACAGCCAATCAGCAGGTGCCAGGTCAGTCACCTGCTATGTCACTATCAGTGAGATCACAATGCTGATGATGTAGTGAGGGGAATAGAGATAGATATCTCATCTGCCAGACTAAGAGCTGTTTCACACGTCCAGCACAACTGTATCACATAGAAAACATTCCAATGAGCTAGAGGAAATAGAAAAATACTTCAGAATTCAAAAGCTACAACTTGCTACCTCTTAAAATTTCTATCTTTTTCCTGTCTCTCTGTTTTGGTTCCACTAGCTCTTTCAAGTGTGGGTACCTGTTGGTCTCAGGGAGGTGTCCATATTCATTGGGGAGGTGGGTTGGTATTGCATCCCAGGGAGCAGTATCATACTTTTGACTTGGCCCACAATTTCCTTTTCTGGTAGAGGTACTACACTATTGCCTTTGTTCCCTTTCCAACACCCCCCCCAATTTGAGGAGTTTAATGAGCCCATGCCACTCAATCTTGCTTGGCCCCAAAGGCACAAGGCAGGGGCAGTAACCGTGAATAACATCTGTAACATCTGCTCAGCAGCCCAGTTACATGATGACCACATCCTGAGGGAAGAAGTAGATCAAATGGATCCACTGAATGAAAAATTTCCAAAAGCCAAACTTTTTCAGTACCTTTACCAAATAAGGCCATTCCAAGGAGTCAAATGACTTTTCTATGTCCAATGCCACAGCTATCACAGTTGCCACAGGCCCCCTATCTGCCCTATGACCACATAAGGTTGACTAGCACCTCATGTGGTCTACTCCATCTCTTTCGAAAACCTACCTGGTCTAGGTGGATTTTTTGAGGTAGCAATTTACTAAGCCCAACTGCAAAAATCTTGGCCAAGATTTTTTACCTACATTCAATAGGGAGGTTGGGCAGTAGCTAGAGCATTGGCATGGATACTTCCACTTTTCTCCAAGCACCATTATAGTTATGTCCCTTATGATGTCCAGCAAGCAGACAGTGCCATTATTAGAAACAGAGAAACATAGACTTTGACGGCAGATAAGGACCACTTGGCCCACCCAGTCTGCTCATTTCCCTACCTATTGGATAAGCTGCAGATTCTAGTTAACCAGCAGCCTACTTCCTGCAACCCCCTACTATAATTACCTTATGTCTGTCCCATGCATGTTTGAATTCCCCCACCGTTTTAGACCCCACAACCTCTCCAGGAAGGCGGTTCCATGCGTCCACCACTCTCTCCATGAAAAAGAATTTCCTCACATTACCCCTGAGCCATCCCCCCTCTAACTTTAAATTGTGCCCCCTTGTTCTTACACATCTCTTTTTCTGAAAGATGCTACCCTCCTGGAATTTGTTGATTCCCTTGAGGTACTTAAAAGTTTCTATCATGTCCCCCTGTCCCTCCTTTCATCAAGGGTATACATATTAAGCTCTCTCAGTCTCTCTTCATATGGTTTCTGATGTAGACCCTGCACCATTTTAGTTGCCCTCCTCTGGACTGCTTCCATCCTTGTCTATGTCCTTGCGTAGATGAGGTTTCCAAAACTGCACGCAGTACTCCAGAAGGGGTCTCACCAACTGTCTATATAGAGGGATAACCACTTCCCCTTTTCTACTTGTGATGCCCCTCCCTGTGCATCCCAGTATCCCCGTGGCTCTCCTTACTGACTTCTCACATTGCTTACCCACCTTTAGGTCATCTGATATGATTACACCCAGATCCCTTTCGATTATTGTTGTCGTTAGTACCTCCCCTGCTATTGTGTACTCTTCTCCTGGATTTTTATTTCCCAGGTGCATTACTTTGCACTTCTTTGCATTGAATCTAAGTTTCCATATGTCTGACCATTCCTCCAACCTTGCCAAGTCCCTTCTCATCCTTTCTACCCCCCCTTGTGTATCAACTCTGTTACAGATCTTTGTGTCATCTGCAAAGAGGCATACATTTCCTTCCAGACCCTCTGCAATGTCACCTATAAAGACGTTAAAGAGGACTGGGCCCAGTACTGAGCCCTGAGGTACTCCACTAGTAACCCTTTCTTCAGAATGTGTTCCATTCACTATTACCTTCTGTGTCCTGTTGTGCAGCCAGTTTGCTACCCAGGCTACCACCCTGGGACCCACTCCCAGGCTGGCTAACTTGATAATTAATCTTTTGTGCGGGACTGTGTCAAATGCCTTGCTAAAGTCTAGGTAGGCCATATCCACAGCCTCTCCCTGGTCAATTACTTTGGTCACCCAATCAAAGAAATTGATTAGATTCGTCCGACATGACCTTCCTGCTGTGAATCCATGCTGCTTTGGGTCCTGTGCCCCGCTGGCCTCTAAGTACTCAACAATTCTTTCTTTCAGAAGTGATTCCATTATTTTCTCACCACTGTGGTCAAACTAACAGGTCTGTAGTTTCTGCTTCTGCCTTGCTCCCACTTTTGTGAAGGGGAATCACATCTGCCCTCCTCCAGTCCTCAGGTACCACCCCATCTTCCCATGATTTTTTAAAAAGTGTGGTTAGTGGTGTCACTAGGTCCTCCCTTTTAGGATTCTAGGGTGAATCCCATCAGGCCCCATTGCTTTGTCCACCTTGAGTTTTAGGAGTTCTTTCAGTATTCTTTCTTCTGTAAATGGACTGGCGTCAACCCCACTATCCAGAGTGCTTTTACTGTTTGGTTTAGGTAACTCCTCCTCTTCTTCTTTTGTGAATACTGAGCAAAAGTATTCATTCAGTATATCTGCCTTTTCACTGTCTCCCTCTGCCCACCTCCCCTCTCTTTTATTAATCTTCACTATCCCTCCCTTAACCTTTCTGTGCTCCCTAATGTACCTATAAAAGGTTTTATCCCCCTTCTTAACTGAGTTGGCTATCTTTTCCTTGGTTTTGGCCTTTGCTTTTCTGACTGCCTTCCCCACTTGTTTCTGCTTTAATTGATACAGTTCCCTGTCGTGTTCCGTCTGTTTATTTATTTGTTTTACTGGGTGGGTGCACTGATCCAGTGGAACATTTTCAGACATGATCCAGCCCATAATGATGGCACACATAATGCACAATGCATTTACATTACATTTGGTGGAAAGGATGAAAAGGGACTTAGCAAGGTTGGAGGAATGGTCAAAAATATGGCAGCTTAGATTCAATGCAAAGAAGTGCAAAGTAATGCACCTGGGAAACAGAAACCCAGAGGAAGAGTACACAATGTGGTGGGGGGGGGTACTAACAACAACAAAATGGAAAGGGATCTAGGGATAGTCATATCATATCATATGACCTAAAGGTAGACAAGCAATGTGAGAAGGCAGTAAGGAGTGCTAGGGGATATTGGGATGCACAGGGAGAGGCATCACCACTAGAAGACAGGAAGTTGTTATCCCTCTGTACAGACAGTTGGTGAGACCCCATCTGGAATAATGCGTGCAGTTCTGGAGACCCATCTCCACAAGGACATAGACAGGATAGAGGCAGTGTAGAGGAGGGCAACTAAAATGGTGCAGGGTCTGCACCATTAGTCATATGAAGAGAAATTAAAGGAGCTTAATATGTATACCCTTGAGAAAGGGAGGGAGAGTAGGAACATGACAGAAACATACAAGTACCTCAAGGGAATCAACAAAGTCCAAGTGGATAGCATCTTTCAGAAAAAGTGATGTGCAAGAAATGAAAATTACAGTACGTATCTACCGTAATTCTTAATCTTTCTTTGTATCTTCACCATTCATCGCTATTAGGTATAGCCCTCTGGAGCTAGGACCCCGCGGGAGATTTTTATTTACATTTTTTTTCTATGGGCGGAGCCGACGCAGGGACAGCGTCACCATCAAGGCCGACGTACTATGTGGCGCTCGCGGGTTGGCCGTTAACTGCTGTCGACTCCGCCCCAACCTCAGTTCTGAAACGCCAGACAGAGAGGAAGAAAAGGGGTGGGACAAGAGAGCCCAAGGGACAGATAAAAGAAAAGGATATAAAAACCAAAGGAGATGTAAACGACAGAGGGGACAGGATAGGAATGGAGAAAATTAGGGACTGGGAGGGGCCCCAATCTCTGGGAAAGAGGGTGAAAGAGAGGGAGAAGGAAGAAGGAAAAAGGGGAAAAACATTGGGAGGAAAAGAGGACTGCGCCATCTGACTCTGCAGGCCTGGACCCCCAATTTCAAGAGGAAAAAGAAGACTGGACCGAAGGTTCAGCCCGTCTGCCCATGAGAGGAGTAGATTGTTAAGGAGGCAAAACCTGGCCAAGGCAAAGCAAGGTTTTAATGAGTCAAGAAGATTGTGACAACTCCTGGCAGACAAACGGCCAACCCAGAGGGGTTAGCCACACAGTTTCAAGGGTCAGCAGCTTGGAGAAGAGAGATCCAGAAGCCGAAAGTGTTTCTTCTCCACATCCCAAAAGAAAGGAGGGGGCACTTCAGGAGAAGAACCCCTCCAAAGTTATAAATAACCCTAAGGGATTAGTCCTAAAGGACAGCAGAAGGGAGAACTGTAAGGTCTGGAGGAGAGGGGAAAAAGGGTGTCACAGTCCCACCACCCCACAAGGGGGCAAGGAGGCCGCAAAGTGATAAGGGGTAGGGAGGCCTCCCTAACCCCCACCATCGAAGATTCAAATGGATGAAGTCCTCCCTGTGTGTCTCCAGAGACCCTAACCCTGGTCCGCCTTTAATTAATGGTTATGACATGGATGCATCAAATTATTGAGGTCTGAATATTGCTCATTTTAATGCAAGAAGCCTTACAAAGAACTTTGCTGTTATCAAGGACTGGGTTGGGGAATGTAAACCTGGGATTATTATCATTACAGAAACATGGCTGAATAATAAAGTCTCTGAGGACTCAATTGGGTTAGCTAATTATCAGATATTTAGGAAGGATAGGAACAAAAAAGGGAGAGGAGTTTCAATCTACACTGAGAGCAGCCTAACAACTAGGGAAATTCTATGCCCTAGTTTGGACTGTGGCATAGAAACCTTGGCTATAGAGATTATTGTGCCCCATAAAAAAACTTATCTTTTTATGGGAATTTATAAACCTCCTAAGGTGGAAGCAGGGGTCTTCCATACTCTATTAGAATTCTTGTTGAAATGTAAATGCTCCCATGAGTTGTTTCTTGCTGGTGATTTTAATGTGAATTGGGGAGATATTTACCCAAATCACCCCTTAATTGATTTTCAGGATGATTTGGGAATGACCCAGTTGATATTGGAACCTACTAGACTTAACCATCGAGAGCATAAGAAATCCACTATTTTGGATCTTATGTTCACTAATTTTCCCCAGAATTATACATCATACGGGGTATTATCTGAATCATTTTCTGATCATCAGTTGATTTATGCTACTAGAATTAGTATTACTGCATCCAAGCTAAGTCATAAGGTGTTTTGGAGAGATTTCAAAAGATTTGATTATTTATTATTTATGCTAGATTTGGAGAATGTACAGTGGTCTAGATTGGATTTGATTACTTCTGCAACAGCTGTCTGGGACTTTTTCATAACAGAGTTCCGAAATATTTGTAATAAGCATGTACCATTGAAATCTAGGAAATCTAAACGTAGGGGAAACACATGATTTAATAGTGATTTGTTTAAAGCCAGGAAAGATAGAGACAAAAAGTGGGGTATTGCTAAGAGAACTGGGAGGGATGCTGATTGGTCTGCATACAGACAAGCCCGAAATGCTTATACATCCAAAGTTAGGCTAGTTAAACAGAAGCATGTTACACTTAAGTTAGATAACAATCATAAACATGATGCAAGATCCTTTTGGAGGACTATATCTGATCTAACAGGAAATAATCATAAGCACGAGGTAGATAAAACTGTGGTGGAGGGAACTGAAGTGGTGCTTGGGAGGGAACTTGTGCACATCTTTAATACACATTTTAGTAAGGTGGGTTCTTTTGCACATACTAAGAACGCCCAGTCAGATTATATATCAATTGGGAGGGATAATCTGTCTGGGCAGGATGCTTCTGGGGTCTTTAGTTTTCATTATAGTTCACCCGAAGTGAGAAATGAAAATGACGTACCTACTGTAATTCTTGATCTTTCTGTGTATCTTCACCATTCATCACTAGTGGGTACAGCTCCGGAGCTAGGTCCCTGCGGGATACTTTTTTTTTTTTCCAACATGGGCGGAGTCGACGCAGAGCTTTCACCACCCTTGAGGCCAGTGTTCCACATGGTGCTCGAGGGTTGGCCATTAGCTGCTGTCGACTCCACCCCAGGCCCAGTTCTGACACGCCGGAGAGTGTAAGGAAGGGAGGGTGTGTTGAGGCAAGAGAGCCTAAGGGATAGATAAAAGGAAAGAAATAATAAACTAAAAGGAGTAATAAACAACGGAGAGGACAGAAGGAGAGATTAAAACAGGAAATTGGGGAGAAGGGGCCCCAATCTCTGGAAGGAGAAGAAGGAGGAGGAAAGGGAGGAGAGGTAAGGAAGGGGGAGAGAGTAGCACTCCCCCAGAAGAGAAGAGAAATGCACTCTGGCATATTTAGAAGACTATAGTCCAGCCTTGGGCTATTGAGCTCAGCTGCAGGAGGCAAGCAGCAGTTGCAAGCAGCGTAGGTCTAGAGGACCAGAGAATAGAAGGTGCAGGCTGAGGGTGTGTCTCAAGCTCTCCCCCCTCCCTCCCAAAATGAGAAACTTAAAACAGCCAAAGGCATAAGAGCTCAAAATATGAGATTCTAAATAATAGACACTTGAGTAAAAAAGGGGGGAGAGGAGGGGGCCCCCTCGCTTCAAACTCCCAGAAGGGAGAAGAAGGGGACCCCACTCCAGAATCTCCATAAACCCGACAGGGGTTTCACCCTGTGTGTCTCCACAGTCCCCTCCCACCTAATCGCAAGGGAAAGGAGAGCGAAGAAAGAGAAGACACACAGGGGTAGGGAGAAGGAAGTCCAGAGACTGACACCCACAGGGGGAAGGAGGGTGGGATTTAGTGATGAATAGTGAAGCCCAAGCCCCCCCCATAGGCACCACTCCCGGGCCGGGCATAAGGTAAGCCCTGGTAATTCCTTGAGTCGGAGCTGGGGGGGGGGGCGGTCAGGCCGAAGGGGGCCCCCGGGGAGGAGATAAATCAAGAAGAAGAAGAAGAAAAAAAAGAATATTTTACTATTAAATCCCCAAAAGACCCAGGTTGTTATATTTAGGAATGAGCAATCCAAAGAACACAATTTACATCTGAATGTAACAACTTTGGATGGCACTATTATAATGGAAAGGGATAATTATAAGTATTTAGACCTTTGGTTAGATTGTAATCTGTCCTGGTCCCTTCATATAAATAATCTGATAGTGAGATTAAATAGGAAATTGGGGGCTCTTTATAAGTTTAAAAGATATATGTCAAGAGATGTCCGTTTAAATGTTGTGAATTCCCTATTAATGCCTATACTAGACTATGGGGATCTCCTTTATGGTGGAGCCTCCAGCTTCTTATTGGATTGGGTGGATTTGAGGTTTTATAGGATGGCTCGTTTTGTACTGGAGGTCCCTTATAGAATTCATAGGTATCTTTTGCTAAACAAGCTGGGTTGGCTCAGGCTTTCTGAGTGGAGGAATCTTCATCTCCTTAAGTTTATGTTCCAAATTTGGAAAAAAGGGGTCCCAAGTCACATCTCTTAGCTATTTCCTCCTAGAAGTAAAAAAGATAATCTTAGGGCTGCCCAGGGGTTACATTATTTAACTCCTAGATGAAATTTGAATGTCGGTAAATCTTCAGTACCTTTTAGAGGGATGACCTTGTGGAATAAAATTCCTGTGTGTCTAAGGGAAGTGAATCAGATAATTTATTTTTCTGATTTGAATAAATGGTAGCTGAGGTGGGCTAGTAGTCAAATTAATTGTAATCAATGTGATACTTATTAATCCTGATTGCTTATATATATTGCTCCTTGTTGTATATTGTATATTTTTATACTGTAATTTAATATTGTTCTGACTGTTATGTTTCTTGAAACTGATGTTTGATGTTTGCCTGTCTTTTGATACTGGGACTTCATTGTAAATGAGTAAATGCTCAACTGAATGCCTCCCTTATTCATATGAATAAAAAAAGATTTACTACTACTTCTACTGGCCACAAGGGAAGGAGAGATGGGAGAGCTGAAAGACAGGGAGACACACAGTGGGAGGGGGAAGCCCAGAGACTGAGTCCAAAGGGGGACAGTGGGTGAGATTTAGTGAAGAATGGTGACAACTGAGATAAACGAAGCCATGCCATCTGCCTAGTGCAAATCGTTGTCCCCACAATCCCGGAAGCCACCTCATTCGCCTCGTGGAATGCCTTTGCTTGGTGCCTTGCTAGCTCCAGGCCCAGAGCAGAGAGGGCAGTGGCTTGTCTGGTTTCCTCTGAATCAGGCATCAAGGCTAGGAGTTGACCTAGCCTGGACCACAAAAACCTGTCATAGGATGCATAGTGGGCCTTGATGTGAAGCAATGGACATAAGAATCCATGCCGAGTAGAAGGTTCTCCTCCCCAGAAATCAAAATCTGCAGAGTCTGAGTCTGGGGACCAGTCACGGTGAGGGGTGCAAAGCCCAGGAGGAGTGTCCAGCTGCATCAAATCTGAAAGGGGTGAGGCATGTGTCCTGGAGACTCCGGGGGAGTGCAATACCACTGGCGCAAATCCCTTGGGGCTGGAACCATGAAAAAGGGATGCTGCCAGAGCAAAAGAGATGCTTCCCAGAAGGGGACAGGCCAGGCGGGAACCACCAGGTTGGCCGCACTGTACTCACCTAGGAAGGTTCGCGTCACATGCTCGGGATTGCTTTCTGAAGAAGGGGTACTCCGGAGCTCATCCATCATCCTCACGAGGAAGTGCTGATACGTAGAGAGATCAGATGCAGGGGAAATGTGGACAGAAAGGTCCTCTCCCCCTGAAGAGGGGGATAAGGAGGCAGACAAATCCGGTGATTTAGGGTCAGGCTGCGCGGGAGTGTGGTGGAACACCTGCTCATCCATGGCCCTAACGCAACATGAGAAATGTGCAGCCGAGCCCCTAAACTGCTCACTGGTCGGAGGCCTGCTAGGACCAGGAATACCTGGAACAGAAGAGGATGGAGACAGAGGAATGGGGGCCAAACTCCTCACAGGAAGAGAACATCCTCTGCCCAGGCAGGGGGGCCTAGCAGAGGCTCCCAACTGAGAGGGAGACCCAGAGGCCACAGCAGCCAGCAGATATTCAGCTGGGTCATAATGACTGTAGCTGTGACCAAGGGAAGGATCCCCCCATGAGGCGATCGGGACCATGTGAGTCCAGAAGGATAGTCAATGGCCTCCAAAGTAGAGGTCTCTCTCAAGGAGAGAGAAGGGAAAGGGTGAGGATCTGCACTACGACTCCTCCCCAAACCTGGGCAGGTCCCAGGGAGAGGCCACTGCCATTGATTCCAGGCCCCTCGACCTCTTGGACTCCAAAAGAGCCTTCTGCCTCAATACCACCAGTCTAGGCAGTTGGCAATGCTGGACGGACTCCGAAGAGTCCACCCAGGGTGCAGCACCCTTCCCCTCCTGGGGTGCCCCGGGCTGTCCCAAACTCAGATTGTCCAGACACACTAAGGAAGGGGGTGTCCCAGCTGAAGGGACAGACAACCCCCCAAACTCCAGCTGTGCAGCAGCGACCACCTGGACCACTGCAGGCTGGTCAGTGCCACTGACCCCAGAATCAGTAGGACTTGTCTGCCCCACAGAGTGAGGCTGACTGCTGGCTGAAGCAGTGTACATGGAGGGGTCAGAGGACTCCGAAGAGTCTGGGAGCCAATCTGAATCAGACCCCGAGTCCTCCTCCGAGAAAGTGGACAAAGAGGTCTGGTGCCAGACCACTTTTCGACCCCTGCCTGTTCCTGGGCCGTGAACAGCTCCAGCCACAGTCTTAGCACCACGAGCAGCACCACAGCCAGGCACAGCACCGTGCTTGGTGTCATGCTCCCCGTTGGTGCCGCAAACGGCACCAAAGTTGGAGATGACACCAGTCGCAGAGCCGCACGCACCCCCAGTGCCATGGATGGCATCGGAGCCAGAGGCAGTGCCTACCACAGCACCACCCCTTCCCAGCACCGCAAACGGCACCAGAGTCAGAGGACGGCACCGTCCCTAGCCCCAGCGCCGCGCACGACACCGAGACCAGGAATGGCCCCAAGAACAGCGTGGCCACCTCCCATGGCACCACTACCAACCCCAGCACCACAAACAGCACCAGGAGTGAGAACAGCACCGAGGGATGACCCGGCACCACCTGTGGCACCACATGGGCCCCCAGCGCTGCAAGCAGCATCGGAACCCAAAACGGCACCAAAAAATGGTGTAGAGGACAGTGCCAGCCCGGGCCTGCAGGCCCCAGGACGTGACAACGGGGAGCTTTCATGTCCAAAGAGGCAACTGCCAAGGCGGTGCTTCCTGCCCAACCCCCAAGAGGGCTGGACTGGGCCTCCTGCACCGTGGAAGAAGCCCCTGCCACTGCAAGGCTGAAAGAGGCAGAGGCCCCCTCGGGCCTCTTTTCTCCACAGGCTGTATAGAACTGGGAGGGGACGCGGAGGAAGGGTCAAGTGTCCTGGTCTTAGACCACCGACTGCAAACCTATCCCCCGAAAGTCGGCGGCATACGCCCTACTTTCAACGTGTGTAACTCGAGAACACGGCTGTCCATCGAGAAACAGGTGTCGCAGTTGTCCATGTCATGAGCCGGGCTGAGGCAGGAGAGACAACGGTCATGCTGGTCCATGATGGAATTCTGGCAGCCACAGGGACACCAACGCATGGGAGGACACCCTGCCTTCGATGACTTTTTGCCCCTAGAACGAGACATGACTCCGGACAGAAAATTAAACAAAAACATAGTACTCGACGTTGCTAATAATAATTAAAAGAATGGTCTTACCAGTAAACAGCAGCATCGAGTAGTGAACTGGGCAAAACAGAACTGAGATATAATGCGAAAACTAGGCCGCAGCAACTACGCAGTAGCTTGATAGAAGACAACTCACGAGGTCCTTTCGATGGCACGAGAAGAAGAACTGAGGTTGGGGCAGAGCCCGACAGTTAATCTACCAACCCGCGACGCCACATAGCACGCTTAGCCTCGAGGGTGGCAACCGCCCGTGCCTGCTCCCACCCAGGAAAAAAAAACAATTCTCCTGGGGTTCCTAGCTCCATAGGGCTATACCCAATAGTAATGAATGGTGAAGATTGACACAGATAAGTTCAAAGGGGCACAATTTGAAGATTTGGGGGGCAACTCAGGGGCAATGTAAGGAAGTATTTTTTCACAGAGATGGTGGTGGATGCATTGAACGGCCTTCCTGAGGAGGTTGTGGGGTCAAAAATAGTGAGGGAATTCAAGAATGCATGGGGCAGGCATAAAGCAATTCTTGTGGGAGGTAGGAGGAAGTAGGCTGTTGGTTAACTAGGATCTGCAGCTTATCCAATAGGTAGGAAAATGGGCAGACTGGATCGGCCAAGTGGTCCTTATCTGCCGTCAAATTTTATGTTTCTATGTTAAAATAGTACAGATGATGAAAACAAACTGGAAATATATGGAATGCTTTGAATGCAGTGACAATACAGACTAGATGGTAGCATACATTAGGATACACAACTTGAATACAGTACAGCACACATAAGGTGCAAATGCATGATGTAGGAAGCTACAGAACAGCCAGTCTTGGAATATAGGTGCAGGGCATGGGGAATGGTTAGGTCTGGGAGGGGAGAAGGGCTCTCAGCCATGGGTTGCCTGGCTTAACAAGTACACTTGACTTCTGCCAGCAGCCAGGTTTTAAAGAGTGTTTTCAAAACAAGGTACGAGTCAAGAGAGCGAAGGGAGGCAGGGATATAATTTCAAAGCAAGAGGGCTGTGAAGGACAGGGCTTTACTACCTAGACAGGTGGAAATCCTAGGAACTGCAAGAGGTGGGACCGAGGATTGGTGGAGGCACCTAAAAGTGGTTTTGTGTTTGATCAGGGATGAGTAGGGTGACAGGTTACCACTTCTAATGGCGTTGTCTATGATGCATCCAAGGGCATAGTTGTATCTTAATTACAAGGGGAGCCAGCTTAAAGACTGGTACAAGGTGCAGTGGTGTGTGGAGTAGGGTGTCATTAATGCAAACCTACAGATGTTATTAGAGGCCGAGTTTAGACTTGGGTGCAAGGAGGAGGAAGCGTGAGAGTAAATCGGGGCACAGTAATCTAATAGGGGGAGTAGATTCCCTTGGGCTATGGTGAGGCATACCTCAGGGGTAAGGCAGTGTCTGAGTCTAAAACCAGCCCCGGTTTCTGGTTGAGCTATCTTAACAGTGATATTGATATGCTCTGAGGGGTCTAGCATGATACTTAGGTATTTAAAATAGGGTACATTCTGCAGGGGAGGGGGGCCACTGCCTGTGGGGACTGTGAGGGAGGAATTTGTTTTAGCGTGTTTTAAAAGGTTGGGTTTGGACCCCAGAAGCATGACTTTAGTTTTTTGTTGTTGTTGTTAACTAGAAGCCTAGTGGTTTGGAACCATTTGTGAGCTGCTCTATAGTTATGGGTGAGGGTGACGGATAGATTTGCCAGGGATTTGTCGCTGTGATATACTGTAGTACTAAATCATCAGCATAAAGTAGGGCTTCACATGACAGGTTATCTGAAAGTAGGGAATTAATAAAGAGGGAAAATAGCAGGGGACACAGAATGGAGCCCTGGGGAACTCCAGTGGACACTGCCATGGCCATAGAGGTGGCTGCCCCGATGTTCACGGCATGGGATCTGCCTGAGAGATAGCTCTAAAATCATGCTGTGGTGCCAACCAAGCAGCCAAGGTTTAGCAGTTTGGCATGGAGAAGGTTGTGGTAGACCAAGTCAAAGGCCTTTGTCAGGTCTACAAACACAGCACCTGTGGTGTTACCAGTGTCCATGTTCCTGAGGATGTGGTTGGTGAAATGTGCCAGAGAAGATGTGGTGTGGTGCTTCCTGAAACTGTGTTGTTGTGGTCAAAGCAGGTTGTATTTATTGATGTATTTAGCGAGTTAATGGTGGACTACCTTTTCCAGGAGTTTGCTCAAGTGGGGGAGGATGGAGACAGGCCTGTAATTGTCAGGGGAGAGGGTGTCACCTGCCTTGAAAATGGAGATGACTTTGGTGTTCTTCCTTATGGTGGGCATGGATGACAAGGTCAAGGCAAGGTTAAAGATAAATATAAGGGGTTTAAAGATGCAGGGAGCAATGAGTCTAACAAAGCGAGGGGAGAGTCCATGGCTGCCTGGACTGCCTCTATTTGGGAGGCTCATTAGGAGTTTGAGAGTAGGTTTGGGGGAGATAGCTCTGAAATAGAAGGAAGGATCTCAAGTATCATCAAGGGGGATGTGGCCCAGTAGGCTTCCTGGGCGGGGAGAGTTGGTAGTTTCCCAAGGTGGGCAGAGAGGTCAGTGAGTTTGACGTTGAAGGCATGGGTGACAGCAGAGAAGTCTGTTAAGAGGCCTGAGAGGGAGCTAAGGTGAAAGACTGGGGTGATGGTTCTTGGGTTTAACATGGAACCTATGGTGGAAAAAAAGCGCTGTTTTTTTTTAGGTTACACAACTGTCTGCAGGCATTCCAAAGAGTGAGGGGAAGGGAGAGGTTTTGTAAGCAGTCCACTGTTTGTCTTGCTCTTTCAAGAGTGAGAGTAGGTCTTTCGTGATCCAGCAAGTGCTTCCGCCTCTCACTCTACATGTGGTCAGTCTGAAGTGCCTGTCCTGGATCTGGAGGAGGGCATCAGTGAAGAAACCAACTGCTAAGGCAACATGTGTGAGGGAGTACAGGGTATGCCAGTTGACTGTTCTGACATCTGTGAGCAGGATGGAAGTGTCAGTGCAGGCAAAGCTTCTAAAGGTTAGGTATTTGGGGAGTGGTCACTTGGTTTTGGTGGACCAGATTATACATGAGGGGGAGTGGTCAGTAATCGAGTCCGATAGGATCCCTGCTTGGATTATCTTGTCCTCTCTGTTTATGGCCACCCAGTCCAGTAGGGAGTGGTTCTGTGTACGAGGATTTCATCTGGTGGGGATAATTATGGATTGTGAGAGGTTGTATTGCTTTAGAAGGTTATTGTAATCTGATTTCTTGAGACTTAACCAGATGAGGTTGAAGTCACCAAGAAAGATAGTTTCCCTGGGGGGGAAGAGAGTTGACGCAGCCTGTTTAGGAAATTTGTTAGGCCAGGGATGCCCCCTTTAGGTGGGTTGCAGCAACATCTGACGTGGATCTTTTTATTAGATCCTAGGGTCAATTCTGCGAGGAGTCACTCACTGGGGGAGGTAGGATCAGAGCAGAGTATAGAGGTGGCTGAAAGGGGGTATTGGACATACAGTACCATCCCACCACCCTTCTTTTTACTGTGTCTTTCCTGCCGTAACATGGAGTAGCTGGGTAGGTTGTACATGGCATCAGATATTTGCGGCTTGAGCCAGGTTTCAGTGAGACCAAGGATGCTGGGCTTATAAAGAGACACCCAGGCTTTGACGTCCGTGAATTTGGCAGGGAGGCTGCATATGTTTAGATGGGTGACCTTTGGCCCAACCAAGCTGGCCCAGGCATGGTTAGAGTGGGCAATGGGGATGTTCAAAGGACCTGGGTTTCTCTCCATATATTCTGCAAGTAGTAGCAGGGAGGTGAGAGAGTGACATGTATGGAAGAGAGGGGTGAGTGATAGTGAGAGTGAGTAAAGAAAACATCCGAGAAGGCAGCGCTCACTGCATTAGAGGAGGGCAAAGAGGATGGGGCCAAAGGGAGTAAGTTCCCAATGAGTTACTTTGGGTAGAGGAGCGTCAGCCTTGTGAAGGTGAGTGTAGCTGGAATAGTTCTGCTTGATCAGAGGCAAGAACTGTAGCACAGAAGTCCGTTCCCACTAGCAAGCCTGTTAGAAGGGCTGCCAGCAGAGGGAGCAGTATGGGCTTCATTTAAAGGTGCTATATCTATTCTCGCCATTAGTATCATATATATATCATATTGTAACAACTTTATTTATAAGCGCTGTTCCAAAAGATCAAAGCGCTCTACAATGAACAATAAAATCGCTTAAACAGTAATAAATAAAAACAAAATCAAACTGTTAGCCAAGCCAATAACTTCTTACTTATAAATCACTTCTGTCTCAGCAGGAGTCAGTGCCTGTTGGGATTAAGCAAACAGATACTTTATTGGAAGCAGGGGGTCTCATTTAGGTGCAAAAAAAAAAAAGAAGAAGAAGAAAGCCGCTGTGTGTTTCTCTGTTTGAGGAAGGGGGCTGTATCAACTTAGTTTGCTAAATCAGAAGAGGAGAGAAGTTAATTGGGGGTGTGGCTTAAGCAGTAGAAAAGCAGCTGTCTCCATTTACAGCTTCCTGCTGCTAGTTTCTGGCAGAGGTAATTTTGCTTTCAGAGCAAGCAGCTGACTAAAAAAGCTAAAGAATTTCTTACTAATTGCCCTCCTTCCCACCCCTCCACCCTCCTACCCAAAGCCAATTCTACTTTTATAGCCACTGAATTTGACTGATAACAGGAACGTCCTGTTTGGCAGTAGGAAGGGAAGGACCATTGAGACACATTAGTTTAATCAGCCTTAAAGGGAAAAAATAGCTTCTCCCCCCAGCTGCTGGAGGTCTGAGTCCAAGAAAGGAGGAAGGAGACTATTGAAGACTACAGAAAGTTCCTGTCCCAGAACAGGAAGGGCGAGAGTTGTAAGGGTACATAGGCAGTAGGAAAGTAGATGGAAAAATATGTTGAGGGAGGAGAGAGTAAGTGTAAAAAGCAACAGGAGAGGGGACACAAAATAAGTCATGATGGGAGAGGTGCAGTGCAATGGCTGTGGGGTGGCAGTGTTTCAGGAGACATTCTGGAGGCTGTGATACTGCCCTATTTGTAGGCATCTCTCTGGTCTGAGGCAGGAGGTTGCCCGTCTCCAGGCTGACCTGGCTAGGATTCGTGAAACCTCTTCCCCCACCCAGGGACCACCAGGGCCACCGCCACTACCTCAGAAGCTGCCAAGAAAGAGGAGTGGTGGGACCAAGGTGGGTTCAGAGAGGGAGAGGGTGGTGGAACAGAGGTGCATCCCTCCAGCAGTACCTCTCCACAACTCATATGCTGTTCTGGCGAAGAGTGGTTCATCTATGGAGGCACCTGCAGTGGAGACCAAGGAGGATGCTGGGAACCTCCACAAAACAGACCCATAGGAGGGTGGCACGAGACCTCACAGGGTAAGGAAACAACTCCTGGTGGTGGATTCAATCATTAAGAGGGTAGAAATGGGGGAGGAAGGGGAGAGGGAGGTAAGGTGCCAGCCTGGCGCCACAGCTCAGAGGGACAGGAAGAGAATCCTCAGGATCGCAGGAGCAGCTGCACGAGGGAGGGAGCTGGATGTCATTGTCCACCTAGGGACAAATGACCTGACTGGGAATGGGATCTGAGCAGTGCAAGAGGAGCTTACAGAGTTGGGGAGGAGCCTTATACAAGTAGCACGTATGGTAACCTTCTCGGAGGTGCTGCCTGTCTATGGCAAGGATGATGCTAGGGTACTCCGCACCATGGGAATCAATGAATGGTTGAAAAACTGGTGTGGAACTCAGGGTTTTGGCTGCACTGGGGACTGGGGAGCCAGCTGGAGGGATGTAGGCATATACTGGCGCGATGGTCTGCACTTGTCCAGGGGGGAACCAGAATCCTAGGTGATAGGTTTAAATGCTTCATTGGCAAGCATTTAAACTAGCCAAGGGGGCAGGCACTGAAAAGGAGCAGGGAAATCCCAGCCTCCCCCCACAAAACACAGTAATTAGCAAGGTAAACACAAAGGTAGAGTTGTTCAGGAGCAGGATGGGGTAAATGCAAAAAAAGGCAAAAGGCAGTAAGGACAGGGATGGGGCTAAAAGGGGTAAAGCCATCAAAAAATGGAGGGTGATGAATACCAGTGCCCGTAGTCTGTATAACAAGCTCCCTGAACTAGTGGCCTTGATGGAAGAGGGATGCCTGGATACTGTGGCAGTCACTGAGACATGGTATACCGAGAACCATGACTGGAATGTCAACATACCAGGATACACAATCTACATGAGGGACAGGGAGGGTAAAAGAGGAGGAGGAGGAGGAGGAGGAGTAGCTCAATATGTAAGGGAAGGGATTAAAGCAACATAGCTAAAGAGTAAACATGAAGTAGATGAGTCACTATGGGTCACCCTAGAGACAGGAAATGGCACCACAGTCTACAAGGGAGTTGTGTACAGACCCCATCTCAGGGGGAGGGAGTGGACAATGAAATGATAGAAGGCATCCTTACAATGGCAGAAAAAGGGGAGATATTGTTAATGGGGACCTGAATATGCTAGATGTTAACTGGAGCACCTTTGCTGCAGGCACATCCAGGAGCAGGGTCATTCTTGATGCCCTACAAGGGGCATGCCTCAGACAGCTAGTGTTGGAACCCACTCGGGAGGGAGCAATCTTAAACCTGATACTCTCAAATGGGAACAGAGAAAGGATCTCGGATTTAGAAGTGGGTAGCCATCTGGGAACAAGCGACCACCAAACAGTGTGATTCACAATAAACACAGCCATACAGTCAAGCCATATAAAAGCAAGAGTACTGGACTTTAGGAGGGCTGATTTTGGGAAAATGAGAGAGAGTGACTCAGAAAAACACTAGGAAATGGGCCAGAAGGAGGGGTGGAGGAACAATGGGGAATAATAAAACGGGCATCACAGAGGCAACAATCCTTTGTGTGAAGCAAATCAATAAAAGAAAACAAAGGAAAAAACCACTGTGGTTCTCAAAAAGGTGACAGGGAAGGTTAAGGAGAAAAGGATAGCATTCAGGAAATATAAGGAAACAGAAGGAGCAGGACAGAGAACTTTATCCGTTAAAGCAGAAGGTGGCAGGAAAGGCAGTCAGAATAGCAAAGGCGCAAACCGAGGAAAAGAGCCAATTCTGTTATGAAGGGGGATAAAACCTTTTATAGGTACATTAGGGAGTGAAAAAAGACCAAGGGAGGGATACGGAGACTTAATAAAGGGGAAGGAATGTGGACAGAGGGTGATAGTGTCACCCTCTCGTCATCCCTAGAACGCGTTCAAACCATGGCAAACGCTCCTTCAAATTTGCTGCCCCTTACCTATGGAACTCCCTACCACCTGGTTTGACTAACTCACCCACCCTCACCCAGTTCAAAACTGGACTCAAACTATATCTTCTCAATCTTAGTCTCTGTGGCTGTAACTGGTAGCTTCTTAGACCAGTCCCCCTGGCCGTTGCACTGCTCTGAACTCTTCCTTTGACTTGACATGAAATGCTAATATGGACTCTGATTACTGGCGGAACTTGTGTACATACTGTACAGTATATAATGTGTGAGGTCTAAACATACTGGGCTGGATATTCAAACTGCGCTATTTTGTGGCGCAAGCCCTTG
This sequence comes from Neoceratodus forsteri, assembly GCA_016271365.2. Lineage (NCBI taxonomy): Eukaryota > Metazoa > Chordata > Ceratodontiformes > Ceratodontidae > Neoceratodus > Neoceratodus forsteri. The sequence goes on along the minus strand of CM057451.1, from coordinate 801,067,347 downwards.
CGCTGCACAAAATAGTTGCGAAGGGGTGTGTCTCAGGCGATATTCAAGGAGTTGCGCCTTGAGCAACCTCCTTTGAATATCACCCTCATTACAGCCAATGCATGTATAGTGGAACTTATGCGCCACCGCAAGCTGTCAGAGTGAGCATTAAACTGGCGGTGGCACAGTACCATTGCGCCTTGCGCAAAACTCTATATTTCAAAGGTGACATGCAATGAGCCATAATTCATGCAAGGCACAGGGGAGGCCATTAGCATCTGATTATATCCCATTTGCATGCCATATTAGCATGCAGGTGCGCCTGATCCCTGAGGACTTGCGCCTGGCGCCTGCCAGGCAGCAGCCGCCGGGACTGACGCCCCTGCAGCCCGATCGCGGGCGTAAACAGTGTAGAACTTCCACCACCCCCACTGGCCCGATTATGGCATAGCTTTAACTCCCCACCAGCCCGATCGCTGGCAGCAAGTGGCTCCCCACCAACGTATCCCTGGTGGTCCAGTGGACCGAAAAGCCAGATCACGGGCAGTAGTTGTTTAATAACCCTCCCGAATTATCCCTGGTGGTCCAGTGGACCGAAAAGCCTGATCGCGGCAGTAGTTGTTTAATAACCCCTTCCTCCTGAATTCATCCCTGGTGGTCCAGTGGACTGAAAGCCCGATCGCTGGCAGTAGTTGTTTAATAACCCTCTGAATTTATCCCTGGTGGTCCAGTAGACGAAAAGCCCGATCAGGCAGTAGTTGTGCAATAAACTCTCCCCGTAATTCATCCCTGGTGGTCCAGTGCCACATCCCCATCACGGGATGTAATGTTGAAATCAACCCCTCAACATAGCCCTGGTGGCTTAGTGTCCCCCACCCCACTCCACTCCACGAAGTCTCACTCCGCCCCCACAGCCGCGGGCGCGAGCCGTATACCCACTGTTTAATCGCCGCCGACTGACTGACCGTTCGGGCTCGCACGCCCATTGGTGCAGAGCAAGAGTATCGGTGTGTAGCTCATAACAGACAAGACAGTCCAGTTTGTGAATGAATGAATGTATTCATTCACAAATCTGGACTGTCATAGGCGGGGCTGCAGCCCATTGGCTCTGCTCTGCACCACTGGCGCAGAGTCTCACCGGCAGTCAGTCGGCAGGCGGCGGACGGCAGGCGGGTGGATGCTGCCGCCCGCCAGCTGTCGGGGCGGCAGGGGCTTTGTGGGTGGGTGGGTGGGGACTCAGCCACCGGGCTATGTTCGGGGCGGTTGTTCAACTTTACATCCCGCGATCGATGTGCCATTGAACCACCAGGGATGAATTGTGAGGGGGTTATTAAACAACTACTACCTGGGCGATTGGCTGTCCACTGACCACCAGGATACGCCGCCTGCGGGAGTTACATTGCTGCCCGCGATCTGGCTGGTGGGGATTAACCATGCCCACCATCGGGCCAGTGGGGGTGGTGGTGGGGATTTACAGTTGTCTGCCCGCGATCGGGCTGCAGGGGCACGGACTGGGTTGGGGCCAGCCACAGGTGGGCTGCTGTGTTGCGCCCCTGCAATGCAGCAGCTCACCTGTGGTAGGCCTCGACTTAAGCCTTTTTGGCTCAAGTTGTGCAGGCGAGGTTGGGGCTGCGCCTGCACAACTCTGCACAGCCCTGCTGAATATCGGGCTGTGCAGTTTATGCATGGTTCCTCCCCCTCCAGTTCAGCATGCATTCATTTGCATTGCGCTGTTGCTCAGCATGTTTTCTGTAGCGCAACCGCCTCCTGCTGAATATCGCAGAATGGAGCACGTTTCGGACTTGCGCATGCACAACCCTATTGCGCATGGCGCAACCCTTTTGAATATCTGGGCCACTGTTTATAATATGAGTCTGTATGTGAACCCTACTGCTACCCTTGTATAAATGTTATCATTGTACTATGGTGTAACAAATGTAACTAATGTAATTACTGTATACAGAGTCCTTTCTGTAACTAACTCCGGGTCGCCCCTGAAAAAGGGACCATTGGTCTCAGTGGGCTTACCCAGTAAACAAAATCTAAATCTAAATAAATCAATAAATAAATAGTGAAAAAGCAGGGATACTGAACGAATATTTCTGCTCAGTATTCACAACAGAAGAGGAGGGGGAGGTACATAAACCAAACAAGAGAAACATGCTGGATATGGGGGTTGATACAAGTCCATTCACAGAAGAAAGGGTTTTGAAAGAATTCTTGAAAGTGAGGGTGGACAAAGCAATGGGGCCTAATGGGATTCACCCCAGAATTCTAAAAGAACCAAGGGTTGAACTAGTGACACCACTGACTACTCTCTTTAACAAATCATGGGAGGATGGGGTAGTACCTGAGGACTGGAGGAGGGCGGATGTGATTCCACTTCATAAAAGTGGGAGCAGGGCAGAGGCAGGAAACTACAGACCTGTTAGTTTGACCTCAATAGTAAGGAAAATGATGAAATCACTTCTGAAGGAAAGAATTGTTGAGTACTAGAGGCAAGTGGGGCACAGGACCCAAGGCAGCATGGATTCACAGTGGGAAGGTCATGTCAGATGAATCTAATAGATTTCTTTGACTGGGTGACCAAAGTAGTAGACCAGGGAGGGGCTGTGCATATGGCCTACCTAGATTTTAGCAAGGCATTTGACACAGTCCCACACAAAAGATTAATATACAAGTTAGCCAGCCTGGGAGTGGGTCCCAAGGTGGTAGCCTGGTTAAAAAATTGGCTAGACAACAGGACGCAAAGAGTAACAGTAAACAGAGTTCACAGTGAAGAAAGGAGAGTAACTAGCGGGGTACCTCAGGGTTCAGTACTGGGACCGGTCCTCTTTAATGTCTTTATAAGTGACACTGGAGAGCACCTGGAAGGAAAAGTAAATCTCTTTGCATAAGACACAAAGATCTGCAACAGAGTTGATACACAAGGTGGGGTGGAAAGGATGAAAAGAGACTTGGCAAAGTTGTAGGAATGGTCAAATGTATGGCAGCTCAGATTCAATGGAAAGAAGGGCAAGGTAATGCACCTGGGAAACAAAAACCCAGGGGAAGAGTACACAATGGGGGTGACATACTAACATCAATAAAAATCGAAAGGAACCTGGGAGTAATTATATCAGATGACCTTAAGGTGGCCAAGCAATGTGAGAAGGCAGTAAGGAGGGCTGGGGGGATACTGGGATGCATAGGGAGAGGCATCAACAGTAGAAAACAGGAAGTTGTTAACCCTCTGCACAGACACAGTTGGTAAGACCCCATCTGGAGTACTGTGTGCAGTTCTGGAGACCCCATCTCTGCAAAGACATAGACAGAGTGGAGGCTTTTCAGAGGAGGGCGGCCAAAATGGTGTAGGGTCTGCACCACAAGACATATGAAGAGAGATACTGAAGCAGCTTAGTATGTATACCCTTCAGGAAAGGAGGGAGAGGGGGGACATGATAGAAACTTTCAAGTACCTCAAGGGAATCAACAAAGTCCAAGAGGGCAGCATCTTTCAGAAAAAGAGATGTGCAAGAACAAGGGGGCACAATTTGAGGATAGAGGGGGGACGGCTCAGAGGTAATGTTAGAAAGCATTTTTTCACGGAGATGGTTGTGGATGCATGGAACAGCCTTCCTGAGGAGGTTGTGGAGTCAAGAACAGTGGGAGAATTCAAGAATGCATGGGACAGACATAAAGCAATTCTAGTGGGGGGTAGGAGGAAGTAAGTTGTTGGTGAACTAGAATCTGCAGCTTATCCATCAGGTTCGGAAATGAGCAGACTAGGTTGGCCAGGTGGTCCTTATCTGCCGTCAAATTCTATGTTTCTATGTTATAAAATAGTCATAAGTTGAAATAACAGAAGTTAACTATCATTAAAATCAGAAAAAGCTAGCTGAAACAAATAGGTTTTTAAGGCAGTTTTGAAATTCTCGATGGTCAGGCACTCTCTGATCTGGCAAGGTAGAACATTCCACAGGGTAGGGGCCGCAAAAGCAAAATAGCGGGCCCGAGAGGTCTTCAATTGAACCCTGGGAACCTCTAGCAATCCCTCATTGGAAGAGCAGAGAGAGTGGAGGGAGCAGTAGGTGCAGAGATGATCTTGCAAGTAGCGCAGACCCTGTCCATGTAGGGCTTTATAGGTCAGTAACCAGACCTTGTAGGTGATACGCCAATGTACAGGCAGCCAGTGCAGGCCGCAGAGCACAGGAGTGACATGGCAAGATCTCAATGAGTCAGTCACCAACCAGGCTGCAGTATTCTGCACTAGCTGCACTCAGCAGATATCAACCCCTTGTAGCCGTAGGTATAGGGCATTGCAGTAATCAGGGCATGAGGTTACAAAGGCATGGACCAGCATTGGAAGATTGCCAGGTGGGACTAGGCGCTTGATTCGGGTGATGTTCCTCAGATGGAACAAAGAGGTCTTAACGACAGCAGACACCTGAGATTTTAGTGTCAGGCCACTATCAAACACAACGCCCAGATTTTGCACCCAGTCAGAGGTAAGCGGCTGGTCATCCCTGAGCCAAAGCCCAGATAGTTGGCCTGCTGACAACCCCCAAACAATGGCAACCTCGATCCACCACGAACACCTCGGTCTTGTCTGAGTTCAACTTCAGCCAGTTGCTCTTTGACTCCTGGAGAGCCCCCAGCAAGTGAGGCTCTATGATGTCACCTACCAATCATTAAATGTTCACAGTAAAGCCATCCAGCCTCAGAGCCCCCACCCCCAACCCACATACCTTCGATGGCTCTTCTGTGTTCTTCAATAGATATAGGAGTTTCCAGGGCAATATAACCAGCTCCAGAAACGGGGCAATTTTTCTCTAATGCTCCATCCCATCCCTGTCTTAGTGGCATAAAATGTCTCATAATAGGTCCTGAAGTGGGTGCTGATCTCCTCAGGTGTAGTGATAAGCCCCCCCCCACACACACACACAATTCCCTTGATCCCTGGTGTTTTGGAATTTTCTGCCATCTCTTTAATCTGTAGGCCAACAGCTTGCCTGCCTTAACACCCCCCCCGCCCCCACACACACACACACACACACACACACACACACTATGTCTGGTGAGTGAGATACAAGGCAAATACCACCGCAACATGGAGTGCTTATTTGTCTATTAGAAAATGGGTAACAAAAATCAAGTTACCCAACTGGCTGACAGCAGTCATGAGGGGTTCGCATATTAGTCATCACCGCCTCCACTAAGCATGGCACTGCTTGCAGTGGTTTAAAACCCCATCGTATAGCAGCTAAAAAATGGGTTGTGGCAAGCTAACATAGCCCATTTTTTAAGCACGATAAGGTTCTTCAGGGTGTGTGGTGTTGACAGATACCAGCACTTCCAGGGCTATTAGGCGCTCCACCTGTGGCACTGGACCTCACTATGCTCTGGGATTAGGAATATCCCCCAATCCCCAACCCCACACACCCTTATCACTTACATAACATTTGCACATAAATTGATGGACGAGTGATCAGATAAATTTTTTGTGTTTCTTCCAATTACTGGAGCTCTTGCATCAGTGTTTGTACCTCCTGTTCTTTTTTTTTTCTTTTTTTGACTATGCAGAGACAATCCATGTACGTCTTGTCTCTCTGTGCATTAAACTTCGGCTTGGAAGGATTTGATTTTAATACGTAAATGTCATCAAACGTTGATTTCACTGCACATACACAAACTGACTGAAAAAAAAATTCCATCGATGACCATCTAAATTTATAGATAGCAAAGTAAGAAAAATGCTGCTTGAGAACTTATTAGAGTGCTACCTTATTGTGCATAAAACGTGATGTACTTGTTGTACTTACTTAATGCTGCATACATAATTAGAGCATGTATTTACAGCTGCGCTAGAAGTGCCAGCTCCAGCGTTAGTGGAACTGGAGCTGCAGATAATTAGTATCTATCCTAGTAGGATTAATAGGCTATCCTGTTTAGCCGATCACTGGAAACAAGGGAGGTACCCAAAGACTGGAGGACAGCAGATGTAGTCTCCTTATACAAAAGTGGGAACAAAGAGGAAGCAGGGAACTACAGACCAGTCAGCCTCACCTCGGTAGTGGGGAAGATCATGGAAGCACTACTGAAGGAGAGATTGGTGGAACATCTGGTTATCAATGGACTACAGGACCCAAGGCAGCATGGTTTCACCAGGGGAGGTCATGTCAGACCAACCTCGTGGAATTTTTGACTGGGTGACTAGGAGGTGGATCAGGAGGCAGTGGACATGGCCTATCTGGACTTCAGCAAGGCTTTGACACTGTGCCACATAGAAGACTATTACACAAACTGGGGAATATGGTGTGGGCAGGACAGTAGTGTGGTGGGTAGGTAACTGGCTGGGTGGCAGGACACAGAGGGTGGTGGTAAATGGCTGTCACTCCACAGAGGGAAGAGTGACCAGTGGGGTACCACAGGATCAGTGCTGGGACCGGTCCTATTCGACATCTTCATCAGTGACATTGCGCAGGATCTAGAAGGCAGAATTTCACTGTTCGCTGATAACACAAAGCTCTGTAACAGAGTAGACACACCCAGAGGGTGAGACAGAATGAGAAGTTACCTGCAGAAACTTGAAGAATGGTCAGGGTTTGGCAGTTGGAAATTCAATGCAAAGAAGTGCAAGATAATGCATATGGGGCACAAAAACCCTGGCACAATATATCAGTTGGGGGGTGAGGATATAGCATGCACCAAGCAGGAAAGGGATCTTGGGGTTGTCATCTCTGATGACCTCAGGTAGGGAAACAGTGTGACAAGGCAGCAGGTAAAGCAAATAGGATGCTGGGATGTATAGGCAGGGGCATCACCAGCAGGAAAAGGGAGGTCATAATTCCGCTATACAAGACACTAGTGAGGGCCCCACCTGGAGTAACAGTGTACAGTTCTGAGACCATACCTACGTAAGGACATAGACAGGGTAGAGAAGGTTCAGAGGAGGGCAACAAAGATGGTGCATGGATTGCATCACAAGTCCTATGAAGACAGGTTGAAGGAACTGAACATGTACTCCTGGAGGAGAGGAGGAGAGAGGATATGATAGAGACATATAAGTATCTTACAGGGAGGAACAGGGTGCAGGAAAACACTATTTTAAGCGTAAAAAGATGTTCCAGGACTAGAGGGCATGGGATGAAGTTGAGGGAGGACAATTCAGAGGAAACATGAGAAAGAATTTCTTCACAGAACGGGTGGTGGACAAGTGGAACACCCCTGCCAGAGGAAGTGGTGGGGGCTGAAACAATCACGGGATTTAAGAATGCATGGGATAGACATAAAGGAATTCTAGAGGTCAGGGGTAAGGGGCAACAGACTTCTAAGAAAACAAACTGAACTTACAAGCTCAAATGGGCAGACTGGGTGGGCCATAGGCCCTTATCTGCCGACACTGTCTATGTATCTATGTATCTAGTATTCACTACGTGTATTGGGGTCAAAGTTGAGGAAGCGTATAAAAGCAACTATGTTTGTGGCAGGTGGATCAACAGCAGTCAGTAGCGGGGCATGGGGTCATAATGTCGCAAGACATTATGACGCATGCATATAGCCGATGCTAAGACAACACGATTTGCATCCAGCATGCCTTTTGCGGGGCTGCCCCCGGCACCCCCGGAAGCCACTATCTCTGGGGTAAATTTTTATCACACAAAGTGGGGGAAAAAATTACATTTCTATGCGTCTGGGACCGGGAATCAAACCCAGTCCCAAACACTGCCTGCATCCCTTGCTGCCTGTGGCTCATCTCATCAAGCCATGGCAGCTGCTCAGTAAAAGCCTGTCCCAAAAGAGGTCTTATCCTCTACCTAGGACAGTGAGAGGGTGCAGTACCGTGCACAGAGCCATTTGCATTATTGCACCTTCTCACTATCATGTACCACGCTGTTTCCGTTTAGCGCTTCTGTCGTATGCTATTAAGCATACGGCATTTTGACCCGGTAGGCAGTAATGGAGGCCAAGTTCATTGTTTTATTTCAATAATGGGTTGCAAAAGAAAATCTCTAGAGAAATATTGCAGTGAATATCCTAACCTTGAATTTAAAATGTTCGAGCTTTTTGTTATCTCTGCTTCACAAGTATGCACCGGCAGTGCACACTTGCCCAGAACGTCATCAGTTGGAAGAAAAATACCTGCCTGAGGTTTTTGCTTACCACCAAGCTGCAATTAAGGATCTTTTGAGTGGTGAGAAAAATTTTCTTTAGTAACTAATGAAGTCTAGAGCTTGCTAGCGACTACAGAAATACTTTGGGTATTTCCCATAATTTCGTGCAAGAGTGAAAATTTAAATTGCTAAAAAGCTGAAAAAAGGCTTAAAATAAAACATCTCTATTATCTGTCTAAATTATAAAAATATAAAACTCTAATTCTGCCAAGCCTAATTATACTTACTCCTTCCCTCATAGCAAAACTCCAAGAATCACTCATGCTCTCCAAGCTATCAGCATTTCTTTCCTCAAACAGTTCCCCTCCCTTTTTCAATCAGGCTTCAGAAAACATCACTCCACTACCACCTCCCTGCTATGTGTAACTGACTCAATTTTCACTGCCATGGACAAAGGCCAAACCACCTCCGCCATCTTTATTGACCTGGCAAAAGCCTTTGATTCAGTCTCCCACCCCCTGCTACTCTGCAAATTAAGTTCCTTCGGCCTCGCTCAGCCTGCCATCAACTAGTTCCGCTCCTACCTCCAGAATAGGCAGCAGTCGGTTCAAATAGAGGACACTATCTCCTCACTGCTACCCATCCTCTCAGGAGTCCCCCAAGGTTCTATCCTTGGCCCCATTCTCTTTTCCATTTTTATAAACGACCTCCCTTCTGCCTGCCTCTCCTCAAACGTACATCTTTACACTGACGACACCATCATCTTTGCCTCAGGCCCCTCCCATGGCAGTCTGCTCCCTGTCCTTCAAAATAACTTTTACAGGGTTCAAACCTGGCTCCAAAAAAAACAACTCAAACTAAACGACAATAAAACGGTAACCATGGTACTCGGTACTAGACAAAAGCTCGCCTCTCTACCCTCACCTCCACCAATATGCACCCTAGAAGGCTCCCCCCTCGAGATAGTACCGGCTTTCAAGTACCTGGGAGTCTGGATGGACAGCAACCTCAACTTTTCTGCCCACATCAAGGCAGTCTGCACCAAACTCTGGCTCAAGCTGGCCTGCCTCTATCGCTACAAAGCCTGCCTTCCCCTCCCCACCCGTAGTGAACTTGTAAGTAAAAGTATCCTACCGGTCATGGACTACGGCGATATCATCTACGGTTCTACGCCAGCCTCAGTCCTCTCAAAACTCGACATCCTTCTCAACTCCTTCTGTCGGTTTGCAACAGCCTCTCCCCCACTTACTCACCACTGCCTCCTTTACTCTTCACTTTCCTTGACCCCACTCTCACACAGGAGGACCATCCATAGCGCCTCCCTCCTAGCTAAATACTGGTTAGGCTCCCTTCCTCCCTACCTCTACTCCCGCCTCTCACCAGCCAGTTACTCTGGATACCAGCTCAGTCACAGAAGCACACGCACTTTCAAACTCCCATGCCCACTCTCCGCCTCAGGGCAAGCAGCCTTCTTCTACTGCCTCTCCCTCCTCTGGAACAATCTCCCCCCCAAACTACATCAGGCCCCCTCCCTCACAGCAGTTAAGACACTACTCAGGCTCCCCCCGCCCCAGTTAACCCCAGGGTCCCTCCCTTACTCAGGTCTAGCCTTCTTTGGCTGTGCCACTTGGTAAATTCTGGCTGCAGACAGCTTCACCCCTCGTTCTCAGAGTACTCACTGTCCTATCCTGGTAACAGTCCACTCCATCATGTTTCCAGTCCTAAGCTCCATATATGAAATGCTGATTTATGCTGAGTACCTGTACTTATCATGCACGCTGCTGTTGCTCCTTATGTCTGTAACTAGAATTTTGTATTTTCTCTGTTTAGCTCTTAATGTACACCTTGTACCCGGGTCGCACCTGGAAATGAGCCTCGGCTCAGTGTGCCTTTCCCGGTCACCAATTTTAAATAAATAAATACATAAATAAAATACTTAAATTCTGATTCTTCCTTAAACCACTGGGGGTAGGGGGCACTTGAGAGTGCAAGATGTCTGCGATATTGTTTTTAGAGCTCTGCAGTAGTGGATTTTTGTCTTCAGTGTCACTCCTTATTTGGTTTGAATTTTCAAGGCTCAACTGACTTGCTCAAGAATTAAGGAGCTGCCAGACAGCAAAACTGACTAAATCAAAAAGTTTCTATCCTCAAAAGTTACAGGGAAAGTGACTCCAGCACAGGGGCTAGTCGGCTCTCTGAGTTAGGCTGGAGTAATGGCTTCTTCCCGATACCGTGTCCTGAGACAGTGCTATTCCAAAAGCACCCCAAAAACCTGCTCCTGCCTAAATACTAACTTTCCTCACCTATTTCCTGGGTGAGGTTTGTGCATCCATGAACAAGATTCAAAATACCTTAGAGATATCTGTAAATCTTACTTTGAGGAAGGCTCTTGCTGCAGGCCACAGTGGTAGAACTAAGCCAGCAGGTGCTAGGACCATGGGAGACTGCCGACATCAGTCAGCTAACATCAGCCTAACCTATATAGGTTGGTGGTCCCCCACACCTACCTCAGTTCTTTTCCGGCCTTCGACCCGCACACGTTGGACCTTAGCGGAAGCCGCCATTTCCCACACTTATCACATTTATTTTTCATTTCTCTTTAGTGTAAAACATCTAATTTTCATTGTTCTCACTGACGAGTTTATGTCTTCTCCACCAGTCTCATCTTCCAACTGCTCCTCAAAGTGTGCCTGCAGCAATCAGATCCCTGAAAAGGACAGCCACTCTGCGTGTCTCATCTGCCTAGGCCCCAGCCATGACACTGAAGCCTACCAGTTTTGCCAGAAATTCAACCAGACCACTCAGAGACATCGTTTAAAAGCTCTGGAGAGCCACCTTTTGAAGCAGAAGTTGGTCGCAATGAAGAAGGAGCTGCAGGTCAGGAGCTCTTAGGCACCAACTTCCCCAGCTGGGCCGGCACCGGCAGATCCTTCCTCTGGGTGCTCCAGGCCATCGCCCGCTGGACCGCAGCCAGTGCTGTTGCAGTCCCAGCCTATGGGCCAGACTCCATCATCGCCCCTGCCACAACCTAAGCCTGGCAGTTTTACCAGAAATTCAACCAGGCCACTCGGAGACATCATTTAAAAGCTCTGGAGAGCCACCTTTTGAAGCAGAAGTTGGTTGAAGTGAAGAAGGAGCTGCAGGTCAGGAGCTCTTCAGCTTCGGCAGCACAATCCTCCAGGGCCTCTTCCTCCTCTCACAAGGAGAAATCCGGGAAGCACATGTACCGGGATAGACACTGGGACCAGACCTGGTCAGCATCCCGCAAACCGTCGACCATGATGGGGTCATGTCCTCACGGGGGGTCAGCACCTCCAGCTCCGCGGTTCCATATAATGAGGGGGCAAACAAAGAAAGCACGGTTAAAAACAGCACAAGAAAAAGACTGCTCGTCAAAAAGTCGGCAAGGAAAAACAGTGCTATCTACAAATGTCACCCAAAACCTGACCCTAAACTACGACACTGCAGACAATGTGTCCCTGTAATGTGTCACCCAAAACCTGACCCATAAACTACGGCACCACAGACAATGTGCCCCTGTAATGTTTGCCTCAGGGGTCTCCATCCCCTCAGGTGCCAACTTCCCCAGCTGGGCCGATGCCAGCAGATCCTTTCTCTGGACGCTCCAGGCTGCTGTCCGCTGGACTGCAGCCAGTGCTGTCACAGCCCCAACCTATGGGCCTAACTCCATCATCACCCCTGCCACAACTTAAGCCACAGCTGATGTCTGTTGGGCCCACACTGGATGCGCAACCGGCGCTGGGCAGACTGGTGCCTGGGAACCCATCACCGGCTCCTCAGCCATCGTATCCTTCCCCAGCGCCTTCTTATCCATTCCTACCGGCGTACAATATACTGCCCCTGGTGGATTATAATGCCCTCTTTTCGGCGTGGTGGTTCTTCATGCAAAGACAGACCGCCACCTTTCAAGGGCCACCTCCAGCATCTCCCCTGCACCCTCCCTAGGACCCCTAGCCTCAGAACCCAGACCTGGGCTAGTCTGAGTGAACCCTGCACATCGGGGACCTCAGGGGCTCGGTCTGACATCACCTCAGATTTTCAAAGGGCTGAATGCCAGCCCCCAGCATTGGTCCCGGATAGCGATTTTTCTGAAGATGACTCCAATTCTTTGGGGTCTTCCTCCTCACCTGGGGAGACTTCAGATGGGGATGACCAGGCTAAGGAGGTACCCAAGTCCCCCACCTGACGATCCATCCGTCATGGATGTCATGCATCACATCCAGTCCATTATGGGCTGGAAAACAGAGGAGCAAGACCCGGATAGACACCGTTTGGCCATCTATCTCTGTCTGTGAGATGCCCTCCCCGTGGTGGTGCCCCCTTTGATTGACACCTATCAGGATGTCACTAGGGCAGCCTGGAATCATCCTTCTACCACCCCTCCTCTGTCTAAGCAGGTGGACTGCCTTTACCATGCCCCCAGAAGGCAAGCTTTTTCTAGGGGAGTCACCCTAAGGTGGATTCATGCAGCACATGACCATACTAAGAAGCCTAAGCACCTTAGTACCCTTCCCCCCGGACCAGGAGTCCAGGTAGCTGGATCTCCTTGGCAAACGTGTTTTTTCCTATATTACTACCCTGGCTATCCAGGCCATAAATTACCTGGCCCACATGGTCCAATATCAAAATGTCCCTTTGGACCAAGCCAGGTATGTAGTGCAGACCTTACCAGAGGACCCCACCAAGACGCAGCTTGCCCAACGTATGAAGTCAGGATCGGATGTTGGTAATCATGTCCTATGGGGAGCTTATGATGCGGTGGACACCTCTGGGTGTGAAGCAGCTGCTGGGGTCTGTCTCCAGTGCCATTCTTGACTCTGGGTGTCTGGTTTTGTCTTGGACGTGCAAGCCACTATTTTGGATGCCCCTTCTGAGGTTCGGACCTTTTGGGGGGGGGATATTCAGGATATAATTTCTACCCTGCAGGAGTCAGGGCAGGCCCTCAAGTCAGTCCATTCGCTCCATCACACCCAAGCTAGACCAGGCCAATGTCAACCCTTTTGCCGGTCCTCCCGCAAGCAGTCTCTGAACCAGCCTACCAAGAGCCAGCACAAGTGTAAGGCCACAGCAGCCCCCGCTGCTGCCATCGCCAGAGCCCCCAGGGCCCCTGCCTGTGCTCACCCCTACCTCCTGACTCCTTAGCTGCCCCCTGGCTGAGTATCCAAGGGAGACAGTGGAGGGTCAGTTCTCTCTCCACCTAGAGGGGTGGAGAACGGTGACCACGGACAACTGGGTGCTCCAGATCATAGAACACAGTCACATTCTGGAGTTCCTAGAGTGGCCCTCAGACACCCCCCCCCCCACACACACACACCTGTCTCTGGTTTGGGAAGAAATTCAGTCTCTTCCTCAAAAAGAGCCATACAGCCAGTGTCTCCAGCTCAATGGAGAAGGGGGTTTTACTACCACTTCTTCCTCATCCCCAAAAAAGACCAGGGATCTTTGGCCCATCCTGGACCTAAGCCATCTGAATCTATACAATGAGCACAAGCACTTTTGGATAGTCACCCTCCAGGGGCTCTTACCCCTTCTGCGCCAGGGGGGCTGGCTCTGCTCTCTAGATATGTAGGATGCTTACCTGCACATCCAAATCTTCCCCACCCATCGTCGCTTCCTCCGCTCCCATTTTCAGGGTGCCCATTTTCAATCTGGGCTCTCCCTTTTGGCCTTTCCTCAGTCCCCAGGGTATTTACCAAATGCCTGGCAGTGGTGACTGCCAAATTGCAGAGGCTGGGCTTCTATGTGTTCCCCTACCTGGACAACAGGCTGCTCACAGCCCCCTCCAGGTACTGCTTAGTTCAGACCCTGCAATACACCTTCCAACTCTTCCAGGCTCTGGGGATCACTATAAATCTGCAGAAGTCCTGCCTCTCTCCTTGCCAGCGCCTTCAGTACATAGGGGTGGTCCTAGACACCAGCCATGGCAAGGCTTTTTTGCCAGAGGTCAGGGCAGTGTGACTGATGGAGTTGGCCCATTTTGTTTCCTCCAGCCAGCAAATCCCTGTCAGGGTTTTCCTGCACCTTCCAGTCCACATGGCAGCAGCAATTGCCATGGTTCCCCTGGCCTGCCTGCATATGCGGGTTCCCTGAGGGTCCACTGGGTCTTGGTCTCCGACCTGGTCTGAAGGATTCTGTCGTGGTGGCTGGATCCAGCCAACCTCCTTCGAGGGTCTCTTTTCAGCTCTCAATCCACTGGCAGATTCTCACAACAGACGCATCCAGCCTGGGGTGGGCTGCTTATCTGACCGATCACTAGACCCAGGGTACCTGGATGGACATAGAGCAGGGTCTTCATATCAACATCCTGGAGATGCAGGTGATTCTTTACACCATGCAGACCTTTCAGACTCATCTCCTTCCCAATCCGCTGCTAGAGCAGATGGACATGTGTGTGGTTTATTACAACAACAAACGTGGGGACCCATTCATACCCCCTGTGTTGGGAAGCAATGTGTCTGGTACTGGGTCATCGATCATGGTCTGGAACTCTCTGTTGTACATGTTCCAGGTGTTCAAAATGTCTTGGCCGACAGTCTTAGCCGCTCCAGGTTGCGGGCTCATGGGTAGGAACTTCTAACCTCAGTGGTCGAAGATCTCTTCAACAGGTGGGGCTGCCAGAGTTGGACTTCTTTGCATCCCCACTCAACACAAAACTGCCGCTTTTTTGCTTGCTCGATCCCGAGCCTGGAATTTTCTGGTGAGACACACTGCCACTCACTTGAAAGGGGAGGTTTCGGTATGCCTTCCCTCCCTTTCCACTCCTGCAAAGGGTTCTGCTCAAGCTCCAGTTGGAAGGGGAAGAGATGATCCTCATAGCCCTCTTCTGGCCATGCCAGATTTTGGTTCCCCTTGCTGCAACAGCTGGCGGTGGAACCTCTGGTGCCCTTGCCTCTGTGCACCAGCTTGCTTTCACAGGACCAGGACACCCTGGTCCAATTGGACCTAAAGTCCCTGCATCTCCGTTCATGGCTCCTGTGGACCTAGCTATTGCCCACTTTGGGCCACAGGGCTCTGGTGGCAGCCAGAAACCCTCCACTAGGGCCACTTATGATATGAAATGGAAGTGCTTCTCCATTTGGATCCTATCATCTGCCCAGTGAATCAAGTTTTGGAGTACCTCCTTTCCCTGTCAGATTCAGGCTTGGGGTACTCCTCACTTAAGGTGCACCTTTCTGCCATCTCTGCGTACCATGCACCTATTGAGGGCAAAGCTGTCACCCAGCTTGAGGTGTCCCACACGTTCCTGCAGGCCATTTTGCATCTCAAACCTTCCATTCAGGACCTGGTCCCTCCATGGGACCTCAACTTTATGTTGAAGAAACTCACTTTACCTCCCTTTGAACCATCAGTGAGTTGTGAGCTGTGCTTTCTGGTGAGGAAAACGCTCTTTTTAGTTGCTGTTACTTCTGCTCAAAGGATTTTCGAGCTCCAGGCTCTTATGTGTAAGGAGCCTCATTTGATTTCTCACAAAGACAGGGTGTCTTTGCACACTAATCCTAAGTTTTTACCTAAAGTGGTCTTGAAGTTTACTTTGAATCAGTCTATCCACCTTCCAGTTTATTTTCCTGAGTATTCCAATCAGGAGGAGGCCTTACTCCATACCTTGGATGTGCATAGGATTATGTGGTACTACACGAACCACACAAAGCCTTTCAGAAAATCTGAACAGTTGTTTGTTTCATTCGGCCCCAGGAGAGAGGGCGCTCCTGTTTCCAAACAGTGTTTGTCTAAGTGGTTAGCGAATTGCATTGTTTATTGCTACCACAAGTACAATAAACCCCTTCCGGAGGTGGTCAAAGACCATTTCACCAGGGGCATGGCTGCCTCCACAGCTTGCTTCAGAAATGTGTCTGCTGCGGACGTCTGTGCAGCTGCCACCTGGAGTTCTGTCCACACCTTCACCAAGCATTACAGTCTGGATATCACCTCTAGGCGCAGGGCCAATTTCGGTGTAGCAGTGCTTTAGGGCCTTCTCTCATGAGCTCTTGGCTGCTGATCTGTCCTCCTCCCGATAGTGTTATCCTTATGATACTTAGTATTGCTTGGGAGTCAGTCCTACCAGTGTGGTCTGCTGCAAAAGCCTTCCTCGAAGTAAGATAGTAGAGTTACTTTAGAACTTACCATAACAGTAGATCTTCGAGAGAAGCTCTTGCAGCAAGTCCTGTTTTCCCTCCCTCCTTCCCCTGTTGCTCTTTTCCTTTGCACTTCTTCTGCCTTTCTTTTAGTTCTCAGGCAACCTCCTCAGTTCTCCTTTAGCTGCCTGTACGTGGTATCCAGCGGAAGAACTGAGGTAGGTGTGGGGGACTTCCCACCTATATAGGCTAGGCTGACATCAGCTGACTGACGTTGGTGGTGGGTGGTCCCCCGTGGTAGACTGCAAGCTAGATGTTTTTCATGTGGTCCTAGCGCCTAGTGGCTTACTCCTACCAGTATGGCCTGCTGCAAGGCTTCTCTTGAAGAGTTACTGTTATGGTAAGTTCTTAAGTAACTGTACTTTATTGTGCCATTATTGAATCTAAGGTTCAAGCCACTGACGACAAAATTGCTGCTATTGAAATGGACGCTAAAGCATTATCATACAAAGGCCTGATAGTGAAAGGGGCCATAAATGCTGATTTGCATGAGCAGCTTATATTTATTTCAAAGTAAGAGAAAGTTGAGACACCTTTTTTGTAACCAAATCTCCAACTGATTGACCTACCGGCTCCATCCCCATTTTGGAACTTAAACATGAGGTGGAAAGGATCCTCACACTTGTGTTTTCCTTGGATACTATTCTTGTTTTCTGCTGACAGTGAGATCCATGGGTTCATTAAATGAGGATTAAAACAAAGCTTCTCAAAGGGCGATGTATGTCAGTCATATACTTGTTTAAAACTGTGATAAAAATAAATCACGTTGCAACTAGCCAGACAGAGAAAACATTCCTCCTAAAAAGAGATTATTTTGCTAAGCTAAAGAAATTTTCAGGGAAAATATCATTTTGGGATCACCCATTCACCCATTTTAGGGTGAAAACAACCACAACACAGAAAATGAGAGCGCAACCAAAAGGCCGCCAGGAAACACATTGTCAGTCAATACTGGCACCCGACACACAGTGTGCATTCAGCAGTTAATCAACCCCTCTGAGCAAGCATGCCAAATAGGAGACAGGACACAATACCGCATCAACTCTAACATTCCACCTTGCACCTTTCATGCGTCTTTTATATAGGGGGCTCTGCCCCCCACACCACCTGTTACGGGGGGTCTGCGCCACCCACACCCCCCCTTAAATTTATATATACTCACCTCCACCTGCCCCGTATGGGAGAGGAAAAGGCAAATTTAGAAAGATGCACAAGTACTCAAAGGGAGCCAAAATGAGGAACAGCAGCAATGGAAGGACATACGTGCCAACTTTATTAGAAAGGAGAAAGCACAGTGTATAAGAAACAAAATACTATACAGTACTGTTGAATGCAAAATGCACAGTGACAGTCCCACACCCACAGCAATTCCATGTGCACCTCACTCACACCTGTGACACACCCAAGCCAACAACACACGCACAGTACACCATGCCCCACACTCCATCCTGAATGCTCACATCCCTCACACACTCTTACAGACATCCACAATACAGAGCCCTCTTTCCTGCGCCCTATTAACAATATACCATTATTTGTTGGATGTGAATACTGCTCAAGCTTTTTAATGAGAAGAATGTTTCCCTACCTGCTGATCTCATTTATTACATTTTTGTTGACCAGGTAGGCCCACTGAGACTAGAAGTCCCTTTTTCAGGGGTGACCCAGGGGGAAGAAATACAGATAGTAATCAACTGAAACTGAACCAGATTAAGCTGTTGGTGATATTTTTAGAGTATAAGAAATACTAAATAATGATCTTGGCCCTGGTATGGATGAAAACAAAATGTACAATATAGAATATTTTCCTGAGACAACTTTAAATTGTTGAGTCTAATGAATTATTGCAGTTCATACAGTACATCCACATTCTGTAGTTCTGATGTTTCTTTGTCTACTGATGCTGTATGGTTAAGAGGGCTGTAACAATTTTCTATGTATACCTTTCACTGTATTTTTTTATTCAAGTATTTCTGCATCTGTATCAGTTAGAACTGAGCAACTGAAGGGACAAAGTTGATATTCCTGGGGAAAATCAAGATTATTAAGGGCAAACCAACTGGCTCTGAGGGCAATTACTATCTTTGCTATACTGTATCAGGGCAGGACCTCTGGGCAATTTATGGGAGAGCTTTCAAAGGCGAAAGTGTCTTTCATGTTAGGTAGCTGCTAGCTAATCAGACATCCCTGTTGGGCTAGATAGGACTTACAACAAAAAAAAGATATATTTGTATATACAAAGTTCCGAAGTCCAGATCAGACTGGTTTCCCAAGGGGACCCAACTTAAGACACAGAGAATTGGCCTAGCAGTGATGTTACAAATCATGTGTGCTGAGGGTAGAGAAAGACTCATTTTGGGGAAACCTTGTTAACTCAAATTTGGGGAGAGCAAGTCAGTAAGGTTTGGGACTCCGAACTGCTGACATCTACAGTAGGTTTGAGTCTCCCTCTGATCACCAACATGTCCTGTATATTTTATTTTTGATTTTATTTATTTGTATTTCGGATGACACCTTTGAGCCAAGGGCTCTTTTACAAAGGTTCCACGTCAAGGCAATAACGACAATAAGGTACAAAACATAACATGATCATTACAATGGAACTTACAAAACAAAAAGACAAATAAGGTTACAATAATAACAGCCAAAGGCATTGTCAAGGAATTGTGTTGCAAGTTAATTATACAGTACAAGTCATAGGCGGCTCAGTGGAGCTTTGTTAGTAGTGGGTTAGTGGGAAAAGAGAAAGAAGAGTGGTGATGAGGGGGTGGTATGGGACACAGCGGGAGGAGGGGAGAAATGGGGAGGGCATTGTGTTGGGTATGTGGTAAATGGGAAACAGCAAGGGAGGAGGAGGAAAGGGGGGATGAAAAAGAAAAGGAGACAGATTCATCCTATATCCAGTAATGGGGGTAGGAGAGGAGGAGGAGCTGAGGCAGTGAGGAGGGATGCTTGAGGGTAGTATGCCTGGAGGGGATTATAAGAAGCAATCACAGAAGGCACTAGCCATGAGGTGTTGACGCAGTTTACACTTAAAAGCACCAATCGTGGCAATGTTGAAGATTTCTGTAGGTAGCAAGTTGAACCAGGTGGAGGCTCTGACAAGGTAAGAACGCTGAGCTTGAGAGGTCCGACAGTGAGGTATTGTAAAGGTTAGACTGTCCGATCTTCTAGTTAGGCAGCGGACATGCTCCAGGGTCAAAACTGATTGGACTCCAGGGGGCATAAGGCCCAGTGATGTCTTCTTAGCTAGGATGCAGCTCTGGTACTTTAGCCTGCCGGATAGCTGGAGCCAGTTAGCCTGCTCGTAAATGTCACACGTGTGAGAAAGGTGGGCAGCTGAAATAAGGAGTCTACATGCCTTATTAAGGGCTACAGCTATGCTCTGAGTGCAGTATCGTAGCGGATCCATAGATAACAAGCCCGTAGTCAATATTTGAGATAACAGAGCTCTGATAGCGAGGTTCAAGACTTCAGCTATTAGCAATGTTTATGTTCAGATAGTAGTATTCTACAATGGAGTTCACAGTTTTAGCGTATATTGTCAATGTGTTTGCATACCGAGAGGGAGTAGCCAAGGGTCAGGCCCAGATATTTAAACATATCCACCTGCTCAAGAGTGACGCCTCGTGGTTGTTAATTATGAGCTCATGGTCCTTGTACTTGTTGTGGGTTCCATGGAACAACATTGTTTTAGTTTTTTTGTGGTTAAGGATGAGTTTATGTGAGCAAAACCAGTCTTCCACTTCTGTGAAACTTTTCTGTAATTGAGACTGAAGGGAGGTGGGGTGGGTTTGGCAAGTGAAGATTACTGCATCATCTGCATACAGTAACATTCTGTCATGGCAGGAGGCAGGGAGATTGTTCAGGAATATGCTGAATAACAAGGGACCCAGGATAGAACCTTGGGGAACTCCAGAGTGGATTGGTAGGGATGATGAGAAGAATTCACCAATCCTGACCTGTTGGGTCCGGTTACTGAGGTAGCTTTGAAACCAGAGGGTAGTTTCATTTGAAAGACCAAGAAGGGATAATTGTTTGAGGAGAATGGAGTGATTGACAGTGTCAAATGCCTTAGGTCAATAAAAGAGGCGCCGACCAACTGGTCCTGATCAAGTGCATGATGGATATGTGTGGTGAATTCGAGGAGTGCCGTGGTAGTGCTGTGCCCTTTGCAGAAGCCATGCTGCTGGGAACATTGCAGGCTGTATTTTACAAGGTACTCCATAAGTTGATCAGCCACTATCCATTCCAAGGCTTTGGATAGAGGAGGGAGGATGGATATAAGCCTGTAGTTGTTTGTGAGAGTCTTGTCACCACTTTTATGGACTGGAGTTGCCACTGCCAGTTTCCACTTTTGGGGGAACTAGGAGAGCATGAGGGAATGGTTGAGGATTTTGGTTAGTGGGAGCAGGACTTCGTCAATGGTGAGGGCGAGAAGTTTCATATCCAGTGAATCGCCACTGACCCTAGACTTTCCAAGCACTTTAAGAATGTGTTTTTTAGCTAGGCTTTCCGTGATTGCTTTGAAATGGAAAGGAGAGTGCCCTGGTGGCAAACCTGAACTAACAGGAGCTGGGTTGACTGTGGTGGGATCAAAACAGTTAGGGGTAGCACATGACTAAGGTCAGCAAAAGTGGTGTTAAATGCGTTGGCAATGATTACATGCATACCTCTCAACTGTCCCTGATTTTCAGGGACGTCCCTGATTTTGCCTCAAAATTTTTCTCTGTCCCTCATAAAATTTGTGATTTTGTGACTGAACAGTGGGGACTGTAAGCACAAAATAATGTCAGACATTAAAATTACAGACTTATTGTTCTTCAGAAAATGCATCTTACACTAACTCCCTAATTCTATCAACTTTCTGGGTGAATATTATAATTTTTTAAGATGTGTCCCTGATTTGGGGTCTTTGTCCCTGATTTTTTTGAGCCTTGTCCCTGATTTATGTGGCAAGAGGTTGAGAGGTATGATTACATGGTCAAGAGTGATGGTACCATCTGTGTTCAACATTGTGGGTGTTGTTTTGGGATCCTTTCCAGGTTTATAGGTATGCCATTCTACTTTGGGAAAAATCAGGAAGTGCAGTAAGATTTGTCTGTGTGGTTTCTTGCTGCTCTGTGCATTTTCTTTTAATTTCAGTAGCATTACTGTTCCCCACAGTCATTGTGTGGTATCCTGTATCATATGTGTAATATTGAAGTTTTAAAACATTATTTTTTATATACTTTATGTTTCTGTGACTGAATCCTTTGAGGTACAGTTATAACTGACAAAAACTGTATTTCTGCCTCTGAAGAAAAGGCTATAGTTACCATATTTTGTTTCTAAAGCAATGGTTCTCAGCTGTGACAGAAAGGACTGGGTCATTTGCCCTTGGGCAACAAGCTGTGTACTTTGTAAGCAGTGACTCTGGAGGGATTCAGACCTAGAGATATCCCAAGACAGTATCTATGCTGAGTGGTGACAGCTACTCAAGGGTTGATGAAGCTGGTAACAGTTGCAGGCCAACTCTTGGAGAAACTAGGTTGCCACAAGGCCTTTAGGCTGAAAAGATAATCTCACTAATAAATCTTATGAGGGTGAATAAAGTTGGGGCATAAAACAAAACAATGAATTTAATTTAGATTGACTACATTTATCTGTAGGTATTTATTAAAAGAATTTGTTTTCCTTTTAACCCTTCACAAAAGAAAGAAAGAAAATGTACTAGACAGTAATACAATGTTTCTTTTTTGAGAACGTTTTTCTTCTAATGCTTGTCTGGTTTTTTTTTCTTTTCTTTTCTCTCAATAAAAAATAAAATATGTACAAAAACATTGGCAGAAAACTGGATCTTGCAGAAAGAAAACACTGAACCTTGATACTTTCTGGCTCTCCCTGGGGCCCCCATTTGGAACCCAAATAAGATTGGGACATGGTCTAAAATAACTTGTGGTTCAATGATCACTTCTACTGCACTCTGTACCACCACTTTAGATGCAGGACAGTTATACCGATGTGATTAGGAGTCAGGCAGAAGTGCTGCTGGCTGGGGGTGAGGGGAGATGCTAAAAAAAAAAAAAAAGAGGCTACATAAAACATGTATTTTAATTTTACCAGTACAAATACTTTAACAATCACAATAGCAAATATGCTGCTAGTTTACACATCAAACTAATTCACAGGCAGTCGGCTCTGGCTACAGTTTGTTAGCAGTGAATACTTGTGAAATCATAGTAGTATGCTGTGATTAACATACACCTGTAATGTGGTAAGGGTACAGTGCACGCACCCTCACAGCCACTTCAGAAACTAGTAAACCCTCCTATCCTCCCCACCCTGTCCTTGCATTTCCCTACAATCATGACAGGCTAAACCCCCAGTGCAGTAGCTTAACATCACAGCACAGTAACTTGCGTTTACAGTATTTGTGAAGTAAGCTGCAAGTGTGTGTGTGTGCACTGTGCCCCTTCAACATCAAAGACGTACATGGATCCCAGCATTCTAACCTAGTTTTGCTTATGAAAAAGGTGAGACTCCATAAGGATATTCCCTTTTTACCCCCCTCTCCAAAAAAAGAGAGGGTGTAAAACCTGGAGCCTCAATTTCAAGGTAGTTCACTGAGTGGAAAATATACACTATTGTTTTATATCTAAGTGGACTGGATTAAGAAGGGAAAAAAAAGAAGTGTGCAGTTGTTTTTTCACTTACAGTATTAACAGAAACCAGATTTTCCCACAGGGAAACAAGCGAAAAGTGTTAGGTGGTGGTTTGGACCTCTGATCAGTTCAGGTTTCTGACCTGAACTACTTTACTAGTGAATAAAATCTGCAAAATGTCACCTTTCTTTCCTTGTCCCTTTCTTCCTGTCCATCATCCCAGTTCTTTCGAAGCTCAAGGCCTAACATTTTGCAGAAATACTTAATAAAAATTCCAGTAACAAAGGCATGTGGTTTGGAAAATGATCCAAAGCAAATACATCTGAAATTTATTTTTTTAGCATTGCAACGCCAGATTAATGAGCCAAGAAACCAAGAAAAAGGAATCTAAAGATTGCCTGTGATCCCACAGTGCCACAAATGAGTGTTCGAGTGACAGCTGCCATTTTTGTTCTCTTGAAAAGCTGTTTTATTTTTTTTTCACACATACAGGACTACTTCCTACTTACCTATCTAATTTATGTCATTCTTCTCAGCAGAAAAGTTAATTTACATATCTATATATCCACATTTAGTTATTTGTGGCAGGCCATAACCTTCAAGCACACAGCTCTAGCTGGCACGTGTACAAGTGGGAGTACTGTAATATGGAAGCTGGATTTTGTCCATTCTACATTAGAAATCTTGCTTTCAGGGAGACCAAGCATAATTTATTATGCTTGAAGTTCTAATTGATTTTGACAAAATAATTGCAATTTACAATTTTTATTTATAACAATTTAATAACAAGCATTTTATCAGTGTATCTGTCAGTGTCTCAGTATGTAGCACACACTCCTTTGTAGCCAGAAGAGTGGAAGGTCCTGGGTTCTAGCCCTACACCAGGCACTTGGGGAAATAACCAAAGGTGACACTGTAGTGTAGTACACTGGGGGTATTCAACTGTTGAGGTGCCGTCCTTCAGATTAAACGTTAAGCTAAGGTCCCTTCTGTCCATCTCTGGCCACTGTGTCCAGGTGGAAGTTGAAGATACCATGGTACTTACTGAAGAAGAGTAGGGGGAGTTGCCAGTGTCATGGCCAAGACTTCCCTTGCCAATGAAACAAGTCCATGCAACACACCCCCAGGGTCCACCCGAAAACAGTCTATTATAATGTAGTGTGCCATTCCTGGTCAAAAACTACACATAAAACAATAACAAATATATTCTTCTTTCTCCTCTTACTCTCGCTGTCTGAATGATCCAGAGACAGTAAGGCTGGACATATAAGAAGTGACAAACAGAATGCAATATGTACTCACTGGAGGCAAGGAGGAAGAGGGGATATATGAGAGAGATATACAAGTTTCTGAGGGGTACAAATAAAGTGGAGAGTGAGGAGCTGTTCACCAGGAACATGAACATGGTAACAAGGGGCCACGATTTGAGACTGGGGGGACAGGTTTAAAAAACACGTCCGGAAGTTCATCTTCACTGAGAGAGTGGTGCAACCGTGGCATAACCTGCCTAATGGGTGGTGGAGGTAGGGACAATAAATGCGTTCAAGGTCAGGTGGAACAGATCTAATGGTCTGTTAAGGAGTAATGGGAAGTGGAGGAGGGGAAGAAAGCTAGACCACGTGGCAGTAGGTCTATACTATAATAATATTTGTAATTTCAAAGGCAGACTGGATGGTCTGACAGTCTTTTTTTTTGCAACCACTTTCTATGTATCTTTGTAGCTCTCTCTTTTCTGAACACTAGAAAATTAAACAAGTCTTTATTATCATATATACATACATACATATGAACATACGAAGAAGCCAGCAGAAGAAGGCCATTTGGTCTATCAAGTCTGCTCATGTTGCAGGGTCCACAGCTTGAGCTACTGTCCCTGCCCTCTCTCCCCGCTCCTCCCATCCTCCCTACCCATGACCCTTACCCTCCCCCTATACCTTTCCCAGCCTCTCTTAAAGCTGCCCCCTGTCGTCAACGAGATTACCTCTCCTGCCTGCATATTCCAAGTATCCACCACCCTCTCTGTGAAGAAGTGCTTCCTGACCTCCCTCCTAGGCCTCCCACCCTCCAGCTTAAGACAGTGCCCCCCTCGTGTTATGGTTGCCACTCAGCTTAAAGAGACTGTCCTTATCAAGCTTAATTATCCCTTTCAAGTACTTGAAGGTCCCAGTCATGACCCCTGTCTCTCTCTCTCTCCTGTCTTCCAGGGAGTACATGTTCAGTGCCCTTGACCTCTCCTCATATGCCTTACCCTGCTGACCAGCTATCATATTTATCTACATTATATTATATATAATATTATATGTATCTATTATCCTAGTGGCATGAGGTTTTAAACTGCTAAGGCACCCACTTCTAGGAGCAAATTCCAGCTTGCAAGTCAGTAGAGGCTGATCAAGATATTTATTTTATTTACAATTCTTGGTGCAGCACACTGAAATATTATGAGCATCATAAACTAGATTTCTGACACACAAATTGAGCAGTGAGTGCAGAGTTACCAGTTTGTGAGTCAAGTGTGGAAGCAGCAGTTTCTAAAGCACTAACTAAATTACTTGGATATGCAAATGAATGCCAAGAGCACATGCTAATGAGAGATGGAGTTATGAATACCAGCCACAATGGTATACTGAAAGCTCCAGTAAATGCACTAACTGTTGTTTGTACTCCCAAAGTTAAAGATCAAAAAATAATGCATTTATAAGCTTAAGGATATGGTTAGAGGGCCTCTTATGGATATCTTAGGATGAGAGTACTGTAAACTAAAGATCAGCAGTTCTATTGTCTTAAGAATGCAAGAGGTGGCACTCTTAGATCCATAAGAAAAATAACTTACCATAATAATGTTGTTTCTTCCCAGGGATCCCTCACTGTGGTTACTATTACAGTTAGCCTGACAGGTTGAACTGCCCTGGAGAGAATGGAATATGTAAATTATGGAATTTAGAATGCAAGTCAAATCTCTGCCTTGAGGTGGTGCTGTATTCCACAGCCTAATGTCAGACCCTTTCGAAGCCAATTAAATACTAGCCCCAAATTTTGCTAACCTATCCAAAACTATACCAAAAAAGAATGTACCCAAAAAGGCAATAAAAGCACTGACCATGCAGGCCAAGCCATGGCAGACTAAAATAAGGCCACATAAAAACAGCGCTTGTGAATGAACAAGTAACAGAAACATAGAAACATAGAATTTGACAGCAGATAAGGACCGCTTAGCCCACCTAGTCTGACCATTTTCCTACCTAACAGATAAGCTGCAGATCCTAGTTAACCAACAGCTTACTTCCTCCTACCCCCCACTAGGACTGCCTTATGTCTGTCCCATTAATTCTTGAATTCCCCCACTGTTCTTGACTCCACGACCTCCTCAGGGAGGCTCTTCCATGCAACCACAACCCTCTCCATGAAAAAATACTTCCTCACATTACCTCTGAGCCATCCCCCTCTATCTTCAAATTGTGCCCCCTTGTTCTTGCACATCTCTTTTTCTGAAAGATGCTACCCTCTTGGACTTTGTTGATTCCCTTAAGGTACTTGAAAGTTTCTATCATGTCCCCTCTCTTCCTTCTTTCCTCAAGGGTATACATATTAAGCTCCTTTAGTCTTTCTTCGTATGTCTTCTGGTGCAGACCCTGCACTATTTTGGTTGCCCTCCTCTGGACAGCCTCCACTCTGTCTATGTCTTTGCAGAGATGCTCAAGCTATTAAACATTACAGAAGAACTGATTGCTGTAAAATCTTTTCTCTAGGTTTTGGAAGGGAAGGCAGGATGGGATGTTGAACCATAGTGAGAGATCCCCTTGAAGAAAACGAAAATTATGCACTCACCATAATTCTTGATCTTCTTGGACAAGTCTTCACCGTTTATTCATACTGTTGGGTTGCAAGCTGGAAGTGTTGGGACCCTGCAGGAGCCAAAAATCTTCAGGAGGGCCAGCACCGAGGTAGGACCACACATGCGTGGCACCATGAGACTGGCTCGTGCCTGTGTAGGCTACCTTTGCATTGACCCTCCAGCCGCCTCAGTATCTTTTTTAGTGAGGAGGTGCAGTGAAATATAACCAAAGAAACATCTAATCTAACAAGGGCATAAGATAGCCAGACTGACATGTAGCAGAAGGATCAATTTAAAACAATGTTTTGACAGCTAAAACCAAATGAGGGAGTGAAGATCAGAAACAGATTGAGTGAGCTCAAGGAATGGTGGGTGGGCGTATGAATAAAGGGTAAAGACTTGTCCAAAAGCATCAAGAATTACAGCGAGCACAGAATTTTCACATCTTCCAGGACTAAAAGTCTTCACCATTTATTCATACTGCTGGGTTAGAGTAGCAAGCTAAAACCAAATTCCCTGTGCCTGCTAGTAGGAGCACACATCCATTAAGGATTGTCCTGCCAAAGGAAGCATGTTATCTGGCATGGACATCCAGAGCGTAGTGCTTTACAAAAGTGTGCACTGAACTACAAGTAGTTGCTTTGCAAATATCAGCAATGGGGACAGAGCGAA
The DNA here is from genome assembly GCA_016271365.2 of Neoceratodus forsteri. NCBI lineage: Eukaryota > Metazoa > Chordata > Ceratodontiformes > Ceratodontidae > Neoceratodus > Neoceratodus forsteri. The sequence goes on along the minus strand of CM057451.1, from coordinate 801,039,971 downwards.
TCTCCACCAGGGATACAGCAACTGCTCTAGTAAACATTGTTTAGGGAAAGGGAACATTGTTACATAGAAACATAGAATTTGATGGCAGATAAGGACCGCTTGCCCACCCAGTCTGCCCATTTCCCTACCTAATGGATAAGCTGCAGATCCTAGTTAACCAGCAGCCTACTTCTTTCTACCCCCCAGAATTGCCTTATGACTGTCCCATGCATGCTTGAATTCAACCACAGTTTTTGACTCATACAACCTTCCTCCGGAAGGCCGCTCATGCATCCACAACCCTCTCTGTGAAAAAATACTTCCTTACATTACCTCTGAGCCGCCCCCCATCTTCAAATCAGGCCCCTTGTTCTTGCACATTTTTTTGAAAGATGCTACCCTCTTGGACTTTGTTGATTCCCTTGAGGTACTTGAAAGTTTCTATCATGTCCTCTATCATGTCCCCCCTCTCCCTCCTTTCCTCGAGGCTATACATATTAAGCTCCTTTAGTCTCTCTTCATATGTCTTCTGGTGCAGACCCTGCACCATTTTAGTTGCCCTCCTCTGGACAGCTTCCATCTTGTCTATGTCCTTGTGGAGACTGGGTCTCCAGAACTGCACACAGTACTTCAGATGGGGTCTCACCAGTTGTCTGTACAGAGGGATAACAACTTCCTGTTTTCTACTGGTGATGCCTCTCCCTATGCATCCCAGTATCCCCCCAGCCCTCCTTACTGCCCTCTCACATTACTTGCCCACCTTTAAGTCATCTGATATGACTACTCCCAGGTCCCTTTCCATTTTTGTTGTTGTTAGTATCTCACCCCCCATTGTGTACTCTTCCCCTGGGTTTTTGTTTCCCAGGTGCATTACCTTGCACTTCTTAGCACTGAATCTAAGCTGCCATACATCTGACCATTCCTCTATCCTTGATAAGTCCCTTCCCATCCTTTCCGTCCCACCTTGTGCATCAACTCTGTTGCAGATCTTTGTGTCATCTGCAAAGAGACATACTTTTCCTTCCAGTCCCTCTGCAATGTCACTTATAAAGACATTGAAGAGGACCGGTCCTTATACTGAACCCTGCGGTACCCCACTAGTAACCCCCCTTTCTTCAGAGTGGACTCCATTTACTATTACCCTCTATGTCCTATTCTCCAGCCAATTCTTTACCCAGGCTATCATCTTGGGACCCACTCCCAGGCTGGCTAACTTGTATATCAATTTTGTGGGACTGGGTCAAATGCCTTGCTAAAGTCTAGGTAGGCCATGTCCACAGCCCTCCTGATCTACTACTTTGGTCACCCAGTCAAAGAAATCTATTAGATTCGTCTGGCATGACCTTCCCGCTGTGAATCCATGCTGCCTTGGGTCCTGTGCCCTCTGGCCTCTAGGTACTGGGACAATTCCTTTCCTTCAGAAGTGATTCCATCATTTCCCTACCACGAGGTTAAACTAACAGGTCTGTAGTTTCCTGCTTCTGCCCTGCTCCACTTTTGTGAAGGGGAATCACATCTGCCCTCCCCTAGTCCTCAGGTACCACCCCATCCTCCCATGATTTGTTAAAGAGGGTAGTCAGTGGTGTCACTAGTTTCTACCTTAGTTCTTTTAGAAATCTGGGATGACTCCCATCAGGCCCCATTGCTTTGTCCACCTTCAGTTTCAAGAGTTCTTTCAGAACCCTTTCTTCTGTAAATGGGCTGGTATCAACTTCTGTATCCAGAGTGTTTCTATTGTTTGTTTTACAGTAGGTACCTCCCCCTCTTCATTTGTAAATACTGAGCCAAAATATTTGTTTAGTATCTCTGTCTTTTCACCGTCACCCTATGCCCACCCCCTTCCCTTTATTAAGCCTCACTATCCCTCCCTTAGTCTTCCTTCGCTCCCTGATGTACCTAAAAAAAGGTTTTATCCCCCTTCTTAACTGAGTTGGCTATCTTTTCCTCGGTTCGGGCCTTTGCTGTTCTGACTGCCTTCCCAGCTTCCTTTTGTTTTAACTGATACTATTCTCTGTGCTGCTCCTTCTGTGATTCCTTGTACTTTCTGAATGCTTTCTTTTTCTCTTGAACCTTCACTGCCACTTCCTTTGAGAACCATAGTGGTTTCTTACATCGTTTTGTTTTGTTTATTTGCTTCACACAAAGGCTTGTTACCTCTGTGATGGCAGTTTTATTATTCCCATTGTTCTTCCACCCTCCTTCCTGCCCATTTGCTAGTGCATTCTTAGGCACTCACCCATTTTTGGCAAAGTCAGCCCTCCTGAAGTCCAGTACTTTTGCCTTTGTATGGCTTGACTCTATTGCTGTGTTTATTGTGAACCATACTGTTCGATGGTCGCTAGTTCCCAGATGGCTTCCCACTTCTACATCTGTGATCCTCTCTCCATCTCCATTTGAGAGAACCAGGTCTAAGATTGCTCCCTCTCGAGTGGGTTCCAATACTAGTTGTCTGAGGCATGCCTCCTGTAGGGCATCTAGAATAACCCCACTCTTCGAAGTGGCTGCTGCAACTGCACTCCAGTTAATATCTGGCATATTCAGATCACCCATCAGCAATATCTCCCCTTTATCTGCCATTCTAAGTATACTTTCTATCATTTCCTTGTCCATTTCCTCCCCCTGAGAGGGGGGTCTGTATACAACCCCTGTGCGAATTGTGGTGCCATTGTCTGCCTCCAAATTGACCCACAGTGCTTCTTCTCCTCCCTGTTTACCGTTTTGTTCTGTTGCTTTGATTCCTTCCCTTATGTAGAGAGCTACTCCTCCTCCTCTTTACCTCCTGTCCCTCCTGTAGATAGTGTATCCTGGTATGTTTACGTCCCAGTCATGGTTCTGTGTGTACCATGTTTCTGTGACTGCCACGGTATCCAGATGTTCCTCCTCCATCAAGGCCAATAATTCAGGAAGCTTGTTACCCAGACTATGGGCATTGGTACTCATTGCTCTCCATTTTTTGATGGCTTTACCTTCTGTAGCAGCATCCCCCACTGACCTTTCTACCTTGGTCTTTTTCTCATTTAGTACCCTGTTTTGTATGGGGAGGCTGGGATTTTCCTGCTGCTTATCAGTGCCTCACCCCTTGACTAGTTTAAAAGCTTGCCAATGAAGCATTTAAACCGATTGTCAAAAGACTTGTTCCCTTCCTGGACAGATGCAGACCATCCTGCCAGTATAGGCTGGTGTCCCTCCAGGTGGAACCCCAGTCCCCAATGAAGCCAAACCCTTGTGCTCCACACCATTTTTTCAACCATTCGTTAAACTTGTTTAACCAGGATTAGCACACTAAGCCAAAGCTTGTTCCAGATGTGACCTGGGAGCACAAGAAATGTAAGTGACTTGCTCAGGATCACACAAGTATGCACCTAGGCGGCTGTGGGATTCAAACCCAGGTCTCCAGATCTGCAGCTCAGAGCCTCAACCCACTGCACTATACTGCCTCTAACTACTCTAGTAAAGTGGGTGCGCACCTGGCCTTCCAACTTGATCTGCACCATAAAGCAGCAATGGCGAAGGCATGCCACTATCCAAGCAGAGATGCACTTACTGAATACTGGCTGACCCAGCCGGGCCATGTTAAAAGACACAATGATTTGCTTGTCTTGACAGATATCCCTGGTTCTATCTATGTAGAATCGTAGAGCCCTCTAAACATCCAGGGAATGAAGGGTACGTTCCCCTTCCCCTTTTACATACAAACATACGAAACTGCCAGCAGATACAAGCCATAATGGTCTATCAAGTCTGCAAGAGTGTGCAGCTAGTTATACCAAGTAGCTGCCAACCTCACGCCTCCAGGAGTTGTACTCCCACCCTCCTCTCCCCTCACTGTACCTCATCCCTGCCATGTTCCCTATTGACCTAATCTTCTTCTTTACCCTGTGTTAACCCCTCTAAAAACTGTTCACTGTCCTTGCCACCACCAACTCCTGTGGCAACTTGTTCCACCCTTTCACCACCCTTTCTGTGACTAAGTGCCTTCTCATTTCCCTCCTGAATCTGCCCCCACCAATTTCAGGCCGTGACCCCCTGTTGTACCCTCTTTCCTTAGATTTCCGGCTTTCGGATGAGACATTAAACTGAGGTCCCATCCGCCCGGATTGGTGGTAGTTCAGGTGGACGTTAAAGATCCCATGGCACTTATCGAAAAGAGTAGGAGAATTTCCCCGGAGTCCTGGCCAAATTTCCCTCATTCACTTAAAATACCACCAACAGCTTAATCTGGTTCAAGGTCAGTTGGCATTCATCTGTCTCCCCTTCCCCCAGGTCGTGCCTGAAAATAGGCAGGATTTGTCTAGTGTACTTGCCCAGTCAACAAAAACTAAATAAATAACATAAATAAAAATTAAAGATGCCCTCAATACTGGTCTTATCTATGCCCTTTAGGTACTTCAAGGTCTCAGTCATATCCTCTCTCTCTCTCTCTCTCCTGTCCTCCAGAGAGTACATATTCAGCACCCTCACTCTCTCCTCGTATGTTCTGTCCCCCCATGGCCTGGATCAATTTGGTTGTTCTTCTCTGGCCCGCCTCCAGTAGTTTGCTATCTTTCTTAAGGTAGGGCACCAGAACTGGATACAGTATTCCAGGTGCGGTCTCACCAGTGACCTGTATCATGGCATAATAACCTCCTTGAGTTGATGGCCCTGGCTATGCAACCCAGCATTCTGTTTGCCTGAGCTGCTCCTTTATAGCACTGTGCTGTGCTGTGCTGTGTTTCATGTCCCCACTTACCATAACCCCCCAGGTCCTTTTTCTCTTCTGATACTGTCACCTAGACTCTCCCTAGCTAGTAGCTGGCTTTTGGATTTTTGGCTTCCATGTACATCACCTTCTGTTCACAGGGTCTCTTGAAGGTAGGGAAATAAGTGGGAAGAACCAAGGGCTGGTTGAGGTGGAAATCCGAAGCCACTCTGAGTGAATACAGGGACCACTTTGTATTTATGAAAGACGGTATACGGTCTGTGACGAAGGTATGTATTGCAGAGACCCTTCGAGTAGAAGTGATGGCTACCAGAAAGGTGATCTTCCAGGTCAGAAACTTCAAATCACACATGGGCTAGAGGCTCAAAGGGTTTACGAAAGAGCATGTCTAGCAAGAGATTAATATCCCAGGCAGCTACCAGTTTCCTAACTGGGGGGGACTCGTGTGAAGAATGCCTCTGAGGAATCTTTTAAACAGTGGTAAATTGAAACTTGGTAACTGAGACAGAAACATGTTTTGAACTGACTCATGATAGGTCAACGCACAGAGGTGTACCTTTACAGTTGAGTATTGCAGTCCCGCATCTGAAAGGTCTAACAGGTACTCCAATATTTTATCCAGAGGACACTAATATGGATCTAGGTAGATCTTAGTACACCATTCTGAAAAATGCTTCCATTTAGTGGTGCAGGTCTTCCTGGTGGAGGGCTTATGCACTGCCAAGAGAATCTATGAGATTCTCTGGGAAACTTTAAACCTACCCACCTCTATTTCCTCAGGAGCCAGGCATGGAGATGAAGGGAGTGCAGGATAGGATGGACCAGGGGTCCCTGTGTCAGGAAGTGCATTCATAGAGGGAGTTGCTTTGGAAGAGCCTCCGACAACTTGTTGATCAGTGGAAACCAGATCTGTCGAGGCCAGTATGGTGCAGTGAGAATCATCTTGCCATTGTGCTCCTCTAATCTGAGCAGCACCCTCTGAATTAGCGGAAGAGGAGGAAATGCATACAGAAAACATTTTGTCCACCACAGCCTGAATGCGTCCTGACAGAAAATGCCAAGTTCCGGATTTCTGGAGCAGAATTGAGGCAGTTTTGCATTGAGTGGGGACCAAAAAGGTCCAGGTCCGGACCACCTCACTCGTTGAAGAGTGACTGCACAATGTCTGGAGCAAGTGACCACTCTTAAGGATCTTTTTCTGCCCTGTTAAGGTGATCTGCCAGATCATTCTGAGTTCCCGGCAGGAAGACTGTCTGAATCAGAACATCATGGATGAGACACCACTCCCACACCCTCATAGCTTATCTGCATAGAGGGTAGGAGTGTGCCCCGCCCTGCTTGTTGAGGTAGTACATCACAGTCTTGTTGTCTGTCTGAAGAAGGATTATTTTGTGATTGACAACTTCTTGTAGGACTCGGAGAATGCACAGGCCCACTCTCAACTCCAGAACATGTTAAGATGAGACTCCTATAGGGTCCACACTCCCTGAGTGTGAAGGTCCAGGCAATGAGCACCCCAGCTAAGCAGAGATGCATCTGTGGTGATGGTGATCAGAGATTCTGGTGGGGCACAGGACAGACTTGTAGAAGATTTTCCTCCTGTATCCACCATGCAAGTGACCTTTGCCGAGGCTCCGTCACCTTGATGGGGTAAGACTGCAGATGTGTTGTAGGGGACCACTCTGTGCTGAGCATCCACAGAAGGTTCTCATGTGCAACTGAGCCAAAGACACCGTGAAAACAGATGAAGCCATGAGGCCTAACATTTGCTGCATGGAATGAACTTACACCAGGTTGTTTTTTCTGATGAAGTGAACCATCTGGAGAATGTTGTTCCTCCTGTCCTCCAGGAGAAAAGCCCTTGCCTTGGTAGTGTCCAAGAGGGCTTCTATGAAGAGCAGTGTGAAAGGGAGCTCCTGCCACTCTTGAGGACCAACCTTTAAATCTGTTGCAACAGTTCTTCTATTTATTGGTCTATTCTATCCTTTACAATTTCTAGTCCCTAGGTTGGCCGCCTATAGGCACCCCCCCACTCCTTTCCTGACTATGCTATAGTGTCCTCTTTAATTTTCCTTTTCCCTCTCAGGTCCTCATACAGGGAGGTTATTGTTGTTACCTCCAAGCATATGTAAAACAGGTTGTGTTTAATGTTGTTGGATTTAGTATGGAATAGCACTGTCATAATACACCTTATGTTTAGGAAAACTGTAAATGTTGAAAATACCATGGCACCAGGTGTTTGTGATAATGGTGAAAAGTACTAGGTGACTATTATAGACCTTAAGTTAGTTGTGCATTTTAAAATGCATGTCAATTGCTGTAAACTGAACAGGTCTGAAATGTCATGGTGATTTGCATATATCCCATAATGCTTTGCATTATGGAAGTTTGTACGATTTTGTATTTCTTTGAAACTTGATTTGTTGCTAATGCCATTTGGGGTAACCCTTTTTTCAGTGTTTCTGCACTGAGGTTCTTTGTTTTTAGCTTGTTTTTCTTTTTCTTTTTGAGCCCCCACTACCCAAGCAAACAGGGACCACATAGGGATGAAGGGTTTTCACTGAAAAGTGGGTAGATCAGAGATCAGTGTCAGTAAGTGCTGGCTAAGTGCAGAGAAAGGACATCCATGGTCTGTTGCTGCAAACTGATGTATTCAAGAAGGAATATGGCGTTGTAGAAGCTTATTTCCTGTATTTTGAATAAACATCATGCAGAGATTGTGTGTTGAACCTGAAGTTTGGTGTCTAGTCCATTTGTTATCCCACAACCCCTCCACAGACTCAGTCTCAGTAGTGGGATAATTTGCTGGAAGCTTCTAGACTGGCCAAAGAGGGAAGTTTTCTGGTGGATATCACCCAGATATCCTAGGTGGACTGATGCACCAGGAGTTGCCACAGCAGAACCCAGAGAAGAAAGTCCATGGAGTTCTGACCAGAACCATGGCTGACAGATGGAGAGAAGCTGCTGCCTGGACTGGACCTGGGAGCTCGTAGGAAGGCCAAGCCTGGAGACGGCGAACAGATGCAAAGGGATGAGGAACTACACAGAGAGGCAGAACACTGGTGCCAGGTGCTTAGAGGTTCCTACCAGAGAGTTTGGATAAACAGGCAGAGGAGGATTTCTCATGCGCTCAGTTTAAGGAGGACCCCCTGACTGAACAGGATATTCCTTTGTTTCCTGTGTTCCCAGGATGTTACCTGTTGTAGGTCGGAGATGCAAGTATGGAACTTGAATGTGAGACCCCACGTAAGACAATGCCTAGTGATATTGTGCTGGGGTTGAAGACTCCAAGCAAGCAAGAAAAGCCTATGAGGCTGAAAGGACTTTTTCTTGTATTGATGCAGCTAAATCTCTTAACAGTAGTGACTGGGGTATTCTGCAGGCTAAAGATGCTAATATTGCCAAAATGTTACAATATGTTAAGATCAAGGAGGTGGTACATGTGTTTTATTTTTTTGATGACAAACATACAAAGGAGGAGGTGGGTGGAAAATGGACTGGAACTTGTGTTGGGGTAACATCAAAAGTGTAACTACCCTCAGGTGTCTGTATCTGTAGCAAGTGAATTGAATCAAGAGACACAGTGGGTTTATGTAGATGGGTTGAACCTAGGACTGGGCCCCTGCTTAAAACTGGCATGTCTGATGGGGTTGGAGCAGGTAATTACTCACCCCAGAGAAACTGTTTCTATGGTACTGGACTTTACAACCATTCAGATTTTTTGGTTAAGAAATATGACACACTTTCCCTTAAAAAGAGATAGTTCAGGGAAGGTACCGTTAGTCTCTGTTGAGAGATGTGCTAATGCCTCAGGGTAAAGAATGATGATATCCACTATGTTGATGATAGAATGTTTATCATTTTTAGGGACCCTGAGACAGAGCTTCTGAAGATGGATGGGTGGAAGCTCCATCCCTTCCTGGGACAGGAAGGTGGTAAGCAGTCTACAATAACTGCTTCCCTCTTAAGGTGGGGTATATGTGACAGGGAGCTCCAGCCACTCTTGACGACCAACCTTTTCTTAAATCTGTTGCAACAGTTGTTCTATTTCTTAGTCTATTCTATCCTTTACAATTTCTAGTCCATAAGGCTAGCCACCTATGGGCACCCCCCCCCATTTCTTGACTATGCTATAGTGTCCTCTTTAATTTTCCTTTTTCCTCTTGGGTCCTCGTACAGGGAGGTTATTGCTGTGACCTCCAAGCGTATGTAAAACAGGTTGTGTTTATCGTTGCTGGATTTAGTATGTAATAGCAGGATTTCATAATTTACCTTATGTTTATGTTTACGAAACCTGTAAATGCTGAACATACCATGGCACTAGGTGTTTTTGATAATAGTTAAAGTATTAGGTGACTATAATAGAAATTAAGTTAGTTGTGCTTTTTAAAATGCATGTCAATTGCTGTAAACTGAACAAGTCTGAAATGTCATGGTGATTTGCATATATCCCATAATGCTTTGCATTATGGAAGTATGTATGATGTTGTATTTCTTTGAAGCTTGATTTGTTGCTAATGCCCTTTGGGGTAACCCTTGTTTCAGTGTTTCTGCACTGAGGTTCTTTGTTTTTAGCTTGTTTTTTTTTATTCTTTTTGAGCCCCCACTACCCAAGCAAATGGGGCCCACATAGAGATGAAGACTTTTCACTGAAAAGTGGATAGATCAGAGATCAGTGTCAGTAAGTGCTGGCTAAGTGCAGAGAAAGGACATTCATGGTCTGTTGCTGCAAACTGATGCACTGAAGAAGGAATATGGCATTGTAGAAGCTTATTTCCTATATTTTGAATAAACACCATGCAGGGATTGTGTGTTGAACCTGAAGTTTGGTGTCTGGTCTATCTGTTATCCCACAACCCCTCCACAAGCAGCTGCAGGGAGGGTCGAAGCTGTGACTTCTCCAGGTTCAGTAGGACCCCCATGGAGTTAGGAACTGAGATGCTGTGGATACCACTGTCTGCATCTCTTGCCTTGATGGGCTTGCGAAAAGCCAATCGTCTAGGTAGAGGAACACTTGAATGCCAAGCTTTCGGAGTTGTGCAGCAAGGACTGCAAAACACTTGGTAAAGACATGAGGCATGGAGGATGGCCCAAAGGGCAGGACTCTGAATTGGTAATGCTGACCCAGGGCCATAAAGCGAAGATACTTGTGGTGATTTGGGTGTACTAGAATGTGCTGGTAGGCGTTTTGCATACCCAGGGAAGCCAGATGGTCATACTGTTGGAGAAGTGGTAGAAGCATTCCCAAGGAGACCATCTTGAACTTCTCTCAATAGAGGAACTTGTTTCGCTTTTTGAGGTCTAGAAAGGGGCACTGGCTGCCTGTTTTCTTCAGAACCAGAAAGTAATAGGAATGGAACCTTGTGTTCTGCTCTGCCCAGGGAACCACTTGCACTGCCCTGTTTTTGAGAAGGTCCAGTATTTCTGAAGCAAGAAGGTCTGACTGAGCTGCTGGCAGAATGTACTGCCACGGAGTCACGTGATGCGGCGTGCGTAGCGGCTGTGTTCCCCGCGAGCTCCGCCACCCGTACCAGATTTTATCCTCTTTGACCCGTTGATCAGCCGTTTAGCGGAGCGTTTTTGTGAAATCCAGCGGTCGCAAGCTACGGACAGGCTGTTGGTACCGGCATATGGAGGCGGAAATGAAAAAAGCGCCGCCTAAACATACGCCCCCGACTACTCCCGAGAAGGCCGCAAAAAAATCCAAGGCCTCGGTGCTGCAGTTACAACAGAGCTCAGGGGAAGTGCAGGGGGCAGAGGAGCCCTTAACTCTAGCCAAGTTCTTAGCAGAATTCAGACCTTTCAGGGCCACTTTGGATGATATGGCCTGTGAAATTAAATCCCTGTCGACAACAATGGAAGATCTAAATAGGAAAATATCGGACAACTTTGCCAGAATCAAGTCTTTGGAAACAGCAAAGGAGCAGATGGAAGCCAGTATAAATGCCTTGCAGCAAAAAATGGTTAAGATGGATTCAAAACTTGAAGATTTAGAGGGGAGAAGCCGTCGCAACAATGTTGTGATTATTGGCTTGCCCGAAAGGTTGAAGGTTCGGATCCCATTAAGTTCATACAAAAGCTAATTCTCAAAGTGGCTGGGCCTTCGCCCTTTGGCTCCTCATACATTATTGAACGAGCACACAGAGCTCTATGCCCGTTGCCTCCCCCAGGTGGACCACCGAGATCATTTATTTTTCGGTTCCTGAATTTTCAGGAGCGACAACTGTTTGTCACCAAGGTCAAGGACAATAAAGAATTATATTGGGAGGGGGCGAAGCTTAGAGTGGTGCAGGATCTCCCATTCTCCGTAAGGCAAAGGAGGGCTGCGTTTCATATGGTGGTCAAGAAGTTGATAGCAGCTGAAGTTAAATTCCGAATGGCCTACCCTGCAAGGCTGCAGGTGAAGATTCAAGATGAGTGGAAAACATCTGAGTCGCCAGAACTAGCAAAAGAAACTCTACAGAAAAGTCTGCCTGCCCTATTTAAGGATCCGTGAAGACCTGTATTACCATGGACTTTTTCATAGTTACAGAGGGAGTTGTAGGTATTTTCTGGACTGACAACTTTATTAGCAAGTCTTAATGCCTAATGGACTTTTGGGTGAATCTGGACTCTCAAGAGACTGAAATGTGCTAGTCAACATTATGGCGAGGCTAATGTCCCTGTAGCCTGGTCTTACTCTGTAATACGACCTTATGGCTTGAGAACATGGTTGGTCCAACATTGTTTAACCCGGATTGGGCCTTAAATTGAGGGGTCAGAACACGGCTAGTGGGCCTGCAGGCTTAAGTTTAGTAGTTGTCTTGCGATTGCTATAGATTATTCATGTTCTTCTTTCTCCTTTTTGTGTTAGGAGTTATGCAAGATTACCTTTGAGAAGGGGATATTGATGGTAATACTTTGTTATTGATTGTCTGGGGGCGGGCGGACGGGGAGCAAGTGGGTGTCCTGGAATCATGGACCAAGCGTGTATTGGTTGGGAGGGGGTTTGGGTTGTTGGGGTTTGGGTAACTTTCCTTGGGATAGGGACTGGGGAGGGTGGGGGATTATTTTTTCAGAAGGACACTACGATTTAGAATTATGGTCAGCAGTTCTTAGTTCCTATTGTTATGGCTGCCACGGAGGATTTGTTAACTACCTAGCATTTCTGAAGCTAATATGGATACTTTGATAAGCACTAAGTTTCTACTTGGAATGTTAAAGGAGCTCGACTTAGAGATAAACAATATAAAATTCTAAAGCACATAGACCTTATTGGGGCGGAAGTGATATTTCTGCAAGAAACACATTTGTTGTTATCTGAAGCAAATACTATGAGAAGGTTACAAGTGAGCCAGGCTTTTGCCTCTCAGGGTAGTACACAGAGCAGGGGGGTCATGTTGCTTTTGTGCCGTTCTCTGCCGTTTAGACCGTTGCAAGTTATTCCGGATACAGATGGGAGGTATGTCCTTGTCAGAGGAAAATTATTAAATATGGAAATATTACTGGGATCCATATATGGTCCTAACGTAGACACCAGGACTTCTTTGTGGGCCTGCTTAAGGTGTTGCTGCCTTTGTCCATCTTCCAATAGTCCTGGGGGTGACTTTAATTTGACTTTGGACCCTTTTCTGATAGGTCTAGCAAATCACAGGTTTACTTTAACTCCGCAACCCGGCATTGTCGGAATTGCTAGATCAACTTGGGCTGGTTGATATTTGGCGGGTTCTCCACCCGGATTCCAGGGAATTTACTTTTACATCCACGTCCATGGGACTTCTTCCGTCTGACTATATCTTTCTTTCCAGGTCTCTTCTTAGGTGTTCTCAAATCTTAAATTCTACCTGGGCCCATCTCAGATCATGCGGCCTTAATGGCTACTATCTCATTGTTGTCCCTCACGAGGAAAGGAAATAGGTGGAAATTTAATAATCAAATACTTAGGTTCCAAGTGTGACTAAATTTATAACTGAACAGATTGAGGAACTCACACGGAACAATTTGGGTAATGAGGTTCGTCCAGATATTTTCTGGGGCCCCTAAGTCCTATTTACTGGGGTATTGATCAGCCTAGCAGTGAGTAGGAAAAGAGAAAGAATAGAGTCATGAAGGATTTACTGGTACGCATAAGGGCTTTAGAGGTGGAATGTACCAACTACTCTGATAGAAACAAAGAAGAAGAGCTAATTAAGACCAGAGATGCCTATCTTAGGTTGCTTGGGGAACAATCAGAATTGGCCCTGATTAAAACGAAGGCCAATTATATCGATCAGGGTGAAAAGCCTGGGAAATTATTGGCGAGACGTCTCTCTCAGTTGGAATCTTCTAGACTAATCGAGGGAATTGTCTCTGGGGAAGATGGAACGGTTAGAACATCCCCAATTGAAATTGCCCAACTTTTTCGCTCACTATTTTGGGAACCTATACAAGGAAATGGTGACTCCACCTCAAAATGTCATATGACCGACTTTTCAAGGATCTTGATTTACCCATACTTACCGAAGCGGAAAGTAGTGCCTTACTGGAAGACATTACCTTGACTGAGGTCGAATCGCCATTAAGAATCTGGCTTTTAGATAAGACCCCAGTCCGGACGGGTATTCGCCCAATTTCTACAGGAAATTTTCTTCCTTGTTGGTTCCCACCTTCTCAAACTGTTCCGATACATATGTGCCGGAATGAGATTGAGAAAGTGTTTTTGAAGCTCTCATTTTTACTCCCTAAACCCAATAGGCCCGCTACTGACCCGGCCAGTTATAGACCCATATCGTTGTTAAATTTTGATTTAAAGATCTTAGCTAAAATATTGGCAGATCAGATAATAAGATACTGCCTAAATTAATAGGAAGCGAGCAGGTGGGTTTTATGAAGGGCAGATCATCGATTGATCACTTTAGAACTCTGGCTCATGTCTTCTCGGCTTCCGAGGAGGCCAACCTTCCAATGGCGTTGGTCTCCTTGGTGCCGAGAAGGCTTTCTGATAGGGTCTACTGGGATTTCTTATTTGAGACCATGAAGGTTCGAGTTCTCGAAAAATTTTTAGGATGGCTAAGAGCATTATATTCCAATTCATCAGCTAGAATTAGTTCTAATGGAGTTATCTCCAAACCTTTTCACTGCGTGTGGGTACTAGGCAGGATGTCCCTATCTCCCTATTATTTAATTTGTATTTAGAGCCCTTAATACAGAGGATACTCTATGAGCAGGCTATAGAGCCTATTAAGATATTGGGATTTCCTATCAAGGTTACTGCGATGTAGACGACCTTTGATATACGTATGAGACCGGTAACTCTATTCCTAAACTGTTGATCTGTTTAGGCGATTTAGCCAAGTCTCCAACTATAAGCTAAATTTAGACAAAACTGTGGTCTACCCTCTTAACAACAGGGTATTTAAGAGAGAAATAACAGAGCTTGGATTAAAATGGAGTTCGGACTCTCTTAAATACTTGGGTTTGGTTCTAACTCGAGGTATGGGACGCTCCACAATTAAATTTGGACTCTCTTATTCATACTATCAAACTTGATCTCAAGAGATGGACTCAACTCCCTTTGTCCCTATGGGGTAGAATTAGTATAGTGAAAATGAACATATTTCCTAGGCTTTTTATCCTATCAGTAGATTGGATTTTTCTTTTTCGTTATCTTGGTTCAAGAATTTACATGTTATAATTGCAGATTTTATATGGAAACATAAAAATCAAGAATGGCTTACTACAAATTGGCTGCTCCCAAAACGCTTGGGTTTAAGGTTACCCCATTTTGGCCTTTACTGGTGGGCGGCTCAACTGAGTAAATATAGTAGATGGGCTCTGCTTGATAATACAGCTAACTCACTCGAATATGTTCCTTTATGGGTCAAATTGGAAAAAGCGCTAATTATTAGATATGGGATTAACCCGCTCTTTTTTTTCCTATCTCCTAGAACATTGCCATTAGCCTTGAAACGATCTCCCACTGGAGAGGCAGTTAGGTCTCACCATCAGTTATGTAGATTCCTTAAGTATGACCATTTGATGGACAGGGGCAGCGGTCTGGGGAATCCACGTTTCGATTGGTAATAAAATGATTAATCCGGGATGGCTGTAGAAGTTAAGGACTGCTCCTTGGGGACTTTCTTGATGCAAATGGGGTATAATTCCGGCTCAGGCATTAATTGAACGGTTCAACTTGACTAGCAAGGACATCTTTAAAGTGCTACAGCTTAGGCACGTGTTGTTACAGCAAGTGGGTACGGGTAAAGAGCACATACCCTCCATTGGATTTTTGGAGGCGGTATGCCCATTGGTGGGTGTATCACAGGTCGTATCCAAGATGTATGCGGTCTTGTTTCAATGGGCCTACTCAGTGAATCTTGCACCGTGTACTTATTGGAATCAGGCGTTTCCAGAGGCCATTTTGGACTGGACGGGAATTTGGACAGCTTGTCATAGATATCTTAAGCATGACCAACTAAGGCTTATACAATTTAAGGTCATACATAATATTTATTACTCACCTCAGAAGTTGAAAGATCTAGGCCTATTAGGAGACCCTAAATGTTATAGATGTGAAGCGGGTTCAGGTGACCTTTTGCATATTTTTTGGAACTGTCCCTTGGTAGTTCCATTGTGGGTTGAGATTCAAAATAACCTGAACCCGCTTTTGGGTCTGGAAGATATGTTTAGACCGGAGGTTTGTGTATTGGGTGAAATGACAGCTGTTCCCGTCAGGAATAGGAAGTTTTATATTTTCTTGATTGCCATCTCAGTTAAGAAACTTGTGCTTAGACACTGGAAGGATAAGTTTTGTCCTTCTTATAATGAGTGGTTAAACGAGCTCTTGACTTTTTTGAGGTTGTAAAGAATGATTGCCATTACTCACAATAATTTACATCATTTTGAAAGGATCTGGGGACTGTTTGAAACCTGTTATACCAAATAGATCCTAACGCTAGTAACCCAATATTATCTCATTGCGTGTGCCTGGGGTGGGGGAGTGGGGAGGGGAGGCGGTTCTTTGGGATGTGTTGGTTAGGTTGATATCGGTGTGGGGGGAGGGGTAGTAGCGGGACTGTTTTATTGGATTTTGTAATTAGTGGGGTTAAGTTGGAGAGTAAGGGCCGAGTAACTTTTAATTGTTTGTGTTAGGACATTTTTTCCTGGTGGTGAATATTTACACTGTATGTCCTGGTTGATAATTGCTCTGCTGAAAACTAATAAATTTTAAATGGAAAAAAAAAAAAAAGAATGTACTGCCACTTGGGACGAAGGTCTGGGGGAATCTCTGCAAAGCTGAGAGAGTATCCTTCTCGAATGATCAGGATGGCCCATCTGTCTGTAGTGACGGACTTCCATTGTCTGTAAAACTCAGTCAGATGATCTCCCACTGCTGTGGAGAAGTCCACCTTGGGCAGCTTAGGTGAGACCGGGGCCACACTTTCAGAGAGTGGCACTGGGCGCTTTTGGTCCTTGTGCCTTCTGCTGTGTTTTATTTTGCAGCTGAAGAGGCTGGTGCCTGTTTGGAGCTCCTTCCTCAAAAGGGCTGCCTGTTAGAAAAAACTGATGGTTCCTGCTCCTCTGTGGAGCTGAAAGAGCAAACCTGGCTCTTTTAATGGCAGTTCTAGTCTTCTGGGAGGCCTCCAGGGCTTGCTCCACCTGTTGGCCAAACAGATACGTACCATCAAAGGAGACATTCATGACCTGCTGCTGGGCATCAGCCCTGATGTCCTAAGCCAAGAATGTTTCCTAATACAGATTCTAGCAGCTGCCCTGGAAGCTGTCATATTCATCCATGGAAGCTTTCAGCTGATGGCTATTGCATTCTATCCCCTGGGTGACAGTCTGCAAAATCTCACTTTTAGAGTCAGATTCCAGGAGGCCTTCCACTAGAGATTTAAGGGTAGTCCAAAGCACATATTCGTATTGGGAGAACTGCCTTTGATAGCTGGCAATACGCATAACCAGAGTTGTGACTGCGAAAGCCCTTTTCCCCATGGTACCTTTCTTATGAGGTTCCTTATTGATAGGATGCGCTGTTACTTCTTGGGGAAGAACAGCTTCATCATTTTCAGGAAGGGTAACCAGTGCATCTGCAATGGGTTGTGAGGCTAAAATAGGTCTCTCTTGGGAGGGACATACTTTCTATCTATGGACTTGCAGATAGAGGGATTAAGA
Organism: Neoceratodus forsteri; assembly: GCA_016271365.2. NCBI lineage: Eukaryota > Metazoa > Chordata > Ceratodontiformes > Ceratodontidae > Neoceratodus > Neoceratodus forsteri. The sequence continues at coordinate 801,023,158 of CM057451.1, read as the reverse complement.
GCAGACCTCGCCCATGCAGCTTCAGACAAGGTCTTGAAGAGTGAGGGGACAGGTGCCATAAAGTTTACAGGAATATTGGGGACATGAAGACACTCTAGATGTCAAAGCCTACCCGGATCTATAGAAGATGTCTGAAGACCCAGGGTTGCCCTCATATTCTTAAGCCAAGACTGGACGGAGAGAGCCTGCACAGGATTTCCAGCTGGTATCGAGGGTTTACCATCCAAGCTGTAAAACGTGTTCTCGTCACTTTCTTCAGAAGTAAGGTCAGGGTCAGACTCATCCTGCTCTAAGTCACCTCAGAGGGGGCAGGAGCCATCCTCAGTGGTCTCAGAAGAGGATAAACAGGAGACACTGGAACCAGTACTGGGCACGGCGCCGTGGGACCCAGCACTGGGTCCGGCACCGCAGAACCTCGCGCTGACCCACAATGCCGATATTGGTGCCGGCCACAATGGGGCTACCTGAAGATCTAACCCAGACCTGGAAGAAAAAGTGGAGGGGTATGGTACCTCTGCGGGCCCCTGTGAGGAAACAGAATGAGGAGAAAAGGCACATGGAACCGGCAAGGGGAGAAATTCCATTGCTGGCGCCAAACACTCAAGTTTCCCCAAAAGACCCAACCGAGGTTCCGAGGCTCCCAGGCCAAAGACCCTGGAACCAGATGCACTGGAAGGGACAAACAAGACAGATGCTGTACCCACTGCTCTGTAAGAGCAGCCAAGTGATGAAACTGCCCACCAGAAACCCCACAAGAGGACAGAGAGGGGCTCGCGAGTGAAAGCGGTCATGAGCGGAAGCCTTTGGGGAACCATACAGAGCTGGAGACAGCCTACTGCTTCCGACCACTGAAGACCTCTCGGCGGACATAGCAGAGAGTTACCTCGAGTAGTACCATTTCTTTCTCTTCCTACAAGAAGAGGAAGAACTTGAGGCAGAGCATTGATGGGCCCCCGACCTGGATTGGGAATGGGCCCACTTCTTTTTGTATTTACAGGATGACTGTCCTCCCTCAGGAACACCAAACTGCATGTGGTCAGACCCCCCCCCCCGGGGAGGGCAGTGGACCGGACACAGCCCCGCTGCCAGAGCAGCCTTCTAACGGAGACTCCCTACCATCGCTGTCTCCATCCATGGTCGACTCATTCGATCGGTGGGGCTGAGAGGAGGAAAATAATATGTCTCTTTTTTTTTTAAATAATAATAGTAATACTAAGTCAAACTATAACTGAACAACCCAATTTCAAACTGATCTATGTGTCACAAGTTTGCTCAGCCGGTCAGCCCTCTACTCCCAAAGTGCCAACCTCTGAGCATATGATTTGTGGACAGTTAACAGTACAAGGTAACACTCTTGTCAGTTTTGTGGGTTCTAGTCACCTTAGTCTCAAGTTCTAGAGGGATTCAAACTGATAGCCTCTTGTTAGCGTACCCAATTATCAGGCTCAGATAATTCTGTCTTCGGGGGGTCAGATATCTTTGCCTATGGGCAACTAACCAGGTCTACAAAATGAACCCTTAGAACTCTGTGCAAGACTTCAGAGAACTGTATCCAATTCCCAGTTTGGTAAAACAATAAGCTCCTACACAGTGTTAACTATAACCTTCAAAAAGCTTCACTTAAATAAAAATAAATGTCAAGGCACTCCAGGCAGTTTCCGTTTTAAGATATATATCTTTATTTTAAAATAGGAAAAGAGAAAATATTACAGAACAAAATATCCCAACACATACAGCCTTAAAACAAACAGATAAAAGTGCAGATTCCTACAAATAAAAACATTCAGACTAATCTTGTCTAAGGTCCTTACTTCTTAATCTATCAGTGCTCTGATGTTCCTCTTCTCTCAGTCAGAAATATGAAAGTGTGTCTGTCAAGATCTTCTCAGTATGTTAAAAACAGTCCTGAGCCAGCCTTCTCGCTGAGGTCACCAAACTCCGCCTTGGTGTAACAAAATCTATATTTTATAACACCAAAATGGCCTACTACGGTATTTAAAAAAATAAGAGATGACATAATGAATTTCCTCTTCTTATGTTTGACTGGTCAGAACCAGTCGGTGCTTTGCTTCATACACACATCAAAAGTCTCTTTGATATAAGTCACTGTATTCAAAGCAAAAGTGTATTTGACTCCTTAATTCCGTCTGGGCCTTGGTATCTACACATCAAAGGTCTCTTTGATGAAATTAGCTGGTTTCCTGGGAGGTTATTCATAACACTGGCCAGTGTCCCTTTTCTCAGGACATCTAGTGCAGATCAAAGGATTTCCCTGAGGACGTCATGAATGGCTAATTTCATTTCCTGGGATCAAAGCAAATTGACCAGATAATTGCACCCCAGATATCTGCAGTTTAGCTATGTCCTGTCCTTTGAACTTATCCCTTGGGGGGGTTGACGTGTCAGTTTTAGCAACCAGCATTTCCTTTTGCCACAGTCCATCATACATTTTTTTATATCTACAACAAAAAATTATACAGGGATCAGAACCAGCTGTCCAGGTGTGACAGTATGTACTATCACAGTACATTGATTGTCTCAATAAAAAGATAAAATATACATAAAAAAGTATGGGCAGATCTGCCTGTAGGGGATTGGGCTGCTAAGGAACACACCACAGAGAAAACCATATCCATTTGGAGGGATATGTCCTAGTAGCAGGCTTCCTAGAAACCTTGAGGACCTGTTCTGAAAAGTGAAAATCAGAATACTCTTAACTCCTAAAGAATTAGGCTTTGAGGTACAGAGACTTGAGATTTGGAAATCTTTCCCTGCCCTGGGATGTGGTCAATAGGCTGCAACTCAGGGGTAGAAAAATGGACTGTTTGGTGGACAGGGACAGGAACAAGGAGTACCAAGGTTGTCTGGTCCAGTCTGGGGCTACCAGTATCATGGTTGCAGGCTGGCTCCTCAGCTTCATGAGGACTTGAGGCAGTAGAGGGAATGGAGGGAAGGCATATAGAAACCTCCCTGACCAGTTCAAGACCATGGCATCCATGGGGATTGTGCCCACTGTTGGAGGCCTGCAACCAAAAAAAGTGAGCTGGAAATTTTCTTTGGATGTGAACAGATCTATTTCTGGTGTGCCTCATCTCTGGAAGACTGTAACTGACACCTGCTTGATCACAGATCATTTGTGATTCCCTTTGCTTATCCTGCTGAGGGACTCCACTAGAACATTGTTCTTCCCTTGAAGATGAACTGCTGACAGCTGTGCTTCCAATGAGCAGGCCAGAATCCAGAACAGCTTCATAGCTTCTGTGCACAGCTTTGATGATTTTGTGCCTCCCTGTTTGTTGATGTAAGACATGGTGGTGGTGGTGTTGTCTGTCCTGATCTGAACTGACTGACTCACTGTTTACATGGAATATAAATGACTGGAGGGTGAGAAAAGTCCGCCCTGAGCTCCAGAATGTTTATATGCACCCTGGACTCCTGAGGAGACCACACTCCGCTCACTGTTAGGTTACACAGGTGGGTTACCCAACTCAGCGTGGAAGCATCTGTCATTAGGACAATTGTTGGGACCTGTACCTGAAAGGGCACCCCTTCTGAGGTTGTCCCTTTCTTTCTAGCAGTCCAGGGCCTGTAGCAGAGTTTTTGTCATGGGTACTAGCCTTGACAGGGGGTGTCACTTTTGGGATCAATGGGCCCTCAAGTGATACTGAATATCCCTTATATGAAATCTGGCCCCTGGTACCACGGCTGTGGTAGAGGTCATATGTCCCAGAAGTTGAAGGAAGTGCCTTGCTGGCCTGGGCTGGCCCAGGACAAAGGAACTGGCTATATACAGAAGGTTTACCACCCTTTCTAGATGTAGGAATGCCTTGCCCTGGAGGACATCCAGCTGTACTCCTATGAACTCCAGTACCTGTACTGGTTCTGTCAGGGACCTTTGCACATTTATGAGAAATCCTAATGTCTCCAAGGTGCTCTGAGTTAACTGGAGAGAGTCCTTGACCTGCTGATGTGATTTCCCTGTGACTAGCCAGTTGCCCAGACAAGAAAAAAACATCACTCCTTGTCTTAGAAACATAAAAACATATAAACTCTCAGCAGATAAGGACCGCTACGCCTAGCCAGTCTGCCTATAAGCCCCATACTTGATTATGGCTTCTGACCCTCCCTCTGCTTTACCTCTATGGTTCCCCAATGCCTGTTCCATGCATGTTTAATTCCAACCAAAGTGCTTGCTCCCACCACCTCTTGTGACAGACCATTCCATGCATCCACCACCCACTCTATGAAGAAAAACTTCCTCATGTTCCCTCTTAACCTGCCACCTTCCAATTTCATGTCATGCCCCCTCATTCTTGTACTCCTGTATTGGAAGATGTCTCCCCCCCTGCACCTTGTTTATGCCCTTGAGGTACTTGAATGTTTCTATCATGTCCCCTCTCTCCCTCCTCTCCTCCAGCAAGTACATATTGAGGTCCTTTAATCTCTCCTCATATGTTTTCTGGTGCAAGCCCTGTACCGTCTTAGTTGCCCTTCTCTGGACCACCTCCACATTGTCAATGTCCTTACAAAGGTGCAGACCCCAGAACTGTACACAGTACACCATGTGAGGCCTGACCAGGGTTTTATATAACAGCAGCATTACCTCCCATATTCTGCTGGTAATACTCTGCCTATGCACCCAAGCATGCCACTGACCTTCCCTGCTGCCCTTGTACTCTGCTTTGACATTTTCAGGTAATCTGAAATAATAACCCCCAAGTCCCTTTCTTTCTTGGTGACTGTCAGCAACTCTCCCCTTCCCCACCGCCCCACATCCTGTAGCGCTCTCCAAGGTTTCTATCCTCTAGGTGCATAATTTTACACTTTTCGAATTAAACCTCATTTGCTACTCCTCATGCCATTTCTCAAGCTTCCCCAGGTCCCTTCCTTATTTTTCCACCCCTGCTGGAGTATCTACCCTGTTACAGATCTTGGTATCATCTGCATACAGGCAGACCTTCCCTTCCAGCCCCTCTGCAATGTCACTGATGAAGACACGGAACAGAACTTGCCCATGGACTGATCCCTGAGGTATCCCACTGGTCACCCCCTCATCCCCAGATTGTACCCCCATTTACCACCACCCTCTGCCTCCTGTCCATTAGCCAGTTCCTAACCCAGTTTACCACCTTGTCTCCCATGCCCAGACTACCCATCTTGTTAACCAGCCTCTTATGTGGGACAGTGCTGAAGGCTTTGCTGAAATCGAGGTAGGCGACATCTTCTGAGATGTGCTGCCACCATGGCCAAGCACTTTGTGAACACCCTGGGAGCAGATGACAGACTGAAGGGAAGGGCTGTGAATTAGTAGTGACCAGAAGGCAGCCTGAACCGTAGGTATTTTCTGTGACTGGGCCTGATCGGGATGTGAAAACGAACATCCCTCAGGTCCAGAGATCCCAGCCAGTCTCCCTGCTGCAGGGATGGTATCACTGTGGACAGAGTGATCATCTTGAATGGGTCTTTTTTCAGGTGTTTGTTCAAAAATCTGAGGTCCAGAATGGGTCGCCACTCCCCATTTCTCTTGTGTGTGAGAAAGTACCTTGAGTAAAAGCCTTTTCCCCACTGGGAAGGATGAACTCTTTCTGCTGCGTTTGCCTACAGCAGCTTTTTGATCTCCAAATCCAGCAGAATCCTTTCTGCTGGTGTAGGAGGGTGGAAATGTCTGTGAACGTGTAGCTTTGGAAACATTTTGAACAACAGGGTGAGACCTTGGCTCACTACTTCCTGGACCCACTTGTCTGTGGTGATGTTTTTCCACTCCTGGAAAAAATGAACCAGCCTTCCTCCCCACTGGCAATGGGTGAGCGACCTGGACAAACACATGAGAGGTTCTGCTTGGGTTGAACCTTAGAAGCTGCATGATCACCCCGCGTAGAAGCTCTGCTGCTCCTGTGCCTAAAGTAGCCTCTCATTTGAGAGTAATCATAGGGCATGGGAGTGGGAAAGAAAGCCATGGGGAAGTAACCCCTGCCTCTACTTCCCCTTCCATGAGGCCTGTAGGAAGTAGAGGCCTTTTTCTTATCAGAACTGCTTTTGTAGTTGGGTTTGTACTCTTCCACCTTTTTCATGTATGCCTCTGTCTTGTCACCAAATAGGGAATTGTTCTCACAAGGAAAATCTATGGCTTTTACCTGGGTGTCCTTGAACAAATTAGTGGTCCTCAACCAGGCAAAACTTCTTAGGAAGATTGCATTTGCCATCACCCTGAAGGCAGTGTCATTGGCATCCACTGCCTGTTGAAACTGGTATTTAGTAGCATCCAGGGCAATCTTGGCTGTGTCTGCTAAATTTTGTGCCAGATCCCTATGGACCTTGTCGCTCATGACCAGCACAGAATTCCAGAAAGGCTTTCTGATACTGGGCCATGTACGCCATATACACAGCCTGTCTCAGAAGCAGGGAAGCAGAGGTTTACACCTTCTTAACCATACCATCCAGTTTCCTGGAATCCTTTTCTGGAGGCTGGGAGGAAAGGGGGACCTTGGCCTTGTCGCAGGCAGCTGCCTGGACCATGCCCTCATGATGTGGATGTGAGTAGAGGTATTCAGCATCATGTTTATCCAGCTGGTACTTCTCGATTTTCTTATCAGTTCCTGAGGTAGAAGTAGGGGTTTGCAGCAACTTAAAGGTTGCTTTCTTAAGGGACTTGTGGATAAGTAAAAGTAACCTCTTAGTAGGGGTTAACCCTGTTATGTCCAAGAAATCCGCCTCCTCCTCATCTTCCCCAGATTCCTGAGTGGAGAGGGTAAGGGTGTTAACCATTTACCTCACAAAGGTATAGTGTAAGCAGAAATCCTCCAGACACTGGGGTGGGAAACCGAACTCCTAATCAGGGAAACCATCAGGCTCAATACTTTCTCCTTCCCTCCTCCTCTTCCTCATAATATAATTCATCCCCATAGTACCCTGGAACTGGGGGGAAGGGGGACTAGAGCACTTGAAATACCTGGAAAAACTGCCAAGCTTTAGTCAGGAAATAAAGGTCAGGGAGCCACTGGGTGGAAGTGACCACTGCACAGTGTGGTTCCAGTTGGATATGGGCAGGAAAAGCATCCTAAGATCAAAATCTTGGATTTCAGGAAGGTGGACTTCAGGAAAATGGGTGAAGTGCTAAGGAGCCATCTGGTAGGATCAGAGCAGATATGGGGGTGGACCAAAGGTGGTCCATCCTTAAGGAAAGAATACTGGTTGCCACAGATGAGTGTGTTAAGCTCAGGGGGAAGAACACAAGGGTCAAAGCGCTCAGCTGGTTCAGATCTGGGGTTGCCTAGGCAGTAAGGGAAAAGACGCTAGCCTACAGAAAATTCAAGAAGACCAAGAGAGAGGTGGATAGGGAAAATTACCTAAGGTTGGCTAGTGATGCAAGTAAGGAAGTCCAGAGAGCAAAGGCACAGAAGGAGCTGCAGATAGCTGAAGGAATTAAGAAAGGTGAGAAGGATTTATTTTGCTATATAAGTGAGAAGAGGGACAAGAAGGAAGGGATTGTTAGGCTTAAGAAAGGGGTGGAGTAGGTGGAGGATAATGGGGGAAAAGCAGAGATACTAAATGAACACTTCTGTTCCATCTTCACCAGGAAGAAGGATAGACCAGTGTCTTCAGGAGGGAAAAGAAGAGCAAGGGGGGAAGTGGACTACAAAAGTAGTGATAGAGGAGGATAGAGTGAGGGAGGGGCTGCTGGCATTGAAGGTGGACAAATCACCAGGCCTGGACAGAGTACATCCAAGGGTACTAAAGGAACTGGCTGAGGAGCTGGCAGGGCCACTGGCAGACCTATTTAATAGTTCACTAGAGTCAGGCATGGTACCACAGCACATATAGTGCCCCTCCACAAAACCAGTCCCAGGGATGACCCAGGGAATTACAGATCAGTCAGTCTGACCTCCATTGTGGGCAAGCTCATGGAAACCATATTAAAGGAAAGGCTAGTGGAATATCTAGAGAAGCATGGGTCTCTAGGATGCGAGGCAGCATGGGTTCATGGGGGGGGATCATGTCAAACAAATTTTATTGACTTCTTTGACTGTGTCACTAAGACAGCAGATGGGTGCCAAGTGATAGACATCCTCTATCTTGATTTCAGCAAGGTCTTTGACTCTGTGCCGCACAAAAGGTTGATCAGGAAGTTGGTGGATCTCGGGGTCGGGGAAAAGATGGCCAGATGGGTAGAGAGTTGGCTGAGAGACAGAACCCAGATGGTGGTTGTGGAGGGAGAGTTATCTGGCACCAGAGAGGTAACCAGTGGGGTCCCACAGGGTTTGGTGCTGGGGTCCGTGTTGTTCAATGTTTTCATCAGTGACATTAGGGATGGCATTAAGGGCAAAATGTGCCTATTCGCGGATGACACCAAGTTCTGTGGGAGAGTGGACACAACTGAAGGGATACAAGACCTACAGGAAGATCAGGAAAAGATGGGGAGGTGGTCCAGGATCTGGCAGTTTGGCTTCAATGCCAAGAAATGCAAAGTTATGAATATTGGAGCCAAGAATCCCCAGACAGCGTACTACCTGGATGGAGTCCGAGTATCTGCATCAGAAGAGGAGAAGGACCTGGGAGTTATGATCACTAGTGCCCTGAAGCACTCCACGCAGTGCAAGAAAGCAGCAGCAAAGGCAAACAAGATGCTGGGATGCATAACTAGGGGGATCAGTAGTAGGAGAGAGGAGGTTATCCTGCCTTTGTACAGGTCACTGGTAAGGCCGCATCTAGAGTATGGAGTTCAGTACTGGTGCCCACACCTCAAAAAGACATTAACCTGCTGGAGAAGGTCCAGAGGAAGGCTACAAAAATGATAGCCAGTCAGCAGAGTAAGGCATATGAGGAGAGGTTGAGGGCACTGAACATGTACTCCCTGGAAGACAGGAGAGAGACAGGGGATATGATTGGGACCTTCATGTACTTGAAAGGGATAAATAAGACTGATAAGGAGAGTCTCTTAAAGCTGAGAGGCAACCATGACATGAGGGGGCACAGTCTTAAGCTGGAGGGTGGGAGGCTTAGGAGGGAGGTCAGGAAGAACTTCTTCACAGAGAGGGTGGGGAACACTTGGAATGCACTGCCGGAAGAGGTCATCTCGTTGAAGACAGTGGGCAGCTTCAAGAGAGGCTGGGATAGACATAGGGGAAAGGTAAAGATCACTGGTAGGGAGGATGGGAGGAGTGGGGAAGGAGGACAGAGACATTAGCTGAAGCTGTGGACCCTGCAATATGAGCAGATTTGATAGATCAAATGGCCTTTTTCTGCTGGCATCTTCGTATGTTCATGTCCTCTTCAGAGGGCATTTTTGTTTTGTCCACTGACACCTCTTTTGCTTCTTCAGCAGGAAGGGCAGCGACATTTTTTTTAGCAGGAACTGATTCTGGAGCCTGCTCAGAAGGCCTTTTATTTTTTGTATGGTCTGAATTCCCCTTTTCGGGAATCCTGCCAGATGAGTCTTTAGAGGATCTTTCCCTAGACTTATTATGGAAGGAAGGATCCACTTCCAAGAGTTTTGGTGACATACAGGTGGATTAAGAGATCATAATGTCCTGTAGCTTTCTGTCCTTCTTTGTAAGTGTTTTGGGGCAAAACTTGCTGCACGGTTCACATGGTGGAAAAATATGAGCACAGCTGGCCCGTCAGCACGGTGGTTGGATTTTTAGCTTACCGCGCCGGTGACCCAGGTTCAGGAATGGACTTGGGTTGTTGGCCGGCCGTGGGAGAAGGCTTGAGCATCTGATGACTGCTCGACTTTCTCCTGGGGGGAGGGCGGGGTCTGCTGCCCAGCGCCTGTCGACTCCTGGTGGAGGCTGAGGGAACAACAATGTAGCAGGGCCCCAGTCACATTGGAAGCGTGGCAGACGTCGGCGTGCACCTTGACGTCAGTGGCATGCCACTCTCTCATGGGAGGACAGCAGAAAAATGGAGCTCCCTGGCCGACTGGATGACGACTGCCGGCCCCCGCAAAGCCCCGGACAGCCCGGACCACCTCAGCAGTGCCCTGGGCTGAGGTAAGAAAGTGTGTTGGCCAGTCCCCCACTGACGCCTTCGGGGGGGCCCATCCAGCGAAGGGTTACATTGGGCTACCGAGGGAAGGCTGCAATGTGGGGTGGTGGTTTGGTGGTGGGGTTGGGGTGCCGGCAGGGTCCTAGGTGACCCAAAGGAGTGTCCGCCCAGGGGGCTGGGAGGAGCAAAAAAAAGCCTAACTAGGACCTAGGCACCTTGGACACAACTTGTGGCTGTCTGCCTTGGCCAAAAGGTTAAAGAACTTTATACAATTTTTAAAGCCTGTAGGTCTCGTTTTCTTTTTGGGTCTATCTGACGTGCCAATTTGTCAGAAAAGATTGAGAAAAACTAATCCCAGGAGGGAAAATAGAGAAAACACGTTCTGGTTCCAACCTCAATTTAAAACATCGATTTGTTTTTTTTAGATTCTTCTCAGGAAATGGTGAAAAAGACAAAAAACTAATATTGTGGAACTGAGATGATAATATAGCAGTTACGTAGGAACTTACTGTAACCGTAGCTCTTCGAGAGAGGTTCCTGCAGTAGGTCTTCCCCCTTCTGATTACGGCTGTATACATTCCCCCAGGGACCAGAAGGTGGCCTTCTACTCAGTACTGTCCTACCTGTCCACCCTCCTGTCCAGTACTGAAAAAATCATACTTGGGGACTTTAATATTAATTGGTTAGATAAGACCACTGATCCATTAGCCGATGCTGCCGCTGCCCAAGACCTAACTCAATTAGTCACCTCCCCCACTCGTCTTAACCAGCTTACTGGGTCGTCCTTCTTGCTTGACCTTGTGTTCACCAATCACCTGCACAAAATTAAAAGTGCAACCATTCTCCCAAATGCTCTTAGTGACCACTTCCCTGTTCTCTGCTTCTGGTCAGGCAAAGAGCCCAGACATCCACCCAAAATAACCTTACAATGCAAACTTGGCCCTGGCAAACTTGCCCTTCTTAAAACACGCCTCAGTTATATGAATTGGTCTCTTTTAATGAACACACTTGACTCTAATAGGGCCCTTGACCTATTCATCCTCTCTTTCAATGCCATATGTGACAAATTTGCCCCACCTACCAAAAGGATGGTCAAAGGCAACCTTGGATATCTGCTCACATCCTGGCCATTATGCAGACTAGAGATTCACTGTGGCACCTCTTCAATGAGACTGGGCAGCCTGCCAATTGACAAAAATATAGGGAGGCCCAGAACAAATGTACACGGGCCCTTCGCGACGCTAAAGCGGAGTATTACAAATCCTCCTTAACTTCCACCTGGGGCTCGGGTTGCAAATTCTGGAATAAGATTAAGGATCTCTGTGGTAAAGACCCCAACATGGCCCCTAGCCAGATTATGGTTGACGGGTGCTTAACATCTGATCCTACCTGCATGGCCGCTGCCTTCAATAATGCCTTTACAAATCTTGACCATGTTCTACCCCCAAATTTCTTTGACCTGCCCTCAGCCAGCCCCCCTCCCCTCTCAAGCTCCCCCCTTCACCTACGCCACATTACACCCAAGTCTGCGGAGCTATACCTCAGGAAAGCCCTAAGTCGATCCAGCTACAGTAGTGATAACCTCGACTTGAAACTCCTGTGGCTCACCCTACATGAGGTTCTCTACCCCCTCACCCATATACTGAACCGCACCTTATGTCAGGGTATATTTCCCTCTAGGTGGAAATCAGCTTCCATCACCGCTATATTTAAAAACAGGAACCGTACTATCGTCAATAACTACCACCCCATCTCCATTCTTCCTCCCCTATCCAAGGCCCTAGAGTGGATTGTCTCTGATCAGCTTATTGACCTTCTCAACAAGTACAACCTACTCTCTCAGCAACAGCACGGCTTTCAGAAAGGTCACAGCACTACCACCACCCTCCTCCAGTTTACCTCACACATACACTCCACCCTGGACAGGGGTCATATCACTGGTGCGGTTTTCATCGTCCTCACTAAGGTATTTGACACCGTCAATCACTCCCTCCTCCTAACCACCCTGTCCAGCAGTGGTTTCTCCCAGGACACCCTTAGTTGGTTCTCTGACTACCTCTCTAACCACTTCCAGCAGGTCAAAATTGGTAACACCCTATCCAAAAGACTGCCAGTCCTCTCAGGCATCCCGCAGGGGTCCATACTAGGACCTCTACTGTTCACCCTCTTCCTCAACTCCCTCCCCATTGCCTGCCCTGGTAATGTGTTACTATACGCAGATGATGCTGTCCTACTCTCCTCCGACCCTGACCCCTCTCAACTCCATCATTCCCTTCAATCCACCTTTAGCTGCACCGAGAACCAGTTCTCTGCTCAGCACCTTGTCCTCAACTATAAGAAGACCAAAGCGATGCTTTTTTCTCATCCACTCAACACACAGAAGGTGCATTGCCCCCAAGTTCTTACTGCCAAGTGGACCTCTCTAGAGCTAGTAGACTCCTTCAAGTACCTGGGCATCACATTAGATCCTGCACTCAACTTCCACCAACATATCTATCTCCTGTCTAAAGTCCTTAATGCTAGGCTAGGTCTCCTGTACCGCTTCAAGCACTGCCTTACCTCTGACGCCCTTAGGCTAGCCATCTCCTCCTCCATCCTCTCACTGCTTGACTATGGTATACTTATTTATAGTGCCACTAGCACCTCAGCCCTCCATAGACTTTGTTTTGCATTAAATAAAGTGTGTCACCTCCTACTGGGATGTGATCGCCTCACCCATACTTGCTCCCTCTATAACACCACCAACTGGCTCAACCTTGACAATAGGATCAAGTTTCATACCTGCCTCATGGCCACAAAAATCACCCTCAGACTCTCTCCCCCTGGTCTCGCCCTCCTAGTCCACCTGGCACCTAAGCTTAAGCACACTCAAAGTTCTGCCAAGCCGCTCCTTGCGGTTCCTTCCTGCTGAACCTCACAATTCCAAAGGTCCTTCAGCTTTAGAGCCCCCTCCGTCATGAACAGCCTTCCACCCTGGCTTGTAAATGAAAATAGAATTGACCCTTTCAAATCACAACTTATGCACCACCTCCAGGCCTCTAATACCTGTGACTGTCACTTAACCCCTACCCTCTCCCCTTCCCTGCTGACCATTGCCACTGGACTGCCTTCCTAGGCCTCTAGAACTTAGACTTCTCTCAGCATTACCATATATCTCCAACTGTACTTATTTTCCCTAGTTTCTGCTTGTTAGCCTCACTGTCTCCTTGTATTATGCACTGTATTGTGTTCTCATTGAATTGTTATGTAAAGTCTGTTATGTACCCAAATTTTTGTGACGTGGAACTTTTGTAAATGAGTCTTTGACTCAAAGGTATTTTCCGATTCCACAATAAATAAAAAATAAATAAATAAGTAGAACTGCACCCCCCGGCATCAGGACCGCACAGCAAAATTGTAGCTAGCAATCATTAGCAGGGACCGCCCCCCGCATCAGGTGACGGATGTCAGTGACTATAAATAGGGGCGGTCCCCCACCTGCCCTGCAGTTCTTCTGCCAGAGACCTCTAAAGAGGAAGCAGAAAAAAGGAGTGGAATCTCCAGGGACCCCGGGTCCTGGATGAAACAAAGTTCTGGTAAGGGAATAAAGAGGAAAAAAACACAGGAGCTGGGGGAAGGTGGATGGGAAATCTAGACCTACTGCAGGAACCTTTCTCAAAGATCTACTGTTACGATAAGTTCTTATGCAACTGTTCTATCTTACTTTGAGAGGGTTCCTGCAGTAGGTCTTCACAATTAGGACTGTATACCAAGCAGTCAACTAAAAAGGAGGCATCGGAGATGAAGTTACGGGAGAAGGAAAAAATCTGCCAACTACAGGTCACTCAAGACAGAAGACCTTGCAGGACTGCTAGACCAAAGCCAGCCCTGCACCTAAAAGCAATGGTCAGACTGTAATATTTAGTGAAGGTGTGGATGGAGGACCAAGTGGCTGCTGAACATATGTCTGCAGTGGACACATTCCTGAAAAAGGCAGTGGAAGTGGCCACTCCCCTAGTTGGGTGGCCCTTAACCATCCTCGGAAGGGGCTTTTTGTACTTCTGGTAAATGTAAGAATACAATTTGCCAGCCACCTAGACAGAGTCTGTTTAGAAATAGTGTTGTCTTGGCACTGGGGAGCAAAGGCCACAAAAAGTTGGTTCGACTTGTGAACCTCCTTAGTCCTTGAGACATACTGTCTCAGAATCCTGTGCACATCAAGGGTGTGCAGGAGATACTCCCCCTGTTGGAGTGTTCAGGATAAAATATCATCAGTTCTACATTCTGGTTTAGAGTAAGTTCCAACACCATCCAGTCTCTGTGGAAAATTAAGTAAGGCTCTCTACAAACTACAGCCTGAAGATCTGAAACTCTTCGAGCTGAAGTGATAACAACTAAAAGAAAAAATTACTCACCTTAGTAATGTTGTTTCTTCTAATGGAGTCTTGCTATATTATAGACATTTGCAGTTTGATCCAGCTCTAGAACTGCCCCGGAGTGAAATGGTTAAAACCATTCCAAAATAGAATTTTGGCACGAGAGCAGCTCTATCTGTGTCATTTCAAACTTGAACTGTCACATCTTTACGAGCCAAACTCACTAAGGTCTGTGGAAGCTGTAACCTACACTAGCCAAATGGCTACCTAAATAATAACAACCATTGATGGTCCCAACACCCAAGACTCAAGTCAGGGGACCAGAAATACTAACACCATTCTAATAATATGAAATGGAACATAAGTATAATAAAACACACACGCTGCACACATACACACCCCCAAAGTCCCAAAGGGGACAAAATGCTAAAGAACATAGGTAGTGCCCACACTAAGTTGCCCGCACCCCACCAAGTAGAGGTTCTGAGAGGGGCAGGTTGGGGGGGAGGTCTATAATATAGCAAGACTCCATTAGAAGAAACAACATTACTAAGGTGAGTAATTTTTTCTTCAAACAACATGAAGTCTTGCTATATTATAGACATTAGCAGAATACACAGCAGTACCTCCATGGAGGAGGGGCAGAACCTACATAGGGAACAGGCTCTGAAGAACAGCTGTGCCAAACCGGGCATTTCTCCTGGCCTGGACATCCAGGAGTAATGCTTGGTAAAAGTGTACCGCTTTCCAAGTAGCAGCCTGGCAAATCTCTAATAAAGGGATATCTCTGGCAGCAGCTAGAGATGCAGCTGTACCCCTGGTAGAATGAGCCCTCAAACCAGGGGGCTCAGCCACTTTCTGATAACAAAATTGATACAAGAGACAATCCACCTGGCTATTGATCTCTTAGTGGCAGGTTTGCCTTTCCCAACTTCACCATAGGTAAGGAAAAGTTGAGGATTCGAACCTGTGACCTTTGGTACGCCTATATAATAACTAAGAGCTCTCTAACATCCAGGCTGTGCAACCTCCTCTCACCCGAAGAGGAGTGATCAGTGAAAAATACTGGAAGGGAGATAGATTGATTAAGATGGAAATCTGAAACCACCTTAGGCAAAAACTTCCTATTAGTCCTAAGGACTACCTTATCCCTGTGGAAAGAAATAAAGTCAGTCTCCACTGACAAGGTTTGCAATTCACTTATGCGTCTGGCAGAAGTGATAGCCACTAGAAAAACAGTTTTCCAAGTTAGGTACTTAAGCTCTGCAGAAGACAGAGGTTCAAAAGGGGGTTGCATTAACTGGGCAATGCAAACATTAAGGTCCCAAGCAGGGGCCGGTTCCCGAAAGGGAGGATTAGTATGGAGTAATCCCTTAAAAAACTTGGAATACACAGGATGAGAGGAAAGAGAGGATGACTTTCCTACTGACAAAAAAGCAGACACAGCTGCCAAATGAACTCTCAGGGTAGCTGGTCTGAGACCCAAGGAATTAAGATGTACCATGTAATCTAACAAAATGGGCAATTCAGCAGATTCTGGGGAAATATTTTTCCCAGCACACCAAATGGAAAACCTTTTCCATTCAGAACTATAAGTAGCCCTAGTGGAAGGCTTTCTGGAAGACTTTAGGATCTCAAGAACACCCTGAGAGAGGTGTAAATCAGCAAACTCTAACCCTCAAGAGCCAGGCCTTGAGGTTGAGGGATTTGAGGTCCGATACCAAACCCTTCCCTGGGCACAAGTCAACAGATTGTGATTCCTGGGGAGGCACAGGGGAAGACGGACTGTCAGAGACAGAAGGAGGGTACCAGGGCTGCCTGGCCTCATCCGGGGCAATCAGAATCACCCTGCAAGGCTGAGATCTGATTTTGACTAGTACTTTGAATAGGAGAGGAAGGGGGAAGCATAGAGGAACTTCCTCCCAATCCAGAAGAAGGGCATCCAGGGAACTGGAGCCCAGCACTGGAGGCCTGCAACAGAACAGAGGAAGTTTGTGATTGTCTGGGGCTGCAAAAGATCTATCTGAGGGATGCCCCACCTGGCAAAACTATCCTCAGCACTTGAGGATCCAGGGACCATTCGTGATGGCCCTGGGAATCCTGCTGAGGGCATCCGCTAGGACATTGTCCTTCCCGGAAGATGAACTGCTATGAGGGAAGTGTTCAGGGAATAGGCCAGAGACCACAACTTCATTGCCTCGGTGCACAAGGCCGAAGACCGAGTGCCCCCCTGTTTGTTGATGTACCACATTGTTGTGGTGCTGTCTGTTCTGACTTGTATGACTTTGTCGTGGACAGATGCAGAAAAAGCTTGAAGAGCTAAAAAGACAGCTCTGAGTTCCAGCAAATTGATGTGGAGCAGAGATTCCTGGGGGGACCAAACTCCCTGAGTGGAAAGGTCGCCCATGTGGGCTCCCCAACCCAGAAGGGAAGCATCTGTAGTGAGAGTCAAGTCGTGAGAAGGGGAAATGAAGGGGACCCCCGCTCTTAAATTGCTCTGATCCTGCCACCACTGGAGAGCTAGGATCAAGGTTCGAGTCACTGGGACCAACTTGGAAAGGGGGTCTCTTCTCTGAGACCAAAAGGTTCTCAAGTGAAACTGAATGTCTCTCATCTGAAATCTGGCCCCTGCACAACAGCTGTGGATGCAGCCATGTGCCCCAGGAGCTGCAGAAGTGTCTTGCTGGTCGAGAGACCTGCAGAGTGAAGGAAGAGGCCAGAGCCACTAAATTCCTTACCCTTTCTGGGGAGAAGGCTCTGGCTAGCTTTGTGTCCAATTCTGCCCCTATAAGGTGAGTACCTGGACTGGTTCCAGAACCGACTTTGGTAGGTTTAGCAGAAAACCCAGGGAGGTGAGAAGCTGCTGGGTGACCTGCAGGTGAGATTTACCTATCTGGGACTGGCCTACAATGAGCCAGTCGCTCAGATAGGGAAAAACAGCAATCCCTCTGCCTCCTTAAGTGGGCCACTGCCACTGCTAGACACTTTGTGAATACCCTGGAGCAGAGGTAAGGTCAAGGCATTGCTCTGAACTGGTAATGACCTGAGGGGCAGTTCGAATCTGAGGTACTTTGATGGGATCTTCTGATTAGGACATGGAAATAGGCATCCTTGAGGTCCAGGGAGGCTAGCCAGTCCCTGGCCTTAGGGAAGGTAAAATCATTGCCAGAGTTACCATTTTGAACTTTGGTTTCAAAAGATGCTTGTTCAGATATCTGAGATCTAAGATGGGACGCCATTCTCCTGTCTTTTGGGGTAAGGAAGTATCTGAATACAGACCCCTGCCCTGATGCAGGGAGGAACCCTTCTACTGCTCTGAGAGCTAACAGGGATGAGACCTCTGTTTCCAGAGCGAGGGTCTCTGAAGCACTTGTAGTAGAAAAATCTGCTTCTCAACTTGGGAAACTTTTGAAGCTGAGAACCAGACCCTGGCTTACTACTTCCAGAACCCACTTGTCTGAGGTTAAAGAAGCCCATTCTGACTGAAGTAAGCCAGCCTGCCCCCACTGGTACAGGAGAATTGGCCCTGGGCACCCCATCAGGGTGCCTGTTTCGAGGAGCTTTTAGGCTGGGGGTGGGACAGATCTGCCCATCCCTCGTCTGCCCCTGCCTCTGAAGAAGCCCTCTGAGCATAGGCGGGAGGAGGCCTGAGTCTGGTAGAAAGGCCTGTGAAAAGGCCTACCCTTACCCCCTGGGGCATGCCTTTGAGGAGTGGCTTGCCGCCTTAGCCTGGGCACTCTTGTAAGTAGTCCTATATTCATCCATCTTCTTCATGTAATTCTCTGTCTGCTCTCCAAACAGAGAATTTCCCACCACAGGAAAATCCATAGCCTTAGTCTGGGTATCCTGTGACAAACTAGTACACCTGAGCCAGGCCAACCCCACAAAAGCTACAGATGTGGCCATGACCCTAGAGGAAACATCATTAACATCCACAGCAGCATGAAACTGAACCTTAGAGGCTTCAATGCCATCAGCAGCCACCTGTTCTAGTTCACTAGCCAGCTGGCCATGGCCTGCTTGGCCAATTGCATAACAGTATCCCATCTAGATTTCTGATACCTAGCTACAGTGCTTGGCATAATTGCTTGCCTGAGTCCCAGAGAGGCTGCCATATACTGTTTTTTGCCATGGCATCAATCTTCCTGGAATCCTTGTCAGGAGGATGAAGTCAAGGGAATATTAGCTTTATCACAGGCAGCAGCGTGAACTACCCTAACACGACTGCATTGCTGAGAAAGGAATTCTGTATCAGGGCCTGACAATGTATACCTTCTGTCCATCTTTTATCTACAGGAGGCACAGAATTAGAGCTTTTAAAATTTTAATTGTTTGTTTCCTAAAAGACTTATGTAAAGGAATAGACAATCTCCTAGACTCTGGAATATCCATCATTTCTACAAAATCAGGCTCCTCTTGCTCATCCACAGCCTCTTCTAAAGGAAGCTGGAGGGTTTCAGCAACTTTTATAAAACATAAAATGAGATGGGGACTCAGACAGCATAGGGGAGATTCTAAAGGTCTGTCTGGGGAGATGTCCGTTCAATGGGCACACCCAGACCTTCCCAGCCACATTCATACTGTTCATAATCCTCCTCCCTCCTCTGGTTCATAAAATTCTCAATATCATAATCCTGAACCACTGGGACCGGACGAACCGACCTTTACCAGATAGTGGTGGTTCGGACGGACCCTGAGACAGTGACTGGACAATTTGTATGGCTTTTGTTATCTCTGCAGCAGTTGGAGAAGGAATTTTGACTCAGACCTGCTGATTTTCTTGTTTTCTTTACTGGAATTGGTTCCTCAGAACCAGCTTTTCTTTGCCAGAGGAAGTCTAGCCCTGGTCAGAGGGTAGTCCCTCTGGTTCGGTTGGCACCGAACCGGGCTGGCCATCCGGGTCACGGACTTTTTCCTCGCCCTGAGCCTGCCCAATCTTTTTCCAGGGTGGCTGCAGGAAATTCTTACATACCTGACAGTCTGACTGGAGGTGGTCAAACTCAGACAATAAACACATAGGTGTGGGTCAGCCTTGGCAAAGACTTCCCCACAAACATCACAGTGTTGAAACCCAGTGGGCCGGTTTTCTTTGGGTTTCTCAGACATAATGCCAGCCTAACCAAAACTTGCCCTTTAGCGGCAGTGCAGGCAAGACACCTTATCGGTTCCTAACCGTGTGCGGTATTGGAAAACCGTAATAAATCCGCTTTTTAGAACCGATAAGAACCGGAACCGCACTTCAAAATAGTAACTTTTAGTTTTAAATGAGTTTTAAACCCACTGATCGTTCAAAACCGAACCGATAACTTAAAGTTCCACACAGACAAAACCTTCATTTACTTACGGTTACCACAGATAGAGCTTGAACGAACGGTTTTATGTTAAAATAAAACTATTCTCGGTTAAATCCAACCAAGAAAACACTTTTAAACCGAGAAATGAACCGAAGCAGAAGGAGAAATCTCCGGAGCGACTGTTCACTGAGGTGGAGTAAAGAATCTGATAGTTCAAGTTTGAAATGACACAGATAGAGCTGCTCTCATGCCAAAATTCTATTTTGGAATGGTTTTAACCATTTCACTCCGGGGCAGTTCTAGAGCTGGATCAAACTGCAAATGTCTATAATATAGCAAGACTTCATGTTGTTTGAAAGAGCATTTTCCACACTAAAAAATGCATATCACTACTTGCTGCCAGCTGAAAAGGGGGCAAAGTAAGCTTTTCTAAAATAAAATTAAAAATCCTGGGGGGAACAGGATTCTGGACCGGAGGTCTAAGATGAAGGATCCCCTTCAAAAAGGTTCTGGAAACCTCTAGCTAAGCTAGGGTAGGCCGAAACTGCAGAAAGATGGACCTTCAGGGATGAATAACTGAGGCCCAGCTCTGACAGGTGCAAGAGGTACTCTAAAGAGAAGCCGAGCAAGAAAAAGGGTCTAGGCCTTTAGCTGATGCCCAGATGGAAAATCTCTTCCACTTCATGGCATACATGGATCTAGTGGAGGGTTTTCTGGCCTCCACTAAGACCTGAGCAACTCTAGAAGAGACGCCATAGCAAGAAACCTCTAAGTCCACAGGTGCCATGCATGAAGGTGGAGCGATTTGAGGCTTGGGTGTACCAGGGTGCCCTGCTCCTGGAATGGAAGGTTGTGAGAGACAGGATGAGGTACTGGGGGTTCCAGTGCTAACTGCTCTAGTAGAGGGAACCAAATCTGCTGAGGCCACAGGGGGGCAATGAGGATCATGTGCGCCCCCTCTGCTTGAACCTTCAGCACAACATTCTGAAGGATAGAAAAGGGAGAGAAAGCATTTAGAAATCTCCTTGTCCAGGATAGAGACAGTGCATCTCACCAAAAAGCACCATGACTGGGAACCAGCGAGCAAAAGCTGGGTAGTTTTGCGTTGAATGGGGAGGTGAAGAGGTCTATGTCTGGCTGACCCCACTGAAGAAACAGATCTTCTACTACTGCCTGCTTTAATTCCCACTCATGAGCCCTGATGACTGAGACAGTCCGCCAAAATGTTGTGAATACCTGGCATGTGGACTGCTGTCAAGGACAGGCCATGTTGAACAGCCCAGTACCACACCCGCATCGCCTACCTGCAAAAGGACTAAGACCAGGTGCCTCCCTGTTTGTCGATGTACCAGACAGTGGCCATGTTGTCTATCTGGAAGAGTAGTGTTCCCGGAACCAAGAGGGACTGAAAAGCCTGAAGGGCATAGAGCACTGCTCTTGTCTCCAGAATACTGATGTGAAGGTTCTCCTCCATGGGCGCCCACGTGCTCTATGTCTGATGGTCTCCCAAATGTGCTCCCCATCCCAGGTTTAAGGCATCAGATGTGAGAATCATGGAGGGAGACAGAGAGTGGAAAGGGACCACCACCAAAAGGCTGGATATGCCCCACCACCAAAGGAGATCCCTCTGAGGGCTGTTGGAGACTAGGATCTTCTGGTCCATGTCATCCAGGTGCTTATCCCATTGGACACATAGACACCATTGGGTCACCCTCATGTGCAGTCTGGCCAAAGGGACTGTGGGTATGGCAGCTGCCACCAGACCCAACTATCACAGGACCAAACGCTCTGTGGTCCAATGAGATGAAGCCTCCAGCGCAGCTTGAGATATTAGAGTCTCTGCTCTGTCGGTTGGAAGGAAGGCCTTGCTCTGAACAGTGTGCAGCACCGCTCCAATGAATTGGAGGCACTGTGTGGGTAACAGCTGGGACTTGGGGTAGTTGACAGAGATGCCCAGACTGGAGGAAAGGTCCAGAGTGAAGGAAAGGGATTCTTTCAGACTGTCCAGGGAAGGGGCTAAAAACAGCCAATCATCCAGGTATGGAAACACATAAATGCCCCTGCAGTGTAGCAATGCCACTACCACCACTAGACACTTGCTGAAAACCTGAGGTGCCAAAGACAGGCTGAATGGGAAAGCTCTGAACTGGAAATGCTCTTCCAAGAAAGAGAATCTCAGAAAGCGGCGGTGGGCCAGAAGGATGGAGAGGGAAGGGTGCCTTTTCTCCAGCAGTGGTTTTGGGGAACTTGGCCTGGAGGGTTTGAGCTCCAGAGCCTGAGGAGCGACACTTGGTCTGGCGTCTGCCCTGGTTCTGTTTGTTCCATTTCCGTTGGTGGGGAAATGGCTGCAGGGGTTTCTGACCTAAGCGATACAAGGAACGGACATCTTTTAGAGATTTGCCACTCTCTTGTAACTCTGTGATTATGCCCTTGGTATCGCCGCCAAACAGAACTGGATCCCTGAAGGGAGCATCCAGAAGTGTACTCTGAACAACCTGTGCCAACCCTGCCAGGCAAAGCCAAGCAAGGCGCCCGAGACATTTGCCCATATCTGCACCACGTGATACTGAGTTGACCGAGTCGTAGGTTGCACGAAGGGCATGGTGGCAGGAAGATTTATCTTGTCCAGCAGTTTGTTCCTGAGCTGTTTGTCAGGTACCTCCTGAATGTCCTTTTCCAGACTGGACAGAGACCATTATTGGAAACCCACCATGTGGGCCACATAATTCAAGAAACGAATGGCACAAGTAGAGGAGGTGTAAATCTTGTGGCCATATTGATCTATTTGTTTTGACTCCTTGTCTGGAGGGGAGGCACTGAGATGTTTTGGCTGTGCTGACCTACTATGAACTGCAGTAATCACAACAGTGTCAGCCTTGGGTTAGGCAGTATGGTGGGAAACCCCTTCTGGGGGGTGTTAGGTTCTGTCGGCATTTTTTGACATGGCAGGAATGGACGATGGCTGCTGCCAGATTGTGGAAGTGAGATCTTCATGCGGCCCCATCCAGGGGGGAATGGGGAGGGGGTCCACATTGACCAAGTCCAAATGTTCTGCCAGTCTTCTGCATTTGGGGTCCAATTCTTGGGAAGCCCACCTACAGGACTTTTGAATGGATCGTAGGAGCTCAGCAAAGGACCGATCTTTCGGAGGGGATTTAGGGGACTCTTTTGGCTGGGGCTCAATGGGTGAGTGAGGCTTTGATTGGTTCGCTACATCTGAGTCCTCATCTGAATCCAATGATTCTGGCCTACTAGGTAAGGAAACATCTGGAGCTGACTCTGGAAGTCTGTGTTCCGTAATGCCGGAGGGCAGAGCACCCAAGCCTCTGTCCGAAGCTCTGCTGGAAGGTGCAGGGCTACCAGGTTGCACCCTTTGAGATGCGGTGGCCTTGACCACCAGCTGAGATTGACCCAACTCCTGCAACAGCTGTGACTTAGCATCTTTCCACCAGGTCGGGATGGGTTCCTGTTCCGGCTGAGGGGGTGGAGGATATCCTGGATACCCCATGGAGTATACAGGGTAACTAGAAGGTTGGTACCAGTAAGGTTACTGGTAGCCTTGATATTGAAAGGCCTAACCCAGCATCAGTGGAGGGTAGCTCAGTGTCGGGCCCCCCCAGCTTGGGTACTGCGGCGTGTAGCAGGGATAGTACCCTGTCGGACCCAATGGGGGAGGAATATAAGGCCCAGCAGGAGGCGGCACTGAAGGACCAGCGGGGAATGGGTCCTTCGGCTAATTCAGGGGGGAACCCCCAAAAGCCCAGAGGGATTCAGATCCATACCACCCCCAACAATGTCCAGCGAGAGATCTAACGTCGGGTGAAGATCCATTGGCGGAACAGAGGCCGGCGATGGAGGCAAGTCTGGGAGGGCACCCATCAATGGGTCTTTCTGGAGGATATCCAACGGAGATGATCCTGGTGATCAGGTCGGAAAAGGACAGCGAATCCCTGGAGGGAGAGCCCTGGTGGGATGAGGGGACCTGTGAGCTTGCTCTGCTGGTGTCAGGGTCCACAGGGGAGTTCAATGGAAGAGAAGTCACCAGGCAGTCGCCGGGTAGGTTGGCAGCCAACTTAGAGGTGATGGTATGGCAGGCATCGGAGGAGCCGATGACTGGCTTACAGACCGTGGCCAGGCTGACAGAAGCCGGAGGCTAGAGTCAGGATGATTGGCCTGGGCCGGGTACCCAGTGGTGGAGCCGAAGGGCGACTTATCAACTGAGCTTGGAGCAGGAACCGCAACTGTTTCCTCCAAAGAGGAGATCCTCGACTGCCCGCTGACCTCAACGGGGGGGGAGAGGGCGTCCGGTCTGCCAGGGTGGACGAAGGCTCAGAAGGTGGGGTACTCACGGGGGTGGAGGCCCCACCCAAGATGGCATCAGCTGTCTGGCTGGCTTTCGTCTGGGGAGAGTGGCTCCGCTCCCGGTGGCTCTCCTTCTTCTTTGTCTTCTTTTTTTCCAGGGCCGGCGACAATGATCTTTCCCTCAGCTCCTAGAGCTCTTTTTCCATCGATGCCAGTCTTTATGTCAATAAATGGGCATTGAAGGTCCTCTGGTGATGTGTGCGCATGGCCTGGTTGAAGGCCTGGCAGATGGAGCACTCTGCAATCTGATGCTTAGGCCCCAGGCAGAGGATGCAACAGGAATGGTCGTGCCCATGTGGTATCTGCGCGTCGCACTTGGAGCACTTTTTCTTGGGCCAACGAGATGACATACACCGCTGCTGAGGAGGAATATAGTTAGACTAACTATGAAATACACTGAAAATGGCGGGCGACTGAAGCTGGTCTACTGTGAGGTCTGACGATTCAGGTCGACGGCGGGAAAGAACTGGAGGACGGGTGGAGGACCGCCCCTATTTATAGTCATGCTGACATCCATCACCTGATGCTGGGGGCGGTCCCCGTTGATGATTGCTAGCTATGATTTTGCCGTGTGGTCCTGATGCCAGGGGGCAGAGTCCTACTTATGAAGACCTACTGCAGGAACCCTCTCGAAGTAAGATCACTAGATTACCTCAAAAATAGATAAATGAGAGGCAAATGGCTGATAAAATACAAAAATCCTCTGTACTGCAAGGTACTAGCCCTGACTTTTGGATTTGGTACCAGTGGAAGCTGATTTCCAAGTGGCCCCACTATCTCCTGCTGAACACACCTCTAACTACTGTATCTCCCTCTGTCTCTAGTTGAATTTATGTGCTAGGGTTTAATAATTTGTTTAATCCTTACAGTCATTTTAAGTTCTGAGTTGATATTAGAAGTGAATTTAGAGCTTTTTTTTTTTTTTTCGAACTGTTGACTTTTCCATTAGCAGATTATATCCTCTCACCACTAGAGGGCTATATCTCTATCTCTTTATCTAGTACATAAGCCATGTGGGCTCTCTCTGCCTTTCTCTCGCCTCTCCTCCTCCTGCCCTGGCCCCCTCTTCTCTCTCCCTGGTCCTAGCCACCCCCACCCCCACCCCACCCCGCCACCCTCTACTCTGGTTTCCACTGCTACCCAAGGAACTCTCCACTTCCACTTGAGTCTTGTGCTTGTGCACCGATTGATATTCCTGGTTACTTAACCCGACCACTACGCCAATAAGTGGGCCACCTCTACACTGTACCACCTTACAGTCCATATGGGACACCACCTGGAACCTTGCAACTTCTACTCCAGGAAACAACAATCAAAACTATCTCTCAAAGAGCTGCGACTCTGCTCCTTAAAACTCCTACTCCTCCTCCTTCTCATCTCAGGCAGTGTCCATCCCAATCCTGGCCCTAGAAGCTCAGGCCATACACAAACTCCAGGTGCCCTTATCTTTGCAACTATTAATATCTGCAGCCTACTACCAAAGCTGGATGCACTCCAAGCCTTCATGTGCCAACACAACCATGACATTCTTGCAGTGGTGGAAACTTGGCTGACACCTAAAGTTCCTGACTCAGCAGTAACAATACAGGGTTACAATGTCCACAGGCTGGACCGGATATCCAAAAAAGGCGGTGGTTGCGCAATCTATATCAAAGACTCCCTGTCTTGGCACCCTGTAGCAACTCCATCACTTTCTGCCTCAGCCGAGATTCTGCCAATAAAATCATCCTAGGTCCCAACCATAAAGCCCTGACTATTGTCTCCATATACATCCCGCCTAGGACCCTAAACATGGATTCAATGACGCCCTAAACTTTATCAACTCTCATCCTTCCAAGTTGAACTTATTCTACTAGGATTTCATAAACTGGTTAGCATCGAGTACCAGTGCCTAAAAGACTCCATCTCAGCTGCTAACCTCACGCAAATAGTAAACTCCCCTACTAGGATTAACTACAAGACTGGCACCAGTACCCTCTTGGATTGGGTCCTCACCACTCACCCCACAAGGATTTCTCGTACGACCATTCTCCCAGACTCACTCAGTGATCACTCCCCAGTCATGTGTGCATGGTCTAACAAATTCCTTAAGCCCCCTCCCAAAATTAACGCTAGCAGAGTCCTTCCTCGTGGAAAACTTCCACATCTCAAACAACACCTGCTTCTACAAGACTGGCTACCCATCTATGAAGCAACAGATGTTAACTTGGCTCTTGATCACTTCATCTCAATTTTCATCAAAGCCTGCGACCTCTTTGCCCCTGCTAAAAGGCGCAAAACAAAATCTCTCTCTAACCCATGGGTCACTGCTCTTCTCACAGCTGAAACTATGGATCACCTCTGGGCAGTTGCCAGGGCCACTGGCAAACAACTGACATCCAAAATTACAAACAAGCACGAAATGCCTCGCACAAAAGCTATACGGCTAACGAATCCACCTATTACAAAGACGCCCTCACCAATACATGGGGAAATGGTCGTCCTTTCTGGGACAATATCAAGGATGTCACAGGGAAGCAGCCAAAAACCTCTCCGGCCAAGTTAATGGTTGATGGATCCTCAACCCTTGACCCCAAGGTGATCGCAAACATCTTTAACACAGCTTTTTCAGACCTTAGTGCTGTTCTACCCCATGACTTTTTCGAAAACAGGGCCTACTCCCCAAATACCTCAGCCCCTCAGTCTAACCATCCCCTTTTCTACTTCAGGAAGGTAAGGCTGAATGAAGCTCCCGCTATATTACTGCAGCTATCTCTAAATCTAGATCTAGTAGCGACACCCTGGACCTTAAGCTTCTGTTGCTCACCCTCGATGAGGTAATTCATCCATTAACAAAAATCCTAAACCTCTCTCTGCTGTGAAAATTCTCAGACCTATGGAAAACAGCCACCGTGACACCTGTCCATAAAAGTGGGCACAAGACGATTCACTCAAATTATCGCCCTATCTCCATACTGCCCCCACTCTCTAAGGCACTTGAGCGCATCGTGGCTGATCAACTTACCGACCATTTGGATAAACACAATTTACCTTGTCCACAACAACACAGCTTCCAGAAAGGTCACAGCACCACCACAGCCCTTCTTGAGTTCACTGGAGCTTTGCACAAATCCCTTGACAATGGCCTTCTCACAGGGGCCGTTTTCGTCGACCTCTCCAGGCCTTCGATACAGTACACCATGGACTACTAATACACCAACTACTGAATGCCGGGCTATCACCTGACTCTTCTCTCTGGTTTAAAAGCTACTTAGAAAACCGGTCACAGAGAGTAAAATTGTGGACGCTCTTTCTAACACCCTGCCTGTTGCGTCGTGTCCCACAGGATCCATACTGAACCCTCCTTTAGCCTTTTCTAAACTCCCTCCCTTACCACTGCTCTGAGCAGATCATACTATATGCAGATGATGCTGTTGTATTCTCCACTCACAAAGATCCTGCAACTCTTCAACACAACCTTCAACTTGGTTTCAGTTCTGTAGAGACATGGTTTCTTAATCATAAACTGGTCCTCAATGACAAGAAAACCAAATCTATGCTCTTCTGCATCTCTCATAACCCACACAAGCTACACCACTTGGCTATCTCCACCACCCAGGGCAACACTCTAGATCAGGTGGTGTCCTTCAAATACTTAGGGATTCAGCTTGACCCTAATCTCTCCTATGGATTTCATGTAGATAATGTAGCTAGAGCTGCTAATACACGGCTTGGTCTCCTCTACAAACACAGACCATACCTCACGCCAGAAGCTTTGAAGGTTGCAGTCCTGAGCTCTGTGATCTCTGTAATAGACTATGGTCTCATCATTTATGGCTCGGCCACAACCACAACCCTTAGACGCCTCTCAACTGCCTTAAATAAAGCATGTCGGCTCATCACTGGTGCTCACCGCCTCACCCACACACATGTGACCTGTACACTCAGACTGGCTGGCTCCAATATCAAACCGCATAAAGTTTCTCACCTGCTCCATGGTCAAAAAATCTACCTTGGCCTTGCACCTTCTGAGGTCTCAACTCTGTTACAACACCATTAACAAATGGTGCTTTAGGAGATCCACGCTACAGCTACTGAAAGTCCCCCACTGTCACACTTCACAGGACAACGCTTTTGTTTATCGAGCACCACTCTGGCTCAATGGCCTCAGCCCAACCATCTCCTCTGCCCCAACTATTGGTATGTTTAAAACTAGGCTCCAGGACTATCTCACTACCAACAGCTCCTGTGACTGCCCAACTTAACCTTGTTTCTCCACTTCCCTTCTGCTCTAGTTGCCCCCCACTGGATTCTACCCTCACATCTTGGTATACCCAATGCTGCACTTTTCACCCTCTTGCCACCCTTCCTACATTCCTTCTCCCCACCCTCTTCCCTCTCCCTATGACTCTGGCACTTTATCTGTTTTCTGTTTTCTCGACAAATGCTGCTGGCTGTCTTGTTACAATGCTACCCTTGAACTGTATTAATCTGTACTCTGTTTGCAATGTCCACATTGTTGTAATGCCTGTCTTTATGTTCCCCATAATTTGTATTTCTCTGACGTGGAACCTTTGTAAAAGAACCATGGCTCAAAGGTATTTGTAATCCTAGACTTGATAAATAAAAATAAAAAAATAAAAAAATTTAAGTAAAAATAGTGATTTGGTAAAAATCGCCAAAATGGAGTGAGGAATTTCTCCGGCTCTATGGAACTGCTGAGGTACTGGAGAACTTGCAAAAGTTGTGCGAAAAACCCAATAACCACTCTAAAAATTTAAAAGAGGCAGAGAAGAAAAAATTACTCACCTTAGTAATGTTGTTTCTTCTAATGGAGTCTTGCTATATTATGACAGATGCAGTTTGTCCCACCATTAGAACTGCCCCGGAGGTGAAAGAGTTAACTTCCATGCAGAGCATGGAACAGAGCGTGAGCTCGGTTAAGGAAGCTCTGTTAGGGTGGTTTCAAACCTAAACCGCAGATCTTTACTAGCAAAACTCACCAAGGCTCTGTGTGGAAGCTGTAACCTCACTAGCAACTACATTAAATATTCACATTTTCCTGGTCCCAACACCAAGACTCAAGTCAGGGACCAGAAAATAAGATAAAATAACTAAATAAAACACAACACCAAACATAAAAAGAGGGCATCAATAAATGCCAAAGTGGACTGCCCACCTATACCAAGTAGAAGTTCTGAGAGGGGCAGGTTGGGAGGATATAATATAAAGAAGACTCATTAGAAGAAACAACATTACTAAGGTGAGTAATTTTTTCTTCAAACAACATGAAGTCTTGCTATTATGACAGATGCAGACTACACAGCAGTACCTCCATGGAGGAGGGACAGAACCTACTTAGGAATAGGTCTGAAGCACGGCTGTGTTAAACCGAGCATCCTCCTGGCCTGGATATCCAGGAGTAATGCTTGGTGAAAGTGTGTACTGTTTTCCAAGTAGCTGCTTGACATATCTCCAAGATAGGATGTCCCTAGCAGCAGCTAGAGATGCAGCTGTACCTCTGGTAGAGTGAGCCTCAGGCCTGAGGGGGGAACCTACCCAGCTTTTGATAGCAAAATTGATACAAGAGACGATCCACCTGGCAATGGATCTCTTAGTGGCAGGTCTCCTTTCCCAACCTCACCATAAGTGAGATATAGTTGGAGGAGTCAAACCTGTGACCCTTGGTACGCCTATGTAGTAACTTAGGGCCTCTTAACATCTGTTGTGCAGCCTCTCACCAGAGGAGGAATGGTCAGTGAAGAACACTGAAGTGAATAATTGGTTAAGGTGGAACCAAAACCACCTTAGGCAAAACTTCCTGTTAGTCCTGAGGACTACCTTATCCCTGTGAAAGGAAATAAAGCCAGTCTCCACTGATAAAGCCTGTAACTCACTTATGCTACCTGGCAGAAGTGATGGCTACTAGAAATACAGTTTTCCAAGTCAAATACTTAAGCTGTGCCGAAAACAGAGGCTCAAAGGGGGGTTGCATCAGCTGAGCAATGCAAACATTAAGATCCCAAGCAGGGGCAGGGTCCCTGAATGGAGGATTGGTATGAAGCAACCTTAAAAAACTTGGAAAATACAGGGTGAGCAGAAAGAGAAGAGGGCTTCCCTGCTGAAATGAAGGCAGAGACAGCTGCCAAGTGCACTTTCAGGGTAGCTGGTCTCAGTCCCAAAGAATTAAGAAGGACCATATAATCCAATATAGTGGGTAAATCACAGATTCCGGGAAATAGCTCCCAGAACACACATATGGAAAACCTTTCCACTTGGAGTTATAGGTAGCCCTGGTGGAAGGCTTCCTAGCAGCTTTCAGGATTTCGAGAACACTTTGAGAAAGTTGTAGATCAGCAAACTCTAACTGCTCAGAGCCAAGCCTTGAGGTTGAGGGATTTGAGATTCGATGCAAACTCTCCCCTGAGCACAGGTTAACAGATTGTGGTTCCTGGGGAGACACAGGGAAGATGGGCTGCTAAGGACAGAAGGAGGGGTACCAGGGCTGCCTGGCCCAGTCTGGAGCAATCAGGATCATCTTGCAGGGCTGAGACCTGATTTTGACTAGTACTTTGAACAGGAGAGGGAAGGGGGAAAGGCATAAAGGAACTTCCCTTCCCAATCGAGGAGAAAGGCATCCAGGGGGACTGAGCCCAACACTGGGGGCCTGCAACAAAAAAGTGGAAGTTGATGATTGTCTGGGGCTTCAAAAGATCTATCTGAGGAGTGCCCTATCTGGCAAAAAACTATCCCTCAGTATCTAGGGATCCAGTGACCATCTGTGATGGCCCTGGGAAATCCTGTTGAGAGCATCTGCCAGACATTGTCCTTGCCTGGGAGGTGAACTGCTATGAGGGAAGTGCTCAGGAATAAGCCAGAGACCATAACTTCATTGCCTCGTGCACAAGGCCAAGACCGAGTGCCCTTGTTTGTTGATGTACCACATTGTAGTGGTGTTGTCTGTTCTGACCTGTACCACCTTGTTCTGAACAGATGCAGAAAAACCTGAAGTGCTAGAAAACAGCTCTGAGTTCCAACAGATTGATGTGGAGCAGAGATTCCTGAGGGACCATAACCCTGGGTGGAGAGGTCGCCCATGTGAGCTCCCCCATCCCAAGAGGGATGCATCTGTAGTAAGGGTCAAGGGAGGGACAGAGGGATGAAAGGCACCCTTGTCTCAGATTGCTCTGATCCTGCCACCACCGAAGGGCCTGGATCAGGGTTCGAGTCACTGGGATTAACTTGGATAGGGGATCTCTTGAGACCAGAAAGCTCTCAAATGGAACTGAATGTCCCTCATCTGAAATCTTGCCCTTGCACTACAGCTGTGGAAGCAGCCATGTGTCCTAGGAGCTGAGGAAATGTCTTGCTGGTCGAGAGACCTGCAGAGTGAAGGACTAGGCCAGGGCCACCAAGGTCCTTACCCTTTCCAGAGGGAGGAAGGAAGGCTCTTGCGTTTGCTTTTGTCCAGTTCTGCACCTATAAAGGTGAGTACCTGGACAGGTTTCAAAACTGACTTTGGAAGATTGAGAAGAAAGCCCAGAGAGGCAAGCAGCTGCTGGGTAACTAGCAGGTGTGATTTGATTGGTCTGAGACTGACCCACAATGAGCCAGTCATCCAGGTAGGGAAAATGGCAA
The DNA here is from genome assembly GCA_016271365.2 of Neoceratodus forsteri. Classification (NCBI taxonomy): domain Eukaryota; kingdom Metazoa; phylum Chordata; order Ceratodontiformes; family Ceratodontidae; genus Neoceratodus; species Neoceratodus forsteri. The sequence goes on along the minus strand of CM057451.1, from coordinate 800,991,546 downwards.
TCTTTGCCTTCTTAGATGAGCAACTGCTACTGCCAGACATTTTGTGAGCACCCTTGGGGCAGAGGTGAGGTCAAGGGCATTGTTGAACTGATAATGGCCTGAGGGCAGTCTAATCTGAGGTACTTTCAATGGGAGCTTCTGATAAGAACATGGAAGTAGGCATCCTTGAGGTCCAGGGAAGCTAACCAGTCCCCTGGCCTTAGGGAGGGTAAAATCATTCCCAGAGTCACCATTTTGAATTTTGGTTTTAAAGGTGCTTGTTTAGATATCTTAGATCCAGGATAGGCGCCACTCTCCTGTCTTTTTGGGGTAAGGAAGTACCTGAGTACAGACCCTGCCCTGGTGTGGGGAGAAACCTTTCACAGCTCTGAGAGCCAGGAGGGTTGAGACTTCTGTTTCCAAAGCAAGAGTCTCTAAAGGGTTTGCAGGTGGAAAAGATCTGGCTCATCTTTGGAAATTTTTTAGGTTGAGAACCAGACCCTGGCTCACTACTTCCAGGACCCACCTGTCTGATGTTAAAGACCCTAGTCCTGGATGAAGTGTCAGCCTGCCCCTACAGGTAATGGAGAGCCGACCCTGGGCATCCCAACAGGGTGCCTGTTTGGCAGGGGTTTTAGGCTGAGGGGTGGGAGCAGGCCTGCTGCACTCCCTGCCTCTCTCTCTCTCGAAGAACCCTCTGCACGATAGGCTGAAGAGGAGGAGGCCTGGGTCTGCAAAAGGCCTGTGAAAAGGCCTGCCCTCTCCCCCTGGTGCCCTCTGAGGAGTGCCTGCTGCTCCTTGGCTTGTGCAATCCTATAAGTGGTTCTATATTCATCCATTTTCTTCATATAATTCCGTCTGCTCCCCAAACAGAGAATTCCCACCACAGGAAAATCCATAGCCTTAGACTGGGTATCCTGTGACAAAGTAGTACACCTGAGCCAGGCCAATCTACGAAAAGCCACAGATGTAGCCATGACTCTAGAGGATACATCATTAGAATCCACTGCAGCATGGAATTGCACCTTAGATGCCTCAATACCATCAGAGCCACCTGCTCCAGCTCCTTTGCAAGCTGGCTAGGACCTGTTTGGCTAAGGCCATGACAGTATCCCGATATAGTTTGCTTGTCTGAGTCCCAAAGATGCTGCCATGTATTGTTTTTTTTGCCATGGCATCAATCTTCCTGGAGTCCTTGTCAGGAGGATGTGAAGCCAGGGGAATATTAGCTTTATCACAGGCTGCAGCCTGAACTACCCAACATGACTGCATTGCTGTGAAAGAAAATCTGTATCAGGACCTGACAAAGTGTACCTCCTGTCCATCTTTTTATCTACAGGAGGCACAGAATTAGGAGCTTTTAAAATTTTATTGTTTGTTTCCTAAAAGATTTATGTAAAGGGATGGACAATCTCCTGGACTCTGGGATATCCATCATCTCTACATAGTCAGGCTCCTCTTGCTCATCCAAAGCCTCCTCTAAGGGAAGCTGGAGGATCTCAGCAACTTTTTTATAAAACAAAAAAAAAAATGAGAAGGGGACTCAGAAAGCCTAGGGGGAGATTCACCTGAAGGTCTGTCTGGGGAGATGTTCAGTTCAATGGGCACATCCAGGCTTTCAAAGTCACATTCACACTGATCATAATCATCCTCCCCCTCCTCTGGTTCATAAAACTCTTCTATATCATATTCTTGAACCGGTGGAACCGACCGAACCGACCTTTTGCCAGATAGTGGCAGTTCGAGGGAACTGGGACAGTGACTGGACAATCTGTATTGCCCTGGCTATCTCTGCAGCAGTTGGAGAAGGAATTTTGGACTCCACAGCTGCTGACTTTCTAGTTCTCTTTGCTGGAACTGGCTCCTCAGAGTCAGCTTTACGCTTGCCCGAGGAAGTCTGGCCCTGGTCAGAGGGCACTCCTCCGTTCGGCTGGCACCGAACTGGGCTGGCCATCCGGTCAGCGGACTTTGGCCTCTCGCTCCCCTGGAGCCTACCAACTCTCTTATCTAGGTGGCTGCAGAGAAATTCTGCAAATCTGGCAGTCTGCATTGAGGTGGTCAAACCTCAGACAATAAACACATGTGGTGTGGGTCAGCCTGGCAAAGGCTTCCAACAGACACTACAGTGTTGAAACCCAGGGCCCCGGGTTTTCTTTTGGGTTTTCAGATATAATGCCAGTCTAACCAAAAACTTGCCCATTTGATGGCAGTGCCAGGCAAGACACCTTATCGGTTCCCAACCGTGTCACGGGTCGTGGAAAAAACGAATAAAATCAGTTTTTTAGAACCGATAAGAACCGGACCTCAAGATTCTAACAAGCCTTTAAAGGCGTTTAAAACCAAGTTTAAATATAATTCGATCGGGTTCAAACCGAACTGGATAAACATTTACAAGCGCCACACAGAAAACCTATCTATTACTTACAAAACCATAGACAGAAGCTTGAACTTATCGGGTTTATGTGTTAAAAATAAATAATATCGCGTTAAACTCAACCAAGAAAAGACGCTTTTAAACTGAGGAAATGAACCAAGCAGCAGGGTAATCGAGCGACTGTTCAGTGAGGCTGGAGTAAAGAATCTGATGGTTTCGGTTTGAAACCACCCTAACAGAGCTTTCTTAACCGAGCTCGCGCTCTAAGTTCCACGCTCTGCATGGAAGTTAACTTTTTCACCTCCGGAGCAGTCCTAATGGTGGGACAAACTGCATCTGTCATAATATAGCAAGACTTCATGTTGTTTGAAATGAAAAAAGTAAAATTATACATATTTTACGAAGAAATTAAATGTTTCAAGCGAAGTTGATGAAGAGAACTCTTTGGGCGACTTGCTAGTGCAAGCAGAGCAAAGGATTTGACGTTAGGCTGTGGAATACAGTGTGACGTAGATGGCCAGTTCTGAGTGCTGTATCATTTCTTTTTAATATAAAATGTAATACTGAATGTCTCCTGCTGAAAATCAAATGCTCTAGGAGTGACCTCACTCATCCCCCCCAGATTTCAGCTGAGAGATGGAAGCCATGAGGAAATGCTGAAAGCATGTGAGTTCATACACACTCAGTTTTTAGAGACCATGTCTTACATGTAAGACCTTAATTAAGGATCCTGTCTGTCTGAGTTAATTACAACCATAGTTGCCAGAACATATACATTTTATGACGCTGAAGGAAAACCTATGTTAGTTGCGATAGAAAAGTAAAAATCATAAAGATGCTTTCTGTCCTGGAAGGAGGAAGCTTATTATGAGATTAAAAGAAGTGTCATTTGAAGGACATGAATTATGCTGAAGTTGCAGAATGTAATACTTTTGTATAAGATATATATTTTCATATATCCTGACAGGGAGGAGCTAGGTGACCTCCTGAAAAGAGGTGGGGTAAAAGCCAGCTTTTAAATTATTCAGTTTTACTTTACTGGCACACATTTTTACCTAGACTCTGACAAGGACACATCTTTGGAGCACTTTAAGCAAGTATTTAGAGACTAAGTACTGAAGTAGGAATTTGCACTGTTTAAACCTTGTTCTTTTAAAAGATTTGCATGTCTTGTGACATAACAGTTCTGTATTATTGTGTTTTACATATTCTTCTCTATTATAGTAAAATTCTTTTTTTTTTTAAACGTATTTGGTCTGTCTTTTAGATCTTTTTATTTGTAAGAAAGTACATGGTTATAGCAGACAATAGACATAAGCTTGAATGGTGATACCAAACTGGAAAGAGAAGCGCTTAAAATCTGAGGTCTTTATTAAAGTTTTAAAGGGTTCATCTCTGTATACCTGGTTAGGTGCCCGAGACAAAGATATCTGGCCCCAAGACAGATATATCTGAGCCTGTGCATTGGGTATGCTAGCGAGTTTAACAGTTTGAATCCTCCAGAACTTGAGACCAAAGGTTGATCTGAACTCACAAAAACAGACAAGAGGGTTACCTGTCTGGTTACACTGTTCACAAGACTGCGCCTGAGGTTGGGTACTTTTGGGAGTAGAGGGTCTGATCTGCTTGAGTGGGTTTGTGACAGACTGGTTGGCAGCGGTATTATTTTTGGTATCATGCTTTATTGTTCTGTGTCAGCTGAAACCGTAAGTTCTCTTGCAAAGAAAGAAAAAAGGCAGAGTTTTATTTTAAAAAGGAAACAGAACTATATATCACTTGGCATACAGTCCAGTTCCTACCCATTTTATTTTTTGTTTTCTAAAGTACTTGCAAGTCAGAGTAGCCGTAGTCAGGGAAGAAGAAGATGGCTTCCGACTACAGCAGGCACACTGTAGATTACTTGAAGCAGTTGTGCTGGGACAGGGAAGTCCTGTTCGAGGTGACAGCCAAAAGGCAGAACCCCACAGAGGCTCCGATGGTAGCAGATACTCAGAGCAGCGAGTCTCCGACTGTGGCTGAAAAGGACAGCAGGGTCACTGTTGGTGAAGGGCCACAGCAGCAGGGGATGGTCACCAGTATCCTGAATCCAGAGGTACTCAAACTGCAAATTGAGTTGCGCAGGATGGAACTGGAGGCAGAGCGACAACAGAGGGAAGCAAGCTGTGAGGAGCGTGACTGCAAGCAAGCTGCAGAGGAGAAGAGAGAGCAAGAACAGAGGGAGGTGGACCATGAGGTAGAGCGACAACAGAAGGAGGCAGACCATGAGGAGCATGAGCGACAGTGAGCTGTGCAGAGGAGAAGACAGGAGGAGAACATATGACAGGCAGAGGAGAGGAGAGAGTGAGCCAGTGGCAACAACGTAACTGGAGAAGCTACGATTCGACCTAGCGGCACCAGAGCAAGTAAGTGGCTTGGTTTACTCTGGGACTGCAGGATCTGTACAAATTGAACTCCAAATTAATAGCCGAAGTTTAAGGAAGAGGAGGATACAGATGCCTTTTAAATTCTATTGAAAAGTTTGTATTCAGGCTAAAATTCTAGAGAGTCCTGAGCTTTCCAGCTATCCTCGCTACTTCACCGGAAAAGCTCGGGATGCGTTAGGTCAAATGAACAATGAGGACAGTGATGAGTATAGCAAGTTAAAATCTGCACTATTAAAAAAGTTTGAATTAACTGCTGAATCATACAGAGCTAAATTCCATAAGCTTAGGAGAAGCCCTGATATGAGCTATGAGGAGCTAGCCATGAAACAACGTCAGTTTTTAAAACACTGGTGGGAAGGAATTGAGGCAACCTCTGTTGATAAAACTGAACATGTGATTTTATTAGAACATTTTTATTGGGCATGCCCAGCAGAGCTAAAAACCTGGCTAGAGGACCGAGATCCAAATACAGTGCAAAGGGCTGCTGAAACCTGGGACCGCTATGCCAAGAGCAGACCTGATCTGAGAGTGAATGGGGCAGGCATGGCAGTGCAGAAAGGGAAAAGTGCGCCTTCAGGGCAGCTAAAACCCTCACTGCCTCCACTGAAACCAGTTAGCCCCAGGTTTCAATGAAAAGATTAATCTGATGTAAGAAATGCATGTTGGCTGTGTAAGGAAACTGCATTTTGCCAGACAGTGCCCCAAAAAGGTGAGCCAAAATACACAAGAGGGTGCTAGAAAAGAAGTGGATTGTTTGTGTGTCCCTGAGAGCATGCCAGTGAACATGAGGGAACACATGCACCCAGTCATAGTAAATGGTGTACAGACGCAGGGGTTAAGGGACACAGGAGCATCCCTGACATTGATAAAGGGGATCTGGTACAGCCTGGTCAGCTTATACCCAAAACACGTGAACTCGTAAAAGGGTTTACTGGTGAAGAGAAAACATTGCCACTGCTAGTGTTCTCCTGGACTGGGGTGAAACAGGGGAACTGATGGCAGACAGGTGGCTGTAGCCACCATTCAGTAGTGGATGTGATCCTGGGTAACAATCTCCAGCAGGGGTGGTATGTGCAGTTACCCAGCAGCTGCCGGGCAAGGAAAAATAGTAGTTCCCTGAACCCCACAGAAACCAGTGTGGAAACCACTGAGAGGCTGGTTCCCCAGCCTGTGTCTCCAGATGGGGAGACTGATAAAAAGGGGGTAGAAATTTCTCCAGTAGCAAGTAACCACACAGCTACAGAGGGTTACTCCGAAGAGGGAGGGGTGACCCCTTGTCAGAGGGTTAGGATTGACAGTGTTCCTGAGGGCCCTAAAGGTAGTGCTAGGGACCCTAGTTTAGCGACTGAAGGGGACCTGTCCCATGCCTTGGGACTATGTGAGGGGTTTGCAGCTGCTCAGAGTAGTGACCCTAGTTTAGAGAAGCTGAGGGCTTGGGCAGACTCAGAGGGCACAAAGGGAGGTGACGGCAGACATAAGGTTTATTGGAAAAATGGACTTATGTATACACAGGCAGTACAGACAGAGGGAGGGATGCTAGGCTGGCAGTTTGTCATTTCCCAGGGGTATCGTGAGCAGTTGCTCAATATTGCACATGATATTCCCTTGTCTGGTCATCTGGGAATCATGTCCACTATGCAGGGGTTGGTCCAGAATTTCTACTGGCCTAACTTCACTGAGCAGGTGAAGGAGTATTGCAGGTCTTGTTACCGGTGCCAAGATAGGGAAGGCAGACAAGAAAACCCAAGCCACCCTGATCCCCTTGCCCATAGTGGAGGAGCCATTCCAGAGGGTAAGAATGGATATTGTGGGGCCTTTAAATACCCCCAGCTCCTCAGGGAAGAGATTCATCCTGATTGTGGTAGATCATGCCACCCAGTACCAAGAGGCAGTCACCCTATCCTCACTGAGGACAGACAAAGTGGCAGATGCCTTACTTGGGACTTTCTCCCATGTTGGGATTCAGCAGGAGGCAATCACCGATCAAGGGGGTTCCTTCATGTCAGATCTGATGAAATATTAATGGGAGACGTGTGGGGTGGTGCACAGATGCACGACACTGTATCACCCACAAGCCAATGGACTTGTGGAACGATTCAATGGTACCCTAAAGTCAATGCTCCGGGCGTTTGCTGAACAGCATGGGAGGGACTGGGAGAAATACCTTCCCCACCTGTTGTTTGCATACAGGGAGAGGCCCCAAGAGTCGACAGGAATTTCCCCCTTCGAACTCTTATATGGACGCCGGATACATGGGCCCCCTAGACTTGATCTGGGAGGACTGAGAAGGCAAGCACACCACCCAGGGAACTCCCATTGTGGATTACGTCCTACGGTTTAGGGAAAGGCTGAAGGAGCTTATGGGGACAGCCCAGAGCTACCTGGCAGCTGCCCAACAGAAACAAAAGGTGTGGTACGACTGCAGAGCCAGAGCTCGCTCGTACATGGTTGGTCAGGAAGTCATGGTCCTTCTTCCATTCCGGAAAGACAAGCTGCAAGCTGAGTGGGCAGGACCGTACAAAGTGGTTAGGAAGGTAAATGATGTGAACTACATTGTGGAGTTACCTGACAGAAGACAGACTGAAAGAATATACCATGTCAACATGATGAAGCCATATGCAAATAGGGCTGACATGGTGTTTGCAGTGTGTAGTCATGGGGAGGGGACGGATGAAGGAGACCCCCCTTCTGGACTTGCTGGGAGAGAGTAAGCGGGAGTCCTCTCTGGAGGAGTAAAATTGTTTCCCCAGCTGAACCCGGACCAGGTCCAGAAAGTAAAGGAGGTTTTAGTAGACTTTGCCCTGTTGTTTAGCGCCAAGCCTGGACCAACCCCCTTAGCGACACACGATGTGGAAATATGGACAAAGACGCCCATACGGCGAACAGCATTTCGGGTGTCAGAGGCTGTCCAAAAGGACATTAGGAGAGAAGTGGAGGAGATGCTGGATTTAGGGGTAATCCAGAGATCCCACAGCCCCTGGGCCTCACCCGTAGTCCTTGTGCCCAAGCCAGATAGCTCAACTCGTTTCTGTGTGGACTATCATGGACTGAATGCAGTCACAAAGTCCGATGCCCCGGACGGACGAACGCCTGGACAAGCTGGGAGGGGCGACCTACCTTACGACTATTGACCTGACCAAGGGGTATTGGCAGGTAGAACTGACGGACAGAGCTAGGGAGAGGTCGGCCTTCATCACTCCAATAGGCTTATTTGAGCTTAAAGCAATGCCTTTTGGAATGAAGAATGCCCCGGCCACTTTCCAAAGGTTGGTGAACCAGGTGTTAAATGGTGCTGAGAAGTACGCCGTGGCGTACCTGGATGACATTCCCATCTTTAGTACCAGCTGGGAGGAACACCTATCCCACCTTAGGGAACTGCTGGACAGGATACAGAGGGCCAGGCTCACTGTCAAAGCCGAGAAGTGCCAGGTGGCCATGGGGGAAGTGGCATACGTGGGGCATGTGGTAGACTGGGGACAGCTCCATCCTAACCAAATAAAGATAAAGGTGATCCGGGTATAGCCCAGAAGCTTTCTAGGGACAGCAGGGTACTACAGGAAATTTGTACCCAACTACAGTGCCCTGGCTGCTCCCCTATCTGACTAGACAAAGAAAAAGATGCCAAAGAAAATTACCTGGGGCCCAGCCTGTGAGGAAGCCTTTACCAGACTGAAGGAGGCATTGTGCAGTGCTCCTGTTTTGACAAGTCCTGACTATAGCAAAACCTTTATAGTTGAGATGGATGCCTCAGACATGGGTATTGGGGCAGTACTGAACCAGACGTCCAGCCAAGGGACAGATCACCCAGTAGTGTACCTGAGCAGGAAGCTGCTACCCAGGGAGCAAGCGTACTCTACGATGGAAAAGTAGTGTCTTGCCATAGTATGGGCCCTAAAGAAATTAGAGCCATACTTGTATGGGCAGCATTTTGTGGTGCAGACTGACCACAACCCCCTGGTTCGGCTGACGCAGATGGGAAAGAACAATGGCAGATTACTAAGATGGAGTCTTGCTTTACTAGGGTATGATCTAAAAATCGTACACAGGGTGGGAGCGAAGAACCAGAACTCAGATGGTCTGTCTAGGGTCTATGAGGCGTGAACTGATTTGGGAAGCTCATCCCATGTAGAGGATAGATCCCCCATATTCAATCTAGGTGTGGAGGAGTGTGACGTAGACCGCCAGTTCTGAGTGCTGTATCATTTCTTTTTAATATAAAATGTATTACTGAATGTCTCCTGCTGAAAATCAAATGCTCTAGGAGTGACCTCACTCATCCACCCCCAGATTTCAGCTGAGAGATGGAAGCCATGAGGAAATGCTGACAGCATGTGAGTTCACACACACTCAGTTTTTAGAGACCATGTGTTACATGTAAGGCCTTAATTAAGGATCCTGTCTGTCTGAGTTAATTACAACCATAGTTGCTAGAACATATACATTTTATGACGTTGGAAAGAAAACCAGATTATTACATAGAAGTGCGAAAATCATAAAGATGCTTTCATGTCCTAGAAGGAGGAAGCTTATTATGAGATCAAAAGAAGTGTCATTTGAAGGACATGAATTATGCTGAAGTTGCAGAATGTAATACTTTTATAATAACCAGCTTCCCCTTTTTCCATTAGGGAAACCGTGGCGTAATTTGCCGTTATAAAGGAGTGTTTATAAAGGCAAACTACGTGCACAGTTTCCCTTGCTGTGCACATCCTCATGCAGCAGCGCCACCACTCAAGACCGCTGACCGCTTCCATCTCTCCCGAAACAGCACCGCCACCGCCAGAAGAACTCGGCGGTAAGTTCTTTTTTCCCCCCCTACACAATGAAAACTTCACAAACCAGGACAAAAACAAAATGTTTTAAAATACGCCGATACATATCGGCACCTGAGATGCCACACGGCGGAGGCACCGGAAGCTTTTTATTTTATATAATTGCTGAGGCAAAAAGGGAAACCTAGCAATTATATAATAAAATATGGGTCGGATGGAAACAACCGATTTACACACTCGTTGTGGGATGTTTTACAAACCCTCGGCTTCACCCTTGGGGTTTATGCAGCATCCCACAACTCGGGTGTGTAAAATCTCATTATACACCCTGACCCATACTTTATTCTCTATGTATAAGATATATATTTTCATATATCCTGACAGGGAGGAGCTACAGTAGGTGACCTCCTGAAATAAGGTGGGGTAAAAGCCAGCTTTTAAATTATTCAGTTTTACTTTACTGACACACATTTTTACTTAGACTCTGACAAGGACATGTCTTTGGAGCACTTTAAGCAAGTATTTAGAGACTAAGTACTGAAGTAGGAATTTGCACTGTTTAAACCTTGTTCTTTCAAAAGATTGGTATGCCTTGTGATATAACAGTTCTGTATTGTTGTGTTTTACATATTCTTCTCTATTATAGTAAAATTCTTTTTTTTAGAACTTACTTGGTCTGTCTTTGACTTCTTTTTATTTGTAAGAAAAGTACATGGTTATAGGAGACAAAAGACATAAGCTTGAATGGTGATACCAAACTGGAAAGAGAAGCGTTTTAAAATCTGAGGTCTTTATTAAAGTTTTAAAGGGTTCATCTCTGTATACCTGGTTAGGTGCCCGTAGGCAAAGATATCTGGCCCCCCAAAGACAGATATATCTGAGCCTGTGCATTGGGTATGCTAGCAAGAGATTAACAGTTTGAATCCCTCCAGAACTTGAGACCAAAGGTTGATCCAAACTCACAAAAACAGACAAGCATTTGTCCATGCCGAATGTTGGCTTGCTGGCATTGGCATTGGTAGTGTAGGAGTTAGAGAGCTGCATAATAGGAATGGCAGTGAAGTATTGAACTGAAGCCAACCCCACCACCACCCTGCAGAGACTGACAGGCATTGGGGTGTGCCTTTGGGTCATCAGGCATAACGGCCACGCCATTTCACCACACCCTACTCTGCAGACACTGACAAGTGTCATGGTGTGCCTTGGGGTCTTTGGCCTTTATGCTCACCCCATTCCATCAGGAAATACGGTGAGATGGGTCCTGTATAGGAGAATGGGGTGAACTTTGGGGCCGAAGAGTCCAAGGCACCCCTCGATGCCTCTCACTGGCTGCAGGGTGTGGAATGGTATGAGCATTACAGATGAGAATCTTAAGTCACACCCCTGATGCCTGTCAATCTCTACAGGCTGGGGCGTTATGGTCGGAAACCCTAATGCCTCAGGCGTTCATTGGCATTTTCACTCCAAATTTTCAACATGGGTTTTCTGTGACCCCCCCCACCTTATGAACAGTGGCAATATCAGTTTGTTAGCTGAAAGCTGATTTCGCACAGTGACTACGCCATTTGGCACCACAGGTGCGAAAACACATTTTGAACAGGATGTGAAAAATTACAGCTATACTGTTCATGGGGCGGCAAAAATGGCAATGTTGAAATTCTGCAGGAAAATATTAAAAACTGGTGAAGTCACGAAGGCATAGAAAATGCGAATGCACACCCCTAATGCAATTAGTTTGGGGATTTTTTACAGCAGATTGTCAACACAGGGATTTTGGAACCTCCTCTCATGAACAGTGTCACTGTGATTTTCTTAATCTATCCTGAGCAGTGATTTCCCACAGTGACCACGCATTTCTGCGCTGGAAGTGCGAAAACACATTTCGGCCAGAGTATGAAAAATGACAGCTGTACTGTTCATAGGGAAGTGTGGAAAAATGCCTGTGTTGAAAATATGAACTGAAAATATTAGAAATCCATGAAGTTACGAGGGTGCGTGGAAACTGCGCAATGGTTGCTCGTAACACAGTCATTTTATGGACTTTTTTCACCAAATTTTTAACATAGCAATTTTAACACTTTTGCTCATGAACAGTGTCACTGTGATTTTCTTAATCTGTACCGAACATTGATTTCGCATGATCGATCATGCCTAATAGGCGCTATATGCGCAGAAATATTTTGGGTGAGATGCAAGAAATGACATCTTTGCTGCTCATAAGGAGGTGTGGTAAAATGGCAATGTTGAAAATCTGGAGTGAAAATATTGAAAATTCCCGAACTTGCAAGCGTGCATAGGAACAGCGCAACTCATGCTCGTAAAACAGTCATTTTTGGGAATTTTTTCACCAAATTTTTAACATAACCATTTTAACACCTCTGCTCATGAACAGTGTCACTGTGATTTTCTTAATCTGTCCCAAACATTGATTTCGCACACCAACTGCGCCATTGTGCGCTACATGCGCGGAAACACATTTTGGATGAGATGTGAGAAATGACAGCTATACTGCTCATAAGGAGGTGTGGCAAAATGGCAATGTTGAAAATCTGGAGGAACTATTGAAATTACGAACCTACGGTGTGCGTAGGAACAGTGCAACTCATGTCAGAACAAAAATTTTGGGATTTTTTCATCAGATTTCAACATAGGGTTTTGGGGCCTACCATTAACTGTGACACTGTTGTTTTATTAATCGGTCCCAAAAGGTGATTTTGTGCAGTGAATGCGAAATCACCCTTCAGGCCCTATTAACGCCATGACAGTGAGAGAATTCATGAGAAGGGGTCCCAAAAACCCCATGTTGAAAATTTGGTGCTAAAATTCCCAAAAATGCCTGACATATGCATTAAAGTTGAAAAAACCTATTTATTGCATTATACAGCTTACCGGCATTTCCTCAGTTCGCGGTCAGCTTTGAAGAGTGCAGACGTGTTCCCGGTCCACCGAAGATCATTGCACCAGACTCCGGAGGTAAGTATGGGGTGGGGGTGTGGGGAGGCAGGGTGTGCAGTGGTTGGGCGCGGGTGGGGGGAACGGGGCGACAGGACAATCAGCTAGGGAAGGTTTTTTCCTTTCAGGTTTTTTTTTTTAAACTTAGACGATGTGGGACGTTTGCCATGCCAGAGTGGGCTCCCAGCGTGGCACAAGGAAGGCTGTTTGGGGGTGGCCGTGGAGCCAACTTACGTTGGGGTGGGCTCCCAGCTTGGCACCCTGCACTCTCTGGGGGGGGCAACAGTGGAGCCGATGGGGGATTGGGCACCCCTCGCGCTATAAGATGTGTTGCCACGCTGGGGTGGGCAACCAGCATGGCATCTGGAACTCTGTTGGGGAAGGCACAGCGACGGGGATTGGGCACCCCTGTTGGCTATACAGTGTGTGGTTGGGGGGGCGCGAGCACGCAGTATGCATATGTGTGTGTGTCTGGGGGCGATGAGCAGGCAATATCTTATCACTGCTCACTGAAGCGTAGCTCTCCCTTTCAACTGTACGGCACTGCATTTTGGGATCATGGCACTATGTTTCTTGCACATGCGTGCAAGCAAACATAACAAGAGGGTTACCTTGTCTGTTACACTGTTCACAAGACTGCGCTCAGAGGTTGGCACTTTGCAAGTAGAGGGCCTGACCTGCTGAGTGGGTTTGTGACACACAGCACCACCTCGAGGCAGAGATTTGACTTGTGTTCTTAATTCCATAATTTACATATTCCATTCTCTCTGGGGCAGTGTAACCTGTCAGGCTAACTACTATAGTAAGCATAGTTGGGGATTCTTGGGGTTTGAAGAGGCAAGAGACACTTTTCTTAAACCAAAGTTGCCTCGGAGGCAGGGCTGCCTCTGAGATAAGTCTGTCTCTGAAGCAGACATTACAGATAGGGCTGCCTCCCATAAAGGCCTTTAACCTCTACAGCCAAAGAGCTGAGCTGCATTGCTATGCCGGCTTTGTGGTGTGATAGAAAGGTCTACAGCCTGATAAACAAGAGGTTACAAGTTTGAACCCACACATGCTCATTTCACTTCTCTTTTGTCAGAATTTCACTTGATTGGTGATCCATGGCAGCGTGGTGTTAGAATAGTAAATATAGAAGAGAAGGGACTTAGCATGAGAAAGAGTATGTGCGAAAATCCAAGTTTTGCATTGCAGCAAGGTCTATCTCCAAGGCAGGTCTGCCTCAGAGGCAACGTTTGAAGAGGCCCTCCAACTAGACCCATCCAATCATTATAGATTGTGTACCTCTTATTGTTGTTAAATTCCATCTTTTTTTCCTGATCTTGACAGCATGAGCATTCAGCAAAATGCCAGTTACAACAGCGTAGCGCATGAGGCACAGAAAACAAAAGAGTACCTCACACACAATGGAAAGAAGCGCTGTGAGTGTTCGGGAGTGTCACATGACACTCCTGCAATCTGTAATACAAAACAAAACTGGTTACGAACCCAGGCAAGCACTATAAAAGTGACTATGGTGTATACTAAATCAGTGACACCAAGATGTATGTTAGAAAGATGGTACAAATCTGACCAAATATGTAATTATGTCATGTTTATACTATTATTTTTTTGTAACAGTTCCACTGTGGGTTGTACTGCATTATTGTTAAAAAATAACTGTCCTAATGTGGACATCTCGTCTGAACATATACTTTGGCATCATGATATGCTTGAAGTTAGTGACCTGACTGAAAAGTAGGTTAATCTGCATTTATTTTCAAAAATTGCCTTTCTAGCCTCCAGTGAAAATAGGTTTGTGCTTTTCAAACAGGGATTTTGTCCCTACAAACCCAGGCTGCGCACACTGGGAGCCATGGTTTACAAGTCTGTTCGCAGGTGTGTTTTGTGAGTGACCTCTTCTTTGTGCCTTGCTTTGGGATGCTCTTACAGGGGGGTATAATCAAACACTTTGGGATTTTAACTCCTACACTGCGACTCTTCCAATATACCGACTGCTGGCCTCGCTCACTACTTAGTGGGCACAATATGACTTCACGAGCATAAATTGATTTGTACTTGAGTTTCCAGGTGCTGTCTGTATGCTTCTATATGTATTTTATTTCAATTTCACTAGGACAGCTTAAGCAGGACAAAATCGTTTTTTACTGATGTCATGAGGCAGCAAGAAAGAATAGTGGCAGTGTGAAGGAAGCATTCCAGAGGTGACATAATGGTGATAGAACCACTTGGGGTGCTTGCTGTACAGTACTACTGAGTGCCCCCCTCCCCTAGCCACTTTATAGAATGTCACTGGCATCAGTTCGGTAGTCAATCGCTTGCTTGCCCACCTGCTGTAACAAACAAACCTGGTGCGCAGTTGAGTGTAGTGTGAGAACAGGACAAGGAAGCTGGGGTGGGGGGGGCCATCTTAGTGACATGGATTGATGGTTCTAAAATGTAGCCACCAGTGCAGTTTTGTGCTGCCACAGAGACATTTAACCCTTGCTGTGCCACCAGTGTATATAAATGTCCTAAAAAACCTATACATTCAAAATATTCTGGCAGCCTAAGGTTAAGTCTTAAATTAAAAGTAGAAAGGAGTTGATAATTTTGTATGTTTAAAATATGGAAGACAAATTTCAACACAGGTCAGAAGGAATTTGATTTATATGTATGCTGTAGAAACAGTTTTTCTCCTCAAGGTATTTAGAGGTCACCAGTTGGTTCTGGTGGATGCTCTCTGAGGCCCTGTATTTGCTTTGGATTGAGACCCCCATGCTTACAAGATGTTCCAGTGTTCCCTTTTCACCTTTTGGAAAATATGTGCTGCGTGTAACCGATCTCTAGTAGCAGGTGCTATAAAGCCCTCCAACCTTTGGAGGGGGCCTGCCAGAGTTCACAGAAGTCCTGCATGACCACAGGGCAGCAGCTAACAAGAACAGGTTCATGAACAAATTAAATCCCTTGAAATCAATTCACTGTCCACATTAAATTATCCAGTCAAGCAGTATGTGTTTCACAATTAAAGCTTTAACAAACAATTTCTCTGTTTTTTTTCCATTACAGGTCGCATTCTAAGCGGAGGCTACTCAGGTAGGTATGGGGGCTCCTGTTTATAACTTCTCACTGTATAGTACAAAGAGGCAGATGGTAGTTTGCAATTCTGTTCTGACCCTTACACTTGTGTCCTGCCATCAGTCACTGGCTCTCCAGGCAGACAAAACATCCCGTTTGCTGGAGTTCTGCACGCTTGCGTGATCTTCCCTGGGAACTGAGAAAAGAATAAGTGGAGGATTTCTCCAGTATGTCTCCTCCAAACAGTCAAGACTATTCCCCTAGAACACTATCTCATTCCTGCTATGATTTCATGGGAACTCAAACAACTATAGTCACTTCCTTTCATGTCAAAAAAGCCCTGCACCACGCCGAACCAGAACCCGGTACCCCATGCCTCCCAGCCAACCACCCTTCCCACAACGCCAGCAATCCCACTTGGAAGCTGCTCACCATAACCCCTCCCAAATGCCATCCCTCCCCCGCATCTCTCCCCACCCCGTGGGTGCTCACATATACACGCGAGTTCCTGTCGTGGTTTTCACTGACCCCAGTATCCGGTTGCCCTCGTCCCTATGTAGCCGTGATCACAGTCACCGAGTTTGACTCGCTGTTTTTCTAGGTGCTCAATCTCAGTCGCTATGGTCACAGGCTACCCTAGTGGACGGGTGGAGCGGGTATCTAATGGGAGGGAGTTCCAAAGATTAGGAAAATGATAGGAGAAGGCAGCCCAACCTGAAGTTGAGGTTCAGGCAGGGAGGGCTAAGGTTCTGTAGGGGGAGTTGCAGAGGGAATAGGTGAGAGAAGAAGAGGTGGAGAGGAGAGTGTTCAGATAGGATGGAAGGTAGCCATGCCAGAACCTCCCAACTAATGAAGCACTATGGGCAAGGCATCCGGCCCCAAGAGGTGGGAAGGAGAGAGCGGTATGGAGGTTCCAGTGGTGTGTATGTGGTGGACAGTTTAGGGCAAAGCAGCTGAAGGAATTGAATAGGGTGTCCAGTCTGGTGAGGGTGGGCTTATGAGCAACACTGTAAACTACGTCTCCAAAGTCAAATATTGGGAGGATCATCTTCTGGACGATTTCACAGTGGGCCTGAGGTGGGGTGTAGCCACAGTGTCTGTACAGAGCTCCAAGTTTGGGGTGTAGCTTTTT
Source organism: Neoceratodus forsteri (assembly GCA_016271365.2). Taxonomy (NCBI): domain Eukaryota; kingdom Metazoa; phylum Chordata; order Ceratodontiformes; family Ceratodontidae; genus Neoceratodus; species Neoceratodus forsteri. The sequence goes on along the minus strand of CM057451.1, from coordinate 800,974,857 downwards.
GTGGATGCCATCCACATGTACAGAGAAGTCAAGATTATAATAGAGTCAGAGCACAAAGTATTTAAAGGAGGAGACATCCTCTAATAGTCACCCATCAAGGGTGTGAAAGGAAGGGGTGGCTGTAAGCCTGGCGAGCCTTTGCCTAGGGCCAGACATCATACAGACCATCTTTTTGGCATTGAGGGACAGTTGATTTGTTCTAACCCAGCTTTGGACATTAAAAAGCCAGTTGAAGGTGGGTTGCCACATCAGAAGGGGAGGTACCATAGGTATACAAAATGGTATCATCCGCATACATGTGGAAATCAGCTGTTAGGCAGGCAGAAGGTTAGTCATTTAGGAATATCAAGAAGAGTATTGGACCAAGTACTGAGCCTTGAGGGACTCCAGTGTTGATTGGGGGGAGACACAGAATTGCCTACTCTAACTGACTGGTATCTACCTATAACATAGGAATGGAACCAGCCAGTTGCAGTCTCAGAGAGGCCAGCTGTTGAGAGTTTGGTGAGAAGCAGGGTGTGGGCAACAGTATCGAAGGCTTTGGCCAAATCGATAAAGATGGCAGAGGTGATGTGTCCTTGATCCATGCCTGAGAGAATGGAGTCAGTGAGCTGGAGCAGGGAGGTCGTGGTGGAGTGGGCCTTCCGGAAACCAGAATGGAAAGGGGTGAAAAAGGAGGAAGAGTCAAAGAATGGGGAAAGTTGAGCCAGTACCTGGTACTACTGGAGTTTAGCAAGAATTGGGAGTAGGGATACTGGACAGTAGTTACCAGGATTTGATGAATCACAACCCTTGGGAAGAGAAACAACAGTGGCAAGCTTCTAGGTGTCAGGGACAGTGGCCAGTGTAAAGGAGAGATTTAGAAGGTAGGTTAGTGGGAGCACAATGGAGTGGGCAGAGAGGTACAGGAGCTTTGGGTCAAGCCCATCTGGGCTTTTGCCCTTGTAGGGGTTAAGGGCTAGAAGAGCTTTTAGGGTGTTAGCAGTGGAGACCGATAAGAAGGAGAAACAGAGGGAGTGGGGGTGGAAGGAGCTACAGGGGGTAATAAAGTAAGAAGGGAAAAAGCACAGGTGGTGAAGAAGGTTTTGAATTCGATAGCTACAGAGGGAGGGTCCGGAATGGTGGTGTCACCTATATTTAGGACTAGTGGAGGGGATTGGGTGGGGGGCGGATAGGGCATGAACGGCCTTCCAGAATTTGGAGGGGTTGTTAAGGTTTTCCTGAAAGGTGGAGGTGAAATATTCAGTTTTGGCAAGTCTGATAGCTCTAGTGCAGACATTTCAGAGAGACTGATATTTAAGCAAGTTGCCAAGAATGCCTGAGGCCTTGTATGTCTGCCATGCTTGGTCACGGGCATGCTGACAGGCCAGCAATTTGGCTATAACCCAGGGGAGGTGAAAACCCCGAACCCTGGTTTTCCTGATTGAAGCGTGCCTATCCCAAAAATTCAAGAACTTGGTTTTAAAGTAGGCCAGTGCTGAGTCAACAGAGGAGTCATTTGCAATTGAAGACCAGTCAATACTAATGAGTTCCAAATGAAGGAAGGACAAGTCTAATGACCTAAATGAGTGGTGGTGTAAGATGTTTGGCAGTGCTTTAGGGTGGTGGATTTTATGCATGCAGTAGACCATGTGGTGGTCACTGAGAACATCAGGCAGGATTCCTGAAGTAACCACCCGTCTTGCACATGTTCTTTGGATGAGAAAACAGCAAAGGTAAAGCAAGCTGTTCTGTCACCCAAAGAATGCAAGTGAAACTACTCTACCGGTAAGAGTAGCTCCTGAAGACATACATACATTAAAGTACCATTTTATGAAGAAAACTGATCTGCTTTTCTACTGGTTAATCATCTGTTACCATGATGCTATGAGTGAGGCACTCATCAAATCAGAGTACCTCACGCACAATTCACACAAGAACTATGATTGGTCAAGGGCATCACAAAGCTCCTGCAGTCTATAACATTACCATAAGTGGCTTTGAGGCACATATTAATACTTATAAAATAGGTTGGGAAAATGTTGCATTTTGACAGGTCAGGACCTGTGTCCTTATAGAGTAGAACAGCCACCCTGCTACTGGTACTTTTAATGCCAAGCAGGAGAACGCATGTTGCACATTCCACATATTCATGCGTGCCAGAAGCTTTTGAAACAAACATTTCTGGCTGCCATGACAGTAAAGTTTTTCTGCACTGCAAGCTGAAATTGGAACAGCAAGTGTCAGCAGTAGTCAGGAACTGCTTTTACCATCTTTGTAATATTGCCCAAATCAAGCCACATCTAGTGCCAGCTGACTTGGAGATGACAGTCTACACCTTTGCCACCTCCAGCCTGGATTACTGCAGTGCTCCTTGCTTAGGGTTATCTGGAGGTTTGATGCATTGCCTGCAGTTGGTTCAGAATGCTGTAGCCCGGCTGGTGACGGGAACTTCTTGGAGAGACCAAACCACGCTGGTGTTGCTCGATCTGCACTGGCTGCCCGTTTGGTGGTGTATAACTTCCAAGATAATGCTTGCTAATATTCAAGGTCCTGTATGGTTTGGGCCCAAGCTATCTCTTGACATCCTACACACCTACTCATCCCCTGCACTCCACAGATGTGGACCTGCTCCAGGTCCCTCATTCCCACCTTAAGCAATCTGGTGACCAGGCTTTTTGGGTCAGTGTCCTTTTACTATGAGCTCCCTTCCAAAGGAGGTACAATTTGCCTGAACTGTGGACGCCTTCAAGAACCAATTGAAGACCTATTTATTTACACCAGCCTACCTAGATTAGTTTAGTGTAACTGTGTAATTGTTTTATTTATATTTATTTTTCACATATTTAGTACTCTGTTTAGTCATCTTATGTTATTTATGCTGTTTTTATTATTGTAAGAAGCCTGAGCCATCTGGATAGGGCACCAAACAAATACATGTGCCTTGCCTAAAGTAAAGATCCATAACACCTATACTTACAATTACCCATAAAAGTCACATTTGCAAATTATTTTATACATTTTTATAACTGCTCACACCCTCCTCTCACCACAAAAAGATTTACAAGACAAAACAAATGTTAACTCTAGAAACTAACCAGTTTTTAAATCTTACTTTTACTACACCTATACTTGCCAGTATCCATAAAAATCACATTTACAAATATTTTTGTAATTGCCCACACCCACCTCTCCCCACAAAAAAAAATTACAAGATAAATAAAACCTTAACTCTACAAACTAATCTGTTTTTAAATTTTACTTTTACCGGGCCTGTATGTACCAAATCCATGGTGATGCACGCAGCACCTGCTAATATATATAGCCTCCTGCGCTCGCCCCCGACCCCTGCCAGCAGTGTCCCGGGATTGCAATTTTAACAGCGTTTAATTATTGTTATTTTTTTTACGGTAGAGCAATGTGTTGAGTGATGAAGCACTGACCGCAAAACTCTGTCACAGTTTGCTGAGTTGCCAGTCAAGGCAATCTCCCGATAACGAAATTTACTTTGGCACCAGATATACACATTAATTGGCTCCGTTTTTTACCAATGCAAACCAAAATACAATATTATAGTGGAGGGGAGTGGGACATCTTCTTAAAAAGCCAAATACTTTAGTGTAGAAATGGTCATTGTTCCAGCTGGAAAGGGAGGTGGGAGACTTGCATTAACTCACCGAAGGCTCTTCCTGACCATAATAAGCAATGCCTTCATAAAACAGTGCCTCATAGTGGCAACAATGTGAAACACAGACTAACTGGACTACTTTTTACTGTAAAGCAAAAACAAACATTTAAAGTAGCATTGTTTTCTTCTTTTTAAATTGTTAAGCAACCAATTGAAATATTTTAAAGAACCTTTTCAATTCAAACCCATTTTATAAGTGTATTAAGACACTTTCTGGGAGTGGGTTTATTTATTTATTTACTGAAATGTTTCACCAGGAAGGCACACTGAACAACAAGTTGCTCGTCTCCTGGTGTGACCCCGGGAGGTGTTACTACTGGATGAAGAATTAGACATACAGTTTAGCATTTAAAACTTACAAGAAATTAACATTCAATTACATTTGTAACAAGACAGTTAAAAAAATATCATAAATAATCATTCAGATGCATTTATAACATAACATACAATTAAATATATCATACCTGTGAAATATGCATTTAATTACAAGTGGCATATCTGAGGAACATAGTACACAGTGGTAAAGGGGGAGGAGAGCATGCTGAGACACAGACTGGGGGGTGGAAGGTTTAATAGGTGATGTGAGTCATGGAGAAGAGTAGAGGCATAGGAGGACAGTTAAGGAGGGTTAAAGCAGGAGCAGTTAGATGAGAAAAAGTTATGTAAAGCAGAAGCAAGGGAGTGGGAGGAGGAGGAGTGCCATATCTGGGGGGGGGAAGGAGTTCCAGATTTGTGGGAAACGATGGATAAAGCCTGACTGACCGATGAGAGTGGTACGATGGGGGACCAACAAAGTGAGAGTTACAGACGATCTGAGGGAATGGGAATGGGGGGGAGGCAGGGGAGAGCAAACATGAGAGGTAGGAGGGAAGTTCTCCTAACCAAAATTTAGAAGTGAGTTTGGCACAATGAGTGAGGCATCTGTTGGTAAGGGGGGGGGAGGAAAATGGTGTGGTAGAGGTCACAGTGATGAGTGCATGATGGAGCATCAAAGGCAAATCGACAGAAAGAGTTAAATAGAGTGTCCAATCTAGTTAGGGAAGATTTGGGAACGGCACCATAGACTACATCACAGTAGTCGAAAATTGGGAGGATCATCTTCTGGACCAGTTCACATCACACTGTAGGAGTGATGCAACTACAGTTCCTGAATAAGGCACCAAGCTTCAGGCATCAATGTGGCCAGAGAAGTTGAGATGTTGGTCCAATCAAACTCCAAGGTATCTGAATGAGGACGTGTCCTCTAATATTGTCCCATCAAAGGTATGGAAAGACGGTAATGGGTGGAGCCTAGAGGATCTCTGCCTAGTTCCAAAGGTCATAGAGACAGTCTTTTTGGCATTTAGGAATAGTTGATGTGAGGCAAACCATAACAGAACATGGTGGAAGTCAAGTTGAAGGGTGGTTGCAACATCAGCAGGGCATTTACCAGATGAGAACAGGACAGTGTCGTCGGTATACATATGGACAGAGATGGAGTGGCAGCATACTGAGGGCAAGTCATTTAGGAAGATGGAGAAGAGAATGGGCCCAAGCACCGAGTCCTGTGGGACTCGACTCCAGTGGAAATGGGGGGGAAGGGGGAATTGTATCCTGGATCTTGACTGATTGTGTTCTGCCTGAGAGGTAAGCTCTAAACCAGTTTTGGGCAGAAGTAGACAACCCAGCAGCCGTAAGTGAGTCAAGAAGTAGGGCATGGGAGACTGTGTCGTTCCAGAGAAGAGCACTTCTCAGGTGCTGAAGAATCGGCACAAGCACATTGCACCTCTCTATGCACCTGCGGTGTGCTCTTATCAGGCAACACAACCCATTGTGTCTTATTGCTTGCATATACTATGTTACTAGGCAGCCAGTCTGAGCTCTGAATTCTTGTTTCATACAGCAGTTCTTCCTCCTATAATAAACAGAGTATGGAAGCAAGGAATATCACATGACAGAGTGTTCAGTTATCAGGGAATAATCCATGCCTCAGAGAGTTGTTAGGCATGAGGCATAGCAGTGTGCCACAGTCACCCGAGAAGTGCATTATTCCCATATGACCGCAAAACCTGGAATGTGTTACCTCACTTATAAAACTAGCGTTTGTTAAAAACATATTGTTCAGGTGAGGTGTGCAACTGTCAGAAAATAATCAACTGTCATGTGACATGTTTTGGCCAGTGAGGTTACAGGATTTCTATGGCCCGTTCTATAAATAAGGAATAATAATCCACAGCTGATTGTGCAGCAATATTGTAATAAACGAATAACCTGGGTGTGTTGGCCTTCAACCACCCAGGAAGTAAGGCTATTACAGCACTGACATGCACCTGGATTGGATTATTACATTAAAAACATTCATAAAGCCGGCCTAGTGGCGCTGAGGGTTGAGGCGCTGGATGCCACACCTCGCGCTACGCTGGTGACCTGGGTTCAGGAACGAGCTCGGGTTGTTGGGGGTCGGCAGGGGAGGACTGGGATTGAGCATCGGGAGACAGCTCTCCTAGTCCTGGGGTTGGATGGGGACTTTACATTGCGCTGCGGCCACCCCTGGGGATGCCCAGAGGTACCGCAGGCAGCAGTGTAACGAAGGGGGGACCACGGCAGACATCTGCACATATGTGTTCATGGACGTCATTGCACATCCGTGGTCCCAATGGGGAAAGAACAAGGAAAAATAGCAGCATGGGTCCAAGGAAACTTGATCCGATGGGAAGTGTAGGTGGGAGGGGGCAGCGGCGATTGCCAGGGGTGGGGCGGAAGGGGCCAAGCTGGTACCAGGTGTCCATGTGCTCCTTCATGTGCACACTCACGCATGTCCGCCAGGGTCCCAGGTCAGGAAGAAAAAAGCTGCAAAAACCACATAAAGAAAAAAAATAGTCAAAAGTGTTAAACTTATAACTATAGTTGCTGCATACCCTTTTCCATCATGGCATTCTGAGTGAATCGACTTGCAAGATTAGTTACACCTTATGTGCATTCTAAATTTGATGTCAAGTTAATCTTTCATTCTGAAGATATCTGGCAGCTTGACTGCATATGGCCTCAATCTGCCCTCTTCATCATGCAAACCAGCACCATGAAATTATACTTACAAGCCCCTGTGACTTTTTTTATTCCTCTTTGAAAGCAGATTTTCGACTAACTACCTGGGACAACTGAAAAGTCTAATTATCCTGTAAAGGAGAAGTCATTTCTAGCAACGTCTGGTTATCATTTTTTTACATGGAATCATCTGTTTCTATTATAAAAGCCACCCGAGAAGTGCATTATTCCCATATGACTGCAAAACTTGGAATATACTCTTTACTATAAAGTCCTAGCCTGGGATCTGTTCGCTGACCCCAAGCCTGTGTAAGAGTAATTCCACACTTACACAGTGTAGTTATTGCTATCCCTAGCGCTTTCTGTTTGTACTTTTGTAAATAATCACACTGTTGTGTTTTTTGAAACCATTTCAGTATAATGTTCATGACTTTGTACCTCGTCTCTGTAATCTGTTAAACTGACCTGGAACCTTTGTAAACGAGCCTATGGCTCAAAGGCATTTAATCCGAATCTAAATAAATAAAATAAATAAATAAATAAAAGCTACTGTGCCTGACAAGCTAAATTTATGCTACAAGTAACTGTAATCATATGAGAAATTCAGCAAGATCCAGCAGTTGAGTAGCCACTTTTACTGAAAATTACGCTAATTAAACTTGTATACAATTATTTTCTCCCTGAGATCTATACCAAGTATTTTCACTAAGAAGTCCAATGTCAAAGAAATTATTTTCCTATGTGCAATATTGTTGAATCTTTACACAATCTGATTAGTCCCATATAAAAATGTACATAATTTCCCTTTATGTCTGCTTAACTTTAACCTTCAAAGTCTGGTATAAAAATTCATAAAAAATACAAGGGTTGAAATTATATTTCACAAATATTTCAGTGAAATGGTATTGTTTATTTAACAGCAGTGTGCAGCAAAAACCCATCCATGGGAGAAGCAAGGCAAAACTACTGTACCACTACCTCCTTGCTTCTCCCATGGAGGTTTTTTTTCTGCACGCTACTGGTAAGTAAACTATACCTTTTCACTGAAATATTTGTGATTGATTTTATTGCGGTTGTAGTGCTGGATTTCTTGTTTTGATCTGTCTGTTTCATATCCTTACATACCAGTGTTTTGGGGTGGTTTTCCTTGCTATTGAAATGATGTTTCACAAATTCTATTCACTAGCTTGCAGGGCTGGGAAAATCCACAGGTCCAACTAGTGTACTTACTAAATGTTACCTCTTCAGTACAAGCCAGCAGGAACAGTTACAGGAAATGGTGCAAAACTACTAGTATTTTGTCGCTGAACCATTTGAATTAATTAATCCCGATGGGATGTATCTTGAAACAAGCTGCTACCAGCTCAATATCGCTTCCTGGAAAACGCCTGAAATAAATAAATTAATTAATTTACAATTTGTTGAATGAGAAAGGCGCACTGAACAGAAACATGTTTCCTCATAAAACCACAAAAACCTTGGACAATTTGGACCCAAGAGGACACTTTAGTTTTATTTACAATACTAACCTTTACTGTAAAAGTCTTGTACAAAAATGTACTGTGTAAGTTTTTCCCTTATGGTTTCAAAACTTTTGTTTTGTAAAAAAAAAAAAAAATAAAGACAAAGATCTGCAACAGAGTTGATGCACAAGGTGGGGTGGAAAGGATGAGAAGGGACTTGGCAAGGTTAGAGGAATGGTCAAATGTATGGCAGCTTAGATTCAATGCTAAGAAGTGCGAGGTAATGCAGCTGGGAAACAAAAACCCAGTGGAAGAGTACACAATGGGGGGTGAGATCCTAGCAACAACAAAAATGGAAAGGGACCTGGGGGTAGTCATATCAGATGACCTAAAGGTGGGCAAGCAATGTGAGAGGGCAGCAAGGAGGGCTGGGGGGATCCTGGGATGCATAGGGAGAGGCATCATCAGTAGAAAACAGGAAGTTATTATCCCTCTGTACAGACAGCTGGTCAGACCCCATCTGGAGTACTGCGTGCAGTTCTGGAGACCCAATCTCTGCAAAGACATAGACAGGATGGAAGCTGTCCAGAGGAGGGTAACTAAAATGGTGCAGGGTCTGCACCGGAAGACATATGAAGAGAGACTAAAGAAGCTTAATATGTATAGCCTCGAGGAAAGGAGGGAGAGGGACATGATAGAAACGTTCAAGTACCTCAAGGGAATCAACAAAGTCCAAGAAGGTAGCATCTTTCAAAAAAAGAGGTGTGCAAGAACAAGGGGCACAATTTGAAGATGGGGGTGGCTCAGAGGTAATTTAAGGAAGTATTTTTTCACAGAGAGGGTTGTGGATGCATGGAACGGCCTTCCAGAGGAGGCTGTGGAGTCAAAAACAGTGGTGGAATTCAAGCATGCATGGGACAGTCATAAGGCCATTCTAGGGGGTTGGGGTAGGAAGAAGTAGGCTGCTGGTTAACTAGGATCTGCAGCTTATCCAGTAGGTAGGGAAATGGGCAGACTGGATGGGCCAAGCGGTCCTTATCTGCCATCAAATTCTATGTTTCTATGTATTCACTGTTATAATACACATTTGCTCCTAAAACTGTTCTGGCACTGATTTTTCTGTTTCTTTTTTGTTTGTACTATGTGTGGCCAGTAGTCATTTCTCCAAAAGCATAGAGGTTGCACTTGCAAAGTGTCACAACCTGACAATTTTTGCATGACTGAATGTTGGGAAAACTATTCATAACTTCGTAAGGTGTACCTGTACCACTGCTACTGCTGCAAATCAGGAGCTATACACCTTCAGTAAATGAGGCTACCCAAGGGCCCCATACATCTGACTGTATACTGTTTACCACCACTCTCTGTTTTCTGCCCGCCAACCAGTTTGCCACCCAGTTTACCAACTTCTGACCCACCTCGAGCCTACCCATCTTATTAATTAATCTTGTATGTGGAACAGTATCGAAAGCTTTGCTGAAATCCAATCCTGTTTAATGCATACATATCGGACATCAGGGATGGTATAGGGTGTGAAATGAGTCTCTTCGCGGATTACTCCAAGATGGGAGCAGTAGTTGAGGGAGAAGAGGGGAGGTTGGCCCTGCAAGGGGACCTGGACACCCTGGAAAGCTGGGCTCACACATGGAAATTAAATTTCAATATCACCAAGTGCAAGGTGTTGCATCTTGGTCGGGAAACCCTAAACACAGGTACACCCTGGAGGAGGGAGGCGCTGAAGCCTCAATAGGGAAAAGACCTAGGGGTCATGGTGGATACATGTATGAATAACTCTGAGCAGTGCAGGAGAGCAGCTAGCAAGGCAAACAGGATGTTGGGATGCATCGTAAGGGGGATCACCTCTAGGAGCAAGGAAGTGATTCTGCCACTGTACAATGGACTGGTTAGACCACACCTTGAGTACTGTGTACAGTACTGGAGACCACACTTGAAGAGGGACATACAGCTCCTGGAGAGGGTACAGAGGAGGCAACAAAGATGATACGAGGGCTAGGGGATTTGACTTACGAGGACAGACTTGAGGAGCTCTGCCTGTTTTCATTGGAGGAGAGGAGAGACAGGGGACATGATTGAGGTCTTCAAGTACCTCAAGGAATAAATAGGGTAAACATGGAGGGATCTTTAGACTAAAGCAGGGAGGCATCACCAGAGGGCATGGTTTGAAGTTGGAAGGTGGAAGGTGAGGGGAAAAGAGGAGGAGGTTTTCACTGAGAGGGTGGTGGACCCTGGAATGCTCTGCCTGGTGAGCTGGTTCAGAGATCCACAGTGGAGGGCTTTAAGACAGGGTGGGACAGACACAGAAAGTGGATGTATCAGATGATGGCCTGTCCGGGGGTGGGATGGATGATAGGGGTTTCTGGAGCACAAGGGATGGGAGGGTCTCGCACCCAACTAAGGATCTAGGTTCAAGCAGACTCGATAGACCATAAGGCCTAATCTGCTGGCAAATAGTATGTTAGTATGTAAGTATGAAATCAAGGTAGGCGACATCAACTGCTCCCCCTTGGTCCACCACTCTGGTTACCTAGTCAAAGAAATCTATGAAATTAGTTTGACATAATCTTCCTTTTGTAAACCCATGCTGTCTTGGATCCTGTGCTTCTAAGGATTCCAGGTGTTGCACTATCCTTTCCTTAAGGACTGCCTCCATAATATTGCTCACTACTGAGGTAAGACTGACTGGTCTGTAGTTCCCTGCCTCCTCCTTGCTACCACTCTTGTGGAGCGGGATCACATGAGTCCTTCTCCAGTCTTCTGGGACTTCTCCTGTGCTCAGAGACTCACTAAACAGAGTTCAGAGAAGAGCAACAAAAATGGTGCAGGATATGCACCAAAAGTCATATCATGAGAGACACTAGAGGATCTCAATATGTATACCCTTGAAGACAGGAGAGAGAGAGGAGATATGATATAGACCTTCAAATACCTCAAAGGCATAAATAAGGTACAAGAAGGTAGCATCTTTTAGAAAAAAAGATTTTCAAGAACAAGGGGTCATGATATGAGGCTAGGGGGTAGAATCAGGGGTAATGGGAGGAAGTATTTTTTCACAGAAAGGGTGGTGGATGCATGGAACAGCTTCTCAGCAGAGATGATGGAAGCAAAAATGGTAGGAGAATTTAAGAATGCATGGGATAGGCACAAGGGAACCCAAGCAATACGAAAGAGAAGGTAAAAGCTGTAGATCAAGTAGGATCTGTGGTATTTCATATCATATCATATCATATCAAGTCTTTATTTAACCAGGCGTTCATCGTTGAGCAGAAGCTCATTTGCAAGATGGACCTGGGTGGAGCATGAACAATTGTATATACAGGTCAACACAGGTATTTACAAGGCAATACAGATAATGCTCTTTACAGAGAGGAAGAAAAAGAAGTTCATATGTACATAGAATTATACAGATATTGTACAGATTACACGGTATTTACATACATAGAAGTGTCTACAGGAAGATAAAGCAGGTTATCTAAGGTTGCAGGAGGAAGTAACGGAAGAAAAAATAAAAATAAAAATATACCAGGTAGAGGTGAAGGTAGGGGGAAGAGAGGGAGGGAAGTAGGGGGAGAAAGGCTAGGAGGGCACGGTGCACAGAAAGGAGTTGGTAAAGCTGGATGTAGAGAAGGTGGATGGAGAAAAGGAGTATGTGTGAGCCCCGGGATTGAATGCTATAAAGTACGGGGCATGGTAGGATGTCACAACCCAGGGTAGTGAGCTCCTCAGTAGGTAGGGAAAACAGGCAGACTAGGTGGGCCAAGCAGTCCTTATCTGCAGTCAATTTCTACATTTCTATGTTAAGTAGGCTATATTTCCCATGCGTTCCGGACTTATAAGGATGCCCCAGTGCTAGTGCTGTCAGAATCTATACTCATCACCATGTACCTACCTGGTCCATGAAAATCAAGAATCCACACTAACTACACCTTTCTGCATCCCAAGGCATTTAGCCAGGTACCCTGAAGCTGTTGGGGTCAAAACTCCTGGCCCAAGACCCCCTGAACATCCGACCATTGGTCAATGGGGAGACATCAGCTTAGAAAAAGCTGTTTTTTTATCACAGCATTATTTGTCACCTCCTCCGCAGACCTAGCAGGAGCTATGACCCCCTTCCCCAGAGGGGTACGTCCTCCAGCCCATCGAGGCCATCATGGATCCTGTCGGATCCCAGCATTTTCCTCCATTTTTTTCCCCACCTCTGCACCCATGCAATGGGCACAACAGCTGTCTCCACCTCCGCTGAGGCGGGCAAGCACACCTGGGTGTGGGTCGAACCTCTCTTGTGCTGAAGTGTGCAGCACACACACACACCCACCCTGAGGAAGGAAAATAGTCCTCTGTACGCTCCATCCTTACCTCCCTAGTTGACCCCCAAATGACCCAAGTCTGTTCCCAAACCCAGGTCACCGGTGTGGCATCCAGCACCTCAACCCTCAGCGCCACCGGGCTGCACTTAGAAAAAGCTTTGAGGACAGCCTCCTTGCAACTGGTTTGTAACTCTCCTAGCATGCCCTCTCCCAAGATTGGTCTAGACAACTAAACTGAAGGCTGGAAAACCACCATGCCAAAGGATACACTGATAGTAGTCCAATCTTGAGGATTGTTATGTAGGCACTGGTCCTCAGCAACAGGCCTCTTGTTACTGTCCTTTCAGAAAGTGTGCCAACTTGTATGGACCTCAACCCTGAGATCCCTGGGCTAAGCTCTCCTGTATAGCTGGTGACAGAGAAACAAAAAAGCTTCCTGGCTGTTCATTGGAAAAAACCCTGGCAGTCAGACCTATGCAGACGAGATAAGGGTACTTTCCTCTTGCTGCTCAAGCTCAGCAGCTTTTTAAGCTTCTAGTGTTGTGACATGACCTGTCCTTCAATCAACATCCTGACTTCCTTGACACCTTGACCTCTTAATGAGGAATCATTGTGACATGGGTGTACAATATGCCCCTTCCTGTCTCAGGATTATCTGGAACAGAAGCAGGCCCCCCTGAGAACAAGGCATCCAGCACAACTGCTAGACTGCTGGGGGTCAATTAGCTGGATGTGACACCCCTGGATCATAATTCTCCAAACACCCCACACATCTGACTGAATCGTCTCTTAACCATAATGTGCTGAATAACTCATTGAAGATGAGTAACACCAAAACAGTCAGAAAAATCATGCAACTTCCTAATGACCAGCAAAGGATGGATTCTCATGAAGGATCAGTTGCAAGGAAAGTGAGGGTCCAAACCTTGCGCAATCCGGAGAGTGGCCTCTTTCCACCTCCACTGTGCCAATTAGGAGCACCGCCTTCATATTACTGCCTGCCTGAAATGGCCCAAAACCCTGATCTCCAACACTGAGATTACCTGGATTGGGGGATGGAAATGGCCATGCCTCGTTCTACTAGTTTCTGACCAGAGGACGAGCCCCTAGCCAAAGCATATGTGATTAGCTCATTCTACAAGACAGAGGTCTATGGGCTGGTAATGTGGCCACCCCTGTCTGGAAGTCCTAGAAGAAAAGGTTGACTAAGATAATCTATGCAAAGACAGGAGCCTTAAGGTTAAGGGTATGTCCATAAGCTGAACTCCCAGAGGGCATACTGCCTCAGTTGCTTTGAATGGGATTCGTACCTCACTATCTGCCCTTTTCTTGAGCATCTGACCATGAAGCATTGACAGATAAGGCAAGTCTAGATTCCCCCGGCTCCCTATTTTCCTCAATTGATACCAGAATTAATTTACCATGAAAAATAAAAATGAAGTCCATAGTAAAGACAACAAAGCAGTTTAGCCCAGGGAGGCCATGACCTTGGCCACCGAGGCCCATTTCAGACTAATCATCCACACAGAGATGGAGGGAGTCTAGCTTGACACGTTGGAACATAGCCCAGTAGCCTCATACCAAACAAAGCAAAAAAGCCTTGCGATTTTGATAACTTCTTGCCTCCTCAGAGGGCACTTCTCAGTTTTCTTGTTTCTAGTTCAGCGATCTAACCTCTAGGCTATATTGCCTAGGTGCTCCAAACAGTCAGAATGATAGTCATACCCCCCATTTCCTCCTCTTGACCTGCCATCAAGGTGGGAGGGGGGCTGCCTGCCAAAGGATAAGCTGGATCGCTCCACTCTAATGCATCTGTATGTGCTTGTAGAGATCAATCCCTGATCTGAGGGTCCCATATAGAATTGGGTGTCTTCACAGGTTGTACCTACGGATCACTGAGGAACTTCTGTAGAATAAACAGCATATACAGTACATTGTGTAACTCAGTTTTACCACTGCCAGCAGTACTAAAGATACGCTATCCACCCCATCGTAATGGTCCAGCTGGGGGGGGACAGTAACAGACGTATTAGACTTAATTACACAGTGCGGACAACAGGACCTTTGCAGTATGGCCTCCCAGTCCTACTACATGTAAATATTTTTTTCTTTATCTTTTTCCTTCTCTGGTCTACAAAAACCCAAGGTGCCACTGACAATACCTGAAAACAAAAGAACGCTTTGTTGTTTATGCCAAAGTTTCCACATATTGCCTTTTAAAACCTGACCCTGGAAAGGGGGGGGGGGGAGGCACCAGAGACTGCACATGCAGTCTTACACACCTGGGGGATCTTAAACCTTCATCTGACTGACCAGGGAGCCTGGAACACAGTCCCCTGTAACAGGCTACATACTAGCAATTGGAAAGCCTCCACAATCATACTAATAACTATCACACTGGACCACACAGGTATCACAGGGAGCCATACCTGCTGGCCCATGTGACAAAACAAGGAACAGAGACATGCAGCAAAGCTGCACCCCCCCCAAACTAAAATACCAGTGTTTTAAGTACGAGGGTGGGGGGTTGACAAAAAAATGCCACTTATCCCCAACACTGAGTGAGCCCCCAGCTCATGCACCCCTGTAAGAGAAAAAGGTAAGAAAAGGAAAAAAGGAGGCCTTCCAGAAAAATAAAGTTGTCCTTATGGAACTTCCCAGTTCCCATGCTCATATGCATGAGTCCAGCACTGCCTGCACTCCTCCATTTTCTCACTCTGTAGGCAACCCAAGTAGTTGCCCCGTCATGCTGCTCACTGTGCCCAGGATTCCACCCCAGGCTTCTCTGTACTGCGTTCTGAACAAGAAACTGCTAACCAACTCACTCTGCTCGAAGCAGACAAATGAATGGCTCACCATTCCCTGTATTTCACACTCAGGCCTCTCTGCACTGCATACTGAGCATTCTGTACCATGCAGCACTGTGTTGTGTACAACTTCGTGGGTGTCTGCTGACCACGAGAAGCGCATGACATCATGGCACTTAGCATCGGACATGCCAAGCTCGTGCACGCTCCTGCTCCATACAAATGGTGGAGTCCACTGCCCTCCTAAAAAAGTGCAACCAGCAGTGCTAAGGAGAAAATAGGATCTAGCAAGTGACCAGCAATAAAAATGAAAAGTCAGAAAAAGCACGAGGTGCCACAGTCAAAGCAGATGGCAAGGAACCAACAGGAAAACACCATGCAGAGAGGCAAACCAGGCAAACACTCCTTCCTTGCCAAGTTTTCCACACAGTGAGGAAAAACTCACTTAGTTTCAAACACATGTCAATCCAATGAGTTTAAGGGGGGCCCCAAGAAAGAGATTCAATTAAAAAACTCTGCACTGGGAAGAAACACACTGCATCTAGGCAGAAACAGCTGTGCAGTAAAGATAACCAACATCTTGTACCAAAAGTAAGTAAAGAAAACTGCCTCTCAGACAGAGAAAAACTGTACTGAGGGTGGAAAAGGCACTGCATTGCAGCAAAACGGGGGGGGGGGGGTCTGACTTTCAGGCAAGAAGTTCTGCTGTACTGCTCAAATGGGAGGGGGGTGGTAAAACCACCAGATACCATACCAACCAAGTGATCCCCCCACAACAGCCCAGCCAATGTACACAAAAGGACAAACAGGCCAAATAAACAACTTTGCTTCTGACAAAGGACCCCCTTTCATAGGAGAAAGGGAAAATGCAATACATGCCAGGAGAGAGAAAAAAACAAAAATTATATACCTACTGTAATTCCTGACCTTCCTGTGTATTTTCACCATTCATCACTTGTGCGTGGCTGGCTGGAGACAGGCACCCTGCAGAGCTTTTGTAGGAGGGAGGAATTCGGCTGCATCTGGCACCGCCTGAGGTCGACTTACTGTGTGGCACTTTCATGGGTTGGCAGAGGCCATTGGCCCCTCCTCCACCTCAGTTCTGCATGCCAGGGAGACAGAAGAAAACAATATAGAGAAAAATAAAGGTGGGGCAAGGGAGCCTGAGAGACAGCAAAAGGAAAAGATGTAAACTGAAAAAGAAATAGGCCGACCTGAGGACAGAGTAGAAGGGGGACCTGGGAGATTATGGGCTGAAAAAGGACCCAGTGCCTGGACAGCCAAAGGGCAGGAAGGGAGGAAAGAGAGACAGAGAAAGAAAATTACGGGAGAAAGGAAGGAGAGGGGAGACCAAGATCCATTAAGGAATTAAGCTGACCAGGTAGATCCTTCAAGGGATATCTTTCAAGCAAGATTCAGAGGAAAGGAAGATTCCGAGGAACTCGGAAGAATCAAGTAAATGGGTAAGGCCCCCCTCCCTCGAATACCAACTCCCCAGGGGAATTCCCCACCGCTCTCACCATAAACAGGAAAAAACCATAGGATTCCGGGGGAGGAGAAGGAACCCCAGTATTAAAGAGTCCCTCCCCACGGGGGATGGTACAGTCAAAGAGAAGAATAACAGGGGATGAGGGAGTTATGATCAGCCCCAGAACCCTCCTCATCCCAGAGGATTCAAGTTCGTCAAACCAAGGGAATACCTGACCCTGTAGAGCAGACCAAGAATAAGAGGCCCAGAAGACCCTATGAAGCCTAGAAAGGGGCCCTACTCGCGCCCTTCTGACACCCCCCAGAGGCCTCTTGGCAGGGCTGCTAGGAGGAAGGGAAAAAAAAAAGAGAAAGAGAGAGGGGGCGAGCAGGGAGGCAGCATGGCTCAGGGACTGAGGCCTTGTGAGGGGCAGGTGGGAGGGATTCAGTGATGAATAGTGAAGATACAGAGGATTCACCATTCATCACTGCTGGGTGAGTACCGAGCTCCCTCGAAGGGGGCCCGGGAAATTCCTGTGAGAATAGCATCCCTCAGCCCCCCCCCCCCGTGGGGGGAAAAATGGGGGGGGGGAAGAGACCCTCCACTAGCCAATTATCCACTCCTATGTATGATGACCTGTATATATCTGTCAGTTGAACTAGCTAGTCTAGAGTGTATAATCTGAAATGTGCTTACTACTATATGTTTCCCCAGCGTCAAATGATGTATTTCCGACATGTTTGTTTTCTGTGACAAAAAACTGTACTCTCTTTGCCATGTCTCCTTGACTGTTGTTCCTCATGTTGTATTCTCCCAGGTCGTTCCTGAAAATAGGCATAATACTTGTCTAGTGTACTTACCCGGTAAACAAAAGCTAAATAAATAAATAGGCCTGGGACTGGTCAGGACAAGGCAGGGTCCCTTGACCCCAGAGGGAAGGAAGGCACCCCTGCAACTCTTGTCTTGCCCTGCGGGAAAATATATGGGTCCTTTGGAAAGAGGAGGCCAGTAACCTATGCCAGGCCAAAGATGACAACCTCGAAAGGCGAAGCCATGCCGTCCACCTAATGCAGATCGCTGTCCCTGCAAGTCATGAAACGACTTCACTGATGTTGTAAGATGCCCTTGACTGGTGCCTTGCCAGCTCCAGACCTATAGCAGAGAGGGCTATGGCTTGCTAGGTAGCCTCCAAATTGTGCAGCGATGCTAGAGCTTGGCCCAGCATTGCCCACAGATGCCTGTTATAGGCAGCGTGGTACGCCTGATGTGAAACAATGGATAGAATCATCCGTGCAGAGGAGAAAACTCTCCGCCACAGATGATCAAACTCTTCAGAGTCAGGATCTGGGGGTCGGTCGTGGACTGGACATCTATGCCAGGAAGGAGTATCCAGATGTGTCAGTCCTGAAGTGGGATGAGGTAGAGAGCATGGAGACCCTCGGGCTGTACAATACCAGCTCCAGCAGTCCATGGGGGCTGGAACTGACTTATATGGAGGCTGCCAGGCGTGTACAGCGATGCCTCCTGGAAGGGAACAGGCCAGGAGGGGACCACCAAATGGTGTGCCCCAAAATCGCCTAAGAAGACTTGCATCACATGCTCAGCATTGTGATGGGTGAAGTGGGTAATGTACAAGTTCCTGACCAGCCTTGCTAGGAAGCACTGATACTGAGCTTGATCAGCGCCTGAGGACATGTGGACAGAGGGCTTCTCTACCAGCATGGAGGAAGACAAGGAGGCCAAGGAGCTTGCAGAGTCAGATTCTGGCTGCGTAGTGGGAACCAGTCGAAAGGCCTGTTTGTCCATGGCCCTAACATACTGGGGGAAATCTGCAGCCCAGGATCTGAACTGTTCCCAGGTCAATGGTCCCAAGGTACCAAGATGGCCTGGAAGAAGGGGAGCTGGACACAGAGGCATGAGTGAACCTGTCACCGTACGTGACATGTCTCTGCCAGGACTAGAATAATCTACAGGCGAACCTGGCATAAGCGGGAATCCGCAGGTCTGCAAATTCACCGACCTGTTAAGGAACGTAAAGTGGTCAGGACTTAGCCCTGCAGAAGGAGATTCCCTATGAGGGGACCGGGGCCACATGGATCCAGAAGGGCAGTCTCCAGCCAAACCCAATGAGGACTCCCTTGAAAGGGACGAAGGAGAGAAACTAGGCTCAGCACTGTGGCTCCTCCTCCGGCACCGGAGAGCCATGGGAGTATGTCACCATCCTTCAAACTGTCCTCTCAACCCCGTCGACTCCGAGAAAGCCCTCTACGTCGCACCCTGTGCCAAGGACCCCCCCAATTCCAGTGACTCCCTAAGGAGAGTCACAGAGGAGGGAGGCTCGATCTTGATCCTAATAGAGGGGATGGTAGCCACCCCCTTCCTCAAAATCTGGACCGCCACTCCCACAGTAGTGGGACTGCCAGCCTGCAACTGACCCACTGAGCTACTGTCGGCTCGCGAGTTGGCACAGGCCGCAGTAGCCGGAACTGCAGGAGGGGGCACCTGGGGAGGTGCGAGGGTACTAGGCTGTGGAGAACCCTCCGACTCCGAAGAATCAGACTGCCAGTCCGGATCAATTTCAATTCACTTTATTTATAAAACAGGCGCTGTTCTAAAAGATCATAGCGCCTTTACAATAACAAGCATTTGTCAATGACGAATGTTTGCTTGATGGCATTGGCATTGGTAGTGTAGGAGTTAGAGAGCTGCATAATAGGAATGGCAGTGAAGTACTGAACTGAAGCCAACCCCACCACCACCCTGCAGAGACTGACAGGCATTGGGGTGTGCCTTTGGGTCGTCAGGCATAACGGCCACGCCATTTCACCACACCCTACCCTGCAGATACTGACAAGTGTGACAGTGTGCCTTGGGGTCTTTGGCCCTTATGCTCACCCCATTCCATCAGGAAATACGGTGAGATGGGTCCTGTATAGGAGAGTGGGGAGAACTTTGGGGCCGAAGAGTCCAAGGCACACCTCAATGCCTCTCACTGGCTGCAGGGTGTGGAATGGTATGAGCATTATGGGCGAGAATCCCAAGTCACACCCCTGATGCCTCTCAATCTCTACAGACTGGGGCATTATGGTTGGAAACCCTAACGCCTCAGGCGTTCGTTGGCATTTTCCCTCCAAATTTTCAAGATGTTTTTTTGTGACCCCCACCTTATGAACAGTGGCAATATCAGTTTGTTAGCCGAAAGCTGATTTCACACAGCGACTACGCCATTTGGCACCACAGGTGCAAAAACACATTTCGAACAAGATGTGAAAAATGACAGCTGTACTGTTCATGGGGAGGTGCAAAAAATGGCAATGTTGAAATTCTGCAGTGAAAATATTAAAAAAACTGGTGAAGTCACGAGCGTGCGTAGAAAATGTGCAACGCACACCCCTAATGCAATTAGTTTGGGGATTTTTTACAGCAGATTGTCAACACAGGGATTCTGTAACCTCCACTCATGAACAGTGACACTGTGATTTTCTTAATCTGTCCCGAACAGTGACTTCCCACAGCAACCACGCATTTCTGTGCTGGAAGTGCGAAAACACATTTCGGCCATGGTGTGAAAAATGACAGCTGTACTGTTCATAAGGAAGTGTGGAAAAATGCCAGTGGTGAAAATCTGGACTGAAAATATTAGAAATCCATGAAGTTACGAGGGTGCATGGAAACTGCGCAATGGTCGCTCATAACACAGTAATTTTATGGACGATTTCACCAAATTTTTAACATAGCCATTTTAACACCTCTGCTCATGAACAGTGTCACTGTGATTTTCTAATCTATGCGAACATTGATTTCGCACACCGACTCTTTATCATTATGCGCTATGGTAGGAAACACATTTTGGCCGAGATGTGAAAAATGACAGCTACACTGCTCATAGAGGTGTGATAAAATGGCAATGTTGAAAATCTGGAGTGAAAATATTGAAAATTGAACTTACGAGCATGCGTGGAACAGTGCAACGCATGCTCGTAAAACAGTAATTTGGGGGATTTTGTCACCAAATTTTTAACATAGCCATTTTAACACCTCTGCTCATGAACAGTGTCACTGTGATTTTCTTAATCTGTCCCAAACATTGATTTCACACACCGACTGCGCTACTGTGCGCTACATACGCGGAAACACATTTTGGGTCAGATGTGAGAAATGACAGCTGTACTGCTTATAAGGAGGTATAGTAAAATGGCAATGTTGAAAATCTGGAGTGAACATATTGAAAATTCGAACTTACAGTGTATAGGAACAGCCAGCGATCGTAGAACAGTCATTTAGAGATTTTTCGCAAATTTTCAACATAGGGTTTTGGTGCCTACCTCATGAACTGTGACATTGTCATTTCATAAGTCAGTCCTGAAAGGTGGTTCCGCACAGTGACCACGAAATTACCTTTTGGGGCCGAGTAACGCCATGACAGTGACAGAATTCATGAGGTGGGGTCCCAAAAACCCCATGTTGAAAATTTGGTGAAAAAATTCCCCAAAATGCCCGAGATATGCACTAAAGTTGGAAAAAACCCTATTTATTAAATTTTAGAAAACGGTCTTGAAAAATCCCAGGCTCTGATTGGCTGATAGCCCTGGCAAGGTTAGCATCTATCACACAACAGAGCCTAGGTATTAAAAGTGCCAGCCCCAAACAACCTGATAACGTTCAAAATAGCTGAGCTGACAGAACGTTGACTTTTAAACAGACACCATTTTTTTTGTTCCCGCTTAGCGAGAGATACTAACCCCCAATGCTATGCAGTTCACTACCAGCTGTGCTCACTTGTAGTCATATTATTGTGCAACTCTCCGTGACTCTGGACAATGCAACTGTCTGAAAGCTGACTGCACTCTCCCTCCAGCCTGCCACTTGCTCACCACAGAAAATGAAAATGCTTCTAATTTGTTCCAGACGCCGAGCGAGCCCACCACTCTGCAGGCAGATCACCACCCCCCAGTCCCATTTAATTTTGGTTATTTTCTACCCTCACAGAAATAAATATTGTTCCAAATTGGCTCACAGTTTCCTTCACTGAGTTCTCTCGCAGGACCTTAACTCCATCACTGTCACATATGTTCCCGATGCTGCTCGAACAACAAACACGGAATCACGCTACCGGCAAAACAGCTGTCTCTCTTCAAAAGTAAATATAACCGTCACTGCGAAATGGTAAAAGTGGAGCAGATTAAAACAAATGAAAAGTAAGCAATAAATCACTGCCGGCCTACACCAAACATGCAGGTCTCCACTTCCTGATTTTTACGAAGCAACGTCTCGCAAGGTCGCGCGTCTAAGAGCCGCAACAACAAAAACTAAAAGTCTCACACAAAAGGGAAAGAACTGTTCTTAAGGTGAAAAACAAAGCCCATTGATTGCCGGGGGAGGACTTTTCAAGAAACTTTATCTGTGCTTCTTTAGGTTGCGATAATGTGTGTGTGTGTGTGTGTGGTGGGAGGGGGGATAGCACTCCTAACAGCCACAAAAAAAAAGTCTCACACAAAGATAAATAACTTTTTTCCACCTCAAAAACAAAGATTGCTGGGGGGGGGGGTCAACTCTATCTCTGCTTCTGTAGGTTGTGCTACTGGGGTGGGGATAAGTAGACTAGAATGGCTGCATGAAGGAGTAGACAACAGCAGATGGAACAGCATATAGAGGGACTATTCTTCCAATACAAAGGTGATTTTTGTACTCTTTTTATTTATTTTAAACTCCTTTCCACTCTTATTTTATTACTAATTCAAAATGTACAGAGATGCCCATTTTCTAAGCACAATAATACCCTCCAGGGTGGGCGGTATTGGGCAATACCAGACCTTCCAGAGGCTATAAGGCCTGTGGTGTCGGGCCTCATTACGCCCCTGAGCTGTCCAGTATTGCCTAATACCACCCACCCTGTGGGAAGTTTGCTTACATACAACCTGCATTTCCCTCAGATTCGCAGTTGGCTTTGAAGAGTCTGAGCGTGTTCCCGGTCCACGAAGATCATCGTGCCAGCTCCGGAGAGGTATGGGGTGAGGGAGGGTGGGGAGGCAGGTGTGCAGAGGGTGGGCGTGGGTGGTGAGATTGGGTCACGACAGTCAAGGAGGAAGTTTTTTTTTTTAACTTACACAACGTGGAACTTGTACCACACTGGGGTGGGCTCCCAGTGTGGCAGCTAGAAGGCTGTTTGGGGGCCGTGGAACCGATGGGGATTGGGCACCCCATCGGCAATATGATCTGTTGCCACACTGGGTGGGCTCCCAGCGTGGCACCCTGCTTAGTCTCTTGGGGGGGCAGTGGAGCCCGGCGGGACTGGGCACCCCGTCGGCCATACGATCTGTTGCCACGCTGGGGTGGGCTCCCAGCATGGCATCTGGAACTCTGTTGGGGGACGCAGCACAGCCAATGGGGATTGGGCACCCCTGTTGGCTAAACAGTGTGTGCATGGGGAGCACAAGCATGAGTGTGCGTGCATGTGTGTGTGTGTGGGGGGGTCGCGCATGAGCGCGTGATATGTGTCCCAAATAAAGGTTTACCTTGTCTGATACCCATACCCAAGGGCTCTGCAGTTAGCAGGCAGGTGGCCCATTTGGCCTTGATATCTCATCCAACCCGTTGGTGTTGTGCAATGCCCGGTCCATTAAAAACAAGACGGCTATAATAGCTGACCTTTTTGGGTCATCGGACTTGGCTTTTATCACCGAGACCTGGCTGAATGAAAATGCTGGTCCCATGCTGGAGTCCGTGATTCCAGCAGGGTTCTCGATGATACACTGTCCGAGGTTGGATCGCAGAGGCGGGGGTGTAGCAATTTGTTTTCGATCCGGGCTGGGCCTTGTAGCCCCAATCCGGCCACCCCGCTTTTCTCCACCACCAGATCCAGGGCCCTTCCCCACGCCTCCTATCAACTATCCCCAAAGCTCTACAGCGACCATAAACCACTACAGACAGAGGAGGCCAATTAAAGGGGTGGAGGTTCCGGAGCTCAGTGTAGGAGTAGTGCCTGAACGGGAGAGCTGCCTGCCTGCACATTCTGAGCAAACCAAAATCACCAGCCCCCAAATATACTAAACTAATCTTTTTAATAAAACAAACAAATACCGTAAAAACAAATCCCAAAATCCCACCACCCTTCTTAAATTACCTTCTTAACTAAAAAACAATACCCCTTCATAAATTAAAATAAACATAAAGCAAAAACAGTCGAAAGTCCTGATGCAATTATGCTCAGTTGAGGCTCTCACCCCCAACCTGCAATAAAGTTTGTGATCAAAGAAGATGCCAGTCTCTCACTCCAGCATTTCATCCAGTATATAAAAATATAACGGTAAAGATTTATATGGAGGCCCTCTCACCACCTCCAATCCAAAACAACTCTGAAGCAGTCACGGGCAGACTCTCCTTTAACCAGTCCCAAGACTAGTTCTTTCTTTGCAGATCCAGGTCACAAGAAGTCACTACTCATAAACGAACCCCCTGATGTGCCACAGCAGGGAAGGGCAGCCACCCAACAATGGGGCCCTAACTGAAAACCCTCTGAAGCTCACCGGGGGAAAGCCCAAGAGCAATGGAGCCCTACCACCCTCCGGCCATAGTACCCCGATACCCTATAAGAAAGGCTATCCAATCCCTACTCCAGCATCCAGGCTAGTTCCACAGGTAACCCTCGGTGTGTATTTCAGATAGTTACCCAAACTCTGCTCCTCCAGCTGCTAAACAGCCAACCAGAGGCCCACAAATATGGAAGGGGCGAGCTGAAACCCCAAATTAGCCCCCCGATGACTAGGGACTAGGGTTCAATCCTCCAACCATCTTCCAACAGCCAGTCAATCAGCAACCCAAAAGCCGCTGAAACCCCCGCCCTACAGCAGGAACATCAATGGCTACAACCCCAATAACCCGAGGCCAAACAGCCCCGCTCCAACTGCAGACCCCAGTGACTGGAAACAACTCAGCTGATTACTCCAACAGTCTCAAGTTCCGATAAAAACACTGTCCAGTCTTCCAGCACTCATGCCCAATATTACTTGCTCTTCCACCGCCTCCAGTGGCCCCTTACACCTTTACACAATTCTTTCCGTCCCCAACAGTAGTCACTCCTCCAATAAGGGTAATTACAAATTACCTCCACCGTCCATCTGCTATAGCAGCTGCTTCAGAGAAATCTCCAACACAAGTAGCAGCCCAAACGAGAAGCGCCTTCAAGAAATAACAAGCGCTATCCATAGAACTACAAAAATATGGAGCCTTCCTCGCAACCCTCAGACTACACAGTCTGCCACACTGGGGTTGGAGAATTACCGGACTCCTAATAAAAACTGGTTGAACACCTGAAAAATATGCCTAAGTACGGGACAAACAGCAAGCAACTTGCACTCAAAAAATGCTTCTCTAGTACTAGTCCACCTCACTTCTTCCACCCTAACCAACTTGCTAAACAAAGCAAAACAAACTTAAAACGGGCAAAATAAACAAAATAAAGCAAAATCCAAAATCCAAGAGTGCTAGTGCTCTGGCTGGCTCAGATCAGCTGCCATATTGCCAGCAAGCAAGCAATCAAAGGTGCAGAGCTTCAGAGCTTCCAAAATGAGTATCAGTATCAGAGGATCAGCCTCCAAATTGTTTGACTCTGGAGAGGAGACAATCCAGAGGAGCTCCAGACTGATGTCCCCGGGGGTTCTCCCACCCGTGGCGTCGCGAGCCGGCCCCGTACCCCTTGTGGCATCGCCTTGATCACCGGAGCCATGAACAGCCCTGGGATCCAAGGCAGCGCTGTCTGATGGGGCTGAGGAATGCCCTGCACTGGGACCCCCAACCACTGGCACCAACAATGGGGGAGCCTGCACCTCCAGAGAGGTGACTGCCAGAGCTGTGCTCCCAGCCTGGCCCTGAACAGAGCCAGATCAGACCTCCGGCACTGTGGTAGAACCCTCCTCAATGGCACAGCATGAAGAGGAGGAGGCCCCCTCTTCACCAGACCGTGTAGGCCTGGGAAGGGACCCAGAGGAAGGGCTGAGAGTCCTGCACTTGGACCAACATGAGTGACGCCACACCCGAAAGTTGGAGGAGCCCTGCTGACTTTTAGTGCACGGTGCTCTGGAATGCAGTGGTCCATAGAGAAGCAGGTGTCGCAGGAATCCATGTCGTGCTGAAGCACAAGGCAGGCGAGGCAAACATCATGTCAGTGAGTAACGGAAATCTGTCGGCCGCAGGGACACCAACACATGGGAGGCCGACCCGTTTTCTTCAAATGTTTCCTGTCCTAAGGACCAGGCATGACGCATACGGTAACAAAACACAAAAACAGAAAAGACTTGACGCCACTTAATAAAAGGAAAGATCTTACCAGATTGGAGGTAAATGGTGTTGAGTAGGCTGCAGAACCAAGGAGGAGTTGCACTGAAGGAGTCGAAGGATGGTGTTGAATGGCCCCGAGGAACAAGGGCTCCAGAAGGCGTCGCCATCGGACTAGGCCGTTATGTCACAGTGAACAGTCCGTGCTAGGCGAGGTGCTGTCTCAATGGTGGGAAAAGCAGAACTAAGGTGGAGGAGGACCCAATGATCATTACTGGCCAACCCGCGAGCGCCATGCAGTGTGTTGGCCTGGTGGGCAGCACCAGCTTCTGCCTCCTACAAAAAAAAAAACTCCCGCAGGGTGCCTGTCTCCAGCCAACCACCCACCAGTGATGATTGGTGAAGACTGACACAGGGAAGATCAAGCCTACCACACACTAATCTGACAGAACCTTGATATGACAAATACTACTTACCTATCTGAAGCACTAGGCTAGATACGCACTTGCAGACCTACCAGAAAAAGTAAAACCCTACAAGGTGAGTGGTCTCCATCCAAGCACTGAAGGCATTGGAAATAGAAGCTAGCTAGCAGGTCATCCAATCTGAATGCCTAAGCTTAACAGGCAAGATTTCTAAATTTTGGGGTGCCCCCTGTCACCAAGAAACCCCAACCTGCCCAGAGTTACAGAATCCTAACCAAGAAACAAACAAACATATAAATCCTTCAGTGTTCCCTTGTGCTGCTAACCCTAGGTGGTATAGCCAAAAGCTAGGCTGGAATGCAATTGGACTGTACCATGTCCCAGTGGGTCTCTGCTGAGGTCACAGCTTTGGAGCTGTACCACTACCCCAGAAGGGGAGCACATTACCAATGTGTATTAAATACCTTCCAATTGACAACACAGAGTGATACAGAAAGCAACAATGAAAATTCCCAAGGCAAAACTGGATGCCAGATTCCCCTACAGCTGATAAAAAGGGGGAAGGAGGGAGGGCTGGCATGGTCTAAGGGAAGAGATTCTCTTGAAGATCTACTGTTATAGTGAGTAACTGTTCTGTCTTCTTCAAGGATATCTCTTTACTTAAGCCACACCTTTGGAAAGAGCCACAAGCAGTCCCAAAAGCTAACTGGGAGGTTGGTGCAGTCTGTTCATGACACAAGACCCTGTAGGACAGCAAGGCAGAAGCCTGCACATCTACAAGAAACAATGCCCAGACTGTAATGTTTAGTAAAGATGGGGACAGTACTTCAGGTGGCTGCAGCACAGATGTTAGCCACAGAGACATTTCTGAAGCAAGCAACAGATGTAGCCATGTCCCTTGTGGAATGACCACAAACTGCACCAGGAAGTTCCTTACCATACTTCCTATAACAGAACATAATACAATGTGTAACCCCTAGGTGGCACTATCCCAAGAGCTACTACCCCAGCCTGCTTGGCTAGTAGCAGGTTAAGGGGCCTGAGTTCTGAAACGGGTGCCTCCATCCGGAGGTTAGGGTTGGTAGTGGTCAAGCTATCCTGCGCACAGCCCTCCGGGACACTGTAACCCCCCTCTTTCCTTACTAGTGGCCGGAACAATATACAATAATCACTTTTACAATACTCGTGATACACCACACAAGTATCCACACTGTTTACACTTACCACCAGGGCTTTCCTCTGGCCCGGCCCTGGGGACCCCCTGTAAAACATGGTTATACACAGCAAATAACAGCAGTACAGTACTCTTGCACAAACTGGAACCACAGTCAGGGTAAATGCAAAAAAGAGTTAGATCTGATTTATTTAAGGGGCTTGAACAAGAGAGGAGTGTAATCAGGTTAATTTGCTTAAAGGCTCTATCAATCAAACAGTTATGCATGCACTTCAGGGTCCATAAACAGTCATACACTCTGGGTACCCAGATGGAGAATGGTGGGCTAGCCAGGAACGCTGCAGCTAGTTGGGGCCCTGTGATGGAAGAAAACAACATGCACAACGCACACTATTTGTAATCCGGAGCAGGAGGGCTCAGTTTGTGAAAAGAGAACAACATGACAATCAGATGACATACTTTTAGATTAGGCTGTTGTTGCAGGGAGCTACCATGATGATTACTTATGATACTCAAGACTGGACACAGGCTGGATGAAAATCAAGACAGCAGGTGGTTAATCTGGAGTGCCAGGAGAATCGGACCACACTAATCGCCGAGGCTTCGTTCCTGTTCAAGCGTGGAGCAGGGGGCTAATCCCCATGCAGGTCTCTCATCAGTGGCTTTCTCTTTGCAGTGGGGTATGTGTGGCATGGCCCAGGCCGAATGGAGATGAACGCGGACTCAGTCTGATTAGGCTTGATAAAGCTTCCAGCAAGCAGAACACAGTTCACACAGTAGGGAACCAAATCATGACCCATTTTCAATACACAGCACATTTACATGTAAAGGATTCTATGGTACCAGCAAGCAGAACACAGTTCACACAGTGGGGAACCAAATCACGACCCACTTTCAATACACAGCACATTTACATGTAAGGAAATTCTATGTACCAGGCAAACCACTCTCCAGTCACGATGGCAAAGTTTCTGCACAAACCAGGGATTCAGAAGCAGCTGGAAGTCCTGACAGGCCAGTCACATTCAGCAAATCTTCTGTCTTCTTCAGGTTAAAGCCTGGTCATAGTCCAGTGGCTTAAACAGCCCTCACAACTCAGATTCAGGCCAAATAAACTCTATTTTCCCTCTCAGGGACAGCAGGCAGACAGGCAGGCCAAAACAGCCCTTTCACAGTTCTCCCATGCAAAACTACACAGAACTGCTGCTCAAAAATCACTTGAGCTGTTACTTCTTCACATCTCAGCTCAAAACTGAAACTAGCTGCAGCAGCCTGGGAAATTCCCCAAGATGCAAAAGTTTTGGTTGGCTGATCCTCCTGTCAGTCACAACAAAGGCTCCCCCTTCAGGTGCAAAAAGGCGCAAAAAGCCCAAAACTACAATTCCTAAAGATTTTGACTCCAGGCTGTTCCTGTAGTCCGCCTCCATTTTAGGACCCACCAGTACTGATTGGTCCAATTTGCAGTCCAGGACCAAGATAGTGGAGATAAACAAAACAGTCCTTGCTGCAAAGAAGGCAGGTTAGACAAACAATATTATCATTATCACTCTAAATGATTTTCAGCAAATAGTTACATCTTTCAACAGAGCTTCCTCTCAGATTACTTATGACTGCATTCCAGGCAGCTCTTAAAGAGACAGTACACAGAGGCTATACAGGAACTCTCTGGCAATCACATTTAAACTGCTAAAACGCAGGACACCAGCCTGGCAGTGAGCATTTAGGCAAGCTCAAGGAAGACTTTTCGGGAACCCCCATTTGTAGGGGGTTACAAATGTACTAGCCATTTTGATAAGCACTGTTATGAAACTGGTATGCCCTCTTTCCTAGGGGCGAACAAAACGAAAAGCTAAGAGGACTTTCTGCAGTCCTTGGTGCGAGCTAGATAGTATCTCAGGATTCTCTGTACATCCAAAGTGTGGAGCAATGCTTCACCTTGATTGGCATGTTCAAGACGATACACTGGAAGGTGGACAGTTTGATTTAGTGTGAACTCAGACACCCCCCTTTAGCAAAAACCTAGGACTAGTATGTAAAGACACCCTGTCTTTATAGAAATTTAAATAAGGAGGCTCATACATTACAGCCTGTAGCTGTGAAATCCTTCAAGTCGAAGTCATTGCAACTAAATACTGTATAATGCTTTCCATGAAAGAAAGCATAAGTCACAACTCGTAACTGGCTCAAAAGGACCCAAAGTAAGTTTCTAAAGCACATAATTGAAGTCCCGGGGGGACCAGATTGTGAATGGGAGATTTCATGTGTGGAATACCTCTCAAAAAGGTACAGGAGACCTAAAATTGGGCTACTGTACGCCCATCAACAGGGGCAGGGGAAAGCTGATATAGCTGCCAGATGCACCTTCATGAGGAATAATGCAGAAAGGAGTCTGACAGTGACAGCAAGTATTCTAACACCGCATTAATTGGACAGGTGAATGGGTCCATATTTTAGAAAGTGGCCCACAAAGTGAAATCCTACCACTTCAAAGAGTACATATGTCTGGTGGAAGGCTTTTTGACTGCAACCAGTACATCAGCTACTTCTGATGACACCCCAAACTGTGCTACAACAGTCTTCAGGAGCCATGCATGCAGGTGCAGGGACTTCAGGTCCAGATGGACCAGGGTCCCCTTGTCCTATGACAACAGGCCTCTGCACAGAGGCAAGGGTACCGGA
This sequence comes from Neoceratodus forsteri, assembly GCA_016271365.2. NCBI lineage: Eukaryota > Metazoa > Chordata > Ceratodontiformes > Ceratodontidae > Neoceratodus > Neoceratodus forsteri. The sequence goes on along the minus strand of CM057451.1, from coordinate 800,944,552 downwards.
GGCTCCACTGCTAGTTGTTGCAGCAGTGGATGCCATATCTGTCAAGGCCAGAGATGCAGTAAGGATGAGGGTTGCACCCTCCATCTGTAGTTTCAGCAACACTTTCTGTATTAGTGGAATGGGAGGGAATGCATACAGAAACCTCCCTTTCCATGAGAGGGATAATGCATCTTGTCAACAAAACCCAGGCCCTGGAGTGAGCGAGCAGAAATATAGCAGTTTTGTGTTGTGTGGGGATGCAAAAAAGTCCAACTCTGGACAATCCCACCTTGCAAAGAGGCTGTCTGCTATGGAGGTCAGCAGTTCCCATTTGTGTATCTTGGACTGTGACCTGCTTAGCTTCAATTTCAATTTTTATTTGACCTGGAAAACACAATTGAGCAGAACTCATTTACAGAGTGTTCCTGGAAGGACACAAACATAGGGAGTAATACAAGAACAGCATTTCATACAGAGCAAGGACAATACATTTTTACAATTGTGGAGGCAGTATAGAAATACTATATTATGTGTACATTACTAACAATAGAATTCTTTATTCACAAGGAGGGAGCAGATATGAGTACAGAAGAGGTACAACAGGATAGCCACAAGAGTTGAGGAAGGCAATTTGTGAAAACATTGAGAGATACTGGAAGGAGTTCAAGACTGCCATCCACTCGGCATGTGCTGAATCTACTGGCTATGTCACCCGGCATCACCAGTACTGGTTTGATGAAAATGATACAGAGATTCAAGATCTGCTCAACCACAAAAGAAGAGCTCACTGCACATGGCAAGATGACATCTCATGCCAGCAAAAGAAAGAGTTATACCAGCAGCTCAAGACAGAAGCTCAAAGGAAGATCCAAAACATTAAAAACAAATGGTGGCAAGGCAAGGCCAAGGAGCGCCAGCTCTATATTGACAAACATGACATGCGGAGCTTCTTCCAGGCTACAAGGGCCATTTATGGTCCAAGCTCCCATGGTCCCACTCCCCTCCGATCTCAAGATGGCTTGACGCTCCTAAAGGGAAAAGAAGGCATTCAAGCTAGATGGAAGGAGCATTTTAGACACTTCTGAATCGCGAGTCATCTGTGACAGATGCCACTATCAATTCTGTCCCTCAACACCCTGAAAGAGAATCTCTCACCAACCCTCCTACCATCGAAGAAGTAAGACATGCCATCAAGCTGGCCAAAAATAAGAAAGCTGCGGGACCAGATGGCATACCAGCTGAAGTCTACGAGGCTGGGGGCAAGGAACTGGTACTACAGCTCCATAAACTCTTTCTCCGAATTTGGAACAATGAGGAGATTCCAGAGGACTTGAGGAATGCCAACATTGTTACCATCTTCAAGAAGGGAGACAAGTTGGTGTGTGGAAATTATCAAGTGGAGATAAACAAAACAGTCCTTGCTGCAAAAAAGGCAGGTTAGACAAACAACATTATCATTATCACTCTAAATGATTTTCAGCAAATAGTTACATCTTTCAACAGAGCTCCCTCTCAGATTACCTATGACTGCATTCCAGGCAGCTCTTAAAGAGATAGTACACAGAGGCACTGCTTTACTCTCCATCGCAGGGAAAATCCTCACCCGTATACTTCTGAACCATCTCCTTCCCATCGCTGAAGAAGTCCTGCCAGAATCTCAGTGTGGAATCAGACCATCTCGCAGGACAACCGACATGATCTTCACTGCCAGGCAGATCCAAGAAAAGTGTCAGGAACAACATCAGAACCTGTACATGGCTTTCATCGACCTGACAAAGGCCTTTGACTCCATCAGTCGTGAAGCCTTGTGGAAGGTGCTGGCCAGATTTGGCTGCCCTAAAAAATTCATCAAGGTCCTGAGGCTTCTGCATGACCAGATGACTGCCAGTGTTCTCCATAATGGTTCAAAGACAGACCCGTTCATCATCCAAACTGGGGTCAAGCAAGGGTGTGTCATCACTCCAACCTTGTTCTCCATCTTCCTAGCAGTCATCCTAATCCTCATCAAAAGCCGCCTTCCCACTGGAATTGACAGCAAATACAGAATGGATGGAGGGCTCTTTAATCTTGGACGTCTCCGTTCAAAAACCAAAGTTTGCAAGGCATCCATTATTGACCTCCAGTACGCTGATGACTGTGCCATCTTGCACATACCAGGAGCGACCTCCAGTCTGTGCTAGATCTCTTTGCGGAAGCTTACTGAAGTCTGGGACTCTCACTTAACATCAAGAAGACCAACGTGCTCTATCAGCCTGCTCAAGGCCTTGTAAATGACCCTCCACAATTCACCATCGAGGGACAGACCCTGGAGACAGCCAAGCACTTCCCTTACCTTGGTAGCCACCTTTCCCTAACAGCAAACATCCACGATGAGATTCAGCACAGGATCCATTGCACTAGTACCTCATTTTGGAAACTGCTTCGGCACATCTTCACTGACCATGACATATGAAAGGACACCAAGATCCAGGTATACAGTTCGGTGATCATCCCTACCCTTCTCTATGGATGTGAAACTTGGGTGACTTACCGACATCATCTAAAGAGCCTGGAGAGGTACCACCAACGATGTCTCCATAAAATCTTCTGCATCAAGTGGGAAGACCACCACACTAACGTCAGTGTTCTCGCTGAGGCCAATGTCACCAGTATTGAGGCAATGATCCTCAGACATCAATTCCGCTGGACTGGACACTGTGTATGGATGCCCGACTCTCGATTCCCCAAACAAATTTTATACTGCCATCTCAGTCACGGCTAGAGATCCCATGGTGGTCAAAGGAAACACTACAAAGACACACTGAAGGCATATCTCAAGAAAACAGATATGGACATCATGAGCTGGAAGGAGTTGGCCACCAACTGATCTCAATAGCGCCAGAACCTCCATCAAGCAGGGGCCTGCTTCGAAGAGAAATGCCTTGCCCTCGAAACCGAAAAGAGAGAGCGTAGGAAGGAAAGGGAAAGAAACCCCAGCCAGCAGGCAGCTCTCCCACATGGAAACATCTGCAATTTCTGAGGACGAATCTGTGGCTCTAGGATTGGATTACTGAGCCACCTCAGGACCCATCAGTGAACCATGGAAGAGATCATCCTCAAATCGAGGGATCGCCACCGCCGACCACTATAAGAGTGTAAATTGCAAATGGGAAGCCTTACATCTATCAAATCAGATAACGGATACTTAGTTCTTAGGGAAATCAATTTAAAGACTTGACAACTGAGATAAAATGTAATCCTATTATTTAAAGCTAGCCAACCTAGCTTGGTATACATTGGACAATGATGAAATCGATAGGGGCAAGCCAATACAAACCAGCAGACATTATTATAAGTCACAGTCAGCACTTTATGCTCACTATCTGAAAGCTTATAAAAGAGACTTGCAATGTAATCAAGGTGAGACAACAGTATTCCCATAGCAACAGATTTACAAATATCACAAGGAAAGTATTTCTTCATTTTGAATAGTATGCAAAATTTTTGATTAACCTTTTTACCTAATGCTTTTACCTGTAGAGAAAAAGTTAAACCAGGGTCCAAAAGAACTCCCAGATATCTACATTTTCTTACAGATTCACTAGCAGTCCCCACGGTATTATGAGTCAACAAAACTGGTTCATCCTTCAATGAGTGAGGAGTTCCAAACAGCATTAATTTTCTCTTATTTACATCAAGAATCAAATGGTTGCTAGGAAAACCAGCTGCAGACATCATGAAAGTCAGATTGCAATGAAGATGTAATCTGAAAATTTGAATGAGCGTGAGAATTAATTATCAAGTCGTTCGCATAAAGCAGACAGTTGCAAACCTTAAACATAGAATGGAATTGAAAGAATGAAAGAATGCTTTGCTTTTAAAACTTTTCATTTCATCAGACTACATACAGCCAAAAAAACAAAAACACAAAAATCACCCCAGATCTTCAATGCTATAATTAGTAAAGACTCAAGCTTTTTCTTACAGAATAACCCACCCTATTAGCCCTCAAGTATTTGCTAAACTGTAAATGTAGTCATTAGTGCTCACTGGAGAAGGAATGTTACTTAATATCACAGCTCTGCTGTAGTGAAATTGACTGTAAACCAGTGCTTGCTGAATCCATGGTCCCAGATACATCACTGTCACATGGGAAAGGAGGCGCCATAGGAAAAGAGAAGTAATCAACCAAGCTAAGATGATGATCCACAGAGGGCATAAAACTACTGTAAAACTAGCGACTAATTTAGAAAAAACTCCTACTAGCATAAAAGTAGCAGGATAATTTAGAAAAAACTCCTAATAGCAGACAGAGGGAAAGTGGCACTAGGCATACACACAATTCAAAACATTCTGCGCAACATATGTTTTTGCAAATTCTGACTGTACTACTTCTTTAACTCCCCTGTAATGTCTGTAATTTATTTATTTAGTTTATAATAAGTGGTGACCTCCTTTATCACACTGCTTATGAGTGTGATCAAATGCTGTAATAACAGGGTATGACATCATACCCAGTTATTACGCCATTTGTAGCACTAGTGCTCCACTTTCCCTTCCTAAAGTTCAACAGCAGGAAACTTGACTCATGTGCCACAATACTCAGAACACTCTCACACTAAACTTTGTACTTATGCACCACTGTTTTCTCACCACTTAGTGAACCTGTCAGAAAGAAAATCTTACTTTGAGCTTATGTCCCTGTATTACTTATTTAAAAAAATAAAACATAAGCAGTGTGTGCTTATGAAGTTTTGTTTTTCTTCACACCCTCAGTGTGTGTGTAATGTCCACATAGACCTCTCTAATGTCACTCTTGAGGTTTACTAGGGCATCACACACCTCAGGTGTGTAAAACAAAATTCATAACATACAGTCACCAACGCATTATTCAGTATATAATAGCTGGTGTGTGTTTTTTCCCATAGGGAAACCCGGTTGTAATTTGTCATTATAACCAGCTGGTTATAATGGCAAACACGTGCAAGGTTTCCCTCGGTCCATGCATGCACCAGCCGCCACTATTTCCTGCTTTAGTGCTAGACACTACACTGCCATTAGCACTCAGCAGTGAGTGCAAAAAAAATCAAAAAACTTGCCAACTGTTTAAATCCTTGATTGAACCTTAACGAAACAACAACCAAAAAAAACACATGGAAAAGTTTCAGCAGCCCCTCGGCTGCGGACCGCAATTCATACCAACTGGATGGCGGCTGCACAACGATGTGCTGCTATTTTACATAATTGCTCTGCTGAAAAAATTCTCCCCAGCAATTATATAAAATAATACATGGGGTGGTGTGTAAAACTCGAATTTTACACACAACCTCAGTGTTGGATGCTTAAATCAGCCCCTGGAGCTTTGCTTTCAGGGTTTATTTAGCATCCAACACCTCGGGTGTGTGTAAAATTCTCGTTACACACATCACCCCATATATTATTCTATATTTATTGACCAGGTAAGAACATTAGACAAGCACGTGCCTATTATCAGGTACAAATATTTAATCCCTTTATTCTTTTTTAATTGCACTTAATGACAACAACATTGTCTCCACTCCCTCTCCAGGATTTCAAAGCTCTCTATGATACAGTCTGTATGAAGGTCCCTATATAAAACCAAATTCCCCTTCCTCCTTTCCATGTAAAAATATTCACTGAGTTATATATTTCACATATTTCAGTCCACATATTTCTTTCACTTCCAGTACTGTAGTAGATGCCAATGTTTCATGGCCTGTAGTTTTGGAATGATATTGGGGAGGAACCAGTGTTCAGTCCCCTAACTCTAAAGTAAGCCTCAGGAGCTCACGCAACACTTCCACTTACAATATTTGCAATGGGAATGGGAGTCAGTTTAAAGGCAAGGATATCTTAGGTTTCTAAAGCACCTAAAATATAATTTCAGCAGTGATCCCTTGGACATGGGTGGCACCATCTTGACTACAAGAAGATCAAAAGACAATTTCCAGACATGAGAAACACTGGATGCATCTGAATGGTAAAGCTATAATTCAGAGATATTATAACGGGGAAATGAAGCAACATTCAGGTGTCTGGTTTACTGTAGGGTATTTGGGCACTCAGTGACCCATCCAACAGGAATGGCAGCAAGACTCTACATAACTGACAGAACCTACACTCCATACATTTCCTGGAGGAAGAAAATGGAGGTGGGCCCTTATCTATATCAAGATGTATTTTGAAAACTTTACATTTTAAAGATAAAGTATGAAACCTTAAAAAACAAGGTTTGGCATGGAGATCACTGTATGCCTAACTCTTGTTATCCCTCTGTACAGACAGCTGGTGAGACCCCATCTGGAGTACTGCATCCAATTCTGGAGACCCAATCTCCGCAAGGACATAGACAGGATGGAAGCTGTCCAGAGGAGGGGAACTAAAATGGTGCAGGGTCTGCACCGGAAGACATATGAAGAGAGACTAAAGGAGCTTAATATGTATAGCCTCGAGGTGAGGGAGAGGGGGCACAAGATAGAAACTTTCAAGTACCTCAAGGGAATCAACAAAGTCCAAGAGGGTAGCATCTTTCAAAAAAAGGGGTGTGCAAGAACAAGGGGGCACGATTTGAAGATGGGGGGGCAGCTCAGAGGTAATGTAAGGAAGTATTTTTTCACAGAGAGGGTTGTGGATGCATGGAACAGCCTTCCGGAGGAAGTTGTGGAGTCAAAAACAGTGGTTGAATTCAAGCATGCATGGGACAGTCATAAGGCAATTCTAGGGGGTTGGGGTAGAAAGAGGTAGGCTGCTGGTTAACTAGGATCTGCAGCTTATCCATTAGGTAGGAAAATGGGCAGACTGGGTGGGCCAAGTGGTCCTTATCTGCCGTCAAATTCTATGTTTCTGTGGATTCACTTTCACTGTTGTCTGGTTTCTATAGAAACCAAACAACAATGAAAGTAAAGCAAGTGGAATGAGGCTTACAGAGACATCTATGCCAAACCCAGGTTTTTAAACTTTCACTTACTTTCTCAAATACAAGAAAGGTAGAGGAAATAAAGTTGTGTTTGTTTTAAAGAGGGCCCCACTACTGTTCCTACAAAGGTCAGCCCAACCCAATCCCCAACTGAGGGATTATTGGATGGAGAAAGTGTTCTTTAGCACGCAGCCTCCAGTAGCAATCTGTGCGTATGGATGACAGATAAGCCATTTGAATGCATAAAAATGGCTAGACTGGAAATGGACCTTGGTCAGTCAGATTCTTTGCCAAAGTTTAATTCCTGATTCACTCAATCACCTTCTCAGAAAATGAAAGACTGATCACTTATGACCAGTTGACATAAGATACCAGCGTTTCATTTCTGCTTAGACATAGTTTGTCCCTGGCCCATAATGACACTGAATGTTTTTCTAAGGAAACCACGGCATCTGCTAGGCTAAGTTCTTTTCTCCACATATTTCTTAATTAAATTCAACTTCCTGATTACTCTGCACTACTTTCCGGTATTTCTGATTTGAAAAAGGAGGACCGAATTACACCATTCATATTAAAAGTGATATACTGTAATTTTCTAAAATTTAATTTTATTGCTATTAGATTGTACTTATAATTGAGAGCTGATACAAGAGAAAATGTGCATGTGTATGAGCTGGGGATAAGACATTTTTGGGTTTGAGGAGAAGACAGATAGTGTATTCAGTGTGAAGATACAATAGTCTACACTATCCACACATGACAAAGGAGCTTGACATGGTAAAGGTACTAGAGTAGATGTTACAGAGACTCGAGAGTTACAGGAGGTTGGATATTAAAGTTAATAGTGCCTCTGAGGAATGTTTCAGTGTATATGAGAGGGATGGTTCTGGTTGGCCAGACCTCACAAAATTACTCTCATACAATAAGAGACATGCTTCAGAGGCACTAATATCTTATAATAAATTACTCAACTTAGCTACAGCGATTTATAATAAGTTTCATGTTTAATTTTTTTTTGTTTTAGAAGAGCAGGTATGATGCTCTTCCACCCACCTCTGAAGTGGAATATTCCAATTTTCATGTTGCCACACAAGACAAAAACTGTATGCATCATGACAGGGCCTGCAGTTTTGACCCAAGATTGGCTGAAACCACATGATTTATAAGGCAGTCATAATGGCAGAAGGTGCATTTAAAAACCTTGGAAAAGCTTTATGGTAACAAAGGGATGTTAGTATAAAGTAAAATAGTATACAATGCAATGATGGTAGCACTGTATATATCAAAACTGTGGAATACAGTTAAGAATGAGGCTAATGCTAGCAACCACCCCTTTAAGAGCTCAGGACAAATGTAGCAATTTATGCTAATTACTGTGTTAGCAAGGGCTAAAAAACCCATTAGAATAATCTGTTAGTCATGTCAGTCTGAGTCTGATCCTCATGGGTGATGACGTTACCAGCTGATGTCGCTGAAGCATGAAAATAAACACTATTTGTTCATTATTTTATGCGTCCGTCAGTTATTTGTACGGTCCAGCAAGGGGTCCATGTGAACATCAAGAGATGGGCTGGCAGATCTGAAGAGAAGGTAAGGGTCCTAGTGGCAGACCAGTACCAAAATGCCACACATGGTGGAGAATGCAGCCCTTCTTCTGCCCAGACCCTATCTCGCCTGCGTCGCTGGATCCCCAGACACCCTCCCTTGTCCAGCACCTTGAAGATCTGGCCCACAAGGCCACTGGCACCATAGTCCTTCATGCAGAAAAATAACAGTCTCCTGCTTTTATCTACAACCCTCCTGCAATACTGAAGTACAAGAAAAAAAAATACAACCGCTGAATATTACTAAGCGGCTGCTAAATGAACTAACTGTCAGAGTTAAGTTACCCAGCCCTAGAAACCACCGGAGCTCCACGAATGGACTGCACTCACCCCAGTGCTGCAGCATTTACCTTGTGGTTCTTTACTGCTCCCAATGGCTGCTCACAGTCATACACAAGGACCCTAACTGTTCCGGTGCCAAGCCAACCTCACCTTGTGGTGGCATCTGCAGAATTCACTGTTTCCCCAAAATGATAGGAAACTATAGAAGAACTTTTATTCTAATCAGTGCCCTCGCACTGTTTGCCCTGCATCGGCTGCACAGCTGTGCCAAGACGGGGACAAGTCGGCCCAGTAAAGAAAAAAAAAAGTAAAATTACAGCGGCCAGCAAGTGCTCTGCTCCATTCAAACAGGCCCTAGCTACCTCGAGGGACCACTTACCTCGCGGCCCTGCTGCCTTTACTACATGGCACCCTGACTAACCAGCTGCCCTCCTTCAAAGCTATTTCACATAATCCACAGCTCAGCTCAGCAATCTGCTCTCTTTCGAATGCCGCAATGAACCGCGGCTCCTCCACAGTTTGACACACTCCAAACCAGCCTGCCTCCCTTCCTTCTCACACACAGGGATACCGGACTGCAGCTCTGCATGCTGTTTTTCACCTGAGCTGCCACCAACAAAATACAGCTCAGCTCTGCTCCTCCCATATAGCTGCAGCTCTCCTCTCACCCCTGCAGTCACATGGAGCAACCAAAAATGGAAATTACGTACTTATCGTAATTATTGATTTTCTTGGACAGTCTCCATCACTTATTCACACTAATGGGGATAGCGCCGGAGGTGCTAGGTCCAAGCCGGAGCCAACATTTTTCAAAAGGGTCGGCGCCAAGAGAGGACCATGCATGCGCGGCATCATGAGACTAGCTTGCGCCTGTGTAGGATATCTCAACGTCGACCCTCCAATCACCTCAGTACCTTTTCGACTGAGGAGGTGCAGCGTAACTAATGAAAATAACTTATCCTGAGTTTCTGGGCCTGAGAGGGCCCAGATGTCCCTTGTAAGAATGGTCAAGAAACAATGTCTTCACAGCCTGAATCATAGGACCATGAAGACCAGGAAAGAAGACGAGTGAACCCAGGGGATGGTGGGTGGATGTGTAAATGAGTGATGGAGACCGTCCAAGAAGATCAATAATTATGGTAAGTACGTAATTTTCCATATCTTCCTGGACTAAGTCTCCATCACTCATTCACACTAATGGGAGAGTACCGAGCTAAAACCAACAACCTGAGTAGGTTGGAGGAGATAGGGTTCACTCAGAAAGGATGGCCAAGGACTGTCCTGTTAATAGAAAGAGGTGTCTTGGAAAGAGCTTCTAGAATATAGTTCTTACAAGATAAGTGCTTGAGTTGTAACTCACCACTTTGCAGACGACTGCAATGGACACAAAATGAAACTCTGCCAGGAAGCTGCAACCACTCTAGGAGAGCGGCAAAAACCCGGCCTCACAATTTGGTATAGGACCAAAATTAATGGTGTCGAAGACATGTACTAATCTAACACCAAAGGACATCAAGAGCTGAAAGAGCCGGAGGTAAAGTTTACTGGTTCAGGGTAGACCGAAAAGCGCAGCTGGAAACCCCCACTACCAAGTATGGCTGACCTGTGAAGAACAGGTCCAAGAGCTCTTGAATCCCCAACTTGGTGAGCAAAAAGGGGGTCCAGGTATGGTTAACCCATCAAGGAGAATGGTTTTCACTTAGTCACTGACAACTTCCTGATGGAAGGGCAAAGCACAATTTCGAAGCCTCTTATGGTGGTCTAGTAGAACCAGATCCTTCCCACTTTATGTTCCAAAAGGAATCATCTTGCACCTGTGTGTACAACTGTAGTATCAGTCTCTGAACTCAGGGAAGAGAGGAAAAGTGTACAGGAGAAGGTGCCCACTGTGGAAAAACATTCTGACAGTAAAAATGGGCTGGATTTGTAAGGCAAATAGAGGCAGATGTGCATCGAGGAGGGACGCAGCAGGACCAAGTTAGGGCTAACCATTCGCTGAAAGTGACTGAATAGCGGCAGAAGTGACTCAATGCAGTGAGGCACTACTCACTCTGGCCTCCCTGAAGGGAGTAGGAAAAGACTCTAGTTTGTTTGCTGAAAAACAAATTTCACAGTTCCGTCACGCACTTGGAGAAATAGTTTCGTGAGCGACTGGCACGAAATCAGTGCGTAGGAACTGAAGGTGTGTATATTTGAGAAGCCATCTCAGAAAAAAGACTTACTTGACTTACAGTCAAGAAAGGAGTATATCGTCTGTTAAGTGGAAGCAAGCAAGAAAGTAGGAACCTGAGTTCTGACTCGCTGGAGAGTCACTTCTGTTGCTGCGAGGCTCTCAAGAGGAGAAGCCTGCTTAAAAAAAAAAAAAAAAGGAATTAACAGACTTGGCAGTCGCCTAGGTCTAGGAAATGTCTCTGAATAAAGAAATCTCTCTTGGAAAAGAGATGACCCATACCGCCGCTATATCGGACTCCCTTTAGGGGTAGAAGAAGTCAGGTACTCTTTACCGTATTCTAGAGATGAGCGCCTCAGGGGGTTGAGGCAGAACCTGACCAGATCCAAAGGGTGGTATCGGGTAATTTCGGCTAGGCCCTGTGTTGTGATAAATTGCCTTTTTTTTTTTTTTTTTTTCCATTAGTCCGAGCTTGACAAGGCTTTCAGGCTGCTATTTCGCAAGGATTGCCTGATGCAAAAAGAACAAAGATGTCCTCCATCTGAGGTGTTAACCACCTGTGCTGAATTAGCCACCAAAGGGGCAATATCACAAGGTGGCTATATACCCCTGTCAAAGGAGCGGAAGAGCCTGAGCGGCTCCCGACCATTAAATTAGAATGTTCCACAGACTGTAATTGTCTTGACAACTGAAAAAGTCTAGACGCAGAAGTGTATGGTCCACGGACGCAGTCTGAAATACTATAGTGGACCCCATTACTGAGGAACTACTGAAAAGATCTTCCATCACGGACTCTGATGATAGAGAGGACATGCCCTTCAGTATATAAAATGAGTCATCCACTGTAGTACTGACCAGAAGGACAGGGAAAGATCCATCTAGATGCACTTCTACCTCAGAAGGACCTCTAAGGGAGGTCTAGGTCAGAGCCACTAGAGACTTCGCCACCAGAAAGGATGTCGAGGAGCTTGGTACCACATAGGGAGCCAAGAAAGTGCTGAGTGGAATGAGAGATTCCGCTGGCAGAACAGTACAGCAGAGTTCCATTAGCAGAAAACCGCTGGGTGACACAAGATTCCACATAGACCGCCACTCACTAAGATGTGTGGAAAAAATAATCCGCAGAACCGGACTTCATTCTGCAGAAAACATCCTGCCACAAGTTCTGTGAAGAAGAAGTCCGTAAAGGAAAAATGTGTCACTAATTCTGCCAGACAGCATCCACTAACACCCCTGCAGCACTAGCATCACTGGCACCAAGCAGTGCCTATGCCAACCTAAGCGATACTCAAGGGCACCCACGGTGGTACCTGCAGGCACCCCTGGCACCCATGCAGCAACGGTACCTGAGGGCACCCCAAACACCCATGGTACCATGGTATCCATGGCACCATGGTACCCATGACACCAATGGCAAGAATGTCTCCCGAGGGCACCAGTGGCACTCATGCCACCAGTGGCACCCATAGCACCCATGGGCACCTGTGGCACCATCCGCGGCATCCATGGGTGCCCTTGGTGCCACCTGTAGCACCCATGGCACCCGCGGATGCCTGCGGCACCACCTGCAGCACCCGCAGGTGCTCGGCGCCACCCACGGCACCTGTGGGTGTTTGGCACATGTGGTGCCTGTGGGTGCTCAGCATCACCCGTGAGTGCTTGTCACCACCCGTGGGTGCAGGGCCCCACCCATGGGTGCTCGGCACCACCCGCAGGAGCTCGGCACCACCTAGACACCTGTGGCACCACTAGCGGCGCTGACAGCCAACGACAGCAACAACAGCATCCATGGCACCACACAGAGCGATGGCGCCAACCCACAGTGCCAACCAAGGCACTGAGGCACGGCGCCAACCAAGGCCCTGAGGCACAGTGCCGACAAAGGCACTGAGCCACGGCCCCGAGGCACGGCACCGACCAAGGCACCAAGCCACGGTGCTGAAGGAAAATGCCAACGGAAATCCTGAGAAGAAGGGGAGAAGGAAAAAGGTGGTGCCCGTGCCGGCCCCTGCATGGAAAAGGGAGAGAGTGGGGTAGGCACGAGGGGTCGACACGATGGTGAAGGCACCAAGAGGGCACCGCGCTCATCCTGATCCAATCGACCCAGCTCCAGTCCAGTGGCTCCGAGGCCCGGAGGCTCTGAAATCAGGAACATAGCCAGGAAAACCAGAGAAGTCAAATCCCCTGCTCCACAGGAGTGGTCCAGAGGTGAAACTGCTCACCGGAGCTCCAACGAGGACAGAGATAGAGTTCGGAGTCGAGAATGCAGCCATTAGGAGCGGGGCCAAGGGGAACCCACCAAAGTCAGTTCAGGCCTATCGCCCCTCCCGATGAACAATCCTCGTGCAGATGTACCAAAGGGCAACCTCGAGCGGCACCGATTCTTCTTCCCCCAACGAGGAAGAAGAGCTTGAGGTTAAGCAGAGCCGGATCCATGGAACCACTACATTTGTGCTTCGGTGGACTGTCCCCCCCCCCCGAGCACAGGACTGTCCGTAGTCGGACCCCCCTCATTTATCAAGGGAGGTGGACCAGACACAGCCCCTCTGCCATAAATACTTTCAAACTAAGTCTTCCTATCATCACCACTACCATCTAAGGATGACTCCATTGATGACAGGAAATGATTTCTTTTTCTTCTTCTTCATAATCTTCTTTTTTTGTTCGTAAAATAAGAAATTACTACTAAAATATTAAATTAAACGCTAAAAGCTGCTGTTGTATAGATGAAAACTTTCACTCCGGCAGACGAGCAACGTTGACATCCAAGCGCACTCGACGGCGGGAGAAAAGGAACTGAGGCAGTTGGAGGGTCGACGCCGAGACAGCCTACACAGGCACGAGCTAGTCTCGCAGTGCCATGCATGTGTGTTCCTGTCTCGGTGCTGACCCTTCTGAAAAATGTTTGCTCCCGCTTGGTCCTAGCGTCTCCGGCGCTATACCCATTACTGTGAATGAGTGATGGAGACTTAGTACAGGAAGATCAGCCTCAAGACCCTCCAACTTTGCTCCCCAAACATGGCTCCACACTTCAAGTGGCCCTCCCCAACAGCCGCTTTGGACTGTAACTTCGCTCTGCTTGGAACTCTGCAGCTGCCAAAGTAAGCCACTCCACAAGGCCCGCACTTCACACAAGGAACCATACCCGAAAACACAGCTCCACGATCATTTCCATACTTCAGCTGCTCCCGGACAGCCAGAGCAAATAGCAGAGATGCTCCACAACACAATCTGCCCTTCCCTGCAGCTGCAAGAAGCTACTCAGCAATCCACTTGACTACGCTACAAACAGCCAAATTATAAATCAAAATAAATTGCATCAGGACTGCAACAGAGCGATCCGCTCCTTGACTTACAAGGCTGCAACATAAAGCTGCCATGTTACATGGGTGCCATACAAAAAAAAAGGAGTGAGAGAGAAAGAGAGAGAAAAAGCAATCAAATACAAGAAGTAAATAACATAAGCAGGAGCAGGGAAAACAAGAAACCAAAAGACTGCACAGAAGCATAAGCCAAGCAGAGCAATACAATAAATAAAAGGGTGCAAGAAAAAAGTAAATGAACAAAGCACAACCCTGAGGGCAGAACCTAAAATAAACAGAGGATAGCCCTGGGAGACTACAGAAAAATAAAACAAAAGCACAATAAACCAAATGGAAATCAATCGAATAAATACAACATTTCCCAGCAACTCACCAAAATTGGGGAGCCCACCATTTATTTTCCCTACCTTGTTGGGGAACAAGGACAGTCGCGCAGGAATCAGCATTTTGGCCATTGCAAGCAGCACAGCAGCCTTGTGGCACGAAGCAGCCATCTTTATTTACAAAGTACATAATAGGAAGCGACCCTTCACCCCGTAGGCAGCCATCTTGGTACAGTCAAAATAGTCAGAAACTGTGTGTCAAGCTCAGCAGCCATGTTTGTGAGCGCATCAGCTTATTCAGAATGACCTCACTCCATTCAAATCAATGGTGGCTATGTTTTTGAGGGGCAAACTATTGAAATGAATGGACACTGCAACAAACAGTTGCATTTTGCATAGAAAACTTTATTGAAATAACACAACAAAAAACTGATTTGGAATTGTTTATTAAGACGTCATTTGATGGACTTTGCTTACAAATACTAGTACTTTTGTCTACCAAATGTTTTCTTCATGGCACTCCATCTGCTCCACAATGTTCTGTCTCCTGCATGATGGCAACTCCTTCTCATCATTACGAACTGCGCTCTGTGAAATGAAACTCATCTCCAACCACAATGTCTGAAGACAATGCAGATATGGGTGCCAGGGCATCCAGAGTTCTACCTCCACCCACCTCAAGGGCATAGGGTTACAAAATAGAAACCATCCTGCACGACATCCAGTCTTCGATCTCAGCTCAAGGAGCTCCAGCTATGCAAGTCATTCAAGAAGACCTGGACTACACTGACTATTTCACTTCAGTCCATGGTCCATACCAGCCTACAGCCAGTACCCTCAACCTCAACAAGGCCTGTCAGTTGGTGCTTGGTGCCCACCGCCTTACTCACACTTGTGAGCTGTATGCACAATCGGGATGGGTGAACCTGGACTGCTGAATACAGCACCAAATTTGCCTCCTTGCTAAGAAATCCACACTTGGCCTTACTCCACCTGGTGTGTGAAATCTCCTCAGTAAGCAAACAAAGCCAGATGCACCAGACACTAAAAGTCCCATTCCATAGGACTACACTCAAGGCCAATGTTGATATGAGTACCGTGTGCCTCTCTGGCTAAACTCTCTCAATGACGATATACTGAATATTATCAAACTCAGTTCTTTTAAATCAAAACTTCATGCTTTTTTAGCATCTAGCAATAGCTGCGACTGTGGGTTCTAAAACCTATCTCCCCTCTACTATCCAACACCTCAGTTTCACTTGTAAATCTACTATTCCTCTCACTACTCCCCTTTTTTCCCTGGATGAAACCCTCCCCCACCCACCCTTCCTAATCCATAACCCCTTTGCGCTTTCTTCGCTACAATTAATTACCTTTTCTTCTCTCACCGTTTCCTTTGTCCCCCATCCTTTGACTTTCAAACACTCCCTACCCATATCGATCCCCAAATGACCCCCACAGCCTCTCGGTTTCTTCCCCTCCCTCCCTCTGTTACTTACTGTCTGCCTCCCTCTGCCCATGTGTGTTATTCGGACCCATTTCTTCTCACTCCTAACTGTTCCTTATTAATACCTCCGCTGTCCTCCAGGACTCACTCTCTACCTCCCCCTAGATCCCCCGTATACAACATTTCTTTCCTCTTACCTCACGCTAATTAGGGCCATGGTCCAAACATTGTATTACATGTTTGATTCATTATTGACAAGAACCGTTCTCTAAACATGTTTACTATTGTTTCTGCCAAAATGATTGTTCTACTACTATGTGTTTCTACATTTTATATGTACGTAATTTTTCTCCCATTGTAATTTGTCATTTAATTGTATTTGTCTTGTTTCTTCTTTAACTTGACGTGGAACCTCTATAAACGAGCCTCTGGCTCAAAGGTGCAGTAATCAGAGATCTAATAAATAAATAAAAATAAAGTACCCTTCTCAGCTTTTCCTCAAGAAGACGCTGTCAACTGGCTCGAGCAATTCCAAGCCTGGATTTCTTTCAATGGTTGGACTGATTGTTTGTGTATTTCCAATGCCTTGCACTTGCTTCTGAGAGGAACTCTAATTTCCTATTTCAACACACTTCCAGAACAAGTCAAAGGAGATAGTGCTACTCTGTATACAACTTTTAGAGACCATTTTGTCCAAGCACATCCACCCTGGTTACTGGAACAGCAGCTGTGGGAACGCACCATGTAACCCTCTGAATCTTTAGAAGCCTTCATTGTGGACATTGAATTACACTTCAAAAGTCTACAGAAAACAGAGAAAGATCAAATCATGGCCTTTGTCCGGGGACTGCTTCCCCAGTTCCATACTTACGTAATTCAACAGAAGCCAGCAACCTGGATGGATACAGACCAAGCTGCATGACTTGCGCAAGAGTCCATATCAATGTTCCAGTCCAGAAGTGTACAAGCACCTCAGTCATCACAATTAGCTGCACTCACAACATGTATCCAGCAGCAACAAGCAATGACAGACAAGCTCATCACAACTGTCAATAGCTTACACCTGAGCTCAACTTCTTCTATTACTTCTATCAATGCTCTGCAACCACCTCGACAGCCATGATCCACCTCCACCTTCACGAGAGCCTGTGATCTGCCAGTGGTGTGGATTCAGAGGACACACTGCTGCCATCTGCCGAAAGCTAAAGTATGACAATAGTAATCAAGGGAACCAAAGATGCCCACTGCAGCACAATCAGCAAGATGATCACAACTACTCCCAGGATCAGGAAAATGAGTGCTGCCCAACAAACTAGGGGCTTTTGTTGAGCAGGGGAACACTGCAACTGACCACCCCTCTGACTCTCACAATTTGCGCAACCAATATCCTCCAACTGACAACTCTGGCACCCTCTCACTTCCAGGGGCAAATGTGTCTGTCGTCAGATCATCACTCCTAGCAAACTATGTCCCTATAGCCATCAGAGATTGGTCCACGCATGCCTTGATCAACACTGGAGCAGAAATCTCAGTTATCAACACTAGTAATTTGAACAAAGCAGTTCGTCACTTACCTAATGTCTCTCCAGCTGACCTAAAGTACATTATCACAGCAAATGCCACTACAGTACCTATCACAGGCATGGTCAATCTCAAGCTATACACTGGCTCACAGCAAGCTACTGTCAAATTCTACCTAGTACCAGACCTAAAACCATCAGTGATCCTTGGCATGGACTTCCTCAAAGCTCATAAAACCATCCTAGACTTTGCATCAAACAGTCACTAGACCCTCAGAGGCAACTCGCAGTTACAGATTCAGTCACTGTGCCTCCCAAGACAGAGATGGTTTTGACTGCCAAGATTTGAGGTGAATCACTTCCACAAGGTGTTGTTGGCAAAGTCATGGGATCTCACGCTCTGCATTCATCAGATCTTCTCTCAGAAAACACCTTGTCAGCTGTGCGTGGCAGCACAGTCTTCCAAAAATGCTGCAACTTTACAAGTAAGCCAGTAATCATCTCCAAGGGTGCCAATATCAGAACATTTGTATACAGGGGACCAGTTCCACCTTATGCAAGAACCTCAGCCTGGTCCCACCAACTCTAGTCCTGTCAGTACTATCATGACCATTCCAGTTTCACAAGAAATACCTCTCAGTAAGTGACTATCCTCTTTAAAACTTTCAGCATCTCCAACAAAAACAAGAGCTTCTGAAATTCCTGGAGAATTACCCGGATGTCTTTGTTGGACCACATAAGAAGCGTGGATGCTGTGATATCCTACAACACACCTTCAAGGTGCAGCCCAACCAGAATCGAATCCGTCAGTGAGACTACAAAGTGGGACACAAATAGAAACAAGTCCTAGAGAACACGATCAAAGACATGCTTGAACAAGACATCGTTGAAGAGTCTACAAGTCCCTGGGGTGTACCTTCCCTGTTGGTAGTAAAGAAGGACAAGGGGTATTGCTTTATGGTAGACTACAGAAAGTTCAATGCCTACACAGTGCAGGATGCTCATCCCTTACCTACAACTGAAGATGCCTTAGAGAGTCTTGGCATGGCCAGCCCACTTATTTCACCATTCTAGACCTTCACAGTGAGTTCTATCAAGTCTCCATTGACCCAGCTTCTTGTCCATACACAGTCTGGTGCTGTCACTTGAGACTTTTCCAATTCAAACAAACGCCTATGGGACTTCGGAACAGTCCAGCCACATTTCAGCGTGTTGTGGAAGCCGTACTACATGGGTTGTCTTGGAAAACTTGCCTAGTCTACACAGATAATGTTATTGTCTTTAGCAGAACTTTGCCACAGCACCTCCAACATCTCAAAGAAGTGCTTGAACATCTCCCACAAGCCAATCTCAAACTTCGCTCAGAAAAATGTTGTTTTACACAGCATCAAATTCATTACCTGGGACATGTTGTTAGTTCTCAAGGCATCTCTCTAGATCCAGACAAGCTCTCAGCAGTCAAAGACTATCCAGAAGCTAACAATCTCAAAGATCTTAGAGCTTTCCTAGGCTTGTCTGGACACTACAGAAAGTTCATTTGTGACTATGCCAAGATTGCAGCGCCACTGTACGTCTTCGCCAAAAAGGGATGTGACTATGCATGGACTTCCAAGTGCAAAGAGGCCTTTGACACCTTAAAAGAAAAACTGACCTCTTCTCCAGTATTGGCCTACACAAGGTTCGACCAACCCTTCAAACTCTACTCAGTTGCTAGTTCCTTTGCAGTGGATGCTGTGCTCTGTCAAATACAAGATGGAACAGAACGAGTTGTTTCCTGTGCTGGATGCTCCCTTTCCTCAGCTGAACAGAACTATGACATCACAGAAAAAGAATGCCTAGCCATGGTATTTTCCATAAAGCAATTTGACTGTTACCTTCGCTACTCCTCCTTTATAGCTATCGTTGATCACTCTGCCTTCAGATGGTTATTCAAAATGAAGGAGCCAGTAGGCAAGTTCACCCAGTGGATTGCCATGCTGCAATCCTGCAACTCTGAAATTTAGTACAGACCAGGTCGAGTTCACTGAAATGCCAATGCTGCAAGCCAGAGATAGTATCCCTCTGCATCATCCTCAACAGACAAAGAATCCTGCTTACAAGCTGTTTCCATGCCACAGACGTGCTCCCTGTGGACACACATACAGCACCTCAAATTGCCTTGCTGCTGCCAACTGCTTCTTCAGAAAAAAGCACAAATCCTCACTCACTTACTGCAAGCGGCTGAAGAGCTTCTCACCTCCTTTGCTTCTAATGTCTCCCTGGCAACAGTCAAAACGCAACAAAGAAAAGATTTTCAATTCACAGACATAATCTCTGGAACCTTACCGCAGCAGAAGCAACATCGCCAGGATGTACTTTTTTTGCTTCACAACATTTCCTCAATAACGGTGTGCTTTTTCACATTTGAGCCAAGGAAGGCAAAGACTATTGCAAGGATAGAACTCATGTACGGTTAGTTGTGTCAGCCTCTCTAATCAACCCAGTTTTTCTCTCCACTCATGCCTCTCCACTTTCCGGAGGTCACATGGGAATCCACAGAACTCTCGAAAAGACAAGGCTTCACTTCTTCTGGCATCACATGAACAAGGACATTGTCTGATTTGTCAGATCATGCCAGCCCTGCTCCCAAAGAAAGCCTCCTGCCGAACCGACAAAGGTACACATCATTTCAGTGCCTGTAGCCACAGAACCATTTCAGTGAGTCAGCACAGACATTCTTGAACCTTCACCAACATGCTCTGACTCTGGGAACAAACATATTCTTGTTTTTGTGGATTACCTAACAAAGTATCCACTAAAAGACATCAAAGCTGCTAGAATAACAAATGCCTTCCTCAATACTGTTATTTGTTGTCACAGTACCCCCTGATACCTGCATTCAGACAGAGGAACTAACTACCTTTCAACTACTGTTCAAGAAATATGCAAACTTCTTGACATAAAAAAGACTTGCACAACAAGTTATCATCCACAGTGCAGTGGACAAAATGAAAGAATGATAGCTACCATTCTCAACACACTCTCCAAGTACCTGGATGAAACTCACAACACTTGGGACCGCTTTGTTCCCTTTGCCTACAATACAAGCCCTTGTGTCAACAGCACAGAGTACACACCATTTTTCTTGGTCCATGGACGTCATCCAAGAACTCCATTGGACAGGGATCTCTCACTGCTAGAGGTTCCAAAGTCAGCTTCTTCCTTCATCATTCCTGTACTGGAACAGCTTGAACTTGCCAGACGTGTTGCAATCACCATGTTGGGACAGAGAAAATCTGCCATGCAGAAAATGTCAGCAGCCAAGTCACATGAGTCCTCAATTTCTGTTGGGGACATTGTCTACCTATATCGACCTGTCCTAGTTCCAGGTACCAACAAGAAACTGCTTCGCCCTTGGACTGTCCCTTTTACATCGTGGAAAAGCTTCCTCCAGTTCACATTCGTTTGCGATGCAAGTCTGATGGAAAGCTTGTACATAACAAGGTCCACATCAACTATCTAAAGCATAGGTACCTGAGTAACACCATTCCAGATGATCCCAGTCCACCCAGTAATGAAGCTGCACTTGAGCCTGCTATCCTCTCTGAAATACCCCCCTGATAACTTGCAACCAGTTACTTCTGATCCTCACACTCCTCAGCTAGATCCTGTTTTTTTTTCCCATATGTATTTTGTAGCATTTTTTCCGTTTTTCTCCCCGTACCTCGGATGTGCGCGCACATGTTGAAGCACATGCACGCCATGTCTCGAGGTGCCCTCCCACTACATGTCACCCCCTCTGCCTACGCTAACCACCAAACCGCCACCCAGTGGCAGCAGGACTACAGGTGGGAGAGGGGTCGCAACCACCCCAGCAGAGGATAGCTTCCTTCCAGCAGCTCAATCCTGCTCCCACCCCCCACCCATGCTGGCTCCCTGATGACTCAAGTCCATTCCTGAACCTGGGTCGCTGGCGTGAAGCAGGGTAAGGTGTCCAGTGTCTCAGCCCTCTGCACCACCAGGCTGGCTAAACCCAGATCCTGCTTTGCCTGAACAGCCAGATGAATTTCCTAGGACTTCTCAGGACTCTCTTGTACACACACACTGGTGTACCAGATCGAGATGATTCTTAGAAAGAAGTACAGAAATTGATCCTGTACTTATCAAGTCTAGTGGTGTGACTCTGACAGTTAGCAAAACTCCTGTGTTGCTTTGATGATCTCACACCGTCCTGTCAGGAACTGGTTCTAGCTATGCATAACACCATTCCCACTGACTGGAAAAGTTTACAGAGGTCTTGAACTTTTAGAAACTGGACTCAGTGGTGATACACACTCCTTTTCTAGTAGTATTTCATGTATGCATTATAAATATGACTGTTCTACAACTGTTACTCTCTTATGATGGTATTTCCTGTGTTCATTATAAAAATTAGTGTTCTGCAACTGTTATTGCACTGCTTATCTTGCATTCTAGTATTCTTCAGCTGCTACCCCTTCCCTCTCTTACCTTCTCCATTCCCTGCAGTATGGCATTTGTTGCCCTGACCAAGCTTCAGGTTGCAATGGTGTTTCCACTCCCCCTGGTACTACTCTGACTGGTCGCCATTGTAGTCCAGATCCTTTCTTCCCCCTCCCCATGCACTGGAGTAATGCTTGGTAAAAGGGTTCTTTAAATGTTTAGTAAAGTGTTTTTATGCCATGCATAAAGTTTTGCTTTTTTTTTCCATTTAGCTGTTTGACCCCCGTTGCCACCTCCCTCCTACTTGGCAATGGGGATACATAGGATTTTACCCATTTTCTCCCCATCCTGGGGCCCCAGCACATGGCCATGCATGTGTGTGGAGGTGCACACATACACCATGGTTCTGGCTCAGCCCCTTCCACCCACCCATTACGCTGCCATCCCCTCCCGCTTACCCTACCCACCAGACCTCCACCCTGTGGGAGTGGAACTACGGGGGGGGTGACAAACCACCCCCACCACACCCTGGAGAGGACAGCTGCCTTCCGGCTACTCAAATCAGCACCCTCCCTCCCTCGCTGTGCTGGCAAGCCAACGACTCAAGGTCATTCCAGAACCCAGGTCATTGGCGATACGTGAGGTAATGCGTCCAGCGCATCAACCCTCAGTGCCAAAGGGCCAGGCATAAAGTTTTTTTAGAAACTGTTTCTTAGTGTAATGCTAACATGCTATTGCTTTGTTCAAATGGTGCTCACATTCATTGTTCCAGCGGTGATGTGGAATATAGTTAAGTCTGGGGCTAATGCTAGCTGCTGCCCCTTTAAGAGCTCAGGACAAATGTAGCAAGTTATGCTAATTATGCTAATTACTGTGTTAGCAGGGGCTAGAAAAACCCTTAGACTAATCTGTCAGTCTGAGCCTGATCCTCATGGGTGATGAAGTTATCTGCTGATGTCTCTGAAGCATAAGAATAAACACCATTTTGTCATTGTTTTATGCATCCATCAGTTATTCGTATGGTCCAGCAAGAGGTCCACCTGAACAGCAAGAGATGGGCTGGCAGATCTGAAAAGAAGGTAAGGGTCCTAGTGACAGACCAACACCAACGCACCACAAAACAATGGATCTTGAAGAAACCATGGATTAGGAACTGACCTTGTGGTAAAGCTGGAATCTTGTTGCACTGACGAACAGAGGACCAGAGGACTGATCGCTCATCTCATCTCCGGTCCTGGGCCAGGCAGCACCAAAAATGCCAAGGAAGTGATACTCTTGAAGATAGAGTTGACTAGCTCACAGTGTGAACACCCCCAGTTGCTGAAAACAGGCAGCCCTACTACAGCATCTGATAAAGTGACTTGAGCCACGGTAGCAGTGACTGGAGTGAGACGAGCTACTAGACTGAAACAGAGCAAGATGGTGTTACAAAGGGAGTTCTGAGGTGTCAGTGATGGCTGAAGGGCCCTGGCAAGATGGACGCTGAGTCCTCTAAGATGAGGGGTCTTGATGTGGGGGGCTAATTCAGTATAGCATGGGGCAAACAGGTACTTTAAGTACAAAAGCCAGATATAGATAGCTGCTGAGGCAGAGAAAAAATTACTCATGTTGTAATGTTTCTTCTCGAGGATCCATGAATGAGCCATACAAATGGCATCATCCTGCCAGAGTGTGATGCCCCAGAGATAGAACTATATACTGTTTTAGAGCCCTTTTAATACCCAGACAGTACAATTTTTTGCTCAGCTGTACTGGGATGTTCCAGAGTACAGGAAGGATAAATGACTGGTTTAAGCGAAATTTTGACACCGCCTAAGGTAGAATCTTCCTATTGGTCCTAAGGACTACCTTAACCATATGGAAGACTATGTAGTTTGCTTCTGTATATAGGGCTTGCAGTTCACTTACCCTCCTAGCAGATGTCATGGCTGTCAGGAAAACGGTTTTCCATGTGACATATTTTAAATCAGCTTTAATCACAGAAGCACAGGTTGTGAGGCCAATGACTTGCCTTTGTTTGCTGATGTGTAGGCTGACACCACTGCCAGGTGTACTTTCAGGGCTTTTCAGAACCTATGGACTATAAGTGTACCTGGCAGTCCACAACTGTAAGCAGCCCTGCCTGTATTGCAATTATCTTCCTGGGCACACATCAGTATGAGAATATCTTCCACTCAGAGAAGTATACTTTCTTGTTGCCAGTTTCCTGGAAACTGTTAGCACCTTCAGCACCTCCCCTAACTGATTGAAACTAAAGAATTCTAGCTCTTCAAGAACCATGCCCTCTGATGTAGTGTTCTGAGGTGTGGGAATCTTATTCTGCCCTAAGATAAAGTCAACAGGTTGCATCTCAGTGGCAGGTTGATTGGAATGCTGCTTGACAGGGTCAGAAGCATCGAGCACCAGGCCTGCCTGGCCCAGTCTGGGACTATTAGGATAACTGTTGCTGGCTCTCTCGTGAGCTTTATGAGCATTCATTGTATAGATGGGAATGGTGGAAAGGCATACAGGAACCTCCCTGTCCAGTTAAGAGCTAAAGCATCCGATGGGACTGTGCATATCGCTGGTAGCCTGCAACAAAACTTTGGGAACTGACTGTTTCTCAAAAGAAAGTCTATTTCTGGAGTACCCATCTTCTGAAGATTGATATCAGCACATGCTAGTTCAACGTCCATTGGTGATTTCCTTGACTGATTCTGCTTAGGGAGTTTGCTCACACACTGTCCTTGCCTGGCAGATGTAATGCAGAAAACCTAGCCAGGGGAGGCAGTATAGCGCAGAGGTTTAAGGCTCTGAGCTGCAAATCTGGTGACATCCAGCAGACGAGACCTGGGTTTGAATCCCACAGCTTCCACTTGCATACTGTGTGACCCTGAGCAAGTCATTTAACTTCCCTGTGCTCCCAGGTTGCTCCTGTAAAAAAGCTTTCAGCTTAGTGTGCTACTCCTGGTTAAACAACTAAAATAAATAAAAAAAAAACCTTGGTGTCCAGGAAGTAAGCCACATTCCAGATCCTCATAGCTTCTGTTTACAGTTTTTTGGCTCTTGTTCCTCCCTGCTTGTTTATGTAGCTTATTGCTGTGGTACTGTCTGCCTGAATTTGGACACACTGATCCTGTAGCTGGGAGGAAATAGACTGCACTGTTAGCAGTACTGCCCTGAACGCGAGGAGATTTATGTGCTCCTGAGGGCTCCAGATTCCACTTACTGTAAGAATCTCTAGGTGGATGCCCCACCCTAGGAGTGAAGAATTCATTGAGAGAACCCTTGTTGGGAACTACTGAAGGAAGGGAATACCCTTTCCGAAGTTGCTTTCCTCCTTCCACCACTCTAGTACTTGCACAAAGACTAGCTTGGACAGCGAGTCTGACTTTTGCGACCAGTGATCTCTTAGATGGTACTTGATGCCCCTCAACCGAAATCTAGCCCATGGTACCACAGCTGTTGATAAGGCCATGTGGCCCAGCAGCTGCAGCAAATCCCTTACAGACCTTGGGCAGCCAAGTGTGAAGGACTCTGCACTGGCAATCGGGTTTGAAACCCTTTTCTGTGCAGGGTATCCAGTTCTACACATATGAAGTCCAGCACCTGTACTGGTTCTGTCTAAGATTTCTGTAGATTTATCAGGATTCCCAGGCTCTCTGTGGTGCTCCTTACCTGCCATATAGAGCACCTTGCCTTCCGTTCTGTTTTCCCTGAGACCAGCCAGTCATCGTGGTAGGAAAAAAACACTACACTTAGATGCACAGCCACCATGGCTAGGCACTTTGCTAAGGTGAGACCGAAGGGAGGACTGGAAGTTCCCCAGCCTCAGCTTCAGATATTTTCTGTCTTGGTCTTACTGGAATGTGCAAATAAGTGTTTTTCTAATCCTGTGACCTCAACCAATCTTCTGACTGTAGGGATCACATCACTGTACCCACTGTGACCATCTTGAACTTTTCTTTTCTAGTAAACTCGATCAGATATCTTAAGTCTAAAATGGGTGACCATTCCCATTTTTCTTGAGGGTCAGGAAGTACTTTGAAAACTGGCACTTGCCACATTGTGGACCTTTTCTACTGCCTTTTCCTGCATTAGTTTTTTTTCCAGTTCTAGCACAATTCTTTCTGTTGGTGAATGAGCTGGATAACGCTTTGGTCTCTGCAGTTTTGGAAACCTTTTGAAGGAACCACTTATATGTGGTAATTTTACCCATTCCTGGAAGTAGTGGGTCAGCTTTCCCTCCACTGACAATGGTTGACTGATGACCTGGGCAGAATTGTAAGTGGTTACTTTTGGCTGTGGCTTGGGGGCTGGTGTCACAGCACACCTGAAGCCCCTCCTGCCTCTGTAACAACTTTTTTGTGGTCAGTACCCATAGGCAGCATATGGTCTTGGATAGTAACTCCTGCCCTGCCACTCCTTCCATAAGGCCTGTAGAAAGCGAAGGCCTTTTCTGTATCAGTGGAGTTCTTAAACAAGCTGCCTGCCTTAGCAGCAAGGAAGCTGTTGTGTACACTTTTTTGGCAACAGTATCCAGTTTTCTGAAATGTTTTTCTGGAGTCTGTGTGGAGAGAGGCACCTTATCCTTCACACAAGCAGCTGCCTGTACCACTCCTTCATGATCAAGGTGGGCATACAGGTATCCCACCCCTTGTCTGTCCGCCTGATACTTTTTTCCCACTTTTTTTTATTAATGCCAACAGCTGAATTGAATGCTGACATGCTTTTTAATGTAGCCTTTTGGAGTGATTTGTGGATGGGGACTAGTAGTCTCTAATCTCTCCTTCTCTTATCATATCCATGAACTCATTCTCCTCTGTTTCATTGGAGGGGTATTGAAGGTGTTCACCATCTGTCTGATGAACGTTGAGTAAGAGGTGTTATCCTCTGTGGGCCTAGGTGGGGAAGCAAACTCTTGGTCAGGTGAGCCTTCAGGTTCTATGGGTTCACCTTTCATCTCCTCTTCATAAGATACATCCCCCTCCTCTTCAGGTAAGTGGTCTGAAACTGGAGCCTGGGAAGGGGAGGTAGGCACATTAAAATGTTCCCATAACCTGGAAGGCCTGGAAAAACTGTCCTCATCTTAGTCATGTTCTTTGCTAAAAGAATTTGTTTCTGGATCAACTGTTTGCTCCTTGTCCTTTGCAGGAGGAATGGTATGGACATGTTTTTCTTTTTGTTCTTTTTTACCAGGCTCTGGTTCCAGTACCTGCTCTGAGTCTCTTTTATTTGTACTTTTGCCATCACTGGAATCAGGGTCCACCCTTTAAGACAACCTGGTATCTTTACCATTTTTACCATGCTTATCTGGTGGCCGAGCAGATTTATATTTTTTATCTGTCCCTTTGACAGAGATTGCTGCTTATGAAAACATGCTGAGCCCCTAAAGAAACCAAAAACAATGTGTAGGCCAGGACAATGTAATATCTGAGCCAAAAGAAATAAGCAGAGGAGTGCCACAAGGCTCCATCCTGGGCCCACTACTTTTTAATATTTATATGAATGACCTTCCAGGAATCCCTTACAGAAATATGTTTGTGCTGTGTACATGCAGAATGCATGATACATGCTTAATTGTGCAATGTTTGCATGCGGTTCACATACACAAATGAACCTAAGCGAACCAGGTCTAAAAAGCAAATGAGGTTTGCATGCTGCAAGCTTGGTGCGCGAAGAGACAAAATGTCAGGTTTGGTACATGCTTCCAAAACCCTACTCAGCACAAAGAGTGCTTAGCATGGACTTAGTGTATATACTCCATACAGAATGACAAAGGTAATGTGAGTGAGCCGAATCAGTCATGGAGAAACACATTTGTAGCACTAAATATGCATAAGGGGATTTGCATGGCCCAAAACAAAAAGGTCAGGCTTGACAACACAGAGGCCCCTCTTTGCACATCTGGAGGTATCGGAGAAAGTGAAAGCCAAAAAGATTGCATTCAGGCAATACAAAAAGACACAGGCAGAAGGGGATAGGGAGAAGTACCAGGAGAAGCAAAGGGAGGCAGGGAGGTCAGTAAGGGAAGCCAAAGCTCAGACAGAAGAGCACATTGCAAAATCAGTGGGTAGAGGGGACAAAACCTTTTACAGGTACATAAGTGAAAAAAGAAAGGCAAAGGGAGGGATAGTGAGACTGAAGTGGGAGGACGGGGGCCGTGTGGAGGATGACAACAGTAAAGCTGACATACTGAACAGGTATTTCTGCTCAGTCTTTACAGAGGAAGAGGAGGGTAATGGGTCTGAAGGGAGTACAAGGGGTGGGAATAGTGCAGAAATGGACACAAGTCCCTTTACACGAGAAAGAGTTCTGAAGGAACTGGAAGTAATAAGAGCTGATAAAGCAATGGGGCCAGATGGGGTGCTAAGAGAGATGGTGGCTGAACCTTTGGCAATCCTGTTTAGCCAATCACTGGAAACAGAGGAGGTACCCAAAGACTGGAGGATAGCAGATGTAATCCCCTTATACGAAAGTGGGAACAAAGAGGAAGCAGGGAACTACAGACCAGTCAGCCTCACCTCGGTAGTGGGGAAGATCATGGAAGCACTACTGAAGGAGAGAGTGGTGGAACATCTGGTTGTCAATGGACTACAGGACCCAAGGCAGCATGGTTTCACCAGAGGGAGGTCATCTCAGACCAACCTTGTTGAATTTTTTGACTGGGTGACTAGGGAGGTGGATCAGGGGAGGGCAGTGGACATGGCCTATCTGGACTTCAGCAAGGCCTTTGACACTGTGCCACATAGATAAATAGATACATAGACAGTGTCGGCAGATAAGGGCCTATGGCCCACCCAGTCTGCCCATTTAAGTTTGTAAGTTCAGTTTATGTTTTCCAGGAAGTCTGTTGCCCCTTACCCCTGACCTCCAGAATTCCTTTATGTCTATCCCATGCATTCTTAAATCCGTGATTGTTTCAGCCCCCACCACTTCCTCTGGCAGGGTGTTCCACTTGTCCACCACCGTTCTGTGAAGAAATTCTTCCTCACGTTTCCTCTGAATCGTCCTCCCTCAACTTCATCCCATGCCCTCTAGTCCTGGAACATCTTTTACGCTTAAAAATAGTGCATTCCTGCACCCTGTTCCTCCCTGTAAGATACTTGTATGTCTCTATCATATCCTCTCTCCCTCCTCTCTCCAGGAGTACATGTTCAGTGCCTTCAACCTGTCCTCATAGGACTTGTGATGCAATCCATGCACCATCTTTGTTGCCCTCCTCTGAACCTTCTCTACCCTGTCTATGTCCCTACGTAGGTAAGATCTCCAGAACTGCACAGTGTACTCCAGGTGCGGCCTCACTAGTGTCTTGTATAGTGGAATTATGACCTCCTTTTCCTGCTGGTGATGCCCTGCCTATGCATCCCAGCATCCTATTTGCTTTACCTGCTGCCTTGTCACACTGTTTCCCTGCCTTGAGGTCATCAGAGATGATAACTCCAAGATCCCTTTCCTGCTTGGTGCATGCTATATCCTCACCCCCCAACTGATATATTGTGCCAGGGTTTTTGTGCCCCATATGCACATAGAAGACTATTACACAAACTGGGGAATATGGGTGTGGGCAGGACAGTAGTGCAGTGGGTAGGTAACTGGCTTGGCGGCAGGACACAGAGGGTGGTGGTAAATGGCTGTCACTCCACAGAGGGAAGAGTCACCAGTGGGGTACCACAGGGATCAGTGCTGGGACCGGTCCTATTCAACATCTTCATCAGTGACATTGTGCAGGACCTAGAAGGCAGAATTTCCTGTTTGCTGATGACACAAAGATCTGTAACAGAGTAGACACACCAGAGGGTGTAGACAGAATGAGAAGGGCCTGCAGAAACTTGAAGAATGGTCAGGGGTTTGGCAGTTGAAATTCAATGCAAAGTGCAAGATAATGCATATAGGGCACAAAAACCTGGCACAATATATCAGTTGGAGGTGAGGATATAGCTTGCACCAAGCAGGAAAGGGATCTCGGGGTTATCATCTCTGATGACCTCAAGGTAGGAAACAGTGTGACAAGGCAGCAGGTAAAGCAAATAGGATGCTGGAATGCATAGGCAGGGGCATCACCAGCAGGAAAAGGAGGTCATAATTCCACTATACAAGACAATAGTGAGGCCCCACCTGGAGTACAGTGTACAGTTCTGGAGACCTTACTTACATAAGGACACAGACAGGGTAGAGAAGGTTCAGAGGAGGGCAACAAAGATGGTACATGAATTGCATCACAAGTCATATGAGGACAGGTTGAAGGAACTGAATATGTACTCCCTGGAGGAGAGGAGTGAGGGAGAGAGGGGGTACGATAGAGATATACAAGTATCTTACAGGGAGGAACAGGGTGCAGGAATACACTATTTTTAAGTGAAAAATGTTCTAGGACTAGAGGGCATGGGATGAAGTTGGAGGGAGGACGATTCAGAGGAAACGTGGAGAAGAATTTCTTCACAGAACGGGTGGTGGACAAGTGGAACACCCTGCCAGAAGAAGTGGTGGGGGCTGAAATAATCACGGGACTTAAGAATGCATGGGATAGACATAAAGGAATTCTGGAGGTGAAGGTTAAGGGGCAACAGACTTCTAGGAAAACATGAAGTAAACTTACAAGCTCAAATGGGCAGACTGGGTGGGCTGTAGGCCCTTATCTGCCAACACTGTCTATGTATCTATGTACATCTTTTAAAAATCACATTAGGTTTGTGTATTGCATGTTTGACATGAGTGCAGCAGTTATGCTGGTGTGAACATCATTTTAAAATCACATTTGGTTCACATGCTGCACGCTTGCCATGTGTGCAGCAACTAAGCTGGTGCAAATCTCATCTAAAAACACATCCGTTTCTAATTCTCATACTACTGCTAGCAAGTAGGGCCATTAACATACATTTTGCACTGATATCCCATTAAAAGTAGGTAAACTCATTAATTCTGATCCTTTTGCAAGTTGTTTAATGGCTTTTGATTTTTGTCACTGAAGTTCCATTAATTTGTAAAGTATTGCTGGCTTAATGCTTTAAATGCCTAGGATATAATCAGCCAACATCCCCCATGCCAGATGTACAAAGAGGGACCTCTGTGTGTTGAGAAGCCTGACCTTTTTGTTTTGGGCCATGCAAATTCCCTTATGCATATTTAGTGCTACAAATGTGTTTCTCCATGACTAATTCTGCTCACTTACATTCCCTTTGTCATTCTGTATGGAGTATATACACTATGTCCATGCTAAGCACTCTTTGTGCTGAGTAGAGTTTTGGAAGCTTGCACCAAACCTCACATTTTGTCTCTGAAATGAGGGACAAGGACACTCAAAATGAGGTACAATAAGAGACACTAACCCTCACAGTGATCAGCACACATCCTGAAACATGGAGATACAGTACCTCAGAACACAGAGGAAACTGTTGTATTTACTTGTACCAATACCCAAGAATAAATTTCTATCATAAAGCAGGGGTGCCATTTAAGAAGGGGGGCACCACATTTGTGCCTAGGTTGTTCTTATGATGTGCAATAATGGCATTAAATTTGTATTTAATCTTTTGCACAATAAGTGCCCACCTGGCTTGTGTGCGCTCACGCTGCAGGTGCACTCCTGACTTAACTATGTCTGCATTGTGTTGTCTGGTCTCTCCACCTATTAGTGACAGCAACATTACACATGACATGGAGGGAATGCTGACCGGACAACAACTCCGGTATAGAGAAATTCCTCAAAGCGACTATCTCGACATGTTTCTAGATTGTCGCTGTGAGGGACCCGAGGGCAAAATTTCACCCTTTCGCCATCTGTTGCTTCCCCTCTTTGAATCAACTCTGACTTGGAGTTAGATATTTTAAGTGGGGGATGCAGTCCCCCGCATGAGGGGGGGTTCGGGGGCACAGCACGCCGACAGAAACCACACAGTGTCTGACAGGCGAAATTTTGCCTGTCGACATCAGGATTTTACCATGCCGAACTTCAACAACACTGTCGTCAATTCAGCATGGTAGAACCGACATGGAGGAGCCCCAGCCAAGCAATAGCACATGACCAATGACCTAGCTGAGAAAAGGATCAGTGTCAAGCAGGAAGAGTTTGTGGAGTTGGGGAGGGGCCTTAGACAAGTAGCACACACAGTAACCTTCTCGGAGGTGCTGCCTGTCTATGGCATGGGTGAGGCTAGGGTGCTCCACACCATGGGATTCAATCAGTGGTTGAAAAACTGGTGTAGAGCTCAGAGATTTGGCTTCATTGGGCACTGGGGCTCCACCTGGAGTGATGCAGGCCTATACTGGCGTGATAACATAGAAACATAGAATCTGATGGCAGATAAGGACCACTTAGCCCACCTAGTCTGCCCATTTCCCTACCTAATGGTTAAGCTGCAGATCGTAGTTAACCAACAGTCTATTTCCTTCTACCCCCCACAAGAATTGCCTTATGTCTGTCTCATGCATTCTTGAATTCCCCCACTGTTTTTGGACTCTCACGACCTCCTCAGGAAGGCTGTTCCATGCATCTACAACCCTCTCTGTGAAGAAATACTTCCTCACATTACCTCTGAGCCATCCCCCCTCTATCTTCAAATTGTGCCCCTTGTTCTTGCACATCTCTTTTTCTGAAAGATGCTATCCTTTTGGACTTTGTTGATTCCCTTGAGGTATTTGAAAGTTTCTATCATGTCCCCCCTCTCCCTCCTTTCCTCGAGGCTATACATCTTAAGCGCCTTTAGTCTTTCTTCATATGTCTTCTGGTGCAGACCCTGCACCATTTTGGTTGCCCTCCTCTGGACAGCCTCCACCCTGTCTATGTCTTTGCAGAGATGAGGTCTCCAGAACTGTGTACACAGTACTCCAGATGTGATCTTACCAACTGTCTGTACAGAGGGACAACAACTTTCCTGTTTTCTACTGGTGATGCCTTTCCTTATGCATCCCAAAATCCCCCAGCCCTCCTTACTGCATTCTCACACTGTTGAATCTAAGCTGCCATACATTTGACCATTCCTCCAACTTTGCCAAGTCCCTTTTCATCCTTTCCACTCCACCTTGCGTATCAACCCTGTTGCAGATCTTTGTGTCATCTGCAAAGAGACATACTTTTCCTTCCAGTCCTTCTGCAATGTCACTTATACCCTACCCTACAGAGAGAATAGGCCGAGCTGCCACTCCTCTGACTAGGTCACAGGACCCTGACTAAGTTTGTTACAGTTCCCAGTGATGTTAAAAGAAGAAAAGTGCCAAACCAGGCAAGCTCACCACCTCCTCAACTCCGACATGGCGGGAATAAGTCAGTTCACAGGTCCTTGGGCAACTCTTCCCTGATCCAGGATTCCAGGAATTCCTCAGTCAGAGCCTTCAAAAGCAGACCCTATAGGCTCCATTGGCTCAACCACAACCTCCCGGTATAATCAGTGGTTGGAAATCATTGTCTTCAGAAGCAGGGTATCACTGGGTAAATGGACTGCAAATAATGGAAAATTAACCAAACGCTGCCAAAATCCAGAAAGTTAAAGAGAGAACTGGAGAGTCGCTCAGAGGAGAGACAAAAACGGCAATGAAAAATTGAAATTCTGGTGCAGTTAGCAATTAAGCACTAGGCAGCAGCTTCAAAACTTTGAGTGAACAAACAATAGTGGTCCCGCAAAAAAGAAAACAAATATGCACCCTAACTAGCCTTAATCACTGCAAAGCCCTCACTAAAGCAAACTAAGCTAACACAAACAAATAAAACAAATAAATAAACAAAAAAGAATTAAAAAATAACAGTGTTGCTGCAGCAGCTGTTTAGGGCAGACCCAAACCGATCACCATCTTGCTAAATAACAGTTTATGTGTGTGCTAGACAGGGCAGCCGGCTCCTATCCGGGACCAGCCCACAAGGGTTTTAGAGGCAGGAGCAGAAGAGACAGTGGCCTGTACTAGCCCCAGCACACAGCCAGCAGCTCAAGCCAAGCAGGCACCCTGAGGTGTCTGTTCGGGTCATGTCTCCAACCCTGGTAGAGGGCAGGCTGGCCCACTATCTCCAGGAGTAGCAAACCACCACAGACAAATGGGTCCAGGAGGCAGTGGGCCAGGGTCTTGCTCTCAGCTTTAAGATCATGCCAAAGCTGCAGGCAAGGGTTTTCAGACCCTCTACCCTATCAGAAACAGCTATGTTAAGGGAGGAAGTATCCAACCTTCTGTCACAAAGGGCAGTAGAGCCAGTTCCCTTGGCACAAAGGGGATATGGCCTGTACTCAAGATACTTCCTCACAACAAAGAAAACTGGGACGTGGCAAACCATACTGGACCTCTGACATCTAAACAGACATTTGTCGAAACCAAAGTTCAAGATGGTGACTCAGGCAACCATCCTCCCAACACTAAGCCAGGGAGATCGGTTAGCATCTCTAGACCTAAATGATGCTTATTTCCAAATCTCCATCAGGCAATCCCACAGAAAATATCTCAGATTCAGATTGACATCAGGCCATTTTCAGTTCAGGGCAATGCCCTTTGGATTGACTTCTGCCCCAAGGGTGTTCACAAAGTGCTTGGCTGTGGTCACAGCACACCTAAGGAGACAGGGGATGGCAGTGTTTCCCTACCCGGAGAACTGGCTAGTCATAGGTCAATCACCTCATCAGGTCAGGGATGCTCTGGCAGTCACACAGGATACTCTGCAATACTTTGGGTTCCTGATGAACCTGAAAAAGTCAGTGCTAGAACCAGTTCAGCTCCTGGAGTTCACAGGAGCCAAATTAGACACCGTAAAGGGAAGGGCATTCCTCCAACATGGAAGAGTGGGCAGCCTCTTGCAGCTAGCCAGCTCTTTCAAGCTACGCACCCCAAGACCAGCAAGACATTTTCTACAGTTGCTGGGCCATATAGCAGCATCAACAGCAACAGTGTCAGGGACAAGGTTCCAAATAAGAGACATTCAGTTTCATCTCAGTGCGCACTGGCATCAAAAAAGAGATTCATTGTCAAAGCTAGTGTCAGTTACAGGAAGCCTCCTCCAGGCACTACAGTGGTGGCAGGAGAGGGACAACCTCAGACAGGGCGTGCCATTCTCACAGCAAAAAATCCTCATTGGTGCTAACCACAGATGCCCCCCTCTGGGATGGGGAGCACACCTGGGGGAGCACACTGCTCATGGCACGTGGCTCAAGCAGGAGTCATTGTTACACATAAATCTGCTGGAATGCAGAGCAGTCCTCCTGGGCATCTAGTCCTTCGCCAACATGCTACAGGACCAGGTGATGCAGGTCAGGACAGACAACACCACCACGTACTACATAAACAAACAGGGAGGAACAAGGTCAACTCCACTGTGCACAGAGGCCATGAAAATCTGGACTCTGGCATACTCCCTGGAGATCTCTCTCTCTCCCCCCAGTCCACCTTCTAGGGAAGAACAATGTCCTAGCAGATGCCCTCAGCAGAATCAATCAGAACCACCATGAGTGGTCACTCAACAAGCAGGTCCTGCAGGCTGTGTTCATGAGATGGGGCACTCCAGAAGTGGACCTCTTCACAGCCCCAGACAACCATCAGCTACCTCACTTCTGCTGCAGACCTCCTGTGAGGGGTACAATCCCACTGGATGCATTGCTGCTGGATTGGACAGGGAAGTTCCTGTATGCCTTCCTTCCCTTTCCATTATTGTTGAGGGTACTGAACAAGCTCAGATCTCAGCCAGCAACAATGATCCTCATTGCTCCAGACTGGGCCAGGCAGCCCTGGTATTCCTTAATTCTCTCCCTGCCAGTAGCCAAACCAGTCATCCTCCCCAGTAGGCACAACATACTGACATCCTCTCAGGGCAGGATCCTTTATCCCAACCTCCAGTCCCTCAGGCTCAGAGCCTGGCTCTTGAGGACTTAGAGTATGCCAGCTTGCACCTCTAAGAAGGAGTCATGGAGGTCCTCGGGCTATCTAGAAAGCCTTCCACCAGGAAGACCTACACATCTAAGTGGGAAAGGTTTTCCATCTGGTGTCAGAGAAGAGACGTAGATCACAGTCAGGCGGGTTTGCCAGCCGTCTTGGATTATTTGACCCACCTTCACTCTCTTGGCCTAAGACCATCTACTCTTAAGGTACACCTGGCAGCTGTCTCATAGAAACATAGAATTTGATGGCAGATAAGGACCGCTTGGCCCACCCAGTCTGCCCATTTCCCTACCTAATGGATAAGCTGCAGATCCTAGTTAACTAGCAGCCTACTTCTTTCTACCCCCACCCCCCCCAGAATTGCCTTATGACTGTCCCATGCATACTTGAATTCAACCACTGTTTTTGACTCCACAACCTCCTCCAGAAGGCCGTTCCATGCATCCACAACCCTCTCTGTGAAAAAATACTTCCTTACATTACCTCTCAGCTGCCCCCCCATCTTCAAATTGTGCCCCCTTGTTCTTGCACACCTCTTTTTGTAAGATGCTACCCTCTTGGACTTTGTTGATTCCCTTGAGGTACTTGAAAGTTTCTATCATGTCCCCCCTCTCCCTCCTTTCCTCGAGGCTATACATATTAAGCTCCTTTAGTCTCTCTTCATATGTCTTCTGGTGCAGACCCTGCACCATTTTAGTTGCCCTCCTCTGGACAGCTTCCATCCTGTCTATGTCTTTGCGGAGATTGGGTCTCCAGAACTGCACACAGTACTCCAGATGGGGTCTCACCAGCTGTCTGTGTTTACTTATCTGCAGGCAAAGGCTCATCCCTGGTGTCAAACCCAGTATTCAGGAAATTTTTCAAGGGGCTGTTGCATCTGCATTCCCCACATAGGGACCCTACACCAGTGCGGGATCTCAATATATGTATCGCCCAGCTTATGCAGCCTCCTTTCGAGCCCATGTCCTCAGCAGAGCTCATGTATGTAACCTGGAAAACAGTGTTTCTGGTGGCAATCACCTCTGCCAGGAGGATTAGTGAGTTCCAGGCCCTCTCCACAGAGCCTGACTACACTGAATTCCATAGGGACAAGGCTGTCCTCAGGACTAATAGGAAGTTTCTTCCCAAGGTGGTATCTGACTTCCACTTCAATCAGTCCATTACACTGCCTGCCTTTTTCACTGACCATTCCACTTCAGGGGAACATAGACTGCATAGTCTGGACGTTAAAAGACCTATCAGCTACTACCTGGACCACACAAAAGGCCACAGGCAGGGAAATACTCAGCTTTTCCTGACCTATGGAGAAGTGGAAAAAGATAAACCAGCTACAAAAAGGTCCACTGCACAATGGATTGTTGCTTGCATTCAGTTTTGCTACAGCAAGGTGGGCAAACAGCCCCCTGCGGGTCTCGGGCCCCTTCTACCAGGGGAACAGATGCTTCCATAGCAGCTGCTAGAGACATTCCTCTGTTGGAAATCTGCAAAGCTGCTACCTGGAAAACTGTCCACACATTTACCAAGCACTACTGCTTGGATACCCAGGCCAGAAGTGATGCCAGGTTTGGTACAGCAGTACTGCAGATCCTGTTCCCTAAATACGTTCTCTGCCCACCTCCAAAGATACTGCTTGGGTAGTGTGAATATTGTCAGAATACAGTAAGGTTTCCTGGGGTTTGAAGAAAAAATTACTTACCATAGTAATCGTGTTTCTTCCAAGGGAATCTCACTGTATTCTGATCTCCCACCCTACCTCCCCTACTATAACCTAATGGACACTGCATTCCAGTGGGTATGTTTGTTTGTTTTCTGGTCATCTGTAACTTGAGTCTTCAGGATGTCCCTGTCGTTTAAAGAAGGGTTTGGTTTTTAGGGCGGAATTGGTTTTATATTAGGATATTTTAGTTTAGTTTTTATGCTTGCTTCGTAAGAATCTGACAGTTGCAGGAAGTGCAACCAGGGATAGTGGTTTGAAAACCAAGCTCGACCCTAACATTCCACTGTTTGCATAGGTTCTATTAACCGTTTCAGCTCCGGGGCAGTCTTATGGTGACACCATACTGCATATTGTCAGAATACAATAAGATTCCCTTGGAAGAAATAAGATTACTATGGTAACTAATTTTTTCTTTTCTGACAATGCCCAAACACGGTTAATACACTGTACAGTGTTGTGTGTCACTTTGTAACGGGCAGTCCTTGATGCACACTGATGTACACTGTACTCTGAGACTGGCTGCCTTTTATTTCAACAGTAATGTTTTTATTTTGCTTTAATTTGTTTTCATTTTTGCACAGCAAAGTGAAATTCTCATTTCTTGCCATTATTACTGGATTTTATTTGACTTATTCCACAAGGTCCTCAAATGGTTATTTATTCAAATTATCACTGTTTAAAACTTCACTAGAGCAGTGGTCATTTTTGTATTGGTCAATTAAGTGAAGGAATGCTCTCCATTCCTCTTTTTATACAGCTGTAACACGTAATGTGTTTAAATGAGTTTTGAAAAAATGTTTGTACCGATGACTCTGTAAACGTTTTTATAATTATGTTGTGTTTTACTTATGTATTTTATATTATGTTTTATGTCTATCTTTTTGTCCTTTTTGAAAATGGGCATTTAATTCCCTTGAGGCTACCCAGTTACCAAATTTTAAATAAAATAAGACCCTTTCCCCTTCTCCCATTTTTGTTGCATCCCCAAACCCTACCCACACCCCTTGCTCAGCACAATATTCCCCACATTAAAAACTAAACCCATCCCTGAGCAACTGACTGTGGTTGGATTTGGATCTGGGACTACATGGTTCATGTACTCAAAGTAAATAATTCCTATATAGTGGCTGACATATTTTGGAAGCCCTTATAACCCTCTTCCAAATGAGCTATTGTGCTCACTTGTAGCTGGAAGCATTTAAGAGACACAGATGACTATGTCTGTTCAATATTCATACTACATGGCAGCCAGTTGTAGAACACTGATGTAATTGAGGAACAAGCTGTGCTTCAGAAAATGGTTGACATGTCGTATGAATGTTGAACAGACTCAATTATAAATAACTATGGAGGGCTTCCAGCTACAGGTGAGCCCAACACCTCATTTGAAAGAGCTTTTCATGGGCTTTCCAACTATTATAGCCCCTAAGCATGAATGTATCCCTTTAAGATTTATGCTACTCCTGTAGCTCTTATACTTCTCCATAAGTCTGTCTCCACTCTTGCTTCTATTTATGCCTTACACTGTAGCAGCCACAGACATCGCCAGCTATTTCCCAAAATTTATGTGATATTTCCAGAGAAATATTCTGCTTTCTGCATTACCACAGTAGGGGCAGCAGAGAGAAACTCTTTAGAAATTTCGTAAAATATCTGGAAATAGCTGGCAATGTCTGTGGCTACTACTGTACAACCCTTCTTTATGACTACATGGGCAGAGCCCTGCAGTAATTTTGGGATCACATCACTGTAGGAGAAAACTGGAACTGATCTTTGTGTTCTGCTACAGTGATGCGGGTCTCCTGTCCACAGTGCTGAAGTCGTGGGTGGTCTCTGGTGTCTCCTCTTCCCCTTCCCTCCACGGATGGAGCTCCCCTCCTCGGCACACAGCTGTCCACAACTGTGGAAGTGACAGCCACCTTGCAGAACATGGCAGCTCTGACACAAACTGTGCATGTGTGAGCATCGTACATGCACAGATCTGTCGGAGCCACCATCTTGTGCACGGCAGGCTCTGTTGTGCAGAACATGGTAGCTCCAGTTCAAACTGCTACACCAAAATCACCTACATTGTTCTGGGCAGCCGTATCTGCTCTGACCAGAGTTTGTTCTCTTTGTTCCTACAGATCTGACAGGATGCAGACATGGGTCTGACAGGACACCTACCCCTTGCATATCAGAGAAATATCATTTTATATTTAACCTTCCCTATGTGCTATGTTGTTCGTAAAGAACTTCAAATACTTTGTGGCCTCTTCACTATTCTTCTTTCACAGGTACAGCTGTACTGTATGTCTCCTTGAGACACCCCTGTCACAGGCTCCCTAGGACCCAGGTAAGAGACCTTCTATCTATGCTAAGTGCACCTCTCCTTGATCACAAGGTGGGGTTGTAAAAAGACTATATTGACCATCAGGGGTCAAAATGGAAAAAAAAAACTACATAATAAATGACTGTTAAATTTTTCCAACATTTATTCATAACTTTATTTCTGCAGACTTTGGCCCTAATTTTTCAACATACCCTTGTATTACCACCACCTCATAAACATGACAGGTGTCATTTTTCAAATCCTCTCCAAAAAATGTGTTTGTACTCACTCCGAAAAGCACCTATTGGATGGATTTTTTTTTAATTCCACCTGTATTGATGATACCATCATGTCATAAAATGACTATGTTGGAAATTTGGGGGTCAAAATGTTCAAAAACAATAAAATTAGGAAGAAATGGTAAACTTATAAAGATTTTCTTTATTCTGTTCACCATTCATGCTCGTTACCCTGGTGGAACCTACAGTACAGTCCACAAGACAATGGCTACTAGGTGAAGAAAGATCTCCCAGCAGCCTCCAGACACTGTTGTTCTAACTTGTAACAGCATGCAAGCAAACATGTTTGACAATGCCCATTTAATTAATGGCCAATTAGAATGCTAGCATTAGCATACAGTCCCATTGTTCAATCCATTGTCTAGTTATGGCTCTGCATTCTAATTAGCTACATAAGCAATAAGACATGATGGGGCGAGTCATACTGACTTAGATTTGTCTGTTGGAAGCTGAGAACCTTGCTACACTGCAAAGAACAAACTATAACTCCATTTAGGACCTGGAAACCTGGTAAGGCATAATACTGGTGGGGACTTGTTAAGAAGGGGAGCTACGCTTTCTACAAAAAGTTTCATTTTTTTTCCTTATTGGCATTAAGCAGAGAATTGCAGGATTCCATTAAAAGTGTAGTAATTTTATAACCAGAGGGAGTGAGATACAACTGAATTTGCTTGATTGCTGGGGTTGAGACCTAGGATTTGGAAGGATATTTTTGCAACATTTTAAAAGTGTCCTGCTGGCTGAGAAGCTAAGTTTTTATCCCTGGTTTCACTGAAAGGTTTTGTGTATTGGAATCAGACATAGCAGAGTCCCTACATTGAAAGGCCTGCTTACATCACAGATGTCACTAGTCAATCAATTGGCTCTGGGTGGGGTTTCATCACTGTGCTGTCTTAGGCATCCTTCACAGTTAGAAGCCAGTCAGACTGACTTTGATTTGTCTGTTGGAAGCTGAGAACCTTGCTACACTGTAAAGAACAAACAATAACTCCATTTAGGACCTGGAAACCTGGTAAGGCATAATACTGGTGGGGACTTGTTAAGAAGGGGAGCTACGCTTTCTACAAAAAGTTTCATTTTTTTTCCTTATTGGCATTAAGCAGAGAATTGCAGGATTCCATTAAAAGTGTAGTAATTTTATAACCAGAGGGAGTGAGATACGACTGAATTTGCTTGATTGCTGGGGTTGAGACCTAGGATTTGGAAGGATATTTTTGCAACATTTTAAAAGTGTCCTGCTGGCTGAGGAGTGAGTTCATTTTTATCCCTGGACTCAGTACAGTGGTTTGTGTACGAGCCGTGGTCTAGTAAATTGTGGTGTTAGTTGAATTACTATAAAGGGCAGTACTCACCAGGGTGGTGGAGCAGTTATGTATTTGATTGTTTCTAACAGTCACCAGTTGCTGTGGACTACCCACCCACCCACCTT
This sequence comes from Neoceratodus forsteri, assembly GCA_016271365.2. Taxonomy (NCBI): domain Eukaryota; kingdom Metazoa; phylum Chordata; order Ceratodontiformes; family Ceratodontidae; genus Neoceratodus; species Neoceratodus forsteri. Next base: position 800,902,965 of record CM057451.1, on the reverse strand, counting down.
CCCCAACCCCCAGGTGTGCATTTCCTTTATAGCCACAGTTCTGATATCACTTCCTCAACAGGTCTTGGGGTAGAAGTGTCATATTCTTAATAACCCAGCACAGTGCAAAAAGGGTAGGTACACACCACAAATAATAATAAAATACATATATATATATATATATATATTACATATTGTATATCATAAGGGAGAGGGACATGTGGAGAGTGGTGCAATGCACTGGCTGTGGGGCAGCAGTTTTCTGGGAGACATTCTGGAAACTGCGTTGCTGTCCTATTTGCAGGCAACTGTCAGCTCTGAGGGAGGAGGTTGCCCACCTCCAGGCTGAACTAGCAAGGACTAAGGAGGCCTCCCCCTTCCAAAGAGCACCACTGCCAGAACCACTGCCTCAGAGGTTGCCAAGTATGAAGAGCAGTTGGACCACAGTGGGTTCTGGGAGGGTGCAGGTGGTGGACCAGAGATGAAGCCCCTAGTTGTACCTCTACACAAATCATATGCCATTCTGGCAGAGCAAGGTTCCTCTATGATGGCACCCTCAGTGGAGACGCAGAAGAATGCTGAGGACATCCACAAGGGAGACCCACAAAAGGTGGCAAGGGACACCACAGGGGAAGGAAACATCTTCTGATAGGGGACTCAATTGTTAGGGGGGTAAAACTAGGGAACGGAGAGGAGAAGGAAGTAAGGTGCCTGCCTGGTGCCATGGCTTGGAGGGACAGGAAGCAAATCCTCAGGATTGTAGAAGCAGCATTACAGGAGAGGGAACTAGATATCATAGTCCACCTTGGGACAAATGACCTAGCTTGGCATGGGATCAGTGCAGTGCAGAATGAATTTGTGGAGTTGGGGAGGGGCCTCAGATGGGTAGCAAGCACGGTAACCTTCTCAGAGGTGCTACCAGTCCATGGCAGGAGTGAGGCTAGGGTACTGCACACCATGCAGTTTAATGAATGGTTGCAAAACTGGTGCAGAGCACAGGGCTTTGGCTTCATTGGGGACTGGGGGTCCACCTGGAGAGATAAAGGTCTATACTGGCACAATGGTCTGCATCTTTCCATGAAGGGAACCAAGCTCCTAGGTGACAGGTTTAAATGCTTCCTTGGCAAGCTTTAAACTAGCCAAGGGGGGAGGCGCTGATAAAAGGCAGGAAATTTCAAGCCTCCCCCCACAAAACATGGCAGGTAGTAAGGTAAACACTGAGGTACAGAGCTCAACACAGGGCAGGACAGGGGTAAATGGAAAAATAGACAAGGGCAATAAGAGCAGGGATGGGGAAAAAAGGATAAAGCCAACATTAAATGGAGGGCAATGAGTACCAATGCCCATAGTCTGGGAAACAAGCTTCCTGAGCTAGTAGCCCTGATGGAAGATGAACAATTGGATATTGTGGCAGTCACGGAAACATGGTACACCAAGAACCATGACTGGGATGTCAACATACTAGGGTACACAATCTACAGAAGGGACAGGGAAGGTAAAAGAGAAGGTGGAGTAGCTCTATACATAAAGGAGAGGGATCAAAGCTACAGAACTAAAAAGTAAAGGGGGAGGACAAGAGGCACTCTGGGTCACCTTGGAGACAGGGAATGGCATCACAATCCGCACAGGGGTTGTATACAGACCCCCGTCTCAAGGGGAGGAAATGGACAACAAAATGATAGAGGACATTCTCAAAATGGCTGAAAAAGGAGAGATACTGTTGATGGGGGACCTGAATATGCCAGATATTAACTGGATAACATGTACTGCAGCCACATCCAAGAGCAGGGTCATTCTCGATGCCCTACAGGGGGCAGGCCTTAGACAGCTAGTGTTGGAATCCACTTGGGAGGGAGCAATACTAGACCTGTTACTCTCAAACAGAGAGAGGATTACAAATTTAGAAGTCAGTAGACATCTTGGAACAAGCAACCACTGCACAGTGTGCTTCACAATGAGCACAACCATAGAGACAAGCCATACAAAAACAAGGATACTGGACTTTAGAAGGGCTGACTTCGGCCAAATGGGTGAATACCTGAAGAATGCACTAGCAAATGACCAAAACGGAGGGGTGGAAGAACAATGGAGAAAAATCAAAACTGCCATCATAGAGGCAACAAGCCTTTGTGTGAAACAAAGAAAACAAAGCGGAGTAAAAAAACACTATGGTTCTCAAAAGAGGTGGCAGGGAAGGTTAAGGAGAAAAAGGCTGCATTCAAAAAGTATAAGGAATCACAGAAGGAGCACGACAGGAAACTGTATTAATTAAAGCAGAAAGAAGTGGGGAAGGTAGTCAGACTAGCAAATGCCCAAACTGAGGAAAAAATAGCCAACTCAGTTAAGAAGGGGGATAAAACCTTTTATAGGTACATTAGGGAGCACAGAAAGGTTAAGGGAGGGATAGTGAAGATTAATAAAGGAGAGGGGAGGTGGGCAGAGGGAGACAGTGGAAAGGCAGAGATACTGAATGAATACTTTTTCTCAGTATTCACAAAAGAAGGTAAGGAGTTACCTAAACCAGACAATAGAAGCACTCTGGGTAGGGGGGTTGACACCAGTCCATTCACAGAAGAAAGAGTCCTGAAAGAACTCCTAAAACGCAAGGTGGACAAAGCAATGGGGCCTGATGGGATTCACCCCCAGAATCCTAAAAGAACTAAGGGAGGACCTAGTGACACCACTGACCATGCTTTTTAACAAATCATGGCAGAATGGGCGGTACCTGAGGACTGGAGGAGGGCAGATGTGATTCCCCTTCACAAAAGTGGGAGCAAGGCAGAAGCAGAAAACTACAGACCTGTAAGTTTGACCTTGGTGGTAGGGAAAATGATGGAATCACTTCTGAAAGAAAGAACTGTTGAGTACCTAGGGGCCAGCGGGGCACAGGACCCAAAGCAGCATGGATTTACAGCAGGAAGGTCATGTCAGACAAATCTAATTGATTTCTTTGACTGGGTGACAAAAGTAATAGACCAGGGAGGGGCTGTGGATATGGCCTACCTAGACTTTAGCAAGACATTTGACACAGTCCCACACAAAAGATTAATAATCAAGTTAGCCAGCCTGGGAGTGGGTCCCAGGGTGGTAGCCTGGGTAGCAAACTGGCTGCACAACAGGACACAGAAGGTAATAGTGAATGGAACATATTCTGAAGAAAGGGGGGTTACTAGTGGAGTACCTCAGGGCTCAGTACTGGGTCCAGTTCTCTTTAACATCTTTATAGGTGACATTGCAGAGGGTCTGAAGGGAAAGGTATGCCTCTTTGCAGATGACACAAAGATCTGTAACAGTTGATACACAAGAGGGGGTAGAAAAGATGAGAAGGGTCTTGGAAAGGTTGGAGGAATGGTCAGACATATGGCAACTTAGATTCAATGCAAAGTAATGCACCTGGGAAACAAAAACCCAGGAGAAGAGTACACAATAGCAGGGGAGATGCTAACAACAACAAAAATGGAAAGGGACCTGGGGGTAGTCATATCAGATGACCTAAAGGTAGGTAAGCAATGTGAAAAGTCGGTAAGGAGAGCCAGGGGATACTGGGATGCATAGGAAGGGCATCACAAATAGAAAAAGGGAAGTGGTTATCCCTCTATACAGACAGTTGGTGAGACCCCATCTGGAGTACTGTGTGCAGTTTTGGAGACCTCGTCTATGCAAGGACATAGACAGGATGGAAGCAGTCCAGAGGAGGGCAACTAAAATGGTGCAGGGTCTGCACCAGAAACCATATGAAGAGAGACAGAGAGCTTAATATGTATTCTCTTGATGAAAGGAGGGACGGGAGGACATGACAGAAACGTTCAAGTACCTCAAGGGAATCAACAAAGTCCAGGAGGGTAGCATCTTTCAGAAAAAGAGATGTGTAAGAACAAGGGGGCACAATTTAAAGATAGAGGGAGGAAGGCTCAGGGGTTATGTGAGGAAATTTTTTTTCACGGAGAGAGTGGTGGATACATGGAACAGCCTTCCTGAGGAGGTCATCGGGTCTAAAACAGTGGGGGAATTCAAACATGCATGGGACAGACACAAGACAATTATAATCGGGGGTTGCAGGAAGTAGGCTGTTGGTTAACTAGAATCTGCAGCTTATCCAGTAGGTAGGGAAATGGGCAGACTGGGTGGGCCAAGTGGTCCTTATCTGCTGTCAAAGTCTACATTTCTATGTTTCAATGGGTGTGCATTACGGTGTGATAACTGCACTCCTAGGGGTGTAGTTAGGCAGGAAGCCAAAGGCCGAGTTCCGGTCATCCCTAGGAGTGCGGTTATCACACCATAATTCGCAACCCCGAGTGTCTTATTGCGCTTATAAAATGGCCCTTTATTTTTAGAAGCAGTTTTTTTATTTTGAAACACATTTTTAAATAAGTAAAAATGTAAGTGAATCTGTGCTTTTAACATAAAATAGTCATTCCACCTATTTGTGCTAGATTAAAGTAGTGTTATACAGTGCGTGCCTCCCTGCCCACTTAAGCTTTATATTCCCCTGTCAGGCACAACAATTCACAAATGCTGTTTTCCTCATTCTAAGTATGACACATAGCCCCCTTACGTTATTTCATTCTCCTCACTCTGTAGACAAAACTAAAAGGAAGCCATTACAGAGGATTCTCAGTTCCCCGATGCTGCAAGCATGAGCATGGTTCATAACTGCCACACTCACTGACAGCCTCATGAACTGTTCACTCTGTCCTAAAAGATAAACAGCAGGGTGAGTCATTTGCCACCTTTTCTCTTTGTTTATGTAGTATTATTGCTTACTTTCTTCATTCTGTTTTTTTCTTTGTGTTTCCCCACATTGAAGAAATGGAATGTTTACCATGGAATACAGGGATTCAAAATACTGCTAAGTTCTACTAGCAGAATGTTCCTTTACTAACGTACTGTACACACACACAACAAAGGCCTGTTTTAGAGCTAGAGACTCAATTTTCTAACTGTCAGGGCAAGCAGAAGAGATTTCCCTGATGTGCAGGTAAAGATAGAAGGGGGATGTTTCACTGTTAGCAAAGAAACAGTTGTAATGAAAACTATAAACAATACTTAATGTTTCCAATTTATGTGCGCAAGGAGAGTGTGATGATCTGGCAAACAACATTTAATTAATTTGTTTTATTTTATATTTGAGGTAGTTTTAATTTTAGGGCCAAGTTGAAGGTTTCTACAGTGTAAAGGTAGCAGCCATGTTTGTGGTGGAAGATCAGTTCTGGTTGTAGGGAGATTGATGGAAGATAGTTCTGGTTGTAGAAGGACTGATTTGCTCATTGTGTGATGTGGTTTAGGACCAGGATGAGTGTGCACATATAGAGATTTAATGTATGGTCAGCTGATCTCTCTTGGCCAAAGAGATTTCTAGATTTTTTCTTGCCATTTTATAAATAGTGTTTTTGCATACTGCAATAGTACTTACTAATGTACTACTACTAATATGAAGGGGAAAACAGCAGAAAGACGCAGAGTAAATAGGTAGTGTAAATGCTGCTGAGAAGTACTCTTTCTGGAGAAGCCACTCTCAAGAGAAAAACATTTCTTCTCTAAGGTATTACGGCATCTGGATGATTTCAGCTTCCTGCATATACCTGATGTGACAACTGGCTTATGTGACCCCATGTTTTCTTTTCTTTTATTAAACTTTTTTCTAGACAGAATAGATCATGTGTACGATAAACATCATATGATCAGCTGTGTAGGAGAAACAGAATACAGTATTTTTTTACTACCAGACCTCCATAACTCATTGGCTGTCAGCTCAACGGACTTGGTGTGCCCTGACAGCTCATTCCTCCCAGACTGCTATGATCCATCATATCTCCTCCATCATTGCAAAAAACAAACTCTATGAATGCTGTTGACCTACAAGACCAGCACTGCTGCACTGCAAACAGTAGTTTCATTTACAAAGAAAAATCACTGTTAATGAAATTATACGCTCTATACTGCAAAAAAGGTAATATACACACTTCACAATAATGCCTACGGGGAAACCCAGAGTGAAAGTTATACTGAGTCTTTGTTAAGAGGTCCAAGAATAACTAATTTCAAATTGAAGGTTCATTTGTGTATTCTGGGGTCTCCACCTATACAAAGTCTTGTTAAATAAACATTTTACTATGAGAACATTTTTGATCATTCTAAATATTTCCTAGTTACCCCTGGGTTAAGTTAGTTTGATATAAAACTTGTCCTCCTAAGATCACAAAATACTAGCCACCTTTCTTTTTGTTAATCTAGCTTTGTACATCTTCCTACAACTGTTTCATCTTTCGGGCCCCTACCAGCACCAGCCAGTGCTAATAACCACAGCTCAGCAGTTATGTTGTGGGTCAGAAAGTACAGGGTGATGTTATGGGGAAGATAGCCAGGATTTTACACCCCATCTTTTCCATCCCCTCTTCCTCCACTCAGCTCCCTCTTGGTATCCTGTGGTGATTCTAACCTGTAGTGTCCCCCTTTCTCCTTGGCACTGCAACAGGGGTTGCTGTTGGAAGTGGCAGCAGGGGCAACCCTCTCCAGCTGAGAAGTGCTATCACTAGTTGTACTCCAGATCATGGGGCTGCATGAATCTGGAGAGCAGGGCCTGTGCCAAAACCAGGACCTCCCACACCAAAGAGCAATATGCTATCTCTGAAATGTCTGGGTGGCCATAAGCTAACTTCCTGAAAAAGTCTAATTAAAGGTTGTGAGACCCTTGAAGGGAATGCATACCTAAAATTCATAAATCCAATGTGTAATTCTACTGTGCCCAGTTGTTAAGCACAGTGAGGGATCCCTTGGAACAAATAACATTACTACAGTGAGTAATTTTTTTTCCAAACCCCAGGAATCCCTCACTTATGCTTAACAGCTGCAGACTCCATAGCAATACCTTAGGAGGCTGGGTACAGCATCTACTTGAGGAAAAGGTTCTGCAAGACAGCAGTGTCAATGCTGGCATCCCTTCTGGACTGTATATCCATAGAGTGGTGGATGCGTGGAACTGCCTTCCTGGGGAGGTTGTTGGGGCTAAAACAGTGGGGGAATTCAAACATGCATGGGACAAACACAAGGCAATTGTAGTGGGGGGTGGCAGGAAGTAGGCTGTTGGTTAACTAGAATCTGCAGCTTATCCAGTAGGCAGGGAAATGGACAGACTGGGTGGGCCAAGTGGTCCTTATCTGCCGTCAAAGTCTATGTTTCTATGTTTCTATGTTACAGTAGTGCCTTGTAAAAGTGTGTACTGTTTGCCAGGTAGCTGCTTTACAGATTTCCTCTAAGCTGCCAAAGAAGCAGACGTGTCCCTTGTAGAGCGAGCCCTGAGGCCCTCAGGTGGCAACTTGCCAGCTTTGACATAACACAACTAAATGCAAGAAACTATCCAATGAGAAATGGTTCTCTTGGTTTTGGAAAGGCACTTTGTTAAAAATAAAGTTTGATTTTATTTTTATTTTATACACCATAAGTGACAAACAATTGAGTATTGGTGGAATTGACATCCTTTGTGTAGTCCACGTAGTACCTTAGAGCTCTCTTAACACACGAACATACAAGCATATGAAATTGCCAGCAGATGAAGGCCTTATGGTCTATCAAGTCTGCTTGATTTTGCAGCTAGCAGCCCTTATACTGCAGCTGCCTCTCCCCCCTCCAGTGATCTTTATCCTTGCCCTGTCCCATCTCCTTTTGAAGCAGCTCACTGTTCTATAGGATACCACTTCCTCTAGCAATGTATTCCACCCAGACACCACCCTCTCCATAAAAAAGTGTCTCCCATTTCCTTCCTGAACCTTCCCACTTCCAATCTCAGATTGTGCCCTCGAGTGTCCCTCTCCTTCCTCAATTTGAAAAGCACCTCCATGCCCATCTTATTTATTCCCTTCATATACTTGAAGGTTTCAATCATGCCCCCCATCCCTCCTCTCCACCAGGGAGTACATGTTCAACTCCTTCAATCTACTCTCGTAGGGTAAGTCCCCTAGCCCCTGGATCATTATTGTTGCCCTGCACTGCACCTCCTCCAGTAACCTTCTTCAGGTATGGTGACCAGAATTGTATGCAGTACTACAGGTGTGGTCTAACCAGTGACCTTTATAGCGGCAGGATCACCTCCCCCCCTCTTGGAGGATATCCCTCTGGTAATACAACTCAGCATCCTGTTGACCTTTGCAGCTGCCTTTCTACACTGTGCTGAGATGTTCATTGCTCCTGTTATGATCACCCCCTGATCTTTCTCCTCTTCTGTCTTGGCTAGTTGAATTCCCCCTAGCTTGTAGCTCCTCCTTGGTTTTTTTGCGCCGAAATGTAGCACATTTATTTGTTGGCATTGAACCCCAGCTGTCAAGTGTCTGACCAGGCCTCCAATTTTGCAAGATCATCTTGCAACCCCTGTCACCCTTCTAAGTCATCTACTACTGCTCCCATCTTGGTATCATCTGCAAACAGATTGATCTTGCTCTTGATACCTATTGAGATGTCTGCTATGAAGATCCCAAACAACACCGGCCCCAGCACAGAGCCCTGCAGAACCCCGCTTGTCGCTACCCTGGAAGATGAGAGCTTCCCTCCACCACCACCCTCTGCTGTCTCCCTTTCAGCCAGTTCACTACCCATCCCACCATCTTCACCCTGCCCCTGTGCCTTCCAGCTTACTTCCTAGCCTCCCATGCGGCACCAAATTAAATGCCTTACTGAAGTCCAGGTAGAGGACATCTACTGCATGGCCTCTGTCTAACTGCCTAGTTACCCAGTCATAGTACTCCACCAGGTTGGTCTGACAGGATCTGCCTGAAACAAACCCATGCTGTCTGCTGTCCTGCAGACCATTAGCCTCTAGGAGGGAAACTAGCCTCTCCTTCAGGATTATCTCCATCAGCTTTCCCACACTGGATGCCTCATAGCGGTCTGCAGTCCCCTGGCTCATCCTTGGGGCTGCTCTTGTGGAAGGGTACCATGTGCACCATCCTCCAGTCCCGAGGTACACTCCCCAAGTCCAGGGAGGCATTGAACATGTCTGCCAGGACTTCTGCTAGCTCTTTCAGCACCCTGGGGTGTATGCCATCTGGCCCTGGTGCCTTGTCCACCCTCAGTGCCCACAAGCCCTCTAGTACACTGCCCACTGGAATTTCCCCATCTGCCACCTCCCCCCTATGCCCAGCCTCCCACCCCTTTGGGTACAACTCCCCCTTTCTCTTTAGTAAATACTGAGCAGAAGTACTCGTTTCATGTTTCTACCTGTACTGCCCCTGTTACCCACCCCCCATCCCTCATTATCCTTACTATCTGGTCTTTACAACTCCTTTTCTCCTTGATGTACCTGGAGAAGTCCTTCTCCTGCTCTTTGATGTCCTGTGCTAGCCTGAGTTCCCTGGATGCCCTGGCTAAACTGACTGCCCTTGTCACCTCCCTTGACTCCTTCAGGTATTCCTCTCTGTCCTCCCCACTCACTGTATTTTTCTATCTTCTAAAGGCGGCACTTTTCTTCCTTACTTTTTCCATGACCACCCTGCTCACCCAGCTAGACTTCTTGGCCCTAGCCCTCTTACTCTGGATCCTTGTACATATTATAGTTGCTTCCTCAATTCCCAGTTTAATGACTTCCCACTTCTGGTTACTGTCCATGTTTGGATGGATCCTGGCCAGACACCCCTGTACTATTTCCCTCATCCTCCCGAAGTCAGCCCTCCTGAAGTTCAACACCCTTGTGCCTGTACCTACTCCCCCTTTCCCCATGTTTATCATGAACCACACCGAGTGGTGGTCATTCCCTGCCAGTGGTTCCTCCACCCCCAGCTCCTTCACAAACTCACCAGTCAACAGCACATGGTCTAGGGTGTTTCGTAACCTGGTTGGCTCATTGACTGTTGCAATAGAAAGTTGTCTTGTTAGGCATCCAGGAGTACCTGCTCCCTCCTATTCGTGGTGGCTGGGGAACCCTGATCCACTCCCAGCAGATTGAAGTCCCTCACAATCACCGTGCTGCCCCTCCCACAGGTCCTTCTGATCTGTCCCGCTGGTTCCTTGTCTAACTCCTCAGTCTGAAGGATGGCCGTACACCACTCCCATTCTGAGGGTCCTATTTCTGGAGTCCTGGAGCTGCACCCATAATCACTCCATGCTGCCCTCCTCCCCTTCCTCCCTGACACACTTCAGTCCTTCCCTCATGCACAGCAGCACCCCCCCCTTTCCTTTTACCCTGTTCCTCCAAAATATCCTATACCCCGGTACTGCCAGGTCCCAGTCATGGTAGTGGGTGGCCCATGTCTTGGTGATGGCCACCATGTCCACCTCTCCATCTGCCATGAAAGCCTGTAACTCTGCTGGTTTGTTCTCTAGATTCCTAGTATTCAAGGTTACCACCCTCCACCCCGCTTCCTTCTCCCCTCTCCCTACTTGCTCTCCCCCTAAGTCCCTTACTGCAGGTATAGGGGGTAAGCTTGTTCTGCTTCCCTACTTGTGGATCCTGCCTGACTCCTGCCCACTTGCCACTCCCCTCTCCTAGTTTAAATTCTCATTGTTTGCTAAGTATTCCCCCAGTTTCTCTTTCAATACCCTCCTTCCCTCCTCACAGGCTATCCTTAGCATAGAGATCACTGCCCTCCCAGGTCTCCCCCGCCCAACCACAAGGCATAAATTGGTGTCAGAGCCGATTAGCAGCCTTTGCTAATCAAAATGAAAAATGATTAGCAATCAGTCAATTCTGATTAGCAGTTTTCTAAAATGGGTATTTTTACTTCAAACCATATAATTATTACTTATTGTATATATTAATAAAATAGACGTTGTATACATAGTTTTGAGACTGAATTTGCCATTTTGACCAAATTGTCAGCATAGCCTTGTTCCTGTTACCCCACCTCATGTACCCAGTGCAGAACATTTTCCAATCCCTGCCAAAGCGTAATTCTGCGCAACTGAAATGCCATTCTGCGTCACAGGTGCAGAAATACATTTTGGCCAGGATTTGAAAAATGACAGTTGTTACATACATGAGGTGGGGTAATAAGAAGGCTATGTTGAAAATCTGGTGTCAAAATATTTAAAAATTCCAAAGTTACAATGGTGCATAGCAAATTTGCAACAAATGATCATAACTCTGACAGTTTTTCATATTTTGACCCCAAATTTTCAATACAGTCTTCTTATGAGCCCACCTCATGAACAATATGACTGTCAGTATACAAATCCTGCCTGAAAGGTGAATTCACCAAGCAACTGCAAAATCACCCCTTTCGGGCAGGAGTTGCTTAATGACAGTTTATTATTCATGAGGTGGGGTCCCCTAAAGACTATGTTGAAAATTTGGGGTCAATATCTCAAAAAATGACTGAGTTATGCACCAAAGTTGAAACCCCCACTGAAATACATAGGCCGCATTTACCTTTGTTCTCATACTGCAGTCAGCAGTTCCAGTAGCAAGATGTGTCTTGGATCAGAGAGTGGCTCTTGAACCTCAGGTGACTGAGGGGGTGTGGGGTGGTAGCTGCTGGGAGGGGAGGTGGGTGGGAAGGAATGCACGACAATAGGACTATTTTTTTCTTGCAGGTTTTAAAAACATTGTAGACCATTCTCATTTTACAGAAACACAAGACAGATTGGGGATAGGGAGAGGGGATGCGACTAAACACTAGGGAATTATGAAGACAGGGATGGGTACGGTGCCACTAGACACCAGGGAACTTTAATAAATCATACGGGGATCACGATCGGAGGGTGGGGGTGCCACTAGAACACAGTATAGAAGAAAAAAAACATACGGGGACAGCAATCGGCAGAGGGTTGGGAAAAGGCCACTAGACACCAGGGAAATACAAAAGGCATGAAATTGGAGGGGGGGGCACCAGGGAAATGAAAATAATTAGGGGGACGACCAGTTTACACGATTAGCAGTCACTGCTAATCATGCAGACAACTGGCTCGCATTTCCCGATTCTTGGGTCGCAAATTGCGATGTGAGCCTGCTTATTTTATCCCTTGCACCAGCCCACACCCTTTGGACTGCCATGTGTTAAATCCCTCTATCCTCAGCTTCCCTGCCATGGTCACTTTGGGTACACTTCCTTGCCATGGTCTACCTGGGTACCGGAAGCACCTCCAAGAAAGTTACTGATCTTTCAGCCTCCTCACAATTCAGCCCCAGCTTTTCAAACCTCCTTTGGACTACATCTACAGTATCATAGTTCCCAACAGGTGATTTGTTCCCAAATGCAGAACTATGTGAGGTTTCTCCCTACCTCTCCTAGCATACTTCAGAACAGACTGACCCACCCTTTCTGCTGTCATGCCTGGCATGGCCTCCACCTTTTTGTGACTAAACCGCTCCCCCTTGCTTCCCCATCTGATCCCTTTCAGAACTGAGTCTCCCAGCACTAGGATCCCACCCGTTTTCATGTTCTACTCGCCTTGTCCTTCCTTTATCCTGTGCTCTTCCTCTTCACGCTTCCTTCTCCAGTGCAGTTGTTCCCCCTTCCACTCCTGTTGCAATGTCCCCTGTCTCTGCTCTACCCTCCTTCTCCCTTTCTCCTCTGATTTTACCTCCCCTCTCCACCTGGCTACACCTGCCTCCTCCCCCTGATGCATCCCTACTCCTTTCTTCTCATAACTCCCCTCTCCCCTTCCCCACAACCCCCCCCTTCCTCGACCTATGCCCCATATCATATCCCTTCAACCCCTAGGCCTCCCCTCCTGTTCCCTTCTCGCCTGGTCTGTCATTGGCTCCTCTGCCCAGCATTCCCCTAACACATATCCCAATCCTGCCAGTACTGCAAACCGATTTTACGATGTCCCTTAACTACCACCTATTTCCTCCTTCCTTCTGCTTGCCACCCCACCGCTGCTGACTCTGTGAATGTTAGATTCCTCCTTTCCTCCCATCCTCCATTCCTCCCCCTTTCCCGCCTTCATTTGCCCTCTGAACCGGGACTCCCTGTCTGCTTCCTCCATCTGCCACTTTCTTCCCGCTTCTCCCCCTCTCTCTTTGATCTGTCCTCCCCCCTCAGTTACCCTCCTTCCCTCCCCAGCCATTGAGTTGTCCTCCATTGCAGCCTGCATTCCCCTCCTAAGCTCTGTTTGTAAACAGCTGATCTTTTTCCTTTTTTACAACAAATTTTCTTTATTTTCCAAAAAATAATCATACAATAGTAGAATCTTTTGAAAATACTTCAACATTACAGCGTTTAAACATAACTTGTACAGTGTACATGTCACAGTATGAAACACTCTAAGTAACATAGCTATCATGTAAAACATATAATTAAAGCTTCACCTAGTCTGAGTAACAATAAGCTATCATGTTAATAATATGGTTCTATCTACCCACAACACTAGCTCTGGTCGATATTCATATTGTATTGTCTACCTTTCTATTCTTTCATCAACTAATTCAGGAAGGGGGCCCATATGCTTACATATTGTTCTAATGTCCTATTGTTCAGATGACTAATCCGTTCATTGAGGGCCAGGGTAATTAAATGCTTGGCCCATTCTTCCAGATTTGGAGGAAATCCATTCTTCCAAGGGCTCATTATAAGGTGTTTAAAGCCTAAGGCAGCTAATAAAAGCCATGTCTTTTTAAATGCATTAGTACACAGTTTACCTGTGTCTCCTAGAATAAAAATACCTGGCTCGAAAGGTATTTCCAGTCCTAGAACATGCTTACAGACTAGCTGATCTCATGCCTAAACTGCCTTATTTGCCTGCACACCAAACACCCTCCCACTCTGTTGATAGCCTTGCTTGTAGAGCAGAAAGCAGCTAACTAAAAGAAGCTACATTTTCTTATTAATTTAAGACTTATATCTCAGCAAGAGTCCGTGTTGAGATTAAGTAGACAGATACTTTAGTAGAAGTAGAAGGGGTCTTATTTAGGGTTAAAAAAAGAAAGAAAAGAAAGAAAGTTAGTGTGTGTTCTGTGCTGGGAAGGGTACTGTATCAGTTGACTTTGCTAAACCAGTAGGTGGAAAGAGAGCTTAATTGGGGGTGTGGATTAGACACTATAAAAGCAGGTGACTCAAATTACAACTTCCTGTTGCTAGCCTTGCTTGTAGAGCAGAAAGCAATTAACTAAAAGACGCTACATTTTCTTATTAATTTAAAACTTATATCTCAGCAAGAGTCAGTGTCTGTTGAGATTAAGTAGACAGATACTTTATTAGAAGTAGAAGGGGTCTTATTTAGGGTTAAAACAGAAAGAAAAAAAGAAAGTTAGTGTGTGTTCTGTGCTGGGAAGGGTACTGTATCAGCTGAATTTGCTAAACCAGTAGGAGGAAACAGAGCTTAATTGGGGGTGTGGCTTAGACACTATAAAAGCAGGTGACTCAAATTACAACTTCCTGTTGCTAGCCTTGCTTGTAGAGCAGAAAGCAGCTAACTAAAAGAAGCTACATTTTCTTATTAATTTAAAACTGGGGTGGGGGTGTGGCTTAGACACTATAAAAGCAGGTGACTCAAAGAAAAAATTACTCACCTTAGTAATGTTGTTTCTTCTAATGGAATCTTGCAACAGGAAGTTGTAATTCAAACAACATGAAGTCTTGCTGTATTCTGACATATTGCAGTAATGTCCAACCTTTGAACTGCCCCGGAGATGAAAGAGTTAGCTTTCCATGCCAGGCATGGAACGCTGAGCTCGAGCTCGGTTGAGACTCTGTCTGTCGCTGTTTGAACTCAAACCGTCAGATCTTTACGAGTTATACTCACTGGGTGTCCTGTATGGAAACTGTAAACTTACACTAGCCAACTGGCTACTAAATATAATAAAAAGATTTTTTGGTCCCAAAACAAAGACTCAAGTCAGGAAACCCAAAAAAATAAAACAAAACACAACACTCACACACCCAAACTAAAGGGGTGAGAACAGAAGGGGTGGGGGCACCTCCCGAGTGCCAACACTGCTACTGCCCACCCACATCCCAAAACCAAGGTTTTGAGAGGGGAGGCGGAGGTCAGAATACAGCAAGACTCCATTAGAAGAAACAACATTACTAAGGTGAGTAATTTTTTCTTCAAACAACATGAAGTCTTGCTGTATTCTGACATATTGCAGACTACCAAGCAGTACCTCCATGGAGGAGGGACAGAACCTACTTAGGAAATAGGCTCTGAAGCACTGCTGTGCCAAACCGAGCATCACTCCTAGCCTGGATATCCAGAGAGTAATGCTTGGTAAAAGTGTGTACTGTTTTCCAGGTGGCTGTTTGACAAATCTCTAAGATAGGAATATCCCTGGCAGCAGCCAGTGAAGCAGCTGTACCTCTGGTAGAGTGAGCCCTCAGGCCTGAGGGTGGGATCCTACATAGTTTTTCGTAGCAAAATTGAATGCAAGAGACAATCCACCTGGCAATAGATCTCTTAGTGGCAGGTTTTCCCTTACCAACCTCACCATAAGTGAGGAACAGTGGGAAGGAGTCAAACCTATGACCCTTGGTGCACTCTATGTAGTAACTAAGGGCCCTTTTCACACCCAAACTGTGCTGCCTCCTCTCCCCAGAGGAGGAATGGTCAGTGAAGAAAACAGGAAGAGACATAGACTGGTTAAGGTGGAAATCTGAAACCACCTTAGGCAAAACTTCCTATTAGTCCTGAGGACCACCTTATCTCTATGGAAAGAGATAAAATCAGGCTCCACTGACAGGGCCTGTAACTCACTTATGCATCTGGCAGAAGTGATGGCCACCAAGAAAACAGTTTTCCAAGTCAAGTACTTAAGCTCTGCTGAGGACAAAGGCTCAAAAGGGGGTTACATAACCTGAGCAATGCAACATTAAAGGTCCCGAGCAGGGGCAGGGTCCCTGAAGGGAGGATTGGTGTGAAGCAATCCCTTGAAACATTTAGAAAACACAGGATGAGCTGAAAGGGAAGAGTGCTTGCCTGCTGAGAGGAAGGCAGAGACAGCTGCCAGATGCACTCTTAGTGTAGCTGGTCTGAGTCCCAAGCTATTAAGATGAACCATATAGTCAAGAACTGTGGAAGGCCAGCAGACTCTGGAGAAATATGCTTCCCAGAGCACCATATATAGAAAATCTTTTCCACTTGGAGTTGTAGGTAGTTTTGGTGGAAGGCTTCCAAGAAGCCTTTAAGATATCCGGAACACCTTGAGAGAGGTGCAAATCAGCAAACCCTAACTCTTCAAGAGCCAGGCCTTGAGATTGAGAGATTTGAGATTCGGATACCAAACCCTTCCCTGAGCACATGTTAACAGGTTGTAATTCCTGGGAAGAGACAGGGGAAGGTGGACTGCTAAGGACAACAAGAGAAGGTACCAGAGCTGTCTGGCCCAGTCTGGAGCAATCAGAATCACCTTGCAGGGTTGAGACCTGATTTTGACTAGCATCTTGAACAGGAGAGGGAAGGGGGGAAAGCATACAGGAACTTCCCTTCCCAATTGAGAACTAGGGCATCCAGGGGGACTGAGCCCAACACTGGGGGTCTGCAGCAAAAGAGCGGAAGTTGGTGATTGTCTGGGGCTGCAAAAAGATCTATCTGTGGGGTGCCCCACGTGGAGAAGATCACCAGGGGATCCAGGGACCATTCGTGATGTCCCTGAAATATCCTGCTGAGAGCATCTGCCAGGACATTGTCCTTGCCTGGGAGGTGTACTGCTGTAAGAGAGGTCTTCAGGGAATAGGCCAGAGACCATAACTTCATTGCCTCTGTGCACAAGGTCATAGACCGAGTGCCCCCTTGCTTGTTGATATACCACATTGTGGTGGTATTGTCTGACCTGATCTGAACTACTTTGTTCTGAACAGACTTGGAAAAAGCGTGAAGTGCTAGAAACACTGCTCTGAGTTCTAATAGATTGATGTGAAGCAGAGATTCCTGAGGAGACCACAACCCTTGGGTGGTCAGGTCCCCCAAGTGGGCTCCCCACCCCAAGAGGGAGGTATCTGTAGTAAGGATTAGAGAATGAGACTGAGTGACAAAAGGAACTCCCTGTCACACCTGGATCAGGGTTCGAGTCACTGGGATTAGTTTGGTCAGAGGATCCTTCTTCTGAGACCAGAAGGCTCTCAAGTGGAACTGAACGTCCCTCATTTGGAATCTTGCTCCCTGAACCACTGCTGTAGAGGCAGCCATGTGTTCCAGGAGCTGCAGAAAATGCCTTGCTGGTCGAGACACCTGGAGGGTGAATGAAGAGGCCAGTGAAATAAGGGTCCTTGCCCTGTCCAGGGGAAGGAAGGCTCTTGCCTTTGCTGTATCCAGCTCTGCCGCTATGAAGGTGAGGAGCTGCACAGGCTCTAGAACTGACTTTGAAAGGTTCAGAAGCAAACCTAGAGAAGTGAGCAGTTGCTGAGTTATCTGTAGGTGTAACTTGACTTGGTCTGGAGACTGGCCTACTATGAGCCAGTCGTCCAGGTATGGAAAGATGGAGATCCTTTTTCTCCTTAGTAAGGCAACTACTACTGCCAGGCATTTTGTGAACATCCTTGGAGCAGAAGTTAGGCTGAAGGGCATTGCTCTGAATTGGTAATGGTCTGAGGGCAGCTCGAACCTGAGGTACTTTCGGTGGGAGCTTCTGATGAGAATATGGAAATAGGCATCCTTGAGGTCCAGGGAAACTAGCCAGTTCCCTGGCCTTAGAGAGGGTAGAATTATTCCCAGAGTCACCATTTTGAACTTTGGCTTTAAAAGGTGCTTGTTTAAATATCTGAGATCCAGGATGGGCCACCATTCTCCTGTCTTTTTGGGGGTTAGGAAGTACCTGGAGTACAATCCTTTTCCTTTGTGAAGGGGTGGAACCCTCTCTATGGCTCTCAGAGCCAAGAGGGAAGAGACCTCTGCCTCTAAGGCAAGTGCCTCTGAAGGACCTGCAGGTGGAAAGGATCTGGTTCTCATCTTTGGAAATTTTTTGAAGCTGAGAACCAGTCCCTGACTTACTACTACCAGGACCCATTTGTCTGATGTTAAAGACATCCAGTCCTGGACAAAGTAAGCCAGCCTGCCCCCTACAGGTGGGGGAGAATCGGCCCTGGCAAACCCATCAGGGTGCCTGTTTGGCAGGGGCTTTAGGCTGAGGGGTGGAAGCAGGCCCACTTGTACCCCATCTGCCTCTCCCTCTGAAGAACCCCCTTTGAGCATAAGCAGAAGAGGAGGCCTGGGCTTGGTAGAAAGGCCGATGAAAAGGCCTGCCCCTGCCCCTGGAATGCTGCCTCTGGGGAGTGGCTTGCCTTTCCTTGGCCTGAGCACTCCTATAGGTGGTCCTGTATTCATCCATTTTCTTCATGTAGTTCTCTGTTCGCTCCCCAAACAGAGAATTACCCACAACAGGAAAATCCATGGCCTTAGTCTGGGTATCCTGAGACAGGCTAGTACATCTGAGCCAAGCCATCCTACGAAGGGCCACAGATGTACCCATGACTCTAGATGAAACATCACTGGAGTCCACTCAGCATGGAATTGCACCTTGGATGCCTCAATACCATCCGCAGCCACCTGCTCCAGCTCCTTGGCAAGCTAGCCAGGGACCTGTTTAGCTAAGGCCATTACAGTGTCCCATCTAGATTTCTGATATCTAGCTGTATAGGCCATATAATTAGCCTGCCTGAGTCCAAAGGATGCTGCCATATACTGTTTCTTTGCCATGGCATAAATTCTCCTGGAGTCCTCATCTGGGGGGTGTGAAGCCAAGGGTATATTTGCCTTATCACAGGCAGCAGCCTGCACTACCCCAACATGGCTGCATTTCTGGGCAAGGAACTCTGTATCTGAGCCTGAGAGAGTATACCTTTTGTCCATTCTCTTGTCCACAGGAGGTATAGAATTAGGAGTCTTTAAAATTTGTATTGTCTGTTTCTCAAAGGACTTATGAAGGGGAATAGACAGCCTCCTGGACTCTGGGATAGCCATCATTTCAACATAGTCAGGCTCCTCCTGGTTGTCCACAGCTTCTTCCATAGGAAGCTGAAAAGTTTCAGCCACTTTTTTGTAGAACATAAAATGGGAAGGGGACTCAGAAGGCCTAGGAGGAGAAACCCCTGAAGGTCTGGCTGGGGAGATGTCTGGGTCAATTTCGTAATCACCATCACTATCCTCATACTCTCCTTCCTCCTCCTCTGGTTCATAAAAATCATAAGATCAGCCTTAGCAAAGGCTTCCCCACACACACTACAGTGTTGAAACCCAGTGGGCCCGGTTTTTCTTTTGGGTTTCTCTGACATGGCCAGTCCTAAAAAAAACGTACCCTTTTTTCGGCAATCCGCCAGGCAAGACACTCTTATCAGTTCCTGACCATGTTACGGGTCGTGGAAAAAAACGTAATGAAATCGTTTTCTTTTTTTTAGAACCGATAAGGACCGGTTACCACACTCAAAGTAGAATAAACTTTTTTGAACAACCTGATCAGTTCAAACCGAACTGATCCCACATTTACAAGTTCCACACAGAAGAACAAGAAAATAAACCTATCTAGTACTCACGATACCACAGACAGAGACTGAACCGACAGGTTAACGGATTAAATTCGTTCGAAAACCGAGAAAAACGGAACTTTAACCGACAAACTTGAACCGAGCAAAGGAGAAATCTCCGGAGTGACTGTTCAGTGAGGCGGAGTAAAGAATCTGATGGTTTGAGTTCAAACAGCAACAGACAGAGTCTCAACCGAGCTCGAGCTCAGCGTTCCATGCCTGGCATGGAAAGTTAACTCTTTCATCTCCGGGGCAGTTCAAAGGTTGGACATCACTGCAATATGTCAGAATACAGCAAGACTTCATGTTGTTTGAATTACAACTTCCTGTTGCTAGCCTTGCTTGTAGAGCAGAAAGCAGCTAACTAAAAGAAGCCACATTTTCTTATTAATTTAAAACTTATATGTCAGCAGGAGTCAGTGTCTGTTGAGATTAAGTAGACAGATACTTTATTAGAAGTAGAAGGGTTCTTATTTAGGGTTAAAACAGAAAGAAAAAAAGAAAGTTAGTGTGTGTTCTGTGCTGGGAAGGGTACTGTATCAGCTGAATTTGCTAAACCAGTAAGAGGAAAGAGAGCTTAACTGGGGGTGTGACTTAGACACTAAAAAAGCAGGAGACTCAAATTACAACTTCCTGTTGCTAGCCTTGCTTGTAGAGCAGAAAGCAGCTAACTAAAAGACGCTACATTTTCTTATTAATTTAAAACTTATATCTCAGCAGGAGTCAGTGTCTGCTGAGATTAAGTAGACAGATACTTTATTAGAAGTAGAAGGGGTCTTATTTAGGGTTAAAAAAAGAAAGAAAAGAAAGAAAGTCAGTGTGTGTTCTGTGCTGGGAAGGGTACTGTATCAGCTGACTTTGTTAAACCAGTAAGAGGAAAGAGAGCTTAATTGGGGTGTGGTTTAGACACTATAAAAGCAGGTGAGTCAAATTACAACTTCCTGTTGCTAGCCTTGCTTGTAGAGCAGAAATCAGCTAACTAAAAGAAGCTACATTTTCTTATTAATTTAAAACTTATATCTCAGCAGGAGTCAGTGTCTGTTGAGATTAAGTAGACAGATACTTTATTAGAAGTAGAAGGGGTCTTATTTAGGTTAAAAAAAGAAAGAAAAAAAAGAAAGTTAGCATGTGTTCTGTTCTGGGAAGGGTACTGTATCAGCTGAATTTGCTAAACCAGTAGGAGGAAAGAGAGCTTAATTAGGGGTGTGGCTTAGACACTATAAAAGCAGGTGACTCAAATTACAACTTCCTGTTGCTAGCCTTTTTTCTTACTAATCGCCCTCCATCCCACCGTAAGCCAGTTCTACTTTTATAGCCACTGGATTTGACTGTCAACAGGAACTTCCTGTTTGGCAGTAGGAAGGGAAGGATCATAGAGAAACATTGGTTTTGTCAACCCTAAAGGAAAAAAGTAGCTCATTCTCCCCCCCAGCTGCTGGTGGTCTGACACTGAGCAAGGAAGAAGGAGGCTACTGAAGAAGATAGGAAGTTGCTGTCCCAGAACAGGAAGGGTGAGAGCTGTAAGGAGAGGAGAGAGTAAGAATACAGAGAAACAGTAGAGGGGACACAAATAAGACATGATGGAGTGGTGCAGTGCAATGGCTGTGGGGCGGCAGTGTTCTGGAGACATTCTGGAGGCTGCGATGCTGCCTTATTGCAGGCACCTCCAGTCTGAGAGAGGAGGTTGCCTGGCTCCAGGCTGACCTGGCTAGGATTCGTGAAACCTCCTCCCCACCCAGGGACCACCAGGGCCAATGTCACTACCTCAGAGGTTGCCAAGAAAGAGGAGAGGCTGGACCAGGGTGGGCCCAGGGAGGAGAGGGTGGTGGAACAGAGTTGCATCCCTCCAGCTGTACTCTCACAATTCATTCGCTCTTCTGGTGGATAGTGGTTCCTCTATGGAGGCACCTGCAGTGGAGGACCAAGGAGGATGCTGGGAACCTTCACAAAGGAGACTCACAGGAGGGTGGCATGGGACCCTACAGGGGAAGGAAACAACTCCTGGTGGGGGACTCAATCATTAGGGGGGTAGAAATGGGGGAAGAAGGGGAGAGGGAGGTAAGGTGCCTTCCTGGCGCCACAGCTTGGAGGGGCAGGAAGCGAATCCTCAGGATCGTGGGAGGAGCTGCACGAGGGAGGGAGCTGGATGTCATTGTCCACCTAGGGACAAATGACCTGGCTAGGAATGTTATCAGAGCAGTGCAAGAGGAGTTTGTAGAGTTGGGGAGGGGCCTTAGACAAGTAGCGCATACGGTAACCTTCTCGGAGGGCTGCCTGTCTATGGCAAGGGTGATGCTAGGGCACTCCTCACCAGGGAATTCAATGAGTGGTTGAAAAACTGGTGTGGAGCTTCCAGGGTTTTGGCTTCACTGGGGACTGGGGAGCCACCTGAGGGATGCAGATCTATACTGGCACGATGGTCTGCATCTGTCCAGAGGGGAACCAGGATCCTAGTGAGAGGTTTAAATGCTTCATTGGTAAGCATTTAAACTAGCCAAGGGGGGGAGGCACTGAAAAGGAGCAGGGAAATCCCAGCCTCCCCCCACAAAACATGGTAATTAGTGAGGTAAACACCAAGGTACAGAAGTTATTAGGGAGCAGAACAGAGGTAAATGTAAAAAAAGGCAAAGGCAGTAAGGACAGTAATGGGGCTAAAATGGATAAGGCTATCAAAAAGTGGAGGGTGATGAGTACCAATGCCTGTAGTATGTGTAACAAGCTCCCTGAACTAGTGGCCTTGATGGAAGAGGGTTGCCTGGATATTGCGGCAGACACAGAAATATGGTACACAGAGAACCATGACTGGGATGTCAACATACCAGGATACACAATCTACAGGAGGGACAGGGAGGGTAAAAGAGGAGGAGGAGTAGCTCTCTATGTAATGGAAGGGATCAAAGCAACAGAACTAAAAAGTAAACAGGGAGCAGATGTGGCACTCTGGGTCACCCTGGAGACAGGAAATGGCACCACAATCCGCATGGGGGTTGTATACAGACCCCCATCTCAGGGGGAGGGAATGGACAAGGAAATGATAGAAGGCTTCCTTAGAATGGCAGAAAAAGGGGAGATATTGTTGATGGGGGACCTAAATATGCCAGATGTTAACTGGAGCACCTTTGCTGCAGGCACATCCAAGAGCAGGGTTTCCTTGATGCCCCACAGGGGGCATGCCTCAGACAGCTAGTATTGGAACCCACTGAGGGAGCAATCTTAGACCTGGTACTCAAATGGGGACGGAGAAAGAATCTCAGATTTAGAAGTGGGTAGCCATCTGGGAACAAGCGACCACCAAACAGTGTGGTTCACGATAAACACAGCCATACAATCAAGCCACACAAAAGCAAGAGTATTGGATTTAGGAGGGCTGACTTTGGAAAATGAGAGTGCCTCAGAAAAGCACTAGCAAACAGGCAAGGAGGAGGGGTGGAGGAACAATGGGGAGTAATCAAAACAGCCATCACAGAGGCAACAAGCCTTTGTGTAAAGCAAATCAATAAAACACAATGAAGGAAAAAAACGCTATGGTTCTCAAAAGAGGTGGTAGGGAAGGTTAAGAAGAAAAGGATAGCATTCAGGAAATATAAGGAAACACAGAAGGAGCAGGACAGAGAACTTTATCAGTTAAAGCAGAAAGAGGCTGGGAGGGCAGTCAGAATAGCAAAGGCCCAAACCGAGGAAAGGATAGACAATTCTGTTAAGAAGGGGGATAGGACCTTTTATAGGTACATTAGGGAGCAAAGAAAGACCAAAGGAGGGATACTGAGGCTTAATAAAGGGAGGAATGGGTAGAGGGTGACAGTGAAAAGCAGGGATACTGAACGAATATTTCTGCTCAGTATTCACAAAGGAAGAGGAGGGGGAGGTACCTAAACCAAACAAGAGAAACACTCTGAAGATGGGGGTTGATACCAGTCCATTTACAGAAGAAAGGGTTCTGAAAGAACTAATAAAATTGAAGGTGGACAAAGCAATGGGGCCTGATGGGATTCACCTAAGAATTCTAAAAGAACTAAGGGTAGAACTAGTGACACCGTTGACTACTCTCTTTAACAAATCATGGGAGGAAGGGGTGGTACCCAAGGACTGGAGGAGGGAAGATGTGATTCCACTTCACAAAAGTGGGAGCAGGACAGAGGCAGGGAACTACAGACTAGTTAGTTTGACCTCAGTGGTAGGGAAAATGATGGAATCACTTCTGAAGGAAAGAACTGTTGAGTACCTAGAGGCCAGTGGGGCACAGGACCCAAGGCAGCATGGATTCACAATGGAAAGGTCGTGTCAGACGAATCTAATAGATTTCTTTGACTGGGTGACCAAAGTAGTAGACCAGGGAGGGGCTGTGGACATGGCCTACCTAGATTTTAGCAAGGTATTTGATACAGTCCCACACAAAAGATTAATACAAGTTAGCCAGCCTTGGAGGTCCCAAGTGGTAGCCTGGATAAGAAATTGGCTAGACAACAGGGCTAAAGGTAGTAGTAAATGGAGTCCACAGTGAAGAAAGGAGGGTTACTAGCGGGTACCACAGGGTTCAGTACTGGACCGGTCCTTTTAATGTCTTTATAAGTGACATTGCAGAGGAACTGGAAGGAAAAGTATGTCTCTTTGCAGATGACACAAAGATCTGCAACAGGGTTGATACACAAGATGGAGTGGAAAGGATGAGAAGGGACTTGGCAAGGTTGGAGGAATGGTCAAATGTATGGCAGCTCAGATTCAATGCAAAGAAGTGCAAGGTAATGCACATGGGAAACAAAAATCCAGGGGAAGCGTACACAATGGGGGGTGAGATACTGACAACAGTAAAAATTGAAAGGGACCTGGGGATAATTTTATCAGATGACCTAAAGGTGGGTAAGCAATGTGAGAAGGCAGTAAGGAAGGCTGGGGGGATACTGGGATGCATAGGAAGAGGCATCAATAGTAGAAAACAGGAAGTTGTTACCCCTCTGTACAGACAGTTGGTGAGACCCCATCTGGAGTACTGTGTGCAGTTCTAGAGACCCCATCTCCGCAAAGACATAGACAGAGTGGAGGCTGTCCAGAGGAGGGCAACCAAAATAGTGCAGGGTCTGCACCAGAAGACATACGAAGAAAGACTAAAGAAGCTTAATATGTATACCCTTGAGGAAAGAAGGGAGAGAGGGGACATGATAGAAACTTTCAAGTACCTCAAGGGAATCAACAAAGTCCAAGAGGGTAGCATCTTTCAGAAAAAGAGATGTGCAAGAACAAGGGGGCACAATTTGAAGATAGAGGGGGGTTGGCTCAGAGATAATGTGAGGAAGTATTTTTTCACAGAGAGGGTTGTGGATGCATGGAACAGCCTCCCTGAGGAGGTTGTGGAGTCAAGAACAGTTGAGGAAATTCAAGAATGCATGGAACAGACATAAGGCAGTCCTAGTGGGGGGTAGGAGGAAGTAAGCTGTTGGTTAACTAGGATCTGCAGCTTATCTATTAGGTAGGAAAATGGGCAGACTAGGTGGGCCAAGCGGTCCTTATCTGCCGTCAAATTCTGTTTCTATGTTTCACTTTCCACTCAAGTTTCAGAAAGATTGCCACTCTATAGTTGTTGCAGCCAAGTTAGTTATTTTAAATTTTATTTTTTAACAGGATAGAGCTTTAGGTATGAGGACCTATTCACAAAGTTGTCCTGTATGCATAAGTACAAAACAATACACAATACACATATCGTACATACATTAAATGACAATGTGACAACTACCAACAGGATGCAGTACATTAAAGACATTATATGCAATTAGAAACAAACACACCAACACCTGGATTGGCCTCCTATACCGCCATAGGGACTGTCTTCCACCCGATGCTCTCCGACTGGCCATCAAATCCTCAGTACTGTCCCTAGTGGATTATGGCCTAGCAGTATATGGAGCCGCTGACTACATGGCATTCAATAAGATCCAACTCACTGTGATCAAGGCCTGTAGACTACTGACCAGTGCCCCCAGGCTCACCCACGCCTGTCATCTGTATTCCACTGCTACTCTCCTCAACCTGGAAGAACGTCTCCACTACCAAACATACCTCCTAGCCAAGAATATTCTGCTCGGGCTCCCCCCCAGGGTATCTGCCTCCCTCCAACATACCTCCCCCCCAGTCTCCACCTGCAGCTTGGACAAGGCCACCCTACTGGTACCCAGAACTAGGACCTCCCTAGCTCAGAGATTCTTTTGCTACAGGGCCCCTTCCTGGTTTAACACTCTCCCTATAACCATCACTAACACTCTCAAAATTGCCTCCTTCAAAACTGCTCTTCGGAACCACCTGTTCAACACCCACTGTTGTTCCTGTCACTAACATGGCTGCTCGCTTATCACTAAGTGCACTTCGACAAAGTCCTCTGGACTGCCTCCTCTGCCCCCCCCACCTCGTTTCCTCCATTCCCCCTGCCAGATATCTGTATTTATGTAACTACTGTTTTATTAAATGTACAAAATATATGTAACA
Source organism: Neoceratodus forsteri (assembly GCA_016271365.2). Lineage (NCBI taxonomy): Eukaryota > Metazoa > Chordata > Ceratodontiformes > Ceratodontidae > Neoceratodus > Neoceratodus forsteri. The sequence continues at coordinate 800,877,130 of CM057451.1, read as the reverse complement.
TTGTCTGTGTACTACTGTGTAAAATCTGTATGTCAACCTACTGTAATATTGTAACACTGTTGTCCTCTCTGTGACGAGGTACCTTTGTAAACGAGCCTCGGGCTCAAAGGTTGCAAATCTGATTGTACAAATAAATAAAACACTCTTGACAGTAAAATATATACATTTTTGATTTAAAACTAGATAGCTGGTGTTGATTCCTTATTGGAGGATGTATTTGGTTCCACAGAACTGCGGCTGTATACTGGAAAGTCATCTGACTAAACCTTGTTCTTATTTTGGGGATGTTTAAGCCTTGATGAACCACATCTCTGAGCTGATATCTTTGCATTTCTTCACGTCGAGGATTCTTAGATTTCCTTCAAGTCCTCCCTGACTTTAAATATTAAAACAGAGTATTGTTTCTTTAAACATACTGCCAGACTATCCCATTCTAACCGTTTGTACATAACAGAGTGATGAGTTTAAAATGGACATCTCAAAACATATCTAGCTAGATGATTGTACGTTATGTCTAGCTTATCTAACAGTTTAGCTCCAGCAAAGCTGTAGACTATGTTTCCATACTCTAAGACTTAGTTGAGTAGCTATTATTTTCCAAATTTTGAAAGCACAATAGATGCTGATCTTATTAACGCACCTATTTTCATGTTGACTTTTTTGTTATATAATTTATATGTTCTTCAAATGTCAATAGATTGTCTATTATAACACCTAAATATGTGTAATGATTTGCGTTTGTTAGTGACTGTCTATCTCTAGTAAACATCTCTAACTGAGCCATTTCTTTCCTTTTATTTTGTTTGTTTTGAAAGCACATAACTTGTCTTTTTTTTACTTAATACTAATTTCAATTTACTGAGCCTACCACCCTTCCCATCTCACTTTTCACCCACCAGCATCCCCACTCATTTTCAATAGAAAGATGCCCATACCACCCTTGTGACCCGTCCCAGCCACCTTTTTCAGTTCTGCCCATGGTTCTCCCAGCTCTCCGATACCTTACCCTCATGTAACAGTTAGCCTACCAACAAAGCTTGCCCCACCAGTGAGTGCAGTCTGTTCCCTAAGCACAACCAAAAGCAATCTGCCATTTAAACCTTGGTTACATTTCAGCAGCACAGCAAATCCTAACCTATAATCACTGTGCCAAACATATCATAGAAACATAGAAACATAGAATTTGACGGCAGATAAGGACCGCTTGGCCCACCCAGTCTGCCCATTTCCCTACCTACTGGATAAGCTGCAGATCCTAGTTAACCAGCAGCCTACTTCTTTCTACCCCTTCCCCCCAGAATTGCCTTATGACTATCCCATGCATGCTTGAATTCCACCACTGATTTTGACTCCACAACCTCCTCCGGAAGGCCGTTCCATGCATCCACAACCCTCTCTGTGAAAAAATACTTCCTTAAATTACCTCTGAGCTTCCTCTCTATCTTCAAATTGTGCCCTCTTGTTCTTGCACACCTCTTCTTTTGAAAGATGCTACCCTCTTGGACTTTGTTGATTCCCTTGAGGTACTTGAAAGTTTCTATCATGTCCCCCCTCCCTCCTTTCCTCGAGGCTATACATATTAAGCTCCTTAAGTCTCTCTTCATATGTCCTCCGGGCAGACCCTGCACCATTTTAGTTGCCCTCCTCTGACAGCTTCCATCCTGTCTATGTCTTTCATGGAGATTGGGTCTCCAGAACTGCACACAGTACTCCAGATGGGGTCTCACCAGCTGTCTGTACAGAGGATAATAACTTCCTGTTTTCTACTGGTGATGCCTCTCCCTATGCATCCCGTGTATCCCCCAGCCCTCCTTGCTGCCTTCTCACATTGCTTGCCCACCTTTAGGTCATCTGATATGACTACCCCAGGTCCCTTTCCATTTTTGTTGTTGTTAGTATCTCACCCCCCATTGTGTACTCTTCCCCTGGGTTTTTGTTTCCCAGGTGCATTACCTTGCACTTCTTAGCATTGAATCTAAGCTGCCATACATTTGACCATTCCTCTAACCTTGCCAAGTCCCTTCTCATCCTTTCCACCCCACCCTGTGCATCGACTCTGTTGCAGATCTTAGTGTCATCTGCAAAGAGACATACTTTTCCTTCCAGTCCTTCTGCAATGTCGCTTTTAAAGACATTGAAGAGGACTGGTCCTAATACTGAACCCTGCAGTACCCCGCTAGTAACCCTCCTTTCTTCTGAGTGGACTCCATTTACTATTACTCTCTGTGTCCTATTCTCCAGCCAATTCTTTACCCAGGCTGTCATCTTGGGACCCACTCCCAGGCTGGCTAACTTATATATTAATCTTTTGTTTGGGACTGTGTCAAATGCCTTGCTAAAGTCTAGGTAGGCCATGTCCACAGCCCCTGCCTGATCTACTACTTTGGTCACCCAGTCAAAGAAATCTATCAGATTCGTCTGGCATGACCTTCCGCTGTGAATCCATGCTGCCTAGGGTCTTGTGCCCCTCTGGCCTCTAGATACTCGACAATTCTTTCCTTTAGAAGTGATTCCATCATTTTCCTATCACTGAGGTTAAACTAACAGGTCTATAGTTTCCTGCTTCTGCCTTGCTCCCACTTTTGTGAAGGGGAATCACATCTGCCCTCCTCCAGTCCTCGGGTACCACCCCATCCTCCCATGATTTGTTAAAGAGGGTAGTCAGTGGTGTCACTAGTTCTACCCTTAGTTCTTTTAGAATTCTGGGATGAATCCCATCAGGCCCATTGCTTTGTCCACCTTCAGTTTTAAGAGTTCTTTCAGAACCCTTTCTTCTGTAAATGGGCTGGTATCAACTTCTGTATCCAGAGTGTTACTACTGTTTGTTTTATGTACCCCCTCTTCCTTTGTAAATACTGAGCAAAATATTTGTTTAGTATCTCTGCCTTTTCACATTCTCCTCTGCCCACCCTCCTCCCCTTTATTAAGCCTCACTATCCTCCCTTGGTCTTCCTTTGCTCCCTGATGTACCTATAAAAGGTTTTATTCCCTTCTTAACTGAGTTGGCTATCTTTTCTCAGTTTGGGCCTTGCTGTTCTGACTGCCTTCCCAGCCTCCTTTTGCTTTAACTGATACAGTTCTCTGTCCTGCTCCTGCAGCGATTCCTTGTACTTCCTGAATGCTTTTTTTCTCTTGAACCTTCACTGCCACTTCCTTTGAGAACCATAGTGGTTTCTTACATCGTCTTGTTTTGTTTATTTGCTTCACACAAAGTCTCATTACCTCTGTGATGGCAGTTTTTATTATTCCCCATTGTTCTTCCACCCCTCCTTCCCACCCATTTGCTAGTGCATTCCTTAGGCACTCACCCATTTTGGCAAAGTCAGCCTCCTAAAGTCCAGTACTTTTGTCTTTGTATGGCTTGACTCTATTGCTGTGTTTATTGTGAACCATACTGTTCGATGGTCGCTAGTTCCCAGATGGCTACCCACTTCTACATCTGTGATCCTCTCTCCATCTCCATTTGAGAGTATCAAGTCTAATATTGCTCCTCCTCAGTGGGCTCCAGTACTAGTTGTCCAAGGCATGCCCCTGTAGGCATCTAGAATAACTGCACTCTTCGAAGTGGCAGCTGCAACTGCGCTCCAGTTAACATCTGGCATATTCAAATCACCCATCAGCAATATCTCCCCTTTTTCTGCCACTCTAAGTATACTTTCTATCATTTCCTTGTCCATTTCCTTCCCCTGAGAAGGGGGTCTGTATACAACCCCTGAGCGGATTGTGGTGCCATTGCCTGTCTCCAAATTTACCCACAGTGCTTCTTCTCCTCCCTGTTTACCCTTTTGTTCTGTTGCTTTTATTCCTTCCCTTATGTAAAGAACTACTCCTCCCCCTTTTTTACCCTCCCTGTCCCTCCTGTAGATAGTGTATATCAATACTGGGATTTCCAGTACTGCCCTGCTAACACAAACAGTAGAGGACATATTTGTAAACAATAATCACTGTGCCAAACATTTCAACATTTGCACTAACTTCACCTAGTAAGATACAATGCAATAACTGTATAGCATCTATTGCTGTTCTATAACATTATCTTCTACCTGGTGTATCAGTCTTGTCCAGTATATTCTTTCTAGTTATCAGACATGCTACGACTCATATCCTGTAATGTAACAGAATATTATGTGGGGTAAATGGGAATAAAGGGGAAGGGAGCCTTGGGGTGGCAGGGTGGGAATAAATACTTAGATATTCTTTATGTTATAGACAGTTTTGTAGAATATAGTTGATGCCTAGATTGATAATCAACTGTTATATGTGCACTTACCTTTGTTGTGCTTTGATATGTCAAATGTCTGAATTGTCTCCTGGTTACACCAACTGCTCAAACCATTATCCATTTTTGCTATATCCTTAAATGCTATAGTATAATATGCATTTTCTTTCACTTCTGATATGAAGTACATCAGAATGTTTCTCCCGTTACCTCAAATTACTCAAACTGCTATCCATTTTTATGTTGTCTTGCACCTGTGCAAGAAACATGTTGAGGTAACTTTGGAATAGCAGGTTTTGGAGGCACGGTCCTGTTGTAGCCTGTGGGGCCACTGCTTTTTGGGGCTGGGCTCCGTGGTGCAAAGTAGACCTCACGCTGTCTATGACAGCAGTGCAAAAGCATGTCCACCACCTTGAAAGGTTTTAGCCTCTGCAATGAGGGAGCTCCACCTCATTGCAGGGCGTGCCTTTTCCGGTGTAAATTTCAGTGCAGCATCAGTCCCGTCTGCCTTGCATTGTCCCCAGAAAAGCCGACTTACAGGGGTGCCCAATCCCCCTGTCGGCATCATCATGCCTCCCTCCCCAGTTCATCTGCCGATGGGGGAGCACAATCCCCGTCGGTTACAGTCCTCACCTGAAAAAAACCTGTAGGTGACACCCCCCCCAGTTCATTTGCCAATGGGGGAGCCCAATCCCCGTCGGCATCATCCCCACCCAAAATGCTCTTTTTTTATTTTCCGACGGGGTGCCCAATCCCCATCGACTCCAGTTCCCCCAATAAAACATGCAGGTAACATGTAGGAGCCCTCCCAGCATATCAAATGTACCTGTAAAACAAAAACCTGACGGCAATGTTTTTTTCCACCTGTACAGGAGAAAATAGTTCTTGCAGTCTGCAGCCCCTCCCCAACCCGTGTCTACCCACTGCGTGCCCCACCTCCCACACCCCCCTCGCCCATACTTACCTCTCCAGAGCCTGGCTTGATGATCTTCAGTGGACCGGGAACACGTCTGCATTCTTCAAAGCCGACTGCGAACTGATGAAATTCTGGTAAGCTGTATAATGGCATAAATAGAGTTTTTTCAACTTTGATGCATATCTCGGGCATTTTTGGGAATTCTGCCACCAAAGTTTCAGCATGGGGTTACAGGGACCCCTCCTCATGAATTCAGTTTCTGTCATGGCATTATTCGGTCCCAAAAGGTGATTTTGTGGTCACTGCATGGAATCACCCTTCAGGACCAATTAACGAAACAACAGTGCCACTGTTCATGAGGTGGCCTCTCAAAAAGCATATGTTGCAAATTTGGTGAAAAAAATAAAAAAAATGACTGTTTTACGTGCGTGCGTTGCACAGTTTCCATGCTGCGCTCGAATTTTGTGAATCTGTAATATTTTCATTCCAGATTTTCAACATTGCCATTTTTCCACACCTCCATGAACAGTACAGCTGTCATTTTTCACATCCCAACCAAAATGTGTTTCGCACTGCCGCGAGAATAACCTGGGTTGCTATGGGAAATCAGTGTTCAGGACAGAGTAAGAAAATCACAGTGACACTGTGCATGAGCAGAGGTCCTAAAATGCCTATGTTGAAAATTTGGTGCTGAAAGTCCATTAAATAACTGTTTTATTTAGGTGTATCACGTAGTTCCCACGGCACTTGTAACTTCGCTTACTCTGTAATATTTTCACTACAGATTTTCAACATTGCCATTTTTCCACACCTCCTTATGAACAGTACAGATGTCATTTTTAACATCCTGGCTGAAATGTGTTTTCACACTTCCGGTGCAGAATAGCGTGGTCGCTATGGGAAATCAGTGTTTGGGACAGAGTAAGAAAATCACAGTGATACTGTTCATGAGCAAAGGTCCTAAAATGCCTATGTTGAAAATTAGGTGACACGTCCATAAAATGACTGTTTTACAAGCATATGTTGTGCAGTTTCCATGCACGCTCACAACTTTGATAATTTTTAATATTTGTACTCCAGATTTTCACACCTCCTTATGAACAGTATAGCTTTCATTTCCCACATCCTATCTGAACTATGTTTTCACACATCCGGTGCGCAGTGGTGTGCTCGCTGTAGAAAAATAATGTTCAGAACAGAGAAAGAAAATCATAGTAACACTGTTCATGAGCAGAGGTCCCAAAATTCCTATGTTGAATATTTGGTGAAAAAATTCCATAAAATGACTGTGTTACAAGCGTGCGTTGCAGTGTCCATGCACAGTCGTAAGTTTGAGAATCTATAATATTTTCACTCCAGATTTTCAACATTGTAATTTTTGCACACCTTCTTATGAACAGTTCAGCTGTCATTTGTCATATCCTGCCTGAAATGTAGTTTCACACATCTGGCGCACAATCACATGGTCGCTGTGGGAAATCAACGTTCGGGTAGATTAAGATAATCATAGTGCCACTGTTTATGAGCAGAGATCCCAAAATAGCTACAGTATGTTAAAAATTTGGTGAAATAATTCCACTAAATGACTATGTTATGAGCGTGCGATGTGCAGTTTTCACACACGCTTGTAACTTCGAGAATGTTTAATATTTTCATTCTAGATTTACCACATTGCCATCTCTTCACACCTCCTTATCAATGGTGCAGCTGACATTTTCATGTGGTGCAGAATGGCGCGGTCAGGGTGGGAAATCAACGTTCGAGACAGATTAACAAAATCACTGGGGCAGTGTTCACGAACAGAGGTCCCAAATGCTTTCATGAAGTGGGGTCAAAAAAGGCCATGTTTTAAAATTTGGAGTGCAAATAACAACACACGCCCAGGATGTTAGGGTTTCTAACCATTACATCTCACCCTGTACAGACTGCCAGGCATCGGGGTGTGTCTTTGGATTGTCTGCTGTACTGCTCACACCATTGGTCCTCCACCTCCACCCTGTAGCCACTGACAGGCATCAAGGTGTGCCTTGGACTCTTCAGCCCCAAAGTTCAACCCATTCTCCTATGCTGCACCCATCTCAATGTACTTCCTTATGAAATGGGGTGAGCATAAGGCCAGATGATCCCAAGGCACAATGTGACACTTGTCAGACTCTGCATGGTAGGGTGATGTGAAATAGCACGAGCGTTATGGCCAGTGACCCAAATGCACACCCCAATGCCTGTCACTCTCTGCAGGGTGGAGTGGGGTTGATGTCAGTTCTATACTTCACTGCTACTTCTATTATGTGTCTAACTCCTCCACTACCAATGCCAAAACCAGCAAGAAAACATTCGGCATTGACACATGCTTGTAATAGTATCCCTATTATGTTGTACTCCTATATTGTACTGTATCATCCCTTTTTATGTTGGCTCGCACTTGCACGCCAGCCAACATATTGCATTAGTAGCAGATTTGGAGGTGCGGTCACTGTTGGGCAAATGCAGAGCATGCATCAGTAGGTGCGTCCCTCATTCCCCAATAAGCCTTCATACCGACGCCACACCATGCATACATAATGTGGCGAGCACATCTAACGAAAGGTCTGCAGCAATGCCAGCAAAGCTCATCATAAGCAGCGGCACCTCCCGACATGCTTTCCCTGGTGAGAAAGTACATTAAACATGGCGGCACACTGCCTGTCATAATGCCGACTTTGGGGGTGCCCAATCCCCCTGTCGGCATGCCCTGCCCCAATGTATGTGCCGATGGGGGAGCCCATTCCCCATCGGCATAATGCACCCCCCATTTGTTATGTGCGAGGGTGCCCAATCCCCTCGGCTCTTGCCACCCCGGCTTTCTGCTAGGTGCTGACGCGAGTGCCCAACTCGTTGGCTACAGTGTCTCCCAAAACACTTAGGGTGGCATGATGGGAGCCCACCCAGTGTGCCAAATCCCAGAAAGAAAACCCATCCCGCAATGTTTTTTTTTTTTTTTACCCTGTGAAAGAAGAAAACAGTCCCTCACGGTCTCCCTGCCCCCTCCCACAACCCGCACTCACCCTTTGCGCACCCTGCCTCCCCACACCCCCCTCATCCCACACTTACCTCCGGAATTGGGTGTGACGATCTTCAGTGGACCGGGAACACGTCTGCACTCTTCAAAACTGACCACGGACTGAAGAAATGCCAGCAAGCTGTATAATGGCATAAATAGGGTTTTTTCAACTTTGGTGCATATCTCGGGCATTTTTTGGAATCTTTGCACCAAATTTTCAACATGTGGTTATTTGGACCCCTCCTCATGAATTCAGTCACTGACATAGTGTTATTTGGCCCACAACGTGATTTCATAGTCATTACTGGAATCACCTTTCGGGACCGAATAACGAAATGACAGTGCCACTGTTCATGAGGGGGGCTGTCAAAAAAGCTTATGTTGCATATTTTGTGAAAAAATTTCAAAAAATGGCTGTTTTACAAGTGTGCACTGCACTGTTTTCACGCACACTCGTAACTTCATGAATCTGTAATATTTTCACTCCAGATTTTCAAAATTAGCATTTTCCCACACCTCCATATGAACAGTACAGCTGTTAGTTTACATATCCTGGCCAAAATGTGTTTTAGTACGTTCGGCACAGGATAACGAGGTCGCTGTGCGAAATCTGTTTTTGGGACAGTATGAGAAAATGATGGTGACACTGTTCATGAGCAGAGGTCCTAAAATGCCTATGCTAAAAATTTGGTGCCGAAAGTCCATAAAATGACTGTGTTATGAGCGTCCATTGCACAGTTTCCACGCACCCTTGTAACTTCGCAAATTTATTTTCATACCAGATTTTCAGCACTGGAATTTTTTCACACCTCCTTATCAACAGTACAGCTGTCATTTTTCACAGCCTGCCCAAAATGTGTTTCCACACCTGTGGAGCACAATGGCGTAGTCACTGTGGGAAATCAACTTTTGGGACAGATTAACAAAATCACAGCGCCACTGTTCATGAGAGAGGTCCCAAAATGCCTATGTTGAAAATGTGGCCTAAAAACTCCTAAAAATAATTGGGTTACAGACGTGTGTTGCGCAGTTTCTATGCATGCTCATGACTTCCCCAATTTTTCATATTTTCACTCCAGATTTTCAATGTTGCTATTTTTTTATGCCTCCTCATGAACAATACAGTTGTCATTTTCCACATCCTGCCCAAAATGTGTTTCCATCCCTGTGTCGCCAAATGGCGTGGCCACCGTGCAAAACCCCCTTTCAGCTAACAAACTGATTGTGCCGCTCTTCATGAGGTGGGGGTCACAAAAAGTCTGTTGAAAATTTGGAGTGAAAATACCAACAAACGCCTACAACGTTAGGGTTTCCAAGTGTAACACCCCACCCTGTAGAGACTGCCAGGCATCAGGGGTGTGACTTGGGATCACTGGCTGTAATGCTCAAGCCATTCCACCCCCACCCTGCAGACAGTGACAGGCATCGAGGTGTGCCTTGGAGTGTTCGTCCCTAATGTTCACCCCATTCTCCTATGCTGCACCCATCTCAGCATATGTCCTTATGGAATGGGGTAAGTATAAGGCTCAAAGATCCCAAAGCACACCCTGACACTTATCAGTGTTAACAGGGTAGGGTGAGGTTAAATGGCATGAGCGTTTTAGCTGATGCCAAAAAGGCTCACCCTGGCACCTGTCAGTCTCTGCAGGGTGGGGGTGGGGTTGGCGTCAGTTCCATACTTCACTGCCATTCCTATTACGCATCTCTAACTTCTGCACTATCAGTGTCAATGCCAGCGAGACAACATTCGGCATTGACAAATGCTTGTTTCCTGATGATGTTGTAACCTCCCAGGTCATGCCTGAAAATAGTCACTTTAGTGTCTGATGCACTTACCCAGTTATCAAAAACTAAATAAATAAGTGAAAGATACTGGCCTGCTCAAGAAACAATCAGGCCAAGGGTGCTCAGAGTAATATAGCTCCGTATGATTCCCTGAGAAAGCAGCAGTATCTAGATATTTGTTCCTCAGTTGCTAACTGCTTTTGAGGGGAGGGAAGCAAGTTGCTCAACAACCTCCCAAAAATTCCTTGAGCTGCCTTAAAGTCAGACATAAATGCTGCTGTTTTTAACTAATATCTGACTCTACAACTATGCCATGTAACTGCAATAAAAGAAAGCAATAAAGAAAGCAAGGCAAGTCTAGCAAGAAATCCTAAACTTTGATAACTTAAGAGCAGCATGTTACGTTCCTCTATGCATCCAAAAAAGTGTCCCAACACACCTTAAAATACTGTAACAATTAGTAAAAAAGCTAACAATCCCAAAACCTGGAAGAACAAAAAAACAAACTATGTAAATATATAAATTAAAAAGAACAGCACTAACAAGGTACTTTCCTTTCCTTTTTGGCTGAAGTCCTCGGCTGCCCCGGCTTCCTCCCTTCCCTCTAGCCCAAGTCTCTGCTGCTGTTTTCAACTAATATCCTGACTCTACCAGCCTAGTACACATCCCTTCCCTTCAGCTGAGCTTCAGGTGCTAACTGCTTTTGGGGGTGGGGTTAGCAAGTGTGCTCACAACCTCCAAAATGTCCCCTGAGTTGCCCTGATGTCAGACACAGATGCTGCTGTTTTTAACTACTATCCTGACTCTACCAGCCTAGGACAAATCCCTCCCCTTCAGCTGAGCCCCAGTTGTTAACTGCTTCTGGGGGGGAACGGAGCGCGTTTGCTCAACAACCTCCCAAAAATTCCCTGAACTGCCCTGAAGTCAGACACACACAAATGCTGCTGTTTTTAACTAATATCTGACTCTACAACTACGTCATGCACCTGCAATAAAAGAAAGCAATAAAGAAAGTAAGGCAAGTCTAGCAAGAAATTCTAAACTCTGTTAACTTAGAGCAGCACGTTCTGCTCCTCTATGCATACAAAAAAGTGTCCCAACACAACTTAAAATACTATAAGAGAATGCCTAGGGGGAAAAAAACTAATAATCCCAACACCTGGAAGAACAAAAACATAAAATATGCATATGTATATATATATATATATATATAGATATATATAAAAGAATAGCAGTAACAAAGTACTTTCCTTTCCCTTGCGGCCAAAGTCCTCGGCTGCCCCTGGCTTCCTCCCTTCCCAGACTGTGTAGTTTCTCCCCTGGGCTGGACTTTGCTGTAAAGAATACTGGAAATGTGGCTGACTGATTCAGATGAAATTCAGACACCACTTTTGGAAGGAATTTTCTTAGTTCTCAAGATTACCATGTCCCTGTGGAACGTGATATAGTTAGGATCTGTACAGAGGGCTTGAAGCTCACTTACCCTTCTGGCAGATGTCAGTACCTCCAGGAAAAATGCTTCCAAGGTAACATATTTCAGGGCAGCAGTTGTCATAGGCTCAAAAGGATCCTCCCTCAGCTGAGTGATATAGAGGTACAGGTCCCTTGGGGGGACAGGATCCCCCACTGGAGGGTACAGCTGAGCAAGGCCTTTAAAGAATCTTTTGAAAATGGGCTGCAAGGCCACTGACCTATCTTTGCATATGCTGACACTGTTCCCAGATGCACCTTCAGAGTTTAGGGCCTAAGGCCCAGGGACTGCAGGTGGACCAGGTAGTCCAGGATTAAAGGAAGGCTCGTCCGAAGCAGGCCGACCTCCCTAGAGGAGCACCAAAGGCAAAATCCTTTCCACTTTGAGGCATAGGTTTTCATGTTGTTGGTTTCTTGGAAACCTTAAGCACTTCCAAAACCTTCTGAGAGAGATTCAGTCCAAAAAATTTGAGCTCTTCAAGCACCATGCTGTGAGGGGCAGAGTTCTCAGATCTGGGAATTTTATGCTGCCCTGAGACAGGGTCAGCAGATTGCATCTCAGGGGAAGGTTGATGGGATGCTTGATGGAGAGGGAAAGGAGAAGTGAGTGCCAAATCTGCCTGGCCCAGTCTGGAGCTATGAGGATCATTGTTGCTGACTCCCTTTTAAGTTATAGCAGCACTCTTAGTAAAAAAGGGAATGGTGGGATGGCACAGAGAAAGTTCCCTGCCCAGCTCAGGACTAGGGCTACCTTTGGGACTGCACTCACCAAGGGGGGTCTGCAACAGAACAGTAGGAGCTGGTTGCTTTCACAGGATGCAAACCGATCTATCTCTGGTATATCCCACCTTCCGAAAACTGTAGCCAGCACCTGCTTGTTCATTGTCCATTTGTGGTTTTCCTGGCTGATTCTGCTTAGGGATTCTGTCAGGACGTTGTCTTTCCCTAGCAGGTCTACTACCGATAGCTGAACCTCCAGGGATTATGGTTGGCTCCAGCTCTTCACTGCTTCTGTACACAGTTTTGAAGATCTTGTTCCTTTCTGCTTGTTTATATAATACATGGTACTGGTGTTGTCTGTCCTAATCTGGATGGGCTGACCCCTGATGTGAGAGGAAAAGGCTTACATTGCCATGTACACTGCTCTGAGCACCAGGAAGTTTACATGCTGCTGAGACTCCTGTGAGCTCCACATACCACTTACATTAAAAAACAAGAAAAAAAAAAAAGACAATTTGGGCAGACTGGGTAGGCCAAGCAGCCCTTATCTGCCGTCACATTCTATGTCTCCTCCAGGAAGGCACCCCAGCACAGGAGGTAGGCATCTGATGTGATTACTACTGTGGGTGATTGCTGAAGGAATGGAACACCCTTATTGAGGTTGCCTTCTTTCTTCCACCACTCCAGTGCCCTTAATGGACACTTTGTGACAGGCAACAGTTTTGACAGTGGATCCCACCACTGGGACCAATGGTTCCCCAGGTGGTACTGGATATCTCTCATTTGGAACCTGGCACTACTGCAGTGGATGAAGACATGTGCCCCAGAAACTGCAGGAAATCACTTGTTGGTTTGGGCTGACCTGCCTTGAAGGATTTTGCAAGTACGATCAGGTATGCTACCCTTTCTCGAGGAAGGAATGTCTTCTCTTAGTGGGTGTCTAGATCCACACCTATAAAGTCTGGACCTGAACTGGTTCTGTTTGTGACTTTTGGGTATTAATCAGGAAACCCAGGTCCTCCAGGGTGTCTTATGTGAGGAGGGGGAGGAGGACTTGGCCTCCTCATGTGACTTTCCCGAGATAGCCAGTTATCCAGGTAGGGAAAAACCACCACTCTTTGCCTCCTCAAATGTGGTGCCACTACAGTTAGATACTTTGTGAACATTCTGGGGGCTGAGGGTAGGCGAAAAGAAAAAATTACTCACCTTAGTAATTGTGTTTCTTCTAATGGAGTCTTGCTGTATTCTACCAATTTGCAGTTAGCTCCAGCTCTTGAACTGCCCCGGAGAGAGAAGGGTTAAATTCTATGCCAGGCATGGAACGTTGGGCTCGAGCTCACTTGAAAACTCTGTCTGTGTCCTTTTTGAAACCAAACCGTCAGATTCTTATGAGCTAAAACTCACTGACTATAAAATGTGGAAATTGTAAAAACTCCTAGTAGCCAACTGGCAACAAAGACTTTGGATTCCCTAAAAGACTCAAGTCAGGAAACCCAAAGAACCAAAACCAGGTAATAAGAACTAAAAACTCTTAATTAAACAAATCCAAAGCACCCAACACAACAGGAATGGGCTAAAGACACCCCTGGGGTGCAACACTGCACCTGCCCATCCACTTCCCAAAACAGGCTGTGAGAGGGGAGGCAGGGAAGGAGGTCAGAATACAGCAAGACTCCATTAGAAGAAACACAATTACTAAGGTAAGTAATTTTTTCTTCAAACAACATGAAGTCTTGCTGTATTCTGACAATTTGCAGACTACCAAGCAGTACCTCCAAGGAACAGAACCTACTTTGGGAATAGGCTCTGAAGTACTGCTGTGCCAAACCTAGCATCACTCCTAGCCTGGATATCCAGAGAGTAATGCTTGGTGAAGGTATGAACTGTTTTCCAAGTGGCTGCTTGACAGATTTCTAACAAGGGGATATCCCTACTGCAGCCAGAGATGCAGCTGTACCTCTAGTGGAATGTGTCCTCAGGCCTGAGGGTGCAGTGTTTCTGAGTTTTTCATAGCAGAATTGAATACAGGACACAATCCACATGGCAATGGTTCTCTTGGTGGCAGGTTTTCCCTTACCAACTTTTCCATAAGTGAGGAACAACTGGAGGGAGTCAAACCTGTGACCCTTTGTACATTCTATGTAGTAACTAAGGGCCCTTTTAACATCTAAACTGTGTAGCCTCCGTTCCCCTGAGGAGGTGTGATCAGTGGAGAACACAGGAAGAGACACAGATTGGTTTAAATGGAAATCAGAAACCACTTTAGGTAGGAACATTCTACTGGTTCTAAGGACCACCTTATCCCTATGGAAAGAAATGAAGTCAGGCTCCACTGACAGGGCTTGCAGTTCACTGATACATCTGGCAGAAGTAACAGCAACCAAAAAACAGTTTTCCAAGTCAAGCACTTGAGCTCTGCTGAGGACATAGGCTCGAAGGGGGGGTTGCATCAGCTGAGCAATACAAATATTCAAATCCCAGGCAGGAGCAGGATCCCTAAAAGGGGGATTGATATGAAGCAATCCTTTGAAAAATGTACAGAATACAGGGGGAGATGACAGAGAGGAAGATTTCCCCAACGACAGGAAAGCAGAAATAGCTGACAAATGAACTTTGAGAGTAGCTGGTTTGAGGCCTAGGCTATTAAGGTAAACCATGTAATCCAGAATTGTAGACAACTCAGCAGTGTCTGGGGAAATGTGCTTCTTGGAACACCAAATACTGAACCTTTTCCATTTGGAGTTGTAGGTTTTTCTTATGGCAGGCTTTCAAGAAGCCTTGAGGGTATTCAGAACCCCTTGGGACAGATGTAAATCTGCATACTCTAAGTCTTCAAGAGCCATGCCTTGAGAATGAGTGACTGGAGATTGGGGTAACAAATCCTCCCCTGAGAGAATGCTAGCAGACTGTAATTCCTAGGAAGAGACGGGGGAAGATGGACTGCCAAGGACAGCAACAGGGGGTACCAAGGCTGCCTGGCCCAGTCTGGGGCAATCAGAATCACTTTGCATGATTGTGACCTGACCTTGACTAGAACCTTGAACAATAGAGGAAAAGGAGGGAAGGCATAAAGAAACTTCCCTTCCCAGTTCAAAATCAGAGCATCCAGAGGGACTGAACCCAAGACTGGGGGTCTGCAACAAAACAGAGGAAGTTGGTGATTGTCTGGGGCTGCAAAGAGATCTATCTCCGGAGTGCCCCACCTTGAGAAGATCACCTTCAACACCAAAAGATCCAGAGACCATTCGTGGTGGCCCTGGGAAATCCTGCTCAATGCATCTGCTATCACATTGTCCTTTCCTGGGAGGTGGACCGTAACTAGAGAGGTCTGCAGGGAATAAGCCAGGGAGCATACTTTCATGGCCTCCGTGCACAAGGCCATGTACTGAGTGCCTCCCTGCTTGTTGATATACCACATGGTGGTAGTGTTGTCTGTCCTGACCTGAACCACCGTGTTCTGTATTGACTGAGAGAAAGCTTGTAGGGCAAGAAGTACTGACCTGAGCTCCACAAGGTTGATGTGAAGAAGGGATTCCTGAGGGGACCACAGTCCCTGGGTCGTGAGAGCCCCCAGATGGGCTCCCCACCCCAAAAGGCAAGCATCTGTGGTAAGAACCACAGAGTGAGTCTGAGGGACAAATGAAACACCTTGCCTCAGATTGTCCAGGTCCTGCCACCACTGTAGGGCCTGAATTAAGGTCTGAGTAACAGGAACTAGATTGGTAAGAGGATCTTTCCTTTGGGACCAAAAGGTTCTCAGATGGAACTGAATGTCCCTCATCTGAAACCTGGCCCCTTGGACCACTGCTGTGGAAGCTGCCATGTGGCCCAGAAGCTGCAGAAAATGCCTTGCTGGTCGAGAAACCAGAGGGAGAAAGGTAGAGGCCAGCTGAGAGATGGCTTTTGCCCTTTCCAAAGGAAGGAAGGCTCTTGCCTTGTGGGTGTCCAGCTCTGCTCCTATAAAAGTGAGGATCTGTACTGGTTTGAGAACTGACTTGGGAAGATTGAGAAGGAACCCTAGGGAAGTGAGAACTTGCTGGGTGACCTGCAGATCTGACTTGACTTGGTCTGGAGACTGGCCAACCAGAAGCCAATCGTCCAGATATGGAAAAATAGAAATCCTTTTCCTTCTTAAAAAGGCCACCACTACTGCTAGGCACTCTGTAAACACCCTTGGAGCTGAGGCTAGACCGAAGGGCATTGCTCTGAACTGATAATGGCCTGAGGGCAATTCGAGCCTGAGGTACTTTCTGTGGAAGCACCTGATGGGAATGTGAAAATAGGCATCCTTGAGGTCCAGGGAGGCTAGCCACTCTCCTGGCCTCAGAGAGGGAAGAATTGTTCCCAGAGTTACCATTTTGAATTTTGGCTTCATTAGGTGCTTGTTTAGGTATCTTAGATCTAGGATGGGTCGCCACTCCCCTGTCTTTTTGGGGGTAAGAAAGTACCTGGAGTACAGACCTTTGCCCCTGTATGGAGTAGGAACTCTCTCTATGGCCTTTAAAGCCAGTAGAGACAAAACCTCTGCCTCTAGAGCAAGGGTTTCTGAAGTATTTGCAGGTGGAAAGGATCTGGGTCTCAGTTTCGGAAAACTTTTAAAACTGAGAACTAGCCCCTGGTTTACAACCTCTAGGACCCACTTGTCTGAGGTAACAGACATCCAGTCCTGGACAAAGTAAGCCAGCCTGCCTCCTACTGGAATGGGGGAGTCGACCCGGGCTGACACATCAGGGTGTCTGCTTGGCAGAAGCCTTAGGCTGAGGGGTGGATGCAGCCCTGCTCATCCCCCTTCTGCCTCTCCCTCTGAAGAACACCCTCTGAGAAAAGGAAGAGGAGGCCTGCGCCTGGTAGAAAGGCCTGTGAAAAGGCCTGCCCCTGCCCCTAGCTTGCTGCCTCTGAGGAGTTGCCTGCCTCTCCTTGGCCTGGGCACTCCTATAACTGGTCCTGTACTCATCCATTTTCTTCATGTAATTCTCTGTCTGCTCCTCAAACAATTACCCACTACAGGGAAATCCATGGTCTTAGCCTGGGTGTCCTGTGAAAGGCTAGCACATCTGAGCCAAGCCATTCTCTGAAGAGCCACAGATGTAGCCATGACTCTTGATGACACATCATTAGAGTCCACAGCAGCATGAAATTGCACCTTTGATGCCTCAATCCCATCAGCAGCCACCTCCTTCAGCTCCTTGGCTAGCTGGGGGGAAGCCAGTTTAGCCAGTGCCAGTACAGTGTCCCACCTGGACTTCTGGTACCTGGCTGTATAGGCCATATAATTAGCCTGCCTGAGTCCCAAAGATGATGTCAAGTACTGTTTCTTTGCCATGGCATCTGTCTTCCTGGAATCTTTGTCTGGGGGTGTGAAGCCAAGGGGATGTTTGCCTTGTCACAGGCAGCAGCCTGCACTACCCCAACATGGCTGCATTGTTGGTAAAGAAATTCTGTATCCAAGCCTGACAAGGTGTACCTCTTGTCCATTCTCTTGTCAACAATAGGTACAGAGTTGGGAGACCTAAGAATTTTTTGTATCTGTTTCCCAAATGACCTATGAAGGGGAACAGACAGTCTCTTAGACTCTGGGATGTCCATCATCTCTATGTAGTCAGGCTCCTCTTGATCCTCTACAGCCTCCTCAAAAGGAAGCTGGAGGGTTTGAGCCACTTTTCTGTAGAACAGAAAGTGGGGAAGGGGCTCAGAAAGCCTAGGAGGGGAAACACCAGAAGGTCTATCTGGGGAGATGTCTGGTTCCACAGTCACATCCAGACTTTCACTGTCGTAATCGTCCTCTTCAAAATCCTCCTCCTCATCAAACTCCAGTTCGTAAAAATCTTCAGGGGAATAATCCTGAACCGGGGAAACTGACCAAACCAAACCCCTGCCAGAAGGCGCCGGATCAGTCGGAACCGGACGAGGCGATTCCACAATCCGAATCACTTTGGCTATTTCTTCGGCGGTCGGAACATGCAGCTCTGGATCAGAACCAGCCAATTTATCCTTTTGCTTTCTTTTTGTAGGAACAGATCCCTCAGGATCGGCTCTCCACTTGCCCGAAGTAGTATCGCCCTGGTCAGAGGGCACTCATTCTGGTGTAGTAGGAATTGAACTGGGCTGGCCTTCTGAGTCAGCGGATTTCTCAGCCTCCTTATCCCTACATAGAAACATAGAATTTGACAGCAGATAAGGACCGCTTGGCCCACCCAGTCTGCCCATTTCCCTACCTACTGGATAAGCTGCAGATCCTAGTTAACCAGCAGCCTACTTCTTCCTACCCCCATCCCCTAGAATGACCTTATGACTGTCCCATGCATGCTTGAATTCCACCACTGTTTTTGACTCCACAACCTCCTCCAGAAGGCCGTTCCATGCATCCACAACCCTCTCTGTGAAAAAATACTTCATTAAATTACCTCTGAGCCGCCCCCCCATCTTTAAATTGTGCCCTCTTGTTCTTGCACACCTCTTTTTTTGAAAGATGCTACCCTCTTGGACTTTGTTGATTCCTTGAGGTACTTGAACGTTTCTATCATGTCCCCCTCTCCTCCCTTTCCTCGAGGCTATACATATTAAGCTCCTTTCATCTCTCTTCATATGTCTTCCGGTGCAGACCCTGCACCATTTTAGTTGCCCTCCTTGGACAGCTTCCATCCTGTCTATGTCTTTGGAGATTGAGTCTCCAGAACTGCACACAGTACTCAGATGGGGTCTCACCAGCTGTCTGTACAGAGGGATAATAACTTCCTGTTTTCTACTGGTGATGCCTCTCCTATGCATTCCAGTATCCCCCAGCCTCCTTGCTGCCCTCTCACATTGCTTGCCCACCTTTAGGTCATCTGATATGACTACCCCAGGTCCCTTTCCATTTTTGTCGTTGTTAGTATCTCACCCCCCATCGTGTACTCTTCCCCTGGGTTTTTGTTTCCCAGGCGCATTACCTTGCACTTCTTAGCATTGAATCTAAGCTGCCATACATTTGACCATTCCTCTAACCTTGCCAAGTCCCTTCTCATCCTTTCCACCCCACCCTGTGCATCAACTCTGTTGCAGATCTTTGTGTCATCTGCAAAGAGACATACTTTTCCTTCCAGTCCCTCTGCAATGTCGCTCATAAAGACATGGAAGAGGACCGATCCTAATACTGAACCCTGCGGTACCCCACTAGTAACCCTCCTTTCTTCTGAGTGGACTCCATTTACTATTACTTTCTGTGTCCTATTCTCCAGCCAATTCTTTACCCAGGCTGTCATCTTGGGACCCACTCCCAGGCTGGCTAACTTGTATATTAATCTTTTGTGTGGGACTGTGTCAAATGCCTTGCTAAAGTCTAGGTAGGCCATGTCCATAGCCCCTCCCTGATCTACTACTTTGGTCACCCAGTCAAAGAAATCTATCAGATTTGTCTGGCATGACCTTCCCTGTGAATCCATGCTGCCTAGGGTCCTGTCCCTCTGGCCTCTAGATACTCAACAATTCTTTCCTTCAGAAGTGATTCCATCATTTTCCCTATCACTGAGGTTAAACTAACAGGTCTGTAGTTTCCTGCTTCTGCCTTGCTCCCACTTTTGTGAAGGGGAATCACACCTACCCTCCTCCAGTCCTCGGGTACCACCCCCTCCTCCCATGCTTTGTTAAAAAGGGTAGTCAGTGGTGTCACTAGTTCTACCCTTAGTTCTTTTAGAATTCTGGGATGAATCCCATCAGGCCCCATTGCTTTGTCCACCTTCAGTTTTAAGAGTTCTTTCAGAACCTTTCTTCTGTAAATGGGCTGGTATCAACTTCTGTATCCAGAGTGTTTCTACTGTTTGTTTTAGGTACCTCACCCTCTTCATTTGTAAATACTGAGCAAAATATTTGTTTAGTATCTCTGCCTTTTCACAGTCTCCCTCTGCCCACCCTCCCTCCCCTTTATTAAGCCTCACTATCCCTCCCTTGGTCTTCCTTCGCTCCCTGATGTACCTATAAAAGGTTTTATCCCCCTTCTTAACTGAGTTGGCTATCTTTTCCTCGGTTTGGGCCTTTGCTGTTCTGACTGCCTTCCCAGCCTCCTTTTGCTTTAACTGATACAGTTCTCTGTCCTGCTGCTTCTGTGATTCCTTGTACTTCCTGAATGCTTTCGTTTTCTCTTGAACCTTCACTGCCACTTCCTTTGAGAACCATAGTGGTTTCTTACATCGTTTGTTTTGTTTATTGCTTCCACACAAAGGCTCGTTACCTCTGTGATGACAGTTTTATTATTCCCCATTGTTCTTCCACCCCTCCTTCCTGCCCATTTGCTAGTGCATCCTTAGGCACTCACCATTCTGGCAAAGTCAGCCCTCCTAAAGTCCAGTACTTTTGCCTTTGTATGGCTTGACTCTATTGCTGTGTTTATTGTGAACCATACTGTCTGATGGTCGCTAGTTCCCAGATGGCTACCCACTTCTACATCTGTGATCCTCTCTCCATCTCCATTTGAGAGAACCAGGTCTAAGAGTGCTCCCTCTCGAGTGGGCTCCAATACTAGTTGTCTAAGTCTACCTAACCTTTTCTCCAGGGTAGACTTAGGGAAATTCTTACAAATTTGGCAGTCTGAATTGAGGTGGTCAAACCCCAGACAGTAGACACAGATGGTGTGGGGATCGGCATTAGCAAAGACCTCCCCACACACACTGCAGTGTTGAAACCCAGTGGGCCCATTTTTTTCTTGGGTTTCTCAGACATGGGCAACCTAACCAACTTACCCTTTATATGGCAACCGCCAGGCAAGACTCCCCTATCGGTTTCTCACTGTGTCAGGGGTGATGGAAAAAAACGCTAAAATTACGTTTCTTTTAAAACTGATATGGACCAGTAACCACACACTAACTTTTTTTTTTTGTTTTTTAAAAATCTTACTACAAGATCGGTTCAGCTGAACCGATCGGAAAAATTTTACAATTTCCACACAATAGCTACTAATCTAAGTACTTATGGTACCACAGACAGAGTCTCGAACCGAAAAACGGAACGAAAATCGGACTAAAATTGAAACGTTAACCACAATAGAACCGAGCAGAAGGAGAAATCTCTGGAGCGACTGTTCAGTGAGGCAGAGTAAAGAATCTTACAGTTTGGTTTCAAAAGGACACAGACAGAGTTTTCAACCGAGCTCGAGCCCAACGTTCTATGCCTGGCATAGAATTTAACCCTGCACTCTCCGGGGCAGTTCAAGAGCTGGAGCTAACTGCAAATTGTCAGAATACAGCAAGACTTCATGTTGTTTGAAGGAAGAGCCGTGAACTGGTAATGGCAATTCCCTACTCTGAATCTGAGGTATTTTCTGTGACTGGGCCTGAGCAGTATGTGACAGTAAGCATCTTTCAGATCCAGCGACCCTAGCCAATCTCCTTGTTACAGTGAGGGAATTACTGATCCCAGTGTTACCATCTTGAACTTTTCCTTTTTTAATTGTTTGTTCAGGTATCTCAAGTCTAAAATGGTCTGCCACTCCCCATTTTTCTTGTGGATCAGGAAGCATCTTGAGTGAAGCCCTTTCCCCCACTGTGAGGAACTGACTTTCTCCACTGCATTTGCTTGTAGCAGCTTTTTTACCTCAATCTCCAGCAAGAGTTTTTATGCTGGAGTATGAGGGTTGAAGACTTTCTTACCCTGCGGTTTTGGAAATGTTATGAACTGCAAGGGCACATCCTGACTCACTATTTCCAGGACCCACATGTATGTGGTTATTCTTTCCCACTCCTGGAAATAGTGAATCAGCCTTCCCCCTACTGGCAAAGGTTGAGCGACCTCTGCAGACTTGTCAGGGGTTTTGCTTCGGCTGGGCTTTGGGGGCTACCACTGTATCTGCAAGCCTGGGACCCCTTATGCCTCCATCCTTGAGGAAACCCCTCTGTTGGGAGTAGTCATATGTAAGGTAAGAATAGGGGAAGCATCCCCTACCTCTACCTCCCCTTCAAGAAGGCCTGGAGTGGAGGCCTTTTCCTTCTGAGTGTTGCTCCTGTAGGTGGTCTTACACTCATCCACCTTCTTCATATAAGCCTCTGCCTTGTCACCAAACAGAGAATTTCCCTCACAAGGAAAATCCATTGCTTTTGTTTGAGTACCATGGGAAAGGTTTGTGGTTCTAAGCCAGGCAAACCTTCTTAGTAACACTGTGCCATGACCCTGGATGCAGTGTCACTGGTGTCCACTGCCTTGGGGAACTGTTACCTGGTGGCATCCATGGTAGTCTTTGCTGTGTCAGCCAAATCATATGCCAGGTCACCAGTAGCTTTTTGGCCCATTGCCAGAATGGAACTCCAGAAGTTTTTTTGGTATTGAGCTGTATAGGCCAAGTATGCTGCCTGTTTTGAGATCAGGGAAGCGAAGTATAGTCTTTTTTTGCCCATACTATCCAGTTTTCTGGAATCTTTCTCAGGATGCTGGGAAGAAAGGGACAGTTTTCGCGTATCACAGGCAGCAGTCTGGACCACACCTCATGATCAGGGTGGGAGTACATGTACTTAGTGCCCTATTTGTCCATCTCATATTTTTTCTTTATTTTCTTGTCTGTCATGACTGATGGCATTCTATGTCTATGACTAATAGGACCCCTATTAGTTGAGCAGTGACTTTCATTTGTATAGACGGTAGCTTACAGATGCATAGTACGGGCTTGAAAATCTCCCCCATAGGAATCAATGGGGTGTGCCCCAGTGCTCTCCCAGGTAGGACATCATAAAACATCCGAGCATGGGGGCGTGGTGAGTGGACTGGGAAGTGGGAGGGATCAGCTGGCCAGTGGTTTGGCCAGAGTTACGATCCCTTCCCTCCCTTATAGGACAGCAGTAAACTGTATACATTTGCTACAGAAGGACTATTGATGCAGCAGGCTGATGGGTTATGAAGCCCAAAACGGAATCTCACAACTTCACTTTAAGCCTAAGTGAGGGATTCCTGGGGTTTGAAGTCTAATTTCTTTTATGATAAAGTAATGCTCTACACTAAATTTGGGTAAAGCAATTGGTAGGAAAGCTGGGCACTGTATATGATGCCAAGGTCTCATCTGCTCCCATTCCTACAAATAACATTACTACATAAACTGTGGTGTAGTCCTTTTTAAATGCAAATCAATACCCTAGCAAATAAATCAATGCATAGCTCAGTCTTGCTTTAAAACTTGGCCAATGATAAGAAAAATGGACATTCACTGAACTGCATGTTGGAATTTGGGGATAAATATGTGGAAATAAAATTCCCAATTGAATTGAGGTGACCAAACAGACTAAATCTGTTCTAAGAACAATGTTTTCACAACAAATCTTTTTCCACAATTATGCTGAAATGGGCAGGGTCAATGTTCAAGGTAGTGCCAATCATAGTTTAATCAGAAATGTGACTTTAAACCAAACAATTTTTGTTGTAAAATTGTCATGAGTGGTTAACAGACCAGTACCCTGCTGGATAAGTTCAAAAATGACACTCCGTTGACAGCTGAGAATGACCAGCTGCAGATAACTGACACATTGGCTTCCTCTTAAGAGTCAACAAGTTAAACTGAGAATTTTGTGCTACAGTAAGTGCTGGGAGATGATGTAAATAAAAAACGTATTATTTTTATCTTTCCTGTCCAGGGTTTGGATAATACCCAATGTCAGGCTCATAAACAACTACTTATTAATCAGATTTGACACCATTAATCTAAAATACTTCACTAATTAAACTTCATTAAAATATTATGAGCCCCATATTTAAAGGCTAGTGCAAGCACTAATGAGTTAATAATACCTACGCTAATCTGGGTTTTAGTTGGCGCTCTGGGCGAAGATATATTCAGAGGGCCCAGAAGCACGGCCCAAACCTGGCAGCATGACTGTGCTACTCATACTGCAGCACTTATGCAAATGAGGGATTCCCTCATGCATAATGGCGAAGCGGTATAGTCTAAGGATTGTGGTGGTGCTAAACAGCCCCCAGAGCGGTGCTGTTTACCACCAATGAAAACCCTGTCTTATCGCAGCAGTAATATAGAAACATAGAAATTGTCAGCAGATAAGGACCACTAGGCCGATCCAGTCTGCCCATAGGCCCTATACATTGTACGTGGCTACTGACCCAATGTGATTAATGTCTTTTCATCACTCTGCACCCCCCCCAAGCTTCCCTTCTGCCTGTTCCAGGTATGTTTAAACCCCTCCACTGTGCTTGCCCCCACTACCTCCTGTGGCAGACTATTCCAAGCATCAGCTACGCTTTCTATGTAGAAAAACTTCCTCACATTCTCTCTTAATCTACCCCCTTCCAATTTCATATTGTGCCCCCTTATTCTAGTACTTTTTCTACATTGGAAAAGGTCCCCCACATTCACCTTGTTTATGTCTTTGAGGTACTTGAAAGTTTCAATCATGTTCCCCCGCTCTCTCCTCTCCTCCAGTGAGTACATATTGAAGTCCCTTAGTTTCTCCTCATATGTTTTGTGGTGCAAGCCCTGCACCATCTTTGTTTCCTTTCTCTGGATAGTCTCCACCTTATCCATGTCCTTGCACAGGTGTGGCCTCCAGAACTGCATGCAGTACTCCAGGTGAGGCCTTACTAATGTTTTATACAATGGTATCACCACCTCTTGCTAGTGATACCCCTGCCTATGCACCCCAGCATGCCACTGGCCCTCCCTGCCGCCTTGGTGTACTGCTTTGATCCCTTAAGGTCATAAGAGATGATAACCCCTAGATACCGTTCCTATTTGGTGACAGTCAGCTCCTCCACCCCAACCTGTAATTTTCCCCAGGGTTCCCTGGAGTCAGGTGCATCATTTTGCACTTCTTTGCACTGAACCTCAGTTGCCACATCTCCGACCATCTTTTAAGCTTCTCCAGGTCCTTCTTCATTTTCTGCACCTCTTCTGGAGTATCCGCCCTGTTGCAGATCTTGGTGTCATCTGCAAAAAGACAGACCTTCCTTCCAGCCCCTCTGCAATGTCACTAATAAAGACAATGAACAGGACTAGTCCTAGTACTGATCCCTGTGGTACCCCGCTGGTCACCACCACTCCCCAGATTGTACCCTATTTACCACCACCCTCTGTCTCCTGTCTGTTAACCAGTCCCTAGCCCAGTTCACCACCTTGTCTACCATACCCAGACTACCCAACTTGTTAATCAGCCTTCTATGTGGGACGGTGTCGAAGACTTTACTAAAATCTAGGTAGGCGACGTCTACTGCCCCTCCCTGATTTACTTCCCTAGTCACCCAATAAAAAAATCTATTAGATTCATTTGGCAAGACCTTCCTGCTGTGAATCCATGTTGCCTCAGATCCTGAGCACTGCTGGATTCCAGATGTACCACTATCCTTTCTTTCAGCAGTGTCTCCATGATCTGTCCCACCACTGAGGTGAGGCTGACTGGCCTGTAGTTCCCTGCCTCCTCCCTACTGATACTTTTGTGCAGTGGGACTACATGTGCCCTTCTCCAGTCCTCTGGAACCACACCCGTTTTGAATGACTCTGTGAACATGGCCACCAGAGGCACTTCTAGTTCCTTCGCAGCTCCTTTAATATCCTAGGGTGGATGCCATCTGGGCCCATGGCCTTAATCCACCTTCAGCTTTGTGAGTTCTTCCAGAACTCTCTCCACTGTGAATGGCCTGGTGTCCACTCCCCCCCCATTGCCTCTGCAACCCAACTGTGGTCCTTGACCCTCCTCCTCCTTAGTGAATACTGAGCAGAAGTATTTGTTCAGTATCTTTGCCTTGTCCAGATCCCCATCCTTACACTCTCCCTTCTCCCCTTTGAGCCTCACAATCCCCCCCCCACGGTTTTTCTTCTTTCACTGATGTACCTATAAAATGCTTTATCCCCTTTGTAAGAACCATGCCAGCAACTCCCCGAAGGCAGGCGCTCTACTGCAGCCACCCATCCCAGATAGTCTAGTGATCCCCGTCCCCCAATCACTCTTGTATTCATTTTTTTTTATTTCTTTTTCTTCCCACCTACGTCCCTTGCCAGAGTCACCAATGAA
This sequence comes from Neoceratodus forsteri, assembly GCA_016271365.2. Lineage (NCBI taxonomy): Eukaryota > Metazoa > Chordata > Ceratodontiformes > Ceratodontidae > Neoceratodus > Neoceratodus forsteri. Next base: position 800,851,010 of record CM057451.1, on the reverse strand, counting down.
ACCCATCTCTGACACTGACTTACCTGCTGCTTGGACCCCTCAGTCTTACCATGGATTACTCCTGGGTGGGGTTTGGGGTGGGGTGGAACACCTCTGTACCTTAATATCTTGTCAGGTCCCCGAGACAGCGGTAGTCGGTGGCATATCAGGACTGGGCTCGGCGCTCCGTCTACCCGGTTTTGGAGGGTGATTTTTCCCTTTTTCTGTAGGGCGCTGCGTGCCCGAGTGTTAAGGCGCACACACCGACGCCTGCAACGTCCCTCCCCCTCCTTCTGTGAAGGAGCTGCCCCAGAGTTCATTGGCCCCGGACCTTCACCCCTGACCAATCGCACCCCAGTGACTCGGAGTGCTGTCGTGCCCCCAGCCTCCTCTAGGGGTCACCGCTTGCCAACTAGGAAGCCCTCCCTCCCCCCGGAGAAGCTGAGCTGTCATCGAACACTCCAACCTTTCTCCCCAGCCTACCCCGGTGGCCCAAGTTCACTCCCGAACCCGGGTTCGGCGTGGTGCTAGGTGTGGCGTCCAGAGCCTCAACCCTCGGTGCCACTGGCAAGCCTACTCTTTTAATAATAATAGACACTCTTCCCTGGTTGTATAGTGGACCCCCTACACCCGATCACCCCGTAATACAGTAGAAGCCCATTCTTGGCAGTATATTGATCCTGTCCCCCAATACTGGACACACTTCATTGATGGTATAACGGGCACCCTCCCCAAGCTCCCATGAATCAATAATAAAACCCTTCCCTGATGGTATAGTGGACCTCCGACTATGTGTCAGCAACCACTTGCCCACCCACTGCTGACCCCCTGCCCCACAACCCCCCTCACCTCGGTCACTGGTTCATCATAAACAGAAAGCAGCCTGCCCAGCCCACTGCTCATTTCCTCGGCCACCCACCATCTGAATGTCAAAGGGTGCGATTATGCGTAACTGCACCCATTATTATTCTTAACTGAAAATTGGTAACTGGGAAAGACACACTGAGCTGAGGCTTGTTGCCTGGTGTGACCCAGGAAAAGGGAGGAGGGGCAGTACAAGCACGACAATACATCATGACATATCAGTAAGCCATTCAGTGACAGCTTAGACTGCAGGGCACACTAACGGGCAGTATCTACTGGAGGAAGTATAGCAGGTAACTATTACAAACCGATTATGACAACAGCATAGTAAATACAATCACATGAGCATGAAATGAAGTGCGTAGTGCCTGAGGAGGTGGTTGTAGTGCCATAGTCTGACAGAATTTTGCCTCTGTCGCAATCAAGAACAGGAAGAAAATTGCTAGAAGTGGTTAGTAGGTGAAGAGTAGAGTCATGGGGGGGGGTGGTTGACAGTGACAGACTGGACCAGGAAGGTGCCTTAGGTGGTATCTAAGGAACAAAACTGAGGAGTAGAAGTCGATGGCAAAGGGAAGCAGGTTCCTGAGGGAGGGGAGGTGGTAGGAAAAGGCAGCTTGATAAGCAGTAGTGTGAGGGTGGGGGATGGAAAAGGTACATGGAACCCTAAAGTGGACAGAATAAGAAGAAGTGGGGATGGGAGAGAGTAGCAAGGAGAGATAGGCGAGGAGGGACCCAAACCAGAACTTAGATATGAAAGAAATGCAGTGGGACTGGCACCGTGAGGGGAGAAAGAGGATGGAAAGAGAGGAATACAGTGACAAGTGATGAGTACAAGCAGATGAATTGGTAGCAAAACAGCAGAAAACACTGCAGAAGGTATCCAGCCTGGCAAGGGAGGAGGAGTGGATGGTGCCATAGACCACATTCGCATAGTCAGATACCGGGAGACCCATTTTGGTGACCAGCTCCCAGCAGACCCAGCAGGACAGGCAGTCCTTGTTGTGATACAGGACACCTAGATTGAGGCCGAGTTTGGTGTGGATGGCATCAATGTGGGCAGAGAAGTCAAGTTTACTATCAAGTCACACACTGAGGTATGTAAAGGCAGGAAAAACATCAAGTGGGGTGCCATCCAACATGGAGAAGATAGGGAAGGTGATAACTGAGCCAATTTCTGACTGATGCTGTTGGCCATAGACACTGTTTTCTTGGTGTTGACCCAGAGTTAGCTGGCATCAAACCAGTGTAAAACATTGTGGAAGTCTTGCTGAAGTGTACCTTCTACAGCCACAGATGAGGGTCCAGAGATGAAAAGGACCATCTGTGGTGACACAAGTGGAGGGCAGGTAATTAAGGAAGATAGAGAAAAGTATAGGTCCCAGTATGGAACCTTGTGGGACTCTGGCTAGGATGGGGTGGGGTGGGGACAGGATGCCTCCCACCTGTACTGACTGATGAAGGCCCATAAGGAAGGAATGGAACCAGTCTACAGCAGGAGCTGAGAGGCCAACAGAACTCAGCTTGTCCAGGAGAAACGAGTGAGATACTGAGTCAAAAGCTTTGGTTAGATAAATAAATATGGCTGCAGTGATGTGTTCCTGATCCATTCCAGTGAGGATGGCATCAGTTACTCGCAGCTGGGAGGAGACCATGGAGTGGTGCTTCCTAAAACCAGACTGAAAGGGAGAGATGAGGTCAGAGGAGTAAAGGAAGCCAGCAAGCCTGGAGTAGATGATACCCTCCTGCAGTTTAGCAAGGGAGGAGAGAGATAGGCCAGACGTTGCGGGAGGGGGGTCACCCCCTTTGTGCAGAGGCAGAATCTGAGCAATCTTCCAGACCTCAGGGATAGCACTGGGAGAAAAGGAAAGGTTCAGAAGGTGACAGCATGGAGCGGCTATAGCATTAGCTGAGACATGGAGATGTTTAGGGTCTAAACCGTCAGGGCAGGGACTTGGCTAGGTTAAGTGATGTGAGTAGAAACCTTCAGTTGAATGAAACTGGGGGGCAGGCAGCAGAGGATAGAGCAGGAGAAGGTCCAGAGGATGAGGGAAAGGGGAGTGCACAAGTGGTAAATAATTCTTTAATGAGAGCAGCAACAGAATGAGAGTCAGAGACTGGTGACCCATCCACAAGGAATACTGGGAGAGCAGACTGGGTAGGTGGGTCAAAAAAGGGAGTGGATAATTTTCCAGAATTTTGCTGGGGAACTAAAGCTTGACTGGGGGTTGGATTTAAGTACAGGGCTTTAGCAGTATGGATAACTTTCGTACAGGAGTTCCTGACTGACCTATAGGTTAGGAGGTCAGGCAGGGAGTGTGAGAGTTGTGGCAATCCCAGGTCTTGTCATGGTTCCTCCACAAGCCAATAACGTCATAAGTAATACACAGGTCATGGGAGCCTTTGATCCTGGACCTCCTTAGGGGGGCTTACTTTTTCCAAGCGTAATTAAATTTGGCAAGAAAGAGGTAGCAGGCCAAATCAATGTCAGGAGTCAATAGATGGAGGACCAATCTGTGGTTGTGAGGTCATTTAAGAGGGCAGTGTAGTCAAGAAACTGGAGGGACCTGGTCTAAATGTATTTTGGGGCAGATGGAACGGGCTCACTTTCCTATTGCAGTATGTCATGCAGTGGTCACTGAAGGCATCCAGCAGAGTGCCAGCTTTGGTGCTATCCTGTTTCAGGCAGCACCATCTCCTGTGGGTAATACGCAGCTTTGCTGTTTGTGCTGTGCTGACATGGCCCAATATAAATTCAGTTAGCACACTCCATCAGTGCATGCTAACTGGCTGAATATTACTCAGGGCCAGCTGTGCGCTATGGCAAGCGAAGCGCTACAAGCTGCGCTTGTGACCATTTCTGAATATAAGGGCCTATATTTTTATTGAATTTTGTTGACCAAGTAAACCTACTGGGCCTCAGAGAGTACCTTTTTCAGGGTCGACCTGGAATTAATTACAAAAATTAATCATCAGGGGTACAATTACAAAGAAGGTAGGGCAGTAGCTAGTATTTTCTATTAATTTATTTTTTTATTTAAACATTTGGTTACTGGGAAAGGCACACTGAACTGGGCAGGGCTCGTTTCCAGGTGCGACCCGTGGGAGGGCGACAAGTATAATTAGAGAACAGGTTACATGATAGAGATAATTTAAGGATTAGCAATAAACATACAATTGAACTACAGTGTGGATTCACATCGATGTACATACGAATTAGTAAATGCATACAGGGACAAACTGCAGTGCTGCCATTCACAAAACAAACAGTATACTTGAGAAGAAGATTAAACATTTCAGCAGTAACAGTTGCATTGGTTTCTTTCTATAATGTGGGCTTTTAAGCCCTTTTTAAATCCATCTAGAGAGGAGAGTACCTGCAGAGAGTTGGGAAGGGCATTCAAGATGGTGGGGATAGTTTGCAAAGGACCTATTGCTTGTTGCAGTTTTAGCTTTGGGGACCTGGAGGAGCTAGGGGTTGATTATCGGGTTTGTTCAGTATTAGGCCATGTAGGTCAGGAGGAACATGTGGGCCTTTTAACTTGAAGACAAGGCAAAGTGATGCATATTCAAGTCTACTGGTGAGTGAGGGACAACTGAGCGAATCGATAACTCTACAATGGTGTTCCTTGGGCAAGGCACCAACTGCAAACGAGCTATTATATAATATAGTGACTTTAGCTTTTCTAGTTCTGAGCATCTAGCCGAGAGGAGGACTGGAGCACCACAGAGGAGGGTATGTAACAGGGTTGAGTTGGCTATACGTAAATGGGACTCTTTGGAGAGGTAGGAGCTTAGACGGTATAGTAATCCAACTTTTTGGTGAAGAGTTTTCACAAGATGCTCGATATGGACTTTAAAGGTGATGTCCTGATCAAGACAAACACCCAGATAGTTGACTGAGTCAACCGTCTCACTATTCATGCTGTTCGAGAAAGTGGGGGTAAAATGGTACCCCCTTTGGGGACCTAGAATCTTTGGGCCAAAGAGGATGGACTTGGTCTTTCTGCTATTAAGAACCAGCTTGTTAGTTAAGAGTCAGTCCTCCAGTAAGTGTACATCAGAACTGAGCAGCTTATTAATTTCAATGATGTTGTTAGAGCTGCTGTATAGTACCGCGTCGTCAGCGTATAGTAATATTTTTTCTCCACTACAGTTTGCTGCCATTTCATTGATATAAAGTGAAAATAAGAGTGGGCCCAGTATAGACCCTTGAGGGACACCATCACAAATCGGGTGCCTATCAGACAGATCACCCCTCCAACTTACAAACAGAGATCTGTTTGCTAGGTAATCTGAAAACCAGCAGTTAAGGTGAGAAGTAAAGGGAAGAGAAGGAGGAATCCACTTTGGTTCTCCAAGGCTGTAGCAGAAAAGGTAAGGGCCAAAAGGATGGCCCTCAGAATATATAAGGGGATGCAAAGGGATGAAGATAGGGAGAAGTACCAGAATTGTCTAAGAGAGGCAGGAAAGCTGTAAGGAGTGCAAATGCGCAAACTGAGGAAAGATTGGCTCAGTCAGTGAGGAACGGGGATAAGACATTCTACAGGTACATTAGTGAGGGAAGAAAGTGCAGGGAGGATCACTAAACTTGGAGGGGACAAAGAAGACACAGTAGAAGGCGATCAAGACAAGGCATCAATTCTAAACAAATATTTCTGCTCAGTCTTCACAGTGGAAGGGGAGGGACAGGGACCACGGTTAGACAACAAAGGCACGAGGAGGGAAGGTGGACACCAGTTCTTTTACAGAAGAGAGGGTACTAAAAGAGCTTACAAAGCTAAAAGTGGACAAAGCTATGGGTCCAGATGGCATACATCCCAGGATCCTGAAAGAACTAAGGAGGGAGCTGGCAGCCCCACTGGTGGTCCTCTTCACTGTGTCCCTAAAAACTGGTGTAGTCCCCGAGGACTGGAGAAGGGCACATGCAGTCCTTCTTCACAAGAATGGCAGCAGGGAGGAGGCAGGGAACTACAGGCCAGTAAAAGTCACATCAGTCATAGGTAAGATCATGGAGACACTACTTAAAGAATGATTTGTGGAACACCTGGAATCCATTGGGGTGCAGGATCAGAGGTAACATGGATTCACAGCAGGAAGACCCTGTCAAACAAATCTAATTAATTTCTTTAACTGGCTGTCAAAGGCAGTGGACCAAGGAGGAGCTGTGGATGTCAGCTACCTAGATTTCAGCAAAGCCTTCAATACAGTTCCAGATAAAAGGTTGGTCAACAAGCTGGGTAGTCTGCGGGTGGGCACAAGGTGGTGAGCTGGGTTAGCAACTGGCTGAGGGACAGGAAGCAGAGGGTAGTAGTAAATGGAACCCAGTCAGAGGAAATGGAGGTGACCAGTGGAGTACCTCAGGGTTCAGTTCTGGGGCCAGTCCTCTTCAATGTCTTCATCAGCAACATTGTAGAAGGGCTGGAGGGAAAGGTTTGCATGTTTGCAGATGACACCAAGATCTGCAACAGAGTTAATATGCTAGAGGGTGTGACAAGAATGAGAAAAAACTTAGAGAAGTTGGAAAGATGGTCTGAGGAGTGGCAACTGAGGTTTAATGCAAAGAAGTGCAAAATCATGCACATGGGGAGTAGAAACCCAGAGGAAAGCTACAAGATTGGGGGGGGGAGCTGCTGTCGGTCACTAAAGAGGAAAGAGATCTGGGGGTCATTATTACAGATGACCTGAAGGCCACCAAGCAGGCAGCAAAAGCGTCGGGGAAGGCCAGTGGGATGTTGGGTTGTATAGGAAGGGGTATCACAAACCGAAGGAGGGAGGTTCTGGTTCTACTGTACAAAACACTGAAGAGGCCTCATCTGGAGTACCATGTGCAGTTCTGGAAGCCTCATCTTCGTAAGGACATAGACAGGATGGAGACAGTGCAGAGGAGGGCAACTAAGATGGTGCAGGGATTACAGCACAAGTCATACGAGGATAGGTTAAAGGACTTCAATGTGTATTTACTGGAACAGAGGAGGGAGCGGGGGGACATGACTGAAATGTCCAAGTACCTCAAGGGCATAAATAAGGTGAGAGGACAAGACATATTCCAGTATAAGAAGAGCGTTAGAACAAGAGGGCATGACATGAGATTGGAGGGGGTCCGTATAAGAGAAAATGCGAGAAAGTTATTTTGTACTGAAAGGGTGGCATATGCATGGAATGGCCTGCCTCAGGGGGTGATGGGAGCAAGCACTGTAGCAGGATTCAAACATGCATGGGATAGAAATAAGGGGACCATAGAGAGAAGGAATAGCTTAAGCAGGTGACCAGCTATTGGCACTGTCTGCTATTACAGGCAGGGAAAATGGGCAGATTGAATGGACCTGCCGACAGATCTATGTTTCTACAAGGATAAATTGTCTAGGCCTAGGGAGTTTAGCTTGGTTAGCAGTATCTGGTGATCCACAAGGTCAAAGACCTTGGTTAAATCAATAAATACTGCTCCTGTCTTCAACCCATTGTATATCTCATCCAAAATATCTGTGGTAAGTCGGACTAAGGCAGTGTCTGTTCTATGGTGTTTACCAAAGCCATGCTGGAATGGAGTGAGCAAATTGTGCTGCTTAACATAATCTGAGATTTGGTTATAGAGTAACCTCTCGAGTACTTTACTCAGGGTATAAAGGATAGAAATTGAATAGTAATTCTCTATTAGTACTTTTGCACCCCACTTAAGTACTGGGGTTACAAGAACCACTTTCCAAGCAGAAGGAACTACCCCTTCCCGGACAGACCTGTTGAAGAGTTGCATAATGGGATATGCAATTACTGGGGCACCAAAATTAAGGAGCTTAGGGTCAAGTTGATCATATCCTGCGTAGCCCATTGTTTTTAGCTTAGAGAGGAGTAGCAGTATTTCTTTTCTAGTTACTAGCCTAAAATGGAAGTTAGGGCATGGAAAGTTAGCAGTAGTGAGATCAGGGGGTGTTGAGGAGGAGGGCTGTGGAGGATTCTTATACCTGTCATGATTAGTAAAGAGAGTGTTACATGTAATAGCTACTTCTCTGGGACTTACACAAAAATTTCCATCAATTTCTATGTTACAGTTACTTTCTGTTGACCATGCTTTTAGGATGGTATTAATCTGAGACCAAAACTTTTTAGGGTCTTTTAAGTTACGTTCCTCTAAATTTTGTAGGTGGCTCTGCTTAGCTTTTTTTAATTTGTGTTTACATTGGTTATGTAACTCCCTGTACTTTCGCCAGTTTTGGGAGAGATTGAAGGATTTAAAGGATTTCCATGCTCTGTCCCTGGTTTTTAGGAGTGTTTTAAGCTCTCTGTTTATCCACTTGGATTGTTGTCCTCTGACCCAGATTTGTTTGAGCGGGGTATGTTTGTTGGCCACAGAGAGGAAGTTGTTCGCAAAGAAGTGTAATGCTTCCTCACTAGTTGGAAGCGTTCTAACCGGGTCCCAGTCTACCACAGTTAGAGAGCAAAGAAAGGAGAATGGGACAAAGCTGAAGTCCCTGGCCCAGAAGGTTCTTGGGGGGGGGGCTGGAAATTGTTCTTCCAGTTACCAAAGATTGGGGAATGGTCACTTACAGAATCAGTAAATATGCCCACCGCTGTGAAATTTTCAGACTTAGAGGATAGGATCCAATCAAGGGTGGTATGATTACCAGTTTTCAGATTCTGCCTAGTGGGGACATTAACAAGTTGAGTGAGTTGGTCCCCTTGAAAGGCATTCTTTACTCCTCCTCAACTATCATCGGAACAATGTATATTTAAATCCCCTAAAAGCATTTTTTCACTACCCAGAAGGTCAGCAAAGTGCTTCCATCAAGGGTTTGAAGGCCTTAAGTGCCACTTTGGGAGGACAGTAAATGCAGCCTGACAAAAACAGCTTCACTGTCCTCTCTTAATTGTCTTGGGATGGGGACTAAGGAGACCGTCAGGGAAGATTTTAAATACATGCCTTTCTTAAATGGTCTAGCTTGCCTGAAAGTACTGAAGCCAGGGAGTTCTATACCATGGGGTAAGATGCTCGGTTTGAGCCATGTTTCTGTGACTGCTATCATATCTGGAGTGCATACCTGAACCCAAACTTCCAGTTCACATAGCTTGGTTCTGAGGCTATTTACATTCAGGTGGACAAGTTTAAAGCCATGGGCATTATGCTAGACTGCATCAGAGGGAGATCCAGTTTTTGCATTGCCAGGGGGCGGGCCAGGATTAAGTTCAATGTCACCAGTCAATAGTGTGAGCAATGATTTGAGAAGGTTCTGGAGAGATTCAGTAAGGGGTGGTATACCAATAGTATCACATTCTTTTAAAAAAGAACATAATTTATAACAGTTCCCATTTTTCACTAAACCATGGAGAATAAGATGGTAATGGATTCTATTGCGAGATGCAGGTCAATTTATAAACAGGGGACAGTGGGGGTGGCGGGTATTTAGTGGATCATGCCTATCGTTTAAAATTGGACTTAGGGGAAAAAGGTCCAATGTCAAGACCACAATTATATATATGACAGCAGGCACTAAACCTTTAAACCCCATAACATGTACCTTAGAGATTGAAGAGGTTTAGTATGGGGAAGTATGTGTGTGCAGGGGGGAAGGGGCAAAGCTTTATCTCACTTATGCCTTCATGGGCGGACACCACTGGGGAGAGTGGAAACACTCAAGAATTAAAAAGTGCCTTGAGTACAGAAAAGACTAATTATAACATGGGACTTTGATATTTAAGTATAATTATCCTACTAGGGGTGAGTAAGGAAAGTCTAATTGCTAGAAGTAAGGGTAGGATCAGTACAGAGTTAGAGTTTAGCTGGGTGTTCAAGTGATGGGACTGTCCCAATGACCTTTAAGAGGTGGGACGGACTGAGAGAGACCAAAGAGTGGAAAAATAGGGGTGCAAAGCTAGACTGATTGATTCCACCTGAGGTCTTGTCAATAAAACATGCACCAGCCTTGGTGGGTCAGGTGGGTGGGTGGCAATCAGGAAACGGTACTGTGTGAAGTGTGGTGCCATCCACCTGGAGCAGGTAAGCCTGCTTCACTTGTATCTGGGGTCCTCATTTAGCTTCTGTACTGAGATGGCTGGCGGGTGAGGGGAAAGTTCCCAAGGTCCTGTTTATCCTCACGGCCTCCTGGTAGGTGCCATCCGTGAAGACAGTGGTCTGGGAGCTGGGGAGAGTTAAATAGGCAGAGGATAGCAGTGGAGAGGTAATGTTAGCCCGGGGGGGGGGTGGGAGCAGGCAAACAATCAGAGGCAGGCAGTGCTATCTAAACAGCAGGTTTACACTGAGCTACCTGACCCCGAGTAAGAAAGAGGTGCTGGCTGAATTAAAGCAGTCTGGAGAAACACTGTTACACCTTGAAAAATACCAACTTTAAATGACTACAACTAGAGCTCAAGGAATGGGGAAATAATTATGCAGAAAGCAGGCGATATAATGCAGTGTGTGTGATGGTTACCCTGAGCCCAGTAAAACAGTTCAATAGGTGACCAAGAACTCTGCTGCCTGTTGCCAACTAATTATGCAGAAATACATAAAGCAACCAGTCCAATGCTAGTAAAATCACCATAGCTTGCAGGGAAACAGAGAAATTAAAAACAAATGAAAAACAATCAATGCAAGTCCGCTGACTCTCACAAAAGAACCATGTGGTCTGTCGCAGTCTTCAAAGGCAACTCAAAGATAGCCCCATGCGCCTGGAGCAGGTAAGCCTGCTTCACTTGTATCTGGGGTCCTTGTTTAGCTTCTGTGCTGAGGGATGGCTGGCAGGTGGGGGGAGGGTTATAGAGGTCTTGTTTACACTTGAGGCCCCTAGGTAGGAGCCAGCAGCATCAACAGTGGTCCGGGAGCCGGGGTCCCTGTTTAGCTTCTGTGCTGAGGGATGGCTGGCAGGTGGGGGGAGGGTTCCAGAGGTCTTGTTTACACTTGAGGCCCCTTGATAGGAGCCAGAAGCATCGACACTGGTCCGGAGCTGGGGTCCTTGTTTAGCTTCTGTGCTGAGGGATAACTGGTGGGTGGGGGGTTCCAGAGGTCTTGTTTACACTTGAGGTCCCTTGGTAGGAGCCAGCAGCATCAACAGTGGTCCGGGAGCTAAGGTCCTTGTTTAGCTTCTGTACAGAGGGATAACTGGTGGGTGAGGGGAGGGTTCCAGAGGTCTTGTTTACACTTATGGTCCCAGACAGTAACACCAAATTAATGCCTAATCAAGAATGGTGGAAATGGAGGGGAAACTCAAGGAAACCGAATTCTGGAAGGGAAATTAAAAATCTAACTCATTTCCTGGAGCAAAATGGGGAAGGACTGTTCCTGTGTAAAATGTGCCCCCAAAGGGCATGAAACTGACTTGACAAAGTGTAAAAATGCAACATATAATGATGAAACATGTCCTCAGGCCCCTGTCACGTATGTTTGCTCCTACATTAAAAGTGGTGGGGTTCCCCAGTGAAATTTTCCATTTCCAATACTGCTTATTAACACCCAGTAAGCACCAGTTATATTTATGAAACAGTACCGGCCACACTGCCATACTTACACAGAGCTAGCATTGCTTTTAAACATTTGCCGTTGATATTGCTATTGTGCCGGGTGGGGCAGGACTACAGTTTCCAGCAGCCTCGGCTGCTGGCTTATTTACATGCACTATTTAGAGCTTTAAAAAAACAATTTTTGCAGCCCCTCAGGTCCCTCCCTCGTGTCTTCGGACCCAGATTAGGTGATTCGGGGGTCTGGGAGCATGGGGGGAACCTCCACTTTGCCGCAGGGGCAGATTTAAAACAAACATACATGACAGCCCAGTAGCGCTGAGGGCTGAAGTGCTGCACACGCACTACGTGCGCAACCCGGGTTCAGGAACAACCTTGGGTCGTCGGAGTGCCGGCACAGAGGGGGAGGGGTGGAGCAGGATCAAGCACCTAACGCCAGCTCTCCTCTTCTTGGGTGGTTGTCACCCCTCATAATTCCACTGCCACAGGGTGGAGGTCAGGTAGCAGCACAAACTGGAGGGGGCAGCAAGTCAGGAGGGCATCTCGGAATGCGGCACACGCAAGTCTCTAGACACATGCGTCTGGGACTGGGGTGGGCGAGAATGTGAAAAAACACATAAAATACATAATGAAGAAAAAAAAACATGTGCCTCCCTGTGCATATATGTACAGTATGTAGCTGTGGGAGCACAGGATCCTTCTGGGCCTGCACTTCCATTTATAGGACAACAGTGACCAAATTGTCAGTACAGCCACCTTAAATCCCTACCTTGTGTACCCAGTACAGAAAAGTTTGAAACATCGCCAAAACATAATTATGCACAACTGCAACGCCATTCTGCACCACAGGTGCAGAAACACATTTTGGCCAGGATTTGAAAAATGACAGTTGTGACATACAAGAGGTGGGATAATAAGAAGGCTATGTTGAAATTATGGGGTCAACATATTTAACATTTCCGAAGTTACGAGCAGGCGTAGCGAAATTGAAATGACTGGCCATAACTGTGGCATTTTTTCATATTCTGACCCCAAATTTTCAAAACAGTCTTCTTATGAACACATCTCATACACCCCATAGGTGAAAATTTTCATATACATGCCAAAATGTCATTCCATGCCACAGGTGCGAAAACGCATTTCAGACAGGATGTGAAAAATGACAGCTGTACTGTTTATGAGGTGGTATGAAAAAATGGCTATGCTGAAAATTTGGAGTCAAAATATTAGAAATTACCGAAGTTACGTGTGTGTAGAAACATTTCAATGAATGCACATAACTCTGACATTGTTTGAATTTTTTCACCAAGTTTTCAACATGGCCTTTTTTGGACCCCACCTCATGAACACTGGTGGTGAAATTTTGTTATTTGGTCCCGAAAGGTGATTTCACACAGCAGCTGCAAAATCATCTTCCGGGCCCAATTAACGAAACAACAGTGACAGTGTTCATGAGGTGGGGTCCCAAAAAGGCCATGTTGAAATTTTGTGAAAAATCTTTAAAAAATACCAACGATATCAACATAAGTTAAAAATGCCAATGCAATGCATTGTACGGGACTTACCTTTATCCCTCAGTTCACGGTTTGGCTTTGAATAGCTAGATATGTCCTGGTCCACAGAAGATGACATCCTACGACTTCCGGTGGTAAGTATAGGATACGGGGGGGGTGCTCAGTGGGAGGGACGGGATGGGGGAAGGGACAACGAGGGACCATCTTCTGTTTTTTCAGGTAAAAAAAAAAAGACATTGAGGAACTGTTTTCTTTTTTCATAGGATTATAGGTAAAATAAATATTTTGGGACACTAGGGGTGGGTTCCCCAGTGTCCCACACTACTGGGGGCCTGTAAAGCCAACACACGGGATTGGGCACAGCAATGTTCGTGAGTATAAAATTAACAACGGGCTGCTGGGTGGGGGCGGGGGTGTGGAAGATGAGGCACAGCAATTGGAGGGTGGGGGGTGCCACAATACACAAGGGACAGTGCTCTATTTCAGGACACTGGGGGTCGGCTCCCCAGTATACCACACTACTGGGGGGGCTTGTAAAGCTGACACAGGGATTGGCCACCCCAATGTCGGCAGTGTAAAATGAACAATGGGCTGCTGGGTAGTAGTTTGCATTTAACCACTCCAGCAGAAACTCTCACTACTGACAGCTCACCATTCATGTGCAGTATGTGATGTGACAAAGCCTCCTTTGGTTCTTGGATTACAGAAAGCTACAGAACTCTGCCCCGCCCCTCTCCCCTCTCCCCTCCCCTCCCCCCTCCTCTCCCGCCACTCCTACAGTCCGATGGGACACGCAGTCCTTCCTCTGGGCCCATGTCCACAGATTTCTGGCCAGTGAGGCTTTCTCACCTGAGCAACAGATCTGTGATTAGCACTGTTAGGAATGAAACCAAAAAGATATTCGGGCAGAGCGAAATATGAGCATAGAGTAAAATGTACCCCATCTCGAAAATCAAACATCCAGTTCTCGTTATGTGCCCCCCTCCCCAATAATATTATTGCCTGTAGTTGTGGTACGACCTTGCAACATTGTTTCTTCTTTTGCGATGTGATTTTCTTTTGCTTTGGATCGGTAAGGTTTGAAGTATTGTGGAGGGACTCGGTGTAAAGCGCTGCAACCTGTTTGGAGAGATTTCTTCATGTTTCTGTAAAAGTTGAACTGTATAATTATCAATAGTGGCAGTGTTGTACCGTTCTACTATAGTGTGGGGGCAGGTACAGGCAATGTGTTGCGTTTGTTATCCATCAGCCAGGCTGATCAGGACACCGATCAGCTATTTGCTGGGTGATGTCCTGCAGATGAAAGGGAAAAGCAGCCATAAGATTGGTTTGGCCTTTCCTTTTCAGCTAGACAAAGTTTTCACCCATCAAGGCAAAACAGCATCACTATTAGCCTGGCTGACGACTGGTGTGGCACTGTCTCACCCCTTGCAGACCACTCTGCATTGGACAGACAGTGTAACACCCTTCAAAAGTCACTCTACAGCAAGACGTTTGCTACGCATGCGTGCACTGCAAACTTAAAAAGGGACAGAACAAAATGTTCTTAAAATTCCTAGTTCAACCCCAAAGCCAGCAATTTCATATATAAGTGTTCACATCTTTTAAGTTAGACACACAAACGCACACACACACGCATGCACATGCCCCTTCCTCCCTCACCACACACACACATTTTAAAACAGAAAATCCAGTGGAGCAGAATTCCACAGAGCTTTGACACAGTCTGACAAAATCTGTGCATTCTGCTGTTTTGCATTATTTCTGTGACCAGTATCTGCACATTCCATAAAATGCACCTACTTGCTTCCTAATGGCTCTTACACACCTATCTGGGGGTTCTTTATGATATATTGATTGCTGGTTGACTGTTTTTAACCATGCCCGAATCCCACTGTTTACATGACTCCGCATTGTAAATTGTAAAACAACATTCTGCTGTTTTAATGGAAAGCAGTTTTGTTTTCATGGTAGTGTTGGATAGCTTGTGGATCAGGTATTTAGGCTGAAAATGATTCCAAGGTTCGTAGTGACACCATGTGAGTGCCTTTCACACAGAATGTGTACACCACATGACTCTCAAGGGGTGCGGCAGTCTTGCAGAACTTGTGAGGCATTCTAGAGAGAAGAATCTCTGGAGCTGCTGCAGTTAAACTCATTCTCTCCTGGTGGCCATTTTGGGTCAGGCTCAGCAATGGATGGTTCCGACGCCATATGGCAGCTACGGGCCCGAAGGAGGGCCAAAGCAAACTGACTGCAAAGTTTGCTGTAATCTTGATCATTCCTGCAGAATGTGACTACAGGTTTGCAGTAAAACCGCCAGAGAACTCTTCAGTGTTTTTATTGCTAGATTTGTGCTTTTAGCCTGATCTAGTAGGCTCTAGTTGCTGTAGTGCCATGGAGAGAAAGTGCAGATCTACATCTGAACACTCCACAGTATAACTATCATCCAAAGAAAAACACAGACCTTAAGGCTGTAAAAGGACTTAAATGCAGTTTTGTTTTTCCTCAATAATTTGCAGCCTTGGTGGCTGATATTTTTATAATACTTGTTAGTTGCACCATTGGTGCACTGGTGCGAGGATGATCAGGCCCACTGAGCACAACATTTTAATAGCCAGTACACAAGAGACAAGCTGATGCTGAGGATCTGTGGGTATTTAAAAGTAATTTACTGCAGTCTGGTGAGTGAGTAAACATTTTTACATTGGTTGGCGCATGCCTGAAGTAATGTATTGTGTGGCAATAGAGGATTTCAGTCACTGTTGAACCCATTTGCAGTACACAAAACTAGGGCTCAGAATGGGCTTGGCAGTCTACACCAATAACCACTCAGTGTGGTCCCGACACAACTCTCTGCTGGGTGGGCTGAACAGTCATGCACTTCAAATGACCGAAGCCACTCCAATCAGAAAGGGCTTTGGTCCTTTGATTTGCATTCTCAGTCCCGCCCCCTCAGCGTACAATGCATGTGCGATGCTAGTTAATAATAGGGCAGTGAGAGACACACACCGGGAGAACTACTGTCAGGGAGAGTGAAGTGTGCTCCTGTGCCCTGGCGAACATTTTATCTGTGTCAAACAGAGAGCAAGACACCTAGCAGTGATTCCCCAACCCACCCTGATGCTCTCTGTTCCCCATCCTATGGTCACCACCAGGTGCTCTGTACTCCCCTTCCTCCAGTCAGCTGCTGCCCTGTGGTGTGCTCCAAGCAAGAAGGAGCAACAGCATGTGAGTGGGGTCCAACAGCCGCAATGTTGCCCAAATCATTTTTTTTGTTAGCAATTAGAGCAAGGAGAGGTCAGGTGACAACTGAAGGAGCACCTCAGAGAAAGCGAGGCACAGTGACACACTACTGACTTCAGAGAGACTTCAAAGAGAGAGAGAGAGAGAAAAGAGAAACAGTGCTGTACAGGAAATGACAGTGATCACACTGCCTTTTCCTGTACAGCACTGTTTCTTTTGGATGCCTTATGGAGGATTAAAGAGGCAACAGGCAACAAATACTTTTAGTGTGATCTCGTTTTTGTGACCTAGCTCCAGAGCAGGGGTGAGTGTACTTTACTAACTTTGTTACAGTTCATTCCATCATTCTCTGGCTATTCAAAATTCCTCAGTGTTATATTTATATTCATTTATGTTTGAACGTGCTCATTCATTACAACAGATGTAAGATGTATATCTAGGTCAATCATGTTCACTGCTTCATGAGCAGGGATGAACAACTATGCTAAACAGACTGATTTAAAGGGGCTCCTGAAAGTGCAGACTAGACTCACTGTTGCACTTTTTCAGAAAAACATCAAATTGTTTAACAAGCAACCAACATTTGGCATTGACAAATGCTTGTTTCGTGTGCACTAACTGTTGCAACAAAAGAATTTATTTTCTCCACTGTTGTTGGCACAGATTAGGAGACAATGAAGAACAATTCAGGACGATCACTGATGTGGTCACAGCCATGACAATATGCACAGGGTGTGCATGGAGGTGCAGAGAGTGCAGGTAGAAGCATCGTCCAAGTGTCCCTCAATGTACAGACAACAGCTATAGTGACCCTCATCATCCCAAACATCTTCAGTATGGGATTTCTGTTACTGACAAAAATGACAAGAGTGTTGCAATATGTGTGCGGGGATCTACACCTGCCAGATATTGATTGGGACATCACAAAAAAACTCCAAAAGGATTTTGGTGTGTTGCATACCTGGTGTGATACACACAGATTGGTACTTAATTCCTTCAAAACAAAACTATTGGTCTTCTCAAGCCCTAGAAAAGTTTCCACAACAGATTGCTCCCTATTTGAGAATACTGGCAACCTTTTTGAAAAGGTATTTGAATTTAAATACCTTGGCTTGATTTTGGATCAGCAATTGACATTTGAGCAACACATTATTAATTTAATTAGTAAATTACATCAGCAATTGAGGATGTTACATCATCTTAATAATCATTTGACATCAGAAAACGGGATAATTCTTACACACAGTGTTTTATTTTCATTTATAGACTGTGGCTCCATATTTTATTCCTTTTCATCAGAAGGAATGCTCAATGAGCTTAAGACTTCCTTCCATAATTTTCGGTAAACAAAAGCTAAATAAATAAATAAATAATATCATCTGCTTTGCAACCAGACTCCCAAGATTGATACACCACTGTGACCTCTATAGGTCCCTAGGCTATTTATCTTTGGTCGATACATTCAACCTTAGATCACAGATTTTCTTACATAAGATTCATTTGGGTCTGTTGCCTGGCAGTATTGTCAGTCTGTTTCCTAAAATTTCCAGTGCTGCTTTTATTAGGTCACAGAGTAGAAACTTTTTTTCGGTCCCTTTCTTCCATACAGCATTTGCACAAAACTCAATCAAATTCATGGGTACAAAACTTCATAATAGATTGCCAAATGCCATTATTAGCAGCTGCAAGATTTCATCCTTTAAGTGGTACGTCAAAAACAATCTATTTACCAACTCTGTTTGTGTTTTAATTGATTTGTATATAAATGCACCTTTTCTGTACACGTTTGTTGTAATATGTTGTATATTTTTGTTTTTTTATCATCTTTGTGTTTATTGTAACTGGACCTGTAAAAATGGGCAATTTTGCTCAGAGGCCTTTCAGTATAAAATGAAAACAAAACAGAAACAGAATTTGACTGCAGCTAAGGACTGCTTGGCCCATCCAGACTGTCCATTTCTCCCTACCTACACTATTAGTACTTTCAATTCAACTCTCAAGGGCCACCTCCAGAGAACAACCTCTTGTCCATACTCCAGACAGTTGCCTCACTGAAAGTGTTATGATTTGGTTCTCCTACTATTTGTCCAACTCCTCCCTATCCCCCCCCCCCATTACCACTCCTCTCCCTTTCTGCACCTATAATTCCCTGCCCCAAACACCCACGTCATGGCCTCTAGCAGCTACTTTTGTAAGTGCTGAGATTGTCAGTTTGTTCCTCATGGTCATGAGCCGCTGTGAAAAATGTATGATAATGTATTTAATTCGAAGATTGTGAGCCTCTGTAAAAAATGTCTGCCATTGTATATAATCTTATGTTTTATAAGGTTCAGATTTTTTCCTTGTAGTTCTCTCCACTCTGTAGGCCAGTGTTGCCTGCTCTGTATATATTTCTTGTATTTGTAACCCCCACTTCTCTTGTTAATGTGTTACCCCATTCAGTTTTGACCCTGATTACTATTGTTATTATCTGTACTTCTTGATGTTTATTATCATCTGTTCAACTGGATGTTTGTCAAAACGGGCATTTTTGCTCACATACTCTCCAGTATAAAATAAAAATTGATTATTCCATCAGACCGTGTCTGATCTACAGGTTTTTCTCCCTCCCCCATTCCTTTCCACAATGACTCCTTTGTACTCATCCCATGCATTCCTGAACCCCACCACTGTTTTTGTACAACCATCTCCGATGGAAGTCAGTTACAGGAATCCACCAATTTTTCTGTGAAGAAGTACTTCCTCACATCTCTCCTGAATCTACCCCCCTCCAGCTTTTAAAGCATGTCCCCTTGTTCTTGAGCATCTCTTTTTCTGAAAATACTCCCCAACTGTGCCTTACTTATCCCCATGAGGTACTTAAAGGTCTCTATCATATCTTCCCTTTCCCTCCACTGTTTCAGGGTGTACATATTGAGGTCCTTTGGTCTCTCCTCATAGGGCTTTTGATGCAGACCCTGCACCATTTTAGTTGCCATCCTCTGGACTGCCTCCACTCTGTTTATGTCCTTCTGGAGATGTGGTCTCCAGAACTGGACACAATAGTCTAGGTGGAGCGATTTATACAAAGGCAACACCACCTCCCTCTTTCTGCTGCTGATACCCTTCCCTATGCTCCCCAGCATCCCACTCACCCTCCCTACTGTCTTGTCACACTGCCTAGCCACCTTCAAGCCATCCAATATGATTAACCCCACATCTTTTTCTTGCTTGGTGGTCAACAATACCACGTCACCAATTTTGTATGCCACCTCTGGGTTTCTGTGCCCTAAGGGTATTATTTTGCACTTTTTCACATTGAAACCCAGTTGCCATACCCTTGACCACTCCTCCAGTTTTCTCAGGTCTCTGCTCATCCTTTCCACTCCCCCCACTGAGTGTCTCCCTTATTGTAGATTTTGGTGCCATCCCCAAAGAGGCAGATCTTCCAGTTCCTTTGCACTGTCACTTATAAAGACATTAAAGAGAACTGGTCCCAGCAATGATTCCTGAAGCACCCCGCTGGTCACCCTCCCTCCATTGGACTGAACTCTGTTTACCACCACCCTCTGTCGCCTATCCCCTAACCAATTTCTTATCCAGTTTACCACTTTTGGACCCACTCCTAAGCTACCCAGCTTGCTTACTAGTCTCCTATGTGAAAGGGTGTCAGACACCTTACTGAAATCTAGGTAGGCCACATCTACCACCCCACCATGATCTAGTTCCTTGTTCACCCAGTCAAAGAAATCTGTCAGATTCATTTGACATGACCTCCCCCCTGTGAAACCATGCTGCCTTAGGTCTTGTAACCCACTGGATTCAAGATATTTCACAATCCTTTCCCTCAGCAGTGATTCCATTAACTTTCCCATCGCCGATGTCAAACTGAATGGCCTATAACTGCCAGCATCCTCCCTGCTACCACTTTTTTTTATATATACATTTTTAATTATTTTTCCCCATTTTTACCCCCGACCCAGGACCCCAGCAGACATGCATGTGTGCATGCAAGGAGGCGCACTCACACGCTGTGCACCGGCTCAGCCACTTCTGCCCCTCCCCTGGCATTATTGCCACTGCTCCCCATCTCCTATTCTTCCCACCGGATCTCCACCTGGTAGAAGCGTAACTACAGGGGGAGTGGACAACCACCCCCAAGAGGGGAGAGCTGCCTACCACAGCTCAATCCCACTCCAACCCTCCCTCCTCATGCTGGCTTCCCGGTGACCTGAGGTAATTTCTGAACCTGGGTTGCTGGCATAGTGCGAGGTAAGGCATCCAGCACCACTGGGCCAGCGTCCCTGCTACCACTTTTGTGTAGTGGGACTACATCCATCCTCCTCCAGTCCTTTGGAACCACTCCTGTTCAGACTGAGCTATTACACAGAACTGTCAGAGGTACAGCCAGTATTTCCCTGAGCTTCCTGAATACCCTTGGGTGCACCACATCTGGTCCCATTGCTTTGTCCACCTTCAGATTAGTGAGTCCCTTTAGGACACTCTCCTCCAAGAAAAGGACTAGTGTCCACCTCTCTCCTTCCAAAGAGTACAGTTGTGTAAGAGTTTACCATAACAGTAGATGTCCAAGGGAATCTCTTACATCAGATCACAACTATGGAATTTAGCCATCAGGCACTAGGAACCCTTGAAAGTCTTTTTCTGTAGCAGTCTATCAGGGCTGCCCATGCCGACGTCACCTGCTGATGTCTTCTTCCCTATACAGGCGTAGGCGGCCCTGCTCCCTCCTCAGTTCATTCCTGCCAGAGACCTTTCCCATCCGGCTGTCTCTGGGAAACAAAGGAGAGAGATAGAGTGCCTAACCCTATATAAGGCTGTAACACTAAACAACCAGTCCGGAACAGAACAGACCCAAAAGGGGATAGGAGGGTAAGATGGCATGACCTGATAAAAGAGATTCCCTCGAAGATCTAATGTTATGGTAAGTTCTTGCACAGCTATACTATCTTCATTGGGGATATCTCTTTCATCAGGTCACACCTATGGAATGAGTCCCAAGCAGTGCTGACAGTAAAGCAACAACTGCTGGCAGGAGCTTAAAAACCTAAGAAAGAAGGCCCTAATGCACTGCCAGACCAAACACAGCCCGCCTGCGAAAGGCAATTTCCAAACTGTACTGCTTGGTGAAAGTGTGAACAGTACACCAAGTGGCAGCAGTACAGATGTCTGCAGCTGACACATTCCGGAAAGAGGCAACAGAAGTGGCCACACACCTTGTCAGTCCCAGGAAGTTCCTTACTGTATTTCCTATAACAGAAAGTAATACAGTTGGCCAACCATTTGAACAAGCACCGTTTTTAAACAGGGGTGCCCCCTTTCCCAGGGGCAAAAGAAACAAACAATTGTTTGGACTTCCTGCAGTCCTTAGTATAGCGTGTATAGTAACACACAATTCTATGCACACCCAAAGTATGGAGCAATGCTTCCCCTGGACTGGCATGCTCTGGATAATAAACAGGCAGATGGATGGATTGATTTAGGGTAAACTCAGACATGACCTTAGGAAGAAACTTAGGGTTAGTATGTCAAGAGACCCTGTCTTTGTGGAAAATCAAATAAGGCTGCTCACACGAGAGCCTGTAGTGCTGAAATTCTTCGAGCAGAAGTAATGGCAACTAAAAATAAAGCTTTCCATGAGAGAAAGCGTAGCTCGCAAGATGCAGTTGGTTCAGAAGGAGTCAGGTCAGTTTCCCCAACACAAAATTCAAGTCCCAAGTTGGGACAGGAAAATGAATAGGGGGCTTCAAATGAAGAATGCCCCTCAAAAATGTCCAAGCCACCTCTAACTGGGCAACCAGACAGCCATCCACAGGCACATGGAAGGCAAAGGTGGCAGACATGTGCACCTTAATGGCTGAGTACATAAGCCCAGAGTCTGATAGGGACAACAGATACTCCAAAACCCGGTTCACTGGACAGGTAAAAGGGTCTAAGCAGTGAGCAAGGGCCCAAATGGCAAAGTGCTTCCATTTCATGGAATACGTGGCTCTGGTGGAGGGTTTTCTGGCAGCCACCAGGACATCAGCACTCTCCTGAGAAACCCCAATGCAGGCTATGGCAAAACCCTCAGAAGCCAAGCACTCAATCGAAAGGATTTGAAATCCGGATGGACTAGGGTCTCCTGAGCCTGCGTCAGCAGATCCAGGCAGAGTGGGAGAGGAACTAGAGGTTCAACCGCCAGTTGGTGCAACAATGGAAACCAAATTTGCTGATGCCAGAATGGCACCACCAGATTGAGGGAGGCCCGCTCCATCTGCAAATTGAGGAGCATCCTCTGAATCAGCGAAAAGTGTGGAAAGACAAACAGGAACCTCCCTTTCTAGGAGACGGACAGTGCGTCTCACCCGAAAACTCCAGGCCGTGTATCCAGCAAGCAGAAAAGGGGCAGTTTTGTTTTGAGTGGGGATGCAAAAAGGTACAACTCTGGGCGTCCCCACCTTTTGAATAGGCCCTCGGCCACTGAAGACATCAGTACCCATTCCTTCTTCTGGGACTGCAACCTGCTGAGGTTGTCCATTAAGATGTTTTGGCCCCCTGGAACACTGAACAGCAGGCAGCTCGAGGTCGTGGGCCAGAGCCCAGTAACACACTCCCATCGCCTCCCTGCAGAGGTGGTAAAAATGCATTCCCCCTTGCTTGTTGAGACAGTACACCATACTGACTGTACCAGCAGGGGGTTAGGTACTAAATCTCGCGTTCCATTTTCCCGCCTGATATTACACCGTCTGCGATATCCCGATGAAGTTTTGTCCCGACATGTAATAATGCCACACTACAGAAATACCAACAGCACTCATATATGATTTATCTTTGTGCGATGCCACCATTTAATTGCAGCTTGAGTGTGACAGATTGAAGTTGGAGTGCTTAGATTCAACTCATCTCATCCCCTTTCAGTGAGACTGCTGGAAATTCAGGGTGCTTCTAACATTGGGTTCTGGTCATCACCTGCAGATACCATTTCTTTATTATTCTATTAAGTCCTTACTAATTGGCACTCCTGTCACTGAGTGGTAGAGATCTGAATTGGAAAACAATACTTCACTGCCAAACACGCCATTCATCACACAGACATGCACACTCCTGACTTCAGCACAAAAATAGATGTTTTAAATGATTGAAGAGCTTTAATATTTATAGAGTTTAAAAATAGTCTCCTTTCTGAACAGCTCTAAAGTGCAGCTGAGTACATCTTGAATAGACTGTTTCATTTGATGCCATCCCTCATTTGGGATTGGCTCACTCAAATAGTAATAACCAGGAAACAGGCAGCATTGCTCCTCTAAAGCAAATGTAGCTAGCTCCTGCGGGAGGCTCCCCACATTAATTCCATTTGGCCTTTTCTGTGCTACTGGCGAGTTGATTTTTTAATTGTTGTGATATTTATAGATCACATGCAAGCTGAACCTTATGGATTACAGGAAGCTGAATTAGATCTGGACATAACGTAATGGCGAGTACAATTCTGGATTTCTCTATTCAGGATTCTGTTTTTTCTGTCAAATGTTAATTCGGGAATTTTTGGGAGGGATTTTGAAATGTGGGATTTCAAAAGGAGGGATTTAGGATGGATCCCACCAGCAGGTGACCTGGGGACAAGTGGCTCTGAAAGGCCTGGAGGGCATACAGGACCATTCTCATTTCGAGCACATTTATGTGGAGGCTGGAGACCAGGGCCCCTGTGTCCGAAGAAGAACCAGGTGGGCTCCCCAGCTGGTGCCCAAGGCATCTGTAGTCAGGATCTGCTTGGGAGAGGGAATGAGGAAAGGGACTCCCCGCAACAGATTGAGAGGGTTCTGCCACCACTGCAGTACCTTGTAAATTGGAAAGGAGACTAGAATTAATCAATCCAAGTTGTTCGAAAGTTGGTCCCATTGAACACACAGGTTCCACTGGGCATTCACATATGAAGTGGCTATAGCTGCCACCAAGAGCCGAAGGTATGACCTGACCATAATGTACCGGTCATGAGCCACAAGGGAGGCCATGACCATTAGACAGTCTGCCCTATCCTTGGGCAGAAAGACTTTGCCCTGGGAGGAGTCCAGAACTGTGCCTATATACTAAAGGTGCTGAGACAGGGAGAGGGAGAACTTGGGTAAGTTCACTGTGATACCCAGGGAATGAAACAGCTGCAGGATCCTGAGCAGGGTGGTTAGCCAGAGCTCCCTGGATGGGGCTTTTAATAGTCAATCGTTCAGATACAGGAACACATACAGGCCTTTGCAGCTGACGGACGCTGCCACCACTGCTTAGCGCTTGGTAAAGACCCACGGTGCAGAGGACAAGACAAAGGGCAAGACTCTGAATTGGAAATGTTCCCCCTGGAATGAGAATCTGAGGTACCTGCAGTGAGGGGGATAAACTAGGATATGCAGGTACATGTCCTGCATGTCCAGAGAACAAAGTTGCCTTGCTTGATCAGAGGCAGCAGGTCTTGTAGAGTGACCATGCGAAACTGCTTGTACTGAACGTACTGGTTTAGTTCCTTAAGGTCCAGGATGGGATAAAGATCTCCCATATGCCTGGGCACTAGGAAGAACCTGGAATAGAAGCCCTTGTTTCTCTGCACCTGTGGGACAGGCTGTATGGCCCGCTTGCATAGCAGAGAGTGAATTTCTTCTCTTAAGACTGGAATGTGGTCTGGAGGATAGCCAGCGGGCCTGGGGGAACAGTGGGGGTTGTTCCAGAAGCTCCAGAGTGTGGCCCCTCTGCATGAGCTGAAAAATCCAAGCATTTAAAATGATTTCCCTCCATTACTCTAAATGGATGGAAAATGACCCCCTACTGCCTACTCCTGGCTTGGAACAAGAGGACGGGGGTCGGGTAAGGAGCCAGGCTGAAGTGGGGCCTGGGCACTGCCTCTGACCCTGGGGACTTTGGCAGAGGCTCTGGAGGTGGAGGAAGGGGTGGGCAGAGAAGAACTGGCTCTGGACTTGCCCCGTGGATGGAGGCCGGAGACAGACTTTTGAGAGACTTTCCAAAAGGAAGGCCTTGGGTGGCTTCTGGGCTAGGTATGGTACAGGGAGCACACAGATTTGAGGGCCGTTCCTGAGGCCTGCAATTCATTAATAATATCCTGAACATCTGAGCCAAAGAGCCTGGAGCCCACAGAGGAGGCATCCAGGATCTTTTGCTGTGAGGGGCTGACAAGGGAGTCCTGGCGGACTAGCTAGGAGTACCTGGAGGCCTGGACCAGTGGCCTGGGGAATGGTCCTTATGATGGTCCTTGTTTATGTGCTTCCCCGAGGACATGTCTTGGGCCTTAGCTGCCTAAGACCCCAAAGAGCATACCGGAGACAGGGAGGAAGAACCCCCTGAGCCCCACTGCTCCAAACTGGCTAGTTGCTGCTCCATAAGGAACATTTTGAGGGTATTCTTGTGCAGCCAAAGAGTGCCCTTGGTATTATGAGAAGGCCCCATACAGCAGACACAAAGATCATGATCGTCCTCCTGAAAAATCTTTCTGCAGCAGCAGTGACAGAAAAGAAAAAATTACTCACCTTAGTAATGTTGTTTCTTCTAATGGAGTCTTGCTGTATTTTGACATATTGCAATAATGTCCAACCTTTGAACTGCCCCGGAGATGAAAGAGTTAACTTTCCATGCCAGGCATGGAACGCTGAGCTCGAGCTCAGTTGAGACTCTGTCTGTTGCTGTTTGAAGTCAAACCGTCAGATCGTTACGAGCTACACTCACTGGGTGTCCTGTGTGGAAACTGTAAACTTACACTAGCCAACTGGCTACTAAATATAATAAACAGATTTTTTGGTCCCAAAACAAAGACTCAAGTCAGGAAACCCAAAAAATAAAGCAAAACACAACACCCACACACCCAAACCAAAGGGGTGAGAAAATAAGGGGCGGGGGCACCTACTGAGTGCCAACACTGCTACTGCCCACCCACATCCCAAAAACAAAGGTTCTGAGAGGGGAGGCAGGGGGGGAGGTCAGAATACAGCAAGACTCCATTAGAAGAAACAACATTACTAAGGTGAGTCATTTTTTCTTCAAACAACATGAAGTCTTGCTGTATTCTGACATATTGCAGACTACCAAGCAGTACCTCCATGGAGGAGGGACAGAACCTACTTGAGAAATAGGCTCTGAAGCACTGCTGTGCCAAACCGAGCATCACTCCTAGCCTGGATATCCAGAGAGTAATGCTTGGCAAACGTGTGTACTGTTTTCCAGGTGGCTGCTTGACAAATCTCTAAGATAGGAATATCCCTGGCAGCAGCCAGGGAAGCAGCTGTACCTCTGGTAGAGTGAGCCCTCAGGCCTGAGGGTGGAGTTCTACCTAGTTTTTCATAGTAAAATTGAATGCAAGAGACAATCCACCTGGCAATAGATCTCTTAGTGGCAGGTTTTCCTTACCAACCTCACCATAAGTGAGGAACAGTTGGAGGAGTCAAACCTTACCCTTGGTAGCTCTATGTAGTAGCTAAGGGTCCTTTTCACAACCAAACTGTGCAGCCTCCTCTCTCCAGAGGAAGAATGGTCAGTGAAGAAAGCAGGAAGAGACATAGACTGGTTAAGGTGGAAATCTGAGACCACCTTAGGCAAAAACTTCCTATTAGTCCTGAGGACCACCTTATCTCTATGGAGAGAGATAAAATCAGGCTCCACTGACAGGGCTTGTAACTCACTTATGTCTCTGGCAGAAGTGATGGCCACCAAGAAAACACTTTTCCAAGTCAAGTACTTAAGCTCTGCTGAGGACAAAGGCTCAAAAGGGTGTTGCATAAGTTGAGCAATGCAAACATTACGGTCCCAAGCAGGGGCAGGGTCCCTGAATGGAGGATTGGTATAAAGCAATCCCTTGAAAAATTTAGAGAAAACAGGATGAGCTGAAAGGGAAGAGTGCTTGCCTGCTGAAAGGAAGGCAGAGACAGCTGCCAGATGCATTCTTAGTGTAGCTGGTCTGAGTCCCAAGCTATTAAGATGAACCATATAGTCAAGGACTGTGGGCAGGCCAGCAGACTGTGGAGAAATATGCTTCCCAGAGCACCATATAGAGAATCTTTTTCACTTGGAGTTGTAAGTGTTTCTGGTGGAAGGCTTCCGAGAAGCCTTTAGGATATCCATAACACCTTGAGAGAGGTGCAAATCAGCAAACTCTAACTCTTCAAGAGCCAGGCCTTGAGATTGAGAGATTTGAGATTCGGATACCAAATCCTCCCTTGAGCACATGTTAACAGGTTGTAATTCCTGGAAGAGACAGGGGAAGGTGGACTGCTAAGGAGAGGGTACCAGGGCTGTCTGGCCCAGTCTGGAGCAATCAAAATCACCTTGCAAGGTTGAGACCTGATTTTGACTAACACAATGAACAGGAGAGGGAAGGGGGGAAAGCATACAGGAACTTCCCTTCCCAATTGAGAACTAGGGCATCCAGGGGGACTGAGCCCAACACTGGGGGTCTGCAGCAAAAGAGAGGAAGTTGGTGATTGTCTGGGACTGCAGAAAGATCTATCTGGGGGTGCCCCATCTGGAGAAGATCACCTTCAAAACCAGGGGATCCAGGGACCATTCGTGATGGCCCTGAGATATCCTGCTGAGAGCATCTGCCAGGACATTGTCCTTGCCTGGGAGGTGTACTGCTGTAAGAGAGGTCTTCAGGGAATAGGCCAGAGACCATAACTTCATTGCCTCTGTGCACAAGGCCATAGACCGAGTGCCCCCTTGCTTGTTGATATACCACATTGTGGTGGTATTGTCTGTCCTGATCTGAACTATTTTGTTCTGAACAGACTTGGAAAAAACTTGAAGTGCTAGAAACACTGCTCTGAGTTCTAACAGATTGATGTGAAGCAGAGATTCCTGAGGAGACCACAACCCTTGGGTGGTCAGGTCTCCCAAGTGGGCTCCCCACCCCAAGAGGGAGGTATCTGTAGTAAGGATTAGAGAATGAGACTGAGTGACAAAAGGAACTCCCTGTCTTAGATTGTCTTGATCCAGCCACCACTGCAATGCATGGATCAGGGTTCGAGTCACTGGAATTAGTTTGGTCAGAGGGTCCCTTTTCTGAGACCAGAAGGCTCTCGAGTGGAACTGAATATCCCTCATTTGAAATCTTGCTCCCTGCACCACTGCTGTAGAGGCAGCCATGTGTCCCAGCAGCTGCAGAAAATGCCTTGCTGGTCGAGACACCTGGAGGGTGAATGAAGAGGCCAGTGAGATAAGGGTCCTTGCCCTGTCCAGGGGAAGGAAGGCTCTTGCCTTTACTGTATCCAGCTCTGCCCCTATGAAGGTGAGGAGCTGCACAGGCTCTAGAACTGACTTTGAAAGATTCAGAAGGAAACCTAGAGAAGTGAGCAGTTGCTGAGTTATTTGTAGGTGTAACTTGACTTGGTCTGGAGACTGGCCTACTATGAGCCAGTCGCCCAGGTATGGAAAGATGGAGATCCTTTTTCTCCTTAGGAAGGCAACTACTACTGCCAGGCATTTTGTGAACACCCTTGGAGCAGAAGTTAGGCCGAAGGGCACTGCTCTGAACTGGTAATGGACTGAGGGCAGCTCGAACCTGAGGTACTTTTGGTGGGAGCTTCTGATGAGAATATGGAAATAGGCATCCTTGAGGTCCAGGGAGACTAGCCAGTCCCCTGGTCTAAGAGAGGGTAGAATTATTCCCAGAGTCACCATTTTGAACTTTGGCTTTAAAAGGTGCTTGTTTAAATATCTGAGATCCAGGATGAGCCACCATTCTCCTGTCTTTTGGGGGGTTAGGAAGTACCTGGAGTACAATCCTTTCCCTTTGTGTAGGGGTGGGACCCTCTCTATGGCTCTGAGAGCCAAGAGGGAAGAGACCTCTACCTCTAAGGCAAGTGCCTCTGAAGGATTTGCAGGTGGAAAGGATCTGGTTCTCATCTTTGGAAGCTTTTTGAAGCTGAGAACCAGTCCCTGGCTTACTACTTCCAGGACCCATTTGTCTGATGTTAAAGACATCCAGTCCTGGACAAAGTAAGCCAGCCTGCCCCCTACCGGTGGTGGAGAATCGGCCCTGGCAAACCCATCAAGGTGCCTGCTTGGCAGGGGCTTTAGGCTGAGGGGTGGAAGCAGGCCTGCTTGTACCCCATCTGCCTCTCCCTCTGAAGAACCCCCTATGAGCATAAGCAGAAGAGGAGGCCTGGGCTTGGTAGAAAGGCCTATGAAAAGGCCTACCCCTGCCCCTGGAATGCTGCCTCTGGGGAGTGGCTTGCCTTTCCTTGGCCCGAGCACTCCTATAGGTGGTCCTGTATTCATCCATTTTCTTCATGTAGTTCTCTGTTTGCTCCCCAAACAGAGAACTACCCACAACAGGAAAATCCATGGCCTTAGTCTGGGTATCCTGAGACAGGCTAGTACATCTGAGTCAAGCCATCCTATGAAGGGCCACAGATGTAGCCATGACTCTAGATGAAACATCACTGGAGTCCACTGCAGCATGGAATTGCACCTTGGATGCCTCAATACCATCCGCAGCCACCTGCTCCAGCTCCTTGGCAAGCTGGCCAGGGACCTGTTTAGCTAAAGCCATTACAGTGTCCCATCTAGATTTCTGATATCTAGCTGTATAGGTCATATAATTAGCCTGCCTGAGTCCCAAGGATGCTGCCATGTACTGTTTCTTTTCCATGGCATCAATCCTCCTGGAGTCCTTATCTGGGGGGTGTGAAGCCAAGGGTGTATTTGCCTTATCATAGGCTGCAGCCTGCACTACCCCAACATGGCTGCATTGCTGGGTAAGGAACTCCATATCTGAGCCTGAGAGAGTATACCTCTTGTCCATTCTCTTGTCCACAGGAGGTATAGAATTAGGAGTCTTTAAAAATGTTATTGTCTGTTTCCCAAAGGACTTATGAAGGGGAATAGACAGCCTCCTGGACTCTGGGATATCCATCATTTCAACATAGTCAGGCTCCTCTTGGTTGTCCACAGCTTCTTCCATAGGAAGCTGAAGAGTTTCAGCCACTTTTTTGTAGAACATAAAATGGGAAGGGGACTCAGAAAGCCTAGGAGGAGAAACCCCTGAAGTTCTGTCTGGGGAGATGTCCGGGTCAATAGGCACATCCAGACTTTCGTAATCACCATCACTATCTTCATACTCTCCTTCCTCCTCCTCCGGTTCATAAAAATCTCCTAAATTATAATCTGGAACCGGGGGGAACCGACCGAACCGAGCCCCTTCCTGATGGTGCGGTTCGGGTCAGGATCTAGGATAGCGACTGAACAATCCTCTTATGGAACCGACTCCTCGGAGTCGGTTCTTCTTGCCCGAAGAAGTTTCTCGCCCTGGTCAGAGGGCACCCTGGTTCGGTTGGAACCGAACTGGGCTGGCCATCCGGTCAGCGGACTTCTTGGCCTCCCTTTCCTGAGCCTACCAACTCTCTTTTCAGGGTAGCTGCAGGAAAATTCTTGCAAATCTGGCAGTCTGAATCGAGGTGGTCAAACCCCAGACAATAAACACAGGTGGTGTGGGGATCAGCCTTAGCAAAGACTTCCCCACACACACTACAGTGTTGAAACCCAGTGGGCCTAGTTTTTCTTTATGCTTCTCAGACATGGCCAGTCCTAACAAAAACGCACTTTTTCGCAATCCGCCAGGCAAGACACCCTTATCGGTTCCTGACCGTGTTACTGGTCATGGAAAAAACCGTAATGAAATCCGTTTTTTTTAGAACCGATAAGGACTGGTTACCACACTCTAAAAGTAGAATAAACTTTTTTTTTTTTTGAACAACCTGATCGGTTCAAACCGAACCGATCCCACATTTACAAGTTCCACACAGAAGAACAAGAAAATAAACCTATCTAGTACTCACGATACCACAGATACAGACTGAACCGACAGGTTACGGATTAAATTCGGTCGAAAACCGAGAAAAACGGTACTTTAACCGACAAACTTGAACCGAGCAAAGGAGAAATCTCTGGAGCGACTGTTCAGTGAGGTGGAGTAAAGAATCTGATGGTTTGACTTCAAACAGCAACAGACAGAGTCTCAACCGAGCTCGAGCTCAGCGTTCCATGCCTGGCATGGAAAGTTAACTCTTTCATCTCCGGGGCAGTTTAAAGGTTGGACATCACTGCAATATGTCAGAATACAGCAAGACTTCATGTTGTTTGAAGAGAGGCTGAGTCTGCAGCAAACCCAGAAACTCAGAGCCAGGAGTGCCTCCTAAGGCAGATGCCTGAGGCAGCTGCTCTGGCCATAGTGTCAGACATGTCATAAATGGTGTGGAGGAGATGCTTACTAACATCCTCAGCAGCCTGAAGAGTCTTGAGGATTTCTTGCCTCTGGGGCCCCTCCTGGAGGGCCTGAGCCACGGCTTTGCCCTTCTTCCAGAGTGTATTCTGGTACTTCACCAAGTAAAACAGGTAGTTTGCAATCCTGAGTCCCAAGGTAGCCAAGGCAAATGTCCTCTTGCTCTATAAGTCCAACCTCCTGGACTCCCTGTCAGGAGGGAGGAATCTGAGATGCTTAGGCATCTTGGAATGGTCATGGGCAGCCTTAATGACCACAGAGTCCATCTTGGGCTAGGCAGAGAAGCATGGTTTCCCCAATGGGGCCTGGTAAAGCTTGCCCGCCTTCCTGGGCATAGCAGGCACAGAGTGGAGCTTGCACCAGACTACATGGGCAGCATCATCCAGAGCTGGGAGCAAAGGAGGGATGACTCTGGGAGGAGATTCAGGGAACTCCAGGAAGTCTACCAGGTTCCTCCTGGTGGCATTATCCTCCTCAGTCTGGAACCCCATAGCAGACTGGAGCTGCTTCACAATGTTGTAAAAAATGGGGACACCAGGAGGAGACTGGGGAATCTGATGCTCTGGGCGTCTGCTCCTGGAAGAGACAGTGGACCTATCCGAGGAGTAGGCCCCTTCTTCCCCTTCCTCCTCAGGCAGGGGAAGATCAGGGCAATATTCCCCTTCAAGATCAACCTGGTCTGATTCATAGGCCGACACAATAGATGCCAATGATGCCCGGGAGGGCACCAGGTGAAGGGAACAAATCGGCAATGAAGCTGGAGGAGGGTCCAAAAGAGGCACCAACGGAGTGGGAAGCATAAGGGAGAACTGCTTGACCAATGCCGTAGTAAGAGAAGCAAGAATAGTATTAAGGTTGATGATGGGTTGAAGAATGACAGTCGTGACTGATATCGATGGCGAAGGTGAGAAATCCACCATTGATGGCCCCAAGGGGCCAGAAGGCAATGGTGCTGGGGAAAGTCCAGCTGTCGACAGCCCTGTGGGAGCAGGGTGCGATGGGGCTGAGAGAAGGCAAACCATCAATGGTCTGCTGTCCTCAGCAGGAACAGTGGGGCCCAGTGCCTAAGAAGCCTGCGGAGAGGCTGATAGAACCGGCGGGGCAGAGGCTGATGACTCAGAGGTCGACGGACAAGCTTCCAGTGAAGCTGAATGAGAGTCCTCTACCTGGATCGGCCTGGAAGATCCCAAGGCTGAGGTGGCAGTGGGGATCAGTCCCAGAGGGGCTGACGAGGGAGGACTGGCTGGGAGCATCTGGAGACCTGGACCGGTGGCCTGAGGAATGGTCCTTGTTTTTGTGCTTCCCCAAGGACATGTCTTGGGCCTTAGCTGCCTGTGACCCCGAACAGCACACTGGAGACAGGGAGGAAGAAGCCCTGAGCCCCCTGCTCCAAACTGGCTAGTTGCTGCTCCATAAGGAAAATTTTGAGGCGTTCTTGCAGAGCCGAAGAGTGTCCTTGGGATTATGAGAGGGCCCCAAACAGCAGACACAAAGATCATGGTCGTTCTCCTGAAAAATCTTCTTTCTGCAGCGGCAGTGACAGAAAAGAGAGGATTAGTCAATGGTTCTAGACAAAAAAAAACAAAAAACGAAAATAAAGAAAAGATAAGTTTTTGCAGTTGACTGACAACGAGGCTTCAGAAGGAGATCGTGTGAGGAAGTCGAAGGCGAGAAAGAACTGAGGAGGGAGCAGGGCCGCCTATGCCTATGCAGGGAAGATGATGTCGGCAAGTGACATTAGTGTGGACGGCCTTAATAGTTTGCTACAGAAAAAGGCTTCCATGGGATCCTAGTGCCTGATGGCTAAATTCCATATGTGTGACCTGATGAAAAAGATATCCCAATGACGATCTTCTGTTACTTTTTTGTGGCCCCTTCCCTTCTTTTTCCTCTGTGAACACTGAACAAAAGTATTTGTTCAGGATGTCTGCCCTTTCCTGGCCACCCCCTACACAGTCCCCCTTCCCTTTTTAACCTTACAATTCCACCCCTGGTCTTCCTCTTTTCACTTATATACCTAAAAAAATGTATTGTTTTCTTTTGTTAGCGCCTAGGCTATTCTTTCTTCAGTATGCAGCTTTGCGCTCCTTACTGCTTTCCTTTCTTCCCTCTGTTTCCACCGATACACCTCTCTATCCTCCTCCCTCTGTGTCTTCTTATGCCTTCTGAATTCTACCCATTTTGCCTTTATCTCTTCAGCCACCTCTTTCGAGAACCATAGCGGTCTCTTTTTCCTCTTGCTTTAGTTCACTTGTTCTACACAGAGGTTTGCTGCCTTTACTATGCTCCCTTTTAGCTTTTCCTACTGTTTCTCTGCCCTGCCCAGGTCATGCCCCCCCCCCAGCCAGGTCATCCCTGAGGCAATCACCCATCTTTATAAAATCTGCCCTCCTGAAGTCCAGGACCCTCTCCCTTGTGTGGCTCAATTCACAGCCATCCTTATATTGAACCACACTGTATGGTGATCATCGGTCCCCAGGTGGCCTCCCACCTTGACGTCCACAATACTGTCCCTGTTGGCGAGTACCAGGTCCAGTACTTCCCCCTCATGAGTGGGTTCACTCACTAGTTACCTGAAGAACACTTCTGCAGAAATTCCAGGATGTCCCTGCTTCTAGTTGAAGCCACTGCTGGAAGGCTCCAACCTATATCCGGCAGGCTGAAGTCCCTCATCAGCAGCACCTCCACCTTAATTTTCAGGTTTGTCTCGGTGGGTAAGAAGTCACATATGACATACACATACCTGCAACTTCTGAAATTTAAGGGACGACTTTCATTACCAAATTTATGACAGTATTACAAAGCGGCGCAGCTTCGTACTGCTCTACTATATGCTGGATTTCACCAGGCTATACTGTACGGTGGAAGAACATGGAATGTCAAAAGGAAGATTTATCTTCCCTTCTGGTGATTATGTTCTCAAATCCACCAATGAATCTATTCCAGGTTACGGATTATCCATTCACACTAACCACACAGGAAGCTTGGCATTTCATGATAGGACATCCCACTGTAACACCGTTGCTATTCTTTTGCCAGTCTCTCCCTCATGATAAACACTTTTCACCTTCCATATTAGAAGATGGTTATACATTTTGGGAAACATGGGGGATTCAGCATGTTTTTCAGTTTGTACAGGATGGGGTGGTGCCGGACTTTACTATAATGAGAATGAAATTTGCTCTCCCCCCGTCATGCTATTTTCAAATTATGCATTATTTTTCAGATATTGTTTGGTGTAATGCGGGTGAACATTTAGATTCTCACTTTTGTGTGTTGATACAGCAATCTTCTGACACCCACTGCTAAATCATTTGATCTCTTAAAAGTATTCATCAAACTCATGTAGTAGTAATGGAACCAATTTGGAAGAGATGGGTGGTAGAAGATATATTACACTATCTGAAGCCTCATGAAACAAGCAGCTTTCACTTCTGATACCATTAAGTCATTCCAAATATGGCAGGAATTCTCAAGGAAAACGTTAACAAGATTTTTTCTTATACCTGTGCAACTGTATAAATACATGGGATGATTTGTAGTGTCATACTGGGGAGGCTGCATGAAAATGCAAGCAACTCAGATGCACAAATTTTGAACCTGCACTCCTCTTACCTCATTTTGGCCTAGAGTGGAAAGGGACTTTAACACAATGACAGGACTGCCCTAATGCTTGTCTTTAAAAATGGTTACTTTTTTATATATCTTGCCATCAGAACAGATAAATCTATGAAGCCATTACTCAACAAACTTTTAGCGGCAGCAAAAAAGGCACTGACCAGCAATTAGCTTCCTCTTCTATTCCAACAATTAGACAGTAGCAGGACATCACTGTGGAAAGCTAAAGCATGGAGAAGCTGACTGCTAAAATTAGGGGTATCCAGCCACAATCTGAGAATATCTGGCACTGCTGGCTTTTATACATCCTAGCCTAAAGAGGGGACTTACCCTGTACCCTGATGTGGGACTTTGGGGGCAGACCTGCTCCATGTCATTGCCAACTTTATCCCCTGCTCACCACACTGTATATAAAGAATGTTTTTATGGCTGTGGGTGGAGCCTACAGCCGTTTTGCAATCTGTTGCCTTAAAACGGCCGATCGTGGCACCTTCCATTGGACTTTTGGAAGTATCCTTCCGAAACTCCAATGGAGCTTGTAACACTCCGCCACAATTGGCCACTACAGAGTAACAGCCACATTATTTCGGCTGTTACTTCCACATTCTGGGGCAATAATTGCACATGCGCATGCGAGGCATGCATGCACAGTTCTGCTAGTGCCACCATCTTGTGAATGGCAGAATGCCATTCACCGCACTACGCATGTGCAAGTGCTGCACATGCACAGTTGCGTCACTGCTGGTCAGTGGCACTCGCTCTTCAGAACTCTGCAAGCTTGCCACAGCCATATCTGCTCTGGCTAGTTCTTGTTTGTTATAGCAGCTCTTGTTAAGAGATTTTCTAGTCTCTTAGGTTTTGCAAAAATCTTTCTGTGAAAGTCACTGTTTTTCTTACATATGTAAAGGTAATTCTTGCTTTATTTACAGATATTATGCTGTCCTCATTACATAGAGTAGTAATTTTTTTGTTTAATGCCATTCTGATTTAGAGAGCTAGTGTACTGCCCAAAATTAATATTAGATTTTAAAAGCAGCCAATCATTACCTTTTATATCTGGGGTAGTTTTTCTTTTCCCTTTGTTTAGTTAGAAGATTGTTTACTTGATGGTATTAGATGTGATGTGTGGAACAGCTCTTAGCCTGGCAGCTGACATATCTTGCTGTACTGCCCCACACTATATCATTAGGATTGTGGCCTCACTAACTGTGACATCACTGCTACTTAGGAACAGCAAGTGACTGCCAGGTCATTCACCTGTCATGTCACTGTCAGTGAGATCATATTGCTGATGATGTAGTATGGGGCAGTAGCGTTAAATATGTCAGCTGCCTGGCTAAGAGCTGTTCCACACATCCAGCACAATATTATCACATAGAAGACTTTGTGATGAGCAAAAGGAAAAAGAAAATTACTTCAGAAATAAAAAGTTACAAGTGATTACTACTTAAAATTTGCATTATTTTCCTGTCTGCCTGTTTTGGCTCCACTAGCTCTTTAAAGAAAAAAAAAAAGGCAATGGCATAAAGCAGAAACCAAAGGGACTGATCTTTTTTGTGGAAAAAAAAAAGATCAGAGTTTGCAAAAGCTGGGTGAGGCATGGGGGTAGTGTTATTCAAATCCTAGTGGATGGTTCTGAGTGTCTGCTTTTCAAGTCAGAATTCTGCTATTGTGTGGCCATGATTGAATCCACAATTTTGAAGCGTGCAGTTGTGTTAAAGCTCATCTTTCACCAGTAGGTGTCACTGAGGGCACTTGTGAGAAGAAGACATTAGCAGGGAAAAGGACAAGGAACAGAAGACGAAAGGTTGAAGGAGAAAAGGAAAAGAAAAATATTCTCAGATTTTAACAGTTCTTATCTTTAGAGTTAGAGGAGAGGAAATTATTTCTGACTGATACCTGTTTATAAAGTTCCCATGTACAGAAATGAGATACATAAGCTTAAATGATCCGTATGTAACCACATCTGAATAAAAAGGTGATGTGAAAAACTGTATTTTGCATTGTTTTGCTTTTATGGCCAGCATTCTATTATAGTTCTGTTCACAGAACCAGTGACCTCTAGTTTTAACTATGTCACAGTTTGAGCACAGAACTCTAAGCATGGTTCTGATAGGACAATAGCTCATGTTTTTAACATTCTGTACACAAACCATGACATAGTAAAAACTTCAAATTACTGGTTCCATGAAGAGAACTGTGCAGAATGTTATCCATAAAAAGAAAACAATTGAAAACACAGTTTTTCACATCAGTGTTTACTAAGGCACAGTTAAATATGGCTCATTGGAGACAAGTTTTTCATTTCTCTTACTAGGAACATTACTAACTTCTGCCAATCAGTACAGATTTCCTGTCTCCTTTAAATGTTTCAACATAGAGGTTCTATTGTCCTAAGTTCATAGCAAATCAAAGTCTGTATCACAGTTGAAAACATATAACTTCTAAGTAACATGTCACACTGAAATCATAAATTAATGAGTTTATGAACCAAGACAGCATTTATCTGATATGGAGCCTAAATCAGGGACAGTACTGGACATCAAATGCCTGATACAGAAGGATGTCAAGTATTTTCTTGCCTTTGTGTTGGGCTATTTTTGATAGCATTTTTAAAGCAAGGCACAAAGTAGGCCACATGAAAGGAACCTTGCATTCATGCCAGCGGGTGCCTCGTCTTTTTCTAGGAACTCCACAGATGTATTTTTAAAGACATGTGCTTTGGAAACAACCCTAAACTGTTCATTGTGTTGCCTGTCCTCCCCATTATTCAAATCAAGAAGCCCACTGGAATGCTTAAGAGAAACCAGAAGGACACTTGGGCAGTATGGAGGAATAAACCACAGACCACAGATAAACAATATGGTACTCATAATGTCTCCAAGTGCACATTAGCATACTTGTACCTTTACTAGCATACTGTGATGACATTGCATCTGTACATGAATGGATTAGGCTGAAGTTATTCTAAAACCAGGTTTATACAGTACCGTGTGAATAATAACTGGTACAACATAGCAATTCTCAGCTGAAAGAAACCTGCACATGAAGGTGATGTAGTAGCATTGTACATCTTTAAAGAGAACTTTTTTCGCAACTCTGAAGAGCAGACAGTATTTTAAATATGACTGTCCTCTGCTAGCAGCTCTAATTTATAGTGTTTTCCACTATGGAAGACCCAAAGAATTTTTATGAACAGTTTATATTTCCCATTTGTGGAGGAAGATTCCCTCTGCATTCACATTGCTGACATGCCGGACACACCCAATATATTGTAGAATTAGTTAGTATACAGTATCTAGTGCAATGAAGCAGTACCCTTTTATTCTGTGGATATGGATTTTTAAAATAAGCTTTTCATAATAAATCAGCCTTCATCTCCATTATCAAAGCTGCACAATATGTTATCATCAATAACTGCACTTCAGATATGGCATATGTAAAAGCAGGTGCTACACAGAGATCAGACCTTGGATTTCTACTTTTCTCATTATTTATAAACTAGCTTCCAAAGATAGGCCAGCAGGAGTCCATAAAAGTGCAGACACAGATCAACAATCACGGAGGTTTAGGACAAACTTCAGAACTAAGAATCACCTCATTACAAACTTGGTTAATGTACACCAAACTTATTACAAATCTGAAGGATAAAACAAGACGCTATTTGGCACATGACACCACCTGGGACCCTATAAATAGCTGCAGTCAGGAATGGTGAGGTTTGAGGCTGCACAGAGGCTACCAGTATCACTACGCTCAAAGACGGCCAGATACAAAGGGGCTTATTAGCTACTGAGGGAGGAGTCAGCCACTTCCCCAATCAGGGGCCACCAAGTCCACCCCCACTGTTCCAAAGGGAGCCAAGAAGAAGGGCTAACTGGACTGTGGTGGGCTCAGGGAGGGTGGCGGTAATGGGTCAAAAACACATTCCTCCATTACACAATCCTTTCGCTGCTCTGCCAAGAGAAGACACCCAGATTAGTAGCCAAGGAGGATATGAGGGTCCTCCAGACTGGAGGCACCAAGATGGGAGGCAGAGGACCCCAGTGGAAGAGGAAGCAACTTCTGGTGGGGTACTCAATTGTTAGAGGGGTAGTTTTGGGAACAGGAAGCGAGGAAAACAGGGAGGGCAGGTACCTACCTGGTGTCTCAGCATGCAGGGATGGTTAGCGGATCCTTAGGATCACCAGACAGACTGTGCAGGGGGAAGGGCCAGAAGAAAAATATCTCACACGGACGGTGGTCTTCACTGAGGTCCTACCTGTACATAGCCGAGGAAGATTAGGAAATAGTTCACATAAAGTCTGGGCACTCACACCTCTTAAGAAAATAATAAGGAGTCCAGACCTGAATGATGCAAAAGAACTCCTCTTTATTGAAGGCAGACAGTCATAGCAGCGAGGAGCAGGTACACACTCCTTGACAGGCTTTATCAAAGATAATGCCCCCTAGAGTGTAGGCAGACAGCACTTCAGCAGACTGCTATTGTATTAATTGTTCTTTAAATTAATGGGGTTCCTTACCAATGCAACATATCCCCACTCTAATCCCCCCCCCCCCACTGCTTATTTTTCTGGTTTCTTTCTTTTCTTCTCTTTCTTCTGCAAGTCGGACTGTGATATTCAGATTCCACCCCTTAGTGGGAGGACTAGTTCGGATGTTTTGTGTAAAATGTATTAAGTAGTATTATATTTTGTCTGTTACATTGGTATGGAACCCCATTAATTTAAAGAATAAGTAATACAATGGTATAGTGCTGAAGTTCTAGTGGAATTACAGGTGTGTTCTATCTACCTTGCTATGAAACTTGTATAAATGTAGTGTCTTTTAAAAGATGTATAGTTAACACTAAAATGTATGGTAAACACACGAGTTTCAGTGTATGTCAGTTTAAATGTTTTTACTTTGTCACATGGGTTGACATGCTATTTAAGGGTGAACACTCTAGGGGGCACTGTCTTTGATAAAGCCCATCATGGTGAAACATCAGAGCGTACATGTTCCTTGGTGTTGTGGCTGTCTGCCTTCAAGAAAAGGAGTTATTTCGCATCATTCAGGTCGGGACTCCTCATTATTTTCTTAAGAGATGTGAGTGCCGTGACTTCACATGAACTGTGATACTGTACTGTCACTGGGCACCCAGTCCCTTTCAGTAGCTCTTCTGAGACTCTGTGTTACGATTTTGAGCTACGTTGGGGGATGTCTCATCTTTGAATATTATGGCAGTGTTTGTGGTAGCTGCGTCCATACAGAAGCATGAGTGCAATGCGAGAGGTGCCCGATACAAATAGAAACAAGGAAAGCTGAGCAAACGGTGCAGGAGCAGTGAGTTTCATGGAGGATTTGTTTTCAAACTTGACACAAACATACCCATTTGGATTGGAGGGTAATCAGGGCAACCAGAGGGCAGAGTCGGAGCATAACCAAGAATGCAACCAGGAAGGGATTGACATTAGAGTGGCCTTCTTTATTTATGAAAAAGCGGTTCTTAAAGCACATTGGCTGCATTGGCAGCAGAAATCCATGGAAGCTTACCTGGCTGTGAACAGAGATTCCCAGGGGATTGAGAATATCTAAGGACCTAGCGCTCGACTTGGAGAAGAAGGAATTTATTGAACCATGGAGGGACATTGCACACAATGCATCTATCAGGTGGATAAAGCTGATACTGCACAATACTGAGGCAGCACAGGCTGATATTAAAAAAGAACTAGAAGCCAAAGAAAAACTCCTTAACACATTTGCATCTGATAACATTTTGGCAAGTTCAAGGAGGAGTTACAGACTGAAATTCAATATCAGGACAAAAACAATCAGCGCTGCAAAGAGATGCAAATTCAAGCAGGACAAGAACGATTATCTACAGGGCCACATTTTTTATCGGCCTAAAAGACAACATAAGAACAAAAGAAAAAATTACTCACCTTAGTAATTGCTTTTCTTCTCATGGAGTCTTGCTATATTATAACAATAGCAGTCAGCCACTGCAGCTGAACTGCCCCGGAGAGGAAGGAGTTAACTCCAGAAGATCTGGAGTTCTACAGCGCGAGGGCGCTGTGCCCAAAGCTCTATCTGGCAGTTTCAAATGAAACTGTCAGATCTTTATGAAGCTAACATCAAAGGACGGAAAGTCTGTGTGAAAAACTACACTAGCCCATGGCTACCTACTAGTAGTAATAACAACAATATAAAGAACAAAGAAACACTCAGAGCCATAATAACAAAATTGATGGTATTATGGTCTGCTTTACTCACCCTTGACAAGCACATATGAACCCCCTTCCCCCAAAGACTCAAGTCCAGGAAGGGGCACACAAATAACCTAAATGA
Organism: Neoceratodus forsteri; assembly: GCA_016271365.2. Taxonomy (NCBI): domain Eukaryota; kingdom Metazoa; phylum Chordata; order Ceratodontiformes; family Ceratodontidae; genus Neoceratodus; species Neoceratodus forsteri. Next base: position 800,809,769 of record CM057451.1, on the reverse strand, counting down.
AACAATCTAGATCCCTAACCCAAAGGAAAAGAGGGTAAGGAAAACTACAATGGCATGACACAGTGCTTGCACTAATTCGCCACCCCTACCCAAGTAGAAGTTCTGAGAGGGGTAGGAGGGAGGGTGAAGAGATATAGCAAGACTCCATGAGAAGAAAAGCAATTACTAAGGTGAGTAATTTTTCTTCAAACACCATGAAGTCTTGCTATATTATAACAATAGCAGATTACACAGCAGTACCTCCATGGAGGAGGGTCAGAACCTACTTAGGAAATAGGCTCTGAAGCATCAGCTGTGCAAACTCGAGCATCTCTCCTGGACTGGACATCCAGGAATAATGCTTGGTAAAGGTGTGAACTGTCTTCCAGGTAGCAGCTTGACAAATCTCCAGAATGGGATGTCTCTAGCAGCCGCTAGAGACGCAGCTGTACCCCCTGGTGGAGTGGGCCCCTCAATCCTGAGGGGGGGGCCTCCACCCAGTTTCTGATAACAGAATGTGACACAAGAAACAATCCACCTTGCAATTGTTCTCTTAGTGGCAGGTTTCCTTGCCAACCTCGCCATAGGTAAGAAAGAGTTGAGGGATTCAACCTATGACCCTGGTGCGCCTAAATAGTAGCTTAAGGCTCTTTTGACATCCAAGCTGTGCAGTCTCCTCTCACCTGAGGAAGAATGCTCAGTGAAAATACTGGAGAGAGAGAGATTGATTCAGGTGGAAATCAGAAACCACCTTAGGCAAAACTTTCTATTAGTCCTAAGGACTACTCTTATCTCTGTGGAAAGAGATAAAATCTTCTTCCACTGACAGGGCCTGTAGCTCACTTATCGTCTGGCAGAGGTGATAGCTACTAGGAAAACAGTTTTTCAAGTTAAATACTTGAGCTCTGCAGAAGACAGAGGCTCAAAGGGGGTGCATTAACTGAGCAATGTAAATATTCAGGTCCCAGGCGGGAGCTGGTTCCTAAAAGGAGGTTAGTAAGAAGTAACCCTTAAAAAACTTGGAGAACACCGGTGAGAAGAAAGGGAGGCAGGCTTCCTGCTGACACAAAAGCAGAGACAGCTGCCAGATGAACCTTCAGGGTAGCTGGTCTCAAGGCCTAGGGAATTCAGATGGACCAAATAGTCCAGTAGAATGGGAAGATGAGCAGATTCTGGGATAATCTGCCTCTCAGAGCACCAGATGGAAAACCTCTTCCACTTAGAATTATAAGTGGCTCTAGTGGAAGGCTTCCTTGAAGCCTTTAAAATATCCATACACCTGAGAAAGGTGTAAGTCAGCAAATTCTAGCTCCTCAAGAGCCAAGCCTTGAGGTGGAGGGATTTGAGGTCCGGATACTACACTCTCCCTGTGCACAGGCCAGTAAGTCGTGGACTCTGGGCAGGCTCAGGGCAGGAGTGGACTGCCAAGGACAGGAGCAGAGGGTACCAGGGCTGTCTGGCCCAATCTGGGGCAATCAGAATCACTCTGCAAGGTTGAGATCTGATTTTTACTAGTACCCTGAAAAGGAGAGGAAAGGGGAAAGGCATACAGGAACTTCCCTTTCCAGTCCAACAGAAAGGCGTCCAGAGGGACTGAGCCCAGAACTGGAGGCCTGCAACAGAAAAGAGGAAGTTGGTGGTTGTCTGGGGCTGCGAAAGATCTATCTGAGGAGTGCCCCATCTGGCAAAGACAGACCCCAGCACTTGTGGATTCAGAGCCCATTCGTGATGGCCCTGGAGAAATTCTGCTGAGGGCGCCTGCCAGGACATTGTCCTTCCCTGGGAGATGAACCGCTATCAGGAGGTGTTCAGGAGTAAGCCAGAGACCACAACTTCATTGCTTCGTGCACAAGGCTGAAGACCGAGTGCCCCTTGCTTGTTGATGTACCACATTGTGGTGGTATTGTCTGTCCTGACTTGAACCACTTTGTTCTGGACAGAATCTGAAAACACCCGAAGAGCTAAAAAGACAGCTCTGAGTTCCAAAAGATTGATGTGGAGCAGAGACTCCTGAGGAGACCATACCCCCTGAGTGGCAAGGTCGCCCAGGTGAGCCCCCCACCCTAACAGGGAGGCATCCGTGGTGAGGGTGAGGGAGTGAGAAATGGGAATGAAGGGAACCCCCTGTCTTAAATTGCTCTGGACCTGCCACCAGTGGAGGGCTAGGATCAGAGTTTGAGTAACTGGGACCAACTTGGTAGGGGTCCTTCCTTTAGACCAATAGGCCCTCAAATGGAACTGAATGTCCCTCATCTGGAATCTTGCTCCCTGCACGACAGCTGTGGGAAGCAGCCATGTGCCTGAGGAGTTGCAGAAAATGCCTTGCTGGTCGAGAGCTGCAGGGTAAAGGAGGATGCCAGGGCGATGAGTCTGTCCACCCTTTCCGAGGGAAGAAAAGCCCTGGCTAACCTTGTGTTCAATTCTGCGCCTATGAAAGTTAGGGACCTGAACTGGTTCCAGAACTGACTTTGGTAAGTTTAGCAGGAATCCCAGGAAGTGAGAAGCTGCTGGGTGACTTGCAAGTGGGATTCACCTGACCTGGAGACTGACCCACAATGAGCCAGTCGTCCAGGTAGGAAACACAGCAACCCCTTGCCTTCTTAAGTGAGCCACTACTACAGCGAGACATTTTGTGAATACCCTTGGCGAGAGGTAAGGCCAAGGGCATTGCCCTGAACTGGTAGTGGCCTGAGGGCAGTTCGAACCTGAGGTACTTTCGGTGAGAAGGCCTGATCAGAACATGAAAATAGGCATCCTTGAGGTCCAGGGAAGCTAGCCAGTCCCCTGGCCTTAGGGAAGGCAATATCATTGCCAGAGCCAACATTTTGAACTTTGGTTTCAACAGATGCTTGTTCAAGTATCTTAAATCTAGAATGGGCCGCCATTCTCCTGTCTTTTTTGGGGTAAGAAAGTATCTTGAATAAAGCCCCTTGCCCTGATGGCAAGGAGGAACCCTTTCCACTGCTTTGCAGTCCAGCAGAGCAGAAACCTCTGCTTCCAAAGCAAGGGCTTCTGAAGGATTTGCAGGTGGAAAATGCCTGGCTCTCATCTTTGGAAAGTGTTTGAAGCTGAGAACCAGACCCTGGCCTATTACCTCCAGAACCCATCTGTCCGTAGTTAGGGACAGCCAGTTCCGGCTGAAATAGGCCAACCTGCCCCCCACTGGTACAGGAGAATCGGCCCTGGACACCCATCAGGGTGCCTGTTAGCAGCGCTTAGGCTGAGGGAGGGGACTGTTCACTTGTGCCACGCTCACCCCTGCCTCTGAAGAAACCCTCTGCGAGACAGCAGAGGAGGCTTGAAATTGGAAAAGGCCTGAAAAGGGCCTGCCTCTCCTCTGGGAGCATGCCTTTGTGGCATGGCATGCTTCTCCTTAGCCTGGGCACTTTTGTAGGTAGTTCTGTATTCATCCATCTTTTCATATAGTTTTCTGTTTGCTCCCAAAAAGAGAATTTCCCACTACAGGAAAATCCATAGCCTTTGACTGGGTATCTTGGGACAGATTAGTGCATCTGAGCCATGCCAATCTACGGGAAGCTACAGAAGTGGCCATGACCCTAGAAGAAACATCATTAACATCAACAGCAGTATGAAATTGAACTTTAGAGGCTTCAATGCCATCAGCAGCCACCTGTTCCAACTCACTAGCCAGCTGGCCATGGGCCTGCTTGGCTAACTGCAATACTGTGTCCCACCTAGATTTCTGATATCTAGCTACATAAGCTATATAATTTGCCTGCCTGAGTCCCAAAGAAGCTGCCATATACTGTTTCTTCGCCATGGCATCAATCTTCCTGGAATCTTATCAGGAGGATGTGAGGCCAGAGGAATATTAGCCTTGTCACAGGCTGCAGCTTGTACCACACCTACATGACTATACTGCTCAGTAAGGAAGTCTGTATCTGAGCCTGACAAAGTATACCTTCTGTCCATTTTTTATCTACAGGAGAGACAGAGTGAGGATTTTTAAAATCTTGTTGTTTGCTTCCAAATGACTTATGCAAAGGAATAGACAACCTCCTAGACTCTGGAATATCCATCATTTCCACATAATCAGGCTCCTCTTGCTCATCCACAGCCTCCTCTAAAGGAAGCTGGAGGGTTTCTGCAACCTTTTTGTAAAAAATAAAGAAAGAAGGGGACTCAGACAGAAAAGGAGGAGATTCTAAAGGTCTGTCTGGAGAAATGTCTGGTTCAATGGGCACGTCCAGACCCCCCCAGCCACACATATATTGATCAAATTCCTCCTCCCCCTCCTGTGGTTCATAAAATTCCTCAACTTCAAAATCGTGAACCACTGGGACTGAACGAACCAACCTTTTACCAGCTGTTGGTGGTTCTACAGATCCCTGAGACAGTGACTGGACAATCTGAATGGCTTTAGCTATCTCTGCAGCAGTTGGAGACACAATTTTGGACTCCAGACCTACTGATTTCCTTGTCTTTTACTTGGGACTGGTTCCTCTGAACCAGCCTTCCTTTTGCCGAGGAAGTCTAGCCTGGTCAGAGGGCACTCCTCTGGTCCAGTGGGTACTGGACTGGGCTGGCCATCCGGTCAGCGGACTTTTGGTCTTCCTCGCTCCTGAGCCGCCCAATCTCTTCTCCAGGGTGGCTGCAGGGAAATTTTACACCTGGCAGTCTGACAGGAGTTGGTCAGCCCCCAGACCAATAAACACAAGTGGTGTGTGGGTCAGCCTTTGCAAAGCGTCCCCACAGACATCACAGTGTTGAAACCCAGTGGGCCGGTTTTCTTTTGGGTTTCTCAGACATAATGCCAGCCTAACCAAAACTTGCCCTTTTGATGGCAGTGCCAGGCAAGACACCCTTATCGGTTCCTAACCGGTCACGGTATTTGAAAACGTTATAATTCGCTTTTAGGAACCGATAAGAACCGGAACCGCACTCTAAAACCCACTGTACACTTTAAAATGCAGAAAAAATAAACCGATCGGGTTCAAACCGAACCGATAATTAATTTTCCACAGACTTAAATTTTAGTACTTACGGTTACCAGATAGAGCTTAAAACCGAAATGCGGTAAAATAATAACTTTGCGGTTCAAATGAACCGAAAAATACCGCTGAACCGAGAATGAACCGAGCTGAAGGAGCTGATCTCCGGGCGACTGTTCAGTGAAGCGGAGTAAAGAATCTGACAGTTTCATTTGAAACTGCCAGATAGAGCTTTGGGCATAGCGCCCTTGCGCTGTAGAACTCCAGATCTTCTGGAGTTAACTCCTTCCTCTCCGGGGCAGTTCAGCTGCAGTGGCTGACTGCTATTGTTATAATATAGCAAGACTTCATGGTGTTTGAAAACCAAGGTTCGGTTTGAAATTAAATCTATTCTTAAAGGGACAAGACAACACAATCAAATCCAAACAACCCCAGTGACCCGAAACACCACAAATGCATCTGAAATGAGTGCCATAAGTGACTCTGAGTCATCTGATTTTTTTTTACAGCAGGATCAGATGGAGGACCCCCACAGCTCTGAGAGAAATGGAAAATAAGGTGCCAGACTGCCAGAGGAGAACCAGGTGTAGGAAGAGGAGGTCAAGGGGGTCACAGAGGTCAGCCGAGGAAACGGAGGTCCCAGGAGACATAGAGATAACAGCTATGGGAGGGGACAATGTGATCAACCTGTCGGATTACACCCTAAGTAACACTGAACATGATGTCTCAAACAAGGGTCTGTCATTTGTCCCCCACTGTGTATACTGACTATTTTCAGACTACCACTGATATTTACTGACTATGTAGAGTGTTAGGTCTGAGGTGCTTTTTTTTCTCACTGTGATATCATGAGTAGAACAACAGTCAGCACAGGGTCACTGTCACAACAAGACCAACATAGCAGCCAGGATGGTAGCCTTACTGATTGTAATGCGAGTGTGATCCCCACACAGGAGGTACTGAATACTCTTAATGACTACGCTGATACAAGCAGTACACATGTGGGGGGAGCGATGGAAGAAAAGGAGTTTGTTAGAAAGAAACCTGGTACATTTTGCCCTCCAAAGCACCCAGCAATAACTACTTTTAAGAAACTGTGTGAAAGAGACCTTGAAACTTTAAGAAATTATGAATTTGTGCCCAGATACAGTAATAAAAGCAGGGAGGAAAGACAAGGTACTGAAAGTCTTAAAGCAAATGCAGGTATAATAATCAAGGCAGCTGACAAATGGGGCAGTGTGGTGGTCATGAATACCCTGGATTACTTAGCAGAGGCTAACTGCCAGCTAGATACAAGGGAATTCTATAAACCAACAGATGGCGATCCAACACTGTGCCTTAAAAAACAGGTGGATGACTTTGTAGGATGGGCACATAGTACAGGACAAATCAATGGCAGCGAGAAGGAATTTCTAACTACTAAATCCCCCATGACAGCAGTTTTATGTTCTGCCCAAGGTTCATAAAACCCTTGTCAAACCCTCTGGCAGGCCCATTGTTTCAGGGGTGGAAACTTGTACGGAACCACTTGCCTGCTTTGTAGATGACCATTTAAAGAGACTGGTTAGGAAGCTCCACTCGTATGTGCAGAAAACAGGGGACAGTCTCAATATGATGGAAACTATCAATGTGGGTCCTGGTTCCTTGCTAGTGACACCTGACGTGGAAGCGGTTTACACAAACATATCACACACAGGAGGATTAAGGGCATTATGGTATTTTCTGAACACCAGGGGGTAGGATATGAGATGAGACACAGACCTGTTGGTTGAAATGGCTAGGATGGTGCTAGAAGGGAACTATTTTGCCTTCATGGGCAAACGTTACCATCAAGAGAAGGGAACGGATATGGGTGCAAGTTTCACACCCAGCTATATGAATCTCTACATGGGCTTCTGGGAGGAGGAGTTCATCTGGAATAGCAGCACCAACCCTTTTTTCAACAATATAGGGCTGTAGAAATGGTACATTGATGATGTGCTTATGGTGTGGTGGGGAGACATGACTGAACCTGGATTATTTGTTGACTACCTGCATGAAAGTAAGTAATATTTGTGGTTCACCTGTCATGCGAGTGATAAAGAGGTGCCATACTTAGATTTATGCATCAAAAAGCAAGAAGATGGCACCATATCCACTAGGCTATACAGGAAATAAACAGACTGCAACGTTATACTTCTAGTTAGTAGTTGCCACCCCCATCACACTGTTAACAACATCCCCAAGAGCCAGTTTTTCAGAATTAAATGTAATTCCAGCAGGGAAGATACACTAGTGAAGCAATGTGATACTTTAGAGAAGCGCTTCAAAGACAGAGGGTATGCAGAGAATGTCATGCAGTCAGTCAGGGCATCAAATGAGGGCCATACCAGAGAATCCCTTTTAATAAAGAAAAACAATGATGCCACTGACCCTAGGGGCCATAAATGACCAGATTACTTTTGTCACCACATACAATGGGAGGTCACAGAAGGTGCAGGAACTAATCAAGAAAAACTGGCCAGTGTTAGGGGCTGATTCACGCCTTAGGGAAACAGCTTAGATTCCACCCCACATGGCTCACAGATGTGCCAAAAATCTCAGGGATGACCCTTTCCACTCAGTGCAGCCAATGAACAAACCGCGTAGTTGGATGCTCCCACTACCTTAAGCTGCAGAAAGTGCGGTTGATGTAAATATTGCCCGTATGTAAATGAGAACAAGGATTCTGCTCTGGTGAACTGCAGACTCTCGCTCTGCATTTTGAACCCTATTCTGCATTTTTGAACTCTATATTTTGTCCCACTTGCCCTCCCCAACCCCGGTGTCTATTAAATAGACCAAAGCTCCTCTCTCCCACTTCACCCCATGCCCACTGGCCACTCTTTCCTTCAGCTGTACCAGTCACATATCTCGGCACACTCTTACTGTAGGTATACACAAACACCTGCCATCTCTGATTTCTCATTAACTAACGCCTCCCACATTACACAGCCAGAATGTTGGCTCACATTAAACTGGCACTCCTGCTTAGCCTGTCCCTCTGCTTCAGGGTATCTGTAGATAATGAGACCATGGCACCTATAACAGACTCATCCACTCCCACTGTTATCCCCCTGCTCCTAGCGCATAATGTAAAGGGGATGTCCTCAGACACCTACCTAACCCCTGCCTTAAAACTACCTCCCCAACACCTCATACCCCTGTTGCCCTATAAACTTACTGTAGCTGCCTTGCTGTGCAGCTGCCTACTTGTTACTGCCTCCTTTACAAAAAGACTTGGTGAGTCCAAGTCCCCCGACTCCACCAAGATGACCTGGTCTTCCTACCTAAGAAAGCTCATACTACTTATGCTCCTACTATTGGGGAACATTCACTCTAACCCTGGCCCTCCAGCTGCTGGCCCCACCTCGAGTATGGGCCATCTTAAGATTGTCTCACTGAACATAGGTAGCCTCCTCCCCAAACTCCCTCAATTCCAGGTTTGGGTGGAACTACTTAAACCTGATCTTGTCTCACTTACGGAAACATGGCTATCCCCGAAGGTTGCTGATGAGACTGTAGCCCTGGATGGCTATAACATGTTCCAACAGGACCGATTATCAAAAAGCAGGGGTGGTTGCCTAGTTTACCTCAGGTGTGATATTACAGGACAATTGCTCCTTCACACCAAGAAGGCACAAATTCTAACCTTAAAACTCACCATTGGTCAACAGAACAAAGTATTACTACTCTCCACAGTGTACCTACCCCCCAGTATGCAGACCACTGGCTTTCAGCAGTTTGTCAATATTCAAGAGCAACATAAGCAAAACTGGGAACACCTGATCACTGGGGATTTGAACATTAACTGGCACTCCCAGAATGCAGCTGCTACCAGAGACCAAACTGCAGGTCTCTACCTAATCCAGCTGGTTACACAAGCTACTAGGCAAAATTACCGAACAGGCACCTGCTCCCTCAGACTGGCTACTCTCCTCCTGCCTGGAACACATCGCTGAGGTCACAGTCTTACCTGACTTACTCAATGATCATTCCCCGATACTATGCACCTGGACAAACAAATTCACCAAGTGCAAGCCTATGGCCTCTAGAAACTGATCCTTCAGATCTGGACAACTGGAAACATTCAGAGAGTACCTAAATGAAGGGTTGACTGGTCCCCACTGGACAATGCCAAGGACAGGAACCATGCCCTCGACTACTTGGTTAAGGTCTTCACCAAAGGCTGTGACATCTTCACCCTTTACAAAATCAAGAAAGTAAGAGGAGCCACTAATCCATGGCTGTCAGGCTCCCTAATTGAGCGAATGCATCTCGGAGACCACCTATGGCACAGGGCCAAATCAACAGGGAAGCAGGCTGACCTCTTAGCCTACAAGATAGCCAGGAATTGCTGAATAAAGCTTATCTGACTTGCCAAAGCCACGTACTACAATGATCTGCCGGGCAGGAGCTGAGGCCGTGGTAGGGAGTTTTGGGACTAAGTGAAAGCTCTCATGGGTAAAGCCTCTAGGACACCTCCTGACCTCATTGTAACCACTCTGCAAGACCCAAAGGATATTGCAAATGCATTTAATGTAGCCTTCATGGACCTAAGCAATGTGCTGCCTGCCGACTACCTCAAACATATGCCACCCGACCAGCTCCCTAACCAGTACTCTGCCTCCTCACCCACCAATAGCCCACCTCCATTCTACTTCAGGCTGATATCTTGAACTAAGACTATAAAATATGTCAAGCGTGTCCTCGGTAAGACCAGGATGGGTAGCAACCAAATAGACATGAAGATGGTCACCCCTTACATTAAATGAACTTGAGGATCCACTTACCAAGGTCTTCAATGCCTCCCTTAGATCTGGTGTCTTTTCCAACAGGTGGAAGGCAGCATTCATTACACCAGTCTTCACATCTGAGGACAGAACCAACCTGTCCAACTTTCGGCCCATCTCGATACTACCACCCCTTTCCAAAGCCCTTGAAAGGGTGGTCTCTGACCAACTCACTGAGTACCTTGGAAAATACAATCTACTCTGCAGGCAACAGCAAGGTTTCCACTCTCACCACACTGGTTGAATACATCACCCAGCTCTATGGTGCCCTGGACAATGGGATGGCAGTGGGGTCTATCTTCATAGACCTCACAAAGGCTTTTGACACTGTCAACCACCAACTCCTCCAGCAAAGCCTCCTTGCTACAGGATTGTCCACTGACACAGTTGCTTGGTGCAACAGCTACCTGTCTCATAGGTCGTAAAGTGTTAGAATCAGCAGTACTATCTCTGAGCCTAGGGAGGTGAGCCTAGGAGTCCCCCAAGGATCTATCCTTGGCCCACTCCTCTTCAGCCCCTTCATCAACACCCTACCCACTGCCAGCCCAGTGCACATCGTGCTATATGTGGATGATGCCGTCATTTCTGTCTCCAGCAAAGAGCTGACTCTAATAAATTCTGAATTGCAGGACAACTTTCAAACTCTGGAATCGTGGTTCCTTCAGAACAAACTACTACTTAACTATAAAAAGACCAAGAGCATGCTCTTCAGTACTCCACAGAGCAAGATGAGAGGTGCACCCCAGAGGATACTCAGCCGCAAAGGTGACACACTTGATCAAGTTGACACATTTAAATATTTAGGTGTTCACCTGGATGACACCCTCACCTTCTCTGCGCACATTGAGAAACTGATCAAATCCGCTAATATGAAACTAGGTATTCTCTACCACCACCAAGCATCCATGATGCTGGACACCCTAAAACTCATTACTTGCAGCTGAATTCTGTCCACAGTGGACTACAGACTAGTGATCTATGGGGCTGGCCCAGACACAAATAGGGTCAAAACTCTTCTGCACAAGGCTTGCTGGCTGGTCCTAGGAGCTCACCACCTGGTGCATACATGTGCAGTATACAAAGACACTGGCTGGCTCCCCCTCCACCTCAGGATTCAATACCAGGCCTGCTTACTAGCAAAAAAGCTATGTGGGGCTCACACCAGAGTCTACCTCTACCCTCTTTGTTACTGCACTACCCACCATCAGTACAAGGAGTGCAACCAAGGGAGGGCTGCAAGTACCCTTTACGTGAACGACACTGGCTCAGAGATCCTTTTCTTACAGTGGACCAAAGTGGTACAATGACCTGCCTGCCACCCTACTCGAATGTAACAGGATCAGCCAATTCAAAACAGGGCTACGTTCACACCTAGCTAACAAAAATGCCTGCCATTGCCCTATCTAACTAATGTTGACCACCAGCCTATTGTTCTGCCCTTACAGTACCCTTCCCTCTCTGTACCCCTCCCCTCTTTTCACTTACCCCTTCCTCCTGTCCTAAGAACCCCATATCTCGACCCTCCCTTCCCACCCCAGATACCTTCCCTTACTCCATCCCACGTCTCCTCCTCCTCTGAGTCCCTCCTTATCTCTCTCCTCCCTCCTCCTCTCACCCTGCCCTCAAATCCCACCCCTAGCACCACGGTTTTACTTCACCCCTCCTCCCACCTCCTGATGAACAATGCCATGTCTGGCTGCTCCTTTTCTGTATCACTTCCCAGGAGCTTGGGACACACTCATCTCTGACTGCTCTGTTTCTATTTTGTCTCACTTCCTGGCTACTTGGGACACTCTTGCCTCTGACTGCTTACTGTCTCTCCAAAGATCTGGACCGCACTCCTGTAGTGTTATATACAATGGTAATTCTGCAAATGTAGACAAATACTATCACTTGCTAACCTTTTACTCATGGACACATTGTAACTGCACTTGTAACCATGTTATTAATTTATGTTTTTTTACATGTATGTACCCATACTCCTGAACGCATTATAACTACACTAGTAACTATGATGTTAATTTGTGTTTTGCTTGTATGTACCCATGCTGTCATGTTATGTCATGTATTTTCCTGATGACTTGGAGCCTTTGTAAACAAACCCATGGCTCACAGGTATTAATCCCAAACTGAAATAAACAACCAGGTATAGAACCCATATAGTGGTGAAATGCTTAAAATGCATGATTTTATTAATTGCGATATTACATATGTTGCACATCTAGTAAACTGTACATGTGGAGCTTATTATGTGGGTAGAATGACATGCACGTGGAGAGAACGAATTAGGGAAGAGATGGGCGAAGTGGCCTTAATTCACTCCGGAGTGATTGGGAGTGAAGGCAGATCACAGTGCTCTGCAGCGAAGCAGAGTGCCAGCGTTATAATGGGTAAGCAAAGTCCATTGAAGACAATGACTTTGCATTATTCCGCCTTCCCAAACCACTAGTCCACCAAATCTTAAGGCGAAGTACATTGAGAACAATGTACTTCGCATCACTTCGACTTGCATTAAGGCTCCAAAGGCGAATTTTGCAGTGATTCATGGGATCTCAGGTCACATGGGCTCTAGTTTGTTCTGCGCAGCCTCAGTTCGGGGTAGTGTGTGTAGGATGCTGTAGGAGACAGTCTGCTCTGAGAGCTCTCTGTGATTCAAACCCTCTAAAAGCTGTTAGTCTTTTTGAGTCATTTTTTTTGCTGAAACTTTAGTTCATCGATTGTAGGAAACCCTCCTGTGCTCATATCATCGAGTGTTTATTGTTTGTGTGTGGATTTTGAATGTTAATGTACAACATTCAGTCTGTGTATTCAGAGACAGTGGAAGTGTGCTTTGGGGGAGGGGCGTATCCGGTGTAGGTAGATTTAAGTTGGAGAAATAGGGAGTTCTTTGTATTTTGGTTAAATTTTTCTTGTATAACTGACTGTGTTACTGTACACACAGTAATATTTTCAGTAATTGTTGATATTTTTTTGCTGAGTGTGTGTGTTGTGGTCTGGAGGGACCTGGTGCAGCACTAAGGTTGTTTAAAAAAACCTTGTATATTATTGAAGTTTTAAATTTGGTACGCATTACTTGTAGACAAATTCTGTGAGTGTGTGTGCGGTGCATGACATGACATCAAATAATACACATTTTATAGTGCCACAGTGTAATTGCAGGCGCAGCAGTGTGAACCTGCTATCCACTGCAGCTGTGTGATTTTGTACTGCCAATGTGGTATCTTTTCTTGGTTTTGCACTGCAGTAATCTGCAGTCAGTGCTCCCCCCACCCTCCGACAAAAGGTATTCTTTTCTAGACTGGATTGTTTGTGACTTGAGAACACCATTGGTTAGTTAAGGTGTTGTTGAACTTGTTGTGACTTTGTGTCTATATCTGTTATTGAAGCCACAGTGTTTTTTTTGGCTTCACATCCAGCGTAACCCCCCGGACCCCACCCAGAGTGAACGTTCCAAAATCTGAATTTGTTTAGAATATTCCTGTTGATCCCCCAAAATGCCTGCAAAGAGACGTGCAAGCAAAGCTGTTTCTGGCCATGGCATTGCTGCCAGTGGTAAGACTGTCTGTGGGTGTGGTAGTAGTACGCAGTCGCAGAAGCACATTGCTGATGTGAGTAAAGGTATTTCTCCTTCAATGTTTTTTACAGTGCAATCAGTATCTTCACTCATATTTGGCGGAGATGATGTTGTCCCAGCTGGTGGTATTAGTGCAGTTGCTGGTGGTGGTATGAGTATTGCTGCCTCAAGTTCCAGTTCTGGCCAGTTTACCATGTCCAAACATATAGTGGAATGTGAAGCAGTGACAGTGTAGATGATGTCATACTCCCCAGTAACATCCCAGTAACTGAACATGCAGATTCTGATCATCATGTCAACGACAGCACACAAAGTGACATTTCTTCCACCGCGGTTCAGGTCATGCATTTGCTATGCAGTGATTCACAGTGTGGTGAAAAAATTTTGGGGTGATGGTGGTGCTGATGATGATGATGTTGCTGTGGTTGCAACATGCAGTCCATATGCCAGCATCCCAGCAGAAGATGTGGATGATGATGATGATGAATATGATGATGATGTCAGTGACTCCTGTTGGGAATTGGAGAAAAAGAAACTCAAGGTGGCTGTGTCTAGGTCTGTTAGCATTTCTCCCCCTCCCGTAAAAAGTTGTGATTTACCAGTTTCAGTTGATGATGATGACCCAGTAATAATGATAGGTAGTCATGGTGGTCAGTTGCAGTCCAAGTGTGTCCTGCCTGAAACATCATGTAGCCCCCTCCCCCTTCCACTTCATGGTTTAAAAAAACGGAGTCCAATCAGCATTATCGGGGGGGGGGGGAGATGTTAAAACTAGGGCATCAAAATCCCGTGTTTGGGATTTTTTTGTGGAAGATGCAAATAATGAGTCAGTTGCAATCTGCCAGGTTTGCCAGGTGCGTGTGAGTCAAGGTAAAAAGGGGAGCCATCTGGGCACAGGGGGACAGCATACACATCTTAAGAATAGGCACATGGCACTGTGGACTCAGCACAAGATGGCAGCTAATAAGTGTACCACAGTGGGGCGTTCACCCTCCTCGTCATCAACCATAATGAGCATGTTATCCCCTTCCATGACTGTAACATCAAGTAGAAAATTAAATGTGTGCAGTAGTGATGAAATAACAGCAGACAATTACTACAGCCATGATGAGGTAGAAGAGCAGAATGATTCTGAAGTCTTGTCCAGTGGCGGTGAGAGTAGCAGTTTTAGTGGTGGTGGTGGTGGTGGTGGTGGTGGTCAATGCACTATGTCTAGTGCAAGTGGTACATCAACCCCTGTTGCTAAATCTGGGAAAATAAATGCATTTCTGGGTTTATCATCACCTGTGCAACTGTTTTCATCACACATCCACACTCCACCCCCTGCCATTCGCAGAGCAGAACCATTTGTCATCACACCCCGTGTAAAATGTTTAAGTCAGCCCACGTTACAGAGTTTTTGCGCATAAGCTAAAGTACCCACCCAATCATACAGTGTCACGTGAACTTAATGCTGCTGTAGCTGAAATGCTGGCAACTGATCATTTGCCCTTCTCCTTTGTAGAGAATTCTGGGTTCCTGCAGTTTGCTGCATGTGCCTGTCCAAAATGGACAGTCCCAGTGTGAATAATCAGTGTAGTAAGGTGGAGTGTCGTGGTAGCAATCTTCCAGGAATTCGACAGCATGCAACAATTTCTATGTGCAATGTGACCTGTTCACACACTGGTGAAAACATGTTGGACATGGTACTGACTGAAACTGACAAGTGGCTGAACCCCCTGTCCCTGAGAGCTGGATTCATAGCAAGTGACAATGGGTCAAATGTGGTGAAATGCATCACGAATGGTGGCTTTTCTTCGGGTTCCATGCATAGCCCACTGTTTAAATCATGTGGTGCAGGAGTTTCTACAGCACCCTGATATAAAAGAAATGCTGACAGTTGCACACCGTATCTGTTCTCACTTTTCACGCTCTGCAAAGGCCCGTGACCAACTTCCGCAGTTGCAGATCCGAAACAGCCTCCTGCAGCACCGCTTGAAGCTGAAAGTTGTCACCCAGTGGAACTCCACTTTATACATGGCAGAGAGGTTGTATGAACAGTACAAAGCCATCTCAAAATATCTTGTCATGCACACTAACCGTGACGGCTCCGGGGCCTCCAAGTCTCTGATGACTGAACAGTGATGCCTCATGGACTCTGTAATAAGAATCTTGAGGCCTTTTGAACATGTCACACAGGCAGTGAGTGGCGAGTCTGCCTCCATTAGCCAATCAGTTCAATGCTGTGGGTGCTGAGGCAGACACTGGTGAATGTACAGCATAGCCTTGATGTTGCCGGAGACAGTGCTAGCAGTGTGTTGCTGAAACACATGCTGATAATATTCGACCTGAATCGTCACATCTTGAGCATTCAGCGTAGTGACAACTTTGCAAAGCAACAATGCTGGACCCACGATACAAACGTGGAATTGCCTCAATACTGAAGGGCGGGCCTGAACACAAAAAGCGCATTTGCGGGAATCGCAGCACACTTTGGACCAGCAACAGTTCTCTCATGGTCATCATTTCTGATGGAATACTGAATGGATTCATGTCATGTTATCGCTCCTTCACACAGTTTGGCAACATACTGTGCATCATGACATCATCATCACAGAGTATGTAAACTTTCTGGACACAAGACAGATGCATTTTGGGGATGCAGAAAAATTCTGAGGGCTCTGTGTGACCACTGCACTCATGAGTGACTGTGCAATAAATTCTGGGGGTCTTTGCTTGTGGTGTAGCGCTCCCATTTCACTTCCTCAACACTTGGGAAATTTTCTGGACACAAGACAGATGCATTTTGGGGATGCAGAAAAATTCTGGGGACTCTGTGACACCATTGCGTGCATGAGTGACTATGCAATACATTCTGGGGGACTTTGCATGTGGTGTAATGCTCCCATTTCACTTCCTCAGCACTTGGGAATTTTCTGGACACAAGAGAGATGCATTTTGGAGATGCTGAAAAATTCTGGGGACTCTGTGTGACCATGGCGTGCATAAGTGACTGCGCAATACATTCTGGGGGACTTTGCATATGGTGTAACGCTCCCATTTCACTTCCTCAGCACTTGGGAATTTTCTGGACACAAGACAGTTGAATTTTGTGTGTTGTGATTGTGAGCACATAATGTCATACTTAAATTATAAATTAAAGCAGCAGTGCAACAATGTGGTGAAAATGTTGACCTATACTTTTTTATGCTATTTTACATTGCCAGCCACTAGTTACCTCCTGACTTGTATGATACCCTTCTTTTCACAATTTAGGTCTGCTTTTCTACTTTTTCTCGTGTGAGAAAAAAGAAGCATGCCTTTTAATATGGCTCTAACCAGGTTTTCCTCACTATTTGCAGCTGTTTCTGAATAAATATTGTTCTGTGAGGTCATAAAACACTGCATGCTGCATAATTGTTAATTTTACAACAGAAATAATATATAACAACTGATGGAGAAAAACAGCAGAAAATACTGACGAAGACCTGATCCGCACCGTATTGAAAGGAGTGCTCCTTTTATTATTTCAGACATGAAAAAAAGTACTACAGCAGACTCAAATACTGGAAAGAATGGTATCATACAAGTCAGGAGGTAAGTAAAGTGGCAATGTAAAATAGCATAAAAAAAAGTATAGGTCAAAATGTTCACCAGATTGTTGCACTGCTGCTTTAATGTATATTTCAAAAAATAAATATTTCTGGAGCCTCAGTAATGTTTACTTTGTGTCGGGACTTAGGATTGGAAGTGTTTCGTAAAAAGCTTAACTGAGCAGTGCAAGTATGTTGTGCTAAACTGCATGTGTGCCGTCAGCATTCTTTCCTGTGTGTGCAGATATTGTCCAGCTTCGTGCAAACATATATATATATATGGTGTGACTTGTTGCAGTATCTCAAGACTAAAGATAAGAAAGAATATATGACGCATATTTTATCTGTACCATCAGCACCAGTGGAGTAAGTGAAATGATATTTTTTCAGAAGTATCGGGTCACTGCACCTCAGTCACTCACAGTGCACACATGACTTTGCGGAGATCATAGCACAAAAAACACATGCTCTCCTAAAAGTCATGTGTGCAGTATGTGACTAAGGTGCACTCTGGTCAGACACCTCTGAAAAAATATCATATCACTTACTCCACTGATGATGATGGTGACAATAAAATATACGTTATTCTTATTGCTATTTTTTATATCATAAACACTGCAACAAGTCAGCAATATATGTTTGCAAGAAGCTGCACAATGTCTGATGTCACACACACACACACACACACACACACAGAGGAAACAACAATGACTGCACACGTGCAATTTAGCACATCATACTTGCACTGCTCACACCAGCTTTTCCACAACCACTCCACAACAGAAAGTAAACATTACTGAAGCACAAGATTATAATAACAGGGCAGTAAGGAGCATGTATGACTGTATGTGTATGTATATATTTAAAGGGAAGCAGTCAGCGACAGGGGCTCCTGCCCCTACAAGGCTTACCCTCCAGTTAAGCCTTTTAAGTATGTTGCAGCAATTTTCTCATGCCACAACATACTTTATTTTAATAAAGAAAAGTCAGTGACCTGGAAGTATTGTGGATGCTATGAGGGCTGCATTATGTGTAAAGGAAAGGTGCAGCAGAGATGCCCCATGCGCTTCAATACTTTTGTATTGAAGCGCATGGTGTGTCGCTGTTGCACCTTTACACGTAATGGAGCCCCCATAGCATCCGCTATACTTCCAGGTTGCTGACTTTTCTTTATTAAAATAAACTATGTTGCGGCACAAGAAAAATGCTGCAACATACTTAAAAGGCTTAACCAGAGGGTAAGCCTTGCAGGGGGCGGGACCTCCTGTTGCGGACTGCTTCCCTTTAAACGAATACTGTGGCCTTCCCTCTGTCTGTTATTAAACATAAACAAAAGACAAAACACTGCAGCAGAGAGGGGGAGGTGTGCTGAAAAAAAAAAAGCTAATGGGGAATCCCCTGATGTTCCAGCAGCAGATGGAGCATCAACACAATCTGCAACTGGTGTTGCTCGATCTGCTCCACCTGCTGCTGGACAGCACACACCCTCTCATTATTTTCCTTCACTGCAGCCCACAAAAGTGCTATGTCTGCCTGTGTTGCAGGCACTGTGGGGTGCACTGCTGCAGGGGGGAAAACCAGGTTGGTGCTGGTGGCAGTGGTGGGGGTAGTGGTGGAGCAGCTGCTGCTGTGGCCCTTCTCCTGCTGCACCAGTGCACAACAACAGTGCCCTCTGCCACTGCCACAGAAGGGCCAGCATGTGGAGGTCTGGCCCGTTCGGTGGCAGCCTGCCACTCCACCTTGTGGTGCTTCAGCATATGTGTTTGCTGGCCCCCAGTTCCCAGATGTGTCCCTCGGGGGCCATGGCGTACCTGCATACCACAAACAGACACACCACAAGGCTGCTGCCCCCCCGACACAGCTGAAAAACTGCCAAACTGGGGAGCTGCGGGGGGGGGGACCAGGCACAGGAGGGGCAGATGTAGTGCCAGCAGCATAGTCACATACCTGGGGCTCCACCTGCTGCTGTGGAGGTGGTGCTGCTGGAGCTCCTACAGCTGCTACTGATGGTGGTGGCAGACTTGGTGGATGTAGCAGTGGCACTGGTGGTGCTGCTGCTTCTGGAGGGGAGAAAGCAGGACCAAAGAGTCTGGAGTGGTCCAACGCCACCCGGCTACTACCCCACGCGTGCACACTCCCCTCCAGCCATGGGCCCCATACTGTCCCTTGTTCATCGCACAAAAAACATTTCTTCCCTCTCTGATGCGACAAGCGACTTCACACACACACACACACACACACACACACACACACACACACACAAAACAAAACTTATAAAACAAAGAAATCTGTCACCAAAAAGGACTGACAAAACAGTAAAAAAAAAAACTAAAGAATTAGCTTTTAAAAAAGCTTTTGGGTTTTTGGAGTTTGCTCAAGAAAGAAACTAATAAACTCTCCTCTCCTACACAAAATGCTTCCTTCCTCTACCTCTGCAAAGGAGAAAGTTAGAGTATCTACTTGTATGACTCACTTCCTTCCTACCTGGATAAAGCATGTGACTTACAGTACTGTAAGCCATGTGATGCATGGGAGGGCTGCCTAAAGTGCCTATACTGTTGTCATTCCGACTTACTTCATGTTAAGACAGAATAACAAAGCAAAGTCATAATAACAAAGTGAAGTGAGCACTTTTCAATGGCCATTTCACACAGCATTATGATAACGTGAAGTGGCCACTTTGCGTTCACTTTGCAGGGGGAATTTAATTTTGCTGCATCTCTAATTGGGGAGCACATATGGACAGTGAATAATGGGAACTTGAAATATGTGTGGGCAGTTCATATGGCCAGTATAATGAACAAAAAAGAACATGTATTGAAGTTCACAGGCCTCAAACAAGTGTGCCTTGGCGCCAGGGGTGGAGACAGGGATCTAGCCCTGGGTAGAAGAGAAAACTTTTGGATTCATAAACTAGGGGTTTGCCAACAGAGAAAGAACTCAATGATAACATTGAACTGGAGCCCTTTCTAGCTAATGGATGAAATTATTTCCTCTCCAGTATATTAATGTGTGTTTTTATTGTTCTTTTACAGACGTAAGAGCCTCACGGATTGCAAGATGTCACAGAGTAGGCACAAGATTTGAGGCTTAGTGGTGCCATGTATTCCCCGGAGGTTTCTCTTTCCTTCTTTTTCCTTGCCCCCCTGCCCCCTTCATTATGCCCTCCTAACCCCCCATTGCTTATTTGTCTGGTTCATTTCCTTTCTTCTCTTTTTTCTGCAAGTTGGACTCTGATACCGAGATTCCACCCCTTAGTGGTAAGACTAGTTCAGATGTTTTGTGTTAAATTTATCAAGTAGTGGTATATTTTGTCTGTTGCATTGGTATGGAACCCCATTAATTTAAAGAACAATTAATACAATGGTACTGTGCTGATGTTCTATTAGAATTACAAGTGTGTTCTATCTACCTTGCCATGAGACTTGTATAAATGTAGTGTCTTTGAAAAGATGTATGGTAAACACTAAAATGTATGGTAAACACATGAGCTTCAGTGTATGTCACTTTAAATGTTTTTGTCACATGGGTGAACACGCTAGTTAAGGGTGAACATTCTAGGAGGCACTGTCTTTGATAAAGCCTGTCAAGGTGAAACATCAGAGCGTACATGTTCCTCACTGCTGTGGCTGTCTGCCTTCAATAGAGTTCTTTTGCATCATTCAGGTCTGGACTCATTATTTTCTTAAGAGGTGTGAGTGCCATGACTTCATGTGACCAGTGATACTGTACTATCACCAGACACCTGGTCCTGTTCAGAGGCTCTTCTGAGACTCAAGATTATGAAACATCCCACCAGTGTCTTTAACAACTGGTTAAAAACATGTTGCAGGGATGAGGGGTTCAGCTACATCAGGAACTCAGGTCCTACATAAGGGATAAAGCCTGTAGAAAGGAGATGGCCTTCATCCATACAGGAGGGGAAGAGCAATCCTGAGAGGAAAGCTGAAATGCTACTTCGATGGGTTTTTAAATGAGTCAAGGGGGGAGGCAGAAAGAACAAGGGAGGCAGAAAATGCCCCCCCCCAAATGGAGCTACAGAGAGGAAAACCCTGGGGAAATGTATTCTCCAGGGGTACAGTAGTGTAGGGAAAGTATGGAGGAGGTGACAGGAAGGGCAGAAGGTGGTTCTAAGGGAGATGGAATACTTAAGGAGGGTGAGCAGAGGGAAAAAAATAAATAAGGGGATGACAGTAAAGGAGACAATAGAAGGGTGACTGATCGAATAGGAAATGGGGAAAGTGAGACAGGAAAACACATCAGGAATGAAGTACCATGTGCACTAATGCAAGGAGCCTAGGAAAAGAATTTATGACCTGGAGAAAACCACTGCAGAGGTGGACCAGGATCTAGTGGCCATAACAGCATCATGGTGCACCACCAACCACAGCTGAGATGTGGCCATTCCAGGGTACAACATGTTCCAGAGGGACGGGACAAGTAAGAAGGGGGTGGTTATACGTGAGGTAAGGCATAAAGGCCACGCAGATACAAGGTCACAATGGGGACATGGAAGGGCTGGAGGTTTTATTGGTTGACTTAGGGACAGGGTGTGGAGTCTTCATCCATGTTGGGGTGGTGTGTAGACCACCAATACAGAGGGAGAAGTTAGACAGAGTTCTAGGGGAGGTCATTGGCAAAATGGCAAGCAACATAGCAAGCAAAGGGTAGGTACTGATTATGGAGGATTTTAATGTGCTGGATGTAGACTGGATCATTCTTGCCACAGCTACAAAAAGAAGCAGGGTCATCCTCAACTCCCTACAGGGGGAATTTCAGGCAGCTGGTAATAGAACCAGCTAGAGATGGGGCAGTGCTGGACCTCATTCTTACAAACAGGGAGAGCATTGCAGAAGTCACACTGGGTAGTTCCCCTGTGTACAAACGATCATCATACAGTGTGGTTTAGCATACAGATTGGGCAGGAGAAAAAACACACTAGAATGATGGTCCTAGTCTTCAGGAATGCAGAGGGAAAATATCTTAGTAAGGAGGCAGTATAGTTTAGTGGTTAAGGGCACTGAGCTACAAACCTGGAGACCTGGGTTTGAATCCTATCGGCCTCCACTTACAAACTGTGTGACCCTGAGCAAGTCCCTTAACTTTCCTGTGGTCCCAGGTTGCAGCTGGAAACAAGCTCTGACTTAGTGTGCCTTTCCTGGTTAAACAATTTCCCTTTTCCCTTAGTAAATACCTCGAAGGGGATGTTGGATGAGGGGAGTGGATAAACAATGGAAAAGGATAAAGCAGGGAAAAACTAAGGTAACAGGAAGTTGTTTGAAGGAAATAAGCAAGGGTAGGAGGAGGAAATGGCCACTATGGTTCTCAAAGGAGGTGACTTGTGCAGTAAGTGAGAAAACAAAAGCTTTTAAGAGGTACAAGAAGAGCCAGATGAAGAGGGACAGAAAGGTATGTCTAGATAAACAAAGGGAGGCAGGAAGAAAGGTGTGGGCAGCTAAGGCACAAACAGAGGAAAGGATAGCCAAGGAGGTTAAAAAAAAGAGATAAGACTTTCCCTAGGATTCGTGAGTAAAAAAAGAGAAAAGCAAGGGATGGGATAGTGGAGATGTGGAGAACGAGGGGGCTGTGCAAAGGAAGATCAAGAGAAAGGTAACATTTTACATCAGTACTTCTGCTTGGGCTTCACAGTGGAGGGTGAAAGGAGGAGGGGATGAACCAACATGTATCAGCAGGCACCGGGGCATGGGGGGGCCAGACATGAATTAATTTTTGGTGGAAAGATTCCAAAGGGGATTGGAAACCCTGAAAGAAAACAAGGCCATGAGGCCAGATGGGATCCATCCAAGGATACTACAAGAACTGAGCATGGTGCTAGCAACATTATTCAGCAAGTCACGGAGGCAGGGGTAGTTCCAGAGGACTGGAGAAGAGCACTCTGCACAACAGCAGCAGCAAGGAGGACGCTAGCAATTATAAGCCAGTCAGTTTCACATAGGTGATGGGGAAATTAATGGAGACCCTGCTGAAAAAGATACTGATGGAGTAACTGGAGGCAAATGGGCTGCAAGGCCACTTGCAGGATGGTTTCATGGTGGGGAATGTCATCTTAAACAAATCTCTTAGATTTCTTTAACCTGGCAACTAAAGAAGTGGACTAGAGGAAAGCAGGGGATGTGGCCCATCTGGACTTAAGTAAGGCCTCTGCAACACAGAAGGCTAATTAAGAAATTTAGCAACCTGGGGGTTGGAGGGAACATGGTAAACTGCATATCAAACTATTTTAAAGATAGAAAGCAGAGATGGTGGTAAATGGCAGTCACTCAGGGATGGGAGAGTAACTAGTGAGATCAGTACTGTGTCCAATCCTCTTCGATGTCTTCATATGTGACATTGCTTAGGAACTGGAGGGAAAGGAGAGACTCTGCAGATGACACAAAAATCTGCAAATGGGTGGACATACAGGAAGGGGTGCAGAAAATGAAATGGGATCTGAGGAAATCCGAGGAGTGGTCTAGGGTGTGGCAACTGGGTTTAAATGCCAAACAAAATACAAGATTGAGGTACTTACAGTCACCAAGCAAGAGAGGGGCCTTGTGGTAATAATCTCTGATGATCTCAAGGTAGCAGGGCAGTGCAACACGGCAGTAAGCAAGGCTAGCTGGATGTTGGGTTGCATAGGGAGGGGTTTTCTAGTAAGAGAAGCGAGGTAGTGTTGCCACTATATCGTTTGCTAGTAAGACTTCATCTAGAATACTAAGTCTAGTTCCGAAGACTGCACCTCTGTAAAGACACTGATGGTGCATACGGAACCATATGAAGAGAGACTGCGGGTGCTTAACATGTACTCCATGGAGCACAGAAGAGCATGAGGGGGTATGCTTGAGACCTATAAGTATCTCTTGGGGGTGAACAAGGTGCAAGAGGAAAGTCTCTTTCAGTGAAGGAATACCAGAGCACCGAGGCATGCAATGAAGCTTGAGGGGAGAGTTAAAGAGGGATGTGAGAAAACACTTCTTCACAGAAAGGGTGATGAATGCCTGCAATAGACTGCTTGAAGAGGTGGGGGGGGGGTGAAGATAGTGGGAAGCTTCAAGCATGCATGTGATAAGCACATTGGCATAATAGGTAGACGAAAGGTGGGGGAGGGACACCTATGACCAAATAGGGTCCAGGTGTAGAAATACATAGGGAAAATAGGTCAGACTAAATGGACCTACCAGTCCTTTTCTGTTGAGAAATTCTATATTTCTATGAGTTTCCCACAGCAGCTAAGTCACAAAACAAATGTGACCACAAACATTGGGCTTGCAGCACCCAGAGACATTTGGGAAGGGCACGGCAGTGCGACCATCAAGCTGTTATTGCTTGAGTCATTCCCCCACACCCCTGTACCTTACTGCCTGCTTATGAACTAAGTTGCTAATTTAAAGAGCAGCCGATGCGTTTAGGAGAACTTTCCCAAAACACAATATTTACACACTGTCCAGCTTGTATTTCACATTAGTTCGTATTTCTTCTGCCCATTAACTTTTATTGAGGTCCTTTGCATGAAAACAGGATAGTTGCTCTGAAAGGTTTATCTACTCCTGCTGCTTTCTCCCTACCCAAGGTCATAATACACTGCTTGTGACATCATAGTTACTTCATTTCAAAATAGTGTGATGTCACTACAGAGGATTATGACTTGAAGTAGGGAGTAAGCTACAGAGGCAGATGAACTCTAGGGGATAAATATCATATATTCATGGAAATTTCCTCAGTAATAAATCATTGGGAGGAACAATCTATGGAATATATGTGGAATGTAAGCTGAATTGTACCTAATTATTATATTTTTCAAAGTTTTCTTTGCGGCGTCAGCAGCTCTTTAAGTAAAGGGCCCTCAGCATTCTTCCCTGGCAGTCCAGTGGTCCCCCCCACCATTGGTCATCTGGAGTGGAGCATTTTTCCCTGGTGTCCAGTGGACCACCATCCCCAGTCCCCTGCATGGTGATATTTAAAGGTTACACCCTTTTCGATCTCAGTCCTCTGTCACCAACTTTGTGGTGCCTTTCTCACTGCTGCATGCCTGCGGCAACTCTATGGAGCTGCTATCAGCAGTTTTAAAGGGGGAGCCACACTTTATGGCATGCAGCAACAGACTTGGGAGGCGAGAAGCAACTGTATAGCACAGTGCTTTATTAACATACTGGCCCTGCCCCTCTGTCTGTGCCAGTGCAGTGCCCATTGCATTCAAAGCCTTGAGACTCTTTTGAGTACAGTAGGTAGGGATATAAGGTTGAACTGTGCCACAAAGTGGTCTTTGCCACCACTTTGAGGTGTACTTTAAGGACTGTTGTTCAACTACTGTAATCAAAATGAATGGCAGATTAGACAATGGTATGTTAGCAAATACAATAAAAAATAAGGCACGCCAGGCTGTGAGTTACTGTGGGATAACAACATGCTTCAGAACAAACTACCAACCACCTATTACAATGTCTGAAGATTCACTATAGGCCCTATTCACAAATTTGCGGGATGTACTATACACACTATTTGTGTGTACAGAGCCTGCGCAGCTCTACACCCCGGGACAGGCATGCACCAAATGGTATTCACCATTGCTAGCTACCTGTGTGCACCCCCAGTGCACAGCTGATAGGTGGGGAAAGCAGCTGCATGGGAGAGGATCGCGGGACCCAGGCAGGCATATACAGTAATTGGATGCCTGTCCTGGGTCCTAAAGTGGATTCCCTGTAACCCACATACAGGGGATCCTGGGAAAGCATGGACCCTGGGGTGTGGAGTCCAATGGCCAACTGACTGCCCCCAACCCTCCCTGGCAGCCTAGTGGGCTGGGGCAGCAGTGTGCAGAGGGTTCCCACTGTTGCCGATCCTGGCAGGTATTTTTTTTTTGGGGGGGGGCACATAAAAGTTACACCAGGGTCCCGCTTCATGTATGTTGAGCCCCTTCCGCACCTTAGTGAATGGCTCAGAGTGCAGCCATGCCCTCTGACATGCTCCCAGCCTGCCTAATGTGCGTAGTTGCATGGCCGACTGAGGGATCCAGAGCACAAGGCATTAGCGCACCTGTAGTGAATGCCACAAAGGGTCCACTGGACTCTGCTGCATAGCATTCATTCGTAGACATGCCTATGCACTGCACATACATGGCACATAGACATTTGTGAACAGACTCCCATGTCTTCACCAAAGCTTGCTTATTCTACTTGTGTCAGCTGTATCACAGAATGGACTATCTGTCCCTAAAGGTCAGGTGTGTATAAAAATAATTACATACTGTTCTTTAACACAATTAATAAAGGTAGTTCTTTGCAATCTATTGCACTTAACCCATGGTAACTACCTGCAGCAATCATGCATAGCCAATACCTTTGCATTTCATAAGGTTAGAACCAACCTTTGGGATGAGTGCGCGCTCTTGCAGTATGTTAGAAGTACGCTATGGAAAAAAACTTTAGACAGCAAATACACCAAGCGGTTTCAGGGCAGAGCTGAAGATATGTCTGATGTTGGAATCAACTCAAAACTTAAAAAGTTTAATTCCTCCAGTGATACTGTATGTACTCAATACATATTTGCATTAGTGAGATAATAGTTTTATACAGTAGTGCTGTATATAACTTCTATTGTTGTAATGTAATGTTATTACTGTTTATTTTTTCTCCACCTCTTGCTCTGTTAGCAGCTCCACATGCCTTTCCTGGTGAAATTTTTGAAATAAATGAATAGTAGAGAATATAGTACACTGTAGTACTTGTTTCTACCAAGGGTTTTGAATTTAGGAACCAGTTTGGTATTAATGGAGTATATGTGGTATGAGAGATGAGGTGCTGGCCATGCCAAACCCCTAGGTAACAAGATAACATAACTCTTAAGTCATAATTCAGGTATGGATCAATTAAATTTAAACTGGTTTGCTTCCTTTGTGTCAGATCATACTCACTATGTCAAAGTACATTAGTTGAATGTAAATACTCAGTCTCTATAAATCATACCTGTGGTTCCTCAGGGTTTTGGACTTGGTCCCTTACTGCCTCAAGATTAAGAAATTATTTTCCTAGACTTAATACAATTCATTCAAGTATATGATCATCATTCAATTCTCTTTTACAACAGATCAAATATTCCAGAAGTTCAATCTGTACTAGAAACTGACTTTTTACACCCTCTTTTTTTAGTTTAGGGATGCTAAATTGAATAATATAGGGGGGAACAGTGCACACAAGAAGACTGATTCTGTTGAGTTCTTGTGACCTCATAAACCATAAGATCGAAGACCCAGTGCTGTGTGAAATCACCAGAACCTTGGGATGGAATCAAGTTGTATTTATTTATTTATTTTCAGTCTAGGAAGTACTTTTGAGCCAATGGCTCATCTACAGAGGTTCCACGTCAAACAGAGTACAAACAACGTACAAACAGAGGAGGATTGTTAAGTCAGATTAAACAACAGTGTAATGAAACATAAATCACTGAAACATAGGGGACAAGTTATAACAGTCAGAGCAGGATACAGGTTAAACAGTTAATTACAATATAATATTCAGTAAAATAGAAAACAGCCAGAGCTGATTCCAGAAGATCAGTTCTTTTGTCAAAGTGCGATCAGGTGTTAGACCCTGGGGAGGAGGTCCGGGGCTTGGAAGTGCTAATGGGTCTGCAGCAGATAGGATGCCAGGGTGACACCAAAGTCAGGAGAGTAGGGGGGAAGAATTGGGGGTGGCAGGGGGAGACAAGGCCCAGACAGTCCAGTTCCGGTGGACACTTGGGTAGGATAGGTAGGAAACATGTGGGGAGAGAGGGGAAGGGTGGAGATTATGGAGGGGGAGGTCTTAAGGTGGTAAGTGGTGGTGGGAAGGGGTAAAAGGCAAGGACAGAGGAGGGAGGTAGGTAGCTGGGAGGGAGGGAGGAGTGAGGAAAAAGAGGGTGTAGGGGCAGGGGACCAGGGCATTAAAGGTGGGGGAGGTGGAGGGTAGGCAGAAAGAAAGAGGGAGAGAGTGAGAAGAAAGAGGGGTTGGGAGGAGGTTGGGGGAGGTTTAGGTGCCACAGTCACAGACACTGGACAAGGGTTGCACGAAGCAGAGTTTTAAAAGGACTCAGTTGTACAGTGCATTGTTTCCCATCTGTTATATTTTTTTTTTTTTAAAGTAAAATGTATTCAGTTTTCTACTGTTGTACACGCTGACGTGGAACCTTTGTAAAAGATCCTCGGCTCAAAGGTATTGTAATCCTAGATTGAAATAAATAAATAAAATACTGATTACAACCAAAGGATGGCCACTAGAAAAACAGTCTTCCAAGTTAAAAACTTGAGGTCTGCCAAAGACAGGGGCTCAAAGGGGGGTTACATTAGCTGAGCAATGCAAACATTCAGGTCCCAAGCAGGAGCTGGTTCCCGAAAAGGAGGGTTAGTGTGAAGTAACCCCTTAAAAAACTTGGAAATTACAGGGTGAGAAGAGATGGAAGCAGGTTTACCTGCTGACACATAAGCGGAGACTGCTGCCAGATGAACCCTTAAGGTAGCTGGCTTAAGGCCTAGAGAATTTAAGTGGACCAGATAGTCCAATAAAACAGTCAAATCAGCAGATTCTGGGAGATTTGCTTCCCAGAGCACCAAATGGAAAACCTCTTCCACTTAGAATTATAGGTGGCCTAGTAGAAGGCCTCCTGGCACTTCAAAATATCCAAGACACCTTGAGAGGTGTAGATCAGCAATTCTAGCTCCTCAGAACCAAGCCTTGAGGTGGAGGGAACTGAGGTTGAGATGCCACACACTCTCCCTGTGCACAGGTCAACAGGTCGTGGGTCCTGGGCAAGCTCAGGGGAAGGTGGACAATCAGGGACAGAAGGAGAGGGTACCAGGGCTGTCTGGCCCAATCTGGAGCAATCAGAATCACCTTGCAGGACTGAGTTCTGATCCTCACTAGTACGCTGAAAAGGAGAGGGAAGGGAGGGAAGGCATATAGATATTTCCCCTCCCAATCCAACTGGAAGGCGTCCAGTGGGACTGATCCCAACACTGGAGGTCTGCAACAAAACAGAGGAAGTTGGTGGTTGTCTGGGGCTGCAAAAGATCTATCTGAGGGGTGCCCCATCTGGCAAAGACTGACCCCAGCACTAGAGGGTTCAGGGCCCATTCGTGGTGGCCCTGAGAAATCCTGCTGAGGGCATCCGCTAGGACATTGTCCTTCCCTGGAAGGTGAACTGCTATCAGGGAGGTATTCAGGAGTAAGCCAGAGACCACAGCTTCATTGTTGTTGCACAAGGCAGAAGACCGAGTGCCCCCTTGCTTGTTGATGTACCACATTGTTGTGGTATTGTCTGTCCTGACTTGAACTACCTTGTTCTGGACAGAAGCTGAAAAGGCCTGGAGAGCTAAGAGGACAGCCCTGAGCTCCAGAAGGTTGATGTGGAGCAGAGATTCCTGAGGAGACCACACTCCCTGAGTGGAAAGGTCGCCCAAGTGAGCCCCCCATCCTAGGAGTGAGGCATCTGTGGTAAGTGTGAGGGAGTGAGGAATGGGTAAGAAGGGGACCCCTTGAGTTAGATTGCTCTGGTCCTGCCACCACTGAAGGGCCAGGATCAGAGACCTTGTCACTGGGACTAATTTGGTGAGGGGGTCCTTCTTTTGGGACCAAAAAGATCTCAGGTGGAATTGGATGTCTCTCATCTGGAATCTTGCTCTCCTACGACAGCTGTGGGCCGCAGCCATGTGTCCTAGGAGTTGCAGGAAGTGCCTTGCTGGCCGAGAGACCCGCATGGTGAAGGAAGATGCCAGGGCAATGAGTCTGTCCACTCTCTCGGAGGGGAGATATGCCCTGGCAGACTTTGTGTTCAACTCTGCACCTATGAAAGTTAGTACCTGAACTGGTTCGAGAACTGACTTTGGAAGATTCAACAGGAATCCCAGAGGTGAGAAGCTGCTGGGTGACCAACAAGTGAGATTTTACGTGATCTGGAGACTGACCCACTATGAGCCAGTCGTCCAGGTGAGAAAGCAGCCACCCTTGCCTTCCCAGATGAGCCACTATCACAGCCAGACATTTGTGAAAACCCTTGGGGCAGAGGTAAGGCTGAAGGGCATTGCTCTGAACTGATAGTGGCCAGAAAGTAGTTCGAACCTGAGGTACTTTCTGTGAGAAGGCCTGATCAAGAAATGAAAATAGGCGTCCTTGAGGTCCAAGGAAGCTAGCCAGTCTCCTGGTCTCAGGGAGGCAAAATCATTGCCAGAGTTAACATTTTGAACTTTGGTTTCAGAAGATGCTTGTTCAGGAACCTTAAATCTAAGATGGGCCCATTCTCTGCTCTTTTTTGGGGTAAGGAAATACCTTGAATAAAGACCCTTGCCCTGATGGCGAGGGAACCCTCTCTACTGCTTTGCATCCCAGCAGAGAAGAAACCTCTGTTTCCAAAGCAAGGGCTTCCAAAGGATTACTGGTGGGAAATGTCTGGCCCTCATCTTTGGGAACAGTTTGAAACTGAGGACCAGACCTTGGCTACCTCCAGAACCCACTTGTCCAAAGTTAGGGACAACCAGTTCTGGCTGAAATAAGCCAACCTGCCCCCCACGGTACAGGAGATTCGGCCCTGGGCACCCATCAGGGTGCCTGCTTGGCAACTGTTTTGGCTGGGAAGAAGGGACGGTCTGCCAGAGCCCGTCTGCCCCTGCCTCTGAAGAACCCCTCTGAACAAAGGCTGAAGAGGCTTGGCTTGATAAAGGGCCTGTGTGAAGCCTACCCCTACCCTGGGGAGCATGCCTTTGAGGGCATGCCTCTCTTTAGCTTGGGCACTTTTGTAGGTAGTTCTGTATTCATCCATTTTTTTCATGTAATTTTCTGTCTGATCACCAAACAGAGAGTTACCTACTACAGGAAATCCATAGCCTTTGCCTGAGTGTCTTGGGACAAATTAGTGCATCTGAGCCATGCCAACCCTACGGAGAGCTACAGAAGTGGCCATGACCCTAGAAAAACATCATTAACATCAACAGCAGTATGAAATTGAACTTTAGAGGCCTCAATGCCATCAGCAGCCACCTGTTCCAACTCACT
This sequence comes from Neoceratodus forsteri, assembly GCA_016271365.2. Lineage (NCBI taxonomy): Eukaryota > Metazoa > Chordata > Ceratodontiformes > Ceratodontidae > Neoceratodus > Neoceratodus forsteri. The sequence continues at coordinate 800,778,863 of CM057451.1, read as the reverse complement.
AGCCAGCTGACCCTGGGCCTGCTTGGCTAACTGCAAAATAGTGTCCCATCTAGACTTCTGATATCTAGCCACATAAGCCATGTAATTAGCCTGCCTGAGTCCCAAAGAAGCTGCCATATATTGCTTTTTGCCATGGTATCAATCTTCCTGGAATCTTTGTCAGGGGATGTGATGCCAAGGAATATTAGCCTTGTCATGAGCTGCAGATTGAACAACACCTACATGACTACACTGCTCAGTGAGGAAGTCTGTATCTGGGCCTGATAAAGTATACCTTCTATCCATTTTTTGTCTACAGGAGGGACAGAATGAGGATTTTTTAAAATCTTTGTTGTTTGCTTCCTAAATGATTTATGCAAAGGAATAGACAACCTTCTAGACTCTGGAATATCCATCATTTCAACAAAATCAGGCTCCTCTTGCTCATCCACAGCCTCCTCTAAAGGGAGCTGGAGGGTTTCTGCCACCTTTTTATAAAACACAAAATGAGAAGGGGACTCAGACAACAGAGGGGGAGACTCTAAGGGTCTGTCTGGAGAAATGCCCGTTTCAATGGGCACGTCCAGACCTTCCCAGTCACAAATGCACTGATCAAATTCCTCCTCCCCCTCCTGTGGTTCATAAAACTCCTCAATAACATAATCTTGAACCACTGGACCTGGGCGAGCCACCCCTCTGCCACTTGTGGAGGGCTCTCAAGTCCCTCGACAAAGACTGAACAATCTGTATGGCTTTGCTATTTCTGCAACAGTTGGAGAAACTATCTTAGACTCCGAACCTGCTGATTTCTTTGTCTTTTTTGCTGGTGCTGGTTCCTCTGAACCAGCCTTTCTCTTGCCCGAAGAAGTAATGCCCTGGTCAGAGGGCACTCCCTCTGGTCCAGTGGGTACTGGACTGGGCTGGCCATCCGGGTCAGCGGACTTTTTGGCCTCTCGTTCCCTGAGCCGGCCCAATCTCTTCTCCAGGGTGGCTGCAGGGAAATTTTTACATATCTGGCAGTCTGAAAGGAGGTGGTCAGCCCCCAGACAATAAACACAAGTGGTGTGTGGGTCAGCCTTGGCAAAGGCTTCCCCACAAACATCACAGTGTTGAAACCCCGTGGGCCCGGTTTTTCTTTTGGGTTTCTCAGACATAGTGCCAGCCTAACCAAAACTTGCCCTTTTCTTCAGGCCGTGCCAGAGCAAGACACCCTATCGGTTCCTAACCGTGTCACGGGTATTGGAAAAAACCCTATAAAAACGAGGTTTTTTAGAACCGATAAGAACCGGTACCTCACGCCTAAAATTCATCAAAAATACAAAAACGATCGGTTCAGACTGAACCGATAATTATTCCACACAGACTAAATTTTCGTTTTACTTACGGTTACCAGATAGAGCTTAGCCGAAACCGCGGTAATTTTGAGACTTTTGACGGTTTTCTGAACCGAAGGAACCGACCGAAACCGGCGTAGTGAACCGAGCTGAAGGAGCTGATCTCCGGAGCGACTGTTCAGTGAAGCGGAGTAAAGAATCTGGCAGTTTGACTTAAACTGCACAGATAGAGCTTTGAACAGCGCCCTCGCGCTGCGGAACTCCAGACTTCTCTGGAGTTAACCCTTTCCTCTCCGGGGCAGTTCAGAGGCTGAGGCTGACTGCTATAGTCCTAATCACAGCAAGACTTCATGGTGTTTGAAATACATAATCCATTTAACATAAGGTACACAGAACATAAATAACCAGAACACATAAATACAACAAAGCAATGGTTCTATACTATTTGATCATCTTGATTTCACAAAGATATAGCATGAGAGGCAAGGGAGAGCATAGGAGTGCATGCACCAGGAACTTTAACTCATGGTTGAAGAACTGGTGCTGTGAGGAAGGGTTTGGATTCATTGGTGACTGGGGACCCATCTGGAGGGATGGAGGTTTGTTCAAGCCTGACGGCCTGCATCCATCCCGGAGGGGAATCCAAGCACTCAATGATAAGTTTAAATGCTACATTGACAAGCATTTAAACTAGCAAAGGGTGGCAGGCCAGCAAGGATGGTACCTACTTGCTCACCCCCACAGCTAGTAATGGAACCAGTGAACCAGAGGGTGGCTATCTCTGCAAAGCAGTGTGCAAAGATGGAGATTAGTGTCCAAAAGGTGGATAAGCAGAAAGGGGCAAAATTCAGCAGAAGGGCAGACAGCAAGGAGAACCAGGGATAAATGACACCCAAGGAAGGGTCTGGAGTAGAACAGTGAAGCAGTCTAGGAGGTCAAATCATGGAAAGCCATGTATGCAAATGCCAGGAGCCTTAGCAACAAGATGGAAGATCTGGAGGCTGTCATGGTACAGTCAGACCTGGACATTGTGGCCATCACTGAAACCTGGTGTAATGATAACCATGACTGGAGATGGCCATACCTGGCTACAACATATTCAGAAGAGACAGAGCAGGCAGGAAGGAGGAGGAGTGGCACTGTATGTGAAAAATGACATAAGGGCCACACAGATCCAGGAGGAACAAAATGGGGAGAGATACTGTGGGTTAAGCTGGAAAGGAAAATGGGGCCAGCCATCCGCACAGGTGTGGTCTATAGACCACCAGCCCAGGAGGAAGAAACAGATAGGGAGCTGATGCTAGCCATCAAAGGATGGCAGACAAAGTGAGGTAGTACTGGTTGGAGACTTCAATATACCAGGCGTGGACTGGAGCATCCCAGCAGCAGCATCAACTAGGAGCAGATTTATCCTGGACTCCTTCAGGGTGCCTTCCTCAAGCAACTGGTCATGGAACCAACTCGGCAGAAGGCAATACTGGACCTTGTGCTCACAAACAGGGACAGTGTGATGGGGGTAACAGTGGGGAGCACCTGGGTAACAGTGACCACCAGTCATTGTGGTTTGAAATCACAGAAAGAGCAGAACCAAACCACACAAAACACGTATCCTGGATTTTAGGGGCAGACTTTGGGAAAATGGGAGATGCTTGAAAGAGGCATTAAGGGAATGGGACAGGAATCAGGGATTGAGGAACAGTGGGCAGTATTTAAAATGGGGATTATAAGAACAACAGAATTATGCATTAAGCAGGTTAGCAAGAGAAAAGAAAGAGGAGACCATTATGGTTTTCCAAAGAGGTAGCAAAGAAAGTGAAAGCCAAAAGATTGCATTCAGGCAATACAAAAAGACACAGGCAGAAGGGATAGGGAGAAGTACCAGGAGAAACAAAGGGAGGCAGGGAAGACAGTAAGGGAAGCCAAAGCTCAGACAGAAGAACACATTGCAAAATCAGTGGTTAAAGGGGACAAAACCTTTTACAGGTACATAAGTGAAAAAAGAAGGACAAAGGAGTGAGACTGAAGGGGAGGATGGGAGCCGCGTGGAGGATGACAACAGTAAAGCTGACATATTGAACAGGTATTTCTGCTCAGTCTTTACTAAGGAAGAGGGGTAATGGGTCTGAAGAGGGTACAAGGGGTGAGAATGGTGCAGAAATGGACACAAGTCCCTTTACGAAAAAGGGTCCTGAAGGAACTGGAAGTAATAAGAGCTGATAAAGCAATGGGACCAGATGGGGTGCACCCAGGGTCCTTAAAGAACTAAGAGAGGTGGTGGCTGAACCTCTGGCTATCCTGTTCAGCCAATCACTGGAAACAGGGAGGTACCCAAGACTGGAGGACAGCAGATGTAGTCCCCTTATACAAAAGTGGGAACAAAGAGGAAGCAGGGAACTACAGACCAGTCACCTCACCTCGGTAGTGGGAAAGATCATGGAAGCACTACTGAAGGAGAGATTGGTGGAACATTTGGTTGTCAATGGACTGCGGACCCAAGGCAGCATGGTTTCACCAGGGGAGGTCATGTCAGACCAACCTCATTTAATTTTTGACTGGGTGACTAGGGAGGTGGATCAGGGAGGGCAGTGGACATGGCCTATCTGGACTTCAGCAAGGCCTTTGACACTGTGCCACATAGAAGACTATTACAAAACTGGGGAATATGGGTGTGGGCAGGACAATAGTGTGGTGGGTAGGTAACTGACTGGTGGCAGGACACAGAGGGTGGTGGTAAATGGCTGTCACTCCACAGAGGGAAGAGTGACCAGTGGGGTACCACAGGGATCAGTGCTGGGACCGGTCCTATTCAACATCTTCATCAGTGACATTGCACAGGATATAGAAGGCAGAATTTCACTGTTCGCTGATGACACAAAGCTCTGTAATAGAGTAGACACACCAGAGGGTGTAGACAGAATGAGAAGGACCTGCAGAAACTTGAAGAATGGTCAAGGGTTTGGCAGTTGAAATTCAATGCAAAAAGTGCAAGATAATGCATATGGGGCACAAAAACCCTGGCACAATATATCAGTTGGGGGTGAGGATATAGCATGCACCAAGCAGGAAAGGGATCTTGGGGTTGTCATCTCTGATGACCTCAAGGTAGAAACAGTGTGACAAGGCATCAGATAAAGCAAATAGGATGCTGGGATGTATAGGCGGGGCATCACCAGCAGGAAAAGGAGGTCATAATTCCGCTATACAAGACACTAGTGAGGCCCCACCTGGAGTACAGTGTACAGTTCTGGAGACCATACCTACGTAAGGACATAGACAGGGTAGAGAAGGTTCAGAGGAGGACAACAAAGATGGTGCATGGGTTGCATCACAAGTCCTATGAAGACAGGTTGAAGGAACTGAACATGTACTCCCTGGAGGAGAGGAGGGAGAGAGGGGATATGATAGAGACATACAAGTATCTTACAGGGAGGAACAGGGTGCAGGAAAACACTATTTTTAAGCGAAAAAGATGTTTCAGGACTAGAGGGCATGGGATGAAGTTGGAGGAGGGGATTCAGAGGAAACATGAGAAAGAATTTCTTCACAGAGCGGGTGGTGGACAAGTGGAACACCCTGCCAGAGGAAGTGGTGGGGCTGAAACAATCAAGGGATTTAAGAATGCATGGGATAGACATAAAGGAATTCTAGAGGTCAGGGGTAAGGGGAAATAGACTTCTAGGAAAACAAACTGAACTTACAAGCTCAAATGGGCAGACTAGGTGGGCCATAGGCCCTTATCTGCCGACACTGTCTATGTATCTATGTATGACTGCACTAATATTTAACTTTAAAGGATATTGGTTCTAAAACATCCCTTTATCATGCCCATGGGAAACCCTTAGCCATTCATGTTTGTAGCTGACAAAGAAAAAAGAAGTGAACTGATGTCTGTTTATAAAGAATACTAAGACAGGTCAGCAATCTGCTCTAGGACTTGGGTTTGTGTTCTTTGTTCTATATAGGAAAAGTATGGCAGCCACTTTGTTTTCACCTTTCCTGTCATATGTCTAAGTTTTGCTGTCAGACATTTCATCACTAAAATCTGTTTCCAGTCGTCCAGACTGCCTTCCTTCGTCAGGGGCAAATATGGAAGCTGTCTTTGTGTTGTACAGTACATTCGGTGGTTACAGCTATCAATATATTGAATATATGCAATTTCCCCCTAACCTGATTCCTATTGGGGAAGGCCCCAGATTAAACTTTTATGTGCTGTGGTGCTCCTATCTCCAGAATGTTCTTACATGCGCATGATGTGTCCTGTTTTGACCATTTCTCCAACATTTATCAGAGAAGGAGGACCCAAAATGTGCAGTCATCATCACCAGCGATTCTTCAAAGTACTAAATGTTTGTAGTGCTCTTGATTATGCCCTAGCAGGTCTCCCAGTCCACTCCTGCTCCCACTCCTTTTGAATATTAATTCTAAGGTTGACTTGGGGTTGTACATGTAGCCTATAAAATCGAGAGACAAGGTGGGGTACCTCAGGGCTCTCACAGAAAATCCCTGCTAACTGATGAACTGGGCCTAGTGCCTCTTGTTACACCCTCCTTTGTGGTTCTGAGGACAAATAGCGACTTATCTGCAACTAGCACTAAAAATTCCTTGCTGGGAAGTGATATTCCACCACCACATTAAATAGACAGCCTACATTTCTTAGCCCCTGCCTCTTCGACCTTTTACAAATGTGGTCGATTCTACCAGGTGGGAATCCATCTACAGCCCGGATTGGGGTATACCAGCAGATGACAGTGTTATTTCCCAATGCATGCAGCACTTGGTACCAGGCAGAGAGTAATGTTCTAGATCAGGAGTTCTAGATTTGTCTGAGCATTATAGTGTCCATTTTATTAAAGGCCCTATCCTTCTCCATACCTTCTCATAGAAACATAGAATTTGATGGTAGATAAGGACCGCTTGGCCCACCTAGTCTGCCCATTTTCCTACCTAACAGATAAGCTGCAGATCCTAGTTAACCAACAGCTTATTTCCTCCAACCCCCCACTAGGACTGCCTTATGCCTGTCCCATGCATTCTTGAAGTTCCCCACTGTTCTTGACTCCACGACCTCCTCAGGAGGCTGTTCCATCATCCACAACCCTCTCAGTGAAAAATACTTCCTCACATTACCTCTGAGCCGTCCCCTCAATCTTCAAATTGTGCCCCTTGTTCTTGCACATCTCTTTTTCTGGAAGATGCTACCCTCTTGGACTTTGTTAATTCCCTTGAGGTACTTGAACGTTTCTATCATGTCCCCTCTCTCCCTTCTTTCCTCAAGGGTATACATATTAAGCTCCTTGAGTCTTTCTTCGTATGTCTTCTGGTGCAGACCCTGCACCATTCTGGTTGCCCTCCTCTGGACAGCCTCCACTCTGTCTATGTCTTTGTGGAGATGGGGTCTCCAGAACTGCACACAGTACTCCAGATGGGGTCTCACCAACTGTCTGTACAGAGAAATAACAACTTCCTGTTTTCTACTACTGATGCCTCTTCCTATGCATCCCAGTATCCCCCCAGCCTTCCTTACTGCCTTCTCACATTGCTTGCCCACCTTTAGGTCATCTGATATAATTACCCCCAGGTCTATTTCTATTTTTACTGTTGTCAGTATCTCACCCCCCATTGTGTACGCTTCCCCTGGGTTTTTGTTTCCCATGTGCACTACCTTGCACTTCTTTGCATTGAATCTGAGCTGCCATACATTTGACCATTCCTCCAACCTTACCAAGTCCTTCTCATCCTTTCCACTCCATCTTGTGTATCAACCCTGTTGCAGATCTTTGTGTCATCTGCAAGAGACATACTTTCTTCCAGTTCCTCTGCAATGTCACTTATAATGACATTAAAAGGACCGGTCCCAGTACTGAACCCTGCAGTACCCGTTAGTAACCCTCCTTTCTTCACTGTGGACTCCATTTACTACTACCCTTTGCGTCCTGTTGTCTAGCCAATTTTTTATCCAGGCTACCACCTTGGGACCCACTCCAAGGCTGGCTATCTTGTGTATTAATCTTTTGTGTGGGACTGTATCAAATGCCTTGCTAAAATCTAGGTAGGCCATGTCCACAGCCCCTCCCTGGTCTACTACTTTGGTCACCCAGTCAAAGAAATCTATTAGATTCGTCTGACACAACCTTACCATCGTGAATCCATGCTGCCTTGGGTCCTGTGCCCCACTGGCCTCTAGGTACTCAACAATTCTTTCCTTCAGAAGTGATTCCATCATTTTCCCTACCACTGAGGTCAAACTAACTGGTCTGTAGTTTCCTGCCTCTGTCCTGCTCCCACTTTTGTGAAGAGGAATCACATCTGCCCTCCTCCAGTCCTCGGGTACCACCCCATCCTCCCATGATTTGTTAAAGAGAGTAGTCAGCGGTGTCACTAGTTCTACCCTTAGTTCTTTTAGAATTCTTGGGTGAATCCCATCAGGTCCCATTGCTTTGTCCACCTTCAATTTTATTAGTTCTTTCGTATCGACCCCCATCTTCAGAGTGTTTCTCTTGTTTGGTTTAGGTAACTTCCCCTCCTCTTCCTTTGTGAATACTGAGCAGAAATATTCGTTCAGTATCCCTGCTTTTTCACTGTCACCCTCTACCCACATTCCCTCCCCTTTATTAAGCTTCAGTATCCCTCCTTTGGTCTTTCTTCACTCCCTAATGTACCTATAAAAGGTCTTATCCCCCTTCTTAACAGAATTGGCTATCCTTTCCTTGGTATGGGCCTTTGCTATTCTGACTGCCTTCCCAGCCTCTTTCTGCTTTAACTGATAAAGTTCTCTGTCCTGCTCCTTCTGTGTTTCCTTATATTTCCTGAATGCTGTCCTTTTCTCCTTAACCTTCCCTGCCACCTCTTTTGAGAACCATAGCGGTTTTTTCCTTCGTTGTGTTTTATTGATTTGCTTTACACAAAGGCTTGTTGCCTCTGTGATGGCTGTTTTGATCACTCCCCATTGTTCCTCCACCCCTCCTTCTTGCCTGTTTGCTAGTGCTTTTCTGAGGCACTCTCTCATTTCCCAAAGTCAGCCTCCTAAAGTCCAGTACTCTTGCTTTTGTATGGCTTGATTGTATGGCTGTGTTTATCGTGAACCACACTGTTTGGTGGTAGCTTGTTCCCAGAGGCTACCCACTTCTAAATCTGAGATTCTTTCTCCATCCCCATTTGAGAGTATCAGGTCTAAGATTGCTCCCTCCGAGTGGGTTCCAATACTAGCTGTCTGAGGCATGCCCCCTCTAGGGCATCAAGAATGACCCTGCTCTTGGATGTGCCTGCAGCAAAGGTGCTCCAGTTAACATCTGACATATTCAGGTCCCCCATCAACAATAGCTCCCCTTTTTCTGCCATTCTAAGAAAGCCTTCTATCATTTCCTTGTCCATTCCCTCCCCCTGAGATGGGGGTCTGTATACAACCCACATGCAGATTGTGGTGCCATTTCCTGTCTCCAGGGTGACCCAAAGTGCCTCATCTGCTCCCTGTTTACTCTTTAGTTCTGTTGCTTTGATCTCTTCCTTTACATAGACAGCTACTCCTCTTTTACCCTCCCTGTCCCTCCTGTAGATTGTGTATCCTGGTATGTTGACATCCCAGTCATGGTTCTCTGTGTACCATGTTTCTGTGACTGCCACAATATCCAGACAACCCTCTTCCATCAAGGCCACTAGTTCAGGGAGTTTGTTACACTGACTACGGGCATTGATACTCATCACCCTCCACATTCTGATAGCCTTACCCCTTTTAGCCCCATTTCTGTCCTTACTGCCTTTGCCTTTTTTTACACTTAAATCTGTTCTGCTCCCTAATAACTTCTGTACCTTGGTGTTTACATCACTAATCACCATGTTTTGTGGGGGGCGGCTCGAATTTCCCTGCTCCTTTTCAGTGCCTCCCCCCTTGGCTAGTTTAAATGCTTGCCAATGAAGCATTTAAACCTCTTACCTAGGATCCTGGTCCCCCCCCCGGACAGATGCAGACCATCGGACCAGTATAGGTCTGCATCCCTCCAGGTGGCTCCCCAGTCCCCAATGAAGCCAAAACCCTGAGCTCCACACCAGTTTTTCAACCACTCATTGAATTCCCTGGTGAGAAGTGCCCTAGCATCTCCCTTGCCATAGACAGGCAGCACCTCCGAGAAGGTTACCGTATGCGCTACTTGTCTAAGGCCCCTTCCCAACTCTACAAACTCCTCTTGCACTTATCTGATCCCATTCCTAGCCAGGTCATTTGTCCCTAGGTGGACAATGACATCCAGCTCCCTCCCTCGTGCAGCTCCTCCCATGATCCTGAGGATTCGCTTCCTGTCCCTCCAAGCTGTGGCGCCAGGAAGGCACCTTACCTCCCTCTCCCCTTCCTCCCCCATTTCTACCTCTCTAATGATTGAGTCCCCCACCAGGAGTTGTTTTCTTCCCCGGTGGGGTCCCATGCCACCCTCCTGTGGGTCTCCTTTGTGAAGGTTCCCAGCATCCTCCTTGGTCTCCACTGCAGGTGCCTCCATAGAGGAACCACTATCTACTAGAAGAGCAAATGAACTGTGGAGAGGTACAGCTGGAGGGATGCAACTCTGTTCCACCACCCTCTCCCTCCTTGAGCCCACCCTGGTCCAGCCTCTCCTCTTTCTTGGCAACCTCTGAGGTAGTGGGATTGGCCCTGGTGGTCCCTGGGTGGGGGAGGAGGTTTCACGAATCCTAGCCAGGTCAGTCTAGTGACGGGCAACCTCCTCTCTCAGACCAGAAAGGTGCCTGCAAATAGGGCAGCATCGCAGCCTCCAGAATATCTCCCGGAACACTGCCGCCCCACAGCCATTGCACTGCACCACTCCTATTATGTCTTATTTTGTGTCCTCTCTACTGTTTCTCTGGATGCTTATTCTCTCCTCTCCTTACAACTCTCACTCTTCCTGTTCTGGGACAGCAACTTCCTATCTTCTTCAGTAGCCTCCTTCTTCCTTGCTCAATATCAGACCACCAGCAGCTGGGGGAGTGAGCTACTTTTTCCTTTAGGGTTGACAAAACCAATGTTTCTCTATGATCCTTTCCTTCCTACTGCCAAACAGGAAGTTCCTGTTGACAGTCAAATCCAGTGGCTATAAAAGTAGAACTGGCTTTGGGTGGGTGGGATGGAGGGCAACTAGTAAGAAAAAAGGCTAGCAACAGGAAGTTGTAATTTGACTCACCTGCTTTTATAGTGTCTAAACCACACCCCCAGGTAAGCTCTCTTTCCTCCTACTGGTTTAGCAAGCTGATACAGTACCCTTCCCTGCACAGAACACACACTGACTTTCTTTCTTTTCTTTTTTAACCCTAAATAAGACCCCTTCTACTTCTAATAAAGTTATCTGTCTACTTAATCTTAACAGACACTGACTGCTGCTGAGATATAAGTTTTAAATTAATAAGAAAATGTAGCTTCTTTTAGTTAGCTGCTTTCTGCTCTACTAGCAAGGCTAGCAACAGCTCTTTCCTGGGATACCCTCCCTGGTGCTCCTTCTTGCCTAAGAAAATCTTGAAGGTGTTGTGTTTGACAAGCATAGTAGCACTGTTTGATGATAGGGACTCCCAGTCCCTCTTCCTGTTTGTCTGACAATAGAAGATGGCAAGAGAGCCTCAGTCTTATATTATTCCATATAAATTTGGACCAAGCTTTTCGATTTGTGATCAGACTGTGACAAGACGTCCCAGTGGCAGGGAAGAGAACAGATACAGGAATCATGGAAGGATGATCATCCTGAGGAGCACAGATCAGACATTAATGCACAGGGGGAGGGCATCCCAGCATTTTAGATCCATATCCATGGCTGTTAGCAGTAGTCGACAATTTATCTTAAAGAGCTTCTCAACTTTAGTGGATATTTGGATCCCTAGGTAACGGAATTGAGAGTTTACCCATTTGAAAGGGTATATTTATGTAGTTCCTTGTTGTGATTATCATCGAGTATATAATTTCAGAATTCTCTGAGGTGATCCTTAAATCCTGAGACCTGTCCATATTCTGCTAAAATTGCCAGTACAGTGGGGATATTTTTTTCTGCACACAAGCAATAACATGTCATTCATGAATAAGGCTGCTTTCAATTCTTCCCAATTCATCCATATCCCTTCTAATGTGTTTAACTCCCCAGTTCTCCATCCATTATTTTTAAAGTATGGGGGTAGTTCTTTTAATTGCCCCCAATCTCTAGACTTATTGTATAGATTTATTTCCCACCCCCAAAAGCAGAGCAGTTACCCTGCCTCCCGGTTAGTAAATACTCTCCCCAGCCTAAAAACCTCAGCAGACCCTTATGTTATGGATACCTTTCAATTATCATTTATAGTGTATGGGAGAGGGCAACTGTATATGGAATTCAATTAATTCCTAACCTTGTTGTGCCACTGATGTGACATCAAAGTGTTGTACCATCTTGAGTACATCACATCGATGATACAACAAGTTAGAATGCTGGCTGGCGCTGCTGCTACTCTCTCCAATCATGGCTCCAGTGTTTAAAAAGTTCAATGGCATCTGTCCGATTACCACCACTGCTGAAGACCCAAGAGAGCCGCACCAATGAAGACCAGAAGGGACACTGTGAACTCCAAGGTAGATAGGTTTCTAGGAGACGCATTCTTGTTAGTGCTAATTTACTTATTTAAAATAAATATAGTCTTTGTGAGCAGGGATGGAGTGGGGCTTGATCATGGGGGGGATTTGAAAACAGATGTGCAATACTGAGGAGAGGCAGATTGGGACAGGCTAGGCACAAGGGTTAATCAATCGTTGCTGTCTAACTGTTGCCCATACACTATAAAAGACAATGGATGGGCAACAGTGAACAACAATGCTGTGCTAGTTTCTCAAGGTTATATGACAACCAAAAACCTCTCAAGCTTCACTTGGTTGCCATGACAACTTCTAGAAGTGAACCCAGCGTTATAGTGTACAGTGGAATGTCGTTCTCCACCGAAATCCATCGCTTTCGAAATGGTGTTCTGCTGCACTAGTGACGTCCGCAGTGCAGCAGAATGACTTTTTGTTCTGCTGCACTGCGTACATCACACACTGTGTCCTCGAGCAGCATCTGACAATTAGGGCTCACTCCATAGACATGAGACACACTCGAAGTAGCAATGTCGGAAGCAGTACTGTCAAAGGCACTATCTGGGGGATAGATTCATTCTGGATCAGGAAAACAAAAAAATAGCAAAAAAAAACGGAGAATGACATACTTCTCTTCCCCGCGGACTGTGAATTGCTGTTCCGGGTGCTGCTGTATGTGAGTTTTTAAACAGTAAAAATGTTAAACGTTAAAACGTTAAAAATGTTAAGTTCTTTTTACTTCTAGGACCTCAGTAAAAATGATTTGAGTCAGAAACATGCTGTAGTGACTTTTTTTTTCCAGAAAACGACATTCCACTATACACTATAAAGAAAAGTGCATGGGGAACAATTAACAACAGGCTAATCTTTCACCTCATTGGCACTATGATGACGGATTACCTCTCGTAATCCGTTGTCATAGTGCTAACTTGGTGAAAGAATAGCCCTGTTGTTAACTGTTCCCCATGCACGATCCTCTATATTATATATATGACATTTCTGTTGTAAACCAGACTACACAAAAAAAGTCATTTAATGCCTCCCAAACTACAATGCAACCTTTACTGACATACAACTGCATCAATCAGTTTATAGACTACCAAATAGAATTAACACCCCAGCTCAGTTAATTAGTTTACCTTCTCCTTCAGTCATTAATTTGTCTATAAAACATGCATACAATAGTTTATCCACATTTCCAACTCTTTAGTTAAAAAAAAAAATTATGTCGCTGTCACTGTCGCCTTCAGCTCTTCAGCTTCAACCGTACCAGTAAATTCCTGGATTTGTATACATACCGAGGAACAAAAGAAAAAAATTACTCACCATAGTAATGTTGTTTCTTCTAATGGCGTCTTGCTGTATTCTGACTATACGCAGTTAGCCTCAGCACTTGAACTGCTCCGGAGAGTAAGGGGTTAATTCTACGCCAGGGCATACAATGTTGAGCTTGAGCTCGGTTTCCAAACCTCTGTCTCTGGTACATCTCAGTGTAACCATCAGATTCTTATGAGCAAAAACTAACTAACTAGAATTATGGAAATTGTTTTCATTTTAGGCCCAAAAAGGCCACAAAGCTTGGTTCCAAAAGACTCAAGTCGGGAACCCAAGAAGAAACAGAGTAGATAGTGAATTAAATATATAACAATAATAAAAGAACAACAACTACTCCACCCTAAGTAAAGGAAGGGGTGCAAGGTACATCCCTGAGGTGCAACACTGTACCTGCCAATCTACATCCCCAAAAAATAGGTTCTGAGAGGGGAAGCAGGGAAGGAGATCAGAATACAGCAAGACTCCATTAAAAGAAACAACATTCCTATGGTGAGTAATTTTTGCTTCAAACAACATGAAGTCTTCCTGTAGTCTGACTATATGCAGACTACCATGCAGTTCCCCCCAAGGAAGAGGGGACACAGAACCTTACTTTGGGAATAGGCTCTGCAACACTGCTGTACCAAACCGAGCATCACTCCTAGTCTGGATGTCCAGAGAGTAATGCTTGGTGAATGTATGGACTGTTTTCCAGGTGGCTGCTTTACATATTTCTAACAAGGGGACAGCCCTAGCAGCTGCAAAGGAGGCAGTTGTACCTCTAGTCGAGTGGACCCTCAGGCCTGAAGGAGGTTCTTTGCCCAATCTGGAATAGCAGAATTGGATACAAGAGACAATCCACCTGGCAATAGTCCTTTTAGTGGCAGGTCTACCTTTTCCCACTTCTCCGTAAGTGAGAAATAGCTGAAGACAATCCTTCCTATGTGCCTCAGTATGCTCTATGTAATAGCTAAGAGCCCTTTTCACATCCAGACTGTGCAATCTTCTCTCTCCTGAAGAACAATGGTCAGCGAAAAAAACACAGGTAAAGACATAGATTGGTTTAAATGAAAATCTGATATCACTTTAGATAGAAATTTTCTATTTGTTCTGAGGACCACCTTGTCCCTATGAAAGGAAATGAAGTCAGGTTCTACTGACAAGGCCTGTAATTCACTGATCCTCCTGACAGAAGTAATAGCTACCAGGAACACAGTTTTCCAAGTCAAGTACTTAAGCTTGGCAGAAGCTAAAGGCTCAAAGGGTGGCTGCATAGCTGTGCAGTGCAGACATTCAGATCCTGAGCTGGAGTAGGCACTCTAAAAGGAGGGTTAATGTGGACCAAGCCTTTGAAGAACTTACTGAAAACAGGATGGGATGCTAGGGAAGATCCCTTCCCTGCAGAAAGAAAAGCAGACACAGCTGCTAAATGAACTTTAAGGGTTGCAGGTCTAAGGCTTAGGCTATTAAGATAAACCAAATAATCCAAGGCTGTGGCAATACCTGCAGCTTCCGGCTGTATACCTCTCTAAGAACACCAGATGGTGAACCTTTTCCATTTGGAATTATAAGTTTTCCTGGTAGAAGGCTTCCTAGAGACCTTCAAAATATCCATGACCCCCTGAGTAAGATGCAGGCCGGCATATTCTAACTCTTCAAGAACAAGGCTTTGAGACTGAGAGACTGGAGATTAGGATACCAAATCCTCCCTTGAGAAGAGGTTAACAAATTGTGTCTCCTGGGTAGAGACAGGCTGAGTGACACTGCCAGAGACAACAAGAGAGGATACCAGGGTTGTCTGGCTCAGTCTGGGGCCACTAGAATCACTGTGCAGGGTTGAGACCTAATCTTGATCAGGACTCTGAATAGTAGAGGAAAGGGAAGAAATGCATAAAGAAACCTGCCTATCCAATCTAATAGGAGGGCATCCAGAGGAACAGTCCCTAGGACTGGAGGTCTTCAGCAAAACAGAGGAAGTTGATAATTGTCTAGGGCTGCAAAGAGATCTATCCCTGGAGTGCCCCATCTGGTGAAGATGACTTTCAGGATATGAGGGTTCAGGGTCCATTCATGATGGCTCTAGGATATTCTGCTCAAAGCATCTGTTAGCACATTGTCCTTTCCTGGAAGATTAAATGCTGTCAGGGAAGCTTGGTCAGAGTAAGCTAGAGACCACAGTTTCATGGCTTCTGTACACAAGGCCATAGACCGAGTGCCTCCATGCTTGTTTATGTACCACATTGTGGTGGTGTTGTCTGTCCTGACTTGCATCACTTTGCCTCTGACTGACTCTGAGAAAGCCTGGAGGGCTAGGAACATAGCCCTGAGTTCCAGGAGATTGATGTGAAGGAGAAACTCTTGCTGTGACCAAATTCCCTGTGTAGTGAGAGTCCCCAGATGGGCTCCCCAACCCAGGAGAGAGGCATCTGTGGTTAAAACCACTGAGGGGGCTTGACTAAGAAATGGGACACCCTGCCTGAGACTGTCCTGATCCACCCATGACTGGAGAGCTTGGATCAAAGTCTGAGTCACTGAAATCAGTTTGGTGACAGAATCTTTCTTCTGGGACCAAAACAACCTTAAGTGGAACTGAATGTCCTTCATCTGAAACCTGGCCCCTTGTACCACAGCAGTCGAAGTTGCCATGTGGCCTAGGAGTTAGAGAAAGTGCCTGGCTGGTTCAGAGACCAGAGGCTGAAAAAAGGAGGCCAGATATGTAAGGGCAGTTACCCTAGTCTGTGGGAGGAAGGCCCTTGCCTGGACTGTAACTAACTCTACTCCTACAAAAGTGAGGAGTTGTACAGGTTCGAGAACCAACTTGGGAAGATTGAGGATGAATCCTAGGGAACTGAGCAGATTCTAAGAAACTTCCAGAGCAGACTTGACTTGGTCTGAGTACTGGCCTACAATGAGCCAGTCGTCCAGATAAGGGAAGATTGAGATACCCTGACTTCTGAGGAAGGCTACTATTACTGTAAGGCACTTTGTAAATACCCTTGGAGCTGAAGTGAGGCAGAAGAACATGGCTCTGAATAGGTAATGGCCTGAGGGCAACTCGAACCTGAGGTACTTTCACTGTGGGAGCACCTGATAGGAATGTGGAAATAGGCATCCTTGAGGTCCAGGGATGCTAGCCAATCTCCTGGCTCCAGAGAGGGGAGGATTACTACCAGAGTCACCATTCTGGTTTTGTGATATGTTTGTTCAGATATCTTAAGTCTAGGATGGGTCGCCACTCCCCTGTCTTTTTTGGGGTAGGGAAGTACCTGGAGTACACCCTTTGCCCCTGTGTTGTGGAGGAACTTGTTCCACAGCTTTGAGAGCTAGCAGAGAAGAAACCTGCCTCTAAGGCAATGGTCTCTGATGCTGATGCAGGAGGAAAAAACCTGACTCTCATTTTGGAAATCTTTTAAAACTGAGAGCCAGGCCCTAGCTTACTACCTCCAGGACCCACTTGTCTGAAGTAACAGACTTCTAGGCCTGGAAATAGTAAGCCAGCCTGCCACCTACTGGTATGGGGAGGCGACCCGAACTGACACATCAGGGTGTCTGTTTGGCAGAAGCCTTGGACTGGGAAGAGGATGCAGCTCTGCTTATCCCCCCTCTTACCTCTATCTCGGAAGAACTCCCTCTGTGGGAAGCAAGAAGAGGCCTGGGCTTGGTAAAAAGGCCTGTGAAGAGGCCTGCCCCTGCCCCTAGGCTGCTGCCTCTGAGGAGTGGCTTGCCTCTCTTTGGCCTGTGCACTCCTGTAGGTGGTCCTGTATTCATCCATTTTCTTCATGTAAGCCTCTGTCTGCTCCCCAAACAGAGAATTACCAACCACAGGGAAATCCATGGCCTTAGCCTGGGTATCCTGAGACAGACTAGTACATCTGAGCCAAGCAAATCTCCTGAGAGACACAGATGTAGCCATGGTTCTAGATGCCACATCATTAGAGTCGACAGCAGCATGAAATTGCACTTTTGCTGCCTCTATTCCATCAGCAGCCACCTCCTCCAGCTCTTTGGCTACCTCGGGGGAGGTCTTCTTTGCTAGTCCCATTACTGTGTTCCACCTGGACTTCGGGTACCTAGCTGTGTAGGCCATGTAGGCTGCCTGCCTGAGTCCCAAGGAAAATGCCAAGTACTGTTTTTTTGTCATGGCATCCACCTTCCTGGAATCTTTATCTGGGGGGTGTGAAGCCAAGGAATGTTATCCCTGTCACAGGCTGCAGCCTGCACTACCCCAACATGGCTGCAATGGTTGTACAAAAATTCCGTACCTGAGCCTGACAGAATGCGTCTCCTGTCCATTTTCTTATCCACAGGAAGTAAAGAGTTAGGCATTTGCAAATTTTTCCTTGTCTCTTTTCCCAAGGACTTGTGAGGAGGGATAGACAGCCTTTTGGACTCTGGGACGTCCATCATTTCTATATAGTCAGGCTCTTCTTCCTCATCAGCAGCTTCCACAACTGGAAGCTGGAGAGTTTCAGCCACTTTTCTGTAAAACAGAAAATGGGAAGGGGACTCAGAAAGCCTAGGAGGGGAGACATTGGAAAGTCTGTCTGGGGAGCTGTCAGGCTCTATAGACTTATCTAGGCCTCCAAATTCAGTATCCTCGAAATCCTCTTCCTCCTCTTCCTTTCCCTCCCACTCCACATCATAAAACAATTCTGGATCATAATCCGATGGAGTTGGGTCTGACTGAACCGATTGCTTAGTCGGAGGGATCAGTTCGGAAAGAACCAGATGAAGTGACTGCACAATGCTTATTACGTTGGCTATTTCAGCGGCGGTTGGAACTTGCGGTTCAGGATCCGAGCTGGCCGATTTTCCTTTTTCTTTTTGACAGAACCAACCCCAGAGTTGGATCTCCTTTTGCCCAAGGGTATATCGCCCGTGTCAGCAGGCACCCCCTCAGGTTCGGTCAGAACCGAACCGGGCTGACCATCCAGTTCAGCTGACTTCTTGGCCTACCGTTCATTCAACCTACTTAATTTCGTATCTAAAGTGGCTTTGTGAAAGTTTTTACATATTTGGCAGTTTGATTTGAGGTGGTCAAACCACAGACAATAAACACAAATGAGGTGGGGATCAGATTTAACAAAAGCCTCCCCACACTCAGTACAGTGTTCAAACCCGTGGGACCATTTTTCTTCTTGGGTTTCTCAGACATAGCCTTAACCTACAAATTATACTTAACAGCTTTTAAGTCAGGTAATACGCCCGTATTGGTTACCAACTGTGTCACAGGCTGTGGAAAAAAATTACGAAAATCTTGTTTTTTTGAAACCGATAAGAACCGGCCACTACTACCAAAATCCCAGAAATAAGAAACTGTTTCAGCTCCCAACTGGACCGACCAACAGGAAAGCGAATGTAACCCCTTTGTTACCCGGGGTTACTAGAATCCCAGTAAGACCTAGTGGTAGGCAGGGAAGGCAGCTTGTGAAACTCTAGTTAAATGGGTTTCACCTGTCTCACTCTGTCCTCAGTCACAGCGTGAGACTTGAGAGATGACATCACTATAGAACTGTCGCAGCTGCATGAGCCACTTTGGAATCTACAGCTCAGGAGTGAGTTTAGAACTTTGGGAAATTCAAGTCAGTCTTCCATTTGTCCTTAAGCAAGAAGGAAGCATCAGTCTGCTGTTTGATCTCTCACTAAGAAAAAGTGTTCCTGTGTTTGCCTTTTTAAAGTGGTGGAGACCGCTCCCCGGTCTCAGTGCCCCCCTCTATACATGGGAGGAAAAAGTTCTCTATAGGTTCCAGGGGCAATCCCTTCTCCCACCATGGAAGGAAGCTGCCTGATTTATTTAGTCTGTTTTGTATAACAGCAAAGATTACAGTACTTCTTCGTCTGTGGGGCACCTGCAACGAATGGTGAGTGTTTGGCTCCATTTGAAGAGGGCAAACATATTTTCTTCAGTTGGGAAATAAATGTGGACTGCTATTTTGGGAGGACTATGTTTACTGGGACAAACAAATGGAGCAGTCAAACAGTTCAAAAGTTTTAAATGGATTTAAAGTTTGCTGTAGAGGGGTGCTTCAGGTCATCCACCATTCAACTACATTTTAAAGTCCTAAGTTTTCTGTGTATCCAGAAATGGCGAGGTATAGGCTGTGGGAGCTGGAGGTGGAAAACCCCATCTTTAGTAACCAGGTCACCTCTCTGAGTTTCCTCTGTGTTTTGCTACTAGCCTCATGCACTTGGCCAGTGATGGGGTGGGTACCCAGCCGTGAGTGCAACCCGAAAATCTCTGGGAGTCGCAGACTCTAAGTGGTGTGAGCCACAGGATGGGAAAATTACTCCTGTTGGATGGGAGTCTCCTTGTTTGATGGGAGTTCGATTGAAATACGAAACAAATCTCTCTAGGAATCGCAGACTCTAAGTGGTGTGGGGAGCCACAGTTTGGGATTCTCCTTGTTTGATGGGATGTCTTTCCAAGTAAAGTTTGGGTTCATTCTTCAAGTGGACCGTCAGTCAAGTGGCCAGCAGGGGAGCCGGGCCAATCGGGCTATGTATCCAATGCGCATGCAAAGTCCGGGCTGAGTGCCTGGTGGGTCCAAAGCCAGACAACTGCAGTAATGTGTTCATTCCTCAAATGGACAGCTGTGTTAACCTCTAATCTGCACATACAGTAATGTAGCCCTTTGGGGGACCATGCAATGCTTTGTTTATGTTCAGTTAGTTAATAAATAAAGCCACACTGAAAAATACCAATTCTGGTTCTGGACATTACAGTTATTGCTTCCTGTAGTTGGATCTACTTGGGTGCCCCTGTGCAGAGTAGCCAAACCTAGGTCCCTTGTGCCAGGTAACCTCATCCTTCCCCGAACCCAGGTCCCCACCAGGTATTGCTGCAAATGCCAACAGCATGCCACCTGTCGTTTTAGTAAAAGGCAGGGTGGGGACCCTGTTACAAAAATGGAGGCACCGCTTTGGATTTGTTCGGGAAGGAAGGTGCTTGGGCAAGTAGGCTAGCATTTTGGCTATCTGGCAGTCGGTAGCCCAAAAAAAAAAGCTGAAGCAATTTCCCTAGTGTGTTGCTGTGTGCTGTGAATCTTGTGCTGCTGTTTAAAAAATGCCAACTGTTTACCAAGGAGCTGTAAAGCCAAAGTGTGTGTCCTTGTCCTGCATCAAAAAAAGTTTACAGCGTTTTTGTCAGTTTTAAAATGAATTTCTGTGAAGAAAAGTGTGGAAAACTAGGGGTAGCAACAGAGAAATTATGCCCTGGACGTTGGAAATGCTTTCTGTGCAATACTAGAGACTGCAGAGTTAATGGCAATGTTACATGGTTGAAATGGGCTCCCGCCATAGAGTCAGTTGGAAAAAAAAAAAGTGCATCTTTTCAGTTTAAATTTGCCTGCTCGACGATCGCTGAGAGGAGAGGAGCCCTCGTGAGGAAGAAGAGGCTCATTTTCATGGCGTCGTGTGGTTGGTCAGTTTGCCATTAGTCCTGCCCCTCAGCCAGCTCTTCTGTGATTGCCTCAGCATTCGAGAGGGAGACAGAGAGTAGTGCGTGTACTGGCAGTGGAGGAGCGTTCGCGAAGTGTTCAAAGCGCTGTAAACAGTAAAAAGTGACTTTCTAGTTAAAAATCGGGCTCAACCCACCAATCGATCGTGGGATCAGTGAATTGTGTGGTTAATACTACGATCGCTGAGACTGCCCGCCCGTTTGCAATCTGAGGCCTTCAAAATCTGGCTGCAGGCCGTTTTACCCCATCGCAGCAATCTGCTACAATAACAGTGAGTAAACGAATTAAAACTGCTCAAATCAGTGATTTTCAATAATGCCATATAAAATGTGTGTGCAGCTGTATAGTCGCTTTGCAAGTAGCGATTGTGTGATGTCCTGCTGGCAAGTGCAAGTCTGTAAAGCCATTGAATGTGTGCATAGCAATGAAAGTAGCCTCAGTTTAAAGTTTGCAGCCAGAGAGAGACTGTGGGTTGTAAAAAAAGTGCAACACTAGTAGAAGCAGGCAATCCTGTGCTGAAACCTGAAGTTAAAGGGACTGTGATTAAATGAATGTTGCCAGCATGTGAAAAGTCCAAGGTAAATCCTGTAAATGTGTGAACAGCTAGAACAGAGCAAGTTGTACAGTTTGAGTAAAAGTTATTAGTAGCTGATGTAAATCGGGTGCGCAGTGGCTTGACCTAGAGTCTGACTGTTGATGCACAGGGGTGCTGCCACCGACATTACAGGGTGAGGTGGTAAAGTAAACACAGCAGCAGAGGAGCCATTTTAAAGCTACAGAGTGTGTTCATTAAAGTGGGACTTTCAGTTACAGTGAACTTTTGTTTATTTTTCTGCAGTTATGGCCTCAGGACCAGCTCGTTACCTGGATCATGCCCGAGTTGCAGTAACAGCAGCAGTAAATAGATTGAGAGATATTGAAAATTGGTGCTATAGGGGGCAACTCCCTCCTGATGTGGCAATTCCTAATTATCCAGTGCGTGTATGCCAGATGTGCTTGAGTGCTGGAAGGGATGTCTTCATGATTCCTCACTGTGCTGGATGTCTACAAAATATGAAGCATATAAGCGCCTCAAATTCGTTTGGCTCCCACATGGACACAACTTCAACAATCTGCAATAGCAGCACATATATCAGGCAGAGCCTGTGGAGGAAGGTCCCTCGGGGAGTGTGGCGAAAGTTAGAGAGTGCAGAATTAGAGACTGAATCTGAAATTGAAGCATTGGATGCTGGATCTCAGAAAGCAAGTTCAGATAAAGCATCAATAGTCCCCTGGGTGGGGGGGCCTAGCCCAAGTCTCGAAGGTGAAGATGAGATGCGGGAGGCCTTTGAATGGGAGGTGTTGACCTCCGCTCCCAGTGATGAATGGATAGTCTCGGGGGTGAGAACTACTGCTCACTCCTGGGCTCAGATCCTCAGTGAAGAGGAAGATGAGGGGGAACCTTGTGAGAAAGGAACGGGTACACAGCCTCAAGATCTTGCCTCGGAGGAATGTGTTCAAGAAGGTGGTGATGCCACTGCCCTGGCTTCACCAGAAGAAGAAGAAGTCAGGGATCCGTTTTTAATTTCATTGAGGATGCGAACCTGGCAGAACCAGGACTGGCCACCCCCAAGCCAGGCCAGTGGTCTCAGATTCACCAAAGCAAGTAAAGAGGAGAGACTGGTTCGTAGAAAGGCCAATGAAATCTTTGGTATGACCTTTCCTACCTTTCCTCGGAGAGTCTGGGAGGAGATTGAGAACTGCAGGAAATCCTGGATCTGGGATGAAGCAATGAAACATGTGCATCCTGGGGCTAACCAGCATGTAAAGAATAGACTGTTCCACGAAAAGTATACACAGTGGAAGAGAGGCAGGACACTGTTTATGGACAGAGTGAGAATAGTGGACGGAGAGGGACGTGAAGTCTCCCACTGTGTGAATTATGTGCGCCCAGACGGAGTAATAATTCAAGCCCCTGACCCCCTCTACTATTGGCCTCAGTGCAAGGACCTCCCAGTAATTAAGCCCGTGCCTACAAAATGGAGAGCCGAGCAGTGGTAGTCAATACTGCCACACTAAGACTGTAAGTGCCCTTATTGAACTGCCAATATGAATAAACCAGGAATCAGGTGCCCTACCTTCATCAGTCCACAGTGTACTGTCTTGTTCAGCAACCATCTACTGGCATCACCAGATGACTTCAGATCCAGAGAGGACACCAGCCCAGCTGTTTCCTGTTCGTCGCCTGGTAATTGGATGACGCCGGACCAGCTGTTTTTCTTTTTGTTCCTGTTCTAAGGTTCCTTCTCCAGAGATGACATCAGCCCAGCTGTTTCCAGATGTGCACTCCTGTGGGTTCCTGGAAGATGTCCGCCCAGCTGTATCAGAAGAAATGTTGCCAGGGAGATTCTTTGGAAGGGACCAGGTTTGTGAAATCCGAATACTTCAAGAGGCTGATAAGTCCAAAAAAACCTTTTTATTCTATCTTTATGACATTGCAATACACACCCTACACTACAGACTTCAAAAGCGTGTGAACTGTCCGCAAAGACTCTCCCCTTCGGGATTATGGCCTTAAAGGACTATGTTTCACAGGGATCCGGCCCAGGACAGACTCTTTAATGGACTGGCCTTCGGGCCTTGTGGTCACTAGTTGGGACTTTTAGGGCACTCCATCCCCCCCCAAAAGGTGTATTGTTACCAATGCCATTACTGTACTTTAATGTAAATACTGTTTTTCTACCTTTTTCTAAAAAAAAAAAAAAATTTTATTTTTTGGGATTGTTCAGTGTTTTGTTTTCTGTATGGTAAGGGCTGTTGTTGTCGTTGTTGTTGTTTAGATAGACTGTTCATGCAGATTAGGATGTGTTTTTTTTGTTTTTGTCTTTTCTTACAGGTGTTCCTGGAAGACAGAAGAGAAGACAAGAAGAGGAGGAGGGGCTCATTGGAGTTCCTCGTCAGTGCTTATGGTGTGGAATTTAAATGTACTGTGTTATTATTGCTAATGGTTGTAGTTGCAGGCTGCCCAGGGTTGGGGAGGTCCCCGGGTTTTGTTTTGTTTGGGATGTTATGTTAAGAGGCAGATAGGTTTCCCTAGAGGGTTAGGGGAGATAGACAGGCTGTGGTCCTCAGTGGCCATAGGGACTGCAGTGCTGATCTATCAGGGCTATGCTCTGGACGGTTCTACCAGAGCCACTAGGTGTCCATAGTAAGTGGATAGAGTAGAGGCCGATGTGTCAGCTATAGGCCTCTAGGCCCTTAGTGTTGCCTACCTGTGCTTGCACATGGTAGGAGGGGGCCAGATCACCCCCTCCTTGGGTAGCACATAGGGTGGGATGGCCCTAGGGCGGGTGCATAATGACTGGGGACAGTCATTTTCCTGGTCAAGGGCGAGTGTAACCCCTTTGTTACCCGGGGTTACTAGAATCCCAGTAAGACCTAGTGGTAGGCAGGGAAGGCAGCTTGTGAAACTCCAGTTAAATGGGTTTCACACTGTCTCACTCTGTCCTCAGTCACAGCTGAGACTTGAGAGATGACATCACTATAGAACTGTCGCAGCTGCATGAGCCACTTTGGAATCTACAGCTCAGGGAGTGAGTTTAGAACTTTGGGAAATTCAAAGTCAGTCTTCCGTTTGTCCTTAAGCAAGAAGGAAGCATCAGTCTGCTGTTCGATCTCTCACTAAGAAAAAGGAAGTGTTTCTGTGTTTGCCTTTTTTAAAGTGGTGGAGACCGCTCTCCCGGTCTCAGTGCCCCCTCCCTCCGGGGGGGGGGAGGAAAAGTTCTCTGTGGGCTCCAGGGGCAATCCCCTTCTCCCACCATGGAAGGAAGCTGCCTGATTTAATTTAGTCTGCTTTTGTATAACAGCAAAGGTTACAGTACTTCGCCTGTGGGGCACCTGCAACGAATGGGTGAGTGTTTGGCTCCATTTGAAGGGGCAAACATATTGTTTTCTTCAGTTGGGAAATAAATGTGGACTGCTATTTGGGAGGACTATGTTTACTGGGACAAACAAATGGAGCAGTCAAACAGTTTAAAGTTTTAAATGGATTTAAAGTTCGCTGTAGAGGGGGTGCTTCAGGTCATCCACCGTTCAATCTACATTTAAAGTCTAACGTTTTCTGTGTGTATCCAGAGAAATGGCGGGTATGGGCTGTGGGGAGCTGGAAGTAGGAACCCCCATCTTTAGTAACCAGGTCCACCACTCAGTTTCCTCTGTGTTTTGCTACTCACCTCATGCACTTGGCCAGTGATGGGGTGGGTACCCAGGCGGGTGTAACGAAAAAATCTCTAGGAGTCGCAGACTCCAAGTGGTGTGAGAGCCACAGGATGGGAAAATTACTCCTTGTTGGATGGGAGTCTCCTTGTTTGATGGGAGTTCGATTGAAGTACGAAAACAAATCTCTCTAGGAATCGCAGACTCTAAGTGGTGTGGGGAGCCACAGTTTGGGATTCTCCTTGTTTGATGGGATGTCTTTCCAAGTAAAGTTTGGGTTCATTCTTCAAGTGGACCGTCAGTCAAGTGGCCGGCAGGGGAGCCGGGCCAGTCGGGCTATATATTCAATAAGCATGCAAAGTCCGGGCTGAGTGCCTGGTGGGTCCAAAACCAGACAACTGTAGTAATGTGTTCATTCCTCAAATGGACCGCTGTGTTAACCTCTAATCTGCACATACAGTAACGTAGCCCTTTGGGGGACCATGCAATGCTTTGTTTATGTTCAGTTAGTTAATAAATAAAGCCACACTGAAAAATACCAATTCTGGTTCTGAACATTACAGTTATTGCTTCCTGTAGTTGGATTTACTTGGGTGCCCCTGTGCAGAGTAGCCAAACCTAGGTCCCTTGTGCCAGGTAACCTCATCCTTCCCCGAACCCAGGTCCCCCACCAGGTATTGCTGCCAAATGCCAACAGCATGCCACCTGTCGTTTTAGTAAAAAGGCAGGGGTGGGGACCCCCCATGTTACACGAAGAAAAATAATTTCCTCAAGAAACTTCAGAAATAATTCACTGTCTATCTACTTATTCTACCCTGTACCGAAGACAGAGATCTGATACCAAAAAAACAAGAAAATCGGTTGAACAAACCGACTGATTCAAACTTTACCGATCCATGAAGAGATCTGGAGGCGACTTCTGGTCGTGAGATAAAGAATCAGCGGTTATACTGAAATGTACCAGAGACAGAGGTTTGAAAACTGAGCCCGAGCTCAACGTTCTTTGCCTTGGCATAGAATTAACCCCTTACTCTCCAGAGCAGTTCAAGTGCTGAGGCTAACTTCATATAGTCAGACTACAGCAAGACTTTGTGTTGTTTGAAACACACAACTGTGTAAAACAAAAGACAGTAACAATAAAAAATAAACAAAATGGGTGGTCAAGAAAGTCAGAGGTATTTCTTATGTGCCACAGACTTTGGTTTAATTTTTTTATTTGATTACATGTGCTATTTCTTTATATAATACTGCTATGTTTAATTAACTTCATTAGATTTCCATATGTTACATCTATAAAGCACATTATACAGTCCTGTTCTGAACACATTAGCTAGTGTTTTCCTGAAAATATATAGAACACAGCACTGTCAGACCCATTTGCCTGTATGTTGCACTCCTTAAAGCAAATGCCACACAGATAAATAAAGTATTTTCAAATTTCAATTGTTACTGCAAGAGTAACCCAGCTGTCATAACAGGGGTTTCCAGAACCAATGTAAAGTTTAAAATAATGAAGTGTTACAATGGGACTATGATATATGGCCTGCAAATGAAAATAATGTGCATATGATTAAAGTGCACTTGAAGTGTTAATACTAGCCCTGATATATCAAGGTTCTTTAATGTTCTGAATATTAACTATATGCATCCTTTTTACTGCAATACATTTCTGCTTTGTAACTGTGTCTAGGTGCCAGTGACTAAACCTGCAATTGTCCATGGTTGCGTAGGTTCCTGGACTATGTTTCCTGACTGCTAGGGGCAAATAAGTAGGGGATCCGGCCTAGCAAAAGCAGTTCTTGTGACTCCCCAGTCAAGGGTGCCAGGGTGCAGTTCCAGTTTAGCACCTTTGGGTGTGCTTCTCCGGCTGCGGCTGGCTTGAGGGAGCCTGCAGGTCCATGAGTGGTAACAGGGTTCTTAGATCAGGGTGGCACTGACTCCCTTTGGTGCAGGTCTCTGTCGGCTTGGTTACTGACAGGAGTTTGAGACTGGAGACAACAGAGGCCTGTTGGGGACTCACCCTCAAGCAGGGTCTCCTGATGGCTCCTGCACCATCCATCCTGGATGTCAAAGGCAGTGGAGAAGTTGCAGACAAAAATCCTTAACTGGCAGGGTCCTGTGGCTTAAAGAACCTTGTGTTCTCTAAGAAGATCAGCTCAACTGGCACAGAGGCTCTAAACCCCCAGGGCAAGGGATGGACCTGGTATTTGGTGAAGGGTAAGTCACTGTAGCCTGTGACGTTCAGCTGCTGACTCCCACCCCCATGGAGGTATGGGACAGATCAACTGAGGTAGCCAATATCTCATTTTGTGCATTGTGTGTTTTCAGAAGGGCACAACCCCTTCATTTGGCCTCTACCAAAGGTATCGTATGTAACCCCTAGATGGCGCTATCCCAGGGGCTACTACCCCTGCCTGATTTGCCACTAACAGGTTGAGGGACCTGGATCCGATGGCGGGTGCCTCCACCCAGAGGCCAGGGTTTGCAATAGTTAAACTAACTTGGTCACAGCCCTCTGGGACACTGCAACCCCCCTTTCTTCCCACTAGTGGCCCACACAATATATCAGAATTACCTTCACAGTATACACTTACCCCCAGGACTGGTTCAGGCACTGGGACCTCCTGTAAAATAAGATACAGTGCAACAATCACAGTACAATACTTTAACATAGACAAATACCTCAGGCAGTATAACTTTGCTGAAACAAGCAGCTCTGATTTATTTAGGGGATATAACAAGGACAGGGGAATCAGGTTAATTGGCTTATCACTTTGCTCATCTACCTATGGCTCTGTGCACAGGCCTATCCTACCAGTTACTGTCCCTGGGTACCCAAGCCCTAGTGGCTAGTCCAAACCGTGGCAGCTGGTGGGGCCCTTTCACACAGAGAAAAGAAAAATTAGTTAAACAGTCAGCAGTACAGTAATTCCATTTGGATTCAATGTGGCAATTCAACAGGGAGCGACCCTGAATTAGTACTCACGACCTCCAAACAAGATAGGATCCTTCAACGTCAGCAGGGCTACTCTTGAGCTCCACGAGACTCCTCACACATTTATATGCCAAACTGCAACAGGCGAAAGTCCTTTAATGGCAGCAGGATTCACTTGAGCTACACAAGCCTCCTCACACATTTATATGGTAAAAAGAAAGTACTATACCAGGCAGGCTGCTTCTCTATCCCGATCGCAATTACTGCACAATACCGGGAGAACACACAGCAGATTCAGTTCCTGACAGACCGAGTGCAATTCAGCAATTTCTCCAGTCTTCTACAGGGTGAGCCTGGTTTCTACTCTTCAGATATCCTTTGATTCTCTTCACAGGAATGATTCAGTCCTAACAAGCAGTTACATAAGCTGCAGACGGAACTTCGGGGCCTTACACACGTTTCCCGACTAAAACTGCACACCAAAAGCACAGGGCTCCTTCCTCTTCACTGCCAGAGCTCAACTGAAACTCCAGCAGACAAAACCGGGCACTTCCTTTGAGTTCCTCCCAGTTCTTGGCTGGATTGGCTGTCACTCACAATAGACTTCCCCTGTTGGTCCAAAAAGGTGCCGAAGTCCAAACTACATCTCCCAGAGTCACTGCCCATACAATCCTCTTGTGGCTGGCTCAGATTACGAGTCAAGTTCTGATTCGTCCAAGGCACCATTTTAGAGCTACCTTAATCCACACTGATTGGTCCAGTTCAGCAGTTCTAAACTAGAATGGGGAACTAGGCAAACACAGTTCTGACTGCAAAGAAAGCAGGTTAGACAAACTGTATTCTCATTATTACTCTAAATGATTTCTGGCAAACAGTTACATCTTTCAGATAGGTTCCTTTGCACTCCTAGTGACTGCAAAATGGAGTGAATTGGCAGCAGCTGAGTGGTACTCAAGCAGAGAAACCTGATCCCCCATACAAACTAATTATGTCTGCAAGCAGACAGCTCTTAAAGAGACAGTACCAGAGGCTCTAAAAACACTCACTGATAAATGGCTTAAACGCCAAACACCATTCAGGCTTGGAGCATTCAAGCAAGCTCCTGGAAGTCTTTTGGGAACCCCCATTTGCAGGGGGGTTACACGTATTATTCCATTCTGTGCCATTTAGGGCTAGGTACACCTCGATGTCCTCATCCCAATAGCAGCCGTGAGGGGACCATGACAGAGTAAGTGAAACCTCTGTGTTTCACTGCTGAGCAATGGTGAATATGTAACAGACGTGAGCAGAAAGTATGTGCAGGAGACAGTGATAATTGGGCTGTAAATATGTTGTAAATAATTATGCTGCTAATTAGATTCAAACCTGTGACTAGATGGTCATGGGATATGTACAGTACCAGTGATTATGCCAAAAATGATTATTGCTGAATTATGATGACTGACATTTCTGATTTGAACTGGGCCCAAAATTGGGAGCTGCGGCTGCAGACTTGCCACTGCCTCATGCAGAGTGTGCATCAGCCTGTAAATAAACGTTTGGAGTGTTCCTAAAATAAGTTTATGCCTCTGCATCTGCCCTGTGTTTTACTTTAACATTGTACAGTGTAAAGCAACTGCACAACTAATGCAAACAGGGATACCTCTATGGTTTACAGTTGATAAGTCAAGATCTGTATGAAGGAGACTACAACTACTGTAGATGCCCTCAGCATGTCTCATATTGTCCTTCTTATCCTTCTAGGAGCATTCCTCAGGTGAGGATTTGTGTTCCTTAGTAGCCTTCTTGGAGGGGTTCTGCCTTTGTGGCTATACTTTTGAAGTTAGACAAATATGTTGGAGCTGACAGAGATTACATTTTAGCCTGTCACCTTTGCTGTGTTTTAGGACAAATACCTTGCACAGATCACAGTTTTTCCAATCGTGCGATGTGCACAATCACTTATAGCATTCATAATGTCTATCTGCCCTAGGTAAACTGATGTCACACATTTTATACCTTTAAACCAGTGGACCCTTCTCTTTCTGCTTTTCCCCAACTCAGACATGAGATCAGGAGGGACAGCAGAGAAAAAACAGTCTTTGTGAGGATTAGAAATTCACCAGAAACCAGTGAAATCAACAAAGTTGTGTGAGAGCACAGTTTATCGACCACAGTCCTTGTGAGGTGGTTTAAAATTAAGTAAACAGCCTCAAATAACAGGAAAACCACCAAAGTGCCAAACAATTTAAATCTAAAATCAAACTGGAGCTGAAAATAGGGAACCAGGAGGAACAGTTCTTAGCCTGGCACTTGACATATCTTGCTCTACTGCCCCACACTATATCATCGGGATTGTGACCTCACCGTGACATCACTGCTACTTACGAACAGCAAGTGAGTGCCTGCCAGGTCATTCGCCTGTGATGTCACTGTCAGTGAGATTGAGATAATGCTGATGTAGTGTGGGGTGGGGCAGTAGAGTTAGATATGTCAACTGCAGAGCTGTTCCACACATCCAGCACAATATTATCACAGAGAAGGCTTGCTTTTTAATCAAGTAAACTTTATTGGGTTTTCAATAAATGGACAAGAAAACCCAATAAAGTTTACTTGATTAAAAAGAAAAAAGAAAGCCTTCTATGTAAACAATAGGGGAAGATGGGGTATGCGTGGAACACATTTTAATGCATGGCTAGGGGCATAATAAGGCACAAGGCTGAAGGCCGAGTAACTTTAGCCACTGGCTGTGGGGTAAAATGTGTTCCAAGCACATCCTGGAGTGCCTTATTGTGTTTATAAAATGGGCTCATTTTTTAAAAACGTTTTACAGGGACAAGAAAATCTAAGGGGCAAGGAGCCTATTTTCATGCAATTGTCTTCAATAATAAAGAAATACACTGAGAATCTAAAAAAAAAAAACTTTTTACAGTTAAGAAAAGCAGGATTTTATGTAGAAACAATAGATTTACTTGTGTGCATTTATGATTAGTCTTTCCGCCCACTACAAATGATGTCATTGTACTGTTGCCTACTTTCTTCTTCCTGTTCTTATGTTTGCTTGCACACATGTGCAAGAAACATAGTGCCATCATCTGAGTTTTTGTAGGTGTGGCATCCTGTCTTCCAATTCAGTCAGTGTGTTTGCAGGCACGGCCACAGTTCACCAATGAATGCTGCAGCTGTCTATGACAGCAGTTGAAAATGCAGTGGCGTACAGTTGAAAGGGAGAGACCGCTTCAGTAAGCAGCAATAAGATAGTGATGATTAGTATATTGCCGGCAATCCTGCTTGTATACCTCTCTGCTTTCTCTTCCTGGAACATAAATTCAGTTTAAAGTGAACTTTTCCTAGGACTATCTTTCCGGGAGGTGGCTAGCGACTAAAATTACATCCTTGGAATGTTTCCAAAAAAAGGTCTAATTGCCATCCTTAGAATGTTGAGTCAGAGTTCAGGGTAGGAGCGGCATTGACAAAAGCAGGAAAACAGAACCCCAAAGAGACTGAAAAGTGAGCGCAGTTTTAGTCTGTTGGCACACCTGATCAGTATTGTAATATTCCCCAACCCTCTGAGTGTCTCTGAATAGCACCCCCCACCCGCCGCACACAGTATGGCTGGACGAGGGTGCCCAATCCCCATTGGCTCCGTGCCCCCCGATTTCTAGGTGCCATGCTGGGAGCCCACCCCAGAGTGGCATAAGTGAGAATGGTGAAGGGTGCCCAATCCCGTCCAGCTCAATTAACCCCTCAAAGAAACAGACTTCCAGCTACCATGCTGGGAGCCCACCCAACATGGCAAACATCTTAGATGGCCGACGGGGTGCCTAATCCCCGCCAGCTCCACTGACCCCCCCCAAAAAAAAAATATCCAGCTGCCACGCTGGGAGCCCACCCCAGTGTGGCACAAGTCCCGCGCTCATCTTCCTAAAAAGAAAACAAACACCTGAAAAGAAAAAAAACAGTCCCTTGTTGATTGTCTTGCCCCCCAACCCGCGCCCACCCTTTGTGCATCCATCTCCCCACAACCCCACCTCACCCCATACTTACCTCCGGAGGTCGGCGCAATGATCTTCGGTAGGCCGGGAACACGTCTGCACTCTTCAAAGCCGACCGCGAACTGAAGAAATGCCGGTAAGCTGTATAATAGAATAAACAGGATTTTTTCAACTTTGATGCATATTTCAGACATTTTTTGGAATTTTGGCACCGAATTTTCAACATGGGGTTTTAGGGACCCTTCCTCATGAATTCTGGCACTGTCATGATGTTAATCAGCCCTGAAAGGTGATTTCCACGGTCACTGCGTGGAACCACCTTTGAAGGACCGACTACGAAACAACAGTGTCACAGTTCATCAGGTAGACTGAAAAAACCTATGTTGAAAATTTGAGGAAAAAGTTCCCAAAAATGACTGATTTACAAGCATGCGTTGAGCAGTTCCTACGCACGTTCGTAAGTTCGCGAATATTGTATATTTTCACTCCAGATTTTCAACATTGCCATTTTACTACACCTCCTTATGAGCAGTGCAACTATCATTTTTCACATCTCGCCCAAAATGTGTTCCGCGCATGTAGCCTGCAATGGCACGGTCGGTGTGCGAAATCAATGTTCGGGACAGATTAAGAAAATCACAGTGACACTGTTCATGAGCAGATATCTTAAAAGGGCTATGTTAAAAATTTGGTGACAAAAGTCCATAAATGACTGTGTTATGAGCAAGCATTGCGCAGTTTCCACGCACCTTTGTAAGTTCATGAATTTGTAATATTTTCAGTCCAGAATTTCACCACTGGCATTTTTTCACACTTCCTTATGAACAGTACAGCTGTCATTTTTCACACCATGGCTGGAATGTGTTTTTGCACTTCCAGCGCAGAAATGCGTGGTCGCTGTGGGAAATCATTGTTCGGGACAGATAAAGAAAATCACAGTGACAGTGTTCATGAGCGGAGGTCCCAAAATGCCTATGTTGACAATCTGTTGTAAAAATTCCCCAAACTAATTACATTACGGGTGTGCGTTGCACAGTTTCTACGCATGCTCGTGACTTCACCAGTTTTTTTAATATTTTCACTGCAGATTTTCAACATTGCCATATTTTACACCTCCCCATGAACAGTGCAGCTGTCATTTTTCACATCCTGTTCGAAATGTGTTTTTACACCTGTGGTGCCAAATGGTGTAGTCGCTGTGCAAAATCAGCTTTCGGCTAATTAACTGATATTGCCACTGTTCATGAGGTGGGGGGTCACAAAACAAATCACTTTTAAAATTTGAAGTGAAAATACCAACGAATGCCTGAGGCATTAGGGTTTCTGACCATAACACCCCACACTGTAGAGACTGACAGGCATCAGGGGTGTGACTTGGTATTGTCGCCAGTAATGCTCATACCATTCCAGCCCCACCCACACCCTGCAGCCAGTGAGAGGCATCGAGGTTTGCCTTGGACTCTTCGGCCCCAAAGTTCACCCCATTCTCCTATACAGCACCCATCTCACCTTATTTCCTGATGGAATGGTGTGAACATAAGGCCAAAGACCCCAAGGCACACCGTGACACTTGATGGTGTCTGCAGGGTAGGGTGTGGTGAAATGGCATGGCCATTATGCCTGACGACCCAAAGGCACACCCCAATGCCTGTCAGCATCTGCAGGGGGGTGGTGGTGGTGGGGTTGGCTTCAGTTCAATACTTCACTGCCATTCCTATTATGCAGCTCTGTAACTCCTACACTACCAATGCCAATGCCAGCAAACATTCGGCACTGACAAATGCTTGTTTTTTTTCTGTTTTTCCTCACATTCAAGATATGGAATGTTTACCATGGAATATATGGATTCAAAATTCTGCTCAGTTCCACTGGTAGAATGTTACTCTCCTAACATACTGTACATATACACACGCACACACGACAAAGGCCTCTGTTACAGCCAGAGACCCAATTATCTCACTGTCAGTGCAAGGAGAAGAGATTTCCCTGATGAGCAGGTAAAGATAGAAGGGGGATTTTCACTGTTAGCAAAGAAACAGTTGTAATGAAAACTATAAACAATACTTAGTGTTTCTAATTTGGTTATGTGTGTAAGGAGAATGTGATGATCAGGGAAACAACATTTAATTGATCTGTTTTATTTTGTATTTAAGGTAGTTTTATGTTCAGGGCCCAATGCAAGTAAATGTGATTCTTACAGTTACAGGCAAAAAACAATGGCTGCTAGTTGAATTCTTAACGTTTTATTAGTGTGATGATTCCAGTGGTGATCAGTACACATTTGGCAGCACTTTTTATTTTTCATGCACGGAACATAATTGTTACATGAACAACAGCCAATCAGATTGCAGGATTTCCCCTTACCATTTTATAAGTGATAATATTGTGCTGGATGTGTGGAACAGCTCTGCAGCTGACGTAGAAGGCTTTCTGGTGAGCAAAAGGAAAAAGGAAAATACTTCAGAAATAAAAAGTTATAGCTTACTACTACTTAAAATTTGTATTATTTTCCTGTCTGTCTGTTTTGGCTCCACTAGCTCTTTAAATGCACAATTGAGAAAGCAAACAAGTATTATTGTGAGTACATTGGGAAAGCACTGGCACAGACAGGAAATGAGGAGGGGCTAGAGGAAAGGTGGACACAAATTATGGCCATGGAGGAAGCAACAACCCTATGCATAAGGAAGGTTACAAAGAACAGGAGAAGGAGGAGACCACTATGGCTCTCCAAAGAAGTAGCAGCTAAAGTTAAGGCAAAAAGGTTAGCTTTCGTGAAGTACATGGCAGAGAACATGGAATAATATCAGGAGAAACTGAGGGAGGCAGCAAAAGCTGTTAGGACTGCTAAAGTACAAATAGAGGAGAATACAGCCAGGACAGTGAAGCTGGGGGACAAAACATTTTACAGATACTGTACGTTAGTGTAAAGAGGAAAAACAAAGCAGCGACAGTTGGACTTAAGTATTTTCTCCTGTGTAAAAGGACTTAAGGGGGAAGGGGGGAAGAGTGTGGAGGAGGACCAGAAGAAGACAGACAGACTGGACAAGTATTTTTGTTCAGTATTTATAAAAGGAGAGGGAATTGGCCACAGATAAAAGATAAAGGAATTACCGGAGGGGAGGTTGACACAAGCCCGTTTACACAGGAGAGAATTAAAAGTGGATAAGGCAATGGGGCCAGACAGGGTGCACCCAAGGATACTGAAAGAACTGAGAGTAGAGCTATCTGCTCCCCTGGCAGCCCTGTTCAACCAATCATTGGAAACAGGGGAGGTACCAAGGGACTGGAAGAGGGTAGATGTACCAATTCACAAAAGTGGAAATTAAGAGGACGCAGGGAACTACAGGCCAGTAAACCTGACATCAGTGGTGGGGAAAATTATGGAAACATTAATAAAAGAAAGGATGGTAGAGTACCTGTCTGTGAGTGGGTTGCAGGATCCAAGACAGCATAGGTTCACAGGGAGGAGATAATGCCAAACAAGCCTAATTGGGTTCTTCGACTGGGTAAAAAGATTAGTGGATCAGTGGTGGTGGGGGGAGGGGGGTGGATGCAGCCTATCTGAATTTCAGGAAGGCCTTCAGCACCATCCCAAACAGAAGATTAGCAAACAAGCTGAGCAGTCTCAAGGTGGGGTCAAAAGTGGTAAAATAGGTACAAAACTGGCTGAGCAACAGGAGCCAGCGGGAAGTCATAACTGGGGTAAGTTCAGAGGAGGGGGGAGTGACAAGTGGGGTGCCACAAGGATAAATTCTGAAGCCATTACTGTTCAATGACTTCATTAGTGACATCGCGGAGGGACTGGAAGGGAAAGTATGCTTAATTGCAGACAACACAAAAATCTACAACAGAGGGGACACACCAGAGGGGGTAGATAGAATGAGGAAGGACTTGAAAAATCTAGAGGAATGGTCAAGGGTATGTCAGCTAGGATTTAATGCTAAAAAGTGTACAATTATGCATGTAGGACAAAAAGAACCCAAGGGCAATGTACACACTGGGGGGGAGGAGGTGGCAACAACTAAACAGGAAGGGATCCGGGAGTCATCATAATGGATGACTCAAAGTGGCAAGTCAGTGTGGAAGGCAGTAGGAAAAGTGAATAGAATGCTGGGGTGCATAGGGAGGGGTATAACAAGTATAAAGAGAAAGGTAATATTGCCCCTGTATAAGGCATTGTTGCGGCCACACCTGGAGTATTGTGTCCAGTTCTGGAGGCCCCATCTCAAGAAAGACATTGATCAAAATGGTCCAGGGCATGCATCACAAAAGCTATGAGGAGAGACTCAAGGAATTAAATATGTACTCTCTGGAGGATAGTAGGGAGAGGTGAGACATGATAGAGGCATTCAGATACTTCAAGGGAATAAATAAGGTACAGGACGGCAGCATTCTACAGAGAAAAGGAAATGCACAAAGCCAAAGGGACACAATATGAGATTGGAAGGGGGAAAACTCAGAGGAAATGTGAGGAAGTACTTCTTCAGGAAAAGGGTGGTAGATGCCTGGAACAAGCTACCAGTGGTAATGGCAAGTACAAATACCATGGAGGAATTCAAGCACGCATGGGATAGGCACATGAGTCTCTTGGAGTTGGGAACTGGGGGGAAGAAAGGTAGCAGATCATGCAGGATCTGCAGTACAAAAGTAGGGACTAAACTTGCACTACGGCAGACTAGATGGGCCAAGGGGTCTTTTTCTGCCGACTTCCACTATGTAACTATGTATTCTGTGTGCCTTCCTGTATGATGTACTGTATTGGGTGTAAGTTTTCAAACTACTGTTAATTATCATTCCAGGTCCATTTCCCCCTCGTGTGCTCCATCTTAATCCCATTAGTGCACTATTTTGTTTGAGAATGTTTGTTACTAATATGCAGCACTTTTTATTTTTTGGCTTTGAACATCAGTTGCCAAATTTTGGACCACTGCTCCAGCCTCTCTATGTCCATTTTCATACTGACAATTCCCTCCTTGCTATC
This sequence comes from Neoceratodus forsteri, assembly GCA_016271365.2. Classification (NCBI taxonomy): domain Eukaryota; kingdom Metazoa; phylum Chordata; order Ceratodontiformes; family Ceratodontidae; genus Neoceratodus; species Neoceratodus forsteri. The sequence goes on along the minus strand of CM057451.1, from coordinate 800,742,128 downwards.
CATCTTCCCACAGAGTTCCATATTGTCCACAGACAGACTTACTCTCTTCTGTAAGCCTTCCCTGATGTTGCTAATATACATACTAAAAAGAACTGGACCCAGGACATATCCATGTGGCTTTCCAATAATGATCCTCCTGACATCATAGAAACATAGAAATTGATGGCAGATAAAGACCTCCAGGCCCATCTAGTCTGCCCATAAACCCTACCTTTAATTAGCTGCTGCTGACTCTACTTGGTCCCCAGCTGCTGCTTCTCCTTCTCCCCTCTAGGGTTCCCTTATGTCTCTCCCATGCATATTTAAATCCCTCCACTACCTCCTGGGGCAGGCCATTCCAAGCATCCACCACCCTTTCCATGAAAAACTACTGCCTCACATTTCCCCTCAGTCCTCCCCTTCCAGTCTCATGTCATGCCTTCTTGTTTTAGAGCAGCTTATCCTCTGGAAGATGCTGCCCTCTTGTACCTTACTAATCCCCTTGAGGTACTTAAAGGTCTCTATCATGTCCCCCCTCTCCCTCCTCTCCTCCAGGGTGTACATATCTAGTTCCTCAAAATCTCTCTTTGCATGACCTGTGGTGCAGGCCATGCACCATTTTTGTTGCCCTTCTCAGAACTGTCTCCACCCTGTCTATGTCCTTCAAGAGATGTGACCTCCAGAACTGGATACAGTATTCCAAATGAGGTCTCACCAATGTCCTGTACAGTGGCACTATAACTTCCTTTCTTCTGCTGGTGATACCTCTGCCTATGCACCCCAGCATACAAATGCCTCTCCCCACTGCCTTGGCACATTGTTTGGCCACCTTTAGGTGATCAGATATGATGACTCCCAGATCTCTTTCCTGTTTTGTGGCCACTCATACAGTATCTCCCCCTTCATCTTGTAGTCCTCCCCTGGGTTCCTATGCCACAAGTACATGATTTTGCATGTCTTCGCATGGAATCCTAGTTGTCACACTTCTGACCATTCTTCCAGTTTCACTAGGTCTCTCCTCATTCTCCGCACCCCTCCTTGACTGTCCACTCTATTGCAGATCATTTTGTCATCTGCAAAGAGGCACACCTTCCCTTCCAGCCCCTTAACAATGTCGCTGATGTAGATATTAAACAGCATTGGTCCAAGAACTGACCCCTGTGACACCCCGCTAGATACTCCCCCCTACTTTGGATTTAGCCCCATTTACCACCACCCTCTATGTTTTGTTCTTCAACAAATTTCTAAACCGGTTCACCACCTTGTGTCCTAGTCCCAGTCTACCAGCTTGTTCCAAGCCTCCTGTGTGGAACGGAGTTGAACGCCTTGCTGAACTCAATGTTGGCCACATCCACCACTCCCCGATCCACCTCCCTGGTGATCCAGTCAAAGAAATCAATCAATCAATTAGACATGACTTTCCTGCCATGAATCCATGTTACCTCGGATCTTGTGTCCCACTTGATTCAAGGTGCTCTACTATCCTTTTGTTTAGCAGAGATTCCATAATTTTACCCACCACCAAGGTCAGGCTGATAGGTAAATAGTTTCCAGCCTCCTCTCTGCTCCCACTTTTGTGGAGAGGGACCTCATCAGCCCTTCTCCAGTCCTCCGGAACCTCTCCCTTTCCCATGACTTGTTGAATAGGGTCACCAATGGTGCCGCCCCTAACTCCTTTAATATTCTGGTGTGAATTCCATCTGGTTCCATTGCCCTATCCACCCTCAGTTTTCTAAGTTCTTCTAGGATTCCCTCCTCTTTGAATGGACTGCTGTCCACCTCCCCCCCCCCCATCCTCATTCTTGGTTGCGGTCCCTCCCCTTCCTCTTCCTCCATGAAAATTTAAAAAAATATTTATTCAGGATTGATGCTTTATCCTGATCCCCTTCCATTCCCACTCCTTCCTCCCCTTTCAGCCTTACAATCTCTTCCCTGGTTCTTCTCTTCTTGCTAATGTATCTAAAGAACGTCTTGACCCATTTTTTAACTTAATTTGCTATATTTTCCTCTGTCTTTGCCTTGGCACCTCTGACTGCCCTCCCTGCCTCCCTCTGTTTTTCTAGATACACTGCCCTGTCTTCCTCCTTTTAAGTCTCCTTACATTTCCTGAAGGCTAACCTTTTTGCCCTTACTTTTCCCACCACCTCCTGTGAGAACCATAGTGGTTTTCTTTTCCTTTTGTCTTTGTCTATTTGTCGAATACAAAGGTTTGTAGCCTCCACTATGGCTCCTTTTAGATGTGCTCATTGTCCTTCGACTCCCTTCCATTTGTCTTCCCCGTCTATGGCCTCCTTGAGACATACCCCCCTACTGAAGTCTTCCCTTCTGAAGTCCAGAACCCTTGCTTTGGTGTGGCATGTCCCTGTTGTAGTATTCACATCAAACCACACTGTGCGATGTCACTGGACCCCAGGTGTTCACCTATCCTGACATCTGGAATTCTGTCCGGTTGGTTAGTATCAGGGCAAAGTTGCTTCCTCCTTGGTTGGCTCCAGCACCAGCTGCTTAAGGCTTGGCCCTTGCAGGGAGTCCAGGTTGTCTCTGCCCCTGGCTGTTACAGTCATTTGAGAGCTTCAATCAACAGCTGACAAGTTGAAGTCACCTATCAGTAACACCTCTCCCTTGGCTGCCATCACATGGATGGCTTCCAGTAGATCCCTGTCCATTTCCTCCCTTTGTGCTGGGGGTCTGTATATTACTCCTGTGTGAATGGCAATGCCTTTGCCTGTCTCCAGGGTGACCTACAGTGCCTCTGCCTCCCCCTTCATTCCTTGCGCCTCTGTCGTCTTTATACCCTCTTTGATGTATAGAGATACACCTCCTCCCTTTTTCCCCATCACAGAACATTTCATTTAGAACTAATGTCTATGTCCTGTCTATCTATCTACCAGTTTCAAATGACCTGGGACCCCGGATGATTCCTGAGAGAGGATGTCAGTTGATACAAGCAACGGTAAATTCAGTTGCACCGATAGTGCTAAAACATTTGTTTCCCCAGTAAAAATGTATGATTTTGTTGCCTGGGGAGGGAAATTCCGAGTAAATAAATTGTAAATGTGTGTGAATTTACTACACTCAGTGTAGCATTTTTTCTTTTAACTCACAGGTTAATCTGCTCAATGAGCCTGTAAAGTGCTACTGCTATCCTGGCAGAAGGGAGGTGTTGCTGAAGAGAACTTTGCTTGGGAGACACTGAACCCTAATCAGTGAAAGACCTCCAAGGATTAGAAAAAGATGAAGGGGCCTTCTGGTGGTTGCTAGACTCTGTCATCAGGAGTGAGAAGCAGCCAGTGAATTTTTTGCTTCCCTATTTGGCAAACCTTGTTTTGTTTTAGCCATGGCACCTTAGGAGGTGTGACTCGGGTTATTTTCTCTAACTAGAGGTAAAGTACAGTTACTTAAGAACTTATTGTAACAGTAGATCTTCGAGAGAAGCTCCTGCAGCAGGCCACACCAGTAGGACTAAGCCACTAGGTGCTAGGACCATATAGAAAACTTATAGCTAGCAGTCTACCATGGGGGAGCGCCCCCCCCGCTGACATCAGCATAGACTATATATGAGGGTGGTCCCCCACACCACCTCAGTTCTCCCAACGAAGACCCCATACAGGCAGCTGAAGGAGAACCAAAGAGGTTTCCTGAGAGCCAAAAGACAGGCAGAAGAAGGTCCATAGAGAAGGGCCAGCAGGGGGAAGGAAGGAGGTAAAGCAGGGCCCGCTGCAAAAGCTTCTCTAGAAGATCTCCTGTTACGGTAAGTTCTTATGTAACTATACTATCTTACTTTGAGGAAGGCTCTTGCAGCAGGCCACACCGGTAGGACCGAGTCCCAAGCAGTACCAGTTATCACCAGGACAACATCACCGGGAAGAGGACAAGTCAGTAGTCAAGAGCTCATGACAGAAAGCCCAGAAGAGAAGCCAGGCCGAAGTTGGTCCTGCATCTAAAGGCAATGTCCAGACTGTAATGCTTGGTGAAAGTATGGACAGAACTACAGGTAGCAGCTGCACAGAGATCAGCAGCAGACACATTTCTGAAGCAAGCTGTGGAGGCAGCCATACTCCTGGTGGAATGACCCTTGACCACCCCAGGAATGGGTTTGCTGTACTTGTGGCAGCATTAAACAATACAATTACTAACCACTTAGACAAACACTGTTTGGAAACAGGAGTGCCCTCTCTGTTTGGGGTGAATGAAACGACTGGTCAGTTTTCCAGAAAGACTTGGTACAGTTCATGCAACACCGTAAAATTCTGTTAACATCCAAAGTATGGAGCAACACCTCCCCCTGATTGGAATACTCAGGAAAATAAACTGAAAGGCAGAGAGACTGATTTAAAGTAAACTCTGACGCTACCTTAGGATTAGTACGCAAAGTCACCACATCTTTTTGAAAAACCAAATACGGCTCCTTACACATAACAGCCTGTAGCTCTGAAATTCTTTGAGCAGAAGTAACAGCAACTAAAAAAGGGTGCTTCCCATGACAGAAAGTGCAGCTTGCAACTTTCGGTCAGTTCAAAGGGAGGTAAAGCCATGCCCGGCTTAAAGAACAATCAGCCCACTGAAGAATAAAAAGAAAAATACTGTGTAACGCAAAATATCCACGCAAGTAAATTTTTGCACTATGGTACTACTAGCGTGATTTAGCGTAATCTCTTATTCGCGGTATTACGGTACCCGGAAGTCTACAAAATGAAGACATATAAGGCAACTGTATTCCAACTGTATCCCTTCATTTTGCTGACTGACTGTTAAGATGTCACTCTTATCCTAGTTACACAAAAAGCCTGCTGTCAAGCGAGACTTATCCGGTGAGCCCCTGAGTGCTGAAGGTCTTAGCCAGACTGCTGCAGGCCCACTGCAGGTTGCCGAGGCAGTGATCACCGAACTCGCTACTGACATCTCTGGTCCTGTCCCAAAGAAGCGCCTGACAGAATACACCAAATACACTGCAAGTGCTCAATTTGAGGTTGGCAAGTATGCAGTGGAGAACGGTGTTATGAATGCCGTTCGCTACTACTGCAAGAAGTACTCAAACAGCATAAATGAGAGCACTGTGCGTGGGTTCAAGAAGGACTATCTTGCGGAGCTTGGTAAAACCCTTGACCCCACCAAACTGACTCTTGAACTGCCCACTAAACCCCGTAGTTGTCCTGCATTGCTCCTCGATGAGGTTGAGGATGAGCTGAGAAAAATTGTTAAAAGCCTTAGATCAGAGGGGGCAGTTGTGAATGCTCGTGTGGTATTGTCCATAGCATCTGGGGTAGTCAAGGCGCACAACCCTGACCTGCTATCTGAGAAAGGTGGGCATCTTACATTTTCAAGGCAGTGGTCCTGGAAGCTTCTGAGTCGCATGGGGTATTCTAAACGCAAGACAACCAAAGCTGCCAGAAAAAAACCCACTCGACTTCCCAGACTTGAAGGCTAAATTCCTGGGTAGGGTGGCTACTGCTTGTGGGCAAGAACTGATCCCTCCAGCCCTTATTTTTAATTTAGATGAGACTGGTGTACAATTACTGCCATGCAGTCAGTGGACCATGGCGACTGTCGGTTCAAAGCAAGTAGAGGTCTGCGGGCTGGGTGACAAGAAGCAGGAGTCAGTCGTGCTTGCAATATCAATGATTGGCGAACTTCTACCTCCCCAAATCATTAATAAGGGAAAGACTTGACAAGTGCCACCCTGCTTTCACATTCCGTGTTGGCTGGTTAATAAGCCATTCCGAAAATCTTTGGGCAAACAGTGTTACAATGCAACAGTTCATCGTGGAGGTTCTTGTCCCGCACATTAAAAAAAATCAAGCTGCAGATGGACCTACCCCAGGAACAGAGATCGCTGCTTGTGATGGATTTTTTCAGGGGTCATACCACTGAAGAGGTACTGCAATGCCTGGAGCAAAATGAAATCGTCCCTACTTTTGTTCCCGCCTCATGCACAGACTTATTGCAACCGCTTGATCTAACAGTGAACAAGTTGCTTAAAGATGAATTAAAGCAACATTTTACCAAATGGTATGATGATACCGTGTCAGACCAGCTTCAAAGTGGAAGGGCATCTGCAGGCATTAAAGTTGACCTACGAATGCAGAGCCTAAAAGTGAAGCATGCCCGGTGGCTGGTGGACAGCATAAACAGAGCTGGCGAAAGGGAAGATGAGATCATCAGTGGATTCTGCAAAGCCAGAATCTTAGAGGCACATGCTCAGCGCCTAAACTACTAAGTCAGAAGAAGAGCCAGATTTTTCCTCCTTTTTTAACTTCAATAAAGTTTAATAAATGTGAACACAAACACAAAAAACAGTGCACAATCACTTGTCAGCCAGTCAACATCACTACCCTCACAACCCAGAGCCATGGCATAAGCACACAGGTACACATTTTTTTTTGTCGCCCCCACTCGCTGTTCGTACATCCACATATTAACACAGGACTCACTTTTTGAAATACTGTGGCATGTTGTGCATACTTGGTGAGTTGGATACGCAATCCACTAATTCTTTAATCCAGTCCATGTAATTTAAGTTTTGTTCGGTTTCCCTACACACGCCACACGCACTTGCGAAATGGATAATGGAACGGAACAGACAGCATGTAGAATCATGTGAACTACTAGAGTATCACGTGATTCGATTTCTATTTAGATGTTAGATGTTTGGCTACCTGTTTTACCACAATGCATGGCGAGTGCTTAAATTACTAAGTAAGTGCTACAAAAATATACGCGGCTACTAAATGTTCTCTATCAGTTTTACCACAACGCATGGCGAGTGCTTAAATTAAGTAAGTACTACATAAATATACGCGGCTACTTAATGTTCGCGTAAAGTCAGTGACCAGCGAATAGAGTGGAAATAAAAATACAGCGGAATTAAGGGGTTATACAGTAACTCAAATTTCTCCGAAGAGGAAAAAAGAAAAATAAGTCATTTTTCCTAGGCGGATCTCAACTACACTGTAAGAGAGCTAATGACTGGAACCAATGAATGCAGCCATGAACTTAAAATCACTATTTGAGGCCCACTTATCCACCTGACTGGCGTGCATTTACTCCAGGTAATTGCAAGGTACAGCTGTAAACTACCTGCAGAGTTCTAGGGTTACTATCTCAGCCTGCTCTTAACCCAGGGGCACAAAGGTACACCCCCTAATTTGTGATCACAGAATCACAGAAGCTTGGTGGTAGATGCATGTCCTGTTTCTACTATTTGCTATCCCCCCCCACCCCAGGATCATCTGTCCACTGAGTCCACACAGGGAAATCAGGACACTATAATATCTCATAATGAAGCACTTAGGATCACTAAATGGACACAACTGATTATGCCTTTTTGGAATGCACCCCTCACACAACCCTCCTAAGTATGGAAACTCAGCTAAAAACTGGGTATAGCCTTATTGCAACTGCCATATCTCTGACTCTCCATACAAACTCACAGCAACCAAAATCACTTAAACAGTACCGAAAAAGGGTTAAGACTCAGACATATATTAGCCTGTCAAGGAAAAAGGTAGTAATACCACTACTAGTTATTAAACACAGTACCACACAAAAGATTAATAAACAAGTTAGCCAGCCTGGGAGTGGATCTCAGGGTGGTAGCCTGGGTAACAAATTGGCTGGACAACATGATGCAGAGAGTAACAGTAAAAAGAGCACACTCTGGAGAAGAAAAAATTACTCACCTTAGTAATGTTGTTTCTTCTAATGGAGTCTTGCTATATTATGACAGATGCAGTTTGTCCCACCATTAGAACTGCTCCGGAGGTGAAAGAGTTAACTTCCATGCAGAGCATGGAACTTAGAGAACGAGCTCGGTTAAAGAAGCTCTGTTAGGGTGGTTTCAAACCGAAACTGTCAGATCTTTATGAGCAAAACTCACTAAGGCTCTGTGTGGAAGCTGTAACCTACACTAGCCAACTGGCTACTAAAATATTCACACATTTTCCTGGTCCCAACACCAAGACTCAAGTCAGGGGACCAGAAAAATAAGATAAAATAACTAAATAAAACACAACACCCAAACATAAAAGGGGGCATCAATAAATGCCAACAGTGGACTGCCCACCCCATACCCGAAGTAGAAGTTCTGAGAGGGGCAGGCTGGGGGGGAGGTCATAATATAGAAAGACTCCATTAGAAGAAACAACATTACTAAGGTGAGTAATTTTTTCTTCAAACAACATGAAGTCTTGCTATATTATGACAGATGCAGACTACACAGCAGTACCTCCATGGAGGAGGGACAGAACCTACTTAGGGAATAGGCTCTGAAGCACGGCTGTGCCAAACCGAGCATCCATCCTGGCCTGGATATCCAGGGAGTAATGCTTGGTGAAAGTGTGTACTGTTTTCCAAGTAGCTGCTTGACATATCTCCAAGATAGGGATGTCCCTAGCAGCAGCTAGAGATGCAGCTGTACCTCTGGTAGAGTGAGCCCTCAGGCCTGAGGGGGGAACCTTACCCAGCTTTTGATAGCAAAACTGGATACAAGAGACGATCCACCTGGCAATGGATCTCTTAGTGGCAGGTCTCCTTTCCCAACCTCACCATAAGTGAGAAATAGTTGGAGGAGTCAAACCTGTGACCCTTGTGCACGCTCTATGTAGTAACTAGGGGCCCTCTTAACATCTAAGCTGTGCAGCCTTCTCTCACCAGAGGAGGAATGGTCAGTGAAGAACACTGGAAGTGAAATAGATTGGTTAAGGTGGAAATCCGAAACCACCTTAAAAACTTCCTGTTAGTCCTGAGGACTACCTTATCCCTGTGAAAGGAAATAAAGTCAGTCTCCACTGATAAAGCCTGTAACTCACTTATGCGCCTGGCAGAAGTGATGGCTACTAGAAATACAGTTTTCCAAGTCAAATACTTAAGCTCTGCCGAAGACAGAGGCTCAAAGGGGGGTTGCATCAGCTGAGCAATGCAAACATTAAGATCCCAAGCAGGGGCAGGGTCCCTGAATGGAGGATTGGTATGAAGCAATCCCTTAAAAAACTTGGAAAATACAGGGTGAGTAGAAAGAGAAGAGGGCTTCCCTGCTGAAATGAAGGCAGAGACAGCTGCCAAGTGCACTTTCAGGGTAGCTGGTCTCAGTCCCAAAGAATTAAGATGGATCATATAATCCAATACAGTGGGTAAATCAGCAGATTCCGGGGAAATATGCTTCCCAGAACACCATATGGAAAACCTTTTCCACTTGGAGTTATAGGTAGCCCTGGTGGAAGGCTTCCTAGCAGCTTTCAGGATTTCGAGAACACTTTGAGAAAGTTGTAGATCAGCAAACTCTAACTGCTCAAGAGCCAGGCCTTGAGGTTGAGGGATTTGAGATTCGGATACCAAACTCTCCCCTGAGCACAGGTTAACAGATTGTGGTTCCTGGGGAGACACAGAGGAAGATGGACTGCTAAGGACAGAAGGAGTGGGTACCAGGGCTGCCTGGCCCAGTCTGGAGCAATCAGGATCATCTTGCAGGGCTGAGACCTGATTTTGACTAGTACCTTGAACAGGAGAGGGAAGTGGGGAAAGGCATAAAGGAACTTCCCTTCCCAATCGAGGAGAAAGGCATCCAGGGAGACTGAGCCCAACACTGGGGGCCTGCAACAAAAAAGTGGAAGTTGATGATTGTCTGGGGCTGCAAAAAGATCTATCTGAGGAGTGCCCCATCTGGCAAAAACTATCCCCAGTACTAGGGGATCCAGTGACCATTCGTGATGGCCCTGGGAAATCCTGCTGAGAGCATCTGCCAGGACATTGTCCTTGCCTGGGAGGTGAACTGCTATGAGGAAGTGTTCAGGGAATAAGCCAGAGACCACAACTCATCGCCTCGGTGCACAAGGCCGAAGACCGAGTGCCCCTTGTTTGTTGATGTACCACATTGTAGTGGTGTTGTCTGTTCTGACCTGTACCACCTTGTTCTGAACAGATGCAGAAAAAACCTGAAGTGCTAGAAAAACAGCTCTGAGTTCCAACAGATTGATGCGGAGCAGAGATTCCTGAGGGGACCATAACCCCTGGGTGGAGAGGTCGCCCATGTGTGCTCCCCATCCCAAGAGGGATGCATCTGTAGTAAGGGTCAAGGAGTGGGACAGAGGGATGAAAGGCACCCCTTGTCTCAGATTGCTCTGATCCTGCCACCACTGAAGGGCCTGGATCAGGGTTCAAGTCACTGGGATTAACTTGGATAGGGGATCTCTTCTTTGAGACCAGAAAGCTCTCTAATGGAACTGAATGTCCCTCATCTGAAATCTTGCTCCTTGCACTACAGCTGTGGAAGCAACCATGTGTCCTAGGAGCTGCAGGAAATGCCTTGCTGGTCGAGAGACCTGCAGAGTGAAGGACGAGGCCAGGGCCACCAAGGTCCTTACCCTTTCCAGGGGAAGGAAGGCTCTGGCCTGCTTTGTGTCCAGTTCTGCGCCTATAAAGGTGAGTACCTGGACAGGTTCCAAAACTGACTTTGGAAGATTGAGAAGAAAGCCCAGAGAGGTAAGCAGCTGCTGGGTAACTAGCAGGTGTGATTTGACCTGGTCTGGAGACTGACCCACAATGAGCCAGTCGTCCAGGTAGGGAAAAATGGCAATCTTTTGCCTTCTTAGATGAGCAACTGCTATTGCCAGACATTTTGTGAACACCCTTGGGGCAGAGGTGAGGCCGAAGGGCATTGCTCTGAACTGATAATGGCCTGAGGGCAGTTCAATCTGAGGTACTTTCGATGGGAGCTTCTGATAAGAACATGGAAGTAGGCATCCTTGAGGTCCAGGGAAGCTAGCCAGTCCCTGGCCTTAGGGAGGGTAAAATCATTCCCAGAGTCACCATTTTGAATTTTGGTTTTAAAAGGTGCTTGTTCGGTATCTTAGATCCAGGATAGGCTGCCACTCTCCTGTCTTTTTGGGGTAAGGAAGTACCTGGAGTACAGACCCTTGCCCTGGTGTAAGGAGAAACCCTTTCTACAGCTCTGAGAGCCAGGAGGGTTGAGACTTCTGTTTCCAAAGCAAGAGTCTCTAAAGGGTTTGCAGGTAGAAAAGATCTGGCTCTCATCTTTGGAAATTTTTTGAAGCTGAGAACCAGACCCAGGCTCACTACTTCCAGGACCCACCTGTCTGATGTTAAAGACTCCCAGTCCTGGACGAAGTAAGCCAGCCTGCCCCCTACAGGTAATGGAGAGCCAACCCTGGGCATCCCATCAGGGTGCCTGTTTGGCAGGGGCTTTAGGCTGAGGGGTGGGAGCAGGCCTGCTCGTACCCCGTCTGCCTCTCCCTCTGAAGAACCCCCTCTGAGCATAGGCTGAAGAGGAGGCCTGGATCTGGTAAAAAGGCCTGTGAAAAGGCCTTCCCCTACCCCTTGGGGGCTGCCTCTCAGGAGTGGCTTGCCGTTCCTTGGCTTGTACACTCCTATAAGTGGTTCTATATTCATCCATTTTCTTCATATAATTCTCTGTCTGCTCCCCAAACAGAGAATTTCCCACCACAGGAAAATCCATAGCCTTAGACTGGGTATCCTGTGACAAGTAGTACACCTGAGCCAGGCCAATCTCGAAAAGCCACAGATGTAGCCATGACTCTAGAGGATACATCATTAGAATCCACTGCAGCATGGAATTGCACCTTAGATGCCTCAATACCATCAAGAGCCACCTGCTCCAGCTCCTTTGCAAGCTGGCTAGGGACCTGTTTGGCTAAGGCCATGACAGTATCCCATTTAGATTTCTGGTATCTCGCAACATAAGCCATATAGTTTGCTTGTCTGAGTCCCAAAGATGCTGCCATGTATTGGTTTTTGGCCATGGCGTCAATCTTCCTGGAGTCCTTGTCAGGAGGATGTGAAGCCAGGGGAATATTAGCTTTATCACAGGCTGCATCCTGAACTACCCCAACATGACTGCATTGCTGTGAAAGAAAATCTGTATCAGGACTGACAAAGTGTACCTCCTGTCCATCTTTTATCTACAGGAGGCACAGAATTAGGAGCTTTAAAATTTTTATTGTTTGTTTCCTAAAAGATTTATGTAAAGGGATGGACAATCTCCTGGACTCTGGGATATCCATCATCTCTACATAGTCAGGCTCCTCTTGCTCATCCAAAGCCTCCTCTAAAGGAAGCTGGGGGTCTCAGCAACTTTTTATAAAACAAAAATGAGAAGGGGACTCAGAAAGCCTAGGGGAGATTCACCTAAAGGTCTGTCTGGGGAGATGTCCGGTTCAATGGGCACATCCAGATTTTCAAAGTCACATTCACACGATCATAATCATCCTCCCCCTCCTCTGGTTCATAAAACTCTTCTATATCATATTCTTGAACCGGTGGAACAGACCGAACCGACCTTTTGCCAGATAGTGGCGGTTCGGAGGGAACCGGAGACAGTGACTGGACAATCTGTATTGCCCTGGCTATCTCTGCAGCAGTTGGAGAAGGAATTTTGGACTCCACACCTGTTGACTTTCTAGTTCTCTTTGCTGGAACTGGCTCCTCAGAGTCAGCTTTACGTTTGCCCGAGGAAGTCTGGCCCTGGTCAGAGGGCACTCCCTCCAGTTCGTCTGGCACCGAACTGGGCTGGCCATCCGGGTCAGCGGACTTTTTGGCCTCTCGTTCCCTGAGCCTACCAACTCTCTTATCTAGGGTGACTGCAGGGAAATTCTTGCAAATCTAGCAGTCTGCATTGAGGTGGTCAAACCCCAGACAATAAACACATGTGGTGTGTGGGTCAGCCTTGGCAAAGGCTTCCCCACAGACACTACAGTGTTGAAACCCAGTGGGCCCGGTTTTTCTTTTGGGTTTCTCAGACATAATGCCAGCCTAACCAAAAACTTGCCCTTTTGATGGCAGTGCCAGGCAAGACACCCTTATCGGTTCCCAACCGTGTCACGGGTCGTGGAAAAAACCGTAATGAAATCCGTTTTTTTTAGAACCGATAAGAACCGGGAACCGCACTCTAACAAGCCTTAAAAGGCTTTAAAACCAAGTTTAAATACAATTCGATCGGTTCAAACCGAACCGATAAACATTTACAATAGACAGAGCTTGAACCGATCGGTTTGTGGTTAAAATAAATAACATCGCGGTTAAATTCAACTGAGAAAAGACGCTTTGAACCGAGGAAATGAACCGAGCAGCAGGAGGAATCTCCGGAGCGACTGTTCAGTGAGGCGGAGTAAAGAATCTGACGGTTTCGGTTTGAAACCACCCTAACAGAGCTTCTTTAACCGAGCTCGCGCTCTAAGTTCCATGCTCTGCATGGAAGTTAACTCTTTCACCTCCGGAGCAGTTCTAATGGTGGGACAAACTGCATCTGTCATAATATAGCAAGACTTCATGTTGTTTGAAAGGGGAGTTCCTAGTGGGCTACCACAGGGTTCAGTACTGGGACCAGTACTCTTTAATGTCTTTATAGGTGACATTGCAGAGGGGCTGGAAGGAAAAGTATGCCTCTCTGCAGATGACACAAAGATCTTCAACAGGGCTGATACACAAGGAGGGGTGGAAAGGATGAGAAGAGACTTGGCAAGGTTGGAGCAATGGTCAAGACTATAGCAGTTTAGTTTCAATGCAAAGAAAGTGCAAAGTAATGCATCTGGGGAAAAAAAACACAGGGGAAGAGTACACAATGGGGGGAGGTACTAACAACAACAAAAATGGAAAGGGACCTGGGGGTACTCATATCAGACGACCTTAAGGTAGGCAAGCAATGTGAGAAGGCAGTAAGGAGGGCTGGGAGGATTCTGGGATAAACAGGGAGAGGCATCACCAGTAGAAAGCAGGTAGTTATTATCCCTCTGTACAGACAGTTGGTGAGACCCCATCAAGGGGTACTGCGTGCAGTTCTGGAGACTCCATCTCCGCAAGGACATTGACAGGATGGAGGAAGCCCAGAGGAGGGCAACCAAAACGGTGCAGGTTCTGCATCAGAAGCCATACGAAGAAGGACTAAAAGAGCTTAATATGTATACCCTTGTGGAAAGGAGGGAGAGGGGGGACACGATAGGAACTTTCAAGTACCTCAAGGGAATCAACAAAGTCCAAGAGGGTAGCATATTTCAGAAAAAGAGATGCGCAAGAACAAGGGGACACAATTTGAAGATAGATGGGAGCTGGCTCAGGGCAACGTGAGGAAGTATTTTTTTCATGGAGAGGGTGGTGGATGCATAGAACAGCCTTCCTGAGGAGGTCATGGGGTCAAAAACAGTGGGAAAATTCAGAAAGGTAGGGAAATGGGCAGACTAGGTGGGCCAAGCCATTCTTATCTGCTGTCAAAGTCTATGTTTCTGTTTACTACTCCTATCAGGGAACACGCATCCCAATCCTGGTCCTCCAAACTACCAGTCTCAGGTAGGAAAGGAACAAGAAGGGCTGAAGATTGCATCCATGAACATTGGGAGCCTTCTGGCAAAATAGGCACAATTTCAAGTATGAACACACTTGCATTCTCTGGGACATCATCTGTCTCACTGAAACTTGGCTAACCCGAAAAATTAAGGATAATGCAGTCTCCTTACAATGATACAGTATGTGGTATACAGGTAAGACAGGGCTGGTAAGAGAGGAGGGGGTGCCTGATCTACATCAGGGATACCATCCAAGGGTGCCTACTCCCCATATCAGTGAGCTCTGGTGATCATGAAGTGCTGGCAATTAACCTCATACTCGGTGCACTTCCTAAGTCCCTCACAATAGCTGAAGTTTACTTATCTCCCAGGAAGGCATAAGAGGGATTTGAAAAAGCTACTGAGAGGTGCTCAACCAGCTGAAAGTGAACAATGAAGTCATAACTACTGGTGACTTCAATCTTAACTGGCTCACCTGGGATACCGATTCTCAGAATCAAGAAGGCTGCTCCAACCTTGATAGAAAGTAGGGTCCTCAAGACAGGCCTGCTTAACTCCTTTAAGGCACTGCTTACCCAAATTGCTTGGTCACCACTGGACAAAATCCAGGACATAGACCTTGCTCTTCAGTATTTTATAGACAAGTTCAATGCAAATTGTGACATTTTTGCCCCAATAAGGAGGAAAACCCGGGGATCCGGTAATGGTTGGATTACCAGGGACCTGCTTGACCAAATGAGGTATCAGGACAATCTGTGCAGCAGGGCCAAGGGCATAGGCAAGAAAGATGATTATCAGAGATCTAGAGCAGCCAGGAATAAGTGTACAAACCTTATAAGACTTGCCAAAGCAAAGTTCTATAAGGACCAACTTGAGAGGACATGGGGTGATGGCAGGAGATTTTGGGGGAACATAAAGGAACTATTAGGGAAGGAAGATAAAAAGCATCCTACAATGCTCAACATAAATGGGACTAACACCCAAGACTTGCTCACCATTGCAGACTCCTTCAATAAAGTTTTCACAGACCTCAGCTCTGTACTACCCACGGACTATCTAAATGCTTCTGAAACTCCTCAATCCACTCATCACAAGGAAAACAAGCATCCTAACTTCTACTTTAAATGCATCTCCATCAAGGAGGCTAGGAGATATGTTAAAAAGATACTCGGCAAAACCAGACAAGGTAGCGATAAACGTGACATGAAAATGATTGCTCTCACCTTGGAAGAAGTGCTTGCCCCCATCACTATAATACTTAATAAATCCCTCACACTTGATAAATTCCCTTTAGTTTGGAAACTTGCTTTAGTGACCCCGGTGCACAAAAGTGGGGCTCACACAAGTGCCTCAAACTATAGGCCTATCTCGATCCTTTCCCCCCTCTCAAAGGCTCTGGAAAAAATAGTGTTCGATCAAATCACCAACTACCTGCAAAAATACAATCTTCAATGCACTAAGCTGCATGGTTTCAGGAAGAGCCATAGCATATCAACTGCCTTGGTTGAATTCTTTGACTTTGTGCATAGGGCCCTGGATAGAGGCATGCTTGTGGGGTAAATTTTTATTGATCTCACCAAAGTATTCGATACAGGCAACCACTCTCTTCTCACACAGCAGCTGCAGCCTCTAGGCCTATCAACTACCTCTGTAAGGTGGTTCCACGAATACCTCTCCTGCAGATCACAGTGCGTTAAAATAGGGGCTGCTGTCTCTACCAACAGAGAGGTCTCCCTGGGAGTTCCTCAAGGGTCCATACTTGGCCCGCTTCTTTTTATCTTATTTCTAAATGCACTCCCTGATGCCTGCACTAGCAAAATTATTCTGTATGCAGATGATGCAGTCATTATAAATTGCCACCGCCAGCTTGCTCAACTCTAACAAAATCTCCAGACCACCTTTCACAAACTTGAAGACTGGTTTCACCAACAAAAGCTGCTACTCAACTACAAAAAAATGAAAACCATGCTCATCTCAAGCTATCATCACAAGGCAAGAAACCCTCTACTCATCATTACCAACAACAAGGCATTCCCACTGGGGCAAGTTGACTGCTTTAAATACCTAGGGGTCATAATAGACGACACCCTGTCCTTTTCAAAGCAAATTGAACAGGTAGTAAAAGCAGTCAACATAAGACTTTGGGTTTTATATAGGCACTGTATACCTTACGCCCACAGCCCTTCGCCTTTCCGTCACCAGCTCTGTCCTGTCAATAAATGATTACAGCCTGGTAGTGTACTGCACTGCCTTGGAAACAACCCTAAAACCAGTGGCTACAGCACTCAATAAAGCATGTAGGCTAGTCCTTGTGGCAAATAAACTTACCCACAAGTGCGCCCTGTATGAACAAACTAAATGGTTTTCACTCAGTGACAGGATCAAATTTCAAACATGCCTCCTAGGTAAAAAAGCCCAACTAGGCCTTCCACCCCCTTGCATCCAACAATTCATCCTACTAGCTCACTAGCAATATAACACAAGGGGCACGGTTAGAGGTACTGTGACAGGATGACCTCCGTCATAGTGGACACCCCTGGGATAAACTGAAACCAATTCCCCAAGCAATTTATATGTTTTGGATAATGTCCACCATGGCTGGCTATAACAAAACTAAGAGGGTAGTTTTAATAGAAGAATAACAAAAGTTTGTGTTTACTTTTTCTAGATGTTAGCAGTCCATCTTCTAAGATATATTTTGCAGCAAACAGCATGAGGTAATATGACCCTGCAGGTGAGTTTGAGAGCATAGAATGTTCTGACCTCAGGTCTGACCTTTAACCATACCTCTCAACCTTTTGCCACTGAAATGAGGGACATGGACATTTTTGGACACTCAAAATGAGGGACAATGAGGGACGCAGACCCTCAGAATGAGGGATACATCCTCAAACATAGAGATACAAGCTCAGAACACTGTTAAAATCATAGCGTTTACTTGTACAAAGTTTATTTTGGATCTAGTATTTTAGAATATTATGTGTTTCTGCTTTAAAGTCTGAATTCACAGCACATTCACTGTGTGGGCAAACACCTTTTTCATGAGGGACGGATAAGGGATACAGCACTTTTAAGGGGCAAAATGAGGGCTGTCCCACGTACTGAGGGATAATTGAGAGGTATGCCTTTAACAATGCTGTAAACAAGTTATGTAATGTGTTCCAGGTGTCAAATAACTGTTCTCTGTGGTGCAACAGTGGCCCCTAGTGGCTAGTTTTATGTTATTTCTGCTGTTAATCAAAAGGCAAGGGAAGTTCTGAGATAGGAGAGATAGATAGGAAGGTGAAAGACCTCCTTGTAGTATGTGCTTTCACACTGTTTGATTCATGTTAGGCTGAAAAAAAGCCTTAGACACTGTTGAAGCTAAGCAGTTGTTTGACTTACCATTTTGCTTTCTGTATATTTTGCATGATGGAAATAAAATAACTGCAACCATGCATTTTTTATGCACCTGACTTGTGGTCTGTCTGAAATTGTGTTATCCTAAACCCACACCCGGTGACAGGCACCCTATGTGTCCACTTCATGAGGACATCTCTCGGCCAGCGCTTGCTCGCTTACAGGACTCCCCTCTGGCTAAATGAGCTCCCAGTTGAAGTAAACAACATAGAGAACTTCCCTACCTTTAAGCATGACTTGAAGCAATCTCTAATCATTAGCAGAACTTGTATGCACAAGGCATTTATACCCCTCTGAAAGGCACTCATCGTCCATATAAGTACTCCACTGTGGGAAAGCATGAGTACTCTACTGAGGGAAATCAGATGCCCTAATCTCACCTGTTGGCTAGCTCATACTCCTACCTATGTTCCTTCCTGCACCTCTCTCTGCATGCCCTAGCTCCAATAAAGTACAGTTATGTAAGAACTTACCGTAACAGTTGATCTTCGAGAGAGGTTCCTTCAGTAGGTCATCACATATAGGACTGGTGCCTCCTGGCATCGGGCCGCACAGCAGACTTTTCTAGCAATCCTGACAGGCGACCACCACCGACGGCGGCCAGCATCAATGACTGTATATAATTAGGCGGTCCCCGCCCGCCCTCCAGTTCTCCCGCCAGAGTCAAGAACAGGCCTGACAGCAGCAGCAAACAGGATTTGGAGACCTTGTAAAACATAAAATGAGGGGAAGAAGGGAGGGAAAAATATGACCTACTGAAGGAACCTCTCTTGAAGATCTACTGTTACAGTAAGTTCTTACATAACTGTACTATCTTACTTCGAGAGGGTTCCTTCAGTAGGTCATCACATACAGGACTGAGTCCCAAGCAGTCCCTCCAAAAAGAGACCAAGAGAAATTAGGGAGGAGGAAACAACTCTAACAGAAAGGAACTGGAGTCCCGACAGGACCCAGTCTAGGACAGTAGACCTTGCAGGATGGCTAGGCCAAAGCCAGCCCTCCGCCTAGAAGCAATGTCCAGACTATAATGCTTGGTAAATGTATGGATAGAACTCCAAGTAGTGGCAGCACAAATGTCAGCCGCAGAAACGTTCCGTAGGAAGGCTGCGGAAGCAGCCATGCCCCTAGTAGAATGACCTCTGATGCAGAGGTTTATTGTACTTCTGGTAACACAATCGAATGCAGTTGCCCAGCCATTTGGAAAGGCCCTGCTTAGAAACTGGTTTGCCATTTGATCTCGGGGCAAAAGAGACAAACAACTGGTCACAAAAGCGAAGCTCCTTAGTCCGGTGTGTATAACACCGAAGAATCCGATGGACAGCCATCATGTGAAGGAGTGCCTCATCTCTGTTAAAGGGGGATGGGTAATACACCAGAAGTTGTACCGATTGGTTCAGCGTGGCTTCTGACACCACCTTTGGGAGGAACCTCAGATGGGCTCTAAGGACTGCCCGGTCCCGATGGAAAATTAAGCAAGGCTCCTTGCAGACTAGAGTGTGAAGCTCCGAAATCCTTCGGGCTGATGTGATGGCCACCAGAAAAAGCACCTTCCAAGACAGGAAGCGCAGATCACAGCTCATAGCTGGCTCAAAAGGAGGAAGGGTGAGCTTTCCCAGGATGAAGTTCAAGTCCCAAGGTGAAGTTGGGCTGCGGATGGGGGACTTTCAGATGGAGAATCCCTTTCAGAAAGGTTTTGGAGACCTCCAACTGAGCCAAGGGTTTACCATCCACTAGCTCGTGGTTAGCTGAAATAGTTGATGCATGTACCTTTAAGGAAGAGTAGGACAGACTGGAGTCTGACAAGTGAAGGAGGTATGCCATGACTTGTGGAGCTGAGCAAGAGAAGCGGTTCCAGCCCTTTGCAGTTGCTCATATGGAAAACCACTTCCACTTCATGGCATAAGTGGAATAGGTAGAAGGTTTTCTGGTCTCAATTAGGACCTGTGCAGCCCGAGAGGAAACCATGAAACGGGATACTGCTATGTCTGCAGTAGCCACGCATGAAGATGCAGGGTCCTGAGCCCCAGGTGAACCAAATGGCCTTGATCCTGAGTAAGGAGCTCGGTAGTCACTGGAAGTGGATCCGGTGGTTCTCTGGAAAGCTGCTGAAGCAGCGGGAAACAGATCTGTCTCGGCCAGAGAGGGGCGATGAGGATCATCCTTGCCCTCTCCGCCTGAAGCTTGAGAAGAACCCTCTGCAGAATGGGAAATAGAGGGAAAGCGTACAAAAATTTCCATGTCCAAGACAGAGACAATGTGTCGCTCCAGAAAGCACCTTGCTCTGGAACAAGCGAGCCAAACTTGGGAAGTTTTGTGTTGAACTGGGAGGCGAAGAGGTCGATTTCCGGATGCCCCCAATTTCGGAAGATGGATTCCGCCACTTCCTGATGCAGTTCCCACTCATGAGCTAGGGTTTGAGATCTGCTGAGACTGTCCGCCAGGACGTTTAGAATGCCCGGCACATGCATGACCACTAGGGCCAGATGGTGCTGGACTGCCTAGTTCCACACCCTGGTCGCCTCCTTACAAAGAGGGTACGACCGGGTTCCTCCTTGTTTGTTGATGTACCAAACTACCGACATATTGTCTGTTTGAATCAGCAGTGTTCCCTTCAGAAGGAGTGTCTGAAAGGCCTGTAATATGTACAGAACCGCCCTGAGCTCCAGAACATTGATGTGGAGAGAAATCTCCAAGCTGGACCAAAGTCCCTGGGCCTGATGTTCCCCCAGGTGAGCACCCCACCCCATGTTTAAGGCATCTGTGGTGAGGGTAGCTGCTGGTGCAGGGTTCCAAAAAGGAAGTCCTAAGGAACGATTGCAGGGATCCATCCACCACTGCAAATCTTTCTGAACTGCTGAGGAGATCAGGACCAGATCGTCCAGAAGCTGGTCCCACTGCACCTGCAAGGACCACTGAGTGATCCTCATGTGAAGCCTTGCTAGGGTAACGGTAGAGATGGAGGCCGCCATCAGGCCCAAAAGGCGGAGGACTTCCCGGGCCAGGATAGTCCTGCTGGAAGCCACCTTGGAGGCCTGATGGATAAGGATCTCCACCCTGTCTGGAGGAAGGAAGGCTCTGCACTGGACCGTATCCAGGACTTCCCCAATAAACTGGAGTTTCTAGGCAGGGATAAGGCACGACTTGGGCACGTTGACCGTGATCCCTAACTGGTTGAACAAGTCCAGTGTAAAGGAAAGAGCCTCCAGCAAGGAATCCCTGGATGGGGCTGCAATCAGCCAGTCATCCAGGTAAGGGAACACCGCAATACCCCGGTGGTGCAGGAACACCACTACCACTGCCAGGGTCTTGGTAAAAACCCGTGGTGCCAAAGACAGACCAAAGAGGAGTGCCTGGAACTGGACGTGTTCCCCTTGGAAACAGAAATGCAGAAATTGGTGGTGGCTAGGGAAAATAGGGATATGTAGGTAGGTATCCTGCATATCCAGGGTGCAGAGCCAGTGGTTCTCCATGAGGAGAGGAAGGAGGCTCTGGAGAGTCAGCATTCTGAACTTTTTGTACTTAGCAAACTGGTTGAGCTGACTCAGATCGAGTATGGGTTGGAAATCCCCGGTCTTTTTTGGAACTAAGAAAAAACTGGAGTAGAATCCCTTTCCCCTTGGCCCTGAGGGGACGTGCTCGATTGCTTCTTTTAGCAAGAGCGAATTTTCCTCCTCGCGAACAAGAAGTGCCTGGTCCCAAGAGTACAAGGACTTCTGCAGAGGATTTCCTGGGGGAAACTCCAGGAGATCTATGGTGTGCCCGATGGACACTAGTTGCAGGACCCACTCATCAGAGGTAATCGCCCTCCACTCCTGTGCATGGTGGGCAAACCTCCCCCCCACCTGCTCCCCATCGCAAGACTCAGGAGGCAGTTGGGCCGGGGAGTCAAGAGGTGTTGGGATGTCCAGGCAGAGGGCCTCCTGAACATCTCTGATTCTTGGAGGCAGGACGGGTGGTTGTACCCGCGGCCTTACGCTTCCCTTGGCGGTGCACCTAAGCGTTCTTCCTCTGCCTCCAGGTCCTTTTCCGAAAGGGCTGCTGCTGTTGTTGTTGTTGAGCACCCAATCGGTACATCAACCTAACAGACCTAAGAGCAACTCCTTTGTCCTCTAGGTCCGTTATACTATCTTTGGTGTCCCCTCCAAAAAGGACAGAGCCCCTGAAATGGGCATCTTGAATCGCCGACTGGACCTCATTAGCGAGGCCCAAAAGGCGAAGCCAGGAGTGCCATCTAAGGGCAACGGCAGTTGCCGAGGTACAGGCCACAGCGTCAACAGAATCGTAAGTGGCCCACACAGCATGCTTGCAGGGGATCTTGGAGAGGTGGAGATCCTTGGCAGGTTCCTCCTTGAGAGGTGAGGGATCCACAGGTTGGACCTTCGTCTCTAACCTGGCCATAGTTGCTTTTTGGTGGGACACCATGTGGGCTACATAACTGAGGGAACGAAGGGCGCATGTGGCCGAGGAGTAGACCTTTTTCCCGAACTGGTCCATCTGCCTCGACTCCCTTGTCTGGAGTAGTAGTGCTCATGTGCTTAGGAGCAGAGGAGCGATCATGAGCCACTGAAATGACTACAGAGTCAGCCTTAGGATGAGACTTTAAGAAAGGGGAATCCTTTGGCATCCGGTAAAGTCTGTTCGCCCATTTGGGGACAGCTGGAATAGACTGAGGCATCTGCCAGATGGTCGTAGTGAGGTCTTGATGGGGGCCCATCCATGGAGGAACTGGGATAGGGGACAGAGACTCCAAGTCCAGGTATTCCATGAGCCTCTGTCTTATCGGGTCCTGTTCCTCTGACTCCCAGTCGAAGTAGTCTCTCAAGGCCCTCAAGAGGTCTGAGAAGGAAGGGTCCTCTGGCGGTGAGTTCGGCGAGGCCTTGCCTTTCGGTTCCTCAGGGTCCTCCACGATCTCCTCCTCTGAGGAATCTTCCCTAACATCTGAGCTATCATCATTTGCCTCCTCAACAGGACGACAAGAAAAATCCAGAAGGGAAACGTCCTGCCGAGTCTTCCCCGAGATGTGGACAGTTGGAAGCGAGCTGCTCAGGGAAGGGGACCTAGGAAGCTGCGGTTGTGGGAGTCTAGTTTCCAGGTCCGAAACCAGCTCCAACCTAGCCCCCTGCCACTAAGACTGTATTAGGGTCTTGAAATCCAGAACAACCGGGGGGGTGGAGCCGGCTGAGGTTGGGGGGAGGAGGAGAAGAAAGGGTGACCAGTGGGGGATAATAACCCTAGGGTCCCATTAAGTGGGAATAGGGGTTAAAGCCCAGGTAGAACTGTCCCAGCTGACCCCAATCAGGAGTGGAACCCCTCGGGTAAGGATCCCCAGGATACTCATATGGGTACTGGGGGACAGTTCGGGGTCGGGTGTAAATCCCTGTCATCAGCCCTGACATTGGAGGAACCCACATCGGACCTGCCATGGTATAAATCAGAGAAGGGCACTGGGACAGTCCATGTCAGAGGAACTGACGTCGGCACTGGCACTACCCGATCCGGCGACGGAAGGGGATCCGACATCGAAGGGGCTGGCGTCAGCACCAGTTCAAGGGTCTTTGATGTCGGAGTCGGGTCTGGCATCAGGGCCAAAGGTAGAGGCCGGATCACCAGTCCCGGCAGAGGGACTGTCATCTGAACTGCCGGCATTCTGAGGAGGGGCCATCAGTCCGCCGTCAGGATGCAGAGGGGCCTCCACAGAAAGACCACCCGGCCGAGGAGGAGACTCCTGCATCTGGACCCCGGCAGGGGAGCATGGAGAGGAACCCAACATATCAAGAGGTTCAAGGGCATCTCCGTCGCCATTGCCAGACGTGTCTGCGGAAGAATGAGAGGGCACAGGTGAAGAAGGAGGAGGAGGAGGGAGAGGGGCTTTCTCCCTCTGGTCCCGCCGGATGTCAGGTGTGGCACTGTTAGGCCCCGACGTGGGAACCGAGCCTGTGCGGTCATCACAGATGGCCGACTTAGCAGGTGAGGTCAGGCGGTCAGGGGTGGAACCCCCGGCCGACATCGACCAGAGCCAGACAGCTGCCCCCAGCCAGGGGAGCTGACTTACCAGCCGCCGCATGGTCTCCAGAAGAGCCGGGGGCCAACTTACCGGCTGAGGTGACGCGGTCGCCGGAGGAGCCAACGATTGACTCATCCGCTGGAGTTTTGTCCGACTTACCGTCCGGTTTCTTGGGTGGCAGCTGGGCCTTACTCATCGAGGGTCTGACGTCGTCCATGGAGTGAGCCTGCTCCCTAGACTTCTCCTTGTGTTTTTTAGAAAGGGAACATTTTTCAGACAATTCCCTAAGCCGATCCATCTTTTTCTCTAAAGAAACTAGGCAGGCTTTGAGCAGGTGAGCATCCAAAGCCTGTTGTCTCCATTTTTTCATGGCCTGGTTGAAGGACTGGCAGTCAGGGCAAGAGGAGACTGGATGGTCTGGGCCTAGGCAGATGACGCACTTTGGATGACCATCTTTGTGTGGGATCTGGGTGCCACACGATGAGCACTTCTTCTTAAGAGAAGGCATCAAAAAAATACAGAGTTTTGAAGAATAAAGTAAAGAGAGATTACCGACGTAATGAATTTTCCCGACGATTGCAAATGGAAGTCTGCGGAGCAACTGACACGCAGGCGAAGAGTGGAAAGAACTGAGGGATGGAGTGCGGGGACCGGCCACTATATACAGTCATGCTGACATCAGTCACATGATGTTGGTGGGCTGTCCTCATCAGGGATTGTATAGAAAAGTCTGCCGTGTGGCCCAACGCCAGGAGGCGCCAGTCCTATATGTGATGTCCTACTGAAGGAACCCTCTCGAAGTAAGATCTTAAATTCAACCCCAATTACTCTATTCCTACCTATACTCCCTCATTTTCCTCTCCCCTTCCGTACTGTCTTGCCACCCTAACCTGCACTTATCTTATACTCATCTCCGCTCTACTACTCCCATCACCTGTTGCTCTCCTAGCTCCAATCTTTCCAACACATCTCCAGCTGAGCCTGTCTATCTCCGACTCCCGCACCCCTCTCCCTCCTCCTAGTACCTGCAACCACTATGTAGTACAAGGACCTGAAACATGTGACAATGCCTGGACTCAAGGCAGCTATTTTTACCTTTCAAACTTGTCATTTATGATTGCTTGTATTCAACTACTTGGCTAATGTCATGTTCCAGCTAGTATTCCTATGTTAGTTATCGGTAGTTCTGTCTACGTGAATTATACCATTGTATCTGTTATATTGTCTCATGACGTGGAACCTTTGTAAAAGACCTCATAGCTCAAAGGCTATTTCTTAAGTATTAAATAAATAAAGTGAGTTTCTCCAACATAAAGTTAAGGTCCCATGGAGGGACTGGGTCCCAAATGAGAGGTTTCAGATGCAGAATGCCCAACAGGAATGTGCAGGACACTTCAAGCTGGGAAATAGCTTTGCCCTCAACAGGTGCATGGTACCCAGAGATGGTGGAAAGGTGCACCTTAAGGGAGGAGTACCTCAGGCATGAATCTGAAAGGGAAAGGAGGTACTCCAACACCTGATTCACAGGGCAGGTGAATGCATCCAAATGGCAAGCAGCGGCCCAAATAGAGAAGAGTTCCCATTTCATAGCATACGTGGCCCTGAAGAAGGGTTTTCTGGCTGCAACCAGGATGTCAGTGACCCTACAGGATACCCCAAAGTGGGCAATAGCTAGGTCAGCAGGAGTCAAGTATGGAGATACAGGGGCATGAGGTCCAGATGGACCAGGGTGCCCTGGTCCTGGGAGAGCAAGTCTGTGCACAGGGGCAAGGGCACCAGAGGTTCCATGGTTAGCTATTGTAGCAGGGGAAACCAAATCTGACACGGCCAAAAGGGAGCTATGAGAATCATCTCCACTGCTCCCTCCAACTGGAGCTTGAGCAGAACCCTCTGCAAGAGCGGGAAGGGAGGGAAGGCATATAGAAACCTCCTCTTCCAAGAGAGGGACAATGTGTCTCAACAGGAAAACTCCAGGCCCCGTATCTGGTGACTCGGACGATGGCAGCAGCTGGGGCTGCTGTGGCCTTGTGCTTCTGCTGACTCTTGGCCAGCTGGCCCCAAGTTTGCTTGTGGGAGGGCCGAAGAAAGGATTGACATTGTGCCCGCTCTAAGTTGGGTGTGATAGAGTGCATGCACAGATCTGAGGGCCCACTCAGACTCCTGCAAGGTAGAAATAATATCCTGAATATCACCCCCGGAAAGGACCACTAAACAGAAGGGTGCGTCCAAAATACTGGCCTGTATGTCCAGGGCAAAACCAGACACCTGGAGCCAAGAATGGCACCAGAGACAGACATCAGCAGCTACCCCATGCCTGGAGATGTCAACAGCATCCTAAGCTGCCTGGAGGACATGACTGCTGACATCTGAGCCTGACTTCAGAAGCTGAGTAAGCTACATCTTAGTGGCATCTTCAGGCAACATCTGGACTAATTCCCTGGCTTGGTCCCAGAGGACATTCTGGTATTGGACCATATGGGCCAAATAGTTGATGGCCCTAATAGCCAAAGTAGTAGAAGTAAAAACACACTTGCTCAGGTGATCCAGCTGCCTGGATTCCCGATCGGGGGGAGGGGGGGGAGTACTGAGGTGCTTGGGCTTCTTAGTACGATCGTGTGCCACATTTATCACCAGAGAATCCACCTTATGGTGGTTGCCCAGAAAAGGCTTGCCTGCAATGGCATGGTAGAGGTGGTCTGCCTTCTTAGACAGAGGAGGGGTAGTAGAGGGGTGGGCCTAGGTGGCTTTGGTGACATCCTCATAGGAGTCAGTCACAGGGGGCATCCCCACAGGGACAGCATCCCATTGCTGGAGTCAAACAGCCAAGCGGCGTCTCTTTGGGTCCTGTTCCTCAGTCTCCCAGCCCATAATAGACTGGATGTTATGTGTAACATCCATGAAGGATGAGTCATCAGAGAAGTGGACTTGGGTACCTCCTTAGCCTGGTCCTCCCCCTCCAACAACTCACCCATAGAGGAGGAAGACCTTGAGGATTCAGTGTCATCCTCAGTAGTATCGCCGTCCAGGACATCAGAGGCCAACGATCATCCCTTCTGGAGCCTGAACCGACAACAGGTCACACCCCAGAAGACCCCAATGTACAAGGGCCACTAAGACCAGCCCAGTCTGAATTCCTGGGCTGAGGGTCCTGTGGAGGATGGTGGGGTTATGCTGGAGGTGAACCCTGAGGAGTGGGGGGGTCTGCTTTTGCATGAAATACCACCATGCTGAAAAAAGGGTGCTGTAATCCACCTGGGGTGCTATGTAATACGACGGCAGGAATAGAAGAGATGACGAGATAGGAAATGCTGGCTGAGAAGCTGGCGAAGGATACACAGGCACTGGTCCACCTGGTGCTGGGTAGCGATCCGGTGACCGGCCAACAGACATTGCTTTAGTGTAAGCTGTGGCAGTGTTGGTGACAGTGCCAGACCCATAGGCTGGGACTGCGGCAGTACTGTCAGTGGCCCAGCAGGCATCGGCCTAACATGGCTAGCCAAAGGGTCCACCAGCATCTGCTCTAAAGGAGAAGCCAGCGCCTGAGGGAAAGGAGACCCCCCTGAAAGGAGGCAGAGGTGACACTGGTTATGAGGAGACAGTGGTGGCCTGCTGCGGGTGTTGTCTAGCCGGATTGGTGGCAGCCCTCAAAATGGGAGCCAGTGACAGCAGTGCCAGGGCCAGTGGGGCAATGGTGGTAGAGCTGCCTCCCAAAGCACCAAGACCGGCCGAGCCACCTGGCTGAGAACCCATGGAGGATAAGGGTCTGAATGTCAGAGGCTGGGGGGGCAGAAGCCGAAGTCCCTTGCCCCGAGGAGCTGCCACCCAAGATTAAGATGAGAGTGGGTGGCGGAGCTACTGGGAGCCCAGAGGAAAAGAGGGCTGGTGGGGCTGAAGGAGCCAACTCCTCGCAAGAGGACAGCCCTGTTGCGGTTGATGATTTGTGGGGAAACCACAACCATGAAGCTAACCAGGCTCATTCCTGGTGTTTGTATCCATGCTTGTGTTTCCCAGATTCCTCTTCAGAAAAAGAAAAAGAGCCGCAGAGGAATGGGCCAGCGAGGCCAAAGAACTCCTGGTCTGCAGCTCCTTTTCCATGGTGACTAACTTCTACTTGATAAGGTGGCTCTCCAGAGTTTTTAAACAACGTCTGGTTGAATTTCTAGCAGAACTGGCAGGCTTGGATGTTGTGGCTGGGGCGTAGGCAGATCAGACACGCAGAGTGGCCATTCTTTTTAGGAATCTGTTTGCCACAGGCACACTTTGTGTTGCGGTCGGAAGACGAGGCTGGCAAAGAAGACAAACTCGTTGAAAAAACACCAAAAATGTTATGTTTTACACTCAAAAGAAAGGAAAATAACAAAGCACGGTAAGCGTGGGTGATGGCAGTTGACTGTAGCTGCGGCGTCCACTAAGATCCGCGTGTGCGGGTCGATGGCAGGAAAAGAACTAAGGTGGTGTGGGGCACCACCCTCCTACATAGGCTATGCTGACATCAGTTGACTGACGTTGGTGGGGAGCGGTCCCCCATGGTAGACTGCTTGCTAGAAGTTTTCCATGTGAGCCTTCCTCGAAGTAAGATCATTTTATTTATCAAAATGCATTTTCCTTATGGCAATCTACAGATGGAACTTTTTACTGCTGAACTAATAGTACAAATAGGTTGTTGGAAGCAAAAACGTGCTTGGCTTACTAAACATTAAAAACTCTAGAAAAGCTGTATTTTCCTTCTAAGAGGATTGTTATCCCTCTTTCTCTATATGAAATGGGACTTTTTACAACGTGTAACCCCCCTGCAAATGGGGGTTCCCAAAAGACTTCCAGGAGCTTGCTTGAATGCTCCAAGCCTGAATGGTGTTTGGCATTTAAGCCATTTATCAGTGAGTGTTTTTAGAGCCTCTGGTACTGTCTCTTTAAGAGCTGTCTGCTTGCAGACATAATTAGTTGTATGGGGGACTGTGTGCTTCTCTGTTTGAGTACCACTCGAGCTGCTGCCAATTCACCCCATTTTGCAGTCACTAGGGCGCAAAGGGAACCTATCTGAAAGATGTAACTGTTTGCCAGAAATCATTTAGAGTAATAATGAAATTACAGTTTGTCTAACCTGCTTTCTTTGCAGTCAGAACTGTGTCTGCCTAGTTCCCCATTCTGGTTTTGAACTGCTGAACTGGACCAATCAGTGTGGAGGTAGCTAGCTCTAAAATGGTGCCTTGGACAGAATCAGAACTTGGACTCATAATCTGAGCCAGCCACAAGAGGATTGTATGGGCAGTGACTCTGGGAGATGTAGTTTAGACTTGATTGCCTTTTGGACCAACAGGAGCAGTCTATTGTGAGTGACAGCCAATCCAGTCAAGAACTGGGAGGAACTCAAAGGAAGTGCCCGGTTTTGTCTGTTGGAGTTTCAGTTTTAGCTCTGGCAGTGAAGGGGAAAGGAACCCTGTGCTCCTTCAGTGCACAGTTTTAGTCGGGAAATGTGTAAGGTCCGGAGTTCCAGTCTGCAGCTTGTGTAACTGCTTGTTAGGACTGAATCCGTCCTGTGAAGAGAATCAAAGGATATCTGAAGAGTAGAAACCAGGCTCACCCTGTAGAAGACTGGAGAAATTGCTGAATTGCACTCGGTCTGTCAGGAACTGAATCTGCTGTGTGTTCTCCCGGGTATTGTGCAGTAATTGCGATCGGGATAGAGAAGCAGCCTGCCTGGTATAGTACTTTCTTTTGCCATATAAATGTGTGAGGAGTCTCGTGGAGCTCAAGAGTAGCCCTGCTGACATTGAAGGACCCTATCTTGTTTGGAGGTCGTGAGTACTAATTCAGGGTCGCTCCTGTTGAATTGCCACATTGAATCCAAATAGAATTACTATACTGCTGACTGTTTAACTAATTTTCTTTTCTGTGTGTGAAAGGAGGGCCTACCAGCTGCCACGGTTTGGACTAGCCTGGGGCTTGGGTGCCCAGGGACAGTAACTGGTAGGGATGAGCCTAATGCACAGAGCCATAGGTAGATGAGTAAAGTATAAGCTAATTAACCTGATTTCCCCTGTCCTTGTTATATTCCCCTAAATAAATCAGAGCTGCTTGTTTCAGCAAAGTTATACTGCCTGAGGTATTTGTCTATGTTAAAGTATTGTACTGTGATTGTTGCACTGTATCTTATTTTACAGGAGGTCCCAGTGCCTGAACCAGCCCTGGGGGTAAGTGTATACTGTGAAGGTAATTCTGATGTATTGTGTGGGCCACTAGTGGGAAGAAAGGGGTTGCAGTGTCCCAGAGGGCTGTGACCAAGTAAGTTTAACTATTGCAAACCCTGACCTCTGGGTGGAGGCACCCGCCATTGGATCCAGGCCCCTCAACCTGTTAGTGGCAAATCAGGCAGGGGTAGTAGCCCCTGGGATAGCGCCATCTAGGGGTTACACAACGTGTTCTCCTTGGAATTCAAGATGTTCTTGGACTGAATATATTTTGTATAATTTATCATCAGGATGAGAACTGAGAGTCTGGATGTATTGGGGACATTTGCTTGGAATTTTAGCAATGCTTGAATGTCTGTTAGGGTTTGTAAATATTTTATGTTCATTAAAATCAACAAATAATAGCTCATTTAACTGAACAGTGGTTACTCATAGGGTCTACTATAGACTGATACAGGGACTATTGTGTATAACAGATGCCCTTTTCTCTCACTTTTCATAATTAAATAGGTTTGGGAAGCCTCAAGTTGGGATTGTACTATTTTGGTGAAGTGAGGTGCTACTATTTAGGGGACATTTATTGGGGTGCTGAAACTGAACATTAGTAGGGGTGCTAATGGCTGTTCTGATGGTCCTAGTGTGTGTACTGCTTGTGACAACTGAAAACTTGTTTAAACCTGAAAAGGCCACTGAAAGGATATTGACTAAAATGGAATGAGAGCCAAAGTTAGATACAGTGGGTGACCGGCCACTAATTGTAACAAGGCCTTATGGACTGTTATTAGTGCTATCAGGAAGTGGGTAATTTTTATGAGTATGAAGGCCTCGGTCTGTGTGGGCTACTTTGGTCAATATGGGGTGGTTCAGTAAATGTGCCAATACTATGGATCACAATGGATCTTTGTTGTAATTCCTTGTTTTAATATGGAGCCAAGGTGCCATGAGGTGTTAATGAGTTCAAGATAGTTTGGGCAGCTCGCCTCGGACCTGTGGCACATCTAGTATCCACCTGCTGGTAGCCAACACTAACTCTTGATGGGGTCATTCCCTGGATGATCCCCTACAGTATGTCACATGATGCTATTAATTATTTTTACATGGGAAAGGAAACTATTTATAGCAAGGAGATAATCTTTGTTATATCTAAAATGGTTTAGAATACTTTTTGTGGTCCTGGCAGAGTTTAATTTGGTCCCCCTCACCTGATGTGCATGCTAGATATAACAGGGAGTAAATTATAGCTGGCTTGGTGGGCCTCACAGAGTTCTTGCCTAAACTATGCATGTATCTGATTCAGTTCCGGGTGTTTTTAGATTGGCACCGACCAATAAGAAATTGAGCAGGTTGTGTACCAGGGCTAACTGGGCTTAGCCCTAAATAGGCTATCTCTAAAGGGTCTACTCAGGTGCTGGCAATAGCAAAACAAAAAGTGAAAGGTTAGTACGCAGGCTTAAATCCAGACACAAGGCGCAGACTGTTACGGTGGGCCTTATGGATTAGCCTAATAACACTGGTTACAAATACTACTATAATATTACTCAGTTGATGAGAATTAGAGGTGAGAGGTACACCAGAGGTTAAGGGGCCATAATCCTAATGGAGGCCACTTCTATGTGACATGTGCCAGGCCCAGGATTATTGCCATAACAGAAAGCATTTTCATTAGTATGCAAGCTTAAGGCTGGACAGTTGGTATTATTTGGAGGTACAGTATAGCCGAAACTGAGAACATAAGGAATGTTAATGGTATATAGCTAAGTACAGCAATACTTGTGTGGTTGACCTCGATCGGGGGTCCCTCTGTATCATTATGCTATGATCTTGGGCAGAGGTGATTACTGAATCTCGAGATACACTTATATTCTACCTGGATAATAAGACATAGGTTCTCCCCCTATGATAGTGTAAACTTATTTTAAGAGCTATGTGTTATTAATGCAGTCATTTTATCACATAAAAGATATGTATTTCATAAATATGTTGTATTTTATACTTCTTGTATGTATTTGTTTTAAGATGCAATGGCATATTGGAAAGCTTTTATGTGAAATATGCAGTTTATACTCTGGATTTTAGAAATATGTTGTATGTATTGCATTCTATTAAATGGTTATGTATTTCTATGCTTGTAATGCCTCACACGGACCTGAACAATAAAGCATTTTGAACTTGAACTAGTTCCCCATCCACCTAGCTAGCCCTTCCCGTAGCCCTAAGTCTCCTGCCTTTTTAACTAGCCTCCTATATGGCACAGAATCAAATGCCTTGCTTAAGTTCAGATACACAATGTCAGCTGTCTGACCCCTGTCTACCCTCTGTGACACAGAATTGAAAAAATTGATTACATTTGTTTGACACATTCTGCCTCTCGTGAGCTCATGTTGGTTCCTTTCCAGAAGCCTGTTTTCCTCAAAGAATTCAATTATCTCTTTATTTATTCCTGTGTACAGTAGCTTGTCCCTTTTTAATGTAAGGCTCAGTGGTCTGTAATTTATGGATGGTGGCTAAAATGGATAGCTAAAGTTGTCAGACTGTAGCCATTTAGGATGACTGAGGTTATTAGAAGATAACCAGTAATGATGGTTGCGGTATCAGACAGTGGTCAGTAAAGATTGTTTAGGGTAACTGATGGTGGTCAGTAAGGATGGTTTAGGCTATCAGATGATGGCTATTAAGGATGATTTAAGCTACCCAATGGTGTCCAATAAGGATTGCTGAGGCTAACAGACAGTGGTTAGTACAGGAGAGTTAAGGTTTTCAGATGGTGAACAGTAAGGATGATTAAGCTTACCAAATGATGACCAGTAAGGTAGCTGACCCTACCAAACTGTGGTCAGTTATGATGATTGAGGTTATCAGATGATGGCCAGTAAGGATGGCAGAACCTACAGGATGGTGGCCAGGAAGGATGGTTGAGTCTAATGGACTGTGGCCAGCTAGGATGGTTGAGCCTACTGCATGGTGGCTAGTAAGGATGATCAAACCTACCAGATGGTGGATGATAGGGATGGCTGAACTTACCAGATGGGTGTCAGTAAAGGTTGTCAAAGTACTGGATGGTGTCTAGTACAGATGGTTGAGGTTATCAGATGGTGGCTAATATAGAATAGCTAAGGTTATCAGATGGTAGCCAGTAAGGATGGTTGGGAACACAAATCAGTCAATAATTAAATAAATAAGGCTATCAGATGGTTATCAGTAATGAAGGTTAGCTATCAGATGGTGGCTAGCAAGGATGGTTTAGGGTATCAGATTGTGGGCAGTACGAATGGTTGATGATACTAGATCATGGTCAGTAATGCTGGTTGAGGCTGTTGGATGGTGGCAAGTGAGACTTACTGAAGTTACCAGATGGTGGCCAGTAAAGATGGATACAGCTAATTCTCATTTTGATTAACTTACTTTTAAGGGCGTGACTTTCCCTCTACTGTATTTACTTTTCTATCTTGTTTTCCAGTTGTTTTATTTACAGAACAAAATTATGTTGTTTGACCTCACTGGTTAAAAAGGACCTTCAAATGGCTCAGCATAGCCCAGCTTGCCCCTCATGGTTCCATTTGCTGAAAATGGGTTGCTATGGTACACAGTCCTTAGAAACACTGACACACACGCACACAAAATATATTCCAGTTTGCCTTTGATTTGGAAGCATATAATTAAAAAGTAATGGGACTGTGGTTGGGGATAATGACCATAATACCAAAACTATGAGCTACTGTTTTTTTTAGGCTTAGATGGGAGATCTCTCACTAGCCATAATCACACACTTAGTTATGTTGTTTTATGACAAATGGAACAAGAGCTATAGAGTGGAATCAATGAGATGATGGCATTCTCACATTCAGACACTGGTTTCTGTTTCATTTCAAATGTAAGTGTAGCAAAGCAAAGCTGTGCTAGCTATTTCTGACTTGTGTGAAACAGCCAGTAATGAAGGTGGCAACATAAGAAATATTTTTGAGACTCAAACAAATAGTTCAGCAGTACCTCAAGATTCAGGCCTGTGAAATGATAAAATTGGGAAACTGCAAAAAGGAAAGAAAGATCACCACTGGTTTACTGAATTCTTTCTCCCACCGAATCAGAGGGCACAACCATTTATTACATTTTTCTGTACATATTCATTATTTTTTTCTCCAGTTTTGTCCCCACTCCAATCAGGGTTGCCTTGGCTGCACCCTACCTTCAGCCTGGAGGGCAAACAGTTGCATTCACAGGAAACACCCAATGCCACTGCTTGGCCTGTCAGCAAGAGTGTGCAAATGCCAGAAGGCTCACATCTTCCCTCCCCAGTAGTTGCGCATCTTACCTCTGCAACACTCTTGACCCCCAGCTGGCTGTAGTGTGAAATGTGAATGCTCGCATGCAAACACTAGCAGTGCACCATAGAGCTGGCCCTTCTCTAGATACTTGTATGCCTTTAAAGGGGACAGGAATTGATTACTTAAGTGCAGCTGCTTGAAATGTCTCTATTTTCATAAATTATATTAATACATCTAAAAGATCCCTATTTAACTGTGTCTGAATAAAAGCTGAAGCTGTCAGTTGTGTTTTGTATTGTTTTCTTTGCATGGATAACATTCTGTGCAGTTCCTTTCATGGAACCAAGAATTTGGAGTTTTGACTATGTCACATCATGGTTCAGAAATGTGAGCATGAATTCATCAGTACAGTGCCCAAGGTTCTGAAACCATGAAATGACACAGTCAAAACTCCAAAATTCTTGGTTCCATGAAAGGAACTGCAAGGAATGTTGTTCATAAAAAGGAAACAATACAAAACACAACTGACAGCTTCAGCTTTTATTCAGGCACAGTCAAATAGGGATCCTTTAGAGGCATGAATATAATTTATGAAAATAGAGACATTTCAAACAGCTGCACATAAGTAATCAATTCCTGTCCCCTTTAATTGTTAAGATGTGGCCTATTTCAGTGGACCCTACTTTTGATGGAAATCTATTCCACAAATCCACTACTCTTTCTGTGAACTATTTACAGGTACTGTCCAATGCCACTGCTTGGCTGGCCAATGAGGGTAAACAAATGCCTGCAGGCTCACATGCTACCTCCCCAGCAGTCAGGCATCTCATCTGTGCAACACACCTGTCCCCAGCTCACTGCAACATCACATGCCAGTGCTTGCATGCAAACCCTTGTGTCCCTGGTGGCAGCATGCCATAGATCTGGCCCTTTCTTTAGATACTTATATGCTTTTACTTTTAAGACATGGGCTATTTTAGTGGATACCACTTTATATCGAAATCTATTTTACATATCTGCCACTCTTTCTGTGAAATAATGTTTCCTAATATTCTTTCTAAATCGCCTTCTCTTAATTTCCCACTTCTGTTCTCTACTCTCTTGATATATCTAGTAACATTGTCATTGGCTTCTAAAATGCTGAGTTACAATTCCCCAATCTTGCTTAAAGCATGCTGCCATTAATCCTTCCACATAATTCTTCTAGTGACTACAGAAATGAACAGTAACAATAGCTTGGTCTAAGCATGTTCTGCACAAGTGCATCCTATAGTGCAAAAGTGACACATGGATTAACTGAAGGGGATGTTATGGTTTGCTGAATTTTCATTTGTTTGCAACTATCAAAAATGAGTTGTGGTGTACTGAGTAAATGAATCTCTATGTGCCAAACAATCAGTATTTTCCATATCTACTTGTCCTGAGAGTGGTTTGCAATAATGATGGGAGAAGAATGGTAGTTGTGTTGGTGTGTACAGTACTTGTCTGGCATACTTCTAAATGCTGAAGTGATCACACAGCAGTCACGCTAGGATGACATGGCCATTATAGACAAATTCAATTATGCTTGCTTTGTTATTGCAGGAATTCTGTGTGCCAAGAATGGAAAAGGCACTGAAGAATTTACAGTCTTACAAAAGCCTAAGTAAGCATTCCGAGCCAGTACAAGAGCATGCCTACTTACTTATTCGATTTCTTGCCTCGTTTACTTGCTCTCCAAGAGATTTTGCTTCAGCAAACCTAATGAAAGGGAAATAGCAGCACTAGTCATGAAAAAGCATCATGCATGTGATTAAAACATACCTGAAACAGGGTAAAAATATTTCTGCTTTTACGGTATATACATGTTTCTCCTTCTGTTAACTGCTCCATTAGGTCCATTACCCAGATGACCTACCATCCCTGACACCAGAAGAGTGTAACTGCCTCACAGTTTGGGAAGTATGGGGCCTGTGAGTGGCAGTGGTGGACCACTATCCTACAGAAATTTCTTTTTTCTGATTTTCTGCCATGAGCCTTGATTTGAACCACCCATGCCATGCTACCCTTGAGGGAGGAGAGCCTATGACCACTCCCATCACCTGCTCAAGGAGATGCTACTGCAGCATCCCCCCAAATCCAGTCTGATAGCACTAGCACCACAGCACTCTCATGATTCCTTTGATCTGGAGTTGGAAGTCAAGTTCACATTGCATACTAGGATTTCCAAAGTGGTAACACGATGTGCTACCCCAATACCTTTGGGCCAAATATGAAAATACTTTTAAGAGCTTGCAAAGACAAGTCTTTTCCAGTTAATCCAATCTGCCATGCAGTAGTCCCACAGTTAACCAACAGTAGCACTAAAACAGCGTGATACTGTACATGAACATAGTTTGGCATTTTGTGCCTAACTTAACAATCACATTTCTAGGCCTTGTACACACTAGGCTTCTATTACATTTCTAGACCCTGTACACGCTAGGCTTCTTAAACTGTTTTAAGCAAGTTAAAACAGTTTAAGAAGTGCTAACAGGTTTGCAGACATATTACAGCATCATTCAAACCGTTTTTAAAAACCATGCTAAAACCCTGCTAGGTAGTCTTTAGCCCAGTTTTAAAAACGGTTTGTGCTAAACATGGTTGCACTTACCAGTGTGAACACGCTGCCGTGTTCATCCCATTCTCTGCTGGTCCTCCACTATGCACAGCCGTCCGATGCACAGCATGGTTACAGGCATCACTCTGTGAAGTTCCAGAGTGTGTTCACGATGTGGGTTTTAAAATGCTTCAAAAACTGGGTTAAGGCAGCAGCATAGCTGCATTAACATGGTAAGAGAGAAACCATTTTAAAAAATGGTTTAAAATCCACCTCGTAAGTATGTACAGGGCCTTAGATTTTACATCATCCAGTTACTTCAAGCTATAGGTCCCTCGATGCAGGACAAATGGAAGGTAATTATTTAAAGTGAATTTGTGACTTATGGAAAAAGGGTGAAAAACATACCATTTTGATACATATCAGCTCATATTTGCTTTATTTTTCTGTATTTCTATTCCTTTTGTTTTTCATTACTTTGCTAATTTACATGGAAACAGGATCCTGTTCCTCACAGCTGATTTACAGCCACTGTTTAGTCCTTTGCTGAAGTCACAATCCTCATTTTGTGACATCATCATAATTTTTATCTAAGGGGGGGTCCACTTAGGGCACCTTACAATGCCATCAGTTTATCATACATACTGCAGTGGCTACCCTTGCCTTGTGGGCTGTACAGAATGGAGGGTCTTGGGTCCTTTTATCTCCTGTGTTGTTGTGGGCCTGTATCCATGATTAAGTTAGAAAACAGAACAGTGTCTCCATCCAGACAAAGGTTAAAGTGGGCATGGAATAAGTATAGTACAACTCCATAGGATGCAGTACCTCACCTCTAGCTCACCCAGCCATGAAACAATGCATTGTAGTGATGGCCCCACAAAGCATGCACTTAGTACTGTAACTTAAATAGATTGGTGAGAACAGATTTTAAACAAAAGAAACTGCAATTTTATTTAGGGACCAGGGCTCTAAATTGGGAGGGGGGGGTAGGTTATCAGCAATGAGGTGGTGCAATATAATATACTGAGGTTGAACTTACGTACTCTTTTAGGTCCAATCTACATTAATCCCAGTTGCTCTTCTGAAGTGGGACTATTAACATAGATGTCAGTACCACTGTCGTCAAAAATGTTATGTCATGGTCTGGACATAGGGACAAGACATAAAAGGTCTCTGTGCTATGTTGGCCTCAACGAAATCTCAACCAAGTCCTCTACTCATGGAGGGTGCTGAAGGCCCCTTCCTAGACCATGTCCTATCCCATCTTCCAGTCATTGTCTGACAGCTGAAGTAATGTCAGACACGAATATAGGCCCAACACTCTCACAACTTGAGTTTTAGGGCATACAGGAGGTCAGTTCTGAGGAGCCCAACCACACTAAAAAGCTGTTGCAAATACTTTAGAAAGAGCCAGCCCAGAGGCATGGAGGGCTAAGGCGCTGAGTGCCTTAGCTTCTGCCACACCGGCAACCCATGATTGAGTAATATTGGTTGCCGGGGATCGGCTGGTAGAGGATTGAGCTGCCGCTTGGCAGTTCTCCTCTCCTGGATTGGGGTGGTAGGCCATCTCAGTCATGGCTGCCACCAGGTGGAGGCCTGGTGACAGCACATAGGAAAGCCGAGCGACAGACAAATGTCACTGAGGGGGGAGCAAGTCACTGTTTCGGGATGCATGTATACCTCCGTGCACATGCACTTGCCTGTCTATGACATGGCTGGGGCTGTGATAGGGAGAAAAATGGAGGAAAAGTGGAAAGCATGGCAGGCAGTAGTGATGCTCGCCTACCATGCCCCCATCCACTACATCAGCAGGGCGCCGGGTCGGCCGCACTACATTCAGGCATCAGAGGGGATGACGGCTCTCCCATTCTTGACCTTACCATGGGGGGGAATCCGTGGGGGTACTTAGCCATCCAGGTAAGCCTGGGGGAAATGATGGACATGGAGCATAGAGCAGCATAGGGGGCATAGATCAGGAGTGGAAGGGAGCCAAGCCTGTTGTGGCCAGCATAAACAGTTTATGGGAAAAAAGAAACACCTTAGCAGTAACAGCACTGAGTTAAAGAAAAACAACTGCAACATAACAGACTCAGTGACACAGAGACAGAACCGAGGGCCACCAGCACTGAGCAAACTGAGTTCATTTAGTGATAAATAATTCCAAACTACTAAGTACAGCAAGCTACAGGAAGTAAACAATGAAAACTACAATGAACTAGCAAGGGAAGCTGTTCAGAGTTATAAGAAGACCTCGCCTCCAATGGAACTGCAGCTCTATGATGGGGGAGGGAGAGTAACAGGGGCAGTTGGGACTGGCCTGTCTTTACATGCCAATGGTGCAGGCATGGTGCAGTAAGTTGTGTTCTAAATATTCTGGTTCCAGCGAATTTCTAGTGCTTTAATATTATGAGAAACCAGCACTACTCTATGAAGGAGATTCATTCTTACAAGGTTTAGGCCTGGATATTAGAAGTCATATGGCACTTGCTAAATGTGTTAGCGATTTGATACACCTCTTAGCAATCGCAAAGTGAGGTATGAGCAGAACATTTAATTTTGGATGGCATGGTTAACAAGTCACTAACTCGTTTTCGAATGACTCTATCATATGCTAATGCACCTATGCAAAGCAGCTGACTATGCCTTGCAGATAGGGGCACTAGCATATTGTGTAGGTTTGGAGAGGTAGTAACTAACAATTAGTGACTCACAAATTACTGCCTCCCCAAACCAGGTCTTATGGCTTGCGTCTCCTCAAACACCCCTCCCTCCAATTGCTCACCCCATCACTATAATATAAACTCCTGCAGGTCTACTGCTCCCAGTCCATCCCTGATCACCTGCCTGAGTAAAGTAACATATGCCCCTGGTGGCTAATGCCCCCCACCCCAATTGCTTAACCAAGTGAAATGCCATAAGAGCCTGGAGTCCTAATGTGCTCAACATAATCACCCACTCGAGTATAAATACCTAATGACCCTGGTGGTCTAGCGGGCTACCTCCCATTCACCCACCTAAGTAAAATGTCAGGAGACCCGGTTGCCCACCCGACTGAATTATCAGAAGGCCCTGGTGGTCAAGTGTGCCCCCCCCCCAGTTGTCTGCTCAAGTGAAATACCATAAGACCCAGGTGACTAGTGTACCCTCTCCTCAAATGACCGGATAACCCCTGTTCCGATCACTCAGACCCCTCCACCACCACCCCAGCCCCTCACTTACCATAGCAGCCCCCAGACAACAAATGGCACACCCACTCTGTTCACCATCAGAGCCAGACACTTTCTGAATGATACAGAGTGATTGTACACCTACTGTAGAAACAGCTGTTTCTACAGTAGGAACAGAGTCCTTCAGTGTCATTCAGCCAGTGGCCAGCCAAGCTGGTGAATGAAGAGGTTGTGCCAGTCACTGTCTGGTGGGGCTGCTTCAATGGGTGAGGGGGCAGGGAGTGGTAATGGAGGGGCCAGAGGGGCCAAATCCAGGTGGAGATCATACAGTCTATCGGGGGTACACTAGCCATAAGGGTCTTATGATATTTCTCTTGGACCGGTGACTGGGGGGCACACTAAACCACCAGGGTCTTCTGGTATTTCTCTGAGTTGGGCAATCAGGAGGTGCACACAAGACCACCAGGGTCTTATGTCACTCAGGCAAGTAATTGGGGGGGGTTCACTAGACCACCAGAAAAGGTTTACAAGGAGCCCTGACAGGCCCTGGGAGGTGCAAACTCTGCTCTGATCCTGCAATGTATCCCTAATGGGAAACAAATTACACCACAATGCCCTTCAAGTGCTATGGGGCCATTTGCATCTTAAGGTACAAATATGGCAGATTGCTCCAGAGGAGCAGTCGTCATTTGCGGGCCCTAACAGCCAGTTTGTACCTGCAAGCCTCTCATAGCTCCCTTATTGGCCACATATCTCATGTGGCCAGTATAAAATGTGGTTTGTTGGCACACTCGGGATAGTGCCTAGCTGGTATGTCAGAATATGCCATTAGCGGCTCCAGTGTGCTTCAGGCATGTTCCAATATACCTGTAGCTTGCCCCATGCTTTAATTTGCTCCTGGAACAAACTTTTTGCAAGCATAAACCAGGAACTTTGACTATCCTGGCCAATGCTACTAAAATAAGAGATGCTCTAAAACCCATATGTTTACAGTAATGTTTTTAGGCTTTTCTGCCTTGCCCCATTCAGTCTTTTAAATATCTCTCATTAACAAGTACTCACTCTGCAGCCTGTTTCAAACACATCTGCCTATCTCCAACACATCTTATAATTAATGTAATTCTGATATCACAATGTGTGTGGCAGCACACCTGATTTGTAAGTCAGAGCTGATCTGAAAAACTGATAATTGGGGGAGGGGGGAATCTTGCCTTTGCCACCACTGGTGACTGATTGTTTTCTCTGCTGTCTCACCCCACCAACCACCACCACCCACACAAGGGCTTGCCACAGGGGTGTTGAAGTGACAGCAATAGAAAGCTCCCACCATTGACAAGAGGTTGAAGATTTGGGGTTGTAAAGAGGGAGGCTGCCACACCAGGAGGAGGGTGGCTTGGAGAGAAGATACAGAAACCCAAGAACTAGAACTGAAAAAATTCTGAACATAATTCATACCGTACACAGCTGTGTACGTAATAGGGATAGCTGCATTTAGTTGTTTAAGTTCATGATTCATTCATGCTTTAAAAACGTTGTATGTGTTTATTCGGATCTCTGTATATAACATACTGACACTGTAAAGGCCCTTTTTTAATGCACACAAACAACCATGAGGTCACCGTATATAAATACCTGTAATAATATATATGAATACATTCACTTTGGTCAGCATCGATGCTGAAAGGCTACACCAAGCCATTTCTCTAAACAACTCTCGAGCAATCTGTACAAATATGCCCATCAAGAGAAAAGCAATGGCCACATCATACAACAAGATGAGTAACTATTTCAAGTTTAGTTTTGTCCTAAACATTTCTCAGCATCCAGGGCAAAAAAAAAAGATCAAAATAGAACATTTATTTGTTTCAAGTTGAAAGAGACATCTGGGAAGCACCATTCTGAAAGCTGTTTGATCCGCCTAGAAACACAAATTTGGGTACAAAACAGAAAGGTTGAATGAATCATGCCTAGTCCCTCTAACCAGCCAATGATTACAGTGCTTTTACAGAGTGCGTGCACACAAATGCAACTCAACCAATAATACAAATAGAACAAATGTTGCTTTCATGTAGCACTTCTCATAGGCAAAGTATGTTAAAATGCTTAAAGTTGCTATGTGCACATACCAGTATTGCTCGGACTGCAGAGGTTGAAATTGGCACTGGCCCACAACTAAACTGCTGGTAGATTTTATATTGGGCTAGTAAAAGTTTGCTTTAACTAACCCTGCTGGCTTGTACTGAAGAAGGTAAAATTCTAATAAGTAAACCAGCTAGGCTAGTGGAAAGGTCTGTGGAGCGAGTGGATTTTCCTAGTCACTGTCACTGCTGGCTAGCAGCTGCAAAAATTTGACCCTTGAATTGTATGTAGAAAAAAGGACTGGATATTAAGAATTCAACAATCTCTACGCACAGTCCAGGAATACAGAACCCTTTTTCGAAAGAGGAAATGTTGACCACAGTACCAGGGATATCACCTGCTCTTACCAAGTGGTTTAGGGTTTATAACTTCCATTGATCATAGGCAAACTCAGAAAATGACACATGGGACCGCTCCGTTTAAGTTCACATCTCAAGGATTGCACCTTTGGTAGTGCTGCAGTCCCTAGTACTGCACTGTAATGTCAGTGCTGGGTACAAGTCCTTGTGTGAGACTTGAACCCACACCTGGCTGATGACCAACCAACCCATGACCAGCTAGCCCAGAGGCGAGATTGCTAAAAGCTACATTGACACTGGACAAAAAAAGATGTACCACTGTCAAATTATATGCACATTCAAACACAAACATTTGCTGTCACAAAAAGCTACAAATGTGGCTAGATAAACATGCCCATCACAGTTGACATTAACTCCACCAAGATTCCTTTTTTTGTGGCCCATATGGCCCTATCAGAGGTCTCTGATTTACCTTCATTATGCATAATTATAAGTGTTTTAAGCTCATCAATTCAGTCTTCACGTGCCACTTGTTTATGATCTGCGATAAGCTAGGCTTAGCAACAGCATGCAAACAACCCTAGCTCAGAGCAGAACATCTGCAAACTCTTGACCTCCTTAGCAGATTTTCTACAGGGAAACAATACAATGTTCACTTTTAATGAGTAATGCTATTTTTACAGCTGGATATTAGTTTGATTATCTTTAAATGCTGCATAGCAATTTCTGAATGCTGTACAGTGGATTTGCTTTGCTACAATTATCAGATGTTTTACACCATAGGAAAAAAAGAGCCTTAAGGTTCAGGAAACTTTATGCAACAGATGAACAAGACACAGACAAATTGCTGAGCGACAGAGGACTCAAGAGGTAGACAGCCAAAGTGCTGATAGACAAGAGAATCAGGAGTGATGCAGTGCTAGAGACAGGAGATTTAGGAGCAAGAGTGGTACAGTGCTAAGGGACAGGAGGCTCAGAGGGAGACAAAGGGCCAAGAGATAGGAACTTGGGAGGGAGATGATCAGAGTGCTGTGGGACAGGTGATATGGAAACAGAAGATGTCAGCAGAAAAAGGCCATGCAGCTCATCCAGTCTGCCCTGCCCCACCTCTTGTTGTTTGTGAGGACCCTAGTGGCCTTTCACATCTCTTTTCCCACTCCCCTTTTGCTGATGTCCCTACCAATCCCAAGTGATTGTCCTGACCATGTTTGAATACCCCAACAGACTTCACACAAATAACATCTCTTGGCAGTCTGTATCACATCTCCATCACTCTTTTTATAAAGTAATAATTCCCATCTTTCTAAATCTACCATACTCCCACCATCTGAGTTCCTCATCAGTATGAACAACTCTCTGCTATCTACTTTATTTATAGTATCCCATGGAGGTATTTGTAAAATTTGATCATGCTGCCTTCTCCCTTCTTGCCTCCAGTGTGTACCTGTTGATGTCCTCCAATCTCTCTATGTATGCCTTTCCCAACTCTCCCTGTCCTGCCATGGTCACATCAGTGACCATGTACCATACATACTGAGTTCTCTCAGTCTGTCCTCATATGCCATGCTGTATGAACCGTAGGAAGAGAAGAGGGACCCCTCCATAAAATTACCTTGTCTCTATGTATAATGAGGTATGGCCCCTTGTGAGAGACAGTGTGAGAGTGTGAAACTCACTGATGCATCTAGCAGAGCAGATAGCTATCAATAGCATGGTCTCATGATGGAAGATCAAAGCTCAAAAGGTATCTTAGAAAGAGCAGAGTAACCCACATTTGAGGTTGAAGGTCTGAAAAGGCTAACCACTCACAAAAAGTGAATAACGTTGTAATGAGTACCCCAGGAAAACTCATCTAAATGAACCCAGTACAACCCCTAGAGCCAAAACCTTTCCACAGAGAGTGCTGAGGGGCAAGCACCTGTCTATTTCTGACT
The DNA here is from genome assembly GCA_016271365.2 of Neoceratodus forsteri. Taxonomy (NCBI): domain Eukaryota; kingdom Metazoa; phylum Chordata; order Ceratodontiformes; family Ceratodontidae; genus Neoceratodus; species Neoceratodus forsteri. The sequence continues at coordinate 800,697,870 of CM057451.1, read as the reverse complement.
GCAAGAAGTCCAAAATCTGTGGGATGGTAGCTTTAGTGGGCTTAATGCTTTATTCCTAAACCCAGGAAACAAAATAAGTTCCAGGTCCTGTCATATGCTGAGGAGTTCAAAACCTTTCTGTAAAACAAAAGGGTGTACATCACCTTGGTAGAGAAATCTAGTTTACGAAGCCTTCTCCTAACAGGAGCCATGCTGCTAAATGAAGCAACCCTGAATATGGATGTAGAACAGGTCCCTGGCCTACAAGATCACTGCAGTTAGAGAGCCAGAATGATTCCTGAATTGTGTGATTGATTAGATCTGAGAATCACTGTCTATTTGGCCACTCTGGAGCTATCAGAAGGAAGCTTCCTCTTTATTGCTGAGTTTTTTTTTTTAAAGCCTTAGGATCAGTGGAATTAAGAAAAACAGGTACGCCCTTTTGAAGTCCCACCATCGAAAGACAGTGCCCACTGCCTCCACCAGTGGATACTGAAACCAAATGAAGAATCTGGAAACATAAGCATTTTCCCTGGACACAAAGAGATTGATCTGAAGGGTCCCAAACTGACCAGACAGAAGACTGAACATCTCCAGGTTTGGAGATCACTCCCCAGGATGGACAATCAGGCAGCTGAGCCAGTCCACCTGAACATATAGATCCCCCACTTGATGAATGGCCAACAGAAAGAGAAACTTCTTTGTGACCCACTGAAAAAAATGTTTGAGCTTCCAGGAGCATGCTTTCACTTTTTATGCCTCCTTGATTGTTTATGTGCAAGACAGTCACTGCCTTGTCTGAGTGAATCTTCACCACTTGGAATTTGACCTGCTCCTGAAAACGTTGGAGTACAAGAAAAACTGCCTGTGTCTTTAAAACATTTATCTGAAGGACTTGCTCCTCTGGACTCCAAACACTCTGGACCAGATTTTGATCCAGAACAGCTCCCAATCCCAGGAGGCAGGCATTCATTTTGAGAATTCACTCTGGAGGGGAAATAGTGGGGCTCCCATTGTTAGGTTTCTCAAACCTTCCTACCAGGAAAATGACAGACAACCCAATGGTGGAATCCCAAGAGGAGTCTCATACTGCTCTGACGCAGGAGACCAAGATGATAAGCAGCCTTATATCAGGGCAAGCCCATGGAACTGCCGGCCCACCGATGGGGGCAATGATGGTGGACACCCCTGCCGGTACCCTTCTTCTATCATCGCGGGGCTCATGCTGATGAGGTAGCCCCACCCTGGGGGGGGGGGCAATCCAAGGTGTATTGTCTAAAGGGAGGTAAGTCCTGGGGGCAAGGAGGGGGCCAAGGGTTGTAGGGGCTGAGCTGAGCTGTAGGCGGTACGCTAGAGAATTAAAAATAAAAACCCATGGAACTAGTTCTACTGCGGCTGTCATTATACCCAGAGTTTGAAGTTGATGGTAAGCAGAAACCACCAACTGAGCTCTGAGATGCAGAATGTTTCACTGAAGAGTTTTCACTCTTGAAGAGGGCAGGAAGATCCACTGCAGATCTGTTTACAAACAGGCTCCAAAGTGATCCAATCTCTGAGAGGGAATAAGGATACTCTTCTTTCTATTGAACATCCAGTTGCATTGTTCCAGGACCTGTAATGTCCTGGCTACAGAGGATGTTGCTGCCTGCTCTGGCGAAGTTCTAATCAAGAGATCATCCAGATAAGGATAACTGGGGTGACCCTCCTGTCTGAGGGAGGTGACAATCACTATCACTACCTTTAAAGAAAAAAAAAAAGCCAGCCTGCCGGCACAGTGGAAGTGCTATCGCTTCTGATACCAGCAACTCAGGTTTGGGAATGCGTCCGAGGCACTGGACGGCCGGCCGGGGCTGAGGAGGATCCAGCATTCATAGGACCGCTCTCCTCTCCTCTCCTCTCCTCCTCGGGGAAGGAGGGGAGGCAAGAGCTCAGGGACCAACTGATGGCTGGTGGAGGCCAGAGGGTGTTGCAAACTGGAGCTACAGAGAAGGAGTGGGAGACGTGGCAGATGTCAGCGTACGTGCCTCGATGTCATTACACATCACCTCTTCCACAGAATACAAGGGGGAAAATGCTCTGGCACAATGACGGCCAGTCTCAGGGACTCAACCCAGTTTCTGGTTTCACTCCTCCATTTGGACCTGGTTGCAAGCAGCATGAGGCATGGCCTTCCACCCTCTGAAGGGGAGGCAGAGGAAGCAGCAAGTGGAATGGAGGACAGAAGTCGAGGTACGTCCACAGCACCGGGGAAGGCAAAACCAAGGTGGACTCAGTATTAGTAGTAGCAATAACATTTATTTATACAGTATATCACATTAGGACAATTAATACCCTATTTACAAGGTGTACCTGTGCAGTAGATGTATGAATACAAGTTTCCACACATAACAATGAAACTAACATGTCTTGTTTAGATTATTCAATCAATAATTAAGCACACAAACATTTGACAAGGATGTTATAAATTGTTACAGCAATGAAGGGGGGAGACACCCTCTCAAGCCGGGGGGGAAAAAACATTTGTAACAGACGCCAGCCTGAAGGGAAGAGCTTGGTATTGAAAATGTTGATTCCAAATGGCAAGTCAAAAATCTCTGATGAGAGTAGAATTGAAAATAGGCACCATACAGATCTAAGAAAGCCAGATAGTTTCCCGGTTGAACTGCCATGATAAGGTACCAGAGGGACTAGCTTGAACTTTGACTGCCTCACAAACCTATTCACACATTGTAGCTCTACAGTCAGATTAAAACACAATTGATTTCTTGGGACTACAACGTAAACTGAGTAAAACCCCTGTCCCTTCTGAGAGAGGAGGGAATGGAACTATCACCCCTATCTGTAGCAGGTGGTCTTGGGTTTGGTCCACCACTTTTCTTTTTACTGGGGTTCTGTGTATTGGAGAGTAAAAAAATGGACCCTTGAAAGAATTTTACTGCGTAACCAAAAGATACAGTCTCCGGCACCCATGAGCCTATTGTGGTCTGGGCCCATCTTTGACAAAATTCTGAAGACGTTCTCCGAGGTTCTGAGGGACAAGATGGGCCTGTAAATCCTCATGTGGAAAAATGTTCCTCCTGCTGACAAGTCCCAAATGTCTGCAGGGGTAGGATCCTCTATTCCAAGAGAACTTAAAACAGGTGACGGAAACTCTGCCTCACTGCGCATTTAAAAGGAATGTAAATCCCCTTGGCTATATCAAGCACCACTTAAATCTCTCCCCCGACTTGGGTTAGAGCAACTTTGTTATTCCATGTCCTTAAAACCCTTTCATATCTCTCCCAACTATAAATCAAACAACAAATGTGCCTTGGAGGCCTGGCTTGCAGACCAGTACTAAAGCCAGACTCCCCTCACAACCGAAGATACAGTAGAGGAGCACCTGGCAGAGAGCAGTAGATTGTCTAGAAGAAAAAAAAACTACTCACTGTAGTAATGCTGCTTCTTCCAAGGGATCCCTCACTATGCTTAACTCCTGCATACAGTTCTGTTATAGTAAAGCTGGCAAGCTGCCACCTCAAGACCTTAGGGCACACTCATGTGTGGCACCTCTGCCTTAGTAACAGTATCAAAGGGTATTTCCTTGCAGGAAATCTGTAAAGCAGCTACGTGGAAAACAGTATACATCTTCACAAAGCATTATTGTCTGGACATACAGTCCAGAAAGGATGCCAGCTTTGGCACTGCTGTCTTGCAGAACCTTTTCCCTAAATGGGATGTGTACACAGCCTCCCAAGGTACTGCTTTGTAGCATGCAGTTGTTAAGCACAGTAAGGGATTCCTGGGGTTTAGAGAAAAAAAATACTCACCATAATTATGTTGTTTCTTCCAAGCGATCCCTCACCATGCTTAACAAACCCATTCCTACCTCCTTTCCAGAACCTGGAAAGGGTTCTCACACGAATCATTTCTTTTTAGTTTGCTTGAGCATTACTTCTTACAGTGCCTTAAAATTAATACTCAGTGATCTCGTCTAATATGTTCTGCCATATTTAGGAGTCCCCCAGGACTCTAAATTTTTAATTCTTTTTCTGGTAGCTATTTAGCTAGTTTTGGTGGTCATTGCTTCCCCTAACTTTAAAAATAAATCTGACAGCAGAAGGGAGAGTGACCACACAGCAGAATTTTTTATTTCATTCTAAGATTCCATAATTAGAATAAAGCTCTAGGCTCCGGGCCAGCTAATTCCAGAAGAATGATTGCAATTGTTAATTATGATGAAGGATTCCTGGGGTTTGAACCGCATCGCCTAGAAAGAAAGATGCTAAGTTAATGAGAGGCAGAAGGTTGGATACTGGGGTACCCGATTGAAAACCACTTGAGAGAGTGGACACCCTGCTGCATAGCACCCTGGAGACGAGAAAACAGGCACACATAACTATTGTTAGACCTTGCTACTAAAAATGCATATAGAACCAGAAAGCTTTATCTACTGTTTAATCATCCCCATTCGACAAAGCAGACATTCCCTCAATAAGAATAGCAATACACTTAACCATATTAACCAACAAAGCATCAAAAACTGGTAGAATCTCCCATTTTTTCAAAACAGCCTCCTGAAAAGGATAGTATTTCGCACAGATTTTGCAAACTGCTGTTTCTTATCAACATCCAGCCACTCCTAGTTGACAACTTGATCACAATGCTGTAAACTCAGGAAACACTTACAGCAGAAGCATCCTCTGAAGTGGAAATTATGAGGTTCACAGGTATTTATTTATGACTTTGATAACCGGGTGAGTGCACTGATCCCAGGGACCGTTTTGAGGCACGACCCGGGCCATAACACATGGCGCACGGTGACAGTGGAGTACAAGGTAACAGTAATACACATGAAACAGATTTGATACAAGCAACAATAGTAAGCACAATATACAGGTTTGATGCATAGGTCCATTTGAGAACAGTGAATACAAGATTTCAGTATCGGACATGAGGAGATTTGGTCCAAAACAAACAAATCGTAGACACAGTGTACACTGTGTGACTGCATCATCCAGAGAGCAAGTAATACACAGAATACTCAGTAAAAATATATATATACAATATGTACAGGCAAGGAAGTCAAATATTACTGTGAAAAATACAATATAACAGTTGTAGGCAAGGAAGCTGACTAGTGTGGGTAGGTGGGTAACCCCTGGGCTGGGGAGTTGACTAGTGTGGGTTGGTGTCAGACCCCTAGGAGCAGCGGCAGGATGAGTTTGCCAGGAACCAGACCTTAAGACTGGACTTAAAACTGTAGTGTATGTCAATGGAATGGAGTTCAGCCGGTAGTTTGTTCCACTGCAAAGGGGCAGCTGCAGACCAAGCTCTGCTACCCATGTTGGTGGATACCCTAGGAACAGCTAGAGGGGGAGTACTATTAGAGCGGAGGTTGCACCGGAGCGTTCAGGTTTTCAGAAGGGCAGTTAGGGGGATTCTGGAGCTGTGCGGATGACATTGTCCACCATGCAGTGGAAGGCTAGGTCAAAGTGACCTTGCAGCGGTAGCCATCCAAGGGTATTATAGAGGGTACAGTGGTGGGTGGTAGGGCCACCTACAGTATTTAAAGATATGCATCAACTTCCAGAAAAAAAATATTTCAGTTGGAATCCTCAGACCTCAATTATACAAAATTACCCAGAGTCTGAATTTCAGAACCTTCCATTTTCTATTACTCTGCCCATAGACTTTTTCTGTTACTGTACCTTTTACCTGCAAGATATCAGAATCTTCCACTTGTAATATCACAACCTGTTACCATGGAAATGATTCAGAAGGCACAAGCAGAGGATTATGACTTCAGAGCAGGTACTGTAAGGCAACAGGAAAAAATAAAGTCGAATGGGCAAAGACCCTGTTTTCATGTAAATCTGTTCGGCAGTAAAGAAAGGAAAAGAATGCCCAGGTATTCAAATTTTGGGGGAATCATATGGGATTTGAGTCCTTCAAGTTCTAACAGTAATTTTGTTTCAGACACCTGGAAAATCACTTTAACCTATGAAAGCATTAGCAGTCTGCAAGATAAAGCTACCAGAAAGGATGTAAACTGACAATCAAACAGGACTGGAATAGAGGATGTCTTGTGCCCCTCACACAACTCACCTTCCTGTTCTTTGCAGTAGCAGTCAACCTCATACAGTGTCTGCAGAGTTGCTGGGACAAGATGCTCTATGCCAATAGGCTTATTTTGTCTGTCTAAGTATCAGAGCCACCAGAAAGAAAAAGTTACTCACCGTAGTAATGTTATTTCTTCTTAAGAAATCTCTCACTATGTTTACACTTTATGCAGTCATCTTGGCCGAGAGTGACGCCCCGGATATAAGACCTATGCAAATTTTAGAATTTGAAATGTAGGTTCAAACTCTGCATCTGTGCCTCACTCTGGCTGTAGCTCAGCTCTGTTTCCAAGCCTCAGTGGAGCAGTGGCTAGTGAAACTAGCTAAAAGGCTACCAAGAAATAAAAAAAAAATTCCATGGAATTTCAAAAAGCAGCAAACAATTTGAAAGCAGACTTGAGAAAAAAAATGTCATAGAAGCCATAACAACAATTGTATAATGGTAAGAACTGCAATAGTAATGCACAAGCACCTCAATTAAAAAATAACTGATTCTTGTGTGAACCTTTTTCAGGTTCTGGAAGGGGAGGCAGGGTAGGGAGTATAAACATAGTGAGAGATCCCTTAAGAAGAAGCAACCTTACTATAGTGAGTATTTTTATCTTCTAACCTCAGGATCCCTCACTTAATGTTTACACTTTATGCAGGTTCAGTAGCAGTACTGTACCTTGGGAGGCTGGGTCCAAAATGTAGTTAGGAAAAAGGTTCTGCAAGACAGCAGTTACAAAGTTGGCATTCCTTCTAGACTGCATGGCCAAACAACAGTGCTTTGTGAAGGTGTGCTGTTTTACAGGTGGCTGCTTTGCAAATGTCTAACAAAGGGATGCCCTTTGAGGATGACACAGAAGCAGATGTACCCCTTGTGGAGTGTGCCCTTAAGCAACTTGGTGCCATTTTTCCAGCTTTTTCATAGCAGAACTGAATGCAGAAGTGTATCCAGTGAGAGATCTATTTGTAAATGGTTTGCCTTTGCCAACTTCACCACAGGTAACAAAAGCTGGGTGCTATGATACCTGAGATCTTTTGTCTGGTCCATGTAGATAGTCAGGACTCACTTTAGGTGCAGGCTATGCAACTTTTCCTTACCTGGACTGGAATGCGCAGGATAGAGTACAAGAAGGGTCACTGGCTAACTGAGGTGGAATTAAGATACCACCTTCAGAAGGAATTTTCTATTGCTTCTAAGAATTACTTTATCCCTGTGGGGAATTATGTAATTTGGCTCTGTGCAGAGGGCTTGCAGTTCACGTACCCTCCTAGCAGAGATCACTGCAACCAAGAATATGGTTTTCTGTGTGACATACAGCAGTTTCCACAGGCTCAACAGGAGCCTCCATAAGCTGGGCAAGGCATATGTTGCAGTCTCAGGGTAGGACTGGATCCTTCACTAGTGGGTGCACGTGGTTTAGGCCTTTAAAAAAACTTCTGAAAATGGGCTGTGAGGTCAAAGACTTTTCCTTGCCAGCTGATATTTATGCTGATACTGCTGCTAGGTGTACCCTTAAAATTGAAGGCCATAGGCCAAACGACTGTAGATTTACTAGATATTGCAGAATTATAGGCAACTCTGCCTCCGTTATGTTTATTTTTCTGGGTGCACACTAGTAATAAAACCTTTTCCATTTAGAGGAATAAGCTTTCCATAGTGGGTTTCCTTGCAACTTTAAACACCTTCAGGACTTCTTCTAAGAGATCCAGTCCAAAAAATTCGAATTTCTCAAGAATCATGCCCTCAAGTGTAGGCTTCTGGGGTTCGGAAATGTTATTCTGCCCTGGGACACAGTCAACAGATTGTGACTGAGTGGCAAGCTGATTGGATTATTGTTGGACAGGCGTGGCAACGCTGAGTACTGGGCCTCTCTGGCCCAGTCTGGGGCTGTCATGATCACTATTGCAGGTTTCCTCCTGAATTTCAGGAGTACTTTCTGAATGAGTGGAAATGGTGGGAAGACATACAGAAACTTCCCTGTCCAGCCCAGTACTAGGCATCCTCTGGGACTATTTCTCTGGCTGGCAGTCTGCAACAAAACTGTGGGAGCTGATAGTTCTCCCAAGATGCAAACAGGTCTATATGAGATGTGACCCACCTTCTGAACACTGTGGCCAGAACCTGCTGGTTTAAGGATCATTCATGATTTCCCTGGATGATTCTGCTTAGGGAATCTGCCAGGACATTGTATTTGCCTTGCAGATGCATTGCAAATATGTTTGCTTCTAAATAATAAGCCAGGTTCCAGATCCTCATTGCCTCTATACACAGTTTTGAGAATCCTGCTCCTGCCTGCTTGTTTATGTAGTACATGGCTGTAGTGTTGTCTTCCCTGATTTGGACAGTCTGACCCTGCAACTGGGAGGAGACTGACTGCACTGCTAGCAATACTGTTCTGAGCTCCACGAGGTTTATGTGTTCTAGTGACTCCTGTGGGCTCCATGTGCCACTCACTGTGAGGTCCTCCAAGTGGGTGCCTCAACCCAGGAGTGAGGCATCCGTAGTAGGAATACTTGTCAGTGATTGCTGAAGGAAGGGGGGGTTGCCTTCTTCCTTCCACCACTCTAAAGATTCCATTACTGCTTTTGTCATTCACACTAGCTTTGAAAGTGGATCACATATTTGGAAGCTGTTGTCCCTTATGTGTACTAAGTATCTTTGATTTGGAACCAGGCCCATGGGACCACAGCTGTAGATGCAGCCATGTGCCCTAGTAACTGTAGGAAGTCTTCTACAGGTCTTGGCTGACCTACTGTGAAATACTCAGCTATTGCTATCAAAGCTGTAACTCTGGTCTGTGGGAGGAAAAGTTGTCCATGCAGGGTCTTTGGCTCTGCTCCTATGAAGTCCAGTACTTGAACAGGCTCCGACTGGGATTTCTGCAGGTTTATCAAGAATCCAAGGTTCTCAATGCACTTTTCACCAACTGAACTGAGCATCTTGCCTCTTGTTCTGTTTTCCCCAAGACTAGCCAGTCATCCAGGTTCCAGGTAGTGGAAACCACTGTGCCTTGTTTTCTCAGACGTTCTGCCACCATGGCCAGGCACTTTGTGAAAACCCTTGCAGCTGAGGGTGAGACCAAATGGGAGAGCTATGAACTGGTATTGGCAGTTCCCCAGCTTGAATCTGAGGTACTTTCTTTGACAGTGTCTGAATGGGATATGAAAATAGGTGTGTTTCAGATCCAGGGATCAGCCAGTGATCTTTCTGCAAAGTTGGTATCACTGTCCGTAGGGTGACCATCCTGAATTTTTCTTTTTTCAAATGCTTGTTCAGAAATTTGAGATCTAAAATGGGTCATCACTTGCCATTTTTTCTGGTGGGTCAGCAAGTAATGGGTCCATCCTTCTGCATTACTTTAAACAATACCACACTTGAGCTTGTGAGTGAATTTAAATATATTGGACTTACGTTTGATTCATCCTTAAACAGATCTACCAGGCTATCCCTCTGCACCACATATTTCAGTGCTTTACTGGAGCAAAATGCTGCCTATGTGTATTTGCCCCAAATATTTCCAATAGTTTAGAAGAAAAATCACTCTCAAATTTACATCTACCAGGTCAATGTTACTTCCCTGTCTTGTAGATCCACCCCCGCTCTACCCTCGTGCTCAGCCACTGTATGATGTGAACCCTGGGAGAGCACAGGGACAAACTCATTACAGTCTATGGGGGCAACTTTAACAACATTTTTAGACATCACAGTGACCATTTGGTGATTAATCAAAGGTGTCGGGCGAATAACAAGGCCCTTGCCAGCCACTGAAATGGCCAGAGAGATTGTTGCAAGTTACATTTCTCCCAGGTTCTATAGGCCACACTGAGAGTGCCATGTATAGTTAACAGGCACAAATCACTATTTTCTAAAGCATAGATCCATGGCTTTTTCTCCCAATTGTGGGCTGCCCTCCTCCCTCTGTTCAGTCATTTTCCGATTAGCCTCATAGCCAGGAGTAGTCCACAAAAGTATACTTTAAAGATGTTTCATGAGGTAGTAGTCCTCTAGATTGGGTAGAGCCCTACCTCTAGAGGTCTTGGTAGCCTATAAAAGTTTATATTTAAGTCTCAGGCACTTTGCGTTCCATACGTATCTCGAAATGATCTGTTGGCATTTTTGAAAATTAGTCTTTTGTATAACTACAGGAATAGAATGAAACAAATATAGGTATCTGGGGGAGAACATCCATAGTTACTGATAGAATTTGAGTATACATTTGTAAATTGGGAAGACTCCATTAACTTAGGTCTTGTTGAATTTTTTTTAGTGAGGGGGGTAAAGTTTACCTCAAACAGTATGGAGAGATTTTTGTGGACCTGAACACCCAACTACTTGATTTGGGTGGCATTCCACTTTAAAGGTAGAAGTTGAGTGATTAGTGCTGAAGGCCTATAGTGAAATTTGAGAATTTCCATTTTTGTTTTATTGAGTGAATATCCCACGTGATGGCCAAATTCTTCCAAAAGCTACCACATTGGGGGTATGGAGTGTGGTAAATTAGCCAGTGATGCAATATTGCAGACATATTCTGTTATATGTTTCTGTGATTCTGGTTATGTTTAAATTCCCAAACAGGCTATAAGATAAGATTTGACAGAAGGATGCACAGTTTTACTGAAAGGGTCACAAGAAGGAGAGAATGTATTTTAGATGTCTGAAATTCCTCTTTGCCTGGGAAAGGCTTACTTAACAGGAAACTGAAATTACATTTCAAAGAGGGTTGAGGTAGCTGATCAAAGGAAGAGGATCATAAATTGTCAGGAGATAGAAAAACATCTCCTATACTCATAAACTTTTCTATTTCAAAGAAAATTACATTGAGAAACAGGATCTGGGAAAACATGCATTCTGGAAGTCTAGTGCCAATTTCTGGGAACTGCCTCAGTCTCCTTACATTTTATTACATGGTAGGAAGGACAGGGATAAAAGGTTAGCCAGGATATTGGACCTATAAGAAATCTAACTAATTAATAATATTGATTCCCTTAAAACCTGGAAAGAGCAAGAGAGACCCCTGCTGGCCTAAAATGATAAGGCCACCAGCTAACCAGAGACTGCAGGACCAGGGCCATAAAAAGCCTTTTTTTCTCAATATTCATGCACCATTCACCAATATCAGAACTAAAGCAAGGTCCTGCCCCTGGTTCACCACTGATCTTAAAACAGCCTTGCTAGCCAGAGACAAACTGTGGAAAAAGGCAAGAAAACTAAGGATTCCAGAGACTGGCTAAATTTCAGAAAAGCAAGAAACTCATGTACAACACAAATAAGATCTGCCAAAGCTGCCTATTATAGAGCTGAATTGGATGCCTCCTATAATAACCCAACCAGGCTCTGGGGAACTATAAAGGGTATCTTGGTCAAAACTCTACTCCTGCCTTAACCTGCAAACTGCTACTAAATAACACAGAAATTACGGACAAACAAGAAATCCTAAATACCTTCAATGACCACTTCACCACAGCTGGACTAGCATTTGACTCTTCACCTGCAAATCTCTGAGATCTTCCTTGAACCTTCAATCCACCGTGGTCAAAGGCTACATCAACCTTCTCTTCAACTCAATATCCTTGAAAGAAGTGGAAGATCTCCTCTCCAATTTAGATACTTCAAAAGTGCAGGTACAGACTCCTGGACCCCTACTTCCTCAAGATTGCATCTCAAGTCTTATCTGCCCCTCACTCATCTCTTCAATCTTTCCCTCACCACTGGATCCATTCCCTCCACTTGGAAAACAGCTCAAGTAGTTCCTTTACTCAAATCTGGTGATCCCATGGACCTCAATAATTACAGGCCCATTTCCATCCTATCAGTTCTATCAAGATGCTCGAAAAGTTAGTAAACTCACAATTAAGGGACTACCTGGATAACAATAACCTCCTAAATACAGCACAATCAGGATTTAGATCAAGGCATAGCACCATTTCGGCCCTAGCCAAAGTAACCAACGACTGGCAGATTGCTATGGATAAGAAGAACAGTACCTGTGCTGTGTTCCTGGATTTGAGCAAAGCATTTGATACAGTGGATCATGAATCATTAATCACCTCCCTTGGCTCACTAGGGTTGGATTCCCCTTCACTAAATTGGTTCAAGTGCTATCTATCAGATAGATCACAACTGGTAAAAATGGAATCTACCTATCCACCTTAAAACCACTGTTAAGAGGTATACATAGAAGGCTCTATTCTCGGCCCCATCCTCTTTGCCATCTATATTAATAATATTGATGCTAACCTCACTCAATCCAACATCCATCTGTTTGCTGATGATACTGTATTATATGTTAGCAATCCTTCATTATCTAAAGCCTGTGAACTGCTACAATCTGAATTTTCCATCCTACAACACAACCTATTGGATAAAAAACTACTTCTAAATGCCAAAAAAACAAAAGCTATGTTCTTTACCTCAAAGAGTTGCTCTGCCACTACCCCACCATCCACCACCCTACAACTAACCACCTTACTTGGAGAGAAGCTGGAATTCGTTGATAACTTCAAATACCTTGGAGTCTGGATTGATAACAAGCTTGACTATTCTGTCCATATTGAGGAGCTACTAAAGAAACTGAGACAAAGGCTTGGTTTATTTTTTAGAATAAAGCACTACCTCAACAGAGACTCCAAAAAAAGATTAATCCAGGCTTCATTCCTATCCCTCATTGACTATGCTGACTTTCTGTACGGACATTGTTCACTCCCCCTCTTAAATAAACTGGACACCCTATACCACAGGTCCATCAGATTCATTACTGACCTTCCCTTCAGCACCCATCATTGCTCCCTTTATAAGGCAGTTAACTGGACATCATTACAACACAGAAGAAATAGGAATGCTGCAATTTGGATATTCAAAGCCTTATCAGGCAAGCTACCTACCTATATCTCAGACTGTTTTACTCAAATTACTTCTAGGCCATACAACCTAAGGATCAACAAAATTATCATTCTTAAGGTCCCCAATGTCTCACCCAGTTTGGGAGGGCTGCTATCAGCTACTCACTAGCAATTGTTTGGAATTCCTCCAAAAACCATGAAGCTAAATAACCTCCTACCCTTAATATCCTTCAAAGACTATTCACCACCTATTCCCAGAACTCTGCAACTGCTTCCACAAGGCCCTAAACCCGGCCCTACCTACCCCCGTGTTCCTATATGCTGATAAAACTCCGTTTCCAGTCCCAAGATTCACCCTCAAAATGCCTGCTAGGTCCTATAATCTACATATTACTCCTGATGTGCCCATTACCTTCTGTCTCACAGATTAAAAGTTTTAATGTGCCTTGTACATATGTATATTGTTATATATTAGCACTTATGTCATTGTATTACTGTTTATGTTACCCCTGTCATTGTATTACTGTTTATGCTACCCTTGTCAATGTAATAACACTTGCACTTCTTGACCACTCAGGTCCATCTTGTAAATGAGCTATGCTCAATGATGTTCACCTGATTAAATAAAGATTTTGATTGATTGATTGATTGAAAAGAGAAACTCTGAGCATTTTGGCACAGCATTTTGGAGAAGACACTCTTCCAGATACACAAAGCAAGACTACCACAAACATACACTTAAGGCCAGTGGCTACAAAAAGCAAAGGGACTTTGCAGACTTCAATTATTTTCTGGACTTTGATTCACTACAGACAAGGTCGAAATAAGCAAGTAAAATTTAACAGTGCGGTTGGTATGTTTTTTCCCACTTTTTTTTTGTTGTTCTATAATCAAATTTCTGAATCTTTTGTTTGTAAGTCTTGTATAATAATTATTTAGTCATTAGTAAAAGTATTTGCTTCGAAAAGACTGCCTGGAAGAGACTTTATTGTGTGTATGTGTGTGTGTGAATTGTGGAAACATTTCTTCAATTTGTAACAAGCCTGTTTATTGCTAAAGGTGCCACCATCACTACCAAAGACTAGGATTCTGGAAGGGAATCTGGGTGCCTAAAGTAGCGGAAATACATAGGTCTCATAGAGGTCTGTAAGGGGGAACTAGGTCACTGCACCACTCATGTGAGAAGACACAATCAGGGTTTATGAGACAGCCCTGAAGAGCTCGTAACACTTGGGTCTTCCTCCGAGTACAGCAAGCAAGGAGGGTTCTCACATGGCTACAGACTTGAGACTGTATTTTACCCTCACCCAGATTAGAGAGGAAGCCCTGGGACCTTGTGGTGAGTGTTCAGTTGTGAACTCAGCGAGCACTCTAGAAGGATGCGAGGAGGGTAATCCTAGTCCACCCCTGTCATGGATTGCACTTGGGGTGGGCACTGCGAGCTCAGTGGACCTGGCCCCCCAGGAGTGGGTTCATGACATGGAGGTCTCAGGGCAGGTCAGGCAAAGCAAGACATCATCAGCATAAAGAGATATCTTTTGTGCTATACCGTCAGCCTCTATTTCGACAACATTATCGCCATCCCTAATACTTTTGACTTGGGGTTCGATAATATATGGCAAAAAGGAGAGGGGAGAGGGGCACTCCTGCCTAGTTCCCCTATATAGGTCAAACCTGAAAGATATGCCCCCATTTATGTGGAAATAGGCCTGTGTGGAAGTGTATAATACCCAGACTCCTCCTATAAAGACTTGAGTGAAGCCAAATGTCTCCAGCATGAGGAACAAAAAGCTCCAAATCACCTTATTGAAGGCTTTTTCTGCGTTGAGACTCATTATGCAGGCTGAGGTCTGAGTACGGGTTATGATATTGATTATATTAAGTGTTCGTCTGACACCATCTGTGGCTTGTCAACTCATGATAAAGTCAGTCTGGTCTAGGTGAATGATGTGCAGGAGTAAGGAGCTAAGTCTCTTCACTATGACTGAAGTAAAGATCTTGTAGTCAGTATTAGGGAGGGATATTGGACGGTAGGAACCGTACTGTGTCAGGTCCTTCCTGTCCTTGGGTAGTACTGAGATGGTAGTATAATTCCATGAGGGTGGTAAGACCCCCTTCCCCACACCTCATGGAAGGTACTTTGCAACAATGAAGTGACTTCTTGTTTAAAGGTTTTATAAAATTCCCCACTAAAACCATCTGGGCCTGGGCATTCTCTGGTTTTAAGAGTCTTGATACTAGTTAGTATTTCAGCTTAGGTTAGTGGAGCAGTCAAGGATAGACCCTATTCAGGGGTTAATGTGGGAAGATTCAAGGCTTTGAGGTAGCTTCTTTTGGCTGCCAGTGGTTTTTCTTGTTGTAATGTAACCCCCCTGTAAATGGGGTTCCCAAAAAGTCTTCCAGGAGCTTGCTTGAATGCTCCAAGCCTGAATGGTGTTTGGCGTTTGGCATTTAAGCCATTTATCTGTGAGTGCTTTTAGAGCCTCTGGTACTGCTTCTATAAGAGCTGTCTGCTTGCAGACATAATTAGTTTCTATGGAGGGGACTGTGTGTTTCCCTGCTTGCCAAATCGCTCCTTTCTGCCGTCGCTAAGTGGGCAGAGCGAGCACTTTTCAAAGATGTAACTGTTTGCCAGAAATCATTTAGAGTAATAACGAAAATACAGTTTGTCTAACCTGCTTTTCTTTGCAGTCAGAACTGTGTTTGCCTAGCCCTCCATTCTGGTTTTGAACTGCTGAACTGGACCAATCAGTGTGGGGGGACCTTTGAAATGGAGCCTGCTGCTGGCAAATCAGAATTTGGACTCTCATTGTGGAGCCAGCCACCTATGTACTGTATGGTCAATGCCTCTGGGAATTGTAGTTTGGACTTCGGCGCCTTTTTGCACCAACAGGGGGAGTCTGATTGTGAGTGACAGCCAAACCAGCCGACTGAACTGGAAGGAAGTCAAAGTAAATGCCCGGCTCTGTCTACTGGAAAGTTAGATGAGTTGAGACAGTGAAGAGAGAAGGAGCTATGAGCTTCTGCACTGTATAGTTTCACAGGGGAAGTGCAAGTAAGGCCCTGAGTTTCAGTTTGCAGCCTGTGCAAGCACCTGTTCAGACTGAATCCAACCTGTGAGGAGAATCAAGGAGATCCGAAGAGCAGAAACCAGGCTCACCCTGTAGAAGACCAGAGAAATTGCTGAATCGCGCTCGGTCTGTCAGGAACTGAAGCTGCTGTGTGGTCTCCCGGATATCGTACAGTAATTGCGATTGGCATAGAGAAGCAGCCTGCCTGGTATAGTACTTTCCTTTTACATATAAATGTGTGTAGTGCTTGTGGGGAATCGCGTTTCAAATCCCCTGTACAGTGAATTGAGTGCATGACGCTGGAAGTAAACCCCAGCTTAATCCAGACTACATCCATTTGCTCTACACTGCAGTGGGGTCCAGTCACAAGGACCCTGTCCACATGGGCTACTCCTCCTGGCAATCTAGGACAATCTGCCTTCCATCCAGTTCCCAGCATTGAATTTGTGAGTACAAAGCAGGGCAGCTCCCTGCCATCTGTTTATCGAATTGCAAGTGTGTCATCTAATTGTTGTTTTTTTTTTTTTTTTATTTCTTCACGAACTGAGCCAACCGGCTCCAGATTACAAATTGGGTATTGTGCAAGTGTTTTTTTCCATCACAGGGCCCCAACCAGCTGCACCGATCCTGGCTAGCCCCCCCCCATCCTGGGTACCCAGTGAAAGTGACAATTTGGGACTCTGAATATGTGCACAGTACTGTGATTATTAATGTGTTTAACCTAATTAACCTGATTTCCCCCTTCCTTGTTACAGCTCCTTAAATAAATCAGATCTGTTGGTTTCAGCAAAGTTACACTGGCTGAGGTATTTATTTATTTATGTTAAAGTACTGTACTGTGGTTTTTGCACTGTATCATCTTGTTTTACAGGGGGTCCCCAGAGTCCAGTCGACAGAGCCAGTCCTGGGGGTACATTGTGAAGATATTCCTAATGCATTGGGTGGGCCACTAGTGGGAAGAAAGGGGGTTACAGTGTCCCAGAGGGCTGTGACCAAGTTAGTTTAACTACTGCAAACCCTGACCTCTGGGTGGAGGCACCCACCATTGGACCTAGGCCCCTCAACCTGTTAGTAGTTAAGCAGACAGGGGTAGTAGCCCTTGGGATAGCGCCACCTAGGGGTTACAATAAGCTATACAGAGACTGATAGTAAGTGACAAAGGCACTGGAAATTTGATCACTTCTGTGGACCATCTGCCCGGTTTCTGGGTTCTATAAAATGGTTGCATATGCAGCCTGCTGCTTAAGACAGTAGGCTAGGCATTTAGTTGCACGTGCTCCCCTCCTCTCGCTCTCCCCCCGAAGTCCTTTTGTTGTAAATACCAGCGAGCCTTCACTGTTTCAGCCTTAAATAAGTTCTGAATTTTAGATTTGACCTGTTTTATCTCCACTTTAATCTGTTTGTTCCCTTAGTTTCTGCTTTGACTCTAGTTCTTGTAATGTATCTGTGAGAGCTGTTAATTGCTTCTGATGCTCTCTTTTCTTATGGGTTGCAATGGAAATGAATTTCCCCAAACTACAATTTTAATTGTGTCCTACAGTATCTGAGGGGAGACATCTGGTTTACTGTTCCACGCAACTGCTGCTCTGATTGTTTCTTTTATCTCCCTCAGAGTTGCAGGGTCTCAAAGGAGGGATACATTTAGTCTCCAGTGTGTCTTTTTCCATGGTGTGTGGAAATATGAAAATTACATACCTACCATAATTCCTGATCTTCTCTTGTATCTTCACCATTCATTACTTACTGGGTGTTAGCCGGAGGCGCGCACCCGCCACGGGAGCTTTTTTTTTTTTTTTTTTAGTTGCCCTAACATTTCGCCCTCAAGAGTAGCGCTCATGCGTCATGCGCGAGGGGCGGCCGTTAGTAGCGACCACACCTCCTCCAACTCAGTTCTGTGAGTCGAGAGGCAAAAGAGAGAGAGAATATAGATAGCAGGCAAGATAGCGAGGATAGCAAAGCAAGGAAGAATGAACTGAAAAGGAATAAGCTGATGGAGGAAGGACAGAGGAGATAAAGTATCCCTAGCCTAGGGACTGCAGGGCCTCCTTACCTGGGCGACTCTAGGAGGAGAGATAAAGTAAGGAGATGAGAAAATAGAAGAAGAAGAAGAAGAGAGAGAAGAGAGAGATGGGATGTTGAAGGGACCAGAATGCCCAATGAGCATAGTTAGCTTAGAGCTAAAGGCTCGACTAAGAGGGAAGCAAGAATCCCCGGAGATGGAGCTGAAGAGAAGGTTCACCAAACCCGCTAGACAGACTCTGGAGGGCATAGTCCTTATCCTCAACATGCCATTGTTATTGATACCCCCCTCGGGTTCCTGGCCGCGACAGGCCTAGAATTCGAGGACACCCGAGGAGGGAAAAGGAACCCCAGGCAGCAGGAGAGTGCTGCTCTGGGACTTAGAAAAGGAAAATGTAAGCCTTTCAGGCGTTTTAAGCATAGAAATGGGACTCAGACAGACTGGCCAAGGCTTAGGCTGGCCGGGATTGGATATGATCAGCACAGCTCTTCTGTAAAATTGTCCAGGAGGACACTTAAAAGGAGAAACCAATATGCAAACTAGGCGAGGAAGGAGATTACCTTCTCATTCCCTCTTGTTTGTTTTCCTTTTTTTACAGAAGAAATTTGAGGTTGGTTGCATGACCCCAAAACCAAGGTGCCTATAGCAGTCGAAAAGAGTTCCTCAGCATTTTCCCTTTTTTTTTTAAAAAGAAAAAAGGAACAGACATTCCGTTCCTCTGCTCTGCAGAGCAAGAATAGAGGGGGTTTGATTCCAGGGCAATATCTGGAACACGGGATTGCAGGATCAACTGAATAGCCTGAACAGGCCAAAAGCCCAGAGATATCTTGTCAGGATAACGGCAGAGACAGTTGTGCAGTCTGATCGCCAGTGCAATCCACGAGATGGCCCACGAATCTTAGAGTAATTAATTTTTCTGGAAAATTAGAACCCCCCCCCAAAAGAAGGATTTTTTTTTTTTTTTTAATATTTTTTTTTTTTTTTGCAGAGAGAGGAAGGAGACGGGAGGTGGAGAAGCCACAGGAAGAGGCCACTGAGGGGATGGTGGGCCGGAGTAAGTAATGAATGGTGAAGATACAAGAGAAGATCAGGAATTACGGTGGAGTGCGTGGTACTCATATCTTCCTTGTCAATCTTCACCATTCGACTCCCCTCCTGAGTGAGTACCAAGCTCCTCTTCCCTGGAGGGAGTAATACCCTGAGGGAACAAGACCCCAGCCTTCTGCTGGTGAGAAAACAGAAGGAGAAGACCCTGGCTTATTCAGAAAGCCTAAGTGGGAGAAGAGCTAGGAGGTGCCTCCTGAAGGCGAGGAGATGGAGGAGCCCCTGTAAAAGTCTACTAGCTCTGGAAGAAAAAAGGCAGGTCCCCGGAAGGCAAGGCCGAATCACCCTCGCCGGGCCAGGGGTGACAACCTGGAAAGACGAAGCCATGCGATCCGCCTGATGCAGATCGCTGTCCCGCAAGCCTGGAAGCCACCTCATTGGCGCCATAAGATGCCCTTGCTTGCTGTCTTGCCAGCTCCAGGCCTACCACGGAGAGGCAACGGCTTGTCTGGTTTGCTCCGTGTCAGGCATAGATGCCAGCAGCTGGGACATCATCGACCACAAATGCCGGTTATAGGCAGCGTGGTGAGCCTGATGTGATGCAATACATGTACTACGTACGAGAAGAAGGCACTCTTAGCCTAACGGTCGAACTGGAGAGAGTCCGAACGGTGGCGGTGGTCTGAGGCAACTAGCGCCCAGAAGGAGTATCCAGGTATACCAAACCTGAGGACGGGTTGGGAAGGGAACCTAGAGACTCAGAGGGGGCACAATACCTACGCTGGCAGTCCGCCGGGGCTGGGGAAGAAGCGGCAGGGAACAGCCAGGACCGGATAGACTCCTCCTGGAAGGGGATAGGCCAGGAAGGTACCACCAGATGCTGGGCACTGAATTCACCAAGGAATTCACGCGTCTCCCGTTCGGTATTGTCTCTCCAAACATAGGAAATCCGGAGATCCTTCACCATCCTCAAGAGGAAACGCTGATATTCTGTGAAATCAGCATCGGAGGACAGATGAGCAGGGGGTTCCTCTCCCTCAGAGGAGGGAGACGAGGATGATGGGGAGCTGGAATGCTCAGAGGATTCCTGCGGCGGTGGGGAGAGTCGAAAGACCCGCTCATGCATGTATCTAACATATGAGGGGAAGGCCGCTGCAGAACCTCTGAACTGCTCCCAGGATAACGGACCCGTAGGACCGACATGGCCCGGGAGCGGGGGTGGTGAAGGCAGAGAGATGGGAGAGGGGCACCTGCGAGGAGGCAACTGCTCTCTGCGAGGGCTCTGGAATCCGGGGAAAGGAGCCCTAGTAGGAGGGATCCCGGATATCAAACCAGGCCGCAGAACGGAACTCTGGGGAAGCGGAGCCTGGAAGAGCCCTGGGGGAGAAACTCCCCTGCGACGACGCCGGGACTGCATGGATCCAGAAGGGCAGTCCGCACAAACGCCGCCGGAGGACACCCTAGAACCCTGGGGGGAGGGACGGGGCTCTGCACTACGGCTCCTGGCCACCCCCCCTGAGGTGGCCAAAGAAGACCGGGCAGCAGGCCGCCTGCCCCTCAACCCCTCGGATTCCGAGAGGGCCCTCCTCCTCGACTGCAACGTCCCCCTGTCCCTAGAGGAGGCAACAGCACCCCGGGGGGTAGCCGTCACCGAGCCTCCAGAGAGGGGAGCCTCCCCCTCCGTCACCCCCACGTCTGCCCCGGGACTCGGCCACCCCAGCCGAGGAACCCTCAGGAGACGACGCGGTGAGGGGACAGAGGGAGGGGCCCGCTCGCCGCCTGGTACCCTAGCCACCGAGGACCCAGATCCCAAGAATGGGGTGCCAGGATGGGTCACACCTGAGTCATCGATCCTCCGAGAGGCCGAGACCAGCAGGACCTCGATGCTGGCCACCCAGGGCCCCTGAGGCCACAGAGGCAGTGAAAGCAGCCCAGTACCAAGAAGACGCCCGCTGCCCACCACCCGCCGGCAGCAGGAAGGCCTAACCCCACCCCAGCGGCTCCGGCAGGCTCCAGCACGCCCGGGGAAAGGAAACCAGCAGCACAGCAGCGTCGGGCGGAGTGCTTTGCATCGTAGCGCCGTCATCACGGCACATGAAACGGCGGCCATGACACCCGCCAGCATAGCGCAGCTCAATCACCAGTGCCATTCAAAGTGGGCGCCATGTGGCCACCGCCCAATCACCGGCGCCGCCAAGCAGGCGCCCGAGATCAGAAGCGGCTCCGCCGATCGCGGCACCCGTGACGGTGCTGGGATCAGCAGCGCCCTTGGCCGGCGTCAGAGTCCACAAAGCCAGGCCCAAAAGCTAAGGGCCTCGACACGGGGAGCCTGCACCTCGAAGGTGACTGCGGCAGGGTCAGCGCTGCGGCCCGGGAGGGGCTCCGACGCTCAACACCCACGGAAGGGGCCTCCTCCTCGGCAAGATAGGATGAGGAAACCCTCCTCCTCGGACCGTATAGGCCGGAGGGACCCGGGAAGGGCCTAAAGATCTCGCCGAGATTCCGTGAGTGACGCCGCCCCGAAAGTCAGCGGGCCTGCCGAGCTTGAACGCTGCTGGACTTCGAGGACGCGACGGTCCATCGGAAACAGGCGCCGCCGAATCCATATCATGGTTGGGTCCCAGGCAACGGAAGGCAAACGCTATGCCGGTCCGGACGGAGAAATGCCGCCACAGGAGCACCTGACGCGATAGGGCGCGTCTGTCCTCGCCAAGAACGCTTAGCTCCAGAACCGGACATAACGCGAAACCAACGAGACTAAAACACAGTAGGAAATACACCTGGCGCCGAAAGAAAGAAAAAGAACAGTCTTACCGTATCGGCGTCGAGTGTCAGGAAAACGGAGTCAGAAACTGCTACAACTACCAGCGCTACACGTGGACAGGTGCTGCCTCGATGGCGGGAGAAATAGAACTGAGTTGGAGGAGGAGTCGGTCGCTACTAACGGCCGCCCCTCGCGCATGATGCATGACGTCACTCTCGAGGGCAGTGCCGTTAGGCAAACTTTAAAAAAAAAAAAGCTCCCGTGGCGGGTGCGCGCCTCCGGCTAACACCCAGGAAGTAATGAATGGTGAAGATTGACAAGGGAAGATCGACCTGCAGAAAAATCGGCTGGTGGTCCGATAATGTGGAGGTACAGATCCACATCGAGGAGAAGGAGGCTGTATTCTTTTTATATGTAAAGAAAGTGTCCAATCTGGAGTAAATCTTGAATCTAGGGAGTAATACGTATAATCTTTTGTGGATGGGTGTTTTAAGCTCCATACGTCCTCTAGTCCCAACTGACAGAACAGGGACTTAAAAGATTTAACTGTCCTATTGTTCAGATTTGGGATCTGGAATGTGGTATTCAGTGTTCTGATAAGGGTTAAGTTCCAGTCTCCCCACAAAACAAGTAAGCCTATCAATTTCTCTGCT
This sequence comes from Neoceratodus forsteri, assembly GCA_016271365.2. Classification (NCBI taxonomy): domain Eukaryota; kingdom Metazoa; phylum Chordata; order Ceratodontiformes; family Ceratodontidae; genus Neoceratodus; species Neoceratodus forsteri. The sequence continues at coordinate 800,675,410 of CM057451.1, read as the reverse complement.
ACCTGCTTGATCAAGTTCATGTAAAGGGTGACCAAGGAACCTGGTGGGGCATAGACATTAACAAGGGTAACTAGGGAGTCTTGGACATTCCCCATTACAGTCAGAAACCCCTTGCTCTGCTACCACCTCTATTTCCTCAAAGGGAAAAGTTGCTGGGATAAGAATCAAGACCCCCCTCTTTTTGCCTCATTCCAGAAATGCTTGAAATATTTTGGGGTACCCCCATTTCCAAAATGTTAGGGCTTCTTGGGGAGATAGGTGCATTTCCTTTAAGAAGATGATATCACTCCACTGGGTTTTGAGGTATTTAAGCAACTGTTTATACCATTCACATTGTAGGAGAGGACTTTTAAGGAGTTAGACATCATAGATAATCAAATTTAAAGTTATTTAGCTGATGTAATATTAACTGTTTATAGAAAGATGACACGAATATGGACTGTTGCCTAGAATAATGCTGCTTACACTGATTGTTTAAAATAGAAATATTTAGGAACAGTAGTGACAAGATAACTACATGAACAAATGTTTTGACAACAAGGATCGTTAAACAAGAAATGTAACTAGAGTGCAAGATTGTGACAGGGAGATCCTCCCACTCTTGATGACTGACCTTTTCTTAAAGGAGAAGTCCACCCAAAACTTGAAAAAATATATGTTGTGCAGAGTGTTTTAATTTGTATGTGAAGTTCTAGTGTTTCCTTCCCTCTGACTGGTATTAGGAGTTTTTCCTAAATTAGCCGGGTAGTTTTACGACCCCTGGGGATCTTCATCCCTGACAGCTTAATTCTATTTCTTGTTCCCACAGTGCATCTTGTCTCATGTGATAGGATGTAAGAGAGACCCAACATTCAGCACACACATGCCAAACACACTAAATATCTTGGAAGCTTTACAAGCTGCACAAAAATTAACAGCAGCAAAGTTTTTCAGGACAGTAAGACCTTTACGATGAGGGTGGTCACCAAGCTGAATTCGACAGCTTTTTAAATATAGCCCTCTTTACTGTTGTGAACTGATTGTAAAGCAATGCTTTCTGCTGGATTTATGGTCTCTGCTACATCACCGTCACATGAAACAAGGTGCATTGTAGGATAAAGGAATACAATTAAGCTGTTTCATATGGAGATCTCCAGGGGTCGTAAAACTACCCTAAAACTATCAGGCTAATTTAGGGAAAACTCCTAATACCAGTCAGAGGGAAGGAAGCACTAGAACTTCACATACAAATTAAAACACTCTGCACAACATATATTTTTTCAAGTTTTGGGTGGACTTCTCCTTTAAATCTGTTGCAACAGTTCTTCTATTTCTTAGCCTAATCTACTATTTACAATCTCTAGTCCATAAGGTTGACCACCTATGGGCGCCCCCTTCCCTTTCTTGACCATGCTATAGTGTCCTCATTAAATTTTCCTTTTCCCTCTCAGGTCCTCATACAGGGAGGTTACTGTGGTGACCTCCGAGGTGATGTAAAACAACAGGCTGTGCTCCTCGTTGCTGGATTTAGTATGCAATAGCACTATGTCATAAAATACCTTGATGTACATGCCTTATGTGTATGAAACCTGTAAATGTTAAAAATACCATGGCACTAGGTGTTTTTGATCAAGGTAAAAAGTCACTAGGGGACTGTATCATAAAAATTAAGTTACTGGGGTAGAAATATTAGAAAACCCCTATTGTATTGTTAAAATGCATGTAAAGTGCAGATTGTTTGAGAGGCCCTTTGGCATCATGCATTCCTGCTCTAAGCTGAACCAGTCTAAAATGTCATGGTGATTTGCATATGCAACCCATGATGCTTTGCATTATGGGGGTATGTGTGATGTTGTGTTTCTTTGAAACGTGGCTTTATTGCCAGTGCCCTTTGGGATAACCCTTGCTTCAGTAATTTTGCACTGAGCTTCTCTGTCTTTAGCTTGCTTTGGGGGTTTTCTTTTTTTGAGCTGCCCATCACCCAAACACACAAGACATACATAAGGAATGGTTGGTTTTCACTAAAGAGATATAACAGTAGACACTGGGTCAGTGGGTGCTAAATGCAGAGGAAGGACATGCATATAGTCTGTTGCTGCAAACTAATGTATTGAAGAAGTGATATGCCATTGCTTAAGGTTATCCTTTGTGTTTTAAATATCACGCACAGATTGTGTGTTGAGCCTGTCGTTCTGTGTCTAGTCGATCTGTTATCCCACAACCCCTCCACAAAGATAACTCAGATAAACTGAAGTGTACCAATGGGAGACTCAAACCAAAATAGATAGATGCCATATCTTTGGCATAGTTAGTTGGTGATATATTTTTAGGGTGGTTAAGGCAATCGCCCTATACACTCGTTCCCTGTGGCTTCCAAGGTCGGATGAGGAGAAGCCCCTCATTCACGGTGTCACCCCTGTGACACTGCATTTTTCACTCCTTAGGGAAAAAAAGACAGTTCACTAGGCTCAGAAAAATGAGCTAGCCAGACATCAACAAAACTGTCTCTATTGGGAAAATAAACTCAGAGGTTTCAGACCTCTATGCCCCCGTAAACAGAGTATTAATTAAGTGACTGCATGTATATCTTACTAGGAGCCTGAAAAACTAAAAACTGAAATTTTATCCAGCTTTGCTCTAGCGTGCTATTTCTGCCCTACAAGCAGGTAACCTAGTAGTCAGCTAGTTTCCCCGATGACAATGGCAACAGGTTAAGTCCCTAGTAGAGTGCCTCCCCATCTCGGGTGCCTTTCCGGGCCATAGCTCTTGTTGGAGACACCAAGCCTAGGGATAAGGGGAGGTAAACCCCAACTCATAGTCCCAGTCTGGTAGGGATATTTTAGTGTGGGTGTTAGCATTAACAATAAGTGTTAGGTTGAATCCTTAAAGTATAGATATCAAGGATGTCTTGGGTAGTAATCAAGGAATGAATGCTATCTGCAAACTACTAATAGCATTTAAGAGTTTGGCCCTGTAAATCCTCCAACACCCTAAGATGAAATAAAACTTAGAAATGCTGCCAAATATAAATGACAAAGAACCTCAGCGGTTCACACAAACATACGAAGAAGCCAGCAGAAGAAGGCCATTTGGTCTATCATGTCTGCTCGTATTGCAGGGTCCACAGCTTGAGCTAATGTCCCTGCCCTCCCTCCCCACTCATCCCATCCTCTCTACCCATGATCCTTACCTTCCCCTATGCCTATCCCAGCCTCTCTTAAGGCTGTCCATTGTCTTCAATGAGATGACCTCTTCCAGCAGCGCATACCAAGTGTCCACCACCCTCTCTGTGAAGAAGTATTTCCTGACCTCCCTCCTAAACCTCCCACCCTCCTGCTTAAGACTGTGCCCCCTCGTGTTATGGTTGCCACTCAGCTTAAAGAGACTCTCCTTATCAACCTTATTTATTCCTTTCAAGTACCTGAAGGTCCCAATCATGCCCTCTCTCTCTCTCTCTCCTGTCTTCCAGGGAGTACATGTTCAGTGCCCTCAATCTCTCCTCGTATGCCTTACTCTGCTGACCTGCTATCATCTTTGTAGCCCTCCTCTGGACCTTCTCCAGCAGGTTAATGTCCTTTTTGAGGTGTGGGCACCAGTACTGAAGTCCATGCTCTAGATGGGGCCTTACCAGTGACCTGTACAAGGGCAGTATAACCTCCTCTCTCCTACTACTGATCCCCCTAGATATAGAAACATAGAATTTGACAGCAGATAAGGACTGCTTGGCCCACCTAGTCTGCCCATTTCTCCTACCTGATGGATAAACTGCAGATCTTAGTTAATCAACAGCCTACTTCCTCCTACCCCCCCACTAGAATTGCCTTATGTCTGTCCCATGTATTCTTGAATTCCCCCAGTGTTTTTGACTCCGCGACCTCCTCAGTAAGGCCATTCCATGCATCCACAACCCTCTCCATGAAAAAATACTTCCTCACATACCTCTGAGCTGTCCCTCCTCTATCTTCAAATTATGCTCCCTTGTTCTTGCACATCTCTTTTTCTGAAAGATGCTACCCCTCTTGGACTTTGTTGATTCCCTTGAGGTACTTGAAAGTTTCTATCATGTCCCCCCTCTCACTCCTTTCCTCGAGGGTATACATATTAATCTTCTTTAGTCTCTCTTCATATGTCTTCTGCTGCAGACCCTGCACCATTTTAGTTGCCCTCCTCTGGACTGCCTCCATCCTGTCTATGTCCTTGCGGAGATGGGGTCTCCAAAACTGCACGCATCCCAACATCCTGTTTGCCTTTGCTGCTGCCCTCTTGCACTGCATGGAGTGCTTCAGATCACTAGTGATCATCACTCCCAGATCTTTCTCCTCTGATGCAGATACTCAGACTCCACCCAGGTAGTACTCTGTCCTAGGATTCTTGGCTCCAATATGCATAACTTTGCATTTCTTGGCATTGAAGCCAAGCTGCCAGATCCTGGACCCACCTCCCTAGCTTTTCCAGATTTTTCTGTAGATCCTGTATCCCTTCAGCTGTGTCCACTGTCCCACAGAGCTTGGTGTCATCCATGAATAGGCACATTTTGCCCTTAATGCCATTTCCAATGACACTGATGAAGACATTGAACAACACTGGCCTTAGCACTGAGCCATGCGGGACCCCACTGGTTACCTGTCTTGTGTCAGATAACTCTCCCCCCACAGCCACTTTCTGGGTTCTGTCCTTAAAACAGTTTTCTATCCATCTGACCATCTTTTCCCCAACCCTGAGATCCACCAACTTCCTGATCAACCTTTTGTGGGACACAGAGTCAAAGGCCTAGCTGAAATCAAGATAGAGGATGTCTACCACTTGGCCCCTATCTACTGTCTTAGTGACACAGTCAAAGAAGTCAGTCAGATTTATTTGACACAATCTCCCCCCCCCCCATTAACCCATGCTGCCTCACATCCTGGAGACCATGCTTCTCTAGATATTCCACCAGCCTTTCCTTTAGTATGGTCTCCATGAGCTTGTCCACAGTGGAGGTCAGACTGAGTGGTTTGTAATTCCCAGGGTTATCCTTGGGACTGCTTTTGTGGAGTGGCACTACATGTGCTGTCCTCCAGTCCTGCTGTACTATGCCTGTCTCTAGTGAACTATTAAATAGGTATGCCAGTGGCCCTGCCAGCTCCTCAGCCAGTTCTTTTAGTACCCTTGGATGTACTCTGACCGGGCCTGGTGATTTGTCCACCTTCAATGCAAGCAGCCCCTCCCTCACTCTATCCTCCTCTATCACTAGACCTTAATGGGAGGGGTGGACCCACACAGATCAATTACCCTGAAATCAATGGCCCAAACAGTTTTCATTTATTTATAAACTTAGTGTCTTAGCAAGATACCCTGCACCACCTTGCCTATCTCCTATAGGGAGTGCCTCAGGGAACAAAGGAGAGATCTTTTTCCATAATTACAACACCCGTGGTCTCCAGTGGAGATCAAATCATGTAGTGGATCCCTTACTACCTCCTATCAGTTGTTCTAAATAATACAAATCATTCATGATTGCATGCCATGATTCAAGTGTAGGGGGGGTTGGGTTTTTGCCACTGGCGGGTAATTGCCTTTTTCGCTGTTAACAGATAGTTGTATACCATGTCTCTGGGGGGTAATTTAATGCCCTCTGGGGGTATAGATATCAATACCAATTCCAGAGATAAGATCAGGGATTGGTTAGCCAAGGCTTGAAGGGCTTCAGATATTTGGAGCAAGTACAGGGTTAATGCCGGGCAGGACCAAAATATGTGTACATGGTTGGCCTTTAATTCACCACATCCTCTCCAACAATGGCCAAATTGTAATGGAAGGTATCTGACCAAGAAAGCCAGAACATTAAAGAATCTAGTTCAGCATTTCCAGGCAAAGTCCTTCCAATATCCAGCCTGGGATACCTTTATTGAGGGAAGACTAAATGCCAACCACTCCATATATGCGATATCTGTTCCAAGCTCCATATTCCACACCCTCAATATTGATTCAGTAGTTTCTTTAGACTCCTCTCCTGTTGCTCCATAAGCTTGTCCCACCAAATGTTGTATTTGGTGACCCCTTACAGAGTTAACCAATAGTTCAAAAAGTAACGCCATTGTCTTCACAAGATGGCAAAAATCTGGGGCCTTGTCCAACAAGTAAGATCTAACTTGAAGGTACCGGAAGTAGTCACTCCTTTGTAAGGGGAATTTAGCTTGTAATTGAGAAAAAGGAACCATCCTGTCTAAGTCGAGAAACTGGAATATGTATGACAAGCCAAATCTGTGCCACCTCACGTAAGCCTGGTCTAATTTAGCTGGTAGGAAATTCTCATCGGAAAAGAGAAGACGTAGGAAAAAGAATGTGGCAATTAACTGGGGAATTTGTCTAATTTTATCCCAGACTCGGAGAATGTTAGATGTACAAAAGTTAAAGAGCACAGGGAAAGGCAGGTGCGAAAGGGGTTTAAACAGGACTGAGCCAATATCAAAAAGATCACTTAAAACAAATTCTATGATCTTCCAGGGGGGTTACATAATCAGGATTTACCCAAAGTAGGACTGTTCTGAGTACAGATGCCTGGAAATATTGTTGTAAGTTGGGGAGATTCAACCCACCTCTGCCCCATGGTAGTTGAAGTAAGGACCACCATATACAGGGCTTTCGTCCTGCCCATACAAATCTTGAAAACTTCTTGTTCCAGGAGTTGAAATAGTAGGGGGAAGGTATTATTTGGACTGTTTGGAAAAAATATAGGAGCTTTGGGAATATATTCATTCGTAATGTCTCCATCCTTGTCAGAAATGGCAATCGGAGAGGGGTCCAGTTATTCATATCTTGTTCTAGGGCTTTTGTTAACGGTTCATAATTTACCAGTTCTAGCAAGAATAAGTTCCTAGGTAGTTTCAGTCCAAGACATTTTATTGTAATACAATTCCATCGAAGGTGGATTTGGAGTTTTAGTCTTGTACTGTAGATGGCGTAAAATTAAATGTGAGAAAGGAAAATTACGTACCTACCGTAATTCTTGATCTTCTTGGACGAGTCTCCACCACTCATTCACACTAGTGGGATTGGCGCCGGAGGCACTAAGACCCATCGGGAGCAAACTTTTGCTGGAGGGTCGGCGAGAGGCAGCGAGACGGCGCCCATGAGCAGCGACTCGGCCAGTAATGACCATCTCGCGGCACGACCCTCCAACCGCCTCAGTACCTTTTTACCAAGGAGGTGCAGCGCAACTAACGAAAAGGGTAAACCTAACATTAAAAAACGGACATAAGATAGTCCTATGACCCCGGTAAGAAGGGTCAGCAAAGAAGTCCTCACGCCTCAAAGATTTGAGGAGTGAAGACCAATACAGCGGTGAGCTCGGGATGGAGGGTGGGCTGTGAATGAGTGGTGGAGACTCGTCCAAGAAGATCAAGAATTACGGTAGGTACCACTTTCCTATCTTCCTGGACATAAGTCTCCACCACTCATTCACACTAGTGGAGAGTACAAGCTGATAATCCCCAAAAGGGCGGCAGGAAAGCCAGAGCTCACGCCGCAAGATAGAAGCCATTAAGCGATAGTTCTGTCAACGCGGAATGTCGCCTGGCATGAACATCCAGTGCATAGTGCTTAACGAAAGTATGCACTGAGCTCCAGGTAGCGCGTTGCATATATCTGCAATTGGAACATTGCGAATTCGCTAGGGATGTCGCTGATCGGCCCTAGTAGAGTGGAGCGTACACTCTACCTTCTAATTTAACTTGAGCCATGGAATAGCAATGACGAAGGCATGCCACTAACCATGAAGAGATACATCTAATAGCGACAGGTTGACCCAGCCGGTGTCGCTGAAAGAAACGAACAGTTGCTGAGTCTTCGAACATCCTTGGTTCTATCTAAATAGAACCGCAAGCTCTCTTAACATCCAAGGAATGAAGAGCTCGTTCCCTTCATTTTGGAAATTAGCCAAGTGAGGAAGTACCAGAGGTTGGTTCAGATGGAATTCTGACACAACCTTGGGAAGAAATTAGGATGAGTACGAGAACTACCTTGTCCTTATGGAATACAGTATATGGAGGGTCCGTAACCAGTGCATGTATCTCAGAGACCCTGCGGGCTGAGGTAATGGCCACCAGGAAGGCAGTCTTCCAGGTAAGAAATTTTAGCTCACAGGTAGCTAAGGGTTGAAAGGCTTCGAGTGAGCATGTCCAGCACCAGGTTAATGTCCCAGGCTGCAACTGGATGCTTAACAGGGGTCTGGTATGGAGAATCCCTTAAGAAATCTCTTCACCATAGGTAACTGAGCCAGAGTTAAGGAAGAAACCGGCTCATGGAGCAGCTGAGATGGCACTAAGGTGAACTTTAACTGTGGAGTATTGAAGACCTAAGTTTGATAGGTCCAAAAGATACTCAGAACCTTGCCAGGAGGACAGGAAAAGGATTCCAAGAGGATTTTGCATACCAGAGAGAAAACGTCGCATTTGAAGCTGCATTGCTGGGTGGCTGGCTTCCGAGCAGCCAGAAGGATGTCTGAGACTCTACGAGAGACGTTGAACCGATTCACTTCTATCTCTTTCAGGAGCCAAGCATGAAGGTGAAGTGATTTCAGGTTGGATGGACCAACGAACCCTGAGTCAGAAGACTGATTTGCAAAGGAAGTGGTCTCGGAGAGGCTGCCAACATACTGTTGAGTAGAGGAAACCATAGTTGCCGAGGCCAGGAAGGAGCAATGAGAATCATCTTGGTCCCCTGAGACTCGAACTGAGGAGTACTCTGGATTAGAGGAAGTGGTGGAAAGGCGAAAGAAAGCGCTTTGTCCACGCAGCCTGAACGCATCCTGACAGAAAATGCCAGGCCCTGATTTCTGGAGCAGAAGAGAGGCAGTTTTAAGCTGAGTGGGGATGCAAAGGTCCAGGTCTGAGTCCCCACTTTGAACAGGGACCGAGCTACGGCTGGATCGAGAGACCACTCGTGAGGGTCTGCCTGCTCTGCTGAGGTGATCTGCTAGGTCGTTTTGTATACCTGGCAGATAAACCGCTGAATCAGAGACTTATGCTCCAAGCACCACTCCCACACCCTCATTGCTTCCCTGCAAGGGGATAAGAATGAGCACCGCTTGCTTGTTAATGTAATACATCACTGCTTTGTTGTCCGTTTGAAAGGAGAATGTTCTTGTGACAAAGGACATCCTTCAGAGCTCGGATTTGAAGAGACGCTCTCATCTCCAGGACATTTATGTGGAGATGAGTTCTAACCGAGTCCATACAACCTTGAGTGTGGAGGGAGACAGTGAGCTCCCCATCCCATTAGCGATGCATCTGTGGTGATGGAGATCTGATGATCCGGGAGCAAAGGGAATCCTTCCAGGAGATTGCTCTCTTGAGACCACCAGGTGAGAGACCTTGAAGGGGCTCCGTCACCTTGATGGGATAAGACTGGGGTGAGAGGTCGGGACCACTGGTGGGAGAGCATCCACTGGGTGGTTCTCATGTGCAGTCGGGCCAGAGGGACAGTGAAGACCGAGGACGCCATGAGACCCAACATCGCTGCATCGAAGAGCTGTAACCGATTGGTTCTCCTGATGTAACGGGCCATCCCGAAGGATGTCGAGTCTTCTGTCCTCTGGAAGGAAAGCCTTCGCTGAAGAGGTGTCTAGAAGCGCCCCTATGAAAGGAGCCTCTGGGAGGTTGCAGTTGAGATTTTTCAAATTCAGCAGAACTCCCATGGACGTGAGAAGACGCGAAGTCGTTTGCACGGCTTCCAAAGTCCCTTGGCCGGAAGGGCTTGCTAGAAGCCAATCGTCCAGGTAGGAAACACTCGAGTCCGACTTTCCTGAGATGCGCGCGAGAACTGCACAACACTTTGTAAAACTCATGGCGCCGAGGATAGTCCAAAGGCAGGACTTGAACTGATAATGCTGACCAAAGCTACAAACCTGAGGAATTTAGTGTGGGTCGGTGGACGGGATAGGCTGGTAAGCATCCTGCATATCCAGAGAGGCCAGCCAGTCGTGCTTGATGCAGCAAGGTACAGGGTACCTAGGAAATCATCTTGAATTTCTCCTGGGGAGGAATTTGTTTAACTTTCTGAGGTCTAGAATGGGGCATCCCCAGATTTCTTTGGAACCAGAAAGTAATGGGAATGAAACCCTGTAAGCCAGAGATGCGGGGCACCAGTTCTATTGCCCTGTTGTTCAGAAGGCCCTGGATCTCCGCGGTGAGGAGATCTGACTGAGGGCCGACAACCTGGGTTGTCGTATGGGAGGACAACTGGGGTTCCAAGAAATTGAGAGTAACCTCGCGAATTATCCGAAGAACCCATTTGTCTGAGTTATGGACTTCCACTGGTTGTAGAAGTACATCAGACGCACCTCCCACCGGAGGAGAAAGTTCCACCTCGGGCAGAGTGGATGGAACTGGGGCCAACGACTCATAAGGTAGCGCTGGAGCTTTGGGTCCTGCGCTTTCTTGCGTCTTCTTTTGAGGTTGGGCAGGTTGGCTTTTATGGGCTCCCCTGCCTCTGCCTCGAAAGGACTGACGACTATGAAACTGGACGTCTGTTCACATGCCCCGAGAGGGGGCAGGCGGAGGTCTGGCCAACTTAATGGCCGATCTAGTCTTCTGAGTGGCCTCAAGGCTTGCCCACCTGAGGCCAAAAGAAAGGCCATCAAGCAGCGCCATCACCTGCCGCTGAGCATCATTCGTGAAGCCAGAAGTACGCAGCCAGGAATGGCTACCGAGTACAAATCGCTGCTGCTGAGCGAGAAGCAGTGTCGAAAGCATCCATGACGCTTTGACCTGTTGGTTATTGGACTCAATACCTCTAATAACGGTCAGAAAGAAGCTCTGACTTGGAATCCGAATCTGGAAGAGCTTCAACCATTCTTTTCATAGAGTGCCACAGGATATACTCATACTGAGAAAAATAGCCTTGATAACTGGCAATCGCATACTTAGAGTGGAGGCAGCAAAGACTCTCTTACCTAATGTATCAATCTTCGAGACTCTTTGTTAATAGGTGAGAGCCTAGTAGTTTGAGGAAGAACGACCTTGTCATTCTCCTGCCAGGACTACAATAGGATCATAAAGGCTTGGGATGCCAAATGGGGCGATCCTGGGAGCTGAATACTTCTTATCAATGGATTTAGCCACTGAGGAATAAGAGCAGGGTTATTCCATACCATTTGAGACAGCGTCTCAAAGGAAGGCTGTATCGGAGGAGTCAAATCCGTGGGATCTCCAAGCATGAAGATACTGGAGTCTTAATATCTTCCCAGGATCGATGTCTGTAGTCTGAGAGAAAGAGTGGATCCCAGGTTCTTCAACAGAGACTTAAAGGACAGGTCTCGACCACAGGCTCTGTAGCAAGAAAGATCCTGTTCCTCCACTTCATCACCCAACCAAGGTCTGGGTCAGAGCTCAACATCATCTCCTGATGGTCCAGAAAGGACTGTTTGGACAGGAAAGGTGAAAATTAGAGGAGGAGGAAATGGCAGAAAAACAAGGAGAGTCCCCAAGGGCTCCCGGCGCCGAGAGCAGCAAAGCAGGCGAAGACGGCACGAGAGGCGCCGCGAGCGCGAAGAGGCCTTGACCCAGAAGCGCCCGGCGGCGCCCGCAGACGGCGCCCAGCGCATGGCGGCGACCAGCGGCGCCACAGACGGCGCCCGCGAAGCGGCGCCGCGGGCGCCGCCCGAAGCGGCTTGCCGCCCAGGCGACGCGCGGCAGCGCCGCCCGATCCAGCGGCACCACCGGCGCCCGCGAGCGATGTGGCTGCCGGCGCCGAGACCGCGGCGCCGCCAGCAGGCGCCCAAGCTCCGGCCCGAGCAGCGCCGACACGGCCTGAACCCTGCAGAAGGCGCCGGAAAAGCCGGGAACCTGGAAAACAAGAAGGAAAAATACCAGGAGATAAGGGCATCGGTGAGGCCCCCTGCGCCGCAGCCATGTGAGGGGGGGAAACACCTAAGCACGGAGTCGCTAGCACCGAAGAAGGCGCCGCGCGACTAGGAAGGTCCAACCGCCCTACCTGATCGCCGGAGGAGCCCGAGGGCTCCGAGGTAACCGAGCCAGGCAGAAGAACCAACCTCCGAGCCCATCGCTCCATAAGAGCGGCCCACTGATGAAACTGCTCATCTGGAGCCCTACCTATAGGCGGGGAGGGGCTCCGATGTCGAGGACGACGATTATCGGAAGCTGGCGACTCCGAAGAAGGAGACCGGCAACTAGCAACGATAACCGACCGTCGACGCGCAGACATACCAGAGGGCGACCTCGAGTGATGCCTTCTCTTTTTTGACCTGTGGGCCGAAGAAGAGCTCGAGGCCGAACGGCGCCGAGAATGCGACCGTTTATTTTTATGCCGGCGGGGGGACCGCCCATCCCGGGCATCGGACTGACCGTGGTCGAACCCGCTGAGGAGAAGGAGGCTGACGGACCCAGCCGGCTGACTGAACAGCTTTCATCTGAAGTCTCCCTCATCACCTGACCTGCTCATGGTGCGCTCCGTCCAGTAGGCCGAGACTTCTTCAAGTAAGTTAAATTTAAATATTAGAAAATAGAATAAAACTAAGCGATACTACTATCGTGATAATGTTACAAAAACAAACTGAAAACTATCGCTAGTTTGAAGTTTGACTCGACTGAAGCGGCGGCAATCGTCACTGAAAGCGCTTTTCGGCGGCGGGAAAAAAGAAGGAACTGAGGCGGTTGGAGGGTAAATGCGCCCGAGATGGTCATTACCGCTCGAGCCGCTGCTCGCGGCGCCGTGTCTCGCGGCGCCGTCTCTCGCGCCGACCCTCCAGCAAAAAGTTTGCTCCCGATGGGTCTTAGTGCCTCCGGCGCCAATCCCACTAGTGTGAATGAGTGGTGGAGACTTATGTCCAGGAAGATCTTCTGTTTTTAGATCATTAATTACATATCCTGATATTATCCCAAATTCCGTTAGAAGATCCCAAACCCAGCGGTGCTGGCAGAAATTTCTGGGCCCAGGACACACCTTTAGGACTGGGCCCCCTCACCCTCCCTTTCCCTTCTCAGCGCACAGCATACAAGTCCTGCTCCAGACCAAACACCCCGTCCATACCTCTCAACCTTTTGTCACTGAAATGAGGGACACAGGCACTCAAAATGAGGAGCAATGACTCTCATGAGGGACACATCCTCAAACATGGAGATGCAAGCTTAGAACACTGTGGAAACCATTACCTTATTTGTACAAAGTTTATTTTTTGTTTAGCATCTTAGAATATTATTAATTTCTGCTACTGCTTTAAAGTCTAAATTTACAGCACATTCCCTCTGTGTGCAACACCTTTTCCATGAGGGACAGGGCAATTTTGAAGGGTAAAATGAGGCATGTCTCTCCTAATGAGGGACAATTGAGAGGTATGGCCCAGTCCTCCTCCTCCAGGCCAAAGTCAGCCAGCAAACCAGGCTCTCTGGGATCTCCTCCTCCGGCTCCATCCTAGTAGTCTCTGCCCCACCCCCCTCCTGAATCTGCCTATCATGAATGGAGGAGGCTTTGCAGAATGGCGATGGAGGAGGCCAACCCCAATGAGTATCGTCCCCACCACACCACTTACTTGTTATGCAGCTGGTGTTTCTGCCAGTCGCTTGCTCCTCTCTCTTTTCCAGCCCAGTCACCACCTGGCTCAGCTCACTGCTTCTGCATCTCTGTCCCTCTGAGATTGAGAGTCTGACAGTCACAGCAGGCCACACTGCAGGGAGTGAGACTTCTGGTTCCAATAGTGTTAATAATATGTCATCCACGTAGAGACATGTTTTGCAGTTTTGTCCGCCAAGAGGTATACCCACTATATCTTTCAATTCCCTAATAGCAATGGGAGGCAGTATAGTGCAGTCGTTTAAGGCTCTGAGCTGCAAATCTGGTGACATCCAGCAGACCAGACCTGGGTTTGAATCCCACAGCTTCCACTTATATACTGTGTGACCCTGGGCAGTCACTTAACTTCCCTGTGCTCCCAGGTCGCACCTGTAAAAAAGCTTTCAGCTTAGTGTGCTACTCCAGGTTAAACAACTAAAAAAAAATGGCAAGGGGTTCTAAGTAAATAGCAAAAAGCAGGGGAGAGAGCAGGCATCCCTGTCTCATTCCCCTGCTTAGTTTAATTGGGTTGGACAGTTGGCCATTAACTCAGAGGTAGGCATAAGAAGTGCTGTAGGTACTCTCTGTATACATGAGATCACTTTTAAGGGAAATCCAAATGCAGACATCACTGCCCATAGAAAGGGCCAGGATACTCTGTCAAAAGCCTTGTCAGCATTGAGGCTGACAAGGGTAGTGGGAATTGAATGTTGTGAAATATGATCCATAAAATGAATCACTCGCAGAGATTGTCAAATGTTTGTCTACTATGAATGAACCCAGATTGGTCAGGATGGATGATGTGTGAAGTATACCCTCCAGTCTGTAAGACCATATGGATATATATATTTTATAATCTGTGTTTAACACAGATATCGGTCTGCATGAGGCTAATAGTATAGAGTCACATCCAGGCTTTGGGATTACTAATATTGTTGCACCTGACCAAGGGGGTACTTCACAGTTCTGGATTCTAGACACACCTTTAACAAGCAGGGGTTAATGATGGGGAAAAGGTTTTGTACCACTCTATGGGCTATCCATCGGGGCCAGGACATTTAAATGTCTTCATATTAGAAATTGCTCTGTGAACTTTCTCTAATCGAATGGGAGCTTGTAAAGAGCTCTGTTGAGAGGCAGATAATCTGGGGATCTTTATATTTGTTAGGAATGCTTTAATTTTATCTATCGATGGGGTGGAGGGGTCTGTGCATAACTGCTGATAGTATGTTCGAAACAAGGTAATGATCTCTCGGGTTTGGTAGTGATTTTTCCTGTAGTGGGACACTTAATCAGGGGTGTATGAGCCAAAGCCCTAAAGCCTCGGAGTTTTCTTGCCAAGTTCTTGGCACCTCTGGGGACCCCTTCATAATGGAATTTTCTGAGATATAGTAAGGCCATCTCGGTCTTTTGGTCTAAAATTTTTTGAAACTCAGATTTAATCTGGCGGACCCGTATCTGACCTGCTCCTGTGAGACAGTTATTTTGTTGACGTGTTGCCAGTTCCTCTAACAGTTGTTTATACTTAGTATCTTGTTGTTTTTTTCAGAAAGGCGGTGTAAGCAATAATCTCGCCCCTCAACACGGCCTTAATAGTGTCCCACAGCATGTTAGGAGCTATCTCTGAGGACTCATTTTCCAATATAATTTGTTTAAGTCTGTCCTTCATTTGATTGCAGAATGCTTCAGTCTTTAAAAGTGACAAATTGAAACGCCATGTAGTTTTTCCAGGGGTCTATTATTATGTAATTTAAGTAACAGAGGGGCATAGTCCATCAGGAAGGTCGGGCCCATAGACAAGTCCCACAGAATCTCTGTATGTTCGACTGAAACAAAAAAATAATCTATGCGAGAAGATGTATGAAATCATGGCAAGTAGTATGTATATGCCCATGCAGTGGGAAAAAAATATCTCCAAACATCTACATAACCCAATTGGGATAACTGCTGTTTTAAAATTTCTGCAATGCCGACACCCGATGTTTAGCTACATGTGATGTGTCTAAGGAGGGAGAAAGGGTGGTGTTAAAATCACCACCCATAATAACTATGCCATGCAGCATGTCTAGGAGTTTATTAAAAAATGTCTGTAATTTCGAGGGGGGAGCCCCGGATGAAAATATGCATTTACTAAGGTAACTTTTTTTGGAGACCTCATCTACACAAGGACATAGACAGGATGGAAGCAGTTCAGAGGAGGGCAACTAAAATGGTGCAGGGTCTGCATCAGAAACCATATGAAGAGAGGCTGAGAGAGCTTAATATGTATACCCTTGATGAAAGGAGGGACGGGGGGACATAATAGAAACGTTCAAGTACCTGAAGGGAATCAACAAAGTCCAGGAGGGTAGCATCTTTCAGAAAAAGAGATGTGTAAGAACAAGGGAGCACAATTTAAAGATAGAGGGGGGACGGCTCAGGGGTAATGTGAGGACATTTTTTTCACAGAGAGAGTGGTGGATGCATGGAACCACCTTCCTGGGGAGGTTGTTGGGTCTAAAACAGTGGGGGAATTCAAGCATGCATGGGACAGACATAAGGCAATTGTAGTGGGGGGTGGCAGGAAATAGGCTATTGGTTAACTAGAATCTGCATCTTATCCAGTAGGTAGGGAAATGGGCAGACTGGGTGGGCCAAGTGGTCCTTATCTGCCGTCAAAGTCTATGTTTCTATGTTTTTGAGTATACAATCTCCCCACCAGTATTACACAACTGACATGTGGGTCAGCACACTCGGCCTCTAGTTGGAAGTGAGTAGTGCCCGGTATCATAATTGCAACACCCCGACGCTTACCTTTCCCATAGGAGGAAGAATATACCAAATATCTCCTTCCACCTGATAATTTTTGATTTTCCTCTCGAGACAAATGCGTCTCCTGAAAGAAGATTACTTCAGCTGTGCGTTTTCTAAGGTACTAATGTAATCGTGCCCTTTTAATAGAATTATTGAGGCCACTGGTATTCAGGAACAATATTTTAACAGGAGGGGTGGCCATTAGTAATTAGCTAAATTAGGTGGATCATATGAAAAAAAACATTCCTTTCCCTGATCTGACTACAACCTGTCCCCCACCTCTCCCTACAATTTCCAGTAAAACAAATTCATATATCCTTTGTCTTTGATAGTACTTATTCCAAATATTTCCATATAAGGTGCCAAAAGTGTTTGCATTTATCCCTACTATATTAAGAGCTACAGCATTATCTGTGCTTTTTGTAGTTGTTTGTATCCTAGATATACATTGTCCTGTGAAGTTATTTATATTTTTAAACACAGTAACATCGATAAAAATAAACAAACTATTTACAATTTTCAGAAATATGAGGTTAAACAAAACTCCCCCAAAGGTTCTAACACATAGGTAAAACACGAACAGGGCATATGTTTTATACCTTACCAAGACAATTCTAACACTTTTTTTTAGCTACATATAGTACCTGTATACCTATATATATATTTGATTGACTTCCAAGGGGAGGGGGATTAACTTAAATCCCTCTATTTTCCCATGGACTACATCTCTTGTAGTACAGGGGAAGGAGGAAGAGCCAGGAAAAAAAATATCCTGGACCTCCAAAGAGAAGTCACTTCTCTCAAAACTGGTGAAATGGAGAAGCAAAATAAACAACGTAAATAGGTTTTTGGGAAGGTAGGTTGAAAAACTCGTCATCTATCTCTCTCAATGCTGCCCAGATCTAGCCCAACTAATGAATCAGTGTTATATTAACATACGGGCCAAGGTTAGATATACTTTGTTGTGCACAAGTCATAGCGGGAGCCCTTCCTCCCTCCCCCGTCCTGCCATACAAGAGATGGAGAGTGGAGAGGACGCTCCAAGGCTCATCAAGACAGCATTTTTGTAGTTCTCCCTCATACTGAGGTGCTGATCTATATCCAGTTTAAGCATGCATTTCTCTCCCTTCCCCGTCTCCTCCCCCATGTATCTCTTTCTCGCATTACCCTCAAAAGGACTTCCCTGCCAATATTTGGAGGAAAGAAGCAGAGAAAAAAGATGTACAATAATATTAGAGAAGAAAAAATAAAAGAACACCAACAACTATCAGCTAGACTTCAGTGCACCTCCTAATATTTAACCATATCTCTCCTGTTGTGCACCACAGTTATAATATTTCCCCTTTAAAGTAAATTCCCCCCCAAGTAGGTTGTACATCTTTAAGCAAACATCCTACTACTTTAATGAAACTACCTGAAGCAAAATAAGAGCATATTTTTAAAGGTTCCCCCTATTCTAGTGCAGTTTGTAGACTTAAGAAGCAAGTCTGTAATGTCAGCCACCAAGGCAGTGTACCTGCCACACATCTAGTGAAGAAAACACCTCAGGTACAGTTCTGGTCTTGTTTTCTGAAATTCAACAATCTCATTTTGATGGATGATATATCAGACCTTCCCTTCACCTGTTGTCATCTCGGGGGTTGTCACTGCGAGTGCGGCTGATCAGCAGGTTGAGAGTCCTTAGGTTGGATTCCTTGCTTGGCCAAATCTGTGATAGCCTCGTCTGCTGTAAGGTACTCTCTTTTACCACCAGGACACCCTGGCTGTGTCTGGAGGGGTGAGCACATGCTATGTCCTGACAGGTAAGTGGATGGCTGTAGGATTCGGAACCAAGAAACAGGGAATCCCGCTCCCTGCTCCCACCTTGAGATGTGGGTGCCACACTGCCTTCACTGTCTGAGGGTAACATGAGGTTGGAGACACCAAGTGGCTGAGAGGGTGTTGTCAAACACTGGCAGAACCCTGGAAGTTGCCAGGGGGAATATCATGCACACAGGGTCATTCCTCACCTGCCACACTTGCTGTATGAGGTCTTGGGTAGGACCAACTGTAGGATGCAAAAACCTTGGGAGGTGGGTGCGTTCCCTCAATAAATAATCCTAGGTGGTTTCAGGCCTGTGGTGGGTTCTCCAGAAGAAGTAGCAGTAGTAAATTTTTATTCATACATACAAAATATGAATGGGGTAACTCAACTGAGCCACAGCTCATTTCCAAGAGGTCCCTATAAGACTTACTTCATTGCACAAATATACGTAGAACAATCACAGATTACATACATATTGTTATAATTCAGGATATATAAAGTTCTAAAGAAAGGAGAACATTTACATAAGGACAGTCTAAACATACACAATCATTTAATTATAGATCACTCAATATAGATGTTTTACAAAAACACAGAGATAAAGACTACCATCCTAAACATTGTGTATTCACTTAACTTGTAGATGAACACCTTGAGCATTCTGGGAAAGAGGGTGATCCTGGATGCTGTGTACAGAGACCATTGAGCATCCCAGCAACGGGTGAAGCAGATACTGCTGAGAGACAGTAGCCATAAGGCAGGACATTGTATCCCCCTGCACGCAGAGGGGAAGGGACTCTTTGAGAGTACAAAAGGTGCCTACGGCCTGGCTGCTACATGCGATAGTGGGAGATGTGCTGCAGGGAGTGCCTAGCAGGAAGTTAGATATAGTATGGTATGGTATGGTATGGGTGAGGGTCAGCAAGGTAGCTGGCAGCCCACTGTTTTAGAGGTGCGCTCAGGCCTAGTAGGAAAATGCCAGTCTGATGGTCTCCAGTAGCAAAGAGATCACCCTGAGAGGCAAGCATCACCCCAGCATACTGTATTGGCCTTCAAACAGATACCCTTAGGGGGAAGCAGCACCTATAGACAAGACAGGAGTTAAGAAGAAGAAGAAGAATCAGTATTTATATAGCGCTTTTCATACATCCAAAGTGCTTTACAAGCAATGCTAGACTGGTAGTGAAGTGACGGAATGTGTGGTGGCGGCCATATCGCACATCATCACCCACACACAGCCTGGATAATTGCATGAACCGGTTTATGGGAAGGGGAATGTTGGCCAGGACACCGGGAATGTTCCCTACTCTTTGCGAAGAGTGCCCTGGGTTCTTTTACTTCCACCTGGACACCCACCAGGACAACACCAGGATGGGTAGAAGGGACCTCAGTTTAACGTCTCATCCGAAGGACGGCACACCCCAGCAGTACAGCACCCCCCAATACTGCACTCGGATGCCAGCGATTTTTAGGTGCAAGTCCAATCCCGGTGTGGGACGAGAACCCACAACCTTCTGGTCCAGAGGTGGATGTGCTACCAACTGAGCCACGCTGACACCTTAAGCGAGGGAAAGGAACACATCTGGCACAACAATTCCATTGAAGGGATAGAGACGGTTCAGGACTGTGTGCTAAGTCAGTGTGAATCACTAGGAGCAAGGGAGGTTTTACTTTCTGCTATATCAGGCAATAGTCATGCAGCTGGCAAGCTCCAGGGTTAAAGTTGAGGGAATGAAACATTGCTTGTGAGGGGTTTGTCAATTAATTTAACGAACTGTGTATGAACCAATGAATTGTAGCCATTGAGGCAGAATGTTAAAATCTGTTCAAATTAACTCTGACAGGAAATGCCAGCTATTTTGCATCTTTTGTTTACCCACCAAAAGTGCCCAGTTCACCATTTCCTATAGGCACTAAAACAACCCATACAGCCAAGTGCAAGAGGTTCCCAGTGAAAAGACCATCTATATATTTGGATACAGTAGTACACAGCCACAGCCACTCACATCCTGTGCAGTAATGCAGGTCAACAGTCATTTCACCTGAAGTAGGGCGGGGAGGGTTTGCATGTTTCATATTGTTACCATCATACTCCTGAAAAATTAGTGGATAGAAGAAAAAAGAACAAAAGGACAGCGTTTCCACCTTGGGATGCTGGTATCATCAAACCACTCGAGCTTTACTCTCATTGGGGGCTATTCACAAAGGTGTGGAGTAGGTACGCACTGCATAACTCTGGTGCGTAACCCACCCTGCACCTGCCTGCACCTGCTCGTGGCCACTGCGCCCCGTCCGTGCGATTCTCAAAACAAATATTTATTGTATTTATTTATTAGAATTTTGGTAACTGGGTAAGTCCACTGAGACCATGCAGTCCCTTTTTCAGTGACAACCCGGGTGTCAATAGTGAACACAGTACAAAAGATAAATACAAAAATAATATACAGGATACAAAGAGATTTAGCAATGTTGCCAAAATTATTACAGTGGAAAGCCAGGTAAGTAACTTAAAACAGATCAGGCATTAAGCATATATAAATAAACAGGATAACTAATATTATACAATATATACATAGCAGGGACACGAGAGCAGGTAGATTACAAGATACATCTATCAGAGTAACATAGACTAGGCATTAACTATGCTATAAGGGTTATTTAAAGCAATTGCAGAGGAGGGGATTAGTGGGAAAGAGGTAAGCTCTTTTTTGAAGGAGGATAGGATGGGGCAGGAGAGTAAGTTACGGGAAGGGAATTCCAAACAAATGGAGCTGAGAAGGTGAATGAGCGCTTACACAATAGGCATTGTATCTTCTGTAATGCTAATTAGGGTAAGAAAGTAGATCTAAGCATGCGTGTGGGTGCTTTTTTGTAAACAATTCCTCTTAGGCAAGGGGGATAAAAGAGCTTGGTAAGTTTTAATATAAGGCATAAGGTGTGAAACAGTAACCTCGAGTCATAGGTAGGCCACTGAAGAGAATACAGGGCCTCACAGTGGTGTTTTCTCCAAGGGCAAAATGTCCAATCCTATGATAGACTTGACAAACCTGTGCAAGGGAAGAGGACTGGGCGGAGAGTAGTAGAGGGGCACCATAGAACAAAATGGTGAGAATGGATTTTGACGCAATCTTTTTACAGGCGGCGTTGGATAAAAGAGGGCGGAGGCAGTATAATAACCCAAGCTTCTGGTTTACCATTTTGGTAAGCTGAGTTGCATGATGCTCCATTGAGAAGAAGGCATCTAAGTGAACCCCAAGGTATTTAAAAGTACTAACCACTTCTATGGGGTCTCCTGACTGTGTACTGATCTGGAGCAGTTTGGTAGGTTTGGGGGAAGTGTTATGGACAAACATAGCTTTTGTTTTTTTCTTATTTAGAATTAGGTGATTGTCAGAGAACCAGGTCTCAAGTGCAATGAAATCAGAGTTAAGGCTTTGGTTAAGCCAGTCTATATTGTTATATGAGTGGTATAAGATTGCATCATCAGCATATAATTGCATGGATGCAGCACCACTGAAGTTGGGAAGCTTGTTGATAAAAAGTGAGAATAGTATCGGCCAAGAATAGAACCTTGGGGTACTCCGTGTGAGATAGGCCTTGAAGAGGGGCATGAATCAGACCATTTTACCCTTTGTGATCTTCCAGTGAGGTAGTCATGGAACCATGTGAGTGTTAAGCGATCTAGACCTAATTGATGCAATTTACCAAGGAGAAGGTGGTGGTTGACTATATCGAAGGCCTTAGTCAAGTAGACAAACACTCCACCAGTTAGAAGACCAGCATCACTTGCATTAAGAATGTCAGTTGAGACTTTGACAAGGGCTCTGGTAGTACTATGGCCCTACCTGAAGCCATGCTGGCAGTCTGTGAGAAGATGATGTAAGTTTAGGTAGGATTGTAGCTGAATGTGCAGGATCCGCTCCAGGATATTAGCCAGTGGGCACAGAATTGAAATAGGCCTATAATTTTCCACAGCATGGGTCCCCCCCTTATGGAGGGGGACCACCACAGCCACTTTCCAAAGACTTGGCACTTCACCAGAGAGGATGGCTCTATTTAGAAGATCACAGACAGGTGCGGCGAGTGCTGCTGCCCCTAGTTTGAGAAACCTGGGTTTTAATGTGTCATGGCCAGGGGAGCTCTCTGACTTGAGATTTGATAACAGCCTGAGGACTTCTCTTCTAGTGGCTATTTTTGGGTGGAAAGAGGGTCGGGAGCCAAGAGCGGCATGATGCTGAGTAGGGATAGAGAAATCCGAGACTGATGGCAGGTGAGTTGTGTACCGATCAAGGTCAGTGAGGAACTTGATTAATTCCTTCTGCAATGGACAGGGGATCTTGAAGGAGGTGGCCACCAGACGATATGGAGCTTGGACATTGGGCCAATTTACCTTTGATCAAAGAATTGATATGTTTCCAGAATTCTTTGGGCTTGCTGAGATTCTCAGTCTGAAGTGAGTGGAGATAGGTACATTTAGCACCCTGTATCCAATTTTTACACTAATTTCTCAGCTGTCGATAATATAGCCAATCAGAATGAAGGAGGCTGTGTTTATAGGTTTTCCAGGCTGCATCACGACTCTTCATGAGGGTCCTGATTTCAGTGGAAAGCCGGGGTGTCTTAATACCCTTAGACCTACGTCTAGTAAGTGGAGCATGTCTGTTGATGTTTTTAAAGGTCAGGATAAAATAATCTAGTGCCTGGTCTATTGAGGGGAGGTGAGTAATGGGTGTCCAATCTGCATTACTAACAGACATTGAGAAATGGTCTACGTTAAACTGAGACATTTTCCTGGATTCATGTATTAGGGGTGGTGGGGCATCAAAATTATTACGCCACACACAGTAGGTAGGAGAGTGGTCACTAATACAATCTGGTAAAACAGTGACTGTTTTGATCCTATGTTGGCAATTAGACAGTAACCAATCCAACAGCGTTGCAGTACCTGTTTTGGAGTTATGTCTTGTGGGCAAGGAGATAAGTTGGGTGAACTTTGTGTCAGAGACTAGCGCATGGGCCTTGTTTTTGTGGGGGGACAGCCAATCAACGTTGAGATCTCCACGGATTACCGTGTCATGAGGTGGGAAAGCTGACAATGCCAACATAAGGGAAGGCAGTTCATTGGAGGTGTTCCGTGGGGGAAGGTAAATACATCTAATAAATAGTTTCTTAACATTGCCTAAAGTTAGTGAGATAAATAAAGATTCTGCACTGGGAGTCATGCCAGAGGGAGAAGAGATCAAAGTGACATGAAATTTAGCCTTAACAATTATTAAGACATCCCCCCCTTTACCTAAATGGTCATGCCTGTGGCAGGAGTAGCCA
The DNA here is from genome assembly GCA_016271365.2 of Neoceratodus forsteri. Lineage (NCBI taxonomy): Eukaryota > Metazoa > Chordata > Ceratodontiformes > Ceratodontidae > Neoceratodus > Neoceratodus forsteri. The sequence continues at coordinate 800,651,961 of CM057451.1, read as the reverse complement.
GGGAGATCAAATTCAAGTTGTTGTATACCGGGCTTCAACCAAGTTTCTCCTATGCCAAGGATGTTTGGGTTGAGATTAGCTGCCCATGCCTGAATCTCAGCAATTTTCAGCTGGAGGCTTTGAGCGTTTAAATGAGTGATTTTGATCCCTTTTCCCTCAATGTGTAAGGGGCAGAAGCAGATACAGGACTCTGAGGGCCAAGGGTTAACTTCTATGTCACCAGCAAGAAGAAGGAGTAAGGACAAGTGTATGGCCAGAGTTAACTTTAAGAAGTGTAGGCGGACACTATTTATGCTAATCCTATATAGCAAGTGCAGGGAGGTTCAGGTACATACCCCAAGGTAGAAGGCATCCTTTTTTGCATGAGATGAGAGAGGTGAATGGGAGGTGAACTGTTGACATAGGTTTGGTTAGAATAGAGGGATGAGGATTCTTGAGGCAGGGGGGCTAGGCACTGTGCAATAATTCTATTGAGCAAAGAAAAGGATAAGATAAATAATAATGCAATAGCACTGCCCAGCTTGGCCATGCCCCCCATACGTACCCGATTCTCCAGCTGACTGCACAGTTCTGCACCAGGGTGGGCTGGGGCAGGGGCTGTGCCAGCATTCCACATGATTCACACAACTGTGGAGTGCTGCACGTTGCAGATGGTGGCTACGCGACCTCGGGGCAGCCGTATCCCTGAGCAGCTGGTTACATGTCCCCCTGGGATGCAGCCTCCCCCTCCCCCCAATTTGGATGCACAAGCCATTAGGGCACACTGGGAGGGCCGGGGGCAGTCAGTCTGGGTACCTCCCTCTCACATCGCAATCAGCACTCTGCACGCTACAGACAGTATGGTGCCCCATGGGTGCAAGGGATCCACTGCAGGACTCGGACGGGGCAGCCAATTGGCTGTCTGCCCAGATCCACCACTCTGCACCTGCTTGCCCCCATAGACCTGCGTGCCACAGGGTGGGGCAGCATAAGGGAACCAGGCAGGGGCCGTGTTTGTAAATGTGGTCCCCACGCGGACCTCCTGGGGATGCAGAGCTGCATGGGCAGAATACACACCACTGGAGCATTTATTTCGCCCGTTTGTGAATAGCTCCCATGATTTGTGATGTCATCAGAATTTTCTTGATTAAGCCACAGTCCTGTTGTGCAAGTTTTTCCATCAACTGTTCCATATATTAGGACATCAAGGAGTTTGGCTGACATCACAGAACCAAGAAAATAGAGTGGTACTATGATGTTACGAGAACCCCAGGGTGTTATGACAATTCTGTTCTTAACATAAGTTTTTTGGTTTGTTTTACTGTAGATTATTTTGCTGTTTTGTGGTCAGAATATTTAATCTACATGTAAACTAACAGTCCTAAACTGTTACTTTCAGACACAATAAATTAAAACTTCCTGATAATGCTTCCATGTGCTGTCCTACGATCCCTCCCTCTATCAGTGGTATTCTAGGAACGCTTTGAAACTGCCACGGTCAACATGGAAACCTGTTCTCTATTCTGAACAAAATTTCTGCACAGTTCTACAAGTGAATGACTTTTACAAACTGTCAGCAAAAAGAAAAAAATACCACAGTAATCTTGTTTCTTCCCAGGGAATCTTACTGTATTCTGACATCTGCAATATGGCCTCACCATAGGACCCCGAGCCGAAATGGTTAATATAACCTATACTAATGATGGAATGCTAGGCTCAAGTTCAGTTTTCAAACCACTGTCCCTGGAATACATTCTGCAATTGTCAGATTCTTACAGAGCGTGCATTATAACAAGCTATCTAAACTATCCTAATAAATAACTAACACTCCCCAAAAAAAAAAAAAACAATCCCCTTCTAATTAAAAGTATGTGGGCATCACTAAGACTCAAGTCACAGATGCCCCAACAAGAAACAACTCATAAGGTTCAAACAGCATTGACAACTGTAGTACAGTGCCCATAGGTTCTAGTAGGGAAGTAGGGTGGGAGCTCAGAATACAGTAATATTCCCTTGGAAGAAACAAGATCACTGTGGTAAATAATGTTTTCTTCAAACCCCAGAAAGTCTTACTGTATTCTGACATCTGTAGATGACCCAAGCAGTACCTCTGGATGAGGGCAGAAAACCTATTTATGAAACAGGATCTGCAGTACTGCTGTGCCAAATCTGGCATCACTTCTGGCCTGGGTATCCAGGCTATAGTGTTTGGTAAATGTGTGAACAGTTTTCCAGGTAGCTGCTTTACAAATTTCCAACAAAGGTTTATCTCTTGAAGCTGCTATAGAAGCAGCTGAACCCCTTGTAGAGTGGGCCCTAAGGCCTACAGGGGTTCTTTACTTACTTTGCTGTAGCAGAATTGAATACAGGCAACAATCCAGCATGCAATAGTCCTCTTTCAGGCAGGTTTGCCCTTTCCCAGTTCTCCATAGGTCAGGAAGAGTTGAGTACTGTTCTGCCTATGATTCTTAGTGTGATCGAAGTAGTAGCTGATAGCCCTCTTGATATCCAGGCTATGCAGCCTAGGCTACCCTGAACTGGAATGGTCAGTGAAAAAGAGTGGCAAAGTGATGTACTGATTCAGGTGAAACTCCGACACTACCTTAGGGAGAAACTTCCCATTAGTCCTGAGGACGACCTAGTCCCTATGGAATAAAATGTAGCATGGCTCTGTAGACAAGGCCAGGAGCTCACTAATTCTCCTGGCTGAGGTGACAGCTATCAGGAACACTGTTTTCCATGTTACATATTTAAGCTCTGCTGAAGACATGGGCTCAAAAGGTGATTGCATTAGCTGGCCAATGCATATATTGAGGTTCCATGCAGCAGCTGGCTCCCTGTGTGGGCAATACAAGTGTAGCAGTCCCTTGAAAAACTTTCTGAATACCTGGTTCGCAGCCAGGGATGAGCTCTTACCTGCTGAGAAGTAAGCAGAGACAGCTGCAAAGTGCACCTTAAGGGTAGATAGCCTAAGGCTGAGGGAATGAAGGTGTGCCAGATAATCCGAAATGACTGGCAAGCCAGCATGGCTACACTCTACAGTATATGTCTTTGCTGGTATCAAACAGAAAACCTCTTCCACTTAGAGGTGTAAGTTTTCCTAGTAGATGGTTTTCTAGAAACTTTAAGGATCTCTAGAACCCATTCAGAGAGGTGTAGATCAACATACTCAAAGTCCTCAAGATCCAAGCCTTGAGTCTGAGGGACTGGAGATTGGGGTAAAGGATTCTGCCCTGTGAGGAGGTCAGTAGGTTGTGCCTCCTGGGGAAGGAAATTGGTCTGGATACTGACAGGATTGGGAGCAGTGAATACCAGGCTGCCTGGCCCAGTCTGAAGCAATGAGGATCACTGTCGCTGGCTGAACCCTGAGCTTGTTCAGTACTCTGAGCAACAGGGGAAATGGAGGGAAGGCATACAGAAACTTCCCTGTCCAATCCAACAGCAGTGCATCTAGAGGCACTGTGCCCACTGCAGGAGGTCTGCAACAGAATTGTGGCAGCTGCTGATTGTCTGGTGCTGCGAAGAGGTCCACCTCTGGGGTGCCCCACCTTCTGAACACAATTTGCAGGATCTGCTTGTTCAGTGACCACTTGTGGTGATTCTGGTTGATCCTGCTGAAGGTATCCAAGAGGACATTGTCCTTTCCTGGAAGATGAACTGCTGAGAGGGAGATTCTCAGAGAATAGGCCAAATACCATAATTTCATGGCGTCTATGCATGGGGGGGAGATGACCTTGTGCCCCCTTGCCTGTTGATGTAGTACATTGTGGTTGCATTGTCTGTTCTGACTTGAACCACCTTGCCCTGCAGCACTGAGACTAAGGACTAAATGCCTAGGCAAACTGCCCTTAGTTCCAGCTAGATTATGTGGAGCAGAGACTCCTGCTGGAACCAAGTACCATGTGTGGTGTGCTCCCCCAGGTGGGCACCCCACCCTAGGAAGGAGGCATCTGTTGTACGCACTGCTGATGGTGCGTGCTAATGGAAAGGCACACCCTCTCTGAGGTTGTCCTTTTCCTGCCACCACTGGAGTGTTTAAAGAAGAGTTCCTGTGACTGGTACCATTTTGACAGGGAATCTCTTTTCTGTGACCAGTGACATCTGAGATGGAACTGAATGCTTCTCATCTGGAACCTGGCACTGTTGCTGTTGATGCAGCCATGTGTTCTAACAGCTGAAGAAAGTGCCCTGCTGGTCTGGAAGTATGCAGCTGGAATCAGCTGGCCAACTGTACCAGGCTGTCCAACCTCCCCTGAGGGAGGAATGCCTTTCCCCTTAGTGTGTCTAATTCCACTCCTGTAAATTCCAGGAGCTGAACTGGTTTGAGCACCTACTTTATTTGGTTTACTAGGAAACCTAAGGATTGCAGGATATCCTGAGTGGTAGTCAGTGCATCTCTGACCTGTTGGGATGACTGACCTACCACTAGAAAGTATGGAAGACTGTAACGCCCTGCCTCCTTAAGAGTGCTACCACTACTGCTAGGCACTTTGTAAACACTCTTGGAGCAGAAGTCAGGCCAAAAGGTGTGGCTCTGAACTGGTAATGGCCTGAAGGCAATCTGAACCTGAACCTTCTCTTGCTGTTCTGTCTTTTCTCCCTCCTTACATAATTGCAGGTATAAAAATATATGTGAATCATTATGCAGAAATGTAACTGATACTGGGATCCCTTTGTTTAGAAATGTATATAGTTTTACTGTTGAAATGTATATAGCTATGCTTTTGAAATTATTGCAAAAAGCTGTTTGGAACGCAAACGGTCAACCTGAGAAGCTAGTATGCAAACTCTCTGAGAAGCTGTAAGCAAGAAGTCAGTTCTGGGTTACAATATTCTTTTTGCTGCACTTGTTGAAACTTACAGGAACACTATGTGAGAAGCATGCTATTTAACGAGCAGGGGTTGCAAAAACTTATAAAAACAGAGCTGCAATGTTTTGCAAAAGAGAAACACAGAGTCTGTGAGAGACTGAGATTGGAAATTGAGAAGAAATCCAGATGGACTTTCTCTGTTTATACTGCCTTTGTAAATAGTTACACTAAACAATTTTTTTTTTATTTTACTGTTATTAATAATAAATCACTTGTTCGAATTTTACAACTGCTCCTGGTTTTCCTATGCTTCCTGACCTGTGCCTCGACAACACTGTTTAAATGCCTGTGATCTAATATAGGTTGCCATTCTCCTGCTTTCTTTAGAGTGAGGAAGTATCTTGAGTATATAGCTCAGAAGGTGTCAGGTCGTGGGTTCTCGTCCCACACCGGGATTGGACTTGAGCCTAAATATCACTGGTATCTGAGTGCAGTATTGGGGGGTGCTGTACTGCTGGGGTGTGCCGTCCTTCGGATGAGACGTTAAACCGAGGTCCCTTCTGCCCATCCTGGTGTTGTCCTGGTGGGTGTCCAGGTGGAAGTAAAAGAACCCAGGGCACTCTTCGCAAAGAGCAGGGAACATTCCCGGTGTCCTGACCAACATTCCCCTTCCCATAAACTGGTTCATGCAATTATCCAGTCTGTGTGTGGGTGATGATGTGCGATATGGCCGCCACCACACATTCCGTCACTTCACAACTAGTCTAGCATTGCTTGTAAAAGCGCTTTGGATGTATGAAAAGCGCTATATAAATGCTAGTTATTCTTCTTCCTCTTCTTCTTCTTCTGTAGAGTCCCTTTCCCTTTTGGGCCAAGGGGACAGGCTCCTCTGCCTTCTCCTGAAGGAGTTTTGCTACTTCCACCTCCAATAAGACTGCTTCTGATGGGGTGGCACTGGTCCACTACCTCCAGGACCCACTTATTTGTGGTGATGGATTCCCAAGCCTGGAGGTAGTGAGCCAGCCTGCTACCTACTGGGAGTGGGAAGACGACCAGGCAGACCCCTCAGGGGGGTCTTCTTTGCTTGTGCACTTGTCTGGGGGGTCTGGGACCAGCCCGACTGCTGCCCCCTTCTGCTTCTCCCTCTGAAGTACCCTCTCTGAGGCTGATAGGCTGGGAAAGCCAGAGTCTGAAAGAAAGATCTGTAGTGGGTTCTACCCCTAACCCCTTTACTTTGACACTTTTGGGGTGTTGCTGCCTTTTCTTTAGCAGCAGCACTCTTGTAAGCCACTTTGTATTCATCCATCTTTTTCAAGTAGGCCTCTGTCAGCTCACTAAGGAGAGATGTAGGCTCACAAGGAAAATCCAAGGCCTTCACCTGGGTGTCCTAGGATAGATTAGTGGCCCTTAGCCAAGCAAATCACTGCAGGGACACTGCCATTGCCATCAGTCTGGCTGCAATGTCACTGGCATCCACTGCCATCTGAAACTAGTATTTGGAGGCCTCTATGCCCCTTTTCGCAGCCTCAGGTAGGTCAGATTCCATGGGGACAGGGCAGGCCTTAGCGATCTCCAAAACCATATTCCAGAGACTTTTCTGGTGTCTGGAAACATAGGCCAAGTAAGTGGCCTGTCTAATGGCCATAGAAGAACCCAAATAAGACTTCTTGGCCATACAGTCCATTTTTCTAGCATCTTTATCAGGTGGATGTGATGCCTGGGGAATGCCTACCTTATCACATGCAGCAACCTGCACCACCCCTTCATGATTGGGATGCCCAAAAAGAAATTCAGCTCCTGCCTTGGCCACCCAGTATTTCCTATCCATGTCTTTGTCCACTTGGGGAATGGAAGTGGGGGTTTGCAAAATCCTAGTGGCTTGTCTCTTTAGGGACTTATGGATGGGTAGTAGCAACTTCTTAGTTGCTGGAACATCCATCATTTCCATGTAATCGGGATCCTCCTCCTCCTCCTCCTCTATAGATTCCTGAGTGGAGAGATCCAGAGTCTGTGCCACTTGCTTCATGAAAGCAAAATGTGAGGTAAGATCCTCAGGTCCCTTATCAGGGGAATCAGGGCATTGAAGAGCAGGGGAGGAGGATCAGAGGAAACATCTAGTTCAGGTGGCTCTCCGAAGTCCTCCTCATCATCATCATCATAAATGTCAGGGTAATGTTCAAAGGAACCGGGAACTGAGGAGGGACCCAAAGTTTGAACTAATGGTTGTTGTGAACCAAGTCACAGAACAGAAGTACCAGTTTGCAGCATCTGAATTATTTTGATGGCATTAGCAATCTCCTCAGCAGTAGGAACCAAAAGGTTTGTCGGTTGCGGTTCCCTCCCTGAGTGCTTTTCTTTCTTCTTAGCAGATGTTGCCGGTTCAGCATCAGACTCTGTGGTTCGCTTTCTTCCCAGGGAACCTTCACCCTTCTCAGAGGGCTGTTCATCTGATTCCTTGGGTTTTTCTTTAGAGTGAGAAGAAGTTGTTTTTTCCAAGGCCGGGTCAGCAGCCTTATCGAACATCTTTTCCCCTCAGTTGGTTCAACTGCCTATCAAGCATCGACTGAGGAAAATTCTTACAAATTTCACAGTCTGCATTCAGGTGGTCATCAAACCCTAGGCAGAAAACACAAACTAGGTGCAGATCAGCTTTAGCAAATGGTTCACCACACTCTGTACCATGCTGAAAACCCTTAGGGCCGGTTCTTTTCTTGGGTTGTGACATAACATAAAAAAAAAACAATAACTGTATCTCTCTGAGTCAGATACCCACACTTACAAATTAAGACTTCTCTGGTTCTTCTCTTTTATATATAGATATATATATATCTATATATATATAGATATATATATATATTTTTTTTTGCTGTCTGTTTAGCAACCGAAGTGAGAACCAAGAGTTACTCTGGTTAACAGCAAAAATTAAATATATGTAAGAAACTGGCCACCAGAGAAGCCCAGTTTTAAGAAGTTTTATCTAAAAAATATAAACAAAAGTTTGGTTTCTTCCCAGTTGTGAGGAACTGGCAAGGAACCGAAAAACTTACCGAAACAACACTAAATCTAGACTGATCTACCTGTAATACCAAGGACAGTGCTTAAAAAATGAAAAGAAATAATCGGTACTTTAAAAAATTGAGAAAATAAAATCTTTAAGAAAGATGAAGGAGAGCTCTCCAAGGTGTCTTACTTAGGCAAGTGGAGAAAAGATTCTGATGGTTGCAGATGTGTTCCAGGGACAGTGGTTTGAAAACCGAGCTTGAGCCTAGCATTCCATCATTAGCATAGGTTCTATTAATAATTTCGGCTCCAGGGCAGTCCTATGGTGAGACCATACTGAAGATGTCAGAATATAGTAAGATTTCCTAGGATCTGAATAATCTATTATATCCAGCAAACCCCCCGCCCCAATGGTGTGGCTAATCTTTATGAGTTCCTGGAAGCCCACCAGCCATGATGTTGCCAATGTTGGTCCCTCTAGCTTCCCGAGGATTCTGACTGCTGCAATGGGAATAGAAGCAGAGAAGTAAAGAGAAAAGTAGTGCCAGCACTTGGCAAGTCTGGTACAATTTGGGATTTGTAGCGCCACACCAGACAGCACAGCAGCTACTGTAGCACCACTGCTACCAACAGGGGAGAGTGAGCATGACTGTGTGCTCACAATAGGGACTTCCACCAATGACCACCCTGAAGATTCCAGATATTAGTGAGATTGCACACTGCCACATACAAAATGTTTTATGGGCAGGGGCCATTAGTAAACTAAGAAGTTTGGGGCTTATGCCCATAAAAACAATTAGCAAGCAACCATATTTTTTCCTCTGACCCCTGGAGATATGGCAATGGGGTCTGATGACTGCAGCATCAGCCTGCAACAGAGCCAGGAGGGCTCATGGGACACAGAAGTACTTTATTAATTTGCCTTCATGGGTGGCAGAAAATGAGAATGTCAATTGCAGCCAGACATCTCCTCCTACTGTGACTGACAGTCAGAGTGACCAACTGAAGCACTGGAAACTCGAGTGAAAAGAGAAAGCTTCTGCTGAAGTAGTTCAGTCTGCCTATGAGTGAGCTGAGAGGCAAATCTACCAACTACACTGTACAAAATTGCCGAGACATTTTGGAGGAAGACTTGTGAAGTCATAGAAAAGAAGCAGGAGACTGCTTAATGGAGAAAGACAGAGATTAGGAGCAGTATTTCCAGCAAACCAGAATGAACATTCTGTGTGGGTAAGCAGCCCTACGGTTAATACTCTCTAGACCAGTTTTTACAAATGTTTTGCTAAAACAGGCCTGAAAGTCTGCAGCTTGCCTGAGAAAACAGCCACAGCCACTAAGGCATACCTGGTGACTGGCACACAGTGCTGGGAGACAGTTACCTCATGTAGCACTTGTAATGTTTGAAAGAGAGTGGGGTCAGCTGGCCTTCTAAGGTCCTAGATACTGTACATACAATAGGAAGCACCAGAAATCCTACAGGCTACAAACTGACCTGGTGTGGCAGACTCACCTCTGTTTCAGAAGCTGTTTGTTATCGTCTATGGTAACTCTGTCTTCGTAGTCTCTCTTGAAGATCTCAAAAGCTTCCTGTCGCCCAAGTGACATTTCCCCATCTCCTATTCCTGCCCAGAGATTGAAATGAAAGAAAAGTTCTTGGTAAGAATCAGCAAACAAGAATGGTATTTCACCCATGCTTTACAAGCATTTCAGCCATACACAAAATAATGACATAAAAAGAAAGGCCTGTGAAAGGTCACTTGGCACCAAACAAAAAACTAAGGCATAAAATGTTATTTTATGGGCTTGGCTCTTGCAAAGAGTCCAGAAGTATTTGTTAACCTGGTGATGGTTTTAGCAGTGGGGATTTATTTGACAGTACAGAGAATCACACGCAAGACTGCACTCCTTAGTCTGAACCACTTGCCCAGAGTACTGGAATATTTGTTTTAAAGAGCAGGTATCCACTCCAGTATATACGATGATAAGTGGACTCAGTTCAGTAAGTACAGTTTAGTTGTTCCCAGGTTTTGCAGTATGGGTTCACCAACCTATCTATCAAGATGGATGGCTGGATAGATACTGTAGATAGATAGGTAGATAGATAGATACATAGGTAGACAGACAGACTGGCAGGCAGACAGATACTGTAGAGAGAGATCAACAGAGACAGACACTGTAGACAGATAAATAACATTGATAGAGAAAGGCAGACACACGGACAGGTAGGCAAACAGGTAGATAGACAGATAAATACCCAGCGACAGACAGATAATTTAACATTGTGCCTTTCTGGCTTGCTTAAGATATAATGGGCTGGTGAAGGGAGTGTGGGAGGGGAAAGTGAACATGAACACCTAGAGGGCATGCACCGCACCGCCACAAAGGGCAGATCAGACAGACTGTAAAGCCTTCTTCTGATAGCAGATCTTTATGTTCCTATGTTATAAGGTGATTAACATTCTAAAACCAAATAATACATAAACACATGATAAAACCATTCATTACAAAAGGAACATGAGAATGATAACTGCTGAACTGAAAATGCGTAAGAAATTCCCATTTCTACTGCTTATAGTGAAGACTGTACAAAAAAGCTCTCATAAGGATTTTCTGACATCAGTTTTTTAAAACGAGTTTGTATAATGCAGGGTATGGGATTGGTGCAACTGAAACAGAAAAGTAAGAAAAGACCCCTGCATCAGCTGTGAAGACAACCACACCCACCCTCCCAGCCAGAGAAAGGGTGCTGCCATAATGCCCCAACATCAGTAGTGAAGGTGGCAGTACCCACCCTCCTGTCCAGAGAAAGTGCTGCCACGGTGACTCCCAATATCAGCTGTGAAAGCAACTTCACTCACCCTCCCAACCAAAGAATGGGTACTGCCATGGTGACCTCGACATCAGCTATGATGGCAACTGCACCCACCCACACAGAGAAATGGGGTTGCCTTGGTGAAATCAAACAGCAAAAACGGTACCACTGCAGAGCTATCCATTTGTTTTTTTGAGTAAATGATAACAGTGCACACCCTGTGGTTGTGAAGTGGCTTTTACCAGCTGCTTGCTGTCATGGTGACCCTAAACAAAGGGTGATACCACAGTGACACCCAGCATCAGCTGTGAAGACAGCTGCACCCACCATCCCAGCCAGAGAAAGGGTGCTGCCATGATGACCCCTAATATCAGCTATGAAGGCAGCCATGCCACCCTCCAAGCCACAGAAAGGGTACTGCCATGATTACCCCAAACATCAGCAGCAAAGCCAGCCACACCCACTCTCCCAGCCAGAGAAAGGGTACTGCCACAGTGATCCACAAAATCAGGTGTGAAGTTAGCCAAACCCAAACTCCCAGCCAGAGAAAGGGTACTGTCATGGTGACTTGGAACATCAGCAGTAAAGGCAGCCACACCCACTCTCCCAGCCAGAGAAAGGGTGCTGCCACAGTGACACCCAACATCAGATGTGAAGTTAGACACACCCAAACTCCCAGCCAGAGAAAGGGTACTGCATTGGCAACTCCAAACATCAGCAGTAAATGCAGCTACCTCCAACTCCCAGTCAGAAAAACACAGGTTACCCATCTGAGTGGTATATGTTGTTCATCCATACTGCTTGGCATATCCTTTCCCTTTAATTATCTTGCCAGAAGTCTTTAAACTGGCTCCTCCCACCCACCCATGGGGTATATGCCTCGGCTCTGCCCCTTGATGCCAGATCTTGCCCGCTGGAAGTAGATGTTGTGCATCGAAGATGAGGAGGTCGGGTTGGTCCATGTGGATGAACAACATATACCACTCCTAGAACTACTGTTACAGGTGAGTAACCTATGTTTCTAGGGATGAGGATATGTTGTTCTTATCCACACTGTTTGGCAGACTCCCAGCAGTTCTCCAGGAGAAGGGAGACAAGGCACAAACACCCTGCGTAGGGAACAGAGATTGGAGAGCCGATGCCCCAAAACCAGCATCTTGGCATGACTCTAGATCAAACTGGTAATGGGAAATGAAGGTGTTTGCTGACTTCCAGGTAGCAGCCCTGCAGATTTCCTGGATAAGGACGTCCCTAGAAGCAGCCACCGATTCAGCAATATGGAGTGTGGAATGAGCCTTTAGCCCTACGGAAGGCCCCCTACCCGCCAACCTATAGTAGAGATCAATGTATGATGTAATCCATTTGCCAATCATCTGCTTGGCTGCAGGTCTGCCAGGAGCAGCTTCAGCATAGGTAAAAAACAGCTGGCGAACCTCTCCCCGAACTCCAGCCATGCACTCTTTCTAATAAGAGAGCGCTCATCTCAGGTCCAAAGTATGGAGCCTGTATTCGGCCTCTGAGGTGAGATTGAGGTAATACACCAGCAGAGTCATCACCTGGTTCACGTGAAACTCTGACATGCCCTTCAGAAGGAACTTCGGGTTGGGGCACAGGACAACCTTGTCCCTGTGGAAGACCAGATAAGGAGACTCAACAGAGAGTGCCTGGAGCTCCCCAATCCTTCTGGCTGACGTGATAGCCATCAGGAAGGTGGTCTTCCATGACAGGTGTGACATCTCACTCCTGTGCATCAGTTCAAATGGCTTGCCCATGAGCTTTGACAGTACCAGCAGTAGATCCCACAGTTGTGGTGGTTCACACACCGAAGGGGAAATATGGTCGAGGCCTTTGAAGAAATGCCAGATCACCTTCTCCTGTGCCACCATCTGCTGACCGGCCCACACCCAGTAAGCAGAGATGGCTGCTAGGAGTACCTTAAGGGTCATAGACTGAAGACCCACTTTGGAGAGAGACCAAAGGTAGTCGAGACTGCTAGCCACCGGACAGGACAAAGGGTCTAGGCCCTTACTCTGACACCAAATGGAGAATCTCTTCCACTTGAAGGCATAGCACTTCCTGGTCAATTCCTTCCTAGATGCCTGAACTACAGTGAGGACATCTTCAGAAAGACTCAAAGCCTGGAACTCTAGCCACTCAGGAACCAGGCTGTCAGGTGCAGGGACTGAAGGTCCGGGTGGAGGATCTTCCCCTTATTGACTGAGAGCAGGTCCAGGTGTGCTGGAAGATGCCTCTGGAGCCTGATGCTGAGGCTGAAGAGACTGGGTTATCAAAACAGGCAGGGTCAGTCTGGAGCTACTAAGATCACCTGTGCCTTGTCCCTCCTGACCTTGAGGAGCACCTTGTGGATCAAAGGAAGTGGAGGGAAGGCATAAAAGAAGCCTGGGGTCGATGGCCTCGAGAAGGCATCCCCCTGCAGCGAGCCCTGCTAAGCGGGGGGCCGGCACAAAACAGCTTTAGCTTTACGTTCTCCCTGGAGGTGAACAGATCCACCTGACGGGTGCCCCACTGGGAGAACAAGCTGTGTATTGCATCTGGATGGAGAGACCACTCGTGGGACACCTCGCTCACATGACTGAGGGCATCCGCCAGCTGATTTGAGGCTCCTGCAACATGAATGGCTAGGAGATCCACCTCCAGTTAGCTCACGAGGGTCCAGATGTGGACAGCTTCCCTGCATATAGGCTGGGAGTGCATGCCACCATGTTTGTTGAGATAGTACATGGTTGTGGTACTGTCCATCTGGACCTGAACCACTTGACCCCAAAGGAATGAAGCAAATGCAGTCAGTGCCAGCTGAACTGCTTGGAGCTCCAGCAGGTTGATGTGGCATTGGGATTCCTTGGGGGTCCAGAGCCCATGGACTCTGTGGTCCCCCGTGTGGGCACCCTAGCCTGTGAGAGAAGAGTTGGTCATCTAGATGACTGTCGGCTTGGGGTGGACAAATGGGATCCCCTCCTGCAGATGCTCTAGGACGGTCTACCATTGGAAAGCATCCCACATCTTCTGGGTCACAGTGACCAGCTGGTTGAAATGACCTAGTCGCTGAGTCCACTGGCTGGCCAACTCCCACTGAAGGGGGCACACACGCCACTAGGCCTATCAGACCATGGAGGTGCAGGCCACCATGTAACCCAGAAGTCGCAGGAAGTCCTGGGCAGGGCACAAGTGCCCAACCAGAAATGACTGGGCAAAAGAGGAGAGAACCTCTGCTCTGTCCGCTGGAAGCATATCTTTGGCTCAGCAAGAGTCGAGTTGGGCGATGTCATCTCAGAGAGCCACCTGAGTGTGCATGGATACCTTCTCCTCCCATGGAGCATGGGCTCAGCTTGGTGGGTACTGCTTGAATTCCAGAGGCAGCCCCTGGCTGACCATTTTAAGGACCCACCTGTTCAATGTGACAGTGGACCAGGTGGAAAGGAAGTGACAGAGCCAGCCCCCCATGGGAGGACCTAGAGTGGGCATGATGGGCATGAGGGTGGCACCCCCCATCCAGTCACTGTTCAGGGTTGGAGGAGGACGATCCAGCTGAGGGACCGCTGGGACCTTTCTCTCTGGGCTTATGTGCCACCGAAGCCCCTGGCTCGAGCCGAGGGCACCACGTTCGAGCCTGCTGCTGCTGCCCAGATTGGTACTGGGCCTGTCTGGCCACAGGGGCAGAAGGCTGAAAGGACTCGTGTGTCTGCTTTTTGGAACCCTGAGATTCCTTCTGGGCAGAAGCAATGGAATCTAAGGAAGCATTGGACTTTTCGATGTGTTGAAGGTAACCATCAACCCCTGGACTGAACAAATGGTACCCAGGAACGGAACATCCACCAGTTTGTGCTGTGTGTCTGCCGTAAAGGTCAAGACCCTCAGTCAGGCCCTGCAGCGCATGGCCACTGTGGCTGCCACCGAACAGGCACAGGAATCCCCAACATCCAGAGCCATCTGGAGTTGCTGTTTTGCCATAGCCCGACCCTGATCCCAGACCTGCTTAACTGTAGTCTGAAGGTCCATGGGGAGATGAGGAAGCACCTCATCTAGAAAGCCCAGGAGGGCATGGGAGAAGTGTGCCATAATGACAGCTGAGCTTGCCTGACAGAGATCAAGTAAAGAGGCAGCATAGACTTTTCTAGCAGAGTTGTCCAGTTTTTTGGACTCTTTGTCCGGAGGTCTATCAGTGTCTCCTGAATTGCCTGAGTGCCAAAACACAGATTTGGTCACCAACCCCTCAGCCGAGGGATGCTCTATGAACCCAGAAAGGGAGCCGATGGGAACAGCATACTTGCAGGCCATCCGGACTGATGATGCAGGGCAGGAGAAAGGGTGCTGCCAAAGCTCCAGGGCTGGGCCAACAATGGATTCCCCTTTTTCCAGAATGTCTGTTAGGGGATATCGAGCCCATTTCTGAACAGGCTCCAAAGGCATCCGTGGATTAGGAGATGAGATGGAAAGTGCCCATAAAGGACATGGGACCTACTTCCGTTGAGAGACCCCCAAGTGAAACCTTGTCGAATGGACGAGAGTGCAAAGAGGAGTCCAGATAGATCAGCTAACCACCTGAGTCACCTTCAACCCAGCGCAGATGGTCGGCAGTGAGGGTGACCGACAGCCTGTGCAGGAGGCCCTTAGTGGGCTGAGACTGCTTGACAGGAGCCCCAGAGGGAGGCTGTTTGGGTGGCGGCTCCGCCACAATCGGAGGAGAGGCCGGTTTCAGCTGAGCCAGGAAGGCCTTCACCAGATCCACGGGCAGAAGGACAGTGTTGGCTAGCACCGGAGGAGCTGGCATTGGGGTATAGGGTGACAGTCATGTGATGGCCAATGTGGATGCTGGGGTTGACTTTGCAAAACCAACTGTTGCCACATAAGATCCTCGTAGCGTCTACGCAACTTGCACCAAAGTCTCTCCTCTTCCAAGGAGGACGAGGATGAATAGTGGTGGTTTCGCTTCTTGGAACGCTCAGAATGGCATCTGTGAGTTCTCTTTGACCTGTCAGTGGAAGTTGACCGAGACCTAGACCTCGAACATTGGGGGGACTGACAGGGGCACTCAGAAGGAGCCAGGGAGACCAGTGGCTCCTCCAGGCCAGGGACAGGGACCGTGAAGAGGTTCCCAGCAGGCTGGGTCTCCTCCTTGATAGGTCCAGTCTGGACCAGAGTCCTAAACAAGCAACTGTCGGCCTGATCTAGCAACAACGGGTTGAAGGAGTCAATAATAATTTCAACTGGGTCATCGTCCTGCGTCTTAGCTGACTGGCCTGACAGGGGCACCGTGAAGCCAGTGGCCGAGGACACAATTTCAACCGAAGTTGAAACTGGAGATTCTTGGGAGCAAGACTGCTCTCGATCCCAAGAATGACGTTGATGAGACTTCTCCTTTTCTCTCGACTCCTTGAAATCCTTTATAGGGAACGGGAGCAGTATGAAACTGATGGGCCCTCCCCCTTGGTTGGGAGAAACTGACACAACTCCTTGAAGGAGCCTGTAAAGGTACAGCCCAGTTTGAGTGGTATGAAGACTGACACTGAAGAGGAATATTCAGTGACCCAAGCCGCCTCCTCCTCAAAAGCCTTTATTTGCTCAATTTATCAGCGGACCCCACGGCCACGGAGACCATCCAACAGGCCTCTTTAGATTTTACCAGTGGGTTCCATTTCTCCAGCCAGCCGAGCTGTAATCGTGCAAGGTGATCATCCATGTTGGATGATCACCTTGCATGATTACAGCTCGGCCGGCTGGAGAAACAGAACCCATTGGTAAAATCTAAAGAGGCCTGAAATGAGCAACAAATGTCGTAAGCCTTGGTATCATGACCAGGGTCCAGGCAATAGACGCAAGTGGCGTGTGGGTCAGTGCGAGTCATCTTCTGCCCGCAGGGGCACCGGCCGAACCTGGGTGAGGATTTGTCCTCCATCACAGTTGTGATCGAAAAAGTGATGCGGTGAAACTCTAATGAGTTTAAGTTTTGGTAAGTAATCTGAAGATTTAAGTGCCAGGGCCTACTCAACGTAAGAGCGATAAGGAGGGAACCTGAATCTTCCAGCAAAAAGCAAGATCTGGTGTCAAGGGGCCGGGCTGAGGCATATACGACCCCGGTGGGTGGGAGGAGCCAGCTTAAAGACTTCCAGCAAGATAATTAAAGGGAAAGGACATGTCAAACAATGTGGATAAGAACAACATATCCACATCCCTAGAAAGGGTAATGCCACACTGACTCCCAACATCAGCTGGAAGGCAACTGCACCCACCCTCCCAACCAGAAAAAGAGTGCTGCCATGGTGACCCCCAACATCAGCTGTGAAGGCAGCCACAACACCCTACAAGCCAGAGAAAGGGTACTGCCATGGTGATCCCACAAATCAGCAGTAGAGGCAGCCACACCCATCTTTCCAGTCAGAGGAAGGGTGCTGCTACAGTGACCCCCAGCTTCCGCTGTGAAGGTAGCTGCACACAAACTCCTAACCAGAAGAAAGGGTACTGACATGGTAAGCCTGAACATCAGCAGTAAAGGCTGCTGCATCCACCTCCCAACCAGAAAAAGGGTCATGGCAAGTTGACTCCCAACATCAGCTGTGAAGGTAGCTGCACCCATCCTCCCAGGAAGAGAATGAGATGCTGCCATGGTGACCTCCCCCAACATCAGCTGTGAAGGCAGTCACACCACCCCAAGCCAGAGAAAGGGTATTGCCATAGTGACCATAAACATCAGTAGTAAAGGCAGCAATACCCACCCTCTCAGCCAGAGAAAGTATGCTGCCGTAGTGACCCCCAACATCAGCTGTGAAGGTAGCTGCACGTAAACCCCCAACCAGAGAAAGGGTACTACTACGGTTAGAACAAATTCGGGCATCATGGTCTACTGACAAGAAAAATACCTATTCTGCAGCACCGATGACCCAGGTTCAGGAAGGGATCCAGGACATCAGAGGGCTGGCCAAGGGAGAAGGGTCGAGCATCCTGCGACTGCTCACCTTCCCCGGGGGGGGGGGTAGAGTGTTCGGTGCACTACGGACACCCAGTGGAGGCTGGGTATACCGCAAGTGCTGGCATCAGCACGTCGGGGGGCAGGTGGATGCTGGTCGTCACTGCATTACTCTGCCCCCATACTAAGGGGAAAAAAATGCTGCCTGCCAGTCGTGCTAGTGAAGCCATCCCCTCTCTGCCATGATTAGCCTCCAGGAAAAGCTCCCCTGTCCTAATACAGCATTGCAGCACTTAGTGCCGGAGCCGCAACCCCACCCTGGGGGTAAACCAGGGGGCTTCGGGGGAGCTGCGGCCACAATGGAGGTGGAGGTCTGAGTGGTCCATGTCTGGGCTGTTGTATGATGGCTAAGGCAGGTAGGGACAAAAAATAAAAATAAAAAAGAGAAAGAAAAGCACCTATTAAGATAGGTGTCATTTAAAAATACATTTATTTAGTATAAAAAACTAAAACAGGTACAGCAGTACCCTCCCCATAAGACTTTCTTTGCACTCTGTAGCTTGTCTCACATCATGGCTCCAACCGCATTTAAGTAGCTGCCTTTTCTGATAACTACCATGGTGACCCTGCAAATCTGCTGTGAAGTTAACTGCACCCACCCTCCCAGCCAAAGGGTGCTGCTATAGTGACCCCAACAAAAGCAAGAAATGTAGCAGCACCCACCCACCTAGCCAGAGAAGAAAAAATTACTCACCTTAGTAATGTTGTTTCTTCTAATGGAGTCTTGCTATATTCTGACATATGCAGTGAGTTCCAATCTTCGAACTGCCCCGGAGATGAAAGAGTTAACTTTTCATGCCAGGCATGGAACGCTGAGCTCGAGCTCGGTTGAGACTCTGTCTGTTGTTCTTCAAACTCAAACCGTCAGATCTTTACAAGCTAAACTCACTAAGGTCCTGTGTGGAAGCTGTAAACCTACACTAGCCAACTGGCTACTAAACATAAAACAAATTTTTGGTCCCAACACAAAGACTCAAGTCAGAGACCCAAAATGAAAACATAACACCCACTCACCCCAAAAAGAAGGTGAAACAAAAGGGTGGCACCTACTAAGTGGCAATGATTGCACTGCCCACCCACATCCCAAAAACAGAGGTTCTGAGAGGGGCAGGCGGGAGGTCAGAATATAGCAAGACTCCATTAGAAGAAACAACATTACTAAGGTGAGTGATTTTTTCTTCAAACAACACGAAGTCTTGCTATATTCTGACATATGCAGACTACAAAGCAGTACCTCCATGGAGGAGGGACAGAACCTACTTAGGAAATTGGCTCTGAAGCACAGCTGTGCCAAACCGAGCATCACTCCTAGCCTGGATGTCCAGGGAGTAATGCTTGGTAAAAGTGTGAACTGTTTTCCAAGTAGCTGCTTGACATATCTCTAGAATAGGGATGTCCCTGGCAGCAGCCAGGGAAGCAGCTGTACCTCTGGTAGAGTGAGCCCTCAGGCCTGAAGGAGGAACCTTACCCAGTTTTTCATAGCAAAATTGGATACAGGAGACAATCCACCTGGCAATGCATCTTTTAGTGGCAGGTTTCCCTTTACCAACCTCACCATAAGTGAGGAACAGTTGGAGGGAGTCAAACCTGTGACCTTAGTGCGCTCTGCTATGTAGTAACTAAGGGCTCTTTTGACATCTAAACTGTGCAGTCTCCTCTCGCCAGAGGAGGACTGGTCAGTGAAGTACACAGGAAGAGACATAGATTGATTAAGGTGGAAATCTGAAACCACCTTAGGCAAGAACTTCCTGTTAGTCCGGAGGACCACCTTATCGCTATGAAAGGAGATAAAATCAGGCTCCACTGACAAAGCTTGTAATTCACTTATGCGTCTGGCAGAAGTGATGGCCACCAGAAACACAGTCTTCCAAGTCAAGTACTTAAGCTCTGCTGAAGATAAAGGCTTAAAAGGGGGTTGCATAAGCTGAGCAATGCAAACATTGAGGTCCCAGGCAGGGGCAGTGTCCCTGAAAGGAGGGTTGGTGTGAAGCAATCCCTTGAAAAACTTGGAGAAAACAGGGTGAGCTGAGAGAGAACAGGGCTTACCTGCTGAAATAAAAGCAGACACAGCTGCCAGATGCACTTTCAGTGTAGCTGGTCTCAGCCCTAAGCTATTTAAGTGCACCAAATAATCAAGGACTGTGGGCAGATCAGCAGATTCTGGGGAAATATGCTTCCCAGAGCACCATATGGAAAATCTTTTCCATTTAGAATTATAAGAAGCCCTGGTGGAAGGTTTCTAGAAGCCTTCAGGATATCCATTACACCCTGGGAGAGGTGTAAGTCAGCAAACTCTAACTCTTCAAGAACCAGGCCTTGAGATTGAGAGATTTGAGGTTCGGTACAAACCCTCCCTGAGCACAGGTTAACAGGTTGTAATTCCTGGGAAGACACAGGGGAAGATGGACTGCTAAGGACAGTAGGAGTGGATACCAGGGCTGTCTGGCCCAGTCTGGAGCAATCAGGATCATCTTGCAGGGTTGAGATCTGATTTTGACTAGCACTTTGAACAAGAGAGGGAAGGGGGGAAAAGCATAGAGAAACTTCCCTTCCCAATTGAGAACTAAGGCATCCAGGGGACTGAGCCCAACACTGGGGGTCTGCAGCAAAAAAGGGGAAGTTGGTGATTGTCTGGGGCTGCAAAAAGATCTATCTGCGGGGTGCCCCATCTGGAAAAAATCACTTCCAAGACCAGGGGATCCAGTGACCATTCGCGATGGCCCTGGGAAATCCTGCTGAGAGCATCTGCCAGGACATTGTCCTTTCCTGGTAGGTGAACTGCCGTGAGGGAGGTGTTCAGGAAGTAAGCCAGAGATCACAATTTCATTGCTTCAGTGCACAAGGCTATAGACTGAGTGCCTCCTTGCTTGTTGATGTACCACATTGTGGTGGTGTTGTCTGTTCTGACCTGTACAACTTTGTTCTGAACAGATTTGGAAAAAGCTTGAAGTGCTAGAAATACTGCTCTGAGTTCCAGCAGATTGATATGGAGCAGAGATTCCTCAGGGGACCACAACCCCTGGGTGGTGAGGTCACCCATGTGAGCCCCCCACCCCAAGAGGGAGGCATCTGTAGTAAGGATTAAAAAGTGAGACTGAGTGACAAAGGGGACCCCTTGTCTCAAATTGTTATGATCCTGCCACTACTGTAGGGCCTGGATCAGGGTTCGAGTTACTGGGATCAGTTTGGTCAGAGGGTCCTTCCTTTGAGACCAAAAGGCTCTCAAATGGAACTGAATGTTCCTCATCTGAAATCTTGCTCCCTGCACTACTGCTGTAGAAGCAGCCATGTGCCCCAGGAGCTGTAAAAATGCCTTGCTGGTCGAGACGCCTGCAGGGTGAATGAGGAGGCCAGAGAGACCAGGGTCCTTGCCCTGTCCAGGGGAAGGAAGGCTCTGGCCTTCTCTGTGTCTAGCTCTGCACCTATGAAGGTGAGGAGCTGGACAGGCTCTAGAACTGACTTTGAAAGATTTAGGAGGAAACCCAAAGAAGTGAGCAGTTGCTGAGTTATCTGTAAGTGTAACTTGACTTGGTCTGGGGACTGGCCTACTATGAGCCAGTCGTTCAGGTAAGGGAAAATGGCAATTTTATGCCTTCTTAGAGAAGCAACTACTACTGCCAGGCATTTTGTGAATACCCTTGGAGCAGAGGTGAGGCCAAAGGGCATTGCTCTGAACTGGTAATGGCCTGAGGGCAGCTCGAACCTGAGGTACTTTCGATGGGAGCTTCTGATGAGAATATGGAAGTAGGCATCCTTGAGGTCCAGGGACACTAGCCAGTCCCCTGGCCTTAGAGAGGGTAGAATAATTCCCAGAGTCACCATTCTGAATTTTGGTTTTAAAAGGTGCTTGTTTAGGTATCTGAGATCCAGGATAGGCCACCATTCTCCTGTCTTTTTTGGGGTAAGGAAATACCTGGAATGCAATCCTTTGCCCTGGTGTAGGGGTGGAACCCTTTCCACAGCTCTGAGAGCTAGCAAGTGCCTCTGATGGATTTGCAGGTGGAAAGGATCTGGTTCTCATCTTTGGAAACTTTTTGAAGCTGAGAACCAGTCCCTGGCTTACTACTTCCAGGACCCATTTGTCTGATGTCAGAGGTTCCCAGTCCTGGACAAAGTAAGCCAGCCTGCCCCCTACAGGTAGCTGAGAATCGGCCCTGGCAACCCCATCAGGGTGCCTGCTTGGCAGGGGCTTTGGGCTGAGGGGTGGAAGCAGGCCTGCTTGTACCCCATCTGCCTCTCCCTCTAAAGAACCCCCTCTGGGCATAAGCACAAGAGGAGGCCTGGGCTTGGTAAAAAGGCCTATGAAAAGGCCTTCCCCTGCCCCTGGGAAGCTGCCTTTGAGGAGTGGCCTGCCTTTCCTTGGCCTGTGCACTCCTATAGATGGTCCTATACTCATCCATTTTCTTCATGTAATTCTCTGTCTGCTCCCCAAACAGAGAATTACCCACAACAGGAAAATCCATGGCCTTAGTCTGGGTATCCTGTGACAGGCTAGTACATCTGAGCCAAGCCATTCTTAAGTGCCACAGATGTAGCCATGACTCTTGATGACACATCATTTGAGTCCACTGCAGCATGGAATTGCACCTTGGATGCCTCAATATCATCAGCAGCCACCTGCTCTAGCTCCTTGGCAGCTGGCCAGGGACCTGTTTTGCTAAAGCCATGACAGTGTCCCATCTGGATTTCTGATATCTAGCAACATAAGCCATATAATTCGCCTGTCTGAGTCCCAAGGATGCTGCCATGTACTGTTTCTTTGCTATGGCATCAATCCTCCTGGAGTCCTTGTCTGGAGGGTGTGAAGCCAAGGGAATATTTGCCTTGTCACAGGCTGCAGCCTGCACTACCCCAACATGGCTGCATTGTTGTGTAAGGAACTCCGTAGCAGAGCCTGACAATGTGTACCTCTTGTCCATTCTCTTATCCACAGGAGGTATAGTGTGAGGAGTTTTTAGAATTTTAAATGTCTGTTTCCTAAAAGATTTATGCAAGGGAATAGACAGTCTCCTAGACTCTGGGATATCCATCATTTCCACATAGTCATGCTCCTCTTGATCATCCACAGCTTCCTCCATAGGGAGCTGGAGGGTTTCAGCCACTTTTTTATAAAACGTAAAATGAGAAGGGGACTCAGAAAGCCTAGGAGGAGACACTCCTGAAGGTCTGTCTGGGGAGATGTCCGGGTCAATGGGCACATCCAGACTTTCAAATCACATTCACTCTCCTCATACTCCTCTTCCCTCCTCTGGTTCATAAAATTCCTCTAAATCATACTCTTGAACTCGGTGGAACCGGCCGAACCGAGCTGCCTACCTGACGGTGCCGGTTCGTCGGAACCGGGAAAGCGACTGGACAATTTTGATCGCTTGATATTTCTTCAGCTGTTGGAGAGGAAAGTTTTGGCTCCACACCAGCTGATTTTCTAGTTCTTTGCTGGAACCGACTCCTCAGAGTCGGATCTCCTTTTGCCCAAAGAAGTCTCGCCCTGGTCAGAGGGCACTCCTGGTTCGGTTTGAACCGAACCGGGCTGGCCATCCGGTTCAGCGGACTTTTTGGCCTCCCTTTCCCTGAGCTTACCAACTCTCTTCTCCAGGGTAGCTGCAGGAAAAGTTTTACAAATCTGGCAGTCTGCACTGAGGTGGTCAAACCCCAGACAGTAAACACAGGTGGTGTGGGGATCAGCCTTGGCAAAGACTTCCCCACACACACTACAGTGTTGAAACCCAGTGGGCCCGGTTTTTCTTTTGGGTTTCTCAGACATAGTGCCAGTCCTATCCAAACTTACCCGTTTACAGCAATCCGCCAGGTAAGACCCTCTTATCGGTTCCCAACCGTGTCACGGGTCGTGGAAAAAAAACGTAATAAAATCCAGTTTTTTTAGAACTGATAAGAACGGGTAACCACACTCTAAAAAGTACAATTTAGGATTTTTAAACAACAGTCAGTTCAAACCGAACCGATGAACCTGCTAAAGTTCCACACAGAAAGATAAAATAACCTATCTAGTACTCACAAATACCACAGACAGAGACTGAACCGATAGGTTACGGTTTAATTTCAGTCAAAACCGAGAAAAAGGCACTTTAACCGACAAAATGAACCGAGCAGAAGGAGAAATCTCCGGAGCGACTGTTCAGTGAGGCGGAGTAAAGAATCTGACGGTTTGAGTTTGAAGAACAACAGACAGAGTCTCAACCGAGCTCGAGCTCAGCATTCCATGCCTGGCATGGAAAGTTAACTCTTTCATCTCCGAGGCAGTTCGAAGGTTGGGACTCACTGCATATGTCAGAATATAGCAAGACTTCATGTTGTTTGAAAGAACAGTTACTTACCATAACTGTAGATCTTCAAGAAAATCTCCTCATTAGGCCACACCTTTGGAAATGAAAATTATGTGCTAATCGTAATTCTTGATCTTCCAGAATATCTTCACCATTCATCACTGGTGGGTCTATGCTAGAGGCATGCAGACCCCACAAGAGCGTATGCCTTTAAAGCTTTAGAGGTAGGGGACTGACGTCGGGGATAGTGCCACCCATAAGGCAAACGCATGACGTGGTGCTCATGGACTTGCCAGTAACCAAAGCTGGCCCCATGCCTCCTCAGTTCTGTTCACCAGGAGAGGAAACAAAGGGTAAAAAAAAAAGGAATTGGGGCAAGGCAGCCCTAGAGATAGGCAAAAGGATATAGGATATAAAATGAACAAAGGAATAAAAACCATCCATCAGGAGAAGATGGGGTTGGAAGGAAAGTCTTTGCAGTGGTGAAAAGATGACCAGGACAATTGAGCAGGACAGAAAGAGAGAGAGAGAGAGAGCATGAGTGAGAAGTGGGGACCCGGAATTCTCAGAAAGAAAATCAGAGGTGTCAGAAGAGTTGGCTTGCTCTCAGTTGAGGAAAAAGCATTGCTTATGCGCTCTATGGGCTAGCTGACCCTGAGTCATTAAGCACGGTCCACAAAATGTCTAAAAACCAGATAAGGAAGAAAAGATTGCCGGGAAAGTACTTCTCTGAGTCTCAGAAACAGGAGCAGAACTGTGAGCCCTGTGCGACAGGGTTGAATAAGACCCTGTCCCAGTTGTTATGGAGAGTCTGAATGCAAGGATATGTTCTATTCTCTTCTTTTCTGTCTTTTCTCTGTCTGGTTGCACAACCAAATTTTCTCATGAGACCTTGGACTTGATCACTCCGATGGTCTAACAGTTCTCTGCCTCTTACTGTCCTTCAGTCTTCCCTTGCCGTTTCTGTCTTTTTCCTCCCCTGCATATCTGCTGGTATAAAAATATATGCAAACCATTATGTGGAAATGTAACTGATATTGGGATCCCTTTATTTAGAAATTATATAGTATTACTGTTAAAATGTATATAATTCTAGTGTGAGATGATTGCAAAAAGCTAATGGGAACTCAATAGGTTAACCTGAGAGCAGTTTTTAAGCTCTTTTTCAGAAGCTGTGGAGAAGGGGCCTCAGTTCTGGGGCATTGTGTTCTTGCTGCGCCTGCCTGACACTTACAAGAACTTTTTAGAAAAAAACAGGATGCGTGCTAAGGAGGGGGTTGCAAAGTCTTATAAGAGAGAGCTGCAATGTTTTAGGAGACACACACACAGACTGAAGGAAAACTCAGATATATCTTCTCTGTTAATTATGTCTTTGTAAATAGTTACACTGAACAAGTTTATTTTTTTTATTTTGCTGCTAGTACTAATAAACACTTTTTGTGAATTCTACAACTGCTCCTGGTTTTTCCTGTGCTTCCTGACCTGTGCCTCGATGACAGATGGTGTAAGCCTAAGTGGGATTTACGCCGTGCATACTCTAAGCCAAGGGCTTTGTGCGTGGGTACTGGACCTAGTACCAGGGAAGCATAGAGAAAGGTATTGATTCTGCAGCAGCAAGTCCAGGAGTGTTTACCAGGAGAATGGCAGCCAAACTAGCAGAGACAGAGGTCCAAGCTGAGAGTGTACAGCCAGCACAGATTACGGAAAAAAACAGGCAGTGACAGAACCTGAAAGCCTGATGAACTTTTTCAAATGGTGGGCTACACAACAAAAACAGACAGAGAAACAGAGAAGAGAAGAGAAGCAGCGACAGGAGCAACAAAGAAAAGAAGAGATGCAGCAACAGGAGCAACATTGGCTGGATCCCTGGCAAGCTATCAAAGCAGAAGAATCTGGCACTGGTCCAGCAGAACAACAAGGTGCAAGCTCCTTAAAAGACATTAAACTTACAAAGCTGTGTCCCTTGGATGATATCGAGGCATACCTGACAACTTTTGAAAGAGTTACCACAGCCTACCAATGGCCAAAACAGCAATGGACAATCAGGCTGGTACCCTACTTGACAGGCAAAGCCCAACTTGCCTAAAGCAGTATGGACACTGCACAGTCAGAAAACTATGACCTTGTAACCTTCTACAACTATCTGTTGGGCCGCTCCCAACAGGTCAGGTGGAGAGGTGCAATCACTGGGTCGCTTCCTCTAAATGAGGGGGTTCCGCAAGGTCCAATCTTGAGCCCACTCCTGTTCTTCCTGTTTGTCAATGACCTCCATGGCCACTGTGGCAGTAGCTCCATAGTGCAGTATGCTGATGACACTGTCCTCTATAGAACTGCGCAGAACCTGGACAACCTAGGGCCACTGCTCCAGTCAGACTTTACCAAGGCTGAAGCCTGGCTAGTTGCACACCGTCTGGTCCTTAACCCTAACAAGACCAAAGTGCTCCTGTTTGGTCTGAATTCCCTGGGTCCTTCCCGGGCCCACCTCCTCACACTTGTTACCGTATCTGGCTCCACAATCGAGGTGGTTCAATCCTTCAAGTACCTGGGCCTCACACTGGACCAGGGGCTCACCCTAAAGCCACATGTGGCTCTAGTAACAAAAAACATTCACCAAAAACTCGGCCTGCTCTATTGACTACATGCAGATATGATACCTGAGACTAGACTGGCAACTGCACAAAGTATCTTCCTCCCAACTGTCACCTACACTGCCCCAACTCTACTGCGCATAGCTAAACTTGACCACTCTAGACTACAAACTTTGTACCATAAAATCGCTTGTTTCGCCACAAATGCCCATCCAAGGACCCACCACTCTGAAGCCCTCACCTCACTAACTGGTCCCCCTGAACTACAGGCTCCAGTGCCCCCTGTTAAGCTGGATATTTAAGCTTCTCGATGTTGACCCTCCTGCAGGGCTAACTGGGCTACTAGTCCCAAAGCAACCCAGCTGACTACTCAGGACCTCAGGCAAAAAACTCTTGGACTTGCCCAGGATCTGCTCCGTGGCTGGCAGTAAATCCTTTGCCTATATCACCCCTGTGCATTAGAATAAACTCCACAGACACCTTCAGGAAGCCCCCCTCCCTGGCCACATTCCAGAAAGGTCTGTGGGCACACCTCCTAAACCACAACCCCTGCAGCTGTCCTGAAAGCTAACCAACTCACCATTCGTGGCTTTGCCCAAAATACCCAATTGCCCTAACTCTCAGTTGCCACTGTTGAACTATGTAACTGTGCTGTAATTACTGCCCTCCTCAATGTAAACTGCATGACTGCATTCTGTCATTGTACTATTGTACTATGTCCTGCATGGTTTCATCTTAATGTATTTGCACTGTGTTTTTTTTCTTTCTTTTTGTAACTAATTCCAGGTCGCCCCCTGAAAAAGGGACCTTCGGGGCCCAGTGGGCTTACCCAGTTAACACAATTTTATAAATAAATACACATAAAAAATAAATAGTCTCTCTGCTGTGATTTTTTATTTTTATAGGCAATTAGTTGGTTCCTGACAAAGGCTTCCAGGCCTTTACATTTAAAGGACTGCCTGTTACAAGAAAGACGATGATGTCGTCCCTCCGAGGGGCAGCAGAAGCCTGAGCGCCCTCCATAACTTAATCTGAGGACCGAATCAATAATCACAGCTGAAGATATGTTAATCACCCATTGCCAATGGTAGCCACTGTAGGGGCAGTGTAACAGAAGGGCAATATACACCTATCAAAGGAGCAGAAGAACCTGGAAGGCTCTTGACCATTGAATTAGTGCATTCCACAGGGTGTACTTGTATTGACAACTGAAAGAAGTCCAGATGCAGAAATCTTTGGTCCACAGAAAAAGCATGAAATGTTATGGTGGAGCCCATATCCCTGAGGAAAAACTGAAAAGAAGATCTTCCATCACAGACTCTGCTGGTACAGAAGGCTTGCATTCCAGCCTCTAAAATGAGTCATCCGCTGTATCACCGACAAGTAGGACTGGGACAGACTCATCCAGATCCACTTCTACCCCAGAAGAACCTCCAAAAGGAGGTCTAGGTCAGAATCATTAGAGACTACACCACCTGGAACAGTGTCAAGGAGCATGACGCCATGTCATGGAGCTGGCAGTAGTGCTGCGCGTATGTGGAATTCTGCTGGTGGAACAGCGTGGAAAAACAATTCCGCCAGTGGAAAAACTGCCAGAATTTCACAGGATCCTCCACAGATCTCCACACACACTAGGAACTGCAGAATAATATTCTGTGGAAAAGCACTTTATTCCACGGAAAACCACTCTGCAACAACTTCTGCGGAAAGAACAGATCCGTGGAAAAATGAAACTCTGCCGACTTGTTCTGCCGCACAGCACCAACCGGCACCACCTGCGGTGCCAGCATCACCCACGGCGATGGGATGACACCTGGTGGTGGTGCCGATGCCACCTGCGGCACCAATGGCACCCACATGGCACCCGCTGCAACACACAGCACCACGTGGCACCTGCAGCACAACCTGCGGCACCCGTGTCACTGCACTGATGGCACTGCCCACAGCACCAACAGCACCATGCGGCACCAATGGCACTGTGCACCACAGATGGCACCACCACTGTAGACATGAGGAAAAGGGAAAAGGAAAGTGGTACCCGTGACAGCCCCTGGATGGAAAAAAGGAGAGGAGGTTAAGCATGAGGGGTCGATGTTGATGGTGTTGGCACCAAAGAGGGTACCACGCACATCCTCGCCCAATCGACCCTGCCCTGGTCCAGCGGCTCTGAGGCCCGGGGGCCCCGAAACTGGGTCCACTGGCCAGGAAAACTGGACAGACGCTGAATCCCCTGCTCCAAAGGAGCGGCTCGGAGGTGAAACTGCTCACCAGAACCCCATCGAGGACAGAGATAGGATCCAGTGTCAAAAAACGTGGCTATTAAGAGTGAGCCAGAGTGGAATCCACCAGAGTTGGTTCATGCCTATAGTCCTCCATCACTGATGATCCCCGTGCTGACGTACCAGAGGGCAACCTCGAGCGGCAGTGATTCTTCTTCTCCCAACAGGAGGAGGAAGAAGAGCTTGAGGTCGAGTAGAGCCAGATGCTTGGAACCGCCAGTTTTGTGCTTCGGTGTACTGTCCTCCCCTCCTGAGCACCAGACTGCCCCAGCTCAGACCCCCCCCTTCGCAAAGGGTGGTGGACCGGACATAGCCCCACTACCATTACAACTTTCAAACGATGTCTTCCTACCATCACCGATACCGTCTATGGTTGACTCCATTGATAGCAGGTGAGAATTTCTTTTTCTTCTTTTTTTTTTTAGTTATGAGTTTTCTCTCCCCACTGCCGGCTATCTCAGGAGGGCGTCCCCAGCCCTGTCCCCCGGTGTCTACCAGCCGACACTGACCTGAGCCCAGGGCTTGCCCCCCGGCAGGGGGGTCCCCAACTCCCCCACTGAAGTCCGGATATAGTTGGCCAGTGCCATGGCTAGCCAGGGGTGGAGCCTGTGAGGCGCTCTCCACCATCCTGCACGGCAGTCTATTTTTCCTCCAGTTTTTCTCCCTAGGAGTCGGGACCATGCAATGTCGCCAGCGGAGGGGGGGGCACGCATGCTTCTACACGCGCTTTCTCCAGGCATCTGGCCCGACTCCTCCCAGCTTGTGGTACGGCACCCTGACCTCCAGCCTCCACCTGGGGGCAAGCAGCGCCAACCATCAGGAACCCCCTCCCGGAGAAGGACAGCAGTCCATCGGACGCTCAATCTTCTTCCTTCGCCGACTCCTGCTCGTTCCCGAACACGGGTCGCCAGCGTAGCACGAGGTAAGGCGCCAGAGCCTCAGCCCTTAGCACCACCAGATCAGCTCTTTTTCTTCTTCTTATCATTATTTTATTTTTTCTTAAATAAGAAAAGACACTAAAAATGTTAACTTAAACAAATACTGAATGACTAAGCTGCTTTTGTATAGATGAAGACTTGACTCCAGCAGGTAAGCAACGTTGACGTCAAAGTGCACTTGATGGAGAAAAGGAACTGAGGCGGTTGAAGGATCGAAGCCGAGATAGCCTATACAGGCATGAGCTAGTCTCGTGGTGCTGCGCATGTGTGGTCCTAGCCCAGCACCAGCCCTCCAGAAGATTTTTGACTCCCACGGGGTCCTAGTGCCTTCGGCATAGTCCCACTAGTGTGAATGAGTGGTGGAGACTTGAGTCCTGGAAGATCAGTCCTTCCTCTGTTCCCTTGTCCTGTCCATGTAGCAACTGATGGCCCTCTTTACATCCAGACCGTGGGGCCTGTATTCACCTGAGCTGGAATGGTCTGTAAAGAACACAGGTAGTGTGATGGACTGATTAAGACAGAAGTCAGAGACCACTCTGGGGAGGAACTTCCTATTAGTTTGGAGGATAATCTTGTCCCTGTGGGGGGCAATGTAGCTGGGCTCCACTGACAAGGCCTGGAGCTCACTGATTCTTATGGCAGAAGTGATGGCCACTAGAAATACAGTCTTCCAAGTCAGAAACTTGAGTTCTGCTGAGGACATGGGTTCAAAGGGAGGCTGCATAAGCCGACCTATGCATATATTGAGATCCCATGCTGGAGTAGGCTCACTGTGAGGAGGATGGAGGTGGAGCAATCCCTTGAAGAATTTCTTGAAGATTGGATGT
This sequence comes from Neoceratodus forsteri, assembly GCA_016271365.2. Lineage (NCBI taxonomy): Eukaryota > Metazoa > Chordata > Ceratodontiformes > Ceratodontidae > Neoceratodus > Neoceratodus forsteri. The sequence goes on along the minus strand of CM057451.1, from coordinate 800,621,461 downwards.
GCAGCTAGAGAAGGGCCTTTCCCTGCTGACAGGTAGTCAGAGACAGCTGCCAAACGCACCTTCAAGGTAGATGGCTGTAGCTGTAGTGAATGAAGATGTACCAGATAATCCAAGAGCACTGGGAGACTAGCCTGCTATGGATCCAGGTCCTGTTTGGAGCACCACATGGAAAACATCTTCCACTTAGAGGAGAACGTTTGCCTAGTGGAAGGCTTCCTGGACACTCTCAGGATGTCCAGAACACCTTCAGAGAGATGCAGACTTGCATATTCTAAGTCTTCATGAGCCAGGCCCTGAGTCAAAGGGACTAGAGGTTGGGGTAGAAGATCTTCCCCCCAAGAGGATGTCAGCAGGTTGTGCCTCCTGGGGAGGCAAATCGGACTGGCCACCGACAGAGACAGTAGCATCGGATACCATGGTTATCTGGCCCAGTTTGGGGCTATGAGAATCATGGTAGCAGGTTGAGGCCTCAGCTTGACTAAGACCCTGAAAATCAGGGGAAAGGGAGGAAAGGCGTATAGGAACCTGTTCGACCTGTCCAACAGCAGGGCATCCAGTGGCACAGAGCCTCAAGCAGGAGGCCTGCAACAATACAGGGGGAGCTGGTGGTTGTCTGGGGCTGCAAAAAGATCTGTCTCTGGCACCGCCAGCTCCTGAATACTGACGGGAGGAATTGCCTGTTCAAGGCCCATTTGTGATGGTCCTAGCTGATTCTGCTGAGAGCATCTGCTAGGACATTGTCCTTCCCTGGCAAGTGGATTGATGACAGGGAGATGTTCAGGGAGTAGGCCAGATTCCAAATCCTCACTGACTCTGTGCAAAGCAGTGACGATCTTGTTCCCCCCTTTTTGTTGATGTAGTACATGGTAGTGGTGTTGTCCATCCTGACTTGCACCACCTTGCCCTGTAACAGATTAGCAAATGCCTGAATTGCCAGAAACATTGCCCTGAGTTCCACAAGGTTGATGTGTAACAGAGACTCCTGATGAAGCCAAGTTACATGGGCTGTGTTCTCTCCCAGGTGAGCACCCCAGCCTAGTGGGGAAGCATCTGTTGTCAGCACCAGAGAGGGGGTCTGTGGGAGAAAGGGAAAGTACAGTTATGTAAGAACTTACCGTAAAAGTAGATCTTCGAGAGAGGCTCTTGCAGTAAGTAATTACATATAGGACTGACCCCGGCCGGCGGCAGGACCCTACGGAAAAATTTATAGCTAGTAGTCCCTGGCGAGGGACCGCCCCCACGTCAGGTGACCGCAGGCCAGCTGACGCCGGTATAAAGGTGGTCCTGGTCGCCTTCCAGTTCTTTCCGCCACAGGCCGGAAGGCCCGGACGAAAGAGAAGCAGATGTTTCCATTCCTGAAAAGGTGCTGAAAAGCCTGGGGAAGGTATTACTTACTGCAAGAGCCTCTCTCGAAGATCTACTGTTACGGTAAGTTCTTACGTAACTGTACTATCTTACTTTGAGAGGGCTCTTGCAGTAGGTAATTACATACAGGACTAAATCCCAAGCAGTCTGGAACAAATAAGAGGCATCGGGAGGAGGGAACTACTCCAGAAAGAAACAGTAGCCGTGCAAGCCTCAAGACAGGAGGCCTTGCAAAACAGCTAGCCTGAAGCCTGCTCTATGGTGAGAGACAATATCCAAACTGTAATGTTTTGTAAAGGTATGGACAGAAGTCCAGGTGGTGGCAGCGCATATGTCTGCCGCAGACACGTTCTTGAAACAAGCCGCAGAGGCCGCTACTCCTCTTGTGGAGTGGCCTCGAACCTGACCCAGAAGGGTCTTGTACTTGTCATAACAGAAAGTGATGCAATGAGCCAACCACTTCGATAGGCATTGCTTGGAAACAGCATTGCCTTCCCTTTTGTGAGCAAAAGAGACGAACAACTGAGCAGTCTTTCTGAGATCCTTTGTCCTGTTGGTGTAGTATCTCAGAATCTGGTGAACATCCATGGTATGGAGTAAATATTCCCCTTGATTAGAGTACTTCATGAAAAAGGCAGGCAACTCTATGGACTGATTTAAGGTAGACTCTGCTACTACTTTAGGTAGAAACTTAGGATTCGTGCGAAGAGCAACTCGTTCTTTGTGAAAAATCAAATAGGGGATTTTACACATAAGGGCCTGGAGCTCTAAAATTCTTTGAGCAGAAGTAATGGCCACCAAGAAGAGCGTCTTCCACGAAATAAACTTCAGATCTGCAGTTGCTGCAGGTTCGAAGGGGGGAAGAGTAAGTTTCTCGAGAGCAAAGTTCAAGTCCCAAGGGGGAGCAGAAGTTTGTATGGGGGGTCTCAGATGAAGGACCCCTCTGAGAAAGGTCTTAGAAACCTCCAGTTGGGCAAAGGCTTTATCTGCGAAGGGCGTATGGTAGGCTGAGATAGCAGCCATGTGCACCTTCAAGGAGGAATGACTGAGACCCAGGTCGAAGAGATGACGCAAGTATTCCAGCAGAACAGCCACTGAACAGGAGAATGGCTCCACATTTCTGGAGGCGGCCCAAATGGAGAATCTCTTCCATTTCATGGCATAAGTGGACCTAGTGGAGGGTTTTCTAGCCTCCACCAAAATCTCTGCCACTTTTGGAGAGACGCCAAAATGGGATTAGGCTAGGTCTGCAGGAGTCATGCATGAAGTTGAAGGGACTTGAGACCTGGATGGACCAGGGTCCCCTGATCCTGAGTCAGCAAACCTCGAGATAAAGGAAGAGGAAGAGGAGGAACCTCTGAGAATTGTTGTAGAAGAGAGGGGCCAGAAAGGAGCGATGAGAATCATTCTCGCTCCTTCTGTGGATAGCTTCTGCAAAACTCTTGGAATCAGAGGAATTGGGAGAAAGGCATAGACGACTCTGTCCTTCCAGTCTAGAGACAAAGCGTCACTCCAGAAAGTGCCTCGCTCTGGAGCGAGTAAGCAAAAGCTGGGAAGCTTTGCGTTTTGGGGGAAGGCGAAGAGGTCTACCTGCGGAGTCCCCCAAAGCTGAAAGATATCGTCGAGCACCTTTTTGATCCAATTTCCACTCATGTGCCCTGGCAGAGGAGCGGCTTAGTTTGTCTGCCAGGGTGTTGTCGACTCCTGGAACATGGATCGCCATGAGGTGAAGGTTGTGAAGAGTCGCCCAATCCCAAACCCTCATAGCTTCCCTGCATAGAGAGTAGGAACGAGTTGCTCCCTGCTTGTTGATGTACCACACTATGCACATATTGTCCATCTGGATGGCCAGGTGGCCGGGAAGAATGTATTGAAGGGCTTGGAGAGCGTATAGCACAGCTCGAAGCTCGAGCACGTTGATGTGGAGAGCTAGTTCCACTCTGGACCATAAGCCCTGGGTCCGATAAGGGCCCAGATGGGCTCCCCAACCTTCACTTGAAGCGTCTGTGGTCAGAGTCTGGGAGGGGGGAGGAAGAAAGAAGAGGACCCCCCGAAAAAGGTTCTCTCGAACCATCCACCATTGCAAGTCCTGTGCCATCAGCGAGGAGATCAGAACTAGTTGATCTAGGTCGTCTACAAGTTGATCCCACTGGGAGCGAAGAGTCCACTGAGAGATCCTCATGTGGAGTCGAGCTCGGGGGACTGTCGGAATAGCGGCCGCCATGAGCCCCAGAAGACGGAGGACTGACCTGCCGGAACCCTCCTGCGTTCTGATAGCAGGGAAATCTGGGATTGAAGAGAGGCCGCCCTGTCTGGAGGCAGGAAGGCCTTGCTCACCGTCGTATCGAGGATAGCCCCGATGAACTGTAGTCTCTGGAAGGGGTTCAGATGGGACTTGGAATGGTTGATGGTAATACCCAGGCCAGTGAAAACCTGCTGGGTGAGGGAGAGAAAATGAAGGAGTTCCTCCCTGGATGAGGCCGCCAGGAGCCAGTCATCCAGGTAAGGGAACATCTGAACTCCCATTGTACGCAGGTGGGCCGCTACCACAGCTAGGCATTTGGTAAAAACTCGGGGCGCCGAGGAAAGACTAAATGGGAGTGCTCTGAACTGGTAGTGGTCCCCCTGAAAAGCAAAATGAAGATACTTACGATGAGAAAGGCGAATGGGAATGTGCAGATAGGCATCCTGCATATCCAGTGTACAAAGCCATTGACCTGGCCGAAGAAGGGGCAGAAGGCTCTGCAGAGAGAGCATCCTGAACCTTTTGTATTCTACATAAAGGTTAAAGGAGCTGAGATCTAGAATGGGTCTGAGATCTCCTGTCTTCTTTGGGACCAGAAAGAAATGGGAATAGTAACCCGTCCCTCGAAGATGAAGGGGAACAGGTTCTATGGCCTGCTTCGTGAGAAGGGCCAAGATTTCTTCCTGGACCAAGGGAAGATGGTCTCTGGAGTACGACGACTTCGGAGGAGGGTGACGGGGTGGTTTCTGAAGAAACTCTATGGAGTGCCCCTCCGCTATAAGCTGGAGCACTCAAGAATCTGTGGTTATCCTCTCCCAATCCAGAAGGTGGAGGGAGAATCTCCCTCCTACTGGTTCCTCCAGTAGATCTGGAGGCGGTGGGAGAGGGAAGGAGTCAGGTGGTATGGGGCAGTGCTGCAGCTGAGGCACCCGCTGCTTTTTTGGGCTGAGGGGGCCTGGCAGCTGCGGGGGCCCAATGTTTAGTGACCCGCCTTCCTTGGGGTTTCGCTCGAGGCAGAGTCCGTCTGCGAAAAGGATGACGCTGCTGAGGATAGGGGCGGTACATGGAATTCATGGATTTCAGGGCCGTCCCCTTCTCTTGCAAGTCGGTGATGATGTCTTTGACATCACCCCCGAAAAGCACATACCCCCTGAAAGGTGCCTCTTGAATGGCGGATTGCACCTCCGGGACCAAACCTGACACGCGGATCAGGCATGATGCCGTAGACTTACGGTGAAGGCAGAGCTCCACCCAGCAGTGTCCACTGCATCGTATGTCGCCCGTAACATGTAGCGACTGGCCAAACGAGCAGAACGGACAAGATCTGCTAGTTCCTGTTTGACTTGAGAGTCAGGTAAGGAGTCTAGTTTAGATTCCGCCTGGGTAAGGATGGCCTTCTGGTAATCCCCCATGTGGGTGATGTAATTCAGGGCCCGAATTCCCAGTGTGGAAGAGATGTAAATCTTTCTCCCAAACTGGTCCAGGAGGCGAGATTCCTTATCCGGAGGAGACGAGCTTAGATGTTTTGGATGTGCCGACCGGCCGTGAGCGGCGCTAATCATGACTGAGTCGGCACGAGGGTGAGAGTCAAGATAGTCTACACCCTCAGGAGCCTGGTATAGCCTGTTGGACTTCCTGGGAAGTGGGGCTAATGCCGATGGTTGTTTCCAAATCGTGGTAACAAGGTGGGCGTGAGGCTCGATCCAGGGTGGCACTAAAGTTGGAGCTGTCACGGGCAGGTCCAGATGCTCAGTGAGTTTTAAACGCTGGGGATCTGGTTCCACGGAGCGTCACTGGTGAATTTCCTGGATTTTTCTAAGCAACTCCGTGAAGGATGGATCCTCCGGAGACTTCGGAGGGGTCCTCGGCCGGGGCTTAGACGGAGAGCAGGGCTCATCGTCTCTCTCGGAACATCCGTCGGAAGAATCCGAGGAATCCGAGAGGGAAGAAGAAGCAGAAGAAGAGTAAGACTCCCTCACACAACTAGGGGGAGGAACGGGTTCCTTGGGTGGTATCCGTGAATGCGTATCCTGCCCCCTTCTGGATCCAGATGGAAGAGCCCTGGAATCTGGAGGCAGTGAGGGAGTGTGCCACCTGGACGACGGGAGCCGGGGCGGCACCGACGCACAGGCGGTTTTCACTCCTTGGTGAGCTGAGCCTGGCCTCAGCCCACCAAGAGGCCAGAGTCTCCTGCAGATCCACCGGCGGCCGGGGGGGGTGGTGGAGGAGGAGGGGGAAAAGAGTACGGGTTGTACTCGTAAGGTGAGTATCCGTAACACGGCTGCGGGAAACCCGGCGTCGGGTAATGTGGCGATGGGTACTGCGGCGTCGGAGGAACTGGCGTCGGGTACTGTGGCATTGCATACTGCGGTCCCGGGTATGACGGCGTCGGATAAGATGGCAGGTACTCAGGAGCCGGAGGAGCTGCCGGAGCAGACGGCCCGGTCGGTGGCCCCACGGGCGGATCCACGTTAATGGACCTGGGGCAGAGGGCCCGATGGAAGGGGAACATCCCCTGCCGGCGTTGGCAGAACTGGCATCGGAGGTGCTGGCGTCGGAGGTGCCAGCGTCGGAGGTACAGGCGTCCGGGGGGGGCCGACGTCAGATCTGGTTCCATCGGAGGAGGGTCTGACAGAGATGGAAGATCCCCCGTGTCGCCCGGGGAAGGAGGAGAAAAATCCCCAGGGTCAGGCTGGGGTGACTCGGACTCCCCAGACGGCAGCGAAGGCTGCGGGGAACTGGGTACGACGGATGAAGGGGGGTCCGGTGTCGGTTCCGTCACCCGGCGCGCATCGGAGGAGCCGACGTGCGGCTTAGGGGCGAGGTCCTGGCGGGCGCTGGAGGAGCCGGCGTCTGGCTTACGGGAGCCCTCACCGGAGGTGGGCCAAGGAAGAGGGGCGGCCCAGTCTGATGGGGAAGTGGTCGTGCGCCGCCCTGAAGGGTCGAGCGTCTTATCGACCCTCTCCATGTGGACATCAGAGGAACCGACGTCCGACTTAGAGGAGTCGCCCACGCCAGTAGGCCACGAACCTGTGGCCGAACTGGGGGCGGATGCCTCCATTTGCCCGGAGGCACCTGCAAGGCCTGAGCGCAAGCCAGACGGGTGGGCCGACACCTCCTCCAAACCCTTGGAGGCTGCCATCGAACGGTCCCGAAGAGGGGATGTTACCTGGGCCGCGACTCCAGCCGGAGATGCGGTAGAGGAGGACTTCTCCCGGTGCCTCTCCTTGTCCTTCTTTTTCCGATGTCCTTCCGGGGAAGTGGATGCCTGCCTCAACTTTTTCAACTCTTTCTCCATAGAAGACATCTTTTTCTTGAGGAGATGGGCTTGCTGACCGTTTGCCAGTTTATGGGTAGTCAAGGCTGAAGTGAGGCAATGCTGGCACTTGTCGACTGGGTGATCGGGCCTAGGCAGAAGAGGCACAGGGAATGGTCAGCCCTTGTGGCGGCAGTTGGGTGCCGCATTCCAGTCGCGACTTGTTTTGTTCTCGAGGGTGTAGGGGATCCATACAATCAATGCATGTACCTGACGATTGAAAAGAATAACTAATTTTCGGTAAAAAACGACAAAGACAGGGCTGATGAAGCACAAACTTTACCACCAGGCACTGCACGAAAGCTAACGGTGGAAAGAACTCGGCGGGCAACCGGACCGCTTAGCTAGAAATTTTTCCAGGTCCTGCCACCGGCCGGCGTCAGTCCTATATGTACTTACCTACTGCAAGAGCCCTCTCGAAGTAAGATCTCCCACTCTGTGGTTGTCCATGTCCTGCCACCACTGGAGAGCTTGCAGTAAGGTGGAAGACACTGGAACCAGCTTGGACAGGGAATCCTTCTTTTGGGACCAGAAGGACCTCAGGTGGAAGTGAATATCCCTCATCTGGAACCTGGCCCCAGGACCACAGCTGTGGCGGAGACCATGTGTTCCAGATGCTGCAAGTACCACCTTGCTGGTCGAGGAACTTGAAGATGAAAGGACTCTGCAAGGTGAATGAGGGCCTGTGCCCTTCCTGAAGGCAGAAAGTCTTCTGCCTGGATGGTGTCCAGTTCTGGCCCTATGAAGTCCAGAACCTGAACAGGTGTCAAGAATGATTTTTTGAAATTCACCAGGAAACCTAGCAACTGAAGTATACCCTGGGTGAGATCTAAAGCTTCCCTTACAAGCTGGGGGAATTGACCCACCAGCAGCCAGTCATCTAGGTAAGAGTAAACAAAGACCTCCTGCCTTGTTAGGTATGCCACTACCACTGCTAGGCACCTTGGTGCAGAGGTCAGCCCGAAAGCCATGGTCCTGAACTGGTATTGGCCTGAAGGTAGTCAAAATCTGAGATATTTTCTGTGGGACTGCCTGATGGGGATGTGGAAGTAGGCATCCTTTAAATCCAGGGATGCCAGCCAGTCAGTCCCCTTGCCTGAGGGTAGGCAGGATTGTAGTCAGAGTGGTCATTCTGAACTTTGGCTTTATGAGATGTTTGTTCAGGTATCTAAGATGTAGGATGGGCCTCCACTCCCCATTTTTCTTTAAGGTGAGGAAGTACCTGGAGTACAACCCCTTTCCCCTGTGCTGAGGTGGCACAGGCTCCACTGCCTTTGAGAGAAGCAGAGAGGAAACCTCAGCCTCCAACAAGGCTGTTTATGAAGGATTGGCAGGTTTGAAAGCTCTTGCTCCCAGTCTTAGAAACAGCTTGAAGCTGGAAGCAAGGCCCTGGCCTACTATCTCCAGGACCCATCTGTCTGAAGTGATGGATTGCCATGTCTGGAGGCAGTAGGCTAGCCTGCCCCCTACAGGGATAAGGGGAGGCAGTCTGAGCAGACTTCTCAGGGGGTCTGCTTAGTAGAGATAGAGGACTGGGAGGTGGAAGCAGCACTGCCAGCACGTCTCCTGCCCCTTCCTCTGAAGAAACCTCTGGGTTGCTGGAAAGAGGGAAAAGCCTGGGCCTGATGGAAGGGCATGGGGTAAGGTCTGCCTCTGCCCTCTCTGGCCTGCTGTCTCTGAGGAGTGTCAGACTTTTCTTTCACAGACGCATTTTTGTATGCCATCCTGTATTCATTCATCTTTTTCGCGTAAACTTCAATTTGTTCCCTAGACAAAGAATTTTGAGTGAGGGGAAAGTCCAGGGCACTATTCTGAGAAACATTAGTACATCTTAGCCTGGAAAACCACCTGAGAGAAATGGTAGACGCTATAGCCCGAGAAGCTGCATCATTGGAGTCCACAACCATGTGGAACTGGGACTTAGATGCCTGTATACCCTTGGTGACCAGTTCCTGAAGGTCTGATGCTAATTCAAGAGAAACCTTCTGAGCCCACTGTTCAACAGATTCTCAAAGTGATTTCTGGTACCTGAAGGCATAGGCCATATAAGATGCCTACCTAATGCCCAAGGAGGATGCCAGATAAGTTTTCTTGGCAAGGGAATCCATTTTTCTGGAATTCTTGTCAGGGGGAGTGGGAAGCCAGTGGAATGCCAGTCTTCTCACAGGCTGCATTCTGAAACACCCCCACATGGCTGCAGTGGCTGGCCAAGAAATCTGTGCCATTGCAGCCAGGACATATTTTCTGTCCATCTTTTTGTCGAGGGGAGGGACAGAACTAGGGGTCTGGAGGATCTTTAGAGCCTGCCTTTTAAGGGACTTGTAAATAGGGATCGACAGTCCCTGGGAAACAGAGAGATCCATCATCTCCCTGTAATCCTCTTCTTCATCCTCCTCCTGCCTTGCCTCCTGTACAGAGGGCTGCAGGGTCTCTGCCACCTGCCTCATGAAAGAAAAATGAGAGGCGGCCTCTGAAGCAGGGTGAAGAGGAGATTCGTACTGTGGATGGTCAGGGGAAACCTTGGGATCGATGAGTTCACCTTCATCCTCTTTTTCCTCATCATATTCATATTCTGAGCCATAGTATTCCTCAGGGTCCAAGAGACCTGAAGGACTCAAACAGGTAGGCACCTGACTGCACAAACAGTCGCTGAGCCAGTTCATCAAAACAGGTCTGCAGAGACTGTACTATGCGGATGGCCTTCGTGATCTCCTCTGCAGTTGGAATCGCAACCGCTTGTTTGCGCAGTTCCGAACCAGTTTTCTTAGATTTTTTATATGGTGCAGTTTCCGGAATGGACTCCAACCATCTCTTAACCGACTAATGTTCACCTTGGCCAGCAGGTTCGTTAGGAGGGTCAGACAGTACGGTTGACCCAAAACCCAACCTCCTGAGAAGATTTTTCCATTCTGTCCCTCAATTTACCCAGCCTTCTATTGAGGGTAGATTGGGGGAAGTTATTACAAATATCACAGTCTGATTGCAAGAGGTTGAAACCCAAGCAATACAGACAGATCAAGTGCGGATCAGCTTTGGCAAATTGCTCCCTGCACTCAGTACAACATTGAAACCCAGTGGGACCAGTTTTTCTCTTGGGTTTCTGTGACATAACCCTTCAAAATGTAAAGCTTAACCCCATGACTTACTTAGGCCAGTTAAGCAAAGCCCAATTTAAATTTATCCGCAAATGGCTTAGTCAGGCCCAGATAAATATATGTATATTTTAAATTTTACCCCTCATGGCTTAGTGAGGCCGGGTAAGAAGAGAGACAAAGTTCTGACAGACCAACAGTTTAGTGCTGGAAGAAAAAAATGAGAAGAAAACTCAGTTTTGGTCAGCACTTTGAATCGGATCCCTAAAAAGAAGTAAACACTATTTTTACCTAAATGTAAAGGGAAAATAAAAGTTCAGTCTCCTCACAGTCAACGGAACCAATCAGGAACTGAACACTTACCCAACCGAGAAACCTACACTATACCGAAGACAGAGGTTTGAAATATAACTAAAAATAAACGGTGGTCAAAAAAACGACGAAAAGACACTTCAGCCAAAGCAGAAGAGGAGCAATCTCAGAGGCATCTTTACTGGTGAGCGGAGTAAAGAATCTGATCAGTTACTAGAATGTACCGAGGGCAGTGGTTTGAGAACCGAGCTCGAGCTCAAGCTCAACGTTCTATGCATTTGCATAGAGTTTAACACTTTGTTCTCCGGGGCAGCTGAACTGGTCAGTCATACTGCATTTGTCAGAATACAGAAAGAGTGCATGTTGTTTGAATACAATTTTTTTTTGAAAATTATAAAGAAATAAATGGATACTCATCTGAACAGTGGTCGAACTGCAGCGTACAATCTCCATGAGGTGTGACGTAATCAGGTCGATGGTGGGAAAGAACTGGAAGGCAGGCGTGGGGACCAGGGTCATGCGGTTGTTGGCTACGTGGCATCAGGTGGGCAGTCCCACGTCAGACACTGCTGGCTAAAGGTTCCATGTGGCCCTGGCGCCAGGGGGTGCAGTCCTCAAGGTGATTACCTACTGCAAGAGCCCGGTCGCAGTAAGATCAAGAGATTCTTCTGCCCTATTTCTGCTCTGATGCTCGCTCTCTTTCTTTTTTTTTTTTAAGTATTTTTCTTTTGACTTAGAAGGACAGCAGAAGAAAAAGTGGTAACGAGGACCTAAAAGTGGGTCCTTTCTATTTTTTTTTTGTTCTTTTTTTTTTTTTGAACAACCAAGGGAAGGACTGGGGGGGGGTTGAAACTACCCCTAAGGAAAACATTTTTTTTTTTGAGGGCCACAACAGGGCATGAGAAGAGAACAAGGTCCCTGAAGTGGATTGCCCCTTAAGTGCCTCCCCCCTTTTTTTAAATAAGGAGGAGGCAAGGCAGGAAAAGGAAAAGGAGAGACTGCCCAGAAGCCTGGTCATTGCAGGGGAAGGTGGGCAGGTTGCAGTCATGAATAGTGAAGATAATTCTGGAAGATCAAGAATTATGGTAAGTACGTAATTTTCATATCTTACAAAAATAAATCTTAACCATTCATGGCTGATGGGTCTGAGTGCCCAGCTTACCACTAAGGGCAGTGTTGGCAAACCCTGAGGGAAATGGTTGTTCCTTCAGTCCTTTGTAGGGGAAAACAGAGAGGGCAGGTCCAAGACTGGTCAGGGCAGGTGGGAGCAGGAATGCACCCTGTAAGCTCATATCTGGCCCCACGTGAGAAGACGTGGGCCCCCTGGAATCATGAGGCAATCACCCTACACAGGGCCAAGGGTGGCAACTGGGAAAGATGCAGCCATGTGTAACCCCTAGATGGCGCTATCCCAGGGGCTACTACCCCTGCCTGATTTGCCACTAACAGGTTGAGGGGCCTGGATCCAATGGCGGGTGCCTCCACCCAGAGGTCAGGGTTTGCAATAGTTAAACTAACTTGGTCACAGCCCTCTGGGACACTGCAACCCCCCTTTCTTCCCACTAGTGGCCCACACAATATATCAGAATTACCTTCACAGTATACACTTACCCCAGGTCTGGTTCCGCACTGGGACCTCCTGTGAAATGAGATACAGTGCAACAATCACAGTACAGTACTTTAACATAGACAAATACCTCAGGCAGTATAACTTTGCTGAAACAAGCAGCTCTGATTTATTTAGGGATATAACAAGGACAGGGAAATCAGGTTAATTAGCTTATCACTCTAATAATCTACCTATGGCTCTGTGCACAGGCCTATCCCTATCAAGTTACTGTCCCTGGGTACCCAAGCCCTAGTGGCTAGTCCAAACCGTGGCAGCTGGTAGGGGCCCTTTCACACAGAGAAAAGGAGAATTAAACAGTCAGCAGTACAGTAATTCCATTTGGATTTAATGTGGCAATTCAACAGGAGCAACCCTGAATTAGTACTCCGACCTCCAAATAAGATAGGGTCCTTCAATGTCAGCAGGGCTCACTTGAGGTACACAAACCTCTTCACACATCCATATAAAAGAAAGTACTATACCAGGCAGGCTGCATCTGTATCCCGATCGCAATTGCTGCAATACCGGGAGAACACACAGCAGATTCAGTTCCTGACAGACCGAGTGCAATTTTCAGCAATTCTTCCAGTCTTCTACAGGGTGAGCCTGGTTTCTACTCTTCAGAGATCCTTTGATTCTTTTCACAGGAGATTCAGTCCTAACAAGCTTTACACAAGCTGCAGACCGAACTCTGGGCCTTACACACGTTTTTGACTAAAACTGCACACTGAAAAGCACAGGGCTCCTTCCTTCTTCACTGCCAAAGCTCAACTGAACTCCAACCGACAAAAACCGGGCACTTCCTTTGAGTTCCTCCCAGTTCTTGACTGATTGGCTGTCACTCACAATAGACTGCTGCTGTTGGTCCAAAAGGCACTGAAGTCTAAACTACATCTCCCAGAGTCACTGCCCATACAATCCTCTTGTGGCTGGCTCAGATTATGAGTCCAAGTTCTGATTCGTCCAAGGCACCATTTTAGAGCTAGCTTACCCCACACTGATTGGTCCAGTTCAGCAGTTCAAACTAGAATGGGGAACTAGCAGACACAGTTCTGACTGCAAAAAAGCAGGTTAGACAAACTGTAATTTCATTATTACTCTAAATAATTTCTGGTAAACAGTTACATCTTTCAGATAGGTTCCCTTTGCACTCCTAGTGACTGCAAAATTAAGTGAATTGGCAGCAGCTCGAGGGTACTCAGAGAAGCACACAGTCCCCCATACAACTAATTATGTCTGCAAGCAGACAGCTCTTAAAGAGACAGTACCAGAGGCTCTAAAAACACTCACTGATAAATGGCTTAAATGCCAAACACCATTCAGGCTTGGAGCACTCAAGCAAGCTCCTGGAAGTCTTTTGGGAACCCCCATTTGCAGGGGGGTTACACATGCCCTCCGCATGAAGCAGACTGTAGTTTCCAATAGCCTAGAGGCTACCTTGTTGATGTAGTAGGACACACTTGTACAAGCCCATCCCTCCCATGTCTAGGGGTATCCAGGTGTTAAGTTGTTGGGAGGGGGCACTTGACAAACACAAGCAACACAGTCCCAGGCATCTAAAGCAAAACTAACTCGTTACCTGGGTTCTTGGAGCTTAGTGACTGGGAGTTACAAACTTGGGGAAGCAAGAATCATTCTTATGCAGGTCTCTTCACCTGTAGGGGCAATATTCATTAGGAAGACAGGAATGCACAGTCATTTTAAGTAAGTTCATTGCCCACTTCAGAATCAAAATGCATAAAGATTTAATTAGTCTTTCAAAACCAGTAATAGCTACTCCACGGAGCAGGGGGTAATAAACTGTGGGTTTCTTTCCTCAGACACAGCTGTGACATCTACTGCAACAGTCTATTGTGCTAACAGACCATTTACTTCATGCAGATTTCCCTTTAGCCGAAAAGGCAATTCCTGACAGCATTTGCTAGGGTAAAAAAGGCCTCTAAGTGAGGTAGATTAACACTGAAAGAAGCCACCAACTCATGTCTCAGTCCTTTCTTTTTCTCTCTACAGCAGTTACTTTCCCCTTCCTTTGTTCTCTCTGCAGGCTATTCCATTCCTATACCTTCACTCTGGCTTATGACAGCACGAGACGTTTCTATTGTCCCAAAGCTTCACACTTTCTTCAATTCGCCTCCGCAGCCTGATCTCATGCCTTCTCCACCTAGGGCTATTTCTTAATGGAGCATACTTTTCTTTCCCTTCAAGGTCTTACATTTCATACTTCTCAATTTATGTTCATTCATGTTACAGAAAAGATCTGAACCACCAGAACCCTTTCAGACATCCAATCGCTGATGCGTCGGCTGGTGGCTGGGCCTTATTCTGGGGTTGTCGGTGCCCCGGACTTGATCCCAGTCCTAACCAGCACGCTCTGCTAATGCAGCAATTCCAACCTCTGAACTGACTCTTCAGGGGGCTTCTGCCAGTGCCAAACAGATTACCAAATTGAGTGCAAAGAGTGCCAAATTGTGAGTGCCGCTAACTCCCCCAGTTATGTCTTGAGCTTGCAATAATTTCCCCCCCTTCAGCAAATCCCCTCCCTCCCTCTCCCTCCCCACCCCAAACTACAACTAGCACTTCTCTCTCCTGCCCCCTCCTCTCCTGCCCCTTTACTGTGCCCTCTCTGTCTAGAATAGTCCAGCCCACCCCTCTTCTCCTCATCTCAGTTAACAATGTTAAGTCTTGAAATCATTGTACAACCTCACTGCACTTGATTATCTTGTATTGTACTTGTATTGTATTATTTTGTTTTGTACTCACTGCACTTGCTTATTATCTTGTATCATACATTGTTTGTTGTTGATATGCTTGTCTATGTATCCCAGTCCCTCTCCCCCAGGACATACCGTGAGACGAGCATTCTGTTGCTCAGTGTAACTTTCCTGGTGAAACTTTTCAACAAATAAATAAAAAATAAATTACACAGTGGACTGCCACCCCGCTGGGGTCCCAAACATTACCCCCCCAAATAGACTTTCCCTGCCTTCATAATAGGCTCACACTGTGGGACCCAAGTCTGGTGGAAGCCAAGTCTCCAGCCTGGGGAATAAGGGTAACACTGGCACCGTTATGCCCTCAACGGCAAGGCTGCCACTTCCAAGTCACACCCCAGGAGCTATTTGCCATAATGGGTCTGCCTACAGTCAACCATTCTGACCCAACAGCCGAACTATTCATGGGCAATTTTTCTTTCTGGGCATTTAGACCCTATTGGTGTATACCCCACCAAGGTGCCGACATTCACTTAGCAGGCCTCTTTTTTTTTCATTCTTCTCCCCAGACTTCGGCTTCCAAAATGCACCGACAGGCCCCATCAGCTTTTTCTCCATTGCTCCCCTTTTACTACTCTCACGAACTGTCACTCTTACAGTGCGGGTCTTCAAAGTGGTGGGCCGAGGCGACAAGCGGACCACCCCAGCCCCACCAGGGCCCTTCAGCTGAACTTGCGGGCCGAACCCCCCGGTTCCTCTTTCCCCTTGAACTCTCCCTCGATTCCTCCTTAGCACCAAATTCCCCTTCTATATATACCATCTCCGGCGGGGCCTCATCTGTTGTCAGCAAGCAGCACCACATCCCAGACCAAGCAGCTCCACAGCTCTCTATCTCTTCCTAGCTACCCCTAGAGACCAAATGCACAACATGGTACTAGCCGCCAAGAAGACTCTTTGACCCCAGATGTCAAACTCAGCTGAGTCCGAATCCAGAAGACGGTTGCACACGGGGTATACAGAAGCTGGACCCCAGAAGTGGGGTGTGGCATGCCTCCTTGAAACCCCAAGGGTGTGCAATACTTGTGCTAGGCATCCCTCAGGGCTGAAGAAGGGGCAGAGGGATGGAGCCAGATGTCTCTTGACACCTCCACAAAAGACCTAGATCACAGAGAGGCCTAGACTGTGGAGTCATGACTGTACTTCTCAAGGAAGGACAGCATCAGACATGCAGGATTGCAGCCAGAGAAATAGGACAGTCACAGCTCCCTCAACATCTGTGAAAGGAACTGCTGGTAATGGGTGTACTCAGCATCAGAGTAGTAGATGGAAGAGTCCTCTTCCTCAATGGAGAAAGACGAAGAGGAGCTGTACTTAGGGGGTGGCGGTGCTGGGGTTTCAGACCGGAAGTAGCCTGGTCCAATGCCCTCAGTTAGGTGGGGAAGGCACTTGCTGAATCCCTGAACTGTTCCCAGGTCAGCAGTCCAATGGGACCAAAAATGCCAGGGGGAGGAGGAGGAGGAGGAGGCGGGTCATGGCAGACCAGGCCAGGACCTCTACCAGGGCTACGAGAATGAACAGGGGACCGCACTCGAGGGGAGGGGCTGTGCAACTCATTCACCCACGAATGCCCAACCACAGAAGGGTGATCCAGATGGTGCCCTTGGGGAGAAACCCCCAGGTGGGGAGACCAGACCTGTAGAGGTCCCACAGGGTGGCCCCTAGCCCCAGTTACCACAGGCCCAGACAGTTCCAGGGGGAGCCAAAGGACCTGAGTCAACACTCTGACTCCTGCCAGAGCCACCAGCCACTCCAGATGAACAGTGTGGAGCCGACTGAGACCTACCAGCCCCAACCTTACTGGAATGGACTCCGCCCCTTGGGCTAGGCCTAAGGGCATCACCAGTGGCACAAACCTGCAGCAAGGAGAAGCTGGCACCACAAGTGGCAACGGAACCCCCTCAGCACTGCAAATGACACTGGAGTCAGATTCCGTATCGGGGCAGTGCTGGAACATGACACAGTGCCAAGGATAGTGCCAGAACCCAACCTGGTGCCATGCCGAGCACTAACCTCCCCCAGAGCTGGAATTGGTACCAGGACTGTCCCTGGCACCACAAGTGGTGCTGCAAGATAGAGGAGAGGCGGTGCTACAGCTGGCACCAGACCGAGAAGAACCACTGGACGATGACGCAGAAACTAAATGCCTAGGGCTAGGCCCAGAAAGGTATCCTTCCTCGCCAGGGCCCTGAAGCCAGTTGTGATAATCCTGGTCCTCACCCTCTGGATCATCTGACCACTTGGGGTACAAGATCCAGATGAGCTCCAATGGGAGACTAGCTTCAGAGACCTTCCCTCTCCCAGAGCTATGAACAGCAGCAGAAGGGGACTTGGCTGCGTGGGAGGCACTGCCCCACTCATCAGCACTGGCCTTCGTGCCAGGAGCTGAAACAGAGCCAGATCACAGCCCCATGGAACCCACCAATGCAGGCCCAGCATATAAATGTGACTCTGCCACTGAGGGTGTCCAGACCCCCAAGGGGATACAGGACTGGGAGGGATGTGCAACCAGCCCCTTGGGGGGGCTGTCCCACAGACCCCTCCCTCAGGCCTTCCGTCTCAGCGAGAATGAAGACAAGAAGAGGCCTGATCTCCATAAGTATGTGTAGTGCTGGGAAGGGGTCCAGAGAAAGAGCCCAGGGACCTTACCTTGGAGTTCAGAGTGCGATGTCTACCTTCGAAGGTGGGGTGGTCTCTTCCTTACCTAATCATGTGGATCTCTAAAGTGTGGAAGTCCATAGAGAAGCAGGCATCACAATGTTCCATATCATGTTCTGCTCCAAGAATAGGTCCAGCAGCAATCATGTCAGCCTCAGACAGACATGTTCCTCCCACAGGGGCACAGACACATGGGGAGAGACTCCGTCTTCTGGCTCGACTTCTTCTGTTTCTTAGGCCCCTGGGATCCGGACATGACTGACTAATGGAAATAAAAGCAGCAAAAATAGGGATTGGTGCCATAAAAGGGGACAGAGAAGAAAAAATGGTGGCAATGAAAGACAAAAGAGCGATACAGTGTCGAATGAGCGGCGGTGAACAGAACTTAGGCCGTGTGATGCAGTAAAAATGGCAAACGCTCCCATGGAGTGCCACCTTGACGATGGGAAAAACAGAATTAAGGAGGCAGGGGGCCAGCATTGGTTACTGGCCAGTCCACAAGTGCCACATCATACATTCACCTTGTGGGTGGCACCATCCCTGATGTTGGTACCCCTACTTCTAAAGCTTTAAAGGCATACACTCCCACAGGGTCCCCATGTCTCCAGCACAGACACACCACTGATGAATGGTGAAGATTGATTCTTGAAGACCTATAACTGTTAGCATTATGACCACACTGAAACTTCTGCTAGCCGAGGCCTCTCACAATGACATCCACAAGTGCCACATCATACATTCACCTTGCGGGCGGCACCATACCTGACATCGCCTCCCCTACCTCTAAAGCTTTAAAGGCATACACTCCCACAGGGTCCCAATGCCTCCAGCATAGACACACCATTGATGAATGGATAGGACTGATTTTTGGAAGACCTATAGCTGTTAGCATAAAGACCACACTGAAACTTCTGCTAGCCGAGGCCTCTCACAATGACATCCCATGTCTGCGTTTATAAAAATGTGGGTGGTTCCACCACTCCTCAGTTCCCTACCAAAGATCAGTCTCAGAGGAACTCCAGTTGTGGGGAAGCAGTAGATAAGACCAGCAGCAGGCATACAAAGGGAGGCATGGGGCTGGATATAGGATGCAAGGAGTAGGCTTTGGGCACAGCATCTGATTTATCCCTCACAGACACAGAAGGAGGAAGAAGGGAGGGACAGAATGGCCTAATAGAGGAGATTCTCTCGGAGATCTACTGTTACGGTAAGTTCTTATGTAACTCTTCTGTCTTCTTCAAGGATATCTCCTCCATTAGAACACACCTTTGGAATGATTCCCAAGCATGTTGAAGCTAAACTGACAGACGATTATGGTTTTGTTTTAGAGCAAACTAATAATGTTTCTCTCCAAGGTTAACTTAAGCAGCTGGGGGTGAAAAAAAAAACAGGGTGAACCAATGTTTAAATAAAAAATATAATGGGTTACTGTACAGAGTTTGTATTAAACCTCAGACACAGGAATGGATAGAACAATTGGTTATACCACAAAAGTACAGAACTGAGTTGTTACAGATAGCACACAATAGTCCTATGGCTGGTCACTCAGGGAGGGATTGCACCCTTGCTAGATTGCTGTACAGATTTTACTGGCGTGGAATTCATGAAAATGTTGCTATGTATTGCAGTTCTTGTGCTGAATGTCAGAAAGTTGCCCCAGTGACTGAAAAAGACAAGGTGCCCCCCCCCCCCTTGACAGATGTGCATTTTGAGAGAATTGCAATGGGTGTGGTTGGCCCTTCAGACAAAAGTAAAAAGGGAAATCGACTCATTCTGGTAGTATGTGACTATGCCACTCGATACCCAGAAGCAGTTCCAATGTATACTGTTACAGCCCCAAAAGTAGCAGCAGAGCTTACCAAAATTTTCAGCTGGGTGGGCATACCTAAAGAAATTATTACTGATCAGGCTAGTAATTTTGGTGCTGCATTACTGAAGGAGCTGTCCTGACTACTAGGTATCATTGCCATAAGAACCTCCCCTTATCACCCTCAGACAGACGGTCTTGTCAAGCGTTTTAACCAAACCCTAAAATGCATGTTAAAAAGGTTTGTAAAAAGGGAAGGGAAAGATTGGGACCAATACTTACCATATCTGCTTTTTGCTTACAGAGAAGTGCCACGAGCCTCAACAGTTTTTTCACCATTTGAAATGCTGTATGACAGACAACCTAGAGGGCTACTAGATGTAATAAAAGAAACACGGGAAAATAACCCCACTCTAAAACAATCTATTACTGCGGCACGAGATGCCGACTAGGATGACCAGATAAATGACAGCTGCTGCCCACCTGGTATATTTCTTATTTAATCACACTAATTTTATTGTAAAAAAAATCAGTTTTTATTTTATTTGATTGCTAAAGATCTCGGCTAACGAATTAGTGCCAAATCGGACATTTTTGGCTTGTTGTAACAGTTTTTTCCTCTCATGAAAACTCCGTGGTTAACTTGTGCTATGGCCCCACCATTATCTAAGCCAGCCCCAGACATCTCAAAGAAAACTTCCCAGTGATGCGACTAAGGAAACTGGCACAAAGAGTACATGTAACTGTAAGTCGGATATGCAACAAATTAAAGACATGCTAGTTAATTTACAGCTAAGTCTGCCGGAAACAAGAAATTCATTAGAAGTACTAAAAACGGATACAGATAATAATTCTACCAAAATCCTTGCTAATGAAAACAAAATTGATATGTTAACTGACATGGTTGCCTTCTTAGAAGACAAGCTAGAACAACAGCATGCACAAATTCAACAGCTTTGTAGAAAACTTGATGATTTAGAGAATCGGGGAGGACGTAATAACATCCGAATAATGGGCTTGCCAGAAGGGGTTGAAAAAAATGCTATGGTGCCATTTTTATAGCAATTTCTCCCAGACATATTAAATTATCAATGGAAATGGCCACTAGAACTGGAGGGGGCACACAAATACCTTGGTCCTGTTCTGCAAGCGGGAGGGAAGCCCAGAGCTGTCATAGTCAATTTTTTAAGATATTTGGTAAAAGAGGAAGTACTTAGACATGCAAAGGGGCACAAACAACTTTCATGGCAAGGGGAACGAATCTTCCTTTTTCAAGACTTTTTATCTGGAATAGTGGAACAGCGTAAGAGGTTTTATGAGGCAAAAAAGGAACTACAAAAGCTGGAATGGTTATATTTTTTTCAAATATCCTGCAGTACTGATGGTGAATGTAAAGGGATATAAATCATTTTATTGTGACACTCCAGACGAAGTTTTTAATATTATTCAGGACTACTCAGATATGTCAAACACATCCACAGCTCCAACGGCCATGGAATACTAAACATCAGCTGCTCCGAATGTTATTGCACGAGCGCCTGTCATCCAGACCCCATAAGATTCTGCTTCACTGCCTACAGCGCTTAGTGCTACAAACAGCCACTTAGATGAACAAATCCCTGCCAAAGCCCTGATTAAAGACTGTACTCCATTGCCATACTCCTTGATTGTGAAGGGCCATCCAAGCACTCCTAAGTCTGCAGCTTATTCAACTATCTTCCATAGAAGTAAGCCAGCAAACAAGACTTTTTTCAATCATTGTCAGGCACAATCTGGGTTTTTTACAAGGAAAAAAACAGCTATGCTAAAAACACAGACTTGCCTAAAACTGTTGACACATCCTCAAGAAACTCTCAGATCGCTTCTAATGTTTCTCCTTCTAAGCTGCAACGCTCTTGCAGTATGCAATCGGGGTTTTTACAGAAATGCCTGCTACTTGATGCAAAGGTATTCCCTTATGTTACATTCACGACAATCTGTGGTAATGTGATGCCCACACAGTCGGTCCTCTTAAAGGGAAGGTTAATTTCAAGCCCTGAAGAGTTAGCATTTGTATTTTTAATATTACTGAAATATTTAAGTCTTTGTCCTTATTCCTGCTATGCTTTTAACTTCAGGCTTCATTTATCTGAAAGATGCCTACGGTTTTATGTGCATCAATCTTGACTTATTATCTAAGCCACTACAAACAAGAGTAGAATAGCATTATTTTGATCTGACTGCCATCAAGTGGCTAAAGAGATTAACTATAGCTGTCTTTATAGGATGTACTTTACTTTTTTGCTTTACTCGGTAGGGGCAGCAGTACAGGAAAAGTTCTATCAAAGTCTCTCATTTATGGGTTTTTAGTATTACAGAATACTCTGTGTGTGGGTCACTGCTTTTAATTACCCATGTCTTATTTTGTTTATACTTAAGACATACCATTATTTATTTTCTTTAATTGCTTCTCCTATATATCTGGCTGCAAAATCGCAATGAGGGCTGCTTGGTCATAGAGGATTTTTAAACTACGTATAGATTTATATTCAAAGGGTTGATAATGTCAATATATTAAAATCTGGTATACACTCACATCAATAGGTGCGATCAAAAGGTCAAATGGTATGATTAATTGAATGGAGATAGGTTAACCCTCTTCCTATTGCTGAAACCTTCTCACATACCTACCATGCAAAGGACTGGGCAATGGGCAAGGGGTGGCTAGGTTATTTTGAAATACCTCACAAGAAAAGGGCATTATGCAAGAAAATAAATAGCCAACAAAATCCTGGAGTTGTGATACAGAGGGGCTAATACTGATAAGGCCTACTCATGGCTTGTTAACAATATTGATACACTGGTCAGGCTAATTAGATAGTCAAGAGTTGGCTGGCTGCCTATGGGGCATGTATAGCTCGGCAGACCATTAAACCTCAAATTTGTTACCTATATTTACTTAAAGCACCAGAGGATGGCTAGCTGCGAATTATGTTCTTAGGGACATGCAGCATTTCAAACAACACTATCCCTCCTTTTCTTGTGTTCTCATGATAGGCATTTTGCTTATGACCTAAGTCACGTACTACTAGCAGTCCCCCTAACACCAACCTGACTGGTTGAGGGTAATTTAAATTCAGTAACCATGTACCATGATACAGAATTATTGAAGTGTCTGCATACCCCACTCATGGGTTTGGCTCTCTAGTGTGTATAAACCACTATCTGGTTTGTTATCCTTTCTTTGACTCAAGAAGTTATGTATGGATCTGCACCAGACTTTAAGTTATGTACCAAATTTTACAAGATGTGTGATAACTTATTATAAACAAAGTGATGACAGGTGGAGTAGAGAGTATATAATGGTCTCTGTATATCTCTAGTGCACATGCATTCTCAGTGTGTATGGATTTTATTTTTAATTCTATTTATATCTTCTTTGCTAATACATAGGCGTGTGAACTTTGCTTAAAGTTATTATGCAGTTATATTAGATAATCTTAACCATAACTTGTTGCATTATTGAGTCTTACGTTTCCTAACTGGTACATAATTACATAGCTAATTTAGAATTTGTATAGTTATATAGTGGTGGTTTGCTAAGTAAGAATGTCATGTGTTAACACAAAAAAATTTAAGATAGTTTCTTGGAATATTAAGGGTTGCCATAGTCCTAACAAGAGGACTAATGTCCTCTCTTTTCTTAAATCACTATGGACAGGTATATCATTCATTCAATAAACACATCTTACTGGAGAAGAGTTACTGAAGCTTAAAAAATCCTGAGTGGGCACGGTAGTGGAGAGCTCATTCAACTCAAAAAGTAGAGGAGTAGGAGTTCTATTTCATAAGAATTTAAACCTAGTGATCAAATCCAATTCAGAGGATACTGAAGGTAGATTCATCATTATCAGTGCTCAGATTGATGGAACGGATGTTACACTGGTCAATTTATATGCCCCCACTGTTAAATCAGGGTTGTTTTCTTGCTAGGGTGGCAGATAAGATGGGGTCGTTTGACTCAAAGTCCATCATTGTGGCTGGTGATATCAATTGCGTAATTGAAACCTATTTAGATAGAAGTTTGCAAATGTCACCTGAACAAATAAATTCTTCAAAAGCCTTTAATAAATTCTGTGGGGAGTTAGGATTAATGGATTCATGGAGAGTAATGCACCCTAAAGATTGAGACTTCACATTTAGATTGTGTAGACATAATTCATACTGTAGACTAGATTACATACTGATTTCAAAGCAGTTATTGGATGGCCTAGCTAGTAGTAATATAGGAAATATGGTCATTTCAGAACATGCAACTATATCAATAGGCATCCAAATAGGAAATATTTTAGATTCCAAGGGGACGTGAAGATTTAATAGTAGTTTATTGAAGGACAATGAGTTTAATAACATGTTAAATACAGAAATCAAACAATTCCTCAAACTGAATGATAATGAGGAAGTGTCTAATGGCATTTTGTGGGATGCTCTAAAGGCCTATTTAAGGGGGCGCATTATCTCATATGCTAGTCATAAAAAAAAAAAAATTACAGATTGAAAAGCTGTATAATTTGGAAAAAGAAATAAAAATCAAAGAAACCCAGTACGTACAGTCTTTATGTTCAGATTCAAAATTATTCTCAAAAATAGTTGGTTTAAAGTATGCTACGAATATTATATACAGTACAATTGCAGAGCTGAATTTGCACTCTTTCGATTGAAACAAAAATACTGGGAATCTGAGGAAGCCCAGGGGAAATTATTAGCTCATAGACTGCATAAAAGTGCAGAATCTACAAAGGTGGCCTCAATCAATGTTAACACACAGTAGTTCATTCAGCAACTCAGATTTCTAAAACCTTTGGGAATTTTTACTCAAAGTTATATAAATCTGAGGTGGCTCATAAGGAGGAAATGCTCAGTTCATTCTTAAGTAATATACGAATGCCCTCTATCTCTGAGAAAGATAAGCTAGCATTAAACAAACCCTTTACTAAAGAGGAGATAGTTAAAGCAGCCACGTCAACACCTGATGGTAAGGCGCCAGGCTTAGATGGATTTTCAGGTGAGTTTTATAAGGCAACAATACAGGAGATTGCTCCTCTGTTAAACAGAGTTTTCTTGGAATCTTTTAAAACAGGTACGCTACCACCCTCCATGCATGAAACAGTTATAACTGTAATACCAAAAAAGAATAGAGACTCCGCTAAATGCGACAATTATAGACCTATTTCATTGATCAATATAGACTGTAAAATTCTTGCTAAGATGTTAGCTAACAGACTTAACAACTATATTCCACAATTAATTCATTCAGATCAAGTAGGTTTTGTAAAAGGCCGTAATAGTACTGACTTGATCAAGAAAGTTTTACACACTATATATGATGCAAAAAACTCTACCACTAAACCCTTTTTATTCTCACTGGATGCTAACAAAGATTTTGACAGGCTGGAGTGGGGATACTTGCAGAGCATTCTGCCTAAATATAATCTAGGGGAGCAGTTTTGTGGTTGGGTGGGAATTTGATATAATCAGATATCGGCCAAAGTTTAAGTAAATGGTGCACTCTCAGATAAAATTGACATACACCATGGGACTAGACAAGGATGACCGCTTTCACCTTTGTTGTTTATTCTAGCTTTAGAACCTTTACTCATTAAAATTAGGTCAACCACTGAGATTAAAGGCACACGGTTAAGTAAGTTCAATAAACTCATGGCCTATGCTGATGATTTACTACTTACTCTCTCAGATCCAAATAAATCCATAAGTCCCTTACTGAATCTTATTGGAGAATTCTCTTTAATTTCAGGTTTTAAGATAAACTTTGAAAAATCTGAGATATTGCCGCTACCAAAGCAAATTACTAGCAACGATTTTACTCAATTTAAATTTAAGGTATCTACCGATACTGTTACTTTCCTTGGCTTAGATTTGTGTCCCGATATTCAGAAAATTATCTCTCTTAATTTTAGAAAGTTAATAGACTCTTTAAAGCTAGATTTACAGAGATGGTGTCCAATGCTTCTGTCTTTCTGGGGCAAAATGCAAGCAATAAACATGATTCTTGCTCCTAAAGTTTACTATTTATTACGTCACTTACCACTCCAACTCCCATTGAAAAATTATAAATTGCTTGACTCAGTTTTACTAAAATATCTATAGGAGGATAAACCTGCACATATTTCTAAGCTTAAGCTACAGTAACCCAGAAGCAGGGGTGGATTCAATTATCCAGATTTTGGAACAAAACATGACACTTTTTTAGTGGCTCAGAATATTCAATCTTAATGGCTACAGGACATTAATCTGATTCCTGGATGGGTGGACATTGAGACACGCTTACTGAAAGGAACAAATCCTACAGTCATATTATTTGAGGAACTACCCAAAGAAGTCAAATTTCACCCTATTCTAAAAGCTTCATCGTCTGTCTGGTTCAACATTGCTAAGGCATTAGAGTGGAACCCAGCACACTCACCACATTGTTCTATTTGGAACAACACACTTTTACAAATAGAGGGAAATACACTGATTTGGAAGGAATGGATAGACAGAGGTATTTGCTACATAAGTAACCTAACAGATCACAACACGTGTGGCCTGTTGCCGTTTGCTGATATAGCCAAGAAATATAAATTGCCGAGGACCAAATTTTTTAGATATTTACAACTCAGACAAATTCTGAGAGAGAACATTAATAATACGGTATCACTGCCCCCCACACTACCCTTAGACAAAATATTCTCTACTTACAAGGGCTACAAAATTATATAAAATATGATTATAGACTCTATAGAAAATCTGGTTGAATCATTACTCCAAAAATGGGAAGTTGTGTTAAAATCTAGTATTTTATTGACAGAATGGGATCAGAGTTGGATAAATAGTCTTAAGGCTTGTAAAGAGGCAAAAGGCAGGTTGGTGCATTATAAAATTGTTCATAGATGGCATCACACCCCTGAGAAAATGTTCACATTGGGTATATCTGATACCAATACTTGTTGGAGATGCCTAAAAGATATTGGCACTATTACACACATTATCTGGTCATGCCCACTAATTCAGAAATTCTGGGAAGAAGTTTTTGAGGCATGTGAAAAAATTCTGAACAGAAAGATTGTACCTACTGATAAACTAGTGATGATGGGTATCACTTCGAATTTAGAAAGTTGGTCTACAAATAATATCCTATGGCTATTGACGGCACTGATCTCAGCCAAAAATATTATTCTCAGAAGATGGAAACAAGCCTCCCTCTCCACCTTGTCTGAATGATTAGAAGATATTACTACAAGATCAAACTATGGAAGACTCGCTTGTGTTTGTAGTGATCGAATAGAGAAGTTTTTAGATATATGGAACCCTTTTCTACATTCTATGTTTTGTAAAAGTGTTACATAAGTTATAACAATTGTTTAGTTCAAAACTCCTGGATAAATATTTGCTACTGACAAATTATTAATGAATTTTATGTATTTACTGTTTTAAGTTCTCTATTAAGTCTGTATGATTTATTTTTTCTCTCTACAATATATTATAATGAATGTATGGTTTATATGTTAAAATTTACAATAAAAGTTTTAATTATAAAACAAAAAAAAAATCTATTACATATTATACAGAATGTGTGCCCTGAGAATAAAACTGGCAAAATATGTTGAAATTGCCCATAGTAATCAGGAAGAGATCCAAAACCAGCAGAAGGTGTATTATGACCACAGAGTAAAAGAATAGGTTTCTGAGCCAGGTGAAAAGGTCTTGCTACTGTTACCCACTACAGAAAATAAACTGTTAATGAAGTGGCAAGGGACTTATAAGTGCTTAGATGTACTGGCAAAGTTAACTATGAAACTGAGACCCCTAATAGGAAAAATCCTACCAAGATATACCAAGCAAACCTCCTGAAGAAATAGGTTGAAAAACACCAAAGGCTGCTTTGCTAGTTTTACCAGAAAAAGATAAAGACAATATTGATATAGCTTATGCCAGGCTGTCACAAACTATGACTGCTGATGCTGTAAAGGAGAATGTTTCCTTAACCTCTGAACAAACCTCAGAAATGTGTAATTTACAAAAGACATTTAACAGTACTTTTACTACAGTGACAGGCCGAGCAAAAGGGGTTGATCATGTAATAGTGACAGGGAAAGCTCGCCCTATTAGACAAAAGGCATACAGATTACCAGAGCAGTTAAGAGCAGACATTTAAATTCAAGGTGATACATAAATCCGGAAAAGAGAATGTCAATGCTGATTTTCTGTGATGATATGGATCAGGAATTGTGAATTCAGAAGGTTAAAAAAGTGTGAGTTTAAACTTCACTGTTTGCTATACTGCAGGTGCACTAAACTGTAAAGGTTATAAGCTAATGTTAGAAGAGTATTAATAGAAAGTTTTGGAAACCTGTATGTGACAGGGTTGAATAAGACCCTGTCTCAATTGTTACGCAGAAATAGTTAAATGCAAGGATCTGTTCTGTCCTCTCCTTTTCTGTCTCTTGTCTGTCTGGTTGGCCAATCAAATGTTCTCTCGTGAGACCTAGGAACTGTTCACTCTGAAGGTCTCATGATTCTCCACCTCTCACTATCTCTCTGCCTTCACTTGCAGTTTCTGTCTTTTCTTTCCCCTAGTGTATTTGCGTTTATAAAAATGTATGTGAATTTTGTGTGAAACTGTAAGTAATACTGGGATCCATTAGTTTGAAATGCTATATAATTATACTGCTGAAATGATTGCAAAAAGCTATTTGGAATTTAAGGGGTTCACCTTGACATACAGCACAAACTCTTTTGCAGAATTGTCAACAAGAGGTCAGTTCTGAGACATCGTATTCTATTTTGTTGCAGCTGCAAGGAAATAAACTTACAAAGTCAGTCTTACCTCAGTAGAGGGCGAGATTATGGAGGCACTCCTTAAGGAAAGGATAGTGCAACACCTGGAATACATAAGAGCACAGGATTCAAGACAGCATGGGTTTACAAAAGGAAGGTCCTGTCAAACTAATCTCATAGATTTCTCTGACTGGGATCCAGAGTGGTGTACCAAGGGGGAGCAGTTGATGTCACCTACCTTGACTTCAGCAAAGCTTTCGATACTGTTCCACATAGAAGATTGAATAATAAGCTGAGTAGGCTCAGGGTGGGTCAGAATTTGGTCAACTGGGTGGCAAACTGGTTGACGGGCAGAAAACAGAGAGTGGAGGTAAACAGTATACAGCCAGAAGAGATGCAAGCCACAAGTGGGGTACCTCAGGGATCAGTCCTGGGGCCAGTCCTCTTCAATATCTTCATCAGGGACATTGCAGATAGACTGGAGGGTAAGGTTTGTCTGTCTGCCGATGACACCAAGATCTGCAACAGAGTAGATGATCCAGATGGAGTGGGCAGAATGAGAAGAGATCTGGATAAACTAGCAAAATGGTCAGAAAAGTGGCAAGTGCAAAGAAGTGCAAGATCATGCACATAGGGAAGAGAAACCCTGAAGCCACCTACAGGCTGGAAGGGGAGTTGCTGGCAGTCACAAGGGAAGAAAGAGACTTGGGCATCATCATCACCGATGACTTGAAATCATCCAAGCAGACCACTAAAGAAATAGGTAAAGCTAAGGGGATGTTAGGGTGTATTAGTAGGGGTATCACAAGTTGGAAGAGGGAGGTAATAATCCCTCTTTACAAGACGCTGGTTAGGCCTCATCTGGAGTACTGTGTGCAGTACTGGAGGCCACACCTTCACCAGGACATTAACCAAATTGAGGCAGTCCAGAGAAGGGCAACCAAAATGGTGCAATAACTGCATCAGAAAACATATGAGGACAGATTAATGGAACTCAATATGTATACCCTAGAGCAAAGGAGGTACAGAGGTGATATGATAGAAACATTCAAACACCTTAAGAACATTAACAAGGTTAAAGAGTCTAACATGTTTCAATATAAGAAAAATAGCAGGACAAGAGGACACACCATGAGATTAGAGGGAAGCCGATTACGGGTACTGTAAGGAAGCTCTTTTTCACAGAAAGGGTGGTGGATGCATGGAATGGCCTACTTCAGGAAGTGGTGGATATGAATAGAGTGCAGAGCTTCAGACAGGCATGGGATAGGCAAAAGGAAGCAATACAGATGAATATGAATAGATAGGCCATTGACAGAGCAAAGGCCAATGGCACATTTATAAGGTAGAAAAAGAAATGGGCAGACTGGATGGGCCTTGAGGTCCTTATCTGACATCAGCTTCTATGTTTCTAAGTTCTGGTCTCTTAACAAGATCAGAAGGCAGAAATAAGAGCAGCAATGCTTTTCTAAAGTGAGAGAGATACTGAGAAACTGAAACTTGGAAATTAATTCATTGCAAAGAAGTGCAAAGCAATGCACCTGGGAAACAAAAACCCAGGGGACAAGTACACAATGGAGAGGAGGGGTACTAACAACAACAAAAATGGAAAGGGACCTGGGGATAGTCATATCAGATGATCTTAAGGTAAGCAAGCTATGTGAGAAGGCAGTAAGGAGGGCTGGGGGGATACTGGGATGCGTAGGGAGAGGCATCACAAGTAGAAAACAGGAAGTTGTTATCCCTCTGTACAGACAGTTGGTGAGACCCCATCTGTAATACTGTGTGCAGTTCTGGAGACCCCATCTCCACAAGGATCTTAGACAGGACGGAGGCAGTCCAGAGGAGGGCAACTAAAATGGTGCAGTGTCTGCACCAGAAGCCATATGAAGAGAGACTAAAAGAACTAAATATGTATACCATTGAGGAAAGAAGGGGGGTGCATGATAGAAACTTTTAAGTACCTCAAGGGAATCAACAAAGTCCAAGAGGGTAGCATCTTTCAGAAAAAAAGATGTGCAAGAACAAGGGGGCATAATCTGAAGATGGAGGGGGATGGCTCAGGAGCAACGTGAGGCAGTCATTTTTCACAGAGATGGTGGTGGATGCATGGAACAGCCTTCTTGAGGAGGTCATGGGGTCAAAAACAGTGTGCGAATTCAAGAATGCATGGGACAGACATAAGGCAATTTTGGTGGGGGGGTAGCAGGAAGTAGGCTGTTGATTAGTTAGGATATGCAGCTTATTCAATAGGTAGGGAAATGTGCAGACTAGTTCGGCCAAGCGGTCCTTATCTGCCATCAAAGTTTATGTTTTTATGTAACTAGTCATTTCCTCAGACGGAGGACTTTGTTTTCTCTGTCTGTAAATAGTTGTAGTGAATAACTGTATTTTTTATTTTACTATTATTGGATAAAAGGAAAACGCTACTTGGGAATTTTATATCTGCTCCTGGTCTTCCTATGATTTCTGACCTGTGCCTCAGCGACAGGCACCAGTTGGGAGGGCTTTGCCCCCTACCCCAGCTTCCTCAAGCCCTGGCCAGTGAAGTTGATCTTGGGTCACCAAGCCTACAATTGCCCCAGCTGGGCTGCTGCTACCTGGGCTGCTGTGACTGAAAGGGCCAAATCTGAAAGGGCCTCTTTTTCAGTCACTGCCCTTTCTGGTCCTTCTATCAGAATGTCACAGAGTCGAGGGTGGCACTGGACCTTTCAATCCTGGTAAGATCCAAATCAGAACTAGAAGTATTATTAATGAGTGAAGATGTAGACATATGTATGGTGACAGAAATGTGGTGGAGGAAGAATATAGAGTGGAACAGGGAAATAAAAAGTTAGCAGCTGTTCTCTAGGGAAAGGGAAGATAGGAGAGGCGGTGGTGTGGCAGTGTATGCAAAAACACTATAAAAGCAACTATGTGTAATAACGTACACCATTCAGGTATAGAATATATTTGGTTAATATTACAAGGCACAGCTGATAAGAACATTCATCTAGGATTATATTACAGAGCACAAAGAACCAGTAAAGAGACAGATGCAATTCTAGAGGAAGAGATAAGCAATACCCCCTAGCTATACTAAACCTCCACTCTTGCACCCTCCTTTAGGTTTTGGAGCATTACAAGAGAAGTGCTAAAACTGCTACTCTCCATTCCTGAAAGTACCAGCTCAGGGTCTGATGGTCTGGAACCTAGGCTCCTGAAAGCTGCTGCCCCACTCATAGCCTCTCCTCTAACCAAAATCTTCAACCTGTCTCTATGCCATGGTATAGTTTCTAATATCTGGAAAATAGCTAAAGTCACCCCAATTCCTAAAAAAGGGTGACCCTAAAGAAATTAAGAACTACTGTCCCATAGCAATTC
This sequence comes from Neoceratodus forsteri, assembly GCA_016271365.2. Classification (NCBI taxonomy): domain Eukaryota; kingdom Metazoa; phylum Chordata; order Ceratodontiformes; family Ceratodontidae; genus Neoceratodus; species Neoceratodus forsteri. Next base: position 800,590,109 of record CM057451.1, on the reverse strand, counting down.
TTTCTGTGCTTAGCAAAATCTTGGAAAAACTAGTGGCCACCTAATCCATAGAATATCTCCAGAAATACAACCTTCTTTCTAGCTCACAGCATGGCTTCCGCAAAGGACACAGCACTTCCACTGCCCTCCTCAAACTAACAAACGACATCTATGCCTCCATGGACTTGGTCCTAATGACAGGTGCGGTTTTCATTGAATTAACTAAGGCATTCCACCTGGTCAACCATACCCTACTTATTACAAAACTATGCTCCTTAGGTTTCTCCTCTGATGCAGTGGCCTGGTTCGAAAGCTACCTGTCCGACAGAAAACGGGCTATAGTTTTCAACTCAGCCATATCCGATTCTTCATCTATTCACATTGGAGTGCCCCAGGGCTCTAAACTTGGCCCCTTGCTTTCTCTATCTTCATTAATGACATCCTGTTCCTCGCACCTAACTGCTCATCTCTGCTCTACGCTGATGACCTAGCTATCTACCACAGTGCTAGAACTGTCGCAGACTTAAACCACCCTCTTGCTTCGGACTTCACAAGTATTCAATCTTGGCTCACTGAGAACAAACTTGTTCTCAGCTCTAGCAAGATATACTCCATGCTCTTTGTCTCATCTGCTAGACTTAAAGCGAATCATAATGCCCTTATAATCTCGTGTGCGGATGACTCCCCACTGATTAGCACCAAATCCTTTAAATATCTAGGTGTTACTCTCGACGAATCTCTAGACTTTGACCTGCACATTACAACCAGCTGTAAATCTGTCAACGCCAAGATAGGAAGTGCCTACCGTACTAGTTATGCCCTTACCCCTTCGGCCAGACTAGCTGTGGCACAAGGCTTTCTTCTCCCAGCCCTAGCATATGGCTCAGTCACTTACCTATCAGCCTCAAAATCCTCCCTCCATAAATGGGACACCACCTATAATAACATCTGCCACTATGCCTCTGCATCACCACGTTACAAACACCATTGCCAGCTCTATGCTGACTTAAAATGGCCATGCCCCTCCGCCTACTGACTCCAGTCTTTTGGCTCACTAATAGACTGTGTTGCCAGATAAGGCCTCCCCCTGTCGCTTGCCTCCCTACTGGACTCACAACCTCTCTCCTATGGGCTACGATCGACTGATCAAGCCCTTTTTCACATTCCCAGATGCAGAACAAATATGGGTGCATGCACTTTCTCATACACTGCTCCAAAATACTGGAACTCCATACCTCACACTATTCATCAAGCGACCACCCATGCTAGCTTTAAAAAACTTCACCGCAAGCATCTGCGTGATACTAACCCCTGCACTTGCTTTAATCCACTTTAGACCATTTTTTTCTCCCTGCCCCTATTTTTCTCTAGGTAATCCGCTTCTCTGACACCTCTTCCCCGCTGCTCTTAATACCCTCTTTCATGTCCTCTCTCTCATTCCCACCCTCTCTTTCTCTCCTTCCTACCACTCTCCCTTCTTCAACCCTGCTCATTAACCACTCAACTGGCACTTATTGTATTGTTTTTTATGTATGCTCTCTCTTGCAATGCCTGTTTTTTCACATTGTTTTGATCTTGTGTTTACTTGTCCAATCTATATTGTAACTGCATAATAATATTGCATTTTTCACTTGGCTTGTTGAAGTAATGTCTCTCCATACCCGAAGTTTTGATTCCCTCCAAACTGTGCTGCTTTTCATGTGCTGCATCACATGTGTATTTTATGTATGTTAAGCTGTTTTCTCCAGGGTTGTGCCTGAAAATAGGCATTCTTATGCCTAGTGCATTTACCCGGTTACCAAAAGCAAATAAATAAATAAATATGGCTCAGGAAACTGGAAGCAAGCTAATGGATAGAACAGCCACAGCTTTGTGGATATGACATTAACATCAGGGCTCAATCAATTAATTTATAAACCAACATGAGGAGAGAATATCTTGAATCTGCTGTTAACCAATAGAGAAAATACGATCAGCAAAATAAAAATACGTGACAGCCTGGGAAACAGTGATCATAATATTATAGAGTTTATAATTATGATTCAACAGGTTTCCTTAGATCATAGTAGGCCAGCACCGGGGATTTGTGACAACTGTTTTCAATTCTTGAAAGGACTGTTGGTGGCGATCCTCCCAGTGCCATGCTGTTTCTTTCTCTAGTAACTGTCTTAATGGTTTATTTACAGTTGTAACCTGGCAAGAAACAGAAGTCTAAAATGGAACAATTACACTGGTTGAAAGAGCACACGTGGACAAAATGAAACAGGCATGAATTCCCTAGTAATGCCCACTTCATAGTGCAGTACTTGTCTCTAACCACATTAAAATCACTAGCACAGAACTATAATACCTGAGCATACGTTATTTCCCAACCACCCGCCCCGTGGTACACGTGCAGTCGCTGCAAATGTGCGGCAGGCTAAATAAATCACCAAAATGAGTGTTGTTAGTAAAAATGCAATGTGCACTTAGTGGCAGCCCTTTCAGTCTGAGCCATTTTACTGTGCACGGCACTATTAATTTTAGTTATTATTCCAACAAGGGAGAAACGAGTTCATGGCCACAGTAGAAATGTATTGTCAACGCCGAACATGAGAAGATGTATTTCAAGTTGTAAAATGTTTACCTTTGTATTGTAGATGCATACAATGCCAATTTAGATGTTGTATCGTGAGATGCAATGTGTAAAAACCGACAGTCATGGCTAATCCACTCTGTTAGCGAGACTTAAGGAGCTGAATATGTATAGCCTCGAGGAAAGGAGAGAGAGGGGGGACATGATAGAAACTTTCAAGTATCTCAAGGGAATCAACAAAGTCCAGAGGGTAGCATCTTTCAAAAAAGAGGTGTGCAAGAACAAGGGCACAATTTGAAGATAGAAGGGGCGGCTCAGAGGTAATTTAAGATATTTTTCACAGAGGTTGTGGATGCATGGAATGGCCTTCGGAGGAGGTTGTGGAGTCAAAAACAGTGGTGGAATTCAAGCATGCATGGGACAGTCATAAGGCAATTCTAGGGGGTTGGGGTAGGAAGAAGTAGGCTGCTGGTTAACTAGGATCTGCAGCTTATCCAATAGGTAGGGAAATGGGCAGACTGGGTGGGCCAAGCGGTCCTTATCTGCCGTCAAAATCTATGTTTCTATGTTTCTATGTTTCTATAATTAGAAGGGAGACACCATGGAGAGAAAGATGTACAGCTACAGTCAAAAACTATTTCAAGAGAATCATACATCAACTGGCAATATGGGATTAGGTGAAGGAATCTGATGGGATGGATGTGAATACTATGTGGATACTGCTAAAAAATAAACTCTTAGAGTTGGAGAATTTGTATGTACCAGTAAAGAAAATATAAAATAAAAGAGGGAAGAAGCCAATTTGGTGTACCAAAAAAATATTAAGACTAAGTACCCACAAGAAGAAGGCATACAATAAAATGAAAGCAGACAGCTCATCAATAAATACTGAAAACTATAAGAAACATATAAGATTGCTAAAAGGGGTAATACAGAAAGAAAGAGGGAAAACAGAATTTAATAAATAGGAAGGACCAGAGTAAGAGTTTTTTTGCATACTTAAATGCCCAGAATAAAGGAAACAATCAAATTGGTCCCATTACAGTAGAAGATAGAGAAACACACAATCCAAAAGAAATGGCTGAGAGATTTAACAAATATTTCAGTACAGTTTATGAAGAAAAGGACACAAGTAGGATCCACATAAAGAAGAACATCTATGAAAACTTAGAGTTAAGAGTTAAGGAAACTGAAGTAAAGGATCTGATAAATAAGTTAAAAACAATTATACAATGGCAGGGAAATTTGTGGTTCCCTGATTGGTCAGTGAATGCCTTGGACAGTGATGTTATTGAACAATAACATCACTGTATAAATCAGGCACACAACTGACGAAGAGCACCTGACAGAAATCCCCCTCCCTCCTCCGCAACCTACCATAAAACAGACAGTACCCTGAAGCGTCCACGCTCCACCCCCAATCACAAACACACACGTCCCTGTCTCAGCTACCTCACTCTTTCAGTACAAATCAACCAAAAGTCACAATATTAAAACAAACAGCAGTATTCACCTTTCACCTGACTCCCGGAATTCACTGTAGCTGCCTCGCTTTTCAAAGCACTTATGTTCGCCGTTTAATTCAGAAAAGCCAAATAGTGGCACTTGCTTTAACCCCCTCAGCAGTTTCTCAAAGCGTACATATTGAGCAGTTTCCCTAAATAAAACAAACAAAGACCTGTAACACAGATTCGTACGGCGATCCAGTTACCAAACAGACGGGAAAGCAGGAGATTACGGTCGTCTTCTCTCTCTCTCGCTTTTTTACAATCCACGCCTTCCTACAGGCTAAAGATACATTTTAACTGCTCTCAGAATAAGCAGCATGAACACATTAAATAAAAGTGGCACTTCAGTAAAGTTACCACCACGAAATGGCAGTGGGGGCACCATACACAAAAAACACAATATTAGCAGCAGCACCACCTACTGGACTACTTTTTCTTTTATTTCAAAAAATAAGCCTCTCATAGGAAAAAAAAACAGAAATATTACAACACTTATTTTTTTAACTTTTTAATAATATAATTTTAAAACGAGCCATTGTATAATAGCAATAAGGCACTCCAGGTAGTGTGTTTTTGTGTAATAACGTCACTCCTGGGCTGGTGGAAGCACTCGGCTTCGCCTCGTGCTTCGACCCACCCCAGGAGTGACGTTATTACACAATAACACACACCCTGTCATGCCTTATTGCTTAAATAAATTATCTGGACCTGACCAGATAAACCTTGTGCTCAGTAAACAGACAGCTGAAATTATACAATAGCCCCTTGTTAGGATAATAAATGAGTCCTTGAACAGTAGGGTAGTGTCAGAAGATTGGAGGCAGGCAACCATGATCCCTTTATATAAAAAGGGAGGCAAAGTCAGAAGTATCCAACTACAGGCCAGTAAACCTGACTTTCATTTTGGGAAACTGGAAGAGACATTGCTAAAATGTAAAATAGAAGAAAATCTTAGGATACTAGGGTGGGAAGATATTAAGCAACATGGCTTCAGGAAAAATAGGGACTGCAATACAAATTTATTATGCTTTTATGAATACATTAGCAAAAATGTGAATAACAACACTCCTGTTGACATAGTCTATCTAGACTTCATGAAAGCATTTTACAAAGTGGTACAGACAGTAGAATAATTGTTTGGATCCAAAACTGGCTTAAGAAGAGAACTCAGAAAGTTAGAATATTGGGAGAATATTCTGAGCCTCTGGGGGTGACCAGTGGGGTACCACAGGGCTCGGTCTTGGGACAAGTCCTGTTTCTACTCTATACTATAAGTGATTTACTTCAGAACATTAAGAACAAGGTAATAAAGTTTGCAGATGATATTGATTAGGAGGACCAGTATCAAATGAGGAATGAGTAGCTCTGATTAGGGATATGAAGGAGAAAGAAAACTGGGCAATTAGGAACAGAATACCACTGAGTATTGATAAGTGTGCAATAATGCATTTGGGTAATCATAATACACTACAACCTTGCATACTTAATGGGAAAGAACTAAGGACCAGTGACCTGGAAAGGGACTGTGGAGTATGGGTGGATAACAAGTTAAACTTTAAGGACCATAGAAATAGTGAAATCAGGAAGACTAATTTCATGGTAAAAAATATTAAAAGAACTTATATGAATAAAAGTATAGCATGCATGCTGCCTCTGTACAAAACATATATAAGACCCCACTTGGACTATGCATCACAATTCTGGAGTCCATATACTAAGAATGAATCAGACAGAATGGAAGGGGTGCAGAGGCGGTTTACAAAATCTGTGAGATTCCTTAAATCCGAAAGTTATCATATGAGATTAAAGAAAACAGGATTGTTTTCCTTAAAACAGAAAAGAACTCAGGGAGATTTATTAACCTTTCATACATTTCTGAATGATGAAGGATTAATGAAGGAGATGGGAATTATTGTTCAGGATAAACCGTCTTGTCTTAGGGGACATAAAAAACAGGTTAAAACAGAAACAGCAAGAAATAATAATAGACATTTTTCATTTTTGAATAGGACAGGGAGAATGTGGAACAAATTGCCTGAAATAATAGCGGAAATAAGTTAAATGGATAGCTTTAAAAACAACTAGATAACTGGACTATGGCTAACAACAATATATAGGCCCACTATTGTGGGGAACAGTACAAATGGGCTTTAGCCTTCTTCCGTTCTATGACCTAGTATGAGAACAGAAAAACCAGCACCAGAACACAGAGTGAAATAAGACGTTTATTCAGTGAATAGTACAAAGTGCCATCAGCTCGGGCAGATGTTCACCTCGACCAGTTTTGCTTAAACAAGCATCCTCAGGAGGATCTGACGTCTGCAAGCACAAGCTACCTTTAAAAAAACTGATTTAAAGTGACAGTGTGCAGAAAATAGATATACGAGATGCAGTCACACAAATATAAATGCAATCAATAAAAACAAAATCAGTCTTCTGATTATCAACTGCTACTGTAATATTTATAGTCACTACCAATGCTGTTTGTTAATACTTCCAAAACTATTACAATATAGTCAGGGTAAGGAAATTTCCTGCTAAAACAGGCTGAGCTGAAGCCATAGGCTGCTTCTGGATTGGTTCTGAGGGGATCTCCACAGACTCTGAGATCAACCGAAGCACAGCCCCAAAGGACACTGGCCTGTGGTCAGTGGTCAATTCCTAGGCAGAGTCACAGTCAAAGTCAGAAGCCCTCAGTGACTGCATGTAGACCCATCAGAGTCTGAAGACTCCTCAAAGATGGCCCTCGACTGCTTCTCACCATGTACTACTCTGGACTCATCAGGGTGGGTAGCCTCTACCGACAGTGGGCCTGGCAAGCCGGTAGCTAGACGGGAGGCCTTGGTAGGGGCTCCATGCAATGGCTGCCAGGGTGGCGGTTCCACTAAAATCAGGGGAGAGGCCAGCATCAGAGACACTGGTCAAGGCAACAGTGGGGTTGGCCACACTGGGGGCCCCCAGGGAAGGACCAGGGTCTGGGGAGGAGGACTACCCTGCCCAAAGACCCTTTGCTGACACATCAGCTCCTCATACCACCAATGCAGCCTATGACAGAGCCTTTCCTAATCAGAACATAAAGAGTAGGAGAAGCACCTCTGGCACCTCCAAACTGAAGACTGAGTGTGGATGTACCAGGAACCCCTCAACCAAGACTGGGATCTTGACCGGCAACTAGAATGTCAACAATGAGGCTAGACAGGTGGAGGGGCCATGTACATAACATGGACCTGTTCCTGTTGCTGAACCCCAGAGGAAGGGAGGGAGCTCCTAAGAGGAGACAGCAAGGTCCACCAACTGCTCCTGAGAGAGCCAAAAGGACTGGAGTCCTGGAGATCAAGTCATTCTCAACCCCCTCAGACAGATGGTTAACCAGTTCAAGAAAAATCTTGCTCCCCTCATCAGCCTGTGTCACAGTCAACAAGCCCAACAGGGGTACTGTGGAGTTAGCAGTCTGGCCTTTGACCAAAACAGGCTGAGATGAAGCCAAGCACTTGATGGCTACTGAGCGGTTGAGGGAATCACAGGAGAAGGAAGAGCATGCTCGTTCCCAGTCCCATGACCAACGGTAGGATTCTTTCGATTTTTTTTTTTTATATACCACCATGGGTAGGGCCCTCTCTAAGGGTCTGGATGGATATGCACATCTCTCCGGAAAGTCTCCATGAATGATGCACCAACGCTTGGGCTGCCACAGCTTCTATGGCTGCAAACTGGACTGCCGAGCCCACTGCCACAGACACCGCCTTCCAGACATCCTTTGAATGAACTGTGGGTTCCGTCTGGTCAGCTGGACGAGTAGGAGACATGTGTAGCAATCCTCTAAAGGTGAGGGCAAAAGCATTTTGCAAAGGCCACAAGCCTCAATGTCATGCTCCACCCTGAGGTAGTAGCTGCACTATCTGTGCAAGTCTGTCCTGGACATCTTTTAGTTGCGCTGATTGCAACACTTAAATCCCAGACTGGACTGGTCTTCCTCTTGATCCATGATAGTACACGGTGGATGCTGAGAAAACTACTAGTAAGCAAAGACAAAATGAACCAGCCTGGTGGTGCTGAGGGTTGAGGCGCTGGGCGCCACACCTCGTCCACTGTGACCAGTTAGGAGTGAGCTCGGGACGCTGGGGTCAACAGGGCGGTTAGAGGATTGAGCACCACAGGGCACCTCTCCTCCCGGAGGAGGGCGAGGATAGCCTAGTGCACCAGCAGCTCCAGGTGGAGACTGGGAGTGCTGCAGTGTGTTGGGCTGCACATAGCACAGCATGGCTGTTGCAGGCAGGGTTGCCATGTGCCGCTGTGTCAGGTGTGCCCAAGCAGGGGGATTCTGCCAGAACAAGGAAAACATTGGCGCCATAGAGCAGGTGATGGCACCTGTCCCCCATGGCCTCAGCCGGGTCTACCCTCGACTGGCCTTTCAGTTCCCCCACTGTCCCTCATCCGCAGCCAAAGACTGCCTTAGAAGAGCACCCAACAAGGAGAGCAACCCACCCTGGATGGGTTAAACCGAGGGTGCTGGCTGCAGGGAGTGGGGAGAGAGGAGGCACAGTTTTAGGGACCTCAGGAGGGCAGGACACAGGCAGGATGTCCAAGAGAGGGTCCACGGGGCTGTAACCGGAGTGAAATAAATAAAAAAAACAAAAAAAAAACAGAGACAAAATGCCAGAGATGCCCTTTTGAGCAAAGGTCTACACCATGCATGGAGCTGCGAAGGAGAAGACCTGACTCTTCCAGTGGAAAGAAAGATCTGATATCTTGGGGCAGAACTGAGGCGCATACCACCCGGGTGGGTGGGAGGAGCTTAGCTTGAAGACACTTTGGCTGAATTTAAAGTGGAAGGAGGACTCCCAAAGTGTTCACACTGCACCATATCCACACTCCAAGAAAGGGGGTTTCTTTACAAATCACCCTGGTATCTCAGGTGGATACCCTATGCAACAAGCACAACATTATAATGCAATTCAGAAAATGCTCCAATGCTGAATTAAGGTATGGCATGGCCTCATAAAACATGACATTTCTGTCCCTTTTAGGTTTTATTCCATGCTCTTGATACCCACAACCTAGTCGCTCGTTGACATTGGTATAAAGGAACCAGAAATATACAAGGACCACCAAGTGCATAAAAGACAAATAAATCCCTCATCCTTTACTGCAAATACAATACCATTTAACTTTTGGGTAATGTAAAAATGTAAAGAGAAAAGATACCTTAATTGTTTCTCAGTAGCCTTCAAATTATCCAATTTTCTGCCTATAGGGAGGTTAACTGCTTGTAGTCAATTAACAAATGTTTAATGATAATAAAATATGTAGATTGATAGTATACCTGATATCATATCAATCATTGAAACAATGTGTTGAGTCAATGCTCTTCAGCTTGTAATCTGACCATGGTTCCGTGAGCCATGCCAACTCCTCACATGTTGATTTATTTACTGCTTCAGAACCGCAGTGAGCTTTTCACTGCAAGAAGTATGAGGCTATTTGTTCCCTGCTTAGTGTAAGTTAGTAAAAGTGATCTTTTTAAGGCTTATGAGATTGAAATGTTTGAAAGTATGGAGCATAAATGCAGGACTATGCAGCAGTTTTGCGGTTTACTGTTTCTGCTGTCTCAAATGTAAATCAGTAACAGTAAGCTCAAAAGACCAACCTTTGTTGAAAGGAGAATTTACCACTCATAACATTTGTTTCTCAAAATAAATAAATGAAAAGTTCTTGGGGAGCTGTCACATTTTATTGTAATTTTTAGTCATGTCACAATTATGTATTTATTCAGTGTTGTAGAAGGCAAAGCACTGGCACTGGGTCTGAGAACAAATGTTTCATCAATTATGAAAGTCCACTTGGCAGGGAACTGAGGTGCCACTGACAAGGGCAATGGTGACTGAGGAACCACCAATGGCGACAATGGCAAAAGCTCACTCAGTATGCAGCTGAGGAGTGATTGATTGTGAAACAGTAAAAGCCTGCTCAATGGGCAGCTCAGGAGTCAACAATGGAGGCAATGGCAAAGCTTGCTTGGCGGGCAACTGAGGAGCCAGTAATGGTGGCAATAGTGAACCCAATTGGTGGGCAGCTGAGGAGCCGCCAACAGTGGCAATGGTAAGAGTCCACACAACATGTAGCTGAAGAGCCACTGATGGTAGCAATTGTGAAAGCCCACTCGATGGGCAGCTCAGGAGCCACCAATGGGGGTAATGGTGAAAGTTTGTTTGGAGGGCAACAGAGAAGCCACGAATGGCAGCAATGGTGTCAGCCCAGTGGACAGGCAACTGAGGAGCCACTGACAGCTGCAACAGTGACAGGTTAATTAGTAGTGGCAGCAGTAGTGAAAGGCTGCTCAACAGGCAGCTAAGGATCCATTGACAGTGACAATGGTGAAAGCCCACTCAGTGGACAGCTGAGAAGCCACCAATAGTGGCAACAGTAAATGGTAAAAGCCTCCTCAGTGAGTGGGTGAAGTGCCAGCAATAAAAGCAATAGTGAAAACTTGCTTGGCAGGCAGCTAAAGAATCATCAATGGTGGCCATGGTTAAAAACAATCGGCTGGCAGCCTATGAGCCATCTATGAAGGCAATGATAAAAGCCCAGTGGGTGAGCAACTGAGGAGCTACTCACAGCAACAGTGGTGAAAGCTTGGTTAGCTGGCAACTGAGGAATCACCAACAGTGGCATTAGAGAAAGCCCCTGGACATATAAACTAGCCCTTGCACTTGCCATCACAAACCCTGCCATTCCTTCTCCCCATATCAGTCCCCATATCAGCCACATATAAGCCTCACAGGCAGGCTGACAGGTCAGCTAATGAATTACAGCCTCAGAGGCTGACTTGACACCTCAACTGGTTAATCAAGAACAACTAACAAAGGCTTTCAACCCAGAAACACTGGCAAGTGGAGATGTGGGTTATTCTACCATGGGAAAGGCTACAGGTCCCTGCAGAAATGGTCATATGTAAATATTCAAATGAACCCAGAGCCCCACAGCACCACTGGCTGGCAAGAGGGAGTGACCTATTTCTTAAGCACTCACTGACTGATAGCCTGACATACCAACAAACCCCAAAAATCAATACATTTGTTTTGCAATTTGAAGCAAACCTATTAAGAGTTAAAAGGCTCACACACTGATAGCACAATATTATTTTATATATACAGTATGTATTTATGCAATGGGGTAGAGATAAACAGAGCGTGATAAATCCGTTTATCTGAGTAACTGTGTACATAAATTTCATTTATGTATAAAGTGCTTATGTCTTCAGTCGTTTATCCACACAGTGCTCATGTCATCAGTCGTTTATCCACACAGTGCTTATGTCATTTAGAATGTCCGGCCTCAGTAACAGTATTAACCATATTCAAATGCAAATAACATTAAAACGAAAAATGATAGCATGGTACTGTGAGCACGAACGTTGTTCAGCACGGAATATCTACAAAATAAGTGGTGTTTTATTTATTGATACCTTTTAGATTTTTTGATAATTAGCAAAAACACAGCAGAAAATTCATATTTTTTTTTCATTTTGTCCACTAACAAATGTAAATAACTTTAAAATGAAAAATGATAGCATGGTACTGTGAGCACAAAGTTTATTCAGCACAGAAATATCTACAAAATGAGTGGTGTTTCATTTATAGATACTTTTTAGTTTTAGTGTTTTCAGAATTAGCAAAAAACCACAGAAAATTCCATTTTTGTGCACTTTTTCATCAAACAAATAACAAATAACTTAAAAACCAAAAAATGATAGTACAGTACTTTGAGCACAAAATTTGTTCAGCATAAAAATATCTACTAAATGAGAGGTGTTTCATTTCTGGATTCCTTTTAGATTTTCAATAATCAGCAAAAAACGGCAGAAAATTTAATTTTTATTAACTTTTTTTGACTAGCAAATGCCCCTACAAAGGCAAATACAAAAGAATTGCATAAATGGAATATGCAATGGAAAACTTGTGTAATAAATGATTTATCTGCGCTTAAGCAGTTTGACCTCAGACACCTCACTCGTGGCTTACACTACTTGTGAGGTTACCTGAGGTCAAACTGCTCTTGTGCAGAGCACAACAGCTGTAGGAACCAGCTCAGCAGGGTAAACACTCTGTGGTGCACAAAAGGCCTCCCGGGATCCCCCGCACTCAGTTACACAGCACACCAGCTGTACGGACCAGCTCAGCAGGGGAAACGCTCCGTGGGGCACAGATGGTAAAGAGCCTCTCTCCAAGATATTTCTCTGGGGTGTTACGGACTGCTTTTAAAGGGCTTTTCTGTCCCTGTATAGGGACTGATAGTTTCTGACTGCTAAGTGCCTAGTTGAGATTTGTGGGCTATCGTAGGGGCTCCTTAAGGGCCTGACTATGTAGCGCTGTGCTACGATTGTGATTACTGCTGTATGGGAGTCTGCATGCCCTGACTAGATGTCGCAACCATGTCTTGTGCACTGATTGAATGTACTGTACCTGTTCTGCTGTGATCAGAGTCCTGTGCGGGGCCTATCTCACTGTGCTAACGTCTCCTGCCTGGCTCCATCTTGCCATCTTGGTCACGCATGCACACTAGGGACTGTATCCCGATACCAGGGAGAACAGTTCGTGCATGAACAGTACGGCCCAGAGGGCTAAGAGTCTCCCGCTGCATACGAATTAATGTCTTTGCCCTCTGCTCCCATATAGGCCTTCTGGGATCCCCCACACTCAGTTACACAGCACACCAGCTGTAGGGATCAGCTCAGCTGGGGAAACACACTGTGGGGCACAGAAGGTAAACAGCTCATCTCCAAGATATTTCTCTGGGGTGTTAGCCCATCAACGATGTGCATCGACTGCCCCACCCACCCGAGTCACTTCCCCACCCAAGCTCGACCCTCAATTTATGGACCACCCCCGTCATGTGACTTCCTGTGTGCCTAAAGTCTAACTCCCACTTTCCCATTTTCAGCTTATTTTGGCTGCCCACTAGAGAAGTGTCCTGCACCTGCTCCCTCAGCCTAACCTCTCCATTCTTCCTACCGGACTCTGCTCCTCCTTGGCCACTCTATCTGACCTAATGCTCCTCCTCTCTCAACCACTGCCCAAACCCCCAACACTACAAGTCCTGCCCCCCCCTCACCACACCTCTCTCCCCTCCCACCACTGGCCACTAGGAGTCACTGTTGCACACCTCTTTCCAGCTCTGACACACACCCAGTGACCCCCAACCAGAAGCCCAACAGGCCCTCAGAACCGGTCACCCTCTACACCAAAGTTTGCAGCTCTGCCCCTGCACCAACAAGGCAGCCACACATCTGGGAAGCTAGTTGCCACTCTTATACCGTGCCAAAGTCCCCCATCTCCACACACCATGGGGAGACAAACATACTCGTGTAGCCTGGCCACAATGATATTATTGATACTGGCCATGCCCCACCCTGTACACCCCTACCCTTTGGGATCTCACCTACCCACCACACTACACTACCCCCTGCCACCCTGGACAGAGCCACCTCCCCTAAATATCCACCACCCACAGCTAACCGCCCATCCTCTGTCCCCCCTAACACCCCCCTGCCCACCTCTTTTCCTTGCCACACCCACGCTGCACTCCCTGCCCATCCCTTGCAGTGTCCTCACCAGGTCCATCCCCTTCCATATCAATACCAGCTCCAAATGGCACCTGGCTTTACTAAGGGTGTTCTTGCTACTACTCCTCCTGTCTGGGAACATACACCCAAACCCTGGCCCCATGCCTCCAAATCCCACCCAACTGCCAACAGCAGCCAGCCAACATATAGGGTCTATAAACATCAGCAGCCTGCTGAAAAAATCAGCACCACTCCAATGCTGGGTTATCCAGCACCAGCCCTGACATACTAGCCCTAGTAGAAATGTGGCTCTCAAAATCAACCCCAGACTTTTTCGTTAACCTCCCTGGTTAAACACTTTTCAGGGAGGACCAAATTAGCATTGGGGTGGGTGTGCATTCTATATGTGCGACACTCTGATGGGTCATGCTCTCCCAATGCCCAAACTCGGGCACGGGGGCACAAGCCCTCTCACTCAGAATCACCCCATACCCTGCCAGGGCCCCACTGTTCCTCACTGTTGCCTATGTGCCTTCCCGTAACCAAACCCCAGCCATTCTCTCACTCACTGACTACCTCACCAGCCTACCCCAGAAGGCTGAACAGATCCTGATTGGGGACCTAAACGTCAACTGACTTGCCAGTACAGCTGCCCAAACCAGGGACTCCTTCACTGCCCTGGATATGTCTCAGCTTATCACCCAACCAACTAGGCACAACCCCACTAGTGGAATTAGCACCCTCCTGGATGTCATCATCACCAACCGCTCCCACAAAGTCTTGGATATAAAAATCCTCCCAGACTCTCTCAGTGACCATTTCCCGGTCCTGTTGACATGGACTACCCGGACCCGAAAACCCTGGCCCAGGTCCACCTTTCGTCAATGCCTCCATCCCGGCAACCTCGACAAGCTCAAGCAGTCCCTGGCCCAGATAGACTGGTGACCCATCTCCTGTGCCACCAGCATTGACACTGCAGTAGATTTCTTTACCAGCTCCTTTAACAAGGCCTGTGATCACTTTGCCCCCTCACCAAAAACCCATACCATGAAGCAAAATGCACCTTGGGTTACCCCATAAATTATTCAACAACTGAAGCAGAGGGACAACCTATGACACAGAGCTATTGAGTCTGGTAAGAAGGCTGACAGACAAGTGTACAATGCCGAGCGTAATAAATGCATATGGGCCATCCGTACCGCCAAAGCTGAGCATTACTGAACCTCACTTGCCTCCTCCTGGGGGACTGCCCGGAAATTATAGGATAACATCAAAGAGCTTAATGGCAAGTCCCGATCTCCCCACCCAACTCACTGTCAACAACACCGTCTCCACTGAACCCCATAGAATTGCAGCCTGCCTGAACACCACGTTCTCCGACCTCAGTACAGTCCTCCCCAATGGCTTCTTCCACCCTGCCCTCCCAACTGCCCACTCCACCGGCCCTTTCTGCCTCGCACAGTAACCCCTGAAGCTATACATTGTAGCCACGGGCCCTCAATGGCACCAGCCCATGCAATGACCAGCTGAACACCCGGCTCCTTTGGCTGGTACTGGACGTGGTCCTTCTCCTACTCACTAATCTTCTTAATTGCTCACTATATCTGGGCCAGTTTCCTCTTGCCTGGAAAACAGCAGTCATCACACCCATACTCAAAAGCGGTGACTGCACCTCCCCAAGTAATTACAGGCCAATCTCCATACTCCCCCCCCCCCCCATCAAAAGCATTGGAAAAAATAGTGGCAGTGCAGCTCATAGAATACCTAGATAAGCATGAAATTATGTGCAAAGAGCAGCATGGGTTTTGAGCTAGGCACAGCACCACAACTGCCCTTTTAGAATTCTCCAATTTCATCCACTCTGCCTTGGACTCCAGCAACCTTGCTGGTGCTGTGTACATCAACCTCTCCAAAGCCTTTGACACAGTCTCCCATCCCCTCTTGCTTGACTCCCTTCACCAACTAGGCTTCTCCCCAGGCCGCTAGCCTGGTTTCACAGCTACCTGTCCTCTAGGTGCCAGTGTGTTAAAATCCATAGCACACTGTCCAACAAACTGCCTGCCCACTCTGGAGTCCCCCAGGGCTCCATCCTGAGCCCTCTCATGTTCAGTCTCTACCTCAATGCACTTCCCAGCACCTGCACTGGAAGGGTGCTGCTCTATGCGGATGATGCAGTCATCCTGGCATCGCATCAAAACCCAGTGGCACTGCAAGCCACACTCCAGAACTCCTTCACCCAAATAGAGAAATGGTTCTCTGACCATAGGCTAATTATCAACCTAAAGAAAATGAAAGCCATGCTCTTCGCCCACCATCAGAGCAAAGTCAATAACTCCAAGCTCCAGATACTGCCCAGTACGAAACACCCTCTGGAGCAAGTAGCCTCATACAAATATCTGGGCATCACTTTTGACTCTGCTGTCACCTTCCATTCCCACATCAACACCTTCTGCTCTGCCATAAACTCACGAATAGGTTTACTCTACTGGCACAAGGATTGCCTCCCCCCGATGCTCTCCAGCTAGCTATCACCTCCTCAGTCCTGTCCCTGGTTGACTATGGAATCCTGATATATGCAGCAGCCGAAAAAACTGCTCTGAACAAAATCCACCTATCTGTTAACAAGGCCTGCAGGCTCCTGACCTGTGCAGACAGGCGTACCCACACCTGCACACTCTACTCCTCCGCCAACATGCTCAACCTCAATGAGAGGATCTGATATCAGACTGTTCTCCTGTCCAAGAAAATTCTTCTAGGCCTCACCCAGCCCCGGGGTTGACCTCCTCCCTCCAATGTGCATCAACTACCATTCCCACACGCAGAACCTGTAAGACCACCTTCCTGATTCCTAGAACCGGGACATCACTTGCTCAAAGATCCTTTTACTACAGGGCCCCATCCTGGTTCAACTCCCTCCAGGACACCATCACTAACATCCCCAAAATAGGTGCATTCAAAGTTGCCCTCTGGAACCACCTGCTCACCGCGCAGCACTGCAGCTGTGCATAACCAGGCCTGCACTTCTCTTCCCATACAAACACATATTGGTGGTCGGCCACTGTATCACAATGTTATTGACAACGTCCCTCGGGCCACAGAAAACCCCTCTCCCCTTAGCCACCTACTCTCTGGTTGCTCTAACTACTGTCTAGCTACATCACTGTATAGACCAATGTTATTACCCACCTGTAAAATAAATGAATGCTATAGAATACTGGGTGTAGGCATAATGCTCTACTCTCGCCTGGCCCCAAACTATGTAATAAATATTTCTGCAGCAATTTCTCCTGTAAATACCTGCCAATCTGTCAAATGTGAAACTCATGAAACTCTGTAAATATGTGCCTGTGTTGAACTATAGGCTTAACTGTCTAATCTGAGAACCTTGTACATCCTGTAAATATCTGCCTGTCTGTGAAACTTGAGACTCGTGTAACGCTGTAACTTTGTGACTACTTGCTAACCTCTGTACCTGGTTGCACTAGTGTCTTACTTTGATGATGAGCCTTTGGAAATGAGTCTGACTCAAAGGGCTGTAATTCTGATTATACAAATAAATAAATAACTCATTTATTACACTTGCTTCCATTGCATATCCCTTATTTATTTATATATATATATATATATATATATATATAACATACATACATATAGGATAGATATATGCACACTGTTGAGTATTGACTGTTTCTTTATGGACTGAGATTTTGAAACACATAGATTTGATGGGGAAATACCTGACAGCATGTTGCCACAATGCCTGTGTGACCTAAACATTTGCAGAGAGCTCTGTCGGGGTTGCTGGAAGCAGTCACCATCTGTTATTTTACTGCAGTACTGCCTTATACAACCAACCTAACATAAAAGCAAGCCATGAAAAAATAGTAGTCAGAACAAGGAACACCTGTTAGAAGGATTACATACTGACAAACTGGGATCTCTGCAGATATGTATACCAGAAGACCCCCTTTGAATTTTATGTAGCATCCTAGTTACCCCTCTTGGTTAAGTGAAGGGTTCTATTTATTATTCATTGATTTCTAAAGAAGCTGACTTGTGAGATAGTGTGGTATCTTTTATTCAGCCAAGACAGAAGTTATGCACAGAAGTTATAATATCGGTAATAAACTACAGTATTAGTATGTTCTTCATAATCTTTTATTAGCATGTGTTCAGCCATCTTATTCTGCATATTTAGTATGTTTTTCCTGGTGAAACTCTGAAACAGATATTATTTCTGCAGTCTGTTTTACCATTCATACATGTTAACCTAGAAACATGGAATATGCGACAGAAAAGGACCCATAAGCCCATGTAGTCTGCTCTATTTTTCCCTGCCTGTTACTACACCCGGACCCTATTTGGTCAGCAGTGTCGTTCCCTCCTTCCTTTCCTCTGCTTATTATACTGATGTGCCTATCCCACACATGCCTGAAGTTCCCCAATGATTTCTTCGCCACCATCTCTTCTGGCAGGCTGTTCCAGATGTCCACCACCTTTTCTGTTAAGTAGTATTTCCATACATCCTACTTAAACTTCCCCCCTCAAGCTTTAGGGCATGGTCCCATGTTCTGGTGCTCCTCCTTCTCTGAAAGACACTCTCCTCCTGCACCCTGTCCACCCCAATGAGGTACTCACAGGTCTCAATCACATCCCCTCTTGCTCTCCTCTCTTCCATGGAGTACATGTTGGGCTCCCGCAGCCTCTCCTCATATGGTTTCTCATGCAATCCTTACACCATTCTGGTAGCCCTCTTCTGGATTGCTTCCACCCTAACAACATATTGCAGAGGTGCAGTTTCCAGAACTGGACACAGTCTCCAGGTGGGGTCTCACCAGTGAGCGATAAAGTGGCAACACCATCTCCCTTCTCCAACTAGAAATCCTCAACCCTATGTACCCCAGCATTCCTCTAACCTTGACTACTGCCTTGTCACATTGCCCTGCCACCCTGGGATCATCAGGTATGATTACCCAAGGTCCCTTTTTGCTTTGTGAAACTCTGCATGAAAATCATTATACTTATTGGCCCCTATGCACAATAGATAAAAGAAATTCCTATCTGCTGCGCATCTGTGGCACATAGGCATCCCTAAGTCCAGGAGCCATGCACAGGGGACCTGTGGACACTTGTGGCATGCACTAAAGGTGTGCATGCCCTTTCCACACTCAATATCTTTGATGCTTATGCAACTACACATGCAGAACATTCGGAGGAGTGTCCAGAGGCATGCCCACACTGTGCATCATTCACAAAGGTGCAGAGTGCTGGGCGAGGGAGGTGCATGCTACATGGGCAGGTACCCTGTTATCACTGCTGTGTGCCACCCACAAACGACACCCACTGGTCATGGTGGGACCTAACCCCCCCCCCACTGTGCTGCCAGAGCTCTGTGGTCAGGCAGGGAGGGCTGAGTGCAGACATTCGGGTATTCCCCTGACAACTGTACTTTTAGGGACATGCACCATTCTACAATCCCCTACTCTGTGTGGAGAAGGAGATCCACTCATGAATCAGGATGGGCATCTGACTGGATGCCTACCTCTGTCCACCAATCTGCGTTCCACACACTAGCACGCTGGGGGAGAGCACAGTCAGGTGTCCTGCTATGGCTGGCTGTAGTGAACGTTGTGGCCCACTCACCTGTCGATGGATACGGAGGTATGCATACCCCATTCCTTGTAGTGCAAAGCCCCCATAGGGAATAATGTATGAGCAACCATATAAACAAGGCTGTGCTTTCATCGAGGGGCTGTGATGAAATCACAGGGAAATGAAGAGCAAAGCCTGATGTAATCTCAACTCCTAGAAGGAAACACTCTGAGTTGTTCATTCTTTCCCATATTTTATTTTTTAAGGTGTTTGTTTTTTAAAAATATTTTTGTCTACTAAGCACTCTGTCATCTCTGAATGAAAGACTATTTGTGACATGGTTTAATGTAGAAAACCCACTTCACACTCAACTTTGCGGTACCCACCTAACAGTCACCAAGTTATAGTAGAAATATCTTGTTTTTATTTACGTTATGTTTTTGCAGCAGAGTAACAATTTCTGCCATTTCCTCATCATTGTTTACTGTTTGAACACATGCTACTGGTAGTGACAAAAAACAAACTAGAAACAGTACAAAGGCAGTGACAAAGATTCTTACAGCGCTTTAGAACTTAAATGAAAAACTACTGTAGGTTTCTTTTTACTATATTTAGGGGGCAACTGGGTGGATACTTGAAAGCTGGGTGCATGTTGGGTTTTGTACATTAAAGTAAAATGAAGAGCTGTTGGGGTTGGCTTTCAGAAACAGCAATTCTGTGCCAAGAAAAGGCTTGCACATGAATCTGAGCAAGAAAAAGTGACTGTACAGTAGTAGTGAAATTCCAACTGACTGATCAGTATACAAACAATGAGGACTAAAGTGCTGTGAGGGCAAGTAGTAGCCAGGTGGAGTTAGGTGAGAGAGAGAGTGAAGGTGGACAGAGGAGAATGCAATAGTTGATGGGGGGGGAGATAGATATGGTGTAGTAAAGTACAGGTTACCCAGTAAGGATCAGCTGGTGATGAAACCGGAAGGCTGTGCAGTTTGAGAAGAGAAGGCACAAGAGAAAAATTTCCCAGAAAGGGAAAAGTGAATGGAAGAATAAAATAAAAGAAGTTAGGAAGTGAGATTGAAAAAAATGCTACAACCTATGTGAATCAGATGCAAGGTGCAGCAATGTGTTTGGGGCAGCACCGGGTTTGATGCAAGGCTTGTGCAAGCCATGCGTCAATCTTTGAGAATCAAGCCCAAGGTGTTTAACTTAAAGTATGGTTCACTATCAAAGCCCAAGGTAACTTAGAGCATGGTTGGCTAACACAGTGTGAGCCTGTTCCAGGCAGAGTGGGGCTGTAACACGTGTATTCAACCGGTATATTTTCTACAGCTCTAGCCTGACAAATCTGAATACTGCCAATTATTCAGGACATTCAGGTAAAGGATTCAGTTTTGTGTACACCCATTTGAACATTCTTTAATATAATTAAAGGACTACAAATGCTGTGCTTGCCCCAAGACGGGAAAGCTAGCACATAAAAGATTCGGTATCTAGTAGCCTGAATACAATCACTTTTTTTTTTTTTTTACCTAAATGAGGCTCTCCTGATGTGGGTTACAGAAATCTCCATGCCACCCCCTTGGAAAGTTATTTCAATTACATATGAACATATGAAGAAGCCAGCAAAATAAGGTGATTAGATGTATCTAGTCTGTTCGTATTGCAATGTCCTCAGCTTAAGGTAGTGACCCTGTTCCCCTTCCCAATCCACCATTCCCCTCTGTTCAACCCTTCCTTGACCCTTATTTTCCTCTTAACTCTATCCCAGCCTCTTCTGAAGATACCCACCATCTTAATTGAAGCCCCCTCTTTCGGAAGCACATTCCAACCTGCTAACACCCTCTCATGAAGAAGTGCCTCCTAGCCTCCCTCCAATACCTCCTTCTCCAACTTGAGACTGTGTCCCTTCATGGTTGGTTTCCACTGAGCTTACAGACCATCCTTGTCCACCCTATTTATTTCAAATACTTGAAGGTCTCAATTACGTCCCCCTTCTCTCTCCTTTCCTCCTTGGTGTACATGTTCAGGGCCCCCAACCTCTCTTCATATGTTCAATCCTGCTGGCCCATGACCATCTTTGTTGCCCTTCTTTGGACTGTCTCCTGCAGGTTAATGTCCTTTCTAAGGTATGGGTACTAGTACTGTACTGTACACAGTACTCCAGATGTGGTCTCACTAATGACCTGTACAATGGCAGTATTACCTCCTATTGCCTGCTGCTGATCCCGCAAGCAATGCAGCCCAACATTTTATTTGCCTTTGCTGCTGCTTTCTATTTATTTATTTTTGAAAGTCGGATTTACAACCTTTGAGTCAGGGACTCATTTACAAAGGCACCTCATCATAGGAAGGGTAGATATGGTTACAGTGTGAGATACAACAGTGGTAACATACAGGTGCAATACAGATAACAAAAGAACAAAATATAACAGTGGTTTATGGAATAAAGTTACATGCAGTAAACAGCAATCGTATAAAGTATAATGACAGTAGAAATCACAACCCTGGTCATACCGGAGAAACATCTACTGTATGTGGAAGGTGGGGGAAACAGGGTGAAGAAAAGAAAAAAGGGGGAAGGAAGCAGTCCAACAGACATTGTCAAGGCTATGGGTTTTCCTACACTGTGTTGAGTGTTTCAGGTCACTATTGATCATCACTCCCAGATCCTTCTCCTCCTCTGATGAAGATACCCTGAACCCTCCCAGACTGTACTCCATCTTGGGGTTCTTGTTTCCAATGTGCATAACTTTGCATTTTTTTACACTGAAGCCAAGTTGCCGAATTCTGGACCACCTCTCTAGTTTTTCCAGAATCTCCTTTAGGTCTTTTATCCCTTCTGCTTTGTCCACCCTCCCACAGGTCTTGCTGTCATCTGCAAATAGGTAAAGTTTTTTTCCTAATGCCATCACCAATATCACCGATTAAGATACTGAACAAAACCAGTCCAAACAATGATCCTAGTGTGGGACCCCACTGGTGACCTCCCTGGTGCTAAACATGCTCAGCCGCCACTGCCACCACCACTTTCTGGGTTCTGCCCCTCAGCCAGTTTTCCACCCATCTAGTCAGCTTCTCTACAGCCCCAAGATACACCAACTTCCTGATCATCCTCTTGTGGGGTACAGAGTGAAAGGCCTTGCTGAAGTCCAGGTAAAGATGCCCACCACTTGGCTCCAGTCCACTGTTTTAGAGACCCAGTCAAAGAATTCAAATCAGATTTATTTGATACGACCTCCCTCACATAAACATGTGCTACAGTACCTCACACCCTGGAGGCCATGCTCATCTAGATACTCTTCCAACCTTTCCTTAAATGTGGTCTCTAGCCTAGATATATTCATTCACAATGCTGTAATGTTTGACTGATTATAGATTACATAGCTGTCAATCCTTTTTAATGTTACTGTTTAACTGCCAATATATTGTCATATCCTGTCAATTTGTCCATTCATATTGTCTTGCATATGTGGAAATTGCTGTTTTATTATATTTTAAAAAAAATAAAAAGATTAACTGCAAAAAAGTATGGTCTCCATGAGCATGCACACGATCGAGGTCAGACTGACCTGTCTGTAGATCCCTGGGTCTTCTTTGGGACCACTGTTATGAAGGGGCACTACATGTGCCAGTCCTGTGGTACCACACCTGACTCCAGTAAACTATTGAACAGGCTAGCCAATGGATTTGCAGGCTCCTCTGCCAGTTCCCTAAGCACCCTTAGAAGTATGCCATTCGGGCTCAGGAATCTGTCCATCCTCAATGCCAGCCATCCTGTCCTCACCCTACTCACCTTTATGACTACATCTGTGCTCCCCACCCCCCTGCTCCTCTTCTCCTCCTGGTGGCACCGGTCCTTATTTCTGCCTGGTGATGATGGAACAGAAGTAACTGTTCCATATCTCTGCTTTGCCCTCATTATCCTTCATTCACCAGGCCTCTTTCCTGAGCCTAATAAATCCATCTTTCTCATCCCATTTCTTACTAATATAGTGAAAAAAGGCCTTCTCTCCCTTTTTAGTTCCCTCAGCTAGCCGCACTTCCTTCTGAGCTCAGCTTGCTGGGCTACCTTACCTACTATGCTGGCCATCTTCAGGTAGTCCTCCCTCTCGATTCTCCTGAATTTCTTGCAGGCTAAACTCTTGTCCCTTACTACCTGGTTTACCTCTATACTAAACCAGCTGGCACTTTGGCCCTTGAATTTTTTTCCCCTTGAGCCTAATGCACCTGTTTGTGGCAACCGATATTCTCGCCTTAATGATGGCCATCTTTGACCCACCCAATATCCACTCGGATACTTGCCAGGTGACTCCTTAGCAACTCGACAATCTTTCTGAAGTCCCCCTTACTAAAATCCAGGATTTTAGTCTTAGTGGAGGCTTTTTACCTGCCCGTGTCCAACTGGAACCACACTGTGAGATGGTCATTTCAATCCAGGGGCTCCTCGACCATCATATCCTGGAAGTGCTCCCCATTCATCAGCACCAGATCAAGGACTGTCCCCTCTCTGGTGGGTTCTGTGATGCTCTGAGTTAGGAACCCACTTTACAGCGCATCTAGGATCCCCTGACTCCTGGCACAGGTTGTAGCCAATACCCTCTGGTCCACCTTGGGCAGGTTGAAGTCTCCCACTATTACCACCTCTTCCTTCTCTGCAGCAGTCAATATTTATGAGTTCAGTTCCCTGCCTCTTTCCTCCTCCTGGATGGGTGGTCTGTTAACGATCCCAACCTCACCTTCCTCTCTCTCTATTAGACAGTAACTGAATCCTTATTACTTCTACCCTGCCCTCTTCCAACTCCTCCTTCATACACAGAACTACCACCTCTTTTCCTACCGCCCTGTCCATCCTATATAATTTATACCCAGGGATGGTATGGTGTGGCCCATGTCTCAGTGACTGCTATGATGTCCACTCCCTTCTCAGCCAACAATACCTGCAGTCATACATCTTGTTTCCAAGACTCCATACATTCAGGTACACTACCTTCTGCCTAGAGTCTATGCCTTCTTCCCTTCCCTCCCATCTGTCTGTCTAATTTCTCCCCATTGCTTGTGCACCTCATCCCCTGTTGCTAACCCCTTTGCTCCCCCTCCACCCTCCAGTCACTCACTGTTGGTATGGGGAAGTGGCCTGCTCACCTTCTCCTCCTCCCAGAGACTTGGGGCCTGCAGGCCTACCTGCCCCTTCCAGTAGTTTAAATTAAGTTTATGGGTAATGTAGTGCCCCCCCACACAGTTTTGCCCTGAGGACCCTCAAGCCCCCCACTACTGAGGTGCAGTCTGACTTGTGCAAAAAGTGTTTTATTTGACCAGGTCTCCCCAACCCCCAATATAGCTGTATTCCTCCTCTTTGCAGCATTCCCTCAGCCAGTCATTGAATTCCTCTATCTTCCTCTTCCTGACTGTGCTGGTTCTGGGTACTGGCAACACCTCTGAGAATGCCAGCGATCAGGCTACCTCTCTGCAGGTCCTCCCTATCATACTGTACCTATCTTGTACTACCCTCACCTCCTCCCCGGCTAGGTTGTCGGTCCCTAGGTGTATAACTACAACTGGTTTCTCTCCAACACCCCCCACAAACTCCCCAATTCTTGGGCACACCCTCTCTGCTGTCATTCCTGGCATGCAAACCACCTTCCTATCTGTATTTGGGCCCTCCTTTCTTCCCCAGTGAACACCCTTAATCAAGGAGTCCTCTAGGATTACCACCCTTCTGCTCTCTCCATTCCTGCCTCAATTCCTTCCTTCTCTGACTGCTGTACAAGGGTCTCCCTTATCTAACTGCTCCCCCTCCATGCTGGTTAATTTCCTGCCCTTACTCTCCCCAAGTCCTGCTTGCCTGACCTCTCCACAGCTGCTACTTGCCCCTCCATCTGTTTTCCAATCCCCCTCAATGTCCTTCCCTTTCTGGCCACTCACATACACGGTCTCCTTTGCCTCTCCTCTTGTCACCCTACCCCCGCTCCACTCTCCATGTTCTTCCTCTCCCACCCGCCTTGACTACCTTGTACAGTCCTACCCCTCCTCTCCTGTATTATTTCCCCAGACATTGTTGTCTTAACCCAACCTCTTGTTCCCCCCTCCTCACTTCTACAAAGTGGGTGAAATCTATTCTTTATGGTCATGATGTATTTGAAAGCAGCATCTATCAAGACTTTCTGGTCAGAAGAATCTTCTCAGGGAACAAAATTCAAGTTAAAATGAGATGTTTTCATGTTACATTGGTAATGCAGATTCACAAAATGCCATGGTTTAGTGCCTGTATCTATGTAACATCATAAAAGTGCAAACTGGGTGTACCTCTTGAAAGAGCCCTCATCCTAAACGTCTGCTAGGAACATATGAGGTCTGCATTTAAAAGCAGAAGTGCAACCTTTAAATGGGAACAATTAGAACTAAGAGCACTACACCCACGTGTGGGTCTGGTCCCAATTTGCAATTTGTGTGCAAAACAAATGTGCTTACTTTTTGCCTCAGTATAGTAGATCCTATCTAACTGATCTTACTGACTCCCAAGCTGAAATTTGCTGTAACCAGAAATCCCTGTATCCACCACATCCAATGTCAGAGCTAGGCTGCAGCAATGGAAGATTCAACAGTCTAATGTGCATGTTAGAGCTTTTATAAGCTCCGATCATAAGTTTGCCAGTCCTGGTGCTCTCCCATGGCTATGTAGTCCTCTGTAACTATACTTAGCCCCTGGAGGACAGCAGTCCTTTGGGCTTTGCGCAGTACAAGGCCTGATCCTACCTTGCTTTATACAGATTCAGAAAGCAGGATGGTCAGAGTTCTTTGGGCCCTGTAGTAAACGAGATCTGACTTCATGCACTGCATTGGGCCATTTGGGATTGGGATCTGGATTGTACTTTGGCATTTAGTTCAGTGGAGTTTATGGGAGTGGTGCATTGAAGGGTGGGGAAATTAGGGTTTGAAAAATACGTAAGAAAAAATTACTCACCTTAGTAATGTTGTTTCTTCTAATGGAGTCTTGCTATATTATGACATATGCAGTATAACCCCAGGTTAGAACTGCTCCGGAGGTGAAAGAGTTAACTTCCATGCAGGGCATGGAATCTTGAGCGAGAGCTCGGTTGTACACTCTGTCTGTTGAAGCTCAAACTTAAACTGTCAGATCTTTACGAGCAAAAACTCACTAAGGTTCTGTGTGGAAGCCGAAAACCTACACTAGCCACTGGCTACTAACTACAAAAACACCTTTTTGTTCTTGATCCCAAAACAAAGACTCAAGTCGGGGGATTCAAGAAGGAAAATTTAAGCATAACACCTTAGCACCCTAGAAGGGTGAAATAAAGTGGGCATCAAAGAAGTGCCAACATTGCACTGCCCTCCCACATCCCAAAAACAGAGGTTCTGAGAGGGGCAGGCTGGGAGGTCATAATATAGCAAGACTCCATTAGAAGAAACAACATTACTAAGGTGAGTAATTTTTTCTTCAAACAACATGAAGTCTTGCTATATTATGACATATGTAGACTACACAGCAGTACCTCCATGGAGGAGGGACAGAACCTACTTGGGAAATAGGGTCTGAAGCACAGCTGTGCCAAATCGAGCATCACTCCTAGCCTGGATATCCAAGGAGTAATGCTTAGTAAAAGTGTGAACTGTTTTCCAGGTAGCTGCTTGACATATCTCTAGGATAGGAATTCTCATGGCAGCCAGAGACCAGCTGTACCTCTGGTAGAGTGAGCCCTCAGGCCTGAGGGAGGAACCTTACCCAGTTTTTCATAACAGAATTGGATACAAGAGACAATCCACCTAGCAATGGATCTTTTAGTGGCAGGTTTCCTTTACCAACCTCACCATAAGTGAGGAACAATTGAGGATTCGAACCTGTGACCCTTGGTACGCTCTATACAGTAACTAAGGGCTCTTTGACATCTAACTGTGCAACCTCCTCTCACCAGAGGAGGAATGGTCAGTGAAGTACACAGGAAGAGACATGGATTGATTAAGGTGAAAGTCTGAAACCACCTTAGGCAAAAAACTTCCTGTTAGTCCCGAGGACTACCGTATCTCTATGAAAGGAGATAAAATCAGGCTCCACTGACAAGGCTTGTAGCTCACTTATGCGCCTGGCAGAGGTGATGGCTACCAGAAACACAGTTTTCCAAGTCAAGTACTTCAGCTCTGCTGAAGACAATGGCTCAAAAGGGGGTTGCATAAGATGAGCGATGCAAATATTAAGATCTGAAGCAGGGGCAGGATCCCTGAACGGGGGGTTGGTGTGAAGCAACCCTTTAAAAAAACTTGGAGAACACAGGGTGAGCTGATAAAGAAGAGGGCTTACCTGCTGACAAGAAGACAGACACAGCTGCCAAGTGCACTTTTAGGGTAGCTGGTCTCAGCCCCAAGGAATTCAAATGCACCAAATAATCCAGGATCGTGGGCACACCAGCAGATTCTGGGGAAATATGTTTACCAGCACACCATATGGAAAATCTCTTCCATTTTGAATTATAGCTAGCCCTGGTGGAAGGCTTCCTAGAGGCCTTCAAGATATCCAATACACCTTGAGAAAGGTGTAGGTCAGCAAACTCTAACTCTTCAAGAGCCAAGCCTTGAGATTGAGAGATTTGAGGTTCGATACCAAACTCTCCCTGGGCACAGGTTAACAGGCTGTGATTCTGGGAAGACATAGGGAGGGTGGACTGCTAAGGACATGAGGAGTGGGTACCAGGGCTGCCTGGCCCAATCTGGAGCAATCAGGATCATCTTGCAGGACTGAGATCTGATTCTGACTAGCACTTTGAAAAGAAGGGGGAAGGGGGGAAAAGCATAGAGAAACTTCCCTTCCCAACTGAGAAGGAAGGCATCCAGAGGGACTGAGCCCAACACTGGGGGCCTGCAGCAAAAAAGGGGAAGTTGGTGATTGTCTGGGGCTGCAAAGAGATCTATTTGCGGAGTGCCCCATCTGGCAAATATTACCTCCAGTACTAGGGGATCCAGTGCCCATTCGTGATGGCTCTGGGAAATCCTGCTGAGAGCATCCGCTAGGACATTGTCCTTGCCTGGGAGGTGAACTGCTGTAAGGGAGGTGTTCAGAGAATAAGCCAGAGACCACAACTTCATTGCTTTGGTGCACAAGGCTGTAGACTGAGTGCCCCCTTGCTTGTTGATGTACCACATTGTAGTGGTATTGTCTGTTCTGACCTGAACAACCTTGTTCTGGACAGATGTGGAAAAAACCCCGAGTGCTAGAAAAACTGCTCTGAGCTCCAGCAAATTGATGTGGAGCAGAGATTCCTGAGGGGACCACAGCCCTTGGGTGGAAAGGTCGCCCATGTGAGCTCCCCACCCCAAGAGGGATGCATCTGTAGTAAGGGTCAAGGAATGAGACTGGGGAGTGAGGGGAACCCCCTGTCTCAGATTGCTCTGATCCTGCCACCACTGAAGGGCCTGGATCAGGGTTCGAGTCACTGGAATCAATTTGGTTAGGGGATCCGTCCTTTGAGACCAAAAGGCTCTCAAATGGAACTAAATGTCCCTCATCTGAAATCTCGCTCCCTGCACCACTGCTGTAGAAGCAGCCTTGTGCCCCAGGAGCTGTAGAAAATGCCTTGCTGGTCGAGAGACCTGCAGGGTGAAAGAGGAGGCCAGAGACACCAGGGTCCTTGCTCTTTCCAGAGGAAGGAAGGCTCTGGCTTCTTTTGTGTACAGTTCTGCGCTTATAAAGGTGAGAAGCTGCACAGGCTCCAGAACTGACTTTGGAATATTGAGAAGGAAACCTAGAGATGTAAGCAGCTGCTGGGTTACTCTAGAATGCAGTTTGATTCTGTTCTGGACTGGCCTACAATGAGCCAGTCGTCCAGATAAGGAAAGATGGCAATCTTTTGCCTTCTTAAATGAGCAACTGCTACTGCCAGGCATTTTGTGAACACCCTTGGAGCCAAGAAGAGGCCGAAGGGCATTGCTCTGAACTGGTAATGGCCTGAAGGCAGTTTGAATCTGAGGTACTTTCGATGGGAGCTTCTGATGAGAACATGGAAGTAGGCATCCTTGAGGTCCAGGGAGACTAGCCAGTCCCCTGGCCTTAGAGAGGGTAAAATAATCCCCAGGGTCACCATTTTGAACTTTGGTTTTAAAAGGTGCTTGTTTAGATACCTGAGATCCAGAATGGGCCGCCATTCTCCTGTCTTTTTTGGGGTAAGGAAGTACCTGGAGTACAACCCTTGCCTGGTGTATGAGTAGAACCCTTTCCACGGCTCTGAGAGCCAGGAGGGAAGAAACTTCTGCTTCCAGGGCAAGTGCCTCTGATGGGTTTGCAGGTGGAAAAGACCTTGCTCTCATCTTCGGAAATTTTTTGAAGCTGAGAACCAGTCCCTGGCTTACTACTTCCAGGACCCACTTGTCTGATGTTAAAGACTTCCAGTCCTGGACAAAGTAAGCCAGCCTGTCCCCTACCGGTAGTGAAGAATCTGCCCTGGCTACCCCATCAGGGAGCCTGTTTTGCAGGGGCTTTGGGTTGAGGGGTAGAAGCAGGCTTACTAGAGCCCCTTCTGCTCCTTCCTCTAAAGAACCCCCTCTGGGCATAAGCAGAAGAGGAGGCTTGGGTTTGGTAAAACGGCTTATGAAAAGGCCTGCCCCTGCCCCTGACATGCTGCTTTTGAGGAGTGACTTGCCTTTCTTTGGCCTGTGCACTCCTATAGGTGATCCTATACTCATCCATTTTCTTCATATAATTCTCTGTCTGCTCCCCAAACAGAGAATTTCCCACAACAGGAAAATCCATAGCCTTAGACTTGGTATCCTGTGACAGGGCAGTACATCTGAGCCAGGCCATTCTGTGAAGAGACACAGATGTAGCCATAACTCTAGATGAAACATCATTAGAGTCTACAGCAGCATGAAATTGCACCTTGGATGCCTCAATATCATCCGCAGCCACCTGCTCCAGCTCCCTGGCAAGCTGTTCAGGGGCCTGTTTTGCTAGGGCCAGGATTGTATCCCACCTGGATTTCTGGTACCTAGCTGCGTAAGCCATATAATTTGCCTGTCTGAGTCCCAAAGATGCTGCCATGTACTGCTTTTTTGCCATGGCATCCATCCTCCTGGAATCCTTTTCAGGAGGGTGAGAGGCTAGAGGAATATTAGCCTTGTCACAGGCTGCAGCCTGCACTACCCCCATGGCTGCACTGCTGGGATAGGAACTCCGTATCAGAGCCTGATAAAGCATACCTCTTGTCCATCCTTTTATCCACAGGGAGGATAGAATGAGGAGTTTTCAGAATTTTTACTGTCTGTTTCCTAAAAGATTTATGCAAGGGAATAGACAGTCTCCTAGACTCTGGAATATCCATCATTTCCACAAAATCAGGCTCTTCTTGATCATCAACAGCTTCCTCAACAGGGAGTTGCAGAGTGTCAGCAACTTTCTTGTAAAAACAAAAAATGAGAAGGGGACTCAGATAGCCTGGGAGGGGATACTCCTGAGGGTCTGTCTGGAGAGATGTCTGGTTCAATGGGCACATCCAGACTTTCAAAATCACACTCACTCTCCTCGGACCCTTCCTCTCCTTCCCCTGGTTCATAAAAATCTTCAAAATCATAATCTTGAACCGAGGGAACTGACCGAACCGGGCGCTTGCCTAATGGTGCCGGTTCGGACGGAACTGGGGAAAGAGACTGGACAATTTGAATAGCTTTGGCTATTTCCTCAGCGGTTGGAGAAAGAACTTTGGCCCCAAACTAGCTGACCTTCTAGCCCTTTTAGTTGGAACCGCTCCTCAGAGCTGGCTCTCCATTGCCCGAGGAGAAGCATCGCCCTGGTCAGAGGCACTCCCTCAGGTTCGGTTGGAACCGAACCGGCTGGCCATCCGGGTCAGCGGACTTTTGGCCTCCTTTCCTGAGCCTACCAACCTTTTTTCCACGGTGGCAGCAGGAAAATTCTTACAAATCTGGCAGTCTGCATTGAGGTGGTCAAACCCCAGACAATATAATAATATGGTGTGTGGGTCAGCCTTGGCAAAGGCTTCCCACAGAGGCCACAGTGCTGAAACCCAGTGGGTCCGGTTTTTCTTTTGTGTTTCTCAGACACATTGTCAGCCTAACCAAAACTTGCCTGTTAATGGCAATCCACCAAGCAAGACTCTCTTATCGGTTCCCAACCGTGTCACGGGTCGTGGAAAAAAACATAATGAACTCCGGTTTTTTTAGAACCAATAAGAACCGGGAACCGCACTCTAAAGGGCTAGAAAGTAATTTTAAAACCCATCTGATCGGTTCAACCGAACCGAAAAAGACGTTTACAAGTTCCACACGGAAGAAAAAATAATAAATAAGCCTATCTATTACTTACAATACCACAGACAGAGCTTGAACCGACAATTGCGGTTAAATTTCAGTAAAATAAACCGAGAATTACACTTTAAAACCGACAAACAAACCGAGCAACAGGAGGAATCTCCAGAGCAACTGTTCAGTGAGGCGGAGTAAAGAATCTGACAGTTTAAGTTTGAGCTTCAACAGACAGAGTGTACAACCGAGCTCGCGCTCAAGATTCCATGCCCTGCATGGAAGTTAACTCTTTCACCTCCGGAGCAGTTCTAACCTGGGGTTATACTGCATATGTCATAATATAGCAAGACTTCATGTTGTTTGAACATTGGGTTTCCCTACTTCTGATGTTTCAGAAACCCTTACTGATGCATAAACATTCAGTGCTTCCTCTATTATCTGCCATCCTTAATTATCTGCCACATTTTTTGTACATCATTTTTGCTAATACATTTTTTAGTTTCATTTTTTTTTTGACCGGGTAAGTGCACTAAACAAATCCTGCCTATTTTCAGGCACAACCCGGGGAGGGGTGATACAGATGAATGCCAACTGACCTTGAACCAGATTAAGCTGTTGGTGATATTTTTAGTGAATGAGGGAAATTTGGCAAGGACACCGGGGAAATTCCCCTTCTCTTTTCGAGAATGCCATGGGATCTGTAACATCCACCTGAACTACCAGGCAGACGGGACCTCAGTTTAACATCTCATCCAAAAGATGGCACCTCAGAAGTGCAGCACCCCTCTCATGCTGCCCTACAGTGTCAGTACTGGGATATTAACCCAAGTGCCAGATGTGGGATCTGAACCCACAGCTCTCTGATCTCCCCACCTCAGAGGTGAGTGTGCTACCTACTGAGCCACTGACACTGCATTTGTCACACTGACACTACATTGACACCACATTGTCCCTTATTATCCACCCCACTCCATTATCTACCACCCTTGATTATCTGCCCACTTTTTCTTATAAGAAAGTGGGCAGATAGTGGAGGGAGCATTGTAATTATTTGCAATGAATGTCCTGTCTTGTTTTAGATGGCCATACCTTGGTGGCTATAAAGCATAGGGCCCTGTGCAACAACACATGGCACTAATCTGCAAAAGATGAGATAAGTCTGAAGTTGCTTCATGTAGAGCCTTTTGAGAGGCGAGTCCTAATTTGCTTTGCACAGGGTCCTTAGGGCCCTGCACAAATCATGAATTGTCCAAATGAGGGGGTAAGTAAAAAGGGCCCTTTATGAAGTAGGATAAGTGGGCCCACCAGGTCCCATGTAAATAATAAGATAAGTCCTAACTTGCTTTGTGCTTGGCCCATAGGTCATAACTTGCTTCGCATATGGCCCCAGTGTCATTTTTCAAATCTCACCCAAAATGTTGTATTGCAGAATGGCCATGAAATGACATTTTGGGCAGGATTTATAAAAAAACAACAGCCATGAGGTTCATGACGTAGGATGATAAAAAGACCTTGTTGAAAATGTGGGTTCAAAATCTAAAAAAAAACAACAAAGTTATAAACCAGAGTTAAAAGGTATGTCACTGTTAGCATTAGCCAACTATTGTTTTTTAGGTTGCTAGTTTCATTTTGAACTTTTACTTATAACTTCATCATTTCTTGAGATTTTGACTCCGAACAAGATTTTTGAAGTGGCCCTTTTTTCACCCTCTTTCATGAAACTGGCTACTGTTGTTTCTCAGTAATGGTATGGTGCTGTGGGGGGGTGATGGTATAGATGGGAATGGGTTTGGGGGAGCCGCAACTATGATTAGTTGGTGAGGGAGACGACAATGGACCATTTTATTTTTTACATTTTTATATGATTTTAATCACTACGTTCTGCTTTTCAGGTACCACTGTTGTGGGGAGGGGGAAAATGGATGGCATTGGTGCTAAGAATGTAATTGCCTTATGCATCACTGTCTGCTCTACAGTAAACTAGGAGAGCGCTCACCCTCAGCTCTTATGGATCTTACACTCAGGATAATTGTCCACAGAGTACTACACAGCCAAATCCCACTCTCCCTTGCCTCTAGCCTTGAACCTAATACCAGTACCTATACCCTTTGATCCTCTGACACTGACCAACTAAAGGCCCCCAGATCACACATTAGGTACAGTGATATATTCTTCTCTTCAACGCCCCCATGCTTTGGAACAAGGTACCTCCCAATGTGTGACTAGAACACAGAATTAGCTCCTTACAAAGTCACCTTCAAGCCCATATACCCCAGAAGGTCAGCAGGAGATGCCAGTGCCACACTCAGGAGCCCACAGCCAAACAGTCCTGAGAACCTCTGGGCACCCCAGAAGGTCAGCGGGAGACATTGCCGCTGCACTCAGATGCCCAGTCAAACAGCCCTGAGAACCCCTGCACACCCCAGAAGGTCAGTGGGAGATGCCGCCACCGCATTCAGGAGCCCACAGCCAAACAGCCCTGAGACCCCTGAGCACCCCAGAAGGTCAGTGGGAGATGCTGCCGCCACACTCAGAAGCTCACAGCCAAACAGCCCTGAGAACCCCTGTGCACCCCAGAAGGTCAGCAACAGAGCCTGGGAGGCAACACCTAAACAGTCCTGAGAATCCCTGTGTACCCCAGGTCAACGGGAGATGCCGCCGCCGCACTCAGGAGCCCACAGACATACAGCCCTGAGAACCCCTGCACACCCCAGAAGGTCAGCCAGAGATGCTGCCACTGCACTCAGGAGCACACAGTGAAACAGGTATTGCAGTATGCCCGAGATGTCACTTCGGTGGATCTGGTGCTCAATTTTAAACTTGGCGCCATTTTCCTCCACTGCTGGCCCAAGCCTTCAGCTTCGGGACTAATTCCTAGGCTTAGACGCCGACCTGTACTTTGTACTACTTGCTAAGCTTCCACGGTTTAATTATTAGTGCATCTACAGGAAAAAAGGGAACTTTTAAAAATACTGCCATATTTTGTACCAACCTGTACTTTGGAATTTTTAAACCAAGGTCCCAACTTTTAATTTCCATCTTGAGCTCCCAAGCTTTTAATGATTTTTAAATTGAAAAAGAGGAGGGACTTTGAAAAATTACTGGTAATGTTCACAGCTGTACCTGAATTAATTAATTGTATCTGGCTGATGCAGGGATCCTCATTCTCCTCACTTTTTAAGTTTAAGCACCTGTACTAATTGCAGGTCGCTCTGCATCCCTGAGTGATTTTTTCGGCTCATCCCACCCCAACCCCCACCACAACACTCTTCAAATGGGCCTAGGCTCCACCCCTATCCAGCCAATAGGACAAGCAATTTCAGGCTCCTAGCCATTCTTAAAGGGCCAGAACCAAGTCTTTCCCCAAGGCAAACTTGTAGCACAAATTTAAAGAGGTAGCAAGGTTGAGACTGCTGTGGGACAGGCCAGAGCACAGAAATCAAACTAATATTTCTGGTGGAGTCTCGCAGCTACCTCCACATTAAAGGGTGCCCAGGTGGTAGACGTAGCAGAGCCATCAGGAGAATTAGGAAACTTCCATACATTCTTCAAATTGGTGCACATAAATTTTACTCCATCCCCAGTTAGAGATAGCAAATACGAACATAATCAGAGGAATAATCCTTGCAACCTTATACGTCCTAATAGTATTAGACTCGGACCAAATTATGCACTATGGAAGACATACTGTACACCACAACAGCCAAACAGCCCTCCTCAACACAATTATCCTCATAACAGCATCCTAAACGAGTCCTCCATCTAAGTTATCAAGCTACAGGGCCTAAGGCATAGAGGCCATTTTTACAAAATATTGTGCTACATAGCAGACAGCAAACTAAAGATCCCACTCTCTATGTTAAGGATTTCAATCAAAATACTAGTGAAACTAAAGCTACTACTTGCAGGTGATATTGAGACAAATCCCGGCCCCATCTGCCCCAACGCCCACATTATCTCCTCCACAAACGATGAATGGATGAACACAAAGGGGTTAAGGATCACCTATATGAATATAAATAGAGGCCAAAAATACAGGAAGTAGAAGTCTGGGTAAGCCTGTACTCGGCAGATATATTAGCCATCTCAGAAACCTGGCTCAAATCTCACATACTCGACCAAGAGGTAGAAATAAACGTCTTCAAAACATTCAGACAGGATAGGGTAAGAAAAAAGGGTGGAGGGGTCCTCATTTATGTTAGGTCCTCTCTAAATGCCTCCCAGCTGGTGGCATGGGCTGATAGTGTCAGCGCGATTTTCACATGCAGCATAACTTCTTTTTTGCAGGGGCCCTGCCCCGAATCCCTAATAATGATTCTCAGCTCCAGAGGTGGGGGTAATCCTGAAATTGCACAAAGTCGGAAAAATAAAATGTTCTGGGACTGGGAATCAAACCCGGTCCCAGACACAGCGCCTGGGTTCCTTGCTGCAATTGCTCAATCCACTGAGCCACAGCAGCTGCTCAGAAGAACCCTGTCCCAGCAGAGGTCTTATCCTCTGCCTGGGATAGTGCAAGAGTGCAATACCGCATACAGCAGTATTCACGGTATTGCACCACTCGCCCTCTCGCACAGTGCTATTTCGGGTTAGCACTAATGTCATACACTATTCAGCATACAACATTATGACCAGGTAGGCCAGCTGGCTACACCCTCCTTAGACAATACTAGCTGTGAAGCTGTATTCCTAACCCTACTCCTGGGCAGGGCAAAACCCCTGACTATTGGATGTGTGTACAACCCTCCAAACGTGGCTACAGTCACCCTAAATTCCCTCATATCATCTATCCCAGACCTTCCAAAGGGGGAGAAAATAATATTGGGTGACTGAAACATGCACTGGAGGCCACATATTAATAAGGATATAAAAAACGTCCTCCTAGAGGTTAACCTAACGCAAGTAATCCGGGAACACACGAAACTAAACATGAGGACAGGGAACCACACCGCACTGGACTGGATCCTTGCCTCCAAATCCGATAACTTTAAACTTGTGGGAACCTTCACAGATTCCCTTAGCGATCATTCACCAACTTTCAGAATATGATAGAATCACTTCTGCTCCCCTACCATCAAGAATCTTCCCGGTTTTAGAGGCCGCTGTCCCACCTGGGTATACCACAGTGTACTGCCCCAGAGCAGAATGCAGGGGCGGGGGGGGGTAGCCATCTATTTTAGATTTGAGCTGGGCTTCACCCTGCATGCAGTGAGAGCACCAAATTCATTTGAATGTGTGGCCATCTGTGGGGGTCCAGGCGCAGGTTGCCGGATTCTTCTGATTAACTGCCCTTCTGGGGTGGCAGGAGATTTCCTGCTGGAGGTGGCCGATTTCATCGTCGGTGAAACACTGGAGGCCCACAGATGTTTAGTGCAGCGGGACTTCAATGTTTGGGCTGACAGCGAATCTTCTCAGCTTGGTTATAACTTCCTCCAGATGATGTCATCTATGGGCCTTGCACAAGGAGTTTCCTCCGTGACCCATCAGGGCGGCCACATCTTGGACCTGGTGTTATCACTGGAGCTTGAGATTAATAGTCTCAGGATTGATTGGGTCATTTGGTCCGATCATTGCACAGTGAAGTGCCTGTTCAGGGGCCCCCCTTGAGAGCCGTTCCTCTGCAGAGATGGTCAGCTACCGAC
Organism: Neoceratodus forsteri; assembly: GCA_016271365.2. Classification (NCBI taxonomy): domain Eukaryota; kingdom Metazoa; phylum Chordata; order Ceratodontiformes; family Ceratodontidae; genus Neoceratodus; species Neoceratodus forsteri. The sequence continues at coordinate 800,552,996 of CM057451.1, read as the reverse complement.
CTTTGAGGGGATTGACCCCTGAGGGTTTTTTGGTGGTGGTTGACCAATCTAGTGTGGACAGTGCATGCATTGGGTTTGTTTATGCAGCAGTTGATGCCTATAATAAGGTGCTGTCTAGTGCGCTTGACTCCCTCGCACCAGTCCGTGTATGACCCAGGTCTTTTCACTTGAGGTCCCCTTGGTATGATGGGGAGCTCAAGGTGATGAAGATCTTGGTTTGGAGATTAGAGCACTGCTGGCAGATGTCCGGCCTGGAGGTAGACAAACTGGCCCTACATGTGCACTATGGTGCCTACCAGGGGGCAATCAACCGTAAGAAAGCAGAAATTTCTGTCCAGGGAGATTGCTGCAAGGAGGAACCGACCAACTGTACTCTTTCGGACTGTGGACAGGCTTCTCCATCCTTCCTGTCTACAGCTAAAGGTAGCCTTTTCAAATGCATTGTGTGAGGAGTTTGCTTGGTTCTTCTCGGAGAAGGTGTCTGCTATCAGGCAGGGGGTTCCGCCAGTGGGCCAGAGTTTGGCCAGCAGTGGTCACCTTGTGTGACTGGACAGCACTCCATCTGATTGGGGTGAGTTTAGACTGGTGGAGGTGGCTGAGGTAATTGAGATTGCTTCCAAGCTTCGGCACACCTTTTGTGAACTGGACCTGGTGCCAACTCATTTCTTAATGGGATGTGTTGACTCCGTTGGTCAGGTGTTTGCCTTGATTGTCTGGTGCTCCTTGTCAGAGGGGGTCTTTCCCGATGTCTTGAAAGAGGCATTGGTGAGATCCCTTCTGAAAAAAACATTGTTGGACCCTCACGTCAAGGCAAATTACCATCCCATCTTCAATCTTCCATTTTTAGGTAAGATTGTGGTGAAGGTGGTGGCGCTTCAGCTTGAGGAGCATCTTGTGGCCCATGATCTATATAAGCCACTCCAGTCTGGGTTTCATGCAAGGCATAGCACAGAAACTGTGCTAGTTTGGGTGCATAATCACCTCCTTAGGGTTAGAGATCAAGGGGAAGGGACAATTCTTGTTCTCCTTGATCTCTCCTCAGCATCTGACATGGTTGACCATCGAGTGTTACTTGACCGCCTAAGGGAATTCTGTGGACTTGCTGGCACTGTCATCTGCTGGTTTGAGTCTTTTCTAACTAACAGGAGGCAGAGAGTAGTGATGGGGAATTTTTCCTCCTTCCTGACCTCCTGTCGTGTGGAGTTCCCCAGGGTTCGGTCTTGTCACTGATGTTGTTTGCTGTGCTATGCTGCCCCTAGGAGAGCTCATTAGGAAGTACAGTCTGGGTCTTCATTGCTGTGCTGATGATACCCAGCAGTATCTTTCCTTTGCCTCTGGAACATCTTGGGCATTGGAAGTGCTAAACAGCTGCCTCGCTGAGATCAACGACTGGATGGCCTATAGTTGGTTGCTACTGAACCCCAATAAGACGGAGGTACTGGTGGTGGAGTTGAAGAGAGGGAATGATAGGCTGGCCTCTGGTGCAAAGACTGGGCTTTTTCTTGGTTCTGTACCGTTGAAGGCCTCCTCTAGGGTGTGTGATCTGGGCATTATCCTTGAAAGCGGATTGACACTTGAGTTTCAGGTAGCCTCCGTTGTCCATTATCCATACTAATTTCTATCATCTGAGGAATATCACTAGGATAAAGGCCCTAGTTCTGCCACTGGACCTCCCCACCTTGGTGCATGTCTTTGTAATGTCCAGGCTTGACTATTGTTAATGCGCTCTATCTCAGGGTCTCTGGGGTATCCTACACCGATTGCAGCTGGTGCAGAATGCAGCAGCTAGGCTGTTGACAGGACAGCCTAAGTATTGTCACATCACTCTGGTGCTGCGTCAACTACACTGGCTGACAATTAGGGGGAAGGTCCTCTTCAAGGTGGGTTTGCTCACATTTTTAAGGCCCTACTTGGCCTGGGCCCTGGTTACATGAAGGACATTCGGTCTGCTCTCTCTCCGCTCCTCCTCTAGGGGCCTCCTTGCAATTCTCAGGACGAGGTTAAAAACAGCAGGTGACAGAGCATTCAGTGTCACTGCCCCGGTCTTGTGGAATTCACTTTCTCCAGCTGTTAGGGAGGCCCCTTCTGTTGAGGTATTCAAAGCCCGCCTCAAGGCCTTCCTGTATAATCAGGCCTTCCTGGACTGTGCCTTATAGCCCTTACCTGGTTTCAGAATTTTATGTTGAAATTAACACTTGGCTATTCTGAGTTTAGTAGCCATTGCTGAAGGTAGTCTTTATACAACATCTTGTTTTAATTGTCGGAATATTGTATATCCATCTTTAATAGCATGTTGTTTATGTACTTATTATGATTTGTATAATGACATTTTATATGTTCGGTGCCCAGAGCCTCCAGGATGATCATTTTCTTAGATAAAATTTGCCTTGCCTATCCAGAGACCAGAAGAAACGAATGAAAGAAAGAGACAAGGCGTGGGGGAAATTCAAATCCACTGCTCTCTCTCTGATGATTAGTAGACCTTCAGGGTACTTCCAAATAAATGTAAAAATAAGATTCAAATGGAAAATAAACTTTACCTGAGGAACCTCCAAGTGGAAAACCTCTCTGACCCCAAAAATTCTGGTCACAGATCAATACCCTTATTAAAGGTCACCCAGCCCAGGACTACAGTGACATGACGACTAATGATGCTACCCTAAAAAATCCAATCAAAGTCGCCAATGCATTCAACCATTTCATCACTGACTTAGATAAATTTAAGTCCCAGTGCCAGGGAACACCCTCATCCTCACTAGATGAACCTGATATGGCCCCTCACTAAACTTCCACTTCAAGCTAACATCAAAAAAAGAGGTCCTTAAACTACTCAAGAAAATCAAAACTCATGGATCTGCTGAGTACGATAAGCTTGAACCAAGATTGTTCAAAATCGGGGCACCAGCCACAGCGGCCCCAGTCGCATGGTTGTTTAATAGATCCATCCAGGAAGGGCAGGTCCCAACACTCTGGAAAGTTGCCCTGGTTGTGCAAATACATAAAGGGGGCCTTCGAGATAAAGTTGAAAACTACAGGCCCATCTCACTTCTCTCCATACTGAGCAAGGTGCTTGAGAGTGGTCTACAACCAATTAATTGGCTATATTGAGCGTACTAAAATATTCACAACAAGGTAACACAGCTTCAGAAAAAAAATCACAGAACAGATACCGCCTTAGTCAGCCTCACCTCTGACATATTTGCAGCTCTTGACAAAGGTCAACTTACCAGCGCTGTCTTTCTTGACCTCACCAAGGCCTTTGAACTGGTCGATCACAAAATACTTGTCAAAAACCTGAAAGACATAGGCCTAGATAGTCTATCAGCGAAATGGCTCACCGACTACCTCCAGGAAAGAACACAATTTGTTAGATGGCAGGGTACCCTTTCTAGTACATGCCCAATACTCGACAAAGTCCCTCAGGGATCCATCTTAGGGCCCCTACTATTCTCCATATTTATCAATAAGATGCCTAACAACTGCAGTAAGTGTAGCGTTACCCTGTATGCTGACAAAGCAGTACAATATAGGTCCTCTACGGACATAGCTACCCTAAACTTGGAGCTGATGAGTGACTCACAACTCCTTGAGGAATGGTTGGCAAGAAACAACCTAGTCCTGAATGGGAAAAAAACTAAGGCAATACTATTCGGCCCAACAAACCTTGGATCAGACAGAACATCGATGCTGTTGCCTACTCTCACCGATGGTTCAATGGTTGAGGTGCTCAAATCCATCAAATATTTAAGCATAGCCCTAGATGAAAAATGCATGTTTAAGACTCACATGGACCAGCTGTCCAAAACTGTGAATCAGAAGCTCGGCCTGCTCTATCGCCTAAGCCCCTGCCTTACTAGAGAATCCCTGCTAATGGTGGTAACAGGAACCCTACTACCCATCCTGTTCTATGGTGCACCGGTCCTACTAACTGTCAGGGGAGTGGAAATGCAAAAGCTCAGTGGAATCAACAAAGTCCAAGAGGGTAGCATCTTTCAGAAAAAGAGATGTGCAAGAACAAGCGGACACAATTTAAAGATAGAAGGGGGCGGTTCAGGGGCAATGTGAGGAAGTATTATTTTACAGAGAGGGTAGTGGATGCATGGAACAGCCTTCCAGAGGAGGTTGTGGGGTCTAAAACTGTGGGAGAATTCAAGAATGCATGGGACAGACATAAGGCAATTCTTGTGGGGGGGTAGGAAGAAATAAGCTGTTGGTTAACTAGGATCTGCGGCCTATCCTGCAGGTAGGGAAATAGGCAGACTAGATGAGCCAAGCGGTCCTTATCTGCTGTCAAAGTCTATGTTTCTATGTTTCTTAGAACCCTTTACCACCAGGTTAGCCGCTGCACATTGGGAGTTCCGGCTCAGGAGCACCACTGCCATGTACTGCATGCCCTATCATGGCCATCACTAGAAGGGAGATTACAATACCCATCTCTGTACCTGGCATTCAAATTTAGGCAGGTAAATGCCCCCCCAAGTGTGACTGGACTGCTCTCTGACAAACCAATTAGAAGATCCCTCCGATCCTCGAGCCGCATACTCCTCAATGTGCCCAAAGTCAGAACAACCACAGGACAAAAGTCCTTCCCGGCAAGCATCCCACCCATATGAAATGCACTCCCTGAGAATCTATAGAACTGCTCATCCCTTGGGAGTTTTAAAAAAGGACTCAAGGTACACCTCACAGAGCTCAATCAATGTAGCTGCTGTTACTGAGACCCTCTGTCCTATTACCATGCAGCACTTAATCTAACTTATGTACATATGTGTTTGCATAGTTGTGTTTTATAGAATAACCAAGGTCAAATATATAATCATATTAACTGGTCTGTAAACAATTTACTGTTTGTGAATGTTATAGCTTGTGAGGGAATCCCACTGTAAGGGTCACTGTCTACTATACTTCTGCGTAATATTGAACAATCAATGTATGTAAAATTGACTCTGGGTCGTCCTTGAAAAAGGTCTCAGTGGGCCTACCCGGTTACCAAAAATAAAGAAATAAATACTGCAAAGCTCCCTATGTACTTGTCCATAACTACTCACCCTGTAGTTAGCCTCCTGCACATAGACCACTTACTGCTCTTATTATAAGACTCAAGGCATTGTTCTATAGCCTATGTCTTGTGATTAGTGACAAACTGTTGGTAACTGCTACTATATGTATTCCTTATTATCTCACCAATGTAAATGACCAACTTGACTGCACTACTCTCCTTGATATTATGTAACCTCTTGCACAATTCTTAATGCATTGTCAATTGTATGCTCAACTATGCACTTCTAAAACTGCACTAGTGTTTCTTCCTACAATTGAATGTACCTACTTGTATTGTCATCATGTAACCTTTAATGTCCTGCCATTTGTTTCTGTAACCTTGCATGATCCTGATATTGTATTCTCCCAGGTCATGCCTGAAAATAGGCATGTTATTGCCTAGTGCACCCTACCTGGTAAACAAAAACTAAATAAATAAATAACGAGGGTGGTTACATAAAATAAATAGCCACTGGACTTGGGCAACTCGGACACTAAATAAATACTAGGAATGACCACCAGACTTAGACACCCCAATGGCCAAATATTAAAGCAATAGCCCCCAGGCATGGGCAACCCACTGCTTAATAAAGAGCAGGGGGACACAATAGTTCGAGGGTGTTGTTAGTGAAGCATGACTCAGTTGGTAGCAAATCTGCCTCTTTTGGTAAGATGGTTATTGGATCTAGTCTTATAATGGGATTTGGGCTCATACCATAAAATGCTGCTACCCAAGTGTAGTATTAGAGGGATGCGGTACTGCCATGGTGTGCCGTCCTTCAGAAGAAATGGTAAACCAAAGTCCCTTCTCCCCATCTCTAGTGTTTCCTGGAGTGCAGAGTGGCAGTAAAGGAACCTATGGCACTTTTCTTTTCGCAAGAGTAGGGGAGTTACCCAGTGTCCTGGCCAACATTCCCCTTCCTATAAATCTGGTTTATGCAATTGTCCAAGGCTGTATGTGGATGTGTATGTGCAAAATGTTTAACACTGCACATTTACCGTCACTTCACTACCAATCTCTCACTGCTAGTACAATGCTTTGGGTTACAATATGTATGAAAAGCGCTATATAAATGCCAGTTCTTTTTTCTTATGGGCTACAGGGCTTGGGCACCCAGCTGCCAAACAACTGATAAGGTGGGGAGTGCAATGTGTTTGTGGAAACATAAGTATCATTTTGTTAATGCACCCAAAATACAGGTTACTCACCTGTAACAGGAGTTCTAGGAATGGTATATGTTGTTCATCCACACTCATTGGCAGTATCCTTGCCGCTTTAAATCTTGCCGGAAGGTCTTCAAGCTTGCTCCTCCCACCCACCCGGGTGGTATAACTCTCGGCTCCGCCCCATGACGCCAGATCTGGCCAGCTGGAAGCTCAGGTTGTGCGTCGGGCCGGGAGGTCGGGGAGTCGTAGGATGAACAACATATACCATTCCTAGGAACTCCCTGTTACAGGTGAGTAACCTGTATTTCTAGGGACATGGATATGTTGTTCATCCACACTCATTGGCAGACTCCTAGCAGTTCTCCGGGAGGAGGGAGGCAAGACGACACCCCATAAACTTACTTGGGAAAGAGAGACTGGAGAACCGAGGCCCCAAAACCAGCATCCCGCGTGACTCAAGGTCGATGTGGTAGTGGGTAATGAAGGTTTTGCTGACTTCCAGGTAGCAGCCCTGCAGATTTCCTGGATAGGACGTCCCTGGAAGCAGCCACTGACACAGCAGTATGGCGGGTAGAATGAGCTCTTATCCCTCTGGGAGGCTCCATGCCCGCCAACTTATAGCAGAGATCTATGCAGGAGGTTACCCACCTGCTTATCGTCCGCTTGGCTGGAGGTCTGCCAGATGCGGCTTCAGCGTAGGTGACAAACAGCTGGCGAACCTCTCCCCGAATTTCAGCCGTGCGCTCCTTATAATAAGCGAGCGCCCTTCTAGGGTCCAGAGTATGGAGCCTATATTCGACCTCCGAGGTGTGATTGGGGTAGAACACCGGGCAGAGTCAACACCTGGTTAAGGTGAAACTCCGACACCACCTTCGGAAGGAATTTCGGTGGGGCGCAGGACAACCTTGTCCCTGTGGAAGACCAGGTAAGCAGACTCGATGGAAAGCCTGGAGCTCTCCCATCCTTCTGGCTGACGTGATAGCCACCAAGAAGGCGGGCCTCCACGACAGGTGAGAGAGACACCTGTGCATAGGTTCAATGGCTTGCCCATGAGCTTTGCCAGTACCAGCAGTAGATCCCACGGAGGTGGGGGTTCCCGACTGAGGAAATGTGATCAAGGCCTTTGAAAGCGCCAGACCACCTTCTCCTGCGCCATCGACTGCTTCTGCCCGCCTGCAAGCAGAGATGGCTGCCAGGTGCACCCTTAGGGTCGCCGACCTAAGCCCTTGACTAGAAAGGGACCATAAATAGTCCAAGATGCTTGCCAAGGAACAGGAGGAAGGGTCCAAGCCCTTGCCCTGACACCAAATGGAAAACCTTTTCCATTTGAAGGCATAGCATTTTCTGGTCGACTCCTTACGGGACGCCTCAACTACATTGAGGACCTCGTCGGAAAGACCCAAGGCCTGGAACTCTAGCCGCTCAGGAACCAGGCCGTCAGGTGCAGGGATTGAAGGTCCGGATGGAACACCTTCCCCTGATTGACTGAGAGCAGATCCGGGCGAGCTGGAAGCTGCCGCGGAGTCCTGGAGCTGAGACTGAGGAGATCTGGGTACCAGAACTGGCGAGGCCAGTCTGGGGCTATCAGAATCACCTGCGCCTTGTCCCTCCTCGCCTTGAGAAGCACCTTGTGGATCAAGGGAAATGGGGGAAAGGCGTAAAAGAGGCCCGGGGTCCATTGCCTCGAGAAGGCATCCCCCTGCAGCGAGCCCTGCTGAGGGGGCGGCATGGAACAGACTCAGCTTGCTCTCCATGGAGGCAAACAGGTCCACCTGAGGTGTGCCCCAAAGGGAGAACAGATGCTGTACTACTCCGCAGGGAGAGACCACTGTGGGATGCAGCCCTTATCCGGCTCAGGGCATCGGCCAGGGTGTTGGAGGCTCCTGCCACGTGAATGGCTAGGAGATCCGCCTCCAGGCTGCGCACGAGTGACCAAATGCGAGAGCTCTTGCATAGAAGCATGGAGCGCGCCCCGCCTGGCGGTTCAGATAGTACATGGTCGTGGTATTGTCCGTCTGGACTCGGACCACTTGACCCGGAGGAACGGAGCAAAGGCGGTGAGAGCTAGGCAGACCGCTGAGCTCCAGCAGGTTGATGTGGCATCGGGACTCCCGCTGGGACCAGAGGCCATGAGCCCGTGTTCCCCAGATGGGCACCCCAACCCATCAGAGAGGCATCGGTCGAGAGAGACCGTCGGCTCGGGCGGACGAACAGGATGCCCTCCTGCAAATGATCTGGAACGGTCCACCACTGGAGAGCGCTCACATCCCCTGTGTCACCGGCTACAAGCTGGTCCAAGGGATCGCAGCTGCCAGACCACTGGCTGGCCAGTCCCCACTGAAGGGGACGATGTTCCAGCGGGCCCAACGGACCACGCTGGTGCAGGCCGCCATGAGACCCAGGAGGCGCAGGAAGTCCCGGCAGGGCGAATTGCCCAACCAGAAATGATCGGGAAAGGAGGAAAGAACCTCGCCCTGTCCGCCGGGAGCGCGCCTGGCTCAAGAGAGTCGAGCTGCGCCCGATGAATAGAATCACCTGCTTCGCTCGAGTTCTGACTTGGCCTCGCTGGATAAGGAGGCCCAGTTGAGAGCAGACCTGGGGCCAGATCTCTGGACCACTCCGCCTCCTTCCTGGAGGGAGCTGCTATCAGCCAGTCGTCCAGGTAAGGGTACACCGGACCCTCGGCGCCGCAGGAATGCTGTCACCACTGCCATGCATTTGGTGAAGACCCTGGGAGCTGGAGACAAGCCAAGGGCATGGCTTGAACTCAGAGGGATCCTTCCGCCGGAAGCGAAGGAATCTCTGGTGAGACGGACGGATAGGGACGTGAAAAACGCTGCCCTGCAAGTCCAGAGAGCAGAACCACACGCTGCTCCAAGGATGGTATTATCTGAGCCAGAGTGACCATCCTGAAGGTTCGAGACCTTAGGAACTTGTTTAGGTCGTGGTAGGTTTCAGAATGGGGCGCCAGCCCCGTCCGCTTCGGAACCAGGAAGTACCTGGACACAAACCCTGGGTCTGAAGGAGGGTCCACCACCTTCTTACCACCTCCTTCTGGAGGAGGAGAGCGATGTCGCTCGACGAGCCGCCAGTGAGGCTGGGATCCTGGCCCCGAGGGGCGACGGCTCTGAAGGGTGGTGCCTGCTCGAATTCCAGAGGTAGGCCTCTTCCCACCACCTTCCAAGACCCACCTGTCCGTGGTAACAGCGACCAGGCGGAACGGAAGTGCTGAGCCGGCCTCACGGGGGACCTAGGGTAAGGTGACGGGATGAGGGCGACACCCCTCAGCCCGTCACTGGGCAGGCTTGGAGGAGGGACCGCCGAGGGACCTCCTGGGCCCTTCTCCCTGCCTCCTGTTAGAGGAAGCCGGGCTTGGGTTTGGGATGCCAAGGCCGAGCCTGCTGGCCCTGACGCTGTTGGGCCGGGCACCGGGGCACAGAAGGACGAAAGGGCTTAGGCTGTGGTTTGCGGCCTTGTCCTTCTGAGCGGAAGAGACCGAGTCCAAGGTGGCATTGACTTCTGATCCTCTGCAGGTGACCTTCCACCCCAGGGTCAAGAGGTCAGTCCTCAAAAGGAACATCCGCCAACTTGTGCTGGGTATCCGGAGTAAAGGTGGATATCCTCAGCCAAGCCCGCCGACGATAGCCACTGGGCGTCGCCACCGATCTGGCACATGAGTCCCCTATATCCAAAGCAGTCTGGAGCTGTTGTTTGGCCACTGTCCTGCCCTGGTCCCGCACCTGCTTAACCGTAGTCTGCAGATCGGCGGGAAGATGAGGGATGACCTCATCCAGGAGCCCAACAGGGCATGAGAAAATGTGCCATGAGGACGGCCGAACTGGCCTGACGGCGTCAGAGAGGACGCAGCGAGACTTTTCGCCCGACATAGTCCAATTCTTGGACCTTTGTCAGGAGGTTTGTCCACATCCTTGGCGCTACCGGGCGCACGAAAACGCTGTCGGTAACCAACCCTCAGCAGAGGGTGTTCAAAACCGACAAGGAACCGGACCGTGATACTTCCTGGCCATCCTGGCAAGGCGCAGGGCAGGAAGCAGGGCGCTGCCAAAGTTCCAGTGCCGACCCACTATGGCCTCGGCCACCGGAAAGGCCTCCGTCGAGAACTCGGTCCAGAATCTCCGTGAGGGGATACCTGGCTCTGCTTGGAACGGGTTCGAGCTCCATCCCGTAGACTCCGAGATGAGCCGGGCAGTCCTAGGAAGGACGACGGGCTATCGCCCATTGACTGATCTCCTGAAGACCCAAGTCCAGTCGCTTGGAGAAAAGGAGGAATCATCTTCGACTCGGAAGAGTCCTCGAAGAGCTGCCTCTGGCCTGAGCCACCCTTCACCTGCCGAGGTCGGTCGGGAGTGAGGGTAACTGACAGCCGATGGGTAAACCCAGCCGATCGAGAATCCTTGGTCGGAGCCCCAATTGGTGGCTGTGGAGGCGGAGGTTCCACCGAATCGGTGGAGCAGCTGGTTTTGGCCGAACAACCGCCTGGGTATAGGCCTCGGACAAGTCGAGGGTTGTGTCGCGCCCGGTGACAGTTACTTAATGGCCGGGAAGGCGACGGAGTCGGCTATTCCTCCGGCCAGGAGGAGTTGTTGCAACATAAGGTCCTCGCACCGGCCGACGCACTTTACGCCGAGCCCCTCATCCGGGAGGAGGACGAGGACGAGCGGCGACGCCGCTATCAGCGAGCCGGACCGACCGCCATGACGGTGGGATCGGCTGGACCGCCAAGAGGTCCGAGACCGAGAGTCCCGGAATTTCCAAGGTCGGTGCGGGGAGGTGTCGGCCGGAACCGGCACTCCCTTCGGCTCGGATGGTCCATCCGAGGGCTCCGGAACCGGAGGCACAGGCGAGCCCACGGATCCTCAACTCCTCCCGGGGAACCGGGAGAGGGGAATTCGGCTGCTAAAGGCGACAGTCCTGTTCAATGGGTCGAGAAAATCTCGACTTCATCGTGGGAGTCTCGTCAACTGACCTGACGGGACACCGTGAGGCCAGTGGCCGAGCCGAGCGGTCGACTCAAGCCGACGGTCGACGGCCCGGGAGAGGGACTCTTCCCGCCCCCAAGAGCGCCGACGGAGGGATTTACCTGTCCCTCTTTTGGACCGAGAATAAGGTCCAGCAGACGCAGGCCCTTCTCCTTTAGTGGAGAGGGACAGACAAAGCTCCTTAAAAGAAGCCGTAGGAAGAACCCAGAGAGAGCGGGATAAATGCCGCGCCGAGGAAGATACGCCCGCCTTCTTCGAGGGCTTACCATCCGCCGAAGCTGATCCGCCGACACCCGGGCCGCCGCCGACACCGCCAACCGGGCCTCCTTGGACTTCACCGAGGGAACGCTCGGACGGCCCAGTTGCAATCGGGCAGCACGGTCTTCGAGGACGAGGCCGAGAAAGATGAGCACAGGCTTAAGCCCGCGGGTCGTGCTCAAGGCCCAAGCAGTATACACACGTGAGTGAGGATCCGTCCGAGACATCTTCTGCCCGCATGGGCATCTCCGAAATCCCGGAGTCGATTTGTCCATCGCAGCCGCGAGGGATAGAAGACTGAAGTCTTTTTGCAAAATTTTATTTTTAAATCCGCAAACGGAGAAATAGGAACCAGTCGCAAACGCAGAGCGTTAAGGAGGGAACCTGAGCTTCCAAGCGGTAAGGAAGATCTGCCGTCATGGGGCGGAGCCGAGAGTTATACCACCCGGGTGGGTGGGAGGAGCAAGCTTGAAGACCTTCCGGCAAGATTTAAAGCGGCAAGGATACTGCCAATGAGTGTGGATGAACAACATATCCATGTCCCTAGAAAATATGTTTCAGGAAGAGGAGGCGTGGACACTGGGTGGGTAAGGCACTGGGGTAATGGGCCCTAAACTGGGTCCTGTTAATCTCCTTATGCTAGACCTATAGTGTCACTACAGATTAAAGGGGTTGTGATCAGGTGATTAATTTGTTGTTCTACTTTAATGTAATCTAAAAGTTACATAATTACTAAAGGATGAATGATTTCAATATAAAAGTTTAATTTAAAATAATCAGATAATTCAAATAAAGATTCAGTAAACAGGTCTATAGCATCATAATTTTTTCATCATTTTCTTTATGATCCACATTCTGCAGGTGGATGTTATTTAAATCTGAAATAAAGAATTATTTGTGGTGCTTGGTAGTGTTTTTCTGTGATATAAATGGTGATTTTTTTCATCCTTATTGCTGGGAATGTCTGGCACTTCTGCAAGTAATTGGGGACTCAAGGAATCTTTATTTCAAATTTTAATAGCATTCACCTGGACAATGTGGATTATTATAAAAAATTAAAAATATATATCATGATGCTTCAGACGTGTTTGCTTACACTATATTTTCATAACAGTATGCATCCATTTTTACGTTTTAATTTAATTTTGCGGATGTGGATTCATTAACTATGGGGCCCGTGGTTAATGGATGTGAATTCCGTGATCATGGCATGGAGTCCATGGTTACTGCTGTGCATAGGACCAATGATGATGTAAATCCGTCTCTGCATAGATGCACCCCCCTTCCCGGACTTCAGCTCAGCAGTAGAACCTGCACTAAGACAGCAGTCTACCAGTTCCACCTTGGTGTAGCTGGGGTCCTGACTGCAGGGACCCTACACCCCATTCATTTCTAATGTTTTAGAGCAATCGAATTCCCTGCCTGCTGAAGTCACAGCTGCCCATGTTAAGTGCTGCCACAGTTGATACCTCTAGCCCCATCTTTTTTTTTTTTTTTTCATTTACATTTTTTCCACCAACCTGGTTGCCGCCACCCAGTACTCTCAACCGGTCACGGACCGACGGCTTCACCCCTAAATCGGGCCTCTAGTTTCTCCGATACCCGTGGCTTTACCCCCACGGCGGGCCACGGATGGAGGAGGGAACATCCTGCAGAGACCGTAATCGTCGGAGGACTTGGCCTGGGGCTAACAATCGCCGCGCGGTTTCATGGAGGGTGGTCGCAACCGTCCTTTTCCGCTTTTCTGGGAAGGCGGACGTGCAATGACGCATGACATCCTGCCCCACCTCCAATGCTCTTTGAGCGGGGCACCGTGGGTGTTCCTAGCCTCCGCTAGGAGTCCCCATCGCCCCGGATGCTGCCCGAACCCTCCCCCTGGAGAAGGAGAGCAGTCCAACGGACGCTCAATCCATCTCCCCCCGGCAAGCCCTCCGACGACTCGGGTCCGTTCTCGAACCCGGGTTGCCGGCGTCGCAAGCGGAAATCCCACCGCTGCACCGACGGGCTGGCTTCCTCTAGCCCCGACTTTATGTGGTGAGCTCATAATGTCATGAACCTATAATATGTCATTTTTCAAATCCTGTTGAAAATGTCTTCTCACACTCATTTTCTAAAATGATGTTTTGACAGGATATTATAAATGATACCTCTCACATTCATAAATTCAACAATATAACCTAGCCAATTGCTAAAGGTATTGACTCCAAAGAGTTGTAGCTTCAAAATGGTAATTATTGTCATGCTTCTTTAATTCTTTTTTTTTTTATTGTTTCTGTGCCTTCTCCGCTCCATCTTTGGTGAATATACCTGCCTTTGGGTTGGATGTGCCAAACTTCATGGAGCTACGGGTGGAGGAGTTTTTTTTTATCCTTTATTTAGTTTCTCCCATTCTCTTTGTGCCATTTAACCCCATTTCCTGTAGGGATACTGGCATTTTGGAAGCAGTCCCTGACGTGAGTGTATGCTGGCATGCTCAAGTGATCTGCAGCGTGACGTCCCTCCCTCCCTCCTTGTGTCTCGAATGCTGTGTTGCCCATATTTCTACAGAAGGCAGTAGTGCTGCAGGATGTGACATCCCCCAGGAGAAGAGCATCCCCGGGATGCTTGATTCTCCAACCCCGGCCAGCTCCAACAACCCAGACTGCTTCCCAAACCAGGGTCACTGCCATCATGAGCGATAGTCCTACCACTGTGCCAACGAGCTGATTTCTTTAATTCATTTTAAACTTCATAAACACAATAAATACCAATGGAGTGACTGATGTTAAAAAAAAAATTAGTAAACAGCCTTAACTGACACACAAAAGAACCCCAGAGCAAATGCCCTGAGGCATGGGTAACATCCACCTTAAGGGGTGGCTGGCTCCCTCTCCCTGGGCTAACACACAGATATGGCACACTGATCAGTCCAAATGAGGACAAAACATGTGTATATGTCTGCGGTTCTTAGCCTTGCTGATTGCACTGTTAGACCTTTTGGCACAATGCAATTCTGCTTAAAGTAGAGCCAGTCCAAATTCTCTCATGGGGATTTGCATATGTTTCCCATGATGCTTTACATTATTGGGGTATGTGCAATTGTGTTTCCTTAACTGACATGCTTCTTCACTTAGAAAATTACATCAGTTATGTCTGTTAACCAATAGCCGCATCTGGGTTTGAAAAATGTGTCATTGATGATTAGCAGTTTCCTGCCTACCTTTTTTTTTTTTTTTTTTTTTTGCCATAAAGCTTTTTCTACCTTCATGTGATCGGGTGGCTCTTCAGCCCTGTCCCCATGCCCTGTAGCTGGATTCCACCACCTCTGAAATCCAGGTTGTGTGTTCCCCTGCAGATTCCCCCTGCAGAAGGGCTATGAAAGGGAGGGCCATCCCCCCCCCCCCGACAGACATATCCAGCAATCCCCTGGTCTTTGGATTGAATAGCAGGTCACAAGGAGATGGGCACAGCTTCATGAAGCCCATCCTCCCATCTTCCATTTTCTCCCATCCCTGAGGCTGGTGCATGCATATCAGAGCATGTGTGCGGAGGCCATGCATGCTCCACAGAAGTCCTGCAGCTCCCTTGTTTCTGAGTCACTCATTGTCTTGTCCTACCACCAGGCCACCATCTGGTGGCAGTCATGCGGTGGAGTCTACATCCACCTTTCCCTGGGAGAGGAGAGCAGTCCTTCAGATGCTCGATCCTCTCCTGCCCCAGCAAACCCCTGGTGACCCGAGTCCGTTCTCGAACCTGGGTTGCTGGTATGGCAATAGGTAAGGCATCACCACCTCAGCCCTGCACACCACCAGACTGACTCTTTCCTCCCTAACATTAATAGGCATTCAAGCCTCTACTTTGTCAGTTCTGTTCTAAAACTCTGTACTTAATTTCTGGCTTGCCTGCTTGTGATCTCCCTTTCTTCACTATCTTCTGCTCAATTTCTATTTACCCAAATGGAGTTGGGATGATCATATTTAAGTTCATATTTTATTTTACCTTGATAGCTTTTGCATTTCATTTTCTTGGGAAGCACACATTTTAGTTATTTTGGTTGTCTCCAGTACATAAACTTGACTCAATTTGTTTTTTCATGTTTCTTGCTTACTGCTCTCTCCCTTCCAACTGATTCCATCAAAGCACAGCTTCAAATCAGCACTTACTGTACCGTGATACTCCCTGCTACCAGAAGGCAGCAGGTAAATTTAGCTCAGTAATTAATTAGCTATTTAGTTCTAAAGGAAGCACTTCAGACTCAAATGAGACAGTCATTTCATGGTAAGGAGGTGGGTAAGTATTTTTGCAATGTTTTCTATTGTACTATCACTTGTGTAAACACAATACTTTAAAGTGAATTTCTACACAGCTTGATGGTGCAGAGGGATAAGGCGCTATAGAGCACCTTACCTTGCACCACATCAGTGACCCAAGTTTGGGAGTGAACTTGGGTTGCCAAGGGCTGGTGGGGGGAGGGCTGGGACACAGAGTTGCAGCCAACAGGCACCTCTCCTCTGCGGGCAGGGGTGATGTGCCTTCCTGGCTCTGCCTGCACCAGGTAGTAGTCAGGTGGCAGCTCTGATGTCTACGGGGGTTGGCAGACATCAGGGTGTGAGGATAGAGGCTGCGGTTCCAGAGTGCATGTGCACCTCTACCCACATACACTTCTGTGCCACATCATGGTTCTAGAATCTCAGGGAGAAAATCAAGAAGAAAAGGAAGGGGAACTGGGCTTAATGAAGCCCTGCCCAAGGTGCTGCAGCTGCTCTGCCACTCCACTGGTCAGTAGAGGAGGATTCTGGATGAGAGTCACTGGAGGGGGAATATGGTCCTCTCCCTCCTGGCCCCGCCACGGGGAAGGGGATTACACAGGGGAACACCCTCCACTGTGATGGAGAGAGGCAGTGGGCTGGTCAACAGCACATAGGGATGGGGCTGATAAGCCACCAGATCAGCCCAAAGGAGTATAAACACCTTTATTTATAAAAAAAAGTAAATTTCTAAGATTATTGGGCTTTATAGCCCATTACCTTAGTGTCGCGATAGTCTTTTGTGATAGAATGTTTCATTAAATTTAGTTTGTAAGGGAAGGGATCGTAACTTAGGCCAAGCCAATGGCCAGCCAATCCCTTCCACTTCATGGTGCACGGGCCCTGCCCGCATGCTCAGACGCACTGTAACCTCTAAGCAAGGACAGCATGGGAGCATGTCCCATATAAATCTATGGAGGCTGTTTTTCAAATGGTCTTATGTGTGTTTAAGGAATCTCTGATAAAAATGAATGCCACCACTCAACTGACAGGGGATCTTATCAGTTGAGAGGTGTCTTTCAATTGTCTGTCACAAAACGTCTAAACACAGGGGCAAGACCAACAGACAGGGAAGTGGAAGAGATCAATTGGTCAGCAGTTCAGCCCGAGTTACAATCCCTTCCCTTTCAAACTGGACTGACTGAAAAATGTAATTTGTATCAGAAAACACTACTGCGGCATTAAGATAATGGGTTACAAAGCCCAAATGATAAACTTAGCAATTTCCTATAAAAGCTGCAGTGAAAACGTCCTCACTGACTTACTTTTGTAGTCATAAATGAGTTGTTAGAAAGAATAAAGTTGTGGGGAGCGGCTAGAAATGGGTAAAGGGTACAACTGGACTGGAGCCCACTGGAACTCAGTTCTGTCACCTCTGACTGGATAATGCTCAAATGTCATCATAAAAAGTGCCTGACAAAAGGGAGATCCCCTTACCTCTTTGTCATACACATTTTTCTTTAATACCATGAAGGTCTAAATCTAGAAAGTGACAGAAGATAGTTATACAGGATTTGCCTTACGATCATTTACAGGGACCTAGGAAATGGTCACAATACTCATATTGAGGGCTATGCACTACTGTAGGCCAGGTACGTGCAATTTACATATACTGGGCCTGCGCAGCTATGCACCCAGGGACAGATGCAGAGTGCACAGTATGCAAAACTATGCACCCCCACCCCGGCACCTATTCATGGTTTGCCCTCCATGCACATGGGTGGATCAAAGGACACAGGCAGGCATCCAATCAGACGCCCGTCCTGGGTTCCAAATTGGAACCCCTGCTCCACGCGAGCAGGGGATTCTGGGGAAGGCATGTGAACCAACATGTTTAAAAGTATGGCAAGTGCTTGAATGACTGCCTTAGCCCTCCTTGTCAGCCAGTCCTGCTGCAACCAGTGGATGTCATTGGGAGGGCATGCAAAAGATATGGCAGGTTTCCCGCTGCCGTATCCTGCACCTCCTCACCTGGCACTCCGTGCCTTATTACATGGTTCATAGTGTAGGCATGCCACCCAGACACACCCGACACCCCTGGACTGCCTGCAATGCATAGCTGCATGACTGTCTGAGGAATCATGTGCAAAAGAGCTGCGTGCCCCTTCCGTGAATGCCACTGGACCCCTGGTTCATAGCATTATGACTCACACCCTGATGTCTGTTCTATAGTAATACCATATTACCACCATTTTTTAAACCTTGCGATGTCAGTGACAAACAAACTGTGCTTAACTCAATGCAGTTAGGCACAGCTTGTTCATCACTGATATCACAAGGTTCTAAAAATGACTGTAATATGGTATTACTATAGAACAGACTCAGTCATCTATATCTGGGGTGTGCTTCCAGCTACAGGTGAGCCCAATACCTCATTTGAAAGAGATTTTCATGGGCTTTCAGACTGTGATGGCTACTGGGTAGGAACATGTCCCTTTAAATACAAGCTGAATTGTGCCTAAACATTACATTTTTTCAAAGTTGTTACAATGGCATCAGAGGCTCTTTAAATAGTTATTGATGTCTCAGTGAGCTCCCTTACTGGTCAAAAAAAAGAACAGTTATGGAAGAGCTTACCATAACAGTAGATCTTTGAGGGGATCTCAGTCATCAGGTCACACTGTAGGAACTTCGCCATTGGTAAAACAGGCTCCACATGGAAGATTTTCCAGCAGTACCACTGGGGCTGCCAACGCTGACATCACCCATCAACATCACCAATCCTATAAAGGCATGAGTGGCCCCGCTCCCTCCTCAGTTCTTTCCCCCGAAGACTAACGGAGCAAACCCATGCCATGGGGGACAGAGGGGAGAGAGAGAGAGGTGGCCAGGCCAAAATAAAAGGCTGGATACACCAGTTAGCCACTTCTGAGAAGACAGCCTATAGCAGAATGCAATAAAATGGGTTAACCATTTGGACAAACATTGGTTGGAAACTTGAACACCCTCTCTTCCTTGGGTGAAGAGAACAAAAAGCCTTGTTTTTCTGCAGTCCTTAGTTTGGAGCAGATAGTATTTCAAAATTCTACGCACATCTAAGGTATGGAACTTCCCCTGGATTGGCACACTCCAGAAAATAAACTGGTAGGTGGATAGACTGGTTCACGGTAAACTCAGACACCACCTTAAGGAGAAACTTAGGATTCATGCGCAAAGACACCATGTCTTTGTGAAAAATTAAAAAAGCCTTCTCACACCAGAGAGCCTGAAGCTTCTAAAACCATCAAGCAGAAGTAATAGCAATCAAAAATAATGCTTTCCAATAAAGAAAGCGTAGCTTGCAAGTCGTGGCTGCCTCAGAGACTGGGTCAATCTCTCCAAAACAAAATTTAAATCCCAAGTTGGGACAGGGGAATGGATAGGAGGCTTCAGGTGCAAGATGCCCCTGAGAAAGGTATGGGACATATCTAACTGAACCATGGTACAACCGCCCACGGGCTCATGAAAGGTAGAAATAGCCTAAAGGTGCACCTCGAGGGAGGAGTACTAGAGGCCTGAGTCTGACAGTGATATCAGGTAGTCCAGAATCTGGCTCGCCGGACAAGTAAAAGGATCCAGATGATATTTGACAGCCCAGATGGCAAACCTCTTTCACTTCATGGCATATGTGGCTCTAGTGGAGGGCTTTTGAGCTGCCATGAGGACACCTGCACCCACTGAGATACTCTGAACCAGGAGATGGCTATGTCTTCAGAAGCCAGGCAAGCAGATGAAGGGACTTCAGGTTTGGATGGACCAGGGTCCCCTGAGCCTATGTCAGCAGATCCCTGCAAAGAGGCAGAGGAACCAGGGGTTCCACCCTAACTGTTGCAGTAATGGAAATCATATCTGCTGTGGCCAGTACGGCGCAACCAGGATCATGCTGGCCCCCTCTATCTGCAGATTGATCAGCACCCTCTGTATGAGAAGAAATGGAGGGAAGGCATAAAGGAACCTCCCACTCAAGGAGATGGGCAATGCGTCTCACCAGAAAACTCCAGGCTATGGATCTAGTTCGCAGAAATTGGGCAGTTTGCATTGAGTGGGGGATGCAAGAAGGTCCAACTCTGGATGACCACATCTGTCAAACATCTTCTACGACAGATGAGACAGATGAGAGAACTTCCCATTCGTGCACTCTGGAAAGAGTCTGGCTAAGGCTGTTCGCCACTGTATTCGGCATGCCTGGGACGTGGACTGCCACAAGGACCAGGCTGTGGCCTGGCATCAAATACCAGATTCTCATGGCTTCCCTGCACAGGGGGTACGAATGCATTCCCCCCTGCTTGCTGATGTAGTAGACAACACTAAGGTTATCTGATTGAATCAACAATTCTACCTGGAAGGAGATGGTTCTGAAAGGCCTGCATGGCATACAGAACTGCCCGCATCTTGAGGACGTTGATATGCAGAGACATCTGGGATCTGGGACCATGTCCCCTGACTCTGAAAAGGACCCAGGTGCAGACCCCAGCCTGAACGAGAAGCATCTGTAGTGAGAATCTGCTGGGGAGAGGAGATCAGGAATGGGGCCCCTTGCAACAGGTTCTGGAGGTCCATCCACCACTGGAGCACTCTATGGACTGGAAAGAAAACCAGCACTGGCTGCTCCAGCTCATCCATGCATTGGTCCCACTGCACCCAGAGGGTTCACTGGAGCACCTGCATGTGCAGTATGGCCAGGGGAACTGTGGCAATGACCATAGCCATGAGGCCTAATAGCCTCAATTACATGCCTGTGGGGACATAACAGCTCTGCGTGACTTCCTGAGCCTGGGAAATGAGGCACTCCACTCTGTTTTGGGGCAGGAGGGCCCTGCCCTGCGCTGAGTCCAGGACCTCCCTGATACACTGCAGTCTCTGGGATGGAATCAAGACAGACTTGGGCAGATTGACAGTGATGCCCAGGGAGTGAAACAGCTGGAGAGTCCTCTCCAGGGTCCAGAGGAGCTGATCTCTCGATGAAGCTTTGAGGAGCCAGTTGTCCAGGTCAAGAAAGATGTACAGGCCTGCTGCTGCAAAGCATTTTGTAAAGACCCCAGGTGCAGATGACAAGCCAAAGGGCAGTTCTTTGAATTGGTAGTGTTCACTCTGAAAAGGAAACCAGAAAAACTGCCTGTGCGGAGGACAAACCGAGATATGCAAGGAAGCATCCTGCATATCCAGAGAGCACAGCCAATAGTCCTGCTTGATTAGGGAAGCAGGCCTGGCAGAGTGACCATGCAGATTTTTTTGGACTGGATTTACTGGATATAAAGACTGAGGTACTTGAGATCTAGAATGGGCCTCAAATCTCTGGTTCTT
Source organism: Neoceratodus forsteri (assembly GCA_016271365.2). Lineage (NCBI taxonomy): Eukaryota > Metazoa > Chordata > Ceratodontiformes > Ceratodontidae > Neoceratodus > Neoceratodus forsteri. The sequence continues at coordinate 800,531,962 of CM057451.1, read as the reverse complement.
TTGGGGATCAGGAAGAACCTGGAGTAGAGCCCCATTTTTCTGCTACCTGGGCACTGGCTCAATGGTCTTTTTCCACAGAAGGGACTGTACCTCTACCCAAAGAACAATTACATGGGCTGGAGGGTAGGTGAAGGGTATCGGAAAAGTCTCTTTGAGGCTGTTCTATAAGTTCCAGAGTATGACCCCATTCTATAGTCAAGAACCCAGGCATCTGAAGTTATGGTTCTCCATTGGCTGAGATGGAGGGAGAACTAACCTCTGACCACCACTTCTTGGTCAGGGACCAGAAGAAGGGGGTCTGACAAGGAGTCAGGCAGAGGTGGATCCACTGTTGGGGCTGATCAATCACCTCTGGGGTGCTTGATGGCTCAGCCTGAGGAGGAGGGGGTAGGCAATGAGGAAACTTTTCTTTTACCCTGGAAACAGGAGCCTGCTCTGGACTTGTGGGACACCTTGAGAAAGGGCGGGCAGTGTCTGCTCCTTGGCTGGGTATGGTAGAGAAAATGGATAGACTTAATAGCCCTGCCAGATGCCTATAAATCATTAATGATGTCTGAACATCTGGCCTAAATAACTGTGAGCCACTTAAGGGGGCATTCAGCACCTTCTGCTGAACATCTGCTGCAAAGCCCGAGACCCTCAGCCAGACATAGTCACAAAGGCAAGTGCCTGTGGCAGCGGCCCTAGCACCAGTATCAGAAATGTCATACGAGACCCTGAGAAGATGCTACTGATGTCCTTGGTGGCCTGCAAAGATCTGAGAACCTTCTGTTTCTGTGAACATTCTGAGAGGGTTTGGGCAGCTGCCTTGCCTTTCTTCCAGATGGTGTTTTGGTACTTGACCATGTCAGATAGATAGCTGGCAATCCAAAGTGCCAAGGTGGAGGAGGACTAAACCTTCTTGCCTCAAAGATGAATCCATGTGGATTCCCTGTCAGAGGGGAGGGTGGTAAGGTGCTTGGGCACCTTGGGGCTGTCATGCGCTGCTTTGATGACCACGGAATCGGTATCAGGTTGGGCAGCATAACAAGACAGGCCCTGAGAGGCATGATAGAGTTTATCTGTCCTGGGGGGTATGGCAGGAACCATGTTGGGATGGTGCCAAGCCACAGTAGTGGCATTCCTCAGAGCAGGGAGGACAGAAGGAATGACCTTAGGGGGAGATTCTTGAATCTCCAAGAAGTCCACCAGTTCTCTCCTGGTAGCATCCTCTTCCTCAGTATGAAAGTACATAACTGTGGACAGTGGCTTCATAACATTAAAAAAGGTAGAATCTTCAGGAGGGGACCTAGGAGTATGTTTAACAAAGTCCTCACTCATTGAAGAAGCAGTAGACTTATCAGAGGAAAGAGGTTCCTCCTCCTCCTCTTCCTCAGGAAGGATGAGGTCAGGGTGGTACTCCTCCTCGATGTTGACCTGTTCTATTGCAAGGTACTTGTCTCAGGCCTGGGAGCTCAATTAACCCATTGGTGACTGGGAAAGAGGGACCCCAGAAGACCCTACCCAGAACTGGCTACCTGCTGCTCCATGAGGAATTTCTTCAAAGCCTTTTTGCAACACCTATGGGTTGTCAGGTTAAATTTTTGGCACAGTTCACAGTCAGTGATGTTGTGGTCAGGCCCAGGACAGCAGACACAAAGGCTGTGGTCATCTAAAGAAGCAATTTTCTTTATACATAGATAGTGACGGAAGCGAGAAGTGGAATAAGTAACTCTTGACATAAACGAGGTAAAGAAATCTCTTGTATGAAAGAGATTCTAAAAGCTAGAGTAAAGGAAAAATTTGTAAGTGAAAATGGCACAAACTGCGATGGAACTTCTGCAGAGATCCCTACGAACAGAGTTGACATTGGGAAAGAACTGAGGACCAGATGACTGAGATACCCCCGAAGATCTAAATAAACTTTTCAATCATACCGTCTGGCTATAACTCAGCTTACTGTATGTGCTGTAAAACAGGCATTTATTTAGTCCCTTGCTCTTTAATTGAGCACTTTTGCATGGAAAGGTCTTTGGCACTTATAAATAATATGCTCCTACTGCTTGTCTACCCTTAAATTTAAAAATATTTACTTGTGACATGTGATAGAAGGAGCCCCCCCCCCCCCAATAAATGTGCCACCACTTTAGGGTTTCAACATGGACATTGCCTTTTTGTTTTTTTGCTACTTATTAAGGCTGTTGTGCAATAGCATCTAATATTTCTCACTTGCTGTGTACTTCTGCTAATTTCTAATTCCTTGTCTATAGTATGTGTTGTTGCTACGGTGGAATGGCCACACACTGTAGCTTCCCTTATTGTTACACTGTAGTTGTTTGTCTTTCCTTGTACTCTTTTTGCTGAACTAACTTGTTTCTTCTGGCTTTGTCCCCATAATGAATCCTAGTGGCATTTGTATTTTAAAAAAGACAAGCAAAATACCTGTGCGCCGACAAAAAGGGTTAGCGCTTTAGTAAAGTGCCTATAAAAATGAAAGGTTCTCTACATAATGACATATAACACTAAACTAATATTTCTGCTTGAATACATGGGCAGACAGTAGCAATAGCTAAATAAAATACAAAAAAGACAGAGAGAAGGTACTTAACGCTGTATTGTGGTGTCCAGGTGAGCTCCTTGCAGGTTGCTGTGCAAAGCTCTCTGTTCCAATCAGTGTTGCTCTCATTGCTAGGTGCAATCTCCTATAGGGAATCAGCGGCACCCTGGCTACTCCTTTTATCTGGGTGATGGATGTCCATCCATGTCAGAAGGGGTGGAGTTTGGCTTTAATGTGCCCATTTTTGTATAATCATAAAAGTATAAGTTTAGGAATGTCCCTTGCTTAATTATGCTTCACTATGACTGGTATATTTATCCTATATTATGTAAACCACATATTCACTTTTTTAGAAAATGTTTTATAGAGGGGATTTGTTATATTTTTGTTTAATAAGGGGGTGGAGTTACTAGTTAAGGAAGGAGCTACATCCTTTAAAAAAAACTGTTTGGCAATATTCTGGCAGATGTAGTTAGGTAGAGGTCCTGTGTGGATCTCCCAAGCTGATCTCTGGTCTGAAGGTGAGCACAGAGCATTTTTCCTGCTTAGCATTTTGGCAGTAAAGTTGTGCCTTTCTCCTTCTATTATTTTATTTCTTGTTGATTTATTCTTTTTGTTTACAGTTTGAAGTACGCTGATGTAAGCCTGAAATTAAGTTATTTTTCTCCAGTACTTATTTTCTTCATGTTTTTGTTTGTTTTAATAAAAATGTTACCTGATTTGTACCTTTATTACTGACTCCTGTGATCTGATTTTACCTACCCATGACACAACATCATAAACATTTTAATCACAATAGATTGTGATGTTACAGAGAGGATAATGACTTCCAGGATAAGTCACCACTATCCACAATACTGTTTCAGAGTTCATGTATTCTCTCTGTATTTATCTTCCCAGTTTTCTTTGTTGTCAAGGATAGCTGCTTGAAAATAGGATACTTGTCCCTCACACTTTATCTGCTCCTGCTGCCTGTCTACACGTGATTCCATAATCCTCTGTTTGTGAATCACACTTGATCAAGGAAATAATGCTGATGTCACAGGCAGGACATTATGACATCACATGTAGACAAGAGGCAAGAGCTGATTAGGTCCAAAGGACAAAGATCTGTTTCCAAACAAACTTCTTTTGTAATAAAAAACTATGAGAACACAAAACCAGGTTGCCTGCCCTGGAGTCAGGAGCAACTATCCCATCAGCTGCGATCAGTGGTTCTCCTCTCCCGACCCTGCTGCCTGCCCTGCTGTGAAAAGCAACTCTCACATCAGCAGTGACTGGCAAAGCTAACATTGGGCACTGACATATGCTGTTTTTTAATGGCTGTTCACCTGTGCTTAATCTAGTGAGCAGTTTACTTTCGCTTTTGGTGTTTGAGGCTGCAGTGATGTAGGAACTCTTCATCCAAAAGCTTATCTGTGAGTTTCTACATCACAACTTTATGACATAGGAACTCACTGATAATGCTTCAAATGCCCTGGAATGCATGTGGAAATGAATGTTCAAAAAAATTAGAATTAGATAAATACATACTGTACTTTACATTGCAGCAATAAAACAAAGAAACATCTGACTGTAAATGGGGCAACAGGACTGACTGCACAAGACACGTATTCAATTGGGAAAGGGCTGTTAGTGTAAACAGGAGTTGACTGTGTCTGTGTAATTTTGTTTAATAGGAACAGTTTTTTAGTTTCACCTTAATTTTAAAAAGTGTAGCAAATGATAATATTGGTCTGCTTATTTATTTATTAAATTTTGTTAACCGGGTAAGCCCACTGGGCCCCAAAGGTCCCTTTTTCAGGAATGACCCGGAGTTAGTTACCTATAGTTGAACAAATACAGTCAGAGATACAGAGTAGTACACTGCATACAGGTGTTCAATGCCACTGGACAACAATCATTGGGATTACAGCACAACAACAATGGCAGCTGTTAGACTTAGTGCAGATAGCACATCAGAATATACAAGCAATGCGGTATGGGTCTAAAAGGTAGAGGGTCACATTGGGAATGACAGCTTTATATAGAAGTGGGCATAATTCCGGGGCAGGTGCCCCAGTTCAACAGTGGCAGCTAGCTGCCAGGAGTGTGATTTATCTAGCCTGCAGGACAGACGAAGAAGCTGAGCTTCAGGAGGTGTGCACATAATCCCATCTGAAAAGTCGCTGGGGAGCTTGTTCCATAGTGTGGGGGCTATATAGGCAAAGGATTTACTGCTGGCTGCGGATTTGGGCCTGGGCAGTTCCAGCAGCATTTTGCCTGAGGTGCGGAGGGGCCTGCTGGGCTGCTTAGAGGTGAGTAGCCCGATTAACCCTCCAGGGGGATCATCAGAGAGGAGCTTGTGTGTCCAGTTTAACAGGGGGTACTGAAGCCTGAGGTTCAGGGTGGGCCATTTGAGTGCGGCAAGGACTTCACAGTGGTGCGTCCTCGGATGGGCTTTTGTAGCGAATCATGCGAATTTATGGTACAAGGTCTGTAGTCTACCATAGTCTAACTTTGCAATGCTGAGTAGCTTAGGGGTCACATAGGTAAGGGTAGGTAGGAGGATGCTCTGCGTAACTGCCAGACTTGTCTCAGGTATCAGATTGGTGCTTAGACGGTAGAGCAGCTTGAGTTTTTAGTGGATGTTTTTGGCCACCAGATCTACATGTGGTTTTAGCGTGAGTCCCTGGTCTAGTGTAAGACCCAGGTATCTGAAGGACTGGACCACTTCAATAGGAGAGCCGGATGTGGCGACCAATGGTATAATGTGTGCCCGGGAGGGACCCAGAGATATGGGACCAAAAAGGAGTGCATTGATCTTGTTAGAATTCAGAACCAGGTGATTCTCAATGAGCCACACTTCAGCCTGGGAGAAGTTAGCCTGGAGCAGGGGTCCTGGATCATCCTGGTACGGTGCAGATCTGTAGAGTACTACGTCATCAGCGTACTGCACCACGAAGCTGCTCCCGCAGTGATGGCAGAGGTCGTTGATGAACAGGGAAAACAGGAGTTGGCCCAGGATGGAGCCTTGGGGCACCCCCTCATTTAGTGGTAGCGGGTCGGAGGTTGGGCCTCTCCACTTGACCTGCTGGGAGTGGTCAGTCAGGTAGTTGTTGAACCAGTTCAGGGAGTGTTGGTCCAGTCCAAATGTGCTCAATTTGGTTAGTAGTAGTGGGTGATCAACCAGGTCAAATGCCTTGGTCAGGTCTATAAAGACTGCCCCCGTCGGGGTGCCCTTGTCCAATGTGGCTAGGATGTCAGAAGTGAACCTGATGAGGGTTGTGTCAGTCCCACGATTTTGCCGGAATCCATGCTGAGAAGGGTCCAGGAGCTGACTGTTTTCCAGGTAGTCCCTCAATTGTCCACAGATGAGCCGCTCCTGGATCTTTGCTAGGTGGCAACAAATAAGATGGGTCTGTAGTGGCCAACTGGATCTCTGGATCCACCCTTGTGTATTGGGACCACATGGGCCTGTTTCCACTCTTTGAGGACTAGTCCTTCCTGCAGGGATCTGTTTATTAGCGTGGTGACAGGTAAGGCTATGGCGGAGGCCACAGCCTTGAGCAGCCGAGGGTCCAGTCCGTCAGGTCCTGGTGATCCCCTAGGTTTTAAGGATAGCAGTAGGGGTAGCACTTCTTTGATGTACATGGTTCTTAGGTGGAAATGGGGGTTGGGGGTCCTGTATTTCCGTGGACCGGGGACCCTGGTGACGAGGTTGGAGGTTGTTTCTGTAGGTTGCCAGGACTGTGAAGAAGCTGTTGAAGGCAGTGGCGGCCTCTCCTCCATCCATTAAGGTTAGCCCATTGCAGGTTATATTGCCCTGCTGTGGTTTGTTTGTGCCTTTTAACAAGGAGTTGATGCTGGTCCAGAAGGACTTAGGGTCGGACATACTTATGTATGATTATTTATTTATTTAACAATAGGTGACCGGAAAGGTGCACTGAGTCAAGGCTCACTTACAGGTGCATCCCGGGGGAGGGGTAACTATAGGAACAGCAAGAGTAAAACTGTCTTACGATTAACTACTATGATTCAAGATATTTACAAATGGTAATAGCAACACTGTTTGACATCAGTGTCCATTCTCAGTGTGCCAACTAGGGGCGAGAGCATTACATGTCCTTATAAAAGTGGGTTTAAGTATAACCCATCCAAAACTTTGGGGATTTCCTTGGCTCCATGGAACCCAGCATGAATGATGCCACTTTCCTTCCTGCCTCCCAGGTCTGAGGACTGGAGTTATGGACAAGGGTGGACAAAAGGGAACTGTAAAAATCTGAATTTTTTGACGCCTCCCATGCCATAGTATAGCATTAGCTCCCTCCACATTTAAAAGGTGGACATCCACTGATTTGGAACAAGTGAGCACACTCACACAGGACAGGGAAATAAACCAGACTGACACCATGACCAGACCAGACACGGGAGTGCAACCATGCTGGATGAAATAGGGGCATCAGTAATTGCTTGCAGGGCAAGAGCACAGTTACATGGGACTTTTGGGATAGAGTCCCATAGTCAGCATGGCTGTTGACATCTTGTACCCCTTGACTTCATCTCCTCAGCAACAGGGATCAGATTCTGTCAAATCATCTAGTCATGTTGCAGGGTCAGAAAATGGAGCCCAGAGACTCATGGATGACTGCAGGACCAGCTAATTCAGAAATGAACGATACATACTTACCACAACTGTTGATCTTCCAGAATACTTTCACCACTGATTACCACTTACAGGTCTGGGCCTGAAACACTAGGACCCCATAGGAAACAAAGATTTGGGCAGGGGGCTAACAAAGGCTACAGGACAAAGCACTTGCACACACCCATATGTGGTGCCACATACTAGCTAATAACCATTGCTGGCTCCCTCACCAACCACAGCTCTGTTCGCCAGGAGAGAAACAAAGTGGGAAGAAATAAGAGAAGGCTATGAAATTCCCTAGCCCAAAGGGATAGGGAAAGGATATAGGAAAAATAAATAACAAAATAAAACCAGACTACCAACCTGTACATAGAGAGATGGGCACATTAGGTGGTACAAAGAGGTGGTGAGGTATGGTGCCAGAGCCTCAGCATCACTAGCCAGACAGCAGATGAGTAGTGTCACTAAGGCAGCATCCCTGAAGCAGGCAAACTAAGAAAGGAAAGCATGCCCAAAGTCGGGAACCCCTTGCAACTGAGACAGCACACACATGCTTAAAGCAAAAATGAACCACACAGACTCCTAAGGCAGCCTCATGCCACCAGATGGAGAACCAACTGAAAATCAGTTAATTTATGTCCAATTTTTCTTTACCATCAGAGCAGAAAGGAGTCAATTTTTGGTGCATGTGGAGCTGTGAGGCTGAACAGCCCAAGGGAGTAGAGGTGTATCCATTCCCCCAGTTATGCTTAAGGGTAGTGACATAACAGCCCAGCTAGCAAGGAGAGAACAGAGCACACCAACCAATAGGAGTAGCCAGGTATAGCCAGAAGAAGAAAGTGATCAGCTTCTCTTGCAACAGTAGGGATGCACCCTGAGGAAGGGCTAGAAAAACTTGATCCAGTCTAGTGTACAGCGGCCATCTACAGACCATGCTGTTGCTACAGTAAGTGGAGTTAGATCTGAATAGTGCCCAGAGACATAAACTGCATTTAGCAACTAATAGGGATTTACCGAAGAGAAAGGGGATATATCCTGGGCAGGGAGGACAAGAGAGAAAAGCAACAGGGGTCAGATTCTGGTAAATCAACTAGTCAGGTTGTAGGGTCAGAAAAGTGAACCCAGAGATTCATGGACCAATTAATTCAGACACCTTTTTTTCAGCCAATCAATTGTTAGGAATAAAAGATCAACAGTTACGGTAAGTACATATGTAATGTACTTAACCTAACTGTTGATCTTCCAGAATATCTTCACCAATGATTATCACTTATGGGTGCTGGTCTGAAGCACTAGGACCCCACAGGAACAAAGCTTTGATCAGGGGGCTAAAAACAAGTTACTCACCTGTAACTGTAGTTCTAGGAGTAGTATATGCTGTACATCCCCACTCTAGCAGTGTTGCTTTCCCTTCAAGGATGGCTGGATGGTCTTCAACCTGGCTCCTCCCACCCACCCAGGTGGTATCCTCCTTGGCACTGCTCCATGGCATCAGATCTTGCATGCTGGAAGCAGAAAGGTGTGCCACTTGCCAGGGGAGGTCAGGTGGGTTGTGTGGAAGTACACCATATACCACTCCTAGAAAGTACGGTTACGTAAGAGCTTACCGTAACAGTAGATCTTCCAGGAATGTCTCTTGCAGTAGGTCATTACTTCTGAGAGGTTCCAGCAGGTGGTGCTATCACACAGCACCTTCTTCCAGCAGTCCCTCCACCAGGAGCCACCCACACGACATCACTTCCTGGCTCTGCCTATAAGAGTGGGTGGTCCCTAGTGCTCTCCGTTCCCTGCCGGATTCAGCTCATAAGTGAGGGTCGAGGGAAACCGAGGTACCAGTGAGTCCCAACCCTCAGTTCTTATATTATAATTTCCCCTGTAAAATAAAATTGCCGGGGGAAGGAGGGTGGGAAGCTACCTACTGCAAGAAACATTCCTGGAAGACCTCCTGTTATGGCAAGATCTTACGTAACCGTACTTTCTTCTACGGAATGATCTCTTGCACTCCCAAGCAGTTATATGCCAGTGGGGAGGCCAGCTATGGCATTGTGCCTTATAGAGCAGTGTGGCCAAATGACCAGTAGTCGTCTAAAGGCAGTATCCCAGTTATCCCTCCGCCGTGTTTCTGCCCAAGAACTTAGGCCGCACCTTGTCACTGCCCTCAAGAGTAATAGTACAGGCAGTGACACCCTGGAGCCGTGTATCCTACGGCTGGTCTTAGACACAGTCTTTACCCCGATCACGTGCCTCATCAACCACTCTCTTTGCCTGGGGAAGGTTCCAACTGCCTGGAAAGTCGCCACTGTCACCCCTATCTTTAAAGGTGGTGATAGGGCTGTGGCTGGAAACTATCGGCCAATCTCCATTCTCTCTCCTCTCTCCAAGGCCTTGGAAAAAGTGGTGGCCTCTCAAATCTCTGACTACCTCTCCACCTACAATGTCCTATGTCCTGAGCAGCATGGCTTCCGAGCGGGCCACAGTAGCAACACAGCCCTCCTAGAGTTCTCCAACTTTCTCCACTCCTCCTTAGACACTGGTTCTCTGGCTGGTGCGGTCTTCATTGACCTCTCTAAAGCTTTCGACACTGTCTCCCACTCCCTCCTTCTTGATGCCCTTAGTCTCTCTGGTTTTGCTGTGGACCTATCTCCTGGTGCACCAGTTATCTGTCTGACTCCACAGCTGCAAAAATTAATGGGACCTACTCAACATCTGTCCCATCTTTTCTGGGGTTCCCCAGGGCTCCATTCTGGGCCCCTTACTATTCTCCCTTTACCTTAACACCCTTCCACGCTCTTGCTCGGGGAACATTCTATTGTACGCTGATGATGCAGTCATCTTTGCCTCAAGTCGTAACCCTATTGCCCTCCAGGACTCGCTGCAGAAGTCCTTTGCTGAAGCTGAGGGCTGGTTCAAGGAACATAGATTGGTGACAAATCTTAAAAAAACCAAAACCATGTTCTTCACTCATCCTCAAAACAAGTCCTGCAACTTCAAACTCCTCATTCACTCTGGGTCCTCTTTCCCACTAGAACAAGTTTGCTCCTATAAATACTTAGGGATCCATTTTGACCCTCCTCTCCTTCCATGGACACATCACTGCCCTAGCCACTGCCACTAATATCCGATTGGGCATCTTACATCGGTATAAACACTGCCTCCCGGAGGCTCTTGCTTCATGATCACCTCCTCTATCCTGTCCCTAGTGGACTATGGACTGCCGTGTATGGTGCTGCTGATCAGACCGCACTCCATAAAATTCGCACTACTCTGAATAAGGCCTGCAGGTTAATTACTGGGGCACTAGGCTAACACACACCTGTCTACTGTACGCCAAAGCGCTGGTAATTTGATCTCGACGAGCGCCCAAATATCTGACCTGTACCTTACAAAAAGACCTCCTTGGCTATCCTGGCCAGGATTGACCACCACCATACGCCGCTCTGTCCCACTAGTTCATACTCAGACCTCTGGGAAAACCTCTTGTTATTCCTAGAGCTAGGACCTCTCACGGCCAAAGAGCCTTCAGCTTTAGGGCCCCTCCTGGTTCAACACACTACCCCTCCATCTCCGAGCTCCAATTATATCGTGCTTCAAAACTTCCTCACGTAACCACCTTATTAACACCTGAAGCTGTAATTGCCACTAGTCAAAGTCACTCAATACTTATGACAAAGCTTACTACTAAGCTGCTAAGGACAACATAACTCTGGTATTGTTTGCATCAATCCTACCTGTACCAGCTTGTTTGTATCTATGTCTTAAGTTACTGTTATACTGTGTTGTACTGTTATACTGTGTATTTTCGTTTGTCTTACTGTGACAAGGTACCTTTGTAAATGAGCCTATGGCTCAAAGGTTTTCCAAACTGCTGTTTAAATAAATAAATAAATATTGCCTGGTAAAGGTTCGAACAGTGTACCAGGTAACCGCGTTATAATGTCAGTGATAAAATCATTGGCAAAATAAGCCAAATTGGCTGTTAGTAGTTTTCTCCTAAGAAGTTAGTCTAATCAAGACCCAATGGGGGTATATTATATCTATTACAGTACTATGTCATGGGACAAATTCATCCATATAATGGAGTGACCGGTAGGTCCCATTGGCCTGTAGCCCATGATATGGAAGTTGAAAAATTCAGATCCTATGGTGAAAAAGGTCTGAGTAAGAGGTTATAAGTACAGTATGTCCCCGAGGAATATTCTGGTTATTCAGTTTCTGATATATATATATATATATATATATATATATATATATGATAGAAATGAACAATTAACTGAGGTTTTCAGTGAACAATTTGATGAAATTGTATAGGGCTCTTGTAAGTAGGTAGTATATGAGCCCAGGGTTTAAAAGGAAACCCAAATGATACAAATGTGTTCATTTAGTAGGGTTACTTTGTAGCATGTCAGGGAAGCATCAAATAAATGTCTGTTACGTTGTTATAAATGATGTAAATATATCTATTTAGGAATGTATATGCTATTTAGTCTGTTACAAAGTCATAAATGAGACAAAGTATCCATTTAGGACTGTTAGTTAGTAGCCCTTAGAAAGGCAGCAAGAAATGTCTTATGTAGTCATAAATGATGCAAATATACCCAGCTTGGGGTTAAAAGCTGTTAAAATCAGCAAGAAAAATTTCTGCTATTTTGTCCTGTATTAGTAATCTCATTTACAAGGGAGTCCTTAAGCGTTAAACTTGGGATTGCAGACCTTTCAGGTTGTGGTATTTTAGCATTTCTCCCTTCACATTTAAAGTCTAATTTGAGTATTAATTTGTCTGTAATAGCTATTAAGTGTTGTTATAGCCTGTAATGCCAGATTTGTCGAGGCTATGTATGGGCCTGTTTACTCATTGGTCCATTAATATTCCATTGATCTTTAGTGATATAGGATCTATAAAGAGAGTGTTGTCCAGGGTCAGGATGTGGCATTTATGAATGTTTCATTTAGGATATAAAATATAGTTACAATTCAGGTATTTTACATTAAAAGCTGGTATGGTGATCCCTTTATTTATTCTGTTGGGTAAGCAGATATCTAAGTAAGGGATCTGGATGGTGGGTAGGTATGAGCTGCACGGCAACATCCAAGGCAAGAGATTAAATATGGGATTGTGCAGTGGGGTTGACCAACGTGCCATGTGAATAATTTGGATTTTTTGTGTTCCCATTTTAAAAATTGCATCTATTATTTGTATTTAATGTTGTAATAGGCCCTGGTTGAGGTTGGAGACAGTGTCCACCATGAAAGGGCACTATATAATGCAGGCGGGATCCAGATGTGATGGTCTGAGCGACCAGTACTTGGTCTCCGCTTAAAATTGTCCTGTAATAGGGACATGCACCTCTTTCTTTCTTTTTTTTTTTTCTTTGTTTGAAGCCTCTTTATTTGTGTTTCTGAGTACAAAGGCAGAATAACCCCACAGTTTCACTGAAGCCCTATGGAGTGGGTAGGGGTTCAGATATGTGAAATCATAGAGGTGTAGGCACTGTTGTCTGAATGAAAAGCCGGGTAGGCTCAGAGGTAGTGAATGTGCCTTTGTTATTTATCCTTTGTTTATGGAAAAAACACCTCTTTAGTAGTCTGCCTGAGGCTTGTAAGTCAATAAATTTAGCTTGTGAGCCCATCACGATTGTTGTACCTGATGGTAGTGGGCGTTACGGAGGATGAATGTATGCCTCCTAGTAATATGATCCTGCACTCCTTCAGTGAGGAGGCAGCCCCATAGTGGAATTCATGGGCACCATCGACGGGAGGGGGGAGTTAGCCCTATTGATGACAGAGTGAAATTTATGTGCACCATCAATGGGGGAAGCAGCCCCGTCGATGAGAGAGTAAAATCTATGTGCACCATTGACGAGGGAAGCAGCGCCGTTGATGTGAGAGTAAAATCCACATGCTCCGTTGATGGGGAAGGTAGTCCCATCGATGTGAGAGGCATTTTAAGAGCCTCCATCAATGGGGGAGTGTGTCCTGTTGATGATAAGTGTTGTTTTGGTGCTGTCGTCGATGGGATGGTAGTCTCCATCAACGGGAGAATATAGAGATGATGCCCCGTTGACGGGGAAAGCACTCCCATGTATGAGGAGGCTGGAATTATGTACCTCGTTGTGGATAAGGGTTGAATATATGCCTCGTCAATGGGGAAAACACTCCCATGTATAAGAAGGCTGGCTGTATAAGCCCCGTCGACCATAAGTATGATGCTCCGTAGACAAGGAAAGCACTCCCATGTATGAGGAGGCTGGTTGTATAAGCCCCATCGACAATGATACTGAGTGTAATGCTCCGTTGACAGGGAAAGCACTCCCATGTATGAGGAGGCTGGCTGCATAAGCCCCGTTGACCATAAGTATGATGTGCCATCAACGGGGAAGCACTCCCATGTATGAGGAGGCTGGTTGTATAAGCTCCGTCAATCATGGGCATGATGTGCCATCAACGGGAAAGCACTCCCATGTATGAGGAGGCTGGTTGTATAAGCCCTGTCGACCATAAGTATGATGTGCCATCAACGGGGAAAGCACTCCCATGTATGAGGAGGCTGGTTGTATAAGCCCTGTCGACCATAAGTATGATGTGCCATCAACGGGGAAAGCACTCCCATGTATGAGGAGGCTGGTTGTATAAGCCCTGTCGGCCATAGGTACTGAGCATATGTATGATGATCCGTCGATGGGGGAAGCACTCCCATGTGTGAGGAGGCTAGATTCAAAATGCCCTGTCGATGACAGAGAAATGCCTGCTGTTGACAGGGGTATTTCCCCAATCGATGTTAGTTTTTTGTTAAAGTTACTGTTGAAGTGCAGCATGGCAGGATTTGGAAAGAAGGTATTTCCTTCTCCCTTTTATTTTGAAAGATAACTCAGTGGATCTGGAGCCTTGGTGCGAGCCCCCTGAGTTTGTAACATGGTATTTTTGTTTCTGTCATAAAGCACAAGAGTCAGTGCCGTGTATGAAGCCCAGGCAGCCTCAGGCTGTATTTTGTTTCTTGCATAAAGCACAGGAGTTGGTGCTGTGTAGGAAGCCCAGGCAACCTCAGGCTGTAAAAGTTCAGTTCTCATCGATGACTGCTTACACAGAAGATTGAGCTAGCTGCTGTGCGAGCTGAAGCCGGTGGGAAAATGAACGGAGAGCACTAGGGACCACCCACTCTTATAGGCAGAGTCAGGAAGTGATGTTGTGTGGGTGGTCCCTGGTGGAGAGACTGCTGGAAGAAGCTGCCATGTGATAGCGCCACCTGCTGGAACCTCCCAGAAGTAATAACCTACTGCAAGAGACCATTCCGTAGAAGACTTACAGTTGCAGGTGAGTAACTTGTTTTTCTAGGGGCATGGATATGGTGTACTATCCACACTCTAGAAGACTCCTAGCAGTTCTTCTGGGAGGAGGGGCAAGATGCACACTCCAGGCTTGGGTAAAAGAGACTGGAGAACCGAGGCCCCAAAACCAGCATCCTGGAGAGATTCAAGGTCGATGGGGTAATGGGAGATGAAGGTGTGTGCTGACTTCCAGGTAGTAGCCCTTTGGGTCTCCTGGATAGGGACATGCCTGGAAGCAGGCACTAAGAAAGCAGTATGTCTAGGGGAATGAGCCCTAAGCCCAACAAAAGGCTCTCTACCAGCCAACCTATAATAGAGGTCAATGCATGAGACTATCCACCTGCCAATCATCCACTTTGCTGCCGGTCTGCCAGGTGCAGCTGCAGCGTAGATGAAAAACAGCTGGTGAACCCCTCCTCAAACTCCAGCCATGCACTTCTTATAGTAGGCATGCACTCTCCTTGGGTCCAAAGTACGAAGCCTGTGCTTGGCCTCCGAGGTGTGGTTGGCAAAGTACACTGGGAGATTGATCACCTGATTAAGGTGAAACTCTGAAACAACTTTTGGGAGGAACTTCGGGTTGGGGTGGAGGACAACTTTGTCCCAGTGGAAAACCAGGTAAGGAGACTCCACAAAATGCACCTGGAGCTCACTGATCCTTTTGGCAAATGTGATAGCCAACAGAATGGTGGTCTTCCACAACAGGTGTGACACCTCACAACTGTGCATGGGTTTGATTGGCTTGCCCATGAGCATAACCAAGACCAACAACAGGTCTCAAGGTGGTGGTGGTTCATGTACTCACAGGGATAGGTGGTCTAGGCATTTAAAGAACTGCCCAACTACCTTTTCCTGAGCCACTCTCGGCCCACCAGCCTGCACATGGAAAGAAGAAATAGCAGCCAGGTGCACCTTAGTGGTCATCAACCAGAGGTCCAACTGTGAGAGGGACAACAGGTACTGCAGGATGCTCACCACCGGGCAGGACAAAGGGTCTAGCTCCTTTTCCTTGCACCAAACAGAAAACCTTTTCCACTTAACAGCATAGCACATGTGAGTCGACTCCTTCTGAGAAGCCTCAACAACGTGGAGGACCTCATTGGAAAGACCCAGAGCCTGGAACTCTAGTCACTCAGAAACCAGGCTGTCAGGTGCAGGGATTGAAGGTCCGGATGGAGAACCTTCCCCTGGGAGCATGAAAGCAGATCTGGGCAGAGAGAAACACACCACGGAGGCCTGCAGCTGAGGCTGAGAAGATCAAGGTACCAAAACTGGTGTGGCGCTGTGCCTGGTCACTCCATGACTTGAGCAGTACCCTGTGAATCAGGGAAAAGGCAGGGAAGGCATACAGAAGGCCCTATATCCAGGGCCTCGTGAAGACATCCCCCTGCAGTGTCCCACACTGAGGGGGGCGGGCACAAAACAGCCTCAGCTTTGCATTCTCCCTGTAGGCAAGCAGGGTGAAGAGACAGTCATCTACCTCCTGACGAAGAGATCACTCATGAGACGCCTCACCCATCCAGCTTAGTGCATCCACAAGCTGTTTGGACACTCCGGTCACATGAATTTCCAAAAGGTCAGCGTCCAAGCTGCACATGAGGGTCCAAAAGTGGAGAGCTTCCCGACAAAGAGGAAGGGAATGCATCCTACCCTGTTTGTTAAAATAGTACATGGTCGTCATGTTGTCCGTCTGGACCTGAACAACCGGACTCTGGACATGAGGAGTGAACGCTGTCAGTGCCAGATGCACTGCTCAGAGCTCCAGCAGGCTGATGTGCCAGTGGGACTCGTCGGGTTTCCAGAGCCCATGGACTCAGTGAACCACTAGGTGGACATCCCACCCCATAAGTGAGGCATCAGTTGTTAGGGTGACCACTGGCCCTGAGCGAATGAAGGGGACTCCTTCCTGGAGATGGACTGGAACTAGCCACCACTGGATGGCATCCCACATCTTCTGAGTCACCAAGACCAACTGGTTGAGGTGATCCCAGAATTCTAAAAGAATTAGGGGGAGAACTAGTGACACCACTGACTACCCTTTTTAACAAATCATAGGAGGATGGTGTGGTACCTGAGGACTGGAGGAGGGCAGATGTGATGCCCCTTCACAAAAGTGGGAGCAAGACAGAGGTAGGAAACTACATACCTCTCAGTTTGACCTCTGTGGTAGGAAAAATGATGGAATCACTTCTGAAGGAAAGAACTGTTGAGTACCTAGAGGCCAGTGGGGCACAGGACCCAAGGCAGCATGGGTTCAGAGCGGGAAGGTCATGTCAGATGAATCTAATCGATTTCTTTGACTGGGTGACCAAAGTAGTAGACCAGGGAGTGGTTGTGGACATATGGTTGCCACCTGTCAGGTTTTTTTACCTGGTGATCAGGTTTTCAGGGTCCTTATCAGGTAATCCCGGTTTTGCTCTGTGCTGGTCAGGTTTTTGAGCCATTTTGAGTGCTCACATACTTTGAAACCAATTTGGTCATATCACTCATTGTTTCAGCTACATGTCCAGGTTACAAACAAGTTCTGTTGTCAGTGTAGCCGTTTGTTTGTGAATGCAGTCACCCTGGGAGGTGTAAAGTATGGCCATTAACATAGCATTAGCACTTACTTAACCTAATCTTTCCACTGCATCTTAAAGTAGCACAGCAGCACAGCTGCCCCCACCTTTTGTAATAGTAACAGAGCCAGTTGTCCTCCACTTTCATTTGCTGGTAAACATTTTCATCTTTAACAGAATTTAGGCATTTTTAAATGTTAAATTATTTTTTCCCACAGGAAAAAAGTATGGTCACTTCTTTGGCTTTGAAATAGTACTGTGGACAAGAACAGGAAATGGAGGCAGAAAAAGATATACAGTATGTATACTGTTGTATGCTATTTACTGTTCTTCCCTTGTCTCCCCCCAGATCATATCTGTAAATGAGATTTCTTTTATCTCTGTATGTTTATTAAGATAACCAATGTCAATAAATAAATACATAAATAAATAATTAGGAAGAACCTAGGAAAGTAACTTTAACAGGCACAGTACAGTATCTTAACATTTTTATATATATTTTATTGTCGCCCTCCCTTGCTACACCCTATACCGGGAGGATTGTGTAGGCAAACGCGGGGGTGGCTGTGCGATCTATACCAGGGATTCTCTCACTGGGCTAGCACTCCCTGCCCCGGCCCTTGCACGTGGGGCACAGGCTCTTACCCTTAAACTTACTCCGGACCCTTCCAGGGGCCCCCTTTACCTCACCTCTGCCTACATTCCACCAAAGAACCAAAATCCGGCACTATTATCCTTAACTGATTATCCTGCAGTGCTCCCATATTGATTTGGCATTTTCCCTGTAACTCCAGGGTGATATTCCTGTGTTTTCCTGTAGATTACATTATTTCCAATGGAGGATGAATTGCCCTGTTTTCCTGTATAACAAATGCAAGTCTATGGGAAGAGTTTTCCTGTAGATGGCTCCAAATCCCTGTAAAATACAGGAATCCCTGTAGATATGGGAGCCCTGATCTTGCCACCCTCCCTCACAGGGCTGAACAAGTCCTTGTGGGGGACCTTAACGTGAACTGGCTCAGCCCCACCTCCATCACCACCCGGGACTCCTTTGCTGCCATAGATCTGATACAACTAATTTCCCAACCCACAAGAGTAAACCCTAAGAAAGGTACCAGCACCCTCCTAGATGTCATCATCACCAACCGCCCTAAAAAAATTCTGGACATCCAAGTCCTCCCTGACACACTCAGTGACCATTCCCCTATCCTATTCCGCTGGGTGACCACCTCGCCACGACCCACAGCCCAGTACATGCTCCGCCGGTGTTTCAGACCAGGTGGGCTGAAAACCTCAGGCAAGCCCTAAACAGACTGGTCCCCATTCACCATGCTCCTGATATAGACACTGCCTCGCCTTTCTTTTCCCAAACCTTTAACAAAAGCTCAGTGACCTCTTCGCACCCCTCATGGCTGCCCGAACCAAAAAACATAACGTGCCCTGGATTACTCCTGCCCTATTACAGTTGCTCAGGCTTAGGGATAACCTATGGCACTTTGCAACAGAAACAGGCCAGCCAGCTGATAGACAGGCCTATAACGCTGCGCGGAATAAGTGCACTTGGGCCATTAGGAAAGCCAAAGCCGACCACTATCAGGCCACCCTCACCTCCTCCTGGGGGTGTGCCCGAACTTTTTGGGATAATGTCAAACAACTCCCCTTCCCCATCCCAGATCACCATTGACGGCACTACTGTTACGGACCCTACAAACATTGCAAACTACCTCAACACATCCTTTACAGACCTCAGCTCTATCCTTCCCAGTAATTTCTTTGACCCACCACCCTCCCTGCAGGCCCCAACCCTCCAACACCCTAGCTTCTACCTTTGTAGGGTAACTGCCCAGGAAACTAGACCCCACTTGATCCGTGCACTAAAAAGCAATAGTCCCGGCGACAACTCCCTGGACCCCAGCATTCTCCGGCTGGTACTGGATCAGTTCCTTGCCCCACTCACCAGCCTTCTCAACAAATCCCTCTGCCTGGGGCAATTCCCTACTGTATGGAAAACCGCCATTGTTACTACCATTCACAAAGGGGGGTGACAGGTCCTCAGCCGGGAACTACCGGCCTATCTCCATACTCCCGCCCCTCTCCAAAGCCCTTGAAAAACTGGTTGCCACACAAATCACTGAGTACCTGACCAAACACAACATCCTCTGCCCTGAAAAGCACAGTTTCTGTGCAGGACACAGTACCGGCACTGCACTAGTTGAATTTTCAACATTCCTACACTCCTCCCTGGACTCTGGCTCCCTAGCCAGGGCAGTGTTCATCGACCTCTTGAAGGCTTTCAACACTGTCTCCCACCCCCTCCTGCTGGATGCCCTCTGCCACACTGGCTTCGCTATGGGGCCACTCGCCTGGTGCACCAGCTACCCATCTGCCCGCTCCCAATGTGTCAAAATTAATGGGACTCTTTCCAAAACTTGTCCCATCCGCTCAGGAGTTCCTCAGGGCTCCATCCTGGGACCCCTACTCTTCTCACTCTACCTTAACACCCTGCCCAGTGCATGCACTGGGAAAATTCTGCTGTATGCAGATGACGCCATCATCTTTGCCACCCACCGTAACACTGCCTCCCTCCAGGACTCCCTGCAACTTTCCTTTAATGAAGCTGAAACCTGGTTTAAAGAGCACAGACTGGTCATAAATCTCAAAAAAACCAAAACAATGCTCTTTGTCCACCCCCAAAACAAAGCCAGCAACTTCCCACTCCATATCCTCCCCTGCTCCAAACAGCCACTAGAGCAAGTCCACTCCTACAAGTACCTTGGGGTCACCATTGACTCAGCCCTCACCTACCACACCCACATTGATGCACTTTCCTCAGCTACCAATGTGCGGCTAGGTATCATATTATATTGCTACAAAAACTGTCTCCCCCCGCTGATCTCCGGCTTGCAGTAACATACTCCATATTATCCCTTGAGGAAAGGAGGGAGAGGGGGGACATGACAGAAACTTTTAAGTACCTCAGTGGAATCAACAAAGTCCAAGAGGATAGCATATTTCAGAAAAAGAGATGTGCAAAAACTAGGAGACACAATTTGAAGATAGAGGGGGAATGGCTCAGGGGCAATATGAGGAAATATTTTTTCACAGAGAGGGTGGTGGATGCATGGAATTGCCTTCCAGAGGAGGTTGTGGGGTCTAAAACTGTGGGAGAATTCAAGAATGCATAGGATAGACATAAGGCAATTCTTGTGGGGGGTAGGAAGAAATACGCTGTTGGTTAACTGGGATCTGCAGCTTATCCAGTAGGTAGGGAAATAGGCAGACTAGGTGGGCCAAGTGGTCCTTATCTGCTGACAAAGTCTATGTTTCATGGCACTGAGACCACTGCCTGGCCAGCCCCCACTGCAAGGAAAGCCTTTGCCAGCAGGCCCAAGAGACCATACTGGTGCACATTGCCATGATGCCCAGGAGGCACAGGAAGTCCTGGGCAGGGAACAACTGCCCAACCCAAAATGAGCAGGCAAAGGAGGTAAGATCCCCTGCCCTGTCCATCAGTAACTGGGCTGTAGCCCAGCAGGAGTGGAGCTCCATTCCAATGAACTGAATCACCTGAGATAGAACGAGTTCTGGTTTGGCCTCATTGATAAAATGGCCAAGAGCTGAGCAGGTCTGAAGGGTCAGATCTCTGGACCTCTCTACCTCCAACCTGGAGGATCCCGCTATCAGCCAGTGATCCAGGTAGGGGTACACTGGGACCCCTGGCACTGCAGGAAGGCTGCTACCACTGTAATGCACATGGTGAAGATCCAGGGTGCTGAGGAGAGTCCGAACGGCATGACCTGGAACTCGTACAGAGTCCCCTCTGAGTAGAACCAGAAGAACCGCTGGTGGGACAGGTAGATGGAAACGTGAAAGATGGCATCCTGGAGATCCAGGGAGAAGAACCACATGTTCTGATTGAGGGATGGGACGATCTGGTTCAGAGTGACCATCTGGAACTTGCGAGGATGCAGGAACTGATTGAGGTCGTGCAGATCCAGAATGGGACGCAAACTCCCTGTCCGCTTTGGGACCAGAAAGTATCTGGACATGAACCCCAGGCTGGGCACAGTGTCCTGGACACATACCGCTGCCTTCTTAAGGAGGAGGAGGGGATGAATGTCCTCCTGAAGGGCGGACACCATGTCCAAAAGCACCACGTCTTCCCATGGGGCATGGGCTCGGCTGGGCGGAGGAGCCTCAAATTCGAGAGGCAGACCACTGCCAACTACCTTGTGGACCCACCTGTCAGTCGTAATGGCAGACCAGGCGGAAGTGAAGTGGCAGAACCGACCCCCCACAGGAGGGCTCGGGGCTGACAGGACAGGCAGGGCAAAGGCCGCCCCCAACCCGAAAATTTGCAGGCCAGGAGTCAGAAGAGGGACTGGCCGAGGAAGCCACTGGTCCTCTCCCTCTGGACTGTCTGGTGGCTGAGGACAAGAACTTCAGCCAGTGTCACCAGAACTTTTGCTGCTGCTGCTGTTGAGATGCCAGGTGTGGCTTGGGATGGCTGGCAGGGGCAGCAGAGGGCCGAAACTGAAAGGGTTTCATTTTCTGTTTCAGCCCTTTCTCCTTCTGGGTGGAGGTGACAGAGTACAGAATAGCACTGGATTTCTCAGTCATAGTGCGATGGCCATCTACTCCAGGTCTCAACAGGTCAGTACCTAAGAAAGGTACATCTGCCAACTTATGCTGCATATCAGCCGTAAAGGTCGAAATCCACAGCCAAGCCCTGTGGCGCATAGCCACAGCTGTGGCCACTGACCAGGCGCAAGAGTTGCTGATGTCAAGAGCCATTTGGAGTTTTTACTTGGCAGCTGCATGGCCTAGGTCCCACACCAGTTTGATGGGAATCAATGTCAGCTGGCAACTGCTGGATAACCTGATCTAGGGAGCCCAACAAGCTATGAGCATAGTTGGCCATGCGTAATGCAGCACTAACCTGCTGAAGGCCCATGGATGAGGCTGTATAGACCTTTTTGGCTGCTTGGTCCTGCTTCTTAGACTTCGTCAGGAGGCTTATCCACATCACCCATGTTGCCCAAGCAGTGAAAGACTGAGTCAGTGATCAAACCTTCTGCAGAAAGATGCTCAGTAAAGCTGGGCAATGACCTGTTGGGACTGGTATGCTTCCCATATGGGCAGATGGAGTGGAACAAGAGGCAGGACACTGCCAGAGCTCCAAAGTGGGATCTAAGATGGCCTCTGCAATAGGAAAGGCAACACAAGGTGAGTCATCTTTGTTGAGGATCTCCATGAGAAGGCAGTGAGCCCAGTTCTGGGCTGGCTCCAGAGGGGTCCCAGTAGATGCAGAGAAAAGGCAGAGAAGGGCCTCGAAAGAGGTGGGCCCTTTATCCACCAAGAGTTCCTGCCTGGAGTCCTGGTCAAAGCCATTAGTCTGATGGGAATGCACTGAAGAAGACTCGGATTCTGAGGACTCTTCGAACACTGAGTGAGCCCCTGAGTTCCCCAGAATGTGGCAAGATTCATCTTCCTGAGAAACAGTGACCAACAGTCGATGGGGCAAACCAGAGGCAAGTTGAGCCAACTTGGAATGAGCCCTGACCTTGGGCTGAATGGGTGGAAGCTCCACCAGGATCGCCAGGGAACCCTGTGGTGGCTGAGCCAAAAGCACTGGCATGGACCAAGGCGACGGTGACCAAAGGAGTACTGGAGAAGGCTGGGGCACTACCAGGGCCTGTTACCCACACCAAGCAGCAACTGCTACCAGACGAACTTCTCATAGTGGCACCAGAATCTGTGATAGAGCTGATCCTCCCTGAAAGAGGAGGAAGAGGATGAGCATCAACATCACCTCATGCCCGAGCACCGAGAGCTGGACCGGTGGTGCTGGGAGCTGCTTGACCTCAAACTGGGGGACAAAGACCTGGACTTCAACCACTGGGGAGACCGACAGCAAGGAGAAGACTGGGTCAGTGAAACTGGCCGAGGAAGCTGTTGAAGGTCCAGTTCCAGCAGGGAGAGGAGCACATCAGCAAGCTGGTCCATCCCTCCTTGGGAGATGACTGACAGGACTGGAGACCTGAAGAGGGAATCAGCACCTTCATCCTGCGACAACAGGTTGACCTCTTCCAGAAAGACCTTGACTGCCTGGTCAACCCACATCTCAGCCAACAGGCCAGATGGGGAGATCATG
Source organism: Neoceratodus forsteri (assembly GCA_016271365.2). Lineage (NCBI taxonomy): Eukaryota > Metazoa > Chordata > Ceratodontiformes > Ceratodontidae > Neoceratodus > Neoceratodus forsteri. The sequence goes on along the minus strand of CM057451.1, from coordinate 800,508,765 downwards.
GGGCCAGTGGCCAGGACAGAAGTATTGGCTGTACCCGAAAGTTCGACAGCCGTCAAGTTAGGAGAAGCGCGGGAACCCGAGGTCTGAGAGTGTTCGCGGTCCCATGACCAACAATGAGACTTTAGTAGATTTGGAGGGCTTGGACCTAAGGGAAGAGCCCTCCCCAAGGGTAGAAAGGGATTGGCAAAGATCCTGTAATGCCCTGATGAATGAGATCAATGCCCACTGAAATGATAGCGACTGCAGGCGATGCTCCTACAGCAGCCTGAGCTGCGGGTTCCTTGCAGGTGGTGAGCTGCTCAGCAGAGCCAGCTGCCACAGAGGATGAAGAGACTAAATGACGGGCTTCTTTCAAAAGAACCAGTGGTTCTCTTTTGTCTAGATACCCAAGCAGGAGGTGTGCGTAGCAGTCTTCCAAGGTGGAGGGGTGGTGAGATCGACATAGGCCGCAAGCCTGCGGGTCATGATCCATCCCCAAACAGTAGACGCACAACATGTGTGGTCTGGTTCAAGACATCTGGCTGCAACGGCACTTTTTGGAGCTGGGTCCTGATTTAGAATCACCCAAGTCCATAACCAAAAGTAAACAGTAGCTCGAAGATTTTGCAGAATGCACCTATAGCTTAGGGCCTACACTAAGCACAGAGCTGCGACGGTGGGAACCTGATGCTTCCACCAGAAAAGAAGATCTGATGTCACAGGGCGGTGCTGAGGAGGATACCACTTGGGTGGGTGGGAGGAGTCAACCTGAGGACCTTCTAGCCATCCTTAAAGGGAAAGCAACACTGCTAGAGTGTGGATAGTACACCATATCCATGCCCCTAGAATAAAGGCTACTGAGCACAGCACTTATGCTCCCCCCCATGTGGTGCCACACACTAGCCAATAACTGTTGCCCACTCCCTCACCAACCTCAGTTCTGTTCGCCAGGAGAGAAACAAGTTGGGGAAAAATAAGAGAAGGCTAAGAAATTCCCTAGCCTAAATGGATAGGAAAAGAATATTGTAAAATAAATAAACAACAAAATAAAACTCAGCTACTAACCTCTACATGAAGAACTGTCTGAAAATCCGTTAATTTATGCCATTTTTTCTTTCCCATCAGAGGAAAAAGGAGTAAATTTCTTTTTTTTTTAATATTTATCTTACTTTTTGCCCCATTCTCTGCCATCTGTCATATCTCCACCCTGGTCACGGTGCCCCCAAGACTCCACCACCTTATAAGCCCCTCGTTCCCCCGGTCACTCCCGGCTTACACCCTGGAAGGCAGGGCACAGCACCGCTGAGGGCACCGGTGCCGTGGATCCATATCTGGTTGAGAAAGCTCTCAGCCAGGTAGCTGACTGAGTCCGGGGGCAGGGCGTCATAGAGACGTTCTGCAGAGAGGGATTTTTATCCCTATAGGCTGGGGCGGAGATGTGCAATGATGCCAGCATCTGTCCCACCCCAGTACCCTTTGACCATGCATCGTTGCGTTGGGCGATATACCCAGCTGCCACTAGGTGCCGCTCTTGCACCGATTGCAAGATCCCCCCACCCCCCGGAGAAGGAGAGCAGTCTAAGGATGCTCAATCCTTCTCTCCCGGCCAACCCTCCAACGACCTGGGTTGGGTCCCGAACCCGTTCACTAGTGTTGCAAGCAGAAATCAAATCGCGCGCTTGACGGACTGGCAAGGAGTCAATTTCTGGCATGTGGAGCTGCAGATCTGAACATCCTAAGGAACTGAGGTGTGCCCCAAGTTACCCTTAAAGTAGTGGGCTAATAGCCTAGCTGGCATAGGAGAGAAAAGAGCATACCATAGTCTGGAATAGTTAGAAGAAGAAAGTGATCTGCTTCTCCAGCAACAGCAAGGACGAAAAAATTACTCTCCTTAGTAATTGTGTTTCTTCTAATGGAGTCTTGCTGTATTCTGACATATGCAGTTAGCCCCAGCAATTGAACTGCCCTGGAGAGGAAAGAGATAACTCTATGCATGAGCATAGAACGTTGAACTCGTTCAAACCTCTGTCTGCAGCACTTCGAAGTGTGAATGTCACATTCTTAGCGCAATACTAACTAACTATTCTACTTAAGTGGATATTGTAAAGAAGATAGCCAAAAGGCAAGGCATTTTTGGGTCCCCTAAAAGACTCAAGTCGAGAACCCAAAATAATAACCAGGTAGTGAACCAACACATACGCTACCAAAAACAACATAACAATAAACCCACTCCGCTTTAATAAGGGGGCTGCCAAGTACACCCCTGAGATGCAACACTGTACCTCCCAGCGTACTTCCCAAAAACAGGTTCTGAGAGGGGAGGCAGGGGAGAGGTCAAAATACAGTAAGACTCCATTAGAAGAAACACAGTTACTAAGGTGAGTAATTTTTTCTTCAAATAACATGAAGTCTTGCTGTATTCTGACATCTGCAGACTACCAAGCAGTACCACCATATTTGGGGGTACTGAACCTATTTTTGGAATAGGCTCTGCAGTACTGCTGTTCCAAACCTGGTATCACTCCTAGCCTGGCTATCCAGAGAGTAATGCTTCGTGAAGGTATGGACAGTTTTCCAGGTGGCTGCTTTGCATATCTCTAATAAAGGTACAGTATATCCCTGGCAGCAGCCAGGGAAGCAGCTGTACCCCTAGTCAAATGAGCCCTCAGGCCTGAAGGAAGTGCTTTGCCTAGCAGAACTGTATACAAAAGACAATCCACCTGGCAATAGTTCTCTTAGTAGCAGGTTTACCCTTTCCTACTTCATCATAAGCAAGAAACAATTGAGGACAGTCAAACCTCAGTGCCTTAGTATGTTCTATGTAGTAGCTAAGTGCCCTCTTAACATCCAAACTGTATACTCTTTCTCCTGAAGAAGAATGATCAGTGAAAAACACAGGAGAGACATGGCCTGGTTCAGATGAAAATCTGAGTCCACTTTGGGTAAGAACCTCCTGTTGGTTCTAAGGACCACCTTATCTCTGTGAAAAGAGCTAAAATCCGGCTCCACTGACAGAGCTTGTAATTCACTAATACACCTGGCAGAAGTGATAGCTAACAGGAACACAGTTTTCCAAGTCAAGTACTTGAGTTCTGCTGCAGCCAAAGGTTCAAAAGGAGGTTGCATGAGCTCAGCAATGTAAATATTAAGATCCCAGGCAGGAGTAGGGTCCCTAAAGGGAGGGCTGGTGTGGACTAAACCATTAAAAAACTTACAGAAGACAGGATGAGATGCCAGGGAAGGAGCCTTCCCCACTGACAGGAATGCAGAGACAGCTGCTAGATGTGCTTTCAGAGTGGCTGGCCTGAGGCCTAAGCCATTAAGATGGACCATTAAGATGAACCATATAATCCAGAACTGTAGCCAAATCAACGGTATCTGGTAGGACATCCTTACTGTAACACCAAATTCTGAATCTTTTCCATTTGGAATTATACGTTTTTCTGGTAGCAGATTTTCGAGAGGCTTTACGAATATCCAGAACCCCCTGAGACAGATGCAGACTTGCATACTCTAACTCTTCACGAGCCAAGCTTTGAGGTTGAGAGACCATCGGTTGGGGTACCATATCCTTGCCTGAGAGGAAGTTAACAGATTGTGCTTCTTGGGACGGGATAAGGAAAGATGGACTGCTAGGGACGTCAATAGAGGATACCAAGGCTGTTTGGCCCAGTCTAGTGCAATCAGGATCACCTTGCATGATTGTGACCTTATCTTGACCAGAACCTTGAATAACAGAGGAAAGGGAGGAAAAGAATACAGGAATTTCCCCTCCCAATCCAGAACCAGAGCATCCAGGGGAACTCAGCCCATGACTGGGGGTCTGCAACAGAAGAGAGGAAGTTGATAATTGTCTGGGGCTGCAAAGAGATCTATCTCTGGAGTGCCCCACCTTGAGAAAATTACTTTCAATATGAAGGGTTCCAGGGACCATTCGTGACGGCCATGAGATATCCTGCTCAGAGTATCCACTAGCACATTGTCCTTCCCTGGAAGATGGACTGCTACCAGAAATGTCTGCAGGGAATAAGCCAGAGACCATAATTTCATGGCTTCCATGCACAAGGCCATAGACCAAGTGCCTCCCTGCTTGTTAATGTATCACATGGTGGCGGTGTTGTCTGTCCTGACCTGAACCACCTTGTTCCTTACTGAGTCCGAGAAGGTTTGGAGAGCTGGGAATACTGCCCTGAGTTCCAGAAGATTGATATGAAGAAGGGACTCCTGAGGGGACCACACCCCTTCTGCTGTGAAAGCTTCTAAGTGAGCTCCCCAGCTCAGAAGAGAAGCATCTGTGGTTAACACCACTGAATGAGTCTGACTGATGAATGGGACTCCTTGTCTGAGATTGTCCTGATCCAACCACCATTGGAGAGCTTGGACCAGAGTCTGAGTTACTGGAATCAATTTGGTTAAAATATCTTTTTTCTGGGACCAAAATTACCTCAGATGGAACTGAATGTCCCTCATTTGAAATCTGGCTCCTTGTCTCACCACAGTGGAGGCTGCCATGTGGCCCAGGACTGAAGAAAATGTCTTGCTGGTCAAGACACCCGAAGGTGAAAGGAAGAAGCATGGTCTGTAAGGGCCTTCACCCTTACCAAGGGAAGAAAAGCCTTTGCTTGAGCAGTATCCAACTCTACCCCCATGAAGGTAAGGAGTTGCACTGGTTCGAGAACTGACTTTGGTAGGTTGAGAAGGAACCCTAGGGAAGTGAGTAACTGTTGTATTTGTTGTAAGTCTGACTTGACTTGGTCTGGAGACTGTTCCACGATGAGCCAATCGTCCAGGTATGGAAAAATGGAGATAATCTGTCTCCTGAGAAAAGCCACTACTACTACTGCTAGGCACTTTGTGAACACCCTTGGAGCTGATGTTAGGCCGAAGGGCATTGCTCGGAACTGATAATGGCCTAAAGGCAACTCGAACCTGAGGTACTTTCTGTGGGAGCACCTGATTGGGATGTGAAAGTAGGCATCCTTGAGGTCCAGGAAGGCTAACCAATCCCCTGGCTTCAGAGAGGGAAGAATTACTCCCAGAGTCACCATTTTGAATCTTGGCTTGAAAAGGTGCTTATTTAAGTATCTTAGGAATAGGATGGACCACCACTCCCCTGTCTTTTTTGGGGTAAGGATGTATCTGGAGTACAGACCCTTGCCACTGTGTAGAGTAGGAACTCTCTATATGGCTCTGAGAGCCAGCAGAGAGGAACCCTCTGTCTCTAGGGCAATGGTTTCGGAGATGTTTGCAGGTGGAAAAGACCTGACCCTCAGTTTTGGAAATTTTTTGAAGCTGAGGGCCAGTCCCTGGCTTATTACCTCCAGGACTCACTTGTCTGAGGTAACAGACTTCTAGGCCTGGAAGTAGTAAGCCAGTCTGCCTCCTACTGGAATAGGGGAGTCGACCTGGGATGACGCATCAGGGTGTCTGCTTGGCAGGAGCCTTAGACTGAGAGGAGGATGCAGCCCTGCTCATCCCCCTTCTGCCTCTCCCTCTGAAGAATCCCCTCTGAGGAAAAGGAGAGGAGGCCTGTTCCTAGTAGAAGGGCCTGTGAAAAGGCTTGCCCCTGCCCCTAGACTGCTGCTTCTGAGGAGTTGCCTGCCTTTCCTTGGCCTGTGCACTCCTGTAGGTGGTCATCCATCCATCTTTTGTGTCATTCATCCATCTTTTTCATGTAATTCCTTGTCTGCTTCCCAAACAGAGAATTACCCACCACAAGGAAATCCATGGCCTTAGTCTGAGTGTCCTGTGAGAGGCTAGTACATCTGAGCCAAGCAAATCTCTGAAGAGATGCAGATGTAGCCATGACTCGTGATGACACACCATTTGAGTCCACAGCAGCATGAAACTGAATCTTAGACGCCTCAATCCCATCAGCAGCCACCTCCTCCAGCTCCTTGGCTAGCTGGGGGGAAGTCTGTTTAGCCAGTTCCAGAACAGTATCCCATCTGGATTTCTGGTATCTGGCTGTATAGGCCATATAATTTGCCTGCCTGAGTCCCAAGGAGGAAGCCAAGTACTGTTTTTTGGCCATAGCATCCACCTTCCTAGAGTCTTTATCGGGGGGGGGGGAGCCAAAGGTATGTTAGCATTGTCACAGGCTGCAGCCTGCACTACCCCAACATGGCTGCATTGGTGGAACGAGAACTCTGTACCTGAGCCTGAAAGCATGTACCTCCTGTCCATTCTTTTATCCACAGGAGGTAAAGAATTTGGTGTTTGGAGATTTTTTTGTGTCTGTTTCCCAAGAGATTTATGGAGAGGAATAGACAGCCTCTTGGACTCTGGGTTGTCCATCATTTTTTTACAAAATCAGGCTCCTCTTGTTCCACAACATCTTCAACCAGAGGGAGCTGGAGGGTCTCTGCCACTTTTTTGTAAAACAAGTAGTGGGATGAGGACTCAGAAAGCCTGGGAGGGGAAACATTAGAAGGCCTGTCTGGGGAGATGTCCTGTTCAATGGGCTCATCCAGACCTTCCACACCATCATCGTAATCATTGTTGTCGTCCTCTTCCTCCCCTTCCCATTCTGGTTCATAAAACTCATCCAGACAATATTCTGGAACTGGGGGAACCGATCGAACCAAGCACCTACCAAGAGGCGCCGGATCGGACGGAACGATTCTACAATGCTTATCGCCCTGGCTATCTCTTCAGCGGTTGGACGTTGCAGTTCTCAATCCAAACTGGCCAATTTCCTCTTTTTCTTCAATGGAACTGACCCCTCAGGATCGGCTCTCCTTTTGCCAGAGGGAGTATCACCCAGGTCAGTGGGCACTCCCTCAGGTTCGGTCAGAACTGAACCGGGCTGGCCAACCAGATTAGCAGACTTCTCTGCCTCCATTTCCCTGAGCCTACCCAATCTCTTATCCAGGGTGGCCTTCGGAAAATTCTTGCAGATTTGGCAGTCTGAATCGAGGTGGTCAAACTCCAGACAATAAACACAGGTGGTGTGAGGGTCTGCCTTAGCAAAGGCATCCCCACACTCACTACAGTGTTGAAACACAGTGGCCCATTTTTTTCTTGGGTTTCTCAGACATGGCTAGGCTAACAACTTACCCTTTATAGCTTAAAAGCCAGGTAAGCCCCATCGGTTACCAACAGTGTTACGGGTCATAGAAAAGTTTAAAATTCGTTTTTGAAACCGATAGGAACGGTACCTCACACTAGAAAAATAGGAGATAAAATAAACCTAACACAATCGGTTCCAAAACTGAACCGATCGACAAGTTTTTACAATTTCCATAGAAATGACCACAATAAAACTAAAGTCCACTACCTACAACACTTACTGTACCACAGAAAGGGATTTGAAGCAGAAAAAAATAAAGCGAAAACGGTATTTAAACCGACTGATTTTACCGAACCGAGCAAGTGAAGAAGCAATTTCCGGAACGACTGTTCAGTTAGGTGGAGTAAAGAATCTGACAGTTAACATTTTGAAGTACTGCAAACAGATGTTTGAACCGAGCTCGAGCTCAATGTTCTATGCTCATGCATAGAGTTAACTCTTTCCTCTCCAGGGCAGTTCAAGTGCTGGGGCTAACCGCATATGTCAGAATACAGCAAGACCTCATGTTGTTTGAAGCACCCTGAGCAAGGGCTAGAATAACTTGATCCAGTTTAGTGCACACCTCCCATCTAGAAACAGTGCTGTTGCCAAGTGGAATTAGATTTGGATAGTGCCCAGAGGCATAGTTTGCATTTAGCAACTAATAGGGATATATCCTAGAGAAAGGGGATACATCTTGGGGAGGGAGGAGGATGAGAGGGACTAAAAAAAAGTAAAGAAAAGTAGGAAGGAGTTACCTTTCATATTTTTCAAGACTCATTCTTCACCACTGATTCCCACTTATGGGTCAGACTACCAAGCCTTCCCTTCCTTCTGAGGGAGAAGCTGGCTCACCCTGCAGACAAAAAGATACCCTCAGTCCAGGTCTGGTGAGACTTGAGACTGGCCAGGGCCAGGTGGAAGCTCCTGCGACACACAAGTAGGAGGGTTCCCTGACTGTTCCCACCTGACCCTAGGGGAGAAGAAGCGAGCCCCCTGGAAGTGTGAGTTGAGTACCTTACAGTGGGCCAAAGAGGCCAGTCAGGAGAGGCGAAGCCATGCTGTCCACCTAATGCAGACTGTAGTTCCTACCAGTCTGGAGGCCAACTAGCTGGCATCATAAGATACCCCCAACTGGTGCCATACTACTTCCAGAACCCAGGGTAAAAGTCTTTGGCCTGTCTGACTGTCCTGTTCTGCAGTAGTACAGCTAAGTGTGTATTTAGCTGCAACCTTAGGTGACAGTTATAAGCTGTCATATGTGCCTGCTGTGCAGAAGTGTACATTAGGGTGCATACCAAGGTGAAAGCCTTCCTTCCATTAGTACTGCCAGAGCAGAAGCTGCTTCTGGAGGTTAGTCCCATGATAAGCACAGTGGTCCTGATACAGTCTGAAGTACTTCAGTCCTCAAGGAGGGGTGAGGTACATTGCTTGCAGACCCTGTTTGTACATGATATTGCATGACAAGGTCCCTAGGAATGGCTGGGTCAGAGAGAGGACACCTCTACACCACCCTGAATGCCTCCTTCAGGGCTCCAGTCCATGGAGGAATGACCACAGTGTCAATATTGGAAACCCCGAGAAGTCCCAACAGTAAGGCTACCAGATCATGGCTTGTGAAAGCATGAAGGTCGAGTGCCTGAAGCATCTCCACCATTAATCGCTGGTACAGTGTGTACTCAGCAGCAGGCAGAAGGTGGGTGAATGGTTCACTGTCCTTTGAGGTGGACATTGAAGGAGACAAGGCACCACCTCTGCTGGACAGAAAGGTCTATACTGGTCCTGTCAGCCTCCCTATGCTAATTCTCTAAGGCATCACAAAGGCCTGGTATTGCTCCCACGATAATGGTCCCTCAAGGGCTACAAATGAGAGCATCCATTTGAGGAAACAGCAAGGCCCCTCTAGGGAAGGTTGAGACTCCTGGTCTCTAGGGCCTCGGACTGCACAGTGGAACTGTGTAGGGGGCCTCACCCAAGGGAATGGCCTATAAATTCACCTGAACGGTGGCCTACTATATCAGAGGAGTGACCCAATTGGTGCCCATGTGGGGGAACTCCCAAGTGAAGAGACTGGGGCCATACGGGTCCCAAACAGTGACCCCAGTCCCTACCAGTGATGGTGACTTCCAACAACTCCAGAGAAAAACCCATCTCAAGACCATTATCTGACCCTATGTCTGTGCCTCCTCTGGCACCAGGTGGAGAATGGATGATGTCCTCTGGGACAGGGTTCTCCACATCACCATGGCCAGCACCATTCTTAACCTCTTGCTCGATGTCAACTTTGACATCATGCTCAGTGCCATCACCCTCCTCAGTGTTGCAAGCGACACCGGAGTCAGGGACAACCTCTGAGGTGACATTGTCCACACCTCAATAGGAGCCAAGTGTCCGGACTGGGCACCATTGCTGTCGCCACCTCCATCACTGAGCCCAGATGCTGTCACCCTCCTCAGTGTTGCTAGTGATACCATTGATAGTGACAACATCTAAGCCGGAGACAGAATAGGTAACAGTCTTGGTGTCAGTCCCCCTCCCAACACAGCAAACAGTGTCAGGAGGTCCAACATCATCCTGACTGCAAACTGCTACATTGTCACCATGAACAGTGACAACAGCAAAGGCAGCTCCAGAAGAGGACCTTGAGGTGTCCACCAGTGTAGACTAAGCTTACAGCTGTGGCCTCACCACTAGGGATGTCTGCTACTCAGGGCAGGCAGACTGTGGAGGATTCACAGTTGACTGCCCAGAAGGAGTCAACTGTCCATCAGACCCAGTCACCAAAGTCCCTGTCACCTCAGTGTGATGAGGTCGAGGACAACTCTGTGCTTGCATGGTACCAGAGTTCTTGTGAAGAGGCCCAAGTGAAAGGCCTGGAGACCTGGTCTTGGACGCATGAGTGGTAGGCCTGCCTCTGAAACTGGGGATCATATGATCCCCCCCTTAGCATGCAGTTCCCTAGGGTACAGTGGTCCATGGAGAAGCAGACATCACACAGATCCATGTCACTGCTCCAGACCAAGACAGGCCACATAGGACTGATACTGGTTCATCGAAGCTATCGGTCTCCCACAGGGACAACAATGCATGATGGGCAGCTGTCAGACTTTCTTTCTCAGTGATGCAGTCTCTTTCTTGTTGGATTTTGGTATCATGGAAAATTAAACACAGATGACACACTGAGTGAAGGAAAACATGGTGACGCAGCAAGAAAAAAGAGGTGACTAGGCGAAGTGAAGTGCTATGATTCCACAGTGTGCACTCTATAGTAGGAAGAATAGAACTGAGGTTGGTGAGACAGCCAGCAACAGTTATTGGCTACTATGTGGCTCCAGGTATGGGGTGTGCCAGCATTCTGTCCAGTAGCTGTTGCCGCACCCCCCCCCGGCCAAAACTTTTAAACAAAGCAATAGCCCACATAGTAAATCAGGGAACAAAGCCAAAAACAGCAGCAGAAATATCGATGAAGCAGGGCCAGGTGACAACCTGCACACAGGGAGCCATGGGCCAACATCAGGACCTGAGGAGCATGGAGCCCAGCAACCAACTGAAGCATCATTCAGGTACATTCCAGTGAGGAAGGGGTGACAAGTGGGGTCTCCCAGGGGTCAGTGCTGGGGCCCATCCTGTTTAACATTTATGTCAGCAACATAGCGAAGGGGCTGCAAGGGAAGGTCTGCCTATTTGCAGATGATGTGAAGATCTGCAATAGGGTAGATACCCCGGATTGGGTGGGGTAGAAGCTATGAGGAAAATCTAAAACTGCTGGAGGGGTGGTTGGAGACCTGGCAGCTGAAATTCAATGCCAAAATGTACACAGTAATGCATATGAGGCAGAATAACCCACAAACGAATTACACACTGGGTGGGGACCCAATGTAGCAAGGTGGTGGGCAAAGAAAATAGAATGCTGGCATGCATAGGGAGAGGTATAACAAGCAGAAGGAAGGAGGTGCTGGTACCACTTTACAAATCCATGGTGAGGCCTCACCTGGAGTACGGGGTCCAATTCTGGAGACCTCACCTACGCAAGGACACAGATGGGATTGAAAGGGTTCAGAGAATGGCCACCAAGATGGTACATGGGTTGAATGGGAAGCCCTACAAGGAGAAGTTGAGGGAGTTGGATCTTTACCCGCTGGAGACCAGATGGGAGAGGGGGGACATGATGGAAATGTTTAAGTATGTGAATTGGATTAATAAGGTAGGGGAGAGCTTATTCACAAGAAAAGTAGGTACTAGAACTAGGGGTCATAGTCTAAGATTAGAAGGAGGAAGGTTTAGGGAAAATGTGAGGGGGCGTTACTTCACTGAAAGGGTGGTGGAGCCCTGGAACAGACTGCCAGAGGAGGTGGTGGGATTGAAATGGTAGAGGGGTTCAAGAAGTTGTGGGACAGACACAAGGGGTTGACTAGGGTCAAGGGGGGATCTCTGGTCAAGGGTGGTAAGTAGGGAGGGGGGTAAGGGCCAGACTCGATGGGCCAAAAGGGCCCTTTTCTGCCATCACATTTCTATGATTCTATGATCATAATGGCAGTTAGAGCAGCTACAGTCAATGATGAGAATGTCAACAGAAAAAAAACAAGCATTTGTAAATTCTGAAGGTTCGCCGCTGGTATTGTTGTACTGGGTCTTGCTTGTATATATTTTTACTATATATTTACCCAGGATAGAGCAGATGAGATTCAGTATCTTATTTTCAGTAGTGTCCTGCTTTGAGACATTGTTAGACTGTAATTACCCAGGACAGGGCAACTGAGAAACAATATCTACCTTTAAGTGGGCTCCCACGTTTTGACCCCAAATATCCAACAGTCTTTCTGTGACCTGACATTACGATCAGGACAGCTGGAATTTTATAAATCCCATCCGAAAGATAATTTCACTGTGTGACTGTGGAAGCAAGTTTTGGAGGGGATTTAAAAAAATGACACCTGCCATGTTCAGGAGGTGGAGTAACACAAGGGGTATGTTGAACATCAGGGGCCAAAATCTGCAAAAAATAAAGTTATGAGTAAACTAGTAGTAAATATTGGAACAATTTGTTTCCTCGTAACTTAGTTGGCTTTTCACATTTTAACCCCAAACTTTCAACATAATCTTTTCATGACCATTTCTTCTGAGCATGACAGGTGTAATTTATAAAACAATGGCTGAAATGTAATTTTGTACCACAAGTGTTAAAACACATTTTGGGTAGGATTTAAGAAATAACAGCAGTCACATTCATGAGGTGATATGAAAAATGGCTATGCTGAAAAGTTGGGGTCAAAATATTGAAAATTACCATGTTTACCAGCCTGCATTGAAGAACTGCAACACAGACTCATAACTTTGTTGTTTTCTCATATTTTTACCACAGATTTTTAACGTAGCCTTCTTATGACCCCCACATATCCTTATGAGCCCACCTCATGAACATGGATGGAAAACATTTTAGAACCTTGTCCAAAAGGTGATTTCGCACCACAAGTGTGAAAACACATTTTGGCCAGGATTTGAAAAATGACAGCTGTCACATTCATGAAGTGTTCAAATATAGTTCAGTTATGAGGCTTGGGTCAAAATATTGAAATTACCAAAGTTACGGTTGTGTGTTCATAAATTTTAATGTAAGCTCATACCTTTGTTGTTTTTTAATATTTTTACCCCAAATTTTCCACATAGCCTTCTTATGACCCCACCTTATGAACAAGGGCAGAGAAAAGTTTTGACTCTTGCTCGAAAGGTGATTTCATGCAGCGACCACAAAAATGAAAATTATGTACCTACCATAATTCTTGATTTTCTTGGACAAGTCTTCAATATTTATTCATACTTCTGGGCTCAAGCCAGAGGTGCTAGGACCCTGCAGGAGCCAAAAGTCTTCAGGAGGGCCAGTATCATGGTAGGACCATACATGCATGGCACCACGAGATTAGGTGGCACCTGTAAAGGCTACCCTCCGTGTTGACCCTCCAACTGCCTTAGTACCTTCTTTTACCAAGCAGATGCAGCATAATAAAACTAGGAAACACCTAACCTAACAAGGGCATAAGATAGTCCGACTGACCCATACAAGAAGGGTTAATTTAACAACGTCTTCACAACCCAAACCAAACGAGGGAGTGAAGACCAGAAACAGACTGCATGAGCCTGGGGGATGGTGGGTGAGCGTATGAATAAATGGTGAAGACTTGTCCATGAAGATCAAGAATTACAGTAGGTACATAATTTTCATATCTTCCTGGACTTATTTATTTATTTTTATTTATTGAAATGTTTCACCAGGAAGGGTACACTGAACAACAAGTTGCTCATTCCATGGTGCGTCCTGGGGGAGAGGGTACAGGGAGTACATAGAATAACAATGAATAAAACATTAAAGGCACAGTACAAAACATTAAAGGAACAGTACAAAATTAGAGGATACCTAATGAACACAAACATGGTACTAAGACCTAACCAGTGCAGGATAGCACTTGTCATGACTTAAAGACTTCTCTGTTTATTCATACTTCTGGGGTTAGAGTACCAAGATAAAGCAATCCCCTGAGCAGGGTGGCAGGAGACAGAGCTCACTCAGAACAGAATACCATTAAGGATTGCCCTGCCAAAGGAAGCATACTGTCTGGCATGGACATCCAGAGCGTAGTGCTTTACAAAGGTGTGCACTGAGCTCCAAGTAGCCGCCTTGCAAATATCAGTAATGGGAACAGAGCATATTTGTATTTCTGCCAGGGATGCAGCAACCACTCTAGTTGAGTGAGTACGTACGTACCTGGCCTTCTAACTTGACCTATGCTATAGAGTAACAATGGCGAGGCCAAGGCATGCAACTATCCAAGCAGAGATACATCTGGTGGATACCGGCTGACCCAGACAGGCCGCAATGAAAGACACAGAGAGTTGCTTTGCTTGACTGATGTTCCCAGTCTTATCGATGTAGAGTCATAAAGCCCTCGTAACATCCAGAGAATGAGGAGTACCTTCCCCTTCATTTTGGAAATTAGAGAAATAAGTGGGGAGAGCCAATGGCTGGTTGAGGTGGAATTCTGAAAACATTTTTGGTAGAAATTTAGGGTGGGTAAGGAGGACCACCTGGTCTTTGTGAAAGATGGTATATGGAGGGTCCGTGACCAAGGCATGTATTTCACAGACCCTATGAGTGAAAGTGACAGCCACGAGGAAGGCGGTCTTCCAGATCAGAAACTTCAAATGACATGTAGCTAGAAGCTCAAAGTGTTTATGAGTGAGCATGTCTAGCATGAGATTAATATCCAGGCAGCAACCGGCTCCCTAACCAGGGGGCCTTGTGTGCAGAATGCCTATGACGAATCTTTTGAACAGAGGCAGTTGAGCCAGAGACATATTCTGGACAGGCTCATGATAAGCAGAGAGCACACAGAGGTGTACCTTTACCATCGAATATTGCAGTCCTGCATCCAAAAGGTCTAACAGGTACTCCAACACTTTATCTGGTGGGTACTGGAATGGATCTAGAGAGATCTTAGCACACCACATCGCTAGGTCCATCCAGTCTGCCCATACGCCCTACACTAGTTTGTGGCCTCTAACCCTACCTGGTCAATGGCTTTTCACACCTCCATCCCACCTCTAAGGTTCCCTTATGCATGTCCCAGGAATGTTTAAATCCCTCTACTGTACTTGCTAACACCACCTCCTGTGGCAGACTATTTCATGCATCCACCACCCTATCTGTGAAGAAAACCATCCTCACATTTCCCCTTAACCAGCCATCTTCCAATTTCATATCATGCCCCCTCATTCTTGTACTACTCCTATACTGGAAGATATCTTCCTCCTGCACCTTGTTTATGCCCTTAAGGTACTTGAATGTTTCTATCATGTCCCTCCGATCCCTCCTCTCCTCCAGCGAGTACATACTGAGGTCCTGTAATATCTCCTCATATGTTTTCTGGTGCAAGTCCTGCTCCATCTTAGTTGCCCTTCTCTGGACCACCTCCATCCTATCAATGTCCTTAAGAAGGTGCAGCCTCCAGACCTGCACACAGTACTCTAGGTGAGGTCTCACCAGTGTTTTATACAATGGCATCACTACCTCCCGCCTTCTGCTAGTGATACCTCTGCCTATGCACTCCAGCATGCCACTGGCCCTCCCTGCAGCCTTTGTACCCTGCTTAGACACCTTTAGGTCATCTGAAATGATAACCCCCAGGTCCCTTTTTTCCTTGGTGATTGACAGCAACTCCCCCTCCATTCTGTAGCTCTCCCCAGGGTTCCCGTGTCCCAGGTGCATTATTTTGCAATTATTAGAACTGAACCTGAGTTGTCACACCTCAGACCATTTTTCAAGCTTCCCCAGGTCCCTCCTCATTCTCTCCACCCCGTCTGAAGTATCCAACTTGCTGCAGATCTTGGTATCATCTGCAGACAGGCAGATCTGTCCCTCCAGCCTACCACAATGTCACTAATGAAGACATTAAACAGGACTGGCCCAAGGACTGATCCCTGAGGTACCCCGCTGGTCAACCTCCTCTCCCTGGATTGGATCCCATTTATCACCACCCTCTGCTTCCTGTCCATTAGCCAGTTCCTAACCCAGTTTATCACCTTGTGCCCCATGCCCAGACTACCCATCTTGTTAATGAGCCTCTTATGTGGGACGGTGTCGAAGGCATGGCTGAAATCGAGGTAGGTGACATCCACCGCCCCCCAATCTACTTCCTTTGTCACCCAGTCAAAAAAATCAGATTCGTCTGACATGACCTTCTTGCTGTGAATCTATGTTGCCTCTGATCCTGGTAGTATACCACTATTCTTTATTTAAGCAGGGCCTCCATGATCTTATGTACTACTGATGTGAGGCTGACAGGCCTATAGCTCCCTGCCTCCTCCCTACTCCCATTCTTGTGTAGAGGGACCACATGTGCCCTCCTCCAGTCCTCTGAAACCACTCCTGTGTTGAATGACTCAGTGAATTTGGTTGCCAGAGGCGCCACTAGCTTTCTTCGCAGCCCCCTTAATATCTTCAGGTGTATGCCATCTGCCCCCATTGCTCTGTCCACCTTCTGTTTTGTGAGCTCCTCCAGGAATCTCTCCACTGTGAACGGACTTGTATTTACCATCCCCACCCCTTCATGTCTGTTATCCAGCTGTGGTTCCTGACTTTCCCCCTCTTCAGTGAATACTGAACAGAAGTATTTGTTCGGTATTTCCACCTTTTCCAGGTCCCTCTCCTTACGCTCTCCTGTATCCCTCTGAGCCTTACAATCCCCCTCCCACCAACCTTCCTTCTTTCACTGATGTACCTATAGAATGTCCTGTCCTCGTTTTTCACCATCTGTGCTAATCTTTCCTCAGTTTGAGCCTTTGCTCTCCTTACAGCCTTCCCCACTTCCCTTAGATTCCTTAGGTACACCTTCCTGTCTTCCTCCCTTTGAGTTTCATTATATTTTCTGAAACCCGCCCTTTTGGCCCTTACCGTGTCTGCCACCTCTCTCAAGAACCACAGTGGTTTCCTCCTTCTCTTGCCTTCATTTACCATCCTGATGCACTGGTTTGTCACCTCCTCTATGGCTCCCTTCAGGTGTTCTCACTGCTCCTCAATTCCCACTCCTATCTCCCTCCTCGCCACGGCCTCTTTGATATACTGTATCTCCCCATTTCAGCAAAATCCGCTCTCCTAAAATCTAAGACCTTTGCTTTGGTGTGACTCGACTGAGTCTGTGTCCCTATGCTAAACCACACTATGTGATGGTCACTGGATCCCAGTTGACCTTCCACCTGGATGTCTGTGATACTGCCTCCATTGGTCAGTACTAGGTCCAGAATTGTCCCATCTCTGGTGGGATCAGTCACTAGCTGGCTGAGGCCTGCCCCCTGTAGGGAATCCAAGATGTCCTGGCTCCTGGTTAAAGCAGCTGCTAGGATGGTCGAATCCATATCTGGGATATTGAAATCACCCAGCAGTAATGCCTCAACTTTTGTTGCTATCTCATGAATTTGATCCCGTCTACCTATCCACCCCCCCCATGCTGGAGGCCTGTAGATCACCCCGTGCAGACTGCTGTGAGATTGCCTGTCTCAAGGGTGATCCACAGTGCCTCGGCCTCCCCCTGTCTACCCACTACCTCCACTGCCTTTATACCCTCCCTGTAAGTCTTTCTCATGGAGGGTTAGGCTTATACGTCGCCAAGAGAATCTGTGAGATTCTCCATGAAACTTTAAACCTGCCCACTATTATCTCCTCAGGAGCCAGGCATGGAGATGAAGGGAGTGTGGATTTGGATGAACCGGGGTCCCTGTGTCAGGATGTCCATTCGTAGAGGCAGTTGTCTTGAAGGGCCCTCTGACAACTTGTTGATCAATGGAAATCAGCTCTTTTGAGGCCAGTATGGTGCAATTAGAATCTTGCCTCCCTGCATCTCTAATCTGAACAGCACCCTCTGAATTAGGGATAGAGGAGGACGTGTGTACAGAACGCATCTTATCCACCATAGTCTGAATGCATCCTGACAGACAATGCCAGGTTCTTGCTTTCTGGAGCAGAACAGAGGCAGTTTTGCATTGAGTGGGGATGCAAAAAGGTCCATGTTTGGATTGCCCCACTTGTTGAAGAGCGATTGCACAACGTCTGGTGCAAGCGACCATTTGTGAGGGTCAGCCTCTGTCCTGCTGAGGTGATCCACCAGACTGTTTTGAGTTCCTGGCTGACAGACTGCCTAAATCAGAGCATTGTGTTTGAGGCACCTTTCCCATACCCTCATGGCTTCTCTGCACAAGGGGTAGGAGTGCGCTCCACCCTGTTTGCTGATGTAACACATCACAGCCTTGTTGACTGTCTGGAGAAGAATTACTTTGTAACAGACAACTTCTCCAGGGGCTCAACAAGCATGCAGGACTGCTCTTATCTCTAGAACATTGATGTGTAGATGATACTCCTCTTGGGTCCACACTCCTTGAGTGGAATTCTTGGCAGTGAGCCTCCCAGCCGAGCAGAGATGCATTTGTGGTGATGGTAATCTGAGACTCTGGTTGGGCAAAGGGGCAGACCTTGAAGAAGGTTGTCCTGCTGAATTCACCATGCAAGTGATCTCTTCAGAGATTCTGTCATCTTGATGGGATAAGACTGGGGATGTGCAATTGGTGACCACTCTGTGCTGAGCATCCACTGGGTGGTTCTCATGTGCAGCTGAGATAGAGATACCATAAATACAGACAAAGCCATGAGGCCTAACATCCACTGCATTGAATGAGCTCACACTGAAGTGTGCTCCCTGATGTAGTGAGCCATCTGGAGAATGTCATTCCTCCTGTCTTCCAAGAGAAATGACCTCACCTTGGAAGTGTCTAGGAGGGCCCCCTATGAAGAGGAGCCGCTGAGAGGCTTGAAGCTGTGACTTCCCTAGGTTCAGCAGAATCCCCTTGGAGGTGAGGAACTAAGATGATAGGGAGACTGCCTCCTGTGCCATCTGCCTTGACGGGCTTGCCAGGAGCCAATCATCTAGGTAGGGAAATACTTGAACGTTGAGCATTTGAAGGTGCACAGCAAGAACTGCAAACACTTTGTAAAGACTCGAGGCACTGAAGAGAACTCCAAGGGCAGGACTCTGAACTGGTAATGTTGACCCAGGGTCACAAAACGGAGGTACTTGTGGTGTACTGAGTGTTCTGGCACATGCTGGAAGGCATCCTGCATATCCTGAGATGCCAACCACTCATGTTGTTGGAGAAGTGGTATGAGTGTCCCCAAGAAGACCATCTTGAACTTCTCCCAGAACAAAAACTTGTTCAGTTTTCTGAGGTCAAAAATTGGGTGCATGCAGCCTGTCTTCTTTGGAACCAGAAAGTAATGGAAGTAGAATTCCATGTTCTGTTCCTCCCAGGAACTACTTTCACTGCCCCGTTTCAAAGGAGGCCCCGAATCTCTGAAGTGAGAAGGTCTGACTGTGCAGTGGATAGACTGTGCTGCCGCTTGGGCAGTCAGTCGAGGGGAATCTCTGAAAGGTTGAGAGAGTACCCTTCCCAGATAATCCAGAGGATCCATCTGTCTGTTGTGATAGACTGCCACTGGCTGTAGAACTGAGTCAGATGACCACCCACCACCGAGAAGAGGTCCACCTCGGGCAGCTGAGGCAAGACCTGGGCCCAGGTCTCAGAGGGTGGCACTGGGCACTTTTGACCCTTTTGCCTTCTGCTGCATTTTCTTTTGCAGCTGAGGAGGCTGGTGTCTGCCTGAGGTTCCTCTGCCTCTTCCTCAAAAGGACTGCCTATTGCGAAAAGGCTGATGGTTCCTGCCCCTTTGGTGAGCTGAAGAAGCCAGCCTGCTGGTTTAATGGCAGTCCTGATTTTCTGAGCGGCCTCTAGTGCTTGCTCTTCCTGACGGCCAAACAGATAAGAACCATCAAGTGGGAAATTCATGACCTGCTGTTGAGCATCAGAAGAGAATCCTGATGTTCTGAGCCAGGAGTGCCGTCTGACACTGATTCAAATGGTGGCTGCTCTAGAGGCAGTGTTGTAGGCATCCATAGAAGCTTTGAACTGATGGCTATTGGATTCTATGCCTCAGGTAACAGTGTGCAAAAGCTCCCTTTTGGAGTTGGACTCTGGGAGATTCTCTACTATAGATTTGAGAGAGTTCCAAAGGACGTATTCATATTGGGAGAAAAGCCCCTGATAAGTGGCGATACGCATGCCCAAGGTTGTGGCTGCAAATGCCCATATCCTCAAGGTATCAGTTTTATGAGATTCCTTGTTAACAGGACATGTTGATGTCTCTGAGGGAGAACAGCCTTGTCATTTTCAGCGAGGACAACCAAAGCATCTGTGATGGGTTGCGATGCTAAGAAGGGTCACTCCTTGGGAGGGACATAGTTCCTGTCTATGGATTTGGCCACAGAAGGAATGAGGGCAGGCCTCTTCCACACTGCCTGCGACAAAGTCTCAAAGGAGGGGGAAACAGGATGGGTAAGGCTCTTTGGAATATTAGGAATATGAAAGAACTCAAGGCGTAAAAGCCTTCCTGGGTCTACAGAAGAAGTCTGCAGAGCCAAGGCTGCCCCCATGTTCTTGAGAAGAGACTGGAAGGTAAAGCCTCCAACCAGGGGTTCAGCTGGGAGCGAGAGCTTCTCATCCAAGCTATAGAATGATCCACTGTTGCCAGTTTCAGAAATAATAAACTCCAGTTCAGAATCATCCTGTTCCACATGCGCCTCAGAAAAATCAGTAGCCCCTGCAAGGCCATGTTCTGGCCTAGGCAAGGGATAAACAGGTAACACTGGGACCAACATTAGACCAAGCACTGAAGACCCCGACACCACTCATGGCACTAAAGTCCCGGCACCGCATGTGGCATTGAAGGTCCCAACGCCACTCACAGCACTGAAGTATGCAGCACTGTACGTGGCACCAAAGACCCCGGTGCCGCACACAGCACTTAAGGCACCGGCATTGCATGTGGCACTGAAGACCCCAACACTGCATGCGGCACCGAAAATACCAGGAACGGTGCCCATGAAAGACTGCCAAACATGGAAAAAGAGGGGGAAGGGAGTGGTACCTGTGCCAGCCCCTGCATGGAAACAGAGTAAGGGAAAGGCACGTCCAACCAGTGTTCGCAGCACTGATACCAGTGAGGGATAAGTTTCCGTCGCCGGCACCGATTGCATACCCTGTCCTGAAGACCGAAGCTGCGGCTCAGCAGCTCCAAGACCTGAGGGCCCGGAACCAGGTCCACTGGAAAGGCAGATGAGACAGATGCTGTACCCACTGCTCCATAAGAGCAGCCTAGTGATGAACTTGCCTGCTAGAAACCCTGCAAGAGTACAGACAGGGGCTCCAGTGCTGAGAGTCCAGGCTGTCAAGAGCAGAGGCCACCAGAAACCAGGAGGGGTCGGGGTGGGCCTGCTATTCTTGACTACTGAAGACTCCCTGACAGACATACAAGAGGGTGACCTCAAGCAGTACATAGATACATAGATACATAGACAGTGTCGGCAGATAAGGGCCTATGGCCCACCCAGTCTGCCCATTTAAGTTTGTAAGTTCAGTTTATGTTTTCCAGGAAGTCTGTTGCCCCTTACCCCTGACCTCCAGAATTCCTTTATGTCTATCCCATGCATTCTTAAATCCCGTGACTGTTTTAGCCCCCACCACTTCCTCTGGCAGGGTGTTCCACTTGTCCACCACCTGTTCTGTGAAGAAATTCTTCCTCACGTTTCCTCTGAATCGTCCTCCCTCCAACAGTACTGCTTCTTCTTCTTCCGCCAGCAAGAGGAAGAACTCGAGGCTGAGCGGCACCGGGTCCCCAACCTGTATTGGGAATGGTTTCACTTCTTTTTGTGTCTACCAGAGGACTGTCCTTCCCCCAGAACACTGGACTGCCCATGGCCGGACCCCCCCCGAGAGGATGGTGGACCGGACACAGCCCCGCTGCCAGGGCAGCCTTCCAATGAAGCATCCCTACCATCACTTGACATTGTCCGTGGTCGACTCCATCGATGGACAGGGTTAACAGAAAAAAGAGCTTCTTCTTTCTTCTTTTTTTTTTTTTAAATAAAAATAACAAAGAAAGAAAATAGTAGAAACAAACTGAATGACTTATGCTGCTGCCGTATAAACATGAAGTTTTGACTCCCACTGGGCAAGCAACAACGTCACTGAAGCGCACTCGACGGCAGGGAAAAAAGGAACTGAGGCAGTTGGAGGGTTGACACCGAGGTAGCCTATACAGGCGCATGCTAATCTCGCGCTGCCATGTATGCGCATTCCTACCATGGCGTCGGCCCTCCAGAAGAGTTTTGGCTCCTGCAGGGTCCTAGTGCCTCCAAATTGACCCAGAAGTATGTACTGTATAAATGGTGAAGACTTTAGGTCCAGAAAGATTCACCTTTCAGGATGTAAATACACATTTTGGCCAGGATATGAAAAATGACAGCTGTCACATTCATGAGGTGCTGTGAAGAAATGGCTATTTTGAAAATTTTGGGTCAAAATACTGAAAATTACAAAACTTAAGAGGCTGTGCTCATAAATTTCAGTGTAGGCTCATAACGTTGTTGTTTTTAATATTTTTACCCCAAATTTTCAACATAGCCTTCTTGTGACCCCACCTCATGAACATGGGTGGAAAAAATGTTCAACTCCTGCACAAAAGGTGATTTCATGCAGCGACTACGAAATTTTTCAGGACAGATTTGCCTAATTTCACTGACAGTGTTTATAAGGTATGGTCCCAAAAAAGGCATGTTGAAAATTTGGGGTAAAAATATTTAAAAATGGCCAAACTCTGCCACTAAGTTCAAAATAGTAACCCATGATAACAGTGACAACAGAACGAGTGAGGACAGTAATGGTGATGGAAATGGGCAACTACTACAGAAATGGCGACTGGGGATTTCCCCCTCCCCATATTGCAATCCCCCTGGAGTTGGAACATTAAGTAAGAGAGTGTAGGGAGCAATGCACCCACATTGGGGGGGGGGGGTGCGGGGGCAAAGCCCCCCACAGATACGAGAGTCATCGTATCTGCAGTTGCCCAAGTTTCCTTGCTGTAATCACATATCGCTGTTATTTTTTTTGTGCATTTCACATGGTGCCGCTCAAAATCCCATTGAAATACATTGAACTGCACACCTGATTTCCTCAGTTCGTGGTCCGGCTCTGAAGAGTGAAGATGTATCTGCGGTCCAGAGAGGATTTTGGCATTGGACCCCCAGTGGGTAAGTAAGGACTTGTGGGGGGTGTGAGGTGGTGGGTGCTGAGTGGGAGGTTCGGGTAAGGGGACTAACAGCACAACAGACATCGATATTTTTCCTTTTTACAGGGTTTAAAACAAAAAAAAAAAACAAGAGATGGTTTTCTTTATTTCAGGTGGTGACACTGGGGGATTGGGCACCCCCAATGTCACTGTTATGTTTGGGGGGGTGCTGAGTGGGACTGTCGGGTAGGTGGACAGTAAAGGTGGCCACAGAAATAGACAGCAATGTATGGATGGGTTTCCTTATTTCAGGTGGCGACACTGCGGGACTGGGCATCCCCAGTGTCAGTGTTATCTTTGTGTGTGTTTGTGTGGGGATGCTGGGTGTAGAGAGGGAGGGTTAGGTGGATGGGACAGTTATGGTAGAGCCAGAAACCGACATTGATGGATGGTTTTCTTTGTTACAAGGTGCAATTCCTCATCAGGCTGATCAGGACAGATCAGCTGTGCTTGCTGGGCAGCATAGATCAAAGGAAGGAGCTGACCTATGATTGGTTCCATTCTTTCCTTTGAAATACACACAAAGTTTCCAGCCAGCAAGCCAGAATACTGTCATGATCAGCCTAGCTGATGACTGGTGTGACACTGATGAGCCCCTTGCAGACCACTCTTCATTGGACTGACAGTGTCACACCCATTAAAAGCCACTCTCCTAACAACTTATTTGCTGCGCATGCATGCATGGTAAACATAAAAAATAAGTCTCTGGAGCAAAACAGAACCAATGACTGCAGCAGAAGTGTTTAAAAGTCAGAGCCAGATGACAACCAGCAAGCAGAGAGCTACAGACCATCATAAGGACCCAAGACCAGCACCAGCAATCAATCTTGGTGCCAAAAAGATGGTCAGAGTGGCAATGAAGGATGAGGATACAGCCAGAACCTACCTACAGGTCAAAGTGTCTGTTCATCAAAGGGCAGCCAGCTAAATAGACAGTAGTAAAACCACTGCAGGAGAAAGGACTGCTGTGTGACTGAACTTCTCTACTGGGACTATATTGCCCTCCTTCCCTCCCACCCAAAGCTAGTTCTATTTTTATAGGCACAGGATTTGACTGACAACAGGAACTTCCTGTTTAGGGGCAGGAAGTGAGTGATCACAGAACCACCAAGGACCCACCATCCTAGAAGGGCAAGAGTAGCTCTCCGCCCCTCTAGCTGCTGGAGGTCTGCTCTGAACAAGTAAGCGGTCTACTGAGAAATATAGGATATTCTTGTCTCAGAACAGGACAATCAGGAGCTTAAAGGGCACACAGGCAGAAAGTAAGGAGAGAGAGAAAAAAAAGAGGAAAGAGTAAGGATTGCAAACAGTTAAGTGGCCAGAAATAAGACATGATTGGAGTGGTGCAGTGCAGTGGCTGTGGAGCAGCAGTCTTCCGGAGATGTTCTGGAGGATGCGGTGTTGTCCCATCTGCAGGCACCTCTCTGGGCTGAGGGAGGAGGTTGCTCATCTCCAGGCTGAGTTGGCCAGGATTGTGGGGACCTCCTCTCCATCCAGGGACCACCAGTGCCACTGCCGCTGCCTCAGAGGTTGCCAAGAAAGAGGAGCAGTTGGACCACAGTGGGCCCAGGGAGGGTGAGGGTGGTGGAACAGAGGCACATCCCTCCAGTTGTACCTCTACACAATTCCTATGCCATTCTGGCAAAGTGTGGTTCCTCTGTGGAGGCACCCACAGTGGAGACCAAGGAGGATGTTGGGAACCTCCAAAGGAGACCCACAGGAAGGTGGCAGGGACCCTGCAGGGAAGGAAACAACTCCTGGTGGGGACTCCATTGTTAGGAAGGTAGAACTGGGCAAGGAAGGGGAGAGGGAGGTAAGGTGCCTGCCTGGCGCCATGGCTTGGAGGGACATGGAGCGAATCCTCAGGATTGCCAGAGCAGCTGCACAGGGGAGGGAGCTGGATGTCATTGTCCACTTAGGGACAAATGACCTGGCTAAGAAAGGGATTAGAGAAGTGCAGGAAGAGTTTGTGGAATTGGGGAGGGGCCTTAGTCAAGTAGCACGCACGGTAACCTTCTCGGAGGTGCTACCCATCTATGGCATAGGAGAGACTAGGGTGTTCCGTACCATGGGATTCAATCAGTGGTTGAAAAACTGGTGTGGTGCTCAGGGATTTGGCTTCATTGGGGACTGGGGGTCCACCTGGAGTGATGCAAGCCTATACTGGCATCAGGGCCGGCTTTAGGGTTTTGGGGGCCCCCAGCAGAATTAGTGAAGTCATGGGGCCTCTCTACTTGGCCCATCTTTAGCCCATGTGTTTTACTGTAGTCCACTAAGTGCAAGATTTTATTTGTAGTGATACTATAGGCAGAGAAAAATGGGCAGACTAGGTGGGCCAAGCAGTAGTTATCTGCCAGCAAATTTTATATTTCTTTGTTTCTATGTATAGCTTTAGTATAACCAGTAGTATTTTAAAAAAATTATAGGAGGACACAGCAGTGTCAGTTCTTGGGGCTGTTCTTCCCATCCCATCCACTGCTGCCTATCCACCTCCTATTGACTGGATCATAGCTTGTTGAGGTATTTCATGACAGAACCAGAAGGATCTGCACAGTCTTTTACTGAAGTTTTAAAAATATATTAAGATAAAAAAATGTTTAAAAATGAATAAGGTAAACTTCTTTGGTTGGGGGGGGGCCCCGGGAGGAGGGGCTCCCAGCAACCGTAGGGTTCGCTGGTGCCTAAAACCGGCTATGACTGGCATGATGGGCTGCATCTGTCCGGGAGGGGAACCAGGATCCTAGGTGATAGGTTTAAATGCTTCATTGGCAAGCATTTAAACTAGCCAAGGGGAGGTACTGGAAAGAGCAGGAATTCAGCCCAAAATCATCAGGTGTAAGTGAGGTAAACACCAAGATAGAGATGTTAATAGGAGAAGGGCAGGGTAAATGGAGAAAATGACAAAAGTAATAAGGACAGGATTGAGGCAAAAGGGGTAAGGCCATCAAGAAATGGAGGGTAATGAGTACCAATACCTGTAGTCTGGGCAACAAGCTCCTGAGCTGGTGGCCTTAATGGAAGAGGGATGCCTGGATATTGTAGCAGTCACAGAAACATGGTACACAGAGAACCAATGACTGGGATGTTAACATACCAGGGTACATAACCTACAGGAGAGAGCAGGAGGAGAAGAGGGAGGAGTAGCTCTCATGTAAAGGAAGGGATAAAAGCAACTGAACAAAAGAGTAAACAGGGAGGAGAGGAGGCACTGTGGGTCATCTTGGAGACTAGAAAGGGCACCACAATCTGCACAGGGTTGTGTACAGACCCCCATGTCAGGGGGAAGGAATGGACAAGGATATGATGGAAGGCATTCTTAGAATGGCAGAGAAAGGGGAGATACTGTTGATGGGAGACCTGAATATGCCAGATGTTAACTGGAGCACATTTGCTGCAGCGACATCCAAGAGCAGGGCCATTCTTGACGCCCCACAGGTGGCAGGCATTAGACAGCTAGTTTCGAACCCACTGTGAGGGAGCAATCTTAGACCTCGGACTCCAAACGGGGCAGTGAGAGGATCTCAGATCTAGAAGTGGGTTGCCATCTGGGGACAAGTGACCATCAAACAGTGTGGTTCACGTTAACTCAGCTACAGAGTCAAGCCATACAAAAGTGAGGGTACTGGACTTTAGGAGGGCTGACTTTGGCAAGATGGGAGAGTGCCTCAGAAAAGCACTAGCAAACAGGCTAGAAGGAGGTGGAGCAACAATGGGGAATTATCAAAACTGCCATCACAGAAGCAACAAGCCTTTGTGTGAAGCAATAAACAATCAAACGAAAGAAAAAGCCACTATGGTTCTCAAGAGAGGTGGCTGTGAAAGTCAAGAAGAAAAAGATAGCATTCCAGAAGTATAAGGAAACACAGAACGAGCAGGGACAGAGAGCTGTACCAGTTAAGGCAGAAAGAAGCAGGAGGAAGTCAGAATAGCAAAGGCCCAAACTGAGGAAAAGATAGCCAACTCAGTTAAGAAGGGGATAAAACCTTTATAGGTACATCAGCGAGCGAGAAAGACAAAGGAGGGATAGTGAGGCTGAATAGAATAAACGGTGGGTGGGCAGAGGGGGACAGTGAGAAAAGCAGGAATACTGAACTAATATTTCTGCTCAGTATTCACAAAAGAGGAGGGGAAGTGCTCAATCCACTAACAGAAGCACTCTTGATAGGGGTCGATCCCAGTCCTTTCACAGAAGAAAGGGTTCTGCAAGAACTCCTAAAACTGAAGGTGGACAAAGCAATGGGTCCTGATGGAATTCACCAGAATTCTAAAAGAATTAAGGAAGGAACTAGTGAAACCACTGGCTACTCTTTTAATAAATCATGGAGGATGGTGTGGTACCGAGGACTGGAGGAAGGCGAATGTGATTCCCTTCACAAAAGTGGGACCAAGACAGAGGCAGGAAACTACAGACCTGTCAGTCTGACCTCTGTGGTAGGGAAAGTGATGGAGTCACTTCTGAAGGAAAGAATAGTTGAGTACCTAGAGGTCAGTGGAGCACAGGATCCAAGGCAGCATGGGTTCACAGCGGGAAGGTCATGTCAGACGAATCTAATAGATTTCTTTGACTGGGTGACCAAAGTAGTAGACCAGGGAGGGGCTGTGGACATGGCCTACCTAGACTTTAGCAAGGCATTTGACACAGTCCCACACAAAAGATTACTAGTCAAATTAACCAGCCTGGGAGTGGGTCCCAGGGTGGTAGCCTGGGTAAAACATTGGCTGGACAACAGGACACAGAAGGTAATTGTAAATGGAGTCCACTCTGAAGAAAGGGGGGTTACTAGTGGGGTACCGCAGGGTTCAGTATTGGGTCCAGTCCTTTTTAATGTCTTCATCAGTGGCATTGCAGAGGGACTGGAAGGAAAGTATGCCTTTTGCAGATGACACAAAGATCTGCAACAGGGTTGATACACAAGGAGGCGTGGAAAGGATGAAAAGGACTTGGCAAGGTTGGAGGAATGGTCAGGCGTATGGCAGCTAGGATTCAATGCAAAAGTGCAAAATAATGCACCTGGGAAACAAGAACCCAGGGAAGAATACACAATGGGTGGGAGGTAGTAACAACAACAAAACAGGAAAGGGACCTGGGGGTAATCATATCAGATGACCTTAAGGTTAGCAAGCAATGTGAGAAGGCAGTAGGGAGGGCCAGGGGTATACTGGGATGTATAGGGAGAGGCATCAGCAGCAGAAAACAGGAAGTTGTTATCCCTCTGTACAGACAGTTAGTGAGACCCATCTGGAATACTGTGTCCAGTTCTGGAGACCCCATCTCTGCAAGGACATAGACAGGATAGAGGCAGTCCAGAGGAGGGCAATTAAAATGGTGCAGGGTCTGCAAGAGAAGCCGTAGGAGGAGAGACTAAAGGAGCTTAATATGTATACCCTTGAGGAAAGAAGGGAGAGGGGAACATGATAGAAACTTTCAAGTACCTCAGGAATCAACAAAGTCCAAGAGGGTAGCATCTTTCAGAAAAAGAGACTTGCAAGAACAAGGGACACAATTTAAAGATAGAAGGAGGGCGGTTCAGGGGCAATGTGAGGAAGTATTATTTCACAGAGAGGGTAGTGGATGCATGGAACAGCCTTCCTGAGGAAGTTGTGGAGTCTAAAACTGTGGGAGAATTCAAGAATGCATGGGACAGACATAAGGCAATTCTTGTGGGGGGCAGGAAGATATAGGCTGTTGGTTAAATAGGATCTGCGGCCTATCCTGTAGGTAGGGAAATGGGCAGACTAGATGGGCCTAGCGGTCCTTATCTGCCGTCAAAGTCTATGTTTCTATGTTTCACCGATGAAATGTGCAACACTGAAGTAGTAGCCAATGTTCACATTAGTGGTCCCAAGGCCTTCTGATCTGGTACAAAAAGCAGCTGCTCAGAAAAGCAGAGAAAAAGAAGGAAAAAAATCAGCATTGGAATTTGAAGAAGGCACCTCTTCAGTCTGATGTGAAGCTGATGGCTGGAGGAAAAAGCTGAGGTGGTATGGGGCCGATCATATTACACAGGTGGCACCAACACACATCAGTGTAGATGACCCTAACCAGACAAAAGATTCTGCATGGTCCTAACACAGACGGCTTACAGTTCCAAATGGGTAGCTCAGTGGAGGGGGATGTTCTCAAAGATGATCCTCAGAGACAGAAAAATGGGACCCTAGTTTACCATTTCATCTAGGGAACAGCTTTTTTTTTATATTTCTATGAATGCCCCTTCTCTATACTCCTACGCCCACACTCTTTGAGGAGTCACCAAGGCATCCCTAACTGCTGTTGTCCCTCCTTACCTGAACACCCATCCCCCATCAAGCCATGGCTTCCTCCCATATGGGGACAAGGTGGAGGAAAATACCATCGAAGTATTGCATGTGTCAGGAGGCTGGAGTGGCTGTACAGGCAGGAGGAATCAAGTAGTGCTGGGCGTTCCATCATCTGTGTGCAAAGGGGACATTTTCCTGTGCTTCTCCCCGAGGACATTGGCATGCAGAGGAGACCCAAGGCAGCGCATTCACACCATGCTGCCACTTCTAGATCATGGCCTATGTCCCTCCCTTCCCTTGTCTAGATCCTGGCTGATGTCTGTCCCTTTCCCAGGCACCCCCAACTACACTTCCTCCTGTGGTCACTGTGAGAGGGTGGAATAGGACCCTGTCTCAGTTGTTGTGGAGAGTTTGAATGCAAGGATCTGTTCTTTTCTTTCCTTTTCTGTCTCTTCTCTGTCTGGTTGTGCAACCAAATTTTCCCATGAGACCTAGGACTTCATTACCCCCGACAGTCTCACAATACTTTGCTTCTCACTGTCTCTCAGACTTCCCTTGCTGTTTGTCTTTTCCTCCCTTGCATATCTGTTGATATAAAAATATATACAAATCATTATGTGAACATGTAACTTGATGTTGGGATCCCTTTTGTTTAGAAATTATATAGTGTTAATTTTCGAAATGTATATAATTATAGTTTGAGATGATTGCAAAAAGCTATTGGAAACTCAAGAGGTTATCTTAGTGCAATGTTTAAGAATTTTGCAAAAGCTGTGGTGATGTGGCCTCAGTTCTGGGACACTGTGTTCCTGCCAGCACCTGCTTGAAATATACTAGAGCACTTTAGAAAAAACAGGATAGTTGTTAAGATGAGGGGTCGTAAGGACTTATAAGACAGAGCAGCAATTGCTTGCAAAAAGGGCCACACATAGATTGAAGAAAAACTCTGATGGATCATCTCTATTTTATTTTGCCTTTGTAAATAGTTATACTAAATAATGTTATTTTTTATGTTACTGCTAGTACAAATAAATATTTTTGGTGAATTCTACAACTGCTCCTGGTTTTCCTATGTTTCCTGACCTGTGCCTCAATGACAGTCAGCCAGGTGGCAGTATTGCAGCAGGGACAGCAACCCTACCTCCCCAGAGCAGGACAGCATACTGTGGGATGCTCAATCTTCCTCATCCTTCTCCCAGCCAGCCCCCGACAACCCTGAGCTCACTCCTGAACTTGAGTCACTGGCATTGCAAGCAGTAGTGCTAGCGCTGTGCCGACGAGCCAGCTCTACAGGACAGCACTTTCAACAGTGCAGCACTATCCTAATACTGCACTGCAGTGTTAATACACTGGGTATGAAGTCATATTCTTATCCCATTACCTCCTGGCCCAGAGGCAAGAGGGCAACCAGTAAAACCATAACAAGAAACAGTTCTTAAGGAGGCAGTGTGATCTGGTAGTTAAAGCAAAGGTTCAGAACCAGTAGATTATATGGTCAAACCCCACCAGGAACACTTACTCACTGTATAGCCATGGGCAAGTCCCTTAACCTCTCACTACTACAGTCCACCAAGCTGCGAAAATGGGTACAAACAGGACCTCACTGAAAATGAGATGTTGCATCTTGGCTATGCTATCCTAGTTAAATAAGTTGTTAAAAAAAATGTTTTTTGACCCTTTTCTCAAAGGCTTTTTTTGCCATAAGCACAAAGTGAGACATACCCTTCTTAGAATAAAGCCAACATTTAGGTGGGTTTGCACTACTTCCAGTTTACATCATGAACTATTGAGGACATAAAAGTAGCAAGAAAAAAAAGTAATGTGGCTTGACAACACAAAGGTCCTTTTTTTAATACTTTGAGTCACCAATCTCAGCACATATGATACTGATTTAATAATTACAGCTGATTAAAAATAGCAGTGCAGAGAAGGCTTAAGTGGTGAACAAGCAGAAGTTCCCCACCCTCTTTAAACAGAGAAGAGGCAAGCCTTGGTGTGGTTCCCACATATGCAGAGCAGAGAAAAGAATCTGAGAGAGAAAGGCTGTAAAAATGTACTCGTGCTGCAGGTCCTCAGTGAAGGATTCAGGCGCACAGCTTGACTCGTTAGATAGTGTGGCAACAACTTAAGGAAAAAAGAAACAACCCACACCCTCATTCTCAGAAGCTATTCAACTCCTGCCCCAAATATGCCAAGTAACTTATTTTTAATTGTTTCATTTGCTGAACACTTCTCATGCTGAGTGATAACTCCTCACCATTTCCTTGTTAATGTTTGAATGAGTTTTTCTCAGAATCAGTCCTCTCCACCGAACCCCACTATTGGGTCCAGTGTACCAAGTTGCCCCTTTTATGATGGGGGAGACTACTCACCTTAAACTTGAACTTAGCTTCAACGCTCTGTGTGGAGAAGAACAACTGAGGGAGGGGGCTCTTACTGGTTTGAAGTGACCAGGGATTGATTAAGTTGAGGCAGTGGTCCCCAGGGCACTAGAGTGGAAAGGATCTGCTAACAACTGCCATCTGACCCACAAGAAGAAGAAATTAGCCCCCTGAAAATGATAGTTGAGAACATTTCGCCAGGTTAGAAATGCTAGTCAGGAGAGATGAAGCCATGGCATCTGTCTGATACAAACAGCTGATATGACTATCCTGGAGTCAGTTTATTACACTGTATGATGCCTGTGACTGGTGCCATGCTGCATCTAGACTGTGATGGAATGTCAGTGGCCTGCCTTAAAGAAGTACTCCACCC
This sequence comes from Neoceratodus forsteri, assembly GCA_016271365.2. Taxonomy (NCBI): domain Eukaryota; kingdom Metazoa; phylum Chordata; order Ceratodontiformes; family Ceratodontidae; genus Neoceratodus; species Neoceratodus forsteri. The sequence continues at coordinate 800,477,002 of CM057451.1, read as the reverse complement.
AGAATTTGCAAAAAACATATGTCATGCAGAGTGTTTTGATATGACATGATCTTTGAAACTTGTTGCTTTCCTTTATAAATTCAGTGGATCCAAGATGGCGGTCATGCTGGACTAGCCCTTACTACTTGTTTTGTTACCCTATTGATTTTGTTTTATTTTCATTTTTTCTTTTTCTTTTTGTTTTTATTTTATTTTCTAGTTAAATGTGCTCTTTGGTACAGTGCTTATTTGTTTTTGTTTTAACGGTTGCTATTTTGCTGCCGGTCAGTGTTTTGGCGTGATCCTGTGTTTCCGTACCGCCTTGGTGGCAGAATCTAAGTTGGACCGTTCGATAGAGCTGTAGTCTCTGTTTAGAACAATTCTACAACAATTTTTAAATAAATGTTTGGCTGTGGCATTGATCGGTACCTCCGGTGCTTGCGCTCATGAAGACAGTGTTTTGAGCGTTTCAGCGAGCAGTCAGCTCATAATCGGGAGTTGGAGATTCGGAGTGTGGATTATCTTTCCGGGAGCTGCTTTTCGAACTGGAACCTGGTATTGGTGAACTTATTCAGGGTTTGTCCCTGGTGTTTCAGCTTTTAGATGTTTTTCCCTAAACTTGCTGATTTGCGATGTATTTCATAGCGCTGGATAAGGAAGAACTGGGACTAGGCATTTCTGCAGTGCAATCATTTTGGATATCGGCCGGAGTGACTGCTGTGGGCTTTCCAGGAGTACCTTCCTACAAAGAAGAAAACAAGAAGCTGATTTTTTAGAACTTAGTATTTCTGAAGAAATGGGGAGTACTATCAAAAATGTCCTCATTGTCTCCCTGGGATTTTTGCTTTTATTTATTGCCTACCTAGGACTTCAGAACTTGCAGCACCGTTATTAAATATTATACCTTTGCCCTGTTTTGGAGAATCTGCAAGCAATTTTTATTTGGGATTTGTTTTTTATACTAGTGTCTTCGCAGACTACTATCGTGGTGTAACTGTATGTGGGAGTCTGGGATACTAGCGAGTCAACTCCAGTCAGGATCTGGTTTCCGTAGGAGTTTTTTCGGCTCCTGTCCCTGGGATTACTGGCTCTTGCTGATACAGGTCATACATGCTGGATATATTGGGAACATCTCTGCAGTGTTCTATTTTGTGAAAGACTTGGTCTAGTTGGTGTGGTTTGCTTTGACTGCCCTATGTCTTTTGAAAAATAATTCGCGTATTCCAGCTGTATTGTGAGTACTAGGACCTGAGTTTCCATCACTGTCCTTTGTTTATCTGGGACTTTAAATGTGACTTTATTGCTGTGTTAAAGCTTCTGGGGGAATATTGCCACGGTGTTGGTTTTGGTTTTGGTTTTGAAAGACTATCCTCCCCCCCCTTTTTTTCATTCTTCTGCCTGGGCATTTAGTGTTGTACTGTCTGGGACCAAGCAGGAGCCTCTCCTGTTTCCTTCAAGGAGTTGGAGGTTACTGGGGAGGGCTTCTAAGCTACTCCAGGGCCGGCCTTATTCGACTGGTCTAGGGGTATCTGAAGCTGAGAGTCTCGGCGGCATAACTGGGCCTTATTAGGCAGTTCTGGGGGTGGGGTGGAGAGGGAAGCCTCCTGATGCCTCACAGCTAAATTGATCATCACCGCCAAAGAGCTACTTTCTCCTTCCATGCATAGGGTTGCACTGCGCTTGCATTTTGTTATACTTTGGTTTTTGTTTTTATTTATCATAGATTTTATTGGACGGACAGTGTGTGCAGTGAGAGGGCCTCATTGTCCATATATGTTTGGACTTCTTCAATATTATATTCATTGGCAGTGAGAGTGCCGAAAAACAACTGCAATTTCTTTTTTTTGGACCTTACCTCATTATATAAAGGACAGTGGGTGCAGTGAGAGGGCCTCCCTGTCCTCTTATATATTTTTATTTGGATCTTTCAATAATTTGTTTATTGTGTATTTGTGGTTGTGTAGTTAGTAGGTTGGTTTATGTTTTGGGTGGGTTTCTTAGTGTAAATGTAATTTATGGGTATTTTATTTTAGAGATACTAGGATTCTTTTTATTTATTTGCTTGCAGTTAGGTTGTCTCCCGCTTTTGTTATCTGTTATTCTGCTAACCCGGTCGTGCATTATTCGTCCTCCGACCTCCATGCCCTCCGCCCTTTTTGCCCTCCCCCCCTTCCATTTTCTACCTACCAGCTTTGTCGGGCACTTGGTACTGCCCGTGGGGGCATTGAGAGGTAAGGCGTGATAGAGGCAGGCAGACACTGCGCATTAGGGTGGTTAAGCCCAGAAGACACCCTAGGGCGAAATGGAGCCTGGAACGTGGTTCTCCATGCCTAGTCTCCATACCCAAGGGCCTCCTATTTGGATGGGCAAGTAGTCGACGGTTCAGATCCCTGTCCAACTCGGCGGTGCTGTGCAATGCCAGATCTGTTAAAAACAAATCAGCTATTATTTCTGATTTTGTTGAGTCAGCAGATCTGGCTTGCATCACCGAGACCTGGCTGGATGGAAATGCAGGCCTTTTTTTAGAAGCGTCTGTTCCAGCTGGGTACTCGGTGATTCACCGCCCGAGATTGGATTGCGGGGGGCGGGGGGAGAGTAGCAGTCTGTTTTAAGACCAGTTTGGGGCTCACGGATGTACCAGTTGAGGAAGCTGAATCCTTTGAGTGTACCGTTGTGGCTGGTGTGGGTTGCAGGATAGCCCTCGTCTACCATCCACCAGGAGACGAGAGATGATTCCTGCAGGAAGTGGCAGACTTTGTCGCCGATATGGCGTTGGAGTTGCCCAGACTGATGGTTCTGGGCTACTTCAATGCCTGGGTCGACGACAACTTTCTGCCTTTGGTCAGCACTTCCTCCAGTTGATGTCATCACTGGGCCTTACACAGATTGTTTCCTCGGCTACGCATAATCACGGTCACTCCTTGGATTTAGTTTTTCTCCTGGGGATTGAGGCCTCTGATTTGCTGGTGGAACCTGTCAGTTGGTCCGATCATTACACCGTGAGCTTCAATTTTTGTGCTCCCCTTCGTAGGTCTGCTCCTGTGGAGATGGTTCGATACCGCCCATTACGGGATGTGTGCCCTGAAGACATGATGGCAGTGTTGAACCTCTCAGAGTTTCCGACTGCCAGCATGGGTCCAGAGGCTATGGTCTTGACTTATAACCAGGCCATTTCCTTGGCCCTGGACACAATTGCTCCTGTCCATGTTCGTCCCCTCTCTCTCTTTGCCCTCGGGCCCCATGGTTTGATGGGTCCTTGAGGGAGTTGCGATGTGTGGGTCGACGGTTAGAGCGTCGTTGGAGGAAATTTGCTCTTGATGCCGACCGCCTTAGTTTGGAGGAGCATTATCGGCTTTTACAATCAGAGATCTCCCATAAGAAGGCAGAATTCTGTCCAGGGAGATCTCTGTCACTCAGAATCGACTGCTCAGCTCTTCAGAACTGTGACAGGCTGTGCAACCCAGCCTGTCTCCAGCTCCGACCGAGCTTTTTCACAGAAGGAGTGTGATGAGATCGCTCAATTCTTTGCGATTAAGGTTATCAACATCAGATCGAGATCCGTCCAACACACTCTAGGGGAAGCTTTTGGTCGATGCTTGGTCACGAAATCCTCTGTCTCCTGGTGTTCCTTTGACCTGCCGATGTTCAGTGATATTTTGCAGATCATCCAGGGATGCGCCTCACATGCTGTAGTTTAGATCCCGGGCCTATCTCCTAATTTTGGGTTGTGTTGAGATCATCGCCTGCTTCTGGTTCAAATAATCTGGTGCTCCCTAGAATTGGGTGAGTTTCCTAGCTCCCTAAAGGAAGCTGTGGTGACTCCCCTTTTGAAGAAGGCTTCTTTGGACCCAGATGTTTTTTCCAACTACAGACCGATCTCTAACCTTCCCTTTATTGGGAAGGTTATTGAGAAGGTAGTGGCAAACCAGCTGGAGGACCATTTGACCATCCATAATATCTATGAACCTCTCCAGTCTGGTTTTCATAAGAGGCATAGTACCGAGGCTGCCCTGGTTCGGGTGCTCAATGATCTCCTGATGGCGAGAGATCAGAGGAACCGCTCTATCTTGGTCCTCCTTGATCTCTCTTCAGCCTTTGACACTGTAGACCATGGGGTTTTGCTCGAACGTCTGGAGTCCATCTGTGGTCTGTCTTGTACAGTGCTCAGATGGTTTTCATCTTTTTTATCTGGGAGAACGCAGAGAGTTGTGTCAGGGACTTTTTCCTCTGACCCTTTCCCTCTGCATTGCGGTGTCCCCCAGGGTTCAGTGCTCTCCCCCATGTTGTTTGCAGTGTATATGCTGCCCCTCGGAGACATTGTAAGAAGGTATGGGCTGAGGTTTCACTGCTATGCTGATGATACCCAGCTCTACCTTTCTTTTGGCCCCGGCCAGGTTAGTGCTCTCTCGGTATTTAATAGCTGCCTCGCTGAAATCCAGGACTGGATGAATGTGAGCTGGTTAAAGTTGAACGCCGGTAAGACTGAGGTTTTGGTCGTGGATCCGGGGCATGGGACAGGTGGGTTGGGGTCCGGTCAGCCCTCTGGCGTATTGCTGGGGGGATCTGATCCTTTCCTCTGAACGGGTGCGTAACCTGGGAGTGGTACTTGACAGCCGGCACGACTCTTACGTCATTAGGTGTCAGCAGTGTTAAGTCCGCATTTTACCATCTTAGGAACATCGCAGGGTGAAACACCTTGTTCCATCCAGCGACTTACCCGTGTTGGTCCATGCTTTCGTGACATCTCGCCTTGACTATTGCAACTCCCTTTACTTGGGGCTTCCTGGGGTTGATATCTGCCACTTGCAGCTAGTGCAGAGCAGCTGCTGCAAGGTTAATGTGGGGTGACTAGAAGGACACATATCAACTCTGTGCTGCGCGATCTGCACTGGCTGCCTATACAGTGGCGGATCACCTTTAAAGTAGGTCTTTTGACCTTCAAAGCCCTGCATGGACTCAGCCCCAACTACTTGAAAGAGCTTACCTCCCCATGCGACAGCTCCGTTCAGCCGACGAGGGGTCACTAGAGGTTCCGAGGGTTATATTGAAGTCCTCTGGGGCTAGGGCCTTTGGGTTCGTGGCCCCTACCCTCTGAAACTCTCTGCCTCGCTGGCTTAGCGAATGCGCGACCGTGGAAGCCTTTAAGCGGGATTTTAAGACTTTTTTATGGAATAAGGCTTTTATTGACTGATGCTGTTCTGAATTGTTGATTTTATATGTATACTTGGATTTTATGATTTATCTGTACAGCGCCTTGGTATTTGAAAGGCACTAAATAAATAAAGTTATTATTATTATTATTTATTATTATTATAAAGTTATATGTATGTTAAGGCCTAGTGTGGTCTTCCCTCTGTCTGCTATTAGGAGTTTTTCCTAAATTAGCCTGCTGGCTGTATGGTAGTTTTACGACCCCTTGGGATCTCCATCAATAGGTTTACTGGCTTTCCTTCTCCTACGATGCACTCTGTCTAATGTGACACTGATGTAGCCATGCCCTTAGATTTAGCATGTGAACTGCTTTAAAATCAATTTAAAATCAGTTCACAACAGCAGGTAACTGTTCTTATCTAGGGAGCACAGATGGCAGCAGTTAGTTTAGCAGATACCTGAGAGCAAGCTAACTGGGGGTTCTGTAAGACAACAGCTACTAAATAGCTCTAATCCACTATTTTTATTTTCTGTGTACATCAGTTCTAGCTAGCAGAGTCCCATAATCTGGAATGAAAAACAACACCCTGGAGGAGTCCAGGAGGGCTACTAAGAAGAGGAGCTGCTGGGAAGATGAAACTGGCATAGTCACCGAATCAGAAAACCCCGTCAAGAGAACAACCGAGAAGCCGTGGCAACTGCCTCCTGTGTCTCTTGCCTGGATGGGGCTAGCTAGGAGCCAAATGTCCAGGAAGTGAAAACTTGAATGCAGAGGTTTTAGTGAACGCCTTCCTGAACAGGTACAATTTTAACCTTCCAAGGTTGACACGTCGCATGCCACCTGTTTTCTTGGAATCAGAAGCAATGGAAATAGGAAACTGTGCTCCATTCCGCTTTGGAACAACTTCTACCGCCCAGTTTCTGCAGAGGCTCCGTATCTTGCCATCTGGTCACAGACTATGATGACTAACCCACACGTGTGAGCTCTACAAGCTTGCAGAGTGGCTGACCTTCGAGGGGAGACTTAAGTACCATACTTACTTCCAAGCCAAAAAAATACTTATGAACCTTACACCCAAGGGCCTACTCCCTCTCATCCAACCAAACTCTCACAGAAGGGCACCTAGATGCCCTACAGGCACCTCCCTAATAGTCCCCCACTGTAGGACCTCATTAGGGCAAAGGTCTTTCCATTATCGTGCTCCCTCTTGGCTTAACAACCTACCTCCCTCTATCTCCCTGACCCTTAGTCTTGACCAATTCAAAACTGGTATCAAGAGCCTCATTCTTGACTCAGAATCATGTGGCTGTTACCAACTTTCCTCTCGGCCAAATATACCAAATGACTAGTTTATCCCCTGCCAACATCCTTAGGTCCTACTATCTAGCTGCATATAAACCTCGACTCAGGGTTCTGTAATGACCCCCTCGAATCTGTTCACCTTGTCTCTCTACAATGACCTGGGGTCCTATAAGATCCTAGCAGTAACCAACTAATGTAAAATACCATATACTATGTGACCGATGTTTAAAATGTTTAATGTAATGTGTGTTCTTTTGTACTGACGAGGAGCCTTTGCAAAGGAGTCTAAGACTCAAAGGATTGTAATTCTGATTCTCATTAAATAAATAAATCTCAGAAGCAAGAAAGTGTGACTGAGAGGCAGACAGACTGGGCTGCCATCTGGGTGGAAGGTCCTGGGAAATCTGCAAAATTGGGAGAGTAACCCTCTCAGACAATATTCATGACCCTTATGTCTGCTGTAATGGACTTCTACTGGCTGTAAAACTAAATTAGACACCCCTCCTACCACCGAGAGGTGTCCCCCTCAGACATCTGAGGTGGGACCTGGGCTGGATCCACAAAGGTAGGCACAGGGTGTTTTGTGGCCCTGTGCCCGCTACTGAGTTGGTTCCTGATAAAGGCACCTAGGCCTTTACCTTGAAAGTACCAGAATAATGACGTGTGCTCACTGATGTGGGTCAGGTGCAGTAGAGGGGGAATGCCAGTCCCCACCGTCAATAAATGTTCCAAGCTTTCTTCTGCACTCTCAAGGAAGGACGAGACTCTGTATCCATTACCTTGAAAGGACTGCCTGTATGAGAATGTCGAAGGTCCCGTCCCTCTGAGAGGCAGCAGTCACTGCCTGTTGTTTAAATGGAAGCCATATTGTTTCTGAGTGGCCCCCAGAACTCAACCTGAGGGTCGAACAGATAAGCACTGTCAGGGAGATGTTAACCACCTGCTGCCAGCAGCAGCTACCCTAGAGGCAGAGTTGTAGGCATCCATAAAAACTTTCAGCTGATTATTGGGCTATAAGCCCCTTACAATGGAGGGTTAGATTCCGGGAGGCTCTCGACCATTGCATTGAGTGTGTTCCACAGGGTGTACTTGTACTGAGGAATGTAGGAACTCAAGACGTAGAAGTCTTCTTTGGTCCACAAATGAAGACTGAAATATTATGGTGGGCTCCATATCCCTGAGGAAAAAAGAACTGAAAAGAAGAACTTCCACCACACTGATACAGAAGGCTTGCATTCCAACCCATAAAATGAGCCATCCGCTGCATCTTCGACAAAGAAGAATAGGGAGAGACTCATCCAGATCCACTTCTACCCCAGAATAATCTCCAAAAAGCAGGTCTAGACAAGGAACATGGGAGATGCCACCGCATGGACTGGCGAAGAGTTCAGCGCCATCTGCGGTGCCAGTCCAGGCACCAGCTGCAACGCTGGCACCACACACGGTGCCAGAACCGCTGCTAGACCTGAAGAAAGAGGGAGAAGGAAAGTGGTACCCGTGCCGGTCCCTGCAGGGAAAAAGGAGAGGAGAGGAGAGCAGGCACAAAGAGTCAGCGTCGATGGCGTTGGCACCAGAGAGGGCACTGCGCACATCCTAGCCTGACTGACCAGGCCGTGGCCGAACAGCTCCAATGCCCAATGGCCCTGGAACTGGGTCCACTGACCAGGACAACTGGGCAGACGCCATACCCTCTGCTCTAACAGAGGGGCCCAGAAGTAAAACTGCTCACTGGAACCCCATCAAGGACAGATATGGGATCTGGTGTCGGAAGATCGCGTCCATTAAGAGCAGAGCACCAGAGGAAACCGCCGGAGTTGGTTCAGGCCTACCGCTCTCCACCACCAATGATCTCCATGCAGACATACCAGAGGACGACATTGACCTGTACCAATTCTTCTTCCACCACCAGGAGGAAGAAGAGCTTGAAGAGAAGCAGAGCTGGGTCCCGGAACTGCTACTTTTGTGCTTCAGGCAGACTGTCCTCCCCCCTGAGCACCAGACTGCCCATGGTCAGACCCACCTCCATAAAGGGCAGTGGACCAGACACAGCCCCATTGTCATCACAGCTTTCAAATGAAATCTCCCTACCATCACCACTACCGCCAAAGGTCAGCTCTGTTGATGGCAGGCTAAGAGTATCTTCTTCTTCTTCTTAATCATCATCTTTTTTTTTAAATAAGAAAATAACACAAAAAATGGTAAGTTAAACGAATACTAAACGACTAAGGCTGCTGTCACATAGACAAAGACTTGACTCCCATCAGGCAAGCGACATCGTCATCAAAGCTCACTTGATGGTGGGAGAAAAGGAACTGAGGCAGTTGGAAGGTCAACACTGAGACAGCCTACATGGGTGTGAGCTAGTCTCATGGTGCCGTGCATGCGCGGTCCTATCTTGGGGCCAGCCCTCCTGAAGATTTGTGGCTCCCCCGCGGGGTCCTAGCACCTTCAGTGCAGTCTCATTAGTGTGAATGAGTGGTGGAGATTTTTAGTCCAGAAAGATCTAGGGGAATGACATGAAATTGCAAGGTGGCAGATTAAAAGGGAATGCGATGACGTTGTTCTTCATGGAGAGGGTGGTGGATGCATGGAATGGCCTGCCACAGGATGAGGTGGGAGCGAACACTGTGGTTGGATTTAAACATGCATAGGACAGGCACGGGGAACCATAGAGGTTCAAAGGGAGGGATGGTCAAAAGCTGTAATCAAGTATAGGACTTACGAGCAGACTATATGGGCCTAGCAGTCCTTATCTGCCAACAATGTCTATTTTTCTATGACACAATAATTGGTACTTGGGAACTCCAAGAAGCCCCAACGGCAGGGCCATCAGATTGCAGGTTGTTCCAATGCCTGCAAATTCTCCCTCATGAATCACTAGTAAGAATACACTCTGTTAAAGTGGCCTGGTGGAGAAATTACTTGTTGTCCTTGGAGGAGGATGCCGAGGGAGATGTGGTGTGGAAACCACCTGAGTTAGGCACCAGAGATGGAGTCCTGAACTTGGCCCTATCAGACTCCCTGTACCGTGAATCCCAGGCATGAATCAATAGTATAACCCACGTGCAGTGCTGCTCCCATGAAAGAAGTCTCTGGGGCCTAAAGTACTTGATCTATCTACTCCTGAGGCCCTTAAGGCATCTACCTTAAAGGGGATGGTACAGGCTACTGGCCTGGAAAAACCAGGCCTTCGGAAGGGCGTGGAGGCTCCTGATACTTCCTCTTCTTAAGGGAAGATCGAGAGAAAGCTGCACTGCTGTTACTCCTATGACAGAGAAGGTGGTACAGCAATGGCCCTTGGGAGAAGCCCAGAACAGTCAGAGAATGTCCAAGACCAAGCAGGTCCCTTTAAGGGTTTTTTGCTCACATCCAGCATTGATATCAAAGTCGGAGCCAGAGAAGAAATGAGCATCAAGGCTGACATTGTCTTCTAAGTCTACACTGAGATTGGCAGCAACATCAGGGACTCAGACAGTCTCAATATTAAGTTCTTCCTCAGCATCGACCCATGCACAGACTCCAGCACTGTTGTTGAAGCCATGCTCAACACCAGCCCCTTCTTCAGTGTCCTATGGGATACAGTTGCTTAAACTGCAAAGAGTGGTCGAGGTAGAATTGGCAGCACAGACGTACGCTGATCTCCATTGACAGAAACTATTCTTGTTGCCTAGAGATTTCTAAAAAGGTTTAACTGTCTGGGAAGCTGGAAAAAAGCATAGGGAAACAATCTAGAACTATTTTTTAAGCAATTCGTGAGTTTTTTTTTTATAGTTGTGCACTTCCCACATGTTATTTCCTGAATAACATGAATAATGAAATTCCTAAATATCCATAAACAATTCCTTAATAGCCCACTATTTGTGGTATTTGGTATTCACCCAGAGTAAAAACATCTGAATAGTCTAAAAATGCCTTTTCTCTGCCTACTGCTCCCTTCCCCAGTGCCACAGACAGAAAAAAAATGAACATTTCCAAACCGCCATCTCCTGGCACTATGTCCGGAGCTGACAGTGTCTTTTCAACTACACCTACATCCTAGCCTGACTGCCCTCACTTTTGAAAAACTTATTGTCTTACTGCAGACTCCCCCTTTGACTCTGATCCAGATTGGGGGGCATGTAGCAATGACTCCCAGCTAATCAGTTGTCCTCCCTCTTCTACAGCACATCCTCACCCAGCCCACTCCATATGCAGCCTGCAGTAAGTAGTGTTGAATACAGCAAGTGAGTGGGCATGCTGCCATGAGGGTGAAGCAGGGAAATAGCATAATTTGTGATGCTATGTACCCTATCAGGGAAAGGAAGAAGTGGATGGGAAAAACTGGAAAGGGATGAGAATGTTATATTTGGACAGAATATTCAGGAAAATGTATTCACACAGCCATAGTGGTTTTGTGTAGATCAGTGTTCATTTATGAGTTGGCGAATGACAAATGTTGCTGTTCAGCCTGTTCCTCAACTCCCTCCCTGACTTCACCTCTCAGCAAGTCATACTCTATGCAGATGACGCGGTGATTCTTGCCTCTCATCATGACCCAAGCCACCTGCAACAAACCCATCAACACGGCTTCACCCCTGTTGAAAGGTGGTTCAAAGAACATAAGTTAATCCTTAACCTGAAAAAAACGAAGACCATGATTTTCACCAGCCACCAAAACAAGCACAGACACCACCAACTCTCCTTAAATACCTGCCTCGGGGACTCCCTGGAGCAGGTTGACTCCTTCAGATACCTAGGAATCACCCTTGACCCACACCTGTCCTTTGGAACCCATATTACCAATGTCGTTAAAACCGTGAATACTAGACTGGGCTTACTCTACCGGCTTCATCGGCACCTGACTAAAGAGGCCCTCTTTGCTGCAGTTCAAAGCTCCATCATCTCCCAGATTGACTATGGTCTTGTCATCTATGGCACTGCCACTACCACTGTACTCAGAAGAATTACTACCACCCTAAACAAGGCCTGTTGACTCATCACTGGGGCCGAACGGCTCACACACACCTGTGACCTCTACTCACAAGCTAACTGGCTTCAACTTGATAATAGAATTCAGTACCAAACCTGCATGGTTGCTAAGAAAATACAGTTGGGAACTGTCCCTCCTGGGGTCTGTTCACTCCCTCAAATGAAAACCAGCTCCAGAATTACCAGCTCCAGAATTACCAGGGGATCTAAGCCACAACTTTTCCATATCCCTCGCTGCCGCACAGCCATTGGCCAGCATTCATTCGCCTACAGGGCACCCACTTGGTTTAATGGTCTTGCCAATGATACTATCAATACCACTGGGCTAGGGGCCTTCAAATCCAGGCTCCATAACACCCTGGTTGCTTCCAGCATCTGAGACTGTCATGGATAATGTCTATGCAACTCCGCTCCGCTACCGCTCTTTCCTATATCAAGCTCCTTACGTAACGCACTTGCCCTAGTTTGGCCTCTGCCCCACACACTCTACAGCACCTGACAATGCCACTTTCCTGGCAGCTCCACCCCACCCCCCATTTATCCTTACCACCCCCACCTCTCCTCTCTTCTAATTTTCTTACCTCCCTGCCCTCCCATTTCTTTCTACCACCCCCATTGTCCTCTTCCTTTCCACTTTACCCTCTCCCTGTCTGTTCGAAATTAATTTGATATCCTTTACCCTTATTTGTGTAACGATTTTGTCTATTCTCATGTGATACCTATGTCTTGACGTGGAACCTTTGTAAAAGAGCACTGGTCTCAAAGGTAATTGTAATCCTAGAATTGAAATAAATAAAAAAATTAAAAATACAATTTTCAATTTTGACCCTTTTCTTTTCCCTTGGGGCACTTTAACTCACTGTTTTAATGGTTTTCCACTGCTGCTTTAAGACTAAGGGCTCTGATGAACTATATGACCGATTATTTCTTTCCATTCAACCCCTACTTTGTAAGCCCGTGGGTAAATGTCCCAGACAAGCAAATATCTGAAATGAACCCTGGTAGACCCCATGTACTGCATTTATCTGCAGTACAGAAATGGTCTTTATAACAAATATATGAGGTTTTTGTGCAGATTGCAAACACCTCAACTTCGCTTTGCAGTTCTCAAACACAAACATGTCTCGAGATGACACTCTTGATTAGCCAACAGACATCTTGAACATCCCATTTACTTACAATATACAAGGTTCTTGTGCAGACTGCAAGCACCTCAGACAGATACATCCCTCTGTAGACATGTCCCTGATCTTAGCTTCATAAGAAAGTAAAAGGGTTCCTGCACAGATAATAATGTTTGTAGCTTCTAGGTGCTAGAAAGGAGTTAACAGATGGACCCTTCCACCTCCAGCTGACTGCCAAGTCACATTGGTCATAGTTAACAAATTTGGTGCAGCCATTTTGAAAGCGTTCCAGAGTCTGAACAGCTGCAGGAGGGAGTTGCTATACATAGAAACATAGACTTTGATGGTAGATAAGGACAGCTTGGCCCACCTAGTCTGCCCATTTCCCTACCTAGAAGATAAGCTGCAGATCCTATTTAACCAACAGCCTATTTCTTCCTACCCCCCACAAATATTGCCTTGTGTCTGTCCCATGCATTCTTGAATTCTCCCACAGTTTTAGACCCCACAACCTCCTCAGGATGGCTGTTCCATGCATCCAGTACCCTCTCTGTGAAATAATACTTCCTCACATTGCCCCTGAGCCGTCCCCCCTCTATCTTCAAATTGTGTCCCCTTGTTCTTGCACATCTCTTTTTCTGAAAGATGCTACCCTCTTGGATTTTGTTGATTCCACTGAGGTACTTAAAAGTTTCTATCATGTCCCCCCTCTCCCTCCTTTCCTCAAGGGTATACATATTAAGCTCCTTTAGTCTCTCCTCGTATGGCTTCTCTTGCAGACCCTGCACCATTTTAGTTGCCCTCCTCTGAACTGCCTCCATCCTGTCTATATCCTTGTGGAGGTGGGGTCTCCAGAACTGGACACAGTACTCCAGATGGGGTCTCACCAACTGTCTGTACAGGGGGATAACAACTTCCTGTTTTCTGCTGGTGATACCTCTCCCTATACATCCCAGTATCCCCCCACCCCTCCCTACTGTCTTCTCACATTGCTTGCCAACCTTAAGGTCATCTGATATGATTACCCCTAATGTCCCATTCCATTTTTGTTGTTGTTACTACCCCATTGTGTAATCTTCCCTGGGTTTTGCTTCCAGGTGCATTAATTTGCACTTCTTTGCACTGAATCCAAGCTGCCATACTTCTGGCCATTCCTCCAACTTTGCCAAGTCCCTTCTCATCCTTTCCACGCTCCTCGTTATCAATCCTGTTGCAGATCTTTGTGTTATCTGCAAAAGAGACATACTTTTCCTTCCAGTCTTCTGCAAAGTCACTTATAAGACATTAAAAAGGACTGGACCCAGTAATGAACCCTGCGGTACCCCACTAGTAACCCCTCTTTCTTCAGAGTGGACTCCATTTACAATTACCTTCTGTGTCCTGTTGTTCAGCCAATGTTTTATCCAGGCTACCACCCTGGGACCCACTCCCAGGCTGGTTAATCTGACTACTAATCTTTTGTGTGGGACTGTGTCAAATGTCTTGCTAAAGTCTAGATAGGCCATGTCCACAGCCCCTTCCTGGTCTACTACGTTGGTCACCCAGTCAAAGAAATCAATTAGATTCATCTGACATGACCTTCCCGCTGTGAACCCATGCTGCCTTGGGTCCTGTGCCCCACTGGCCTCTAGGTACTCAACTATTCTTTCCTTCAGAAGTGATTCCATCACTTTTCCTACCACAGAGGTCAAACTGATAGGTCTGTAGTTTTCTGCCTCTGTCTTGCTCCCACTTTTGTGAAGGGGAATCACATCAGCCTTCTTCCAGTCCTCAGGTATCACACCATCCTCCCATGATTTGTTAAAAAGGGTAGTCAGTAGTGTCACTAGTTCTCTGCTTAATTCTTTTAGAATTCTGGGGTAAATTCAATCTGTCCCCATTGCTTTGTCCACCTTCAGTTTTAGGAGTTCTTTCAGAACCTTTTCTTCTGAGAAAGGACTGGGATCGACCTCCTTCTCCAGAGTGCTTCTGTTAATTGGATTAGGCGCCTCCCCCACTTCCTCTTTTGCTAGTACTAAACAGAAGCATTCATTCAGTACCCCTGCTTTTTCACTGTCACTCTCTGCCCACCCACCATCCATTCTATTCAGCCTCACTATCCCTCCCTTTGTCTTTCTACGCTCCCTGAGATACCTATAAAAGGTTTTATCCCCCTTCTTAACCAAGTTAGCTATCTTTTCCTCAGTTTGTGCCTTTGCTATTCTGACTGCTCTCCCTGCTTCCTTCTGCCTTAACTGGTACAGTTCTCTGTCCTGCTCCTTCAGTGTTTCCTTATACTTCCTAAATGCTATCTTTTCCCCCCTAACCTTCACTGCCACCTCTTCTGAGAACCATAGTGGCTTTTTCTTTCATTTTGATTTGTTTATTTGCTTCACACAAAGGCTTGTTGCCTCTGTGATGGCAGTTATGATATTTCCCCACTGTTGCTCCTCCTCCCCTCCTTCTAGCCTGTCTGCTAGTGCTTTTCTAAGGCACTCTCCCATCCTGCCAAAGTCAGCCCTCCTGAAGTCCAGAACCCTCACTTTTGTATGGCTTGACTCTGTAGCTGAATTTATCGTGAACCACACTGTCTGGTGGTCATTTGTTCCCAAATGGCTACCCACTTCTAGATCTGAGATCCTCTCACTGTCCCCATTTGAGAGTACGAGGTCTAAGATTGCTCCCTCATGAGTAAATTCCAAAACTAACTGTCTGAGGCATGCCTCCTGAAGGGCATCAAGAATGGCCCTACTTTTGGATGTGGCTGCAGCAAAGGTGCTCCAGTTAACATCTGGCATATTAAGGTCCCTCATCAACAGTATCTCCCCTTTCTCTGCCATCCTAAGTATACCTTCTATCATATCCTTGTCCATTCCCTCCCCCTGATATGGGGGTCTGTATACAACCCCTGTGTGGATTGTGGTGCTATTTCCAGTCTCTAAGGTGACCCACAGTGCCTCCTTCCTCCCTATTTACTCTTTAGTTCTGTTGCTTTGACTCCTTCCCTTACATAGACAGCTACTCCCCTTCTGCCCTCCCTGTCTCTACTGTAGGTTGTGTACCCTTGTATGTTAACATCCCAGTCATGGTTCTCTGTGTACCATGTTTCTGTAACTGCTACGATATCCAGGCATCCCTCTTCCATCAAGGCCACCAGTTCATGGGAGCTTAGCCTGAGACTCACAGGCATTGGTACTCATTACCCTCCATTTCTTGATGGCCTTACCCTTTGCCCCATCCTGTCCATATTGCTTTTGTCACTTTTCCATTTACCCTGCACTTCTCCCTATTGACATCTCTATGTTGGTGTCTACCTCACTTAGTACCCTGATTTTTTTGGGAGGCTAGGATTTTCCTACTCTTTTCCAGTGCCTCTCCCCTTGGCTAGTTTAAATGCTTGCCAATGAAGTATTTAAACCTATCACCTAGGATCCTGGTTCCCCTCCTGGACAGATGCAGACCATCATGCCAGTATAGGCCTGCATCCCTTCAGGTGGACCCCCAGTCCCCAATGAAGCCAAATCCCTGAGCTCTGCACCAGTTTTTCAACCACTGATTGAATCCCATGTTGTGGAACACCCTAGTCTCACCTGTGCCATACACAAGCAGCACCTCCGAGAAGGTTACCATTCATGCTACTTGTCTAAGGCCCCTCCCCAACTCCACAAACTCTTCCTGCACTGCTCTGATCCCTTTCTCAGCCAGGTCATTTGTCCCTAGGTGGACAATGACATCCAGCTCCCTCCCCTGTGCAGCTGCTCTGGCAATCCTGAGGATTTGCTCCCTGTGCCTCCAAGCCATGGCGCCAGGCAGGCACCTTACCTCCCTCTCCCCTTCCTCCCCCAGTTCCACCTTCCTAACAATGGAGTCCCCCACCAGGAGTTGTTTCCTTCCCCTGTGGGGTCCCATGCCACCCTCCTGTGGGTCTCCTTTGTGGAGGTTCCCAGCATCCTCCTTGGTCTCCACTGTGGGTGCCTCCACAGAGGAACCACACTTTTACAGAATGGCATTGAAATTGTGGAGAGGTACAACTGGAGGGATGCGCCTCTGTTCCACCACCCTCACCCTCCCTGAGCCCACTGTGGTCCAACCACTCCCCTTTCGTGGCAACCTCTGAGGCAACAGCAGTGACACTGGTGGTCCCTGGGTAGGAGAGGAGGTCCCACAAATCCTGGCCAACTCAGCCTGGGGATGAGCAACCTCCTCCCTCAGCCCAGAGAGGTGCCTGCAGATGGGACAACACTGCATCCTCCAGAACGTCTCCTGGAAGACTGCTGCTCCACAGCCACTGCACTGCACCACTCCCATCATGTCTTTTTTTCTGGCCCCCTAACTGTTGTTTGGAATACTTACTCTTTCCTCTGTTTATTTCTTTTTTTTTCCTCTCTCCCTACTTACTTACTGCCTCTGTGCCCTTTTAGCTCCTGATCTTCCTGTTCTGAGACAAGAAGTTCCTATATTTCTCAGTAGTCTCCTTACTTGCTCAGAGTCAGACCTCCAACAGCTAGGGGGCGACGGATAGCTACTCTTGCCCTTCTAGGATGGTGAGTCTTTAGTGGCTCTGTGATCACTCATTTCCTGCTCCCAAACAGGAAGTTCCTGTTGTCAGTTAAATCTTGTGCCTATAAAAGTAGAACTGGTTTAGGGTAGGGGTGGAGGGGAGGGAAGGAGGGCAATATAGTCCCAGTAGACAAGTTTTAGTTATACCAGTAGCTCCTTCCTCCTGGTGTTCTGTCTGTTCTCAGGCAGAAGCTATCTAGGGCAGTGTTTAAATCTGGTTTTAACATGGCTCCTTCTAGCTAAGCCACTCCCCCTACTTTGCAAGTCTTTCTACACTTAGTTAATTTTACAGATAACAATTCCATTCTGACACCCGTGACAAGCACCTATATAAGTACACAGATAACACAGATAACAATTTACTTCACTACCTCTGACAAACACACTAACTCTTTTTTGGTTTTTACCCTAAATTGAAGGTCCCAATACAAGAGTTCTAGTTCTTAGTCCCAGTAGAGAAGTTTTAGTTATACCAGTAGCTCCTTCCTCCTGGTGTTCTGTCTGTTCTCTGGCAGAAGCTACCTAGGGCAGTGTTTAAATCTGGTTTTAACCTGGCTCCTTCTAGCTAAGCCACCCCCTACTTTGCAAGTCTTTCTACACTTAGTTCATTTTACAGATAACAATTCCCTTCTGACACCTGTGACAAGCACCTATATAAGTACACAGATAACAATTTACTTAACTACCTCTGACAAACACACTCTTTTTTTGTTTTTTACACTAAACTGAAGGTCCCAGTACAAGAGCTCTAGTTCTTAGTCCCAGTAGAGAAGTTTTAGTTATACCAGTAGCTCCTTCCTCCTGGTGTTCTGTCTGTTCTCTGGCAGAAGCTATCTAGGGCAGTGTTTAAATCTGGTTTTAACCTGGCTCCTTCTAGCTAAGCCACTCCCCCTACTTTGCAAATCTTTCTACACTTAGTTAATTTCACAGATAACAATTCCCTTCTGACACCTGTGACAAACACCCAGATAAGTACACAGATAACAGATAGCAATTTACTTCAACTACTTCTAACAAACACACTAACTCTTCTTTTGTTTTTTTACCCTAAATTGAAGGTCCCAGCACAAGAGTTCTAGTTCTTAGTCCCAGTAGAGAAGTTTTAGTTATACCAGTAGCTCCTTCCTCCTGGTGTTCTATCTGTCGACAGTGTAGTCTAGTCTGCAAAGTAGGCCTATGGTGCTTCAGGGTCTATAATTCTTCCTTGGTTTGCAGCTGAGCCCTTACAGGTTTGAAGTGAAGAAGGCCCAAAAACAGAAGCCCCTCCAGAGCCAAGTCGGGTATCATCCTGCTAGATGACTCTTGAGCCAGAGTTGAGAAAATTCAGCAAAGTGCATCCAGAGCTAAAGGAGCAATGCTGAGAGACTTGCAGGAAAATAAGATACTGCTACAGAGTAGTGTCATGGTCCTCATGGGGTCTGATGGGGTAGTGTGCAGGGTTGCCTGGGCCCTGGTCCTGCAGCGGTCAACTGGTGGGATTTGAAATCATCCTATTTATCATCTCTACTACTTGGTTTTCCTGTGCTGAAAGACTACCATGAAAAAAGAAGAAATTCTATCAAACTTACTGTAATTTCTTTTTCTGTTAGTTCCAACCTTGTCACTGGGCAAGTCACTTACTGCTGGGATATACATGCTCACTTACTATGGGCCAACACACTCCAAAGCTGTGACATCATCAAAGAACCCTCAGAACCACCCATCCTGAGGCAGTTAGCTTTGACTCATTAGTCAAATGTCTTTCAGAGCTTTACAGCAACATAACCAAGTCTGGATTCACATATGCATTCCTTTAATCAGAGAGATTTTAAAAATCTAGACAAATCACAACCTTGTTTTACAGGAACATTTAAACAACTCTCCATCTTATCCTGTAACAATTCATAATATCTTCAACTTGTCTCTAGTAGATGAGCATGTATTACATAGAGAATAAAGTATGGGTCTGGGTGTGTAACGAAAATTTACACACATCTTGAGGGGTTTGATGCTACATAAACCCCAACAGCGAAGCTCGAGGGGTTTATGCGTAGCATCAAACCCCGACAGTGTATGTAAATTCGAGTTTACTCACCCAGACCCATATTTTATTTTATATAATTGTTGGGTTTCTCTTTTTCACCTCAACAATTATATAAAATAAAAAAGGCTGCTGTGCCGCTGCAGTCCAATTACATCAAGGCACGTGGTCGGCTTTTACTTAAGTTTTTTTCCCCAAGAAGTCTTTTCGGTATCCATTTAGAATATTTCAGTTAAATTGAACTTACTTACTGACGAGTGTCTGTGGCAGTTTCTCTCCATGTTGGGTTTGCCGTAAGGGAAGTGTTTCCAATTTGGTAAGCAGAGAACGATCGAGGAGTTCGAGTATGCGCAGAGTGGGGAAAACCGTGCGCGTGTTTGCCGTTATAAATGCTCCTTTATAATGGCAAATTACGCCACGGTTTCCCTATGGGAAAAAGAGGACGCCATTAATTATCTAGCAGTAAATGACTAACCGAGTGACAATGTGGCACAACACATGATAACATATGACAGGCAGCAAATAATGACTGGCAATGACATGGGTATTAACGGTTGAGGACGCAGCTCTAGTGTTGTCTTAAATTTAATAAGAAAACTAAAGAACCCTGAGAGGGTGGTGCAGCTGTAATCCTGATTCAGGGAAGAAGTGAAATTGTGGGTATCCTATGGGGATCTGTGTGAAGGACAGGTCAAGTAGACATCCTCTATTAGAAAATGGGCAAGATAAATGCTGCATTTTGACTGGCTATTGCCATTGCCACTGCATCAAGAAAAAGGTCAAACCAAGTTTTCTGGAATTTGGACAAATCACTACAGAATTCATGAGCCCTTCAGTTATTCCTGATTTCCATCACAGAAATAGCTGCCACCTTTACTCTTACATAATGACCTTCAGCTAGGCCTTATAAATAAAACTCCCTTAAATTAAAAAAAAATACAGAAATAAACTGAATGCTCTTTCTAATCAAGATCCCTGCCTTATACACATAAACATTTTGAAATTAAAGTACCAATGGTACTAAAGGCAATAGAGAAGGGCTTTATGAAATAATTATGTGGCCAGAAAGAAGGCTGCCAGGCTTCCCCTGGCAAAGAAAAAGGAATGGAGTCTGAGAAACAGCAGCAATCAACTGTAGTGAGAAAGAAAAAAAAACATTCTGCTCTGTGGATCGAACCCAGCCTCCCTACCCTCTGCTGCTTAGTAGCCTGTAGTCATACTGCAGTACTAAGCTTCCTAGAG
Organism: Neoceratodus forsteri; assembly: GCA_016271365.2. Lineage (NCBI taxonomy): Eukaryota > Metazoa > Chordata > Ceratodontiformes > Ceratodontidae > Neoceratodus > Neoceratodus forsteri. The sequence goes on along the minus strand of CM057451.1, from coordinate 800,456,676 downwards.
AGAAAATGTATACTGTGGCGATGGACATCCAGCACTGAGTGCAGGCCACACACACACACACACACACACACGCTGCACGCAGACATACACACATATATAAAAAACACACACACAGTTGCAGTGAATTTTCAAAATTAACAGTCGGTTTTTAAGTAATGTTTCCCAATCTGCATTTCAACCGCATTGTCTGAGCTGGAACCTTTCAAGTTATCAACAGTACAGAATGTCAAACATTGCTGAAAGTCTATTATTAAAACCATGCATGATATCTAACAATTTATGTCACACTACATATATTGTTGTGAGAAAGAAAAAAGCAATCCACTCTGGGGTTGAACCTAAGTCCTCTATGCTTGGTAGCCTGTAGCGCAACTGTGCTACGCTTACTAGACAGAAATTGCATACTATGGCAAAGGACATCCAACACTGAGTTCAGAATCCCTCCTCTACCCCCAGTTGCAGTGAATTTTTGTAATGGACAGTGCCTTTTTGAAATAATGTTTCCAAAGTTGCATTTAAACCTCAAAGTTCGAGCTAGTACTTTTCAAGTTATCAGCAATAAAGATTGTCAAACATTGCTAAAAGTCTATCACTAACATCAGCAATAACATCTAACAAATTCTGTCATACTACACGAAATGTAGTGAGAAAGAAAAAAAAGTTCCACCCTGGGGATCGAACCCAGGCTCACAGCTCTCGACTGCTTGGTATCCTGTAGCTGTACTGCTGTACTAAGCTTCCTACACAGGAAAAGCATGTTGTGATAAAGGACATCTAGCAGTGAGTACAGGCCTCCCTACACAGCTGTGGTGAATGTTTGTAATTAACAGTCTGTTTATTTAAAGTGGTATTTCCCAGGCTGAATTTGAACCTCAAAGACTGAGCTGAAACTTTTGGCCCTGTCCACACTACACTGCTCGTGCCCGATATGGGATGCAATCCGTTATGGCGAGGCCCGTGCAGTGCGTCCACACACCTCGAGGGGGTGTCCGTTCTGGGACGGCACTGCCGATCCACACATTAAGGGCGGGTGACCGTTATGGCGGCGCCTGATCCCACAATGCAGCTCACGCTGCGCCGTGCCTACGAGAGACTGTTACCGGCCGTCCACACTACCGCGTAGCTGTACCAGGTGGGATCGTTTATAATCGTTGTTGAAACCACCTCATATGTGGTTTCAACAACGGTTATGAAAACACCTACTGTAACGTTACAGGTGTAAACGCGACCTGTTACGGTAACGTTTTACACCATCTGTAATGTTAAAGAGGCATAGTGTGGACAAGGCCTTTAAGTTATCAGCAACATAGTACTTCAAACCTTGCTGAAAAAATATTGCTATAATAAGCAATGGTATCTAACAATTTCTCTCACACTACATAAACAGTAGTGAGAAAGAAAATAAATGTTTCACTCTGGGGATCAAACCAAGGCCCCCTACCTTCTACTTCTGTAGCTTATAGCTCTACCGCTGTACTAAGCTTTCTATACAGAAGATGCATGTTGTGGTAAATAGCATCAGCAGTGAATGCAGACCTCACCTACACAGCTGCACTGAATGTTCATAATTAACAGTCTGTCTATTTAAAGTGGTATTTCCCTAACTGACTTTAAACCTCAAGTTATCAGCAATACAGAACTCCAAACCTTGATGAAAGTATATTAGTAATATCAGAAATAACATCTAGCAATTTTTCTCATACTGCATACTGTAAACTGTAGTGTGACAGAAAAAATGTTCACACTGGGGATCGAACTCCAGCTTGTGTAGATCTGAAGCGCTATGCCAAGACCTAAATTCCATATCATTAACATCATCAGTGACATCATGCAGCCAAATCTCTTACACTGAATGTACCTTTGAACTTGAATAAATGCAAAAAGGGCATGCAAGACCTCCATAGCCACTGTGGCGTTTTGGTGGGCAGGGCAAGCCAGAAAGAACAGGAGCATTAATAGAACATCAGCAAAGCACACCAGGAAATTCATAGCAGGGCATAAACATAAATAGAATAAACCTCCAAGGGCAGTCAAAGAACAAAACCTGGGCTCTAAATTAAAGGGGGCAAGAAAAGTGAGTAAACAAAGCACAGCCCTGGGAGACAGACAGAAAATTAACTAGGAGGCATTACCTAAATTATGGACAGTTGGGACATACAGAAACAAAATCAGCACAATAAGCAAAACGGAGTGCAGCATTAATGCACACATTCCGCAGCTCTTTTGCATTCTCCAAAGGAAAAGCCTGCCACTTTTCTGTATGTGTCGGTGGGGAAAAAGGCCTGCAGTGTGGCAATTGCCATTTTCTTCCTGCACAGCAGCCTCATGGAAAACAGCCTCCATCTTGCGGCAGCAAAAACAATAACAAAGCAGTGACCCTTAACCCCTGGAAGTGGCCATCTTGCTAAAGTCAGCACTGCAACCCTGGATGTCACAACCCAGCTGCCATCATGTGAGGGGCACCAAACGACTTCCCTCCATAGGAATCGATGGCAAGCCTATTGAATTAAAGGGACAGTACAACAAATAACTGATTTTGCAACAAAGCTTTATTTAAAAAACTGACAACACAGAATAGAAACATAGATAGGGACACAGAATTTGACGACAGATAAGGACTGCTTGGCCCACCTAGTCTGCCCATTTCCCTACCTGATGGATGAGCTGCATATTCTAGTTAATCAACAGCTTACTTCCTCCTACCACCCACTAGACTTGCCTTATGTCTGTCCCATGCATTCTTGAATTCTCCCACTGTTCCTGACTCCACAACCTCCTCAGAAAGGCAGTTCCATGCATCCACAACCCTCTCTGTGAAAAATACTTTCTAACATTACCTCTGAGCCGTCCCCCCCCTAGCTTCAAATTGTGGCCCCTTGTTCTTGCATATCTCTTCTTCTGAAAGATGCTATCCTCTTGTACTTTGTTAATTCCCTTGAGATACTTGAAAATTTCTATCATGTCCCCCCCTTTCCTCAACAGTATACATGTTAAGCTGCTTTAGTCTCTCCTCGTATGTCTTCTGGTGCAGACTCTGCACCATTTTGGTTGCCCTCCTCTGAACAGCCTCCACTCTGTCTATGGCTTTGCGGAGATGGGGTCTCCAGAACTGCACGCAGTACTCCAGATGGGGTCTTACCAACTGTCTGTACAGAGGGATAACAACTTCCTGTTTTCTATTGTTGATGCCTCTCCATATGTATCCCAGTATCCCCCCAGCCCTCCTTACTGCCTTCTCACATTGCTTGCCCACCTTTAGGTCATCTGATATAATTACTCCAAGGTCTCTTTCGATTTTTGTTGTTATTAACTCACCCCCCATTGTGTACTCTTCCCCTGGGTTTTTGTTTCCCAGATGCATTACCTTGCACTTCTTTGCATTGAATCTGAGCTGCCATATATTTGACCATTCCTCCAACCTTGCCAAATCACTTTTCATCCTTTCTACCCCACCTTGTGTATCAACCCTGTTGTAGATCTTTGTGTCATCTGCAAAGAGACATACTTTTCCTTCCAGGTGCTCTCCAATGTCACTTATAAAGATATTAAAGAGGACCGGTCCCAGTAACGACCCCTGAGGTACCCCGCTTGTTACCTTCCTTTCTTCACTGTGGACTCCGTTTACTATTACCCTTTGCGTCCTGTTGTTTGGCCAGTTTTTTATCCAGGCTACCACCTTGGGACCCATTCCAAGGCTTGCTAACTTGTATATTAATCTTTTGTGTGAGACTGTGTCAAACACCTTGCTAAAATCTAGGTAGGCCATATCCATAGCCCCTCCCTGGTCTACTACTTTGGTCACCCAGTCAAAGAAATCTATTAGGTTCATCTGACATGAACTTCCTGCTGTGAAACCATGCTGCCTTGGGTCCTGTGCCCCACTGGCCTCTAGGTACTCAACAATGCTTTCCTTCAGAAGTGATTCCATCATTTTCCTTACCACTGAGGCCAAACTAACTGGTCTGTAGTTTCCTACCTCTGCCCTGCTCCCACTTTTGTTAAGTGGAATCACATTTGCCCTCCTCCAGTCCTTAGGTACCACCCCATCCTCCCATGATTTGTTAAAGAGAGTAGTCAGTGGCATTACTAGTTCTACCCTTAGTTATTTTAGAATTCTTGGGTGAATCCCATCAGGCCCCATTTGTCTACCCTCAGTTTCAAGAGTTCTTTCAAAACCCTTTCTTCTGTGAATGGACTGGTATAGACCCCCCTATTCAGAGTGTTTCTCTTGTTTGCTTTAGGTTCCTTCCTACTCCTCTTCTGTTGTGAATACTGAGCCGAAATATTTGTTAAGTATTCCTGCTTTTTCACTGTCACCCTCTGCACACATTCCCTCCCCTTTATTAAATCTCTGTATCCCTCCCTTGGTCTTTCTTCACTCCCTAATGTACCTATAAAAAGTTTTATCCCCCTTTTTAAGAGAGTTGACTTTTCCTCAGTGTATGCCTTTGCTATTCTGACTGCCTTCCCTGCCTCCTTCTGCTTTAACTGATAAAGTTCTCTGTTCTGCTCCTTCTGTGTTTCCTTGTATTTCCTAAATGCTATCTTTTTCTCAATGACCTTTCCTTCCACCTCTTTTGAGAACCATAGTTTTTTCTTCATTTTGTTTTGTTGATTTGCTTCACACAAAGGCTTGTTGCCTCTGCAATTGCTGTTTTGATTATTCCCCATTGTTCCTCCACCACTCCTTCTTGCCCGTTTGCCTGGGCTTTTCTGAGGCGCTCTCTCATTTTCCCAAAGTCAGCCTTCTTAAAGTCCAATACTCTTGTTTTTATATGGCTTGAGTCTATGGCTGTGTTTATTGGGAACCACACAGTTTGGTGGTCACTTGTTCCCAGATGGCTACCCACTTCTAAATCTGAGATCCTTTCTCCTTCCCCATTTGACAGTACCAGGTCTAAGATTGCTCCCTCCCAAGTGGGTTCCAGCACTAGCTGTCTGAGGCATGCCCCCTGCAGGGCATCAAGGATGACCCTGCTCTTGGATGTGCCTGCAGCAAAGGTACTCCAGTTAACATATGGCATATTCAGGTCCCCCATCAACAATATCTCCCCTTTTTCTACCATTTTAAGGATGCCTTCTATCATTTGCTTGTCCCTTTCCTCTCCCTGAGATGGGGGTCAGTACATAACCCCCATGCAGATTGTGGTGCCATTTCCTGTCTCCAGAGTGACCCACAGTGACTCATCAACTTCCTGTTTACTCTTTAGTTCTGTTGCTTTAATCCCATCCCTTATGTGGGTAGCTACTACTCCTCCTCTTTTACACACCCTGTCCCTCCTGTAGATTGTGTATCCTCGTATGTTGACATCCCAGTCATGGTCCTCTGTGTACCATGTTTCAGTGACTGCTACAATATCCAGGCATCCCTCTTCCATCAAGGCCACTAGTTCAGGGAGCTTGTTATACAGACTGCAGGCATTGGTACTCATCACCTTCCATTTTATTTATGGCCTTACCCCTTTTAGCCCCAACCCTGTCCTTACTACCTTTATCTGCATTTTCCCCTGTCCTGCTCCCTATTGTCTTCTCTACCTTGGTGTTTACCTCACTAACTACTGTGTTTTGTGGGGGAAGGCTGGGATTTCCCTGCTCCTTTTCAGTGCCTCCCCCCCCTTGGCTAGTTTAAATGATTGCCAATGAAGCATTTAAACCTATCACCTAGTATCCTGGTTCCCCCCTGGACAGATGCAGACCATCATGCCAGTATATGCTTGCATCCCCCCAGGTGGCTCCCCAGACCCCAATTAAGCCAAAACCCTGTACTCCACACCAGTTTTTCAACCATTCATTGAATCCCATGGTGCGGAATACCCTAGTATCATCCTTACCATAGACAGGCAGCACCTCTGAGAAGGTTACCATACATGCTACTTGTCTAAGGCCCTTCCCCAGCTCTACAAACTCCTCTTGCACCACTCTGATGCCATTCACAGCCAGGTCATTTGTCCCTAGGTGGACAATGACAACCAGCTCCCTCCCTCATGCAGCTGCTCCCGCGATCCTGAGGATTCGCTTCCTGTCCCTCTGAGCCATGGCGCCAGGCAGGCACCTTACCTCCCTATTCCTTTCCTCACCCACTTCTACCCCCCTAATGATCGAGTCCACCACCAGGAGCTGTTTCCTTCCTTCCCCTGTGGGGTCTTGTGCCACCCTCCTGTGGGTCTCCTTTGTGGAGGTTCCCAGCACCCTCCTTGGTCTCCATTGCAGCTGCCACCACAGAGGAACCCCTCTTCACCAGAACAGCATATGAATTGTGGAGAGGTACAACTGGAGGGATGCACCTCTGTTCCACCATTCTCTCCCTCCCTGAGCCCACCTTGGTCCAACCGCTCCTCTTTCTTGGCAACCTCTAAGGTAGCAGTGGTGGCCCTGGTGGTCCCTGGGTGGGAGAAGAGGTTTCACGAATCCTAGCCAGGTCAGCCTGGAGATAGGCAACCTCCTCCCTAAGACTAGAGAAGTGCCTGCAAACAGGGCAGCATCTCAGCCTCAAGAATGTCTCCTGGGACACTGCTGCCCCACAGCCATTGCACTGCACCACTCCCATCTTGACTTATTTTGTGTCCCCTCTCCTGTTGCTTTGTGTACTTACTGTCTCCTCCCTATATGTATTGAATTGAATGAGAATTGTTTATTAAGATGTCATTTGAATGAAATTGCTTACAAATAATTGTACTTTTCTCTACAAAAATATTTTCTTTGCAGCACTCCATCAATTCCATGTCTTGTATCTGCATCATGGCAGCTCCTTCTCATCCTTACGACCTATGTTCACTGCAGGGAAGCTTGTTTCTGACCATGATGTCTGAGGAAAATGCCACTTTGAGCATCCAGAGAGCTATCTCCACCCACCTCAAGTGCATAGGGCCTCAAAATAGAAACCTTCCTGCAAGACAGCCAGTCTTCCATCTCAGCTGCACGAACACCAGCTATGTAAGCCATCCAGGATGACCTCGCCAACATTAAAACTATCTCATCCCAGTCCACTGTCCATACCAGCCTACAGCCAGTACCCTTCTCAGCATTGCCTCACGAAGATGCTGTCGACTGCCTCAAGCAATTCCAAGCATGGATTTCCTTACATGGTTTGACTGATCCTTTGTGTATTTCCCATGCCTTGTGCTTCTTCCTGAGAGGGACTGCCATTATCTTGTTCGACGCGCTTCCAGAACAAGTCAAAGGAGACACTGCTGTCCTGTTTGCAACTTTCAAGGACCATTTTCCCCAAGCACATCCGCCCCTGGTAATTGGAACGGCAACTGTGAGAAAGCGCCATGCAACTGTCTGAGTCTCTGGAAGCATTCATAGTGGACACTGAGTCACGCTGTAAACGGTTGCAAAAAATCAGAAAAAGAGCAAATCACAACCTTTGTATGGGGACTCCTTCCTCAACTCTGCCTGTACATAATCCAACAAAAACCAACAACCTGGATGGACACAATCCAAGCTGCGTGACTCATGCAAGAGTCCATATCAATGTCCCAGGCTACCACTGTGCAGGCGCCCCAGTCATCACAGTTAGCCACCCTTACAACCTGTGTCCAGCAACAGCAATCAATGATAGAGACACTCACCAATACTGTCAACAGCTTACACCTCAGTGCTCCTGCTTCCCATGGAACTTCTGCCAATGCTCTTCGGCAACTTCAGCAGTGACCTGAGCCACCCCCGCCTTCATGAGAACCAGTGACCTGCCAGTGGTGCGGATTCAGAGGACACACTGCTTATGTCTGCCGAAAGCTATAGAATCAAAACAGAAATCAAAGGAGCCAGAGACACCTACCACAGCACAATCACCAAGATAACCGCAACTACACCAAGGATCAGGGGGAAACAGCAACCGACTGCCCCTCTGACTCTCATAATGCAAACAATCTGCACCCTTTGGCTACTAACTCAGGCACAAACCCCACCTCCAGGGGCAAAGGTTCCTGTCATCAGGTCACCTCTCCTATCGAACTACGTCCCTTTCACCATTGGAGATTGGTCCACACATGCTTTGGTTGACTCTGGAGCAGAAATCTCAGTCATTATCAGCAGTATCCTAGACAACCCAGCTATATATCACGCACCTAATGTCTCGCCGGCTGACGTCCAGTACATTATCACAGCAATTATCGCTACAGTACCTATCACAGGCAGGATCCATTTCAAACTCCACTTCGGCTCTCAGCAAGCTACTGTTAAGTTTTACCTAGTGCCTGACCTACAGTCAGCAGTAGTTCTTGGCCTGGACTTCCTTAAAGCTCACAAAGCCATCCTAGACTTTGCCTCAAACAAACTGTCACTAGATCCTCAGAGTCAACTTGTAGCTATAGACTCAGTCATTGTGCCTCCTAAGTCAGAGATGGTTTTGAGTGCCAAGATTCGAGGTGAACCACTTCCACAAGGTGTTGTTGGCATTGTCATGGGATCCCCCACTCTGCACTCCTCAGGTCTCCTTCCAGGGAACACCTTGTCTGCTGTGCACAGCAGCGCAGTCTTCCAAAAATGCTGCAGCTTCACAGTTGAGCCAGTGGTCATCTCAAAAGGGGCCAACATCGGAAAGTTTGTATGCTTGTCTTCAGGGGACTAGCTTCACCTCCTGCAAGAGCCTCAACCTGGTTCCACCAAGTCCTGTAAGTACCATCACAACCACTCAAGTCTCCAAAGAGCTACCCCTCAGTCAGCGATTACCCTCTTCAAAACTGTCAATCTGTCCAACAGAGAAACAGTAACTTTTTGAATTCCTGGAGACCTACTCGGATGTCTTTGTTGGTCCAGATAACAAACTCGGATGCTGTGATATCCTGCAACACACCATCGAGGTACAGCCCAAACAGCAGCCAATCTGTCAGCGAGCCTACAAAGTGGGGCACAAGCAAAAACAAGTCCTGGAGGACATCATTAAGAACATATTTGACCAGAACATTATCAACGAATCTACAAGTCTCTGGGGCACACCTTGCTTGCTGGGGCTAAAGAAAGACAAAGGAAATTGTTTTGTAGTGGATTACAGAAAGCTCAATGCCTACACGGTGCAGGATGCTCATTCCTTACCTACAACTGAAGATGCTTTAGAGAGCCTTGGTACAGCCAGCCCAGCTTACTTCATCACTCTAGACCTTCAGAGTGGATTCTACCAAGTTACTATCGATCCAGCTTCACGTCCATACACAGCCTGGTGTTGCCACTTTGGACTTCTTCAATTTAAACATCTGTCTATGGGACTTCGGAACAGTCCAGCCACATTTCAATTTTTCATGGAAGCCATATTATGTGGACTGTCTTGGAAATCTTGCCTAGTCTACCTGGATGATGTTATCGTCTTCAGTAGAACTTTCTCTGAGCACCTCCAACATCTCAAAGAGGTGTTCAAATGTCTCAAACATGACAACCTCAAGCTTCGCCCAGAGAAGTGTTGTTTTGCACACCATCAAGTTCATTACCTGGGACATGTGGTTAGTTCTCAAGGCATCTCTCCAGACCCAGAGAAGCTCTCAGCAGTAAAAGACTATCCAGAACCTAACACCCTCAAAGACCTTAGAGCTTTCCTGAGCTTGTCTGGCTACCACAGAAAATTCATTTGCAACTGTGCCAAGATTGCAGCTCCACTGTACACCCTCACCAAAAAGGGATGTGACTATGTTTGGACTTCTGAATGTAAAGAGGCCTTTGAAACCTTGAAAGCAAATCTAATATCTTCTCCAGTATTGGCCTACCCAAGGTTTGTCCAACCCTTCAAACTCTACTCAGATGCTAGTTCCTTTGCAGTGGGCGCTGTGCTGTGTCAAATCAAAAATGGAGCAGAGTGAGTCGTTTCCTATGCCAGGCACTCTCTATCCTCAGCTGAACAAAACTATGGCATCACAGAAAAAGAATGTCTAGCCATGGTATTTGCTGTAAAGAAATCTGACTACTACCTTCGCTTCTCCTCCTTCACAGCTATCGTTCATCACTCTGCCCTCAGATGGTTATTCGAAATGAAGAAGCCAGTAGGCAAGTTCACCCAATGGATTGCCATATTACAGTGCTACAACTCTGAAATTCAATATTGACCAGGTCGAGTTCATTCTAATGACGATGCTGTAAGCCAGAGATGGTATCCTTCTGTATCATCCTCAACAAATGAAGAATTCTGCCTATAAGCTCCTCCATTCCACACCACAGATGAGCTCCCTGTGGACACTTCTACAGCACTCCAGTTGCTGTGCTGCTACCAACTGCATCCTCAGAGAAAAGCACCAATCCTCACTTATTGCAAGCAGCCAAAGAGCCTCTTACAACCTCTAATACTGATATCTCCCTGGCGATGATTAAAATGCAACAAAAAACTGATCTTCAATTCACAGATATAATCACGTACTAAGACTGGAACTTTACCTCAACAAAAGCAACATTGCCAGGATGTACTTATTCTTTGCATCGCAGTACTTTCTCAGTGACGGTGTACTTTTTAACATTTGGACCAAGGAAGGCAAGGGTCATCGCATGGATAGACCTCATGTACAGCTAGTTGTGCCAGCCTCTCTAATCACTGAAGTTCTTCAATCCACTCATGCCTCTCCACTTTCCGGAGGTCATATAGGAATCCACAGAACTCTCGAAAAGACAAGGCTACACTTCATCTGGCCTCACATGAACAAGGACATTGTCCGATTTGTCAAATCCTGCCAGCCCTGCTCCCAAATAAAGCCTCCTGCTAAACTGACAAAGGCACACATCATTCCAATGCCTGTAGCCACTAAACCATTCCAAAGAGTCAGCATAGACATTCTTGGCCCCTTGCCTACATGCCCTGACTCTGGCAACAAGTACATTCTTGTTTTCGTGAACTACCTTACAAAGTATTTGGAATTGGTTCCCCTAAAAGACATTAAAGCTGCCACAGAGGCAAGTGCTTTCCTCAACACAATCATTTGTCGTGACGGTACCCCAGTGTACCTGCATTCAGACAGAGGCACTAACTACCTTTCAACTATTGTGCGAGAGACATGCAAGCTTCTCGACATCAAAAAGACTCACACGTCCAGTTATCATCCACAATACAATGGACAAAGTGAGAGAATGGTGTCTACCATTTGTAACACACTATCCAAGTACCTGGATGAAACTCATGACACTTGGAATTGCTTTGTTCCCTTCATTCAATTTGCTTTCAACACCAGCCCTTGTGTTGACAGTACAGAGTACACACCATTTTTCTAGTCCATGGATGTCACCCAAGAACACCTCTGGACAGGGATATCTCACTGCTAGAGGTTCCAAAGTCAGATTCATCCTTCTTCATTCCCATGTTGGAACAGCTTGAACTTATCAGACGTGTAGCAATTGACACACTGGGCCAGAGAAAATCTGCAGTGCAGAAAATATGAGCAGTCAAGTTGCATGAACCTTCATTTTCTGTTGGGGACATTGTATACTTGTACCGACCTGTCCTAGTTCTGGGCACCACCAAAAAACTGCTTCACCCTTGGACTGGCCCCTTCTATATTGTGGAAAAGTTCCTTCTGTTCATGTTCGCTTGTGCCGCAAGTCTGATGGAAAGTTGGTACACAATAAAATCCACATCAACAGACTGAAACATGAGTACCTAAATGATACCCCCCAGATGATCCCAGTCCCCCAAACAATGAAGCTGCATTTTGAACCTGCTATACTTTCGGAAGCTGAAATTCCTGCTGACAATTTGAGACCAGTTCCTCCACAATCCTATGGTCCTGCCACTCTTCAGCTGGATCCTGTTTTGCCTGCTCAGCCAGATGAACTTCCTGGGACTTCTCAGTCTTTTGCTGTATCTTCTTCTCAGAACTCTCTCATGTGCCAGATCGAGAAGATACTGCGCAAAAAAAATGTCAACGGATCCTGGACTTACCGTGTCAAATGGTGTGGTTATGACAGCACGCAGAACTCTTGGGTCCCCTTTTCTGAGCTGACCCCATCCTGTCAGGAACTGGTCCAATCCACAATCAAGTCAATTCCCACTGACCGCAAAAGTCACAAAAAGTGTGAACTTTAATTCTGAACTCAGCGGTCATTTCTTGAACTTAATGTGGTTATTCATTTATTGTCTGGTTTATAGACTGTGTGCTCATTTATTGATGCATTATTATGGCTCATTTAACTGTTGCTTGTAAAGCGTTAGAACTTACTGTTTGCAATAACATTTTTCTCCTCTAGGTCTTAGACATGTTTGTAGCTTGCAATACTGACACATATTTAAAGTGCACTGGGTACTTCCTGCTGCTCCCCTTCCCTCTCTTCCCTTTCCCTGCCCCTGCACTTTAGCACTTGAGGCATGACCAAGCTTTAAGTGCTATGGCATCCCCCTTCCATGGCATTACACTAACTGGTCACCAGTGTAGTCCAGATTCTTTCCCCCCTCCCCTGCAGTGGTGTACTGTGGTTTTCAATTAAAAACAATCAAAGGTCTTTCTTAAATATGTATTCCACGATGCTGATCAATGTTAGTTTAATGTTTAAAAAGCTTTTCTAATTCTTCCTGTTGTTTAATGCCATGCTTTTGCTTTGTTTGAGTGGTACTCACATTTTCTGTCCTGGGGATGATGTGGAGTAAAATTAAGTATGGGGCTTAAGAATAGCTGCTGCCCCTATAACTGGAACATAATATGCAACTTGAGCATATGGTATGTCTGTTATGCTAATTAGTTCCTGCAGGGGCTTGGAAACCCCAATTTCCTGTTTCCTCTGTCAGTTCTGAGTTGTACCTCATGCTGAACAGATGCTCCTGCTTATGTGCCAAAATAAAACTAGTTTTGTTTATTATTTTATGCATCTGACTCAGTTTGTTCAGTACCATAAGCTGACCATTGCAGAAGAACCAGATTGGCAAGACAGACTACAATGATAGTAAGTGTCCTCTGTGGCAGACCAGCACCAAAATGCCACAGGCATTTACAGCTATGCTGTTGGCACCTAAAAATCAAGCATGTTTCAGAGTTTTTATTTCTGGTGTTTCTTGGATACCCCACAAAGCCTACCCAGCGTGACAAAGCAATCTCGGCTGCTAACCCTGTGAGAGTTAAAACTGAGACTGTGGCTCTGTATGAAGCCTGTGTGAGTGTATGCCAGTGGAATACTGTGGAATTTTGAATTTATGTATTCCATGTTTGTTTGGTCAGGGGGTGGGGGGGGTGAGCATTCTATGGAGGAATATTGCAGAATATTGAATTCTTACATTCTGTGGTAAACAAACATACTTTCCACTGGATGTGTAGAAAGACAAATGACTGAAAGGTAGAAAGCATCTGTGGAGGGACTATTTGACAGTTTTTAAGCATTTTTTTTTGTATCTTTTTTATCTTCTAGAATTTTTTTTTTTTTCTGATTTGCCCAACCCTTTCTCTAAGCACAATAGGACCCTTCAATGTGTGGGGTACTGGTGGATACCTGCACTTTCAAGGGCTATAAAGCCCTCTGCCTATGACACTGGGCCTCATCTTACCACTGGACGAACAGGTATCCATCAATACCCCCACACTATTGTGTCTTATTGCTTACAGTACATGTCCTAGGGTGCCAGTATGGTTGACTATTCTTGTTGCCCAGGGATTTATAATAAAAGTCTGCAGTTCAAGATGCTAATACTGTGGGTATCGTACACTGTAAGGATCAGTGTCAGAACTACAATGTAAACCATCTTCCTCTTGTGTATGAACGCAGCAAGTAGCTAGCAGAAGAAGGCCTTACAGTCTATCAAGTCTTCCAGATGTAGAGCCCATTTATTCTTCTTTACACGTCTCTCCACCCTCTTCCTTCTCGGATACTATTACCATCTCCTTAACTATATCCCACCCCCTCCTGAAGCCACCAACAGTGTTGTTTTTCTTCACTACATTCTCTGGTGACCTGTTCCACCCTCCCACCACCCTCTCTGTGAGGAAGTGTAAAAATGTAAAGGATGTGTAAGAAATGTCCCATTGTGTAACTCTGCTGTCTCCTAGAAGGTTACTAGCCGAGCATAGAACAAAGTGTTTCTGCAAAAAAGTGAGGTATCCCTATTGGGAATCCTGTGGTTACTGTGTAAGGTGTTTGACATGACTTTGCTGGTCTGCCTCATGACTTGGAGTGGCCAGAGAGTGCACTGTGCAATTAAATAAACCCATACTGCTTGAAGATTTGAGTGGACAATTAATTAATTCCATTGTTTTACTATTTAAAGGTATCACCTCCCCCTGCTGCTGTGACTCCAGATTCCATTGGGCAATGTAAAAAGAACCTTTGCTGGGCCCCTCCTGTGATGGAGAGCCTTAATTTACTATTTAATGTTTAAAGGTGTCATCTCCCCCCATAGCTGTGACTCCAGATTCCATTAGGCAATGTAAAAAGAACCTTTGCTGGGCCCCTCCTGTGATAGACAGCCTTAAGTAGCTGACTTCCAGGGGTCAGCTACAGATGTGTCAAGTCAGACTTAACGTGTGGCTAAGTGACCACTCTCCAGTCCCAGGGCAAGTATTATACTCATGAAATCCCACTCTAAAAGGCATTCCATGCTCAACCACTACTGTACAGTTTGGCTAGTTTATAAAAATAGCTTGCAAAAACATAATTTGCTAAAAAGCAATAACCTAAAATGAGTGGGTATATCAAGGCAAAAATCTGAGACAGACTGAAGCATGGCGGCCTTGGCTGAGACCCAGGGGAGTGGACACAGAGGAAAATCTGAATTCCAACCCACAGAAGGCCTTAAGTGACACACCCAGTAATCTCACCACACCTAAATAAATATGAGGATCAGTTCTTGCTTGTGCCAGAAATCACACATTTTGTACAGCTCCTGACAACTAGAATATATATCATAGCAAAGATTTGGGCATAAGCAACACAGGGCTTTACTTAGTAACCCAGACTCATACACACTGATGAACAGCTTTCCCTGTGGTGCTGTGACAGAAGTCACCTGCATGAACAGGAAAATAAGGATTTTTGTTTACCACGTGGCTCAGACAGCTAGGGTGACACAGTAGTTAACTTAGATCCAACATATTAAGTCACTATTCATTTACCTGGTGCCCATGGGGGAACCACTCAGCATCATGCACAAATATGGCTAGAGAAAACCAAATATGTCCATTGTCAGATTGTTTCCAGCAAGTGGTAAAACACTTTTCTTTTTACACTGCTCCCATTCACTTGTTGGTTTCAAGCATTTGTCAATTTGAATGTTCACTGCTGGTATTGCTATTGTACCGGGTCTTGCTTGTACACATTTTTACTACACATATACCCAGGATAGAACAGATGAGATGCAATATCTCATTTTCAGTCGTGCCTAGCTTTGATATTGTTGCTGGATTGTAATTACCCAGGATAGGACAGCTGGGAGACAATATCTATGTTTAACTGGGCTCCCACATTTTGACCCCAAATTTCCAACAGTCTTTTTATGACCTGATGTTATGATTAAGACAGGTGGAATTTTTAAAATCCCATCTGAAAGGTGATTTCGCTGTGCAACTATGGAAACAAGTTTCGGAGGGGATTTATGAAAATGACTCCTGTCATGTTCAAGAGGTGGGACAACACAAGGGATATGTTGAACATTAGGAGCCAAAATCTATAAAAAATAAAGTTATGAGTAAATGTTAGAACAATTAATTTCCTCATAACTTAGTTGCTTTTTCACATTTTTAACCTACATTTTCAACATAATCTTTTTCATAAGCACTCCTTCTGAGCATGACAGGTGTCATTTATAAAACGATGGTTGAAACGTCATTTTGCGCCACAAGTGTTAAAACACATTTTGGGTACAATTTCAGAAATGACAGCTGTCACATTCATGAGGTAGTGTGAAAAAATGGCTATGCTAAAAAGTTGGGGTAAAAATATTGAAGATTACCACAATTACAAGCGTGCATTGAAAAATTGCAGTGTAGGATCATAGCTGTGTTGTTTTCTCATACTGTTACCCCAAATTTCAGGATAGTCTCCTTAGTGTGTTGGATACCTTTGAGGAATCTCTTGACTAGTGATAACAGCCAGCAACATGTTCTGCATTGGCTCATGGTTGACGGAAATTGTGCAGAGGTGTACCGACACTGTTAAGTATTGCAGTCCTGCATTTCACAGGTCTAAGAGGTACTCCAACACTTTATTTAATAATAATAATAATAATATTTTTATTTTTAAGGCACCTTTCAAAAAACCAAGGCGCCATACAAATTAAAATCAAACAAATCGGAATAAAAACAGTCTTAAAATCAAACAACACCATAAATACTATTACACAAACTAATCATTCACCATAAGCCTGGTGCCATAGATAGGTCTTTAAGGCTGATTTAAAGCCCTCCACCGTTGTGCACTCCCGTAACCGACGAGATAAGAGAATTCCATAGTGTGGGAGCCATGAACATAAACGATATGGCCACCGAAGATTTCAAACGTACCTTCGGAATCTCTAGCAACCCCTCGCTGGCTGAGCAGAGTGATCGCCCAGGGCAGTAGGAAACCAGGAGCTCTTTCAGATAGTCCAGGCCCAGTCCATGTAGGGCTTTAAAAAGTCAGCAAACCAACTTTAAAGGTGATCCACCACTGAACTTGCAGCCAGTGCAGTTCACGCAGCACCAGTGTAATATGACAGGACCGAGAAGATCCTGTCAGAAGTCAGGCCGCCACATTCTGCACCAGCTGCAGGCAGCAGATTTCCACCCCAGAAAGCCCTAGGTATAGGGAGTTTAAGTAATCTAAGCTAGAGGACACAAAGGCATGGACCAAAACAGGAAGGTCGCTGGACGGAACCAGATGTTTAATCCTGGAGATATTCCTTAGATGGTAAAAGGAAGATTTGATGACAGCCAACACCTGCGAATTCAAGGTCAACCCTTCGTCAAAAATTACCCCCAGGTTTCGCTGCTGGTTAGAAGTCAGGAGGGGGACACCCCCGAGAACAAGTCCAGAGGGTGACCCACCTCCCAAATCTCCTATCCAGCGACCAGGTTCCACAACCATCACCTCAGTCTTACCAGAGTTTAACTTCAACTAGCTCAAATCCTTCCACTCCTGGATTTCTTTGAGAAAGCTATTAAAGCCCAAGAGAGCTCTATCCTGGTCGGGTGCAAAAGAAAGGTAGAGCTGGGTAACATCGGCATAACAATGAAAGCTCAGCCCATACCTTCTTACAATGTCTCCGAGAGGTAGCATGTACACCACGAACAACATGGGTGACAAAACCGAACCCTGAGGAACTCCATAAGACATAGAAACTGGATCCGATGAAAACACTCCAGATACCATTCTCTGAATTCTTCTAATGAGGAATGAAGTAAACCATCTGAGGACAGTTCCCTTTATTCCACAGATGTACCTCAGATGGCTAAGTAACAACCCATGGTCCACGGTGTGAAATGCTGATGGTAGATCCAGAAGAACCAAGATGGAGCAGCTCTTCTGATCTCTAGCCATCAGAAGATCACTGAGCACCCGAACCAGTGCTGTCTTGGTACTATGTCTCTTTCAAAAATTGGACTGGAGGGGTTCATAGATGTCACGGATGGTTAAATGGTGCTCCAGTTGTAATGCCACTACTTTCTCAATAACCTTCCCTAAAAAAAGGAGGTTAGAGATTGGCCTGTAGTTAACATGGCAGTTTGGGTTCAAAGTAGCTTTCTTCAAGAGTGGTATCACTACCACCTCTTTCAGAGAGTTAGGAAACTCCAGATTCCAAGGAGCACCAAACTATCCACGCTAGGACCGGACCGATAACATCAAGATAACCCAAAATCAGGTAAGTTGGTCCAGGGTCCAAACTACAGCATGCAGGGTGCACACCCTGGATGATCCGCATGACATCCATGAAACTGGGATGGCTGTAGGTACTCCAGGAAAACCGGGGGATAGTGACCTCATGCTGACCACAAGCAACACCCAGAGAGTGTGCTGGTTGGAGCCCTGCCCTAATGTCAGCCACCTTATCAGCAAAGAAACAAGCAAGGTCATCGCACTCTATTTGCAAAAATGCTTTCCAGACCTGGAGACAGGTTGGGTTGCACAGTCTGTCCGCAGTTCAGAACAGCTGAGCTGATCGGTTCTGAGCTGCCACAATCTCCCTGGACATTTGATGGGCAACAAAATTTGTCCAGCGTGCACATTTTTGCATACCAAATGGAAACTCACTTCCACTTAGCCATGAAAGTTTCCTAGTGGAAGGCTTGCATTAACAGGATTTCTGAGATCCTTTGAGAGACTGCAGACCTATTCACTTCTATCTCCTCAGCAGCCAGGCATGGAGATGAAGGGAGCGCAGGTTGGGCTGGACCAGGGGTCCCTATGTTAGGAGGTTTGTCCGAAGAGGAAGCTTCCTCGGGGGGACTTCTGACAAACTACTGATTAATGGAAACCATAGCTGATGAGGCCAAGGAGGGGCAATGAGGATCATCCTGCCCCCTTGTGCCTTTAGCTTGAGCAGCACCCTCTGAACTAAAGGAAGAGGAGGAAATGCATACAGAAAGCATCTTGTCCACCACAGTACGAATGCATCCTGACAGAAAACATCAGGTTCTGGGTTTCTGGAGCAGAATAGAGGCAGTTTTGCGTTGATTGGGGATACAAAAAAGGTCCTGGTCTAGACTGTCCAGCTTGTCGAATAGCTATTGCACGCTGCTGGAGTGAGTGTCCATTCGTGGGAACCTGCCTCCAGCCTGCTGATGTGATCCACTAGGTCATTCTGAATTCATGGCAGGTAGACTGCCTGAATAAGGGTAGTGTGCTCGAGACATCACTCCCACCCCTTCATGGCCTCCCTGCAGAGAGGGTAGGAGCACGCTCCACCCTGCTTGTTGATGTAATACATAACAGCCATTTAGTCCATCTGAAGGAGAATACCTTGTGGTAGAGGACATCCTTCAGGGCTCGGAAGCATATAGGACAGCTCTCATTTCTAAGACATTCATGTGAAGATGAGACACCTCTTGGCTTCCCACTCTGAGTGCGGAGGTCTTGACAGTGAGTTCCCCCACCGATCAGAGATGCATCCATGGTGATGGTGATCTGAGATGCCAGTGGGGCAAAGGGTAGACCTTGTAGAAGCCTGTCTTCCTGTGTCCACCATACAAGTGACCTTGTCAGGGGTTCCATCACCTTTATGTGGAAGGACTGTGGGTGTGTGATTGGAGACCACCATGTGCTGAGCATTCACTTTGTGGTCCTAATGTGGAACTGGCCAGAGGCACTTATGAAACTGGCAGAGGCCCTGAGGCCCAGCATCCACTACATGGATTGGGCTTGTACAAGGTACTCTCTGTGAGGAAAAAGCCATCTGAACAAAGTTGGTCACCCTGACCCCCGGGAGGAAGGCCCTCACTAGGAAGCAGATGGGGGGGCCCCTATGAAGAGAAGCTGAGAGGCTTGAAGCTGTGACTTTGCAGGGTCAGCAGTACATTCATGGAAGCATCCTTTATGTCCAGGGATGCGAACCAGTCATGCCACTGGACAGGTGGTAGGAGATCCCCTACGGAGACCATCCTGTCCTGAACAAAGAACTATTCTGTTTCTGAGGTTGAGAATAGGGCGCATGCCACCTGTTCTCTTAGGGACCAGAAGACTATGAAGAAGTCCCTGAATCTCTGAAGTAAGAAGTTCTGACTGTGAAGTGGGGAGACTGTGCTGCCACTTGGGGGGACAGTTGGGGGCAGTCTCCGACAGGCTGGGGGAGTACCCCTTCCAAAAATCCGGAGGACCCACTTGTCTGTTGCTATGGACAACCATAGGCTGAAAGTGAGTCAGACAACCTCCCACCACAGGGTGAAGTTCCACCTCAGGCAGCTGAGACGGAACCTGGACTAATGTCTCAGAGAGTGGCACTTGGCACTTTCAGACCCTGTGCCTTGAACTGTGTTTTCTTCGCGGCTGATGGGGTTGAACTTCGTTAAGGACATTCCCTGGTATTTTGGCAACCCCATGTCAAATTCATAATTTTTTGCCCAGTACATGGTGGTCCTCTAAGCACTTAAAATCAGCGATAGAAAAACATGGGTTACCATGCTTGTTTTTAAGTTACATGGTGAGACGTAATCCCTCTTTATGGGAAAAATCCATAAGGGGTCAGAATGTTTCATATAGTTATAGCATCATTGTTTTAGGTGTCAACATGGGTGTAACAGAAAAAGTGAAACAAGGATATATAATTTCTCATGATGTTTGCTTCATTTGCTTCCACAGATGTAAGACTAAATAGTATATTACCAATAAGATGACACCTTTTTGAACTAAAAGTGCCAAAAATGTGGAAAATATTTATATGTTTTTATGTGTAAAATCATCAAAATCCATGTCATTTTCATAAAACGTTTTTGATAGAAGTAGAATGTGGTTGTGAATATAGCACAAGAAAAAAAATCTAGGGGTCACCATGCTGTATTTGAAGTTGCAGTTTCAGAGCTGGTCAGCTCAGGACAAAAAAATAATAAAAAATCTCAATAAAAAATAAAACTTGCCAGAAATCTAATCAAACAATTCAAAAGGATATGCAGAATGACAAGACTTAAAATATAAATGAAATAGAATAACCAAAGACAGAAAGACATTCATGTAAATTGCCTTGAATGATGCCACTGGCTGCAACTGTGGGAGCAAATTTCTTTGCGGCCATCCTGTACATATTCGTAGTTGGAAATGACATAATAGGATAAGTCATTATTCTAATAATGCTTTCATATATTTAACAATGCACTTGTGCCAGTAAACAGCCTTGAAAAGGTTTTCAGCAATGTCCGACAAATGGGAATTTGTAACACCAGGGAACGTCCTTAGGACCCCTCGGTCCCCACCTCGAAGGATTGCTTGTTGCAGAACTGATGACGGTTACAGCCCTATTGAGGGGTGGAAGGAGCTGGTCTGGCTGTTGTGAAGTCAGCTACTTGAGTGCCGAACAGGTGAGAATCACTAGAAAATCCTGATGTTCTAAGTCAGGAGAGTCACCTGACACAGATCCCAGCAGTAGCTGCCCTGCAGGCAGAGTTGTAGACCTCCTCAGAGCTTTTGTGGCAGTGACTGCTTGTTTCCAAGGTGTCAGTCTTGCAAAATTCCTTATTGATAGGATGAGCAGTGGACTCCTGAAGGAGAACAGCCTCATCATTCACTGCTCTGACAACCACAGTATCTGCAAAGGGTTGTGAACTAAAAAGTGTCCCTCCCGGGGAACGGCATAGAAGGAATCAGAGCTGGTCTTTCCCACACCACATGAGACAAGATGTCAAGTAGGGTGGGCAGAGGACGTAATGTTCCTGAACATGGAGAACTCGAGATGCAAAAGCCTCCCCTGGGTCTAGATTGGAGGTCTGCAGAGCCAGGTCAGAACCCATGTCCTAAGGAGAGACTGAAAAGACATGGCTTCAACCAGGGTTTCGTTGGGATGAGAAGTTCATGTCCAGGCTGTAAAACAAGTCATCTTGCCATTGTCAGAATGATGAGGTCCAGATCAGACTCACCATGCTCCATATCCACCCCATAGAAACAGGAAATGCTCCAGCAAGACCAACCTTGGCAAGGGATAGACTGAAGGGCACATGGGTCCAGAAAAGGGCCTGGCCCCAAAGACCCCAATGCCACATGCAGCACCAAGAAAACGGCACCACATGTGGCACAGAAGTCGACGGCACCGCACGCGGCACCAAAATCGATGGCACTGTATGTGGCACTGAAGTCGATGGCACTGCACGCAGCACCAAAGCCAAAGGGCCCAGAGAATGGCCATCCCTGGAAGGAGGTGAAGGAGTGGTACCTATGCCGGCCCCTGTAGGGAAGAGTGAGGGAGGGTAGGCACACGGGATCAGTGCAGACAGTGTCAGCACTGGAGAAGGCACCCAACGCAGATCCCGTACTGAAACCCCTGGCCGTGGCCCAGCAGTGTCAAAGCCTGAAGTCCTCAGCACTAGAACCACCGGCAAGGGCAAACGAGACAGTGCTATATCTACTGCTCTAAATAGCTGCCCAAAGATGAAACTGTCCACCAGAACCCCCTCAAAGGACAGAGGAGTTCCCCAGTGATGAGAGTCCAGGCCACTGACAGCCATAGCCACCAGGAAATCTGGAGGGCTCTTGACTACTGGAGACTCCCTGACAGACATACCAGAGGGTAACCGCAAGGGGTTCCATTTCTTCCTCTTCTGACGGGAAGAGGAAGAGCTTGAGGTCAAGCGGCACCGGGTTCCCAACCTGGATCAAAAATGGGCCTGCTTCTTTGCAAGTACGGGAGGACTGTCCTTCCTCCCAGACACCTGACTGCCTTTGGTTGGAACCCCCCCTCCAGAGAAGGTTGCAGACCGGACACAGCCCGCTGCCAGAGCAGCCCTCTGAAAAATAATCCCTACCATCTCCGAGACCATCCACGGCCGACTCTGTCGATGGGAAGGGCTAAGATAAATCTTTTTTTTTTTTTTAATAATAAACAAGAAAAGCATTTAAAATGAATGAACAGAACGACTAAAAGCTGCTGTCATATAGATGAGAAGTTTGACTCCCAGTGGGCGAGCTTCGTCATCACCAAAGCGCACTCAATGGTGGGAGAAAAGGAACTGAGGCAACTGGAGGGTCGACGACAAGATAGCCCATACAGTCATGAGCCAGCCTCATGGTGCTGCACATGCATGGTCCTACCCTCGGCGCTGGCCCTCCTGAATATTTTGGGCTCCCACTAGGTCCTAGCACCTCCAGTATAGTCCCATTAGTGTGAATGAATGGTGAAGACTTTTAGTCCAGGAAGATCATGATGATCCGGTAAATATTCAAAGAAGGCACTGTTCAGGAAAAAAGATTTTTATGAAAATAAGAAGTGGCCAGCCTTGTGGTGTAGAGGGCTCAGGTTTTCAATGTCTTACCTCCTGCAATGCAAGCAGCCCATGTTTGGAACCAAGCATGGGTTGCCGGGGTCAGCAGCATGGGAGAGGATCGAGCATCCCAGGGACACTCTCCCCTCCTAGGGAGGGTTGTTAAACCATCTTGGCCTCTGACTGACACAGGGTGGAGGCCCAGTGGCAGTGCAGGTAAGCGAGTGGCTCAAAGGAGGTGCCATGGCTGTGATGGACATGGGCACCTCCATGCATATGTACTGATGTGCCACCGTGGCAGGGCTGAGTAGGGGAGACAACCAGGAATAGTTGGGAGGGCAGCTTCATGAAGCCCTGTCCAGTCCTTTGCAGCCCGTAATGCCACTCAATCTCCAGGGGCAGTCTCAATAATTGACTGGGGTGGAGGACAGCCTTCCTCCTCCTCCCAGCCCCACCAGGGAGGGAATACATGGGGGGACTTAGCCCTCAGTGCGATCGAGGGATGTGGCCATCGGCCTCTAAGCCTACCAGGTCATAATGTTGTATGCTTAATAGCATACAACATTATGGCTAACATGGGATAGCGCCATAGGCAAGTGTGAATGATGCAATAGCACGTATACTGCTGTACGTGATATTGCACCATTCACACTTTCCCAGGCAGAGGATAAGACCTCTGCTGGGAGTGGGTTCCTCCGAGCAGCTGCGGTGGCTTACTGGACTGAGCCACAGAAGCAGGAACCCAGGTGCTGCGTCTGGGACCGGGTTTGATTTCTGGTCCCAGAAACTTTTATTTTTTGAGAACTTTGTGCACTCCCTGAGCTAACCCCCCTAGGAGTTGAGAATCTTTAGTGGGGGGGTTCAGGGGCGCAGCCCCCTGTAACGGGGGTGGGGGGGACAGCCCTCCACAAAAAAGACTTATGCTTCATGGCAGGAATCACACTGTATTGGCAGCACGATTTTGCCATGCGGCATAATGTCTCGCAACATTATGATCTTGTGCCGTTGCTGAGGGGTGGGGATAGGTCTGAGAGCCACCTGACTTCCCCAAAAGGAAAGAAAGCAATATGAGGGAAAAGAAAATAAGGAGTGGTAAATCCTGAGGAGCAACACATTTTTTTGGTTACAGCCTGAGCAGAAATGTGACCAAACAAGGAAACAAACAATAGAAAATATACCGATGAATGTGATGATAAGTAACAAAATGAAGTAAGAGCTTGAGTAAACTAGAAAAATGAATGTACACTCTTCTTGTTGGAATACCACTAGTATCTAAAGATGCAGCACTTAATATTATAGCAAGTGATGTCTACCTCCATAGAGAAGTTGGACACTTGCTTTTTTATACATTTAAAGTGTGTAGAATCATTTTAAACTTAATACTGTTAAAGTTACAAGTGTATTGGTATACTGCAACATGTATCAATGTATGGAAACTGTGCTGATGGGATACATCCCATGTTGCCCTCAAGCAAAGTCTTAACTAAAAAAAAGTAAGCTTCTTTCCATTATGGTTCCAAAATAAGATCTTCTTAAAGGAACTGTTATTCAAAAGATCTATCTCTGGAACCATTAGGGCCAGAAATAATTTTTCTTTTGGCCAATAACATTGTTCAGGTGGAACTGCCAGTGTGTGGATAACTGAACCATATACACATCCCTAGAACTTTATTTTTTAAATAAAAGCTTAGAGTCAAGGCAATACGGATACTGTTAATTCCATTGATACATATATATATGTATGTATCGATACATACATACAATGCATGCATAGAATTTCTCGGCAGATAAAGATCCAGTAGTCCATCCAGTTGGCCCATTACCTACCTGATCGTTTCCAACCCATTGACAGATGAGATAACTTACACACAGCAACACAAACAATATTCTGTAGTATAAAAAATGTATATATAGTGTATGGTAGAATGCTGTTCTACGTGGAAAACCCTGCTTGGAACAGTGTTGCTCTGCTGCACTGAGTGCGCACAATGTTGTTGACCTGTGCTGAGTACGACACTAGTGCAGCACAAGATCGAATGTTGTTGTGCATGTGCGATGAAGTGACAGCTGGTCAACGAAGCGAGCAACACTGTGGAGAACCACAACAGACAGTGGTAAAGTAAGGCAGTTTTACCCAATAAATGACACTATCACCCTGTTGAAATCATTTTTTTTTTTTTTTTTTTACTCTGGAGGTGACTGATGATTGCCCATACAATATAAAAGATTGTGTATGAGCAATCATACACAAACAGCGCTATTTTTCCATCTTGACATTCCCAGCAAGTGGCAACCAGATCCCTCCTCGAGCCATGCTCGTGAGGTCTCTTGTTGCCATGGAAACAGCTAGATCAAAAAATAGCATTGTTGTGTGTGATTGCTCATACACAATCCTCTATGTTAATATATTGATATAGTAAAAGTGCATTTTCAGTACAGTGATATATTGAAACTGTATTGCAAGGATGTAACTATATCAAACTAACTTTGAGTTTTTATTTCCGAAATTAAGTCAGGTCAAGATGAACAAGAGGTGAAAAAGTTCATTATGGTTCTCTGGGGAGGTGAGAAAGGCAGTAAAGAAACAAGCATTTGTCAATGCCGAATGTTCACTGCTTGCACTGCTGTTGTACCAGCTCTTGCTTGTACACATTTTTACCAGATAGCTACCAAGGACAGATCAGATGAGATGCAGTATGTCATTTTAAGTGGTGTCCACCTTTTTACACATCTTTAAATTGTATTTACCCAGGATAAGGCAGCTAAGAGCAATATTTAATTTTCAGTGGGTCACCCCACATTTCCAACAATCTGTTTATGACCTGACGTTTTGATCACACTAGGAGGAATTTTTTAAATCCCATCTGAAAGCTGATTTTGCAGTGCGACTGTGAAAACAGGTTTTTGAGGGGATATGAAAAATTATACCTGACAATCAAGTGGTGGGTTAACATAAAGGATATAAAGGATTGGGTTCACCATAACATAACCCAGATAGACCATCTTAGGGTAGGTGGTTCATTCCACTGGGGTGCCAAACATGCGAGGCATACTAATGAGTCCTGGTAGGATGAAACACGTGTCTATGTCTTCTGTTGGCACACTTTGCAAACTGTGTGAGAGGCCTTTCGGCACCATGCATTTCTGCTTAAAGCTGAATCAACACAATAGAAACATAGAAGTTGACGGCAGATAAGGACCGCAAAGCCCATCCAGCCTGCTCATTTCTTTTTCTACCTTACAAATGTGCCATCGGCCTTTGCTCTGTCAGTGGCCTATCTATTCATACTCATCTGTATTGCTCCCTTATGCCTATCCCATGCCTGTTTGAAGCCCTGCACTGTATTTATAGCCACCACTTCCTGAATAGGCCGTTCCATGCATCCACCATCCTTTCTGTGAAAAAGAATTTCCTCACATTCCCCCTTAATCGGTCTCCCTCTAGTCTCATGCTGTGTCCTCTTGTCCTGCAATTTTTCTTATATTTAAACATGTTAGACTCTTTCACCTTGTTAATACCCTTAAGGTGTTTGAATGTTTCGATCATATCACCTCTCTCCCTCCTTTGCTCAAGGGTATACATATTGAGCTCCGTTAATCTGTCCTCATATGTCTTCTGATGCAGTCCCTGCACCATTTTGGTTGCCCTTCTCTGAACTACCTCAATTTGGTTAATGTCCTTGTGAAGTTTTGGCCTCCAGTACTGCACGCAGTACTCCAGATGGGGCCTAACCAGTGTCTTGTAAAGAGGGATTATCATCTCCCTCTTACAACTTGTGATACCCCTACTAATACACCCTAACATCCCCCTAGCCTTACCTACTGCTTTAGAGGTCTGCTTTAATGATTTCAGGTCATCAGTGATGATGATGCCTAAGTCTCTTTCTTACTTTGTGACTGCCAGCAACTCCACTCCCAGCCTATAGGTGGCTTCAGGGTTTCTCTTCCCTATGTGCATGATCTTGCACTTCTTTGCATTAAATCCCAGTTGCCACTCTTCTGACCATTTTGCTAGTTTATCCAGATCTCTTCTCATTCTGCCCACCCCATCTGGATCATCTACTCTGTTGCAGATCTTGGTGTCATCTCCAAACAGACAAGCCTTATCCTCTAGTCCATCTGCAGTGTCACAAATGAAGATATTGAAGAGGACTGCCCCAGCACTGATCCCTGAGGTACCCCACTTGTGACTTGCATCTCTTCTAACTGTATACCATTTACCACCACTCTCTGTTTTCTGCCCGTCAACCAGTTTGCCACCCAGTTGACCAACTTCTGACCCACCCCGAGCCTACCCATTTTATTTATCAATCTTCTATGTGGAACAGTGTCGAAAGCTTTGCTAAAGTCAAGGTAGGCGACATCAACTGCTCCCCCTTGGTCCACCACTCTGGTTACTCAGTCAAAGAAATCTATGAGATTAGTCTTACAGGACCTTCCTTTTGTAAACCCATGTTGTCTTGGATCCTGTGCCCCCATGGATTCCAGGTGCTGCACTATCCTTTCCTTAAGGAGTGTCTCCATAATCTTGCCCACTACTGAGGTAAGACTGACTGGTCTGTAGTTCCCTGCCTTCTCCCTGCTACCACTCTTGTGGAGCGGGATCACATGAGCCCTTCTCCAGTCTTCTGGGACCTTTCCTGTGCTCAGAGATTCACTAAACAGTTCTGCTAATGGCTCTGCTAGTTCCATCCTTAGCTCCTTAAGTACCCTGGGATGTATGCCATCAGGTCCTATTGCCTTGTCCACCCTGAGCTTAGCGAGCTCTTGTAGGACCCTTTCTCTTGGGAAGGGAGTAGTGCTCATCTCCCTCCCCCCTTTGTCCATGGTGCTGAGCTGTGGGCCCTGCCCTACCTTCTCTTCAGTAAATACTGAGCAAAAGCATCTGTTCTAAACAGATGCTTTTACAGGGTCCTCCTCCTCACATACCCCCTTTTCTCCTTTGAGCTTAGCAATACCCCCTCTGGACTTTCTCCTTTCACGAATGTATCTATAGAAAGTCTTGTCACCTTCCTTTACTGTTCATGCTAGTGTTTCCTCAGTTTGGGACTTTGCCTGCCTTACTGCCTTACCTGCTTCCCTTAGGGCAGTTTGGCATGCCTCCCTATCTTCATCCCGCTGTGTTCCCTTATATTTCCTGAAGGCCAGCTTTTGGCTCTGACCTTTTCTGCTACTGTATTTGAGAACCAAAGTGGTTTCCTTTTCTTTTGCACTTCCTTTCTAACACAATGGGATGTTGCTTCAAGTATTGCATCATAATGCTTGCCCACTTTGCCTATACCCCCTCCCCTGTGTTTCTTTTTGCCAGGGCTAGCTTAACTCTGTTGGCCATCTTATCAAAGTCAGCTCCTCTGAAGTCCCATATTTTTGCCTTGGAATGGGATGATTTAGATGTAGTGGCCAAATTGAACCATACCATGTGATGGTCACTGGCCTCCAGGTGACCTTCTACCTGGAGATCTGTGATCCCTTCCCTGTGGTGATTTGCATATGCATCCCATGATGCTTTGGATTGTGGGGGCATGTGTGATTTTGTATTTCTTTGAAACTTGGTTTCCCGGCCAAATGCCCTTTGGGGTAACCATTGCCTCAGTGTTTGCACACTGAGGTTCTTTGTCCTATAAAGGATATGTTGAACATTAGAGGCCAAAATCTGCAAAAATAAAGTTATAAGTAAATGATGGAACTATTCAATGTTTCCTCATAACTTAGTTGTTTTTCATATTTTGACTCCAAATTTTCAACACAGTTTTTTTATGATCACGCTGTCTGAACATGAGACGGGTAATCTATAAAACAGTGGCCAAAAATGTCATTTTGCGCCACAGGTGTGAAAACACATTTTGGCTAGCATTCAAAAACAACAGCTGTCACATTCAAGAGGTGGTGTGAAATAATGGCTATGCTGAAAATGTGGGGTCAAAATATTGAAAATTACCAAACTTGTTGAAAATTTTCAACATAAACTCATAACTTTTTTGTTTTAATATTTGTTTCCCAAATTTTCTACAGTCTTCTTACGAGTCCACATCATGAACAAGGGTGGAGAAAATTTCCAAATCCTCCCCGAAAGGTGATTTCACACCACAAATGCAAAAACATATTTTGGCCAGCATTTGAAAAATAACAGCTGTCACATTCATGAGGTGGTGTGAAAAAATGGCTATGGTGAAAATGTGGGGTCAAAATATTGAAAATTACCAAACTTACAAGCATGCGTTGAAAATTTTCGACATAAGCTCATAACTTTTCTGTTTTTAATATTTGTTGCCCAAATTTTCCACGTAGCCTTCTTATGAGCCCATATCATGAACAAGGGTGGAGAAAATGTTCAAATCCTGCCCAAAAGGTGATTTCACACCACAAATGCAAAAACATATTTTGGCTAGCATTTGAAAAATAACAGCTGTCACATTCATGAGGTGGTATAAAAAATGGCTAAGTTGAAAATTTTGGGTCAAAATAGTGAAAATTACTGAAGTTGCAAGTGCGCGTCGAAAATATTTCAATGTATGTCCATAACTTTGTTTTGTTTTTTTTATACGTATTTTTACCCCAAATTTTCAACATAGCCTTCTTATGATCCCACCTCAAACATAGGGTGGAGAAAATGTTCACATCCTGCCCAAAAGGTGATTTTGTGCAGTGACCACAAAATTACGCTTCAGGTCAGATTTGCATAATTTCACCACCATTGGTCATGAGGTGGGGTCCCAAAAAGGCCATGTTTAACATTTGGTGAAAAAATATTAAAAATGACCAAGTAATGCGGACAAGTTCAAAATCTATGGAAATATACTGACTCGCATGCTTGGTTTCCTCAGTTCACGATCCAGGTTTGAAGAGCGAAGATGGGTCCAGAGAGGATTATGGCATTGGAGAGAGGATTATGGCATTGGACCCCAATAGGTAAGTAAGGGTGGGTGTGTGTGGGATGGTGGGCATTGAGTAGGAGGGGAATGCAATGATGGGCTGGCGGCAGCAATAGACATTACTGGATAGTTTTCTTTTTTACTGGATATGTAAGAATAAAAAAAATGACTATGAGGGATAGTTTTCTTTATTTCAGATATCGACACTGGGGATTGGGCACCCTTTCAGTTTTACGTCTGGTGGCACTGTGGGTGGGATCCTCAGAGTGAGTGATGGGGTTTGTGCTGAATGGGAAGACAGTGGAGGGGTGGCAACACCAGACATCGATGGATTTTTTTTTTTTTAAACAGGATTTATAAAATAAATTTTAAAAGATGACTATGAGGGATGGTTTTATTTCAGTTTTGTCCCAACACTGGGGATTGGCACCCCATGTGAGTGTTATGTTTGGCAGGGTATCCAGCGAATATAGCGTAGTATTATAGTGTGGCACACAACTGCGCAGACAATGTAGCGTTAGTTAAAACAGTGACAGGGAAAGCATAGCATAGACATAACATCACTATCCCTGTGGCTGTTTTCATCTTCCAAATGCCTGCTTGCCAGTGTGTCTTTGCCGTGGCTCAGTGGATACAGCAAGAGCCTGTGGATTGCAATGGTCCCTACAGCTGTCCTGGATTGGGGTCTCACCTCTTCATATTTCTTCTGTGTGTTTTATTTTGCCCTCAATTGCTGCATGCCCGTCCCCCCTGGTATTCCCTCCTGCACATACTGTAGTAAATCTCCTCTGCCCCAAGCTGTTCTACCCCAACTTACCTCCATGTCCTCTTGGCCCCCCCACCAACCCAAAATTCCACAAAGCTGCTGCAATACAAAACAGAAGAGCTGGTGCTTTAAACATGGACAGCCAGCCCAATAACTAAACAAAAGTCACAGTAAAAGAACTTGAGTAAGAAGAACACAAAATAACTGCAAAAATGCCAACATTTATTAACTGCAAGGCTAGAAAACCAACCCCTAGTGCCTCGGCAGTGAAGCCTTCAAGTTGCATCCACCGCTGAGTTCCCCAGCTAACTTGCCCACCCACCCAAATTTTGCTCACTCCCCAACATGTGTTCCCCCTTGGAATTCATTATAATATAGTAGGGGGTGCAGGGGGCACTGCCCCCCACAGAAAATTACTTATTCCCGGAAATACTGTCAGTGCTGTTGCCTGTGAGTGGCTTTGTACCATGCTATTCTATCGGTGTGATTATCACAGTATTCCATTTAGAAGCTCCAGGGGTTGGCTCCCCAGTATCCCACACTGAAAATGGGTGGTGTGAGAGTACTACTTGGCACCAAGACTGGGCACTCTGGTGTCAAAACTTAAGCAGCAAGCAACGGAGGTGGGAAGGATACTTGGCAGAGTGTGGCAGGGCGAGGAACTGCTTTTATGTTGGGAGGGAAGACCACAGCAGGCTGATCATGACTTTCTTTGGGGTGCACTGACTTTTGTTCTTTTTATTGATGTATATCATATGCAGTAGCACCCCTAATTCAGAATCCCATTTATAGTTTGTGTATGGGCAAAGGTGAGCAGCTAACATTGGTTCAGGTTAGTAAAAGGAGAAGTATGGTTCTCTCAATAATTAGCTCTCCACCAGTAACTTGCATATTGGCTGGAGACCACACCTTAATTAAGCCCATTTCAGGTGGATGTACCCTATATAAAGGAAGCTACTTGAAGCAGATGTAGTTTGGAGTAGGGACCCAGCTGATGGGTGGTCCACCTCGACGATGGTAGCTGGACGACTTCAGAACAGGGCCCTGAGGTGTATACAAATAGACCCCCACTGCTTTTTAAATCAAAAGAAAAAATTACTCACCTTAGTAATGTTGTTTCTTCTAATGGAGTCTTGCTGTATTCTGACAAATTGCAGTGAGGTCCAACCTTCGAACTACCCCGGAGATGAAAGAGTTAACTTTCCATGCCAGGCATGGAACGTTGAGCTCGAGCTCGGTTGAGACTCTGTCTGTTGCTGTTTGAACTGAAACCGTCAGATCTTTACGAGCTATACTCACTGAGTGTCCTGTGTGGAAGCTGTAAACCTATACTAGCCAACTGGCTACTAAATATAATAAACAGATTTTTTGGTCCCAAAACAAAGACTCAAGTCAGGAAACCCCAAAAATGAAACAAACACAACACCCACCCACCCAACTAAAGGGGTGATAATTAAGGGGTGGGGCACCTCTTGAGTGCCAACACTGCCACTGCCCACCCACATCCCAAAACAAAGGTTCTGAGAGGGGAGGCGGAGGG
The DNA here is from genome assembly GCA_016271365.2 of Neoceratodus forsteri. NCBI lineage: Eukaryota > Metazoa > Chordata > Ceratodontiformes > Ceratodontidae > Neoceratodus > Neoceratodus forsteri. Next base: position 800,424,732 of record CM057451.1, on the reverse strand, counting down.
AGTCAGAATACAGCAAGACTCCATTAGAAGAAACAACATTACTAAGGTGAGTAATTTTTTCTTCAAACAACATGAAGTCTTGCTGTATTCTAACAAATTGCAGACTACCAAGCAGTACCTCCATGGAGGAGGGACAGAACCTACCTAGGAAATAGGCTCTGAAGCACTGCTGTGCCAAACCGAGCATCACTCCTAGCCTGGATATCTAGAGAGTAATGCTTGGTAAAAGTGTGAACTATTTTCCAGGTAGCTGCTTGACAAATCTCTAAGATAGGAATATCCCTGACAGCAGCCAGGGAAGCAGCTGTACCTCTGGTAGAGTGAGCCCTCGGGCCTGAGGGTGGAGTCCTACCTAGTTTTTCATAGCACAATTGAATGCAAGAGACAATCCACCTGGCAATAGATCTCTTAGTGGCAGGTTTTCCCTTACCAACCTCACCATAAGTGAGGAACAGTTGGAGGGAGTCAAACCTGTGACCCTTGGTACGCTCTATGTAGTAGCTAAGGGCCCTTTTCACATCCAAACTGTGCTGCCTCCTCTCCCCAGAGGAGGAATGGTCAGTGAAGAAAACAGGAAGAGACATAGACTGGTTAAGGTGGAAGTCTGAAACCACCTTAGGCAAAAACTTCCTATTAGTCCTGAGGACCACCTTATCTCTATGGAAAGAGATAAAATCAGGCTCCACTGACAGGGCTTGTAACTCGCTTATGCGCCTGGCAGAAGTGATGTCCACCAAGAAAACAGTTTTCCAAGTCAAGTACTTAAGCTCTGCTGAGGACAAAGGCTCAAAAGGGGGTTGCATAAGCTGGGCAATGCAAACATTAAGGTCCCAAACAGGGGCAGGGTCCCTGAATGGAGGATTGGTATGAAGCAATCCCTTGAAAATTTTAGAGAAAACAGGATGGGCTGAAAGGGAAGAAGGCTTACCTGCTGAAAGGAAAGCAGAGACAGCTGCCAGATGCACTCTTAGTGTAGCTGGTCTGAGCCCCAAGGTATTAAGATGAACCATATAGTCCAGGACCGTGGACAGGCTAGCAGACTCTGGGGAAATATGTTTCCCAGAGCACCATATAGAAAACCTTTTCCACTTGGAGTTGTAAGTGTTTCTGGTGGAAGGCTTCCGAGAAGCCTTTAGAATATCCATAACACCTTGAGAGAGGTGCAAATCAGCAAACTCTAACTCTTCAAGAGCCAGGCCTTGAGATTGAGAGATTTGAGATTCGGATACCAAACTCTCCCCTGAGCACATGTTAACAGGTTGTAATTCCTGGGAAGAGATAGGGGAAGGTGGACTGCTAAGGACAACAACAGAGGGTACCAGGGCTTCCTGGCCCAGTCTGGAGCAATCAGAATCACCTTGCAGGGTTGAGACCTGATTTTGACTAACACCTTGAACAAGAGAGGGAAGGGCGGAAAAGCATACAGGAACTTCCCTTCCCAATTGAGAACTAGGGCATCCAGGAGGACTGAGCCCAACACTGGGGGCCTGCAGCAAAAGAGAGGACATTGGTGATTGTCTGGGGCTGCAAAAAGATCTATCTGTGGGGTGCCCCATCTGGAGAAGATCACCTTCAAAACCAGGGGATCCAAGGACCATTCGTGATGGCCCTGAGATATCCTGCTGACAGCATCTGCCAGGGCATTGTCCTTGCCTGGGAGGTGTATTGCTGTAAGAGAGGTGTTCAGAGAATAGGCCAGAGGCCATAACTTCATTGCCTCTGTGCACAAGGCCGTAGACCGAGTGCCCCCTTGCTTGTTGATATACCACATTGTGGTGGTATTGTCTGTCCTGATCTGAACAACTTTGTTCTGAACAGACTTGGAAAAAGCTTGAAGTGCTAGAAACACTGCTCTGAGTTCTAATAGACTGATGTGAAGCAGAGATTCCTGAGGAGACCACAGCCCGTGGGTGGTTAGAGGTCCCAAGTGTGCTCCCCACCCCAAGAGGGAGGCATCTGTAGTAAGGATTAGAGAATGAGACTGAGTGACAAAAGGAACTCCCTGTCTTAGATTGTCCTGATCCAGCCACCACTGTAATGCCTGGATCAGGGTTCGAGTCACTGGAATTAGTTTGGTGAGAGGGTCCCTCTTTTTAGACCAAAAGGCTCTCAAGTGGAACTGAATGTCCCTCATTTGAAATCTTGCTCCCTGCACCACTGCTGTAGCGGCAGCCATGTGTTCTAGGAGTTGCAGAAAATGCCTTGCTGGCCGAGACACCTGAGGGGTGAATGAAGAGGCCAGAGAAATAAGTGCCCTTGCCCTGTCCAGAGGAAGGAAGGCTCTTGCTTTTACTGTATCCAGCTCTGCCTCTATGAAGGTGAGGAGCTGCACAGGCTCTAGAACTGACTTTGAAAGATTCAGCAGGAAACCTAGAGAAGTGAGCAGTTGCTGAGTTATCTGTAGGTGTAACTTGACTTGGTCTGGTGACTGGCCTACTATGAGCCAGTCATCCAGGTATGGAAATATGGAGATCCCTTTTCTCCTTAGGAAGGCAACTACTACTGCCATGCATTTGTAGAACACCTTGGAGCAGAAGTTAGGGCCAAGGGCATTGCTCTGAATTGGTAGTGGCCTGAGGGCAGCTCGAACCTGAGGTACTTTCGATGGGAGCTTCTGATAAGAATATGGAAATAGGCATCCTTGAGGTCCAGGGAGACTAGCCAGTCCTCTGGCCTTAGAGAGGGTAGAATTATTCCCAGAGTCACCATTTTGAACTTTGGCTTTAAAAGGTGCTTGTTTACATATCTGAGATCCAGGATGGGCCACCATTCTCCTGTCTTTTTGGGGGTGAGGAAGTACCTGGAGTACAATCCTTTCCCTTTGTGAAGGGGTGGAACCCTCTCTATGGCTCTGACAGCCAAGAGGGAAGAGACCTCTGCCTCTAGGGCAAGTGCCTCTGAAAGATTTGCAGGTGGAAAGGATCTGGTTCTCATCTTTGGAAATTTTTTGAAGCTGAGAACCAGTCCCTGGCTTACTACTTCCAGGACCCATTTGTCTGAAGTTAAAGACATCCAGTCCTGGACAAAGTAAGCCAACCTGCCCCCTACAGGTAGTGAAGAATCGGCCCTGGCAAACCCATCAGGGTGCTTGTTTGGCAGGGGCTTTAGGCTGAGGGGTGGAAGCAGGCCTGCTTGTACCCCGTCTGCCTCTCCCTCTAAAGAACCCCCTATGAGCATAAGCAGAAGAGGAGGCCTGGGCTTGGTAGAAAGGCCTATGAAAAGGCCTGCCCCTGCCCCTGGGATGCTGCCTCTGGGAAGTGGCTTGCCTTTCCTTGGCCTGAGCACTCCTGTAAGTGGTTCTGTACTCATCCACTTTTTTCATGTAGTTCTCTGTTTGCTCCCCAAACAGAGAATTACCCACAACAGGAAAATCCATGGCCTTAGTCTGGGTATGCTGAGACAGGCTAGTACATCTGAGCCAAGCCATCCTACGAAGAGCCACAGATGTAGCCATGACTCTAGATGAAACATCATTGGAGTCCACTGCAGCATGGAACTGCACCTTGGATGCCTCAATACCATCAGCAGCCACCTGCTCCAGCTCCTTGGCCAGCTGGCCAGGGACCTGTTTAGCTACAGCCATCACAGTGTCCCATCTAGATTTCTGATATCTAGCTGTATAGGCCATATAATTAGCCTGCCTGAGTCCCAAGGATGCTGCCATGTACTGTTTCTTTGCCATGGCATCAATCCTCCTGGAGTCCTTATCTGGGGGGTGAGAAGCCAGGGGTATATTTGCCTTATCACAGGCAGCAGCCTGCACTACCCCAACATGGCTGCATTGCTGGGTAAGGAACTCAGATTCGAGCCTTAGAGAGTATACCTCTTGTCCATTCTCCTATCCACAGGAGGTATAGAATTAGGAGTCTTTAAAATTTTTAATGTCTGTTTCCCAAAGGACTTGTGAAGGGGAATAGACAGCCTCCTGGACTCTGGGATATCCATCATTTCAACATAGTCAGGCTCCTCCTGGTCATCCACAGCTTCTTCCATAGGAAGCTGAAGAGTTTCAGCCACTTTCTTCTAAAACATAAAATGGGAAGGGGACTCAGAAAGCCTAGGAGGAGACACTCCTGAAGGTCTGTCTGGGGAGATGTCCGGGTCAATGGGCACATCCAGACTTCCATAATCACACTCCTTTCCTCATACTCTCCTTCCTCCTCCTCTGGTTCATAAAATTCCTCTAAATCATAATCCGGAACTGGTGGAACCGACTGAACCGGGCGCCTTCCTAATGGTGCGGTTCCGGTCGGGAACCGAGGGTCGCGACTGGACAATTTTATAAGCTCAGCTTTTCATCAGCGGTCGGAGAAGAACTTTTGGATCCGCTGACCGCTGATTCATCCTTCTTGTTCTTTTAACCGGAACCGACTCCTTCGAATCGGTTCTCCTTTTGCCCAAAGAAGTTTCGCCCTGGTCAGAGGGCACTCCTTCTGGTTTGGTTGGAACCGAACCGGGCTGGCCATCCGGGTCAGCGGACTTCTTGGCCTCCCTTTCCCTGAGCCTACCAACTCTTTTTCCAGGGTAGCTGCAGGAAAATTTTTACAAATCTGGCAGTCTGAATCGAGGTGGTCAAACCCCAGACAATAAACACAGGTGGTGTGGGGATCAGCCTTAGCAAAGACTTCCCCACACACTACAGTGTTGAAACCCAGTGGGCCGGTTTTTCTTTTGGGTTTCTCAGACATGGCCAGTTCTAACAAAAAGCATTACCCTTTTTCAGCAATCAGCCAGGCAAGACACCCTTATTGGTTCCTGACAGTGTTACAGGTCGTGGAAAAAAACGTAATAAAATCCGTTCTTTTTAGAACCGATAAGAACTGGTTACCACACTCTAAAAGCAGAATAAAGTTCTTTTAAATAACCTGATCGGTTCAAACCGAACCAATCCCACGTTTACAAGTTCCACACAGAAATATAACAAAAAATAAGCCTATCTAGTACTCACGAAACCACAGACAGAGACTGAACCGATAGGTTACGGTTTAAATTCAGTAGAAAACCGAGAAAAACTGTACTTTAACCGACAAATTGAACCGAAGCAAGGAGAAATTTTCCGAGCGACTGTTCAGTGGAGAGTAAAGAATCTGACGGTTTGAGTTCAAACAGCAACAGACAGAGTCTCAACCGAGCTCGAGCTCAGCGTTCCATGCCTGGCATAGAAAGTTAACTCTTTCATCTCCGGGGCAGTTCGAAGGTTGGACCTCACTGCAATTTGTCAGAATACAGCAAGACTTCATGTTGTTTGAAAGTACAGTTACATAAAAACTTACCATAACAGATCTTTGAGGAGTGTCTCTTGCAGTAGGTAATACTTTTGGGTATCTAGCAGAGGTTTCTGTGGTGCATGGCAGCTCTTCTAGCAGTTTTTTCACCAGGGACCGCCCACACATGACATCAGCTTCCTGTTTCCTATACAAGTGAGGGTGGTCCCTGGTAACCTCAGTTCCCCAGCCAGATTCATTTCACAAAGTGAGGACCAAGGGGAAACAGAGGTATCAAAGGAGTCCCAACCCTAGTCACTGGACCAGAACCTGCTCTCTTAGAGTAGGAGGTGCATGGAGGGCGGGAACAAAATTACTGCAAGTGACACTCCTCAAAGATCTACTGTTACGGTAAGTTTTTACGTCACTGTACTATCTTCCGTGGAGTGGTCTCTTGCAGTAGGTAATACTTTTTGGGATGAAACCCAAGCAGTAATGCCCATGTAGGAGGACAGTTACGTTAGGAGACCTTGTAGGACTGCACGGCCAAAGGCCGTCCTATGTCATGAGGCAATACCCAGATTGTACTGCCTTGTGAATGTATGGACCATGGGCCAGGTAGCTGCATTGCAGATATCAGAAATGGAGGCTCCCTTAAAGCAAGCCACAGTGGTGGCCATAGCCCTAGTGGAGTGGGCTTGGACAGGTCCAGGTAAAGGCTTGATGTATTTTTTGTAACAAAATGAAATACAATGTGCCAACCAGGATGAAAGAGTATGTGTTGCAACCGGGAGGCTGTTGTGACACGGGGTAAAAGAGACGAACAGTTGAGACATCTTTCTAATGGATTTTGTCTGATTAGTATAGTAGTGTAATATAAGATGGACATCTAAAGTATGTAGTAGATGTTCACCCTGATTGTAGTAGTCAGGATAGTAGACTGGAAGCTCCATGGACTGATTTAAAGTATGTTCAGACGCTACTTAAGGAAGGAAGGGTTGGCACGAAGGGCTACCCGGTCTTTTGTGGAAAATCAAGTAAGGTTCCTTACACGTGAGGGCATGAAGCTCAGACATACGTCGAATGGAAATGACAGCCACCAGAAACAGAAAATACGTACCTACCGTAATTATGATCTTTCTGTGTATCTTCACCATTCATCACAGATGGGTACTGGCCGGAGATCAGGACCCTCGCGGAGCCTTTTTTTTTCTAAAGGATGGCGGAGTCATGAGCGCATCGGCCGCCTCGGGCTTTATTTATCATGTGGCGCTCTAGCCGCTAAGCTGTGTCGACTCCGCCTGCCTACCAGTTCTGAAGTCACCGGAGAGGTAGAGGAAGGGATGGAGGGTGGGACAAGAGAGTCCGAGGGACAGAAAAAGGAAGAAAAACTGAACTAAAAGGAGAATAACGACTGAGAGGACAGCATAGAGGAATTAAGACTAAGGGATTGGGTGAGGCCCTAATCTCTGGAAAAGGAAGAAGGGAGGGGGGGAGAGACAATTTAGGACACAGTGAGAGGTAACAAGGATCCAGGACCCTTGTCCGCCACCAGACTGTATAGGAACTGCAGGGAGTAGCAAAGCTCATTTGCCAGAATTCAAGGCACAGAATAACTGGCAATATCCCAAAAGCAGAGTCGGCTATTCTGGAGAAGGACAGGGTACAGGGACTCAGTACTCTCTCTGTAAAGATATTTGGTGAAAAAAAGGGAGTTCTTTTTTTTTTTTTCTTTAAATTAGATGGATAACAGAAGGAGGGCAACCACCAGCTCTCACCCCGTAGGGGTGAAGATATGTAGTAGAGAAGGAGTGCCACTCGAACTGTACCCCTTAGGGAAGAAAACTACTTCCCTGTGTGTCCCAACTTTACCCCGCTCAAAAAGAGAGGTAGGCACAGAGGGAGGAGGATCCAGAGACTGGAGCCCCAGGGGGATGGCGGGCAGGATTGTGATGAATGGTGAAGATATACAGAAAGATCATAATTACGGTAGGTACGTAATTTCTATATCTTATCTGTGTCAGTCTCTACCATTCATCACAGATGGGTGAGTACCAAGCCCCCCAAAGGGGGTTGATTAATTGCACCCTAAGGGACAGCGTCCCTTAGCCCTCAGTGGGTGACACACTAAGAGGGGGAACCTTCTGGGCCTGAGGAGGCCGAGTGGGAGGAGGAGACGGGTCCCCGGAGGGAAGGAATTGCCCGACAAACGTCATCTCGCCCTACGGGAAAAGAGATAGGTTCCCTGGTGAGCGGAGTAATCACCCTACGCCGAGCCAAGGGTGACAACCGGGAAAGCGAAGCCACGCCGATCTCCTGGTGCAGATCGCTGTCCCTACTACCCTGGTAGCTACCTCACTGGCGTCGTAAGATGGCCTTGCTTGGTGCCTTGCTAGCTCCAGGCCACGTGCAGAGAGTGCGATGGCTTGCCTGGTTTGCTCAGAGTCAGGCAAAGCAGCTAGAATCTGACCCAGCGCTGACCACAAGAACCTGTTGTAGGCTGCATAGTGGGCCTGATGAGCGGAGATGGAGAGAAGCAACCATGCCGAGTAGAAAGTCCTCCTCCCCCAGACATCAAAATCCGAAGAGTCCTGATCTGGGGGCCGGTCACGGTGGAGGGCGCGAAGCCCGTCAGGAGTATCCAGGTGCGTCAATCCGGACTGTGGATGAGGCATAGAACCTGGAGACTCCGGGGAGTGCAATACTTCTGGCTGAGGTCCCTAGGGGCAGGAATTCGGAGAAGGGCCTCTGACAGAAATGCATGGACGCCTCCCGAAGGGGAGCAGGCCAGGGCGGCACCACAAGGGTGGCCGCACCGAAATCGCCTAGAAAGGCGTGCGCCGCATGCTCAGGATTGCTGACCGACAGGGGAGAAAGGTGAAGGTCCTCCATCATCCTCACGAGGAAGTGCTGATACTTGGAGAGATCAGCGGCAGGAGAGATATGGACAGATGGTTCCTCTCCCCCAGAAGAGGGGGATGAGGAGCTGGAGGTCACCATACGTTCTGAGGGTGGTTGCTCGGGGGGAGGTTGAAAAACCTGGCTGTCCATGGCCCTAACATAGGCAGGGAACCGAGCAGCCACCGCTCTGAACTGCTCCCAGATGAGAGGGCCGCTAGGACCAATAATGCCTGGGAGCACTGGAGAATGCAGCAGAGGGATAGGGGCAGAGTGGAGAGAAGAAGTCGGCTGACCTCTGCCAGGGCTAGGGAGCGGACCATGGACACCTGAGGAGGGTGTCCCAGAAGACTCCGCAGCTGACAGCTGTACAACCACGTTGGTACTGCCTAGGCTGCGCCCAGAAGAATCCCCCCAGTGAGGCGACTGGGGCCGTATAGATCCAGAAGGACGGTCCCCTGCCTCCAAAGAATGGGACCCCCTCAAGGAACCGGAAGGGGAAGGGCGGAAGTCCGCACTACGGCTTCGTCCAGGGCCGGGGTGGACCCCAGAGAAAGGCCGGCGCGCCGACCCCACACCCCTCAACCTCTCAGAGTCCAAGAGGGTCCTGGTCCTCGAGAGGGCCAACCTAGGCAGCTGGCAGCACTGGGCTGCCCCCGAAGGGGAGACCTAGGGAGCAGCACCTCCCTCCCGTGGACCTTCACGATGCCCCAAAGTTGGGCGATCCAGACACACTACAGGAGGGTACCACCGCTTAAGGGGTCAAGGAACCCTCCAGGCCACGTTGCATGGCAATGGTGGCTCGCACCATAGCCTGCTGGTCAGTACCACTGACCCCAACCTCGGGGAGAACCTGACGCTCCTCAGAAGGGGGCTGGCTGCGACTCGTCGTCGAGACCACCAGCTCATCCTCCTCTGCAGACAACCCCGAAGGGTGTGACTGCTCGTCCGACTCCGAGCCCGACTCAGACTCTGAAGAGGTAGAGTCTGAGGCCCTAAGCCAAATGGTAGGAGGCGAAGCGTGCCGAGAATCCGGAAGCCAAAGCAGTGGCCGGGGCGGCCCCTGTGCCCTCCACAGCCCCACAAGCAGGGCTGACAGAAGGCGGCAGGGCAGCTCGGGCCAAAAGTCCTGAGCCAGGGCCAGCCACAGCAGCCCCAGCAATGGCCTCGGCATCGACGATGCTGCCAGGCCCCTCGGCACTGCGAACGGCACCGAGAGCACCAACGGCACTGAGGAAGGCGCCGACAGACGACTAGACCCCACGGCGCCGTGCTCAACCTCGCGCCGAGGCGATACAGCGCAGCGCTTGTCGCTGAATCCAGGGTCACGGCACCGGTGAGCAGCGCCGGTGCTGCTAATGCATACCGACAAAGCCCACTTACACTGAGAGATTTAAGTTGGGCGCTTGTCGGTTGCACCGACAGAGCCTATGGCACCTTCGAACGGCGCCAAGGCTCTGACGGCACCGACACGATGGCGCTGAGGACGCATCGACTCCAGGCCTTCCGGATCGCTGGAGCGACACCGGGAGCCTTCACCCCAAAGGGGCGATTGCCATAGAGGCGTTCCCTGCCCGCCTCCCCGAGGAAGCGGACGGGCCTCCCGCGCCGAGGAGCCTCAGCCAAGGCTAGGGCTGCAAGAAGCCAAGGCTCCTCCTCAGTCCAGAGTAGAACGGGAGCGACCCGGAGGAAAGGCTCGAGAGCGCGGCTTGGCCTGGACGAGAGTCGAACTCCTACCTCAAAGTCGGCGGAGTCGCCCTACTTTGAACGCTGGCTGTTCTAGGACGCGCGGTCCATGGGGGAAGCAGAAGTCGCATGAATCCATGGTCGTGAAGTGGGCCAAGACATGCGAGACATTTTATCATGCTGGTCGGTAACGGAGTACTTGCGCCGCACGGCACCGACGCATAGCCGCCCCGCCTTAGAAAGTTTCTTGCCCTCCGACCGCGACATGACCTGCGGAAAAAAACACCAAAAATAGACTCGACATTGCTATACTTTAAAATAAAAGGAAAGATCTTACTGGCGACGTCGAGTGGAGGCAGAACCCAGAACTAGCAGACCGACGGACTGTCGAATGCACAAATTCGAAGGCTAAGGCCTAACAACTGTCAAAAAACTTCTTCAGTGGCCTCCCACGAGGTGACCTCGATGGCGGGAGAAGAAGAACTGGTAGGCAGGCAGAGTCGACACAGCTTAACGGCTAATCCTCGAGCGCCACATAGTACGTCGGCCTCGAGGGCGGCGCCGATGCTGCGTCGACTCCACCCATCCTTTTAGAAAAAAAAAAAAAAAGGCTCCCGTGGGGTCCTGATCTCCGGCCAGTACCCATCTGTGATGAATGGTGAAGATTGACACAGATAAGATACAGGGTTTTCCATGAAAGAAAACGGAGGTCACAATTGGCTGCTGGCTCAAAAGGCTCAAGGGTCAATTTTTATATCATAAAATTGAGATCCTACAGAGGAGTGGATCTTCTAATAGGACGTTTAATATGTAACATTCCTTTTAAAAAACACCTTAGCTAGATGACGTTGGTACAGTAACCTGCCATCCAGAGGCTCATGGAAAGTGAAGATGGCGGCCAAATAATGGACTTTGATGGAAGAATAACTTAAACCGGACTCAGATAGTGAGGTCCGGTAGTCCAGAACCTTAATCAGTGGACAAGAGTAAGGGTCCAAAGATTGAGAGGCTGACCATATGGAAAAGCATTTTCATTTAGAATTGTATGTTGCTCTTGTTGTTGGCTTACAGGAGGCCAAGAGAATATTGGCAACAGGAGAGGACACTTGTAATCGAGTCATGAAAGTGTCCACAGGAGCCAAGCATGAAGGTGTAGAGCCTTCAAGTTAGGGTGTAGGAGAGACCCGTGACTGAGTCAAGAGGTCTGGTCTGATAGGCAATGGGACAGGGTTCTGTATTGACAGTTGTAGGAGTAGGGGAAGCCACGTCTGGCGAGGCCACATTGGGGCTATGAGAATTATCCTGGCCAGTTCTAACTGTAGTTTCAGTAGCGTCCATTGCAGGAGAGGTACTGGGGAGGGGGAGAATATAAGAAAAGACCTGTCCAGGGTTGGGACAGAGCATCTATAGACCGTCCTTTTCTGTTCAGGATAATGGAAAAATACATAGGAAGACAGTAATTCTCTTGGGAGGCAAACAGATCCATCTGTGGAGTGTCTCATAAGTTGAAGATTTCTTGGAGCACTTGTTCGTGAAGTGTCCATTCATGAGTTGTGGACTGGCGACTGAGCCAGTCAGCTAACTGGTTGCAATGTCCCAGTAGGTGGTCAGCTGTTAGCATCAATTGTTGCCATATGGCTTCTTGCCACTCTGCAAAGGTCTCTCTGCATAGGGTGTGAGATTTTGTACCCCCTTGCTTGTTGAGGTGGAACACTACTGCAGTGTTGTCTGATTGGATCAGAAATGATCCTGGCTTGAGGTAGGGCCAGAATGTCTGGAGAGCTAGATGGACCACTTTCATCTCTAAGAGATTGATATGAGACAGATGGGGAGAAGCAGGCCATTGGCCTTGGGTCTGATAAGGACCTAAGTGTGCTCCCCATCCCTGTAGGGAAGCATCTGTGGTCAACGTTTGCATGGGGAGGGGCGGAAAGATATTCCTTGATTCTGATTGTCCACCATGTTAGGGTAGACTTCAGAGAGGGAATGACCCCAATTTTGTCTTCGAACTGTCCTGTTTTTTGGGACCATTGATTCTGGAGGGTCCATTGAACAGGTCTCATGTGGAGACGGGCGAATGCCACCATAGGGATGGCAGCGGACATGAGACCCAGAAGGGGCAGTATTTGTCTGGCTGTGACTATTTTCTGAGTCTGTATATGTAGTGCCAGAGCTATAAGCGTGTCCTGGCAGGCAGGTGGGAGGTAAGCCCTGGCTGTAACTGTATCTAGAACAGCTCCAATGTATTGGAGAGACTGTGTCAGATTTGGACTGGACTTTGGCCAATTGACAGTGATTCCCAGATCTGCGAACAGTTTCAAGGTAGCATCTAAGGAGGCAAGCAGAGCTACTTTGGAGTTTCCTTTTATTAGCCAATCTCTACATATAGAAAGATGAAGTGCCCTTCTCTTCACAAGGCTGCTACCACCACTGCTAGGCACTTGGTGAACACTCTGGGGGCTGATGAGTGGCCGAAAGGGAGTGTTTGAAATGGATAAATTTGACCCAGTAAGTGGAAGCGTAAAAATCTGTGGTGGGCAGGGTGAATGGGAATATGAAGGTAGGTATCCTTCATGTCAAGGGTGCAAAGCCAATCGCCCTGTTTCAGAATTGGCATGATAGCAGGTAGGGTGATCATGCAGAAACATTTGTACTAAGTGTAAAGATTCAGTTGTCTGAGATCCAATATTGGTCTGAGGTTTCCTGTTTGTTTGGGCAGCAGAAAGAAGTGGGAGTAAAATCCCATTTGATGTTCCAGAAGGGGCACCGGTACAACAGCCTGTTTCGTCAAAAGAGCCATCAATTCCTCCTGTAGGATGGGTATATGATCTGGAGGACAATGAATCTTGCGTGGAGGGCAAGAGCATGGGGTTGAGAGAAACTCCAGAGTACGACCCTTCTGGATAATCTTAAGTATCCAATTGTCGGAAGTGATCATTTGCCAGGCTTCCAGATGGAGGGCAAAATGATCCCCACCCCCCCCAACAGCCTCCAAGGCCTGGTCGAGGAGGCAGGGAGAAAAGCCCTAGTGGGTCACTGGGAGGTGGGCTGCGCAGCTGTACCTGATGGGCTGGAGCGGGCATCCCAGGCAGTACAGCAAGGGTCCAGACAAAGGTAGAATAAATCTTTAGGTACGTACTGAATTCTTAAGTAAAGACTGAAAATGATTAGACATAATACACTGTACATCAGTAGCAAATAGAATTTTTATGCAATGAGGATTCTTAATAATTGACCTTTATAAGGGATTAGAACAGAATGAAACTCATTCAATAATTGACTGCAAACTTTCTAGAATGACAGAAGTTAATTTACCCCTTGAAAAAACTGAAAAGAGATTATACATTTCTTGACTGATCTATGTAAGAGGATTCATGATGTAAGTGTCGTGAGAAGTTTAGGTACAAAAAAGCCCAGCAACGGGGTATGGCAGGCATTAAGCAGCTGTTAAAAAATAACCGCACTTGGAACAACGGTGGTGCTAACACTTAGTATTTGTAAATGTAAAATATAAACCAGTGAAAAGACTACTTCATTATGTGTTACAGGCTAATTACCTAAAAATGAAATGCAATATAAGAAATAAGATACAGTAGATGCATGTTGAATGAAATCTCTGTTAACGTCAAGCCTTTCTTCATTTATATAAAAACATGTTACTGTAACAGTTTGTGAATACTTTAAAAAAATGATGGTAATAATTTGATATTAACCAATTTTAGATTGAAGCCCTTTGAAAAAGCTAATTCATGAGAGCAAAACATCATGACAAAATAAAGAAAATAAAGATTTTGAAAATTGAAGAGATTATTGGTCTCAAAGGACTTTTTGTGATCCCCAACCTTAACTTTTCAAAAAATTGCCCATGAGCTTTGCCATTACCAGCAACAGGTCCCAAGTTGGTGGTGGTTCATGCAGAGGCAGGGAAATGTGGTAGAGGCTTTTGGAAAAGCACCAGACCATAATTTCCTGTGCCACAGACTGTATACCGGCCCACGCCCAGTAGGCAGAGATGGCTGCCAGGTGCACCTTAAGGGTCATCAACCGAGTGCCCGACTGAGAGAGAAACCGAAGGTGGTCGAGAATGCTAGCCACCGTGCAAGATAAGGGGTCCAACCCCTTGCCCTGGTGCCAGACGGAGAACCTCTTCCATTTGAAGGTATAGCATTTTTGTATTGACTCCTTCCAAGAAGTCTTGACCATGGTGAGGACATCTTCAGAGAGTCCCAAAGCCTGGAACTTCAGTCACTCAGGAACCAGGCTGTCAGGAGCAGGGATTGAAGGTCTGGGTGAAGTACCTGCCGCTGATGGATTGACAGCAGGTCCAGGCATAGAGGAACATGCCTTGGGAGCCTGCTGCTGAGGCTGAGGAGATCAGGGTACAAGAACTGCAACACCAGTCCGGAGCCAACAGGATCATCCATGCCTTGTCCCTTCCTGACGTTGAGCAGCACCTTGTGGATCAAGGGGAACAGAGGGAAGGCATAGAGAAGGCCCTGAAAAAGGCATCCCCCTGCAGCATTCTCCGCTGAGTAGGGTGGGCACAGTACAGCCTCAGCTTTGCATTCTCCCTGTAGGCAAACCGATCCACCAGAGGGGTGTCCCACTGGGAGAACAGGATGTGTAATACCTCTGGGTGGAGAGACCACTCATGAGATGCACTGCCTACACGGCTGAGAGCATCTGCCAGCCGACTGGAGACACCGGCCACATGGATGGCCAGGAGATCAGCGGAAAGCTTCTCTGCCCTGTTTGTTGAAGTAATACATGGTCGTGGTGTTGTCCATCTGGACCTGAACGACCTGACCCCAAACATGCAGAGCAAAGGTGGTCAGTGCCAGTCACACTGCCTGCAGTTCCAGCAGGTTGATGTGGCATCAGGACTCCTCAGGGGACCCTGTGTTCCCCCAGGTGGGCACCCCAGCCCATGAGAGAGGCACTGGTCATCAAGATGACCGTTGGCTCAGAGTAAACAAAAGGGGATACCTTCCTTCTGATGTTCCGAGACTAGCCACCACTGGAGGGATTCCCACATCAGCTGGGCCACAGCGACTGTCTGGTCGAAGTGGCCCTCGAGCTGAGACCATAGGAGGGCCTGCTCCCATTGCAGAAAGCTCATTCTCCAGTGGGCCCAATGAACCATGCTGGTGCAAGCCACCATGTATCTGAGTAGGCACAAGATGTCACAAGCAGGGTGCAACTGCCCTACCCGAAATGATCAGGCAAAGGAGGAGAGAGAGCCTCCACCCTGTCCACTGGGAGTCAAGCCCTGGAGCTGCAAGAGTCGAGCTCTGCCCCAATGAAGTTGATCACCTGCGAGAGTACAAGTTTCTGACTTAGCCCCATTGACCAGGAGGGCAAGAGAGATGCAGGTCTGGAGGGCCAGGTCCCTGGACCACTCCACCTCCTGCCTGGAGGGACCTGCAATTAGTCAGTCATCTAGGTAGGGGTAAACCAGGAGTCCTCGATGTCTCAGGTAAGCTGCCACCACTGTGATGCATTTGTTGAAGACCCTGTGGGCCAAGGAAAGGCCGAATGGCATGGCCTGGAACTCATAGAGGATCTTCTCTGCTCAGAACTGGAGGAACTTAGGATGGATGGATTGGGATGTGAAAAAACACGTCCTGAAGATCCAGAGAGCAGAACCACATGTTTTGCTTGAGAGGTATTATGATCTGAGAAAGAGCGACCATCCTGAATGTGCGCAGCCTGAGAAACTTGTTCAGGTCATGCAGATCTAAGATGGGACACCAGCCCATCCATTTTGGCACCAGGAAGTACCTGGAGAGAAACCCTGGGTGGTCTGGAGGATCCACGACAGGAGTCATGACCTCCTTGCAGAGGAACAGGGTGGTGTCATCCCAAAGGGCTGACAGGATGTCTGCAGACAAGATGCCCTCCTGTGGGGCATGAGCTCAGCAAGGTAGGTACTCCTTGAATCCCAGAGGCAGACCCTGGCCGACCACTATGAGAACCCACCTGTCCGTGGTGACAGTGGACCAGGCAGAAAGCAAGTGGTGGAGCTGGCTCCCCACGGGAGGACCCAAGGGAGTCAGAATGGATATGAGGGAGGCACCCCTCATCCTGTCACTGGGCAGGCTTGGAGGTGGTGGGGTTCTGGCAGCAGGGCCAATAGGGCCTCAGCCCCCTAGCTTACGGACACCACGGACACCGCAGCCACAGACTTTGGTCAAGGTCACCAGGCCTGAGCCTGCTGACGAGCCTGAGGCTAGGCTGGTTTGGCCGTGGGGCAGAGAGAACCCAAAAGAGCTTCTTCTTCTTCTTCTGCTGCTTGGAGCCCTTGAGATCTCTCTCAGTGGATGTCACAGAGTTCAAGGTGACACTGGACTTCTCAGTATAGGTGAGGTGCCCCTCGACCCTGGGCCCGAACAAGTTGGTACCCAGAAAGGGGACATCCACCAGCTTGTGCTGGGTATTCATCATAAAGGTCAAGATCCTCATCCAGGCTCTGTGATATATAGCCACCACGCCCACCATTGGACCTAGCGCAAGAGTCACCAAAGTCCATGGCAGTCTGGAGCTGTTGCTTGGCCACTGCTCTGTCTTGATCCCAGAGCTGTTTGACCAGGTCCGTTTTAGAGATGAGGGAGAACGTCATCAAGTGAGCCCAGGAGGGCATGCCAGTATTGGGCCATCAAAAGGGTAAAACTCGCTTGCCGAAGGCCGAGAGAAGAGGCAGCATACACCTTTTTGGCCATGTTATCCAATTTCTTGGACTCCTTATCGGGTGGCTTGTCAACATCACCCACATTGCCAGAGTGCCTGAAAATGGAATCATCCATGAGCTTCTCAGCCGAGGGATGCTCAGTAAATCCCAAAAGGGAACGCAGAAACATAGAAGTTGTCAGCAGATGGGGACCGTATGATCCATCAAGTCTGCCCTTGGCTTCCTACCCCCTACTTAGCTATCTGCTTGTGTATCCCACAGTGTTTGTCCCATGCCCACCTGAATTCCCCCATTGTCTTGGCTCCCGCCACCCTCTCCGGCAGGCTATTCCATGGTACCACAACACGCTCTGTAAAGAATTTCCTTGTATTGCTTCTGAACTTTCCTCTCTTAAGTCAAAGGTCATGTCCTCTAGTCCTGCTGTAGTCCTTTACCTGAAAGAGGTTCAGCACGTGCACCCTGTTGTTGCGTTTAATAATAATAATGATTTTTATTTATTTTGTGCCTTTCAATTATCAAGGCGCATTACAAAACAAAAATAGCAGATAAAAACATATGCGCAATAGGACCCGAATACTAATATTAATCACAGTAAGCTTTACTCCATAAGTAGGTCTTCAGTGCCTGTTTAAACCCCCCATGGTCGCACACTCCCGCAGCCAACGGGGTAGAGAATTCCAAAAGATTGGTGCCACGTACATAAATGCACGGGCCCCTGAAGATTTCAAAGCTACCCTTGGAATCTCTAGCAACCCCTCATCGGAAGAACAGAGCAGTCGCTCCAGGCAGTAAGGGGACAGAAGCTCTTTCAGGTAGTCAGGGCCAAGTCCTTGTAGGGCTTTATACATCAGTAATCTGACTTTAAAGGTGATCCACCACTGAACTGGCAGCCAGCGCAGTTCGCGCAGCACCGGTGTGATATGGGATGTCAGAGGGGTACCCATCAACAACCGGGGCCACAGCATTCTGCACCAGCTGCAGGTGGTGGATATCAACCCCCGAAAGCCCAAAGTACAGGGAGTTGCAGTAATCAAGGCGCAAGGTAACGAAGGCATGGATCAGCGTGGGAGGGTCGCCAGACGGAACAAGGTGTTTGATCCTAGCGATGTTGCCTAGATGGAAAAAGGATAACTTAATGACAGCCAACACCTGAGATCAAAGCGTTAGCTTGTCGTCAATCACCACCCCTAGGTCCTGCACCAGTCTGGTGGTTAGGAGCTGGGTGCCCCCCAGAAAAAGTCCCGAGGGCAGACCAGCCCCTGCTCCCCCCATCTAGAGACCAGGATCCACAACCATCATTTAAGGTATTTGAATGTTTCAATCATGTCCGCATGATTCCTGTGTTGTTCTAGGGAGTATAATTTGAGGTCATCCAGTCTTGCCTCATTCGGTTTCTGATGCAAGTCCTGTACCATCTTTGTTGCTCTTCTCTGGTACCATCTCCAGCCTATCTATGTCCTTACTGAGGTGATGCCTCCAGAATTGGACACAGTACTCCAGGTGAGGCCTGACTAGGGACCAATACAGGGGCATGATTACTTCATGCCTTCTGCTTATGATGCCCCTCCCTATGCATTACAGGATACCACTAGCCTTTAGTGCTGCCCTTTCACACTGTCTACTGACCTTGAGGTCATCTGATATGATCACCCCTAGGTCTTGCTCCTGCCTGGTAGCCAACAGCTGCTCCCCTCCCATTGAGTACAGTTTCCCTGGTGTACGCTTTCCCAGTTGCATGACCTTGCAATTTTTGGCACTGAATTTCAATTGCCAGGTCTTGGACCACTCCCCCAGTTTTCGTAGATCAGCTTCCACGCTTTGCTGTCCTTCTGTTGTGTCTACCCCGTTGCTGATTTTGGTGTCATTTGCAAACAGGCACACCTTTCCCTCCAGTTCATCTGCAATGCCGTTGATGAATATGTTGAAGAGAATTGGCCCCAGAACTGAGCCCTGCGGGAACCCGCTAGTTGCCCTCCCCTCCACAGACAGAATGCCATTTACTAATACTCCCTGAATTCTCCCATGTAACCAGTTTCAGACCCAGTTTGTAATCTCAGACCTAAGTCCCACGTTGTCTAGTTTTTTGACTAGTCTCTTGTGTGGAACAGAGTCAAAAACTTTGCTGAAGGCCAGGTAAACCACATCCACTTCCCCACCCTGCTCCACTGTTTTGGTGACCCAAATGAAAAAATCAACCAGGTTTGTCTGGCAGGACCTCCCTGCCATGAAGCCATGTTGATTTTTGTCGAGCTAACCAGTTTGTTCCAAAAAAGCTATGATTCTTTCCTTCAGCAGGGATTGCATCAGTTTTCCCATGACTAACGTTAAACTAACTGGACAGTAGTTACCTGGCTGTTCCTTGCTTCCACTATTGTGGAGGGGTACTACTGTTGCACTCTTCCAGTCCTCCAGCACCTCCCCACTTCTTAATGATTAGTTGAAGAGCACTGCTAATGAGGCTTCCAGTTCCCTCCCTAGTTCTTTCAGTATTCTTGGGTGTATCCTATCTGGCCCCGCAGCTTTATGTACCTTTAACTTGCCTATTTCCTCTAGGACCCTTTCCTCTGTGAAGGGACCCGTGTCTATTCCTTCAATCGGACACTTCTTTATGCCTATTGTTGGTCTGTTACTGTCTGCTTCCTGTGTGAAGACTGAGCAGAAGTACTCACTGGGTGCATCTGTCTTCTCCCTGTCTTGCTCTGTGGCTTGTCTGTCTTTTTTTTGTGAGTCTAACAACGCCCCCTTTGGTCTTCCATTTTTCATGTATCGGTAGAAGGTTTTATTACCCACTTTTATTTCCTGAGCTATCCTAGCCTCTGTTTGAGCCTTTGCAATTCTTATCACTTTCCCTGTCTCTTTTTGTTTCTATTTATATTGTGTCTTGTCTGCCTCATTCCCCAACTCCTTTTACTTTCTGAAGGCTGTGTGCTTTTCTCTTACCATGGTTGCCACTTTCTTGGAAAACCATAGTGGGTGTTTCCTCCTTCTGTTCTTACTAATCTGACGGGCACACTGTGATGTGACCATGGTTAGTGCATCCTTCAACCTTGTCCAATATTCCTCAACGCTCCCTTCTGTCGAGTTACTAAAGTTGTCTCTTAGGCAGGCCTTCATGTTTATGAAGTCTGCCCCTCCTGAAGTCAAGGACCTTCAGTTTGGAGTGTGTGGAGTCTACAGTCCTTTTTATCCTGAACCATACCGTGTTATGATCACTGTTGCACAGGTGGTTCACTACTTCAACACCTATAACCCTACTGCTATTTGTGAATATCAGATCTAGAACCGCGTTACCCCTTGTGGGTGATGTCACTAGTTGACTTAGGCCTGCTTCCTGTAGTGTGGCTAGGAATTCCCTGCTCTTCTGTGGTGCCGCTGTGTGGGTATTCCAATCTATGTCTGGCAGATTGAAATCCCCCACCAGCACGATGTCTCCTTTGCCTGACATCTGGAGGATAGTTTCCAGGATTTCCTTATTCCTGGCTTCCTCCTGATTTAGGGATCTGTAGATTATTCCTACCCCGAATGGGTTTCTAGCTTCCAGACCCTATTGTGATCCATAGATCCTCCATTTCCCCCTAGTGCCTGCTGCATTTCTGTAGCATTGATGGTATCCTTAACATAAATAGCTAGCTCCTCCCTTTTTCCCAGTCCTAGCTCTCCTAAACAGTTATACCACAGGATAATCACCTCCCAACCATGATTATTTGTGAACCATGTTTCGGTCATGGCCACCGAGTCTAGTCCCACCTCAGGGGTGGGAATCGCATATTTGCGGGCCATCCAGGCTAATGGTGCAGGGCAAGAGGCCGGGTGCTGCCACAGCTTCAAGGCAGGGCCAAGAATGGCATCTGCCACCAGGAAGGCTTTCCCAGAGGAGTCTCCGTGGTCAAAAAACTCGGTAAGTGGGTACCAAGCCTGCTTCTGAATGGGCTCCACCAGACCTATAGATTCCGAGATGAGATGAAGTCCCATAAAAGACAGAGGGCCCTGCTCCATTGGCAGATCCTTGGCCAACTCCAAGTCCACCGGACGGAAGTGCAAGGAGGTGCCCTCCAATTCCGAGGATTCATGGAACAAGTCCTCACTGACTCGCCGGGGACGATCAGGAGTAACGGTGACCGACAACTGATGGGGAAGACCCGAGACCAGGTGGGCTTCCTTAGTTGCAGTGCTGGACTTCAGCTTTTTCTGTGGTGACTCCACCAAAAATTGGCAGAGAGGCTGGGGGAGGTCGAGCCGGGACCTGACGGGTTGGTTCCTGCTGAAGCAGAGATGGCTGTGGCCTTTGGGGCAACAGCCAAAAGATGGCCAGGCTCAAAGCCAGAATGGGTTTTACCCTGGTAAAGAGTAGCTGTTGCCACATGAAATCCTTGCAGCGCAGAAGCAGCTTGCACCAGAGTCTCTCCTCGCCCGAGGAGGATGAGGAACAGCAGTGGCACTACTTCCTGAGGTTTGAGAGAGTGTACGTCGACATTACCGTGGGCTGCTTGACCCAGAGCTCCAAGAGTAGGACTGCAACCTCAACCATCAGAGTCTACCAATGGTGGGCCTCAGAGAGGGCCAGCAAGAGCCCGGTCTCCTCCTAGTCCGGAGGCTCTGGGTCGAGAGGAGGAGGATCAGCAGACTGGTCCGTCCCTCCCTGAGTGAGTGGTAGGACCAGGGTCCTAGAAAGGGAGGTGTTGGCCTCTTCTGGTGACAAGGGGTCAACCAGCTCAAAAAAAATTTCATCTGGAAGATTGACCTGTGTCTCGACCAACTGGCCCGACAGGGAGACCGTGGGGCTCGCGGCAAGACTGGTGGATTGGGCATCCCTATGCCAATGTTATGTTTGGCAGCACCGGATGTGGGCTCCCCGGTGTTGCAGAAGTAAAATGGGCAGGGTAGGGATAGCAGCTAGCACACAGGATTGGGCACCGCTGTGCCAGAATATTAACATTAGTTGGGCTGGGAGGGATAATTACGGTGGCAGCAGCAACAGACATCGATGGACGGCTTTTCTCTTTTACAGGGTGTAATTAAAAAAAAACTACAAGGGATGGTTTTCAGCAGGCTGATCATGACAGATCAGCTGTGCTTGCTGGATGGCATTATGTAGATCAAAGGAAAGAGACGCCCTTTGATTGGGTTGGCTCTCTTCTTGAACTACACGAAGTTTCTACCTAGCCAGCCAGAAAACTGTCATGACCAGCCTGGCTGATGATTGTGTGACACCGATAAGCCCCTTGCAGACCACTCTGCACTGAATTGGCAGTGTCACACCTCTCAAAACCCACTCTCATAGCAAAATGTTCACTGCACATGCGTGCACGGCAAACATAAAACAAGCATTTGTCAATGTCGAATGCTTGCTTGCTGGTATTAGCATTGGGAATGCAGGAGTTAGACAAATGGTGTATAGGAATGGCAATGAAGTATTGAACTTCACACCAACACCACCTCCACCCTGCAGAGAGAGACAGGCATTGGGGTATGGGTTTGGGTCATCGCCCATAACGTTCATGCCATTTCACCTCACCCTATTCTGCAGACACCAACAAGTGTTGAGGTGTGCCTTGGGGTATTCAGATTTATAATCACCCCATTCCAGAAGGACATACACTGAAATGGGTGAAGTATAGGAGACTGGGGTGAATTCTGGGGCCAAAGAATCCAAGGCACGCCTCGATGCCTGTCACTGGCTGTAAGGTGGAGGGGTGGGGGGAGGAATGGCATGAGCATTACAGTTGGCAATGCAAAGGCACACCTCTGATGCCTGTCAGTCTGTATCGGGTGGGACGTTATGGATAGAAACCCTAACGCCCAATGTGTTTGCCTGTATTTGCACTATAAATTTTCAACATGGCCTTTTTGTGACCCACACCTCATGAAGGCATCTGGGACCTCTTCTCATGAACAGTGGCACTGTGATTTTCTTAATGTGTCCCGAACTTTGAGTTCCCACAGCGACCGTGCCATTCTGCGCCAGGTGTACGAAAACACAGATTGGGCAGGATGTGAAGAATGATAGCTGCACCAGTCATAGGGAGGTGTGAAGAGATGGCTATGTTTAAAATCTGTAGTGAAAATATTAAAAATGCTTAAACTTCCGTGCGTACATGGAAACTGCGCAACGCATGTGCGTAACACAGTCATTTAGTAGAATTATTTCACCAAATTTTCAACATAGGCATTCTGTGACCCCTACTCATGAACACTGTCACTATGATTTTCTTAATCTGTCCTGAACATAAATTTCCCACAGCGACCGTGCTATTCTGCGCCAGATGTGTAAATGCACATTTCAGGCAGGATACGAAAAATGACAGCTGTACTGTTCATAAGGAGGTGTGAAAAAAGCCAATGTTGAAAATCTGGAGTGAAAATATTACAAATACACAAAATTAGGAGGGTGCGTGGAAACTGCGCAACGTACACTCATAACAGTCATTTCATGGACATTTGTCACTAAATTGTCAACACAGGCATTTTAGCACCTCTGCTCATGAACAGTGTCACTGTGATTTTCTTAATCTATCCTGAACACTGACTTCCCACAGCGACCACGCTATTGTGTGCCGGAAGTGCGAAAATAGATTTCAGCCAGGATGTGAAAAATGACAACTGTACTGTTCATAAGGAGGTGTTCAAAAAATGCCAATGTTGAAAATCTGGAATGAAAATACTACAAATTTGCGAAGTTACAAGGGTGCGTGGAAACTGCACAACGCACGCTCGTAACACAGTCACTTTATGGACGTTTGTCCCAAAATTTTCAACATAGGCATTTTAGGACCTCTGCTCATGAACAGAATCACTGTGATGTCCATAATCTGTCCCAAACACTTATTTCTCACAATGACCACGCTATTCTGCGCCAGAAGTGCGAAAACACATTTCAGCCAGGATGTTAAAATTGACAGCTATACTGTTCATAAAGAGGTGTGGAAAATGGCAATGTTGAAAATCTGGAGTGAAAATATTACAAATTTGTGAAGTTACCAGATTGCGTGGAAACGGCACAACACACGCTCGTAACACAGTAATTTTATGGACTTTCGTCACCAAATTTTCAACATAGGCATTTTAGGACCTTTGCTCATGAACAGTGTCTCTGTGATTTTCGTAATGTGTCCTGAAGACTGATTTCCCACAGCGACTGCACTATTCTGCGCTGGAAGTGCAAAAACACATTTCGGCCAGGATGTGAAAAGTGACAGCTGTACTGTTCATAAGGAGGACTGAGAAAATGCCAGTGTTGAAAATCGGGAGGGAAAATATTACAAATTCACGAAGTTACAAGGGAGCGCGGAAACTGCACAACGCACACTCATAAAACAGTCATTTTTTGGATATTTTTCACCAACTTTGCAACATAGGCTTTTTGAGAGCCCACTTCATGAACAGTAGCACTGTCATTTCATTAATCAGTTCCAAAAGGTGATTCCGTGCAGTGTCTGCAAAATCACTTTTTGGGACCAAATAACGCCATGACAGTGACTGTATTCATGAGGAGGGGTCCCAATAACCCCATGTTGAAAATTTGGTGGCAAAAGTCCAAAAAATGGCCTTTAGATAGCCACATAAGTTGAAAAAACCCTATTTATGCCATTACACAGCTTACTGGCATTTCTTCAGTTCACGGTCGGCTTTGAAGACTGCAGACGTGTTCCCGGTCCACCGAAGATCGTCACGCCGGGCTCCAGAGGTAAGTATGGGGTGGGGGGGTGCACATAGGGTGGGCACGGGTTGTGGGATGGGGCACGACAGACCGTGAGGGACCATTTTCTTTATTTCAGGGCTAAAAAAATAATAAAAAGTACATTGTGGGAAGATTTTTCTTTTTTTCAGGCTTCATTTGTGCACATTGGGTGGGCTCCCAGTGTGTCACCTGCATTTTGGGAAGAGGGACTTAGCTGACAGGACTGCCCCCATCAGCAAAAAGACTGTTTGGGGGCATGATGCCGAGAGTTAGGCACCCCCTCGGCACACAACAAATGGGGGGGCATTATGCCGACAGGGAGTGGGCTCCCCCATTGACAAATGAATCGGGTTGTTGGCATGCTGACAGGGGGATTGGGCACCCCCATTGGCTTACATGGGACTGTGAGGTGGCGGCATAGCTGCCACCATGGTCACAGAAATGTTACACCAGGCAAGGTACCGACCCTGCAATGACAGGTCGCTCCCTCATTGCAGCGGAATTACTGACACTGCAATGATGAGGCGGCCCCTCATTGCAGCGGCCAAATCATTTCAAGTTGGTGGTACTTCTGCAGAACCAGTGTCATCAGGACACTGGACCTGCATTAGGTGCACACCGCCAAGCCCACAAATGCAGTGTTGGCATTGGCCGCCACATTGTCCCACCTCCACAACCCTCATCTCTCCTAAGCTGCCACATAATGTTTTTTGTGCATGCACACAAGCAAACATAAAAAGAGAATAGGAAGACTGATCAAAGGGTCAGAATGGGTGGTGGATGACTTAGGAATGACAGTCGTACTGAATGAGTACTTCTGTTTGTTTGCTTTTTTCCTAAGGAAATGGATAGTCCACTGCCAGACCATGGAGTGAATAAGGTTCAGGGTCTAGGGTACAGGCTGGAGGTGGGGATTATATTTCTGTAGACAGACTACTCAAGAATCTTAGTGCTTTGAAAGTCACCAAATTGTGTGACCCACACAGACTACAACCACAATATTAAAAGAAATGAGACAGGTACTGACTGTCCACTGGCAGACTTCTTCAACTTTTTACTGGCAACAGGAGTGGTCCCAGCAAACTGCAGAAGTGCAGATGTGGTA
The DNA here is from genome assembly GCA_016271365.2 of Neoceratodus forsteri. Taxonomy (NCBI): domain Eukaryota; kingdom Metazoa; phylum Chordata; order Ceratodontiformes; family Ceratodontidae; genus Neoceratodus; species Neoceratodus forsteri. Next base: position 800,399,473 of record CM057451.1, on the reverse strand, counting down.
CCACTTCACAAGTGAGGGGTCAATGGCAACTCCAGGAACTACAAACTGGTGAGCCTGATCGTCACTATTGATAAACTGCTCAAGACCACCTTAAAGGAGACGACAATGGAGTTCCAAGAAACAAATGACCTACAGGACAGAAGGCATCACTTTTTTAAAGGGGGATCCTGCCAGACAAAGTTCACTGATTTCTTCACTGTAGTGACACAGGCAGAGGACAAAAGGTCAGGCTCACAATGCTGCCTGATAGCCCAGTGGAAGCACCATGCGCTTCTGTACAGGCGACTGGAGTTTGGGCGTGAACCCGGGAAACTGATTAGGCAGCTGGGGGGCTGGGCAGTACTGCTGAGTGGCAGCGCTCCCATCCAAGGGAGGGAGGCACCCTGGTTCCAGTGCTGTAGTGACCCCTGCGGTGATCCAAGGGAGCTTGTCTCCCTTGCAGGACGTCACTATGTATGTCCGAGTTGGCGTGCACGGGGACGCACACCCTGTGCCAGGGCACTGGGGAGGAGGGAGGCACAGGAGAAAACTAAAAAAGCTATGTGCACCAGAGGTTGTAAATGATGGGAACGATGCCCCTGGGTCCCTCCCTATGTAGATCCTCATTGGAAATGGAAGGCGGAGTATCAGTTGCGATTGGGGGCATGAGATGGCAGTCTGAAACAGGGTAGAGGTGGCCCCAGTACCAAGGATCTTGATGGAAAAAAGAAAAGAAAAACCCAGGCTGATGACATACTTCATCTGGAGTTCAGCAAGGCCTTCAACTCAGTGCCATGTAGAAGGCTAGTGAAGAAGTTAGATGATCTGGGGATATAGATGGGACTGACAAAGGTGAATAAAAACTGGCCTGGTGTGGGAAAATAGTCAGGGGTAGTGGTAAATGGACAGAACTCAGCAGTGATAGAAGTCACTAATGGTGTACCAAAGGGACTCGTCTTAGGACCAGTCCTTTTTAATGTGTTCATCTCTGACACAGGAGTAGGGGATACAGGGCAAGATGATTCTTGCTAAAAAATGGCAAGTTATGCATATTGTAGGAACAATCCAAAAACTGAGTATTAAGTAGCCAAGACATCGGAGAGGAACCAGGAAGTGATTATAGCAGATATAGTCCACTCAGGCCAATAAGGCATATTGAAGGGCAAGCCGAATTCTGGGGTGCATAGGAATGGTGTTCTCCAATAGAAATGAGAATGTGATTCTGCCCCTGCAAAGATCATTGGTGTGACAGCACCTGGAGTACTGTGCACAGTTCTGCAGCCCCCATTTTAAGAAGAATAGGGACAGGCTGGAGCTTGTCCAGAGAAGGGCAACATATTGTAGATGATGCAGGGGCAGGAGATAAGCCTTAATATTCAACTCAATGCTACTAGGTGTACACCATTGAGACAAGCTTATTTACAATGGTGTCCCTTCACTCTACTGTTACATATCAGAAATAAAGAAAATGATACAAAACAATAATACACAATACAAAGTACATATAATTTATACACACAAATTGAAAGTACAGCCTTCAAACATAGATTATAAATATCATTTCACGTTACGCCTCTTGCCCCCTGGACAACAGCTATCAGTTTCGGATACATATTCCATAACCAACTAGGGCCTTCTTCCTCAAATTATACAAAAATCACCAGGTAGTGAATTCCATAAATATTGAATAAAGTAGTGTTAGGAGTTTGTTGCTCTTTAAGTTCTAACTCTTGGGACCTCCAATTCATAGAAATGTTCCCTTCGTAGCACTGATTTTTTGGCGTAACACTTAATCTTTCCCTTAAGCAGCCTGGTACTAGAGCATGTACATTTCTGGTGACAAAAATGATTTTATACATTTTTCCATACTGAACCAGTGGTATCCACCCAAGCTTTCTGTAGAGCTTGCAGTTGTGGCTAGATTTGGGGCAATATAAGATGAGTCTGGCTAATCAATTGTATAGCACATTGAGACTTTGTAATTTCTCCACAGAAGAATGTTAACAGATTACATAGAGCATAATGTATAGTCATCGATGGTCAACCGGTTTGTTAACCATCGAGAGGTTGCCAGTTCAACCATGTAAACCTCAAGAGCGAAGCACGAGAGGTTTACGTTGCCATTGCAACCTCGAGATGGGTAAAAAAAAACGGTTAACCATCAATGTACCATACATTATATTTTATAGTGTATGGTAACATTTAGGTTTTTTAGAAAAGAAAGCAGTTACTTACTGCAGTTTTTTTTATGTCACCACTGCTCTGCCCTCACCGCCACGGCCGTTTCAAGGCCGTCCAATCCAGTTGTTTGCATGCCCAGACTGTTACCCGGTTTCTAACCCATCAATGTGACGGACCATCGATGGGTTAACAACATTGTGACGTCACATCGATGGCAAAACGTTGTTATAAAAAGATAGATTTCTACCTATGACAACATTCTACCATACACTATATCAGCATAATCAAACAGCAGTATGACCTGTGTCTGTACTATTGTTTGCCTCAGTTCTTGACAAAGGCAACCTTTGTATCTACGGAGCAGTCATACACTGGTTCCTATCTTTTTTGTCAGATTCTCAACAGAATTGTTTCTTGAATCACACAGCTTCCTTCCAGAAACCAAAGTATTTGTACCTATATACTAGGTTTTTGTGTGCACATATCTTAAAGCAGCAGTGCAATGAAAAAAGATGCTTCCTATGCTGTGTGTGGCACATCTGCATTTTTGTCTGAATTCTAACCCTCCTCGAGTCCTCAATATTATTTCTATGCAAAAATGAGGTAGCCATCTTTTTTTCTTGAGAAATAATTACTTTAGAACATTGAACAAATTCTAAAATGAATACAGAAACTGAAAATGTCACCACCAAAATAAACCAGAAGACATCTGGCATCAATTAGGAAGAAAAAACGGTGGGGTCAAATTTTAGCCCATTGTCATTGCACTGCTGCTTTAAACTGAAAATCTGATGCCTTTTTCTGCATGGCAGGAGAACCAAACAGCATGAGTTTAGTTTTTGCTGAAGTCAGTTTTACTTTGGAAGTTGTAAACAAAAGTCTGCAATGCTGGAAATCCATTCTGAGAACTACCTGTGCATCTGAGAAGACTCCCCCAGAGGCACACGTGACAGCATCACCTTCATATAGATGATAACTTAAATTCCCAATATTTTCACCTAGTCCCCTCAAATAAATGGTAAATAGCAGGGGTCCCAGGACTGACCCTTGAGGGACCCCTCTCTGAATGTCTAAATACTGTAAAGTATGACCGTTAACAACTGTGCACTGTTTCTTCTGTAGATATGATTCGAACCAGCTGACTGCCCTACTTTTATAGTCCAATTACTTCTAATTTACTGATAAGTATACCATGGTCCACCGTGTCAAAGGCCTGTGAGAGGTCAACAAAGATGGTCCCAGTATACTGACCAGAAGCTATAGCGTTGTGGCCATCTCCATGAACTTCAACATGAAGAAGACAGTACTGTGTTTTTTTCTGAAGCCTGATTGGAAAGAATCCTGAAAACCATTTTTTAATATAGTCCTATAGTAGTTTTGATACCAATCTCTCCAGTACTTTTGAAAGTAATGGCAGGAGAGAAATTGGACGATAACTGGACGATAACTGGTCACTGAGTCTGGGCTGCCCCCTTTAAAAATTGGCATTCCCTTGGCCTGCTTCCAGCCCTCTGGAAGGCATCCAGACTTCAATGACCAATTATACAAGAATGTGAAAGGTTCAGCAATTTGACATGTTGACATTTTCAAAAGACAAGGGAAAGATCATCACCTCTACTTTTAAACTGTTTTCCTTGACTGATTGGTGCCGGTTATGTAAGCACAATAATGTTCTGTACAAGAAAATAGCATGTACAATATGCCTACAGGCATACAGATGTCCCCCAAGGCTTAGCCCGTCATGCGTATCATCAGAAGATTAGGCTGTGTGTGAATAATGGCCAGCAGGAGTTGCAGAGAGAGATCCTAGTGAAAAATTCACAGCAATTCTAAAAACAGTGAAAAAAAAGTAAGATCCCAGCAGTAAAAAATATCTCTTACCTCCAAAAACTGTGCCAAAGTTCAAATTGCAGTTTCCTGTACAGGAAACAATTAATTAGGGGGAAGCGGAAAGGCAGAAATGGAAAGTGAAAGTGCATCTGTTTTTGTACAGCACAACTTGAAAAACAGGCCCACTTACTAAAAAGGAGGAAATTAAGTGGTAAAAATGACTACAACAGCTTCTAAATAAGAATTGTAGCAGCAGGACGGTCTCCGGGTCCCAGGAATCAAAATGGGAGCCGAAAGGACCACACGTTAAAATGAAAATACCCTAAGTAAATGCAGAGTAGTTAATAAATGAATATAGTTACTGGTGACCCCCCTTTAATAATATGAATTCAGGCACAGTGAAAATGCCGTAACAACCTGAAATCGAGTTATTACAGCGTTTCACAACTTCACAGTCACTATCAGATTTCTCGAGTGGCAGCCTCCGTTCAAGACAGCTCTAGCGCGAAGTCAAACACTCACCCCCCTCCAAAAAAAAAAACTACTGCTTACCACTACAAGCTTCAAAATCTCTCAATTTTCTTTGTTTTGCAGAACAGGACACACACTGCAATTGCGCAATTTCAGCATACTCCCTTGTAGGTCACCACAGCAACACTTCCTTCCCGGCACAAGCCGTGCACTGCAATCAGCACAATTTCAAACTAGTTCCTTGAGGTTTTAAATTCCTACCTTTAGAGAAAAGTTTCTTAAATGTTAAATTATCTTTTACTCGTTCTCCACTGTTTAACTGCGATCATCAGCAGAATTGTACAAGGTACTCCACTGCACTTCTCAAAGACATTTGGACTACATATCTAAACCATTTAAAGCTCTGCATTTAAACAAAACAATCCTACTGTTTCCTTGATGTTTTTAACATTTAAAAAAACTGTAGCAAAATCTGTTTAACAATGCCTACTCTGTTGCATGAATTTAAAATAAGTTCTGAACAAAAAAACAGTATTTTTTTTTTGCTATAACAGAATTGCTGGTTAAGACTCTGCACCAGTAATTATAAAATATAAGAGATAGGCAAGTGTGTGCCTATGAATATTTTTTTCACACCTGAGGTGTGTGATAACCCATAAACCTCATAACCATAAACGCTCTCGAGGTTTATGGGTCATCACACACCTCAGGTGTGAATAAAATATTCATAACACACACTTGCCTATCCATTATTCTCTATTTAATCACTTAAAACTAATTAAATACTTATTTTTTTTAATAAATTAGTGATTGCAGATCTAGTAGTACCACAGCTCAACTTGGGGCAACCGTTCTCTCCAGGCAGAGAAACAAATCTGGCAACTGCCAGAGTAGAAGGTGGCTGCAGCGTTTTTTTGTCTCCAGAGCATCTGTCTCCTTGGAGAAGATGCTTAGAACGTGACCATTAGGTGAGGGATTCATGAGGTTAGAACTAAAAATTGCAGACATATATGTATATATCTACCATTACACTGTTGTTGCAATTTTGCCTATAGGTCTTGATGCTTTCCTTCTGGGGAGCTGAGGGTTCCTGTTAAGGGAGCAAACCAAAACAGCTCTAGTTCCCACAAATACAATGCCATCAAACCAGTACATAATTCTCTCCCTGGTCTAGGTAATGTTCCCTGTTGCCTGGAAAATAACATAGTGTTGAGACTGGCCACTGGCTACCATGCTGGTTTCACAGGTTCAGAATCAAGGCTCTGAGAGACTTGCATTTGGGCTCCATGGCTGAAAGCGCTGGTAATGGCAGTGCTTCCTCACTGGTAGAGAGAGGTACCACCCTGCCTGCTCCTGCAGCAACCCTAGTGGTAGGACAAAAGAGCAACTAGCATCAGGTCTGTTCCTCCACTGAGGATACAGAGCATGCACACCATACCACAGGGTGGGGTGGGAGGGGCATAAGAAAAATTACTCACCTTAGTAATTGTGTTTCTTCTAATGGAGTCTTGCTGTATTCTGACATATGCAGTTAGCCCCAGCACTTGAACTGCTCCAGAGAGGAAAGAGTTAGCTCTATGCCAGAGCATAGAATGTTGGGCTCGAGCTCGGTTCAAACATCTGTCTGCAGCACTTCAAAGTGTAACCGTCAGATTCTTACGAGCTAATACTAACTAACTACACCTCCTAAGTGGAAATTGTAAATACAATAGACAACAGGCAACAGATTTTTGGGTCCCCAAAAGACTCAAGTCAAGAACCCCAAAAAATAACCAGGTAGGAAACCAAAATATAACTACAAAAACAACTTGAGTGAAAAACCCACTCCCCCTTCCAAAAGGGAGGAGTGCCAAGTACATCCCTGAGGTGCAACACTGTACCTGCCAGCCCACTTCCCAAAAACAGGTTCTGATAGGGGAGGCAGGGAGATAGGTCAGAATACAGCAAGACTCCATTAGAAGAAACACAATTACTAAGGTGAGTAAAGTTTTCTTCAAACAACATGAAGTCTTGCTGTAATTCTGACATATGCAGACTACCAAGCAGTACCTCTTGGGTTTGAATCCCACAGCCTCCACTTGCATACTGTGTGACCCTGAGCAAGTCACTTAACTTCCCTGTGCTCCCAGGTTGCACCTGTAAACAAGCTTTCAGCTTAGTGTGTCTCACCTGGTTAAACAATTGGAAAATCTCCCAGGAGGAGGGTACCAAACCTATTTTTTGGAATAGGCACTGCAGTACTGCTTTATCAAACCTAGCATCACTCGTAGACTGGCTATCCAGAGAGTAATGCTTGGTGTATATATTAGCTGTTTTCCAGTTGGCTGCTTTGCATATTTCTAACAAAGGTATATCTCTGGCCGCAGCTAGAGAAGCAGCTGTACCCCTGGTCGAATGAGCCCTCAGGCCTAAGGGGGGGTATTTTGCCTAGCTTTTTATAGCGAATTGAATACAAGGGACAATCCACCTGGCAACAGTTCTCTTAGTAGCAGGTTTACCCATTCCCACTTCACCATAAGTGAGAAACTGCTGAGAACAGTCAAACCTTAAGTGCCTTAGTATGCTCAATGTAGTAACTAAGTGCCCTCTTAATAGTAACTAAGTGCCCTCTTAACATCCAAACTGTATAACCTTCTTTCTCCTGAAGAAGAGTGATCAGTGAAGAACAGAAGAGACGTGGACTGGTTCAGATGAAAATCTGAAATCACCTTGGGTAAGAACCTCCTATTGGTTCTAAGAACCACCTTATCTCTATGGAATGAGATAAAATACGGCTCCACTGACAGAGCTTGTAACTCAATAATATGCCTGACAGATGTGATAGCTACCAGGAACACAGTTTTCCAAGTCAAGTACTTAAGTTCTGCAGAAGCCAATGGCTCAAAAAGGGGTTGCATAAGCTGAGCAATTCGAACATTAAGATCCCAAGCAGGGATAGGGTCCTTAAAAGGAGGGCTGGTGTGAAGCAACCCTTTAAAGAACTTACAGAAAACAAGGTGAGATGTCAGGGAGGAAGCCTTCCCCACTGACAGAAAAGCAGAGACAGCTGCTGAGTGCACTTTCAGAGTGGCTGGCCTGAGACCTAGGCCATTGAGATGAACCATATAATCCAGAACAGTGGCCAGATCAGCAGTGTCTGGTAAAACATCCTTACTGGAGCACCAGATGTTGAATCTCTTCCATTTATAATTATAAGTTTTTCTGGTGGCAGGTTTTCAAGAGGCTTTAAGAATATCCAATAACCCCTGAGACACATGCAGACTTGCATACTCTAACTCTTCAAGAGCTAAGCCTTGAGGTTGCGAGACTGAAGACTGGGGTACCAGATTCTCCCCTGAGAGGAGGTTAACAGGTTGTGCCTCTTGGGAAGAGATAGGGGAAGATGGACTGCTAGGGACATCAACAGGGGACAACAGGGGATACCAAGGCTGTCTGGCCAGTCTGGTGCAATCAGGATCACCTTGCACGGTTGTGACCTGATCTTGACCAGGACCTTGAATAACAGGGGAAGGGAGGAAAGGCATAAGTGAATTTGCCCCCTAATACAGAACCAGAGCATCCAGGGGAATTGTGCTTATGACTGGAGGTCTGCAACAGAAGAGGGGAAGTTGATGATTGTCCGGGGCTGCAAAGAGATCTATCTCTGGAGTGCCCCACCTTAAGAAGACTACTTTCAAAATGAAGGGGTCCAGGGCCCATTCGTGATGGCCCCAAAAGATCCTGCTCAGAGCATCTGCTAGCACATTGTCCTTCGCTGGTAGATGGACTGCTACCAAAGATGCCTGCAGGGCATAAATCAGAGACCAAATTTTCATGGCTTCCATGCACAAGGCCATAGACCGAGTGCCTCCCTGCTTGTAGATGTACCACATGGTGGTGGTATTGTCTGTCCTGACCTGAACCACCTTGTTCCTTACTGAGTCTGAGAAAGCTTGGAGAGCCAGGAATACTGCCTTGAGCTCCAGAAGATTGATATGAAGAAGAGACTCCTGAGGGAACCACACTCCCTGTGCTGTGAGGGTACCTAAGTGAGCCCCCAGCCTAGAAGAGAAGCATCAGTGGTTAGTACCACTGAATGAGTCTGACTGATGAATGGGACTCCTTGCCTGAGACTGTCCTGATCCAACCACCATTGGAGAGCCTGGATCAGTGTCTGAGTCACTGGGATCAATTTGGTTAGAGGATCTTTTTTCTGGAACCAAAAGGACCTCAGATGAAACTGAATGTCCCTCATCTGAAATCTGGCTCCCTGTACCACTGCAGTGGAAGCTGCCATGTGGCCTAGGAGCTGAAGAAAATGTCTTGCTGGTCGAGACACCAGAAGGTGGAAGGAAGAAGCCAGATTTGTAAGGGCCTTTACCCTTGCCAGAGGAAGAAAAGCCTTTGCTTGGACAGTATCCAACTCTATCCCTTTGAAGGTCAGGAGTTGTACTGGTTCGAGAACTGATTTTGGTAGATTGAGGAGAAACCCCAGGGAAGTGAGCAACTGTTGTGTCACTTGTAGGTCTGACTTAACTTGGTCTGGGACTGTCCCACAATGAGCCAGTCATCCAGGTATGGGAAAATGGAGATTTGTTGTCTCCTGAGAAAGGCCACTACTACTGCTGGGCATTTTGTGAACTCCCTAGGAGCTGATGTTGGCCCGAAGGATATTCCTCTGAACTGATAATGGCCTGAAGGCAATTCAAACCTGAGGTACTTTCTGTGGAAGCACCTGATGGGAATGTGAAAACAGGCATCCTTGAGGTCCAGGGAGGCCAACTAATCCCCTGGCCTCAGGGAAGAATTACTCCCAGAGTCACCATTTTGAATCTTGGCTTGACAAAGTGCTTGTTTAGGTATCTTAGGTCTAGGATGGGCCACCACTCCCCTGTCTTTTTTGGGGTAAGGAAGTATCTGGAGTACAGACCCTTGCCCCTGTGTGGTGTAGGAACTCTCTCTATGGCTCTGAGAGCAAGCAGAGAGGAAACCTCTGCCTCTAGGGCAATGGTTTCGGAGATGTTTGCAGGTGGAAAAGATCTGACCCTCAGTTTTGGAAATTTATTTGAAGCTGAGGACCAGTCCCTGGCTTACTACCTCCAAGAACCACTTGTCTGAGGTAACAGACTTCCAGGCCTGGAAGTAGTAAGCCAGCCTGCCTCCTACTGGAATAGGGGAGTCAACCTGGGCTGACACATCAGGGTGTCTGCTTGGCAGGAGCCTTAGACTGAGAGGAGGATGCAGCCCTGCTCATCCCACTTCTGCCTCTCCCTCTGAAGAATCCCCTCTGAGGAAAAGGGGAGGAGGCCAGTGCCTGGTAGAAAGGCCCGCGAAAAGGCCTGGCCCTGCCCCTAGACTGCTGCTTCTGATGAGTTGCCTGCCTTTCCTTGGCCTGTGCACTTCTGTAGGTGGTGCTGTACTCATCCATCTTTTTCATGTAATTCTCTGTCTGCTCCCCAAATGGAGAATTACCCACCACAGGGAAATCCATGGCCATAGCCTGAGTGTCCTGTGAGAGGCTAGTACATCTGAGCCAAGCAAATCTCCAAAGAGACACAGATGTAGCCATGACTTGTGATGACACATCAGTTGAGTCCACAGCGGCATGAAATTGGATCTTAGATGCCTCAATCCCATCAGCAGCCACCTCCTACAGCTCCTTGGCTTGCTGGGGGGAAGCCTGTTTAGCCAGTTCCAGAACAGTATCCCATCTGGACTTCTGGTATCTGGCTGTGTAGGCCATATAGTTTGCCTGCCTGAGTCCCAAGCAGGATGCCAAGTACTGTTTTTTGACCAAAGCATCCACCTTCCTAGAGTCTTTATCTGGGGGGTGTGAAGCCAAGGGTATGTTAGCCTTGTCACAGGCTGCAGCCTGCACAACCCCAACATGGCTGCATTGTTGGAGCAAGAACTCCATACCTGAGCCTGACAGCATATACCTCCTTTCCATTCTCTTGTCCACAGGAGGTAAAGAATTTGGTGTTTGGAGAATTTTTTGTGTCAATTTCCCAAGAGATTTATGGAGGGGAATAGACAGCCTCATGGACTCTGGGATGTCCATCATTTCTACAAAGTCAGGCTCTTCTTGTTCCTCAACAGCTTCAACCAGAGGGAGCTGGAGGGTTTCTGTCACTTTTTTGTAGAACAAATAGTAGGATGGGGACTCAGAAAGCCTGGGAGGGGAAACATTAGAAGGCCTGTCTGAGAAGATGTCCGGTTCAATGGGCTCATCCAGACCTTCCACACCATCATCATCATCGCTGTACCCTTCTTCCCCTTCCAAATCCGGTTCATAATAATCATCCGGACAATATTCCGGAACCAGAGGAACCGACCGAACCTAGTGCCTACCAGGAGGCACCGGATCAGACGGAACCGAACGGAGCGATTCCACAGTACTAATCACCCTGGCTATCTCTTCAGCGGTTGGACGTAATGGTTATGGATCCGAACCGGCCGATTTTTTCTTTCACTTTGACGGAACCAACTCCTCAGGATCAGCTCTCCTTTTGCCTGAAGAAGTATCGCCCAGATCAGTGGGCACTCCTTCAGGTTCGGTCGGAACCGAACCAGGCTGGCCATCCAGATCAGCGGACTTCTCAGCCTCCTTTTCCCTAAGCCTACCCAATCTCTTGTCCAGGGTGGCCTTTAGAAAATTTTTGCAGATTTGGTAGTCTGAGTCGAGGTGGTCAAACCCCAGACAATAAACACAGGTGGTATGAGGATCTGTCTTAGCAAAGGCATCCCCACACTCACTACAGTGTTGAAACCCAGTGGGCCTGGTTTTTCTCTAGATTTTCTCAGACGTAGCCATCCTAACCACTTACTCTTTAGCAGCTTAAAAGCCAGGCAAGACCCCCCCAGCAGTTACCAACCATGTTACGGGCTGTGTAAAAAAAATGTCTAAAAATTACGTTTTTTTGAAACTGATAGGGACCAGTACCTCACACTAAGAAATTAAAGAATAAAACTAAAAACAACACAATCGGTTCCTAACCGGACCGATTGACAAACTTTACAATTTCCACATAGAAATAAACAGTAATTAAACTAAAGCCCACTACCTACAACACTTACTGTACCGCAGACAGGGATCTGAACCAAAAAAATACAGACAAAAAACGGTATAAAACCTACGTTTTACTAGGACCAAACCGACAAGTGAAGGAGCAATCTCTGGAGCGACTGTTCAGTTAGGCGGAGTAAAGAATCTGACGGTTACACTTTGAAGTGCTGCAGACAGAGGTTTGAACCAAGCTTGAGCCCAATGTTCTATGCTCTGGCATACAGTTAACTCTTTCCTCTCCGGAGCAGTTCAAGTGCTGGGGCTAACTACATATGTCAGAATACAGCAAGACTTCATGTTGTTTGAAACAACTAGATGCAAATGCTTCACAATGAAGTGGCACGGGAAATGATAATATCACCTGACGAGAGGATGACGTTCTGGACTGATGTTATTGATTCATGACCATCCGACCCTTCTCCTCACCAGATCTGGAAGGACAGAGAAGGGAGCTTCCCTTGTCTCAAGAACCCGGAAAGCCAAAAACAAGCAAGAGGTTGAGCAGTTGGGAGGTCATCAGTGGCAACCTGAGTGCTGGATAGAAGGGGCCAGAATAATCTAGATTAAAATAAAAAAAATATGGCTGTGGTGACAGGGACGCATCAATTCTTGAGACTATTATATCATCATAAGTTTATTTATAACATGCGCTTTTCCATTGCCCAGGATGTCTTAACAATATATATACACAAACATAAACATCAATAAAATAAATAACTGTAAAATATTCCGCACAATTTATCTTTAAAACAGTCTCAAGTAAAAGACAACTTTGGATAATTTAAAACATTAGGATGGTGCAGAACATATAAAGTGGCCATAAAAAAAACAGAGTCATGACTTAGTGTGCTAAAATAATAAATGGGGATTTCTGAGTAGGAGAAAGTGCTTAAAGTAATATCTGGCAGGTTTTTGATCTGTTGGGTTTGGGGATTGTCCGATACTGTTGGCAGGCTGCAGGGGAATTCTCAGTAACCACGTATTTTATTAAGTTAGTAGCAATATAGGAGGCAGTATAGTGCAGTGGTTTAATAATAATAATAACAAAACTTAATTTTTAACGCGCCTTTTTAAAATCAAGGCGCCTTGACAATAAAATACAAAAGAAATAAAACAGGATGCAATAAAAAATAAATACAGGGATTTCACAAAATACAGCAAAATACAATCAAGTAGGGATGGCCTGATGCCACAAGTATGTCTTTAGGGAATGCTTAAATCCCTCCATGGTCACACACTCCCAAAGATGACAGGGTAGAGAATTCCAAAGTGCTGGGGCCATGTACATAAATGTACGGGCCCTAGGAGATTTTAAAGACACCCTTGGAACCTCTAGCAACCCCTCGACAACCGAGCGGAGCAATTGCATGGAGCAGTAAGGCACCAGAAGATCTTTCAGGTAGGCCGGGCCAAGTCCGTGTAGGGCTTTATAAGTCAGAAGTCCAACTTTAAAGGTGATCTGCCACTGTACCGGCAGCCAGTGCAGTTCACACAGCACCAGAGAGATATGACAGGTCCGAGTAGCCCGTCAATAACCAGGCTGCAGAATTCTGCACCTGCTGCAGGCGGTGGATATCAACCCCAGGCAGCCCTAGATAAAGGGAGTTGCAGTAATTAAGGCACGAGGTCACAAAGACGTGGACCAATGTAGGCAGATCACCGGACGGAACTAGGTGCTTAGTCCTGGAGATGTTCCTCAGGTGGTAGAAAGAGGATTTGATTACTGCCAACACCTGCGACCGCAATGTCAGCCCGTTGTCAAAAATCACTCCCAGGTTTCACACCCGCTCAGAGGTGGGGAGCTGAGAACCATCAAGAAAAAGTCCTGAAGGTAAACCAGCCCCCATCCCCTCTATCCAGCAACCCAGGTCCACGATCATCATGTCAGTCTTCTCCGAGTTCAACCTCAGCCAGCTCGAACTAATCCAACCCTGGATTTCAGTGAGGCAGTTATTAAATATCGAGAGAGCTCTATCCTGGTCAGATGCAAAAGAGAGGTAGAGCTGGGTATCATCAGCATAGCAGTGAAACCTCAGCCCATACCTTCTTACAATGTCTCCAAGGGGCAGCATGTACACTGCAAACAACATGGGAGACAACACCGGACCCTGAGGTACCCCACATGACAGAGAGACTGGGTCAGAGGAATAAATCCCCAACACCACCCTTTGTGTTCTGCCAGTGAGAAAAGATTTAAACCATCTAAGGACTGTACTGGACAGGCCACAGATGAACCTCAGGCATTCAAGAAGAACCCCATGGTCCACAGTGTCAAACGCTGAAGAGAGATCAAGAAGAACCAAGATGGAGAAGATCTTCTGATCTCTCGCCATCAAGAGATCATTGAGCACCCGAACCAGCGCAGTCTCGGTACTATGCCTCTTTCAAAAACCAGATTGGAGTGGTTCATAAATGTCATGGATGGTCACATGGTTCTCCAGTTGTAAGGCCACTACTTTCTCAATCACCTTCCCCACATACAGAAGGTTTGAGATCTGTCCGTAGTTGGCAGGGCAGCCTAGGTCTAGGGAAGCTTTCTTCAAGAGGGGCGTTACCACCGCCTCCTTCAGGGAGCTAGGAAACTCACCCAACTCCAAGGAGCACCAGACTACACATGCTAGGACCGTGCCGATGGAATCACAACAACCCTTTATCAGGGAAGTTGGGCCCAGATCCAAACTACAGCACATAGGGTGCATACCCTGGACAATCCACATGACATCGATGAACCCCGGACGGTCAAAGGCTCTGAGCTGCAAAGATGGAGACCTGGGTTTGAATTCCACAGCCCCCACTTGCATACTGTGTGACCCTGAGCAAGTCACTTATCTTCCTTGTGCTCCCAGGTCACACCTGTAAACAAGCTTCAGCTTAGTGTCTCTCTCCTGGTAAAAAAAAAAAAAAAAAAGTTCTTCCCTGCAGCACCATCAAACATTAAAGCACTCTGAATAGATTTGTAACTCCACCATAATTCTTTTGGCCTTGCCTAGAAAGCTCTTTAGAGTAGTCTGCTCTGTTATGAATAATGGGGCAGAAAAACTTGAAAGCAGAATCAAACAACCACCTCCAACAATGATGCCATGACACCACAGAGGAGAAACAAGCAATATTTTTCCAGTTGTATTTTTGGTACACACATTACCATGCATGGCAGCAACAGTTTACTAATAAAACCATAATCCACTAAATGTGTATTTCCTTTGAAAAAAGTAGCCTAGCATATATTTCAATTAGATGGCTTACACATAGTGTTGTACACGGATGAATAAGAACTTTAAAATGCAAGCTCAGTTCCAAATGTTCTGTTTCACATGCCTCCTATTTCCGACGTACTTTAATTCTGTGTTTTACGGTATCAGAGTGGAAGCCTCCTTTATCCCCTGCAATCTTTACAGTGCTCAGAGAATCTTGCAGGTATAATCACCTTCACCAGGTGAGTAAATATAATTTAAGACAAAACAGCCATGTGATTCTACAGTATGTGAATATTCTGATTCAGACTGACTCCATAAGCTTGCATGTATTGGTGGTATGGGGGAGGCTATTAACTACACAAGTGGGTGAGCCAGCCTGCATTAAGAGGGGGGTATTAAAGGGCCACTGTCAACCCCCACTGGTCTCAAAGTGTCCCTAGTTTAAAAAACACATTTTATGATTGTTCACATTCTAAGGACACTGCTGCTGTAGCTGGTAATTTGATTGTGGTTGTTTTTTCATTTTAAAAAGTAAAAAAAAAAAATTTTCCCCACCATCCTGGTGTTACCGCACAAAAACATAAGAACATAAGAAAGTGCCAGCAGAAGGGGACCTTTCGATTCATCTAGTCTGCCCATGAAAGCGTCCCCCTCCCAGTTTCTTTACTGCTTTAGGTTTCTACAGTGCCTATCCCATGCTAGCTTGAACTCCCCCACTGTCTTTGCTGCCGCAACCTCTTGGGGTAGACTGTCCCAGGGCTCCACCATCCTTTCTGTGAAGAAAAACTTCCTGTTTTGAAGCTACCTTCCTTCAGGCACATGTTGTGTCCCCTTGTCCGTGTATTCGTGTTTTTCCTGAAGAGATTCTGTGTTTGTACTGAGCTGATACTTTTAAGGTATTTCAATGTCTATCATGTCTCCTCTGTCCCTTCTCCTCTCCAGTGAGTACATCCTAAGATGGTTTAATCTTGATTCATATGGTTCTTCATGTAGTCCGTGTATCATCTTCATAGCTCTCCTCTGCACGGTTTCCAGGTGATCCATATCCTTCTTGAGGTGCAGTCTCCAGAACTGGATGCAGTACTCCAGGTGAGGCCTCACCAAGGATCTGTACAGTGGGACTATCACTTCGCTTTTCCTACTTGTGATACCCCTTCCTATGCATCCAAGAATGCTGCTGGCTTTTAGTGCTGCCTTTTCGCACTGCCAGGTTGTCCTTAAATTGTCAGATACGAATATCCCCAGATCCCTCTCTACCTTCAGTCAGCCGTTGCCCCTAGCATATATTTCCAGCCTAGGTTCTTCCTCCCCAGGTGCATAACTTTGCACTTCTTGGCATTGAATTTCAACTGCCACTGTTTTCACTATTCCTCCAGTTTCTTTAGATAAGCGATCATTTCTGTGACCCCCCTCTTGCATGTCCACTCTGCTGCAGAGCTTGGTGTCATCTGTGAACAGGCATACCTTTCCTTGCAAACCCTTTGTGATGCCACTGATGAATATGTTAAATAGAACTGACCCCAGCACCGATCCCTGGGGCACTCCGCTGGTCACCACTCCTTACTCCGACAGAGTGCCGTTTACTGATACTCTCTGGGTTCTCCCTTGGAGCCAGTTTCTAATCCAGCCTATTTTATGTCCCACTCCTGTGTGTTCCAACTTATTTATCAGCCTCCCACTGTATGTGGAACAGAGTCAAACACCTTACTGAAGTCCAGATACACTACGTCTACTGCTTCTCCTTGGTCCACCGTTCTGGTCACCCAATCGAAGAAATCAGTCACATTTGTCTGACATGACTTCCCTGCTGTGAAGCCATGCTACTTTAGGTCTATTTGGCTAGTTGCTTCTAGATGCTGTACAATTCTTTCTTTCAGTAATGTTTCCATGATTTTCCCCACCACTGAGGTGAGGCTAACTGGACAGTAGTTTCCAGCGTCTTCCTTGCTGCCGCTTTTGTGGCTTTTTTCTAGTCATCGAGTACTGTGGCACTCTACAGTGACTTGTTGAAGAGGTCTGCTCATAGGGGGGCAAGTTCTTCTCCGAGTTCCTTTAGTATTCTCGGGTGGATACTGTCAGGTCCCATAGCTTTGTCGGTTTTTCATTTTGCTAGTTCTTTCAGGACCTTTTCAGTTGAGAAGGGGTTTATGTCGGCTTCACTGGTGCAGTGTTCTTAATTATTTAGTACTGGTCCACTTCCCTGATCCTCTCTGGTGAAAACTGAGCAGAAGTATTAATTTAGAACCTTTGCCTTCTGTCCATCAGTTTCAACATTCAGGCCCTCTCTAATTCTCAATGTTACGATACCGCCCTTACTTTTTCTTTTCTCCCTTATATGTCGTAGAAGGTCTTATCCCCCTTTTTAACCCCTTTTGCTATTATTTCTTCTGCTCAAGCTTTGGCTAACCTAATTGCCTTCCCTGCTTCCTCGAGTCCTCCTCTGTATTCCTCCATGTCGCTTTCTTTCTTAGATTACTTGTATTTCTTGAAAGCTCTTTTTCTTTCCCTATACTGGAAGTTACTTCTTTAGTAAACCAAAGAGAATTTTTCCTCCTTTTAGATTTACTTATCTGCTTTGTGCAGTCTGCTGTTGCCAGATTGATTGCGTTCTTTATGGTTTTCAAGGTTTCCTCCACATCTCTCCCATCTACAACTTTAAAATCGTTCCCAATGTATGTTTTCATTTTGTTAAAGTCAGCCTTCCTGAAGTCTAGGATCTTCAGTTTTGTGTGACTTGTGCCTTTGGATCTTTTGACTGTGAGCCAGACTGACCTATAGTCGCTTAACTCTAAACTGATTCCCACCTTGACATCTGTGATCCTGGTAGTGTTCAATAGTACAAGGTCCGGGATTGCATTTTCTCTGGTGGCTAACTGCACCAGCTGTTTTAGTTCTGCCTGTTTCAGAGCCATGAGGAATTGAGTGTTCCTGTCTGATAATGCTGTGAAGGAGGACCAATCTATGTCAGGCATACTGAAGTTTCCAGTGAGCAACAAGTTGCCGTTATTGGCCATCATTAGGAGGGTTTCCAGCATCTCCTTGTCTCTATCTGCTGAGACGGAGGTCTGCAGATCACCCCCTCTCAGATGGGGGACTTCCCCCACCTCCAAGGGTGACCCATAGGACTTCAGATCCAGAGTGTGTCATCTGTACCTCTGTGGCCTTGATTCCTTCCTTCATGTAAATGACAACACCCCCTCCCTTCTTCCTTTTGCCATCTCTCCTGAACAGAGTGTACCCAGGGATTGCAACATCCCAGGAATGGTTCTCATTGAACTAAGTCTCTGTTACAGTGACCCAGTCCAGGTTTTCCTCTGCCATTAAGGCAGTGAGGTCTGATATCTTATTTAACTGACTATGGGCATTGAGACAGAGTGACCGCCAGCTTTGGTTTTCCCTGTTCACTGTGTTCCCACTTTTATGATGCCGTCTATGTTGACTGGCTTGGGCTGTACCTGTTTGGTCCTTGTTTGTGCCTGTTGCAGTGTGATCTGTTACAGAACTAATAGGTGATGAGGGAGGGGCAACTGCTATCTTTGGCACTGTAGTGGGTGCTGTTGCCTTCTCCCCTTCCTCTAGATTAAATGACTGATAAATATGTTGAACTTCGTGCTGAGTGCACAGGTCCCCTCCTTTGTGAGGTGTATGCCATCAAACTTGAAAAAGTCCTACTCCCAGAAATTCCTCCAGTCACCCACGAAGTGATGGCCCTTTTCCTTTCACCAGTCCTTTAGCCACGTGTTCAAGTTTGTGATCTTCTTTTCTCTGACTTTCTGCCTGCTACCCCCTGCCCTCAGACAGGCAGAATTTCAAAGGAGACATTGGATGAAATAGAAGACACTTTATTGGCGAGGTTTATCTGTGTTTTTGTTTCATCGACCATTTGACTAGCTAAGTCATTTGTTCCTATATGTATTAAGACATGTGTGTCCTTAGCCATGATGCATGTTTGGTTACATTCCTTGATCAACTCCCACTTCATCTTTCCTGGGCTTAGGAACATCCCTAACATAGTCTAGCCACTCATAATGCAATGAGAGTAATGGAGACTATTGCATCATGAGTGGCCACACTGCTTTGGGGGTGTGTCTAATGTTCAGGAAGTACGCAATAAGAGTAGATCAAGAATTGGAAGAAAAAAACAAGGTTGGATATAACCATACATTTTATGCATTTCAGTGTTGCTAAGCAAGGAGGTAGATAAAATAACCAGCAAAATAAATACACTTTAGAGAAGGTAAGCAATTATAAAATGTGGGTTTGCTACTAGAAATAATATGCTGCAAAAAGTATGACAGTATCCCTTTAATTACAGTCAGCACATAAATGTGACATTCATTGTTAGCATTTCCCTATATATATTTTTCCCCTGACAGCCCGTCCAGCCCCGTCATCCAATTTCCCTGGGATTTACCACCTCCAACAATTGCCCCTTGGACTGCTCCTGTTTCTATAGAAGCTCTAATGTCCAATACAGGCTACTGAATTTCCTACTGCTCTGCTCTGTGGTGGGCCAGGGGGAGGGCCGGCCATCCTCCCTCCCCACACACCCGTATCAGCATCATAGGAGCCCTGACCTTGAGGCTCGATTATTGTAATGACCTTTATCTCATGGTCAGTGAAGGTACCTTGCTGCAGAATGCAGCTAATAGGGTGTTACCCAGCTTTTATAGGTTGGATCATGTCTCTCTGGCACCAAGTGAACTGCACTGGCTGCCGGTGAGATGGCGTATCTCCTTTAAAGTTTGTTTTTTAACTTACACAGCCCTATACGGGCTGGGTCCAGGTTACTTGTGTGACCTCCTGCATCGCTACATGCCCATGCACCCCCTTCGCTCTGCAGAGGACTGTCTCCTTGTGGTCCCCAGATTGAAAATGAAAACTTCTGGGGACTAAACTTTCAAAGTAGCTGGCCCTATGTTATGGAATTCCCTTCCACTGGCCTTAAGGGAGGCCCCAAGGTGGAAATATTTAAAAGAGGCCTTAAAAACTTTCCTATTGTCTCAGGCCTTTGGGGTCTAAATCCCTAGCAACTCTAATGGTTGACAATTAGTTATGTGCAATATCATTTGAAGGTTCAATGGTTGTTTTTATGTTAGGGTATTTTTCACTTATTGTGTATTTGTTTAAGTTTATATTTATAACAGAGGCTGTGCTTTTTGTAACCTCTACCCTGTACTGGTGCTCTGAGCCTCTGGAGAAGGGCACCATAGAGAAATAAAATCTACTATTACTACTACTGTACCTCTAACTCTTCCTACTGTGCTGCCATCCAATCTCCACCAGGTGCCAGCCTATGAGCGGGGTGTCTCTTCCCTTCCCCCTTCCCAAAGCAAGACAGCAGTCCTCTGGATACCAAATCCTCTATCACCCAGCTGACCCCAGAGTACCAAGGGACATATCTCTCTACTGTACCACATTACTAGGAACGTTCCTCATTTTACTTCACCAAAGCTCCCTATTCCACATTGTGAGCACTTGTTCCACATTCAAAGTCAACATTTTAAAGCAAAAATCCATAGTAAATGATGCAAAAATAGATTATTGAATTAATAACAGACTTTCTGAACATAAATGCAACATTTTAATAGTGTTTTGAGCTTCTTAGTAAAGATTTGATTAAGTGTTCCACATTTTGCCCATTTGTTCCACATTTTGACAGGCAATGTTCCACATTTGGGGGACAAAAGGTTGAGAGGTATGCCAAGGGATGAGATCAAGACTGGTAAAGTACACTGTATGCAACTGCAAAAAGACACCGAAATACTGTTACCCAGAGAGAAAACAACAACGTTACCTGCTGTTAGAGATTCAGGACAGTACTGAGAAAGAATTCACTATAAGAAGGAAGAATGGTGGAAACATTTAAGGCAGTGGTGGCAGCACCCCAGAAATGAGGAGGTGAAATGGAGGAAAATACATCTACTGGGACAAAAAGGGAGGCAAAGTACTTAATGGGTGAATACTGTCTAAACTGGAATATTTGACAAATATGTGTGCTGGACACATAACACCAAGAGGAATTAGCTGTGTGTAACATCCTGAGAAAGCAAAAGCCTCTGAAAAAAAAAGAAACAGTAACTGTAACAAACTAATTAAAAAATGTAACCGGGGGGGGCGTGGCTAGCAGGCAAGCTGTGTGCAGCAGAATGTCATGGCTCTGAGGACCTTTACTTTTCATTGAGCTAAGTATTTTGCCTCTAAAAACTCCCAAATCAGAGAAACTGGGAAAAGATGGGCCGACCGAAGAATTCAGCCGGTGGAGAAGGTGCTAAATGGAAGAAGCGTGCCTGGGCCCGAGTGGGGGAAGTGATCTCTTCATAAATGATCCAGCCCAGCTGACAAATGCAGCATTACTGAAAGCCATACAGATGCCAGACAAGAAGGTGGAAGAATATGCAGTAATGATGCAGGTGATCATTACGAAGGTAGGAGCAGTGGATGATGAGGCCAAAGAGTCAGTCAAGACAGCAGATCAGGCCTTGACAATCACAATAGGTCTCACCAAGGAAAACATCCTGCTGAGAAGGTGCCTGGAAAATCTTGAAAACGGTATGAGGGCTGCATATCTCAGAATTCTTGGAGTACCAGAGGCTGCAGAGGGTGAGGATAGCCACGTGTTTATGGAAGAATGGCTCAAGGACACTCTACAGTTAAATTATTTGGTACCAATAGTGAGAGTGTACTGAATAACAACACGTGGAGGGAGACCTCAGATGGCAGCAGGCAGGACCCAGGCCCATACAATCTTGGTGGTTTTTGGATCGGAGAAAGAACGAGACAGTATTCTAAAGGAGGCAAAGCAAAATGCCCCACTGTTGAGGCAAGAGCCCCCGGTGCACATTTTCCCTAATCTCAGCTATGCCACCCAAAAGAGACACAAAGGATTCAATGGGGTCAGATTTCGCCTGTGCCAGATTGGGATCTATCATTTCCTGCTGCATTGACTTGAATCATTTGAATTCAAAATCAGTAAATATAAGTTTAAAAAAACATGTAACCTTGCAAAAAGGGATAGTGCTCTAAAGTGCTTGAAATGATCTTCTACAAGGGAACAGCTCTTTGACAGTGTAAAGCAATGCCTCCCAGTTGCCCTAAGTGTTCAAAATAAACCCCTGCTGATTGACTGTTATTTGGAGTGGGCAATGAAGTTTATTTACTGTATGTTGCAATACATCTGATACCTAATATTTCATTTTCATAGATTTCATAGGTTTATTCAAGCAAATAGACTTGCGTCCTTAAAGCTTGCCTTTTACTTCTAAAATTCAAAACCTATTTGTCATTTCCCCAAAATGCAAATCCAAATATGAAGCAGTGCCCCATATGGCCTAACAAACAGAATTAAATCAGTGATCCCTGGCCGGTCCCCTCTTCATTCTAGAGGGCCCCAGAGCAATCCTTGCCAGGTAAGGTCTAAGAGATACACAAGGATATACAGGAGTCAGAAAAGTTATCAAAAAAGATCTAAGATGATCTGAAGTTTAACAAGGAATGGGCTACAGCATTTTGAGCATATCCACACTTGTAAGGAGAAGGGTGGGAAAAAAGATAATATGTTATAAAAGCATGAACAGCATGATCAAAATTAACAAAATGGATTCATTCTATTGTAACTCACTTAATATAAGCACACGCATGCACGCACGCACACAAACACACCATTTGGATCTCTTAAAAAACTGAGGCATGGTAAGTTCAAGATGAACCTGAAAAATATTACTTTCTGGAAGGGTAGGAGACTGGTTTAGCTTAGCAGATCTATTGGCATGGTCCACAAGGCACTTATAACAAACAACAAATAGGTCAGTGCTGACATGCAGAACTGGCCTGGACAAGCTCATAATTGAATTACGAATCTCCTAGTACACCTGCAGAGCTGGCTGTGCATCGGATCTAATAGACCACATGGCCCTGTTCATACCTTCATGTCAGGATATTCACTGGATAGCAGCACTGTGTCATTGAGGCATAGTTCAGGAAGCATAGGAAGACTGGGAGCAGGTATAAAATTCATAAATAACATTTTATTTTTTTTCCAATAACAGTAAAATAAAATTGGTCAGTATAACTATCTATAAAGGCAGTACAAAAACAGAAAACAAAGTCCTTCATCTGAGGATGTCTCTAATTCTAAGTTTCAGTCTTGCTCTCTCTAGCAAAAGTACTGCTGCTCTTTTTATAAGTCTTTACCTAGGAACTCATTAAGCAGACATCCTGTTTTTCAGTACATGGTGTCCCAGAACTGACCTCCTGTTGACAGTTCTGCAAAAGAGCTAGTGTTGCATTCCAGGTTAACCCCCTAAGTACTAAACAGCTGCAATCATTTCAACAATATAACTATTTACATTTTCAAACCAAGGGATCCCAGTTTCACACAAAAATTCACTAATATTTTATAACTTCAGATATGCAAGGGGACAAAAAGATAGAAATAGCAGTTGATGGCAGAGGAAAAATGTGACTACGCAGTCAGACAAGAGACAGAAAAGAAGAGGATAGTACAAATCCTTGTGTTTAGCTCTTTCTACATAACAAATGGGACAGGGTCTTATTCAATCCTGTCATATACCCCACTCTTTAAGAGGGAACCTGTTAAAAAAAAAAAACAGTTTCCAAAACTTTCTTTAAATTCTCCATTAACATTAGCTTATAAGCATTACAGTTCTCAGCGTATGCAGTATTCCTTTTCTCCGTAACAGCCAGTATGGCACACAGTGAAGTTTAAACTCACAGTTTTTTTTTCAACTTTCTGAATTCTCAATCCCCGATACATATCTTGACAGAAAATCAGTACTGACATCCTGTTTTCCAGATTTTTATATCACCTTGAATTTAAATGGATGTAGTGCCAGGCACCACCTTGTGATTCTGAAATGTTTATCCTTCATTTGGTTAAGCCAACAGAGAGGATTATGATCAGTTAGAAGTACAAAGTCAGCTCCTAGCAATTAAAACTTAAGGGACTCCATGGCCCACTTTGCCGCAAGGCATTCCTTTTTAATGGTGGAGTACCTTTTCTCTCTGTCATTCACCTTCCTACTGATATATAGAATGGGATGTTCCATCCCATCTATATTTTGACTCGAGACTACACCTAGGCCAATCTCTAATGAATCTGTCTGTAACAAAAATTGTTTCTTAAAAGTTTGGGCTTTGTAAAACAGGAGCTGAACATAATGCAGCCTTGATGGCCCAAAAAGCTTTATCACACTCTGAGGAACATTTCATATTATTTGGGAAGCGTTTCTTTGTGAGTTCTGTGAGGGGAGTAGCTAACTGGGCAAAGCTGGGAACAAATCTCTGATAGTAACCTGCCAGCCCTAAAAATAACCTGACATGTTTCTTTGTTTTAGGGATAGGACTGTTAGCTACAGTTTCTATATTTGAAATCTCTGGCTTTACTCGTCCATTTCATAAAACATATCTCAAATATCTGGTTTCTTGCATGCCCAATGCACATTTGCTAGGATTAATGGTCAAACCTACATTTTTGATAGCTTGGATAACTACTTGTAGGTGTTCCAAGTGGCTTTTCCAATCTGGACTGTACATCACGATATCATCCAGGTAAGCAGCACAATAAGCAGTGTGAGTAGCTAAAATTACACTCATGTACCACTGGAATGTAGCAGGTACACCATGTAAACCAAACAGCATGGTGGTGAACTGATAGAATCCAACAGGAGTGGCAAATGCAGTTTTGTCTCTGGATTCTTTAGCTAGGGGAATCTGCAAGTAACCCATGGTGAGACTGAGGGTACTGATGTATTTGACACTTCCCAATCTGTCCACCAAATCATCTATCTGGGGCATAGGATAACTGTCAAATTAAGACACTTGATTAAGTTTCCTAAAGTCAAGGCAGATTCTTACACCTCCCACCCCCTTTTTTATTACAAGCACAATTAGTGATGACCAAGCACTTATTAACTCTTCTATGATACTCAGTTCTTTCATTTTTTTGTATTTTTTTAATCATGTCTGCTCTTAACCACTCTGGTAATCTGTATGTCTTTTGCCTAATAGGGCAAGCATTCCCTGTCACTATTATGTGCTTGATCCCTTGTGCTCGGCCTGGCACTGTGGTAAAATACTGTTAAATGTCTTTAGTAAGTTACAAACAAATACTAAGTTACAAATTTCTGCTGTTTGTTTGGAGGTTAAGGAAACATTCACCTTCACAGCATCAGCAGTTACAATTTGTTCCAGTCTGTCATAAGCTATATCAATATCTTCAGTAAAAGTTTCTGGTGAAACTATTTATTTATTTATTTTGTTAACCAGGTAGGCCCACTGGGCCCAAAAGGTCCCTTTTTCATGGGCGACCCGGAATGAGTTACATAAAGACCTGTTGGATATAGAACATTTCAGAGAAGAAGATCATTTTAAGGACTATCATGGCATTTCTAACTGCTTTACAATTCATCAAAACATACTTTCAACAGCAAACAGATTCATCATATAATCACATTAGACTAGACAGGAGATGTCTTCTAACAATGACAGTAGTGTTAGTACAGTCAACTATGAATACAGGTGAACAGCAGGCCACACTGAGGTTTTTAATACACATCATCTTTTGTAGTTGTTCATTTAAGTGGTGGCTCATACAGCCAGGGCAGGTTTAGGCTGTCTAACAAAGCGGTCTTTGGTGTTTTTTCAACCCATTTCTTCAGGAGGTTAACATGGTATATCTTGGTAGGATTTTTCCTATCAGGGGTCTCAATCTCATAGTTAACTGTGCCGATATGTCTAAGCACTTTATAAGGTCTTTGCCACTTCATTAATAGTTTATGTTCATTAGTGGGTAGTAGCAAGACCTTTTCACCTGGCTGAAAAACATTTTCTTTTACCCCATGGTCATAATACACCTTCTGCTGCTTTTGGGACTCTTCCTGATTACAATGGGCAATTTCAACATATTTTGACAGTTTCATTCTCAGGGCACACATATAAGATGTAATAGATTGTTTTCTAGTGGGGTTATATTCCAATGTTTCTTTTATTACATCTAGTGACCCTATAGGTTGTCTACCATACAACATTTTGAATGGTGAAAAACCTGTTGAGGCTTGTGGCAGTTCTCTGTAAGCAAAAAGCAGGTAAGTTAGTATTGGTCCCAATCTTTCTCTTCCTCTTTTACAAACCTTTGGTTAAAATGCTCAACAAGACCATCTGTTTGAGGGTGATAGCATACATGTGATATCTCCCTCTTTATGCAGGAGACTCCTGTTTTTTTTTTTTTTACTGAACTCCCTCCCTTCCTCCTGGGAAACAAAATCTCCTGCTTAAGTAAAATTCTGTCCAAAATAACCATGTTTTTTGGACAGATAAAGACATATAAAAATTAAATTAGTGATGAACAATGTATCTGATAACTTTATATAACTAGTTATTTATTCTTTTTAGTGCTTATTCTTGACAAAATGAAATACATAAAATTTTTGTAATGACTTTTTTCTTATTTTTTGATGCCATTTAAGGACAAACTCACGATGTCACGGCATCTACCTACTAGCAGGCCAATCTCCCTCCTAATTTGACCCAAATCTCCCTCTTAAGCAAGTTGACAGGTCAATCTCCCTCCTAATTTGACCCAAATCTCCCTCTTAAGTGATGGACATATCACATATATGTGATAGTGGGAGGTTCTTATGCACTGATACCTAGTTGTTGGTACAGCTCCTTCAGTAATGCAGCACTAAAATTACTACCCTGATCAGTAATAATTTCCTTAGGTATGCCCACCCTGCTGAAAATTTTGGCAAGCTCTGCTGCCACTTTTGGGGCTGTGACAGTACGCATTGGAACTGCCTCTGGGTATCAAGTAGCACAGTCATATACTACCAGAATGAATAGATTTCCCTTTTTACTTTTGTCTAAAGGGACAACCACATCCATTGCAATTTCTCAAAAGGCACATCTATCAGAGGTAGGGGCGCCTTGCCTTTTCTAGTCACTGGGGCTACTAATTGACATTCAGCACAAGAACTGCAACAGGTAGCAAAATCTTCATGAATTCCATGCCAGTTAA
Source organism: Neoceratodus forsteri (assembly GCA_016271365.2). NCBI lineage: Eukaryota > Metazoa > Chordata > Ceratodontiformes > Ceratodontidae > Neoceratodus > Neoceratodus forsteri. Next base: position 800,372,736 of record CM057451.1, on the reverse strand, counting down.
AATCTGTACAGCAATCTGGCAAGGGTGCGATCCCTCCCTGAGTGACCAGCCATAGGACTATTATGTGCTATTTGTAACAACACAATTCTACAATTTTGTGGTATAACCAATTGTTTTATCCGTTCCTGTGTCTGAGCTTTAAAACAAACTCGGTACAGTAACCCATTAAATTTTTCAAACACTGGTTCACCCTGTTTTTGTTTCACCCCAGCTGCTTAAAATAACCTTGGAGAGAAGCATTATTAGTTTGCTCTGAAACAAAATCACAATCAGTTATCAGTTTAGCTTCAGCATTGTCATATTTTAACCCCTTATGTCCATCAGTCTTTTGTTGCCACAGGCATCTTCTTTCTTTCCTGCACTTCTAGATCTTGGAAATGGGCCTAAACAAGTTCACATCAAAGGCACTGAAAGGAAGTGTCCTCACCATCTGAGATTTTCTTTGCCTGAGCTCTTGTTACCATTGCTGATGAAGCGGCAGGGTTCATTTCCTCTGACAGTAACGCAGTAAATCCGGGACATTTTCAATGATCACAGGTACAGGTAACCTGGGTACTACCCCCACTTTCATTTGGTGCGGCACTCTGTTAATATTCAGGGTCTCGTGTGTGGTAGTATAATATTGTGTGTTCCCATGGATGCAAATGACACCAGTGCCTGGTCCTTTTACATAGTGTTTTCCCAGCACTTCAACATGCACTAGGGTCTGTCTGCTCCCCAAATCAGTAAGTCCCTTTATAGTCTTATCTCCCACCTTGACATCTGTTAAACACTTGCCCCAATTTGCTAAGGCCAAATCTGCTTCATTGTTACCCTCCTTATTTTTATGGCAGTTCCTTGTGATATGGCCTGGCTTGTTACAGTTATAGCAAATTAAGTCTTTGGGTGCAGATTTGTTACCCACACCAGAGTTTTTTTTTTTCATTAGTAATTTTGCATTTCCCCCCTTCCCGAGGACTCAGGACCTCGGAAGACACAGGTGGTATGTGAAGGAGCACACGTATCTAGGTACCGGCTCAGCCCCTTCTGCCCCATCCCTGACTATTGCTGGGCTCCCCATTGCATGAACTGCCATCCATCCTCCACCAGGTGGCAGCCAAGGGCTGGGTAAACCCCTCATTCCTCCCTGGGAGAGGAGAACCACCTCATGACAGCTGAATCCCACTCCTCGCCCTACCCCGCTGACTCCCAACAACTCAGGCTCATTCCTGAACTCGGGTCACCGGGATGGCGCAAGGTGTGACATCCAGCGCCTCAACCCTCAGCACCACTGGGCTGGCTCCCACCAGAGTTTTTTATCTGATCTGGACTTAAATCAAGAAAAAGAGGGTCTTAGAGGTGCTTAGCTGTTACCTCACTGCTGCATGGTCTGTCTGACTATCTGATAGTCCTCGGCCAAAGAAACGGCCTTTTCCCCACTTTCTGGTTGGTGTTCTTTCACCCAAAGCTGCCATCTGTAGGCAGGATGCTGCTGAATTGCTCCACTGCAAATGTGTCCATGATCTGTGGGATTGTTTTGCCTCTGATTGGAGCCATTTAAGAAGGAGTTCTCTGAGTAGGGTGAAGACTTCTCGAAGATTGTCGAAAGAAATGTACTTCAGGGACTGGAATCTTTGCCTGTAGGTCTCTCCTGACATGTCGTATCTTTTCAGTATTTCTCTTTTCACAAGATCATAGCTTTCTGACTGTGCAGTGTCCATACTGCTGTAGACAAATTGGGCTTTACCTATCAGGTAAGGTAACTGTCTGATTGCCCATTGCTGCTTTAGCCACTGGCAGGCTCCAGCAACCCTTTCAAAAGTTGTCAGGTATGCTTCAATATCATCCGACGGACACAGCTTTGTAAGTTTAATATCTTTTAAGTTGTTTGTGTCTTGTTGCTCTGCTGGACCAGTGCCAAATCCTCCAGCTCTGAAAACCTGCAAGGCATCCATCCATTGCTGCATCTCTTCTCTTCTTTGCTGCTCCTGTTGCTGCTGCCTCTCTTCCTTTCTCTGCTTCTCGAGTTGCTTTATTTCTTCATTTCTCTGCTTTTCAAGTTGCTACGTTTCTTTTCTTCTCTGTTTCTCTGTCTCTTTTTGTTGTATTGACCACCATCTGAAAAAGGCAGCCAGGCTTTCAGGTTCTGCCACTGCCTGTTATTTTTTTTCCCCATAGCTGGTGATGGCTGTACTGACTCAGCTTGGATTTCTGTCTCGCTAGTTTAGCTGCCATCTTTCTGTTAAAGATCCTGGGCTTGCTACTGCAGAATACCTTTCTGATATGCTTCCCTGATATCAGGTCCAGCACCCACACACAAAACTCTTGGCTTAGAGTATGCAGGGTGTAAATCCCACTTAGTCTGACACCATCTGTCATCGAGGCACAGGTCAGGAAGCATAGGAAGACCAGGAGCAGGTATAAAATTCACATGTAGCATTTTATTTTTTTTCCAATGACAGTAAAAAAAATAAAATTGCTCAGTATAACTATTTACAAAGGCAGTACAAACACAGAAAACAAAGTCCTTCATCTGAGGATATCTCAAATTCCAAGTTTCAGTTGTGCTGTCTCTCTAGCAAAAGTACTGCTGCTCTTTTTTAAAAGGCTTTGCTTGGGAACTCATTAAGGAGACATCCTGTTTTTCAGAAAATGTTCTTGTCAGTTCCCTTCCTTGCAGATGCAACAAGATGGTACATGGTGTCCCTGAACTGACCTCCTATTGACAGCTCTGCAAAAGAGCTAGTTTTGCATTCCAGGTTAACCCCCCAAGTTCCAAACAGCTTTCTGCAATCAATTCAACAATATAACTATATACATTTTCAAAGCAAGGGATCCCAGTTTCACATAAAGATTCACACATATTTTATAACTTCAGATATGCAAGGGGGGAGAAAAGATAGAAACAGCAAATGAAGGCAGAGAAAAATTTAACAGTGCAGTCAGACAAGAGACAGAAAAGAAGAGGATAGAACAGATCCTTGCGTTTAGCTATTTCTACATAACAAATGGGACAGGGTCTTACTCAACCCTGTCACACACTGTCCTTCAGAAACCAAGTGGGGTGGATACTTCACTGTCCAAGTATCTCAAACAAAAATCTCCTGGATGTCCTACTCAGACTTCGAAGGGCAATAGTCTAACTAAAAAAAAATTGTGATTTTTGCAAGCTAGTTTTTTTCTTCTGAAAGTGGATGATTTTAATAGAATCATCTAGCGTGCAGCAACTCTAGCCACAAATACTTAAAGGCCATAACATAGCACAGATGTTAGACAACAAAAACAATCTGCCATGTCAATGATTTAAATCCCAATTTCTGAAAAAGGTGTACTGTCCTAACAAAACAAAAAAAATATCACGGTTAAACCTTATATAGAAATACCCAGTACTAAACTGGGCCCTACTTCTTTAGCACACACTCTAGCTCCTTTATAAGTCCTTAAATTGCAAATTTAAAAACAGTACTTTAAAGTAAGAAATTATGCCAAAGGAATGTGGCTAGAAGAAAATAGATCAAGTTAGTAATTAGTAAAATGTGGCATATCCCATTATTTTGCAATCTATTTTTGTAATCAGGGGAACATCATGTATCTTGGCAATATGCTATAGGAGTAGAAGACGCAGTCACTGATACAAGAATGGATTTAGGTTTCAGACCAAATGTTATGTACATCTGATGGGACTCATTTACGAAACTCGTAAAACAAAAGCCTGGAATTTAGAGAATGTGTTTGAAAAATAGTACTGTGGGGACAAGCTGCTCTCACTCTTTCTGTTGGCTATATGTCAACATTTTTTAAACAATTATGAATCGTGCCAGCACTATTAATGTTTGATTTAGCATTATGAAGCAGGGATCATTTTCTTTAGTTTGAGATGCTGAAATGCTCATTAAAATGGCTGCAGTGCTGGTAAGCTGAATACTTTTTATTTCACCCATTCGCTTGTGCAAGTGTGAACATATTGCTAGGATAGTGGTTTTGAGAGGTGTGTCTGTGTTGGTCCAGAGCAGGGCAGTCTACAATGGGCTAGATTGTGTCAGCATGGCCGGATTAACATATACGTAAATGATGCCATGGCATAGGGCCCCATGGTTCAGGAGGGCCCCTACCACCCACTCTCACTCTTCTTATTCTTTCCCTACTTTGCGACAGCCTCAAGACTGCCGCACCGTGGCTGCTGACCGGCCAAATTGCCCCCCCCAAAAAAAAGCACTGCATTACCCCGGTCCCTCCCGTCCTGTCAGTCAGTCAGCATGTCAGCCAGCCCAGTGCCAGTGGTTCAAAACCCGGCCCCCCCCCCCGCAATCACTCAGAGCAAGTCTCTTGGCTCTGGCTCTGCCTCTGATCAACTCTGACCCCACCACTACACAATCAATCACTGTCCATGATGTCCTTCGGAGGTGTGGCTACTGAGGAGCGGGAATCAGTGGCAGTGTGTGTGCATGCATTGCGTCAGGGTCAGGCATGTGGAGTGACCATGCAGAAACTGCTGAAGAGTCAATGCACTCAACAAGGAGGAGGCCGAGACAAGACTAGAGAGAGAGAGAGAGGTGACCTAGTCTAGAGCTGTGTCCTGTCCGGGGTCTTGAGTGCCAGTGCCAGGAGCTGGAGGAGCATGGACGTCGTCGTTGTGGACCGGGTCCATCTCTTGAGAAGACACAGACAGTCACCCAAGTAAAGTCTGAACTCTCAAGACAATCAGGAAGCCAGACTCAGGGAGAGAGTAGAGAGAGAGAGACTAAGCATGCAGGCCACGGCGCAGAGAGACTTGGCCACGGAGTCAGATTTAGCATGCAGCGTAGTGTACTGCTGCGGTGTTTTCGGGTGCTCAGTGCTGACTGTTGTGCAGTTTTGTGAGGGGATGAGCCGAAGAGGGGTCCTACAGTGCTGCTGGGCCTGGCGGGCTGAGTTGTTGTGACTGCTTGTCGCTGCCTGCAACGTGATCTTCTTGAGGGTGAGGGTCACAGACAGTCCAGTTATCAGGAGGACTACAGGACGGAGTCACAACATCTCAGGCCAACCAACCAAGGCAGCAAAGGAGGTATGTGCTGTTTTTTCACTAAAAGATATGAGCTCTCACTCCACCTCCCAGTTTTTACACCTGGCCTGCTCCAACCTCTTTGTTTGCCCTGAATGTGCCCTGCCTTTTGCTATGTTAATTATATTATTAGTAGTTACTGTATTGCACTGAAAATAAAAAAGACAGTGTGTTTAATTGCATCAGAAATGAAAGAAAATTAAATGGGATTATGGCAGTAAAGAAAGGTACATTCAGACAGCTAAAGAAACACACAAGGGTGATTATTATATTGCAATTGGCATGCAACCATTGATTTTCAATGGTTTAGCTGTTTCTTGTTTAGAAGGCTTTTCTGCTTGTCATTTTGTTTGGTCATGTCTTAGTTCTTCTTGCTTGATGTCATGTAGCATGTATGAATATGTCTGTTTACTAAATGGTACAAAATATAGTTTGAGAACATTTATTTTGAAGGGGTGTCACAGGTATCACTTCACCATACCATTTATAACAGTCATGATCATTTTGAAGACATGTAAAGATGCCTGCTAATCTAATCATAACCATGTTTGAAAAAAGAGGGATCTCAATAAGCTTGTAAGTGCTACATGAATCTGATGGATTTTTTTTGACTGGGTGACGAAGGAAATAAACCGAGGAGCGGGGGCGGTGGGCATTGCCTACCTCAATTTCAGCAAGGGCTTCAACACTGTCCCACATAAAAGGATGGTTAACAAAATGGGTAGTCTAGGCATGGGGCGCAAGGTAGCAAACTGGGTTAGGAACTGGCTAATGATGGACAGGAAGCAGAGGGTGGTGGTAAATGGAATCCAATCCAAGGAGACGGAGGGGGGTGATGACCAGCCAGGCACCGCAGGGATTAGTCCTTGGGCCAGTCCTGTTTAATCATGTCTTCATTAGTGACATTATGTCGGGGCTGAAGGAAAAGGTCTGCCTGTTTGCAGATGACACCAATGTCTGTAACAGGGTGGATACTTCAGACAGGATGGAGAGAATGAGGAGGGACCTGGGGAAGCTAAAAAAATGGTCTGAGATGTAGAGGTTCAATTAAACAAAATATAAAAGAATGCACCTGGGATAAGGGAACCCTGGGGAGAGCTACAGGATGTGTGTGTGTGTGGGGGGGTGCTGATGATCACCAAGAAAGAAAGGGACCTGGCTGGGGGTTATCATTTTGGATGACACAGAGGTGTCTAAGCAGAGTACAAAGACCGCAGGGAGTGCCAGTGGCATGCTAGGGTATCAGTAGTAGAAGATGGAAGGTGGTGATGCCATTGTATAAAACACTTGTAAGGCCTCATCTAAAGTACTGTGTGCAATTCTGGAGGCTGCAGAATAGTGGAATGTTGGCACATTGGGGCCCCCGGAGCCACAAAATATGACTTGGAGTAGGGTCCCCACATCCATTAATTTGGGCCTGCGTGTCAGACCAGTCATCAGCCAGACTGATCATGGCACTTTTTTGGGCTTGGTGGTTTGAAATTACTGTACATGAAGTTCAAAGAAAAGAGCTGCCTGAATCATGGGGCAGCTCTTTTATTTTGATCTATATGAAGATTTCCAGCAAAGAGCTGATCACATCATCATTATCAGCCTGCACCTCATCCACCCCCTCTCAGCAATACAACCGACTAGGCTGGCACCTTGCGGCCCCCCCCCAACCTGCAGCTCCAAGCAGTTTCATCCTGCCTGTCTGCTTTTTATTTGTTGTTAGTCTTTTTACTGAAAGGGACTCAGTGGCTCTGTTTCAAGTAAGCCCTTTAATGCTGTTTGCAGCTACTGCTGTGAGTCACAAGCTGTATCCATCCCTCCAGACTCGACGTCTGTAGTACAGGAGTGCTTGGGCAACATCATCTGCATGCACAGAAATGGTACAACTGGGAGTTGTGATGCTTTCTAAACACCAGATAGGATCAGAAAAGTTCAACCAGCATGACAGTAGCTCATCCAGGGAGTTGGTAGTGTAGTGCAGCTAATCCCGAGAGTCTCAGCCGATTGTAACTAGGACCATGCACTACTGACTCTTCCTCCCTGCAACATGCCACAGGACCTGTAGCAACATGAATGCTGGAGGAATGTGTCTGATGCCAGATAGAACCAGGACTGGAACCTGGCCGTATAACCTTCCTGAACATGGCACAGAGACCCCCCACCTCCACCCACCAAGCAAGCAAGCCAGGTAATCTGGCAACTGGTGTTTTGCTTTAGCTGATAACAGCTGAAACAATCTCTCATGCCCACTGCATAATTTGCAGCATGAAGGCAGGGAAAGGGATTTGCTACAAAAATAGGGAAAAGCTCTTGCCAGCAGTTATTTGGAGTGAGACTGCTGTGGAGGATGGGGAGTTTGCTAGCAGCTGATGCGAACCAGACAACAGGTAAAAGTGCTGCCAGAGGGAGGGATGACCGCCAGTAAAGGTAGAGGGGCTAGCAGCAATCTGAGAAGGAGGGAGAAACCAAGAATCCAGGTAAGGTGCTGCCAGCCAGACGAAGGGAGGGCTTCCAGTAAAGGCAGGCACAGCAGTCTGAGATGGAGGGAGAAACACGTCATCCAAGTAGTGCAGCCATTTGTGTGCCATGAGAAGGAGCGCTACTAGTAAAGGAAGGGGGTGGTCTATGTAAAGGTGCTGCTAGAGGGAAGGAAGGCTGCCAGTAAGGGGGGGGGCGGCTAAGAGGGAAGGGGAACACAGCATCCAGGGAAAAGTTCAGATTTGCATGTGTCATGAGAGATGGTACTGCCAGTAAAAGGGGGGGCTATCAGCAGTTGGAGGGGAGGGACTGCTGTCAGTACTTTATTTGAGAAGGGCTACAAGCAAACTGGGGAAGGTTCCCAGCATCTTATTTGGAGACTGGGGTATGACAGGGTTGAATAAGGCCCTGCCCCATTTGTTTTGCAGAAAGAGTTTAAATGCAAGGGTCTGTTCTATCCTCTTCTTTTCTGTCTCTTGTCGGTCTGGTTGCACAACCAAATTTTCCTGTGAGACATAGGAACGGTTCACTCTGACAGTTTTCGCAATTCTCCGCCTCTCGCTATCTCTCTGCCTTCCCTTGCTGTTCTGTCTTTTCTTCCCCTTTACATATCTGCAGTTATAAAAAATCTATGTTAATCTTTGTGTGGAAATGTCACTTATACTGGGATCCCTTTGTTTAAAACTGTATATAGTTATACTGTTGAAATGATTGCAGTGCTATTTGGAACTCAAGGGGTTAACCTGAGATGCAGTTGTTAAGCCTTCTGCAGAGCTGTAAACAAGAGGACAGCTCTAGTTCACTATGTATGGTCCTGCTGCACGTGCAAAGAACAAAACTGACAAGAACATTCTGTGAGAAGCATGTTCTCTTAACGAGTTCCCAAAGACTTATAAAAAGAGCAGCAATGCTTTTGTTAGAAAGACAAGAATAATGAGAGACTGAAACTTGGAATTAAGAGATACCCTCAGAAGAAGGACTGTTTGTACTGCCTGTTAAAAAGTTATACAGAATATTTTTTATTTTGCTGTTATTGAGAAAAATAAAATGCCATTTGCTAGTTTTGAAACTGTTCCAGGTTTTCCTAAGCTTCCTGACCTGTGCCGCAACAAAGGGGACCTGAAGAAAGGAGTAGGGGGTCACAGAGGGCAAACAGCTATATGAAAAAAAAGAATGTGTAGCCCGTAATCATGTACGCCCTCTCAATTCTGGCCTCCAGAGAGTACATGTTTTGGTTCTCCAGCTTCTCCTCATACTGTACACCCTCCCCTGCTGCCCCTGTATCATTTTTGTAGCCCTCTTCTGGACACTCTCCAAGCAGTTCCTGTCCTTCCAGAGGTGGAAACTCCAAGACTGGCTACAGTAGTCCAGATGCAGTCTCACCATGAACCTCTACAGGTACTGTCACCTCCTTTCTTCTTCATGTGAATGCTCTACCTTCAGAACCCAGTACTCTGCTTTTTTATTTGGTTGTTTAACCAGGTATAGCTTGCCTCCCATATGCCTTGTTGCACTGGGTTGAAGACTTATGGTTGTCGCTAATAATGACTCTCAGATCGCTTTCTTCAGTAGTTTCAACCACTGTCACTCCACCGTCCAATAGTCACTTGCAGGTTTTTTTTCCCCACCAATATGCATAACCATACATTTACTTTATTTAAAGTTGCAATACCTTAGGCCACTCCTCAAACCTTTTCATGGTCCTTATTCCCTTCCCTATGTCCCCTCTCCCACAAATCTTTGTGTCATCAGCAAAGATAGACCTTGCTCTGTATATCCTCTGCTATGACATGTATGAAGATGCTAAACAATGCCAGCCCCAAGACGAATCCTCTGGCCCAACACTGAAACCCCCCTGGTCACCAAGGATTAAGCAATAACAACCAAGAAACTTGTAATTTCCAAGGGATTAACAAATTAAATGACTGGCTTTGAGGTTGTTACTGTGATTATAAGTCTACTCGCAATAACAACTTTTTTTTTTTGTTTTATTTAGGTTTTTGCTGTGTGGCGTGAGCCCCATGAGCCACACAGTGTCAGTTTGCAGCTAGATCAGTTATTTCTTTTTTTGAATAATATCTTTATTAGTTTTGTTATTTGCTGATAAACATCATACAACATACAGACAGACAAACATGAAAACATAAAGACATTAAAATCATTAAAACATTAGAACATTAAAACAGGTGTAATCATGTGTACATATTCCCAAGTTCATCTCTCCAAATTAGTATATTCAGGTATGGAGACATAGTTTGATGATGTTCATTGATAAGACCCCCTTAAAGTTACTAGTACCAGACACTCCATCCACCTCCCATAGCTGGGCTTAGTTATCTATTCCCTCCCTGAGTATCATCCCTTTTTCTAAACTAAGTGAGGCCAATAAGGGGGTCCAGCTTCTACTAAAGACTTCCTCTCGTCCCCATAGTACATGCGTCAGCCTCTCCAGTCCCAAGGTTTGTATTATCATCTGTCTCCAAACTTGAACCATGGGCTTCACATGGGAGACCCATATATTTTGTATGCAGTGACAAGCCAGAACAAACAAGACTCTCATCCATCTAGGGAGCGGAAACCACTCCTCCCCCTTCCCTACTTCCAGGCCAAAGAGACACACCAGAGGATCGTTTTCCAGCTCTCTTCCTGCTATCGTGGCTACCTCTGTCACTACCACCTCCCAGAAAAGCTGCAGCACAGGACAGGTCCAGAAGCAATGCATGTATGTACCTCTTCCCACTCCGCATCTCCCACATATTGGTGACATTGAAGGGTGCGCTTTGTGCACTATCACTGGTGGATAATATAATCTATGGATAAATTTATAGTATGCCTCTTTATATCTGTTACGTGCCATGATCCCTTAGTGCATTGGTAGCATTGTCCTCCAGTTCTCCTCAGTAATAATCATCCCCAAATTCCGCTCCCATAGTTGTCTTGTTTTAGCTGTCTGATCTGGGAGTCTCTGTTTCCCCCTCCTCGCCGCTTTCCCAATAAAACCTTTGGGATCAGTCTGAGCCTGATAGACCAGGCTCTCTACGCAGTCCAACTTGTGCCCTTCCCTCTCTTCCCTTGCAAGACTACCCGTAAATGCCCTCACCTGTACGTATTGAAACATATGTCGTCTTTCCACGCTCAATGTATCTTGCATATTCTTAAATGTGCAAAACTGACCTTGCACCAAGAGATTTCCTAAACTTCGGATTCCTTTCTGTTCCCATTCCTGGAAACCTGTATCCTCTAGCCCAGGTAAGAAAAAGGGATTACCTGCAACCGGCAACAACAAGGTTTCTCCCCTCTGTATCCATCCCTGTCTCCTGAGCTGTCACCAGGCTATTAGAACTTGCTCCACTAGTGGGTTACTACTTCCCCAGTTTTATACGGTCTGGCCCCCCTGCTGTGTAGATATGCTGTGAGTCTTACCTGGACCCCCTTCTGCTCTAAGTCTATCCAACTAGCCACCTTGGGTTGCTGCACCCAATCTGCTATATATCTTTGTTGTATCGCCAAAAAATAGTTACTCATATCAGGGAAATTCAGGCCTCCCTTATCTTTTTTCACCTTCAGCCTCTGCAAACTGATCCTTGGATGTTTTCCCCTCCATACAAATGTGGAGAATGCCTTCTCTGTTTTTTTAATATCCCCTTTCATCAATCCCACATGTAACATCTGTAGCGAGTACAGGATCCGTGGCAGGATATTCATCTTGATAAGGTTCACCCTAGCCAGCCACGAAATTGGCAGCTGTGCCCATCTCCTAAGGTCTGCTTCTAACACTTTCAAGAAGGCGGTATAATTTAGCCTATACAGGGAACCCAGTGCCCGTCCCACCTGGATGCCCATATAGATAAAGCTATCCCCAACCGGCTTCAACCATCATTGGGCCGCTTCGTTCCCTGTTCCTGGACAGCACAACATCTCTGATTTCCCCAGGTTAATCTTATAACCAGAGAAGGCACCAAACTCCTCCACCAGGGACAGCAAAGGAGGCACAGACTGTCATGGTTTTTGAGGAACAGGAGCATGTCGTCCACATAAAGAGCAAGTTTATGCTGCGACCCTCGCATCCCCTCTACCCCTATAATCTCCCCACAGTCATGTATCGCCACTGCTAGCGGCTCAATTGCCATTGCAAACAGAAGGGGAGAGAGCGAGCATCTCTGCCTTGTACCCCACTCTAGACTGAATTTCTCTGAGAGGGTCCCATTTGCCATCATTTGGGCCTGAAGCGCCGCATACATAGCCCTCACCCACCCAATATATGACTCACCCAGACCAATCCGGGACATTACTTCAAATAGGTACCCCCATTCTATTCTATCAAACACTTTTTAGGCATCCATTGAAATAACGCCTATGTCCTCTTTCCCCTGATTCGCTCTCCATATGATGTTTAGTAGCCGCCGCATATTATGATATGATTGTCAGCCCTTAATGAACCCAGTTTGCTCTGGATGAACCAACCCCAGTAGTACATCTTCAAGCCTGGAAGCCAGGATTTTTGTAATATTTTTATGTCGCAGTTAAGCAGGGAAATAGGGCTGTAAAAGGCACACTCCTTTACATCCTTTCCCACCTTGGGTATTAGACATATAGTGGCATCATAGCAGGTAATGGGCAGATTGACTTCCCCCGTCTCCCCCTCCTGTTGAAAAACCCCACAGAGCAACTCCCCTCTCTGTCCTCCCATTAATTTATAATATTCTGCCGGGAATCCATCTGGGCCACTAGCCTTACCCTCTTGCAGCTTCTGTATGGTGCTCAGTACTTCTATCTTAGTGATTGGCTGACTCAATTGTTCCCTCTGAGCCTGCGTAGCCACTGGCAGTTGCACTCTATCTAAAAACTTCATCATCTGCTTTCTCTTACCCACATGCTCTGATTGGTATAGCTGCTGACAGAATACCCGGAAGCTTTCCTTTATTCCCTTCATGTCCCTATGCAGAACTCCGTTTCCATTATTCACCCCTGTAATTCGAGTTAGGTCACATCCTCCCTTCATGAGTCTTACTAACAATGGGCCTGGTTTGTTTCCCCATTCAAATATTTGGCATTTATTAAAAAGCCAAACCCTCCCTGCTTCTATCCTAAGGAGAGCATTCAAGGCCTCCCTTATTGCCCCAGAAGCCGAACAGCCTCTCCCTGTTCTCCCCCTGCAACTCTCTTCTCCAAATCCTTTAGCTTCCTTTCAAGCTCTAGTCACTTCTCTTGCCTTTTCCTTTTAAGCCTAGCCATATATTCTATGATTATCCCTCTCATGAAGGCCTTACTCGCCTCCCACAGAGTGGCCTTAGACACCTCTGCTGTGTCATTTGTCTCACTATAATACTTCCACTGTTCTGCTAAATGGTCTTTAAATTCTGTACTTTTAACCATATATGTTGGAAATTTCCATGGGGGAAGGCTTTCCTGCTTCTCCCTCCTTTACAGCTTCATAATAACCATCGCATGGTCAGATACATGTATAGGGCTATGCAGTATATCCCGAATTCGCCCATACCACCCCCTAGTCAGGTAGATATAGTCAAGGTGAGACCACGTCTTATGTGGATTTGAGTAAAAGATATATTCTTTTGCTCCTGGGTTAGCAGTACGCCAGGCATCCACCAGGTCCAGGTCCGCCATGCCGACCTGCCATTGTTGCATTACTGATGATTCCCTCCCCTTCCCCTCTGAATGATCCATGTTCGGATCTATTGTCCAGTTTAAGTCACCTCCCAAAAATTAACCCTGGAAATTGTTGTTTTATTAGCAAATCCAGCAAGGACACATAAAATTGCGGATCATATACTGCAGGGTCATAAATACATCCAAAAGTCACCCGCTCCCCTTTTATTTCCCCCGAAATAAATACATATCGTCCCTCCTTAGGGTCTCTAACCACCCTAGTGACTTCTAAGGGGAGGCCCTTATGCACCAATATAGCCACTCCTCTCTTGTGTGTCGAGAAGGATGCCATGTAACACCTCCCCACCCAATTCCGTACCAATTTGGCATGTTCTGTATCGGTCAGGTGTGTTTCCTGTATGAAAGCTACCTGTGCCCCTACCCTTTTCAATGCCGTCAGTAGTGATGTCCTTTTAACTGGATTTACTATTCCTTTTACATTCCAGGACACAACATTAAGGCTTTGTGTCTTATCCATCATTATACGCATAGCCCTTCATATATATCCCACCATTATTGTACAAGGGTCGTCTCGGCAAGTTGACATGCCTCCAGTAGTCCCCGTACCATTCTATGTCCCATACTCCTGTGGATTTAACCCATTGCACACTCTAATGATTGCACCAAAGCACATATAAGTAGTAACAACAACAACTATAACAGTCATTTGTAAAACCCACAACTGTTCCCCTTCCCTCTTTTGTTGGCATTTCTGATATGTCCCCTCATATCTCCCCCTCCCTATCCCACGACTAATCATAAATCATAATCCCCTTGCCCACCCCTCCCTCCCCATCTGTAATCTCCTCTGTTGATGTGCCTTGAAACAATCTTCACCTCTTTCAAGATGTTAGTTATAGATGCTGTAGTAAATCAGGAGCCTCACTAGGCTCATGAATAGTTAATTAGACTTATAATTCCCCTTTTAATATCACCCACTGAATTATGCACCACAACCAGTTTTCTACCTTGTGAGTCTGTTCCCCACTCACAGGTCTCCCAGTTTTTTTTGTTTTTTTAACCAGCCTTTGGGTGTGGTACAGAGTGGATGGCCTTGCTGAAGTCTAAATATTGTGCATCAACTGCTCGTCTCCCATCTGCTGCCCATGTAAATAAATCAAAACAGTAAATTTAGACTGGCCCGGTGGCGCTGAGGTGCTGGACGCCTTACCTTGCAGTACGCTGGCGACCTAGGTTCGGAAACGAGCCTAGGCTGTCGGAGGTCGGCAATGGGGGCGGAGGGTGGAGGATGGAGCTGCTGGCAGGCGAGCTCTCCTCTCCGGGGAGGAGGTGCAGCATCCCTCGGCTGATGGCGGCCCCTAGTGGAGGCTAGGGGCAGCACGGGCCTAAAGGGTGCTCAGGCACTAGGCCATGGGGTGAGGGAAAGGGGCTTGTGACCGGAGCTGTAAGGTGCATGCATGCCTCCACGCGCATGCGCTCCTACTCCTGGGAGAAAACCAGAGGGGAAAAATGCCGGCAGCAGGATGAAGATCGACTCCTCACAGGCACCGCTCCCGGGCCTGGCACAGGGAGCGCCGACAATTCCGGGTGACGGGCTGGGGGTAGGTTCGATGGGAGCTGTCGGGAGGACCATAAATAGAAAGAATTAAAAAAAAAGTAAATTTAGTTAGACTGGCATGACTTGCTGCCATGAACCCATGCTGCCTCCTTGTCCTGTAGTCTGCTGGCTTAGAGGAAAGTCACCAGGTACTCCATTATTATGGTTTCCAGCAGCTGCTCTGCTATCATAGTCAGGCTTTTCTGTTTATTTGTATTTAATTATTTCAAACATATTTTACCAGGTAAGCACGAAGAATCCATTGCAAATTGTATTCATTTCATTCCCGTCCTTTCTTTCTTAGTTTATCAGGTAAGTACACACATCCCATGGCTCATTTCCAGTTGTGACCTGGATGGGAGGTTAGGATTAGGAGGGTGCAAAATCACAGAATAAGCAAGCATGACAATATTTCAAGCAGTACCATCCATTCAAGTTTTCCTAGCAGGGCAGGTGATACTGTTTTTGAGTATGAATCATGAACACAAACATAAGTGCAGAAAACAGTGTGCAGCAATTTACAATGTTCATAAGTACCACAGCAGATACAGTGTGTCAGATGGCCCATCAGGGAGGAGAGGAACTAAGGACCAAAGTGGGGGGCAACAAGAGCAGGACGAAGGGGATTTGAAGTGGATCTTGATCAGAGCCTTGCTCAGCTTGAGGGGGGCAGTAACTTTGGGGGAAAGACTGTTCCAGATATTGAGGAAGCTGTAGCTAATGGAGGCTTGGCCTAGTTTGCGTTTATAAAGAAGGATGCGGTGATGGCAGTTTGATCTGAGTGAGTGGGCAGGGTTGGCTGTGGGAGAGAAAAGGTCGGCTAAATATGTTGATAGTCTATCAGACCAGTAATCTGCACCCACAAAAAGCAGTGTGCATCTACTGCCTTGTGGGGCAGCACAAGCACTGTACATAGTATAGTGATGTGTCTAGAGTACAGACTTACACTGACCTGCAGTTTCCCAGGTCGTCACTAACTATTAGCTACCCTCCAGTCCACTAGAATGATGCCTATTTCCGGTGAGCAGTTAAATCGATCAACCACTGGTACTGCGGTGCCTGACTTACTTTCAGGGCCCTGAGTCCCTTGAGCACCTATACTCTGATAACATTCAAACCCCAGGTCAACACCCTGCTCTTCTAGAGCTCTGATCCCACAATCAGGGAGTGGCACACCTTCTTCCACTGTAAAAACTTGAAAAAAACATTTGTTCAGGATATCTGCCTTTTTGCTGTCATTGTTCACACATCCGCTGACACTATTCAACTTGACAATCCCCTTTTGTTTTACCTCTTTCCTTAACATAACACAAGAAGATTCCTTCTCCTTCCCTGACCCATTATGTGGTTCTTAGCTCTGTACCTGCTTTTGCCTTTCTGACTGTTCTAGAAACACAGGAAAATAGACAATGACACCAAAAAAGACCACAGGTCTAGCTAGTCTGCCTGGAGTTCCCTATCTGCCCCGGAACTTATTGTCCAAACACCACCCTTTCCATAAAACAGACTTTCCTCACAACCCTCTTAAACCTCCCCCCTTCCAGTTTACCCTTGTGACCTTGGGTTCTTGACTCTCTACTCTTGCTAAATGGTTCCCTGCAGTCCACCTTGTTTATTCCCTTCAGGAACTTGAAGGTCTCTGTCCTATTCCCCCCATCTGGTTTCCAGTGATTATAAGTTTAGTGCCTTGAGACCGTCTTGATAAGATCTCCCCTGTTGACACTGAATCATCTTGATCATCTTATATTCCACTGTTTTCTGCCAGTCTCTGTCCCTCCTTAGGTGAGGACTCCAGAACTAAACACAGTATTACATACATGACCTCACAAGTGACCTATACAGAGGTAGTAGTGCTTCCTTTTTCCTGTTATCAATACCCTTTCCAACACACCCCAGCATCCTATTAGCCTTACTACGGATCTTGTTACGCTGGCTTGATTGTCTGAGGGAGTCACTAATGATGACTCCCGGGTCCCTTTCCTCTGCCACAGTGCTCATTTTAACCCATCCCATCAAGTACTTTGTACTAGATTTTTTTTCCCCTAAGTGCATAACCTTGCATTTTTGGGTGCTGAATTTCAACTGCCAAACCTGAGACCACCTCTTTAATAATAATATAACAATAAACTTTATTTGTATGGAGCCTTTCAAAAACCAAGGCGCCTCAACAATAATTAAAATCACATTATCAACAAAACATCTCAGCAATAAATAATATAATCACACAGATCTCATCCTTCAGTTAGTCACCATATGCTTGGCTCCACAGGTAAGTTTTTAGTGCTTGTTTAAAACCTTCTACGGTCGTGTGCTCATGTAGCCGACGGGGTAGAGAATTCCAAAGGGTAGAGGCAGCATACATAAATGTTCTTGCCCCAGAAGATTTCAAACATACCCTTGGAATCTCTAGCAACCCCTCGTCGGCTGAGCGGAGCAATCTCCTGGGGCAGTGAGGGACCAGCAGCTCTTTCAGATAGTCCGGGCCAAGTCCATATGGGGCTTTAAAAGTTTGAAGACTGACTTTTAAGGTGATCCGCCACTGAACTGGCAGCCAGCGCAGTCTGCGTACCACCAGCGAAATATGACAAGACCATGATGATCCCGTCAAAAGCCATGCCGCTGTGTTCTGCACCAGCTGCAGGAGGCGGATTTCCACCCCTGGTAGCCCTAGGTACAGGGAGTTGCAGTAGTCCAGACGTGAGGTTACAAAGGTGTGGATCAGAGTAGGAAGGTCGCCGAATGGAACAATGTGCTTAATCCTGGAGATATTCCTCAGATGGTAAAACAAGGATTTGACAACAGCGTGTACAGGGTCAGCCCATCATCAAAAATTACCCCCAGGTTCCGCACCCATTCAGAAGTCAAGAGTTGTACACCCCCAATATAAAGACCAGAGGGTGAACCCCCTCTCAACCCCCTGTCCGGTGACCAGAATCCACTACTAATACCTCAGTCTTATCAGAGTTCAACTTCAATCAACTGGCATTCATCCACTCCTGGATTTCAGCGAGGCAGCTATTAAAGACCGAAACAGCTCTATCCTGGTTGGGTGCAAAAGAAAGGTAGAGCTGGGTATCATCCGCATAACAATGAAACCTCAGCCCATACCTTCTTACAATGTCTCTGAGGGGCAGCATATACACTGCGAACAACATGGGGGACAGCACTGAACTCTGAGGAACCCCACAAGATAAAGAGACTTGGTCTGAGGGAAAAAACCCGGATAACACCCTCTGAGATCTTCCCGTGAGGAACGATATAAACCATCCGAGGACCATACCCGACAGTCCACAGATGAACCTCTGGAGATCAAGCAAAACCCCATGGTCCACAGTGTCAAATGCTGATGAGAGGTCTAGGAGGACCAGAATGGAATGGCTCCTCCTATCTCTAGCCATCAGGAGATCACTGAGCACCCGAACCAGCACTGTCTCAGTATTATGCTTCTTTCGAAATCCGGACTGAAGGGGTTCACAGATGTCATGGATGGTCAAATGGTCCTCCAGTTGCATGGCCACTACTTTCTCAATCACCTTCCCCACAAAGGGAAGGTTAGAGATTGGTCTGTAGTTAGCAAGGCAGTCTGGGTCCAAAGAAGCTTTCTTCAAGAGTGGTGTTACCACTGCCTCTTTCAGTGAGCTTGGAAACTCACCTGTCTCCAAGGAGCAACAGACTATCCGAACTAGGACCAGACCAATAAATCAAAACAACCCAAAATTAGGGAAGTAGGTCCTGGGTCCAAACTACAGCATGTAGAGCACACACTTTGGACAATCCGCATGACATCCTTGAAAGCCGGTCGGACAAAGGTACTCCAAGAAGACCGAGGATGAGTAAACCCGCGCTGGTCTCCAACAACGCCCATAGAGTATGCTGGATAGAGATCTGATCTGATGTCGGCCACCTTATTTTCAAAAAATCAAACAAGTTCATCTCACTCTTCTTGCGAAAAAGCTTTCCGGACTTGTAGTCAAGCTGGGTTGCACAGTCTGTACACAGTTCAGAACAGCTGAGCTGGTCGATTTTGAGCAGCCGCAATCTCCACGGATAGGAACTCTGCCTTCTTACGGGAGATTTCAGATTGATAGACTTGATAATAGCCCATCAATTTAAGGCTGTCGGCATCAAGAGCGGATTTCCGCCAGCAACGCTCTAACCTTCGTCAAGTCGTCGCATCTCCCTCAGAGTCCCATCAAACCATGGGGATCGAGGGCGAAGGGAGAGAGGATGAAAAAGGACAGGAGCAATAACATCCAGGGCCGCCATAATGGCCGAATTATAAGCCACCACGAGGGCCTCTGGGTCATTATTTGCCTCTGAGAGGGACGAGAGATCTAGCATCGCCATAAGGCCTTAAGAATTTATATCTCGCAAAGGGCGGTACCGAGTCATCTCCACTGGGGTTGGGCTACATGGGGGGGGGCGCTAAAACTAAACCCCACAGTGTAATGATCAGACCATCCAACTGGTTCCACCCCCAAATTGGAGGTCTCAATCCCGAGAAGGAAGACTAAGTCAAGAGAGTAACCCTGACTGTGGATCACGTGGTGTTGTTAGCATGTCTGAGGCAAATCTGTGGAATGTCAGGAACCGTTCTTCAATGGTTCACTTCATTCCTTACTGGGAGATCACAAAGAGTTGTGTCTGGGATTTTTTCCTCTGGCCCAGTCTCTCTGTTGTGTGGAGTGCCTCAGGGTTCTGTGCTGTCACCCATGTTATTTGCAGTGTATATGCTGCCCCTTGGAAACATTATAAGACGGTATGGGCTGAGGTTTCACTGCTATGCAGATGATACCCAGCTATACCTGTCTTTCGGACCCGACCAGGATGGAGCTCTCTCGGTGTTTAATAACTGTCTGGGGGAAATCCAAGACTGGATGGATTCTAGTTGGTTAAAGTTGAACTCGGAGAAGACTGAGGTCTTGGTGGTGGACCCGGGTGGTCAGATTGAGAGGTTGCATACTGGTGCGCCTTCTGGAATTTTTCTTGGCGGCGTGTCACTACCGGCCTCTGAACGCGGGCGAAACCTTGGGGTGATCCTTGATGATAGGCTGACTTTTCAATCTCAGGTGTCGGCCGTCGTCAGGACTTCCTTTTACCATCTTAGGAATATTGCCAGGGTTAAGCACCTTGTTCCATCTGACTCCTTGCCAACGTTGGTCCACGTCTTTGTGTCCTCGCGCCTAGACTACTGCAACGCCCTTTACTTTGGGCTTTCTGGGGTTGAAATCCGCCGCCTACAGCTGGTGCAGAACGCGGCAGCCCGGGTTTTGACTGGGACAAGTAGGTCCTGTTATATTACCCCGGTGCTGCACAAACTGCACTGGCTTCCTATATGGTGGCGGATCACCTTTAAAGTCATTTTATTGACTTTCAAAGCCCTTCGTGATCAGGGTCCGTCCTATCTGAAAGACCTACTGGTTCCTTACTTCCCTGGCCGATCACGACGCTCGGCCGACATGGGGTTGTTGGAGAGTCCAAGAGTGAGTTTAAAATCTTCAGGCAGCAGAGCATTTTCTCATGCTGCACCCACTCTTTGGAACTCTCTACCATGCCAGTCACGGGACTGCACCTCCGTGGAGATATTTAAGAAAGAATTGAAAACATATTTATGGAGAATGGCCTTCTTAGATAGTTAAGTGAATTGTAATATGTTTGGAATTTTATTGTAATTTATTATGTTTTTATGATGTATTTTTATAATGTATTTTTAAGTGTTTTGATGCTTTGTATTGAAATTTGAATTTATGATTTTAACTTGTTCAGCACCTTGATATATTGAAAGGTGCTATATAAATAAAATTATTATTATTATTGTGGGTAGCAGTGGAAACAACCTGTGTAAGGCCCAGAGATGTCATCAACTGGAGGAAGTGCTGACCAAATTGCAAGAGTTCATCATCGACCCAGGCGTTAAAGTCGACAGGACCATCAGCCTAGGCGACTCAAACACCATGTCAATGACGAACTCTCGCAATTTGGTCAGCACTTCCTCCAGTTGATCATGACAAAGTAGCCATTGTAGATCCCTCTGCATCTCCCTGATCACTTTGTCAGTACCTACTCTACCACAGAGCTTTGGGTCACCTGTAAAGAGACACAACTTGCCCCATGTAAACTTTCTAATGTCACTGATGAACATACTGAAGAAGACAGGACCCAGGACAGACCCCTGCAGCACCTTCCTCGTGACCTCCCTCTCTTCTGATTTGACCCCATTTACCAGCACCCTCTTTTGTCTCTCCTTCAGCCAGTCTCCTACTTATCTAACTGTGTCACTAGCTGTATTCAGGTCCTCCAGCTTCTTCAGAAATCTTCTGACACAGAGGCAAAAGCCTTGCTGAAATCAAAGTAGAGTATATCTACAGGATGGCCCTTATCTACTACTATTGTTATCCACTAAAAGAAAACTATCAGGTTGGTCTGACAAGACTTCCCTACCACATACCCATGCTGTTTACTATCCTGTAGACCAATTTTCTCTAGGTAGTCCACAAAGTCTTCCCGGATTGCTGACCGCATCAGTTTGCCCACTACAAAGGTAAGGCGGACAGGTCTGTAATTCTCTAGTTGCTCTTTGTCCCCCGTTGTGTAGGAGGACTACACAGGGATTTATTTAACTCCAAAAATTGATCAGCGTTTTGCTCATAAAAGTGCTAAAACATTGTGAAAATGCATAGCACTTGCCTCACTGTGTTTAACAAATATAACACTTCTAGAAAACCTATATAAATACTTTCTGTACAGTTAGCATTGTCCCAAGAAAAAACTGCCAATCAATTATTTAAAACCCTGCTACATCTGCTACCCTCCAGTCTTTTGGAACTAACCTTGTCTGAATTGAGCTACTGACTAACACTACTAGGGGTTTAGGCAGTTCCACAGCCAATTTCTTGAGCACCCCTGGGTGAATCTCATCCGGCTATTTATTTAGTTTTTGTTGACCGGGTAAGTGCACTAGACAAATCTTGCCTATTTTCAGGCACGACTGGGATGGGGGATACAGATGAATGCCAACTGACCTTGAACCAGATTAAGCTGTTGGTGGTATTTTTAGTGAATGAGGGAAATTTGGCCAGGACACCAGGGAATTCCCCTACTCTTTTTGATAAGTGCCATGGGATCTTTAACATCCACCTGAACTACCACCAATCCAGGCAGATGGGACCTCGGTTTAACGTCTCATCCAAAAGACGGCACCTCAGAAGTGCAGCACCCCCCTCATGCTGCACTACAGTGTCAGTATTGGGATATTAACCCAAGTGCCAGATGTGGGAACTGAACCCACAGCCCTCTAATCTCCCAGCCTCAGAGGCGAGTGTGCTACCTACTGAGTCACTGACACTGGCTATGATGGACTCCTTTAGCTTTTCTAAATGTTCTCAATTGCTCTCACCCTTGAACTTCTAGAATGCTGCCTTCCTAGCTTTTACTGATTCCCCTACCGCTCTGGGGAGCAATATTGATTTACTTTAACTCCTATTCTTACCAAACCGCCTAATGCAGGTGAGGCCTACATCAACTATCCTATTCTTGATCCTATCACATTGGCCTCCACCCTCTTAGCCCTCCCTACCTCTCTGTCAATCTTTCCTTGAACAGTTCACACATTTTTTTGAAATCTGCCCTTCTGAAGTCTAAGACCTTTGTCTTCAAGCTGGAGTGATAGGCTTGAAAACAAACTGAATTCTAGTTACTGGGGAGACACAGTGATAAGCTCACTAACATACTACGCACCACTGCCAGTTTACTGTCTGTTAAATCTCGTTAATGACTATAAGATGGCACTATAGAACTTCTTTGGTTTCATTAATTCAGATTGAATCAAATGGTTAAATTAAGTGCCACGTCACAGCAACATGACAGTACAAAATAATAACTAGGAGAGTACAAACAATGCATTTTGTTAAAATGAATGGTAAAAAATAGACAAGTAACTTCAGTTCTATCATCTGACATATAAAGGGCTACTGTGATCTTTAAACTTGACAATAGTCATTACAGTGTTGTCACATGCTGCTGGTTCACCACAGAATCAAACCTTTTAAATTAAAATATTTTCCCGTTGAAACATTTTAATAGTCGTCTACAGCTGCCACCAAGATGACACCCATCCCCCAGCCCTGTCTAGGGCCTGCATATTCTTGAACATGCAGTTTTGGTGAGCCTTTTCATTGCAACTCAAATAAAGCTGCAGGCTTTAAAACTCAGATTATTTATTTAGTTGTTTAGAATCTGGTGACTGAGAAAGGAACACTAAGCTGGAGCTCACTCCCAGGTGCATCCTGTGGGACTGAGAGCAGGGCGAGTTACAGAGTCACATCAATAGCAACATCAAACATTTCACAGGTGCAAATGTGCAACATGAGACATTATGTAGTGAATTATATAGGTATACAAGGTAAAAGAATTGTGGCAGGGAGATCCTGCCACTCGAGGACCGACCTTTTCTTAAATCTGTTGCAACAGTTCTTCTATTTCTTAACCTAATCTTTCTTTTACAATTTCTAGTCCAAAAGGTTGGCCGCCTATGGGCACCCACACCCCTTTCTTGACTATGCTATAGTGTCCTCTTTAATTTTCCTTTTCCCTCTCAGGTCCTCATACAGGGAGGTTACTGTGGTGGCCTCTGAGATGATGTAAAACAACAGGCTGTGTTCCTCATTGTTGGATTTGGTATGCAATAGCACTATGTCATAAAATGCCTTGATGTATATGCCTTTATTTTTTATTTATTTCTTGAGGTCATTAGGCAGTCAGGAAAGGACATTGTCAAAAGTGCTAAGCTCACCAAAAAGCTAGGGGCGGGGAGAAGCAGCAGAGGGACCTGAGGAGGCGTTAGCAGGAGTGGGTTCAAGGGGATGGGGTTAGAGGGGAGAACAAAGGGAGGTGCTACTGGGGGTGGGAGTAAGGGTAGAAGGGAGTGGAGAAGAGGACAGGGTGGAGGGAGGATGGGGGATGGGGAAAGGGAGGAGGCCTGGGGGGGTGACATATGAGCCATGGGGGGGAGAGTGGAATGGACAGTGTAGTGGGAGGGAGGCATGGGGAGAAAAATTTAGGAGTTGGGGGAAGGAGGAGAGATGCAGGAGAAGAGGAGAGGGTGGTGGGGGAAGAAAAAATTAGGAGTGAAAGGTGCCATAGGAGGGAGAGGGTGGCGGAGAAAAACAACCTAAGTGGCGCAGTCACATCTGCTAAGATCAGAAAGGTGCTGGCGAAGCTGACATTTGTAAGGGCCCAGCTTCTGTGTATGAAACCTATAATTTTGAAAATACCATGGCACTAGGTGTTTTCAATAAAGGTAAAAAGTTCCCAGGGAACTGTATTATAAAAATTAAGTTACTGGGGTAGAGATATCAGAAAAAAACCGTTGTGTTGTTAAAATGCATGTAAATTGCAGATTGTTTGAGAGGCCTTTTGGTACCATGCATTCCTGCTTTAAGCTGAACAAGCTTAAAATTTCATGGTGATTTGCATATAGATCCCATTGCTTTATGGGGGTATGTGTGATGTTGTGTTTCTTTGAAACTTGGCTTTATTGCCAATGCCATTTGGGGTAACCCTTGCTTCAGTACTTTTGCACTGAGGTCAGGGCTCCAGATAAGGTGTGTACCGGTTTATTTTACTCAACTCATTTTAGGAAATACTCTTCAGAAATGCTTTTTAATGAGTACCAGTACACACCCAACATTTGTAAATACTCCACACACCAAAACATAGTGCTTCATAACATAACTGGTGATTCAAAAGGAACAGTTTTTTGCCAGATTTATAGCACTTGTATACATCCCACTTTTGTTTTACTCACTATGTTTTAAAACTGGAGAGTAAATTCCTACCTGCCAACATTTGGACCATTGTTGGCACCTGAAATTCTTATCTATAAAAAAACAACATTTTTTTAATAAATGTACTCCTCAGTTCACTCTAGCAAGACATTTGTACACATCCAAAATTTCGTTTTACTCACCTCACTTTCAAAATGAGGAGTACAGGTACTCATCCCAAAAAATCTTATCTAGAGCCCTGACTGAGGTAATTTGTTTTTAGCTTGTTTTGGGGTTTTTCCTTTTTGAGCTCCCCATCACCCAAACACACACGACAAACATAGGAGAAGCTTAATCTCAACTGAAAAGATAGATCAGTAGATCAGCAGGTCAGTAGGTGCTGATTAAGTGCACAGGAAGGACATGCATAGTCTGTTGCTGCAAACCGATGTATTGAAGAAGTGATATGCCATTGCTTAAGGTTATCCCGTGTTTTAAACATCACACAGAGACTGTGTGTTGAGCCTGAAGTTCTGTGTCTGGTCTATCTGTTATCCCACAACCCCATCCACAAGGATAACAATCACTGGCAAATGACAGAAACTATTCACAAGGTGCACATGTGCACAGTGACAGTGTATACAGTTCAGTAAAGCTGTCAGCAATGCAAATAATGTAATAAACATGAAAAGTGCATGGTAAATACGACAGCTACTGGAAGGCCACTGAGCAAATATGACCATTACTGTGAAATCCATAACCAGAGTCAGGAGGCGGGGCTAGGGTCAAGAGCAGGAATTAGTTGTGTGGGCCTATCAGATGCATTGGGACAACAATTTAAGTGGTTAACAAGGACACAAACTACGTCAAACAGTTCAATGGGCTTGCGCAACTGGATGAGATGCATGCTTGTGTGACTTCGATACACTGTGGCTGTTCACCTCTCTATCCATGGGATATACCACCCTATAGGGGTACAACACAAGGAACCCTAGAGGAGGGTCCCCCCCACATAGGTGAAGCGGGAATAATTCCCTTGGCTAAAGGTAGCTTAGGAAGGAGCCCATGGGAAAGAGAGACGAGACGCTGGCAGAAGAGGGGTAGATGGTGGTGCAATGAAGAAAACAAATGAGGACTGGCCCAGAGGAGGGCCTTTTAAGGCCTGGTTGGAGGAGTGGTTTACTGCTCTGCTCATTGAACTCCGGCCAGCCCTCAGCCGTCAATTTATAAAATGGTCCTTACCACCAGCGTGTGAGTCGAAAACACCCACCGAGTTTACTTACAGGGCAGTAAAGATGGAACAGTAACAGAATGTGATACAGTATATGAAAAACATCTTCTACAGAAAATATACAGTAGGCTTACATTTTTATTTTAAAGGGAGATACACTGGGCTGGAGTTTCAAAGAAGTAAGATACATACACAACTGTATGATCTGCCTTGTCTGTGTCTGCCCAAATGGGTGTGAGTCACCCATTTTCAAAATAAATGTCTGGAACAAGAAGTTGCAAGTTTCTTTTATCCATTGCTTTGGGGGTGGAGCATTCTGGCCTTTGCAGTACAGTGTGTACTTACTTCCCCCAAACCTTTACTCTAACAGAAAATAGCAGCAGGGAATCACCCTGTCACATAGCCACCAAACATGCAGGGTATGGAATTTTCCGTAATAGGCTCTCCCCTAAGCCCTGACTGGAGGCTGCTAATAGGGTCAGTGCCAACTCAGTTTCTGCTGAAGAAGGTTCAGGTTTGCTTGTATAATAACTTGTGTACAGTATTTTAGTTTGATCAGGGTAGGATTATTGAGGTTAACTGAGATGTTGGTTGCAGTCTTTTGTTTATTTGAAATAGTACCAGTCAACTGGATGGACTCTGGGGGTTATGGAGGTGAGAAAACTACTAGTGGAAGAAGCCTCTGGGAACCTGAGGCTAGGTGAGTGACATACTAATTCTGCTACATGGCACACTCCTCATAATAATCCTACCCCGATCAAATTAAAATACTGTACACAAGTTATTATACAAGCAAACATGCACCTTCCACTAGGAGACTTAGCACACTGCTTCATCAGTGCACCCTGGGCTCCATCAGCACAATGCTGGGAGTCAGGACTGACATGCAACTCCATCTCTTCCATTTGGCAGTGCAATACACTACCACCAGAGCAACCAGGTCAGGCTATGGCACATTTCTTAAACATACCTGCCCAGGTTTAGTTGATCAGCTTTCAATTGATGTCATGTTATCTGTTCTGATTAAACCAAGTTACCACTGCAAGGTAATAGGAAACCATTTGAAAATATTTGTACATTTGAATGATTCCTTGTTTCTTTCACTTATACATGTATTCTATCTGCTTTGCCTAATTTTTCAGTTAAAACAAAGGATTTTTGTTACTTTTTCTACTGGCAGGTAGTTTGCTTTGCATTCTTCTTCTTCTGTATTTACAGTTCCTTTCTAGGTTTCCACAACAGTCCATGGCATTGGTTGTCACTGGTCCACAATGTTAATGAATCAGTGTCGAAGTGTGAGAACTGATGTTAAATATTCAAATACTTCCAAAATGAGGTTAACTGAGATGCTGGTTGCAGTCTTTTGTTTATTTGAAGTAGTACCAGTAAACTGGATGGACTCTGGGGGTTATGGAAGTGAGAAAACTACTAGTGGCAGAAGCCTCTGGGAACCTGAGGCTAGGTGAGTGACATACTAATTCTGCTACATGGCACACTCCTCATAATAATCCTACCCCAATCAAATTAAAATACTGTACACAAGTTATTATTCTGCAACATGCACATCAAAGATTCAAATGCCCCACTTACATTGCTGCTGAGTTTTCCCGCTATTTAAATAGTACACCCAACCAGAACTCTTAGGGACTAAGTGAAGGACTATACAATTCACAATATGATATTCATTTGCCACTTGTTGGCCCACTTTCCCAGTATAGTCAAGTACTTTTGCAGCCTATCTTCCACTTGACTGGAAACCAGCACCCACGATACCTTTGTGTCTGTCACAAATGTAATTACTGTACCTTATTTAGACAAGGTACAGCATGGTTGAGCTGCTATTAATTTCTCCCTCCCCTCACTATGGAACACTATGCAAAAATCCCTAAAGTTTACATCTATTCCAGGTCTAGTCACCTCTAAACTTCTGTCAGTTGGTTACCTGAAGGAATCCTGCAAATGTTTTAAGTGACCATTGTAAATATCAGTTGCTCCTACCATTTTGCAAATGCAACCTTGCCCTATTAACAGTAGCACTTGCCGTCTGCTGCTTACCTTCTGGCTGCAGTAGCCTTCCCTCTCCCCTCTCTCTTCCTGCCACTCTCTATGACTGGTTTTTATATTCTGGGTGCAACCTGAGGCCCGTCCTTCTCTACCGTGGTGTGCAATTTTGTTAGCTGTAATGTCCCTGGGTCAATGTAATTGATAATCCACAAGACCCTTACTTTATGTATATTGTTATCATGCTTGATGCTATGTTGTTGTTGTTTTTTTTCCCTGTATATTGCTTGTCCTTGTCTAGGACCACTTTGAAAATGAGCCTGCTCAATGGTGTATTGCCTGGTTAAATAAAGTATTGATTGAGTGATTATTTGAGTCCCGACTACAGGAAAGTAGGTATTTACCTGTACCATCATCTCTGGTTAAGAGGCCTTAAAGAGTTAGTATACTGCATAAATTAGCATTAAGGTTTACAAATAGTCAACTGTTGGTTGTTATATCTCTAAACAACTCTGGGTCAACACACACACAAAAATCTGTGTCCATGACCTTTGGCATATGCCAAAAATTAGCCAGACTCCCAACTCTGTCCATCTTCTACACTGTTGGGTGGCACCCCTCTTAAAACAGTTCATTCATTCAACTACACTGGTGTGTGGCTAAACAGTAAAGTTGATTTCTCTGCCCACACTGACACTATCCATGCCAAGCTCTGCCCTAAACTTAGTACTTTTGTTCTACTGCAATAAAGACTGTCTCGACAGGTATACAATGAGCTTGTCACCAAAATGGTACTCCTGGTTATTGATTATGTGGACATGGTCTATGATACCACTCCTTCCACCTCCCTGGCCAGACTGGGCACCCTCTGCAATGCTTCCTGTCATTTTGTCCAAATACTGGCTTGGGTTCCTTCCCTCTTGCCTCACCTCACTTCTCTCCTCCATTCCCTTTGCCTCCTGCTCCATCTGCTTCAGAGAACCTCACACTTTTTCCATTCCTCATCCTTTTCCTTTTATCTTCCTTTTATCTGGAACCTACTCTCAGCCTCCCTCCATTTCACTACCTTGCCTGTTTCCCCCTAGGTACCTGCTGAAACTCCTTCCCTCCCTTCCCCTCTTTCCCTTACCTGACCACCCCGCTTACATTTGCCTCCTTTCCCAAAGTATATGTGGCCGAACTGCTTTATTGTTGCCACTTGCTCTGTTTGTACTTGCTCCTGTTTTAATCAAGTACTCTATCTCACTTTATTGTAACTGTGAACTGTGTTATGCTATGTAATTTCATTTACTTATGTATTGTGTCTGTGCTATTTATTTTCCTCCCCTGTGCCCTTTCATAGGTTCCCACCTGGAAACGAACCTTGGTTCACTGTGCCTTTCCCGGTCGCCAATTTTCAAATAAATAATTATCTAAAGTATTTTTTCTTCTTTTTTTTTTTCCTATTTAGAAGATTTTCTACCAAACAATTCTTGATTTCATGTGTGAAATAGTACTCTGCCTGGAAGCAGACACATCTAGTTCTAGTCCTCTTTGTACCTCATCAGCATTCTGACCTCAGTGACTGTGACATCACAACTAACCAAGCCTGCTGCCATACTGGTTACTTGTAACATCACAATAAATGAGGTGATAATGTTGATGAGATAAGAAGAGGGATAGAAATGAAAATTATGTACTTACCATTATTCTTGATCTTCTAGGAATATCTTCACCATTAAGTCCCACTAACAGGTCTGTGCCCAAGGCACTAGGACCCCACGGGAACCAGAACCTTTCAGAAGGGCTGGCACAGAGGCAAGCCATGCACAAGCAAAGCACCGTGCAAGTGGCTCACTGTGAAAGGCTTACCTCAGCACCAGCCCCAAACTGCCTCAGTTCCTTTTTTACCAAGGAGATGCAGTATGACATAACTATTGGTCGTGCACATATGCTAAGGGCATAAGGAGCTCTGATGACCTGTGTAAGAGTGGTCAGTATGAGAGTAATATAGTGTCTTCACAGTTCAACTCGAACAAGGGAAAAGACCAAAAAGATACTGGAGTGAGCTTGGGGGATGGTGGGTGGGTGTGTGAATTAATGGCAAAGATATTCCTAGAAGATCAAGAATTATGGTAAATACGTAATTTTCACATCTTCCAAGAAAGTATCTTGACCATTAATTCCCACTGATGGGTCAGAGTACCAAGCTTAAAAAAAAAAACACTAGCTAAGGAGGTAGGAGTGAAGAGCTCTCTAGGGACTGGAGTGCATCCAAGCAAGACTTGCCAAAAATGGCATACTGCCTGGTATTGACATCCAGGGCACAGAGCGTAACCAGTGGGCCCTGAGGTGTAAGTTATAGCTTCGCAAAGTATCACCAACAGGCAACAAGAGAACCCATGTGAAGGATGCGACAACTATAGGGTTGAAAAGGAGGCGTACCTGACATTTCAGCATGAGCTGTGCCATGGCATAGCAGAGGTGCAGACAGTTTGCCATGCAGGCAGAATGCACCTGACTGAAAGAGGTTGACCTATAAAATACAAAATGGGAGTGAAGGAGACCAAAAGCTATCTTGGTAGCTTGAAATCCTGGATCTGCCCAGGTAAAAGTGAGCCCCCCTCCCAATAAGAGAATGGGGATGGGAGCTCCCTGTCGTCCTGGAAGCTGATGAGAAGGTAGGGAGCACAGTAGCTATTGCAGAGGAACCCAATGCCACTTAGAAAGAAAGTTAACGTGTGTGGAGCACTACCTTGTCCCTGTGGAAAACAGTATATGGGGGATATGCAATCAAACCAGTGATACAGATACTCTGCAAGCAGAAGAAATAGCTAGTGGATAGGTGCTTTCCAAGTAAGCATCCTAGCTCACACGTCACAAGAGGCTAAAAGGGGCTTGCAGGTGAGTATGGGCAACACAAGGTTGATTTTGCAGTGAACCAGCAGCTTCTGGAAGAGGGGCCCTATGAGAAAAATGTCCTAAAGGGACCTCAAAAGAGATGGTTGAACCAGACAGAGGGACCGAGGGCTTAAGGCATGCAGATACAATACAGAATCAGACCCTGACTGTGGAATCCTGCCATCCAGCATCAGAAAGGGCAGCAAGAGCTCCCGAATGCAGCCAGCTAGACACCAGAAGGGTTCTATACGAGTTCTGGAGTGCCAGATGGAAAAAACTCTTCCATGTGGCTGTGTAAGTTTTCCTAGTGGAAGGTTTACAGGCAGTAGAAGGTACTTGAGAGACATATTGAGACACCTTGCACCTATTCACTTCCTTCTCGTCTGCTTCCACGCCTGAAAGTAAAGAGAGCGCATGTTGGGATGGACTAAGAGACCTTGAGCCAACTGTCCAACCTGAGAAGAAGGATCCTCTATTTACTGATTGACC
Source organism: Neoceratodus forsteri (assembly GCA_016271365.2). Taxonomy (NCBI): domain Eukaryota; kingdom Metazoa; phylum Chordata; order Ceratodontiformes; family Ceratodontidae; genus Neoceratodus; species Neoceratodus forsteri. The sequence goes on along the minus strand of CM057451.1, from coordinate 800,341,657 downwards.
GTTCAATAGAGGAAACCATATTTGTTGAGGTCAGAAAGGTGCAATCAGAATGATCTTGCTACATGTGCCTGCAGCTCAAGCAATACCCTCTGCACTGGGTGGGGGGGGGGAATTGGAGGGAATACATGCAGAAGATCTGCCATAGCAGTCAAAGGCAACTAGAGAGAAAATGCCATGACCTAGATTTCTGCAGTAGAAACAAGGCAGTTTGGCATAGAGTGGGCATGCAAAAGGCCCACATCTGCGGTGCCCCTCTATCAACTAGCGATCTCACAAAGTCATTTGTGAGGATGTGCTTGAGGTTGGCCAAGACTGTCCTGCAGAGTATTCAAAACTCCTGGCAGATAGGAGGCCTGGAATATGGTCCTCTTCCCACATTTTCATAACTTCTCTGCAAAGGGGGAAGAGTGTACTCTTCATTATTTGCTTGTGTAACATGTTCCAGACTGTTGTCTGTCTGGAAGGGGACTGTTTGTGGTTGACAGCTCTACCAAGGCCCAGTGGCCACATGAAAGAGACTGCACTTCCAAAATACTGAAAGGAGAGGAGTCAGAGTCAGGTTCCAGACACCTTGTGTTTGGAGTCCTGAAGTGGGTTGCCTATTTCAATGGGGAGGCATTAAAAGAGTGTTAACTGAGAGAAAGGGGACACCTAGAGGAGCCTGATCTCCACTGACTCTCAAGTGAGTGATCTAAGTATGGGCTTGACTACCTGCCGTCAGAACCAGCTTGCATTACATGGAGTAGGCTTAAAAAGACAGTGCAATGAAACTACCTGCAGGAGAAGCAGAATTCTGCCCTCTGGAAGGACGCTGAGCTGCAATCACAGCTAAAGACCTTATGAACCAAAGTTACTGAAAGAGTTAAAGCTGAGAACTCCAGACTCTGCAGAGCTTCAAAAGGGAGAAACTGATGCAACCTAAAACCTAAATTCCTTAGGTGCGTAAGACAACGCACAACACCTACCCAGATTTTTTTTAAAGCATATCCATGGAAGTAACTGTAGAGGAAAAGAGAGTTAGCAACTACTAAGGCCACAGTCTGCATAAGCAGAAGCAGAATCCCCTGTTCTTCTGTTTTTTTTTTGTTAGCAGGTGAAAAAGAGTGCCAAAGAGCTAGAGTAAGGGAAAAAAAACAGGAGCTAGGAAACCCAGAAGGGCCAGATCTGAGGCACAGCAGAAGGGCCTACTTCCGGAGAGACCAAGCTACAAAGTCCTCATCATCCTCAGGGAGATGAGGATGGGATTAGACTCAGTAGCCTGAAAGACACCCTTGCCAAACACCATGCCAAGCTAACATGGCGTTGAGCTAAAATGGTGCCGGGCCAACCACAAGGCCAGGTCAAAGATGGTGCTGGGTCAAACACGGTGTCAGGTCAACACAGTGCCAGGTCAACACAGCACCAGGTCAACAGCCAGGCCCGGAGCCACACACTAGAGGTACTGAACCAGCACTACGGCAGGACAGAGAGAGAGAGAGAGAGAGAGAGAGAGAAAGAGAGAAACTCTGGCACCAGGGAGACGGAGAATAGCCAAACTGGTACTAAAACCGGGGTTAGGAAGGCAGCATGATGGGTTTAGAAGGCTGAACTCAGCACCAATGCCAGCCCCAGAGCACCAACGGCTCGAGCAGCACTGAGGTGATCACAGCGGTACCTGGCTGGACCTACCAAGTGACACAAGGTAAGGGTGCGTCCAGTGGGGCAGGAGTCAGTGGCAGAGTCACCGACAAAGGCAGAAGGCCATTGCCAGAGCCAAATGCTCTACCTGGCTTGGGGGGCCTTGCTTGTGGGTCCAGTGCCACCAACCTATAAGGGCAAGGGAAAGGATTCACCAGCAGTGACATTCCAGCCTGATGCTACACCCTCTACACCAAAGAACTGCCCAGCTCAGGGAAGACTGCCCATGGGGGATCCCCTAAAGGACGGGGGGGGGACTCTAGGCCCCAGGTCTCAGTGCCCTTGCACCAAGGCCCACAGTAACATGAACCATGCCAAAATGGCCCTGGTCCCAGGAACTGATGGTCTTGCGGAAGACTTCCCATGGGGTGCCCTCGAGTGGTACCCTTTCTTTCTCACCCTGAAAGGTGAGAGAAGGAACTCGAGGCTGAGCGGGCACCAAGAACCCAACCAAAATTGGGAACTGGCCCGCTTCTTCATGCTCCAGAGGACTGCCCTTCCCCTGAGCACAGGACCATCCATGGTCAGAACCCTTCCCTCACAGGAAAGTGGACTGGACATGGCCTCCACTGCCAGAGAAGCCTGCCAAGCACAGCACCTAGCCAACATGGTGCCATGTCAAACACGGTGCCAGATTAAATACAGTAGTGAGTCAAACACAGTACCAAGCAAACACAGCTCCGAGTCAAACATGGTACCAGGCCAAACACGGCACCAGATCAATATGGCGCAATGCCAAACATGGCATTGGGCAAAACATGGCACCAGCCAAAACATGGCGCCGAGAAGGCTCCCTACCATAATCCTGTAGAGATGTCCTGACGAGGCTCGGTAGGGCTGAGAGAAAACTGACAGAACATTTTTCATAAAATCACTAAACAGATACAAAAATAATAAATTCTAGCTTTAAACAACTAAAAATTGAAATGAACTTAAAGCGGCTGTCATATAGACGTGAAGTTCTGATTAACAAAGTGCGAGGGATGTTGTCACTGAAGTGCACTCAATGGTAGGAAAAACTGAACTGAGGCAGTTGGAGACTGGTGCAGAGGTAAGCCTGACACCGCAAACCACTCTTACAGCACTGTGCATGCACACGGCTTGCCTCAACACCAGCCCTCCTGAAGAGTTCTGGCTCCTGTGGAGTCCTGGTCCTTCTGGCACAGACCTCATTAGTGGGAATTGATGGTGAAGATACATTCCTGAAAGATCCATAGTCATCCTCCAGCTAAAGTACTGTACTGCTCTCCATGTTACACCTGATGCTATCAAATAGAAAGCCTTCTAATGAGCAAATGAAAAAAGAAAATTACATCACACATAAAAATTATTAACATTTTCTGCCTGCTATTTTTGGAACTACTGACTCTTCAATAAATGCCATTCACTCAGAGGTCAGTTCTTTTTTTTTTTTAATTACTGTGCTTTTCTCCCCAGGTCAAGTAATCCCGGTTGGTCCTGCCCCCACACCCAGTCCTCTCACCAGCCTTCTCCAGGACTTACCTGCTTCTCCTCCAAACACCCTTGCTTACTTCCCAGGGTGAAGCCATCAGCAGGGGGCCCAGGTCTCCTCACCAAATAAGATGCTCAAGTAGTGGGATCACAGTGCCCTCCCTCCAGTGAGAGATCATTGTCTCCTCAGCATGCCCTAGGCTTCTTTGGCCTGGCTCATGAATCAGTCTGTGGAGCCGCCTTTATTCTTTCCCTATTGTCATGACAGCCCTGATGCTGAATGGCTGCATAGGTCCTATGTCAGGCATGTCTGTCTGTTCTTCCATCAGAGGACAGAATTCCATGGGACCACTAAACACTGAAGCCTTCTTGAGGTTGTTCTGCCTCAAAGCAAACATAACTTGATGGACTGAAGGCCTTGTGGTCTACTGAGTCTTCCTGAGTGTGCAGCTCTCAGTGTTGTGCACCGATGCTGCCCCTCCCACTCCTCCCTCCCCCCCCTCCCAACCAAATGATCCCACTATTTACTATCTCCCCCTTCCCAGTTTTGATTTTACTCTTAAGTTGATCCCACCACCCCTTAAATCCCGCCACTGATGCCCTCAAAACCAGTTCCTTAGGCAGAGCATTCCATGCTGTCACCACCCTCTCTGTGATAAAGTGCATCCTCATCTCCCTTCTGAACCCCCCCCAAAGCTTTAGACTATGCCCCCCTTGTGATCTCTTCTGTTCCCTTCTAATTTTAAACAGACACTCATGGCTTACCCTAGTAATGCATTTCAAGTACTTGAAGGTCTCAATCATATCCCCCCAGTCCCTTCTGTCCTCAAGCGAGTACATACTTAGCATCTGTACCCTGACCTCATCCCACTCAGCATCTTGGTTGCCTTTCTCTGTACCCCCTCCAACAGTCTGATGTCCCTTTTTTAATGAGGGATGCCAGAACTGCACACAGTACTCCAAGTGAGGCCACACCGTTGGCCTGTACAGTGGCAGGATCACCTCCTCACTCCTTGAGGTGATTCCCCTTGCTATACACCCCAGCATCCTATTAGCCTTAGCTTTCACTTTCCTACATTGTGCAGAGTGATTCATATGGCCTGTGACTAGCACACCCAGATCTGTTTCCTCAATGGATACCAATAACTGCACCCCTCCCAGTTTATAACTGAATCCAGGACTCCTATTCCCAAAGTGCATAATCCTGCACTTCTTAGCATTGAAGCCCAACTGCCAGGTACTTGACCATCTTTCCAAGGTTTCTAGGTCCTTCTGCAGCACCCCTCTTCCCCATCCACCACTGCTTCCAATTTAGTATCAGAGCAAGCATACTCATCTGACTCCGAACTCCAGCTCTACAGTACAGTACAGGTGAACTTAACAAGCACACCTAACAACACAGGTTAGTTATATAAGGGTCACTCAGATAGGATTTCTGTTGTACAGTACAAGCAAATTCAACATTATAACACTAAGGTAGCAGTCCAGGCCAGCTATGAATTAGTGGGGACTGGGGAACAACGTGGGGGATGATAGCCTATTTGTCCCGGATAGACTGCACCTGAACAGGGAGGGTACGGCATTGCTAAGGTGTAAGTTAGGAGAGTTCTTAAAACAAAACTATAATTTAAACTAAATTGGGGGGTTAGGTACAAATCCACACCACGGGACAGGAGAAATGGGGGACTACCAGCCTCCCCCCCAGGATAGAAAAACACAGGGTAGAGGTACTGTACCGTAGCCTCACCCTATCTATGTGACCCATTTTAAAGCTAGCCTGTGGTGTTAAATGTGTTTGTTGGGTTTGTCTGTGTTTTATCTTCGCCTTGCCCTTTCCAGGAGACCCCTTTATAGCTAGCCTTTGTTGTTAAATGTGCTTATTGGATTTGCGTGCATTGTACCATAACCTCACCCTATCTAGGTGATCCCTATTAAGTTAGCCTGTGCTGTTTAGTAAGTGTGTCAAGTGTACTAGTAACAATTGCTTCCCTATCTGGGTGACCATACATAGGGTTGACTAGCCTGGTTCTAGCATAAGGGTACTACAGAGGTAGGGGAGAACTAGTTAGTATCAGACGTCTAAGGGTTATCATAAGGATCATTATAGGGATGAGGTTCAGTGGGGAGCAAATCGGTTGCAGGGACTGTGGGGCAGCCTTCTCCACAGTAATGCTCTAGAGGAGGGGTCACAGCCATTTCTGCAGAACCTTTGCAGTGCTCCACGCTCAGCTGGTAGTAGCGAGGAAAGAAAGATCTCTCCTGTGGCACTGGCTCAGCTAGTGCCCACACCCAACACCACCACTCCCATAGGGATCTACTGATCCAGGGACATACAGAATGATGGAGAAAGAGGGAGGGGGATGGGTGGCATGGGCGGCCACATGGAGGTCAAGCAGCCCTACACCATCCTGATGGCAAACTGTTTTGCAGCCCTGGAGGAGATTTAGGCATCTGACTCCACTCGAGCGAGGGGACTCTGAGTTTGTCAGGGGAACTAGAAGTGATGATCTGGTGGCACCCAGAGTGAGAGCAGGAAGAAGGCCATTATAGTTGAGTCTCAGTAGTTAGAGATTCTATGATCAGGGGAGCAGAGGGGCTGGAGGGAGTTGGGGGTGGAGGGTTGGGTAGTGGTCAGGTGCCTTCTTGTGGCATCAGCTGTCTGAGTCATAGAATAGGGAGGACAGCATAAAGGGATGGAAGCTGGGGGTACTGGTACTCTTGGGTACCAAGGAGCTGGCCAAGCAGCCTGTGGAGCAAATGAAGCAAAACTTTCAGAGGCTGGGGGACAAACTGCATGCACATTCTGCCTCCCTGGTCCTTTATTGAGGTCCTCCCCATGTCAAGTGGAGAGGGAGGAAGATAGGGTAAGGAGGGAAGAGTTTGTAAAGTTAAATGGCTAGTAAAATTGATGGTGACTGGAGAAAGGGTACCACTTTGTGGGGAGCTGGAGAGACTTCTGGGACAGGATGCTTTTCAAAGGCAGAAACCTTCATCTGACAAGAGAGTAGACAAGTGAGCTGGGGCAGAAGTCTGTTGTCTACACTGGACAGCTGAACTGACTGTAGGGGACACTGAGGTAGGGGAACCATCGAGTATTCCCCAGTACAGGGGACTAGTAGCAGTAAGGGAGTAAAAATAAAGGCTGAGGTTCGAAGAGGAGTAGTGGAAAAGGCTAAGGGGAAGGTCCTCAAGGTCTGCAAACAAGAGGAAAAGTAGAAAATGAAAGCAGCAGTGCAATGAAAGTGAGAAAAAAATGTGATCCTACATGTTTTTATTATAAAAGATTCGAGGCATCTAACAGTTTTCATCTGGTGATACAGTCCTCTGCTTCAACAAATTTTATATGTTTGAATGTAGGTTTTTTTCCAAGAAAAAAGATTGACACCGAAATTGACATAAAAATACCATTGTATACCTGGTAAAGGTTAGAACACAGGAAAAAAAAACTCATGGTGCACACTATAGAAGTATCTAAGAAAACAGATTTGACATGTATGCTAATGTGTTTATTAAATGTAGCTGAAACCAGATTTTTGGAAAAAACATTTTTCACTGCACTGCTGCTTTAAGGAGATGGGGAAAAATGCAGGAGTAGGATCACAAAACAGCAAAAGGGGATTTGGAGCTAGTTGGAAGGGGGGTCTGCCTTAATGCGAGGATCTGGGTAATAAAATTGGTGAGCTCCAGGAATTAGAGGCAGACACTGAGGTGAAGCTAGTAACCATCACAGAAACTTGGGGCACACAGAATAATGACTGGGACTTGTCAGTCCAAGGTTACACAATGTTTAGGCAGGATGGGGGAAAGAAAAAAGTGTGTGTGTGTGGGGGGCTCAGCACTATATATCAAGAAGGGCACAGAGGCTGTGGAGAACGGACACATAGGGGAAGCAAAGGGGAAACTGAGTCACTGTGAGTTCGCCTCACGGCACCCTCAGGCAAGAAAATATGGGGCAGAGGGTGACATATAGACCACTAGGAAAAGTGGAAGAGAGAAATAGGGAGCTTGAGGAAAATCTGGCAAGGGAAGTGAAGAAGGGAGGGAGGAAGGGTTGGTGATGATGGGTGATCTGAACTTGCCAGATACTGGCTGGGACTTTCCAGCAGCCAGGTGTACCAGAAGTCAGACCCTGTTAGACACTGCAGAACTGCCTGCAGGTGTAGCTGGCTAAGATACCCGATAGCAGGTGGCCATTCTTGATTTGGTGTTTGCCAACTCAGAGATGGTGGGAGGAGTAAGGGTAGGGGAGCCACTGGGGTCCAGTAATGAGAACTCCGTTGGGTTCAGGGTGCTCCTAGGGTACAGAAAGCCCCTATCAAAAACTGAAATCCTAGGTTTCAGAAGAGCAGACTTCAACCGGATGAGCATGCTGTTATAAGACAAACTGACCAGGATGAACAGCATTGGTGGTGTAGAAGAAACATTGGTGGCAATCATAGGGACCATTCTTGAGGCAAAAAAGTCATGCAGAAGAATTGCTACAAAGCAAAACAGGTTCAAAAGACCAATTTGGTTCTCAGAGTATGTCAAGGAAACAGTGAGGGCCAAGAAAAAGGCTTTTGCCAGGTAAAAGGAAAACCAGGGGGAAGGAGGAATGGAGAGAATAAAATAAGAACTGGGAATGCTCGAAGAGATACAGTAGGACTCCCCTACACTGACTCCACCCACCATCTCTGAGTTGGCAAACACAAAATCGAGAATCTCCACCCAAAGATCAGTGCTCTTTACAGGCATAAGAGCCGCATCCCTTACCTGCCCACCGTGACATTACTAAAATGATCCTTCCTATTACTGACTATGAAGACATTGTCTATGGTGCTGCCCCAAAGTCCCCCCTGGCCAGACTGGACCCCCTCTTTCACTCCTTTTACCGCTTTGCTTTAGACTTCCCTCCCCGCACTCACCACCGTTCCCTCTACTCTGCCCTTTCCCACCCTTTCCTGGCTGACTGCTTAATACCCACTGTGCCTCCTTCCTCTCCAAAATTTGGCTAGCCTCAATTCCCTCCTAGCTCAGCTTTCTAATCTCCCCTCCTCCTACTCCCTCCGTAACTCAGGCTATCGTTCCCTCTCCCTCCCCAACTGCTTGTACCTCACTCGCAGGTCAGACTGCCTTCTCCTTTTGCTTTCCTAAGATCTGGAACTCTCTCCCATAGCCATATGCTCTGCAACATCCAAAAGCTCTCTTTCCTCTCTGCTCAAAGCCCACACTGCCCCCTTCTGAAACTGCACATAATTTGCTAACCTACCCCTCCCCTCTTCCTCCCCTCCTCCTGCCTTTATCCCTCCCCATGTCCATTCCCTTTCTCTACTTTTCTTCATGCCATCGTAGGCCTGGGCCAGGATACGGTCTGGGTGTGCATCCAGCCATGTCTGGCCCTTAAGAGTTTTGCATCCCAGAGGGTCATTAGACCTGCCTCTGTCACTCCCTCTATCACCCTCTCCCCCCTGTTTCCTATGCTGCCTGTCTTTTCCCACTCTTACTCTTCTCTATATCTTCACAGGCTTTGCATCTAGGACTCGGGCTGAGTGTGCATCCAACCATGTCTGGTCTTTGTGGGTTTTTCACCCCAGAGGTTCGAAGGTCTGTCTCTCCACCTTTCTCTACTGCTCTCCCTATCCCCCCCATTCCTCCCCTCCACTTCATGTTCTCATTCCTTCTTACTCTGTTTCCTCCCTCCTGCCTTTTTCTGCTCCTTGTGTTACCTCGAGTCTTGTGCTGATGTCTTGTAGCATGAATTTACTACTATCTTAGCTATTGCTCCAATACTCAAGCTCCCCTTATGTACAAAGCTGTACTAGTGTTCAAATGCACTGTATTTTAGCTTTATTTTATTCTCTGTATATATTTTACTGATATGTAAATATAAGCCATGTAAATTGTTCTGCTGCTTACTTTTCCCTTTCCACTTCCCCCTAGGATGCATCTGGAAATTAGCTAATACAGCTCAGTATGCCTTTCCTGGTGAAACTTTTAAATAAATAAATGTTAAGAGGACAGTCAGGGAGGCAAAGGAAGACATGAAGCTATATACTGCGCAGAGGGTCTTGGGTGGGAGGAAAATCCTTCAGATATATTTAAAAAAAAAGGAAACAGGGAGGTGGTATCTTATTTATTTATTTAGTTTTTGTTGACCGAGAAAGGAGGACTAGACAATTCTGCCTATTTTCAGTCTTGGGGAGGGGGATACAGATGGTGCCAACTGACATTGAACCAGACTAAGCTGTTGGTGGTATTTTTAGTGAATGGGGAAAATTTGGCCAGAACACTGAGGAAATTCCCTGCTCTTTTCGAGAAGTACCATGGAATTTTTTACATCCATCTAAACTGCCACCAGAACAGGTAGGTGGGACCACGGTTTAACATCTCATCCAAAAGATAGCACCTCAGGAGTGCAGCACCACCCTCATGCTGTACCACAGGCCAGTGTGCAACCTGCTGAGCCACTGACACTGCTTAGGCTACAAGAAGAGGGGAGGGTTATAGAAGAAGATGAACAAAAAGTGCCATCCTTAACAATTACTTCAAGGCGGCAGTTAAGAGCATTCCTGAAATGAGGCAGTCAATATTTATCAGAGAAAGGTGCTAGAAGCCCTAAAGGTAGATAAGGCCTCAGGGCTGGATGGAATGCACACAAGGGTGATTAAGGAATTGGAAGTGGAACTGGCTGAACCCCAAGTAGGGCTCTTCAATAGCTCAGTTTAGACATGGCTAGTTCTGAAAGATTGGAGGCTAGTGGATGTAGTCCTGCTACACTGGAGGGGTGAAGGAGTTACAGAAGAATTACAGACCTATCAGCCTTGTCTCTATAGTGAGCAAACTGATGGAATTACTGGTCAAAGAGGACCTTGTCGACTACCTAGAGAGCAACGGTCTATAGGATAGTAAACAGTGGGTTTGTGGCAGGGAGGTCCTGTGAGACCAACCTGATAGTTTTCAATGACTAGGTAACAAAGGTGATAGATGAGAGCCATGCTGTAGATTTACTCTACTACAGTTTAAGCAAGGCTTGCAACTCAGTGCCACACAGAAGATTGCTGAGAAAAGCTGGAGGACCTGGGTGTGGCTAGGGATATAGTTAGATAAGTGGGAAACTGGTTGAAGGATAGACAACAGAGGGTAGTGATAAATGGGGTCAAATTGGAAGAGAGGGAGGTCATGACTGGGGTGCCGCAAGGATCGTCCTATGTCCTCTTCAATATGTTCATCAGCAACATTGAGATGGCAGCCAGGGCAACTTGTGTCTCTTTGCAGATGATATGAAGCTCTGTGGTAGGGTAGTGTGACAGGGTAGAATAGGACCCTTTCCCATTTGTTTTGAGAAAGTGTTTAAATGCAAGGATCTGTATTCTTTCCTTTTCTGTCGCTTCTGTCTGGCTGCGCAACCAAATTTTCCTGTGAGACTTTGGACTTGATCAACCCGAACAGTCTTGCAATCCTTTGCCTCTCACTGTCTCTGTTTTTTCTTGCTGTCTGTTTTTCCTCCCTCGCATATCTAGATCTGGTAATATAAGAATATGTGCAAATCAATATATGGAAATGAAACTGATAATGGGATCACTTTTGTTTAGAAAATATTGTGTTACTGTTGAAATGTATATATTTATAATTTGAGATTACTGTAAAAAGCTAGAGGTTACTTGAGTGCAAATGCCTGAGCCTTTTGCAGTTGCTGTGGGGACCTCAGGAAGTTCTCAATGTTCTAGCAGCTCCTGAAATTTACAAAGACAAGGATGCTTGCAAAGGATTAATGACTTCAAGAAAAACTGGGAGATGGTAGTCTTAGGTGACTTCAGTATGAATTGGATATCGCCTGAGGCCACCCAGTATAAAGATGCCCTGTCCAGTATTAACCACACTCAAATGGTTGAAATACCTACCAGAACCAACTACTGCACTGGGACCAGTACCCTGCTTGACTGGATTCTCACAAACCAACCAGGCCGGATCTCCAACACCATCGTCCTTGTGGATGCGTTGAGTGATCATTCCCCCATCACTTGTCACTGGGCCAATAAGGCTACTAAGCCCAGCCCCAAATTCACATTGAAAAAGACTTGTAAAAACAGCTGCGCTGAGCTGCAAGGGAGATTTTTTACAAGATATTTTATTTTGCTTCTGTATATAGTTATTCTGAACAGGTTTATTTTATTTTATATTACTGCAACTACAAATAAACAATTTTGTGGAATTTTACAACTGCTCCTGGGTTTTCTCTATGCTTCCTGACCTGTGCCTCGACGACAGGTAGATAGCGACACAGAGATTGGGGTGATGCAGAGGTTGAAAGGTGGTTTAAGGTTTGGCAGTTGAAATTCGATGCCAAAATGTGCAAGGTGGGTTGGCAGTATAGCCTAGAGGTTAGAGGAACAAAGTGTGAACAAGCTTGGTACATCCAGCAGACTAGACCTGAGTTTGATTCTCACAATGTTAGGGAGGCAGTATAGCGCAGTGGTTTAAGGCTCTGAGCTACAAATCTGGAGACCTGGGTTTGAATCCCACAGCCCCTACTTGCATAATGTGTGACCCTGAGCAAGTCACTTAACTTCCCTATACTCCCAGGTTGCACTTGTAAACAAGCTTTCAGCTTAGTGTGTCTCACCTGGTTAAACAATAGGGGGAAAAAAAAAAACAACCTCCACTTGCATCCTGTGTGACTCTGAGCAAGTCATTTAACCACCCAGTGCTCCCAGGTCGCTCCTGAAAATAGGCACTTGTGTCTAGTGGGCCTTACCCGGTTACCAAATAAAAAAATAAAAAATAAAAGGTTATGTACCTAAGGAAAAAAACTGCAAAACAGAGTACTGGGTTGGAGGAGTAAAACTGGGCACTACAACAGAAGAAGGGTACCTGGGAGTCATCATTAATGACTCCTTCAAACAATCAAGCCAGTGTAATAAGGCAATAGGATGCTGGAATGTATTGGAAAGGGTATCGACAGCAGGAAAAAGGAGGTATTGCTACCTCTATATTGGTCAGTGGTATGGCCATACCTGGAATACTTTTGTTCAGTGCTGGAGCGCTCAACTTAGGAAGGACAAGCACAGGCTGGAGATGGTGCAACGTAGGGCGACTAAGATAAGTCAGACCCAATAGGATAGATCTTACTAGCATGGTCACAAGGCAATGAACATGTACACGCTTGAGACCAGATGAAAGAGTGGGTACATGACAGAGAACTTCAAGTTCCTGAAGGGAATAAACAATGTAAACTGTGGGGAACTACACACAGGAGTAAAGATTCAAGAACCCAAACCCACTGGTGGAAATTGGTGGGGGAAGGTGTAACAGGTATGTGAGGAAGTCTATTTTACGGAAAGGGTGGTGGAACCATGGAGTGGTCTGCCAATGGATGTGGTAGGCACAAAGACCATAAATGGTTTCAAACATGGCGGGGACTGACTGAAAGGTTTGGTGTTTTTTGTTTTTTTTTATTATTTTTATTTTATTTAAACAGCAGTTTGGAAAACCTTTGAGCCATAGGCTCATTTACAAAGGTACCTTGTCACAGTAAGACAAACCAAAATACACAGTATAGCAGTACAACACATAAGTATAACAGTAAAATTAAGACATAGATACAAACAAGCTGGTACAGGTAGGATGGATGCAAACAATACCAGAGTTATGTCGTCCTTAGCAGCTTAGTAATAAGCTTTGTTTTGGTTACTCTGGTCAGTAACAGTAGGGAGAGGAACAGGGGAGTGGACAGGGAAGGATAAAACCCTATATGGACAATGGGCCTCAGGACAGACTAGATGGACCTTTGTTCTTCTTCTGCCATCAGTCTATGTTTCTACTGTATGTTAGTAAAATCAGATCAGCCCCCCATTAAAGTCACCTGTAGTTATCTATCGTATTCGACCCAAATAAGTGGCAGGATGGCAAAATCTCTATCTCACCACTGCCTACATTCCCCCAAAAAAACAGAACCCAGGCCAGCTCTGGTATCACTAACTGACTATCTGGCCACCCTTCACCAAACGGAGGAGCAAATCCTAGTTGGTGACCTCAACATAAATTGGCTCAGCACCTCCTCTTCCTCAATCCGAGACACTTTTGCTGCCCAAGACTTGACGCAACTTGTCACCCAACCCACTAGAATAAACCCAAAAACAGGAACCAGCACCCTACTGGATGTACTCATCACCAACCGACCCAAAAAGATCCAAAACATCCAGGTCCTACTAGACTCCCTAAGTGACCACTCCCCTATCCTATTCCTTTGGGCAGCCCCCAATCCCAAACCCAAACCCAAAGCACAGACCACCCTCCTCAGGCGCCTCCGCCCCCGTGGACTGAAAAAACTTAAACAGTTTCTCGCCCAGATAAACTGGTCCCCCATTCAGCATGCATCCGACATTGACACTGCCCTCGTTTTCTTCTCCCAAACTTTCAACAATGCCTGTGATCTCTTTGGCCCCGTCACAAAAATCCGATCCAAAAAACAGAATGCACCCTGGGTCAGCCCTGCCCTCCTTCAATTGATTAGAATTCGGGATAACCTTTGGCACCGTGCCACTGATACGGGCCGGCTGTCTGATAGACAAACCTACAATGCAGCCCGGAATAAGTGCTCTTGGGCGGTCCGTAAAGCCAAGGCCGACTATTACCAGGTTACCCTCACCTCTTCCTGGGGCTCGCCCGAAGTTCTGGGATAATATTAAACAGTTAAATGGTAAGTCACGCTCCCCTCCCCCATCTCAGCTCACTAGTGATGGTACTACTTCCACCGATCCTGCCTTCATAGCTAACTGCCTCAACACCGCTTTCACCGACCTTAGCTCAGTCCTCCCCAGTAACTTCTTTGAACCTCCCCCAAACCAACCCCCCCCCGTCCGCCACCATCCCAGCTTCCACCTGCGCAAGGTATCTGCTCGAGAGGCCAGACCCATCCTTATCAAACCTTTAAATGGCAACAGTCCCAGCAGTGACTCATTGGATCCCAGTATCCTCAGGCTGGTGCTAGATGAAGTCCTTGCCCCGCTCACTAGCCTACTAAACTGATCGCTCTGCCTGGGACAACTTCCTACTTCCTGGAAAACAGCCATAGTCACATCCATACATAAAGGTGGTGACAGGTCTTCAACCAACAACTACCGACCAATCTCCATCCTCCCCCCCTCTCAAAAGCCCTGGAAAAAGTGGTGGCCATTCAAATCACTGAATATCTATCCAAGCATAACATCTTATGCCCAGAGCAACATGGCTTCCGTGCCGGCCACAGTACCAGCACTGCGCTAACTGAATTCTCCAATTTCCTTCACTCCTCCCTGGACACCAGCTCCCTAGCTGGTGCAGTGTTCATCGACCTATCAAAGGCTTTCAACACTGTCTCCCACCCTCTTTTGCTGAACACCCTCTGCCACACTGGTCTCGTGGCTGGCCCTCTAGCATGGTGCTCAAGCTACCTACATGCTCGGTTACAGTGTGTTAAAATCAATGGGACACTCTCTGATACCCGTCCAATACACTCAGGGGTTCCCCAAGGCTCCATACTAGGCCCCCTCCTCTTCTCACTCTATCTGAACACCCTGCTCAGTGCTTGCTCTGGCAAAATGCTTCTGTCTGCTGACGATGCTGTCATTTTTGCCTCCCACCGCAATCCCATCTCCCTTCAGGATTCCCTACAACAGTCCTTCAATGAGGCAGATGCCTGTTTTAAGGAGCACAGACTTATCATTAATCTTAAAAAAAAACCAAAGCTATGCTTTTTGCCCACCCCCAAAACAAAGCTAGCAACTACCCACTCCATATTTTTCCTAGTACCAAACAACCTCTGGAACAAGTCTGCTCCTACAAATACCTCGGGATTACCTTCGACTCAGCCCTCACATTCCACAACCACATTGATGCCCTTGCATCCACCACCAACATACGGCTTGGCATCCTCTTCCGCCATCGAAACTGCCTCCCCCCAAATGCTGTCCGGCTTGCAGTTACATCCTCAGTACTGTCCCTTGTAGACTATGGCTTATCAGTCTATGGTGCTGCCGACACAACTGCCCTCAAAAAAATTCACATAACTCTAAATAAGGCTTGCAGACTGATTACTGGTGCTCCCAGGCTCACACACACCTGTCAACTGTATAACGATGCCTAAACTCCTGACCCTAGATGAACGACTTCGCTATCATACCTGCCTCCTCGCTGAAAAAACCCTACTCGGGCTCTCCCCACCAGGGGTGACTCCATCCATCCACCGGGTCCCACCTACAATTGCTACATGGTCCTCCAACAAGACCGCATTACTGGTCCCCAGATCAAGAACCACTCATGGTCAGAGGTCCTTCTGCTACAGAGCCCCATTCTGGTTTAACTCTCTCCCTGCCACCATCTCCAATGCCACCAAAATCTCCAAATTCAAAACCACCCTTCGAAGCCAACTCCTCAACAATCGTAGCTGCTCCTGTCTCTGAATGAGGCCCTACCTCGACCTCTCCACTAGTGACAATGCCCGCCAGGCTGCTCCCAACCTAGCCCACCCCTCTGCCCTTTCCCAGCACACCTTACCTAAGTATACCTGGCCTGAGCCTGCTGTCTTATGGTAAGGCCTGTTGATTGCTCAATATATGAAACCAATTGTGTAAGACCTATTTCAATTACCTGTACCCTGTAACTCAAATGTATGTTGTTTGACCACAGTGTGACGTGGCGCCTCTAACAAACGCCTACTTGTAGAAAACCTGTACTATGTAAGCTAAAATGCTATGTATGTCCTCAATGTGACGAGGTACCTTTGGAAACGAGCCCCTGGCTCAAAGGTTGAAAACTGATTCTCACAAATAAATAAAAATGGGGTAAAAATTGGGGGCCATGATGGTTCAAGAATTCTGCCCATGGTTGGCATGAAGTTGTTTTTGGGATGGGTGTCAGGCTGGAGGACCAAGGAGGGCCGATCAAGGGATTGAGAGAATGATAAAAAAGAGCATATGAGACAAAAACTATTTTGCTAATACTACCACAGGACTGGAAAAGGCATCATCTGTTGCCAATCAGACCTGCTGAAAAACTCAAGCATGAGCTTTCCATATGTTACCCAAAAAAACACCTGCATTAGAACTGATGTGTCCATCTGAAAAGTTAGAGATGAGTCAGTAATGTTTGTAGTTACAATCCTGATGATACTCATGAAAGGCCAGACACTCTCCCCCACCTCTTCAGAAAACCCAAACTACAAATGGCAGCAATGTGGGGTCATGCAGCCCAGCATACAAAGCCATGGCAGGCAAAAGCCACAAGTGAAGATGCAACAAGATATTTATCTTCACAACAATTAACCTATGTGGGTCCTATGCAGTGGAATGCCCTCCTGTTGGAATTACAGATGCTTGTTGATACAATACATTGATTTAAAAAACAAAATAGCTGTTTTTTTTATTTACAAAACAAACAGTTGTGTTAGACCTTATCGTAACAGTAGATCTTCAAGGAGATTTCTGTCATCAGGTCACATATATTGAAATAAGCAGTCAGGTGTCAGGATCCCATGGAAGCTTTTTCTGCAGCAGTCTATCAGGGGCTGCCCACGTCAATGTCATGCTCTGACGCCACATCCCATATACAAGAGCGGGTGGCCCTGCTCCCTCTTCAGTTTTTTCCCTAGCTGGAGGCAATGAGAGATAGGAGTTCCACCAAGGAACTGAGGAAACAGAGAAGGTGCCCATCTGGAAGAAAGGCTGGAGCAACAGGACAGCTGAGTTGGGGGGAGAGAGAGAGAGAGACTGAGAGAGAAAGGGGGATGGAAGGGGGGTGGCACGACCTGATAACAGAGATTCCCAAGTTCTTGTGTAACTGTTCTATCTTCTTCTGGGATATCTCTGTCATCAGGTCACACCTATGGAACAAGTCCCAAGCAGTACTGAGAGCAAGGACAGTCTGGGTGGCAGGAGGCCAGAGACCTAAGAAAGAAGGCCCCAAAGCACAGCTAGGCCAAAGCCTGCCCTTCCGCTGGAGGCAATGTCCAGAATATAGTGCTTGCTGAATATATGGACAGTATTCCAAGTGGTACCAGTACAAATCTCAGCTGCAGACACGCCCCTGAAACAGGCAACCAAAGTGGCCATACCCCCTGGTGGAATGGCCCTTAACAACCCAAGGAAGTTCCTACCATACCTCCCATAACAGAAAACAATACAGTTGGCCAACCATTTGGAAAAGCACTGTTTTGGAACTGAAGTGCCCTCTGCCAGGGCTGAAAGAAACAAACAACTGAAAGGATTTCTTGCAGTCCTTTATATGGTGTGTATATTAATGCAGAGTTCTATGCACATCTAAAGTATGGAGCAATGCTTTCCCTGAATTGGCATGCTTTCCACAACAGAAAGCATAACTTGCAAGACACGGATGCCTCAAAAGGAGGCAGTGCAGCTTCATGAGCATGAAATTGAGGTCCCAAGAAAGGATTAGATTATGGATAGGAGGCTTCAGGTATAGAATGCCTCTCAAAAAAGTATGGGCCACATCAAATTGGGCCACCATGGTCATCTATAGGCAAGGTGAAAGGCTGAAATAGCTGACAAGTGCACCTTGATGGAGGAATATTTGAGTCCTGCATCTGACAAAGTCAGGAGGTACTCTAGAACTTGGTTGACCGGACAAGTAAAAGAGGGGGAAGTGGTCCATATAGCAAAGTGCTTTCACTTCATCAAGTGAGTAGCCCTGGTGGAAGGTTTCCTTGCAGCCACCAGGACATCAGCCACCTTCTGAGACACCCTGAACCAAGCAATGGCTATGTCCTAGGGAGCCAGACATGCAGATGGAGGCACTCGAGGTCTGGATGAAGCAGGGTCTCCTAAGCCTGTGTCAAAAGGTTCTGGCAAAGGGGTAGAGGAAATGGAGGTTCCACAGCTAATTGTTGCAGTAATGGAAACCATATCTGATGAGGCCAGAATGGAGCCACCAGAATTATGGTGATATGCTCCATCTGTAGCTTAAAGAGCACACTCTGAATCAGGGGAAAGGGAGGGAAGGCATAAAAAAACCTCCCTTTCCAGGAGAGGGACAACGCGTCTCACCGAGAGCAGAAATGTGGTAGTTTTGTGTTGAATGGAGGTGCAAAAAGGTCCAACTCTGGATGACACCACCTGTTGAACAGGTCTTCTGCAACCGATGTCAGCAGCTCCCACTTGTGCATTTTGGACTGTGACATGCTGAGACTGTCTGCAAAGGCATTTTGGGTGCCTGGCCCATGGACAGCCAACAGTTTTAGACCATGACCTAGAGCCCAGTACCAGGCCCTCATCGCTTACCGGCACAGGGGGTAGGAATGAGTCCCCCCTTGCTTGTTGATGTAATACACCACACTGAGATTGTTCAATTGCACCAGCATGGGGCCCAGGGAAAGGTGGTTCTGGAAGGCCTGTAAGGCATACAGAACTGCTCTAATTTCTAAGATGTTTATGCAGAGGCTAACCGCCCTCTGGAACCAGAGGCCCGGGATCTGATAAGGGCCAAGGTGGGCTCCCCAACCCAGACCCGAAGCATCCACGGTGAGGATTTGCTGAAGAGTGGGGATAAGATAGGGGACCCCTTTAAAAAGATCTGCCAGGTCCATCCACAAGGAAAGCACTCTACGGACTGGGGAGAAGACAAGGACCAGTTGATCTCGGTCGTCTGAGTGCTGATCCTACTGGACTATGAGGGTCCACTGTGGGATCCTCATGTTCAGCCTGGCCAAAGGGTCCATAACAATGGAAGCGGCCATTAGGCCTAGAAACTGCAGGAATGTGCTGGCCAGAACATACTAGCTCTGACCCACCTCCTGGGCCTTGGCAATGAGGTGGTCTGCCCTGTCCAGGAGGAGGAAAGCCTTGCCTTGAGTAGAAGCCAGCAAAACTCCTATGTACTGCAACCACTGGAACAGGGTCAACACAGACCTGGGCCAATTGACAGTGATGCCCAAGGACTAGAACCACTGCAAGGTGCGCTTTAGAGTTAACAATGGGAGCACCCTGGACTGGGCTTTCAGTAACCAGTTGTCCAGATACAGAAGCACACAGAGGCCTTCACACTGGAGGGCTGCTGCTACAGCTGCTAAGCACTTGGTAAATACCCCGGGCACAGAGAATAAGCCAAAGGGCAACACCCTGAACTGGTAATTCTCCCCCTGCAAGAGGAACCGCAGATACCACCTGAGAAGAGGACAAACCATGATATGCAGATAGGCATCCTGCATATCGAGGGAGCATAGCCAGTCACCCTGCTTGAGCAGAGGAAGGAGGCCATGTAGAGTGACTATCTGGAACTGTTTGTACAGGATGAAAATATTTAGCTCCTTGAGGTCTAGAATGTGCCTCAAGTCCCCTGTTCTTTTGGGAACCAGGAAAGCCTGGAGTAGGATCCCTTGCTCCTTCGATGCCTGGGCACTGGTTCTATTGCCTTTTTGCACAGCAAGCTGGGCACCTCCTCCCTGCGCACCTTCATGTGGTCTGGAGGATAAAAGGTATGGGACTGGAGGAACATCTGGAGGCTGTTCTAGAAGTTCTAAAGCATGGTCCTTCTAGATTATCTGTAGGATCCAAGGATCAATAGTATTGGTTCTCCACTGGGACCAATGGAGAAAGAATCAACCTCTGATCACCACCTCCTAGATAGGAACAAGAGAAGTGGTTCTGGCAAGAAGTCAAACTGAGGCTGAGCCAGTGGCTCGGGCCTCACCTCCTCCTCCTCTGGATTGCTTTGCAGAGGAGCCGGAGGTGGAAGAGGGGGCAGGCAACGGAGGAAAGGCAGAGCTGGCTCTGTGCTTAACCTGGAGCTTGGGTCCAGAACCAGTCTTATGAGAGGCATTAGGAAAGGAGGGCCTCGGTCTACTCCTGGGTTGAGTATGATAAAGGGAGTGGACAGACAGAATAGCCCTACCTGAGGCCTCTAGGGTCATTAATAATATTCTGCACAGCAGGGCCAAAGAGTTAGTGAAGAACAAAAGGGGCATTCAATATCTTTTGCTGGACATCAACTGCAAAACCCAAGACTTGGAGCCAGAAGTGCCTTCTAAGGCAAAAGCAACTCCTGGCAGTAGTATCAGCAATATCATACGTGGCTCTGAAGAGATGCTTACTAACATCTTCCAAGGCCTGGAGAATCCTGAGAAGCTCTTGTTTTTGAGAACTCTCAGAGAGGGCCTGAGCAGCAGCTTTGCCTTTCCTCCAGGAGATATTCTGGTACTTGATTAAATGAGCCAAGTAATTGGCAATCTTAAGCCCTAGGATTGCAGAGGCAAATGTCCTCTTGTCTAAGAGGTCTAGCCTCCTGGATTCCTGATCGGGGGAAAGGAAGGGAACTAAGGTGTCTGGGTGTCTTAGCCCTGTCATGAGCAACCTTGATTACCACAGAGTCAGTTTCCAGCTGGGCTGCATAAAAGGACAGCCCTTGAGGAACCTTGTGATGCTTGTCAGCCTTTTTAGGCATAGCTGGTACCAGGTTGGGCCTATGCCAGGCAGCAGTGGCAGCATCATTCAGGGCTGGCAACAGAGGAGGAATAACCTTGGGTGGAGATTCTGGAATCTCTAAGAAATCCATCAGATTCCTCCCTGTGATATCCTCTTCCTCAGTCTGGAACCCCAGAGTGGAGGAGAGCTGCCTCATGATGTTGAGGAGAGAGGGGTCCTCGGGGGGGGGGAACCTGGGGATGTGTTTGACTGAGTCCTCGCTACTGTAGGAAACAGCCCTATCAGAAGAGTCTACTTCAGTATCTCCCTCCTCGTCCTCTTCATCAGGGAGAATGAGGTCAGGATGGTATTCCTCCTCAACGTTGGCCTGTTCCATGGCAGGGTCTGATGGCTGACGTACCGACAACTCTCTAGAAGGTACAGGGTGGATAGGTCAAGCTGGCATTAATGCTGAGGTAGCACCCAATGGCATGGGTGACAATGGCCCAGGCCATGAAACAAACTGTTATATGACAGACGTGGTAATGGAAGAAAGAATAGCATTAATATATTAATGTCAATGGCGGAAATAGGAATCATCATCGACACAGGCATAGACGAAGGGGGTGTGGAGCCCAGCTCTGATGAACTGCCGCTTACTTCAGTAGAAGCGGTAGGGCCCAGTGCCCGAGGACCTCAAGATTCAAGAGATCTTGACGGCAGGGTGGGGACCAACGACCCAGAGGCTGACGGCCACTCCACAGCCCTGTGAAGGCCGGGAGAACTCTCATCTATGGGAGGCCTGATAGGAGCAGAGGTCTACATGGAGAGAGGCATTGACACTGAAGCAGTCAATGGTGCAATCCCACAACAAGAAGAAAAAGCATCCAACAGGGATGGGGATTGCCATTGGGGAAGCAGTCCTTAGGCCGGTCCTGTCCCGAGAAGAGTGTTTCCCTGAGGACTTGTTCCAGGCCTTGGTGGCCTGAGAGCCCGAAGAATATGTCGGTGACTGGGAGAGGGCCCCCAGAATACCCCTGCTCTCCGCTGGCTGCCTACTGCTCCATGAGGAACTTCTGCAGGACTTTCTTGCATCGGTGCCGGGTGGTGAGGTTGAACTTCAGGCAGAACTCACAGGCAAGAATGTTGTGGCCAGGCCCAAGACAGCAGACACAGAGTTCATGTTCATTGGTAGAAGAAATCTTCTTTCTGAAGCAGCAGCAATGGAAGAGAAATGATGAAGGATTAGTCCTCGACATATAAAAGGAATCACTTTAAAATAAGGTGATTCAAAAGTTAATACCAATGAAAAAAGGTAAGTTGTTTTGGCAGCCGAACTGAGCAGTGAAGCTTCCACGGAGTCCATGCGTGAATGGTTGACGGCGGGAAAGAACTGAGGAGGGAGTGGGGCTGCTCACACTTATACTTATGTAACGTCAGAGCATGGTGTCAGCATGGGCAACTCCCAATAGACTGCTGCAGAAAAGGCTTCCATGGGATCCTGACGCCTGACGGCTAAGTTCCATAGGTGTGACCTGATGACAGAGGTATCCCCGAAGAAGATCAAGTTTATTTATACTTGTTTCTCATGGTACTTTTTTAGAATTAGTAATGTCAGTTGTATGATTCAATAATATACCTTGTGTACTGTACTGTGTGTTTTTTTATGTGCCGGGTATGGACCACATCATCCCTGAAAAGAGGACGTAAGTGCCAATGGCATTTACAAGGAAGGAAGGAAGGAAGAAAGAAATGAAGGGGGGAGGGAGGGAAAGAGAGAGAGGAAGGAAGGGAGGGAGGGAGAGAAAGGAAGGAAGAAAGGAAGGAAGGAGAGAAAGAGAGAAAATGTCAGACTTCCAGACAAAAAGGATGCATTTTCTAAATATTGGGGCATGGTAACTTGTAGAATAATTAAAAAAAGAAAATACTCCACTGACTGGTTTGCCTTCAGTGATTAACCTTTCGATACATCAGCCTTATGCTCAGTTCATTTTTAAGTTGGAATGGAGCAGTTACTGTATTTGAAAATGGAAATAAAGGGGAAAAGATATGCTTTTACTTCAGCTGTAACTGAAGATACAGCTCTGGCTGGCTGTGCTTGTCCTGGCCTAAAATCTGAAGGAAAATTTGGGGAACTGGAGAAAACTGTAAACATTTCTAAAATTAGTTTTACAGTTATCCTGCATTGAATTAGAGAGGAATGCAAGCAGAGTAAAAACAACCTTTCTGTTCCAAGTGTGCCTTGAAACACACCCAATGTTTTTCCATGTTACACTTACATTTTCAGCATTGCTACAATCAAAACCTAATTTCCCCCCATCCCAGTGTTACCAAATCTCCTGGTATCCTGGCATAAATTTAACATACTGTGGCTTAATTTTTTTTTTTTTATTCGACTTCATATAAAAGTTGAAAATCCTGCCCCAAAAGGATAGCAGATCTGTATTTGTTTTTGCAGTCACTAGTCATTGTGGCCCAGTGGTTGGGGCCCAGAGCAGTGCTGCAGAGGATGTAAGGTCTAACCTCACCACTGCCACTTACCCCCTGAGTGACCCTGATCAAATCATATGACCTCCCTGTACCACACTCCATCCACCTACAATATTGGGTGTGACAAGGTTGAATAGGACCCTGTCCCAGTTGTTTTGGAGAGTCTGAATGCAGGAATCTGTTCTGTTCTTTCCTGTCTCTTGTCTGTCTTGTTGTGCAACCAAATTTTCCTGTGAGACCTAGAATTTGATCGCCCCCGACAGTCTCGCAGTTCTCTGCCTCTCACTGTCTCTCAGTCTCCACTTGCTGTTCTGTCTTTTCCTCCCTTGCACATCAGCTGGCATAAAAATATATGCAAACTATTATGTGGAAATGTAACTGATATTGGGATTCCTTTGTTTAGAAATTATATAGTGTTACTATTGAAATGTATATAATTATAATTTGAGATGAGTGCAAAGCTATTTGGAACTAAAGGGGTTACCCTGAAATGCATTTTTTAAAGGGAAACAATGGAAAAGACAAAGCTTTTCTCACACACTGCAGAAACTCTCAATTAGTGCTTTCAGACAGTAACAACTTTATTTAATGATTTAGAACAGCTACCCACAACTTCACTTCCTGTTGCTGGCAGCAGCCATTTCATGAGCAGCAGTGAGCTTCCTGCCTGAGCTCACTGTATGCTAATATGCCTGTTTGACCTCAGCTATTGGTTGGCAGGACATATTAGCATAAAGTGAGCTCAGGAAGCTCTCTGCTACTCATGAAATGATGGCTGCCAGCAATAGAAAGTGAAAGTTGAAGGCCACTGTTTAAATCACTATAAAATAAATTAGAGTTATTTGTTAAACAATGTTACCGTCTGAAAGCACTAATCAGGCATTTTTGTAGTGCCTGGGTAAAGCTGTGCCTTTTCCACTGTTTCCCTTTAAGCCTTTTGCAGAAGATGTGGAGAAGGGACCTAAGTTCTGGGACATCGTGTTTTAGCTGCACCTGCCTGAATCATACAAGAACATTTTAGAAAAAAACAGGATGCTTGTTAAGAAGGGGGTTGCAAGGACTTATAAAAGCAAAGTTGCAATGTCTTACAGAAAACTCTTGTTGCAAATTTTACAACCGCTACTGGTTTTTCCTATGCTTCCTGACCTGTGCCTCGATGACACTGGGCAAAAGCTGGATCCCACTGAAATTAGGATACTGCGTCTTGGGCTATCCTAAGTAACTGAACTGTTGAAAAAAGTGAAGGGCTCATGGGCTTCTTTTTAAAATATTTTTCACCTGCTCCCCCCCCCCCAAGGTTCCCCCTTCCCCATCCCCCATCCTAACAATCACAGTTACAAAGGCTGTACCCTTCTTGCAACATGGAAAGAAGGCAGATGAGCGGCTGCCAATGCCAGGGCCACTCTTTAGTTTGCCAGCAGGGAATGCAGAAAACATATTCCTCCCCATGAGCCACAGCCACAGCCACCTCCACAATATGCCCAGCACTGCTGTAAGTTTATAGGGCTCACCCACATAAGCACCAGTCACCCAGGTTAGTACTGTCATGCCGTGCTACAGGACTCAAAGATTCTTACATGATTTAACAAAATGACCACCATTCATAACGGCTTTCCTGATCTGTAGCCACTTGTTTGTTTGTTTAGATTTGTTGCCCCGGTAAGCCCACTGGGCCTAGAAGTCCCTTTTTCAGGGGCGACGGGGGTTGAACCAGATTAAGCTGTTGATGATATTTTTAGTGAATGAGGGAAATTTGGCCAGGATACTGGGGAAATTCCCATACTCATCCAGTAGGGGGACCTCTTGTTGGCCAGATTCAAAATGGCAGACATGGAGTGTGATGGCAGCAGCAAAGGAGTGAGGAAGGTAGGGGATGTTGTCCCTGGTATATCCACTATTGAAAACATGGAGACTGGTGAGGATAAGGAGCAAAGTTATTCTGATATGGAAGATATAGTAGACATTTAGTTGGATGATGAACCAGATGGTGAAAATGATTCTACTGGGGCACATACCTCAGTACAAGGCTCTCTTCAGACGTAAAAACAGCTTCAAGGTTGGAGAAAGAAAGCATCTCTGAAATAAACCTGCTGACACCTGAACAGGAGGAACAACTGTTGCAGAATGCCATACTGCACAACAAAGCATTTCTCTTACAACTATTGGTGAAATCTGCAAAGCATTCTCAAGCAGTTGCTTCCAGAGTCAAACTCATGGTTCCTATTGACTCTACTGCTGTTGTAGGTATGTCTACTACTTCGGTTAATTTCCAAACCTCACAAGATGTACCTTCCTCACTTGATACCCCAGACACTAAAATGACTGTTTCAGAACTGCATACAACAGTATTGGAACTGCAGGGAGTAGAAACTGCATCCCAAAATGTGACTGTAACAATGGACAGCTTGGGACCCTGCTTCTGCATTACAGGCTGCAGGTTGGCTCCCAGACTCAGAGCATAAAGGGTGAACTTCACGGGGGCTGGTTACAGCTGCCGACATGATACAAACATCGAGACTGCACCCAGGAAAGGAAACTGACTCTCAAAATCCTAAGGCTCAGTTACAGCAGATAGTCATGGATTCTCCTTCCAAAGCAGCATCAAAATCAATTTCAAACTTACTGGCTCAACTGCCTATTGGTAACATAAAGTCCACAAACTTAGTCACTATGCCGACGGATAGCAACGCCCAGACTTCAGGTGCAGAGGCCCCGAGGTACACCTCCTCTGCGTGGCCTCACTGTGAGGAGACTCCAGGGACACACTTGACTGCAGGTATGCAAACTGAAGAGAGTACAGAGAACTTTCAGCCACTATCCACAGCAAGTACTGCCGGCAACACAGATTCTCATTTCTGAATGGCAGACTTATTTAAGCAGGTGGGTGAACCCGCACAAAAGTTGAACGGTTTCACCTCAAATACACGGGAGCCAGTGAAATGTTCCCTGACAGAAAGTTTATACTACATCAGTTACTCAAGACAGCTATGGGGATACATGCACAAGAAATGGAAATTACGTACCTACCGTAATTCTGATCTTTCTGTGTATTTTCACCATTCATCACCTTTGGGTTCTGGCTGGAGGTCACGACCCCGCAGGAGCTTTTTTTTTTTTTGAAGGGCAGAGTCGATGCAATCCATCACGCCACTCTTGAAGACATTTGACTGCATGACGCTTGGTAGGTTGGTCAGTTAGGGTGTTGTCGATCAATTCCTTCCCACCAGTTCTGAGTCACCAGAGAGTGAGAAAAGGGTTGGAAAGGTGGGACAAGGAAGTCCAAGGGACAGACAAAGGAAAAGATATATAAACTAAAAGGAGAAATAAACGACTGAGATGACAGAACAAGTTTGAAAAACTAAGGGGATTGGGTAGAGGTCCCAATCTCTGGCAGTAGAAAGAAGGAGGGAGGGTTAAGGATTTTAGAAATAAGGATGTGGGGGGGGGAAGGAACACACCCTGGAACCTTGACCTGTCTCCAGATTGTATAGGAACTGCGAAGGAGCAGCCAAAAAGCTAACTGCCAGAATTCAAGGCACAGAATCACTGGCAATAACTCCAACAAAAGCAGAATCAGCTATTCTGGAAGAAAGACAGGATACAGGGATATCCCCCCCCCCCACAAATAAGTTTGTGGTGTAAGAAATCTAGTTTCTTAAATTAAATTGAGGATGTGTCCAAAGGTCATGGAAAGCAAATAAGTTGATGGGGAGAAGGGGAGAAGGAAAGAAAGGAGGGCAACTACCAACCCCCACCCCACAGGGGTGAAGCCGAGGCACTGAAGAAAGAGTGCCCCCCATCCTGACCACTCTGCCCCTAGAGAGAATTATCCCCCTATGTGCCCCCAAGTCACCCCACTCCTGACTAAACAGAAAGGAGGGGGGCAAAGGAGGTGGCACAGAGAGGGAGGGGGACCCAGAGACTGAGGCCCCAGGGGGATGGAGGGTGGGATAGTGATGAATGGTGAAGATACACAGAAAGATCAGAATAACGGTAGGTACATAATTTCCATATCTTATCTGTGTCAATCTTCACCATTCATCACCTTTGGGTGAGTGCCAAGCCCCCCGGAAGGGGCCCTAACCCTAAGGGACTAAGTCCCTTAGTTTTCAATGGGTGACACACTAAGAGAGAGAACCTTCATGGGTCTGGAGAGGCCGGGGAGTGGGGAGAGTGAGACGGGGACTCCTCGGAAGGAGTAGAAAGTTGCCCCAACAGACGCCGTCTCACTCTACGGGAGAAAAGATAGGTTCTCTGGTGAGTGGAGTTAATCACCCTACACCGGGCCAAGGGTGACAACCGGGAGAGACGCAGCCATGCTGTCTGTCTAGTGCAGATTGCTGTCCCTACAACCCTGGAAGCTAACTCGATGGCATCGTAAGATGTCCTCACTTGGTGCCTTGCTAGCTCCAGGCCACGTGCAGAAAGTGCAATGGCTTGTCTGGTTACCTCCATGTCAGACAAAGCAGCTAGGAGTTGACCTAGCCTGGACCGCAGGAATCTATCATAGGTAGCATAGTGGGCCTGATGTGCTGCAATAGAGAGCAGCAACCATGCTAAGTAGAACGTCCTCCCCCCCAGAAGTCAAAATTCATGGAATCTTGATCTGGGGGCCAGTCACAGTGAGGGGTGCAAAGCCCATTAGGAGTGTCCAGCCTCGTCAATCCTGACTGAGGATGAGGCATGAAACCTGGAGACTCCAGGGGGACACAATACTGCTGGCAGACATCCCTAGGGGATGGGACTCTGGAAAAGGGTCTCTTCCATGAACGCAATGATGCCTCCTCAAAGAGAGCAGGCCGGGGGGCACCACAAGGATGTCTGCACTGAAATTGCCTAGAAAGGCATGGATTGAGTGCTCTGGATTCTGTTGAGTGGGAGGGGTGAGGTGCAGGTCCTCCAACATCCTCATGAGGAATTGCTGATACTCTGTGAGATCAGCAGCTGGGTAGCTGAGGACAGACGGCTCTTCTCCCCCAGAAGAGGGAGATGAGGAGTCAGAGGACCTCAAGAGTTCAGAAGCTGGCTGCTCAGGGGGAGGTTTAAAAACCCTGTCTGTCCATAGCCCTAACATAAGAGGGAAACTGAGCAGCCACCGCTCTGAACTACTCCCAGGAGGGAGGACAGCTAGGACCAAGAATACCTAGGAGCACAGGAGAATGTGGCAGAGGAGAGGGAGCAGAGCCGACAACAGGAATCAGCTGTCCTCCGCCTGGGCTAGGGAGTGCACCAGGAGCCCTAAGGAAAGAAGGAGCTCTGGAAAACTCCACAACCAACAGCTTGTCAACCAAACTGGAACTGCCTAGGCTGTGCCCTGAAGAATCTTCCTGTGAGGTGACCGGGGCCATGAAAGTCCAGAAGGACAGTCCCCTACCTCCAAAGAATGGGGCTCTCTCAAGGAACCCAAAATGGAAAGGTGGAGATCCGCGCTACGACTTCTCTCAGAGCCTGGGTGGGCTCCAGAAAAAGGCCGCTGCACAGATCCCATACCCCTCGACCCTTTGGAATCCAAAAGTGCCCTCCTCCTCAAAAGAGCCAGCCTAGGCAGCTGGCAGCCCTGGTCGGCCCCCGAAGGGGCTATCCAGGGAGCATCATCCCCACCCCTCCTGTGGGTGCTCCGACTGGCCCCAAAGTTGGGTGATCCAGACACATCATCTGAGGGGGTACCACTACTGAGGGTTCAGAAAACTCACCAAGACCAGGCTGCAGAGCAATGGTGGCCTGCACTACTGACTGCTGGTCAGCATCCCTGACCCTGGTCCCAGGAGCAACTGTCCTCTCCTCAGAAGGGGGCTGGTCCCGGCCTGATGAGGACACTACCAAGGTGTCCACATGAGCAGCCAACTCGAAACAGTCAAACTGCTTGTCTGACTCACAATCCGATTCCCCCTCCGAGGAGGTGGAGACCGAGGTTCTGTGCCAAATGGTGTGTGGACACCCCGCTGCCATCTCAACTGAAAGGGGCACCAGGCCGAGTAACTGCACCAGGGTCGGCACCAAGGCACTCAGCCGCACCGTGCATGGCGTGGGAAGAAGACACGGTGCTGACAATGGCAGCAGTATCGGAGTCGGGGCCTGTCACGGCGTCATCTTGGCCCACAGTGCTGCAAGCAGCGCCGAGGCTAGAGGTGGCGCCAATAATGGCTCTGACCATGCTCTCAGTGCCACGAATGGCACCGAGGTCAGAAACCCCCATGGTGCCATCCCAGCCCATGGTGCCACAAGCGCGCCGAGGCTAAAGATGGCACCCACGCTCGCCCGCCTGCCCAAATCTCCCGCGGTGCCATGTCCTTGTTCCCGTTCTGCAACGGCTCCAGAACTGGACACAGCGTCATGCTCAACCATGGCACCATGAGCGGTGCTGTGGCAAGAAACAGCAAAGGACGGCACCGTATAGCTTCCCACGGCGCTGCCAGCACCACTGACATTGTAAATGGAGCTGACAGCAGCAATGGTGCTGAGCGACGGACCAGCGCTGGCACCATCAGAGCCTACAGTTCCGCAAATGGTGCCGAGGCCCAAGATGGCGCTGACAGACGGCGTCGAGGATGGCGCCAACCCAAGCCTTCTGAGCCGAGGATATGACACCGGGGGAGCCTTCACCTACGAAGGGGTGATTGCCAAGGCGGTGCCTCCCGCCCATATCCCAAGGGGAATGGACTGGGCCTCCTGCACCGTGGAAGGGGCTTCTGCAACGGCGAGGCTACAGGAAGCAGAAGCCCCCTTCTCCTTGATCCGTATAGAATCGGGGGATCCAAAGGAAAGGCAGACAGAACGTAGCTTGGCCCGACAAATGTGTGCCCATCCCCCAAAAGTCGGCGGAGCTCATCCAACTTTCCAAACGCATTGTTCGATGACACTATGGTCCATGGAGAAGCAGGTGTCACACGAATCCATGTCATGTAGCGGGCCAAGACACACGAGGCAATGGTCATGTTGGTAGGTGACAGAATACTTACGGCCGCATGGGCACCGACGCATGGGGGGCCATCCCGTCTTCAAAGTGTTTTTGCCCACCGACCAAGACATGACCTACGGATAAAGAACACCAAACAAGACCCGACGTCGCAAAATAAAATAAGGAACAATCTTACCAGGCAACGTCTTGTGGAGCGAAACTGAACCAACAGGAAACAAATGGAATCAGAGTCGACAAACTGCAACACAGTGTCGACGAAATGCCACGCAGAGGCTTCTTGAAAAGCAGCAGGCCTCTCAGAAGTTTCTCAGCTACCCATGAGGTGTGACCTCGACAGCGGGAGATGAAGAACTGGCAGGAGAACGGAGTCGACAACACCTAACGGCCAACCCACGAGCGCCATGCAGTTTGTTGGCCTCGAGGGCAGCGCCGATGGTGCTGCGACTCTGCCCATCAAAAAAAAAAAAAAAAAAAGGCTACTTCGGGGTCCTGACCTCCGACCAGAATCCAAAGGTGATGAATAGTGAAGATTGACACAGACAAGATATTTTTGCTTTTATGCACATTAAAGAGGAAAATGTACATGATGTTAGTTTTAGAAATAATGCCACCCTAGAAAAATTCTGGCAGAAGTATGATTTAGTTAAACATAATAGTGACTGGTAGGATTTTTTTCCGACACCCCTAACTAAATCGACCATTAAAACAGTGACTCTTGTTTCGGAATGAGGGAGTCAACATAGAGGATGTTCAATACTGGTTGAGACAAAAATCTGAAATAGTGCAAAGCCCTATCCCAATACTAGATTGGACAGGAGGGTGTCATATAAAAGTGAAGTTAACACATACTGATGCAGGCATTCAGCATCTCCCCAGTAGTTTCCACATAGGAAGAGACAGAGACATATGTTTCTGCCCAAGACAGCCAAAAACGTACCACAAATGTGGGGCCAGACTCACTTGAGTTCCTCTTGTACTTTGCCCAGGTGTAATGTATGCCTGGATTTTAGCCATGTTAGTTTAGGTTGCCCAAATCCTCTCAGATGCAAACTGTGTGAAGAATTGGGCCACACATATGCCAAATGTCCCTGGGCAGCCCGGAACAGAATGGACAGGGTTATGCAGGACCAGGAATCCTTAATAACTGCTCAACAAGTGAAATTGTCACAAGCCAGGCAAGACATTAGACTAGGAAGTTCTAGTTGTATACCCCCTCTGCCCCCCCCCCCGGAGAACCCTACAGGACGTCCCTCTACACACATATACCCATCAGACACTGCCCCTTCAAACCACTCTGAAATTTCTCCTGTCGGGGATGGCAGTGAAGCAGGTTCTACTACAGTTCACTAAGTATAAACAGAACCCTCTTCAGGCATCATGCTACCACCTACAGAAACCCCTGTGGCTGTGGTACACACAGGGAAAACTAAACAGCCAAAGGAAAAAAAGGAACCATTGACAGCAGACCCTCCAATTCTAACTAGAAATAGATATCACATCTTATCCAAAAGAAAACACTGGAGCGATACGGTAGATGAGGACGAGGAATCAGATACTTCCTTTATTACTTCAGGGGTACTAGAGGACAATACGAATTCACCGTTGGAACTTTCCAAATCAAAAAAGGCCAGGGGGAAACACAAACCCAGACAAAAACCTGAGGGTTGATTTACAAGCTCTGTCGTCCCCTTTTTTGGGTGGTTCTTCTCTCCTTCTTGTTCCTCATGGACCATAGGATAAGCCATCTGACTTTAAATGTCAGCATGATCAAATCCTTTAAAAAACGAGGTACAACTTTTCAAATCCAAAACAACCTACCAAATAATATATTTCTACTTCAGGATACTCACATTAAATTGGATTATGAATTGAATCAAGCTAAAACAGTTGTTGTCAGAGGGCCCATCTTTTTAGTCCCAAGGACAAGAACTATGCAATGGGATGGCTATTTTATTGCAAGGTTTAGATTTCCAGCTCAAAAAAATCACAGATACTGAACCAGGGAGCTCTCCTGGTTGATGTCTCTTTTCATAGTACAGACTTACACTTGATTAGTGTATATGCACCCCAAAGTATAGCCGGCAGAGTGTCCTTGTTTAAATTAATACAACCCTTCCAACATACACAAAAAATGGTAATCTTAGGAGGTGATTTTAATTGCAGATTCTCCCCCAAAGACAGAGGATGTAAAACACAGAAAATTTTCAGTGAAATGGCATGTTTAAACGACATTATTTCCACTGCAAACTTACAGGAAGTGTTTTCAGCAATTCAATCTACAGGGCAGAGTACATTTATAAAAGGACATTTAACATCCAGGATAGATTACATTTTTACTTCACAAAATCTAACTATTTTTAAAGCAACTACCATACCCATAGAAACACCCGATCACTTAGCACTCTCCTGTCAATGTGGTATAACTGGAGCTCCCACTAGTGAACACACATCTAGATGGAGACTAAACAGCAATTTATTATCTGATTCTGACCTTAAGATAAAATGGGATGAATTGTTAAAAGCCCGAGTGTCCATTCTAGAGGCATATGACACAATTGTAGACTGGTGGTTGGACTCAGAACAAGACTTAAAACATTTGTTTATTAGTCATGCCACATGGAAAAGCAAGCAGTCGCATGCACAATATTTAATATTACAAAATCAGTTACAGCATTTGATTTCACAAGTGCATACCTATAACATGAATTTACACTCTCAGATACAACAGACTAAAGAAAAAAATGTCTAGATTTCAATATAACAGGTATATGAGTCTTAAAATGGGAGCACAATATGGTATCCAGGGCCGACAACCCACCCTGGATACTTTTCGTAGGTGTGCCAATAGGGTTAAAGCTACAACAATAGAAAGCTTGAAGATTGCAGGCGAACCTATTCCCACAACAGACAAACATATAATTAAAGAAGAAGTACAAAAATATCTATATCATCAATTTGGGACTGAGGAAGACACTTTAGGAAACACACATTTTGTGACCAACTTACAAATACAAAAACTTACCAAGGACAAAATTAAACCATTAATAGCAGAAATTTCCTTAACTGAAGTATTACAAGCTATTGCAAGGCTTAAATTAAACACAGCACCAGGGAAAGATGGCATGACCGCCAAATTTTACAAAACTGTTCAAAAGAAACATGGACCTATTTTAACTATATTATTTAACTCTATGCTACAGGCATCATACATCCCCAGAAGTTTCTCTCGAGCATTAGTAATTCTCTTACATAAAAAAGGTGAAAGAATGAACTTACACAATTGGAGACCTGTTAGCTTATTGAACGTGGATTATAAAATCTTTTCTAACATTTTGACCAATAGATTGACTAATATTGCACACATGGTAATTTCCACTGTACAATCATCATGTGGCATTCCAAATAGGCCCTTATTTCATAATTTACAGTTTTTGAGAGATATTACTCATTTAGGAACCACGCAGCACTGTTCTGGTTGACTTCTGTCTTTAGACCAACAAAAGGCTTTCAACAGAGTTAATCATGCATATTTATTCGACACTTTACATTTTTACGGTATTCCTAAGAGGTTCACGAAATGGATATAACTACTTTATGACTCAGCTTCAGTACAACCATATATAAATAAGGAACTGGGCACAGCATTCCGAGTCAAGAGGGGCGTCAGACAAGGGTGTCCCTTAAGTCCCATACTATATCTTTTTCCTATCGATCCTTTGATCAGGAACATATACACAAAAAGAAACATACAGGGCATACAAATATTAGGACAATCAGAAATGACTAATATTAGGGCATATGCTGATTATCTTTGTTTCAGAATACAAACTGAACAAGCTATACCTATAGTAGAACATACACTTACAGAATATGAATTGATATCAGGAGCAAACTTAAACTATGACAAAAGCCACTGTTTTCAAATTAATCCGATAGCAAGACAGCTACAGCCAAATACCCAGTTTAACATACCCATCAGTGAAACTCCACTGAAAATCTTAGGACTTACATTTGGCACTGAAAATGATGCTAAATATAACTGGGAACAAGCCATTAATAAATGCCAGAGTATGATTCAGCAGTGGAAACACAAGGTTATTTCTAAGAAAAAGAGAGTTTACTTGCTGAAAACATTGATTACCCCCCAGTTTTTGTATGTTTCCAACACATTTCCTCTTCCATTCACTCTAGACACCCGAGTCTTCAATATTTATTTTCAAGTATTATGGGGTAGTCATCTAAATCCTATAAGATGAAATTTCACATATTACGACTATAAAATGGGGGGGGGGGGGATCAGAATGATAAACCCCCTAGTTTTCTTTCACAGCATCTTCACCTACAGAAACCTAACAGGTATTGTTAAGAGCAGGAGACTGGAATGGTTCAATATTTGCTATAATAGTTTTTTTGTATTACAGAATAAATGGGATAGAGGAACTCTAACAGTGTCCATGGTAACCCATACTAAAGGGATCCCTGAGTATATTAAGCCATGCCTTGCAAAATTACGATAATGGAGGGTCACACAACAAATGCTCAGCAGAGCATACAGGAAAGCTTTCTATGCAAATATAATAGACAAGGTTTTATTTATACCACCAGCACTTCCAGAATGCCCCGACATCCAAGTACAGGAAGCCTGCATACAACTAACTGATAAAAGGATTCCCAAACAGATGTGGTCTGGCTGTCATGCCGTGGGCGGTTAGGTGTGCGTAATACGTTAAAACACAAACCTATGGAAGAAAGAATATGCCCTAGGTTAACCTGTAGTAATGTATTAGAAACAACTGAGCACTTTTCAATTAAGCGTCCCTTTGCTGAAGAATTTTGGTTAATATTACAGAATATCTGGAAAGAACCGAAATTAAAATCCATATCATATGAAATACTGATCTTAGGCTTATACCCACATTGTGGAAATATAATAAAATCACTTTAAGGGTTATATTTGCAGCTTGTAAATATTATATGTACCAAGGTAGATGTGCTTTGCTCTTGCAACAAAAAGAAGTGTCACCTAAGGGAGTAGCTATCCAAGTTCTTACATTTTTTATGAACTCTATATAGCCAGGAGAAGAATAATATACCTAGAAATGGATTTCAAACATATTGGAAATTCCGTGACTGGGTACTTCAGGAGTTAGTTTAAGACAATGGCTGGCCAGCCATAACCTTTTTTTTTTCCAATTGTTTAACCAGGAGTAGCACACTAAGCTGAAAGCTTGTTTACAGGTACGACCTGGGAGTACAAGGAAATTAAGTAACTTGCTCAGGGTCACAGAGTATGCAAGTGGGGGGCTGTGGCATTCAAACCCAGGTCTCCAGATTTGCAGCTCAGAGCCTTAAACCACTGTGCTATACTGCCTCCATTTGTACATAGACTACTGAGGGAGAAAAGGTAGTACTTTATTATATAGTACACATATGGAATTTTTCTTTAACATACAGAATTTAGAACATTTAGAATATGCAGGTCATTATATCTAGTTTATTCTTTTGTTTAGGTATTATGTGAAGCAACATAATGTTTTCTTTTTTTCTGTAATTCTGTGTGACATTTGTATCTGATATTTTTCAATAAAAAATTCCCCTACTCTTTTTTTCGAAAAGTGCCATGGGATCTTTAACATCCACCTGAGCTATCATCAATCCAGGCAGATGGGACCTCGGTTTAACATCTCATCCGAAAGATGGCACCTCAGAAGTGCAGCACCCCCTCATGCTGCACTACAGTGTCAGTATTGGGATATTAACCCAAGTGCCAGATGTGGGAACTGAACCCACAACCCTCTGATCTCCTGGCCTTAGAGGTAAGTGTGCCATCTACTGAGCCACTGACACTGTCTTGCAGAACTACTTCTCTGCAAGCTGTCATGTTAAACTTATTACACTCATATTAAAGCAGCAGTATGACAAAATGACTCACCTTAGTAATCTTGTTTCTTTCAAGGTATTCTTCTATATTCATAACTCTCTGCAGTCAGATTCCTAAGCAGAGCTGCCTGGAGAAAATGGAACTATATGCAAATGATAGAACTATCACTGGCTCCTGACACATATTCAAACTGCTACCCTTATCTGTTGCAATGTTCCATCAACATATTAGATTTCTAATGAGCCTGGAAGACAACCTATACTAAAACTTATCTAAATATACTTATCTAATGTAACACAACTTAAGCTGTCCATGACAGCATGAAACATCCTTAATATTATTATAATCCTAAACCCCCTGAATGCCAGAATCACCTGGAAAAAGAAGGGAATTAAAGATTTCCCACTAGGGTTAATAAACATATATGCCAGTGTTTGGGACTTTCCATTAGAAAAACTTGATCAGGAGTGCAGAGGCTCAGGTTCTGGAAGGGAAGGCTGGGTGGGAGAGTTATGAATATAGAAGAATATCTTGGAAGAAACAAGATTACTTAGGTGGGTCATCTTATCTTCTAACCCCAGGTATTCTTCTATATTCCTAACTCTCTGCAGACTTCAAAGCAGTACCTTTTGGAGGTGGGCAGAGAACCCACTTAGGAAAGAGGCTCTGCAGGACTGCTGTGCCAAATCTGGCATCACTTCTGGACTGTGTGTCCAAACTGTAGTGTTTCGTAAAAGTGTGTACTGACCTCCAAGTAGCAACTTTACAGATTTTCACTAGTGGACTATCTCTGGACGCTGCTATAGTGGCAGCTGTGCCCCTAGTTGAATGAGTCCTCAGGCCCGCTGGGGGTTCCTTGCCAACTTCTGAATAGCAAAACTGAATGCATTCGACTATCTAGCAAGATACTGACCTCTTGGAAGCTGAGGTGCCTTTACCTACATCCCCATAAGTAAGAAACAGCTGTTGCATGTCATGTCTATGATCCCTGGTGTAGGTCATATAGTAACTTAATGCCCTTTTGACATCTAGACTATGGAGTCTGTGCTCACCTGAACTAGTATGTTCAGTGAAGAAAACTGGCAGTGTAATGGATTGGTTTAACTGGAAATCAAAAATCACTGTGGGAAGAAATCTCCTATTTGTTCTCAGCACCACCTTGTCATTATGGAAGGAAAGATAATCCTTCTCAACACATAAGTCTTGTAGTTCACTGATTCTTCTAGCTGAAGTAACTGCAACCAGAAATACAGTTTTCCAGGTAACATATTTTAAATGTGCAGAGGACATAGGCTCAAAAGGAGGTTTCATGAGCTGAACAATGCATATGTTCAGGTCCCATACTGGAACTGGTTCCCTACTAGGTGGGTGCAAGTGGCACATACCTTCAAATAACTTCTTGAAAATGGGACTGGATGCCATGGAAATACCTCTCTCAGCAGAAATGTAGGCAGAGACTGATGCCAGATGCACTTTCAGGGATGTATATTTCAACCCATGAGAGTGGAGGTATGTGAGGTATTCCAGGACAATTGGGATTAAGGTTACCACCTTTTAAGAAGCCCAAAGTGGGACATTTCTTACTAAAACATGGTTTTCCACAGGACAATATGTAACCTCGACCAATGCAACAAACATGTTTTCTTTAAATAATCAGAATTAAGACCAAGTGCGTCGTTTTTTAGTTGTTCCTATTGTTTCTTATCATTTTAAGGTATTTTAGTTAAGGTATTACAGTTTTCTGCAGCATTTACAGGAAAGTCGGAAAATATATTTTCCTACTATAATGTCAGGACATGTAGTATTTTTCATGGTTTTTTTTTTGCAGGACACAGCTGCCCAAATCAGGATTGTCCTGCGAAAATCAGGACAGGTGGTAACCCTAATTGGGATCTCCACTAAAGTAGAGGAAATCCCCTTGGTACTATACCAAATAGAAAACCTTTTCCATTTTGATGCATAGGTATTCTTAGTCGAAGGCTTTTGATATCTTTTCAAGATATCCAGAACAGTTTGGAAAAATTTACGTTTGCATATTCTAGGTCCTCAAGAGCCATGCCTTGAGTCTGAGAGACCTGAGATTCGGATACAAAATTTTCCCCCGGTGGGAGGTCAACAGGTTGTGTCTCCTGAGTAAGTGTATTGGTTTGGCTACTGACATGGAAAGTAGTAAAGGGTACCATGGCTGCCTGGCCCAGTCTGGTGCTATCAGAATAACTGATACAGGTTATGACCTGAGTTTGATCAGGACCCTGAAGATGAGAGGGAAGGGAGGAAAAGCATATAGATTTTTTCCTGACCAATTCAGAGACATAGCATCCAGTGGGATTGTTCTCTTGGCTGGTGGTCTGCAACAAAAGAAGGGCAGAAGGTGGTTTTCTTGGGATGCAAAGAGATCCACCTCTGGTGTGCCCCAGCTCCTGAACACTGAGCCCAGCACTTGCTTGTTGATGAACCACATGTGATGTGCCTGGTTGATCCTGCTCAATGCATCTGCCATGAATATTGTCCTTTCCTGGTATGTGAATGGCCTGTAATGAAGCATTCAGTGAGTAAACCAGACTCCAGACTTTCATAGCCTCTGTGCATAGGGGGGCTGACCTTGTTCCCCCTTGCTTGTTTATGTAGTACATTGTTGTGGTGTTGTCTATCCTGACTTGCACCACTTTCCCTTGTACCAGATGTGCGAATGTTTCTAAGGCCAGAAACATTGCCCTTAGCTCTAGCAAATTTATATGCAGGAGTGACTCAGCGATGGACCAGGTTCTATGAGTGATGTAATTCCCTAAATGAGCACCCCACACTAACAGAGAGGTGTCGGTGGTAAGGATAGCTGACAGGGTTTCCCTTTGGAAGCATACCCATTCCCCTTCTGTCTGCTTCCTTCTACCACTGGAGGGCTTGAATCAGGGTTCTTGTTACTGGAACTGGTTTTGTCAGTTTGTCTTTTCTCTGGCACCAGTGTGCTCTGAGCTGAAACTGTACACCTCTCATTTGGAATCTGGCTCCCAGGACTGTGCCTGTTGCTGTAGCCATATGTCCCAGAAGTTGCAGAAACTGTCTTTGCTGGTTGTGGCTTGTTCAACTTGAATGAGGCAGCCAATTTCAGAATGCTTTACACCCTGTCCTGAGGAAGGAAAGCCCTTCCCTGTATTGTGTTCAGTTCTGCTCCTATGAAACGCAGGACTTGTACTGGAGCGAGAAAAGATTTTTCCTTATTTACCAGGAATCCTAGAGACTGTAACAGGTTTAGTGTTACCTTTAGATGATCTTGTACCTGCTGTGGTGAACTTCCCACCACTTACCATTCGCTGAGATAAGGGAAGACTGATATACCTAACCTTCTTAGGTATGCCACTACCACTGCCAGACACATTGTAAACACCCTGGGCGCTGATGAAGTGAGACTGAAAGTTAGAGCTGAGAATTGGTAATGTCCTGAGAATTGGTAATGTCCTGATGGAAGTCTGAAACTGAGGTACTTCCTGTGAGGTTCTCTTACTGAGATGTGAAAGTATGCATCTTTTAGATCTAGAGATGCCAGCCAATCTCCCTGCTGGATAACTGGCAAAATTATTGCCAGTGTGACCATTTTGAACTTTGGTTTTATTAGATGCCTGTTCAAAAGTCTGAGGTCTAGACTAGGCCGCCAGTCCCCATTTTTCTTTTTGGTGAGGAAGTATCTTGAATAGAAATCTCTTCCTTTCTGATGACTTGGGACACACTCCACTTGTTTTAGCTGGAGTAAGCTTTGAACCTCCTTCTCCAGAAGTTTTGTCTCTATAAGGAAAGCTGGTTTGAACACCCTTGTTTTCAAGGGCGGAAAAGACTTGAAGCTCAGCAACAACCCCTGACTCACTACACCCAGGACCCACTTGTCTGTGGTGATGGAATGCCAAGCCAGGAAATAGTGAGCCAGTCTGCCCCCTACTGGTAGAGGGAAAGAAGCCTTGATCATTAAGTCAGGGGTTATGTTTTGCCTGGGGCTGAGACTGGGTAGTTTGGGAACCTCTCCTAGAGCCTCTTCTACCCCTGGCCCTGAATTATCCAGTCTGCTGTGGGTATTGTTGATACTGCTGGACAGCCTGTGCCTGATAAAAAGGTCTACTATAAGCTGTCCTTCCTCTGCCTCCCCTTCCATATGGCCTATAGGAAGAAGAAGGCCTCTGTTTTGAGGAATTACTGTTATAGGTGGCTTTATATTCATCCACCTTTTTCATGTATGCTTCAGTCTGTTGACTAAATAGTGAGTGATCCTCTACAGGGAAATCCATGGCTTTAGCCTGGGTATCCTATGTAAAATTAGTAGCCCTGAGCCATGCCAGCCTTCTAAGGACTATGGTAAGGGACATCCATCTGGCAGCATTGTCATTGGCATCTGCTGCCATTTGAAATTGGTACTTGGCTACTTCCAGTCTGAACCTTGCTGTTTCTGCCAAAACATGAGAGAGAAGTGAAGGGGCCTTCTCTGCCATGGCCAGTATGGACTGCAACAGTGATTTTTGGTACTGTGCTGAGTAAGCTTGGTAGTTAGCCTGTCTTACTCCTAGTGAAGCTGCTAAATAACCCTTCTTTGACATACTGTCTATTTTGCGAGAGCCCTTCTCAGGTGGGTGAGAAGCTAAAGGAACCCTCACCTTCTCACAGGCTGCTTGCTGGACTATCCCCTGATTATCAGGGTGAGAGAAGAGGAATTCAGCTCCTTGTCTGACCAGTTGTTACTTCTTATCTGCCTTCTTGTCCAGAGGGGGAACAGAATTTGAAGTCTGCAGGATTTTAAACAAGTCTTTTTTAAAGAACTTGTTTATAGGGAGATGAATTTTCTTTGTGGGTATTAACCTCATCATCTCCATATATTTGCCCTCTTCTTCATCTTCTATGACCTCTGTGGTAGTCAGGTCAAGGGCATCCACTATTTTCCTTACAAAGGAAAAATGAGAGGAAAAATCCTCTGGTTTAGGGGGAGAACCAAACACCTGCTCTGGTGAGATCTCTGGTTCAACAGGCTCACCGTCATCCATTTCGGGTAAATCATATTGCTCAAATTCCAACATATCCTGAGATGGATTTGGTTCAGAGGAAGGGGCAACTGGGATTTGAACCAGTGCTGGAAGGGTTGGAGTAGGTATTAAACCCTGTAAAGCCTGTATGACCTTCATGTCTTGGGCAATCTCATTTGATGATGGCAGGCTGTGAGGCACAGATGAAACCCTTTTTGGTTTATCAGCCAGTGGATCAACCTGCTTTGCCTTTTTGGTTTTCACAGTGGGAACCAAAGAGTCAGCCGGATCACTCATCCATTTTACAGTAGCTGTTTCGCCCTTATCAGGGGTGCTTAAAAAAGAGACAGCGGTTTCAACCGCAGACTTAGATGGTGTGGGTTGGTCAGAACCCGTAATACTCTTCTCCAATCTTTTTTGTAGTCTTTCAAGTCTCTTTTATACTGTTTTCTGTAGGAATGATTTGCAGCTGTCACAATCTGCTGAAAAATTATCATTCCCCAGGCAGACTACACATAAATCGTGCTTGTCTGCTTTTGCAAAAACGTCCCCACACTTAAGGCAGTTTTTAAACACTGGGGGTCCAGTCTTTTTCTTAGGTTTTTCTGCCATCATCAACCGCGTTGAAGAAAAACAACAACCACAATAAAGATGTCACTCTTTTTTTTTTTTTATTTTGCGGTCGATTCAGGAACCGATGAAAGTTCCAATAATGAACCGAGAACCGAAGAATCAGAACCAGTTTAGCGGTTCACAGTAACCAGGTTAGCGGTTCACAGAAACTGGGTTAGCAGTCTCAAATACAAAAATTATTTCAATTTAAATAAGATAAAATAGTTAAACTAAATAGTGGAATTAGTAAATAAAGATTCCGCAAAGGGTACTAAGACCTGGTTCCCTAATGGTTACATCAAACCGTGAGGAACTGAGAAAATAAATTAAAACAATGCTAAATAATGCTAACTAAACTATGTTAAGATAATAAAGAGAAAATAAAGGCAGCAGTAAGAATAATAATATAAGAAACTACTTATATTCCATGAAGAACCACAAGGAACGACTGATGTGGGAAGTCTCCTAGGCATCTTGACTTGTCAGGCGGAGAAAGAAATCTGATACGTTGATGGAACGTTGCAGCAGATAAGAGCAGCAGTTTGAATATGTGTCACGAGCCAATGATCGTTCTATCATTTGTATATAGTTCCATTTTCTCCAGGCAGCTCTGCTTAAGAGGCTGACAGCAGAGAGTTAGAAATATAGAATACATGGAGTTAGAATTGTCAGCTGTCAAAAAAATGGCATCATGTTTTTTTTTTTTAGGAAAAATGTATTTATGACATCCTTACATTCTTCCTCAGCATATTTTTAATTTTCTCAGATATTTTTAAATAACATTTATAGTTAATTCTGCAATTAATGACTCAAGTCATTAAAGATGGCACCACTCACAATTTTGGAAAAAATCTCTTCCACTGTGGTTATCTGCTCAATGTACATACTCAGTTTATATCATGGGTATACTGTATCAGGATGGTA
The DNA here is from genome assembly GCA_016271365.2 of Neoceratodus forsteri. Classification (NCBI taxonomy): domain Eukaryota; kingdom Metazoa; phylum Chordata; order Ceratodontiformes; family Ceratodontidae; genus Neoceratodus; species Neoceratodus forsteri. The sequence goes on along the minus strand of CM057451.1, from coordinate 800,299,333 downwards.
GTACCACAAGTTTCTGATGACAAACAGCATAGCACTATACCAAGATATTTTAATGTTTTCGTGGTGGGCATGACACAGGAGCAGAAACTTTTAAAATCTTAAAAAATCCCATATCTTAGTGGAATGAAAGAAAACAAACAAAAAAATGGGTATTGGGCAGAAAAGGTGAGCCTAGTGGTCCCTGTCTGCCGACAATTTTCTGTTTCTATACAGATGCTTTTGCCAGAAAAACATTATTGTTGAAAAGAAAAATGAAAATGATGTACTCACTATAATTCTCAATCTCCTAGGAATATCTTCAGCTTTGATTCACATTGGTGGGTTTGAGCCAGAGGTGCTAGGACCCTGCAGGAGCCAGAATTTTTCAGTAGGAATGGTGCTGAGGTAAGCCGCATGCACGAGTAGCACTGAGAGACTGGCTCCCGCTGCATGGCTTACATCAGCACCAGCCCTCAACCACCTCAGTACATTTTTTACTGAGGAGGTGCAGCATAGTCTAACTAGATCTTATGCAATAAACCTAAGGGCATCAGACAGTCTTGATGACCCACATAAGGAGGGTCAACAAACCAGTAACACAGTGTCTTCCCAGCTGAAACTAAGAACAGGGGTGAAGACCAGCAAACAAACGGGAGTGAGTCTGGGGATGGTGGGTGAACATGTGAATCAGTGGTGAAGATATTCCTAGAAGATCAAGAATTACGTTAAGTATGTTATTTTCTCATCTTTCATGAATCAGTCTTCCCCACTGATTCACTCTGATGGGTCAGAGTAACAAGCTCAGACAAAATCCCCCGGACAAGGGCAGTAGGAGCCTAGGGTTCACTCATAATAGAAGTCCATTCAGGGTAGTTCTGACAAAGGTGGCATGCTCCCTGGCATGGACATCCAAGGCATAGTGCCTAACAAAAGTATGCACTGTGCTCCAACTTGCAGTTCTGCAAATATCACCGATAGGCAAAGAGCAAATCTCTGCCAGGGCTGTGGCAACTGCTCTGGTGGAGTGGACACATATTTGACCTTCAAACTTGGCCTGCACCATGTCACAGCAGTGGTGTAGACAGTTCATAATTCAGGCAGAAATGTACTTGATTGTAACATGATGTCCCTTCTGACAGATCAAAGGAGACAAAGAGCTGTTAGGATTGCCTGAAGTCCTTACTTCTGTCCAGGTAAAACTTAAGGAGAATCGAGAGTGAATTCTCCCTCATTCTGGAGGTTAGAAAAATAGGGAGGCAGCACACGTGGTTGATTTTGATGGAACTCTGACACCACTTTGGGAATGAAGTTGGGGTGTGTGTGGAGAACTACCCTGTCAAGTGGAACACATGTGGAAAACAGTGTATGGAGGATCTGTGACCAAGGCATAGATTTTCAGACATTCTACGAGCAGAGGTGATGGGCACTAGAAAAGCTACTTTCCAAGTTAAAAACTTTAGCTCACATGTCACAAGGGGCTCAAAGGGTTTGAGGATGAGCATATACAGTCCAGAGTTGAAGCGCCAGGCAGCCACTTGCTTCCTGATGGGAGTCCTTGTGTGTAAAATATCCTTAAGAATCTCTTCAAGAGTGGCAGCTGTGCCAGAAAGAGGGTACTGACACACTCATGGTATGCAGAAATAGCACACAGGTGGACCATGACTGTGGAATACTGCTGAAGAGGCCTAGGGAACAGACCTAATCACCAAATCTTGGATCAGGTGATCCCACTTCAATGTGAAGTTCTCAAGAGTATGGAGATCCATGGAGAAGCAGGCATTGCATGCATCCATGTCGTAATCTAAGACAAGACACGCACGTCTAATGCTGGTCCTGAACAGCCATTGGCCAGACTTTCTCTGACAATTTTGCCCTTTCTTATCAGTCTTCTGCATCATGGTAAAATAATAAACACAAGCAACACTATAAATAAGGGAAATAGCAGTAAGGCAGATAGAAAAAGTGGCGATGAGTCAGACTGAGGGTGCTGCGCTTCCAGAGTGTGCACTGGATGGCGAGAAGAACATAACTGAGGTTAGTTAGGGAGCCGGTAGTGGTTATTGGCTGACGGGAGGTACCACTTACGGGGTGAATAGGCACCATGCCCAGTAGCCGTGGCCAGTCCCTGGCAAAAGCTTTGCTCCCACTGGGTCCTAGTGCCTCTGACCCAGACCCATGAGTCAGACTCAATGGTGAATGTTAATTCTTGGAAGATCAACATTTTATAGAGTGTTTCGTTAGACTCCCATCTAGAACTCTATGTCTCAGGAGAATGTTTGCAACAGTTTATAAGAATAAGCTCAAAAACAGGCTGGCATTTTTTTAGATTTTCTTTGTTTTGGGTGTTTTTGTGCAAAGCACTGAATGTCAGCTGCTTGCAACGTGAAAACCAGAGCTTATATTTTTTTTGCAACTCAGCATAGTCTATGGAACCCTGTTGTCATATGGCACAGATATTCAACCAGATAAAAGGTTTGATGCATTCTAAAGCATGTTAACATTCCTAATAAAATGGTGTAGGGCTTGGACTGTAAGCTGCTCTCTAGAATCTTTCACTAATTTTGTATCAGTCAGGGGGACACGTGAGACACCACATAGTGGCTTCGTGTTAGCATGCATTTCCCTTTGTCTGTCACAGCTTGCTGATGTGTGTACTGATGTCTGGCAAGGGGAAGATCTCTGGGACTACTACTCGGTTAGGAGCGGACACCTTTAAAAATAAACATGACCAAGGCAACCAGAGTTCTGGCACAAAAGCATTCTTTTTTTTTTTTTTTTTTGTCCGGTTCCCCCTATCCTCGGACCAGCTTCGCCCACCAACCCCCTGCCCAGGCTTACCCCCCCGGGCAGGGCTGCCAGGGGAGTCTCCCCTTCCCAATGGACACTGTTGGCAAGCCTTGGTTTACCCCCTGGGTCGGGGCCACAGGAGTGAGGCCCCCTGGTGGACGTTGGAGGCAGTGGATGGCACGGTTGAGCGGGTCATCATGCCAGGGGGCTGGGCCTTTTCCATGCTTGCTCGCTGGAGGCGGGGACATAAAATGATGTCCAGCTTCCACCCCGCCCCCTAACGTAATGGTGCCGGTTGAGGTGGTAGCCCCGGCCTCTGCCAGGGGTCCATGAAGCACCGAACACTCTCCCCCTCCCTTCCCCCAGAGAAGGAGAGCAGTCCCCAGGATGCTCGATCCTTCTCCCCTGGCTGGCCCTCTGACTCCTGGGTCCATTCCCGAACCCGGGTTGTTGGCGTCACAGTCAGAAATCCAACCGCTGCACTGGTGGACCAGCTATGCATAAAGGCATTCCTAATGTAACACATTATAGCAACAGTACAATGACAATGCCACTAAACATCATGGTTCAATTACTGCAGCTTACCACCTTAGAAAGGCAGTCATGCTATTTTTTTCTACTGAACAATATTTAAGTTGGCTCACCTCACAGTCCCGGTTCTATCTGAAATGAAAAGAAGCTTATTTGGGTTTCTAAATCTTGCCTCCATAAAAATGGGCAACTGCTTATTTCATAATTATACAGTGTGGTGCCCTGGAGTGTGACAGGGCAGTAGTTGTTTTTGGACTGGGGTTTGCTGGATCTGCCTACCAGGATTCAATATTAAAGTATATACTCAAAAAAAACAAACAAAAAAAAACAGTTGGTAACAGTAAAAGCTGAGTCTGATTAACTCTCGCACTTGCCTCAGACTATGTTCATCATTTCCAGCACAAGCAGACCTGCTTATTTCTGTCTATTTTTGTTTTGTTTCTTGTTATTCTAAGGTGCAATATGCCAGTGTTGTCACCAGGATTAGATGAAAATGTAGCGGCAGCCAGATCCTACAGACGCTGAGTCTGGAAAAGCAAGACAGGGTGTGGGATGGCAATAAGAGTCAGTGTGTGGTGTTCTATCCCCCACCCCGCCCGCCAAACAGCAGCTGTTATGAGTGAGAAGACTTGCCACAAGAATGTCCTTACCAATGGAATGATGATACTTCCACATGACTAGTGACCTAGCTTTTGTGGAACTACTCTTTTGTTGATGGAATGCTTGCTCATAACCCACATAATAGTCTGGCTTTAGAACCTGTACTACTGTACCTGTGCAAGAGGGTGTAAAAAAGGAATGGGCCAAAACCAAGTCCTAGTTATGAATGAATCAATAAATTAATAAACTGTATGGGCTGGCTGTAAGGACATTGTGGATGCGTGAGTACCTTTCTTGAATCATCATACTCCGGACTCTAGATGCTCATGTAGTTATTATTTCTGATTCTTATTCGGGCACAGTTTTAAAAATAAAACCCCCTATTTCTACCCAGATAGTCAGGGCTAGCCCCTTGGCTATCCCAGTCCCCACCTCAACCATTTTTGCCTTCCACCCCTTCCTCTTTCTCCCATAAACATTTGCTTAATGGCCCTCTACTACAGTAGAAGCAGACACAGCCTTTAAATACCCCCACAAGCTCCCCCATGTTTGTAATTAATTAGGCTCTGTTTTCCTCCAGCCCCCCCATCAATGATTTTGGTTGGTGAGAGGTGAATAGCACCCCGATCCAGGATGGTAAATATGTTCCACCTCCCAAAGCAAGCCTGCCTGCTTCCTATATATAGTAGTTCGACTATATTAACATAAAATGGAAATTACGTACCTACTGTAATTCTTGGACGAAGTCTCCACCACTCATTCACACTGATGGGATCTACACCAGAGACACTAGGACCCAGCGGGAGCAAACTTTTTTGCAAGAGGGCCGGCGCCAGAGATGGAGCCATGAGAAGCAGCACGGCAAGCCTTTGCTCATGCGGCAATGACTATCTCAGCGTCGACCCTCCAACCACCTCAGTACCTTTTTTTCCAAGAAGTGCAGCGTAAGTAACCTAGAAGGAGTAGCCTAACAAAAATTGGACATAAGATAGTCCGGACAACCCATATAAGAAGGGTCAACAAAGAAGTCTTCACAGCCTAGCCATTGAGGGAGTGAAGACCAACAACAGAGGGGTGAGCTTGGGGGATGGTGGGTGGACGTGTGAATGAGTGGTGGAGACCTCATCCAAGATGACCAGGAATTATGGTAGGTGTGTAATCTCCATATCTTCCTGGACATAAAGTCTCCACCACTCATTCACACTGATGGGAGAGTACTGAGCTAATAATCCCCTGAGAGAGCAGCAGGAGAAACCAAGAGCTCACATATTCAGGACAGAAGTCCATTAAGGATAGTCCTGCCAAACAAAAGATGTTGCCTGGCATGGACATCCAAGGCATAGTGCTTGACAAAAGTATGCACTGAGCTCCAGGTAGCTGCACTGCAAATGTCCGCAATGGGCACATTGTGGATTTCTGCCATAGATGCCGCAACTGCTCTAGTAGAGTGAGCGTACACTCTGCCTTCCAGCTTAACCTGTGCCATAGAATAACAGTGGCGAAGGCATGCCACCAGCCATGCTGAAATACATCTAATAGCGACAGGTTGACCCAGCCAGGTCTCACTGAAGTAAACAAACAGTTGTTGAGCTTTGCAAATCTCTTTCATTCTATCTAAATAGAAACACAGTGCTCTTTTAACATCCAAAGAATGAAGGGTACGCTCTCCTTCATTTTGGAAGTTCGCAAAGGAAGTAGGTAGGACCAAACGTTGGTTTAGATGGAATTCTGAGACAATCTTAGGGAGAAACTTAGGATGGGTCCTAAGAACTACTTTGTCCATATGAAATACAGTGTACGGGGGTCTGTGACCAAAGCATGTATTTCAGAGACTCTGCGGGCCGAGGTGATGGCCACCAGGAAGGCTGTTTTCCAAGTGAGGAATTTCAGCTCATAGGTAGCTAGAGGTTTGAAGGGCTTTCAAGTGAGCATGTCTAGTACATAATTAATGTGCCAGGCTGCGACTGGGCATTTGATAGGAGGTCTGGTATGCAGAATACCTTTAAGAAACCTCTTAACTACAGGTAATTGAGCCAGTAATAGAGAAAGTATTGGCTCGTGATTGGCTGAAATAGCACAAAGGTGAACTTTGACTGTGGAGTATTGTAGACCTGAATTTGAGAGGTCTAAGAGATACTCTAAGACTTTATTTGGTGGGCAAGAAAAAGGATTGAGAGAGGATTTTGCGCACCAGAGAGAAAAATGCTTCCATTTGGCCATGTACGTTTTTCTGGTGGCTGGCTTGCACGCAGCCAAAAGAATATCTGAAACTCTCTGAGACACATTGAACCTATTCACCTCTATCTCCTCAGGATCCAAGCATGAAGGTGAAGCGACCTCAGATTGGGATGGGCCATGGGACCTTTGGTCAGAAGGTTCATCTGAAGGGGAAGTGCCTTTGGAGGTGTTTCTGACATACTGTTGAGTAGTGGAAACCATATCTGTCGAGGCCAGAAAGGAGCAGTGAGTATCATTTTGTCCCTGAGACTTGAATTTGAGAAGTACCCTCTGAATTAGTGGAAGAGGAGGAAAGGCATATAGAAAGCGTTTTGTCCAGTGCAGCCTGAACGCATCCTGACAGAAAATGCCAGGCCCTAGATTTCTGGATCAGAAGAGAGGCAGTTTTGTGTTGAGTGAGGATGCAAAAAGGTCCAGGTCTGGAGTTCCCCACTCTGTGAATATTGACTGAACTACGGTTGAGTCGAGAGACCATTCATGAGGCTCTGTCTCCATTCTGCTGAGACGGTCTGCCAGTTCATTCTGCACTCCTGGCAGGTAAACTGCATGAATTAGAGCCTTGTGCTCTAGGCACCATTCCCACATTCTCATTGCTTCCCTGCATAAAGGGTAGGAGTGTGCACCACCCTGCTTATTGATGTAGTACATCACTGCTTTGTTGTCCGTTTGAAGGAGAATGTTCTTGTGACAGAGAATGTCCTTCAAAGCCCGGACTGCATAGAGAACGGCTCTCATTTCCAGGATGTCTTTGTGAAGCTGGGACTCAACTTGAGTCCACATGCCTTGGGTGTGGAGATTCTGATAGTGAGTTCCCCATCCCATTAGGGACGCGTCCATGGTAATGGGTCTCTGATGATCCAGAGGAGCAAAGGGATACCCTACCAGAAGGTTGTCCTCTTGTGACCACCAGATGAGAGACTTCCTTAGAGGTTCTGTCACCTTGATGAGAAAGGACTGATGATGAGTGGTTGGAGACCACTGAGTACTGAGCATCCACTGGGAGGTTCTCATGTGGAGACGTGCTAGGAGTACAGTGAACACTGCAGATGCCATGAGACCCAGCATCTGTTGCATCGAGATAGCTCGAACTGAGTTGTTCTCTCTGATGTACTGGGCCATCTGTAAGATATCGCTCCTTCTGTCCTCTGGAAGAAAGGCTTTCACACAGGAGGTGTCCAGAAGAGTTCCTATAAAGAGGAGCTTCTGGGAGGCCTGCAACTGCAATTCTTTGAGATTTAGCAGGACTCCAATGGATGTGAGGAAGTCTGAAGCCATGGCTATGGCGTCCAGAGTTTATTGTCTGGAGCAGCTTGCTAGGAGCCAGTCGTCCAGATCTGGGAACACTTGTATTCCGATTTTCCTGAGATGCGCTGCGAGAATTGCACAACACTTTGTAAAAACTCGTGGCACTGAGGATAGCCCAAAGGGCAGGACTCTGAATTGATGATGTTGACCCAGCGCCACAAACCTTAGGTATTTGTGGTGCTTTGGGTGTATAGGAATATGTTGGTAGGCATCCTGCATGTCCAGGGAAACTAGCCAATCATGTTGATGAAGCAAGGCCAACAGGGTCCCTAGCGATATCATCTTGAACTTTTCCTTGAGAAGAAACTCGTGTAACTTTCTGAGGTCCAGAATGGGGTGCATGCCACCGGTTTTCTTTGGGACCAGGAAGTAATGGGAGTAAAAACCTGTTTTGTTGATCCAGCGGAACTATTTCTACTGCCCTGTTGTTCAGAAGGCCTTGTACCTCGCAGGCAAGAAGGTCTGACTTTATTGTTGACAGCCTGGGCTGTCATTTGGGGGGATGATCCGGAGGGGCATCTGAAAGGTTGAGGGAGTACCCCTCGCGGATTAGCCAGAGGATCCATTTGTCTGATGTTATGGATTTCCACTGGTCACAGAACTGAGTCAGACGTCCTCCCACCGCTGAGGAAGACTCCCCCTCAGACAGCTGAGGTGCGACCTGGGCCAGAAACTCAGAAGGTGGCACTGGGCGTTTTAGGCCCTTGTGCCTTCTGCTGCAGTTTTGGTTTTTGTTACAACCTCCTCTGCCCTTGCCCCAAAAGGACTGACGGTTGTGAAACTGATGTTTGTTGACACCACCCCGAGAAGGGGTGGGAGTGGGTCAAGCCATTTTAATGGCAGACCTAGTCTTCTGTGTGGCCTCCAGAGCTTGCTCTACTTGAGGTCCAAACAGATACATACCATCAAAGGGTAACGTCATGACCTGCTGTTGGGCAACATTCGATAAGCCCGAAGTGAGTAGCCAGGAGTGGCGATGGGTGCAAATGCCCGCCGCCGCTGCTCAGGAGTCAGTATTGAAAGCATCCATAGCTGCTTCAACCTGCTGGTTGTTGGACTCGATACCCCTGGTTATGGTCTGAAGTAGCTCTGAACTAATGTCCGACTCGGGCAGAGCTTCCACCATCTGTTTAAGTGAATACCAAAGAACATACTCATACTGAGAGAAATAGCCCTGGTAGCTGGCAATACGTAGACACAGGGTGGAGGCAGCAAAGACTCTCTTACTTAAGGTGTCTATCTTGTGAGATTCTTTGTTTATTGGTCGGGCTGTAGATGCCTGAGGAAGAATGACCTTATCATTCTCTGCCAAGACTACAATGGGGTCAGCAAAGGCCTGGGAGGCCAAAATGGGTCGACCCTTGGGAGGAGCATACTTCCTGTCTATGGACTTAGCCACAGAAGAGATGAGAGCAGGATTATTCCATACCATCTGAGAGAGCGTCTCAAAGGATGGTTGTACCGGAGGAGTTAAATCCATAGGGATCTCCGGGACATGTAGGTACTGGAGTTTTAAAAGCTTTCCAGGATCAATATCTGTAGTCTGGAGGGAAATAGTACATAGATACATAGACAGTGTCAGCAGATAAGGGCCTATGGCCCACCCAGTCTGCCCATTTGAGCTTGTAAGTTCAGTTTATGTTTTCCTAGAAGTCTGTTGCCCCTTACCCCTGACCTCCAGAATTCCTTTATGTCTATCCCATGCATTCTTAAATCCCGTGATTGTTTCAGCCCCCACCACTTCCTCTGGCAGGGTGTTCCACTTGTCCACCACCCGCTCTGTGAAGAAATTCTTCCTCATGTTTCCTTTGAATAGTCCTCCTCCAACTTCATCCCATGCCCTCTAGTCCTGGAACATCTTTTTCGCTTAAAAATAGTGTATTCCTGCACCCTGTTCCTCCCTGTGAGATACTTGTATGTCTCTATCATATCCCCTCTCTCCCTCCTCTCCTCCAGGGAGTACATGTTCAGTTCCTTCAACCTGTCTTCATAGAACTTGTGATGCAATCCATGCACCATCTTTGTTGCCCTCCTCTGAACCTTCTCTACCCTGTCTATGTCCTTACGTAGGTATGGTCTCCAGAACTGTACACTGTACTCCAGGTGGGGCCTCACTAGTGTCTTGTATAACAGAATTATGACCTCCCTTTTCCTGCTGATGATGGCCCTGCCTATACATCCCAGCATCCTATTTGCTTTACCTGCTGCCTTGTCACACTGTTTCCCTACCTTGAGGTCATCAGAGATGATACCCCAAGATCCCTTTCCTGCTCGGTGCATGCTATATCCTCACCCCCCAACTGATATATTGTGCCAGGGTTTTTGTGCCCCATATGCATTATCTTGCACTTCTTTGCATTGAATTTCAACTGCCAAACCCCTGACCATTCTTCAAGTTTCTGCAGGTCCCTTCTCATTCTGTCTACACCCTCTGGTGTGTCTACTCTGTTACAGAGCTTTGTGTCATCAGCGAACAGCAAAATTCTGCCTTCTAGGTCCTGTGCAAAGAGAAGTAGAATTCAAATTTTATCAGAGACTTAAATGACAGGTCTTCAACCACAGGCTCTGCGGCAGGATTGATCCCTGCTCCTTCAAAATCATCACCCAACCGAAGATCTGGGTCAGGCTCAATATCATCTCCTGACAGCCCAGGAGGGACTGTATGGACAGAAAAGGAGTGAAAGTCAGCAGGAAATGAAGAAGAGAAAGGAATTGGAGTCTAGAACCCCTGAGGGCTGAACAGTGCCACAAAAGGCCTCGGCGCCAAAGAGGAACACTGCGCCGAAGGCAAGGCAGCTGGCGCTGTCTGAAACAGCATCGAGAGAGAGCGGCTCCAAATTTTGGTTGTGCCAGTGTATAGAACAACTGAACAGCAAGAAAAACACAGCACCAACCACTTCCAAATAATTCTGTATTGTGTAGAACAAAAAATCACATCACAATGCAGTAACGCCAAGCAAGAACATAACAGCTCCCAACACAAGGAAAACGTCCGACCGGTTTCTCGCCAAAAACAGCAATAGTTTAGTACATTCTTATCAGCTGGTGCTAGTTGAGAAAACTGGATGGTTGCCACCACAACCGGTGGGAATTTTTCGCTGTGGACACTGCAAATTTTGCAGTGTTATGCAACAAATAAAAACCTTTTCAACGATCAATATTAATAGATCCTATGATGTTAGACAGTTTATTAACTGTTCATCTGTGGGAGTCATTTATTTGGCTACATGTAGATGTGGTGCATTTTATGTAGGAAAGACTTCACGAGTCTTCAGACAGAGAGTGTGTGAACATTTGAGCGACATTCGTTGCCAGAATATAAAGAATGCTTTATTGCAACACATACAGCAGGGTTCTGGCTTGGTTGCACATTGTTTTTCATTTTGTGCAATAGAAAGGGTTCTGATTGGACCCCGTGGGGGAGATTTGGATGTGAAGATCCTACGGAGGGAAGCATATTGGATTTATACCTTGGATGCTTTGCAATACCCAGGTTTAAATGATTCATTTGATTTAGGTCCCTTTTTAAGGTGAACTTATGTTCTATGGTATTTGCCCCTGTTAAATTTCTGTTTAAGGAATTTTTCTTATGAATTGAGGGGGCGTGCGGTATGTGATCTAGCCAGAATCCTGCTATTTTGTTATTTATTTGCTATGGATAAATGAACTGTGACCAGTATTTTTATAATGTTTCTTAGGCTAAATATGATAATTTATTTACATTCTTATATTGTTGTATATTTAGATTGGTATATTGAACCGTTCCAACTCCTGAATGTTTTTCTTTTCCTTTTGATTACATTTTAATCACGTTTTATTAATTGGGTGCAATGTCACTTTAAATGATTTCTTTATTATGTGGTGGTTACTATGTTGTGTATGTGTCCCTGAGGAGGCACTGTTTTTGGCGCGAAACCGGTCGGACGTTTTCCTTGTGTTGGGAGCTGTTATGTTCTTGCTTGGCGTTACTGCATTGTGATGTGATTTTTTGTTCTACACAATACAGAATTATTTGGAAGTGGTTGGTGCTGTCTGAAACAGTCCAGCACATGGCGCCAACAGAGACCACAGCACTGAAGAAGCCCGCGGTGCCACAGAAAGCACCGACAGAGCCGGCAACGTTGAGGACGGCACCGAGAGACTGCCCAGTGCTGAGGTCAGCGCTGAGAGACTGCCCAGCGCCGAGGACGGCGCCAACATCCGTGGTGCCGAGAATGGCACGGCACCAAGGACGGCACTGAGAGACCCATCGACACCAAGAGCATCTCCGACACCGCTGATGGCACCGAAAGCAATTCAGGGCCCCGAAAATAATGATTTGAAGAAAAAGAAGGAGGTGGAATACCAGGAGATAGAGGCATCGGTGCGGCCCCCTGTGCCGCAGCCATGTGAGGGGGGAAAACACCTGGGCACAGAGTCGATGGCAATGAAGAGGTGCCGTGCGACTAGCAAGGTCCAACTGCCCTACCTGTTCCCTCCAGAGGCCCGAGGGCCCCGGAGTGACCAGGCCAGGTAGCTGGACTAACCTCCGAGCCCATTGCTCCATAACAGCAGCCCACTGATGAAACTGCTCATTGGAAGCCCTTTCAAAAGGTGGGGAAGGGCTTAAATGTCGAAGAGATCAATTACCGGAGACAGAAACTGGTGACTCCAGAGAAGGAGACCAGCACCCAACCCCAATGACTGACAGTCGATGTGCAGACATACCAGAAGGCGACCTCGAGTGATGCCTTCTCTTTTTTGACCTGTGGGCTGAAGAAGAGCTCGAGGCTAAACGGTGCAGAGAGTGCGACCGTTTTCTTTTATGCTTTCGCGGGGACCGCCCATCCCCCCAAGCATCAGACCGTCCGTTGTCAGACTCTCCCTCCAGAGAGGGCGTCGGACTGGACCCAGCCCAGCTGACTGAACAGCTTTCATACGAAACCTCCCTACCTTCACCTGACCCGCTAATGTTCCACTCCGTCAATGGAGGGCTGAAGACTTCTTTTCTTAATAAGTAAGTTAAAAGTAATCAGTACTTATTTCGAGATAGATTAAAAAACGATAAACTGAAAACTATACTGATAGTTTGAAGTTTGACTCCCAGCAGGCGAGCGACATCGTCACTGAAGTGCACTCGATGGCGGGGAAAAAAGGAACTGAGGTGGTTGGAGGGTCGACGCCGAGATAGTCATTGCCGCATGAGCCGAGGCTCACTGCGCCGCTCCTCGCTGCTCCATCTCTGGTGCCGGCTCTCTTGCAAAAACGTTTGCTCCTGCTGGGTCCTAGCATGTATTCTCACCCCAGTGAGAATATCGGGTGATGACACAGCTGAAGTGAAAATAAATCCATTTACACCTATAGTAGCTGTGTCATCACCCGGTATTCTCACTGCAGCATCAGTAAAGCACTACAAGCTGGAACTTGTTTTAAAACTGACAATGAAATCATCAGTCTACCTAATTACACACCACCTGCATAGTGTGAAGCATTTACTTGCAGTTTCTAATGTAACCCCTAAGTGGCGCTATCCTAAGGGCTACTACCCCTGCCTGCTTGGCTAGTAGCAGGTTAAGGGGTCTGAGTTCTGAAACGGGTGCCTCCACCCGGAAGTCAGGGTTGGTAGTGGTCAAGCTAACCTGGGCACAGCCCTCCAAAACACTGTAACCCCCCCTTTCCCTTCTAGTGGCCTGAACACTGTACAATAATCACTTTCACAATACCCCTGGTACACCACACAAGTACCCACACAGTTTGCACTTACCACCAGGGCTGGTTCCTCTGGCTCGACCCTGGGGACCCCCTTTAAAACAAGGTTATGCACAGCAAATAGCAACAGTATAGTACTTTGAGCACAAACTGGAACCACAGTCAGATTACATGCAGAAAAAGTAAGATCTGATTTATTCAGGGGACTTGAACAAGGAAGGGGCAAAATCAGGTTAATTAGCTTAAAGGTTATATCAATCAAGTAGTTATGCAAGCACTTCAAGTCCCCCTCCACAGTCACAGCTCTGGGTACCTAGGTGGAGAAGAGATGGGCTAGCCAGGACTGTTGCCCGGGGTTGCAGCTGGTTGGAACCCTGTGATGGAAAACACAACATGCACAGTACACAATATTGGTAATCTGGAGCCAAAGGGCTCAGTTCGTAAAGGAAATGAAACAACAAGACAATCAGATGACACACTCAGATTAAGCTGTTGTTGCAGGGAGCTATCCTGGTATTTACTCACTATACCCAAGAGTGGACACAGGCTGGACGAACATTGAGATTGCAGGTGGTTGATCCAGAATGCCAGAAGAAGCAGGTCCCACAAGAGTCACAGAGGCATCGTTCCTGTTCAAGCATGGAGCAGGGGCTGATCCCCAGGCAGGTCTCTCATCGATGGCTTCTCTGTGCAGTGGGTAGTCTGGCTGGGCCAGTCTGGCAAGGCCCAGACCGCATGGAGACAAATTCGGATGCAGTCTGTTTTGGGTTGGATACAGCTTCCAGCAAGCAGAACACAGTTCAAACAGTGGGGAACTAACTCACAACCCACTAGCAGCACATATACATGTACGGGAATTCTACTGTACCAGGCAAAGCGCCCCCCGGTCACAGTCGCAAAGTCTCTACACACACTGGGAGCTTAGGGGTAGCTGGAACTCCTGACAGGCCGATCACATTCAGCAAAATGTTCGTTCTTCTTCAGGTTGAGCTTGGCTCACTTCAATAGCTTACTTTAGTCACACAAACTTGGATTTAGTCCAAAACAATTCTCTTTTCTCCCTCTCAGGAGCAGCAGGCAGACATGTAAGCCAAAAACTCAGCCTTTTCACAGTTCTCCCATGCAAATCCACTCAGGATTGCTGCTCAGAATCACTTCAACTCCTCTCATTTCACTTCCCAGCTCAGAACTAAATGAAAACTGCAAGCAGCCCGGGACTTCCCCCCAAGATCCAAAAGATTCGGTTGGCTGATTTGGCTGTCAGTCAAAGCAAGAGCTCCCCCTTCAGTTGCAAACAAGGCGCAAAAACTCCAAACTACAGTTCCTACAGATTTTGAATTCAGACAGCTCCTGTAGTACGACTACATTCTAGGTCCTACCAGTACTGTTTGGTCCAATTTGCAGTCCAGGACCAAGATAGTGGAGACAAACAAAACAGTCCTTGCTACAAAGAAAGCAGGTTAGACAAACTACATTATCAATATCATTCTAAAAGATTTTCAGTAAATAGTTACATCTTTCAACAGAGCTCCCTCTCAGATTACTTAAGCTGCAATCAGGCAGCTCTTAAAGAGATAGTACACAGAGGCTATACAGGCTCTGGTAATCGCTTTTAAACTGCTAAAACGCAGGACACCAGCCTGGCAGTGAGCATTTAGGCAAGCTCAAGGAAAACTTTTTGGGAACCCCCATTTGTAGGGGGGGTTACACTAAAAAGCCAGAAGCTGAAAGCAGTACACTTAGAGCACTATTTAGCATTGAAAACAAATTACAAAAACTTGACTAAAAATAGTATTTCTGTACAATGAGCTTTTCAAAATTAATTCCTAAACCTTCAGAAGCAACACAGATGAATAAACTAAAATTGCATTTTTCTCAGAAACCAATGAATGTCGAAGGAGAGATTTTCTTGAGCTGTTCTCACATCACCAATCCCTATCACACAGCTGAGCAGACTAACACACAGCAGCCAAATCACTGAGTAATAACACCAACTTAAAAAGTAACAACAACAAAACAGACCTCAGAGACAATATTTAAATACCAAAACAATACAAAAACACTTGTTGCCTATTGTATAAATCGCACACATAATGGGCAGGAGTGGAATATGGAAAATATTCTCACTCCTGCATCATGAGACATGGCTATGATATCCATGCCTCACTCTGCAGGAGTGAGAATATTTTCCGTATTCCACTTCTGCTCATCATGTATCCTATATATATATATATATATATATATATATATATATATATATATTGTACATATATATATATATACATATATATATATATATATATTATGTGTGTGTGTATGTTATAGTCATATTGTGAAGCCAGCCATTTCACAAAATGACTTAAGTTTTCAGTAATTTCGTGAAATGACTGTTTCACTCAGTCATTTTGTGAAATACCTAAAAATTTCAGGCATTTCGTGAAATGACTGAAAATAGTAGGTAGGCAATACATGAAATAGAAACATAGACTTTGACTGCAGATAAGGACCGCTTGGCCCACCCATTTCCCATTTGCCCATTTCCCTACCTATTGGATAAACTGCAGATCCTAGTTAACCAACAGCCTACTTATTTCTACCCCCACCAGAATTGCCTTATGTCTGTCCCATGCATAAATGCCTAATCCCTGGTCATCTGGGATTACTAACTCAAAAAGACAGCATGTAAAACTATTTTTCTTTTAAGTTTACTTCTAAAACCATACAGTAATACACATCACTTCACTATACTCATTGATAACAATAGTGGAGTAAGTGCTCAATGCTTAAGTTCAGTCATGGCCTGTTTGATCTCTGTATGGCTTGCTAACACAAAAATGGCCTTAACTGAGTTATTGATAGCTCTCTTTTACTCCTAATTAGGCCACACGGAGATGACGCCTAAAAGTCCTGGAAGTCCACCTTCTTCAACAAAAACTGTCCGCCATGCAAAAACAGCTGCAGGCCCGGAGTGCCTCTTCCTCACCAGGGCCTCATCAGAGACCTCCCACTCCTCCAGGAGGAAGCACAAGTGCAACAAGCATTGGGACTGGGAATGGTCCACTTCCAGGCCATGGTCTCCTCTGGGGGCATGGCTAACTTTGGGTCTTCCCCCGTGGCAGGGGGTCAGCCCCTCCGGCCATGCCAGCCCTCTTCTCCTCCGAGCAGCCTCTGGCCCCACCGCCTGATCTGGTAACAGTGTCGGGCGGCACTTCTATGGGCTCAGGGGACTCCTCCTCCATTCCTCCCCACTGTCCCTGTCGCTCAGGCCCTTCACTCCACAGGGTACTTAGCCAGGTGGCTTGGCTGATAAGACGTTGGTTCTACTGATGCCTGTCCAGCCCCAGTGCATTTACCAGATCCTTCTTTGGGATCCGGCGCCGGTCCTCTGGACCCCTAACTGCTGTCACCTGCTATGGCTGGCCCAAAGCCTATACCCAAGGGGTCCCCCCTCAGGCACTTGCAGTCCTCCAGCCACCACCAGTGGTCCCTCCCCCGGGATCCACCCATCTGGTGCCAGCAGGGCAGCCTCTGGCCACAACACCTGCTCTCGGAAGAGTGTCAGGCGGCACTTCTGCGGGCTCGGGGGGACTCCTCCTCAACCCCACTGCCCGTCATCACAAAGGGTCCTCAACCAGGTGGCTCAGCTGATAAGTTGGACGTTGGTTCTACCGATGCCCGACTAGCCCCGGCGCCTTTGCTGGATCATTCTTTGGGATTCTGCACCGGTCCTCTGGACCCATGCCTGCTGTCACCCATTATGGTTGGGCTGCCGCCTACATCTGAGGGTCTCCCTCAGGCACCTGCTGTCCTCCAGGTGCCACCGGTGGGCCCTCACTTGGGATCCACCGCCCGGCGCTAGCCGGGCCATCACCTGTTAGGCCTCCCTCATACCTAATGCTGGACCACTCTACACTGGGTCCCTTCGAGGCAAATCCCGGCACTTCTGTTGCTGGATCAGTGGACAGAATTTCAGGCACCACCTTCTGGCACAACCCCAAACTCTTCAGTTCTTGGGCCCAACTCACAGCCCACAGCCATCATCGGACCTGACCCCTGGGTACCCTTCAGGTCCAAAGCCGGGTTATTCTTCAGGTCCTCAACTGGGACCTCCAGTTATCCAATACCCTACTGGCCATCGCCGGCCCCATCAGTTCTGCCATTGGGCCCCTATCCGGGCTACCTGACACCGACCTACCTAACATCAGGCTACCCTTGTCCACTGGCATACCACCTCAAGTGCCAGTGGACTGTAATGCCCTGATTAACTCATGGTGGTCTTTCACACAGCAGCATCTGATGCCGCCCTGGGAGCACTGATGTTGGAGCCACCTCTGATGCTGGCCCAGCTGCAATCTGACCCTAGGTCTCCTCCTTCAGACAGCAGGGCAGGTAGCAAGGCTGATGCCACCTCTGACGCTCATTGGATTAGACACCCGACGTCTGATCACGAGCTATCAGAGGACGACGAATCAGACTCATCGCAGTCATTGGGTTCCCAGTCCTGTTCCTCGGTAGAGGAGCCCCAGGCCAAAGAACCTCCCAAATCACCGCTGGAAGAACCTTCTTTCTTAGAAGTGATGTGGCTCATCCAAACAGCTCAAGGCTGGCAAACGGAGGAGCAGGACACCAACAGCACTGTCCAGTGGAGCACCTGCACCTCCCTGAGCTTACACAGGTAGTGGTGCCCCCATTGGTGCCACCCCAT
This sequence comes from Neoceratodus forsteri, assembly GCA_016271365.2. Classification (NCBI taxonomy): domain Eukaryota; kingdom Metazoa; phylum Chordata; order Ceratodontiformes; family Ceratodontidae; genus Neoceratodus; species Neoceratodus forsteri. The sequence goes on along the minus strand of CM057451.1, from coordinate 800,281,500 downwards.
GACAATATATCATCCACCATATGGCAACAACCAGCACCAGCACCCCCTATGCCAAAGAAGGCAGATGGCCCGGAGTGGTCCAGCTGCCTGTACTCCTTGGCCAGAGGGAAGGCACTCATGTGTTTAGGTTTCTTGTTTCTATCATGGGTGGCATTAATGACAATGGAGTCTGCCTCAGGGTGTGACCCCAAATGGTCTCCATCATCAGGGTATGGTACAGTCCATCTGCCTTTTTTGGTATCATATACTTTGGGCACTTTTCATACTTTTTGTAAAGTTCCTCTCTGAACTTAATTTCAAAATCCTGAGCAATCTTCTGCAGTGCTCAGTTAGCAAGTGAAGAAGCCTTATCCAATAACCTCCTTTTATATGGAACCCCCTCTTGGCCTGATTAAATTTCTGGCAGGTCTGGCAGCGTTCGGTGTCGTGTTCTGGGCCTAGGCAAAGGACACACATGGTATGGCCATCCTTTTCTGGAATTTGTTTGCCACAGGCGCAATTAGATTTGCGGATTTCCAAGGAAAGGGTCAGCAAAGACTTGCAACCGATGGTCAAAAATGATGAAAACTATTGTACTAATCAAAAAAATAATAAAGGTTATACCTATAAATGGCAGTTGACTGAAGCAACATTCTGCTAGGTTCGACAAGCGCAGGTCAATGGCGGCAAAGAACTGAGGGGTGTGGGGGAACCACCCACTATATACTGTAGGCTGACATCAGTCACATGACATCAGGTGGATGTTCCCCTCCACGGTACACTGATAGCCAAAATTTCCTTGTGGTCCTAGTGCCTTGCGGCTTAGTCCTACCGGTGTTGCCTACTGCAAGAGCCCTCTTGAAGTAACATCACACCTCCTTATCTAAAGTTATCAACTCTTAATTGTTTACTTTGTAATAATGTGTCTTTCTTCTGATAATGAGATAATGTGTCTGAGTAAGTCAAAATCTGACTAAAATTAAGAAACCCAAACAAAATTATTCTGTCTGCATTTCCTGACAATTATATTATGAAATATTGTTAAAGTGATCAGTCAAATAGTGTAATAGAATGCCCATAATGCCAGGTTTCACAATATGACTGTAACAATAATGGCAGTCATTTCATGAAATGCCTGAAACTTTTAGGCATTTCATGTAATGATCGAGGGAAATAGGCACAGTCAAATAGTGTAACATAACACCAGTCATTTCATGAAATGCCTGAAACATTTAAGGCATTTCCTGAAATGACTGAGTGAAACAGTCATTTCACGAAATGACTACAAATTTTAGTCATTTCATGAAATTACTGGTTTCACAATATGACTGTAACATACAGTATATACCTATAAGAGAAAATAGTCACACCCATTATATTTCACTGGTGCCAACTTGCTGACACATTCGCTCTTGATAATAGAGATAGAAACACAGAATTTGACGAGAGATAAGGACCGACTGGCACACCCCAGTCTGCCCATTCTTCCTTACCTGCAGTATTGCTGCAGACCCTACTTCAGTGGTGGGCAACCCATGTCCCAAGGGCTGCATGCCACCCCCCCCATGGTAAACCTGTGACCCCCTCATCCACCTGCTTTTGCTGTTTATTCTGTACCGAAGTGTTCAAGTCCTTTATTACATTCTTAATATTATAATATACCTGTATATAGCTTGTTTCTAATTCAAATGCATAATTGTGGCTTGTGACAGTGGTGAAGGCAGTCTTGTGTACATTGGAGGTGTTTGAGGGCCACACTTGTGGCCCTCCGATTATCTTAGGTTGCCCAACACTGCCCTACTTGATCTCCAGCTCTTTTTCCCTCGCCTCCTTCTTTTCCACTAAGATTCCCTCATGCCTATCCAATGCATCTTGAACCCCACCACTGTTTTCACCCCCCACCAGCTCAGCTGGAAGGTTGTTCCAGGAATCTTCTACCCTTTCTGTGCATAAATACTTCCTCACATCTCTTCTAAATCTACCCTCGCCTCCCGGAAACATAGATGTTCGCAGGTGAGCACTAACACTGACAATATGGAGACTGACAATCAGCTGTCAGTCTTTCACATAAATTCACTCTAAGCTTATCTCCTGTTTATTGATTTTAGGTGTAGGTACAATACAAGAGCAATTACAGGAGCAATCAACTAGGTGTTAAAGCACGCTTGTTGCAAATCATTCAGCAGCCAAACCTGTTCGATGCCATAGCAGTCAAGCCTGAAATCTTAGCGAGTTTACACCTCTAATCATCTAGTACCATGAAGAATAAACATCCATATACAGTACCATTAATGCATTTAATGGTTTTCTCTCAGATAAGTTAGGTAAATTATACAGCCATACTTCAGTGATCTGTAAATAACAATATTATCCTCATTTAGTCAAAATAATGCCCTATTCTACATATTTTTTTTTTCATTTTTGACCATGTAGACATTGTCTGCAGCACACCTCCTAATTCCATTCTGGCCAGACTGGACCCCCTCTTTCATTCTTTTTGTCACTTTGCATTACACTGTCTGCCTCACACTCGCCACTGTTCTCTCTATTCCTCACTCTCCCTTCCCTCTCCTGAAGTCAGGCATCTATCTCACTGTGCTTCCTTTATTTCTAAATGCGGGTTTCGTTTTCTCCTCCTCTCTATCTTAACTTCCTACTTTCATCCCCTCTGCTTCCAATTACTCCCTTGGTAACTTTCATCCTAGATCCCTCACCCTTCCTTACATGGAAACGTTTGCATGCCAAGCATTTTTCTTCTTCCAGTACCCTAAATTCTGGTCTTGCCTTCATCCTACTCTCCGGTCTGCCTCCTCCCTCTTCTCCTTGAAATCCATTCTTCGTCACTTCTTTACTCACTCATGTAACTGCCCATAAGTGCTCCATGACCTGATATCCACACACCCCTGCAATCTCCTGCCTAGGCAACATCTCATCTGGGTTTTTGCACATGGTCTATACCCAATCAAATCAATATTTCTGTCAATTTGGTTATAGCTAATGTATATTTAGTGTATATATTTGTCTGTCAACTGTATCTTACTATTTTTATATTTTAATTATCTTATTTACTGCATATTGTAGTCAAGTTTTACTGTACGGTACTGTACTTCCCACACCCCTCAGGACGCAGCTGGAAACTAACTGCTATCAGGTCAGTATGTCTTTCATGATAAAACTGAAATCAGTCAATCAAACAATTAATACATTTCTATTCATTTACCTACATAGAATCAGCAATGAAACTAACAAACTGAGGCATAACATCCATACAGTGAGTGGTAAATATTGCCCAGATAAATGGAAATAAAAATTAAACGTGGGCAATGTGGAATAGTCTACCTGGTGAGGTTGTAGAAGCAAGCACTGCTTAGCATTTCAAAGCAGGACCAAATTTCTGAGGGAGAATAGCACTGAGGGTTACTTAGCATGAGTTAGGATGACATTCTAACATTTAAAGAGCAGGTTTCCACTTCAGTATATATACTTTCATGAATGTAGTGTTTCAGTTAGGACTCCTCATACTACCATTTTTAAAATGTCAGTTTAGGATTTAGAGCACATCTCAGTAGTCCATCCAAGATGTCTGTATGAAAGGCATTTGACTGTCCCCAAATGACCTTAAAGTACTCATTCATGACATCATAGTGCTTACCACAGCAACAGTCTGTGATATTACAAATAGCAATTGTGAGGTCAGTTGAAAATAGAAACACAGACAACTGATGGCGAAAGAAGGCTGTGTTATCCACTTCGGTGAGGTAGTTCCATGGACCCTAATAGTCCATGCCAGTTGGGGACAAACGGATACTTTTTGAAAGACACAGTGAAGTAATTCCTGCATCATATTACATATTTAAAAGACCAATAAAAAGAGAAAGTAACGCGTACTGTAGTACAGTCAACCTAAATACAAATTCTTTAAATATATAAATGATTGACACCTCTGGTGTACAAGGACATAAACCATCAACAGGAGCTCACAAGGTAAGTAATCACAAGCCCAAAGGGTAAGTGGTAGTAATTACCTCGTGATCTCCCTTTGATAGTTCAATTCATGGGTATCCTGCAGTTGTCTATTGTTTATTTTACATAATACACGTGGATGGTTACTGTTAGTTTTGATTGCAATTGCATATATGGGGAAATAACTGCTAACCACTTCCTGGGGAAAAGTCCCATCACTATATTAAAACAGTTGAAAACCTTTTTTTTTTTTAGTAGAGATATGTTCTTTCAGCTTAGATATATTTCAGTACTCAAACTGGGGTATAATCCTGCACGTGTGTCAGGACGGGAAGACAAAATGCATCCTGAGTCCTTTCCACCATCAACATTATGTTACTATGCTGCACTAAGTCAGGTGCTTGAACTTCTCGTGGTCACATGGCTGCTATCTACAGCAAACAAAAACTGTGGAAGTGTTACTTCCGCAACTTTTCTAACACCTATGGCTAATTTTTTCAAAACATACATGCACCATATTTGCATCAGTTTTCACTAGTTTGTGGACACCTACCTCCTCCCAGTTTGAGTGCATACCCACTAGGTTCTGCTTCCCATCTAGAATTTTGTTTAGTAAGTGTTCCACTCCAAACATCAGTGTGATTCCCTAATGATGTTTGAGCAAATTACTGTTTATAATAAATCTAATAAAGTGTAACTGCAGTTCTGTTTGTATGTCAGGATAACTCCTCAATTCACAGACTTTGTTATGACTGTACAGACATGACTATATTACAGCAGAGCCTATGATGCCCTCAACACCCCAGTGGTCAGCAGTCAGCAAACTGGCTCAGTGACTGTGCATATTTAGAAGAAAGCCACTCGCCAGCTATTGCTTGTGGTTTTGGTGCTGGAATGGCGCACGTCCATTAGCAACTTAAATTCAGATTTGTCCAGAGTTGGGTAATAAAATTCCAAAGTTCTTTCAAGTGTGCAAAGAAAGCCCTATAACTATGTCAAAGATAATGATATGGTAGTGTTTATAAATGCTACAGCAGAGTATAATACCAGATTAGCCCTGACGGATTTCAGGATCAGGATGCTGGCACAGGAACTGAATACAGCCCTCTGATGAGGTTTCCAGATTAAAAATTCACTCTTAAATGGCAGGAAGTACTTTTTTCTACCCTGCAGTTAAGGGATTAGAAGGACTAACTGTTGACACCGCCTCCTGCTGATGTCATAAATATGCAGTAAATATCTAGTCCAGAGAAATAACAGCTCCATGTTAAAGCAAGGTATACCACCAAGGCTAGAATGTGCACAGAATTGGTTCATCCACATAATGTGGTAGAATGTTTTTTGAGGCTTGGCTATAAGCATTTTGTTTTTAAATAAATCAAAACCTGCTATATCTTGGTTCAACTGGAGTGACTGTCTGAGGTCAGTGAGGGCTTTTTTGCCAAGCAGGATTTGTAGATGCACTCACAAGTCAGCAGACCTAAGGGAACTCTAGGTATTACTAATTATGCTTACTTTTTCCTTTACTGATTCCTGAAGAAGACCTACAGTAGTAGTTCAAATATCAAACTACAGCCCCCACCTTGACCTAGTTAGCACCCTTCTTTTTACAACTGAATCTGATAACAATGGCAGAATGATGATGCAGAAGGCAACATGGTCATGCAGGTAACAGATTCTGAAGCACACTTGGAACATCCTTTCATGATATGGTGGAAGCTGGAGGGGAAGTCTTTCTGCTATGGGATTTAAGCATGCCTGACATAGACTGGAGCAGAGAGCACCTAGAAGCAAGCATTGGTGGACACATTCCAGGATTTTTGCCTGACTCAGCATCTGGAGGAGTAAACTAGGGTTGGGGCCATACTTGACCTGTTATAGTTTTTCTGATCAACTGGTACAACACTGGGGAGGTGAGGGCAACAGTGGAGGACCTGCTCAGGTCTACAGACCACAACAGAGTGTGGTTTGACATAGCCCTAGAAACCAAATGCAGAAGTCCAGGATGCTGATCCCAGAGATTAGGAAGGGGACTTCAGAAATATGAAGGGAGAGCTATAGGAGGCGCTCAGGGGGTCTCGCCAAATAGTAGGGGTGAAGAATAAGTAGGACTCTGTTAAGCAATGGACCTTTGAGGTACTGGAGGTAGGGGAAAGGAAGGAGGCACAAAAGGCCTGTATGGTTTTCCAATGTGGTTGAGGAAGCAGTGGGGACCAAAACAGTTGGTAAAGCAGTGGGTAGGACCAGTGGGATGCTGGGATACATAGGGAGAGGTATCACCAGCAGAAGGATGGCGGTGGTCCCACTGTATCACTCACAGGCGAGACACCACCTGGAGTACTGTGTCCCATTCTGGAGTCTGCACCTCAGAAAGGACACAGTTTGGAGGAAGTCCAGAGAAGGGTGACCAAAATGGTGCAGAGGTTGCACCAAAAGCCCTCTTAATGCAGGAACCACTCATGCGATGTCTTGCCCACCCAGCTGAGAGCATCTGCCAGCTGACTGTCTGCTCCTGAGACATGGCTCACCAGATCTGCACCCAGGCTGCACATGAGCATTCAGGTGTGAAGGGCCTTCTGATACAAAGAAAGGGACTGAGTACCGCCCTGTCTGTTCAGGTAGAACATGGTCGTGTGGAAGGCCTTCTGATACAAAGGAATGGACTGAGTACCACCCAGTCTGTTCAGGTAGAACATGGTCATGGTGTTGTCCATCTGGATTTTGCATGATCTGACTCCTGATTAAAGGAGCAAATTCTGTCACAGCTAGCTGCACTGCACTGCACAGAGCTCCAGCAGGCTGAAGTGGTGATGGAACTCCATGGGTGACCAGAATCTATGGCTCCTGTGGTCTCCCAGGTGTGCTCCCAACCCCACCAGAGATGTATCCGTCATGAGGGTGATGGTTAGTTCTGGGTGGACAAACAGGACTCCTTCTTCCAGCTGTTCTGGGATCAGCCACCAATGGATTATATCCCACATCAACTGGGTCACTGTGACCAGCTGGTCCAGGTGACCTAGGTACAGGGACTACTGATGGCCCAATTCCCACTGCAGGTGCCACATCTGCCAGGGAGCCCACCTGACCATGCTGGTGCAGCATGCCATGTATCCCAACAGCCTCAGGAAGCCCCCCAGGCACGGCACAAGTGTACAACCTGAAATGGTCGAACAAAAGAGTAAGGTTCAATGCCTGGTCTCCAGGGAGATGGGCTTTGGCCCATAGGGAGTTGTCTGCCCTGATGAAATGTATCATCTGTGAGGGGGATCAGTTTGGACTTGGCTGAGCTGACCAAGATGCCCAAGCCTCTGCAGGTCTGGATGGCCAAATTCCAGGACTGCTGCACAGCCTCTTTGGATGGCCCAGCTATCAGTCAGTCATCTAGGTAGGGGATAAACCCTGATGCCCTAGTGCCGCAGGAAGTCTGCCACCATTGCCATGCACTTGGTGAAGACCCTGGGTGCAGAAGAGAGGCCGAATGGCATGACCTGGAACTCACAGAGCACCCCTTCTGCACTGAATCAGAGGTACTGCCAGTGGAACGGATGGACAGGGATGTGGAAGAACACATCCTGGAAATCCAAGGAGCAGAATCACATGGCCTGCTCCAGTCATGGCATGATCTGGTTCAGCATGACCATCCAGAACTTGCACTTCTTGAGAAACTGATTTAGATCATGTAGATCTAGTATGGGGTGCAAGCTTCCTGTCCATTTTGGGACCAGGAAGTACCTGGACATGTACCCTTGACTTGCCAGGAGGTATGGGACACTGGCTACTGCTTGTCTGGCAAGGAGCTAAGAAATGTCCTCCCTAAGGGTGGACAGCATGTCCTGTGACGCCAAGGACTCCCTGGGAGCATGGGATTAGTAAGGCGGGACAGCCTCAAAGTCAAGAGGCAACCCTCTGCTGACCACCTCAAGAACCCACTTGTCCATTGTAATGACAAACCAGTGAGGTCAGAAGAAATGAAGCCAACCCCACAGAGGGAGCTGAATCTGGGACTGAACACACGAGAGGTGGACACCCCCCCTGACCTGTCACTGGACAGCTTTGGAGGAGGCACCAGTCACTGTGGCTGGAGGGGGCACCACTTCTCCTACCCCACCTCTTTTGGGCCACTGGCTAAAGAACTTGGACTTGGGGTGCCAGGCTTGAAACTCCCCTGCTGGAGGCTGTTGCTGCCAAGACTGCTGTAGCTGAAAAAGTGCCAGAACTGAAAGGTCTTTTTCTTTTGTTTCTGACATTTTGGGTCATTCTGGGATGACGCCACAGAATCTCGAGTGGCATTAGACTTCCAGATCCTAGTGAGATGTCCAACCACCACTGGGCCAAAGAGGTCAGTGCCCAGTTAAGGGACACTGGCCAACTTATGCTGAGTGCCCACTGTGAAGGTAGAGATTCTCAGCCAGGCCCTGCAGTGCCTTGCGATGGTTGCTACCATAGCACAGGCACAATAGTCGCCAATGTCCAAGGCCGTCTGGAGCTGATGTTATGTTAGCGCTTGATATTCATCTCTGATGACTTTCACCAGTAGCTGCTTATCAGTGGGCAGGTAGGGGAGGACAGTATTGAGCACTCCCAGCAGGGAGTGACAAAACTGAGTCATCATCAGGGTGTAACTCACTTGACAGAGACCAAGAGAGGATGCACAAGCACAGTGGAGGGGTTTAAACATGCCTGGGACAGGCACAAGGGAACACTGGGTCAGGAAGGAGTGATGAAAAGCCATTGATCACTTAGGGTCAGTGACTGCATAGAAATATAGGGCTTACGGGAAGACTAGATGGGCCTAGTGGTCCTTATCTGCCAACAATTTCGATGCATCTATGATGTGGCATAAACCTTCTTAGCTGCGTGTTCAAGCTTTTTTGATCCTATGTCAGGGGGCTTGTCCACATCCATAGTATTTCTGGATTTCTGGAAGACTGAGACAGAGACCAGACCCTCAGCCGAGGGGTGGGCAGAGAACCCAGACAGACAGCCAGTAGGGACCATGCATTTGAGGACCATGTGGGCTGCGCTTGCCTGGCAGGAGGCCGAATGCTGCCAAAGTGCCAGGGTCAGTCACAAAATGGTCTCAACCATGGGAAAGGCAACCCCCGGGAACCATGACTGGGATGTCAACATACCAGGGTACACAATCTACAGGAGGGACAGGGAAGGAAGAAGAGGAGGAGGAGGAGAAGGAGGAGGAGTAGCTCTCTATGTAAGGGAAGGGATCAAAGCAACAGAACTAAAGGGTAAACAGGGAGCAGAGAAGGCACTGTGGGTCACCCTGGAGACTGGAAATGGCACCACAATCCGCACTGGGGTTGTAAACAGACCCCCATCTCAGGGGAGGAAATGGACAAGGAAATAATAGAAGGCATCCTTAGTATGGCAGAGAAGAAAAAAATTACTCACCTTAGTAATCTTGTTTCTTCTAAGGGAATCTTACTGTATTCTGAGTAATGCAGTATGGTCTTGCCATAGGACACCGGGGCAGTCCTATGGTGAGACCATACTGCATTAGTCAGAATACAGTAAGATTTCCTGGGGTTTGAAATGGGAGATACTGCTGATCGGCGACCTGAATATGCCAGATGTTAACTGGAGCACCTTTGCTGCAACCACATCCAAGAGCAGGGCCATTCTCGATGCCCTACAGGGGGCATGTCTCAGACAGCTAGTTTTGGAACCCACTCAGGAGGGAGCAATCTTAGACCTGGTACTCTCAAATGGAGACGGAAAGAGGATCTCTGATCCTGAAGTGGGGTAGCCATCTGGGAACAAGCAACCACCAAATAGTGCGGTTCACAATAAACTTAGCTGTAGAGTCAAGCCATGCAAAAGTGAAGCTACTGGACTTCAGGAGGGCTGATTTTGTCAAAATGGGAGAGTGCCTCAGAAAAGCACTAGCAAACAGGCAAGAAGGTGGGGTGGAGCAACAATGGGGAAACATCAAAACCGCCATCACAGAGGCAACAAGCCTTTGTATGAAGCAAATAAACAAATCAAAACAAAAGAAAAAAACACTATGGTTCTCAAAAGAAGTGGCGTGGAAGGTTAGGGAGAAAAAGATAGCATTCAGGAAGTATAAGGAAACACAGAAGGAGCAGGACAGAGAACTGTACCAGTTAAAGCAGAAGAAAGTGGGGAAGGCAGTCAGAATAGCAAAGGCCCAAACCGAGGAAAAGATAGCCAGCTCAGTTAAGAAGGGGGATAAAAACTTTTATAGGTACATTAGGGAGCAAAGAAAGACTAAGGCAGGGATACTGAGGCTGAATAAAGAGGAAGGTGGTTGGGCACAGAGTGACAGTGAAAAAGCAGGGTTACTGAATGAATACATCTGCTCAGTATTCACAATGGAAGAGCATGGGGAGATGCCTAATCCAGTCAAAAGAAGCACTCCATGATATTAGTCCATTCACAGAAGAAAGAGTTCTGAAAGAACTCTTAAAACTGAAGGTGGATAAAGCAATGGGGCTTGATGGGATTCACCCCAGAATTCTAAAAGAACTAAGGTAAGAACTAGTAACACCACTGACTACCCTTTTTAATAAATCATGGAAGGATGGTGTGGTACCTGAGGAGGGCAGATGTGATTCCTCTTCACAAAAGAGGGAGCAAGACAGAGGCAGGAAACTACAGACATGTCAGTTTGACCTCAGTGGTAGGGAAAATGATGGAATCACTTCTGAAGGAAAGAATTGTTTAGTACCTAGAGGCCAGTGGGGCACAGGACTTAAGGCAGCATGGATTCACAGCAGGAAAGTCATGTCAGACAAATCGAATTGATTTCTTTGACTGAGTGACCAAAGTAGTAGACCAGGGAGGGGCTGTGGACATGGCCTATCTAGACTTTAGCAAGGCATTTGACACAGTCCTGCACAAACGATTAATAAACAAATCAGCCATCCTGGGAATGGGTCCCAGGGTGGTATCCTGGGTAAAACACTGGCTGGACAACAGGACACAGAGGGTAATAGTAAATGGAGTCCACAGTGAAGAAAGAGGGGTTACTAGTGGGGTACCACAGGGTTAAGTACTGGGGCCAGTCATTTTTAATGTCTTTGTAAGTGACATTACAGAGGGACTGAAAGTAAAAGAATGTCTCTTTGCAGATGACACAAAGATCTGCAATAGGGTTGATACGCAAGGTGGGGTGGAAAGGATAAAAATGGACTTGGCAAAGTTGGAGGAATAGTCAAATGTATGGCAGCTTAGATTCAACACAAAGAAGTGCAAAGTAATGCACCTGGGAAACAAAAACCCGGGGGAAGAGTACACGGTGGGGGGTGAGATACTGACGACAACGAAAATGGAAAGGGACCTGGGGGTAGTCATATCAGACGACCTAAAGGTGGGCCAGCAATGTGAGAAGGCAGTAAGGAGGGCTGGGGGATACTGGGATGCATAGGGAGAGGCATCACCAGTAGAAAACAAGAAGTTGTTGTCCCTCTGTACAGACAGTTGGTAAGACCACATCTGGAGTACTGTGTACAGTTCTGGAGACCCATCTCCGCAAAGACATAGACAGAGTGGAGGCTGTCCAGAAGAGGGCAACCAAAATGGTGCAGAATCTGCACCAGATGACATATGAAGAAAGACTAAAGGAGCTTAAGATGTATAGCCTCGAGGAAAGGAGGGAGACGGGGGACATGATAGAAGCTTTCAAATACCTCAAGGGAATCAACAAAATCCAAAAGGGTAGCATCTTTTAGAAAAAGAGATGTGCCAAAACAAGTGGGCACAATATGAAGATAGAGGGGGGACGGCTCAGAGGTAATGTGAGGAAGTTTTTCTTCACAGAGAGGGTTGTAGATGCATGGAATAGCCTTTCTGATGAGATCATAGAGTCAAAAACAGTGGGGGAATTCAAGAATGCATGGGACAGACATAAGGCAATTCTAGTGGAGGGTAGGAGGAAGTAGGCTGTTGGTTAACTAGGATCTGCAGATTATCCATTTGGTAGGGAAATGGGCAGACCAGGTGGGCCAAGCGGTCCTTATCTGCCATCAGATTCTATGTTTCTCCTTATCCAGGATGTCAGCAAAAGAGTATTTAGCCATTTTTTTAACTATCTCCTAAAGAACATTCATGGGCTCAGCATGAGTTGGAGAAAAGCCCCAAAAGACACTGGCCCACGGTCAGTGGTCAGTTCCTCGACCAATTCCCAGTCGAACATATGTGTCCTCGACGACTGCATAGAAGAATCATCAAAGATCCAGCCTGGTAGCTCTGGAGGGCAAGGCACTGGACGCCACACCTAGTGCCACGCCAGCAACCCAGGTTCGGGAACGAGCCCGGGCTGTTGGAAGTTGGCAGAGGTGAGTGAGGATTGAGCATCTGGAGGACTGTTCTCCTCTCTTGGGGAGGGAGTGAGGGATTGTCGTACCACCTGTCGGTCACCCTCTGGTGGGGGCTGGGGGTGGTGCAGGCTGGGACGACAAGCAGCCAGTGGTCGTGGCATGCGCGTGCCCCCACATGCGTGCGGTCATGCGTCTGGATGGGGGCACCAGAAAAAATGGAAAATGGCGACGGGGGGCTTCCTGAAGCCTCGCTCCCATTCCACTGGCCCACCACTGCTGTCTCCCTGGATTTGGATTGTGCTATGGGAGGGGGGACACTCCCTTCCTGACCCCACAATGGGGGGCAAGTTGTGGAGGATCTTGGGCTTGGTTGAGGATGACTGGGCTCGCGGGAGGTGGTTTGGGGTGGAGCTCCGCCCTCGGTGTGTGGAGGAAAAAATGTGAAAAAAAAGAAGAAGAACCATTAAAGTCAAGACAGCCCTCGACTGTTTCCGGCTGTGAACCATCCTGGAGTCAACCAAGTGGGTGATATCCACAAGTAACTGGCCTGGTAAATCGGATGCAGTATGGGAGTCCTTAGAAGGGGCACCCTACAAGGACTGCTGTGGAGGTGGTTCCACATGCAAGGGTGGAGAAACAGATGGTGGTGACAGCTGTCTTGGAAGGACCAGGATAGACTGGAGCAACACCAGCCAGTGAACCACAGGGGTCAGGGGAAGAACCCTACCCTGCCCTACCAAGGCCCACTGCTGCCAGAGGAACTCCTTGGAGCACCGCCACATATGCCAGTGGAGCCTTATGTCATCTGAGGTTGAAAAGGATGAGAAGCATCGATGGCCATGCCTCCCAGTTGAGCAGGAACAAGAACTTGGAGAGTGCCTTGATCTTGACCTTAACCTCGACCATCAACCCGGAGGCTGATGTTGAGGAGAAGCAGCCGGAGATGCCATGTAAATGATGGGCACCAGTTTCAACTGCATGATCCTGAATGGTAACGGCAGGGGATACCAACCACTCCATGTCCTACTGGGTGAGGACCGGGAAGACCAGGGTCTTGGACATCCACTCTCTGTCGACCCCCTCTGACAACTGATTGACAGGCTTGAAAAAAATATCAACCCCCTCACTGACTGGTGTTGAGGTTGTCAAGCCTGACAAGGGTACTGTGGAGCCAGCTACCTGCCCCTCGACCAACTGTGGCTTGGCCAAAAGCGAGCACGCGATACATTTTGAGTGGTTGAGGAAGTCAAAGAAGCAGGAGGAGCATGATCTCTCCCAGACCCAAGACCAATGGCGGTGTTTCTTATGTTTCTTACCATTTGTGGGCAGGGCTCTCCCCAAAGGTCTAGGGAGCCCAACGCATCTCTCGAAATCCCCCTGTGAAGAACGCTCCAACATGGCACCAGCAGGAGCAGCACCAAGGCTGACAAGATGCTCACCACAGCCTTTGCCACTGCTTCTTTTATAGATGTGAGTTGGGCCATGGACCCACTGCATTGAGGCTGCCTTGCGACCACCCCTAGGCTGCAATTTTGGGTCTTGGTCGGCCAGCCGGTCGAAGGAAAGATTTATGGTCTTCAAGAAATGATGGTAGCATCGTCTGACAGAGGCTGCAACCCATAACACTGTATGCTGTCCCTAGGCAGTAAAGGCATGACACATGAGGGTCCGTCCATGACATCTTCTGCTGGCATGTGATGCACCATTTGAAACTGGGAGCTTGCTTTGCTTCCTCGAGTTCCTTCATCCATTGTGAGAAGAACAGAGGAATATAAAGAAATCAAAATGTTAGAGAAAATTACCAAGTTTGCTAAAGGCATACTTATTAGGGCCTACAACATGCAGAGCTGTGAAGGAGAAGACCAGTTTCTTCCAGCAGAAAGAAAGATCTGACATTACGGGGCAGAGCTGAGGGATATACCACCCAGATGGTGGGAGAAGCTTTGTTTACAGACATTCCGGCGAATCAGCTCTTAAGGAAGAACTGCCAATATGTGGATAAGTGAACCATATCCACTGCTCTAGAACAGCCATTTTGCCACCGAACACCAGAAGCCCTAAGAGAGGGAGAGTAAAACCAGCCAGAAAGGAACTTGCAGCTACCTCAACACCACAACATGGGCATCCAGGAAGATTCTCTGGTTTGAGAGAACCATGAGCAAATCAGGGCTTGCCCTGCAATACCTCTGTATAAAAGTTAATTGGAAAATCTTTAGATGGACTAGACCTTCTGTCCAGGAACTACAAATACCCCTTCTGGATCAAAGAACATTTGGCTTTTGGGTTGAGTTTGCATCAAAGTAAAGCTTGTTTAATTTGTTCAAGTGCACTACCTCCAGCCAACCAAATGCAACTTCATTGGTCCTACACTGTTCTTAAGGCTGGGTACTCAGTAAAGCACTGGGAGCTCCCTAGTAATAACTTTATGGTAAACACTAGTATCAGTGATGAGAGGCTGGCACCCACCAGTACATCTGGGTGAAAGGGATTAGTGCGCATTGTGCAGTTTGGGGTGGACTACCATAGTTTAGGTTGAGCCTGGAAGGGCAATGGAAGCACAGCCCACTGAAGCATAGTCAAGACTGCATATATCATTTAGCTATGCCTGGCAGGGTGACTGAAAAGCAGCCCTGTGTTACTGTAGGTTGGCCTGGACAAACATGGCATAAACATCCTGGGCTAAACTGTTTTTATATCATATTGCATACTTTCTTTCTTTAGGGCTGCAGTGGGCGCAGCCCTGCAGACTTCTTGCTATCAGAAAAGGACTCTGCGCATTCCTTCTGACCAAACAACATGTTGGAGTTGCAACACAGTCGCCTCTGCATCTGTGAAGCACTTCGCTTGCTGTTTCCACTGGCAGTTGCACTGCAATATTTGTCCTTATCGGCTATCACGGTGGAACACGGCACACTCTGCCGTGTCCAAGATAGCCACCAAACTGTACTGCACATGCGCAGTAGGGAGCGACGGCCATCGTGGACACGACGGAGTGTGCCGTGTTCCGCCATGACTGCTGATTTTCTTTTTTTTATAATTATGGATATCCCACCACCTGACCCTCCCTCTCAACACCCACCAATCCACTCACCCCAGAAGCATAACAATGACACTGGGGGTGCCCAATTCCCCAACGTCATGGGCGCTGATTTTCTTTTCTTTTTATTTAATTAAGGATACCCCCACCCAACTCTCCCTCTCAGCACCCACCAACCCCCCCCCCCCAAAGCATAGCAATGTCACTGGGGTGCCTAATCCACCAGTGTCGCGATCGTATTCTGTAGAACCTTTATTTTTATATATATTTTTATCTCAAACCACCTGACCTCCCTCTCAGCACCCCCACCCCACCCCAAAACATAACAGTGACACTGGGATGTCCAATCCCCCAGTGTTACGATTGGAAATCATCGGTTGTTTTTTTTTTTCCACCTGTAAAAAGAAAACTGTCCATTGATGTACTTACGGCCGTTCCTTACACATGTAAAAAGAAAACTGTCCATCGATGTCTTCTGTGGCTGTTCCTTACCTCCCACACCTGACCCTTCCACTCAGTACCCACCACGCCACACCCCCCCCCCAGGCCCTTACTTACCCATTGGGGGTTCAATGCCGTAATCCTCTCTGGACTGCAGACATGTCTTCACTCTTCAAAGCCGGACTGAGAACTGAAGAAACAGGTATGCAGTTCAATGTATTTCAAAGGGGTTTTGAACTAAGTGGCATAACTTGGGCATTTTTGCATATTTTTGGCCCAAATGCCTTTTTTGGGACCCCGCCTCATGAACAATTACACGGACATTAGCCAAATCTGTCCCAAAGGGTGAGTTCAAGGACCTTGCACAAAATCACCTTTCGGGCAGGAGTTGAAAATTTTCTCTGCCCTTGTTCACGAGGTGGGGTCATAAGAAGGCCATGTTGAAAATGTGGTGTAAAAATATTAAAAACAATAAAGTTATGAGTCTACATTGAATTCTGCAAACACAGGCTCATAACTTTGGTAATTTTCAATATTTTACCCCAGATTTACAACATAGCCATATCTTTACAGCACCTCATGAATGTGGCAGCTGCCATTTTTCAAATCCTGGCCAAAATGTTTGTTCACATCCTGAAAGGTGATTTTGCAGTCCCTGTGTGAAATCACCTTTTGGGCAGGAGTTGGAAATTCTGTCTACCCTTGGTTCATGAGATAGGGTCATAAGAATGTTATACTGAAAATCTGGTGTAAAAATATTACAAAACAATATAGCTATGAGGCTATGCTGAATTTTACAAATGCAGGCTCATAACCTTGGTAATATTCAATATTTTTACCCCACATTTTCAACATAGCTGTTTCTTTACAGCACCTCATGAATGGGACAGTTGTCATTTTTCAACTCCTGCCCAATATGTGTTTTTGCATCCTGAAAGTTGATTTCACAGTCCCTGCACAAAATCACCCTTAGGCCAGGAGCTGAACATTTCTGCCTTTCTTCATGAGGCAGGGTCATAACAAGGCTATGTTGAAAATTTGGGGTAAAAATATTATCAGCTCGGGTCAGATCTTGTTCCTTTTAGGGCCTGTGTCCTGTCCTTAAGTAAGAAGCAGAAAGAAGAATTAGCATTTATATAATGCTTTTCATACACATTGTATCTCAAAATGCTTGACAAGCAATGCTAGACTGGAAGAAAGGTGAATGAATGTTTAGTGGCATCCATTTCACACATCAACACTCACACACAGCCTTGGAAAGTTGCATGAACCAGTTTTATGGGAAGGGTAATGTTGGCCAGGACAACAGGGAAATCCCCTACTCTTGCAAAA
The DNA here is from genome assembly GCA_016271365.2 of Neoceratodus forsteri. Classification (NCBI taxonomy): domain Eukaryota; kingdom Metazoa; phylum Chordata; order Ceratodontiformes; family Ceratodontidae; genus Neoceratodus; species Neoceratodus forsteri. The sequence continues at coordinate 800,264,454 of CM057451.1, read as the reverse complement.
AGTGCCTTGGGTTCTTTTACTTCCACCTGGACACCCATCAGAACAGCACTAGAGATGGGTAGAAAGGACCTCGGTTTAAGGTCTCATCCGAAGGATGGTACACCCCAGCAGTACAGAACCCCCTTAGTAATGCACTCAGATGCCAGCACTTTTAAAGTATGAACCCAATCCTGCTGTCAGACTAGAACCCAAGTCCTTCTGGCCCAGAGGCAGATGTGCTACCACCTGAGCCATGCTGACACCTTAATAAAGGTAACAAATAAGCCCGTGTTAATTTTGTTTGCAAGTACTGTCAGAGTCCATATTATTTTAGTGTTAAGTTGTATGCTCTGTGGAGATTGTTATTGCATGGTGTTTGGTCACAGTGGGGTTGACCCTGTGGGGAGGTACTGCATCTCAGGGGTGGTACTACACTTACACCACACACACACACACACACACACACACACACACACACACACACACACACACACTTAAACCTGTCTCTGGGTGGAAGCATCATGCTGTTTACTTCTTACCTTGGATACGAACCCCTCAAGCAAGAATTTCACCAACCCAGGCCCCTCAACCATGTTGAGCCCACAAGGCAGGGGTTGTAACTGTAACATCCTCAGCAACCCAGTTACATACAAAGTCACGATGATGTTAGGCTAAGAACATGCATCACTGACTGATATTAAATAACCAGGGTACAATAGGAACCCTTGCTGAGCCCCTTCAAATGATGGAGGGCCCCACAGTAACTGACATCTGGGCATCAACTACACTAGCGATAGTGCAGAAATGAAAAGGCGTTGGTTTGAACAGAGCTAGAAACCACCTTTATGTGCACTGCAAAACAAGGGCTATGCCTTCAGTGACCACAGTACAAGTTTCCCTGTCAATAAGAAGCCCTTGCAGGGCAAGGCATATGAGGAAAGGCTGAGACAGAGCTCAACATGTACTCACTAGAAGAAATGAGGGAGTGAGGGGACACGATTGAAACTCTCAAGTACGTGAAAGGTATGAACAAAATGGATATCAGGGAACTTTTCAGTCTCACTGATAACAAGGCCACTAGGACACACTGTCTTAAACTGATGGGGTTGGGTAGGTGAGATTCAAGAAGGAGGTCAGGAGACTCTTCTTTACACAGAGAGTAGTGCCAGGGTGAAATGAACTTCCCTCTGAGGTAATCTCTCAAAGGACAGTGGTGGGCGGTATAACAGAGGGTGGTACACGGTGAAGGGGAGGGTCAGGAGTGGGGGGTGGAGGTAGGGCCCACTGTCATTTCTGATTCAAGGGTTCCAAAGTTAAGCAGACTCGATAGACCATAAGGCCTTCTTCTTCTTCTGGCAATTCATATGCTAACATTTTGTTCCTTAACACTCAGAAAATGTGGAAAAAGACAGTCCATTGGGGAGGGGGTAGTGCCTCTGTGACCCTCGGCTTTCATATAGTAGTTCCTGCAACAAACAAGAAAAGTAATTTTTTATGTTTGCTTTCATGCATGTGCAAGAAACATAGTGCCTTCATCGGAGATTTCGGAGGTGTGTCACCTCCTCCTCCTCCAATTCAGTCAGTGGGCTGGCAGGCGCCCTGTAAGCCAATGCATTTTGGAGCTGTCTGTAACACACTCCAAATGCAGTGGCATCAGTTGAAAGGGGCTTCTGCAGCTTGGTGAGCACCGATAAGATATGGCTGCTCACAGCAGCTCCCACCTGAACAGGCGTCGCCCCGTGCTGTATAGCCGGGGTGCCCAATCCCCGCCAGCTGAGCTGCGCCCCCAGTTGCTAAGCTGCGCTTCCACCCCCAGTTGTAGGTGCCACGCTGGGAGCCCACCCCAGCATGGCAAGCACTGTAGTCCTCACGGCGGGTGCCTAACTCTGGGTCGGCTGAATGCCCCCTGCAGTTTGTGCCACGCCAGAGCCCACCTGCAGCAACGCCCCACGACGCTTTTTTTTTTAAACCTGTAATAAAAACTGTCCCGTGGTGCGCCTCCCAACCCCTCCCACAACCCGCACCACCACTGCGCACCCAGCCTCCCCACACCCCCCCTCACCCCATACTTACCTCTTGACTCCGGCGCGACGATCTTCGGTGGACCGGGAACACGTCTGCACTCTTCAAAGCCGACCGCGAACTGAGGAAATGCCGGTAAGCTGTATAATGGGTTCCATAGGGGGGTTTCAACTTTATTGCATATCTCGGGCATTTTTGGGAATTTTTGCACCAAATTTTCAACATGGGGTTTTTGGGACCCCTTCTCATGAATTATTCACTGTCATGGCGTTATTCAGGCCCGAAGGGTGATTTAATAGTGACTGCGCAATGACTATTGAAATCACCCTTCGGGCCCCAAATACCGCCATGACAGTGACATCATTCATGAGAAGGGTCCCAAAACCCCATGTTGAAAATTTGGTGCCAAAATTCCAAAACATGACTGTTTTACTAGGGTGCGCTATGCAGTTCCTACACGGGCTCAGAAGTTCATGAAATTTCAATATTTTCACTCCAGATTTTCAACATTGCCATTTTACCACACCTTCTTATGAGCAGTACAGCTGTCATTTTCACATCTCACCAAATGTGTTTCTTCCTCATGCAGCACAGAATGGCGCGGTCGGTATCTGAAATCAATGTCTGGGACAAATTAAGAAAGTCACAGTGACACTGTTCATGAGCAAAGTTCTTAAATGGCTATGTTGAAAATTTGGTGAGAAAATTCCTAAATAACTGTTTTATTTAGTGCATTGCGCATTCTACGCACTCGTAAGTCTTCGAATTTTCATTATATTTTCACCCAGATTTTCAACATTGCCATGTTACCAAATCTCCTTATGAGCAGTATAGCTGTCATTTTTCACATCTTGGCCAAAATGTGTTTCCGGCCATGTAGTGCACAATGGCGCAGTATGTGCAAAATCAAAGTATGGGACACATTAAGAAAATCACAGTGACACTGTTCATGAGCAGAGGTCTTAAAATGGCTATGTTGAAAATTTGGTGAAAAAATTCCTAAAAATGACTGTTTTACGAGCATGCGTTGCGCAGTTCCTATGCAAGCTCGTAAGTTTGCAAATTTAATATTTTCACTCCAGATTTTCAACATTGCCATTTTATTACACTTTTATGAACAGTACAGCTGCCATTTTTAATATGTCGCCCAAAATGTGTTTTTGCACATGTAGCACACAGTGGTGCTGTTGGTGTGCGAAAGCAATGTTTAGGACAGATTAAGAAAATCACAGTTACACTGTTCATGAGCAGAGGTCTTAAAATGGCTATGTTGAAAATTTGGTGACAAAAGTCCATAAAATGACTGTGTTACAGTGAGCAATGCGCAGTTTCCATGCACCGTAAGTTCATGACTTTGTAATATTTTCAGTCCAGATTTTCACCAGTGGCATTTTTCACACTTCCTTATGAACAGTACAGCTGTCATTTTTCACAACATGGCTGAAGTGTGTTTTCACACTTTCAGCGCTGAGATGCATGGTCGCTGTGAGAAATCATTGTTCGGCACAGATAAAGAAAATCACAGTGACACTGTTCATGATCGGAGGCACCAAAATGCCTGAGTTGACAATCTGCTGTAAAATATCCCCAACCTAATTATATTACGGGTGTGCATTGCACAGTTTCTATGTACGCTCATGACTTCACCATTTTTTTAAATATTTTTACTGCAGATTTGCAACATTGCCATTTTTTACACCTCCCCATGAACAGTACAGCTGTCATTTTTTACATCCTGTTTGAATGTTTTTGCACCTGTGGTGCTAAATGCCATAGTCGCTGTGCATAAGCAGCTGCTAATAAACTGATATTCCCCTGTTCATGAGGTGGGGTCACAAAAAACATGTTGAAAATTTGGAGTGAAAATACCAACAATGCCTGAGGTATTAGGGTTTCCAACCATAACGCCCAACCCTGTGAGAATGACAGGCATCAGGGGTGTGACTTGGGATTCTTGCCTGTAATGCTCATACCATTCCACACCCTGCAGCCAGTGAGAGGCATCGAGGTATGCCTTGGACTCTTCAGCCCCAAAGTTCACCCCATTCTCCTATATCGCACCCATCTCACCGCATTTCCTAATGAAATGGGTGCGACAGGGCCAAAGACCATGGAACACCGTGACACTTGTCAGTGTCTGCAGGGTGGGGTGTGGTGAAATGGCGAGGCCGTTATGCCCGACGACCCAAATGCACACCCCAACGCCTGTCACTCTCTGCAGGGTGGTGGGGTTGGCTTCAGTTCAGTATTTCACTGCCATTCCTATTACGCAGCTCTGTAACTTCTACATTACCACTGCCAATGCCAGCAAGCAAACATTCGGCATTGACAAATGCTTGTCTAACTCTGCTCAAGTGTAGTTTAGTTTGTGCTTTGCCAGATACCCTGTTTATCTATGGTGAACTTCTAAACAGAGAATTCCAGTCAAGTAAGAAAGTATCCAAAATGAGATCAGTCATTTATTTATTTTTGTTCCATTCAAAAAAAAAAAAGAAATCTGGAACAAGCACAAGAATGAAACAAATGGACAATAACTGCAAAAATAATGAATTGCAAAGCAACATTTGAAATTCATAAGCAAAGTGATGTGCTGTATCTTCAAACAGGAAAACCAACATATTGCTGGAGGGAAAATATTTCCTGCAAGTCAGTTACAAACATTTTTTCTCGATTCTAAAAATATACCATCCAAATGCTTTGAGACGGTCAAGCTCCGATTTTATTTAAATACAACATGTAATCACCGATGTACATTTTGTGGGCAGCTGGTAAAGACAGAAATGGCCCCCAGACTTCCTGGCCAGATCAGCCCAGGTTTGTTTGGGGAATCTACGTTAAATCTGTGATTCTGACTTTCTGCCAGACACTACCAATAAAGTTTTTTCCCATTTTCTATTTGTTGTTCCTAGACAAACCAGAGCTGTTGTATAGAGTTTATACAGATGCTAAGCAGAAGAAATGATTACTGATCAGATTCTGCTCTAGTTATTTTTTTCATGTTTGAGTAAATTTGCTATTTTTTTAATGTACCCCATACTCCAGTCACCTCTTTTACCATTCAGTTTACCTTTTTTGTCGATGGCTAGTGCTGAAAAGAGTGTGACTAGGACCCTGGCAGTAGCCTTTTGAGGGACTTATGCATGGGAACCAACATTTTTTTTGAGAAAGTCAGTCCCAACATGCTGATAAATTCTGCTTCCACTACATTCACTTCTGTTTATGTGGATGATAGATTCAGCACTTTAGCCAAGTGGCTCACAAATACCTGTACAAAGTAATGAGGTAAAATCCTCATTGAACACTTGTTTGGCGGATGAGGCCTGGATGCTTAGCCAACCTATAAAAAATGGCCAAATCAAATGGGTGGTGGGAGGAGTCACTCCTCTGTTGCGCAACAAGTATAGGTAATGGCTACTGTGAAGAAGACTCTGAAACTCCTTTAAGTGAAATAACTTCTTTTATTAGTACACAATAATTAATTATGCCACCAAAATGGTCCAGCCAATGCTTCATGGGGAGGAGTAGTGAGTGGGTCATCTGAAAACACATAGCATTACGAGGAAGATTCTGTGAATGTGAAAGATGGACATCATCCCAGAAGAGGCTGGGCAATTCCTACATTTTACATAAGGGACTAAAGCTTTCATCCACACCAAGCTGGTATGAAGGCACAGAACAAGCTGGCCTTTAGATCACTGTGGACCCTGAGGAAGTGGCCATTGGCTGGTCAAAATCCTCATTGACCCTGGAAGGGAACCAAAGTCCTGTTCTCAGAACACAACAGGCTCAGTCGGTTCTTCTACCTCCTTTTCCTCCACATAACCTGGTTCCCCAAATTGGGTTTTTGGGTGGGGCAGCAGCAAGGACTCCCATTGCTTACATGACCTGGAATAACCACCACAATCCTCTGATATCCTCCACAGAGGGTATTCTCATTTCTTTCCCAGGTTGCTCTGCTTGGGTTTGCAAGTAACCATGGATTCTGCACTCTCTGCCCTGACTCACCCATGGGCAGAGTAACTTGTACATTGTCTCTCCTTTTATTTCCTTTTGCCATTGAGGACAATGCATGGCCAGAAAATCTTTGATGTTTTTTGCCATCACTTGCATCAAGGCTCCCCTGACTGGACACCCTGTGATTCAAAGATGGCTTGGCAGTCTTATCAGTGCCCTTGCTTAGAGCAGCATGTGCTCAATTTGAGCTCAGTCGGAGCCAGCTGTGGTGGCAAGTGTAGGGCTGTGCTGGTCACTGACTAGGGTTTGGGCTGGGGACTATACTACCAACTATACCAACCACTATACTAACAACCGGGATACTGAGCTTGATGGGAGCGAGGATCGGTGATGGGGGTGGAGTGGTGTTTGGGACTCCACTAGACTACCAGGGAAAATGTGTACCATTATGGGAACGACAATCAGTGAGGGGGGTTTGTCAGTCACAGCTGGGCAGTCGCGGTTCAGAGAGGCGGATGGGACACTACTCTACAGAAAAGGGTTTGTTTGTCACAGTTGGGCAATCGGTGTTCGGGGCGTGGGATGGGACACTACTCTATGGAAAAGTTTTTTTTTTTTTCATAGCTTGGCGATCGGGGTATAGGGAGGGTGGGTGGGAGACCACTAGACTACCAGGGATATGGCTGTGTGGGGTTCGGCCTGGTGGAGGGGCCATGCAATGCCACACTAATGCCATGCAAATGAGCCCACAATGGGCATGCTATTTGCCACCAGAGCCTTGCATGCTCAATGGGCTCATTTGCATGCTGTTTTTGTGAACAGCACTTTAGCGTGTGAGTGCTCTTGGCTGCAGGGCCATTTTCCTGGCTGGCTGTGGGGACAGCACTACTGAGTATCCCACTGCTTTTCCTGGGTTAGCACTGTCCCCCCAGCCTCTGTTCACTGTCAGATAGCGCACTGCACTGACTGTGAATAGCACACATGCTCTTCAGTGCAACCACAAGGTGCCACGCAAACTTTTACATAACACTTCGCATTTTTTTGTGAATTCTGGCCCTGTTTTTTTAGAACTTGTTTTTACCTGTGCATTGAAAAGATTTGATGCACAGGTAATGACCAATGATAGTGAAGGAATTTCTCTCCCCATTTTATAAATAAGAACATTCCAAATTCCATCAATGGAGCAACAACTCAGGGATGAGATGACTGCGGACTGTATGACATCATTAATCAACTCTCGTTGCTAGAACAGCAGACATAACCCAACCCCTGGTTGTGCTCTAATGCTATTATTGAACTAAAATGTTTTTTTATGTTTTAATAATTTAAGCTAAAACTCTAACTGGTCTATTGTACATGAGGGTTTCCAGCTTTTAATTTCACCCTGTCAGAATTGTGCCAGCCAATCAGAATGCTCCATTTTCCTTTTTTTTTTAATAACACGATCTTTATTTAAATAAATCTGGTACTAAAAAGCACAGTAAAGACAGGACATCATAACAATTACAAAGAACAGACAAGGCAAATTACAGTAAAGAACAATACAAGAACTATTAAGTACTGAAGGGTAACACATTAATCTCCAAGTTTACAAAATCAAACAGGTAGCAAAAGAAACAAGCATTTGTCAATGCCGAATGTTGTCTTGCTGGCATTGGCATTGGTAGTGCAGGAGTTAGAGAGATGCATAATAGGAATGGCAGTGAAGTATTGAACTGATGCCAACCCACCCCCACCCTGCAGAGACTGACAGACATTGGGGTGTCCCTTTGGGTGTTGGCCATAGTGCTCATGCCATTTCACCTCTCCTTATCCTGCCGACACCGACAAGTGTCGTGGTGTGCATTGGGGTCTTCGGGCTTTACACTCACCCCATTCCATAAGAAAATACACTGAGATGGGTGCAGTATAGGACAGTGGGGTAAACTTTGAAGCCAAAGTGTCCAAGGCACATCTTGATGATTGTCACTGGCTGCAGGGTGAGGGTGGGGGTGGAATGGCGTGATCATTACGTCCGACAATCCCAAATCACACCCCTGACATCTGTCAGTCTCTACAGGGTAGGGTGTTATGGTTGGAAACCCTAACGCTCGAGGCATTTTCACTCCAATATTTCAACATGGACTTTTTGTGACCCTACTTCATGAACAGTGGCACTATCAGTTCGTTAGCCGAAAGGTTATTTTTGCACAGCGAGTGTGCCATTTGGCGCCACAGGTGCGAAAACATATTTTGCACAGGAAGTGAAAAATGATAGCTGTACTTTTCATGAGGAACTACAAAAAAATGGCAATGTTGAAAATCTGGAGTGAAAATATGAAAAATTGATGAAGTCATGAGCGTGCATAGAAACGGGGCAACGCACGCCTGTAATGCAATTATTTTGGGGATTTTTTAACTAAATTTTCAGCATAGGCATTTTGGGACCTCTGCTCATAAACAGTGGCACTGCAATTTTGTTAATCTGTCCCGAAAGTTGATTTCCCACAGTGACTGAGCCATTGTGCGCCAGATGTGCGAAAACACAGTTTAGGCAGGATGTCAAAAATGACAGCTGTACTATTCATAAGGAGGTGTGAAAAAATGGCAATGTTGAAAATCTGGAGTGAAAATATTAAAAACTGCCGAAATTACGAGCATGTGGGGAAACTGCAAAACGCACACTCGTAACACAGTCATCTTTTGGAATTTTTTTCACCAAATTTGCAACATAGGCTTTCTGGGACCCCACCTCATAAACAATGGTACTGTCATTTTGTTAATTGGTCCCAAAAGGTGATGCCGTGCAGTGACCACAAAATCACCTTTCGGGACTGAGTAACGAAATGACAGTGCATGTGTTCCAGAGATGTGGTCCCAAGAACCTCATGTTGAAAATCTGGAGCCAAAATTCAAACAAGCATTTGTCAATGCTGAATGTTGTCGCGCTGGCATTAGCTTTGGTAGTGCAGTGCGGGAAAACATTTTGGGCAAGATGTGAAAAATGACAGCTGTACAGTTCATAAGGAGGTGTAAAAAAATTCCAGTGTTGAAAATGTGGCATGTAAATATAGCAAATTTGCGAAGTTACAAGGGTGCGTGGGAAATATGCAACGCACGCTTGGAACACTGCCATTTTATGGGCGTTCAGAACCAAATTTTCAACACAGGCATTTTAGTACCTCTGCTCATATACAGTGTCACTGTTATTTCCTCAAAGTGTCCCCAGAAGTGATTTCGCACAGCAACCACGCCATTCTGCACCAGAAGTGCAAAAACACATTTTAGGCAGGATATGTGAAATGACGGCTGTACTGTTCATCAAGAGGTGTGGAAAAATGGCAATGGTGAAAATCCAGAGTGAAAATATCACAATTGCATGACGGTACGAGCGTGCGTGCAATCTGCCAATGCACACTCATAACACAGTCATTTTATGATGTATCATCACCAAATTTTCAAAGCAGGCATTTTAGGACCTCTGCTCATGAACTGTGTCACTGTCATTTTCATAATCTGGCCCAAACACTGATTTCCCACAGCGACTGGGCTATTGCGTGCCGGAAGTGCGGAAACACATTTCGGGCAGGATGTGGAAAATGACAGCTGTACTGTTCATAAGGAGGTGTACAAAAATGACAATGCTGAAAATCTGGCGATAAAATATTGTGAATTCGCGAAGTTATGAGCCTGCGTAGCAACTGCGCAACGCACGCGCGTAAAACAGGCATTTGTTGGATTTTTTTCCACCAAAGTTGGAACATAGGCTTTTTGAGAGGCTACCTCATGAACACTGGCACTGTCATTTCATTAATGGGTCCAGAAAGGTGATTTCGTGCGTGACTGCAAAATCACCTTTCGAGGCTGATTAACACCATGACAGTGGTAGAATTCATGAGGAGGGTCCCCAAAAACCCCATGTTGAAAATTTGGTGCCAAAATTCCAACAAATGCCCCAGATATGCTGCAAAGTTGAAAAATCCTATTCATTCCATTATACAGTTTACCTGCATTTCCTTAGTTTGTGGTAGACTTTGAAGAGTGCAGACGTGTTCCCGGTCCACCGAAGATCATCGCTCTGGAGTTAAGTATAGGGAGGGTGTGGAAGGCAGGGTGCACAGTGGGTGGGTGCGGGTGGGGGCAGGAGACTACGAGGGGCAGTTTTATGTTACAGGGAAGAAAAAAAAATAACATTGCGGGACAGTTTTTTTTTTTTTCAGGGGACTTGGCATGCTGGGGTGGGCTCCCAGCATGCCACCTAACTGTTTTGTGGGGGGTTGCTGCAGCCGATGGGGGATTGGGCACCCTTGTCAGCAGACAATAGGGGGTGAATTTATGTCGACGTGGACTGGGCACCCCTGTTGGCACACAATGACAGCGGGGGGAGCAAGAGCTGAGGAGGATTGGGCACCCCCCTTGGCATATAAGAAATGTGGGGGGGACTGATTTATGCTGACGGGGAGTGGGCTCCCCCATCAGGCACACAATGAAAGCAGGGGGGAGGCAAGAACCGAGGGGGATTGGGTACCCCCTCGGCATACAGAAATGGGGGCTGCTGTATGCCGACAGGGTAGGCTTCCTTGTCAGCAAACATGCGGCCACAGTAAGCGGCTGGGGATTAGGCACCCCAGAAGTCGGCCATTAAGGAAGTCACCGCCATGCTGCTAATGTGGTGAGCACGCAGGAAGGGTTCGTTACGTCTGACGAGCTTTGCTTGGATTGCAGCGGACCTTTCCTGAGATGTGCTCGCCACATTAGCATGCATGGTGTGGTGCCGCTGATTGGGGAATGAGGGCCGCACCTACTGATGCGTGCCCTGCATTCACCCAACAGCGGCCGTGCCTCCAAATCTGCACTACTGCAAGATGTTGACTTGCGTGCAGGTGCGGCAAGCCAACATATTAAAAGCACAGTTTAAATAAGTGAAAATAAAATGATGATGCAGGGACTCAACCATGTAGTACAGGTACCACATATTTACTGTTGTATAGAATAGTACACACAGAGTACTGAAAAAGGAGGGGAACAAATAATACTGGGACTTGCTGACAGCAAGACCACTGTGCAGTATTAAGGAACAAATGTCTGATCTGAAGCAAGTTGGTATGAGACCTATTTCTGCCAAATTAGTTGAAAAACTGCCTGTCGATCTAAATATCTGAAAGAACATTTCTCGTAGTAATAAACAGAATCGACTAATCACAACCAATCTGAAAATGTTGGAATTCAAGGAGTAAGCCAACACTTGGTGATATTTTTCTCCGTGCACAGTATTAAAATCAAAAGTAGTTGGAATTGTTTCTTGGGCAGACTTAAATTTGAGTGAGGGACATGCAATAATACAAAGGTCATGGGTAAAAAGATTTGAGCATCAAAAATAGTAGATAAGGATGCCAGGACCTCATCCCAATACTGTTGAAGAAGGGAGCATAACCAGAAAACATGAGCATGGTCCCCCACCAACTCACCACAGCCAACAGGTAGCAGAGGGATTAGCACCCACATTGAAGGTGGTCATTGGAGTCCAAAACTATCATATTCTACATTTCCAGAAAATTTCTCTAAGATAAGTAAAGATTGTGACTTTCAGCAATACTAAACTGCTTGCTTCCCAGACCATGAAATCACAGCGCAAATAAACATCGGACTCCCATCTCTGCATTACAGGTAAAGTAGATTAACCTGACAAAGGTCTTATCAATGAATAAATATACCTAAGTAGATGAGGGTGAAGCTCTGCACACTGATGCTGACATATCAAAGTATATGATGGGGATGTTATTTCAGGCAGATGTCTGTGGGCAGGAGGCAACATAGTGAGAAAATCCCGGAACTGTATCTATAATAATCTGAACTAGAGACAGAATAAGAAGCTTGTAGTTCATAAAATAAGTGGATTCCTGTCAAATTAAGTATTTGATGGTAGTATACCAATCCTAAACTACTCCAGCCATGAAGAAAATTATCTGTTTTAGTCAAGTTGTTACGGGTGTCCCATTCTAAGGCTGCGAGAAAAGTATATTCAGCAGGGGATAGGAGGTTATGCATTTAATGCCAAACTCTAAAAGGGGGTTGTGTACACTAAGAAATTTTACAGATAGGAAGATAAGTTGGGGGAACTGAAAATAAAAGAAAATTTACAGAAAGTCATGGAGGTCATTAAACGAAAATTCAATAGCCTTCCAGTAAGCAAAATGAGAGTGGGAGAGCCAAATACACAAAATTCGAAGTTGACAGGCAATTGCATACCATTTCAAATTTGGTAGATTCAGACCCCCTTTTGTTGTAGGGAGCTGAAGAACAGAAAGACGAATCATGGGTGACTGATTACTCCAAAGAAATCTGGAAATGTGGTGCTGCCAGTTCCAAAAGTAGAAGTCACTAGGGACAATAGGCTATGTCTGTAGAAGGAAGAGAATCCTAGGTAATACATCGGATTGGATAACCTCAACTTTTTGAAAGAAAGAAAACTGGAACATACACCAACTCTTCAGATTTTGAGACATACTTATAGATATAGGCTCAAAATTTAATAACTCTAAGATCTCCGGGTTGCGAGGAATATAGACCTCTAAATATCTGACACAGTTCCTACTCCATCTTGTAGGGAGGAGGCTCCTAATCAAAGGAAGAGGAACATAACTGAAGGCCAGGACCTCAGTCTTCTCCTTATTCAACCAAAAAACCAGCCAAGGATTCAAACTGTGCTAGTATCTGAAGTACTGAGGGGAGGGACATTGTTGGTTCAGTTCGGGTTAATAGAATATCGTCAGTGAATAATGAGATGCAATAATCTCGGCCACCTAGAAGGATACCTGCAACAGAAGAGGAGAGGCGAATATGAGAGGCCAAGGATTCTATATATGAAGCAAATAGGAAGGGGGACAAGGGACATCCTTGCCTGGTTCCACGGATAAGGGTGAAGGGGGAGGAATACAACCCATTTACCTTAATAAAAGCTGTAGAAGGCTGATAGAGCCTCTGCAACATGGACACAAACTCTGAAGGGAAACCAAAAGAAAGTAAAACACTCCAGAAGAAGTTCCAAGAGACCCTATCAAAGGCCTTATCCATGTCCAGGTTAGCCAGGACCATAGGAATTGACCTAGTAGAAACATAATCAGCCAATAACAGAGTACGCCAAACATTATTGTGTACCTGCCAGTAGCGAATAAATCCTGACTGATCCTGGTCCAGCAAGGACAGGAGAAGGCCCTTGAATTTACAAGCCCAAATGGACATGTATAACTCACAATCATAATTTAAAACTGAAAAAGGGCCGAAGGAAGAGGGAGATGAAAGATCTTTGTCAGGTTTAGGAATACCTGAAATGATAGCGTACTTCCACGATGGTGGGGGAGGCCCATCATCTTGCACAAACTGAAATGTCTATTGTAGAAGTGGGAGAAGTAGGGGCTGCAGAGATTTTAACTTGTAGACCTCGGAGGGGTAACCATCTGTTCCTGGCAATTTGCCTGTCTTTACCTCTGCTATAGCTTGCTTAATTTCTTCCACAGTTATAGGAGAGAGCAGAGTCTGAACCTGAAGTTGCGTGAGTCTCGGGAGCACGGCCTGGATCAAGAAGCAACTTTTTTGAGATCCTGATGGAGGAGTGGGACCAGCTTTATATTAATCAGAAAAGTAGGATCTCAACAAGGAGGCAGTTTCCTTGCTCTGAAAATGAAGCAAACCAGTCCCCGAATCTCAGAGGTGAGTTACCATTGCTGTCACCCGAAAACCTCTCAGACAATAAGCCAAATTGCGTGCACCTCGAGGGCCCCCTTCGAAGGCTTGTTGTCGAAGACAGAATAAAGCATGCTCTACCTTTAAGTCTAACATTTTTTGAATCTGAGCCCTCATCTCTAAATTACAGGGTTGTACCATACAGTCTCCCTGTTGCCAGCAATGTATTTATTTATTTATTTATTGGAATCTCAGATAACACCTTTGAGCTAAAAGCTTGTTTACAAAGGTCTCACATCATAAGGCAATAGACGAGGTACATAGACATTACAAAACAGACAGGGTACATACAGCAGGCAAGTACATTATGATACACACAGATACAAATTCAAGCAAGTACAGTTAAAATACATCAGGTAGGGAGAGGTCAACTTTATTGCAACAGTACTAAGAGCATACCTAAGGTGGACAAGCAATTTATAGTGGCAGCTGAGCTTTAGAGTGTGCAGGTAGAATTATGAAGGGTCAGACGTGGTGGTGGTGACCAAAGGAGGGGGAGGACAGAATAGATGAGAGCAGGGGGGGGCAGAGACAAAGTAGTAAGTAAGTAAAGTAAGTACAATTAATTTTTCAAGCGTCTTTCAAATGCCAAGGTGCTGTACAAGAAGGTAAACATTTAGTATACAAATAACAACAATAAAATCTAAAAACCATCAGAAGATGCCTGATAAAATAAATATGTTTTAAGCTCTGTTTTAAAACTCATGATAGTCTGGCATTCCCTCAATTGACAAGGTAAAGAATTCCACAGGGTAGGGGCAGCATGAGAAAAAGCACGTGCCCCCAGACGTTTTTAAGTGAACCCCGGGAACCTCTAGCAATCCTTCGTCGGCAGATTGGAGTGAGCGGGAGGGGCAGTAAGGAGTTCTTGCAGGTAATGGGGTCCCTGTTCATGTAGGGCTTTATAGGTCAGTAAACTGACCTTGAAGGTGATCCGCCGCTGTACTGGCAGCCAGTGCAGTTTGCGCAACACAGGCGTTATATGACTAGACCTAGATGTACCAGTCAATAGCTTGGCCACTGCATTCTGCACTAGCTACAAGCAATGGATATCAACCCCTGGAGGCCCTAGGTAGAGGGCATTGCAGTAATCAAGGCGTGTGGTCACAAAGGCGTGGACCAATGTAGGAAGGTCAGCAGGAGGAACCGGGTGTTTCACCCGGGTGATATTCCTTAGATGATAAAAGGAAGATTTGACAACGGCAGACACCTGTGATTTTAGGGTCAAACTGCTGTCAAAAAATAACGCCCAGGTTATGCACCTGGTCTGAGGTCATGAGCTAGACACCATCAAGTCATAAGCCCAAAGGGTGCTCTGCCCCAAGACCTGCCTCCAGATGACCCGGGTCCACAACCAACACCTCAGTCTTGTCCGGATTTAACCACAGCCAGCTAGTGCTCATCCAATTCTTGATTTCGGCCAGACAGTTGTTAAGCACGAAGACTGCATCATCCTGTCTGGAAATAAAGGACAAATACAGTTGGATATCATCTGCATAACACTGAAAATCCAAACTCTATTGCCTAATGACGTCTCCCAGTGGCAGCATATACACTGCAAACAACATGTGTGCCAATATGGAGCCCTGCAGCACCCCACAGGCCAGGGAGAGGGCATCAGAGGAATAAATTCCGGTGACAACCCTCTGTGACCTGCCCGAGAGGAAAGATCGAAACCAATTAAGGACTGTTGCAGACAATCCGCAGAGAAGCTGTAGGCACTCCAAAAGCACACCATGGTCTACAGTGTCAAATGCTGCCAAGAGATCAAGAAGGACTAAGAAAGGGGAAATTATTTAACCAGGAAAGGCACACTAAGCCGGAGCTTGTTACCTGGTGCAACCTGGTAGCACAAGGAAGTTAAGTGACTTGCTCAGGGTTACACAGTATGCAAGTGGGAGCTATGGGATTCAAACCCAGGCCTCCAGTTTTGCAGCTCAGAGCCCTAAACCTCTGCACTTTACTGCCTCCTGCATGAGCCTTTCAATCTCTCGCTACTAGGAGGTAATTTAAAATCCAAACAAGGGCAGTCTCAGTGCTATGTCTTTTCCTAAACCCAAACTGGAGAGCATCATAGCCATTGTGGGTTTTAAGATGGTCATCCAGCTGCAATGCAACCACCTTCTCAATAACCTTACCCACAAATGGTATATTAGAGAAAGGTCTGCAGTTTGCTAGACAGTGTGGATCCAAGGAAGATTTTTAAAAGGAGTGGTCGAACGACCACCTCCTTGAGGGGATCAGGAAAGACCCCCTTCTCGAAGGAACTCCAGACAATTTCAGCAAGGATTGGGCAGATAACATTTACACAACCTACCAATAGTGGTGTAGGGCCCGGATTCAAACTACAGCTGGTTGGTCGCAAAGTCTGGACAATCCTCACAATGTCCATGAATTCTGGCCGGCTGAAGTCAGAACAGACAGAACGGGTGCTCGTTACCTCCCACCAATCTCTGCAATCCCTCACAGAAAGAGCTGGGCTGATACCTGACCTGATGCTGGCAACCTTATCTGCAAAAAAATCGAGCAAGCTCATCACACTTTACTTGTGAAAAATCTCCTCCAGACTGAAGACAGACTGGATTGCACAGTCTGTCCACAGTCTGGAAGAGCTGAGTCAGTCGAATCCCTGCAGCAGCAATCTCCCCAGACAGGAATTCTGCCTTCTTACGGGTGATTGCTGATTGATAGCCTTTATAATGTTCCATCAATCTAAGCCTGTCAGCATCAAGACCAGATTTCCACCAAGCTCTCTCTAGCCTTTGACCCACTCTTCTCAGCTCCTTCAAGGACTTATCAAACCAAGAAGTCCTTGGGCGCAGAGTAAGTGGGTGAACATGAACAGGCACAATTGAGTCCAAGGCTTCTCCCACTGCCTTATTATAGGCCAGTACAAGACCTCCTGGACTCATGCATTCACTCAATAAACCTGATAGGGGTGGCAGAATAAGGGGGTTGAGTAGTCAGAGGGGTGGGACTGGATAGGAATCTACCCAGAGTGACGTGAGTAGGTGATAGGGCAGGGCTGGGTAATGTGGGGGAGAGAGGATAAGGAAAGGATTTTAAAGTGGGGTGGGGTGGAGGGGAAACTAGGGTGGAAAAATTGGGGGGATTAATATTTGTGAAGAGAAAGCAGGAAGGCGGTGGAGGGATAAAGAGGGGACGTGGGGGCAAGTGCTCAGTGGGGTACACCAGGCAGGGGAGGAAGTGGGGGGGAGAGATGGGTGCTATGCACGACAGATAAGCTATTAATAACAGTAGGATTAGGTACAGGTGACGCAGTCGCAGTTATTAAGAGTGGCCAGGTACTGCAGTGGCTTGGCCTTAAATGGGTGTAGTTTCTTTGGTAGTGCTGTAGTTGAGAATATAGATCCTTTAACCGCGTCTCCCTATCCCTCCATTACTGACTCGCATAGACTATTATAATACCTCGAAGAACGGCTTTCATGGTGTCCCACAGAATACTAGGAGAGATGCCATTTAAAATTGTTTTCACTAAGATACTGGGGAATACATGCCTTAAGCCTATCTAGAAGAACAGAGTCCCATAGAAGGCCTGGGTACAGTCTCCAAAAAGATTTCTTTGGTACCAGTGTCAAGACATATGTAGCCAAAAGAGGGGCATGGTCTGACAGGTGTATTACGCCATGAAGAATCTCCCTAAATGTACCTATGTGTTCTATCAAGGTAAAAAGGTAGTCAAGCCTAGCAAATAAGCCGTATCTAGAAGAATAATAGGTGAATTCTCTTACCTTTGGATGATGGAATCTCCACTAATCAACTAATTCTAACTGTTGTATGGTCTTCACCAGGTATTGGAGGCAGCCAAACAGCGAAAAGCCTTGGGATTAGAAGAATCCCAGTCTGGTGACAGAGTCAAATTAAGGTCTCCTCCCCACATTACCTGACCATGAAGTGGTCTAAGAGAGTGGCAAAAAATGTAACAAAAGTCTGAAGGGGAGAACCTGGCGAGAAGTAAGTGTTAACTAAAGTTACAGGGCATCCTTCAAACAACCCCATAACAATGATATATCGCCCTTCAGAATCTGAAACCAAATACTGGGGTACAAATGTCAAATTTTTACGACACAGAAGTAAAATCCCCTGTGGTGGCCTAACACATGGGACAAGTAAAACAAATGGTGAAAAACAAAACTACTAAATTTTTAAAGCTCAAAGTCCAATAAATGTGGCTCTTGTGAAAATATTAAGTCTGCACGGTGGTGTTTGATAAACTGAAGCAAACATTGTATCGTTTAACCGGAGAATGGATACTGTTTACGTTGTATGACTGTATGTTAATTGATTTAGCCATCAGAATTACAATCTGAGTAGAAATATGAACTGTTCCATGGATAGCAATACCAAGAAAGCAAAATCCGCTCTTCAGGAACCTGGAATTCTTCAAAATTCCCCTTCCTTCTTAAATGAAACAGAGTTACATATTGCAAACATTTAAACTTCAAATCTTGTACCCTTAAAAGGTTTATGATAAAAGTTATATAAATGTAGGGTGAAAGATGCCAACAGCCACCAACCACACATTATATTCATTAAAGGACAGCAATAAACGAGCAAACATTGTAACCCAGCCATGTCAAAATATTAAAGTTACCACTAAGGGAAAAAAACAGTAGTTAAATAAGGCCACTGAATAGTATAGATAACATGTGCAGGAAAAAAGATGACAAATTCTTAAAGTGGGGAACAGAATAATATATATTTCTACTGCAAAAGCTGGTTGAAAGTGTGAATCTAAAAATACTGAGAGATACCTAAATGAAAACCTGCTTCTACCAACCTGGCCGAAGCAGGCAGCAAAACTCAAATAAGAACTACAGTTTATGAACATGGTACAAAAGTGACTTCCACTGATGGACGCCCAATAAAAAAGTAGGCTCCTAGACAGTGCTAGCTTTGCTGACAGCACTACATGGGGTTGAGTCTGGGTAAACCAGAGGTCCCCCAGGTCATAACTGACCCAAATATAGAAAAAAATGGTTACCAAATTAGAAACAAATATAGTGGAGCAGGACTATCGTCCACTCGCCCCCGACAAAATGAAAATATGTCCCCTCTATATTATCTATGGGGAAGAGAGAAAAGGGAACAAAACAAAAGGTCCTGTTTTCTGTTTATGCCTTCCCCAGGTCTCTTTTTCTTTATTTTCTTTTTCTTTTTTCCTACCCTTTCTTTTGATTTTTTTTGTCCCTTTCCTTCTTCCCCTCCCCTTTGTTGTTTTTACCACCCCCCCTTTTCCCCTGTACTCCTTGCCTCCTCTTCTCCATCTCCTTCTAATTGGGGGGGGAAGGGGCTAAGGGGAGTGGAGAAGAGTTACATCCCTGGGGAGTAAGTATAAAAACCCCAAATAATGAACTACATTGACCAGGCCTTGACTCAGAGAAAACAGTGCAAAGGCCATAGTAACTTGTTAAGCAGTTCCTGTAGATTCCTGTCATCCATGCCCCTAAACAAAAACACTCAGTGTCACCCCCTACCCATTGTCTGAGAGAGAGGAGTCCTCTACATGCGAACCAATGGGGCAAAGTAAACCAAATCATTGAGCCCCTCTTAACTCAAGTACAGCCTAGCTATATTACAACCACCACCAAAAAATGAAAGGCCAGAGACAGCAGAACCAAAACAGGCTACTGACACCAGGGGCAAAGCTAGTGAAGAAAAAAAAAGGAGTGAGGGGTTAACAAATTAAAAGTAGCAGTCATGGATTTAGGGTAGCCCACGGAGGAAGCTCCTGAAAACACAGCACCAGCAGATAAAAGGAGGAAGGGGAGATGGGGGGCTTTCATAATGATCACATAGCGACCGCTATAATAGGTAATTAGTGAAGCCCTGGGCACTCCTCTCTACCCAGCCATCCGCCGCCGTTGAAACTGAAAAGCCCTGAACTCCCGAAACAGTAAGAGGGTCATACAATACTCTCTGAGGGGAAAGCCTAAGAAATAAGAGGTAAAAAGGAAACAAGGAGGAAAGAAATGAGGATAGGGCAGCGAAGCAGGTGTTGAATGCCAAGGGAGATACAAAGGAAAACTTACCCAAATGGCTGGAACCTTCCAGGAGGTCAGTGACCTACGGTACCTCTAGTCTTAAATGGATCAAATCTTGATCAATTCCAGCTATTTAAGAAAACACACTAATCTAAGGATACTGAGCAGATACGGCAAAAAAAAGAGATAGAACAAAGCAGAAAAGAAAAAGAGGAAAGGGAGAAAAATATGAGAGAAACAATTCAATAAGGCCAGAAACAGCCAGAAAAGAGCCCCCTGTCCCCAAGGCATTTACTTGGAACCACAGATCATGGGATCTTGCCTCGCAGCACTCTCTCCCTTATAAGAGAAAAGCAGCACTTCAAGTTCTGAATCTCAACCCACCCCAATTCTGCAAAAAGGGAAAAAAAAACGAAACAATATGATCTGGAAAACTGCTCGATTAAAAAAATGGAACACGCATCTAGCGAGGTAGATATTTAACCCACCACCTCTCCGCTCTCCCCCAATGGGAATACAAAAAAGAAATAAGATAGTCCTCAGATATCTAATTAACGACCTAGAAAGAAAAAAACCACAAGTCTGAAGAAAGAACACATAGCAGAAACAGTGAGTAAAGCAAGCTCTTAGAAACACCAGGTATCCAGCAAAGCACAAACGAATGAACTAGCCGATTGCTCACAGATAGCCAAAGATAATCAGTCCAGCTTATCCCAAAGGGTACAAGTACCAGAACACTCAGTCCAATAAAACGGCAAAGCCATTCTGCATAGACAAATCACCTAGGATTTAGTTATCAAGCAAGATCTCTTCTAAAAGACTGCAGGAGATCTCAGATCTCTTGTAAGAACTGTTCTCTGTGCTGTTATTTTCCCTCCAGAGAAATTGTTGTCCATGAGTCTTTTTGAAGGGAGCACTTATCTCTCTGTTCCTGAGATTGCATAGGTTCTTCATCTGATAGCAATCCTCGCGTCCTCAGCTCCAGGGATACTGCATCTGGGTCATCATAGAGCTTAACCCCATCTGGAAAGAGTATTTTAATTTTGGCTGGATAGTAGGTTGTGAACTTAATGCCATGTCCTTTCAAAATTGGGGAAAAAGGTGCAAATGCTCACCACTTGCGCTGGAAGGCTACCGAGTAGTCTTGTGCCAGATTAAGTCTGTGTCCTCTATACGCAATGGTGCCTTTCTTCCAAACCTGCTGTAAAAGAGTCTATTTTATTGCATAATAATAGAAGAGTATCATGACAGAATGGGGTCTTGCAGCAGGATCAGTCGGCCTGGGCATCAATGCTCTATGCGCTGTCTCTATTGGTAATGGGCAAATGTCCCGAATATCAAGAACCAAGGACAAGACGTCATGTATTAATATTGGCAATGGTTTATCATTCTCTGAGCCCTCAGGCAGACCATAAATCCGATATTGCTCCGCCTCAAGTGGTTTTTGAGATCATCACACTTCTCAACAATGTTCTGGGTGTCTTGTAACAGTCTAGAAAACAGCCTCCTGACAATCAACCCTCCGGTCCATGTCAGTCACGTGCTGCTCGAGGAATGAGACTTTGCCCTCCAGCGAGTGAATAGCTGATGTTAATTCAATAAACTGTGATTGGATTTTGGTCCCAAAATCCCTCAACTCCTGAAGAACTGTAGCCATAATCTGTGGGTCTGAAGCGGCACCAGTAACCTCCACCATTAAGCCTCCCTGGCCTCTCATCGGTGATGCAGCAGGAGTATGAATAGTATCAGAAGGGTATGGCAGACGACGGATTTGTTTTTTTTATTCTTCCTCATATGCCCAACAAGGCAACTATAAGTAATTAGTAAGGTAGCAGCCAGTATTTGTACCAATTAAAGATTAAATTAAGCGGGGTCTAAGTGGTGCACAGTATTTAACCCACCATGTTGGTCCAAGGCATCACTGGAAGTCAGAATGCTCCATTTTCAACCACTGTTTTATAATTTTGGAAAACAACCTACAGTATATGCATAGGGGTATTGCTGGTAAATGCTTTCTATTATACTGTCTTCCCTCTGATGCAGCAATGCATTTGCTAAGGGCTTGTAACTCCCTGTTTAGCAGCTCAGAATCTCAGTTCCTCTGGCCCAAATACTTGAATATTTACTTGAAACTGGATAACTTTTTAAAATAGACAAAAGCTTTCTTAGAGTTGCTCAGCAAAACAAATTTGCTTGAAGAGGGCTACAAAATGAGCCAACATCCACGTCTTCAGCATGGATGGCCACAAAATGGTTCTAAAACTCATGGCTGGCTTACAAAGTTATTCCAGATAGGCTCAAGATGGCCAAATTGTACAGCATCTGGACAAATTCTTTGACAGATGTTTCCCATCTGGAGCAGCAACTCTCCCTAGTTATATGTGTTATGTTCATATTTTAAGAAGGCCAACTGAGGTCAAGGAATGCTTCTTGGTATTCTTGATCATCAAGGACTAAACATAAAAAGAATGCAATATTACTTTTACCCAGAAAAACACCCCCCAACTCATTTCAGACATGTCTGGCCTCATGAATTCAAAATGAAACAAGTTTAGGCTTAAAGCCCATAAAACTCAAATTGTAGGGCTGCCTTTAGCTTAATCTGATTCATTCTGACCATTGCAAACAGTGCAGCCACTGTTTGCAGCAAGAGTCTGCCTAGGAGAGCTACGAACATATGAACATGCGAAATTTGCCAAAATATAAAGACCCAGTGGTCTGTAAAGTCTGCTCAGTGTGCAGCTAGCACTTATATTCTGCAGCTGCCCTCCCTCCCACCATCCCCTCCTTGACCCTCCCCTTACCCTGTCCCAGACCCTTTTGAAGCAGCGCACTGTTCTACTGGATACCACGTCTGCCGGTAACACATTCCACCCAGCTATCACCCTCTTTGTAATAAAGTGTCTCCTCATCTCTCTCCTGAACCTTCCTCCCGCCAGTCTCATATCATGGCCCTGGGTATTCCTCCCCTCCCTTACTTTAAACAGCCCCTCCATACCTGTCTTGTTTATTCCTTTCATGTACTTGAAGGTTTCAATCATATCCCCCCCCCCCATCTCTCCTTTCCTCCAGCGAGTACATATCCAACTCCCTCAGCCTCCTCTCATATGGGAAGTCACCCAGCCCCAGGACCATCTTTGTCACCCTGCCTCCAGTAACTTAATGTCCCTCTTTAGATACGGGTACCAGTACTGCATGCAGTACTCCAGGGCTGCCCCTCTTCTTAACACTGAAACCAGTGTGCCCAAGGACTTGGTCTGTATCAATAGTCTAAATCTGGAGCCCAATTCCAAGAATATTTGTAAATATGCTGGTGGGCACAGACCATTTCTCCAGATAGGTACAAGCCTATCCAGCGAAGGAGCAAAAGGCCACCATTTTTGCTCACATAGTGATGGACAAGTTAACTGTCCATTACAGTGCTCCCAAACAGATTCACTCAGACCAGGCCATGAATTTGAAAGTGGTCTGATAAAAGAGATGTTATCACTGTAGGGGATTTGGAAGTCACACAGAACCCTGTATCACCCTTTACGAAAAGTGATTTTCACCACATTACTTGATGTTCGGCGGGGAGGCTAGGTAGCCTGTCAACTTGTGTTTTGAGGTCTCAGCAGATGGAGCTCACCCAGAGACACAGAAACATAGAAGCACAGACAATGATGCAGAAAAAGACCACTGATCCATCCAGTCTGCCAATAAACCCTAACAAACCTGGAACCTACTATATATACAGGGTTCTAACCCACACTATCCAGCCCCATGCTCCCTGCCTTATCGCTAGCAACATGAGAAACATTAATCCTTTCACTCTGTCCCACCTGTGTTTGAAACCACTGATAGTTTTGGCGAACACCACATCAGCTGGCAGGTTGTTCCATGGCTCCACCACCCTTTATGTAAAATAAAACTTTCTCACTTCCCTCTTGAATTCCCCCAACCCTTAGTTTTCACTCCTGTCTCCATGTTCTTGATTCACTACTTATGCTTAATAGTTTCTTGCAGTTTACCTTGTTCATTCCTTTCAGGAAGTAAAAGGTCTCTATCATATCTCACCTCTCTAGTCTGGCCTCCAGCAAGTATATGTCCAGTGCCTCGAGTTGATCCTCGTAAGATTTGCCCTGTTGGTCCTGAATCATTTTGGTCACCCTTTGTTGCACTGTCTCCAGCCTGTCCTTATCTTTCCTTAGATGAGAATTCCAGAATGGGCACAGTACTCCAGGTGGGGCTTCACCAGTGATTTGCTTTACTGTAGGCCTTGTCACACTGGTTTTACTGTTTTAGAGAGTCACTAATGATGACCCCAGGTTGCTTTCCTCACAGGTCATGCACAGCATTATCCCCCAATCCAGTACTCTGTCCTCAGGTTCTTTTTCCCTATATGCATCACCGTGCACTTTTTGGCACTGAATTTCAACTGCCAAACCTCTGACCACCTCTCCAGCTTTTGCAAGTCTCTCTGCATCTCCCGAATCCCCTCCTTGCTAACTATCATACGAATATACGAAAATTCCAGCAGATACGCGCCAAGTGGTCCATCATGTCTGCTTCATTGTGCACCACACAGGTTAGACTCCTGCTGCCCCCCCACCCATTGCTGCCTTCCCTTCCCCTCTCAACTTCCCACCAACTAGTACACTAACTCTATCCCACTCTCTTTTAAAGCTTCCCACTGTTTTAAGAGATATCACTTCTTCAGGAAGCAAGTTCCATCCCTCTGCCACTCTCCCCTTTAAATAATGCCTCCTCATTTTTCTCTTGAATCTACCACATCCAAATTCAGGCTGTGCCCCCAAGTAATCCCCTCTCCCTTTAATCGAAACATGCCCTCTGTACTAACTCTGTTTATGCCCTTTAAGTATTTGAAGGTTTTGATCATATCACCCCTTTCCCTTATCTCCTCTAGTGAGTACATGATCAGTTCCCTTAACCTATCTTCATAAGGTTTCCCTTCCATTTCTCTGATCATCTTTGTCACCCTCCACTGGACCCCCTCCAATAGCCTGATTTCCTTCTTTAAGTATGGGTTCAAGAAATGCACACGGTAATCCAAGTGTGGCCTCACCAGTGATCTGTACAGTGGCAGAATGACTTCCTCCCTCCTAGAGGTGATTCATCTAGCAATCCACCCCAGAAATTCTATTGGCTTTTGCCACTGCTGTCCTACACTTAGATGAGTGGTTTATATTCCTTGTGACCATT
Organism: Neoceratodus forsteri; assembly: GCA_016271365.2. Taxonomy (NCBI): domain Eukaryota; kingdom Metazoa; phylum Chordata; order Ceratodontiformes; family Ceratodontidae; genus Neoceratodus; species Neoceratodus forsteri. The sequence continues at coordinate 800,239,570 of CM057451.1, read as the reverse complement.
ACCCCCAAATCCTTTTCCTCCTCAGAGACAGATAGCTGTACCCCTCCTAAATGGTAACTGTACCCTGGATTCCTGGCTCCAAAGTGCATGACCTTGCACTTCTTAGCATTGAAACCCAGTTGCAAACTGTCTGACCACTGCCCTGGCCTTACCAAATCTTCCTGAAAATCTTTTCCTTCCTCCACCCCATCCATCACTGCCCCTATCTTGGTGTCATCAGAGAATAGGCTTATCACGCTCTTAACCCCAACTGCTATATCGGCTATGAAGATGTTAAACAGCACTGGCCCCAGCACTGAACCTTGTGGGACCCCACTGGTGACTGCCCTGGGAGTTGAGAGCCCCCCCACACAACCACCTTCTGATGTCTGTCCCTCAAACAGTTAACAACTCACTTAACCAGTTTCTCCATTGCTCCCAGGTACCTCAATTTACTAATCTTGCATGGGGTACAGAGTCAAAGGCATTGCTGAAGTCCAGACACAGGACATCAACCGCCCGACCGGTACTGAGTGATTTTGTCACCCAGTTAGGATGACAAAGTTAAGTGATTTTGTCATCCTGCCATGGAGCTTAGTGTCACCTGCAAGGAGACACATCTTGCCCTGGATTCCTTCTCCCATGCCGCTAATGAACATACTGAAAAGGACTGGACCCAGGACCGATCCTTGTGGCAACCCACTGGCGACTTCTCTCTCTTCTGATTTGACTCCGTTAACCACAACTCTCTGCTGTCTCCCTCCCAATCAGTTTCACACCATCTAACCATGTCTTTCACTGTACCCAGATCCTCTAGCTTCTTCAGCAACCTTCTGTGATGCACCGAGTCGAAAGCCTTGCTGAAGTCGAAGTAGAGTAAATATACAGCATGGCCCTTATCCACTGCCCTCGATACTCAAACAAAAACTATTAGGTTGGTCTGAAAAGACCTTCCTGCCACGAACTCGTGCTGTTTACTAACTTGCATCCATTGCTTTTCATGTAGTCTATGAGGTCTTCTTTGTCTAGCGTCTCCACCAGTTTACCCACAATAGAAGTAAGACTGAGTGGTCCGTAGTTACCCAGTTGCTCCTTGTCCACCCCCCTCCCATGCAGTGTAACTACATCTGCTACCCTCTGAGACACAGACAGCCCGTTCTGAGTGCTGTAAAATATTTTTGTATATAAAATGTATAAAATGTATTAATAGCTGTCTCTGCTGAAAAATCAAATGCTACAGGAATGACCTCACTCCCCCCCAAGATTTCAGCTCACAGCTGCAGGCCAAGAGAACTGCTGACAACACATATCACACACTCAGTTTTTAGAGACAATGTGTTACCTGGATGACTTTAATCGAGGATCCTGTTTCTCTGAGTTAATTACAGAGTTGTTTTGGTTTAACTTTGTTAAGAGAGAAAATCATAAAAAAGGTTTATGACATTGAAGAGAAAACACAGATTATTACACAAAGGTGAGAGATTGCAAATGCTCATATGAAGCCTGTGTGAGGAGGGTACAGCATGAGACCAAAAGAGTTGTCATTGAAATTGAGTGATGCTAAGGCTGCAGAATTAATACTTTGAAATTACATCCTGTGGTTGTATAGAAATATATATTTTTTAGATATTTTGACAGAGGAGGAGCTGGATGAGCTCATCCAAAAGGGGTTGGCAGATAAAGATGATTCTGTTTCACTACAGATACACTTTTTATCTGACATTGACCAAGAAAACATCTGAGCACTGAAAACAGGTATTTAGAAAGCTAGACAAAATCTAAATATTGTTGTAGGAATTGCACTGTTTTAAACCTTGTTTTGTTTAAAGATATGTATGTCTTGTGATGTAAGAATACTGTATTGTATGTTTGACGTATTATTATATATTTTAGTAAAAACTCTAATTTTAGAGAAAACCTTGTCTGTCTTTGAATCGCTTTCTTTTGCTGAGAAATATTTATGGTTCTAGCAGACAGCAGACATAGCTTGTATGGTGGTACCAAACTAGAAAGAGAAGCGTTTTAAATCTGAGGCCTTTATTAAAGTTTTAAAGGGTTAATTTCTGCATACCTGGTTAGGTGCCCATAGGCAAAGATATCTGGCCCCCCGAAGACAGATATATCTGAGCCTGTGCATTGGGTATGCTAACAAGAGGTTAGCAGTTTGAATTCCTCCAGAGCTGGAGACCAAAGGTTGATCTAAACTCACAAAAACAGACAAGAGGGTTACCTTGTCTGTTACACTGTCCACAAGACTGCGCTCAGAGGTTGGCACTTTGGGAGTAGAGGGCATGACCTGCTGAGTGAATTTGTGACAGATTGGTTGGCAGTGGTGGGATTAATTTTGGTACTACAAGCTTATTGTTCTGTGTCAGCTGAGACCGTAGGCTCTCTTACAAAGAAAGAAAAAGGCAGAGTTTTATTTTAAAAAGGAAACAGAACTGTATATCACTTGGCTTACAGTTGAGTTCCTACCCATTTTATTTTTTTTTCTAAAGTGCAAAGTCAGAGTAGCAGTAGTTAGGAAAGATGGCATCTTACTACAGCAGGCACACGGTACAACAGTTAAAACAGTTGTGCGAGGACAGAGGAGTCCTGTTCAAGGTGAAAGCCAGTAAGCAGAGCCTCATAGAGGCCCTGATAGTAGCAGATACCCAGAGCAGGGAGTCACAGACCGTGACTTGAAGGGACCAGACCTCGAGTGTGGCAGAACTAATGGCCAGTGAGGGGTCCCGAGTCGATGAGGTGGACAGCAGGGCCACTGTCAGTGAAGGGCCACAGCAGCAGGGGAAGGTCACCAGTATCCTGAATCCAGAGGTACTCAAGCTGCAAATTGAGTTGTGGAGGATAGAACTGGAGGCAGAGCGACAACAGAGGGAAGGGGACCGTGAGGCAGAGCGACAACAGAGGGAGGCGGACCCTGAGGAACGTGAGTGCCAGTGAGAGGCAGAGGAGAAGACAGAGTGAGAATGCAGAGCTGCAGAGGAGAGGAGAGGAGAGAGGAGCGCCAGTGGCAACACGAACTCTGGAGAAGCTACGACTCCAACCAGCGGCGCCAGGGCAGGTAAGTGGCTTGGATTTAACTGGGACTGCAGGACTGGGTAACAAATTGAACTCTAAATTAATAGATGAGTTTAAGGATGGGGAAGATATGGACTTTTTTAAAATTCTTTTGGAAAAGTTTGTATTCAGGCTAAAATTTCTAGAGAGTCCTGGAGCTTCCAGCAATCCCCGCTACTTAACGGAAAAGCTCAGGATGCATTGGGTCAAATGAACAATGATGACAGTGATGATTACAGCAAATTAAAAGCTGCACTACTAAAAAAGTTTGAATTAACTGCTGAATCATACAGAGCAAAATTCCATAAGCTCAGGAGAAGCCCTGATATGAGCTATGAGGAGCTAGCCACGAAACAACGTCAGTTTTTAAAACGTTGGTGGGAAGGAATTGAGGCAAACACTGTTGATAAAATTGAAAATGTGATTTTATTAGAACAGTTTTATTGGGCATGCCCAGCAGAGCTAAAAACCTGGCTAGAGGACCGAGATCCAAAAACAGTGCAAGAAGCTGCTGAACTCTCAGACCGATATGCCAAGAGCAGACCTGCTCTGAGAATGAATAGGGGTGTGGCAGTGAGGAAAGGAAAAGCGCACCTCACGGCAGCTAAAAACTCACTGCCTTCACCAAACCAGTTAGCCCCAGGTTTCCAAGAAAAATTTCTCTGAAGTAAGAAATGCTTGTTGGTTATGTAAAGAAACTGGGCACATTGCCAGACAGTGCCCAAGAAGGGCAAGCAATAATACGCAAAGTAGTACCAGAAAGAAAATGGGTTGTTCGTGTGTCCCTGGAAGCATGCCAGTGAGCATGAGGGAACACATGCACCCAGTAATAGTAAATGGTGTACAGATGCAGGGGTTAAGGGACACAGGGGCATTCCTGACATTGGTAAAAGAGGATCTAGTACAGCCTGGTCAGCTTATACCCAATGAATACGTGACTGTACAGGACTTTGCGGGTGAAGAGAAAACATTGCCACTGGCCAGTGTTCTCCTGGACTGGGGTGATACAGGGGGAACTGTGCAACAGGCGGCTGTAGCCAACACATTAGCAGTGGATGTGATCCTGGGTAACAATCTCCAGCAGGGGGTGATATGTGCAGTTACCCGTAGCCAAGCAGCAGGGGAAAATAATAGTTTCCTGAACCCCACAGAAACCAGTGTGGAAACCACTGAGAGGCTGGTTCCCCAGCCTGTGTCTCCAGATGGGGAGACTGATAAAAAGGAGGTAGAAATTTCCCCGGTAGCAATTGACCACACAGCTATGGAGGGTTACTCCGAGGAGGGAGGGGTGACCCATTGTTAGAGGGTTGGGATTGACAGTGATCCTGAGAGCCCTGACGCTACTGCTAGGGACCCTAATTTAGCGACTGAAGGGGACTTGACCCATGCCTTGGGAAGGTGTGAAGGGTTCATAGCTGCTCACAGAAGTGATCCTAGTCTAGAGAAGCTGAGGGCTTGGGCAGACTCAGACGGTGCACAGGGAGGTGGCGGCAGACATAGGGTTTATTGGAAAAATGGACTTATGTATACACAGGTAGTACAGACAGAGGGAGGGATGCTAGGCAGGCAGCTTGTCGTTCCCCAGGGATATCGTGAGCAGTTGCTCAAGGTTGCTCATGATATTCCCTTGTCTGGTCATCTGGGAATCACACGCACAATGCAGTGGTTGGCCCAGAATTTCTACTGGCCTAACTTCACCCAGCATGTGAAGAAGTATTGCAGGTCTTGTCACCGGTGCCAAGAAATAGGGAAGGCGGGCAAGAAAACCCAAGCCGCCCTGATCCCCTTGCCCATAGTGGAGGAGCCATTCCAGATGGTGGGAATGGATATTGTGGGACCTTTAAATACCCCCAACTCCTCAGGGAAGAGATTCATCCTGACTGTGGTGGATTAAGGGTCCGTTCTTGGTCCCATTCTGTTCTCCCTCTACATAAATACACTCCCCTCCGTTGCTACCTTCGGGTCCACCACACTCTAAGCGGATGACCTTGTACTATTATCCAGCTCCCAGGACATCGCAAGTATTAACTCCCAGCTCAATTCAGACTTTGGGCATATCCATAACTGGCTTGTGGGGCACAAGCTCACCATTAACCTAAACAAGACCCATGCCATGTTATTCAGTTCAGTGGCCAAAACTGCCTCCTGCCCCTTCCCCCTTGTCATCCACAGGGGCAATGGCTCCCTCCTGCCGGTCCTGGAATCCGCCAGGTACCTAGGTGTGACCCTAGATCCTCAGCTTGATCTCACTGAGCATCTCGGAACATCTGCAAAGCTTCAAATTGCAAGCTTGGCTTAGCCTACAGGGCTAAGGACTGCCTCACTCCGGCTGCCCGACTCACCATAGCCAGGGGGATTCTCCTACCCACACTCTGTTATGGGCTTGTTGCCTTTGCACCGGTACCGAACGCCAGACTAGCAAAGTGGGATATGGCTTACAACAACATATGTCGCTTTGCCCTCTCTGCGCCGCGTCTTACGCACCGATGTGACCTCTACTCCCGACTAGAGTGGCTCCCCCCTGAAAAACACCAAGCCTTTGTCCTCGGCAACTTTGTAGATAATATTGTCCAAACTGCATGCCCCTCTGCTATTGCACTTCCCTTCAAACACTGTACCCCAGCCTACCGCCTCAGATCTAGCTCAACCCAGGTTTGCATGGTCCCGAGGACCCACTCCCTCACTGGTGACCGGGCCTTCTCCGTCTACGCTCCGAGAATATGGAACTCCCTCCCCGCCCTAGTCCGAGCCGCCCCCTCACATCCCAGCTTCAAAACTTCCATATGGAAGTTCCTCAAAGCAGCCTCCACTTGCCTTTGTATCCACTAGATGCAGGGGAGTCCCTTCCTCACCCATGACACCTCTCCCCCATGCCGAAATTGGCCTCTGCTACTCTCCACTACAGCACTTACCCCCTTACCCACTAGCTCCCTTCATAGTAAGCACTTAGACGACCCCATGTTACCCTGCCCTGCCCTCCAGGATGCAAGCAGTTCTCTTCCCTCAGCCGGAGCCTTGACCCTGTCGTGGTTGCCCCCCCTTACTAGCTAAGTACCCTGCTGGTGTGCTTACTATCTACACTCCCCTTTATCAGTTACCTGACAAGACACCCTGTTAGTTACACTGTTTACACTCCCCTTGTGGTTACCTGATAATCTCCTGCCTCCCGATGCCTCCATGGAACCTTGTGGTTGACATGTCCCCCTTACAGTATCTTGCAAGATACTATTGTCTTCTCTACCATTTAATACAAGCTAAATTTGTATCATGTTTCTATTTCTGATTCTGTATCATGTCTCCATATTGTACTCTGGCTCCACCTGTTACGTGGGCCTGTGTGTTACCATGACAGTATACCATGTTTGGTGTTTCATAATATGCTATATTGTGACAATGTACCATGTTTGCTGTTTCGTAATATGCTGTATCATAATTTTTTCTTCTGTATTGTAACCTCCCAGGTCGCACCTGAAAATAGGCACTTGTTGTCTAGTGTGCTTACCTGGTTAACAAAAATAAATAAATAAATGCCACCCGGTACCCAGAGCCAGTCACCCTTTCCTCACTGAGGACAGACAAAGTAGCAGATGCCTTGCTTGGGATTTTCTCACATGTTGGGTTTCCGCAGGAGGTAATCACCGATCGAGGGGGTTCTTTCATGTCGGACCAGATGAAATGTTTATGGGAGAAGTGTGGGGTGGTGCAGAGATGCACGACACCGTATCACCCACAAGCCAATGGACTTGTGGAACGCTTCAATGGTACCCTAGAGTCAATGCTCTGGGCGTTTGCTCAACAGCATGGGAGGGACTGGGAGAAATACCTTCCCCACCTGTTGTTCGCATACAGGGAGGTGCCCCAAGAGTCGACAGGATTTCCCCCCTTCGAACTCTTGTATGGACGCCGGGTACGTGGCCCCTAAACTTGATCCAGGAGGACTGGGAAGGCAAGCACGCCACCCGGGGAACTCCCATTGTGTATTACATCCTAAGGTTTAGTGAAAGGCTGAAGGAGCTTATGGGGACAGCCTGGAGCTACCTGGCAGCTGCCCAACAGAAACAAAAGGTATGGTATGACTGCAGAGCCAGAGCTTGCTCGTACATGGTGGGTCAGGAAGTCATGGTCCTTATTCCGGTCCAGAAAGACAAGCTGCAAGCTGAGTGGGCAGGACCGTACAAAGTGGTTAGGAAGGTATATGAAGTAAATTATATTGTGGAGTTACCTGACCGCAGACAGACAGCAAGGATGTACCATGTCAACATGATGAAGCCATATGCAAATAGGGCTCACATGGTGTTCGCAGTGTGTAGTCATGGGGAAGGGATGGACAAAGGAGACCCCCTTCTGGATCTGCTGGAAGAAAGTAAGCCGGAGTCCTCTGTGAAGGCAGTAAAATTATCTCCCAGCTGACCCTGGACCAGATCCAGAAAGTGAGGGAGGTTTTAGCAGACTTTGCCCCCTTGTTTAGCGCCAAGCCTGGACGAACCCCCTTAGCAACACATGATGTGGAGACAGGGACACAGATGCCCATATGGCGGACAGCATATCAGATGTCAGAGGCTATCCAAAAGGACATTAGGAGGGAAGTGGAGGAGATGCTGGATTTAGGGGCAATCCAGAGATCCCACAGCCCCTGGGCCTCATCCATAGTCCTTGTGCACAAGCCAGATGGCTCAACTCGTTTCTGTGTGGACTATTGTGGACTGGATGCAGTCACAAAGTCCGACACCCACCCGATGCCCCAGAGAGACGAACTCCTGGACAAGTTGGGAGGGGCGACCTACCTTACGACTACTGACCTGACCAAGGGGTATTGGCAGGTAGAATTGACAGACAGAGCTAGGGAGAGTTCGGCCTTCATCACTCCGATAGGCTTATTTGAGTTTAACATAATGCCTTTCAGAATGAAGAATGCCCCAGCCACTTTCCAAAGGTTAGTGAACCAGGTGTTGAATGGTGCTGAGGAGTATGGTGTGGTGTACCTGGATGACACTGCCATCTTTAGTACCAACTGGGAGGAACACCTTTCCCACCTTAGGGAAATGCTGGGCAGGATACAGAGGGCCAGGCTCACTGTCAAAGCCGAGAAGTGCCAGGTGGCCATGAGGGAAGTGGCATACCTTGGGCATGTGGTAGGTCGGGGATAGCTCCGTCCTAACCAAATAAGTATAGAGGTGATTCAGGCAAGGCCCAGACCAGAAACCCAGAAGCAGGTCAGGAGCTACTAGGGACAGCAGGGTACTACAGGGAATTTGTACCCAACTACAGTGCCCTGGCTACTCCCCTATCTGACCTGACAAAGAAAAAAATGCCAAAGAAAATGACCTGGGGCCCAGCCTGTGAGGAAGCCTTTACCACACTGAAGGAGGCACTGTGCAGTGCTCCTGTTTTGACAAGTCCGGACTATAGGAAAACCTTTATAGTTCAGACGGACGCCTCAGACGTGGGTATTGGGGCAGTACTTAGCCAGACGTCTAGCCAAGGGACAGACCACCCAGTAGTATTCCTAAGCTGGAAGCTGCTCTCCAGGGAGCAAGCCTACTCCACAGTGGAAAAGGAGTGTCTTGCCATAGTGTGGGCCCTGAAGAAATTAGAGCCATACTTGCATGGGCAGCATTTTGTGGTGCAGACTGACCACAACCCCCTGGTTTGGCTGACACAGATGGGAAAGAGCAATGGGAGACTGCGAAGATGGAGTCTTGCTTTGCAAGGATATGATCTGACAATCATACATAGGCAGGCACTAAGAATCAGACATATGGGGCTGTTTAGGGTCTATGAGGAGGAGCGATTTAAAGCTCATCCCATGGTGAGACAGATCCCACCAGTCTAGGTAGGGAGAAGTGTGACGTAGACAGCCCGTTCTGAGTGCTGTATAATATTTTTTTATATAAAATGTATTAATGACTGTCTCTGCTGAAAAAATCAAATGCTCTAGTAATGCCCTCACTCATCTCCCCCTCCCCCAAAAAAAAATTTCATCTCACAGCTGCAGGCCAAGAGAACTGCTGACAGCATGCATCACACACTCAGTTTTTAGAGACAATGTGTTACCTGGAAGACTTTAATCAAGGATCTTATTTCTCTGAGTTAATTACAGAGTTGTTTTGGGTTAATTTGTTAAGAGGGAAAATCATAAAAAATATTAATGACATTGAAGAGAAAACAGACGTTATTACACAGAGGCGAGAGGTTGTAAATGCTCATATGAAGCCTGTCTGAGGAGGGTACAGCATGAGATCAAAAGAGGTGTCATTGAAATTGAGTGATGCTAAGGTTGCAGAATTAATGCTTGAAATTACATCCTGTGGTTGTATAGAAATATATATTTTTTAGATATTTTGACAAAGGAGGAGCTGGATGACCTCATCCAGAAGGGGTTGGCAGATACAGCTTGTAAAGATAATTCTGTTTCACTACAGATACACTTTTTATCTGACACTGACCAAGAAAACATCTGAGCACTGAAAACACGTATTTAGAAAGCTAGACAAAATCTAAATATTGTTGTAGGAATTGCACTATTTTAAACCTTGTTTTGTTTAAAGATATGTATGTCTTGTGATATAAGAGTTCTGTATTGTATGTTTGACGTATTATTATATATTTTAGTAAAAACACTAATTTTAGAGAAAACCTGGTCTGTCTTTGAATTGCTTTCTTTTGCTGAGAAATATTTGTGGTTATAGCAGACAGCAGACATAGCTTGTATGGTGGTACCAAACTGGAAAGAGAAGCATTTTAAATCTGAGGTCTTTATTAACATTTTAAAGGGTTAATTTCTGCATACCTGGTTAGGTACCCGTAGGCAAAGATATCTGGCCCCCGGAAGACAGATATATCTGAGCCTGTGCATTGGGTATGCTAACAAGAGGTTAACAGTTTGAATCCCTCCAGAACTGGAGACCAAAGGTTGATCCGAACTCACAAAAACAGACAAGAAGGTTACCTTGTCTGTTACACTGTTCACAAGACTGCGCTCAGAGGTTGGCACTTTGGGAGTAGAGGGCCTGACCTGCTGAGTGAATCTGTGACACCCTCTAGTCTTTTGGAACTACCCTTGTCTGAAATGAGCTACTGAAAAACCCACCAGGAGTTCAGTTTGTTCTGCTGCCAATTCCATGAGCACCCTCAGATACATCCCACCTGGCTTCTGGTCCTTATCTATTTTTAGGGCTGCTAGCCCTTTCAAAACCCTTTCACTGGTAAATACTTGCTGCCTCGTCTCAGGGTTCCCCCTTACAGCTGCCTTAATGTCACTCTCTCTCGCAGAGGCTCTCTGTCCTCCCTTGTGAATACAAAGTAAAAGCAGCTGGTAAGAGTGGCTGCTTTCTACCTGTCCCCCTCATTACCCTCCCTCCCTCTGTTAGCCTAATAATTCTTCCTCCCCTTCTTTCTTTTTTTCCCTAATATATCTAAAGAACTACCTTTCCCCACCATTGACCCCCTCCACAATATGCAGCTTTGTGTCTGCCTTTGCTTCTCTGACTGCCCTATTGGTTTCCTCTGTTCTCATTTGGTACTGGCACCATACTTGCAATATGTGCACTGGCTGAAGGATCAACTGAACACTGCTCATCATTTGGTCTCTGAGATGGCTGGGATGAGGAATCTAGCCAACATCATGTGTGGCCAGAAGGTCAAAGCAAATTATCTACAGGCAGGTGACCAGGCATTGGTGAGGAACTTGGCCCTACTGGGAAAACACAAATTTGCTAATCAGTGGGGCAACAACCCCCCTATCATTGTGGGGCAAATTCAGGGCATACACATTTACCATATCCAACCTCAAGGTGAACCAGGAGGAATTAAGACCATGCACTTCAATCACCTGTTTCCAACTAGGCGAATGGACATTCCAATTGACACTGTGGTGGCCAAGCTGCCTCGAGGGCCTGAACATGTCAAAGACAAAGGAATGCTATGCATCAACCTACCCCCAGAACAGACAGACTGTGAATCTTTAGACGAGGAAACTTAAGTGACCCGGTACTATTCCTTCAGAGACATACCCACTCTGTTCCAGACCACCTGTATGAAACAGACAGCCATCCAGTTGGAGGTGTTTTGGATCCAAAAGCTGAATCTTTTGTACCAGCCCCCTTTTGATAATGAGAAGGAACTGCCTTTGGAAAGTGATATGGAGGCTGAGGAACAGGAGGAGAAGCAAGAAACCCCTGAAGTGGAGATGGATGGGAACTGTAAGAGGCCTCAGAAAATGAAGAGAAAGTGGCTGCCACTGTCAGACATTCTGATAGGCCTGTAAAGCTTATTCTAAAACTCAGCTATGGTGACTCAAGTGCCCCCTCTGATATTCTCCTACACTCTGTGCACAAAGGAATATATGTCATACCCAGGTCCCTTCCCTATATAAAATTCACAAGTTCCCTGGGGTGAGAAGGGCTAAAGTATTGTGACAAACTTTGACTAATGCGATAGTCATGAATCAGTTTTCTAGGCAGAAAATGTAAAATGTTCTAGACTAGGAATCAGGTTTCCATACAAGCCTGTTGTAAATAGTTCTGTTTCATGTTTGGACATTTGCAGCTAATGACTGAGAGCAGCCATTTCTTCAGTCAGGGGAGAGTGAAACCCTCTAAACAGTGTGGGCTTACTTTGGGGTCCCCTGGCCAGGATTCAACCGCTACTGTCTCTATGCTACTGGCTCAAGCCCAAAGAACTTGGACTGTGAACAAGGGTGACGAGCAGTAGGTGGCAGGAGGATGCAGGAGCTGCAGTTTCTTCAGCGCTGTCTGAGCTATGCTATGAGCGGCTCCAACCACACATCAATGGAGCAACATGCCAACCACCACCCTGCCACAAATGGACACTAGTGCATACCAGAATGACCTGAACCAGGGGAGCAGAAACATCTGAAAAGGACAGCAGCCCTCCATTAAAGAAATTCTGAAAAGAAATTCTGAGGTCAGTGCCCATGATCTCCATGCCTGCCACCATCGTTCAAATCCCTGACACTTACTGCCAGTCAATCTGGAATGCAGGACGACTGCTGAATACCAGTGCCCTTTTAGTAGGTCAAAGAACTGTCATAGTATGGTCCTTAATGAGCGTCTCTGATTCGCACCTAATTCACAGCCCACACAGCAACTGGGAACTGAATACTGGTCTGTGAAAAGGCAGTGGCTGTGCTAAACGTGGGCAGATCTCTGAGAGATCTTGGAGAGGCAGGCCTGCTGTCTGGACAGGGGATTTGAGCTGTGCCATTAGAGACTCAGCACAGCTCAAACCCTCCGAGCTGTGCCATCAGAGACTGAGCATCTATGATAGACAAACTGCAAGTAAAACCTAAAGTTCCTGGTAAGGAAGAGAGGCACTTGTGTGGTAGCCAGCATGAAGCATAACCTGATCCCACAAACAGCTGTGCCAAGAAAAGTAGAGAGGAGAAGCTGAAGCAGGTCTACTGAGCTGTCCATTAGCAAGCATCTCAGCTAGGTGTCAGGATGTGAACAACCAGGGGCATCAACAGTCTTAATGTATGGGTTGCTGCAGACACACAGTGTTCTGGGAGGACAGACAGATGAGCCTCCAGGAGGAATCAGTAAATCAAGCTCCTGAGAGTGTGTGAAGTCAGATCAGAGAGAAGACCCAGCTGACTGACAGGCACCATAGGAGATCAGAGGTCTAGAGGCCTCCAGGGCAAGGAAGGAGCCAGCTGACTGGGGATCTGTGAGTAATTTCAGTACTTGCCCTGCTCCAGGAGAACTGAATTGTTTGTTTGAGAATATGTTCTTTGCATTTGGCCATTATATACCTCAAATTCGAGGTCTGATTTTAGACATTTAAGCAACTGCACAGCTTTTGCATGCTGGCTTAACTTTGAGCTTGTTGCTCTCTTTAAATTCATGTACACCACTTCCGGCCAACCAGTGGCAACATCACTGGGCCTGCATCGATCCAACCCTTGGTAAAATCTGTGTCTAGGGGAGCTTCCATAAGTAAAAAAGGAAAATATCCTGGTACCAGGTGGGAGAGGGTAGTGGCCTCTAGTTCAGAAGAGCCAATCTAACTTGCTACCGTGTTTGTGGTGTGGGAGCAGGCTGACTGTGAAGGCTCGGCTGAACCTAGGGGGGCATAATTAGTGGCAGACTGAGGGAAAAGTTGTTCAGCCACATGTGCTAAGGGCCTTGTAATTGGTGGCTCTGGAAAACTTGTGGAAAAGGCCAAGCTTGCTTAGGGCAACAGAAGAATGACCTGGGAATAATGCAATACCCTGCCAGTGGGGAGTTGTTATCTTAACCCTTTTCACGTTCAGGCTTAGCCCTAAAAAAAAAAGTTGTGTTTTGTTGTTAAACCATATCTCATTTATGTTTTTGCTTGCACAGCAAGAAAAATTACTCACTGTAGTGAGGCAGTCCAGAGGAGGGCAACTAAAATGGTGCAGGATCTGCATCAAAAGCCCTATGAGGATAGAATGAAGGACCTCAATATGTACCGACTGGAGGAAAAGAAGGAGAGATGGGATATGATAGAGACTTTCAAATACCTCAAGGGTATAAATAAGGTTCAAGAGGGAAACCTTTTCCAGAGAAAAGGATGCACAAGAACAGAGGGCCATGCGATGAAGCTGGGGGGGGGGGGATAAAATGAGGAGAAATGTAAGGAATCACTTCTTCACAGAAAGGGTGGTGGATGCCTGGAATAGCCTCCCCAAGGAGGTGGTGGGAGCAAAAACTGTAATGGTATGTAAGAAGGTATGGGATAGGTATAAGGAAACCTTAGAAGTGGGGTGGGGGGAGTTAAAGCCAGAGATCAAGCAGGTCCGGTCTACAGTGTGACAGTAGGTGGGGAACATTTGCAGACTAGGTGGGCCAAGCGGTCTTTATCTGCTGACAAATTCTATGTTTCTTCCACAGGGATCCCTCACTATGGATAACAAATGCAATAATTTCACTGGATACAGCTGAACCAGACCTTTAAGAATGTTATGCTAATTATGGAATTTATAATGAAATTCAAACACTGCTGTCTGGCCATGATCACCCCTGCAATCTAAAAACAGGTTACTCACCTGTAACAGTAGTTCTAGGAGTGGTATACGATGTTCATCCACACTTTCTGGCAGTTGCCGTTCCCTTTAATTCTGGCTGTAACTTCTTCAAGCTAGCTCCTCCCTCCTACCTGGGTGGCAACTCCTACTGCTCCGCCCCATGACACCAGATCTTGCTCGCTGGAAGCAGTGTTGTGCGCCAAAGCCAGGGGAGGTTGGGTGGGTCTGTGTGTATGAACATTGTGTACCACTCCTAGAACTATTATTACAGGTGAGCAACCTGTTTTTCTCGGGACGCGGATATGATGTTTTATCCACACTCTCTAGCAGGCTCCTAGCAGTTCTCCAGGAAGAGGGAGGCATGGCACACACACCCTACTTAGGAAATAAGGATTGGAGAACTGAGGCCCCAAAACTAGCATCCCAGCATGACTCAAGGTTGATGCGGTAGTGGGAAATGAAGGTGTGTGCTGACCTCCAGGTAGCAGCCCTGCAGACTTCCTGGATAGGGACGTCCCTAGAAGTAGCCACCAAGGCAATGGTATGGCATGTGGAATGAACCCTTAGCCCTACGGGAGGCTCCCTACCCACCAACATATAGCAGCGATCAATGCAGGATACAATGCACCTGCCAATCATCCACTTGGCTGCCAGTCTGCCAGGTGCGGCTTCAGTGTAGGTAACAAACAGCTGGCGAACCTCTCCCCAAACTCCAGCAATGCGCTCTCTATAATAAGCAATCACTCACCTCAGGTCCACAGTATGGAGCCTGTGCTCGGCCTCCGAGGTGCGACTGGTGAAGTACACTGGGAGATTAATCACCTGGTTAAGGCAAAACTCAGACACAACCTTCAGGAGGAACTTCGAGTTGGGGCGAAGGACAACCTTGTCCTTATGGAAGACCAGGGAAGGAGACTCCACCGAAAGCATCTGGAGTTCACTGATCCTTCTGGCTGACGTGATAGCCACCAAGAAGGTGGTCTTCCACAACAGGTGAGAAATGGCTTGCCCATGAGTTTTGCCAAAACCAGCAGCAGATCCCAAGGTGGTGGTGATTCATGCACCAGAGGGGACATGTGTGTCAAGGCCCTTATAAAAGCACCAGACCACCTTTTCCGGCATCACCAACTGCTGGCTGGCCCATACCCAGTAAGCAGAGATGGCTGCCAGGTACACCTTAGGGGTCGTTAACTGAAGGCTTGACCTAGAGAAGGACCAAAGGTAGTCAACAATGCTAGCCACTGAGCAGGATAAGGGGTCCAATCCCTTGCCCTGGCACCAAATGGAGAACCTCTTCCACTTGAAGGCACAGCATTTCCTGGTTGACTCCTTCCTGGATGCCTCCACAACAGAGAGGATATCTTCGGAGAGACCCAAAGCCTGGAACTCTAGCTGCTCAGGAACCAGGCTGTCAGGTGCAGGGATTGAAGGGCTGGGTACAGTACATTCCCCTGACTGATGGAGAGCAGGTCCAGGCAGAGCGGAAGCTGCCTTGGGAGCCTACTGCTGAGGTTGAGGAGATTGTGGTACCAGAATTGGTGGGGCCAGTCTGGAGCCACCAGGATCACCTGTGCTTTGTCCCTCCTGGCCTTCAGCAACACCCTGAGAATCAAAGGAAGTGGAGGAAAGGCATAGAAGAGGCCTCAGGTCCAGGGCCTCGAGAAGGCATTCTTCTGCAGTGTTCCTTGCGGGGGGAAGGGGCACAAAACAGCCTCAGCTTTGCTTTCTCCCTGAAGGCAAACAGGTCCACCTGAGGGGTGCCCCATTGGGAGAACAGACTGTGTGCTCCCTCTGGGTGGAGAGATCACTCATGAGACGCCTCACCCACATGGCTGAGGGCATCCACCAGCTGGCTGGAGGCCCCTGCCACATGGATGGCCAGGAGATTAGACTTCTGGCTGCAGATGAGGGTCCACGTACAGTGAACTTCCTTGCACAGAGGCAGGGAGTCCATCCCACCCTGTTTGCTGAGGTAGTATATGGTTGTGGTGTTGTCCATCTGGACCAGGACCACCTGACCCAAATGTGATGAGCAAATGCAATCAGCGCCAGCCAAACTGCTTGGAGCTCCTGCAGGTTGATGTGGCACCAGGACTCCTCAGGGGTTCAGAGCCCGTAGACTCTGTGTTCCCCAGGTGGGAACTGCAGCCCATGAGAGAGGCATCAGTCGTTAGGCTAATCGTCAGCTCTGGACAGACAAACATGATCTCTTCCTGCAGATCTGCTGGGACTACCCACCACTGGAGGGTGTCCCACATCCACTGGGTCACAGTGATTAGCTGGTTGAAGTGACTCTTGCACAGAAACCACTGGTTGACCAACTCCCACTGCAAAGAGCGCATTCTCCAGCAGGCCCAATGGACCACACTGGTGCAGGTCACCATGTAACCCAACTGGCACAGGAAGTTCTGGCAGGGTGCAACTGCCCAACTCGACATGATCAGGCAAAAGAGGAGAGAACCTCCTCTCTGTCCACCTGGAGCCAGTCTCTGGCTCTGCAAGAGTTGAGCTCCGCCTCGATGAAGTGGATCACCTGCGAAGGCATGAGTTCCGACTTGGCCTCGATGACTAGGAGACCAAGGGAGATGCAGGTCTGGAGGGCCAGATCCCTTGACTGCTCCACGTCCTACCTGGAGGGACCTGGTATCAGCCTACCATCCAGGTAGGGGTAAACCTGGACCCCTCAGGTAAGCTGACACAACTGCGATGCACTTAGTGAAGACCCTGGGGGCCGAGGACAGGCCGAATGGCATGGCCTGGAACTCGTACAGGGTTCCCTCTACTTGTAAGCAAAGAAACCACTTGTGTGATGGACGGATCAGGACATGAAAGAATGCATCCTGTAGATCCAGTGAGCAGAACCACATGTTTTACTCGAGAGATGGTATGATCTGTGACAGAATTACCATCCTGAAGGTGCGCGACTTGAGAAACTTGTTCAGGTCATGCAGATCTAGACTGGAGTGCCAGCCCCTCATCCATTTTGGCACCATGAAGTACCTGGAGACAAACCCTGGGTGTTCTGGAGGATCCACAACAGGAATCACAACCTCCTTGCAGAGGAGCTGGGCACTGTCATCCCAAAAAGCTGACAAAATGTCTACGGATACAAAGTCCTCCCATGGGGCACGGGCTTGGCAAGGAGGGTACTGCTCAAATTCCAGAGACAGACCCTGACCCACCACCTCGAGAACCCACCTGTCCATGGTGACAGCAGACCAGGCGGAAAGTAAGTGGTGGAGTCAGCCACCCAGGGGAGGTGTGACAGGCATGAGGGAGGTACCCCTCATTCCATCACTGGACAGGCTTGGAGGAGGAGGAGGAGAGTCCGGCTGAGGAGCCACCGGGGCCTCTCCCCCCAGGCTTATGAACCAACTGAGGCCACTGACTTCAGCTGAGGTCATCAGGCCTGGGCCAGCTGACCAGCCTGGAGATGGGATGGTTTGGCAACAGAAGTAGAGGTGGACCGAAAGGGCTTCCATTCCTGCTGCTGTTTAGTGCCTTTGGGGTCCATTTGGGCAGATGTCATGGAGTCCAAGGTGGCACTGGACTTCTCAATGCGGGTGAGGTGACCCTCAACCCTGAGCCAAACAAGTCAGTGCCCAGGAAAGGAACATCTGCCAGCTTTCGCCGAGTGTCTGCCATGAAGGTCGAGATCCTCAGCCAAGTCCCGCAGCGCATAGCCACTGTGGCTGCCACACAGCAGGCACAGGACTCCCCAATGTCCATGGTTGTCTGGAGCTGTTGTTTTGCTACAGTCCAGCCCTGGTCCCGGACCTGTTTATTGAGAATAATAAAACATTACTTACGAATTTTGCAACTGCTCCTGATCTTCCTATGCTTCCTGATTTATGCTTCAACAGCATCCTCCAGTCCTCCGGAACCACTCGTTTCCAGTGAGCTGTTAGACAGAACTGTCAGAGGTGCAAACAGTATTCTCCCTGAGCTCCATCAATACCCTTGGATGCACCCCATCTGGCCCCACTGCTCTGTACACCTTCGGATCATCAAGTCTCTTCAGGACATCTATGTAAGCCCCCCACACACACACATCCACACATATTTTCCCTTCAGTTAGCTTAGGAGGGTGATTCCTACTGCCTTAACCCTGTGCACCCCATCACTATCTTTCCAGATTTTGACAAGGCCTTTGGACTGCACTGTTCCTAGGTCCCTTACTTTGCTTCCTTCTCCTCCCATTCTAATTAATCTTTTCTTTTCAAAGTATGTATATATTGCTGACTGATTTTCTGTAACATTGTATCACCCCTTGTTTGTTTGTTCTCCCTTCCCCAGTGATGTGGAACCTTCGTAAATGAGCCGCCTTGTGCCCAAAGGTAATGTAATCAGAGATTGAATAATAAAAAAATAAATTAAATTCATTATTCCGTGAAGTAGGTGGCAGAGTTTGCCTATATTTAAGCCAAGGGTTTTTGGAGGGACAGGGAGTGTTGGAGATTTGGTGGGCTGTGTAGGGCCAGTGTGGCCTAAAAACTCCCCGGCTCAGAGTGTGTCAGCTGGCAGCATCGGTGCGATGGGTGGGAGTTTTCTGAGGAAAGGTGGCAGGAGTTCATAGCCATTTGGGGCCAGGAATTCAGTTGTTGGGTTGTTCAGGAGGAGTGAAGGAGGGGGACAGTCAGCAGGACCATCTGGAGGCTGGGGGTCCCGGTTACCCAAAGTATGGAGCGGAATTAAGGCAGTGGGGCTGCTGTGGTGGTGGCAGGACCACAGCAGGGCTTTCTGAAGGTGGCAGCTTCAGGGAGCCATTTCCTGTGTGGCACGCTGCTGGAGGTAAGAGAGGTGGGCCGCATCCTGGGATTCACCTTTAGGACCTACCATGCCCATGTCTGTGGCAGGACCCGTTAAGGGATGCGGTTCAGGAAACTGCTAGGTGGAAGGAGGGGACCGTCATCATGCTCTTTGGTAGGCCTCGCCTTAGCTTGAAGTGTAAGGAGGGAAGTGGCATCTACTGTGGCTCTGGTGGGAAGCAACATTTGGAAGCAGCTGCAGGAGGCATTTAGGCTGTGTCATGCCCTTGTGCTAAAGGTTCGGTGGCAGGGAGGAGTAAGGCACTCCCCCGGTTAAGGAAAAGGAACAAGTACAAGGGTTGAAGAAGAGGGTGTGAGCTAAATTTCTGCTCATACGTGAAAGTGTGGAGCCAGTTTTGTTCTATGATCTAGGCTGGAAAATCAAATATGTTGTAGTCGGTGCAATGTGCCCTTTGCCTGTCGTATTCGCTCCATATCTCAGCACCATGGAGCTGTTCCATTTAAATCTTATTGATCATTCTTGAACACAAATAAATGTTCTATTTTCGCTTTTACATAGTGGTGCTGAGTCTTTAATGAATTAATTCACACAGTTTCCTCCTGAGAAGGTTTCCACCCCACTCCCCACCCCCCGTGTACTGAAGCCAGCAGAAGCCACGGTGCCAGTGATTCTCTCCAATCTGGTAAGAGGAGGCCTTTACTCAAATGTTTCATCAGCCAGGTAAGGCCTGTTTTGTTCCATTTTAGTGAAGCTGAGCCATAAGGTTCTCAGGTTCGCACTCCCCTTCGCTACACCACTGGGACCCCTAGAAATAACTGGAGGGAAAAGGGGGTTACATTTGTGACCCCATCCCTTCTCCTTCCTCTGTGAACACTGAACAAAAGTATTTGCTCAGGACATCTGCCTTTTCCTGGTCCCCCTCTGCACAGTCCCCCCTTCTCATTTTAACCCTACAATCCCACTTGGTCTTCCTCTTTTCACTTACATATCTAAAAAATGTATTTTTCTCTTTCCTTTACCTCTTGGGCTATTCTCTCTTCAGTTTGTGCCTTTGCCATCCTCACTACTTTCCCTGCGTCCCTCTGTTTCTCCCAATATACTTCCCTATCCTCCTCCCTCTGCATCTCCTTATACCTTCTGAATGTTACCCTTTTAGCTTTTACCTTTTCAGTCACCTCTTTTGAGAACCATAACGGTCTCTTTTTCCTCTAGCTATTGCTCATTTGTTTGATGCACAGGCTTGCTGTCTTTACTATGCTCCCTTTTATCTGTGCCCACTGTTTCTCCACCCCACCCAGGTCATCCACCCCTGCTAGGTCATCCCTAAGGCATTCACCCATCTTTTTGAATTCTGCCCTCCTGAAGTCCAGGACCATTGCCCTTGTGTGGTTTGACTCCGCAGCCATTCTTATACTGAACCCCACCGTACTGTGACCACTGGTCCCCAAGTGGTCTCCCATCTTGACGTCTGCAGCACTGCTCCTGTTAGTGAGTACTCGGTCCAGTATTGCCCCATCATGAGTGGCCTCACTGACTAGTTGATCCTCCATGATTCCCAGCAGTGAAGAAGTAGCTTAATCTACCCAGCATTGGAATTAACACTTTTGGAGCTTTGAGAGCTATGGGGGCCTGTAAGAATGCTATCTTTATATTGAACCCCTCCCATCCCCCCATTCCCATTATAAGTCAATGGCAGTGATGCGCAGTTACCAGGGCTCACTTCAGAGCTAGGGGCTGAGCCCTGTAAGCCCCTCACTGTAATTCCAACACTGTCATTAACCATTGCCCCATGCTTTACAAGTATTTTGAAAAATACCTCCCACACACCTGCCTCGATATGAACATAAGTAATATTCTTCTGTATAGAGTTCAACCTACTTCCCCAGACCATAAGAAAGAATAAATTGTAAATACTCGCTTCCATAGATTTGGGAGGGGATACGCATAGCTCAAGAATAAGATTGGTAAAAGAAAAGTTTTAACCACGTACACCCTCCTTTGTTTGACAACTATCATGAGCGCCATTTATAAACTTTAATGTTACACTCTCTGATTTTCTTTCCCCTAATTATTTTGTGTGTCATACAGAGCCCCAAACCAGATGCCTAGAACCTGTACTGGACACAATGCTGAGGGTATTTCTGTCAAAGTTGCTTCATCCAAAGTTGAGCCGGCAGCTAAATTAAACCCCACACTTTAGTTTTTGTTAATCTCTGCCCCTGAAACCCCAAAATATTCATTCAGAGCATTAAGTGATATTTGAAATACTAATTAATCTTTTACCAGGAGGCAACGTTTATCAGCTTATGCTAATAATTGTTGGCACATTTCTGCTGCATGCCCTTCTAATTCCTGTAATTCAAAGAAGAGTAGGGGAGTTCCTACCAGTGTCGTGGCCAACATTCCCTCATCAATAAACAGGTGCATGTACTGTAACCCACCCCAGTACATGACTAGCAGCATGCTGTTACTGCTTTGTGTGCCCCCCCCACTTTTCTGGCCAGGTCCCCTTTGTGCCAGCCTCCCCAGCCCTGTCACCAAGCTCAAGGGCTTACCTTCCAACTCCATCCTCCACAATCAACTATCTCACCACTAGACCAGGCCAGAGTGGAGGAGGGCCACGTCATCAGTGGGGGGGCCTGCAGGAAACCTGACAGTCATCTTGCCTGTGCTGGAGCATTTCCATGTGTTGTTGTACCAACTCCCGGGACACAGGCAACATGGGTGTGCATGCACATGCACACAAGCATATGTAGTCACTGGCATCAGGAGCGGTAGCGCTACCACTGCACCTATGGGCTGGCGTTAGTGTGCCTTTCCTGTTCAACATTACAAATATGTTTAGTAGAATACACAGTCCATTTGTTAGCTATCTGAATGGACACAAGTTTAAGGTTCTGAGCATCCTAAATCAAAATAACAAGTATCTGAATCGAGTAGTGGTTTCTCATAAGAATAAAAAATGTATTTTTTTATGTCAATTTGAAAGGGGGAGAGGTTGTCACATAATACTCAAGTAAAACTTCCCCTGCAATTCTAATGCTTGCAGCAGCATGCCTTAAGCATCCATAAAGCCAAGGGTTTCGACACAATAATGTACTGTCATTTATGAGCCCGTGACACATGGATCCTTGCATCACATCCCTTGCGAAAGGGGCTAGCCAGACATCATTTCAATTCTCTGTGTGCCATTAAACAAGTGTCTTTGATGTCATTGGGGCTGATGATTTGGCCCTGTTAACATTTTAAACAGTTAAGGGATGCAGTCAATCATCTGAATGCGCTTGCTGCTCTGAATGGTTCCAGGTGACGATTTGGAACGCATGTTTGAGGCACAGAAAAACACTTAAACCACTGCTATTTTAAAGAGAACAATATGGAGCCTTTTCAACGTCAGAGTTCAGCAGACAAGCTTTTTAATTATTTCAATAAAGCAAAAACAGCTGGCTTAATAATAACCTTATCCTGGCAGTACTGATTATTTTTGAAAAATCAGTATGCTTTGCAAAAGTCTCATGTGGCTCATGAATTCTGCTTTATTTTTACAGCTTTATAAATCTCTTAAAATGTGTCATGTTAAAGGGATACTGCCCCCTGCACCACCCCATCTGGCCTGAAAAAAAAAAACTTTCTGACCAGAATGGATATTTGTAGTCACTTCAGTTTCAGAACATTGACTTATAAACTGTTTTATGTAGCGGATTGCCCAAGGCCCTCTGGGTTCACCTCTCCTAAACCTCTGAGGGCTGCATTAAGTTGCCTTAAGCTGTGCTACACTGGGTACTTGGGCCTAAAAGTGGTGTGGTGCCTCCAACTGGGGTAGCAATATGGGGTACCGGGATACTGAGAAATTGCAGAAGACTGCACAGGGTGAGAGGTGGATCCACAGCATTCATTCAAAGTTCCACAGCTAGAAAAAAAGCTTGTCTCTTACACCACTCAGGAGAAATAAACAAAGTGACGCTCCATCATATGATTCCCTATTTATTCATGCTTGAAAATAAACAAAAAGGCAACACCAAGATGTACACCCACAGTACCCACTGTCTCCTCTATATTTCAAGCCGCACTGGCTCTTTGTCAAGAGCGTGTGAGGTAGTGAAGAAGATTCAATTAAAAAACATTCAGATCTTATGTTACAGCAAGCAGGAGGGGGGATATTAGGGACAGAGGACCCTTAGATAGGGAAGTTGATGCCAAGGGGAAAGCGTACGGGGTGAACATTCTGAATACAAAGAGAGTGGAGGGAAGAGTCAGAGGGCTGTTGTGCGGAAGCCCAAACAGCAGACTGTGGAAGGGAGCTCCTAAGGTGAACAGAGCAAGAGGGAAGAAGAGGGCAGCTTAGAGATGCAGTCAGGAGAAACTGGGTTTCTTGATGGGGCTGACATAGAGTGTCACAATAAATGTGAGCTACTAAGCAACCTAGAGGGAGAAGGGTTGGTGAAATTAGGAAACTTATACAGAGGCCGGAGAAGTCGGATACTCATAGGGCATCACAGACTGGCTATGGAAAGGATAAAGAAATAGTCCCAGAGGGAGAAGGGAAACATATATGTTAAGCAAATGGGGAGATGAATATATTCCAGACATGAGGAGGAGAGCATGACTGAGAGAAACTGGAGACAAGGAGGTGGGAAGAGGCCCCTTCAGCATGGGGGGTCAGTACCAAGGATGGGACCCTAGCTAAAGGGGACCCACAGAGAGCCTCTGGAGGCAGGGGTACTATTACTAGGGGGGAGGATGGGGGTGTGGAGGAAGGGGAAACCATCAGGGCCAGAATAAATGGTTCGGAAAAGAGAGGGTTAAAGGGGACACCTATTCAGAGGGGGTTTGAGTTAAGTGGGCAAAATAGCAAGGGAAGCAGAAAGGGGAGGGTGACAAGGGTGTCTCTAATAAGGCAGGAAGACTCCCATGAAATTGAGATCATGAATAAAGGGGGAAGGGTGGCTGAGAGGCATAGTGGAGGTAACCATAAGGATGATGGTGTGTTATGGGTTCTGATATTGGGAGACTCAATGATTAGGGGTATCCAGTGGAGGGACAAGGTGTGGATGCCATAGCCAGGTGAAGGTAGTGAGTATCTCTGGTTGAAAGTGCACAGAGCAGAGTTCATGGTGTATGAAATGGTTAGGGATTGTGGAGGAAACCGGATTTCCTGGTATTTGGGAACTAATGATCTAGAGGAAATAGCGTTTTGAAATCCAAGCAAGGTTCCAAGAACTTGCCAGAGTCTGTCGGGATAATGGATGCAACATTTCCTTTTGGGAATATTGCCAGTACCAAAGGCCCTCAGTGGAGAAAAAATGAAGCTCACAGAGGTTAATGACTGGCTCAGGAAGTGGGGTGAAAGAGAGTGGGTTGAGGTGTTAGGGAACTGGAATGGCGTTTGAGAGGATAAGGGAATATATGCCAAGGACAGGTTTCATCATCTTGCCCCATTAGGAAGAAGTCCTTAAACAGAGGATGGCTGACTACATACAAGAAAAGGTGGGGTTTAAACTGTGAGGGGGGGAAGGAGGAGGGCTGACCAGAAGCCCTCCTCCAGATGAGAGGAGTAGTCAAGCCCAAGGGGGAGAGGGAAACAGACTGGGGAGGTTTCAGGAGGAGCAGAGGGAGGATGGAAGTATAAGGAATCTGGGTGGGGTTCGACAAAGAGGATCAGGGATAAAGGGGTGGGGGTTGGTGTTAAGTAAACAGGAGCTTGGGAAACAAGTTGCCAGAGTTTCAGGTCATGCTGTCTGGGGTGGATGGGCGCGGTCATGGCAGGTGTACAACAAAACCATGACTGGGACCTAAACGTTACTGGGGTACACTATGCTTAGAAGGATAGAAAGGAGGCAGAGGTGGAGTGGCTATGTTCATTAGGAGATGACAGAGAAATTGCTAGGGTAGAAGAGGCAGAGGAAATGTGGGAGGCCTTGGGGGTCACTCTCACGATCCCCAGCAGGAGATAAGGTCAAGCTGGGTAGTACATAGGCCCCCGGGATGAGTGATGTTCTAGAGGATGGTTTGCTGGACAACATCATTGCCCAGTGTGACCAAAGGGGAAGGAGTGGTGTTGATGGGGACCTTAATATGCCAGGTACAAACTGGGGAACCATGTCCTCTAAGGTGGCCAAGGAGCAGAGGCTGCTGGATGGCTTCCAGGATGTGTTCTAGCACAGCATGTGATGGAGCCCACAAGGGAGGGGCATGTCCTGGATGTGGTTCTGGCAGATGGGGATCTGGTAAGGACATGGTTGTACACAGGACCCCTGACTGGGAGTGATCAAACACTGTCTGGTTCTCAAATAAGCATGGGGAGTGGGGGGATCTAGGACACTGGCAGTGGACCAGGGGCAGACTTATGAGCTTGGGAAATATTCTCAAGATCACTTGAAGGGGATTACCTCAATGACGAGTGTGGAAAGGAGATGGGAGGTCATAAAACGGGACTTCAAGAGGCAGTCAGATCTGCACCTAAGTTGAAACGAATGAGCAAGGTCACATAAACCATGCTGGTGGTCCAGTGAGGTACAGGTAGCAGTCAGAGAAAAGAAGGCGGCCTACAAAAAATATAAAACAACAAGAGGGGATAGGATAAGGAAATGTACCAGCTTGTATCTAGAAAAGTCACCAGATGGTGAGGGGTAAAGTCCAGTAAAGAGCAGCAGCTGGCACAGGGGATACATGGAGGGGAAAGGGTTCTTCCGCACATTGGGGAGCGGAGAAAAACTAAGGGCCATCTCAGCAGATTGAGATCAGAAGGAGGGAGTGGAAGAGGCGAGGACCAGGCAGAGGTATTTAATTAGTACTTTGCTCTGTGTTCACTAGGAGGGGATGGGATACATTCAAAGCAAGGCATGAAGGGATAGAAGGCCAGTAAGTGGGATCAGGGGAGCAACAGAAATGGAGCAAGAGGGAGGGAGAAGTACCCCAGGGGTGTCACATCTGGGTAAGGATAAAAAGGCCAGTAAGATGGAGGGGACGGATGATGATATCTCCGCCAAAAGGGTGTGGTTAGCCCTCAAGGCCCTAAAGAAAGACAAATCTCCTGGGCCGGATGGCATTCATCCGAGAGTACTATGGGAATTGGCGGACATACTGGCTGCACCCCTGGTGGAGCTTTTCAACAGGTCACTTGAGACAGGGAGGGTACCTAAGGATTGGCAGAGGCACATGTGGTGCTAATCCATAAGGGGGGTCGAGGGAAGTACCAGGTAACTATAGACCCATCAGTTTGACCTCGGTGGTGGGAAAATTAATGGAGAGTATACTAAAGGAACGATTGGGGGTGTACTTGGAGGAGGTGGGAGGTCTGGATAGGTGGCAACATGGGTTTGTGCCAGGTAGATCATATCAAACCAACCTTGTGGAGTTCTATGAATGGGTAACATCAGAACTGGACAGGGGTAAGCCTGTGGATGTATTATTCTTGGACTTCAGCAAGGCATTTGACTCTGTCCCCCACAATGGTCTGGTGGAGAAACTGATGGGGTTAGGAGTAGGCCCTTTGATGATCAGATGGATTGAAAACTGGCTAGCTGGACGCACCCAGAGACTAGTGGTCTGTGGGGAGCTCTCGAACCCTAGAGAGGCTGGTAGTGGGGTACCACAGGGCTCGGTCCTGGGTCCGATCCTGTTTAATGCATACATTCGGACATCAGGGAGGGTACAGGGTGTGAAATGAGTCTCTTTGGGGATGACTCCAAGATGGGAGCAGTAATTGAGGGAGAAGAGGGGAGGTTGGCCCTGCAAGGGACCTGGACACCCTGGAAAGCTGGGCTCACACATGGAAATTAATTTCAATATCACCAAGTGCAAGGTGTTGCATCTGGTGGGGAAACCCTAAACACAGGTACACCCTGGGAGGGGAGGCGTGAGGCCTCAATAGGGGAAAAGACCTAGGGGTCATGGTGGATGCATGTATGAATAACCTGAGCAGTGCAGGAGAGGCTAGCAAGGCAAACAAGATGTTGGGATGCATCGTAAGGGGATCACCTCTAGGAGTAAGGAAGATTCTGCCACTGTACAATGGACTGGTTAGACCACACCTGAGTACTGTGTACAGTACTGGAGACCACACTTGAAGAGGGACATACAGCTCCTGGAGAGGGTACAGAGGAGGGCAACAAAGATGATACGGGGCTAGGGATTTGACGTATGAGGACAGACTTGAGGAGCTCTGCCTGTTTTCATTGGAGGAGAGGAGAGACGGGGAACATGATTGAGGTCTTGAAGTACCTCAAGAGAATAAATAGGGTAAACATGGAGGGATCTTTAGACTAAAGCAGGGAGTGTCACCAGAGGCATGGTTTGAAGTTGGAAGGTGGAAGGGTGAGGGGGAAAGAGGAGGAGGTTTTCACTGAGAGGTGGTGGACCTTGGAATGCACTGCCTGGTGAGCTGGTTCAGAGATCCACAGTGGAGGGCTTCAAGAGAGGGTGGGACAGAAACAGAAAGTGGATGTATCAGATGATGGCCTGACCCAGGGGGGTTGGGATGGATGATAGGGGTTTCTGGAGCACAAGGGATGGGAGGGTCTTGGCACCCAACTAAGGATCTAAGGTTCGAGCAGACTCGATAGACCGTAAGGCCTAATCTGCTGGCAAATAGTATGTTAGTATGTTAGTATCTACCAATGTGTTATGTAATTTATTTCTATTATAGCTAAATCTCACAATTAATACATGTTCTGTATCAAAATTAATTTTAATTTTAAATAATGCAGAAAACTTGAAAAGCATACTTTGCCTACATACAAAAGGACATCTCTATGTTATCTCCCAGGTACTATAGTTGTACAAAAGAAGAGAAAGCTGCTATAGAATCTTTAAAGAACAACACATCAATTGTGATAAAAAAAGCAGACAAAGCGGGTTCAACAGTGACAGTGGATCGAGAATTCTATGGAAAAGAAGTGCTAGGCCAATTAGAAAATCAGGAATTCTATCAGAAACAGGACACAGACTCCACAGTATCACAAAAAAGAGACATAGATGGTTTCCTGTATGTGGTGCTAAACAATGGATTAATAGCCCTTGTGAATTTCTTTCAGTAGACTATCCACACAGAGCCAGGGCTGCAGCTATGAATGTTGGGGCCCCGGACAAGTCACTTGAAATGGGACCCTGTTTCCCAAACCAGCTAATGCCAGGGGTAATGCCAGCTCCTCAGGTGGGCCCCTCCTGAGCTCGGGGCCCCAGACAACTTCCCCACTCCACTCCCTCCCCCATTACTGCGGCCCTGCACAGAGCAACTATCTATTGTCTCCCTAAAATTCATAAACACCTCACCCTCCCTCTGTGGGGGACCAATAATTTCAACTATCAGCTCTTTAACTGAGCCACTGGCACAATTTGTGGAATATCACATACAACCAGTGTCCACCTTATTTCCAGCATACACCAGAGACACATCACGTGTGCTGAAAATTTTAAAAGATCAAGTTGTTCTACCCAGCTGGAAACTTGTCACTCTAGATGTACAGTCCCTGTAGCAATTATGCGATGCATTGCATATTTAAGCTGGAAGGATTAGAACTCACACACTCTTGACAAAGAGCCAGTGTGGCTTGAAACGTAGAGGAGACAGTGGGTACTGTGGGTGTACACCTTGGTGTTGCCTTTTTGTTTACTTTCAAGCATGAATAAATAGGGAATCATATGAAGGAGCTTCACTTCATTTATTTCTCCTGAATGGTGTAAGAGACCAGCTGTTTTCTGTAACTGTGAATACCTGGATGCTGACACGCAAGGCTGTAGTCTCCCAGAAAACAGTGCACAACCTGCCCACACATTCCTGCACCAGAACAAGTGATACTGCAATAGCAATAACAACCCCTAAACCAAGAAATGCAGTTCAAACAAATAATTTACCATTTATCTTCGAATAGAAGCCATGACATCTATTAACAATATAGAGGACTGTCTATGGGGGGGGGGTCATTCACAACAAGGATATTCTTGATTGAGAGGTCTCCATGGCAAAGGATGACCTCGAAAGTGAAGCTTGAGAGGTCATCCGTTGACATGGAGACCTCAAGATTGAGATTATCCTGGTCTGTGAATGACTCACAGTAGACAATCTTTTATAGTGTATGGTGAGTCCAGGCAAGTTTTTAAAAGTATGTGAAGTACCTTTTGGCACGGTTTATTCAAGCGCCGCTTCTTTCCTCCGTTCCTCATCCATTTTCACCACCACGGCCCAACATCACACATGCACAAATGCATTTGATCTTGTGCTGCACAGGTGACGTACTCAGTGCAGCACAACAAGATCATGACGCACTGAGTGCAGCACTACGAAGCTCTTCCAGGCATGGATTTCCATGCGGAACAGCATTCTACCATGCACTATATTGTTATTTCACCCACGGCTTCCATTCAGGGACTGCTTGCAATCAAATGCGGCTTGTATTAGAAAGAGACTCTGGGTGTGTCAAGAGTGGTAGTGGCAATGTAACCTAATGGCTGGATAAATGAGAAGCGGATTCTCCTCTGACTAGGTAAAGTGTGGCACTCAATGGCTTTTAGTAAGCATCACTTGATGTGGGATGCCTTTCAGTGCCACATCTCACCTGCTGTAAAGAAGGCTGCTAAAACAAACAAAAAAAAAAGCACAACAGAAGCGATACCAGGTATCTGCACTATGGTTTTACAGCCAGGTGTGTTAGTTGGAATGCTCCATTTAAATTAGCCTACAGGGAATGTTATGATAGATGGATCGCAATGGAGGAAAGGGAGACCACAGCATCCAGCAACCACAGAGCACACAGCAAGGACAAGATGCTGTGGTAGATCAAGCTGTCATGACAGGCAGTCACCACAGAAATGATATTCAAATCTTTCAAGGTATTGAGCAGAGCACAACATTACTTACAACCCCCAAATCAATCTAGTATTCTCAACTTTTTATCCCTTCCTTCTCTCCTAGGTGTGTGCTATCACAAGCACAGACCCTGATGTGATCAGCTGTACAAAGGGGGCGTGGAACAGCAGAAGACATCCAAGGCAAGCAGATTACTAAACTGGCAGATACAAACTGATGCTTCAGACGCTGACACAACAGACACTGAAAATAACATACAGAAGCCCATCAGTTCTTCTGATTCTGATTTTGGTAACGAATCAAAGCTTGAATGAATGAGCTACCAAGACTATGACCTGAAAGTTTAGTTAATTCTGAGCATGAATCTTGATACTATTTGTATTCTTTTTGTTTTCATACAATAAAAGTTGAAACTGAAACAAACTTCGTCACTTACAGTTTTAACACATCAACACACTCGAAAATAAACTCTCAAACTGCAACTCCAACACAAGGCTAATACCCCCCCAATGAAGGGCAGTACAGGAGTGAGCAATACTGGATCCATTTAGGAGGTTTGAGCCCTGAAACCAGAGTAACATTTACAAAAGATCCACATACTGATAGTAGAGATGTCTGTGGCAGACATCTAAAGCACTTAGATAACAGAAAGACACCCGAGTGTGTCTCACTGTATATCACTGAATACAAGCCACAGTTACAATTCAATCGCAGCTTGTATTACAAACACGGGATTTTAGCCATGGCTTGTATTCGTAGGCAGCTTGTATTCAATAATACACAGTATTTAAAAGGGAGGCTATTGAAAGAACAAGAGACAGTAGGAAAAAACATTTGTCGATGTCAAATGTTGTCTTGCTGGTATTGGCATTTTTAGTGCAGGAGTTAGAGATGCATAATAGGACTGGCAGTGTAGTACTGAACTGACGTCAACCCCACCCCCACCCTGCAGAGATTGACAGGCATTGGGGTGTGCCTTTGGGTCGTTGGCCATAAAGCTCACACCATTTCACCTCACCCTACCCTGCAGACACCAATAAGTGTCACGGTCTGCCTTGAGGTCTTCTGGCCTTACACTCACCCTATTCATAAGGAAATACACTGAGATGGGTGCAGTATAGGAGAATGGAGTGAACTTTGGGGCCAAAGACTCCAAGGCACATCTTGATGCTTATCACTAGCAGTAGGGTGGAGGTGGGGGTGTAATGGCGTGGGCATTACAGGCAATGATCCCAAGTCACATCCCTGACACCTGTCCGTCTCTACAGGGCGGGGCGTTACAGTTGGAAACCCTAGTACCCCGGGCATTTGTTGCCTTTTTTACTCCAAATTTTCAACATGGGCTTTTTGAGACCCCACCTCATGAACAGTGACACTATCAGTTCATTAGCTGAAAGGTGATTTTGCACAGCGACTACACCATTTGGTGCCACAGGTGCGAAAACACATTTCGGGCAGGATGTGAAAAATGACAACTGTACTGTCCATGAGGAGGTATAAAAAAATGGCAAAGTTGTAAATCTGGAGTGAAAATATGAAAAATTGGTGAAGTCACAAGCGTGTGTAGAAACTGCGCAATGCATGCCCATAACGCAATTATTTTTTGGAATTTTTAACCACATTTTCAACATAGGCATTTTGGGACCGCCTCTCATGAACAGTGACACTGTGATTTTGTCCCAAAAGTTGATTTGCCACAGCGCCACAAGTGCAAAAGAAAAAATTACTCACCTTAGTAATTGGTTTTCTTCTCATGGAGTCTTGCTATATTATGACTAATGCAGTTAGCCACTGCACTTGAACTGCCCCGGAGAGGAAAGAGTTAACTCCAGGGAGTCTGGAGTTCTACAGCGCGAGAGCGCTTATGCCAAAGCTCTATCTGGGCAGTTTCAAATGAAAATGTCAGATCTTTACGAAGCTAATACTAAGCAACAAGTCTGTGTGGAAAGTTCTACACTAGCCAAATGGCTACCTACTAGTAGAAATAACAACAATATAAACAACAATAACAATAATAACAATGAATAATAGTATTATTAGTTACCCCTGACAAGCACCATTAGGACCCCCTTCCCCAAAGACTCAAGTCCAGGAAGGGGCAAATATATTACCTAAATAAAATAACCTAGTTCCTAACCTAAATAAAAGAAGGTAAGGAAAAAAACTACAATGGCATGACACAGTGCTTGCACTAATTTGCCACCCTACCCAAGAAGAAGTTCTGAGAGGGGCAGGAGGGAGGTGGTTAATATAGCAAGACTCCATGAGAAGAAAAGCAATTACTAAGGTGAGTAATTTTTATTCAAACACCATGAAGT
The DNA here is from genome assembly GCA_016271365.2 of Neoceratodus forsteri. Taxonomy (NCBI): domain Eukaryota; kingdom Metazoa; phylum Chordata; order Ceratodontiformes; family Ceratodontidae; genus Neoceratodus; species Neoceratodus forsteri. The sequence goes on along the minus strand of CM057451.1, from coordinate 800,207,628 downwards.
CTTGCTATATTATGACTAATGCAGATTACACAGCAGTACCTCCATGGAGGAGGGTCAGAACCTACTTAGGAAATAGGCTCTGAAGCACAGCTGTGCCAAAACGAGCATCTCTCCTGGACTGAATATCCAGGGAATAATGCTTGGTAAAAGTGTGAACTGTTTTCCAAGTAGCAGCTTGACAGATTTCCAGAATGGTAATATCTCTAACAGCCGCTAGAGATGCAGCTGTACCCCTGGTGGAGTGAGCCCTCAGTCCTGAGGGGGGTTCTCTACCTAGTTTTTGATAACACAATTGGATACAACAGACAATCCACCTTGCAATTGTCCTCTTAGTGGCAGGTTTCCCTTTGCCAACCTCGCCATAGGTAAGGAAGAGTTGGAGGGATTCGAACCTGTGACCCTTGATGCGTTCCAAATAGTAGCTTAAGGCTCTTTTGACGTCCAAGCTGTGCAGTCTCCTCTCACCTGAGGAAGAATGCTCAGTGAAAAATACTGGAAGAGATATGGATTGGTTCAGGTGGAAATCTGAAACCACTTTAGGCAAAAACTTTCTGTTAATCCTGAGGACTACCTCATCTCTGTGGAAAGAGATAAAATCTTCTTCCACTGACAGGGCCTGTAGTTCACTTATGCGTCTGGCAGAAGTGATAGCCACTAGGAAAACAGTTTTCCAAGTTAGAAACTTGAGCTCTGCAGAGGACAGAGGCTCAAAGGGAGGTTGCATTAACTGAGCAATGCAAACATTCAGGTCCCAGGCGGGAGCTGGTTCTCGAAAAGGAGGGTTAGTGTGAAGTAACCCCTTAAAAAACTTGGAAAACACAGGGTGAGAAGAAAGGGAAGCAGGCTTCCCTGCTGACACAAAAGCAGAGACAGCTGCCAGATGAACCTTTAAGGTAGCTGGCCTAAGGAATTTAAATGGACCAAATAGTCCAGTAAAATGGGCAGATCAGCAGATTCTGGGATAATCTGCTTCTCAGAGCACCAGATGGAAAACCTTTTCCACTTAGAATTGTAAGTGGCTTAGTGGAAGGCTTCCTTGAAGCCTGTAAATATCCAGAACACCTTGAGAAAGGTGTAAGTCAGCAAATTCTAACTCCTCAAGAGCCATGCCTTGAGATGGAGGGATTTGAGGTCCGAGACTACATTCTCCCCTGTGCACAGGCCAGCAAGTCGTGGATTCTGGGCAAGCTCAGGGCAGGGTGGACTGTCAAGGACAGAAGCAGTGGGTACCAGGGCTGTCTGGCCCAATCTGGAGCAATCAGAATCACTTTGTCAGGGCTGAGATCTGATTTTTACTAGTACCCTGAAAAGAAGAGGAAAGGGGGGAAAGGCATACAGGAACTTCCCTTTCCAATCCAACTGAAAGGCATCCAGGGGGACTGAGCCCAGCACTGGAGGCCTGCAACAAAACAGAGGAAGTTGGTGGTTGTCTGGGGCTGCGAAAAGATCTATCTGAGGGGTGCCCCATCTGGCAAAGACCGACCCCAGCACCTGAGGATTCAGAGCCCATTCGTGATGGCCCTGAGAAATCCTGCTGAGGGCATCTGCCAGGACATTGTCCTTCCCTGGAAGGTGAACTGCTATCAGGGAGGTGTTCAGGGAGTAAGCCAGAGACCACAACTTCATTGCTTCGGTGCACAAGGCTGATGACCGAGTGCCCCCTTGCTTGTTGATGTACCACATTGTTGTGGTGTTGTCTGTCCTGACTTGAACTACTTTGTTCTGGACAGAAGCTGAAAACGCCTGAAGAGCTAGAAAGACAGCTCTGAGTTCCAAAAGGTTGATGTGGAGCAGAGATTCCTCGAGGAGACCACACTCCTGAGTGGACAGGTGCCTCAGTGAGCTCCCACCCTAACAGGGAGGCATCCGTGGTGAGGGTGAGGGAGGGAGACGGGAATGAAAGGAACCCTTGTTTTAGATTGCTTTGATCCTGCCACCAGTGTAGAGCCAGGATCAGAGTTTGGGTCACTGGAACCAATTTGGAAAGGGTCCCTCCTTTGAGACCAATAGGCCCTCAAATGGAACTGAATGTCCCTCATCTGGAATCTTGCTCCTTGCACTACCGCTGTGGAAGCAGCCATGTGCCCTAGGAGTTGCAGAAAATGCCTTGCTGGTCGAGAAACCGCAGGGTAAAGGAGGATGCCTGGGCAATGAGGCTGTCTACCCTTCCGAGGGAAGAAATGCCCTGGCTAACTTTGTGTTCAATTCTGCACCTATGAAAGTTAGTAACTGAACTGGTTCCAGAACTGACTTTGGTAACCAGCAGGAATCCAGGAAGTGAGAAGCTGCTGGGTGACTTGCAAGTGGGATTTTACCTGATCTGGGACTGACCCACTATGAGCCAGTCGTCCAGGTAGGGAAACACAGCAATCCCTGCCTTCTTAAATGAGCCACTACCACAGCTAGACATTTGTGAATACCCTTGGCGCAGAGGTGGGCGAAGGGCATTGCCCTGAACTGGTAGTGGCCTGAGGGCAGTTCGAACCTGAGGTACTTTCGGTGAGAAGGCCTGATCAGAACATGAAAATAGGCATCCTTGAGGTCCAGGGAAGCCAGCCAGTCCCCTGGCCTCAGGGAAGGCAAAATCATTGCCAGAGTTAACATTCTGAACTTTGGTTTCAAAAGATGCTTGTTCAGGTACCTTAAATCTAGGATGGGCCGCCATTCTCCTGTCTTTTTTGGGGTAAGAAAGTATCTTGAGTACAGCCCTGCCCTGATGGCAAGGAGGACCCTTTCTAGCTTTGCAGTCCAGAAGAGAAGAAACCTCTGCTTCCAAAGCAAGGGCTTCTGTAGGATTTGCAGGTGGAAAATGTCTGGCTCTCATCTTTGGAAACTGTTTGAAGCTGAGAACCAGACCCTGGCTTAGTACCTCCAGAACCCATCTGTCCGAAGTTAGGGACACCCAGTTCTGGCTGAAATAAACCAACCTGCCCCCCACTGGTACAGGAGAATCGGCCCTGGGCACCCCATCAGGGTGCCTGCTTGGCAGTAGCCTTAGGCTGAGGGGAGGGGGACGGTTTACTTGTGCCCCGTCTACCTCTGCCTCTGAAGAAACCCCTCTGTGCAAACGCAGAGGAGGCCTGAGATTGGTAAAAAGGCCTGTGGAAAGGCCTGCCCCTACCTCTGGGAGCGTGCCTCTGTGGAGTGGCATGCCTCTCCTTAGCCTGGGCACTTTTGTAGGTAGTTCTGTATTCATCCATCTTTTTCATATAGTTTCTGTTTGTTCCCCAAACAGAGAATTACCCACTACAGGAAAATCCATAGCCTTTGACTGAGTATCTTGGGACAGATTAGTGCATCTGAGCCATGCCAACTCATGGAAAGCTACAGAAGTGGCCATGACCCTAGAGGAAACATCATTAACATCAACAGCAGTATGAAATTGAACTTTAGAGGCTTCAATGCCATCAGCAGCCACCTGTTCCAACTCACTAGCCAGCTGGCCATGTGCCTGCTTGGCTAACTGCAATACTGTGTCCCATCTAGATTTCTGATATCTAGCTACATAAGCCATATAATTTGCCTGCCTGAGTCCCAAAGAAGCTGCCATATACTGTTTTTTCGCCATGGCATCAATCTTCCTGGAATCCTTATCAGGAGGATGTGAGGCCAGGGGAATATTAGCCTTGTCACAGGCTGCAGCTTGAACCACACCTACATGACTACACTGCTCAGTGAGGAAGTCTGTATCAGAACCTGACAAAGTATACCTTCTGTCCATTTTTTTATCTACAGGAGGGACAGAATGAGGATTTTTTAAAATCTTTGTTGTTTGCTTCCTAAATGACTTATGCAAAGGAATAGACAACCTCCTAGACTCTGGTATATCCATCATTTCTACATAATCAGACTCCTCTTGCTCATCCACAGCCTCCTCTAAAGGAAGCTGGAGGGTTTCTGCAATTTTGTAAAACATAAAATGAGAAGGGGACTCAGACAGAATAGGAGGAGATTCTAAAGGTCTGTCTGGAGAAATGTCCGGTTCAATGGGCACGTCCAGACCTCCCAGCACATATATATTGATCAAATTCCTCCTCCCTCCTGTGGTTCATAAAATTCCTCAACATCATACTCCTGAACCACTGGAACTGAACGAACAACCCTTTACCAACTGTTGGTGGTTCGACAGGACCCTGAGACAGTGACTGGACAATCTGTATGGCTTTAGCTATTTCTGCAGCAGTTGGAGAGACAATTTTAGACTCCAACCCTACTGATTTCTTTGTCTTTTTCACTGGGACTGGTTCCTCTGAACCAGCCTTCCTTTTGCCCGAGGAAGTCTCGCCCTGGTCAGAGGGCACTCCCTCTGGTCCAGTGGGTGCTGGACCGGGCTGGCCATCCGGGTCAGCGGACTTTTTGGCCTCTCGTTCCCTGAGCCGCCCAATCTCTTTCCAAGGTGGCTGCAGGAAATTTTTACACACCTGGCAGTCTGACAGGAGGTGGTCAGCCCCAGACAATAAACACAAGTGGTGTGTGGGTCAGCTTGGCAAAGGCTTCCTACAGACATCACAGTGTTGAACCCAGTGGGCCCGGGTTTTCTTTTGGGTTTCTCAGACATAATGCCAGCCTAACCAAAACTTTGCTCTTTTGATGGCAGTGCCAGGCAAGACACCCTTATCGGTTCCTAACCGTGTCACGGGTATTTGAAAAAACCTAATTTTAAAGCAAGGTTTTTTTAGAACCGATAAGAACCGGGAACTGCACTCTAAAAGCCCAACCAACACTTTAAAACGTTAATTTCAGCAAACCGATCGGTTCAAAACCGAACCGATAATTGAATTTCCACACAGACTTTAATTTTTGTACTTGTGGTTTACCAGATAGAGCTTTTAACCGGAATGCGGTAAAATAAATACTTTTTGGCGGTTCAAATGAACCGAAAATACTCGCTAGAACCGAGAAATGAACCGAGCTGAGCTGCTCTCCGGAGCGACTGTTCAGTGAAGCGGAGTAAAGAATCTGACAGTTTCATTTGAAACTGCCCAGATAGAGCTTTGGCATAAGCGCTCTCGCGCTGTAGAACTCCAGACTCCCTGGAGTTAACTCTTTCCTCTCCGGGGCAGTTCAAGTGCAGTGGCTAACTGCATTAGTCATAATATAGCAAGACTTCATGGTGTTTGAAACACAATTCAGGCAGCATGTGAAAAATGACAGCTGTACTGTTCATAAAGAGGTGTGAAAAAATTGCAATGTTGAAAATCTGGAGTGAAAATATTAAAAATTGTCGAAGTTACGGGCGTGCGTGGAAACTGCGCAATGCACGCTCGTAATGCAGTCATTTTTTGCAATTTGTTATCCAAATTTGCAACATGGGCTTTTTGAGATCCCACCTCATGAATAGTGGCACTGTCATTTCATTACTCAGTCCTGAAAGGTGATTCCGCGCAGTGATCGAGAAATCACCTTTCGGGACTAAGTAATGAGATGACAATGCATGTGTTCTTGAGGTGGGGTCCCAAGAACACAATGTTGAAAATCTGGTACCAAAATTCCCCAAAATGGCTGAGATATCCACCTAAGTTGAAACCTCCATTGCCTGCCATTATAAAGTTTACCGCATTTTGTTCAGTTCCTGGTCAGCTTTTGAAGAGTTCAGACGTGTTCCCGCTCCACAGAAGATTGCAGCACTGGGCCTCCGGAGGTAAGTATGGGAGTGAGGGGTGTGGGGAGGTGGGGTCGCAGAGGGTGGATGAGGGTTGGGGGAGGGGCACGGCAGGATGACGAGGGACTTTTTTTTTTTTTTTTTTAACAGGTAAAAAAAAGGAACCAGACTTTGGAGGAAGTTTTCTTTATTTACAGGTAAAAAAAGTATTTTGGCCACACTGGGGTGGGCTCCCAGTGTGCCACAAGTTTGGGGATGATGCCGATGGGGACTGGGCACCTCCATTGACAAAGAAAGTGTGTGATGGGGACATGATGCTGATGGGGATTTTGCACCCCATCAGCAACAAATTGAACTGGGGGGGGGAGACATGCTGACACAGGGACTGGACATCCCTGATGTCGGCTTTGTGGAGATTGTGTGGTAGGCAGCAGGAGCCACCATATTTATTGGAATGTTTCACCAAGAAAGGCATGTAACAGAGCCTTGTCATCTGACACTCCAATGAGGAAACTGCACCTCACTGGAGCGGCAGATTTCTTTCAACTCCGTGACTCTCTTTGAAACTGCTGTCATCGTTAGCAAGCTCACTAATTGGTGGCTGTGGGACGTGCCCACTAAAGCATTCCCTGCATTTGCCAATACTGACACACCTCTGAATGTGCTACTACTGCAAGATGTTGCTTGCGCACACGCAAGACAACATAAAAATGGCAGTACTGAGGTAACAGTAAAATCCTAGACTGTATGCAGTAACAACAATTTGTTCCACACAGTCTGCCCACCCCCACCATCAGTCCTTCAAACCCCAAGTGGTCTCTGTTCTCTACAGTCGGTCTGGTGCTGAAGGAGCAGGGGTTCAGGGACCCTGAAGCAGGCAGTGGCCTTCTTGGTTGGTCAGTTTTTGAAGGAGCTAGTCCTCCAGAGTGGAAAGTCACTGGGGGAGGGCAGGAAAACACAGCTCCAGTCTTCACCTTTAAACTGGTAGTGTTGATAAAAACTGTTTACTTCACAAAAAGTCAATTGCTGGGTTTCCAGACCTATTTAGTATACCAGGCCTACAGTGCCTGGCAGACACTGGCATAATGACTTACAGCTCCTTTCTCTTTGTCACACTAGCAGAACTGGCCCAGATCGCCAGACAAAGACCCCACTTTAGTATCGAGCTATCGTCCAATTTCATTAATAAATGTGGATATGAGGATTCTCGCCAAAATCCTGGCTAATAGGTTAGCCAAGGTCTGGCTTTCCTTAATAAGCCCCGAGCAGGTTTGTTTTGTGGCAGGGCGTCTCTCATCGGATCACTTACGTAAAATCTTTCATCTCATCTCGGCAGCAAGGGACTCTCATACTCCGGCAGCTCTAGTTTCCCTTGATGTGGAAAAAGCCTTTGATCGTGTCTCATGGGACTACTTGTTCGAATTATTACCCAGATATAGAATTCCTTTACAGTTTATAAAGTGGATCAAAATTCTTTACTCCCACCCTACTGCTAGGGTATTATGTAATGGGGTAATATCACAATCCTTCCCTCTCCAGCAGGGAACGAGGCAAGGCTGCCCCCTGTCTCCCTACTTGTTAAACTTATTTTTAGAGCCACTCATCAGGAGGATTAATCACTCCGCATCAGTATCTGGCATTCCGATCCAGCGATTTCAATATAAGTTATCGGTATATGCCGATGACATCATGCTTCATGTCACAAATCCAAGTACGTCTATACCAGCTACCCTCAACATTATCAAAGAGTTTGGGGAACTCTCCAACTATAAATTAAATGTAGCCAAAGCGGAAGTAATGCCTCTAAACAGTTGGACTTTAAAGGCAGACTTGGAGCACCTCGGTTCACCTGGGTAAGGGATAAAATAAATTATCTAGGCATATTTCTGTCACACTCCGAAGCAAAATGCAACAATATAACTTGGACCAGTTACTTAATGCATTAAAACGGACCTTAATCGTTGGGCATCGCTTCCATTTCTCTCTGGGGACGAACAGCACTATAAAATGAACGTCCTGCCTCGCTTATTGTACCCTCCAGATGCTGAATTTATTCCTTCCCATTCATGGTTTCGTCAGGTGCATAGCATTATCTCTAAATTTATTTGGAGAAATAAATCACCTCGGAGAGCAATTACTAAATTGCAGAGGGCCAAAGAGCATGGTGGATTGCAAGTCCCAATATCTACCTCTATTACTTGGCCATTAATTGTGCCACAGTCTCGATGGTTAAAACCCAAGGACCCCCACTATGGTTACAAATAGAACAGTCAATATGCAGTGCTGCAGGAATCGATATTAAGAGCCTCCCTTACATTACTGCTAATAAAGTTCCCAAATTGTGTGAACCCACACAATCACGATCTAGATCTGGATACATGATAAGTTAGACAAAACCTTCGGCTTTCACCATCAAAGGACGTGTCCCAACCTCTTTTCAAAAACCCTAATTTTAAAATAGGGGGTAAGTTTGTCACTGCTTCATTTTGGCTGTCGGAATGTGAAATCACGGTGGCTGACCTAACCGAAAATGGTAAATTACTTGCCTTCTCAGCTTTTAGCACAAAATACAAATTACCTGCTTCTTTTTGTTTTAAGTACCTTCAAATATCCTATGTCCTAATACAGCATTTTGGTAGCGGCCTCTGGAGTCGGTCTATGTCCGGTCCTATACTTAGCTCACTTACCAGGACACCTTCGTCTCACCTTGTCACCTTCTACTATAAGGCACTTCAAATAAGTAATAGTGAACAAGAAGGTGTACAACATTACACGTGGGATAGGTCCCTCCCCTCCGCCTCCCAAGTACCTCGTCAATGGCAACAAATCTGGAAAAGGCTATATAAGGATATCAGGAGGGATCGGTATAGGCTGCTTCAATTTTATGTGCTGCATGACCTATACTACACCCCTGTAAAACTTAGTAAGATGGGGCATCATACATCGGAACTTTGTACCAGATGTGGTTCACAAAGAGGTACACTCCTTCATATCCTCTGGGAATGTGACAAAGTTACTCCATTTTGGGCTGCCATCAGGTCTAAACTGGATCCTATACTTGGGCTCCAAAATGCTTTTAGTCCGGAAATCTGCATCTTGGGTGACTCAGGCGAAACTCTAGTAGGTAATCAGAGGAAACATATGACACTGATATCTTTCTGCGCTAAGAAAATCATATTGAGCCACTGGTTAGACCAGCAAACCCCTTCGTATGTAGAATGGCATAAAGAAATACTATTTGCTTTGCAAGCGGAATACTTTATTGCTAATATGTCCAAGCGCAGTAAAAAATATCAGAGAGTATGGGCACCTCTACACGCCCTGTTATCCACCTAGGAGACCCTTGTTTTGGATCTGGTCTTGATACAGCCTGGAGATGGTTATTGACTTAGTCCCTCTAACTCTTCCTTATTGAGTAATTGACTATTCCTACATCGTCTAGGAAGGAATTATTCCTTTTATATATTGTAGTGTGAAATGGGGGTGGGGGTGGGAATATAAGGTCTTACTAGTTCTGTGGTTATACTCTACCATGCTATTGGAATCAGATACTCTTGTTAGGTAAGGTCAAGTTTATTGAAATTACTCGGTCTTGGTTACAAAAGTGAGCAGATGTTACAATCCACAGCCTGTGTACTAATGTAGATGTACAATATCCTGACACATAACACTGGCTGTTTGTTTAAGTATCTGAACAAGAGATCTGTGTATTGTACAAAAAATCTACAGTACTTTGTAATACTACAATAAAGCAAACTATTTAAAAAAAAAAAAAAGAACAGGCCCAGATTCCTGGGAACAGCCCCTTGTATAGGGGAGCAAACTCAGAGCCCTATTAGTTAGTCAGTTGCCTAAGCACACAGTCTTCTGTATGTTGGCCCAGCCATGCTGGGCTTGCATGCAGGCTGAGAATCAAAGCAAGCTTCTGATTGGTCATAATTTGCAGGCACTGTGTGTGCCGGCCTCCAACCCCTTCCCACCAGTCTTTGTTGGGTTCAGAGGGCTGAGGATGGAAATGGGCACCATCAAGTTTGTTACATTTGAACTGCAGTCTTTAGCAGCTTGCTGCTGCATTACTTTAAGCCTGGGATAATTCAGTAATGTCCTGGCCCGCTGCATGTACTGGTGCAGGGAAATGTTTCTTCGTTTGAGCACTGTGCCCATTTTGAAGTCAGGGCTCTGGTGCAGGAGGCAGCTAGGTAAGCGCCTACATATGGAGGTGAGTCTTACACACTCCCCCTGCCAGACTCTTGGTGGCCTCACTGAGACCATGCCCATACTGTCCAAAAGTCCAGTGAGAGTCGCATGAACATTATTATCAACAATGTATACAGACAGTCCTATCTAACACCTGATGCCTAACTACTCTGTGGATTTATAATATTTACACAGTGCATATTTCTGGCTAGACAATTGGTGCCTATCTATCCACAGCATTCAGTTGGGATACAACTACATTTTCCCACCTGAGCCATGTGCAGCACATTAGGAGTATATCACAGGGGGCGATATGCTTATGAACCACATGGATAGGGAAATCGTGCGGAAAACAAATAAAAAGAACAAAACACCATAATACCAAAAATAACACAGTGACACAGTTAGGAACTTTTGTGGCAATGAGGTAAACTGAAGATCACTCCCATGGTGTGCTGTCGAAGACAGAAAGAACAGACCTTAGGTTGTTAAGAGAGCCATTAACGATTACTGGTAAGCACACGGCCCCCCTGGACAAAGCTTTGCTCCCATAGGGTCCTAGTTCCTCCAGCCCAGACCCATAGGTGGGAATCAATGGTGAAGACTAATTCTTAGAAGGCCTGTCACTTCCACCTCAAAGGCTATTCTGAAATTGTAACGTCATAACATTTTTACAGTTGGGTTGCAAGTCTGTCACTCCTGTGGATGTTGTAGAGACTTAAAATACAGTTCTGAGAATTTGGGACATATATATTGAAAAACAGGAAGTTCACAGTGGTATAGTTTATGCTGGCATGCACCTAATGCTGAACTACAGGATTTGCACTGGGCTAGAAGGGCCCTACACAAATTCTAAAGATGCATGTAAGGCCATAGTAAGAGATTTGCACTGGGACCAAATTGTGTATACACATTATGGCCCATACATACATTAAACTAACATACATAAGGCTGTTGTTTGGTATTTGCGTAGGGGGCCCTACTCAAATCACACACCCACATAATGCATGAGAAGGTCTGCACATCTGCACCCAGAAATTAAAATGACACACTCACTGTAATTCCTGATTGTGAGGGGGGAGGAAAGGATGGGGCAGCTGCAAGTTGAGGGGCTAGCTGCACAATCGAGCAGACTCGATACACCGTGAGGCCTGTTTCTGGTGGTATTTTCGTATGTTCGTAATTCTTGCTCTTCTGGGAATATCTTCACCATTGATTCACACAAATGAGTTCTGAGCCAGAGGTGCTAGGGCCCTGTAGGAGCCAGAACTTTTTAGGAGGGCCAGCAACAAGGTAGGCTGCGTGCGTGTGCGGCACCGCAAGACTAGCTCGCGCTGCATGGCTTACCTAAGCACCGACCCTCAACTGCCTCAGTACCTTTTTTTTTTACCAAGGAGGTGCAGCATAACCTAACACTAATACAACTAACCTAAGAGAGTAAGACAGCCCTTGTGACCTGTGTAAAAGTGGTCAACAATGAAGAACACACTGTTTTCACAGCCCAAACCAAAAACAAGGGATGAAGACCAATGAACAGAAAGAATGAGCCCGAGGGATAGAGGGTTGGTGTATGAATCAATGGTGAACATATTCCTAGAAGATCAAGAATTCCAGTAAGCAAATAATTTTAATATCTTTCAGTCATCAGTCTTCACCATTGATTCACATCAATGGCTTAGATTACCAAGCTGAGATGAAAGCCCCCCCCCCCAGGCAGGGTGGTAGGAGCGCTCACGCAGGGCAGAAGTCCATGAAGGATTGCCCTGTCAAAAGAGGCATGCTGCCTGGTATGGACATCCAGGGCACAGTGTTTGATAAAAGTATGCACTGTGCTCTAAGTGGCAGCTCTGCATATATAAGCAATAGGAACAGAGTGAATCTCTGCTAAGGATGTAGCAACCACTCTAGTAGAGTGGGCATGAACTTGGCCCTCCAGTTTGACCTGCGCCATAGAATAGCAGTAAAGGAGGCAACTGACAAGCCATGCAGAAATGCATTTGATTGTAACAGGCTGACCCAACCAATTAGTGTGAAAGGAAATGAACAACTGTTTACTTCATCGGAAGTCCTTAGTTCTATCAAGGTAGAACTTGAGGGCTCTTTTAACATCCAGAGAGTGGACAGTGCACTCCCTTTTATTCTGGAAGTTGGGAAAGTATACAGGCAGCACTACAGGCTAATGTAAGTGAAACTCCAACACCACCTTTGGTAAAAACTTGGGGTGTGTGCAGAGAACCACCTTGTCTCTATAGAAAACAGTATACAGAGGATCTGTGATCAGTGCATGTATCTCAGAGACTCTGTGGACTGAGGTGATGCCACTACAAATGCAGTTTTCCAAGTTAGGAATTTTAGGCCAAGGGTTCAAAAGGCTTACGAGTGAGCATGTCCAAGATAAGGCTGACATCCCAGACAACAATGGGTTTCCTGGCTGGGGGCCTTGTGTGCAAAATGCTCTCCAGAAACCTCTTAAAGAGAGGCAGTTGGGCTAGATTGAGGTTCTCTACAGGCTTGTGGCATTGCAAGCCTGCATCTGCGAGGTCCAACAAGTACTCCAAAATCCTATCTGGTGGGCATTGGAATGAGTCTATACAGGATTTGGAGCACCACACAGAAAAATTTTCCCATTTGGTTGTGTAGGTTTTCCTTGCAGAGGGCTTACGAGCAGCCAGAAGAATCTCAGATACCATCTGAGAGTCTGTCTCTTCTATCACTTCAGGAGCCAGATATGGAGATGAAGAGAACACTGATTGAGGAGAACCAGGAATCCCTGCATCAGAAGGTCTGTCTGGAGAGGGAGGACTCTCAGAGGGCTGACTGACAACTTGATGAGCAGGGGAAATCATATCTGTTGAGGCCAAATAGGGGCAAGCAGAATCATCTTGCCCCAGGTGCCTCCAGCTTGAGCAGTGCCCTCTGAACTAGAGGAACAGGAGGAAAGTGTACAGAAAGAGATTTGTTCACTGCAGCCTGAATGCATCTTGACAGAAAACACCATGTTCTGGATTTGTGAAGCAGAACTGAGGCAGTTTGGCATGGAGTAGGGGTGCAAAAAGGTCCATATTTGGAGCTCCCCATTCATCGAACAGAGACTGCACGACCTCTGGCACCAATGACCATTCATGAGGATCAGCTTCTGTTCGGCTGAGCTCATCTGTTAGGACGGTCTCTGACCAGGTAACTGAGCATCTTGAGAAATATGGCCTGTGGACGAAATCACAGAATGGATTTCATCCTAAACACAACACGGAGACTGCCTTGGTGAGGTTCACAAGCCAAATTACTAAGGCTACAGATAAAGGTCAGCTTGTTGCCTCGACTTTTGTGGACCTCACCAAGGCATTCGACTTGGTTGACCATTCTGAGTTACTTAAATTACTCCCTGCAGTACGTTTTTCAGATGACGTGGTAGCCTGGTTCGGAGACCTCTCTCTCCAGCAGGAATCAGAGGACTTTGTTAGGTGGTTTAACATCTTGTGAAGCCACTATAAATTGCTGAGTCCCACAGGGCTCGATACCTGGACCCTTACTTTGTTCTCTTTTTGTTAACTCACTATCTAATTTATTCAAACACATAGAACTGATATTATATGCTGACGATACTGTTTTGTTTTGTACTGGTTATGATTTTCTTACTCTACAAACCACTTTACAATCTGATTTTAGTTCGTTACATTCCTAGTTTACAGCTCACAAACTCGTTTTAAATTCTGGTAAAACAAAAACAATGGCTTTCTCTAGCCCTAGGAAATATCCTTTATCTGATTTATATTTACTTCATAATTTTGTAAATCAAATTGAACAAATAAAGGTGTTCAAATATCTTGGCCTGCTATTGGACTCCCATCTTACTTATGTAGCTCATGTCATTGATTTAATTAGTAAACTTCATAAAAGATTAGGCTTCCTTTATACAATACGGAAAAATCTTACTATTGAGGTCAGACATATGCTGACACAAAGTCTACTATTATCAGTTTTTGACTATGATTTTATAATTTATTCACATACAATGGAAGCACTGTTTGTAAAACTAAGGTCTACTTACCATAGTATAATCTGATTTGCTATTGGCTGTTTGAAGTTCACCCATCATTGCACTTTATATAATTATTAACCTTTGGACCAGTGTTTTAATTTTCGTTCATCATTGTTTTTACATAAAATTCAACTTGGGCTACTTCCCCATAGTATTACTACCTTATTTGTTAGAAATGATCATTCAGTAAATACTAGAATGCAGGTTAGATCACTGTTTAAGGTCATCCATTATTGTACACAATTTGCACAGAATAGTGTTACTTTTCAACCTATTATTATTTATAATACATTACCTAGTACTGTTACTAGCCTCTCCACAATTCAAGGTTTTAAAGTACAGCTTAAGAGACATTTGACAACACTATCTGTATGTAAGTGCAAACATCAATTGATGTTTTTTATACTGATTTGTATGTTATTTGTTTAAATTCGCTGACAATACCAGACTAGGAAATATTGTGGACAGTCAGGAAGATGTATCTAACCTTCAAGAAGCATTAGGAGATCAAGAAAAGCGGGCACTAGACAAAAAATCGACCTTTAACACTGACAAATGCAGTGTAATGTACTATGGAAAACTAAATGGTCAGAAAACTTATTCACTTGGAGGGCAGATATTGAATAAAGTGGAGGATGAGAGGGACCTGGGTACCAGGATAACAGACAACCTAAGCTTTAAGTTACACTGTAACCAAGTCATCAAAAAATCCAGTAGCATCTTACATTGTATTAATAAGTGCATTAAATGTAAAAGCAAGGAAGTTTTGTTGCCCTTGTATACATCCCTGGTGAGACCACATCTGGATTACTGTGCTCAGTTCTGGTCACCAGGTGGCAGAACAGAAATAAATGCATTAGAGAGAGTACAGAGAAGGGCAACTCGTAATATTATAGAGGTTAAGGGAAGTGATTATAAAACTAGACTTAACATCCTAGGATTTTACTCTTTGGAACACAGATGGCTGAGGGGGGACATGTGTCTGATTTTTAGAGCCCTTACAGACCCACAACTGTGGGAACTCTTGGGGTAAAATTATAGACATCTCCAATATAATACTAAAGCCCACCACCTGCAACTTGAAGTTGAATGCTTTAGATCCACCAAAAGGAAACATTGGTTGTCTGTCAACAAAATCTGGAACGAACTCCCATTGGAGGTAGTGGCTAGTGATAGTATGAATAGCTTCAAATCCAAACTGGATGCACACCTCATCAAAAATAACATACTGCGATACTCTTGACTCGATGAGCCTAAAGGACCTAGGTCTAACAGTGCTCTGTAAATACCTATGAAACCTATGTTTGTATATGACTGATGTTTTTTATATTGACCTGTATGTTATTTGTCTAAATGTTTGCATATGTAACACTGGACATCTGTGAAAATGGGTTAATAACCTACAGATCTTTCAGTATAAAAATAAAAATGAAAATGAAATGAACTGAAAAATCTGCTAGTATTTTGAGCCCCTGGCAGATAAACCATCTGGATCAGAATGTCCTGATCCAGATACCATTCTCACACTCTCATCGCCTCTCTGCAGAGAGGATAAGAGTGTGCACCTGCCATTTCTTAATGTAGTACATGACAGACTTGTTGTCCATCTGGCAGAAGACTATCTTGTGGCTGACAAAGTACACCAGGGCCCGGAGGGCATAAAGGGCTGCTCTCATCTCCAACACACTGATGTGGAGGCAGGACTCTGTAGGGCTCCAAACTCCCTGACTGTGGTGGCTCTGGCACTGGGCTCCCCATCCCAGCAGAGGCAAGTCTATGGTGAGGGTTACCTGAAGCTCCAGTTGAGAGAAATGAAGGCCTTGATGAGACTGTCCTCCTGTGTCCACCATGCAACTGACTGAAGCAGAAGCTTCATCACCTTGATGGGATAAGACTGAGGATCCATAGCTGGAGACCACTGCGTGCTGAGCATCCACTGGGATGTTCTCATGTGTAGCCAAGCCACAGATACCGTGAAGATGGAGGAGGCCATGAGACCCAACATGCATTGCATGGAGTGAGCCCGAACAGACTTGTGCTCCAGGATGAATTGAGCCATCTAAAGGTGGCTTTCCATCTGTCCTCTTGAAGAAAGGCCCTCACCTTGGAGGTATACAGGAGGGCTCCTATAAAGAGAAGCTACTAAGAGGGCTGAAGCTGTGACTTCTCTAGATTTACCAGGACTCCCATGGCAGGGAGCCTCCCATTTCACTAAGGGCTCATTTCACCAGATATACGGCTGCCTCGATATCTGCTTCCAGGGGCATCCCCATCCAGGAGATCTGCAGGGCTGCTACCTGGAAGTCAGCATACACCTTCATCTTCCATTACCACATCAACCTTGAGTCACACCAGGATGCTTGTTTTGGGGCCTCAGATCTCCACTCCCTGTTTCCAAAATAGGGGTGTGTGCCTTGCCCCCTCCTCAGAGAACTGCTAGGAGTCTGCCAAAGTGTGGATAAATGCACTACATCCACAGCACTAGAAATGAGGATTACTCACCTGTAACTATAGTTCTAGCAGTGGTATATGGTGCACATCCACACAACCCACCTGACCTCACCTCGCAAGTGGCACATGGATCCCTACTTCCAGCGTGCAAGATCTGACGTCATGGGGTGGAGCCGGGGATGATACTACCCAGGTGGATGGGAGGAGCTTACCTTGAAGACGTTCCGGCAGAATTAAAGAGAAAGGAACTTTGGGTTGGGCAGAAGACAACCTTGTCCCTGTGGAACACCAGATATGGAGACTCCACTGACAGCACCTGGAGCTCACTGATCCTTCTAACAGAGGTGATAGCCACCAAGAAGATGGTCTTTCATGACACGTGAGAGATGTCACACCTGTGCACTGGTGAAGACAACTCTTCTCTTGGCGTAGGGCCCTGCACCTTTGCACCTGTGAGTGACAGACGGCTCTGTGTATTAGTTGAGAGAAGGACTGTTTTGCCCTGTGTGTCTGTATCTGCGGCCACATGGAAGCACAAGGACCAGAGGGCCCTACACTTCTGCAGCCCAATATAAAAGCCAAAAGAGATGCCGCACTGAGGCGGGGTGCAAATGGACAAAGTTAGGTACAGCAATCATTAAAAAGTCCTGCACTCACCATCCAGTGATTCAGATGCTGCTCAAATATAGCCCAAACCGAAAATGTTATTGCATAAGTGCCAGTGCTACTATGCTAAATTACACAGTGCCCTAATGAGTTTCGGAAAAAACAATTTCCTTTTTCAAAGGAATTTTTCTGCAGCCCACCAGACAGCCCATGAATCCTTGACAAATGTCACTGTAGTTCCATAGGCAGATGGAGTCATCCCTTTGTGCAAGGTCCAGAGGGCCCTGCGCATCTGCATCTGTTCGGGACCTGCATGAATGAGGATACAATTCCACTATCTTAAAAAGAAAGGAAATTCTTTGCAAAAAAAAAACCCTGCTTTATTGCACTACTTAGGGTTTAGTTTAACACAACAAAAGCAGGGAAATATGGCGTTAGGGTTTCCAACCCTAATATCCCACCCCCACCCAGAGGGCCATTTCTTATTTTATGAGATGTGCTCATGACACCAAACTTTTTTTGTTTTGTGACAGCCACCATCTTGTTTCTCACCTCACTAACAAAGTACTAATTCAAACTTTTACTATAGCAGTCCTAATTAAAAATAAAACAGGAATCTACCTCATTAGAACATGCTGGTTTTGATTCTGAGGCTTGTTTCAGTCAATCATGATTATAAATATCCTTTACGTATTTCTCCTGGCCATAGTAACGTCTTTACCATTTTTTTAATTGTGACTCACCTTTTTTGTGTCGCACCTTTAAGGTAGAGCAAAATTAAATTTCACTTGCAAAACTGTTTTTTTTAATTGAAATTTTAAAAGTTTGTTGGAAACACATTTTGATTGCCCAGCATTATTTTTTGTTTCACAGCAGAAAACTTCTCAGCATGACATTTGACTGCGCACTATAATTGTCCCAGCCCCCAACAAAGTGCAGTAGTTAGAGAGGTAAACACCAAGGCAGAGAAGTCAGTAGGAGCAGGACAGGGTAAATGCAGAAAAAGGTGTTAAGGACAGGGATGGGACTGAAAGGGGTAAGGCCATAAAAAATAGAAGGAAGGCGATGAGTACCAATGCCTGCAGTCTGTGCAACAAGCTCCCTGAACTAGAGGCCTTGATGGAAAAGAGATGCCTGGATATTGTGGCAGTCACTGAAACATGGTACACAGAGAACCATGAGTGGGAAGTCAACATAACAGGATACACAGTCTACAGGAGGGACAGGGTAGGTAAAAGAGGAGGAGGAGGAGTAGCTCTCTATATAAGGGAAGGGATTAAAGCAACAGAACTAAAGAGTAAACAGGAAGCTGATGAGTCATTATGGGTCACCCTGGAGACAGGAAATGGCACCACAATCCTCATGGGGGTTGTGTACAGACCCCCATCTCAGGGGGAGGAAATGGACAAGGAAATGATAGAAGGCATCCTTAAAATGGTAGAAAAAGGAGATATATTGTTGATGGGGGACCTGAACATGCCAGATGTTAACTGGAGTACCTTTGCTACAGGCACATCCAAGAGCAGGGTCATTTGTTGGAACCCACTCGGGAGGGAGCAATCTTAGACCTGGTACTCTCAAATGGGGAAGGAGAAAGGATCTCAGATTTAGAAGTGGGTAGCCATCTGGGAACAAGCGACCACAAAATAGTGTGGTTCACAATAAACACAGCTATAGAGTCAAGCCATACAAAAACAAGAGTATTGGACTTTATGAAGGCTGACTTTGTGAAAATGAGAGAGTGCCTTAGAAAAGCACTAGCATATGGGCAAGAAGGAGGGGTGGAGGAACAATGGGAATAATCAAAACAGCCATCGCAGAGGCAACAAGCCTTTGTGTGAAGCAAATCAATAAAACAAAATGAAGGAAAACCACTATGGTTCTCAAAAGAGGTGGCAGGGACAGTTAAGAAGAAAAGGATAGCATTCAGGAAACATAAGGAAACACAGAAGGAACAGGACAGAGAACTTTATCAGTTAAAGCAGAAGCAGGCAGGGAAGGCAGTCAGAATAGCAAAGGCACAAACTGAGGAAAAGATAGCCAACTTTGTTAAGAAGGGGGATAAAACCTTTTATAGGTACATTAGGGAGCGAAGAAAGACCAAGGGAGGGATACAGAGACTTAATAAAGGGGAAGAAATGTGGGCAGAGGGTGACAGTGAAAAAGCAAGGATACTGAATGAATATTTCTGCTCAGTATTCACAACAGATGAGGAGGGGGAGGTGCCTAAACCAAACAAGGGAGAAACTCTGAATAGGGGGGTCCATACCAGTCCATTCACAGAAGAAAGGGTTTTGAAAAAACTCTTGAAACTGAGGGTGGACAAAGCAATGGGGCCTGATGGGATTCACCAGAATACTAAAAGAGCTAAGGATAGAACTAGCAACACCACTGACTACTCTCTTTAACAAATCATGGGAGGATGGAGTGGTATCTGAGAACTGGAGGAGGAGGGTGAATGTGATTCCACTTTAGAAAAGTGGGAGCAGGGCAGAGGCAGAAAACTACAGACCAGTTAGTTTGACTTCAGTGGCAGGAAAAACAATGGAATCACTTCTGAAGGAAAGAATTGTTGAGTACCTAGAGGCCAGTGGGGCATGGGACCCAAGGCAGCATGGTTTCACAGCAGGAAGGTCATGTCAGATGAACCTAATAGATTTCTTTGACTGGGTGACCAAAGTAGTAGACCAGGGAGGGGCTGTGGATACGGCCTACCTAGATTTTAGCAAGGCATTTGACACAGTCTCACGCAAAAGATTAATATACAAGTTAGCCAGCCTTGGAGTGGGTCCCAAGGTGGTAGCCTGGATAAAAAAAACTGGCTAGACAACAGGACGCAAAGGGTAATAGTAAACGGAGTCCACAGGGAAGAAAGGAGGGTAACTTGCAGGGTACTGCAGGGTTCGGTACTGGGACCGGTCCTCTTTAATATCTTTATAAGTGACATTGGAGAGCACCTGGAAGGAAAGGTATGCCTCTTTGCAGAGGACACAAAGATCTGCAACATGGTTGATACACAAGGTGGGGTGGAAAGAATGAAAAGGGACTTGGCAAGGTTGGAGGAATGGTCAAATACATGGCAGCTCAGATTCAATGCAAAGAAGTGCAAGGTAATGCATCTGGGAAACAAAAACCCAGGGGAAGAGTACACAATGGGGGGTGAGTTAATAACAACAAAAATCAAAAGAGACCTAGGAGTATTTATATCAGATGGCATAAAGGTGGGCAAGCAATGTGAGAAGGCAGTACGGAGGGCTGGGGGGATACTGGGATGCATAGAGAGAGGCATCAACAGTAGAAAACAGGAAGTTGTTATCCCTCTCTAAAGACAGTTATTGAGACCCCATCTGGAGTACTGCATGCAATTCTGGAGACCCCATCTCAGCAAAGACATAGACATAGTGGAGGCTGTTCAGAGGAAGGCAACCAAAATGGTGCAAGGTCTGCACCAGAAGACATACGAGGAGAGACTAAAGCAGCTTAACATGTATACCCTTGAGGAAAGGAGGAAGAGGGGGACATGATAGAAACGTTCAAGTATCTCAAGGGAATTAACAAGGTACAAGATGGTAGTATCTTTCAGAAAAAGAGATGTGCAAGAACAGGGGGGCACAATTTGAAGATACAGGGGGGATGGCTCAGAGGTAATGTTAGTATTTTTTCACAGAGAGAGTTGTGGATGACTAGAACAGCCTTCCTGAGGAGGTTGTGGAGTCAGGAACAGTGGGAGAATTCAAGAATGCATGGGACAGGCATAAAAGTGGGGGGCAGGAGGAAGTAAGCTGTTGATTAACTAGAATCTGCAGCTTATCCATCAGGTAGAGAAATGTGCAGACTGGGTGGGCCAAGCGGTCCTTATCTGCTGTCAAATTCTATGTTTCTATTGTTTGTTTTGCAGCATAATTTTTTGTTTCTCAGCAGAACATTTGTTTCTCAGTATGACATTTGATTGCACATCACATTTTTTTTGTTTCGCTGCAGAAACTTGGTTTCTCAGCATGACATTTTATTGTATACCATGATTTTTCATTTCGTAGCAGAAAATTTGTTTCTCAGCATGAAATTTCATTATACACCATCATTTTTTGTTTCGTAGCAGAAAATGGTTTCCCAGCATGAAATATGATTTTGCACAATGATTTTTTGTTTCTCAGCAAGAAATTTGATTGCATATCATAATTTCTCATTTCACAGCAGAAAATTGGTTTCTCAGCATGAAATTTGATTGCATGTCATAATTTTTCATTTTGCAGCAGAAAATGGTTTTTCAGCATGAAATCTAATTGCACATCAGAATTTTGCATTTTGCAGCAGAAAATTGGTTTCTCAGCATTACATCTGATTCCACACCATGATTTTTAATTTCACAGTAGAAAATTGATTTATCAGCAGGAAGTTTGATTGCACATCACAATTTTTCAATTTGCAGCAGAAAACTGTCAGCATGAAATTTGACTGCACATCAACATTTTTCGTTTTGCAGCAGAAAACTGTTTTCTCAGCACGACATTGGATTGCACACCATGATTTTTCATTTCACAGTAGAAAACTGGTTTCTCAGCATGACATTTGATTGTACATCAGAATTTTTAGTTTCACAGCAGAGAATTGGTTTCTCAGCATGAAATTTGATTGCACATCAGAATTTTTCATTTTGCAGCAAAAAATTGATTTCTTGACATGAAATCTGTTCGACTTGAAATTTGATTTCACATCATAAGATTTGGTTTTACAAATTAAATTGGATTCTTGCCATGAAATTTGATTGTACTTATAGTGAAGACAACTCTCTCTTGGCATAGGGCCCTGCACGCCTGCACCTGTGGGCGCCAGAGGGCCCTGTGCACTGCCTAACAGATGGACTCTTTCCCCGGTGCATCTATATCTACAACTACATGGAAGCACAGAGAACATACAGCCCTGCGCTTTCGCATCCATGTTGACAGCTCTATGAATTCTTGGCATCCGCTGCTGCACAGAACTACAGGGCATGCAAGGACCCTACACTTCCATAGGTGGACAGAGTCTTCCCTTTCTTCCCTTGGGCCCTGCACATCTGCACAAATAAGGATACGATTCCACTATCCCAAAAAGAAAGGAAATTCTTTGCAAAAAAACATTGTTAATGCACAAGTTTGGGTTCAAGTTAATGCCACAAAATTAGGGAAATGTGGCATTAGGATTTCCAACCCTAACCCCCCCTCCCCCCAAGCAGCAAAAGGAAAAAAAATAGGGTTTTTGGTCTCTGGAGTCTTGGCGAATCAGTGGTGGGGTCAACCTTGGGGTTGTCAGCCCTGATGCCCACCCTTGTTCTCTGAGCAAACAAGGTCAGATGTGATCTCCTTTCTTCACACAGGACCTGCAGGACCCTATGTGAAGAAAGCTATAACACACTGTATTAGCAACATGTGGTGAGACACACTTCTCTACCTTTTAAGAGTGTATTAGTATAAGGCATTGGCTTAGAACTGTACCTTATGCTTCAGACACTGGGGATGGGTGAACATTAGCGTTGAGAACCCCACGGAAAGACCTGACCACTGATTCGCCAAGATTTCAATAACCCAAAACCCTAATCTTTTATCCTTTTGCTGCTTGGGTGGGGGTTGGGAGTTAGGGTTGGAAACCCTAACGCCACATTTCCCTACTTTTCTGGCATTAACTTGAACCCTAAATGGTGTATTAATGAAGTTTTTTTGCAAAGAATATATAAATATAGGTAAAGTAAGGCAAGGCAAAGTTTATTTATATAACGCACAATGTAAAAAGACCCTGAGCTTTGTACAGAGTTAAATATAAATCGTGACATAAAATTCATTAAAATTAAAATATTAATTAAAAATAGGATAATTAAAATGCATAAATAACAGTTAATCAGGAAATGCCTGATAAAATAAAAAGGTAAAATATACATACAGTACATACATAAATACAAATTTAAAATATATATACATACACACATAAACTTATACATCTACTTTCTGTGACAACACGGGTCTGCAGAGCCAGTACCAGAAGAAAACATTGCTTCGAACATTGTTTTCTTTTAATTAATCATAACTAACAGGAGTAAACTTCTCTTTTTTCCAGTGTTCTTTCCAACTCTACAACTGTGTCTTGGGCTGTTATTCCAGTATGTATATGATCACCACACTTTACAAAGCAGCACACGTTCCTCATTTTCTTTGCACTGCCTCAAACAGTGATTCAGTGTCCTAAGTGCAATGCCATGTCAGTATAATGAAACAGTTATTCAGTGAGCCTTTGTTCCACAGCACACTTAGGGGACTTTTAATGTTGATGGTAAACAGCCCTCAGCTTCACTCAACATCAGCATTTTGGACTCAAGAACAGGTGCTACAGAACAAAGATTCATTCAAAAACTGTTTACTGTTTAACAAAATCACTCTGTTCTGTACTGCCAATCTTTTTTTTTTCCTTTTAAACATTTTCAACTCTTGCCACAAACCAGCCTCAGCTCTCAACATACAGTACTTATAGCTGCCTGTCTAGTACTGGTCACACCTTCCTGCTCCCATGCAGCTCAGGTACCAACTGTTGCTTAGTCCCTTGTACAAAAAGCTAATGAAAACGTGCTGACCATACCAACTGGCAATAGCTGTCTATCGATCTTAGCTACTGGTGAATTAAAGTAGGCAGTATAGCGCAGTGGTTTAAGGCTGTGAGCTGCAAATCTGCAGACCTGGGTTTGAACCCCACAGCCTCCACTTGCATACTGTGTGACACTGAGCAAGTCATTTAACTTCCCTGTGCTCCCAGGTTGTACCTGTAAACAAGCTTTCAGCTTAGTGTGCCAGTCCTGGTTAAGCAATTGGGACCACCAATACTTAACAAATAACTCCTCATCTAACTGAGACAATTAAGGTATATTTTACCAGAACAAAATAAAATGTTTAGGCATTATGAATGAAACTTATGTGGTTACTATACTATTGATCTTCCTGAATATCTTCTCCTTAGATTTCCACTAATGGGTCTCAGCTGGAGGCACTATGACCCCTTGGAAGCCAGAACTATTCTGGAGGGGGCTGGTGATGAGAGTAGGCCCTGTGCATGCATCAATGCATATGCTCAGTGGTATAGAGTGACACCAGCTCCTAACCACCTCAGTACCTTTTTTAATGAGGAGGTAAGCAGCATGAACCAAATGAGCAACCTATGCATTTAACCTAAGGGCATAAGATTGCCCTGGTAGCCCAGGTAAGAAGGGCCACCAAACCCAATAACAGTGTCTTGTCAGCCCAAACCAAGTACAAAGGGGTGAAGACCATGACACAGACATACTGGTGTGAATCCAGGTGATAGTGGGCAGACGTAGTAATCTATGGAGAAGATATTTAGGATGATCAACAGCTACGGTAAATGCATAACTTTCATAGCTTCCAAGAATCAGTCTTCTCTGTAGATTTCCATTAATGGGTTAGAGCACTAAGCTAAGAGAAAGTCCTCTGGACTAGGGAGACTGTAGCTCAGGGCTCACTTCAGGCTAGTAATCCATTCAGAATTGTCTGGCCAAAGGTGGCATGCTGCCTGTCACAGGCACCCAGGGCACAGTGCTTCATAAAAATATGCACTGTGATTCAAGTTGCAGCCTTGTAAATTTCTGCAATTGGCACCGAGCATAGTTCTCCCAAGGAAGTGACTACTGCTCTGGTGGACTGGGCATACACCATACCTCAGATTTTACCCCTGCCATGGCACAGCAGTGGCAAAGGCAATTCACATTCCAGGCTGAAAAGCACTTGATTGTGACAGGCTGTCGTTTTCAATTGGAGTCGAATGAGACAAAGAGTTGTTTTGTCTGCCTGTAGTCCTTGGTCCTGTCAAGGTAAAACCTAAGGACTCTTTTTAACAGTGAGTGGAGAGTCTTTTCTCCCTCATTCTGGAAGTTGGCAAAGAGGGTAGGCAAAATCAGGGACTGATTCAGATGGAACTCTGACATTACTTTAAATAAAGATGTGGTGTGTGTATGGAGCACTATCTTGTCTTTATGGAAAACAGTATATGGAGAATCTGGCACCAAAACAGGGATATCACACACACTGTGAGCAGATGTGATGGGCACTAGAAATTATGCCTCCCAAGTCAGATATTTCAAGTTACTAGTCGCAGCAGGCTCAAATGGCTTGTGAGTGAGCACATCCAGCCCCAGACTGAGGTCCCAAGAAGCCACCGGTTTCCTAGTGGTTGACCTCATGAACAGGAGGAGCTTCTTTTTTTTTTTTTTTTTTTACATTCTTTTTCACTCCAGTCACGGCCTGCAGAGCCTCTCTCGAGTATCCTGCCTGATCCTGCCTCATCTGAGGTCCTCCTGGCCCTAAGCCTCCTCTCTCCCCCCCCCCACAGCCAGTAACCCCAGCTTAACCCCTCCAGTGTAGGGCCGCCCTGCCTCTTTGGGCGCTCTTCAAAATCAGACCCTGGCTGTGGATGAGGGCCCGGGTAGAGGATATGAGAGTCTGGGCGAGACAGATCCGGCAGTGGGTATGGGGGTCAGGTGCCATCACCTACCCCGCAGAGCTGGGTGTTTCCATTTTCTGGTCCCCTTAAGTTCTCCCTCCCCTTCCTTGCATGGGCACCCCTGACGCCATGCGTACGGCAACCCTGCCGATGTCAGCCACGCTACTTGTGCTGTCTGCGTACTGCAGCGCCCCCGATCTCCACAGGGAGCCGCTGGTTCACCGGACAATCCTGACCCTCACCCAGGGAAAGGAGAGCTGTCCACTGGATGCTCATTCCTCTCCCTCCCCTGCCGACCCCCATCGGTCCAAGCTCGTTCTCGAACTCGGGTTGGCGGCATGGCGCGAGTTGTGGCGTCCAGCACCTCAACCCTCAGCGCCATCGGGCCAGCTCAGGAGGAGCTTCTCTTGAGCAATGGCAGCTGTGCCAAACAGTGGGTACCCTACAGGAGGCTCATAGTATGCTGATATAGTGGATAGGTGGACCTTAACTGTGGAATACTATAAACCAGCATTAGAAAGTCCCATTAAGCATTCCAAAACCTTTTCAGGTGGACACTTAAAAGGGTCTATAGGAGTTTTGGAGCACCAGATGGAGAAGCTTTTCCCCTTGGCTATGTATGCTTTCCTGGTGGAAGGTTTATGCAAATTCAAGAGTATTTCAAAAACAATCTGAGATACTTTAAATCTGTTCACTTTTATTTCTTCAGGAGCCAGGAATCAAGGTGACAGGAGCACAAGCTGGAAGAGAGTAGCCGACCCTGAACTTTGGACAATAAGGTTATCTGGACTGGCAGAATCCTCAGTTTGAAGGCCAACAGTTGATTCAAAAGAGGGAGTCATATTTGCCCAGGCCAGGGGGGGCTACCAGGATCATCTCTCCCCCCTATGTACCTCCAGCTTGAACAGCACTCTGAATGAGCGGGATTAGAGGGAATGCATATAGACACAGACTGTTCCATGGTAGTTGGAATGCATCCTGACAAAAAATGCCAGGTCCTGGATTTCTGGAGCAGAATCAAGGCAGCATGTTTTTGAGTAAGGACACAAAACGTTCCATATCTAGGAAGACCCACTTGTCGAATAGCAATCTCGTGATGTCTTGTGCTAGTGACCACTTGTAAAGATCTGCTGTTGTTTCAGATAGTTTGTCTGCCAGAGTGTTTTGGATTCCTGGCAAATGAATGGCCTGGAGCAGGTTCCCCTGCTCCAGGAACCATTTCCACACTCTCACTGCCTCCCTGCAGAGAGGGTAAGAGTGTGCTCCCCCTTGTCTCTTAATATAGTACATGACAAACGTGTTGTCTGTCTGGAGGGGAACTGACTTATGACTAAGTCCACTAGGGCTTTCAGACCGTAAAAGGACTGCATGCATCTCTTAACACATTTAAGAGATGTGTCTCTAATGAGTCCCAGATTCCCTGCATCTGGAGACCCTGGCAGTGGATGCCCCACCCTAGTAAGGAAGCATGTGTAGTGAGAGTCACCTCTGACTCTGGTAGGGAGAATGGGAAGACATGTTCTGGACTGGCTCATGGTAGGCAGAAAGCGCACAGAGGTATACCTTTACAGATGAGTATTGCAGTCCTGCATCTGAAAGATCTAGTGGGTACTCCAGCACTTTATCTGGAGGACACTGAAATGGGTCCAAGTAGACATTAACACACCATTCTGAGAAATGCTTCCATTTAGCTGTACAAGTCTTCCGGTGGAAGGCTTATAAGCAGCCAGGAGGATCTTCGAGCTTCTCTGAGACACTTTAAACCTGCTCACTTCTATCTCTTCAGGAACCAGGCGTCTTCAGAGAGCACAGATTGGGATGGACCAGGAATCCCTGTGTCAGAAGGTCCATTCACAGAAGCAGGTGCCTAGGAGGAGCCTCTGACAACTTGTTGATCAAAGGAAACCAAAAGTGTCACGGTGCAATGAGAATCATCTTGCGTTTGTGCGCCTCCAGTCTGAGCAGCACCCTCTGAACTAATGGAAGAGGAGGAAATGTTTACAGAAAGCATCTTGTCCACTACAGCCTGAATGCATCCTGACAGAAAATGCCATGTTCTAGATTTTTCAAGCAGAACAGAGGCAGTTTTGTGTTGAGTGGGGACACAAGAAGGTCTGAGTCTGAACTGCCCCACTACTCAAAGAACAACTGCATGACATCTAGTGCTAGCAACCACTCATGAGGATCTGCTTCTGTCCTGCTGAGGCAGTCTGCCAGATCGTTCTGAGTCCCTGGCAGGTAAGCTGCCTGAATCAGAACATTGTGGTCGAGGCACCGTTCCCATACCCTCATGGCTTCTCTGCAGAGAGGTCAGGAGTGTGCTCCACCATGCTTGCTGATGTAATACATCACAGCTTTGTTGTTCATCTGAAGAAGGATTACCTTGTGACTGACAACATCTTCCAGGACTTGGAGGGTGTACAGGACTGCCCTTATCTCCAGAACACTGATGCAAAGACGAGACTCTGTCTGGGTCCAAACGTGCTGAGTCTGATGACCCTGGCAGTGATCCCCCCAGCTGAGGAGAGATGCATCTGTAGTGATGGTTATCTGAGAATCTGGTGGGACAAAGTGAAGACCTGGCAGAAGGTTATCCTCTTGTATTCACCAGGTAAGTGACTGAAGCAGGGGCTCTGTCACCTTGATGGAGTAAAACAGAGAATATGATGTCAGAGACCTCTGTGTGCAGAGCATCCACTGAGCGGTCCTCATGTGTAGTCAAGGCAAAGGAACTGTGAAAATGACAGAGGCCATGAGACCTAACATCCACTGCATGGAGTGAGTTTGTACAGGGTTGTTCTCCCTGATGAAGCGAGCCATCTGAAGGATGTCATTCCTCCTGACTCTGGGAGAAATGACCTCAGTTTTGTAGTGTCTAAGAGGGCACCTAAGAAGAGAAGCTGCTGTGAGGGCTGAAGCTATGACTTTTCCAGGTTTATCAGAACTCTCAAGGAGCTGAGGAACTGAGATGCTGTGGATACTGCTTTCTCTGTATCCTTCATTGAAGTGCTTGCTAAGAGCTAGTCATCTAGGCAGGGGAAGACTTGAATGATGAGCTTTTGAAGGTGCACCACAAGGACTGCGATGCACTTGGTAAAGACTCAAGGTGCCAAGGAGAGCCCAAAGGGCAGGACTCTGAATTGGTAGTGCTGACCAAAGGCCATGAAGTGAAGGTACTTTTGGTGGTATGGCTGCACCAGTATGAGCTGGTAGGCATCCTACATGTCCAGGGATGCCAGCCAGTTGTGTTAATTGAGGAGTGGTAGGAGCATCTCCAAGCACGTCTCTCAGTACAAGAACTTGTTCAGTTTTCTGAGATCGAGAATGGGGCGCATGTCCCCTATCTTTTTCTGAACCAGAAGGTAATGGGAGTAGAAACCTGAGTTGTGCTCTGCCCAGGGAACTACTTCCACTGCCCTGTTATTGAGAAGGCCTACCATCTCTCAAGTGAGAAGGTCTGACTGAACAGTTGACAGAGATTGCTGTCATTTGGGAGGAAGGTCTGGGGGAGTCTCTGCAAAGTGGAGAGAGTACCCCTTCCGAACAATCCTGAGGACCCACTTACTCATGGTGATAGACTTCCACTGGTTGTAGAACTGAGTCAGAAGACCTCCCACTGCTGAGGAAAGGTCCATCTCGGGCAGTTGAGGCAGAGCTGGGGCCAAGCTTTCAGAGGATGGCATTGGGCACTTCTGGCCCTTGCTCCTTCTGCTGCATTTTATTTTGTGGCCGAGGAGGCTGGTGTTTGTTTGGAGCTCCTTAGCCTCTTCCTTGAAAGAGCACCCTGTTATGAAGAAAATGGAAATTATGTACTTACCATAATTCTTGATCTTCTTGGACGAAGTCTCCATCACTCATTCACATTAATGGGACTATGCCGGAGGCGCTAGGACCCCACGGGAGTCAACAATCTTCAGGAAGGCCAGCGCCAGATTAGGACCACGCATGTGCGGTGCCATGAGACTAGCTCATAGCGTATAGGCTATCTCAGCATCAACACCTCCAACCGCCTCAGTACCCTGTCGACCAAGGAGGTGCTGCATAAACTAACAAAAGAAAATCTAATCCTAACTTCCGGGCATATGAAGGCCTGGATGACCCATGTAAGAAGGGTCAATTCAACAATGTCTTCACAGCCCAAACAACAAGAAAGTGAAGACCAAAACAGAATGAGTGAGCTCAGGGGATGGTGGGCGGGCATGTGAATGAGTGGTGGAGACTTCGTACAAGAAGATCAAGAATTACAGTAAGTACATAATTTCCATATCTTCCTGGACTAAAAGTCTCCACCACTCATTCACACTAACAGGAGAGTACTGAGATGAAAATCAACCTCCCAAGTAGGGCGGTAGGAGACAGAGTTCACTCAGAACAGAAGTCCATAAGGACTGTCCTGCTGAAGAAAGGGAACTGTCTGGTACAGACATCCAGAACATAGTGCTTTTACAAAGGTACGCAATGAGCTCCAACTCACTGCCTTGCAGATGTCTGCAATGGGTACATTATGAATCCCCGCTAGGAAAGCTGCAACCACTCCAGTACAGTGGTGTCAACTCGGCCTGCAAACTTGACCTATGCCATGGATTAGTAGTGTCGAAGACATGCAACTAACCAAGTCAAAATGCATCTCATGGCAATAGGCTGACCCAGCTGAGGCATGCTGAAAGATACAACAGTTGCTCGGATGCGTATCTCTTCATTCTGTCAATGTAGAATCGCAGAACCCTCTTCTCTTAACTTCCAGAGAAATGAAGGAAGCGCTCTCCTTCATTCTGGAGTTAAAGTAAGAAGGAAGAAGTGAAACTTGACTAAAAGTAACTGAGCCACTGACATGCTGTCTACATAGAAACATAGAAGCTGATGGCAGATAAGGACTGCAAGGCCCATCCAGTCTGCCCATTTTTTCTACCTTATGAATGTGCCATAGGCCTGTACTTTGTCAATGGCCTATCTATGTATACTCATCTTTATTGCTCCCTTATAAAATGGCAGGATAAAATCATGGAATCTGATTGGCTGTTGTTTATGTGTAAAATATGGTTTACACATGGCTAAAACAAAGGACTGCGAAGAGTCTGGAAACCAGATCAATGGGCATTTGGAACACAGACATTTCAGTTAGCCCCCTACAGCCAGAACTGATCTTCACCCACAAACATGGCTGCTACCTTTACACTGTAAAAAAAAACTTCATCTGGGCCCTAAAAATAAAACTACCTTAAATAAAAAATAGAACAAATAAATTAACTGTAGTTTCCTTGATTATCACACTTTCCTTATGCACATAAACAAATTAGAAACAATAAGTATTGTTTATAGTTTCCACTACAACTGTTTCTTTGCTGACAGTGAAAATCCCCCTTCTATCTTTACCTGTTCATCAGGGAACTGTCTTCTTCTTGCCCTGACAGTGAGATAATTGAGTCTCTAGCTGTAACAAAGGCCCCTGTTGTCAGTGTCTACAGAGTGTTAGGAGAGAAACATTCTGCCAATGGAACTAAGCAGAATTTTGAATCCATGTATTCCATGGTAAACATTCTATGATAAACATTCCATATCTTGAATGTGGGAAAAAAAACAGGAAGAAGAAAGTAGGCAATAATACAATGACATCATCATCAATGATAACATTTGTAGTGGGTGGAATGACTATTTTATCTTAAATGTACACAATTAAATCCATTGTTTCTACATATAAACATGCTTTTCCCAACTGTAGAAAGTTTTAAGAAAAAGGAACTAATTTCATAAATGCAATAAGGCACTCTGGGATGTGCGTGGAATACATTTTACCGCACGGCTAGTGGCTAAAGTCACTCAGCCTTCGGCCTTGTGCCTTATTACACCATTGGTCATGCGGTAAAATGTGTTCCACACACACCCCATCATGCCTTATTGCTTACTTATGCCTATCCCATGCCTGTTTAAAGCCCTGTACTGTATTCATATCCACCAATTCCTGCGGTAGGCCGTTCCATGCATTCACCATCCTTTCTGTGAAAAAAAACTTCCTCACATTCCCCCTTAATCGGCCTCCCTCTAATCTCATGCTGTGTCCTCTTGTCCTATAATTGTTCTTATATTGAAAGATGTTAGACTCTTTCACCTTGTTAATGTCCTTAAGAAGTTTGAATGTTTCTATCATATCATCTCTCTCCCTCCTTTGCTCTAGGGTATACATATAGAGCTCCGTTAATCTGTCCTCATATGTCTTCTAATGCAGTCCCTGCACCATTTTGGTTGCCCTTCTCTGGACTGCCTCTATTCTGTTAATGTCCTTGTGCAGGTGTGGCCTCCAGTACTGCACACAGTACTCCAGATGGGGCCTAACCAGTGCCTTGCAAAGAGGGATTATTACCTCCCTCTTATGATTTGTGATACCCCTACTAATACATCCCAACATCCCTCTAGCCTTACCTACTGCTTTAGAAGTCTGCTTGGGATGATTTCAGGTAATCTGTGATGATGACACCCAAGTCTCTTTCTTCCCTTGTGATTGCCAGCAATTCCCCTCCCAACCTATAGGTGGCTTCAGGGTTTCTCTTCCCTATGTGCATGATCTTGCACTTCTTTGCGTTAAACCCCATTTACCACTCTTCCAACCATTTTGCCAGTTTATACAGCTCTCTTCTCATTCTGCCCACCCCATCTGGATTATCTACTCTGTTGCAGATCTTGGTGACGTCTGTAAACAGACAAACCTTACCCTCCAATCCATCTGTAATATCACTGATGAAGATATTGAAGAGGACTGGCCCAAGGACTGATCCCTGAGGTACCCCACTTGTGACTTGCATCTCTTCTGACTGTATACCGTTTACCACCACTCTCTGTTTTCTGCCTGTCAACCAGTTTGCCACCCAGTTGACCAATCTCTGACCCACCCTGAGCCTACCCAGCTTAATCAATCAATCTTCTATGTGGACCGGTATCAAAAGCTTTGCTGAAGTCAAGGTAGGCGACATCAACTGCTCCCCCTTGGTTCACCACTCTGGTTACCCAGTCAAAGAAATCTATGAGATTAGTTTGACAGGACCTTGCTGTTGTAAACCCATGATGTCTTGGATCCTGTGTTCCTATGGATTCCAGGTATTTCATTATCCTTTCCTTAAGGAGTGCCTCCATAATCTTGCCCACTACTGAGGTAAGACTGACTAGTCTGTAGTTCCCTGCCTCCACCCTGCTACCACTCTTGTGGAGTGGGATCCCATGAGCCCTTCTCCATTCTTCTGGGATCTCTCCTGTGTTCAGAGACTCGCTAAACAGTTCTGATAAAGGCTCTGCTAGTTCCACCCTTAGCTCCTTTAGTACCCTGGGATGTATGTCATCAGGTCCAATTGCCTTGTCCACCCAGAGCTTACAGAGCTCTTGTAGGACCCTTTCTTTTGTGAAGGGACTAGTGCACACCTCCCATCCCCTGTGTCCATGGTGCTGAGCTGTGGTCCCTGCCCTACCTTCTCCTCAGTTGAGCAGAAGTATCTAGTTAGGATAGATGCTTTTCCTTGGTCCTCCTCTTCACACTTCCCCTTATCCCCTTTGATATTAGCAATACCCCCTCTGGACTGCATCCTTTCACTAATGTATCTATAGAAAGTCTTGTCACCTTCTTTTACTGTTTGTGCTAGTGTTTCCTTGATTTGGGCCTTTGCTGCCTTACTGCCTTCCCTGCTTCCCTTAGGGAAGTTTTGTATACCTCCCTATCTTCATCCTGCTGCATTCCCTTATATTTCCCAAAGGCCAGCCTTTTGGCTCTGACCTTTTCTGCTACTGTTTTTGAGAACCAAAGTGGTTTTCTTCTTTTGCTCTTGCCTTTCTCTCTAACACAATGGGATGTTGCTTCAAGTATTGCATCCTTAATGCTTGTCCACTTTGTCTGTACCCCCTTACCTGTATTTCTTCTTGCCAGGGCTAGCTTAACCCTGTTGGCCATCTTATTAAAGTTAGCTCCTCTGAAGTCCCATATTTTTGCTTTGGAATGGGATGATTTAGTTCTAGGGGCCAAATTGAACCATACCATGTGATGGTCACCGGCCCACAGGTGACCTTCTACCTGGAGATCTGTGATCCTTTCCCCGTTATTCAGTACTAGATCTAGGATAGCCCTGTCTCTTGTGGGTTGTTCTACCAGTTGTTTGAGGCCCTCCCCCTGCAAGGACTCTACTGTGTGTCTAGTTCTGGCAGATGTTCCTGCTGGCATTGACCAATCTGTATCTGGCATGTTGAAGTCTCCCATTATCAGAACCTCCCCTTTAGCTGTCATGTTTTGTATATCTTCTAACAGTAATGTGCCTATGTCCTCCCCCTGGTCTGGAGGCCTGTAGACAACCCCAGTTCGTATGGCTGTCCCATTTCCTTTTTCCAGGGTGACCCACAGTTCTTCTGGCTCCTTATGTGCAGTCTGAATTTCTGTAGCTTTGATATGTTCATTGACATAAGGGCCACTCCACCCCCTTTTGCAACTTGGTCTCTTCTGAACAGTACATAGCCGGGTACTGAAGTCTCCCAAGTGTGGTTGCTGGTGAACCATGTCTCGCTAATTGCTACTATGTCCAGTTTAGCCTCTGTCATTGTTGCCTGCAGGTCTGAGATCTTGTTTCCAGACTGTGAGCATTTGTGTACATGATTTTCCATTGGCCAGATTTCGGTGCATTAGTTGTTGGCTGAGGTCCGGTGTTTCCACTGTGCATCGTATGGGGAGCCAGACCTTTTTCCTTACCTGGTTATGCAAATGAACTACAAACACACTGAACTCCTGTTTGATCATTACTGGCTCAAGACAGACCGAAAACGTGCAGAAGAGTAACTTCACTGCTGAATAATGCAGACCTACGTTCGACAGGTTCAAGAGGCACCCTAACACCTTACTTGGAGGGCAACTGGAGGGTCCAGACAGGACTTGCACCCCAGAAGGAGAAGGGTTTCCACTTATCTGCGCAAGCCATCCTGGTGGAAGGCCTATGCATGGCTTAGAAGATGCGTGCGATGGTTTGGGAAATCTAAAACTTGCCCACTTCCATTTCCTGAGGAGCGCAGCATGGAGATGAAAGGAATGCAGTTTAGGATGGATTAAAGTCCCTGTGTCAGAGGTCCATTCATAGAGAGAGTCACCTCAGGGGAACGTCTGACAGACTGCTAATCAATGCAATCATATCTGCCGAGGCCAG
This sequence comes from Neoceratodus forsteri, assembly GCA_016271365.2. Taxonomy (NCBI): domain Eukaryota; kingdom Metazoa; phylum Chordata; order Ceratodontiformes; family Ceratodontidae; genus Neoceratodus; species Neoceratodus forsteri. The sequence goes on along the minus strand of CM057451.1, from coordinate 800,173,091 downwards.
TCTAGGATGATAAGAATCATCCTGCCCCCCTGAGCCTACAACGTGTGCAGTACCCTCAGAATTAAGGGAAGAGGAGGAAAACGTACAGGGCGCGTCTTGTCCACTACAGTGAATACTTCCTGACAGGAAACACCAGGGACTGGATTTCTGAAGCAGGATATAGGCAGTTTCACATTAAAATGGTACAAAAAAGGAGCAGATCTAAAGTGCCCCACTCGCCAAAGCGACTGCATGAAATCTGAACTGTGCAGAGAGGGTGGGAGGGTACCCCACCCAGTTTGCTGATGTAATACATCACAGCTCTGTCGTAAATCCAAAGCAGGATTACTTTGTGGTGAGGGCATCCTTCAGGACTTTGTTTATAAGATAGCTCTCATCTCTAAGAAATTTATGAAAAAATTAGGTTCCTTCTGGCTCTAAACCTGAGTGTGGCGATCTTGACAGTGAGCTCCCCATGAGAGATTTTGTCAGAAGCTCCGTCATTTTGAATGGAGGATTGAGGATGTGTGGTCGGAGACCACTGCTTGCTGCAGGGACGCCCTGAGTCCCAGCATTCACTCAACTGAAAGAAGCCCAAAAGAGTCATTTTCCATGACGTAATGAGCCATCTAAAGATGTTGTTTCTGCTGTCCTCTGGAATGAAAAACGACACCCTGGAGGTATCCAGGAGGGCTTTTAAGAAGAGGAGCTGTGGGAAGATGAAACTGGCACCTTCCCAGAATTGGAAAATCCCCTGAAGAGAACAACTGAGAAGCTGCGGCAACTTCCTCCTGTGTCTCTTGCCCAGATGGGCTAGCTAGGAGCCAAATGTCCAGGAAGTGAATACTTGAATGCAGAGGTTTTAGTGAACTCCTCCCTGAACATAAACTTGTTTAACCTTCCAAGGTCAACAAATGGTGCATGCCACCTGTTAGCTTGGAACCAGAAGCAATGGAAATAGGAAGGTGTGCTCCGTTCCACTGTGGAACAACTTCTACTGCCCAGTTCCTACAGAGGCCCAATATCTCAGAAGCAAAAGAGTGTGACTGAGAGGCAGACAGACTGGGCTGCCATCTGGGTGGGCTGTCTGGGGAAATCTGCGAAACTGGAAGATTATCCCTTTCGGACAATCCTGATGACCCATATGTCCACTTTAATGGACTTCCACTGGCTCTAAAATCGAATTAGATGCCCCTCCTACTGCTGAGAGGCATCCCACTTGGACAGCTGAGGTGGGACCTGGGTTGGATCCACAAAGGTTGGTACAGGGCACTTCGAGGCCCTGTGTCCTCTACTGGGTTGGTTCCTGATAAAGGTACCTGGGCCTTTACCTTGAAAGGACTGCCTGTACGAGAATGTCGAAGGTCCCGTCCCTCTGAGAGGCAGCAGGTGCCACCTGTTGTTTAAATGGCAGCTGTATTGTTCTGAGTGGTCCACAGAACTCAACCTGAGGGATGAACAGATAAGCACTGACGTTAACCACCTGCTGCCAGCAGCAGCTGCCCTAGAGGCAGAGTCGTAGGCATCTATTAAAGCTTTCAGCTAATTATTGGGCTATAAGCCCCTAACAATGGAGCGTTAGATTCCAGGAGGCTGTCAACCATTGCAATGAGTGTGTTCCACAGGGTGTACTCATAATGAGGAATGTAGGAACTCAAGACGTAGAAGTCTGCTTTGGTCCACAGATGAAGACTGAAATGTTATGGTGGATCCCATATCCCTGAGGAAAAAGAACTATAAAGAAGATCTTCCATCACATTGATACAGAAGGCTTGCATTCCAGCCCATAAAATGAGTCATCCGCTGCATCATCGACAAAGTAGACTAGGAAGAGACTCATCCAGATCCACTTCTACCCCAGAATTACCTCCGAAAGGCAGGTCTAGACAAGGAACACTAGAGATGCCACTACCTGGATCGGCAAAGAGCTCAGCACCATCAGTGGTGTCGGCACCAGATGTGGTGCCAGACCCGGCCCCAGATGTGGCGCCAGACCCCGCGCCAGATGCGGCACCAGATGGGGTGTCAGACCCGGTGCCAGACCCAGCACCAGATCCAGCACCAGACCCAGTGTCAGATCCAGCACCACACATGGTGCTGGCACTGCACATGGTGCCAGAGCCACCGCTAGACCTGAAGAAAAGGGGGAGAAGGAAAGCAGTACCTGTGCTGGCCCCTGCAGGGAAAAAGGAAGGAGGGGCAGGCATGAGGAGTCAGCGTGAATGGCACTGGCACCGGAGAGGGCACAGTGCACATCCTGGCCCGACCGACCCGGCCGTGGCCCAGCGGCTCCAAGGCCCAAAGGCCCCAGAACTGGGTCCACTGGCCAAGGCAACCAGGCAGACACCATACCCCCTGCTCTAAAAGAGTGGCCCAGAGGTGAAACTGCTCACCGGAACCCTATCAAGGATAGAGACGGGATCGGGTGTCGAAGATAGTGGCCATTAAGAGTGGAGCCACAGAGGAACCCACCAGAGTCAATTCAGGCCTACAAGCTCTCCACCATCGACGATCCCTGTGCAGACATACCAGAGGGTGACTTCAAGCAGTACTGATTCTTCTTCCACCAACAGGAAGAGTAAGAGTTCGAGGTCAAGCAGAGCTAGGTCCCAGAACCGCTACTTTTGTGCTTTGGGCAGACTGTCTTCTCCTCTCCTCCCCCCTCCAAGCACCAGACTGCCCGTGGTTAGATGACCCCCCCTCCACAAAGTGCGGTGGACTGGACACAGTGCCACTGCCATCACAGCTTTCAAATGAGGTCTTCCTACTATCACCGCTACTGTCTAAGGTCGACTCCATTGATGGTAGGCTGAGAATTTCTTCTTCATCATCTTCTTTTTCTTTCTTTTTTTTTAAATAAAAAAAGAACACTAAAAATGCTAAGTTAAACGAATACTGAACAGCTAGAGCTGCTGTCGTATACACGAAAACTTGACTCCTGGCAGGCGAGCGACATCATCGAAGTGTACTCGACGGCGGGAGAAAAGAAAGTGAGACAGTTGGAGAGTCAATGCCGAGCTAGCCTATACGGCGCAAGCTAGTCTTGCGGTGCCGCGCATGCACTGTCCTAACCCGGTGCCAGCCCTCCTGAAGATTTTTGGCTCCCGCGGGTTCCTAGCACCTTCTGCGTAGTCCCATTAGTGTGAATGAGTGGTGGAGACTTTTAGTCCAGGAAGATCTGACGGTTCCTGCCTCTCTGAGGAGCTGAAGGAGCCGGTCTGGCCATTCTAATGGCAGTCCTGGTTTTCTGAGAAGCCTCCAGGGCTTGTTCCACCTGTTGGCTGAACAGATACTGTATGTACCATCAAAAGGTATGTTCATTGCCTGCTGCTGAGCATCAAAGGAAAACCCCGGTGTCTGAGGCCAGGAATGTCTTCTAATACAGATTCCAGCAGTGGCCACCCTGTATGTGTCTACAGAAGCTTTCATTTGATGGCTACTGCATTCTATTCCCCAGGGGAACAGTCTGGAGGATCTTAAGTTTGGAGCCAGACTCCAGATCATCTTCTAGCACCTTAAGAGAGGTCCACAGGACATACTTGTAATGGGAAAAGTGCCTTTGATAGCTGGCAATATGCATGCCCAGAGAAGTGGCTACAAAAGCTCTTTTTCCCATGGTATCAATTTTGCGAGATTCCCTGTTGATAGGACATGCTGTTACTTCCTGAGGTAAAACAGCTTTGGCATTTCAGCCAGAACAACCAGCACATCCACAATGGGCTGTGAGGCTAGGATAGGTCTCGCCTTAGGAGGGACATTTTTCCAATCTATGGACTTATAAATAGAAGGAATAAGGGCAGACCTGGCCCACACAGCCTAGGGTCTCAAAGGCTGGAGGAACAAGTGGTGTGAGGTTCACTCGAATATTAGGGACATGAAGCCACTCAAGGTACATGAGCCTTCCTGGATCAGAAGAAGCCTGCAGAGCCAGGGTTGCCCACATATTCCTAAATAAGGATTGAAACGAAAAGTCCTTTATAGTAACATCAGCTGGTACCTTTGGTTTACCATCGAGACAGTAGAAGGAATCTTCATTCCCCTCTTCAGAAATGATGAGGTCAGAGTCAGACTCATCCTGCTCTACCTCCCCCTCACAGGAGGTGGGTGTGGCACCCAAAAGGCCGAGACCCAGTCTAGGACACCAGAATGCGGCCCGGCACCAGAATCATCACCGCCCCTAGCAATGGTACCAGAAAACCCGGCGCGAAACGTAGTGCTGAGCCTGGCACCAGCTGAGACAATGCTGCCTGAACACCAAACCTGGACCAACATGAAAAAGAGAGGGCAGGGGATGGTACCCTTGACAATCCCTGTGAGGATGTAAAGAAGTGCAAAATAATGCACCAGGGAAGATAGAACCCTGGGGAGAGCTACAGGATGGGGGGGTGCTGATGATCACCAAGAAAGAAAGGGACCTGGGGTTATCATTTCTGATGACCTAAAGGTGTCAAAGCAGTGCAGAATGGCTGCAGGGAGGGCCAGTGGCATGCTAGGGTGCACAGGCAGGGGTATCACTAGCAGAAGGCGGGAGGTGGTGATGCCATTGTATAAAATACTAGCGAGGCCTCACCTAGAGTAATGTGTGCAGTTCTGGAGGCAATACCTACGCAAGGATATTGACAGGGTGGAGGCAATCTAGAGATGGGCAACCAAGATGGTACAGGGCTTGCACCAGAAAAACTTATGAGGAGAGATTAAAGGACCTCAATATGTACTCACTGGAGGAAAGGAGGGAACGGGGGGGCATGATAAAAACTTTCAAGTACCTGAAGGGCATAAACAAAGTGCAGGGGAGGGAACCTCTTCCAATGTAGAAGGAGTACAAGAATGAGGGGGCATGATATGAAACTGGAGGGTGGCAGACAGAGGAAATATGAGGAAGTATTTCTTCATGGAGAGGGTAGTGGACACATGGAATTTTCTGCCACAGGAGGTGGTGGTAGTGGCCACAGTGGTGGGGGTTTAAACATGCCTGGGACAGGCACAAGGGAACCTTGAGGAGGGAGGGAGTGATGAAAAGCCACTGACCAGATAGGGTCAGAGGCCGCATACAAGTATAAGGCTTACAGGCAGACTAGATGTGCCTCTCGGTCCTTATCTGCCAACATTTTCTAGGTTTCTATGCATGTCTAGGTATGTGGAACATGCATCGGTGGTGCGGGCACTGGCGGGAGGAGAATCTGTTGCCAGTGCCAAACACTCAACCTGACTCGAAGGCCCAAACCGAAGCGCCAAGGAACTTAGGCCCAAGGGCCCTAGTACTGGATCTGCAGGAAGGGGCAAATGAGTCAGATACTGTACCCACTGCTCCATAAGAGCAGTCCAGTGGTGCAACTGCTCACCGGAAACCCCTCAAGAGGACAGAGAAGGGTTCTGGTGTCGAGATTCTGAGTGATCGCAAGCGAAGGCCATCAGGGAACTGGACTTAGCCGGAGAAGGCTTGCCGCTCCCGAAAGCCAAAAAGTTCTTAGAAGATGTACCAGAGGGCAACCTTGAGTGGTGCTGTTTCTTCCCCTTCCAATTGGAAGAGGAAGAACTTGAGGTAGAGCAATGCCAGGTCCCCAAACTGGATCAGAACGTGCCCACTTCTTTTTGTATTTGCAGGAAGACTGTCCTTCCTCCCAAACACCGGACTGTCCGTGGCTGGACCCCCCCCGGAGAGGGTGGAGGACCGAACACAGGCCAGTTGCCACAGCAGCCTTCTAAAGGAGAGTCCCTACCATCACTGTCACCATCCATGGTCAACTCCTTCGTTCGGTAGGGCTGAAGAAGAAAAATATTAAAACTTTTTTTTTTTTTACTACAGAAAACAATAAACAGACTAAAACTGAACAAAACTAAATGCTGTTGTCATACAGACATGAAGACCTGACTCCCGGTGGGTGAGCAACATCATCATGATGTGCACTTGGTGGGAAAAAAGGAACTGAGGTGGTTGAAGGGTTGACACCGAGATAGCCTACATGGCGTGAGCCAGCTTCACGGTGTTGCGCATGTGCGGTCCTACCTTGGCGCCAGTCTTCCTGAAGATTTTTGGGTCCTGCAGGGTCTTAGCGCCTCTGGCTTGTAACCCAGCAGTATGAATAAATGGTGAAGACTTAAGTCCAGGATGATCTGGGTGAACCTGCGGTGGCTGGGGTGCACCAGTATGTGCTGAATGCATTTTACATATCCAGAGATGCTAGCCAACCTTGATGCCTCAGATAGGGTTGCAATGGTTCCCACAGAAACCATCTTGAATGTTTCTCAATCCATGTACTTATTCAGTTTTCTGAGATCGAGAACAGGACACATGTCCCCTGGTTACTTTGGTACCAGCAAGTAGAGGAGTAGAACCCTTCGTTCCATTCTGACTCTAGCACTGTTTCCACTACCCTGTTTCTTCTTCATTTTTTTCAAGTATCCAAATTTTTGCAAAGAAAATGATACAACCTAATAGTGTAAATAGATATGTAGTAAAATGTCAAGAAACATTTACAGTAACAATACAAAAGATGGTGACTGTTTAAGGGATAAGAAACAAAATACAACACAATAAAGACAAACTAGAGGTATGAGTTAATTATCAGTATGTTTCATTGTACGTTCCAGGGCTACCGGATAACCTCTACTAACAAGGCTCAGACAGTGGGGCAGATCCTGTTATATTGTGTCTTTAAGTTTCCACAATCAAGGAATCAGCTGGAGTTTCCTCTCCCTGAGAGTTGTTACAAATATACTCAGCAAAGAATGGTCACACCTTATCAAATACTTGCAACCTACTGGTTTTGTATATGTTTCTCTTCCCCAGGAATCCCTCAGTATGCTTGACTTAAGCAGTATGCCCACTGCATTAAGCTGCCCAGAGACAGAGCGTATGTAAATGATGGTAAGGTACAGCCAATAGGAATTAGTTCAAAAGCTGCTGCCTGCAGGTGAAGCCGTTAGTAGCTCAGATTCTTTTCCCCATCGCACTGGCAAGATGCTCCGGAGTTCACTCCTCTAGTAGGTTCTTCAGACAGTTTCTATTGACTCATTTTAGGATTTTTCCTGATTCCTGCTGCCTTAGTTGTTATTTTTTATTATTCTGCTTTATTTCTCGGCACTTTTGTTAATTTTCAAACATTCTCTCTTCCCATCAGTTCCCAGGACTGAGGACAGCTGATCCTATCAGCAGTTTTTTTGGCAGTTCCTCGCTCTTCCTTTCATGCTACAGAACTCCTCCGAGGTATTTTTTTTGTTTACGCTCTTTTCCTTCTTTACTTGCCTACTTAGTTAGGGAAGGCAAAGCTTCTTTGTGGAGTGTACTTTGTAGTTGGAGAACCAGCACTCTCGGTTTTAACGCGTTTGTGAACCAACTGAGTTTTTTCATATTTGGAACCAATTCTGTGGTCGTCTGATGCTTTTTGGCATGTCAGATAGACCTAAAAAGAAAACTGGGCCCACAGGTTTTAAAAATTGCATAAAGTGCTTTCAGATCCTGGCAAAGGCAGACAGCCACGATCTCTGTTTAAAGTGGCTGGGTCCCTGTCATTTCCTTGGTAACTGTGAGCTCTGTACCACAATTTGCCCCAGAACTGTTAAGAAAAGGGCTAAGAAATTACAAATTATGGCTTCCCAGTCCATCTCTACCTCCCCCAAGGGCTCTAAAGAGGGCTCTTCTTCCCACCACAGATCTAAAGATAAGCCCTAATGGGACCCCTCTGAAAATAAGGCTCCTGAAAAAGGGAGCTCAGACCAAGCTAAGCAGAAAAGGCACTCAGACCTGGTTCCAGATATGGTGCCTGCTAAAAAGAAACAAAAAGGAAAAACATATCATTGCCCCTCCCACTGAAGAGTAAAGGGAGATACAAGTGCTTAAAACTAAGATACCCTCAGCAGAGGACATGATGAAGGCTTGGCAGTTTTACCAAACTTTTTAAGCTATGGGCAACCCTTTAGGGGCCCCAGCCGATCCCCCCCCCCAACACCCCCTCCTCCCGTTCCTGACAAGGGTCAGGGGCCTTTCTTTGAGCAGGACCTCAGTCCGTCCTCCCCCAGCCAGATGAATTTCTCCTCCCATTATGCCTTCATCCAGCAGATGGTGGACACCCTGGACCTCACTATCCAGGAGGCCACGGATGAGGAAGCAGACTTCTTGGATGTGATGGGTCTGCCTCCCCCAAGAAGACTATTTCTTCCAATCCACAGATCTCTCAAGAAGGCCACTTTTAAACTGTTACAGAACCCTCCACATTGCCTGGGGCAGATAAGAAAGTAGAAAATAAATACCAACTAGACAAAACCTCTGCTGAGTATCTATATATGCATCCTGACCACAAAGGGGTGGTTCAGGCTGCAGCCTGCAACAGGGCCAATGCCCTTCTGTCTGCCTAGCCCCCTGATAAAGATTCAAGGAGGTGGACAGCATGGAGAAAAAATCCTGTACCACAACCTCTCTCCTTCTGCGCCTGTCTACTTACATGGCGTATACAGCTCAGTACCAGAGGGCTCTTTGGAACCATCTTGGATACCAGTGACAAAGCCTCAGACGGCCTAGCACAGGATCTGGCAGAGACAGTTAAGACGGCCCTGGACGCTACAAAGTACCAGTTCCACATGGCCACGGATGCTAATGACACTGCTTCCAGGGCTATTTCCCAGGCCATTTCCCTCCAAAGATTCACCTGGCTGAGAACTACTAATCTCTCTCAGGATACTCAGTCAAAGGATTTGGAGTTCCCCTATGAGAGCAATTCCTTATTCGGGGACAAAACAGAAGCTTACATGAAAAAGGTGGAGAAATATAAAGCCATCTGCAAAAGTAACAATTCTAAGGAGAGAATCTCTACTTCCTACAAGCCACAGGGTAGAGGGGGCAGAGGTAGGGGTTACTACCCCACAGCCTTTTATTCTGTGCCCATGCCCTTCGACTATCCTCAGGTAAGAGGATACTTCAGAGAAAGGAGCAGAAGAGCTGCTAGCCATGCTGAACCCTCTCCCTCAGCAAAGGTTCAACCTAAGCAAAACCTCCGATGGGAAGTCCAGGTCACCTCTCCATTACCAGTCAGGGAAAGGCTGACCCATTACCTCAACTAGTGTCATTCCATCACTTCAGACAAGTGGGTGTAAGAGGTAGTGGGTCAGGGACTCATCCTGCAGTTCAAGAAATTCCCCACACAGCAGGGCCACAAGAGCTTCAAGCCCCTCACTCCTACTGACAGACTGCTCCTGGAGTTAGAGGTCAGAAGACTCCTCCTGGCAAATGCAGTAGAGAGAGTCCCCCTTCCCCAGAGAGGAAAGGGCTTTTACTCAACATACTTCCTCACTCAGAAAAGAAATGGGTATTGCCAACCTATTTTAGACCTCAGATACCTAAACAAGCACCTGGACAATTCCAAATTCAAGATAGTCACCCTATCAGTGGTGATTCCCTCTCTAGACCAGGGAGACTGGCTAGCCTCCCTAGACCTCAGGGATGCCTATTTCCACATCCTAATCAGGCTCGCTAACAAAAAATACCTCAGGTTCAGGCTCCCCCCTGGTCACTGCCAGTTTGCCACTCTTCCCGTTGGCTGATCCTCAGCTCCCAGAGTATTCACAAAGTGCCTAGCAGTGTTTGTATCCACCTGAGGAGACAAGAAGTCTTAGTCTTCCCGTACCTCGATGACTGGTCGGTTATGGGCAAGTCCCCAGAAAAAGTCAGGCACTCCCTTCAACTTATACAGCTTACTCTGGAATCTCTGGGCTTCCTTATCAACACAGAAAAGTCCCAACTAGACCCAGTTCATCTTCTGGAATTCATAGGAGCAGAGCTCGATACCCGGCAGGGCAGGGTTCTACTTCCTGAAGACAGGGCAGAAAACCTTCAGGACCTAGCAAGCTCCTTCATCTTTGGCCAACTGAATTCAGCCAGGCACTTTCTCAGACTGCTGGGTCACATGGCCTCCACCACACCAGTGGTACCAGGTGCCAGGTTCCAGATGAGGGATATTCAGTACCACTTGAGGGCTTACTGGTCTCAAAGAAGGGTCCCTCTGTCAAAGCTTGTACCAATCACAAGAACTCTTCTCCAAGCTCTGGACCAGTGGAAGGAAAAGGACAATCTCAGAGAGGGGATCCCTTTTCGGCAGAGGAACCCCTCGCTTGTGTTCTCAACAGATGCCCCCCTACTAGGGTGGGGAGTGCACCTAGCAGGCCAGCCCATAAGTGGGGTATGGTCCCCTTGGGAGTCCAGCAACCACCATCAACCTTCTAGAGCTCAGAGCCATGTACCTTGCCATGCAGGCCTTCGCGCCTCAGCTAAAAGGTCTCTCTGTTCATGTCAGGACAGACAACACCATCACTATGTTTTATATCAACAAGCAAGTGGGCACCAAGTCCTCAAATCTCTGCACAGAGGCCATCAAGATCGGGCCTCTGGCCTACTCCACGGATGTGCATCTGTCCACTGTTCACCTCCCAGGCTGGGACAATGTCCTAGCAGACTTCCTCAGTCGCACCAGTCAGGGTCACCATGAATGGACCCTAAACAAACAGGTAGCTGCAACAGTCTTCAGGAGATGGGGCACTCCAGAGATAGATCTCTTCACCTCCGAAGAGAATCGCCAGCTTCCCCTTTACTGTTGCAGGCCCCCCATACTGGACTCTGTGCCAATGGACACTCTGATTCTGGACTGGACAGGGAGGTTTCTGTATGCCTTCCCTCCATTTCCCCTAATTCACAGGAGTACTCAAACTGAGGAGCCAACCAGCAACAATGATCCTAGTAGATCCAGACTGGGTAAGGCAGCTATGGTACTCCTTACTTCTAACCCTGTCAGTCAAAAAGTCAATTCGCCTGCCCTTAGTCCACAATCTCATGACCATGTCTCAAGTCAGGATTACCTTTTCAAATCTTAGATCACTTTGCCTCATGCCTAGTTTATTTATTTATTGAAATGTAGGATTAAACACCTTTGAGCTAGAAGCTCATTTACAAAGATTCCACACCAGTGGGAAGGGTAGACAATACTTACAGAGGTCTGTACAAGTAATAATACACTATAACAACAAAAGAACTAGCATATTTCAGCACATTGGGATTCAGTATACAGCAGGCGAATCTAGGAGAGGAAACTTGGGTAAGGTAGCTGGGAGGCGGAGAACGGAGGCAGGCAAACAAAACAGGAGGATACAGGCAGATAACAGTTTGAAGGGAAGGGGAGTTAAGAGGGTATGGGTGAGGACATGGGTGAGGTGGAAAAAGGGGGGAGTCAGTCATCGACACTGTGTAAGTGAAAGGGTGGGAGGCAGCGGGGGGATGAGGCAGCCATAGGCCTTGTCAGTTTACACAGTCAATACGAAGAGAGGGCAGAGACAGTTGGCAGGAGGGGGACTAGGAGTTGCAGTCACAGGTGCTGGTTGATGATAGTTGCTGGCGTAGAAGTCTTTTGAAAGGGCCCAGGGTGGGTAGGATGGATACATCCCATTTCAGTTCATTAAACCAAAGGGGTGCTCTGTAAGCAAAGGGGCATTGGCCCTGTGTCGTTCGAGGACAAGAAACATGGAAGAAGTGGGTGCCAGAGCTTTGCATAGTTTGGGAGCTGGTGTGTAGCTGAAGCAGATGTTGTGTGCCAGTGGGAAGGAGACAGAGAAGGGCTTTTTTTGGCAAGCAGACATGTTTGACAGTGGATCCTCCCACTAAGCTGGAGCCAACCTGTTTGGGCGTAGAGGTCACAGGTATGGGTGAGACGTGTGGCCCCAGTGAGCAGCCTGCATGCCTTGTTCAGGGCAACTAATATCCTGTGGAGTGCAGAGTGGCAAGCTGAACCATAGATTATCAAGCTGTAGTCTACAACAGACAGGATGGAGCTGTTTATGGCAAGTCTGAGGGCATCAGCGGTAAGGTAATGTTTGTGCCTGTGGAAGAGACTAATCTTGGTGTGGACAGCCCTAGACACATAGTTGATATGTTGGTCAAAGGTTAGGTAACTGTCGAGGGTGATCCCAAGGTATTTGAAGTGCTGGGTTTGCTCAAGCTGAGCTCCTGAGCTGGTGCAGATGCTGAGTGCATGGGATTTATATTTGTTCCATGAGCTGCAGAACATCATGACTTTGTTTTTTTTGCTGTTCAGAATACTTTTCTGGTTGTGGAACCATTCCTTGACTGTCACAAAGCCACTTTGTAGTTTGCCCTCAAGTTCCACTGGTTTGGGGCTGTTAGTGAAGATAACCGCATCATCTGCATAGAGGAGTATCTGTTGCTTGCAATGGCGTGGCAGGTTGTTGAGAAAGATACTGAAGAGAAGCGGGCCTAATATGGAGCCCTGAGGGACACCAGATCTTACAGGCAGATGGTCAGAGAGGACATTATTGATCTTTACTCTTTGAGAGCATTGTTCCAGGTAGCTTTTGAACCAGTGGGTGGATTCTGCAGAGAGGCCAATGAAAGTTAATTGATTTAAGAGGAGGGAGTGGTGGACAGTATCAAAGGCCTTAGAGAGGTCAGTGAATACTGCCCCAGCTAGGGATCCTTGATCCAAGGACTGATGTATGAAACCAGTGAGTTCAAGAAGTGCCATGGAGGTGCTGTGACCTTTGTGGAAGCTGTGCTGCTCAGGGCTTTGAATGGAGTAATGTTTCAAGGTATTCAACCAGTTGATCAGCCACTATTCACTCAAGTGCTTTGGAGAGTGGGGGGAGAATTGACATGGGCCTGTAGTTTGACAGCGATGCCCAATCCCCATTATTGTGAACTGGAGTCACGATGGCTGATTTCCACACCTGTGGAAATTGCGAAAGATGGAGTGACAGGTTAAGGATCTTTGTTAAAGGAAGAAGTACTTCTTCGGCAGTGAGAGCAACAAGTTTGAGGTCCAGTGTGTCGGCACTTTGTCGAGATTTCCCAAGCACTTTGCTGAGGTATTTTCTGACAAGTGAGGGGGCTATCTTCTTGAAGTAAAAAGTAGGAGCAGGCTGGTGGCGAGAGCCAGGAGATGTAGTATTTATGTGTGGCGAGTCCTCAAAAAAATCTGGGGAGAGTATTTCAGAGGATCGCTGTCAAAATCGCGCATGCCATATCGCGCGTGTTAATACAGTGTGTATATTTTAGCGCTCCTTCATAATAGCGTAGTGAAATAACAACTTGTATTTTACAGCGCATTAATGAAATGTCCGCTTACTTTATGCTTTAACCTGTCCTTTTGAATTTAAAAGCCTTACCTCCCAATTTTGCTGCTGTTGTAGTCACACTAAATTTTCTGGTGTTGCAAAATGCTTTTTTGTATAAACTATCATGACCATACCACACCATTTTCATGTCCGGTTCTGCATGTTGAGTCACACTCCATCGCAGCACGTGATATACATGCCTCTCAAGAGTTGCTTACACTGAGTAAGCATCTCCTGTGGTATCCTAGCAGGCGCAGCTGCAAACAGTAGATCATGTAAGAGTGTGAGACATATTTATCTTTCAGCAAATATAAACCAACCGAATCATGTACTGTATACATTTCTCATTTTTTTGTATGTGTTTTCTTATATTTTTGAGGGCTGTGGAATATGCTATGTCCAAACACATAAAAGGAAAAAGTAGCTGTTGACAGCTGGTGTGCAGTATCTCGGGAGATGTTTACGCATCATGTGCTGAGTTTGAGTATGGCAGAGTGTGCAATACTGGACAGAAAAATAGTTTAGAATCAAACAGAATAACAAAGAAATAAATGGATACTTTTACAATAAATAATGAAAATGGTAAAAGTTAAAAAAAATTTTTTTTTTTGCCCATCGCCTTTAACGGTGCATATTGCTGCTCAAATGACTCCATCAATATTAAAAAGATCTCTACAGAGTTTAGGTTACATAAATAAAATTGTGCTGTTTGCTTGCAGTGTTTCTTGCCACTGCTGCCATGTTGTTTTTAGTTAAGACATAATTACTCCATGCTGATTCAAACTATACCCTTGACCTAGCACACAATGGACCAGCCTTTAACACCTTGGGATAACATGTTTCCACTCCTATAAGAAGGAGACTTGTCCTCTATCCATTTGTGAATACAATTATATTTTTAGCTGAGCATGAGACATGGGAGAATTTGAATAATGATTTAGTGCTATTTCATTAGCGCCATATTGGGAATGCGCTATAATGTAGTAGCGCTATTATGTACGCACAGTTATTGCTCACGCCATTTCATCCGCGCTATTATGACCGGATACCTATTTCAGATAGGTCAGAGAAAGCTTCGTTGAAAGCACTGGCTAGGATTTGAGTGTCATGGGTAGGGGTTCCTCAAATATTGATCAGGTTAGGTGAGGAGCTAGAGTTCCCAGACTCAAAATACTTAGAAGGCGTCCTTAAAGTTGCTAGGAAACCCAACATGAAAAATACTTACTCTTCAAAATGCAAAAGACTCTCTATCTGGTGCAGAAACAAACAGATTAGCCCCTTGCAGACTGGCCTGTCCACTATTTTGGACTATTTGGTACACCTTCAGGCATCAGGTCTTAGACCCGCATCCTTGAAAGTCCACCTGGCAGCACTCTCTGCCCTTTATTTCAGTAGGCAAGGAGTAAACAGTAATCTCACACCCTATTTTCAAAAAGATCTTTAAAGGCCTGCTTCACCTGCACCCACCTCCCAGGGAACCAGTCCCTCTTTGGTATATAAATCTGTGCATAGCCATGTTAATGGAACCTCCATTTGAGCCTATGGATACAGCAGATCTGAAGTATGTTACCTGGAAAATGGTCTTCCTAGTAGCCATCCCATCCTCAGGAGGGTGTGCAAGTTACAGGCTCTCTGCACTGACCTCATCTACATTGTCTTCCACACAAACAAAGTGGTAATCAGGGCCAACATGAAATGGTTACCCAAGGCAGTGTCTGAATTTCATTTGAACCAGTCCATCACACTACTGTACCTGTCTTTTTCACAGACAATTCCAGTCCTTATGAGCCCAGGCTTCACAGCCTTGACATTAAAATAGCGCTTACTTACTACCTGTAGCATACTAAGCGGTTTAGCTCCTCTCACACCCAACTGTTTCTCACAGTGAGGTGGAAAAAGGCAGACCAGCCACTAAGAGAAATGAAAATTACGTACCTGCCATAATTCTAGATCTTCTCTTGTAACTTCACCATTCATTACTGCTGGGTGTAAGCCAGAAGTGCGCACCCACTACGTTTTTTTTTTTTGTTTTTGAGGGAGGAATCAGCACCAACGGCGCCATCCTCAAGAGTGGTGCACTGTGTGGTGCACAAGGGGCGGCCGTTAGGCACCGCAGACTCCTCCTCCATCCCAGTTCTGTAAGCCGGAGAGGTGAAATAAAGAATTAGAAGAAAAAGAGCGAGGCAAGGGAGCCGAGGGATAGGCAAAGGAAAGGAAACAAACTGAAAAAGGAATAAATTGATAGAGGACAGAAAAGAAGAGAACCCTACCCTAAGAGACTGCAGAACCTCACTCCTAGGGTGGCTCCGAGGGAGGAACAGGTAAGGGAGAGGAAGAAAGAAGGAAGAGGGAGAAGGGAAGGGGATACTGGGAGGAGGGAAAAATTCTGCAACAAGTTGATAGTTAAATTTGCTTTAAGGTTTATCAGTTCGGAACTTAAAAGCAAGGGAGCAAGGATCCCTTCAACAAAACTGGTCTAGATGGTTCAATCAAACCTCCTGCAGAGCTTGGTACAAGAGAAGCAGATTTCCCTACACATCCCGCTATCCTATTACCCATCACTCAAGCCGAGAGCTCACAGATTGCCAAGGCAAACAACCAGTTCTGGGGAGGAAGAGCCCCCAACTAGGTAAAGGGAAAATGACCCCACTAGCACACTGACATGTGAAAGTACTGGGGGGGGGGCCCAAAGAGAGGGCAACCTCTTGGTAAGGTGGACAGAGACAGATAAGGAAACTCATTCTGACTCCCCAGAGGAAGAGGCGGGGCCAAAAGGAACCAGACCACCAGTTCAAGAAGGTAACTTTCAAATTGGGCTAGAACAGATGTTAACTAGCCCCGGACTGGCATACACAAGACAAGATTCAGGGACACCAGCAAGGTCTGAAGACCGAGGGAAGAGGACTGTCCAAGGAAACTAGCCCCATTGACTGGTGATTGTACTAACTTGGCCTGAAGGAAAGGTGACCCAAGGGAACACCTTCAAGGAAAATCATAAAGAGTTCCCTTGGAAGGAAAAGACAAAGCTCCATTCGATCTCCTCCCTTTCCAAATGCTTTGCTGCTCCTCTGTAGAGAAGAACAGAAAGTCCCAACCACCAGGGGATTTAGGACCCAATGGCCATGAGAGGGAAAGAGGGGAGAAGGGTGAGCATGGCAGAGGAGACGCCCAAGAAATGAGGCCCATGAGGGGAAGGTGGGCGGGATTCAGTAATGAATGCTGAAGATACAAGAGAAGATCAAGAGTTACAGTAGGAACATAATTTTCATATCTTCCCTTGTCAATTTTCACCATTCATTACAGCTGGGTGAGTACCAAGCCCCCCGAAGGGGGTCTAGCACAACCCTGAGGCTGAGGGAACAGGACCCTCAGCCTCCTGCTGGTGGGAAACAGGAAGAAGAGACCCTGGCTATATTAGACTGGAAGTCTAAGACCGAAGAGAGCTAGTAGGTGTCCCCTGAAGATGAGGGGACGGAAGAAGCCCCTGCAGAAGCCTCCTAGTCCTGGTAGAAAAAAGGCGGGTCCCTCGGCAGCAGAGTGAATCACCCTATGCCAGGCCAGGGATGACAACCTTTACAGACAAAGCCACGCGCCGTCCGCCTAATGCAGATCGCTGTCCCCACAAGCCTGGAAGAAACCTCACTGATAAGATGCCCTTGCTTTTTGCCTTGCCAATTCCAGGCCTATGGCGGAGAGGGCAATAGCTTGTTGAGATTGCTCCAAATCAGGCATCGATGCTAGCACCTGAGCCAGCATCAACCACAAGTGCCTGTTATAGACAGCATGGTGTGCCTGATATGATGCAATGCACAACACTGCATGAGAAGAAGAGTAAAATTATTCTCCCCCGCTGGTCAAATTGTAGGGAATACAAGTTCAGTGGTTGGTCATGCACCAGGTGCTGGTGCCTGGAAGGGGTCTCTAGGAATACCAAGCCCAAGGAAGGGTTAGGGAGAGAACCTAGAGACTCCAACGGAGCACAATACCCCCTCCTGCAGTCTGCCAGGGCTGAGAAAGGGTTGGATGGAGACTGCCAGGTGCGGATAGATGCTTCCTGGAAGGGAATTGGCCAGGATGGCACCACTAGATGCTGGGCACTGAATTTACTGAGGAATTTGTGGATCTCCCATTCAGTATTGTCCCATCTGACAAAAAAAATATGGAGATCCCGAACCATCCTCAATAGGAAGTGCTGATATTTAGTGAAATCAGCGTCGGAAGAGAGGAGAATGGTAGGTTCCTCTCCCTCCGAGGAGGGGAGTCGAGAAGGATGGGAAACTTGAATATCCAGAAGATTCCAGCAGCAGTGGGGACAGGTGAAAGACCCATTCATGCATGTACCTAATGTATGACAGTAAGGCCGCCGAAGTACCTCTGAAAGTCTCCCAGGTAAGGGCCCTGTAGGACCCACGTGGCCTGGGAGAGTAGAGGGTGGTTGCAGAGGAATGGGAGAAGGGCACCTGCAAGGAGGTGGCTGTCCTCTGCCAGGGCTCTGGAATCCAGGGAATGGTGCCCGAGCTAAAGGGATCCCTGAGATCAGACCGGGTTGCATGGTGGAACCCTGGGAATGTGAACTCTGGAACAGCCCAGACAGGGACTCTCCCCTGTGATGCACCTGGGTTGCATGAGTCCAGAAGGGCAACCCTCTGTGGTGCCACTGGAGGGGACCCCGGAGCCTGAGAAGGAAAGGTGGGGCTTGGCGCTACAGCTCCTTCCTGTGCTCCATGGGGTGGTAGAGGAGTGCCGCTACCCCTCACCTTAACCCCTCAACCCCTCAGACTCTAAGGATGTCCTCTTGCTCGACCCTAGCGAAGGAGTCCCCTGATCCAGAGGCCTCCCGAGGGAGGCCGCCAAAGCCAGGGCTTCCAATCCCCCCTCGGAGGGTGCAGCAGCACCAAGGCTGGCAGCTGCTGCAGCCCCCCCCCAGAGGAGACAATCCCCTCCCCAACCCCCAAGCTGTCCTCCCCAATGGACCCCAGACCACCCCTGGCCTGGGAATCCTCAGAGGCAGACTGCTCCGGAGATTCAGGAATGGGGCACTAGGTCGCCTGACACTGTGTCCCACAGAGATCTATGATTCCGAGGAATCAGGACGCCAGTCTGGGTCCACATCTGAGTCAACACCCTCTGAAGAGGAGTCGACCAAAACGGCGCCACCGACGGAGGCATGCAGGTCACTGGCACTGAGAAACAAACCAGCGCCGTACACGGCATTGCCCCAATCACCAACGCCACGAACAGCACCAGGATCTGAAATGGCACCGTGAGGCAGCATCGAGGGTCCACCAGTGCTGGACCCAGCTACCGCGAGCCATGACACTGGGGGAGCCTGCACCTCAGGAGAGGTGACTGCCAAGGCGGCATCGATGACATGACCCCGAGAGAGGCCGTGTCGCTCCTCTGATGCTGCAAAAGAGGCCTCCTCGTCGGCAAGGTTTGAAGATAAGGAGGCCTCCTCCTCACCAGACCACATAGACTAGGAGGAGACCTGAAGGAAGGGTCTAAAGACCTGGCCTGGGAGGCCTGAGAGCAATGCCATCCTCCGAAAGTCGGCGAAGCCCTGCCATATTTAAACACGCAGATTTCCAGAACATGGTGATCCATGGAAAAACAGGCATCATATCTATCCATATCATGGTTAGGTCCCAGGCACCAGAGGCAAACATCATGCCGGTCCATCATGGAAAAATGCTGGCCACAGCAGCATAGGGTTGTAGCCCGCTTTCGATTTATACTTGGGTCCCAAACCAGACATGATGTGAAATAAAATAAAACACAGCAAAAGATCCCAGTGCTGTTAAACAAATAATTGGAACAAACTTACAGGCCAGTAACATCATTGGGATGGAGAACTGGGATGAGGAGTCGTCAAAAAGATGACATCGACAAGGTAGGCATAATGGCGTACTACAAAATTGCTAACTCGCACAGCAGATGCAGCCTCGACGGTGGGAGAAACAGAACTGGGATGGAGGAGTAGTCTGCAGCGCTTAACAACCGCCTCTCATGCCCACGAGTGTGTCGCTCTCGTGGGTGGCACCGTTGGCGCCGACTCCTCCCTCAAAAAAAACCTCCCATAGTGGGTGCGTGCTTCTGGCTTACACCCAGCAGTAATGAATGCTGAAGATTGAGAAGGGAAGATCTATCTCACACTGGATAGTCTCTTGTACCCAATTCTGCTACAACAATGCTGGTAAAGAACCACCACAGGGTCTCAGGGCACGCTCCACCAGGGGGACAGCGGCTTCTGTGGCAGCAACAAGGGACATTCCTTTGCTTGCAATCTGCAAAGCAGCTATCTGGAAGACTGTACACACCTTCACAAAGCATTACTGCTTGGATGTGCAGTCCAGATCAGAGGCCACATGTGGCACCACAGTCCTGCAGAACCTTTTCCCGTAATAGGTTCTGTTCCCTCCTACCAAGGGCACTACTTGGTAGTTTGCTTTGTGGAGGGGTTGTGGGATAACATATGGACCAGACACTGAACTTCAAGTTCAACACACAATCTCTGTGTGATGTTTATTCAAAATATAGGAAATAGCCTTAAGCAATGGCTTATCAGTACATCAGTTTGCAGCAACAGACTATGTATATCCCTTCTCTGCACTTAGCCAGCACCTACTGACACTGATCTCTGATCTAACTTAGCAGTTGAGATTCAGCCTGCACCCCTGTGTTTGCCTTGTTTGCTTGGATAGTGGGGCTCAAATAAAAAACAAACAAAACAAGCTAAAAAGAAAGAACTTCGGTACAAAAGCACTGAAACATGGGTTACTCCAAAGGGCATTGACAATAAGCCAAGTTTCAAAGAAATACAACATCACACATACAGTACTTCCATAATGCAAAGCATTGTGGTGGGATATATGCAAATCACCATGAAATTTCAGACGTGTTCAGTTTACAGCAATTTACATGCATTTTAAATAGCACAACTAACTTAATTTTTGTAATAGTCACCTAGTATTTTTTACCATTATCAAAAACACCTAGTGCTGTGTTATTTTCAACATTTACAGGTTTCATAAACATAAGGTATTTACAACAAGGTATTTTATGACATAGTGCTATTACATACTAAATTCAACAATGATAAACACAACCTGTTTTACATATGCTTGGAGGTCACCACAATAACCTCCCTGTACGAGGACCTGAGAGAGAAAAAGAAAATTAAAGAGGACACTACTGCATAGTCAAGAAAGGGAAGGAGGTGCCCATAGGTGGCCAACCTTATGAACTAGAAATTGTAAAAGGATAGATTAGGCTAAGAAATAGAAGAACTGTTGCAACACATTTAAGAAAAGGTTGGTCCTCAAGAGTGGCAGGAGCTCCCTGTCACATGCTTAGGTCAAGCATACTGAGGGATTCCTGGGGTGAGAAGAAAAAAATGCTTACCATAGTAATGTTGTTTCTTCCAGGGGATCCCTCAGTATGCTTGACCTCCCACCTAACCTCCCCTCACATAACCTGGAAGAAAAACATTCTACAGTCCTCCTGCAAGCCAATTTCTATCAGTAAGAGCAAAGTTTGGGATACCCTCTCACAGTACAGTATTTTTTGTACATAGTTTGCCTATGTTTTGTTCTTTCTTAGCTTCAATTGTTTCTGTCCAGGGTTACTAGTTTAGGGATAGGTTCTAGAAGGCCTTTTGCCCCTCCAGCTTCTAAATGAATCTGAGCCACCAATGGCTTCACCTGCAGGTAGCAGCTTTAGAACTAATTCCGATTGGGGACACCTCACCATCATTTTCCTAAGTTCTGTCTTTGGGGCAGCTTAACACAGTGGGCTAACTGCTTAAGTCAAGTATACTGAGGGATCCCCTGGAAGAAACAACATTACTATGATGCATAATTTTTTCTTCTCCATCTTCATACAGTCAATCATAGCTTACTAACAAACCTTAAATTCAGGGGAAGAGCCTTGCTCCTAATTAGTTAATAAGCCTAACAGTGCAGTTGTAGTGGCTAGAGAAGCTAGTTCTCTTTTTCCAGTCTGTAGACTACTTCCATCCAGTCCCCAAATAAAACATTTCTAGGAGTAACTGTTATTTGTTTTGCCAAAATATCAGTTAGGGAGTGTGAAATGGCTTGCCAGCAGTCAGACTGTTAGGGGCAGCTATCCAGTACATGACGTGGCCTAAATCTGGCTGGCTTTCCGCACATCCTGGGCAAGTACCAGCATAATAGGTAGCAAACATTTGCAGACTGTCTGATGTGTAATATGCCCGTTGTGTGGTCATGAACTGAATTACCTTAAATTTATTCTGTGTGGGCATCTTCCAACTCTCCTCCAAACTTTCCTCCCAGTCCTCTGTAAGAACATCAGTTCCCAAGAGATCCTGAAAATTGACTCTGTTATGCTCTACCATACTTGGGAATTCATTACATTTTGGTATAATTTAGTTACCAGGCCTCTTGTGTCTTCTGCACTGTCCAGTATGCATGCTACTCCAGAGGGTTCCTGCAGCTGGTTGGAGGGGCCCAACTTACTCCCCAAGAAGTGTCTCACTTGTAAATACTTAAACAGGTGCATAGTAGGAATACCATATTAACATGGAACTGTGTCGAAGGACATTAGTTTCTCATCTTGATACAGATGTCACAGCAGCATAATACCCCCAGATGCCCAATGCTTAAATCCAGGGACATCACTGCCCTATTTCTCAGCAAGCCTGCAATCTCCTCTGCCAGTAGCTCTAACATGTGAGCTGACAAGGGGAATTGTCTCTTGGGTAGATTATCCAGGAGGGGGTTCCAACAACTCCAGAAGTACGTCCCTCGGATGTTCCTAAAAATGTATCTGCCTGTCGAGATGGATTCTCAGTGACGGTAAAACTGGGTAAGGTGTCCTGCCCCCCTCCCAACTAGGGAGAAGTGGTCCACCTCAGGCAGCTGAAATGAAGCTGGGGTCAGAGCTTCAGATGGTGGCACTAAGCGGTTTTGGTGCTGGTGCCTTCAGCTGCACCTTATTTTGGGCTTGAGGCTGGGATCTACTGTGGGTTCCCCCTCTGCCCATGCCATGAAAGGACTGCTTGTTATGGAAAGAACCATATCCTCTACCCCTGTGTGGCTTGTAGGGAGCCGGCCTGGAGGTCTTAAGAGTTGTTCTTGTTCTGCTAGATTCCTTAAACAGCTATTGATATTTTCAAAAGAACTTTGAAAAACTATCTGAATTTAATTCAGCATCTATTTCACATTAGTTCTGTATTTTTCCTCCCAATTAAGTCTTACTGAGCTTGTGTACATGAAAACAGCATCTTTCTTCTTTGTAATTTCTCCTGTGTCTTTTGCTTAATCCCAACATGATGTTGTAACAGTCTGCTTGTTACATCACAGTTATTATCATGACAACAAGCTGTGACATCACAACAGAGGACTATGACTTTAAGTGAGGGAGAAAAAATTACTCACCTGTAGTAATCTTGTTTCTTCCAAAGGGATCCACTATTATTATTACTCTTGCAGTGCTCCTTTAAATCAGCACTGCCCCAGAGAGAATAGAATGCTATGCTAATCATGGAATGTTTGGCTTGTACATCTATTTTCAAACTGCCTACATTCTACCTCAGATTTCTTAGAAGCCTGAAAAGAGGCCATAACAACATGTGAATCACTATTTAAATAATTATATAGAGAATAATGGATGAGGAAGGGGTTTGATATGAGAATTTAATGCACACCTGAGTTGTGGGATACTACATAAAACCCGAGGGCAAAGCCCGAGGGGTTTATCAAAGCATCCAACAACGAGGGTGTGCATTAAAGTCTCACACGAAACACCCTCCCCATCTTTTATTTTTTATAATAACAGACCAGCAATTTTTCTCCAGCAGTTTGTGAGACTGTTTGGCCCCACCCACATACAGAATGTTGGCCAATGAGGCAGCAGCATAGTTTGACTGGCATGGCTCATGAATGTCATAACAACCAGCCAGTTGTTATGGAAAATATCAACCTGGTCAGTACATTGAGAGAAACTGCTGATCAGTTATTGCAGAAAAATAAAGCCCAACTGGGCAAATAACAACATTAACCAAAGGACCAGTTTAAACATATGTCCCTTTTTTCTAAAGCCAGATATGCCTTTAGAAAAGAACCTACAAGTTAAGACATTACTAGAAGGTACAAGCAGGTGGCATGCCACTCCAACTAAACGTATTATCAGCTGTGGAGAGGATTTTCCTTGTTACTGATTCTGAAAGGGGAGGCAAGGATGGGGAGTAATACTATTAGTGGATCCCTTTGGAAGAAACAAGATTACTACAGGTGAGTAATTTTTTTCTTCTAACCCCAGGAATGCACTAATAGTATTACTCTTGCTTGCAGCAGTACCTCAAGGAGGTGGGCCAGAATTTATTTAGGAAAAAGACTCTGCAAGACTGCTGTGCCAAATCTGGCATCACTCCTGGACTGGGTGTCCAGGCTATAATGCTTAGTGAAGGAATGGACTGACCTCCAGGTAGCTGCTTTACGTATTTCCATTAGAGGTACCTCTCGGGCAGCTGTGCCCCTTGTAGAGTGGGCCCTAAGACCAGAGGGAGGAACCTTGCCTGCCTTTGAGCAGCAAAACTAAATACACTGGGCTATCCATTGAGATACAGTCCTCTTTGAAGCAGGAGTACCTTTACCTACTTCTCCATAGGTGAGGAACAGTTGTCTGTCCTGCCTATGATCTTTGGTGCGAGTCATGTAATAACTCAGTGCTCTTTTTATATCCAAGCTTTGCAATCTACGCTCACCTGAGGTATAGTGTTCAGTAAAGAAAACTGGCAATGTTATAGACTGGTTCAAATGGAACTCAGAAACCACCATGGGGAGGAACTAACACTACCTTATCCCTGTGGAAAGAAACATAGTCCTTTTCCACACAGAGGGCCCGTAGTGCACTTATCCATCTGGCGGAAGTGACTGCTACCAAAAAAACTACCTTCCAGGTAAGACATTTAAGTTCTGCAGATGCCATAGGCTCAATGGTGGAAGCATAAGCTGGGCAATGCAAATATTAAGGTCCCATGCTGGCACTGGTTCCCTGTGAAGGGGAAACAAATGAGAGACCCCTTAAAAGAATTTTTTGAATATAAGGTTTGATGCCAGGGAGGTATCCTTTCTAGCTGAAAGGTATGCTGAAACTGAAGCCAGATGCACCTTCAAAGTTGAGTGCTGCAACCCCAGGGAATGCAGGTGAGACAAATAATCAAGGAGGGCTGAGATCCCGGCCTTGGCTGGGACTATACCCTTGTCACTGCACCAAACTGAAAATATTTTTCATTTTGAGGCATATGTTTTCTTGGTGGAAGGCTTTCTCTAACCTTTAAGGACTTCTAAAACTGTTTCAGAGAATTGGCAATCTGCATAGTCTAAGCCCTCAAGAGCCAGGCATTGAGCTTGAGAGACCGGAGATTGGAGTACACTACCCTCCCCTGAAAGGAAGTCAGTAGATTGTACCTCTGAGGAAGGTGAATCGGTTTGCTCACAGACATTACGAACAGCAGGGAGTACCAAGGCTGTCTTGCCCAATCCGTGGCTACCAGAATCATCAAAGCTGGTTGTGACCTGAGCTTGATGAGCACCCTGAGTATAAGAGAAAAAGGAGGAAAGGCATAGAGGTACCTGCCTGTCCAGTCCAGAATCAGGGCATCCATTGGAACTGTCCCCTTCACTGGGGCCCTGCAGCATACAGAGGTAAGTGGTGATTTTGGTAGGAAGCAAAAAGGTCTATTTCTGGGGTCTCCCACTTCCTGAATAAAGCATTCACCACTTGCTTGTTCAATGCCCATTCGTGACTGCAGAGAGGCATTCAAAGAGCAAGCAAGGCTCCATATCTTCATTGCCTCTGTACACAGAGGAGTGGACCTTGTCCCCCGTTGTTTGTTGATGTAATACACTGTTGTGGTATTGTCTGTTCTGACTTGTACCACCTTTCCCTGCATGAGATAAGAGAAAACCTGAAGGGCCAGATAAACAGCTCTTAACTCCAGCAGGTTTATGTGCAGGAGTGAGTCTGCACTCTCCCAGGTACCGTGGATGGTGTGATCCCCTAGGTGAGCAACCCAACCAAGCAGGGAAGCATTGGTTGTGGAACCAGGGAGGGAGGCTCCTGCAGAAATGGAACCCTTCCTTTAAATTTTCTGGTTCCCTCCACCATTGGAGGGCCTGCAGTAACATTTGTGTGACTGGTACTGACTTTGAGAGGGGGTTCCACCTTTGGCACCAGTGTGCTCTGAGAATGAACTGAACATCTCTCCTCTGAAACCTGGCACTTAAGATTGTGCTTATTGCTGCAGCCATATGCCCTAACAGTCGAAAAAACTGTTTTGCTGGCTTTGGCCTGCCAGGGCAAATGAGCCTGCCAGAAGCTGAATGCGTTCTGCCCTCTCCTGAGGGAAAAAAGCTCTTCCCACTACTGTATTCAGTTCTGCACCTATGAACTGCATAACCTGCATAGGGGTCAGGACTGACGTTTTGGTATTGAGAAGGAATCCCAGGGACAGCAGCATATCTTGGGTTACCTGAAGGTGGTCTGACACCTGTTGGTGGGAATTCCCTAGGATTAGCCAATCGTCCAGATAAGGAAAAATTGTGACACCCAGTCTTCTGAGGTGTGCCACTACTACTGTTATGCACTTGGTAAAGACCCTTGTTGCAGAGGTAAGGCCGAAGTGAAGTGTTGAGAACTGGTAATGGCCTGACGGGAGTCTGAATCTGAGATACTTTCTGTGTGACTCCCTTATGGGAATATGGAAATATGTGTCCTTTAGATCCAAGGAGGCTAGCCAGTCCCTTTTTTGCAGCGTTGGCATAATCATGGCCATTGTGACCATTTTGAACCTGGGCTTTACTAGGTAGTACCTGTTTAGCAGTCTGAGGTCTAATATAGGCCGCCACTCCATTCTTTTTTGTTGCTAGGAAATATCTAGAATAGAACTCTTGCCCTCATTGGTTGTGGAAAACAGGCTCCATTGCTTTTGCCAGCAGTAGGGCCTGTACCTGCTGCTCCAGTGGTTTCTTTCTGAGCAGGGAGCAGGTGCAAAATGTTTTAACCTTTGAGAAGGAAGGGACTTGCAGCAAGGGAGAAACCCTGACTCACTATTTCCAGGACCCACTTGTCTGTGGTTATTTTTAACCATTCCTGGAAATAGTTGGTGAGTTTGCCCCCTACAGGATGTGGAGAGGCAGCCTGAAGGGAAAAGTCAGGGGTTCTGTTTTGCTTGCTGCTGAGGCTCAGCAGATTGGGATCCTCTCCGAGAACCCCTTCTACCTCTAGCTCTGTAAAATCCAGTCTACTGTGGTTGCTACTGCTGCTGGGAAACAGCCTGTACCTGAAAGAAAGGCCTCCTAAAAGAGGACCTACCCCTGCCTCCCCTAGAATAAGACAAATTTGAAGTAGAGGGCATGTCTCTGATCAAGTAGCTCCTAAAAGTAGCTTTATATTTGTCTACTTTTTTATATATACCTCAGTCTGGGCACCAAAAAGAGAGTGGCCTTCAACAGAAAAGTCCATTGCCTTAGTTTGGGTGTCCTGGGTGAGGTTGGCAGCCCTCAGCCAGGCAAATCTTCTTAGAGCAATGGTACCAGCCATCCACCTTGCAGCTGTATCCCTGGTGTCAGCTGCCATCTGAAATTGGTATTTGGAAGCCTCCAAACCCAATTTTGCTGTGTCTAGCAGCTCTGATACTGTTAAAGAGGGGTTAGCCTCAATACTGTCCACTACTTACTGCCAGAGAGCTTTTTGATAAAGGGCTGCATAGGCCTGGTAGCTGGCTTGACAAATTGCCAGGGATGCCAAAAGGTATCCCTTGTTTGCCTTGCTGTCCGCCTCTCTTGAATCCTTCTCGGGGGGGGGGGGGGAGATGAGAGGATAAGGGAGTTTTGGCTTTCTCACAGGCAGCTTGCTGTACAATACCCTGATGGTCTGGGTGACTAAAAAGAAACTCAGCACCAGATCTTTTGAACTGATACTTTTTGTCACAGTTTTTATCAGTGAGTGTGACTGTATTGGGAGCCTTTAGGATTTCTAAAACATCCTTCTTAAAGAATCTGTAAACAGCAAAAGGGGCCTGTTGAGGGTGTCAGTCCCATCAGCTCTATGTATTGTGCCCTCTTCATCCTGGATCTCTTCAGCTGTCTGAAATCCAGGATTTCTACCATTTTCTTGACAAAAGAAAAATGAGAAGAGAAATCCTCTGAGGGTCTGGGAAGGAGCCAAAATCCTGTTCTGGTGACACCTCAGGTTCAATTCCTCTTCTTTCAGGTCATCTCCTCCTCATATGCCACTGTGGCAGTAGGCAAAGTGGGCAGCAGCAGTTGCTTTTTCAGCAGTAGTAATCACAGGCTGCTGAGGGGGTAGTAACATAGAATTTGACGGCAGATAAGGACTGCTTGGCCCACCTAGTCTGCCCATTTCCCTACCTACAGGATAAGCTACAGATTCTAGTTTATCAACAGCTTAATTCCTCCTACCCCCACAAGAATTGCCTTATGTCTGTCCCATGTATTCCTGAATTCTCACACTCCACAACCTCCTCAAGATAGTGTATGGGCAGTCATGGTTACGATTCAGATGAAAAAAAAAATGTCCAGAATGAAAGAAATAGAGTTTCCTTATCTGCCTCTATCCTGCTGTGTGACTTTCCCCTTCACGGATCTCACTGCAGTCAAATCAAGGCTGATTGGTGGATGCGGATGACATTTTTTATTTGTCGCTTTGCAGATTTAGTTAGTTTACTGTTGCTTTTTTTTTGGGGGGGGGGCGAAATGCTGCTGACCACTGCTGCTGTCTCTGTCGTATACCAACTCAAAACTATGAGGCATCAAGGCAAGCAACGGCAACCGCTACTCGAGGTCTTTGAGGCGCAAGACAGCATTCCGTTTTGTTGTGCTGCACTACTGACGTACTGAGTGCAGCACAGCAGCCAGTATGATGGAGTGAGTGCAGCACAACAGCCAATATGACGGAGTGAGTGAAGCACAACACTACTATTGCAGGTATGGATTTTCATGCTGAATAACATTCCACCATACATTATAAGGCTGTTCCATGCATCCACAACCCTCTCTGTGAAAAAATACTTTCTAACATTACCTCTGAGCCATCTCCCCTCTATCTTCAAATTGTGCCCCCTTGTTCTTGCACATCTCTTTTTCTGAAAGATGCTACCCTCTTGTATTTTGTTAATTCCCTTGAGATACTTGAAAGTTTCTATCATGTTCCCCCTCTCCCTCCTTTCCTCAAGGATATACATATTAAGCTGCTTTAGTCTCTCCTCGTATGTCTTCTGATGCAGACCCTGCACCATTTTGGTTGTCCTCCTCTGAACAGCCTCCACTCTATGTCTTTGTAAAGATGGGGTCTCCAGAATTGCACGCAGTATTCCAGATGGGGTCTCACCAACTGTCTGTACAGAGGGATAACAACTTCCTGTTTACTACTGTTGATGCCTCTCCCTATGCATCCCAGTATTCCCCCACCCCTCTTTACTGCCTTCACACATTGCTTGCCCACCTTTAGGTTATCTAATATAATTACTCATAGGTCTCTTTCGATTTTTGTTGTTATTATCTCACCCCCGTTGTGTACTCTTCCCAGATGCATTACCTTGCACTTCTTTGCATTGATTCTGAGCTGCCATATATTTGACCATTCCTCCAACCTTGCCAAGTCCCTTCTCATTCTTTCCACCCCACCTTGTGTGACAACCCTGTTGCAAATCTTTATGTCGTCTGCAAAGAGACATACTTTTCCTTCCAGGTGCTCTCCAATGTCACACTTATAAAGACATTAAACAGGAACGGTCCCAGTACCGAACCCTGTGGTACCCCGCTAGTTACCATCCTTTCTTCACTGTGGACTCCGTTTACTATTACCCTTTGCGTCCTGTTGTCCAGCCAGTTTTTTATCCAGGCTACTACCTTGGGACCCACTCCAAGGCTGGCTAACTTGTATATTAATATTTTGTGTGAGACTGTGTTAAATGCCTTGCTAAAATCTAGGTAGGTCATATACACAGCCCCTCCCTGGTCTACTACTTTGGTCACCCAGTCAAAGAAATCTATTACGTTCGTCTGACATGACCTTCCCGCTGCGAAAACATACTGCCTTGGGTCCTGTGCCCCACTGGCTTCTAGGTACTCAACAATTCTTTCCTTCAGAAGTGATTCCATCTTTTTCCCTACCACTGAGGTCAAACTAACTGGTCTGTAGTTTCCTGCCTATGCACCGCTCCCACTTTTGCAAAGTGGAATCACATCTGTCCTCCTCCAGTCTCCAGGTACCACTCCATCCTCTCATGATTTGTTAAACAGAGTAGTCAGTGGTGTTACTAGTTCTACCCTTAGTTCTTTTAGAATTCTGGGGTGAATCCCATCAGGCCCCATTACTTTGTCCACCCTCATTTTTTTAGAGTTCTTTCAAAACCCTTTCTTCTGGAATGGCTTGGTATCGACCCCCATATTCAGAGTGTTTCTCTTGTTTGGTTTAGGTACCTCCCCCTCCTCTTTCGTAGTGAATACTGAGTAGAAATATTTGTTCAGTATCCCTGCTTTTTCACTGTCAGCCTCTGCCCACATTCCCTTCCCTTTATTACGTCTCTGTATGCCTCCCTTGGTCTTTTTTCGCTCCCTAATGTACCTATAAAAGGTTTTATCCCCCTTCTTAACATATTCGCTATCTTTTCAACAGTTTGCGCCTTTGCTATTCTGACTGCCTTCCCTGCCTCCTTCTGCTTTAACTAATAAAGTTATCTGTCCTGCTCCATCTGTGTCTCCTTATATTTCCTGAATGCTATCCTTTTCTCCTTAACCTTCCCTTTCACCTTTTTTGAGAACCATAGTGGTTTTTTCCTTCATTTTGTTTTGTTGATTTGCTTCACACAAAGGCTTGTTGCCTCTGTGATGGCTATTTTGATTATTCCCCATTGTTCCACCACCCCTCCTTCTTGTCTGTTTGCTAGTGCTTTTCTGAGGCATTCTCTTATTTTCCCAAAGTTAGCCTTCCTAAACTCCAAAACTCTTGTCTTTGTATGGCTTGACTCTATGGCTGTGTTCATTGTAAACCGCACTGTTTGGTCGTCACTTGTTCCCAGATGGCTACCCGCTTCTAAATCTGAGATCCTTTCTCCTTCCCCATTTGAGAGTAACAGGTCTAAGATTGCTCCCTCCTGAGTGGGTTCCAACACTAGCTGTCTGAGGCATGCCCACTGTAGGGCATCTAGAATGACCCTGCTCTTGGATGTGCCTGCAGCAAAGGTATTCCAGTTAACATCTGGCATGTTCAGGTCCCCCATCAACAATACCTCCCCTTTTTCTGCCATTTTAAGGATGCCTTCTATCATTTCCTTGTCCATTTCCTCCCCCTGAGATGGGTGTCTGTACACAACCCTCTCTGTGAAAAAATACTTTCTAACATTACCTCTGAGACAATGAGGATTGTGGTGCCATTTCCTGTCTCAAGGGTGACCCATAGTGACTCATCAACTTCCTGTTTACTCTTTAGTTCTGTTGCATTAATCCCTTCCCTTATATAGAGAGCTACTCCTCCTCCTCTTTTACAAACCCTGTCCCTCCTGTAGATTGTGTATCCTGGTATGTTGACATTCCAGTCATGATTCTCTGTGTACCATGTTTCAGTGACTGCCACAATATCCAGGCATCCCTCTTCCATCAAGGCCACTAGTTCAGGGAGCTTGTTACACAGACTGAGGGCATTGGTACTTATCACCCTCCATTTGTTGATGGCCTTACCCCTTTTAGACCCATCCCTGTCCTTACTGCCTTTTTCTGCATTTACCCCTGTCTTGCTCCTTACTGACTTCTCTACCTTGGTGTTTACCTCTCTAACTACTGTGTTTTGTGGGGGGAGGGTGGGATTTCCCGGCTCCTTTTCAGTGCCTCCCCCCTTGGCTAGTTTATATGCTTGCCAATGAAGCATTTAAACCTATTACCTAGGATCCTGGTTCCTCCCCTGGACAGATGCAGACCATTGCACCAGTATAGGCCTGCATCCCTCCAGGTGGCTCCCCAGTCCCCGGTTGAGCTAAAACCCTGAGCTCCACACCAGTTTTTCAACCATTCATTGAATCCCATGCTGCGGAATACCCTAGCATCATCCTTGCCATAGACACGCAGCAGTTCCGAGAAAGTTACCATACATGCTACTTGTCTAAGGCCCCTCCCCAACTGCGCTGATCCCATTCGTAGCCAGGTCATTTGTCCCTAGGTGGACAATGAAATCCAGCTCCCATCCTCATGCAGCTGCTCCCGCGGTCCTGAGGATTTGCTTCCTGTCCCTCAGAGCCGTGGTGCCAGGCAGGCACCTTACCTCCCTATCCCCCTCCTCCCCCACTTCTATCCCCCTAATGATTGAGTCACCCATCAGGAGCTGTTTCCTTCCCCTGTGGGGTCTTGTGCCACCCTCCTGTGGATCTCCTTTGTGGAGGTTCCCAGCATCCTCCCAGATCTCCACTGCAGGTGCCCCCATACAGGAACCACTCTTCACCAGAAAAGCATATGAACTATGGAGAGGTACAACTAGAGGGATGCACCTCTGTTCCACCACCCTCTTCCTCCTTGAGCCCAACTTGGTCCAACCACTCCTCTTTCTTGGCAACCTCTGAGGTAGTGGTGGTGGCCCTGATGGTCCCTGGGTGGGTGAAGAGATTTCACGAATCCTAGCCAGGTCAGCCTGGAGATGGGCAACCTCCTCCCTCAGACCAGAGAGGTGCCTGAAAATAGGGCAGCATCGCAGCCTCCAGAATGTCTCCCAGAACACTGCTGCCCCACAGTCATTGAACTGCTCCACTCCCATCTTGACTTATGTTGTGTCCCCTCTCCTGTTGCTTGGTATGCTTACTGTCTCCTCCCTCTATGTATTTTTTCACTTACTTTCCTTCTGCCTATGTGTCCTTACAACTCTCATCCTTCCCGTTCTGGGACAGGAACTTCCTGTAATCTTCAGTAGTCTCCTTCCTTGCTTGGATTCAGACCTCCAGCAGCCAAGGAGGGCGAAAGAGCTATTTTTTTAGGTTCCTCCAAGGTTGATGAAACTAATGTGTCTCAGTGATCCTTCCCTTCCTACTGCCAAACAGGAAGTTCCTGTTGTCAGTCAAATCCAGTGGCTATAAAAGTATAACTGAATTAGGGTGGGAGGGAGGAGGTGTGGGAAGGAGGGCAATTAGTAAGAAAGCTGTAGTTCTAGCCAGTTGTTACTTGCTCTGATCACAAGATTCTCCTCTGTCAAAAACTAACAACAGGAAGCTGTAATTGGAGACACCTGCTTTTGTACTCCTAAGCTACTAAGCCACACCCCAATTAGCTTCTCCCCTCTGCTCCTAACTCAGCAAATTAAGTTGATGCAGCCCCCTTCCTCAAACAGAGAAACACACAGTGACTTTCTTCACTGTTTTTTAATTAAATGAGACCCCCGCTTCTAATGAAGTATCTGTTTGTTTAATCCAAACAGACACTGACTTTTGCTGAGACAGAAGTGATTTATTAGTAAGAAAGTTGTAGTTCTAGTCAGCTGTTACTTGCTCTGAAAGCAAGATTCACCTCTGTCAAAAACTAACAGCAGGAAGCTGTAACTGGAGACATCTGCTTTTGTACTCCTAAGCCACACCCCCATTTAGCTTCTCCCATCTGCTCCTGACTCAACAAATTAAGTTGATACAGCCCCCTTCCTCAAACAGAGAAACACACAGTGACTTTCTTTTTTTTTACTGAAATGACACTCCCTGCTTCTAATAAAGTATATGTTTGCTTAATCCAAACAGGCACTCACTCCTGCTGAGATAGAAGTGATTTATCAGTAAGAAAGCTGTAGTTCTAGTCAGCTGTTACTTGCTCTGAAATCACGATTCTTCTCTGTCAAAAACTAACAGCAGGAAGCTGTAACTGGAGATACCTGCTTTTGTACTCCTAAGCCACACACCCATTTAGCTTCTCCCCTCTGCTCCTGACTCAGGAAATTATGTTGATATAGCCCCCTTCCTCAAACAGAGAAACACACAGTGACTTTCTTCTTTTTTTTTTTTTACTTAAATGAGACCCCCTGCTTCTAATAAAGTATCTGTTTGCTTAATCCAAACAGGCACTGACTCCTGCTGAGATACAAGTGATTTATCAGTAAGAAAGCTGTAATTCTAGTCAGCTATTACTTGCTCTGAAAGCAAGATTCTCTTCTGTCAAAGACTAAAGTAGGAAGCTGTAATTGGAGACACCTGCTTTTGTACTACTAAGCTCCTAAGTCACACACCCAATTAGCTTCTCCCCTCTGCTCCTAACTCAGCAAATTAAGTTGATGCAGCCCCCTTCTTCAAACAGAGAAACACATAGTGACTTTCTTCTTTTTTCACTTTTTTACTTAAATCAGAGCCCCTGCCTCTAATAAAGTATATGTTTGCTTAATCCAAACAGGCACTGACTCCTGCTGAGACAGAAGTGATTTATCAGTAAGAAAGTTGTAGTTCTAGTCAGCTGTTACTTGCTATGAAAGCAAGATTCTCCTCTATCAAAAACTAACAGCAGGAAGCTGTGATTGGAAACACCTATTTTTGTACTCCTATGCTCCAAACCCACACCCCAAATTAGCTTCTCCCCTCTGCTCCTGACTCAGCAAATTAAGTTGATACAGCCCCCTTCCTCAAACAGAGAAACACACAGTGACTTCCTTCTTCTTCTTTTTTTTACTTAAATGAGACCCCTGCTTCTAATAAAGTATCTGTTTGCTTATTCCAAACAGGCACTGACTCCTGCTGAGACAGAAGTGATTTATCAGTAAGAAAGCTGTAGTTCTAGTCAGCTATTACTTGCTCTGAAAGGAAGTTTCTGTTCTGTCAAAAACTAACAGCAGGAAGCTGTAATTGGAGACACCTGCTTTTGTACTCCTAAGCCACACCCCAATTAGCATCTCCCCTCTGCTCCTAACTCAGCAAATTAAGTTGATACAGCCCCCATCCTCAAACATAGAAACACACAGTGACTTTCTTCTTTTATTTACTTAAATGAGACCCCCTGCTTCTAATAAAGTATATGTTTGCTTAATTCAAACCGGCACTGACTCCTGCTGAGACAGAAGTGATTTATCAGTAAGAAAGCTGTAGTTCTAGTCAGCTATTACTTGCTCTGAAAGCAAGATTCTCCTCCGTTAAAGACTAACAGTAGGAAGCTGTATTTGGAGACACCTGCTTTTGTACTCCTAAACTCCTAAGCCATACACCCAATTAGCTTCTCCCCTCTGTTCCTAACTTAGCAAATTAAGTTGATGCAGCCCCCTTCCTCAAACAGAGAAACACACAGTGACTTTCTTCTTCTTCTTTTTGTTACTTAAATGAGACCCCTGCTTCTAATAAAGTATCTGTTTGCTTATTCCAAACAGTCACTGACTCCTGCTGAGACAGAAGTGATTTATCAGTAAGAAAGCTGTAGTTCTAGTCAGCTGTTACTTGCTCTGAAAACAGGATTCTCCATAGTCAAAAACTAACACCATGCAGAGCCTGAAGTAAGGCTAAAGCCTGTGTCAAATCAGCAGGAGAAAGAGCATTAATAGGCACCTGAGGGACCCCTTGAGGCATTTCAGCCGGGGTGTCAGTGTGTTTGGTTTTCTTTAATTTCTTCGCAGGCACCGGATTGCCTCTCTTGCCAGAGCTCTCACCCATATCAGGGGTGGATTTAGAGGCTCTGGAAGGAACTGCCACAATCTTACAGGGGTGGACTGGTTAGAACCCATGGACCCCCCCTCTAGTTTTCTTTTAAGCATCTTCCTGCATTTCTCTACTGTCTTAACAGGGAAAGACTTACAAATATCACAGTCTTCACTGAAGTGTTTGTTGTCCAAGGCAAATCAAGCAAAGATCATGCTTGTCTGCCTGGGCAAACTCCTCTGCACACTTCAAAAACAGGAACCAGTAACCAACCAAAAATTAGTCTAAATTTAAACATTTGTGGTTGGTTTGAATAGAGAAACGGTCGGTTCAGGAACTGATAAAGTGAAAAAAACTACTGGTTCCGATCGGATCTGGAACTGAGAAACCGTTGAGAAAAAACAAGAAACCTCGGTTCAAAAGCGTGAAAAAGTAAATAATATTAAAGAATAAAGTAACCAGAACCCCCCAAAATTATCCGATTAAATAAAAAGAAAGGTTGGTTGCCCCTCGGTTCAAAATGAATCACGAGGAACCGATAAACAAGTTTAAATTTAAAACTTATGAGGTATAAAATACTAAAGAAATGGAAATTACGTACCTACTGTACTTCTTATCTTTCTGTGCATCTTCACCATTCATCACCTTTGGGGTACTTGGCCCTTGGTCATGGCCCCGCAGGAGCTTTTTTAAGGGGATGGGCGGAGTTGGCCTCATTGGCGCCGCCGGCCCCGAGGCGACGGACCACATGGCACTCGCTGGTTGGCCATTAGGTGTTGTTGACTCCACCTTCCCACCAGTTCTGAGTCACTGTAGAGGTTATAAATGGGTTGGGAGGGTGGGACAAGGAAGTCCAAGGGACAGACAAATGAAAAGATATAAAACTAAAAGGAGAAATAAATGACTGAGAGGACAGAAGAAGTTCGAAGACTAAGGGGGATTGGGCAGGGGCCCCAATCTCTAGAAGTAGAAAGGAGGAGGGAAGGTCAAGGTTTTTAGAAGTAAGGAAAAAACTGAGAGGTGGGGAGACCGGAGAAACATACCCTGTAACCTTGATCTTTCTCCAGTTTATATAGGAACTGTGAAGGAGTAGCCAAGAGGCTAACTCCCAGAATTGCAGGCACAGAATTACTGGTACTCTTACAAGCAGAATCGGCTATTCTGGAAGAAAAGACAGGAAAACAGGGATATGTCCCTTCCTCAAAGGAGATTTTGGTGCAAGAAACCTAGTTTCTTAAATTAA
The DNA here is from genome assembly GCA_016271365.2 of Neoceratodus forsteri. Taxonomy (NCBI): domain Eukaryota; kingdom Metazoa; phylum Chordata; order Ceratodontiformes; family Ceratodontidae; genus Neoceratodus; species Neoceratodus forsteri. The sequence continues at coordinate 800,137,119 of CM057451.1, read as the reverse complement.
TGAGGTTATGTCCACAGGACAAGGAAATCAAAGGAAAATCAAGGATTGACAGGGAGAAGAGGAGAAGGAAAGAAAAGGGGGCAACTGCCAACCCCCACCCCACAGGGGTGGAGCCAAAGCACTGAAGAAGGAGTGCCCCCAATCCTGACCACTCTACCCCTAAAGAAAACTATCCCCCTATGTGCCCCAGTTTACCTCACTCCTGACTAGCAGAAAGGAGGGGGGCAACAGAGGGGGCACAGAGAGGGAAGGGGACCCAGAGACTGAGGCCCCAAGGGGATGGAGGATGGGATTGTGATGAATGGTTAACATACACAGAAAGATCAGAATTATGGTAGGTACGTAATTTCCATATCTTATCTGTGTCAGTTTTCACCATTCATCACCTTTGGGTTGAGTGCCGAGCCCCCCGCAGGGGGTTTATAACCCTAAGGGGCTGAGTCCCTTAGCTCTCAGTGAGTGACACACTAAGAGGGAGAACCTTCATGGGTCTGGAGAGGCCCAAGAGTGGGGACAGTGAGACGGGGAACCTCTGGAGGGGGTAGGAAGTTGCCCTGACAGATGCTGCCTCACTCTATGGGAGAAGAGATAGGTTCTCTAGTGGGTGGAGTTAATCACCCTACACCAGGCCAAGGGTGACAACCGGGAAAGACGCAGCCATGCCGTCCACCCAGTGCAGATTGTTGTCCCTACGACCCTGGTAGCTACCTCACTGGCATCACATGATGCCGTTGCTTGGAGCCTTGCTAGCTCCAGGCCATGTGCAGAGAGTGCAATGGCTTGTCTGGTTTGCTCCATGTCAGGTATGGAGGCTAGGAGCTGACCCAGCCTAGACCACAGGAACCTCTCATGGTTTGCATAGTGGGCCTGACGTGCTGCAATAGAGAGCAGCAACCGTGCCGAGTAGAATGTCCTCCCCCTCCAGAAGTCAAAATCCGAGGAGTCTTGATCTGGGGGCCGGTCACGGAGAGAGGCGCGAAGTCCATCAGGAGTGTCCAGTTGCGTCAATCCTGACTAAGGATGAGGCATGGAACCTGGAGACTGTGGGCGGGGCACAATACCGCTGGCAGAGATCTCTAGTGGCAGGAACTCCGGAAAAGGGTCTCTGCCAGAAACGCAATGACACCTCCCTAAAGGGAGCAGGCCAGGGAGGCACCACAAGGGTGTCTGCACTGAAATCGCCCAGAAAGGCATGCGCCGAGTGCTCTGGATTGTGTCGAGTGGGAGGGGCGATGTGCAGGTCCTCTAACTTCCTCACAAGGAATTGCTGATATTCAGCGAGATCAGCAGCTGAAGAGATGTGGACAGATGGCTCCTCTCCCCTAGAAGAGGGGGATGAAGAGTCAGAGGACCTTGAAGGTTCAGAAGCTGGCTGCTCAGGGGGAGGTTGAAAAACCTGTCTGTCCATTGCCCTAACGTAAGAGGGAAACTGAACAGCCTGAGCTCTGAACTGCTCCCAGGAGAGAGGCCCACTAGGACCAAGAATGCCTGGGAGCGCAGGAAAACGTGGCAGAGGGATGGGGGCAGAGCCGACAATGGGAATCGGCTGATCTCCACCTGGGCTAGGGAGCACACCAGGAGCCCTAGGGAAGGAAGGAACTTCAGCAACTCCACAGCCGACAGCTGATCAACCAAACTGGAACTGCCTAGGCTACGCCCTAAAGAATCCCCCCTGTGAGGTGACCGGGGCCGTATAGGTCCAGAAGGACGGTCCCCTACCTCCAAAGAAAGGGGCCCTCTCAAGGAAACCGAAAGGGAAGGGCGGAGATCCGCACTACGGATTCTCCCAGAGCCCAGGTGGGCTCCAGAAAAAGGCCACCGCACAGACCCCATGCCCCTCAACCCCTCGGAATCCAAGAGCGCCCTCCTCCTGACAGAACCAGCCTAGGTAGTTGGCAGTTCTGATCAGCCCCTCAAGGGGCTAACCAGGCACAGCACTCCTCCTGCGTGTGCTCGACTGGCCCCAGTTGGGCAATCCAGGCATATCACCTGAGGGGTTACCACCACTGAGGGATCAGAGAACCCTCCGAGGCCAGACTGCAGGTCAATGGTGGCCTGCACCACTGCCTGCTGGTCAGAACCCCTGACCCTGGCCCTGGCAGTCACTGACCGCTCTTCGGAGGGGGGGCTGACTCCAGCCTGTTGAGGACACTACCAGGGTATCCATGCCAGAAGCCAACTCCAAGGAGCCAGACCCAGAGTCTGACTCCTCCGAAGAGATGGAGATTGAAGTCCTGTGCCAAACAGTGTGTGGATGCCTGCTGCCATCCCTACTTGAACAGGGCACCAGAACCAGAGACTGCATCAGAGTCAATGCCGGTGCCCCCCTTGCACCACGAATGGTGCCAGAAGAGGACATAGCCCCAACAAGGGCAGCAGCCTTAGAGGCAGAGCCTGTTGCGGCATGCCGTCTGACCACGGCACCGCAGCAGCGTTGAGACCAGCAACGGCACCAGCGAGGCTCGATCGCACTCTCAGCACTGAGTCTGCCCCATGGCGCCTGCGGTCCCTCGCTCTCGAGCTGCGAACGGCTCCAGAACTGGACACAGTGCCATGCTCAACCACAGTGCCATGAATGATGCCGCGGCAAGAAACAGTCAGGGACGGCATCGTAGAGAGTCCCACGGCACCGACAGCACCATAGGTGCCATGAGCGGCGCCGACAGCAGCAACGGTGTCAAGTGACGGACCAGTGCAGACGATGGTGCCATCAGGGCCCACGGCACCACAAACGGCGCCGAGGCCCAAGACGGCACCGACAGATGGCGTTGAGGACAGCGCTGACCCAGGCCTTCTGAGCCATGGGTACAACACCAGGGGAGTCTTCACCCCCAAAGGGGCGACTGCCTCCCGCCTGTCTCCAGGGGGGGGCAGACTGGGCCTCCTACAGTGCAGAAGGGGCCTCTGCCAAGGCTAGGCTACAAGGGCAGAGGCCCCTCCTCCTCAGTCTGTATAGAACCATGAGGGGACCGGGAGGAAGGCCAAGAGAATGCAGCTTGGCCCGGCAGGTACCACGCGACTGGAAATCGGCAGAGCTGCCCCACTTTCTACGCACATTGCTCGATGTCCCAGCAGTCCATGGAGAAACAGGCATCGCATGAATCCATGTCGTGAAGCGGGACAAGCCAAGCGAGGCAACGGTCGTTCTGGTCGGTGATGGAGTACTTACGGCTGAAAGGGCACCGTCACATGGGGGGCTGTCCCATCTTGGAAGTCTTCTTGCCCTCTGATCTAGACATGACCTACAAGAAAGAAACACCAAACTAAACTCGATGTCACAAAATAAAATAAAATAATGGAACAGTCTTACCAGGCGACGTCGAGTAGGCTAAAAGAACTGGTAGGAGACAGGGGGCCAACAGACTTCGGCACGAAGTTGACACGGAGTCGAGAAAGGTGATAAATTTGAATTCAAATTGCGTAGAAGAGGTAGATCTCAAAATATTCTTCTGAAAAGCGTCCCATGAGGTGACCTTGACAGCAGGAGACGAAGAACTGGCGGGAGGGCGGAGTCAACAACAGCTAACGGCCAACCCGCGAGCGTCACGCAGTGCGTCAGCCTCGAGGGCGGTGCTGATAGTGTGGCGACTCCGCCCATCCAAAAAAAATAAAGCTCCCGTGGGGTTATGACCTCTGGCCAAGTACCCCAAAGGTGATGAATGGTGAAGACTGACACAGATAAGATCAATGACACTGGGCAGTAATGAAAACTAAAACAAAAATACTTCAGTTTTTGACTCTGCGCACTACAGGAATCTGTCTTGTTTGAGAGAGATCTCCAGGGCGTCTGAACTTTGCAGCAGAGAGAAGAAATCTGAGGTAGAATGTAGGCAGTTGACACTGGGCAATTTGAAAATAGATGTAGGAGCTAAACATTCCATGATCAGCATATCATTCTGTTCTCTCTGGGGCAGTGCTGATTTAAAGGAGCACTGCAAGAGTAATAATATTAGTGGATTCCTGGGGTTAGAATTAGCTGTATGTGCAGATGAACTCTGAGGGATCCGGATTCTGCTTCCACAAAAATTTTCTCAGTAGGAAATAACTGGGATGGGAAGTATATAAAAGATACGTGACATACAAACTGAACTGTGTCATAATATTACATTTTCCAAAGTTTTTCCACAGGTGCCAGCAGCTCTTTAAGACACTGCTCCACCTGCTGTCCCACACATAAGTGCCATCAAAGGGCACATTCATGGTCTGTTGCTGGAGGCCATGGGTGAAGACAGATGTCCGCAGGCAGGAGAACAGCCTGATGCTAACACCTTCATCCACGGAGTGGGCTGCTCCATCAAAGGCATCCATAGAGGCTTTAAGCTGGTGGCTGGTAGATTCAATACTTTATTTTATTGTATTTATTTATGGCATTTTGATAACTGGGTGAGCCCACTGAAACCAGAGGTCCCTTTCTCGGGTGCAACCCGGATTAGTTACACTCAATACAATCAGGCAGTTCATGTCATGTAAAATTACACAATACAGAAATGGGAAAGCTGTGAAGTCATGAAAATGGCATGCAATGCACAGGGAAGTTAGTTACATATATCAGTTACACAACCACAGCAGGCTATAGGAAATGGTTTACAAAACCAGCTAGTCTTAGATACATGTTTAGCATATAATTGCAAACCATCCTCTGAGTACAGGGGATAGATAAGGGTTCAGCGATAGCAGCTACATTGATAGCGTTCCCAAATGTAAACCTTTAACCCTACCTTAAAGCCTTCAATAGCTAGCAGCATTTCCTGTCTAGCCTCTGTGCCTGGCAGTGCCTCTGCCAGGGATTGTGGCTTGCACCAGAGGGCATACTCAGAGACATGGCCCTGGTAACTAGCTATCCTCATGCCAAGGGTAGTTGAGGCATAGACCCGCTTGCCCATGGTGTCTGCCTTGTAGGACTCCTTGTTAGTGGGGTGCACAATGACCTCCTTGGGTACTCTGGCTTTCTCAGTTTCAGCCAAAATGACAATGGCATCTGCTACTGACTGAGTGAAATACATGGGCTTAGATTTCTACATCCTGTATTTTCTTATTGCAATAAGTTTCGAGCACTGATGAACCTCAGTAGACAAAAAAAGTATTTTATCAAAGGCTAGGGATCAACACCAAAACCACCATTTTAAATACATGTCTGAAACGCATCAGGCAGAATCCTTGGTGCTTTAAAACAATAAAATATGTTATAATTTTACAACGTAGTGGCGTCCCTCTATTGAGGTGCATCAGTGCTCAAAACTTATTGCAGTAATATATGTTAGTTTCTTGTAGCACGACTTTCCCAGTGTGCACTCTTCTGGAACATTTGCAGAGTTCAGTGAAATGCACAGGTTACAGATGGCAGCTTTTTGTGTATGCAGTTGGAAATTCGAATTACTGCTTTTAAAGTAATTTAGAAATATTGAAATGCAGTAGCTATTTGCCAGTCCATATAAAACCTCGATGGCGTATGCCTACATTTGAATAAGTCTGGTAAAGAACATCAGGAGGATGTCATTAGAAAACACACCAAATGTAATTTCTACGGACACTCCAGAGAATCAGCATAATAAACCATTGGACTATGTCCAGCAGTTACTAGCTACAGCGGTTACTGCTAATCCATTCCTTTCAGAGGATGGTAATATTGACTCTTATTTAACCAGAAGCACAGTCTTTGTTTACAGCTTTTCAATTCCTAGAAAAAACAACACATCGATTAAGACGTATTTATTGGAATTACACTAATTTAGAAGCATATATACAGGTCAGTCAGGTTCCAGGGGGATTAAGGCTGTTAAAAAATCCAGCATGTGGAATGGAGGATGCTGAATTTATGCAGGAGTGGGAGATTTTATTGGGTGCTAGCACCAAACTGTTGCATTTAATTATTAAATTCAGTAAAGAAAAAGAGGCGAATTTAAGAGAAGAGTTGAAAAAACAACAAGGTCTCAGATTTACAAAGCATTCGGAATTCAATAGACAATCAACAATTGAAAGACTCTATTACAAAATTAGATCAAGAATTGAAACAAATTAAACAAATCAAATTTATTAGGGATAAGGGAGATTTTGAAACAGGAACCATATACAACTGGAAGAAAACAACATCAAGAGGGATTTTAAAACGCAACCATAATGTGTCATTTGACTTTAGCACAGACCAAAGTGGATCAGAGACAGATGAAAACACTTCATCTCCTTTTTTTGAAAACTTGCACTCCTTCGACCCGCCACATTAGATGGACAGATCAGACCAAACAATGGGACAACAGAATATGCATCAATTAGCACCACAGTACCAATTACATTTTTAAAGAAAAAGCTTCCAGCAAGGTCCTAGCACCTCTGTCACAGTACCCAGCAGTGATGAATGTTGAAGATTGATACAGTGAAAATTAGAACCATTAACAGTTCATATCTGTATACCATGTTCTCTTCCAGTACACCTGCATTGCTAGATTTGTTACAAATGTGAATCAATATGTATGTATTCTCCCAGACAACTTAAAGAGACAGCAATGCCTCCAAAAGAACTATGAATAAAATAATATTTGGACACAAAGCAACTTATATTTCTTATGAGATCTACTGTATATTTCTTCTTGCCATTATTTATTACTGAGGTTTTACGCATAAAAACAGGATCTTTGTTCCTTGAGGATTTATCAGCTCCTATTGCCTCTTCCCAAGCTGATATCATAATAATCTGCTTGTAACATCATATGAACATACGAACATATGAATTTGCCAGCAGAAATAGGCCACCTGGTCTATCAAGTCTGCTTGAGTGTGCAGCTAGCACCCTCACCTTGCAGCTGCCCCACCCCCTGCCCTTCCCAATTACCCACCCCCACCTTGTCCCATCCCCTTCTGAAACTACCCACTGTCTTACAGGCTACCATCTCCTCCAGTAGAGCACTCCATTCTGCCATGACCTCTCCATGAAAAAGTGTCTCCTCATTTCTGTCCTAAATCATCCCCCTCCAATCTAAGGCCATGCCCTCTCATGTCCCACTCACTCCTTAGCCAGGGTATCCCTTTAGTGCCTGCCTTGTTTATCCTCTTTATGTACTTAAAGGTCTCAATCATATCCCCCTGGTCCCTTCTCTCCTCCAAGTAGTACATGTTCAACTCTTTCAGACTCTTCTCATATGATCTGTCCTCCAATCCCTGGATCATCCTTGTTGCCCTGCATTGTACCCTTCCAGTAATTTCACATCCTTCTTCAGATATGGGTGCCAGAACTGCACACAGTATTCCAGGTGCGGCCTGACCAGTGCCCCGTAGAGTGGCAGGATCACCTCCCTGCTCCTGGAGGAGATCCCTCTCGTGAAAAAACCCAGCATCCTTTTGCATCACATTTATTCCCATGGCAACCAACTGTGATATCACAGCAAAGCATTATGATTTCAGGTATGAAGTATGCTGAAGAGGACTATGAACTCCAAGGGATGAAGATCATGTTTTTGTGGGTACTTCCTCAGTAATAAATATCAGAGAGGAGAAATATGTAGAAGGTAAATGACATATAAGCCTAATTGTTTCTAAGTATTACGATTTTCAAAGTTTTCCCAAAGGCATCAGCAGCTCTTTAAAGAGCTCATGACACAGTTGTGACAACTAGTCTAGAGAATTCTAATCAGTAAACAAAAACTAAACAAAAGAAACTTTGAAAAAATGTAATAGTCAGGCATAAATGTAGCTTATATTTCATGTTTTATTCTGTAATTGTTACCCTTATTTCCTTATTACTAAAGATATTTGCATGAATACAGTATCTCTGCCCTTTTATCTCTGACTGCCTTGTCTACATCTGACATCATAATTCTGTTTATGACATCAACATATGTTGCTGTGGAGATAATTAAGATGTCATAAACAGAGGATTATGATGTTATGTGTAGAGAAGCAAGCGGAGTAGATATAGTCTAGGGGACAGGGATACTGTTTTCATGCAACTGATTTCAGCAATAAGAAATGGTGAATTAATTACTGAAACTATATGAAGTAATAAAGATAAAGGGATGGAGCTGAATAACAAATCTTACTTTTTCCAGAGTTTTCCTAATGCTGTCAGGGGCTCTTTAATGAGTAGGGCACGTAAATGTATATCAGAACTATTTTATCACAGTTACTTAGCTGGAGTATATAATGTATTATAGCTATACTACATATATACAGTGCTCCCTCCTTTATCTGCCACCCTCATTTACCGCCATTGTCAGCTCCTGTCCTGCTTTCCAGAAATGTTATCTCCCCTTTTTAACCACCGCCCTCTATTATCTGCCACCCTCTTTTATCCGCCAACATTTAGGATGTACAGAGGTGGGCAGATGAAAGAGGGAGCACTGTATACATTTTACATTTGCTGTCCTCTCTTCTCCCTCTCCCTCAGATCACAACTGCAAAAGTATAGTAACTTAGGAACTTACCATAAAGTACAGTTACATAACAACGTACCGTAACAAACAGATCTTCCAGAACAGCTCTTGCAGCAGGTTACACCATTAGGACTGAAGCCGGCAGGCGCCAGGACCCCATGGAAGTTTTCTAGCTAGCAGTATCCAGTGGGAACCGCCTCTGACGTCGGTCCCGCCCCTGACGTCAGGCACAGTACACAAGAAGGCAGTCCCCCAGAATTCCCAGTTCTCCCGCTGGAGACTCCCGGCCACTGGATGACATCAGAAGAGGAGACTGAGGATCCACCATCAAATGGCAATCAGAGATGCTGAGAACACCTGAACCTAGGAGAAGGATGTTGGAATGAGAATCTACTTCCAGCGGGGATGGTGTGAGGGAAAGTACCTGCTGCAAAAGCTGTTCTCGAAGATCTACTGTTACAGTAAGTCCTTACGTAACTGTAGTATCTTACTAGAGAAACAGCTGTTGCAGCAGGTTACACCATTAGGACTGATTCCCAAGCAATAATGAAAATCCCACACCACTGAGAGGAGGGAAGGTAGAAATCCTTAATAGAAACTGAACGTAGGACAGAATTTCTTGGAGGACTGCTGGACAAAACCCTGCCTTTCGCCTCGGTGCAATATCCAGGCTCTAATGCCTGATGAAGGTGTGCACAGAGCTCCAAGTAGCTGCAGCACAGATGGCCAAGGTGGACACATTCTTTAGGGCCACAAAGGAGGTAGCCACCCGCCTTGTGGAATGACCCTTGACCACACCTGGTAAGGGTTTGTTGCGCTTCTGGTAACAGAACGTGATACAGTGAATGAGCCACTGGGACAGCGACTGCTTGGAAACAGGAGCTCCCATCATCCTGTGGGCAAAGGATACAAAAAGCTGGTCCGATTTTTGGTGGTGTTTGGTTCTGATCAGGTAGTCAGAGACACCTATGCACATCTATGGTGTGCAACAGGGCCTCTCCTCAATTAGAATACTTGGGGAAGTACACTGGTAGATCTCTGTCCTGATTAAGGGTGACAGCAGAGACCACCTTAGGCAGAAACTTAGGATTAGTCCATAGGGATACCCTGTCTTGATGAAAAACCAAATAAGGCTCTTTGCACATGAGTGTACGAAGTTCAGAAATTCTTCTGGCGAGGTAACGGCAACTAAAAACAACATATTTCAAGTAAGAAGACGTAGCTCGCAATCCACAGGTGGCTCAAAGGGTGGCAGCATAAGCTGCTCCAGGACAAAGAGTAGATCCCATGGCGGAATCGGATCCTTAATTGGAGGTCTAAGGTGGAGAACACCTCTTAGGAAGGCTCGTGCCGTGTCCAACTGAGATATAGTGCGTTGGCCTATAGGAAAGTGATAGGCTGAGATGGCACAGAGGTGTACTTTGATTAAGGAGTAGGCCAAGCCTGTCTAAAAAAGAGACAGGAGGTAGTCCAAAACTGACTTTTCTGGACAGCCTAGAGGCAAAAACCCCCGCACTTGAGCCCATAGGCAAAAACGGTGCCATTTAATGGCGTATGTAGCATGAGTGGCCAGTTTTCCTGCTGGCACCAGAACGTCAGCTACCTCTTGCGAGACCCCGTGTTGCAAAATGGCTATGTCTCTAGGAGCCAAGCGTGCAGGCTCAGCGAACGAAGGTCCGGATGGACCAAGGAGCCCGCCTCCTGAGACAACAAGTGAGAGCTGATTGGCAGAGGCATCGGAGATTCTCAGGATAGCTGATGTAGTAGCGGGAACCAGATCTGCCTGGGCCAGAATGGCGCAATAAGTATCAGCATCGCTTGCTCTCTGCGAAGTTTCAGAAGGACCCTCGGGATCAACAGAAAGTGGGGAAAGGCATAGAAGAATCTGCTCGCCCAGGAGAGGGACAACACGTCTTGCCAGAAAATAGCAGGCCCTGGATCTAGCAAGCAAAATTTAGGCAGTTTTGCGTTGGATGGGGACACAAAAAGGTCTAACTCTGGTGTACCCCATCTGCGAAACAGATCCTTTACTACCTCCTGGAGTAGATCCCACTCATGGACTCTGGCCTGAGAGTGGCTCAGGCCGTCTGCGATGACGTTGTCCACTCCTGGGACAAGAACAGCAATGAGGTTTGCGCCATGCTGCAAAACCCAGTCCTACAGCCTCATGGCCTCCCTGCAAAGCGGGTAGGAATGGGTGCCTCCTTTTTGTTGAGGTAATAAATCACTGTGGAATTGTCTGTAACAGAAGAGTACCTGGTGGAATCTCTGACTGGAAGGCCTGCAGAGCGAAAAGAACTGCTCTTATTTCCAGGATATTTATGTGGAGATGAATCTCTTGGGCTGTCCACAGGCCCTGAGACCAGACATCGTTGAAGTGTGCACCCCATCCGAGCCCTGAGACCTCTGTGGAGAGTGTCACAATTGGAGATGGCGCAATGAAGGGGACTCCCGCCGATAGATTCTTCGGATCTAGCCACCATTGCCAATCCCGGATTACGGCCTTTGTGATCCGGATTGGGAGCTGCAGATGGTCTTGCTTTAAATCCCATTGGACCCGTAACATCCACTGGGTCACCCGCATGTGGAGATGGGCTAGCGGGACTGTTGCAATGGCCGCAGCCATGTGTCCGAGCAGGCAAAGGACCAATCTGGCAGGAACGGTCTTCTTCACCAAAATGTCCCTGATGAGGGATCTGATGTGTTCCGCTCTGTCCTGGGGGAGAAAAGCTTTCCCTGGACGGTGTCCAGAACTGCACCTATGAACTGCAGGGTCTGTGATGGAACCAGGCATGATTTCTCTTGATTGATGAAGATGCCCAACATCTCGAACAGAGACTGAGTATAATGAATGGTGGACATCAGGGCCTCCTGAGAGGGCGCCAAGAGAAGCCAGTCATCCAGGTAGGGGAACATGTAGTGGCCTTGTCTCCTCAGGTTCGCCGCTATGACCGCCATGTACTTCGTGAATACTTGAGGTGCTGATGACAGTCCAAAGGGGAGGGCTCAGAACTGATAATGGTGACGCTGAAACTTGAAGCGCAGAAACTTACTGTGTGCTTGAGCAATGGGTATATGCAGGTAAGCATCCTGCATGTCCAAGGACGCTAGAAAGGTGCCCTGCTTGAGCATGGGAATCAGACCTGGGAGGGTCACCATGCGGAAGTGTTTGTATAGGATCGACTCACTGAGGTACAGTATTGGATAGAGGTCCCCTGTTTTCTTGGGAACCAGAAAGAAGTGAGAATAATATCCTGCACCACTCTGGTTCCATGGTACTTGCTCTATAGCTTTTTTTCTGAGAAGCGTGAGCACCTCCTGCAAGAGAGCAGGCGTGCTGACCAGTAGCAGGGAAGCAGGGAGGTCCTGCCGTGGGTGGTCAGAAATTATGAAGTGGCCTTTCTTGACCAACTGGAGAACTCACCGGTCGGCGGCAATTGACTGCCACCCAAAAAAGTGGTGAGCGAGGCGACCCCCGACCTTTTGTGCCCATTGATCCAGAGGAGGGGCCGGGGCCAGGAAGAAGTCATGCTGTGGCATCACTGGTCCATGAAGACTGGGCCGGTCTAGTGTAGCGTTGGCCTCTGCCTGGGAACGACTTGGCCTGGGCTTTATGCTGAAAAGTGCCCCTTTGTTGCTGGCCAGAATGTGGCTGCTGCATTTGTTGCCGGCTGCGAAAACGGCTCTGGTTCCTACGAAAGGAACCAGGCCTGGATCTGTAAATGGCCTGTACAGACCTGACTGCCTTCCCGGTGTTCTGAAGTTTGGTGATAACCTTCTCCGAGGGTTTGCCAAAAAGTACTTCACCATTGTAGGGGACATCAAGAATGTTCTTCTGTATGTCTGGGGTGAAGCTGGAGACACGGAGGCAACAGTGTCTCCGGAGACAGATGCCTGAAGCTGCAGCTCTGGCAGATGAGTCCGCAGAATCGTATGCGGCTCGTAGTACTTGGGTACCTACATCAGACCCTGTGCGGAGAAGGTTTAGGAGCTCCGCCTTCTGATCGCCATCCGGAAGTTTATCAACCAGGTCCTGGCCATGTTCCCACAGGGTGTTCTGAAAACTGTACCATTTGAGTTAGGTAGTTCAGGGACCTGATGCAGCATGTAGCAGCCGCATACATGTGCCTCCCCAGGGCATCCAGTTGTTTGGATTCCTGGTCCAGTGGCTGTGTGCTCATGTACTGCGGTCTTTGGGACCAGTTGTATGAGGCCGTAATGACCAGGGAGTCTGCCAGAGGTTGTTGAGCCAAGTACTGGTCCTCTTTCCGGGCCTCACCAAGGGTGGCACTACCACAGGCTTTGGGTCTTTCTGCCGAAGACAACGGGAAAGGCACTGTCTTTCAGGGTCGAGGTCTTCAGCATCCTACTCCATGTTGTCCTGGATGTGCCTCATGATCTCAGAGAAGGAGGGATCATCCAGAGGAGACCTGGGAAGGTCATGTGGGTCAGGTGATGGAACGCTAAGTGGAGAAGGAGATCTGGAATGATCCGAGGTATCCGATCTGGAGTCCTCCCCTGACGGAGTGTACCGACGATGTCTGGGTTGCTTGGGGCTGGGGGACCCTGATGGAGATCTGGAGGGAGGCCTTCTCCTGTCCTTGGATCTATCCCTAGGAGGTGGAGTCTGCTCCTTAGGGGTTGGTGGTCATCCTGCTGGCCCCTTGAGTAGAGGAGGGGGGTGTAGGAGGAGGAGGAGGAGGTTTTACAGGGACCACAACCTTTCGGATGGTGTCCCACCAGAAAGTAAAGAGATCCTTAACTTCTTGTAGATTCATGCCCGACGAAGGGCCTGGCACCGGTGGTCTGTCGCCGGGGTCAGGCGTCGTGTCTGCAGGTGTCTCCGGGGTGGACGAAGGTTCCCTCGGAAGCCCGGCATCCTCAGTGTCACCCGTCTGGTGTTCGGGCAGTGTCGTGTCCTCATCCGTAGAATCCCTGTGACCGGTGTCCACCGGTGACAGTCTTCCCAGCTCCGGTGAATGTGAGGCCGGCGTCGTCGCTCAGCCATGCCTTGGGTGTGACGCCCGGCTGGCGTCTGGTGCCTGGCTGGTGTCGTGGCTCCGTTGAATGCCTAGCCGATCAGAGCGTTGCCGATGTCGGGTGCTTGGCCGACGTCAGGTCCATCGTCCGCTTTAGGGACGTCAGGTCTTTGGTCTTCCTGGGTGGTGGATCCGGACCTCTGGGAGACTGGGAGACTGATCTGGAGTTGGGGTCCCGACATTGGGTCAATGAGGAAGACTTGTGGCATTCAGAAGACTTGGAAGAGGCCCGAGAGGGAGTGGAAGAAGCCGAGGGCCTTGAAGTCTTGATGGACTAGAGAGTCGAAGCACAGCCTGAAGCCCAGACTTTGACCGGGCGGGGTCTGATAACAAGTCCTGGAGGGAGAGCGGTCCGATCTGGTGGAGCCTGAGCTGCGGGAGTCCGAGGCCCGGTTTGGGGATCTGGATCTTGCTCTCTCCCGGTGTTTATGGGCCTTGGAAGAAGAATCGCAACTGAAGGAAGGTTCTTGGTCCATCCTGCTAAGTTTTCCTTCCAGCAAATAAGCCTGAAGTGCCTTCTGATGGCAGATCCTGGTGCGGCTGTTGAACCCTTGGCAAAAGGTGCAGGCCTTGGTGTCGTGGTCCGGGCCTAAGCACCACACGCAGGAGGAATGAGGATCCTTGAAAGGGATCTGCTTTCCACAGGCACACTTGGAAAGGTGTCCCTCAAGTGAAGGAGTTGGAGAGGACATTAGTTTTGAAGAAACTCTAGAAGTTCTAAGTCATCATGCGCTAGGTAGAGATCGAGAGGCCGATGCTGGTGAGTCAACGGCAGAAAAAGAACTGGGGATTCTGGGGGACTGCCTCCTTATGTACTGTGCCTGACGTCAGGGGCGGGACTGACGTTGGAGGTGGTCCCCACTGAATACTGCTAGCTAGAAAATTTCCGTGGGGTCCTGGAACCTGCCGGCTTCGGTCCTAATGGTGTAACCTGCTGCAGGAGCTGTTTCTCGAAGCAAGATTATTAGATCTTAGAGAGAATCTCTTGCATCAGGCCACACCTAAGGAACTAGTCACCAGACACTAGAATCACATGGAAACTTTCTAGCTGGCAGTCTAGCAGGGGCCACCCACAATGACAATGTCAGACGATGACATCCCTCCCATATAAACGTGGGCAGCCCCACACCCTCCTCAGTTCCTCTGTCACAGACCATATACAGACAACCTCCTCCTGGGGAATGAAGGGAGAGCCAAAGGTTCCTGCCATTAAGCAAGATGAAACAGAAGGTAAACTGTCCTGGAGAAAGAGAGAAAGACAGGAATAAAGGAAAGCCGCAAGGCCAAGCGGGGCAAAGGGTGGGACGGCATGGCATGATGCAAGAGATTCTCTCGAAGATCTACTGTTGCAGTAAGTTCTTACATAACTGTACTGTCTTCGTTGAGGATATCTCTTGCATCAGGCCACACTTATTGAAAGAGTCCCAAGCAGTACCAACAAAGGGACAGCCTGGGTGGCTGGAGACCATAGGCCTAAGACAGTAGCCCCTGAAGCACAGCCAGGCTGAAGCCTGCCCTCCTTCTAGAGGCAATGTCCAGACTGTAGTGTTTAGTGAAAATGAGGACAGTATTCCAAGTGGCAGCAGCACAGATTTCAGTGGCTGACACATTTCTGAAACAGGCAACTGAAGTGGCCATACCTCTGGGGGAGTGGCCCCACACTACACCAGAAAGTTCCTTACTGTACTTCCTATAACAGAAAATAATGCAGCTGGCCAACCATTTGGATAAGCACTGTTTAGAAACTGGTAGGCCCTCTTTCCTACAGTCCTTCGTACAATGACCCTATTATTTGAGTATTCTATGAACATCTAAAGTATGGAGCAATGCTTCCCCTGGACCGGCATGCTCTGGAAAATAAACAGGCAGGTGGATGGTTTCATTCAGGGTAAACTTAGGTACCACTTTTGGTAGAAACTTAGGGTTGGTACGCAAAGACACCCTGTCTCTGTGGAAAACCAGATAAGGATACTCACACATCAGAGCCTGAAGCTTGGAAATTCTCCAAGCAGAAGTGATACAACTGAAAATAATGCTGTCCACAACAGAAAGCATGGCTCGCATATCACAGCTGGCTCAAAAGGAGCCAAAGTAAGTTTGTCTAACACAAAACGTAAGTCCCAAGGTGGGACTAGACTGTGGATGGGAGGCTTCAGATGAAGAATACCTCTCAAAAACGTATGGGACACCTCCAGTTGTGCCACTGTACGGCCATCAACGGGCACATGGAAGGCTGAAATAGCAGCCAGAGGTACTGAAATGGAGGAGCACTGCAAGCCAGAACCTGAGAGGGACAGCAAGTACTCCAGAATCTGGTTCACTAGACAGAGCGAAAGGGTCCAACTGATTGGAAGCCACCCACAGAGCAAGGCACTTGCACTTCATGGAATAAGTGGCCCTGGTGGAAGGCTTCCTAGCTGCCACCAGGACCCATCTTTTGGGATACTCCAAATCTAGCCATGGCTATGTCTTCAGGAGTCAGGCATGAAGACGTAGAGACTTGAGGTCCAGATGGACCAGGGTGCCCTGCTCCGGTGAGAGCAAGCCTTTGCACAGAGGCAGGGGCACTTGAGGTTCCACCGCCAACTGCTGCAGAAAGGGGATCTATATCTGATGAGGCCAGAAGGGAGCGACAAGGATCATAGTCACTCCCACCATCTGGAGCTTGAGCAGCACCCTCTGAATTACTGAGAAGGGAGGAAAGGCATAGAGGAAACTCCCCTTCCAGGAGAGGAACACCGTGTCTTGCCAGAAAACTCCAAGCCCTGGAATGATCAAGCAGAAATGTGGTAGTTTTGCATTCAGTGGGGACGCAAAAAGGTCCAACTCTGGATGATACCCCGTCGAGCAGGTCTTCTACCACCGAGGTCAGCAGCTCCCACTCATGAATTCTGGACTGTGACCTGCTTAACCGGTCTTCGAGGAAGTTTAGGATGCCTGGAACATGGGTGGTCGACAGTTCTAGACTGTGTTCTAGGTCCCCATACCACACTCTCATCGATTCCCTGCACAGGGGATATCAATGGGTCCCCCCTTGCTTGTTTATGTAATGGACTACATTGATCTTGTCTGTCTGCACCAGTAGAGGTCCCAGCAACAGTTGTGCTTAGAAGGCCTGCAGGCCATACAGAATTACCGTCATTTCTAGGATGCCGACTTGAAGGGAACTCTCCACGGTGGTTCATGTCCCTTGGGTCTGGTGAGACTCCAGCTGTGCCCCCAGCCCAGCCTGGAAGCAACCATGGTGAGGATCTGGCAGGGGGAAGGGATGAGAAAAGGGATCCCTTTGAGCAAACTGGTGGAGTCCATTCAGCACTGAAGAACCTGTTTCACAGGAGATATTAAAATAATCTTCTGGTCTAAATCATCAGTACATTGATCCCACTGAACTCTTGATGTCTAATGGGGGATCCACATGTGCACCTGTGCCAGGGGAACCATCACAATGGTTGCCGCCATGAGGCCAAGCAGGCTCAGGAATGTCCTTGCCATGACATACTGGTTGCTGTAAAGCTCCTGGGTATGTGCTATCAGGCTCTCTGTCCTGTCCTGAGGCAGAAAGGTTGAACCCTGAGCTGTCTCCTGTATAGCCCCTATATACTGGACGTGCTGAAAGAGAGTCAAAACTGACTTGGGCAGACTGATTGTGATCCCTAGCACTTGGAACAGTTGTCTGGTACGTGCTAGGGTGTAAGAAATTTGCTCCCTGGAAGGAGCTCTGAGCAACCAGTCATCCAAATATGGGAAGACGTACAGTCCCTCCCTCCTGAGGGCTGCTACTGCCACCACCACTAAGCATTTGGTAAAGACCCGTGGTGCAGAAGACAAGCCAAAGGGCAATGCCATGAACTGGCAGTACTCCCCCTGAAACAGGAACCTGAGGTATGCCCTGTGAGGGACATAAATCTTTATGTGCAAGTATGCATCCTGCATGCCTACAGAGCATATCCAGTCTCTCCGTTGCAGCACAGGCAACAGACCTTGTAGGGTCACCATCCTGAACTTTTTGTACTGGAAGAAATTGTTCAGATTTCTCAGGTCCATTTTCCAGAGAGTGTTCTGGAATATGATTGCAACCCCTCCCTTCCTGACCCATCTAGGGGCATACTTAACAATCCTGCAAATGGTCCAGGCAGAAAGAGAGAAGCCACTCCAAAGAACTAGCATACGAGACATTTGCATTCACTGGACCAGGTAAACTGGATGGTCCCTACCTGATGCTGTCTTCACACTGCCACATTACCTGTTTTCAGCAATGGATCCACTTCCCGAATGCATCAGCCAGACCGGGACCTTCCTCACTTGCCTACCCATCCTTGTTCTACTCTCCAGCCTCCACCCTCCAGCCCAGACCTACTGTCTGGGCTGGAAAGGACCTGATACTTCTTGTACGCTCCCTTTTATTTATTTTTGGATTCAGATTACAACCTTTGAGCCACAAGGATCCTTTATAAAGGTTTCAAATCAGGAAGGCAATGCACATTACAGAGCGCAATACCTTTACAATGGATTCAACAAGCATAACAATGTGCAAAACCAAGAAGTCGAATACAACATTACAGGTAGGAAGATATGCATAATTGTTACTGTTAATGAGGTGTACAAGAACACAGACTTTTACAAATTAGTGCCGGATTTTGTCTACACTTCAAGAGTAAGTCCATAGCTGGGTAGAGAGTTGCTAAGTGCAAGAGTAGGTAAACTCGTAGCTGTCCAGAAGGCCATTGTCAATGGTGAGGAGCAGATAGGTGAGGGCAGGGGGAACAGGAAGGAATGCAAGAGCAGCTGAAATAGTAGCTGTCCAGGAAGGCAATGTCCAGAAGGAGGAACAGAAAAATGAGGGCAGAGTAGACATGAAAGAGGAGAAAGACGATGGAAAAGTAGACAGGGCAAAGGTGCAGCCTGTGTTTGCACAGTAACAGTAAGGCGGAGTGGCGAGGAGGTAAGAGGCAACAAGGTGGAACTATCGCACTGGCACAAGCACACTTATTGACTGGCTACTTGCTACTAACCCTGAGCATATTAAAAGCGTTTCTGTCCTGCCCGACACCTTAGGTGATCACTCGACAGTAGTCTGCACCTGGACAAACAGGGGACCTATTGATCCCCCCAACCCGCAGCTCTCTAAAAACTGGTATCTCAAGAAGGGAAAATTGAGCAACTTCAAAAAATACCTGCTGAATGCGGACCGGTTCCCCTTAGATGGCAGCAGCGATGCTAATAAAGCTCTTAACTACTTCATAACTGTATTCAGCAATGCCGGCGACCTAGTTGCCCCGGTCAGAACTGTTAAAATCAAGGGCCATTAACCCTGGCTCACAGGACCGCTCATTGCCCAGATGAAACAATGAGACAATCTCTGGCATATTGCCAGAGAGACAGGCAGGCAAACAGACATCACGGCCTACAAAATGGCTAGAAATAATTGCACCAGGATAGTGAGGCAGGCCAAAGCTTCCTATTACAAAGAACAGCTGGAAAAAACATAGGGAAAAGGCAATGAATTTTGGAAAAACATTAGGTCCCTATCTGGTAAAGAATCCAGAGCCCCACCAGATCTGATAGTCACAGCAGCTGGCACCTTACAACAACCTCTAGACCCGGCTAATGCATTTAACAAAGTCTTCACGGACCTTAGCTCTGTACTTCCATCCCAAATTTCTCCAGTCCTCGCCAGCCATGAATCCTATAGACACAAACCCCTCACCATCACGTAGAGATGGACAACCACCTTTCTACTTCAGGCAAATTACGAGGCAACAGACTGTGAAATATGTCAAAAGGATTCTAAACAAAACCAGGATTGGTACTGACTTACTAGACATGAAACTGCTCACGTTGACCCTGGAAGAACTTGCTGCCCCACGAACCAAACTGTTCAACACCTCCTTGCGAACAGGAATCTTCCCAGACAGGTGGAAGACTGCCATGGTCACCCCTGTATTTAAGAGTGGGGACAGAACTGATATGGGGTGAAGGGGGACATTGTTTAACCAGGAAAGACACACTAAGCCGAAGCCTGTTTCCAGGTATGACCAGGGAGCACAAGGAAGTTAAGTGACTTGCTCAGGGTCACACAGTATGCAAGTGGGGGATATGGGATTCAAACCCTGGTCTGGTCTGCTGGATGTCACCAGATTTGCAGCTCAGAGCCTTAAACCGCTGCGCTATACTGCCTTCTATGGGGAACTATCGCCCTATCTCGATACTTCCACCTCTCTCTAAAGCATTGGAAAGGTCGTCGCTGATCAGCTCACTGACTATCTAAACAACTACAATCTGCTTTGCACTCAGCAACATGACTTTCGACAAAAGCACAGCACCATCTCCACCCTTATTGACTATACTTCCCATGCTTACGAAGCCTCTGATTCAGGAAAAACGGTGGGGTCCATATGTATCGACCTCACAAAAGTCTTTGACACCACCAACCACCAAATTCTGCTAAGACACCTACGGACCCTGGGTCTGTCAGTAGATACCATCTCCTGGTTCAACAGCTACCTATCACACAGGATGCAGTGTGTGTGAGGATAGGGGATGCTACCTCTGATCCCAGAAAGGTAACACTAGGGGTCCCACAGGGCTCGATGCTAGGGACACTTCTCTTCAGTCTCTTCATAAATTCCCTTCCTAAAGCCTGCCCTGCTAAAATGCTGCTGTATGCAGATCATGCAGCAACATCAGTCCCAGGCAGCAATGCTTGTGAGATCGCTAAAAACCTACAGTGCAGCTTTGCATTGCTAGATGCATGGTTCTCTCAAAACCAGCTCCTACTGAACTATAAAAAAAAAAAAAAATGCACCTAACCATGCCACATTCCAAAAGGAATGTTGAACCCTTGACTATCTTTAGCCAAAAAGGGGATAGTATAGAGCAAGTCTACACCTTCAAATACCTCGGAGTACATATAGATGACACACACCCCTTTGTGCACCATATTGACCACGTAGTCAAAACTGGCAATATTAAGCTAGGCATCGTATATAGACATAGGCAGGCCATGACTCATGAGGCTCTTAAACTAGTTACTCAAAGCTCTATCCTATCTATCATCGACTATGCACTAGTTATTTACGGAGCTGCCACTGACTTAGCCTTAAATAGAGTTAAACAACTAGTCAACAGGGCCTGTCGCCTGGTCCTCAGTGCCAACCAGTGTACCCATATATGCTCACTTTACTCCTCCACAGGGTAGCTCCAGCTCCACCTCAGGACAAAGTATCAGGCATGCATAATAGGGAAAAAAGCCCTACTTGGTCTCACGCCCGACTACTGCCACACTGTTTCAGTGACACCCCTCGACTAAGGTCACCGGAGGAACGGCAAAAGGGGTGCTCCATGTCCCATTCAAAATAACATGCTTTGTTCAGCAGTCACTCTACCATGGCCCCACATGGCTTAATGAACTCCCCTCTTCTGCGCTGGAACACACAAAAATAGGCCCTTTTAAGAGACCTTTTAACCGTCCTGGCAGAAAACAACTAGTATGGCTGCAACCACTAGTCGCAGTCAGCCATGAGTTCCTCCTCCCTAACACCCCCACCCCCGCACTTCTCCTGCACTCCAGCACCCCCAATGAAGCCTCTGGGCGTCTGTCCCCATCACCAGCTCAACCCCTCACCCCTTTTCCAACAAATGACAAAAGACACCTCAGAAGACTCCTCCCAAACTTCAGGATAGACTCCATGAGGCCTTCTTTAAGACCTAACAATACAAACCTAAACCACTTACCAAAAGCACTTCTATTACCTATACAACTTAGGAATTGCATTAGATTACTTGCCTGCATGTGCAGCCTGTCAGTATCCTGTAATCAGCAAACAGTAGCACCAAGGCCCATCAGACTACCACTGTATTCCTGTATTCTCCACCAATGAATTGTAATCTGTAAATTTGTTCTGTCTGCTTGAAATGTAACCTTGTAACCTGTTCTTTCTGTTTGTTATACCCGACATGGAACCTTTGTAAAAGAGCTGTTGGCTCAAAGGTGTTAATCTACAAATGAAATAAATAAATAAATAAAAATAAAGAGGGGGAAAGCGAGACAGCTATGGGGAGAAGCAGAGGTTATAGAGGTCCAGAAGGTGTGTCTTGAGAGGGGGAGGAAGGGTTAGAGGGTGAAATAGGGATTAAATGGTAGGGAAGAGTGTGGGCCAAGGGAGGGGGAGCAGCTGTCTAGAGTGTACAGTTGCAGTGGTTGGTCTCTGCTAGAAGGCGCCGGAGGCCTGTTTTGAAGGGGCCAATTTTTCCACATCCAATTAATGGGGGCTGGTAGTTCGTTCATCCACTGAGGACCTCGATATGCAAAGGTACGCTGGGGAAATGAGGTGTGTTTGAAGGAGATTTTGAGGGCACCTTTGGATGGACTTCTTGTAGTCTGAGCAGTTGTGGTGTGTTGGAAAAGTGCTGCAGTGGAGTTAGGGGTGAAACCGAGCAATGCCTTTTTCCCAATAAGGAGGATCTAGTACTTTATTCGGAGATGCAGGAGGAGCCACTCAGTAGTGGAGTAAAGACTGCAGGAATGGGTGAGTCTGTGCACTCCTAAGACAAGCCTACAGGCCTTGTTTAGTATCAGTTTAATTCTTTTCAGGGAGGTTTCGGTACCAGCACCATAGATAATGAGCCCATAGTCAACAGTAGACAGTATCGAACTCTGGCTGACAAGCATGAGGGCATTTTGAGACATAGCTTGTCTATGGCAGTAAAGTAAACCGAACTTGGCATTAGCTGACTTGACAACATAATCTACGTGTGCTGCATAAGACAGAGTGTCATCCAGGAGGATGCCTAAGTATTTGAAGGAGGTTACTTGTTCTAGTGAGGGTCTTTTTAGACTTAGGATAGACATAGGACTGGACTTTTTCTTGTTATGGGGTGTAAGAAAATACATAACCTTTGTTTTTGTTTTTTTGTAGTTTAGGAGCAGGCAGTGGGTTGAGAACCTGTTTTCAAGTTGCTTGAAACTATTCTGCAGTGTAGAAGTAATTTCAGAGTTATTTCCAGATGCAGAGATTACGGCATAATCAGTGTAAAGCAAAATATTAGTTGGACAGGCGGAAGGGAGAGAGTTAATAAAAAGGCAGAATAGCAGCAGCCCTATCAGCTGCCTGCTGCTGCCCCCTTGAGGCATCTAGAGAACTAAGCCCCAGAGCACTAATCCCATTTCCTACCTCGGGGGTAGGGGAAAGGTGTGCCTGAATATGTGGGAATATAAGCCCCACTTTGCAGCAGGCTTACATGATCATACGGGTAATGTAATTAATTATTTTGAGGGCCAGTGTAGAAGAGGCATAGGCCCTCTTGCCCATCAGATCCAGCTTTCTGGACTCCTTGTCTGGGGGGAAAGAGCTGAGGTGCTGGGGCTGCTTGGACCTATCATGGGCTGCATTTGCCACCATTGAATCTGCCTGGGGTTGCCCTCCAGGAAAAGGCTTCCGAGAGGGAGCCTGGTACAATTTGTCTGCCTTTCTGGGCATTGCAGGGATCATATTTGGCTGGTACCAGGCAGCCAAGGTGGCATCCTCAAATGCAGCCTGCAGAGAAGGAATGATCAGAGGGGGAGACTCTGGTAATTCCAGATATTCTGCCAGATTTATCCTGGTAATATCCTGCTCCCCAGCTTCAAAATCCATTCTGGAGACCCAGTCTCCACAAAGACATAGACAGGATGGAGGCAGTCCAGAGGAGGGCAATTAAAATGGTGCAGGGTCTGCACCAGAAGACATATCAAGAGAAACTTAAGGAGCTTAACATGTACAGCCTCGAGGAGAGGAAGGAGAGGGGGGACATGATAGAAACTTTCAAGTACCTCAAGGGAATCAACAAAGTCTAAGAGGGTAGCAACTTTCAGAAAAAGAGGTGTGTAAGAACAAGGGGGCACAATTTGAAGCTAGTGGGGGGATGGCTCAGAGGTAATGTGAGGAAGTATTTTTTCACGGAGAGGGTTGTGGATGCATGGAACAGCCTTCCTGAGGAGCTTGTGGAGTCAAAAACCGGGGTGGAATTCAAGAATGCATGGGATAGGATGGCCCGCCAGTACAGTGGTTGCATTTCCGCCTGCGGCGCCGGCGACCCGGGTTTGGGAACAGACCCAAGTCGCTGGAGGGCCGGCCAGTGGAGAAGGATGGGGACACTGCCTGGTGATCGACAGACCCCTGGCAGAGGCTGGGGGTACCGCAGCCTACAGGTGCTTGAAGACTCTCAAGGGGTGGGCAGACGCAGGATGTCATTGCACGTCCCTGCCTCCTCCACACAAAAAGGGGGAAGAAAATCCTGCCCCCACTGCCTCGATGATGCCCGCTCTGGCTGAAAATTGGCTCTCAGGCCGACTCCTGCCTTTCCCGTGTTTGCGGCGCCTTTGACCTGGGGTGCCATGACCCTGCCCTGGAGGGCAAGCCAGGGGGTTCAGGGAAGATGACTAATATGAGAAGCCGCAGCCGGAGTCCATGACTGAGCAGATGGTCCAGGGGTAGGGAGCAGAACCAAAAATACAGAATAAAAAAAAAAAAGAATGCATGGGACAGGCATAAGGCAATTCTAGCGGGTGGAGGTAGGAAGAAGTAGGCTGTTGGTTAGCTAGGATCTGCAGCGTATCCATTAGGTAGGAAAATGGGCAGACTGGGTGGGCCAAGCAGTCCTTATCTGCAGTCAAATTCTATGTTTCTATAGCTGCTTGCAGTTGCATCATCACTGAGATGGAAGAAGGGTTCTTTGTCACAATCAATTGCTGTGGCAAGAAACCGTCCAGCTGCACTGTTTCGCACTGTTGACAGCTGGTTAAATCCCTCCTGTCTTCAGTCTGGGACAGCATTTTCCATAGAAAACTGTGAGCAGTTTGTTGCTGACAAAGTGGACTCTATCAGGGCATGTATTACTTCCTCTGGTCCACTTTTTACTGGAGGTGATCAGTGTGCTGGTGAACATTGTCTGCCATGTTGGACTGAGTTTGGACCGGTTCTGGCAGATGAGATTCTTCAGGTACTCACCAGTATGCATCCCACCACCTGTGTCCTGGACCCAGGTCCAACGTGGCTTGTTATCAGCTGCTTGGATTTCCTTGGACCAGTGTCTGTTGAGATCGTCAATGGGTCATTAAGGGAGGGAGATTTTCCTGTGTCTCTGAAAGAGGCTGTAGTGAGACCCCTCCTTAAAAAAACATTTATTGACCCTGATGTTCTTGCAAACTATAGGGCTATCTCTAATCTTCCCTTTCTGGGGAAGCTTATTGAGAAGGTGGTGGTTGACCAGCTGGTTGAGCACCTGAAGACATTATCCATCTATGAACCTCTCCAGTTGGAGTTTCAGCTACGGCATAGCACTGACACAGCTTTGGTCTGGGTGGCACATGATCTCTTCATGGCGAGGGACTGAAGGCACTATACCATTCTGGCACTGTTGGACCTATCTTCAGCATTTGACACGGTTGATCACAGGGTGCTGTTGGATCGTCTTTGGGCACTGCTGGTGCAGTTTGGGGCTGGTTTCACTCATATTTAACTGGAAGATCGCAGCGCGTTGCCCTGGGAAATTTTTCCTCAGGTTCTTTCGTGCTGCCTTGTGGTGTTCTGCAGGGTTCCATCTTGGCGCCCTTGTTGTTCTCCGTGTAATGCTGCCACTGGGAGAGATCATTACATGGTACAGTCTGGGGTTTCACTGCTATGCAGATGATACCCAATTGTACCGGTATTGTGCCCTGATGATCTTTCTGCCACAGATACACCGAGTTGTTGTTTAGCCAAGATAAATGACTGGATGTCCGTCAAGTGGCTGTCTGAACCCTGGCAAGACAGAGGTTATGGTCATTGAGCCAGGTCATCGGGGTATTTTCGCTGGCGGGAGATTGCCCACCCTTGTGGTTGATGGTCATCCCGCGTTGGTGGTAAAAGCGGTCAAGGATCTTGGCATTATTCTTGATGATCAGCTTGACTTTGAAACACAGGTCTCATCGGTCATTAGGGCCACCTTTTTCCCTCTCCAGTATATTGTCAGGATCCATCCATTCCTGACTCTCACTGACCTGGCTACAGTTATCCATGCCTTTGTTAATGTACCACTCTGTACCTAAGGTTGTCTGGAGGTTTGATATGTCGCCTGCAGCTAGTGCAGAATGCTGCAGCCAGGATGAGGGACCTGTCACTCCTGTCCTGTGCTCTTTGCACTGGCTGCCTGTGAGTGCGCATCACATTCAAGATAGGCTTGTTAACATACAAGACCCTACATGGTCTGGGACCAGACTACCTTAAAGAGCTCCTGATTCTATACTCTCCTATTGGCCCCCTACACTCCACTGAAGCTGGCTTATTGGTTGTACCATCCTCCCAACTAAAAAGATCAGGAGATAGGGCCTTTGGAGTGGCTGCTCCGCTCCTGTAGAATTCTCTTCCACCATATATTAAGGATGCCGGCTCGATGAAGGCTTTCAAAACTTCTTTTAAAAACTATTTATTTGATAAGGTTTTTAATCTGCTCTGAATTAACTTATTTTGTGCTTGTATTAGTGCATCTTACTGTTGTTTTGTTAAGTGCTCTGAGCCCTTGGATAGGGCACTATATAAATAAAATGTGCCTTGCCTCACCATTTTGGGGGACCTCGAGGTATATTTGGGTGGGTCCTCACACTCTGAAGAAATAGTGGAGGAAGACCTGAAGGGGGTTCTAGCTCCCTCTTCCTTCTCCTCCTCATCATGTGGGAGAAGGTCAGGATTACACCAGTCCTCATCCCCAGACTCTAAAAAGGGCACAGAGGATGCTGACATCTGAGAGTGTGAAGGCTGCATTGATGTGGAAGGTGTAAGCATGGGAGTGGGCCTGGCAGGCCCTGGTATTGACGAGCCCGGAGAAGGAGTGATGCGATCCCTAAACTCCCAAAAGGAGGAGAGTACAGTCTGGACGTCTATGGTAACTGGCATCGCTGAAGCACCTTGCAACATCCATGGGGGGGGGGGCTGGATCCCCGGCATCGGTGTGGCCTGCAGTGTTGATAAGAGAGGTTGAGCCACAAGGAATCTGAACAACAGGTGTTGGAATGTTGGTGGAGGCATCAAGAGGCCTGACGTAGACGAGCTGGCACCAGCCAAAGAAAAACCAGCAGACAAGACTGCCAGAGCTGACCCTGTGGAAGAGAGGATATGAGCGGCAGTGGGAGTCACCACCAAAGCAGTCAACAACCCAGCAGCAGCCAGCGCTCAAAGCGGCGACCATGAGTGCACCAGGGAGGACTTCTCCTTAGGCCTCTCTTTGTCCCGGTGCTTATGTTTGCCAGCCGATTTGTTCATGGCTTTGGAGGAGTGGGAGCCCATAGACAAAGCTGGCTAGGTGGAGGACCTTCTTCCCTGGAGCTCCTTTTCCATTCGGGTGACGTTCTGTCCTAACAGAAGATCTCCAGGGCCTTCTATTGACACTGCTGGGTGCCTGGTTGAATCTGCGGCAGACCTCTCAGGCCTTAATGTCGTATTTGGAACTGAGACAGCGGACACAGGCATCGTGGTCATCCTTATTGGATATGATCTTGCTGCACCCACAGTACCTGAAGAGTCTTTTGGGGTTGGGTGACATAAACGAAGGTGAAAATCATTTTAAAAAAGAAAGTGATTAACAAACTAGGGTGAGAAAAGGAAATAAAGTTGAAATCGAAGATTTGGCAGTCGACTGAACCGACGTTGTCTCTCTGGAGTCCGTCATGCGGTGATCGACAGTGGGAAAGAATTAAGGAGAACGCAGGGCCACCCATATTTATATGGGAGGGATGTCAATGGCTGACGCCATCATCATGGGCTGCCCCTACTACACTGCTAGCTAGAAAGCCTGTGTGTGGTCCTAGTGCCTGGCGGCTATAGTTAAATTGGCATGGCCTAATGCAAGAGATATCCTCGATGAAGATCGAGCCTTCGGGGCCCAGTCTGCTCACCCAGTAAAATATGTTTTAAATAAAATTTTTATAAGGGTCTCATGAAACCTGATTGGTTGCCAGCATTCAGAGAGTCCTATGTTAATGTCCTTATTAATGTACTTGTGCAGCCTAATTGCAAGAGTATTAATTTACCTAGCACTAGTTTTTTAAAAATTCCATTATCAAAATTCAGAGCAGTCATTATGCTAACTGATAGGCCTGGTAGCAAGTGAGAATAGTAAGTTTTTTTTTCTTAATGGACTAATTGCCACGCAGTGTCAGAAATCATCTGCTCTGACAGTAAATTGCTAAAAAACGACAGTGAAGTTGTTTGTTTTTTAAAGCATCTACAGTACCTAGATATGTATTGCCCAGAACACATAGAACCACGAAATATAGTAAAATAAAAAAACAGTAAATGTAACACCTATGGCAGCTCTTTTTCTACAGCTCTGATGAGGTACAACGCTATGCACCTCTCCCTGCCCTGCAAATTGCCCATAGCTATGGACTACAGGATCTCAGTAGCATATAGCTTCCTTATCAAGCCAACGCATCTTTTCAGCAAAAAAGCAAATTGATTTCCATTGTGAGATCTTCAGTCTCTCTCTGCAGCTCCAATTTTCAGAAGTCGATATCTTGCAGCCTCTTGCCCAGTTTCTTGTTGGCATCAGACTGTTGTCAGGGTCTGCACTTCCTTCTCAGCGGCCACCTGCTTTGACTCCTGATGGATCCTGTCGGCATTGTCCCAGTCAGTGAACGCCTGGTAGTACTTGTGATTGGCGAGCCACTTACTGCATCAGGTGCTTTGCAGGATGGAAGCCCGACACAGCAAGTCTGGTAGTGGAGGAGGAACAGGCAAAATACTGGATACACCTTTGCTGCTACTACTAATGTAAGCCTTTGGCGTAGGGACTATTTTATGTCAGTTGTTAAGAATAACTAAAATAAATACTGTGTGTCATTAGAAAACTGAACACAATTATAATAATAGCAATAGAAAATCGTCTTTGCCTTGTGCCACATTATGCCCCCAAGGGTTGATTAACTAGAACATTAACATATCCCCTGGTCGTACCTTACTGCTTAATAAACAAACATCTCTTTGTTTGTCTCTCTGATCAAATCTGTATGTAGTGCCCCACTGTGCCATTACAGGTGCTCCAACCAGTGACATCATCAGTTGCAGTCAGTGCCTCCTGATGTTTATAATGCCACTTTCATAAGCTGCCACTTCAACTAACACAGTGGTCAACCTTTTTTTTGCACTAGCCAGCCGGGCTAGTGAACCAGAGATTGCACTAGCCTGCAGAAGTCTGCAGTAGCCCACAGTCAGTGTGGTTAACAGTGATTTGTTAAACGAAAGGCAAATAAAATTGCATTTGTCCTGCCAACAGTTTGGACACCAACCAACTGATTTTCCACCTGTCTTTAACTGCAAACTGCACATACACTATCTCAGCTTCTGTGACTGAAGAGTCAGTGGTTCTGCCACTGATGACTGAAATTAACTTTGTTCCCATAATTTTTCTCATAGCGCCATGTGTTCAACCTCGGCTGCATAGTGGATAAAGTTGCTGAACTGATATTTAGCCCTTTCATATCATCAAGGTTGCACACCCACACAAAGTCTGTGAAAGGATATCCTTTCTTAGTAATTGCATGGCATGTGCGAAACAGTTTAAGTGCTGCTTCATTCATGTTCTTCAGTATTCCCTCCACATTACTTGTCCCTGGAGTAGCAGTGCTGGCATCCTCCTTTTCCTGTGCCCTAGCATGAGCTTCACTGGTATTATGGGACGAGACAGAGTCAAGCCGGAAGTTATCTGTACCGAAACGAAAATTATTATTACCCACCTTGCCCAACTGTATTTCATGTTTGATACACAAATGACAGAACATCAGATCTTTTGCACCATCATACCCCAAACAGTCATATTTTTCTAGCCAACACTGCTGGAACCAACAGCTTTACCTTGTCTTTTCGTACTCGTGATCTTTTATTTGTTTGTCTTAATTAGCATGCTTTCTATTAATGTCAGCTAGGTTACTGACTTTTTAATATATTTCCATATTTTCAGATTTGTGGTTGATAAAGTTGTGTTGCGAAAAGTGTGTATGTCTTTTTTTTCCCTTTTTCCACCCTGGCCACAGATTTCAGAAATGCTTGATTGTCCCAGTTCTATGAAAAAATGTTCACCAAAAAAAGTAAGGATAAATTCAACAGCATCAGCCCATGCTGTTATTTATTTATTGTTATTCTTTGGTAGCTAGGTAACTCCCACTGGGCACAAGACTCATTTATAGGGGGTGGCCCAGGAACACAGTAAAGTTATGTGACTTGCTTTGGGTCACACAGTATGCAAGTGGAGGCTGTGGGAATTTAAACCCAGATTTGCTGGATGTACAAAGCCCATTCACAACCTGTTGTTCTCTCTGTTAAACACTCTCCAGTTTTTCTTTCCATGACAGCCACGTATTCTGATATGCTTTGACCACATTTTTGATAACTTAACTATCAGTAGTTGTGGTATCCTCAATACTACATTGTGTTCCCTTTACCTCAACAGCTACCGCAGTTTCTTTTCAAATGTCTAAAACATCACATTCCACAACTTCAGACACACCATTCCATGCTATTTATTCCAGTGATCTGTAAAGGTGTAGCTAATATCATGGAATGTTCAGGTTGGTAGTATAAAAAATGAGAGCAGCACCTGCTGAAGACTTAGGAGAGAAATAATCAACACAGTGACAAAGGCGATACAAATGTGAAAACTAATTTGAAAAAGTGGGTCTAAAACATTTGAGAATATAGGAAAAACAAAAAGGAACCCATTTCAGCATAGAAAGGTGTAAAAACTGTTTCCTATCATGGCAGTAAATGACCATACTTAAAATTCAGAGTTGAAAAGATTAGGTTGATTTACTGCTAATGGTCTTAATGGTCATACTTCACCTCTGGTTTTGCAAACAAAGGCCTGTGACTAGTGACATCAGAACTTTTTTTTGTAACTTGGACATGCATGCAACAGTGAATGATTTGATGCAATCAGTTTTAATACTATCTGAGCACTCAAAATGGCCCAAAAACTGGACTACATTTATTCAAAACCAGATGACCAGATAAAGACCCTGAAAACCAGATTATCCGGTCTACAACTAGAGAAGTGGCAACTCTAGAACTGTGCTGCTCCTGTCCACAGACACAAATCTGCCTGCCACGAGTACTAAGCTAAACAAGGAAAGCTAAAGGAGAAAAGATCTTTACCAGCAAAAAATAAAAGCAGTAGTTAATATAAAATGAAACAGTTTGTAAATGCACTACACACAAACATCTATTTTTTTCATTTCACTAATGCTAAGGCAGCACATACTAAACCTCCCATGAAAAGGACCTGGCTTTAAATTAAATAACAGTTATATTTACGTAATTATTTGTTTATTTATTCGATACCCGGGTTGAAAATGGAACTGCAGCTTTCCACAGGAGGAACTGCACTAGCCCAGCTGGGAAAGTAACAGAGATTCTGCACTAGCCCATGGCAATCTGCACTAGTACCCAGGCTAGTAAATGAATGTTAAGGTCGATCCCTGAACTAACATCAAGCACATTGAGGAGCTGCTCTATTCTCATCAATGCAGTGACCCAGGCAAGTAGTCGTATCCCCAGGTAAGTAGTCATATCAGTGCTACAAGCCAAACACAGAACAGAGAGTAAGGAACTCTGAACTGGATACCATTCAGTGTTCCCTTCCATTCAGCATTTATTGATTTATGATGAGCTGAGGCTTATTTCCATGTGCATCATGGGAAGGTGTAACAGTAGGGAGTACAAGAGAAAAATCTGGCATCTTAACTTGCAGGAAGTACAATGGTACAAAAGTAAAAACATTTACAAACGGTACAAAAAATGTAATGAACAGGAAAGATAAAATACGAAAGTGGATATATTTACAAACAGTACACAGAGTTCAGGAATTATGTAAAATAAATCAAATAGAATGCAAAGCACTGGATTTACAGATGCAATCCCAGGGGTAGCTAGGAGCAGCTGTAAGTGGGATAAAGATTTTTTTAGGAGAGATTTTAGAGAGAGGTAAGGGGAATAGAGGCATATAGGAGCAGGATGGACTGCTCTGGGTCTGCAAGAGGCAACAGTGGGCGGTGCTGCTGGACCCTGCAGCATGCATCTCCACACATGCACGCTGACGTGAGCACCCCAGCAACGGTGGGAGAACAACTAGTGGAAAAGCACAGCAAGGCAGGCATCTGTGATGCACTGCATCCTGTGCCTCCCGCCTCACCACCAGAGCGACCTGCTGGTTATCACTCGACATGTACTTTGGGGGGAGGGGGAGGACAGCCCTCCAATTCCTGACACTGCCACGGGGCGGGGGGATCCATGGGGGTTCCAGCCAACCTGTTGAGCTCAGGGAGGGTGTTGAACTGTGGTGTCCAGTGTTGAGGGGCAAATGGGAACTCTAGCCTACTTCGTTCAGGGGAGTACAAAGAGATTATAGAAGGAAAAAAACAGCTTAGCTGTTTGAGGGCCCCCCAGTAGATGGATACTACTTGGGGGTTTTCATGGGCAGACTAGGTGGGTCATGCAGTCCATATCTGCCAGCTGCTTCTATGAATCTATAAGGCTTCACTTTGCTGTTCTCTCTAAAAATGCATGTGAAACTACTCATTTTGCCAACATTGTCTCCAGATGCCATAATAGTACACAGCAGATGTCTGGCAGTGGGGGACAGAGAAGGTATGGGTATCTCAGTATCTATTACAGGTATCTTGCAGACGGTATATCATAGTGGTTAAGGGCACTGAGCTACAAACCTGGAGACCAGGGTTTGAATTCCATCAGCCCCCCCTTGCATAATGTGCGACTCTGAGCAAGTCACTTAACTTCCTTGTGCTCCCAGGTCACACCCAGAAACAACCATCGGCTCTGTGTGCCTTTCCCAGTTACACAATTTCCCCTTTCCTGCTCAGGAGCAGAATGAATAGGTGCAGGGGAGAGGAAAGAATGTTGGTAAATGGGGAGGGAAGAAAGCCAGTACCTGGATTGAAAGGAACCACAGTGCAAGAGACACTGGGAGTCTATGGAGATGGAGAGAGAGAGAGAGAGAGAGAGATGCTGACAGAGGCGTCAGTGACACTGACAGAGGTGTCAGTGATGAGTAAGAGGAAAGAGTCTGTGGCAAAGAGGTAAAAGAAATGGAAGAGAGAGAGAGAGAGAGAGAGAGAGGGACCACTTCTGTCTAGGGTTGATCTGGGTTTAGCATACTGCATACTGTAAACAACGTCTAGGAATAAATCAGATCTGAGCTCCAGGGTATCATAGATGAGTACGGAGATACAGAAAGGCATTGAATTCTTATTCACCTTATTCATCCGATTTGTAAATCAAATTATGCGGAAAATAAGAGCTAAGGCTTTCTACTAATTTAGGGCTTGCGGATGTAGCATATATGTAAACCAACTCGCTCACATAAAGACCCTAGGAGAACATCATTATTATTATTACAAAGGAGGCAAGTGAGGTCTACTGGCAAGAACACTGGCTTGAGAACCAGGAGATCACAGGTTCAAACCCTGCTAGAGCAAAATACTCACTTTGTGACTTGAGGCATGTCACTTAACTTCCCAGTGCTCAAGTCTACCCAGCTGCAGAAATAGGTAGAAGCAGGATGTTGCATCTCAGCTGGGCTATTCTGGGTAATTAAATAGTTAAAAAAGAACATATGTTACAAGCTTTTTGCTATTTTTCATTGCTAAGCGATGTGAGAAATGGAAGGACATGTTCTAACTACAGTACTGTAAGTGGACAAAGATGTCAGAAGTTGTGTATTAAAGTGCACAGAGAAAACAAAATTTATTTACCCACCTACTTTCCTGTGACTGAAAACAGTGCCTTTGCCAACCGTGTAGTTGTCTTGTTTGTGTTGTGCACTGAAAGACCTTTGACTTGAGCTGGATTCCATGGAAGACAGGGAGCTTTCCACAAGTGAATGCACACTGGAAGCAGCCTGCAGTTGATTGATGGCATCTTGTGCCCTTTTCTTTTCCCTTTTGAGCATGTTCACTAATATGTCTGTAGCAATAATTTAAGGAAAGAAACTCAGGCATGGATTTACCAGGTGCTTGAAAGTGTGACCTTGACTGCAAGTTATGTTTTCCTTCCAGTAATAATGCCTTGTACACAATGAACCACTGTGTTCCATTCCAAGGAGTCAGTGTGGTCTAATGGTTACAACATAAAAGGGAGAAGCAAGAGATCCCGATTCAAATCCCAGCATGCCGCTAGTTGAATGCATGATCTTGAACCAGTCTCTTGACCTACTAGCACTTCAGTTCTCCCATGTGAAAACTAGGAAAAAGAAGGATCTCTCCGTAAACACGCTCTCTCAGCTGGGCTACTCTGGGTCAGCAATTCTGTGCTATTTTAAAGCAGTCTTTTCTTAAAAAGAGATGATGTTTGTTATGAATTCATTAGCAACATCACTTTAAAGGGCTGCCATTCTTAGCAGCAAGACTTTGTCTGGATAACCCAAAGTTGGTGCCTGTATCATTATGTTTATCCTGCATCACAGTGCTTACAATATAATACATACAAATGACACTCTGTCAACAATAACTCAGTGTTTAAGTTTTGGTAGTGAATTACATATTTCAGAACATTTTCTGGTTACAGAGAAAAAAAAAACAGAAACACTGATAATCCAGTTTATATTTATATCTATCTACAAAAAGGGTGATTAAAACTGACCCATCAATGTATAGTCCCATATCTCTTTTAGATAATTGAGGCAAATTTTTCATCAAGTTAGTATTAAGTAGATTAATAGAACAATTACAGCTTGGGGAGTTGTTAGATTTGCAGGCAGGTTTCAGACAAGAGTTTTAGTACAGTGGATAACTGCTTTATAATAACTGGGGAGTGTTTTCTCCCATTGGAAGCCCAAGTTATAATTCGCTGTTATAACTCGCGGGTTATAATGGTGAACATAAGCCGTGTTTCCGATGCTCCACACATGTGCCTGCTTCCACGCTCTCTGCTAACCATGGTACAGGACAGTGGGCGCGACTTCAGCACTACGCTGTGCCCTGGACTCTACACCGCCATGAGTCAATGGTAAGTAATTTTTTTAAAGAAAAGAAACTTGCCTACTTGCCTCCTGTGCTGAATTAAAAAAAAAAAAAAGAAAAAGGTTTCAGAACCCGCTCCGCTGGAGCGCTGACCACACTTCCTCCGCTCTGGACTTGCTTCCTCCACACCAAGTACCACAGTTTTATTTTATATAATTGCTGTGGTGAGAAAACACTCCCCAGCAATTATATAAAATAAAACATGAGGTTGTGTGTTTAAATTGAGTTTTACACACACACCCTTGGTGTTGGATGTTAAATAAACCCCTCAAGCTTCGCTCTCAGGGTTTATGTAGCATCCAACACCTCGGGGGGGGGGGGGTGTTAAAACTCAGTAAACACACAACCCCATGCATTATTCTATATGTAATCATGCATCTTTATGAGAAATATATTCATATTAGAAAACAAAACCTTTATGTGGTTTTCGTAGATTTTAGCTCAGCATTCAATACAATAGATAGACTTCAATTATGGTTAAGTTTGAAAGAAAAAGGGTTCGCTCATGAATTAATTCCTATAATTAGGGAATTATATAGTCAGACATTGGCACAAGTGAGGCTTGGTAGAAGTGGCCAACTCTCCGCTAATATTGAAACAAATACTGGGGTCAGGCAAAGCTGTGTACTTGAGCCAATTATGTTCTGTCTGTATACAGACAATTAAATCAGTTACAGTCTTCAAGAACTGACTCCCCAAAAAATTTTAATAAGCATATTGTGGTACTAGCATATGCAGATGACTTAGTTTTACTTTCCCTTACGCAGTCTGGACTGCTCCAAAAACTTGAAATCCTGGCTAAATTTGCCAATAATCATAAACTTAAGATAAATGAGGGTAAAAGTCAGGTTTGGATGTTTGGTTCCAACCATATACTGTAAATAAAACTTGGAAAGCTGGCTTACAGTTTCTTAATACTGTTTATCATTATACCTATCTAGGCTTAGTACTTTTTTGGAATGACAAATGGACTAAACATATTAACAACTTGAAGGTTAGTCTTAAACAAACTGCTGCTTCACTCAATTCGTTCAATGGAAAATTTCGGGGCAATTCCATAAAGCTGTTGATAGCTGTCAAAGGCAAATACTATGCTCAGGTGTCATTCAACAATGAAATTTGGTCAGTAGCAAAATGGCAACTTGCTAGACACTCCTTTAAATAAATTATGAGGTCCAGCATGGGTCTTGGTAATTCAGATCCCCTCAGCTATTATTAAAGCATAATTAGGCTTAACAAGTCTTCAAGCTACCTGTGCTGCCAGGAAAATAAACTTCTAGATTAAGTTGTTACTATATAATCCAAGTCGAATTTCTTATTCCGCATTATTAGAAAAATATTCCTGGCTTAACTTAGGTCATTTACAATCAAATTGGCTTTCACATATGTTTCAGTTTCTTGTTGATAATGATTTAGAATATTTAAAAATGTAACAAATTAGGGGAATAAAAATTAGTCTTAAATATCAAAAATATGTGTCGGACAGAAATGCTGCTAGATATAAAATTCAAGACCTTCACTCTCTTTCGACCCTTCATGTTTCCCCATGGTTGAGAGTTAATGATAGGTCATATTTCTATTGCTCTTATCTTGACCTAATTATGGACAATACACTGAGAGTACTGTATACCAAATACAGGTTAGACATTTTTTCAAGTTGTGTACTCTCTGCAAGATATCAAAAAAGCACTGATATACAGTACATGACAATTATTGCCAATGCTCCTTCCAATATTTAGAGAACCTGTCTCATGTTATTTTTGTCTGCACTTGATACAATAAGCTTAGGGATAGGTGGCTAAAGCCTATTTTTGATTCACTATCAACCAAGGATCAATCCTTATTGTTCAAAATACTTTTTACAAGTGACGAAATTACTGTACATGTGGTTACTAAACACACTGATGCAATCCATAGATTATGGGTTAAGCTATACAAGCCTGGCTGAGGCTTCCTGATCTCTTTCAAGATAAATTATGTACATTACTTTTATATGATTTCTTTGGTATTAGTAGTGATACATAGATACATAGACAGTGTCGGCAGATAAGGGCCTATGGCCCACCCAGTCTGCCCATTTGAGCTTGTAAGTTCGGTTTATGTTTTCCTAGAAGTCTGTTGCCCCTTACCCCTGACCTCCAGAATTCCTTTATGTCTATCCCATGCATTCTTAAATCCCGTGATTGTTTCAGCCCCCACCACTTCCTCTGGCAGGGTGTTCCACTTGTCCACCACCCGTTCTGTGAAGAAATTCTTCCTCATGTTTCCTCTGAATCGTCCTCCCTCCAACTTCATCCCATGCCCTCTAGTCCTGGAACATCTTTTTCGCTTAAAGATACTGTATTCCTGCACCCTGTTCCTCCCTGTAAGATACTTGTATGTCTCTATCATATCCCCTCTCTTCCTCCTCTCCTCCAGGGAGTACATGTTCAGTTCCTTCAACCTGTCCTCATAGGACTTGTGATGCAATCCATGCACCATCTTTGTTGCCCTCCTCTGAACCTTCTCTACCCTGTCTATGTCCTTACGTAGGTATGGTCTCCAGAACTGTACACTGTACTCCAGGTGGGGCCTCACTAGTGTCTTGTATAGCAGAATTATGACCTCCCTGATGACTTGTATATTACTAAAAACAGATGAATTTTACTTTTGTACATCTGATGATTGCATAGGTGTCTTGTGTTTACATGTATAAGTCATGCTGCTATATTGATGTTTGTTTTTAACCTATCACCTCTTCCAATTTTTAGAATTGCTTTTGTAATTTTTGTATTTATATTATAATAATTATATATTGAGTATTATGTAAATCTGTAATGGTCTGCTGACTGAACAATAAAAGATACTGCTACTACTACTACAGTTTATATAAAGCTATGCAATTATGGTACGTTGACTAGCAAGATCACATTTTCTCTTTACCAATTTGTAAGACTTATTTCTCTACCTGAGTCAGGGGCACTAGCTACCTGTTCATTTTCTCTCTCTGTAAACAGATAGCTGTTAAACTGACATATTTAGCTTCTTTTTTTGTATATTACATTCTATTAGATCACACAGAAATCAAGTCATAAGTATGACAATTACAGTACATATTGTAATTGAGCCAAGCCCCTTGGAGGTACAACACTAAAGTAGTACTTTGAAAAGGCACACTAAAAACAACAGAAAATTTAAGGGGGGAAAAAAGGGTACTGATACCCAATGTATGACCCTTAGACTAACCAACTGCCGCAGTCTAGGGTGAGGCATCAACTGCATCATAGGCTGAGCGCAGGAGGTGTCGGCTGATGTTCGACCCAGATTTGAGAGCCTGGAGGAGCTGCTGCATGTGAGGATCTGACAATCTCCATGATTTCTTCCCACAGGATATCTCGGTATTGGATCATGTGGGCCAAATAGTTAAGAGTCCTGATGGCCAAGGTGGCAGAGGTAAAAGCTCATTTGCCAAAGAGGTCCCGTCTCTGGGATTCCCTGTCGGAAAGAAGGGAACTCAGATACTTGGGTCTTTTTGTGTGTTCATGCACCACATTAATGATGACTGACTCTGCTTGCAGTTGTTCCCTGAAGAAAGGCTTGCCAATGGGCGCCTTGTATAGTTTATCCACCTTCCTGGGCATGGCTGGTATGAGATTTGGGTGATGCCAAGTGGCGAAGGTGTTATTCTCAAATGTATCTATCAACAAGGGAACCACCAAAGGGGAAGAATCTGGCAGTTAGAGGTAGGTGGACAGTCAACATTGGGAGGGGTCCATCTCCTCAGTTTCCAGTCCCATAACCAACTGGATTTGATGCATGATCCCACAAAAAGATGGGTCATCTGAGGGAGACTGGGGAATGTATTTAGGGGTCTCTTCCCCATCCAAAGACACCATCAAGGGGAAGGGGGGAAGATCCCTCATTCTTGTCATTACCAGACTCCTCGAACTTGACCAGGGGTTGGAGGTCCAGGTGATACTCTCCTTCATCCACCAAGTGAATGGGAGGCATATAGGGCACAAGCCAACGTGGGATGGGGTGGGTCCCTGGGAACTTCGGGTATTGGGTCTGCATGCACAGGCCCACGTGGAGTTGGGTCCCATGGAGGGATAAGCCACACCTGCATAAAATCCCTGAGAGGCATTAGCATAGACTGAAAGTCCACTTTCACCGACATCAGGAAGCCCAGTGATGTCACTTGGGGGACTGGTGCCACAGCATCAGTGGTGGAAGTATAGGTGCCAGTGTAGGCTGAGGAGCTGTTGCCAGTGTAGGCTGAGGGGCCGACACAGGTGCTGGTTGTGGCCAAACAGGTGTTGGTGGAAGGAGAGGCCTGGCTGGTGCTGGTGCCAGATGAGGAGAAACCAGTGTCATTTAGAGAGTGTCGTAAGTGACGGGTAACTTCTGGAGCAGGTGAAGGAGACCTGGGGACAACCGGAGGAGATGCTGGGGAAGGGGTAGGGTCCACAGCCATGGAGGAGATCACCTCTGCAGAAAAGGGCAGTGGACAGGTAGCATGGGAAGACCCGGACTGCATCAAACCCAAGCCAGCCTGAGAGGGTCAGGAGGAGCCTCTTGACTGCAGCCCTGCCACAAGAAGGGATCTGAACAGTAGGGGCTATGAGGACTGTGAAGATCCAGCTCCCAAACAGTCACTGCCCGATAAAGAAAAGTTGGCAGGCAGGGCTGCCAATGGTACCCCTATTGAGGATAGGGCATGTGAGGCAGAAGAGGCCACTCCCAAGGAGATATCCAACCCTGTGGCAGTCTTAGACTTACAGTATGCAGGGGTCATGAGCGGGAAGAGGACTGGTGTTTTTCACGGTTCTTGTCCCAGTGTTTGTGCTCGCAACTGGATTTCCCCCTAGAGGAGGAGGAGGAGGGTTGTGGCCCTGAAAACAGGGCTGGAAAAGAAGAGGAACTTCTGGCCTACAGCTCCTGTTCCATGTTGGTTACCTTCTGCTGCAAGAGGAATTCTTCCAGGGTCCACTGACAATGGCATCGAGTGGCCTGGTTGAAGTCTTTACAGATGTCGCAAGCCTGGGAGTCATGAGTAGGCCCAAGGCAGTGGACACAGGCAGAGTGGCCATATTTCTTCGGGAGATGCTTCTCACAAGCACACTTCATCCTGGAGGTCCAATCAGAACAGGAGGAGAGGTCTGACATGCAAAAAGAATCTATGAAAAGTTGACAAACTCGGTTGAGAAATAAAAGAAAATTCAAGAAAAACTCAAGGAAACTGAAGCTTGTAGCTGTCTCTGCAGGTCCGACATGTATTGGTCAATGGCAGGAAAAGAACTGATGAGGAAACGAGGGCCACCCACTCTTACAGGTCTGACCGACATCAGAGGGTGACGTCAGAGTGGGGGGCCCCCAGGCAGACTGCTAGCTAGAAAAGTTTCTGGGTGGTCCTAGTGCCTGATGGCAGTAGTTCCATAGGTGTGGCCTGCTGCAAGAGATACCCCCGACGTCAGATCTGTTAATACAGTAGAAAAAAATCATTGTGGGAAGTGACAGTTACAATTACAGTTATAAAAAGAGAAATGTGATAGCCATGTTAGTCCAGTCAACAATGTAGAGGACAAATACAACAAATATGTTGCAGGTAATACCTTTTATTGGACTAACAAAATTATTTTTAAGACTAGCTTTCGAGAGGTGAAACTCTCTTCCTCAGTTCAGGTAATTACAGTTACATAAATCCTGGTAAATAATACACCTACATAGTAGGTCAAACTCAGGTATCCAGATCTTTAAACATATTCACTGCAACAAATAATATACCTACATAATTAAGTCACACTCAGGTATCCAGATCTTTAAACGTATACGTTATAATAAACAAACAAACAAAGAAAGATTATGTGTTGGTAGTAAAACCAGAGACCAATGCTTCGCAGCAAAAACAAGCCACAAGCTATCACATTTCTCTTTTTGTAACTGTAATTGTAACTGTCACTTCCCACAATGATTTTAGAAGAAGTCCATCTTCTTCCAAGTTGTGTGCTTTGAAACAATTGAGAAGCTGTGTGGGATATACTATATTGGATTAAATATCTGTAACTAATCTCTCTCTCTCTCTCTTGCTTACATCTGAGAGAAGTTTTCCTCACTTTTACACAGGTATTGCTTTGTGTTTAATTATTTTAGTTTTTAATTCAGGAAGGGGGTTTTCAAAACGGCTTATCTTGCCAGCATCTTCAGAAGGGCTGAAATAACTGCATATTTTCATTTTCCTTTGTGGCTAACAAACCACCAAGGCTGTTTGGGGCTGGAGAGGTTTACCTGTGTCTGACTTGGATGTCTGGATTTTCTCTGTTTGATTAGCAGGTATTTTCTCTGTCAAATTGTTGTGTAGGTATCTTGCTGACAGGAAGGCACTCATCAGCGGTGGGTGAGAGTTTTAGCTGATTGTTTTGTGAGAGGCACAGTTTAGGCCCAACCCCTTCCCACCCTCACCCCACCCAACCCTGGAAATAGTTCCTTTATACCTGAGGTTCTGACATCATTTCCTCAAGAGTGCAAGGTGCATATTACTGTCATATCCTCTCTAGCACACTGCACTGACAATATAAGCATACGCATTTGTATAATATATATATTTCTGTATAACCAATCACACACGCACACACACACAAAAACAAACAAATAAAAAAAAGTAGATAAACATGTGGGGAGTAGTGCAATGTAATGGCTATGGGGCAGCAGTCTTCCGGGAGTCTTTCTGGAGGCTGAGATGCTGCTCTATTTGCAGACAACTCACTGCCCTGAGGGAGGAAGTTGCCCGTCTTCAGGCCGCACTGGACAGTAGTAAGAACCTTCCCCAGGCCACACTGGACAATAGGAAGGAACCTCCCCATCCAGGGAACACTAGGGCCACCACTACCTCAGAGGTTGCAGAGAAAGCACAGCAGTTGGACCACAGTGGGCTCAGGGAGGGTGAGGATGGTGGAACAGAGGCACACCCAGTCAGTTGTTCCACTCCACAATCCATACACCATTCTGGGGGAGCATAGCTCCCCTATGGATGCACCCACAGAGAAGACTGATGACAACTGTCACAAGGGAGGCCCACAGGAAGGAGGCAGAGGACACCACAGGGAAAGGAAGCAGCTCCTGGTGGAGGACTCAATTATTAGGGGTAAAGAACTGGGGGGAGGCGGGAAAACTGAAGTAAGGTGCCCGCCTGGTGCCATGGCTTGGAGGGACAGGAAGCGCATCCTCAGGATCATGAGAACAGTTGCAAGGAGTCTGAGCTGGGCGTAATTGTCCACCTGGGACAAGTGACTTGGCTCATCATGAGATTAGAGCAGTGCAGGAGGACACTGCAGAGTTGGGGAGGGCCAAGACAAGTAGCACACACAGTATCCTTCTCAGAGGTGCTGCCTGTCAAGGCATGGGGGAGGCGAGGTAATTAGCACCATGCAGTTTAATGAATGGTTGAAAAAATGGTGCGGAGCACAGGGTTTAGCTTCATTGGGACTGGAGTTCCACCTGGAGGACACCAGCCTATACTGGCAGGATGGTCTGCATCTGTCCAGGAAGGAACAAGTCTTTTGAGCAATCGGTTTAAATGCTTCATTGGCAAGCTTTTAAACTAGTCAAAGGGGAGGCACTGACAAGCAGCAGGAAAATCCCAGCCTCTCCCTACAAAACAGGGTACTAAGCAGAAAAAGACCCGAGTAGAGCGGTCAGTGGGGATGCTGCAACAAAGGTAAAGCCATCAAAAAATGGAAGCAATGAGTACCAATGCCCGTAGTCTGGGTAACAAGCTTCCTGAATTAGTGGCCTTGATGGAGGAGGAACATCTGAATATCAGTGGCAGTCACAGAAACATGTTACACAAAACCATGACTGGGACATAAACATACCAGGATACACTATCTACAGGAGGGACAGGGAGGGTAAAGAGGAGGAGGAGTAGCTCTTTACAAAGAGAAGGAATAAAACAACAGAACAAAAGGGTAAACAGGGAGGAGAAGAAGCACTGTGGGTAAATTTGGAGACAGGCAATGGCACCACAACCGCACAGGGGTTCTATACAGACCCCCTTCTCAGGGGGAGGAAATGGACAAGGAAATGATAGAAAGTATACTTAGAATGGCAGAAAAAGGAGAGATATTGCTGATGGGTGATCTGAATATGGCAGATGTTAACTAGAGTGCAGTTGCAGCTGCCACTTCGAAGAGTGGAGTTATTCTAGATGCCCTTTTGGGGGCATGCCTTAGACAACTAGTATTGGAGCCCACTCGAGAGGGAGCAATATTAGACTTGCTTCTCTCAAATGGAGATGGAGAGAGGATCACAGATGTAGAAGTGGGTAGCCATCTGGGAACTAGCAACCATCGAACAGTATGGTTCACAATAAACACAGCAATAGAGTCAAGCCATACAAAGACAAAAGTACTGGACTTTAGGATGGATGCCTTTGTCAAAATGGGTGAGTGCCTAAGGAATGCACTAGCAAATGGGCAGGAAGGAGGGGTGGAAGAACAATGGGAAATAATAAAAACTGCCATCACAGATGTAACGAGCCTTTGTGTGAAGCAAATAAACAAAACAAAACGATGTAAGAAACCACTATGGTTCTCAAAGGAAGTGGCAGTGAAGGTTCAAGAGAAAAAGAAAGCATTCAGGAAGTACAAGGAATTGCAGAAGGAGCAGGACAGAGAACTGTATCAGTTAAAGCAAAAGGAGGCTGGGAAGGCAGTCAGAACAGCAAAGGCCCTAACCAAGAGAAAGATAGCCAACTCAGTTGAAGAGGATAAGCCTTTTATAGGTACACAGGGGTGAAGGGGAAGACCAAGGGAGGGATAGTGAGGCTTAATAAAGGGAGGGAGGGTGGGCAGAGGAGACTGTGAAAAGGCAGAGATACTAAACAAATATTTTGCTCAGTATTTACAAATGAAGAGGGGAGGTGCATAAAACAAACAGTAGAAACACTCTGGATACAGAAGTTGATACCAGCCCATTTAGAAGAAAGGGTTCTGAAAAGAACTCTTAAAATTGAAGGTGGACAAAGCAATGGGGCCTGATGGGATTCATCCCAGAATTCTAAAAGAACTAAGGGTAGAACTAGTGACACCACTGACTACCCTTTTAACAAATCATGGGAGGATGGGGTGGTACCCAAGGACTGGAGGAGGGCAGATGTGATTCCCTTCACAAAAGTGGAGCAAGGCAGAAGTAGGAAACTACAGACCTGTTAGTTTAACCTCAGTGTTAGGGAAAATGATGGAATCACTTCTGAAGGAAAGAACTGTTGAGTATCTAGAGGCCAGAGGGGCACAGAACCCTAGGCAGCATGGATTCACAGCGGAAGGTCATACCAGACAGAATCTGATAGATTTCTTTGACTGGGTGACCAAAGTAGTAGATCAGGAGGGGCTGTGGACATGGCCTACCTAGACTTTAGCAAGGCATTTGACACAGTCCCACACAAAAGATTAATATACAAGTAGCCAACCTGGGAGTGGGTCCCAAGATGACAGCCTGGGTAAAGAATTGGCTGGAGAATAGGACACAGAGGTAATAATAAATGGAGTCCACTCAGAAGAAAGGAAGGTTACTAGTGGGGTACTGCAGGGTTCAGTATTAGGACCAGTCCTCTTCAATGTCTTTAGAGCGACATTGCAGAAGGACTGGAAGGAAAATATGTCTCTTGCAGATGACACAAAGATCTGCAACAGAGTTGATGCACAGGGTGGGGTGGAAGGATGAGAAGGGACTTGGCAAGGTTAGAGGAATGGTCAAATGTATGGCAGCTTAGATTCAATGCTAAGAAGTGCAAGGTAATG
Source organism: Neoceratodus forsteri (assembly GCA_016271365.2). Taxonomy (NCBI): domain Eukaryota; kingdom Metazoa; phylum Chordata; order Ceratodontiformes; family Ceratodontidae; genus Neoceratodus; species Neoceratodus forsteri. The sequence goes on along the minus strand of CM057451.1, from coordinate 800,092,898 downwards.
CACCTGGAAACAAAACCCAGGGAAGAGTACACAATGGGGATGAGATACTAACAACAACAAAATGAAAAGGGACCTGGGGTAGTCATATCAGATGACCTAAGGTGGGCAAGCAATATGAGAGGGAAGCAAGGAGGGCTGGGGATACTGGGATGCATAGGGAGAGGCATCACCAGTAGAAACAGGAAGTTACTATCCCTCTGTACAGACAGCTGGTGAGACCCCATCTGAGTACTGTGTGCAGCTCTGAGACCCAATCTCCGCAAAGACATAGACAGGATGGAAGCTGTCCAGAGGAGGGCAACTAAAATGGAAAGGGGTCTGCACGGAAGACATATGAAGAGACGAAAGGAGCTTAATATGTATAGCCTCAAGGAAAGGAGGAGAGGGGGACATGATAGAAATGTTCAAGTACCTCAAGGAATCAACAAAGTCCAAGAGGGTAGCATCTTTCAAAAAGAGGTGTGCAGAAACAAAGAGGCACAATTTGAAGATGGAGAGGCAGCTCAGAGAGTAATTTAAGGAGTATTTTTTCACAGAGAGGGTTGTGGATGCATGGAACAGCCTTCCGGAGGAGGTTGTGGAGTCAAAATCAGTGGTGGAATTCAAGCATGCATGGGACAGTCATAAGGCAATTCTAGGGGGTGGGGGTAGGAAGAAGTAGGCTGCTGGTTAACTAGGATCTGCAGCTTATCCAGTAGGTAGGTAGGGAAATGGGCAGACTGGGTGGGCCAAGCGGTCCTTATCTGCCATCAAAGTCTATGTTTCTATGGTCTGAAAGTGTTTTTATTGACTTCACAGTTTGAAGTTGGCATGGTAGAGCACCACACAAGTATACTACAAGTAAAGGCCTTTCAAGTACAACTATTACTATAAGGGTCTGGGCTGAGTCTGAATGGAATTTGACAGACTGCAGTAACAGAAAAGTTACTTACAGTAACTCTTGATCTTCTAGAGTAGCTTCTCCATACAGCCACACTCTTTGGTCTTAATGACAGAAAGTGGCAGGACCCTACAAGAACCAGAAGCTTTTGGAGCGGGAGACATTGGTGCGTAGCACACACACACACACACACACACAGTGTGTATAGCAATGTTGGATAACAAGTATCTTCACAGCTCAGATCTGCTAGACGGGATGTGAGAACAGTGAATATGAAAAGCTAACAGCAAAAGTGAGTCCAGGGGATGCAGGGTGGGCAAGTATGATCCTATGGATAAAATACTCTAAAAGATCAAGAGTTGCAGTGAGTAACTCTTCTCTTTTAAGAATCAGTCTTTTCCAGAAAGCCACACTCATTTGTCTAGTGACCTGTAGTAAAAATACCCCAGGCAAAGGCAGGTTGGAAACTACAGGACTTCTGAGAAGAGCAGATCCTGCAGTACAGTCAAAACAAAACCTGCATACTTCCTGGAATGTATGTCCAGAGTGTAGTGGTTTGTGAAAGTGTGAACACTACTTCAGGTAGTAGCCATACCTATTTCTGAGGTAGGGACTAAGAAAAGGTAAGCACCAGGGGTGCATTTGTCTGACTGGAATGAGCACTGACAGGATCTTCCAACTGCTGTCCTGTTAGAGAGAAGTATTGCTGAATGCAACTGATAATCCAGTTATACAGGTACTGTTTGGAGATGGCAATTCACTTCTGATTTGGGGAGAAAGAGAAAAACAGCTGGGAAATCTGCTTACAGTTTTGGTCCTATTGAGGCAGAAGCTGAGAATCCTTTTTTTTATTTTCCGTTTGTGCTCCACTGGCCAGCCACTGCCTCATTCAGAGTCCAAGGTTTCTACTGCACTACCACAAAGAGATGGGTGCAGGTATGAAGGCAGCCAGCCCCAAAACGACTCACAGTTCCACAGAATAGCTGCACACACACCACAGAAAAAATGCCACAAAGAATATAAATACTGAATTGCAAAAGTTTTATTCTGGCAGTGCCATGCTACACCAGACCCCAGCACTTCGGCGATTAGGCCTTCACCAGGGGGCATGGTTCTGGAAGCAAGTTACATCCATTTAAATACACTATTACCTGTGACCTCACCAGGACATCACAAAAGTGCTTCGTGCAAACAATATAGTGATACAATTCATCCATACTGTTATTTCCATATAGATACAAAAATACAAAAGTCCAAAATTTCAAAACGCAATTTAGAACACCAATATCTCCCTACAACACATTTAATGTTAGTTACTTCTTCATATTTTATTTCATTTCATTTTCTTTATGTAAGGCAGAAGACAGAAATATTGTTCCAGAATAACGTCAAGAAAGTATTAAAAAATGGCAAAGTTCTAAGGAGCCAAAAAGTAAAGAAAATCTACAAAGAGCTAGACAAAATTATGTACCATTATAAAGGGGTGGGGGGACAGAGTTATGTAAACTTTTCAGCCAAACTCATTAACAGTTTATATATAAAAAAGGGACAAGCGGAAGGCAGGATAGTTATAGGAATATATAATATAATAGTGAGAGAAAAAGAAAGTGTGTGAAATACAGAGCCAAGGAAAATGGGGGTGGGGGGGAGAGAGAAGAGAATTATGGATGGATTAATAGATCAAAGGAGGACTGCAATTAAGTGATCACCCTTTTCATTCACATCTCAGTTTCTGGGGATCTACAAAATTCACATCTTCAGTGGTCTGAAAGTGAAGAAAAAGAAAAAAGTGGCAAACTCTTTTAAAGAAACAAAATAAGCAATTAGTAAATATTTATACAATAATATCATTTCTTATTTTTTTTCTCAAAAATGGTTTTAGATCCCACTGGTCAATAAGACCATCTGGTTTCACACTCTGTAAGCGACAGATCCACTGGCTCTCTCTGTAAAAGTTAATTTACTCTGTCTCTCCCATATTTGAGTGGTGGTTGCCAGCCTATGTCCATAAATGTTAGGGCAGTGGCGTCAGAGTTATAGTATTGGGCAAAATACATTTATATTCTTTCTGGCATTTTTTTCTGTGGTGTTCAGCTATTCTGTGGAACAGTGCCCCATTCAGCCTACAACCCCAGGCCCGTCACCCTGCCAATGACTTGACTGACTGCAGCATCTGTTTTACTCTGTGGAATACTCCAGTATGGTGAGACCACCAGGAATGGAGGACAGAATCCTTAATGGTGACCAAATCAGTGCTCTGAGCTTGTACCTGGCTAGCTAAAGAAAACTATTTCAAAGCCTCCTTCCAGTCTAACCTAAATTGCCCATCAAAATTCTGGAAGGTGGTAAAATCCCTTTTCTCACCACCCTCCCAACCTCTCAATCCTATGCTGTCTATAGGTGGGTCTGTCATAACAGACCTGCATGCTGTTGCCTCTACATTCAATTCCTCCTTTACAAATTGCACTTCAGACCTCTCTCCACTCTCCCCCTCTTCCAGCCTAACCCCTCCCCACCTGGCCTCCCTGCTCAGCCTCCTCCCCAAAATGCTCCCTCGTTCTCATTTCGGCAGGTCACCCCGCCAGAAGTCTATCAGGCCTTGCTTTCCCTAAACCCAAACAAAGGCAAATGCCCCTCTGGACTGGATTCTAAGATGCTCCACCTGGCTGGTCCTGCTATTTTCACCCCCCCAGCTGACTTTCTAAACCTCTCATTCTCCTTAGCATCTATCCCTAAGACCTGGAAGCCTGCTACAGTAATCCCACTCCATAAGGGTGGTGACTCATCAACCCCTGGAAACTACAGACCCATATCCCTTCTACCTATTATAGTTAAGCTACAGGAGCATTTAGTCCTCTCTCAAATTTCCACTTTTCTCAACTCCTGCTCCTTCTTCTCACACTACCAGTCTGAGTTCAAGAAATCTCACTCCACTGCCTCACTCCTCAGGCTCACAGACTCCATCCTTGATGGCATGGACAAGGGCCTTATCACCACAGCCATTTTCATTGACCTGGCAAAGGCATTCGATGCAGTCTCCCATGCCCTCCTCTTGACAAGCTCTCCCGGGCTGGGCTCTCTACCTTGGTCACCAGCTGGTTTCGCTCCTACCTGGTCGGGCGTTCCAAGGCGGTTAAAATTGGTAGTTTCACCTCACCTCCCCTCCCAGTAGCATCTGGGGTCCCTCAAGGCGCTGTCCTTGGACCGCTCCTGTTCTCCATATTTCTAAATGATCTGCCCTCCACCTGCCCACAGACATCCATTCATATGTATGCGGATGACACGGTCTTGTATGCATCTGGCGATCATCAGCTGATGTTGCAACCCGACTACAGCAGGACCTTAGTGATGTTCAGCTCTGGTTCCGAGCAAACCAGCTTTTCCTCAAGGCCAGGTAGACCATCTCCTTGACCTTCAGCACATGGCAGAGACTCTCTAGGCTCCCTGAAACCCCTTCTTTCCACACCCTGGATGGGACTATTCTGGAGGTCTGCAACTCCTACAGATATCTCAGGGTATGGCTTGACCAGCACCTTGACTTTTCTGTACATGTCGATGCCATTCACAAAAAGCTACACCCCAAACTGGGTGCCCTCTACCGGAATCATGACTGCATCCTGCCACCAGCTTGCCACGCACTAGTACAGAAAATTATTCTCCCAATATTTGACTATGGTGACGTAGTCTACAGTGTCGCTCCCAAGTCCATCCTAGTCAGACTGGACCCTCTCTTCCACTCTTTCTACCGTTTTGCTCTGGACAGCACCCCCCCTCCACTCACCACTGTGTCTTCTACCAATCTCTCGCTTTTCCCTCACTCCATGACCGACGACTGTCCCATTGTGTCAAGCTCACTGCCAAGTACTGGTCCCAGACACTGCCTCCCTATCTCTCCTCTGTGTTGGATGTCCCTGCCCCTCCTGTGCACACCCTCAGAAACACAGACTCACAATCCTTGGCTGTCCCTCGGGTGTCTTTCTCAAGCGGTCAAGCATCATTTAGATACCGAATGCCCGAACTATGGAACTCCCTCCCTACTACCATCCGGCACATGTCCCCGACAATGCAGAATGCATTTCAGCTCCCTCATCAACTCACATTTCATGTCGTCATGTACCTGTGGGTAATTTTCAGCGGCAAAAATACTAAAGTAAACCTAGTTCTGACTACTGCATAGTTGTACTGTCCGAATTTTTGCTCACAGCCCCATCTATCACGCACCTCTCTTCGTCCTACTGGACGTGCCGTGTTCAATTCTGCACTGTATAAAATGCTCTGTATAATCTGTATAGTTCTGCTTAATTTCCTGATATTATTTTGACCACGTGCTTTTACATGTATGTCTTGTTCTACTGCCCAATGTGTAGGTACTATTTCCTATGCCCCTTTCCCCCGGCCAGGATGCACCTGGAATTGAGTACTAGTGCTCAGTGTGTCTTCCTGGTGAAACTTTTAAATAAATAACTAGACAGGAGCAAGGCCCTTGGGGTGCAGCAGTCATCCTACAGTTGGTCTGAATTTTCTCATATTATCCTCCACAGAGATGGTCATGTGGATGAACACCAGAGAGCACACACTAGGCATGTGCAGAAACAGAGCCAGTGGACTACCCCTTTCTTTTTTTTTTAACCAGAAGAGATACACTAAAATGAAAGCTTGTCTACAGATGTGACCTGGGAGCACCAGGAAGTTAAGTCACTTACTCAAGGTCACACAGTATGCAAGTGGGGGCTGTGGGGTTCATACCTAGGTCTCCAGGTTTGCAGCTCAGAGCATTAAACCACTGCACTCTACTGCCTCCTCTATTCCTCTGTTGTCCATATGTGCCACTCTTCCCTTGCTACCACGGTAGGTGCTCACATGGCATATCAAACAAAGCAATAAATCTGTAAGACTTCTGTTGCTGGACTGGGAGTCCAGTTCAGGAACTAGATACACGATAAGATGAAAGTTGCCTATAGCAACTAACACAGATGTACCCCATTGGAACAGAGAGGAAGGGGAAAGTACCCTATCCAAGTAAAAGAGAAACAAAAATTTGTTTTGTATATCCATATCTGTCTGTCTATCCATCCATCCATCCATCCATTCATCCATCCAACCAACCACTTAATCTCTCACCCACCCATGCAGGCCAAATACAGACCAGCAGCTCAAAGACAAAAATGTGGGAGGGGGTATTAGCTGCAGGTCGAAGAAAAGGGAAGACTTTTGCCCATACCTGAGGTTAAGCCCCTATGTCTGGCTCTGATCTGCTACAGAAGAGAAGAAGACAGTTAGCAGCTGACTGGTGCTCTATGGAGAAGATATTCTTGAAGATCTGAAGTCACGGTAAGTAAACACGGGTTACTCACCTGTAAAGGAGTTGTAAATGATGTTCATCCACACTTTCTGGCAGTGTGCTTTCCCTTTAAGATGTGTCAGAAAGTCTTCAAGCTGGCTCCTCCACCCACCAAGGGGTAACTCCTTCAGCTCCACCCCATGATGCCAGATCTTGCCCGCTGGAAGCAAAGTGTGTGCGCCGAAGCTGGGGAGGCTGGGTAGGTCCGTGTGGATGAACATCATCTACCACTCCTGTAACAACTGTTACAGGTAAGTAACCTGTGTTTCTAGGGACGTGGATATGATGTTCTATCCACACTTTCTGGCAGACTCCTAGCAGTTCTCCAGGAGGAGGGAGGCAAGGTGCACACTCCCTACTTAGGAAACAGAGATTGGAGAACAGAGGCTCCAAAAATGGAAATTACGTACCTACCATAATTCTTGATCTTCTTGGATGAAGTCTCCACCACTCATTCACACTAATGGGAGTACGCTAGAGGTGCTAGGACCCAGCGGGAGCCAAACTTTTTCAGCAGGGCTGGTGTCAAGATGGAGCCGCGAGGAAGCGGCACCGTGAGCCAGGCTTGTGTGGCATAGACTGTCTCAGCGTCAACCCTCCAACCGCCTCAGTACCTTTTTTCTGAGGAGGTGCAGCTTAACTCACCTAGAGAGGACTAACCTAAAAATCAGACGTAAGATAGTCCGAATGACCCATGTAAGAAGGGTCAAAAACAAAGTCTTCACAGTCCAACGACTGAGAGAGTGAAGACCAGAAACAGAGAAGTGAGCTCGGGGGATGGTGGGTGGGCATGTGAATGAGTGGTGGAGACTTTGTCCAAGAAGATCAAGAATTACGGTAGGTACATAATTTCCATATCTTCCTGGCCATAAAGTCTCCACCACTCATTCACACTAATGGGAGAGTACCGAGCTAAGCAATACCCCGAGATAGGCGGCAGGAGCCGAAAAGAGAAGAGTGCCAAAAAGTCATCTTCTTTTTCTTCTGCTGGTTCTTGCTCAAAGAACTCTTGGCAGAAGTGGTGTCCAAGGTGGCACTGGACTGTTCAATGTGCTGTAGGTGACCAGCCACTCCTGGGCCTAACAAATCAGACCCGAGGAAGGCACATCAGCTAACTTATGATGAGTATCCACTGGGAAGGAGGATAACCTCAGCCAAGCCCTGCGGCAAGAGGCCACTGTGGCTACCATCGAGCGGGCACAAGAATCCCCAATGTCCAGGGCTGTCTGGAGCTGCTCTTTGGCAATAGCAAGGCCCTGGTCCTGGACTTGCTTAACCATGGTTTGCATGTCTGCGGGGAGATGTGGGAGGACTTCATCTAATGACCCCAGAAGGGATGAGAGAAGCGTGCCATGATGATGGCCGAACTGGTCTGACGAAGGCCCAAGGAGGAAGCCACATAGACTTTCCATGCAGAATGGTCCAAAAGCTTGGACTCCTTATCGGGGGGATGGTCAGTGTTAGCAGAACTGCCAGTATGCCTGAACACAGAGGCAGTCACCAGGCTCTCGGCCAAAGGGTGCTCTGTGAACCTCGCGAGGGACCCCATGGGTACCACATACTTGTGGGCAGACTGTGCTGGACATGAGGCAGGGTGCTGCAATAGTTCAAGTGCCAGGCCAACAATGGCCTTGGCCACAGGAAAGGCCTCCACTGGGGTGTCCCTTCTCTTCAGGACATCCGTAAGTAGGTACACCACCCTTTTCTGGATGGATTCCAGGGGCATCCCTGTAGAATCAGAGATGAGAGGGAGGATTCCCTGGAAGGAGGAAGGAGGAAGGGCCTTCCTCCATTCCTGTGCCAATGGATGACTCATCATCCCCTGGATGTGAGTGGAGTCCAGTGACGTCCGAGTCCGAGGAGTCAGGATGCAGCGGTTTGCCACCCAGATCACCCTCAACCTTTCGAGGAAGGGTCCAGGGTGACCAAGACCGACAGACGTTGGGGAAGTCCAGTATCTGTTCATTCCTCTTTTGAAGGAGCCCCTCCCACAGGCTGATTAGGTGGCAGCTTCACCACTATCAATGGGGAGACCGGCAAAGGCTGAACCAGAGGATGGGCCGGTCCCACGCGGGGGAACCAAGGGCTTCGGTTCTGAGGGTGTCGGCTTTGGTGTAGGAGGCGAAAGCCAAGTAATGGCCGGGATAGGCGGCGGAGCTGGCTTCTGCCTGGTCAAAATCAGCTGTTGCCACATAAGGTCATCATAGCGTTGACGGAGTTTCCATTGGAGCCTTTCCTCATCCGAGGAAGATGTGGCTGACCTGTGGCATTGCCTCTTCTTGGAGCGCTTATGGCTCCTCCTCCTCCTTGGCCTTTCGGCCGAGGGGGTTCCGGACCTCAACCGAGATCGGGCAGGCCAACTCAGTCGCTCAGGAGACACCAGAGGGATCAGTGAAACCTGGGGGTCTGGAACCAGGACCTCGATGGGGGCACCAGCAGGCTGGGTCTCCTCATTGGGGAACACAAGGACCAGAGTCCTCTCCAAGGAGTAATTGGCTACGGTCGGCGACAGAGGGTGGATGGTGGGGAGAATTCTCTCGACCTCATCGGCCATCTCCTGTCAGTGGCCAGATGGAAGGTCCGTGAAGCCTGCAGCCGAGGCTAAATCTCTCGACTAAGGTCGAGACAGATGCTCCTGGGACTGAGACCTTTCTCAGTCCCAAGAGCGCCTTCATCAAAACGAAGACAGGCCAGATTATTTTTCCCTTTTCCAAGAGCGGGAGGAGTGCGAGCCCGCAGGTGCCTCACTCTGGGTGGGGAGAGACTGGCGCAATTCCTTAAAAGAACCTGTAAGGGTGGAGTCCAGGTTGAGAGGAATGAAAAAGCTTCAATTAGCTGAAGCGCTTGCGGCTTCTTCTTTGAATGCCTTCATGCGTTCCAGCTGCTCGGTGGAGCCCACGGCTGTGGAAACTGCCCTCCTAGCTTCCTTAGACTTCACCAGAGGGTTCCTTTCCTCCAGTCTCCTCAACTTCAAACGCACCAAGCAAAAGCTGCAAGACGAGGTGTCATGGCCAACACCTAGGCAGTAGACACACGCAAGATGGGGATCGGTGCACAACATCTTCTGGCCACAAGGACATCAGCGAATTCCTGAAGAAGATTTCTCTTCCATGATCGAGGATGCAAAAGCGCGATCGTTAACTCGAATGAGTTTTAGTTTTGGTAAAACTGAGGTTTTGAAAGCCAGGGCCTATGTAATGCATGAGCACGAGGGAGGCAAACTGTATCTTCCAGCAGAAAGGAAGATCTGGTGTCATGGGGCGGAGCCGAGTATATACCACCGGTGGGTGGGGTGGAGAGCCAGATTGAAGACTTCTGGCTGATCTTAAAGGGGAAAGGGACATGCCAAGCAGTGTGGCTGAACAACATATCCACGATCCTAGAACTCTCTTTTCTCCATGACAAATGAAAGAAAAGTAGGGATAAGGAGCATAGGTGCTGTAAGTCTTAGCAGCCCCAAAGATTTATGATGTGGTTATCTCCTCTGAAATGCTCCAGACAGAATGGGCAAAGGCCCAAAGCACAGAGAGTAGTAACAAAGGATACCAAGCAAAAAGTTCTAACACGAACAGAACATACCCTACTTCTTCGTGCGACCACTGGGATTTATTTATTATTTTTATTTATTTAGGTTTTGTTTACCATGTAAGCACAACTAGACAGTAAAATGACTAGTTTCAGGTGTGACCCGGGAGTTTACAAGGAGATTACATTTAAAAGCAGATATTACAGTATATCAGAAAACGATAATAGTCAGGCACAGCGTAACTTAATAGGAAGGCATGTAGAAGAACATAACATGACAAGGTACAAGTTGAAAGCCAAGGAAGATGAATATAAAGTAACAAAGTAATAACTGGCAGCCATGGACAATAATAGTATTATGCATCCTGGGATGTAGCCTGTGTGAAGCTAATACATTGATCCAACAAGTGCACAGCCCCCCTCCGTACACAGGGCATTCACTCAGCTGAGCTACATTGATAGTGCCCGGGCCATGGGCTGCATACAGCCACAGGGAGAAAGAGGACAAAGAAAAATGGAGGGAATGGGCCACCTACCCACGCCATAAAGAAAAAACAGAAGTTTTTTTTTGGTTGGTAGGGGGGCCACAGTCACCATACAAGGGCCACTGCAGAGGAGATACAGAGCAGATAAAATGCCGCAAGTACCAACAGGGTGAGCTGCCAGAGGCCCTGGTTCTTAGCTGAGTGGGGGATGGTGGTCAAGCACATGAATCAATAGTGAACATATTCTAGAATATCAACAATTATGGTAAGTACATAATTTTCATATCTTCAATCAATCAATCTTCATCACTGATTCAATAATAATGGGTCAGATTACAAAGCCTTCCTAAACAGGGGAGAAGCTGGCTCCCATGAAAATAAGATTACATTCATCCATCTGCATGGGTGACAACACTTGAGGGCTCGTCTCTGGACTGGCAAGATTCAAGACCAGTTGGGGTCAGACAGATGAGTGGGAGGGCACCCTGACAGCTCTCAACTGACTCTTCAGGAAAATAAGTGAGCCCCTGGAACTGGGATACAAGCACCTTTCGCTGGGTCATAGATGCCAGTCATGAAAAGATGAAGCCATGCTGTCTGCTAAATGTAGACTGCAGTTCCCACCAGCCTGGAGATGACCTCACTGGCATCATATGATTCCCTTGACTGGTGTCTCACCGACTCCAAGCCTCTGGCAGGAAGGTAGATGACTTGCCCAACTAATTCCCAAACCCATACTCCCTAACCCAAACTCAATTATGATGTAACTGAGTATTCCTTTGTATGTATTGTTAATTTCTCCTTTCCAGGTCCATCGCTTAAATGAGCTTGCTCAATGATGTTTGCCTGGTTAAATAAAAATTTTGATTGATTGATTGATTGAACTCTGTGTGTGGCATGGCAGCTGTGAGCTGACCTAGTTGTGCAAACAGGCATTTGCTGTAGGCTGCTTGGTGTGCCTGATATGCAGCAAAACACATCATGGAGCAAGCTGTGGTAAATACCTTCCTACCTAAAGCACCTGCCTGAGCAGTGTCAGCTTCAGGGGGTCAGTCACACACTGGGCATTTAGGCCCTACCGGGGTCTGCATCATGACCTTGGTCCTGGAGGTGGGGTGAGGCACTGCTCCTGCAGAGCCCAAGAGTGTTCAACTTCAGTACCACAGCTGGACATACCTTGGGGCTAGAGGGCATGCGAAAGGACATCTCCAGTCTGACCTTGAACACTCCTTGAAAGCTCTAGGCCAGGGAAAGATGACACAGTTTGCATTGCTGAAATTTCCTTGGAGACCCAACTGCAAGGACAAGGTACTGTGGCTAGCAATTGTGTCCATGTCCAGATCCTGCAACATGCCCTCCAATAATCTCTGGTACAGGGAGTACTTAGAGGCCAAGGACAGATGAAGGGATGAGTCCATGCCCTTGGTGACAACACTGATGGAAAGGATGCGCTGGACATGGAAAGTGCTGGTGCCTGGGGGCTGGTTTGAAACTGAACCCAGTCAGGATGCCTATGGTACTGGTACAAGGCACCAACAGCCCTCCATCGGTTACCAACCGTGTTATGGATCATGGAATAAAACGTGTAAAATCGCATTTTTTTGAAACCGATAGGAACCGGTATCTCATACTACAGAATAAATGAGAAAAACCCTAAAACAACTGGTTCCTAACCAGACCGATCCACAGGTTTTTACAATTTCCACACAAAAAAACAACACCTAACTTCCGGTGACGTCACCAGCGGCATGGCGGCTTAATCGAGTGGCTCTCCTTCTCTCGGATCATTCAAATTGTTTCCACACAGTCTAATTAAACCAATTTGGTACAAAATGCAAGTGGAAACTCAGCCAGGAAAAGATCCCGCTCCACAAACCGGAAAATGAAGGCTGATTGTGGAGGATTGAGCCCAGCCAGCTCAGCAAATAGTGGCAGAGAGTCGCCTTCAAGCATGGCGGGAGGGGACACCGAGACAGAGCTAGACACTCGCTCCAGGTTTAAAACTCTCCTTTCTGAAATTAAGCAATTTCGATTGGAAACAAAGCAAGAATTTACCAGACTGCACTCTGATCTAAAAGGGCTGGAGAAAAGAGTGACCTCCTCTGAAGAGCGCATTTCAACTGCGGAAGACGATCTTGTTCAAGTTTCTCGAGCGATAGAATTTATAATATCCCAACAAGAACAGACTGCTGCCAAATGTATAGATCTCAAGGCTCGCTCCCGCAAAGAAAATTTAAGAATTTATGGTTTACCAGAAGCATCAGAGGTCGGGGAGAAGCACGAATTCTTGGAGGATTTACTGTGGCACGTTTTAGACCTCCCACCGTCCTTCCATTTCAGAACTGAAAGGGCGCATAGAGCGTTAGTACCCAAACCAACCTCACCGAATGCCAGGCCCCGATCGATTGTAGCAAAATTTGCAAGCTATAGGGAGAAAGAGCAGATTTTACGAACGGCCTGGAAACAGAGAAAGGTGGATTATAATGACGCACGTCTCTCTTTCGATCAAGATTACCCCCTCTCGATTCTGCAGCAGCGCATGGCCTACTCTCCGATATTGCGGAAACTAAAAGCATTAAACATAAAATTCCAACCCCCCCTACCCTTCTCGCCTGCGAGTATGGTAGGATTCAGGCACAGAACTATACCACACTTATGAGGAGGCTCTTCGGGCACTGAAGAATGAAGGACATGAGATTGTGGAGGCCTCACTTCGTAAATAACACCAACCTACCCTCCAGCTTCCATGGCAACCAATTAAGCCTCGGCGATCCAATCGACCGGGAGGGTGAACAGCAGCAGCTACACTTCAGGAGATCAAAGAAGTATTACATAGACTTTCGCATACTCAACCTTCAAAGGGGCAGCCAACTGAGGGTTTGGAGGATACCTGAAAGGAGAACATGGAAGATTGGGTACAGGACAGTATCTATGATGTCTCTGTTTCGCCTGGAGTCATCTCTGCAAATGGATGGGGGCTCCAACATGTTTAACATTGGTTTTTTGGTTTTTGATTTGATGGGTCATCCTGAATTCCTTAACTGGACATGAGATGAAGGCCCTGGTTGATAACAAACTAAAGATATGGGGGTAAGATGACGGTAATTGCTGAGGAGCTAGGTCTGTTTGGGGGCCTTACAAAGCAAATGATAACAACACAGAGCCTGCTAATATTGCGGCGTTTCTCCACAAGTAGGGGGATAAAGCAGGGTAAACTGAAAGAGGGGGTATATAAGCAGTTACACTGCCTGGAGAGGAGGGGAGGGGTGAATGGCTAGATAGATACTTTCCTCGGGCGGTTCTATATTTGTAAATAGACTTGCTGGTATCACATAGATCAGGACTAGGGGGTTGCCTAGGGGCATCATGTCATGGTGATCTCTCCCTGTGGGGGTACTAACCCACTTACAGAGGAATTGGAGGTGTCGCTGGGCAACGTGGATCAGGAGGGGATGGTTCTACATGTTCCACGGTGGCATTTCGGTGCTGCCGTCCATATGAATCGAAGCCATAGTTAAGATGGGGTTGATGGTTTGCCTCCACTAGGTGGAGACATCAAGGATAAGAACAGAGGGAGACAGCTGACGTTGCCTCACTCTCTCTCAGGCTAGTGAAATCAACTCTGAATTTGAAACCATTGGAGAGGGCCCTATACTCCTGGATAGAAGGTGGTGCTAAGGGTGGTATGTTCCAGATTTAGAGGATTCACCCTAGCTGTCAAGATGGGGTGGAGGAGTAGTCATATCGGGAGGCACCTTAGAGGACAGCCTTTGAAACTTGAGGTCCAGGGGGAACGTGCCCCATTTGGGGCACCTTTACCTCCCACTCGAGTAGCGACAACTCTGACTGATAGAGAACAGAGGACACTGTTCTCCTGCCTTGGGAGCATTTCTGTAAATAGTTATGACCTATGGGGGAGGACTGCCCAGTTGGCGCCTGCACCTAGGAAAGGTAATGTTTGTATTGTCTTTGTCTAAGTTATATGCAAGGTTTTGACTGTATTTAGACTCTGTCACTGGCACTTTACAATTGTACAGCATGTTAAAAGCGGAGTATGTTACAGTATCTGGGGGTGGCGGGGGGGGGGGAGGAATGATTCATAGAGGAGGAGAGCCGCGGAGGACAGGCTTACTTACCGTAAGAAATTCTATCCCAGGCCCATAGATGGCTGATAGCATCAGTTTGAGAATTCTTTCTCACAATGTTAATGGGCTAAACAACCCTGTGAAAAGATACAAGGTCTTGTCTATGTTAAAAAGACAAAAGCCTTCAATTGTGTTACTACAAGAAACCCACTTAAGTAAATCTGAACATCAGAAACTAGGGAAATTCGGGTTCGAGCAGGTAATAGCTGCCTTATACGGGAAAAGGAAAAGAAGGGGCATCACAGTATTGATTCCCAGAGGGGTGCAGTTTCAAAAGCTAGCCAGCTACGTGGATCCAGAGGGGCCATTGGTTATTGTCACAGGGAAATCAGAGAGACCCCAGTCACGTTAGCCTCTCTCTATGCACCGCCAGGCTCCACTAAGGAAACGTTACACCCCCTATTGCAAAAATTAACTGAGCAACAAAGAGGCTTACTAATAGTGGGAGGAGATTTAAACCAAGTGTGGGACCAGAAAGACACATCCAATGTCAAAGTGTTTCGTCTGAGTCCAGCTAGTCGGTTTATTAGGGAACATCTGAGGGGTACTTTCCTGGTGGATTCCTGGAGAGTGCTCAATAAGAACAAACGAGCGTATACACACTACTCCCATCCACACGGCTCCTTGGCTAGAATAGATTACATATTGATCTCTGGAGAGCATCAAGATCAGGCTGTTGAATGTAAACACATTCCCTCTGTACTTTCTGATCACTCTCAGGTGCTGCTGCGGCTGCAATGGAAAGCGAAAAAGGGCCAGTCCCTCTGGAAGTTTAATAATTATTTTTTAAACTTAAAAGAGTTCACTGATATGGCCAAAAAGAGGTTAAGACAAATCCAGCAAGACAACAGGACACCTCAGGTGCCGAGTAGTGTATTCTGGGACACAGTGAAGGCTGTATTCAGAGGGAATTGTATCAAGTTTGCTGCACATTTTAGAAAACAACAAAATCAGCAGATGGCAAAGCTTCAGAATCAACTATTGATGCTACAAGGGAGATTAGCGGAGGGGGACAAGTCTATATCCCAGGACATCCAAATAGTCAAACAGAAAATCCAGAGGCTAATAGATATTAAGACAGAACAGGCCCTGCAGTGCCTGCGGCAAAAATATTTTAAAACGAGCCCTAGAGCGTCTCACCTCTTAGCATACCGTTTAAGACAACATACCGCTAAATCTATGATCACTCGAATCAGAGACCCTATATCAAGTCAACTATTAAAAACCCAGAAAAAATTCTAAATGGATTTAGGGATTTTTACTTGAGGTTATATACCTCAGAGCAAAGCCCAGATGAAGGGCAAATTAACACTTATGTGACCAAATTAAATTTACCGAACTTAACAAGGGAAATGAGAGAGGCACTTGACTCCCCCTTACCCATTTCAGAACTAACCTCTGCGATCAAAAGATTGAAAGCAAAAAAAATCTCCTGGCCCAGATGGATACACTCCTGAGTTTTTTAAATTCTTTATTCAGGAAATCAAGGATCCCCTGTTGGAGACTTGTAGGGTGGTGCATTCGGGGGAGCCAATTCCAGAGTCACGGAACTATGCGGTCATCTCAAGTGTCCCTAAACCTGGGAAAGATACCACACATTGTAGTGCTTTTCACCCCATTTCAGTCTTAAATATTGATTGTAAGTTATTTACTTCAGTATTGGCGAGATGCCTGGAAACATAGAAACACAGAAAATGAAAATTACGTACCTACCGTAATTCTTGATCTTCTTGGATGAGTCTCCACCACTCATTCACACTAGTGGGATCTGCGCCGGAGGCACTAGGACCCATCGGGAGCAAACTTTTTGCTGGAGAGTCAGAGAGATGGTGCATGAGGCATGGCGCGCGGCAGTGGCTGCGCAGTGACTATCTCGGTGGCGACCCTCCAACTGCCTCAGTACCTTTTACCAAGGAGGTGCAGCGCAACTAACGGAAAGAGTAAACCTAACCTTACAAAACGGACATAAGATAGTCCGGACGCACCTGCAAGAAGGGTCAGCAAAGAAGTCTTCACGGCCTAAAGATTTGAGGGTGAAGACCAACAGCGTGTGAGCTCGGGGGATGGAGGGTGGGCGGTGAATGAGTGGTGGAGACTCGTCAAGAAGATCAAGAATTACAGTGGAGTCGTAATTTTCATATCTTCCTGGACATAAGTCTCACCACTCATTCACACTAGTGGGAAAGTACCAAGCTGATAATCCCCAAAGGGCTGGCAGGGGAGCCAGAGCTCACACGTCTAGGACAGAAGTCCATTAAGGATAGTTCTGCCGAAGGCGGAATGACGCCTGGCATGAACATCCAGTGCATAATGCTTATGAAAGGTATGCACTGAGCTCCAGGTGGCGGCATTGCAGATATCTGCAATTGGAACATTGCGAATTTCCGCTAGGGATGCCGCAACCGCCCTAGTAGAGTGAGCGTAAACTCTGCCTTCTAATTTAACCTGTGCCATGGAATAGCAATGTCGAAGACATGCCACTAACCATGATGAGATGCATCTGATAGCGACAGGTTGACCCAGCGGGTCTCAGCTGAAGAAAACAAACAATTGCTGAGTCTTGCGAAAATTCTTGGTTCTATCTAAGTAGAACACATGAGCTCTCTTAACATCCAAGGAATGAAGAGACCATTCTCCTTCATTTTGGAAGTTCAGTAAGAGGGAAGCACCAGAGGTTGGTTTAGATGGAATTCTGACACAACCTTGGGAAGAAATTTAGGATAGTATGAAGAACTACTTTGTCCTTATGGAACACAGTATACGGAGGGTCCGTAACCAGGGCATGTATCTCAGAGACCCTGCGGGCTGAGGTAATGGCCACTAGGAAGGCTGTCTTCCAGGTAAGAAATTTTAGCTCACAGGTAGCTAGGGGTTTGAAAGGCTTCCGAGTGAGCATGTCTAGCACAAGGTTAATGTCCCAGGCTGCGACCGGACGTCTAACAGGGGTCTGGTATGCAGAATTCCCAAGAAATCTCTTCACCATAGGTAACTGAGCCAGAGACAAGGAGGAAACTGGCTCATGGTGCGCTGGAAATAGCACTAAGGTGAACTTTAACCGTGAGTACTGGAGACCTGAGTTTGACAGGTCAAGGTACTCCAGAACCTTGTCTGGAGGACAGGAAAAGGGATTCAAGAGGACTTTGCACAAGAGAAAAGCGTTTCCACTTAGAAGCGTAAGTTTTTCGGGTAGCTGGCTTCGAGCAGCCAGAAGGGCGTCTGAGACTCACGAGAGCGTTGAACCGGTTCCTTCTACCTCTTCAGGAGCCAAGCATGAAGGTGAAGTGACCTCAGGTTAGGATGGACCAAGAACCCCGAGTCAGAAAGATTGATTTGCAAGGAAGTGGTCTCGGAGAGCTGCCGACATACTGTTGAGTAGAGGAACCATAGTTGCAGAGGCCAGGAGGGAGCAGTGAGAATCATCTTGGTCCCTGAGACTCGAACTTGAGGAGAACTCTCTGAATTAAAAGAGGCGGTGGAAAGGCGTGAAAGCGTTTGTCCACGCAGCCTGAGCGCATCCTGACAGAAAATGCCAGGCCCTGGATTTCTGGAGCAGAAGAGGGCAGTTTTGCATTGAGTGGGGATGCAAAAGGTCCAGGTCTGGAGTCCCCACTCTTGAACAGTGACGAGCTACGGCTGGGTCGAGACCACTCGTGGTCTGCCTCCATCCTGCTGAGGTGATCTGCTAAGTCGTTTTGTACGCCCGGCAGATATACCGCCAGAATTAGAGACTTGTGCTCAAGCACCACTCCACACTCTCATTGCTTCCTGCAAAGGGATAAGAGTGAGCACCGCCTTGCTTGTTGATGTAATACATCACAGCTTTGTTGTCCGTTTGAAGGAGAATGTTTTTGTGACAAAGAACATCCTTCAACGCTCGGATCGTATAGAGGACCGCTCTCATCTCCAGGACATTTATGTGGAGCTGAGTTTCGAGCTGAGTCCATACACCTTGAGTGTGGAGAGAGAGACAGTGAGCTCCCCATCCCAGTAGCATCGTCTGTGGTGATAGGATCTGATGATCCAGAGGAGCAAGGGAATCCTTCCAGGAGATTGCTCTCTTGAGACCACCAGGTGAGAGACCTCGTGGGGCTCCGTCACCTTGATGGGATAAGACTGGGGTGAGAGGTCGGTGACCACTGAGCGGAGAGCATCCATTGGGTGGTCCTCATGTGTAACAAGCTAGGGGCACAGTGAACACTGAGGCGCCATGAGACCCAGCATCGTTGCATCGAGAGAGCTGTGACCGATCGGTTCTCCCGATGTAACGGGCCATCTGAAGGATGTGGAGTCTTCTGTCCTCTGGAAGGAAAGCCTTCACAGAAGAGGTGTCCAGAAGAGTCCCTATGAAAAGGAGCCTCTGGGAGGGCTGCAGTTGTGACTTCTTCAGATTTAGCAGAACTCCCATGGACGTAAGAAGGTGAGAGGCCGTTTGAACATCTTCCAGAGTCCCTTGGCTGGAAGGACTCGCTAGGAGCCAATCGTCTAGGAGAGGAAACACTTCGAGGTCCGAGCTTCCTGAGATCGCTGCGAGAACTGCACAACACTTTGTAAAAACTCTCGGCGCTGAGGATAGCCCAAAAGGCAGGACTCTGAACTGATAATGCTGACCCAGAGCTAGAAACCTCAGGAATTTGCGATGGGTCGGGTGGACGGGGATATGCTGGTAGGCGTCCTGCATATCCAGGGAGGCCAGCCAGTTGTGCTGATGCAGCAAAGGTAACAGAGTACCTAGGGAAATCATTTTGAATTTCTCCCTGGGGAGGAATTTAACTTTCTGAGGTCTAGAATGGGGCGCATCCCCCCAGATTTCTTTGGAACCAGAAAGTAATGGGAGTAGAACCCTGTGTTTCGCTGATGCGGGGGCACCAGTTCTATTGCCCTGTTGTTCAGAAGGCCCTGGATCTCGGCGGTGAGGAGGTCTGACTGAGAGGTCGACAACCTGGGTTGTCGTTTGGGAGGACAATCGGGGTTTCCAAAGATTGAGAGAATAACCCTCGCGAATTATCCAAAGGACCCATTTGTCCGGTTATGGACTTCCACTGATTGTAGAAGTACATCGAGCGACCTCCACGGAGGAGAAGTTCCATCTCGGGCAGTGTGGATGGAACTGGGCCGGCAATTCATAAGGTAGCGCTGGGGCTTTAGGCCCTGCACTTTCTGCTGCGCCTTCTTTTGAGGTTGGGCAGGTTGGCTTTATGGAAGCTTCTTTGCCTCTGCCTCTGCCTCGAAAGGACTGGCGACTATGAGACTGACGTTTACCTACATGCCCAGAGAGAGGTAGGCGGGGATCTAGCCAACAATGGCCACCTAGTCTTCTGAGTGGCCTCTAGGGCTTGCTCCACCTGAGGACCAAAAGATAGGAGCCATCAAAGGGCAGCGCCATTACCTGCTGCTGAGCATCATTAGTAAAGCCAGAAGTCGCAGCCAGGAATGGCGTCGAGTACAAATACCCGCAGCTGCTGAGCGAGAAGCAGTGTCGATACACCATGGCAGCTTGACCTGTTGGTTATTGGACTCAATACCTCTGATAATGGTTAGAAGGAGCTCTGACTTGGAGTCGGAATCTGGAAGAGCTTCAACCATTCGTTTCATAGAGTGCCACAGGATATACTCATACTGAGAAAAATAGCCTTGATAGCTGGCAATACGCATACTTAAAGTGGAGGCAGCAAAGACTCTCTTACCTAATGTATCAATTTTATGAGACTCTTTGTTAATAGGTCGAGCTGTAGTAGCTTGAGGAAGAACGACCTTGTCATTCTCTGCCAGGACTACAATAGGATCCGCAAAGGCTTGGGATGCCAAAATAGGACGATCCTTGGGAGCAGAATATTTCTCATCAATGGATTTAGCCACTGAGGGAATAAGAGCAGGATTATTCCATACCATTTGAGACAGCGTCTCGAAGGAGGGATTCGGAGGAGTCAAATCGTAGGGATCTCGAAGCATGAAGATACTGAGTCTTAATATTTTCCCAGGATCGATGTCCGTAGTCTGGAGAAAGAGTGGATCTCGGGTTCCTCAACAGAGACTTAAAGGATGGTCCTCGACCACAGGCTCTGTGGCGTGAAGGATCCTGTTTCCTCCACTTCATCACCACCCGAAGGTCTGGGTCAGGCTCAACATCATCTCCTGATAGTCCAGGAAGGACTGCTTGGACAGGAAAGGGTGAAAAATAGGAGAAGAAGAAGAGCAGATAGAAAGGAGAGTCCCGAGGCCCCGGCCGGGAGAGGCAAAGGAGTCAGCAGGCGCAGCGGGCGGCCTGGCGCCCGAAGCAGCGGCACCTAGCTGCACTGCTGGCGTGCCCAGGCAGTGCGTGGCGCCCGCGAACCTGGCGCGGTGGGCGTGCGTGAGACTCGCCCGGCACATGAACAGTGCCGCAAGACCAGCGCCACATGGACAGCGCCCGCCAAGGCCCGGCATCAAAAACAGCGCCAACAAGCGCAGCGACCCAGCGGAGGCGAGGACACACCTGGAACCTGGAAAGCAGAGAGGAAAAAACCAGGAAATAAGGGCATCGGTGTGGCCCCTGCGCGCAGCCATGTGAGGGAACACCTAAGCCAGGTGCTGGCACCGAGGCGCCGCACGACTAGGAAGGTCCAACGCCCTGCCTGATCGCCCGACGAGCCCGAAGGCTCCGGGGCAACCGAGCCAGGCAGAAGAACCAACCTCCGAGCCCATCGCTCCATAAGAGCGGCCCACTGATGAAACTGCTCATCTGGAGCCCTACCTATAGGCGGGGTGGGGCTCCGATGTCAAAGACGGTGGAAACCGGAAGTTGGCGACTCCGAAGGAGGAGACCGGCAACTAGGTATGATAACCGACCGTCGACGCGCAGACGTATCAGAGGGCGACCTCGAGTGATGCCTTCTCTTTTTGACTGTGGGCGAAGAAAGAGCTCGAGGCGAGCAGATGCCGAGAATCGACCGTTTATTTTATGCCGGCAGGACGCCCCATCCCCGGGCATCGGACTGACCGTTATCGGAACCCGCTGAGGAGAAGGGGGCTGACGGACCACCCGACTGACTGAACAGCTTTCATCACAAGTCTCCCTACCGTCACCTGACCTGCTCATGGTGGACTCCGTCCAGTAGGCGAGACTTCTATACTATAAGTTAAATTTTAAAACTACTAACAGAGATATTAAAAATAAGCTAAAAAAAAATAAACTGAAAACTATCGCTAGTTTGAAGTTTGACTCGACAAGCGGAGCGTTGTCACTAAGCGCACTCGACAAGCGGGAAAAAAAAGGAACAGAGGTGTTGGAGAGGTCGCCGAGATAGTTACATTACACGAGCCACCGTCATGGGCGCCATGCCTCAGGGGCGCCATCTCTCTGGGCCGACCCTCCAGCAAAGTTTGCTCCCCGATGGGTCCTAGTGCCTCAGCGCAGAATCCCTAGTGTGTGAATGAGTGGTGGAGACTTATGTCCAGGAAGATCATAGACTTTGACGGCAGATAAGGACCGCTAGCCCATCTAGTCTGCCCATTTCTACCTATACAGGATAGGCCGCAGATCCTAGTTAACCAACAGCCTATTTTTCCTACCCCCACAAGAATTGCCTTATGTCTGTCCCATGCATTCTTGAATTCTCCACAGTTTCAGACCCACAACCTCCTCAGGAGGCTGTTCCATGCATCAAAACCTCTCTGAAATCATACTTCCTCACATTGCCCCTAAACACCGCCTCTTTCTATCTTTAAATTGTGTCCCTTGTTCTGCAAGTCTCTTTTCTGAAAATGCTACCCTTTTGGACTTTGCTGATTCCACTGAGGTGTAAAAGTTTCTATCATGTCCCCCTCTACCTTCTTTCCTCAAGGGTATACATATTAAGCTCCTTTAGTCTCTCCTTATACGAGCTTCTCTTGCAGACCCTGCACCATTTAGTTGCCCCTCCTGGACTGCCTCTATCCGCCTGTCCCTGCCCGAGCAGATGGGGTCTCAGAACTGGACACAGTACTCAGATGAGGTCTCACCAACTGTCTGTACAGAGGGATAACAACTTCCTGTTTTCTGCTGCTGATGCCTCTCCTATACATCCCAGTATACCCCAGCCCTCCCTACTGCCTTCTCATTGAACACTAACCTTAGGGTCATCTGATATGATTACCCCAGGTCCCTTTCCTTTTCTGTTGTTACTACCTACCCACCCACTATGTATTCTTCCCTGGGTTCTTGTTTCCCAGGTGCATTAGTTACACTTCTTTGCATTAATCGCTATCATACTTCTGACCATTCCTCCAACCTTGCAAAGTCCTTTTCATCCTTTCCAAGCATATTGTATCAACCCTGTTGCAGATTTTGTGTCATCTGCAAAAGGCATACTTTTCACTCTAGTCCTCTGCAATGTCACTGATGAAGACATTAAAAGGACTGGACCCAATACTGAACCCTGCGGTACCCCACTAGTAACTGGAAGAGCCTTATCAGAATTGATCAATGGGGATCAGGCTGGGTTTATCCCTGGTAGGCAGACCCAGGACAATATTAAAAGATCGCTACAAATCTTACACCATGCCACTCGGTCGGGGGCCCCTAGCCTGATACTTAGTCTGATGCGGAGAAAGCCTTCACCGGAGTGTGGCATGGAAATCCTGGGTTTGGCTCTTGGCACCTTTGGATTTTCAGAATCATTCACCCGGGTTGTACAGAACATATATACCAAACGGCATACATAAAGATTAATGGAAAGTCTCCCTCCAATAGCTCTGCATCGGGTATGAGACAGGGACCCCTCTCACCACTTATTGCATTGTACTTGGAGCCTTTGGCCCAAACCTAAGAAGGATGAACTAGTGAGGGGCTGAGAATTTGGGGGGCATAAAGTTGGCGTATATGCCAATGACTTACTGGTTTATCTTAGAGACCGAATATACACTAGAGCCCTTATGGGTGAGTTATCGAATTTAGTCTTTTAGCAGGCTATAAAATCAATATGACTAAAGCGGATCTTGATCACCACTACAATCCCTCAGAGGCGGATTCGAGGAGTTCCTTTCAGATGAGACACTTCTCCAGATCAAGTACCAGGGGTTCATTTAAGTGATCGGCCAGACCAGCTATATCCCCTTAATTATGTACCCAATGTCGAAAAATTAAGTTAGAGATGGACAAATGGGCTCTGTCGCTATGCCTATGGTTCCAGAAATTGGAGGATAAAAATGATATACTTCCTCAATGCTTATATTTGCTCAGACTCTCCCTATCATTGTCCCAGAGCATTTTCATTCTTGAGTAGGACAGTGTCACACTTCATTTGGGGCCCACAAAAACCTAGGGTCCGCCTCTCAGTACTCCAGATCCAACAGCGGAGGGGTTTAGCACTGCCAAATTTTAAACTATATCACTGTGCAGCTCAGTTGCGTACCACCATTTACTGGTTGGACCAAATACTCAGCCAGGTGGAAAGGCGTGCAACTAGAGGCCGCATCATTTAAAAGTATGAATGATATACTATTAAGGCAAAGGGAGATCAAGTTTAAATCAGGAAAAAGAACCCTATACAGCCCCCACCCTAGAGTGTGGCATGGGGTCCTAGGGGATAAGGATGCTAAGAGCTGGAGCTGTTTGACTTGGTCCCATGCTTTAACTCTTTCCCACCTAACAGATGGGATGGAGGCTTTAAGAGATGGGAGGAAAGGGGTTTACACTTGATTTGGCATTTTCTGGATGGAAATACAATGCTACCATTTGATTCACTGGTTGATAAATATGGAATCAGTTGGAAGGATAGATTTAGATATTTTCAAATAAGAAATTATATAAGCAGTCTTGTAATACAATTTACGTTGGGGAGCTCCTCGCCTCCACAAATTCATACTTACTTAAAAAGGCAATAGAAAAGGACCCGACTATGTCTCATATAGTATCCAAGTTATACCGGGCACTCTTATCTTGGAAGGGGGACTCCTCCGCACACATTAAAAGAGCTTGGGAAAAGGACTCAGGAGTCCTGATTCCTGAGGATTTCTGGGTATGGACTCAAAGAAGGGTTCACTGGGGTATTTCATCAGGGAGCTGGCGGGAGTTTTCATGGAAGATTCTTGCCCGTTACTTTCGATCCCCAGCTATTCAGACTAGATTCCATGCTTCTATCTCGGCAGTGTGCTGGAGGAGCTGCGGGTATACACCTGCATCTTTAGCTCATTTATTGTGGGAGTGCCCTGAGTTAATCCCCTTTAAACAAAGTCTTCAGCAGGCTCTAAGGGAAATCGTAGACCCTGAACTGGAGGTGTTCCCCCTGTGTTATTTTTTCTTAGATCTGCCTAGGGAACTCCAAGACCCCCTGACAGTTACATTTTTGAAAATCTTTTTTCTTGTGGCCCAAAAAGTGATTACTAGTAATTGGTTATCCTCTAAGAGGATCACCCTAAACATGTGGCAAGATCGCATGATAGATGTGTATAGATTGGAATCAATAACAGACAAGCTTAACAAAAGAGTTCCGGCCTTCGAGATTTTGTGGAGGCGATGGGTTCTTTACATGGCAGTGGAGAAGTCTGAGTTTGTTCCCTGAGCAGGGGCAAGGGTAGGCCCAGGTTAGGGTTTAACAAGGCAGAAGCTGACAAAACATTGGGACTTTTAGTACACACTTTGATTGGCACCTGTGCTTTGTCCTCTCTCCTCCCTCCCCTCCCAGCCGATCCTGCTTATCTTAAGAGGGGCATCCTATGAGATACAAGTTGAAAATGTATTTTGGGGATACTTATAGGATGCATCTAGATGAATACTCTGGATATTTTAATTTGTTTCAGCATAAATTCACACTGTATACTGTGCATTCGCTTTGTTATAGGACTTCCCCTGCCAGTGATAGTAATAGAAATGAATCAATTTGTATGATTGTTGCTTGTTTGATGTCTGTGTATGTTGCATGGGCCTCAGCCCAATAAATTACACAAAATTAAGAAAGTTTAGAAAAAAAAAATACAACACCTATGGTCCACTACCTACAACACTTACTGTATCGCAGACAGGGATCTGAAGCTGACAAAATGGCAAATCGGTGATTAACCCGATGGATTCTAAACCAAACCGACTTTAGCAAAGGAGCACTCTCCGGAGCGACTGTTCAGTTAGGCGGAGTAAAGAATCTGACGGTTACACTTTTAAATGCTGTAGGCAGAGGTTTGAAACCGAGCTCGAGCTCAACACTCTATGCTTCCTGAACAGAGTTAACTCTTTCCTCTCTGGAGCAGTTCAAGTGCTGGGGCTTACTGCATATGTCAGAATACAGCAAGACTTCATGCTGTTTGAAGGTAAAGCACCTATGGCATCTCAGCCCTCTTCACAACTGAACCTGGAAAGCTACCTGGAAAACTCTACACACTATGCACTACTGCCTGGACATTCTCTCCAGAAAAGATGCTAAGTTTGAGACAGCAATCTTACAGAACCTTTTTCCTAAATAGAGTCTAGACTTCACAGCCTCCCAAAGTACTGCTATGTAGTCTGCAGTTTTTGTATGGCATCACTACTGTTGTTAGCAGAAGGAATTACTCACCATAGTAACGATGTTACTTCGAATGGGTCCATTAGTGAGCCAATACAATCCCACCCCTGGCCCTACAGCCCCTTCTAGATCCTAATCAGAGAAAGGTTCCTAAATATATTATGGGTTTGAATACTCTTTTCTCCCTGAGCTCGATGTATTTTAAAATATTTATGGTAAAGTTACTTAAAAATGCCTAAATGTTATGTCTGCTCATTTTTTTGCTATTTACACTAGAGGAAGCATCGCAACACAGGAACATTTGAATGGAGTTCTGATTTCACACACCATTCTAATTCTTGAGGCAACATCTCAGAATGGAGATTATGCAGCATTTGTACAGGCTCACTATTGCACCCATCAGAAGAAATATCATATTTTTACTTCCCTCCCTTTCTAGAAAATGCTGCCTCACTTTTATACTGTCTGGGGGGGAAGGGTACCTTGGAGCACATTCTCTTAAAGTGAAACCAGATTCACAGAAACTCTCAGATCTCTGGAACACTTACTCCTCCCCCTGCCAGCCATAGCAACATCCTAGGTTTGGGTTGAAACCTGAACTGCCAGTATGGCAAGTAACTCCTTTCACAAATATGGCAAGTGGCTCACTTGAACTACTGGGGCAGCTTGACCAGAGATCAATGGAACACTTCAAACATGCCTCTCATGCAAAATGACAGGAAGTCTATCCTCTGTCACATTTATTTATTATTTATTAGCTTTTGATGGGAAAGTCCTGCCTTCAACCATTTTGGAATGCTCTGCACATCAGTGATTGCATATGATAAATTCTGGAATGTCACTGTACACCATAATGGTCTGCCAGCTAGGAGTGATCAATGTAAACGTGCAATGTTTAAATCACATCAGCCGAAAAGCAATTGAAAACATCCAAATATTAGGAGATCTGATGGAATACTGCATACATTACTGCTATATTTCCAAGAGGTCATGCTTTGTGCATCCTTGGGACCTGTCAACTTTGTAGATGATCCTTATCAGCTTTTACTTATGAGTCAGCCACAAGACAATGACGCTCAAGCATTTTAAAAATAATTATATCAGTGACTGGTGTTAACATCACCTCTATGGCTGCCAGTATGCAAAAGCAGTGCAGTAATTTGGAAGTTGTTCCTTGTTCATCCAGTGTCACTTGTCAATACTGTTTGCTGTGTGTGATGCACTATAGGATGGAAGGCATGAAGTGAATGAGGCAGGCAGGGAGGGGAGAGTGAGTGGGATCACGGGATCCTACATAATTTCCACATGGCATGTTGCTTAGCTAGTAAAAGTATCTGGGTGGAATTCAAGCTGGTTTAGTTTGAGTCCCAGTTTGGTCACAGATGGTATCACCTAGCATGAAAGCAAAGGGCAAATTATTAAAATACTAGCTACCTGTAGTTCAGTTACTCTGAGCTAGCACAATGAAGACCAGGGTTCAGAAATGGGCAGCAGATGGAAGAGGAAAGGCTAGAGTACAATGCTCTACAGCGCTTACTGGGGATGAGTCTGAGTGCGTGATGTTTGCCCTATTCCCACATGTCCAGTGAGGGCCACATTTATAGCTAATCCCTTTCAAAGGTGTCTCTTGCTCCCACTGCTGATGTGAATAACTGGTTGCACCATATGTGGTGTTTGGCATGGTGCTGCCCCAGAAGGCCAGCCTGTAAGAGCGGTCACTGATAATAGCCAGGATTTGCATGATGGGATGGGTGTTCCAGTGGCCAGGGTGGTTAACTAGATGTCAGGCAGCTTGGTGCTGGCAAAAGGAAGTCCTGATTGAGAAGTACAAAGAAGATACAAACAGAATTAAAAAAAATATCCATTTGGCAATAAAAGTTTTGCTAAATCTAGAGACTGTAACTGTCTAATGCCTAGAACAGCAAGCATTTTCATGCCACGTGACTGTGAAGCTACCTGTGTCTGCACTGATGAGGGACTACAGGCATGTTGCCAAACCCCAGTCATAAAATTCCACGCCAAGCCTGAAACTGCCCAGCTGATCACTCCTGTTCTTTCTGGAGAAAGAACTTTCTATTTTTGCCTGTACTGTGGGGGTGGTGGGGAGGGGCTAAGTAGGTTGTGATACAGTGAGTGATCCAAATGACACTCTTGCTAGAAATGTGCTAAACTACTTAAGCAACATTAACTAAGAAAGTTGGAGAACTAGACTGCCAGCATCAACTGCCTCCGCAAAAATAATTCAGAAAATATTTGGCAAGGTAGTAGTCTTGCATCCCACAAGTGAAGAAGTAAAAGATGTGGATACCGTAATTTGGTTAGACTCTAAACCACAGCAGCTAGGCAGGGGACAGAAATGAAGATGGGAAATGGGGTTTTAGGTGCCAGCCAGTGGTAGGAATGTGGTAGTGGCCAGAAAGAAACTGGAGACTTTGCCTGGTGAACAATTTGCTGAAACTGTGCCCCATTAGAGAAAAAGCCATCCACACCCCCCAAAAAATACATATTTATACCGTATTTCACAGTTACATGGAAATTGTGGGCTACAGAATTCCTGCAACAGTTCAGTCTGCAACAGCCATCATCATCTGACACTGGCAATTCACCACTGTTGTCAAGGCACAGGTCAGTAAGCATAGGCAAACCAGGAGCACTTGTAAAATTCGCAACAAGTGTTTTATTATTAATAACAGTAACATAAAAAAAAATGTTCAGAATAGCTATTTACAATGGCAGTACAAACACAGAAAGCAGAGTCCTTTTCTTCTCAATTTCAAAATCTCAGTCTGTCTCAGTCTTTTGCAAACCACTGCAGCTCTTTTTTATAAGTCTGTGCAGGCGCTCATTAACAAAACAGCATGCTTCTCAAACAGTGTTCTTGTCAGTTTCAGCAGGAGCAGCAAAAAGAACATTGTGACCCAGAACTGATCTATTGTTTACATCTTCTGCAAAAGGCTAAAAAAATTGCATCTCAAGTTAACCCTTTCGGTTCCAAATAGTTTTTCAATCATTTCAACAATATAACTATATACAGTTTTAGCTCTGCAATCATTTCAACGGTATAACTATATACAGTTTTAAACAAAGGGGTACCAGTATCAATTACATTTCCACAAAATGATTCATATATCAGGAGACCACATGAGAAAACTACTTCACCTTATTTCAGTGTCCGAGGAGTCCAAAAAAGCCAGCAGCTCCAGTCTCACTCGACACCGAAAAAGGTTTCGACCAGGTATCCTGGAACTTCCTCTTCGCCTCCCTTCTTCATTTCGGTATCCCCCCCCCCCGATTATATTAAATGGGTCCAAATTCTGTGCACATCCCCTACAGACCAGGTTTGGTGCAACGGTTGTCTTTCTAATCCCTTTACTCTCCAGTGTGGCACCCAGCAGGATTGTCCACTTTCCCTCTGTTATTTAACTTATACCTGGAACCCTTAATTCGTAGGCTAATTAACACCCTGCTCTGACAGGTATCCTGGTAGGGAGTAAACAGTATACTCTATAAGCGTATGCTGATGACTTGCTACTACACTTGGAAGACCCACAAATTACTATCCCTGTTTTGTTAATGGAAATAAGTGACTTCTCTAAAGTCTTTTTTTTTATAAATGAAATCTCTTTAAATCTAAGGTTCTCCCACTGAATAACCAAATGGTCTGAGCTGACCTGGGTCTTTCTTGGGAATCCAACTCACTGATATATTTAGGCATTAAAGACTCCCGAAGCATCCCTGTTATGGTCAAGGAAAACTTCACCAAGCTGTTACACACTTTAAAATTAGACTTAGATAGGTGGGATGCTATACCTCTCTCCCTTTTGGGGGGCGGATCAGCATTATCAAAATGAATGTGCTTCCCCTTCCCCAATGGGTATGCTGGGTTTCTTCTTCCCTAAAATATGGTTCACTTGGCTCCAAAGTACCCATAATGCTTTTTTATGCAAGAAAAAGGGGGTTGCAGGGCCTATAGTAAGCTTACCGCTCCCAAATTACAAGCTGGCCTAGCACTCCCCTCCTTCTTCACCTATTATGGAGCCCAGCATATTAGCAAGATAGCACTCTGGACAACTAGGACAGCCACGCAGGTACTGCATGGATATACCCCCTTATGGCTTGAAACTGAAAGATCTCTAGCAAATAAATTCCACTGTTCCCTAACAGCCCTTGCTTACTCGTCTCCTTCTCAAATTCCCCAGCCTCTAAGGAATGCCCCAATGGAATGGTCACTAAAGGCCCTACACCAAATCCAAGTCAACCTTTCAGTGAACTGGCATGGGTCTCATGAGCAGCCCATCACAGGCAACCCTCATTTCTGGATTGGCCACCACTCTATCATACCCTCCTTCTGCACCCCCCCCAAGGGCCAGTATTCTTTCTGCATTCCTGACTGCAGATGAAATGACTCCCTTTCCCACTTTCCAGCTCCAAATACAGGTTCCCAGTAGAGATTCCTTTAAATGTTTACAAGTTAGGGAGGCAATCCGATCTTTTTTGGGATGGAAACTGTGGCCCTCCCCACCCAGAGAAGAACTATATTCACTTTTTAAGATAGCTGACCAGTCACATGCAGTCTCTAAAGTATATAAACACCTACAATCCCTAGACTCTCAACTCCCTTCTGGTATTGCTACTATTGGGCTCAAGAACCATCTCTTAAGCCGTCCCGGTAGCACTGAGGATTGAGGCACTGGACGCCACACCTCGCATCATGCCGGTGACCCAGGTTTGGGAACGAGCTTGGGTAGTCGGGGGTTGGCAGGGATGGGAGTGGATTGAGCATCCAGCGGATGGCTCTCCTCTCCCAGCGGTGGGTTTGGGTTTCCTTGGCGCAGTGGGGACTCCTGGTGGTGACCAGGTGTTTAAGCTGGGCCAGGTACACTAATGGGGTGGGAGCGTGGTGGACACCTACGGCTTTCTGTGCTGGCATCATTGCACGTCCGGCTCCTGGGGTAAATATAAGATAAAAATCCTGCTGGGAGCAGCATGAAGGCACCGACTGACCACCGGACCAAACAAAGCCCGGCATTCAGGGACAGGGGTTTCGGGGTGATGCAGTCTCATCTCTCAGTTGTCCCCTCGCTGGGGGTGGCCCCGCCGTGGGGGGGGGGGTAAGCCACGGTCCTCCTCACTCTCGGTGTCGTGGCAGAGGCTGGCTACATCTGGGTCTGTTGAACGTCGGCGTACAGCGCCTGAGTGGGGTATGCATACCCCATAGCTGCATAGGGCCAAAAAAAAAAGAACTATCTCTTCCTGCCAAAGTGACTGTCTGGAAGAAGCCCTGGCTTTCAGTTTACAAATTCATTAAACAGGATAAGCTTTGGCTTATCCAGTTTAACATCATGCACAACCTCTACTATACCCCTGTAAAGCTTCATAAGATGAGTATGCTCCCTTCTCCATTATGTCCCTGTTGTGAAGAAGCCTCTGGAACATTATTTCATCTGTTATGGAGTTGCTCCAGATCTCAAATTTTCTGGAACTCCATTAAACAGGTGCTTGACCCATTTTTGGGTCTCGATCCTCTTTTTATTCCAGAGAGTTGTCTCCTAAATACAGTATATTCCCTTCTAGAACCCCTAGGATAAGGAAAGCCCATCTTTCTCTAATAGTAGCCACAGCAAAATGAACCATGTTGAGGCACTGGATAGAGGATTCTCTTCCCCCAGTGATGGAAGGATACCATGAAGTACTACTTGCAATACAACTTGAGACACACACAGTCCACAAGTATAATAGACCTCAGGCTTTCCAGACTACTTGGGCACCCCTTTATACCCTGTTATCACTATCGAAACCATAAGTTATTACTTTCTGTCTACCAGGACCTAACATCCCTTTTTATCAATGATTCCGGGCACCGGCACTAGGGGGGAGGGAAGGAAGGGTGTGGGGGAGATTGTTTGTCTTATAAGTATGATTAGTGTACATTGTATATGTATATGCAGTTTACCTTGTCACTCGATCTTGCTTTGTACTATGGACTGCAAAAAATATAATAAAGTATATTAAATAAAAAAAAAATGATTCACATATATTATTCTACCTGCAGATGTGCAAGGGGGAAGAAAAGACAGAACAGCAAGTGAGGGTAGAGAGATAGTGAGAGTCAGAGAATTGCAAGACCATCAAGGTGATCAAGTCCTAGGTCTCACAGGAAAATTTGGTTACGCAACCAGACAGAGAAGAGACAGACAAGAAAAGAACAGAAATTAAAATTACGTACCTACCGTAATTCATGATCTTCTTGGATGAAGCCTCCATCACTCATTCACACTGATGGGACTTCGCGGAGGTGCTAGGACCAAGCGAGAGCCAAAAATCTTCAGGAGGGCTGGCACTGAGGTAGAGCCATGAGGAAGTGGTACCATAAGCCCAGCTTGCGCCATATAGGCTACCTCGGTGTTGACCCTCCAACCATCTCAGTACCTTTTTACCAAGGAGGTGCAGCGTAAACTAACCTAGTGAAACTAACCTATGCCGGACATAAGATAGTCTGAATGACCCATGTAAGAAGGGTCAACACAACAGAGTCTTCACAGCCCAGCCATCAAGGGAGTGAAGATCAAAAACAAGATAAGTAAGTTCGGGTTATGGAGGGTGGGCGTGTGAATGAGTGATGGAGACTTCATCCAAGAAGATCAAGAATTATGGTAGGTACTTAATTTTCATATCTTCCTGGACATAAAGTCTCCACCACTCATTCACACTGATGGGAGAGTACCGAGCTAAAATAATCCCCCGAGAAGGGCGGCAGGAGAAAGAGGAGCTCACTTAGGACAGAAGTCCTTCCAGGATTGTCCTGCCAAAAGCTGGATTCTGCCTGGCATGGACATCCAAAGCATAGTGCTTCACAAAAGTGTGTACGGAGCTCCAAGTAGCTGCACTGCAAATGTTTGCAATGGGCACGATTCGAATTTCTGCCAGAGATGCCGCGACTGCCCTGGTTGAATGAACGTATACTCTGCCTTTTGGCATGCCACTGGCCATGCCGAAATACATCTAATAGCAACAGGCTGACCCAGCCGAGCCATGCAGAAAGAGACAAATAGTTGTTTAGATTTGCAGATCTCTTTAGTTCTGTCTATGTAGAACTGCAAAACCCTTTTAACATTCAGAGAATGTAGGAAGTTTGTGAAGTAAGTCGGAAGAACCAAGGGCTGGCTCAGATGAAATTCCAAGACTACTTTAGGGAGAAACTTAGGGAGAGTTCTAAGAACCACCTTGTCTTTGTGAACTACAGTATATGGAGGTAGGAGGTCTGTGATCAGTGCATGTATTTTAGACACTCTGTGAGTGGAGGTAATGGCCACAAGATAGGCAGCCTTCCAAGTCAGGAACTTCAGCTCACAAGTTGCTTGGTGCTCGAAAAGTTTACGAGTGAGCATGTCTAGCACAAGGTTAATGTCCCAGGCAGCTACCAGTCTTTTGATTGGTGACCTAGTGTGAAGTATACCTTTAAGAAACCTCTTAACCAAAGGTAACTGAGCCAGAGACATGGAGTGTACAGGCTCATGGTACACTGAGATCAAGTACAGGTGAACCTTCACAGCTGAGTACTAGAGTCCTGTATTTGACAGGTACAAAAGATACTCCAGGACTTTGTTAGGTGGGCAGGAGAAGGGGTCCAGGGAGGACTCTGCACATCAGATGAAGAACCATTTTCACTTTGCCATGTAAGTTTTCCTAGTAGCCGGCTTGCATGCTGCTAGGAGAATGTCTGAGATCCTACGAGAAACGTCAAAGCTACTTACTTCTATCTCCTCAGGAACCATGCATGGACGTGAAGGGATCTCAGGTTGAGCTGGACCACTGGGCCCTGGGTCAGAAGGTCCATTTGAAGTGGAAGCTGTCCCAGTGAAGTTTCTGATAATCCATTGATTAATGGAAACCAAATCTGACTAGGCCAGAATGGGGCAATGAGTATCATACTAACTCCTTGTACCTCCAACTTGGGCAGTACCCTATGAACTAAGGGAAGAGGAGGAAATGCGTACGGAAAGCGTCTTGTCCATTGCAGTCTGAATGCATCCTGACAGAAAGCGCCAGGTTCTGGATTCCTGTAGCTGAATAGAGGCAGTTTTGCATTGAGTGGGGATGCAAAAAGGTCCAGGTCTGGTGTTCCCCACTCTTCGAAGAATGATTGCATGATGTTTGTATCGAGACACCACTCATGAGAATCCATTTGTATTCTGCTGAGATGATCCGTAGATCATTCTGCACTCCTGGAAGGTAAACCACTTGTATCAGGGCTTTGTGCTCCAGGCACCATTCCCACACTCTAATCGCTTCCGTGCACAAGGGGTAAGAGTGTGCTCCACCCTGTTTGTTGATGTAGTACATCACTGCTTTGTTGTCTATTTGAAGGAGAATGATCGTGTGACAGGGAATCTCCTTCAGAGCTCGGACTGTGAACAGGACAGCTCTCATTTCTAAGATATTTATGTGGAGTTGAGATTCGTCCTGATTCCCTTGACCTTAGATGTGGAGATCTTGACAGTGAACTCCCCATCTGAGTAGGGAAGCATCCGTGGTGATGGAGATCTGAGATTCCAGTGAGGCAAAGGGAAACCCTTTCAGAAGGTTGTCCTCTTGAGTCCACAAGGTGAGTGACCATTTTAGAGGTTCCGTCACCTTGATGTGAAAGGACTGGGGATGTGTGGTGGGGGACCATTGAGTGCTGAGCATCCACTGAGTAGTCCTCATGTGAAGATGAGCCAGAGGCACAGTGAACACTGAGGATGCCATGTGACCCAGCAACCACTGCATCTTGAGGGCTCAAACCAAGTTGTTCTCTCTGATGAAGTGGGCCATGTGAACTATGTGGCTCCTCCTGTCCTCTGGAAGAAAGGGCTTTTGCATTGGAGGTATCCCGAAGGGCTCCTATGAAGAGGAGATGTTGAGAGGGATGTAGTCACGATTTTCCTAGATTCAACAGAACTCTCATGGATGTGAGGAACTTGGAAGCCATAGCTATGGCTTCCTGTGTCTCTTGTTTGGAGGGGCTGGCTAGTAGCCAGTTATCCAGATATGGGAACACTTGGATTCTAAGTTTCCTAAGATGCACTGCGAGAACTGCAAAGCACTTTGTAAAGACTCGAGCCACTGAGGATAGCCCAAAGGGGCAGGATCCTGAATTGGTAGTGCTGACACAATGCCACAAATCAGAGATACTTGTGGTGCTGTGGGTGTATGGAAACATGTTGGTAGGTGCCCTGCATGTCCAGGGAGGCCAACCAGTCATTTTGATGAATCAGAGGTAAACGAGCGCTGAGTGATATCATCTTGAATTTCTCCTTGTAAAGGAATTTGTTTAACTTCCTTAGATCGAGTACAGGACACATGCTGCCTGTTTTCTTTGGAACTAGGAAATGATGGGAGTAGAAACCTGTGTTCCGTTGATTCAACGGAACTACTTCTACTGCCCTGTTGTTCCAAAGGCCTTGAATCTCGGAAGTAAGAAGGTCTGACTGACAGACAGATAGCTTGGGCTATCGTTTGGGTGGATGACCAAGAGGGTTTCTGAAAGATTTGGAAAGTAACCCTCACGGATTATCCTGAGTACCCATCTGTCTGATGTAATTGACTTCCACTGGTTGGAAAACCGAGTCAGACACCCTCCTACTGCCGAGGAAAAGTCCCCCTCAGACATCTCAGGTGGAACTTGGGCTGGAATCTCAGAGGGTGGCACTAGGCACTTTTGGGCCTTGTGCCTTCTGCTGCATTTTCTTTTGTGGCTAGGGGGCTTGATTTTTGTTGAAGCCCCCTCTACCTTTGCCTCAAAAGGACTGACAGTTATGAAACTACCGCCAATTCTCGCCCCTTTGTGGGGCAACAGAGGATGGCCTGGCCGTTTTGATAGCCATTCTAGTTTCTGTGTGGCCTCTAGCACCTGCTCGACCTGAGGGCCAAACAGAAAAGTTTCATTAAATGGTAAACTCATAGCTCTCTGTTGGGCATCATTTGTGAATCCTGATGTTCGTAACCACAAGTGACATTGGGTGCATATACCAGCTGCTGCTGCCCTAGAAGCAGTGTCAAAGGCATCCATGGCAGCCTTAAGTTGCTGACTGTTGGACTCAATACCCCTAGTAATGGTCTGGAGGAGCTCTGTGCTGATGTTCGACTCTGGAAGAGCTTCTACAGTGGCTTTGAGCGAATGCCAGAGGGTGTACTCATACTGAGAGTAATAACCCTGATAGTTAGCAATGCTCATGCCCAGGGTAGAGGCAGAAAAAACTTTCTTCCCCAAGGTGTCAATCTTATGAAATTCTTTGTTTACTGGTTGTGCTGTAGAGTCCTAAGGAAGGACGGCTTTATCATTCTCTGCCAAGGCAGCTATGACATCAGCAAAGGCTTGAGAGGCCAAGATAGGTCGATCCTTGGGGGGAGGGGCGTACTTCCTGTCTATGGATTTATCCATGGAAGGAATAAGTGCCCGGATTATCCCGCACCATTTGTGAGAGCGTCTCAAAAGAGGGCTGCACTGGAGGAGTCAATTCCACAGGAATATCTGGAATGTGCAGATACTGCAGATGCAGCAATTTCCTCGGATCAATCTCTGAAGTCTGGACAGAGAGAGAGTGGAATTCATGTTCTTTAGCAGAGACTTAAAGGAAAGGTCCTCAACCCGAGGTTCTGCTGAAGGAGGGGGTTTATTTGCCACTCCGAGAGAAGAATCATCGTCAAAGTCGTCTCCTAATTGAAGATCAGGATCAGGCTCAATATCATCTCCTACTAGTCCAGGAGGGATAGTGTATAAAGGAAAAGGAGGAATAAGAGGAAGAGGCACTCCGCAAATCAGAGTCAAATACCTTGGTGCCCTAGGTGGTGCCAAATGCACAGACAGAGCCGGCACAGGATGCGGCGCTGAAAGTAAAGACGGTGCGGGTCCACGAAGCGGTGCCAGGTGGGGTACTGCCAAGACAGGAGTCAAAGGCGGCACCACTCTAGGTGCTGCAGAAACACCAGAGGGCCCCAACCCAACTTGCGGAGTCAAGGAGGAAGATCTGATACAATTAGTAGGAGCAAAGGGTACCTGTGCTGGCCCCTGCGCCACAGCCATATGAGGAGGAAAAGCACCAGAGTGTGGCATCAACAACACCACACGACTAGGAAGTCCCAACTGCCCTACTCGCAGGTTCGAAACCATTAGGCCCGAAGGTCCCGGAGACAGACCCGCAGGCTCAGACAGGTTGGACAACTGACAAACCCACTGCTCCGTAAGAGCGGCCCAATGATGAAATTGATCACCGAAAGACCCCCCACCATGAGGCAGGAAGGGACTACGGAGTCAAGGATGTTGGTCACCAGGAACAGAGGTTGTAGTGGACCCCAAAGGAGTCAGAGTCTGACCTCTGTCCCCTGCCACCAACAATCAATATGGAGACATACCACAGGGTGACCTCGAGTGGTCCAGTTTCTTCTTCGACCGAGGGGGCTGAAGAAAAATTCAAGGTTGAGTGGTGCAGAGTCCTTGGCGAAGATCGAGAATGGGACTGCTTTCTTTTCGCTTTCGGGAGGGCCACTCATCCTCCCGATCACCAGACTGCCTGTAGTCAGACCTCCCCTCCGTAGAGGGTGGCGGACCAGACACAGTCCTGCTGAAAACACAGCTTCCATGCGAAGTCTCCCTACTGTCACCAGCCCCATTCATGGTTGACTCTGTCGAAGGCGGGCTGAAGAAGACTTCTTCGTTGACTAAAATCAACCTTTTTTTTTTTTTTTAAAACACTGATTACTAAAAATAAATCAAACTAATCAATACTGAACGACTAAAGCTGCTGTTGAATGGACATGAAGATCTGACTCCTGGCGGGCAAGTGATGTCGTCATTGAAACCAACTGCAGGAAAAAAGGAGCTGAGGCACCTGGAGGGTTAACGCTGAGGTAGCCTATATGGAGTGAGCCAGGCTCATGGCACTGCTTCCTCACGGCCCTACGTCAGTGTCGGCCCTCCTGAAGATTTTTGGCTCCTGCTTGGTCCTAGCACCTCCGGCATAGTCCCATCAGTGTGAATGAGTGGTGGAGACTTTATGTCCAGGAAGATCAAATCCTTGCATTTAAACTCTTTCTCCATAACAACTGGGACAGGGCTGTAGTCAACCCTATCACAACCACTACAATACTACAGCTACAGTACCAAGAAGTTAAAATTATGTACTCATTGTAATTGCTGATCTTCCCAAATATTTTCAAGATTCATGACTGGTGGGTCTTAGCTCGAGGCGAAGGACTCTCGAAGGACCATTATCCGTAAGAGTTTTGGAGTGGGGGTGGCGATGTCGGGGACGGCGCCTCCCATGAGGTGGACTTTCTATGTGGCACTTGTGGACTGGCCAGCAACCAACACTGGCTCCCCCTTCTCCTCAGTTCTGTTAGCCAGAAAGGCAGAACGAAAGAGTCAGAAGACAGAATATGGTGGGGCAAGGGAGCCCAAGGGATAGAAAAAGGAAGTAAACTGAAAAAGGCAAGAGAAACTGAGCATCTCATGTAGGCAGAAAGTGGGAGAAGCCCATATCAGCCCTATTCCCTTGAGCTTGAGAAGCTATAACTACTAGAGTATAGAAGTAGCCCAATGGACTGCAATAAAAAGTCCATCTTCAAATAAAACATGAAGCCTAAGAGCCTAGGAAACGCACTAAGCCAACATGCCTAGGCTCAGGAAGGAGGCTACAAGCCAGTAGGCAAAGTCAGATGGTGCTGAGTATACAAAGACTCTAGGGTACATGTGGAAATGACAGGGGTACTTGTGATAAGGTGTGGGGCAGCAGCAAGAACATATAAGAGAGGCATGTCGAGGGGTAGGCCGAGGACAGGGTATTCCACCCCCAGAAGAAAGGATGGAGGTGGAAGAAATCTCCCATGTAACTAGAGGAGGAAAAGAATATGTAGGACAGTAAGGAAGACAGGAAGGAAGGGTCACCTGAAGGGTGATAACCATCTCAGGTTCCAAGGTGGGAGTGGAAAATGAGGTAGAGCTGGGAGAATGGGATCTGACAGGGGGATAACATCCTAGGTTGAGGGCTAGCTGTCAAAATGAGGAGAAGGCAGATACATGTGGTCTAGAGAAGCTCATCCAAAGGAGAGAGGTGCTCTTGTGAATGAGAGCCTGTTGACAGAGTTCCCAGAGACCTGTAGAGTTTAGAACTAACAGCAGATTGATAGAACCAAGGTCAAGGAAGGGGTTGATAAAGGCGCTCCTAAAACGCCAGTCTGTCAGTATGCAGTCCCCCCAAAAAAGGGCACCCATGGATGATCCTCCATAGTATCTGTGCTTCTCCTGCCCCTTGTCTCTAGCCTTTTGTCTATAAGCGTCTGAGGAGGAAAGCTCAGGAATATGGTGCCATATGCCAAAGGGAGTCCTCCTTCCTGATTCACCTCTACCACCACCCTTTTTTTTTGTTATTAAAATAAGGAAGAAAGTGATGAGGGCATGCCTCCCCTTCTCAAAAAAAAAAAAAAAAAATAAGGGGGTTGAAGGAGGCCAAGGAGCAAGGCTAGTCATGCTCCCCCTTTCTACAGTTCCTTGCAAAGACAAAAAACAACTTCCCTCAGGAGTTTGTTTTGTGATCTTCCTGATGAGTAGACACCCTCTCCAGGGCAGAAGAGGGGGTGAAGGCAGCAGAAGGGAGAAGGCACTTCCCAGAAGCTTGGTCTTGAGGTGGAAGGTGGGTTGGTAGCAGTCATGAATGGTGAAGATATGCAGGAAGATCAACAATTATGGTGCATACATAATTTTATCTTACCCGAATCAATCTTAGCCATTCATCCCTGGTGAGTCAGAGTGCCAAGCCACTACCCTCCGTGGTGTAGGCAAGCCTTAAGGGAAAAAATGTTCCCTCAGCCTCCTGTGGGGAAGACACAAGGTGGCAGAGGCTCTTGATGGGTCTGGTAGGATCCGAGACTGATCAGGAGCAGGCGGAGGCTCCTTTGGCCTGGGAATAGGAAATCACCCCGCTAACTCATGCCTGGCTCTGCAAGAGAAAAAGTGAGCCCCCTGGTATGGTGAGGTAATCACACTATGTCAGGCCAAGGGTGACAACCTTGAAAGGCAAAGCCACATCATCTGCCTAGTGTAGACTGGAGTTCCCACCAGCCTGGAGACTACCTCAGTGGCATAGTAAGACACCCTTGACTGGTATCTCGCAAGCTCCAGGATATGGATGGAAAGGATGACAGCTTGCCTGGTTACCTCACTGTCAGGTATGGATGCTAGGAGCTTACCCAACATTGCCCACAGGTGCCTAACATAGGCAGCCTGGTGTGCCTGGTACACTGAAATGCACAGGAGAAGATGCGCCTCGCCGACAACACCCTTCTACCCCAGTGGTCAAACTTGGCCAAGTTAGAGGGGGTATCCAAGACTTCCACTCCCGAGGAGGGCTGAGGCATAGTACACAGGTGCGCAGTACATGCGCTGACAGTCCGTCGGGGCTGGAACAGTGGCAGAGGGGTGCTGCCAGACACTGTATGACACCTCAATGAAAGGCTGGGGTAATGGAGGAATGACAGTGTATTCTGCACTGTATTCCCCTTGGAAAGACAACATTGCACATGCAGGATTGTGTAGTCTAAAGTGGGAGAGGTGCAGCTCCTCCATCATCTCTGACAGGAAATGCTGATAGCTAGTGAGATTAGCACTGGAGCTGTAGTGGATAGAAGAGTCCTCTCCCTCCGTGGAGGAAGATAAAGATGCAGTGGAGCTGAATTCAGTGGGAGGCAGTGCAGGGGTATGAGGCCTGAAAATGATCTCATCCATAGCCCTGAGGTATCTGGGAAACACAACCACTGTGGTCCTGAACTGTTGTTTGTACAAGATCACAAACTAAAACGTGCCAACAGTCCAAATTTAGAACTAAGAGGTCTTTTTGCAAATTTAATGTGTCAAACTTTCTGTATGACCTGAGCAGGATCAGATAGCAAGATTTATATCTTGCAAAAACTGCAGACGAAGCTGTCGCCATCCTTAGTGACAATCTTACAACCCTGGCAAACAAGCATGCACCCATTATCAAAGTCAGGGTGCGCAACGTTTCCCACCCCTGGTTTACCCCAGACCTAAAGGCTGCGTTTACCAACAGAGACAAACTCTGGGCTAAGGCTAGGTACACTAAGAGCCCTGCAGACTGGCAGGCCTTCAGAACTGCTAGGAATGCTTGTGTCAAAAGCATTTGTGCTACAAAAGCTAACTTCTATATCTCCACCCTGTAACAAGACAAAGGGGAACCCCCCAAAAATCTGGAGAACACTTAAATCTATTGAAGGCCGTCATTCAGCTCCATCTATCCCAACTAAGATATTTACCAATGGCAGGTTGGTGGAAAACAGCACCCGGTTACCAA
Organism: Neoceratodus forsteri; assembly: GCA_016271365.2. Classification (NCBI taxonomy): domain Eukaryota; kingdom Metazoa; phylum Chordata; order Ceratodontiformes; family Ceratodontidae; genus Neoceratodus; species Neoceratodus forsteri. Next base: position 800,051,725 of record CM057451.1, on the reverse strand, counting down.
AAGCTAATAAATAAATAAATCCTTGAAGAACTCAATTTACATTTTGTTACCACTGGACTTGCTTTCGACTCTTCACCCTAAGCTAACCATGTGAATACTAGTGAAAGCTCCACCTCCACTACCGGCAGTCCATCCCATCTCCTCCAGATCTGCACTATTACTTACAAAGTAGTTGAAGATTACCTCCTTAATCAAAAATCTCAGCAAGAGTGCCGGGGATGATGGACTTGAACCATTTTTTCTGAGAATAGGCTACGCCTATCCTACATATCTTCAACCTATCCATTACCTCTGCAACAGTTCCATCTAGCTGGAAGTCTGCCTACATCCTTCCTCTTTTCAAATCTGGAGACCCCTACGATTTAAACAATTACAGGCCCGTCTCCATTTTGCCTGTTCTCTCTAAAGTTCCCGTAAAACTGATCTATAATCAATTGAAACAACATATTGAATCCTACTCTCTCCTAAACCCCGCACAATCAGGTTTCCAGTTTAAACACAGCACAGTCACTGCTTTGGCTAAGGTCACTAATGACTGGATTTCCGTCGTGGACTCCAAGATGGTCACTGGCGCAGTCTTCCTGGACCTTAGTAAAGGCTTTGATACTGTTGACCACCCCCTCCTAATCAACTGCCTTTCTAACCTATGTGCCACTCCTTCTACAGTACAGTGGTTCACCAGTTATCTCTCTGGTAGGATGCAGAAAGTCAAAGCAGATGGTTGTCTCTCAGCCCCCCTTCTGATTGCCAGGGGAGTCCCTCAGGGCTCCATATTAGGCCCAATCCTATTCTCTCTATACATCAATGATTCTGATTCCTACATAACGAACTCCAGTATTCACTTCTTTGCAGATGACACTTTATTGTATACCTCTGGCACAACTCTAACAGAAGTTAGGGACGTCTTGCAAGCTGACTTTGCTCAGCTCGAAAGTAACCTTATTAAAGCAAAGCTCCTTCTGAACGCTAAGAAAACTAAGGCAATGTTCGTCTGGTAATCCACGCTGGATCCCCCCTGTGCTGCAAAGAACTTATCGACACTTCACTGGGTGAAACCCTGGAAGTCGTTCCTAAATTTAAATACCTTGGATTCTGGATAGACAACAAGCTCACCTTCAATGACCACACACTGAGGACCTATCCAAGAGGCTCAAAGCATGGCTAGGCTTCTTCTTTCAAAACAGGTCTCTTCCTTTTGCGACCCGAACCAAGCTTGTACTGGCCACATTTCTTCCCCTACTTGACTACAGAGATTTCATCTACACCACCTCTGCAATCTCAGGCCTAAGTAAATTGGATGTTCTCTACCACCGTGCTATATGGTTCATCACCAATGCCCCCCACAGAACCCATCACTGCGACCTGTACACAGCTGTTGGTTGGACCTCACTCACCACCAGACGCCTGCTCCATGCTGGGATCTGGACCCTCAAGATACTCCTTCACAAACTACCAAGCTACATAACATCCCTCATCTGTATCTCCCGCAGTGCTTACTCACTCAGGAAATCAAACTACATCCTGCTCGACGTCCCAAGAACTTGTACTGCCTTTGGACAACGTGCCATTTCATTCGCACTTCCTACATTCTGGAACCAACTCCAATCCATACTAAAACTAACCAGCATTGTCCCAATTAATTTCTACAAAACCTTATCCTCATCTAAAATAAAAGATATCGGTCACTGCCACTCAAACCCCCACATCACCCCTTACATTGGCTACTCGTACACACGACTGCCTCTGCTCTGTCCAAAACAGGTCGGCAATCAAGACAGAAGAAGTATAAGACTAAATTTAACAGCTATAGATTTGATTCCTATGACTCATGCTACTGCCCTTCACCTCTAGATCTCATCACACCTTTCTCCACTCTACTCTGCTAGCCCCTAGCCTCATCTTTTACTTTACCATTTCTCCCTACCTTCCTTCTTAAACTCTCCCTGCTGTCTCTGCACATTAACCTTCTCCTATAATGCACTTATCTTATTATGTATACAACTCTACCCAAACATTTGCTGATACAGCATCAGACTCTACTGCCAGAACCCTGGCTTACCTGGCTATATCACACATCATGAATTGTCATTTCTGAACTTTGTATGTGCCTTATCTCAATTGACAATGATACCTTGTATGTTATGTCCATATGTCTATGTAAATGACCCAGGACCTCCTTGTGAATGAGCTTGCTCAATGGAGTTTTTCCTGCAATAAACTTGAACTTGTTTCCAGGTCATAGGCCCAACAGAACCAAAGAAACCTGGGAGAAGGGGGAGGAGGTAGAGGAGAAGGAGGAGAAGGGTCATGGGAGACCAAACAAGGTTCTCTGCTAGGGCTGCAGGAGCATGCAAGGGACCCCTGCTGACGGAGGGGACAATGCAACTCCCCCCCCCCAACCAAGGTATACCCAACCGGAGAGGGGTGAACAGGATGGTGCCCTTGCAGGGAATCTCCAGGTGAGGAGATCAGAGCCATAGGTTGTCCCATCAGGTGGTCCCTATCTCCGCCAACCACAGGCCCTCAAAGATTTTGTGGAGAAAGCAGGCCAGACATCACACTCTGGCTTCTCCGAGAGCCTCCAGCTGCTCTGCGGACAGACTGTGGTGCCGACACTGACCTCCTAACTCCTGCCTCATCCAACAGGGACCTGCCCATTGAAGGAGGCCTGAGGCAAGCAGCAAAGTCAGACATGGGGACAAAGTGGATACGGCACTGCGAGCAGCACCGGAGTCCAGAGCAGCACCAGTCCTGGCGCCGAGGCCCAAATTGGTGCCAGCTGTAGCACCAGAAACAGGCTCAGCACTGGAGACAGCACCGCTCCCTGACTCGGCACCAGGCCCAGAACCGTCTTCCTCCCCCATGCCGAAGTCGACTCTGGAAACATCTCCAGTGCAGCAAATGGCATGTAGAGATGCAGATGAGGTGGCACTGTGGCTTGTGCCATGAAGGGAACTCTCAGGTCCTGTAGGCAAAGAAGGCCTCAGGCTGGCCTAGAAGGGCCCAGAGGCTCTGGAGAGCCTGGGAGCCAATCAGGATCATCCCAATCATTGTCCTCCGAGGAAGACGAGATCAGGGAGATCGCCAAATGGGCAACCCCCTGGAGCCTTCTTCTCCCAGCACCGCGAGCAGCATCAGAAGGGGACCCAGCCACATGGTTGGTGCCACCTTGCTCACTGACATCAAGGGCGGTCTCCGGAGCCTAAGCAGCACTGGGCTTCGACACTATTACCAGGAGTGTCTGTGCCACCAAGGGGGCAAAGAACTGCGAGGAGTGCAAAGCTGACCCACCGGAGGAGACCAGCTGCTCCACCGACTCCTTGCGTAGGCCTCCTGTCTTGGTGAGACAGGAAACAGAGGAGGTCTGCTCTCCCTCAGTATGTATAGCACCAGGGAAGGGCCCAAAGACCTGCCCTTGATGTCCCTGGTGCGATGCTGGCCTCCGAAGATTGGGAGATCCCATTCTAACCTTAACGCATGGATTTAAAGAGTGTGGAGGTCCATGCTGAAATAGGTGTCACATGTATCCATATCGTGACTCAGACCCAGGCCGGTCAGACAGCGGTCGTAGTGGTTGGACATGGTCATGGGCTTGCCACAGGGGCACCAACACATAGAGGCAAGCCCCACTTTTGATTTGCTAGATTTCTTATGCCCTGGATTGGACATGAAAAACTATGGAAAGAAAAACAAACGAACTGAAAAAGCACCTGACGCCACACTTGGACAGAAAGAAATAAAAAGGTGGCAGAGGACGTTGCTGGACTAAACAGCATTAAATAAGTACGGCGTTGAGCAGTAACGGTGGTGGCAAAACTGACAGAATCTCAGTGAAGCACCCATGAGATTGTCTCAATGGCAGGAAAAGCAGAACTGAGGAGGAAGGGGAGCTGGTGTCCGTTAATGGCCAGTCCATGTGCACCATGTAGTATGTCTGCTTCATGGGTGGTGCCGTCCCCAATGTCGGCTCCTCTACTACCAAGCTCTTAAAGCTAATGCTCCTGTGAGGGTCTGCACTTCTGGGCTAAGACCCACCAGTCATTAATGATGAAGACTGATTTAGGTAAGATAGAACACTTGCTCACCTTAACAGTAGACCTTTGAGGGTATCTCTTCCACTGGGCCACACCTTTGGAACTATAAACTGTCGGCATCAGGACTACTCAAAAACTTTTGCTAGCCTGGGGCTGCCCATAATGATGTGCAGCATTGGCGCCTACATAATCATGGGCTGCCCAACTGCTCCTCAGTTCCACGCCGGAGATAAGCTTGGAGGGCCTCTTACCATGAAGAACCAGCAGGTGAAACCAGTAACAGGCACACAAGGAGAGGATGGCACTGGAAACATAGTAAACGTAAGGCATTTATGGACACCTCTAAACAAGGCTTTGGATAAACCTGCCAGTTTATACCTCAGTAAAGGGGAATGAGGGTGGTGGGTGCACTGTGGCCCAGTGGAGGAGATTCTCGTAACTATTCTATCTTCATCGAGGATTGTATTGACGGATTGATTGACTGACTGATTTGAAAACTGGTCACCAGGAAAGGCACACTGAGCCAAGGTTCCTGTTCAGGTGTGACCCAGGGAAAGGAAAGGGGGATGCAATAAATCACACACAGTAGTATAGAAACATTCCACGAAATAAAGTGCAAACAGTGCAACATAGTACAAGTGCAAATAACAATAACAGGTGGCAGAGGTTAGTGTTGTGAGCACCAGCACCAGGATATCTCCTCATTTGGACAACACCTTTAGAACCATTCCCAAGCAGTTCCCAGGGATGATGACATCAGGACAGAAGGCTGTGCAACATCACAAGACCAAAGCCAGCACATCTGTGAAAAATAATGTCTAGACTACAGTGCCTAGTGAAAGTAAGCACAGTCCTCCATGTGGCAGTAACATACATGTGAGCTTCTGAAACATTCTGAAAGTAAGCAACAGAAGTGGTCACACCATGTGTAGAGTGACCATGCACACTACCAGGAAGCTCCTTACCATACTTCCCATAACAAAACAAAACACAGTTGGCTAAGCCCACTTTATGACGCTCACTGGAAACAGTTTGAATTTAACTGGAGTGACATTTGACCTGTGTACCTATTTGGCCATCCGTGCCCCCCACTGAGTTCCGCTATCCAAGTTCCCTCAATACACAGTGGAACCTTTCTGAATATGGCTCACTACACTACGTAAATATCTCTCTCCCTCTGAAACACTACACCTGGAACAGTTGTGGCTGACACCCTATTCCCTCCTAGTAAAAGAGACAGGATTTTCTTACAATGGCAAAACCAGGGTTTGAAATATATCTTCCAATTGCTTGGACCCTCTGGCACACTTCCATCTATAACCTTACAATCTACATATCAATTGTCCCAGAAGAACTTTCATAGATATTTGCAACTCAAATCTTACCTCCGTCCATTTGAGGAGGCCCTTTCCAATATAGCAGAGGGGCCTTCTCTTAGGTACTGTATCTTTAATTCAAGCATACTCTGGCAGCAGATCCACTGAGCACGTGATTAGTTTATATATAAAGCCCTCCAAGAAAGACCACGGGACTCAACCGAATCAATTCGGACAACATGGTCCCAGGAGTTACAAGTCAATATACCCATTCACAAATGGAATCTGTCAGCGCTCCCAGCATATAAAGTTTCTACTTCCCCATACTGGAAAGAATACACATGGAAGCTCATAACTAGTGTTTTCTGTACCCCAGCCATAGTGGCAAAATACTCAGATCCCTCCCAATGAAAATGCTGGAAAGAGTGTGGATGTCTTAATGCAGACCACGTGGATGTTTTGTGGGAGTACAAACTCTTAATCCCCTGCTGGACAGAAGTCACCCAAGAAAGAGCAGCCATATATGACTATGGTACACTATTAACCCCCACCTTTAAATTGATAACCACGCTTCCAGAGGGGATTAAGATGGACAAATCCATTTAAAAACAGGTCACTTTGCTTATTCTTGCTGCTAAAAAGGCCATCACCAGGCTGTGGCACATGAAGGCCATCCCATCCAAGGAGGCTTGGTGTGCTGTAGTTAGAGAAATCTACACTGTATGCCCTGGAACGAAGTGACTGTTAGGCTACACAACTGGGAGGCAGCCTTTGATCTTAGGTGGCATAGATGGGTCATGTACCAACTTGACCATTATACAAATTTTGTTCCCTAGACAAAGTGAGGGGACAGTGATCAGGTGGGTGCGGGACTGGACATGGACTGGGTGGGAACACTTTGAGGGGAATTTTTTCCCCTTATTTTGAGACTAGTCAGCGACCTCTCTCCTTGTACACATTCTATGTTTATTTTCTCTGTCTATAGATATGCACCAATTATAGCTAAGGTTATTACTAACTACACTTAATCTCAGTACACCAAGGTAGAGATCTGCAGACTGTGGAGGAACATGAGGTTGGGCTGTGCTCCCCAGACAAAGTCAGTAGACATCCACTTCCAGCTGGAAGCGGGGACACTAACATTTCTTTGGTACATACATAAATGTTGGAACTGATAAAGTAAGGTGTACAGACCATGATTATAAATATAAATGCGACCCGAGATATCCACCCTGATAGTCTTTTACTACCCTTTACAGGAAACAGAACTTGAATACAAATAATAAAACTTTTAAATTGCATATCTAGTTCATATACCAGATGGAATAAGTACGTGCTATTTTTTAGTATAATTTATTATGCCTTTTCCATACATTCAACTGTATCATTAATTGTACGGCCTGTACTTTGTAATCTATTTTGTTATATTGTCTTAGTGTTTCTGTGTTAATAAAAATTGAAATGTTAACAAAAAAAAAAAGCAGTTAACCATTTGGATGGGCACTGTTTAGACACTGGGGCACCCTCCTTTCTATAGACGAATGAAAGAAAAACCTGATAGGACTTTCTGCAGTTCTTACTGTAATCGATATTTTACTTATTATTTATCGAGTATAATCGGAATTACAATCCTTTGGGTCACAGACTCTTTTGCAAAGGCTCCACATCGGTTACAAGGGGTGGAGGGTAAACAAATACAGAAAAACGCACATAAACAGGCAGTATTCAAATAACAGAACTGGTAGTGCAGTCCAGGCTTTAACTTAGTTAACCGGTGACAGTAGAAGGCAGCATTCTGGATATCCCTTATAGAACATAGTGTTCTATGTACATCAAGTGTATGGTGCAATGCCTCACCTTTGTTAGCATGCTCTGGATAATACACAGGAAAGTCTATAGTCTGATTCAATGTAAAATCAGAGACCACCTTTGGTACAAAACGAGGCTTGGTCCACAAAGACACCCTGCCTTTGTGGAACATCAAATAAGGAGGCTTTTGCATCAGAGCTTGAAGCTCATAAATCATACAAGCAGAACTCATGGCAACCAAAAACAGTGTTTTCCATGAAAGGAAATGCATTGCACAGGTCCTAGCAGGATTAAACAGAGCCAAAGTCAATTTCTCAAGTATAAATTTTAGGTTCCTAGTCGAAACTGGTTTACAAATCGGGGGATGCATGTGTAGAATACTCTTTAGGAACATATGGGGCCCCTGTAGTTGGGCAATTGTACACCCATCAATCGAGGCATGGAAAGCTGAAATGGCAGTCAAGTGCACCTTAATGGATGAGTACTGGCGACTGGAGTCCGACAGAGACAGAAGGTAGTCAAGCACAGTATTGACAGGACATGTAAATGTATCCAATGAATAGGAAGCATACCATATGAAAAATCACTTCCACATCTAAGGGGAGTAGTGTCTTGTAGAAGGCTTTCTTGCCACAAGCAAAACAGAAGCAACCTTGGGTGAAATCACAAAATGGGCAATGGTGATGTCTTCTGGAGCCAGGCATGCAGATGTAGAGACTGCAGGTCTAAATGACCAGGGAACCCTGAGCCTGTGATAGCAGATCCTGACAGAAGGGGAGCTGAACAGGACATTCCACTGCCAGATGCTGCAGAAGTGGAAACCAAATCTCGAGCAACCAGAAGGGAGCCACCAGGATTAGGGTGGCATATTCCGCCTGCAGCTTGATAAGAACTCTCTGTATGAGAAGAACTACAGGAAAGGCATAAAGGAACCTCCCTTTCCAGGAGAGGGACAACGCATTTTGCCAAAAAACTCCAGACCCTGTAGTGAGTGAGCAGAAATGTGGCAGTTGTGCATTGTGTGGGAACACAAAAAGGACCAATTCTGGACAATCCCATTTTGCAAAGAAGTCATTTACCATGAAGGTCAGCAGCTCCCATTCATGAACCTAAGTCCTGCTTAGTCCGTCTGCCAAGACATTTTGGACACCCGGAAGAAACATGGCCGACAGCTGAAGGCTATGAGATATCACCCAGTGCCACGCTCTCATCGCTTCCTTGCACAGGAGATAAGAGTGAGTGCCCCCTTGCTTGTTTATGTAGTGCATGGCACTGATATAGTCTGTCTCAACCAGCAAGAGACCAGGGCTGAGATCCTCCTGGAAAGCCTGGAGATCAAGTGGAACAGCATGCATCTCCAGGACACTGATAAGAAGATCTGACTCCAGATAAGTCCAGGATCCTTGAGTCTAACAGGACCTAAGATGGTCACCCCAGCTGGACCTGAAGTACCCCCTGTGATGATCTGCATGGAAACAGAGAAATTGATGGCAGATAAGGACCGCTAGGCCCACCCAGTCTGCCCATTTTCCTTACCTGCTGCAAAAACCACAGACCCTACTTGATTTCCGGCTTTATTCTTTCCTATCACTAGAATTCCACTATGCCTATCCCATGCATTTTTGAATTCCCCAACTGAGTTAGCCTCACCACCTCTGCTGGGAGGCTGTTCCATGCATCCACCATCCTTTCTGTGAAGAAATAGTTCCTCACGTTACCCCCTTAGTCCACCCCCTTCCAGCCTCATGTCACATCCACTTGTTCTAGAACATCTCTTTTTCTGAAAGATGCTACCCTCCCGTACTTTAGTGATGCCTTTGAACTATTTGAAGGTCTCTATCATATTCCCCCTCTCCTCTCGGGTATACATATTGAGGTCCTCTGATCTCTCCTCATGTGACTTTTGATGCAGACCCTGCACCAATTCATATACAGTATGTGTATTAAGTGTACTATGTGCCTATCTGTAACCTGGCTGTCTGTGTTCTCATCTGTAAGTGCAACCAAGTGTATTTTACTGTTAAATGTTCTGCAATTGATAAGCTGCGTGTTATCCATCTCCTGTTCCCCCTCCCCTCCAGGTCACACCGGCGGGAGAAGAGCAGCTTGTTGGTCAGTGTGCCTTTCCTGGTGAAACAATTTCAGTAAATAAATAAATACATTTTTGTTGCCCTTCTCTGCACTGCCTCTGGGAGTTGGGGAAAAGAATGGAATACCTTGTAACAGGTTCTGGTGGTCCCATCCACCATTTCAGGGCATAGCAGAGAGGGAATGTGATGGGGACCATTTTTTCCAGCTCATCTATCACCTGGCTCCATTCTACACAGAGAGTCCAATACAGTATGTGCATGTGGAGACAAGCAAAGGGAGCCATGATTATAGCCATAGCCATTAGCCCCAACAGATGTATCATCATCCAAGCTGGCACATAGTGGCTTCTTTGTATCAGCTGGGCCCGAACAGCACGGGCCTCTGCCCTGTCTGCAGCCAGAAAACAGATCCAGAAAAAATAAGATGATTTGATACCATTTATTGGACCAACATAGAATTTTTCATCAGAAAAATAACAGTTGGTTTGAAAGAGTACACTTTCTTAAAGTGCAGATCATGCATAAAAACAGAAAAACATTTTTAAAATCCCACTGTTTTAATACTAAATGGATACAGAATCCCTTTTAATTGGTTATCATTATGCTGGCTTCACTCACCAAAAAGTTAGAGTATGGGGTGGGTTGGTGTTGTAGGGTAAAGCTTACAGTATATATAGATACATGTTCATACATGGACATTTTAGGTACAGCATCTCATTTACTAGGTAGCTGGTGTTTGTGCCTGTTTTTTTTTATGTTCACAAACTTTTGACATCTAGTACATGACACAATGGGGTTAATTACCTGTTCACTTACAAAATGGTTATACGATTCCATTTGACCAGTAATCAATACATTGCTGTTTCCCAGGAAAAGTGGGTTGGGGGGGGGTTGGATTTACATTGGTTTTGCTTCAAATTTCTAGGACTGTTACTGTATATACAGCAGTTTGATTATATACTGGCACATTATAAAACAATAAATATATTAGGATACAGGATCTCAATTACTAGGGGGTCTTTGTTAAGTTTGATTTTTTATAATACATTAATACTTGGCCAGGGGAGGGGGGTTGATTCCCTCAGTTTTTGATTTGGATTGTTAGAACTGTTATTTAATAATACAAAATATTAGGTATATACGGACACATGTTAATACGTGAACATATTAGGATAACAGCATCTCAATTACAAGGGGGTCTGGGTTAGGTTTGGGTGTTGAATGTGCAGAAACTCTAATTACTTGTTACAGAGTTACAGATAGATCATGTTTAAAGAGTATAAGTTTAAATATTCATTAATAATATTGACTTATTGTATATTGTTTTTTAAGTCAAACATATCTGAATACAACTTCCACTGTATAAATATGGGAAACAGCCGGTTAATGCTTAATTTACACAGGGACAGGTCATCTTTAAACCCAGATTTTTGCCTAGCACAATGATATTTTCTTATTTAGAAGACTTTTAACATTATATATTATGTATTTCTTCAGCTTCATTCATCTGCATGTTTCACGGCTTATCTCAGGGAAGAAAGAACAGGTTACTTATCTGTAATAATAGTTCTAGGAGTGGTATATGTCATTCATCCACACTTCTTGGCATGTCCCCTTCCATTTAAAATCTTGACAGAAGTCTTCAAGCTGGCTCCTCCCACCCACCCGGGTGGTATATACCTCGGCTCCGTCCCATGACGCCAGATCTTAGCCTGCTGGAAGCAAGGTTGTGCGCCTGAAGCCGGGGAGGTCGTGTGTGTGTGTGTGTGTGTTTGGATGAACAACATATACCACTCCTAGAACTACTGTTACAGGTGAGTAACCTGTTCTTCTAGGAGCATGGATGTGTTGTTCATCTACACTTCTTGGCAGACTCCTAGCAGTTCTCCAGGAGGAGGTACGCAAGGCGCACACCCCCTACTAAAGAAATAAAGATTGGAGAACCGAGGCCCCAAAACCAGCATCCCAGCATGACTCAAGGTTGATGTGGTAGTGGGTAATAAAGGTGTTTGCTGACTTCCAGGTAGCAGCCCGGCAGATCTCCTGGATAGGGATATCCCTGGAAGCAGCCACCGGTGCAGCAGTATGGCAGGTAGAATGAGCTGTTATCCCTCTGGGAGGCTCCTTGCCCGCCAACTCATAGCACAGCCTATGCATGATGTAATCCATCTTACTATGATCCATTTGGCTGCAGGTCTGCCACAAGCGGCTTCAGCACAGGTGAGAAACAGCTGGCGAACCTCTCCGTGAATTTCCGTCGTCCTCTCCTTTTAATAGGAGAGGGCACGTCTCGGGTCCAAGGTATGGAGCCTGTACTCAGCATCTGAGGTGTAATTAGGGTAGTAAACCAGAAGAGTCAACACCTGGTTAAGATGAAACTCTGACACCACCTTCAGAAGGAATTTTGGGTGAGGGCATAGGACAACTTTGTCCCTGTGAAAGACCAGATAAGGGGAGTCCACCGAAAGTGCCTGGAGCTCCCCTGTCCTTCTGGCAGATGTGATAGCCACCAGGAAAGTCGTCTTCCACAAGTGTGAAAGCTCACATTTGTACATGGGTTCAAATGGTTTGCCCATGAGCTTTGCCAAAACCAGCAACAGGTCCCACGGAGGTGGAGGTTCACGCACTGGAGGGGATATGTGATACAGGCCTTTAAAAAAGCACCTGACCACTGTCACCTGTGCCAATGTTCGCTGACTGGACCATGCCAGGTAGGCAGAAATGGCTGCCAGGTGCACCCTAAGGGTCAATGACCATAGATCCCCTTTGAAGAGAGACCAAAGGTAGTAGAGAATGTTAGCCACAGAACAGGATAAGGGCTCCTGACACCAAATGGAAAAACGTTTCTATTTGAAGGCATAACATTTCCTGGTCGATTCCTTTCTGAATGCCTCCACGACGGTGTAGACATCTTTGGAAAAGCCCCAAGGCCTGGAGCGCTAGACGCTCAGGTACCAGGCTGTGAGGTGCAGGGATTGAAGGTCTGGATGGAAGACCTTCCACTGGTTCAGAGATATCAGGTCTGGGCATGTGCAAAGCCACTCCAGGGGTCTGCAGCTCAGGTTGAGGAGATCTGGGTACCAGAACTGGAGGGGCCAGTCTGGGGCTACCAGAATCACCTTCGTCTTGTCCTTGCTCACCTTGAGTAACACCTTGTGGATCAAGGGAAATGAAGGGACGGTGTAGAGGAAGCCTGAGGTCCACAACCTCGAGAAGGCATCCCCCGGCAGTGAGCTCTGCTGAGGGGGGCCGGCATGAAACAGCCTCAACTTGGTATTTTCCCTGGAGGCAAACTGATCCACCAGTGGTTTGCCCCAGTGGGAGAACAGGCTGTAAGCTACCTCTGGATGGAGAGACCACTTGTGGGATATCTGGCCTATGCGGCTGAGAGCATCCGCCAGCTGGTTCAAGGCTCCTGCAACATGAATGGCTAGCAGATCTGCTTCCAACTGGCTTACGAGGGTCCAGATGTGGAGCGCCTCCTTGCACAGCAGACGGTAGTGCATGCCACCCTGTTTGTTGAGGTAGTACATGGTCATAGTATTGTCCATCTGGACTTTAACCACTTGACCCTGGAGCTGAGGAGCGAAAGCTGACAACACCAGTCTGACTGCTCTGAGCTCCAACAGGTTGATGTGGCATCAGGACTCCTCGGGGTTCAGAACCCATGGGTCCTGTTGTCCCCCATGTGGGCTCCCCAGCCCATGAGAGAGGCATCGGTCACATGGACGACCATCTGCTCAGGGCGGACAAACTGGATCCCTTCCTGCAACCAGTCTGGGGCAGTCGAAGAGCATCCCACATCTTCTGGGTTACAGTGATCAGCTGGTCAAAGTGACCATATCACTGAGTCCACTGGGCGGCCAGCTCCCACTGGAGGGAGCGCATGTGCCACTGGGCCCAATGGACCCTGAGGTGCACGCCACCATGTAACCCAGAAGGTGCAGAAAGTCCTGGGCAGGGTGCAAGTTCCCAACCAGAAATGATCAGGCAAAGGAGGAGAGAACCTCTGCCCTACCCACCGGGAGCTGAGCTCTGGCTTGACAAGAGTTGAGCTCTGAACCCATGAAGCCCATCATCTGAGAGGGCATGAGTTCTGACTTGGTCTCGTTGATCAGGAGGCTGAGTTGGGAGCAGGTTAGGAAGGCCAGATCCCTGGACCTCTCCACCTCCTGAAGGGAGGAACCTGCCAAGAGCCAGTCGCCGAGATAAGGGTAGATTCTGACTCTTGGATGCCGAAGGTGGGCCGCCACCACTGCAATTCACTTGGTGAAGACCTGAGGGGCTGATGACAGGCCAAACAGCATGGCTCGGAACTCGTACAGGGTCCCTTCGACCCTGAAGGGGAAGAACCGCTGATTGGACGGACGGATTTGGACATGAAAAAATGTGTCCTGACTTCCAGTGATGTCACCCAGATGGTAGCAGCCTAGAGAAATGAGCTCCAGTCTCCTCAGCTGTTTAAAACTCTTTTTCTACCTCTTTTGGATGAAGAAAGTGCTGAAGTTATCAATCGGAAGCTGTGTTAATGTCAGCTAAACAAAGCAAGTCGAAAAGGTTGAGGCAAGACCAGAAAAATAGCAAATTAAAACAACTTACTCTCCATAAGGGCACAGAAGGCCTAGCAACCATGTCGACCATGTCGAGAGCACAGTCCCCCTCGGTGTCATCGATCAATTTTGAGGAGGAAGAATCTCAACCCGAAGTACCAATGGAAATAGCTGCAGCCAAAATTCTTAAATCGGTGCAAAAAATCGAAACATCGATAGCGGATTTGAAGATGGAAGTCAAAAATATAAACAAAAAGGTTGAAGGGGTAGAACGGTGAGTAAATCTAGACTACAGAGAGAGACAAGACGCGAATGACAGGCTGATTATACGCTCCTGCACAGGAAAGACAAATGCATGCTAGGCGGAAGATTGGAAAACAGAGCAAGACGAAACAATTTCAGAATATATGGGATCAGAGAGGGGAGGAAGAGGGCTATCCCACGGCTGTAGACTTTATTCAGCATGTACTGAGATCACTAATAACTATACCCTCGGACTACTCCCTCACAATTGAAAGGGCCCATAGATCACTGGGGCCCAAGCCGACAGATGAAAAGGCCAGACCCCGGTCTTGGGTGGTGAGAATGTTGATCTTTCAAGAAAAGGATTAGATATTAAAAGAAGCATGGAGACTTAAAAATCTTACTTTTGCAGGGGGACAAGTGTTTCTAGACCAAGATTTCTCGACAGAACTTCAATATCGCCGAAACCAAATTCGAGCAGTTATTAAGGAGGTAAAGGAAAAACACCAAATCAGAGCCCAAATTAACTACCCAGCAAAACTGAAAGTGTTTACGGGCTCCTCGTTCAAAATATACCCGACTTTGGTAGATGCGGTCCCATTCCTGAAGGAGAAAGAAACAATGATTCCAAATTTAGATGGTGACCTGTTGAAACAGAAACTAATCGAAGGAGCTGGTTAATCGAGGAAAGAAGAGGAGTCTAGCTGAGTCGTGGCGTAAATATTTAATGCCAGATCTCACGAGGATGCTTAATGCGATGGACAGTCAAGAGTCAGAGAAACAAAAGGAAGGGTGAGAGGGACATTGGTGAAGGAGAGGAGAGTTAAAAGATTCAGAGAGAAAATAAAAAGAGACGGTCTGAAAACTGGGGAAGGAGAAATCAGACTGGAGAGCTATTTTTTGGGGGGTTTAAACAAACATTGGTCATTCATATAAGAGACTTCAAGTGGCTTTCTTATTTTTTTTCCTTAGCAAAAGACTGCAAGAGGAGTAAGTGCAGGGTAAAAGATGATCAGAAGACTGAAGTGTGCTGGGGGGGAAGGGCCTGGGCTGCTGCTAACCCATTCCTGGCTGGTACACAATATTAGCTGGGAGTGGTTACACTGGGTGACTGCTGCTGTTTCTCTAACCAACTAAGGCGAGTCCCTGGGAAGGGATAAGCAGGGCAGTGGCTAGTGAGCCCACCCATATGAGCTACTGGGAATTTGCTGCAGTCACACCTAGGAAGCATAAGAAGGGGGATTGACTTAAGAAGGGAGGCAAGCTCTGGGAAGCAACTGCTATGATGTTGAAAAGTTTGGGAAAGCTGAGGTATATTAATCATTGGTTACTTAATGGTTTAATAAGTTTATTTGTAAATGCAGGATGGGGTTCCACGGGGGATTTACAATGGAGGTTGAAGAGATGGAAAGGGATATTTCACAATAATGGTTAATCTTAAGATAATAACATATAATGTGAAAGAATACAGAGCCCTGTTAATGACAAAATTTCAGCTGAATTGAAGGTTGGGATGTGATGTGGCTCTTATTCAAGAAACACACCTAAGGGAAGCAGAGGGTTTGAAACTGAGATGGACATGGGTGGGAGAAGTTTATGCCTCGCCGAGTGGTGATGGGAGGAAAGCGGGAGTGGCAATCCTAGTGAAAAGGGGGTGCTCCCTCATAGTTAACCAGATAGATACAGAAAATGAGGGGAGATTTGTCAGAATATCTGGCACTGTATTGGATGTCCCTTTCCATGTCGTCAACCTCTATGCTCCAAATATCAAAGGCGGCAGTTTTTCAAAAGAATTCTTGACAAATTGGTAAGATTATCTCAAGGACGAATATTGATAGGGGGGGACTTTAATAGTGTGTTATGCCCCTTTATAGATACATCGTCAGGCTGTCCCCAGACAAGTAGGGAAGCGTCTAAATGGCTTAAGTGGATGATAAAAAGCCTAAGTTTGGTGGATGTGTGGTGAGCCCGTCTACCCAGGACAAGAGATTATACATATTATTCATCAGTTCAGAGATCATATTCTAGGATTGATTTATTGCTCCTCCAAAAGACATGTATGTATATGGTAGCTGCAGCCTGAATTCATTCGATCACCAACTCGGACCATGCGCCGGTTGAGATGGTCCTTATAATAGAGAAGGAGGAGAGACACCCGATTTGGAGACTGAATGTCCTTTTGGCTGATAAATCCACAGTTAAGAGGATAGAAGATAGACTTAGCGAAAATCTTTTATAAAAGGAAATGAAAGCTGTCAACCTACAATTAGATGGGACACAGCGAAAGTGGTAGTTAGGGGAGAACTGATAAATATTGCAGCCAGAAACAAAAAATTGGCCAGTCTCACTCAGGAAAGACTTCTGAGCGAGGTTCATCAGAGGGAAAGAGAACACAAACAGGATCCAAAGGATGGGAGAGATTAAAACAATTGGAATTAGCTAAAAGGAATTAAGGGAATATGAAGAAAACAGGCAGAGAATGGATCAGATGGCTGGGATACAAATATTCAGAGGTGGATGAAGGCAGCTCATGTCCGCGGTAAGGCTAAAACAGCAGGAGGCGAACAACGATTAAAAGTATTATAATAGATGAGAAAACAGGAGAGAGAAGGAGTAAACTAGTGGATATAGCACAGGCCTTCAGGAACTACTATCAGACATTATATACAGAGTCAATAATCTCAGAACAGATGGAGGAAGAGGTGGATCATTTTCTTAAGGATCTTGAACTGCAAAAACTAAGCAGAGAAGAGAGGATAGAGTTAGGAGCTAAAATTACTCAGACAGAAGTAATGCAGGTAATTAAGGGACTGAAACAAGGGAAAGCACACTGGGCCAGATGGGTTTAGCAGTGAATTTTACATAAAATGCTGTGGGACTATTGCCCCTATCTTGACAGAGGTCTTTAATAACTGCTTGGAAGAGCAGTCCCTCCCTCCAACATGGTACTCAGCGATCATTATGGTCATTCCAAAAGAAGGGAAGCCAAGGGATAGGTGTGCCTCCTACAGACCCATCTCCCTTCTCAATCAGGACTGCAAAATTCTGACCAAAGTTTTGGCTAATAGGTTGCAGAAGGTAATTTCCAAATTAATCCATACGGATCAAACAGGTTTTATCCCAGGGAGACAACCAGCAGATAACATCCGGAGATTGTTGAATGTCATCACAAGGGCTATAGAATTTAAAGACCAGGGATTGGCCATTTTTCTGGACGCGGAAAAGGCGTTTGACCGCCTGAACTGGCAGTTCCTGGTTGCGGTCTTGAGGGAGATGGGTCTGGGGGATGAGTTTTTGAAATGGATAAAGTTACTGTATAGTAGACCCACGGCAAGGGTGAAGGTAAATTGGGTAGTTTCCACGCAGATCCGGACACAAAGAGGGACTAGACAGGGGTGCCCCTTGTCTCCGTTATTATTCGCAATCAGTATTGAACCTTTGGCTTAAGCTATAAGGAGACATCCTAGAATAACAGGTATTACGGTAGAAGGGGTAGTAAATAAAATATCACTTTATGCGGATGACACACTAGTTTACGTGTCAGACCCAAAACAAGCCATACCCTATCTTTTAACCCTGATACAGGAATTTGGCGAGATGTCAGGATATAAAATAAACCAAGAGAAAACAGAAATGAGAATAATTTCAGGAGTATGGGATCAAGATCTAAAAAAGAGTATACCATTTAAGTGCACTAAAAGGACAATAAGATATTTAGGAATTAAAATCCCATATGATATGAAGGATTTGTATAAAATAAATCATGGGAAATTAAAAGCACAGATCCAGAAGGATTTTGGGAGGTGAAAATTATTACTGTTGGGGCTTACTCAAAAAATAGACACAGTCAGGATGAACATCTTACCTCGCTGGTTGTTTCTCTTCAGTACCATTCCGATAGACATACCCAGTAAAGATTGGAAGGACTTAGAGAAAGAATTAGCCAAGTTTATCTGGACGGGGAAAAAGCCTCGAATCAGGCAACAATTGTTGTCAATACCGAGAAAAGAAGGGGGAAGGGGGATGCCACATTTACGGACTTACTTCTGTACAGCCCAAATGATGCCGCTCCTGAAACTCTTGATACAGGACAAACCCCCAGACTGGGTGGAAATGGAAAGTAGGGCCCATTTGAGCCTGCCGGTGCAGGTTCTCCCATGGAATATAAGGGACACAAATCTGACCGAGGTCAGGAATTGTTGGACGAGACAAACTCTCAGAGTCTGGCTTCAGATCAGACAGAGGTGGGGAGGGACAGCTCCGGTATGGCAGAAAATCCCATTGGAATATATACCAGCTATAGCAGGCATGAAGGATTTTATCTCTCTGGAGAGCTGGGTCAGGAAAGGTATACTACAGCTGCCCCAGATAGTGGAGGGGACAGTGGTGAAGTCTTTCCTGAGTTTGCAGCAAGAATTTCAGTTGTCTCAGAAGGAATTATTCAAATATTTCTAATACAGACATATAATAATGGAGGAAATTGGAGTAGCTGAGGTGACACGCCCCCTAATGGAGGAGATAGCGCTGATACAAAACAAAATGTTGTTGAAGGATACAAAAAGTATAGTAGCTCAAATGTATGCTCTGTTATATCAAGGGGAGGGCAGGGAATATAGAATAAACATACAATCAAGATGGGGAAAAGGAGATAGGTTACGGGATTCAACCAGAAAGATGGGAAAGGATCTGGGAGGGCACACAGAGAGCAACCAGTCTACAAAACTGGAGAGAATTTAGATGGAAAGTAAATGTTAGATTTTTCAGAGTTCCAACATTAACTAAACATTACGGGAGACAGAATTCGGATAGATGCTGGAGAGGTTGCGGGGGAACAGGCTCACACTTTCATATATTCTGGGGATGTCCAGTATTAAAAAATACTGGGCAGACATAAAGGAAATTTAATGAGAATGTTTGATTTGCACCTGCTCCTTCAGTTTGAAATCTGGTCTTGGGCCTTCCCCAGTAGAATCTCTCAAGGAAGGACTACAAATATATGTTCTACATCTGTGTGGGGCAGCAACTAAGGCAATTACACAGCGATGGCTTTCACGGGTCCCTTCCATCAGTGGAGATTTGGAAACATAACATGGAAAGGATTAAGCAATTAGAAAGTATAGGAGCAAAAGTGCAATTAAGGACGGAAAGGTTTAATGCAGATGGTTACCCTATTATAAATTTATTCAAGAAACCACACAAAGGATGGTATTAGAGCAATACTTAACATAGAAAGGGATATTAGGTGAACAGAAACGGAGACAGGAAGAGATAGGATATTAAAATAGGAGGCAAACGAGTAAGACGTGAACTGGAGGGGTGGAAGAAATGGGGGGGGGTATTCTGAAGGTGGGTTGGAGAAAAATGAATTGCCCGTGGACACATCCTGCATAATGTTATGAAAATGGAAGGTAAAGATTAGTACTTAGATAAAAAGGTATCTTTAAGACACATAAGATGGAATATGAGAAGTACAGACATGGAATAAAATAGGGTAATCTCAAAGGATATAGTGTTGAAATGGAGTGAGAGAAAGGGGGAAGCAACAAAGAAAGAACACAGAGGAAGAAGATAGACTAAAGGAAGGGGAATGAAATCTTGGAACTTTGGGATAATATAGAATGGATCAAGGAAGGAAACGGAAAGGAAGAAATTAGATACAGTATTAGGGTTCGGGGAAGATATAAAAATTGTCATGATGATAAACAGGATTGCTATACTTTGTTTCACTATTGTCTTCAGAACAGAGAACGTACCTATCTGTATCTGACAAAAGATATACCATGTCTATGATACCTAAAAATAAAAAGACAAGTAAAAAAAAAAAAGGAAAAATGTGTCCTGTAAATCCAGTGAACAGAACCTCATGTTTCGCTCCAAGAATGGTATGATCTGGTTCAGAGTGACCATCTGAAAGGTGTGGGATCTGAGATACTGATTCAGGTCATGGAGATCTAGGATGGGGCATCAACCCCCCATCTGCTTGGGCACCAGGAAGTACCTGGAAACAAAGCCTGGGTCTGTCGGAGGATCCGGCACTGGGACTACTGCCTCCTTGCGGAGGAGCTGAGCCATGTTGTCTCGAAGAGCCAAATGGGTGCATGCGGAGATCCATTCCTCCCAAAGGGCGCAGGCTCAGCTGGGAGGGTCTTGCTCGAATTCTAGAGGCAGTCCCCGACAGACCACTTCGAGAACCCACCTAAATGAAGTGATAGCAGACCAGGCGGAAAGGAAGTGGCAGAGCCGGCCCCACATGGGAGGACCCAGAGCTGGAGTGACAGGTATAAGGGTGGCAACCCCCAACCCATCACTGAGCAGGCTTAGTGGAGGAGGAGGCTCTAGGACCTGCACCTCAGCCTCCTTTACGGGGCTGTTGAGGACCCTGCTTGGGCCATGGGTGCCAAGCTTGAGCCTGCTGCTGCTGTTGCTGCTGACCTCCTTGATAGTAGGGCTGCCTGACCGCAGGGGAAGAGTGCTGAAATGGCTTCTTCTTTCTCCTCTGCTGGTTCTTGCCCGAAGAACCCTTAGCAGAATTAGCACCCAAGGTGGTATTGGACTGCTTTATATGCTAAAGGTGACTGACTACTCCTGGACCAAACAAGTCGGTCCCCAGGAAGGACATGCCAGCAAGCTTATGCTGAGTATCTGCCAGGAAGAAGGAAAGCCTCAGCCAAGCCCTGCAGCAAGAGGCTACTGCGGCTGCCAGTGAACGGGCACAAGAATCTCCAATATTCAAGGCTGTCTGGAGCTGCTGTTTAGCGACAGCACGACCTTGGCCACGAACCTGCTTGACAGTAGTCTGCATGTCCGGTGGGAGATGAGGGAGGACCTCATCCAATGACCCCAGGAGGGCATGGGAGAAGTGTGCCATAATAACAGCCGAGCTGGTCTGACGAAGGCCCAGAGAAGAGGCAGTACACACCTTGCAGGCAGAGTGGTCCATATTGTTGGGACTCCTTGTCCGGGGATCGGTCAGTATCGGCCGAACTACCCATGTGCCTGAACACCGAGGTGGTCACCAGGCTCTCGGCCCGAAGGGTGTTCAGTGAATCCCACAAGGAACCCCATGGGCACTGCGTACTTGCAGGCCATGCGGGCAAATGGTGCTGGGCAGGAGGCAGGACGCTGCCAAAGTTCAAGGGCTGGGCCAACAATGGCCTCAGCCACTGGAAAAGCCTCCGTCGGGGTATCCCCTCTCTTGAGGATATCCGTGAGAGGGTATTCTGCCTTTTTTTGTAGTGTGACAAACAGCAAGATAGCCGCCAGGCTGGGCGTGCGACTGCTGCACTTTTTGGAGTTTTGAGTTTTGATTTTATTTAGTTTGTGGCTACTTTTATTTTTGTGTTTCATTTATCGGTCCCCACCGTCTGTTTCATTCGCTTTTTATTAGAGAGTGCGGAGTGTGCTGAGTGAGCCGACTCTGCTGACTATGTTGACTGGGCATTCTCCATGTGCTGACCTAGGAGAACAGTACCGACTGGGCTTCCTTCTCATCTGTTTCATGGGAGGTTGTCCATGCCGTTACGTTGTTCATGAGGAGCGGCATGGGCATACGAAGTTCAAGGTTGTGGAGAACTTCTGCTTAGTTTCGGATGGTTCCTGAGGAGTATTCAGCTGAGTTTGGTTTGCAGTGAGCCTGCAGGAATGCTCCTGAGATTTGGAATTGTGTCTAGGGCTGTGGAAGAATTACGAGGCCCTGGGATTTGTGACTTTTTTTGCTCCCTTCTTGTCCACCCTTCGAACTTTGAGTGGTGACTGTTTATACAGTATCTGGAGGAGTATCATTGTTGAACTGTCTCCTTGCCCCCTTGGTTTTTGCTGGGTGTTTCTATATGGAGATTTGCCAACCCACGGGGGGTTGGTGTTGTTACCCAGCTCAGGAGTTGGTTGGGGTACTATGTTCCCTTGGACCCTGGAAACGGCTGCAATTGTGGCCTTTCCTGGGGTCCTTTGGTGCTGGGCGACTTTATTTCTCCTGAGAGCACTCAGCGGTAAGCAGAGGGTTTTTTATAAAGGAGTTTCTTCAGTAAAATTGGTCATTGACTCAGCCCTTGGATATGTTCTTGGACTATGCAGGTTTCGGGTGGCTCCTGGTCTCGGCTTTATTTAATTCTGGACCTGGATTGAAGAGACTGCTGACTCTCTCCTGACTTTTTTGTGGATTACTAATTTTCTGTCGCCTGGACGCTCGGGTGGTGAGAGGACTCTGCATCCATGTACTTTATTTATTTTCTTGTTTTGTTGGATTTTACAGCTGTTTTCCCTGGTAGTGTGGAAGATTGTAATTATTTCTCTCCTCGGTTGTGAGAGGACTGGGGGGGGGTAGTTTATAGTTTTCTCTCTCATCTTTTTTTTTGACTGTAATAATTTTATCTTGTTTGTATTTATTTGTTGTTGTATTATTATAATTGTTTTAATTGTCTGGCAGTGAGAGTGCTACCCTCTCTCCCCAGTGGTGAGAGGACTGGGTTGGGGGGGAGACTAATTATTTATTATATTGTATATTGCTTTTTTACCTCTCTCCCCAACTGGTGAGAGGACTGGGTGGAGAGGGGGAACTAATGATCTTTTGTATTTAGTTGTATTATGTGTTTGGGTTTGAGGGTGAGAGTCCTTAAGCTCTGTTTTGCTGTTCATTTGTTTTTGTGGGTTATTTTGTGTTTAAGGGGGGTTGTCAGGGTCTCTAAATTTCAGGCTCTGATATGATGTTAGCTAATTTGGGTGTAGGGTGGGGCTTTTAAATTATTTTTATTAGAGGGCATTATTAGTTTGTAAGTTTTATTTTTTAAGGTTTGCGTGTTGTTTTTATTTTCATTCAGCAGTATAGCTTAAAGCATGTGCTGGCCTTCATCTCCCACAGTTGTGTGCTACTCATCCTCCTCTCTTCATGCCCTTTGTCCTTTTTAATCTCTTCCTCTCCAGTCTGAGAGCTACCAGAGATGTAGAGTGCTGAGCATTGCACGCAAGAGAGGGAAAAGGGCGTGGGGTCACAAACAGGGGAGGATGATCGAGAGGGGCCATCGTACTGGTGTGGGTGGGTCCAGAAGGTGCCCTGGGGCGAACTGGAATCCAGATCGTAGTTTTCCATGTCTGGTGCCCATATCCACGGGCACCAACGATTATGGTGGGCAGATGGCCTCGGCTGCCCATGAGGTTCGTCCAACTCGGGCAGTGTTGTGCAATGCCAGGTCCATTAAAAACAAGACCGCAATTATTGCAGATCTTGCTGGTACAGTGGACCTGGTTTGCATTACCAAGACCTGGCTGGATGATAATTCTGGCCCCATTTGGAGGCTATGACTCCAGCCAGGTACTCGGTGTTACACCGTCCAAGACTGGATCGTGGGGGCGGGGGTTGCAGTCTGTTTCAAGATCGAACTTGCCCTCACAGAGGTCCTAGTGGGGGGGGGGTTGAGTCCTTTGAGTGTATAGTAGTAGCAGGAGTAGGCTTTCAAATCGCTCTTATTTACCGTCCACTCGGTGATGAGAAGCGATTCCTTCAGGAAGTGGTGGACTTCGCGTCGATATGGTGTTTGAGTCACCCAGATTGATGGTTCTAGGCAACTTTAACGCCTGAGTCGACGATGAACTCTCCCAATTTCGTCAACACTTCCTCCAGCCAATGTCAGCACTGGGCCTTACACAGGTGGTTTCCTGTGCTACACATAAATTTGGACACTCTTTGAACCTGATCTTCCTCCTTGGGGTCGAGGAATCCGATGTGGGGGTGTAACCCATTAGGTGGTCAGACCATTACACCGTGGGGTTTAGTTTTTACACCCCCTCTAGAAGGCCTGCCCTTGTGGAGTTGGTTAGCTACTGCCCTTTGCAGGATATAGATTCCCAAGGCCTTGTGGCAGTGCTTGACCTCTCGGCCCCTACGCTGGCAAGCAGTGATCCAGAGACCCTCGTGTCGGCTTATAATATAGCCGTGGCAGGGGCTCTGGATTCTATTGCTCCAGTTAGTGTTCACCCCATCTCCCTTTGCCCCAAGTCCCCTTGGTTTGATGGGACGTTGAGGGAGATGAGGAGACAGGGGCAAAGGTTAGAGCGTTGCTGACGAAAGTCCTCCCCTGATGCTGACCACCTTAGATTGATGGATCATTATTTGGTCTATCAATCTGCTATCACCTGTAAGGAGGCAGAATTCCTGTCCAGGGAGATTGCAGTTGCTCGGAATCGACCAGCTCAGCTGTTTCAAACTGTGGACAGACTGTGCAACCCAGCCTGTCTACAAGTTCGGAAAGCTTTTTCGCAATTGGAGTGCGATGAGCTTGCTCAGTTCTTTGCAAATAAGGTGGCCGACATTAGGGCAGAACTGCTGCCATCACACTCTAGGGGAGCAGCCGTGGTCCGGTGTGAGATCACGGTGCCTCAGTTTTCTTGGAGCTCCTTCAGTCAACTGGAGTTCCTGGATGTTATGAGGATTATCCAGCATATGCGCTCCACGTGCTGTAGTTTGGACCCTGGACCGACCTCCATAATTTTGGGCTGTATTGATATCATTGGTCCGGTCCTTGTGCAGATAGTCAGGTGCTCCTTGGAATCTGGTGAGTTTCTTAGCTCCCAGAAAGAGGCGGTGGTGACACCCCTCTTGAAGAAAGCTACCTTGGACCCTGACTGTTTCGAAAACTACAGACCTATCTCTAACCTTCTCTTTGTTGGGAAGGTGATTGAGAAAGTAGTGGCTGCACAACTGGAGGACCATTTGACCATCCACATCATCTATGAACCCCACCAGTCTGGGTTTCGTAAAAGACATAGTAGCAAGACAGCGCTGGTTCGAGTGCTCAATGATCTCTTGATGGCTAGAGATCGGAAGAGCCGTTCCATCTTGGTTCTCCTCGACCTTTCTTCAGCGTTTGACACCGTAGATCACATGGTGTTGATAGAATGTCTGAGGCTGCTTTGTGGAATATCTGGAACCATCTTAAGATGGTTCACTTCATTCCTCACTGGGAGATCACAAAGGGTTGTATCCAGGGTTTTTTCCTCGGATTCAATGGCTTTGTCATGTGGGGAGCCTCAGGGTTCAGTACTGTCACCCATGCTATTTGCGGTGTATATGCTATCCATCGGAGACATTGTAAGGAAGTACGGGCTGAGGTTTCACCGTTATGCAGATGATACCCAGCTCTATCTTTCTTTTGCCCCCGACCAGGAGGCAGCTCTCTCGGTCTTTAATAGCTGTCTAAGAGAAATCCAGCAGTGGATGAATTCCAGCTGGCTGAGGTTGAACTCGGATAAAACTGAGGTACTGGTTGTGGACCTGGGCCGATAGATGGGGTCAGGCAGTGTTGTATCTTCTGGAATTTCTCTTGGTGGCGTTTCTCTCCTGACCTCTGAATGGGTGCGGAACCTGGGGGTAGTTCTTGATGACAGGTTGACACTGCATTCACAGGTGTCAGCAGTCATCAAGACTTCCTTTTTTCATCTTAGGAACATCTCCAGGGTTCGGCATCTTGTTCCGTCTGCCGACCTGCCTACTTTAGTCCATGCCTTCGTGTCCTTACACCTGGATTATTGCAACTCCTTTTATCTAGGGCTTTCTGGGGTTGAAATCCATCATCTGCAGCTAGTGCAGAATGCTGCAGCCCGGCTTTTGATGGGTTCTAGAAGATCCTGTCATATTACTCTGGTGCTGCGCGAACTGCACTGGCTGCCATTTGGGTGGCAGATCACCTGTAAAGTCAGCTTGCCAACTTTTAAAGACCTACATGATCTGGGCCCAGTCTATCCGAAAGAACTTCTGGTTCCCTATCGCCCTGATTGAACTCTCTGCTCGGCCGACAAGGGGTTGCTAGAGGTTCCAAGGATGAATTTGAAATTTTCTGGCGCTCGGGCTTTCTCATATGTTGCCCCCACCCTATGGAACTCTCTACCCCATCAGTTGTGGGAGTGCACTTATGTGGAGGGTTTTAAGAGGGGTCTGAAGACCTTTCTGTGGGGAAACTGCATTTCCAGAATATTGATTGTTTTAATTGTTTGGTCTGGCTGTATTTTTAATGAAGTTAACTGTTTTAACTGTTATTATGTACGGCGCCTTGACATTCGAAAAACGACTTATAAATAAAAATTATTATTATTTCTGGATGGGTTCCAGGGGCATTCCAGTGGAGTCAGAGATGAGAAGCAGAATGCCCTGGAAGGAGGAAGGGCCTTCCTCCAACCCTGCGCCAACTCATCATTCCTAGGATGTGAGTGCAAGCCGGTGATGTCCAAATCCGAGGAGTCATGGTAGAGCGATCTACCACCTAAGTCACCCTCGATGTGCCGAGGGTGGCCCGGGGTGACTGTTATAGACAGACATTGGGGAAGCCCAGTGTCTTGTCAGTCCTCTTTAGAGGGCGCCCCTCCCTCAGGCTGTTTAGGTGGTGGTTCCACCAGAATTGGTGGAGAGACCGGAACAGGCCGAACCGGGAGACAGGTCGGCACCATGGGCTGAGGAACCGGTGGCTTCGGTTCTGGAGGGGTCAGGGTCGGTGTCGGCCTAGGAAGCGGGACCCAAGTTATGGCTGGGGTGGACGGCGGAGCCAACTTCTGCCCAGTCAGAATCAGCTGTTGCCACATGAGGTCTTCATAGCACCAGAGTTTCCGCCACAGCCTCTCCTTGTCCGAAGAGGGTGAGAACCTGTGGCAACGCCTCTTCTTAGAGCGCTTGTGGCTCTTTCTCATCCATTCGGCTGAGGGGGAGGTGGACCTCGACCGAGATTGGGGAGGCCGACTCAGTCGATCAGGAGACACTGGGGTCGGTGAAAACCGAGGGTGTGGAACTGGGTCCTTGATGGGGACACCAGCAGGCTGGGTCTCCTTAGCAGGAAAGATAAGGACCAGAGTTCTTTCCAAGGAGTCGTCGGCCATGGCCGGTGACAGACGGTCTATTGGGTCAAGGATAATTTCGACCTCGTCGGCCACTTCCACGGTCTCCTGGCCAGATGGAAGATCTGTGAAGCCGGCGGTCGAGGTTGCGATCTCGACCGAAGTCGAGACTGCGTGCTCCTGGGACTTGGACCTCTCTCGGTCCCAGGAATGTCTTCGCCAAGACTAAGACATGGGGTCCTTTTCTCTCTCTTCTGAGAGCGGAAGGAGTGCAAGCCCGAGGACGCCTCACCCTGAGTGGGGAGAGACTGGCACAACTCCTTGAAGGTGCCCGTAAAGGTGGAGCCAAGGTTCAGAAGAACAAAGAAGCTTCGATTGGCTGAAGCTCGAGCTGCTTCTTCCTCAAATGCTTTCATTTGTTCCAGCTGTTCGGCTGATCCTGCGGCCAGGGGAAACTGCCCATCTCGTCTCCTTCGATTTCACTTGTGGGTTCTTTTTCTCTGGTCTCCCTAGCTTCAAACACACCTTGCAGTCATCCAGGATGTTGGGATGGAAGGCCAGGCAAAAACTACATGATGAGGTGTCATGTCCGACACCTAGGCAGTAAACGCACGTTAGATGGGGATCGGTATGTGACATCTTCTGGCCGCTGGGGCATCAGCCAAATCCGGGGGAAGATTTTTCCTCCATGGCAGATGTGGTGAAAGTGCAATCGCTAACTCGAACGAGTTTAAGTTTAAGTTTCACCAGAAACTGACAATTGGAATCCAGGGCCTACGATATACTTTGAGATCACGAGGGAACCTGTATCTTCCAGCGGAAAGGAAGATCTGGTGTCATGGGGTGGAGCCAAGGTATATACCACTCGGATGGATGGGAGGAGCCAGCTTGAAGACTTCTGGCAAGATTTAAAGTGGAAGGGGACATGCCAAGAAGTGTGGATGAACAACATATACATACTCCTAGAACTTATCAGTTCAGTACATTTGACCTTGACATACTTTTCTTCTGGTGGCACTCTGTTGTTCCATCCATGCTGATTTTTTAAGAAGTAGTTTAAGCCAATTGGATTTTAACAATTTTTTATCTGTTTTTTTATGCATGATCTGGACTTTAAGAAACTGTACTCTTTCAAACCAACTGTTATTTTTCTGTTGAAGAATTCTATGTAATTCTACAGCTCAAGCTCCTTTTTATGGCTGTGGGCAGAGCCTACACCGTCTTACTATCTGTGGCTGGTAAATGGAGTATCGTGGAACACAAGTTTTGGACTTTTCAATGTATCCTGCCATGCCAACTGAAATAAAATACTTACTTCTTTCTGTTAAGAATGTTGGAGACAAAACTCCAAGCTACTTATCAGATGCCATTAGGAAACTGAGACAGCTTGTTAAATATTGGTTGCCTATTAAACTCGAAATTTGTTTACCCCCTTCAGAATGCAACAACTTTCACATTTAAATACTTAGCCTTTAAACAGCTTCTTACTACTAGTTTCGCTTGGGAACGTATTGCCTTTCAAGAAAGATTCATACCTAATAAATGTCATCCCTTTCCCAGCAAATCTATAATTTACACTGTTTTTTTAACCTCTAAAGACGCTATCTGATGAGCATGGTCTCAGACATATGCCAGGTCTTCCATGAACTACCCAGACTAAATATGTAGCAATCAGCAGGCATTTTCTACTATGCTTTTCGGGGAAAAAAACATTGCGCTACAGCAAACATACACACAGACACACATACACACCATCCTCGTGGCTACAACATTCAAAATAAATACTGCATTCTAATATGTTATAAAACAATAAACTGTTTGTTTATGTCAGTGAACACAGTGAAGTTCAGTTTAGAGTAGATTTCATTTAAATACTCGTTTATTTATTTATTACATTTTTGTGACCAGGTAGGCCCACTGGGCCTCGGAGGTCCCTTTTTCAGGGGCAACCCGGGATTACATAGCAAGGTAAATAACACAGTAAGAATGACATTTATACAATATGATATAGGTTATACAGTAATATACAGACAGCTGGTTACATATGCTGAGATCTGCCTGCATTCATGGTAGATACAGGGGATTAGCAGAATAAGTGACAAGACACGAGGGATGTGAGAGGAGAGTGAGAGCCACGTTCATAGTGCAGTTTACTCAAGAGGGTAATGTTGGACTATTGTATTCGGATGACTGTGAGGTGGTCCCCGGAGCCTAGCAGCGGCATTTGGAGGTTGCGATCATGTGAGCCTTGAGCCTAGTGCGGAAACTTTTAATTGATGGTGCTTCCTGCACCCCAGGAGGGAGGGAGTTCCACAGGGCGGGTGCAGTGTGGGCGAAGGACTTGCCTCCCGCCTTGGTTCTTACTCTGGAGACAGCTAGGAGAGTGCAATCTGTTGAGCAAAGGTGCCAGGGGTTGGTCTTTTGCACAATGAGTCCAGATAGGCTGGGAGGGGGGATTGGCTAATTAATTTGAAGGTTTGGCATAGCAGAGGGTACTGGAGAAGGGCTTCCAGGGAGGGACAATTTAGCTGCAATTGCATGTCACAGTGGTGATTCCTGGGGTTTGACTGGGCAGCGAACTGAGCCACCTTATTGTACAGGGCCTGTAGTCTATTCATCTCGGTCCTTGCTACCCCCTGGAGTACTGGGGCCACAGAGGTGATTGTCAGAATGAGTACGCTGGTGGCGATGGAGACCCTGGCTTCCAGTATCAGCAGGTTATTCAGTCGATAGAGGGTGCCCAGTTTCCCATGTAAGGTTTTTGTAACTTGGTCGACATGGTTCTTGAGGGTGAGGCCCTGGTCCAGGGTGAGGCCAAGGTATTTTAGTGACTCAACTACCTCTAGCCTAGCACCTGATGTGGAGGTGATGTGTAGGTGTTGTTTTCTATCATGTCCCAGGGATTTTGGACCAAACAGCATGGCCTTGGTCTTATCCGTGTTAAGGACCAATCTGTTGTTAACAAGCCAGTTCTCGAGGGAGCACAGGTCACCTTGGAGCAAGGTGCTGAGATCTGGCAGATTATTGGAGGGTCGGTAGATAACGGCATCATCTGCGTACTGGACCACTGAGCTCCCACCACAGTGGAGGCTCAGTTCATTGGTGAAGAGAGAGAAAAAAGTAGAGGGCCAAGTATCGACCCCTGCGGCACTCCCTCTTTTGGTGGGAGTGCCTTCAAGATGGAGTCTTTCCATTTTACCCTCTGAATGCGTCCAGTTAAGTAGCTTTCGAACCACGTTAGAGAATGGTTGTCAAGCCCTACTTTGCCCAACTTAGTCAGTAGCAGACTGTGATGGACCAGGTCGAAGGCTTTGGATAAGTCAATGAAGACTGTGCCGGTAGGGGTCCCCTTATCCAGATTACTGAGTAGGTCCATTGAGAATTTGATAAGGGCAGTGTCCATCCAGGGGTGTCATTTAGGGGTCACCAGGGGTCACATTCACGACCCCTATGAAAATTATGCGACCCCTATGACAGGGCTTGCGACCCCTGCCTGCCCTGGGGCTCTCTATAGGACCGGATGATGCATTTTGCCGAATTGCCGGCTGCTTCAGGCTGCTTGCCCGCTACTGCTTGGCCGTGCGCACGTTTGTGCTGCTGCACACAGTGTGTGTGTGTGTGTGTGTGAGGACTGGAGGAGCAAAGAGGACCGGAGACGGGGGGAGGGGAGCGCCTCGTCTGAGCTCTGCCGACTGCTTAGTAGCTTAGCCCCGAAAACTGGAAGTGGAACAGCTTCGGGCAAGGCATAATTGAAGGCAACTTAGGCAAGTTAGTGAGGCAGTGCCACTTTACTACTGGGGCTGGCTCTGGCTGGCTGCTGCGATCGATTGGCTGCCTGGCTGGCTGGGAGGCGGGGACTGAGTTAGCTACAAAACCGCTGATACACGTGCGTGGGGAATCGGGCGGGATTTAATGGTGGGTCGCCCGTCTCACCGCAGTCGTGGTTCAGCAGGCAGGAGCAGCCTAGTGTTTTTCAGAGTGACAAGAGTTGAGACTTGAGACTCAAGAGGCTAGGGCAATACAGCATCTGTAGTCAGTCATCAGAGTCGGGCAGCAGCCAGCCAGCAGTACTAGCAAGGCAAAGTGTTTTTTTTTAAGTGCAGCCGAAGCCGATGGTCCGGTCCGAGCTGTAGCGCAGTGCCAGAGGTCAGCTGATCGATCATCCAGGCAGGCGTCCGCGGGGCGAATCGGGCGATTGATCTGATCTCCAACACAGGCAAACAGGTAACAGGCATCCATCCGCACGGTGGGGCACACACAGATCAATCGGCAGAGGCAGAGCCAGAGCTGGCAGCAGCCGGGGCAGGCAGAGAGAAGACAGAGAAGAAGATGCAAAGACTGCAGTAAGTAGTACAACTGTCAAATGTGTTGTGCAAGTAGGGGGATGAGGGGGACAGGGGACGGGGGGAGGGAGAGAAGAGACCAGTGGTACTCTGTTGTCCTGTTGTTCTTGTTGCTGGCAAATCTGGAAAGGTCCCTTGATGCTCTGTGTGATTTGGTCACATCCTGCTCATTTGTAAGGTCTGAAGTTAAAGTAGGAAAAGGCTGTGCATACTCAGTGTTTGCAAAGGGACACCCAGTGAGCTGTTACATCTACTACCCCTAAACACCAAAGTCTCCATTGGCCGTGTCTAGCCCATAAGAGCAGAAGTGACACTCAGCAATGAAGGCCGAAAGGGGGCTTGCAGTTTTAAAGTCTGTTTTAAATTTTTTTTTCTTCATACTGATTACTTTGCATCTTTACAAATTGCACTGTACTGTGTTGTGGCTGTTGATTGTGTTATATACAGAATAATGCTGCTGGTTTCTTGGTCTGTCTACTCTGTGATCTTGCCTCTAACCCCTTTTCTTTGTCAATGTAATTTTCTGGCATTCTGATCCCTTGGCAGGATGCTGGACAAATAAGTCTACTACTACAGAATGCTGTTAGTTGATGGCTTAAACTGATTAAGCAAGGTTTTGTTTTTACAAGCTCACTGCTGGATGAATTCTCTTATCGCTGGCTGGGAGTTTACCTGGGATTCTTTCATTCTGCCCAGTCACTGAGATAACAGCACTGGTGCTCTCCGGTCCCCCTTAACAACTTGCAGTGGGGACCGAGGGAGAGCAGGACATTGTTGGCATACCACTGCCATTCATGCCACACATAAAAGGCCTGAACCACTGGCAGAGAGTGAATGCACTCCCAACAGACTGTTTCCCGAATGGTGCCCCAACCATACTGGACACTAAGCATGGAGCATGCAAAACACTATCTGGGCACCAGGGCTTGTTTTGAAAACAGAAGCCCTACAAATGGCTGATTCTATACGTGGTCCACACTGGCCCCATCTCACAGCAACATGAGTTAGGTGTGGTGACATTGGCCAATCAGGCTGCAGAGCCTGATGAAGGAGATCAACAGGAGCTTCTGGGATGCATGAAAGGACTGTCCCAGGTCCTTGCTCAAATTTGCAGCGAACTGTGTCAAGTAAAGGGGTTCATGTGGTGGGGCAGACACTCCAGTGCTACCGGGGGCTTTATGGGCACATACCTGCCATTGACCACCGGCTGTGGTCTGGCAGGTGTCAGAGGCTGTGAGGGTACCTTCCCCAGGGGCGCAGTGGTCATCCGCTGCACCCAGTGATGGCTCCAAGAGTGGCGTCTGGCATGTTAGAGCAGCTCTGGGCTGGTCTTAACAGCTGAGGACCATGTGCCCTTTGGGGGGCTTCTAATATCCCATTTTAAGGGATACTGCAGTGCTGCCTTGGTGCAAACCCCCTTCCACCATGGTGCACCATGGCTGTTGTAAGGATGGCACAAGCCCATTTGGTGCGGGCGTTAACCCCAGTGGTGCAGGTGTATTACAAATTGGGACTGGTGCAAGATGTGGCACAAAGAGCCCACTGTGCAATTTCTCTTTGATGTAAGCCCCTTGTGTCGGTCCCAATGGTTTGAAATGTGTATATTGATACACATCACTACACATTAATACAGTATAAAAAAATAGCATGTCAATACAACAAAAGTGTCTTTTTTAGCATACCAGTGCACTAAAATATCTTATTTTAATTATTTGTTAACCAAGTAAGAAGATTGGGCTAAAAAGCCAGTTTACAAGATTGACCCCGGCTATAGGCAACACTGAGTTACGTGCAAGAATACATAGTGCAGGTGCAAATTACACAAGTCAGTGACATCAGCTATTTATTTACTTATTTAAATGTTTTACCAGGAAAGGCATACTGAGCAGAAACTGCTTCAAACGAGGATGGGACAGGACAAGGGGGAGGGTTAATGAAGGGGAAGGGTGGAAGGGAGGGGCAGCTGCAGAATAAGAGGTGCTAGCTGCACATTCGAGCAGACTTGATAGACCTCTAGGCCTTTATCTGCTGGCAAATTTCGTATGTTCATAAGTGTTAGCTCAATCATTCCAGAGTTTTGGGACATGGCAGTAAAAAGCTCTTTTGTCCGCAGTAGTGGAGACTGTATCTGCAGTAAGGAGGTGATGGTTGGATGACTTCAGCTTTTTAGCACAAGGTTTTGGTGGCACTTGTCTCAGTTTTTTTTCTGTAGTGTTTAATTTATACAGAGATCTCTCCATACCTTTCCAGGATGGAGGAAATTGTTCTGAGGGAGACATCCGGATTGGCCAAATAATGGAGGAGGTCATCCGCATATGAAGCCATGCAATGTTCCCTATCCCCAAGTTGTATCCCCTGCACTGTGAGGCTTTCCCTGATGGCCTGGGTGAGAGACTCGGTATACAAGGAAAACAGGAGGGGGGTAAGGAACAACCTGCCGGGTGTCCCAAAACAAGCGGAAACTCTGCAAGATATGTCCATTCATCTTAATGAAAGTTTGGGGGGTTGGGACAAAACAAATCCTCTGCAGCAAGGCAATGAAGTCTGCCAAGAAGGCCATTTTCTGTAAAGCTGCAGACAGGGTCAGGAGAACCTTTCAAAGGCTTTCTCCATATTCAAACTCACCAAAAGGAAGGTGGTGGCAGTCAAGTGCACTTGATGTAGGATATGGAGTATGTGACCAGGTGTTATAGTTCATCTGGCAAGCAATAATAAATCCTATCGGATCCAGGTGGATCAATTTTGGCAGCAGAATGTCCAGCCAGTTTGGCTGCAGTGCCATGAACAATTTATATTCCGTATTCAAGACTGACAGCGGTCTATAAGCATGGTACTCAATGGGATCCTTTCCTAGCTTTGGGATAGCAGAAACGGTAGCATATTGCCATGTTCTGGAAATGTCTTTACCCATTGTGTAATAAAAGATTAATATAAGGCTGTTAGAATGTTTACAGCCCATCAGAAAGCTTCATTTCTGAGACCATTGTTATAATTTTATTTAATAAACTGAGGAATTAGCTTAATGGTGCTTCATGTACACTTATCACATTACATGAACTATATTCTGAAAATGAAATTTCTTCAGAGTGATGCTGTAGGCAGGCAGGCAGCATTGGTGCCCCCAAAAAAAAAATATCCACTAAAAGAAGAAAAACAAATCTCACTGGTGAAGAGGTTGACAAACTGATGCATTTTATGACTTACTGGGAGACAGTCAGTGGCCCAGTGGTTAGAGCACAGAAGTGTGATCCTGAGACCTGGTTTGAGTCCTGAACTGACACTTGCTGTGTCACCCTGAGTGGTAAGTTAACTTCCTTCTGCTTAGTGGTCTCTCGCTGTTTTTTCTGTGTGCTCGTTCTCAATCTCCCTGTGTGCTTAAAGTGGCAGCAACATTATAACATGAAAGGCACCATTTAAAACCCAGTGGGTCCAAATAAACTACAGTTTTGAGCTGCTTGCAAACAAATTGGATGCTGGTAGTTTGTAACCACTCTGTGCTGACCATTTATTAATAAGACACTGATGTGTACAAATGTCTTGGTAGAGTGGACTGAGGACTAAATTTATTTAAAAAAATGTATTTTTTTTTCTAGATAAGAATTTCAGGTGCCAACAATGCTCCAAATAATGTTGGCAATTTACTCACCAGTTTTAAAACATAGTGAGTAAAACAAAAGTGGGATGCATACAAGTGTAAATCTGGCAAAAAACTGTTACTTTTTAATCACCAGTTATGTTATGAAGCACTATTCTTTGGTGTGTGGAGGAGTATTGACAAATGTTGGGTGAGTACAGGTACTCATTTAAAAAAAATTTCTGCAGAGTAGTTCCTAAAATGACATGAGTATAAAAGACTGGTACACACCTTATCTGGAGCCGTGGTGGTCACGACTGTGTGGGTAAATGCCATCTGTCACTGACATCATGACTGTAGATAAATGTATTTATTCAATGGCTCTGCAGATCTGTTACACAGTGGTGAGAATATATGCATTTATCCAATGGTTTGACCACTCACCCCTATTGTATAAATATAAATAGATATTTTATTTAACACCACCTGAGGTTGTAGGCATTGTACAGTTGACAAGGACTCAAAAGTCAAAAACAAACCACACAGACCGGTCCGATACCATCAACATCTTTAAACATAACCCCTTCTCCACTGGTTACAATAAGTACTCCCAAACTGACCACAATTAATCTGCAAAGGCCAATTGGAAACATTAAGGTTTTTAAGAGTCTTAAAGCACCTTAAAGACATGGCCAGGGCTCCAGATAAGGTCTGTACCAGCCTATTTTACTCACCTGTCCTCATTTGAGGAAATACGCTTCAGAAATTTTTGTAATGCTACCAGTACTCACCCAACATTTGTACATACTCCACAGGCCAAGAATAGTGCTTCAAATCAGAACATAACTGGTGATTCAAAAGTAACATTTTTTTGACAGATTTACAGCACTTGTATGCATCCCACTTTTGTTTTATAACAGAAATGTTTTTAAGTCCGATCCTTGCATTTATAAGATTACTTTTAAAATTCAGAATTATAATAGACCTTTTTTAGGTTCATAGGTACAGTTAAATGTAAAATTTGCACCCATATGTTAATGTTTTAATTCCTGATGTCATCACTCTTTGCAGATTTAATACTTACACTGGTGATTTCTTTAGACTGTGTGCACATTTGAATTCATAGCGTTTTTCACGGGTTTCAAAACTGATATCTGATTTGCTAATCACTGGGCATAGCTGCTGGCAGGCTGTACATTGCTAAATTTCTTCTTTAGTAGCCTTCACTGATTGAAATTTCTTTGAAGTTGGCTGCTAAATAAGTATTACTGAAATGTCTCCGTCTAAGAAGAAGGCATCCAGTGATCCAAAGCAACCATCGGTGCTTCAGTTATTTGCTAAGAAAGAATTACAGCAGATACTGCACATGCTGAACATACAGTGAAGAAATCAAGACCTGAAGATAGTGTTCTGTTAGCTGGTATGCATGAATCTGATAGCAGAAGTATAGTTTCAGAGCCTAGTTCTGCTGCTACAGGCCCATTACTTGTTGCTTCGCCTCACCCCTCTGATGCATGTGAAAGCACATCCGATGCATGTGAAAGAACGCCATTGCCTTCAGTGAAGGCCACTCATTTTCAGTGGGTGAGTGTGTTGATCACGATACTGTGCCAAGTGACATATCTGCTACCCTTACCAAGCTCCAGTTCAGCTGAAGTGTGTTTTCCTGTGACAAAATCACGTAAATTTAATGGTGATTACAAAACTCATAAGTGGGTAGAATATTCAGTACAGAAGATGCTGTATACTGTTTTGCATGCAGGCATTTTACCTTTCGTACTGCACCTGGAGGTGGAGGTCGTGAGCGTGGAAACATTCCTTTTGTCGATATTGGTTTCTGTAAATGGAAAAAATTGGTCGTGCCTTCAGAAAGCACAGCGAGTCTGAGAAACACAAAGCTTCTGTTGTAGCATGGTGTGAATTTAACCATATACAGTCTTCATCAGACATCAGTCAGTTGAGACGGCTTGAAAAAATAGAGACATTGAAATTGAAGAAAATAGACGCCATGTTGAATTACTACTGCATGCAGTGTGTTACATAGAGACGGCAAGGTCTTGCTTTCAGAGGTGGTGATGAGTCGACAAATTCGATAACAAAGGCAATTTTATTGAGTTTCTGGAAACAGTATCTGCACATGACTCAAAATTAAAAGAAAAATGTCTAGGAGATACGGTCATTATACTCTCCAGAGTATCAAAATGATTTGATTAACATCGTTGTAACATTAATACGAGAGAAAATTGTAAGTAAAGTTACAAAATATTTCTCTGTTTTAATCGATGAAACTAAGGATGTATCACGCAAAGAGCAGCTCAGCTTTGTAATCCGCTTTGTTGACAGGAGATGGTAATATCTGTGAAAACCACTGGCT
This sequence comes from Neoceratodus forsteri, assembly GCA_016271365.2. Taxonomy (NCBI): domain Eukaryota; kingdom Metazoa; phylum Chordata; order Ceratodontiformes; family Ceratodontidae; genus Neoceratodus; species Neoceratodus forsteri. Next base: position 800,014,576 of record CM057451.1, on the reverse strand, counting down.
GCTACCACATGGATAAACTGGATGCTGGTAGTTTGGCTGGTGCAATCAATCAGGCAGTATGTCAGGCTGGACTGCAGTGGAAGCACTGTGCAGCACAGTGCTATGATGGAGCCTCTGTCATGAGTGGGTGCTTCAGTGAGTACAAGCAAGAATAAGAGATTGCTCCTCAAGCTGTTTATATTCATTGTCATGCACAGACTGAATCTTGTCTTGGTGCAAACAATTAATAATATATCAGAAGTGAAAGAATTTTCAGCATCTTACAGGCTGTATATGTATTTATTTCTCAAAGTTCACCAAGACATGAGTTGTTTGTTAAAGCTCAGAAAGAAGAAGGTCTACAAGTTCTGGAACTGGAACGACTGTGTGGTACACGATGGTTTTACTGGTACAACTGTGTCAAGAAATTTCAGTTGCGTCTAGAGTCCATTATTATAACACTTCATGCTATTCAGTCACAAAACACTGACAAAGAGGCAAGTAGTGAAGCAAAAGGTCATCTGTTTAAAATTCAGAACTTCATCTTTGTAGTAACACTGTACAGCCTAGAAACTATTTTAAGGAAGATACAATCGGTGTCTGAGAAACTTCAGAGAAAAGATCTGGATTTGCCAAGTGCTTGTAATCTTGTTCAGTCTTCGAAAAGTGAGCTCTTGTCTCTACGTAATGATTCACAGTGGCAGAAGATTTACAAGGAGGCACAACAAGCTGCTGATCACTGTGGCATTGATTATGATGTACAAGCCACTTTGCACACAGGAAGGCCACTGCGCAAACATCAGTTGAGCCGAAAACTGACAGAATTTTTTGTTTCATCCACGTTGGGGAAACGGACTGCAAATATAGAAATTCAGGACATTTCTGCAAGATCTAACAGTGATAGGCTTAAACAGGAAATATACCTGGCCTGCATTGACAGGTTTGTTACTGAACTTGATTCACGCTTCACAAGTAATCTGGACCTCTTAAAAGTTGTTGCTGCTCAACCCAAAGGATGAGAGTTTTCTGAATTACTCTGTTTTAAAGGTCCTAGCAGAAGCTTACCCAGGAGCAAATATAGACACAATTGTATTAGAGTCACAGCTGGACTCAGCAAAGGCATACCTACAGAACAAAAATATGCAAAGTATTCATTGTGTCAGACAACAGTTGCAATGCCTTCGTAATGCATTTTCAGAAGTCCTGGAGATTTTGAACCTGGTGCTGGCACTCCCTGTGACCACAGCTTCAAATGAACGTTTCTTCTCATGCATGAAAAGAGTGAAAACTTACTTAAGAAACAGTTGTGGTGACAGATGACTCAGTGACTTAATGATGATGGCATGTGAGCCACTGGAGGTGAAGCAGCTAGACCTGTCAGTAGCAATAGACAGATTTGCTCAGATGCGTTCAAGAAGATACCCATTACTGAAGTAACATTACTATCTACAGTCAGCCATCAGTTATGTGTGCTACCAGTGTCTCCAGTCAGCCACCAGTCCTGTGTTCCAGTTCTGCCCAGTCAGCTCAGCAACGAGTCCAGTTTGCAACTTGTGCCTCCAGTCAGCAACCAGTCCAGTATGCCAGCAGTGTTACCATCAGTCAGCAGTCCCATCTGCCAGTAGTGTCTCCAGTCAGCGAGGAGTCAGTGTGCCAGTTCTGTCCGAGTCAGCTCAGCAACGAGTCCCGTTTGCAACTTGTGCCTCCAGTCAGCAACCAGTCCAGTATGCCAGCAGTGCTACCACCAGTCAGCCAACCAGCAGTCCCATCTGCCAGTAGTGTCTTCAGTCAGCCAGCAGTCAGTGTGCCAGTTCTGTCCCAGTAAGCTCAGCAACGAGTCCCGTTTGCAACTTGTGCCTCCAGTCAGCAACCAGTCCAGTATGCCAGCAGTGTTACCACCAGTCAGCCAACCAGCAGTCCCATCTGCCAGTAGTGTCTCCAGGCAGCCAGCAGTCAGTGTGCCAGTTCTGTCCCAGTCAGCTCAGCAACAAGTCCCGTTTGTAACTTGTGCCTCCAGTCAGCAACTAGTCCAGTATGCCAGCAGTGCTACCACCAGTCAGCCAACCAGCAGTCCCATCTGCCAGTAGTGTCTTCAGTCAGCCAGCAGTCAGTGTGCCAGTTCTATCCCAGTCAGCTCAGCAACGAGTCCAGTTTGCAACTTGTGCCTCCAGTCAGCAGCGAGTCCAGTCTGCCAGCCTTTTCTCCAGTCAGATACCAGTCCAGTGTGCTAGCAGTGTCTCCAGTCAGCCAGCAGTGTGCCAGCAGTCTCAACTCAGATACCAGTCCAGTCAGCCAGCAATTCAGTGTGCTAGCAGAGTCTGCAGTCAGATATCAGTGTGCCAGCAGTGTCACCAGTCAGCTAGCAGTCCAGTGTGCCAGCAGCCAGTGTCTCCAGTCAGCTTAGCTACCAGTCCAGAGACAGTTTGCCAATTTTGTCTCCAGTTTGCCAGCAGTGTCCCTGACTAGTCAGCAGTCTAGTGTGCCAGCAGTCACCAGTCAGCTTCCAGCACTTCCAGTCACCTACCATCCCAATCTCCAGTGTGCCAGCAGTGTCTCCAGCCTCCAAGCAGGTAATAACACTCCTATGTCCTTTGCTTTACCACTTTCATGGGTGTTTGGGAGGGAGTTTATGCTCTTTTAAATTATTGTAAGAGGGGGTAGTAGCCTTGGTGTGGAGAGTTAAAGAGTACTTTCATTTGCTTTGCTGCAGTAATTGGAAGTCTGGAAGACTTTCTTTTGTGTAACCCTGGGACTCAGTTCTTTTTCCTTTTATTACAATTTTTCTTTATAGGTTTTTTGGTGTACAATTTTACTAGGATCTTTTCTTTTATTACTTTTTTCTTTACAGGTTTTTGGTTGGTGAGTTTTAATTGTTTTTTTTTCCTTTTATTTTTTTCTTTACAGGTTTTTGGTGTGATTTTTTTTTTTTCATCAGTTCATTTTCCTTTTATTACTTCTTTTACAAGTTTCATTGTGTCATTTCTTTTACTAAGCTCTTGTTTCAACAGAGAAAAAGTAAAGTTCTCTCCATAGTTCAAGGTTCAGAGTATGCGTTCATAACAGTATAATTTCTCTCATGTTTTGATGTGTATTTTTTATGTACTGTAAGGTATTGGTATAGAGACGGCTCTTTATTTTTAGCAATGTGTGCCTTAGCTTGTATAGTACCAGTCATTTGACATGAACAGTGTGGTAATATTTTTTTGGACACACAATGTGGTAATATACAGAGGATAATGCCTGATGTACAGGTGATAACCATGGTATAATCACTTCGGGTGGTGTCTAGGGCATCAGTAAACCTAGCGTGCACAGCTTGAGAGGTTTACAATTGCCCTAGCAACCACGAGAGATGATTACACCCTGGTTATCACCTGTACATCATGCATTGTCATTTATAGTGTATGGAACTCGACATGAGAAGTCCCCCCCCCACATAAATAATTCAGCCTTACCTTATTAATGAATCTGCACTACACCCACATGATTGTTTAGGAAAACAATTTATTAGGATACACGGACTGAATGACAGTGGGCCAAAATAGCACCAGAGTTAAAATCTCTATCAGATATAGTGATTGCTAGACAATAAACTGTGACAATTGGAATGTTATTTGAATACTGTACTGAGACTAACAATCACATTCTGGGTATGTAGAATACTGAATAACACTGGCATTCCATTTTGTAAACCCACTGCTATGACACAGAGAGATAGGTTTATAAGGTTCTGACATCACAACAGTGGGATTACAAGGTTGTAATCTGTTTGATTTCAATGAGTAAGAAGGACTACCCATGCATTAATATTGTTTAATATTTGTACAGTTGAGGAATGGGACTTTCACTATACTGATAATTCCATAATTTGATGAAAACTAGCTATTTAAGTTGAATCAACATCTGTAATGACCCATTTCAGATTTATACTCAGACTTTACTATCCAGTTCATACCCATTTTTAAATTACTTGGTAACTAGCTCTATGTCACATAGACAAATGCCACCCTCTCTGGCTCCGCCCACACAGTGGCCCCAACCACACCGTGGCCCCACCCACATCATGCCCACCCCACCTTGCTACCCCTCTGATTTTGCTGAAATGACGCCCCTGTGTCCATCACATGCTGGGTCCTGAAGCCGTGCTGGGAGGGAGTAAGGAGTTGGTACTACTCAAGGTAATCGTGGAGTTGCTCAAGGGATTGGAGAGCATTCTTAGGTGGGTTGTATACGCACCCAGTGGTGAGGTGCTTACAAAGACCAAGGGTGAGGTGCTTACAAAGACCAAGGGTGATGCGAACAAAGACAGATTCACTGTCGTCGCTGGTAGTATTTATTTTCCTATATTCTGTATCCTGGATACACACACACACACACACACACACACACACACACACACTCTCTCTCTCTCTGTATACGCCATCCTCATGGCCACAATTTTCAAAACAAAATAAATCAATCAATCAAAATCTTTATTTATCCAGGCGAACATCATTGAGCAGAGCTCTTTTACAAGATGGACCTGGTCAGAACAGGGTCGGGTAACATCCATCATAAAAACATATAAATACATGTAAATAAATATATAAACACAAACACAATGGTGCAGTAATAGGGCAGTCAAATGATAAAAGGAAGACAAGGCAAGCCATAACAGAGGAGGATTCAAATACAAGGGGGTAGGTCCACCATTGAACCATGCAACTGTATATAAACCAAGTTCTCTGTATAGAAGTACCAGTTAGTTCATTGACCAGGGGCAGTCACTAGTACTAGCCATTAAAATGGCTTGGAGAACCACCAACTAATGACAGATGGGGTACCAGGAGGGGTATGATATATGTAAGCGAAGGATAAACATTGTGAGAAGTGAAGTCCCAAGTATAGGTCGGTAGAACTGATGTGGCGGTGGGGGCCTACGGGGAGAGGGAAAGGGGAGTTAGGACTTTTACAGTATGATTGCGTGTAGATTGTGGATGAATGCAGTATAGAGTTGTGAAAAGAAGGTTGGAGAAAGCGGGAAGATAGACCAGTATCAAAGGGAGGACACAGGCATCAAGGTATTACATGAAAGCATGATGACAGACCAGGGCCAAGGAGGAGACAAGCACTAGAAGTAATTTGTTCATGGTTAAATGGTACAGGTTAGCATGATGACAATTCATGGTCATGGGAAACAATTGCACTGATCATTTCTAAGACGTGAATATAAGAGCTTAAAAGATGAGATGCCGATGGGTGACCTCAGTTTCAGTTTTTTTTTGCAAATTATTCCACAAGGAGGACAGTGTAAAGCTTATGGCAGCCCTGCCAAAGCGAGAGTTAACTTTGGGAACCATCAGTAGGAGAGAATTGCAACTTCTCAGGGTGTAATTGCCTATTGGTTTTATAGGTAGACAGTCTGTAATGCATTGGGGCAGTTTTTTGGAGATGGCTCTCAGGGTCCATAAGGCTCCATTTTTATCACGCCTAAATTGAAGAGAACTCCACCCCACTGATTGATATTGGGAGCAGTGGTGAGTGGAATAAGACAGGCCTGTAATAAACCTCAAAGCTCTATGATATAATGTGTCAAGTTTGATGAGGTAGGAAATGGGACAGTGACTGTAGAGGATGTCAGCATAATCTACCAAGGATGGAAAGGTTGATTGTACCAGCTGTAGTTTGGCATCTCTAGTTAAGAAGCGGGGTATCCTAAAGAACAGGCCAAGCCCCTGTCATCATTTTTTGAGTAATTCTTCAACGTGTTCTATAAAGGAGAGCTTATGGTCCAGCCATACTCCCAGGTATCTGAATTTAGGGACAAATTCCAACTTCTCGCCAAGAACTGTAGTAATCTGCGGCACAGGATCTGATAGGGCTGAATTTACCATTTGGGCAGAGGGAGAAAAGAGCATTGCTTTTGTTTTCTTGGCGTTAAGTAATAGTTTTTTGTTTAGGAGTTGGTGTTGCAGCAGGTTGAACTCAGATTGAAGGTCATTACATGCAGATTGTAATGACGGGTGGCTTACGTAAAGAACTGTGTCATCTGCAAACAGATGAATGTTGGCCTTAGTTATGCCTTTATCAAGACAGAACCCTGGGGAACACCTCTTAGGAGAGGTTTGAAAGTTGAGAGATCTCCTTCTGCTTTCACCTGCTGGAAACGATCAGAGAGGTAGTTGTTGAACCACTGTAAAGATAATGGGTCAGCACCTAGTGAGGTCAGGGAAGAGAGTAGCAGAGAATGGTCAACAGTGTTGAAAGCCTTGCTCAGGTCCAAGAATAAGGCGCAGGTGTAATTCCTGTTGTCTAGCTCTCTTTGTCAGTCATTAGTCACTTTGGCAAGTGCTATAATGGTGCTATGTTTAGCTCTAAACCCTGACTAGACTGGATTAAGCAGGTTATTAGCTTCTAGATACTTCCTCAGCCGGTTACTTATAACTTTTTCCAGTAATTTTGACAAGACCAGGAGAATCGAAATTGGTCTGTAATTATTTAGATCACAGGGATTTCCGGACTTGAACAGGGGTATGATGTGCGCTGTTTTCCATATTGAAGGAATGGATCCTTGAGTTAATGATAGGTTAAATAAAAGGGTTATGGGCACGGCTAACACATGGATGGCCACCTTCAAAAAATATGGGTCGAGGGTATCCGCACCAGCACTTTTTTTTACATCCAGTTTAAGCAACAGGTCTTCAACTTCTTTCACAGTAGTAGGACGCAAGGAGAAGACTGAATCGGTGACACTAGGATCTGCACCTTGATTATCTACCTGAGAGCGTATCAAATTCACAGGGGAATTGTCGAAGGCTAAGCCTGCAGTCGCTAAGTGATTATTGAAAGCATCCAGAACTTCCAGTCTGTCACTAATGGTGTTATTGTTTAAGGAGATTTCATCAGGTAGTGAGCCACCGGAAGTGTGACCAGACAAGTCCTTGACAGTTTTCCAAAATTTTGTAGGATTTTTGGAGGCAGAGAGAAATTCAGAATGATAGTATGCAGCTTTTATATCTCTAACCATTCTAGTACATGAGTTTTGTGCCCTTCTGAACTTGCACCAGTCCGCAGCAGTTTGGGTTTTGCATGCTTTTTTCCATAAGTTATCTCTTTCAGTCAATGCAGATTTTAATAATGGTGTGAACCATCTACAAGCATTTTTTGCTATTTGCACCTTAAATATAGGGGCATATTTATTTAGGGCATCTAGGATAAGTTTGCTAAATATTTCGAATGCTGATTGCGTGTTTTTTGCCAAATTGAACTCTTGCCAATACAAGGAGTGTTTCAGTTTGTTTATGTAGGCAGTAAGATCAAAGTTCCATCTAGATCTCTTGGCAGCAAACTTCGGCAAAGTAGTAGATTTTTTGCTTGATCTTATGCAAGCAATAAATGAGTGATCACTGATATCACTGAAGAAGGTGCCGGCAAAGGAGAAGAGATGCGGTTTATTCACTAGGATAGCATCTAACGGGGAGCTGTTATCCACATTCTTTTTATTTACTCATGTTGGTTCGACAATGAGTAGCGATAATCCATGGGTCACAGAAAGCTACAAGAGGAGTGGAGGTTTTAGATAGCCAGTCTAAATTAAGATCCCCAAGAATAATTAATTCTGAGGATTGTTGCTCAATGACATTACTCAGATGAGGTAACAACTGTAGATCGGCAGAAGGAGGTCTATAGCACCCTATGATACATAATGTTGAAGTGTGCAAGATGGTAACTTGAAGAGACAGACATTCATAAGCATTTGCAACAGATAAAGCACTCAGACAGCATGCCATATACCTATCCTTGACATAGATGGCAACCCCTCCACCCCTGGAGTGTCTGTCTGCTCTAAATAGTAAATAGTTAGGGATATTGACTTCCCTGTCAGAGGCGGCCGGTCTAAGCCAGGTTTCTGAAACCACTAGGATGTCTGGTCGAGTATGGGGGACCCAGGCCTGGATCATGGAGAACTTTTTTAACAGACTGCATACATTAATGTGGAGGAAACTCGTGCTTTTCAGTGTGGCAAGGTCAGAGGGTGATGTGACTGCAGCTGGTGGCCCCGGACTGAACTCCACATTTTCTGAGCACAGGAGAAGAAGGAGTAAAAGTTTTCTTAGAGTGGCAATAGTAAGCTTCGTACTCATAACCCCTTTACGTCGTTGTGGGCTATCATCCTGGGGGGGCGTGCCCCAACATTTTTTGCCCTTCCTACTAAGGGTGGCAGAGACTAGTACTCTGACTGCTATCTGTAGAGGTGATGCCTCTATGATGTTGGTGGAAGTCGCAAGCTGAGGTGGTAATTCATTTCGTGTACCAGCGTTAAAGGTAAGATGAAAATAGTGTTGAAGAATTGGAGAGTTGAAAAGGCATATATCCATGGATAGGAACTAGTTACAGAGCAGATCAGTTTAGTATCCACAGTAATAAAGGCTTGAGGTGGCATATATTGGGCATGCGATATGAGATAGAAGAAGGACCAGAACAGGATCCATGATTTGACACACACAGTGGAATAAGGATGGGGGGGGAGCTAGAGAGGAGGGAGCTAGAAAGCTGGGGTGGGGTTTATGTGTATTTAATCAGGACCGGGGAAGGCGAAAAAATTGGCAGCTAGGGCTCCCTTCCTGGAGGTCAGTCCCTGAGAGCAAGTCCATACCTGCGTTTCTGTGAGAGGTTGGTGGCTTCAGACCTGGACTGCGGGTGGCAGTCTGGCAGGTCGGGTTCGTCAAAGAAACACGGCTGTGGCTCTCAGACAATCTGGAAGAAAAAATTACTCACCTTAGTAATGTTGTTTCTTCTAATGGAGTCTTGCTATATTTTGACAATTGCAGTTTGTCCCACCATTAGAACTGCTCCGGAGGTGAAAGAGTTAACTTCCATGCCAGGCATGGAACTTGGAGCGCAAGCTCGGTTAGAGAAGCTCTGTCTGGATAATTTCAAACTGAAACTGTCAGATCTTTACGAGCAAAACTCACTAAGATTCTGTGTGGAAGCTGTAACCTACACTAGCCAACTGGCTACCTAAATATTAACACATATTCCTGGTCCCAACACAAAGACTCAAGTCAGGGGGCCAGAAAATAAGATAAGATAAGATAAGAAAAGATAAAACAAAACAACACCCCAAAACCCCCCCAAAAAAGGGGGGTGGAAAAACATAAAATGGGCATAAACAAGTGCCCACACTGGACTGCCCACCCCATACCCAAGTAGAAGTTCTGAGAGGGGCAGGCTGGGGGGGAGGTTAATATAGCAAGACTCCATTAGAAGAAACAACATTACTAAGGTGAGTAATTTTTCTTCAAACAACATGAAGTCTTGCTATATTATGACAATTGCAGACTACACAGCAGTACCTCCATGGAGGAGGGACAGAACCTACTTAGGGAATAGGCTCTGAAGCACGGCTGTGCCAAACTGAGCATCCCTCCTGGCCTAGACATCCAGGGAGTAACGCTTGGTGAAAGTGTGTACCGTTTTCCAAGTAGCTGCTTGACATATCTCTAAGATAGGGATGTCTCTGGCAGCAGCTAGAGATGCAGCTGTACCTCTGGTGGAGTGAGCCTCAGGCCTGAAGGGAACTTTTCCAGTTTTGATAACAAAATTGGATACAAGAGACAATCCACCTGGCAATGGATCTCTTAGTGGCAGGTTTCCTTTCCCAACCTCACCATAAGTGAGAAAAAGTTGACGTGATTCAACCTGTGACCCTTGGTATGTCTATCTATAGTAACTTAGGGCCCTCTTAACATCTAAACTGTGCAACCTCCTCTCACCAGAGGAGGAATGGTCAGTGAAGAACACTGGAAGGGAGATAGATTGATTAAGATGGCAATCTGAAACCACCTTAGGAAAAACTTCCTGTTAGTCCTAAGGACTACCTTATCCCTGTGGAAGGAAATAAAGTCAGTCTCTACTGACAAAGCTTGTAACTCACTTATGCCTGGCAGAAGTGATAGCTACTAGAAAACAGTTTTCTAAGTCAAGTACTTAAGCTCTGCAGAAGACAGAGGTTCAAAGCGGGGTTGCATCAACTGAGCAATGCAAACATTAAGATCCCAGGCAGGGGCCGGGTCCCTGAAAGGTGGATTAGTATGAAGTAATCCTTTAAAAAACTTGGAAAATACAGGGTGAGCGGAAAGAGAGGAGGGCTTTCCTGCTGAAATAAAGGCAGAGACAGCTGCCAAATGTACTTTCAGGGTAGCTGGTCTCAGACCCAAAGAATTAGATGGACCATATAGTCCAAAAACAATGGGCAAATCAGCAGATTCCGGGGAAATATGTTTCCCAGAACACCAGATGGAAAACCTTTCCATTTAGAGTTATAAGTAGCCTAGTGGAAGGCTTCCTAGAAGCCTTCAGGTTTCAAGAACACTTGAGAAAGGTGTAGGTCAGCAATTCTAACTCCTCAAGAGCCAGGCCTTGAGGTTGAGGGATTTGAGATTCGGATACCAAACTCTCCCTGGGCACAGGTTAACAGGTTGTGATTCCTGGGAGACACAGGGAAGATGGACTGCTAAAGACAGAAGTAGTGGGTACCAGGGCTGTCTGGCCTAATCTGGAGCAATCAGAATCATCCTGCAAGGCTGGGATCTGATTTTGACTAGCACCTTGAATAGGAGAGGGAAGGGGAGGACGAGAAACTTCCTTCCCAATCTAGGAGAAAGGCATCCGGGGACTGCAACAAAACAGCGAAGTTGGTGATTGTCTGGGGCTGCGAAAAGATCTATCTGAGGGGTGCCCCATCTGGCAAAAACTATCCCCAGTACTTGGGGATCCAGTGACCATTCGTGATGGCCCTGGGAAATCCTGCTGAGAGCATCTGCCAGGACATTGTCCTTTCATGGGAGGTGAACTGCTATGAGGGAAGTGTTCAGGGAATAAGCCAGAGACCACAACTTCATTGCCTCGGTGCACAAGGCCGAAGACCGAGTGCTCCCTTGTTTGTTGATGTACCACATTGTAGTGGTGTTGTCTGTTCTGACTTGTACCACTTTGTTCTGAACAGATGCAGAAAACACCTGAAGTGCTAGAAAAACAGCTCTGAGTTCCAGCAAATTGATGTGTAGCAGAGATTCCTGAGGGGACCACACTCCCTGGGTGGAGAGGTCGCCCATGTGAGCTCCCCATCCCAGAAGGGACGATCTGTAGTAAGGGTCAAGGAGTGAGATACGGGGATGAAGGGGACCCCTAGTCTCAAATTGCTCTGATCCTGCCACCATTGAAGGGCCTGGATCAGGGTTCGAGTCACTGGGATCAACTTGGAAAGGGGATCTTTCCTTTGGGACCAGAAGGCTCTCAAGTGAAACTGAATGTCCCTCATCTGAAACCTTGCTCCTTGCACTACAGCTGTGGAAGCAGCCATGTGTCCTAGTAGCTGTAAGAAGTGCCTTGCTGGTTGAGAGATCTGCAGAGTGAAGGAGGAGGCCAGGGCCACTAGGTTCCTTACCCTTTCTAGGGGCAGGAAGGCTCTGGCCTGCTTTGTGTCCAATTCTGCACCAATAAAGGTGAGTACCTGGACAGGTTCCAGAACTGACTTTGGAAGGTTGAGAAGAAAACCCAGAGAGTTGAGCAGCTGCTGGGTAACTTGCAGGTGTGATTTGACCTGGTCTGGAGACTGACCTACAATGAGCCAGTCGTCTAGGTAGGGAAAGATGGCAATCTTTTGCCTTCTTAAATGAGCAACTGCTACTGCTAGACATTTTGTGAATACCCCTGGGCCAGAGGTAAGGCTGAAGGGCATTGCTCTGAACTGGTAATGGCCTGAGGGCAGTTCGAATCTGAGGTACTTTCGGTGGGAGCTTCGATGAGAACATGGAAATAGGCATCCTTGAGGTCCAGGAAGCTAGCTGAGTCCCTGGCCTTAGGAAGGTAAAATCATTGCCAGAGTCACCATTTTGAATTTTGGTTTCAAAAGGTGCTTGTTTAGATATCTTAGGTCCAAGATGGGCCGCCATTCTCCTGTCTTTTTGGGGATGAGAAGTACCTGGAGTACAGACCCTTGCCCTGGTGTAGGGGAGAAACCCTTTCTACAGCTCTGAGAGCCAGGAGGGTTGAGACTTCTGTTTCTAAGGCAAAGGTCTCTAGAGGGTTTGCAGGTGGAAAAGATCTGATTCTCATCTTTGGAAATTTTTTGAAGCTGAGAACCAAACCCGGCTTACTACTTCCAGGACCCACTTGTCTGATGTTAGAGACTCCCAGTTCTGAACAAAGTAAGCCAACCTGCCCCCTACAGGTAATGGAGAATCGGCCCTGGGCACCCCATCAGGGTGCCTGTTTGGCAGGGGCTTTAGGCTGAGGGGTGGGAGCAGGTCTGCTTGCACCCCGTCTGCCTCTCCCTCTGAAGAACCCCCTCTGAGCATAAGCAGAGGAGGCCTGGATTTGGTAAAAAGGCCTGTGAAAAGGCCTACCTCTACCCCTGGGGGTCTGCCTCTGAGGAGTGGCTTGCCACTCCTTGGCTTGTGCACTCTTATAGGTTGTCCTATATTCATCCATTTTCTTCATATAATTCTCTGTCTGCTCCCCAAACAGAGAATTTCCTACCACAGGAAAATCCATAGCCTTAGTCTGGGTATCTGTGACAAGCTAGTACACCTGAGCCAAGCCAACCTACGAAAAGCCACAGATGTAGCCATGACTCTAGAGAATACATCATTAGAATCCACAGCAGCATGGAAGTGCAACTTGGATGCCTCAATACCATCAGCAGCCACCTGCTCCAGCTCCTTAGCAAGCTGGCCAGGGCCTGTTTGCAAAAGCCATGACAGTGTCCCATCTAGATTTTTGCATCTTGCCACAAAAGCCATGTAATTTGCTTGCCTGAGTCCCAAGGACGCTGCCATGTATTGTTTTTAGCCATGGCATCAATCTTCTTGAGTCCTTGTCAGGAGGATGTGAAGCCAGGGAATATTAGCCTTTATCACAGGCTGCAGCCTGAACTACTCCAACATGACTGCATTGCTGTGAAAGGAATTCTATATCAGGACCTGACAAAGTGTACCTCCTGTCCATCTTCTTGTCCACAGGAGGCACAGAATTAGGAGCTTTTAAAATTTTTATTGTTTGTTTCCTAAATGACTTATGTAAATGGATAGACAATCTCCTAGACTCTGGGATATCCATCATTTCCACAAAATCAGGTTCCTCTTGCTCATCCACAGCTTCCTCCAATGGAAGCTGGAGGGTTTCAGCGACCTTTTTATAAAACATAAAGTGAGAAGGGGACTCAGAAAGCGTAGGGGGAGATTCTAAAGGTCTGTCTGGGGAGATGTCCGGTTCAATGGGCACATCCAGCCTCTCAAAGTCACATTCATACTGTTCATAATCATCCTCCCCCTCCTCTGGTTCATAAAACTCTTCTAAATCATATTCTTGAACCGGTGGAACCGGCCGAACCGACCTTTTACCAGACAGTGGCGGTTCGGACGGAACCGGAGAAAGTGACTGGACAATTTGTATAGCTCTTGCTATCTCTGCAGCAGTTGGAGAAGGGATTTTAGACTCCACACCTGCTGATTTTCTAGTTTTCTTTGCTGGAACTGGCGTTTGCCGAGGAAGTCTCGCCCTGGTCGAGGCCTCCCTCCGGTCGGGTTGGCACCAACCCGGGCTGGCCATCCGGGTCAGCGGACTTTTGGCCTCCTCCGGAGCCTGCCAACTCTCTTATCCAGGGTGGCTGCAGGAAATTCTTACAAATCTGGCAGTCTGAATTGAGGTGGTCAAACCCCAGACAATATACACATGTGTGTGTGTGGGTCAGCCTTGGCAAAGGCTTCCCACAGACACCACAGTGTTGAAACCCAGTGGGCCCGGTTTTCTTTTGGGTTTCAGACATGATGCCAGCCTAACCAAAAAACTTGCCTTTAACGGCAGTGCCAGGTAAGACACCCTTATCGGTTCCCAACCGTACATTGGTCGTGGAAAAACGAATGAAATCCGCTTTTTAGAACCGATAAGAACCGAAACGACTCTAAAAGCTTTAAATGCTTGATTTTTAAAGTTTTAAAACAACCTGATCGGTTCAAACCGAACCGATAAACATTTACAAGTTCCACACAGAAATAAACCTGTCTATTACTTACAATACCACAGACAGAGCTTGAACCGATCGGTTTGCGGTTAAAATAATAATACTCGCGGTTGAATTTAACCGAGAAAACACTGTTTAAACCGAGAAATGAACCGAGCAGTAGGAGAAATCTCCGGAGCGACTGTTCAGTGAGGCGGAGTAAAGAATCTGACAGTTTCAGTTTGAAATTATCCAGACAGAGCTTCTCTAACCGAGCTCGCTCTCCAAGTTCCATGCCTGGCATGGAAGTTAACTCTTTCACCTCCGGAGCAGTTCTAATGGTGGGACAAACTGCAATTGTCATAATATAGCAAGACTTCATGTTGTTTGAAGGAGAAGGCAGAGGAGAATTAAATAAGAAAGTCAGAGGGGGTGGGGCTCCTCGAGGAGCTAAAAAGAAATGCAGACTGGCTTAAACATGGGGATGTTGCAGACCAAGATGTTGGGCAAGGTGCCTCCAAGTCTGAGTGGGCAATAACAGGGCTATTTAAAACACAATATTAGCATAAAAAGGTGAAGGGGGTGGTTTCAAAGGCCTGAGCTGAGATCACTACTGGTCTTAAGAGGAACACAATACATGCATTTACATTAAATCAGAAAGCTTCAGCTATGAAATACAAACAAGACAGTTTTAATAGAAAACATAATCTAGCCCAATATAATCAAACATTAACAGTGCAGAGCTATATGGAGCCAATCGGAGTGCTCCTGGGGCTGACTGCAGCCAGTGGGCCACAGCAGTAAAAGACTCTGCATTTAAACCCAGAGACAACTGTCCTCATGTAAAGAAAGCAAAAATTGGCAGCTAGGGCTCTCTTCCTGGAGGTAATCAGTCCCTGAAAGCAAGTAGCATCACAGGAGAGGGAACTAGATATCACAGTCCACCTTGGGACAAATGACCTAGCTAGGCATGGGATCACTGCAGTGCAGAATGAATTTGTGGAGTTGGGGAGGGGGCCTCAGACGGGTAGCAAGCATGGTAATCTTCTCAGAGGTGCTACCAGTCCATGGCAGGAGTGAGGCTAGGATACTGCACACCATGCAGTTTAATGAATGGTTGCAAAACTGGTGCAGAGCACAGGGCTTTGGCTTCACTGGGGACTGGGGGGCCACCTGGAGAGATAAAGGTCTATATGGCATGATGGTCTGCATCTGTCCACGAAGAGAACCAAGCTCCTAGGTGATAGGTTTAAATGCTTTCTTGGCAAGCTTTTAAACTAGCCAAGGGGGGAGGCGCTGATAAAAGGCAGGACATTTGAAGCCTCCCCCCACAAAACATGGCAGGTAGTAAGGTAAACACTGAGGTACAGAGCTCAACACAGGTCAGGACAGTGGTAAATGGAAAAATAGACAAGGACAGTAAGAGCAGGGATGGGGGAAAAAAAGATAAAGCCAACATTAAATGGAGGGCAATGAGTACCAATGCCCGTAGTCTGGGAAAAAAGCTTCCTGAGCTAGAAGCCCTGATGGAAGATGAACAGTTGGATACTGTGGCAGTCACAGAAACATGGTACACCGAGAACCATGACTGGGATGTCAACATACCAGGGTACACAATCTACAGAAGGGACAGGGAAGGTAAAAGAGGAGGTGGAGTAGCTCTATACATAAAGGAAGGGATCAAAGCTACAGAACTAAAAAGTAAAGGGGGAGGACAAGAGGCACTCTGGGTCACCTTGGAGACAGGGAATGGCATCACAATCCGCACAGGGGTTGTATACAGACCCCCGTCTCAAGGGGAGGAAATGGACAACAAAATGATAAAGGACATTCTCAAAATGGCTGAAAAAGGGGAGATACTGTTGATGGGGGACCTGAATATGCCAGATGTTAACTGGATAACAGGTACTGCAGCCACATCCAAGAGCAGGGTCATTCTCGATGCCCTGCAGGGGGCAGGCCTTAGACAGCTAGTGTTGGAACCCACTCGGGAGAGCAATATTAGACCTGGTACTCTCAAATGGAGAGAGGATCAAAATTTAGAAGTCAGTAGACATCTGGGAACAAGCAACCACTGCACAGTGTGCTTCACAATGAGCACAGCCATGGAGATAAGCCATACAAAACAAGGATACTGGACTTAGAAGAGCTGACTTGGCAAAATGGGTGAATACCTGAAAAATGCACTAGCAAATGACCAAAAAGGAGGGGTGGAAGAACAATGGAGAAAAATCAAAACTGCCATCATAGAGGCAACAAACCTCTGTGTGAAACAAATAAAGAAAACAAAGCAGAGTAAAAAACCACTATGATTTTCAAACGAGGTGACAGGGAAGGTTAAGGAGAAAAAGGCTGCATTCAAAAAGTATAAGGAATCACAGAAGGAGCATGACAGGGAACTGTATCAATTAAAGCAGAAAGAAGTGGGGAAGGCAGTCAGACTAGCAAAGGCCCAAACCGAAGAAAAAATAGCCAACTCAGTTAAGAAGGGGGATAAGAACAGATTACTCACCTGTAACAGTAGTTCTAGGAGTGGTATATTTTGTTCATCCACACTGTTTGGCATTGTCCCTTTCCCCTTTAAATCTTGCCGGAAGTCTTCAAGTTGGCTCCTCCCACCCACCCGGGTGGTAAATACCTTGGCTGCACCCCATGACGCCAGATCTAGCTCGCTGGAAGCCAGGTTGTGCGCCTTAAACTGGGGAGGTCGGGTAGGTGCATGTGGAGGAACAACATATACCACTCCTAGAACTACTGTTACAGGTGAGTAACCTGTTCTTCTAGGAGTGTGGATATGTTGTTCATCCACACTGTCTGGCAGACTCCTAGCAGTTCTCTGGGAAGAGGGAGGCAAGGTGCACACCCCCTACTTAGGAAACAGAGATTGGAGAACCGAGGCCCCAAAACCAGCATCACGTCGTGACTCTAGGTCAATGTGGTAATGGGTAATAAAGGTGTTTGCTGACTTCCAGGTAGCAGCCCAACAGATTTCCTGGATAGGGATGTCCCTGGAAGCAGCCACCGAAGCAGCAGTATGGCGGGTAGAATGAGCTCTTATCCCTTTGGGAGGCTCCTTGCCTGCCAATTCATAACACAGACTTATGCATGATGTAATCCATCTTGCAATAATCCGCTTAGCTGCAGGTCTGCCAGAAGCGGCTTCAGCGTAGGTGACAAACAGCTGGCGAACCTCTCCCCCGGATTTCCGCCGTCCTCTCCTTATAGTAGGAGAGAGCATTCCTGAGGTCCAGAGTATGGAGCC
The DNA here is from genome assembly GCA_016271365.2 of Neoceratodus forsteri. Taxonomy (NCBI): domain Eukaryota; kingdom Metazoa; phylum Chordata; order Ceratodontiformes; family Ceratodontidae; genus Neoceratodus; species Neoceratodus forsteri. The sequence continues at coordinate 799,997,351 of CM057451.1, read as the reverse complement.
TGTACTCAGCATCCAAGGTGTAGTTAGGGTAGTATACCGGCAGAGTCAACACCTGGTTGAAGTGAAACTCTGACACCACCTTCGGAAGGAATTTCGGGTGGGGGCGCAGGACAACTTTGTCCCTGTGAAAGACCAGATAAGGGGAGTCCACCGAAAGCACCTGGAGCTCCCCGTCCTTCTGGCAGACGTGATAGCCACCAGGAAGGCAGTCTTCCATGACAAGTGCGAGAGCTCACACTTGTGCATGGGTTCGAATGGCTTGCCCATGAGCTTTGCCAAAACCAGCAAAAGATCCCATGAAGGTGAAGGTTCACGCACCGGAGGGGATATGTGATCCAGACCTTTGGAAAAGCACCCGATCACCGTCTCCTGAGCCAATGTCGGCTGCCAGGTGCACCCTAAGGGTTGATGACCGAAGTCCCCCTTTGGAGAGGGACCAAAGGTAGTCTAGAATGTTAGCCACAGAGCAGGATAAGGGGTCCAGGCTTTTTCCCTGACACCAAATGGAACATCTTTTCCATTTGAAGGCATAACATTTCCTGGTCGATTCTTTTCGAGATGCTTTCACCACGGTGTAAACATCCTCGGAAAGACCCAAAGCCTGGAACTCTAGCCGTTCAGGAACCAGGCTGTGAGGTGCAGGGATTGAAGGTCCGAGCGGAAGACATTCCCCGGTTCAGTGATATCAGGTCCGGGCGTGTACACAGCCACTCCGGGGCTCTGCAGCTGAGGCTGAGGAGATCTGGATACCAGAACTGGTGTGGCCAATCTGGGGCTACCAGAATCACCTTCGCCTTGTCCCTCCTCACCTTGAGTAACACCTTGTAGAGCAAGGGAAATGGAGGGAAGGCGTAGAAGAGGCCTGGGGTCCATGGCCTTGAGACATCCCTGCAGCGAACCCGCGGGGGAGGGCAAGTACAGCTCAGCTTGGTGTTCTCCCTGGAGGCAAACAGGTCCACCAACGGTTTGCCCCAATGGGAGAACAGGTCGTAAGCTACCTCTGGATGGAGAGACCACTTGTGGGATGTCTGGCCTATGCGGCTGAGAGTATCCGCCAGTTGGTTCGCGACTCCTGCCACATAGATGGCTAGGAGATCCGCCTCCAGTCGGCTGACGAAGGTCCAGATCCGGAGCACCTCCTTACACAGCAGACAGGAGTGCGTGCCGCTCTGTTTGTTGAGGTAGTACATGGTCGTGGTATTGTCCGTCTGGACTTGAACCACTTGACCCCGGAGCTGAGGAGCGAAAGCTGACAGGGCCAGTCTGACTGCTCTGAGCTCCAGCAGGTTGATGTGGCATCAGGACTTCTCAGGGGTCCAGAACCCATGGGCTCTGTTGTCCACCATGTGGGCTCCCCAGCCCATGAGAGAGGCGTCGGTCGTAAGGACGACTGTCAGCTCGGGGCGGACAAATGGGACTCCTTCCTGCAAATGACTCAGGACGGTCCACCACTGGAGAGTGTCCCACATCCTCTGGGTGACTGTGATCAGCTGGTCGAAGAGACTCTGACGCTGAGACCACTGGGCAGCCAGCTCCCATTGAAGGGGGCGCATGTGCAGTCTGGTCCAGTGGACCACTGAGGTGCATGCCGCCATGTAACCCAGGAGGTGCAGGAAGTCCCGGGCAGGGGGCAAGTGCCCAACCAGAAATGACTGGGAAAAGGAGTAGAGAACCTCCGCCCACCGGGAGCCGAGCTCTGCCTTGACAAGAGTCGAACTCTGCCCCGATGAAGCCCATCACCTGAGAAGGTACGAGTTCTGATTTGGCCTCGTTGATCAGAAGGCCCAAGTGAGAGCAGGTTCGGAGGGTCAGGTCCCTGGACCTCTCCACCTCCTGAAGGGAGGAACCCACCAGGAGCCAGTCATCTAGATAGGGGTAAATACGAACCTTTTGACGCCGCAGATGGGCTGCCACCACTGCGATGCATTTGGTGAAGACCCTTGGGGCCGATGACAGGCCGAACGGCATGGCTCTGAACTCGTATAGGGTCCCTTCAACCCTGAAGCGGAGGAACCGCTGATGGGACGGACAGATTGGGAAGTGGTAAAAAGCGTCCTGAAGATCCAGTGTACGGAACCACATGTTTCGCTCCGGGGTGGTATGATCTGGTTCAGAGTTACCATCCAGAAGGTGCGAGACCTGAGATACCGATCCAGGTCATGGAGATCTAGAATGTGGCGCCAACCCCCCATCCGCTTGGGCACCAGGAAATACCTAGAGATGAAGCCTGGGTCTGAAGGAGGATCCAGCACCGGGGCAACTGCCTCTTTGAGGAGGAGTTGCGCAATGTCATCCCGAAGGGCAGACTGGGTGCCAACTGAGATCCTTTCCTCCCGTGGGGCACGGGCTCGGCTGGGAGGGTACTGCTCAAACTCTAGGGGCCGACCCTGCCCGACCACTTCCAGAACCCACCTGTCTGAAGTGATAGACCAGGCAGAAAGGATGTGGCGGAGCTGGCCCCCCAAGGGAGGACCAAGAACTGGCATGACGGGTGCGGGGGAGGCCACCCCGACCCATCACTGTGCAGGCTTAGAGGAGGAGGAGGAGGCGGCATCTGGACCAGCACCTTGGCCTCCTTTGTGGGGCTGCTGGGGACCTTGCTTGGGCCTAGGGTGCCAAGCTTGAGCCTGCTGCTGTTGCTGACCTCCCTGGAAGGAGGGCTGTCTGACCGCAGGGGAAGAATGCCAAAAAGGCTTCTTCCTGCATTTCTGCTGATTCTTGCCTGAACAATCCTTAGCAGAGGTGGCATCTAAGGTGGCATTAGACTGCTCAATGCGCTGAAGATGACCTGCCACTCCCGGACCGAAGAGGTTGGTGCCAAGGAAGGGCACGTCAGCTAGCTTGTGCTGAGTATCCACAGGAAAGGAGGATAACCTCAGCCAAGCCCTGTTGTGAGAGGCTACCGCTGCCGCTAGTGAACGGGCACAGGAATCACCAATGTCCAGAGCTGTATGGAGCTGTTGTTTGGCAACAGCCCGGGCCTGGTCCCGGACCTGCTCGACCGCGGTCTGCATGTCTGCTGGGAGGTGAGGAAGAACTTCATCCAGCGACCCCAAAAGGGCATGAGAGAAGTGTGCCATGATCACTAAAGAGCTTGCCTGACGAAGGCCCAAGGATGATGCCGCGTAAACCTTCCGGGCCGGGTGGTCCATAAGTTTGGACTCCTTGTCCGGAGGGCAGTCAGTATCTGCAGAGCTGCCCGTTCGCCTGAATATTGAGGCAGTCACAAGGCTTTCCGCCGAGGGGTGCTCAGTAAAAACCCACCAAGGACCCCGTGGGCACCGCATACTTGCGGGCCATGCGGGCAGATAGAGCCAGGCAGGAGGCTGGATGCTGCCAGAGTTCCAGATCTGAGCCAACTATGGTTTTGGCCACTGGAAAGGCCTCCATCGGGGTATGCCCCCCCTTGAGAATATCCGTGAGGGGATATTCTGCCTTCTTCTGAATAGGCTGCAAAGGCATTCCTGTGGACTCTGAAATGAGTCGAAGGATGCCCTGGAAAGAAGAAGGCCCTTCTTTCAAGCCTGACACCGACCGCTCATCATGAGAATGAAGGCCGGTATTATCCGAATCCGAGGAGTCCAGATACAAAGGCTTCCCACCTAAATCCCCCCTCGATATGCCTGGGGCGATCAGGAGTGACTGTAATCGACAGTCTGTGAGGAAGACCTGAAGACTGTCGGTCTTCCTTAGAGGGAACCCCTCCCAGGGGCTGTTTTGGTGGAGGTTCCACCAAAATTGGTGGGAAGCCTGAAGCTGGCCAAGCCGAAAGGCGCACGGGGGCCGCCGAATGGACCGAAGCCCTAGTAGCCGAAGGAGTCGGTGACGGCTGAAGAGGCTGGGGCCAAGTGATAGCCGGAACCGCCGTGGCTTCTGGCCTGTTAGCAGAAGTTGCTGTCACATAAGGTCCTCATAGCGTCGACGGAGTTTCCGTCGAAGCCTCTCCTCATCAGAGGAGGATGAGGAACGGTGGCGGCGCCTCTTTCGGGAGTGTTTATGTCCCTTCTTATGTCTGCCGACTGAAGAGGACTTGCTCCTCGATCGAGACCGACGGCGTCGGCTCTGTCGGTCAGGGGAAGCCGGACTCGGTGAAAGCCGAGGTTCCGGCCCCTGGCCCTCGATCGGGATACCTGAGGGTTTCCTTGTCGGGGAAGGAGAGAAGAGGTGTTCTCTCCAAAGAGTCGGCGACAACGGCTCGATCGGGTCGAGAGAAATCTCGGCCGGTTCAGCCGTGTCCTCGACTTCAGTGCCTTGGCCAGACGGAAGGTCTGAAAACCTGGCAGCCAAGGAGGCGATCTCGACAGTAGTCGAGACCCCTTGCTCCTGGAAGTCAGACTGCTCTCAGTCCCAGAAGCGTCTTCTTCGGCTAGAGGAAGACGTTTTTTGATCCTTCTTTTTGGATCAGGAGGAGTGCGAGCCCGAGGGCGCCTCACCCTTAGTAGGGAGAGACTGGCACAACTCCCGAAAGGATCCTGTGAAGGTGGAGCCCAAGTTGAGTGGCACGAAGAAGCTTTGCTTGGCCGAAGCTTGGGCAGCTTCTTCCTCGAAGGCCGCCATCTGCTCGAGCTGCTCAGCGGATCCCGGAGCCGTGGAAATCGCCCACCTGGCCTCCTTCGATTTCACCAGTGGATTGCGAAGCTCCGGTCTCCCCAGCTTCAGGCACGCCTGACGGTCCTCCAGAATGGTGGGATGGAAGGCAGAGCAAATAGTGCATTGCGAGGTATCATGCACAGTACCGAGGCAAGAAACGCACAAGAGGTGGGGGTCGGTGCGCAACATTTTTTGTCCACAAGGACACCAGCGAAACCAGGGGGATGACTTGTCATCCATGTCCAAAAAGTTTGGATCCGAGTCGTATACTCTTACGAGTTTCAAAGCGAGAAGATGCGGTAAAAACCGTCGATTAGACTCATGGGCCTCAATCGCTGCAAAAAAGCACGAGGGAACCTGTATCTTCCAGCGGAAAGGAAGATCTGGCGTCATGGGGTGGAGCCGAGGTATTTACCACCCGGGTGGGTGGGAGGAGCCAGCTTGAAGACTTCCAGCAAGATTTAAAGGGAAAGGGACAATGTCAGACAGTGTGGATGAACAACATATCCACGCTCCTAGAAAACCTTTTATAGGTACATTAGGGAGCATAGAAAGGTTAAGGGAGGGATAGTGAAGATTAATAAAGGAGAGGGGAGGTGGGTGGAGGGAGACAGTGAAAAGGCAGAGATACTGAATGAATACTTTTGCTCAGTATTCACAAAAGAAGATGAGGAGGAGTTACCTAAACCAGACAATAGAAGCACTCTGGGTAGGGGGGTTGACACCAGTCCATTCACAGAAGAAAGAATCCTGAAAGAACTTCTAAAACTCAAGGTGGACAAAGCAATGGGGCCTGACGGGATTCACCCCAGAATCCTAAAAGAACTAAGGGAAGACCTAGTGACACCACTGACCACGCTTTTTAACAGATCATGGCAGGATGGGGCGGTACCTGAGGACTGGAGGAGGGCAGATGTGATTCCCCTTCACAAAAGTGGGAGCAAGGCAGAAGCGGGAAACTACAGACCTGTAAGTTTGACCTCAGTGGTAGGGAAAATAATGGAATCACTTCTGAAAAAGAATGGTTGAGTACCTAGAGGCCAGCGGGGCACACGACCCAAAGCAGCATGGATTTACAGCAGGAAGGTCATGTCAGACGAATCTAATTGATTTCTTCGACTGGATGACCAAAGTAATAGACCAGGGAGGGGCTGTGGATATGGCCTACCTAGCCCCGCACAAAAGATTAAAAATCAAGTTAGCCAGCCTGGGAGTGGGTCCCAGGGTGGTAGCCTGGGTAGCAAACTGGCTGCACAACAGGACACAGAAGGTAATAGTGAATGGAACACATTCCAAAGAAAGGGGGGTTACTAGTGGAGTACCTCAGGGCTCAGTACTGAGTCCAGTCCTCTTTAACATCTTTATAGGTGACATTGCAGAGGGTATGAAGGGAAAGGTATGCCTCTTTGCAGATAACACAAAGATCTGTAACAGAGTTGATACACAAGGGAGGGTAGAAAAGATGAGAAGGGACTTGGCAAGGTTGGAGGAATGGTCAGACATGTGGCAACTTAGATTCAATACAAAGAAATGCAAAGTAATGCAATTGGGAAACAAAAACCCAGGAGAAGAGTACACAATAGCAGGGGAGGTACTAACAACAACAAAATGGAAAGGGACCTGGGGGTAGTCATATCAGATGACCTAAAGGTGGGTAAGCAATGTGAAAAGTCGGTAAGGAGAGCCAGAGGGATACTGGAATGCATAGGAAGGAAATCACAAGTAGAAAAAGGGAAGTGGTTATCCCTCTGTACAGACAGTTGGTGAGACCCCATTGGAGTACTGTGTGCAGTTTTGGAGACCTCATCTACGCAAGAACATAGACAGGATGGAAGCAGTCCAGAGGAGGGCAACTAAAATGGTGCAGGGTCTGCAGCAGAAGCCATATGAAGAGAGACTGAGAGCTTAATATGTATACTCTTGATGAACGGAGGGACGGGGGGACATGATAGAAATGTTCAAGTACCTCAAGGGAATCAACAAAGTCCAGGAGGGTAGCATCTTTCAGAGAAAGAGATGTGTAAGAACAAGGGGGCACAATTTAAAGATAGAGGGGGGACAGGCTCAGGGGTAATGTGAGGACATTTTTTTTCACGGAGAGAGTGGTGGATACATGGAACAGCCTTCCTGAGGAGGTCGTTGGGTCTAAAACAGTGGGGGAATTCAAACATGCATGGGACAGACACAAGGCAATTATAGTTGGGGGTTGCAGGAAGTAGGCTGTATGTTAACTAGAATCTGCAGCTTATCCAGTAGGTAGGGAAATGGGCAGACTGGGTGGGCCAAGTGGTCCTTATCTGCCGTCAAAGTCTATGTTTCTATGTAAGTTCGTACCTGCGTTTCTGTGAGGGGCTGGTGGCTTCAGACCTGGACTGCGGGTGGCAGTTTGGCCAGTTGGGGTTTGTCAGAGAACCATGGCTGTGGCTCTTAGACTATCTGCGTTTCTGTGAGGGGCTGGTGGCTTCAGACCAGACTGCGGGTGGCAGTCTGGCAGGTCGGGTTCATCAGAGAACCACGGCTGTGGCTCTCAGACTACCTGCGTTTCTGTGAGAGGCTGGTGGCTTCAGACCTGGACTGCAGGTGTCAGTCTGGCAGGTCGGGTTCGTCAGAGAACCAAGGTTGTGGCTCTCAGACTACCTGCGTTTCTGTGAGAGGCTGGTGGCTCCAGACCTGGACTGCGGGTGGCAGTCTGGCAAGTTGGGTTCGTCAGAGAACCACGGCTGTGGCTCTCAGAATACTGCATTCTACTATGTTATAAAACAATAAACTGTTTGTTAATGTCAGTGAACACAGTGAAGTTCAGTTTAGAGTAGATTGCCTTTAAATATTTATTTTCCTATATTTTGTGTCCTGGATAGCGCAGGGGAGATGCTACAGCTCATTGTCATAGGGATCTTCATTTATACATTTTTGCACTGCATTTACTCAGGTTCTCCTAGATTAGACGCAATATCTTGTTTTCAGTGGGGTCATGATTTTACCATTTTGATAATGTATTTCTTCAGGGTAGCCTAGTCCAGGGCCCCCATATTCAAAGGAGATGAGTGGCGCATCCTGGCCGAAAAGGGAGATGTGCAGCGTGACTCCAACAATGTGCCGCAGTGTAATGTTCAAATACATGGGATGCGTTGGCCACAAGGGAATAGGCCAGGGTGCACACAAATAGTATGCCGTGCAAGTCAAGGTGCGTTACCATGCATATGCCATGCTGCGGTATACTCAGTGGGAATGTGCCCCTCACAGTCCAGAGCAGCACGGTCCACAGTTAGGCCATGAATAGCTGGCCTAACCCGGCTAGCCACCCACAGGTGGGCTGCAGAAGTGCACCCAGGTGCACAGCAGCCTGGCAGCCCTGGTGGACTAGAGGTACCCCCTCCCATCCCCGACTGATCCAACTCCATCCCCGAAGAGCACCATAGTGTAGGGTCACCCCTGGACCCAATTGCACCAGAGGAAACCACGGTCCATACCCATAGCATAGAGAACCCCCACTCTCTGCCTTGGTATGTAGACACCCCTGTTCCCCCCATACCTGACCTGTTGCAGAGACTGGCACTGCCCTCCACACCCTGCCATGGCCAGCCGCTGACTACACTGGACCCGGGCTGGAGACCTGCACTCCAGAATGACTCAAGTGGCTGTAACATGTATTGGGGCACTATACAAGCTGCAGACCCACCAGTGTATGCAGTCATGTGTATGTCCCTGGCAAACTGCAAGAGGGGAATTGACATACCTCCAATGCATGCCTTGTCAATGCAGTATCATCCTGCTGTCATACAAAACTGCAGGCCCACACTCTCCCCAGTTCCCCTGTGTAATATGCCACCCTTCAGATTGCTGAGTGCATCTGCGGTTCCCCGATTGTACAAACGAATGGGAGGTTTATTTATTTATTTATTTATTACAATTGTTTCACCAGGAAAGGCACACTGAGCAACAAGATGCTTATCTCCAGGTGCGACCAGGGGGTACACATGGATATGATAACATGCAGGTTATCAAGTGAACACTTAACAGAAGCAAATAAAAAGCAGCATAAGGATACACCATTGCATGAATATACAAGCAGTGCACATTGAATGCTTAGGATATTATAGTATCAAATAACAATATTTGTGACAAGAAGCAGCAGACAAGGTAAATTAGAACAGCAGTAACAGCTGTAAACAACAGAAGATGTATATCACAGTTATACAGTTATACACAGTACATAGGGCAAAAGAGGCCCAGGACATAAGTGCAAGGTTGGGGTTATATGCCAGCTTCTGTAGCAAGGCTAAGGCCGCTGGTTAGGCATTGGGGAGGGGATAGTGAGGCATGGCAGGTTCAGGGACAGGAGCAATTTGTAGTAAGGAAGTTTGCTAGGGAGTAGACAGAGAGTAGGAAGAGGAGGAGTGCTGAATTTGTGGTGGGAGGGCGTTCCAGAGCTTGGGTAGCCTGTGTGAGAAGGCAGCTTGACCGGCAGAGGTCTTCCGCCTAGGGACTGAAAGTTGGCGGGAGTCATTGGATCTAAGATGAGGGGGGTGGGGCATCTGTGAGCATGGTGGCAACGTAGGAGGGGATGGATCCGAGCCATAGGTTGGAGACAAATTTAGCACAGTAAGAGATGCAGCGGTTTTCTAGAGACGGTAGTGCCAAAGCTCAGTAGAGGTCGCAGTGGTGGGTGAGGGGAGAGGCATCAAGAGCAAAGCGGCAGAAGACATTATAAAGTGTGTTCAGTTTAGATAGGGAGGACTTAGGGGCTGCACTGTATACAATGTCGCAGTAGTCGATGGAGGGCAGTATCATCTTCAGGACCAGTTCACACTGGACTCAGGAAGGGAAGCTGCTGCGGTTCCTATATAGGTTGGCGGTAACATGCCTGTTCCAGGACCTGTGTGAGTGGGTACAGCATCGGCTGTCACCCGCACTGAGCAGTGGAATGGCACTTGGATGATGGATCTGAATGCAAGTGCCTGAGGTGTATGGCCACTGGCCATTATCACCAGCACACAGCTCATGCCTATGTATGACACATTCCAGCATCCTACTGCCACGGCTCCGCCACCCGAAAATAAGATGCCATTTCTTCGGTGAACTATCCAGGCTACACATATAGCAATCAGCAGGCATATTCTAGGAAAATACATTGTAAAAATGTGTAAAAGGAAGACCACATTTAAACTGCCTCTCAACAGATCTACATTGTGCAAATTCATTAGAAATAATGGGTAAAAGCATCCCAAAAGCTCTCCACAGCCATATCGGCTCTGACCAGAATGTTTCTTTTGTAACATCTATGTTGGTCCAATAAAAGGTATCAACTCATCTATTTTTTTCTGGATCTTTTGTCACAAGGACCAGTACAGCAACATAACTAATTTTTGAGCAGCCAGAAAGGCACTGCCCACTACTGTGTCCAGCAAAGAACCAATGTATTGAAGGTGCTGACAAGGAAAGAGTGTGGATTTTGGTATGTTCACAATCACACCCAGTTCCTAAAACAACTGTCTCATTCTGGATAAAGCGTGTAGAATCACTTCCCTGGACTGGCCTTTAAGGAGCCAGTCATCCAGATATGGGAAAACATAAAGCCCTTCCCCCCTGAGGGCCATTGCCACAGCCATAGCCGCTAAGCATCTGGTAAATCCCGCATTGCCAAGGATAAGCCAAAGGGCAAGACTCAAGAACTGACAGCCAGCCTATTGGTGTGGAGGGCTGAGATGACATGCACCTCACCTCCTGCCGTGCCAGTAACCCAGGTTCAGAAACAGACGTGGGTCACTTGTGGACTGCCCAGGTGAGAGGGTGGACTGAGCATCTATAGGACTGCTCTCCTCCTTTGGGGAGGGGGGGTTGCTGTGGCATGCTGACTGCCACCCAGCAATAGCTGGGTGGCAGCACATACAACGTCACTGGAAGGGAACCCATGTTCAGGGCACCGGGGGCATCACAGCAGAGGTGCAGCTTGCACATTGTGCTCATTGCACGTCCTGTGGGTCCAGGGAGAAAATCAGTGGAAACACACCTCGGCTGCAAGATGATGACCAACACCTTGCATGCCCCACACCAGTGACCAGCCACTACCCACAGTCCTGCTGCAGAGGATGATGGTGGGAAGGTAAGTAATGGAGAAGCCGGGTGACAGGACTGGGTGGATCAGTAGGAAGGGGGGCAGCTGGGGCAGTTCCACAGTTGCCTCTGGAGTTGTCCTTGAAATGCTTCTGATCAGACTGAGAATCACATCAATTGAACCGGTCATGAGTTTGCAACCATGCGTGACTGGTTCAGGATATGAATTCATATTTGCACCACTGTGTTTGTGTAAATAAGGAGTTCGATGGAAGACTGCCTTTGGATTACAACTTAGCACCATTTTCTTCACCTCTGACCCTCTCTGCCATGGTGATGAGGTCAGAGGCTAATGGGCCACAAAATCAGGAAACACTACCTGAGGACAGAGCCACAAGGCTCCTGGACTGGTGATGGACTTAATTAATTCATGCACCTTAGCAGCCATCATTTGCCTGTCCTCCAAGACTGCCTGCTATATTGACAGCTTAGTGACCAATCTGATCTGCTAAGAACAGAAGATGCTATTCTGAGCCCAAGTTATGTCTGTGCAAGATCTCCAGGGAGGAGTCTGCATGTGTCTGGTCAACTGACAGGAAGTTGAGTGCCTCTGACATAATTGATCATGGTATCTGACTGAGCAGATTGAGGAAACAGCCAAGATGACCCAGCTTTAACCTAAGTACCTGGACTCTAGATTACAAAAAAAAAACATTTTAATTGGACCTATCCCTCTCTACTTGAGGTTCCGAGTGGTGTTGGCCAGGGGTACATAGTGGGCCCCTTACTGTTCTCACTATCTGTCAATCCCCTACCTTTTCAATGTTGCTCATCGAACTTCCTGTTAAATGCAAATGATGAAGTCATTTATAGGAGTGCAAATAATATTCTGGGCATTAACCAAGACGTGGACCTGGAATTTACCTAACTTCAGAAATAGTTTATTGGCAATAAACTTCTTCTAAACCTTGGAAAAATAAAAGGCCATGGTTTTCGGCACCATAGCCAAAAGAAGCAGCCTAAACAAGGCACTTAAATAACATCTACAGGTGGATCTTTACTAGAAGTTGTTAAATCTTTTAAGTACATGGGAATCTACTTCAACCACAGCCTGTCTTAAAGCATCACTTAGACCACATAACTGTTCAGACTAACAAAAAGACTGACGTACTCTTTATGTTTAAGGGATGACTATCAGATGTGGCTTGTCTTGCCATAGCAAACCACAATCTTCTTTATCTGTTGGACTGTGGTGCTGTATTATTTGCCTCACTTGCGAAGAAAGAACTCTCGGGGCTAAGAATATTTTACAGTTGCATGGGGCAATTCGCCTTAAATGGTGCACCACTATCAGATTTGTGGGAACCTAAAAAGGTTGCTGTTAGCTGCCAGATTAAAAATGTTTGGTGGGTAGCTCCATCTTTAAAATCTGGCTACAGTGTCAGTGGCTCAGCAGGCTGCTTACTTGCCTCTGAGGCTGGATAATTGGAAGGCTGTGGGTTCCATCCCCACACCACGAATTTAGGCTAAATCCCAATACGGACACTGTAGTACAGCATGAGGGAGGTGCTACACTCATGAGGTGCCACCTTTTAGATGAGACATTAAAGTGAGGTCCCATCCACCAGTTCTGGTGGTTGTTCAGGTGGATGTTAAAGATCCCATGGCACTTCTTGAAAAGAGTAGGGACATTTCCATGGTGTCCCGGCCAGATATTACCAATAGTTTAATCTGTTTCACTTTCAGTTGTTTTCCATCTATACCCCCACCAACCCGCCCCCCTGCCTTTCCTTAGGATGAGGATGAAAATAGGCAGAATTGCCTATTCCTCTTTTCCCGGTCAACTAAAACAAAATAAATAAAAGGTTCACCAGACTCCTTTGCTAAAGCCGGAATACAGGCCTCTGACTCTTAGATCCTCTGCAGTAATCAATGAACTATTCCCTTCTGTAGAACCCTGATGGGACAACAATCATTATGTGGCCCCAAAGTTTTGGAACTCACTACCACTGCTTCTAAGAGAAACTAAAACTCTGATCTTTTACAGTCATCAAAAGCACCTATCTGAACAATGCAGATGTAACTGCACCTGAATCAATGTAGCTCTATTAGGAACAATTCAGAGGTAAAGAAAAGCTACATTACTTACAGTAACTAAAGATCTTCCTGAAATGAGGGTTACTCACCTGTAACCGTAGTTCTAGGAGTGGTGTATGGTGCACATCCACACTGTAGCAATCTTCCTTTCCCCTTCAAATCAGCTGGAATGTCTTCAAGCTAAGCTCCTCCCTTCCACCTGAGTGGCATCCTCCTTAGCACCACCCCATGACATCAGATCTTGCACGCTGGAAGCAAGGATCTGTGTGCCACTTGCCAGGGAAGGTGGGGTGAGTCGTGTGGATGTGAACCATATACAACTCCTAGAAATGTAAATTACATACCTCCCATAATTCTTGATCTTCTTGGATGAAGTCGTCACCACTCATTCATACTAATGGGACTACACCGGAGGCAATAGGACCTAGCGGGAGCCAAAAATCTTCAGGAGGGATGGTGCCGAGGTAGGAGCGTGCATGCATGGCGCCACAAGACTGGCTCACGCTGCATAGGCTATCTTGGCATCGACCCTCCAACTGCCTCAGTACCTTTTTTACAGAGGAGATGCAGCATAAAGTAATCTAGTGAAATTAGCCTATGTTGGACATAAGATAGTCCGAATAACCTGTATAAGAAGGGTCTCAACACAATTGAATAATCACAGCCCGGCTACTGAGGAAGTGAAGACCAAAAACAGATAAGTGAGCTCGGGGATGGAGGGTGGGTGTGTGAATGAGTGGTGAAAACTTCATCCAAGAAGATCAAGAATTACGGTAGGTACGTAATTTACATATCTTCTTGGACATAAAGTCTCCACCACTCATTCACACTACTGGGAGAGTACTGAACTAAAATAATCCCCCAAGAAGGGGCGGCTGGAGAGAGGAGCTCACTTAGGACAGGAGTCCATTAAGGATTGACCTGCCAAATTGATGCTGTCTGCAATGGGCATCCAAAGCATAGTGTTTCACAAAAGTGTGCACAGAGCTCCAAGCAGCTACATTGCAGATGTCCACAATGGGCACATTTCAAATTTCTGCCAGGGATGCTGTGACTGCCCTGGTAGAATGAGCGTATACTCTGTCTTCCAGTTTAACCTGTGCCATGGAGTAGCACTGGTGAAGACATGCCACTAGCCACACCGAAATACATCTGATAGCAACAGGCTAACCCAGATGGGCCATGCTGAAAGACACAAAAAGCGGTTTAGATTTGTGGATTTCTTTAGTTCTATCTATGTAGAAGCGCAGAACCCTTTTAACATCCATAGAATGTAAGGTATGTTCTCCCTCATTTTGGAAGTTTGCAAAGTGGGTGGAAGAATCAAGAGCTGGTTCAGATGGAATTCTGAAACTACTTTAGGGAGAAACTTGGGGTGAGTTTGAAGAGCCACCTTGTATTTGTGAAATACAGTACACAGGGCGCCTGTGACTAATGCATGTATTTCAGACACTCTGCGAGCAGAGCAGAGGTAATGGCTACAAGGAAGGTGTTCTTCCAGGTCAGGAACTTCAACTCACAAGTTGCTAGAGGCTCGAAAGGTTTACGGGTGAGCATGTCTAGCATAAGGTTAATGTCCCAGGCGGCTACCGGCCATCTGATTGGAGGCCTACTGTGAAGTATACCTTTAAGGAATCTCTTGACCAACGGTAACTGAGCCAGGGACATGGAGTGTACGGGCTCGTAGTACACTGAGATCGCGCAGAGGTGAACCTTCACAGCAGAGTATTGCAGTCCTGTATTTGACAGGTCCAGAAAATACTCCAGGACTTTGTTAGGTGGGCAGGAGAAGGGGTCCAGGGAGGACTGTGCATACCAGATGAAGAAATGCTTCCATTTTGTCGTATAAGTTTTCCTAGTAGCCGGCTTGCATGCCGCTAGGAGAATGTCTGAGACCCTATGGGAAATGTCAGACCTACCCAGTTCTGTCTCCTCAGGAGTCAAGCGTGGAGGTGAAGGGATCTCAGGTTGGGATGGACCACTGGTCCCTGGGACAGCAGGTTTATTTGAAGTGGAAGTTGTCTTGGTGAAGTTTCCAATAATCTGTTGATTAATGGAAACCAGATCTGACAAGGCCAGAAAGGGGCAATGAGGATCATTCTGCCCCCCCGAGCCTCCAGCTTGACCAGTACCCTCTGAACTAAGGGAAGAGGAGAAAATGCATACAGAAAGCGTTTTGTCCACCGCAGTCTGAATGCATCCTGACAGAAAGCACCATGTTCTGGACTTCTGGAGCAGAAGAGAGGCAGTTTTCTATTGAGTGGGGACGCAAAAAGGTCCAGGTCTGGTGTTCCTCACTCTTGGAAGCGCGACTGCATGATGCTTGTGTTGAGAGACCACTCGTGCGGATCCGTTTCCATTCTGCTGAGATGATCTGCTAGATTGTTCTGCACTCCTGGAAGGTAAACCGCTTGGATCAGGGCTTTGTGCTCCAGGCACCATTCCCTTACTCTCATCGCTTCCCTGCACAAGGGGTAAGAGTGTGCTCCACCCTGTTTGCTGATGTAGTACATCACTGCTTTGTTGTCCATTTGAAGGAGAATGATCTTGTGACAGAGAATGTCCTTCAGAGCTCAGACTGAATACAGGACAGCTCTCATTTCTAAGATATTTATGTGGAGTTGAGACTCATCCTGATTCCATCGACCTTGTGTGTGGAGATCTTGACCGTGAGCCCAATCCGAGAAGGGATGCATCTGTGGTGATGGAGATCTGAGATTCCAGTAGGGTAAAGGGAAACCCTATCAGAAGGTTGTCCTCTTGAGTCCACCAGGTGAGTGACCATCTCAGAGGTTCCGTCACCTTGATGTGAAAGGACTGGGGATGTATAGTCGGGGACCACTGAGTACTGATCATCCACTGAGTAGTTCTTATGTGAAGATGAGCCAGAGGCACAGTGAACACTGAGGATGCTATGAGACACAGTATCCACTGCATTGCAAGGGCTGGAACTGAGTTGTTCTCTCTGACGAAGTCGGCCATCTGAAGGATGTCGTTCCTCCTGTCCTCTGGAAGAAAGGCTTTTGCGTTGGAGGTATCTAGAAGGGCTCCTATGAAGAGGAGTCATTGGGATCGTTGTAGTTGCGATTTCCCTAGATTCAACAGAACTCCCATGGACATGAGGAGTTTGGAAGCCATAGCCATGGCTTCCTGAGTCTCTTGTCTGGAGGGGCTTGCTAGTAGCCAGTCATCCAGATATGGGAACACTTGAATTCTGAGTTTCGTGAGATACACTGCAAGAACTGCAAAGCACTCTGTAAAGACTCAAGGCACCAAGGATAGCCCAGAGGGCAGAACCCTGAACTGGTTGTGCTGACCCAACGCCATAAATTGGAGATGCTTGTGGTGGTTTGGGTGTATGAGAAAATGTTGGTAGGCATCCTGCATGTCCAAGGAAGCCAGCCAATCATTTTGATGATTCAGAGGTAACAGAGTGCTGAGTGATATCATACTGAATTTCAACTTATAAAGTAATTTGTTTAACTTCATTAGATCGAGAATAGGGCACATGCTGCCTGTTTTCTTTGGAACTAGGAAGTAATGGGAGTAGACACCTGTGTTCCATTGATCCAACAGAACTACTTTTACTGCCCTGTAGTTCAGAAGGCCTTGAATCTTGGAAGCAAGAAGGTCTGACTGAGAGACGGACAGCTTGGGCTGCCATTTGAGTGGATGATCTGGAGGTGTTACTGAAAGATTTAGGGAGTAACCCCACAGATTATTCTGAGCACCCATTTGTCTGATGTGACTGACTTTCACTGGCTGTAAAACTGGGTCAGGTGCCCTCCTACCACCAAGGAAGAGTCCCTCTCAGACAGCTGAGGTGGGACTTGGGCCAGAATCTGAGAGGGTGGCACTAGGCACTTTTTGGCCTTGTGCCTTCTGCTGTGTTTTCTTTTGCAGCCGGGGGGGGCTTGATTTTTGTTGAAGCCCCCTCTGCCTTTGCTACAAAAGGACTGACAGTTATGAAACTGCCGCTGGTTCCCGCCCGGTTGAGGGGCATCAGAGGGTGGCCTGGCTGTTTTGATAGCCATTCTAGTTTTCTGTGTGGCCTCTAGTGCCTGCTCGACTTGAGGGCCAAACAAGATAAGTTCCATCAAATAGTAAACTCATAACTCACTGTTGGGCATCATTTGTGAATCCTGATGTTCGTAACCACAAGTGGCATTGGGTGCAAATACCAGCTGTTGCTGCCCTGGAAAGCAGTGTCAAAGGCATCCATAGCAGCTTTTAGTTGCTGATTGTTGAACTCAATGCCTCTAGTAAGGTCTGGAGAAGCTTAGAGCTAACGTCAGACTCTGAAAGAGCTTCCACAGTGGTTTTGAGCGAATGCCAGAGGGTATATTCATACTGAGAGAAATAACCCTGGTAGCTAGCAATGCACATACCCAGGGTAGAGGCAGTGAAAACTTGCTTCCTCAAGGTGTCAATCTTATGAGATTCCTTGTTTACTGGATGTGCCGTAGATTCCTGAGGAAGGAAGACTTTGTCATTCTCTTCCAAGACAACTATGGCATTAGTAAAGGCTTGAGAGACCAAGATAGGTCGATCCATGGGGGGTACTTCCTGTCTATGAATTTAGCCACGAAAGAAATACGTGCCGGATTACCCCACATCATTTGTGAGAGTGTCTCAAAAGAGGGCTGCACCAGAGGAGTTAATTCCATAGGAATATCCGGAATGTGCAGATACTGCAGATGCAGCAATTTCCCCAAATCAATCTCTGAAGTCTGGAGAGAGAGAGAGAGAGCGAGAGCGAGAGAGTGGAATTCATGTTCTTTAGCAGAGACTTAAAGGAAAGCTCCTCAACCAGAGGCTCCACTGAAGGACAGGGTTTATGTGCCACTCTGAGTGAAGAATCATCATCAAAGTTGTCTCCTAACCGAAGATCAGGATCAGGCTCAATATCATCCCCTACTAGCCCCGGAGGGATAGTACAGATAGAAAGACGAGGGGAAAAGAGGAGGAGGCACTCCGCGAATCAGAGTCGAAAACCCTGGTGCTCTAGGCAGCGCTGCATGTGCAGACAGCACCGGCACAGGGTGCGGTGCCAAAAGAAAAGACGGTGCTGGCCCAGAGAGCAGTGCCAGGCACGGTGCCGCTAAGACAGAAGTCGAAGTCAGCCCCGGCCTAGGTGCCGCAGAACCAGAGGGTCCCAACCCCATCACTGGAGTCAGGGAGGAAGATCTGAGAAAATTAGTAGGAGAAAATGGCACCTGTGCTGGCCCCTGTGCCACAGCCATACGAGGGAGAAAAGCACCAGAGTGCGGCGTCGACGGCACCAGAGAAGATGCTGCACGACTAGGAAATCCCAACCGCCCTGCCCGCAGGTTCAAAATCATGAGGCCCGAAGGCCCCAGAGATGGACCCGCCGGCTCGAGCAGGCGGGACAACTGCCAAACCCATTGCTCCATAAGAGCGGCCCAATGATGAAACTGCTCACCGGAAGACCCCCCAGGGGCGGGGAAGGACTCCAGAGTCGAAGATGTTGGCCATCAGGAACAGAGGCCATAGGGGACCCCAGAGGAGTCAGAGTTGAACCTCTGCCCCTCGCCACCAATGACAGACACACAGACATACCACAGGGCGACCTCGAGCGGCACCGTCTCTTCTTCGTCTGGGAGGTTGAAGAGTCGAGGTCGAGCAGTGCTGAGTTCTCGATGAAGACCGAAAATAGGACCACTTCTTTTTGCGCTTTCAGGAGGACCGCCCATCCCCACGAGCACCAGACTGCCTGTAATCAGACCCCTACCTCACCCTGTAGAGGGCGGCGGACCAGACCCAGCCCTGCTGAAAATACAGCTTTCATGCGAAGTCTTTCTACTGTCACCGGCCCCGTTCATGGTCGACTTCATCGAAGGCGGGCTGAAGACTTCTTCACTGATGAAAATTGACTTTTTTTTAACTGAATTACTAAAATAAATAAAAACTAACAAATACTGAATGATTAAAGCTGCTGTCATATAGCTGTGAAGATCTGACTCCCTGTGGGTGAGCAAAGTCGTCACTGAAGCGTATTCAACAGCGGAAAAAAAGGAACTGAGGCAGTTAGAGGGTTGATGCTGAGATAGCCTATATGGTGTGAGCCAGTCTCGCAGCACTGCGTATGCACGGTTCTACCTCGGCGCCAGCCCTCCTGAAGATTTTTGCCTCTCGCTGGGTCCTAGCTCCTCCGGCGTAGTTCCATTAGTGTGAATGAGTGGTGGAGACTTTATGTCCAGGAAGATCTGTGGTTACATGCGAGTAACCCTCATTTCTAGAAATGTGGATATGGTGCACTTATCCACACTGTGGCAGACTCCTAGCAGTTCTCCGGAAGGAGGGGTCAAGGCGCACACCCCTATTTAGGGAACAGGGAGTGGAGAATTGAGCCCCCAAAAAACAGCATTGTGGTGTGACTCAAGATCAATGTGATAGAGGCAAATGAAGGTGTGTGCTGACTCTCAGGTAACAGCCCTGCATATTTCTCGGACAGGGACAACACTAGATGTACCCACTGAGGCAACAGTATGTCTGGTGGAATGAGCCCTACGCCCTACGGGAGGCTCCCTATCAAGCACCCTATAGCAAAGGTCAATGCAGGATACAATCCACCTGCCAACTGTCTGCTTAGTTGCTGGTCTTCAGGTGTGGCGTCAGCATAGTTGACGAAAAGCAGGTGCGCCTCTCCCTGAACTCCAGCAATGCACTATGCATAATAAGCGAGCACTCGCCTCAGATCCAGTGTGTGGAGCCTGTGCTCAGCCTCCGAGGTTGTACTGGTAAAATACACCAAGAGATTGATCACCTGGTTAAAGTGAAACTTTGAAACAAGCTTTGGGAGGAACTTCGGGTTGGGGCACAGGATGACCTTATCCCTGTGGAACACCAAGTAAGAAGACTCCACCGAGAATGCCTGGAGCTCCCTGATCCTTCTGGTGGAGGCGATAGCCACCAAGAAGGCAGTCTTCCATGACAGGTGAGAGATACCACACCTGTGCATTGGTTCGAATGGCTTATCAATGAGCACTGCCAAGACAGCAACAAGACCCAAGGTGGTGGTGGTTCACGTTCCAGTAGGGAGAGGTGGTCAAGGCCCTTAAAGAAACACCTGACCTCCTTTTCTTGCACCATCACTGGCATACCAGCCAAGACCCGGTATGCCAAGATGGATCCTGCTAGGTGCACTTTGAGGGTGGCTGACGTCAGGCCCGACTGAGAGAGAGACCATAGGTAGTCCAGGGTGCTAGCCATGGGGCAGAACAGGGTCTAAGCTCCCTGCCCTGGCACCAAATGGAAAAGTGCTTCCATCTGAAGGCAGATCACTGGCAGGTCGACTCCTTCCAAGAGTCTGCTACAACATGAAGAACCTTGTCAGAGAGACCAAAGCCTGGAACTCTAGCCTCTCTGGAACCTTGCTGTCAGATGCTGGGAATAAAGGTCTGGGTGCAAGACCTTCCCCTGATGGCAACAGAGCAGATCCGGGTGTACAGGTAAGTGCCATGGAGGCCTCCTGCTGAAGCTGAGGAGATCTGGGTACCAAAACTAGTGTGGCCAGTCTGGGGCTACCAGGATCATCCATGCCTTGTACTTCTGTACCTTGACCAACACCTTGTGGATCAGGCGAAAGGAGGCAAGTCATAAAGGGGCCTGGGTTCCAGGGCCTTGCAAAGGCATCCCCCATCAGTGTTCACACTGTGGGGGTGGGCACAGAACAGCCTCAGCTTTGCATTCTCCTAGGAGGCGAACAGATTGACCAGTGGAGTGCCCCAATGGGAGAACAGATGATCCACCACCTCCTGATGAAGAGATCACTCGTGAGACACCTCAACCACTTGGCTGAGGGTGTCCACAAGATGGTTGGAGGCTTCAGCTAAATGAATCACCAGGAGATTGGCACTCAAGCTGCACAAGAGGATCCAGGAGTGGAGGGCTTCCCGACACAGCCAGAGGGAATGCGTTCAGCCCTGCTTGTTGAGGCAGTACATGGTTGTGGTGTTATCTATCTGGACCTGAACAACCTAACACCAGACTAAAGGTGCAAATGCCATCAGAGCAAGATGTACTACATGGAGCTCCAGCAGGTTGCTGTGGTACTGGGACTCCTTGGAGGTCCAGGGCCTGTGGGCCCCCAAATGGGCTCCACATCCCACCAAAGAAGCACTGCTTATGAGAGTGACTGTGGGCTCTGGGCAGATGAATGGGACTCCCTCCTCTAGGTGTTCCAGGATGAGCCACCACTGAATGGCATCCTACATAGGCTGCAGTACCATGACTGGCTGGTCCTGGTGATCGAGGTGCTGAGATCACTTGTGGGCCAGCTCCCACTGCAGGAGGTGCATCTGCCAGCAGGCCCGCACAACCATGCTGGTGCAGGACACCATGTATCCCAGCATGCACAGGAAGTCCTGGGCAGGGAGCGAGACCCCAGACTAAAATGATCGGGCAAAGAAGGAAAGAGCCAAAGCCCGTTCCACTGGGAGTCAGGCCATGACCCAAAAAGAGTCAAGCTCTGCCCCAATGAAGTGGATGACCTGCAAGAGGTGGAGTTTCGACTTGGTCGGGTTGATGATAAAACCCAAGGCCAAGCAAGTCTGGAAAGCCAGGTCCCTGGACCACTCCACTGCCTCCTGGGACATGCTGGCAATCAGCCAGTCATCCAGGTACAGGTACACCTGGACCCCTGAGCACATCAGGAATGCTGCCACCTCTGCAATGCACTAGGTGATGACCCTGGGGGCTAAGAGACCAAAAGACATGACACAGAACTCGTACAGCACCTTTCTGTGCAGAACCAAAGGAACCGCCAAGGGGATGAACAGACTAGAATGTGAAAGAAGACATCCTGGAGGTCCGGGGAGCAGAACCACATGTCCTGCTCCTGAGATGGAATTATCTAATTCAGTGTGAGCATCCAGAAGTTACGCCTCCTCAAGAAATGACTCAGATTGTGAAGATCCAGTACGGGGTACCAACCCACCCATTTGTTTGGGGACCAGGAAGTACCTGGACACAAAGCTCTAGCTGGCCAGGGTGTCCAGGACACAGGCTACAGCTCCATTCTCTAGCAGCTGAGCGATGTCCTCCCTGAGGGTGGACAGCATGTCCTAAGACACGACAGAATCCTGTGGGGCATGGGCTTGATAGGGCAGGAAAGCCTTGAAATCAAGAAGCAGACCCTGTCCCACCATGTCAAACACCCATTTGTCTATAATAATGACAGACCAGACATGCCAGAAATGATGACACAAACTCCCCACAGAAAGCTGAGGCAGGGACACGATGGGTAGGAGGGAGACACCCCTGACCCATCACTGGGCAGGCCTGGCGGAGGCTTCAGTGCCGGCTGCCAGAGCAGCGCGTTGCCTCGGCCTCTGGAACTTCTTGGAGCCTGAGGTGGCAGGCTTGGATTTAGGCTGCCAAACCTGAGGCTGCCCCAACTGGGGCTTCAGGGGCAGAAAGGGACAAAACTGAAAGGACTTTTTCTTTGGCTTCTGGCCCTTGAGGTCCTTCTGAGAGGATATAATGGAATCCAGAGTGGCACTGGACTTCTCAGTCCTGGTGAGGTGACCATCCACCCCTGGCCCAAACAGGTCAGTACCCAAGAAGGGAACATCCACCAGCTTATGTTGGGTATCCACTGTAAAGGTGGAAATCCTCAACCAAGCCCTATGCCTCATGGCGATTGCCACAGCCACTAACCAGGCACAGGAGTCACCAATGTCCAAGGCTGTCTGGAGCTGGTGCTTGGCAACAGAATGTCCCTGGTCTCAGACCAACTCGACTGCTCACTGTAAGTCCACAGTGAGGTGGGGAAAGACATGGTTCATAACCCCCATGAGGGCATGACCAAAGTTGCCATAATGACAGCGGAGCTCGCCTGCCAGAGACCTAGGCAGGAAGCAGCATGCACCTTTTTAGCTGCATGGTCCAGCTTCTCGGACTCCCTGTCAGGAGGCTTGTCAGTGTCCATGACATAGCCTGTCTGGCGGGAAGCAGAGTCTGCCACCAGCCCCTCGGCCGAGGTGTGGTCGACGAACCTGCAAACGGACCCGGTGGGAACCACTTACTTGCATACCTTGCAGGTGAAGGGCACTGGCAAGAAGCTGGATGCTGCCAAAGCTTGAAGGCAGGACCCAGAATGGCTTCTGCTACCAGGATGGCAACCTCTGGGGAGTCATCTTTGAGGGGTTATTTGGACTGCTTTTGGACCAGGTCCAGGGGAATTCCCATGGACTCTGAGATGAGACAGAGCAAGGCTCCAAAGGAGACCAGCCTGTGCTTGGTGGTGAGCTCTTCGGTTGACATGATTGAAGCCCGGGGTCTAAGTGGAATGCATGGAGGACCACTCGGAGTCCAAGGAATCTTCGAATATCGCCTTCGACCCTTGCACCCGTGGAACACCCTGGACTCATCTGAATGGGTGATCTAAAAGACAGTTGTCCAGGGAGACCAAAGGCAGGGAAAGCAGCCTTGGACAGGGCCCATGCAAGGGCTGTTGAGGCGGGGATTACACCAAGACAGGTGCAGAGGCCGGCATAGGTTTGGCCTGATGAGGTGGGACTGGGACTGGGACACACCACATCGGCAGAGACCAAGGGAGCACCGGGGTCTGAGGTGTGTCGACCGTGAACAAGGATCCATTGTTGCCACTTGAGCTCCTCACAGCACCACCATAACATACACACAACAGAGCCTCTCATCATTCAAAGATGAGGAGGAAGAAGAGAACTGACGGCGCTTCCTAGTTGATGGTCAAGAGCAGTAACGTTGTGAGTCCCAAGACCTTGATCTTGAGCAGAACGGGGTCCTCGACCTGGACCTCGACCAACAACGAGCATGTCGGCGGTGAGGAGAGGAGGGGGAGGGGGCCGTATACTCGACACATACTGGTTCCTGCCACAGAACTCCAGAGGAGTTGATCTCCCTGAATGAGACAGCTGGATTGGCTGATTTGTCTGGCCCATCCTGGGAGACAGCTGAAAGGACTGGAGTCTGAAAGAGTGAGTCATCTTCAACCTCTTCTAAGAACGGTTTGACCAGGTCGAGGAAAAATCTCACCCAGTTGGTCGACCTGCATCTCGGCCAAAAAGCCAGTGGAGACACCATGGAGCTAGCAGCCTGAACTGGGACCCCTGAAGGATCAACCAAAGCTGACTGCTCAACAGCTGCTGAGCTGGAAACAGAATCGCACAAGCGAGAAGAGTGAGCTCATTCCCAGTCCCATGATCTGCGACGGGTCCGCTTAGCTTTTTTTAGATTTATTCCCTCAGGAATGGCCCTCCACAAGGATCTCAAGGGAATGGCACATGTCCCAGAAGGTGTCTGTGAATGAGGCCCTGATTTGGACACCCACCGGGAGCAATGCTGGAGCAGAGGAGGAGACTGCCATGGCCTGGGTTGCCGCTTCTTTACACACAGCAAGCTGTGACACCAAGCCCACTGCTGCCAAATCTGTCCTGTGGGCATCTCTGAACCCAACTGAATGATCCCGTTTGTCCAGGTGGCCTAGCAAAAGGCGGACATGACGGTCATCGAGAGATGAGGGTTTCAGGCAGTGGCACAGGTTGCAAACCTACAGGTCATGCTGAGCCCCCAAACAGTATATGCATGAGGCATAGAGGTTGGTATGTGACATCTTCTGGTTGCAAGCGATGCCTCACTAGAACCCGGGATCGGTTTTCTGGTCGTTGCGCTCCATAATTAAGCAAAAAAAACTGCAAAAGTGAAGAGAAACTCACTAGAAATAACCTGAAGACGAAGTTTTAGAATTGGGCCTATACCGCAAGCAGGAGATGCGAAGGAGGAGACCCGACTCTTCCAGCTGAAAAGAAGATCTGATGTCAGGTGGGTGAAGCAGAGGAAGATACCACCCGGGTGGATGGGAGGAGCTTAGCTTTAAGACATTCTAGCTGATTTAAAGGGGAAAGCAAGATGGCCACATTGTGCATAAGTGCATCATATCAATGTCCCTAGAATATCTATTCCACAGAGCACCACTCTTGGCTCTTAGATGGAGGCAGTAGGACTCCACAGGAGCAAGTCTTTGGATGCCAGTGCATGCATGACATCACGTGAAGACAGGCACTTTCCAATAACTATTGCTGATGCCCCAGCCTACATTAATTCTGTTAGCAAGGACAGTAAGAACACTGTGGTTACAAGTATCTGCCTGTAGAACAGATAGCAGAGAAAGTACAGGAAAGGATATATTAAGGGGACTATAACAACTGAATATAATCTGACTACCAACGTAATAGATAATGACAGACCTAATTAAAAGGCGCCACCCTTCTTTGTAAGCGGCTAGTGGTAGTTTGAAAAAAAAAAATAAATAAACTGAACCAGTGCAACTGATATTTTCACCTTCCCATCACAAGAAATTCAGAATGCCCAGCTAGCCTGTGTAAGAAGGGTCAGCAGTTTCAGCAACAAAGTGTCTTTACATCCCAATCTAAATGAAAAGAGTTGAAGACAGTAGCATAACAATACTGAAGTGCATCCAGAGGATAGAGGGTGGGCATGGAAATCTATGGAGAAGAAGATATTTTGTAAGATCAAGAGTTACGGTAAGTACATAACTTTTAAATCTTCTAAGAATCAATCTTCTCCATAGATTTCCACTAATGGGTCACAGTGTCATGTTCAGAGGAAGTCAACTGAACTAGAGAGGCTGTATCTCAGGACTCACTCAGTGTAGTATTCGATACAGAATAGTCCAGTCAAAGGTGGCATGCTGCCTGACATAGACAGTCTGGGCATAGTGCTTGGTAAAAGTGTGCACTGTGCACCATGTTGCAGACCTTTCTCTGCCAAAGAGGTGGCTACTGCTCTGGTGGAGTGAACATGCACCTTGCCCTCTAGCTTTGCTCCAGTCATGGTGTAACAGCAGCAAAGCCATTCACAATCCAAGAGTAAATGCATTTTATTGTTACAGAGAGGGATCAAAGCATGGATTTCAGACAACCTGTGTGCAGAGGGCACTACCACCATAAATGCTGCTTCCCAAGTAAGATTTCTCATGTTACAAGTCGCAATAGGCTTGAAGGGCTTGTGAGTGAGCATATCCAGCAAAAGACTGCTGTTCCAGGGACCTACCAGCTTCCTAATGGGAGGGCCTCCTGTGCAAGATAGCCGAGGAACCTCTTGAACAGTGACAACTATGCCAGAGAGAGGGTACCTGCAGGTTCCTGGTACGCTGATCTAGTAGACAAATGGACCTGGACTGGGTTGTCATTCCCTGTTTTTCTTCAGAGTGAGAAAGCGCCTGAAGAAACCCTATCCCAGCTGACAAACTGATCCTCTCTACATCTTTAACCTTTTTCACTTCAAATTCCAGTAGAAATTTTTGCTTTGGTATCTTAGCTGAAAATACTACTAATCTGCTTAACTTTGGGAATTTTATAAATTGAAGGGTTAAGCCCTGTCTTACTTCTTCCAGAACCTGCTTGCCTCACTGTAATAAGACAGGTGCCCATATACTAGTAATGGACCTACAGCAACATGGAAATAATTGTGAAGGGTTGAGGTTTTCCTGGGCTGAAGGAACTGCGGCAGATTCCTGCCTGACATCACTTCTACTTCAGCCTCTCCCTGTGCCCCTCTCAACTGTGTACAATATTATTGATGCACACAGGGTCTGCTTTAGTAAGCACTTCACATACACACAAGGCCTACAAGGAACTGAGGACCACTTTTTCTCAGCAAAATTTTTAAAAGTTACATTTTGTTCATGAATTAATTTCATGTACACTTCAGTTCTGTCACCTAATAAGGTGACACCTTCAAAGGGGAAATCAATTGCCTTATTCTGCATGTCTTGTGACAGCCCAGTTGTTCTAGCCAAGCAATGGCCCATACTCAACATTTTTGATCTACCATTATATACCTTTCTGAAATTAATCTTTACACCCCACTGTTTTTAGTTATTGTAACCTTTTATAATTCATGTCTATCCATTGTAACAATTCCTTGCCTTACAGCTCAGGTAATGCCTCAAAACAGGCTAACTCTTGGCCCAATGCACCTACCCAGTTATCCAATAAATAAAAATCTCCTAGAGGACACCAAATTTGTAAGCACTAGATGTAGTATAAATCACACCAACAGCCATCTGAAACTGGTATATACAGCAGCCTCCAAGCCAGGCTTCACTGAATGTGCAAGGTCAAGCTTCTTTTAGGAAGGCAGGATCTAACATAGTGGCAGGACCCTATTCCACAGGGCCTGCTGGAAATGTGCAGAGTGACTCAATGAGCGGCCAGCCTCAACAACTGAAAGGAGATAGTTTATGCCTTTTTAGCCATTAGGTCAATTCTTCTGGAATCTCTGTCAGGAGGTGCTGCTGTGAAATTAACTTTTGCTTTCTTGTAAGTAGCTGCCTGAATAAATAGCCACAGAGGTTCAAGGCGTAACAGCAACCTTTTTATTGCTATTCTGGAACGCTTCATAAATGGATACGGACAATCTTTGTGTTGAGGTCAGACCCAGCATATTCAAATTCTGATTCCTCTATATCCACTTCTGACTTGGTGAGTAAAAGATTTAGCAAACTAGCTATTTAATTCACACATGTAGTATAGAAAGACTAGTCGTCACCTGCCATGGGTGGAGAATCAAATCTCTCCTCAGCAGTATCCTCTGAAGAAACTGGTTCCTCATCTTCTCCCTCCTCAAAGTCCTCCTCCAGAGGGATAATAGGAGGGGCATAAGAGGCCGGTTTGATCTGGGCCTAAACAATCAAAGAAACTGACACGGCCATCTTCGTCTGCCAACCAATGCTTACCGGATCTACACTATTTAATTCCTGTAGGCTATGTTTTCTTTTTAGACCATCCTGTCATGCCATCTTGACTACTATAACTACTTTTTAGTTGTTTTATTTAAGAAAAAAGTACAACCATTTAAAAAAATAAAGTAACATTTTTTAAATAAAATATTTTTGTGTATTTTACAACAGGAGACCCAAACCAAGAACAGGTGAAAAAATGCAGTACTCCTGATTTCCAGAACCACAACAGAACTGGTAAAAAAAACACAAAAATATTTAAAAAATTAACTAATGGAGTGTTTCAAATAAATTGATTAACTTTACAAAATAACAAAACAGTAGTGACAGTAAGAAAACTTAGTCAATGGGACTGGAACAGGACTCTAGTGTGACTGATCTACTCAACAGAGAAATAAAATCTGCCATTAGAATGTAGGAGGAATGTGACCACACTGCAGAGTCTGAACTTTAACATTCTATAAAGTTCTACCCCTAGGGCAACACCTCAGGGCTGAAACACTGCTATTTGTATGACATCACAATACTCTCGGTGTTAGAATGACAAATACTGCGCCACAAGCATATCTGTAATGCAAAATGTTAGTACAGATGGATATGGATGGATGATGGATATGGATTAACAACCTTGCATGATGAAATAGTGTTGTATCTCTACAGAAGAGGATGGGCACAATTTTCCAAGCTTGGAGGGCTGGAATGAGAAAATACAGTTACTGTGAGTCCAGTTTTAAGAACTCCTAATAGACAGTACATCCTGCTTACTGTATAAGAGTATTTTGTCACATCTCAATTAATTTATCACCACTGATGTGTTGCCCTGATGTAAGAACACAAAATGCACCTTTATGAACTGTGAGGATGGAGTGAACCTAACAACATTTTTGTTTGGATTGAAAATGATTAAAAAGGGCACTGATATTGTTATAATGAGTTAACACATTTTCTGATACTGTTACTGGACATATGGGGTGGGATATTCAGAAGGGTTGCTCATGGCGCGACACAGTTGTGCCATCGCAACCCACTGATATGTCTTAGCGATATTCAAAAGAGGAAAGTGTGTGGCACAAATCCCATGCCAGGGCGATCAGCAATGTATGGGCTCCAGGGGGCATGCCCATAGACATTCTCGGCACATCCCGACATTCAGCCCGGGATGCTGAGCACATGCAGGCGCAACTCCTATATGCGCTGCGTACAGTTGTTCCAAAAAATAAAGGAGCAAGAGCCGGCTACCCACAGGTCAGCTGCCGTGTTGCAGGGCGAACATGGCAGCTGCCAGCTGTGGGTGGCCACCCGAGCTCTGGCGGCACCCTCCGTCAGGTAGCGCCCCCCCAATGCCCGATCGCGGGCAAAAGTAGGAAATTAAACAGTCCTATATCCCTGGTAGCCCAGTGGACCGCTCGCAGCCTGATCGCGGGTATAAGTATAAAACTAATAAACTCCTATATCCCTGGTGGTCCAGTGGATCTGCTTGCAGCCGATCGCCGGCATAAGATCAATATAATAAACTTTGATCCCTGTGGTCCAGTGGACCACAAAGCCGGATCGGCTGGCAGTCTGGGATTCAGATCCCCATCCTTGTGATCCAGCGTACCTGCCTCCCCAATGAGCCTTCATCTTGCACTCTGGTCAGCGGCAGTAGCTCCCTCGACTGCAGCCACCACGACTGATTATGATAGCAGCAGGCTGCACCATTGAAGCCAGCGGCCAATGGGTGTGCAGACCATACTAGACTACACAGTCCAGATATGTGAATGGACATATCTGGACTGTGAACATGGTACGGTCTGCACACCCATTGGCCCACACTGTGGAACAATGGGCGTACAGCTGTACTGTATGCAGTCAGCCGGCAGGCGGCTGGGAGGCTTGCGGGTGGGAAGCTGCCGCCCGCCACTGACCAGGGTGGAGCTCAGTGGGAGGGTGGGGGGATACCACCTGACCACCAGGGATGGGATCTAATCTTTTTTTAGACTTCTGCCCGCAATCGGGCTGCGAGCGGTCCACTGGACCACCAGGGGTATAGTAGTTTATTATTTTTAGACTTCTACC
The DNA here is from genome assembly GCA_016271365.2 of Neoceratodus forsteri. Lineage (NCBI taxonomy): Eukaryota > Metazoa > Chordata > Ceratodontiformes > Ceratodontidae > Neoceratodus > Neoceratodus forsteri. Next base: position 799,967,785 of record CM057451.1, on the reverse strand, counting down.
CGCGATCAGACTGCGAGCGGTCCACTCGACCACCAGGGGTATAGGAGTTTATTATCTTAATACTTATGCCTGCCATCGGGCTGTGGAGCACTTTGTCGCTTGTGGAAGGGGCGTCAGTCCCCGATGGCTGCAGTCTGGCAGGGCGCCAGGCGCAAGTCACCGGGGATGGGTGCACCTGCATGCAAATGGGGCCATAATGATGCAAATGGCCTCATTTGCACCTTTGCATGCATTATGTCCCCATTTGCATGTGCACCTTTGAATATCGCGGTTGATACACCTAGCGCAACGGCACTTGCGCTAGTGCATCCCCCTGCTCCTCTCTGGTCACTTGCGCTGGTGCAGTGCCACTGCGCCATGCACAATGCGGGTGGCCACAGAGCGATATTCAATGGTGCTGAGCCATGGCACAGCACCACTGAATATCACCCTGTCAGTGCCCTGGCACATCCCAGTTGCACTGCGCCCAGGCTTATGCCACAGCCTGGCACGGTCTGAATATCCCACCCCCTGGATTACAAAGAAAAAAATTGTTTGGTCCTGGTTTCTTGCTATGTTTGCCATTGTTTTTACATGGATTTTTTTGCTGTTTTCAATGATGCCCTCCAAACCCTGTTACAAGGACATTTTTGCTTTGTATTTAGGATGTTCTTACAATAGCTCTTTAATGTGAAATCAATATTTTATTCAGGCAATCGAGCCCTGTGCAAGTCCTTCACATAAGAACAGGAACTTGGGTGGAAGGGGGCATGCTGACCCGTGTCCTGCTTGTGCAAGACATAATGGAAGCAGGTGCGGGCTAGCAAGTAATGAGCATCCATGAGAGTTTACAAGCACTAGAAGACCAGGGAATAGACATTTTGCTGAGGTACTACAGGCACTCTGGTACCACCACAGGCAAGTATGTATGACAACAGGGAGTGGGTTGGAAACATGGGGCGGGGTGAGATTGTTGCCCCCATTCCAACAGGCGATTGTTAAAGTCCACAAGCACAAGCCATGATCTACCACCTCATGTAGGCTGGAGCTATTGCAAGCTTGTTCTGGGCATGTAGGACTTCGATCACAAATGTTAGAAATTCTATACTGGGATATGAGGCTAGTGGGAGGGGCAGGTAAAGATGTAATAGCTCATTTGCATGATTGTGCAAGAGATAGGAGACTCATTCCCCAGCCCCTTGTTCAGACAGGGCTGAATACAGCAAGGGTGGTCCACAGTTCACCAGTGATAAGGGAACAGAACTGTTTTTTGCACAACAGGAAATCCATTAAAAAGCAACCCCTTGACCGTAGGAAGAAAACCAAAATGAAGCCGCAGCTTCTAAAGCAAAAGCAAGTGATCACTTTGTTAGATGAGATTCATCTAGCCTTTAAAAAGGATACTGATTTCATTGTCTCTCTGCTGTACAAGATCTCGAATTTTCTTAACCTCTTCTCTGCTGCTTTCAGTGCCACCTGAGTCTTCTGCAGGCCTTTCAGACAAGGCTGGTCCACTTTCTCCTCTCTCATTTGCCAGTTGCTATTGGGAGGCAAAATGCAAAAACCTTTATTCTGCTTCTGCATAGAACCAGAAAGAGCCTCCCATATGTGAACTACAAGAAAAGTCTTGATAGAAGTCCTGAAAAGTTATGTCTGGATAAAGTCTCCTGGAAGCACAATATTGCAAATTGTTAAATTTTTTCATTACATACTAACATACTAATTGCCAGCAGATTAGGCCTTACGTCTATCGAGTCTGCTCAAATCTCAGATCCCTAGTTGGGTACCGAGGCCCCCCACACTTTGTGTTCCAGAAACCCCTATCATCCATCCCCACCCCCCCTGGGCCAGGCCATCATCCGACACATCTGCTTTCTGTGTCTGTCCCACCCTCTCTTGAAGCCCTCCACTCTGCATCTCTGAACCAGCTCGCCAGGCAGTACGTTCCAAGGATCCACCACCCTCTCAGTGAAAAACCTCCTCCTCTTCCCCCCCCCCCATCCTTCCACCTTCCAACTTCAAACCATGCCCTCTGGTGATACCTCCCTGCTTTAGTCTATAGATCCCCTATGTTTACCCTATTTATTCCTTGAGGTACTTGAAGACCTCAATCATGTCCCCCTGTCTCTCCTCTCCTCCAATGAAAAACAGGCAGAGCTCCACAAGTCTGTCCTCATACGCCAAACTCTAGTCCTCGTGATCATCTTAGTTGCCCTCCTCTGTACCCTCTCCAGAAGCTGTATGTCCCTCTTCAAGTGTGGTCTCCAGTACTGTACACAGTACTCAAGGTGTGGTCTAACCAATCCATTGTACAGCGGCAGAATCACTTCCCTACTCCTAGAGGTGATCCCCTTACGATGCATCCCAACATCCTGTTTGCTTTGCTAGCCGCTCTCCTGCACTGCTCGGAGTTATTCATACATGCATCCACCATGACCCCTAGGTCTTTTTCCCCCTGTTGAGGCCTATAGCGCCTTCCCTCCTAGGGTGAACCTGTGTTTAGGGTTTCCCCGACCAAGATGTAACACCTTGCACTTGGTGATATTGAAATGTAATTTCCATGTGTGAGCCCACCTTTCCATGGTGTCCAGGTTCCACTGCAGGACCAACTTCCCCTCTTCCCCCTCAACTACTGCTCCCATCTTGGAGTCGTCAGCAAAGAGACTCATTTCATACCTTATGCTCTCCCTGATGTCCGAAATAGTACTGCATTTCACTTATTAGAAGACACTCTTGATCAAAAGCCACCACAGTATAAAAGCCGTTGCCAAAAAAAAAGTTTAATAATAAAAGACATCCTCATTTAGAAGATGCAGCTCTTATACAGCATGGTTTTTAGTCAAGTGCTGCTTAGATATGGGGAAGGTTTTAGGCAAGTTCAGCTACATAATACCATGCCCATAGAAAGTCATGTGTAGTTTCACAATGCATGTTATAGCAGCGTAATGCAAAATCAGTTAAATGTACTGTTAAATGTGACAATATGTGCAGACTGAGTTAGTTAGAAGGTTAGGTCATTGGACACACAGCTGATCAAGCAGTTGGGCCAAGGCAGGAGGGAGAAAAGAGAAAGAGTAGTTGGTAAGATTGAAGGACATTGTGTAACACTGACTACTAAATGCAAGTTTTCTTTTTTAATTTTTTGATATTTTTTTTATTCAGTGTTGATTTTGTGCATCTTTACGTGACATTTGGTGGCATGAAAAGACTGGATGGGAGGTTGGTTAATCATGCTCATGGCAGAGCAAAACACTGGCCTAAGGACCAAAGGGAGAGCACAGCAAAGAGCGACACTTTAGCACACAGACAGAAAGGAAGCTTTAAATAGCCAGTAGGCAGACACCAGAGATGGAATCCGAATAGAAGCACCACTCAGTTACAAGCCACCCATAATTAGAAGTCATGGCCAAAAATTGTAATCATTAAAGCCACAGCTTCTAATCAATGAAATATGGTATTTTTTTTTATTATACAATATATTTCCCCAGATTAAGCCAACTAAAATGCAGCACTTCATTTTCAATGGGATCCTGCTTCCACCATATATTACAGCTCTACGGACTGAAGCAGAGGGACATCATGTGATTCAATCAATGTGGTTGTCCCTGAGATTTCCTGGACTACAGCTCTGGTCTTTGACTGTTGTACTGCATCCCACTGTCTTCCTTGAAGCTAGGGTCTACAAAACCAAATCATACTACCCAGCCCACAAAATTCACCAAACTCCCACCAAAATAGTCCCACACACAGTCAGTTAATTTGGTACACCAGTATTTAAATTGCCCTTACCCACTTGGAGCTCTGTTACTAGTACTGTACCACAAAGCTGCAGTCGATGCAAGGTGCAGACCTGATGTAGACTGATGTAAACTGAGCAGTCTCAGGTAGTGGAGAAATGCTAGCACATTCAATAAGCAATTTAAATCAGAAGTCACAAAAAAGTTAAACCTGGAGGACTTCTGCCTAAACTGCACCCCTACAACACAGTCCTTGTGCAACCCAGGTCTTCCAAGCAGAAACCTACAGGCCTAACTAGCCTGCAAAATGTAAACTCTTGCAGCACTGAAGTCCTGATACTGTGCTAACTGCTAAGCAGACTCAGACAAACAGGATGACAACAGGCAGGGAAAACTGCTCTCTTTCTTCCAGTCACTGCAAACACCATGTGCTAGCAGGCAAGCTGAAATCAGAAAACCAGGATTTCTGTCTACAGTATGTGAACACAGAGGCCTCTTCACATGGGTGGTGGGTGCAGGAGTGAGCAGTATCACCACCTTTCAGCTGTGTTGAATCTTCTGCCCTCATTGTGTCAGGGTCTTCTATCTTCACTGCCTTGGTATGGATATTACTTCCTCCTTGATTCTCTTGTACCCCCGCCCTCTTGCTGTGTAGGTGTCTTCTGTCACAACAGCGACTGACTGACTGACAGGAAGAGCAAGTTGCAAAAAGACAAACACCTCACCTCAGAGACCACAGGACTTCAGGCTTCATCAAGAAATGTGTCCATTAATTATTTAGCGCACTCACCCCTTCCAAATGAACACTCAAGCTACAGTTTTTTTTATTTAATCCATAAACATTTTATTCTTGCAGCTTCAGCTCAACACTGATAAGAACTGCCAAATAAACTCAATGTCTTCAGGCATTTGGCTCTCACACTCACCAGTTTGACACAACTAACCTCTGAACTTCAGGAGTTTCACTGCTAGCCAACTGGCCTAAATCGGATTGAAAACCAAGGCCTGCCTTTTCACACTTATGCAGCTCCCGGAGTTGGCCCTTCTTTTCTCCAAGGCTTCATTCAGCCTGACATACCCTAGGGCTAATTAGGCACACCCTCGTGAACCTCAGCTCTCCACTGGTGCTGTCACAAGAGTGCCAGAGGTGTATCACAGCATCCACTTCTGGATTGTTTGTTCCATTGTTTCAGTTGGCTATTCCAATACCTCTCAGAATGCTTCAATTCACCTCAGTCCTGGCACTCTTGGCATCATACTGCCGACTAGCTGCCAAAAGAAAAATTTACTCACTGTAGTAATGTTATTTCTTCTAATGGAGTCTTGCTGTATTCTGACAATATGCAGTTAGCCCTAGTACTTGAACTGCCCAGAGAGGAAAGAGTTTACTCTATGCAGAAGCATAGAACGTTGAGCTCGAGCTCAGTTTTCAAACCTCTGTCTCTGGTACTTACCAGTGTAACCGTCAGATTCTTATGAACAAACTAATTAACTAGTACACAAAGTGGAAATTGTTTACTAAAAGCCAAAGGCAACAATTTGGGCCCAAAAAGACTCAAGTCGAGAACCCAAGAAAAAAGGTAGTGACTAAATATATCGATATATAAACACAACCATAACAGATAAAACACCTACCCCACCCTAAGGAGGGAGGGTACAAGGCACACCCCTGAGGTACAACACTGTACGTGACAGCCCACTTCCCAAAAACTAGGTTCTGAGAGGTGAGGCAGGGAAGGAGGGAGGTCAGAATACAGCAAGACTCCATTAGAAGAAACAACATTACTATGTTGAGTAATTTTTTCTTCAAACAACATAAAGCCTTGCTGTATTCTGACAATATGCAGAATATCAAGCATTTCCCCCAGGAGGAGGGAGTGCAGACCCTACTTTGGGAACAGGCTCTGCAGTACTGCTGTACCAAACCTAGCATAACTCCTAGCCTGGATATCCAGAGAGTAATGCTTGGTGAATGTATGAACTGTTTTCCAGGTGGCTGCTTTACAGATTTCTAACAAGGGTATATCTCTGGCAGCAGCTAGAGTTGCAGCTGTACCCCTAGTCGAGTGAGCCCTCAGGCCTGGTGGGGGTGTTTTGCCCAATTTGTCACAGTAGAATTGTATACAAGAGACAATCCACCTGGCAACAGTCCTTTTAGTAGCAGGCTTTACTTTTCCCACATCACCGTAAGTGAGAAACAATTGAAGAGTATCATGCCTGTGAGCCTAAGTATGCTCTACAGTATATAGTAGCTGAGAGCCCTTTTTACATCCAAACTATGTAACCTTCTGTTCCCTAGAGAAGAACGGTTAGTGAAAATACAGGAAGAGACATGGACTGGTTCAGATGAAAATCTGACACCACTTTAGGTAAGAATCTCGTGTTGGTTCTTAGGACCACCTTATCCTTATGGAAGAAAATGAAGTCGGGCTCAACCGACAGGGCCTAAAATTCACTAATCTGCCCGGCAGAAGTATTAGCTACCAGGAAAACAGTTTTCCAGGTCAAGTACTTAAGCTCAACCGAAGCCAGAGGTTTGAAGGATGGCTGCATAAGCTGAGCAAAGCAGACATTAAGATCCTAAGCCAGATTAGGCTCTCAAAAGGGAGGGTTAATATGAACCAGACCCTTGAAGAACTTACTAAAAATAGGATGACATACCGGGGAAGAGCCCTTCCCTGCTGAAAGGAATGCAGAGACAGCTGCTAGGTGAACCTTAAGGGTTGCAGGCCTAAGACCCAGAGTATTAAGGTGAACCAGATAGTCTAAAGCTGTAGAAATATTTGCAGAAGCAGGCGAAATGCCGTTCTGAGAACACCAAATGCTGAATCTTTTTCATTTGGAATTATAAGTTTTTCTAGTGAAGGGTTTCCTAGAAACCTTCAAGATATCCAGAACTCCTTGAGAAAGATGCAGGCCTGCATATTCTAACTCTTAAAGAGCCACGCCTTGAGGTTGCGAGACTGGAGATTGGGGTACCAAGTCCTCCCTTGAGAGGAGGTTAGGAGATTGTATCTCTTGAGAAGAGGCAGGGGACGTGACATTGCCAGAGATAGCAGCAGGGGATAACAAGGCTGTCTGGCCCACACTGGAGCCACCAGAATCACTGTGCAGGGTTGAGATCTGATTTTTATCAGGACTCTGAACAATAGAGGGAAGGGAGGGAAGGCATAAAGAAACTTGCCCTTCCAGTCCAGAATGACAGCATCCAGAGGAACAGTTCCCAGGACTGAAGAGTCTGCAGCAGAACAGAGGAAGTTTGTGATTGTCTAAGGCTGCAAAGAGATCTATCTCTGGAATGCCCCATCTGGTGAAGATGACTTTTAGGATGTGAGGGTGCAGGGACCATTCATGATGTCCCTGGGAGATTCTGCTCAGAGTATCTGCCAGTACATTGTCCTTTCCAGGGAGGTGAATTGTCATCACGGAAGTTTGAAGGGAATAGGCTAGAGATCACAGTTTCATGGCCTCTGTGCACAAGGCTATGGACTGAGTGCTTCCCTGCTTGTTGATGTACCACATTGAGGTGATGTTGTCTGTACTGACCTGCACCACCTTGCCACTGATTGATTCTGAGAAGTCCTGAAAGGCTAGGAAAACTGCCCTGAGTTCCAGAAGATTGATATGAAGGAGAGACTCTTGAGGGGACCATACTCCCTGAGCCGTGAGGGCTCTTAAATGGACTCCCCATCCTAGGAGAGAAGCGTCTGTCATTAGGACTACTGAGGGGACTTGAGACAGAAATGGAACACCCTGTCTGAGGTTGTCCTGGTCCAGCTACCACTAGAGAGCTTGGACCAGAGTCTAAGTCACTAGAATCAATTTTGTGACAGTCTCTTTTCTGAGACCAAAAGGACCTTAGGTGAAACTGAATGTCCCTCATCTAAAATCTGGCTCATTGCACCACTGCAGTGTAAGCTGCCATGTGGCCCATGAGTTGAAGAAACTGCCTTGCCGGACAAGAGACCAGAGGTCGATAAGAAGAAGCAAGATCTGTGAGGGCCTTTACCCTTGCCAGAGGGAGGAAAGCCTTTGCTTGGATAGTATCCAACTCTATTCCTATGAAAGCAAGAAGTTGTACTGGTTCTAGAACAGACTGGGAGATTGAGAAGAAACCCCAGAGAACTGAGCAGATCTTGAGTGATCTGCAGAGCTGACTTGACCTGGTTGGAGGACTGACCTACAATTAGCCAGTCTTCCAGATATGGGAAGATAGAAATACCCTTCCTTCTGAGAAAGGCAACCACTACTGCAAGGCACTTTGTAAACACCATTGGAGCTGATGTTAGGCCGAAGGGCATGGCTCTGAACTGATAATGGCCTGAAAGCAACTCGAACCTGAGGTACTTTCTGTGGGAGCATCTGATAGGAATATGGAAATAGGCATCCTTGAGGTCCATGGATGCTAGTCAATCCCTTGGCCTTAGAGAGAGAAGACTCATTCCCAGAGTCACCATTTTGAATTTTGGTTTTGTGATGTGTTTGTTCAAATACCTTAGGTCTGGCATGGGTCGCCACTCCCCTGTCTTTTTTGAGGTAAGGAAGTACCTGGAGTACAGCCCTTTGCCCAGGTGCTGAGTAGGAACTACCACTATGACATTGAGAGCCAGAAGAGAAGAAACCTCTACCTCTAGAGCAAGGGTCTCTGAGATGGATGCAGGTGGAAAAGACCTAGCCCTCAGTTTTGGAAACCTTTTGAAGCTGAGGGCCAATCCCTGGCTTACTACCTCCGGGACCCACTTGTCTGAGGTAACAGACTTCCAGGCCTGGAAGTAGTAAGCCAGCCTGCCTCTTACTGGAATGGGGGAGTCGACCCGGGCTGACACATCAGGGTGTCTGCTTGGCAGTAGCCTTGGACTGGGAGGATGTAGCCCTGCTCATCCCCCTCCTGCCTCTCCATCGAAAGAACCCCCTCTGTGGGAAAGAAGAGGAAGCCTGAGCTTGGTAGAAAGGGCTGTGGAAAGGCCTGCCCCTGCCCCTAGACTGCTGCTTCAGAGGAGTGGCTTGGCTCTCTTTGGCCTGTGCACTCCTGTAGATGGTCTTGTACTCATCTATTTTCTTCATGTAAGCCTCTGTCTGTTCCCCAAACAAAGAGTTACCCACTACAGGGAAATCCATAGCCTTACCTGGGTATCTTGCGAAAGGCTAGTACATCTGAGCCAAGCATGTCTCTTGAGAGACACAAATGTAGCCATGACTCTTGATGCCACTTCACTGGAGTCCACAGCAGCATGGAATTGTACTTTGGATGCCTCAATTCCATCAGCAGCCACCTCCTCCAGCTCTTTGACTAGCTGGGGAGAGACCTGTTTAGCCAGTTCCAGAACCATATCCCACCTGGACTTCTGGTACCTAGCTGTGCAGGCCATATAATTAGCCTGCTTGAGTCCCAAAGAAGATGCCAAATACTGCTTTTTAGCCATGTCATCGACCTTCCTGGAGTCTTTGTCTGGGGTGTGTGAAGCCAAAGGAATATTAGCCCTGTCACAGGCTGCAGCCTGCACTACCCTAACATGGCTGCAATGACTATAAATATTCTGTACCTGAGCCTGATATCATGTATCAGGGAGTTAGGAGTCTGTTAAAAATGTTTTGTCTGTTTCCCCAAAGACTTGTGAAGAGGGATAGACAATCTTTTGGACTCTGGGATGTCCATCATCTCAACAAAATCAAGCTATTCCTTCTCCTCAGCAGCTTCAACCATTGGGAGCTGGAGGGTTTCAGCCACCTTCTTGTAAAATAAGATGTGTGAAGGTGACTCAGAAAGCCTGGGAGGGGAGACTTTGGAGGGTCTGTCTGGGAAGATGTACGGTTCAATGGGAACATCCAGACCTTCAAAGTCATTATCTCCATTCTCATCCTCGGGATACTCTTCGTCTCCCTCCTACTCCTCATAAAAAGCATATGGATTGTAATCTGATGGAGTCAGAACCGACCAAACCGACCACCTTACCGGTGGTACCAGTTCGAACAGAACCGAGCGAAGCGATTGAACAATGCTAATCGCTTTGGCTATCTCATCAGTGGTTGGAGTATGTGGTGCTGGATCAGATCCGGCTGACATACGTTTTCATTTTGATGGATCCAACCCCTCAAAGTCAGACCTCCTTTTGCCCGAGGAGGTATAGCCGAGGTCATAGGCACCTCCTCAGATTTGGTCACAACCGAACCGGGCTGGCCATCCGGATCTACTGACTTCTCAGCCTCCTTTCCTTCAGCCTACTTAATCTTTTTCCAGAGTGGCTTTAGGAAAATTCTGTTTTGAGGTGGTGAAACCCCAGACAGTAAACACAGATGAGGTGGGGGTCAGCCTTTGCAAAGGCCTCCCCACACTCAGTACAGTGTTGAAATCCAGTGGGACTGTTTTTGTCTTGGGTTTCTCAGACATGGCCATCCTAAACAATTACCCTTAAAAGCTTTGAAGCCAGGTAATAACCAACCGATCGGTTACAAACCATGTTACGGGTTGTGTAAAAGAACCAGAAAAAGTCCTGTTCTTTTGAAACAGATTGGCACCGGAACACCACACTAAATCCCAGAAAATTATAAAACAATTAGAAACAATCAGAAATGTTGGTTCCTAACTGAACCGACCGATGAGAAACTGAAACAAAAAACAATTTCCACAAAATTAAATAAAACACAAGTCACCACCTATCTACCGCACTACCTGTACCATAGACAGAGGCTAGAAATCCAAAAAATATTGAACCGGTTAGAAAAAACGATGGTTAATTCAAACAACATGAAGTCTTGCTGTATTCTGAAATATGCAGACTACCAAGCAGTACCTCCATAGAGGAGGGACAGAACTTACTTTGGAAACAAGCTCTGAAGTACTGCTGTGCCAAACTGAGCATCACTCCTAGCCTGGATATCCACAGAGTAATGCTTGGTGAAAGTATGGACTGTTTTCCAGGTGGCTACTTGACAAATTTCTAATAGAGGAATATCCCTAGCAGCAGCCAGGGAAGCAGCTGTACCTCTAGTGGAATGAGCCCTCAGGCCTGAGGGTGGAGTTCTACCCAGTTTTTCATATCAGAATTGTATACAAGAAACAATCCACCTGGCAATAGATCTCTTAGTGGCAGGTTTGCCCTTACCTGCTTCTCCATACGTAAGGAACAACTGGAGGGATTCAAACCTGTGACCCTTGGTACGCTCTATGTAGTAGCTAAGGGCTCTTTTAATATCAAAGCTGTGTTGCATCCTCTCATCAGAGGAGGAATGGTCAGTGAAGAAAACAGGGAGAGATATAGACTGGTTCAGGTGGAAATCTGAAACCACTTTAGGTAAGAACTTTCTGTTAGTTCTAAGGACCACTTTATCTCTATGAAAAGAGATGAAATAAGATTCCACTGACAGGGCTTGCAATTCACTGATACGCCTGGCAGAAGTAATGGCTACCAAATACACAGTTTTCCAAGTCAAATACTTAAGCTCTGCTGAGGACAAAGGCTCAAAGGGGGGTTGCATAAGCTGAGCAATGCAAACATTAAGGTCCCAAGCAGGAGCAGGATCCCTAAAGGGGGGATTGGTGTGAAGCAATCCCTTGAAAAACTTACAAAATACAGGATGGGAAGATAGAGAGAAAGGCTTGCCTACTGACAAGAAAGCAGAAACAGCTGCCAAGTGTACCTTAAGGGTAGCTGGTCTGAGGCCTAGGTCATTAAGATGGACCACATAGTCCAGAACCGCAGGCAATTCAGCAGAGTCTGGAGACATAGTCTTCTAAGAACACCAAATGCTGAATATTTTCCATTTGGAGTTGTAAGTCTTTCTGGTGGAAGGCTTTCGAGAAGCCTTAAGGATATCCGGCACCCCTAGGGAAAGATGCAGATCTGCAAACTCTAACTCTTCAAGAGCCATGCCTTGAGATTGAGAGACTGAAGATTTGGGTACCAAATCCTCCCTGAGAGGATGTCAACAGGTTGTAATTCCTGGGAAGAGACAGGGGGAGGTGGACTGCTAGGGACAGCAACAAGGGGTACCAGGGCAGTCTGGCCCAGTCTGGAGCAATCAGAATCATTTTGCAAGGTTGTGACCTTATCTTGACTAACACTTTGAACAGGAGAGGGAAGAGGGAAAGCATACAGAAATTTCCCTTCCCAGTTCAGAATCAGAGCATCCAGGGAGACTGAGCCCAAGACTGGGGGTCTGCAACAAAAGAGAGGAAGTTGGTGATTGTCTGGGGCTGCAAAATGATCTATCTCTGGAGTGCCCCGTCTTGAGAAAATCACTTTCAAAACTAGAGGATCTAGGGCCCATTCGTGATGGCCCTGGGATATTCTGCTCAGTGCATCTGCTAGGACATTGTCCTTCCCTGGGAGGTGAACTGCTATCAAAGAGGTTTGCAGGGAATAGGCCAGGGACCACAGCTTCATTGCTTCTGTGCACAAGGCTGTAGACTGAGTGCCTCCTTGCTTGTTGATGTACCACATGGTGGTGTTGTCTGTTCTGACCTGAACCACCTTGTTCTGTACAGATTTGGAAAAAGCTTGCAGTGCCAGAAACACTGCTCCGAGTTTCAAAAGATTGATGTGAAGCAGAGATTCCTGAAGTGACCACAGTCCTTGGGTGGTAAGATCCTCCAAATGGGCTCCCCAGCCCAGCAGGGAAGCATCTGTGGTGAGTATCACTGAATGAGACTGAGTGACAAATGGAACCCCTTGGCTCAAACTGTCCTGATCCTGCCACCATTGCAAGGCTTGGATTAAGGTCCGAGTCACTGGGACTAGTTTGGTAAGGGGAATCCTTCCTTTGGGACCAGAAGGCTCTTAAGTGGAACTGAATGTCCCTCATCTGGAATCTTGCCCCTTGGACCACTGCTGTGGAAGCTGCCATGTGGCCCAGTAGCTGAAGGAAATGCCTTGCTGGTCGAGACACCTTAAGGGTGAATGAAGAGGCCAGTTCCATTAGGGTCCTTGCCCTTTCCAGGGAAGGAAGGCCTCTTGCCTTTACTGTATCCAGTTCTGCGCCTATGAAGGTGAGAAGCTGTACTGGTTCAAGAACTGACTTTAGAAGGTTGAGAAGGAATCCTAAGGAAGTGAGCACTTGCTGGGTCACTTGCAGGTGTGACTTGACTTGGTCTGGAGACTGACTTACTATAAGCCAGTCATCCAAGTATGAGAAGATGGAGATCTTTTGTCTTCTTAGGAAGGCAACATCTACTGCCAGGCACTTTGTGAAAACCCTTGGTGCTGATGTTAGGCCAAAGGGCATTGCTCTGAATTGATAGTGGCCTGAGGGCAACTCGAACCTGAGGTACTTTCTGTGGGAGCACCTAATGGGAATGTGAAAGTAGGCATCTTTGAGGTCCAGGGAGGCTAGCCAGTCCCCTGGCCTTAGAGAGGGAAGGATAATTCCCAGAGTTACCATTTTGAACTTTGGCTTTAAAAGGTGTTTGTTCCAATATCTTAGGTCCAGGATGGGCCACCATTCTCCTGTCTTTTTGGTGGTTAGGAAGTACCTGGAGTACAATCCTTTGTCCTTGTGTAGGGTGGGAACCCTCTCTATAGCTCTGAGAGCTAGGAGAGAAGAAATCTCTGCCTCTAAGGCAAGGGTCTCTGAGAGATTTGCAGGTGGAAAGGATCTGGTTCTCATCTTGGGAAATTTTTTGAAACTGAGAACCAGTCCCTGCCTTACTACCTCCAGGACCCACTTGTCTGATGTCAGAGACTTCCAGTCCTGGACAAAGTAAGCCAGCCTGCCCCCTACTGGTATGGGAGAATCGGCCCGGGCAGACCCATCAGGGTGTCTGCTTGGCAGGGTCTTTAGGCTGAGGGGTGGATGCAGGCCTGCTCATCCCCCGTCTGCCTCTCCTTCTAAAGAACCCCCTCTATGAAAAGAAGAGGAGGCCTGGGCTTGGTAAAAGGCCTTTGGGAGAGGCCTGCCCTGCCCTGCTGCCTTTGAGGAGTTGCTTGCCTTTCTTTGGCCTGAGCACTCCTGTAAGTGGTCCTTACTCGCCTCATACTCTCCTCTCCTCCTCCGGTTCATAAATTCTTCCAAAGTATAATCCGGAACCGGGAACCTACGAACCAAGCCCCTGCCAGATGGTGCAGTTTGGTCGAAACCGAACTAAGCCGATTGCACTATCCTTGCTCATGTAGCTATCTCATCGGCCCGGTCGGATGTGAATTTCTGGGTCCAAACTGGATGATTTATCTTTTCTCTTTCTTTTCACCGGAACCGACTCCTCAGAATCGGCTCTCCTTTTGCCCAAAGAAGTATCGCCCTGGTCAGAGGGCACTCCTTCTGCTTTGGTCGGAACCGAACCGGGCTGGCCATCCGGGTTAGCGGACTTCTCAGCCTCCCTTTCCCTCAGTCTACCTAATCTCTTTTCCAGGGTAGATTTGGGAAAATTCTTGCAAATTTGGCAGTCTGAATTGAGGTCGTCAAACCCCAGACAATAAACACAGGTGGTGTGGGGATCAGCCTTAGCAAAGACTTCCCCACACACACTGCAGTGTTGAAACCCAGTGGGCCCAGTTTTTTTCTTGGGTTTCTCAGACATGGCCAATCCTATCCAAAACTTACCCTTTTTCGGCAATCCATGAGCAAGACTTCTATCGGTTCCTGACCGTGTCAAGGCTTTGGAAAACGTAATAAAATCTGTTTTTTTAGAACCGATACGACCGTTACTACACTCTAAATCAAGCACAAACTTTTTTAACTCAAACTGATCGGTTCAGCTGAACCGATCCACACTTTACATGTTCCACACAGAAACAAAACAAAAAACACTATCTATTACTCACGGTACCACAGAGAGAGACTTGAACTGACTAAGCGGTAACAGCAATTCGGTAGAAACCGACCGAAAAACAACACTTCAACTGACTTTTTGAACCAAGCAGCAGGAGAAATCTCCGGAGCGACTGTTCAGTGAGGCGGAGTAAAGAATCTGACGGTTACAGTTTAAACAACAGCACACAGGGGCTTCAACCGAGCTCGTGGTGATCATTCCATGCTGGCCATGGAAAGTTTAACTCCTTGTTCTCCGGGGAGGTTGAAAGGAGGACCTAACTGCATATGTCAGAATACAGCAAGACTTCATGTTGTTTGAACAAGAGGGCACAATATGAAGATAGAGGGGGGATGGCTGAGGGGCAACGTGAGGAAGTATTTTTTCATGGAGAGGCTGGTGGACACATGGAACAGCCTTCCTGAGGAGGTTGTGGGATCAAAAACAGTGGGGAAATTTAAGAATGCATGGGACAAACATAAGGCAATTCTGGTGGGGGTTAATAAGAAGTAGGCTGTTGGTTAAAGCAGCAGTGCAATGAAAAAAGTTATTCCAAAAAGCTAATTTTCTGCTATGGTCATAAAAAATATTGGCAGAACTGTTGATTTGGGATTTCTGGATGCTTCCTATGCTGTGAACTGTACATTTGCATTTTTGTCTGGACTCTTATCCTCCTGGGGTCCTCAATATTATTTATGTGCAAAAATGAGGTGGCCATCTTTTTTTCTTGAGAAATAATTACTTTAAAACTTTCATAACATTCTTAAATGTTAATGAAAACTGAAAATTTCCCCACCAAAATAAACTGGAAGACATCTGGCATCAGGTAGGAAGAAAAAAGGTGGGGTCAAATTTTAACCCATTTTCGTTGCACTGCTGCTTTAACTAGGATCTGCAGCTCATCCAACAGATAGGGAAATGGGAAAACTGGGAGGGCCAAGCAATCCTTATCCGCCGTCAAAGTCTATGTTTCTATGAGGAGGAGAAGGCAGAGGAGAGGGAGGAGAAGGGTTATGAAT
The DNA here is from genome assembly GCA_016271365.2 of Neoceratodus forsteri. Lineage (NCBI taxonomy): Eukaryota > Metazoa > Chordata > Ceratodontiformes > Ceratodontidae > Neoceratodus > Neoceratodus forsteri. The sequence continues at coordinate 799,952,306 of CM057451.1, read as the reverse complement.
GACGAGGCCGGATCCTCTTACAGGGCTATGAGTATGCATAGGTGACCTCGCCTGACAGGAAGGCCTGGCAAACTCGTCTGCCAAAATGCACTTAAAAGGCAAGGAATGGTCAAGATGGTGCCCTTGGGGGAGAACCCCCAACAGGGAAAGTGGAGCCATGAAGTTCCCACAGGGCAGCTCTGATCCTCACTACTGACAGAACCACATGGTTCCAGTAAGACTGGGGTTCTGAGTCAGCGCTTCAACTCCTGCCTGAGCTGCCACTTACTCTGGGCAAGGAGTGAACCACTGACCAAGACCACCCGGCATCAACTTCACTAGACAGAGACCTGCCCCTTGGATTCTGCCTCTGCATAAGTCCTGCATCAGTCTCCAAGGAAGTAGGAGAAATGCTAGTGTGAATGGTGCCAAAGCCTCCTTTGTCAGCACGCATGGCGCCTACCCCCTGCCTGGCACCACCAACATGCTACCCAGCACTGCAAGTGGCACCGGAGCCGTCCCCAGTGCCACAGACGGTGCTAGAAGACACTCAGGGAATGGCGCTGCCAGTGGAAGCAAGCAGAGGAGAAACTTCTAGAGACAACGCTGACCTAAAAGAAAGCCCAGAGCCAGGTCCAGGAAGACCTCCTTCATCATTGGAGTCCTGCAAGAAGACAAGGCCCTCCTGACCCCTAGCTCCTGGGTCATTCGACCGCTCAGGGGAACAGACCTAAAACACCTCCACATGATGTCTAAATGGCCCAGCTCTAGAGGTCTTCCCTCTCCTGGCACCACAAGCGGTGTCAGAAGGGGACCCGGCCATGCAGACAGCCTCGCCCCACTCAACGGCAACAGCCTTAGTGCCACAAGCGGAGGCATTGCTAGACCAAAATGCCAAGGTGTGGCTAGAACAACATATCCATGTCCCTAGAACCTGTGTTTCCTTACTGTGTATAACAGCAGTAATGTGACTCTGTATGGTGGGTTGCTGATTGGTAATCCTTTGTCCCCTAGCAAACAGCATTTACTCTAGTCTTGTGCTAATGTATGCGTGAGGCGAAACTGTGGTAACTCATCCCCAGTTGTGCCTTACTACTTAATTAAGTCATACAGCAGCTACAGAAACAAATTCTGGTCAGAGCCAAAACAGCTGCCAATATATTTTCTTTATGAGGGAAATAATAATAAAGAGTGGCTTGGACAGACCCCGACGCACACTCAAGCACAGTAAAATACCGTTACACACCAAGACCCACACTAGCAAACTCTCAGACCCCAATAGAAATGCAATCATTTTTCATACACTTTTTTTGCTCCTGCATGGGTGTGGGGGGATTGAACTAAAGAACATTAAGTGTGCAAATCAATCTGTTTATAGTACGTATGGGTATTTCTGTGGTTCCCCAGTAGATAGGCAATGCAGGCTGTGCACTTCCATTGTAAACTGCATTCAATTCCCAATTAAACTGTACTACATTTCAGAACAAAATGTTATGAATCTTTATATCATTGAAAACTACACAGTGTGAGTGTAACATCTGGTTAGGTTCCACCTAGGTCCAGTGTAGGCCCAGCGTGTAGCTTCAATCTCACCACTAGCGGCATCTGCTGCCCTGAATAGGCCACGAACCTAAGAGGGGTGCTCAGCCGGCCACCTGGCAGAGGCTGACTGTCCACCCAACTTCTCCGCCAGGCTCTCTATCTCAGCGGAGCAACAAGTAGGAGAAGCCTGGTCTCCCTTAATATGTATAGTACTGAGGAGGGGCTCAAGGGAAGAACCCAGGGACCTTACCTTGGAGTTCTGGCTGTGTGGCCTGCCTCCAAAAGTGAGGGGTTGATAACCTCACTTCATTGCGTGGATCTCTAGGTTGTGGAAGTCCATGGAGAAGCAGGTGTTGCAGTGGTCCTTATCGTGGTCAGCTCCAAGGCAGGCCCAACAACAGTCATGTCGATCATGGATGGACACAGATCTCCCACATGGGCACCGACGCATGGAGGGGGGCGTCCTTTTTATCCTTCTTACACCCATGGGAATCGGACATGATTGAAGTGGAAATAAATAAATAAATAAATAAATAACACTTGGCGCTGCGGGACAGAGAAATATGAAAAAGCAGGACATCAAAAAATGGCTGAAAGACATGGCACTGAGCAGAACAAAACAGCAGTGAGCGGTGTGACACAGTAGAAAAAACTCAAAAGTTCGTCTCCCATGATGTCATCTCGATGGCAGGAAAAACAGAACTGAGGTGTGTCCAGGGTTGGCATTGGTTACTGGTCAGTACATAAGTGCCATGTCATATGTCTACCTAATGAGCAGTGCTGTCACTAGTGTTGGCCCCCTAGCTCTAAGCTGTGAAAGCTTTTTGCTCCAGCAGGGTCTTACTGCCTCTGGCACAGACCCCAACATGGTAATAAATGGTGAAGATTGATTCTTGGAAGACCTGTCTCAACTAGTATTTATTTGTTGGGTCCCAAGTTGCAGATTATATAGCCCACCATTAGAGCAAGGATATAGGAACAAATACAAATGTTTACTGCAAGGGAGTCCTCCTATCGAGCAAAACCCATGGGCAGAGAGGGTCCCAGGGCATCAGTTAAGGACTAACAGGGTATGCATCTGCATCCTGTTAGTTTTCTAGACAGTAGTCAGGGGTGTGGGGGTCACAGGACAGGGGTCACATTTACAATTTATTTACCAAGACTCACCCATCTGAGATCCAACATCTCATTTTCAGTGGGGTCCTGCTTCTACCCATTTCCACAGCAGAGTAGACTGGAGCACTGAGAGATTATGTGACTTGCCCAAGGTCAGACAGTGAGTATTTGGCTCCAGAGGGGGTATGAACCTGCGATCTCCCGGTTCCCAAGCTCTAACCATTAGACCACACTGCCTCTGGCAGTGTTTAAGCAGATACAAAAGTTGCATACAAAAAGCACTAACATTTGATCCAATGTAGCCAAAAACAATAAACCCCAGACTGAATGTTGTCCTTTTGGGACTCATTAGTCAGGTGCAATCACTGCATCAGCCAGGTAAAAGGTCAGCTCAAAATAAAGACACACATTTAGAAAACTCATCGGTAACATTCAGGGGGCAGTTTTCAAAAAAGAGTAAGGGACCTACAACGTCCTCTGCTTTGCTAAGATAATTCTGGAAAAGAATAATTTATTTACTTATGAAGAGTTCGGGGAGTTCAAGTTGTGGGTCATATTAAGAACTACACCTCCTTTTAAGGTTCTTGTTTTGAATGATACAAGTTTATTTTGTTAGTCAGACTGCTTTGTCTAATATATGTTGAGATTTAAACCATATTGCCAGCCATTCTGCTGGGGATATACTTTATAGAAACTAATATTTTAAATGTGAGCTCCTGGAGAAATAAAGTTTAAATAAAAATTAAACAACTTGGACTATGAACCTAACCAGATGTTACACTCACACTGTGTAGTTTTCGATGATAAAAAGATTCATAACTTTTTGTTCTGAAATGTAGTACAGTTTAATTGGGAACTGAATGCAGTTTACAATGGAAGTGCACAGCCTGCATTGCCTATCTACTGGGGAACCACAGAAATACCCATGCGTATTATAAACAGATTGACTTGCACACTTAATGTTCTTTAGTTCAATCCCCCCCATACCCATGTACAAGCAAAAAAAGTGTATGAAAAATGATTGCATTTCTATTGGGGTATGAGAGTTTGCTAGTGTGGGTCTTTGTGTGTAACGGTATATTACTGTGCTTGACTGTCTGTCCAAGCCACATCTTCTTATTATTTCCCTCATAAAGAAAATATATTGGCAGATGTTATGGCTCTGACCAGAATTTGTTTCTGTAGCTGCTGTATGACTTAATTAAGTAGTAAGGCACAACTGCGGATGAGTTATCACAGTTTCACCTCACGCATACATTAGCACAAGACTAGAGTAAATGCTGTTTAAAAGCAAAACAAAATGGTTATATTAAATGCACGCTGAAAATAGAAAATAGAGTTAAAAATCTACGTTTCGACCTTAGGTCTTCTTCAGGAAATATCTAAAAGAGAAAAAAAAAAAAAGTTAGTGTAGAGGAGAGGAAAATGAGAGATATATATGTGGAGAAAGAAGAAGGGGGAGGCAAAGGAGAAGAAGTGATAAATGATAAGATTAAGAGAGAATCTGTGAAACAAAAGGTGATGATGGGAAAGATAAAACATAATGGGAGAGAAAGAGCTGGGAAGATCCCAGGTAGAGACTGATTAACAGGTCCTTGTAAGAAGGCTGAAAGGTGACAAATGTGTGAGAAGAAGACAGAAATGGAGACATATGGTGAAAATGAAAAATAAATCAGTACAAAACAAATTGACTTTAGGGAAAAAAGGGGAGGCTGAAAGATGTTGAGTGGAAAATAAGTCTATCATTTAAACCAGAGGGCTGCTGGGAGCCAAAGCGGATGATCAGCTTGCTTCCATGTTTTTCTATGGTTAGGATCCCGGAAGGCCTGCTGAAGGACACAAACAGAAAGGTCATTGACATTGTGGTCCCTGGAGATAAAGTGGGATACAATGGGTTTAGCAGTTTCACCATTCCTGGCCGCTCTGTAATGTTCCTAAACGGTCAGCCAAGACGCCTACCAGTTTCTCCGATGTAAATAGCTGAACACCTCCTGCAAAGAATACAGTACACTACATTAGTGGAGGTGCATGAGAACTCCTTGGTGATGTGAAAAACACCTAAGCCCCAGAATCTCAGTTACACTGGGAAATAAATTTGCAGGTGTAACAGCGAGCCCTATTTGCAGGTTTGGTACCTGGGGAGGAACACTGTTAGGAGTGGGTAGGCTGCTTTTTACCAGGAGATTATGAGGTTAGGTGGTCAGGGTAGGAGGCAATAGGTGGTTCTGTAAAGGAAGCACCAATGTTAGGATCAGTTTGCAAAATGGGAAAGTTACTAGTGATGATCCTGTGAAGAGAGGTGTGCTCTGATGGAAAGGAAGAACTAGTGGAATTTACCTTGTTCTTATGTGACAGTATCCCTCCTGCGGGGGTCCAGATTACAGGGCATATTACTGACCCGGAGGTGCTCTGTCCACTGTGCTTTTAGGGTATCCCTGTTGATAAAAAACTATGCATTATTTGGGTCTGCTCAGCAAAATCATCCTCTTCACTGCATAACCTCGAAGTCTAAGAAACTGTGAATAAGGCAGGCCATTCTTGACATGTTTAGGATGGAAGGAGCTATGGAGGAGGAAACTGTGAGAGTCAGTGGGTTTGTAATAGACTGATGTCTTCAGACCAGTGTTCTGGACTGAGAGCTGGATATCCAGGAAAGGCAGTGTAGGGGAGGATACTTCAACCGTGTACTGAAGGAAGGTTGAGCGTGGTGAACTTGTCAAGGAAGACTTGGAGGGTCTCCTGGAGCAGGAGGTGGCTACACAGTCATCTATGTAGCGTTTGTAGAGTTCAGGCACAGTCCCTGTGAATGAGAGAAAAAACATTCCTCCACCCAACCCACAAACAGATTAGCAAAGCTGGGACCCATCTTGGTACCCATGGCAACTCCACTGACCTGCTGAAAAAAACTGTTATTAAAAAAAAAAGCATTGAGTGTTAGAACCAGTTCTGCCAGACGAGTTAGTGTGTGTGTGGGTGGCTGCTGGACTTCCGCTTGTTCAAGAAATGCTGCAAAGCTGTCAGACCATCATCATGGGGGATCACTGTGTAAAGAGATTTGATGTCCATGGTGAAGATGAGCTGATGAGAGTCACTGAATCTGAACCTGTCAAATAACTGGAGAGCATGGTTAGTGTCTTTAACATAGGAGGGCAAGGACTCAACAAGGGGTCTCATGAGGCCATCCAAAAATGCGGAGATGTGGGATGTGGGGCAGGAGCAGGCAGACACTATGGGACGACCCGGGTTACCTGTTTTGTGGATTTTGGGAAGAAGATAAAACCTAGATGTCTGGGGATGCTGGACTATGAGTCTCTTAGCAGAAGCAGGGAGCTCATTGTTTTCAATAGCAGAGGTGATGGTGGTGGTGACCTCCGTCTGATAGTCAGCAGTGGGGTCCTGTGGAAGAGAAGAATGAAACCTGGTGTCAGAGAGTTGCTGTGTGGCTTCCGTGATGTATAGCTCCTTTTGCCAGACCACAATAGCACCTCCCTTATCAGCTGGTTTAATAACAATGTCATTCCTACATTGTAGAGATCTGAGGGCTGCAAGCTCACCAGGTGTCAGGTTGGAATGGTTGTGCCTGCAATGAAGATTAAAGTTAGTGGTGTTTTCCATGCATTGGTTAACAAAATAATCAACAGCAGCAAAACGTCCTGGAGGGGGTGTCCATGCACTTCGCTGGGGATTGATGTCATTGATAGTTCTGGTGATACCGTCATCATCTGTGGGAAGAGGAGTCATATTAGAAAAATGAGCTGCAAGGCGTACTCTACGATAGAAGCACTGCAGATCAACTTGAACCTGGGGTGCATCAAGATATCTGGTGTAGGCACAAAAGAGACCTTTGCTAAGGAGTGAGTGCTCATCTTGTGCCAGGGGAAGGTCTGGAGGAATACAAAATACCAAATTGTTAGGTTGTGTCTGACTCGAGGGCTCATGCTGGTTGTTGATCTGCTGGGGAGACTGGAGTTTTGCAGCTTTGGTATCCTTGAGAAACTGAAAGAGAGTGGAGTTAAGGTTGGATGCAGTGCTTAATAAAAGGAAGGTTATGTGGAGCCGTTCGCTGCAGGAAATCCTTTTGCCTTTGAATGGTTTTGTCCACAGAGATCAGCTGTGTTTTGATGGAGAGAATGGTGTTCACGATAAGTTTCCTAGAGAAAGTTTTCAAAAGCTTGTTAGTTGAGGAAACGTGTCTCAGATCCAAATGAACAAGGATGAAATTTCAAACAGAAACCTTTAGGAATAATACCCAGGTGGCTGCATTTGGAAAGAAACTGTAAGTGACTGCAGAGTTTAGTCTTAGAGCAAATGGCAGAAAATAATTCAAGAGAAGGTTTAGAAATATGAGAAGGGAATGCAGACATAGAAGAAATGAAGGAGCATCGCAGAGAATTCAGAAGAGATTTCAGATTAGGCATAGTGGGTCACAGCAAATGTAGGCTTCCGGGATCCTAACCATAGAAAAAACATGGAAGCCAAGCTGATCATCCGCCCTGGCTCCCAGCAGCCCTCTGGTTTAAATGATAGACTTATTTTCCACTAACATCTTTCAGCCTCCCCTTTTTTTCCCTAAAGTCAATTTGTTTTTGTACTGATTTATTTTTCATTTTCACCATATGTCTCCATTTCTGTCTCCTTCTCACACATTTGTCACCTTTCAGCCTTCTTACAAGGACCTGTTAATCAGTCTCTACCTGGGATCTTCCCCAGCTCTTTCTCTCCCATTATGTTTTATCTTTCCCATCATCACCTTTTTGTTTCACAGATTCTCTCTTAATCTTATCATTTATCACTTCTTCTCCCTTTGCCTCCCCCTTCTTCTTTCTCCACATATATATCTCTCTCATTTTTCCTCTCCTCTACACTAACTTCTTTTTTTTTTTCTCTTTTAGATATTTCCTGAAGAAGACCTAAGGTCGAAACGTAGATTTTTAACTCTATTTTCTATTTTCAGCGTGCATTTAATATAACCATTTTGTTTTGCTTTTAGACCACATGCTGACGCAGTGCCTTGTCTTTGTTTTTTTACAATTTGTATGCTACATTTGCTGCGACCCACTATGCCTAATCTGAAATCTCTTCTGAATTCTCTGCGTATGCTCCTTCATTTCTTCTATGTCTGCATTCCTTCTCATATTTCTAAACCTTCTCTTGAATTATTTTCTGCCATTTGCTCTAAGACTAAACTCTGCAGTCACTTACAGTTTCTTTCAAATGCTGCCACCTGGGTATTATTCCTAAAGGTTTCTGTTTGAAATTTCATCCTTGTTCATTTGGATCTGAGACACGTTTCCTCTACTAACAAGCTTTTGAAAACTTTCTCTAGGAAACTTATCGTGAACACCATTCTCTCCATCAAAACACAGCTGATCTCTGTGGACAAAACCATTCAAAGGCAAAAGGATTTCCTGCAGCGAACGGCTCCACCTAACCTTCCTTTTATTAAGCACTGCATCCAAAACCTTAACTCCACTCTCTTTCAGTTTCTCAAGGATACCAAAGATGCAAAACTCCAGTCTCTCGCCCCAAGCAGATCAACAACCAGCATGAGCCCTCGAGTCAGACACAACCTAACAATTTGGTATTTTGTATTCCTCCAGACCTTCCCCTGACACAAGATGAGCACTCCTCCTTAGCAAGGTCTCTCTTGTGCCCACACCCAGATATCTTGATGCCCTAGGTTCAAGTTGATCTGCAGTGCTTCTATCGTGAAATCGCCTTGCAGCTCATTTTTCTAATATGACTCCTCTTCCCACAGATGATGAGGTATCACCAGAACTATCAATGACATCAATCCCCAGCCAAGTGCATGGACACCCCCTCCAGGACGTTTTGCTGCTGTTGATTATTTTGTTAACCAATGCATGGAAAACACCACTAACTTTAATCTTCTTGCAGGCACAGCCATTTCCAACCTGACACACCTGGTGAGCTTGCAGCCCTCAGATCTCTACAATGTAGGAGTGACATTGTTATTAAACCAGCTGATAAGGGAGGTGCTGTTGTGGTCTGGCAAAAGGAGCTATACATCACGGAAGCCACACAGCAACTCTCTGACACCAGGTTTCATTCTTCTCTTCCACAGGACCCCACTGCTGACTATCAGACGGAGGTCACCACCACCATCACCTCTGCTATTGAAAACAATGAGCTCCCTGCTTCTGCTAAGAGATTCATAGTCCAGCATCCCCAGACATCTAGGTTTTATCTTCTTCCCAAAATCCACAAAACAGGTAACCGGGTCGTCCCATAGTGTCTGCCTGCTCCTGCCCCACATCCCACATCTCCGATTTTGGATGGCCTCATGAGACCCTTGTTGGTCCCTGCCCTCCTATGTTAAAGACACTAACCATGCTCTCCAGTTATTTGACAGGTTCAGATTCAGTGACTCTCATCAGCTCATCTTCACCATGGACATCAAATCTCTTTACACAGTGATCCCCCATAGTGATGGTCTGACAGCTTTGCAGCATTTCTTGAACAAGCGGAAGTCCAGCAGCCACCCACACACACACTAACTCGTCTGGCAGAACTGGTTCCTAACACTCAATGCTTTTTCTTTTAATAACAGTTTTTTCAGCAGGTCAGTGGAGTTGCCATGGGTACCAAGATGGGTCCCAGCTTTGCTAATCTGTTTGTGGGTTGGGTGGAGGAATGATTTTTTCTCTCATTCACAGGGACTGTGCCTGAACTCTACAAACGCTACATAGATGACTGTGTGGGGCCACCTCCTGCTCCAGGGAGACCCTCCAAGTCTTCCTTGACAAGTTCACCACAGCTCATCCTTCCCTTCAGTACAAGTTGAGTATCCTCCTCTACACTGCCTTTCCTGGATATCCAGCTCTCAGTCCAGAACACTGGTCTGAAGACATCAGTCTATTACAAACCCACTGACTCTCACAGTTTCCTCCTCCATAGCTCCTTCCATCCTAAACACGTCAGAATGGCCTGCCTTATTCACAGTTTCTTAGACTTCGCAGGTTATGCAGTAGAAGAGGATGATTTTGCTGAAACAGACCCAATTAATGCTTAGTTTTTTTTTTATCAAAGGGGATACCTCTAAAAGCACAGTGGACAGAGCACTCTCCCGGGTCAGTAACATGCCCCGTGAACCTGGACCCCGCAGGAGGGATACTGTCACACAAGAACAACGGCAAATTCCACTAGTTCTTCCTTTCCATCAGAGCACACTTCTCTTCACAGGATCATTACTGAGTAACTTTCCCATTTTGCAAACTGACCCTAACATTGGTGCTTCTTTACAGAACACCTATTGCCTCCTACCTTGACACCTAACCTGCGCAATCTCTCTGGTAAAAGCAGCTACCCACTCTAACAGTTCCTCCCCAGGTACCAAACCTTGCAACAGGGCTCGCTGCTACACCTGCAAATTTATTTCCAGTGTAACTGAGATTCGGGGCCTACAGGTGTTTTCACATCACCAAGGAGTTCCATGCACCTCCACTAATGTAGTGTACTGTATTCTTTGCAGGAGGTGTTCAGCTATTTACATCGGAGAAACTGGTAGGCGTCTTGCTGACCGTTCCGGGAACATTACAGAGCGGTCGAGAATGGTGGAACTGCTAAACCCATTGTATCCCACTTTATCTCCAGGGACCACAATGTCAATGACCTTTCTGTTTGTGTCCTTCAGCAGGCCTTCCGGGATCCTAACCATAGAAAAAACATGGAAGCCAAGCTGATCATCCGCCTTGGCTCCCAGCAGCCCTCTGGTTTAAATGATAGACTTATTTTCCACTAACATCTTTCAGCCTCCCCTTTTTTTCCCTAAAGTCAATTTGTTTTTGTACTGATTTATTTTTCATTTTCACCATATGTCTCCATTTCTGTCTCCTTCTCACACATTTGTCACCTTTCAGCCTTCTTACAAGGACCTGTTAATCAGTCTCTACCTGGGATCTTCCCAGCTCTTTCTCTCCATTATGTTTTATCTTTCCCATCATCACCTTTTGTTTCACAGATTCTCTCTTAATCTTATCATTTATCACTTCTTCTCCTTTGCCTCCCCTTCTTCTTTCTCCACATATATCTCTCTCATTTTCCTCTCCTCTACACTAACTTGTTTTTTTTTTTTTTCTCTTTTAGATATTTCCTGAAGAAGACCTAAGGTCGAAACGTAGATTTTTAACTCTATTTTCTATTTTCAGCGTGCATTTAATATAACCATTTTGTTTTGCTTTTAGACCACATGCTGACGCAGCGCCTTGTCTTTGTTTTTTTACAATCTAAATGCTGTTTGCTAGGGGACAAAGGAACAAAGGATTACCAATCAGCAACCCACCCTACAAAGTCACATTACCGCTGTTATACACAGTAAGGAAACATAGGTTCTAGGGACATGAATATGTTGTTCTATCCACACATTCTGGCAGACTCCTAGCAGTTCTCCAGGAGGAGGAAGGCAAGGTGCACACCCCCTACTTAGGAAACAGAGACTGGAGAACTGAGACTCCAAAATTCCGCATCCCAGCATGACTCGAGGTCAATGTGGTAATGGGAAATGAAGGTGTGTGCTGACTTCCAGGTAGCAGCCCTGCAAACTTCCTGGATAGAAATGTCCCTAGAAGCAGCCACCGCCGCATCGGTATGGCGGGTGGAATGAACCCTTAGCCCTCCGGGAGGCTCCTTACCCACCAACCTATAGCAGAGATCAACGCAGGATGTGATCCACCTGCCAATCGCCCACTTGGCTGCAGGTCTGCCAGGTGCGGTTTCAGTGTATGAGATAAAACAGCTGGTGAACCTCTCCCCGAACTCCAGCCGTGTGCTCTATAATAAGAGAGTGCTTACCCCAGGCCCAGAGTAAGAAGCCTGTGTTCAGCCTCCGAGGTGTGATTCAGGAAAAACACCAAAAGAGTCATCACCTGGTTCACGTGAAACTCTGACACAATCTTCGAGAGGAACTTCGGGTTGGGGTGCAGGACAACCTTGTCCCTGTTGAAGACCAGGTAAGGAGACACCACTGAGAGTGCCTGGTGTTCACTGATCCTTCTGGCTGATGTGACAGCCACCAAGAAGGCGGTCTTCTAAGACAGGTGAGACAAATGCCATGCAGCGGTGCCCTGTGCACCACCCACAATGGGTGATCCCTGTGCCGGCCACATGGCTCCACACCAGGGTTGGGACAGGGGCGTGCCACGGTAGGGGTGCCCGGCTGCATGCATACACTTGCGCACCGAAATGGGAAAGAATGACTAGGGCGTGGGGGACCCAGGAGTAAGTGGTTACAAGCCCCTTCCCCCACAGGTCAATGGCGAGACACGTTGCCACCAGGATCCCCCTGCACAGGGTTGGACCAGCACATGTGCTGCTCAGGAGGTTGGGGGTGTCTGCACAGGCATATGCCCATTGTTTTTTTCTCGGGGGTGGTACAGGGTCCCCCGTCTGTCCGCGCAAGGGATCCACTGTGGGACCAAGGACAGGCATCCCACTGGATGCCTGCCCCAATGCCTGTGCCCCTTCCTGTGCTGTTGCGTGCTGGGGAGGGTAGCAGTACGAAGGTCGGCAATCCTGAATGCTGACAGGCGTGCACCTGCATGGGGTGTCCACACGTCTATAGCACATACTTCATAAATTGAGCCCTGTGTGAGCAGAGGTGATGGCAACTAGAAATGCTGCTTTACAAGTTAGAAACTTCAAACTACACATTGCAAGAGGTTTAATGGACTTGCGAGTGAGCGTATCCAGCATAAAGTTGATATTCCATGCAGTCACCAGCTTCCTGACAGGAGGTCTTGTGTGTAAGATGCCCTTATGAAACCTTTTCAACAGTGGCAGCTGTGCCAGACAGAGGGAACCTGTGGGCTGATTGTATGAAGATATAGCACACAGGTGGATCTTTACAGTGGAATACTGTAGGCAAGCATCAGAAAGGTCTAGAAGTACTCCAGAACCATGTCAGGTGGGTATTCAAATGGGTTCTGGCGGGTTTTGGAGCACCAGATGGAGAAATGTGTCCACCTGGCTGTGTAAATTTTCCTACTGGAAAGCTTAAGAGCAGCCAAAAGTATTTTGGAGACACTCCGAGATACCCTGTACCTGTTCACTTCCATCACTTCAGGAGCCAGGCCTGAAGATGAAGGGAGTGCAGGTTGAGATGGACTAGGTGACGCTGAGCCAGCAAGTCCATCCTGAGTGGAAGAACCCTCAGTTTGCTGACAGTCTGCTCAACAAAGAAAACCATACCTGTCAAGGCCAGTGTGGGGCCAAGAGAATAATTTGCCCCGTATGCCTCCAATTTGAGCAATACCTTTTGCAGAAGGGGGATTGGATGGAATGCACAAAGAAACCAATTTTGCAATTACAGTTAGAATGCAGCTTGACAGAAAACACCATATCCAGGATTTCTGGAGCAGAATCGAGGCAATTTGGCCTTGAGAGGGACACAAAAAGGTTCTCATCAGGGGTGCCCCACTCAGCAAACAGCTATCTCATGACATCTGGAGCTAGTGACCACTCATAAGGATTGGTCTCTGTTTGGCTGAGCTCATCTGCCAGAGTATTCTGGTATCCTAGCAGGTAAATTGCTTGGAGCAGAATCCCCTGCTCCAGGCACCATTCTCACACTCTCACTGCCTCCCTGCAGAAAGGGTAAGAGTGTGCTGCTCCTTGTTTGTTGATGCAGTACATGACAGACTTGCCTGTCTGGAGGACTGTTTTGTTGCTGACTGGGTCCACTAAGGCTTTCAGGCCATACAAAACCGCTTGCATCTCCAACACATTGATGCAGAGATGAATCTCTAATGGGTCCCAGGCATTATGTGTTTGGAGGCCCTGGCAGTGGGCTGTCCCACCCCAATAGGGAGGCATCCACTGTGAGTCACCTGAGGCTCCAGTTGGGAGAAGAGGAAGCCTTGGAGAAGACTGTTCTCCACAGACCACCATGTGAGTGACTGAACCAAGGGCTTGGTCACCTGAATGGGATTAACTCTGTAGATGTGATGCCTCTGACCACTGTGCACTGAGCATCCACTGAGTTGTTCTCATGTGCAATCGTTCCAGGGGCACTGTGAATACTGAGCAAGCTATCTGACCTAACGTGCACTGCATGGAATGTGCTTGCACAGTTTTGTGCTCCATGATGTATCATGCAATCTGCAGAACTTTGCAAACCAAAAAAGCGTCGCTCCAGAGGGAAGGTGCTCGCAAATCCAGCAACAGTAAACACAGTACGGCCTGGACTCAGCACTCATCACCTTAGATGAAGACTGCAGACACGCCAGTCCATTGCAATATTTCACACCCTTTGTGGACGCTTTGTCAATCTTGTGTCACCTTGTCAGTCTTTTGTCACCTTGACAAAGCATCTACAAAGGGTGAGAAATGCTGGGCCATTTGTGAGGGCCTCCCTGGGCTACACTTATCTGATAACTGGCTGCACTTCTTTCTCTTATTACTACCTGTACAAATTGTACCCGGGTCGCACCTGAAAATGAGCCTCGACTCAGTGTACCTTTCCCGGTCATCAAATTTTAAATAAAAATAAATAAAATAAAGATAAGTGTGTTGCTTTCACAAAAAAAAGAAATGTTGCAATGGATTGGTGTGTCTGCATTCTTCATCGAAGGTAATGAGTGCTGAGTTCTGGTCATACTGCATCTGCAGAATTGCCTGAAACCTGCTCTCTGGAAGGAAGGCCCGAGCCTTTGTCATATCCAGAACAGCTCCTATGAACAGCAGTTGCTGTGAGGGTTGAAGCTGAAGCTTCTTGAGATTCAGCAGAACCCCCATTGAGGTGAGGAACTGAGAGACAGTGTTCGCTACCTCTTTCAATTCCTGAGTAGATGTGCTAGCAATACACCAGTCATACAGGTATGGACAGACCTGGAGTTCTAGCTTTCGCAGGTTAGCCACGAGTACTGCAAAGTACTTTGTAAAGATTTGTGGCACTGATGAAAGCTCAAAAGGCAGGACTCAGAACTGGTAATACTGCCCCAGCATGATGAAGCGGAGGTATCTGTGGTGGATGGCATGTACCAGTATGTGTTGATATGCATCCTACATATCTAGGGATGCTAACAAATCCTGAGGTTTCAGGAAAGGAAGCAGAGTGCTCAGAGAAACCACTTGGAATTTTTCTCAATCCATGAACTTATTCAGGTTTCTGAGGTTGAGAATGGGGCATGTACACTCTGATTTTTTGGGGGACTAGGAAGTAGTGGGATTAGAAGCTTATGTTTCATTCTGACTCGGCACTATTTCAACTGACCAGCTGCTGACAAGGCCCACAGTTTCCTTCACCAGAAGCTCTGACACATGAGCTGATAAGAGGGCCTGCCTTCTGAGTGCATAATCAGGAGGAATTTCAGTGAAATTCATGGAGTATCCCTCTTGGATGATCCTAAGGACCCACCTGCCCATCTTAATGGACTCCCACTGATAGTACAACTGGGTGAGGTGCTCCCCCCAACTGGGAAGGAAGGGTCTGCATTGTGCAGCTGAGCCAAGACCAGGGCTGGAGCTTCAGATAATGGTGCTCTGTACTTTTAGCACCTGTGCCTTCAACTACACCTTCTTCTGAGGCTAGGGAGGCTGGGATTTGTTTTGGGCTCCCCTTTCCTTGCCAGGTCCCATGTGATAATAGCAAGCGCATGACAGTGACTCAAAAACAGCGAGGACAAAACAGCGAGGGCATAAACAGCTTCACCCCCCCACACCCCCTTACTATGGATAACCAACTCGGGGAGGGGGCACACAACTCAAGGAGGGGGAAAAGCAGTCAGTCGCCAAAATGGCAAGCACTGTTTTGTCCTTGCTGTTTCTGTTTGTCACCCTTTTGTGCTCGCTGTTTTTACAGGATACCCCCTTGCCATGAAACGACTGCTCGCTTTGGAAACAACCACATCCTTTGCCCCTCTGAGGGTTAGAAAAAGCTGGCCTGGAAGTCTTAAGGGTTGTTCTAGTTTCATCAAATGCCTTTAGAGACTTCTCTACCTTCTGCCCAAACTAGTAAGTTTCATCAAAGGGAAAATTAACAACCTGCAGTTGGACGTCTTAGAAAAAGCCAGATATTTGCAGCCAAGAATGGCTCCTGATGCAAATGTCTGCAGCAGTAGTCAGAAGCAGCATCAGAAGCACCCAAAGAAGCTTTAACCTGGTGACTGTTGTACTCAATACCTTGCTTGACAATCAGAAGAATATCCTGTTTAGCCTCAGAATCTGGCAGGGACTCTGCCAGGGACTTGAGCTTCCTCCACAGGGTATACTCATTCTTAGAAATGTGCCGTTAGTAGCTAGCAATTCTCATGCCCAAGGTAGCAGAAGCATAGGCACGCTTGCCCATAGTGTCGATCTTGCGTGACTCTCGGATAACAGGGTGCACACAGACCTCCTGGGGAATGATGGACTTGTCTTTCTGAGTGAGGATAACAATGGCATCAGCTATAGGTTGCGATACATACACTGGCTTATCTTTGGGGGCAGCATACTTTTTGTCAGCCTACTTGCAGATAGCGCTACTGTAGCACGCGCCTACTCCAAATCACATCAGATAGGGTCTCAAATGTAGGAGGAATAGTAACGTAGAAACACAGAAATATAGAAACATAGAATTTGACCGCAGATAAGGACCGCTCGGCCCTATCCAGTCTCCCCATTTCCCTACCTAATAGATAAGCTGCAGATCCTAGCTAATGAACAGCCTATTTCTTCCTACCGCCACCTCCTAGAATTGCCTTATACCTGTCCCATGCACTCTTGAATTCAACCATTGTTTTTGACTCCACGGCCTCCTCAAGAAGGCTGTTCCACAATCTTCTCCATGAAAAAAATACTTCCTCACATTACCTCTTAGCCATTCTCCCCTCTAGCTTCAAATTGTGCCCCGTTGTTCTTGCATACCTCTTTTTCTGAAAGATGCTACCCTCTTAGAAACTTTCAAGTACCTCAAGGGAATCAACAAAGTCTATCATATCGCCCCTCTCCCTCCTCTCCTCGAGGCTATACATATTAAGCTCCTTAAGTCTCTCTTGATATGTCTTCTGGTGCAGACTCTGCACCATTTCAGTTGCCCTCCTCTGGACTGCCTCTATCCTGTCTATGTCTTTGCAGAGACTGGGTCTCCAGAACTGCATGCAGTACTCCGGATGGGGTCTAACCAACAAAGGGATAACAACTTCCTGTTTTCTACTGGTGATGCCGCTCCCTATGCATCCCAGTATCCCCCCAGCCCTCCTTACTGCCCTCTCACATTGCTTGCTCACCTTTAGGTCATCTGATATGACAACCCCCAGGTCCCTTTCCATTTTTGTTGTTGTAAGGCTCTCACCCCTATTGTGTACTCTTTCCCTGGGTTTTTGTTTCCCAGGTGCATTACTTTGCACTTCTTAGCACTGAATCTAAGCTGCCATACATTTGACCATCCTTCAACCTTGCCAAGTCCCTTCTCATCCTTTCTACCCCACCTTGCGTATCAACTCCATTGTAGATCTTTGTGTCATCTGCAAAGAGACATACTTTTCCTTCCAGTCCCTCTGCAATGTCACTTATAAAGACATTAAAGAGGACCAGTCCTAGAACTGAACCCTGCGGTACCTCACTAGTAACCCCCCTTTCTTCAGAGTGGACTCCATTTACTATTACCCTCTATGTCCTGTTCTTTAGCCAGTTCTTTACCCAGGATACCATCTTGGGACCCACTCCCAGGCTGGCCAACTTGTATATCAATCTTTTGTGTGGAACTGTGTCAAATGCCTTGCTAAAGTCTAGGTAGGCCATGTCCACAGCCCCTCCCTGATCTACTACTTTGGTCACCCAGTCAAAGAAATCTATTAGATTCATCTGACATGACCTTCCCACTATGAATCCATGCTGCCCTGGGTCCTGTGTTCCTTTGGCCTCTAGGTACTCAACAATTCTTTCCTTCAGAAGTGATTCCACCATTTTCCCAATCACTGAGGTTAAACTAACAGGTCTGTAGTTTCCTGCTTCTGCCCTGCTCCCACTTTTGTGAAGTGGAATGACATCTGCCCTCCACCAGTCCTCAGGTACCACCCCATCCTCCCATGATTTATTAAAGAGGGTAGTCAGTGGTGTCACCAGTTCTACTCTTAGTTCTTTTAGAATTATGGGATGAATCCCATCAGGCCCCACTGCTTTGTCCACCTTCAGTTTTAAGAGTTCCTTCAGAACCCTTTCTTCTGTGAAAGGGCTGGTATCAACCCCTCGTATCCAGAGTGTTTCTATTGTTTGGTTTAGGTACCTCCCCTCTTCATTTGTGAATACTGAGCAAAAATATTTGTTTAGTATCTCTGCCTTTTCACAGTCTCCTCTGCCCCCTACCCCCTTATTAAGCCTCACTATCCCTCCACTGGTTTTCTCTTCGCCTCCCTGATGTACCTATAAAAGGTTTTCTCTCCCTTCTTAACTGAGTTGGCTATCTTTTCCTCAGTTTGGGCCTTTGCTGTTCTGACTGCTTTCCCAGCTTCCTTTTGCTTTAACTGATACATTTCTCTGTCCTGCTCCTTCTGTGATTCCTTGTACTTCATGAATGCTCTCTTTCTCCCTAACCTTCCATGCCACCTCCTGAGAACCACAGTGGTTTCTTACATTGTTTTGTTTTGTTTATTTGCTTCACATAAAGGCTTGTTGCCACTGTGATGGCAGTTTTGATTATTCCCCATTGTTCTTTCACCTCTCCTTCCTACCCATTTGCTAGTGCACTCCTTAGACACTCATCCATTTTGGCAAAGTCAGCCCTGAGGTGAACTAAATTGACCAGTATAGTGGAAACATTTAACTACTCAAGATGGAGACATTTTCATTGGTCAATGGCTGCAGGCTCAAAATTAAGTGCAGAGTGCATATTTCTGAGCAAAGCCTGGAAAGTTACAGTCTTCTGAAGCTGAGATACAGAATCTTGGTATGAAGTATCTGGTCTAAAGTAAACATTAACATTGCCACTCTCAGAAATTATGAGGTCTAGGTCAGGCTTGTCACCCTCCAAACCTTTCTCAAAAGGAAAGTCATGGTGGGGTTTGGGTCACTGGCCCCCTAATCCAGAATGTGGCTGTGGCATAACCGGAAATGCTGGCCCTGAAGAATGAGGGTCCGATGCCAGAGGCAGTACCAGAAATGGAACTGAATACAATGCAGGGGGAACTCTGGTGCTGGGCCAGGCCCCCGAAAGGTCCAAACCCAGAGCTGGCACCAGAACCAGAGTCAATGATCCAGGTGGCACCAGAGTAACCAGAAATAGTACCATGGATGACCCCATCCAGACCTGAAATGGTGGCGCAGCCAATGGGACAAGAGTCGGGGGAGCAGCCAGTGAGACAGGAGTCGGCATCACAGTCAATGGCAAGGACCCAAGGGCTGCTGCCGGACACAAATGCTTTACCCAGCCTGAGAGCCCTGCCAGCTGCTCCAGTTCCAACAGCCCCAAGGGACCAGCGACCAGTTCCAGAGGCTGAGGCACAAGGGCCAACCACTGCACCCACTATTCCATAAGAGCTGCCCAGTGGTGGAACGTCCCACCGAGTCCTCACTTATAGACAGAGAGGGACTGTGGGTCTGAGACTTCAACTTCCTGGACCTAGAGACCCTCAATGACAACAAAGCTGATAGTGAGGGCTCCCAGCCCCAAGAGACAAAAGATCTCATGGCAGACCTTGCAGAAGGTGACCTTGACTGGTGCTGTTTCTTCCCCTTCTGGCAGGAAGAGGAAGAAGTCGAGGACAAGTAGTGCCAGCACTTGACCGGGAATGGGATCATGCCCATTTCTTTTTGTGCTGCCGGGGGGGGACTGTCTTTTCTCCTGGGCACTAGACCACCCATAGTCAGAACCCTTTCCCAAAGGGGAAAGTGGACTGGACATGGCCCCACTGCCAGAGAAGGCTTCATACATCTTCCATGACCTTACACTGATGATGCTCGGTAGGGCTGAGGGAGACTGACAAAAAAACTATTTTTGTAAAATCACTAAACTGACATACAAATAACAAACTCTAGCTTTAAACACTAAAACTGAGAAGAACTGAATGCTGTTGTATAGATGTAAAGTTCTGACTCCTGGCGGGTGAGAAACATGGTCTCTGATGTACCCGCTATGGTGTGAAAAAAGAACTGAGGTGGTTAAGAGCTGGTGACGAGGTAAGTCTCAAGCTCGAGCCTGCAAGCTCAGTCTTGTGGAGCCGTGCTTGTGCACATCTTACCTCAGCATTAGCAGTCCTGAAAACTTCTGGCTCCTGCTGGGTTCTAGCACCTTCGGCTCAGACCCACTAGTGGGGACCAATGGTAAAGATTGATTCCTGGAAGATTTTTCATTAATTTTTTCAGTTTAAAAAAAGAACAGAAATTCAACCAAAGACTCCTGTGCTTTTCACAACAGCAGCAAGCAACTCAACCCATGTAAATATGTGCAGTATCCACATGGGCCCCAGCCAATTAGGAGGCAAGATTTCCAATGTCAGTCTCATAATTAAAATTATAGACTTTGAAAACACATATAGCTCATAGTAAGATAGTAATTTAAGGTCAAAACAGAAGGGACTGTAGGTCCCCAAGCACCCCACCCCCACTTTATTAGCAGGGAATGACAGGTATGCTATGCAAACATGTACCGATTTATTTTTATTTCTGAAGTTCAGCATTTGCAGGAACACAGTTCACCCGACAGAGCTTTGCAATTTCCATGTTTGAATTGTTCTCTATCATCACAGTAACTGCCATGCAGACTCTGGTGGTATAAAGTATTTAAGTGACTCTACAGTATGCCCTTCTAGAGTGCTCATTGTCTGGAAATGGGTTTGACAGTTTGAGACAGTAAGGACTTCCTTTTTTCGTGAATTGCCAGGATTTAGGCAATTCTTTAACAATCAGCCACATGCTGAAACATATTTGTCATTGGAAAATGCCCACAAATTCTGTCCCACTAATTAGAGCTAGCAGCATGTTTGTGGTCCTTCTAAAATCCAGCCTCTGGTGTGCGTTGTGGCTACCTTTGGATTACCTGGCTGTATGGTACATACCTTTAAATACCTGAAGCAGTGCTGGATCTTGCGCATGTCTGCCCCAACTTCCAGTGTAGTCTCAGGGTCAGTATCTTCACAGAAGACTTTAATCATGTCTTCTAACCTGCAATATATCAAACACATTACACTTTTGAAAGGAAAATTAGCAAGAACTGAGTATACCTGCCACTGACTATATACAGTATGGCTTCCTCAATGGAATACAGTTTCTAAACACCAATGGTGGGATTTTCATACAGTTGGACACAGCACTTGCATCCATATTTCAGATGCATGCTGAATCCATGACGTATGTGTCCAGATATCTGCATTCTATTCACAGACATCTGGATGCAATTGCAACAACTCTCACAATGCACAGCAATTTCTGCTGCAACTGCAGGAACTGTGTCTGTTTTCTGGAAGTAAATGCAGAATTGCATCTCGGGAGTTAGACTAACTTTTCATAGTCCTACTCCTAGAACAGATTTCTGCACTTGCTTCTGAAAACCAGATGTGGCTTTCTGAAAATCCCCGTAAGACACCCCAAAGGAACTATCACAGTACAAAACTTGTCAGTGGCTTTTTTAGTTCTGACTGTATCATCCCATTCCTCCATTTGTCTCTGTCCCTCTACCTGGACAATCAATGTCCCACAATGCTGCTGTTAGGTCAAAACTGCAGGTTATAATTATCAACAGCAGGGAATACCAGGTCGGCCTGGTCCAATATTGTACAATAAAAATTACTATGGCTGACTCTCTTCTCAACTTCAACAAGATACTTTGGGTAAGTGGGAATGGAGGAAACACATAGAGAAATTTGCTCTGCTAGGGAAGAGATGCAGCATCCCATGGGATTGTCCCATATCAGCAGGGTGAGCAAAAAAGTGGGGAACCATTCTGTTTTTCCAAGAGGCAAACATGTCCATCTCTGGAACTCCCCATCTCTGAAACAATGAATCAAGTACTTGATGGTTCAGGGACCACTGTGCATCACCTGACAAATCCTGCTCAGTGAGTCTACTGGTACATTGTTCTTGCCTCCTAAATGTACTGCAGAAATAACAGTATTCAGAAAGCATGCTAGGTTCCAAATCTTCATTGCCTCTGCACAGTATCTGTGGCTGTATTGTCTGTCATCTGCTGGCAATTTCATTTGTTCGCATGTTCGTATTATCTGAACTGTTTAGATCTGCAGCAGTGAGGAGAAGGACTTCATGGACAGGAGTACTGCCCTGAGCTCCAACAGGTTTACTGTATACGGTCTTGGCACTCCTGTGAGTTTCAGACTCCACTTAATGTATGGTACTCCCAATGTCCTCCTCATCCCAGATAGGAGGCATCTGTTCTTAGGATCCTTGCTGGTGAGGGCTAAAGGAAGGGAACACCACCTCTGAGGTTGTTTACATCCTTTCACCACTTTAGTGCTTGTGCCAGATAATGACTGGTACTGGTTGCTTTAGAGGTGCAGTTCTTTCATGCTAGTAACTCTTAGGAGGTACTGAACATCTCTTTTCTGCAACCTTGCCCAAGGCACCACTGCTGTGGTCGAGGCCATGTGACCTTTTAACTGTAGGAATTCAAGTGCAAACTTTTAATGGACTTCCTGCGATGAATCTGCACACTGAATAAGGGCTTCTGCCCTAGGATGTAGCAAATATGCCCTCCCTTGTACTGTATTCAGTTCTGCACTTATAAACTGCAGTTTGTTCAGTATATTCTTTACAATTTGAATTTAGTGCAATGCTTCCTCCTTTGCTTTCCCCATATATTAACCAGTTGACCAAATATTAGCAGCAGAGATGCTCTTTCAAGCTAATTAGGCTATGAGGGAGATTTTTCATGGTCATTAAATTTAATGGCCATCAAAGAAACACCAGAAATAAAAAAATGGAAAAGTGTTTGATTTTCTTTAATGTGTTTATGTGTATAAGAAGGGATCATGAATATGAAGAACATCCAATTATTTATGTAATTTAAAAAACAAATCTAAGGAAGTTTTATTTTTATGGCCTAATTTAAGGCTTTTGTAACAGAGTAAAGGTAGTAGCCAGGTTTGTGATGGAACTCAAGAGTGAGTGATATGGCTCATGAATTCTGTATGTGAGTTGTCCAAATTGCAGATCACACGCTGGGCCTTTTTCTTTAGAGTTTGATATTAGTACATATACAAATGCCAATGCAGTGGAAACAGCCAATCAGAATACAGTATTTAACTTACCCATTTTCTAAAAGAAAGTAGGTACCTTTCAGATTGAGGGACCCCAGCTAATCCTCATTTTGCATGGCTAAGATAAATGATAGCAGTGTGTCAAGCAAACTTTCTTCAGGACCCAATGGCACCACCTGCAGCAACAACCCTCCCAACCCCAAAGAGTCAGGGGCCAGTGCACCAGAGATGCCAGCCAAGCCAGATGCTGCACCCACTGCTTTGCAAGAGTTACTCATTGGTGGAACTGCCAATGGAACGCTCACTTAAAGACAGACAGGGGCTGTGTGCCCAAGACACTGATCTCTCAGGACTAGAAGTCTGACAGAAATGTCTTCAGTGACGACGGTGGGGAAATCCGACTTTGGGAAGTCAAATGTCTCATGGCAAACCTCACAGAGAGCGATCTCAACTGGTGCTATTTCTTCTCCTTCTTGCGAGAAGGGGAAGAAGCTGAAGCCAAGCAGTGCGTGGACCCCAAAGCAAAGTGTGTGCAGAATCGGGACTGCTTCTTTTTGTAGTCAAGGAAGGACTGCCTTTCCACCTTACTACTGGACCGTTCATCACCAGAACCTTGCTCTGGAGGACAGTGGACCAGACGTGGCCCCGCTGCCAGAGCAGCTTGCCTCTACAGGCTTCCTGCCATCCTCCATGGTTGTCGACCATTAACACTCAGCAGGGCTGAGAGAAACTAGTTATACATTTTGACAAAACTAAACGGGTACAAAACTAATAAACTATTATTAAACACTAAAACTGAGAAGAACTGAACACTGTTGTCATATAGTCAAGCAGTTCTGATTCCCGGCAGGCAAGTGACTTCATCACTGATGCACACTTAACGGCAGGTAAAAAAAGGAACTGAGGCAGTTGGGGGCTGATGCCAAGGTAAACAAGAGGCCACATGCACTCACGGTGATGCACATAATGCTGCTTACCACCGTGCCAGCCCCCTGAAAAGTTCTGGCTCCTGCTAGATCCTAGTGCCTCCAGTGAGGCCCCACTGGTTAGAATCAATGGTGAAGACTGATTCTTGAAAGAAAAGAGTATTTAAGAAAAAAATTACTCACCTTAGTAATGTTGTTTCTTCTAATGGAGTCTTGCTATATTATAGACATTAGCAGTTTGATCCAGCTCTAGAACTGCCCCGGAGTGAAATGGTTAAAACCATTCCAAAATAGAATTTTGGCACGAGAGCAGCTCTATCTGTGTCATTTCAAACTTGAACTGTCAGATCTTTACGAGCCAAACTCACTAAGGTCTGTGTGGAAGCTGTAACCTACACTAGCCAAATGGCTACCTAAATAATAACAACCATTGACGGTCCCAACACCCAAGACTCAAGTCAGGGGACCAGAAATACTAACACCATTCTAATAATATGAAAATGGAACATAAGTATAATAAAACACACACACACGTACACATACACACCCTCAAAGTCCCAAAGGGGACAAAATGCTAACAGGACATAAGTAGTGCCCACACTAAGTTGCCCGCACCCCACCAAGTAGAGGTTCTGAGAGGGGCAGGTTGGGGAGGTCTATAATATAGCAGATCCATTAGAAGAAACAACATTACTAAGGTGAGTAATTTTTTCTTCAAACAACATGAAGTCTTGCTATATTATAGACATTAGCAGAATACACAGCAGTACCTCCATGGAGGAGGGCAGAACCTACTTAGGGAATAGGCTCTGAAGAACAGCTGTGCCAAACCGAGCATCTCTCCTGGCCTGGACATCCAGGGAGTAATGCTTGGTAAAAGTGTGTACCGTTTTCCAAGTAGCAGCCTGGCAAATCTCTAATAAAGGGATATCTCTGGCAGCACCTAGAGACGCAGCTGTACCCCTGGTAGAATGAGCCCTCAAACCAGGGGGCTCTGCCCACTCTGATAACAAAATTGGATACAAGAGACAATCCACCTGGCTATTGATCTCTTAGTGGCAGGTTTGCCTTCCCAACTTCACCATAGGTAAGGAAAAGTTGGAAGGATTCGAACCTGTAACCTTTGGCACGCCTATATAATAACTAAGAGCTCTCTTAACATCCAGGCTGTGCAACCTCCTCTCACCCAAGAGGAGTGATCAGTGAAAAATACTGGAAGGGAGATAGATTGATTAAGATGGAAATCTGAAACCACCTTAGGCAAAAACTTCCTATTAGTCCTAAGGACTACCTTATCCCTGTGGAAAGAAATAAAGTCAGTCTCCACAGACAAGGCTTGCAATTCACTTATGCGTCTGGCAGAAGTGATAGCCACTAGAAAAACAGTTTTCCAAGTTAGGTACTTAAGCTCTGCAGAAGACAGAGGTTCAAAAGGGGGTTGCATTAACTGGGCAATGCAAACATTAAGGTCCCAAGCAGGGCCGGTTCCCGAAAAGGGAGGATTAGTATGGAGTAATCCTTAAAAACTTGAAAACACAGGATGAGAGGAAAGAGGATGACTTTCCTGCTGACACAAAAGCAGACACAGCTGCCAAATGAACTCTCAGGGTAGCTGGTCTGAGACCCAAGGAATTAAGATGTACCATGTAATCTAACAAAATGGGCAATTCACAGATTCTGGGAAATATTTTTCCCAGCACACCAAATGGAAAACCTTTTCCATTTAGAACTATAAGTAGCCCTAGTGGATTGCTTTCTGGAAGCCTTTAGGATCTCAAGAACACCCTGAGAGAGGTGTAAATCAACAAACTCTAACTCCTCAAGAGCCAGGCCTTGAGGTTGAGGGATTTGAGGTCCGGATACCAAACCCTTCCCTCGGCACAAGTCAACAGATTGTGATTCCTGGGGAGGCACAGGGGAAGATGGACTGTCAGAGACAGAAGGAGTGGGTACCAGGGCTGCCTGGCCCAATCCGGGGCAATCAGAATCACCCTGAAAGGCTGATATCTGATTTTGACTAGTACTTTGAATAGGAGAGGAAAGGGGGGAAAGCATAGAGGAACTTCCTCCCAATCCAGAAGAAGGGCATCCAGGGAACTGAGCCCAGCACTGGAGGCCTGCAACAGAACAGAGGAAGTTTGTGATTGTCTGGGGCTGCAAAAAGATCTATCTGAGGGATGCCCCACCTGGCAAAAACTATCCCCAGCACTTGAGGATCCAGGGACCATTTGTGATGGCCCTGGGAAATCCTGCTGAGGGCATCCGCTAGGACATTGTCCTTCCCTGGAAGATGAACTGCTATGAGGGAAGTGTTCAGGGAATAGGCCAGAGACCACAACTTCATTGCCTCGGTGCACAAGGCCGAAGACCGAGTGCCCCCTGTTTGTTGATGTACCACATTGTTGTGGTGTTGTCTGTTCTGACTTGTATCACCTTGTCGTGGACAGATGCAGAAAAAGCTTGAAGAGCTAAAAGACAGCTCTGAGTTCCAGAAAATTGATGTGGGCAGAGATTCCTGGGGGACCAAACTCCCTGAGTGGAAAGGTCGCCCATGTGGGCTCCCCAACCCAGAAGGGAAGCATCTGTAGTGAGAGTCAAGTCGTGAGAAGGGGAAATGAAGGGGAACCCCGCTCTTAAATTGTTCTAATCCTTCCACCACTGGAGAGCTAGGATCAAGGTTCGAGTCACTGGGACCAACTTGGAAAGGGGGTCTCTTCTCTGAGACCAAAAGGTTCTCAAGTGAAACTGACTGTCTCTCATCTGAAATCTAGCTCCCTGCACAACAGCTGTGGATGCAGCCATGTGCCCCAGGAGCTGCAGAAAGTGTCTTGCTGGTCGAGAGACCTGCAGAGTGAAGGAAGAGGCCAGAGCCACTAAATTCTTTACCTTTCTGGGGAAGAAAGGCTCTGGCTAGCTTTGTGTCCATCCTGCCCCTATAAAGGTGAGTACCTGGACTGGTTCCAGAACCGACTTTGGTAGGTTTAGCAGAAAACCCAGGAGGTGAGAAGCTGCTGGGTGACCTGCAGGTGAGATTTTACCTGTTCTGGGGACTGGCCTACAGTGAGCCAGTCATCTAGATAGGAGAAAACAGCAATCCTCTGCCTCCTTAAGTGGGCCACTGCCACTGCTAGACACTTTGTGAATACCCTTGGAGCAGAGGTAAGGCAAGGGCATTGCTCTGAACTGGTAATGACCTGAGGGCAGTTCGAATCTGAGGTACTTTCGATGGGATCTTCTGATTAGGACATGGAAATAGGCATCCTTGAGGTCCAGGGAGGCTAGCCAGTCCCCTGGCCTTAGGGAAGGTAAAATCATTGCCAGAGTTACCATTTTGAACTTTGGTTTCAAAAGATGCTTGTTCAGATATCTGAGATCTAAAATGGGCCTACTCTCCTGTCTTTTTGGGGTAAGGAAGTATCTGAATACAGACCCCTGCCCTGATGCAGGGAGGAACCCTTCTACTGCTCTGAGAGCTAACAGGGATGAGACTCTGTTTCCAGAGCGAGGGTCTCTGAAGCACTGCAGGTAGAAAAGTCTGCTTCTCAACTTGGGAAACTTTTTGAAGCTGAGAACCAGACCCTGGCTTACTACTTCCAGAACCCACTTGTCTGAGGTTAAAGAAGCCCACCCTGACTGAAGTAAGCCAGCCTACCCCACTGGTACAGGAGAATCGGCCCTGGGCACCCCATCAGGGTGCCTGTTTCACAGGAGCTTTAGGCTGGGGGGTGGGAGCAGGTCTGCCCACCCCTCGTCTGCCCCTGCCTCTGAAGAAGCCCCTCTGAGCATAGGCAGAGGAGGCCTGAGTCTGGTAGAAAGGCCTGAGAAAAGGCCTACGCCTACCCCTGGGGGCATGCCTTTGAGGAGTGGCTTGCCGCTCCTTAGCCTGGGCACTCTTGTAAGTAGTCCTATATTCATCCATCTTCTTCATGTAGTTCTCTGTGCTCTCCTAACAGAGAATTTCCCACCACAGGAAAATCCATAGCCATAGTCTGGGTATCCTGTGACAAACTAGTACACCTGAGCCAGGCCAACCTTGAAAGCTACAGATGTGGCCATGACCCTAGAGGAAACATCATTAACATCCACAGCAGCATGAAACTGAACCTTAGAGGCTTCAATGCCATCAGCAGCCACCTGTTCTAGTTCACTAGCCAGCTGGCCATGGGCCTGCTTTGGCAATTGCATAACAGTATCCCATCTAGATTTCTGATACCTAGCTACATAAGCCATATAATTTGCTTGCCTGAGTCCCAGAGAGGCTGCCATATACTGTTTTTGCCATGGCATCAATCTTCCTGGAATCCTTGTCAGGAGGATGTGAAGCCAAGGAATATTAGCTTTATCACAGGCAGCAGCCTGAACTACCCCAACATGACTGCATTGCTGAGAAAGGAATTCTGTATCAGGGCCTGACAATGTATACCTTCTGTCCATCTTTTTATCTACAGGAGGCACAGAATTAGGAGCTTTTAAAATTTTAATTGTTTGTTTCTAAAAGACTTATGTAAAGGAATAGACAATCTCCTAGACTCTGAATATCCATCATTTCTACAAAATCAGGCTCCTCTTGCTCATCCACAGCCTCTTCTAAAGGAAGCTGGAGGGTTTCAGCAACTTTTTATAAAACATAAAATGAGATAGGGACTCAGACAGCATGGGGAGATTCTAAAGGTCTGTCTGGGGAGATGTCCGGTTCAATGGGCACACCCAGACCTTCCCAGCCACATTCATACTGTTCATAATCCTCCTCCCCCTCCTCTGGTTCATAAAATTCCTCAATATCATAATCCTGAACCACTGGGACCGGACAAACCGACCTTTTACCAGATAGTGGTGGTTCGGACGGACCCTGAGACAGTGACTGGACAATTTGTATGGCTTTTGCTATCTCTGCAGCAGTTGGAGAAGGAATTTTGGACTCCAGACCTGCTGATTTTCTTGTTTTCTTTACTGGAATTGGTTTCTCAGAACCAGCTTTTCTTTTGCCCGAGGAAGTCTGGCCCTGGTCAGAGGGCACTCCCTCTAGTTCGGTTGGCACCGAACGGGCTGTATACATCGGTCAGCGGACTTTTGGCCTCTTGTTCCCTGAGCCTGCCCAATCTTTTTTCCAGGGTGGCTGCAGGGAAATTCTTACATACCTGGCAGTCTGACTGGAGGTGGTCAAACCCCAGACAATAAACACATGTGGTGTGTGGGTCAGCCTTGGCAAAGACTTCCCCCACAAACATCACAGTGTTGAAACCCAGTGGGCCCGGTTTTTCTTTTGGGTTTCTCAGACATAATGCCAGCCTAACCAAAAACTTGCCCTTTTAACGGCAGTGCCAGGCAAGACACCCTTATCGGTTCCTAACCGTGTCACGGGTATTGGAAAAAAACGTAATAAATCCGTTTTTTAGAACCGATAAGAACCGGGAACCGCACTCTAAAATAGTAACTTTTAGTTTTAAATGAGTTTTAAACCCACTGATCGGTTCAAAACCGAACGATAACTTACAAGTTCCACACAGACAAAACCTTCATTTACTTACAGTTTACCACAGATGAGAGCTTGAACCGAACGGTTTTATGTTAAAATAAAACTTATTCTCGGTTAAATCCAACCGAGAAAACACTTTTAAACCGAGAAATGAACCGAGCAGAAGGAGAAATCTCCGGAGCGACTGTTCACTGAGGCGGAGTAAAGAATCTGACAGTTCAAGTTTGAAATGACACAGACAGAGCTGCTCTCGTGCCAAAATTCTATTTTGGAATGGTTTTAACCATTGCACTCCGGGGCAGTTCTAGAGCTGGATCAAACTGCTAATGTCTATAATATAGCAAGACTTCATGTTGTTTGAAATTATCATTATCTAATTGTTCAATTATTGGATTAAGATATAAATTGAAAAAATTGGGGATAATAAACAACCTTGATGAACACCTAAGTTAGTTGGAACTCTGGATGTTAAGGCATCAGAATGTAAATACCGTATCTGGAGCCAAGTATCTGAATGTAATCTGATTATAATGTCTAATAAAACAGGGCCTATTTTATAATCAGCCAAGATTTTCCATAATGATGAATGACTTATCAAGTCAAAGGCTGATTTAAGGTCGATATAGCAACAGTGAAGTTTTGCATTTTTAATAGTGATATATTTCTATATAAGGTATTTAAGAACGTAATCATGACGAATCGTAGATTAGTTTGGTCTAAAGCCATTCTGGAGTTCACTAATGATGTTGTCATCTTTGGCCCAAGTTTGAATACATGACAATATAATTTGGGTGAAAAATTACTGGGTAGAGTCTATTAAACAGATGGGCCTATACATCAATGGATTCTTACTGTCCCCTTTTTTGTAAATAGGATAAATTATGCTACCCAACCAGCTTTTGGGAAAAAAGTCCCATTGGATACAGTAAATAAAGATTATGCAAAGAATAAATAACCATCAATCGATAAAAGATTTAAATATATTGGCCAATATATTGTCAGGGTCAGGGGCTTTGTTCAACTAAATTTTATTACTAGCAAATATTATTTCGTGAGTATGACTATTGAAAGGTTTAGGGTAAGAAATACTAGTAACATCATAATTATTATGTGATATGATTTCTGAAGATGAAAAATATAACTGGGAAAAAATTATTTATCCAAACACCCCGGGTAATTCCAGCTTTTATATTTCTAGATCATTCATTAAAGCCCTGCCTTACCAGTAACCAAAACTGTTTGGTATCTTTTGAAAGAATCACCCTCTTTAATTTCTGTCACATTTTAATTTGATATTTTTTCTTTTCTTCTTCCAGAATTGCTTTATATTCTTCCTTAGCTTTATTTATTGAACTATTATTGAATTGTTGATGTTTTTTTTAAAACAAACGGAGGGTTTTATTCATGTTTCTTTTGGCTTTTCTGCATGCATCAGTAAACCATGTATACCCAGGATTCTTTTGTATATGAGAAGTCTGCAAAAATAAATGACCTAAATATTTAATTAACCCATCCCATTTGTACTATATCTGTTTAGGGTTAACAGATGAAACTATTTCTGTTTTCAGACTGGAAACATAATTTGATTCCAAGATGTCAATAAATGTGGTTATAGCAGTATGATTCCAGTGAATTATTTTACAATTTATTATTTCACTATCCGGCACTGTTAGAACAGTTGTTTTTGAGTTTGGGTACTTAATGGCCCATGCAGTCCATACAGGAGAGGAGATTTTGGGCGTAAGATGATTTTAAGGTCAAGGAATAAACTGATTGCACATATATTAGACCAAATTAGATCTAAAACAGATGAGCAAGTTGGCCTGAGGAAGGTAAATTCCACCATCACATCACCAAGTGATCTACCATTTAAAAAAAGTAAGGTTCAATTTACTCATAATTGTAAACAAAGCTTTCCCTTGCTTATTATATTTTTTGCCCTCAGATTTTCTACAAGACAAATGTGGATTGAGGAGGTTTATATTGTTAGTAATATCATTCCGTTCCATATTTAGCATCTGAATATCCCCCAATCTAGCAATAAAGTCACTGAGTACTATAATGGGCAAAGTCTCATCTTTATCGAATATAGTTTCTACAAATGGAGTAAAACCTTCCCAAAATCATCTTTTAAGATATTTCTGTCCCCATGAGGGATATATGTATTCATTATTAAGAGATGAGTGTTATTGCATGATAAACTTAATGGAAGAATATATCTTATTTGAGTCTTAATCTATACTATTTAAAAGTCCAATTAAGTTTTAATATAAGGTATCCAGCCCTCTTTCACCGTACCATAGCTTCTGATCTTATTAGCAGGGATAATATATCCTGAAAAACCTGGAAGTAAAGGGGGGAAAGAATCATTCCACCATATTTCCTGAAAGCAAATTATGTAAAACGTTGACAGGAATGACAAAATATCTTTATCTGTTAATTTGTAGGTTAGACCCTCAATGTTCTATGATAAAACATGTAAATCCCTAAAAGGACCTGTTATTTCTTTTTTATCTATCAATTTTGGTCATGTTGTAATATAATTGTCCAAAACGTTGTATCGATTGTTATCCATAAAGTCAAATAAGACTTGTGATGTTCCTACTGAACCAGACTGGCCTGTACCTTTCATTACAAATACTTGATAATCAACAATGTGTACACCATATTCGTCAAGAAGTGGTGCTGTTTTCAACACAAGATTAGACCATTTACTTGTCCTGAAGGTTAAGTCCATCTGAGGTGTATCCATTAAACATGGACTTTTATTCTTTTTATAAGTGAGGGTGTTGCGTTCATTGTAAGTGCTAATGACAAAAAATTAGTAATGTATTTTTTCACAATATCCAAGGGTTAGCCCTTAGCAATTTTCCAACCAAATAAAGATAGAGTTTTATTTTCCCAATCCTTTTCTTGAGCTCTAGTAAAGGATGACATTACATTTATTTATTGTTCTAGTTAACCATTCCATGTCTTCAGAGTGAGTTTTACTACATCTCTTTGTATTATCTGGATTTTCCACACCTTCATTAGCGACTATGATAGGGACCATTTGAGGGGGATAATACCACAATTCCACTGGGCTTCAAGTCTTGTTTCATATTCCAGATCTTGGAGGCATTGTCCTGGGATCTACAATAAAACAGTACAATAAAACAGTACCCAATCAGGTATTTGGGAAAATGAGGGCAGCAATGCAAAGAAATATGGCAGGTGATCAGGTATACTGAATAACTGACATAACCAAGATACTAGTTTTTTTCGGAGTTTCATCATAAAGATGTTTAACTCCATAGAGTTCAATCATAAATTCTTGTGAGTTGGAATTTTTGCTCAGAACATCTACACTTTGTTTGTCTGATGTTGATATGATATCAACCTTTGTCTGTGTGAAATGTGCTCTGGGATGGGACCTCTCTGTCTCCTCCTGAATTAAATTACTACTGGTGGCGAAAAAACAATTGCCAGAAATTAAATTAGCTAAAGGCTGAACATTCTTAAGTTTCTCCTTCTTGGGTATTACTTCTGAAGTAGGTTGTTCAGGGCTAAACTGAATAAGTGAATAATCTTTATTGATTATTTGTACTGAGTTTTTGTTCGCCACATCTTTGGAATTAATACTCAATTTTCATCGTGTTTTTTTTTCAAGATTGCCTCCCTTATCCTTAAATTTCTGATTTTCAATACTAGTTTTATTTCTTGAAGTTTTCATCCTTCTTGTTTTTGATTTCTTAGAGATTTTTACAATCTTTGTAGCGGAATGATTTTTGGAATGTAGAACATGGGTGACAGGGATATCAATAACCTCTCTCCCTTTTTCAAATGGAGGAGGTAAATGTACTTGTATGCCATGTTCTGGGTTGCCACCTTTAAGGTTTTTTGTGGTATTATTTTGGTGTCATCTAATGTGTCTTGCCCTCTCTATTATAAAATAACATCTGATCTTAGATTTGAAAGTTCCTCTTTTAAGGCCCATACATTTTCCAAAATTACTATATTTGCGTAATATGGATTTTTTTAATGATTTTCAAAATCTGTTTGGAAAGTGTAGAGGATGATGCAAAGTTGCTATTATCTACAAAGAATTCTGAATCATAAGATATTTTTTTTGTTTGGAGGGGTGGAATTATGTAGTTCATTGTTTTCCTTAGACAGTGAGAACCTCAAAAGAGGTGAAGTACTGAATCTCTGCTCTGTTAGTTCCTTCTGAACTCCTATTTCAGGGTTCAGATTCCAATATCCAGAGCAGCAGCCTAGATTCACAAGAATGAACAAGTGATTTTAAGCCCTGTATTGTATAATCCAAATCCTTAATGACTAAAGAAAGGTCATCATTGGAGTATATATTTTTTGATTTTATCTATTTTTCTTGAGAATGGGAAATGTGTGGAGTTTCTAAATGGTAGGAGATACAGGGGGGTGGGGTGTCATCTTTCATTATTGGAGTAGTGAACCTTGAACCATATGGATCTGACAAATCCAGTATTGAAGGATTGTCTTTATTCATGGTCACCCAAGATTCCCTAGATGTACTGTCAAATAATTTTTCTAAATCCTCTATATTGTACGAGTCCAGTGAGATAAGTTCTACTATCTCATTTGTTGAGTGTGTTAGATTCTTTTTTTTGCTTTCTATTTATCCACCTTTCTCACCCCGGAGCTACACTTCTTCGAGAGACACCAGTTACCACCCTGTGACCTGCCTTACCTGATGCCCCAGGAGTTCCAACATAGAGCTGTGGCTATATCCCCCAGGTGGGTACGGGATGGGACCACTACGTCTTGATTCTTCAATGTCTCGTTTGGTCCCCCGGTGGTCAAGCAGGCAGACGACATTAGGGTCAGTACTTTGGTGCTCCATCTACCCGTGCTTCGGCGGTGTTTTTTCCTCTTTCTGAGGAAGTGGCT
This sequence comes from Neoceratodus forsteri, assembly GCA_016271365.2. Lineage (NCBI taxonomy): Eukaryota > Metazoa > Chordata > Ceratodontiformes > Ceratodontidae > Neoceratodus > Neoceratodus forsteri. Next base: position 799,918,218 of record CM057451.1, on the reverse strand, counting down.
GGTGCCCTGATGTCAAGGCGTTATACCGACGACTGCCACTCCCAGCCCTCATGTATGTGCTCCTGTACTTTCTGTTCCTCTGGCCTCCGCCAGTGGTCAGCCAAGCACCGGGCGAATGCCCCCCTCCCTCCTGGGAGAGGAAAGCTGTCCCTTGGATGCTCAATCCTCTCCATCCCCTGCCAACCCCTAGGACCCAGGCTCATTCCCGAACCCATGTCGCCAGTGTGACGTGAGGTGTGGTGTCCTGCACCTCAACCCTCAGCGCCACCGGGCCTGCCCCCTGTGGTAGATTCTTGGCTGGGATTTTAGATTTACTATATGGTGGACTTGTATCTGCATCCCCTCCAAATAATGGGGTAGAAATTAAAATTATGTACCTACTGTAATTCCTGATCTTTCTGTGTATCTTCACCATTCATCACTGTTGGGTTCTGGCTGGAGGATCAGGACCCTGCTGGAGCGTTTTTTGTTTTTTTTGGCAAGGGGGAGGAGTCAACATTGGGACAGTGCCACCCTCGAGACCGATGCATTGAGTGGTGCTTGCAGGTTGGCCAGTAACCAATGCTGACCCCTCCTCAGCCCCAGTTCTGTATGCCAGAGAGAGAGAGAGAGAGAGACAGAGAAACATAGAGGGTGGGGGGCAAGGGAGCATGAGGGATAGTAAAAAGAAAGGATGTAAAACTAAAAGGAGGAATACAGCCGTAGAGAGGACAGAAGAGAAGGCGGCCTAAGGGATTGGGACAGGAAGGCCCCAATCTCTAGGCGAGTAAGGGAGGAATGAAAGGGTGAGGGGTAGAAAATGAAGAGAAGAGAGAGAGAGAAAGAAAGGAGGGTGGAGAGGGGGGAGACACCACCCTGAAAGATATGGCCCTGGAACTGCTCAGGTGTAGGATGGTATTGCCCCAGACAGGACCATATTTCAAGCCAGAGGAGGAGCTAATAAGGCTGAAGCAGCAGATTAGCACCAATCCAAAGGAAAAAGCAGTTGAGCTACCCAGAGGGTCAATGACAGGTTGGTGTCTCCCCCTCCTGCCGAGAAGAATTTGAAATGGAAAAGACACTTAGAAACATCCCTGGAGAGGAAAACCTCAAAGGATGTCTTTTAGCCTTTTTTAAGAGAGAGTCATCTCCAGAGTTGGAACTATACAGAAGAATACATTATCTCATTGAAGGAGAAGAGGAGATAAGGGAAACCACATTATAGGGTAGCATGATGTGGTTGGAGAGGAAAATAACTAAGGGAGTCACCAGTGCCTCCCCTCTATACTTCCTCAAAGACCAAGGCTGAAGGAAGAGGAGTAAATCCAGAGAAGACTATCTGGACTGAGAAGGGGCCGTGGCGACTCCCACCAGAGGGAAGCCTCCCTGTCTGTCTACCCGGGGGAAAAAACCCTGACACCAAAGGGGGAAGGGGGTAGGAGGTGCTGGAGATGGACTGAGGTCCTAGCTGAGACACAGACAGGGAGGAGGATCACCCAGAGACTGAGGTCTGAGAGGGGAAGGGGGGTTGGATTCAGTGGATGAATGGTGAACATACACAGGAAGATCAAAAATTACGGTAGGTACGTAATTTTCATATCTTATCTGTGTCAATCTTCACCATTCATCACTGTTGGGTGATTACCAAGCCCCCCGAAGGGGGCCCAGAACCTCCCTAAGGGGCAAAGTCCCTCAGCCTCCAGTGGGGAGACACTACAGGAGGGAACCCTAACAGGCCTGCTTAGGCCTGAGGCTGGTATGGGTGAGGCGAGGTTCTCCTAGCAGGAGAGGGAAGGTGCCCCTGCAGTTCTCGTCTCACCCTGCAGGAAAAGAGATGGGTTCCCCTGAAAGATGAGGCAGTCACCCTATGCCGGGCCAAGGGTGATAACCAGGAAAGATGAAGCCTGCCATCCGCCGGATGCAGATCGCTGTCCCACCAACCTGGAAGCCACCTCATTGGCATTGTAAGATACCCTTGCTTGGTGCCTCGTAAGCTCCAGGCCAAGCGCGGAGGGCAATGGCTTGTCTGGTCACCTCCAAGTCAGGCAAAGAGGCTAGGATCTGACCTAGTAGAGACCACAAGTGCCTATTATAGGTAGCATGGTGGGCCTGATGAGCTGACAGACATAAAAGAAGGTGCGCCGAAGACAAGGCTCTCTTCCCCCAAAAATCAAACTCAGCTGAGTCAGATTCTGGGGGTCGGTCAAGTCTTGGGCTTCTATGCCTGAAGGGTGTGTTCAGGAGAGTCATGCATGAAGGGGGGTGAGACAAAGCTCCTGGAGACCCAAGGGGTGCGCAGTACCTCTGGAGGAGGTCCCTCTGGGCTGGTGCTTGGGTTGACAGCCATTGCCAGGCCCGGTACGATGCCTTCCAAAAGGGAGTAGGCCAGGCGGGAACCAACAGGTTGGCCGCAATAAACTCACCCAAAAAGGCATGCACCAACGGTCAGGATATTGGCTGCCTAGGGTTGAGATATGGAGCTCATTGAGCAACCCCAACAGAAAGCACTGATAGCTGGAAAGATTAGATGCAGGGGAAAGGTGGACAGAGTACTCCTCTCCCTCAGAGGAGGAAGACAAGGGAGCCAACGAGCCCGGAGAGTTAGGTTCAGACTGCACCAGGGAGTGGTGGACTACCTCCTCATCCATGGACTGGTAGCAGGCAGGGAACAGTGCAGCCGTGGCTTTAAACTGTTCCCAGGTAAGAGGTCCTGTAGGACTGGAGTGACCTGGGAGAGAGGGAGAGGTTGGGAGAGGCAAAGGAGCCAGGCACCTCCGAGGAAGAGCACAGCCTCTGCCAGGGCTGGGGGACCTGATGAGAGACCTCAAAGGAGGAGAAGAAGACCCAGTGGTCCCTGCAGACAAATGCCACTCAACTGAGCAGGAATGGCCAGAGCTGAGCTGGAAGAGAGAATCTCCCTGTGGGGCAACTGGGGCCGCATGAGCCCAGAAGGGCGGCCTCAAACCTCTAAAGATGAGGTCCCTCCCGAGGAGACCTCAGGGGAGAAGACCAGACCAGTGCTGCGACTCCTGCCCAAACCCCTGCAGGTTCCCAGGAAAGGACGCCACCCTGAATCCAGCCCCCACAACCCCTCCAACTCCGTGATAGCCCTCTTCCTCAACATCAGCCAAGGTAACTGACACCCCGTAGCTGATTCCTGAGAGACAGCTGGAGGTGGAGCACCCTCCCCTGCTTGAGACACTCCAGTCAGCTCAGAAGTTGGGCCAGTGAGAACTGTCACAGTACATCTCCCAAGGTGGCAGATGGACCACTAACTCCGGGCTGCCCTGCAGTGCCCCCCCCAGGGCACCCAAGGACTGGTCAGTGCCACTGACCCTAGAATCAGTAGATGCCATCTGCTCCTTGGAAGGGGGCTGAATAAGAGCCGATGCACTGGAGGAGGAGGAATTGGAGGATTCTGAAGACTCCGGGAGCCAGTCCGGGTCAGCCTCAGCATCATCCTCCCCAGAGGATGCTCGAACCCAGACCACCACCTGGTCCCTCCCAGCTGCGGCACCATGAACTGGTCCCGCACTGCCCATGTGCCACCCCCCTCCCCAGCACCATGAACTGTGCCAGAGTCAGGGGCGGTGCCAGACACCGGCCCCGTGATGCCCGTGGCACCGCCAGATCCCCAGCACCACTAGGGCAGCATCAGCGGACAGTGTCAAGGACGGCACCCACCCGGGCCTGGAGACCTCAGACCATGATGCTGGGGGTGCCCTCACCTCCAGAGAGGTGAATGCCTGGATGGCGCTTCCTGCCGATCCCTGAAAGGGTCAGGCTAGGGCCTCCTGCACCATGGAAGGGGTTCCCGCCGAGGCAAGGCTAGAAGGGGTGGAAACCCCCTCCTCCGTGGGCCATATAGGACCAGGAGGAGACCTGGAGGAAGGGTCGAGAACCCTGCTTTTGGTGATCTGGGTGCGCTCCTGTTCCCCAAAAGTCGGCGGCGCATGTCCAACTTTTAATGCGCGCGACTCCAACACATGACGGTCCATGTAGAAACAGGTGTCGCATTTATCCATGTTGTGGTTAGGGCCCAAGCAGGTGAGACACCGGTCATGCTGGTCCAGGACAGAATATAGTCGGCTGCAGTGACATCGATGCATTGGAGGCCAACCTGCCTTGGAAGATTTCTTTTCGTCCCCCAAATGAGACATGACCAGACTAAAAAATAATAAACAAATACAGCACTCGGTGTTGACGGAGAAAATAATGGAAAGGTCTTACCAGTTGATCGCCGAGGAAATGCAGCAGCAGAACTAGGACTTGATGTAAAACTGAGGGAGTAGGCCACAGATAAAATGCTGCTCACTCGCGAGGTTGTGCTCACTTGATGGGAGAAGCAGAACCGGTGCTGAGGAGGGGTTGGTGTCAGTTACTGGCCAATCTGTGAGCACCACGCAATGCGTTGCCTAGAGGGTGGCGCCGTCCCAAAGTTGACTCCTCCCCATTGCAAAAAAAAAAAAAAGCTCTGATCCTCCAGCCAGAACCCAATAGCGATGAATGGTGAAGACTTACACAGATAAGATCAACTATATTCTTGGATACATAGATTATTTGAATTGTCCAAAAAAGTAGTTACTTTAAGTTGATTTATTTTTTTTATCAGTTACAATTGTATTACAGTGTTTCCTTTTTCTTGGGGCTTTCTTTTATTTTGTGGATCAGGCATTATGGGAGTGTACACTAAGCCACTTCAAGTGCTAACCATTTTAAAACTGTTGTAAAACTACTATGTATCAAAAAAGCCTATTATGAACCAAAAAGCCTAAAAATACTATGGAATAAATATTAGGATAGAATTTGGTCACAAAAATATTTTAAAGACTGAAAAATCACTATATCCTAATAACTTATTTCCTTATGGAACTAAATCTTAGGGAAAAGGACATAACCCTCTGCCTTGGGAGTACCCTGAGCTGGGAATCGGTCTCTCGACCACAATCTCAGCTTGTATTTTGTCTTGTCCACCCTCCCCAGCCCTGACCTCTATTAAATACACCCTAACACTGTCCATTTTCCATACTTTCTCCCATTGGCCCTTTGCTGTTCTCCCCCCTTAAAGGAACACACACACACACACACACACACACACACACACACACACACAAAATGCTGCCTTCTAGTTATCTAAAAGGAACTTTGAGGATGGACTGAACCTTTCTGCAGAGACTCATTTAGGATCACATTAAGGGCACTGGTTATTTACTCTGGTGCCTATTTACTGCGCTCACATTAATTACCCTTGCCGGTCTGAGAAGTGAAACAACTCATCTCCAAGCCCCTGGATAATCATTAGATCTCTCACTATCCACCCAATGGTCTAGCACCTGTAACCACCACCAGTTTCTTGCTGGGAATTTAGCTCCTAGGCCACTTAATTTATGGTTGCTTCTTCAACCTGTGAGCATGCCCCCTGCTACTTAGCAAGTCATTCCTTTTAACTGGTTTCTGTTCCACCTGGAAACCTCCACTGATAGAATACACCAAAGTCAGTACTCTAAAGCCCCATAAGTTCCTTCTCAGAGCACTTGTAATACGATTAATATTGCTGCTTCTCCTCATCTCAGGAAATGTTCATCCCAACCCTGGCCCCATACAGAGCTGGACAAGAACCATACTGAGGGCTGGGATGCTTTCCTTGGCATGTATAACCATCTGCAGTCTTCTCAATAAAACTGATTCCCTGACTGCCCTGGTTACACTGCAAAACCCTGATATACTATCAGTAACAGAGACATAGCTATCCCCCAAGATCCCAGACTCAGCTATATTTATCCCTGGATATGCTGTTTTTCGGCAAGAAAGGCTCTCAAGGAGAGACGGAGGGTGTGCCATCTACCTAAAGGACACACTTAAGGGGTGTGTTGACAGCCTGTCATACCCCGTAAATGACTTCCAGATCCTTGTTACCAAGATATTACTTGGGGCACACAAGAAAACTGCATCAGTTGCATCAGTCTACATACCCCCCAAAGCTTGCCAATCAAAGCTTAGACCCTCTTCTGGACATTATCCACTCCCTTGATCAGAGCTCAGAGACAATCCTGCTTGGTGATTTCAACATTAACTGGACCTCATCTAGTGCTAACAAACTTAAGGATACCCTGTCATCGGCTGATTTCTCACAAATGGTACAATCTCCCACCAGGGTAAACTATAGGACAGGGACAGCCACACTCCTGGATTGGGTACTAACTAACCACCCAGATCGTATTACTAAAACTGTAGTATTCTCAGACTCTATCAGTGATCATTCCCCGGTCCTCTGCTCCTGGACAAACAAGTTCACAAAGCCCCATCCTATAACTATAAACTGCAGAAAACTTATTCCAGGTCACCTTGGGGCACTAAAATATCTCCTTCGGAAGCATGACTGATCACCAGTAGACCTAGCCCAGAACATCAATGCTGCCCTAGAGTACTTTATTCTCAGCTGTAACATGCATGCCCCTTTCAAGAAATACAAGATTAAGAGTATAATTAACCCTTGGATCAACACTGATCTCACTGAACGAATGAAAGCTAGGGACCACCTATGGCATCGTGATAACACGTCTGGCACTCAGGCTGATATCCAGGCCTACAAGACAGCAAGAAATGCCTGTACTAGAGCAATTCGGGCAGAGAAAGCCTCCTACTACAGAAACGCCCTTGCTAACACATGGAATGACAGAAAGAAGTTCTGGGCAAATATCTCTGAAATTACCGGCAAGGATCCAAAAACCCAGTCCACTATGCGCAATATAAATGGTACTATCACCACAGATCATACCACCTTGGCAAACGCTTTCAACACAGCTTTCTCTGACCTCAGTCACGTACTTCCTCTTTCTTTCTTTGATCCCAAACTGGACACACTAAGGCCTGGTAAAACAGGTGATGTGAGTGGGCACCTGCCGTTCTACTTTAAAACCATCCCAGAAGCCTCAACCAAAACTACATTCTCAAAGTGCTTGGGAGGTCTAGACAAAGCTCCTACTCCTTGGACCTCAAACTCCTTGCTCTTACTATAAATGAAGTCCTGACTCCGCTCACCAAAATCCTGAACCAGTCCCTCATGCTCTCACAATTCCCCAAAAAACGGAAATCCGCTGTGGTGACACCGATTAATAAAAGTGGTGACAAGACCACTACTAGCAATTATAGACCCATCTCCATCCTCCCCACCCACTCCAAAGCTCTTGAAAGAATTGTTGCTGACCAGCTTGCTGATTACCTAGAGAAAAACAACCTTCACTGCCCTGAGCAGCATGGCTTTCGGAAGAGGCACAGCACCATCACCGCCCTCCTAGAGCTCAATTCATATATACACAATGCTTTGGACCAGGGTCATCTTGTCAGTGCCACATTCACTGACTTAACAAAGGCATTCAATACAGTAAACTGTTCGCTACTGATCAAACAACTGTCCTGCATTGGTCTCTCAAATGAGTCCACACGGTGGTTCCTCAGCTTCCTCAGTGATCGCACCCAGCAAGTCAAAACTGGTGACTCCCTCTCAACCTCCTTACCGATCCGATTGGGAGTACCCCAGGGATCAATTCTGGGACCATGCTTTTCAGCATCTTTCTTAACAATCTTCCCTCCTCCTGCCTGGATAGAATACTTCTTTATGCTGATGATGCAGTAGTCTTTACTTCTCATCCCAATCCGTCCCATCTTCAGTAGCAGCTGCAATCTAGCTTTACGGATGCTTACAAAATGGTTTAAATCCTACAAACTTATCCTCAACTACAAAAAAAAAAAACATGATGTTCCATGGCACTCATAACAAACACAAAAACAAAGGTCTAGCAATCAAACATAGTGAAGGGGAGAAACTGGAACAAGTTCACCTGTTCAAATACCTGGGTATAATTCTCGACAGTACACTTGCCTACTCTGAACACATCAACTACATTGCCAAAACTGTGAATTCCTGGTTAGGAATGCTGTACAGACATAGAAGCTGCCTCACATCTGAAGCCCTAAGGGCTGCAATCCAGAGCACAGCCACATCTATAATAGATTACGGAATAGTGATCTATGGATCAGCTACTGATACCATACTGAGACATATTCTCATAGAGTAAAACAAGGCCTGTCGTCTCCTGACCTCCGCCCCACACCTCACGCACACCTGCGATATCTACCAACAAGCACACTAGCTACAACTATCTGGCAGGCTTTGGTACCAAATCTGTATCGTAGCAAAAAAAGCCACGTTGGACCTGCTTCCTGGAACAACGGCCTTATTAGCCCCTCCTGGAAGTTCACGGCAAACCAGAAGCTTGAACTCCCTTATTTTTTCAGTTCCCCACAGACACACCTCACAAGGACAATGCTCTTTCACATACAGAGCTCCAACCTGGTACAATTCCCTTCCTCTGAATGTGTAACAGTACATCCCTTGGCACTTTTAAATGGAATCTTTGCCAACACCTCATCACTATGGCCTCCTGCGATTGCTAACCTTAGCCAATACGATCACCCACTCCCCCATGTTCTCTTTTCAACGCTTCCCTCCCTTCCCACCTTTTCTCCCCACTCCTTCTCTCTTCCATTCCTACTTCCCCTCTCCACCCCTTCTTCTAAACTCTTTACCCCTCACTGCCCCCCCAACTTTTTTCTTTTGTCTCCTCTCCAGGAGTCTTCCTCATTCTCCCCACTCAACCTACCTAAATTTATGTTCTATATACTGTATGTGAATGCAATTTAGTACACTATGCCAGACAAAGCTCTTGGCTGCTTATGATTTGCTTAAGACTCATCCTATGTATATTGCCTCTACGTTGTTTTCTCTGTCTGACAAAGCCTTTGGCTGCCACCGATTTGTAAAAGACCCATCTTATGTATACTGTCTCTATGTTGTTTCCTCAATAACTGACATGGAACCTTTGTAAAAGAGCCTTGGCTCAAAGGTGTTATCCAAACATTAATAAATAAATAAAAAACAATCTTATAATCTGTATCTATATAGTCTATTACTATGTCTTTAAGAAAACCAGAAAACCAGTAAGCTTCCAATATTCGGTTTTCGTTCACGAGAACAGTTGCACGGGAGTCTGAGCTGGACGTCATTGTCCACCTAGGGACAAATGACTTGGCTCATCATGAGATTAGAGCAGTGCAGAAGGACTCTGTAGAGTTGGGAGGGGCTTAAGACAAGTAGCACACAGTATCCTTCTCAGAGGTGCTGCCTGTCAGTGGCATGGGTGAGGCGAGGGTACTTTGCACCATGCAGTTTAATCTAATGGTTGAAAATGGTGTGGCGACAGGGTTTGGCTTCATTGGGGACTGGGGTTCCACCTGAGGGACACCAGCCTATACTGGCAGGATGGTCTGTATCTGTCCAGGAAGGAACAAGTCTTTTAGGCAATTGGTTTAAATGCTTCATTGGCAAGCTTTTAAACTAGTCAAGGGGGGAAGCACTGATAAGCAGCAGGAAAATCCAGGCCTCCCCTACAAAGCAGGGTACTAAATGAGAAAAAGAGCAAGGTAGAAAGGTCAGTGGGGTATGCTGCTACAGAAGGTAAAGCCATCAAAAAATGGAGATCAATGAGTACCAATGCCCATAGTCTGGGTAACAAGCTTCCTGAATTAGTGGCCTTGATGGAGGAGGAACATCTGGATATCATGGCAGTCACAGAAACATGGTACACACAGAACCATAACTGGGACGTAAACATACCAGGATACACTATCTACAGGAGGGACAGGGAGAGTAAAAGAGGAGGAGGAGTAGCTCTCTACATAAGAGAAGAAATCAAAGCAACAGAACAAAAGGATAAACAGGGAGGAGAAGAAGCACTATGGGTCAATTTGGAGGCAAGCAATGGCACCACAATCCGCACAGGGGTTGTATACAGACCCCCCTCTCAGGGGGAGGAAATGGACAAGGAAATGATAGAAAGTATACTTAGAATGGCAGATAAAGGGGAGATATTGCTGATGGGTGATCTGAATATGCCAAATGTTAACTGGAGAGCAGTTGCAGCAACCACTTCTAAGAGTGGGGTTATTCTAGATGCCCTACAGGGGCATGCCTAGACAACTAGTGGAACCCACTCGAGAGGGAGCAATCTTAGACCTGGTTCTCTCAAATGGAGATGAAGAGAGGATCACAGATGTAAGTGGTAGCCATCTGGGAACTAGCGACCATCGAACAGTATGGTTCACAATAAACACAGCAATAGAGTCAAGCCATACAAAGGCAAAAGTACTGGACTTCAGGAGGGCTGACTTTGCCAAAATGGGTGAGTGCCTAAAGAATGCACTAGCAAATGGTCAGGAAGGAGGAGTGGAAGAACAATGGGGAATAATAAAAACTGCCATCACAGAGGTAACAAGCCTTTGTGTGAAGCACATAAACAAAACAAAAGGATGTAAGAAACCACTATGATTCTCAAAGGAGGTGGCAGTGAAGGTTCAAGAGAAAAAGAAAGCATTCAGAAAGTACAAGGAATCACAGAAGGAGCAGGACAGAGAATTGTATCAGTTAAAGCAAAAGGAAGCTGGCAAGGCAGTCAGAACAGCAAAGGCCCGAACTGAGGAAAAGATAGCCAACTCGTTAAGAAGGGGGATAAAACCTTTTTTAGGTACATCAGGGAGCGAAGGAAGACTAAGGGAAGGATAGTGAGGCTTAATAAAGGGGAGGGGTGGGCAGAGTGTGACTGTGAAAAGGCAGAGGTACTAAACAAATATTTTTGCTCAGTATTTACAAATGAAGAGGGGGAGGTACCTAAAACAAACAATAGAAACACTCTGGATACAGAAGTTGATACCAGCCCAGTTACAGAAGAAAGGGTTCTGAAAGAACTCTTAAAACTGAAGGTGGACAAAGCAATGGGGCCTGATGGGATTCATCCCAGAATTCTAAAAGAACTAAGAGTAGAACTAGTGACACCACTGACTACCTTCTTTAACAAATCATGGGAGGATGGGGTGGTACCTGAGGACTGGAAGAGGGCCGATGTGATTCCTCTTCACAAAAGTGGGAGCAGGGCAGAAGCAGGAAACTACAGACCAGTTAGTTTAATCTCAGTGATAGGGAAAATGATGGAATCACTTCTGAAGGAAAGAATTGTCGAGTACCTAGAGGCCAGAGGGGCACAGGACCCAAGGCAGCATGGATTCACAGCAGGAAGGTCATGCCAGACGAATCTAATAGATTTCTTTGACTGGGTGACCAAAGTAGTAGATCAGGGAAGGGCTGTGGACATGGCCTACCTAGACTTTAGCAAGGCATTTGACTCAGTGAAGAAAGGGGGGGTTACTAGTGGGGTGCCGGAGGGTTCAGTATTAGGACCGGTCCTCTTCAATGTCTTTGTAAGTGACATTGCAGAGAGACTGGAAGGAAAAGTATATCTCTTTGCAGATGACACAAAGATCTGCAACAGAATTGATGCACAAGGTGGGGTGGAAAGGATGAGAAGGGATTTGGCAAGGTTAGAGGAATGGTCAAATGTATGGCAGCTTAGATTTAATGCTAAGAAGTGCAAGGTAATGCACATGGGAAACAAAAACCCAGGGAAGAGTACACAATGGGGGTGAGATACTAACAACAAAAAAAAAAAAATGAAAGGGACCTGAGGGTAGTCATATCAGATGACTTAAAGGTGGCAAGCAATGTGAGAAGGCAGTAAGGAGGGCTGGGGGGATACTGGGATGCATAGGAAGAGGCATCATCAGTAGAAAACAGGAAGTTGTTATCCCTCTGTACAGACAGCTGGTGAGACCCCATCTGGAGTACTGTGTGCAGTTCTGGAGACCCAATCTCCGCAAGGACATAGACAAGATGGAAGCTGTCTAGAGGAGGGTAACTATAATGGTGCAGGGTCTGCACCGGAAGACATATGTAGAGAGACTAAAGGAGCTTAATATGTATAGCCTCGAGGAAAGGAGGGAGAGGGGGGACATGACAGAAATGTTCAAGTACCTCAAGGGAATCAACAAAGTCCAAGAGGGTGGCATCTTTCAAAAAAAGAGGTGTGCAAGAACAAGGGGGCACAATTTGAAGATGGGGGGGGGAGGCGGCTCAGAGTTAATGTAAGGAAGTATTTTTTCACAGAGAGGGTTGTGGATGCATGGAACAGCCTTCCGGAGGAGGTTGTCGAGTCAAAAACAGTGATTGAATTCAAGCATGCATGGGACAGCCATAAGGCAATTCTAGGGGGTGGGGGTAGAAAGAAGTAGGCTGCTGGTTAACTAGGATCTGCAGCTTATCCATTAGGTAGGGAAATGGGCAGACTGGGTGGGCCAAGCGGTCCTTATGTGCCATCAAATTCTATGTTTCTATGTTCTGTAGGATCAGTAGGATTCCTGCCAACTTGTATTTTGGGTTCCAAAATCAGGGATGATGATTGCCAGAGTTTCAAGCTTCCCAGGAATAGCCAAAGGGCATTGCAGACGAGTTTTGTATTCAAATTGTCCAAGTTGCAGAAATCATATAAGACCAGAGCATTCCTAGGTTGAGGATTATGACCAGACCTAAGGTAAAAAAATTTGTAACAACTAATAATAAAGTGAAAATCCAGTAGTGGGAATAATAAAAATCCAAATATGCCAACCATCTTACCAGTGACAAATGGCTGGCTGCTGTCAAATCTGATATCTTTTGTTCTGTCAAGACAGTCACTGAGTGCTCTCTTGACATCCAAACTATGCTATTTTTGTTCATTTAGACTTAAATGGGATGGAAAAAGCACAGGTAGTGTAACTTTTCAATTAAGGTGAAATTCTGACACCTCTATAGGGATGAATTTCCTGTTTGTCCTCAGGACAACTTTGCCTCTGTGCACAGGGCTTGGAGCTCACCATCTCTGCTAGAAGAGGTCTTAGCTATGAGGAAAAGTGTCTTCCATATCACAAGACTGAAGTCCACAGAAGCCATGGGCTCGAATGAGGCATGAACTAGTTGCATCAAGCATAAATTTAGGTCCTGGGGGAACAGGTTTCCTAACTGAGGGTTGCAGGTCAAGAAAGTCTTTGAAAAATCTCTTGAACATGGTGTGAGGCCAAGGATTTTGGCTTCACTGCAGATAGGAAGATAGAGACTGCCACCGTGTGAACTGTCAGTGATGAAGTCCTCAATCCCCTTGTGTGCAGGAGTTCTAAGTAATCGAGAACGACTGTTAAATCAACTTCCAGGGAAGAAACTCCCCTATCTTTTTTTTTTTTTTTTTTTACAACTTTATCACCCTTACCTGCCTGAACTCCTTCCAGAGTGGTCTCTCCTTGTCTGTCCTGATAATGCCCATCTGAAACCTCTCTTCTTGCTCCTCCAGGCAGGGCCTCTCTGCCATCTCCTGCTAGCCACCCAACACTCCGGCTCTGAGCCCCCCAATGTGGAACTGCCAGATCACACCTCCTGGCACTCTATCGATAATCTAGTCAAGCTGCAGGGGTGCGAAAAGCAGAGGAAGCTCTAGGTGGAGCCAGACATTGGACGTGGTGGACCCGACACCCCTGGACCCTCCTTCATCTATCAGGAGGTGGGGGGGTTCTTAAAGTTATGCCCACTTCCCCTCCCATCCCCATGCAGAGCCTGGATGTGCAAAGACACCAGGGACGTGTGCCGCAGCTCTGTGTCCCTCTACTAGTGCCCTAGGCATTACAGTACCTCCAGTCTCCACCGGCAGCCATTGCGGAGCTGGTCAGAACCCTGGATCCCCCCCCCCAAGAGAGGAGAGTTGTCCTCCGGGTGCTCGATTCTCTCTCTCTCTCTCTCCCCTGCCAACCCCCGGTGTCCCTGGCTCATTCCCGAACCCCGGTTGCTGGTGTGGTGTGAGGAGTGGCATCCAGCACCTCAACCCTCAGTGCCACTGGGCTGGCCCAGAAACTCCCTTATCTGAGGAATATAATTTTCATGTGGACTGGATCATTGAAACTTCAAAAATATTTTGTACTCTGCTTTCATGCAGTGAATATCCCTCCCGGATGATCCTGAGGACCCACTTGTCCATCGTAATGAATTCCCATTGATGGTAAAAGTGAGTCAGGTTCCCCCCACCCCCCCAAACACTGGAGAGGAGAGGTCTGCCTTGGGCAGCTGAGGCAAGACCAGGGCCGGGATCTCAGAGTGTGACACTAGGCATTTATGGGGCCTGTGCCTTCGGCTACACTTTCTTTTTTTGTGTTTAGTCTCTGATTCAGGAAAGGCCTCAGCAAGAGACTTAGGTGAGGTCCAAAGGGCATAATCATACTTTGAGAACTGCCCCTGCTAACTAGCTATCCTCATACTAAGGGTAGCAGCAGTGAATGCCATTCTTCCTATACTGTTCTATCTTGTGCAAATTCTTATTGATGGGATGCACAGTGACTTTCTCAGGAAGAATAGCCTTCTCATTCTCTGCCAAAATGACAGTCTTGTCAGCAACAGGCTGGGAAGAAAGGATAGGTCTGTCCTTGGGGGCAGTATACATATGGCCTATCTGCCTATAGACAGAGGGGATAGACAAAAAAATTACTCACCTCTAGTAATCGTATTTCTTCCCAGGGATCCACTAATATTATTACACTTTGCAGTGCCCCTTTAAATCAGCACTGCCACGGAGCCAAATAGAATGCTATGCTAATTATGGAATGGTTAGCTTGTGCATTCATTTTCAAACTGCCCTATTCTAACTGCCTGGATATTACCTCAGATTTCTGTGAAGCCTGCAAAGAGGCCATAATATAACAGTGAATAATTATAAGTTAAGGGCCAACAGGGCCATAAAGAAAAACAGTAATAGGCCAAGAAAAGGCCAACAAAACCATGCAGAATGAGCCCTCTTTTCTGAGCCAGATGCATCTCTAGAAAATAACCTTCTATCTAGGTATTAGAGAATGTGCCAACAGATGATATACCCATCATACTGAGACACATCACAGCTGTACAGAGTATTTTTCTGAAATTCTAAGGGGAGGACCAGGGGTGGGGAGTAATAATATTAGTGGATCCCTGGGAAGAAATAAGATTACTACAGGTGAGTGATTTTTTCTTCTAACCCCAGAAGTCCACTAATAGTATTGCTCTTTGCAGACTAAGTAGCAGTACCATAGGAAGTGGACGAATCTATTTAGGTAAAAGACTCTGCAAAACAGCCCTTCCGAAATTGGCATCACTTCTGGCCTGGGTGTCCAGGCTGTAATGCTTAGTAAAGGTGTGGACTGACCTCCAGGTAGCTGCTTTACAAATCTCCAGAAGAGGAACAACTCTGGCAGCTGCAACGGTGGCAGCTGTGCCCCTTGTGGAATAGGCCCTAAAACCTAAAGGCGGGACCTTGCCCACCATTGTATAGCAAAACTGAATGCATTGGACTATCCATCGAGATATAGTCTTCTTTGAAGCAGGAGATCCCTTACCTACTTCCCCATAGGTAAGGAACAATTGTTGCCTGTCCTGCCTATGATCCTTGGTATTAGCTATATAATAGCACAATGCTCTCTTCACATCCAAACTATGCAGCCTACACTCACCAGAACTGGTGTGTGCTGTAAAGAATACTGGTAGGGTAATAGATTGGTTTAAATGAAAGTCAGAAACTACTTTGGGAAGGAATTTTCTATTAGTTCTCAACACCACGTTGTCATTGAGGAAAGAAATAAAGTCCTTTTCCACACATACGGCTTGTAACTCACTTATCCTCCTAACAGAGGTAAGTGCCACAAGAAAAACTACCTTCCAGGTGAGGAACTTTAGCTCTGCATTAACCAAGGGTTCAAATGGCGGGAGCATAAGCTGGGCAATACAAATGTTGAGGTCCCAAGCTGGCACTGGTTCCCTATAAGGGGGAAACAAGTGTAGAAGGCCCTTAAAGAACCTTTTAAATTTGGGGTTCAAGGTTAGTGACATCCCCTTTCTATAGAGAGATAAACTGAAAGTGAAGCAAGATGAACTTTAAGGGTTGAGTGTTGCAGCCCCAGGGAATGCAGATGGGACACATAATCTAGGAGGGTTGGAATGCCAGCCTGTGCTGGGATTAATCCCTTTTCTATACACCAAATAGAACATCTTTTCTATTTTGAAGCATAAGTTTTCTTAGTAGAAGGCTTTCTATAACTTTTAAGGACTCCTAAAACTGTTTGAGAGTATTGGGAGTCTAAATACTCTAAATCCTCAAGAGCCAAGCTTTGAGTCTGAGAGACCTGAGATTGGGATATACCACCCTGCCTTGGAAGGAAGTCAGCAGATTGTACCTATGAGGGAGGTAGATCAGTTCACTCACTGAGAGTAACAGGGATTACCAAGGCTGTCTTGGCCAGTCTGGTGCTATTAGAATCATTGAGGCTGGCTGTGACCCGAGTTTGATGAGTACTCTGAAAATCAAAGGGAAGGGATGAAAGGCATAAAGGTATTTCCCTGTCCAATTGAGAATCAGGGCATCCATTGGGACAGTTTCCTTCACTGGGGCCCTGCAGCAATAAAGGGGTAAATGGTGATCCTGGTGGGAAGCAAAAAGATCCAACTCTGGGGTTCCCCATCACCTGAATAGGACTTGCACTACTTGACTGTTCAGTGCCCATTCATGATGGGCCTGGTTTATTCTGCTCAAGGCTTTTGCCAGTGAATTGTCCTTCCCTGGCAGATGAATTGCTTGTAGGGAGGCATTTATGGAGTAAATCAGGCTCCATATTTTCACTGCCTCTGTACATAGGGGAGTGGATCTTGTCCCTCCTTGTTTGTTGATGTAGTACATTGTAATGGTATTGTCTGTTCTGACCTGAACCGCTTTTCCCTTTATGAAATGAGCGAAAGCCTGAATAGCTAGGTACACTGCTCTTAATAACAGATTTATGTGCAGAAGTGACTCTGCACTGCTCCAGGAGCTGTGAACGGTGTGGTCCCCTAGGTGGGCACCCCACCCTAGGAGGGAGGCATCTGTTGTGAGCACCAAAGAGGGGGCTCTTGTAGGAAAGACACCCTGTCCCTTAGATTGTCTGGATCCCTCCACCACTGGAGGGTCTGAAGAAGAGTTTTTGTTACAGGAATTAGTTTTGAAAGTGGATCTTGTCTCTGGGACCAATGGGCCCTGAGGTGAAACTGAATGTCCCTCATTTGGAATCTGGTGCCAATGACTGTGGTTGTTGCTGCAGCCATGTGTCCTAGCAGTTGTAAAAAACCGAGAAGCTGGTTTTGGCCTGCCCAGGACGAATCAGTTTGCCAGAAGCTGAATAGCCTGTATCCTTTCCAAGGGTAGGAAGGCCTTGCCCAGAATTGTATTGAGTTCTGCCCCTATGAACTGCAATACTTGGACTGGGGTAAGAATGGATTTCTTGACATTTAAAAGAAACCCCATGGAGGAGAGAACACTTTGAGCCAACAGTAAGTGTTCTGACACTTGTTTCTTGGATTTCCCCACAATCAGCCAGTCATCCAGATATGGAAAAACTGTGACACCCAATTTTCTGAGATGTGCCACTACTACTGCAATGCACTTTGTGAATACCCTTGGTGCAGAGGTAAGGCTGAAAGGAAGTGCTGAGAACTGGTAATGGCCTAAGAGGAGAGAGAGAGAGAGAACCTGAGAGAGATTTCTCTGACAGGGATGTGAAAGTATGCATCTTTTAAATCCAGAGAGGCCAACCAGTCCCCTTTTTGTAGTGCTGGCAGAACTATTGCCAGTGTGACCATTTTAAATTTGGGTTTGACCAAATACTTGTTTAGACATCTGAGGTCTAGTATAGACCGCCACTCTCCAGTCTTTTTGGTTGTTAGGCAATACCTGGAGTAGAACCCTTGCCCTCTTTGATTGGGTGGAACAGGCTCGACTGCTTTTAACAGTAATAAGTTCTTTACCTCCTGCTCCAGAAGTTCTCTTTGTGAGGGAGGAACTGATGCAAAATGTTTTACCCTCAGAGGGGGAAGGGACTTGAAACAAAGGGAAAGACCCTGACCCACTATTTCCAGGACCCACCTGTCTGATGTTATTTTAAAGCAGTCCTAGAGATAGTGGGAAAGTCTTGCCCCTACTGGATGTGGAAAGGCAGCCTGGAGGGAAGAGTCAGGGATTCTGCTTTTGCTGTTGCTGAGGTTGGGTAGCATGGGAACCTCTGCAGGAGCCCCTTCTGCCCCAGACCCTGTAGAAACCCATCTGCTGGGATTGGTGCTGCATCTGCGGAGCAACCTGCACCTGAAAGAAAGGTCTTCTAAAAGTAGACCTGTCCCTGCCTCCCCTAGAATAGGATGTAGAGGGAGAAGGGTTGTCCCTGGTGAAATTACTTCTGAAAGCAGTTTTGTGTTCATCTACTTTCTTCATGTAGGCTTCATTTTGTGCACCAAAAAGTGAATGGCCCTCAACTGGGAATCCACTGCTTTGGTTTGAGTGTCCTGGGTGAGGTTATTAGCTCTCAGTTAGGTAAACCTTCTCATGACTATAGTACCAGCCAACCATCTGGCAGCAGTGTCATTTGTATCTGCTGCCATCTGGAATTGGTATTTGGAAGCCTTCACACCTAATGAGAGAGGGATTTGCTTCTGCATTATCCACCACAGACTGCCACAAGGCCTTTTGGTAAAGAGCAGCACAGGCCTGATAAGAGGCTTGCCTGATAGCAAGGGATGCTGAGAGGTACCCCCTCTTAGCCATACTGTCCACCTTTCTGGAGTCTTTTTCAGGTGGATGAGAAGACAAGGGGTTTTGCCCTTCTCACAGGCTGCCTGCTGCACAATGTCCTGATGATCGGGATGGCTGAATAAAAACTCAGCACCAGATCTCTCCAGTTGGTACTTTTTGTCGCATTTTTTATCAACAGGCGTGACAGTCTGAGGAGCTTTTAATATTTCCAGAATATCCTTTCTGAAAAATTTATACAGAGGAAGGAGAAGTCATTTTGAGGGTGTTATCCCCATTAGTTCATATATTGAACCTCTTTTTCATCCTGTACCTCCTCTATTGTGTGGAGGTCCACTGTTTCCACTATTTTCTTAATGAAAGAACAATGGAGGAAAAATCCTCTGAAGGCCTGGGGGACCAAAGTCTTGCTCGGTGACACCTCAGACTCTATTCCTTCCTTCCTCCTCCTCCTCCTCCTCATCATCATAAACCTCACCACCCATAGTGGGAACAGTCACCAGAGGGGTGGCAGTAGCTTTATCAGGTGGAGCAGTTACAAGTTGCTGGGCAGGAAGCAGGCCCTGCAGCACCTGTAACAAAGCCAGGGCTTGTGAAATATTGGCAGGACAGGGAGTATGTAATGGCATCTAAGGGACCCCTTGAGGTATTTTAGTCAGGGTGTCAGTGTGCTTACTTTTTTTTTTTTTTAAGTCTCTTGGCAGGCACCGGAGAGTCAGCCGGCAGATTACCTCTCTAACTAGAGCCCTCACTCGTATCAGAGGTGGATTTTGAGGCTCTAGAAGGAATTGCCACATTTTTTAAGTGGGTGGACTGGTCAGAGCCCGGGGACCCCTCTTCAAATCTTTACTTCAGTCTCTCCCTGTGCTTCTCTACATTTTTTTCAGGGAAAGACTTGCAAATTTCACAATCTTCACTGAAATGCTTTACACCAAGACAGAGCAGACAGAGATCATGTTTGTCAGCTCTAGCAAACACATCTACACATTTAACACAATTCTTAAAACCTGTAGGTTCTGTGTTATCCGACATTGTGAGAAAACAGGACTCAAAAACTGCTAAAATATGAAAATATTAAATATTTAGCGGTCGTTTTCAGTGAAAAAGCGATCGGTTCAGAAACCAACAATTTTTAAACAGCACCGAGGTTCTGATCGGTTTAGAAACTAAGAACCGCTATTAAAACTGGAACACCTCAGTTCAAAATAAGTAGATTTAAACGTTTTAAAAGAAAAAACACTCGGAAACTTACCTAGAGTTTCCTTTTGAAATCTACCAAGCAATCGGTTGCCCAACAGTTCAAAGGAACCATGAAGTACCGATAAAAAACCTAAATAACTTATAAATGAGGTAAAATTGCTAAAACTCAATAAGAATAAGGCAGTAATGAAAAATTAAGACAAAATACTTAAGTTTCTTTTGTTCTTATGCAAAATTTAGATGATCTTGATAGAGAGATCTCCAGGACGTCTGAACTTTGCAGCAGAGACAGAAAATCTGAGGTAGAATCCAGGCAGTTAGAATAGGGCAGTTTGAAAAAGAATGCACAAGCTAAACATTCCATAATTAGCATAGCATTCTATTTGGCTCCGTGGCAGTGCTGATTTAAAGGGGCACTGCAGAGAGTAATAATATTAGTGGATTCCTGGGGTTAGAAGCAGGCCTACTCCATACCATGTCCAAGACATTATCAAACACAGGGGAGTAGGGAGTATGAGATTGACTGGCATGGTGGAAAAGTTGTGCCACTCCAGACGGAGACGTTTCCCCGGGTCAGTGACAGAAGGCTCAAAAGCAAGAGTCTCATACATGTTGCAAAGGACAACCTGAAAGGAAAGGTCCTCCTGGGGAGCAGGAGAAGGGCCTGGAGGTGAATTATCCAGGCTATAAAAAGAGTCATTGTCGCTGTCCTAAGAAATTATGAGTTTGGGTTAGACTCATTCACCTTCCAGAAGAAGGAAGATCCTGTCAAACTAATCTCATAGATTTCTTTGACTGGGTAACGAGAGTGGTGGACCAAGGGGGAGCAGTTGATGTCACCTACCTTGACTTCAGCAAAGCTTTTAATACTGTTCCACACAGAAGATTGATTAATAAGCTGGGTAGGCTCGGGGTGGGTCAGAAGTTGGTCAACTGGGTGGAAAACTGGTTGACGGGCAGAAAACAGAGAGTGGTGGTAAACGGTATACAGTCAGAAGAGATGCAAGTCACAAGTAGGGTACTTCAGGGATCATTTCTGGGGCCAGTCCTCTTCAATATCTTCATCAGTGACATTGCAGATGGACAGGAGGGTAAGGTTTGTCTGTTTGCAGATGACACTAAGATCTGCAACAGAGTAGATGATCCAGATGGGGTGGGCAGAATGAGAAGAGATCTGGATAAACTGGCAATATGGTCAGAAGAGTGGCACCTGGGATTTAATGCAAAGGAGTGCAAGATCATGCACATAGGGAAGAGAAACCCTGAAGCAACCTATAGGCTGGGAGGGGAGTTGCTGGCAGTCATAAGGGAAGAAAGAGACTTGGGCATCATCATCACAGAAGGCCTGAAATCATCCAAGCAGACCACTAAAGTAGTAGGTAAGACTTATTGGGATATTGGGGTGTATTAGTATGGGTATCACAAGTCTTAAGAGGGAAGTAATAATCCCTCTTTACAAGACACTGGTTAGGCCCCATCTGGAGTACTGCGTGCAGTACTGGAGGCCACACTTTTACAAGGACATTAACCAAATTGAGGCAGTCCAGAGAAGGGCAACCAAAATGGTGCAGGGACTGCATCAGAAAATGTATGAGATCAGACTAATGGAGCTCAATATGTATACCCTAGAGCAAAGGACAGAGAGAGGTGATATGATCAAAACACTCAAACACCTTAAGGGCATTAACAAGGTGAAAGAGTCTAACATGTTTCAATATAAGAAAAACATCAGGACAAGAGGACACAGCATGAGATTAGAGGGAAGCCGATTAAGAGGTAATGTGTGGAAGTTCTTTTTCACAGAAAGGGTGGTGGATGCATGGAACGCCTACCTCAGAAAGTGGTGGATATAAATACAGTGCAGGGCTTCAAACAGGCATGGGATAGGCATAAGAGAGCAATACAGATGAGTATGAATAGATGGGCTATTGACAGAGCAAAGACCGATGGGACATTCATACGGTAGAAAAAGAAATGGGCAGACTGGATGGGCCTTGCAACTTCTATGTTTCTATATTTCTATCCTCTCTGGGGAGTGGGTCTGGGACAGGAGTGGACCTAAGGTTCCCTAACCCAGTCCTAGGAGTCGGCAACACAGCAACACTGGCAGCAGCAAAGGAGAAGCCGGTGTCGGTAACCGCCCCGGTGCCAGAAAAGGATGGGCCAGTGTTGGAGGTAGTGCCACCAAAGAGACTGGGCCCGGTGCTGAGGACTCACTGAGGACTGCGCGTGGCACTGGGCACACTACCAGGTCAGGCCCCAAAGGGTCTGATCCCAGTGCCTCTAATGGTGCCAAAGGTCCAGCCAGCACCAGAGTGACTGGCAAAGGTACCAGGGGGTCATTCCCAAAACAGTTACACTGAATGGGGTTGGGGCCAGTGCAACGGTTGTTGGCAGCGCCATCACCAACAGGGACCAAGAGGCCGTTCAGAGAGCCAAATGCTCTACCTGACTGGATAGTACTAACTATGGCTCCGAGGCCCCCACACCAGAGGGGCCTGGGGCCAGCTCCGCAAGAAGGAGCAAATGAGCCAGATGCTGTACTCACTGTTGCATAAAAGCTGCCCAGTAATAAAACTGCCCACCAGCATCCCCACAAAAAGACAGGGAGGGTCTTTGGACCTAAGACC
Organism: Neoceratodus forsteri; assembly: GCA_016271365.2. Lineage (NCBI taxonomy): Eukaryota > Metazoa > Chordata > Ceratodontiformes > Ceratodontidae > Neoceratodus > Neoceratodus forsteri. The sequence goes on along the minus strand of CM057451.1, from coordinate 799,895,867 downwards.
TCAAATACCCACAAGCAGACATTGTTGGAGACACCAACGGTTCTGGGAAGGCCTTCTGATCTCACAGCAGACCTACCAGATGGTGACCACGAGCGGTACCATTTCTTACCCTTCTGATGAAAAGAGGAAGAACTCAAGGTCGAAACGTTGCCAGGTCGTGAGATGAGAACAAAACCTACTTCTTTTAGTGTTTATAGGAGGGCTATTCATCCCCCAAAACACAGGATTATCCATCATCAGAACCCTCCCTTATGGGGAAGTGGACCAGACATTACCCCACTGCCAAAGATTCATGCCTGAAGAGGCAACCTAACATTACTGTTATTGTCCATGGCCTTCGACTGTTGCTCAGTAGGGCTGAGAGAAACTGACAGAAAATGTAAATAAAATTATTAAACTGACACAAAAAAAACAAACACTAGCTTTAAACACTAAAACTGAGAAGAATTGAACATTGCTGTCATATAGACATGAAGTTCTGACTTCCGGTGGGTGAGCAACCTTGTCACTGAATTGCGCTTGACGGATGTAAAAAAGGAACAGAGGTGGCTGAGGGCCTTTGCCAAGGTAAGCCATGCAGCGTGAGCTAGACTCACAGTGCTGCACATGCACGGAGCCCACCTCAGTGCCGGCCCTCATAAAAAGTTCTGGCTCCCACAGGGTCCCAGTGCCTCCGGCTCAGAAAACCCATTGGTGTGACTCAATGGTGAAAACTGATTCTTGGAAGATCAGTCAATTTTCCTGGAAGATTGGTCAATTCTCATTCTGGTGTGAATCAATGGTGAAAACTGATTCCTGAAGATCGTTCAATTTTCCTGGAACATCGGTCAATTCTCATTCTCCTTGATCTCACTTCGGCTTCTGACACTGTTGACCATGCTGGATCGGCTCAAGGAGTACTGTGGAGTCACCAGAATTGTCACCTGCTGGTTTGTGTCCTACCTTGGAGACAGGATACACAGGGTGGTGAAGAAGAGTTTCTCCTCACTTCCAATGCCCCTGCTCTGTGGAGTTCCTCCAGGATTGATCCTCTCTCCCACATTGTTTTTGGCATATATGCTGCCCCTGGGAAGGGGTCTTTAGATGATACAGACTGGGTTTTCCCTGCTATGCAGATGATACCAAGCTGCATCTGTCTTTTGTGTCCAGGACACCAGCTGTCAATGAGGTAATAAATTCATGCCTGTCCAAGATCCAAGGCTGGATGTCATCAAGTTGGTTGCGGCCTAAGCCCGACAAGACTGAGGTACTGGTGATTAAGCCTGGTTGGAAAGGAGATGCCAGGGCCACGGATGGGGAGGTTGGTTTATGGCTGGGTTTTTCCGAGTTGGTCACCATTCCTAAGGTTAAGAATCTGGGGGTCATTCTGGGTGAAAGGCTGACACTTGAGTCTCAGGTGCCAGCTATAGTCTGGAGTGCCTTTTATGATCTAAGGAACATTGCTCGGATTAAAATCTTGACCCTTCCCAAAGACTTGCCCTCACTGGCGCATGCATTCATTGCCTCTAGAGTTGACTACCGTAACGCTTTATATTGCGGGGTAAGTGGAGGTGTCCTACAATGTCTGAGGCTAGTGCAGAACACAGCGGTCTGATTGTTCATGGGAATCCTGAGGTCAAGTCATATAACCCCACTCCTATGGGAACTGTACTGGCTGCTGATGAAGTGGCAGATCAGCTTCAAGGTTGGTTTGCTGACCTATAATGCCCTACATGGACTGGGTCCTAGCTAATTGTGAGACTTACTGTCTCCTTACCAGAACTCACACTTCCTGCACTCCTCTACCATGGGCCTTCTAGACTTTCCAAGGGTAAGGCTGAAATCTTCCAGTGACAGGACCTTCTCATCCACTAGTCCTGTCCTTTGGAACAGGCTTCCCAGGGCTTTGAGAGAGGCACCCTGATAAGATGCCTTTAAAAGAGATCTGAATTCCTTGCTCTTTCAGGGGGCTTATGGCACTATGTAATAATCTGTTGGAACATCACCTACTGACTAGCTTTGCACTATTACTTTTAATTTTTTTTTTATTATTTATGTGACCCTCCCCTCCCCCCAAAATGGAGGGCTTACATTGGGTCGTCTCCCTGGGCATTGTGTTGCCTCTGCCTGGCAAAGATCCAGCCTGTGTTCTGCCTCTTGAACCTGGCTAGTGTCCAGCTCTGAAAATGTAAATCCAAGTGTAAAGTGTTGCTGTGTTCACTGCCTCTGCACGAGTGTACGAATTAATGCCGTCACGCTATAGTTTCAAGAGGTTCAGCCCTCTATACACAGTGTGTAGCCAGTCTTGGGTCTGAATAAAACAAAGCTTGCGACTGGCAGGGAAGCACTTCCAGAAACTCCATTCTACAGTTGCTTACAGGTACAGATGAAGATCTATTAGATGCTGTAAACGTTTATTGCTAAAGCTAAACTGTTATGTTTAAAATGAACTTTAATGTTGGGACTGTTTACATTTTATTCAGCTGGTGACCATGATGATACTTTGACTCTGCCTTTGAGCCAGTCAGAACTCAAGGGGTCCTAATGGGTCCTTTTACTATGGCTGCTGTGAGAGACTGTGAACTGTATGCTTGGCGCCCATTTCAACCAATTAGGATGCTAGAACTGTGATTGACAGCCTGGGCAGCCAACCGGATTGCTGGATTCCTTTTTCCTTCAGTCGAAAGAGACTCATGAACAGTTAGCCTGGCTCGAGCTTCCAGTCTGAGAGGAGGCTCTGTACTCAACTCGGAGAATTCCGGGAGACGCCTGTTTACCTCTCCTCAGCCTGAAATTCTGTGTCGATTGTTTGAAACTACGTAACCTACAGATAATTCTTCGAGCCTCCAAGCGGAGAACAGAAGTGATTTCTACTGAGCTAAAATTCCAGACTGAGGTGTGTCAGTGCATCTGAAGATCACCATGCTGTATCTCAGTGAGAGATCTGTTTGCCTCAGAGACTGCTGTCTGAAACTGAAGCCTGGGGCTACCGAAATTGTTTCCTGTTCATTTGCCAAAGGAGGAGACCTGAATCTCAGTTTTGTCAGTTTACACACCTGAGACTGCAGATTGCAAGTGAGTAAGCTGTGCATCCTAGCTAAGACTGTACCAGAGTTTGACTTGTGATGCCAAACAACCTTTCTAAAAGACTGCTGCTCCCTTGCATCTGCAAGGTGCTTGAAGACCAGATCAGGGAGTCAGCTCCTGCCACGAAGATCATCGTTGCGGCCACCCTTGGGAGGGACATCATGAAGCAGGGGTGAGTCATGTTAGCCCTGATCCCTGTATGCTGGTCCTTGTCAAGAGGGATGAAATCCTGCAGCCTGCATCTGACCAACCAGAGAGTCTAATCCTGATTCAGGGGAACTGCCTGGCAACCATCCCAGATCCCGAGGTCCTGTAAGTAACAACAGAGTGTGTACCTGCAACAATAAATTAACAATATTTCTTGTCATCTGATTTGTCTTCTAAGCTCACATTGGTGTTTAGACTGTTGTGTAGGCCATCAGGCCTGAGGATTACAATGTCTCTGGGTTTCAGAGTTGTTGATGTTGTCACAGCCAAGTGTAAAAAGAGAATTAATAATTTATTTGTTTAAGGGCCCCAACCAGCTGCAATGTCAGCCAACCAGCTGCAGCGCTTCAGGCCTGCAACTGACCAAGCACTGGGTATCCAGTAGTCTTAACTAGACTGTCCAGGGGGTTAATGTGGAATTTGAATATTTCTCTAAAACAAAAGCATTGCCTTAAATTTAATCTTGATTTGCATCCCCTTCCTTTTGTATAATCCCCTAAATAAACCAGTTTATTGTTTGACTGTTACACTGGTCCATGAGCATATTATTACTAAGTGCTGCTGGGTTATTGTGAGAAACTAAAAGGTGTGTTGTTGTCATTAATAACCATCCTTTACAGGTGCAGAGGGTGTATACCAGAAGTCCAGACCCTGTTGGTAACTGTGGTTACTTTGAGGATATTAGCACTCACCACTAATTGTATGATTGAATACCAAGTGAAGTGTTTTATGTCAATCCATGTGTGGGACTACTGGTTGTGGCAGTGGGTAGGTACAACATCCCAGAGGGTTATGCTAGCTTGTCGTCAAACCCACTTAAAAGTCACTCTGGGTGGAGGCACCGCACAAATAGTTCTGTTATTGGTATTGAGCCCCTTTATCCATCTAAGTCAGAACCCAGGCCCCTCAACCTGCATTCTGGGCCACAGGCAGGGGTAGTAGCCCGTTAGAAGGTGATGCCTGGGCTACATTTATAATTCTTTATTTGTTTGTAACCCCTAGATGGCGCTATCCCAGGGGCTACTACCCCTGCCTGATTTGCCACTAACAGGTTGAGGGGCCTGGATCCAATGGCGGGTGCCTCCACCCAGAGGTCAGGGTTTGCAATAGTTAAACTAACTTGGTCACAGCCCTCTGGGACACTGCAACCCCCCTTTCTTCCCACTAGTGGCCTCCACAATATATCAGAATTACCTTCACAGTATACACTTACCCCAGGTCTGGTTCCGGCACTGGGACCTCCTGTGAAATGAGATACAGTGTAACAATCACAGTACAGTACTTTAACATAGACAAATACCTCAGGCAGTATAACTTTGCTGAAACAAGCAGCTCTATTTATTAGGGGATATAACAAGGACGGGAAATCAGGTTAATTAGCTTATCACTCTAATAATCACCTATGGCTCTGTGCACAGGCCTATCCCTATCAGTTACTGTCCCTGGGTACCCAAGCCCTAGTGGCTAGTCCAAACCGTGGCAGCTGGTAGGGCCCTTCACACAGAGAAAAGGAAAATTAAACAGTCAGCAGTACAGTAATTCCATTTGGATTTAATGTGGCAATTCAACAGGAGCGAATCCTGAATTAGTACTCACGACCTTCAAATAAGATAGGGTCCTTCAATATCAGCAGGGCTACTCTTGAGCTCAAAGAGACTCTTCACACATTTATATGGTAAAAAAAAGAGAGTACTATACCAGGCAGGCTGCATCTGTATCCCGATCGCAATTACTGCACAATACCCGGGAGAACACACAGCAGATTCAGTTCCTGACAGATGGAGTGCAATTTTCAGCAATTCCTCCAGTCTTCTACAGGGTGAGCCTGGTTTCTACTCTTCAGAGATCCTTTGATTCTTTTCACAGGACGGATTCAGTCCTAACAAGCTGTTACACAAGCTGCAGACCGGAACTCTGGGCCTTACACGTTTTTGACTAAAACTGCACACTGAAAAGCACAGGCTCCTTCCTTCTTCACTGCCAAAGCTCAACTGAAACTCAACCGACAAAACCGGCACTTCCTTTGAGTTCCTCCCAGTTCTTGACTGGATTGGCTGTCACTCACAATAGACTGCTGCTGTTGGTCCAAAAGGCACTGAAGTCTAAACTACATCTCCCAGAGTCACTGCCCATACAATCCTCTTGTGGCTGGCTCAGATTATGAGTCCAAGTTCTGATTCGTCCAAGGCACCATTTTAGAGCTAGCTTACCCCACACTGATTGGTCCAGTTCAGCAGTTCAAAACTAGAATGGGGAACTAGCAGACACAGTTCTGACTGCAAAGAAAGCAGGTTAGACAAACTGTAATTTCATTATTACTCTAAATAATTTCTGGCAAACAGTTACATCTTTCAGATAGGTTCCTTTGCACTCCTAGTGACTGCAAAATAGAAGTGAATTGGCAGCAGCTCAGTGGTACTCAGAAGAAGCACACAGTCCCCCATACAAACTAATTATGTCTGCAAGCAGACAGCTCTTGAAAGACAGTACCAGAGGCTCTAAAACACTCACTGATAAATAAGCTAAATGCCAAACACCATTCAGGCTTGGAGCATTCAAGCAAGCTCCTGGAAGACTTTTGGGAACCCCCATTTGCAGGGGTTACACTTCCTGCCTGGGAAAAGCTTGACGTCCGCGTCAAGCAAGTACCCCATAAGTTTCAACTGCAACCATATATACATTTGCATTAGGCTCGCACATGTAATCATCAGTCAATATATCATTTTACCAAGAACACATTTCTGAAACATTGCAGTCGTCACTCTTTACACAGTATTACATACACATTGTACCATAACTCAAGTTATTACCTCTTGTACATGAAACCTGAAGAGGGGGCCCTTCCTATTAGTTACCTTTGGGGCTGGATGGGGCAATGGCACCATACTTAGAGGGCAACACAAGTAACTTGGAGTTAGCACTGATGCTCAGTTTGGGCAATGAGCTCGGGGACACATACACTCCTTTATGGACAACATTGAGAGGCAAGTCCACAGGCCTCCCAAGTGAATCATAACTGAGGTGCACCACAGGCTTTACAGCTCGACCAGTCTTTCTGGGGGAACTGTTATAGTCTCTGCACTCTGAGCCTCATTTTCAGCATTGTCCTCACTTGTCAGGAGTCTCCATGGGGGTAGAGAGAGCTAGAACTGGGGCACTTTCAGCTCCAGGAGTTACAGTTTCTGAGTCCACAACATTTGGCTCGCATGGAGAGCTTTCGACACTGGCAGTGGACTGTCAGGGCACTCAAAATACTCTTCTTGTTCGGTGTATCACCAGTCTGCCCCAATCTATCATTTTCCTCCTGAAAGCTCAAACAGTTCAACCATGCACAATGATTCCATTTCATCTGATCTGATGCTTTGCACTTCATTTTCTGGGAGCATTGGCTCAGGGATGAAGCTGGGGCTTAGACAGTCCAGAAGGCCCAGCTTTGTCTCCAGTATTGACTAGGGATTGCCCCAAACAATTGACTCAGTTCGTAAGAAGGATAGTATTCAAAGTCACTCTCACTTTCTTCCGATATGGACTGACAGTCATGCTCAACTGGGACTTGTGGAGGGGAACACTTTAACTTTGCTTCTGTAGGTGCAGACTTTCTTGATCTTTTCTTAGCAGCAGCTCTAGTCACTGGTCCAGAGGCATCTTCTAGGGCTCAGACTCAATTAAGATTTGTCCAATGGGCAGTAAATGATTTCTATGCATTGTTTTTACATCTTTTGAATTATTCTCAGGCCTTACTTTGTACACTGGCAGATCATCTAGTTTGCCCACTACAATGTGAGGGAGATGGTGCCATCTGTCAGCAATCTTGTGCTTGCCATGCAGTCCCAGATTTCTTAGCAATACCCGATCTCCCTCCTGGAGTTCCTGTGCTTTCACCTTTTTATCATACCTTTCTTTGTTGGCCAGATTTCTTTTGGCAGCCATGGTTTGAGCCAGTTGGTACGCATGAGTTAACTGGGCCTTTAACTTTGCACATACTGTAAATAGTTGTCAGCTTGAACCCCATCAGGAGAGACCCCAAAACACACATCTACTGGTGAGTCGAGCTTCTCTTCCAAACATCAAGCATTGGGGAGAATCAGTGGCATCACTTTTGGTGCAGTTATAAGCATGTACCAGGGTGCTAATTTAGTTGGCTCCATCTAGCTTGTCCTTTGGGTGCAGGGTGCCCAGCATATCTAGCAAAGTGCGTTGAAACGTTCAGGCTGTGGGTCCCCCTGGGGTGGTAAGGAGTGGTTCTGGACTTCGCACTCCCCACAGAGAAAGCATCTCTTTGATCAGACGACTCTCAAAGTCTCTCCTTGATCAGAATGGATTCTTTGTGAGCCCATAGTGAACAAAAAGTTTTCTACAAGTACTTTGGCCACAGTGGATGCTTTCTGGTCTTTGGTGGGGAAAGCTGGGCATATCTCGTGAAATGGTCAGTGACCACCAGCACATTACTGATATTTCTTTGATCTGACTCCAAACTCAGAAAATCAATACAGACCAGCTCCATGGGTGCACTGGTGGTGATGTTAACAAGGGGCAGCCCTCTGGGGCAAAGCTTTCCTCTGTAAGCAGCGACTACAAGTTCGAATGTGTTGCTCCACATCAGCCCCATCTTAGGCCAATAGAATCTGGATCTCACCAAGTCAAGTGTTCTGTCTTATACCACAGGTGCCCCATGTGGTTGTGCAAGGACCTCAGTACTGAGTCTCGAAGGCAGTGGGCAGCACTAGTTGTTGTTTGTCTACTTGTCCCCCTCTGTCTACTGTTTCTCTGTATAACAGTTTATTGATCAGTTTCAACTTAGGACCTTCTTTGTATAACAGTGCAGTTCTCAAATCAGTGGAGCGTAATTTGGACACATCTTTTCCTGCATAGAGGGCTTCTAAAGCTGCTTTGATCATGGGATCGCGGGATTGAGCCAGCCGAATACTGTCATTGTCCAGCTGAGGCAGTGCACCAATGTCTATTGCAGAAAAGTGGCAATAAAGCGAGGTATGCAATTCTCAGAGGCTCCCAAGCAATCCACCATGCAGTCCACTGCGTCCGTGGACATTTGTTCCTCCCTCGTCAAACTTCCAGCAGAGCGCCGAATGTCAGGTTCTGCCAATCGGACCCAATCATTCTGGGGAACAGGCCTCCGGGAGAGAGCATCAGCATCTATGTGGTTCAGACCTGCTCGGTATTCGAGAGCATAGTCATATGTAGATAATGCAGAAAGCCACCTATGGCCAGTGGCATCCAACTTAGCTGAGGTCTGCACATAGGTCAAAGGATTATTGTCAGTTTTACTAGTATTTTAGCCCCATACAAGTACTCATGGAATTGGTCAACAATAGCCCACTTCAAAGCTAGGAACCTAACTTATGTACAGGATAGTTCTTTTCGGATGGGGTCAGGCTTCTACTGGCAAAGGCCACTGGTCTCAGGCCATTCTCGTGTTTTGGTACAACACAGCCCCCAACCCTTGCAAGCTAGCATCAGTGTGCAGGACGTAAGGTTTTCTTGGATCGGCATAGGCCAGCACTGGAGCATGGGTAAGTTGATATATGATCTCATGAAAAGCAGTCTCACAATCAGGAGTCCAGCGGCCTCAAATACTTCACTCGGATGAAAATACACTCTTTCAGTCTTGAGGAGCTGACTTTGGTATTTTTTGTGGGTTGGGGATACCCTTGAGTAAGGTTAAGTAAAGGGCGGATCACTCTTGAATAGTCCTTGATAGCACCGATAATAACCACAGAATCCCAGGAATCTTTGCAGTTCTTTTAGATTTTTGGGCTGTGGCCAGGTGTCAAGGCCTCAACTTTACATGGGTGGTCTCTATTCCTCGGTGGATACTATGTGTCCCCATACTTTACTGATGTTTGAAAGAATTGACACTTATCAATGGACAGTTTAAGGCAAAAGTCCTCCAGTCGGTCCAATACCTTAAATAATCAGCTCTCATGTTCCTCCAGTGAGCTGCCAAACACAATAACATCATCTAGGTATACCAGGCACTCTAGTAAGTTCATGTCCCCACTGCACGCTCCATCAATCGTTGAAAAGTGGCTGGGGCACCTGGAAATCCCTTGAGGCATCCTCATGAATTCATAGAGCCAAGCGGACAGATAAAGGCGCGTCTTCACGGTCCTCTGGGGCCATCGGGATCTGGTAGTACCCACTCGGAGATCCAGCACAGAGAACCACTTGCTCCCGTTTAGGCAGTCAAAGCATCCTGAATACGGGCATTGTGTACTGATCAGGGATAGTCCACGGTTTAAGGTGCGATATAATCCACACATCCTTACTGTTCCATTCTTTTTCCTCACTACCACAATGGGGAAGCATAAGGGCTTCTGGATTCTTGTATTACACAGCAGCTAACATCTCTTGCAGATGCCGTCTCACATCATCTATGTCAGCAGGTGCCAGGCGTGAGACCTCTCTATGAAATGGTCTTTCGTCATGCAGCCGGATATTGTGCTCAACTCCTTGCCGCATCCTACATCCCATTCCTTTAAAAAAAACACCTGGTCTCTTGGGCAAGCTTCTCACTGATCCTCACTTTCCATTCAGCTGGCAGCGGGAGTCGCGGAAATCAAACAAGTCAGGCGTTACTCTGTCATTCTTCCTTGAACTCTTGCTGCTGGGTAGCACTGCAGTGTCAACAATGCACATTAGCCAGGATGCAACCTCTGTTTACTCGAATGTCTCTTTCAGACACATTATGAACTTGGACCATTACCCTTCTGGCATAAGCATGGGCTCTAGCGGGCAAAATACTAGGCTTGACCAGCAGTCCCTCTGGCAATTTTCCATCGCCTGGTGCATCCAACATTAATATTTTATTCTTAACATCCTTTCTGATCACGGACCTCTCCTGTAAGGTACACTGGGCATTTGGCGCCAGGATCAGAGACTCAGGATCCTTCTTCCATACAATCCGACCGGTTCCTCTGGTTCTGTTTTTCAGCATCTCTCTGTGCCTCATAGGCCTTCTTAATTAAAGCCGGAACTCTTAAAGCTCTACTAGTCTTTGACCCCTGTTTTTCATAACACAACTGTGCCAGCCTTCCGAACATATGAGCATTTGTTCCAATCAACAAAGGGACACCATCATACAGTCCAGTGGGGGACACACTAAGGCTAGGGTCTCTACTTGTTCGCCACTCCAGCCACGGAGGTGGGAAAAGACAGCCAAATTTGGATATACCGGAATAGGGGTAGGCCTTCTCACTTAACCCCATACATGCAGTCCTTCTAATGGTTGTAAGGTACGTCTGACAAATGCTTCTGATACCAATCCTGGAACATAATTGTCACTTGGGAGCCACTGTCTAATACAGCTCTTGTAGACACTCCATTCACCTTTACAGTGGTCTCCATGGAGGACCACTATTCTGGACCAGTCTGGAGACGCGGTAGTGGGGCCTGGGCAACTGACCTTGCCACAAAAGGACGTGAATTAGCATTTTTGTGCCCTCACTGATCATGTCGGCACTCTTAACCACTGATTTCTTCTCGAAGCTCTCCTTGTAGCCTATATGCAACTTTGTCAGTGTCTTTTGGGGACTGGCATTCCTTTTCATGTGCCCATCTTTCCCACAATTATAGCAAAACATACTTTCTGGAGTTTGAGCTGGCAGGCGCCACACTGGGAGCCAGGGCGGGGGTATTACTAACTGGAAACCTGGGTGCCATCTCTGTGCGCGTGATAAGCATTTGGAGACATCTCGTCAGTTTCTCCTTCCATGGTCAAGGAATTGAGTTTGGAGCTGTTATCAGCAGGAGATACATGGGTGGGTACCCCACCCCCCACTGTAGATGCAGTCGGATATAGGTCAGGGCCCGATACTTGCAGGCGTGCCCTTCATAAAGGACTGTTTTGAATTCCCAGGATCTCTCTCAACAGTTCGCCCCATTGTGGCATATCTTTTCCTTGTCAGAGCACTCATTGACTGTCAACCTCTGCCCTGAACTTCACTTGATGGGTCACCCTCAGTCACTTGGGTCGTAGCCACAGCTGTTGGTGCAGGTACCTCCCGAGGTCGCCTTTTCTCAACTCCTCAAATTTCTCTATTAACTCATCATAGGAGGTGAGATTCCAGTCGATTTGCCAGGCGTAACTGAAGCAACAGCAGTTCTGAGAAGGGGCAGACTTAAGGATTCTGTCCAGTCTGGTTCGGTCCAGTTCAATCGCTGGCAAACTACCCTTTCTGAGGCATTCTTGCAACAATTTTTCCAGCCGAGAGACATACACAGACAACAACTCCCTTGGTACTGTTGTGCATTTCTTACTCTCCACCATAGGTCCTCCATCAGAATCTGGGCTCCCATACACATTCTCCAAGGCCTCAAGATAGGCCTGTGCAGTCGCTTCAGGGTTACTGGCCCGTTTAGCACAGATGGTAGCCAGGGCAGGACCTCGGAGGCTCTCACTAATCCTCTTTACTTTTCGCCTTCCGAGCATTGCCATTCTAGCACTTGAGGGGCAACATAGTATCCAGGTCTCCCAGTCATTCCTCCTTGGGGGTGGGAGGGTGCCAGAGAAGATCCGCAACCTGGTAAGAGTCGTGACTAATGGCAGGTGCAGAAATAGGAGTCTGCATTGGTTCAGCCACCATTCACGGGCACTGGAGCAGGAGAGGTGTTGGGGAGGAACACCCCAGGTGGCAAGAATAGTTTCTTCAAGTCCTCCACAGTTTTCCCTCTCCCAGCAACCATTCAGCAAATTTCTCCTCAAAAGTTTCAGATAGTGGTGGGGCTGATTCCTCCCGGTCTTTACTGTCCTTAGTTATCACTCTCCAAGCAGTGAGGGCTCCTCTGGGGTAATGGTCTGTGGCACTTTGGAGCTATCTATGGGATCCTTAAACTCTACTAGGGCCAGGAAAGTGTGGGTGAGCAGATTAGCATGCCGACCCACCACCACAGGGTTTTGTAAACCTTCCACCTTGGAAAGTACTCCTGCACAGTGTCCGTATTGATACCCAGGGATGTCCAGGATAAGCATAGCATTTTGGGGTCGATCTCCTCCCCAGTACACCACTCCACCAGCCGGTGCACAGCCACTTCTGTCGGGTACCCATTTTTTCTTAACAGTGGTTCGTAAATATGGCCACTAGAGGACACACAATCCCAGCGGTGAGCCTCAAGATGTAACCCCTAGATGGCGCTATCCCAGGGGCTACTACCCCGCCTGATTTGCCACTAACAGGTTGAGGGCCTGGATCCAATGGCGGGTGCCTCCACACAGAGGTCAGGGTTTGCAATAGTTAAACTAACTTGGTCACAGCCCTCTGGGACACTGCAACCCCCCTTTCTTCCCACTAGTGGCCCACACAATATATCAGAATTACCTTCACAGTATACCTTACCCCCAGGTCTGGTTCCAGCACTGGGACCTCCTGTGAAATGAGATACAGTGTAACAATCACAGTACAGTACTTTAACATAGACAAATACCTGGGCAGTATAACTTTGCTGAAACAAGCAGCTCTGATTTATTTAGGGGATATAACAAGGACGGAAATCAGGTTAATTAGCTTATCACTCTAATAATCTACCTATGGCTCTGTGCACAGGCCTATCCTATCAGTTACTGTCCTGGGTACCCAAGCCCTAGTGGCTAATCCAAACCGTGGCAGCTGGTGGGGCCCTTTCACACAGAGAAAAGGAAAATTAAACAGTCAGCAGTACAGTAATTCCATTTGGATTTAATGTGGCAATTCAACAGGAGCGACCCTGAATTAGTACTCACGACCTCCAAATAAGATAGGGTCCTTCAATATCAGCAGGGCTACTCTTGAGCTCAAAGAGACTCTTCACACATTTATATGGTAAAAAAAGAGAGTACTATACCAGGCAGGCTGCATCTGTATCCGATCGCAATTACTGCACAATACCGGGAGAACACACAGCAGATTCAGTTCCTGACAGATGGAGTGCAATTTTCAGCAATTCCTCCAGTCTTCTACAGGGTGAGCCTGGTTTCTACTCTTCAGAGATCCTTTGATTCTTTTCACAGGACGGATTCAGTCCAACAAGCTGTTACACAAGCTGCAGACCGGAACTCTGGGCCTTACACACGTTTTTTGACAAAACTGCACACTGAAAAGCACAGGGCTCCTTCCTTCTTCACTGCCAAAGCTCAACTGAAACTCCAACCGAAAAACCGGCACTTCCTTTGAGTTCCTCCCAGTTCTTGACTGGATTGGCTGTCACTCACAATAGACTGCTGCTGTTGGTCCAAAAGGCACTGAAGTCTAAACTACATCTCCCAGAGTCACTGCCCATACAATCCTCTTGTGGCTGGCTCAGATTATGAGTCAAGTTCTGATTAGGTCAAGGCACCATTTTAGAGCTAGCTTACCCCACACTGATTGGTCCAGTTCAGCAGTTCAAAACTAGAATGGGAACTAGCAGACACAGTTCTGACTGCAAAGAAAGCAGGTTAGACAAACTGTAATTTCATTATTACTCTAAATAATTTCTGGCAAACAGTTACATCTTTCAGATAGGTTCCCTTTGCACTCCTAGTGACTGCAAAATGAAGTGAATTGGCAGCAGCTCGAGTGGTACTCAGAGAAGCACACAGTCCCCCCATACAAACTAATTATGTCTGCAAGCAGACAGCTCTTAAAGAGACAGTACCAGAGGCTCTAAAAACACTCACTGATAAATGGCTTAAATGTCAAACACCATTCAGGCTTGGAGCATTCAAGCAAGCTCCTGGAAGTCTTTTGGGAACCCCCATTTGCAGGGGGGTTACATGTTTATTTTATTCTTGTGATTGTTCATATTGGATGTTTTATTTTTTTGCAATGTTTGTTCATGCTTTATTAAGTGCTCAGAGCCCCTGGGACTAGGCACTATATAAATACGGTTTAGTATTACCACCACGTTTAAACGAGAACCGTGAAATTTACTTTACTCCTTTTCCAGGAAACTGATTGAGAACTGGAGAATACTGGTAAAATATCAAAGTTAGATAAAAAACAGAAGACTCTAATGCAAATATCAAGAACTAAATAGGAAAAACAATAGGAGTTTTTAGGAATTAAAATAAATAAAGGACTTAACCGATGGACTTGAAAAGGGCTCTGAGGCGAATGTTATTCAGCAGAGAAAACATAGAGAATACTGGATGGGCAACTATGCACAACCAGTGTGTGCTGCCACAGAGGGGCTCTGATGCCCTCTGACCTTGAGAGTGAACCTTGAGAGGTCCTTGAGAATCAGAACCCTGAGGTGGAAGAACACACTGGTTGTGCATAAAGCTGCTCATCCTGTATTTTTTATAGTGTATAATATTATGTGAAATGTGCATGCAGTGGTTCATTCACTTTCAGAAGAAAACTGACTTGTGCAGTCTCTAGAGGTTTTAGAATGATGTTGTACCACAGAAGGGTACAATCATATTCCGTGACTTTTGAACTGTGGTACAACAGCATTTTGAAAGGGATGGAATTCTATACAGAACAATGCTCTACTATACATTATAAAATGGGAGGAGAAAATCCTCCATTCTAATTGGCAGTTACCTGTGCATCAAATCCATTTGATGCCCAGGTAAAAAATGAAAATTATATACCTACTGCAATCCTTGATCTTCCTATGTATCTTCACCATTCATCACTGGTGGGTGACTGGCCAGTGACAAGCACCCACCGGAACTTTTTTTTTTTGGTAGGAGGGAGGGCCAAGTGGTGGGGCCGCCCATGGGAAGCCCAGCAACTCTAGGCGTGTCGGCTCAGCGGGGTTGGCCAGTAACAGCCAGTGGCTCCTCTCCACCTCAGCTCTGCATGCCAGAGTGGCAGAGAAAAAAAGAGGATAGAGAAAAACAAGGGTAGGGCAAAGGAGCCCGAGGAACAGTAAAAGGAAAGGATATAAACTGAAAAAGGAATGGGTGGGGAGGAGGACCTGGGAGGGGATGGGCAGAAAGGCCCCAGTCCCTGGAGGGCCAGTAAGGGCAGAAAAGGGAAAAGGAGAGAGAGAGAGAAAACAAGGGGAGAGGAAAGTAGAGGAGGGACCAACGTCCACCCTGGACATAGAGCTTGCAAGCAGCAGAACCTCCAGGGAGGCAACAGCCCACCATTTGGGAAGTTTCCGAGGCAGAACTCAGGTTTATAGAATCCTGAAGGAGATGGAGAAGGTCCCTCCCTCTGGCCCTTAACCCCTTCGGTTGGAACCACCCATCGGGAGGATTCCCCATCCCTCCCTCCTGATACCATTTTACTGGAGAACACACAGGGTTCAGAGGGGGGGAGGAGAGGGGACCCACCTACTGACGTCTCCCCCCAAAAGGGGAAGGAGACAGGAGAGGAAGGGAAATAACAACAGAAGGGGAGTTCTCGTCAGCCCCAGCCCTCCCCCATCCCATGGGACTCAACAGTCAGCATATCCCAAGGGGTTGGCCGACCCCAGAGATCATGCCCAGGACAAGGGGAGGGGCCCACCAAAAGTCTCCCCCATTGGGCTAGAAAAAAGGCCCTATTTGCCCTACTCCAAAGAGCCTTTCAGTCATCTCCTAGGGAGGAGGCCACAAGGAGAAGAAGGGGGAACACAACCAGATCCCTGAGGAGGAGGGCGAACAGGGAGGTGGCATAGCCCAGGGACTGAGGCCTTGTGAGTGGAAGGTGGGTGGGATTCAGTGATGAATGGTGAACATACACAGGAAGATCAAGAATTACGGTAGGTATGTAATTTTCATACCTTCCCTGTGTCAGTTTTCATTCATCACTGGTGAGTGAGTACCAATCCCTCCTCGAAGGGGGCCCAACAGTTCCCTGAGAGAATAGTATTCCTCAGTCTCCCGTGGGGGAAACACAGTGCGGGGGACCCTCCCCCCGACCTGTTAGGCCTGGGACTGATCAGGGTGAGGTGGTGTCCCCCGTTCCTTGGGGGAAGGAAGGACCCCCTGCAGTTTCCGGCTCGCCCTGTGGGAGAAAAGATGGGTCCCCCAGAAGGAGGAGGCTATTACCCTACACTGGGCCAAGGGTGACAACCTCAAAAGGTGAAGCCGTGCCATCCACCTAATGCAGATCAAAGTCCCTGCAAGTTGTGAAGCGACTTCATTGGCATCATAAGATGCCCTTGACTGGTGCCTTGCCAGCTCTAGACCAATAGCAGAAAGGGCTATGGCTTGCTGGGTAGCCTCCGAATATCAGGCAGTGATGCCAGCGACTGGCCCAGCATCACCCACAGATGCCATTTACAGGCAGTGTGGTGCACCTGATGTGAAACAATGGATAGTATCGTCCACACAGAGGAGAAAACTCTTCGCCCCAGATGATCGCACTCTGCAGAGTCAGGATCCGGAGGTCAGTTGCAGACCGGACATCTATGCCTGGTAGGGGTTTCCAGACGTGTCAATCCCGAAGTGAGATGAGGCAGACAGCCAGGCAACCCCTGGGGTGCACAATACTACCACTGGCAGGCCATGGAGGCTGGAATTGTGGCAGATGGAAGCTGCCAGGCACTGCACAATGCCTCCTGGAAGGGAATTGGCCAGGAAGGGCCCACCAAATGGTGTACCCCAACCTGCCCAAGAAGGCTTGCGTTGAAAGCTTGGTATTGCGATTGGCTAAATAGTTGATATGCAGGTACCTGACCAGCCTTGCCAAGAAGCGCAGATACTGGGCCCGATCAGCATCAGAGGATATGTGGACAGATGATTCCTCTGCCTCAGGGGAGGAAGATGAGGATGCCGAGGAACTTGCAGAGTCAGATTCCGGCTGTGGAGGGGGATCTGGTCTAAAGACCTGGTCGTCCATGGCCCTAGTGTACTGGAGGAAGTCCGCAGCCCAGGATTTGAACTGTTCCCAGGTCAAAGACCCCAAAGGACCAACATGGCTTGGGACAGGAGGAGTTGAACGTGAAGGCATGGGAGAACCTGTCACCATATGTGACATGCCTCTGCCAGGACTAGAAGGCCCAACAGGTGATACTGGCATAACATGGAATCTGCAGGTCTGTAATGTCACTGTCCTACTGAGAGAAGTAAAGCGGTCAGGACTGTGCCCTGTAGGGGAAGCTTCCCTATGAGGGGACCAGGGTCGCATGGATCCAGAAGGGCGGTCCCCAGCCCCACCCAATAGGGGCTCCCTCGAAGGAGACGAGGGAGAGAACCTGGGCTCAGCAGTGCGGCTCCTCCCTAGGCCCTGGAGAGCCACAGAGGGCTGCCGCTGCCCCTCGCTCCATCCCCTCAATCCTGCCGACTCAGAGGAAGACCTCTTCCTTGCACCCTGTGCCAAAGAACCCCCCAACTCCGCAGACTCCCTGAGGAGAGTCGCAGAGGAGGGGGATTCATTCTTGACCGTGAGAGAGAGAAGGTGGCACCGGGGATGGAAGCTGACCCTTCCGCAAAGCACGGACCACTACACCCATAGCAATGGGGCCACCAGCCCGCACCAACTCCCCTGGACCGCCATCGGCCTGAAGGTCGGTGTGAGCCGCAGCTACCGGAGCCACAGGTGGGAGCAGCTGGGGATGCACAACAGTGCTAGGCCATGGAGGACCCTCCAACTCTGAGGAGTCAGGATGCCAGTCTGGATTAGCCTCTGAATCATCCAGCTCTGAAGAGGAGATGATCCAGAAGAGATCCAGATTGGCAGCCCCAGGGGCTCTCCTGCCAGCCTTTCACCCCTCGTGGCACTGCCCCAATCACTAGAGCTGCAAGCAGCGGCATCGAGGAATGCCCTGCACCGGGCCCCGATACCAAGGACCCTGATAATGGGGGAGCCTGCAGCGCCAAAGAGGTGACTGCCAGGGCAGTGCTCCTGGCCCGGCCCTGAGTGGAGCCAGACCGGACCTCCAGCACCATGGTAGAGAATGCCTCCATGGCAAGGCTGGAAGAAGAGGAATCCTCCTCTTCACTGGACCAAGTAGGCCCGGGAAGGGATCTAGAGGAGGGGCCAAGGGTCCTATGCTTGGACCAATGAGAGTGACACTGCCCCCTGAAAGTCTGGGTGAGCCCTGCCGACCTTCAATATGTGGTGCTCCAGAACATGGTGATCCATAGAGAAACAGGCATTGCAGGTGTCCATGTTGTGCTGGGGTCCAAAGCAGGAGAGGCAAACATCATGACAGTCGGTAATGGAAATTTTTTCTTTTCTTCCCCACATAATAAAGGGGGAGGGCGCAAAAAAGTCACACAAGTAGACAGATCTTCACTGTTTCAAAATTCTTATTCTTTTATTTAATTTCCAGCCCAAATCCTCACATGATAGTGCTGAGGGAGAAGGGCTGTCCTCTCCCCCAAATCCAAGGCAGACCAGGTCGCTTACCGAGCAGCAGCGCAAAAGCACAGACAGCTGGGCCAGGCTTCATGTAACACCGACATCCCTTTTTCCGTTTAACAGTCCCACCCTGCCTGCATAGCATAAGACTTGTGTATGGAGATGCACCCATCCTACGTGCCCCCACAGTGCCTCCCCAAAATCTGATAGTAATGGAGATCTGCCAGCTGCAGGGACACTGACGCATAGGAGGCCAGCCCATTTTAGAAGAATGCTTCTTGTCCTGAGGGCCAGGTATGATGTGATGGTAACTTGAACTTCAAAAACAGAAAAGACTTGATGCCATTAATAAAAAAGAAAGACCTTACCGGTAACCTGACAAACAGCGTCAAGTGCACAGCAGAACCGAGGCAGAGTTGAGTGGTGCCAGGAACTGAAGCAAAGCATCGAGAAGGACAGCTCCAAAGATCGACTCCGAGGCCTCATAGGTTGACATCGGGCAAACTAGGTCACAATGGCGCAGATGAGAGTACGAGTTGCAGGCCAGATGCTATCTCTATGGTGAGAGAAGCAGAACTGAGGTGGAGGAGGAGCCAACAGTCATTATTGGCCAACCCGCCAGTTCTATGCAGTGCGTTGGCCTCATGGGTGGCACCAACAGCGCCAGCTCCTCCCTCTTACAAAAAAAAAAGCTCCCATGGGGTGCCTGTCTCCGGTCAATCATCCACCAGTGATGAATGGCGAAGACTGACACAGGGAAGATTTAGTTGCTACACAGCAGGACTGCACTTAAAAGTAAGTATCATCGAGCGATTAGAGTACTATAAATTTGAAACTCGGACATTTTCCCCCCCTCAAGTGAACGAGAAAACCATCGTAAGTTAAATACAAGTTTTGAAATGTTAACTTAGCTTAATTCTGTCCTCCGTCCTGGATTTCTGCAGCTAACACACTTGAAACCAACTGCCAGTCAGAGTCCCGCTCCCCAATTTGCCAGCATGTTCTTCTGCTACTGGTCCAGACAATGGCTTTCCCACTACCCACCCACTCGCTGGATCACATAATGGCATGCCGACTCGCAGTCTACTTCAGTTTCCCATTGTCTCTGTTACAAAATCGTGCCAATGCGCTTGTGTATGTTATTTAGTTAGTAACTGTGGTTTCTTTGCAGTACCTCAGTTCTCATAGTCAAGGCACCACCAAGAAAGTACTTCTGTTCACACAGAAATGCAACTCGCACTGTCGCAGGAAGGGGAGGGACCACCCGGTCCTCTATATGTCCTACGATCAACTCTATGTTCCACCACCCTCAGCAGTTACTGTTTCCATTCGAACACTGTGAACAATTAACACTGCAGCGGAGGGAGGGGGCCCTGCTGGACTACTGGCTACCAACTTGTGAAAGGACAGTAAATAAAAGCACAGTAATAAACTTAGTGACATCATTAAATACCTGATGGAAGGGCTATTTTATGAGAAATAGTGATAATAGCAGATATATATATATATATATAGCTGATTTTTAAAAACATTTAATTTTATTTAAAAAAAACAGCCCATTT
This sequence comes from Neoceratodus forsteri, assembly GCA_016271365.2. Taxonomy (NCBI): domain Eukaryota; kingdom Metazoa; phylum Chordata; order Ceratodontiformes; family Ceratodontidae; genus Neoceratodus; species Neoceratodus forsteri. The sequence continues at coordinate 799,875,817 of CM057451.1, read as the reverse complement.
TTAAGCAGAATAAGACCCTCCGAGGTGTGCATTGAACAGATAATAATGCACTTCCAGTGGTTGAAGGCACTCGGCATGTGGTCTTGTGCCTTACTACACCCCTGGGCATGCAGTAATATTTGTTCAATGCATACCCTGTCATGTCTTATTGCTTATCTATAAATCTGATGTTAGAACACTGCAGGGAGCATCACCACACAGCAATGTTTGAATGGTGTTCTGATTCCAAAGCACCATTCTAAACTCAGAGGCAGCTACTCAGTGTTTATTTATGTAATCAATAAGACACGATGGGGTGTGCATTACGGTGTGATAACCGCACTTCTAGGGGCATAGTTAGGCACGAGGCCGAAGGCCGAGTGCCGGTTGTCCCTAGCAGTGCAGTTATCACACTGTAATGCACAACCCTGGAGTGTCTTATTGCACTTATAAACTGTCCCTTTATTTTTGGAAGCAGTTTTTTTTATTTTAAACACATTTTTAAATAAGTAAAAATGTAAGTGAATCTGTGCTTTTAACATAAAATAGTCCTTCCGCCTATTGGCGCTAGATTAAAGTAGTGTTATACAGTGTGTGCCTCCCTGCCCACTTAAGATTCATATTCCCCTGCCAGCCACAACAACTCACAAATGCTGTTTTTCTCATTCTAAGTATGACACATAGCCCCCTTATTTTATTTCATTCTCCTCACTCTGTAGACAAAACTAAAACGAAGCCATAACAGAGGCTTCTCAGTTCCCCAGTGCTGCAAGCATGAGCGTGGTTCAAAACTGCCACACTCACTGACTGCATCATGAACTGCTCACTCTGTCCTAAAAAACAAACAACAGGGTGAGTCATTTACCACCTTTTCTCTTTGTTTATATAGTATTATTGCTTACTTTCTTCATTCTGTTTTTTTTTCCGTTTCTCCACATTCAAGAAATGGAACATTTATCATGGAATGTTTATCATGGAATACAGGGATTCAAAATTCTGCTCAGTTCTACTAGCAGAATGTTCCTCTACTAACATATTGTACACACAGACAACAAAGGCCTGTTTTAGAGCCAGAGACTCAATTATCTCACTTTTCAGGGAAAGCAGAAGAGATTTCCCTGATGAGCAGGTAAATGTTTCTAATTTGTTTATGTGTGTAAGGAGAGTGTGATGATCTTTAAACAACATTTAATTAGTTTTATTTTAGATTTAAGATTATTTTAATGTTAGGGCCCTGTTGAAGGTTTCTACAGTGTAAAGGTAGCGGCCATGTTTGTGGTGGAAGATCAGTTCTGGTTGTAGGGAGACTGATGGAAGATAGTTCTGGTTGTAGGAAGACTGATCTTCTCATTGTGTAATGTGGTTTAGGACCAGGATGACTGTGAGTATACAGAGAATTAATGTACGGTCAGCTGATCTGTCTTGGCCAATGAGATTTCTAGATTTTTTCTTGCCATTTTATAATTATTTATTTGAAAAGTTTCACCAGGAAAGGCATACTGAGCTAAATAAGCTCATTTCCAGAGGTGTCCTGGGGGGGAAGAGACAAGGATAAGTACAATTATTTTATAACAGAACAAAGCTTCACAAAATAAAACTTCATACAGCGATTAAATGAAAGTGAGACAGCTATGTAAAATAGGAGGGTATGTGGACTAGACAAACACAAATGTAAAGGAAATAAATTGCGACACAAGGCAAGGTATGGGAGGAATGTCCCTTAGTAACAGAGGAATGAACAACTTTTTAAATGTTTATTTATTTTAAAGTTTCACCAGGAAAGGCATAATGAGCATTGAAGGCTCATTTTCAGATGCTTCGGGGTGGGGGATACACAGGTATTGTAGTAAGACAAAATACGGAATAATAATAAGTACGAAACATCAACAAGAATATCAACTTAGATATATACATTAAACAGTAACAACCCAGAAAAAGTGCTAGGAGAACTATACACAATCAATTTCAAAATAGCGCTTAGGGTAAGTGGTAACATTTAAGCAGAACAGAGTACAAATAAGGCGAGGGTAGAAATTTAAACACATGGGGGACAGTAGGGGGGAGCAGAGTTGAGATGATGCAGTTTTTTTTTTTGTATGGCATCACTATTGGACTCATATTGTTAGAAGGTAAGTTATCAAAGAGATATGTCTGGACTTCCAGTGACGTCATGCCCTGGAAAGCAGCCTAACACCCGAGCTCAATCTCTGCCTCAGCAAACTCCTAACCCAACACACAGCAAAAGGGAATAGTTTTAAAATTTCAACATCAGAATGACTACTATGCCAAAGGGTTGGGCAAGCCATGCTCCGTCTCCTGAAGACTCGGCCAATGGGTATAGGTTTGGCACCAATATCGAGGGCTCCCAAGTCTCAGCCAGACGGGGCCATCTTGGATTGGACACCTCTGGCATCAAAACACTCCACTGTCAGATGGCACTTATCCTAATCAAACAGAGATTTTAGGACAGAATTTAGATTAACCACAGCAGTCTTGTGTACTGATTTAGACAAACTTGGAAAAACAGCATGATGCCATCGAGAAGCAATGCTCTACAGCCAACTCTCGGATTGACATGGTGGAACAGGCTATAGTACAACTCCAACAGGCCATTCAAGGACTGCAGGATTGTGCAGAGGATTCAGAGGCCCAAAACCACAGCAACCTACGAATCTCGGTCTGCTGGAGGGTGCAGAAGAGAACGGTTTAGACACCTTTCTAGAAGATCTTTTCAAAACTGAATTCGATCTTCTACCTTCCTGCACCCTAGAACTTGACCGTGCACATCGAGCACTGGGTCCTAAGCCCACACAACCAGAGACTAGACCCAGATCTATAGTTCTCAGTTTCCTTAGTTATCAAGACAAAGAGCTTACACTCAGGGCCCTGTGTTTTCTGCGATTCTGCGGTTGCAGCAGTGGCCGCAGAAATCAAGGCTGACCGCAGAAATCAGTGTTTGCTGCAGAAATCAGGAAAACCAGCCACTTGGCCACATAAATGGTAGCTAAGCTATGCAATCACACAAGGCAAGGGCATAGCTATTGATGTGTTAAGTATGCCATGGCACACATGCTGATTAGAAGGCGCAGCAAACCGATGCCATCCACTACAAAGCCAAAAGCTTGCTGGTTGCATGGCATCTTGATTCGTATGGCTCTTATTACATTACTCCTTCCAGACAGTATTGTGTGTGTGGGTGGGTGGGGGGACGACGGAGGCAATAGAGGAAGAGCTTGATTAGGTCCATGGCAGTTATGATTTGCTGCTGTGTAGGTGTGGGTAGCTCAGCCATGTTAATTTTTCATTATGAAGCTGCTCATGGTGCATGCTGAATCCTTGGAAGATGGAATTTGGAAGGAAGAACTGGAAGGCAAGCTGTGGTTGAGAAGTGAGAAGATTCAGTGGTGCCTGTGGAGGTGGAACTGATCTCAGTGTGGTGACAGGTATCGGAGGAGGAGCTGATTGCAGAAAAATAGGGTTGGCAGCAGACTGAGCCGAGGACTCGGTCCCCACTGGTGGACATCTATCACAGTTTTGATTTGTGGGCTGCAGTTCTGTACCTGCAAGTGTGAGAGTAATTTCTTGTCAAATATGAATCTGCAGCCTAAGTGGTGGCATCAAGCTCAATTCTTAAGGAGGGTCTAGTTGCCGAGCTGCAGCAGAGTTGGGGACCAGGATATGCTAGAACTGGAGCAAACAGGTGTGGAAAAAAATTGGAATGGAGAGTTTGATTGCTGCTATACATAAGTAAAATGAGGGTCACTGACTGAAGAACACCACCACCCCCCTGAGCTGTGAGGAGAAGAGAACATGCTAACCAAGGTTAATCCAGCTTAATAAGAATGACTTGCTTACATTTTTTAGTGTGTCCCCCAAAAGAAAAATCAGGAGTCGACAAATCCTACAGACACTGCAAGTTACACACTCCTTCACTATTATAGGAAGACAATACCGCCCCCCCACACACACACACACAAAACACAGATTTCTACACTGCACTCAACATGTTTGTTGCAAGGCAGCTGGAGTATTCCTAGTTTACAAAAATAATTTAAAAGAACATTGATCAAAGTCAGAAAAAAAATGGCCTTCAAGTTGGAGTCTCTCTTTATATCTCCTAACTGTAAATATAAACCAGAAGAAATCCAAGCAGGTTTTGCCTTCTGTGTAGTTTTAGCTAAGTGTGTATGTCCTCCTCTGATTATAACCTAGGAGAACAGCAAAGGCCACCAATTTCCAGAAGAACAGATGAGCCTTCAAATTTGGGGTGGGAGGGAAAATTCATTAAAAGAGAACACTGATGCCCATGGCTGTGCTAGGTTTGGGTTACTGCTGTTTAATATTTGTGATAAGAAGACTACATACTGTTAAATAGCCTGCTGTTCCACTTTCAGTGTAGCAGAGTGGTTGCACAAAGGCAGTCAAAGGGTTAACTAAGACTTAATCCCTTTGAAAGTATGCTGTTTAGCCACAATTTATATGCCGCAGAATCAGCAGTTGTTCTGCCGCACAAAGTATGAGGTCCTGCCGCAGAATGTAGGTCCACTTTGCCGCAGTAAACACGGGGCCCTGCTTATACTGTACAAAGCATGGCAAAAGAGCACTGTCCTCTACCAATCCCACAGACTGTTTTTTTGATAATGATTATCCTCCAGTCATCACAGCAAGACATAAATTCTCTAACAGCAAAATTTTAAATTCAGAACCCCTTACCCCTCGGAAGATGACTATCTACTTTCCCGAAGGGGCTCACTCATTTAACTCTGTGGAGGAAGTCTACGCAGAATTGGCCCACAAGAAAATTGATGTTCCTCCCCATAGACTGAAACACAAGCCTACTACCTCCCTGGCAGCTAAACTGGCTCAGAAGACATGGCATCAGACTAGCGAACAAAGATGACAACAGGGGGCTGCGGCCCTCCAACAGATTATTGCCAGCCTCAAGAATAACAGCATTCTGGTTCCTTAGTGCAACCAGATCGATCCCGCGGAAGGCTGATTAAGCCACTGGTCACACTCTTGAGGTAGGTCTTGAGCACCGTCCTTACATTGGGTAGCCTTGGTTTTTGGCCTCATGGTTCAAAGCGGCTGGGCTGCTTTTCTCCCCCTCCCCCCGCTGTGTGGTGGGTGTTCCTCCCCTCTCTGGTTGGTGCCTTGATACTGCCTCTTCTTGCTGTTGGGCTTCCTCACACTGATCCCTTTTACCACAGATAACCCTCAAGTGATGGCGGTCCGGGGCTCTGAACAGTAGGCCCTATGGCACCCCTGTGAGCTAATCCTGTATCTCAAATCCTTTTGGTGCCCTTTAGTTGCATTATACCTGGCGGGCAACTAGCTGAGCCATTTTCAATACATCCCAATACTGGTGGGCTGCCCTGCGCAACAGCCATAATGGCTGTGGCCTTGTGGACACCAGTGGTGCAGAACGAGTTATTCCCCACTCGAGCCTAAGTTTTCTGAATGCACAGCTTAAATTAATTCAGTACTCATTGTGCTTTCCTGACTATTAACCTGCAGCAATATGATTGGGCAGGCGATATGAGGGCACCACTCCAAGCACCCTTCATAAGACCTTCAGATCAGGTATTTGGTTGGCTGGATTGTGGTGGGTTAGGGGAAACAGTGCGTAGGCTTTCTGTGTTTGGTGGCTTGGTGTCCAGCTCCTGGGGTGGAATTGGGGGTGGCTGCCTGTCAGTCAGGATGGGGTGTGGCTGCAGGGGATCAGAAGGTCTGGAAGTGGGGGGTTGCTAGACTGCTGCCTGGAAGGATCCTCTGCCATGGAGTGGAGTCACTCTGCCAGTGTATTTGAGACTGACAGTTTTAGTAGCTTACCAAAACTCACTTTACAACTGGATACTGCTTCATGCTATACCAGGAACAATTCTTTCCATCTATTTCTTATATAACATTTTAGGGCTCTTTATATTCCACTCCTCTTATAGCGTGGTGTTTCTAGCCTTGTTTGCCTCCTAAACTAATTGTTTGAATATCAGAAGTTACTGGACTTCTACATTATTATTACTCTCAGCTTGTATAAATCAGTGGACTGCTTATTCCTGGGAGAGTTGGAATGTTGATTGAGGATCTATTTGCGGTGGGGCCACCCTCTGCTTCAGGTTTTCAGGGGTTGGGGGGGTTATGGTGCTATTAAGTTATTAAATGTCATGTGGTGTGTTATCTTACAGCAGGCTGCTATACTTCTCTGTTTTTTCACAGCACTGTGTTCGAGTTCCCCCTCAACACCCTACTAACTAGTAACTCCTAGCTGGCCATATGCCAGGGAATTGGGCACCTTTTCTTTACACCTCATTGCTTTACCTCTGTGATTCCCCTCTTGTACTTGGGGGTTGTTTTTCCTCCCATCTTCTACCTCCTATCATTTACTCCCCCCCCTTTTTTTGTTGTTGTTAAATATTACTTTATGTACCAGCACTGCACAGGTGGAGCTGAGGCATAATGTTTCACCTCCCTTAGCCCCTGCTCTGACATATTTACATCAGAAGGCCCAATCTGCATGACCACACTGACAACACTGTTGGTACCTTGCCATCCAGGTCCCATGCTCAATCTGTTGAATTGGAAGCACCTAGTTTACTTCAGTTACATGAAATCGCCCAGCTGGCATTCCTTTGGGTGCTTAGCAGCCCATGGATAGGTGTATTTTTCTAAGTATGGTTTTAGGATTGTATCCTTATAATAGTCTGCAAGTTGTAAAGCTTGTTTTCCTTATGTTACAGAAAATCTGCATATCCAGGCATAATGCAATGTGCAATCTTGCATGGTGTGTGAGGTGAGAGGGAGTGGGAAGGGACATGGGACCAGTTACTCCCTTCATTTTAATCAACACTATGTCTTCCCAGCATATACAATTATATTCCCTAAATGTGAAAGGGCTCACCAGTCCAATAAAGCACTCCAGGATATTAACACACGTTAAAAAGACTCTGTCTGATCTGGTCTATGTGCAGGAGACCCATCTTTCACAGTCAGAATATGAGAAATTAGCTAAACTTGGGTTCCCCACTGTTTATTCCTCCTCGTTTAGGGGTGGTCGAAAGAGGGGTGTTGCCATCCTTATCCACCGCCATACCTCATTTCAGATAGCCAGCTCCTGATCTGACCCAGACAGTCAACTAATCATTGTCCAGGGGCTTCTTTTGTGTCGAGGTTACGTTGGCAAACTTATATTTACCCCCCGGTGTGAATTCTCCTACTATTAAAATGCTCCTAGACAAAATACTAACCAAGACAAAGGGGCTGCTTTTGCTTGCTGGAGACCTCAACATTGCCCCGAACCCTAGTTAGGACTCCTCCAGTCTGGCTCCCTCAAGACAACCTGCACCCCACAAGACTTTAAGATGGTTTACAAAGGAGGTGGGCTGGGTGAATCTGTGGCACTTTTCACACCCTCGATCCTGAGGCTATACCTATTATTCAGCAATTCATGGCATGTATTCCCGAACAGATCACTACTACACTCAAAAAAAAAATTAACGTATCTAGTTGACTGTGCTTTAGGGGATATCACTCACTCTGACTATGCCCCAGTGATCAGTCATTGGGACCAGGCCTGGAAACATGCTCAACCCGATGGCAGTTAAACACATACTATCTCTGAGGGGAACCTTTACGAGAGTTCCTCAGTAGTAAGATCGAAGAGATACTCAGAGACAACTTAAATCCAGACATATCGCACTCCTTGATTTGGGACACTGTGAAAGCTGTTCGCAGAGGACATTTTATCCAATATACCTCCACCCAAACCAAATTAAGGTGGGAATGTCAGAGGCAGTTGCAGCATATGCTTCATTTTCTACACCTGGCACATCATCCAGCAATTAAAACAAGTCAAAGGGGACTTAGATGCTCATTGTCTACAGTAGACTGAAATTGCCCTTACATTTCTTCACCAGCGGTACGATGAGGTGGGGGCCAGAGCTACCCAATTACAAGCTTACCAACTCCATAAACAGCATTTTGCTGGGGTGACCCCTGCAATGATACACCCCAGTACCAGGGTCCATCATACCAAACTGCATGACATTACCTGCATCTTTTGTACATATTACTAGACCCTCTACACCCCGGAGTGAATGGTGGCTTCTACAGAGATAACCAACTTTCTGATCTCCATCACTTTACCCACTCTGATGGATGAACAACAACTGCGCCTTATAAGCCCAATCCAAGCACTAGAAAGTACAGTCATGTAAGAACTTACCATAACAGTAGATCTTCAAGAGGATCTCTTGCAGCAGGCCATCACCAGCAGGACTAAGCCACCAGGTGCTAGGGACCACACAGAAACCTTCTAGCTAGCAGTCTGCCAGAGGGGGCTACCCACCGCCGACATCAGCCAATCCTATAAAGGCGGGTGGTCTTCACACCCTATTCAGTTCTCCCACCTGAGACCATTAGCAGGATGCCGGAAAGGGGGGAATATAGGAGAACTCCGAGGTATCCCAATAGCATAGGAAAGCCCTAAGGAAGTGGAGAAAGACACAGGAGAGGGGGAAGGAGGGAGGAAAAGCAGGGCCTGCTGCAAGAGATCCTCTTGAAGATCTATTGCTACAGTAAGTTCTTACATAACTGTACTAACTTACTTTGAGGGTATCTGTTGTAGCAGGCCATCACTGGTAGGACTGAGTCCCAAGCAGTTCTGGCAGTCCAGACAGACAGTCCGGGTGGTAGGCAAAGGGAATAACTGACTATGAAAGCAGGCCTTGGAGGACAGCTAGGCCGAGGTCGGCCCTATACCTAGAGGCGATGTCCAAGCTGTAATGCTTGGTAAAAGTGTGGATAATACTCCAGGTGGCAGCAGTGCAAATGTCAGCAGCTGACAGATTATGGAAGCAAGCCACTGATGCGGCCATAACTCTTGTGGAATGGCTTTTAGCTCTCCCCCTAGGATGTTCCTTGCCATATTTCTGGTAAAAATAGACAATTCAATTGGCTAACCATTTAGACAAACACTGTTTTGACACCAGGATGCCCGGTTTCCCAGGGGTGAACAAAACAAACAACTGATTGGACTTCCAAGAGTACTTAGTCCGGTGTGTTTAGTATCTCAGGATTCTATGCACATCCAAGGTATGGAGCAATGCCTCCCCTTGATTGGAATGCTCCAGATAATAAATAGGCAGGTGGATGGTGTGAATCAAAGTACACTCTGACACCACCTTGGGAAGAAACTTAGGATTCATAGACAAAGACACACTGTCTTTGTGAAAAACCAAATAAGGTTCCTTACACATCAGGGCCTGAAGCTTGGAAATCCTTTGAGCAGAAGTAATGGCAACTAAAAATAAGGCTTTCCATGACAGAAGGCGTAGCTTGCAAGACGTGTCCAGTTCAAAGGCAGGCAACGTAAGCTTTTCCAACACAAAAGTAAGGTCTCAAGGTGGGACAGGGTCCCAGATTGTGGGCTTCAAAAGCTAAATGCCCTGCAAGAATGTGTGGGACACCTCAAGTTGGGCCACTGAGCGCCAATCAACACGTACATGATATGCAGAGATGGTAGAGAGATGTAGCTTAACTCATTGCCTCCACAGGAGCTCTCTGAAGTTGCACCACTTGTCTCCTGTATATTGTTAACAGTAAATCCTGGGCCTTTCTAAGCAAAATCAAGCCATAGTCAGCATGCCACAAACAAATTCTAATAGCTCAAGAATCGTAAGTGCTAGACATAAAGTATGAGAGGCAAAGTTATTCAGCACAAAATTACCATTCCAATGGTGGCATGCAAATAACAATACATAATTTTGTTTTTTTTCCATGCTGGTTGAAACAGAAAAAAATATATATTTTTCACCAAAACAGGCAACATAAGCCATACACGCCATACCATAAACAAATGTGAATAACTCCTAAAGTATACAGGATATGCACAAAATATCAGTGGCAAAGTTGTTCAGCACAAAATTACCTTTCTAATGGTGGTATGCAAATAATAGTATGTAATTTTTTTTTATGCTGGTTGAAACAGCAAAAAAAAAAGTGTTTTTTTCACTAAAACAGGCAACATAAGCCATACGCACCCATACCATAAACAAATGCAAATAACTCCTAAAGTATACATGATATACACAAAATATCAGTGACAAAGTTGTTCAGCATAAAATTACCTTTCCAATGGTGCTATGCAGTCAAATATATATTATATTCTGTTACACTATATATTAAAATATATAAGTGACTTCTCCAGATGTTGCAAGGGCACACTGGGAGTCAGTAGCCAACTTCTGCAGACGTCCTCAGGATACACCAGTGTATTTTACTGACGACTACAGGCTTCTGCTAGGAGACAATGAGTTAATAGAGAAGTACCACAAACTCGAGTCTGAGAGGAATAGAAGGTATTCCAAAACCTGATCCACTTCATAGGGAAAGGGATCTAAATGGCTCGATGCAGCCCAAAGAGTGAAGCACTTACATTTCATAGAGCAAGTGGCCGTGGTGGAGGGCTTCCTGGCCACCACCAAGACATCCACTACTCTGGCGGAGACACCAGATCTGGTGATGGCTATGTCCTCAGGAGCCATGCATGAAGATGGAGAAACTTGAGGTCCAGATGAACCAGGGTGCCCAGTTCCAGGTAGAGCAAGCCTGTGCACAGGGACAAGGACAGTGGAGATTCCACTGCCAGTCATTGCAGCAAGGGAAACCAGATATGACAAGGCCAGAAGGGGGCTATGAGGATCACTGTAGCCCCCTCCATCTGGAGTTCAATAACAATTTGTTGAAGAAGTGGGAAAGGAGGGAAAGCATACGAAAATCTCCCTGTCCAGGAGAGGGACAATGTGTCTTGCCAGGAAACTCCAGCTCCTGGATCTAGCAAGCAGAAATGTGGCAGTTTTGCATTGTGTGGTGATGCAAAAAGGTCCAACTCAGGCCAACTCCATCAGTCAAAGAGGTCTTTTTCTACTGAGGTCAGAAGTTCCCACTAGTGGGCTCTGGACTGTGAGCAGCCTAGGTTGTCTGCCAGGATGTTTTGGTCACCAAGAACATGGACAGGCAAGAGTTCCAGGCCATGTTCGATGGCTCAATACCAGGCTCTCATTGCTTACCTGCAAAGAGGAAAGGAATGAGTCCCCCCCCCCGCTTGTTTATGTAATAAACTATGCACATGTTGACCGTCTGAACCAAGAGCGGACCAGGGGAGAGCTAAGTCTGAAAGGCCTGCAGGGCATACAGAACTGCTCGCATCTTCAGGACATTTATTTGGAGTACCTCTCTATCTCAGACCATGTCCTTTGAGTTTGGTGGGTCCCCATGTGGGCTCCCCAGCCAAGGCCTGAGGCATGTGTCATGAGGACCTGCTGAGGGAGAGGTATACAAAAAGGAACTCCCTGAAACAGGTTGCTGGGCTCCAACCACCACAATAGCAGTATCACTTTGTAAGTTTACATCAGATTTTAAATATATTGTTGGCACACTATATTAAAACTAAAGATGGATTATTGTATATTCACTGATGCTGGAATACAATTAAAATGATGTGTGTCCTGTCTTATGTATAAGCTTATCGAGAGTCATGCAACTGTAGGAGTACTTACTTGTGATAAATGCAAACAAAACGCTGACATGATAAAAGAAATAAATATCTTTGGTGACAGACTCAAACTATTAGAACAGAGTCAGCAAGAAATGATTACAAGGTGTAACAAGCTACAAATGAATAAATCAGATGATGTAAACATAATCACAGATAGTCCAGGTAAACAACCACATAAACCCCCAGTGCAGCCTAAAAAAGCTAGCACTAAGACAAACCAAGGTACAATCACAAAAGTGAGCAAAAAAATAACTAAAAAAAGAAGCAGACAGCCAGATAAAAGTGAAAATCCTGAAGAAGAGTGACACCTAGTTCAAGTATCTAAAATGGCCAAAAAAGGTAGAAAAGCTAATCGATACCAGATCCCTTTACTGAACCACTTCGATACCCTTAATACTAACATACTATTTGCCAGCGGATTAGGCCTTACGGTCTATCGAGTCTGCTCAAACCTTAGATCCTTAGTTGGGTGCCGAGACCCTCCCATCCCTTGTGCTCCAGAAACCCCTATCATCCATCCCCACCCCCCTGGGACAGGCCATTATCTGATACATCCACTTTTTGTGTCTGTCCCAACCTCTCTTGAAGCCCTCCACTGTGGATCTCTGAACCAGCTCGCCAGGCAGTGCATTCCAAGGGTCCACCACCCTCTCAGTGAAAAACCTCCTCCTCTTTTCCCTCCTCACCCTTGCACCTTCCAACTTCAAACCATGCCTCTGGTGATACCTCCCTGCTTTAGTCTAAAGATCCCTCCATGTTTACTCCTATTTATTCCCTTGAGGTACTTGAAGACCTCAATCATGTCCCCCTGCCTCCTCTCCTCCAATGAAAACAGGCAGATCTCCTCAAGTCTGTCCTCATACGTCAAATCCCCTAGCCCTCATATCATTTTAGTTGCCCTCCTCTGTACCCTCTCCAGGAGCTGTATGTCCCTCTTCAAGTGTGGTCTCCAGTACTGTACACAGTACTCAAGGTGTGGTCTAACCAGTCCATTGTACAGCGGCAGAATCACTTCCTTGCTCCTAGAGGTGATCCTCCTTACGATGCATCCCAACATCCTGTTTGCCTTGCTAGCCGCTCAGAGTTATTCATACATGCATCCACCATGACCCCTAGGTCTTTTTCCCCTATTGAGGCCTCCAGCACCTCCCCTCCCAGGGTGTACCTGTGTTTAGGGTTTCCCCGACCAAGATGCAACACCTTGCACTTAGTGATATTGAAATTTAATTATCATGTGTGAGCCCAGCTTTCCAGGGTGTCTAGGTCCCCTTGCAGGGCCAACCTCCCCTCTTCTCCCTCAACTACTGCTCCCATCTTGGAGTCATCCGTGAAGAGACTCATTTCACACCCTATACCCTCCCTGATGTCCGATATGTATGCATTAAACAGGATCGGACCCAGGACCGAGCCCTGCAGTACCCCACTACCAACCTCTCTAGGGTTCGAGAGCTCCCCACAGACCACTACTCTCTGGATGCATCCAGCTAGCCAGTTTTCAATCCATCTGACCATCAGAGGGCCTACTCCTAACCCCATCAGTTTCTCCACCAGACCATTGTGGGGGACAGAGTCAAACGCCTTGCTGAAGTCCAAGAATAATACATCCACAGTATTTCCCCTATCCAGTTCTGATGTTACCCATTCATAGAACTCCACAAGATTGGTTTGACATGATCTACCTGGCACAAACCTATGTTGCCGACTATCCAGACCTCCCACCTCCTCCAAGTACACCCCAATCGTTCCTTTAGTATACTCTCCATTAATTTTCCCACCACCGAGGTCAAACTGATGGGTCTATAGTTACCTGGTACTTCCCTCGACCCCCCCTTTATGGATTGGCACCACATGTGCCTCTCGCCAATCCCTAGGTACCCTCCCTGTCTCAAGTGACCTGTTGAAGAGCTCCGCCAGGGTGCAGCCAGTATGTCCGCCAATTCCCATAGTACTCTCGGATGAATGCCATCCGGCCCAGGAGATCTGTCTTTCTTTAGGACCTTGAGGGCTAACCACACCCTTTGCGGAGATAGCATCATCCGTCCTCCACCTTACAGGCCTTTTATCCTTATCCAGATGTGACACCCTGGGGTACCTCTCCTCCTCCTTGCTCCATTTCTGTTGCTCCCTGATCCCACCACTGCCGCTTCTATCCCTTCGTGCCTTGCTTTGTAGATATCCCATCCCTCACTAGTGAACACAGAGGCAAAGTACTCAAATACCTCTGCCTGCTCCCTCGCCTTACAACCACCCTCCTTCTGATCTCAATCTGCTGAGATGGCCCTTAGTTTTCCTCCGCTTCCCAATGTACCGAAGAACCCCTTTCCCTCCTTGTATCCCTGTGCCAGCCGCTGCCTTTACTGGACTTTGCTCCCTCACCATATGGGTGACTTTTCTAGATGCAAGATGGTACATTTCCTTATCCCTATCCCCTCTTGTTGTTTTATATTTTTTGTAGGCCGTCTTCTTTTCTCTGACTGCTACCTGTACCTCACTGGACCACCAGCATGGTTTATGTGACCTTGCTCCCTTACGTTTCAACTTAGCGCAGAGCCTGACTGCCTCATGAAGTCCCTGTTTTATGACCTCCCATCTCCTTTCCACACTTGCCATTGATGTAATCCCCTTCAAGTGATCCTTGAGAATATTTCCCATGCCCTTAAAGTCTGCCCCCCCTGAAATCCACTGCCAGTGTCCTAGATCTCACCCCCTCTCCCCCCATGCTTATTTGAAACCAGACAGTATTGTGGTCGCTCCCAGTCAGGAGGTCCTGTACAACCAGGTCCCTTACCAGATCCCCCTCTGCCAGAACCACGTCCAGGACATGCCCCTCCCTTGTGGGCTCCATCACATGCTGTGTTAAGAACACATCCTGAAAGCCGTCCAGCAGCCACTGCTCCTTGGCCACCTTAGAGGACATGATTCCCCAGTTTGTACCTGGCATATTAAGGTCCCCCATCAACACCACTCCTTCCCCCTTTTGGTCCACACTGGGCAATGATGTTGTCCAGCAAACCATCCTCTAGAACATCATTCATCCCGGGGGGCCCTATATACTACACCCAGCTTGACCTTATCTCCTGCTAGAGATCGTAAGGTGACCCATAAGGCCTCCATATTTCCCTCTGCATCTCCTACCCTAGCAATTTCTATGTCATCTCTAATGAACCTAGCCACTCCACCCCCTCTGCCCTCCTTTCTATCCTTCCTAAGCATAGTGTACCCCCGTACGTTTAGGTCCCAGTCATGGTTTTTGTTGGCCCACGTCTCTGTGACCGCCACCACATCCACCCCGAACAGCATGGCCTGGAACTCTGGCAACTTGTTTCCCAAGCTCCTGGCATTTACTAACACCAACCCCCACCCCTTATCTCTGATCCTCTTTGTCGAACCCCACCCAGATTCCTTATACTTCCATCCTCCCTCTGCTCCTCCTGAAACCTCCACCCCAGTCTGTTTCCCTCCCCCCTTGGGCTTGAAGGCTACTCCCCTCATCTGTAGAAGAGGGCTTCTGGTCAGCCCCTCCCTTATCCCTTCCCCTCACAAGTTTAAACCCCACCTTTCTTGAATGTAGTCAGCCATCCCCTGTTTAAGGACTTCCTTCCCTAATGGGGCAAGATGAAGCCTGTCCTTGGCATATAGTCCCTTATCCTCCCAAACTCCATTCCAGTTCCCTAACACCCCCAACCCACTCTCTTCACCCCACTTCCTGAGCCAGTCATTAACCTCTGTGAGCTTCATTTTTTTCTCCACTGAGGCCTTTGGTACTGGCAATATCTCCGAAAAGGAAATGTTGCATCCATTATCCCGACAGACTCTGGCAATCTCTTGGAACCTTGCTTGGATTTCCAAAATGCTATTTCCCTCTAGATCGTTAGCTCCCAAATGCACCAGGAAATCCAGTTTCCCTCCATAATCCCTAACCATTTCATACACCATGAACTTTGCTCTGTGCACTGTCAGCCCAGAGATACTCACTACCTTCACCTGGCTATGGCATCCACCCTCCTGTCCCTCCCACTGGACACCCCTAATCATCGAGTCTCCCAATAACAGAACCTTAACACCTCCACATCATCCTTATGGTCACCTCCACTATGCCCTCTCAGCACCCCTTCCCCCACTTTATTCATTATCTCAATTCCATGGGAGTCTTCCTGCCTTATTACAGACCCCCTTGTCACCCTCCCCTTTCTGCCTCCCTCGTTATTTTGCCCACTTAACTCAAACCCCCTCTGAATAGGTGTCCCCTTTAACCCTCTCTTATCCGAACCATTTATCTTGGCCCTGATGGTTTCCCCTTTCCCCACACCGCCATCCTCCCCCCTTGTAATAGTACCCCTGCCTCCAGAGGCTCTCTATGGGTCCTCTTTAGCTAGGGCCCCATCCTTGGTACTGACCCCCCTGTTGAAGGGGGGGCTCCGCTCCCACCTCGTCTCCCAGTTTCTCTCCAATCATGCTCTCCTCCCTCATGTCTGCAATATGTTGCATCTCCCCCATTTGCTTAACATTTATGTTTCCCCTTCTCCCTCTGGGACTATTTCTATCCTTCCATTGCCGGTCTGTGATGCCCTATGGGTATCCGACTCCCTCTCCCCAGCCTCTGTATAAGTTTCTTCATTTCCACCAACCCCTTCCTCCCCCTCTAGGTTGCTTAGTAGCTCAAATTTATTGTGACACTCTATGTCAGCCTCCATCTAGTAACCCAAGTTTCCCTGACTGCACCTCTAAACTGCCCTCTTCTTCCCTCTTGCTCTGTTCACCTTAGGAGCTCCTTCCCACAGTCTGCTGTTTTAGGCTTCCACAACAGCCCTCCTAACTCTTCCCCCTCCACTCTCTTTGTATTCAGAATGTTCACCCCGTACGCTTTCCCCTTAGCGTCAATATCCCTATCTAAGGGTCCTCTGTCCCTAATATCCCCCCTCCTGCTTGCTGTAACATAACGTCCTGTAATTTCAGAGCGTTGCCCCAGCCTCCCTTCAGCCCCACCCTTCTGCTGCCCATATCCACACCCCTTATCCTTAGACACCCCCAGCTTACTCCTTAACCAATATACCTCATCACTCCTGATACAAGATAGCTGTCTACAGAGTGGGCAGCCTCCCTCTCTCTCCAGGCCCAATTGAGAATTATTTCCATCCCACAGCCTGTGCAGCCTACAACCCTTCCGAAGATGCCTGCCATGGTGGAATATGGCCACCCTGTTTATCCCCCTCTGTTTATAATGGCACACCCCCTTTTCTCAGTCCCTTTCCCTTGGAATACAGTTTCTCTCTATACTGACTGTAGTTATTTACAAACCCAATTTCAACCCCACCAATAAAGTTCCCAAGTCTCACAAACACATACAGTCCAGTGTGTGTTCAGTCCCACTAACAGTGTGAGTATGCAGACATCAGGTACCGTATGATGTCACAGGCCCACCAGCTCCTGTTGCTTCGAATTTCAGTCCCAAACAGAAATACTCAGCCCTTCAATCCCAACCCCCAGTGGCTTTTCAGTATTTAAGAAAGCCTACAAAACAGGGTGGGTGGCAGGGCTCTTACCAACACCAGGCAAACAACACATTTAAATTTCACTCTAATTATCACTGCCAAACAACTGTTCCCAAGCCTCCAAAGTTACAATATCACAGCCCAAGTAACAGTTCTAACTCAAGGTAATAATTTTTAACACATAGAACTAATTACACTTACAAAACTATTCAAATATTTCAGTTAAAACAGAATATAACCCCAGACCTCTGTCCTTACCAGCATTCTGCTTATGTTCCCAAGTGAACAATGAAAGCCAAGGTAATTCCTGTTAAAGACAAGGTAATTCCAGTTAATGTCCACTCCCCTAACACCAGGCAAACAACACATTTAAATTTCACTCTAATTATCACTGCCAAACAACTGATCCCAAGCCTCCAAAGTTACAATATCACAGTCCAAGTAACAGTTCTAACTCAAGGTAATAATTTTTAACAAATAGAACTAATTACACTTACAAAACTATTCAAATATTTCAGTTAAAACAGAATATAACCCCAGACCTCTGTCCTTACCAGCCTTCTGCTTATGTTCCCAAGTGAACAATCACTTACATGCTAGATAATAATGTAAATGAAGATACTGTGGTTTCTAGCAATACAGTTACATCTGATGTTACTCAGGATAACACAACACTTCCAGACAACATTCCAACTATAGAGTTACAACAACCACCCTACAATATAATATAGGTGACAGACAGCCCCTAATACACTTTGAAACCAAACCAAATACCATAGATATGATTACAGAACAGGTAGCCAGTACTGAAATCTATGTACTAGGTGATTCAGTTATAAAACATTTGGAAGGATTGCAGTATATGTGAACCTAACAAAGCAACTAGAACCATATCCAGTTTTAGGGGAACCAAGATACAGAACATCACTTACATGCTAGATAATATAACAAAAAATGCACCTGCAAACTCTCTGGTGATAACTCGTGGGAGCCAATAATATATTTCAGGAAACAATACAGAAAATAAAACAGGAGTTTGTTAATCTGACTAATAAAATGATTAATCTCGGCTGTACCTCAGTGATTTCAGAAATTCTCCCTATACCTAGAGCTTCATATTGGCAAGATAAAAAATTAAAAGAAATTAATAACTGGATCAGGGAATGGTGTACTAAACAAAACATACAATGCATAATACATTGGGAGTCATTTCATGATAATAACAGTCTCTACTGTTGGGACGGCCTGCATTTAAATAAACAAGGAAACAAACTGCTAGCTGAACATATTACAAAGTGCATCAATAAAACTTTAAACGGATAAATGGGGGGGTAGAAACATCAGATAACACTAACAAAACTAACCAACAGGATTTTTCTAAGACCCAAAACAATTCACTACATAAGGTAACCAATAAGAATATCAAGCAGTCAAAAGATAAGGATGTTATAACTCCAAAAAAGGAATTAAAGATTTTACTCCTCAACGCAAGTATAAATACAAAATAGACGAACTTAGAGCCACCTTAAGTCAGTATGATATTGACATACGTGCAGTCACTGAAACTTGGTTTGCTGAGGGTGATTGGAACACCAACATTATTGGTTATCGTATATTACATAAAAATAGACCTACAACAGGAGGAGGGATTACAATCTATGTAAAAGACAACATCTAAGTTGTAGAATCTGATTCTAATATTATCAATCTGAGCCTTGAATTATGCTGGTATCAATTAAAAGCATCCACTAACTTACTTAAAATTGGACTAGTGTTTCGCCCAAAGAATTATACCCTAACTGAAAATGACCTATTACGAACAACATGAGAAACTACAGATACAACTGGAGAGACTGTTTTGATGGGTGACTTTCACTTCCCTGATATTTGTTGGAAATCATCCTTAGGTATTACTTCTGTCAAAAAGAGATTTATTCAAATACTTGCACTGTTAAATTTAGATCAATTAATTGCCACACCTACAAGAGGGAATAATATCTTAGACCTGGTACTTACAAACATGCCTGAAAATATTAATAATATAAAAGTATTACCACTATTGGCAGACAGCGACCATAACATGATCTATTATGAGTATACAATTAATCAACTAACCAAAGGTAAAACTGAATTTAAATATTTCAAAAATGCAGATTACTATAGAATAAAGCAATACCTAAAAACATGGAACAGGAAAAAGGAATTAGAAGGTAAAGGTCTTAAATCTATATGGGCTACTTGTTATAAGCATATAAATCATTGCATTAAAATCTGGGTACCTATAAGATATAAGAAAAAATTACTCACCTTAGTAATGTTGTTTCTTCTAATGGAGTCTTGCTGTATTCTGACATATTGCAGTGATGTCCAACCTTTGAACTGCCCCGGAGATGAAAGAGTTAACTTTCCATGCCAGGCATGGAACGCTGAGCTCGAGCTCGGTTGAGACTCTGTCTGTTGCTGTTTGAAGTCAAACCGTCGGATCTTTACGAGCTATACTCACTGGGTGTCCTGTGTGGAAACTGTAAACTTACACTAGCCAACTGGCTACTAAATATAATAAACAGATTTTTTTGGTCCCAAAACTAAGACTCAAGTCAGGAAACCCAAAAAATAAAACAAAACACAACACCCACACACCCAAACTAAAGGGGTGAGAAAATAAGGGGTGGGGGCACCTCCCGAGTGCCAACACTGCTACTGCCCACCCACATCCCAAGAACCAAGGTTCTGAGAGGGGAGGCGGGGGGGGGGAGGTCAGAACACAGAAAGACTCCATTAGAAGAAACAACATTACTAAGGTGAGTAATTTTTTCTTCAAACAACATGAAGTCTTGCTGTATTCTGACATATTGCAGAGTACCAAGCAGTACCTCTACGGAGGAGGGACAGAACCTACTTAGAAAATAGGCTCTGAAGCACTGCTGTGCCAAACCGAACATCACTCCTAGCCTGGATATCCAGAGAGTAATGCTTGGTAAAAGTGTGTACTGTTTTCCAGGTGGCTGCTTGACAAATCTCTAAGATAGGAATATCCCTGGCAGCAGCCAGGGATGCAGCTGTACCTCTGGTAGAGTGAGCCCTCAGGCCTGAGGGTGGAGTCCTACCTAGTTTTTCATAGCAAAATTGAATGCAAAGACACAATCCACCTGGCAATAGATCTCTTAGTGGCAGGTTTTCCCTTACCAACCTCACCATAAGTGAGGAACAGTTGGAGGGAGTCAAACCTGTGACACTTGGTGCACTCTATGTAGTAGTTAAGGGCCCTTTTCACATCCAAACTGTGCAGCCTCATCTCCCCAGAGGAGAAATGGTCAGTGAAGAAAACAGGAAGAGACACAGACTGGTTAAGGTGGAAATCTGAAACCACCTTAGGCAAAAACTTTCTTATTAGCCCTGAGGACCACCTTATCTCTATGGAAAGAGATAAAATCAGGCTCCACTGACAGGGCCTGTAACTCACCTATGCGTCTGGCAGAAGTGATGGCCACCAAGAAAACAGTTTTCCAAGTCAAGTACTTAAGCTCTGCTGAGGACAAAGGCTCAAAAAGAAAGGGGTTGCATAAGCTGAGCAATGCAAACATTAAGGTCCCAAGCAGGTGCAGGGTCCCTGAATGGAGGATTGGTATGAAGCAATCCCTTGAAAAATTTAGAAAATACAGGATGAGCTGAAAGGGAAAAGTGCTTGCCTGCTGAAAGGAATGCAGAGACAGCTGCTAGATGCACTCTAAGTGTAGCTGGTCTGAGTCCCAAGCTATTAAGATAAACCATATAGTCAAGGACTGTGGGCAAGCCAGCATACTCTGGAGAAATATGCTTCCCTGAGGACCATATAGAAAATCTTTTCCACTTGGAGTTGTAAGTGTTTCTGGTGGAAGGGTTCCGAGAAGCCTTTAGGATATCCATAACACCTCGAGAGAGGTGCAAATCAGCAAACTCTAACTCTTCAAGAGCCAGGCCTTGAGATTGAGAGATTTGAGATTTGGATACCAAACCCTCCCCTGAGCACATGTTAACAAGTTGTAATTCCTGGGAAGAGACAGGGGAAGGTGGACTGCTAAGGACAACAAGCAAGGGTACCAGGGCCGTCTGGCCCAGTCTGGAGCAATCAGAATCACCTTGCAGGGTTGAGACCTGATTTTGACTAACACCTTGAACAGGAGAGGGAACGGGGGAAAAGCATACAGGAACTTCCCTTCCCAATTGAGAACTAGGGCATCCAGGGGGACTGAGCCCAACACTGGGGCCTGCAGCAGAAGAGAGGAAGTTGGTGATTGTCTGGGGCTGCAAAAAGATCTATCTGTGGGGTGCCCCATCTGGAGAAGATCACCTTCAAAACCAGGGGATCCAGGGACCATTCATGATGGCCTTGAGATATCCTGCTGACAGCATCTGCCAGGACATTGTCCTTGCCTGGGAGGTGTACAGCTGTAAGAGAGGTGTTCAGACAATAGGCCAGAGACCATAACTTCATTGCGTCTGTGCACAAGGCCGTAGACCGAGTGCCCCCTTGCTTGTTGATATACCACATTGTGGTGGTATTGTCTGTCCTGATCTGAACTACTTTGTTCTGAGCAGACTTGGAAAAAACTTGAAGTGCTAGAAACACTGCTCTGAGTTCTAATAGATTGATGTGAAGCAGAGATTCCTGAGGAGACCATAACCCTTGGGTGGTCAGGTCTCCCAAGTGGGCTCCCCATCCCAAAAGGGAGGCATCTGTAGCAAGGATTAGAGAATGAGACTGAGTGACAAAAGGAACTCCCTGTCTTAGATTGTCCTGATCCAGCCACCACTGCAACGCCTGGATCAGGGTTCGAGTAATTGGAATTAGTTTGGTCAGAGGGTTTCCTTTTTCTGAGACCAGAAGGCTCTCAAGTGGAACTGAATATCCCTCATTTGAAATCTTGCTCCCTGCACCACTGCTGTAGAGGCAGCCATGTGTCCCAGGAGCTACAGAAAATGCCTTGCTGGTTGAGACACCTGGAGGGTGAATGAAGAGGCCAGTGAGATAAGGGTCCTTGCCCTGCCCAGGGGAAGGAAGGCTCTTGCTTTTACTGTATCCAGCTCTGCCCCTATGAAGGTGAGGAGCTGCACAGGCTCTAGAACTGACTTTGAAAGATTCAGAAGGAAACCTAGAGAAGTGAGCAGTTGCTGAGTTATCTGTAAGTGTAACTTGACTTGGTCTGGAGACTGGCCTACTATGAGACAGTCATCCAGGTATGGAAAGATGGAGATCCTTTTTCTCCTTAGGAAGGCAACTACTACTGCCAGGCATTTTGTGAACACCCTTGGAGCAGAAGTTAGGCCGAAGGGTATTGCTCTGAACTGGTAATGGCCTGAGGGCAGCTCAAACCTGAGGTACTTTCAGTGGGAGCTTCTGATGAGAATATGGAAATAGGCATCCTTGAGGTCCAGGGAGACTAGCCAGTCCCCTGGCCTGAGAGAGGGTAGAATTACTCCCAGAGTCACCATTTTGAACTTTGGCTTTAAAAGGTGCTTGTTTAAATATATGAGATCCAGGATGGGCCGTCATTCTCCTGTATTTTTGGGGGTTAGGAAGTACCTGGAGTACAATCCTTTCCCTTTGTGTAGGGGTGGGACCCTCTCTATGGCTCTGAGAGTCAAGAGGGAAGAGACCTCTGCCTCTAGGGCAAGTGCCTCTGAAGGATTTTCAGGTGGAAAGGATCTGGTTCTCATGTTTGGAAATTTTTTGAAGCTGAGAACCAGTCCCTGGCTTACTACTTCCAGGACCCATTTGTCTGGTGTTAAAGGCATCCAGTCCTGGACAAAGTAAGCCAGCCTGCCCCCTACCGGTGGTGAAGAATCGGCTCTGGCAAACCCATCAGGGTGCCTGTTTGGCAGGGGCTTTAGGCTGAGGGGTGGAAGCAGGCCTGCTTGTACACCGTCTGCCTCTCCCTCTAAAGAACCCCCTATGAGCATAAGCAGAAGAGGAGGCCTGGGCTTGGTAGAAAGGCCTATGAAAAGGCCTGCCCCTGCCTCTGGAATGCTGCCTCTGGGGAGTGGCTTGCCTTTCCTTGGCCTGAGCACTCCTACAGGTGGTCTTGTATTCATCCATTTTCCTCATGTAGTTCTCTGTTTGCTCCCCAAACAGAGAATTACCCACAACAGGAAAATCCATGGCCTTAGTCTGGGTATCCTGAGACAGGCTAGTACATCTGAGCCAAGCCATCTTACGAAGGGTCACAGATGTAGCCATGACTCTAGATGAAACATCACTGGAGTCCACTGCAGCATGGAATTGCACCTTGGATGCCTCAATACCATCCGCAGCCACCTGCTCCAGCTCCTTGGCAAGCTGGCCAGAGACTTGTTTAGCTAAAGCCATTACAGTGTCCCATCTAGATTACCGATATCTAGCTGTATAGGCCATATAATTAGCCTGTCTGAGTCCCAAGGATGCTGCCATGTGCTGTTTCTTTGCATTGCATCAATCCTCCTGGAGTCCTTATCTGGGGGGTGTGAAGCCAAGGGTATATTTGCCTTATCACAGGCCGCAGTCTGCACTACCCCAACATGGCTGCATTGCTGGGTAAGGAACTCCGTATCTGAGCCTGAGAGAGTATACCTTTTGTCCATTCTCTTGTCTACAGGAGGTATAGAATTAGGAGTCTTTAAAATTGTTATTGTCTGTTTCCCAAAGGACTTATGAAGGGGAATAGACAGCCTCCTGGACTCTGGGATATCCATCATTTCAACATAGTCAGGCTCCTCCTGGTCGTCCACAGCTTCTTCCATAAGAAGCCGAAGAGTTTCAGCCACTTTTTTGTAGAACACAAAATGGGAAGGGGACTCAGAAAGCCTAGGAGGAGAAACCCCTGAAGGTCTGTCTGGGGAGATGTCCGGGTCAATAGGCACATCCAGACTTTCGTAATCACCATCACTATCCTCATACTCTCCTTCCTCCTCCTCCGGTTCATAAAAATCTTCTAAATTATAATCTGGAACCGGGGGAACCGACTGAACCGAGCCCCTTCCTGATGGTGCCGTTTGGTCGGAACCGGGTTAGCATCGAACAACTTCATCGCTTTGGCTATTTCATCAGCGGTCGGAGAAAGAATTTATGGATCCGCACCAGCTGATTTATCCCTTCTTTTTCTTTTAACTGGAACCAACTCCTCGGAGTCGGTTCTCCTTTTGCCTGAAGAAGTTTCGCCCTGGTCAGAGGGCACTCCTTCTGGTTCGGTTGGAACCGAACCGGGCTGGCCATCCGGGTCAGCGGACTTCTTGGCCTCCCTTTTCCTGAGCCTACCAACTCTCTTTTCCAAGGTAGCTGCAGGAAAATTCTCGCAAATCTGGCAGTCTGAATCGAGGTGGTCAAACCCCAGACAATAAACACAGGTGGTGTGGGGGTCAGCCATTGCAAAGGCTTCCCCACATACACTACAGTGTTGAAACCCAGTGGGCCCGGTTTTTCTTTTGGGGTTTCTCAGACATGGCCAGTCCTAACAAAAACTTACCCTTTTTTCGGCAATCTGCCAGGCAAGACACCCTTATTGGTTCCTGAACGTGTTACGGGTCGTGGAAAAAACCGTAATGAAATCTGTTTTTTAGAACCGATAAGGACCGTTTACCACACTCTAAAAGTAGAATAAACTTTTTTTGAACAACCTGATCGGTTCAAACCGAACCGATCCCACGTTTACAAGTTCCACACAGAAGAACAAGAAAATAAACCTATCTAGTACTCACGATACCACAGACAGAGACTGAACCGACAGGTTAATGGAATAAATTTGGTCGAAAACAGAGAAAAACAGTACTTTAACCGACAAACTTGAACCGAGCAAAGGAGAAATCTCCGGAGCGACTGTTCAGTGAGGCGGAGTAAAGAATCTGACGGTTTGACTTCAAACAGCAACAGACAGAGTCTCAACCGAGCTCAAGCTCAGCGTTCCATGCCTGGCATGGAAAGTTAACTCTTTCATCTCCGGGGCAGTTCAAAGGTTGGACATCACTGCAATATGTCAGAATACAGCAAGACTTCATGTTGTTTGAAGTATCAAAACTCAAAAAGAATCCCTTTGTGGTGGAACTCTAAAATAAAAAGATTAATAAGAAAGAAACAAAAATATTATAATAAATATAAATTAGTGCCTACAGTTGCTAATTGGGAGAATGTTCAAGCAATTAGGTAAACAAACTAAAAGCACTATTAAGAAATCTAAAACCAAACTAGAAAGGAATTTGGTCTAACAAGCAAAAGATAAAAAAAAATGTTTTCTTATGTGGGATCACTTAAGGGAAAGCAAACAGCTATAGGCCCCTTACATACACCTACTGGAATTATCACTAATGAAACAGATATGGCAAACACCCTGAATGATTATTTTATTAGTAGTACAGCTTACCAGCCGGGGTGTGGTAAAGTCTGTCACAGTTTTTTGGATAATGCCGAGGGTGATTCCAAGCAGCCCAGGTAAAGTCCTCATAGGATTCAATAATCAGAGGGACCACCGGAGGGGAGGCATTGGACTGAAGTAGGTACACTGCCAGCCGATGCCTCTCTGAATCCTGTTCTTCTATCTCCCACCCCATTGTGGCCTGAATGTGCTTCATGATGGTCATGAATGTGCGGTCGTCCCAAGAGGGGGTGGATTTGGGGATAATGGTCAGTGCCTTTGGAGGATTCTGGACCCAAGGAGGAAAACTCACTGCTGATACTCTTGTCAGCATCGTCTATGTCGTTGTCTCTGCTACCCTCGCACAGACAATCATCTGAGTGTCTGGCTGACCTTGAGTCAGGCCAACCCCTAGGTGTGTGACGAGCATTAGTGCCTGGCCGAAAAAGGACCACAGAAATGGGGCCCAAAGGCAACCCATGAGGGATAGCTGGGGCCAGTGCCGCGAGGCAGGGACCTGTGCCTGCATAAAGGACCACAATGCCAAAATCAGACTGTGATAATCCAAAGAAACCAGCATTAGCCCCCCAGGCATCGGTTAAGTGGGGACCAGAAATGGTCCCAAAGGTGCCAGATATGGATAGCCCAGCATAAGCCTCACTGGTGCAGGGTAGGGGAGTACAGGCGCCGGACCAGCAGGGCTAGTGTAGGGTACCCAGGCTGGGGTTCTGCGGGTGCAAGTTGCGACAGGACTAGTGCCGAACCTACCAGAGTGGGTAGTGAAAAGACGGGTAACAGACCCACAGGCTTTGGCTGAGGGGGCAGGGCCAGAATTGATCCAGCATGCTGCGGCACAGGGGGAACAGGTGCAGGTCCAGTGGGCATCAACTGAGGTAATGCTGGAGGGGAGTCCAATGGCACCGGCTGTGGGAGACAGGCTCTGGAGTGGAGGGCAACCCCCTGGGTGAAGACTAAAGTGAAACTGGGCCCGGGGAGGTGCCGATGTCCTGCAGCGTCTGCTCCTGAGAAGAAGGGGCAGAACCAGTGGCTGTCCCAGAGGATGAGACTGGCATCAGTGGCACGGGTGTCGGGGGGGTCAGCAGCTTGAAGACTGGTGTTCACTGCACCCACGCTGGCTGAGCCTCCTGACTGTGAGTCCATGGAGAACAAGGGCGGGGGAGCAGGATACAGAGTACCCTGACCCGAAGAGCCGGTCGTGCTGAGGGAGACACGGGCAGGTGGTGGGGCCACCAGTAGCCCTGTAGAAGTTAGGGGGTGTGGGGGGCCAAGGAGGTCGACCTATCAAGGAAGACCATTTCACGGTAAAAGACTGCTTGTGCAGGGACCACGAGTGGGAGGCAGACTGGGGTCAGTCCCAATCCCTGTCACTAAGCTTATGTTTCCCAGTAGTTTTGTCCCAGTATTTCGAAGATGAAGACCCTGAGGACTTGGGCAGGGAAATGGAGGAGCTCCTGGCCGGCAGCTCTCATTCCATCAAGGCAACCTTCTGCTTAAGGAGGTGATTCTCTAGAATCTTCTGGTGACACCTCCTGGTGGCCAGGTTGAAATTCTGGCTGGCCTCACGGGTTTGGAAGCCATGGTCTGGACCTAGGCACATGACGCAGGCAGAATGATCATCCTTGTCCGGTCTCTGTTTGCCGCAGGCACACTTTGTGGAGCGGTCGGATGATGAAGAAGGTTTTGAAGACATAAACCATCAGGCGGGAACACTGAAAGTTTGATGTTAAACCAACTAAAAGTTGGAAAATAATAAAGTGTAGGTAAACACGGGAAAGTGGCGGCTGACTGTAGCTGTGGTGGTATCAGTGGTCCGATGTGCATTGGTCAATGGCCGGAAAGAACTGAGGAGGATGTGGGGGCCACCCACATTTATAGGATTGGCTGACATCAAGCACTAATGTCAGAGATGGGTGGCCCCTTCTGGTAGACTGCTAACTAGAAGGTTTCTGTGTGGTCCTAGCGCCTGGTGTCTTAGTCCCACTGGTGATGGCCTGTTGCAAGAGATACCCTCAGAGTAAGATCTTGAAGCAGCCATTAATCATCCCAAAACGATGAATGTGCCAGGGTCTGATGGCTATAGTGCTGAGTTTTATAAGACCACCAGGGATCAGGTCCTCCCCCCTTCTCTGGGCCCTTAATAAAGTACTCTCTGGGGACCCCACCACCACCAACACCAAGCTGGTCACAAGTGGCAATCTCAGTTATACTAAAACCAGACAAAAATCCTCAGCTGTGTGACTCCTACTGACTTATGTCAGTACTAAATACTGATTATAAATATTTTATGTAAGTCTTGGCACACCAGCTCAATGATATCCTCCCTACACTGATCAGGCTGGATCAGACAGGATTTGTCTGATCAAGGACAACTACTGATAATACTAGATGGACCCTACACCTGATCTATGATGCACCAGTCACCTTCTGTCCTTCTCAGTCTAGATGCAGAGAAGGTGTTTGATAGAGTCTCCTGGCCCTTTTTATATGCCACCCTGGGGAAAATGGACTTTCCGGAACCCCTGATACAAGTTATACAAACCTTGGTTGTGGTGGGGGGGGGGAGCACTAGAGAGCCAATCTCCCGGCAGGACGTTTTCTAGATCAGCTCTGCATTATAGCAAGGAGGAAACCCTATTTTATTATTTTAAAGTTTAAAAGAAACAACATAAAGTTCAAGAATCGTGTTCCTGAAGTCCTCAGCTTTCCAACGAATCCTAAAACATTATGAGGAAAACGAAGCCTGCAGGTTTTGGAGCGTCTAAAACTACCAGGACTAAACATGGGCAGGCCTGAGAAGAAACAGCAACCCACGAGGCTGGGCCTGAAGTAGATGGATCGCAAGCCCCTCCATGGCAACAAATTCTGGCAACAGTAAACTCTATGGACAGTAAAATGGAGCGCACATTAACGAAACTGGAGATGCATGAGGTGGCCATGAAAGACATCAGTGGTACTATTGCTGAAGTGGAGAAACACTCTATATCTAAGCAGGCAGCTGTCTCCACCCTGGCAAAAGAGAACACTCAACTGCAGGGTCGATTAGAGGTCCTAGAGAACAAGACCCGTGCTGGCAACCTAGATTGGTTGGTGTTCCGGGGGGGGGGGGGGTCAAAGGCGCTAATCTTTTGTCCTTTTTGATTAACTGGATGAAGGAGACTGTCCCAGCCAAATAAAATTCTGAATGGAATACCCTTAGGAGGGCATACGGAGTTAATCCAAGGGTTCGGCCCACAGTCACAGATCAATCACGCACTGCCCTGGTGCACACCACAGGAGTGGAGTTTCGAGACCAGTTGCTCGCAGCGGCTAGATCGGTGTATCCGATCAACATCATAGAGCATGATATTAAAATCTTTCTAGATTTCCCATACCAAATGAGCGCTTGCGGCAAACAATTTGATGGCATACGACAGAGGCTTTGTGTACTGGGAATAGTGCATTCCTTTTCTTCTACGAGCATGGCTGCGAATAATCTACAGGGGAAACAGCTGGCAGTTCAACAATCCTAAAGATACAGGGCACTGGATGGAGAAAATAGAGTTCAACGTGAAATCAGAGGGAACCTTGGTGGAAGAGGACTCGGACAATGACTGAATTTGTCTATTGAAACTTGGAACATTGGTTTTTAGTGTTATGACTTGAGCATTAAGGGCTATTGTGTAGTAGTCTTCTCCCTAATTTTGGAGAGACACCTCTATATTTGGAGATTTAAATATTTGGTACATTTTCACACTCTCCTTCTCAATGAATAAATAAATGGGACCAACTAATTATATATTATAGGTCAGCTATCGGTTTAAGGTAAGCACACTTCTTTTGGGGAGAAAGAAGGTCTTAATAAGATTCTGATTATGAGGGGTAGGTGCGGGAGATGATTAGTCTTGTGGGCTCTGTTAAATGTTAACCTCCTCTTGATATATGTTCTACACTGGGACAATGTTCTGTCTCTTTTTTTGTCTAGATTAATGATGAAAAGGGGGTTTGTTTCTTTGTGATGTGACGTAGCGCATGATCTGGGAAACACAATTTCACTTTTATTCCACTGTTATACATGGAAAAATAGCAATCCAATAGGATTGCAGTAATTTCTTCCTGATGATACTGTACTACCTATGATGGACATTTCACTTGCTATTGAGCCGGCTGGCACTTTGGGACTTTCTTTATGGACAATTTCTTAGATAACCCTCAATTTTTGCTGTAACAGATGACAAGGAAAGATATTTGTATATCAGCTGTACTGATAATTTTTGATGGCCTTGTATAAGAAAAAGTATGTATTGTTTTTCCTTTAAAGTAATAAACATAAAGTATAAAAAAAAAAGTTAAACAAAACCTTAAAGAGTCTCCAAGCCCATATGTTAAAGTTTCAGGTCACCACTCTGAGGACTTCCCTCTATTTCGGGGAATCTGACAGGGATGCCCAATGTCTCCCTTTTATTCGCCATATATATTGAGCCTCTGGCACAGGCTATCCGCAAATCCCCTCACTTAGCCAGGATACCTCTGAGAGGTGAGGAACACTGGGTAGCCCTCTACGCAGATGATGTGCTCCTCTACCTAGACATGCACAGTACCTCACTCCTGGCTGTGTTCCAGATACTGGAACACTTATGTACTATATCAGGTTATAAGCTCAATGGCATGAAAACAGAAGCTCTCAGCTTTCACTATCAGTCTATACCAGAAAACAAAAATCAATACCTTTTTCGCTGGGATCTAGAGAAACTAAAATATCGGGTATTTATTTAGCATGAACCCCAGCAGCTGCCCTACGTAACAACTTATGCCCCTTTCTATAACCACATTATGCAAGACCTCACAAGGTGAAATTTGTTACCTCTTAGTCTCACCAAAAGAGTAGAGGTGATCAGGATGGCGATCCTACCAAGGGCTCTCCAGCTTTTTTAAAATGTCCCACTCTCCTTAACCCTGAACACTTTTCGACAATGGAACAAAACAATAACCAAATGCCTTTGGACTGGACTTCACCCTCGGATTAGACTTTCTACACTGTTTCTCCTGAAGAGGAGGGGAGGGGAGGACTCATTCTCCCCAACCTTAAACTCTACTACTGGGTGTCCCATCTCCATTTTATTGTACACTGACATCTAGGGAGTCCCCAAACACTGTGGTGGGAGACAGAGGCATATCTTCTTCCAGATGTGGAATTTGTTAAAGCCATGTATCATCTTGATGCAGAACTTGGTCATTCCACAGGTCTTAATCCATGGCTTCAGTACCAATTCTCAGCCTGGACTGCTATCCATAAAGTGATGCATTTAGTCTCCTTCCTTAGTCTGCTGTGCCCAGTAGATTTATTGGAACACTTCCAGTCAGCCCTGACTGATCTAGCCTTCCAGAAGTGGGAACAGTTTTCACTCTACTACCTTTAGCAGCCAACAGCAGAGGCAATGTTCAAATCCTTTACTGACATTCAGTGGGAGTTTGACCTCTGGCAGGGGGATTTCTACAGGTACCTATAACTCTGACATTATTTTAAGAACCTACCCATAGGGGTCTGCCAACCTGAGTCCCACCCCGCTATTATTACCTCCTTCATTTCCGTAATATGAACCGGTGATACTGGACATTTGATTTATATTTATTTACAGGTCTTTCATTGGCACTATGGGTGACTCGACAGACTATGTGCTACAGAGGTGGCATGAGGAACTCAACCAGCAAATCACACTAGAAAAATGGCATGCGTCCTGCTGAGTCATCTGTAAAATTATTAATTTTCACCAACAGCAAGAAGACACGTGGAAACACCAGATACGGTTGTTCCGAACACTGGCTATAATGGCTCATTAACATGCAACTAGGGATGCCTCTTGCTGGAAACAATGTGGGGAAACCAATGCAGACCATATTCACATATTGTGGACATGTCCCATACAGTGCCCTTTCTTTCGGTCTCTCCAGACAGAGCTTGAGGAGCTATAAAGCAAACCAATACCTCTGACTGCAGAGATGTTTTTGTTATATGTACTTCTGAAAGGCCTGCAGGATCCTCATTCATAATAACTCCTAGGTATCCTGCTGATAGTGGCCAAAAAGGCAATCACCAGGACCTGGCTTACAAACCAGGTTTCCACCTTGGTAAGTTGGAGGGCCATTAACAATCAGATTTATAGGATGGAAAGGATTACGCACACACTAAATGATAGGGTGGAGCTCTGTTCTTCAGGATGGAATGGGTGGATCCTGCACATGAAGACCAAAGACCCAGACTTTGTCCCATAATTAGAACATGTATCTGAGCACAGACCCCTCTTCCCACTGTAGAAAAACCCACTGACAGTACCAGCCCATTAGTTCAACAATGTGAAAGGCTCATCCCAAGTATAACTGTACCCATATCCTTTTATTGCTCCCATGCCCTCCAGCTTTTCTAGGTGCACGTGAACCAGTCCCTGTGGCTCCCCCCCACACACACACACATGATGTCTTGTCATATTGGGCTGGTCTGGGGTAATGTTGCATGTTGCATATTATCATCACTCACTTCCTCCTCTCTGTGCTGTCCCTAAGGGGATGAAGGACGTAACTGACATTGTTACCCTGTTGGCCGGGCCTGTCTTACTGTAATACTCTACTGTGATTGCCTGCTGAGTTATATGAACTGCTGATTTGTTGTACCTATGGATACTGCAGATTTTGAAAAGTTGAATAAAAATTATATGTTACAAAAAAAGCAGATATGTCTGGCAGTGGTCAACAACTGCTGCACAGGGTTTTTGCCATTAATTGTCCTTTAACATCCCTTTTTGGGTGCAGTCTTTCTTTTACCCCATGTCACAGTTAGGTGGAATGGAGCACTGGGAGGTCAAGTCACTAGCTCAAGATGTCACAAAAAAGTAGATGATGTATAGCCAGCCCAGTGGTACAGCACTAGTGCTAGTGCTACTGCCTACCACATCAGCAAACCGGGATCAGGAGTGAGCTCAGATTGCTGGGGGCCAGCAAGGGAGGAAGAGGATGAGCATCCGATAGACTACTCTCTTATCCTGGGGGGGCAAGTGGAAGGTGTGCTGTTTCCACCGAAGGACTGCCACCAGGTGGAGGCCTGGTGGAACTGTGGACTTTCAGGGTAGCACAGGTAGAGAGGGAGCTGCAAGACTTCAGCGACCAGCGCGCGTGCCTTCACACATGAGCATGTTTGCATGCACACCTCAGCATGGGGATCAGGGAGGAAAAACAGAAAATCTTGAGGCCTGGGCTTTGTGAAGCTCTGCCTGTGTATCTCGGCGGTCCATCCTGCCGCACCAGTCCTGGAATGTGTCTGGCTATGTCTGTTGGGGGGCCTTGCCCCACCACCGAGAGAAGCTGTAGGGATACAAGCTCTAGGACCACAGGACGTAAGCGATGGCTGCCAGGCACAGGGACAGTGCTGATAGTTGACCACATCTGCTAGGAGAGGATGAAAACCTTTGTGGGAAAAAAAAAAGTAGACAGTCATGTTCTGGGCTAAAACATTTTTGGACAGATGCCATGCTAGCAGACAGAATAATGATGAGAACAGTATTATCTGAAGTGTAGTCCTAAGGCAGGAAGCTTTGGAATTAGCACAGGAGCGGAATACCACAAGACAAACGTCTAGTATTATAACTAACATTATTTGAGGGTACACATAGTGAAGAAAGCATTTTCCCTCTTAGGCCTCAAAGTGTCTCTAGTTTTAAAAAATAAATGTTATGATTGGTCACATTCTGTAGAGACTGCTGACGTAACTGGTAGTTTCATTCTTATAACTTTTTTTCAAATGTGAAAAACATAATGCCCATATAGTGGTGTTACCACATGTAAATGTGTTTGCTTACAGTCCTTGATCAACTCCCACTGCAATCTAGCCACTCATTATGCAGTGGGGGAGAGGATGCTATAGCATCATGGGTGGCTGCACTGTTTGGGGTGTTCCTAACATTCAGAAGTATGCAATAAGTATAGATCAAGGATTTGAAACAAAACAAGGTTGAGTATCATTACACCATTAGCATGCATTTCAGCCTACAAAGAAAAGGAGCAAATAAAACAACCAACAACAGCAATGAATTTTAAAGACAGAAACAGAATTTGTCAGCAGATAAGGATTGCTTGGCCCATCTAGTCTGCCCATTTTTCCCTGCCTACCGTAGGATGGTAAGTAATTAATAAAATAGAGTTTCTAGAAACAGCAAGATGCAAAAAAGGTTGTCAGTGTTCCTTTAAGAAAGCAACAACTACTGACTTTATTAATTTGGTAACACACTGATGAACGAGTACAGAGCTAAAAAAAAAATACAAATACTTTCATTTTGCCAGTTTAAACAAGAACCAAGAAAGCATATCTGTATAAAACTAGCCGATAATTATTTCAGAAAATGTCCAACATTCTGTTTGGTACATGATTCCGCTACTGATAGCAATGGTAATAGCCTTTCAAAAACCACAACTGTTGTGCCCATGGAGTACTCAGTATAGCGCTCTCTGCTGCTTTCTATATCCTCAGCAGATTTACAAACTCACTGATTGAGAAAAAAAAAAAAAAAAAAAACTGAATAATTTTGTCATTATCAGAGTTTTTAGTCTTATCAGCTTTTTGCAGTTGTGTGAAAATCTGTCTTCAATTAGAGCTAAGCTTGACCTGGCAGCTTTAGGACTTGCTGCCTACACAGTCTTGATGCCTCTGAGATGAGCAGTTGACTCCATGGCTAACATGCAAACTTTACTTTTTGGTACAATACACTAACAAGGACACAAGGCAGAGATTTTTTTTATTTTTTTATTTTATTTTCCCACTCTACTCAGTGAGTCAGGGTCTCTTTCAGCCTATCCAGCAGCCCTTGATCACACACCTACTGGAGTGGTTGTCGCCAACCCCCAGATACCAACAGCTCCTCTTCTCACACACTGTCTTACACTTACTGCACAGGGTGAAGTAGCAGTGATTTCACTTTTGTTTTATCAAGGCTTTTATCCTTCTTTACCGAGATGTCTGATCCCTTTTAAGTCCCCAGCAACTGCCTAGCCCTACCATCCACTAACCTCGCTGCTGCAGTCCCCACTCTACTCGACCGGCCCAGTAGGCCTCCAAAGAGGGGGGCTATCCCCCCAACATAGCAATAGGATCTAGACTGGCCCTAATGTACAGGTCCACCACTAAGATGGTAGAGAGGGCTTTTTCTCTGGTTTTCTCCTTACTGTCCTGCACCCACATGATGGCACTGCACAGCGTTTTGTTGACCTTAGTAATCACAGTGAGTACCCTGGTGGAAGTAGGGTCTCTGGCCCACCGTAGTATAAGTAGTGGCTCAGAGGAGGCACATGACTGATCTTTACACCCAGCCTGAGAGGCACAGTATCCTTCCTGTCCCTCTATAGAATACAGAATCACCAGTAGGTGTTTCTTACCACGTCTCTCTCAAATGACATGCCACTTTTGGATGCCTGACTTTTATTTATCTATTATGGATCCTCCTACACATGTAAAGGTGGAACCATACAATTCTAATTATTTAAAAAAATCCCATAAAATAAACATTAGAAAGATGGGTTCAAGTACTGTTGTCTATGATAAAAGGTGGTCTGTCCCTTATGACAAAATGTGGTCTGTCTCTATTAGTACCATCTAGTCCTCCTGAATGTCTTGTAGGCTGACCTCTTATCCTGTTCTGTCTGGGTGACCTCACTGCTGAAGCAGTGTGGTGCTTTGGCCCTCCAGGTCTTTCCGCTCAGCCTAATGCACTCCCTTGTGGCTATTATTCCCTCCTTGATGATGGACCACCTTTGGTCACCCCCATATCCACTCAGATGCTTGCCTGGTGACTCCTTAGTAGCTTGCTAATCTTTCTGAAGTCCGCCTTTCTAAAATCCAGGATTTTAGTCTTAATGGGAAACGTTTCCTTGCCCAAGTCCAACCAGAACCTCACTGTGGGATGGTCACTCCCACTGAGGGGCTCTTCGACCTTTATATCCTGGATGTGGACTGTGTCAGGAGTTGCTCACTGGCTGGCCAGAAGGGCAGTTACAACATGGAAAAATGATAAAAATAGGGTCACAGCACTATACAGCACTGGGCAAGTTTTTAAACACCCCACAGCAGTAGCAGACAGACAGTAAGTGGCTGTAGTTGCCTGTTGGTTATGAAACTTGGTTTAGAGGTGGGGGTCCGAAAAAGGTCAATGGATGGTATTACTACCATGTAGATGAAAAGACTACAAGGCAGAAGAAGCTAGCAGTACAGACTACATAGTCCTAAAAATTATCTGGTTCCCTAAAGGCAATCTCTCAAAAATTAACCAGGGCCCCTCTGATGGCAGCTGAGGCTCATGGGCCTCTGCTTAGGCTGCAGAACTCCAGTGGTGTCCCCCCCCCAACCCCAGAGGAGGATTAACCGGAGTCGCCTAGTTGTGGCCTAAGTATATCCAAGGAGTGGCCAAACCGGTGCCCAAAGGGAGAGTCCCCCAAGTGAGAGACCAACATCTAAGGGGTCCCACAGGGAGACCAGGACCAACATCAGAGAGTGGCTCCAGAGAAAGACCAGGCACAGGAGCATAATCTCACTCCAAGTCAGCACCGCCTATTGCATCAAACTCTGGGATAAACATCATCTTCAGGAACTCGATTCCTCTTCGTACCATGTCCCTTGATGTCATCCTTGAGACCTCATCCAAATTCGACATCAATTTCAGGTCTGGCGGTGCCACTGAAGGCAGGAACAGGCATAAAGCCAACATCATTGTCAGCACTGTGCTCGGTTCCGGGCCAAGACCTGGCACCATAACCAGTGGTAACAGCCCAGATACAGTTCAGTCTGTCTGAGTGGCTGAAAAAAATCACATGGTTAGGTGCAGGTAGGCCACCTTCTCACCTCTCAATTTGCTAGATCGCTCAGTAAGGGTAATGGAGGAATGTGAGGAGTAAGGCAGCTGGGTTTTCGGGAAATGGGATTTGTTTATTTTTACACCTATAGCAGTGGTTCCGGCTGGGCAGGTTGTGTTTGGTTAAGCTGGGCAGGTTGGTGGCTTACAGACCCAGTGAGGGTCATGTAATGGGACTCTGGTGTATTGGGGAAGGGGGGGAAGGTGATGCACAAACAGTACAGGGGGTGCTGTAGCTACTAGAGGAGGACACCTGTAATCATCTATTCTGTAGTAGCAGCAAACCCAGCAACTTAGAGGTCTTAGACCTGGAGGAGGACCATCATCGTACAAGGTAGGGTAGGGGAGAACCAAGGGTGGGGAAGGGGGTGGTCTCAGGCAGGGTGGTAATTTTTTTTTGTTAGCCTCTGGGCTTACTGTGATGTTTTGTTACTTCTGTGGACTGGGGTGGGGGAAGGTAGAACTGCGGGCTACAGTACTAGGATTTGGAGTTTCTGATTTGGAAATTCTGATTCAGTTACCCTAGCTTAATCAGAGCCGGGACAGAATTGGAATGTCTAAAAATCCAATTTGTGCAAACAAACATATTCTAGAGAATCTCTGCACCTCTACTCCCATAGCATTCACTTGATGACAGGAAAAAAAAAAACTGAGGTAGGTGAAGGAGCAAGCAATGGTTTTTAGCAGGCACAAGGCACCACGTGGGGGCATGCAGGTGCCGTAGCTAGTAGCCAGTGTCGGTTCCCGGGTCAAAGACTTGCTCCCACAGGGTCCTAGTGACTCCAGTCCAGACCTATTAGTGGGACTCATTGGAGAAGATTAATTCTGGGAAGAGCTTCAGTTGCATGAAGATAATGTTGGGGAAAGCTCAGCACCATGGTGAGCACTGTCGCCTGCAGCAATGTTGGCGTTATAGCCAGCAACACCTTCAGCACTGGGGCTAAGAGTGACACTGGCTATAGGGCCAGCAGTGTCTGCACAACGTCAGTGCTGAGGCCAACTGTGACATCAGCACTGAGGCTGGCAATGATGTTAGCACTAAGAAGCCCCCCCGTGAAGTTGTTGCCAGACACAACCCTGCAGAAGACAGGTCTGTCAGACAAAGATCGGCATCGCAATCAGCACCAAATGGTACAGAGGGATGGTGTTGATAGAGTCTGTGAAATCATATTCTGGGATCCACCACAGAAACCCTATTGGATCCAAGATTATCCAGAGACAGAGCCTTGGCAGCAAATACCTGGAGGGACCCGATGCTATAGTCCCTAAACCAAATGGCTCATCCAAGACATGCCAGTAGACAGTGGGAATCGGGCGCTGGCTCCATTGCATAAATTAGACCTGAAATCGCCCCCTCCCCCCAAAAAAAGTGAGACGGAGGAGGAGGAGGAGCACTAGCAGTGATCCCACATAAACTGGAGTAAATGGCCTTGTGACAGAGTAGTACAAAGCAGACTGGGATCTGTATGCTCATAGCACTTCACGTGCAAGGATGTGGTCAAAGTCGAGTGGTCTCGTGAGTCTGACCTGGAGACTAAGCAGGGTAGGGACAAGTACTTTTTACAGCTCCAGGGGACTGCCTGTCCTCCTAGATGTGAGGTTGCCTGGTACCAATACACTCACCCCAAGACAACCTGTGGTCCAAAGCAGATTCACTGCCAAAACAACGGACTTTTACAGGTACCCTACCTGAAATAATGGTCAGTGAATGACCTGCTTGTGAAACAAGGTAGGGATGAGAAAAACTTGTAAATCTGTGATGAAAACTGATGGTTCTGAAGACAAGATGCCTTTGTGGACAAAAAACAAAGTTATGTTGCCCACTGACAAGGCATACTCTCAAAAGAGGGGAGAAAAGGGACTAAGGCAGTTGCGGCTAGCACAACTATTATGTTGTCACTGCACGTGCCACCATATTTTGTGCTGTGTGCATGGACATGGGGCATGCCAGCCCCAAAAGTTCTAACTCCCAGTGGATCCCAGGGTCTCTGGCCTTAAGATCAAACAGTAGGACTCTATGGAGAAAATGAATTCTTAAAAGATCAAATATATGCATTTTACCTGGAAACTGAGCCCAGGTCCCCTGGAATCCACCCTACTGCATTACTGATTGTTTCACTTTAGATAAACACAGGACAGTTAGTATAACTGAGGGAACGTGTGATAAGTCTGACTCAAGCCTCTGTAGCCAAAATCCCTATTCAGGCCACATATTTTTCTTTTATCATAGACTTTCAACAGTCATGTCTGCTTATTGCATTTAGTTAAATAACAGCGCTGATTTTTGTTTTATGTTTTTAAGAACAGAAATGCTAAATCATTTCCACACCTGAAAAACTGATCAAGGATTAAAAACCCAAGGTAACATGATTAGCAAAATCAAGCCACTGGGCCAGCAGCTCTTGGAGGAGTAGGAGTGCAAACTGGCACTGACTCTGGAAGAGTGGCTGCTGTGGGATGTACAGCAGTTATGATTTGAAGTCCGGATTCTGGGCATAAGTTTGCAGTCTCTACGGCACTCATTCTCAGAAAGCAAATTCATACCTACATGTCTGGAAGCCAGCCTTTCCTGTCAGTTGTTGGCCAGCCCCCCAGGAAACAGTAGAAGGTCTGTATTTAACTGAAACCTTTTTATACATGTATTTATACACATATAAATTATGGCCCGGCATCCCATGGGTATACAGTGTTCCAATAGCAGGGCTGCGTGCTATTTCATATCCTTTCTGGCACAGAGAGGGGTCTAGGCTAGCTTTAAAATTAGGAAGTGAAGGCTATTAAGTTTAAGGATTTCAAAAGGTCAGCCTATCAGAGCTAATCCCTTGTAACAAGTTGATTACATTACTGTATTGTAATAGGGCCCTGATCTAGCATATAATGTACAGCACCTGTGATAGTTTTTCTTAGCCAAGGGAATTGTTTTATTTTACTTTATTTAAACCTTTACTTAAAGGGAAATGCACACATACCCAACCCACACGTACTCTGAAGGGCTGCCCTCCATTTGCACTTTAGTGCAGAACAAACATTTTTACACAGGGCCCCATATTCAAATGGTTAGTGCTGCAGTAACCAGGTTAGTACATTGATACTTAGATGTTGGCAGATAAGGGCCTTTGACCCACCTAGTCTGCCCATGAATGCTAGGAACTGTTTTTCTTCAAGCTTTCCTGGAACTAGGTTGTACCCTTCCCTTGACTACCAGGATCCCCTATCCCTATCCCAGGCATTATTAAATCCTGTAATCATTTCCACTACCACTACCTCTTCCGGCAGGCTGTTCCATTTGCCCACCACCCTCTCCATCAAAAAGTGTTTCCTCACATTCCCTCTGAACCTCCCTCCCTCCCTCCAGTTTCATCCTAGGTCCCCTTATCCTGGAGCATCCCGAAAAACCATATTTACTTGCACCTTATTCTTCCCCATGCGGTACTTAAATGTCTCGATCATATCACCCCTCTCCCTTCTCTCCTCCAGGGAGTACATATTTAAGTCCTTCAACCTATCCTCGTAGGGTTTGTGATGTAATCCCTGCACCAACTTCATTGCCCTCCTCTGAACCACCTCCACCTTATCTATGTCCTTTCATAGGTAAGGCCTCCAGAACTGGACACTGTACTCGAGGTATGGATTCACTAATGTCCTGTACAGTGGCATTATGACCTCCCTTTTCCTGCTGGTGATTCCCCTGCCTATGCATCCCAACATTCGGTTTGCTTTTCCTGCTGCCTTGTCGCACTGACTTCCTACCTTGAGAGGTTATCCAAGATGATAACCCCTAGGTCCCTTTCTTGCTTAGAGCATTCTATATTTTCTCCTCCCAGCAGATATGTTGTTCTTGGGTTTTTGTGGCCATTTGTATTATCTTACACTTTTTAGCATTAAATCCCAACTGCCGATCCCTCAACCAGTGCTCAAGCTTCTAAAGATCCCTCTCATTCTAGCCACACCCTCTGGCATGTCCACCCAGTTGCAGAGCTTTGTGTCATCAGCGAACAGGCACATTTTCTGTAACTATATTGTGTTTATTTTAATACTGGATACAATCTAGCGTCTCACTGGAAATGAGCTTGTCTCAGTCAAGTTGTACCTATTCACTGTTATTTATCAGTTGAATACAATTTTTACTACTACATTTTCCCTTCTACTGTAGGTCCACCGCAATGTCACTGATAAAGATACTGAAAATGACTGGACCTAGCACTGATCCCTGTGGTATCACACCAGTCACCTTTCCCTCCACACAGTGACTGCAATTTACCACCACCCTCTGTGTCCTGTGATAAAGCCAACTCTCTACCCATTTTACCACCATCTTACCCACTCCCATGTTCCCCAACTTGTTTAACAGCCTTCTATGGGGCACAGTGTCAAAGGCCTTGCTGAAGTCCAGGTAGGCCATATCCACTGCCCTCCCCTATCCACCTGCCTGATCACCCAGTCGAAGAACTCAATTAGGTTAGTCTGGCATGACCTCCCTCCAGTAAAACCATGTTGCCTTGGATCCTGTAGACCATTGGCAACCAGGCGTTCCACTGTTCTTTCCTTCAGTAGTGCCTCCATAATATTTCCCACTACTGAGTTCAGGCTGACTGGTCTGTAGTTCCCAGCTACCTCCTAGCTCCCACTTTTGTACAGAGGGACTACATTAGCTCTCCTCCAGGGTACATCCCCCAGTTTCCAATGACAGACTGAACAGGTTTATCAGGGGTTCCTCCACCATTTCTCTTAGCTCCCTCAGCACCCTGGGGTGTACCCCATCTGGTCCCATAGCCTTATCGACTCTTATTGCTTCTAATTCCCTTAGGACCCTTTCCTTTGGAAAAGGACTTGTATCCATTTCCGTGCTCTTGCTACCCTTTCTACTAATTTCTGGGCCCTATCCTGCCCCCTCCTCTGTCAAAAATTGAGCAGAAGTATCTGTTCAGTATGTCTGCTTTGCGGTTGTCATCCTCTATGCTACTTCCATCCTCCGCTTTCAGCCTCACTGTCCCTCCCTTTTTTCCCTGATGTAACTTATCCCCCCCTCAACACTGATTTTGCAATGCATTCCTCTGTTTGTGCCTTGGCTTCCCTTACAGCCCCTCCCCCCCACCTCCCTTTGTTTCTCCGGGTACATCTCCATGTCCCCTTCCTCCTGTGTCTTTTTGTACTACTTGAATGCCATGTTTTTTTGTTTTAACTTTCTCAGCTACCTCCTTTGAAAACCATAATGGCCTCCTCTTCCACTTCCCCTTGCTAACCTGCTTAACACAGAGTTGTGTTGCCATTGTTATCCCAGACTTGATCACCTCCCACTGTTCCTCTTTCAGACATTTCCCCATTTTCCTAAACTCTGCCTCTTTTTTTTTTTGGAATTCTATTTTTTCGCCCCTACCATGCTCATTTTTTTACAGAGGAGGGGGCAGGATATAGCCCAGAAATTAGCAGAAAGGGTAGCAAGGGCACGGAAATGGATACAAGTCCTTTTCCAAAGGAAAGGGTCCTAAGGGAATTAGAAGCAATAAGAGTCGATAACGCAATGGGACCAGATGGGGTACCCCCTTCAATTGCTCTTCAAACCACAAAAAAACTGCAGATATGTCTGGAAAGGGGTCGCAGAAAGAAAGAGGCACTAGATTCTAGACTCACCAGGGTAAGAATAACAAGGATGACTGAGGATCCTGGCACAACTCCCCAACTTGCTCTGGCAGCCATACTCGAGCAGCAGATGCGGGGTTGTTGTATGGCACAGACGAGGAGTTGGAATATTTGTCCAGACAGAGGTTCGATTTCTCATCAAGGAACTCAAGAGAGATGAGAGACAAAAATAAAGCAGAATTCAAGCAACTAAACCAGAAGCTGTCCCAGGTAGAGCACTGGATTCAGGGACAGAGGACAGGCTCTCCCATGTGGAAGATGGCATCATGCATTTGGGCCGCACTGTCCAGGTTTTATGCCAGCATGCGATCAATTTGGCAGACAAATGCCTTGACTTGGAGAGTAGATCGCATAGGGAAGATCTTAGGATTCACGGACTAAAGGAGGGCGCAGAAAGAAAAAATTACTCACCTTAGTAATGTTGTTTCTTCTGTGGAGTCTTGCTGTATTCTGACATATGCAATGATCACCAACCTTTGAACTGCCCCGGAGAACAAAGAGTTAACTTTCCATGCAGGGCATGGAATGCTGAGCTCGAGCTCGGTTGAAGCCTCTGTCTGCTGTTGTTTAAACCCCAACCGTCAGATCTTTACGAGCTATACTATAATATCCTATATTTAGGAGGCAGTATAGCACAGTGGTCTAAGGCTCTGAGCTGCAAATCTGGTGACATCCAGCAGACCAGACCTGGGTTTGAATCCCACAGCTTCCACTTGAATACTGTGTGACCCTGAGCAAGTCACTTAACTTCCTTGTGCTCCCAGGTCACACCTGGAAACAAGCTTCGGCTTAGTGTGCCTTTCCTGGTTAAACAATTTCCCCTTTCCCCTATACTCACTGGGCATTCTGTGTGGAAACTGTAAACTCACACTAGCCAACTGGCAACTAAATTTGATAAAAAAAGGTTTTTTGGTTTCAAAGCAAAGACTCAAGTCAGGAAACCCAAAAAACAAAACACAACACACACCCAAAATAAAGGAGGGTGAGAAAAAAGGGACACCTCTAGGTGCCAACACTGCTCCTGCCCACCCACATCCCAAAAAATGGTTCTGAGAAGGGAGGCGGGGGAGGTCAGAATATAGCAAGACTCCACTAGAAGAAACAACATTAATAAGGTGATTAATTTTTTACTCAAACAACATGAAGTCTTGCTGTAGTCTGACATATGCAGACTACCAAGCAGTACCTCCAAGGAGGA
The DNA here is from genome assembly GCA_016271365.2 of Neoceratodus forsteri. Lineage (NCBI taxonomy): Eukaryota > Metazoa > Chordata > Ceratodontiformes > Ceratodontidae > Neoceratodus > Neoceratodus forsteri. Next base: position 799,832,708 of record CM057451.1, on the reverse strand, counting down.
GGGACAGAACCTACGTTGGGAATAGGCTCTGAAGTACTGCTGTGCCAAACCGAGCATCACTCCTAGCCTGGATATCCAGAGAGTAATGCTTGGTGAATGTATGGACTATTTTCCAGGTGGCTGCTTGACAGATTTCTAAGATAGGAATATACCTGGCAGCAGCCAGGGAAGCAGCTGTACCTCTAGTAGAGTGAGCCCTCAGGCCTGAGGGTGGGGTTCTACCCAATTTCTCATTGCAGAATTGTATACAAGAGACAATCCACCTGGCAATAGATCTTTTAATGGCAGGTTTGCCCTTACCGACCTCTCCATATGTGAGGAACAACTGGAGGGACTCAAACCTGTGACCCTTGGTGCGCTCTATGTAGTAGCTGAGGGCCCTTTTAACATCCAAGCTGTGCAACCTCCTCTCTCCAGAGGAGGAATGGCCAGTGAAGAAAACAGGGAGAGACATAGACTGATTAAGGTGGAAATCTGAAACCACCTTAGGCAAAAACTTCCTGTTAGTTCTTAGGACCACTTTATTTCTATGGAAAGAGATGAAATCAGGCTCCACTGACAGGGCTTGCAATTCACTGATACGCCTGGCAGAGGTAATGGCTACCAAAAACACAGTTTTCCAAGTCAAGTACTTAAGCTCTGCAGAGGACAAAGGCTCAAAGGGGGGTTGCATAAGCTGAGCAATGCAAACATTAAGGTCCCAAGCAGGAGCAGGGTCCCTGAAGGAAGGATTGGTGTGCAACAATCCCTTGAAGAATTTGCATAATACAGGATGGACTGATAGTGAGGAGGGCTTGCCTACTGACAAAAGAGCAGAAACAGCTGCCAAATGTACTTTGAGTGTAGCTGGTCTGAGTCCCAAGCCATTGAGATGAACCATATAGTCTAGGACTGCAGGCAACCCAGCAGATTCTGGAGAAATATGCTTACCAGAGCACCAAATAGTGAACTTTTTCCATTTGGAGTTGTAAGTCTTACTGGTGGAAGGCTTTTGAGAATCCTTAAGAATATCCAGAACACCTTGAGAGAGGTGCAGGTCAGCAAACTCTAACTCTTCAAGAGCCAGGCCTTGAGATTGAGAGATTTGAGATTCGGATACCAAATCCTTCCCTGAGAGGATGTCAACAGGTTGTAATTCCTGGGAAGAGACAGGGGAAGGTGGACTGCTAAGGACAGCAACAGTGGCTACCAGGGCTGTCTGGCCCAGTCTGGAGCGATCAGAATCACTTAGCATGGTTGAGACCTGATCTTGACTAGCACCTTGAGGGGGAGCATACAGGAACTTCCCTTCCCAATTGAGAACCAGAGCATCCAGTGGGACTGAGCCCAAGACTAGGGGTCTGCAGCAAAAGACAGGAAGTTGGTGATTGTCTGGGGAGTGCCCCATCTGGAGAAAATCACTTTCAAAATTAGGGGATCTAGGGACCATTCCTGGTGGCCCTGAGATATCCTGCTGAGAGCATCTGCTAGGACATTGTCCTTCCCTGGGAGGTGAACTGCTGTCAGAGAAGTTTGCAGGGAATAGTCCAGAGACCACAACTTCATTGCTTCTGTGCACAAGGCCATAGACCGAGTGCCCTCTTGCTTGTTAATGTACCACATTGTGGTGGTATTGTCTGTTCTGATCTGGACTACTTTGTTCTGAACAGACTTGGAAAAAAGCTTGCAGTGCCAGAAACACTGCTCTGAGTTCCAAGAGATTGAAGTGAAGCAGAGATTCTTGAGGGACCACAGCCCTTGGGTGGTAAGATCCCCCAAGTGGGCTCCCCAGCCCAAGAGGGAGGCATCTGTGGTGAGGATTAGTGAATGAGACTGAGTGACAAAAGGAACTCCCTGCCTTAAATTGTCCTGATCCTGCCACCATTGCAAAGCCTGGATCAGGGTTCGAGTTACTGGGACTAGTTTGGTAAGGGAATCCTTTCTCTGGGACCAGAAGGCTCTCAAATGGAACTGAATGTCCCTCATCTGAAACCTCGGCCCCTGGACCACTGCTGTAGAGGCTGCCATGTGGCCCAGGAGCTGCAAGAAGTGCCTTGCTGGTCGAGACACCTGAAGGGTGAAAGAAGAGGCCAGTTCTATTAGTGTCCTTGCCCTGTCCACAGGAAGGAAGGCCTTTGCTCTTATTGTATCCAGCTCCGCCCCTATAAAGGTGAGGAGTTGTACTGGCTCCAGAACTGACTTTGGAAGGTTTAGGAGGAATCCTAAGGAAGTGAGCAGTTGCTGAGTTATCTGAAGATGAGACTTGACTTGGTCTGGAGACTGACCCACTATGAGCCAGTCGTCCAGGAATGGAAAGATGGAGATCTTTTTTCTCCTTAGGAAAGCAACCACTACTGCCAGGCACTTTGTGAACACCCTTGGGGCTGATGTTAGACCAAAGGGCATTGCTCTGAATTGATAGTGGCCTGAAGGCAACTCGAACCTGAGGTACTTTCTGTGGGAGCACCTGATGGGAATGTGAAAATAGGCATCTTTGAGGTCCAGAGAGGCTAGCCAGTCCCCTGGCCTTAGACAGGGCAGAATTATTCCCAGAGTCACCAGTTTGAATTTTGGCTTTAAAACGTGCTTGTTTAGATATCTCAGATCCAGGATGGGCCGCCATTCTCCTGTCTTTTGGGGGGTTAGGAAGTACCTGGAGTACAATCCTGTGCCCCTGTGTAGGGTAGGAACCCTTTCTATGGCTCTGAGAGCCAAGAGGGAAGAAACCTCTGCCTCTAGGGCAAGGGTCTCTGATGGATTTGCAGGTGGAAAGGATCTGGTTCTCATCTTGGGAAATTTTTTTGAAGCCGAGAACCAGTCCCTGGCTTACTACTTCCAGGACCCACCTGTCTGATGTTAAAGACTTCCAGTCCTGGACAAAGTAAGCCAGCCTGCCCCCTACAGGTATTGGAGAATCGGCCCGGGCAGACCCATCAGGGTGTCTGCTTGGCAGGGGCTTTAGGCTGAGGGGTGAAAGCAGGCCTGCTCATACCCAGTCTGCCTCCCCTCTGAGCAAAAGCAGAAGAGGAAGCCTGAGCTTGGTATAAAGGCCTTTGAAAGGGCCTGCCCCTGCCCCTGGAATGCTGCCTCTGAGGAGTGGCTTCCCTTTCTTTGGCCTTAGCACGCCTGTAGATGGTCCTATACTCGTCCATCTTCTTCATGTAGTTCTCTGTCTGCTCCCCAAACAGAGAATTACCAATGACAGGGAAATCCATGGCCTTAGCCTGGGTATCCTGTGATAGGCTAGTACATCTGAGCCAAGCCATCCTCCGAAGGGCCACAGATGTAGTCATGACTCTAGTTGAAACATCACTGGAGTCCACAGCAGCATGAAATTGCACCTTGGGTGCCTCAATCCCATCCGCAGCCACCAGCTCCAGCTCCTTGGCAAGCTGGTCAGGGGCCTGTTTAGCTAGAGCCAGCACAGTGTCCCACCTGGACTTCTGGTATCTAGCGGTGTAGGCCATATAGTTTGCCTGCCTGAGTCCCAAAGATGCTGCCATGTACTGTTTCTTTGCCATGGCATCAATCCTCCTGGAGTCCTTATCTTTGGGGTGTGAAACCAAGGGAATATTTGCCTTATCACAAGCAGCAGCCTGCACTACCCAAACATGGCTGCATTGCTGGGAAAGGAACTCCGTGTCTGTGCCTGAAAGAGTATACCTCTTGTCCATTCTTCTGTCCACAGGAGGTATGGAATTAGGAGTTTTTAGAATTTTAAATGTCTGTTTCCCAAAAGATTTATGGAGGGGAATAGACAATCTCCTGGACTCTGGGATGTCCATCATCTCAACAAAATCAGGCTCCTCCTGATCCTCTACTGCTTCTTCCATAGGAAGCTGGAGGGTTTCAGCCACTTTCTTGTAAAACATATAGTGGGAAGGGGACTCAGAAAGCCTAGGAGGAGAAACACCTGAAGGTCTGTCTGGGGAGATGTCCGGGTCAATAGGCACATCCAGACTTTCATAATCACCATCATCATCATTATCTTCATACTCTCCCTTCTCCTCCTCCTCTGGTTCATAAAATTATTCTAAAGTATAATCCGGAACCGGGGGAACCGACCAAACCGAGTCCCTGACAGATGGTGCCGGTTCGGCCGGAACCAAAGTTAGCAACTGAACTATCCTTATCGCTTTGGCTATCTCATCAGCGGTCGGAGAAAGAACTTGTGGATCTGAACCGGAAGATTTATCCCTTTTCTTTCTTTTAACTGGAACCGACTCCTCAGAATCGGTTCTCCTTTTGCCCGAAGGAGTTTCATCCTGGTCAGAGGGCACTCCTTCTGGTTCGGTCGGAACCGAACCAGGCTGGCCATCCAGGTCAGCAGACTTCTCGGCCTCCCTTTCCCTCAGTCTACCTACTCTCTTATCCAGGGTAGTTTTGGGAAAACTTTTACAAATTTGGCAGTCTGAATTGAGGTGGCCAAACCCCAGACAATAAACACAGGTGGTGTGGGGATCAGCCTTAGCAAAGGCTTCCCCACACACACTACAGTGTTGAAACCCAGTGGGCCCGTCTTTTTTCTTGGGTTTCTTAGACATGGTCAATCCTAACCAAAACTTACCCTTTTTTGGCAATCTGCCAGGCAAGACACCCCTATCGGTTCCTGACCATGTTACGGGTCTTGGAAAAAAATGTAATGAAATCTGTTTTTTATAGAACCCATACAGACCGGTTACAACACTCTAATAAAGACAGAAGTTTTTTTTACACAAACCTGATCGGTTCAAACAGAACCGATCCAATGTTTACAAGTTCCACACAGAAACTAATATAGAAAAAACCTATCAAGTACTCACAGTACCACAGACAGAGACTTAAACCAACAAGTTTAGAAGCAGAAATTCGGTTGAAACTGAGCGAAAAACGACACTTTAACCGACTTTTTTTGAACCAAGCGAAGGAGAAATCTCCGGAGCGACTGTTCGGTGAGGCGGAGTAAAGAATCTGACGGTTGGGGTTTAAACAACAGCAGACAGAGGCTTCAACTGAGTTCGAGCTCAGCGTCCCATGCCCTGCATGGAACGTTAACTCTTTGTTCTCTGGGGCAGTTCAAAGGTTGGTGATCACTGCATATGTCAGAATACAGCAAGACTTCATGTTGTTTGAACTGGAGCTATGGTGAACTTTCTAACTAACCTGTTGAAGGATGTCCTGGAGCTCCCGCCTGACTACCAGTTAGGAATAGAGAGAGCACATCGGACCTTGCTGCCCAAGCCCAAAGATCCAAATGCTCGTCCTCGGTCTGTTATTTTAAAGTTCAACAGTTATAAAACAAGAGGATATCTTACAGAGGGGCCTGGCAAAAGAAGGAGATTAAATATTTAGACAGCCACTTGTTTTTTTGATCAGGACTACCATCCAGAAATTTAGCAGCAACGCCTGGCATACACTGAGATAATCACGTTGCTGCAGTCCAAACAAATAAAAATACAAACACCTTACCCAGCTAAACTGCGGGTATTCTGGAAGGAAGGGACCGGGATTCTATAATTCTCCACAGGCAGACCAGTGGTCTTTTGAAACGGGGCTTTGAGATCCCGGCACTCAGTAAGATGACCCTGCAGAAGCGCAAAGATCCCACTTAAAATTGGAGCGTGGTGGAGTCATGGAGAGCCAGGCTGAACAGATTTCAGACCTCATCAGAACTGACCCATCTCTGTGATTTGATGAAGAGGCTACCGGGAGTAACTGTAAAGATCCATTTTTGTTGGAAGGGCGACTACTGTATAAGTGTGCTGTGGTAAATGATTATCCTGTATTAAGGGGCAGTGAAAACGCATGTCATGGTGGCAGCTCTTTCGTTCATGTAATACCCTGATGCTGCTGTACGATACAGAACTAATGGCTTCAGGGCGCTAGCTCTGTTTTAATCCACGGTGTTGTTTTTTCAGCTGAGTTTGTTAACATTTATTGGGAACTCATTACAACTTTATGGTGAGAGAAGTCCTGCAAATAATGCACACATGACTATGCAAAAAAGAAGCCTTGAGACACGTACAGATCCCGCCCTCCACTCCTAATACAACCTGGGCATAGCAGACAATCAAGCCCAAGCGGCTCAAGATACAGGCTGATTTTTTTCAATATCATTTATGTATATTGTGGCTTCTGACTAGCTAATAATAATTAGAGATGTTGCGAAATTTAATTTCGCCGCACAAAATACTTCGCGTAATTATGTACTTACGGCAAAATTTTGCCATTCAATTTTACCATAAATTTCACCTTGCGTTACTATTAGGCGAAATTAAGTTTGTCACGTGACTTACTCTCTGCAGGTCACATGGGTGACTGTAATCGGGCAGCAAGTCAGTGATTCAGTTCCATTGCTAGGTAGCTGGAGAAGCAGGCAGCAGCAAAGAGGTTGTCCCCAGGTCCACCTCGAAAATGAGTTATGCTCAATGGTGATCGCCTGGTCAAATAAAGATTTTGATTGATTTGATTGACTGATTGTTCTGTGTGCTATTGTGTGGTACACAAATACTATTTAGTTTAAAAATAATAGATTTGTACTCTTTTCTTTAGGTTATCTGGTGTGTGTATTATTTCCTTTCTTTGTGTGTGTGTGTGTGTGTGTGTGTGTCCCTCACTATCTCTATTTCTTTTTTTTTTAGTTTTGGGGGGTATGATGGATAGGAAAGGTAGGGCAAGGGGACTGGGCAGAAGGCAGGATCTACTGTTCGCCGTAACCGGTGGGCATTTATGGCTGAGCCCCCTCCAGTAGGAGCATGTGCCCCCCACCTCCCAGCAGCTACATGAGCCTGTTGCCCCACACAGCAGCATGAGGAGCATGTGCCCCACCCCCCAGCAGCAGGATCCTATTGTCCCCAATCAGCACCAGCAGGAGTATGTGGCTCCCACCCCCCAGCAGCAGCATAAGCCCGCTGCCCCACCTGCAGCACCATGAGGAGCATATGCCCCACCACCCCCAGCAGCAGGATTCTGCTGCCCCACCCCAGCAGCAACATGAGCATGTGCCCCCCCTCCAACCCCCAGCAGGAGCAGGATGTAGAGGCCCCCAGGACATCAACTGGTGGTGCCCCCCACCACCCAAGAGTGGCATCTGTGTGATGTTTCTTCACCACAGACACTGTGGATGACAATGTTGTTATCTGCAACCTTTGTGGCTGATCTGTTAGAAGAGGGAAGAAAGGGACGCACCTTGGAACTGGTGGCCAGAGGAGCTATCTGCAGAGTGGCTCCTAAAGCAGCAAGAGGTGGCAGAAGCAGGAGGCAGGACTAGTGAGGGTGATCATAAAGAAGGAGAAGGGGGCCAGCAGGAGGAAGGCGGTCAGCATACGCATCCTAGGGGGCACTGTACCAGGAAAAGGCAGCAGGAGGCAGCAGCAGAACAACTACCCTACAGCCGCCGGCACCTCCATCATCATGTCGATGATCCCCCACAGCCTGCAGCAGCCTCAGGTCAGGTAAGCCATGAAGACCTGGTGGCTATGCGCAGAAAGGTGTGAGCTCTGCAACAAGAATTTGAACAGTTCCACCAGGAGGCCAGGGGGGATATGAGAAAAATTATGGATGACCAGCAAAAGTGCTGGAACTCCTGGCAGAGCTGAGTCGTGGTGGTGGCGGCAGTTCTGAATCGGGGTCTGGCGCAGTGTAAGTTTGCAGATAGTGAGGCAGGCAGCAGCCACATTTTTTTTCCTTTCTTTTTCCTGTCCTGTGTTAGTGTCACTCTTCACATCTCCACCCCCTTAAAATAATAAGAAAAAAAAAAGTAAAAAAAAATATTTTCTGTCTTCTTCCTCTTCCATATCCTCTTGTTTCTTTTTCTTGTCTTATAATTAATCATGGCCCAGATATTCAAAAGGGTTGCTCCATGCGCAACAGGGTTGCACATGCGCAAGTTCTACATTGCGCCATTCTGCGATATTCAGCAGGAGGCAGTTGCTCCACTGACAACAGGTTGCGCAAAAGAGCAATGCAAATGAATGCATGCTCAACAGGAGGGGGAGGAACCATGCATAACCTGCGCAACCCGATATTTAGTCGGGTTGTGCAGAGTTCATGCACAACCCCAACCTGCGCCTGCACAACCTTGAGCCAAAAAGGATCAAGTTGAGGGCCACCCACAGGTGAGCTGCTGTATTGCAGGGCGCAACAGCAGCTGCCACCTAGCTGACCCCCAACTCGGTCCCTTGCCCCTCCCACCACCCGATCGCGGTCATAGCATAACATGAACCCCCGACACATCTCCACAGCCTGATGCGGGCATTACAGTTACATGAACCCCCGTCCACATCTCCCAGCCCGATCGCGGGCACAGTTATGAACCCCCCACCCACATCTCCCACAGCCCGATCGCTGGGCATTACAATTCCCATGAACCCCCCGCCCACACATCTCCCACAGCCCGATCGCCGGGCAGAGCGTGTATGAACCCCCAGTGCCCGATCGCGGTGGGAATGTAACCCAACCCGAATATCTCCCTGGTGGTCCAGTGGACAAGAGCCTGATCGGGCAGAATGTCGCGTTACAACCCCCCCAAACAACTCCTGGTGTCTAGTGTCCCCCACCCACCCACGACAGACCCTCACTTTCACCATCATCATCCTCAAATTCCCCTTCCTCTTCAAATTCCGGTTCATAAAAATCTTCGAGGGTATAATCTTGAACCAGGGGAACCAACCGAACCGAACCCCTGCCAGAAGGAGCTGGATAGGTAGGAACCGGACGGAGCGATTCCACAATCTGAATCGCTCTGGCTATCTCTTCGGCAGTTAGAACATGAACCTCTGGATCTGAACCGGCCGATTTTTCTTTGCATTTTCTTTTTGTTGGAACCGATCCCTCGGAATTGGCTCTCCTTTGGCACGAAGAAGTATCGCCCTAGGCAGAGGGCACTCCTCCTGGTTCGGTCGGAACCAAACCGGGCTGGCCATCCTTTTCCCTCAGTCTACCTAATCTCTTCTCAAGGGTAGATTTGGGAAGATTTTTACATGTTTGGCAGTCTGAATCGAGGTGGTCAAACCCCAGACAATAAACACAGGTGGTGTGGGGATTGGCCTTAGCAAAGACCTCCCCACACTCACTGCAGTGTTGAAACCCAGTGGGCCTGTTTTTTTTTCTTGGATTTCTCAGGCATGGACAACCTAACCAATTTACCCTTTTTATGGCAGCTGCCAGGCAATTCTCCCTTATCGGTTCCTAACCGTGTCACGGGTATTGGAAAAAAACGTACCAAAACATGTTTTTTTAAAACTGATAAGAACCGGTAACCACACACTAAGTAAAAACACAAAACACAAGATTTCACTATCAAATGGCCAGTTCAGCCAAACCGAGCCGCACTTTTACAAGTTCCACACAGAAAACAGAACAATTCCTATCTAGTAGTCACGGCACCACAGACAGAGACTGAACCGACTATGCAGATAACTTTTTTGGTTTAAAAAGAACGACAAAAACTGAAACTTTAACCGACTATCGAACCAAGCCAAAGGAGAAATCTCCGGAGCGACTGTTCAGTGAGGCGGAGTAAAGAATCTGACAGTTCAAGTTTGAAACACTCCAGACAGAGACTTCAACCGAGCTTGAGCTCAGCATTCTATGTCCTGCATAGAAAGTTAACTCTTTGTTCTCCAGAGCAGTTCAAAGATTGGGAATCACTGCAATATGTCAGAATACAGCAAGACTTCATGTTGTTTGAAACAACAGTTTAGGGCAAGGATGAACAAATTAAACTAATTAACAAGCTAACAGCGGATAATAGTGTAACTCCCCCTCCAGTTTGGGGGTTTACCTTAATGCCTTCCTGGGCCCCTAATGCCCACTGCCAGACTGATGTCCCATCCTAGTGTGATCCTGTGTATTTGCGTGAGAGTGCCATGCTGAGCCTCCGCACCTGTCCCTTTAAGAGAATAGCTAATATGTGTTTAGAAAATGGTCTGTTCTGGGTCCAGGCGATTTAGGGCTTGTGGCCAGTCAGCCAGTGTGCTGTTTTACTCCATTCTACAGTCACTACTTGCACAGAGGAAGCTTATGTAGGATCTGTGATTATTTATTGTTTATCTGCTGTTATATTTAAGATAGAGATGTTTGTTTAACCTGTTTTAAATTCAGCTCACTCAATTGGATGGAAGCCACCATGTTAGGTCTGGGACTTCCAGTAACTGGACAAATAGAACCACTGGGGACCTAAAATGGATCCAGACCCTAGTGTCCTGTGGGAAGGAAATTCTGTAGTTTTTCAGTTGGCACTTACATGGACCTGGAGGTGGAGCCCTTACTGTGACTGACAGCTCCTTCAATCAACTGAAACTTTGGACTGACAAGGGAAATGCCCTGTGTGCCAAGAGACAGTGGATCAGTTACAGCTGGAGTTTGAAGTGTGAACAGCTGGAGCTTTTGAGCAGCTGCTCCCAGAAGGAGCATAGGGGAATCGGCGGGAAGAGGCCTAATTTGCCTTCCTGCCACCTGTCCCCTGCTTGACACTGCCTACAGAAGAAGCTGGACTTGTCCACTTCCAGCCTGGAACTACAGCAGAAGAAGAGAAGAAGTTTGTTAATGCTACTTGCAATTTGGACCGAAGACTGGTTCCTGAAGCGATCGGACCAGCGTGTGTGCCAGACATCCTCGGGTCGAAAGGTTTGCTCAGTAAAACTGCTGAATTGCAACTGGACTATATCCAAAATATTTTTTTGAAGTAGCTGTTGATTTAAATGTGCTGAATGTGTTTCGTGGGTTGAGACCTGCTTCCCCACGAAAGAACCTGCTTCCCCACGAAAGAACCTGTTACGTCAGCTGGAGACATCACCAGCAGATCATCACAAACTCTGCCAGACTACTTATCCTGCCTGGGCCCTGCTACTTCGGCCTAGGCCACTACTCCATCACCAGAGACTGTTACGGTGAGAGACTGGCTCCGGGATCCAGCCCCTGTGCAGCAATATCAATCAATCAATCACTTTATTTAACCAGGCATAAACACCATTGAGCAAGCTTATTTTCAAGGTGATCCTGGGCATTAATACAATACAGTACACTTCATAAGAGTACAATTACGGTGGACAGTGGTGCAAAAGAAAAAAACATTGTGAAGGTGCCGGTCAATACGGGCCTTTACATGCCAGTCAACGTAATTAACATGCAAAGGTACATAATGATAAGCTTTACTGGAATGAGAAGAGACAACAATCCCATATAGTCTCCGCTAAGTAAGAGCTCATACCTAAATGATAAAAAATAAGGAGGTATTAAGGAATAGGGTAGAAATTGGGGTGAAAGAGTAGGCAGCCAAGAGGGAGGTCAGAATATGTAAAAGGTAGAGAATAGGCAGGGCCATCTCTGATTAGGGGAACTAGGCTTGTAGGTCCTAGGTTTCTGTTGTTAGGAATGTGGGGTGGTTGAGATACTTAGGTGTAGGATTTGAGAGTGGCACCCGGGGTTTAGGGGTCATAGGCGTCTGAAACAGTTGCATGATTCCTTCAGATAATCCGTTAATGGAGCTTTGAATGTGAAAATGCTTGGAAGTGATGATAATTTTAATGAGTCTTGCATAGTGTTGCAAAGTGATGGAAGTGAGAAGTTGATTGCTGCCGAGCCAAGGGTAGTTTTCACTCTAGGAATCTGGAAGCAGATTATGGAGAAGCATCTCAGGCCATAGGAACCTTTAGCCCATTTGAAGAGGTTTGAGATGTATGCAGGGAGGTTATCAGATAATGCTCTAAAAAAACAGAGGAGAGCATTCCTTTTTCTCCTAGTTGAGAGTGAGGTCCATCCCGAAACCTGGTATAAATGACAGTGATGTGTACCACGGGGTAGATTTAGGATAAATCTTAAAGCCCGGTCACGCAGGTTGTGGCCAACTGGAGGAAAGGCCATGAAGAGGAGGTGTGTTGTGTCGGCCCTGTTTCCCCATGCTTATCTGTCATCACCACGAGGTCTCCAAATTGCCTACCTTGCAGCAGATTCCCAGTAGCATCAGTACAAATCAGGGCAGCTCCCTGCAATGAGTGTTAAATCATCTGTGGTACCATCTAATTATTTCATTTTCTTGGGTTCACAGGAGACTGAACCAACTGGCTCAGATTACAAATAATTTGGTTGTTTTGTATGTTTAACTGCCTTTTTTTCCACCAAGGGCCCCAACATCAGCTGCAACACCAGACATTCTCGGGCAACGCCTCTGGCTATGGCTAGTCAGACTTACCATCCTGGGTACCTAGTGTTGTGTGACTGTCACGCTGGGCCTGACTCAAATCAGACTGCAGGACATTTAACCAGATTCATGCCCCTTCCTTTTTCACTGCCCCTAAATAAACCTGATTGTCTTTTTTCATATTTAACCTGGCTAGTGTGCATATTATTAGTTGGGTTACAGTGTTAAGAGTGTGCTTCTGTACTGCTAACCTTATTTAACAGGGGGTCTGCAGGGAAACAGCTGCAGATATCACCCTGTTGGCAAGTGTGAAGAGTGTGAGCATATTATTACTGTTCCATATTGCCTGTGAGTTTACTTCTGCACCAAATACTATGCCGCTAGGAGGGTTGGTGGGGGGGGTCATAGCTTCCCAGAGGGCTATACCAGAGCAGACCAGCTACCCCAATACCATTTTTCTAGGTGGAGACACCTTATTAGTGAACTCAGGCTCCTCAACCGGTGTATAGCCATACAGGCAGGGGTAGCAGCCCTTAGAATAGCACCGCCTCGGGGTTACATCTTGGAGGCACTTCTGAGATTAGCACCCCCTAGTGACCAAACGGTAAAATTTCAGTCACTTGAAAGTTTACGGGAAAATCTGAAATAGAGGCTCTAACTATGCCCAAGTGGAAAATTTCCCCCCACAAGTTAGTTGTGCATCTCAAGATGGGGTGGAGTGAGGCTGAAGGGGCTGACTCCGTCATGTATTATTACTACTACTAGTTATCCCTGTGTGGACTACCAATGACACTATAGAAGAAACCATGGTGAAAGTCAAGAGCCTTAGGAAAGTTGAAGTATGTGGGCGGGACTCAGTCCTGTTTGTCCAGACTCTGGTGGCCCTCATTTCCTGTAGCCTCCCCAAAGACCCAGAGACAATACCCCTTATTATCATGCCAGAGGGGTCCCAGAAAGAGTGGAAGGTCATTCATTTACCCAGCGACCCATCTTCCCCCGGGTTCCCAGATGGTAGACAGATTTAAGGACAAATTATTGAGACTTCTAGCTGCTGAAGGACAGACAGTTAAGGATTTGCAGAAGACTCTGGAGGACTCTGAGGAGGTTACCCCATTCAGTCTCCCTTGGCTTCCCCAGTTTCCTCTATGGCACCCACCATCATGATGTCCCCCATTGTGATACTCTCTGTGTACCCAGACTCTTATCCCTGTGGGGGAAGATGATCTGGAAACTTGGATGGAGTATGCCACGCCCCAGTCCAAGAGTGGCAGTGCTCTGAAGACAAGAAACGCAAGAGACTCGTGGTAAGTTTGAGGGGCCCTGCACTGGAAGCCATCTGGTTCCTTCGGGTCACTAACCCGGAGGCCTCTGCAGCTGGGTAGTTATCCGCTTTAGAAAGGGTATTTGGCAGTACTGAATCTGGAGAGGATTTGATGTGGAAATTTAAATCTGTTAAACAGTGGAAGAATGAGAAACTGCTGTTGTGACCCGGGTAGAACGGGTCTTGCAAAGGACACACTGTAAAGGGGGTATCTTGGCTAGTGAACTGAATTGTGTCAGGCTGGAACATATCCTTAAGTCTGCCCGTTATTCAAGTGTGCTCATGCTGAAATGAAAGTTTCAAGACAGAAAAGCTAACCATCCTGAATACTGTTGGCTGATGAAGGAAATCCGGGATTCCGAAAATGACGAAGATGGCTGGTAACCGTATGCGGGGGTTGCGAGAACTGCCCCGACCCCTGATACACCTATTAAGAAAGACCACTCCGAGTCACAACAAGTCAATGAGCAACTAAAAGAATTGAAAGAACTGAGAACCAGCCGGCAAGCTGCAACCGAGTCTGTTAAACATCCTGGCCCTTATTCCACTAAGACTGAGCCTAGTGGTGAGAACCCACCTATAGGTGTGGGGGCCAATGCCCTTGCCGATGAGCCTCGAACTGACCCCACCCTGGTAAAACAGATGAGGGAATTTCAAGCCATGGTTAGGGATCTTATTTATGCCACCCAATCACCCGTCCCCTGAAGAGACTGTGGGAGAACTGAGCCCGAATCCAAACCAAAAAAAGAGAGTAGGACTCCAGCCACTGATCACTACAAACCTCATAAAGAACCGACCCGTCCTGCTGACCCCAAAGGCAAGGTGTCTTGTTACTGGCGCGGAGAGGACGGGCACACCCCTGAAGTGTTTGCAATGCTCCTGAAGGTCTCTGGAGAGTCACTTTCAAGCTACTCAATTTAGTCCAACAAAGCAATATAAAACCCCAACCAGGCCCACCATGGAAGTTTTTCTCCTCCAAAACTGCTGCGGGCCAGTCCACCAAATAGACTCCTCCAAATTGGTCTGAGATGGTGGGTCCATCCATGGAAACCAGTGTGACTGTTAATGGCACCCCCATGCGAGCTGTGCTAGATAGTGGCTCGTAGGTCACTACTGTATTTAAAGACTAGTACAACCAACTCTTGTCTAACCTCCTACTCCTACCCCTTGAAGGACTGCATGTGTGGGGGTTGAGTGACAAATCCTACCCTTACCAGGACTATGTATGAATTTGACTATCTTTCCCTACTGCTGTTGCTGGCATGGATGAACCAGTGGAGACTTTGGCCCTGGTGTGCCCACCGACTGGAATGTATGATGGTATCCCATTGTTGATCAGCACCAACGTTCACATGTTTGGCCGGCTAGTCCAGCTATGTCAAGAGAAACTAGCAAAACGACTAGAAGGCCCCTACTCATTCAGGCCATGGTGCACAGAGCATATGATTTACAGATGCAAGCCAGAGAGGTTGAGAAAGATGAACCGGTGGGAGTAGTGTGGAAGGAAGATCCAGAATCACTTGCATTGCCACCCAATGCTCAGTGTACCATCAGTGGCAAGGTATGCATCAAAAAAGATATTAAAAATAAGGTTCTCATGCTGGATGCCCCAGAAAAGGGAAAACTGCCTGAGGGACTGTTGGTTAAGCCTAGCATTCTGCTGGCCTGAGCTCATGCCTATGCTCGGCAGGTAGTGGTGCAAGTTCAAAACATGTCTGACTGGGATATCAGAATAAATTGAGGCTGTACCCTGGCTACTGCATACTGTGCAGATACTGCTGTGTTGCCTAGCAAAAAATGCACTGGACAGAATGACAAGGTGACTCCTGATCTGTTCGACTTTGGAGAGTCCCCCATTCCTGAAGAGTGGAGAGCTAAAATCAGCCGAAGACTGGCCCAGAGAAGCAAGGTGTTTTCTTTGAAAGAACTGGATGTGTGATGCATCACTGGGGCCGAACATTACATTAGACTTCAGGACAAAAGGCCTTTCCATTAGCGATCTCGCCGTCTAGCACCAGCAGACATCGACGACGTTTGACACCACCTCCAGGAGATGCTGGCGGCTGGCATTGTACAGGAGTCTCGCAGTCGGTACACCTCTCCTTCTTGGTAGTCCATAAGAAAAATGGCTTGGTGAGGATGTGTGTAGACTATTGGACTCTGAATAGAAGAACTATAACCTGACCAATACACTATGCCACACATCCAGGATGCCCTTGACTGCCTCGATGGGAGTCAGTGGTTTTCTGTGCTAGACCTCCGCAGTGGGTATTACCAGATCCTGATGGCCCCTGAAGATAGAGAAACAACAGCACTCATCTACCCTTTGGGTTTTTATGAATTTCTGCACACGCCCCAGGGCATTTCGGGAGCACCCACCACTTTCCAGAGGTTGATGGAGCGAGCTGTGAGGGACACGAATCTACTAGACCATCTTGTCTACCTAGATGATGTTATTGTGTTTGGCCAAACTCTCCAGGAACATGAGACTCACCAGTTTAAGGTTCTAGACTGGTTGGAGGATCTGGGGTTAAAATGATCTACTGACAAGTGTCAGTTCTTCTAGCAGTTTGTAAAATATGTCGGCCACATCACATCGTCAGAAGGGATTCAAACTGATCCAAGCAAAGTAGAGGCCCTGACCACCTGGCCACAGCCTAACAATCTTAAGGAGCTGCAAAGATTCTTGGGGTTCTACGGCTACTATCGCCGATTCGTGAAAGATTATACTAAAGCCATCCGCCCTTTGCTTAACGTCACTCAAGGTTATCCACCAACCAACTGAAAATACAAAAGGAGTGCTGTTAAAGAGGAAGAGAAAGTCTACTTTTGAACAAATGAACCCTTTGGAACAGGGTGGACTCAAGAGTGTGAGGTGGCCTTTTATGACATTATTTACCAACTTGCCCATGCCCCTGTTATTGTTTACGCAGATCCCACCAAGCCTTACGTGTTATATACCGATGCTAGCTTAAAGGGACTTGGCACTGTACTGTACCAAGAGTATGAGGAAGGCCTACACCCAGTGACATTTGCTAGCAGGAAACTGACACCATCTGAAAAGAACTACCCTGTACACAAACTTGAGTTCCTCACACTAAAATGGGCCTCTGTAAATCAATTTCACGAGTATCTCTGTGGTGCAAAAAATCCTGGTAAAAACTGACAACAACCCTCTTACCTATGTTCAAACCTCAGCAAAATTAGATGCTACTGGGCATCGTTGGCTAGCAGCCCTCTCCACATATGACTATTCAGTAGAGTATCGACTAGGGTTAAATCACACTGATGATGACGCCCTCTCAAGGAGACCTGACCCCAACTCCGAGTGGGTAAGAATGTCCAAACAATCTGTTAAAGTTCTTTTTGTCAAAAGTTTGATAAAGATGAACACCCATCCTCTGAAACCATTGACTGCCTGGTGGACTGTTTGGGCCCTCCTGACACTTGTTTTCCTGCAGCCTACTGCCATCTTGCAGCACTGGATCTCAGAACCCTGACTCAACTTACTCCTGACAATATACAGTGGGCTCAATGTCAAGATCCTATGATGAGGCCAGTGTTGGACACCATTCATGCTGGAAGGAATGTATCCAAGCTCCGCTGTTCAGATCCCAGAACTGCTCTGCTGTTCAGAGAAGGGCCCAGGTTAAAGTTGCATAACAAATTGCTTTACAGAGAGACTACAAATAAAGTCAAGTTGCCAAACAACAGCTAGTGCTGCCTACAGCTTTTAAACGTGTGGTTCTACGTGCCTTCCATGACTAGATGGGGCATTTAGGTAGTGACTGGACTGCTGATCTGGCCCATACTCGTTTCTACTGGCCAAAAATGGGAGCTGACATAGAGACTCATATCAGAACTTGTAGACATTGCTTGCAGAGGAAAGCTCAGCCCCAGAGGGCAGCGCTCTTGGTTAACATTTCTACCAGTGCATGCATGGAGCTTGTGTGCATTGACTTTTTGTGTATAGAACCAGATCAAAAGAATATTGGTAACGTGCTGGTAGAGACTGATCATTTTACTCGCTATGCCTGGGCATATCCAACCAAGTACCAAAAAGCTTCCACTTTAGCAAAAGTTTTAATACAGAAGTTCTTTGTCCATTATGGTGCCACCCAGAGAATTCACTCTGATCAAGGGAGAGACTTTGAAAACCACCTGATTAAAGAGATGCTCTCGTTCTGGGGGGGTGCAAAAGTCCCGAACTACCCCTTATCACCCTCAGGGGGATCCACAGCCTGAACGATTCAATAGCACATTACTAGACACGCTAGGCACACTTCATCCCAGAGACAAGCCGAGATGGAGTCAGCTGATAAGCACGTTAGTTCATGCCTATAACTGCACCAAAAGTGATATGTTTCATAAGTTAGGTAAGAGACAATAGCTTGCGCCAAGAAGTCTCTTTTAGTACAACTATGTTCTTATGTCTACATAAAATTTGTCCAAGTTATTCTTAAAGGAGGCGATAGAAGTACTGTTAATTATTTCAGATGGTAGTTTATTCCATAGGGACACAACCCTTTGGTTAAACCAGTGACCCGTTTTGTTAGATTTATATGATTGGCCTTGGAGTTGGTATACATGTGCTCTAGTCGTTTTAGTTATGATTTTCAAATCCAGTCCCACGCATTCCCATAAATCACTGCTTTGAAGTGCAGAGTAAACCAGCCACAAGTCTCCACTAAGTCGCCTATACTCGAGCATGTATAAATTTATTTATTTATTTTTATATTTTCTTTGTATGCCCCCTCTCTCACCACCGAACTCCTGCTCCTTCTGGAGACTCCATCGGCCTGATTCGTCCCCGCTCCTACTAGCCGACGACCAGTGCAGTCCATCCCCCGGGACCTTGGCTATACCCCCAGGCGGATGCAGGGGTGGGGCCCTTACACCCAGCGTTACTTAGTTTTAGTCGGGGATGCTATTTCTGGCGTCGGTAGGGCATTGGGGATCGTGGCCAGGAGCTCCGTCTACCAGGAGTCCGGTGGGGTATTCCTGGTTTTCTTCCTCCCACAGGACATCGCCGCTGGGGAGCCTAGGGGCGGGCACGCGTGATGTGCCTGACGCTCCGCGCCCCGGCAGACGTCCTTCCTCCTGCGACGTGCAGTCCGCTGCACCTCCACCTGTGGTCACCCAGGTGGCGGTATTGCAGCGGGACTTGCATCCCCACCCTCCCCCCTGGAGGAGGAGAGCAGCCGTTGGGCGCTCAATCCTCCTCCCCCAGCCGGCCCTCCAGCTACCCGAGTCCGTTCCCGAACCCGGGTCGCTGGCGTCACAAGCAGAAATCCAACCGCTGCGCCGGCGGGCCGGCTGAGCATGTATAAATTTATGTCTCTTAGTCTATCTTCATAGGGGAGATGTTGCAGACCAGCAATTTTCTTTGTTGCACTTCTCTGGACTCTCCTCAATATTCTCAATGTCTACTATATGGTAAGTGTTCCAAAACTGAATCCCATACTCCACAAGTGGCCTCGCCAGTGTACTGTACAAGGGCAAGAGGACTGATGTATCTCTGCTTTTAATATTATGTAATATACAATGCATCATCCTATTAACTCTATTAACTACTTTGGTGGTTTGCTGTTTAAAGGAAAGATCATTAGAGACCCAGATACCCAGATCTTTCTCGCAATCTACTTCTTTTAGGATATGTCCAGCCAGATTATAACCAAATTTCAGACTGTTATATCCAAAGTGCATAACACTACACTTATCCATGTTTAATTTCATCTTATGAGTAATTGCCCAGGAGCTTATTTAGTTCAAGAGTACTTAATGGATTAAATTTAGTTCTATATAGCATGTGTTATATATAAATATATACTATTAAGTATATATATAAGTTTTTGATATGGTCTTTCTTTTTGTTTTTCATATTGCTTCCCCCCTCCACTTTTTTGTGTCCTTCTTGCTTCCTTTTTCTGAGCATTTTCTCTTTGAATATGATCTGGATGTGTATCAACTTCATTGCTTTAATATTTGGTGTTTTTGAGATTATCACAAAACAAATGTTGATATTTAATATGTTTTGTAAAATTTAAGATTGTTAAGATTGTGCCTGCATCGAATGTGTGCATGAGTCTATATCTTTATTATGAGATCACTGTGCCTTTTTCATGTCATGTTGTGTATATAGTTACAAACCAAAGATATAAAATAAAACTATATATATAAAAAGAATTCACTGTTAATTTTAATTTTGAGAATAAAAATAGCAAGGTAGCACTCAGGCCCCGATGAAGGGTAACGAGTAAGACCTGAAGCTCTGGGGTTCTGTAGCCGCGGGCTCCTTGCCTAAAGTACTTCTGCTTTGCTGACTGGTTTTATTTTAACACCAGTGACTCTCCCATTGCTGTGTTGTGTTTATTTGGTTCAGTTCAAGCTGTAAATTCTTGGCATCAGCTTCAGATCTTACAATAGCCCCTATTTTACTATCGTCTGCAAACTTAGATATCCAAACTCCACTGGATGTCTGGAGGGATGTTACAAAGATGTTAAATAACACTGGACTCAGGACCGATCTCTGAGGGATCCCACTGGTCACCTCTCCCCAGTCGGAGTGATAGCCCCTGATGCACACTCTCTGCCTCCTATCTTTAAGCCATTCCTCTACCCACCTTACAACACGAGGTTCTATTTCCAGTGCATGTTGACTGTTAATAAGACCATCATGGGGCACTAAATCAAAAGCCTTGGAAACACTGAGGTACACCACATCTACCAGTAAAGCATATTCTAGAGCACTGCTCACTGTTTCAAAGAAACTCAACAGATTGGTCTGACAGGACCTCCCCAAAGTAAAACCACGCTGAGTAACGTCTGAGTAACCCTTGGATTTTATATGTTTGTCCAGGTGTTCTTTAATGCAACCCTCCATAACCTTACAAAAAACACAAGTCAGGCTAATAAGCCGATAGTTACTCGTCACATCAGACCTGACACCTCCCTTATGAAGTGGTGTCACTGTAGCCCACTTCCATTCATCAGGCACCATGCCATCATTTATTGATTTTTCAAATATATACCTGATTGGACCACTTAGTTCTTTTGCCAGTTCCTTAACTAAACACGGATACAAGCCATCAGGCCCTGGTGATTTGTTTGCTTTTATGTTGTTCAGTTTCTCAACTACATTATCAGTCTTAAATTCCATAATATAATCGGTATCAGAGCTATTATCAGTGCTGCTAGTTTGACAGTCTTTAGACTGAAAGATGCTTACAAAGAAATCATGAAATATAGCTGCTATTTGTTTTTCACAAGCTATTATCTCTCCTTCGTTTTGTAATGGCCCTGCTCTAAAAGTTCCATTCCTTTGGTTATTTATGTAATTGAGAAATAATTTTTTTATTATCTTTAGTTAAGCTGGCGATTCTTTCCTCTTCATATACTTTTGCACGTTAAATTGCCATCATGCATTTTTTGGCTATTTTCTTGAATGTGTGCCACTTTTCAGTTGAGGGGTTATGTTTATATCTAAAGAAGGCCCTCTTCTTTTTCCTAATAATCTTTCTTTACGTTAGAGTAAGCCATGTGGGGATTTTCCCTAGGGTGTTTTATTTTATTTTTACAGGCACATGGTGAGTTACACAGTGTTCCAAATGGTATTTGATTCTGTCCCAGATCTGTTGTACACAAAGTCCTTTCAGTTCTTCAGTCCACTTCCATTTTGCTAACTATTGTCTCATTAGATTATAATTAGCTTTATTCCTGCAGCTAATCACAGTATGCCCTTTATTGATATGGTTAAATTCTGAACTTGTAAATTGAACCATATTGTGGTCACTTTGGCCGAGTGGTTCTCTGACAATACAGTTATTTATATCTTCTCCCACGTTACTTAGGATGAGGTAAAGAATATTACTGGCCCTGGTATTATGGGTTATGCATTCTTTAATTTCATTGATGGCTACCACACCCAAGAAGTCTCTTTCCAATTTATTATTCCCCGTGTATGTAACCCAGCTAATAGTAGGTAGGTTGAAATCACCCATAATTAATGCGCTGCCACTTAGGTCCATTTTCCTAATACAGTTCAGAAATTTGGCTTTATCATTAGCGTTGAGACAGGTGCTCTATAGCATACTTCAACTGAGATTTTTTGCTTAGCTTTCCTGATGCAACTGGGTTCTCCCCCACCACTTAATGTTTGTTCGAGATGAAGCAAGGTTGCCAGTAGACATCTGTTTTGGAGTGTCCCCTGATGGAGTCAAAGCAGAGAATTACCTCCACTATGTCCAGAAACTAAAAGCTTAGTTAAAACATGCCTACCAGTTAGCCCACACCATGGCAAGGCAAATATTATTTTTATGGTGTCCAATCCCAGAGGTCTGGGTGCCTAACAAAGTATTACAGATAAAACAACTAATTAAAATCCATAAATAACAGATAAAATCAGAATTAAAATAATACAATTCTCTACTAGTACTGATTACTCTGTGAAGGCCAGAATGAAGAGGTGTGCCTTTAGCTTCTGCTTGAAAACACTGATCGAAGGGGCCTCCCGGACTACAGCTGGAAACATGTTCCAGAGGATTGGCCCAGAGACACAGAAAGCTCAATCACCAGATGTCTTGAGCCAAACCCTGGGAACATACAGGAGGCCCCTCGAAGAGGAGCGGAGGGAGTGAGCAGAGGTCGCAGGTGTCAGGAGCTCTGACAGGTAGCCAGGACCCAGCCCATATACAGCCTTAAAGGTGAGAAAGCCGGCACTGAAAAGGAACCTCCACCTGACCGGCAGCCAATGCAGAGGATGCAGGACCAGGGTCACATGACAGGATCTAGACAGACCCATCAGCAACCGGGCCGCTGTGTTCTGCACCAGCTGCAGCCTGCGGTGGGTCCTTCCCGAGACCCCGAAATAAAGAGCATTACAGTAGTCAAGCCTAGAGGTAAAAAGGCATGTGCTAGAGTCGGCAGATCCTAGAGCGGAACAAGAAGCTTGATCCTGGTGATGTTCCGCAAGTGGTAAAAAACACTCTTAACCACAGACGACACCTGATCTTCAAAGGTCAGCCTGCTATCCAGGATCACACCTAGATTTCGCACCCTCAGGGAAGCAACCAATGAAGAAGACTCCAGGAAAAGACCTGTGTCTGCTCCAGGTTGCAACCCATCATGCCTGAAACCTGGCTCCACCACTAGCACCTCTGTTTAGTCTCAGCCAGCTGGAAGCCATCCAGTCATTGATTTTAGCAAGACAGATGTTAAGCAACAGCGTCAGATGTTCTGGGTGCAAATGACAAATACAGTTGAGTGTCATCTGCATAGCAGTAAAATGCCACACTGTATTGTCGAATGATCTCACCCAGGGGCAGCATATACACCACGAGCAGCATTGGTGACAAGATCAAGCCCTGTGGAATTCCACATGACAAGGGCATTGGGGAGGAGGAGAAGTTCCCCATCACCACCTACTGCACCCTATCAGAGAGATAGGACTCAAACCATCTGATGACAGAACTGGTAAAACCACAAAACTCACAGAGTCAATCAAGAAGCACGACGTGGTCCACGGCGTCAAATGCTGATGAGAGATCAAGGAGCACAAGAGCTGAGCTGTCTCCTCTATCTCTATCCCTGAGCAGATCATTAGTCATTCTAACTAGAGCTGTTTCTATACTGTGTCTGGCTCAAAAACCTGACTGAAATGGCTCATAGATGTCGAAGGACATGGGGTGATCCTCGAGCTGTTGTGCCACTAATTTCTCCACAACTTTGCTCAAAAAAGGCAGGTTGGAGACTGGACAGTAATTCACCAGGACATCTAGGTCGAGAGAAGACTTCTTAAGAAGGGGTCTCACCAGTGCTTCTTTCAAAGCTGCTAAGAATACCCCCCATCGAGCACCTTGCAATCCTGGCAAACACCGGGCCAACAGCCTCGGTGCATCCCATTAAGAAAAGTGTCAGGGCTAGGTCCAGTTCACAAAATGTGTGCTCCAGCTCTAAGATCACCTCAGATATCTCTACCTGCCTAAACTCCTCCCAGATCAACAGAGTGCTTTTGCTCCCACTAGTCCAACCACTGCGAGGCACAGGCCTCCCTAACGGAATTCCCAACCGGATAGATGACACTCTGTCAGAGAAGAACAGAGCAAACACTTTACATAAGGTGGATGAAAATGTCTTCTTCAACTGTAGACAGGCAGGATGGAGAAGCCTATCCACAGTCCGAAAAAGCTGAGATGGTCTGTTCCTCCCTGCCACAATCTCCCTGGACAGGAATTCTGCCTTCTTACAGGAGATTGCCTCCTGCTACTCACCATTGTGAGCATGTAGGACAAGTCTGTCGGCCTCCAGCTGGGTCTACCGTCAGTTACGCTCCAACTTCCGACCCTTGATCTTCATCACCTTGAGATCCCCATAAAACCAGGGGGATTTCAAGTGACTGGATCTGGGTTGTATATGAACTGGTGTGATGGCATCCAGTGCCTCAGCCACCACCTTATTATAGGTGGCCACCGCCTCACCGGTACTAATCGCACAAGCTGCCTCAACTCTAGAGAGGTCAGCCAGCGCCAGAAGTTCTTCTGGATGCAAACCCCTTAAAGGGTGGTAGCTGACCATCGCCACAGGGGAAGAACCTTCGGGGAGGGGCCCCAAAAGTGAACTCCATGGTGCAATGGTCAGACCAAAAGAGCCAATCAGTCTTGAGGTTATCAACCCCAAAACCCAGATGGAAAACCAGATTGAGTGTGTGGCCATGCCGATGGGTCACAGAAGCAACTGCTTGTGCCATGCCCACTGAAGACATCAACTGGAGGAGGTTGTACCAAAACTGAGAGGATTCGTCGTCGACCCAAGCATTGAAGTGCCCCTGGATTAAACACCTGGGAAACTCCAACACCTGGTCGACGACAAAGTCTGCTACCTCCTGCAGGAATTCTCCTCCCGACCCCAGAGGGCAGTAAATGAGGAGAATCCAGCAACCTACACCTGGACCTCCACGTATGACAATGCACTCAAAAGACCTGGCATTACCAACCGGATGTGCCGAGAAGCCCAGGTTGGTGCTAAAAATGATGGCCACCCCCCACACACACAAGATCCTTCCTTGGGCAATGCTCCACGGAGTACCTGGTGAGAACGGCAGCCTATAGAACAGGACCAGCATCGTCACCCAACCAGGTTTCCATAATGCAAGCCAGGTCGACAGAGGAAATCAAGTCCGCAAAAATAACGGTCTTGTTCCTTATCGACCTGGCATTGCACTGCACCGCCCGAAGTGGATTAGAGGAGGCAGCCGGCACTCTAGCCACCTGTCCACTCAGTCCAGCGGGACCCCTGGGTACAGGAACCAAACACATTCGGCATCAACCTCAGTCCTGTTTAAACCCACGGCATCTCCTGGACCCTACATCTCAATGCCCCTCACCACCCTCCTTAGCTGCCCCCCGCTAACAATGACCCACTCACCTCCTTGTAATTCCGACTTCCCTAGAGCTTCTAGTGGCAGTAGATCAAACTGGGAGGTCGGTGAAAGGGCAGAGGTCATGAAGCAGAGATACAGCATAGGTGCGCAAGTCTGATGCCCTAACATATCCCAGCCTAGCGTACTAGCCCAAGCTAGAAGAACCCAGCAAAGCAAATTATAACTAATAAATACAACCTTAATTATATTAAATAAAAACAAACATACACATACACACTATCCGCTCATTCTAACTATAAAAATTCCAAATAACACATCCACACGCCCCAGTCATATACCCCTTATATTTAACCCCCCCATCCAAAATCAAATAACAATTAAAATAGTAGCAAAGGAGAAAAGGCAAGGAGCATGCACTACAGCAAATTCCAAAATAAGTCCAGAAAAACTTGGTAAAATAATCTACTGTCCAAAGTTCCAGGTCAAATGTCAGCTTGATAATAGTTCCAGTGTGCAAAGGAAACTAAGGTGCTCACATCACCAAAGTTCCAGTCGATGAAACAGTGCATCAAAGAGTTGGTGGATTTCCAAACGTCATGGAGCCTTCCAGAGCCTGCTATCCAGGAAAATGCTCTCACCAAATCACCCAGATGCTTGTCTCAAGTGATCTTATTAAAATCTCACAGGTACTCACCCCAAGGAGCAAAGTCCAAAGCACTAGAAAACAAGCTCTCACCAGGTCCTCCAGGCAGACTTCACTCCCATCAGCAGTATTTCCTCACCAGTAAAACAACTGAATAATCCAAAAAAGGGCAAAGTGCAGTCCAGTCAGTTCAAAAAAGAGGCCTCAATCAAATCCGCCCAAGTGGGAGACAGGAGGGGTTTTCCTGAGGGGCAGTAGAGCTCCCACCTCTTGCTGCCCAGTTACCCCCACCACTCAACCACTTAAGCTCAGTGAGATCCTCCACTCTCCCCAGAGGCAGATGAACACACCAGACTCCACACACTTCTTTCCATGACACAGTAAAAGCCAACAAGCAGACAAATGCAGGCCGGTGGGAACAGCAAAAAAACTCCAATGGCACTCACTCCCATGGCAACCTCCCTGTGTTGCTCTCGTACCAGCACACCAGGCGAGTACCTAGAGATAAGTCAGTGCTCAGATTCATGCTCCCAAATTTAGAAATCCACAAAATCAGTGCTGCAGTGCAGACTTCAAAACCCTTGGTGGCCAAAAGAAACTCAGCAAACAAAGAAAGGCACGACAAATGTGTCAAGGCCCAAGAACTGCAACCCGGAGATAGAGTTTTGTTAAGAAATTTGGGACTGTATGGAAAATACAAGATAGCCAATAGATGGCATCACACCCCATACATTGCTGTCAGCAAGCTGGAGGACCTGCCAGTTTACAAAGTGCATCCAGCGAATGACCCAAAAGCTGTAAAGACAATGCACAGAAAACATTTGTTAGCAATTGGGCAAATCATCATCATCGATTCTGCACCCTCAGATACTGCACCCCCAGGCCTGTAACCCATGCTGCAGCTAAAAAGAAACAGTTATCCTCTCCTCCGGTTGTTAAAAGATTCAAGGCCTTCTCTTAGCCATGTTCTCAAAGAAATTGACTGCCAGCCTGAATCTGATGACAGCGAGTGTGAAGCCGCTTATCATCCGTCTTATGAACTGGATCAGCTGTTTCAAGGAAACCCCCTGTGTAATATGGGAGATTAGGCTGGACCCTCAAAATTGCCTAACCCTCCAGTACTCCTGTGCCCCCAGAGAGTGACGTGCAAATTGTGACCTCTGGTGTAGCTGACTCCTTGAGTCTTGTAGAATTAACTGAACCTCAAGAGGTAGAGCCAGACCTAGAAAGCACAACTGGTGACATACTAGACAGTTCAGAACTGTTTGCAACCAATGAGTCTGACAACGTTATGGAAAATGATGCTAATGAAGATAATGATGTTGAACGAATCAGTGATGTGTTACATGATTTAAATTCCATTGAATTTCCTCCTAATGACGGACCTAGACATTCAGAGCAAAGTAAATATGAGTAATTTTGCAGAACCAGGAACTGAAAGTGTTTCGATTCCAGAACAGACAGCCAGTGCAGATGTATCCCTTTCTTCAGAAAATGACTTGTTGATAAAGAATGAGCCTGGACCGATCAACCCAAAATCAAATGCTGAAAGGACTGAGCCTGTGTCTGCCCCTCCCAGAAAGTCTGGAAGGGCCACAAAGCTTATAATGTACTGCAGTTATGACTCCCCAGGAAAACTCTCTTCCAAAACTAGGCTACTATGCCACCTCAAAGCTAACAGTTAAACCCTTCATTCAGTATGCTAATACCATTGCCCCATGCAGCCCCAGTATAACTGACAGGGACAGGCCCCAAGCCAAGTGGGTTAGTGTTCAGGAGGTAGTACAAATCAGAGTTGTAAGAGTGATGTGTTTAACTACTTGAACCTGTTAACCTGTTATGAAAAGTGTTATGGAAATGTGTTATTATGGAAATTTCATTGTTAAAGTGAAAAGTATAGTAGTACTGTTGTTATAACCAGCTTATTTTACTGATGCATCAGATTTTATGTTAGGGTATACCAATGAAACATGCATGTATTTTATGTATAATGTTTTCTATATAGAAATTACGTAGTGTGTGTAGACTTGACGCGGATGCCAAGCTTTTCCAGCCAGAGAAGAGTGTAATCCCCCCTCTCCAATTCTGGGGTTTACCTTAATGTCTTTCTGGGCTCCTAATGCCCACTGTCAGGCTGATGTCCCATCCTAGTGTGATCCTGTGTATTTGCGTGAGAGTGCCATGCTGAGTCTCCGTGCCTGTCCTTTTAAGAGAATAACTAATCTGTGTTTAGAAAATGGTCTGTGATGGGTCCAGGCGATTTAGGGCTGATGGCCAGCCAGCCAGTGTGTTATTTTGCTCCATTCTGCAGTCACTACTTGCGCAGAGGAAGCTTATGTGGGATCTGTGCTTATTTACTGTTTATCTGCTGTTATATTTAAGACAGAGTTGTTTGTCTAACCTGCTTTAATTTCAGCTCAATCATTTGGATGGAAGCCACTATGTTAGGTCTGGGACTTCCAGTAACTGGACCAACAGAACCACTGGGGACCTAAAATGAATCCATACCCCAGTGTCCTGTGGGAAGGAAATTTTGTAGTTTTTCAGTTGGCGCTGAAATGGACCTGGAGGGGGAGTCCTTACTGTGACTGATAGCTCCTTCAGCCAACCGAAACTTAGGATTGGTGAGGGAAATGCCCTGTGTGGCAAGAAACAGTGGATCAGTTAGAGTTGCAGGTTGAAGTGTGAACAGCTCGCGCTTTCGAGCAGCTGTTCCCAGAAGGAGCACAGGGGAATCGGTGGGAAGAGACCTAACTTGCCTTCCTGCCACCTGTCCCCTGCTTGAGAACTGCCTATAGCAGAAGTCAGACTTGTCCAATTCCAGCCTGGAACTGCGGCTTGAAGAAGAGAAAAGAAGAAGTCTGTTAATGCCACTTGCAATTTGGACCGAAGACTGCTCCTGAAGCGATCAGCGCAGCATGTGTGTGTGGGACATCCTCGGATCAAAAGGTTTGTTCAGTAAAGCTGCTGAATTGCAAACTGGACTACATCCGAACTGTTTTCTGAAGTAGCTATTGATTTAAATGTGCTGAATGTGTTTTGTGGGTCGAGACCTGCTTCCGCATGAAAGAACCTTTTATGCCAGCTGGAGCTTCACCAGCAGAAGATCACAAACTTTGCCAGACTACTCATCCTGCCTGGGCCCTGCTACTTCGGCCTAGGCCGCTACTCCATCACTAGAGACTGTTACGGCAAGAGACTGGCTCTGGGATCCAGCCCCTGTGCAGCAACACCATGCAGGTTGTGGCCACCTGGAGGAAAGGCCGTGAAGAGGAGGTGTGTTGTGATGGCCCTGTTTCCCCATGCTTATCTGTCATCACCATGAGGTTGCCATATCGCCTGCCTTGCAACAGATTCCTGGTAGCATAAGTACAGATCAGGGTAGCTCCCTGCAATAAGTGCTAAATCATCTGTGGTACCATATAATTTTTTCACATTCTTGGGTTCACAACTGACTGAGCCAACCAGCTCGGACTACAAATAATTTGGTTGTTTTGCATGTTTAACTGTCTTTCTTTCCACCAAGGGCCCCAACATCAGCTGCAACGCTGGCCACCCCTGGGCAATGCCTCTGGCTAGCCAGATGTACCATCCTGGGTACCCAATGTTGTATGACTGTCACGTTGGGACTAAAAGTGCATGCCAGACCTGAATCAAATCAGACTGCAAATCATTTGACCAGATTCACACCCCTTCCTTGTTCACTGCCCCTAAATAAACATGTCTTTTTTCATATTTAACCTGGCTAGTGTGCATATTATTAGTTGGGTTACAGTGCTAAGAGTGTGCTGTTGTATTGCTAACCTTATTTTATAGGGGGTCTCCAGGGAAATGGCTGCAGATCTAACCCGGGTGGTAAGTGTGAAGGGTGTGTGCATATTATTACTGTTCCATAGTTTCTGTAAGTTTACTACTGCACCAGGTACTAGGCTGCTAGGAGGGTTGGTGGGGGGGGGGTCACAGCTTCCCAGAGGGCTACACCAGACCAGTCCAGCTACCCCAATACCGTTTTTCCTAGTGGAGACACCTTATTAGTGAACTTAGACCCCTCAACAAGTGTATAGCTTCACAGGCAGGAGCAGTAGCCCTTAGAATAGCGCCAATTAGGGGTTACAACGAAACAACCATCACAAATCCAATGATAAATGTATAAAAATAATTTATAATACTATACTGAGCTCACTGACAGTGGTTGGGCCGGGGGAGGGTACCAACTAGTAACTTCAACCTTGTTCCACTTCCACTGTCACATCCTCCAGGAAGCAGCCCTCATAGTCTTCAAGACCTGAGTTGTCACCAGGTGGAAATTCTCTCAGCATTGCTGCTTCATCCACCTTGTGGCTGGAGGAAGGTTTAGCAAAGGTGACATCCTGATTGTCATCATCATTATCACCAAGACACAGTTCGTGTAGCAACACCATTGACATCACTGTGTTATGCAGAATGTGTCCTTTGTTCACTTTGATGAATGTTAGCATGGACACATTCTTGGGTGACAAAATGGTCCTCCGGACACGCACAATGGCGCCAGCTGAACTGAACACTCATTTCACACGGACATTGGATGGTGGGCAGCTCAGGTATTTAACAGTAACTGACGTTAGTGCTGGCCAATCAGTCACTTTGCTGCTCCAGTACTGCAGTGGCTCATCAGTAATGGCAAGGTGCTTTGTGTCACCCATGTAGGCCTCCACCATTCATTCTGCTGCCCTGAGTCTGGCTGACCCATCTGTCTCCTCCTCCTGTTCTTCCATATCTTCCACTCCCACCTGACAGAGAGCATCCCAAATGGGATTTCTTGCAGTTTTATGCTGTACCTTGTCCATTTGGTCTGACTGGGTTGCCTGTGAGTTGCTGGTGGCGGTAACAACACCTGTTTTATGTGTAGTGTGTGTCTTTTGTGCCTTTTTCATCTCTGCACTAGATATCCTTTTAATGAGGTTCTCGGTCAACTTTTGTAGTCGCTGATGACCCCCTTCAATTATAGAAGGCAGGCCATGTTTGTAGCATGGATCAAGCATGGTAGCGATGGCAAAGTCACCTGACTGTAAAATGCTGGAAATATGTGTATTGCTGTCCAGCACGTGTAGCATGTGATCCATTAGATCACAACTACTATGATCTCCACTTGCCTCCATCTGGTGTCAGACACCAATGCCTGCCTTGGCACACGTATGAGGGGTATGGCTTGACTTATACAGGCAGTGTCCCCACTCACTGCCTGTCTAGTATGCTCAAATGGATGGAGAATGCATATTAGCCCATCCATTTGGTGCCACTGCTCTGTTGTTAGAGCGATGGACACTCCAGCAGTGTCCCGGGTGGTGTGCACCAGCAGGTATTGTGAAACAGCCTTATACTGTTCATACAGCTGGTCAATCATGTACAGTGTGGAGTTCCACCTGGTCACAACATCAAGCTTCATAAGGTATTGAGGCAGATCGTTATTGCACTGCAGCTCACATAGCTAGTCACGGGCCTTTGCAGAATGGGCAAGGTGCACACAGATGCAACTGGCAACAGTCACAGTTTCCTTAATGTCTGTATGGTTTAGAAACTGTTGCACAATGAGATTAAGGCAGAATGCCAGGCAGGGCACCCTGAAAAAAAAACACCATTGCCAATGCACTTCACTACACTGGAGCCATTATCACTTGTGATAATTCCTGCTGTAAGTGACTGTGTGTTTAGCCACTCATCAATCTTATCCAGTAGAACATTAAGCATTTTCTCACCCGTGTGAGAACCAGTAACACTTCACATACTCAGAGTTGCATGCTGCTCAATTCCAGGGATGTTGCTACCACCACAATTTTGCTTCAGGCAGGTTTTGCCAGGCCCCGCAGCAACTACCACCCCAGGTACCTGTACCCAGTGTGCCGTTATGCATAGATACGAGTATGCGGCGGTTTGTCCACTGTTCCACATATCCATGCTGAGATGGATATAATCTGACACAGAATGCTTCATTGCATGTCTTATAGAATCAGCAACTCCACCGTACAGCTCTGGCATGGCACACTTAGAGAAATAGGTTCACGATGGAACCTGCCATTTGGGACAGGCACGGGCCATCAACCTGTGGAACCCAGCATTCTCCACAAATGAGAACGGCAACAGATCGATGGCCAGCATTTCAGCAGTGACAGCATTTAACTTGCATGCAGCAGCACGACTGGGGCATACTTTGAGTACTGCTCAAGGATGGTCTTCAGTATGGGCTGCATCTTTGAGACTGTTCGACCAGAATGCAGTACTTGAGGCATGTTGTTCTTTTAGGGGTAACAGTAGACTCTTGGGGATGTGCAGACCACACGAAATCAGTTATTTTGGTTGATTTTGGGTGTGGTGGTGTACTTTTCTGAGTCAAGGGACTGGGAGTGGCACCTCCACTGCTATGCCCACTACTTGACAGAGCAAAGGATTGCTTATCCTCCTCCTCCTCCTCCTCCATGACCACCGACCCACTCTGCTTAACTTGTCAAGGGACATACCACCAACAGCTCTGGCATCCTTCTGGTGTTGCTACCAGCGCAGTGGGTGCTTGTTTTTCAGGTGGGTGTGTTGGCCACCAGTGCCTATGTTGCTTCCCTTTTTTCCTCTGACTAACACGTGCTTGACACAGTTGACATATCACTATGGTCTCACCAACTGGATCAAGCACGTAAAAGTCCCAAACTAAGGACTTTTGACCTCTGAACTTAACATTCTGCTGGGACTGGAAGAGCTGAGAAACAGGCGTTGAAGTTTGTGCTTTTTGGACTACTTTCATCACTTCCATAATACTACTTGTTTTAGGAGGGAGTGACTTGACTGCTCCGAAGAGTGCTGCCAATAGGCTTGGTGACAGCCTGACCCACAGGCTGTGCATGTACATGGCCTACATTGCGTCTGATCTTTTTAAACTCAGGCTCCCATGAGGGATCATCCCAGTCGTCATCATCAGCACCGATCTTGATGATGTCCTTGTCCTCCTCCTCCAAATCACTGTCTTTTTGCATGGCACCTTTTTCTTTCTGTACAACCATCTCCTCAGGGGGCTGACTATCCATATCACCAGGATTATCAGACTCTGGCTGAACACTGTCACCACCACCAACTCCAACAGGAACAGGGACAGTCACACCGACAGACTTATTACCCTCCTCCTGGACCACTGTTCCTGGGCTGGTGTCAGTGTCTCCCTTCTTCTCACTATCATCTCCCACCAGCATGGATGCAAGAGTTCTGGCTGTAAAAATTGAGACATAGGTATGACAATACTTCAAACAACTTCTTTGCTGGTACCTGCCACGGGCATGCCAGTACTTCAAACAACTCCTTTGCTGGTACCTGCCACACCACCAGAGCCCAGAGTGACAGAAGACAGTGATGCAGACATACGTGTGCTTTGGGGAAGTGGTACTAAAGTTGTACTATCCTCAACAGACTTCTTAGCTGCCTTGTCCCCCTGGCAAATTACCCTGTACTGGACCATCTCTTATCAGGCAATTTTATATGCTTCTTCAAAGATTTGCCTTTCTCTGGAAGTATATCAAGATAGGATGCATTACTAAGTGACTGTGTGAATAAACACCTCACACACAACTGAAGTTGCACCACAGTGGTACAACACTCTCAACAAAGAAACTCTTACTGCTGCTGCTCTTGGCCCTTTTAAGAGACAACTCCAACTTCATCTAATTCCAACTAGTCATTGTGACTGCCTCGCCTAATTGGGGGCCCACCATTCACTGCCCTCCACTTCAGTCTTGAAAGTTATCTCTCCCCGCCTTGCCTCCTTCTACCTGCCTACCCCCTTGTCCCCTCTCCCTTTCCTCCCCCGGGGCATTTCCTGACTTCTATCCCTCCTCTCCTCCCTCCCTTTGGAGCTTTACCCCTCACCCTACCTCCGACAATGGCCTTCCTGTCTGCTTACCCCTTCCTCTCACTCCGCAGTGCTTATTTCCAAGATTGCCCTTGGCTGGTTATGTCATGCTACCTAACATTTGGCACATTTTGAATTACTGAATTTAAGCCTCAGTCTCTTACTTCTTGTTATTGTGTAACTATGTATTATTATGTTGACCTTTGTATGTATGTATGTATACCCCCCATTCCTTCGACGTGGAACCTTTGTAAATGAGCAGTTCTTGCTCAAAGGTATTTGTAATCCTAGATTTCAATTAAAAAAAAAAAAAAAAAAAGTACTAGTTTTCAAATCCAAACACAAAAATCAGGACAGGTAGCAACACTCTGTACAACTAATACTGACCATATATAGTAGCCTATTCTAGTAAAACCAAAAAGGTAACTTTTTTCTTTCACCAAACAGGAATTTAGTTAACGCGGGAAAAAGGGCACAAGTAACCTACTTTAAATACAGATCAGTTGTGTCTGTACAACTGTACAACTGAAGAACTGTAATGTGTTAGTTCTGACTACTACAATGTTTTGTTATATAAGAGTGCAGAGACCACCATATAACATTGACAAAGGTGCCTAAGACAATCTGGATGGGTTCAGCAATCTCAGACAACTACTACATTAATATTGTAGTTTTCTTACATTGGACGGCTCAGGTAGTAAACAATGCTGTAAAGGGAAAGAGTAAGCAAATTCAACTGGAACAGGAACACCGCAGTGCAGAGGCAAGATCCAACAAAACAATACAGGGGAGCAATTCACCAAAGCAGTGAAACTGTATAATGGAGAGTTGAAGTGGTCATCAACAGCAAAATATACAACTGTTGCTTTTCATAGCTTACGTGGCACAAGTTAACAGCAAACTGAACTGACCACAACCCCCCAAAAAAAAAAGGGATCAGCACTGTGAGCTCAAAACTTTGGAATTCACAACTAAAAGCAGAAGAATGGTATATAACACAGGGTAACAGGAGCAGGAACTCTCGGAAGGAGTAACTTTTCAAAACACTTGTCAAGAGTTAAGAAAAATAATACAAATAAGTAGAACACCAACAGAAATATAAAGGCTTAAAACACATAACAGTAAATCACTCACAATGTGTGAGAAATCTGTTTGTAACAGGTTAGAAACTAACCTGCACTGCTTTTACACACCCACCCTTCCCCCAACGTAACTCTTTCACAGACAAAACTCAAAACTAATTAAACTACGTATTACGCAAAAATCCACAAAATTAGAAAATGTTCACTAGCAGTACTAGGAACAAACTGTATATCTAGGAGCAATTAGCTCTCAAAAACTAGTTTTACATCGGCTTTAAAAGGGTTTACTGACTGTGATGCACCACAACAGACTGCTCTCCGACTCAACAGGCAAAAGACTGTGCTGGAAACAGCCTGCACATGATTTTCGAACTGCTTACCCACAGTGCATTGCAAATTTCGCCTTTGGAACATAATTTCGCTGGTGAAATCAAAAGTTTCGCCAGTGAAATTTTAGCCCCTAGGCGAAATTTAAACATGGATGAGCGAAACTGCCCTTTGAAACCATATTACATAGAAACATAGAATTTGACAGCAGATAAGGACCGCTTGGCCCACCCAGTCTGCCCATTTCCCTACCTAATGGATAAGCTACAGATCCTAATTAACCAGCAACCTACTTCTTCCTACCCCCACCCCCTAGAATTGCCTTATGGCTGTCCCATGCATACTTGAATTCAACCACTGTTTTTGACTCCACAACCTCCTCCGGAAGGCTGTTCCATGCATCCACAACCCTCTCTGTGAAAAAATACTTCCTTACATTACCTCTGAGCAGCCCCCCCCATCTTCAAATTGTGCCCCTTGTTCTTGCACACCTCTTTTTTTGAAATATGCTACCCTCTTGGACTTTGTTGATTCCCTTGAGGTACTTGAAAGTTTCTATCGTGTCCCCCCTCTCCCTCCTTTCCTCGAGGCTATACATATTAAGCTCCTTAGTCTCTCTTCATATGCCTTCCAGTGCAGACCCTGCACCATTTTAGTTGCCCTCCTCTGGATAGCTTCCATCCTGTCTATGTCCTTGCAGAGACTGGGTCTCCAGATATTATGCAAAATTTCACAATTATGCAAAACCGAAAACCAAGGAGAAAAATTTAGCGAAATTGAGAAATTACTCGAAATATTTCGAGGAGTGAAATTTTTGCATTTTGCACACAATACTAATAATAATAATACATATTCTGTCTATTCTTTTGACCACAATTTGCTTACAGCTGCTGGATGGTTGTATAGGCTTTGGGACCTACTTGATTAAGTTTCATACTTCTGTTTTTACTTAGATAGAGCGTGTCTAATAAATCAGCGTCAGTGGCTCAACAAGTTGCACTCTTGTCTCTGAGGCCGAAAGATCAGAAGGCAATGGGTTCTATCCCCACACCAGGCACTTGGGTTAAATCCCAATACTGACATTGTAGTGCTGCACTCCTGAGGTGCCGTCTTTCGGATGAGACGTTAAACTGAGGTCCCATCTGCCTGTTCTGGTGGTAGTACAGGTGGATGTTAAAGATCCCATGGCACTTTTCAAAAAGAGTAGGGGAATTTCCTGTGTCCTGGCCAAATTTTCCCCATTCACTACAAATACCACCAAAGCTTAAAATCTGGTTCAATTTGAGTTGGCATCCATCTGTATCCCCCCCCCCCCGGATGAGGCTGAAAACAGGCACAAAATTGCCTAGTCCTCTTTTCCAGTCAACAAAAACTAAATAAATAAAATACTTCTCAGAGACATGCAGGGACATTTTTTTCTGTTTCAGGTTATTGAAAAATCGTTGGGAAGTGGGAGGGGGAGAGATATATGTTTAACATATTCGTTAGTCATTGGAACTGCTGCTTGGGGCTTAATGAAAACAAAATTGATCCCCATCATAGTTTAAGTTTGTTCCTTTTGGTTCCCTCATCGGAGGGCTCAGCCGTTAACCTCAGGACATGAGTTTGGGCCTTAAACTTACTTAATGTGTTTTAACATGTTTCCACAGGCCTCTTTTTTTTTTTTTTTTTTTTTTTAAATAGAATCGGCCTTCTGAATTGTCACTGCAATATGCAGATTACATTGGGAGTTACCTCATTTTATTTACTGGGGGTAGTACTCTTCCCCCTTGTGGATTTGTTCGGGATAGGGTGGGGGAAATAGCAATTGGTAATGGTTGGTTTTGCTTGCTGTTCTTACACTATGACTGCTCTGGCTATGGACCCGACAGGTTTGTGCTTTACTAGGGAGAGCCCTCAGATTTACAGGGGTCTCCGCAAGAAGGACCCACTAAATGAGGTGGAAATACCTCTTGTATCCCACTCCAGGCTCACACTGTTTTCTGTTTTTGTGCCAGACCGGATGGGATTAAAGGCCTGAACTACCAGGCCTTCTACCTTGGAACTGCATTAATCACTTAAAAATATAGTTGTGGTGTTGTTGTCATTTCAGAAAGTAAAAAACGTTTTGAGTTTTCTGCTGTCTTTTCCCCCAGTGCCAAAGCTCGAAAAGGGCCACCCTACATCAGTCCATGCTCGGTTTGGGAGGAGGTTGATCACTTCTAGGATGGTTATAGGAACAAATCATAGCTAAAACTATTACCCCCCTTGTTTTTAGCTTATAATGTACATAGTCTTACTAATCCCATTAAATGAAGTAAAATAATTTTATTCCTTAAAAAGGCAGGTTCTGATTTTATTTTACTTCAGGAAACCCACTTATCTAAAAATGAGCACGATAAGCTCTTAAAATGTGGTTTCGTCCAGGTGATTGCTTCCACTTACACCAGGCGGTGTAGATGTGGCACAGTGATTTTGGTGCCCCAACGTGTTTCCTTTGAGGTGAGGGGAACCTTGGCCGACCAGGAGGGATGTGACGCACTCCTTAAAGGGCTATACAATGGTCACATGATTACGGTGGCATCTATCTATGCCCTGTCAGGCTCCGATTTTTGTTTTTATCGGGGTCTATTTATGAAAATAACAGAATGGGCAGAGGGGACATTTATTATTGGAAAAAACCTAAATTTGGTAATGAATGAACATTTGGACACCAATTTATCGGATGCTCGTTCAGACTGTAGGGTGGCCCTGCAACAGAAGGTAAAGCCATCAAAAACTGGAGAGTAGTGAGCACCAATGCCCGTAGTCTGAGTAACAAGCTTCCTGAATTAGTGGCCTTGATGGAGGAGGAACATCTGGATATTGTGGCAGTCACAGAAACATGGTACACACAAAACCATGACTGGGACGTAAACATACCAGGATACACTATCTACAGGAGGGACAGGGAGGGTAAAAGAGGAGGAGGAGGAGGTTCTTTACATAAGGGAAGGAATAAAAGCAACAGAACAAAAGGGTAAACAGGGAGGAGAAGAAGCACTGTGGGTAAATTTGGAGACAGGCAATGGCACCACAATCCGCACAGGGGTTGCATACAGACCCCCTTCTCAGGGGGAGGAAATGGACAAGGAAATGATAGAAAGTATACTTAGAATGGCAGAAAAAGGACAGATATTGCTGATGGGTGATCTCAATATGCCAGATGTTAACTGGAGTGCAGTTGCAGCAGCCACTTCGAAGAGTGGGGTTATTCTAGATGCCCTACAGGGGGCATGCCTTAGACAACTAGTATTGGAGCCCACTCGAGAGGGAGCAATATTAGACCTGGTTCTCTCAAATGGAGATGGAGAGAGGATCACAGATGTAGAAGTGGGTAGCCATCTGGGAACTAGCGACCATTGAACAGTATGGTTCACAATAAACACAGCAATAGAGTCAAGCCATACAAGGGCAAAAGTACTGGACTTTAGGAGGGCTGACTTTGCCCAAATGGGTGAATGCCTAAGGAATGCACTAGCAAATGGGCAGGAAGGAGGGGTGGAAGAACAATGGGGAATAATAAAAACTGCCATCACAGAGGTACCGAGCCTTTGTGTGAAGCAAATAAACAAAACAAAACGATGTAAGAAACCACTATGGTTCTCAAAGGAAGTGGCAGTGAAGGTTCAAGAGAAAAAGAAAGCATACAGGAAGTACAAGGAATCGCAGAAGGAGCAGGACAGAGAACTGTATCAGTTAAAGCAAAAGGAAGCTGGGAAGGCAGTCAGAACAGCAAAGGCCCAAACCGAGGAAAAGATAGCAAATTCAGTTAAGAAGGGGGATAAAACCTTTTATAGGTACATCAGGGAGCGAAGGAAGACCAAGGGAGGGCTAGTGAGGCTTAATAAAGGGGAGGGAGGGTGGACAGAGGGAGACTGTGAAAAGGCAGAGATACTAAACAAATATTTTTGTTCAGTATTTACAAATGAAGAGGGGGAGGTACCTAAAACAAACAGTAGAAACACTCTGGATACAGAAGTTAATACCAGCCCATTTACAGAAGAAAGGGTTATGAAAGAACTCTTAAAACTGAAGGTGGACAAAGCAATGGGGCCTGATGGGATTCATCCCAGAATTCTAAAAGAACTAAGGGTAGAACTAGTGACACCACTGACTACCCTCTTTAACAAATCATGGGAAGATGGGTGGTACCCAAGGACTGGAGGAGGGCAGATGTGATTCCCTTCACAAAAGTGGGAGCAAGGCAGAAGCAGGAAACTACAGACCTGTTAGTTTAACCTCAGTGACAGGGAAATGATGGAATCACTCTGAAGGAAAGAACTGTCGAGTATCTAGAGGCCAGAGGGCACAGGACCCTAGGCAGCATGGATTCACAGCGGAAGGTCATGCCAGACAAATCTGATAGATTTCTTTAACTGGGTGACCAAAGTAGTAGATCAGGTGGGGCTGTGGACATGGCCTACCTAGACTTTAGCAAGACATTTGACACAGTCCCACACAAAAGATTAATATACAAGTTAGCCAACCTGGGAGGGGTCCCAAGATGACAGTCTGGGTAAAGAATTGGCTGGAGAATAGGACACAGAGAGTAATAGTAAATGGAGTCCACTCAGAAGAAAGGGGGTTACTAGTGGGTACTGCAGGGTTCAGTATTAGAACCGGTCCTCTTCAATGTCTTTATAATCGACATTGCAGGGGACTGGAAGGAAAAGTATGTCTCTTTGTAGATGACACAAAGATCTGCAACAGAGTTGATGCACAAGGTGGGGTGGAAAGGATGAGAAGGGACTTGGCAAGGTTAGAGGAATGGTCAAATGTATGGCAGCTTAGATTAAATTCTAAGACGTACAGGTAATGCACCTGGGAAACAAAACCCAGGGAAGAGTACACAATGGGGTGAGATACTAACAACAACAAAAATGGAAAGGGACCTGGGGTAGTCATATCAGATGACCTAAAGGTGGGCAAGCAATGTGAGAGGGCAGCAAGGAGGCTGGGGGGATACTGGGATGCATAGGGAGAGGCATCACCAGTAGAAAACAGGAAGTTATTATCCCTCTGTACAGACAGCTGGTGAGACCCCATCTGGAGTACTGCGTGCAGTTCTGGAGATCCAATCTCCGGAAAGACAGACAGGATGGAAGCTATCCAGAGGAGGGCAACTAAAATGGTGCAGGGTCTGCACCGGAAGACATATGAAGAGAGACTAAAGGAGCTTAATATGTATTGCCTCGAGGAAAGGAGGGATAGGGGGGACATGATAGAAATGTTCAAGTACCTCAAGGGAATCAACAAAGTCCAAGAGGGTAGCATCTTTCAAAAAAAGAGGTGTGCAAGAAATGGAAATTACATACTTACCGTAATTATTGATCTTCTTGGACAGTCTCCATCGCTCATTCACACTAGTGGGATAGCGCCAGAAGCACTAGGACCAAGCAGGAGCCAAAAATTTTCTGAAGGGCCGGCACAGAGGTAGGACCACACAAGCGTGGCACCGCGAGACTGACTCACGCCTGTGTAGGCTATCTCGGCGTCGACCCTCCAACCGCCTCAGTACCTTTTCGACCAAGGAGGTGCAGCGTAACTAATGACAATAACTCATTCTGAGTTTCTGGGCCTGAGAGGGCCCAGATGGCCTTTGTAAGAAAGGTCAAAGAACAATGTCTTCACAGTCCAAACCATAGGCCATGAAGACCAGGAAAGAAAAACGAGTGAACCCAGGTGATTGTGGTTGGGCATGTGAATGAGTGATGGAGACTGTCCAAGGAGATCAATAATTATGGTAAGTACGTAATTTCCATATCTTCCTGGACTAAGTCTCCATCACTCATTCACACTAGTGGGACAGTACCAAGCTAAAATCAACAACCCTGAGTAGGGTGGTAGGAGATAGGGTTCACTCAGAAAGGACAGCCCAGGACTGTCCTGTTAATAAAAAGAGCTGTCTTGTAAAGAGCATCTATAACATAGTGCCTTCAAGATAAACGCTCGAGTTGTAACTCGTCACCTTGCCGACGACAATGGGCAAAAAATGAAAGTCTGCCAGGCAGCCGCAACTACTCTAGGAGAGCGGCAAGAACCTGGCCTCACGATTTGATCTAGGACCAAAATTAATAGTGTCAAAGACATGCACTAATCTAATGTAAAGGACCTCAGGAACTGCAAGAGCCGGAGATAAAGTATACAGGTTCAGGGTAGACCGAAAAACGGAGACGGAACCCCCACTACCAAGTATGGCTGACCTGCAAACAACAGGTCCAGTAGCACTTGAACCCCTTACTTGGTGAGCAAAAGTAGGCACAGGTGGGGTTAGCTCATCAAGGAAAAAGATTTGTACTAAGTCACTGAAAACTTCCTGATGGAAGGCAAAGCACAACTTAGAAGCCTCTTGTAGTGGCCTAGTAGAATCAAATCCTAGTCACTGCATAATCCAAAAGGGGATCATCCTGCCCCCCTATGTGTATGACTGTATGTGAATATTTGCGAAGCTACCTCAGAAAAGACCTACTTGACCAATGGTCAAGAAAGGAGCACGTCATCTGTTAAGTTGAAGCAAACATGGAAGTAGGAATCTAAGTTCTGACTTGCTGAAGAGTCACTTCTGTTGCTGCAAGGCTCTGATCAAGAGAAGAAAAACTGATTAAAAAACAGAAAGGGACTAACAGACTGGTTAAATGCCTAGGTTTTGGAAATATCTCGGAATAAGAGACATTCTCTAGAGAAAAGAGGTGAGCTATACCACCGCTGGATCAGACTGCCCCCCTAGCGGTAGAAGAAAACAGGTGCTCTTTATTGAGGTTTAAAGATGACCGCCTCAGGGTTGAGGCGGAACCTGATCAGACCCAAGTGTGGTATCGGGAAATTCCAACTAGGCCCTGTGCTGTGATAATTCTGACCCCTCTCTTTTTTTTTTTTTTAAATATCATTAGTCCGAGCTAGGCAAGGTTGCTGGCTGCTATTTGGCAAGGACTGCCTGATACAGAAATGACAAGGATGTCATTCCTCTGAGGAGCAGCAGGAGCCTGAGGATCCATAACCGAACCCCTGACTGGACTAATAATAGCTAGACAGATGTTAATTACCTGTGGCGAAGCAGCCACCAGAGGGGCAGCATCAAAAGAGGGCTGTATACCCCTATCAAAGGAGCAGAACAGTCTGTGCGGCTCCCAACCATTGAATTAAAATGTTCCAAAGAGTGTAATTGTCTTGACCACTGAAAAAGTCTAGACGCAGAGGTATATAGTCCACAGATCTAGTCTGAACACTATGGTGGACCCCATAAATGAGGAACTACTAAAAGAGCTTGCATCACAGACTCTGATGATAGAGAAAGCGTGTCTTTCAGTATATAAAATGAGTCATCCGCTGTATCACTGACCAGAAGGACAGGGAGAGACTCATCTAGATGCCTTTCTACCACAGAAGGACCCCAAAAAGAGGTCTAGGTTAGAGCCACTAGAGACTCCGCCACCAGGAAGGGTGTCGAGGAGCTGGGCACCACGTAGGGGGCTGAGAAAGTGCTGAGCGGAATGAGAGATTCCGCTGACAGAACAGAACAGAAGAGTCCCATCAGCGGAAAACCGCTGGATGAGGAGATCCGATGCAGACCGCCACCCACTTAAATGTGTGGAAAATAATCCACAAACTAGGACTTCACCCCATGGAAACATCCCAACACAAGTCCTGCGGAAGAGAGGTCTGCAAAAAGAGATCTTTCCCTAGTTCTGTCAGACAGCACCAACTGGCACCCCTGTGGCACCAGCGTCACTTGTGGCATGGGAGGGCACCAAGCAGTACCCATGCCAACCTGAGAGACACCAGAGGGCACTCACGGCAGAACCCACAGGTATCCTCGATACCAACGGCAGCAATGGAACGCAAGGGCACTCCCGACGCCCATGGTACCTAAGAAAACCATGGCACCTATGGTACCATGGCACCTGGCACCCAAGAAAACTCATGGCCCCGCGCCACCCAAGGGCCGCTGGGCGCCATTTGGGGTGCTCGGCACCACCTGCGGGTGCCCGCATCGCCCACGGCAACCGTGGTGCACGGCGCCACCCACGGGTGCCTGATGCCGCCCCCAGCACCCATGGGTTCCGCACTGCCCGCAGCACCCATGGGTGCCAGCGGCATCAGTGGCACCATGAGACACCCACAGCACTGCTAATGCACCGCAATGAAGCATCCATGGAGCCAAGAATGGCGCTTGAGTGCATGAGCCACGACGCCGAAAGCACGTGCTGACCATGGCATTCCCATCCACGGCACCCCAGCACGGCACCGACCACGTGCTCACCATGGCACTGGAGCCACAGCACGTACAACGGCACCGCACGGTGCCGGCCACAGAGCCGCATCCTGGCGGCGCCGCCTATGGCACCAATGCCAAACCAGTGGCACAGCACTGGACCTGCGGTGCCACCAAGGTGTCAGGCACAGCACCAGAAAAAACACTGTGGAAAGCCAATGTAAAAAATTGAGAAAGGTGGTGCCCGTGCCGGCCCCAGCATGGAAAACAAAGAGGGGGTAGGCACGAGGGGCTGACACGATGGCGAAGGCACCAAGAGGGCACCGCGCTCATTCTGATCCAATTGACCCGGCTCCGGTCCAACGGCTCCGAGGCCTGGAGGCCCCGAAACCAGGAACACAACCAGGAAAAAAGGAGTCAAACCCCTGCTCCACAGGAGCGGCCCAGAGGTGAAACTGCTCACCGGAACTCCAACGAGGACAGAGATGAAGTCCGGAGTCAAGTATGCAGCCGTTAGGAGCGGGGCCAAGGGGGAACCCACGAAAGTCAGTTCAGGCCTATTGCCCCTACCAAAAAGCAATCCTCGTGAAGACATACCAAAGGGCAACCTCGAGCGGCACCAATTCTTCTTCCCCAAACGAAGAAGAAGAGCTCGAGGCTAAGCGGAGCCGGATCCCTGGCGCCGCCAGATTCGTGCTTCGGTGGACTGTCCTCTCACGAGCACAGGACTGTTCAGTCAGACCCTCCCCCATTACTTACATGGGTGGTGGACCGGGCACAGCCCCTCTGCCATAACAACTTTCAAACGAAGTCTTCCTACAGTCACAGCTACCATCTAAGGATGACTCCGTGGATGGCAGGAAAGAATTTCTTCATAATCTTCTTGTTCGTAAACTAAAAAAAATTACCACTAAATAATTAAATTAAAATGTTTAAATTAAGCACAAAAGCTGCTGTCGTATACTCTGGCAGACAAGCGACGTCGACATCCAAGCGCACTCAACGGCGGGAGAAAAGGAACCGAGGCGGTTGGAGCGTCGACGCCGAGATAGCCTACACAGGCGCAAGTCAGTCTCATGATTGCAGGTAGAGTGGTTTCTCTGCGCCTGCCCTTCAGAAAATGTTTGGCTCCTGCTATCCCAGCGCCTGGCGCCATCCCACTAGTGTGAATGAGTGATGGAGACTTAGTCCAGGAAGATCAAGGGGCACAATTTGAAGACGGGGGGGTGGCTCAGAGGTAATTTAAGGAAGTATTTTTTCACGGAGAGGGTTGTGGATGCATGAAACGGCCTTCTGGAGGAGGTTGTGGAGTCGAACACAGTGGTGGAATTCAAGCATGCATGGGACAGTCATAAGGCCATTCTAGGGGTTGGGGGAAGGAAGAAGTAGGCTGCTGGTTAACAAGGATCTGCAGCTTGTCCAGTAGGTAGGGAAATGGGCAGACTGGGTGGGCCAAGCGGTCCTCATCTGCCGTCAAATTCTATGTTTCTATGTAAGCTGGTAAACTCCTTATCGAACTGGGATACATAGATGCTTGGAGATATCTGCACTGGCAGAAATGGGATTTTACTTTTTATTCCTCCATTCACAAAGCTGACACCGGCTGACTGACTAGAGGGGGGGCAGAGATAGGGGATATTGTGTTATCCAATCATGCACCCGTCTCCCTATGGTTTAATTTGGGGCAGAGGAAGAAACACATG
Source organism: Neoceratodus forsteri (assembly GCA_016271365.2). Taxonomy (NCBI): domain Eukaryota; kingdom Metazoa; phylum Chordata; order Ceratodontiformes; family Ceratodontidae; genus Neoceratodus; species Neoceratodus forsteri. The sequence continues at coordinate 799,788,055 of CM057451.1, read as the reverse complement.
TTTTGACATCTCAGCCTGTCACTCTTGCAGGATGAAGAGGTTTGGACCTCGTTAAAGGATACGATTAAGTTAGCACTAGAGACCAATGATACCCCAGGAGTATCTCCCACCATCTTGTGGGATACAATAAAGGCTTTGGTTAGAGGTAGATTTATAGCTATTTCGGCCCACCACAAAAAACAAAGAGAGGCTCAGACACTCTTAAATAATCAAGTTTTCATATTGGAGATGTTGCAGAAATGCCAATACGATTCTCAGTGGGAGAGGGAGTTATCACATATGAAAAAGAAGTTAAATTCCATTTTAGATTATCAGGAGGAACAAAACTTACTGTTCCTGAGACGATATTATGAAGGTGGACCCCAAGCCCTTTGATTATTAGCTAATAGGTAACGCCAATGGAAACCAAGGGCCACAATCCTAAAATAACTCATCCCACTACCTGGGTATCTTATTCTTCTACATTTGAAATAGCAGAAGTGTTTATGGATTATTACAAGTCCCTATATAAAGCTGACAAGGTCCCAGACCCTGATCAGATCAATACCTTTCTGAACATCTTAGACTTTCCCCAGGTTACTCAAGCAGATTCATAGTTGCTGGTTGGCCCTATCTCGGCATCTGAAATTATTATTGAGGCAGTATAGTGCAGTGGTCTAAGGCTCTGAGCTGCAAATCTGGTGACATCCAACAGACCAGACCTGGGTTTGAATCCCACAGCTTCCACTTGCATACTGTGTGATCCTGAGCAAGTCACTCAACCTCCTTGTGCTCCCAGGTCGCTCCTGTAAAAAAAGCTTTCAGCTTAGTGTGCTATACCTGGTTAAACAACTAAATAAAAAATAAATAAATAAAAATATTACAGAGATAGCCTGACTGAAAACGGAAAAATGCCCGGGTTCCGATGGATTCCCAGTGGAATTCTATAAGCCCTTCCGGGACTCTGTAGTCCCGTTACTAAGTAAGGCACACAATTTTGCTATTTAGCCCAGATGGTTGGCTAGCACCTTCTTGGGCGCAGGCAATTGTGGCAGTGTTGCCAAAGCCAGTCAGGGACCCAGCAGTATGTATCTCATATCGTCCAAATTCCATCTTGAACATGGACTATAAGATCTTAGCTGGTATATTTACTAGGCGTTTGCGCGGAATATCATTCCAAAGCTTATTCATATGGACCAGATGGACTTTGTCTCAGGCTTCCAAGCTCAAGATAACATACAGCAAGCGGTCCGTATAACAGATAATTTGTCCTACACTTAACAGCCAGCGTGTTTGCTTAGCCTTGATGCTGAAAAGGCCTGTGATAGGGTCCTGTCTCCCTATCTTTAAGTGGCCCTGGCTGGCTTTGGGTTCCCTGAAAATTCTGTCGCTTAGTTACTTGGTTATATACTTCTCCTGCTGGTTATGTTCATCTCAACAGACATACAAGTACCCCTTTTCAACTGGAGAGAGGGACAAGACAGGGGGTGTCCCCCCTCTCCCCTCTTCTTTTTGCACTCTACATTGAGCCTCTTGCTCAGTCTATTTGACTGAATCCAAAAATCTGGGGAGTAGAACTGGGGGGGGGGGCACAAATTAGGTTTATACACTTTATGCTCCTCTCCCCAGCGACCAGTCTCCACTCCTTCAGGAGACACACACATTGTCCCCGCGCACCACAACCTACCTGGTTCTCCGTCGAGTCCCCATGGAGCCTTGGCTGTACCTCCCCAGGCAGGTATGGGGTGGGGCGGATTCACCCCGAGACCATCAACTTTTCGTCAGACTCGTCGGGTCGCCAGGCAGGTGCGGGCAATCAGGGTCTCTATCAGAGCTCCGTCATCTAGGAGACCGGTCGCCAATTTTTCCCTTTTTCCTGGAGAAGTGGCACGCACCATGATGTCATGACATCACCGTCGACGTCACCACTCCCCATCCACAAGTACTGCTCCATGCTTGCCCTGCCCCCGGCTTCCACCAGAGGTCAGTCAAGCGCCGAGCGCAGACCCCCTCTCTCTCCTGGGAGAGGAGAAGAGAGCTGTCCAACGGACGCTCAATCCTGTCCCTCTCCTGCTTACCCCCAGCAGCCTGAGCTCATTCCCAAACCCGGGTCACTGGCGCAGCGTGAGGTGTGGCATCCAGTGCCTCAACCCTCAGTGCCACCGGGCCTTCTACAAATTAGGTTTATATGCCAACAATGTTTTATTATTTTTGGGGGGTCCAGATACAACTCTTCCATAGGTATTTGGTCAACTGCACAGATTTTCAGAAATTTCGGGTTACCTCCTTAATACGGCTAAAACTAAGTGTTTGCCCTATCCTTTGCGGTTACTCCACAGTTGCAAAAAGAGTACCCTGTGCACTGGGACCTTCCTAAAATGAAATATCTAGGGATATATTTAGGACAAACAACTGCTACCGTCTTCCCAGATAATTTTCAAAACTTACTGAACGTCATTAAACAGGAATATATACGTCCCCCTGCCCTTACACGCTAAGGCTCAGTTGGTTACAATGAACATATTACCAAGATTTTTATATCTTTTTCAGAGTGTTCCCTGTATTCTTACACATTCAGACTTAATACAGTGGCAAAAACAACTGTAATCATTTATATGGGGCAATAAAAGATCATGTATTAGGCAACAGACTTTGTATCTACCAAAACATAAGGGAGGACTGGCAATACCGTACCTGCCTGGGCACTGGATAACATCACAAATGAAAATTGTGCTTCTTTGGTAGAATTTACAATATTCCTCACACTGGAAATCCATCGAGTTGCACTCGTACCAGCCCCCATAAAAGCCTCCCTTTTGTTTGAATTTAAGGATGGGAGGAGGCAGGAACTTGCTCACAGGGTGGTGTCTGCTTTGGAGGGTGGAGGCAGGGAATAGCCAAAGGACATATATCACATGCCTTGTGGAGGTATAAATGGTGGGTCTTGGGATGAGCATTTCCTCCCGGTAACCATGGATCCTTGGTTCAGGCGGAAGATCCACGAAGGTTTTCATTCCCCTTGGAAACTCCTACAGGGTGCTTCCCTTCGGTCCTTCGATTCTTTGGCCCTTAAGTATAATTTATCCCCTACAGACAGATTCAGCTTTTATCAAATATGAGACTATGTTAGTAACAACTTAACAACCCTTCACATATTCAACATTTGGATGCCCTCTTGCCTCCTTTTGAGAGCATCTATGCGATGTCCTACAGGCAAAGAGGCCATTGCTTTGTCATACGCTATCTAACTGACCAAGGCTTCACAACAACTCAAATTAAATTAATGTGGGAAGGTGATTTGGGACTGCAGACTGCACAAGTAGAATGGGAGAAGATTTGGAAGGTGGTTTGGGTAACTGCCTTCTCCCCAGACTGGCGTGAATTTCTGTGGAGGGTGAGGACAATATATTTTCTGATCCCTGCAGTGCAATCTAAATAGGACTCCACCAAATCTGCTGCTTGCTGGAGGCACTGCGAGGAGGTTAAGGCCTCTCATGCACATATATTTTGTTTTTTTCCCGAAAATATGTCCATATTGGGAAGCGATGGTAGGACATTTGAAGAGATTATTTGAGGTGATAGAGGAGGTAGGACCAGAACACATTATGTTTGAGTCAGAGCCAGGTTTGCTACAAGGGAAGGAGGCTAAGTATTTGTGGTGTATATTTATAGCTGCGGCCCTGAAGGCCCTTACTAGAAACTGGTTACAGTTAGTTCCTCTGGAGGAGAAAGAATGGATTCAGGTATTGTCGCAGATACAAGAAATGAACACTTTCTCTTTGCAACATAGGCAAGCAGCATTAATTAATAAATGGACTAGGTGGGAATTTGGTGCTCCAGGTAATGTAAAAATAGACATTAACTAGTTCAAGATATAAGGGTTTATATGATCTGCTCCCTGAGGTTGAGACCGTTTTGTTATTTATTTATTTATGTATTCAAAACTTTGTACAAGTAGTTTTCTGTGGATTATTTAACTGGAATCTGATATAGACTACGGGGGGGTCTTCGACTCCTCTGGGCCAAGATCTTAGATAAAAGTTACTGCACTTTTTGCATACTGATTCTTGACATCTGAGTATATAGGACTGAGTGGGTGGGTTTCCTTGTCACAACTTTTTAAGATGAAATGTATGAGCGATAACATAAGAGTAGAGGCGTTTAAGGATTGTCAGCAAATTTAGTTAATAGTTTCATAGGTTTTGGTTATTTATTTATTTTTTTAATTTGTGTTTATTGACGTAAATTTCACACACATACAGTCAGACCCACAAAATGCAATGTTAGATTAGGATACAGGATTCCAATATACATTTGTTTTACATGCTGTCAAAATCAAGACCGGGACACCGGCAGCTCTAGGTAACTCTGAGTATTTCTCCCAGAACATCAAGCCTTAAATTAATTACCAATGCCTTACGGTATGTTTAAGGAACAAAATCAGGATCTATCCTTGAGTAGTAGAGCACCCACCTCTGTCATCTAAGTCTGAATTTTTGTATGCAATCTTGAATGGATGCATTAATACTTTCCATCCGATAAATTTCTAGCATAACTGATCTCCAGTCTTGGATGGTAGGAATCTGTTGGGACATCCACCTCCTGGTGATAGCTTTTTTGGATGCTCTAAGAAGAATTGTTAACAGTGTTTTACACCATTGAGGGGACTAGTCTGGATATACAGATAGCAAAAAAAAATCCCCCGTTAATTCTATAGGTTCCCCCAAACAATTAGGCAGCTCCAACTGCAGACTGCACCAAAAGGGCATTAGAAGGGGGCAATGCCATAAAATATGACCCAGATCAGCTAACAAACACCCACATATTCTCCAATATTGGCCATAGGTGTCTGGAAGAAATTTGGTTAGAATCGCTGGGGCTCGAAAATATCTAATACGAATTTTCCAGGAAAACTCCCGCCAAAAGGAGGAGGAGGTCACCCGGACTGCGGGAAGGGTCACTTTGGCTCAATCAGAAAATTGAACCTCAGAGGTCAGATCTTCACTCCATTTATCTAGCATTGTCTTTCTAGAGTCTCCTATCAAATCTCTCAGTGCTTTATATATATTACCTATGAGATGATCACAATAGGCTCCCCCAGTGGAATCGATAACAATTTTTAATAAAGGTGAATTTGGGGTAGTTAGTTTAGTAGATATGGTCCGGTGGCGGAGTATGTAGTTCTTTACTTGGAGATATCGAAAAAATCTGTTTTTCTGAGACCATATTGAATTCTGAGTTTATCAAAAGGTAGTAGCCCCTTCTCATCCAAAAACTGGAACATATGTGACAAGCCTAAATTGGCCAGTGAGAGAAGGCCAGGTCCATGTGGGAGGGCTGAAACAGGTCATCCTTAGAGATTATTTTACAATAATCATATATTGGTTTAAGTTCTGGTTAATTTCGTAACCTGTACCAAATTTGGAGAGTACTAGATGTTATTTGAGTAAACTGCTTCAAAGAGGAGGTGTTATTTGTGGGGGAAAAGAGGAGAGCCGAGACATCATACATGTCATTTAGGATGAACTCTAAAGACTTCCACGGGGCTGAGTAACTAGCAGTCAACCAAAGTATACGGGTATGTAGAAAAGATACCCGAGCATGTTGTTTAAGATTAGGCAAATTTGCACCACCTTGGGTGGCTGACATTTTCAAAATAGAGAGGCAGATTCTAGGATGTTGTTTACCCCATATAAATCTAGAGAGCAATTTGTCCCATGATTTAAAATAGAAAGATGAGGGAAAGTGGGGAATACCTTGAAAAAGGTATAAAAGCCGGGGTAGGACATTCATACGGATAATTTCGATCCATTGGAAAAATGATAATGGGAGAGAGGACCACCTTTCTAGGTCTTTTTGACTAGTAATAGTAAGAGGTTCATAACTGACCATCTCTATCACCTCCAAATTCAATGGAATATGTATCCCTAAGTATTTTATCTTCATAGATCTCCATTTCAGTGGAAGGAGGTGACGCAGAGTGTTTGTTGGGGAGAAGTTGAGAAGGAGGGTTTCCAATTTTGTAATGTTTAGTTTAAAACCTGCAATGGCCTCATACTTTCTAAGAATCTTCCATACAGCAGGAATGGAAGTTTCTGGGGAAAGAAGGGTTAAAAGGATGTCATCAGCGAACATACTGGCTTTGTATTGTTGCTGACCCAGTGGGATGCCTTCCACCACTTGGGAAGCTCTGAAGGCCAGTCCCAGTGACTCCACATAAAGGGAAAATAAAAGGGGAGACAGGGGACAACCCTGACGAGTGCTCCGGAACAAGGTAAAAGGAGAAGAAACTCCTCCATTGACCCTAACATATGCCCATGGGGCTGCATAGATATTCTTCAACCATTTTAGGAAAGATTCAGGAAAGTGGAACCTTGACAAGGTGTCCCAGAGGAATGGCCAAGACACCCTGTTGAAGGCCTTCTCCGCATCCAGACTAATAACTGCAGCTAGGATCTGCCTATCTCGCATGTATTCAATAATTATTAAGGTTTTGTGGATATTATCTGTAGTGTTTCTGTTCTTAATAAAATCAGATTGGTCTGTCTGGATTAGGCAGGGTAGAATTCTTTCCAATCGAGAGGCACAAATTACAGTAAAGAGCTTATAGTCTGTATTAAGGATTGAAACTGGACAATAAGAAGAAGGATTAGTGGGATCACTGTTTGGTTTTAGTAAAGTGGCTAGGATGTCATAGGCCCGGGGGGGGGGTGAGAGACCATCTGCCACTTCTCGAAATGTTAGAAGTAATCCAGGAGAAATTTAATTCATAAATGTCTTGTATCATTCAGCTGGGAACCCATCAGATCCCGGACAACGATGGGATGAAAGAGATTTGATGCGGTGAGAGATCTCATCAGAGGAAACTGGGGATTCCAACAGATCCCTTTGGCCTGTGGAGAGGGAGGTCTCCTAAGTAGGATTGTCTCTCACCAGGGAGATGAGGAATCTTCTTGGTATAATTTTTGAAAGAAGTTAACAAAAGACCGAGTATTAGCTGCCTCTCCATGGGACAACTTCCCTGTGATGGGGTCTCTGATCTTCAAGATAGTGGAAGAGCTCTTCTGACCCCGAAGGCGATAGGCCAATCTGTGTGCTCCCCTTGTTCCACCGTCATATCTGATCTGTTTTAAATAAAGGAGGGATTGTTGGGTTTTAAGATCCATTTGCTTCTGTATTTCTGCCTTAGTATTACAGATCTTTTGTTGAACCTCTCTGTCCCCCTCTGTGTATAGGAGTTGGTAAGTTCTTAAGTGTTCCATTAAAGTATTATATTGTAATTCTAGCTCCTGCCATCTCCTAGAGGTGTATTCTATAGTGTCTTCTCTAAGAGTTGCATTGAGGGCATCCCATATCTGGGTTTGAGGTACATCTGGGGAGGTGTTTTTGGCAAGAAAAAGTGGAATATGTTTTTTGACGTGTTCCAAATATTGTCTTTTAATAAAATTGAATTAAAGTGCCAAAGTGTTTGTTTTTTCTTCCTCCCTAAATCTATTTTAAGAATGAGTGGGTGATGGACGGAGAGAATCATAGGGTTAATGGCAATGTCATATACCTGACTAAAATGTTAACAAGTGATCACAAAATAGTCTAGTCTAGAATAAGTATGATGCCTATTTGAGTAGTAGGTAAAACCCGGGTTTGAGGGAAATAGACGGTGCCAGACATCTATAATTCCTAGGTGGTCTATTTTATTTTTTAGATATTTAGCTGTGTCTGATTGGCACCGGTGGTGAGAGTTGGAACTGTCCAATTGGGCAGAAACAGTAACATTCAATTCCCCTCCAGGGATTAGCTGCCCCGGGAGGAGGTCCATGATCTGTGCCAGCAAATGCTGAACCACTGAGGGCTTAGACATGGGTGGGAGATAGGCACTTACCAAAGTGACCTCCTGAGAATAAAGCCTCCCTTGTAGGATGATAAACCAGCCCTGCTTGTCCATAAAGGACTGGGAGACTTCTAATGGTGTAGTGGACAGAACTAAGAAGGCTGTTCCCCTGCGGCATCCACTAGAGTGAGATGATGCATAAACTTTACATTTTCCTCCCCAACTAAGTTTTTGTGTTCCTCATCTGGTAGGTGCATTTCTTGAATCATTTAAAGGTCAGAATTTTGTTTTTTAATATATTGGATAAAACGAGAATGCTTTATCGGATTGTGTAGACCATTAATATTCTGGGAGAAGATCTTTACTGATAAAGCAGCCATAGCATAATCAGTAACCTATACTGTTTTGTCTGTCCCCAAGGAGAAGAGCCAAGCCATCCATTCGGACCACCTCTCTGGGGAAGACCAGAATCAAATGTTGAACAACAACCGGTATGTTATCGACCCACACCTGCTACAATAAAAGTTTTGACATTTATATAATCATTGTGTATGTGTGTCTCCTCCCCCCCCCAGCCAACTCATATTACCCACCCATTTTTCCCATGTTTTTTCTTCCCCATTTATAATGAGGGAAGAACAAACTAGGACCAATCCCTCCCACCCCATATCAAACTTTAGTATTAACCCCTCCTCTTGTAACCCATTAATTATATATAACACAGGCCCTTTAACACCAAGGTCTAGAGTAAACTTATCAACAGATCCCTAAAAAGAACATAGCAAACTGTAAGAATTTAAATATTATAACTAGAAACGTTGCGACTCCCATCTGTATAGTGTCCATCTGTGGACACGTACATGAGGCCTCGGTTAGCTCCCTGTCAGGGAACAATGTGAGGAATGTGTTCCTTTCATCCCCCAAATGGACGATAGGCCATAAGGGGAATACTAGGAGTACCCAAAAAATGAAGGTTCCAGAAGGGAAACCTCCATTAGCATGGTCCGGCATTAGCCTTAGATGTTGTACATTCATTAACCCCACCTCCCACACAGATAAATGTACTCCCCCATCCTTGGTCAGTGCCGGGATTTATTATATGGGAAACAGAAGAGCAAAATAAATAATCAGTCACTCCTAACTAATTTCCCTCTAAGCTGATACATACATGTAGCTCCATTAATGACTGGAAATGGCTAAGAGAATAAAAAATATATAATATATAAGGAGGTATGTAAAATCAAACAAAATTCTATTGTCCTGAAGCCCCCTGTTTACTACATCCCCCAAATCTTCATGCCACTGTCCCAAAGATATTCAGTCCCTCAGGAAATAAGTCTTGTAAATGGCACAGGACTCTGCTCAGATTAAGTCTTTCCCTTAGTAAAAGTCACTATGCCTGACTTATGGCCTGAGACATTTGTGACCAGAAAATAAGACTCTGCTTAGATTTAGTTTCTCCAGAGGTCTGAGTCCTAGTATCCATTTAGTAATATAAGTAAGTCGCAAAAGCTCAGTCAGCTACATGTTATTAATCATTCAGGCATGCGCATATCTATGTTTGGAGGTGAGAATGAGCTCCTTTAATATGCAGTGCCCAATCCAAAAAGATATCTTCCACGGTGCTGCCAAAGAATGGAGTCACCACCAACCCACGAGGGAGGGGCCACTTCCGAGCAATCTCCTCCCCCCAACCAGGATCCCCCCACCGCCTTATGTTCAATCAGCCCCCCCTTCACAGCAAAATTAGGAGGGGCATCTGCACAAGGAGACAGAGGGGAGATAAGGGTAGAGACCAGGGAGGGGCATTTGACACAGTCCTGCACAAAAGACTAATAATCAAGTTAGCCAGCCTGGGAGTGGGTTCAGGGTGGTAGCATGGGTAGCAAACTGGCTACACAACAGGACACAGAAGGTAATAGTGAATGGAACACATTCCGAAGAAAGGGGGGTTACTAGTGGAGTACCTCAGGGCTCAGTACTGGGTCCAGTCCTCTTTAACATCTTTATAGGTGACACTGCAGAGGGTCTGAAGGGAAAGGTATGTCTCTTTGCAGATGACACAAAGATCTGTAACAGAGTTGATACATAAGGTGGGGTAGAAAGGATGAGAAGGGACTTGGCAAGGTTGGAGGAATGGTCAGACATATGGCAACTTAGATTCAATGCAAAGAAGTGCAAAGTAATGCACCTGGGAAACAAAAAGCCAGGAGAAGAGTACACAATAGCAGGGGAGGTACTAACAACAACAAAAATGGAAAGGGACTTGGGGGTAGTCATATCAGATGACCTAAAGGTGGGTAAGCAATGTAAGAAGTCAGTAAGGAGAGCCAGGGGGATGCTGGAATGCATAGGAAGGGGCATCACAAGTAGAAAAAGGAAGTGGTTATCCCTCTGTGCAGACAGTTGGTGAGACCCCATCTGGAATACTGTGTGCAGTTTTGGAGACCCCATCTACGCAAGGACATAGACAGGATGGAAGCAGTCCAGAGGAGGGCAACTAAAATGGTGCAGGGTCTGCATCAGAAACCATATGAAGAGAGACTGAGAGAGCTTAATATGTATACCCTTGATGAAAGGAGGGACGGGGGGACATGATATAAACTTCAGGTGAAGCTACCTCTGGCTGCAAGCTGCAACACTGGACTTAAGATTTGCAAGAAAGTGAGTAGTGCTCACAACAGAGGGAGGTGAACTTTACAATTTACAATTGTCTTTAGTTTGAAGCAGATTCCTTAGGAAAGTTAATATTCTTCAGGTGGAGGATACTTCTAACTGAAGGGTGAAATAAGCAACTTAGAATTATCAGAAAAGGCAGTCTTTCAATTAACAGAGGGAGGTGGAGTTTGCTTTACTTGTTACAATTGTTAAGATTTTACTGTTTTCTGTGTTTCTGCCCTTCTGACTTGATTGGAGTTAGTGATTGACTGTTTGCATTACAATATTTGTAATACTGTGAGTATTCACTGGGCTAAGAATTTGTCATAAGTCCTGAATTGAGAGCAGGTTACAGGCTGTGTATTGGACCCAGACAGTCCCTAGGGGGTGAAAACTGTTTTTTCTTTGTTTACCTCAGTGCCTTATAAGGCCAAGACAGACTGTGTCAGGAACTGCTTACTTCATAGCTACTTAACAGCCAATAGCTCTGGAAGAATCTTACAGACCTTGATAAAAGTACTAATTTTAGCAGGCTCATCAGATAACCTCATAGTCTTCAGGTGAAGCTACCTCTGGCTGCAAGCTGCAACACTGGACTTAATTTTCCTAGTCAAACTATCTCTTGTTGGGAACTGCAATACTGAACATAGGATTTGCAAGAAAGCGAGTTGTGCTCACAACAGAGGGAGGGGAACCTTTCAATTGTCTTTGCTTTGTAGCAGATATACTGCAGGTGGAGGCTGCTTCTAACTGAAAGGTGAAATAAGGAATTTACAATTATCAGGAAAAGACAGTCTTGTTACAATTCTTAAGATTTTCAGTGCAGGAAGAGTTCAAAGCACAGCTCACTTATTTTGGGGCTGACAGCTTTCAGAGCACAAACCACCAGGCTGTTTTAGGGCTGGGGAGGTTTACCTGTGTCTGACTTGAATGTCTGGATTTTTCTCTGTTTGATTAGCAGGGGATTTTCTCTGTCAAATTGTTGTGTATAGTATGTTGCAGACAGGAAGGCACTCATCGCAGCAGTGGGTCAGAGCTCTTAGCTGATTGTTTTGTGAGGGCACAGTTTAGTCAACCCCTTCCCACCCTCACCCCACCCACCCCGGAAATAGTTCCTTTATACCTGGGGTTCTGACATCATTTCTCAAGAGTGCAGGTGCATATCAATGTCATATCCTCTCTAGCACACAGCACTGAAAATATACATACACATTGTATAATATATATACTTTATGTAACAAACCAATCACTCACACAAGCACACACACACAAAAAAAAAAAAGTACATAGTCATGTGAGGTAGTGCAATGTAATGGCTGTGGGGCAGATGTCTTCCGGGAGTCTTTCTGGAGGCTGAGATGCTGCCCTATTTGCAGACAACTCTCTGCCCTGAGGGAGGAAGTTGCCCGTCTTCAGGCCACACTGGACAGCAGTAAGAAAACCTTCCCCCCAGGCCAGACTGGATGGTAGGAAGGGACCCCCCCCCCATCCAGGGAGCACCAGAGCCACCACCACTACCTCAGAGGTTGCAAAGAAAGCACAGCAGTGGGACCACTGTGGGCTCAGGGAGGGTGGAACAGAGGCACACCCAGTCAGTTGTTCCACTCCACAATCCATACACCATTCTGAGGGAGCACAGCTCCCCTATGGATGCACCCACGGAGGAGATTAAGGAGGCTGAGGACACCTGTCACAAGGGAGGCCCACAGGAAGGAGGCAGAGGATGCCACAAGGAAAGGAAGCAGCTCCTGGTGGGGGACTCAATTATTAGGGGGATAGAACTGGGGGGAGCAGGGAAAAACTGAAGTAAAGTGCCTGCCTGGTGCCATGGCTTGTAGGGACAGGAAGCGCATCCTCAGGATCATGAGAACAGCTGCACGGGAGTCTGAGCTGGATGTCATTGTCCACCTAGGGACAAATGACTTGGCTCAACATGAGCTTAGAGCAGTGCAGAAGGACTTTGTAGAACTGGGGAGGCCTAAGACAAGTAGCACACACAGTATCCTTCTCAGAGGTGCTGCCTGTAATAGGCATGAGTGAGGCAAGGGTACTTTGCACCATGCAGTTTAATGAGTGGTTGAAAAATGGTGTGGAGCACAGGGGTTTGGCTTCATTGGGGACTGGGTTCCACCTGGAGGGACACCAGCCTATACTGGCAGGATGGTCTGCATCTGTCCAGGAAGGGAACAAGTCTTTTGAGCAATCGGTTTAAATGCTTCATTGGCAAGCTTTTAAACTAGTCAAGGGGGGAGGCACTGATAAGCAGCAGAAAAATCCCAGCCTCTCCCTACAAAACAGGGTACTAACTGGGAAAAAGACCGAGGTAGAAAGGTCAGTGGGGGATGCTGCAACAGAAAGTAAAGCCATCAAAAAATAGAGAAGAATGAGTACCAATGCCCGTAGTCTGAGTAACAAGCTTCCTGAATTAGTGACCTTGATGGAGGAGGAACATCTGGATATCGTGGCAGTCACAGAAACATGGTACACACAAAACCATGACTGGGATGTAAACATACCAGGATACACTATCTACAGGAGGGACAGGAGGGTAAAGAGGAGGAGGAGTAGCTCTTTACATAAGGGAAGGAATCAAAGCAACAGAACAAAAGGTAAACAGGGAGGAGAAGAAGCACTGTGGGTGAATTTGGAGACTGGCAATGGCACACAATCCGCACAGGGGTTGTATACAGACCCCCTTCTCAGGGGGAGGAAATGGACAAGGAAATGATAGAAAGTATACTTAGTATGGCAGAAAAAGGGGAGATATTGCTGATGGGTGATCTGAATATGCCAGATGTTAACTGGAGTGCAGTTGCAGCAGCCACTTCTAAGAGTGGGGTTATTCTAGATGCCCTACAGGGGCATGCCTTAGACAACTAGTATTGGAGCCCACTTGAGGAACAATCTTAGACCTGGTTCTCTCAAATGGATATGAGGAGAGGATCACAGATGTAGAAGTGGGTAGCCATCTGGGAACCAGCGACCATCGAACAGTATGGTTCCATAAACACAGCAATAGAGTCAAGCCATACAAAGACAAAGGTACTGGATTTTAGGAGGGCTGACTTTGTCAAAATGGGTGAGTGCTCAAGAATGCACTAGCAAATGGGCAGGAAGGAGGGTGGAAGAACAATGGGGAATAATAAAACTGCCATCACAGAGGTAACAAGCCTTTGTGTAAAGCAAATAAACAAACGAAATGAGGTAAGAAACCACTATGGTTCTCAAAGGAAGTGGCAGTGAAGGTTCAAGAAAAAGAAAGCATTCAGGAAGTACAAGGAATCACAGAAGGAACAGGACAGAGAACTGTATCAGTTAAAGCAAAAGGAAGCTGGAAGGCAGTCAGAACAGCAAAGGCCCAAACCGAGGAAAAGATAGCCAACTCAGTTAAGAAGGGATAAAACCTTTATAGGTACATCAGGGAGCCAAGTAAGACCAAGGGAGGGATAGTGAGGCTTAGTAAAGGGAGGAGGGAGGTGGGGAAGAGGGTGACTGTGAAAAGGCAGAGATACTAAACAAATATTTTTGCTCAGTATTTACAAAGGAAGAGGGGAAGTACCTAAAACAAACAGTAGAAACACTCTGGATACAGAAGTTGATACCAGCCCATTTACAGAAGAAAGGGTTCTGAAAGAACTCTTAAAACTGAAGGTGGACAAAGCAATGGGGCCTGATGGGATTCATCCCAGAATTCTAAAAGAACTAAGGGTAGAACTAGTGACACCACTGACTACCCTCTTTAACAAATCATGGGAGGATGGGGTGGTACCTGAGGACTGGAGGAGGGCAGATGTAATTCCCTTCACAAAAGTGGGAGCAAGGCAGAAGCAGGAAACTACAGACCTGTTGGTTTAACCTCAGTGGTAGGAAAATGATGGAATCACTTGAAGGAAAGAATGTTGAGTATCTAGAGCCAGAGGGCAGAGGACCCAAGGCAGCATGGATTCTGGCGGAAGGTCATGCCAGACAAATCTGATAGATTTCTTTGACTGGGTGACCAAAGTAGTTGATCAGGGAGGGGCTGTGGACATGGCCTACCTAGACTTTAGCAAGGCATTTGACACAGTCCCACACAAAAGATTAATATACAAGTTAGCCAGCCTGGGTAAAGAATTGGCTGGAGAATAGGACACAGAGAGTAATAGTAAATGGAGTCCACTCTGAAGAAAGGGGGTTACTAGTGGGGTACTGAGGGTTCAGTATTAGACTGGTCCTCTTCAATGTCTTTATAGCTTACATTGCAGAGGGACTGGAAGGAAAGGTATGTCTCTTTGCAGATGACACAAAGATCTGCAACAGAGTTGATGCACAAGGTGGAGTGGAAAGGATGAGAAGGGACTTGGCAAGGTTAGAGGAAGGGTCAAATGTATGGCAGCTTAGATTCAATGCTAAGAAGTGCAGGTAATGCACCTGGGAAACAAAAACCCAGGGAAGAGTACACAATGGGGATGAGATACTAACAACAACAAAATGGAAAGGGACCTGGGGTAGTCATATCAGATGACTTAAAGGTGGGAAAGCAATGTGAGAGGGCAGCAGGAGGGCTGGGGGATACTGGGATGCATAGGAAGAGGCATCACCAGTAGAAAACAAGATTATTATTCCTCTGTACAGACAGCTAGTGAGACCCCATCTGTGAGTACTGCGTGCAGTTCTGGAGACCAATTTCCCAAAAGACATAGACAGGATGGAAGCTGTCCAGAGGAGGGCAACTAAAATGGTGCAGGGTCTGCACGGAAGACATATGAAGAGAGACTTAAGAGCTTAATATGTATAGCCTCGAGGAAAGGAGGAGAGGGAGACATGATAGAAACTTTCAAGTACCTCAAGGAATCAACAACGTCCAAGAGGGTAGCATCTTTCAAAAAAGAGTGTGTAAGAACAAGGGGCACAATTTGAAGATAGAAGGGAAGTGGCTCAGAGGTAATTTAAGGAAGTATTTTTCACAGAGAGGGTTGTGGATGTATGGAACGGCCTTCCAGAGGAGGCTGTGGAGTCAAAAACAGTGGTGGAATTCAAGCATGCATGGGACAGTCATAAGGCAATTCTAGGGGTTGGGGGTAGGAAGAAGTAGGCTGCTGGCTAACTAGGACCTGCAGCTTATCCATCAGGTAGGGAAATGGGCAGACTGGGTGGGCCAAGCGGTCCTTATCTGCCGTCAAATTCTATGTTTCTATGTAAACTTTCAAGTACCTCAAGAGAATTGACAAAGTCCAGGAGGGTAGCATCTTTCAGAAAAAGAGATGAGTAAGAACAAGGGGGCACAATTTAAGGATAGAGGAGGGACGGCTCAGGGATAATGTGAGGAAATTTTTTTTCACGGAGAGAGTTGTGGATGCATGGAACCACCTTCCGGGGAAGGTTGTTGGGTCTAAAACAGTGGGGGAATTCAAACATGCATGGGACAGACATAAGGTGATTGTAGTGGGGGGTTGTAGGAAGTAGGCTGTTGGTTAACTAGAATCTGCAGCTTATCCAATAGGAAGAGAAATGGGCAGACTGGCTGGGCCAAGTGGTCCTTATCTGCCATCAAAGTCTATATTTCTATGAGTCCATCCAGCATCCACGGCACCCCAGTCAGTAATTTGTTTATTTATTTTAATAACCATTCAGCCTGGGCTCACCCCCGCCATTGAATAGCTACCACTTCCATGATACAGACTATGAAGTTTAGAGGATAATGATTATGTGATGTTAGTTACCCAAAATAGGTATGACTCATCGAGAGCTCCAGGACGGGACTATCTGAACCACCCCCCATCCCCCAAGCCGACAGCAACAGGCTAGAGGGTATGGAACCAGACAGGAAAGAAATGAGAGAGAGCTCAAATTAAGCCTACCATCACCACTTAGGTGGACAATGTGGGGCTCCGATATTGAAGTTTTTCTAGCAGCTGAGCAAGTGGGGCATTGCAGCAACATCCCTCAGACTCTCGTGGTGTTTTCGAGGTTGATCTGGCTCTAGCAAAGGCCACTGGTTTCTCCTTGAGAATGCCCTTAGAAAGTAAATCTACGATTGCTTCTTCTGCTGTGGAATAGGAGACTGTACCTGAGGGAAGCTGCACCAACAGTCTCGAGGTATAAGGCATCCGGAACTTCAATTTTTGTGCCTGAAGTAAGGGAAACAATGGGGCATACTCCCTCCACATTTTTTGGGTGTGGTGGGCGTAGTCGTTGTCCAGTATTAGGCGGTGGGATCCTAACATCTTGCAACCCATGTGCCAGGCTTGCTTTAATAACTGTTCCTTAATTTGGTAACTTAAAAATTTTATAACGAAGGATCTTGGCCTGGCATCGATATGGGAAGTTTTGGTTCCAGGACACGATGTGCCCTCTCTATATCTATAACAAATTCAGGGTCTAGATTCAGAATCAATTGGAGGAGGTAATCTGAGAAGGCAAAAGAGTCAGTGCCCTCTTCCCCCTCTGGCAGGCCGTAGATGTGGATATTTCTGCGGCGGCATCTGTTCTTGGCATCCTCCTGCCTAGCTGCCAAATAGATCTGTTCATCCAGAATTGATCTTAAGCAGTCCTCCATTGTAACGATTTTGGTGGTATCATTTGCAATTTGTTAATCCGCCTCGGCCATGTGTGTCTGAAGGGCCCCCATGTCAGTTTTTAAATCCCCTACAGACTCGCGCATTTCCTCATGAAACTCTGCTATTGCTTTTAAAATACTGTCCCCATTTGTGATTCCTGGCCCCCCTTCTTGGCAGGTTTGGTAGAAGGGATTGAGTCATTGGTGCCTGGGTCTTTTAGTAGTTTGGCGGTCTGCTTGGAGTCTGAAGCTCCTCTGTCCTCGTGGTCTTCCAGGTCGGTTAGTAGATGGTACCAATTCCTTTGTTGCTTTGCCATTCTGGTGAAAATTCTTGGACGGCCTGACTCTCTGCTTTATAGGCGCTTGAGTTTAAATGCTTTCTGGACCAGAGATGGAGATTTTAAAATATTTTTAGTCTGAAGCTGCAGGAGGGATCATGGAAGTGCTCCTCACTAGTGCATGCCAGAACCGGAAGTCCCAGGTTTTGTTTATTTCTTTACAAAATAGATATGATTACAGGCGAACACTTTTTATTAGTGTCTTAACTAGAAATCCCTTGATGTGGAAACTTTGGACAAGTCACATTGGCTACGTATTGAAATCTACAGATAATGGATCTGTTACTTTATTATTGATTTCACCAAACAAATATAGGTTTGTGCAACATTTTCCATTTCTTTAATAAAGGAAGTATAAAAAAAAAAAACTCTCTATACTTGAAGTAGAAGTTTCTCACATCCCTCTTGAGTCTCCCCCACCACCAGCTTCTATTCGTTCCCCCTTGTTATTGACCCACTATTTTTGTTGAATAGCTTCTCACAGTTTACCTTGTTTATTCATTTCAGGAACTTAAAAGGCCTCTATCATGTCACCCCTCTCCCTTTTGACCTCCAGCGAGTATATATTCAATGCACTTAGTGTTCCTCGTAGGATCTGTCTTGTTGGCCCAGAATCATCTTAGTGGCCCTTTTTTGCATGAACTCCAGTCTGTCTCTATCTCTCCACAGGTGGGACTCCAGAAGAGGCCTCATCAGTGATCAGTGGTAGCTTGAGATTCTTCACAACCACTACCTCCCCCTTTGCAATTTCTTTTTGTAGCTCTCTATCCCCCTGACCCTGTCCCGGTGGTCTACAGAGCACCCCATGCAAAAATACATCTTTTCTCAGATGACACTGTAAGCTGTACATAGAGCAATTCTGTTTCCAATCCACTCTTCTGACTGATCTGTCCTCTACAGCCTCTATGCCTTCCCTGACATGGAGGGTTACCCCACCCCCCTTTTGCCCTTACCCCATACCTCCTATACATGCTATACCCCAGTTATACCAGATCCCAATCATTATTCCATGGGTCTCAGTAATGGCCACAAGTTCTAATCTCACATCCACCATCAGGGGTCCTTTTTTTTAAGATTTTATTTATCTCCACTTCCTAAAGAACTCCTTCTGGCATCCTCGGGGGCTCCCAGCCTCTAGCCCCCCACTGTGACTTCTAATCCTCTCCTCTCATGTGACCCAGCACCACCTCCGGGTCTGAACCCTCCGGAGGTAGGGCTGCCCTATCCACCTAGGGCACTCTATCTATAGGGCAAAAGCATACGAGTCAGCTCCCATGGTGAGGAGGTCAGTCCAGGGTTGGGAGTGTGAGCTAGGAGGCCGAGGTGTCTTCATCTATTCCCAGGAGAGTTTTTTTTCTTTATTTTTTGTGTAGTTCCTACCCCTTAGAGTGCGGCTTTAGCAAGGCAACGTTATGCCGTAACTCCGCCCCCTGCATCCACAGCGACGCTACGCTGGCACCTCCAACCACCACCAGAGGCCGCTCCAGGAGCGATCGATTCCCCACAACCCTCCCTGGAAAGAGAGAGCAGTCCTACGGACACTCAATCTCTTCCTTCCCTGCTGACCTCCAGTGGCCCGGGCTCATTCCCAAACCCGGGTCACGGCGTGGCGCAAGGTTTGGCATCCAGCAACTCAACCCTCAGCGCCACCAGGCCGGCACCACCAGGAGTCCAGGAATTCACAAATTTTATTTCCTAGGCTCTTGACATTTAGGAACAAACAAGAATAGCTGGCCACCGACACCACACCATCCAAGGCACGCCACAATTGAGTACAATTAGCACAAAAAATATTTATGGATGTTAAAAATGAAGGTTTTATGCAAAGATCCTACAAATTCACACGTTTCACACCTAAACATAAATAGCGCCCAGTCAAGGGAACAGTGCCATCTGATGGTGAAAATATTTTATACATATATTCCTTAAAGCCACAATGACTTGTATCTGTTTTACAGCCTACACAAGATACACCTGAAAAAAACAACAACATACAATTACCACAAAACAGTGACAATGCTATAAGCAGCAACTTTTCAAAGTGCAGTAAGTGATTAAAAACAATTTCCATAATTTAGCTGCAGGATATGCAATGTGATGAAATTAACTAGGTGAATTTGCATTTAATTTCTTTTCTTTTTCTCTCTGTGCACACTTGCCATAAGGAAAGGGGGTTTGTCCTATGTTACTGGCTCCACTGTCAAAGGATAAACCACAAATTATTACTGGTTATTTATTCTTATTAATTACTACCACCTTTTAAATGTAACCCCCCTGCAAATGGGGGTTCCCAAAAGACTTCCAGGAGCTTGCTTGAATGCTCCAAGCCTGAATGGTGTTTGGCATTTAAGCCATTTATCAGTGAGTGTTTTTAGAGCCTCTGGTACTGTCTCTTTAAGAGCTGTCTGCTTGCAGACATAATTAGTTTGTATGGGGGACTGTGTGCTTCTCTGAGTACCACTCGAGCTGCTGCCAATTCACTTCATTTTGCAGTCACTAGGAGTGCAAAGGAACCTATCTGAAAGATGTAACTGTTTGCCAGAAATTATTTAGAGTAATAATGAAATTACAGTTTGTCTAACCTGCTTTTTGCAGTCAGAACTGTGTCTGCTAGTTCCCCATTCTAGTTTTGAACTGCTGAACTGGACCAATCAGTGTGGGGTAAGCTAGCTCTAAAATGATGCCTTGGACGAATCAGAACTTGGACTCATAATCTGAGCCAGCCACAAGAGGATTGTATGGGCAGTGACTCTGGGAGATGTAGTTTAGACTTCAGTGCCTTTTGGACCAACAGCAGCAGTCTATTGTGAGTGACAGCCAATCCAGTCAAGAACTGGGAGGAACTCAAAGGAAGTGCCCGTTTCGCAGTTGGAGTTCAGTTGAGCTTTGCAGTGAAGAAGGAAGGAGCCCTGTGCTTTTTCAGTGTGCAGTTTTAGTCAAAAACGTGTAAGGCCCAGAGTTCCGGTCTGCAGCTTGTGTAACAGCTTGTTAGGACTGAATCCGTCCTGTGAAAAGAATCAAAGGATCTCTGAAGAGTAGAAACCAGGCTCACCCTGTAGAAGACTGGAAGAATTGCTGAAAATTGCACTCGGTCTGTCAGGAACTGAATCTGCTGTGTGTTCTCCGGGTATTGTGCAGTAATGCGATCGGGATACAGATGCAGCCTGCCTGGTATAGTACTTTTTTATATGGATGTGTGAAGAGGTTTGTGTACCTCAAGTGAGCCCTGCTGACATTGAAGGACCCTATCTTATTTGGAGGTCGTGAGTACTAATTCAGGGTTGCTCCTGTTGAATTGCCACATTAAATCCAAATGGAATTACTGTACTGCTGACTGTTTAATTCTCCTTTTCTCTGTGTGAAAGGGCCCCTACCAGCTGCCACGGTTTGGACTAGCCACTAGGGCTTGGGTACCCAGGGACAGTAACTGATAGGGATAGGCCTGTGCACAGAGCCATAGGTAGATTATTAGAGTGATAAGCTAATTAACCTGATTTCCCCTGTCCTTGTTATATCCCTAAATAAATCAGAGCTGCTTGTTTCAGCAAAGTTATACTGCCTGAGGTATTTGTCTATGTTAAAGTACTGTACTGTGATTGTTGCACTGTATCTCATTTCACAGGAGGTCCCAGTGCGGAACCAGACCGGGGGTAAGTGTATACTGTGAAGGTAATTCTGATATATTGTGTGGGCCACTAGTGGGAAGAAAGGGTTGCAGTGTCCCAGGGGCTGTGACCAAGTTAGTTTAACTATTGCAAACCCTGACCTCTGGGTGGAGGCACCGCCATTGGATCCAGGCCCCTCAACCTGTTAGTGGCAAATCAGGCAGGGGTAGTAGCCCTGGGATAGCGCCATCTAGGGGTTACATCTTGGAGGCTCACGCTGGGATTGTGTGTCCTCTAGTGGCCATATTTCGAACCACTGTTAAGAAAAAATGGGTACCCGACGGAAGTGGCTGTGCACCGGCTGGTGGAGTGGTGTACTGGGGAGGAGATCGACCCCAAAATGCTATGCTTATCCTGGACATCCCCTGGGTATCAATACGGACACTGTGCAGGAGTACTTTCCAAGGTGGAAGGTTTACAAAACCCTGTGGTGGTGGGTCGGCATGCTAATCTGCTCACCCACACTTTCCTGGCCCTAGTAGAGTTTAAGGATCCCATAGATAGCTCCAAAGTGCCACAGACCATTACCCCAGAGGGAGCCCTCACTGCTTGGAGAGTGATAACTAAGGACAGTAAAGACCCGGGGAATCAGCCCCACCACTATCTGAAACTTTGAGGAGAAATTTGCTGAATGGTTGCTGGGAGAGGGAAAACTGTGGAGGACTTGAAGAAACTATTCTTTCCACCTGGGGTGTTCCTCCCCAACACCCTCCTGCTCCAGTGCCCGTAATGGTGGCTGAACCAATGCAGACTCCTATTTCTGCACCTGCCATTAGTCACGACTCTTACCAAGGTTGAGGATCTTCTCTGGCACCCTCCCCACCCCCCAAGGGGAGGATGACTGGGAGACCTGGATAGACTATGTTGCCCCCCAAGTGCTAGAATGGCAATGCTCGGAAGGTGAAAAGCGAAAGAGGGTTAGTGAGAGCCTCCGAGGTCCTGCCCTGGCTACCATCCGTGCTAAACGGGCCAGTAACCCTGAAGCGACTGCACAGGCCTATCTTGAGGCCTTGGAGAATGTGTATGGGAGCCCAGATTCTGATGAGGACCTATGGTGGAGAGTAAGAGATGCACAACAGTACCAAGGGGAGTTGTTGTCTGTGTATGTATCTCGGCTGGAAAAATTGTTGCAAGAATGCCTCAGAAAAGGTAGTTTGCCAGCGATTGAACTGGACCGAACCAGGCTGGACAGGATCCTTAAGTCTGCCCCCTTCTCAGAACTGCTGTTGCTTCAGTTACACCTGGCAGATCGACTGGAATCCCCACCCTCCTATGATGAGTTAATGAGAGAAATTCGAGGAGTTGAGAAAAGACGACTCGGAGGGACCTGCACCAATAGCTGCGGCTACGACTCGAGTGACTGAGGGTGACCCATCAAGTGAAGTTCAGGGCAGAGGTTGGCAGTCAATGAGTGCTCTGACAAGGAAAAGATATGTCACAATGGGGCGAACTGTTGAGAGAGATCCGGGAATTCAAAAACAGTCCCTTTATGAAGGCCACGCCTGCAAGTACGGGCCCTGACCTATATCCGACTGCATCTGCTATGGGGGTGGGGGTACCCACCCATGTATCTCCTGCTGATAACAGCTCCGAACTCGATTCCTTGACCATGGAAGTGGAGAAACTGACGAGATGTCTCCAAATGCTTATCACGCCGCAGACAGAGATGGCACCAAGGTTTCCAGTTAGTAATACCCCCGCCCTGGCTCCCAGTGTGGCGCCTCGGCCAGCTCAAACTCCAGAAAGTATGTTTTGCTATAATTGTGGGAAAGATGGGCACATGAAAAGGAATGCCAGTCCCCAAAGACACTGACAAAGTTGCATATAGGCTACAAGGAGAGCTTCGGAGAAGAAATCAGTGGTTAAGAGGTGCCGACATAGATCCCAGTGAGGGCACCAAAAATGCTAATTCACGTCCTTTGTGGCAAGGTCAGTTGCCCAGGCCCCACTACCGCCTCTCAGACTGGTCCAGAATAGTGGGTCCTCCATGGAGACCACTGTAAAGGTGAGCGAGTGTCTACAAGAGCTATATTAGACAGTGGCTCCCAAGTGACAATTATGTTCCAAGATTGGTATCAGAAGCATTTGTCAGACATACCCTTACAACCATTAGAAGGACTGCATGTATGGGGGTTAAGTGAGAAGGCCTACCTATTCGGGTATATCCGAATTTGGCTGTCTTTCCCCACCTCCGTGGCTGGAGTGGCGAACAAGTAGAGACCCTAGCCTTAGTGTGTCCCCACTGGACTGTATGATGGTGTCCCTTTGTTGATTGGAACAAATGCTCATATGTTCGGAAGGCTGGCACAGTTGTGTTATGAAAAACAGGGTCAAAGACTAGTAGAGCTTTAAGAGTTCCGGCTTTAATTAAGAAGGCCTATGAGGCACAGAGAGATGCTGAAAAACAGAACCAGAGGAACCGGTCGGAATTGTATGGAAGAAGGATCCTGAGTCTCTGATCCTGGCGCCAAATGCCCAGTGTAACTTACAGGAGAGGTCCGTATCAGAAAGGATGTTAAGAATAAAATATTAATGTTGGATGCACCAGGCGATGGAAAATTGCCAGAGGGACTGCTGGTCAAGCCTAGTATTTTGCCCGCTAGAGCCCATGCTTATGCCAGAAGGGTAATGGTCCAAGTTCATAATGTGTCTGAAAGAGACATTCGAGTAAACAGAGGTTGCATCCTGGCTAATGTGCATTGTGCAGACACTGCAGTGCTACCCAGCAGCAAGAGTTCAAGGAAGAATGACAGAGTAACGCCTGACTTGTTTGATTTCGCGACTCCCGCTGCCAGCTGAATGGAAAGTGAAGATCAGTGAGAAGCTTGCCCAGAGAGACCAGGTGTTTTCTTTAAAGGAATGGGATGTAGGATGCGTGCAAGGAGCTGAGCACAATATCCGCTGCATGACGAAAGACCATTTCGTGAGAGGTCTCGACGCCTGGCACCTGCTGACATAGATGATGTGAGACGGCATCTGCAAGAGATGTTAGCTGCTGGTGTAATACAAGAATCCAAAGCCCTTATGCTTCCCCATTGTGGTAGTGAGGAAAAGAATGGAACAGTAAGGATGTGTGTGGATTATCACTGTAAACGGCGGACTATCCTGATCAGTACACAATGCCCGCATTCAGGATGCTTTGGACTGCCTAAGCGGGAGCAAGTGGTTCTCTGTGCTGGATCTCCATGGTGGGTACTATCAGATCCCGATGGCCCCAGAGGACCGTGAAAAGACAGCCTTTATCTGTCCGCTTGGCTTCTATGAATTCAGTGAGGATGCCTCAAGGGATTTCAGGTGCCCCAGCCACTTTCAACGATTGATGGAGCGTGCAGTGGGGGACATGAACTTACTAGAGTGCCTGGTATACCTAGATGATGTTATTGTGTTTGGCAGCTCACTGGAGGAACATGAGAGCAGATTATTTAAGGTATTGGACCGACTGGAGGACTTTGGCCTTAAACTGTCCATTGATAAGTGTCAATTTTTTCAAACATCAGTAAAGTATGTGGGACACATAGTATCCACCGAGGAATAGAGACCGACCCAAGTAAAGTTGAGCCTTGACCACCTGGCCACAGCCAAAAATCTAAAAGAACTGCAAGATTCCTGGGATTCTGTGGTTATTATCGGCGCTTCATCAAGGACTATTCAAGAGTGATCCGCCTTTACTTAACCTTACTCAAGGGTATCCCCAACCCACAAAAAATACCAAAAGTCAGCATCCTCAAGACTGAAAGAGTGTATTTTCATCCGAGTGAAGTATTTGGGGCCCGCTGGACTCCTGATTGTGAGACTGCTTTTCATGAGATCATATATCAACTTACCCATGCTCCAGTGCTGGCCTATGCCGATCCAAGAAAACCTCGTCCTGCACACTGATGCTAGCTTGCAAGGGTTGGGGCTGTGTTGTACCAAGAGCACGAGAATGGCCTGAGACCAGTGGCCTTTGCCAGTAGAAGCCTGACCCCATCCGAAAAGAACTATCCTGTACATAAGTTAGAGTTCCTAGCTTTGAAGTGGGCTATTGTTGACCAATTCCATGAGTACTTGTATGGGGCTAAAATACTAGTAAAAACTGACAATAATCCTTTGACCTATGTGCAGACCTCAGCTAAGTTGGATGCCACTGGCCATAGGTGGCTTTCTGCATTATCTACATATGACTATGCTCTCGAATACCGAGCAGGTCTGAACCACATAGATGCTGATGCTCTCTCCCGGAGGCCTGTTCCCCAGAATGATTGGGTCCGACTGGCAGAACCTGACATTCGGGCACTCTGCCGGAAGTTTGACAGGGAGGAACAAATGTCCACGGAGCAGTGGACTGCATGGTGGATTGCTGGAGCCTCTGAGAATTGCATACCTGCTGCTTGTTGCCACTTTTCTGCAATAGACATTGGTGCACTGCCTCAGCTGGACAATGACAGTATTGAGCGGCTCAATCCCGCGATCCCATGATCAAAGCAGCTTTAGAAGCCCTCTATGCAGGAAAAGATGTGTCCAAATTACGCTCCACTGATTTGAGAACTGCACTGTTATACAAAGAAGGTCCTAAGTTGAAACTGATCAATAAACTGTTATACAGAGAAACAGTAGACAGAGGGGACAAGTAGACAAACAACAACTAGTGCTGCCCACTGCCTTTCGAGACTCAGTATTGAGGTCCTTGCAACCACATAGGGGCACCTTGGTATAGACAGAACACTTGACTTGGTGAGATCCAGATTCTATTGGCCTAAGATGGGGCTGATGTGGAGCAACACATTCGAACTTGTAAGCTGCTTACAGAGAGAGCTTTGCCCCAGAGGGCTGCCCCTTGTTAACATAACCACCAGTGCACCCATGGAGCTGGTCTGTATTGATTTTCTAAGTTTTGGAGTCAGATCAAAGAAATATCAGTAATGTGCTGGTGGTCACTGACCATTTCACGAGATATGCCCAAGCTTTCCCACAAAGACCAGAAAGCATCCACTGTAGCCAAAGTACTTGTAGAAAACTTTTTGTTCACTATGGGCTCACAAAGAATCCATTCTGATCAAGGGAGAGACTTTGAGAGTCGTCTGATCAAAGAGATGCTTTCTCTGTGGGAGTCGAAAGTCCAGAACCACTCCTTACCACCCCAGGGGACCCACAGCCTGAACGTTTCAACCGCACTTTGCTAGATATGCTAGGCACCCTGCACCCAAAGGACAAGCCTAGATGGAGCCAACAAATTAGCACCTGGTACATGCTTATAACTGCACCAAAAGTGATGCCACTGGATTCTCCCCTACCGCCTGATGTTTGGAAGAAGCTCGACTACCAGTAGATGTGTGTTTTGGGGTCTCTCTGATGGGGTTCAAGCTGACAACTATTTACAGTATGTGCAAAGTTAAAGGCCCAGCTAACTCATGCTTATCAACTGGCTCAAACCATGGCTGCCAAAAGAAATCTGGCCAACAAAGAAAGGTATGATAAAAGGTGAAAGCACAGGAACTCCAGGAGGAGATCGGGTATCTAAGAAATCTGGGACTGCATGAAGCACAAGATTGCTGACAGATGGCACCATCTCCTCACATTGTAGTGGGCAAACTAGATGATCTGCCAGTGTACAAAGTAAGGCCTGAGAATAATTCAAAGATGTAAAAACAATGCATAGAAATCATTTACTGCCCATTGGACAAATCTTAATTGAGTCTGAGCCCTAGAAGATGCCCTCTGGACCAGTGACTAGAGCTGCTGCTAAGAAAAGATCAAGAAAGTCTGCACCTACAGAAGCAAAGTTAAAGTGTTCCCTCCACAAGTCCCAGTTGAGCATGACTGTCAGTCCATATCGGAAGAAAGTAGAGTGACTTTGAATACTATCCTTCTTACGAACTGAGTCAATTGTTTGAGGCAATCCCTAGTCAATACTGGAGACAAAGCTGGGCCTTCTGGACTGTCTAAGCCCCAGCTTCATCCCTGGAGCCAATGCTCCCAGAAAGTGAAGTGCAAAGCATCAGATCAGATGAAATGGAATCATTGTGCATGGTTGAACTGTTTGAGCTTTCAGGGAGAAAATGATAGATTGGGGCAGACTGGTGATACACCGAACAAGAAGAGTATTTTGAGTGCCCTGACAGTCCACTGCCAGTGTCAGAAAGCTCTCCATGCGAGCCAAATGTTGTGGACTCAGAAACTGTAACTCCTGGAGCTGAAAGTGCCCCAGGTTCTAGCCTCTCTACCCCATGGAGACTCCCTGACAAGTGAGGACAATGCTGAAAATGAGGCTCAGAGTGCAGAGACTATAACAGTTCCCCTAGAAAGACTGGTCGAGCTGTAAAGCCTGTGGTGCACCTCAGTTATGATTCACTTGGGAGGCCTGTGGACTTGCCTCTCAATGTTGTCCATAAAGGAGTGTATGTGTCCCCGAGCTCATTGCCCAAACTGAGCGTCAGTGCTAACTCCAAGTTACTTGTGTTGCCCTCTAAGTATGGTGCCCTTGCCCCGTCCAGCCCCAAGGTAACTGATAGGGAAGGGCCCCCCTCTTCAGGTTTCATGTACAAGAGGTAATAACTTGAGTTATGGTACAATGTGTATGTAATACTGTGTAAAGAGTGACGTACTGCAATGTTTCAGAAATGTGTTCTTGGTAAAATGATATATTGACTGATGATTACATGTGCGAGCCTAATGCAAATGTATATGGTTGCAGTTGAAACTTATGGGGGTACTTGCTTGACGCGGACGTCAAGCTTTCCCAGGCCAGGAAGGGTGTAACCCCCCTGCAAATGGGGTTCCAAAAGACTTCCAGGAGCTTGCTTGAATGCTCCAAGCCTGAATGGTGTTTGGCATTTAAGCCATTTATCAGTGAGTGTTTTAGAGCCTCTGGTACTGTCTCTTTAAGAGCTGTCTGCTTGCAGACATAATTAGTTTGTATGGGGGACTGTGTGCTTCTCTGAGTACCACTCGAGCTGCTGCCAATTCACTTCATTTTTGCAGTCACTAGAGTGCAAAGGAACCTATCTGAAAGATGTAACTGTTTGCCAGAAATTATTTAAGTAATAATGAAATTACAGTTTGTCTAACCTGCTTTCTTTGCAGTCAGAACTGTGTCTGCTAGTTCCCATTCTAGTTTTGAACTGCTGAACTGGACCAATCAGTGTGGGGTAAGCTAGCTCTAAAATGATGCCTTGGACGAATCAGAACTTGGACTCATAATCTGAGCCAGCCACAAGAGGATTGTATGGGCAGTGACTCTGGGAGATGTAGTTTAGACTTCAGTGCCTTTTGGACCAACAGCAGCAGTCTATTGTGAGTGACAGCCAATCCAGTCAAGAACTGGGAGGAACTCAAAGGAAGTGCCCGGCTTTCGTCCAGTTGGAGTTCAGTTGAGCTTTGGCAGTGAAGAAGGAAGGAGCCCTGTGCTTTTCAGTGTGCAGTTTTAGTCAAAAACGTGTAAGGCCCAGAGTTCCGGTCTGCAGCTTGTGTAACAGCTTGTTAGGACTGAATCTGGTCCTGTGAAAAGAATCAAAGGATCTGAAGAGTAGAAACCAGGCTCACCCTGTAGAAGACTGGAAGAATTGCTGAAAATTGCACTCGGTCTGTCAGGAACTGAATCTGCTGTGTGTTCTCCGGTATTGTGCAGTAATTGCGATCGGGATACAGATGCAGCCTGCCTGGTATAGTACTTTCTTTTATATGGATGTGTGAAGAGGTTTGTGTACCTCAAGTGAGCCCTGCTGACATTGAAGGACCCTATCTTATTTGGAGGTCGTGAGTACTAATTCAGGGTTGCTCCTGTTGAATTGCCACATTAAATCCAAATGGAATTACTGTACTGCTGACTGTTTAATTCTCCTTTTCTCTGTGTGAAAGGGCCCTACCAGCTGCCACGGTTTGGACTAGCCACTAGGGCTTGGGTACCCAGGGACAGTAACTGATAGGGATAGCCTGTGCACAGAGCCATGAGTAGATTATTAGAGTGATAAGCTAATTAACCTGATTTCCCCTGTCCTTGTTATATCCCCTAAATAAATCAGAGCTGCTTGTTTCAGCAAAGTTATACTGCCTGAGGTATTTGTCTATGTTAAAGTACTGTACTGTGATTGTTGCACTGTATCTCATTTCACAGGAGGTCCCAGTGCGGAACCAGACCTGGGGGTAAGTGTATACTGTGAAGGTAATTCTGATATATTGTGTGGGCCACTAGTGGGAAGAAAGGGGGGTTGCAGTGTCCCAGAGGGCTGTGACCAAGTTAGTTTAACTATTGCAAACCCTGACCTCTGGGTGGAGGCACCCGCCATTGGATCCAGGCCCCTCAACCTGTTAGTGGCAAATCAGGCAGGGGTAGTAGCCCCTGGGATAGCGCCATCTAGGGGTTACATAAACATCCAGGATTTTACTTTACTAAGTCAAAGGTTTAGGATAAGAATGACGTTAACTCAAACCTGTCATTTAGGCCTGGCTTGAATGTGACTTGCAGTGTAAATATTCAAAATGCCTCAGTTCTCAGTAAAAGGACATCCAAGTTCCCACCCCTCTGGCCCAGGTATTCATTTTATATCCCAGTAAAGGAGAAACTATGTCCTAGGCCTCCCACCGAAATACAAATGATGTACTCACCATAATTGTTGATCTTATTGGACCAGCTTCACCATTGATTAACAATGATGGGTTCTTAATCTGAGGCGCTAGGATCCTGCGGGAGCAAATAATCTTCAGAAAGGCCAGCGTCAAAGTGGGTCATGTGCATGTGTGGCACCACGAGAGCTAGCCTCGCGCTACATAGCCTATCTCAGCAATGGCTCCCAATCACCTCAGTACCTTTTTTACTGAGAAGAAGCAGCGTAATGTAACTAAGTGCACACCTAATCGAATAAGGTCATAAGATAGCCCTTGGGACCCATGAAATAAGAGTCAACAATGACAGTGCATTCACAGCTGAACCAAACAAGGTGGGGGGGTGAAGACTAATAACAGAGAAGAGTGCACCCAGGGGAACGTGGGTAGGTGTGTGAATCAATGATGGAGATGGTCCAAGAAAATAAATAATTACAATGAGTACATCATTTTTATATCTTCCTGGACTATATCTTCACCACTGATGGGTTGCGTACCAAGCTCAGACAATAAAATCCCCTAAACAGGATAGTAGGTACTGGAGCACACTCAGGGCAAGAGTCCATTAAGAATTGTTCTGCCAAAGGAGGCATGCTGCCTGGCATGGACATCAAAGGCACAGTGTTAAACAAAAGTGTACACTGTACTCTAGGTGGCAGCTTTGCAAATCTCAGTGATGGGGAAAGAGTGGATCTCTGCCAGGGATGTAGCAACTGCTCTGGTGAAATGGGCACAGACTTGCCTTTCCAGCTTGACCAATGTCGTAGAATAACACTGACGGAGGCAAACAAATTTCCATGTGGAGATGCATTTGATCATAACTAGTTGACCCAGCCAATTTGGGGTCACAGAGACGAAGAGCTGGTTGGACTGACGGGTGTCCCTGGTTCTATCAATGTAGAACCTGACTGCTCGTTTAACATCCAGAGAATGGAGAGTGCACTCTCCGTTGTTCTGGAAGATAGAGAAGTATGTGGGCAGCACAAGAGGTTGGTTCAGATGGAACTCCGAGACCTCCTTAGGCAAAACCTTGGGGTGCATGCAAAGAACAGCCTTGTCCTCATGGAAAACAGTATATGGGGAGAGAGGAGGAGGAGGATGTCTGTGACCAGAACGTGCATCTCACAGACCCTTAGATAGATATTTTTATTTATAGGGCGCTGAATTCCTGGGAATCTGAGCACCGTACAACAAACAATACAGTGAAAAATTTTAAAACAAATCATTCAGTTAATAAACCATCGTGAATAAAAGATATAAATAACCATTCTGTTAACTCAGTTAAATCAATAAAAGTCTGCTGGAACAAATATGTATTTAATCCTCCTTTAAAGGCTTCCACCGAGGGGTGCCTCCCTTAGATAACCAGGCAAGGAGTTACACAGCGTAGGTGTGGCCTCCACAAATGCCCTATCTCCAGAATGCCATAATCTAACCCTGGGAACCCCAAGGAGGCCGCCCTTGGCAGAACGGAGTGCTGGGACCGGTCAGTAAGAAACAAGATAATCTTGCAGATACCCTGGGCCCCATCCATGCAGGGTCTTATAGGTAAGGAGCCCTATCTTGAAGACAACCCTCCACCTGACCGGAAGCCAGTACGATCCACAAAGGACCGGGGTGATATGTTCAAATCTCCTCACCCCAGTCAAGAGTCTTGCTGCCGCATTCTGCACTGACTGCAGCCGGCAAAGTTTGCCCCCAGACAACTCAAGGTACAGGGCATTGCAGTAGTCCTACCTGGTCATGACAAAAGCATGCACCAGCGTGGTCAGGTCCTCAAGGGGGATCAGGACTCGGATGTTCCTAAGATGATAGAATCTACTTTTGACCACGGTCGACACCTGAGTATCAAGTGTTAGACCATCGTCTAGGATCACGCACAAATCCTTCACTTGACTAGAAGGAACAAGAGGGAACAACCCCCAGCACAAGGCTGGGGGGGTGACTTCCCTTGCCCCTGGTGACCCGGATCCACAACCAGTACCTCAATCTTGTCTGGGTTAAGCTTAAGCCAGTTGTGAGTCATCCTCCACTGGATTTCCTCGAGGCAGCTGTTAAATACAGAGTCCGACAGCTGATTGTCGGGTGCATAGGACAGGTACAGCTGGGTATCATCTGCATAGCTGTGAAAACCCATCCAGTACCACCTGATAATGTCCCCCAATGGGCGCATATACACAATGAACAGTAAGGGTGACAAGACCGAACCCAGCGGAACTCCACAGCACAGAAGCTTTGGGTTCAATGAGACAAGTCCAATTTTTACCCTCTGCACGTCAGGTATGACCTGAACCAGTTGATGACAATCCCGGACAGGCCACACCAGAACTGCAGGCGGTCAAGCAGCACCTCATTGTCCATGGTGTCACATGATGCCAAGAGGTCCAGAAGAACCAAGATGGTACGGGCTCTCCTGTCTCTCGCCATCAGAAGATCATTTAACACCCTTACCAGTGCCATCTCCATACTATGCCCCACCCGGAACCCCAACTGGAAAGGCTCATATGCAGAGGAAGAGGCAAGATGTCTCTCAAGCAGCATGACCACCACCTTTTCAATAACTTTCCCTGAAAATGAGAGGTTTGAGACTGGCCTGTAATTGCTGAGGCAGTCCAGGACCCTTCACTTCGAGGTATTGGCCACTAAAATTTGTGGTTTTCCAAGTCAGGAATTTGAGCTCACAGGTAGTCAGAAGTTCAAATGGCTTAAGAGTGAGCATGGCCAACACAAGATTAATGACCCAGGCAGCAACAGGTTTTCTTACTGGGGGCATGGTGTGCAAAATATCTTTCAAAAACCTCTTGAAAAAAGGAATTTTAACCAGAGTAAGGTTCAGGACAGACTTATGATATGCTGAAACAGCACACGAATGGACCTTGACAGAGAAATATTGTAGACCAGCATCTGAAAGATTCAGTAAGTACTCCAAAACCTTGTCAGGAGGACATCGGTATGGGTCTAAAAGGGATTTGGAATGCCATTCTGAAACCCATCTCCATTTAGCGGTTTAAGTCTTTCTGGTAGAGGGTTTACAGGCAGCCAGGAGAATCTCAGAGACCCTCTGAGAGACCTTGAACTTGCTCAGCTCCATCTCTTCAGGAGCCAGGCATGGAGGTGAAGGGAGCGCAGGTTGGGATGAACCAGAGACCCCCTGCATCAGGTCTGTCCACAAGGGGATAGGTCTCTGAGGGGCAACTGACAAGTGGTTGAGTACAGAAAAACATATCTACCAAGGCCAATACAGTGCAATGAGAATAATTTCGCCTCCATGGGTCTCCAGTTTGAGCAGTAGCCTGAATTAGAAGAAGAGGTGGAAATGCGTACAGAAAATGATTTGTCCACCACAGCCTGAATGCATCCTGACAAAAAATGCCATGTTCTGTATTTCTGGAGCAGAACTGAGTCAGTTTTGCATTGACTGGTGATGCAAAAAGGTCCACTAGTGCAGCTCCCCACTTGTTGAAGACAGCCTGTGTGACAATCACACAGGTGCAGTGAGCATATTTATGAAACACATGCAAAGAGAGGTGAGAGAGAAGTAAGTGCCTCAGCTGGGGCTTGAACCTAGGCTGCACGGAATACCATTCTGACTGCACTAACCAGCTGCATCACTGAGACAACAGGAACCTGGGCGGTCCCCAAGCACATTACTATATTACCTAAAAAATTCTAGCAACAGCTCACTCCTGGATATTATGTTGGTAAATAAGCCTCACTTATATACTCATGCAGGAGTACTACCGAATGATGTAAGTGACCATTGTCCCATAGCTGGCATAAGATCTTCACCCAAACCATCCAACCCTGCTGAATTTGTCCCCAAAAGGTCAAAAAAGAAGTTCAACATACCAGGTTACCTCCATGACCTGAGTAACACAATATATTGGCAAGATTTCTACCTTACAACCTCAGTGGAAATAGCTCTCCAGATCTTAAAGGACATTATCACTAATGCTCTAAATATTCATGCACCATTCACCAATATCAGAACTAAAAGCAAGGTCCCCCCTGGTTCACCACTGATCTTAAAACAGCCTTGCTAGCCAGAGACAAACTGTGGAAAAAGGCAAGAAAAACTAAGGACTCCATAGACTGGCTAAATTTCAGAAAAGCAAGAAATTCATGTACAACACAAATAAGATCTGCAAAGCGGCCTATTATAGAGCTGAATGGATGCCTCCTATAATAACCCAACCAGGCTCTGGGGAACTATAAAGGGTATCTTGGGCCAAAACTCTACTCCTGCCTTAACCTGCAAACTGCTACTAAATAACACAGAAATTACGATAAACAAGAAATCCTAAATACCTTCAATGACCACTTCACCACAGCTGGACTAGCATTTGACTCTTCACCTGCAAATCTCCTGAGATCTTCCTTGAATCTTCAATCCACCGTGGGCCAAAAGGCTACATCAACCTTCTCCTTCAACCCAATATCATTGAAAGAAGTGGAAGATCTCCTCTCCAATTTGGATACTTCAAAAAGTGCAGGTACAGACTCCCTGGACCCCTACTTCCTCAAGATTGCATTTCAAGTCTTATCTGCCCCCCTCACTCATCTCTTCAATCTTTCCCTCACCACTGGATCCATTCCCTCCATTTGGAAAACAGCTCAAGTAGTTCCTTTACTCAAATCTGGTGATCCCATGGATCTCAATAATTAAAGGCCCATTTCCATCATATCAGTTCTGTCCAAGATGCTCGAAAAGTTAGTAAACTCACAATTAAGGGTCTACCTGGATAACAATAACCTCCTAAACACAGCACAATCAGGATTTAGATCAAGGCACAGCACCATTTCAGCCCTAGCCAAAGTAACCAACGACTGGCAGACTGCTATGGATAAGAAGAATAGTACCTGTGCTGTGTTCCTGGATTTGAGCAAAGCATTTGACACAGTGGATCATGAATCACTGATCACCTCCCTTGGTTCAATAGGGTTGGATTCCCCTTCACTCAATTGGTTCAAGTGCTATCTATCAGACAGATCACAACTGGTAAAAATGAAACTACCTATCCACTTTAAAACCACTGCTAAGAGGTGTACCGCAAGGCTCTATTCTTGGCCCCATCCTCTTTGCCATCTATATTAATAATATTGATGCTAACCTCACTCAATCAAACATCCATCTGTTTGCTGATGATACTGTGCTATATGTTGGCAATCCTTCATTGTCTAAAGCCTGTGAACTGCTACAATCTGAATTCTCCATCCTACAACACAACTTACTGGATAAAAACTACTTAAAATGCCAAAAACAAAAGCTATGCTCTTTTCCTCACAAAGTTGCTCTGCCACTACCCCATCATCTACCACCCTACAACTAACCACCTTACTTGGAAAGAGCTGGAATACGTTGATAACTTCAAATATCTTGGTGTCTGGATTGATAACAAACTTGACTTTTCTGTCCATATTGAGGAGCTACTAAAGAAACTGAGACAAAGGCTTGGTTTATTTTTAGAATAAAGCACTACCTCAACAGAGACTCAAAAAAGATTAATCCAGGCTTCATTCCTATCCCTCATTGACTATGCTGACTTTCTGTATGGACACTGTTCACTCCCCTCTTAAATAAACTGGACACCCTATACCACAGGTCCATCAGATTCATTACTGACCTTCCCTTCAGCACCCACCATTGTTCCCTTTATAAGGCAGTTAACTGGTCATCATTACAACACAGAAGAAATAGGAATGCTGCAATTTGGATATTCAAAGCCTTATCAGGCAAGCTACCTACCTACATCTCGGACTGTTTTACTCAAATCACTTCTAGGCCATACAACCTAAGGATCAGCAAAATTATCATTCTTAAGGTCCCCAATGCCTGCACCCAGCTTGGGAGGGCTGCTATCAGCTACTCACTAGCAATTGTTTGGAACTCACTCCAAAACCATGAAGCTAAATAACCTCCCACCCTTAATATCCTTCAAAAGATTATTCACCACCCTATTCCCAGAACTCTGCAACTGCTTCCACAAGGCCTAATTCATGGCCCTACCCACCCCCACCCCCTTTTTATGCTCGTGTTTCTATATGCTGAAAAACTCGCTCCCAGTCCCAAGATTCACCCTCAAATGCCTGCTAGGTCCTATAATCTACATATTAACTCTGATGTACCAACTGCCTATTGTCTCCCAGATTAAAAGTGTTAATGCCTTGTACATATGTATATTGTTATATACTAGCACTTATGTCATTGTATTACTGTTTTTTGTTACCCCTGTCATTGTATTACTGTTTATGATACCCTTGTCAATGTAATAACACTTGCACTTCTTGACCACTCAGGTCCATCTTGTAAATGAGCTATGCTCAATGATGTTCTCCTGATTAAATAAAGATTTTGAGTGATTGATTGATTGATTACTCTTTCTCAAATGCACAACCCAATGGCAACACAAGCCTGTGTGATGTCCAGAGCTAGTGACCATTCGTGAGGACTTGCCTCTGTCTGACTGAGGTGGTCTGCTAGGATTTTCAGATCCCCTGGCAAACAGATTGCCTGGATCAGAGTGTTATGCTCTAAACACCATTCCCACATTCTCTTTCATAGCTTCCCTGCAGATGGCATAAGAGTGTGTTCCACCCTGCTTGTTGATGTAGAACATGACTGTCTTGTCTGACTGCGAAAAGATTACCTGGTTGCGAACAGTCTACTAGGGCCCGGAGAGTGTACAGGACTGCTCTCATCTCCAAGATACTGATGTGGAGATGAGATTTCACAGGGCTCCAAACTCCCAGAGTGTGGTGGTTGAGACAATGGGCTCTCCACCCTAACAGAGACGCATCCATGGTGAGGGTTATCTAGGGCTCTGGGGGTGAGAAGGGAAGACCTTGGAGGAGACTGTTCTCCTGAGCCCACCATGTAAGCGATTGGACCAGACGCTTCATCACTGTCAGAGACCACTGAGTGCTGAGCATCCACTGAGTTGTCCTCATGTGTAGTCTTGCAAGAGGCACTGTAAAGAGTGAGGTGGCCATGAGGCATAGCATCCGCTGCATTGAGAGAGCCCTGACTGAGTTTTTCTCCTTGATAAAGCGTGCCATCTGCAGGATGTTCATTCTCCTGTCCTCTGGGAGAAAAGCCCTTGCTGTGGTCAAGTCCAATACGGCCCCGAAGAAGAGCAGTTGCTGAAAGGGTTGAAACTGTGACTTTTCCATATTTAGCAAAACTCCCATGGAGGTTAGGAACTGAGACACCGTAGAAATATCTTGTTCCATGCCCTGCTCGGAGAGGCTGACTAGGAGCCAGTCATCTAGATAAGGGAAGACCAAGCTTTTGAAGGTGTGCCGCAAGAATGCTGAAGCACTTTGTAAAGACTCAAGGCACGGGATAGATTAAAGGGTGGGACTCAGAATTGGTAATGCTGACCCAGGGCCGCAAAGCAAAGAAACCTGTGGTGACTGTGGAGCACCAGAATATGTCAGTAGGCGTCTAGCATGTCCAGGGAAGACAACCAGCTCTGAGGCTTGAGAAGTAGTAGTAAGGTCCTTAGAGAGACCATTTTGAACTTCTCCTGGAGGAGGGATTTTTTCAGCTTTCTGAGGTCTTGGAAGGGGCACGTTCCCCCTGACTTTTCTGGAATGAGGAACTAGCGGGAGTAGAAGTATGTGTTTTGCTCCAACTCCGGGACTACTTCCAATGCTCTGTTGCTGAAAAGGCACGCCGTCTCCGAAGTGAGAAGGTCCAACCTGGCAGTGGATAAGTGTTGCTACTTTTTAGGTGGGAGGAGGGGTTCTACGAAATTCAGCAAGTAAACCTCTGGGATGATAGGCAGGATCCACTTGTCAGTAGTGACAGATTTCCACTGAGTGTAACACTGGGTCAGATGCCTTCCAACCAGAGAAGAGAGGTGTGCCCTGGGTAGTTGAGGCAGAGCCGAGGCCGGAGCTTCACAGGGTGGCACTAGGTGCTTTTGGGGCCTATGCCTTTTGATGCATTTTCTTCTGCTGTTGAGGAGGTTGGGGTCTGACTTGATGTCCCCTACCCCTGCCACAAAAGGATTGCTTATTACAGTAGAAAACCTTACCTTTCCCTCTCTGAGGATGAGCTGGGGCAGGTCTAGCAGACGTTATGGCCATATAAATCTTTTAAGAGGCCTCAAGGGATTGTTCCACTTGCTGAATGAACATGTAAGAGCCATCGAAAGGAAAGTACAGTTTTGTACTTACCAAAACAGGAGATCTTTGAGAGGATCTCTTGCAGCAGGTAATACTCTTGGGAGTTTGCCAGAGGGCACTCTCCTCAATGGTAGCTTTCACTAGCAGTGTTGACTGGGGGCTGCCCACAATGATGTCATCAAGTATACTATTTATTTATTTTATTTATTTTAACATCAGTTTAAAAATCTTTGAGCCAGGGGCTCATTTACAAAGGTACCTCGTCACATAGAGGACAAAACAGCAGTACAGGAGACAACAGCAAATCAGCAATACAGGTTCATAATAGGTGTCAGTCAATGTTTCAAGTATTAAAGGGACATAAACACTATATACAGGCGAGTTAAGGTTAAGAGATAGTGGTTAAAGGAGGATCAGTTAAGAAGATGGCTAGCAGAGGGTAGGAAGACCCCCAGAGAGAGGAGAGTGGGCAAGTGAGGGAGCCGAGTAGGGAGGAAGAGTGCTGCTCAGTGAGCATTGTCGGGGGAGGAGGAGATTAAGGGCAGCAACAGCTGTGTGAGGTGAGCAGGTGATTTCTGAGGCTGTATTTAAAACATGCTAACGAGGGAAGTTAGTGAGCGTCCCCTAGTGCCTCAGTTACCCAATGGCGATTAGCTCGCAGATCAAGACTCCGAGTGGAACTGAGGAGGCCGGAGGTACCCTTAAATGTGTGTGTAATATAATAATTTACAAGAATGCTCTCCCTGAGAAGATGGGGGAATGGAGGAAGGGCTCGTACCTGCTGCAAGAGATTCTCTCGAAGATCTACCATTACGGTAAGTACAAAACTATACTATCTTCTTCAAGAGAATCTCTTACAGCAGGTAATACTCTTGAGATAATTCACAAGCAGTGGAACAGGAAGGGTGGTAAGATCAAGACAGGAGGCCTTGCAGAACGGCGGGCCCAAAAGCTATGCTGTAGTGTCTTGTAAAAGTATGTACAGTCGACCTGGTGGCAGCATCGCATAAGTCAGCAATGAAGACACGGCAGAAACAGGCAGCTTACATAGGCAGAGCCTGGGTGGAGTGCGCATGCACAGCGCCCAGTAGAGGTTTATTATGTTTATTGTAACAGTAAGTTGTGCAATAAGCAAGCCAGTTTAAGGTTTGCTTGGTGACAGGTAAACCCTCATTGCCAGGAGCAAAGGTCACAAAAAGTTGTTTGGACTTACATGTGGCTTTAGAGCACACAGTGTAGTAGTGTATGATGCGGTGCACATCCAGTGTATGGAGAAGGTATTCACCCTGATTAGAATTTCCGGGAAAGAAGACAGGCAAATGTATCGCCTGGTTCAGTATATATTCTGACATGATTTTTGGAAGTAATGCTGGGTTAGTGTGAAGAGAAGCCCTGTCCTTTGGGAGGATAAGGTAAGGGTTGGAGCACATGAGAGTCTGGAGCTTGGAAATGCGTCGAGCGGAAGTAATAGCAACTAATGAAGTTTTCCATGCCAGGAAATGCAAGTCGCAGGCTCAGATATGGCCAATGTTAATTTTTCAATGATGAAATTGAGGTCCCAAGATGGCACTGGCCTTCAAACAGGAGGCTTAATATGTAAGATGCCTCTTATGAACATATGGGTAAGATCCAGCTGGGCAACTTGACGGCCCTCAATGGGCGCATGGAAAGCTGAAATGGCTGCTAGCTGCACCTTAATGGATGAGTAGCCCAATCCCCGTGAGGAAAGGGTGGATAAATAATGCAGGATAGCAGGAAGGGGACATGAAAATGGGTTGAAGGCCTGTGTAGCTGTACAATTAGGGAATCACTTCTACTTGGCTTGTTAAGTCTTTCTAGTGGAAGGTTTCCTGGAAGCCAACAAAATGTCTACCACTGGTGCGGATACTTTCTGTCTCTCTATAAAGTCGTCCTCAGGAGCTAGGTGTGAAGGTGTAAGGATCGAAGATTGGGGTGCAGGAGAGACCCCTGACATTGTGTGAGCAAGTCTGGGCAAAGAGGAAATGGAATGGGTTTGGCCATCGTCAGTTGTTGGAGTAGAGGGAACTATACCTGGCAAGGCCAGAATGGCACTATTAGTATCATCTTCACAGGCTCCAGATGGAGTTTGATGAGGACGTGCTAAGGAAAAGGAATGGGGAGGAAAGCATATAAAAATGGTCCCCGCCACGTTAGGGAGAGGGCATCGATAGAGGGTCCCTCTTCATCCAGTATAATGGAATAATAGTGAGGTAGCCGGAGATTGTCCAGAGAGGCAAAGAGGTCCACGTCTGGCATGCCCTAAAGGACAAAGGCATGCAATGTCTAGTCATGGGTCAGGTTGTGGCGACTGAGGTGGTCTGCCAGGGTATTCTGTGCTCCTGGGACATGAACTTCCATGAGGATCAGTTGTTGTTGTAAGGCTTCTTGTCAAATGTGGACAGCTTCCTGACAAAGGCACTGGAATTTCGTGCCTCCTTGTTTATGTAGTATACCACACAGGTGTTGTCCATCTGTACCAGAAAGGGACCCGGTGTCAAGTACGGTTGGAAGGTCTGCAGTGCGAGGTGCCCTCATCTCTAGAAGGTTTATGTGAAGGGAGGCTGTGGCCTGATCCCATAGCCCCAGGGTTTGGTGAGGACCGAAATGGGCACCCCAGCCCACAGTGCAGGCATCCGTGTTCAAGACCTGATCTGGCAGTGGTTTCTGGAAGGGAACGCTGTGAACCAGATTGGATCACACAGTCCACCAAGTCAGGGCCCTGTGGAGTGCCGTGGTAATGAACATCTGGTCTTCGAGGTCCCCTGTACGCTGTTGCCATTGGCATTTTAAGACCCACTGTACCGGCCGCATGTGTAACCTGGTGTGTGGTACAGTCAAGATGGCAGTGGCCATATGGCCTAGAAGGTGTATATACTGCCGGGCCATGATGTGCAAGGCAGAATGGCAATGATCTGTGAGTGTCATGAGGGTTTGACATCGGCCTTCGGGTAGAAACGCTCACCCAAGATGGTGCCTATGTACTGTAGGTGCTGTGTCAGTTCCAGATGGGATTTTGGAAAACTGACAGTAATTCCCACTTGTTGGAAAAGGTGGAGGGTGGCGTGCAGGGATTGCAGCAAACCCTCTCTGGAGGAGGCCTTGATGAGCCAGTCATCCAGATATGGGGAGATGAAGAGCCCTTGACGCCTTTAGGGCAGTGGCCACTACCACTAGGCATTTTGTGAAGACCCTGGGTACCGAGGATAGATCGAAGGCCAACACTCTGAATTGATAGTGGTGTTCCAATAACTAAAATCTGAGATAGTGATGATGCGCAGGATGTATGAGGATGTGAAAGCAGATGTCCTTCATATCCAGAGTGCAAAGCCAATCTCCTCATTGCAGAAGAGGAAGCATTGTGGCTAGAGTAACCATCCTAAACCTTCTGTACTGAACATGCAGCTTTAAGTCTCTGAGATCCAGAATTGGTCGTAAATCTTCTGTGCGTTTTGGTACCAGAAAAAAGTGGGAGTAAAATCCATTTTGATGTTCTTCTGCAGGTACCGATTGCACAACGTGTTTCTGGATGAGGGAGGCTAGCTCCTCTAACAGGACTGGAATGTAATCCAGTAGGTACATAATGATTCGAGAAGAGTATGGGGGTGTGGTGGAGTTGAGTTCTAGCATATGTCCTTGTTGCACAATCTGTACAACCCACTCATCGGTTGTGATTTGTAGCCATGCCTCTAGCTGAAGTGAAAAACAGCCTCCCACAGCCTCCGAGGCTGGCTGAAAGATGCTGGGGAGGCAGGGTAGTGAGTCAGATGGACTGCGGAGCACCTGCGACCACTGGAGTGGCAGCTCAGGTGCCCTTAAATGCAGAGGCAGGGGCATGGCAAGAAAACTGTGATTGCTGCAGTCCTCGGATGGACTGCCTTTCATTACTACATTGACGGCCGACCCTGCGAAACTGAAAGTTTTGAAAATATTTTCTTTGGCCCACCTGCTGCGAGGCATGGTACATGCCATGTACTGTACGAAGGGTGCAACTTGAAGCCCAGAGATCATCCAGGATGGTCTGGATATCAGAGCCAAATAGCTTTTGTCCATTAAAAGGGGCTTTAGAATGGTTTGTTGCACGTCAGGAGTAAACCCTGACACCCAAAGCCAGGCATGGCAGTGAAGGGTAACACCTATAGCCAATGTTGTAGAGGAGGTGTCCACGGCATCATAGCCTGCTCAAAGCAGAAAGTGGGAGAGGCTCATGACGGTTGCAAAAGTGGCCAAGAGTTGGTCCCTTTTTGATGAAGGGGGGAGTTTATTGCCAATTTCTGATGCTGTCATCCAGAGGGTCTTCTGGTATTTTAGCATATGTCAGAGTTAGTTTAAAATGCGTAGATTTATAGTAGCAGCCTGATACACCCTTTTCCCCATAAGATTCAGGCGTCTGGATTCCTTACCTGGCGGGAGAGAACGCAAATGTTTTAGACGTTTTGTCCTGTCATGTGCTGCACTGATAACCACAGAGTTGGCCTGTGGTGCTGCAGCAAGGAAAGGATAATCT
Source organism: Neoceratodus forsteri (assembly GCA_016271365.2). NCBI lineage: Eukaryota > Metazoa > Chordata > Ceratodontiformes > Ceratodontidae > Neoceratodus > Neoceratodus forsteri. Next base: position 799,745,814 of record CM057451.1, on the reverse strand, counting down.
ATTGGTGCCTGATAGAGGTGATCAGCCTTTCTAGGTACCGGTGAGATAACTGATGGGCAGTGCCAGGCTGCAAGAATGATGTCCAGATATGCCTGTAAGAAAGGCGGGATCACCACCGCAGGATCTTCTGGGACAGCCAAGTAGTCGGCCATATGTTGTCTATGTTTGTCTTGTTCTGCAGTAATAAAGCCCATTACTTGTTGAATTTGGGTCATCAATTCTAAAAAGGTTGGGTCGTCTGGAGGGGAGCAGGGAGTATAATGCCCTGAATCCTCAACTGAGGACACTGTTGAGGTACTCGAAGGGGGGCATAGTCCATCCCCTGTATCCATATCTTCCTCATCATCCTCATCATCCAGAAGGAAGTCATCCTCCAATAAATGGTAGGAGAGAGCAGGTGAAATCTCCCTGCGAGGTGCAAAGGAAGGCTCCTGGTGAGGCCTTTTATGTGGAGGAGGTGAGGGAGAGGAAGAAGCTCGAGGCTGATGGGGCTGTGTTGGAGGCAGGCCTTGCATGACCTGCAGAATAGCCTGCACCATTGTAGCAATGGTGACGGAGGAATTCATCGACGGAGGAGTGCGGTTTGTGGCACCCATCCAACCTTGGCATAAGCCAGAGGTGGCAAGATTGTAGGGGTAGGGAATGGGTGTAGAAATAGCTGAGCGCCCAGTCCATGAGAGGTCGTACCTCACAAGGCATCAGCCTGGCTTCGGTGAGTTACTGCCAAGGAAGGAGTTGTCACTTTAGGTATCACCGTGAGAGAGAACCCCTTCTCCCGAATAACATATCCCGCATCTGCCATTTGTTTTGCCAGTGGAGACTAGAAAGGGGATGAGTCTGAATGTGTGAATGAATAAGTCAGCAACGCAATACCAGGGTCCATGCTGGAGGACCTGGTGGCAGTTGACGAGTGACCAAGGGACGTGGAAGGAGCAGTCATGGTCACCATAGCCAAAGCTGTAGATAGGGCCATCAACAAGATGACCAGGAGGGTCGTCGTCGACTTAGGCTGAGGTCTGTCTGAGTGAGACTTTTCCTCATACAGGGCAGCAGCAGAGACCATTGACGGGCTGCCAGAAGTGGAGGCCGTCAATGAGAAAGACTTCTTACCTTCAGAAGAGGAAGAGTTGTCCTTGTCTCTACTCTTATGCTTTGAGAAATGTTTGTGTGAGGACTGAGAGGTCTGCGACACAGTTGACGGGGTAAGGGGAGGGCCCCCTTCTCAAGAAGAGCAATTTTCTGTTCTATCAAATGTGTCTCAAGTTCTTGCAGGCGTAGACTACGGGTTGCTTGACTGGAGTCCTGGCAGTTAGCACAGGATAAAACATTATCAGTTTATTTAACAGTGTCAGTGGCTCAGCAGGTAGCACACTCACCACTGAGGCTGGGAGAGCAGAAGGCTGTGGGTTCTATCCCCACACCAGGCACTTGGGTTAATATCTCAATACTGACACTGCAGTGCAGCATTAGGGGGATGCTGCACTCCTGAGGTGCTGTCTTTCGGATGAGATGTTAAACCGAGGTTCCCTCTGCCTGTTCTGGTGGTAATTCAGGTGGATCTAAAAGATCCCATAGCACGTCTCGAAAAAAGTAGGGGAATTTTTATTATAACAACAGATAAGAACAACAGTGTTTACTTCACACAAAATAATATACAAATCATAAGACAAGTGAAATCAAAATAAGTATGCCATCCATACCCGGTATAATTTTCATTCAACTACATCATTAACCTATAATTAAATCCTGACCATACAGACAAATCAGAATTTCCTCACCCTAAATCATAAGAATGGATAAACAAAGAACACAAAGAGAGTATTACATCATACTGTACACTCAAAAACTTACTAAAAGTACTATAAGCAACCCTCCCCCCAAAATAAAAGAGTAGGGGAACTTTCATTCTTAACAGTAAAGGACATACAAACCAATCAATATTACTTCATACTAAATCATTAGAAACCCAAATAACACATCATGTCTGGAACTTAAATCATCACGAACATTTCAATAAGCGTACCCACTCCCTACTAAACAAGTAGGGGAATTTTATTCAAAAATCCGATGAAACCGGATGACATCAAACAATTCTTACAAAAGAAAATATAAAAGGCAATATCATGGAGAAGGATGTCAGCATATCTGCTACCCTATAAAAATTAAAACCCAAATAGAAATCATAAAGGAAATCAAAGAAGTGTTAGGGTCATGCTTTTGCTAATGTATAACCTCAATAGATACCCCCTCCTACCTCCTTCTTCCATGAGTAGGGGTATTGCTATGTAGCTTCCAAACTCACTGAATACTAAACCTTATGTTATTTAAATCCAGTCAATCAACCCCCATTTGGATTCCATTAAAGAAGCAGAGGCCTCATACCCTTCTTGCTGTTTCAACCTTTTGATCGAAGCTTCTACCATAAAAAAATAATTCCTCCGGGGTAAACCTTACTTGTTGTATAGTCAAGCGACATCGAACAAACCATATGTGAAATTTAAAACAAACCAAATATAACCACAGTGTAGTTCTGTCATGTTTTGTCCATAAGTGAGGTAATATACCCATGCACAGAATCTCTTAAGTTCATAGGATAAAATGGTGCAGCAGGATGCCTTTGTTTTATATTCTGCCAGAAACTATGAACAAAAGGATACTCTAAAAATAAATGAGCCATTGTCTCTGTCGTGTCAGAACAAGAATCTCGTGGGCAATACCTTTCTGATAGCTGTCTATGTTTCAGGTTTCCCCTTACATTACGTTTTACCATGCAGGGAAATCCATAACATATCCCACATTTATGGTGGAATATGGGGGGCTATTAACATATTCCCTAGGGCCACCTTACCCTGTAAAGCAAAGTGTCAAAGTGGGCCATATTCTGGAAAAATGTATCCAGGATAAAGCTATATAATTCCTTCCGAGTGTGTTTCATAATGTGCTCCTTTGCTAATGCCCAAAGCTTGATTTTCCCAAAGCATACCCTAAGGGGATCAGGGAGCTGATACAAAGATTGTTGTCTAGGAATACTCATGGGCTGGCCAAATGGTAAGAATCTGTCCCAAGGAGTCAAGTACCCAAGGTGTCCAGACCTTAACACTTCAGTCCAATGAAGGGTATATGTTAGAATAAATGAACATAGTAAAGAATAAAACTATAGGGTGCAACATCTTCAACCCACCTTGTTTCCAGTCTCTAAATAATAGGCATCTTTTAATAGGGTTAAGCCTACTGCCCCAAATGCAGAAGAAAAAACATCCGTACACTTTAGTTTCTAATACTGGGGAAATATAAAAAACCATACTCAAATATAAAAAAAATTGGGAGTAAAAAGGTTTTAGCCATATAAACCCTTTTCAGTTTAGATGAGCACAATTTATTCCATGTACTGACATTATTCTGTGCAATTTGTAATTTGGTAGTCCAATTTATTGAAGCCAAGTCTCCTGCCCCAAAATGATGGCCTAACATTGTACAGGTATCTTTAACTACGGGGATCCCAATTATCTGTGTAGCTTCCACATCCTCCTGTCGTAGGGGAACACAATTACATTTCTTATAGTTAATTTGCACCCCTGTGTGCCTCAGAAAACCAGTTAACACTCTTTTTAATTCCTGGGCAGAGGTGACTATAAAACATAAATCATCAGCATAGGCAATGCACTTAATCTCTGGATCTGAACTACAGAAAGAAACCCCTCGTATATTCGAGGTGGTATAAACATGATGGATTAATGGAGCCGATATGAATAAATACAAAAGAGAGCTTAAAGGACAGCCATTGCAATAGGATTGTGCAACAGCAGTGGCATAGCAGGTTTTTACCCACCCCACAAAGGTTGTGGGTACCCCATAACTACTCAAACAATCCCATAGATAGTGATGGTGAACATTGTTAAAGGCTTTTGCCTGGTCCAGACTAAAAATCAAGCCCGTGAGCTCTCCTGGAGCCCCCCTTTAGAATATTTCCCTTAATAGAATAAGGCTATCTGTTATCCTCCCATCTGGAATAGAACAGGTCTGCACAGGATGAATAAGGAAATCTGAGTAAAGCAGAAGGCAATTATGCAAAATTTTAGTTAAGAATTTGAAATCTGAATTCAGCAAAGTTGTAGGCCACCAGTTCGTCAGGAGATCTCTATCACCCTTTTTGAACATAAGAACTAATCCCTCTATCATACTGTTTGGTAACCCCCCCCCCCAGTCCAGAATTTCTTGCAGGAACACCATGAATTCTTGTAATAATATTTTAAATATGACCCTATAAAGGTTATAGGGAATCCCATCTTTCCCTGGAGCCGTTCCATCTTTGGACTGTAAAAGGCCAGCAGAAACCTCCCGGGGAGTAAGTGGGGCTTATCAGCAAGCGTGTTTGTGCCACAGAGAGATGTGGTAATGGGGTTTCTGTCAGCCATATCTTATGTGTGCCCGATGGGATTTCCAAAGGGTTAAGTAATTGAGAAACATGCCTGTCTACTTCATGCAAAATCTCAGATTTAGATGTGCACAAATTCCCCAGTGGGTCTCTCAGGTGGGCCATATATTTCTTCTGCCTTTGCTGTGCACAAAAGTGGAATGGGTTCATGAAAGCTTAACCCCCTTGTGACCCAGACCTCCCTTCTTGATCTAAAGATTTCAACCAATCACATTGTACCATGTTTAGATGTTTTCTAACTAATTCTAATTCAGGGAGAACAAAATGATGACCTTGGGCTGCAAGGGAAAGTAGTTCTTGAAATTCAGCTCTGTACATCTGATATGAATTCTTCTTATTTTGCCCATTAATCCATCCTATAGTCTAAAAATATTTTTTAATATCTGCTTTAGTATCCTCCCACCAATCACAGTGTGAATCATATAAACCCCAAACTGACTTCCGTGCTTCCAAAAGGGAAATCAACCTAGTCTCAACTGTTGGGAGAGAAAGGAGGGCCATATTCAGCCTCCAATATCCTGGGCCATGATGCATAACTTCATGACTAGAAACTGTCACTTCAACAATGGCATGATCTGAGAGTGTTACTGGCACTGTTTTTGCCTTTAGTACCCCAAGGGAGTCTGATAAAAACCAAAAAGCTATCCTCTTGGCCAGAGTGCCACGAAAAAAGGTTTTCTGAAAAGCCCCTGACAATGACAAGACATCTACAAGACCCATTTGGACTAGAAAATCATTTAAGCAATTAGCATTACAGAATACTTTCCTCATTTTACACCCGCTATTTGTTAGATATCTACTACAGTTAAAATCGCCCCCCCCTCCCAGAAACACATGTTTTGCAGTGAACAAATATGGCTGAATCGCCCTAAACATGTCAACCCTGGAAGATTTTAATTGCAGTGCATACACATTTATTAGACGGCATTGGAGGCCACATAAAATCATATCCAATAATAACACACTCCCTGGAATTATCTCTAAAAGTTGAAGTAGATGAACAGATGGATGGTTTACTCCAATCCTACCCCACAACACATATCCTCCCCTAGGGACTAGAACATTACTCCCCATTTCCACTCCCTGGATGCCTGTTTCATCTCCACCTTAGTGTGGAGATGTGTGCCCTGTAAAAAAAACAATGTCTTGTTCCCCTTTATCAAATAAGGAAAAGATTAACACCCTCTTTCTGTCCGAATGAATGCTACTAGTATTAAGGGAAGTGGCAGTAATTGTACAGATCCCGGTCATAAGCAGCGGAAAAACTACAAACCAAAGAAAAAATCTTAGAAATCCAATATGTGGACTCATAACTTATACCCAATCATTTATTTATTTTTTGTCCACTTCCGAGAGCCCAAACGGGTTTTTTTTTTTTTTTTTAAGAGTTCCAGGTTGCTCCAACTGATCCACATCAGATAGGCCCTCCGGTTGGAACGACTGAACAGATGTGGAGTCAGATTCGGTGCCTTCATCTTCCTGGAGCACCATATATACTGTATGTGTTACATAAGGGGGAGCCCCTGCTCCACCTGGGGGGTTTGATTGAAGACCTGAATCGCAGACTTTGGCGCCTGCTTGACACCACTTGGAACACCTCCTCCAATGGGCAAGAGGGGCACAGATGTAGATATGGGGGGTACCCCTTCCATCGATATTATCAGTACAGTTCCATCAACTTCCTGGGAAGTCACCTCGTCCCCCTCAATGACCTTCTCTGTTTCTCTTACAGGGGGATCTCCCTGTGATGGTAGACTTTGGGACTGTTCTCTTCCTGTTTGGGGGGGGGGGTCAGCCTCTTGCACTGGATCACATGGACTGCTGAACTGATGAAGAAATCTTGAATAAAAAAAATCTCCACTGGATTTATTCTGAGCAGCCCACAGGCAGTCTGTATAGCATGCAAGTCTTCACACAGGGAACATTTTGTGGAGTGATGACAATCGAACATCAAATGCCCCAATTCTACACACTGGACACATTTCACTGTGTTGCAGGTTCTACTCAGATGCCTGCCCGAACCACATTTGTGACAGTGGTGGGGCTTACCTGGGTAAAAGATGAACCCCCTGTCTCGGCCCAAATAAAGACAGCTTGGAAGATGCTGTATCCCCTCTTTAGTCTGTGTTATGTTGATTTTATACCTACAACCCCCATTCCAGAATCCTTCCATATCGGGCTCTGGGTTACCCTGCAGCTTGCATCTACACTCCAGCCAATATGAAAAATCCTCAACGTTGACCCCTTCGTTATGAAAAAGGACTGTGATAACCTTAAAGGATTTCTTGGTCAGAGGTATAGCCTGGAAATGTGACCAAGCTGGATTGTTTTTTAAAAAATTCATCCAGAATCGGTTGAGTAAATCAGGGGTTCGGAAACTAATATCGAAAGTGTTGTCTCCAGGAGAATGAATTAAAGCATACACTTTGCGAAAAACCCAGCATTTGTTTAATTAGAACTTTGCCAACATAGAATCTATCTGGCATAGTATCAAAAGACCGCAGAAACCGCAATCTGACTGCATTCCATCTTTGAGCAAGAGTCAGTTTTTTTAAAAAGGCTTGCATATGTAGGAGCCAGTTCCTGTAGACCAAGAACATCCTGCTCTATATCAGATCTCAGAGTCTGGGCAGGATATATAACTAGGGTCTTAGGGTCACTTAAATCAGGATCTTCAGGAAGGGCCGCTTGAGACCTCCCTTCACAGGGTGAGTAGGAAATGTCATTATCCTGAGATTGTTTACAATCTAATAAAGGGTTCTGTACCCTATCTTGATGAGAATTTATCATGCTACTAGAATGTGCCCCTATATTCCCAGGGCTCATTCCATTCAGTATGGGAGCAGGAGTCTGTAGGCCTTCGTCCAACAGGGAAGACCCTTTACCTGCTCCAGGTCTACCCTCCCCAGATACTCCTGGAATAAGCGAGCTTAAGCCATCTGTATCCTGCTGCGATGCACTCCAATCCTCCTCATGGGGAGCGCCAACATCCTGATAGTTACGACTTGCATCAACCTGGACTAGGCTCACAGGGCCTGCTGTCAGCGTACATCTGCCGGTGTAGACCACACTGTCTAGTGCCAATTTCCGTAGCAAGGGTATAGGTACGATCTGCTGGCCACCACTAAGGTGCATCCCAGCCATACCTTCCCCTTCACTAGAGCAGCATCGAAGCGGTCGACCGTTCAACCGTCCTCCTCCATCTGGGACTCCCATCTTCCGGCTCCACAGCACCACCTGCCAAAAGAGCAGGGGAATTTCCCTGGTGCCCTGGCCAAATTTCCCCCATTCACTAAAAATACCATCAACAGCTTAATCTGGTTCAGTTTCAGTTGGTTACCATCTGTATCCCCGGTTGCCCCTGAAAAGGGACTTCTAGTCTCATTGGGCCTACTGGGTCAACAAAATTCAATAAATAAATAAATAAATTATGGGCAGCCCCCAGACAACCAACACAAACTGGATTATTTTTTTGTTTATTTTTTTGTTGACCAGGTAAGTGCTCTAGACAAATTATGCCTGTTTTCAGGCACGACCCAGAGGAGGGGGATACAGATGAATGCCAACAGACTTTGAACCAGATTAAGCTGTTGGTGGTATTTTAGTGAATGGATGATCATTGTATCTGTAGATTTTTTGTCCACAACGGCAGTTTCTGAATAAAGAATCTGAACTAGACATCTGGAAAGATGGCAGAAAAGAAGCAATATGAACAGAGAACTGTTCCGATTTCCACGATGATGGTGGCTTGGTACACCAAAAGGGAAAGCTACTCATGCAGTGAGCTGAGCAATGGTGGGAAAAAGAAGTGAGGTCGCGTGGGGTTGCCTACCTATTTATACCAGTATACGTGATGGGGCGGGGTGGTTTTCTTGGACCTGACCAGGGCGTTTGACCTTACAGATCACTCTTTACTTAGTGTGAAACTTGGAGCATTGGGTTTTTCTACAGGTGTGGTGAATTAGTTTGATAACTATCTGATGCAATGTTCTCAGGTTGTTTGTGTTAATTCTGTTCAGTTTGATGCCTGTGATTTAAAGTGTGGAGTCCCACAGGGATCCATACTTGGAACCCTGTTGTTTTCACTTTTTATTAATCAGCTTCCTTCTTTGTGTAATTTTTGTGAAATGCTTTTGTATGCGGATAACTTGATCGTCTTTTCTCAAGCGAAAACAATTGATCAATTGACCACTTGGCTGGAAGCTGACTTTCAAAAGATCTACTCTTGGTCTTTGACGAATTAAATGGTTCTGAATGTTAAAAAAAAAAAAAAAAAATGAAATCGATGTCATTTGGTTCATCTTTTATGTTGAAGAAAAATCTTCGTTTACAGATTCATGATTTAAATGGGACAATTATTGATCAGGTATCAGAATTTAAATATTTAGGGGTTCTTTTGGATGAAAAATTTTCATTTTCTTCTCAAGTTACTGCCGTTAGTTAAACTATTAATTGTAAACTTGGCATTTTATATAAATTGAGGAAATATTTTTCCAAAGCTACGTGTTATTCAATTGCCTTAGGCTCTCTGTTACTTCACTTGGATTATACTTCTAGTTTATATTTTAATCTGGGTGCCAAAGAAAATAATGTTTTGATGGTTGCGTATCATAATATGTGCTATTTTGTACTGGGTTCTCCTCCACGCACGCATCATTGTGTACTTTATTCTCAGTTTAGGTGGTTGTCTCCGGGTAGCAAATTTGCTTATTTTTTAGGATGCCAAAATATTTCAGGCAATCCATAATAAATTGAATTATCCCCTGCAAAATCCTACTTTATGCACTCCAATAACTGGTTTACGTTCCGCACTTGGTATTATGTTAACCATTCCACACTGCAAGTCAAAACAAGGTTCACATGACTTTTCTGTAGCAGCCCCAGTGCTTTGGAATACACTTCCTGGTATGTTATGAACCGAAATGTCGTTATGGCTGCTTAACACAAGACTGAAAGAATATCTGTTGTCAATGTACAGCTGCAAATGTTTTAACTGATGTAATGACTTTTTAGGTTTATTTTATTTTTATTGTCTGTTATAAAATTGGTCTGAAGAATTCTACATCCTGATTGGCTGAGAGGTGCCTCTGGCCGTGTCCTTATCAGGACATAGTGTGTCAACTGGCACCTCTTCAGCCAGTCAGGACACATCACCTCTGGAAATTCATACATGACAGAAGAGTTCAGCAAAAATACTGAAGCTGCTGTCCTGGTGATCTATGGTCACTGCCACAACTTTTGTTGAGAAGTTTGTGGCAGGTCGCTTATCCACGGCTCTCCGAAGAAGTGCTGCTACGGCTTTGTTCCCCACTGTGTTTCTTCGCTCCCACTCGCTATAGTCTCCCGTCTCCACATCACGCTTGTTCCCCAGCCTCCCCCGACCAGACTGTGTAACAAAAATTGGAAAAAACAGCCACACTCCTGGGAATCCGATTTTCCAGTCAGCGACCAGAAACTGCCCCCACTAACTGTGCAGCTCTGAGGTTGAAAAGCTGACCGAGATTAAACAGACATCCCGCATGCTGTGAGAACGCAGCTTTAAAATCACAAACGCAGCTCCAGTACTCTATGTGGAAGGACTGCAGTTAGCTGTACTGCTTTCTTATTTTTAAAATAATCATCTTCACCACACTGTGAGTCCGTGAAAGGCAGTGCAAAAACCAGAGTTGCTGTCCGCTGGCTAAGCTCACTCAGAGACACGCTGACATGGAAAGCTGGATCAGCTAAAGGGACACACTCGCTCCCTGTAAAAGCAACCCATACCAAGACAAAAAAATCAGACAAAAATACATTAATTAAACAAAACAACACATACTCTCTGTATGCGTATGTGGGGGACTAGCCTTATCTCTCCATTGTTGGTGTATTGCTGCTACTTTGCATGCCCAGAGGCTGTCTTTAGTAAAGGTTGATCAGAATGCTAAATACCTTTGTGTGGAGTACCACCACTATAGCGGGTACAATTTGCTACCATGACCATGCTGTCAGAAAAAAAAAAAAAAAAGGCAGATGAGGAAAGCTCGTACAACAGTGCAAGGGCAGTGAACAGAGATTCAGAGTGAGGGAGCACCAAAGATTTAAAGCAAAATTAGGAAATTTTTATTTTCAAACATTATTCCTTGTCATGTAGCAGTTTCCAGCAATAGAAGAAGTGGCAAATGCAGAACTTGTAACAGAAGCTTCTAGATCGGGATCTGAAGTATTTGTTTGATACAACTGTGTCGGGAATTTCAATAACGGGATTATCTGCTTTCGGACAATGTTTTAGTTGGGAATTACAGGGTGGGATTTTGATAGTTGGGAACACAGTCGGTGGGAATTAGTACCTAAATCCTTATTAGTGTGTCTGTGGGATTGGGGGGGGTTGTCTTGCACTGCTGACCAAGCCAATATAAAACAGCACAGTACAGAAATAGGGAATTATTTTTATCACTATTTTCCACATCTTTTTTGATGATTACTTAGGGGACCCAGTTTATAAGCACAATAAGACACTCCAAGGTGTGGGTTATGGCCCGATAAGAGCACTTCCCAGGTGCTAAAGGCACTCGGCGAACGCACCTGGGGCATGCTCTTATCAGGCCATAACCCACACCTTGTTGTGTCTTATTGCTGGCTTATAAAATGGCAAGAAAAAAAATCCAGAAATCTCATTGGCCAAGAGACACCAGTTGACTGTACATTAAATGTCTTTATACGCACAGTTATCCTGGTCCTTAACCACATCACACAATGAGCAGATCAGTCCTCGTACAACCAGAACTATCTTCCATTATAAACATGGCTGTGTCCTTTACACTATAAAAAACCTTCAACTGGGCCCTAAAAATAAAATTACCTTAAATAAAAAATAAAAAAAATTAATTAAATGTTGTTTCCCTGATCATCACACACTCCTTACACACATAAACAAATTAGAAACATTAAGTATTGTTTATAGTTTTCATTACAACAGTTTGTTTACTAACAGTGAAAAATCCCCCTTCTGTCTTTATCTGCTCATCAGGGAAATCTGTTATGCCTTCCCTGACAGTGATATAATTGAGTCTCTGGCTCTAAAACAGGCCTTTGTTTTTTGTGTGTACAGAATGTCAGGACAGTAACATTCTACAAGTGGAACAGAGCAGAATTCTGAATACCTGTAGAGTGTCAGCATGGCACAGTTGGTAGCACATCCGCCTCTGGACCAGAAGGTCGCGGATTCTCGTCCCACACCGGGATTGGACTTGCACCCAAAAATCGCTGGCATCTGAGTGCAGTATTAGGGGGTGCTGTACTGCTGGGGTGTGCTGTCCTTCGGATGAGACGTTAAACTGAGGTCCCTTCTGCCCATCCTGGTGTTGTCCTGGTGGGTGTCCAGGTGGAAGTAAAAGAACCCAGGGCACTCTTCGCAAAGAGCAGGGAACATTCCCGGTGTCGTGGCCAACAGTCCCCTTCCCATAAAACCGGTTCATGCAATTATCCAGGCTGTGTGGGGTGATTATGTGCAATATGGCCACCACCACACATTCACTCACTTCACTATCAGTCTAGCATTGCCTGTAAAGCACTTTGGTATACTGTGTGTAAAAAGCACTATATAAATGCTGATTCTTCTTTTTCTTCTGCATTCCATGGTAAACATTCCATGATAAACATTCTATGTCTTGAATGTGGGGAAAAACAGAAAACAAAAAATAGGATGAAGAAAGTAGGCAATATAGTAATACTTTATAAACAAAAAGAAAAGGTGGGAAAACACAGTTAAATAGGCAGAGGAAGACCCAGAATGCACAAATACATTGCTAATCTTAATAAAAGCATGTACATTTGAATCTTATATAGGAGTTTTCAGGTGAAATCTACATTCCTTGCCCACGAAAAAAAGGGAACCTGGCAGGTTTAAAGTTTGTTTTTTTTCTTACTAACCTTTCACCTAAATCCTATAGCAGTTTTCCTTTTATGTACTAGACTACAGCACATAAGTAAAAAACAAAAATAAAGAGAATGTTGCCTTCAATGAGAGTATATAACTACAATTTAATGAAAATTCCATTTTAAACACTGCTTATATCTTACAAATTTACAAATGTTACAGTACATTTAAATGATAAAATTTATATGTGACAGAGAAAGTATTTATTTTCAACCAACTCTACTAATAAATACTTTTACTGCAAAGTACTGTACTAGTTACCCTATTGCTGACATATCCTATTTTATGCATTAATAGGGACTACTTTTTTCAGTTTTTAAATGTTTTAGAGGTAATGTATTGTACACTCTTTTGAAAATAGTAAATAAGTTTTGATCCCTATCACAGTATATCAAACTAATTCTTTTATGATGGTGGCCCACTTTATAAGTGTGATAAGCCACTCCAGGGTGTGCATTAAAGGATTTTAATGCACTTCCTAGGGGCATAAGGACTCTCGGCTTTTAGCCTCATGCCTTAACACACCTCTGAGGTGTGCATTAAATATAGGATAAAGTATGGGGAGAAGTGTGTTACGAGAATTTAACACACACCCGAGTTGTTGGATGGCACATAAACCCCGAGGGCGAAGCCCGAGGGGTTTATGAGTGTCATCCAACAACTAGGTGTGTGTTAAATCTTGAGTTTACACACTCTCTCCATATTTTATTTTATATAATTGAAGGGCTCCGCTTAATAAACAGCGTGAGTTTGGTCTGGTTTCTGCTAGGGGTAGCTGATGAATATTCTACTCTCTGCATTACCTCAGTTTACCAGTGAGCCTAGAAGCACAAGAGTGTGTTGGGGATGGAGGTAATGCAGAGAAGTAAGTGTTTTTCTCTCAGTACTGTTTACGGAAACAGGGACAGTTGGAAGCTCCCGCTCTGTGACAAGGACAATTTAACGTTGCGCTATGTTTAGTCTCGAGCGCTTTGTTGTTCAAAGGGAGCGCGTGAATGCCGTAACACCTACTCAGGTGTTACGGCATTTAACACACGGTTTTGGCAATGGGAGAAAACGGAGACCATTAATTATAAGCCTTTAATGCACACCCTGTCGTGGCTTATTACTTATGTAACCCCAGGGGGCGCTATCCCAAGGGCTACTACCCCTGCCTGCCTCAGTTGTGGCAGGGTGAGGGGCCCAGATCCGTTGTCGGGTGCCTCCACCCAGAGGTCGGGGTTAGGACAGTCAAGGTTGACTCGGTCACAGCCCTCTGGGTTGCTGCAACCCCCCCTCGTCCTGTTAGTGGCTCACACAGTTCAATTGCAAGGCTCTCACCCTGAACACTTACCCCCCGGCTTGAACCACTCAGCTCACTCTGGGAACCCCCTGGAAAGTAAGATACAGTTATCAAATGTTCACTGTGCAGTATATCACCAGTAACACACAAACCAGCCAGGGTACAGTTGCAAAATAAACAATCTGATTTATTTAAGGAGAGATAACAAGGACCGGGGGAAATCAGGGTGATTGGCTTACCACTAATATATGTATATGTGACTACCTAGGGCCCTGTGCACAGGCCTGACCTATTAAGTACTGTCTATGGGTACCCAAGCCCTAATGGCTAGTTCCTCGATGCAGCTGGTTGGGGCCCTGACACAAATGAGCATTTAATTCCTGAGCAGATCAAGTGGAGCCAGTAAGCTCAATTGGTATAGTCTGCAATACACAAACGACTTAGCCTTTGTCTGTAACCTTTAACAGGGAGCGACCCTGATTCAGTATTCACAACTCCAACAGAGAAACACTCTTTCCTCACTTGCAGGGCTGAGCCTGCGCTTCAAATGCCTTCTCACACATTTATATGGAAAACAACAGAGGGGTACCATACCAGGCTGCTGCTTCCAGGACCTGAACGAACTCACAGCAATTTCGGGCGCTACACTGTAGCTTCAACAACCGGACAGACCGAGCGTGATTCAGCAGATTCTCCAGTCCTCTTCAGGTGAAGCCTGGTAGGTAGCTGTGGGTATACACAGCCTCCTCTGACCGCACGCTGGCGGATTTAGTCTGAAGCTTTCTGGCTATGGAAAACGGCCACCTCAGGCCTTTTACGCGCTTCCCGCACGAACACTCAACGGCGCAAAAGCTCAGAGCTCCCTTCTCCTTCACAGTCACAACGCCTCTGCCCTCAGGCAGTTGGGACCAGTCTCCTCAGTCGCACACCACCCGATCCCATAGGTGGGCTGCAGGCACTGGGCTATAAGACCTGTCTCTATTGGTGCAAAAAGGCGCCCTTGTTCAGACTTCACTTCCCAGGATTACTAGCTAAGCCCCCATTGGTCCGCCGACTCCCTAGAGGGTACTCAAAATCCGATTGGTCCACTTCAGCAGTTCAGGACCAAAATGGTGCAGCAATAACAGAAACAGTCCTGGCTGCAAGAAAACAGGTTAGAACAAACTGCATCTTCATTACTTTAACGGTTTTCACAGAAACAATTACATCTTTCTGATGGGCTCTCCCTGCACTTCTAGTGACTGCAGGAACGGAGCGATTAACCAGCAGCCCATAGCGGAAGTTGAGCACAGAAACCCAAGCCCCCTTTACAAACCCCCACTCTGCGAGCAGGCAGCTCTTAAAGAGACAGCACTGGAGGCTTTAAAAGCACTCACAAGCCCCCATTTAGCGTCTTTATGCTGAACACCAGCCAAGAAGTGAGCACTCAAGCAAGCTCCAGGAAGCCTTCAAGGAACCCCCAATTGTAGGGGGGGTTACACCCTTCCTGGCCTGGAAGAACGTGGCGTCCATGTCAAGTAGTCACCCTTAAATCACTTTAAGGCAAACAGTTTAATTAACATTATATCACACTTTAGATTGCATGCATGGGTACTGTATTCACAGTTTACTACAGTTGATGCAACATTACACACACACGTAACCTTTTCCTTTTTAAATCAGGTCATTACTCTCTGTCCAGGGCACCTGAAAAGAAGGGGCCCTTCCTTTTCAGCTACTGGCAGACTAACTAGGGTAGGGGTGCCACACTCGAAGGGCAATACTAACAGACTAGAGTTATCCCCCAAGGCTAACTTAGGCAAAGAGCTCGGGGACACATACACCCATTTATGGACCACATTTAAGGGCAGGTCCACAGGCTGACCCAGAGACTCATAACTCAACTTTATTACCGCAGTTTCGGTTGGAGCATCTAGGGTCTCTCGAAAACCCTGCTACAGGCTCCGATTCCATTTCGGCCTCATTGAGATTAGTAGGGGGAACCTCCACAGGGGAAGGGGACCCAGTGTTCATAGTACTTTCGGGGGCCTGACCCTCTATATCAGGACCCACACTACTTGGCTCAGCTGGAGACTGTTCAGACACTAGTAAGGAACCATCAGGGCATTCAAAATATTCTTCCGGTTCCGGCATATCACTGGCTTGTTCTCCCACATCACTTTCTACTTCTGAAAAGCCAGATAGTTCAGCCAGGCCAAACAGTTCAGCTAGGCTCAAGGACCCCACCCCTTGGGCTTTGCTGCTACCCAGTTCACCCTCTGGGAGCATTGGTTCTGGAGACAAAGCATGGGGCTCAAACAGTCCAGAAAGCCCAACCTCATCTCCAGAGTTAACAAGGGGATTGCCCCGAAACAGTTGGCTCAGTTCGTAAGAGGGATAGTATTCAATATTATTTTCATTGTTTTCAGACACAGATTGGCGATCATCTTCATCAGAGGGGATTGGACAAGGCCCTCTTAGTTGGCTTGCTGAAGAATCAAGTGGTCTAGTTTTTTTCTTGGCAGCACATCTAGTCATAGGCCTGGGGGGGGGGGGCAGTAAGAGGTTCAGTTTCAATCAGGATTTGCCCGATTGGCAGCAGATAATTTCTGTGTATGGTTTTCATATCTTTTGAATTGTTTTCAGGCTGCACTTTATATACAGGTAAATCTGCCAGTTTTCCCACAACAGTATGAGGGAGGTGATGCCATCTGTCAGCAATTTTATGGTTGCCATGCAGTCCCAAATTCCTCAATAGCACTCTATCCCCTTTTCTCAGTTCCATTGTTTTTACTTTCTTATCATACCTTTCCTTGTTGGCCAGGTTTCGTTTAGCAGCCATGGTCTGGGACAGTTGGTAGGCATGGTGCAACTAGGCCTTCAACTCCTGTACATACTGCAGATGATTTTCTGCTTGCACCCCATCAGGGGAAACCCCAAAACACACATCCACTGGTAATCTAGCCTCTCTCCCAAACATCAGCCTGTATGGGGAAAATCCAGTGGCATCATTTTTGGTGCAGTTATAAGCATGAACCAGGGTGCTAATCTGATGGCTCCATCTAGGCTTGTCCTTGGGTTGCAGTGTGGCGAACATATCAAGCAAAGTGCGGTTAAATCTTTCAGGTTGGGGATCTCCCTGGGGATGGTATGGGGTGGTTCTTGAGTTTCGTACTCCCCACAAAGATAACATCTCTTTGATCAGCCGGCTCTCAAAGTCCCTCCCCTGGTCGGAATGGATCCTCTGTGGGGCCCCATAGTGGACAAAGAAGTTCTCCACGAGGACTTTAGCTACCGTGGTTGCTTTCTGATCCTTAGTAGGAAAGGCCTGTGCATACCAGGTAAAATGATCAGTGACTACCAATATGTTACTGATATTTTTCAGATCTGGTTCTAAACTCAAGAAATCAATGCAGACCAGTTCCATGGGGGCACTAGTGGTGATATTGACCATGGGGGCAGCTCTCTGAGGTAGGGTTTTTCTTTGCAAACAGCAGCCACAGGTCTTGACATATTGCTCTACATCCGTACTCATTTTTGGCCAGTAGAATCGGGTCCGTACCGGGTCGAGAGTTCGGTCTATGCCAAGATGCCCCATGTGATTATGCAAGGACCTCAGCACCAGTTGTTGTTTGTCTACCCGGCCCTCCTTATCCACAGTCTCTCTGTATAGTAGTTGGTTAATCAGCTTTAATTTGGGCCCTTCTTTGTATAATTAGGCAGTTCTCAAATCGGTGGAACGCAACTTGGACACGTCTCTCCCGGCCTGCAAAGCCTCCACAACTGTTTTTATCATAGAGTCTCGGGATTGAGCCCGTTGGAGACTATCATTGTTAAATTGGGGCAATGAACTAGTGTCTAATGCAGAAAAATGACAGCAGGCAGCCGGTATGCAGTTTTTGGATGGCCCCAAGCAATCTACCATACAGTCCACAACATCAGGAGACACCTGTTCCTCCTTGTCAAATTTCTGGCAAAGGGCTCTTATGTCAGGCTCTGCCAACCTGACCCAATCAGTTTGTAGCATAGGTCTCCGAGAGAGCATCCGCATCTGTATGGTTTAGGCCTGCTCTGTATTCAACAGCATAGTCGTATGTGGCCAAGGCAGAGAGCCACCTATGGCCAGTGGCATCCAACTTGACAGAGGTCTGCACATAGGGCAGAGGATTGTTATCAGTCTTTACCAATATCTTGGCACCGTACAAATAGTTATGAAACTGATCAACAATAGCCCACTTCAGAGCCAGGAACTCTAGTTTGTGCACTGGAAATTTTTTTTCTGAAGGAGTCAGACTCCTGCTGGCAAAAGCTACAGGTCTCAGACCGTTCGAGTGCTCCTGATATAACACAGCCTCCAGTCCTTGTAGACTGGCATCAGCATGGAGAACGTATGGCTTGGCTGGGTCAGCATAGGCCAGCACTGGGGCATGGGTAAGTTGATATATGATGTCATAGAAAGCTTCCTCACACTCAGCAGTCCAGCGGTCTCCAAACACATAATTCGGCCGAAAATACTTCTTCTCCGTCTCAGAGCGCACAACTTTCTTATACTTCTTGTGCGTGGGAGGGTACCCCTGAGTGAGGCTGAGGAGGGGGTGAATCATTCGAGAATAATCTTTGACAAACCACCTATAATATCCACAAAACCCCAAGAACCGTTGCAGCTCTTTCAAATTCTTGGGCTGAGGCCAAGTGGTCAAAGCCTCCACTTTGCTAGGGTCAGTCTCTATGCCCTGAGTGGATACTATGTGGCCCACATATTTCACAGAAGTTTGGAAGAATTGACACTTGTCTATAGACAACTTGAGGCCGAAATCCTCCAGCTGATCCAGGACCTTGAACAATCGTTGCTCATGTTCTTCCAATGAGCAGCCAAACACTATGACATCATCTAAGTAGACCAAGCACTTGAGCAAATTCATGTCCCCCACAGCACGTTCCATCAGGCGCTGAAAGGTGGCTGGGGCACCTGAAATCCCTTTAGGCATCCGAATAAACTCATAGAAACCGAGGGAGCAAATAAATGCAGTCTTCTCTCGGTCCTCTGGGGCCATCAGGATCTGGTAGTACCAGCTGCGGAGGTCCAACACAGAGAACCACTTACTGCCATTTAAACAATCCAAGGCATCCTGTATGCTCGGCATGGTATACTGGTCTGGGATGGTCCGCCGATTCAAGGTGCTGTAGTCTACACACATCTGAACCACCCCATTCTTTTTTCTCACTAATACAATGGGTGAGGCATAGGGGCTCCTGGACTATTGTATCACACCAGCAGCAAGCATCTCTTGCAAATGCCGCCTCACATCATCTATGTCAGCCGGGGCCAGGCGCCGGGATCTCTCTCGGAAAGGCCTTTCATCATGCAGCCGGATGTGGTGTTCAGCCCCTTGCACACATCCCACATCCCATTCTTTCAGGGAAAAAACCTGGTCTCTTTTGGCAAGCTTCTCACTGATCCTCATTTTCCATTCAGCAGGCAACGGGGAGTCACCGAAATCAAACAAGTCAGGAGTAACTCTGTCATCTTTCCTGGAACCCTTGCCATTGGGCAGCACTGCAGTATCTGCACAATGTGCACTTGCCAAGGTGCACCCTCTTCTTATTCGAATCTCTTTGTCGGACACATTATGCACTTGAACCATCACCCGCTTAATGTAAGCATGAGCTCTAGCTGGCAAGATACTGGATTTGACCAGCAGCCTCTCAGGTAATCTTCCCTCCCCAGGCGCATACAACATCAACAATTTATTCTTAACATCTGTTCTCAGTCAGACTTCCCGGTGCAGAACGCATTGAGCATTCGGGGCAAGTGTCACCGGTGCTGGATCCTTTCTCCATACTACACCCACCTGGCCCTCAGGTTCCTCCTGGCTAACCTTCTTCCGAGTTTCAACTGCCTTTTGGATCACAGCGGGTATTCTTAGGGCTTGCCCGGTTCTGAATGCTTGCTTTTCTGAACACAACTGGGCTAGTCGTCCAAACATATGAGCATTTGTCCCAATCAACAGGGGTACCCCATCATACAGTCCAGTGGGGGGGCAGACTAAAGCTAAGGTCTCCACCTGTTCGTCCACTCCAGCCACAGAAGTAGGGAATGACAACCAGATCCGGATATACCCCAAATACGGATAAGACTTGTCACTCAATCCCCACACACGTAGACCATCCAAGGGTTGTAGGGGCATCTCAGGCAGGTGTGTCTGATACCAGTCCTGAAACATGATGGTTACCTGAGAGCCACTGTCTAATACAGCTCGGGTGGGAATCCCATTTACTCGCACTGGGGCCTCCATCGAGGGCCCAACCACATCAGACCATTCGGGGGGCACAGCATTGACAGTTGCTTGGGCATTGGCCCGGGTCACAAAGCTTTTCCTGGGGGGTCAGACGTGGGCTCTGCGATGCCAAGTGATCAGTTTTCTGTTGACTTTCCTTAAATTCTCTGGCATCTGGCACTCAGGCTGAAAGTGTCCATCCTCCCCACAATGGTAACAGAACTTGGGGTCCCGGGGGTCTCTATTGGGAGGGAGGCACCTTGTCTGCTGGGGGCCCTGCGGGGGATGAGAGGGTTCCCCTGGGTCAGGGCATTGGTTTCTGGATAACTCAGGCTCCAAGACCTAATAGGGTAGATGGTAGATCGCTTCAAGTCCCTCACCAGTTCTCGTAAATTTCTGACCTTGGCCCTCAACTCATTCTCTACTTGGGGATTGGAGGAAATAGCTCGCACCCCCACATCACCTGGAAGATCTGGGGATCCATCAGGCCTTCCTGAAAGGTGGGTCTCTTCGGGGGTACTAGACTTGGGGTCCGCTTGGGTTCACAGCCCCCACATAGGGTTCCCACCCCTCCTCATCGGTCTCCACTTCTCTAATTTCCCTCATCAATTGACAATATTCAGGTGGGGCAGCCCATCGATCATGCAACTTAAGCTTTAACAATATTACACTAGAAAATCTAGCAGACTTCAAAACATGTTCCAATCTGACCTGGTTCAGGGCTGTGGCTGCGATACCCCCTTTTCTATAGGCCTTCTGCAAAGCCCGCTCGACCCTAGTAACAAAGGTGGACAGCTTCTCATTTCTCCACTGCTTAGCAGACCTGAATTTCCATAATAAGTCTTCCCCAGTTTCTGTACTCCCAAACACCCCCTTTAAAGCAGAAAGGTACTCTGCTGCGGTGGCTTCCGGGTTGGTAGCCCGCAAGAACCTAATGGCTTCTAAAGCAGGGCCCCACAGACTCTCCATCAATCGCTTCCTTTTCACCCCCTCAAAGCATTGTCACTCCTGAACTAAGGGGGTAGCGTAGTCCATCCAAGCTTCCAAGTATTCCTCCCCTGTAGGCACTGGCACTGTGCCAGAAAAAAGTTTCAGCCTACAGTAAGAATCGAGCTCTAGAGGAGGGACCACTAAGGGCAGTGGAGCCAAAATAGAACTCTTGGAGGGACAGGGGATGGTACCGGGGGGGTAGCATCACTAGACAGATCCAATGCTTGCAGCAATTCCTGGGTAGTCCTCCCCTCCACAGCCAGCAATTTAAGCAGTTTATCTTTAAAACTATTTGTCTGGGGGGGACCCCAGGAGTGACTGACCCACTCCGAATATGAACAAGCCTCCACCCCTGTGGGGCACCCTCCGGGTAAATCACTGGAGGTACCCTCTCGAGGTCGATGGCCACACTGCACAAAAGTAGCACCTGCAGCGTCTGGTCGAGCAGGTCAGCCATACGCCTCTTTACCTCCACTTTGCCCAAACATTTAACACGCTCTGCTGTAGAAATAATGTCAGCTGTTGGGGTTCCCAGGGGCACATCTAACAGTAACACAATTCTCTGGGAGTCCAGCTCTTCGGCTTCACCCCATCCCATCAGTTTGTGTACCATTGTCTTAATAGGATCCAACTTTTAATTTTTGCCAGAATATCCCCTTCCAGTTTTTCCATTTTTTATGCACTTCACTCACTTGGCCACTAGGGGACGCTAATCCCAGAGGTGCCTCCAATTTGTAACCCCAAGGGGGTGCTATCCCAAGGGCTACTACCCCTGCCTGCCTCAGCTGTGGCAGGGTGAGGGGCCCAGATTCGTTGACGGGTGCCTCCACCCAGAGGTCAGGGTTAGGGCAATCAAAGTTGACTCGGTCACAGCCCTCTGGGTTGCTGCAAGCCCCCCTTCATCCCACTAGTGACTCACACAGTTCAATTGCAAGGCTCTCACCCTGAACACTTACCCCCCGGCTCGAACCACTCAGCTCACTCTGGGGACCCCCTGGAAAGTAAGATACAGTTATCAAATGTTCACTGTGCAGTATATCACCAGTAACACACAAACCAGCCAGGGTACGGTTGCAAAACAAACCATCTGATTTATTTAAGGGGAGATAACAAGGACCAGGGGAAATCAGGGTGATTGGCTTACCACTAATATATATGTATATGTGACTACCTAGGGCTCTGTGCACAGGCCTGACCTATTAAGTACTGTCTATGGGTACCCAAGCCCTAATGGCTAGTTCCTCGATGCAGCTGGTTGGGGCCCTGACACAAATGAGCATTTAATTCCTGAGCTGATCAAGTGGAGCCAGTAAGCTCAATTGGTACAGTCTGCAATACACAAATGACTTTGCCTTTGTCTGTAACCTTTAACAGGGAGCTACCCTGATTCAGTACTCACAACTCCAACAGAGAAACACTCTTTCCTCACTTGCAGGGCTGAGCCTGAGCTTCAAATGCCTCCTCACACATTTATATGGAAAACAACAGAAGGATACCATACAGGCTGCTGCTTCCAGGACCCGAACGAACTCACAGCAATTTTGGGTGCTACACTGCAGCTTCAATGTCCTGACAGACCGAGCGCGATTCAGCAGATTCTCCAGTCCTCTTCTGGAGAAGCCTGGTAGGTAGCTGTGGTATACACAGCCTCCCTCCTGACCTGCATGTGGTTAGTCGAAGCTTTCTGGCTATGGAAAGCGGCCGCCTCAGGCCTTTCACACACTTCCCGCTCGAACACTCAATGACGCAGAAGCTCAGAGCTCCCTTCTCCTTCACAGTCACAACGCCTCTGCCCTCAGGCAGTTGGGGCCAGTCTCCTCAGTCACGCGCCACCCGATCCCATAGGTGGGCTGCAGGCACCAGGCTATGAAACCTGTCTCTACTAGTGCAAAAAAGCACCCTTGTTCAGACTTCACTTCCCAGGATTACTAGCTAAGCCCCCACTGGTCTGCCGACTCCCTAGAGGGTCCTCATAATCCGATTGGTCCACTTCAGCAGTTCAGGACCAAAATGGTGCAGCAATAACAGAAACAGTCCTGGCTGCAAGAAAACAGGTTAGAACAAACTGCATCTTCATTACTTCAATGGTTTTCACAGAAACAATTACATCTTTCTGATGGGCTCCCCTGCACTTCTAGCGACTGCAGGAATGGAGCGATTAACCAGCAGTCCATGGTGGGAGTCGAGCACAGAAACCCAAGCCCACTTTACAAACCCCCACTCTGCGAGCAGGCAGCTCTTAAAGAGACAGCACTGGAGGCTTTAAAAGCACTCACAACCCCCCATTTAGCGGCCTTACGCCGAACACCAGCCAAGCAGTGAGCACTCAAGCAAGCTCCGGGAAGGCTTCTAGGAACCCCCAATTGTAGGGGGGTTACACTTACTTATTTTATTGTCTGTATTTTATGGTTTTTTTTGTTGCATCAGGTCGGGCCTGAAGAAAAAATTTGAAAATTTGCTGGCCGCAGGGACACTGATGCATAGGAAGCTGGCCCATTTTAGACAAATGTTTCTTGTCCCCCAAACCTGGCATGATACAACGGTAACTAAAACTTCAAAACAGAAAAGACTTGACACCACTAAGAAAAGGAAAGTTCTTACCCAGTAAACTGTAATAATATCGCCGAGTGGACGGCAGAACCGAGGCAGAGTCAAGCGGTGGCAGGAAATGGCTCTGAGGCATCAGGAAAAGGCAGCTCTGAGAAGCGACTCCGAGGCTTTGAGGTTGGCACCGGCAAACTAGGCCACAATGGCAAAGCAGAATTTAAGTTGCTATAGGCGAGGTGCTGTCGCAACAGTGGGAGAAACAGAACTGAGGTGGAGGAGGAGCCAACAGCCATTTCTGGCCAACCCACGAGCACCACGACGTGCATCAGCCACTTGAGCGGCACCGATGGTGCCGGCTCCTCCCTTGTAGGAAAAAAAAAATCTGCTGTGGGGGGCTTGTCTCCAGCCAATCACCCACCAGTGAAGAATGGTGAAGACTGACACAGGGAAGATTAGATCTTTCCTTAGGGGCAATGTACTTCTGGTCTATCTGCTTAGAGACACATGGAATGGTAGCAGGCCTGGCCCACACTGCCTCCGAAAGTGTTTCAAAAGTTGGAGGAATAGGAGGTGTGAGGTTAACTGGAATGTTAGACAAATGAAGTCACTCGAGACATAACCGCTTATCTGGATCCGGGGCAGAGGTCTTGAGTGCTAGGGTAGCATGTATGTTGCAAAGCAAAGTCTGAAAGCAAAGGTCCTCCTGTGGAACCAGAGGAGTATCTGGAGTAGAAGAATCCAGGGTGAAGAAGGATTCATCATCACCGCCCTCAGACTTAATGAGGTCGGAGTCAGACTCATCCTTCTCCAACTCCTCTAGGGAAAGAGAGGCAGGAAGAGGAGTAGACCTGAGACACCTAACCCGATCCTCAAAGTCAGATAAATAGGCGACACTTGTGCTGGCATTGGAAATGGCAGCAAGGGAACTGGCACCATGCCAGCCCCCAGAGGAGTCAGCACCAGAGTCCATACTGGAAGAAAGAGAACTGGCAGCAGCTAGGCCCCATAGGTGTTTGCATCAACACCAAATCTGAAGGTAAAGGATGTGGCACCGAGGAGATTCCTGGCGCCACAGGCATCACTGGATGCGGTGACAGGAATGGTGTCGGCACAGGCCAAAGAAGGCCCAAACCCAACACCAGACCCGACACCGCACCCAGCCAAGGCCTAGCCAGCACCAAAGTAACCAGCAGAGGTACCTGGGCTGCCCCTGCGGTGAGGGGGAATGGTCAGTGGAATTAGTGTCGGCAGTGTGGTCACCACCAAGGGATTGTGATCCATCGACAGAGCCACAAATGCTCTACCTGGCCAGAAAACCCCAATGCCCTTCCCAAGGACTCTAGCCCTGAAGGACCTGGAACTGGGTCTGCGGGAAGCAGCAAACAGGACAGATGCTGTACCCACTGCTCCATAAGAGCTGCCCAGTGGTGAAACTGCCACCGGAGTCCCTGCAAGAAGACAATGAGGGGCTCTGGGCCCCTAGACTTTAAGCGACCGCGAGCAGGAGAGGCTGGAAAAGCCAGCACTGGAGAAGGCCTCCTACTCTCTGCCTTCGAAGATTTTTCAGCAGACATACCAGTGAGCAACCTTGAATAGTACTATTTCTTCCCCTTCCAATGGGAGGAGGAAGAACTCGAGGTCGAGTTGTGCCGGGTCCCTGACAGATCGGGAAAGGGACCATTTCTACAGAAGGGCGGTCCTTCCTCAGAACATGGTACCACCTGTCATCTGAACCATCCCCCAGGGAGGGAGGTGGACCAGACACAGACCCGCTGCCAGAGCAGCCTGCCTGAAAAGGCTCCCTACCATCACCGTCGCCATCCATGGTCGTAGGTTGTTGTTCGATAGGGCTGAGAGAAACTTTCTTTTCCTTTTTTCTTTTTAAATAAAAATAACAAACACTACACTAAAATGAAAAATGAGACGAAACTGAACACTGTCATGTAGACATGAAGATCTGACCTCAGGCGGGTGAGCGTTGTCGTCACGGAAGTGAATCCAAGGTGGGGAAAAAGGAACTGAGGTGTTTGGGGGCCACTGCTCAGATAGGCTATGTAGTGTGAGGCTAGCTCTCATGGTGCTGCGCATGCATGCAGCCTACCTACCCACCTGAAGATTTTTGGCTCTCACAAGGTCCTAGTGACTCCAGCTGAGAACCCATCAATGTGAATCAACCGTGAATATATTGTCCAGGAAGAGCATGCCATACCAAACAGTTCTCCTTATCCCCCTCTGTTGATTGCCCTCATGTATTCTCCACGATCTCAGATTTTCTATCAGTCTTCCTAATATAGAAGGAACCACATGTACAGGTGGCTAAGACACCACGGCTTATATATATATATATTCTCTCTATGTATCTGCTTTTAAAGAATGTTGTTTTTTTCGCTACAGGGCAGTATATACAGTTGCCACACTTGTGGCTACCAGGGATAGTGGGGAAAACTACATTTGCTGGGTATTATGGGGTTTGTGGGCAGTGGTTAGCTATGGGTTACCATGTCTGCAATGTTACTGCCTTATTTAAATACCATTCTTGTGGGACTCCTCGCACACTTTCTGAGATGTTGTTTAGTATGCACTACGTGCCAAATGGCAAAAACCCTACAAGGAAAGACTCAAGGAACTAAATATGTACTCTCTAGAGGAAAGAGGGGATATGATAGAAACATTCAGATGCCTCATAGGTATTAATAAGGTACAGGAAGGTAGCATTTTCCATAAAAAAGATGCCCTAGGACAAAGGGTCACACTATGAACCTGGTGGTGGGGCTCAGAGAAGATGTGAGGAAATACTTTCACAGAAAGGGTGGTGGACGCCTGGAACAGCCTCCCAGCAAAGGTGGTGGGTGCCAAAATGGTACCAGGATTCAAGCATGCATGAGATAGACACCAGAGGACCTTAGAAGTAAAGCAACGGGGTGAAAAGACCAGAGATTGAGTAGGGTCTGCAGTGGCACAGTAGGTAGGGAATATAAGGCAGACTAGATGGGCCCAGAGGTCCTTATCTGCCAACAACTTCTATGTTTTCTAAATATGTTTGGATTTCTCTGGTTTCTACAGAAAATACACAATATTTGCACGTCTGTCTGTTTGCATGTTGTCTGTCATTTTACTGTGCTATTTAATACAGTACATAGATTAACAGATACACAAACATCAGTGGCAGACAAGCATTTGTCAATGTCGAATGTTTGCTTGCTGGCACTGAAAGTGCAGGAGTTAGAGAGATGCATAATAGCAATGGCGCTGAAGTATTGAACTAACACCAACCCCAACCCCCACCCTGCAGAGACAGACAGGCATTGGGGGTGTGCCTTTGTGTCATCAGCCATAACGCTCATGCTATTCCACCTGACTCCAGCCTGTTCCATGGTTCCATTACCCTTTCAGTGAAAAAGTACTTCCTAACATTACCCCCGAGCCTTCCACTCTTCAATCTCATATCATGCCCCTTGTTCTTGTGCAGAGTTTTTTCTGACATGTGCTTTCCAGCTGTACCCTGTTTATTCCCTTAAGGTACTTGAAATCATATCTCCTCTCTCCCTTCTTTCCTCCAGTGTGTAGATATTAAGGTCCTTAAGTATTTCCTTGTAGGGCTTCCAGTGCAGTCCATGTACCATTTTCGTTGCCCTTCTCTGAACTGCTTCTATTTTGTCAGTGTCCTTCCAAAGATGTGGTCTCCAGAACTGGACACAGTACTCCAGCTGAGGCCTCACCAGAGATCTGAACAGTGGCATCATCACCTCTTTCCTCCTGCTTGTTATGCCCCTCCCTATGCACCCCAATATTCTGTTTGCTCTTCCCACCACCTTTTCACACTGTTTGGTCACCTTCAGGTATTCAGAGGAGGAATACTGATGGATATATAGCTCTGCATGTTATTTATTTTTTTACATTTCTCTTTATGGTGCCGGCACTCCTAGCCCCTCGAATAGGTTCGCCAGGCTCGGATGACCTGAACCCTCACCCGGGATGCCCCCCCCCCCACACCGAGTGGGACCATCGAAGCGCAACTGTCGTGGCTGTAGGGTCGGGCACCGGAGCTGGCTCATACGCAGGGGCCGGCATTTTCTAGAGACTTTTCTCCCCAGGAGCTGGAGATGTGCAATGACGCTAGTGTGCGAGTGTCTGTCCCCAGCTCTGCCCCTGGTAGTGCGGTGCCATGTCATCCAGCCTCCACCAGGTGGCAATCTATGCCAACACTGGGAATCCCTCTCTCCTCAGAGAAGGAGAGCAGTCCTCCAGATGCTTGATCCTTCTCCTCCCCTTCTGACCCCCGACGGCCTGTGCCCATTCCCGAACATGGGTCACTGGTGTGGCTCTGCATGTTATTTTTATAAACATTTTGTGTATGAGCAGTGTACCTTTTTGACTTTCAAAACTACTAAGTAAGGAAGAAATGCTTTATTTCTTAAGCACTCTTTCTCTGGGGCTTGGGCGCTGTACAGGATACAGGCACAATTAGATAAGATTATAAATAGTTTAAAAGCACATAAAAATCAACAACTATTACAGCTGAAATCAGTAAACAGAAGAGGATCATGACATCCCAAATGCTTCTCTGAAAAGATATGCCTTTAGACCCCATTTAAAAGCTTCCAACAAGGGGTCCTCCCTCACGGACCTTGGGAGCAAGTTCCATAGAACTAGTGCTGCAACCTTAAAGGAATGATCACTTGAGGTTTTCAGCCAAGCCCTGGAAACTGCTAGAAGCCCCTCCTTGGCAGAGCAGAGGGAGTGCAAGGGGCGGGCAGGAGTCAGGAGATTAGACAGGTAGCCAAACCCATTCGATATAGGACCTTTTAGGTGTGTAGCCACACCTTGAAGGAGATCGTCCACCTCACTGGCAGCCAGTGCAGGTTGCGCAAGACTAGGGTGACATGACAGGACTTCGGAAGGCCCATCAACAATCTGGCAGCCGTGTTCTGCAGCAGCTGCAGGTGGAGCAGGACCCTCCACTGACCTTGAGTAACTAGACTGTTACTTTGGGAGCCAGCTGTTTCTAAATTATTTACATTGGTTTTAAATATTTGGTTGGTTTTTCATGAACTTCATCTCACTGATCAACCTGTGACTGCCCTTTTCCATATCTGAAAAGGTGTTTTGATGCAGTGTAACTGTGCAGAGATTGTCGTTTTTTAACCCCTGCATCTGTTTGCCACACTCTATATTTTACTGTGCAGAAATCTGCAGCTTTTATTTATTTGCAGGTTATTTGCTACATTAAGCATATTATTAGAAACTATTCATCACTTTGTACTGTGTTGCGTACTGGTCTGTGGGCATGCCTTCCCCTGTCTGGTATGTCCAGACATAGGGAAGTATATCCTCTTCTCTTTTTCAGCTATCCTTGCAGGATTCACTTTTAGCGCAACCCATTCATAAGCCTTTAAACGATTGTGATACCGGCAGCACCCTGTGTTCAGTGCAAGTCTCTGCGATTCCCCCCACCCAGCTGGACTTCATCATCTGGCTATTTCTGGCATGGTTGTTTAAAAACACTTGTCTTTTTGTTCCAGTATGTTTCATGTTAAATAAAGCCAGTTTCAGGCAAATGTTTACGATCTTTGAAGACCAAGTTATACACTGATTCATGACGTACTTGCACCTTTTATGAAACATCTGTTGTTATTTTGTCCAGCTTAGCTGTAACCTGCTTGTTAGATATATCAATCTTAGCCATTCTGAAGCTTGATTTTGCCCAGTTAAGCACCTTCAACAAATTATCTTCATGCACTTTTTTTGCACTTAGCAATTTAAATTTAGCACTTTGTGGAATGTTTTCCAAGTTACAAAGTTAAATTTATAGGACTATGCCAAATGAACTATGTTTTGGACATAATGTACATCAGCTTTTCGGACTTTAACACTACTGAATCGCATATTTAAAGAGACAGGCCTTACATGCACTGGAAGGATTTCTTTCTCAAAGCCATTAGGTTTTGCCATATGCAAAAGCTATTGCTCCATTGGATTTTTTATGCATCAAGTAAATGTTGAGCTGTTTTCAGCCTTCTTACAAAATGTAAAATCCGGTGTGGACTAAGTTCTTTTAGAGTGCTGCAATTAATCATCTGATGCGCTCAATATTTTTCCCCAAGTATATGAAGTGATTATCAGCACATATGAAGGTGCTAGGCTCACCTTCAAGAGTTGGAGACTGAGTCTCCTGTTTTGCTCACAGAATATTTTCCCGTTTGAGACCTGTGCAAAAAGATTGGCTTTTTTTCTGGGAGCTGGGATGTTGTTGTTTCTTCCTTAAAATAATTGTCCTCTCAGAAAAGTGAAAAACTGCCAAAGTGTCAGTTAAAATAAAGTGGTTACAAATTTAGACCCAAAAAATCAGTTTGGTTTCTTTCAGGCAGGAAGTGTATACGTAAATGAGTAAACGTGTCATATATGTATAATAAAATATTGACAGGCTTAAAGGTATTAAATGCAATCACAATCGGGCTCCTTCGGGGGGAAGCACGTTGTAGCGCAGCCTTCTCCGCTTCCTAGCACTGATTGGGAACTGGAGAAAATTGCATATTTGTAAAATACATTTTTAAAAAATCCTATCACAGAGTACTGAAAATTAACTAAACTTTATAAAATAATAAACAATAAGTAAATAATCACGGAAGGTTGGCACTCACTTCAGGGTGAATGCCCTCTTCAGCGGAGAAATAAATCTAATGTTACAATAGTAGGGGATGCAGGACCACAGTGCAGAGTTTGAACCTGTATTCTAAGTTCTAAAATTAACATAAAGTTCTAGCTTCAGGCATCCCACGCTGGTGAGATTATGCTTTTTGTACAGCATCACTGATAGATTCCTGTTGTTTGAAGGCCAATTTTTAACTGATTAATATTCCAAATGTTACTGTCATTGTAGCTAAATAGGCACGCTTGCATTGACAGGCCTGGAGGACATCTGTTTCTGGTCAATTCCCTATTCCCATTCACTTCTTGTGCAGATCGCTAATTTAGGGTGTCTCTCAGAGCCAAAGAGAATTACTAGATCCTATTCACAAAAACTTTCAAATACTGTCACTGTGGTTGTAGTTGGTGGGCAGTATGTGGACCTTTTGTACAGTCCCTGGTCCCAGAAGGATACGTCTGAGGAGTTATCAGCATTATGTTCAGTAATGTTATTAGCTGATGTCAAATCTAAGTTATTCTTCACACTCTCCATTTCATTACACTGAAAGTACATATTAGAGTTTCTTGCAAATTATGCTTTCAAACTGAGCTGCCAAGTAAACTCACAGAGTTCTACTGATGCCCCAAAGGTGTCTGCTATACTGGTCAGGATGAATGATAGACCTTTTTGTAGTGCCTGCTGGTCACTCACAGTTCGTACTTAGACATGTTGACAACATTCAGTATCTCCTCCTTCGGGCCGCCTCCCTTCTCTCAAAGGAATTCTCCTTCTCTGTGCCCACCAGATACTGGTAATTTATTTATTTATTAAATTGTGATAATCGGGTAAGCCTGCTGGACCCCGAAGGTCCCTTTTTCAGGGGCAACCCAAGGAATTACATGGAGTAATACATGGGATAGCATATAGCACAGGTACATTACACTAGACAGCGAGGAACATAATACATAGCAGTTACATTTAAGAGGTAAAACATAGTAGCTTTTCAACAGTTAACATTTCCTGGGTAACCTATGCAGATGGGGTGCAGTGCTATACAGATGGGGTGCAGTGATAGTCGCTATTTCCATATGAGGGAGAGGGGTGGGCTTCCACTTAGGAGCCTCTCACTTTAGCAGTTGCATTTGGAGGTGACCATCATATGAGCCTTCAGCCTTGTGCGGAAGGTGTGGGTAGAGGTAGCATCCTGAACACCAGAGGGCAGGGAGTTCCATAGGGTGGGCGCTGTAATGGCGAACGACTTACCCCCCCGCCTTTGTTCTAACCCTTGGCACTGTGAGGAGGGTTCTGTCCATTGTTCTGAGGAGCCTAGGGGTTTTTCTTTTGGGCAATGAGTCCAGTGAGGCTAGGAGGAGGGGAAGTGCTGAGTAATTTATGAGTGTGGCAGAGTAGGGGGTATTGGAGTCGGGCCTCCCAGGAGGGCCAGTTTAGTTGGGACAGAGTGTCACAGTGGTGAGTCAGGGAGCCGGATAGGGTGGCAAAGCGAGCCACCTTGTGATAGAGAACTTGTAATCTGTTCTTCTCTTGTTTGGCAGCTCCCTGTATCACCGGGGCCGCATAGGAGAGGGTCGGAAGGAAGACGCTTGTGGCGATGGAGGCCCTGGCCGCAGGTATCAACTGGTCTTTCGGCCTATACAAGGTCCCGAGTTTGGCATGAATATTTTTTGGTTACCTGGTCGACATGATCCTTGAGGGAGAAGCACTGATCCAGGGTGAGGCCAAGGTATTTTATAGATTCAACCACCTCAAGTCTTTTTCCTGATTTGGTCATCAGCCTGAGTTGTGGGTTTCTGTCCCGGCCGAGGGTTCTTGGGCCAAATAGCATGGCCTTGGTCTTGTTAGGATTAATGATCATTCTGTTGGTGACAAGCCATTGCTCAAGGGAACCCAGGTCTTCCTGTAGCCCAGAGCAGAGATCTCCCAGATTGGAGGAGGGGCGGTATATGACCGCGCCATCCACATACTGTACCACTGAGCTACCCCCACAGTGTTTATTGAGATCGTTTGTGAAAAGAGAGAAGAGAAGAGAAGGGGGCCAAGGATAGATCCTTGGGGCACCCCATCCATTAGGGGGAGAAGCTCCGACGGGGAGTCTTTCCATTTTACAGTCTGTGTCCTCCCTGTGAGGTTGCTGTTGAACCACGATAGGGAGTGGCTGTCTAACCCAACCTGGCTCAGTTTTGTAAGGAGCAGGTTGTGGTTTACAAGGTCAAAAGCCTTGGAAAGGTCAATGAAGACTGCCCCAGTGGGGGATCTCTTGTCCAGTTCTCTGAGAACATCAGTGGAGAACTTGATAAGTGCGGTGTCAGTCCCATGATCGGTTCTGAAACCGTGCTGGGAGGGGACAAGTAAATAGTGAAGCTCTAGGTAGTCACGGAGTTGTCTGTAAATTAGTCTCTCTTGAATCTTACCAAGGCTACATAGCAGGGAGATGCGCCTGTAATTGTTGGTAGTCTCCCTTGAACCACCCTTGTGGACGGGGACTACATGGGCCAATTTCCATTGTTCAGGGATGGCACCTGTGATAAGAGATTGACTGAGGAGCCAGGTGAGGGGCCTGGTGAGTGCAGGGGCCCCTTCCCTTAGTATACGGGGGGGCTGCCATCGGGTCCCATAGGTCCCGACATTTTGAGGGACTTTAGTAATGGGAGGAATTTGTTTGGTCTTACTGGCTGAATGTGGGAGGTTGGGCGGTCCAGGCTATGGGGGATGGGATCATTCGAGACTGGGAGGAGGGGTGGCAAGTCCGCTTTGAGCAGGTCCAGGTTTGTGAACTGGTGGTTGAGAGCCATGGCGATGCTAGGGTCATCGTTAGTTAATTGGCCATTGACCTCTATGGGGCAGTGAGCGGCCTTCCCGCTCCCCTTTATTAGCCCGTTTATGTGCGCCCAAAAGAGTCTACGGTTGCCTAGGTTCTTTTTCTGTAGATCTGTGAGGCAGTCTCGTTTGGCCACTTTGATGGCCACTTTGCACTTATTTCTAAGCATCTTGTAGCGGTTTAGGTCAGCCGATAGGGAGGAGAGCATGTATTTTTTCCAAGCAGTGTCCCTAGTTTTCATCAGTGTTTTCACTTGAGGGGTGATCCACTTGTAGCAGCTCCCCTCGGGGTGGAATTTCTTCAAAGGGGCCAAGCAGTCAGCAACCATAATGATGGCTCCCTGGAAGAAGTCTGTAGCCTCTTCCAGTGTGGGGAGTAGTCTGACTGGGCTCCAATCAATCCCGTTTAGGCAGCCAATCAAGTGTTCAGGTTGATAGTTTGAGTAGTCCCGTGTCGAGAGTATTCACGGGGGGACGTGGGGGCCCCGTTTTTCCAGGTGCAGAAGATTGGGGAGTGATCACCAGGGCATCCGCTAGGTGCCCGCCTTTATATTGGCGGTTTGCTAGTAAGCACCCAATCAAGTGTGGAATGGTTACCTGTTTTGTAGTTCATTCGGGTGGGCCCTGTGATAACCTGCGTAAGGTTAGCTTCCTGAACCAGCCCTATTAGGGAGGGATTGTCTTGCGGGGCCCAATTCAGATTGAAGTCCCCCAGGATGATTAGCTCAGAGGTGACCTCTTCGGCGATGTCCCTTAGGACTGCCTCCGAGATGAGCGCGCATTGGTTGGGGGGGCTGTATATGCATCCAATGTTGAGATGCTTACATGGGCCAAGAGTGATGTGAACGAAGATCGATTCGCCTTCCATACTAGTGAACTGTGGCAGGTTGACCTGCACTGAGTTAAGGGTGTCTTTTGTGTAGATTAGGACCCCTCCACCCCTTTTTCTTGGTCTGTCTTGTCTATGGGAGAGGTATCCGAGGGCTGCAACTTCGTGGTAGGGTATGTGAGGCTTGAGCCAGGTTTCCGATACGGCCAGGATGTCCAGGTTGTACCGGTCCAGCCAGGCTTGAAGTTCCTGCATCTTGGGTCTCAGGCTACATATATTCATGTGCGCAATCCTCAGGCCCTTATTGGCCGCCCAATGCGCGTCCACCGGGGAGGAGACCAGAAGATCATAAGGAGGGGGTCCAGGGTTTGGTTGGATGTCCCCTGCCATGAGCAGGAGGGTAGCAAGGAGGCAAAGAGAAGGAAGCCGATTGAGGGGTAAGGACTTAGTCCAGAGTCTCCGTTTAGCAGTGAGTAGAGTTGAGTACAAGATGCCTCTCCTGCAGAATACATGGGCAGTCAGAAGCGCCTCCATGTTATTATGAGGGAGGGTGTAGTGGTCCCGAGAATGTCATGGGGGAATGTCCAGTTTGGAGGGACTTCTCAGGTCCTGTTCTCCTGTGCTTATAGTCCTATCTGCCCAGTGTAGGAAGAGGAGGTACAGGACGCCAGTAGAGCCCTCTATTTGGGCAGCCAAGAGAGGGGAGTCCAAGCATGGAGGGCATCATGCTGGTGAGGAGGCCGGGTGGGGAGGAGGGATGGATGGGCGGTAGGGATGGTTGGGCCCCTGGGAATAAGTTCCCCTGAGCCAATCGTGCTCAACTTAAGAGTAATAACCAGCCTCGTGAGGCACCGAGTCCCTGACAGATCAGGTCAGGGGTGTGGCCAGGAATTACTGCAGTGAGCCGCTAGTCAGCAATACCCAAACTTATAGGGCCACTGGGTATCAGTCGTCTTAACCCAGGGATAGATGTGACAGCGTAGTGGAGGGAGGTGGTCTTGGTAGCACTTGTTATTATAGGGTCCTCCTGGGGATGGTATTGGGGTAGTGGTGGCCTTTACATGTACCTTTTACTTATTACAGGCACTTATACAAGAAGTGGGAGGCAGAGGACGAGATGGAAATGAGTAGTTAGTTCAGTATGGGGTCTGAAAGTGCACCCTCCATTCCAGGACCATTTGGTGATCTACCCTCTCCTTACAGCCAGTGCTCCACACTTTGCTTTTCACCTCCAGATTCCCTGTGATGTGGATCATCCTTCTTTGCCTCCAGCAAGTCCATGTCATGTAAGGGGGAGGAGCACACAGACAGGCAACCAGGAAGAAAACAGCCCCCAACCTATGGGAGCAGGAGGCAGAGAATGAGATGGAAACGAGTAATTAGTTGGGCCTGGGGTCAGGATGTGATGTTTAGGTGAACTGGTGTTGCCTTCTCGGTGCTGGTCGGTCTCCTGTCTCACTGAGCGCTGTCAGTGTTATCTGGACAAGAAGATGCAGTATGGCGCAGTGGTTTAAGGCGCTGAGCTGCAAATCTGGAGACCTGGGTTTGAATCCCACAGCCCCCACTTGCATACTGTGTGACCCTGAGCAAGTCACTTAACTTCCTCGGGCTCCCAGGTTGCACCTGCAAACAAGCTTTCAGCTTAGTGTGTCTCACCTGGTAAAATAATTGGTAAAAAAAAATTAAAAAAAAGATGCTGCCACTGCTGATCAGTTGGTACTCTCAGTTTTCATGTTTATGTCAAGTTTTGGGAAACAGCTTCGGGTAATGTCAGGGGATGTGCTGAATCAACTGTGAACTTTTCACCTTTCTCTTGTCATCACCCAACTGCTTCCTACCCTGCTTACCTCTCGTGAGTTGAGCAGATTTGGTCTGTTTCATTCATTGCTGCAAATGACGGCTCACAATTCTCTTTTCTTTACCATCTCTGATTTTACTGTGGGGCAAATTTTGTTCCTAGTGCAATGGTTCACACAGCTACTCTTAACTGTCCCATAATGGGCAAATCCTGTTTAATTAAAAAGTATACGGAATTAAATGCAAGATGTAATGATCTTTTAATTGAACGGCATCATGTAGTCACTGGGTTTAAGTGGCTGCCACCTACATACACCCCTCATATCGAAGTATTAATGACGGGAAAAACAAAGAAGCTGTTTTAGGTTTGTGGTTTTTTAAGATATGATTTCAACAAGAGCCAGCCTAGTAACACAACCCACAATGACACAAACAGCAGTACTCCTACACTGACAAGGGACTGTGGAAAGGGTAGTCTTGGCTTACAAGACCCATTTTTCTCTGTGGCACTCATTTCATGTAATGGACATGTTGCTTGGTAACTGTTTGTTCCCTCTTTTTGGGGATGCTTTCTGCCACCAAAGAAGTTGTTGATATATTGTAGTCTGACACATGTATACCTCTCAACCTTCTATCATTGAAATGAGGGAG
Source organism: Neoceratodus forsteri (assembly GCA_016271365.2). NCBI lineage: Eukaryota > Metazoa > Chordata > Ceratodontiformes > Ceratodontidae > Neoceratodus > Neoceratodus forsteri. The sequence continues at coordinate 799,709,648 of CM057451.1, read as the reverse complement.
AGTCACACTAAAAATGAGAGACAGTGGGGGGCCCTGACCCTCATAATGAAGGCCATATCCTCAAACATGAAGATGGAAGCTCGGAGCTGTGTGGAAACCATTGTGTTTAGTTGCACAAAGTATTTTTTGTAGCATCCCAAAACACCATGACTTTCTGCTTCAAAGTCTAAATTTACAGCACATTCTCTGTGTGAGCAGGACTCCCCTCCCATGTGTGAGAGAGATATTTTGAGGGTTAAAACGAGGGATGTAATCAGCGACTCCTGAGAGGTAAGGCTCTGATGACTTTGCCAAGCAGGCTGTGCTTCTCAGTCTCTCAGCCTGTCTCTCTCTGACAAACGCCATATGTATATGCTACATATGCCCACTCGGAATGGTTAGGGAAAGCCTTTATACTTGTCCCAGATCAAGTAAAACTTTTAATTAGCGACACGCAAGTGAAATCTGGTGGAGCAACACACAGTACAAAGCAAAGAGAACCACTGGAACTGCAACTCCATTTTGTGTGTGTTAATTTTATCGCGGTAAGGCTTAATTATATCTGTGTCTGAGAAAGCATTGGGCAAAGCTGCGTATATCCACTCAAACTGGCTAGGGTCAGGGAAAGGCTTTATTTTTGTTCCATGGAAGAAAACCTCCTACCTTTCTGAAAAACACAGAGCAGGGTGTCCAGGGGGTTGTTACCTTATCTGACTGACCTATTCGCATACCTCTCAACTGTCCCTCATTAGAAGGAATGTCCTTCATTTCTTCCCTCAAAATTGCACTTTCCCACATCCATCCCACATAGAAAAAGTGCTGCCCACACAGAGAAGGTGCTGTAAACTCAGACATTATAGCAGAAATTCATAATATTCCAAGATGCTAAAGCAAAATAAAACTTTGCAAAAATAAGGCACTGGTCTGAAGAAAGTTCTGAGGTGTTATATTCTCATTTTATGATACGTCCTACATACTTATTTATTTATTTCATTTTCGGAACTGCAACCTTTGAGCCAATTGGCTCTTTTACAAAGGCTCCATGCCATGGACAACGCAACTGTACTTAACCAAAAAGACAAGCAGTGGTATTTAAACAACAGTACAAACAAAAGGCATTGCAGTGGTAATATCTATGAGGGTAGTAAGCTGAGTACACAGTAGGGGGACAAAATGTAGTACTAACAACATATACAGGCTTATACTCCTGCTCGGTAAAACAAGAAAGAGAAAGCATAAGCCATGTTACTAAGTGCTAAGAAGGAGGTTGCTAAGTGCTGAGGGAGGAGGAATGGTGGCGGGAAAGAGGAGAGAAAAGACACATCTCTCCAGCAGGATGCTGTCTCCCACAGTCTATCTCTTTCCTTCCCCAATCTGTTTCTGTTTTGAGCCTCTCTGTCTTCTCCAACCTGACTGTTTCTCCAGCCTGATATTTCCCCCACCCTGACAATGTTTCCCACTGCATGACACTGTTTACCCAGCCTGACACTTTCTCCATCAACCAGACTCTGTCGCCATCAGTTTGACTATGTCCCATCCAGCATTACTCTGTTTCCACCCTACCTGAGGCTTTCTCCCCTGTCTGATGTCATCTCCCCATTCTGTCACCAAAGCACAAACTATTTATTTAACCTCCACTTATTTAGGAATGGCAGGGGAAATAGTCACAATGTTCAGTTGGTTTAATGTAATAACAGCGAGTACTTTTACTCGCCAACAAAGAGCAACAGCAAAACCGCCCCTCTGTCAAAAGGGTGCCTAATATTAGAGCAGTTGTCGCAAATAGCAATGGCTGCTCAATCCGGCAATAAAAATACCCAAATATGTCCTCTTTTGTGGGGGGCCGCCACCCCTCAAAATATAAGATTCTTAATTCCAGGGGAGCAGACATAGAAAAAAATTAGCAACTCCCCCAGGAAGCAAAATAGTTTCCTGCACCGGGATCTGAATCCAGCACCTCAGACTCCAGAAACAGTGGCTCAAGCCACTGCACCACATGGCCAGCTCAGCAGGACTTAGCCAAATGAATCTATTTATATCCTCTCTCATGAGTGTAGTGCATATCCCTCAGTGCCACACTCGCTATGATCATTCGGTGCTCGTTTTCTTCTCTCGCTCTACAGGTGAGCAATATTACTGAGTTGCTCATATTGAGTCACTCAATAATATTCGCCCATGGAGGGCACTACCATTCAGTTTAGCTAAATGGTTAAAAAACATTCATAAATGCAGGAAAGATTACATTTATTGCACTTGTATCTCTCTGCAACTCTTATCTACTCTCATTCCTTTTCTTCTCTCATAGTGACCCACTGTTCCCTTAATTTCAATAGGCCTGACAGGATGCCAACTACGATCTGACAGCACGCCGACTCCTTTTAAGTTAACCACATAAAAATAAGTTACTCACCTGTAACTGTAGTTCAAGGAATGGTATATGAATCACATCCACACTCTGGCAGTTCCACAGGAATGGTATGATTGGCCAGACATCTTTAAGCTAAGCTCCTCCCACCACCCGGGTGGCATATCCCTGACTCCACCCTGTAACACTAGATCTCTGGATGCTGGACCTAGGGATCTGTGTACCACTTGCCATGGGAAGTCTGCTGGGTTATGTAAATGTGAACCATCCATATACCACTCTAGAACTACGGTTACAGGTGAGTAACCTGTTTTTTTAGTGGCATGGATATAGTTTACTATCTACATTCTTGCAGACTCCTAGCAGTTCTAGAGGAGGAGAGGGCAAGGTGTGCACCCCAACTTGGCAAACAGAGAATAGATAATCGACGTCCCAAAAACAGCATCCCTGCATGATTCAAGGTCATTGCGGTATTGGGAAATGAAGGTGATGGTGTGTGCTGACTTCCAGGAGGCAGCCCTGCAGATTTCCTGGATAGGAACATCCCTGGATGCAGCCACTGAAGCAGCGGTATGTCTGGTGGAATGAGCCCTAAGCTCTACAGGAGGCTCCCTACCAGGCAACCTAGAGCAGAGGTCGATGCAGGATGTGATCCACCTGCCAATCATCTGCTTTGGTGCCAGACTGCCAGGCACAGCTTCAGCATAAGTTACAAACAGCTGTGAGCCTGTTCCTGAACTCAAGCCATGCTCTCCACATACTAAGAAAGTACTCTTCGCAAGTCTAGAGTATGGAGCCTGTGGTCGGCCTTCGAAGGAGGCTTGGTAAAGTATACCAGTAAGTTAATCACCTGGTTAAGGTGAAACTCTGATACCACCTTGGGGAGGAACTTCAGGTTGGGGCAAAGGATGACTCTGTCCCTGTAGAAGACCAGGTAAGGAGATTCCACTGATAGCATCAGGAGCTTCTCAGTCCTTCTGGCTGATGTGATGGCCAAAGAGGCTGTCTTCCATGACAGGTGTGACATCTCATACCTGAGGAATGGCTCAAAAGGCCTGCCCATGAGAAAAGCTAATGCCAGCAATAGGTCCCACAGTGGAGGTGGCTGATGCATCGGAGGGAAGAAGTGGTCCAGGCCCTTGAAAATACACATGATCACCTTCTCCTGGACCACCGTCAGCTTACAAGCCTGCGCCCAATAAGCAGAGATGGCAGCCAGGTGTCTCTTAACATAGAAACATAGACTTTGACGGCAGATAAGGACCGCTTGGCCCATCTAGTCTGCCCATTTCCCTACTTCAGGATAGGCTGCAGATCCTAGTTAACCAACAGCCTATTTCTTCCTACCCCCAAGAATTGCCTTATGTCTGTCCCATGCGTTCTTGAATTCTCCCACAGTTTTAGACCCCACAACCTCCTCAGGAAGGCTGTTCCATGCATCCACTACCCTCTCTGTGAAATAATACTTCCTCACATTGCTCCTGAACCGCCCCCCCATCTTTAAATTGTGACCCCTTGTTCTTGCACGTCTCTTTTTCTGAAAGATGCTACCCTCTTGTGGGTAAGGTAGGTAAAATTCATTTTTATACAGGTAATACATGTCATTTAGACATAATCCAGTTTACAAGGCAGACCTGTGTAAATTCCTAACTAGTTACATACAAATAAGTTCCATGTTAAATGCAAATAAATACAAACACCACAATATAAAAACAACACGGAATACCTAAAAGACTTATAATAGCTGGATTATAAAAATCTCAAAATCCCAAGGAACCTTAGAAAAAAAAAACTTGGACTTTGTTGATTCCACTGAGGTACTTAAAAGTTTCTATCATGTCCCCCCTCTCCCTTCTTTCCTCCAGGGTATACATATTAAGCTCCTTTAGTCTCTCCTCATACGGCTTCTCTTGCAGACCCTGCACCATTTTAGTTGCCCTCCTCTGGACTGCCTCTATCCTGTCTATGTCCTTGTGGAGATGGGGTCTCCAGAATTGGATGAGTACTCAGACAGAGTCTCACCAACTGTCTGTATAGAGGATAATAACTTCCTGTTTTTCATGGTGATGCCTCTCCTATGCATCCCAGTATACCCCCAGCCCTCCCTACTGACTTCTCACATTGCTTGCTAACCTTAAGGTCATCTGATATGATTACCCCGGTCCCTTTCCTTTTTGTTGTTACTACCTCCCCCATTGTGTATTTTTCCCTGGGTTCTTGTTTCCCAGGTGCATTATTTTGCACTTCTTTGCATTGAATCCTAGCTGCCATACTTCTGACCATTCCTCCAACCTTGCCAAATCCCTTCTCATCCTTTCCACCTCCTTGTGTATCAACCCTGTTGCAGATCTTTGTGTCATCTGCAAGAGGCGCATTTTCCTTCCAGTCCCTCTGCAATGTCACTTATGAAGACATTAAAAGGAATGGACCAATGCCGAACCCCTGCAGTGCCAGCTAGTAACCCTCTTTTTCAGAGTGGACTCCATTTACAATTACCTTCTGTGTCCTGTTGTCCAGCCAATGCTTTGCAGGCTACACCCTGGGACCACTCCCAGGCAGGTTAATTTGACTATTAATCTTTTGTGTGGGACTGTGTCAAATGCCTTGCTAAAGTCTAGGTAGGCCATGTCCACAGCCCCTCCCTGGTCTATTACTTTGGTCACCCAGTCAAAGAAATCTATTAGATTGTCTGACATGACCTTCCGGCGTGAACCCATGCTGCCTTGGGTCCCAGCCCCACTGGCCTCTAGATACTCAACTGTTCTTTCCTTCAGAAGTGACTCCATCACTTTTCCTACCACAGAGGTCAGACTGACAGGTCTGTAATTTCCTGCCTCTGTCTTGGTCCCACTTTTGTGAAGGGGAATCACATCTGCCTTCTTCCAGTCCTCGGGTACCACACCATCCTCCCATGATTTATTAAAAGAGTAGCCAGTGGTTTCACTAGTTCCCCTTAATTTTTTATAATTCTGGGGTGAATTCCATCAGGCCCCATTTCTTTGTCCACCTTCAGTTTCAGGAGTTCTTGCAGAACCCTTTCTTCTGTGAAAGGACTGGGATCGATCCCCTATCAAGAGTGCTTCTGTTAATTGGATTAGGCACTTCCACCTCCTCTTTTGTGAATACTGAGCAGAAATATTCTGTCAGTATCCCTGCTTTTCACTGTCCCCTCTGCCCACCCACCGTTCATTCTATTCAGCCTCACTATCCCTCCCTTTGACTTTCTACGCTCGCTGATGTACCTATAAATGGTTTTATCCCCCTTCTTAACCGAGTTGGCTATCCTTTTCTCAGTTTGGGCCTTTGCTATTCTGACTTCCCTCCCTGCTTCCTTCTGCCTTAACTGGTACAGCTCTCTGTCCTGCTCCTTCTGTGTTTCCTCATACTTCCAGAATGATATCTTTTTCTTCCTGACTTTCACAGCCACTTCTTTTGAGAACCATAGTGGCTTTTTCTTTCATTTTGATTTGTTTATTTGCTTCACACAAAGGCTCGTTGCCTCTGTGATGGCAGTTTTGATGATTCCCCACTGTTGCCCCACACCTCCTTCTAGCCTGTTTACTGGTGCTTTTCTGAGGCACTCTCCCATCTTGCCAAAGTCAGCTCTTCTGAAGTCCAGTACCCTCACTTTTGTATGGCTTGACTCTGTACCTGAGTTTAATGTGAACCACACTGTTTGATGGTCACTTGTTCCCAGATGGCAACCCATTTCTAGATCTGAGATCCCCTCACTGCCCCTGTTTGAGAGTACAAGGTCTAAGATTGCTCCCTCACGAGTGGGTTCCAAAACTAGCTGTCTGAGGCCTGCCACCTGTAGGGTATCAAGAATGGCCCTGCTCTTGGATGTGGCTGCAGCAAATGTGCTCCAGTTAACATCTGGCATATTCAGGTCTCCCATCAACAGTATCTCCCCTTTCTCTGCCATTCTAAGAATGCCTTCTATCATATCCTTGTCCATTTCCTCCCCCCGACATGGGGCTCTGTACACAACTCCTGTGTGGATTGTGGTGCCATTTCCAGTCTCCAAGGTGACCCACAGTGCCTCCTCTCCTCCCTGTTTACTCTTTCGTTCAGTTGCTTTTATCAGGTAATTTGTCCCTAGGTGGACAATGACATCCAGCTCCCTCCCCTGTGCAGCTGCTCTGGCAAACCTGAGGATTCGCTCCCTGTCCCTCCAAGCCATGGCGCCAGGCAGGCACCTTACCTCCTTCTCCACTTCCTCCCCCAGTTCTACCTTCCTAACAATGGAGTCCCCCACCAGGAGTTGTTTCCTTCCCCTGCGGGGTCCCCTGCCACCCTCCTGTGGGTCTCCTTTGTGGAAGTTCCCAGCATCCTCCTTGGTCTCCACTGCGGGTGCCTCCATAGAGGGAAAGTACAGTTACGTAAGAACTTACCGTAACAGTAGATCTTCGAGAACAGCTCTTGCAGCAGGTTACACCATTTGGACTGAAGCGGCAGGCATCACGGCCCCCGGAAAAATTCTAGCTAGTTATCTTCAGCGGGACCGCCTCGATGTCGGGTCCCATCCGACGTCGGACGTAGTATATAAGGGGGCGATCCCGCCAGATTCCCCAGTTCTCCCGCCGGAGACTTCTGGCCGCAGGCTGACATAGAAATGGGAAACCGAGAATCCACCGTCAGAAGGCAAAGGGAAAAATGTTCTGTTAGTAAGGGCTTAAGCCATTCCTCCTCCAAGGGGGAAGGTGGGCGGAAAGGTACCTGCTGCAAGAGCTGTTCTCGAAGATCTACTGTTATGGTAAGTTCTTACGTAACTGTGCTATCTTACTTCGAGACACAGCTCTTGCAGCAGGTTACACCATTAGGACTGATTCCCAAGCAGTAATGCTGCAAACATTCTGGGAGGAGGAAACTAGAAATTACATTCCAGGTCCTGAATCTAGGACAGGAGACCCTGTAGCACAGCCAGGCCGAAGCCGGCTCTTCGCCGTGAAGCGATGTCCAGGCTATAATGCCTGATAAATGTATGTACAGAGCTCCAAGTGGCTGCAGCACATATGGCAGAGGTGGAGACGTTTCGGAGTGCTGCAAAGGAGGTGGCCACACCCCTAGTGGAATGACCCCGGACTGATCCCGGGAGGGGCTTTTGTTTGATATCATAACAGTATGAGATACACTGGACAAGCCAGTGAGACAGGGACTGTTTGGATACTGGTTGGCCCATCATCCTTCCAGAAAAGGAAACGAAAAGTTGTTCCGAACTACGAAGCTGTTTAGTTCTGTTGAGGTAATACCTCAAGCTGCGGTGAACATCCAGGGTGTGGAGCAGTGCCTCTCCTCTATTAGAGTAATTTGGGAAGTAGACCGGCAGGTCAATATCCTGATTGAGAGTGAGTGTAGAAACCACCTTAGGCAAAAATTTAGGATTCGTCCTCAGGGATACTCTGTCCCAGTGGAAAATTAAATAAGGCTCTTTGCACATGAGAGCGTGAAGCTCAGAAACTCTTCTCGCTGATGTAACAGCAACCAAAAACAGCGTTTTCCATGACAGAAAATGCAGCTCGCAATCTGCGGCAGGTTCGAAGGGGGGAAGCGTGAGTTGTTCCAGGATGAAGAGCAAATCCCATGGAGGCACTGGGTCCTTAATGGGTGGCCTAAGATGTAACACCCCTCACAAAAATTCCCGAGAGGCATCTAATTGTGCCACTGTGCACTGTCCCACCGGGAGGTGGAAGGCTGAAATGGCACAGAGGTGCACCTTGATAGAGGAGTAGGCGAGGCCGAACGGAAAAGGAGAGCAGGTAGTCTAACACCGCTCTCACCAGGCAACCCTAAAGGGAAAGGCCGCGTGCTTGCGACCATAAACAAAAACGGCGCCATTTCATGGCATACATCGCATGCGTTGCCGGCTTTCTGGCTGCAGAAAGAACTTCCGCAACCTCTTGCGAGACCCCATGACTCAAGATGGCTGTGTCTCTAGGAGCCATGCGTGCAGGTTCAATGAGCGTAAGTCTGGGTGGACCAGTGAACCTTCCTCCTGAGACAAGAGATGGGAGCTGAACGGCAACGGGAGCGGAGGTTCCCAGGATAGTTGAATCAGTAAAGGAACCAAATCTGTCTGGGCCAGAAGGGGCCACAAGGATCATGGTTGCTTGCTCCTCGCGCAGTTTGAGAAGAACTCTCTGGATCAACGGAAGGAGGGAAAGGAGGAATCTGTCTGCCCAGGAGAGGGACAACGATCTCGCCAGAAAACACCAGGCCCTGGATCTAGCGAGCAAAAATTGGGCAGTTTTGCGTTGGATGGGGAAGCGAACAAGTCCAACTCTGGAGTTCCCCATCGAAAAAACAGATCCTCTGCTACCTCTTGAAGAAGTTCCCACTCATGGACTCTGGCCTGGGAGCGACTCAGGCCATCTGCAATTGTGTTGTCCACCCCGGGAACATGTACTGTGATCAGATTCGCGCCGTGTCGGATTACCCAATCCCACACCCTCATGGCCTCCCTGCAAAGGGGGTAAGAGTGTGCGCCTCCTTGTTTGTTGAGGTAATACATCACCACCGTGTTGTCTGTCTGAAGCAGGAGAGTACTTGGCGGGATTTCTGACTGAAAGGCCTGCAGGGCATAAAGGAACGCCCTCATCTCTAGGACGTTGATATGGAGGTGGGCCTCCAGAGGGGTTCACGTACCCTGGGACTTCAACCCGTCCAGGTGTGCTCCCCACCCTAGACCTGAGGCAATCCTCCGGGGACGGCGCTATAAATGGGATGCCCGTGGAGAGTGTCCCTGGGTCTAGCCACCATTGCCAATCTTGAATCACGGTGTTCGTAATTCTGACCAGATGCTGCATGTGGTCTTGCCTTTGATCCCATTGCACCTTGAGCATCCACTGAGTTACCCGCATGTGGAGCCTTGCGAAAGGGATGGTAGGAATGGGCGCAGCCATGTCTCCGAGCAAGCGAAGGACCGACCTGGCTGGGACGGTCTTGTTTGACGAAAGCTCCCTGATGAGGGATCTGATACGCTCCGCTCTGTCGTCTGGAAGAAATGCTCTTCCCTGAACGGTGTCCAGTACTGCACCTATAAGTTGCAGCTTCTGTGATGGTACCAGGAGAGACTTCTCGTGGTTGATTAGGATGCCCAGAGATCGAAACAGGTCCTGGGTACTCTGGATCGCCCGTAACAACGCCTCTCTGGAGGCGGCCATGAGAAGCCAATCGTCCAGGTACAGGAACACATAATGGCCCTGTCTCCTTAGAGACGCTGCCACGACTGCCAGGCATTTGGTAAAGACCCTGGGTGCTGATGACAGCCCGAATGGAAGGGCTCGGAATTGAAGGTGGTGGTCGAGAAACTCGAAGTGCAGGAACATCTTGTGCGCTTGGGCTATAGGGATGTGCAGGTATGCGTCCTGCATGTCTAGAGATGCTAAGAAGGCGTCCTGCTTCAGCATGGGAATAAGACCCGGAAGAGTCACCATGCGGAATCTCTTGTAGGCGACTGACAAGTTGAGGTCGCTGAGGTCCAGAATCGGATGGAGGTCCCCTGTTTTCTTTGGAACCAGGAAGAAGTGGGAATAGTATCCTTGTCCTCTCTGGTTCTCCGGGACGTACTCCATAGCTCCCTTTGCAAGAGCACAGTACTTCTTGCCAGATCAGTGACTTGTGCTGACCCGGTACCGGAGAGCAAAGGAGGCCTCGAGGGTGGCTTTTCACGATTCTATAAAGTGGCCTCTTCCGACCAACTGAAGAACCCACCTGTCGGTGGTTATAGCCTGCCATCCCGGCAGGAAGTTATAATCGACCCCGACCATAATTTCCCATTGATCCTGAGGCGGGGGCGGAAAGGAGTCAGGCTGTGGCGGCTGAGGGTCCCGCTGGCTGGGCCGGCTTAGGAGTACGCTGGCTTCGGCCTGCGGGTTGTTTCCTCTGGGCTCTTCGGAAGCCAGAGCCCCTTTGTTGTGGGGCGGAGTGGGACTGTTGTCTCTGCGTCCATCCATGAAATCAGCTTTGGTTCCTATGAAAGGAACTAAGCTTGGGTCGGTACATGGCTTGAACCGACCTCACCGCCTTCCCGGCCTCTTGGAGTTTGGTAATAATCTTCTCTGAGGGTTTACCAAACAAAACTTCTCCCTCGAATGGGGCGTCCAGGATATTCTTCTGGACGTCCAGGGTAAAACCGGAGACACGGAGCCAAGAGTGTCTCTGGAGACATATGCCTGAAGCTGCTGCTCGGGCCGAGGAGTCCGCGGAGTCGTACGCGGCTCGCAGCACTTGGGTTCCCACGTCCGAACCCGTACGAAGGAGCTGTAGCATCTCCTCCTTCTGCTCACCTTCCGGCAGTTTCTCAGCCGCATCCAGACCCTGCTCCCACAGGGCGTTCTGGAACTGCACCATGTGGGTCAAATAATTCAGGGATCTGATGGCGCAGGTAGCGGAAGCATACGTGTGCCTGCCCATGGCATCCAGCTGCTTGGACTCTGGGTCCGGTGGAAGGGTGCTCAAATGTTGTGGTCTCTGGGACCGGTCATGTGAGGCTGTGATGACCAGAGAGTCGGCCTGAGGATGCTGAATCAAGTACTGGTCTTCTCTGGGAGCCTTGTACAAGCGATCAGCGTTCTTCGGCATCGCCGGGAGCGAATGTGGATGCTTCCACACTGTCTTGGTGACGTCCACGAAAGTGTCTACCAAGGGTGGCACCACCACAGGCTTGGGGTCCTTCTGCCAAAGATACCTCGCAAGGCGTAGCCTTTCGGGGTCTAGCTCTTCCGCATCCCATCCCATGTTCTCTTGGATGTGTCTCATAATATCCGAGAACGAAGGATCATCCGGAGGAGACTTTGGCATCTCACGTGGGTCCGGAGAAGGGATGGAGAAAGGAGATGGGGATCTGGATGTTGAGAACTCTGATCCCGTGTCCTCCGTCGAAGGCGATCGTCGGCATCTTCTGGGTCTCTTAGGGCTGGGTGACCTGGAAGAGGATTTGGACGGAGGTCTCCGTTTGTCTGGTCTCCCCCTTGGAGGTGTCCTGTACTCCCGGGGAGGAGGTAACCGGCCTGCCGACCCCGATGGAGAGGGGGGCGCAGGAACCGGAGGAGCAACCGGTATAGGAGGAGGAGGAGGAGGAGGAGGAAGCGGAGGTGGAGTGGGGACCATGTCTTTCTTGATGGTGTCCCACCAATAAGTAAACAGCTCCTTTACTTCCGAAAAGGAAAGGCCCGACGACACCGGTGGACGGTTGTCGGGTCCCAGCGTCAGCTCCACAGGGGGCTTGGATTGTGGCGAGGGTTCCCTGGGCGTCTCGACAGGACCGGGGTCGCCCGTCTGGTCCTCGGGCTGAGTCAACTCCTCCTCAGTGATGGTCTCCTGACCAACGTCGGTCGGAGGCGTCGGGGTCCTCTTCTCAATAGGAGCGGGCGCCAGTCCCCCTACTGGCGTCCGGTGGTGCGTTGGCCTGGCCGGCGACGGTCTTCTGGCCGACAGCGGCTCCGGGGACCTGTGGCGAGAGGTCGACGACGGACGCACCGGCGTCGGGTCCTGCAGCCTCTTCAGAGAGGTGAGCTCCTTGGTCTTGCGAAGAGGCAAGGAAGCAGACCTGACGTCGGGTTCAGAAAGGCGGGAACCCGACTTATGGTGATGGTGGCGGTCCCCCGACTTGGCCAGGGCCTCGGAGGACAAGGAAGGCCTAGGAGTCTTGGCCTGGGAAGAGGATGAAGACTTTCTCACCGCAGCGGGGGGAGGCTGAGAGCTGGCCCGGGAAGGAGAGCGGTCGGACCTGGAACCAGAGCTGTGCGAGTCGGAGGCCCTAGACGGGGATCTGGAAGGGGCCTTCTCCCTATGCTTCTCAGCATGCTTGTGGGCCTTCTGCGAAGAATCCCCCTTGGAAGCCATGGTCTTGAGTTTCTCTTCTAGCAGGAATGCCTGTAGGGCCTTCTGGTGACGGATCCAGTTCTGCTATTAAAACCCTGGCAAAGGGAGCAGGACCGGGTGTCGTGGTCTGGGCCTAGGCACCGGACACAGGCCGAGTGCGGATCCTTAAAAGGGATCTGCTTCCCACAAGCACACTTCGAGGAGTGACCGGAGGTCGGAGAGGACATCAGCGAAGAACTTGATTGTAGAGAACGAATTTCCCATAGGAAAAAACTTTACCACACGTCGCGCGCTAGAGACTGAATCGAAGGGTCGAGACATGCAAGTCGACGGTGGGAAAGAACTGGGAATCTGGCGGACCGCCTCTTAATACTACGCCGAGGCGGGACCGACGTCGGGGGCGGTCCCCGCTGAAGATAGCTAGCTAGAATTTTTCCGTGGGGTCCTGATGCCTGCCGGCTTCAGTCCAAATGGTGTAACCTGCTGCAAGAGCTGTGTCTCGAAGTAAGATCCACATTTTGCCAGAATGGCATAGGAATTGTGGAGAGGTACAACTGGAGGGATGCGCCTCTGTTCCACCACCCTCACCCTCCCTGAGCCCACTGTGGTCCAACCGCTCCTCTTACTTGGCAACCTCTGAGGCAACGGCAGTGGCACTGGTGGTCCCTGAATGGAAGAGGAGGTCCCACAAATCCTGGCCAACTCAGCCTGGAAATGAGCAACCTCCGCCCTCAGCCCAGAGAGGTGCCTGCAGATGGGACAACACCGCATCCTCCAGAACGTCTCCCTGAAGACTGCTGCTCCATAGTCACTGCACTGCACCATTCCCATCACGTCTTATTTCTGGCCCCTTAACTGTTTGCAATCCTTACTCTTTCCTCTGTTTTTTTTTTCTCTCTCTCTCTCCTTACTTTCTGCCTGTGTGCCCTTTAAGCTCCTGATTGTCCTGTCCTGAGACAAGAATATCCTATATTTCTCAGTAGACCCCTTACTTGCTCAGAGGCAGACCTCCAGCAGCTAGAGGGGGCTGGAGAGCTACTCTTGCCCTTCTAGGATGGTAGGTCTTTGGTGGCTCTGTGATCACTCACTTCCTGCTCCCACACAGGAAGTTCCTGTTGTCAGTCAAATTCTGTGCCTATAAAAGTAGAACTAGCTTTGAGGGGGAGGGAAGGAGGGCAATATAGTCCCAGCAGAGAAGTCCAGTCACACAGCAGTCCTTTCTCCTGGTGTCTTCTGCCAAGCTCTTAAGGGTCATCGCCCACAGTCCCAACAGCAAAAGGCACTAGAGGTAGTCCAGGATGCTAGTCACAGGGCAGGCAAGGAGAACAATCTCCTTGCACTGAAACCAAATGGAAAATCTCTTCCACTTAAAGAGCCCCTGACACCACTGTGACAACTTTGACAAAATGTAATGTTTAGCACAAGTGAGCTTATAATTTTAATATTGTTTCTGTATTTCTCATTCTTCTTTATTACTAAGGACAGTTGCATGTAAACAGGTTCACTGCCCTATCTGTTCTGGCTGCTTGCCTACATATGACATCACAGTTCTGTTTTATGACATCAGCCTTTTGCTGTGGGGATAATTATAATGCCATAAAGGAGGGATTATTTATTTTATTTATTTAAAAGTTGGTAACTGGGAAAAGCACCACGACCAGAAGTTCGTTTCCAGGTGCAACCCAGATTATGATGTCATAGGTAGGATAGCAAAAAGGGCAGATACAGTCTAAGGGACAGTAAGCCTCTTTCATACAGCTGTCCTCAGTGGTAAAGAAAAAAGGTAAATAATTATAGAAAACAAATGAAATATAAACTGAACTGTCTAAATCTCACATTTTTTCCAAGTTTTTCTAACGGTGTCAGGGGCTCTTTAAAGGCATGACATCTACAAATTGACTCCTTTCTGGAGGCCTCCCCAACATGGAGCACTGCATCCAAGAGACTCAAGGTCTGGGTGCAGGACCATCCCCTGAAACATGATCAGCAGATCCGGGCAGATAAGCAGTCTCCAAGGAGGTCTGCTGCTGAGGCTGAGGAGATTCAGGTACCAGAACTGCCTTGGCTAGTCTGGAGCTATCAGGATAATCCACAGGAGGTTAGACGTACATGGGGCCTGGGGTCCAGGGCCTCATGAAGGCCCTCCCCACCAGTATCCCAGACTGTAGGTGGCAAGTACAAAATAGCTTTAGTTTGGTGTTCTCCCAGGAGCAAACAGATTCACTACAGGACTGCCCATCAGGAGAAATAACACTTACCTAGATAACATAACAGTAGATCTTCAAGAGAATCTCTCCTTAGACCACACCTTTGGAACTTACACCTGCCAAGAACTAGAACCACATGGAAACTTTTGTAAGTAGTCTGCCAGGGGCTGCCCACGATGACGTCAGCACATACATTAACATGGGTGACCCCTCTTCACCTCAGCTCCCCCTTGGAGATATGCTCAGAGGACCTCCCTCAAGGGATCCAGGAGAGAAACCAGCACTCCAGAAGCCAGGTGAGGCAAAGGGATGGAAAATTAAAGAATGGAGATAGCAGCACTGAAGTCCAGTGTTGAAGACCCAAAAGGGGGAAGGAGGGTGGACGGCACAGCCTGATGACAGAGTCTCTCGAAGACATACTGTTATGGTAAGTATGTAACTAGTCTATCTTCTTAGAGGATATCTCTTTCATCAGGCCACACCTTTGAAATGAGCAGCAAGCAGTACCAAAAGCTGACAGTCTGGGTGGGTGGGGGGTAGCTGGAACCAACAGGCTTACAACAATAGGCCTTGTAGCACAGCTAGGCCAAAGCCAGCCCATCTTCGAGAGATGAAGTCCAGACTGTAATGCTTAGTGAAAGTGTGGACACCATTCCATGTAGCAGGTTACAGATCTCTGCAGCAGATACATTCTGAAAACAAGCTACAGATGTGGCCATGCCTCTAGTGGAATGACCATGAACCACACCAGGAAGGTCCTTACCATACTTCCTGTAACAAAAAGTAATACAGTTTGCTAGCCATTTAGACAAGCACTATCTAGAAACTGGGGTGCCCTCTTTTCTAGGGGCAAACAAAACAAAAAGGTGTGCGGACTTTCTGCAGTACTTGGTACGATATACAGTACCTGAGTATTCTATGCACATATAAAGTATGGAGCGATGTTTCTCCCGGATTGGCACGCTCTGGGTAATACACTGGCAGGTGGATGGTTTGATTTAAAGTAAGCTCAGACACCACCTTTGGTAGAAACTTAGGAATAGTATGCAAAGACACCCTGTCTTTGTGAAAAATAAAATGAGGCTCACATATCAGAGCCTGTAGCTCTGAAATCCTTCGAGCAGAAGTGATTGCAACTAAAAATAACCCTTTCCAAGAAAGAAAGTGTAAGCAACAAGTCATGGCTGACTCAAAAGGAGCCAAAGTGAGCTTTTCCAAAATACAGTTCAGGTCCCATGCCAGGACTGGATTGCGAACAGGGAGCTTTAGATGTAGAATGCCTTTCAAGAACATACGGCAACCTTCAGCCGAGCCACTGTACGGTCATCAATAGCCCAGGTGCACTTTGAGCAAAGAATACTGCAGGTCTGAATCCAATAAGGACAGCAGGTACTGTAGAACCTGACAAACAGGTGGTGAGATGTGGCCCATAAAGCAAACTGCTTCTGCTTCATGGAGTAAGTACTTCTGGTGGATGCAGCCACCAGAACATCTGCCACTTTTTGGGAGGCCCCAAAATGAGCTATGGCTAGATCTTCAGGAGTCATGCATGAGTAACCCCCCTGTTACCCGGGGTTACTAGAATCCCAGTAAGACCTAGGGGTAGGCATGGAAGGCAGCTTGTGAAACTCCAGTTAAATGGATTTCACACTGTCTCACTCCATTCTCAGTCTCAGCTGAGACTGAGGGATGCATCACCATAGAACTCTTGCAGCTGTATGAGCCACACTGGAATGCTGCAGTTGGAAGTTAGGATAGAATGTTGGGGATTTTTGAACAGAATCTGTGTGCAGTCTTGAAAAGAGGAGCAGCATAGCAGTCTGAGTGCAGGCTCTCAGAGCATTAAGCTCTGTTTTAGAGCTACTGAAAGGGAGGTGTGCGTTTCCACTGAAAGAAGAACACAGTAAGCTGATTGTGAAGTGGTGGAGACTGCTGTTACTGTTGTGTGCCCCATCCCTGACGGGATGGGGTAAAAGGTTGCCTGTCTTCCAGGGGCAACCCTCCTGGTTCCGGCTAAGGAAGAAGCTGCCTTATTTCAAGTTGTGCTGCGGCACCAGAAGCTGTGGAAGAGACATTCCTATGAGGAATCGCCTGTGGGGCACCTGCAACCAAAGGGTGAGTTCACTCTGACATAAGGCCCATGTTTTCACCTGAACTGTTGGAACATGGAGATTGGATTACTTAATTTGTAGGAGGTCTAGTGTAATAGACATTGCCGGTTAATTCAAGTAGGTTCAAGCCCAGCACGAAGAGTAAAGTAAAGTGGGGATTGGACTGCTCAATCAGCGGGAGGCCTAGAGCAATGGGCTAAGCTAAGTAAAAGTATGTACAAGTCCAGCACAATGGGAAAGTAAGACAGGTAGAGAAAATGTGACATACATTTAGCCTTAATTTACATGCCAAGCTGTATAGAATGAGATGTTTGATGTCCAGAGAAATGGGCTTGTATGAATTGTGGAAGTAGAGGTGGAGACCCCCATCAGTAGTAAATCAAATTACCCTGATTTGTTCTTTAGGGCACCTTTACTTTCCTCAGGTACTTGGCCAGTGCCTGAGGAAAAGTACCCAGATGTGGGATAAAAAGGAGAACTCCCTGATAGAGCTGAGGTGCTCTTAGGTGGTTTAGGGAGCCACCTGAAAGGTTTCCATGACATATGGAAGGTGTCTGAGTGGCCGGCAAGGGTGCCGAGCCTAGGAATCCCAGATAGTGTACAAGTTTGGGCTGTGTACCCAAAGCAGCATGCAAGTCCAGGCTGTGTGCCCGGTGGGTTCAGAGACTGAGGGCTGAAGTGTTGAAGAAGTGTTCCTGATTTTTTTAAATCTGCATTACCAGATGTGTAGCCCCATGGGGGTCCGTCTATGCTTTGTTTGTTCTGCTTGGATGTGAATAATAGCCATACTTTAGAATCCCATTCCTGGTATTGGACATTACAGTTATTACTTCCTGTGTTCAGAATTACTTGGGTGCCCCTGTGCAGAGTAGCCAAACCTAGCCCTTGTGCCGAGTATCCTATTCCTCCCTGAACCCAGTCCCCACCTGGTACTGCTGTCAGATTTAAACAGCATACCACCTGTTGTTTGCAAAAAGGCAGGGTGATGGGGGTTACACATGCACATGAAGATGCTTCAAGTCTGGATGGACCAGAGTTCCCTGTTCCAATGGCAGTAGACCCATGCACAGGGGCAAAGAGACTGGGGGTTCTACTGCTAGCTGCTGTAGTGGAGGAACCAGATCTGTTGAGGCCATAGGGAAGCAGTCAGTATCAAAGTTGCCCCTTCCATCTACAACTTGAGTTGCACCTCTGAATTAGAGGGAAGGGGGGGAAGGCATGCAGAAAATCTAGGCTGGCCTTGCCTACCCAGACTTTAGCAAGGCATCTGACACAGTCCTACACAAAAGATTAATATACAAATTAGCCAGCCACGGAGTGGGTCCCAAGGTGGTAGCCTGGGTAAAAATCTGGCTGGACAAAAGGATGCAGGGGGTAATAGTAAACAGTCCACTCTAAAGAAAGGGGGGTTACTAGCAGGGTACCGCAGGGTTCAGTACTGGGACCGGTCCTTTTTAATGTCTTTATAAGTGACATTGCAGAGAGACTGGAAAGAAAAGTATGTATCTGCAGACAACACAAAGATCTGCAACAGGGTTGATACAGAAAGTGGGGTGGAAAGGACGAGAAGGGACTTGGCAAGGTTGGAGGAATGGTCAAAAGTATGGCAGCTTAGCTTCAACACAAGGAAGTGCAAAGTAATGCACCTGGAAAACAAAAACCCAGAGGATAAGTACACAATGGGGAGTGAGATACTAACAACAACAAAAATGGAAAGCGACCTTGGGTTAGTTATATCAGATGACCTAAAGGTGGGCAAGCAATGTGAGAAGGCAGTAAGGAGGGCTGGGAAGGGGGGATACTGGGATGCACAGGGAGAGGCATCACCAGTAGAAAACAGGAAGTTATCACTCTGTACAGACAGATGGTGAGACCCCATCTGGAGTACTGTGTGCAGTTCTGGAGACCCCATCTCTGCAAGGACATAGACAGGATGGAGGCTGCACCAGAAGACATACAAAGAGATATTAAAGGAGCTTAATACTGTATGTATACCCTCGAAGAAAGGAGGGACGGGGGACATGACAGAAGCTTTCAAGTACCTCAAGGGAATCAACAAAGTCCAAGAGGGTAGCATCTTTCAGAAAAAGAGATATGCAAGATCAAGGAGGCACAATTTGAAGATAGAGGGGCAACGGCTCAGAGGTAATGTGAGGAAGTATTTTTTCATGGAGCGGGTTGTGGATACATGAAACGGCCTTCCTGAGGAGATAGTGGAGTCAAAAACAGTGGGGGAATTCAAGAATGCATGGGACAGACATAAGGTAATTCTAGTGGGGGGTAGAAGAAGCAGGCCGTTGGTTAACTAGAATCTGCAGCTTATCCATTAGGCAGGGAAACAGGCAAACTAGGTGGGCCAAGTGGTTCTTATCTGCCGTCAAATTCTACGTTTCTATGTTTCCCCTTCCAAGAGAGGAACAATGAGCCTTGTCAGAAAACTCCAGGCCCTGCAACAAATGAGCAGAAATGCATCAATTTTGTGTTGTGTGTGGATGCAAAAAGGTCAAACTCTGGATGACCCCATCTTTCGGACAGGTCATCGACCACCGATGTCAGCAGATCTTATTCATGCATCCTGGACTGTAACATGCTTAGCTCATCTGCTAAGATGTTTTGGATGCCTGGAACATGTATTGCTGATAATTCTAGACCGTGTCCCAGTGCTCAATACTAAATTCTCATTGTCTCCCTGCGCATCGGATAGGAATGAGTCCTCTCTCTTTTGTTGATGTAATGCATAACACTATCGCCGCCCATCTGGAACAGCAGAGGATCTGCAGACAAGTGGTTCTGGAAGGTCTGTAGTCTATATAGGATGGCTCACATTTCCAGAATATTGATGTGTAAAGCGCTCTCTACTTGGGGTCATGTGCCCTAAGTTTGATGAGGTCCCAAGTGAGCCCCCCAGCCCAATCCCGAGGTAACTATGGTGATGATCTGGGAAGGGAACGGGATCAGGAACGGCACCCCTTTGAGTAGGCTGCTGCATTCCATCCACCACTTGAGCACTTTGAGTGCAGGGGATGTGACTAGAACCATCCGTTCTAGGTAATCTGTGAGATGATTCCACTGGACTCTTAGGGTCCACCTGGGTATCCACATGTGCATTCTGACTAGTGGCACTGTGACAACAGCTGTTGCCATAAGGCTCAGAAGATGTAGGAACATCCTTGCTGAGGCATAATGACTGCTGTGCAGTAATTGTGCTTGGTCAATCATGCATTCAGCCATGTCCAAAGACAGAAATGCCAAGCCCTGAGGTGTATCCAGGACTGGCCCTATATACTGCAGTCCCTGGAAAGATGTCAGCACTGATTTTAGTATGTTGACTCTCACCCCCAGGGCATCAAACAGCTGTTTGGTTTAAGCTTAAGTCTTTAATAGCCATTTGTCCAGGTAAGAGAAAACATACTTCCCTGTGAAGGGCTGCTGCCACCACGGTTCAATGTCAACATAGCGCAAATGTTATAGCACTGGTAATATCAGTGTGCACTTAGCAGCGCATTACAACATTAGCATTAGTATGTATTAGCGCTAGTCAAAAAAGTGCAGAGGAATGTTCACATCAGAGGATAGTAATTGGGACAGAATTTCTTCTGTATTGATGTCAGTCACATAACATGAAAATTAAAATTGAATGTTTAATTACCTGAAATGCTTTAGATGTCCACCATCATGGCACAGTGGAATGCTTCCTGACATTTCCATACCTGAACTTTAGTTCCAGTCCCCATTGCCAGCATCAAAGAAACATAGCATAGCAAGGTACATTCTCTTTATTAACAACAAGGAAAAAGAAATAAATGAGGATATGGGGATGGTGGGCAAATTAAGGAAAACATACAGTTTGTGCATTTAAAAAGATCTCAGTGCTTATTAACGTTCGATTCACAACCTTTAATGATTTTCTGTGGCACATTGTTAACCGCTCCTCAGTTAGGCCTGTAATTGAAAATTATATGCGATTATATTGCAATGCCTCAAAGGTACTCATTCTTTGGGTGGTCATGTATTGTCATCGTATTGTGCTACAATGCCAGCAATTCGCTTAGCGGTGTTCTTATACATAGATACATAGATACATAGACAGTGTCGGCAGATAAGAGCCTATGGCCCACCCAGTCTGCCCATTTAAGTTTGTAAGTTCAGTTTATGTTTTCCAGGAAGTCTGTTGCCCCTTACCCCTGACCTCCAGAATTCCTTTATGTCTATCCCATGCATTCTTAAATCCCGTGATTGTTTCAGCCCCCACCACTTCCTCTGGCAGGGTGTTCCACTTGTCCACCACCTGTCTGTGAAGAAATTCTTCCTCACGCTTCCTCTGAATCGTCCTCCCTACAACTTCATCCCATGCCCTCTAGTCCTGGAACATCTTTTTTCGCTAAAATAGTGCATTCCTGCACCCTGTTCCTCCCTGTAAGATACTTGTATGTCTCTATCATATCCCCTCCTCCTCTCCTCCAGGGAGTACATGTTCAGTGCCTTCAACCTGTCCTCATAGGACTTGTGATGCAATCCATGCACCATCTTTGTTGCCCTCCTCTGAACCTTCTCTACCCTGTCTATGTCCTTACGTAGGTAAGGTCTCCAGAACTGCACAGTGTACTCCAGGTGCGGCCTCACTAGTGTCTTGTATAGTGGAATTATGTCCTTTTCCTGCTGGTGATGCCCCTGCCTATGCATCCCAGCATCCTATTTGCTTTACCTGCTGCCTTGTCACACTGTTTCCCTGCCTTGAGGTCATCAGAGATGATAACTCCAAGATCCCTTTCCTGCTTGGTGCATGCTATATCCTCACCCCCAACTGATATATTGTGCCAGGGTTTTGTGCCCTATATGCATTATCTTGCACTTCCTTGCATTGAATGTTAACTGCCAAACCCCTGACCATTCTTCAAGTTTCTGCAGGTCCTTCTCATTCTGTCTACATCCTCTGGTGTGTCTACTCTGTTACAGAGCTTTGTGTCATCAGCGAACAGTGAAATTCTGCCTTCTAGGTCCGTGCAATGTCACTGATGAAGATATTGAATAGTACCGTCCCAGCACTGATCCCTGTGGTACCCCACTGGTCACTCTTCCTCTGTGGAGTGACAGCCATTTACCACCACCCTCTGTGTCCTGCTGCCCAGCCAGTTACCTACCCACCGCACTACTGTCCTGCCCACACCCATATTCCCCAGTTTGTGCAATAGTCTTCTATGTGGCACAGTGTCAAAGGCCTTGCTGAAGTCCAGATAGGCCATGTCCACTGCCCTCCCCTGATCCACCTCCCTAGTCACCCAGTCAAAAAATTCAATGAGGTTGGTAAGTTACTTATAGTAAGCTTTCTCAGCAATGAGACATTCATGACAGTACAGAAATCCGTCAAGAGCTGCCACTGACATTGTGACACCTTCGGCAAATCTGAACAAACAGGGCAGGTACAGGTATTATCAAGACACACATGAAGCACTGATTAACTGATTAACATTAGGAATCTGTAATTTGGTTGTCTGAATCTGTAATTGGGGCTGGGTTTGGGCACCCCATCTTGTTCTGCACTATTATGTACCCTCGCTATTTTGCACCCTTGCTGTTACCATTGATGCTATTATGTACGCGTTACGACTTGGACGATTTGCGATGCGCGATTTTGACCGAATCTCTGCCACCACTGCCAAGCATTTGATAGAGACCCATGGCACAGATGACAAGCCAAAGGGCAACACTCTGAACTGGTAATGTTCCCCTTGAAGAAGGAAAATACAGGTTACTCACCTGTAACAGGAGTTCTAGGAATGGTATATGTTGTTCATCCACACTGTCTGGCAGGTTCCTTGCCGCTTTAAATCTTGCCGGAAGGTCTTCAAGCTGGCTCCTCCCACCCACCCGGGTGGTAAAACTCTTGGCTCCGCCCCATGACACCAGATCTAGCCCGCTGGAAGCCAGGTTGTGCGTCGAAGCCGGGGAGGTCGGGTGGGTCTTGTGGATGAACAACATATACCATTCCTAGAACTCCTGTTACAGGTGAGTAACCTGTATTTCTAGGAACATGGATATGTTGTTCATCCACACTGTCTGGCAGACTCCTAGCAGTTCTCTGGGAGGAAGGAGGCAAGGCGCACACCCCCTACTTGGGAAATAAAGACTGGAGAACCGAGGCCCCAAAACCAGCATCCCGGCATGACTCAAGGTCGATGTGGTAGTGGGTGATGAAGGTGTGTGCTGACTTCCAGGTAGCAGCCCTGCAGATTTCCTGGATAGGGACATCCCTGGAAGCAGCCACTGATGCAGTGGTGTGGTGGGTAGAATGAGCTCTTATCCCTCTGGGAGGCTCCATGCCCGCCAACCTACAGCAGAGATCTATGCAGGAGGTGACCCACCTGCAGGTCTGCCAGGTGTGGCTTTAGCGTAGATGACAAACAGCTGGCGAACCTCTCCCCGAACTTCAGCCATCCACTCCTTGTAATAAGCGAGCGCTCTTCTAGGGTCCAAAGTATGGGGCCTACATTCGGCCTCCAAGGTGTGACTGGGGTAGAACACCAGCAGAATCAACACCTGGTTAAGGTGAAACTCCGACACCACCTTCGGAAGGAATTTCAGGTGGGGGAGCAGGACAACCTTGTCCCTGTGGAAGACCAGATAAGGAGACTCGATGGAAAGCGCCTGGAGCTCTCCCATCCTTCTGGCTGACGTGATAGCCACCAAGAAGGCAGTCTTCCACAACAGGTGAGAGATGTCACACCTGTGCATCGGTTCGAATGGCTTGCCCATGAGCTTAGCCAATACCAGCAGTAGATCCCACGGAGGTGGAGGTTCTCGCACGGAGGGGATATGTGATCAAGGCCTTTGAAAAAGCTCGACCACCTTCTCCCACACCAATCAAGCTTCCCGCCCACGCCCGTAAGAGATGGCTGCCAGGTGCACCTTAAGGGTCAGCTGACTGAAGCCCCAGCTGAGAAAGGGACCACAGGTAGTCAAGAATGCTTGCCAAGGAACAGGAGGAAGGGTCCAGGCCCTTGCCCTGACACCAAATGGAGAATCTCTTCCATTTGAAGGCGTAGCATTTTCTGGTCGACTCCTTACGGGGCGCCTCAACGATGTTGAGGACCTCGTCGGAAAGACCCAAGGCCTGGAACTCTAGCCACTCAGGAACCAGGCCGTCAGGTGTAGGGATTGAGGGTCCAGATGGAATACCTTCCCCTGACTGACTGAGATCAGGTCCGGGCAGGCTGGAAGTCACCTCGGGAGCCTGGAGCTGAGACTGAGGAGATCTGGATACCAGAACTGGCGGGGCCAGTTTGGGGCTACCAGAATCACCTGCGCCTTGTCCCTCCTCACCTTGAGAAGAACTTTGTGGATCAAGGGAAATGGGGGAAAGGTGTAGAAGAGGCCCGGGGTCCACGGCCTCAAGAAGGCATCCCCCTGCAGTGAGCCCCGCTGAGGGGGGTGGGCATGAAACAGTCTCAGCTTTGCATTCTCCCTGGAGGCAAACAGGTCCGCCTGAGGTGTGCCGCAGTGGGAGAAGAGATCTTGTACTACCTCCAGCAGGACAGACCACTCGTGAGATGCAGCCCCTATCCAGCTTAGGGCATCTGCCAGGGTGTTGGAGGCCCCTGCCACATGAATGGCGAGGAGATCCGCCTCCAGGCTGCTCACGAGTGACCAAATGTGGAGAGCTTCCCTGCACAGAGGCATGGAGTGCGTCCCGCCCTGGCGGTTTAGGTAGTACATGGTCGTGGTATTGTCCGTCTGGACCTGAACTACTTGACCCCGTAGAAACGGAGCGAAGGCGGTGAGGGCTAGATGAACTGCTCAAAGCTCCAGCAGGTTGATATGGCATCGGGACTCCCGAGGGGAACAGAGGCCGTGCGCTCTGTGGTCCCCCAGATGGGCACCCCAACCCAACCCATCAGAGAGGCGTCAGTCGATAGCAAGACCGTCGGCTCGGGGAGGACAAATGGGATGCCCTCCTGCAGATGTGCTGGAACGGTCCACCACTGGAGAGCGTTCCACATCCCCTGGGTCACTGTCACTAGCTGATCCAGTGGATCGAAGTGCTGTGACCATTGGCTGGCCAGCCCCCACTGAAGGGGATGCATGTACCAGCGCGCCCAATGGACCACGCTGGTGCAGGCTGCCA
This sequence comes from Neoceratodus forsteri, assembly GCA_016271365.2. Taxonomy (NCBI): domain Eukaryota; kingdom Metazoa; phylum Chordata; order Ceratodontiformes; family Ceratodontidae; genus Neoceratodus; species Neoceratodus forsteri. The sequence continues at coordinate 799,685,039 of CM057451.1, read as the reverse complement.
TGAGGCCCAGGAGGCACAGGAAGTCCCAGGCAGGGCGCGACTGCCCAACCTGAAATGACTGGGCAGAGAAGGAAAGAACCTCAGCCCTGTCCACCGGGAGCCATGTTCTGGCTCATAGAGAGTCGAGCTCTGCCTGATAAATTGTATCACCTGCTTTGGCACGCGTTCCGATTTGGCCTCGTTGATGAGAAGGCCAACCTGAGAGCAAACCTGGAGGGCCAGATCTCTGGACCGCTCCACCTCTGCTCTGGAGGGGGCTGCAATCAGCCAGTCATCCAGGTAGGGGTACACCTGGACCCTTTGGTGCTGCAGGAATGCTGTCACCACTGCCATGCATTTGGTGAAGACCCTGGGAGCTAGGGAAAGGCCGAAGGGCATGGCCCGGAACTTGTAAAGGGATCCCTCCGCTCTGAAGTGGAGGAATCTCTGGTGGGACGGACGGACTGGGACGTGAAAGAACGTGTCCTGAATGTCCAGGCAACAGAATCACACGCCTCATTCCAAGGATGGGATTATCTGAGCCAGAGTGACCATCCTGAAGGTCCGAGACCTTAGGAACCTGTTCAGGTCGTGCAGGTCGAGAATGGGGCGCCAGCCCCCCATCCGTTTTGGGACCAGGAAGTACCTGGACACAAACCTCGGGTCTGGAGGAGGACATGCCACCTTCCTGATCACCTCTTTTTCGAGGAGCAGGGCCATATCGGCTTGGCGAGGCGACAGAGAGGCTGCGGACCCCGTAGCCCCCCCGAGGGGTGATGGCTCGGAAGGACGGAGCCTGCTCGAACTCCAAGGGCAGGCCCTTTCCTACCACCTCCAACACCCAACGGTCCGTGGTGATAGCGGACCAGGCGGAAAGGAAGTGGCGGAGCCATCCCCCCATGGGGGGAACCCAGGGGGAAGTGACGAGGCTGGGGGCGACATCCCTCAACCCGTCACTGGGCAGGCTTAGAGGAGGGACCAGCCGAGGGACCTCCTGGGCCTTTACCTCCTTGCTTCCTGTTGGAGGAAGCCGCAGGCTTGGGTTTGGGATGCCAAGCGTGAGCCTGCTAGCCCTGGTGCTGGTGCTGGTGCTGTTGGGCCAGACGTGCCACAGGCGCAGAAGGACAAAAGGACTTGTGCTGCTGCTGTCAGTGGCCTTTGTCCTTCTGGGCGGAGGTGACCGAGTCCAGAGTGGCATTGGAGTTTTCAATCTGCTGGAGATGACCTTTCACTCCAGGGCCGAAGAGGTTGGTCCCCAAGAAGGGGACATCTACCAGTTTGTGCTGGGTATCCGCCGTGAAGGTGGATATCCTCAGCCATGCTCTGTGGCGCATGGCCACCGCGGCCGCAACAGATCTGGCGCTGGAGTCTCCGATGTCAAGAGCCATTTGGAGCTGCTGCTTAGCCACTGCCCTACCCTGGTCCCACACCTGCCAAACCGTGGTCTGCAGGTCGGCCAGGAGATGAGGGATCACCTCATCCAGGGAGCCCATGAGGGCATGGGAGAAGTGTGCCATCAGCACGGCCGAGTTGGCCTGGTGGAGGCCAAGGGAGGACACAATGTACACCTTGCGCCCAGCATAGTCCAGCTTTTTGGACTCCTTGTCGGGGGGCTTGTCCACATCTGTAGCATTCCCGGAACTCCGGAAAATGCTGTCGGTGACCAACCCCTCGGCAGAGGGGTGTTCCAAAAAACCGGGCAAAGAGCCGGTAGGGACCACATACTTCCTGGCCGAAAGCGCAGGACAGGAAGCAGGCCACTGCCAGAGCTCCAAGGCTGGGCCAACAATGGCTTCAGCCACCAGAAAGGCTCCGTGGGTGAATCCCCTTGGTCTAGTATTCCATCAGGGTACTTGGCCCGCTTGGATACAGGCTCGAGCTGCATCCCGTGGACTCCGAGATGAGCCGAAGCAAACCCATGAAGGACGATGGGCTTTCGCCCATCAACTGGCTCCGGGCGACTCCAGGTCACGGGCCTGGATAGCAGGGAGGCGTTATCGCCGACTCGAGAGTCCGCCAAGAGCTGCCTGGGGCCTGAGCCACCTCCACTTGCCGAGGACAGTCAGGAGTGGGGTGACCGACAATCTGTGGGCAGGCCCTGACCCGACCGAGAGTCCTGGTCGGCGCCTCGATTGCTGGAGGCGGAGGTTCCACCACAATCGGTGGGCAGCTGGTTTCGGCCGAACAACCGGCCCAGGCTTGGGCACCTCGGCTACAGCAAGGGGTTGTTTCGGCCACTCGGGTGACAGCCACTTGATGGCCGGGGAAGGCGACGCATTGGCTTGTTCCCGGACAGAAGTAACTGCTGCCACATCCGGTCCTCGTAGCGTCAACGCAATTTGCACCAAAGCCTCTCCTCTTCCGAGGAGGAAGACGAGGATGAGCGGCAGTGCCACTTACCTTGGTGCCGAGACCAAGACCGCTGATGTCGGCTGGATCGGCTGGACTGAGACGATGTCCGAGACCGAGATCCTCGGCGTTTCCGAGGATGGGTCTGGGAAGGGCCGGGGGATGCCCGCTCTTCGCTCAGCTCACAAGCCTTAACTGGGGACTGCGGCACCGGGGGTGCAGGCAGGTCCTCGGTCTCCACCGGGGGGACTGGTGAAGAAGGGTTGTTGGACTCACCAGTCGACAGCCCATCCGACGAGTCGAGAAAAATCTTGACCGCGTCGACGGGTGTCTCGGCCAGCTGGCCTGATGGGGACGCCGTGAAGCCAGCGGCCTTAGCCGCAACCTCGACCGAAGTCGACAGTCGACTGTCCGGGAAAGGGGACCTCTCCCACTCCCACGAACGCAGACGATGGGACTTACCCTTTGAGTCCTTCTTTTTGGACCGAGAGGAATGTCCCGCTGGCCCCTCTCCCTTCGTGGAAAGGGATTGGCAAAGCTCCTTGAAAGAAGCTGAATATACAGGGCACCCAGTGAGGAGCAGGATAAATGCATAGCCGAGAAGAGGATGATGCGGTCTGAGCCGCCTCCTCCTCGAGGCGATCATCTGTGAGTTGCTCAGCCGCGCCAGCCTTGTGATAACCGCCCATGGGCCTCCTTGACATAACGGTGGGTAGCACTTCTTGGGGCGTCCAAGCTGTAACTGGGCAGCGCGGTCCTCCAGGACGTTGGCCGAAAATGAACGGCATGACTCGCAGGCATGCGGGTCGTGTTCTAGGCCGAGGCAGTAGACGCATGTGGAGTGCGGGTCCATCCTGGACATCTTCTGCCCACAAGGGCACCGCCGAAATCTGGGAGTCGATTTGTCCATTGCAGCCACGAGGGAGAAAGATGACCGAAGTCTTGAAAATTTTAAAATAAGTTTCGGGCAAACTGAAGAATTAGGATCCAGTCTACATGCAGAGCATTAAGGAGGGAACCTGAGCTTCCAAGCGGTAAGGAAGATCTGGCGTCATGGGGCGGAGCCGAGAGTTTTACCACCCGGGTGGGTGGGAGGAGCCAGCTTGAAGACCTTCCGGCAAGATTTAAAGCGGCAAGGAACCTGCCAGACAGTGTGGATGAACAACATATCCATGTCCCTAGAACTCAAGTATTTTCAGTGAGGTTTCTGAATCTTGATATCAGGATATGCAGCCATTATAGCCAGGGAGCATATCCAATCTTCTGTTTGCAGTAATGGAAGGAGACCCTGCAAAGTGACCATTCTGAATTTCTTGTATTCTGTAAACAAGTTCAGATCCCAGACATCCAAGTTAGGCCTCTGGTCCCCTGTCCACTTTGGGACAAGGATGTACCAGAAGTAAAAAGCTGTGCTCCTTTGTTCTAGAGGCACAAGTTCTGTGGCCCGTTTAAGCAAGCAAATTCTGCACTTCCTCCAGCAAGAGGGGCAGGTGCCCTGTCGGATATGTTGTCACAAGTGGGGGATGATCTGGAGGGTTGCCCAGAAGCTCCACAGCATGCCCCTTTTCTATGATCTCCAGAACCCAGGTGTCCGTAGTCACTGCCCTCCACTGTTCTAAGTGAAGGGAGTGTCAGCCCCCTACAACCACTCCTGGATGTAAAAGTGGTTGGGGGATGTACAAGGAGCCAGGCTGAGTTGGTGGGGGCAGCACCACCACTTCCAGGTGCTTTTGAATGGGCACCTGGGGCAGTTGTGTGGGCTGTCAAGGTCCCAATTTCTTTATCCCTGCCCTGCTATCTGGAGTTAAGGTGCTGTCCCCCAACACCAGTTGGGCAAAAGGCATCCCTACTCCCACTTGTAGGTTGGGTATGGTAGAGGAAGTGCATGGACTTCAAAGTCCTGCCCGAGGCTTGAAGATCTTTGACAGTCTCTTATACATCATGACCAACAACTTTTGCCCTCTGGACGGGGCATTGAGAAGAGACTGTTGGAAATCTGTGGCAAAACCTGCCACCCTCAACTACAAATACATCCTGAGACAGATGCCAGAAGCTGCAGCACTGGCAGAAGCATCAGAAACATCATAAGCTGTGCAGAGCAAATGTTTGCCCACATCATAACCAGCTTTCAAAGCTTTCAATAATTCTTGCTTTGAGGTGCCTCAGGCAAGGCTTGTGCAGCAGCCTTAGCCTTCCTCCAGAGAGTGTTCTTATACTGCATCATATGGGCCTGGTAGTTAGCAATACGAAAGTCCAATGATGCAGAGGCATAAGTCCTCTTGCCTGTGACAACCAGCCTCCTAGATTCCTTATCAGGAGAAAGGGTACTCAGGTGTTTAGGTGCCCAAGACCTGTCATGGGCAGTGTTAATCACCAATAAGTCTGCTCAGGTTGTGTGGCATAAAAGGTTTCCCAGAAGAGGCAGAATACATTTTAGCTGCTTTCCTGGGAACAGCTGGTATATTATTTGGTCTGTACCAAGCTGCATAGGTGTCATTCTCTAATGCTGCGAGCAGAGGAGGCACCACAATGGAAGGAGATTCTGGGAGCTCCAAGAACTCTAGCTGGTTCTTTTTAGTGGTATCCTGCTCTTCTGATGCAATTCCCACTGCAGCCTGCATTTGCTGCTTCATGATTAAAAAAAAAAGTAGAATCCCTTGGAGGGGACCATGATCTGTTCACCACAGAGTCTTCACTGCCAGTGGAGACTGCAGAGCTGGTACCAAGTTCATACTGGCTCTCAGCATAGTCTTTATCCTCTTCTTCCTGTATTATTCAATCAGAACTGTACTTATATTCATCATCGACCGGGTCGACGGGAAGGAGGGACCGTACCAGCGACATCAGCGGCGGCACAGGAGGTGGCTGTGACAAAGGAGTTCCTTACAGTGTTGATGAGGGATTATCAGCAGTCCCTGTCAATGGGCCCCCTGGAACAGGTAGGGCCAGCAGAAAATGTCTAATCATGCCTGAGAAAGACATGAGAACTGCCTGAGTGTCGGTACCCTTTTGGTCGACAGGCGCGACTGGAGGAGTTGACCAGGGAGGTAGAGTCACCGACGTCGATGGTGACATACTGGCCATAATAGGCCCAGTACTGCCTACTCCAAGTCCCAACCTTGGTGTCAAGCCGACAGTCCAGGAGGGGTGGGTGCTGTCGGCGCTGCCGCTGGACCGGAAGGCGTCAAAGAGAAGGTTGTACCTGTATGACACAGAGGCAACCTGAAGCACACCGGGGAAGCCTTCTCCTTGTCCCGGTGCTTGTGTGTGTGACTCCCAGATGTTTTCTCCCAGTAATTTGGTGACCACAATTTTAGTCGGCAGGGCCAGCAATGCAAATTTCTTTTGGCGCTCTTTCTCTATTCCTTCCATGGTATTTTGGAGAAAGAATTTCTCCAAAGCCCCTCTTCGGCATTGCTTGGTTGCAGAATTAAATCCCCAGTAGTTTTTGCAGGCTTTCACTTTGTGACTTAGGCCTAGTCAGCAGACACAGACATCGTGGGAGTCACTGGTGTAGATTTGTCCTCTGAACTCACAGTACTGGAAAGGTTTAGATGATTCTTTCAATGATATAAAGGTCACCGAAAATCACTCTAAAAGTGATTACTTTTTAATAAAGAGATAAAATGGTGGCAATATGCAGCGACATTGCCACAGCAGTCTAACATGTTCAGTTGGACAGTGCAAAAAGAACTGAGGAGAGGAGGGACCACTTACATTTATGTATACACTGATGTCTGATGTTGGTGTGGGAAGCCCCTGGCAGACTGCTTGAAAAAGTTTCCATATGGTCCTAGGGCCAGGTGGCTATAAGTTCAAAAGGTGTGGCCTGATGAAAGAGATATCCTCAAAGAAGATCAGGTGGGTTCACCACCTCCTTATGCAAGGACCATTTGTGCAATGTCTCTCCAATCCGGCTGGCAGCATCCGCCAGCTTACTGTTCTCTCCTGCAACATGAGTCGTCAAGCGATCTGAACTAATGCTGTGCACAGGAGTTCAACTGCAGAGGGACTCCCGACACAAGGGACGAGTGAGTTCCGCCCTGCCTCCTCAGGTAGAACATGGTCATGGTATTGTCCATCTGGAGCTGTGCGACCAGACCCGACTAAAGGAGTGATTGCTGTCAGTACCAGCCACACTGCACAGAGCTCCAGCAGGTTTACATGGTGTCAGGGCTCCCTGGGTGACCACAACCCATGGGCTTTGTGGTTCCCCAGGCATTCTCACCCCCCCCCCCACCAGAGAAGCGTTCATCATGAACATGATGGTCGGTTCTGGGTGGACAAACTGGATTCCTTCCTCCAGGTGTTCTGGGTTCAGCCACCACTGGATGGCATCCCACACTAATTGGATCACTGTAACCAGTTAGTCAAAGTGTTCTAGGTGGTGGGACCAGTGACAACCCATCCCCCACTGGCGGTGGCACATCTGCCAGCGGGCCCAATGGACCACACTGGTGCAGGAAGCCATATACCCCAGCAGCCTCAGGAAATCCCAGGCAGGGCTCAAGAGCCCACCCTGAAATGATAGGGCAAAGAAGGTAAGATCAAGTGCCCGGTCTGCAGGGAGGTGGGCGTTGGCCAGAAAGGAGTCGAGTTCAGCCCTAATGAACTTGTTCAGATGCTTCAGTACCAGTTCCAACTTGTCTGGGTTGACCAACAGGCCCATGTCTCCACAGGTCTGGATAGCCAGATCTCTGAACCTCTCCATGGCCTCCCAGTATGGACCCACTAAAAGCCAGTCATCCAGGTAGGGATACACCCTGACCCCTGGCTATCTGTGAGTGGAGGATGGAGGGCAGACATGTGAATGAACGATGAAGATATTCTGGAAGATCAAGAATTACAGTGAGTACTTAATTTTCATATCTTCCAAAAATCAATCTTCACCATTCTTTCCCACCATTGGGTTATAGTACCAAGCCGACCATCCATAAGGATGGTGAGCTAACCCTTGATTGGTGCCTCACCAGCTCCAGGCCCTGTACAGAAAGGCAATGGCCTGTCTGGTTCCCTTGCAATCCGACAAAGATGCTAGGAGCTTACCAGTGTCGTCCATATGTGCCTGCCATAGGACATCTGATATGTCAGATGCTGAAATGCTAACATGGTGCATTTCACCAAGAAAATTCTGCAACCCCAGGCATCAAAGTATGAGGGGGTGCTCATGCACAGGGTGTCTACGCCCCATGGGGTTATCTACAGTAGGAGCGGGATCCCTGAGGAGGGATGTGGCAAGGCTCCTGGGAACCCACCGGGTGCACGATACCTGTGCTGGACATCCCTTGAGGGTGTTGCCTCCGTGAAGGGCCGACACCATGGAGGGATAACTGCCGAGTCACAGCCATATTCCCTGAGGAATGACACCACCAGGTGAGCAGGGTTGCGACTTCCAAAGTAGAAATCCAAGCTCCCTCATCATCTCTGACAGGAACTGCTTGTACCTGGTGTACTCAATATCAGAGGATAAATGCCAGGAAGTGTCCTCTTTCTCGGAGGAAGAAGTAAGAGACAAGGACAAACTGGACTCGGGGGCGGTGCTGCTGGGGTTTCAGGCTAGAAAATGGCCTGATTTAGTTACCAGAGGTACTGAGGAAAAACTGCCTCACCGATGCCCTGAATTGTTTCCAGGACAGGGGCCCCAGAGGACCCAGAATGCCTGGGAAATGAGGTGGAGATAGCAGGGCAGGAGAGGGGGGGGGGGAGGAGGGTCATAAGGACCAGGCCAGGTCCTCTGCCAGGGCTACAGAATGCTCAGGGGACCTCTCCCGGGGGGAGGGCCCAGCAAACTTGTCCTCCAATGAGCATTCAACAGCCAAGCAGCAGTCAAGGTTGTGCCCTTGGGGGGAGCCTACAGGTGGGAAAGCGGAGATGTGACAGTCCCCACCAGTGACAGGGCTAGGCAGTTCTAACAGAACAAGGGGATCCGAGTCAGCACTGTGACTCTTGCAGAGCTGCCACCTACCCTTAGCAAGGAGTGAGGTGTCACTCCAGACTATGGAGTGCCTACCTCACCTTAACTGGATATACCCCTTGAGCTAGGTCTGTGAAAGACATCTAGTGTCTTCTGCAGAGCTACAGAGGAACCAGCACTGGGAACGGCACCAGTTTCCTTCCCAGCACCAAGAACAGCACCAGCCCCTTCCCTGCACTGGACCACCCTTCAGTGCCAAAGGTGGTGCCGGAAGAAGAACCGAAGCCGGAACCAGAGTCGCTGCCAGAACATGAAGCGGCAATGGCCAGGGTCCCGGCACTGGACCTGGCACTGACCAGAGTAACTGTAGCAGTAGATGGTGCCAAAGTCAACGGAGGCCTAGAATCAGGCCAGGAAGGTCTCTTTCATTACTGGAGTCTAGAAGGTTGAAGCCTCCCTGAGCTCCTACCCCAAATTATCACATCGCTCAGGCAGAGATCCAGAAGACCTCCACTGGATGCCTTGAATGCCTAGTTCCAGCTATCTTCCCACTCCCAGTGCTGCAAGCAGTGTCAGGAGGTGAACTGGTTTTACGGTTGGCACTACCTCACTCTCTGGCACCGACTGTAGGAGCCAAGGTATCGCCAGACCGCAACACCAAGGTGCCTGCCAGTGTGTGCCAAACATATAGCTTCAGCTACACCACCAGGGGCATCCGTGACAATCAAGGGGCTAAGGACTGGGAGGGGTACTCTGGCAGTCCCCCAGGGAAGACTGACTGTTCACCTGACCTCTCCCTCAGCCCCTCCCCCAGCTCAGTGGGGCAAAAAGGAGGAGAGGTATGATCTCCCTCAGCACGTATAGTTCTGGGAAGAGACTCAGAGAAGAGCCTAGTGTCCTTACCCTGGAGTCCGGTGTCTGACGTCTACCTCTGAAGGTAGGGGCTTGTGACACCACTTCATTGCATGAATTTCAAGGGTGCGATAATCCATGGAGAAGCAGGAGTTGTACCGATCCATACTGTGACTAGATGCAAGGTAGGCTGAGCACTCGTCATGCCTATCCTGGAATAAAATATGTTTCCCACAGGAGCATTGACATATAGGGAGGTTGTCAGTTCCTTTCTTGGAATTCTTTTTGTTGAACTCCTGGGAGTCGGACACGACGACAACAGAAAAAAAGAAAAATGAGGATAGAAAAGTGGAAGAGACTCAGCACCGTAAACAGTGAAGGATAGTAAATGAGCCGAACCAAATACAGCATCAAGCAGGCGAAGAACTGAGGTAATGATGAAAGTGAAATTGTTCCGTTTGCCCAACAGAGTTGCCTTGATGGCAGGAGAAACCGAACTGAGGTAGGGAGGGGTCTAGCATCAGTTCTGGCCAGTCAACGAGCACCACATCATACATCTGTCTCATGTGCGTCGTCAACACTGACGTGGCCCCCCAGCTCTAAACTGTGAAAGCTTTTTACTCCCGCGGGGTCCTAGTGCCTCCAGCCAGATACAATAATAGGAAAGAATGGTGAAGATTAATTCTTGGAAGATCTTGTTTTTCTGCACGAACTGGTTCAGATCATGCAGATCTAATGTGGGGTGCCAGCCCCTTGTCATTTTGTGGACCAGAAAATACCTGGACACATAACCTTAACTGGCCAGAGCATCCAGGACATAGGCTATTGACCCTTTTGCAAGGAGCTGAGCAACATCCTCCTGAAGGGTGGACAGTGCGTCCTGCAACGTTCTGGACTTCTGAGGTGTGTGGAGGTGGTATGGTGGGAGAGCCTTTAAGCCAGAGGCAACCCTCTGCCCACTATGTCCAACACCCACTTGTCCACTGTGACAGTGGACAAACGTGGCAAGAAGTGATGTAGTCAGCCTCTAACGAGGAGTGCAGACAGGGACCGGATGTGTGAAGGGAAGATGCCCCCTTCAACCCGTCACTGGGCAGCTTTTGTGGTGGCCCAGACAGCTCCGGCCAGAGAGGCACCACTACCCTTGCCCCCTTCCTTTCCTAGGAGCCTGGCCCCCTGACTCCTGCTTGGGGTGTCAGGCACGGTACTGCCCTTGCTGGGACTGCTGCTGCTGAGGCTGTGGCTGAAAGGACTAAAAAGCCTGCCTCTTAGGCTTCTTATTAAGGTCCTTTCAGGACCACACCACAGAATCTAGGGTGGCATCAGACTTATTAGTCCTGGTGAAATGCCCCTCCGCTTCAGGACCATAGAGACGGGTGCACAAAAAAGGGGACATCAGCCAGCTTATGTTGTAAGCTCTCTGTGAAGGTGAAGAGATGAAGCCAGGGCCTGCAACGCATGAAGACAGCTACTGCCGTGGCATCGGCACATGAATTGCCCATGTCCAAGGCTGTCTGGAGCTGGTGATTAGCCAGCAACTGTCTCCGGTCAAGAATGACCATCACCACCATTTACTGATCAGCAGGGAGGTGAAGAAGGAATGAATCGAAGACCCCTATTAGTGAGTGACTGAAGCTGACTATCATCAAGGCATAATTTGCCTTACAGAGACCAGGGACACCACAGCGTACATCTTTATAGCAGTGGTCAGTCTTGTGGGACTCCTTGTCCAGAAGCCTGTCTACATCCCCATGGTGTCTGGACTTGCAGAACACCGAATCCGTGATCAATCCCTCCATGAAGTGGTGGTCCAAGAGCCCAGAAAGGGATCTCGTAGGGACTGCGTACTTGCAGGCCAGGCAGGTGGAGGGTGCCGGGCAGGATGCTGGATACTACCAAAGCCCCAGGGCCAGTCCCAAAATGGCCTCAGTCAAAGGTAACCCCTGGGGATTCATTCCATTCCAAAATGTAAGAGGATACTTGGCTCTCCTTTGGACTGGCTCTAGCGGGATAGACAGGGACTATGAGACAATCCGGAGAAGTGCCCCAAAGGAGACCATGCCATGCTGTGTGCTCAGCTCCTCATTCGATCCTTGGTCAAGGAAGGAAGGAAGTCACAGAGGAGGCCATGGACTCATCATTTGAGTCGTCCGAGGACTCCTCAAAAATGGTCCTTGATTGTTTTTTACCACAGACCTCCCATGTATCCTCTCCCAAGGAAATCCTCACTGACAACCAACCTGGCAAGCTGGTGGCCGAACATTCCTCCTTGGTTGCAATGCCCACAGTCGGCTGTGGTGGTGGTGGCTCCACCCCATGAGATGGAGAAGCAGGTGCGGAAGGCACCTGCATTGTGTAGCCCAGAGGGGGTTCCACTTGCATCAGCCAGGTGACCAAAGGACCACAGAGTACAGCACTATCCGCCCCACAATGGCACATTTTTGCCAGAGGAGTTCTTCATAGCACTGTCACAGCTTGCAATGCTGTCTCTCTTCATCTGAGATGAGGAGGTCGAGAAGCATTGATGGTAAAGCCTTCCAGTTGAACGGGATCAACAGCAGAAATGCCCAAATCAAGATTTCAACCTTGACCGTCGATCGACGGTAAGGGAAATCTTGTGGCTGATCATGGTAAATCACAAGCCAGTCCATGTTAAGCAGCATGGGCATGGAGGGCTCAACCACCAGTGGAGGCAGCTCCGGCTGAGAACTGGACGGGGACACCCACCGGACCATGCCCTCCTGGGTAAGGACCGGAACCACCAGAGTCCATGAGATCGAATCCTCGACCTCATCCAACAACGGGTCTACAGGCTCCAGAAATATCTCGGCAGCCTACTCAACTGGCTGACTTGCTCGACGGAGGAACAAAGAGACTTCAACCTGTCCTGCAGCCAAAGGGTACTCAACAGCTGCTGTGCAGTCGGGCGAGTTGAGGGACCGGGAGAAAGTACAGTTATGTAAGAACTCACCATAACAGTAGATCTTCAAGAGAGGCTCTTGCAGTAGGTAATTACATATAGGACTGAAGCTGGCAGTCGTTAGGACCCCATGGAAAAATTTCTAGCTAGCAGTCTCTGGCGAGGGACCGCCCCCATGGCAGGTGACCAGCGTCAGGCGACGTTCGTATAAAGGGGCAGTCGGTCCCTCACGCCCGCCTTCCAGTTCTTTCCCACCAAAGGCCAAAAAGGCAAGATGAGAGAGAAGCAGATATTTCCCTCACTGGAAAGGAGCTGAAAAAGCTTAGGGGGATGGAGGGTGGGAAGGTATTACCTACTGCAAGAGCCTTTCTCGAAGATCTACTGTTATGGTAAGTTCTTACATAACTGTACTATCTTACTTCGAGAGGGTTCTTACAGTAGGTAATTACATACAGGACTGAGTCCCAAGCAGTCTGGAACAAAGAGAAGCACACGGGAGGAGTAAACTACCCATAGGGGATCCTCTGGCTGAGAAAGACTTAAGAAAGAAGTCCTTGCAGAACAGCCAACCCGAAGCTGGCTCTCCGGCGAGAGGCAATGTCCAAACTGTAGTGTTTCATAAAGGTATGGACGGAAGTCCAAGTTGCAGTGGTGCAAATATCAGCCGCTGACACATTCTTGAAACAGGCAGCAGAGGCCGCGACACCCCTGGTGGAGTGACCCCTGACCTGGCCTGGCAAGGTCTTGTGATACTTGTCGTAACAGAAAGTGATACAGTGAGCCAACCATTTGGACAAACATTGTTTGGAAACAGTGTTGCCTTCTCTTTTGCTGGCAAAAGAAACAAATAGTTGGTCAGTCTTTCTGAGATTCTTTGTCCTGTTGGTGTAGTATCTCAGAATCCAGTGAACGTCCAGGGTATGTAAAAGATACTCCCCGTGATTGGAGTGCTGCATGAAAAAGGCAGGCAGTTCAATGGACTGATTCAATGTAAGTTCCGTTACCACCTTAGGAAGAAACTTGGGATTGGTGCACAAAGCTACAGGTTCCTTATGGAAAATCAGATATGGAATTTTGCACATCAAGGCCTGAAGCTCAGAAATTCTTCGAGCGGAAGTAATGGCCACTAGGAGGAGAGCTTTCCATGAAAGGAACCTAAGTTCTGCTGAGGCTGCCGGTTCAAAGGGAGGCAGCGTAAGCTTCTCAAGAATGAAATTCAAATCCCTTATACACTCTGTACCTACATTAGTGTCCACATTGGTTATGTCTCTGTAGCACCTTGTTCTTTTACTCACACCAATAGACTCTACTTATCTGATGCTATATTACAGGATCCATATACTGACTCAAGTAAGCACACTCTGGGGTGGGAATAGGTTTTGGGTGGGGGAGGGCTAGGGCGGTATTGGGGGTGTTTTCTTTATCCTACTACATATCACGCTTAATGACCCTGGTGTACAACGTGGTCTGTTATGTGATCCAATTACAGTACAGATGTAATGCCTGTTGGAATTTTGTATTCTATAAACTTAATAAACTTTAATTTAAAAGAAAAAAAAAAGAAATTCAAATCCCAAGGAGGGGCAGGAACCTGAATGGAGGGTCTCAAATGAAGAACCCCTCATAGAAAGGTCTTCGCGACCTCCAGCTGAGCGAAAGTTCTGTCCCCAAAGGGAACATGATAAGCAGCCAGAGCCACCATGTGAACCTTCAAATAGGAATGACTGAGACCCAGATCAAAGAGATACCACATGCAGTCCAGTAGCTGCCCGACAGGGCAGGAGAAAGGCTCCAAGTCTTTGGACGAAGCCCAAATGGAAAACCATTTCCACTGAGTGGCATAGGTGGAGCGAGTGGACGGCTTCCTGGCCTCCACCAAGATCTCTGCCACTTGAGGGGAAACCCCAAAACGGGCTTGTGCTACGTCTGTAGGAGCCAAGCATGCAGCTGAAGGGACCTGAGGCCTGGATGGACCAGGGATCCCCGATCCTGGGTCAACAGAAGCCTCGAAAAAGGAAGAGGAATCGTAGGTTCCTCTGAGTACTGTTGCAGAAGAGAGAACCAAACTTGCCTGGGCCAGAAGGGAGCGATGAGAATCATATGGGCCCCTTCTGAGCTGAGCTTGTGCAGGATCCTCAGAATCAATGGAATTGGGGGAAAAGCATAAACGAATCTGCCCTTCCAATCGAGAGACAGAGCATCTCTCAAGAGTCACCCGCACCCTGGAGTGAGCGAGCAAAAGGAGGGCAGTTTTGCGTTTAATGGGGACGTGAACAGGTCGACCTGAGGGGTTCCCCAACATAGGAAGATGCCGTCAGCTATTTCCTGGTCCAATTCCCACTCATGAGGTTGTGCCAAGGATCAGCTCAAGTGATCTGCCAACGAATTCTCTACCCCCAGGACGTGGATCGCCGTGAGATGAAGGTTGTGAAGGGTCACCCATTCTCAGACCCGCATTGCTTCCCGACAAAGAGGGTAGGAACGAGTCACCCCATTTGTTGAGGTACCAGACTACACTCATATTGTCGGTCTGGACCACCAGGTGACCGGGAAGCAGAAAGGGGTGTAATGCTTGAAGAGCATACAGCACCGCTCTGAGCTTGAGCACATTGATGTGAAGCATTCACTCGAGAATGGACCAGGAGCTCTGGGTGCGATGAGATCCTAAATGAGCTCCCCAACCTTCTCCCAAGGTGTCCGTTGTCAGTGTTTGGGAGGGGGGAGGAAGGCAGAAGGGAACTCCCCGGCAAAGGTTCTCCTGAACCAACCACCAGTGCAAATCCCGAATCATCGGGTTGAGACTAGCACCTCTTGGTCCAAGTCATTGACCAACTGATCCCACTGAGACCGAAGAGTCCACTGAGAGATTCTTATGTGGAGCCAAGTGCGCGGAACTGTCGAAAATGCAGCTGCATGAGCCCCAGGAGGCGAAGGACCGACCTGGCGGGGATCCGATTGTGAGAGGACAAGAAGCTTGCCTGAGCCTGGAGTGTGGCCACCCTGTCTGGGGGGTAGAAAGGCCATACTGGTGGTTATGTCCAGAATCGCCCTGATGAACTGAAGGCATTGAGATGGGATCAAATGGGATTTGGCCTGGTTGATGGTAATACCCAGGCTGGTAAAGACCTGCCTGGTAAGGCAAAGGGAATGCCAGAGCTCCTCCCTGGATGGGGCCGCCAGGAGCCAATCATCCAGGTACGGGAAAACCTGCACTCCCTGGGTACGCAGGTGGGCCATCACCACCGACAGACATTTGGTGAATACTCTGGGGGCCGAGGAAAGACCAAATGGGAGAGCCCTGAACTGGTAGTGGTGCCCCTGGAAAGCAAACTGGAGGTATTTGCAGTGGAAAGGGCAGATAAGGATATGCAGGTACGCATCCTGCATGTCCAGAGCGCACAGTCGCGGCCGAAGGAGGGGCAGAAGACTCTGTAGAGAGAGCATCCTGAACCTTTTGTACTCCACGAACAGATTTAGAGAGCTGAGGTCCAGAATGGGCCTCACGTCTCCTGTCTTCTTGGGGACCAGGAAGAAATGGGATGGGTTCTATTGCCTCCTTCAACAGAAGGGAGGAGATTTCTTCCTGAACCTTGAGAAGATGTTTGAGGGAGTAAGACAACCTGGGGGTGGGGGTTCTGGGAGGTTTCTGAAGAAACTCTATGGTGTGGCCCTCTGTTATAAGCTGGAGCACCCAAGCGTCGGTAGTGATCCTCTCCCAACCCGACAGATGAAGGGAGAATCTCCCGCCTACCGGTTCCTCTGGGTGGACCAGAGGCTGTGGGAGAGGGAGGGAGTCAGGAGGTGTGGGGCAGTGCTGCAGCTGGAGCTCCCGCAGCCCATTTGGGTGGGGGGGGGATCTCGCAGCCGGAGGGGGTCTGGCGTTAGTTGGCCCACTTTCCTTGTGGTCTCGCCTTAGGCCGCGCACATGGCAAAAAGAGTGGCGCTGCGCTTGAGGGGCTCTGTACATGGAGTCGACCTCCTTTGAGAGCAGTGCCCTTCTCTCTCAGCCCGGTAATGATGTCCTTGACATCACCACTGAACAACACCGAATCTCGGAAGGGGGCATCCTGAATGACAGATTGTACTCTGGAGGCCAAACCTGACATCTGAAGACAGGCATGTCACCGCAGACTAACGGCGAACGCTGAACTTCTTCCAGAAGCGTCCACCGCATCGTAAGTAGCACGCAGCATGTGCCTACTGGCTGATCGTGCACAGCAGTCTAGTTCTGCCACTTCCTGTTTAGTCTGGGACTGAAGAAGGGTGTCCAACTTAGCTTCCACCTCACTAAGGATAGGCTTCTGGTAATCCCCCATGTGAGCCACATAGTTCAAGGCTCTGATACCCAGAGTAGAAGAAGAAAAGACCTTCTTGCCGTACTGGTCCAGAAGGTTGGATTCCTTCTAGGGTGGGGACGAACTGGGTGTTTCGGGTTAGCCAAACAACCGTGGGCGGCGCTGATCACGACCGAATCAGCCTTGGGGTGTGACGAAAGAAAGTCAACCCCCTCAGGAGCCTGATACAGCCTATCCACCTTCCGAGGAAGGGCGGGCTAAAGCTGATGGTTGTTTCCAGATAGTGGAGATGAGGTCTGTGTGAGGCTCGATCCAGGGTGGAACTAACGTGGGAGCGACCTTGGGCAGATCCAAATGGGCAGCTAGCTTCTGCCTCTGTGGATCCGGCTCCAGTGATTTTCACTGATGAAGAGCCTAGATTTTTCTCAGCAACTCCGTAAATGAGGGATCCTCCGGAGGGGACTTCGGAGGAGTCCTGGGCCCGGGCTTGTCAGAGTGCGAGGCTTGTCCGGATTGGAGCTATCGGAGTCATCCGATGAGTCTGACGAAGAAGGAGACAAAGACCCCTCCCCACTCAGGGCAGGAACATGGCCCCTAGGGGCCAAGGTGTCACCCCCAGCCTTAGACACTGTAGCAATGTCTCTGGGGTTGGGGGGGAGGAGGGGTCTCTCGCCCCCGGCGACGAGGATCCGGGACTGGGTCCATCATCAGGAGGCGGCTCTCTACCTCCCTGGTGAGCTGAGCGTTGGCCTCAGCCCACCAAGAAACCAGAGTCTCCCTCAGATCCACCGGCGGCTGAGGGGGTGGGGGAGGAGGGGGATACGGATACTGGGGGGCATCCGTAGGGTGAGTAGCCATAGCCCAATGGTAGGAATCCCGGCGTTGGGTACTGCGGAGCCGGATAAGACGGCATCGGATAAGATGGTGTAAGATCCAGCACCAGAGCCTCTACCAGAGTAGAAGGTCCTGGAGGAGGCCCCACAGACAGTCCCAGAACAGGGTACCCCGCGGGCGTCAGGGTCAGCGTCGGGGTGGCGTCCGGCAAGGGGCGTCAGCTGGCGGCAGGAGCCAGCATCCGAGGTCTGACATCAGGCCATCCGGACCTACAGGAGGAAAGCCTAGCGGGCGCCAAAGAAGTCCCCCAGCGGCGTCCGGGGGAGGGCGAAGGATCCTCGGGTCCAGCTGGGGAGCGCAAGGGAGCCTCGTACAGCAGCGGCAAAGGCAGCGGGGAGCGGCAGCGCCGAGATGAGATCAGAAGGATCTGGCATAGGCTCCGCCAGCCGGCGACCATGAACGGGCGAGCGGGCTTGAGGATACAAAGTCCGACTGATCGGACCCAGTGCCTGAAGAAGGCTGCGCAGGGGAGGCGACCTTGACAGGCGGCTTGACAACTGTGCACTGCCCCGAAGGGTTGAGCAACTTAGTGGTCGGCTCCGGGCAGACGTCGGAGGAGCCGACACCCGACTTACTGGAGAGGCTCAAACCAGAAGGCCGCGCAGGGGCGGCCTTACTGAAAGCAGATGCCTCCTTTGCCCTGGAGGCTCCCGACTGGCCCGAGCGTGAACCAGCCGGGGGGAGCGATGCCGTCTCAGACACCACCAAGATGGCCGTCGAAGAACGGTCCCCCGGAGGGGACGTTACTTGAAGGGTGGCGACTGCAGCCGAAGTCGTCACAGAAGCGGATGAGGAGTCCCGGTCCCGGTGCTTCTCTTTCTTCTTCAGGCCTTCAGGAGAGGTGGAAGCCTGTCAGAGCTTTTTCAGCTCCTTTTCCATGGAGGACATCATCTTCTTCTTTTTACTATGTGAGCCTCCAGAGACTGCTGACTTCTTTTGCGGGTGGCCGCGTTGAACTTCAGGCAATGCTGACAGGAATCCATGGGGTGGTCAGGGCCTAGGCAGAAGGAGGCACTGAGAATGGCCATCCTTGTGTGGGAGTTGGGTGCCGCATGAGCCACACTTGTTCTTGTGCTCGGACATGGTAGGGGACGACATACATGGCAGGTAAGAAAATCCTGACGAAATTAATCGAAATTGGAGAAAAAAAACGAAGGTATAACTACCAGCGACAATAGACTGACGAGCACTGGAACTTAACCGCGAGGCGCTGCTGAAAGCAAACGGCAGGAAAGAACTGGAAGGCGAGTGTGAGGGACCTCCCCTTTATACCAACGTCAGGGTGGTCCCTCGCCAGAGACTGCTATCTAGAAATTTTTCCATGGGGTCCTGACGCCTGCCAGCTTCAGTCCTTTATGTAATTACCTACTGCAAGAGCCCTCTCGAAGTAAGATCTGCAATCTCTCCCAGTTCCATGACCAGCACCAACAGTGCTTGTGCTTCTTACCACTGTGGTGGGCATGGCCCTCCCTCATGGTCTGCAGGGCCAAACACATGTCACAGAACCTACTAGTGAATAACCCTCTAATGCTGGCCCCAGCTGGGAACAGTGCCAAGACCAAGGAGGTGCCTGCCACAAATGTTTCCACCTCAAAGGGCACAAGTTGCTGAGCCGACACGGCCACAGGCAAGGCCTTCTTGCAGCCCTAAGGGTGGTCCTTTAGAACATGTTCTGAAGGCTGATCCAGCAAGCTTGATCTTCTTTGTCCTCGAGGGACTCTAGAAGCACGCTTAAGGAAAGGTCGAACCTGGCCACCTTGTATTGCCCACCCAGGCAGTACACACGTTTTATGCAGGTCAGAGATGGACTTCTTCTGCTGACACCAAATGCAGAATTTGATCTCCAACGTCCACTGCTTCATCATAGATTGATGAGGGGAGTCGAATGAACCAAGTAACTAGAGTAATTAAATCAAAAAACTTCAAAAACAAAGTTCACCTATGGCGCACTAAACCTAAGCGGGAGCCGCAAAGGAAATGGCCTATTCTTCCAGCGGAAAGAAAGATTTGATGTCACGAGACATACCACCGAGTGGTGGGAGAAGCTTAGCTTAAAGATGTCCGGCCAATCAGACTGTTGCTGTGGAACTGCCAGAGTGTGGACAGTGAACCATATTCATGCCCCCAGAAGTACTGTTTTCTGTTTAACCTTCCCTATCTGTCCTGTTTTGTTCCTTAAAGGAAAACAATCAACAACACAGGCTCCTGCCCCCGCAAGGCTTACCCTCCAGTTAAGCCTTTTAAGTATGTTGCAGCATTTTTCTCGCACAGCAATACACTTTATTTTAATAAAGAAAAGTCCATGACCCAGAAGTATGGCAGATGCTGGGGAGGCTCCATTATCTGTATAAAGAAGCAGCTGCACGCTCACTTCAATACATTCGTATTGAAGTGAGCAGTCGCTACCGCACTGCCCAGATAATGGAGCCCCTCACCCCCAGCATCCACCATACTTCCAGGTAGCGGACTTCTCTTTATTAAAATAAGTATGTTGCAGCACAAGAAAAATGCTGCAACATACTTAAAAGGCAGCAGATCCTTTGTGATCCCATCTTTATTCTCATTTTACAAGTGCGACTGGATGTCTCCTCGAGACCCCCAGGACCCAGGTAAGATATCTACTACTTATTATTTGTGCAAGGTGGGTAAACTGAAAGTGTGCCACCACAAATGTTACACAGTATGTGCTTTTACTTTTTTTAATGCCAGGACCAGAAGTTTATCTCCAGTATTGGCTAAACTTTTTTTAATGACAAAACTGGAAGCCGAATCCAGAAAGAGACGGGTCATAAGGAAATGCGACCGCAACCTCTCACGGCAACAGAACAGACTAGGCTACAACCACTGGAGCTACTTGGTCTCCAACATAAAAAAACATTCCAAGACAGCCAGCCCGGTTGTGTTGAGGGTTGAGGCACTGGACGCCTTACCTTGCGCTACGCCGGTGACCCGGGTTTGGGAACAACCTTGGGTCATCGGTGTGCTGGCATGGGGATGAGCAGGATTGAGCAGCCTCGTGGCTGCTCTCCTCTCCTGGGAGGAAAGGCTGCCCATCTGCAGTTCTGTCATCACTGGGTGAAGGTAGCGTGGCAGCGCAAGTGGCTATGGGTGGCTGGTAGGCATCCTGCAGTGCATGACATATGCGTGCCACCACACGCGCACGCTCCACTTTCACTTTTTTATTACATGGCCAACTGTCCAGTCTGGTAGCTAAGTGAGGAGTCAAAGGACTGGTGCCAGAGTACTTTACTGATGTGACCAGACCCATAAAGGGTGCTCTGAATTTTGCAATAACTAATTTATTTTTACATTATGAGTAAAATACTTGTGTTCAGTGCACCACAGTTAAATCAAAAGGATTGCTGATTGTGCTGCAGAGTTCTGTATCAGGGACTACTGTACTTCAGACTGCAGATAGAAGCAGGATCCCATTGAAAATCAGATGTTGCAACTCAGCTGAGATGTCCTGGGTAAATAAATTGGAGATAAAAAAATGCTGGCTTTTGTCCCCTCTCCCGCATGCAGTGTGTTCGTAGCAGCAACCCACGACAGGGTATGGGGTTACAGGGATTATTCGCTTTTAGTGCGTTGTGAAGCCTGAGGTTGCAGGCCGAGTGGCCTTACAGCACCCGGGGTGTTGATTAATTCCCAATAACCCCATACCCTGGAGTAGGTTACTGCATTTCAGGAGGCAGTATAATACAGTGGGTTAAAGCTCTGAGCTACAGATCTGGACACCTGGGTTTGAATCCCACAGCCGCCTAGGTGCATACTGTGTGATCCTGAGCAAGTCACTTAACTTCCTCGTGCTCCCAGATCGTATCTGGAAACAAGCTTCAGCTTAGTGTGCAACTCCTGGTTAAACAATGCTCCCTCTCCCTTATAACTTAGGGCCACTCGAATGTTGGACAAAAAAACAGGACTCTGACTGAAAGATGACAAATTGGAAAGCTTATTATTTGTACTTCCTTGACAGAAAGTAGTTCCACTGTTGCACTGTACTGCATAGGGAACTTATAGTGAACTTCAGAAGGAATAATGAGCACTGAACAGCAAACAGCAGTGTACGTCTCTTTCACAGTACTGTGACAGTCAGCAGTACACAGGAACACATGCTCTAATTGTCACTAAAGTAAAAGAGCACTTTGTGTCTCTCGTCTTGCACTCGCGACTTCAACAGCTCTTAGCAGTACTGTGGGACTGCAAAGGTGCATGGAGGTTACATTATTGCAGGGATGAAGTCTGCAAGTGTTACACTGTATCATACAAGATCTTTGGTGTCATTGTCCTCGGCAATGGCATAATGTGAACACAGTTGCAGACATCTGCTCAAACTTGAAAGTGGTCACCACTGCAGACGTCTGCTGGTAATTTACAGAGAGATGCTGCTGTTGAATGTCTGATAGAATACAGGGAGACTTTACTGCTGGCAAACTTCAAAGAACTCTGGGGGTCTCACACTTCCGCACACCCATGTCGCCCTGGGAAGGCAAGAAAGGAACAAATTGTACACCAAGTAAGGATTAAGCCACGAGAAAACATGGGTCTACTGTGGAATTAATCCATGGTTGGGGGGGGTTGGACCACGAGGCCGAAGACCAAACGGGTCCAACCAACCAACCATGGATTAATTCCACCATAGACCCATCCTTTCGAGTGGCTTAATCCACTTGTAACATGGCAATGAGTGTATGATTAATAGCCTTTGAATAAATGAGTACAATCGCATTGATTTACTTTCAGAATACTTGTATGTTGAGCTGTTAAACATGATGTACATATACTTGAAAACAATTGGAACACACCTATTGGAAATATTGTGGCTGCTATTTCACTTTTGTTAAAATAACTTTCATTACAAGCCTTAAGCTTTCTAACATCAAAACATATTTTACAACTTTTCAAAAACTTGCAATTCACTTTCTATTCTAGGTGCTTTGATTTTCCACTCTGTGTATTAGAAGATATGGGCTGCACTGCATGATGGGAGTGTGTTATGGTACATTTTAGTTTTCTTCCTGCACTTCCTTTGCAGACCAATAGGTGGTTGTCAAACAATACTAGTAGCACAAGTACCGTTTCTCCAAATGTACTGAAGTAAGCCAATCTGAAAAACAAATACTATTTTGCGGAATATTATTTTCACTTTTTTCCCTCTAAACTATCTAACTCAACAGGACATAGAACAACATAATGTTTACTGCTTTCACCTTTCAAATACTTGTTTTGACTACTATTGTTAGTCTGTTTCTTTGATTTCTTTTTGTTTCTCTCAATTTACTTTTCTTTTCACCCACAGAAGTATCCTCTTTCTTTAATTTTGTTTTGTTTATCTTAGTGTCTGTTATTTTTGCTTTCGGTTATAGAAGCTGCATGCTCATCTTTACCACTGTGTACTCACCAAGAAAAGGCTAGGACAGATAATATTATTCAGTCATCCACAATGCATTGCACCCACAGTTGCTTAGAAAGCAGTAGATCAGAAGAGATGGTAACAGTATTATATGTGGAGTTTAAATGTACAATCTTTAATAACTCATGAACGTCCGTCGCAGTTACAACCTAGAACAATCTTGAAAATATCAAAATCCCTGTGCCAGAAAAAACCTTAGCAAATACAAGCTGGGACAACTACACACTGCAAATTATTTGCATATTGTTTTCACTTGTATACTGCTTCTTGCCTGTAGTGGATTGCCAAGGTATTACATCACAAACCATGATCTACTATGGTATCAGACCATGGTTTCTACTGTACCACATGGTGTGTTTGCACCTATCTGAGTGCTTCATTTTGTTTTTCTTTTTTGTGCCAAGTTACAACATGAAATAACTGTGTGGCTGTCTCGCAATAAAGGAAGACATTGCTTGGAAAGTTCAAATAACTGTGCGGCACTCACACCTCACACAACTATGCTGCTCTCATACTGGTAACAGAACTCAGCAACACAAACATGTTTGGCACCTAGAGAACAGTGTGCTGGTGTGACAGCAGAACTCGGTTTCTACATCGGTGGACAGTGCTCATGTACCATGACCAGAGCTAGTAGGGGGCTGCCTGGATGTTGTTACCACCATCACTTTGCTTGGTAATGGAAACTGACTGGCCCATAGGTTACTTAGGTACAGTAGGACAAAAGGAGGCTAATGGCCCATTGTGATTGTCCCCCACAGATGCTGGCAATTATTCCTTCAGAGGAACAGATGAGAGCCATCTCTCCTATCAGTTTTTAAAATAATTAAAATTATCCGAGTTTATTAATTCCTGAGAAAGAGTGTTCCAAATTTTAGCCACTCTGATATTATAGAAGTGGTCTCTTTTAGAGGTGTTAGCCCACATTACTTCTAATTGTTTGTTATGAGACCTGCCAACAATATGTCTGTCGGCAAATTTTATGTCACAATGATGCCTCATGTCAGTATTTTTTTAAGTTTTATATAGAAAGAATAAATCACCTCTGCATCTTCTCACATGAAGTAGGAAAAGGCCAGTTTCTTTTAATCTAGTAGAATAATCTGTTTGATAATCTAGGCACCATTTTGGTTGCTCTCCTCTGAACACTTTCCAGCATTGAAATATCGCCCTTGAGATATGGGCTCCAAGATGGCATACCATAATCTAGATATGGTCTAATACAGGATCTGTAAATTAGAATCAGACACTGTTCACCCTTTGATACAAACGTCCACCTAACTCTGTTTATAAGACCATTTGCTTGTTTTGCAATTTTGATACAATGGTCAGTTGATGTAAGCTTATTGCTTATCAAAAGGCCAAGGTCCCTTTCACATGTTGATTTAGATAACTGAATATTATTTAAGAAGTAGTTTGCACCAGGATTCTTTTTTCCATAGTGTATTACCTTGCACTTGTCAACACTGAATTTCATATCATTTTCATTTGCCCATTGTTCAATCTGTGATTAAGTAATTTGTTAAAGATTTTACGCTCTCCATACAGTCAACTTTACCTCCCAACTTGGTATCATCTGCAAATTTGGATAGGATGTTATTTTTGCTGATAGTCACGTCGGAGGTATAAATATTAAACTGGGTAGGGCCCAGGACAGAGCCCTGAGGTACCCCACTGGTAACCTTCCCGATATGTGATAAGGAACCATTTATTCTAACTTGCTGCATCCTGTTAGTCAACCATTCCTTACCTCAATCTATTAAACATGGTGAAATACTAAATTTGCTCAGTCTGTTGACTAAATTGAGGTGGGGTACCAGATCAAAAGCTTTGCTGTAGTCTAGTAGAATCATATCCATGAGTACCCCTTGGTCCATTTCCTTAGTTATATTTTTATAAAAAGAAATTAAGTTGGTAGTGCAGGAATAACCCTGTCTGAATCCATGCTGTGAAGTATCGGAGATACCCAGGCATTTAATTTCACTTTCAATGAATGTTTTTATGATTATTTCCATTAGTTTACAAAGAACAGATGTTAGGCT
The DNA here is from genome assembly GCA_016271365.2 of Neoceratodus forsteri. Lineage (NCBI taxonomy): Eukaryota > Metazoa > Chordata > Ceratodontiformes > Ceratodontidae > Neoceratodus > Neoceratodus forsteri. Next base: position 799,660,381 of record CM057451.1, on the reverse strand, counting down.
AATAGGGCGATAGTTTCTCACATCAGACTTGTTTCCCTTTTTGAATATTGGAATAACATTTGCTTTATGACAATCTAAGTGATTTACTCATTAATTATTGATTTATTGAATATAATAGTTAAATGGATAGAGATAGTGGCAGCAGTTCTACTAAGAAATCGAGGATGAATGTTGTCTGACACTGTGCTGAAATTTTTTTTTAGGGTATGTAATGCTATTAGTGCATCTGCCTGGTGAATCAAATATTTTTTATTGTTATTAATATTTAAATTTAGAGAAGTGTTTGTACCAACTGATTTAGTACTGAAAACTGAGCAGAAAAATTCATTAACTCTATTAACTGTTTCCTGATCACTATCAATTATTTTACCATTATGAGTAATAGGCCCAACAGTTTTTACAGTTTGCTTCTTTCCTCTCAGATATGAATATAAGGATTTTTTGTTATTCTTTGATTGTGCCAATCTAAATTCTAAATTTTGTTTTGCTTTCTTGATCATTTTTTTTAATTGAGAGACAGAATTTTTGTAAAGTCTAGTGTTTTTCTCACTTGGATTGGTTTTTGTTTTTTGGAAAAGTCTTTCTTTTTAATATTTTTTTTTACTGATCTAGTAAACCAGATTGGTATTTTACCATTATTATTATATTTGTTTATGTTGGCACATAACCACTCTCTAATTTTAATATAATGGTTTTAAACGTCCCCCTTGCTTTTTCTACAGTTTGGTGTGCCAGAATGGTATTCCAATCCATACCATTTAATATTTTATTAATTTCAGTAAAATTGGCTTTATCATAGTTTTTTAATGTGGTCGTGGTAGTAGTTATTGTGTGTTTAATAGGCATACTAATTAATACTAAGTTATGGTCGCTATTACCTAAGGGTTCTTTGATTTTGATATTTGTTATTGTATTCACATTGTTAGTGATAACCAGATCTAAGATGTTGTCACCTCAGGTTGGATTTAGTACCAGCTGTTCCAGTCCATGATTCATTAAGGTGGTAATGAAGTCTTTATCCATTTCACATGATCCTTTTAATGTATTCCAATCAATCCCTGGTAAGTTAAAGTCACCAAGAATAATGATATTGTGGCGCAGGGGTAATGTGAGGAAATCTTTTTTCACGGAGAGAGTGGTGGATGCGTGGAACTGCCTTCCAGGGGAGTTTGTTGGGGCTAAAACAGAGGGGGAATTCAAACATGCATGGGACAGACACAAGGCAATTGTAGTGTGGGGTGGCAGGAAGTAGGCTGTTGGTTAACTAGAATCTGCAGCTTATTCAGTAGGTAGGAAAATGGGCAGACTGGGTCGGCCAAGTGGCCCTTATCTGCCATCAAAGTCTATGTTTCCATGTTTCTATGTTTCTATATCTGAAATGTCCTCAATTAAATTTTTATTATAGCTATTGTCAGCTGATATTGGTCTTTAATAGTTTCCAATTATTAATTTACGGTGTCCCTTAAATTTTATGTTTGCCCACGTGCTCTCGGAGTTATTCTGATGGTTAATTTGATGACAGTCGATGTCGTCTCATATATAAAAATACACACACCACCCCCTATCTTACCTATCTGATCTTTTTTGATATAGTTGATAGTTAGGAATATTCTGAAGCCAACTAGAGGTGTCGTTCCACCAAGTTTCTGTTATAGCAATAATCCCGAGGTTATACATTAGAGCTTTAGCTTCAGGTTCTGCCATTTTGATGTTATTTAACCTTCTAACATTCAGCATTAGAATGTTACATGTGTTGTCTGGATTTTCTAAGGACCCTGTCATTAGAGAAGAGGGAGCACTCCCAATTTTGTGTCTTGGCTTGAGATGCTCTGGAGACAGGTAAAATTTCAGAAAAGCAGGGGGTACATCCAAGTTCTATCAAGATATTGTTTAGAGCTATGAAATCCTGTTTAAGTTCATTTAGGCTAGTATGTCCAATATCATTAGTACCAGAGTGAATGATTACTAGTGGATTTTCACAGCATTTTGTATGATTTTTTTTAACCATTGCAGTTATTTCTGTTACTTTTGCCAATCTGAAGCTTGAATAGGATCTAAATTCTTTGTTTGGGTTACAGATTGCCCTATGTAAATGTTTGATAATAGTCTCTTAACACAACAACATCTGTGTTAGTAGATTTGGGGAAGGAAGTTTGTTTTCGTCCATTACCTGGTCTCCTACGGTTTCATTTAAGGGGACATTATTACTAATCGGATGCTGATTTCTAGTAACACAGTGTGATTCTGGGTCTAAATTAATTAATAGTGTATTATTCTTGGGAGCTGGACTTTTTGGCTGGGTGTTTGTGGAACCAGAAGGTATATTGTATGTTTTCAGGGTCTACACAATTTGTATCCACGGGTAGTGAACTAAAGTTGTTAGAAGTGGAGATAGTAAATAGTTTAGCTTTTTTCCCATTTGTATGTGCCCTGGCTGTTATTGTTGTCCATTCTTGGTCTAGTTCTGTACCCTCTTCTTCATCCCTTATTCTTTTTTTTTTTATATAATTTCAGAATTTTGCACTGTGGGTGAATCATGTACTAAGGAATGGTTAGATTCCTGAGATTGTTCTTGACATTCGATACCTGATGATGAATTAGTGGAGAATATGGGATCATAATTAATCTCCCTCTGGGCTAACCCAGACACTTCAATTGAAAGTTTTGTGGGACTTAAAGTTTCAAAGCATCCTGCCATTTCTTTCTGACTTGATTCTAAGATTAATAGTCTAATTGAAAATGATTCTATTTCCTTCTGCAGTTCAAAGTTGGAGAGACATTTTTCACATTAAAATCCCTTATCTCTAGTTATGTTTCTGTTTGTTAATTGGTACATGTTACAAACAGAACATTTTACCCCCACATCCCCATCTAGTGTAATAATGGTGATCACCATTGTTAGTTGTTCAGACATATTTATTTAGGAGTGAAGAAAACACAAGCACGGTAAATATAAAATACTGTTAAGGACAACCAGTTATGTTTTACTCAATGGAGCCAGACAGAATCGATGCACAAAACAACACAAACCTAACTTTAAGTTGTAGTAATGGACTCACCAGTGACTCCAATGTTAGTTACTCCTCGAGGACTGTATGCATTTGTTTAATTACAATGTCCTAATGTTGGCCTCTTCCCACTCTTCCAGCTAGTCTGCGAGTGTCTCCGCACATGGTGCCACATGCACCCTGCTCACCTTGGGACCCGAATATATACACCAAGTGACCCGGAAGTGAAGTCCGGGTTCATGGATCGAAGTATAAATGTATAAGTGTTTTAATCCCCAAAATTGGGCGAAAGCCTTTCATACAAGGCTCTGGCACGAGTAACTGAGGAAAACAGATGCAACAGTGAATAAAAACACAACTCAGATTGGTAGTTTGCAATGCAGTGATGCAAGAACTATCTATCTGCTCTTCCTGCTTCCTGTGCAGACCTCAAGTACATTTTATATACAAAATAAGTGGTTTTAAAAGACTAAAATACACAGGGAGCACCTACAAGTGCAAAATACCCTGCAGCAAAGTTTGTACCAGTGCAGATGCATGTTCTGCATGCCCTGCTCACCTTGGGACCTGAATATATACACCAACTGACCCAGAAGTGAAGTCTGGGGGTCACAAATCGAAGTATAAATGTATAAGTGTTATAAAGCCCCAAAATCAGGTGAAAGCCTTTCGTACAAGGCTCTGGCATGAGTAACTGAGGAAAATAGATGCAACAGTGAATAAAAATGCTGTACTGATGTGTAACTGGAAGTACTCCAAAGATACAGATGACAGAGTCTGTTCAACATTAATACTGCATTATGAGCCAGCCCGGTGGTGCTGAGGGCTGAAGCGCTGGTGCCTTACCTTGTGCTACAACGGCAACCCGTGTTTGGGAATGAGCACGAGTCATTGGGGGTTGTTAGGGGAGGAGAAGGATTGAGCATCCGATGGACTGCTCTCCTTCTCCGGGGAGGGGAGTTCTAGGTGGTCGGTGCTTGTTTGCCCCCTGGCGGAGGCAGGAGGACAGGGTGCCACACCACAAGTAGGGGAGGAGTTGGGCCAGACGTCGGGAGGGCGCGCGTGCGGACACATGCGCACTCAACTCCGCTGACGTCGTGGCACTATCCCGACTCCTGGGAGAACAGGAGAAAAGATACTGCCATGCAGGATGGCGGAGGGCGCCTCACAGGCCCCACCCCCGGCTAGCCACGGCGCTGGCCACCTAATCCGGTCCTCAGTGGGGGAGTTCAACTCCCCGTCAACCCCGCCAGGGGAGGTAAGCCCTGGGGCTTGGTCAGCGTCAGCTGGTGGATGCTGGGGGCGAGGAGAGAAAAAGTAATAACTGAAAAAAAAAAAAAAATACTACATTATACCCATCCTTAGAACATCGTGGCGTCCTTGAGGAACAAGCCATGGCTAACTACAATAAGTCAAGCACAGCTTCTTCCTCTGTGTCATCACAATGTCCTACTAATGGCTGCAGTGTAGTAGTCATATTGAGCACACGCAGTCATCTACACCCCTGGAGAGCTTCTAGTTACAGATGAGCCCAATATCTCATTTGAAAAAATGTTCATGGGCTTTCAAACTATGTCAGTCACTGTACATTAATGTTTCCCTTTAACTTGCATGTCCATGATGGGGGGGTGCTAATGTTGCTGTAGTGGGGGGGCTGTGTTGCCTACTGTTCACTGGAGCTGAACCACTGGGTACAGTGCAGGGAGTGTTACGTAGTGAAAAGTAGTGCCGCTATGTCCTGAAGACACCGTAAAAAACAAAAACTGTAAAACTGAGGATGGATGAGCTTCCCCAAGTGAATAAAAATGCAGCCCTGACTCTGGTGAGACAATAAACCCTGCTACAAAAATAAACAAAAACAACACAGAAAAAGTCAAGACCAGCTTTCTTCCTGCCAGACAAATCACGTCTACTTTTTCAACCCACATTTTCAATATATGCCTATTTCTGACTCTGAGCAAGTAAGGAGACTACTGAGAAATACAGGAACTTCTCGTCTCAGAACAGGAAGCTTAAAGGTCACAGCGGCAGTAAGTACGTAGGGAGAAAAAAATAAAAACAAATACATACATACATAAACAGAGGAAAGAATAAGTATCCAAAACAATAGTTAAGGGGCCAGAAATAAGACATGATGGGAGTGGTGCAGTGCAGTGGCTGTGAAGCAGCAGTCTTTTGGGAAACGTTCTGAAGGATACGGTATTGTCCCATGTGCAGGCACCTCTCTGGGCTGAGGGAGGAGATTGCTAATCTCCAGGGTGAGTTGGTAAGGATATGAGGGACCTCCTCTCCCACCCAGGGACCACCAGGGCCACTGCCGTTGCCTCACAGGTTTCCAAGAAAGAGGAGCGGTTGGACCACAGTGGGCTCAAGGAGAATGAGGGTGGTGAAACAGAGGCGCATCCCTCCAGTTATACCTCTCCACAATTCATATGCCATTCTGGCAAAGTGTGGTTCCTCTATGGAGGCACCCGCAGTGAAGACCAAGGAGGATGCTGGGAACCTCCACAAAGGAGACCCAGAGGAGGGTGGCATGGGACCCCAAAGGGGAAAGAAACAATTCCTGGTGGGGGACTCCACTGTTAGGAGGGTAGAACTGAGGGAGAAAGGGGAGAGGGAGGTAAGGTGCCTGCCTGGTGCCATGGCTTGGAGTGACAGGGAGCGAATCCTCAGGATCACTGGAGCAGCTGCACGGGGGAGGGAGCTGGGTGTCATTGTCCACCTAGGGACAAATGACCTGGCTGAGAAAGGGGTCAGAGCAGTGCAGGAAGAGTTTGTGGAGTTCGGGAGGGGTCTCAGATAAGTAACACATAAGGTAACCTTCTCGGAGGTGCTGCCTGTCTATGGCACGGGTGAGGCTAGGGTGCTCCACACCATGGGATTCAATCAGTGGTTGAAAAACTGGTGCAGAGCTCAGGGGTTTGGCTTAACTGGGGGTCCACCTGGAGTGATGCAGGCCTATACTGGTGCAATGGTCTGCATCTGTCCAGGAGGGGAACCAGGAACCTAGGTGATAGGTTTAAATGCTTCATTGGCAAGCATTGAAACTAGCCCAGGCGGGAGGCACTGGAAAGGAGCAGGGAAATCCTAGCCCCCCCCCAAATAAAATCAGGGAAGTGAGGTAAACACCAAGATAGAGACATCGATAGGGAGAAGGGCAGGGGTAAATGGAGAAAATGACAAAGGCAATAAAGAGAGGGATGGGGCCAAAAGTTCCCTGAACTGGTGGTCTTGATGGAAGAGGGATGCCTGGATATTGTGGCAGTCACAGAAACATGGTACACAGAGAACCATGACTGGGATGTTTACATCCCAGGGTACACAACCTACAGGAGAGACAGGGAGGGGAGAAAAGCGGGAGGAGTAGCTCTCTATGTAAGGGAAGGGATAAAAGCAACAGAACAAAAGAGTAAACAGGGAGGACAGGAGGCACTGTAGGTCACCTTAGAGACTGGAAATGGCACCACAATCCACACAGGGGTGTATGCAGACCCCCCTCTCAGGGGGAGCGGATGCATAAGGATATGACAGATGGCATGCTTAGGATGGCAGAGAAAGGGGAGAAACTGTTGATGGGAGACCTGAATATGCCAGATGTTAACTAGAGCACCTTTGCTGCAGCCACTTCCAACAGCAGGGCCATTCTCGATGCCCTACAGGGGGGAATGCCTCAGACAGCTAGTTTTAGAACCCACTCATGAGGGAGCAATCTTAGACCTCATACTCTCAAATGGGGACAGTAAGAGGATCTCAGATCTAGAAGTGGGTAGCCATCTGGGAAAAAGTAACCACCAAACAGTGTGGATCACGATAAACTCAGCTACAGAGTCAAGCCATACAAAAGTAAGGGTACTTGACTTCAGGAGGGCGGACTTTGGCAAGATGGGAGAGTGCCTTAGAAAAGCACTAGCAAACAGGCAAGAAGGAGGGGTGGAGCAACAATGGGGAAACATCAAAACTGCCATTACAGAGGCAACAAGCCTTTGTGTGAAGCAAATAAATCAAAACAAAAGAAAAGGCCGTTATGGTTCTCAAAAAGGGTGGGAAGGTTAGGAGAAAAATATAGCATTTAGAAAGTATAAGAAACACAGAAGGAGCAGGACAGAGAACTGTACCAGTTAAGGCAGAAGGAAGCGAGGAGTCAGAATAGCAAAGGCCCAAACTGAGAAAAGACAGCCAACTCGGTTAAGAAGGGGGATAAAACCTTTTATAGGCACATCAGGGAGGGCTGAAAGACAAAGGAGGGATAGCGAGGCTGAACAGAATGGACGGTGGGTGGGCAGAGAGGACAGTAAAAAAGCAGGGATACTGAACAAATACTTCTGCTCAGTATTCACAAAAGAGGAGGAGGGGGAGGTACCTAATCCAATTAACAGAAACACTCTTGATAGGGGGTTGATCCCAGTTCTTTCACAGAAGAAAGGGTTCTGACAGAACTCCTAAAACTGAAGGTGGACAAAGCAATGGGGCCTGACAGGATTCACCCCAGAATTCTAAAAGAATTCAGGGGAGAACTATTGACACCATGGACTACCCTTTTTAACAAATCATGGGAGGATGGTGTGGCACCTGAGGACTGGAGGAAGGCAGATGTGATTCCCGATCACAAAAGTAGGAGCAAGACAGAGGCAGGAAACTACAGACCTGTCAGTTTGACCTCTGTGGTAGGGAAATTGATGAAATCACTTCTGAAGGAAAGAACTGTTGAGTACCTAGAGGCTAGTGGGGCACAGGACCCAAGGCAGCATGGGTTCACAGCAGGAAGGTCATGTCAGATGAATCTAATTGATTTCTTAGACTGGGTGACCAAAATAGCAGACCAGGGAGGGGCTCTGGACATGGCCTACCTAGACTTTAGCAAGGCATATGACACAGTCCCACACAAAAGAATAATAAACAAATTAACCAGCCTGGGAGTGGGTCCCAGGGTGGTAGCCTGGGTAAAACATTGACTGGACAACAGGACACAGAAGGTAAATGTAAACGGAGTCCACTCTGAAGAAAGGGGGTTACTAGTGGGCTACCGCAGGGTTCAGTGCTGGGTCCAGTCCTTTTTAATGTCTTTATAAGTGACATTGCAGAGGGACTAGAAGGAAAAGCATGCCTGCTTGCAGACAACACAAAGATCTGCAACAGGGTTGATACACAAAGGGGGGTTGGAAAGGATGAGAAGGGACTTGGCAAGGTTGGAGGAATGGTCAAAAGTATGGCAGCTTAGATTCTATGCAAAGAAGTGCAAGTAATGCACCTGGGAAACAAAACCCAGGGAAGAGTACAAGAATTGGGGGGGTATTAACAACAACAAACATGGAAAGGGACCGGGAGTAGTCATATCAGATGACGTAAAGGTAAGCAAGCAATGTGAGAAGGCAGTAAGAATGGCTGGGGGGATACTGAGATGTATAGGGAGAGGCATCACCAGCAGAAAACAGGAAGTTATTATCCCTCTGTACAGACAGTTGGTGAGATCCCATCTGGAGTACAGCGTCCAGTTCTGGAGACCTCATCTCCGCAATGACATAGACAAGATGGAGGTAGTCCAGAGAAGGGCAACTAAAACGGTGCAGGGTCTGCAACAGAAGCCTTACGAACAAAGACCAAAGGAGCTTAATATGTATACCCTTGAAGAAAGGAGGGAGAGAGAGGACATGATAGAAACTTTCAAGTACCTCAAGAGAATCAAAAAAGTCCAAGAGGGTAGCATCTTTCAGAAAAAGAGATGTGCAAGAACAAGGGGACACACTCTGAAGATAGAGGGGGGAAGGGCTCAGGGGCAAGGTGAGGGATTTTTTTTCATAGAGAGGGTGGTGGACACATGGAACGGCCTTCCTGTGGAGGTAGTGGAGTCAAAAACAGTGGGGGGATTCAAGATTACGTGGGACAAACACACAGCAATTCTGGTGCGGGGTAGGAAGAAGTAGGCTGTTGGTTAACTAGGATCTGCAACATATCCAATAGGTAGGGACAAGGGCAGACTAGGTGGACCAAGCGGTCCTTATCTGCTGTCAAAGTCTATGTTTCTAGGTGTTAAGTGCAGCTGATAGCAAAAGGTGGCCCCTAGTCAGACTGATCTGAAAGGTGTGAACAAGCCCATTTGCTTTGCTTTGTCTCTTCCCTCCCACTTAGAATCAAGTGTTACTCTTAAATATAGAAGATTAACAGTGCAATTCAATGTGTGTGGTTTATATTTAATCTCACTCCTAAAATCAAGAAATCTATAAAGCGTTTCAATGGTACAGTTAAAAGTCTTACTCTTTTTTATTTCCTCACCCCACTCATTTTGAAGTTCTGGCCTTTATGTAGCTCTGTTTTTAGGGTGAACAACTAAACATATTTCCAGAATCCCATCCATAAATCGTGCCATTTATTGATCCTGGCTTACTTATCAATAACAGAAATGTTTGATCCCGGGAATGATTTCTTCCAACTATCACTCACTTTGCATCATAATCTCTATAATTCGTAACTCTTGTTTTTGTTTGTTTGTTTGTTTTTACCCTAAATTGAAGGTCCCAGTAGTAGAGTTCTAGTTCTTAAGCCCAAGTAGAGTAGTAACATTGCTGGGGGTCACAAATCAAAGTCACAGTTCACGTCTTCACCCAGCTAACTGCACAGATAACAATTCACTTCACCCAACTCAGACAAACACATTCTTGTTTTTTGTTTGTTTGTTTTACCCTAAATTAAAGGTCCCAGTAGTAGAGTTCTAGTTCTTAAATCGCAGTAGCGCAGTAAAGTTCTTACAGCAATTCCTTCCTCTTGCTGTTCTCTGTCAAAAGCCTAATCAGGTAGGTGAGAAGGAACATTGTTTAACCAGGAGTCATACGAACATACGAAGAAGTCAGCAGAAGAAGGCCATTTGGTCTATCAAGTCTGCTCATACTGCAGGGTTCACAGCTTGAGCTAATGTCCCTGCCCTCCCATCCTACTTCTCCCGTCCTCCCTACCCATGGTCCTTACCGTCCCCCTTTGCCTATCCCAGCCTCTCTTAAAGCTACCAACTGTCTTCAATGAGATGACCTCTTCCAGCAGTGCATTCCAAGTGTCCACTACCCTCTCTCTGTGAAGAAGTGTTTCCTGACCTCCCTCCTAAACCTTCTACCCTCCAGCTTAAGACTGTGCCCCCTTATGCTATGGTTGCCACTCAGCTTAAAGAGATTCTCCTTATCAACCTTATTTATCCATTTTCAAGGACTTGAAAGCCCCAATCATGTCCCCTCTCTCTCTCTCTCTCTCTCCTGACTTCTAGGAAGTACATGTTCAGCACCCTCAACCTCTCCTCGTATGCCTTACCCTGCTAACCTGCTATCATCTTTGTAGCCCTCCTCTGGACCTTCTCCAGCAGGTTAATGTCCTTTCTGAGGTGTGGGCACCAGTACTGAACTCCACACTCTAGATGCGGCCTTACCAGTGCCATGTACAAGGGCAGTATAGCCTCCTCTCTCCTACTACTGATCCCTCTAGATATGTATCCCAGCATCTTGTTTGCCTTTGCTGCTGCTTTCTTGCACTGCGTGGAGTGCTTCAGGTCACTAGTGATCATCACTTCCAGGTCCTTCTCCTCCTCTGATGCAGATACTTGGACTCCACCCAGGTAGTACTCGTCCTGGGATTCTTGGCTCCAATATGCATAACTTTGCATTATCTTGGCATTGAAGCCAAGCTGTCAGATCCTGGACCACCTCCCCAGCTTTTCCAGATCTTCCTGTAGGTCTTGTATCCCTTCAGCTGTATCCACTCTCCTGCAGAGCTTGGTGTCATCCATGAATAGGCACATTTTGCCCTTAATGCCATCCCCAATGTCACTGATGAAGACACTGAACAACAACGATCCCAGGACTGAGCCCTGCAGGACCACACTGGTTACCTCTTTGGTGCCAAATAACTCTCTCCCCACAACCACCCTCTAGGTTCTGTCCCTCAGTCAGTTTTCCACCCATCTGGCCATCTTTTCCCCAACCTCGAGATCCACCAACTTCCTGATCAACCTTTTGTGGGGCACAGAGTCAAAGCACTTGTTGAAATCAAGATAGAGGATGTCTACTGCTTGGCCCCTGTCTACTGTCTTAGTGACACAGTCAAAGAAGTCAATCAGATCTGTTTGACACAATCTTCCCCCCACCATGAACCCATGCTGCCTCACATCCTGGAGACCATGCTCCTTTAGATATTCCACTCAACCTTTCCTTTAGTATGGTCTCCATGAACTTGCCCACAATGGATATCAGACTGACTGGTCTGTAATTCCCTGGGTCATCCTTGGGACTGCTTTTGTGATGGGGCACTACATGTGCTGTTCTCCAGTCCTGCGGTACCATGCCTGGCTCTAGTGAACTATTAAATAAGTCTACCAGTGACCCTGACAGTTCCTCAGCCAGTTCCTTTAGTACCCTTGGATGTACTCTGTCCGGGCCTGGTGATTTGTCCATCTTCAATGCCAGCAGCCCCTCCCTCCCTCCTGAAGGCACTGGTCCATCCTTCTCCCTGGTGAAGATGGAACAGATGTATTCATTTAATATCTCTGCTTTTCCCCCATTATCTGCCACCCACTCCACCCCTTTCTTAAGCCTAACAATCCCTTTCTTCTTGTCCCTTTTCTCACTTATATAGTGAAAGAAAGCCTTCTCCCCCTTCGTAATTCCTTCAGCTATCTGTAGCTCCTTTTGTGCCTTTACATGCCTGATTTCCTTACTTGCCTCACTAGCTAACCTTAGGTAATTTTCCCTATTCACCTCTCTCTCTTGGTCTTCCTGAATTTTCTATAGGCCAACCTCTTCTCCCTTACTGCCTGGGTAACCCCAGAACTGAACCAGCTGGGCACTTCGGCCTTTGTGTTCTTCCCCTTGAGCCTAACACACTCATCTTTGGCAACCAGTATGCCTTCCTTAGTGATGGACCACATTTGGTCCACCCCCATATCTGCTCTGATGCCCTCCAGATGGCTCCTTAGCACTTCGTCCATTTTTCTGAAGTCTGCACTACTGAAATCCAAGATTTTGTTCTTAGTCGGGATACTTTCCCTGCCCATATCCAACTGGAACCACACTGTGCAATGGTCACTTCCACCCAGTGGCTCCCTGACCATTATTTCCTGTACATGCTCCCCATTTATGAGCACCAGGTCAAGAATTGCCTCAGCTCTTGTTGGTTCAGTGATGCCCTGAGTCAGGAACCCACTCTGCAGTCCTTCCAGGATCACCTGACTCCTAGCACATGTTGTAGAGGGTATGCTCCAGTCCACCTTGGGCAGGTTAAAGTCCCCCACAATTACCACCTCTCCTTTCCCTGTAGCTTCCAATACTTGTGAGCTCAGTTCCCTGTCCCTCTCCTCATCCTGACTGGGTGGTCTGTAAACCACCCCAACCTCTCCTTTCTCCCTCTAGTGGACATTAACCAAACCCATAATGCCTCCGTCTCCCCTTCCTCTGACTCCTCCCTCGTGCAAGTTATACCCTCCCTGATATAAACTGCCATCCCTCCCCCTTCCCGACTACCCTGTCCCTCCTGTATAGTTTATATCCAGGCATCGCAAGGTCCCAGTCATGGTGTGATGTTGCCAAGTCTTGGTTACTACAACTATGTCCACCCTCTTGTCTGCTAATAGTGCCTGCAGGTCATCCATCTTGTTTCCAAGACTCCGCGCCTTCACAAACTCTACCCTCCAAGTAGAATCTGACCTTCCTTCTCTTCTTCTAGTCACATTTATTTCCTCTGTGTGCACCCCTCCGTGTACCCTTGTTATGTGTCCCTCATCCCCTCTATCCTTTGCTAACTGTGTTCTCGCCCCTCCCACCTCCTCCCTCCAGACTTCATCCATCACTGTGAGGGGGTGGTTCACTGACCTCCTCCTCTTCTCAGAGTCTGTTGGCCTTCACTCCCACTGCCCACCCTCAGTAGTTTATCATGTCACAGAGTCATGTCACAGTTCAGTCCCTTCCTTGCTCAGATTACCTATCAGTTGAGTCCTTCACAAAAAAAATGAATCTCAGGCAGAAGAAAAGGGTACAGTATGTAGTAAGTATAGTTTGGGGATTGCTGGGGACCTCCTGGCAGGCAGGGGCCCTAGGCACATGCCTATGTTGCCTATGCCTTAATCCTGCCCTGCACAATGTACCTAAATGGACCATGTGTTGGCTACTTTATATGAAGAGTGTCATTGAGGCACAGGTCAGGAAACATAGGAAAACCAGGAACAGCTGAATAATTCACAACAAGTGATTTATTAATAACAGTAGAATAAAAAAAATTCATAATAACTATTTACAATAGCAGTGGAAACATAGAAAACAGTGTCCTTCTGAGTTTTTCTTCTCAATTTCCAATCTCAGTCTCTCTCTCTCTCTTTTGCAAAACATTGCAGCTCCTTTTTATAAGTCTGTGCAGGAGCTCGTTAAGAAAAACAGCATGCTTCACACAAAGTGTTCTTGTAAGTTTTCAATGTTCTTGTCAGTTTCGGCAGGTGCAGCAGAAAAAGAACATTGTGACCCAGAACTAACCTCCTGTTTACATATTCTGCAGAAGGCTTAAAAATTGCATCTCATGTTAACCACCTGAGTTCCAAATAGCTTTGCAGTCATTTCAATAATATAACTATCTACAGTTTTAGCTTTGCAGTCATTTCAACAGTATAACTATATACAGTTTTAAACAAAAGGAGCTCAGTATCAGTTACATTTCCACAAAATGATTTACATATATTTTCTACCAGCAGATATGCAAGGAGGAAGAAAAGGCAGAACAGCAACTGAGGGTACAGAGAAAGCAAGAGGCAAAGAAATGAAAATTACATACCTACCGTAATTCTGATCATTCTGTGTATCGTCACCATTCATCACAGATGGGTACTGGCCGGAGATCAGGACCCTCGCGGAGCTTTTTTTTTTTTTGTGTGAGAGCCGACAGCATCGGGCGCCCACCCCGAGGCTGACGACCGCGTGGCGCCAAGGGTTGGCTGTTAGGCTGTGTCGACTCCGCCTGCCTACCAGTTCTGAGTCACCGGAGAGGTAAGAGGAAGGGATGGAGGGTGGGACAAGAGAGTCCAAGGGACAGAAAAAGGAAAGGAAAACTGAACTAAAAGGAGAAATAACGACTGAGAAGACAGCAAAGAAGAGATGAGACTAAGGGGATTGGGTAGGGGCCCCAATCTCTGGAAGTGGAAGAAGGGAGGGTGGGGAGAAAATTTAGGAGAGAGTGAGAGGTAACAAGGTATCCGAGACCCTTGTCCATCACCAGATTGTATAGGAACTGCAAGGAGTAGTAAAGCTCTCTGCCAGAATTCAAGGCACAGAATAACTGGCAAATACCCCAGAAGCAGAGTCGGCTATTCTGGAAGAAGGACAGGGTACAGGGATTTAATACTCTCTCAGGAAAGATGTTTGGTGAAAAAAGGGATTTTTTTTTTTTTGAAACAGTTGGATGGAAACCAGAAGGAGAACAGGAGGAGGGCAACCACCAACTCCCACCCCATCAGGGTGGAGACATGTAGTAGAGAAGGAGTGCCGCTCGAGCTGTACCCTTTGAAGGAGAATACCCCTCGTGTGTCCCTACTTTACCCCGCTCCAAAAGAGGAGAGGGGGAGCCACAGAGGGAGGGGGGCCCAGAGACTGAGGCCCCAGGGGATGGTGGGGTGGTTATGATGAATGGTGAAGATACACAGAAAGATCAGAATTACAGTAGGTACGTAATTTTCATATCTTATCTGTGTCAATCTTCACCATTCATCACAGATGGGTGAGTACCAAGCCCCCCCGAAGGGGGTTGTTTCTTTACACCCTAAGGGACAGAGTCCCTTAGCCCTCAGTGGGTGACACACTAAAGGGGGAACCTTCCGGGCCTGGGGAGGCCCGAGAGTGGGGAGAGAGAGACGGGTTCCCCCCGGAGGGGGAAGGAAGCTGCCCCAACAAGTGCTGTCTCGCTCTACGGGAGAAAAGGTAGGTTCCCTGGTGGGCGGAGCAAATCACCCTACGCCGGGCCAAGGGTGACAACCAGGAAAGACGTAGCCACACCGATCTCCTGGTGCAGATCGCTGTCCCTACGACCCTGGTAGCTACCTCGTTGGTGTTGTAAGATGCCCTCGCTTGGTGCCTTGCTAGCTCCATGCCACCTGCAGAGAGCGCAATGGCTTGTCTGGTTTGCTCTGAGTCAGGCAAAGCAGCTAGGACCTGACCTAGCGTGGACCACAAGAACCTGTTGTAGACTGCATAGTGGGCCTGGTGAGCGGAAATAGAAAGGAGCAACTGTACCGAGTAGACGGTCCTCCTCCCCCAAAAATCAAAATCCGAGGAATCTTGATCCGGGGGCCGGTCACAGTGGAGGGCGCGAAGCCCATCAGGGGTGTCCAGATGCGTCAAGCTGGACTGCGGATGAGGCATAGAACCTGGAGACTCCGGGGGAGCGCAATACCTCTGGCTGAGGTCCCTAGGGGCAGGAACTCTGGAGAAGGGCCTCTGCCAGAAACGCAAGGACGCCTTCCGAAAGGGAGCAGGCCAGGGCGGCACCACAAGGGTGGCCTCGCCATAATCACCTAGAAAGGCATGCGCCGCATGCTCAGGATTGCTAACAGCAGAGGGAGAAAGGTGCAAGTCCTCCAACATCCTCACGAGGAAGCGCTGATAACTCAGAGAGATCAGCAGCCGGAGAGATGTGGACAGAGGGTTCCTCTCCCCCAGAAGAGGGGGATGAGGAGCTGGAGGTCACCATATGTTCCGAGGGTGGCTGCACGGGGGGAGGTTGAAAAACCTGGCTGTCCACAGCCCTAACGTAGGCAGGGAACCGGGCAGCCACCACTCTGAACTGCTCCCAGGTGAGAGGGCCGCTAGAACCAAGAATGCCTGGGAGCGCTGGAGAATGTGGCAGAGGGATAGGGGCAGAGCCGAGAAAAGAAGTCGTCTGACCTCCGCCAGGACTAGGGAGTGGACCATGAGCACCCGAGGAGGGTGCCCCGGAAGACTCCACAGCCGACAGCTGTACAACCATGTTGGTACTGCCTTGGCTGCACCCAGGAGAATCCCCCCAGTGAGGCGACCGGGGCCGTAAAATTCCAGAAGGACGGTCCCCTGCCTCAAAAGAATGGGACTCCCTCAAGGAACCCGAGGGGGAAGGGTGGAAATCTGCACTTCGGCTTCGTCCGGGGCCCAAGTGGACCCCAGAGAAAGGCCGATGCGCCAACCCCACACCCCTCGACCCCTCAGAGTCCGACAGAGTCCTCCTCCTTGAGAGGGCCAGCCTAGGTAGCTGGCATCTCTGGGTGGGTCCGAAGGGGAGACCCAGGGAACAGCACCCTCCCCTCCTGTAGGTTTCTCGATGGGCCCCAAAGTTGGGCGATCAAGACACACCACTGGAGGGGGTACCACCACCGAGGGGTCGATGAAACCCCCAAGGCCAGGCTGCAGAGCAATGGTGGCACGCACCACTGCCTGCTGGTCAGCACCACTGACCCTAGCCTCGGGGGCCACCTGACTCTCCTCAGTAGGGGTCTGGCTTCGACTCATCGACGAGACCACGGGAGCGCCCTCCTCCACAGACAACCCCGAAGGGTGTGACTGCCCATCTGACTCCAAACTCGACTCCAACTCTGAAGAGGTAGAGTCTGAAGCTCTGAGCCAAACAGTAGGAGGGCGGGCGGAACCAACTTTGCCAAAGGGCCCAGCAGCCAGAGCTGTGTCTGAGACGGCACCCGTGCCCTCCGCAACCCCGCAGGTGGGACCTGCAGGAGGCACCAGGGCAGCTCGGGCCAAAGGTCCAGAGCCAGGGCCAGATGTGGCGCCGTCAAATCCACCAGCACTGGGGGCGGTACCGGGGACAGAGACGGCGCCGACAGCAGCCCCAGCAGCAACCTCAGCGCCGAAAACGACACCACCAGGCCCCACGGCACCACGAGTGGCACCGAGGACCGAAGCGGCGCCAACGACGGCCCCGAGGGCAGACTCGGCACCAAACACGGCACCGACCGGCCCCATAGTGCTACGTAGCAGCACCGAGCGAGGACGGCATTGACAGCCGAGCCGAAAAGCTCCCACGGGCGCCGAGTCACAAAGAGGGTACGGCGCGCCATAAACACCTCAGCGCCGAGGACGGGCGCCGAGGTGAGACATGGTGAAAGAGGACACCGGATCTTGTCCCACGGCACTGCGAGTAGCGCCGGTGCCGCGAACGGCGCCGACAGGGCCCATGGCGCCGAAGCGACGAAGTCGGCGCTGATGATGGCACCAACAGGGCCCACGGCACCTCGAACGGCACCAAAGGTTCAGATGGCACCGACCGACAGCGTCAAGGACGGTGTTGACCCGGGCCTTCCGAGCCGCGGGAGCGACACCGGGAGCCTTCACCCCCAAAGGGGAGATTGCTGTGGTAGTGCCTCCGCCCGCCTCCCAGGAGGAAGCAGGACGGGCCTCCCGCGCCGCTGGGAGGAGCCTTTGGTAATGACCAGGCTACAGGAAGCCGAGGCTCCCTCCTCCTCGGTCCGTATAGAACTGGGAGGGGACCTGGAGGAAGGCCAAGAGAGGCAGCGGCTTGGCCCGATGAGTGCAAAACCCTACCCCCGAAAGTCGGCAGAGCTCACTCTCACTTTCAACGCTACTGTTCGGGAGGACGCGGGCGGTCCATGAGAAGCAGGCATCGCACGTAATCCATGTCATGAAGCTGGCCACGACACGCAAGACACCGGTCATGCTGGTCGGTGACGGAATATTTTCAGCCGCACGGGCACTGACGCATGGGAGGCCGACCCGTCTTTGAAGACTTTTGGCCCTCCGACCGAGACATGACCTACGGAGAAAAAAACACCACAAACAGACTCGACGTCGCAGAATTTCAAATAAAAGGAAAGATCTTACCGGCGACGTCGCGTGGAGGCAGAACCCAGAACTGGTAGACGACCGACGGACTGAACGTCGATTTTTTTCAAACAGGCTGAAGGCCTAAAATTGCACAGAAGCTTCCCAGGAGGCGACCTTGATGGCGGGAGATGAAGAACTGGTAGACAGGCGGAGTCGACACAGCCTAACGGCCAACCCTTGAGCGCCACGCAGTACGTCGGCCTCGAGGGCTGGCGCCGATGCTGTGTCGGCTCTGCCTACCCTTTTAAAAAAAAGCTCCCGCGGGGTCCTGATCTCCGGCCAGTACCCATCTGTGATGAATGGTGAAGACTGACACAGATAAGATCTGCAAGACAGTCAGGGTGATCAAGTCCTTGGTCCCACGAGAAAATCTGGTTGCGCAACCAGACAGAGAAGAGACAGAAAAAAGACAGAACAGATCCTTGCATCTAAACTCTTTCTCCACAACAACTGGGACAGGGCCGTATTCAACCCTGTCACAAGGAATAAAAGAAATCCAAATCTTACTGTTCTGGGAATGGATTGAAATGAAGTAAAAAATTCCAAAAGTGATCTGAATTTTAGTCCAATCTCTCAAATGAATTGCCAGATACTGTATTAACTGCTGTTAAATGCCAAAACAGGAAACATTTGATTTTCATTTAGTAGCTGTTGTCCATGTGACCAAGGTTATGGGGAATGATATATTTTCTGTTATTATGATGCTCATTTTGTAAAGGGTACAAAAACCTTTTTTTCAAATAGAAACAGAAATATGGTTATGTGTGAATACTCCCAGTGTATTGCATCATGTGCTTGTTTTGAACGTCTTACTTTTCCCCTACTTAGGGTCACATATTAATACTGCACTTTTTCCACCTAATATTAATTTATTACTTATCAGTTATGTAACCCCTAGATGGCGCTATCCCAGGGGCTACTACCCCTGCCTGATTTGCCACTAAAAAGTTGAGGGGCCTGGATCCAATGGCGGGTGCCTTCACCCAGAGGTCAGGGTTTGCAATAGTTAAACTAACTTGGTCACAGCCCTCTGGGACACTGCAACCCCCCTTTCTTCCCACTAGTGGCCCACACAATATATCAGAATTACCTTCACAGTATACACTTACCCCCAGGTCTGGTTCCGCACTGGGACCTCCTGTGAAATGAGATACAGTGCAACAATCACAGTACAGTACTTTAACATAGACAAATACCTCAGGCAGTATAACTTGCTGAAACAAGCAGCTCTGATTTATTTAGGGGATATAACAAGGACGGGGAAATCAGGTTAATTAGCTTATCACTCTAATAATCTACTTATGGCTCTGTGCACAGGCCTATCCCTATCAGTTACTGTCCCTGGGTACCCAAGCCCTAGTGGCTAGTCCAAACTGTGGCAGCTGGTAGGGCCTTTTCACACACAGAAAAGGAGAATTAAACAGTCAGCAGTACAGTAATTCCATTTGGATTTAATGTGGCAATTCAACAGGGAGCGACCCTGAATTAGTACTCATGACCTCCAAATAAGATAGGGTCCTTCAATGTCAGCAGGGCTCACTTGAGGTACACAAACCTCTTCACATCCATATAAAAGAAAGCACTATACCAGGCAGGCTGCATCTGTATCCCGATCACAATTACTGCACAATACCGGAGAACACACAGCAGATTCAGTTCCTGACAGACCGAGTGCAATTTTCAGCAATTCCTCCAGTCTTCTACAGGGTGAGCCTGGTTTCTACTCTTCAGAGATCCTTTGATTCTTTTCACAGGACGGACTCAGTCCTAAGCTGTTACACAAGCTGCAGACCGGAACTCTGGGCCTTACACACGTTTTTGACTAAAACTGCACACTGAAAAAGCACAGGGCTCCTTCCTTCTTCACTGCCAAAGCTCAACTGAAACTCCAACCCGACAAAACCGAGTACTTCCTTTGAGTTCCTCCCAGTTCTTGACTGGATTGGCTGTCACTCACAATAGACTGCTGCTGTTGGTCCAAAAAGGCACTGAAGTCTAAACTACATCTCCCAGAGTCACTGCCCATGCAATCCTCTTGTGGCTGGCTCAGATTATGAGTCAAAGTTCTGATTCGTCCAAGGCGCCATTTTAGAGCTAGCTTACCCCACACTGATTGGTCCAGTTCAGCAGTTCAAAACTAGAATGGGGAACTAGGCAGACACAGTTCTGACTGCAAAGAAAGCAGGTTAGACAAACTGTAATTTCATTATTACTGTAAATGATTTCTGGCAAACAGTTACATCTTTCAGATAGGTTCCTTTGCACTCTAGTGACTGCAAAATGGAGGAATTGGCAGCAGCTCAAGTGGTACTCAAACAGAGAAGCACACAGTCCCCATACAACTAATTATGTCTGCAAGCAGACAGCTCTTAAAGAGACAGTACCAGAGGCTCTAAAAACACTCACTGATAAATGGCTTAAACGCCAAACACCATTCAGGCTTGGAGCATTCAAGCAAGCTCCTGGAAGTCTTTTGGGAACCCCCATTTGCAGGGAGGTTACAGTTATAAAACCCAGTGAGATCAGTTGAGTGGAAGCCTTGCATGGAACTCTTCACTTTAGGCTTCTGCTGAACCAATGTCACTGGGTTCCGGAAAGAGATAATTAAAAATGAGTATTAGATGGGAAAAGGGCAACCTTATGAAGGGACCGTAAATAGGAATTAATGGGACTATTTTAAAAGCAAACACACAGAACAATAAGCAAGGGGCTTAAAAAGACTTCACACATACCCAAATTTCCAAAAATTAAAAAGCATAAAAAAAGTTTAGTTGCTGTCCTTTGAAGTAACAGTGGGTCTTTGAGACAATCTCCTCCTTTGAGCCAAACACACTGAAATGTAGGCAGCATCAGGACCATCTGGAAACTTTTACCTAACTAGAGCCGCTCATGATGACATATGTTGTCTGTGCCAATATACAGTGGGCGGCCCCATACCACTGCAGTTTCCTGCCAGAGACAAACTCAGATATGTACAATTCAAACAGGAACTGGAAACAAAAACCCTGACCAGGTCAGCAGAAGAAGCAAATACAGAGACCCTATCAAGGGCACAGAAACGTGAAGACCAAATGTGCAGCAATCAGCAGGTCCTCAACTATATTCCCTCTTGGCAGGGGTAGTTTTGTGGGAGAATTGTGGAGCTGTGGCTCTGTGGAGGAGATTCTCTCATAGATCTACTGTCACTGGTAAATAATGAAACTATCTTTTTTGATGATATCTTCCTCCATAGAGCCACACATAATGAACACTTCCCAAGTAGTTAGCTTTGCAGGACAATGCCAGGCAGGGAGGACACTTAGCTTTTCTAAGACAGTAGGCCATATAGGATGGCAAAGCCAAAGCCAGCCCAGGAATGGGATACCAGATCCAATTAGTAATGTTCAGTGAAAGCAGGGATCCATCCCCATGCGGCAACACACCATATGTCAGCCACAAAAAAGGAATGGAAGCAAGCCACTAAAATGACCCAACTACTAGTAGTACACATACAAGAAAAGTAAGCAAAGTCCATGCATCTGGTAACAGGGAAATGCAGGATGCCAACCACTTTCAATGGCACTGCACAATAAACTGGGACTTTCGCCCAAGGATGAATTAAATGAAAGGCAGAGAGGACTGCTTACAATCTATGTGTGATCCAAATGAAAGCATAAAGGTTAAAGGACAGCCAGAGCAGTCAGGACAAACCCCTTTGTGGCAGTCTAAGGAAGAGTTCTGAAAATGCACAAAAAGGCAGATAGTCTCAGTCAGAGTAAAAGCAGACAATATCTTGGGAAAGAACCAAGAATAGGAATGACAGGAGAGTCAATCCTGGTAAAAAAAAAAAACAAGGTAGAGAGGATTCTGTAATGAAATCCTGCAGCTTGGGCACCCTCCAAAGCCAAGGAGTAGCCACCATAAAAAGTGGTTATCAGCAAGAGAAAACAAAATGAGACAGTTTGTACTGGGGGAACTGAAAAGGCTGTAGACAACTGTAATATGGCTCTTACGTCTACTGCGGACTTACCAGCAACCTAATGAGTCTATCCCCCTTTAAATCCCACAATAGTTCACCACATTACTGTAATGAGCTGAGCCAGTTTAAGACTAAGGGACAGAGGTTTGCGCATTCCTGGCAGATATCTGAGTCAGTGGAATGTAGGTTGGTATGAGGGACCCACTACAGTGAGAATCAAAGGGCATTTACTCTGAAAAAGACAGAGTTCCTGTCAAGAGTGAGTGCTGCCGGAAAGAACTGTCGGTCTTAACTCTTACACAAAGTACGAAGGATGCCTAATCCCCTGTCTCCAATTTGAAAGAATATTTTCTGCAAAGAAGTGCAAAGATTTCAATCCATTTTTCCTGGGTGAAGTATCCTCTGTTAGTGTTGAAATCTCTTCAAGTGGACTGCCATGGGCCAGCAGTACCCGGTCGCAAATGCGCTCAGGTGATCTGACAACTGGGGGTAGTTTCATACAGTTTTGTAGGATGACGTGTTCCAGTTGATCTCAAGGTTGCACCCCCACCTACGTATGCTGGGCCCAAGACCCACCTGGCTACCTGTTAGCTGCCAGGAGACCACAAGCCCACATATTAGGGAGCTTTTTAGGTGTTTCTTGAGGGAGGGAGTATTCCCCACTGCACTAAACAGGGTGGTAGTGGTGAGACCCCTCTTGAAGAAGCCATCTCTTGACACCAACAATCTTGTGAATTACAGGCCTGTGGCAAACCGTCCTTTTCTCAGGAAGATTGTTGAGAAGGTGGTGGCAACACAGATGGAGTTTCACCTGGAAACATCTGACATCTACAAGCCTCTCCACTCAGCGTTTAGACCCGAGCTATGTGATCAGCACTGGCTGCCTATCCGGTGACACACTACCTTCAAGTTCAGCTTGTCAACACACAAGGCCCTGCATGGCTCAGGCCCGGGTTACCTGAAAGATCTTCTGTCTTCATATGCACTGTCCACTGCCTTCACTCAACTGTGGCTGTTTGGTTGGCATCCCCCCTTTCAATGTTTAAACTATCTGGGGACAGGGCCTTTGGGTGGTTCTGCCCTTTATTTTGTAACTCATTTCTATCACATGATCATGCAGAAAGCTCAATGCAGGCTTTGAACAGTGCATTAAAATGTTATCTCATTGAGCAGGCTTACAGTATTGTTTAATAAATTTATGTATATTTTAATACACAGTACATTATTTTTATTGTATATGTGACTGTTTCCTTGTAGGGCACCCTGAACCTTTGGGATAAGAAACTATATAAATAAAACTGACTTGCCTTGCATGTCATATACAGGGCATCAGCATGTGATATGTTTCATGTCAGTACTTTGCACTGACGCCATCATCGTCCAAAACTGTACCTCCCATGGGATCCTACTGCCTATGGCCCTAAGACCAAAGAGTGTGAACTCCATGGAATAGATTGATTTAAAGGATGGAAACACACCAGGGTATAATCATTGGAAAACAATTATTCATGACTTTGCTAGAAAGCTACAGAGTACTGACATTTGAGACACAATTACTTCTATACCTGTCAAGACAATGCAGAGTGTTGTACGGTACATACATACATACTGAGAATTTATGATTTTCCTGACAGTCAGCTGCACTCCCAACAATTGCTGGATAAACTATGTGGTCTTTGGTCTCCATATTTCACAGGAGGCAGGAGCAGGTGCACTTTGAGATGAGGAAAATTTTATATGGCAGACAATGGATGACAGAATTGTCTTGCGTCAGGAAAAATGCAGTTCCTTAGGTCAATGTCCACACTAAATATTATTGGTATTTTGGTAATTCTATCCTCTACAAGAACATAGCAAAACAACTGTGGACAGGGGGTTAAGAAATAAGATCAAAATGTATTCTGGGGGCAACATGCCCATTTTCCACATTGCCCACCATGTTATCAGTGTCACTGCTACTACACCTTTTATTTTACCAGGGAGCAAGTTTGAGTGGCTACCTATGCAGCTGATGTGAACCCTGCTCAGCAATCAGCAGATATAGGGTGTAAGGATATCAGGTGGCCCATGCCCTCCCACTTCAGGAATTAGGTACCTTATTTCCTCAGTGGGACAGGCCTCTTGCTTCTATTCCAGAGTCAGTCCTGAAGCCTACCCTGTGATCGGGCAGTAGTAGTGCAAGGATGTCAGGCATCCCTTCCCTTCCCTGTGCCTCCCCTCCTTAATGCATCAGGTCTTCCAGTGCAGTACTACGAGGATGCTGTACTGTCAGGGTGTGCTGTCCTTCGGATGAGATGTTATACTGAGGTCTCTTCTGCCATCCCCGGTGTTGTCCTGGTGAATGTCCAGGTGGAAGTAAAAGAACCCAAGGCTTTTTGTAAGAGTCAGGGATTTTTCTCAGTATACTGGCCAGCTTCCATAAAACTGAATTAGGCAATTGTCCAAGGTGTATATGAGTGATGATGTGCAAAATGCCTGCCACTACACACAGTCACTTCACTACCAATCTCTCACTGCTTTTAAAGAGTTTTAGGGCACAATATGCATGGAAAGTGTTACATAAGCTGGCCGAGTACCGCAGAGGGTTGAGGTACTGGATGCCTTACCTCATGCTATGCCAGCAACCCAGGTTGCGGAATGACCTCGGGTCACTGGTGTGCTGGCGTGGGGGGAGGGTGGAGCAGGATTGAGCATGCTGGCGGACAGCTCTCCTCTCCTGAGGGTGGTGTGGGTAGGTTGCACCCCCGTAGTTCCGCTCCACCCGGGTGGCGGTCAGTGGTGGCGTGGGTGGGTGGGGTGGCAAAGTATCAGGAGTAGAAGGGGCTGAGCTGGTGCCATGGGATGCAAAGTGTGCCTCCACATGCTCGCACGGCCATGTGCTGGGACCTCGTTGGGGGGGGGGGTTAGGGGAGAAAATCCATAAAAATGTACATAGGCGTCCCCATCGCCAGTTGGCGGGAGAAGGCAACAAGGACCACAAAAGCTAAATAAAAAAAAAAATGTGTTACATAAATGCAAATTCGTCATCATCTTCTTGCCTGCCTCCCCTAGGTCAGGAAAGCATAACCAACCATGCCCCCTCAAAATGAATGGGTGCTATGCCAAAAAACAAATAGGTAAAACAACAACCCACTGCAGCACTCTGTACTTATAACTTTGTAGCCTTATAGTACCAACATTTTAATCTGTACGAGAGATAGCTCCCCTTGGTCAGCCCTGGAGACTGCCCAGTGGTCAGCCCATAAGGAGTACGCAAATGTATGTCAGAAGTTCCATGTTTTCCCTCTCTAGGTGCCCGATACTCAATCTTATTAATGGGTCAGGCCCCCTGCTACAGCTCCTCTGGGTCAGCCCCGGAGAGAATATGCTTTTTAAAAAAATCACTCATGCTCCTTTGCTGTTATACCTTTTTTACAGCAGCTTTAAAATGTTTCTGCCCTTCCATTCCTGCTGCCTTTTTTTAGTCCAGTTTTATTCAAAGATCAGCATCTTCACGGGACTGGGAAGTTGCTTAAAGATAGAACATGCAAAAGGGATTCAGTTGTGAGTCATTTCCTTAAGGTGGATGTCACAGATTATAGAGGAACTCTAACAGTACTTCGGCAAGGACTGGAAAATATATTTAGAAGAATAAAGAGCATCTGAAGCCAAAGTTACCAGCTTAGCGAGGAAAAGGGTAAACTTCCACTTTTTGAAAGTGCGGCTGTTTTATTTTATAATTATTTTTCTTTAGTGAAAAGCAAAGTCCCTCCAGAATACATTGGCCGTTGAACAAAGAGTTTATGTGTGGGGGAGAAATTACTGTCTGTACTCCTTGAAATCTGCTCAAACTTAATGTCTTTGAAGAAAGAATTACCATCACTAAAAATTCTCTTACATTGTTCATTAAAACAGTCCTGTTACTGGCTGCTGTCCAGTTGTTTCTCTTCAGCACAGCCTAACTATGCGCTGACATATAAAACAAATATCTAATAAAATACTGGCACAGTAAAAAGATTACTGTTAAAGCAAG
Source organism: Neoceratodus forsteri (assembly GCA_016271365.2). Lineage (NCBI taxonomy): Eukaryota > Metazoa > Chordata > Ceratodontiformes > Ceratodontidae > Neoceratodus > Neoceratodus forsteri. The sequence goes on along the minus strand of CM057451.1, from coordinate 799,634,566 downwards.
GCACAACACTAATTGGGAGCATACCTTAGATATTCTTAGCAATCCATAATTGTGGGCCAGAGAACAAGCATGCTCCCAGTTTATATGGTAGGAAAGCATCAGTCTGGACAGAACAGTACTCTTTTTTTTTTTTACTTTTTGCGTAAGGAGTTGTTTTTCTGGTGGAACCTGAGGTATGGTCCTTACAAAGGCTATATAGTGGCAGTGGTACAGGGGAGGGGACCTACTTGTTACATCTGCTTTAGTCCTTACACAGGCTGTATATGACAGTTCTGCACAGGGGCAGTACTAACATGCAACAAAAGGGTAAGAGTTGCATCCTGCCCAGAAACGACCCCTCTTCCCTTTGCCAGTGGGTCCAAACTGAAGCACCTACTCTTTTACAATATCTAAAGAAGGGGAACATGAACTGTTCAAAATCTGAAATTGATTATGTTTAGTAGCTTCCTCTTCAGACCCATATTTTTTACACCAGTGGATCCAGTTCGACCCATGTTTAAACCCCCCAGTGCCATCACTGATTCTCCATGTTAATGACTCCACAAATGAGAGCTTCCCACTGCAATGGCTCAACAGATGAGAGCTCCCCAAGACACTGACTTGGGAATAAGGGCTTTCTTTCTACCACTCCTGCCTTGGTCCTTACATTAGTGGTCCGCCATAGAAGAGGGCTCCTCAAAGGTAAAGCCCACTCTGGTGAGGGATTCACCAAAACAGTTACTCCTCAGATGATGCTATCCAAGGCAAAGATCCATGAAAAGGGACCTTCCATCTGCTACTAAAGCCATGGTCCTTACAAAAGTTATATGCCACAGATGCTGAATCCCCAAAAGCAATGACTCAGGGTATGGTACTGTGACAGGGTTGAATAAGGCCCTGCCCCATTTGTTATGCAGAAAGAGTTTAAACGCAAGGGTTTGTCCTATCCTCCCCTTCTCTGTCTCTTATCTGTCTGGTTGCGCAAACAAATTTTCTTGTGAGACCTAGAAACTGATCACTCTTGACAGTTTTGCAATTCTCCACCTCTCGCTATCTCTCTAACTTCACTTGCTGTTTCTGTCTTTTTTCCCCCTTGCATATCTGCAGTTATAAAAACATATGTGAATCACTGTGTGAAACTGTATGTGATACTGGGATCCCTTTGTTTAAAACTGTATATAGTTACAATGTTGAAATGATTGTAAAAAATGGAATTCAAGGGGTTAACCTGAGATTCTGGTTTGAAAAATATTTCCAGAACTGTCAACAAGAGGTCAGTTCTGGATCACAATTTCCTTTTTGCTGCACCTGCTGAAACTGACAAGAACACTGTGTGAGGAGCAGAATGTTCTCTTAACGAGTTCCCTGCAATAACTTGTTATAAAAAGAGCTGCAATGTTTTGCAAGAGGGAAAGACAGAAACTGAGATTTGAAATTGAGAAGAACTCAGAAGGAGGACTCTGCTTTATATGCTTGTATTGCCATTGTAAATTGTTATACTGAACAATTTTAATTTTATATGTTGCTGTTATTAATAATAAAACGCTATTTGCGAATTTTACAACTGCTCCTGGTTGTCCTATGCTTCCTGACCTGTGCCTCGATGACAAGTACATATGCACAGCGACTCAGGATATGGAACTTTCCATCTACCAGTGCTGCTGCAGTCCTTAAACATGCTGTGTACAATAAATGAGTGATCCCAAGGCAGTGACTGAGGATGGAGGCCTGCTGTCTCCGACTGTTGCCTCGGCCATTGCATTAGTTGTATACTACAGATGAGGACTCTCAAAGGCAAGAACATGGGACAGAGCACCTTCCAGATATTGCTGATGCCTTGATCCAGCATAGGTTATATACAACAGATGGGGCTCCTCAAGGCAGTAACTCATGGCAGGTGACATTACTGTACCTACTGTAGTAACATAATATTTAGTGTGTAAATGGACTCTAGGTACATTAGATCAAAACAATCTTACATTAAATCAAAACAATCTCCCAGCTTCACATTCTCTACGAGACTGATCTGGTGGACCACACCTTGTTACTAGACAAACTGGCTAACACAGAAGTGCACCCAGAACTACTCTTGTGGTTCAAATCACATTTAAATTGTCAAAGGCTGAGAGCTTCAGTGGAAAATAACCTATTTTGTCCCTGTGGGCTTGCAAATGGAGTCCCCACAAGCATCCCTATTAGGTCCTTTACTTTTTCTGGTTTACATAAATAAACTGTCCAATGTACTTCACAACACAGACCATGAATGTGTGTTGACGATACGGTATTGGTGTCAACAAGTTATTTATTTAGAAAATGGTGATCAGGATAGGCACACTTAGCCAATGTTCTTTTCCAGATGCAAACTGGGTAAAGGGTACTTGGAAGAATACATCATATACTGCAGGCAAAAACAAAATAACTACAGTATATAAACAATATAATAGTAAATAACAGAGATAGATTGGAATATATGCTGCAGATACTCTCTTCAGTCATGCAGGGATGGTTCACCAGGTCAAAATTAGCAATGAACCTAAAGAAAACCCAAACCCAAAATAAGAAATTTCAATCTCATTTAAATAAAAAAAAAAACACGGACACTATAGGGCTTATGATAAGGTTACTCGAGGGTACATGTATTGCCATTCTTAAGACCCTTTTAGCTCTAAACCCCTCAAAGGCAAGCATCCAGATGGGTTGGACCCAAACCTACTTCATCTCTCTGCCCCTGCCATCTGCCTCCTTATTGCTTCCTTTCTTAACTTTTCTTACTCTCTGGCCTCTGTACCTGCCTCATGGAAACATGGCAGTTATTCCCCTCCCTAAAGGGGGTGACTCATCTGTTCCTGGGAACTACCGCTCTATATTTCTTCTTCCTACACTTGCTAAACTTCAGGAACATGTGGTTCTCTCTCAGCTTTCCCCTTTCATTGACTCATCCTCCAACCTCACCCCTTACCAGTCTGTTTTTTGCAAATCCAACTCCACCACCACATCCCTGCTCAGAGTGACTGACTTCATTCTATCAGACATCGATCAGGGCCTGATCATCTCTGCAATTTTTGTCGACTTGGTCAAAGCCTTTAACACTGTAGCACACCCTCTCCTCCTCCTGCTGCAGGACTGTCCTCACAAACCACTGATTGGTTCCATTCATACCTTGCGGACAGAACTCAATCAATTAAAATTAACAACTCCCTGTCCCTCCACTCCCTATCAGCACCGGAGTTCCCAAGGGATCAGTGCTTGGCCCCATTCTCGTCTCCATCTTTGTAAATAGTCTCCCCTCTGCCTGTACATCTGCTTCCATTCATATGTAAGCAGATGATAATAGTCTTATTTGCCTCTGGCCCCCCCCGATCTGATGTGTAGTCTCCAGCTGGATATTAACAACATCCAGCTCTAGTTTCACTCTAATCAGCTATCCGTTAATGCAAATAAAACAGTCTCTATGACCTTGAGAACAAGGCAAAAGCTCTCCAGAATTCCAGCTTTCCCCTAATTCCACACCCTGGATGGGTCATCTCTCGAAGACGTACATTCCTTCAAGTACCTTGGAGTGTGGAATGACCAGCACCTAGATTTCTCTGTACATGTAGACTATTTCCACAGAAAGCTCCACCAAAAACTGGGTGCCTTGTACTGGAACTGTGAGTGTATCCCCCTACAGGCACGCAGGGCCATTGTAATGCAGATGATTCTCCCAATTTTTGACTATGGAGACACCATGTATGGTAGTGCTCCAAAGTCCACCCTGGCTAGACTGGACCCCCTCTATCACTCCTTCTGTTGATTTGTACTTAACTGCCCATCTCTGATTCATCACTGTTCCCTATGTACCTCATCAAGTCTTCCCTCTCTCGAAGCCTCCCTTATTGCCAAGTTTTGGCTGAGCTCCCTCCCCACCTACCTCTCTTCTCTACTCTCCTTCCCTCCTCTCTCCTCCTACTCCCTTCGTAGCTCTGCCCACCATACTCTAGCACTCCCATCAAGGTCATTTTCTCTGCTTTCTCCTTCTGCCTATCTAAGCTCTGGAACTCTCTCCCCTCCCCATTCATGCTGCCAACTCCCTCCATTCCCTCTCTCGGCTTCTCCATGATTTCACCGCTTCCTCCTGCAACTGCTCCCGAACTCATCACCCTTCCCTTCCCCCCACTCCCCTTCCCCTCCATCACCCTCCTCCTGACTTTCTATCATTAGGCTAAGCAAAATTAATATTTGCCACTATTTTATTTAGTTTTTTTGCTAAAGTTTTTTTTTGTCTCACAAGTGTTGCAGTCTCCTTCTCACATTGAAGGAGTTAACTGCTTTCCTCCCACAGCTCTTCCAGGGGATTAGGTGTGTATATCTGGGGGTGGAGCTGACAAACTGTCAGTCCCTTCCAACAGAGGGAAGGGTTAAAAGGTCAGGTTAGTTGATATATTGGAGGTGGAAGACTAGGTTTGCTGGCCAAGGCACCTAGCTTCACCTGAGCTCTTTTCTTCCAGGTTGCTTGAAAGGGCACAGCAAAGAACCTTACCAGAGCAACAATAAGGATTAAGGCTTCTTTTGGTTAGGCAGGTTTACTGTGTGTTGTTATTTTTATTTTGTACAAACAGGGATTGTTACTGTTTGTTGTTAACATTTTATTGCTTTATTTTTCTCTGATTCAAATTGTTGTTGCTGGGTATACCTTCTGCTGCATTATTAAAGGGTGTGCTTACAGATTACTGCTGTAATCTTCTGATTCAAATTGTCTTTTGCAAGGTATATCTTCTGTTACTGCTTTATTTTTCTCTGTAGCAAAGTGTTTCTTAAAGGGTATATCTTCTGTGAAATTAAAACAGGTGGTGCTTTAGAGGTTTCACAGTTTTATCTGTCATTAGGATAAGCTTTCTGGGCTACTGCATTTGTTGCTGGCTCATTGTTTCTGCTCTTACCTCCTTGTTTCTTTCCTCCGTGGTTCTTCTTTTTCAGCAGGGAAAGGCCCAGCCACCCACCCCCATCCCCAACCACCTCATACTCCTTTTATAGGGTAGCACAGTCGTATCATTTCCTGTAGCAAAGCAGGAAGGGGCAGATCCGAGGGGTATCCACACAGTGACCTCATTTACAGGTGCTCTAGTAATTTAACTTGTTATAACAAGTTATACAAAAACAAACAAAACAAACACAAAATCAAACTTTTGCTTTCATTTTCTTCCTTCTGATTACTCTGACCAGGTTATAAACCCAACAATTTACCTGGAATGGATATCATTAACCGTAGGTATTGTGGAACACTTTTCAGAAGGGCAGTTTTACAGGCTTTAGGACACTATTGCACATGCTGGGCTATTGGAGATCTAAGGGCTCAACTCCAGGCAGCATGGGCAGAGATTGCATGCCTCAGATTGCATATTCAAGAGGAAATATTTTATAAGAATCGCCCCCCATTTCCCCAACGTCCAACAGAAGTACATAGACCGCAGAGGGTAGTTGGTCCAGGAGGCTGGCAGGTGGTTAGGAGGAGCAAATCGGGTGCCCCATCACTCGGTGCTCTCCAACATATCACCACCACAAACCATATAAAAACTACAAACAGGTATCTGCCTCTATCTCCGAAATCAAACAAAGGGGCAGAGGACACTGCAGAGCAGGAGCTAGCACAACAAAACTCGCCCAAAACAGGAACCAAAACAAAAAAAGCAAAAAGGAAATCCCAAAAACTTCTGATCATAGGAGACTCCATGATTCGGGCAGTTGATATGTATCTCCAGCCAGGGGTAATGGTCAGATGTCTCCCAGGTACATCAGCGTGGAAAGACACTGACCGCATTGCTAAAATTGTTCAGGAAGCAGGAGAAAACATTGATGTCCTGGTAGACAAAGGGACTAAAGATCTCGCCAGTCGGTCAGTTGTGGAGACCAAGGAACACCTGACCAGGCTAAGTGGCAAACTATCATCTATTTTGTCCAGCATCTCCTTCTCTGAGATCCTGCCAGTCTAGGAAAGGGGGACAGATGGAAGGAAGGTCAGAGAAGGGGAAATAGGGGAGCTAAACATGTGGCAATGGGGCCTGACGGGATTCACCCTAGAATCCTAAAAGAGCTAAGGGAGGACCTAGTGACACCACTAACCACACTTTTTAACAAATCATGGGAAGATGGGGTGGTACCTGAGGACTGGAGGAGGGCAGATGTGATTCCCCTTCACAAAGTGGGAGCAAGACAGAAGCAGGAAACTACAGACCTGTTAGTTTGACCTCAGCGGTGGGAAAATGATGGAATCACTTCTGAAAGAAAGAACTGTTGAGTACCTAGAGGCCAGCGGGCACAGGACCCAAAGCAGCATGGATTCACAGCAGGAAGGTCATGTCAGACGAATCTAATCAATTTCTTTGACTGGGTGACCAAAGTAATAGACCAGGGAGAGCTGTGGATATGGCCTATCTAGACTTTAACAAGGCATTTGACACAGTCCCACACAAAAGATTAATAATCAAGTTAGCCAGCCTGGGAGTGGGTCCCAGGGTGGTAGCCTGGGTAGTAAACTGGCTGCACAACAGGACACAGAAGATAATAGTGAATGGAACACATTCTGAAGAAAGGGGGGTTACTAGTGGAGTACCTCAGGGCTCAGTACTGGGTCCAGTCCTCTTTAACATCTTTATAGGTGACATTGCAGAGGGTCTGGAAGGAAAGGTATGCCTCTTTGCAGATGACACAAAGATCTGTAACAGAGTTGATACACGGGGGGGGTAGAAAGGATGAGAAGGGACTTGGCAAGGTTGGAGAAATGGTCAGACATATGGCAACTTAGATTCAATGCAAAGAAGTGCAAGTAATGCACCTGGAAATAAAAATCCAGGAGAACAGTACACAATAGCAGGAGGTACTAACGACAACAATAATGGAAAGGGATCTGGGTGTAGTCATATCAGATGACCTAAAGGTGGGTAAGCAATGTGAGAAGTCAGTAAGGAGAGCCAGGGGGATACTGGGATGCATAGGGAGGGGCATCACAAGTAGAAAAAGGGAAGTGGTTATCCCTCTATACAGACAGTTGGCGAGACCCCACCTGGAGTACTGCGTGCAGTTTTGGAGACCTCATCTACGCAAGGACATAGACAGGATGGAAGCAGTCCAGAGGAGGGCAACTAAAATGGTGCAGGGTCTACATCAGAAACCATATGAAGAGAGACTGAGAGAGCTTAATATGTATACCGTTGATGAAAGGAGGGACAGGGGGACATGATAGAAACTTTTAAGTACCTCAAGGGAATCAACAAAGCCCAGGAGGGTAGCATCTTTCAGAAAAAGATGTGTAAGAACAAGGGGGCACAATTTAAAGTTAGAGGGGGGATGGCTCAGGCGCAATGTGAGGAAATTCTTTTTCATGGAGAGAGTGGTGGATGCATGGAACCGCCTTCCTGGAGAGGTTGTGGGGTCTAAAACAGTGGGGGAATTCAAACATGCATGGGACAGACATAAGGCAATTATAGTGCGGGTTGCAGGAAGTAGGCTGTTAGTTAACTAGAATCTGCAGCTTATCCAATAAGTAGGGAAACTGGCAGACTGGGTGGGCCAAGTGGTCCTTATCTGCCGTCAAAGTCTATGTTTCTATGGCTCAAGGGCTGGTGCCAGGAAAAAGGACACAAATTTGTAGGGAACTGGCAACAGTTTTGGGAGTGAAAGTACTTTAAATCTGATGGACTGCATCTGACTAAGGAGGGAGTCAGTGCATTGGGGCAGAAGTTTGATGTCTTTGCAGAATATTTAAACTAGCAAATGGGGAGAGGGGTGCAGCACCCAAAACATCGCAAGGGAAGAACACCCTTCCCCCCCTCAGCTAGTGGTCAAACAGGAGTTCAGCATGTTTGTAGTTCATTTCAGGGATTTATTTAACGCTAAAAATTGATTAGTGTTTTGCTCATAAAAGTGCTAAACCTTTGTGAAAATGCATAGCACTTGCCTCACTGTGTTTAACAAACACAGCACTTCTAGAAAATCTATATAAATATTTTCTGTACAATTAGTATCGTCCCAAGAAAAAAACTGCTAATCAATTATTTAAAACCCTGCATTTGCATCACCAGGCAAAGAAAAAGGTCCCGCTCCCCATATGATGCACAGGGGAAATGCCGGATCTCGCCCAACAACTAACTCACCGAAATCAGACCAATGGAAAATCATGTACACAAGTGTTCGCAGTCTGGGAAACAAGATCCCAGACCGGCAGGCAATAATGACAGAGGCTAAACTGGACACTGTAGACATTAGCGAGACATGGTTTACCAGTAACCACACTTGGGAGACTTCAGTACCTGGCTATGTACTGTTCAGAAGAGACTGAGGTGAAAAAGGAGGGGTGGAGTGGCCCTTTATGTCAATGAAAATATCAAACCTACAGAAATTCTGAATACACATAAGGAGCCAGAAGAACTGTGGGTCACCCTGTAAACAGGAAATGAGACAGCCATACGAACTGGGTTTGTGTACAGGCCTCCAGACCAGGGGGAGGACACAGACACGTTACTGTTAGAAGATATACAAAACATGACAGCTAAAGGGGAGGTTCTGATAATGGGAGACTTCAACATGCCAGATACAGACTGGTCAATACCAGCAGAGACATCTGCCAGAACTAGACACATGGTGGATTCCCTACAGGGGGAGGGCCTCAAACAACTGGTACAACAACCCACAAGAGACAGGGCTATCCTAGATCTAGTACTGACTAACAAGGAAAGGATCACAGATCTCCAGGTAGAAGGTCACCTGGGTGCCAGTGACCATCACATGGTATGGTTCAGTTTGGCCACTAGAACAAAATCATCCCATTCCAAGGCAAAAATAGGTGACCTCAGAGGAGCTGACTTTAATAAGATGGCACTGGCAAAAATAAATACAGGTGAGGGGGTGCAGGCAAAGTGGGCAAGAATTAAAGATGCAATACTTGAAGCAACATCCCATTGTGTTAGTGAGAAAAGGAAATGCAAAAGAAGAAGGAAATCACTTTGGTTCTCAAACACAGTAGCAGAAAAGGTCAGAGCCAAAAGGTTAGCCTTCAGGAAATATAAGGGAACACAGCAGGATGAAGATAGGGAGGCATATGAAACTTCCCTAAGGGAAGCGAGGAAGGCAGTAAGGCAGGCAAAGGCCCAAACCGAGGAAACACTAGCGCAAACAGTAAAAGAAGGTGACAAGACTTTCTATAGATACATTAGTGAAAGGAGAAAGTCCAGAGGGTATTGCTAAGATCAAAGGGATAAGGGGCATGTGAGGAGGACCATGTAAAAGCATCTATCCTAAATAGATACTCTGCTCAGTATTTACTGAAGAGAAGGTAGGGCCCGCAGCTCAGCACCATGGACACGGGGGAGGGAGGAGCACCCAGTCCCTTCTCAAAGAAAGGGTCCTACAAGAGCTGGATAAGCTCAGGGTGGACAAGGCAATGGGACCTGATGGCATACATCCCAGGGTACTAAAGAAGCTAAGGGTGGAACTAGCAGAGCCATTATCAGAACTGTTTAGTGAGTCTCTGAGCACAGGAGAGGTCCCAGAAGACTGAAGAAGGGCTCATGTGATCCCGCTCTACAAGAGCGGTCACAGGGAGGAGGCAGAGAGCTACAGACCAGCCAGTCTTACCTCAGTAGTGGGCAAGATTATGGAGACACTCCTTAAGGAAAGGATAGTGCAACACCTGGAATCCATAGGAGCACAGGATCCAAGACAGCATGGGTTTACAAAAGGAAGGTCCTGTTAAACTAATCTCATAGATTTCTTTGACTGGGTAACCAGAGTGGTGGACCAAGGGGGAGCAGTTGATGTTGCCTACCTTGACTTCAGCAAAACTTTTGATACCGTTCCACGTAGAAGATTGATTAATAAGCTGCGTAGGCTCGGGGTGGGTCAGACGTTGGTCAACTGGGTGGCAAATTTGTTGACGGGCAGAAAACAGAGAGTGGTGGTAAATAGTATACAGTCAGAAGAGATGCAAGTCACAAGTGGGGTACCTCAGGGATCAGTTCTGGGGCCAGTTGTCTTTAATATCTTCATAAGTGACATTGCAGATGGACTGGAGGGTAAGGTTTGTCTGTTTGCAGATGACACCAAGATCTGCAACAGAGTAGATGATCTAGATAGGGTGGGCAGAATGAGAAGATATCTGGATAAACTAGCAAAATGGTCAAAAGAGTGGCAACTAGGGTTTAACACAAAGAAGTGCAAGATCATGCACATAGGGAAGAGAAACCCTGAAGCCACCTTCAGGCTGGGAGGGGAGTTGCTGGCAGTCACAAGGGAAGAAAGAGACTTGGACGTCATCATCACCGATGACCTGAAATCATCCAAGCAGACCTCTAAAGCAGTAGGTAAGGCTAGAGGGATGTTGGGGTGTATTAGTAGGGCATCACAAGTCGGAAGAGTGTGTTAATAATCCCTCTTTACAAGACACTGGTTAGGCCCCATCTGGAGTACTGCGTGCAGTACTGGAGGCCACACCTTCACAAGGACATTAACCAAACTGAGGCAGTTATCCTCTATGTAAATGCTACAAATGTATGCAAACTTATCCTTCCTCCCTTCCCCCCAGGACGCATCTGGAAACGAGCGGTTACTCAGCTCAGTATGTCTTTCCTGGTGAAACTTCTGAAATAAATTAATATAAATAAATAAATAAAATGCAGAGGAGTGCAGGTACCATGGAGTTACACTATAGTTTGAGGTACCCGACTCATATTGCAAATGTGGTTTAGAATATGAATATGAAATTAGACGTTTTATGTAGAATAGCCCATCATTTGAACAAGGATGCTCGTAATATGACAGCCCAACAGAAGCAATTCCCAGTTTTACAGTATGGGAACATTATATACTGATATGCTAATAACTCACAAAACTGGATAAGTTTACAATAAAGTTGCTAGATTTGTCTTGGCATATAGTTATAGTAGACCATTCAGTGGCCTGAAGTTGTACTAAATCTGTTCCTAAACAGCCAGATTGTGTTAGGTCATGAAGTGCTTAATTTCTCTTGCAGGTACAGGGCACCGGGTAAATGCAAAACAAGAGGTGGTACACTGACCAGTCTTACAAAGGTGCCCTTTATTAGATGCAGGACATGTAGGCTATGAAACAAAACAAATACACTCACCAGTAAACAGTGAAAAAGCTTCAATAAACCAAAGTTAGAAACTTACAAAGGCAAATGAACACATGGGTACTTGGCTGGTATAGTTAGCATTGTGGTGCAGCTGGCAACAGACTTCAGTGTTGTACTGTTCCCTTGTCTTACCTCTGTTTTATGGACTTTGGGCCCCTTATTGATAAGGGAACCAAAGAGAAGAAGGGAGAAAGGGAGACTTGGGCTAGCCATAGCTCATCTTTCAGATTACATAATACCTCCTTGGGCTACTATACTTGAGTACCTTTCCTCAAGCAGTCATACTGACTTTTGTGTTTTCTACCTGGTAGACAAACTCCAGATGCATTGCCAAAAACAAAACAAAAAAGGGAATTTATACTTTTCTTTTTAACACTGCTGGGGAGGGTACAGGCCAGCAACCTCTTTGATGATGTGTTGAGTTCTGTTTCTACCTGTTTCCATATGGTCAGAGCCTAGGATGGCACTAGTACAGGGCTGCTGCCTTGGAGAGAGGAAAGAGGAGAGTGTCCATACGGACACTCCCTGTCAACCTCCTATCTTGAAGTCACAGGATAGCGGTATAAACCTGGATCACCAGCATACCAGAGCTGATTCAAACTACTCAGTGCCATAGATCCAGCTACCTTAGTTATTTTAGCTTAGATTAGCATATCTGGACTGAAGCGAGGCCTTTGACGCTGTGCCCCACAGGAGATTTATGAAAAAGTTGAGGGATCTGGGGATGGTTAACTAGATGGATTAGTAATTGGTTGTGATGAAAAACTCTTAGTGTAAGGGTAGGTGTCAATGGAGAATACTTTGTAGGGTGCCATATGGGTCATTTCTGGGGCTGGTTCATCCCAATGTACTCAACTGGGATATAGAGGAGGGAGTCTTTTGTTACAATTTCTTTGCAGATGACAATGTGGGAAACAGGGGGGATATGGGAAATACAAATGAACCAGATGTGAAAATGGTCTAAGATATGGCAACTCAAATTTAATGCCAAAGATTGTAAGTTCATGAACACTTACTGAAAAAACCCGAAAGCAAATGCTGTTTGTGTGGAATGGGGGTGCAGCAGACATCAGAGGAAAAGGGCCTAGGGATCATTATTAGCAACAGTCTGACGTCCTGTGCCTAATTCCAGAAGGCTGCAGGGTAAGCAAATAGGATGTTGCAGCGCATAGTGAGGGGGTTGGTAGCAGAAAGGAGGAGGCGATTCTGCCCCTGTATAGTCCCTTGGTCAGACCTCACCTGCAGAATTGTACACAGTTCTGAAGCCCACATCTGAAAAATGACAGAGACCTCCTGGAAACTGTACAGAGGAGGGCCATGAAGATGATTCTGGGGCAGCAGGGGAAGGCATGAGGAGAGAATGGAGGGTCTCAATATGTACACAGTGGTGTCCAGGAGGGAGTGGAGGCATGGTACAGACCTTTAAGTATCAAAGGGGTATTAAAAAAATGGGTAGCAGTGCCCTGTTAACAAAAAGCAAGGGAAACATAACAAGAGGCCAGGAATGAAAATGGTGGGAAGAAGCTTTAAGAGGGCTCCAAGAAAGTGTTTCTTAACAGAAAGAGCTGTGGAGCAGTGGAGTGCATTTCCAGAAGAAATGATAGACACAAAGTCCATTCCTGGCTTCAAGAAAAGGTGGGGCAGGCACAGGGAAATAGTACAACCCAGATGTAGGAGGGTGGGCAGTCAAAGAGAGGGGATGAGTGGACTAGAGAGGGGAGTGTCGAAATACAGTCATGGCGATCGGTATACTAGGTCTGGTTTGGCATTAGGGTGGTTTGGGTAGACTCAATAGGCTGTTGGGCCATTTTTCTGCTGTTGATATTTATATGATTCAGTAAGGGAGCCTAGTTGTTCCTTTACTGAACCAAAAATCGCCGTGGTACTTTTTTATACAAGTAAAATGAATTTCTGCTTTAAGTACTAGAGAAGGTTGGCATATAACACTGGTAGCAATCTTCTGGACTGATTCCAGTCTGCTTTCTGTCTGGTTAACTCTTCGAGAATACTGTTGTCTGTTAGCCTGTGATCTTCTTGGGACAAGCAACCAGGGCTTTCTTTCTCAGCCTGTTTGTAGTTGAGCACCTTTTTCCCACCATGATGTGGTTAGATTGATCAACCTGCCAGATATGTTTCCATCTCTAGGATTGTCCTGGATTGGTTCAAGTCCTGTCTTTGTGATCACTCCTCCTTTGCTTCTCTCTCTGGCAATGGATTACCTTCACCTAACCTTTTTCTTATGGGGCTCTGGAGGTTCCATCTTTGGTCCAGTCACTGTGACAGTCATGTTTACTCTAAAGTCCTCAGCACAAGGTTCCGCTGCCCCCTTCTGGGACTGGACCAAGGGAATGTTTTAACAGGCTTTCCTTTCTGGCCTGTTATCCATATGCCACCTTATTTGTGCACCCTCAAGAGTATGGTTCACCTGTGTTAATGTTGACCAGTGCTGTCCCATGACTTCTCTCCTCTGGATATACCAGACTGTTTTTGTTAGATGTGTGTTCATTGTGGGGTTATCACTGCCTGGAGTACACATGCAGTGCACACCCACTGATGCTTACCCAGTCACTAACTAATTCACTCTATAGGAAAATAATATTTCTTTATTGACTTTTTACTAAGGTTGATTCCAGTATATGCATGATGCTTGCAGAAGAACTCTCTGCACTGATAAGATCACTAACCTTGCAGGGTTCTAATTCTTAAAAGGTTTCCAAGCTGAGTCCTGGTCTGCATGTTCCTTAATTTTCTCAGAGTCCAAAAATGCCTGTTCTATCCCTGTAAAAGTTAGCTATTCTACGCAGCCTCTTTGGGTTTCTATCATGGGGTCCCTCATGCTGATCAGTATTTGTTTCTCAAAACCCTGCATGTTGCTAATGGTACCTCTAGTCTGGGAACCACAAAACGACAAATGGCTTCTCATCCATGGACCCAAATCAGTTTTGAAAATAATAGAATAAAAGCCTACACTGTTTACAAACCTGCACACACATGCAGTCCTTTTAACAGCTCACAGAAAACAGGACTGGTTCCGGAGAATTAAAGTAGTCCAACTTCACAAAGTAGCAGGCAGGAGGCTGGCAACTATAGGCCAGTCAGCCAGACATCAGTGGTGGGAAAGTTAATGGAGATGCTGCTGAAGGAAAGGATTTTGGAATTTCTTGAATCCAATGGGTTACAAGACCCAAGGCAGCATGGACTCTTGGGGGGGGGGGGGTCATGGCAAACAAATCTTACAGAATCCTTTGACTGGGTGACCACGGAATTAGATCAGGATGGAGCAATGGACATGGCATGCCTAGATTTCAGTAAGGCTTCTGACATTGTTCCACATAGGAGAATTGTAAGGAAGCTGGGCAGCTTAAGGGTGGGTCCAAAGGTGGAAAATTGGGTAAGAAATTGGTTAAGGGTTAGGCAACAGAGGGTGGTAGTAAACAGAGTTCACTCCAGAGAAGACAGTGTGACAAGCTGGGTGCCGCAGGCATCAGCACTAGGATCACTCCTCTTTATTGTCTTTTATAACTAACATCGCAGGGGAGTTTCAAGGGAAGGCCTGCCTCTTTGCGGATAACATCAAAATCTACAGTAGGTTGGACACTCACGGTGGGGGGGGTAGAAAGACATGAAGATGGTCACCCTCACTCTAAATGAGCTCACCTCTCCACTCACAAAACTAGTTAATGCCTCACTAAGAACGGGTGTCTTCCCAGACAGATGGAAGGCAGCACTGGTCACCCCCATCTTTAAAGCTGGAGACAGAACTAACCTGGCCAACTAAAAGCCCATATCTATCCTCCCCCCACTTTTCAAGGCCCTGGAGTGAGTGGTTTCCAATCAACTCACAGAATACCTGGAAAAGCACAACCATCTCTGTACTCAGTAACACGGATTCCATAAAAAACACTCCGCCATTACTGCATTGGTTGATTACAGCTCTCAGATCTACGATACCCTAGATAATTGCCTGGCAGTGGGTCTATCTTTATAGACCTCATGAAGGCCTTTGACACCATAAACCATCAACTGCTTCTGAACTATCTGCTATCCATAGGCCTCTCCACTGACACTGTGGCATGTTTGGCAGCTACCTCACACACAGGAAATAAAGTGTGAAAATAGGGGCCAACCTATCTGAACCAAGGAAAGTGAACCTTGGTTTCCCCAAGGGTCAATTATGGGGCCACTCCTCTTCAGCCTTTTCATTAACTCCCTACCCTCTGCTTGCCCGACACATGTCGTGCTCTATGCTGCTGATGCCATCATATTAGTACCCAGCAGCAATCAGGCCGCTATCACCTCAGAACTGTAAGCAAACTTCTCTTGGCTTGAATCATGGTTCACACATAATAAACTATAAGCATGCTCTTCTCAGTTCCACAGAAGAAGAAGAAGAAATTTAGCCCACTGCTGATAAAGAGCCACAAGTGAGATATCATGGAGCAAGTCAGTACCTTTAAATACCTTGGGGTATATGCGGACGATACCCTCACGTTTTCTTCGCACATCGACCAAGTCATCAAATGCCCAACACTAAACTAGGTGTGCTATACTGACATAGACACTCTGTGACCCCGGATGCTCATCACCTGCTGCTCGGTCCTGTCAACCATTGATTACGGCCTTGTGATCTATGGGGCTGGCTCAGATACCACTCTAAAAAGGATGAAGACACTCCTCAATAAGGCCTGCCATTTGGTCTTGGGGCTGACCATCTGACCCATACTTACACTCTCTACAACAGGACCAGATGGCTCCCCCTCCACCTCAGGACACAATATCAGACTTATCTGCTGGGGGAAAAAAAATCACTTATGGGACTCACGCCAAACTCAACCTCTAGGCTACTTAAAACCACACCACCTACTGTCAACACAAGGAGTGCGACTAGGGGTGTCTGCAGGTGCCTTTCAAACAAATGATGCTAGCTCAGAGATCCCTTTCCTAGCGGGACCCAAATGGATCAATGAACTACCTTCCGCCCTGGCTGAGTGTAACAAGGTCAGTCAGTTCAAAGCTGGGCTCCACTCCCACCTGGATCACGAAAATGTATGTGCCTGCTCTACCAAATGCTGACCCACACACCTCTACCCACCCCCTCTCTCCCACCACTCTTGTCCTGCTACCCACACCAGTACACCCTTGTACATCTTTCCTCTCCCTGGTCCCTCCCCTCTCACCCCCGACACTTCTAACTTAGCCTACTCTACCTACATCACCTCTACATAGCCTAAGTCCCTTCACCCCTTCCCTGTTCTTAACACTCTTCCAACTGCTTGCCTCTCCTCTTCCCTGCTACCCACTCTTGACAAAGTCTACTCTGGCTACTTTTCTCACTACCTCTCAGTAGTGCGCCAACGTAGCACTTTGCATTTTCCTAAGCACTGTACCTCACTCGTGGAGTGATGTTACTGTTAGCACTTCCATGCTGCTAATATACCCGTATCTTGTCTCAGCATTACCTGTATTTACGTGTAATCTTTGTAAAACGATTTCTTGTTTGTTTTTGCTATGTCTTGTATTATATTAACTGACTTGGAATCTTTGTAAACAGGCCCTTGGCTCAAAGGTCTTAAATCTTAATCAGAAATAAATAAAAAGAATGAGCAGAGACCTTGGAAAACTTGAGGTGTGGTCAAGGGTATGCCGGAATGGCAGCTGGCTTCAACGAGAAAAAGTGCAGAATCTTGCACTTAGGGCATAGAAGCCCGGGGCAGAACAAAAAATGAGAGAAGAGTTAGTGATGATCATCAAACAGGAAAGACCTGAGGGTAACCATGTCTTGTGACCTAGAGGTAGCCAGGCAGTGTGACAAGGCAGTTGAGAGGGCCAGTGGGATGCTGGGGTGCATAGGGAGGTATCACCAATAGAAAGAGGTGTTGCTTCTGCACAGACTGCTGTGAGCCCCAGTACTGTGTCCAGTTCTGGAGATCCCATCTCTGGAAGCATACAGACTGGGAGGAGGCTGTCCTAAAGAAGGCAACTAACAGGATGTAGGATCTGCATCACAAGCCCTGTGAGGAGAGACTAAAGGACCTCAGTATGTACACCCTGGAAGAGAGAAGGGGAATATGATAGAAATTTACTTCATTGGAGTAAATAAGCTGCAGATGGGGAGTATTTTCAGAAAAAAAGATGCTAAAGAACAAGGGGACATGCAGTGAAGCTGGGGGTAGATTCAAAGAGATGTGAGGAAGTACTTCACAGAAAGAGTGGTGGATGCCTTAAACAGTCTGTCAGCGGAGGTAAGGGGAAAAAACAGTGGTGGGGTTCAACAGTGCATAGGACAGGCATAAGGGAATCTTGGGGGGGGGGGGACCAGAGATCAAGTAGGGTCTGTGATGACACCGTAGGTAGGGAAAAAAATGGACAGACTGGGTGAGCCAAGCGGTCCTTATCTGCCGCCAAATTCTGTGTTGCCGTGTAGTTTACAAACACCTTTGCCAATGTTTTTTAAGCCTAAACTGGTCCCTAGGAAAAGAATAGAATGAGCATAGCTGACTCATATTTAATTTTAAATTATCAGACAGGAACCTGCTCATCTGTTGAGAAGTCCACTTGAACCAATCACTTTAACAGTCTCTCAAGATCCTCTGAGAGAGGTAAACAAAAGAGGATTAGGAGTACCAAAAATCACTACTTGATTTGGTGATATGAAATTCAGGTTAAGCACAGCAAGAATATGGGACCAAATTTCAGTAGAAATAGGAGCTAAAAAACTGAGAAAGGAGTTCCAAAAGGCCTTGGATAAAGAATTAAATCATCAGTGCAATTGTTTTTTTAGGGGTCTTAAGGATTCACTAGGTCTATAAATGTATAGTTTGTAATTTAGAAATATCTGTGGTGTATAAGGAGAATGTATTATAAAAATGTCATAATATAATGTCATGCAATGTACAATTATTGTGTTTTATTTTTATGTAACCAAGCCAGAAGACTACTCTAGGAAATAGGATGTTGAGTCCTAATGTGTACTGTATATCCTGTTTAAAATATTTCTGGCATACAATACAACCACTGCCTTAGTCCTTAAACAGGTTGCATATCACAAATGAGGGACTCCCCAGTTAGTTGCTCAGCATAAGAGCTCGTCTAGCTACCACCACTGTCCTAGTCTTTAGATGGGGTCCATACCATTAGTGGGCAATACTCCAAGGTAATGACAGAGAACAGTGGGACATTCCACTTACAGTACCACTGCTGCCTTGGTCTCTACATGTGTTGAATTCCACAGGAGAACGTTCCCCAAATAATGACTTGAGATAGAGGACATCTCACTTGCCACCACAGCCATGGTTCTTACATGGGTTGTATAACTCCTGTCATGGGCTCCTCAGGGCAATACTAGGGTATCTTCTACCCGGCACCACATCTTTGGAGCTTTAAAGGGTCAAATACTGTATCCCAACAAGCACTGCCATATCAGTGAACCCTTCCTTCTACAATGCAGTGTATGTAACAGCCTCATTACCAAGTTGGGTCCTTTCTACCCTTCTAGAACGCACTACATGGGTTATCCTAATTGCTGTGCCGAGTCTTTTAGGGGTCTGAGGGGCAGGGGTACACAGTCAAAAATTCAGGATGTGGGTGTTTCCCCATATACATCCCGAGGATGTTCAACTGCCTGCAACTGTGATAAAAAATGACAAAAGTGTAGTCAAGGTTTTTCCACAGTTTTGTACCTTTTCCCCCACAACAGTGACACTTTTTCCACATATTACAGTAAAAAGTACTGAACTGCGGACATTTTCTTTAACAATTCAGCACACCCTTCCTTCTAGTCTACGTTACATGTATTAACCACCCTCCCTTCTTTCCTTTGTAAAATGCATAGCATATGTGAACCTCACTACCATTCTGGATATTTCCATACATCTAGAATACACTGCACATGTTAACTAACTAACAAACTAACTTACATACGTCCTTCCTTCCTTCCTTCCTCCTCCCTCCCTCCCTCCCTCCCATGAACCTTATTACTGAACTGACCTTTCTTCCTTCTACAATTCTTCCTTCTACAATGAATTACATGTAGTTTGAAGTTTATTGTTTGACTTATAAAGTCATCAACAAAAGATAATTACAAAATAGACAATATAATTCAAAGCAATACAATACATTACAATAGAATACACCAGACAAATATATATATAATTTAGTACAACATAAACATGTGCATAACAAATATTTATTAAAAACTCACTGTTGCCCTAAACTTTAAAACGTATTCCTTACATACTTTATATTCTTTACTTTAGCACATAAATTCACTGCCTTATTGCACTTCTTTCAAGTATAGCATTCCCATCCTGCATACTCACATATGTCACACCAGTACCTTCATTCATTGTTTCACTTTACCTATTGCAACAAAGTAGTTTGCTAATTTCTTGACAGTCAACCTGTCTGCAGTGTGTAGCATAATTGTAGTTAACAGGGTTATATCAAGCTGATACCTACTTGTATTAAAATCTCTTAACCAATACAGTCTCTCTTTTGTGTAATAAGTACAAGACCAAAGAACATGGACCAGATCCTCTCTGCCGCCAGCTGAACAATCACACATTTCAGATACAGATTTATCTTTACTGTATCTGCTTAACAGGACATTGCTTGGAAATTGCTCAAATTTATAATTAGCAAATGCTGTTCTCAATTTATTATTATCCCCATGTATCTAAATATGGCTTATAACCAAAACAAAAATTGTTCTTACTAAACCATTTGGAGTACTCGGAGACAGAACTGGCTTTTAAATCCTCGTTATTCCAATAATTCTGGATCTTTTTCTTTATATATTTACTATATTTAAGACTCAGAGTAATACCCCTATCTACTGCATTCTTCAAATTTATTAGCGAATATCTTTCAAGTAGTGTAATAATCTTGGAAAACCAAAATATACCCCTGTATCAAATCAAATTAAATCAAACTTTATTTGTAAAAAGGCGCCTGTACATAGCATAATAAAAATCAATAAATAATTAAAACAATATTAAAATTAATCCAAGGCAGCAACATTTAAAAATCATTATATGCAAGGCTAAAAAGATATGTTTTTAATCCTAGGTTATACCAATAAAGCTTTTCTTTATAACATATTTTTGTCAGTTTATCTTCAGCAGATCTGGTAAGCTTGATTCAATAATTCAACTTTCTAATATACATTTTTGCCCTCATATTAACAAGCCCTAGTTCAGAGTGCAAATAAGCAGCAGGACACGAGTGCCCAAGCCTAAGCAAACACCTTAAATTTCTGTACAAAGGTGACATCAAATGGTCAGGCTTTTTACTTTCACAACCCCAGATCTCACTGGTATAAAGCAGTTGTGTTTCCAATGTTGCTTCAATAGCCCTGAGAAAAGGCCTAACTGTATATCCACCAAATCTATAGTTGAACATTATCAGGGCTCCAATAGTTTTCTTATGTTTTATTAATAAAGCTTTATATAGAGAATTCCATGTTCCACTTGAATGAAATTCAGTCTCTAGGTAGACATAACTGGAAACTACCTCAATTTTATTTTCCTTCACAACCCATGTTCCTTGCAATTTTTTCTCTCCAAATATAACAACTTTTGTTTTGGGTAAATTTATTTTTAATTTTAGCCTCTCTGATTGCTGTACAATATAATACAGTTTAGCCTGAAGTCCCTTTTTTGTCAAAGAGAACAAAACAATGTCATCTGCATAGGCTAACAGAGGACAAGCGGAGTCCAGCACCCTTGGGGCATCCGAAGAAAAGGAGTCAACATCATTCAACATTTTATGAATATACAAGGAAAAGAGAAGTGGGGCCATAACACATCCTTGACGCACCCCCTTATTAGTCTTAAAGGGAGCTGACAATTGACCCTCTTTGCCCAAACTAACTCTTGCCCATGTATCATGATACAGATTAGCTATTATATGTACCACATTGACATCAATACCTCTATCAAGTAAAACAGTCCGCAATGTACTCCTAGAAATGGAATCAAAGAACACCAAGTAATCAATAAACACAGTATAAAGATTTTGTTTACAAAGCAGAACAAACTTCTCTATCAGATGTTGCATTACAAAAATGTTATCAATTGTAGAAAATTTTTGTCTAAACCCTGCTTGAAATTTAGACAAGCCACCAATAAATTCTACTTGATCTTTTCACTTTTCCAGCACTATTTTAGAGAAAACTTTTAAAATAACGTCCAATAAACTAACGGGTCTATACATAGCAGGAGAGGTCAAAGAACCCTTTTTGTGAATGGGAATAATATGTGAACCTTTCCAAGATAGCGGAAAACAGTTAGAAACAATACACTTATTAAAATAAACCCCTAACACCTTGCTCCAGAAAAGGGGCTGACTTATAAATATCTCTGCAGGGGTCCCATCCGGACCTGCAGCTTTATTTCTCTTTAAAGATGATACAGCAAAAAGTACTTCCATAGGGGAAAAATAAAATCTGTTATCAGAACTTCTTTCTATATGAGAGGGACTGTCCTGTTCTACAAGTTCAAAAAAAATAAATGTAAAGTACTCTACCCATGTACTTTCATTAATATAACTATCAATTCTTGTTTTGTATAAGATGGTTCCCTTACCCACCAAAACCCAAAACTATTTTACATCATTCTTGTTAATAACCTCTAACACCTGATCCCATTGATTTGTATAATATTGTTCTCCCCCAATGACAGTTTCATAATGTTTTCATTTAATGTTAAGTTGTTTTAATAAAACCCTTGAAGCATTTGTTCTATATGTTCTACACAACCTTCTTATCCCTCTTTTGATTTCTCTATATTTCTGATCATACCATCAAATCTGCTTACAATGCCTATGTCTAACAGGTAGAGAGGCAAGTCTACCCTTTATTTGATCAAACAAGCTATTAATCAATTCAGTCATCTGGGAAATATGCATGGCATCTAAAAGTGAGGCATGTACCATAAACGAAGAGGTGTTAAGTATTAGTCTAACTATATCCTCTACATTATTATACCACCTTATTTTGGTATCTGCTCTTATTTCAGAAAACAATACCACGTCCTGTGATTCTGTTTCAACTTTCTGAAAGTTATGTTCCAATATCACTGGAAAGTGATTGCTTTCCGCCCGGAGATCAACTCGCACTTCCTTCCAAGCATCTATTGTTCCTGTCCATAATGCCAGGTCTATAGTAGAATCACCTCTAGTGGATATGTATGTATAGTCACCATATTCCTCCCCCTGTATGTTCCATTGAGTGGGTAAAGATCAACATTACCCATTAAATCAATAATTGTTCTCCCCACTCTATTGATTGTAATATCTTTAGCTTTCCTTAAATGCTCTTCATGCAATATTGCATTATATATCCTAACTGAATTTCCCAACAAGCCATCATAGGCTCCTATTCGAGCATTAGGGGGAAACAGAAGCAATGCTTCAGTAAGAATATCAAACAAGAAATACCAGATAGCAGGGAGAAAAAAAATGAGAGTTTTCAGGGGGGATACAGTATATCCAAAGATCACCACCATTCTCTGTTCGTTAATACCTAATATTAGTGCTATAAAATGTTAGTACAACTTCCAGCAGTGAATTAATGAAAATACATTGATCTTAAAGACAATAATACCCCTTGAACTTCTGCCACTCCTATGAAATTTTCTACCCTCTAATTGAAAGCTATCATAACCATTCATACTAACTACAGAACTGCACCATGTTTCTTCAAAACACAATAAATCAAAGTTCTGAATATACTTCTTCTGCTCCTCATCCACAACCTTAGTAGTCCAACCAGCAATGTTCCCGGTTAAAAAGCTAATGTACTCTAAATCAGGCTGGGGTTCAAGACTGTTAACAGAGTTAAATCAATTATCCTGATAATCTACAATAGCAAGAAATCGAATATTCAGAGGGAGTTCCATCTGAGCAATTTTCCTTACTGGTTTAACTACTGTAGGTTCTACAGCTAGAAGTTCACTATCACAGATATTTAACCCTAGCATGTCCAATATATTACTTTTTGCAAGCATTTTATCTGCAAGTTCCTGAGAGCTAATGTATATATCTATTTGAGTGCTCGCAGCTCTCCTTTTAGCAATAACCTGTTCCCTATCTCTAAAGGGTATTTTCAAAAAATTTATTAATAAGACTTTAATAGTCCCAGTCAATTTAGTATGAGTTTCTTTCTCCATTATATCCATTCCAAAAGACTGATTAGAGGTTGTAACAGATCTTTCACTCGAGCTCCATTTATTGCTGTTGGTTTATAATTAAAACTTTCTCTGTTGGGATACGTTATAACAATCCCTCTTTCCTTTAAGGGGACACTGTTTGTCAAGACATGATTAGCAGTCCATGGAGAGAAACAAACTATGTCTAAAATATAGGCTTCAATCACTGGGATTTCTTTCAGTTCGAATACTGTATATCATTAGATATCAATCTCAATCCTAATTCTTTGTTAAGAAATTGTACAACTGTTGCTTTGGAAAAAGGTATCAAAAATCCACTCCAATCAGCTGGGCAAATCGGTCTTAATAGGGGTTTATTCTCATTTATTACATCATTAAGTTTGTCATTCCTCCATTTATCCTCTTCCCCTCTGCTATTCTGTTTAGCTAGATAATATCTTTTATTACCTTCATCTGACAGAGATACACCATCTGAAGTCCACCACTGTTCTATACTAGTTACTGTTTGAAGTGGTCTCCCTAGCTGCTGATTTAACAATTCAAATTCTGATTCCAACAGCCTTAAGTATGAAATTAGTTTCCTATCCACTGGATGGGAAACACCATTCTGTACACTGTTCTCGTTATCTGCTTGTCCTATAATAGAAACATTAACATTGATTCCATTTTTGTTTGTTGTTGACTCTTTCTCCCTTTTGGGGAGGGAATATACTTGTTCCTCAACTGCTGTTTCCCTGCCTTGTACTACCTGAGGTTGCTGAGGGTTATATTTGGTATTGTCATTAAGAACTCCCTTAATCTCACTCCCCCTCTTTTTCTTGTTCCCCCCTCTTCCCCTTCTTACTGGTTTTATTGATAGGTGGACTCTCAGGAAAGTTAATACTACTGAAATCTGGTCTGATTAAACTAACAGTAGAATCAGTTCATTGTACAGCCCCATCAGTGGCCTCTGAACTTTCATTTACACAACTAATTTTTAACAAATGATTCGATATCTTGCCAATCTTCACCCTATTAGAAGCTACATCTATTCTTAAATTCTCCATAACTTCTCTATTATCAATTGGTCCATTATGATGAAGTTAGCGTTAGCCGGATTCCTTAATAGCAAGACTAAATCTCTATCAAGATGATCAGGGACATAAACTAAACCCTGTTCCCTACTTAAAGAGTAATTATCAGTATGGTTATCAGTAGAACATTCCTGGCCCATCTGACTCTGCTCCCGATAGCTAACACCATTAATCATTTCTTCACACTCTTTCAGTCCATCGATGGTATTCTGTAGATCATGGATTATTGAATTTAGAGCCTGTTTATTATTTAAAATTTCAGGGGGCTCGAAGCTCTCAGATTTCTGTGAGCCAGTAATAGAGTGAATTATATTCTCCTCTGTACTACCCGACTCCAGTGTTACAATTACGGAATCTGCCATACTCTGAGCAGGGTTCATTGCCTCTGCACTAATATCAATTTGACTTTCTTCTCAGTTCATTCAGAACAACAGGATCATTTCCAAATATCTGAGACCATGGAGTTGAAGTCCTGCTAGAAGAAAAAATGGTTCACTTTAGTAATCTTGTTTTTTCCCAGTGATACTCAGATATTCATAACTTTCTGCAGTAAGCCCTTTAGGTAGGACTACCCGGAGAGAATAGAACATATGCAAATGATGGAATTATTTGCATGTGACAACTTTTTAAATGCTGCCCTATACTAACTGCCAGTGTTATAAACTTCCTCAGAGTTCCTAGGAGTATGAATAGGCAGACCCATGTAAGCAGAATACTGCGAGTATTTATGATTAAAAGAATAAAGAATTAAAAAAAAATCTCTTAAGAATGAAAGAAAGAAACCTCCAACTGGAGAAAAACACATTAATTAGAAGAAACCCCAACAATGTCAGAAACATCTGAAGAGGGGCGAAGACCATAAGCCTTGTTGACCCAAATTATACCACTATGTGGCAATGCATATACAGTCATAGTGATGTACCATTTTATGGTTGTGCAGCATGTGGGAGTGCAGAGGCTTAAGTTCTGGAATGGGAAGTAGGTTGGGAAGTTATGAATACCTGAGTATCACTGGGAAGAAATAAGATTACTAAGGTGAGTAATTATTTCTTCTAATCCCAGTAATACTTGGGTATTCATAACTTTCTGCAGACTACAAAGCAGTACCACTGGAGGTGGGCACAGAACATTTATTTAGGAAACAGACTTTGCAGGACTGCTGTGCCAAACCTAGCATCACTTCTAGACTGGATATCCAGATTGTAATGCTTCGTAAAGGTGTGTACTGTCTTCCATGCAGCTGCTTTACAGATGTCAACCAGTGGAACATCTCTTGCAGCTGCCAGAGTAGAAGCTGTTTCCCTTGTGGAATGCACCCTCAACCCTGTTGGGGGCTCCCTACCAGCTTTCATATAACAGAACTGAATACACTGGACTATCCAGTGAGAAACAGATCTCCTAGAAGCCTGAGTATCTTTTCCCACATCCCCATAGGTCAGAAACAACTGTTTCCTGTCCTGCCTATGCTCCTTAGTGGCTGTCATGTAATAACTGAGAGCTGTCTTTACAGCTAGACTATGAAGTCTTCGTTCACCAGAAGTGGAATGCTCAGTGAAAAAGACAGGTAGGATAATGGTTTGGTTAGGGCAAAAATCAGAGACTACCTTTGGTAGGAATTTTCTATTTGTTCTCAGAACTATCTTATCTCTGTGAAAAGAGATATAATCCTGCTCCACAGAGTGAGCCTGGAGCTCACTTATTCTTCTTGCAGAAGTCATTGCCACTAGGAAAACTGTTTTCCAAGTGACATATTTAAGGTGAGCTATAGCCATAGGCTCAAAGGGAGGCCCCATGAACTTGGCTATACAAACATTAAGGTCCCATGCTGGTACAGGTGCCCTGTGAGGGGGATGCAAATGGGCCAAGCCCTTGAAGAACCTCCTAAAAATAGGTTCTAAAGCTAATGTTACCCTGGCACCGGCAAAAATATAGGCAGACAATGCTGCAAGGTGGACCATGAGCAAACTGGGCTGTAGACTCAGAGAGTGTAAATGAGAGAGGAAATCCAGGGCAGCTGGGACCCCAGCCTGTAGTGGAATCAAATCTTTAGTCGAACACCACATTGAAAACCTTTTCCATTTTGAAGAGTAAGTTTTCTTAGTAGAAGGTTTCCTATAGCCCCTGAGAATATGAAGCACTGATTTAGAGAGTTGTAAATCAGCATATTCTAATTCTTCAAGAACCAAGCTTTGAGGTTGAAGGACTTGAGGTTCGGGTATAACAGGGTCCCCTGGTTGGAGGTCAATAGGTTGTGCCTCAGAGGGAGTCGTATTGGCTTGGCCACAGACGTGGAGTGCATTAGAGATTACCATGACTGCCTGGGCCAATCTGGAGCTATTAAGATTAGAGATGCTGAGTAGGATCTGAGCTTGAGTAACACCCTGAAAACCAGGGGAAAAGGAGGGAAAGCATACAGATACCTTCCTGACCAATCTAGAGTGAGGGCATCCAGGGGCAGAGTACCCTGATCTGGTGGCCTGCAACAATACTGTAGCAAGTGATGGTTCTGGTGGGATGTGAACAAGTCTATCTCTGGAGTGCCCCATAAAAAATTACGTGCACCACCTGCTTGTTCAGAGTACATTTGTGATGGGCCTGGTTGATTTGACTTAAGGCATCCGCCAGGGTATTGTCCTTTCCTGGTAGACGGACTGTCTGCAGGGATACTCCTAAAGAGTATGCCAGAGTCCAAATTTTCATGGCCTCTGTGCAAAGGGGACCTGACCTGGTGTCTCCCTGTTTGTTGATGTAGTACATCATGGTGGTATTGTCTGTTCTGACCTGTACCACCTTTGTCTGTACTAGTCCGGAAAAAGTTTTCAAAGCCAGAAAAACTGCTCTGACTTCCAACAGATTTATGTGCTGGAGGGACTCTGCAGCTGACCAGGTACCCTGGGTTGTATGGTTTCACAAATGGGCGCCCCCAACCCAGGAGGGATGTATCTGTTGTGAGAACAACTGAGGGAGATTCTCTCTCTGAAAGGGGACCCCTTCTCTTAGATTGGGTTCTGCCTTCCACCACTGTAAAGCTTGCAGCAAAGTTCTTGTGACTGGAATAGGTTTTGAGAGAGAATCTTTTCTTTGACTCCAGTGAGCCCTGATGTGGTACTGGATGTCCCTCATTTGACATCTGGAACCCAGCACTGTGGCTGTGGACACAGCCATATGGCCCAGGAATTGCAAGAACTGTCTTGTGGGCTTGCTTTTGTTCAAAGTGAATTAATTTGCCACTAGCTACAGATTTCTGATCCTGTCTAGAGGGAGGTAGGCCCTGCCCTGCAGGGTGTCTACCACTACCACTATGAACTGCAACATTTGTGCAGGAATTAGGACCGACATCTTGTGATTGATGATGAACACCAAGGATTCCAGCAGGCCTTGGGTGAGGTTTAAATATGGAGTGACCTGTTGTGGTGATTTGCCCACCACCAGCCAATCATCCAGATATGGAAAAACTGTCACACCCTGCCTTTGAAGGTGTGCCACCACTGGTGCTAGGCACTTTGTAAAAACCCTTGGGTCCAAAGAAAGGCCAAAAGGCAGGGTTGAAAACTGGTAAAGCCCTGAAAGGAGTCTGAACCTGAGATATTTTCTGTGAGACTCCCTTATGGGAATGTGGAAATAGGCGTCCTTTAAGTCCAATGATGCCAACCAATCCCCTTTCTGGATTGTTGGCAGAATCAGTGCCAAAGTTACTATTTTGAAATTTGGCTTTTTTAGATGCCTGTTCAAGGCTCCGAGATCCAATATAGGCCATCACTCCCCACTTTTCTTTGTGGTGAGGAATTATCTGGAGTAAAAGCCTCTTCCTCTCAGTGGGTTTGGAACAGGTTCCACTGCTTTTATCAGTAACAGTTTCTGGACCTCTGCCTCCAGCGGGTTCTTTCCTGCCAGGGAAGGTGTACTGAAACCCCTGGCTGCAAGAGGAGGAAGGGATCTGAAAGCCAGAGATAGGACCTGACCCACTACCTCCAGGACTCACTTGTCTGTGGTGATGTTCAGCCAAGCCTGGAGGAAGTGGGAAAGTCTGCCTCCGACAGGTAGTGAGGAGGTGGCCTGTACTTCAGGGGGTCATACTGGCTTGGGGTTGAGGCTGTGCCTGTGACCCATGCCTAGAACCCCTTCAACCCCTGCCACTAAAGTACCCCTGCTGTGGGTACTGTTTATATTGGGGTGTGGCCACTGGCTGGAAAAAGGGCCTGGTGTGGAAGGACTTGGCCCGGCCTCCTCTTCCATAAGGCCTGGTGGATGGAGAAGTTCTCTCCTCACTAGAGTTGCATCTGTACATGGCCTTGTACTCATCCACCTTTTTCATGTATGCCACTGTAGATTCTCCAAAAAGAGCACTGCCCTCTAGAGGAAGATCTGAGGCCTTAGATTGAGTGTCCGAAGTAAGATTTGTGGCTCTTAGAAAGGCAAATCTCCTCTGGGCTGCCATGTTTGCCATCCATCTGGCTGCAGTGCCATTTGTATCAGCAGCCATCTAGAATTGGTATTTAGCAGCCTCTAGCCCAAACCTTGCTGTTTCAGCTAGGTCGTCAGATAGGGGTGAGGGAGCTTTCTGAGACATGGCCAAAACTGACTGTCACAGAGACTTTTGATACTGGGCAGCACAGGCCTGGAAGTTAGCCTGTTGTATGGCTAGAGAGGCTGACAGGTACCCCTTCCTAGCCATACTATCTATTTTTCTGGAGTCCTTATCTGGTGGGTGGGATGCCAGAGGGACTATAACCTTGTCACAGGCTGCTTGTTGAATAACCCCTTGATGATCTGGATGGGAAAAAGGGAACTCTGCCCCTTCCCTTTCCAAATGATATTTTTTATCCATTCTCTTATCCAGAGAGGGGATAGAATTTGGGGGTTTGCAACAACTTAAGAGCATCTTTTTTAAAGAATGTGTTCACATGGAGAAGGAGGGCCTTGGTGGGAGTTAAACCCATCATCTCTAGATATTCTGTCTCCTCCTCATCCTCCAGTTCCTCTCTTGTGGAGATGTCCAAGGCATCTGCCATTTTTCTCACAAAAGTGAAATGAGAAGAATATTCCTCAGATGTTCTACGGGGTGAACCAAATTCTTGTTCCAGGAATACCTCAGGTAAAATGGGTTCACCTTCATCCTCCTCATATTCACTGTATTCCTCTTCTTCAGGAAGGGGAATTCTGCCAGGCTGTCCTGCTGGAGCAGATGGTTGCTGAACAGGAGGCATTAAGCCCTGTAATGACCGAATGACTTTAAAAGCCAGTGCAATTTCTTGAGGAGTAGGCATAACATTGGCAGGCGCAGAAGTCCCCTGACCAGGATTTGCGGGTTCTGTGTGCTTTAGTTTTCTTGCTTTCTTTGAGGGAACCAGGGAGTTAGCCGGTTCAGAAACCCTTTTGGTACCCTTATCACCCATCTCAGGGGTGGAGGTAATAACAGATGTGGGTTCAGCCACAGGAATAGAGGGTATTGGGTAGTCAGAGCCAGAGGGACCCTTGGGGAGTTTCTTTTTCAGCCATTCCAGGCATTTCTCAGTGTTTTTTTCCGGGAATGTCAGGCAGATTTGACAATCCTCTTTAAGATGCTGATATCCAAGGCAGGTCACACACAGGGTGTGTTTATCTGCCTTAGCAAAAACGTCCCCACACTGTGTACAATTTTTAAAACTGGGCTCACCAGTCTTTTTCTTCGGTTTTTCTGCCATTGAACCGATGAAAAGGTAACCACTAAGTCAAAAAGATTTAAACAATAATATTTGCGGTTTCGGTCGGTTCCATAACCAATAGAACTGAACCGATAAAGAATTTGGAACCGGTCTTAGCGGTTCAGTAACCGAAAACAACGGTTACAAAAAATCAATTTTAAAACAAAACTTAAGCAAAACGAAACACTTTTTTTAGTCAGGAAACCTGATACCTAAAAACGAACCCGGTTCCTTCCCGGTTATATTGAACCGAGAGGAACCAGCAAAACAACTAAATAACTATAAAAACTAAGTTTAAATACAATAAAACAATGAATATGAGGCAGAAAATGAATAGAAACAATACTTATATATATTTTACAAGTTTCTTCACGTCAAAACAGTTGATTGAAGAGCGACACTCCAAGCGACCAGACTGTTCAGGCGGAGAGTGAAATTTGAGCAAGTTTAGAACACTGGCAGTTAGTATAGGGCAGCATTTGAAAAGTTGTCACCTGCAAATCATTCCATCATTTGCATATGTTCTATTCTCTCTGGGCAGTCCTACCTAAAGGGCTTACTGCAGAAAGTTATGAATACCTGAGCATTACTGGGGTTAGAACTGTCACTAACCCTATGTAAACGATCAGTAATTTTCGTCTGCTTTTTATGAGCCATCAGTTTGTTTTTTTACAAGGAAGCTGCTGCTGTAAAGGGGACAATTCCTTGTTCTGGAGCCTCTGCAGCCTAGTATTAACTATACTTGCTTTAGCTCCCTCGAGAGAGAGAGAGAGAAGAAAGGGGAGAGTGCTGAACTCCACTTGTCCTCTAACAGAGAGAATCCAGGTCCTGCTATATAGAATTTCACTTAATACAAAATACTCTCTTAATAAACTTTTAAAGCACTTCAGTTCAGTAAAACTAATAAATGTATACAGTACAGGTGTCAAACACGGATACAAGGCAGTGCAAAAATATATACAAAAATATATGCAAATGTGTACAAAGTTATGTACAGTTAAGGCTGATAATCCTATAAATGTATAAATATCATAAGTCTCCTAAGAGAAATAAGCTTGGTGGGTCACTTAAGCAATAAGTCACGAGGGGGTGTGGGTTATCGGGGGATTTACCATGGCTGGAGTGGTTTGCCCATGAGGCGAAGCAGAGTGGGTAAATCCTAACCAGCCATGGTAATTCCCCCGATAACCCACATCGTCCGAGTGGCTTATTGCGATTATAACAAGGTTAATTTTTTTACTATAATAAAATACAACTTTTACAGAGGTTGCTTTGTTGTTTTATTTTTATTCTACTTATTCCTGTGCTGCAGATGAGTAGGATTTAGATTACCAATATTTGCTCCATTAGTATTTGCTCATCAGCCAGTGATTATCATAGGATTTACACCGGTGGTAAACTGCCAGTCTGACCATTTAATTGGCTGTTCACTTATGTCCATGGTATAGTATGAGATATCAGATTCTTTTCAGAATATTACACAGTAGCCCAGCGGTACCTCTAACCCCATAACCTTAGAACCCTAAAACCTTAGGCCTAAGAGTATAATTTAGAGCTAAAAGTCCAACGCCTTGAATCCTCATGGCCTAAAAACCACTGACAGATAAGTAGAAAAATAACCAGAGAATGTCCATGGGAAAAGATATCCAGATAGCATCCAAAGAAAATTGTTCAAGTCACAGAAGCTTCTCTTTGATTCGGACCCTTATGG
The DNA here is from genome assembly GCA_016271365.2 of Neoceratodus forsteri. Taxonomy (NCBI): domain Eukaryota; kingdom Metazoa; phylum Chordata; order Ceratodontiformes; family Ceratodontidae; genus Neoceratodus; species Neoceratodus forsteri. The sequence continues at coordinate 799,602,827 of CM057451.1, read as the reverse complement.
ATGTAGCAATGCTAGTAGTTGAAGCTGTGATTCGACTTACGCATAAAATCTTATTACCCACACTCAGTAAAGTTTTAAGCTGCTGCTTCCATTGCTTTTGCCACCTCTGCCACAAAGATTGTTTTAGGCAAAGCATATTTTCCCGATCCCAATCCACAAGGCCAAACACCCGAACAATCGAGCGTACAAAATTCCCCAGAGAGGTCCTCTGCTCCAACTTTTTTTTTTCCCCCAAAGACAACCCGCTGAGATTACACGTTTTAAGCTACTATAGTGAATCAGAAAATACCAAGTAACCGAACATTAATTTTCTACACCAAAATGAAGCAGATACAGCAGGGAATAACACCCTCCAAGGAGCTCAAGGAGCTCAAAACATCAGCCTTAGTTGAGCTCCAGTCCAGCTAGTGGTTGGGAAATACAAGAAAAATAAGTAGTCAATGGGAAAATAAAAAATACTTAAAATGAGGCGGATAAAAAAGTGACTTAAAGTAACCTTGCTTCAGTAAAAAGACAAAGTAAAAAAGGATCCAAGTGTGACGTGGTCAAAGCTACTAAATTCTGTGCATTATGTGTATGAACCTCATTACCATGCTGGGTCCTTCCTTACTTTTACAATGTATTGCATGCATTAACTTCATTACTGTGCTGGGCTCTATCTTTCTTCTAGCTTGCTGAATTCCCTAGGTCATTAATTCTCATACTTTTTTCATAGTGAACCTCCCCCAAGTCTTGGAAAAGATCCTGAACCTCACCCAAATACTGAAATGATCTTAGGACTCCACACAGACAAACAGTATACCTTGCACAGTACACCTGGAGTAAAGTGAAACTCCTTTGAGTAGTTGGCACTTAAAGTATTCAGCTTATTGTAACCCCCCCCCCCAAGCCAGCCTACTTGTTCTGCTATTTTGATGCTTAAACCATTGATCTTCTTCAGGGATATCTCTTTCATCTGGGCACACCTATGTAACTATAGCCACCAGGCACTAAAACCATACAGAAACTTTTTTTGCTAGCAGTCTTATAGGGGCTGACCACGACAACGTCATACGTGAACATCTTTACCATATAAACATGGGCAGCCCCGCACCCATCTCAGTTCTTTTCCCATCAACCATTGCACATCGGACTCTACGGAGACACTGCCACTTCAGTTGACTGCGCAATCTTTGCTTTTTCAGCTTTGTTCTTTTTTTCTCACCCTAGTTCATTATCACTTTATTTTTTTTAAAGTGATCCTCATAGTTGTGTATGCTGACAGACTCCGCGAAACTCTTCAGATATTACAATTGTGGTGGGAAGATCTAAAACGACGATGACCGCAATGCCTGGGTCTTTTAGGCCTGTGAGATCTGCTGCAGCTTCACCCAGGCTACCTGGTGGCACCGTCAGAAAGCCCTGTAGTCCTTTTTCCTTGCACAGAAGGTAGCCAGAATGGAGCGGGAGCTCCAGGCGAGAAGCTCCTCCCAGTCGTCAGCACCTCCATGGGCTCCTATTCTTCCAAGGCCCAAGACAAGTCCTCTGGGGAACACAAGCACTGGCAGAGAGAGATGGAGAGGAGCGAAGAAAAGTGCCCCTCCGTACGCTCTCGATTATCGCAACGGGCGCCAGCTGCAGTGTCATATCTGCTTCAGTGGCAATACCTCTTGCCATCCACACTCTCACTACCACAGGATTGGCACTGGCAGGGAGTTCCGTCAGACCTTCCATGGGCAGCAACAGCTTGTCAATGTCAGGCCTTTTGACACTCCACCAATGTTGCAACCCCTGATGCTTAGACCCCTGTTCTCTCTCAGGGGCATCTAGCAGTGGGCTCTGCTGGACTTACTTTGGCCAGTGATGGCCCATCAACCTTGGGGTTCCTGCCTCCCCTGTCAACACCCCAGGCTGATACACTGATGCCGGGAACACAGCCTCCCCCATTGACACAGACCACCATCGACATCCTGATCATTATTCTCCTCCTTTATGGAGATCATTCAATGCCTTGCTTCTCCTCCACGCCAGACAACTTCAGGGCCTAACAGACCAGCCCCCAAGTCAAAGCCTTCCAAGTTGATGCACCCTGCTCCTTCCAAGGCATCGATGTCATCCTTGCCTTCTCTGCACTACTCAGAGCCCATCGACGAGGATCAGGAGTACAATCCTGACCTCCTCCCACAAGAGGAGGAGGAGGAAGATGGGGATAGGAGCCCATCTAGATCTACCTCCACTGTCTCCTCAGGAGGTGAGGATTCCAACAAATATACCCAGAGGTCCCCTACTGATGACCCCTTCTTCATCTCAGTGATGAAGCAGCTCCAAACCACTATGGTGTTTGATAATGAGGAGTAAGACATTACCAGGAGGAACCTGGTCAAATTTCTGGAAAGTACAGTTACGTAAGAACTTACCACAACAGTGGATCTTCAAGAGAATTTCTTTCATCAGGCCACACCTATGGAACTATAGCTGCTAGGCAATAGGACCACATGGAAACTTTTTTTGCTAGCAGTCTTCTAGGGGCCACCCAAGACAACATCATATGTCAACGTCCTCACCATATAAACTTGGGCGGCCTGCGTCCTCCTCAGTTTCCCTGTCAGAGACCATACACAGAGGACCTCCTCTTGGGGAACCGAGGAAGAGCTTGAGGTTCCCACCACTAGATAAGGTGAAACAGAAGGTAGATCATAAGAGAGAGAGAGAGAGAGAGAGACAAGGACTGAGAAACCCCAAGGCCAAGGAGGGATGGAGGGTGGGACGGCATGGCCTGACCGAAGAGCTACTGTTATGGTAAGTTCTAACATAACTAAACTATCTTCTTTGAGGATATCTCTTATCAGGCCACACCTGTGCAAGTCCAAAGCAGTACTGACACAGACCAGTCTGGGTGGTCTGGGTGACTGGAGACTATAGGCCTAAGAAAGAAGGTCTTGAAGCACAGCCAGACCGAAGCCTGCCCTTCACCTAGAGGCAATGCCCAGTCTGTAGTGTTTAGGGAAAGTGTGGACAGTACTTCAAATTGCAGCAGCACTGATGTCTGCAACTGACACATTCCTGAAACAGGCAACAGAAGAAAAAATTATTCACCTTAGTAATGTTGCTTCTTCTAATGGAGTCTTGCTATATTATGACAATTGCAGTATGACCGCAGGTTAGAACTGCTCCGGAGGTGAAACAGTTAACTTTCCATGCAGGCATGGAACTTAGAGCGCGAGCTCGGTTGAAAACTCTGTCTGTTGTGCTTCAAACGCAAACTGTCAGATCTTTACGAGCTAAAACTCACTAAGGTTCTGTGTGGAAGCTGTAAACCTACACTAGCCAACTGGCTACTAACATAAACACTCATTTTTGGCCTAAAACAAAGACTCAAGTCAGGAGACCCAAAATGCAAAAACACAACACCAAGTCACCCAAAAGGTAGGTGAAAACAACAAGGTGGGCATCAAAAAAGTGCCAACCCTGTACTGCCCACCCACATCCCAAAACAGAGGTTCTGAGAGGGGCAGGCAGGGAGGGAGGTCATAATATAGCAAGACTCCATTAGAAGAAACAACATTACTAAGGTGAGTAATTTTTTCTTCAAACAACATGAAGTCTTGCTATATTATGACAATTGCAGACTACACAGCGGTACCCCCATGGAGTAGGGACAGAACCTACCTAGGAAATAGGCTCTGAAGCACGGCTGTGCCAAACCGAGCATTACTCCTAGCCTGGATGTCCCGGGAGTAATGCTTGGTAAAAGTGTGAACTGTTTTCCAGGTAGCTGCTTGACATATTTCTAGAATAGGAATGTCTCTGGCAGCAGCCAGAGAAGCAGCTGTACCTCTGGTAGAGTGAGCCCTCAGGCCTGAGGGGGAACTTTACCCAACTTCTCATAGCAGAATTGGATACAAGAGACAATCCACCTGGCAATGGATCTTTTAGTGGCTGGCTTCCTTTACCAACCCGCCATAGGTGAGGAACAGTTGAAGGAGTCAAACCTATGACCCTTAGTGCGCTCTATGTAGTAACTAAGGGCTCTCTTCACATCTAGGCTGTGCAGCATCCTCTTCCCAGAGGAGGAGTGGTCAGTGAAGTACACTGGAAGTGAAATAGATTGATTAAGGTGGAAATCTGAAACCACCTTAGGCAGGAACTTTCTGTTAGTCCGAAGGACCACCTTATCTCTGTGAAAAGAGATAAACTCCTGCTCCACTGACAACACTTGTAATTCACTTATGCATCTGGCAGAGGTGATGGCTACCAAAAACACAGTTTTCCAAGTCAAGTACTTGAGCTCAGCTGAAGACAAGGGCTCAAAGGGGGGTTGCATAAGCTGAGCAATGCAAACATTAAGATCCCAGGCAGGGGCAGGATCCCTGAATGGAGGGTTGGTGTGAAACAACCCCTTAAAAAACTTGGAAAATACAGGATGAGCTGAAAGGGAAGAGGATTTACCTGCTGAAATAAAATCAGACACAGCTGCCAAGTGCACCTTCAGGGTAGCTGGTCTCAACCCCAAAGAATTCAGGTGGACCATATAATCCAGGACTGTGGGTAGATCAGCAGAGACTGGGGAAATATGATTTTCCGAGCACCATATGGAAAACCTTTTCCATTTGGAATTGTAAGTAGCCCTGGTGGAAGGCTTCCTTGCGGCCTTCAATATATCAATTACACCTTGGGAAAGGTGTAAATCAGCAAACTCTAACTCTTCAAGAACCAAGCCTTGAGATTGAGAGATTTGAGATTCGGGTACCAGACCCTTCCCTGGGCACAGATTAACAGAATGTGATTCCTGGGAAGGGACAGGGGAGGATGGACTGCTAAGGACAGCAGGAGTGGATACCAGGGCTGTCTGGCCCAATCCGGAGCTATCAGAATGACTTTGCATGATTGGGATCTGATTTTGACTAGCACTTTGAACAGGAGAGGAAAGGAGGAAGGCATAGAGAAACTTCCCTCCCAACTGAGAGACTAAGGTATCCAGTGGGAGTGAGCCCAACACTGGGGGCCTGCAGCAAAAAAGAGGAAGTTGGTGATTGTCTGGGGCTGCAAAAAGATCTATCTGCGGGGTGCCCCATCTGGCAAATACTACTCCCAAGACTAGGGGATCCAGTGACCATTCGTGGTGGCCCTGGGAAATCCTGCTGAGAGCATCTGCCAGGACATTGTCCTTGCCTGGGAGGTGAACTGCCATAAGGGAGGTGTTCAGGGAGTAAGCCAGAGACCACAACTTCATCGCCTCGGTGCACAAGGCCGTAGACCGAGTGCCCCCTTGCTTGATGTACCACATTGTAGTGGTGTTGTTTGTTCTGACCTGAATACTCTTGTTCTGAACAGACTTGGAAAAAGCTTGAAGTGCTAGAAAAACTGCTCTGAGCTCCAACAGGTTGATGTGGAGCAGAGATTCTTGGGGAGACCACAGACCCTGGGTGGTGAGGTCGCCCATGTGAGCTCCCAGCCCAAGAGGACGCATCTGTAGTAGGATTAGAGAATGAGACTGAGTGACAAAGGAACCCCTTGTCTCAGGTTGCTCTGATCCTGCCACCACTGTAGGGCTTGGATCAGGGTTCGAGTTACTGGGATCAGCTTGGTAAGAGGATCCTTTCTTTGAGACCAAAAGCTCTCAAATGGAACTGGATGTCCCTCATCTGAAATCTTGCTCCTTGCACAACTGCTGTGGAAGCAGCCATGTGTCCTAGGAGCTGCAGAAAATGCCTTGCTGGCGGGAGACCTGCAGGGTAAATGAGGAGGCCAGGGAGACTAAGGTCTTTGCCCTGTCCAGGGGGAGGAAGGCCCTGGCTTCCTGTGTGTTCAGTTCTGCGCCTATGAAGGTAAGAAGCTGGACCGGCTCTAGAACTGACTTTGAGAGATTCAGAAGGAAACCTAGAGAGGTAAGCAGTTGCTGCGTTATCTGAAGGTGTAAATTGACCTGGTCTGGGGACTGGCCTACTAAGAGCCAATTGTCCAGGTAAGGAAAGATGGCAATCTTTTGCCTTCTTAGGTAGGCAACTGCTACAGCCAGGCATTTGGTGAATACCCTTGGGGCAGAAGTGAGGCCGAAGGGCATTGCTCTGAACTGGTAGTGGCCTGAGGGCAGCTCGAACCTGAGGTACTTTCGATGGGAGCTTCTGATGGGAATATGGAAGTAAGCATCCTTGAGGTCCAGGGAAGCTAGCCAGTCCCCTGGCCTTAGAGAGGGTAGGATAATTCCCAGAGTCACCATTTTGAACTTTGGCTTTAAAAGGTGCTTGTTTAAATATCTGAGATCCAGGATGGACCGCCATTCTCCTGTCTTTTTTGGGGTAAGGAAGTACCTGGAGTACAAACCTTTGCCCTGGTGTAGAGGAGGAACCCTTTCCACAGCTCTGAGAGCCAGGAGGGTAGACACCTCTGCCTCTAGGGCGAGTGCCTCTGATGGAGTTGCAGGTGGAAAAGATCTGGTTCTCAGCTTTGGAAATTTTTTGAAGCTGAGAACCAGTCCCTGGCTTACTACTTCCAGGACCCACTTGTCTGATGTTAAAGACTTCCAGTCCTGGACAAAGTAAGCCAGCCTGCCCCCTACAGGTAGAGGAGAATCGGCCCTGGCAATCCCATCAGGGTGCCTGCTTGGCAGGGGCTTTGGGCCGAGGGGTGGAAGCAGACCTGCTTGTACCCCGTCTGCCTCTCCCTCTAAAGAACCCCCTCTGAGCATAGGCAGAGGAGGAAGCTTGGGCTTGGTAAAAAGGCCTATGAAAAGGCCTGCCCCTGCCTCTATGAAGCTGCTTTTGAGGAGTGGCCTGCCTTTACTTGGCCTGTGCACTCCTATAGGTGGTCCTATATTCATCCATTTTCTTCATGTAATTCTCTGTTTGCTCCCCAAATAGAGAATTTCCCTCAACAGAAAAATCCATGGCCTTAGACTGGGTATCCTGAGACAGGGTAGTACATCTGAGCCAAGCCATCCTGCAAGTGCCACAGATGTAGCCATGACTCTTGATGAAACATAATTAGAGTCCACTGCAGCATGAAATTGCACCTTGGATGCCTCAATACCCCATAGCCACCTGTTCCAGCTCCCTGGCAAGCTGGTCAGGACTTGTTCCTAGGGCCAGCACAGTATCCCATCTGGATTTCTGGTACCTAGCAGCATAAGCCATATAATTTGCTTGTCTGAGTCCCAAAGATGCTGCCATGTACTGTTTCTTTGCCATAGCATCAATCTTCTGAGGTCCTTCTCAGGGATGTGAAGCTAGGGAATATTAGCCTTGTCACAGGCTGCAGCCTGCACTACCCCACATGGCTGCATTGTTGGAGTGAGGAAATCAGTGTTGGAGCCTGATAAGTATATACCTCTTGTCCATCCTTTTATCCACAGGAGGTATAGTGTGAGGAGTTTTAAAACTTTTACTGTCTGTTTCCGAAAAGATTTATGCAAAGGAATAGACAGTCTCCTAGACTCTGGAATATCCATCATTTCTACATAGTCTGGCTCCTCTTGGTCATCAACAGCTTCCTCAACGGGAGCTGGAGAGTTTCAACAACTTTTATAAAACATGAAATGAGAAGGGGACTCAGAAAGCCTTGGAGGAGAAACCCTAGGGGTCTATCTGGAAGATGTCCGGATCAATGGGCATCAGATCTTCAAAACCATATTCACTCTCTCATATTCCTCTTCCCCTCCCAGTTCATAAAAATCCTCAAAATCATAATCTTGAACCGGTGGAACCGCCGAACAAACGCTTACCTGAAGGTGTTGGTTGGTCGGAACCGAGAAGAAGAGACTGGACAATTTGAATTGCTTTAGCTATTTCCTCAGCAGTTGGGAGAGAACTTTGGCTCTACCCTAGCTGACTTTCTAGTTCTTTGCTGGAA